>JALAZF010000446.1:0-5182500 GCA_022829125.1 Lathyrus tuberosus
CTTAGGGTGATTTAGGTCAAGAAACCCTAATTCCTGATTTTTGATGTATGCATCCCCTGAGGCTAAATTGACTTGATGATGGGGTTTATGATGTTTCATGGAGCATTTTAGGTTATGCTTTGAAGCATTGGCTCATGCCCAGAGGAAAATTTCCATCTGGAGGCCCTAGTCGACCAAACCCTAATTTGGTGACACTGGCGATCCTGAGGCTTGATCCACCTAGAAGGGAGCAAACTTGTGCTTAATCCTTGAAGTGGGAGTCCTCTTGATCCATTGTGGATATTTGAGAGGCTAGACAAGTTGAAGACCATGTCATTCCTTGATTGATCCTTTGTCTAAGAGCTCTGCGAGGGCTTGAAACCCTAAATCCTGTTTGTAGTGAATGCTCACCCACCTTTGGGGAGACTAATGAGGTATGATGGTCCATCCATATTGTGCTGATGATTTGCATAATGATGGGAAATCTTAGTGGTCAAAATTTGGAGTACACCAAAGACCATCAAACAGATGCTTTCCTCAAATTCTCTCTTTCACTCCAAAATGCCTTCATTAGTAAGGAAATTATGAGTTTTTGAGCTAGAGAGCAATTCCACTCAAACTAATCACACACACAACCTCATATATATCATATGTAAGCTGTGCAAACCATTAAAAGTGACCTATAACACCAACATCACAAAGTCACCTCTCAAAACCTCAAAATGGCACTTTTTTGCATTTTTCAAGCCATGTCTTGATTCAGTCACTTTCCAAACCAGATAAAACCTCAAACACACTCTAAATATCATCCTTGAACTATCCCAAATGGTGCCATACATCTGGAACACCATTTGAGAGAGTTGGCATTTTGGCCGTTTTTGACCATTTCGCGAGAAAGTGCACAAACTTGCTCCAGAGGTTTCCAGCCGATTCCAACCATCCTAAAATCTTCTAAGAGGTCATTTGAGGTTGTCCAAAACATCAAATCATTTCTGGAACAAAGCACTTGGAAGGTTGCCCAAAATCTCCAAAAAAGAGGTAAAATTCATAACTTGAATTCTTTGAATCATGCTTTCCTTTGTTGTCCACATACATGCATCATATTGAACAATTCTTGAGGTAAATATGTAGTCCTTAATGTGTATGTTGTGATCCTCCCACTGTTTGCATTTTGACATGTTTTTATGTGGAATTTTGGTTGTTTTGAAACCATGTCCAGTTTTGTCTTTTCTTCATTGGTGTGTTCTATACATTAAGTTTTAGTTTGTATGAGTAACACCATTGGATTCCTTGCGAAAAATCGGTCAAGATAGGTTTTTACGGATTTCAATTCCGATGAAAATTGAGAGAGTTACGCGCGTTGGAAATTTTACGCGAAACGGCGTCGAATTAACGATAGTGGTTCTGTTTTTTCGCTTTGTACAGTGAGTTTCTGAGTGCGTGAATAATACCATTGGATTCCTTGCGAAAAATCGATCAAGATAGGTTTTTACGAATTTCAATTCCGATGAAAATTTAAAGAGTTACGCGCGTTGGAAATTTATGCGAAACGGCGTCGAAAACAACGATAGCAGTTTTTGTTTTTTAATTTCTGCGTTTTGTGCGTCGATTTTCCGTGTGCGTGAGTAATACCATTGGATTCCTTGCGAAAAATCGGTCAAGATAGGCTCTTGCGGATCTTGATTCGGTTAAAAATCGAGAGAGTTACGCGAGTTGGAAATTTTACGCGAAACGATGTTTTTAACAACGCAGCAGCTCTGGTTTTTTTATCGCTGCGTTTTGTACGTTGAGTTTCAGCGTGCGTGAGCGATACCATTGGATTCTTTGCGAAAAATCGGTCAAGATAGGCTCTTGAGGATCTTGATTCGGTTAAAAATCGAGAGAGTTACGCGTGTTGGAAATTTTACGCGAAACGATGTTTTTAACAACGCAGCAGCTCAGGTTTTTTTATCGCTGCATTTTGTACGTTGAGTTTCGGCGTGCGTGAGCGATACCATTGGATTCCTTGCGAAAAATCGGTCAGGATAGGCTTTTACGGATCTTGATTCGGTTAAAAATCGAGAGAGTTACGCGTGTTTGAAATTTGGCGCGGAACGATGTTTTTAATCGATAGCAGTTTTTGTTTTTTAATTTCTGCGTTTTATACGTCGATTTTCCGCGTACGTGAGTAATACCATCGGATTCCTTGCGAAAAATTGGTCAGGTAGGTACTTCCGGATTTTGATTCCGATAAAAATCGAGAGAGTTACGCGTGTTGGAAATTCGGCGCGGAACGATATTTTCAAAACGATAGCAGTTTTTTCTGAATTTTGTGCGTCGATTTTCCGTGCGCGTGAGTAATACCATCGGATTCCTTGCAAAAAATCGGTCAGGTAGGTACTTCCGGATTTTGATTCCGATAAAAATTTAGAGAGTTATGAGTGTTTGAAATTTGATAAAAACGTGTTGAAAATTAAAGTTTCGGTACTCGTTTTTACCCCAAAAGAAATGTCGGAGATGATATTTTGATATCTTTCCTCTTTTTCTTACTTTTTATTTTCAAAACTCAACCAATTTTTTGTACATAGCAAAAAATCATCGTTTTCCAATTCGTACTCCATAATATTTTAATCCAAAAAAATCACAAAAAAAAGTATTATTTGTAATATATTTAAAAATAGTGTTTTAAATTGTTTTAAATGCTTTTAAAATGATTTCTTTTTTTTTCTTGATTTTTAAAATCAAAATGATTTTAAATATTTATGTTGATAAAATATTTTTTTTCATAAACTTTAATCATTATTAAATAATTTTATTTGATATTTTTATCATTTTTTACTTAATTTTTCTTGAAAAAATGCCTAAAAAATGAAATTGGGGTTTTATTTGATTTTCACCATAACAAATCTTTTTTAAACATTTGGGCCTCTAATAGAGTGTAAGACCCAATCCTTTTTTGACCAAATCATTTTTGGGCCTCATTCATTGTATAAGCCCTGATACCGTAAAAAACAAACGGCGCGATCGTCGCCTTTTTAAGAAATAACCTTGGGTCTCTCCTCGAGCTATAAGACCCATTCAAAACTTTTGGGTCTCTATTAGAGTGTAAGACCCAATCCCCTTTTAACCAAAAAATTTTGGGCCTCAATTATTGTATAAGTCCCTCTGCGTTAAAAGAAAACTTCGGCGCGATCGCCATTTTCAAACGAAAATCAACTGGGCTTCTCTTTGAGCTGTAAGTCCCATTTCTTTTCATTTTTAAACACTTGAGCCTCTATTAGAGTGTAAGACCCAACCTTTTTTTAACGAAACCATTTTGGGCCTCAGTTATTGTATAAGTCCCGATACGTTAAAAATCTCGGCGCGATCGCCATTTTCAAACTGAAAATATTTTGGGCCTCTCCCTGAGTTGTAAGCCTCATCTTTTGTACAAAAATACACTTTGGGCCTCTAATAGAGTGTAAGATCCAACCCCTCTTTTTTATATTTTCTTATTATTTTTTAATAATTTGGAAAATTAATAACTCCTTCAATTTTGATTATTTTTTATTGGTTCTTTTTCTGAAAAATCACAAAAATAGTAAAATATTTTATTCTACAAAAAAATCAAATTTATATTATTTATTTAATATAGTTGGTATTTTTGTGAATAAATTCATTTTTAATTGTTTTTAAGCATTTTAAAAGTGAATATTCATCTTGAAAATAAAGACTATGGGCCTCCCCTCGTGTTGTAAGCCCCATTTCTTTTCTTTAAACTCTTTGGGCCTCTAATAGAGTGTAAGACCCAATCCCTTTGTAAATACCAAAATTTTGGGCCTCAGTCACTTGTATAAGTCCCACGGTGTTTCCAAAAACTCGGCGCGACCGTCGCCCTTTTCAAAATTAACCATTGGGCCTACCCTCGAGTAGTAAGACCCATTTCTTTTCTTAAACTCACTTGGGCCTCTAATAGAGTGTAAGACCCATCCCTTTGTACAGAAAACCTTTCTTGGGCCTCAGTCACTTGTATAAGTCCCTCTGTACAAATTCAACAGTGCGCTCACTGATAAAACCCTGGGCCTCTCCTTGAGCTGTAAGCCCCAAATCTTTCTTTTTCAAAGCACTTTCTCCTTTGATTTTGAATATACTTTTGTTTTCAATCTTTCTTTGTTGAACAACTAACCAAACAGCATGGAAGCTCTACAACCGAGTAAGTGTTTACCTGCTTTCATTTACCGCTTTCATATGTATATAACTGTATTGTGGGGTTGTTTCACTGTAAGTCTCCTTTCATAAACTCATATACATATAACTGTATTGTGGGGCTGTTTCGCTGTAAGTCTTCTTTCATAAACTCATATCAACTGTGTAATAATAGTATATATATTTAGAGTTTCCCCGGCAACTACGTCTAGAACTAGGTGACGCCGTTTCGTTTATTCGTAGAAATAGACAACTAGATCCCCAATAGGATCACCAGATACAGTCTTCTCTTCGGCTGTCCTCATTAGGAATTGTCAAGAAACTCTACTCCCCAAGATGAATGTCTTCTCCGTGAATGGCATCTTTGAGTTTCTTCCAAATTCTCGGACTTTCCTGACTTGATCTATTCCTTGTGAATAGCTTGCCTTGAATTTCTCGGGGTTTGGGGACCCACGGGCTTCCTAAAAGCATCGGCCTCCTCTTGGGCATCGTACAAGGACCCACAGGCTTCCTCAAAGCAACCCCGCCTCCTCTTGGGCTTCGTACAAGGACCCTACGGCTTCTTAGAAGTATTCACAGCCTCCTCTTAGGCTTCGTATAATGATCTCTTCCTCCGGGAATGATAGCCTCCTCTTGGGCTTAGTACAAGGACCCGTCGGCTTCTTAAAAGTTTCCAGCCTCCTCTTGGGCTTCGTACAAATTGTCCCGACGACCTCCTAGAGGTATAGGAACAGAACCTAGTCATCCTCATAGAACAGTCCTTTCATAGAGTCTACTACTGTTTCTCAAAGCATAGTACAAAAGATAAAACTCTAGACTTGGACAGTCTAACTTCCTTGAGTCTCAAAGACATTCTCAAGTGACCCCTTCGTTAAATAGGAAGGAAACCCGCAGACTCGGACAGTCTCAATACCCTTTGGATTTCCCATTTCCTCAAAGAGAGGGAAATATCCCTGATCCTCAAATCATATCCCTGAGTACAGTGTTACTCATATAAGAACTGATTTTCTCTTTTAAAATCAGTATATTGGACCAGTCACTTAACTGAAACAGTTACCATAGCCTCCTTTTGGGCTTTGTTCAATGATTCTTCCCAGCGAAGCAAACGTTTAGCCTCTATCTCGGGCTTCGTACGAGATACCAAAATTCTCCCCAGTGAAGTCAAACAACGTTTAGCCTCTCTCTCGGGCTTTGTACGAGACACATAAGAGACTCCCTCGTTGAGTCAATCACCCCTTTAGCCTCCATCTCGGGATTTATACGAGATACAAAAAGGTTCTTATTGATTCAAATAAACAACAACCTCCATCTCGGGCTTTGTACGAGATACAAAAAACTCTCTTGTTGAGTCAAATAGCCTCCATCTCGGGCTTTGTACGAGATACAAAGACTCCCTTGTTGAGTCAATCAAACCTTTAGCCTCCATCTCGGGCTTCGTACGAGATACAAAGGCTCTTTTGTTGAGCCAGTCAAACTTTCAGCCTCCATCTCGGGCTTCGTACGAGATACAAAAACACTCTCTTATTGAGTATAAAAGATTCTCCTGTTGAGTCAACTCTTTTAGCCTCTCTCTCGGGCTTCGTACGAGACACATAAAAACTCCCTCTTGTTGGGCCAATAGCCTCCTCTTAGGCTTTGTATAAGAAAACCACTGGTTGATCCAATCAACCTTTTAGCATCAAAGTTGTGCCTCGTTCGCAGTATACAAACATCAACAACTCTTTTCCCTTCATCTAATCGCTGTAAGTGGCAAACCTCTGGATCATCTACATCCATGCCACTGTCCCTCTTTTAGCATGAGAAATTCCTAAGGAAAGATAACATTGCTCTACACTGAGTTAAAGTCTTCTCCTTCAGGTTAAAATCCCCTTTAAAGGAAATTATGGCATTGCTAGGATCCGCGTATCCCGGTTAAAGTAATTCTCCTTTATAACCAGTCACCCAATAGTTGTGACAGACAAACCCTTCTTTAGAGATGACAAATTCTCTCTAAAGTCGAGGTCCTTCAGCTTCACGTCTTGGGCTTTGAACAAGACACAAATAGACTTTTCAGCTTCACATCTTGGGCTTTAAACAAGATACAAACCACCTTTCGCTTCACGTCTTGGGCTTTGAACAAGACACCAAAACACCCATTTCCTCCCATAGAATAGGAGGAACTACGAACGCTCTGATTTCCCTGTTCGGTAAACGGGAATACGTAGGCATAAGATCGAAAGAAAAGATCTTAGCGAGCACAATCAACAAAAAACCAAATCACATATCTCCATCAATCAAAAGCAGTAATTCAAAAGCATCAGTCCTAACATCCTAATCCTTGTTCCCCGCCAGAAACCTTCTGCCCAGGTAAAAAGAAAGAAAACAGTATTGGCGAAAATATAAATAACCAGTACAAGGCCCCCCCACATTGATAGCATTCGTAACCTAACAGACCGCTGTTTAAACTCAGTATGCAAAGCAGGGTTAATTGGAGACATCTATTTCCCTTCCTTATTCAGCTCACAATAGGATAAAAAATGAATCGACCTGTAGTCAAAGCTCAAACCGCAGAGAGCGACCAATGCTTAAGAACCGCGTCCAAAATCGCTCGCTACAGCGAGGACCCTTTATCCGATGAGGATACCTTAACCAAGCTCCGTCGTCACCATACTAATTAGGCAGAATGCTCAGCTCGCGATAAAAAGTTCACGCCACGAAGTTAAGACCTCAACCGAGCTTTTAGCCTCGTTGAAGGTCGGAATACACCTCCGTCCACTCGACCAGTTCCCCACACAGTCGAGGATAGACAAAGTCGAGCATGCCCCCAAATTACCAAATTACATAGACAAAAACGATAAGTATATCAAACATACAAGCATCACAAACACAAATAAGCAAAGGGCAAAGCATTAAGAAGGGCAAAAGTCCATTGTGCAAACGTTACAAATATGTCTTAAGGCCCCTGGTACGCAGGCCAAACCGAACAAACACAAAAAGTGTTGCACGGGCCAAACAAGCTAAACAAAGAAAACCTAAGTATCCTGGTCCCCGCCAGGCTGCCCTTCCCCCACGGGCTCGCCGTCTTCCTCCTCGGACGCCGGGGGGACAATCTGACCGTCGACGACCTCGTGGTAAGGGTCAGCCCCCTCAGAGATAAGGCCAGGGTTCAGCACTTGGAGCTGCTTCAAAGCTTTGTCAAAGGCATACGCGACAGACTAGAGGACGTCCTGCTTAGTCAACCTGAGTTTCGAGATCAGCTCAGTCCGAGAAGTCAATAGTTTTTCATCCTCAGTCTCCTTCTCGGCAGGTCGAACAACCCGCTCCAGCTCGACGATTCTCTCCAGGAGGTTTCTCCCCTCTTCGGCGGCCTTCTCCAATTTCCCTTCCAGCTGCTTCTGAAGCTCGACCTGGGATTCGTTATGCTTCTTGCACTCTGTAAGGTCTTCGCTCACCTTCTTCATTTTGGCCTTAACTGTTCAAAAATTTTACTGCAGTTTTGTCAGCTCTGACGAGGGACAGGTTTCGTCATTCAAGACCAGCGCAGTGGCACAAACCCGCATCATCGCGACCATGCATTCCACCAGGTTCTTTCTCCGTGAAGCCCGATCAGCTCCCAAGATGGCCTGAACCTCGGAACCAGTCATGGTCGGGGAATTTGCCCCCGAGAAGACGTTAGGCCTCAGATGGTAGGGTGGAAACACAAATCCTTCCCGAGGAGGGCTCCTAGTAAGATTCATGTGGGTCTGCTCGATAGTCTTTTGTCTCTTCGGAGACCCCTGCGAGTTTGGAGACTGACCGCCCTGCGCAAAACCAGAGGAGTCCCCAGGGGACGGGACATGACCAAGAGTCGGTTGTTTGACCTGCTCGACCCGTCCTTTGCCTACTTTCTTTGGGCCACGAGCAGAGGTCAGTTTCTTCACGCGTTCCTCCAAGGTCGACATAGCACCTGCGAAAAAAGGAACGAACATTAGTAAACAAACAACAGAAACGATAACAAACCCCAAATTGGGGGGTGTGCCCACTACCTAAGAACCGAAAAGCATTCCCCTCGGTGCCACACTCAAGAAGGGCCTTGGTGTTTATAAGTCGGGCTTTTGTGAGGGTCCCTCTGCGGGCGTTGGTTACGAACTTTTTGTCCGGGGTCACCAACTTCGCTTTGTTGAACCCTTGGACGAACTTCACTATCTTATCATAGGCCCGCTGGTCCTCATCGCCCAAGGCGCTCGGACTGACGATGTAGCCCTCGGTGCTCAGTTTGAAGTGCTCATCTGTACATTCCAGGGGACACCTCGAGTCGAGGACCTCTTTCTATCGGCCACTTTCTAGCTCCACGTCCTACGATCATACAGAATGTCAGTGGCTGCCCGGGTGAGAGGTTTGACTACGTACCATCGGCCTTAGAAATTCCGGACAGAGTCCATATACGCCCGGAACAGGCTCCTCGACTGCTTAAATGACACCCAGCTGTGGCGACCGTCCACCGTTTGTCGTTGCAGGTGGAAGATCCAGAAAAAGAGGGAGACAGTGGCCTTGACATCGAGATATTTACAAACAAGTTCATAGGCCCGCACAAATGCAAGGGCTTTTGGATGAAGTTAGGAAGGTGCCAGGTGCATCCAAGAAAACACCCCCATCTGGAAACCACTAAAGGGCATGCGTATGCCCGCCACCTGGAACGCGAATTCGTACATAGGAAATCGGGTCCTTTTAAAGGTCGAGCATATCCTCTGATGCTCTAGCGGCCTGTATACCCGCCAACTCAACGGGGAACCTGAGCAGACATCCTCAATAGTGGCGAAGGCACCGGGACCACCAGGGATAAATAACGAAGGAAAGATGAGAGCCTCATCCCCAATCCAGTCCTCGGGAGGTGAGGCATCATTCTCCGGGGACACAAGGGAGTCGGGCTCGTCGTCCGTTTTAATATTCCCTTCAATCCACTTGGCAGCCATTTTGACCTGAAAAGCAGAGGAAACGGGTGAATTCGATATCCTATATCAAATTCACCCTTCCACCACTGATCGAGTGAAAGGGCGAAGAGATACGGGGAGACGACCACCCGACCACGATGATCGGGGAAACGTGCATATGTGTTTGGTATCTCTGTTGCGCGTCCCCGAAACAATCACGCTAGCGTCCTCAGTATCTTCATCTGGTGCCCCTGAGAAATTCATCACTTCTCCTCAGGATATTCCTCAGGTCCTCGGGACATTCATCCCATCTCCCCGCGAGATTCATCAAAAGGTTTAAAGGAGATCTGCCATTTTCGCCGGAAACTCCGTGGCCTCTCCGGGAACTTCATCAGTTCATCGGAGAACCACCGTATAAAACATAAAATGCAAAGAAAAATGAGAAAAGCTTACTTGTGACGGTGGTGACGAGTTTCGGTACGACGGTACGACGGCGAGACGGTGGCAGAAGCAAAAAGGAGACGGGAGAGACTTAGGGCAAAAAAGAGGGAAACGTGCAAATGGCACAGACTGATTCCCTTTTTATAAGCCCCTCACGGGACTCGAGGCGCCCCTAAGAACTCGAGTACCCTAGCCATAGCCTAGCCCCCTAGGTAATCATGACGAGTGACATGTGGCACGCGGATTCCCGCGTATGTCCTTTCGTTTGCCTTGGTGCTCGAATTCACAACTTTTCATCTCCCTGCAACGCCGTCCAACGGTAACACCGTAATTTGAGCAGACTTCAAGATTCATGCCCGTTTAGCGTCCCTCGCTCATGGTCTTCCTATTACCTTATGCTCGTTTACATGGGGACACTGCCCCGTTTGACGCGTATCCCCGACAAAGGATTACTCGCATGCATTAGACGATTACTTTCATCTCGGTGCTTCGAGCACGTTTATTACGTCCTCGACATAGGGGTTGATCCTTAAGTCATTACTCTGACACTTTGGAGCAACGACTTAGGGGGCTCTTATTCTGGACTGGGCCGACGCCTGCCCATTCGTCGGGCAGGCCCAACCCAATACTGGTACGGCCCAATAAGGTCCACAGTTACCCAGTGTCGAGCACATCCAAACCTCCCCCTCGTCGGGCACGTATTGGACTGACACTACCGAGCAGAGTCATTGAGTCTAAGAGAGCACCTCTCTCCCCGACCTCCACGTTCTCCTCCCCGCGAGGATACGTCATCTTGTAACCTCCAATCTCCGAAGAAATCGGTCTGCCCACCTTCCGGAGATCTCTGAACCGTTACCCCATGGCGAAGACCACGTGCTGGTCTTTCCTACGCCACGTAAGCCTTGACAGTTGCCTAGATTGGGCCTTGCAATCCAGCCCAGTGCATGTAATCGTTGGCCCCACGCTGTGGGCATCCTATAAATACCCTCTCACTCGAGAGGGTCATGTTACGTCCATTCTTACTCTCACATCTATATTTTGTACTTGCTTACTCCCGTTTCTTGTACTTGCTTACTCTCACATCTACTCTTATATATGATTAACCAATTTATATAATTGTAGTGAGACATTTATATACAAATTGTAACATAATTTATATAAATGTAGTGAGACATTTATATAAAAATTGTAACATGAATAGTAAAATTACAATTTGTATGCATAATTAAAATAAATAGTATGCATTAAAATTTAAATGAAATATATTAATTCATAATAAAATATATTAAATAATCAATTCATAATAAATTATATTAAATAAAATTAATGTAATGCAAATGAATAGTATACATTAAAATAAAAATGATTTAATGTTGTATTAAATAAATATTCATTTTAAATTTTTACATAATTTTAAAAAATGTATTCTCTTTTATTGTAAGCACAATAATCATTTGCATATATTTTACAAAAAATTGTCAATAAATTTAATAAATTTATATTATTTATTGATCTTTTAATAATATTATTTTCATATTAATACATATAAGTTTAATTTTCATATTTTTAAAATTATTATAATTAAATTTATAATATATTGTGCGTTCATAAAGATCAAGTAATATGAAAAATAATATTAATACATAGAGATATATTGAAACAACCAAATATGAAAGACAAACAAAATCCTTGTAAGAAAAAATTAAAAACCAAGTCAAAGATTGAAAGAATGATTTAGAATTAAAATGTGGAGTTATTTGATTTAATGGTGAAGGGTTAGGTCAATTTTTTTATTAATGTCTTAATATCATATCTGATTTTCCATCCAGTATATTGTTTTTATTTATAATATTGATATTAATAGTGTATAAGTAATATACTTAATTGATTAAATTAATTTTTATGTAACCAAACCATATATTTAAAAGATTTTCTATGCTAGGTTAAAGCAAATTAAAAATAATTATTTTATTTATAATTAATTTTCTATGTAACGGTAAAATAGAAAAAAAATTAAAAACTTTGACTATACAAAAAAAAAGTTAAAAAATAGGAGAAGACAGACTCATTAATTATAATAACCCCTTGAGCAATAAAAATTTGAATATCAAAAAAATTTGAATTTTTTATTCAAATAATTAACTTTTTCAAAAAAAAAAAATCTAAAATACCCCCACTTTTTAAAAAAATTCCCAAACTACCCTAGTTAGGGTTTGGGTTTACACAAGGGCGTCATTCCAATTGGCGACCCTTCCTTGAGGGCATAAGGGTGTCGCCAATTGAATTGGAGACACCTCATCAAGTCTCCAATCAAATTGACGACTTGGTTCAAGGCACATAAGGGAGTCGCCAATTCAACTAGAGACTCCTTAGAAACTGATTTTTTTTCTATAAATAGAGGTGTTCTGATCATTTAGTTCCATATCTCATCTCATAACTTTGTTCTACTGATAACATGTATCGTCGCCGATGGGGAAAAGTTGTCTATTCGCGAGAGAAGCCTCCGATGGACATGCTGTTTTGGAACATTCAAAGTTTCAATCAACTTAAAAGGGAGTTGAATCGGTGGTTAGAGGGAGACATTGGTGAAAGGGAAAAAATTCGAAGTATCGAGATACTTGATCAGCTTTGTGAATGGGTTCGCGTGAAGACTGACAAAGATGCGAGGGAAGTCATGTTTGGACCAAATGAAATTAGTTTGATTGTTGTAATCAGTTAGGAATGTATTATGTTGTTTGTGTTGTTTGTTGTTACCATTGTTGTTAGTGTTGTTTGTTGTTAACATTGTTGTTTGTTGTTAGTGTTGTTTGTGTTAGTGTTGTTTGTTGTTAACATTGTTGTAACAAAGACTCGTCAATATATGAAAATATTTAGTTACAACAAATGAAACGATAAGCTAAATCATGATGCAGATGTTCCTCCGACACTGGGACAATTTTCGATTGTGCCCGGGATGACGACATATACTGCATAATCTTATCATTTTATCAGCAATATCCATTTCGGTTCTGATACGCTTGCTATTTGGGCGTCCTTTTTTCTTTCTTTTCATCTCATCGTTGTGCCAAACTATATCACCTTGGTATGGAGGCCAATAATCCTCCATTGGTAGCGCTGCAAAGCCTTCGTTGTATACATTCATAACATTAATCACCTTGTAAACATAAGATAGATAGCCATAAGCATCCTGACGAGCATGTGCGCATGCCGCAATGACATGTGAGCAAGGTACACAGAAGGTCTGGTACTTGCCGCAGTCACACCAACATATGTTTAATTTGACATCATATGATAAATTGGGCCTTCCCTCATTATGGTCCATTGTTTCTTGTACACTTAATGTTTGCCTATGACGGTCAAAGATTGTAATTGCATGTGTGCTGACTTTGATAGTATCTTATTTCATCAATTTCATTATGCTTTCACTGAATACTTGACCAGACGCTAACACTGCACTCCATCTTTCGCCTTTTGTTGCGAAAAGTGATGTCAGCCTATAATAGGTTGATCTCACCAAAGCGGTGATGGGAAGGTTTCTAATTCCTTTGAATACCTCGTTCATGGACTCCACAAGGTTTGTCGTCATGTGGCCCCAACGACATCCACCATCAAAAGCCCTTGTCCACTTTTCTAGTGGAATGTTATCCAACCAGCTTCCTGCGTCTGCATTTGACATCCTTATTTCATTAGGTAGTATTGAAATGTTAGTTGTGTTAGAGCATAACCAGCATTCACAACCTTTTTGCGAAGGTTCTTGTCTTTGATTGCACGCATGAAGTTTTGTGCAATATGTCTAATGTAATATGTCTTTGATATATTATGTGTGCTATAGGACCAAGCCCTAACTTCGATTCCAATCTTTCTTTGAAATGCAAGTAACTTGTGTTTCTATTGACTGCGAATCGGAAAATATCGGTGTTTAGAAAACCAAACCCAGATACATCGGAGATATATGTCTCTCTGTTGTAATGGGCGTTAAGAATATATCTTTGTGCAGATGACATACCAAAAGGACTTGCTTGAGACAGACTTACAATTTTTGCTTGTTTTGGGGACTTACTTTGATTGCATGCATGGGACATATTAATATGTAACATACTCGCCAGCATAATTGGAGACACATTAATGCAGTCAAAGTACATTCGCCACATTAATTGGCGACATAGTTCAGAACATTAAATGAACGCGCCATATTAATTAGCGACATGGTTCAGGCTTTAATGACTGTGTCGCCAGGTGGGTGTCAGCATGCTATGCATGCATGAGACAGATTCCAGCTAGGCTCAGGCTACGTGAACAGATAGGGCCAGTCTCCATTTGGACTGGCGACCCTTCGTAAAGGGTGAGAACATTCGCCAATTCATCTGGCGACATGGTTCAGTGTGATTTGTCTCACATGTGACTCTTTTGCACTATATAAGGAAGCTAGAGTGTTACTGAGAGGTCAAAATACTCTGAATCATACTTGTTACAGAGAGGTAAAATCAAGTATAGAGTGTCACATTTAATCGTCTGAATCACATTTAATCAGTTATAATGGCTTTGTTGACAATGGGTGAAACGCATAGTGTCTATTAATTTTTAATATCTCTATTAATTTTTTTCTAAATTGATAATTATGCTGGAAGTCTCTAGATTTTGCCCTTGTTCCCATGAATACGTTGCACCCGAAGAACTCATTGCACCATATATTGAGCTCGCCGGTTTTGGACATGTAAGCAAAATCATGTCTTATTCGGTTGATGCAAAGTTTATACTAGCTTTGCAAGAGAGATGACGCCCAGAGACACACACACCTTCTTTTTTCCAACCGGTGAATGTACTGTGACCTTAGAGGATATGTACATGTTACTCGGTTTGCGTGTTGATGGTAAGGTGGTCAATGGACCAACAAACCTTGACTCATCAATTTGTGAGGAAATTTTGGGTGTCGACTTGCTAGATAAGAGCGCGAGAGGCTAAGGTATCTTACTCTTGCAACTAAAAGCATGACACGCCGAATTTACATTAACTCAAGATTCTACAGAAGAAATGAAAATAAGGAAAACGAGGTGTTATCTTATGCTTTTAATTGGTTTATTTTTATTTCCCGAGGGTACTGGTTCTTCCATGCACATTATGTATTTACCCTTATTGAGAGATCTAAATGAAACAAGAGAGTATAGTTAGGGTTCCGCTTGTCTATCTTATTTGTATATCTCTTTGTGTAAGTGCGCCAAAAAAAACACATCTACTTTTTTTGGATGCGCCGTTTGTTTCAAGCTTGGGGTTGGTCTAGATTGCCATCCCTATTGCCCGTCAACCACAAAGTGTTTCCTTCCCGTATGCACAAAAGTAAGTTAATAACTTAATATTTTTTTTCACCTTACCAATTATTGTGTCTAACTAATTGAATTTTCACTTCTTGTTGTTTAGATGGTGGGCTAAGGGTATGAGTTACAATAGATGTCCTAAACATTGTATCATTCAATATCGCAATATATTGGATCACCTAACACCCGCAGATGTAAGGCCTCTAAACAAATCAATTTATATTTTATATCAACTATTTTATTATCTAATCTTTTTCTCTTCTTCAGTTCATATGGCGTTCATATCTAGACATGGAACACCTACATGAAGTCAGAGAGGAAGATAATGTCGTTTGGATTGCATGCGTCCCGATCATAAAAGTCACAACTGTGGAGATGCAACACAGTTACCGTGTCAAACTGCCATTTGGAATACATCAAAACATCCCAGATCCTCCTGTTGACATCGGTAAATGGCATCTAAAAAGAGTTAATGATCAATGGGACTTTAACAACGGGAAGGATTTTGCAAAAACTGAGCGTCGTAAATGGATGGACTATAGAAACCATGTCTTACGTGACCCGATGATGGCAACCCCGTCTATACCAATAAATAATTATATGGCTTGGTACAGATCGGTTGCAATTGGGTTTGTCTAGAAGACAAGTATTTATACGACCCGCGCCATACCACCTACACACAATAAACCTCAACGTGTAACCCACCTTGAAGGCCATGTTACTCACAACCCCCTCCCCAACAAAATTACCAACCCATTAACCATCCAAACATGCCAAACACCCAACCACAATACCAAGAACGTCTCTCATACCATCTCCAACAAAATGACTACTATCAAGAAACTCAATATGGTTATGCCCCCAACACAGCACCAAGATACAGCCAAAATGAGGGTACATCATAGCCATATTAGGCAAATATCTTTCCATAGTCATAACGCTCAAACATCATACCCTAACCAACACACTCAACCATCTCAACAACCTTATGGCTTTCAAACACCACTATCATTTCAACCTTTCACCAACGATTCCTTCACACCAATATCCCTCTTCAATCGTCCAGGCCGAACACCAATGACTATTTCATCACACCCAAACTACTCTGGCATGGGTCGTAAGCTCAATTTTAACATGAAAGACCTCATGGAAATGCAAGAAATCCTTAGGGAACCATTTGGGAATGTTCCTGAGACTTCAATTCCTCAAACACCGGGCGTGAATCAACAACGAGGGGAACGAGGGGGACGAGTGCAACGAGTGAGGGTGCCTAGGGGATGTGGAACCAGTGGCCGATTTTATCCACCCAGTCGCCAACATTAATTTATGTAATAATTTATTTAATTAATGATAATTTTATTTAATTTTGGCAAAAAAACTACAAAGTACATCCTATCTCCAGATGAATTGGCGATAGGGTTTTAAGTCTTGAACCAAGTCGCCAATTGGATTGGAGACTTGATGAGGTGTCTCCAATTCAATTGGCGACACCCTTATGACCTTAAGGAAGGGTCGCCAATTGGAATTTCGCCCTTGTGTATGCAGAAACCCTAAGTGGGGTAGTTTGGAAATAGTTTTGAAAAGTGGGGTATTTTGGGATTTTTTTGAAAAAGGGGGTTATTTGGGTAAAAAGTTCAAAAACTTTTTCATTTCCATTTATGAAAACAATATATTAAATAGCAATAATTATTTTTAACATAAATTTATCACACAAAAATGCAATAAAGAGCATAAAAAAATGTTTATTTAGATTGATTGGGGACATAGATATAATAATTATAATAATAGTAATAGTAATCAAAACTCTTATATGGTTAGTTCACATTCTAAAATATAATTTAAAATAAGATATGGTTGAACACCAAAATATTTATTCGAAATGTAATCATCCTAACTGTCGTTGCCCGAAATTTCACCTCCTCTTTTTTGCCTTTTACATAAGCATGTGCATTCGCATTGCTGGCATAAGCATTCACATCTTTTTCTCTATGATTTTGTTGTAGAAATATTCAGGTTTTTCAAGCCTGATTGATCACATCCTCACAAAGTCATCACTTTATCAAAGCAAGCACAGAATAAGGGTTTCCATGATTATTCACCAAAGCAAGAGGTGGAAAATCGAAATCAGGACTTCAACACTTGTTCATAAGCAATTTGGGCAAATTTTGCCTAGAGTAACCGATTACTCTATTTCTAGGCAAAAACAGGGTAATCGATTACCCTGTGCACTTTTGCATTTCCTGCTGCATTTTTTGGGACAACAACCTTGCACTCTCTTTGTTCTTTGATCCCACTTGGTTCTATAGCTGTGTGGAATATTATAGACTCTTCAAGAATCCATTTGCATTTGCTACAATGTATCATTTCCACTTAAGACCACCATACACCTTTATTTTCAAATGTGTGAACCATTGGATTTGAAGCTTACATTAGAATGTTTCCACCGAGTTAACAAATAACTAACTGAGTTAACCTCTAACTCAGTGAGTTAAATGTAACTAACTCCAAACCTAATGCAAAACCACCCTTAGCTAGCTCCAAACTAAGTTCCAAACCTCTCACACTCCAAACCAACACTCTATTTAAAGAAACCTTCACTTTGTTGAAAGGGGAGGAACCATTATTCACCATTTCACTCACACTTCAATCTCAATTCTCTCACATTCTCTCTGAAATTTTTCTGCAATTTCTTTATCTTCATCTCCATTTTCTTCCCAAACCTCACTATAGCTCTTCACCATTGAAGAGTAATCACTTTCACCTTGGAAGTGATTATTTCTTGAGCTGAACCTTCATCATCTTACAATTCTACTTGATTTTCTGGAGTTTTATTAGCTTTTGAATTCATCTCAAGTGTTTGCTTCAAGATTCTACGGTTTGAATTCGTATTTTGGAGATTACGTCGCAATTTGCTCGGTTTCGATACGATTCGACTACAATTGAAGATTCCTCTGGTTTTCTTTGATTATCTTCATCTAGATTCATTTGTAACAACATCCAAGGCATATTTCAGCCTTGTAGGTTGGCATTTCTTTGCACATTTTACAGTTTCGAACATTTTCGTATCATTCACAATGTAATTTCGATGCTTCGCTGATTATGTCATTACTTGATCCATGATCTTGATGAGTTAATTGATTCAATTGCTGGTTGTTGATGTTGTTAGACTTGATTTTTGTGCACAAATTCATACCCTAGCATGTGGTAGTTTGGACAAGTGATTTAGGTCCTGAAAGTGCTTTTTGAAAAGTTGTTTTTGCCACTGTTACAGTGGTAATCGGTTACTCATTTCAGGGTAACCGATTACTCTGCGTAATTTTCACTAGTTTTACTTTTTTCAAGCAAGTAACCGATTACCTTCTTTGTGGTAATCGATTACCACTATAACAGAGTGCCATTTTTTGTGTTTTTCAAGCTTGTTTGCCATATTTTCCTCCTCTAATCTCCATGGATTGATATGATTGATTTTTATGGATGTTTTAGGTGTTGTTTCACTTCAGTTTGAAGCATGATTATGAATTTTCCGATGCTCGATCTTTCAATTTTATGAATGTGCACATTCTTGGCATTGTATGAACATGATCATTCTTGCATAATTTCATCCACATAATAACATGATTCGTGATGCATTTTAAGTGACATTTGGTACTATTGTGCACTTTCATTCATGTTTGAATTAAGTTTGTTCTTCAAAGAATAAGCTTAATATTGTACAATCAATAATGCACCCTTTTGTTTTAATAATTTTTCAATTCATTTGGAAAATTATTAGCGTATTCCTCCCTTTTGATTAATTAATCGAAACTTTGTTTCGATTATTGATCTTCCCTTTGGCGCTTCTCTTTAGGCTTCCTTTAGAGCTTTCTTTCTCTCTCTTCCTCACGGAGTCAGAGTTTCGCGCAACACTGGAGCACTGTACAACTTGGAGTTGTTACGCTGTCATATTCAATTTCTGCACTACACCCTATGTGTTAGAGAAGGGATGAGAATGTAGAATTCATACTCTCATTCTGACTACTTTAGGTAGGGGACGAATGACCCTGTGCCTTCCTTAGTAACCTCTATCTCTAGGCAGTAGTGTATCTCCTTCTCTAGCTGAGTCGGTCCCTGATCACTCCTACCTCTTTCAATCTCTCATTTGATCAATCACCTTTCTCTTGGTTAAAGATCATTGTCTCTTGGGTTAACACCCCTCTCTTGTCTCAATATCATTTTCTCTTGGTCAATCATTGTTCTTTGATTCCCCAGAAGATTCACAACCATTCTTTCTTTGGTTAATCATAGTTATAATGTTAAAACCAATGCTCTGTTCTCCAACAAGTCACAACCTTGTTCCTTGGTTAAACACAGTCTTCCTATTAAACACCGAAACCCTTGCGGAGTTTGCAACCTTCTTTTGGTTCCTCTCCCTTTGATTGGTTAACTACTGCCTGTCAGTTAAAACATCAATTTTGCACTTCTTCTCAGTTAACCACAGTCTATCTGTTAACACACTAAGTCGCTCTTGGGTTAATCATCTTCTTTTGGTTAATCACCCATTTTTCAGTTAACCACAGTCTATCTGTTAACACACTATATCGCTCTTGGGTTAATCACTTTCTCTTGGTTAATCACCCATTTTTTCAGTTAACCACAACCCGTCTGTTAATATACTGAGCTCATTTTGAGTTAATCACCTTCTCTTGGTTAATCACTCGTTTTCTTTTTGGTTAATCACAATCTTTCTGTTAAGCACCGAATCCCCATTAGATCACAACCTTTGCTTGGTTCCACACCCGTCCTTTGGGTCACAACCTTTGCTTGGTTCTACACCTGTTTTTCTGGTTAACCACTGTTTATCAGTTAATATACTGAAATCCCTTCAGAGTCCAACACCTTCTTTTGGTTCAGTACTCTCCTTTTGGTTCATCATAGCCTGTCTGTTGACACCAAGCTTTCTTTAGTTTCCCCACAGAGCCCTACTCTCTTTCTTCGGTTAACCACTTCCAGTCAGTTGACATACCAAACATTTTTCTCTTGTTTTTGACACCATCCCTTTGTTTAATCCCCAATAGGGTTCATAACTCTTTGATCCCTAGCACAAACACTTTTTTCTTTACTCCCCAGTGATGTCTCTATTATCCTTTTGCTCATTCTCTTTTCTAGGTTTCGACACCAATACTTTTGCATCCTCAACGGAGTTTTATTTTTCTTATTCTCTTGGTTTTGACACCGTTCCTTTCGTTTTTCCCCAGCGCAGTCACTCTTCCTGCTCGGGTTTCCCCGGTAGAGTTTCTCTTTCGTTTGCTCTTGGTTTTGACACCATTTTCCTTTCTTTTCCATCTTGGTTCCATGAACTACAGAAGTTCTGATTCTTCATTCATTCAAATGTAAGATACATTGGCACAATATTGCGATGATCTTGGCGAGCACACTTCCACCTTCTTCTTTTCTTCTTCTATGTCCCTGGTTCCATGAACTACGACGCTCTGATTTCCTCATTGCACTATGAGGGTACGTAGGCACGAGGACCCTAGTCCTCCGCGAGCACTTTTCTTTCTTTTTTCTTTTATCTTCTCTTCTCTTTTAGCTAGAAGCCTTTATATAGATAACCCATCCAAGCCTAGAAGCAAGCGAAATGGTTCACGTCGAGTCCGACGAATGCGTAAGGTGCTAGTGCTTTCCTTTCGCATAACTGACCCCCTTATCCGTTTCTCTTCCCCTTGGGTTTTATCGATATTTTTCCTGTCCTCTGGGACTAAATAAAGTTCGGTGGCTACTCTGTTGTATGTTTAAGTGTGCGATTCACTCAGGTATAATTCCGCTAGTATCACTAACATTATCTCTACGGTTAGATGAATGGTTTTTTAGAATAACAATCAAAAAGTTATATATCATCTACACCAACACCTACATAAATGTTGTACAGATACAATTGTGATAGCATTACTAAGGATAGCAAATTTGTTAAAAAGAAATTAACATAACAAATACAAATACATCAAATGTTTAAAATAAAAATTATTATCAATAACCATCATGATCTTGCAGGTTATTGTCATGAAGAAACCTTTAGGCAAATATTCCTTTCTATTGTCAGTATTTAAAAGCTAATATCTCTGAACAACCTCATTGTAGTGATAACATATGGCCAACTCGATTACAATTTCCATAACATTGTCAAGCCAAGTTAAAGATTGTCCAACTAAACTTCAAGTCAAGTTAAAGGCGTTATCTGCCCAAATAAAGAAAAATAAACATTGTTAATTTACAAAAACATAAATTTGATGATAATTGATAAATTTAGAGGATGATTTTATTTGTCGTGTAACATCCCACGAAATAACAGTATAAAATTTTATCAATATTAAATTGTTGACGACACAATGGTTATAAGGAATGGACATGGAATAACTTATGGAATATTAAAAATATCTCGAGAGCATTTGAATTAGTATCAACTTTACGGGTTAATCTCTTCGAAAATAAAGTTTTGTTTTATCTGATTTAGGTCACCCTTAAAATCCACACTTCACCAATAAAGTTGAGTTAGTAATGTTACTTCAATTTAACTATACATACGATCTATATTTAGCCAACTCTGCATCATGTTAGTTTTAATCTATTCAACATTCAGTCTACATTTTTTAAGTATTGGTAGAATATAGCTAGGCTAAAAAGCCAAATAACTATATCAACCAATTCTAAATCCTAATAACAATAAAACTAAGAAAAAAATTACACTTTCAAACTAACATTTAGGAATACAATTCATTTGATCTCTTTATTGATACAATTCACACAATTTTGCAGACATTGCTATGTATTTCATATATAAAAATTATAGTAATTGAGTAAAGGGTTAATAGTCATTTTACCCCCTGCCATTGTTAACCCTCAATTTCGACGTCAGACAAAATCAAAGTTATGTTAATGTTAAAAAATTATTTTTAATATAAAGAAGACTTCGACCTAACTTTTGAGAGGCCTGAGTCGAATAAATGTGGAGAAACCTTAAAAAATGGCTAAGTATGGAAAGGGTTCTTCGACCGTGAGAATGTAGCATTGCAGTGGTTATGTTAAGATTGGAGGGAATTTCCAATATTTGAAATTTAAATAAGAGCAGTTGTGGACGTGAGAACAGTTGAGATTAAGGGGAAGGCGCCAAAATCCACACGTTCGAAGCAGTAACCACCACTGAGTAGTTATTTCCTAGCACTATAAATAGGAGTTGGTTCTATGTAAATGGTGTTCATATTTTTGTACAAGTTACTCTAAGAAACTCAAAGTACCCGCGTGTAGAGAAACAAGTTCGTGAGAATGTACGTAATGTAACACCATTGTCTTCATTAATCTAATTTATCTTCAGCATGTTTACTTTCCATGCCTTTACAGTTTCTTGAAATTTATCTTCCATGCCAAATTTATGTTCAAAGTCATTTAAGTTTTCTGCGTTTTACTTTCGACTGCATTTTACGTTCAAGCATTTAATCTTCAAACCTTTACTTTTCAAAGCCTTTCATTTTCAAGAACGTGAAGTTCTCCTTTAAATCAACTGCATTTATTTTCAAAGTCTTTTACTTTCCAGCACCTTACCTTCGACAGCACTTTTACTTTCCCAGCCTTTACTTTCCAAGAACGTGGAGTTCGTTGCATTTTACTTTCAAAGCTTTTACCCATTCGACGCCTTTAATTTTGTGCACCCTTTACTTGCATTACTTTAAATTTCAAGTTCTCACTTTATTTTATTGCCTGTAGTCGAACGTAGAGTTCAGTTAGATTTTATTTTCAGCATTGTCGAACGTGGAGTTCAGTTTACATTTTCTTTAAGTTACACTTGTCTCTCGAACTTAGCACATGTCCTAGGATTTGTGTGATCGATCCTGCAAGTTAAATCAATTTGCGTTTAGATTGATAGATCAGAGGTTGTTTACCAAAATTCACAGTAAACAAATTGGCACACCTGGTGGGACCCAGTGCTAAGTCAAACCTTTTTGTCAGCCTTATCTCTCTTGGTGAAGAAGTGTTTTCGTTGCATGTTATTGAGGAGTGGGAAGTTAGCCACAGCAAACGAAGAGATACCAAAGAGAAGATATACTAAGAAGATGGCAACTAATGCCAATCAACAAGTTGATCCTCAAGGGAGTATTTCAAACACTCAGTCCAATAGCAGTATTGGGACTCAAAGCACTCCATCACCAGTGTCTTCGACAGGAGGACCGGCGTCACTTCCGTTAGTGGTGTCTGAGCCAGGATCAACATATACAAAATCATATACTCAACCTGTGTTGGAATATATAGGACCACAAAGTTCTAATTCGCCAACACCCCCAGGAGGAAATACAATGTACAGGCACGTTCCTCCACCAGGTTTCCCACATCCAGGGTCAAGCAGTCAACCCTATGGTATGCCTACATCAATGATGCAAAACCTGCAGAATGCTCCACCTGTATTTTCAAAAACTGTTGTGTCTTCGCCACTACAAGGGTCAGGATCAGGGGGACGAAACAATCAGAGTATAGGCGTTAGTTACTCTGTTCAAACCCCTAGCCTTACAAATACATCCATAAATTGTTTGAGACAGCAGATGGATGAAAGTAACATGCAAATGGTACATACGTTGTCTCAGACAATGGGAGAAGTTTTTCAACCTTTGATTCAAAATACAACTCAAACTAACCAACAATGGCTGCACAAGTGGCACGCATGGCTGATTTTATGGGAGAGCCAGCAGTAGATCGAAGAGCGACGGTGGTCGAAGATATCCCAAGGCGTCATCAACGTCAGATACCTGATGCTAACCTGGAGGATCAAGAGATGGTTAATCATTTCAGAGTCGAACCACCAAGAAACCAGATGCCATACCAGATGGAGGTAGAACCAGTAGTGATGGTGAACAGGAACCAAAACGCAGACCAACTACTTAGGCAAGTTCGACACCAGAATCAAGCAGAAGAAAATAATCTTGCAGCCATGGTCGAAAGGATAATGACTAGGAATGGGATGAATTTTGGCTTCACCAGGCCAAATTATACATCACCTATAGTGGACTACATTCTCCAAGAAGAACTTCCCCCTAGGATGAAGGTTCCAAAGTTCAGCAAATTTTCAGGAGATACTACTGAGTCTACTGTCGAACATGTGGCTAGATATTTGATCAAAGCGGGCGAGATTGCTGCTGACGAAAGCCTTAGGATCAAATACTTCCCAAGTTCCCTTACCAAGAATGCCTTCACATGGTTTACTACGTTGCCTCCAAATTCCATATACAATTGGACCCAATTAGAACGTTTGTTTCATGAACAGTTATACATAGGGCAAACTAAAATTAGTTTGAAAGAATTGGCTAGCATCAAGCGCAAGGTCACTGAGCCAATTGATGATTACCTGAATAGGTTTCAACTTCTTAAAGCCAGGTGCTTTACACAAGTGCCAGAACATGAGTTGGTCGAAATAGCTGCTGGGGGTCTTGATTATTCCATTAGGAAGAAATTAGATACCCAATATCTTAGAGATATGGCCCAGCTGGCTGATAGGGTTCGACAGCTAGAGAGGCTAAAAGAAGAAAAAGCCAAATTCAGTAGGGGTAAAAAAGTAGCGTTTGTCGAATGCAAGGAAGATGTGGAGAGTCTGTATGGTGAGCCATCTTATTTCGACGAAAATGAGGTTGACGTTGCTGAGTTAAAGCAAGATCCACATTACGCTTGCAAATTATTAGCTCCTTTAGAAGGAAAAAATCCTGTCGAATCTAACGACAAATTCCCTAAGAAAACATATACTTTCGACGTCACTAAATGTGACGAAATTTTTGATTTGTTAGTTAAAGATGGGCAAATGATAGTGCCTGCTGGTGCTAAAACGCCACCTTTAGAACAAAGAAAGAAAAGAGGTTTTTGTAAGTGCCATAATTTTTTGGGTCATAAAACTTCTCAATGTTTTCTTTTCAGGGATCTGGTGCAAAACGCTATCTAGGAAGGAAGGCTGAAGTTTGGGGAAAAAGGCAAAGCCCAGATGAAGATTGACTCTGACCCGTTGCAAGTTGCAGAGGCCAACTATACAGAGCCTCATGAGGTTCAGATGGTGGAAGCCACAGGGGGATTCGACGAGTCAGTCAACATGGTAGAAGTTACTGAAGACTTCGCCATCAGTGCTGCGAAGATTGAAGGTTCTAGTAAGGCTAGAAGTGGCCTAAACGTTGATGGCACCAGTCTGATGTTGGTGACCAAAGAAACTGCTGATAAGTTTGTGGAAATGGATAATGCTGCTAAGGTTTTTTATGTAACCGTGAGTGGGTGGAAGATAACTGTCAATGAAGGCATTAATATGGTCGAGTTGGCTGAGGAGTCTGATTCTAGTTCAGATAGTATCAACACCAATGAGGCTATGGGTAGAAATGCCCCCAAAGTTCAAGTTGTTAAGGAATTGGAAGATGACATACTCTTGGTTGGAGAGATGTTGGACATGGATGGTTGTCTGGTGGAAAATTGGATCTGTATGGCTGCTGAAATTTTTTTCAAGACATCTCTTGATGTCGAGAGAGTTAATGCTGCGGAGATGGTGGAGGCTGAGAAAGCTGCTTGGGAAAAAGCTTCCCAAAGAGCTGCAAAAGCAGCAGTAGGTGGTGGCTGCTTGGCAAAGACCACTGAAAGTCTGGAAGCCAGCTTCTCCAAGATGCGCCTGAAGGACAGAATGGATGTCAACATGGTCGAAATTACTGATCGAAAGAATGAACCATTGAGTAAGGTAGATGAGCAAGAGAAACTCAACAAAATGGTTTATCCTAAGCCAGAAGAGACAATTGTGGACTTCTTACATCGTTTCCAGAAAAAAGACTCTGGAGTAATGTTGTGTCCCAGGTGCAGCGCCATTTTTGATGAAAAGGCTGCCCACAAGCTTGAAGGTGTTAAGAAGGCTGGCGAAAGCTGGGGGCAGAAAGTGGGTAAGGGGCACCGAGGTTTTGACCATAGGCGACTTTCGGCAGGGCTAAAAAACCAAACACCAGGAATTAGGCCAGGTACGTTCAAGCCAACGGCGAACGCACCAACAGGTAGTTAGATCAAACCTGTCGAAGGGAGAGGACAGAAGAAAAAGTGGGAGAAGTTCGATGTGGAAAAAGGTGCGTCATTTGAGTACAGGAAGGAGAATCGCACCACAAACAAATCAGCATACATTTTGCAGAATTACAAGGGTAACAACCCAATGTCTAGATCGCAATGGCGAAGAGAGCAGCGCAGGCGAAAAGCTGTTAGGGAGGCTCAGGTGCAAGGGGAGTCAAGCACCAATGTGGCTGGGGCAATGGAGAAACTGCCCATACGACGAAAGTTGTTTACTATTCAGCCAAAAAAGAAGGTCGAAGAGGATGATGATATGACTGATAACTTCGACAATGAGTCAACAGCTTCCCTAGACATTTTGGTAAATGTGGTGTCAGTAATGCCAAGAGAATTTGGTCAAGTCTCAGAGATCGAAGACTTAGACCAAATTGCTGAGTTCGAAATGATGGCACACAAGCCTGTGTGCTATTACATCATGAACAATAGGTGCGTCGAAGAACAAAATGCTTTCTTTGAGCGTCCCACGGAGGCAATGAAGGGTCACTTGAAGCCTCTTTATATTACTGGAAAAGTGGAGAACGTTCCTGTCAACAAGATTTTGGTAGACTGTGGTGCGACGGTTAATTTGATGCCAAGATTTCTGTTGAGCAAGATTGGAAAATTTGAAACTGATACTAAACCCCACAACATGGTTCTGTCAAACTATGAAGGCAAAGTTGGTTCTACTCTGGGAGTGATTCAAGTAGATCTCACTGTGGGAACTATTACCAGACCAACAGTGTTCATGGTCGTCGAAACAAAGGCTAACTATAATCTACTCTTAGGAAGGGAGTGGATTCATGGGATAAGAGCAGTACCCTCATCTATGCACCAGAGAATCACAATCTGGAGACCAGATGGGATAGTGGAAAACATTGAAGCTGATCAAGGGTACTTCAAGGTGCTTGTTAATCATGTGGACTGTAGGCAATTTGAGAAACATCTGGCAAACATTGCTCCATGTCCTCCAGCTGATTTTGAGTTTACACCTGACGAGGAAACGTTTTATTCGTTGTACTTACACCCTGTAGAAGGTTTCAGATGGGACAGGGAGGTACCAGGAGGAAGATTGCCATGCCTAGGCACACCTCCAATAGAGCCCACAGGGTGGGGAGATGAATTCAGTGATCATGACTGAGTTCGATGCTATGAAAATAATTTCGGTCTATGTGGCCGAAACAAAACTACAAGCGGCTTTGGAAGCCGCCAATGATTATATGGCTGGGGAAGCCATTTCTGAAGTGTATCAAGAAGGTCCTGGAAAGGACTTCGACCCAAAACCACCAGACAAGGTTGAAACTGGAGGGCAAAGCCAGAGGCTCGACGCTATCTATGAAGATGAGCCTTTGGGATTTGAAAAGGATCCGTTGGCAGACCATATAAAAATGCTAGCACAAGATCCTTTGGAAGAAGTGGATCTCAGTGAGGGGGCAACCAAAAGGCCTACTTACATCAGTGTCAATCTTGATCCCCAGTTGAAAGTCGAAGTAGTCCAACTGTTGAAAGAATTCAAAGACTGCTTCGCTTGGGATTATGATGAGATGCCTGGTCTGAGCAGGGAGTTAGTCGAACACAAGTTGCCTATGACGCCTGGGAAAAAACCAGTCAAGCAAAATCCAAGACGGTTTGCACCAGAGATACTGTCAAAGATCAAAGAGGAAGTCGAAAGACTGCTTCATTGTAAATTCATTCGCACTGCAAGGTATGTCGAATGGTTGGCTAATATAGTACCTGTTATTAAAAAGAATGGGTCTTTGAGAGTGTGCATCGATTTTAGGGATTTAAACTCTGCAACTCCCAAAGATGAATATTCAATGCCAGTAGCAGAAATGTTAATAGATTCTGCAGCAGGACATGAATACCTTAGTATGCTGGATGGATATTCTGGCTATAACCAAATATTCATTGCTGAGGAAGATGTTCATAAAACTGCTTTCAGATGCCCTAGAGCCTTAGGCACCTATGAGTGGGTAGTGATGCCTTTTGGTCTCAAGAATGCTGGTGTTACTTATCAAAGGGCAATGAATTCAATTTTCCACGATTTTATAGACACATTCATGCAAATTTATATTGATGATATTGTTATA
Source organism: Lathyrus tuberosus (assembly GCA_022829125.1). Taxonomy (NCBI): domain Eukaryota; kingdom Viridiplantae; phylum Streptophyta; class Magnoliopsida; order Fabales; family Fabaceae; genus Lathyrus; species Lathyrus tuberosus. Next base: position 27,946 of record JALAZF010000446.1, read on the forward strand.
AAATCTATTTCTGGGAATAGTCACATTGACCACCTTCGACAATCCTTTGAAAGGATGAGAAAATATGGTCTTAAAATGAATCCTCTTAAATGTGCTTTTTGTGTGCAGGCAGGGGATTTCTTAGGCTTTGTGGTCCACAAGAAAGGGATTGAAATAAATCAGAATAAAACCAAAGCCATAAGGGAGGCGAAAACGCCATCAACCAAAAAGGAGTTGCAGTCGTTGTTGGGCAAAATCAACTTCTTAAGAAGGTTTATATCTAACCTGAGTGGCAAAACACAAGCTTTTTCGCCATTGCTTCGTTTTAACAAAGATGGTTTCGAGTGGGGGAAATTGCAGCAGGAAGCCTTCGACAAGATCAAGGAGTACTTAAGCCACCCTCCAATTCTTTCACCACCTTGTAGAAACAAAAGTATGAGATTGTACATAGCTGCAGCAGATAAAACTCTAGGGAGCATGTTAGCTCAAGAGGATGAAAATGGAGTCGAAAGAGCCATTTATTACCTTAGTCGAGTTTTAAATGATGCAGAAACTAGGTATAGCATGATTGAAAAGTTATGTTTATGCTTGTATTTCTCTTGTACTAAATTAAAGCAATATATAAAACCTGTTGATGTGTATGTTTCGTCTCACTTTGATGTTGTAAAACATATGTTATCTAAACCCATTTTGCACAGTCGAATTGGCAAATGGGCATTAGCATTGACAGAATTTTCCTTAACATATCAACCTTTAAAAGCTGTGAAAGGGCAAATAGTTGCAGACTTCATAGTTGACCATTCCATAAATGAAAATGATTTGAATTACGTCGAATTAAGATCTTGGAAATTATACTTTGACGGATCAAGTCATAAAAATGGAACAGGAGTAGGAATATACATTATTTCTCCTGAAAAAATTCCAACAAAATTCAAGTACAAGGTCGAAGGTCCTTGTTCTAACAATGAGGCTGAATATGAAGCATTAATTGCTGGCCTTGAAATTTTGTTAGAATTAGGGGCAACTAGAGTCGAAATAATGGGAGATTCAGAATTGGTTATAAAACAAATCACAAAGGAGTATAAATGTGTTAAAGAGAATCTCATTATGTACTTTGTGATAGCCAATAGATTATTAAAGAAATTTGAGGTAGTGGCCATTCAACACATACCTAGAATAGAGAATCAAGTTGCTAACGACTTGGCCCAAATTGCTTCTGGATACAAGGTGTCGAAAGAGAACCTTCAAGAAGTAATTGAGGCAAGAGGTAAGGTGGTGGCTGTTGGATTATGTCCATCAGACTTAGAAACAACTAAGTTTGGGTGTATAGATGGCGAAAATTTTGAAATTTTTGCCATAGATAATTTAACAGATGAAGATTGGAGAAGGCCCATAGTTGAGTATTTGCGAAACCCTTCGACAGAACGGAAAGTCAGGTATCAAGTTTTGAGCTATGTGCTGATGGGTAATGAATTATTTAAAAAGACCCCTGAGGGAGTCTTATTGAAATGCCTTAGTGAGGCAGAGGCGTATTTGGCAATTTCGACAGTACATAGTGGGGCATGTGGAGCACACCAAGTTGGCCAGAAGATGAAATGGTTGTTGTTTCGACAAGGCATGTATTGGCCCACTATGCTGAAGGATTGCATAGAATTTGCTAAAGGGTGCCAAGAATGTCAAATTCATGCTGGCATACAGCACATCCCTGCAAGTGAATTACATTCTATAGTGAAACCTTGGCCTTTCAGAGGATGGGCTTTGGATATAGTGGGAGAGATTCGACCAGCATCTTCAAAGAACCAGAGATATATTTTGGTGGGAATTGATTATTTCACCAAGTGGATTGAGGCAATACCACTGGTGAATATAGGTCAGGAAGATGTTATTGAGTTCATCCAAAGTCACATTATTTATAGATTTGGTATTCTTGAAACAATTACTACAGATCAGGGATCCGTGTTCACTGGTCGAAAGATGCAGGAATTTGCCAAAGAGATAGGTTTTAAGTTATTAACTTCTACACCGTATTATGCTCAGGCCAATGGGCAAGTCGAAGCGGCCAATAAGATAGTGATTGGACTAATCAAGAAACATGTGGGAAAAGGCCTAGAAATTGGCACAAGACGTTAGACCAAATTCTTTGGGCGTGTCGAACATCCCCCAAAGAGGCTACCAACACTACCCCATTTCGACTCACTTTTGGTCATGATGCAGTATTACCTGTTGAGATTTATCTACAGTCTGTAAGAGTTCAAAGACATCATGAAATTCCCTCTGAGAATTATTGGGAAATGATGATGAATGAATTAGTGGATTTGGATGAAGAAAGGCTTAGAGCCTTGGAGTTACTGAGAAGACAAAAGAAGAGGGTCGAAGAATCCTACAACAAAAAGGTTAAATCTAAATCTTTTGCATGTGGGGAATTGGTTTGGAAGGTGATTTTGCCCATGGATCGAAAAGATAGAACATTGGGCAAGTGGTCCCCTAAGTGGGAAGGACCATTCCAAGTCATACAAGTGTTCTCTAATGGAGCTTATGAAGTGGAAGAATTAGACAGAGATAAAAGAATCTTGAAAGTAAATGGCAAGTATTTGAAAAAATATAAGCCTATGTTGCAGGAGATTCATATAAAAACATAAGCTTTAGTTGATAAAAGAAAGCCAAAATAGGCCGAGTCAGGCTAATATGGCATACAAAGCGAAGAGAAAATAGTACAACATTTTTCTTTCTCAAGGTAAGGTTATTCATAATCTCTCCAATCTATGGATTTGAGGAATTCCATATAATCTGCATCTGGCTCATCATCAGATTCTTGGGTGCTGGAGCGCCCTTTCTTGGAGATCTTCATTTTGGTTTCCTTCTTCTTGGCTAAAGAGGCTGCTCCAATTGAGGCATTGGGTTGTTGAGGCGCCTCTACTTTCTTTGTTTCCTCAGTTGCCTTGGCCTTTCCAGCCATCTTCTTGGTTGGAGGTTTCTCTGAAGTATTCATGGTTGCTTCTACGCAAAACATGGTCAGATGGAAGAGATTTATAGAGGCTAAGGGCTGATTAGATTGGCCAGCCAAACGGTGGGAATAGGTGAGTGATTCTTGGAAATAGGCCGGAGGGCTATGCTATTAGTGTCACTTTAAAGCTAGAAGCTTATGCCTTGGAATTTAAAGTTGGAAGGGTGACTTTCCAAGAAAAAGATAGAACGCTTTAATTGCGAATTTGACTGGTAAAAATAACAATAGAGAACATCATCATGCAATATAGGTCGAAAGCAGTTAAAGGCAGAATAATAATGATAAATTAAATCAGTGCCAACACGCATAAAATTGTCATTACATAAAAAGCCTGAAAAGGCCAAGAAACAAGTGATGATTAGACAAATGAAATAAAGGTGTCGAAGGTATCAGAAGGGAAACCTCGCCGCCAACTGAGAAAAAGACTCTATGTGATGTTTGAGACGAGCGTTGCACAAAGATTCGTCAAGTTTTGCTTCTGCGACCTCTTTCTCGTATCTTTGGGCCGCCTCAATACGATCAATAGCATGCTTCGTCTCTTCAGCTATCTCAGGTCGTCGAGTTGGCGCAGATCATGGTTGCGGTTTTCAGCATTTGCAATTTTAGCTTGTAGCTCTGTGATCTGTTGCTTCCATGCTTCAATGTCCTTCGTGTTGGAGGCTATCTCGTCTTGCTTTTTCTTTTGATCAACCTCCATACGTTGGATCTCTTCGTACGCCTCTTGTGCACTACACCAGGCTGCACTCTCACAGCCAGATGTTCTCTCGATGGTATCCTTGATCGAAGGAAGCAGTTTTATTTCTGCAGCTATTTGGTTTACCACGACAGTTAGCTCTATCAGAAAACCAGAGACATCTGGATTGAGGGCAGTGAGCTCAATCTTTGCAAGGGTATCCTTCAGGTAAGCAGTTGCAGTTGGATTTGAGGCCAGAATTTTGTAAATATCCCCTTTGAAAAAAAATTTCTTGATGGCTTGGAGAATTGATTGGGCGAAGTCATCTGGTGCTGAGGTCAAAGAAACAGAGGAAGAACCGTGCCTTTGCTCAAGAATTAATTTGGCAAACTCACGTGGGTTCGACCACTTGAGCGCTATCAGTGAGTCCCCAGATAGTGGAGCGACCATAGGAGAATGAGTGTGGTGGGGGCGAGGCTCAGCTTGTTCTTCTTCCTCCTCTGATGATTCCTCTTCCTCTTCATCTTCTTCTCCTCCCATTTCCTCATCAGATTCATCCGCAACTGGTTGTACATTCTCCTGCTGATCAGCCGGTGTGGTTTGATCAAGAGTGGCGTTGTGTGTTTGGATCTCAGGTTCACGCCTTTCGTCTTCAACCATCTGGCCCTTATCCATGGAGGTACCCTGATTGATAAGTGGTGGACTTGAAGCGTCATCCTCATCAGAGTTAGCTCCCTCTGCTTGTGCGTGCTGAGTTGGGGTTGGAACTGGTGCTGCATTAGCTGCTGTAACACGTGGAATAGGTTGATTAATCTCACTCAAACCAGAGCCAATATTAGAAGATGGGTGATAAGTTGGCTCACCTTGGCTGTTGAGAAGCGTGGTAGTGAGGCTTTCTGAAGTTGGGTGAGGAACGGATTCGTCAAGTGTGGTGGCGGCAAAGTTGCTTGGAGTTGGTCAAGGATCCGGATTGTTGATGATGGATGCCTGAAGAATACAAGTGGAGATAATGAGAATGAAATAGTAGGCGGAGGATGTCAAGTATAATAGAAAAGGTAATGGTGTGCGTACCTGAGTTTGTTCAACAGCAAGACTTGATTCTTCAACCCCATGGTCACCAAGAGGGGTTCTCAAGGCTACCTTGGAGGGTTCCTTCTCGACACCACTTGTGGTGGATGCCTTTTCGAGTATTTTGGCCACCTTCGAAGGGGGTGGGCCAGCAGGTCCAGAGGCCTTTGTGGGTTTTTTCCTTTTCCTCGTGAGAACCTCTTCAGGAGATTCATCTGAGGCCTCTGAAACTGTAACCACAGCTGGGGTATCCTTCTTACCTTTCTTGGAAGGTGTTGGAGGCCTTCGACCAGTCTGAAGAGGCGGTGAAAATAAGGAAGAAATTCATAGAGTATAAGTAAAAACAAAAGGTGCAAAGTATACCTGTGTACTCCCTTGGTCTTTGCCACTTTGCAAGGTGGCAGCTCTAGTCGAAGCAGCTTTCCTAGGCACAGCTGAAAGATAGCACACAATTGTTACAAATTAATGATTACATGACTAGTCATAAAGCCATGGAGTAAGGATCTCAAACCTTCATATATTTCAGATTTGACATGAACGTCCTGAATTCCTATATGAAGGTGCCCTTTAAAACTGTCTAACGTATGCTTAGTCGAAACCACTCGTTTGGCTTTTGGCTGAGACTGCTGTCGAAGAAGATTTAAATGCTCCCCACAGACAAACCAATCTGGAAATAGAGGGGCAAGCGCCACTCCAAAATCAGCATCAGGCAGTCGGGGAAACTTTGGGGAAAAAAGTTTAAAAGCTACCTCATAACGTTTCTCATGAGGGACGTTGGGAGGAATTTTTAGTTGATCCAGCTATTCTAGAAATTTTCTCTTTAGAGTACCAGCAGCCTCATGAATGGTTCGACTAAGATCATATGGTCGATAGATAGTTTCGAAGTATTTTTGAAAAGCCTGTATTTCTTCGATGTGAGTGAACTTACTTTTTTTCATCTTGTCCTGCACATGGAGGAAAGCTTGGTCAAGTAACGAAGAAAACGTAGTCGCATCAAGGAAGTGCTCATTATAATGCTTCAACCACCATTGGTGGAAGGATGAAGTGCATAAAAAGGAAGGTTCGAAAAACACAGGGGAGAGGATGCTTCTTTTTTCGTTCCTGATGTTGAGTGCTTCAGAGACGTTCTCCTCGTCGAGGTAGGCGGTGTGAAAAATCACTTGACCCTTTTTCTCATATAAGCACTGAGGGAAACTCTGGGCCAGCCCAAATTGTCGAGAAACCAAGTTGGGTTGGTAGGCAATCAACGCTGATAAACCTCTCCCTAGGTTCAGCCTGTGGACAATAAATCTAGGAATCAAAAAGGCTTCCCAGATGGCAACAGACTCTGGATCAAGGGGTTGGAGAGGATTTGGAAATGGCCTTTGAAACCACTCAGGGCCATGGCTTCGTCGAACAAAGGGTGCCATGCTAGGAGTAAACTCATAGCGTTTGGCGAACATCATTATATAACTGGTGAAGGGCCTCTGAAGGTTTTTACCATCATCATTAGGAGTAAGCTTAGCCAGACGTGTCCCTTCGACGCTCCTCTCCCTGATCTCAGCGGAAGCTTCATCGACTATGCCTTTTCTGGGGAGGCTAGCCTCAAACGTAGCATTGAGCCACAGTTGAAGTAGCCAAAGAGGACCGCTCAAATGCATAGGACCTTGGGCGTCCACATTCTTCAGTCGAATAGCCCCTTCACTGATAGATTCGTAAAGGTTCGCCAGAATGAGTTCACTCATACAGGTCCCTCTGTTGTGGTGGAGTTGGTTCGCCAGGGGCATGTATTTCTTAGCCACCTGCAAGGACTTGGTACAAAAAACATACCTCGACAGCCAGACTGTGAGGAAAGCGATGTGTTCTTCATCAGACACCTCATCATCTTCTTGTTTGAAGTGGTGCTTGATAAAGAGGGTGTAGGTCAGTTTTGAGCCTGCAATGTTGATGGTATCATCAACATCAACCTCAGGATTGTAGACGAAGCCATCTGGTCGAAGCCCCGTGATGGCAGCTACGTCAAAGAGGGTTGGAGTGACCATTCCACATGGCAGGTGGAATGTATAATGGGTGCTGTCCCAAAAGTACAAAGATGCTGCCAACATGTTCAAGCAATAGGGTATGCTGGTCTTCGACAGCATCAGAAGGTCATAGATCCCTATCTCCTTCCAATGGTCAGCTTTAACTTTCTCCATCTTTGCCATCCATTGGTCGAATTCCTTTAAAGGGTTGATGGCTCTCATCAATCTAGTGCCATCAGTGAGATAGCCAACATTGAGTTTGGGTAAGGGGATCTCTTCGGGGGAAGCTCCAGCAGCAGAATCAATTTTAGGGGAACTCTTTTGCCCTAATGGTTTGGATTTCCGGTACGATGGGAAAAACTCACTCAGCTTCTCGTTGGAAATATCCACCTCAGCCAAAGGACCAGATAATGCATAAGTTTTATCAGACATAACAAGGGGAATCATTACCTGAGATTGGTAGATGGCTCTTGCTTCTGTAGAGGTAGGTTCCGGCAAACAACGACGGTTATCTACTAGTTGAGGGCCTGAGATGTTAGCGAACGGTGAGATGGTTTGCTTGAATGGAGTGACTTTGCCCTTTTGGATCTTCTTTGCTTGAGGATTAATGTGGGAGGATGCCATTGTGGAAGAAGATGGAAAGATGGTGTCTTTACTGGGTTTGCGCAAAAAACTGAAGAGAAGAAGAGTTGCTTGAGAGTACTAAAGGAGTGGAAAGATCACAAAATGGCAAAAATGGATATATATAGATGTTTGAAAACCTTTAGGGAGTTGGATCCACCGTTGAAGCTGAGGGGTTAGTGGGACACGTGGCTTCCCCCTGAAGGCGTGATGGAAAGGAGCAGTTACGTGCAGACTGTTAACGTCTGTTTTCAAGAAAGGCGTTATGATGAATACGGCTGAAAAGACGTTTTAAGGATTTGTCATGATGGCGTGACGTCAGAGGCGTGGGTTAAAGAAACTGAACAATTTAGCCATTAGGGAATTAGTGGGATGTTAAGTTAAGGCCATGCAAATAGGCGTCGAAATAAGCATTATGTCAAGAAATGGCCTTCCTACCAAGTCTGGCGAAAGGACATTCCTTGGGGGCAATTTGTTAACCCTCAATTTCGACACCAGACAAAATCAAAGTTATGTTAATGTTAAAAAATTATTTTTAATATAAAGAAGGCTTCGACCTAACTTTTGAGAGGCCTGAGTCGAATAAATGTGGAGAAACCTTAAAAAATGGCGAAGTATGGAAAGGGTTCTTCGACCGTGAGAATGTAGCGTTGCAGTGGTTATGTTAAGATTTGAGGAAATTTCCAATATTTGAAATTTAAATAAGAGCAGTTGTGGAAGTGGGAACAGTTGAGATTAAGGGGAAGGCGCCAAAATCCACACGTTCGAAGCAGTAACCACCACTGAGTAGTTATTTCCTAGCACTATAAATAGGAGTTGGTTCTATGTAAATGGTGTTCATATTTTTGTACAAGTTACTCTAAGAAACTCAAAGTACCCGCGTGTAGAGAAACGAGTTCGTGAGAATGTACGTAATGTAACACCATTGTCTTCATTAATCTAATTTATCTTCAGCATGTTTACTTTCCATGCCTTTACAGTTTCTTGAAATTTATCTTCCATGCCAAATTTATGTTCAAAGTTATTTAAGTTTTCTGCGTTTTACTTTCGACTGCATTTTACGTTCAAGCATTTAATCTTCAAACCTTTACTTTTCAAAGCCTTTCATTTTCAAGAACGTGAAGTTCTCCTTTAAATCAACTGCATTTATTTTCAAAGTCTTTTACTTTCCAGCACCTTACCTTCGACAGCACTTTTACTTTCCCAGCCTTTACTTTCCAAGAACGTGGAGTTCGTTGCATTTTACTTTCAAAGCTTTTACCCATTCGACGCCTTTAATTTTTTGCACCCTTTACTTGCATTACTTTAAATTTCAAGTTCTCACTTTATTTTATTGCCTGTAGTCGAACGTAGAGTTCAGTTAGATTTTATTTTCAGCATTGTCGAACGTGGAGTTCAGTTTACATTTTCTTTAAGTTACACTTGTCTCTTGAACTTAGCATATGTCCTAGGATTTGTGTGATCGATCCTGCAAGTTAAATCAATTTGCGTTTAGATTGATAGATCAGAGGTTGTTTATCAAAATTCACAGTAAACAGCCATATAGGCGCTTTTCGAAAAAACCCCTATAAAAAAAACTTGCAAAAAATACCCTAACATTTGAAGATTCTCTCAATTTTGACCTTCATCACGTCCGGTCAGCAAAAATGCTGACGCGTCAGGTTTTTTTTAGTGATGTGGAAGGCCAACTGACTTTTTAATTTTATTTTTGAATTATTTTAATGCCACTTTGGCATTTCGTTTTTTATTTATTTTTAGTTTATTTTAAAACATATGTCACATGTTCAAAATTTATTTGAGGTGGGAATTTAACCCATCCCATTTCTTTCATAGGTTCCTCTCCTTACCACTAAGTCAATCCACTTCTTTTGTTATTACATGCTTTTAAAATATATATATTATATGTTTAGTATTTTTTTCTATTAATATAAACTAAATTATTTTAACATTAGAATTTAGTATTTAGTTTAATAGTTTCTAATAATACTAATAGTTTAATATTGCTATTCAATTTAAATAATTCAAAAGCATGTAATAACATGTGACATATTTTTTAAAATAAACCAAAAATAAATAAATAAACGAAATGCCAAGGTGGCATTAAAATAATTCAAAAAAAAAATTAAAAAACCACTTGGTCTTCCACATCACTAAAAAAAACCTGACACTTCAGCATTTTTGATGACCGGGCGTGATGAAGGCGTCATACCCCAAATTTGTCCTACATATGCATAACTGACATCTGTACATTCTTTTTTTCCAAACCATTTCTAATCCAAAATCCATTTCTCAATTTCTTAATCCAGCAAGGCCATTTATCCGAAAAAAAAGTCAATAACCTTTTTCTATCTAATAACCATTTATTTGTGTTACCTTTTTTAGTAGTTTTTTATTTTATCCAGCTTTTATAATTTAGATATCCAATTTAGATATCCATTCTTTAACCAAAGTCTTTTTTCAATATCCATGTTAACCATTGTTTTTTAGTCCATATTTGTTATATCCACCCTAAACCTTTTTATTATCCATATCCATTTTTACCTTTCCTATTATCCATTTTGTCATAAATAACCATATTTCGTTTTATAGCCATTTAACCATTATTTTCTAATTCACATTCAACTCCATTCATCAAAACATAAACCATAACCATTCATGTTATCCACATTTTTAGGTCCACTTTCTACTCCATATCTAATTTCCAACCCCCATGATCAAATTGGTTTCAAAGTCCATTACCAACTTCCAAGAAAATTATAAAAAGAGAGAAATAGTCCAAGTTGCAAATTTCATTTGTTATGTCACCTTAGCCTAACTTTTCCATGTAGATATTCAGGTCATTGGTGCTACAAAGAATAAAAATTCAAACTACACCTTGCTGCGGGCCCAAAAGCCTTTTGAGTATGCTATTGATAGTGTCTTTCTAAAAGAGAGCACAAGTCTCAGTTTTGTTGCGCATAACGTCGTGAGAAAACATGCTTGGAGGACTAATGTGAGCGATTATGTGACTCCTTTGGCACCTTTGGGAATATCATTTTTTTGTAAAGTCATTTTTATTATTTGTTGAACAAAATAGTACATGGTGATTATAAGGCAGTGAAAATAAAGTCACAGAAGAATTACATAACCAAACAACAGTGAAAATTCATCAAAAATTAAAATGAAAAATACATAGTAGCAACTCACAATAAAAGTGGAAAATACAAACAACCACATTCACAAGGTCTCGACGTGGAACGCGTGATTCCTTGCACAGCCACTAACAAAATTTCCTATGAAAAAACCTGATTCTACCCTCCAATTTTCCTCCTATAAAAGTTGCTCCTCTTTCACACTTGTAGAGGACCACGGATACGCTCTGCACATCATCTTCATTTTACTGATTCCATTTCATAAAATTCACAAAACTCTGCACAAATTCAGAACCAGAGTTACAGCAAGAGGAAGATTGAGCAGAAATAGAAGAAGGCACAATAACTTACGTTATTCTTCAGTGCATAAACGAAAAGAATCACAACGTTACCAACTCTTCAGCCTGCAGAATCAACAACATCAAAGGTTCTACAACATCGATTCAACAAGCACGAGTCAACAACAACAATAATTCCAGATTTGCAGAAGAGTAGAAGAAGGAGAGTCATGCTAGATCATTACATAATTGAGAATTATAGCAGCAGTGAGAAGGAAAACGACAGATGAAAAGCTGTTGGTTTCCTGATATACACCATGGTGAGAAAAACTTCCAAAGTCAAGCTTCAAGACAAAGTTACCACACCTTCATAAGCCATAGCTGCAGCAAAAACAACTATATCAGTGGATATAAAAAGCACAACCTGCACAAAGTACATGACTTGTTTCATGATCCAAAAACAAGTGCAAATTCAGGTCTCTTGTTGAGACATACACAGTAAATACATAATTGCTTAGGTGTAATGATGAACAAATCAATGAGAGGAGTGGCGAGTGAGGTGTAATGATGAACAAATCATCAATGATTGCTTAGGCCAGTTAATGATTGCTTGAATATTTTTTCGGATCTGGGGTTACACCTTCACTTAAGATAATATGACCTAAGTAATCAACACTAGGAATAGCAATAACGCATTTGGATAACTTGGCATAAAATTGATTTGATAACTTTAATTCTAAAATCAACCGTAAATGATGAGCATGTTCAGAAAGGCAAGAACTGTAAATTAAAATGTCATCAAAGAAGACTAAAACAAATTGGGGTAGATATGGTCGAAGCAAATTATTCATTGTCGATTGAAAAGAACTAGGAGTGTTAGTTAGACTAAAAGACATAACCAAAAACTCATAGTGTCCATCAAACGTTCTGAATGTTGTTTTATGTGTGTCTTCTGGTGTTACCCTAATTTGGTGGTAACCAAATCTTAGATCAATATTAGAAAAAATAGTTGCAGAACCCAATTCATTAAAAAATTCATCTATTGTTGGTATGGGGAAATGAAATTGTTTCAGTTGGAAATGAAATTGAATGATTCAAAAGAGAAAGGGTTTAGAATTTGAACCCTTTCTCTTTTGAATCCTTCAATTTCATTTCCAACTTAAACAATTTCATTTCCGTCTTTTTGTATTTCGTTCATATTTTTGAAGAACTGTTGAATTCCTAATATATATTTTTCACTTCCACATGTCATTCCCCTTGTTCTCTCTATCCTCCTTGTTGCTCCTTATTCGTTGTTGCAGTAACGTTTATTTTTCATTCTTTGCAATTTTTTCCAACAACTTCCGAATCAAAGTTATGTCATTTTTCAGATTTTGATTTAATTTTCTGATTTTGTTTATACCATGTTGTGTTTTGATTTCAATTTAATTTTCTAATTTGGTTAATATTTATTGTGTTTCAATTTTGATTTAATTTTTTGATTTGGTTCATTCTTTGTCGTGTTTCAATTTTGATTTATTATTTTGATTTGGTTCAAACTTTGTTGTGTTTCGATTTCGGTTTAATTTTCTGTTTTGGTTCATACTTTGTTGTGTTTTGATTTATGATTTTTTTATTAAAACATCCATTGTTTCTTGTGGGAAAAATCAAAACTAATTGTATATTATGCCACAAATGATGAATAAGGGATAAGTCATTGTATCTAAAACTATAAGAAAATATATGTATCTCAAACAACTAAGTTGCACGAGTTATAAAGGTTTATAGATTATTTCGAATAAACATCTTTCAATCCCAAAGAAGAAACACTTGAATCTTGTGAAGACTTTCTAGTAGGCAAGCAACAAATATTGTTGTTTCAAAGATCAGATTGGGAGAGAGAAAAAATGAAAATTGCATACCCTGTATTACCTAAATGTGTGTTCAACATCTGAAAGGTCTCTTGGTGGTGTTAAATACTTTGTTACCTTCATTGAAAATCACTCAAGTTATACGTGAGTGTGCCCATTATAGACGAAATATAAAGTTTTTAAAGTTTTCAAAGAGTTTCATACTAAAGTATAATTACCATCTTGAAGAAAGTTGGAATGTATAGAATATGGAGAAAAGTACATGGGCCCGTTTGAGTATTAGTGCAAGAGCCATGGAATTTTACATAAGAAAGTACCTTTTAATACTCCTCGAATGAATTATTTACCTGATAGAATGAGCACAACGACTTCGCTAGCTTGGTGAAATCATGGAGTATAGTTTTGATATAGAGGACTTGATATTCGGTACGATGGTGCTAAGGTGTAAAACGAGTTATGGATTAGAAAGAGAATACCTCAAGTCTCACATGGGATGTCTTATATATGAATGAAAATTATGGATGCTCTCAAACATTTTCTCATAAAATGTGAAAGGTCGCTTGATGACATCTAACAGTATGTAGCAACCTCTGGCATAGATCCAATCTTCATTGCTTTAGTGGAATGGCTAGGACTGATGATTGAACTATATTTGGGACAGTGGTCGACTAAGAATAATTGTTCCTAAGGCCTTATGTGATGCAACAATGGGAAGTTTTTAAAAAAACTAGGCCAAGTTTATCATGTCAGATCCGTCTCTTATATAAGTGGGAAAGATTTTGGAGTCTACATAAGTGACCTTGGGAACAGGTTCATTAAATGTTAATCTAATCATTGACACGTCTAGCATGATTTCTCTTACATGTGGCCCTAGTTCTTTAGGTTAGGGTATGTCGCTTTTGTTATAAGTAATTCATATTCAGTAGTAATAATAGTAGTTTTATTAAGCTTAACCTAGCTAGTGTAGGTTAGCATTTTGCCTACGTGGCATTATTATTTGTGTATATAAGTAAGTAGTGTGCTTAGCCATTAAGCAACGAGCTATAATCATTCACTGTAACTATTTTTGAAGTGTGGTAGAAGTTTATTATTTTTCTTTCTCCCCTCCCTTCCTCCGTCTTCATCTTTTTCACCTTGTGCACCAACAATTTGTATCTAGAGCTCTGATTCGGATCCACATGGAAACACGAGTGAATAGTAAGGTATTGTGTGTTTGATTTTGTGTCTTGAATTCGTGTTAAAATTTTTATCAGAATTGTAACATAATCATATTTCATGATTATGCCGGATTAGGAAACACTAGTGTTTGGTGAGATCTGAATGAACTGCAGAGGTTAAAGATAAACAAAAACAATAATCTAAGCACTAAGCTTCCAGTGTCCGATGGTAAGAAATTAAATTGGTGGATAATTCAGATGCGTGTGTCATTTGGCGCTTGAGATGTTATTGGTCTCATCAACGACGGTTACGTTCCGATTGCACTTCAAGCAAATGCAACAGATGCGTAGAGAAATGCTCAGCATGGTCTGAGGAAGAAGGATCAGAAGGTGTTGTTCTACATCCATCAGTGTATGGATGTAAACGTGTTTCAGAAAATTGATGATTCGATGATGCTGAAGGATGCGTGGGGCACATTGGTACGGTGCTACGGCAGTGATGCATCGGTGAAGAAGGTGAAGTTTCAGTCTCTACGTAAGTAGTATGAGAATCTCAACATCAAAAACAATGAGAAGATACTTGACTACATCTCTAGAGTGATTCTGATCACAAATGAGACAAAGTTATATAGAGAAACTCTCTCTAATGAAAAGATCATTGAGGAGGTACTTAGATCTTGCACTCCTCAGTTTGATTACATTGTGGTGGCAATTGAACAATCTAAGGATCTTAGAACCATGAAAATTGAAGAGCTGTAAAGCAGTCTAAAGGCACAAGAGTTGCGTCTGACTGAGAGAAACTCTGAAAGAGATGTAGAATAGCAGGCTCTGAAAACAACTTCTGGTAAGAAATATCAGAAGCACTCTTGGTCAGAAGCCAGAAAGTGATTTAATGGTGTTCAGAAGTCAGAAACCTCAACTTCTGAAAGGCATAATAATGATTAGAAAGGGAAGGAGAAGTATGACCAAAGGAAGGTTCAATGCTACTATTGTAAGAAATTTGGCCATTTCGTTGCTCATTGTTAGTCAAACAAGGAAAAGAAGTCAAAAGAAGCAAACATAACCATAAGAAATTCTAATGGTGAATTTATACTATTGATGGCATTTGAATTTGATGATGCGTATTTGGTAGACTAGCGGTATATGGATACTGACTACTCAATTCACCTTACTAGAAATAAGAAATGTTGGTTGATTTTTACTTTAGAAAAAGGACAAAGATCATACGTGTTGATGATAACTACCTCAACGCTGAAGGTATGGGAAATGTCAGAGTAGTTTTGGATAATGGTAAAACTGCGCTGATTCAGAATATGTGGTATATTTCTAGAATGAAAAGCAATCTGATGAGTGTAAGTCAATTAATTGAGAAATGATTTGCAGTTACCATGAAGGGACAATCTTTTGAAGTTGTATGACCGTAATCAGAAGCTGATAATGAAGTGAGAACAAATAAGGAATAGAACATTCAAAGTGAATGTTAAAATTATAGGCTCTGAATGCCATAGTGCAACAAGAGTTATGAAGGAAAGTGAGTTGTGGCACAAAAGATTTGGTCATTTCAACTTCAGAAGCTTAGGGCATCTGAATTCGAAGAAGTTGGTACAAGGAATTCATGTAATTAAGAAGCTATAAAATTCATGCAATGTGTGCATGAGAAGGTAATAACCAAGACTACCATTTACATCTAAAATGCCTTCAAGAGAAAAACATGCTTTGGATGTGGTGCATTCTGATGTGTTGGACCATTTACAATACATTCACTTGGAGGTAATAAATACTTTGTGCATGAGTTTATAAGGATGACGTGGGTATCCCTTATAAAGCTCAAGCATAATGTATTAACTAAATTTAAATTCAGAATCAAGGCTGAGAATCAGAGTGGTCAGACTCTGAAGATTCTCAGGACTGATGGTAGAGGTGAGTATAACTCTACAGAGTTCAAGAAATATTATAAGGAGAATGGAATTGAGCATGAGATAACCGCTTTATACACTCCACAACATAATGGTTTTGCTAAAAGAAGAAACAAAACTTTCATTGACATGACAAGGAGCATGTCGAGGGACAAAAGGCTCCTTCACACCCTGTGGGGAGAAGTTGTTGCCACTGCAACATATGTGCTCAACAGGTGTCCAACCAAAAAGCTGAAGGAAATTGTTCCTTTAGAGATGTGGATTGGATATAAGAAAAATGTCAGTCATCTGAATGTGTTTGGTTATGTATGTTACAAACATGTTCTAGATGCTAAGAGAAGGATGTTGGATGATAAAAGCATAGTCATATTGCTTGTAGGTTACCACATTACAAGTGTTTATAAACTTTACTGTCCTGTCACTAACAAGGTTAAATTAAGCAGAAATGTCGTTATGAAAGAATCAGAAGCGTGGAATTGAAGTAAATCTAAATCTAACTTTAGTTTGGTGTTAACACCTGAGTTAACTTTTGAAGATACTTCAGAATCTGAAGGTTCTGAAGATGAGTCAGAGTCTGAAGGTGACTATGAAGCTAAAGAATACTCTGAAGGTGCATCTGATTCTGATCCATATTATGAATGTGATTCAGACTCTGGTGGTGATCCAGAGTTTGGGAATATTCCAGACTCTAAAGGTGGTCATGCCTTTGAATGTGGTACTTTTGGGGTTCTAGCATCTAATATTGTTCCAACGTCCAAATAAGATTATGAACATGTTCAGAGGCCACAAAGAATCCGAAATATACCATGGATATTTGTAGAGTTCTACATGTTGCAAAATACTAAAGTAGACTATGAGGGAGATGTCATTCAGTGTACCATATTAGTAGACTCTGAACCAATTAATGTTGAAGAAGCACTCAAGAAGAAAGTGTGACTGAAAGCCATGAAAGAATAACTTTAGGCCATATAAAGAAATAAGACTTATGAATTGGCTAAGCTTCCAAAGGAGAAGAAATCCATTAGCGTAAAATGGGTTTTCAAGGAGAAACTGAAGCCAAATGGATCAATTGGAAAACACAAAGCAAGGTTAGTAGCAAGAGGATTTCTACAAAAACCTGGGTTAGATTACTTTGAAGTGTTTGCACCTGTAGCAAGACATGAGACAGTCAGACTGGTGATTGCGATAACTGCTAACATGAATTGGTCTATGATGCACTTTGATGTGAAATATGCATTTTGAACAGTCTATTGCAAGAAGAGGTATATGTGTCAGAACCTTCTGGATTTGTGAAAAAAAAAAGTCAGGAAGGGATGGTGTACAAGTTACATAAAGCGTTGTATAGGCTGAAACAAGCTCTTAGAGCTTGTAATTTGAAAATGGATTCATTTTCAAGCTCCAATGATTCATAAAATGTGAGATGAAGTATGACGTTTATGTTCAACATACTTCTGAAGGTAATATGATTCTGGTGTGTCTTTATGTTAATGATATATTGCTTACAGAGAGTTGTGAACATGAGATAGCTAAGTTAAAGAAGATGTTGATGAATGAGTTTGAGATGACTGATATAGGAAATATGACATATTTTATAGGGATGAAGTTTACGTACTATAAGAAGGGTATCATTTTGCATCAGTTGAAGTATGAACTTAAGCTTCTGAAGAGATTCAAGCTGTTGAATTGTAAGGTTGCTGTCACACCTGCTGAAACAAACAAGTTAAATTCTAATACTAAGGGTGATGATGTTGATGATACAACTTTCAAGCAATTGGTTGACTCTTTGAAGTATTTGTATAATACCAAACACGATATTTGTTATGCAATTGGAATGGTGAGAAGGTTTATGAATAAACCTAAATGGTCTCATTACCAAGCTGTTGTCAAGATTCTGAGGTATATAAAGGGAACTCTGAAGTATGGAGCTTTGTTCCCTTCTGGTGAGAAGGCTAATTTATAGTTGATATGTTACTCAGGCTCTAATTGGTACGGAGACGGGGTTGACATGATAAGTACTTGTGGATATTTGTTTAAGTATCTCATAGGTCTTATTTCTTGGTGTTTCAAGAAGCGACTAGTTGTTGCTTTGTCAACCTGTGAAGTTGAATACATTGCAGGTGATGTAGCTGCATGTCAAGCTGTTTCGCTTTTGAATTTACTGTAGGATTTGATGATCAAGGTAAACAAGCCTCTGAAGCTAATGATTGATAACAAGTATGCAATCAATCTTGCCAAGAACCTAGTCTTGCATAGGAGAAGCAAGCATATTGAGACTAAGTATCACTTTCTGAGAAGTTTGGTTCATAATGGAGTGCTAGAAGTTATACATCGTAGCACCCAAAACCAGTTGGCAGATGTTCAGACGAAAGCGACCAAGACTAATCAATTTCTTCACTTGAGCAATGGAATTGGTGTTGTTAGTTTTGATTAGCTGAATATAAATTAAGGAATGGTGTTAGAAGTAAGTACTGTGCTTAGCCATTAAACAATGAGCAATAATCATTCATTATAATCGTTTTTTAAGAGTAGTGGAAGTTTATTATTTTTCTCTCTTATCTCTCTTGATCCATCTTCATTTTCTTCACCTTGTACACCAACAAATTCCCTCTAGCATGCTCACGTATACTCGAATATCGTTATGATACCAAGGCAAATCACACTATTATTTTTCATCCACCCATTTTCTCTTATTAGAGTCGGTTGTGAAATTTTGGCACAAGAATACAAATGTTGTGTATGATGTCAGAACAACATGATGTTGAAAGCAAAGTTAAGACATCATAATAACACATTAAAACAATGAACAATTTAAACAACACGCTGGAAGTAAATAACACAAATCAACTATTAACACAGTTCGGTTCAACGTCACCTATATTTGGGGGCATCCAAACTAGGAAGAAAATCCACTATAATAGTATTAGTTTGAAGTTATAAACAACCTCTGGTTTTAGAAACTTCACACTTAAGCACTTCCCGTGGAATTTCTATCTAAGACTCTCATAGATATGAGACCCCTCTCACTCCCCCTCAATCACACACCAATGATAACAACGAAATCAATCAAAGAGAAGACACACTCCAATAACCAAAATCCATTTTTGCTTAATAGCTTATGAGTGATTCACAATTACAACTCAACTATCAGTCCAGCTCTAGCATCAAGGTGATACGAAAGTGGCTTACAAACAACAAAGAACAAATAAAACCCTAAAAAACTCTTTCACACAATACGACTGCAATCTTCTTAGGTTTAGAGTCGTCCTTTAAATAGCCTCAAAATTGCATGGCCTTCGGCCTAAACAAACAAACACACAACAAATCCAAAACAGACTGTTGCACAAAGTTCTGCATAATTTTCAGAACATAATTAAATGTTTCTTTAAATGTTTTGACATCTATTCTTAAGAAACATGACAAATCCGAAATCGTCCATTGCACTTCGAAACAAACATTTCTTGGACCTCAGAATGCATGAATAAAATCTTCAACGAATCTTCAGAATCTCACGCTAAAAAAAACAAATCTTCCAAGAATGTAAAACCACAACACGCCACAATGTCGTACAAGCTTGTCAAGACATCTTGTCCAACATCTTGCTATTTCACTTGTTTTAACAAAATGCTGCCAACCACAATACAAACAACCTAATAATCTCTCCCTTTGGCAAATTTTGGCTAAAACAACCTCTGCATTACTCATCTTGCATATACCAATAAAATTGCACAACCAACCAAGAACAAGAGGGATACAATACCCAACTCTTTATCATTTTAACTTAAAGACCCCTTTTGAAAGAAGGTAAAACTTCAGCAAAACCTCAAAAACAAACACAATAACAATTAAATCGCACCAAGACACATCAGAGGCATACACGACAGAATAAGGTACACCCAGTCTCACATATCATAACATCATAGAGAAATAAACTCTTACAAAAGAACCTTCTTCAGAGAAAATAAATAAAACACATTCTGTATGTCAAGACATCAGGAATGACCCCACATGCGACCATACATCAAGCACATAAACGAGCACTATATTATCATGGCATCATCAAGCTAATAAGGAAAACCATGCCCCATAATTAGTATATCATAAAGAAGTACTACTCCTCTTAAAGTAGTACTCCCTCTTAAGTGACAATAATGCATATAATCAAATATACCAAACTACTCCCCCTTTTTAGCCATAATTTTGACAAAACAACCAAATATTCACCAGGATAAAAAAAAACAACCTTTGTAGCAGATACAAAAGCAATAATAAAAAAATAGTGCCCAACAGATGTCAACACTGCTATTTGTTTCCTCATCTTTATCACCACTTTACCAAATGTCACAATAATGTATAAGACATGTGTCCCTGCAAACAACTTGTAGTGCAAAGAAATAGGAGATTCCCTCTTACATGCAATATCATAGCTGACCAAAATACCATGGTGATGACTGAGAATAACACCATTATCAGTCACTTCTACCTCAACTTGTTCCTCCTCGCTCCTACCTATAAACCTGTTGATAATTTCAGAAGAAAACTCCACATGTTTACCTCTGACATAAACCTTCATGTACTCCTTGCTCATATTACTGTCACAGCCCTAAAAAATGTTTACAATGAATTTCTTTACCAGCATCTCATAACAGTTACCAAAACCAACAACAATCTTCATTAAACAAGCATCCTTAATAATATTCACCCCCGAATAGATGGGAAGAGAAAGTATATGTTGCACTCCTCCACACCTGTAATTGTTATAACTCCTCAAACATGCAAATTCCTAATTCGCCCATTAATTTCTCGAACAGATTCACCCCTCCACACCTATATTTGATTCACACATTCTGAGTTATGTCTGGCAGTTGCTTCTCAGTGGCCACATACTCAAGAGTAACAATTTTGTCCTCAACAAGATCCATAATAAAATGGTGACGAATGTCACTATGCTTTCTCTGCTATGTTGAATGGGATTCTTGGATATATTGATTGCACTCAGATTGTCACAATATAATGTCATGACGTCCTGTTTGAAATTATATTCCTTTAGCATTTGTTTCATCCAAATCAATTGAGAGCAACTATTTCCTACTGCAATATACCCAGCCTCAACTGTTGACAAGGACACACAATTTTGCTTCTTACTGAACCAAGAGATAAGATTGTTTCCCAAGAAGAAACATCCTCCAAAAGTACTTTCTCTATCATCAACACTACGTGTCCAGTCTGCATTACACACTACGCCAAAAATAGGATTAGACAGCACTAAAAAGACAGCGCTTTTATCAAAAAGCGTTGCTAAAAAGAATAAAAAAATTTCGCTAAAAAAAAGCGTTGTAAAAGACAGCCTTTAGAAAGCGCTTTTTAAAAGCGCTGTTAAATGCCATAAATGGAAGCCACCTTAGAAAGCGCTTTTTGCACTAAGCGCTGCTAAAAAGAATAAAAAAATTTCGCTAAAAAAAGTGCTGTAAAAGACAGACTTTAGAAAGCGCTTTTTAAAAGCGCTGTTAAATGGAAGCCACCTTAGAAAGCGCTTTTTGGAAAAGTGCTGCTATAGGTATTAACCTTAGAAAGCGCTTTCAGAAAAGCGCTATTATATGTAGCACTTAAGAAAGCGCTTTTATGAAAAGCGCTCTCTAAGGTCAATTATGAATTAAATTATAAAACAATTTCTATTCATTTTCAGAAACCTCTTTTCATTTTCTTCTCTCGACCGTTGCTTTCATGCGTTCTGAAACCCTTGTTTTCAATCGTTCTTGCATGCGTTCTGAAACCTTGCCATTGCCGTCGTTCTGATACTTTTTCCGTCACGGTTGCCGTCGTTCTGATACTTTTTCCGTCACGGTTGCCGCCGTTCTGAAACCCTCGCATTCGTGAAGGAGAAGACGAAAACGAAGAGGTACGTTCTTGTTGTTGTTCTTGCGTCTTACCATTGAAACTTTTTCCGTCATTGGTGATACTTTTTCCGTCATTGTTGTTCTTGTTGTTTGGTTCGCTTTAGGAATTGTGTTTATTGTTGTTATGAGACAAGAGGAGAATATTTTGTGTGTTGAAGTAACACAAAAGAATAGTAGAAGGAGATGGGTTTTCTTGATTTAGAAAAAATGGAGATTGTTTTTTATGAAGATGTGAGCAAAAGTGATAGGAGGGTAATCTAAATTTATTTTTTTAAAGGGGGTAATCTAACAACAAGCCCAGTTCTCTGGCGGGTCTTGTTGTGTGGTTAGCAACATTGTTATCATGGATTACTATCATATATTGTGTAGTTTACTATCATATATTGGATATAAAAGAAAGACATAGTTTTAAGATTAATTAAAAGAAAATGTTGTGTAGTTTGTTAATGATCGATCCTTATAGTGCAACGAATGCTTTTTCCTTGTTGGAGATAATCAAAAGCCTTGTTAATATCTTTGAATTCCACCTCTTGTGTTATGAAACCAATCACAACATTGCTATTATATAATGACTATATATATTGAGAAAAAGTACTTACTTTTGAGGCCACTATGTAGGTGTTTACCTCTAATTGTTGCTTGTTTGTGATTACATGTTGCCACTTATCAAGTTATGACTCATAATTGGTCAATTAATGATATTTCATTTTATGATACGTGTACAGGGGGATCTTGGTAATTCTAACCTATCTGGACACTGTGTGGGTCTAGAAGTTGTTTACATCTCTACAGGTAAATATTTTTTATTTTTGTTTTTGTTTAGTTTAATTAGTATAACTATGGATAAGAAATGGATGGCTTCAAGTCGATTGTCGAAAGAGTACGAGAATGGGGTATCGGAATTTGTTAAGTTTGCTGTTGCGCACGCCAAAGACCCCAGTCAAATGAGATGTCCTTGCTTGGGTTGTTGTTTTGGGAGTCGGGTTGACGCGGTTCAGTTGGCATCGCATTTAATGAGGAGTGGAATTGATAGAAGTTATACATGTTGGAATTTGCATGGCGAGAAAATTAACGGGAATGTTGAACCGGGGGATAATACGACCTATGCTTCAAACGACAATGACACAGATACATACGATTCTGATCGAGTCGAAGAGATTGCAGAAGCACTTAAAGAAGATCTTAAGGATTGTCCCAAAATGTTTGAGAGGTTGGTAAGCGATGCAGAGAAACCGCTATATAATGGTTGCACCAAATTCACAAGATTGTCTGCGGTATTAAAGTTGTACAACTTAAAGGCGAGCAATGGATGGTCGGATAAAAGTTTCACAGAGTTATTGGCCCTTATGAAAGATATGCTTCCAGAGGATAATGTTCTTCCCAATCGAACATATGAGGCCAAAAAGATGTTGTGCTCTATTGGAACGAGCTATGTTAAGATACATGCATGTCCAAACGATTGCGTTTTGTTTCGAAATGAGTATGCATTGTTAAATGAGTGTCCTAAATACGGTGTCTCTCGATATAAGGAAAAGTTGTCTCCAACAAAAGTCTTATGGTATTTTCCTATAATTCCGAGATTTAGACGCATGTTTCGTAGTGAGACCGATTCAAGACACTTGGCTTGGCATGCAGATGAAAGAATTATTGATGGAAAGTTGCGACATTCGGCACATTCACCACAGTGGATGAAAATTGATGATGATTATCCTGAATTTGGAAAAGAAGCAAGAAACCTTCGCTTGGCATTATCTACTGATGGAATGAACCCACACGGTATTCAGAGTATCTCACATAACACTTGGCCTATGATCATAATAATTTATAACCTACCTCCATGGCTATGTATGAAGCGTAAGTACATGATGTTATCTATGTTAATTTCTGGGCCTAGACAACCAGGGAATGACATAGATGTATACTTGGCACCCTTAATCGAAGATTTAAAGTTTTGTGGGAGAACGGTGTGGAGGTTTATGATGGGTATAGGAAAGAAAGTTTCAACTTGAGGGCGATGTTGTTTGGCACAATTAATGATTTTCCAGCATACGGAAATCTATCAGGGTACAACATAAAAGGTCAATGTGCGTGTCCTATTTGTGAAGATAAAACAGATTGGACGCGATTAGAGTTTAGTCAGAAGAATGTATTTCTCGGTCATCGTAGATTCTTAAATTCTAATCATCACTATCGTGGGTGGAGAAAAGCATTCAATGGAGAGGCAGAACATGGTAGAGCTCCAACTATATTGACAGGTGATCAAATTTTTGAAAAGGTGAAAGATGTGAGTACTCAGTTTGGAAAGCCTTTTGCACATACACTTGTCAAGAGTGGGTGGAAGAAGAGGTCAATTTTTTTTGAACTGCGATATTGGAAGTTGTTGTATGTAAGACATTTTCTCGATGTTATGCATATTGAAAAAAATGTATTTGACAGTGTTATTGGTACGTTACTCAATATACAAGGAAAGTCTAAGGATGACCTTAAAGCAAGAAAGGACCTGGTAGCGATGGGAATAAGAAATGAATTAGGACCCATGAAGAAAGGAACACAAACATATCTACCACCTGCTGCTTATACTCTATCTAGAAAAGAGAAAAAGGTGTTATGTAAGTTTCTAAGTGAAGTTAAAGTTCCAGAAGGATACTCTTCCGATATTAGAAGACTTGTGTCTATGAAAGACCTCAAGTTAAAGAGTTTAAAGACGCATGACTGCCATGTTATAATGGAACATTTTCTACCAATAGGTATACGTTCTATTCTGCCAGAAAAAGTAAGAAGCGCAATAACTAAATTGTGTTTTTTCTTCAAGTCAATTTTGCAGTAAGGTGATCGATCCTGCGATCTTACCAACACTGCAAAAAGAAATAGTTATTACTTTGTGTGATCTTGAAATGATTTTTCCTCCCTCGTTTTTTGACATAATGGTTCATCTAGTTCTTCATCTGGTGAAAGAGACACAATTGTGTGGACCAGCTTATATGAGATGGATGTACCCTGCTGAACGTTATATGAAAATATTAAAAGGGTATGTGAAAAACCGAAGTCAACCAGAGGGTTGTATTGCCGAACGATACATTGTTGAAGAAGCGATTAAGTTTTGTACTGAATATCTGTCCAATGTACAATCAATTGGACTCCCCAAATCTCATATTGTCGAAAAAAAAGAAGGAAAAAAGTTAATTGGAAATGAAGTTGTGACAGTATCAAGGGTCGAACGCGATTAAGTGCATTTGTATGTTCTGCACAATGAGAATGAGGTTGAGCCATATGTTGAAATGCACAAGGATGTTCTCCAAGGTTTAAATCCGAATAGAAATGAGAATTGGATAGTACGAGAGCACAATCGAAGTTTCATACCTTGGTTTAAGGATCATATTTATTCAAAGTATTATTCAGATCCCGCTTCAATAACAGAAAGGTTGAGATGTTTAGCATATGGTCCAAGTTTGGTTGTGTTTTCTTATAGCGCATACGCAATTAATGGATACATATTTTATACCAAAGAACAAGATGATAAAAGTACTATGCAAAATAGTGGTGTCACCGTGGTAGCTAAAGCAATGCGCATTTCAAGTGTGAAAGATTTAAACCCCAAATTTGCAAATCTGTCGTATTTTGGGGTTATCGAGCGCATTTGGGTGTTTGATTATGAGAAGTTTCAGATTCCTATATTTCGTTGCAAGTGGGTTGAAAATAATAATGGCGTACGAATGGATAAGTCAGGATTTTTGCAAGTAGATCTTAATAGGGTGGGGTACAAAGATGAGCCGTTTATTCTAGCTTCTCAAGCTAAACAAGTGTTCTATGTCACTGATCCAACAAGTACAAAATGGTCTATAGTGCTTTTATCTAACAAAGTAATTGATGAAAACATTGGAGATCAAGGTGATATTGATGTTGATATTGAATCATTTACTAGAAATGATCAAGATAAAAATATTATAGTGAATGAATCATATACAATAAATGATCATAATGAGGGTATTTGGATCAATCCAACCGTCTGTGTTGTTAAGAGACGGGTAGAACATATTCCAACCAAGAAAAGAAAGAGACGTTAGTGAAAAAGGTACTAAGATTTTCACTCTAATTTCATTCTAATATTTAATTTGTATCTTTTGCGTAGGAATTATCCATCTAAACTTTTGTTATATTTTACAGTGGACACTGCTTGTTGGTTGCCATTAATCCTACAAGAGAAGTATACCGAGCACAAAGAGAATCTCGAGTAGCACGGGCTAAAGCAACCAACGTTACATGGGTCAAAGTGGAGGTATATTAATTTTCACAATGTTGCTTATTAGTGATGTTTCTTATTTATTTGTCTATGTGTAGTGCCCTCGTCAGCGTAATGGCATAGACTGCGGGTATTTCGTTTTGAGGTTTATGAGAGAAATCCGTCAAATGGATCGATTAGAGGTTCCTATTACGGTATGCATGGATTTATAACTTAGGATTTATTTTAATATTTATCGGATATGTCATATAATTTATTATTTTTAACTAAATCATGCATATTTTGTTTTGTTATGTAGTACTTTGATGAATACGCGTGTTCTCATTACACGAAGGATAAATTGCAAGAAATTAAGGAGGAATTGTGCGAATACCTTATTGAAAAAAGAATCCTATATAAGGTATAGGATTATGGGATTATGTGAATGTATAGTTTTGTGAATGGTTTATTTTATGGGATTGTATAGTTTTGTGAATGGTTTATGCCCTTTATGTGTTTTTGGATTGTAATTGTATAGTTTTGTGAATAGTTAATGTAAATAACTTGAATTATAATGGAAATGGTTTATGTGGTTTATGTGATTTATGGGATTAGTGGAAATGGTTAATGAACCATACTAGAAATTGTTAATCGAAATGTGAAATATACAGGTTTATTGAAATGACTTGAATTATACAGGTTTCTGCATAAAAAAATGGTTAAAATGGGATTTTTTTAAAAAATCATTAAAATTATACATAGAGAAAAGGCAGCGCTTTCTAGAAAAAGCGCTGTCTATAGTTCACAAAAGAAAGCGCTTTTCCTAAAAAGCGCCCTCTAAAGGTATAGAAAAAGTGATAACTAAAATTATAGGCATACATTAAAAAGCG
This sequence comes from Lathyrus tuberosus, assembly GCA_022829125.1. Taxonomy (NCBI): domain Eukaryota; kingdom Viridiplantae; phylum Streptophyta; class Magnoliopsida; order Fabales; family Fabaceae; genus Lathyrus; species Lathyrus tuberosus. The sequence continues at coordinate 54,626 of JALAZF010000446.1, forward strand.
CTCTCTAAAGGGGGCCTTTAGACAGCGCTTTTTCCTAAAAAAGCGCTTTCTAAAGGTATATAAAAAAATTCATTAAAATTTTATACGTATACATTAGACAGCGCTTCTGCAAAAGCGTTGTCTAAAGGCCCACTTTAGAGAGCGCTTTTTAAGAAAAAAGCGCTGTCTAATGTATACTTTAGAGAGTGCTTTTCCATAAATCAAAAGCGTTGTCTTTACCTACGACAACGCTACCTTAGGCAGCGCTTTTAAGCGCTGTCTAAGGCCTAAAAAAGCGATGTCTAATGTCTTGTTTGGCATAGTGACAATACCCTACAAACATGGAATTTGGACTATGAGAATACAACATTCCATAATCATTAATATCATTGATGTATTTCAGTATCCTATTAACTTGAGTAATGTGGCTCATTTTAGGCTCAGTCTGATATCTAGCACAAACTCCTACAGCAAAAGTGATGTCTGGTCTGCTAGTTGTAAGATATAACAGACTATCAATCATACTTTTGTACAAACTTTGATCCACATCAACACCCTTTTCATCCTTGGTTAGTTTCAAGTGTGTTGCAGCAGGTGTCCTTTTGTGGCTAGCACTTTCTAGACCAAACTTCTTCATTATATTCTTAGCATAATTGCTTTGAGAAATAAAGATAATATCATTCATTTGTTTGACTTTAAGACCAAGAAAATATGTTAATTCACCAACAAAACTCGTCTCAAATTCATATTGCATATGCTTGACAAAATGTTGGACCATCTGATTCGACATCCCTCCAAACACAATGTCATCAACATATATTTGAGCTACCATGAGTTTACCATGCTCTTCTTTAACAAACAAGGTCTTGCCTGTTCCCCCTTTCATGTAGCCATTATTGTCAAGAAACTCTGTTAACCTTTCATACCAAGCTCTAAGTGCTTTGTTCAATCCATAGAGAGCTTTCTTTAGTTTGTAAACATGATATGGAAAACTAGGATATATGAACCCCTTAGGTTGTTCAACATACACTTCTTCATTCAAGTATCCATTTAAGAAGTCACTTTTCACATCCATCTGAAATAGTTCGAATTTTAGCATACATGCCAATTCTAAGAGTAAAATTATGGATTTAAGACGAGTAACAGGTGCAAAAGTCTCATAAAAAATCAACCCCCAGTTTGAGTGTATTCTCGAGCAACAAACCAAGCCTTGTTTCTGGTCACAATTCCATTTTCATCATATTTGTTCTTGTAAATCCATTTTGTGCCAATAACATTCATCCATTCAGCCCTAGGGACTAGGTCTCACACTTCATTCCTTTTGAACTGCCTAGTTTTTCTTGCATAACATTGATCCAAAATTCACTAGTCAAGGCCTTCTTCACATTTTTAGGTTCAAACTTTAAGACAAAGCAAGGTTATCCCCATTATGGGTGGTAAGTGGATACCACATTGTGCTGGTGGCATAGTCTTTTTGCCCTTGGTGGTCCTTCACAAATATATCACTACACGTCTAAACCTTATCTCACTAAGAAAGTTAGATGATATTGGTATGAATTTAAATGCTCAATTGGATATCAGATGAGATCAGATGAGCTTTTTGTACTCTATCTTTGGATAATTGGATTTATGGAATCCTCTAAGTGCTTTAAGTATTGACATGTAGGATCAATAGAGCAACCAATGAGCTCTGAAGAGATCAATTATTTAATAAAAGAGACAGATCAATAATTATTAATTTAAGAGAAGATTTTAAAGTAACTCTAATAATTGATCAATTGGTGTTAGACGATAAAATATCAATTGGAGAAATTTTACTCTATTGGATTATATTATATAATATTGGTATTATATATATATATATATGTGATCGTGAAGGCTGGATCAGATCCTGTTGAAGTGGGCCACCAAGTACGTCTGAGATGCTGGGTGTATGGAGAGGAGGAGGGGGTGTACCTGCAAGGCACTCCGACGCTCAAGTAAGAAAGGGTCAGAGAAAAGGGGCAAGTATAAAGTATTAGTTCGTAGGGTGAATATTTGATACATGACCCTCTCAAATGAGAGGGTTTATATAGTGCCCCCAGCGCGTGGACAACGGTCCTATTTTTAGGGCGAAATAACCGTTTTCCCGAAGAATAGGTAACTGCCCAAACTAGCCGTTACGTCGGGCAGGGTGCCCAAAACTAGCCGTTGCGTCGGGCATCAGCACAGTTCCGGGCACATGCCCTTAGCTGTTTGGGGAATGACGAGACCGTGCGAAATGGGCAGTGTTTTCGGGGAGAAGAGTGCAGTCCTTGCCCGGTTGGAGGGGCAGAAATGTAACTTTTACCCCTCTGTGGATTTGACTTAGACAATTGGGCCGTTATTGGAGCATAAGTAGATTGGGTCGTACCTGGCCATTGGTCCAGTCCAGAACAGGAGCCCCCCAAGTCGTTGCTCCCGAGCATGGGAGTGATGACTTAAGGGCAACTCGCGGCTCCGGGGAGCTAGCGTAAAGTCGTCGTTTGGTGACAGAGGAAGTTGCTTCGTGGCGCCCGTAGCCTCTGGTGTTCGTGATGTTCATGACCGTGACAAGGCTGCCCGTCGTATGGGGAGACTAACGGTTAGAGGGAATTGGAAATGTTAGGGCGGCACGTGTGCCTAGAGCCCTGTGCAGTAAGTACTAGGCAATGATGGCTAGTTAATAGCCATCATGACCTACGAGGGCGTGCCACTACACATGCCTCTCTGTATAAAAGGGGAAGACCAGTTTCGTTTTGAACTTTTCGCTCTCGTTTCTCTTCGTCTTCTTCAGAGCTCTTGTTCGTCCACGTCGTTCGTTTATCCGGCCACCGTATCAAACTCCGGGCAACCGCTTTTCATCTTCACAATCTAAGTAAGTTTGCTGATTTTGCGCTCTTTTATTCCTTTTGATGATTGTTTGTAGATTTCATCCAGTTAGGATTAGGTTTAAAGGATGAGTTGCTCTATTTCCGGCGGTTGTTGGTGGTGGACGGTGGCTAGCCCATTTTCTGCCGCAGATGCGGCCGCCGGGCTTTTAGGACATTCTGGTGAGGAGGGCAGTTTCCTGCGTCGTCGCGATGATGATGCATGGGCAACCGCCGTGGTCGTTCATATTCTGGAGTGATGATGAATTTTCCGGTTGAGCATTTGCAGTTTCTGGTGGAGCTTCAAACGGAAACTAGGAATAGGCTCGGGGAAGTTCCTCGTCCAGGAGTGGTTTGTCCTAAGCGTCTCCTCGTGGGGAGGCTCTTGAATTTTCCCTTTTGATGTTAGGGCTTAGGTCGGGGAGTCGTCCTCAGCCCTTTGCGTGCCCTTTCACTTGACTAGCGTTGGAAGGTGGATTTGATTTTTCGTCAAATTCAATTTTTTCTCTGCTTTTCAGGTGATTGACATGGCGACGGGGCCAGACAGGGAAATTATCCTGGACTTGTCTAAGGAGGAAGAGAGTTCTTCGGATAGCAACAGTTCGACGGCCTCGAGTGTCCCCAGCGAAGTCGGGGAGGAGGAGGAAATGGAAAAGGATGTTGTTGAAGACTCTTCGGAATAGTGGATGGTGACCAAACTAGTCGAGCACGTGTCTACCTTTGCTTCGTATCTGGGGGATGTTTTCATGGTAGTCGGGCCAGAGGGGGAGTGAAAGGTGCACTTTCCCTCCGAGGATGATAGGGTCTGCACGAATTTTGGGGAGCGTTTTACCATGTATGAGTATGCATTCAAGGAGCTGGGCTTGAGGCTGCCGTTCACTGATTTCCAGCAATCAGTGTTCGTGCACCTGAATTTGGCTCTGACGTAGTTGCACCCAAACTCGTTGGTCTTCATCCGGGCATTTGAGCTGACGTGTGACTTTTTAAAGATAGGGGCTACTCTTCCTTTGTTTTTCACTGTCTTCCATCTTCAACGGCAGTTGACGGGGAGGAAGTATGGTTGGGTTTCATTGAAGCAGCCTCGAAAACTGTTTAAGCCCTTTTCAGAATCGATACGGACATTCAAGGAGAGATACTACATCATAGAGCCCGTATCGGAAGCTGCCCAGGATATCACTTATGTCTGGGAGATCGAGGTTGACGAGGAAGGTAACGACCTGCGCAATGAGGCTGAGAAGTTTATCGGGGAGAGACTGTTCAAGTTCCCCTTTCACTAGGGACCTGACCATTTTATGAAGGCGCCCAATGAGTACGTCCTCTAGCCGAATAACTTAGACGGGCAGGATGTCGTTGCCTATGATACGCTGGTGAGGTATTTCAACTCTTTTCGTCTTGCTAAGTACTGCACGAAGAAGGGGGCCCCGATTTATGAGGATGATGGAAGTCGGCGCGTGGAGTATCACTTTATCAGCACCAAGGCGCTGTTGGAGCGCAAGACTCCTGCAGATGCTTACAAACAGCTCGGTAGTCTTTAGTTGTTTGACCTATCCGACAAAATTTTTCTTCGTTGTCTAACGTTCTTCTTTTGTTTTTGCAGGTGAGGTGCCTTCTGCTCACGAAAAGGTGGTCAAGAATGCAACCGCGAGGAACAAGCCTGGAACAGTTGTACCCAAAAGTCAGTTTCCTCAGCGTGCCCTTACTCATACTCAGACTGCCTCGGGGAGTTCCTCGCCTGTCCCTGCCCAAGGATCCCCACTGCCACTGGCCTCTAGGTTCAAGCGGGCAAGGGCTAGTGAAGCGGTGGACCTTAGCCGGGCACCAGAGAAGGGGAAATTTGAGCTTCCTCCGTGCATCCTGAACATAAAGTTCTTTGAAGAGACATCTTTGGTTGTGTCGTGGGCAGAGTCTCTTCAGCTACAGGGCATGGACCGTTCGAGTAAGAGGGAGCTGGTGGCTCAAGATGCTTCTGCGCTGGTCAGAATGCTGGAGATGGCGGCCGTATATGCTAAGGGGACTCTGCGACTGAGTCTGAACTGAAAGCTGCCCGGGTTACCATAGCGTCCTTGGAAGAGACGGTGAGGAAAGCCAAGGTGGAGGCCAGAAGTGCTGAGGATGCCCGAAAGGTGGCGGATGAGGAGCTGGCCAAGCTGAAAAGGGAGAACTCGACGCTTGCCGCGGAGCAAAAGGCAGCCTAGGAGCTGGTTGAGCAGCTGAGATCGGCTAATGCTCCGGGCGAGGATGAACCTGAGGACGTAAAGGAGCTAAAAACAAAGGCTGAGCTGGTTACTCGTATGCTAGCGGCTGAGGACGACAACATCGTCATCGCAGATGAATCCTTCAGGAATGTTGTGTCCCAACTGCGGGTGGTGAACCTTGGACTTAACATTTCGACCGAGGGAATTCATTATCTGGCGCACGTCGAGGATGGCCGTATAATCAGCCTGGACTCCCTTCTTGTAGGTGAAGAGCCTGCCAAGGATCAGCCCGAAGGAAACCAGGAGCCTCAGCCCAATACCGAGCAAGTTGACCAGTCGGAAGAGTGAAGGGGTTTGTTTCTGTTGTTGTTGTTGTTGTAGTTTTGTCCGGCCTACGTGCCGTGTAATCTTGTTGTAATTTATTTTGATTGGGGGGCATGGCCCCCGGTTTATGTAATCAAGCACAATCGTAGTCCTAGTAGCCATCTGTTACTTTTAAATTATGTGTCCGGTCCTTGTGGTCGGTTTTGCTATTTGCATGGCTTTATCTGCTTTTAATTTCTGCTAAGTGTTGTACTTATGCTTGTTGTGCATGTGTGTTTGTCTGTGGTAGGGAGTACTTTGATTTACGTTAAGTTTCAGGGGATTACTCGTTGTAGATGTGTTCGGCAGTGAGGGGTACTGGTCGAATGGCCGGGGAATATCCTGGCGAGGATGCGGAGCTCAGGTCGAGTTTGAGGCCTTAGTTTGCGGTGTGAACGTCCCACCGCGAGCTGGGTGTTCTGCAAATCATGGTACTTTGACGACGACGATGCTCAATTAGGGACCGCTGTCGAACAGATAGTTGGCTTGTTCCTGAGCGGGGTTCTGCTTTACTGGCATGCGACGCTTGTACCTAGGCATGCATCGTGGTCGGTAGGAGACGCTCGTCGTCGTGACGGATCAAACCGATAATCAAGGCCTTAGCTGTAGTATTGTTTCAGCTTTTCGGTGTTCCATGGTCGAGCAAGTTCTTCCCCATTGAGGTGTTCTAAGAAATAGGCCAAGTTCTCCGTTTTTGCTCGGACATGATAGGGTCCTTCCCAGTTAGCGGCTAGCTTGCCTTCGCGAGAGTCCTTATGGTTTCTTATTAGGACGAGGATGCCCACGTCGAACTCTCGTTGTATGACTTTGGCGTTGTGCCTGATGGCAATCTTTTATTTTAGAGAGGCTTCGCGGAGGGTTGCCCCTGTTCGGATTTCCTCGACGAGATCGAGTTCCTCCCTTAGTGCTTCATTGTTCATTTCCTCGTCTAGGGGTGATTCTGTCTGTCTAGAGGGCACGTGAACTTCGACGGGGATCACGACCTCGGTCCCGTATGCCAGACAAAGGATGTTTCCCTGGTTGTAGAGTGTGGAGTTGTGTGGTATGCCCATAAGACGTTGTGCAGTTCCTCGACCCAAGCCTTCTTTGTATCGTCCAACCTTCGTTTGAGGCCTCGAAGGATGACCCGATTTTCTACTTTAGCTTGCCCGTTTGTTTGAGGATGTTCGACGGATGCGAAGTGTTGCTTCGTGCCTAGCTGGGCGACGAAGTCCTGGAATTTCCTGTCCGTGAACTGCATCCCATTGTCCGTCACTATCGCTTGGGGTATGCCAAAACGCGCGAGGATGTTTCATTTGTAGAAACGTAGTATGTTAAGGGTAATTATTTTGGCTAGAGCCTCCGCTTCTATCCATTTTGTGAAGTAGTCCACGCCTACTATTATGTATTTGTTCTTGTTTGATCCTACCACGAAAGGTCCTAGGATGTCCAGGCCCCACCAGGAAAATGGCCACGGTGAGGACATAGCCTTGAGCTCGTTAGGTGAAGTCAGGTGTATGTCCCCGTGCCGTTGGCATTTATCGTATTTCTTCACGTGATCTTTGGCGTCATGTTGCATGGTTGGCCAGTAGTACCCTGCTCGGAGGGCCTTTCGGGCAATGGACATTCCCCCGAGATGTTGGGCATTGATCCCTTCGTGGATTTCACGCAAGATATGGGCTACCATTTCTTCCTCGACGTATTTGAGCAGCGGGATGGAGAATCCTCACCGGTAGAGTTTATCTTTGACCAGGACATAAGAGCAGGCCCTTCGCCTAACTACACTGACCTCTTTGGGGTCGGACGGGAGTTCGTCTTTGGCGAGGTAGTTGTAAACGAGGGTCATCCAGAAATTGCTGTCACCGATCACTTGTACGTCGAGGGTTAGGGAAGCTTTCTCGATGCTTGGTCGAGGAAGAACCTCCTGTATGACGAACTTGTTTCCGCCTTTCTTCTTTGTACTGGCTAGTTTGGACAACACGTCTGCCCGAACATTATGTTCGCAGGGAACATATTTTACCTCTACCGTTGTGAACTTCGCCATTTCCTTCTTGCCTAGGGCTAAGTATTCGGTTAGGTTGTCGTTTTTGGCTTGATATTCTCCTCGGACCTGAAAGGGCCACGAGTTGTGAATCCGTGCAGATGAAGACTTCTTCTGCGCCCAGGTCTTCGGCCAAGCGTAGTCCAGCGAGGAAGGCTTCGTATTCAGCCTGATTATTAGAGGTGGGGAAGGACAGGGTGAGAGATACTTCAACGATGATTCCCTCGTCGCTTTCCAGTATGATGCCCGCACCACTCCCTGCCGAGCTGGAGGCCCCACCTACGAAAATAGTCCATTTGCGCGCCCGCAAGAGGGGGAGTCAGTGAACGTCATTTCTGCGATGAAGTCAGCTAGAGCTTGGGCCTTGAGGGCTTTTCTGCTTTTATACTGGATGTCAAATTCGGACAGCTCAAGCGACCATTTGAGCATTGTGCCGACCATGTCTAGCCGTCCCAGCAGCTGCTTTATGGGTTGATCTGTTCGAACCACGATCATGTGGGCTAGGAAGTAGTGTCTCAGTCTTCTAGTTGCGTTTATGAGGGCCAGAGCCACTTTTTCTATCTGCCGGTACCTTAACTCTGGTCCCTGCAGTGCTTTGCTCATGAAATATATGGCCTTCTGCCCGTCAGGCGTCTCGCGGATAAGAACGACGCTTATTGCCTCAGTTGCTACGGCGAGATATAGGTACAAAGTTTCACCGTTGTACGGGCGAGAGAGATGGATGGTTCCGAGAGTGCTCATTTCAGATGGAGAAGAGCCTTGTCACATTCCTCGGTCCATTCAAACGCTGCCTCCTTGCGGAGGAGTTTGAAGAACGGTAAGGCGTGTTGGGCAGATTTGGCCACGAAACGAAATAGTGATGCGAGCATCCCGTTGAGGGACTGGATGGATTTCTTCGACTTGGGCATTGGAAATTCGGAAAATGCTCGGCTCTTATCGGGGTTGGCTTCGATTCCTCATCCCGTTAAGTAGAAGTCGAGGAACTTTCCTGCCCGGACTCCGAATGTGCACTTCTCCGGGTTGAAGCGCATTTTGTATTTCCTGGCCTGTTCGAAGACCTTCCTTAAATGGGCAGTGTGATCAGTTTCCTCATGGGATTTTACGATCATGTCGTCCATATAGACTTCTAGCATGTCGCCTATTTCTCCCCGGAAGACCTTGTTCATCATTCTTTGATAGGTTGCCTCGGCGTTCTTCAGGTTGAAGGGCATTACGTTGTAGTAATAGTTGCCTGATTCGGTCACGAAGGTTGTGTACTTTTTATCGCTTATTGCCATTGGTATTTGATTATAGCCCGAGTAAGCGTCCATGAATGATAAAAGTTTAAAACAGGCAGAATTATCAACAAGTTTATCAATATTGGGAAGGGGTAGGCATCCTTCGGGCATGCCTTATTAAGATCGATGTAGTCAATGCACATTCGCCATTTACCATTAGATTTCTTTACAAGTACAATGTTGGACAACCAAGTGGTGTACTTGGCTTCCGAGATAAATTTTGCCTCGAGGAGGTCTTCTACAGCTTTTTCTGCAACCTCCGTTTTCTCCGAAGACTGCTTTCACATACGTTGTGCTACTGCTTTGATGGCCGGGTCAATTGTGAGTTGATGGCAGGTGACAGACGGGTCTAAGCCGGGCATCTCAGCAGCGCTCCAGGCGAAGAGATCAGCTTTCTCACGGAGGCATACTTTGAGTTGCTTCCTCGCGATGTCGGGGAGGTTCGCTCCAATCTTTACTCCTCGCTGGGGGTCATCGCCGAACAAAATGAGCTCGAAGTTGCCATCCGGGATTGGGCACATCGGATGAGAGCTGCTCCTGGACGGGGTAGACGAGCTGGTTGAGGCTGCTTGGTCCTCCTGCTGGTCTTCTTCAGGGAAGCGGTTGTCGAGGTCAATGGAGTCGACCTGAGGCAGAGGCTTGGCTTCCTCAGAACTGCTGGGCAAGGCTGGCTTGCTCGACACTTTTGGCTTGGACGTGATGGCGTTGAGCCCCTTCGTGGCTGCTTCGAAACATCATTATGTAGCTTCGATGTCGCCGTGGAGGGTGGCAATTATCCCTTTTGAAGTGTAGTACTTCATCTTGAGGTGGACGGTTGAAGGCACAACTACCAACTCGGCCAAAATTGGTCTTCCGAAGATGCACTGGTACAACGACGGGCAGTCGATTACCAGAAACTGTACTTTGATGGATCTGGCCGTTTTCGCTGAGCCAAAGGTTATGATCAGTTCGACGTATCCCCATGGCTTGGTCACTGATCTGTTGAATCCTTGCAAGTCAGACCCCACGTAGGGGGTGAGGTGTGATTCATCCAGCTGAAGTGTTGAAAACAGCTGGGAGTACATAATGTCGACCGAGCTGCCCTGGTCGACGAGGATCCTGCGAACGTCGAAGTTCGCCATTCGGGCTCTGACGAGCAAAGGTATGCTCGAGTTCGGAGATCCCATGAGGAGCTCTTCCCGATAGAATAAGATGAGGATAGAGCCCTTCTGGGCTTGGTCGAGCGTGGCCACCTTGTTGGAGCTCGTGCTGATAAGGTGCTCGAATTTTCTTTTCACGGAGCCCACCGTGACTTTATTGAAACCTCCGCCCGAGATGACCATGGCAGATGGGAACGTCTCCCACGGGTTGTGGGCCGCGAAGTAGGCAGGAGCACTGAGCTCGTTCGGGACGTAGAAGTCCTCTAGCCGCGATACGGACATAGCGACCTGGATGTTGGCTTCTTCTGAGGAAGGCACCTCTTCCTCTATTTTCTTGGACTCCTGGGCGTCTTGCCGAGGAGCGTCTTTCTTCTTTGTGAATTGCTTTAGGTGACCGTCCCTGATCAGTATCTTGATAGCATCCTTTAAATGGATGCAGTCTTCGGTGGTGTGGCTGTGACTCTTATGGAAACGGCAGTACTTCAATTTATCGGCGTTGGGTTTGGCCGGTATTTGTTTGGGGAAGCGGACCCCTGCTTGTTTGAATTCCGAATTTGCGCATTCAGACAGTATCTTCTCCCTTGAGACGGTGATGGGGTGTAATCGTCCGGAGGGTCTCTTGCTGTCGCGGGAGTCCCGAGGACGGTCTTCGTGCCTCCTTTCTCCTCGACGAGATGTCAAGGCTTCTTCGCCTATGGAGGCCCTAGCATTCTCCTGGTGGCGGGATGCTTGAACAGAGTTGGCTGTTTCCTTCTCTTCGTACTGAATGTGCGATTGTACTTTGAGGAGAAGGGCATCCAGGTTCCTCGGAGGTGTGAGGCCGACAGCTTTAGAAAACTCCAAGCCCGGGCGGAGTCCTTGCTTGAGCAAAATTTTTTTCATCTCGTCCATTGTAGAGACCTGTACCGCTTCTTTGTTGAACCTCTCGATGTATACCCGGAGAGGTTCGTCCTTTCCTTGGATTATGGCCCCAATGGAGGCTTCAATCTTTGGGTGTCGTCGCGACGCAATGAAATGCCGGGAAAACATCCTGCCCACTTGTTTCCACGACGTAATAGATTCTTCGGGAAACTGCTTATACCACGTCATTGCTCCCTTCCGGAGCATGGTCGAAATAACTGACACTTGATAGTGCCCTGGACGCCACGGTAGTCTAATAGCGCATCGATGTTCTCGATGTGCTCGTCGGGTTCAGTTGTCCCGTCATACGTGCCCAGTGCTGGGGGATTCTCCAAGCCCTTGGGAAGACGTGTTGCCAAGATTTCCTGGGATAATGGGCCGTGAGGCTCATCATTGCTGCTGGAGCTGGTCAGCAACGGGGACCGCACGACTCGCTCGTGGCGGCGGCTTCTTCAGGGGGAAGGTGAAAGGGCCCGACCCTTAGACCTGACCAGAGGTGACTGCCTATCCCTTTGGGTCCTTTTGTGACTGGGAGAATGCTGGTTACGCGGGGAAATTTGGTCGCGTTTCTGGACAGCGCGAGAGTCAGGTTCTTGGCGCAGCCTTCGATCGACTTCTCGCCGGGGTTGCGGGCTCTTGGATCGTCATTAGTTCCTCCTTGGAGGAGGGGATTTTGGACGGGTGGATTCCTCCAGCGCCTATATCCTTTCGTTCTGCTGAAGAATCAGGATGTTGGTTTTGTTGATCGCCTCCAGAAGGGCCACCACGGCCGGATCGGCGTTGGGTGGAAAAGGAACGGGCTGGATGTCCAGCGAGGGCTGGTCATTGTTGCCATTATCAGGAGTAGGGGAAGGAGAAGTTGTGGCCCCATCCCTAAGAAAACGGGCATCTACGAGGAGAGATGATGGACCGTCAACGCCAGTCTTGTTGACAGGGAGGACAGCGGATTGGAGAGCAACTTTGGCGTGATCTTGAGATGCCATGATGATGATCTTGGAAATTTGCTTTGATATTTGGTTTTCGGGAGAAAAAAGATGGGGAGAACAATGGTTCCCACAGACGGCGCCACTGATCGTGAAGGCTGGATCAGATCCTGTTGAAGTGGGCCACCAAGTACGTCTGAGATGTTGGGCGTATGGAGAGGAGGAGGAGGTGTACCTGCAAGGCACTCCGACGCTCAAGTAAGAAAGGGTCAGAGAAAAGTGGCAAGTACAAAGTATTAGTTCGTAGGGTGAATATTTGATACCTGACCCTCTCAAATGAGAGAGTTTATATAGTGCCCCCAGTGCGTGGCCAACGGTCCTATTTTCGGGGCGAAATAACCGTTTTCCCGAAGAATAGGTAACTGCCCAAACTAGTTGTTACATCGAGCGGGTGCCCAAAACTAGCCGTTGCGTCGGTCATCAACATAGTTTCGGGAACATGCCCTTAGCTGTTTGGGGAATGATGAGACCGTGTGGAACGAGCACTATTTCCGGGGAGGACAATGCAGTCCTTGCCCGGTTGGAGGGGCAGAAAGGTAACTTTTGCCCCTCTATGGATTGGACTTAGACAATTGGGCCGTTATTGGAGCAGAAGTAGGGGTGGCAAAACGGGTCCGACCCGTTGGGCATGCCCGTTTTACCTGCACTTTAGTGCGAGATGAGCCAAGGGTTTAGGCCCTCACCCTCTAATGTGTCCGCCCCGCCCACCCCATTTTCTTCGCGGGCTTTTGTGGGCACAAGCATTTACATAAAATTTTGCATTTTTAGGCTTAAAAGGTACAATGCTCACGGACTTTCCCCGCCCCACCCTCACTTTTTTGCGGGGTGGGCCTAGGTTTTAGGCCCGCATCCTCAACTATGATCGCCCCGCCCCGCCCCATTTTTTTGCGGGCATTTGCGGGACGGGCCTAAACGGGGCGGGCATGCCCGTTTGCCACTCCTAAGCAAAAGTGGATTGGGTCGTGCCTGACCATTGGTCCAGTCCAGAACAATATATATATACTACATCTATTTTCTTTCTATTTTTTTCTTCATCTTTTTAATGTGGGTCTCATCCAAAATTGGTGGGTCTCACACAAAAATACACTAAGGTGTATGTTGCTAGTGCACACCTACATGAGAAAGAAGAAAAAGTTGGTAAAAAAGAAGAAGATAAGAAGAAAGTTGAAGAATGAAGAGAAGAGAGGAAAAAGGGAAAAGAGAAGAAGAAAGCTTGGATCACCATTGTTCATCATCTTCTTCAACCTCCTATTCGATTATCAGGTGGGTTCTAGTTAGACACTCTAAGTTCTAGAAATTCATGATTTGAACTTAGGTTAGATTTGAGAGAAAATGATTAAACGGATGAATCAATGAAATCTAATGGATGAAATGCGATATAATATGCGTAGTATAGTCGGGTTATGATTTGGGGTTGATAGAGTATGAGTTGGAAGTGTTTTAGGTGAAGAAATGAGGGTTTTTAGCCCCAAATGACCTATATTAACGCTGCTGGGAATTTCTGGGTTCGAGGGTTCGCTTAGCGAACGAAAGCGAAGGAGAAGGCAAATGTTCGTCTAGACATTCGCTTTGCGAACTTTGTGTTCTTTTTGGTTCTGTTTTGTTCGCCAGGGTTCGCTTTGCGAACATGGCAGCGAACATGACGGATTTTCCCATTTTGTTTCCTTCATAACTTTTGATCTGTAACTCGGATTAAGACACAGTCGGAAGCGTTGGAAAGCTATTTCAATGCTCTTTATGATAGTGAAGTATAAACATATGTTTATGCCATGTATTGATAAGATAAAGATGGAAATGTAAGGAATGTGAATGGTATGGGTCCTTATTCCTACCATAATTCATGAATCGGGAGCCCAATTGATATGGGACTTGAAGCCTTGGAAAGAGAATCCAATGTGCTATTAAATGGTAATGTTAGACCATGACTTAACTAAGGATGTTTGGTAGAGGATAGTAGTGACTTGTATGCCTTAAACATGTGTGTGAACTACTATGTGGATTATGTTTGAGTTGTTATATTATCATGTGTGTTTTATGATTGATATTGTTATATGCAAATTGTGTTATACCATGTCTATATAATTATTGTTAAGTATGAATGAGAGAATATGCATGCTTAAAATGAATTAGGAAGAGTGGGGAAACTTTACCCCAAACCTAATGATATGATTCTAGGTTGTGACTAAAAATTGATGGAAAACTCTAGATGGCTATGCTCGTGCATTCGATGTAGAAAGGTGCATCTGTGACGAGTATTGGTCTAGACGAGAGTGAAACACTAGTATGTAACATGTGTGAACCATTGTGGTTATGAGAAAGGCAAAAGAGGCCATAAGGCGAATGTGGCCTTGTGATTGTCGAATACAATCACGTTTGTGTGTGAGATCACGTAATCGTAACCGTTTATCTTAAGTTGCAGTTTCATGAGTCTCAAGCTCCTCTGAAACGTATACATGACTACTTGGTAGGTTTGATTCCCGTATACAGTACGAATGACGCCCATGAAGCGTATGCTTGTGACAGTTAATGGCCCGTGTGAAGTGACGGTTCATAACGGTTAATGGCCCGTAGAACCCGAGTCCATTCGTATGTCAAGTAGGTTAAAAGGATCCATGACTCGGGGCGACTTATAGACATATAAGCGGACGGGAAAAGTGGATGCCTTGGTGAGGTTATCGATTAGTGATATTGTGAGTTGGTGAACTCATGAACATGTTTCCATATAGTGTGAGATTGAGAACTCAAGGTCATTTCCCTTCCCCTTTGACTTGAGTTAGGATTGATAGAACCCTGTAAAGTCGAGAGAATCCATAAGATAGGGAACTCACTAAGATTTAATATCTCACCCCATTGTTGTTGTTATTTTTCAGGCGTTATTTACAGGTATGATTTACAAGTGGAGCTATGCTTGGATGTTTCAAGAGAAGCTTAGTTGAGCTTATTTCGCTATGTATTATTTTCTTGTACAATAAGGAATATTATACCTTATTCTTAGATTTTCTTGTTTTGGCTAATTTCCATGCCTTGTACCATAGGTTGTATCTATGTATTAGAAATGGTCGAGTATGTGAATTATGCCATTAGGCACTTATGATTGTGTCAGTACCAAATAAAACACTTGTATGGTATTATTCTAGATAAATATTATACAAGGCGATACATGTCTAAACCTTATCTCACTAAGAAAGTTAGATGATATTGGTATGATAAATAAATTTGGAAGTGGCAGACACAATCTCACTAAATAAATCATGATTATTTCTTGTGGGGAAAATAAAGACTAATTGTATATTATGCAACAAATGATGAATAAGGGAGACATCAATGTATCTAAAACTATAACAAAATATATGTGGCTCAAACAACTAAGCCACATGAGTTATAAAGGTTTATAGATTCTTTCGAAGAAACATCTTTCAATCATAAAGAAGAAACACTTGAATCTTGTGAAGACTTTCTAGTAGGCAAGCAACACATATTGTCGTTTCAAAGATCAAATGAGGAGAGAAAAAGAAATAAAATTACAAACCTTGTGTTACCTAAATGTGTGCTCAACATTTGAAAGGTCCCTTGGTGGTGTTAAATACTTTTTTACCTTCATTGAAAATCACTAAAGTTAGACGTGAATGTATCCATTATAGACGAAATATATTTTTTTTAATGTTTTCAAAGATTTCATGCTTAAGTATAACTAGCATCTTGAAGAAAGTTGGAATGTATATAATATGAAGGAGGGTACATGGGCCCATTTGAGTATTAGTGCAAGAGCCATGGAATTTTATATAAGAAAGTACCTCTCAATACTCCTAAAATGAATTGTTTTACCTAATAGAATGAACATGACTATTTCATTAAGGAAGCAAAAATGTTTGGTGAAATCATGGAGTAGAGTTTTGATACGGTGGACTTGATATCCAGTACGATGTCGCTAGGGTGTAAAATGAGTTATTGATTGGAAATAGACTACCTCAAGTCTCACATGGAATGTCTTATATATGAATGATAATTATTGATGCTCTCTAACATTTTGGCATGGAATGCAGGAGATCGTCTGATGACATCTAACAGTAGGTAGCAACCCCTGACATATATCCAGTGTATAGTCTTAGGGCAGGGTTACATTGTGCCTTCAGTGCTTTAGTGGAATGTCTAGGACTGAGGATTGGGCTATATTCTTTTGGGATAGTGCCCGACCAAGAACAGTTGCTCATAAGGTCTTCTTTGATGCAACAATGAGAAGTCTTTAAGAAAACTATATCAGGTTTATCATGATGGATCCATCGCTTGGAAAAGTGGGAAAGATTTGGGAGCCACCATGAGTGACCTTGGGAACAAGTTTATTAAATGTTAGTCTCATCATTGAAACGTCTAGCATGATTTCTCTTACATGCAACCCTAGTTCTTTAGACTAGGGCGTGGCACTTCCCTCTAGCGTGCTCAAGTGTACTCGAATATCATTATGATACCGAGGCAAATCCAACTGTTGTTTTTCATCCGCTTATTTTCTTTTATTAGAGTCTGTTGATTTACCTGTCTCGTCCCAATATATAAATTTTGGTTCACCTTCCTTACTACATTTCCACTATTTGTGCAAATTATAAACACTTTATTTTTATAAAAACCCCGATATCTTTTCCATGAGCTATAGTGATTTATGTTCTATTTGTCTTCTTTTTATTCTTTAGGTCCTACATTTTCTCGATTCATTGCACCCTCATATCTATTATTTGCTTTAATCATTTCCTCAAGCTTAAGCTCTTTCATGTATCATTTCTCTCTTTGTTTACCGTCTATCATTTATCCCTCCCCTGTTTTACTAATGGCTAATATGGGAGACGACCCTGCAAATGTTCTTGACATATCTAGTAATGATACGAGCGACGCTTCATCTTGCACTAAAATAGCAAACCAAAAATGCTAAATGTCACTTTTTAGAAGATACTCGACAAATTGCGAACCTCATTGTTCTCGGTGACAATTCTAATTTTGGTGAGGGTTCTATTGAAGATGATAACGAATCATTGAGTTCCCATCCTGGTGGAAATAAAAGTGATTCTGATTATCTAGTTATTAGGGATATTGATGTTGTTAATGTTAAATATTTTTTAAGGGAACTTTGTCGTCTATTGTGATTCTCCCATATTTTTTGAAATATTAATCTATGTAATTGTGTGTAGAGGATATTCAAACTTATTGGAAAAAATTTATATGTATCACTATCAATAAAATAATATTTTAAAAAAGGCGAAATACCCCTTTTGGTCCTTTAACTATACCCTTATGTTCACTTTGGTCCCTTAATTTTTTTCGTGCCATTTTGGTCCTTTAAGTTTCTTAACATATCCACGTTAGTCATTCCATTAGTGAACCGTTAGTCAAAGTTCAAAAAAAGCTTCCAAGTGGCAGTTTGTATGATGAGGTGGGTAAGTGGAGTCCAGATGGCAGTGTAACGGATACGTGTACAGCCAAATGTAAGGGATAATCCCATTCATTCTTCTCAAAACATTGATTCTTCTTAAAACGAAACATCCCTAAGTCTGAAACACGAAGAAGAAGACCATTATGCGAAGACGAAGTAGGGACCATTTTGCGAAGGGACCATTCTTCTTAAAGTTGATGATTATATTCCAGAATATTATAGGATCTCTACATGCAATGCATTATACAAACATGTTCTTTACCCTGTGAATGGATCCAAATTGTGGGTCAAGACTCCATATCCAGATGTGCAGCCACCTAAGTATAGAAAGATGTCTGGTAAACCAAAGAAAAGAGAAATATTGAGCAATGGGAGATTCATGAGAGTGACAAAAAATGTGAAGAACAAGTTTTATAGTCAAGTGCTCTAGGTGCAAAAAAGCAGGACATAACAAATTAACCTGCAAGGTCGCACCAGCAACTGAAGCAAGTTAGGCCACAACTTCTAATGCTCCAGCATCTCAGGCCAATGCAAGTCAGACCACAACTTCTAATGCTCCAACATCTCAGGCCAATGCAAGTCAGGCCACAACTACCCATGTAGCAGCATCTCAGTCCAATGCAACACAGGGTAATGCTCCAGCATCTCAGGTAGCAACAACTCAGACCTCAGCAATACAGGGTTACATGAATGCAACTCAATCTTCTAAAGGAAATGTTGTATCAGGACAATGCTCAAGGGAAAATGCAACTCAGTCTTCTAAAGGAAAGACTGTATCAGGACAATGCTCAAGGGAAAATGCAAAAGCAACTAGAAAGCCACATAGCCTTGGTGTAAGAAGGACCTTTGTAGCACCAGGACCAACAACAAGATTATCAGCTTCAAAGAATGTGATTGGTCATACAACCAGAAGGACTACCCCAACCAAGAGGATCACACCAAAGAAAACCATCTAGTATTGATTAGGCTTTGTTTAGTTTATGGTATTTGCATATTAATGTAACACTTTGGTATTTTGTACTGTATTTTGAAGTCATTTTGAACATGTTTATGTAACATGTCAATGCATTTTGGAACCTTTGTGGAAATATTCCTATGTCTTTCAACAATATCAATTAATGTCAGTTTGTGTTAAAGTTTGAGTAATCTGATCTGTTGTGTCATTTTGATATTTGTTTGAGCAAAAAATTTATAAACCAAATAATATGTTGCTAGAAATAAAGATATGCCAAACAATGGAACTCATTAAATTGATAAATTGTGTTACAAATACACATTACAATAGACAACTGATACACATTCCTAAAGCATCCTAAAAAAACATACACATAACATTACAAAACACATAATTATCCACTTCCACATCTTGTTCAGTTGAACTTGAATGTCAGTCACAACATTCCCTAATTCTTCATTTCTAAACCTCAAATTTTCAAAATCCTTTGATAAGCTTTCCAACCTATTCAACAAAACTTGACTTGAGTCTTCTGCAAATTCCTCATGGAACCAATTGAAAAAACCACATCCTCTTTGCAAGGACCCATGCAAAATACAAATATGGATCAAAACCTGTTTACCAGATTTTAACTTACTCAAACCAAAATCAGGGCTTACCTTATAATTGTGACAACCCCAAAATTTCTTTCCGAAATTCTTTTCAGTGTTTTCCCTACGAAGCACAACCTCATCTCCCTAATGACAAAATGGTACAACTCGCGAGCTACTATGAACACATGACTGGCCACTTTTAGATTTATTCTCCTTCAAAAACGAAAAACCATGGTTGACCTTCATCGTTCAGTGAAGAAATCGTAAGAAGAAGAAGATAACGATGATGAAAACGAAGTAGAAAGATGCAGACTATGGGAAACGAAGGAATTCAAACCCAGATAAAAACAATGCAGATGATATAAAGAAGAAGGTGACATCATGCCAGCTCATCTATCAGGTAGACAAAATAGACGGACGTTTGAGGCCAACTGACGGAAGAGACTCCTTTGTAACTTTTATAAAATTAAACAACCAAAATTCTACGAAAAAAATTAAAAGACAAAAGTGAATCAGAGATATATTTAATGGACCAAAATAAGTATTTTGCCATAAAAAAAATATGAAAATACATGTCGTATAAAGTGAAAACGTGGAGGATCTAAGATAGAACCTTCCCCATAGAAAACCTAAGAACGAGTGGCGTAAATGTGATGCGATGCGAGTGACAGTAAAATTGTAACACAAACAAACTCAGCAAAGAGACAGAGAACATGTCTTCCTCATCCCATTGTTGTTATCTGCTAACACCAAACACTTTTCCACTCAACACCAATGTCTCTCTCTATCTCTAGCTTTTCCACTCTCACCACCACGCTTCCCTCTTTCAGATTCAAAGTCTCCGCCATGGTTTCCACCACCACTAGAGTTCGTCCCGCCGTCATTGTCGGCGGTGGAAGAGTCGGAAAGGCTTTACAAGATATGGGACAAGGTCAGGACTTTCTCGTAAAACGCGGAGAATCAATTCCTCTTGATTTCGAAGGTCCTATTTTGGTTTGTACTAGAAATGACGATCTTGATTCCGTTCTTCAATCCACTCCTCTTTCCAGATGGAACGGTATAATACTACACCATTTTCTTTTCTTTCTTTCCAATTAGTTACATTTTCTTCATTTTTGAGTAAGCTATAACATATTTAATATACTCATAAGCTATTCTGAAGAGCTTATAGAAATAAGCTGAAAATAGTTTATAGATATGTCACACATGTGTTTATGTTTATGTTTATGTTTATGTTAGTAGATAGACACAAATAAGTTAATCCAAACATGTCCTTAGTTCTATAAGTATTGCACTCTTTAGGCTTTGTTTGGATAAACATCTTAATTAAGTGCTTATAACATAATTTTATATCATATAAGTGTTTAAGCATAAGCTATTTCTATGATTAAAGATAAAACACAGTCAACTGTTTTTATGTAATATAACCTTTGAGTTCTTTTTATTGGTGTGGCAGATTTGGTGTTTTTCCAGAATGGAATGTTGGAACCATGGCTTGAGAGTAAAGGTTTGAAGGAAGGGAACCAAGTGTTGGCATATTTTGCAGTGTCGAAACTCGGAGAGCGCCCTATTGATGGCAAGACTGATACCGATCCTGAAGGATTGACAGCTGCTTATGGCAAGTGGTCTTTGGCTGTTTCTGAAAGATTGATAGCCGGAGGCCTCTCTTGCAAGGTAGTATTCGTATTTAATTTAATTCTCGATGTCTTGCCACTTGCAAAGTTTTCTTGTTTCCGTTTCTTGTGCTGATCTGCGTTGAAAGCCAGGTTCTGGAGAAGGAAGCATTTCTAAAGCAGATGTTAGAAAAGCTCATATGGATTTGTTCTGTCATGCTTGTTGGAGCGCGTCACGGAGGGGTTTCTGTTGGTATCGTAGAAAAAGAATTCCGTTCTGAAGTAAGCTTTGTTATTCTCTTTATCTCAAAATCAATACGCTTATCTGCCAATCATCATTTGCTTGGTTGAAAGACAATAAGCAGAACTGAATTAACTGATATTTACACTTCCAGTTATGTAGCCTGATAGCTGAACTAGCATCAGCAGCAGCAAGTGAAAAGGGGTTAACATTTGAAGAAGCGATGGAAGAACGGTTGTGTGCGTATTCCCGAGCCGTTGCTCATTTTCCCACAGCAGTTAAGGAGGTAAAAAGTTGAAATATTTATCATATTTGCAATGCCAAACAGTAGCAGACATAGATACAACGATATTGATAGTGTTGAGGAATTTGAACAAACTGTTATTGAGAATAGTGATATATTTATTAATGATTAACTGTGTTTGCAGTTCAAATGGAGAAATGGTTGGTTTCATTCTCTTTCTGAGAAAGCTACTGCCCAAGGCAAGCAGGATCCATGTCCTCTGCATACTAAATGGCTCAAAGAGTTGAAAGTTGTATAAAACATGAAGTTGTACAACTTTCATTCATGTGTCACTAGGTTATAACCAGCTTCCAAAGAGTATATATTAATCAGATGAATATAAGATTAATTATAGTCCATATTTTGTATCCTTTCATCATGTATAATGGCTAGTCTCTTTGAAAAAAAACTAGAACAAGGTTTGTGTTTTAGAAATGAGATGAGAGATTTTAGAAACATTTAAAACAATTGTGGGAGAGGTTATCTTTTGTGGTCCTTCAAATGCTTGCAACAAGAAAATTTTACATTCAAGTCCTTATAGTTATGCCTCTTCATTTTCATTAGATCCCCAATTTTAAATATGTTTTTCGAATTTCACTTCCTAATTATGGGGGGCAAAAAAGAAAAAGGAGTTATCTAGAATTTGCTCAAACTCAATGCACATGTAAAAAGTTGGAATTTAGGAAAAATCATGGGAATAGTAGGGCAAATTAGAGGAATGTGTATTTTTAGACCATGTAAACTCACCCTCAATATATGTTTTGTTACTGTTTTCTCTTCATTTAGATGATTACTTAAATTTCTTTTAATAAAGAAATTTTTTAACTTTTAAAAATACAATTTTTTATTAATTTATTTTGTTTAAGTTATGCGATAAATTTTTATATAATAAATACAAACATTAAAGTATCAAAACACAAATCAATTCAATGAAGCACTTGGGCTTAAGTGTTAAATGAACTAAGCATTTGGGCTTCAGTGTTAAATGAACTTCTATTAAAAAACAAAGATTTAATCAAGCATTTGGGCTCGAGTGTTAACGAACTTCTATTAAAAAATGAAGATTTGGAAATTATCGAATTCGAAGCGATTTAAATTTTATTTTAAAAGCTATGTAGTATGATATCTTCTTTATTTTGTTGATATATGTGGTATCCGACCAGTCAGACCGACTAATCCACATAGAGAGAACTTTCGCCCCCTACGTAGCCCTTGTAGTATGATATCTTTTGACACCTATCAATTGAGTTGTACTATGCTTAAAAAAATCAAGATATAAGTAATTTCTTAAAGATCGGTCAGTAAGTAAGCACTTGAATAAAAATTAATTTGCTTTTAAAATTGATTTTAATGTGAAGCTATAAATTAAGATTTTTTACATTTAAATTTTTTATTCAACTCATTTTTATATACATGTATTAAATTCTAAATTAATTTATATTTAATTTAATTTTAGACAAAATCAATTCACCTAAAATATTTTTTTTTTGAAATCAAATCATACACGTAATGAAAATGTGAACTCGCCTTAAGGTCAACGCAGACCTGTTCACATGCTCCCCCAAAGAGATGCCGGTTATTGACTCCAGCGTAGCATGCCATCAACTTAACATCAATTCTTCTATGAGATTTCTCACACTTTGATTACGAAGCAAGTGATAAGTGGTGCATATGTGTCGACTACATTGTTGTGAACAAAGTTTGTCATAAAAACACGTATCTTATGTCTAACATACACAGGCCTGTAGATAATTATGTTGGTATTTACTGGTATGTTTAGTAAATAATCACGAGTTTGGTTCACTTAAGTGGTTAAATTCGAAAAAAATTCGAGGACAATTTGTGCAGACAAGTGCAAAGAAAAGTGTGTGATTGAATCTTAAATGTTTGAATAATGACACTGGACATAAACTCCAATAAAAATAAGCTTTGGATGAATATAATAAAAAAATGTGATAAATTTAATTAAAGTACGAATGCTTAAATTGAAAAGACTTAAAGAATTTAAAGAGCGGACACAGACTCATACATTTTCACAAACTGTTTCTCCCTGTGACTTATATACATTAGTTTAATAGAGAATAAATGAGATTTGAGACCCTGATCCCAACAATGAGATCGACTATATATAATAATACAATAGTATCCGTCGACAACTGCTATTTCCACGGGATTTGACATGTATCTCATTACGTGTGCTTCAGCGCTCTAACTTGCTTTCACGCGTCTTTAATGTTGAAACTGCTAGAGAAACCCCCCAACATGCTTGATAACTGTCTTTGAACCCTCTAACTGCTTATGGTTGAAAGTTTTTGGTCGACCTCTATAGTGCTTTATCAACATCCGTAATTTGGTTGACTTATAGACTTAAAAATATATTAAGTCCCCAAAATCTAATATACGAGTCGAACTCGACTATTGTCAAAGTGTCGATTTGTGTAAAACCTCTTCGACATTTTGGACATATTTCGAAGAGGGTGATCCTAATCTTTTGGATATGTTCTTGAGAATCTTCCAAACTAGTCTTTATGGGCATTAAAATAAAATATGTCTCAATTCATGTGATAGGTCATTCGAACCATCTTAGTCAACATAGTTAGTATGTTGAAACCTTCGATTGAGTCTTTTATACTTAGCATTTTTCAACATGGTTATTACCATTCTTTGTCGACTTTTTCAGCTAAAATTTCCAAGCTAATAGACGCCTCTAAAAAATGTCACTTTCGATCATATGTATCAGATGGAAGAAATATGGTATTTTTAGTAACTGTTCCACAATGTTCAAGATAACACGCACACATCATAATCATCATGACTACTTTTCACCAAATTGTCACGTCAAGGACGTGCGTGCATATTCCCACCATTATTCAGATTTCCTAGGACAAATATGGTCCATGAAATTAAATGACATTAAAAGAAATTATTTAATTTAATTTTTTTCCAAAAAGTTAAATGCCACATGTCCATTTTGAAACACCACTTGTCTAATTTTTCAGAGGGAAACTGAAAAGTTTTCCTATTTGTGGCTATATATACACCTCTTCAGCATTTTTTTTCTTATTTTTCGCCATATTCTTTCTCAGAACCCTAGAAATTTCTTTGAGCTCCCTGCAATTTTCGCTCTTGTTTTTCTCAAAGAAGCTCCTTTTTCCCTTAAAAAGCTCTCAAGATTTAATAATGGCTTTCGATTCTCATACTAAGCGTAAACCCCAAGTTCCTTCAGCTGTTAAGCTCTAAGGTCTTATTCTCAGGGACGATAACACCTACGTCATAGAGCCTTCCATGCAAGGGGAAAAAACTGCCATCTAGCTTTCTTAGGTATTAATCCTTTACTCCCTTGCACACAGTACTTATGTTTTCATGAGTCTTCTACCTAAACCAACCAAGAAACCCCGAAACTTCAAAAATTTCTCCCATAGTTTCTCATTGTGTGAACCTCTGGTGTTTAAGGATTAACCTTTTGATCTCAGTTTCATGAGGAACCATGTGTTTCAGTCATCTCCTTCGATTAACAATGCTTCCTACATCAAGTGGTTGAATACAGTTCAACAAAATGAGCAAAAAGTGTGAAAAGACCAGGGTATCTTTGACTTGATACAACTCTTAAAAGTTGGCCCTAGGTATAATTCTCACATGTTGGTTTTTGCTATATGCGTTTGGGAATCTTCGACCAACATATTTCACTTACCATGTGGAATGATCATTCCAACGCTATTTGATATGGCAACAACTGTTGTCCTTCGACCAACTGAGAAAACCTTCGACCCCACTGTGATAAACAAAACCAAACCTAATTTCACCTTTTATCACCCTAGTTATATCACTTTTATTAAAGACCAGTATGCCTCGACTGATAATGTGAACGCCCAAGAACACATAACTTTCCTTACCTACTAGTTATCTCACTTTGTTTTTTGCTATAACTTCCTTTAAGTAACAAAGAAATTTACCATATGTCTACTCACCTTCATGATATGAGAAATGTTTATCTCACCAAGCTAATTTTGTGAAGTTTGTGTGAATCTTCGACGATTGCCTCTTGTGACCTCAAGGCATGAGTATGTCATAAGGAATTTTTTTTTATCTCGGGCCTCATCTATCTCTTACATTTGTGGCTTAATGCCACCATTGAACCTTCCCTTAAGGATAACGTTTCACCTGACCCAGAGAAAAGAATCGAAGGCCTAAGGCTTTTTAAGATTACGCCTGATTATGGCAACTCTGCATCTAAGGAAGCCTTCGAAACCTACTTCTCCATGTTCTACAACTACACAACCTTTTGTTCGACCATGACGCCCTTCTTCAGTCGAAGCCGTGGACAGAACTGGTTCAAAAAGGCATGTCACACGACGTCTGTATAGCCATTTCTAAAAGTTGGCCATGACTTCTAAAATACTCACTGACACTCAGAATTCCCGACGAGTCTTGGGGGAAATTATTTCGTGCTAGCCAAAGGCCTCAGGATTCGCTACTCCTCGCTGACCAAAGGCCTAATAGTACGAGACCCACTTATTCTACCTGATCCATCAAACGCAAAGTATAAATACATTCATAAAGGATTTTGAAGTACACAATCTCTAATCTCTATTTCCAATACGGTTAATGTCAGACCCTAAACTGACTTAGGCGTTGGAGTCCTAACCATGCAGGTACCCCATAGGTCCACCGTATCAGAGACTAACAACGTTGATTCGAGATCAACACCGACCAACAATGTCAATTCAAGATCAACATTCCCGATTCAAATAGCATCGTGATTGTAGCCTTCAATCCACGGTGTCGCATCGCAAGGTGGAACACCGTCACATACTAAATCAGCAATTGAAATAGACACATTTTCCATGTTGCCCTTTTTGTAACGGAAAGTTGACGTCAGAGACGAAAACCAAAAGGATCTCAACATTCAATAACTATTAAAAAAAAGATAAATGGGCAAAAACCATAATCACGCCAACTTACATGGACAAATGAAATATTTAAACTATAATTTAAATTAAAATAAGTATATTTTTAATGCGGGAATAAGAAAGATTAAAAATTGTTTTTACAGAAAAATTCGCGATGCAACTCTCCCTCAGTTTTTTTTTCTTATGTAGTTTTCACCCATCTTCCTCAATTCTCATCCTCTTATATTCTCTCTCTAGATTTTAATTGAAGTTCACTCATACCCCATCATATATAGTCTCTTGCCAAATTATACTTCTCTATCTTTCATTTCTATTTTCACACGAATATCTTTATTTCTCTTTAACCGATTATTTTTTCTATTACACTTCAATATGTTTTTGTTTGTATGATCGTTGTGGCATGTAATTTGTTTTTTTTAAGAGCTGTTTGATCCATGTGATTTGTTTGATTCATGTCTAAAATCATGTCTAACATTTTGATTATTAATTTTACATTTTTTATTATCATTGGTGAATAGATAAAATTATGTTTAATTGATTTATTTATTTGACTGATTTGAAGGATAGGGAGATGATTTTAGATGTAATTAGATTTTGTTACACATCTCTTGTTTATACATTATATATTATTATTTTTTTTTCAATTTGTATAATTGAAAAAAAATCTTTTTTTTAATAGTTTAATAACTGAAATTCACTTTTTAAAAGTGAACAAATAAGACGGTGTAGGTTTGAATTTGCGTTTCTACATCTGATATCCATGCACAACTACCAACTAAATTACCTTAACGGAACAAAAAAAAATACTAATCTACATTGTTGTGTGTTGTTAAATTTATAAAATGACAAGTAGAGATAAAATAGAAGGAATTAAATTTAATTACCATACTATTATTTTATTATGTTTAAGGTTAAATTTCATTATACAATTTAAATATAAAGTATGTATAAGGTTAAATCCAACTCTAGATACACAGTAGTGGTAAATCTCTTGAGAGAAAGATATTTCATTTATATAATTTTGCATGTGTTTTTTTCATAAATCAGGTATCTTTTACGCACAACCGTAGAGACTAACTCTTGAGACGATAAATCTTTCTTTCAAGAGATTTAACATTACTGTGTGTCTAGAGTTGAATTCAAATTCACGACCTTTGGTTAAGCTGGAAGATATCCCTAAATATCAAGCAAATGCTATTGATTTTTTTTAAGTGACGGTTCAGGTGGCTAGACGCACTCGTCATTTTGAACTAAAAGTGTAATAGCTTGTAATCCCTCTGTTGTACCTCAAATTTTACCCTCAGATATTCTGATCGTTTGCATATTTTTCTGAGTCAGTCGTCTCGTTTTTTTTTTAGACATCTCATGGATCATGCTTTTTTCTTCTTCCTTTTTTATTTTAGTAATTATTATATTTATGTATATTTAATTTGTTATAAGTATCTTAGATATTTAGGATTTTTATAGTTTAATTTCAATTTAATTTTCTTTCTTATATGGTACATTTAAGTTAAGTTTGTTTTAATTGTAACTTTAATTTTAAATTTAATCTAATTTTAATTTTTGTTTAACTTTTTATTTTTTTAGTTTTGATTAACCTTAATTTTAATTTAGTTTTTAATTGGTTTAGGTTTTTTGATTTAGCTTAGTTTATTTAGTTTTATTAATTGTTTTCTTTTGTGCTAAAAAATCATTTTAAATACATAGAGTCCATTTTCTTTTATTTATAATATAATACAAAAATACAAAAAATCAATTGTCATTGTATGCTACTTCAATACTATCTTTGACCGAAATCCTACACCATATCCCAATACACACTCGCACCACTTCCTTTTTCCCTGCGCATCATCACCATGCTATCAACAACAGTCTGTACCATAAAAAACCTTTGACCACAAATTTACACCAGACCTCTGTTTTTCTTGATAGCCACAATTTAAGAGACCTGCTTCATTTCTGCAAGGAACAGACAATGCTACCATAGCCTGCACTAAAAATGACAAAGCAACCACAGTGCCAAATACTCCAAAAGCCTTGCGCACCATGAAAGGGACTTATCCAAAAAATTTCACCAAAATCATGCTCGCAATTACGCTCTGCTCCACAAGCCCAGACCTGCAAAGGAAAAATTGCAATGAAAGAGACAACTCAACATAGTTTTGTTTGAAATTGTTTTAACAAAGGAGAAAGAGTGAAACAGAATGAAAAAAATACTTCATGGCTCATAACTGTGACAAAAGACCACAATCAATCCACCTCTTAATATCCCTCAACCTCTTCTTTCAATACCTTCTCCATAAACCTCTGCTAAATCTCCAGACAACCCATCCTCCAATTAACTCTACCAAACGTTTCCACCGGAACCACCCTTTTTCGGCTACCAACAACAATACTCCCACGCACCACCATTCCCTCTGTTTCAACAACAACGCTCATCCATCATTAACCTTGAGTCACAACCGATTCTAAACCTTACACGACCTCTGTTCCTCACCGGATAACCTCGTCGACATCACAACACACCAGCTTACTCTCCACACGACTATACTTCATCTGCCTTTTTCCATCACCATTCACAAATCGCCCTACTTCCGGAACTGAAAGACAACCGCACCATAACCAGAACTAACAACCAGTGTCAGAGCAGTGAAGAAGAACGGAAAGGCAGAGAGGAGGAAGAACGAATTAGGACTCTACCTGTCTCCTAGTTTGTCGTCGCGAACGGTAATCTCTTGCTTTAAACTTTGATAACTTAATGCAATTATTTTAGTGTTGAGTCTGATTCTGAAATTCGACTTCAGTTGTTGTTTCGTCCATTAACGTATGCAATTTTATTTCTCGCGCTTGCCTTGTTTGATTTCCGTGACGAGATAGCCGTGCGAACAAGAGAAAATAGTGGCAAGATCGAGAGAGAAGCCGTGCGAGAGAGAAACCAAAATGGAGAGCCATTGAAACATGAACGGTTGAGAGGTAGAGACGATTGAGAGAGATTTTGAGTGAGTTGGAGGAGAGGGTGAAGAAACAAGGAGGATCGTTCGAAGATGAGAACAGGTTTCGCTTGGTTCCAAGTTTTCACGAGTTACAGTGTTGTTTTTAGGAGGTTGTTAGCGAGATTCTGAAACAACCATGTAAATTTTAGGTTTTTTTGTAATGATTTAGCTGAGTCGGGCCGGGTCAACACAACCCGTGACCCGTCTCTGGATGACCTTGGGCCATTTCATCTTTTCCCCCAGACCCATCGCCCTATGTCTCATTGGGCTTATGGTTTTTTCCAATTTTTGGCCCATTGTTACTTTCAGTATTACATCCTTTGATTTTGTTTAATTTTTAGATTTTAGATTATTGTTCTAATTAGATGTAAGGTTTGAAGTTAGATTTTTAGAACTAGATTTTATTTTCTAATTAGAAATTAGGTTAATTAGTTTTTTAGTTTTTAATTATGCTTTAATTTAATTAACTAATATAGTTTTAATTAGGTTTTAGTAATTTAGTTTTTTTAATTAGAATTTAATTAGGTTTTAACTAGAACTTGATTTAATTAGTTTTTATTTTTATTTATTTATCTTAATTCTTAATTTAATCTTGACCATCCTAATTTTCATTTTTAGTAATTCCTGGTTTTCAATTTGATTCTAATTGCTTTACTGTATATCTGATGTGCATTTTATCTTTGACACTTGTTTTCTCTGTTACCTACACTTCACATTCCAAAGAAAAGGACCCTATAGTTGACTGCCATATCATTTAGGATTGCCTTGTCCCTCATTCCCTTATCTCACGCCGCCGCGCGATCGAGACTTGCCTTCCCTTTTTTACCTAGCCTTAGGTTTGGAGTCGCCGCACTCCACGTAGGTGTCTTGCTGTCAGACCCTACTTTCCCTTGGAACCTTGACCACAGTCAAGAGTTCCTTACCCCTTATTGAGGGGAACTACAAATGCTCTGATTTCTCAAGTTCATCTTGAGAATACGTAGGCATAGGATTGTGAGATCCTAGCGAGCCACCTTTTTGTTTTCCACCTTTTCTTTTTTCCACCTTTTGTTTTTCCACCGTTTTGTTATTCCACCATTTTTACCTTTACATCCGATGCCTTCTCGGATTCAATCCTCTTTTACCTTTACATTCGATGCCTTCTCGGATTCCACACATTCTTTTTACACCCTTTTACCCCGTATTGAGGGGAACTACGAATGCTCTGATTCCATTCCCGTCAGGATACGTAGGCACGAGATGCGATGTCTTGGCGAGCATACTTAGTGTACATACCCTTAGACCTTTACCTTAACACATTTCTCTTTAGCAAGCAACTTTAGAATAACACAAATACTAACAAGAGGTTCCCGTAAAGTACTACGAATACTTAGGTTGCTAATACATTCCCTTTGTATAACCAACCTCCGAACCTAGATTCTCTTCACTTAGGGTTTTTCGGTCTTTACCCTTTCCTTTGGATAAATCAAAGCTCGGTGGTGAATTTCAAAGTTTTGCGATTCAAGTTAATTTAATAGCTTGTTATCCGATTCTCACCGCTACACCCTCCTCCTTTGAAAACCGAGAGTAGTCGCTGCTCTCTGAAGTTAGTCTAATTCGATGCCCTTCTGTGTAGGACCAACAAGAATTGGGCTTTCGCGAAGACCCCGTGATCAACTCCCATTTTTAAGCGGGCGGACCAACTATTGTAGATAATAAGACTGTTAATTTTTCAAATTTAAATTAACTCACCAGCTACAAATTATTTTTATCAAATAGAGTTTGAATTTTAAAACTAATCTTCTAAAAAAAATCTTAATTAACTATATTTAATGAACTATCTCCTCCTAATACATTTTTTCCATTCAAAAATCTGAAACGGAAAAACTCGCATTAAAAAACCCATCTTCAGTTTCACTCCTATCAATGTATCACTAATCATTAAAATTTAAATATAAAGTATATATAAAATTTTAATATATTTTGGTGTTTGAGAGAGAGAGAGAGGATCAACTTACTCCAAGAGTAAATTTTTTTAACTTACTCCAAATCATAGCCTTTGAATCGAATCTAATTTAATGGTTAAATTAACCTTTACTTAATTAAACATTAGATTATATTCCATTCAAAGGCTATGATTTGAAGTAAGTTAAAAAAAACTTACTTTTGGAGTAAGTTGATCCTCGTTCACACGTGTGTGTGTGAGTGTTATAAATCAAATATCTTTTACACACAATTGTAGAGACTAACTCTCAAAATGATAAATGTGTGTGTGTGTGTTTTATAAATCAGATATCTTTTACGCACAACTGTAGAGACTAACTCTCAAAATGATAAATATGTGTGTGTGTGTGCGTGTGTGTGTTTTATAAATCAGATATCTTTTACGCACAACTATAGAGACTAACTCTCGAAACGATAAATCTTCTCTCAAGAGATTTAACACTACTGTGTGTCTAGAGTTAGATTTAAATTCATGACCTCTGATTAAGCTGGAAGATATCCCTAAATATCAACTTGTGATGGCTCAGGTGGCTAGGCTCACTCGTCAATTTGAACTAAAAGTGTAATGGCTTGTAATCCCTTCATCGTTGAACGCCAAGAGTAGTCGTTACTCTATCTAACTCAATGCCCTTTTGTCTAAGACCAATAAGAATTGGACTTTTGGTGAGGCCCCATGATAAACTTTCATATTTGAGTGGGCAGGCCAACTATTGGAAATAATAAGCCTGTTATTTTTTCAAATTTAAATTAACCAGCAGCTACAAGTTATATTTATAAAATAGAGTCTTAATTTAAAACTAATCTTCTAAAAAAAAAACTTAATTAAATTTAGGGTTAAATAAGTATTAGGTCCTTGAAAATAACCTAACTTTGAGGTTTAGTCCCTAAAAAAATTTTCTTCAAA
This sequence comes from Lathyrus tuberosus, assembly GCA_022829125.1. Taxonomy (NCBI): domain Eukaryota; kingdom Viridiplantae; phylum Streptophyta; class Magnoliopsida; order Fabales; family Fabaceae; genus Lathyrus; species Lathyrus tuberosus. The sequence continues at coordinate 86,243 of JALAZF010000446.1, forward strand.
CTTTGGTCCTCCCAAAGTTTTCCGTCCCTAACTCTAGCCCCTCCCGTTAGTTTCCACTAACGGAAAATGATGTGGCATGCCAGGTGTATTATAATTTTTCCACATCAGAAATTCTGATCTAAAACAAAGGGACGGTGGATAAAAACCAAGATAACATGAAGCCTCTTCATTCTTACCTCTCTCTCTCTGCAGATTAAATTCCAAGAGCCCTAATTACTCGCCGGAGAAGGCGGTGGCGTGCGGTGGCCGCCGCCGTCCCTCTCCGGCCAACCACCTTCAACCTCAAAACTTCCTACATAAATCCCTCTCCAAATTTCTTCCTCATCACGAATCCGACCTCCATTCTTCCTAAAACTCACTCAAACGACGAGATCGAAGCACAAAAGAATCCCAAAATAAAAGGTATCAACACGTGAGAAATAAACCACAATGGACATTAGGTCCAAGGCCGCAACTACAAAATTAAAGGCGAATGTATATTGACGTCGACAACGATACGGTTCATACTCTGTTTCTTCCTTTTCTTTCTTCTACGCGGATCCTTCCTTCTCCTTCTTTTTGGTTTCTTATGCGTTGTTGTTATTGATGCTAGATTACGATACGAATCTGTGGAACTCTTAAGCTTTTCTGTTGTTGTGTATTCGCAAGAATTGAATAGAGAGAGAGAGACCGCAGTGGAAGAAGAATGATGAAGCCACCCCAAATCTGTTCTCTTTTTCTGATTTCTGTTACTGGCTTTTGTTATGAGTTTACAGGTTCTGAATTGCTTCTTGAATCAATCTGCAGATGCTTGAATTCTTTGATTGAGGATGAAAGTTTGAGAACTCAAAGGAGGACTGATCCGGTTTGGTGCACATTTTCTTTTCCTATTTATTTGTTACCTTTTGCTGTGGTTCTTTTTTATGTATTCCATATTGCAACTTGTTGGTTTCAAATTTATTGATAAAGTAAAATTTTATCTTATGACTATTTTTTTTGTTAAATCTGCACATTAGGTTGGAAATTTCAGAGTTGAACCTCCCAAATTGTTCCGTGGCCGTGGAGAGCATCCCAAGGTTATTATGCTAGTTGTTTCTAGAACTAGATACATGTAGTTTTTTTAGATATAATGATTTCATCTGCAGATTTTTGACTGGCCTCTAAAGTTTATATAGCATTACTTATTGATTGATGGAAATTTATGTTATTAGATGGGAAGATTAAAAAAACGCATTCATCCAAGTGACATTGTAATTAATATTGGAAGTGAGGCAACAGTTCCTGAATGTCCTATTCCTGGTGAAAGGTAGCCATTGCCTATCCCATACATCAACAAAATTGTTCTATTCTTTGAATTTATTGTAAGCTTTCCTAGTGTGTTTCGTGCCCTCATTATCAGACAATTTTCACTTTTGCTGTGACTCTAAGGCTCATGGAACTTGATGCTTGCATGCATCTTCATTTCAGGCTAAGCATACTGTAGAGAACTGAGGTGCTCTTAGTGCTGGCCTTGAGAGCTACAGCAGAGGACAAAGGACTCGGCAAGACCGCAACCACTCTCATGGTCAAAGATCACAAGGAAGAGTTGCTAGTTCAAGGCCCACTTCCAGAAAGAGAAGCACTACATCTAACAACAGGAGAATAGGAAAATTACTTGGATGGAAAGGGACACCAAACGGACAAGGACGCGTTCGTGGTCGGAGGAGCATTAGAAGCAGGCAGAAACAAGCAGCCAAGAAAACACGTTATTGTCAAAATTTCCTTATTTGTTTTACACTATGTTTCTAATCCTTATGTTCTTTTAGGGGTTGAATCTTGTTATTGCAAATGTGGGGGATTCAGACTTATCATTTATGGAAATCTAAAAGTTGTTAGGTAGCTGTGTTGGAGCAATGGAATGGATTAATCAATGACAGATAATATAGTCCAAATCATTGCTTTAAATGCTGGAGCTTGTAAATTTGTTATGAAATGTTTAAATTGTTTCAAAATCTTGATGATTTTTCTATGCAGATTTGGGATGTTTTTCCATGGATTCATTGTTTTGAAAGGTAGAGAGTTATTAGTTGAAAGGTAGATGCTTTGAAGAAATGTTTGATTAATACTAGAAGCTCCAAATAATTGCATCAATAATATAATTTCACATTGTTTAAATTAGCTAGAGATTAGCTATGAATTAGCTACAAAAATAATGTGTTTAAATTAGCTAGAGATTAGCTAGGAATTAACTAGAAAGTAGCTGCAAATTAGCTACCATTTTTTGATTCAAATATGATATAAATATAAAAAAAATTAAAATTGAAACAATTGCCACGTGGCATACATGTCAACAAATTTTGTCACGTTGGCATTTCTACATGTAAGCCACGTCATCAAAAAAATGTCCACATGGCATGCCACATAAGCCACCGTTAGTGGAAACTAACGGGAAGGACTACAGTTAGAAACGGAAAACTTTAGGAGGATCAAACCTTGAAGAAAATTTTTATAGGGACCAAACTTGAATGTTAGATTATTTTCAGGGACCTTATACATATTTAACCCTTAAATTTATTTAATTAATATCTTTTTCCAATTATACATTTTTTTTTTGCATTAAAAAATCTGAAACGAAAAATCTCAGCATTAAAAGACCTATCTTCAGTTTCACTCCTATCAATCTATCATTCATGGTAAACTGATACATTCTATTTTACACTACTATATAATTTTAAATGGCATGTATAATTATTAATTAATATAAACATTTTTCAACTTTTAAAGTAATTGAAATTAAAACTTTTAATGATACATAAAGAAAGTATCTCCTTTCTATACTCTTCCTTTACATGAACTCATCAAAATAAATTCTATATCTTTTTATTTGTACCTTATATAGAAATAAATAATAATAATAATAATTAAATAAACATATAGTATACACACACGTGTCATGATTCGATTCAATGCATTTTCTATATATTTTACTATTATTTTAATTCTAATTTCTATTTTCTTACATAGCAAAACCAAACATACTCTTCTGAACTCAACTCAATTCAACTCAAACCTCAGTCTCCCAAATCACAAACAACAACACAACAACAACAACCTTAGATTCTCCGAATCACTAATTCTTGCTTTCTTTACTCTATAAAACAACAACATCAAACTCTTGTTTTTTTCCTATACTTGTTTTCCCAGATTTCATTTTGGTATGTTTTATTTATACCCTTTTCTCTCTTCTCTCTTAGATCCTTTAAATTTCATTTCTTTTTTCTTGATCTTGTTTATGGACAAAATTAACATAACATTAAACTCCTTGCTTTTGAGATCCCAATTTCATTTTTTAGAATTTTAGATCCTTGTTTTTACTTAATTTCCTGTTCATATACTTGACTTTTTACTTCAATTGTGTACCACATTGTTGGTGTTTGTAATTTTGTTTTTCATTGGATGCTTGTTTTCATGCTTGATTCATGGGTTGAATTTTCATGGAAGCTTCCTTTTTTTCAATTATTTACTTGATTTGTCAATTTAATGCCAACTTGTAATTATAATTTGGGTGACTTGTTCAATTTTTTTAATATGAAAAATTGGATCAGGGTCCCTTGTTTATTGATTTTATAGATTCTCACACGTTTGAAAATATCTTCTGGATGTTGACATTGTGTTAATCTTTTCTCCGAAACGCTCGAGACATTGAGTTTTGTCCCTTTGTGAACAAAAGAATGTTCAGTTACATGAAATTTTCTGAGTATAAACTTTAGGATTAGTTTTCCTTATTCAATAATTTGTGCATGAGAGTTGTGGGAGGATAGTGGTTATGATAGAATCTGTGTTCATAATGATTTGTAGACATGCCCTTTTTTGTATAGGTATGTAATTATTTAAGAATAAAAACCGATGAACACGTATGTTTTATTGGTTTTTGCTTTTTCTAGTGATTCTTCGACTTCTGGTAATGGTGTTGGCGAGTTGATATGCTATTTATATTCGTTTGTATGCGTGTGGTTGCGTGTTGAAGGTGCTAGGAAGTTGGCTATCGTATACTTTGATTCTTGTTCACCTCACGCGTGTTGGTTTTTAAACACGACTCACAATGTTCGTAAGGCTTTTATTTGCGGTAGTCTATGTTAGATTTATGTCAATTAAGAATATAAGGCGCCGAAACTTGTTATAATGCTTGGTGTTTTTCTCATCATTATTTGAGTTTTGTTTTATTCATTAGTCGTATACTTTTTCTGTTACTGTTTTTCTGTTACTGTGACATGGGAATTTATTGCAAACAACTGAGTTTGGTTGATTTGATCACTAATTCTATATGTTTTGTGGATTTTAATTTTGAAATTTTCGGTATTGTTTCGACAGTTTAACCTGTCCAGCACCGGCTTCTGGTAGTACAATTGTGCTAGGTCTCGGAAGAGTTCTTCCATAAAAGGTAGATGGGTTCTAGAATCCCATCTCATCAGCTTAGTAATGGCCTATATGTATCAGGCCGGCCAGAACAGCCGAAAGAAAGGGTTCCAACGATGTCCTCCGCAGCCATGCCATATACTGGCGGAGACATTAAAAAGTCGGGAGAATTGGGAAAAATGTTTGATATTCCTGTTGATGGTTCGAAGTCTAGAAAATCTGGACCGTTAACAGGTGCACCGTCACGAGCAACATCTTTCGGAGGAGCCGGTTCACATTCCGGACCAATTCATCCTAATGCTGCTGCTCGAGCTATCTATACTACTTCAGGTTCCATGTCTATTGGTGGCGCGGCTGGTTCAACTTCACAAAAGAAATCGAATTCCGGGCCACTGAGTAAGCACGGGGAACCGGTTAAAAGGTCTTCTGGCCCTCAGTCTGGTGGAGTAACACCAACCGGACGACAAAATTCTGGACCTCTTCCTCCTGTTCTTCCGACAACAGGTCTCATTACATCGGGGCCCATATTGTCTGGCCCGCTAAACTCTTCTGGTGCTCCTAGGAAAGTGTCTGGTCCTTTGGAAGCGACAGGTTCGATGAAGCTGCAAGGCTCTGCTGCTGCTGTTCACAATCAAGCTGTGACTGTTCTTAGTCAAGGTGATGAATACTCCTTCAGAAGGAATTTTCCAAAGGCCATGTTATGGTTATTAATTCTGCTTTTTGTCATGGGTTTCATTGCTGGCGGTTTTATTCTTGGAGCCGTGCACAATCCCATTCTCCTTATTGTGGTTGTGGTTCTCTTTGGTTTAGTTGCCGCGTCTTTCACTTGGAACACTTATTGGGGAAGAAGAGCTATAATGGGCTTCGTTGCTAATTATCCGGACTCCGAGCTTAGAACTGCAAAGAATGGGCAGTTTGTGAAGGTTTCCGGGGTAAGCTTGCTTCTCTTGCTTAATTCATCGGCTACTATTGAAATGCACATCGTCTTCAAATGGATTTATATTCTCTATGTCATATATGTTATAGTGCGAATTCGAATGTTTTATTTACTCGTGACTTTGCATTATAAACTATTCTTCATCAGCTTTAGAGGTATTTTGTTTGTCTGTGGTACTGTAGGTTGTTACTTGCGGTAATGTACCTCTCGAGTCATCTTTCCAAAAAGTTCCAAGATGCGTATATACTTCAACAAGTTTATACGAGTATCGTGGATGGGACTCAAAAGGTGCCAATCCTACACATCGACGATTTTCTTGGGGCCTTAGATTGCTCGAAGTGAGTTACTTAGTTTTCCTTTTGTCTTGTGATAATTTCTTATTGTCTTGAGAATATTACTTCTGTTTGATTCGATTGACCGGAACGTGTGTCATGTGACAGAGGCGTGTGGTTGACTTCTATATCTCCGATTTCCAGTCTGGTTTAAGGGCATTGGTTAAGACTGGTCATGGAGCAAGAGTGACCCCTTATGTTGATGACTCGAATCTCTTCAATGTAAATCCAACCAAAGAAGAGTTATCTCCAGAATTCCTCCGGTGGTTGGGAGAGAGAAATCTGTCAAGCGACGACCGCATCATGCGGCTAGAAGAAGGGTACTTTTCTATTCTCTAATTTTCGAATATACTAATTAACCTTATTTTAAATAAAAGTGATTGAACGTAACCATACGTGTCAATGTTGTATCAGTGTCAGTGTCCGACACATGATATGCTTTCAGCTTTCAATTTAAAGTGTCAGTGCTACATAGAAAACATTTGATTTTAATCATAATCATCACACATATATCTGACGTCGAGTCATGATTTAAGAGAAGATGATATGACTTGGTGTAACATGATTTGTAATACAGGCATATAAAAGAAGGAAGCACAGTGAGTGTAATGGGAGTTGTTCAAAGGAATGAGAATGTGCTTATGATAGTTCCACCACCAGAGCCAATAACAACAGGTTGCCATTGGTTGAAATGTATATTTCCAGCTAGCTTGGAAGGTATAGTGTTGAGATGTGAGGACATGTCAAAGACTGATGTGATACCAGTTTAAGAATATGTGGAAGAAGAATGTTTGTAGCATCATCTAATTGGTTGGTGATTGTTAGATAGTATTCTTTTCCCCTCTATTATTAGTGGTGGTGGGAGTTAATATTGACACATTATTATAGATTAAGGTTTGAGGCAGAAATTGTGTGTTTGTGTTTATTTTTTCATTCTCTTTAAATAGTTGTGTATAGTTTATGGTTGGTTTCATGTTTTTCTAGGATATGTATACTTTGGTAATGTTTGTTGATGCAAGTGAAAATTCTTAAATGTGTATGAAGAATATTGTTGTTAAGCTAACATGCTAAATAGATTATTATAGCATGTCTAGATACTTTTTATTATTAGGAATATAATTTATTCATTAGATTTTTACTATTTATCTCATGTGAAAAAAAAGGTGGAATTCTTATATTTTCATGGAGCTTTTAATTAATTTCTATAATATTTTGACATTCTTATGAATTTTAATAACTTATCAAATAAATTCATGGCAATAAGATTCCCGCCAATAGCATTCTATAAATAATGTTTTTGGAATTTTAATTTTAATTCTTGAAACAAACATACTTTAATAGAAAAAGTAAAGTGTTAGTATTCATTGGCTGGTTTTCTATTTAATAATATTTCTACTTTAAATTTATATCCATAAATTATTAAATTTATATTAAAATAAATTATTTAAAAATATAATTAGATATTAAAAATAAAGATAAATGAAATGTTTAATATATATAATTAAAATAAAAAATTATAGTTTGTTGATTTTTTTTAAAAAGTAAAACAACTTCTTGACCCGGTCTATAATGATAGCCCCTTACCCTCCAAGTATAGAAGGATTCTTTTCGCCATCCCTAAAATTAAATCTGACACCCCTCCAATTTTTCATAATGTCAAAATTGTCTCTGGGTGTAAAACCATCAAATTTTCGTAAGAAATTTTTGGTATTGATTGAAATTCTCAGTAGTTCATTTGAAATTTTCAGTGTACTAAATTTTAAATTTCCAGTGAAGTGCAAATTGTTCCAGGAATATAAAATTTCTGTGTTGATATCGGAAATTTCACAGTTTTATTTTTAGGTTTTTTTGGATGGTCATGATTTTGCCGACATTTTGTGTGGTTCAGAATTGATTCGCAGTTGTATAAATAGGGGCCACCTCTTGTTGATAAACACATCTAAAAAAATGCCTCTTCCTCAATTTTTGATTAAAGAAGAAGTTTACTTCAACGGAGATTCTCCTCCTGTAGAGTTCAAGCTTCCTGGTGGCACCACCACTTTTGTCGGCCTGACGTTGAAGTTGAATGCATTATTTCCTGATGGCGACAATAGAAAGGTGAGAAAGATCGAGTTTCGTGAAGATTAGATCGATACAAACGGGAGGGTGAAATACAACCTTATTGAGTTGAAGACCGACGAAGATGTGAAGGAAATGTGGAGATCATTTCGCCGAAGGATAACAAAGGGGCCGATCAAATTAGATGCGAAGCTGTCAAGATCCGTTGACGACATAATGGAGATGCTGAAACGTCCTAAAGCGTCTGGTAGTGTTTAGGTTTTGAAATATTTATTAATCATATTGTAATGTTAAGTGTTTTCTGTTTAAGTTATGAAAACCATTGTCAAATGTTAGTTAACCTTCACACTGCAATTTACGGAAGATCACTAATATTAATGTTCTGGACTGGACCAATGGCTAGAATTGGCCCAATCCACCTCCACTCCAGAGCGGCCCAAATTGCCTAAGCCCAATCCACAGAGGGGCAAAAGTGACATTTCTGCCCCTCAAACCGGGCAAGGAACGCAACGTCCCTCCCCGGCTCTGATGCCCGTTACGCACGGCTTCCCCGCTGCCCGAACATTGATGGGCAGGTGCCCGCAACTTCGTCTATGCCCGACATAACGGCTAGTTCAGGACACCCTGCCCGACATAACGGCTAGTTTGGGCAGTTGCCTATTCTTTGGGAAAAACGGCTAGTTCGCCCCGAAAATAGGACCGTTGGCCATGCGCTGGGGGCTCTATATAAACCCTCTCACTTGAGAGGGTCAGGTATCACATTTTCACCCTAAGAATACACTTTGTACTTGCCCTTTTTCTCTGACCCTTTCTTACTTGAGCGTCGGAGTACCTTGCACGTACACCCCCCTCCTCTCCTCATTCTCAAGCCGAGCACGTTGCACGCCTTACGACCAGCAATCATCCGAGCACCTCACCTTCTGACGACCAGCTTACGTGGACCAGTTCGAATACTTCGGATCGGTGGCGCCGTCAGTGGGAACTCCTTCTTCTCCTCTTCTTTATTTCCTCCTCGGAAACTAAAAGATCAAAACATACTCTCTTTGATCCGCCCACACATGGCCGCTCAGAATTCCTCGAAAGGTTCTGACGCTACGGTTCTTGTCCCCGTCAACAAGATGGACACTAATGGCAGTTCGTTGTTACTTTCTGATCCCCGTTTCCTTCGAGACGGGGCCACTGCGTCTCCAACTCCTCCTCCCGCCGAGCAAGGAGGAAAACAGTCACCATTGGAGGAACGACCAATTCCTGGCCCACCCTGCGCTGATCTGGCCGTTGCGGCCCTCCTGGATGCTGTCAACCGCACAAACCTCCTTATCTTGCAGCAAGGAGAAAGGATAGGAGCTCTCGAAGAAGCAGCTCTTCCAAGATCCTTTCCTCCCAAGAGGAAACACCAGAAATCAAGAAGCCTGCCACCTAGGCGCCGGGAAGACCGTATGACGAGGCATGAGCCCGAACCACAACGCGTTCGCAAGCGCGACCAGATCTCCCCGTGGGATCAGTCACCACCAAGACACAAGAGAACGAGGTAAGACGGGCATTCTCCACCGGTCAGACCTCGCGACCGACCACGATCACCCTCACCTCGCAGAGACCGCCGCCGCGAGCGCAGACAACGGTCACCATCGACTTCAAGTTCGGACAGCGACGACAAGCCTCGCGGCCCATTGTCCAGCAGAATCCTGGCCACCCGCCTCCCTAAAGGACTAGAGAAGCCTCCGTCTCTCGGAACTTATGATGGAACCACGGACCCAGACGAGCACATTGAAAACATAGATGCTCTTCTGGACTACAGAGGGGTACGAGGAGCCATCAAATGCCGCCTGTTCCCAACCACGCTCCGGAAGAGAGCAATGACCTGGTACAAACAGCTGCCAGAGGAATCCATCACATCCTGGAGGCAGCTCGGGAGGATTTTCTCCCGACACTTTACCGCATCACGACGCCATCCAAAGACTGAGGCGTCCCTTGGAGCCGTCGTACAGGGAAGAGACGAACCTCTTCGGAACTACATTGAGCGGTTCAACAAGGAAGCCGTCCAAGTGCCAACGACCGACGAAATGAAGAAGTTCCTGCTCGAGCAGGGATTACGTCCTGGCTCAGACTTCGCGAAAGCCATCGGCCTAGATCCACCGAGGAACCTCAACGCTCTCCTCCACCAAGCCCAGTCGCATATACAGTACGAGGAGAAGGTCGCTGCCCACTCTGTCCGGGCCTCCCGTCACCAAGAAGGTGTCCGGACATCCAGAGCTGAAGAGCCCTCGACATCCCGTCGAGGAGATAAAAGACGCGACGATCGGCCTCGCGATGCACGAGAACAGAAGGGACCTTCTGGACGGTTCCATGAATATACCCCCTCACTACCTCAAGGGAGAAAATCTTGTCCGAATGTGCCAACTCAGAGTTCAAGCAGGTGGGGGTCCGTTTCCCCAAACAGCGAGGTCTTAAACCAATATTATATAGTATAATCCAACAGGGTAAAATATCTCCAATTGATATTTTGTCATCTCAACCCAATTGATCAATTATTAGAGTTACCTTAAAATACTCCCTTAAACTAATAAATATCACTCTGTCTTTTTAATAAAATAATTGATCTCTTCTGATATTCAATTGAACACTTAATTAATACGGGGTATTACACGAACTCTAGGGTTGGAGTCTCTCTGTCAATATAATGGCTGTCTTCGGCATTCAGATAAAGTTAACAACAGATATACGGTCAAGAATATAAACAACTATCATTTAACATTATGAATGAATCATGAAAGGTTAAATGTACTTGAATAAGCTCCATGCTGTCAAGACCTTCTCGCTTCCCTCATTCGAACATATATCCCCTTGCGTTGATATATTAACGTTTGCGACCAACCGACAAAACCGATTTTTAAAAAAAAATTAAGTTACGCTTTTTCCGGATCTGCAGATTCGGAATCTAAAAAAACGGTGCGTCCGGATGTGGACATTCAGAATTTGAAGGTAAAAACAAAATTTCACGTGGTGTTTCAGAAACTAGGGTGGTGTATTAAGAAATGGTCCTTATTAATTCTCTCGCATCCCATAAAAAATTGAAAATATCTCTAACACTGTTTAGAGTTTGAAATCTGAACGCATCACATGCTACAATAAACAAAGTACATCATGAAAACAACCACTATAAAAAAAGTGTGGATTTTAAGATATGTAAACACCCTACTCTACAACAAACAAAGTTCATCATAAAAATAATCATTATAAAAAAAAGTTTGGATTTCAATATATATAAACACCCTATGCCAATTAAAATCAGGATACACCCTTTTAAATAATATGATCCGTCTTTCCTTTTCCATTCTCTTACATTTGAAATTAAATAAAAAAATACACACAAATCCTATCAAAAATTAAATTCAACATTCTTCCAAAAATCTCTCAACTTTTACTCATTTTCATTCAAACTAAGTCCCTTAATCAACTTTGGTCATTCATTTTTCACATTTGAAGATATTCGGTAAGTTTCTCATTCTCACCTTATTTTTTATGATTTTAATTAGAGCTGTCAAAATGGGCTGAAGCCCATGGGCCCGCCGAGCCCGAAAAAAGTTAGGGCTTGGGCCTTATTTTTGGAGCCCATATTATTCCGGGCCTTTTTGAGTCCGGCCCGAAAAAGCTCGAAAAAAAATGGGCCGGCCCGTATGGGCTATGGGTAGCCCGCCAGCCCGACAACTTTTTTTAAAAGAATTAATTTAACTATTTGGCCCATATATAAATTAATAAATATATATAATTGGACCTAAAAAATAAATTTGGCCCAAGAAACATTTGGATACAATGTGTTAGTGCTTCTTTGGTTCGGTCCACACACACTTCAGTGACTACCAGAACATTAATTTCTATTACATTATATTACATTACAGTATTCTAAAATGAATATATTACATTAAGATCATTAAAATGAGTATTAATTTCTATAACATTATATATTAAAATGAGTATTAATTTCTATTACATTATATATTACTTAAAAAATGAATTTTTTAATTTTTTTTTTAAATGGGCCCGTTTAGGGCTGGGTAGCCCGCAGCCCAGACAGGGCTGGGTCTGGGTAGTAAAAAAGGAGCCCGTATTCAAAATGGGCTTTTTGAGCCCGGCCCGGAAAAGCCTGAGGCCCGCCAGGGCCGACCCGTTTAGGGCCGGGCTACCCGTTTTGACAACTCTAATTTTAATGCATGCAATTTTGTCATAGATTCTAGCTAAGTTACAATATATTACATCTAATAGAAATGTTGTATCATTTTTCTCCTACTTAATTTTTGTTTGAGTTTGAGACATTTGGGGGTTAGGGTTTATGCTATTATGAATTATGATACGTCAAATTCGGAATTCAAAATACGCATGGTTAATTCATACACTAAAATTCAGACTATTTCTTTAATTTAGTTTTATTTTGAGCTATTTTTTAAAAATAATTTTGTCATTTTATTTAAATTTTATTGGTACCTGATTGTTAATTTTTGAAGTGTACCCTAATTGTGTTTATGACATGCGTTGTCTTGTGTGATTATAGAAAAATGGATGACGAACAACCAAGGTATATACATGGTCGGTTGTCTCAACATGCTTTACTACGTAAGGAGAAAGCTAAATCCTCACATGTAGTTGGAGAATCGTCTCGTGCTGTTGAGAAACCTTCTTCTCATGGTCAAGGATCTCCGACTCATAACTGTTCCATTCAGGAACCAGGATTGTTGATGCAGGTTCTTGGAGCGGTAGTGCAACCTACTCCAGTGTAGTTGCGTAAGTGGAGATGCAAGATTAGCACTCTAACGCCCAAGTCAACTCGTGAATAAATGGGTAGTGATAAACCATACATTTTCTCCGTGCTTGGGTGGTGGTATATATGTATATATACAATGAGCGACTATTGTGCCTATTTGGAGTTGGGCCTGTGGCCGACCCATAACAATTTCCCCCAAGACTTGCAGTGGCGTGATGCAAGGGAAATTTTTCAAAAAGTTAGGTCAGATACCTTTAACCAAGATCTGGTATTGAGAAGTGGAAGAAACTTAAGGACAACTTCGTTAATTGTTAGTCTAATCATTGAGACATTCTGTAGGTTTTACCCACACGTGGCCCTAGGTTCATAGGTTAGGGCGTGATGCTTCTCTATAGGGTGATCGAGTGCACTCAAGTGTTATTATACTTTTAAGGTGTAATCTTGACCATTGATTTTTCATCTTCAATTTTATTTCATTACCACTACTACAAAATATACCCGTGGTAACACTAAATTACAACTGTCTGACAGTTAACCGTCGTAATACCTCATTTTTGGATGTTTTTTTATTTATGTTTATGAAAAGACATTGCATTACGGTCAAACCAATTAACTGTGATTATACATTAATGGAATGATAAGGTTCGAATCCCAGCTCTAATAATTTTTTACTTTTTTGTTACAATGAGTATCGTATTATATATATATATATATATATATATATATATATATATATATATATATATATATATATATATATAAGGCCGATGAAAAGCTTGTGTAAACAATGCCTTTGCACAGGGCCTCTAATTAATTGTATGTTTTGCATAGGGCCTCCAATTAATGGTTTGTGAACACTATTTAAATATTGCATATTGATGCAAATGTTGATTAAAAAAGAACAGTCACAGTAGATAATAATAAGCTTGTATCTGTTGGGGGAGTTCACACTAGGGAACATTGAATATTAGGCCAAAAGTAACACAAGTGAGAGAGACACCACATATTCACCCAAAACCTTAAGGTGATAGGTGAGTGGGTTCTCCCACTTATAAATGCTCAAGTCACCATATTCCTATCCAATGTGGGACTATTTCCCCACTTACTCACACTTGTTATATTATTCCAACACTCCCCCTCAAGTGTGAGTCCACAATGTTCCCCTTTTTTTATACTTGTACCGCCGTTGACACCTTTTTCAAGACACCTCTTATTAGGTATTTCGAATACACCTCTTCTTTGGGCATTTCGATTTCAACGGAACACCACTTCTTAGGCATTTCGATACTAGTAAGTCGGTCCCTTTACGAACCGGGCTCATGATATCATTTGTTGGGGGGAGTTCACTAGGCTAGGGAACATTGATACATAGTGTAGGACTAGGCACCTTTGTGAGAGACACACCACTTGTCCACCTAAAACCTTAAGGTGATAGGTGAGTGGGTTCTCCCACTTATAAATGTTCAAGTCACCATATTCCTATCCAACATGAGACTATTTCCCCACTTTCTCACACTTGTTATATTATTACAATACTATTTCCCCCTTATTTTATATATACTTGTACCGCCGTTGACACCTTTTTCAATACACCTCTTATTAGGTATTTCGAATACACCTCTTCTTTAGGCATTTTGATACAAGTAAGCTGGTCCCTTTACGAACCAGGCTCATGATATCATTTGTTGGGGGGAGTTCACATTAGGGAACATTGATACATAGTGTAGGACTAGGCACCTTTGTGAGAGAGACGCCACATATTCACCCAAAACCTTAAGGTGATAGGTGAGTGGGTTCTCCCACTTATAAATGTTCAAGTCACCACATTCCTATCCAATGTGGGACTATTTCTCCACTTACTCACACTTGTTATATTATTTCAACACTCCCCCTCAAGTGTGAGTCCACAATGTTCCCCCTTCTTTTATATATACTTGTACCGCCGTTGACACCTTTTTCAAGGTACCTCTTATTAGGTATTTCGAATACACCTCTTCTTTGGGCATTTCAATTTCAATGGAACACCACTTCCTGGGCATTTTGATACAAGTAAGCCGGTTCTTTTACGAACTCTTTTTGTTTCCTTTCTTAAGGATTTTTTTTTTTCTTTTCTTTTTTATATTTTTCTCTTTTTTCTTCTTTTCTTTTTCAACCTCATAGAAACCAACCAATGAGTAAACAATCATTCTCTCCCCAACTTGAATTCAACCACATCATCATGTGAATACTCCCTACTTTCTAAGTCAAGGTAAAAATTCATACAACAACACAAAGTTGAGGGTTCAAGAAAAAACAATCAATCAAAATCCATATACAAAGTGAATTTAATACTCATAGACAAGCATTAAGTTCAAACAACATGGATAATGATAGAAAGGCATAAAGGGGTTACGAATGATCACACACTCACAAGGTGAATGACTATTTGGCTAGGTAGTTGAGCTTAAAATGAAACAAAATGCCTTGATTTTTTTCATGCTTTCAGATAATCAACACAAACAAAAGATTTAGCATAATAAAATCCAATTAGAACAAGAATGTTGGTACTCCGCGCATATATGAACAATGAAAAGCTACCTCACAAAAAGGGTGGGAACTAAAGTGTTTCACAGCAAGAACAAGTATACAAAAGAATGAATGGCATGAAAGTTTGTAGAAAGCCTAAATATCATGAATATGCTAAAGTCTAGAAAGCGATAAACACATACCTTGGACGTGTACAAAACTTAACAATATCATTACCATACATCCGCAAGTTGAAACGATCAAACTTAGAACATCACCACAAACTTCCTCAAGCTACTCAATACAAGCTCATTGACAAACACAAAAACTATTAATATAAACATACTAAAAGACCGGGTGAAAATGCATTAAACAAGTTGTAAAGTGAAGACTTGAGAATTTTACGAACAATCCGAGTACAACTTGTTTAATGAATATTCACCACACTATCTAAGCTAGAATGAAAAAGTAATAACGAAACAAAAAACGATAAAACATGCTTGTTTTACATCGTAAGCTCGACGCCTTTACTGTGCTTAGCTAGTAACTTCCTTCATTCATGCCATGGTGATGCCTCACCGCGCAAACCAAAAGCAAGTGTCCTAACCAAACACTTGAACAAACGTTATACAAGTATCAATATAAACAAGTGAAAATATACAATATGTATGATATCTATAAAACTTAAAAACAAAGAAACTATCGCAATGCGATTCAATAAAAACACCAATCCCCATCAACGGCGCCATTTTGTTGAAGCGGTAAAGCGGCAAGCAACAAAAAGATTTGGAAGTATTTTTTCGGGAATTTATCGTGTCCACGGAGATCGGTGATATTGAACTGCCGTTTGACAATTTAAATGTTAAAGAGTTTGGATTTAAAATTAGTTAAAGTAAAAGCAGAAGAGTAAATATGAACATAAAAATAATTCATTAATCAGAGAGAAGAAACTTATCCGGTATGCATATAATCCACTCCTCACAAACTTAAACTTACCGACCAGTTATACTCAACCTACAATACTCCTCAATATCATCCAGCATCGCTTACAAACGTGTCCATCTCTGGCACACTCAACCGTGCTACCCTCGCCGACACTCTCGCACTCGAATCAAGACACGGAGGCATTAGGTTTCGACACCCATAAAGATTGTTAGCTCTAAATCTATCTCTAGCATCCAGAAACTAACAGATAATCATCCCCAATGAAGGTTTGCGATGTTTATCTCTAACACAACCCAAACCCCGAGCATAAAGCGAAAATCAAGGACAATCACCGATAAAGATTTGTAAAGCAAATTAAATATAATGCCATGGGCGACAAATATACATGAGTTCAAAGTAAATACATATACAACAACCCAACAAAGAAGAATAACACAAAGAAGAAGAGAAATGTACTAAACATCTCGCGGATTGTCAGAGCCGATCGATGAGAAATTCACCCCGGATCATTCGTATGCAAGCTTCCATGTTGTTTTCTAAGCTAATCCTACTGAAAACTGATTTTTGATGGAGTGGGAGCAAAAAATACCCAAACCATAACCTAAAAATTGTGCTTTTATACCTTATAACATGTTTCTGTCCATCAAAATTCGCTTGGCGAAATTCCGGTTCGCCGGGCGGATCAGAACATCTTATTCTGCACTTTTTTCACGCTTCTGGACTGTCTGGCTCGCCACAGCTTCGCCTGGCGAGCCTGGGGCGAAAGTTGTCATGACAACAAAAATCCTGCACTGTTCCGGCCATAACTTTCGAACCGTAACTCCGTTTTTCGCCCGGTTTGAAGCGTTGGAAAGCTTATTCAATGCTTTTTATGAATATGACAAGATATCCTTGCTTTAATACCGACAAAAATAAATTAAAAGCAATTAAACTCAATAATATTTACACAATAACGCAATATATACATTATAACGTAAAGTAAACGTATTGACAAACAAAGTGGGGTTTATTCGAACGATATTAACAAAAAGTATTGATAAGTGAAACAAAACTTATATACAAAAATAGCTACAATTTGCACTTATCAGAGACACACCACTTGTCCACCTAAAACCTTAAGGTGATAGGTGAGTGAGTTCTCCCACTTATAAATGTTCAAGTCATTACATTCCTATCTAATGTGGGACTACTTCCCCACTTACTCACACTTGTTATATTATTCCAACAGTATCAGGCGTTAAAGAATATAATGTAAAATGCCTCTTTACATTTGTGAAGCTACAAGGAAGTAATAATTCTTATTGTCTCTGACCACTAAAGAAATAATAACAAGTTGAATATATTTAAATAATTTTGGTTAAATTAATAGACTAATAACAATTAATTATAAAATATTCTCTTAGTTTTAAATTATACCACATTTTTACTATATGATATAACTTAAAATTATAATTAATTTTATATGAAAAAGAAAATTATAAAGTTATATTTTATCAAATATAAAAAAAAGAGAATAATAACTAAATTTTTTTTTCTATTTACAATTTAAATAAATAATAATTTTTTAAATATATTTTTTTTATTATAAACATAATTTTATTAGACCAAACTCTAAACCCTAAACCCAAATGATATTGTTCTGGACTGGACCAATGGTTAGAATTGACCCAATCTGCTTCTACTCCAGAGCGACCCAAATTGCCTAAGCCCAATCCACAGAGGGGCAAAAGTGACATTTCTGCCCCTCCAACCGGGCAAGGAAAGCAACGTCCCTCCCCGGCTCTGATGCCCGTTACGCACGGCTTCCTCGCTGCCCGAACAGCAATGGGCAGGTGCCCGCAACTGCATCTATGCCCGACATAACGGCTAGTTCATGGCGCCCTGCCCGACATAACGGCTAGTTTGGGCAGTTACCTATTCTTTGGGAAAAACGGCTAGTTCGCCCCGAAAATATGACCGTTGGCCACGCGCTGGGGGCTCTATATAAACCCTCTCACTTGATAGGGTCAGGTATCACATTTTCACCCTAACAATACACTTTGTACTTGCCCATTTTCTCTGACCCTTTCTTACTTGAGCGTCGGAGTGCCTTGCAGGTACACCCCCTCCTCTCCTCATCCACGGGCCGAACACTTTGCACGACTGACGACCAACCTCCATCCGAGCACCCCGCCTTCTGACGACCAGCTTACGTGGACCAGTTCGAATACTTCGGATCAGTGGCGCCGTCTGTGGGAACTCCTTGTTCTCCCATTCTTTCTTTCCTCCTCGGAAACTAAAAGATCAAAACATACTTTCTTGATCCGCCCATATATGGCCGCTCAGAACTCCGCGAAAGGTGTTGACGCTACGGTTCTCGTTCCCATCAACAAGATGGACGCCGACGGCAGTTCGTTGCTACTTTCTGATCCCCGTTTCTTTCGGGACGGGGCCACTGCGTCTCCAACTCCTCCTCCCACCGAGCAAAGAGGCAAACAGCTACCGTTGGGGGAACGACCAATTCCTGGCCCTCCCAGCGCTGACCTGGCCGTTGCAGCTCTCCTGGAAGCTGTCAACCGCACGAACTTCCTTATCTTGCAGCAAGGAGAAAGGATAGGAGCTCTCGAGGAAGCATCTCTTCCAAGATCCTCTCCTCCCAAGAGTAAACACCAGAGATCAAGAAGCCCGCCACCTAGGCGCGGGGAAGACCATACGACGAGGCGTGAGCCTGAACCACGACGCGTTCGCAAGCGCGACCAGATCTCCCCGCGGGATCGGTCACCACCAAGACACAAGAGAACGAGGCAGGACAGGCATTCTCCACTGGTCAGACCTCGCGACCGGCCACGTTCACCCTCACCTCGCAGAGACCGCCGCCGTGAGCGCAGACAACGGTCACCATCAACTTCAAGTTCAGACAGCGACGACGAGCCTCGTGGCCCGTTGTCCCGCAGGATCCTGGCCACCCGTCTCCCTAAAGGACTAGAGAAGCCTCCGTCTCTAGGGACTTATGATGGAACCACGGACCCAAACGAGCACATAGAAAACATAGATGCTCTTTTGGACTACAGAGGTGTACGAGGAGCCGTCAAATGCCGCCTGTTCCCAACCACGCTCCGGAAGGGAGCAATGACCTGGTACAAACAGCTGCTTGAGGAATCCATCACATCCTGGAGGCAGCTCAGGAGGATTTTCTCCCGTCACTTTACCGCATCACGACGCCATCCAAAGACTGAGGCGTCCCTCGGAGCTGTCGTGCAGGGAAGAGATGAACCTCTTCGGGACTACATTGAGCGGTTCAACAAGGAGGCCGTCCAAGTGCCAACTGTAGCACCCCGAAATTTGCCCTACCTTTTTCTAACTTTATCTGGCTTATGTTTCTTTTTTTTCATTTGCATCTCATTTAGGTCTTAACTCATAATCATGCATTGCATTGAGCTCTCGAGACATCGGATCACGGTATCCTTGTGGCTAAGGACTTCTCTTATTCTAAGCAGCAAGCATTAGAGTTCCCCAACATTTATTTTGCTCGGTAACTTGGTACCAGATCATTCTTTTTCCAACAGGGAATTTTGAGAGTTCACAGCTTATTCCATGCATTTTTAATATTTTCATTCATCTGACTCTGCATCATCTAAATAGCATAAAATAATGCTCTTCATCTCGCATACTGCCTAAAATATTGGTCGGAATAATTTCTCGGAAATTTACAGACATAGTGGTCAAATTGAATTTCAGCGGTGCTTAAAATCAGGGGACATAAAATTTTAAAATCGAACTTGCAGACGTCAATTATATTAATATTCTACGGTTCGCGTAGTTTAACTCGGCGTGTTCGTTTTAATTTTTCGTCATATTTTGATCAATTTGAGCATTTTTACGGATCAAAATTTATTTTAAAATCTGACCAAATGCTGTATTTTTTCGAGTCATATATTTCGTACTAATCATTTTAGTGTACTCGGTTTATTTTTTCCGATCACTAGGGTATTCGATTTTTATTTATTTGATGTTTTGTTTATTTTACTTTTTTAACTAATATTGTTTAGAATAGATAAATAGGATAATTAGTATTTTTATTTTTATATTAAATATTTATTTTTATTTTTAGATTTAATTAATATTTTTTTTCACAAATAAATAGAATTTTTAGTTTCTGTTTTAAATTTATCTTAATTGAATTGTTTAATTTTAATATTAGTTATTTGGGCCTTAAAATAGACACTACAGGTATTAGTGTCAATTTGAAAAATAGTTAATCCCAATTTGTTTCATTATATATACGTGTGCTGATGTTAAGAAGGGGAGAGGAAAAAAATAGAAAAACTGCTCATTGAGTTCTGATATTAACTAATAGGTATTGTATGCGCCACTGATCATTAACATGCATATAAGGATATACGATTTCAATTCCAGGTTTTACTATGTAATATATATATCATAATGTTTCTATGTACAGCATCAGCATGCATCTCAATTCCAGGTGTTACTATATAATATATATATCGTGATGTTTTCTATGTACAACATCAGCATGACGTAAAACCGTCGCACCGTCGATTTTGTTTTGGACTTACCGTTGGCTTAAAGCTCCAATTCTTTCTTATAACATAAATACATAGTTTTCATACATATAATTTTTTTTGTCACGTTTTCCTATATATATATATATATATATATATATATATATGAATAATGTTTTATGTTTTGGTTTTAACATATGTTTTTAGTTTTTTTTTATTATTATTATTCGGATCAAACCGTCTCAATACGCTGTATGCATATTGTTGTGCATGATGCGTGACCTTTATATTTAGCTCGATCCGACTGCGATGATCGCATTTCGCGTAGCACCATTGTTGATTTTTTTAGCATACTGAATTTACCTTTTCTATGTGTTTTATAAATTTTAAATCCTTGCGATTTAGATCCGGTTGCGATGACCGCGTTTTCGCGATAGCAATATTGTTGAGGTTTTTTTTTATCAAAGTTAAATTTCTCTTTTTTTGAGTCACATTTTTTTCGTTATATTTAGATCCGTACAATTCGGATCCGGTTGCGATGACCGCGTTTTCGCGATAGCAATATTGTTTAGGTTTTTTTTATCAAAGTTAAATTTCTCTTTTTTGAGTCGCCTTTTTTTTCGTTATATTTAGATCCGTACAATTCGGATCCGGTTGCGATGACCGCGTTTTCGCGATAGCAAAGTTGTTGAGGTTTTTTTTATTTTCTTTTTTTGTAATATTATTTGAATAATTTCCTTTTGAATTTATTTCATGCATGCATACCTAATTTGTTCATTTTATTTCTCTGCATCCATAAAATATTTTCAATCCATTCCTTTTGCATTCATTCACCAACATTCTTGAATGCATAAAAATATTTTTATCATTTTTAAAATCATTGCATATTACATTTTGGTCCTATTTTTGCACATTGATCCCTACTCCTCATCTGAGCTTTGCCCAATTGTTTGAATGACTAACACTTTGAATTTTTGCAGGGATTCTTGATATTTGGTTCATCTCTGGTTGAATAATATTGATGTTTAATTTGGGAATTTTAGGAGTTATTTTTCTAATTATTTGATTGGCTTTCACTTGAGATCTTCTTGTATGCCTATTTCTGACCACATCTGATTATCTGTTTGAAAAGGCACTTGTGCCATTTGCTTTGTGGTTATTTCTCTAACTTCTGAGTTCATGTTTGGATTATTATCACTATTGTTTGCCATTGCTTGATTTTCATTTGCTTTGATATTATTTATGTCTGTTTCTCACTAACCTTTTATGCAGGGACTAAGGCAAGTTCTTTAAGGGTATGGATAAGTATCCATGGTCACCCTTACTCTTTCCTTCTCTCATCTTCTTCCTTTAGGATTTAGGTTGTCGCCAAACCTCACTAACCGTAGGTCACCCTTGCATGATAACTTTAGGACTCATAGTCCCCCTTTAGAGTTACCCTTGTGTCTTCTCTCTTCTCATCTCAAATTTCTTTAAAACACTTAATAAGGATAAATTGTATTGCGCACGAGCCTTAAGCGTGGGGAATGAGAAATGAGGGGCTTCCTCTCATCTTTCTAGAGTGCTTAGCGAGCGTCCTGTCTTGGGACGATGCGTTAAGTATTCGCCCATGTGCCCTAGACTTTGGAGCAATGCAACTTAGGAACTAACTTAAGCCACTTCTGTCCTAAAAAACACAAACCAACTTCAAACCTTTTTGTCCTTCGGGATTGTCAAACTAAAGGATATTTTCAAAAAGGGCACGTTACTTTCTGTCTGGGACGCAAATAGGCATCAACCCTAACTGCCGGACGCGAACTTAACGTCGCTCATAAAAAACACAAAAAGAACTTGGTCCGAACTACGTTGACTCTGAATTCTCCATTGTACAAAGGGGGTACGTAGGCCTAGGACGTCGACGTCCTACCGAGTCGGTCTGTGTCTTTCCCTCTCTGTTTTAGTATAGCCCTAGATGATAGTATAACTTACCCTTAGAGTAGACAACAAGCATGGATCCCATCGAGTACGATGGACGCGTGGGGTGCTAGCACCTTCCCCTCGCGTAACCGACTCCCGAACCCAGGTTATGGTTGCGATGACCATTCCTTTCCCTCTTCCTCAAGTTTATGCGGTGTTCCTTTTCCCTCTCTTGGGATAAATTTACACGGCTGACGACTCTGTTTTTCCGCGCCACTCTCGCGTTTGTACCTGGATGAAAATCCTGGGAGCGACACCAATTACCGACGAGATGAAGTAATTCTTGCTCGAGCAGGGATTACGTCCCGGATCAGACTTTGCGAAAGCCATCGGCCTCGATCCGCCGAGGAACCTCAACACTCTCCTCCACCAAGCCCAGTCGCATATACAGTACGAGGAGAAGGTCGCTGCCCACTCTGTCCGGGCCTCCCGTCACCAAGAAGGTGCCCGGTCATCTAGAGCTGAAGAGCCCTCGACATCCCGTCGAGGAGATAAAAGATGCTACGATCGGCCTCGCGACGCACGCGAACAGAAGGGACCTTCTGGGCGGTTCCATGACTATACCCCCCTTCCCCACTACCTCGAGGGAGAAAATCTTGTCCGAATGTGCCAACTCAGAGTTCAAGCAGGCGGGGGTCCATTTCCCCAAACAGCTGCCGGCCAGGCCGGGTGTAGATAAATCCAAGTATTGTCGCTTCCACAAGAGCCACGGCCATACGACGGAAGAATGCATCCACCTCAGAGATGCCATAGAGATCCTCATTCGCGACGGCCACCTGAAGCAATTCGCGAAAAAGAAAGAAGCTCCCCTGCAAGAAACCCAGGAGAGCAAGAAAGCTGCAAAAGAGACTCCGCCCTCCGAGGACACCAACGTACAAATCGCCATGTCCATAACTTGGCCAGAAGACTTCTGTATCCCTGATAGTCTGCCCACCTCCACGCTCATCGGCGCTCACAGCCCGTGGGAGACCTTCCCGTCGGCCATGGTCATCTCCGGTGGTGGATTCAACAAAATCACGGTCGGTTCAGTCAAAAGGAAATTCGATCAACTGATCAGCAAAAGCTCCAACGAAGTCACCACGCTGGATACCACTCACAAAGGATCCTCTCCCATTTCCTTCTACAAGGAGGAGCTCTTCGGCGGGTCACCGAACTCGAGCATCCCGCTTCTCATCCGGGCAAGGATGGCGAACTTCGACGTTCGCAGGATACTCGTGGACCAGGGCAATTCAGTTGATATCATGTACAACTATTTATTCGAAACACTGCAGCTGGACGACTCTCACCTTACTCCATACGTTGGATCCGACCTGCAGGGATTCAACGGAGCAGTAACAAGGCCCCGAGGTTACGTAGAGCTCATCGTGACCTTTAGTTCAGGAAACACAACCCGAGCAATCAAAGCACGTTTTCTGGTAATTGAATGCCCGTCACTATATCAGTGCATTTTTGGAAGGCCAACCCTGGCAGAGTTGATTGCAGTGCCTTCCACTGTACATCTCAAGATGAAGTACTACACTTCTGAAGGGATGGTCGCCACCCTCCACGGCGACATCGAAGCTGCCCGTCGATGCTTTGAGGCAGCATCAAAAGGACTAAGCACCATCTCAGCAAGGGCGAGGACCTCTGGTCGTCCTCCTTTTCCCAGCAGCTCCGAGCAGCCAAAACCACTCCCCCAGGTCGAATCCATCGACTTGGACATCCGTTTCAGCGAGGAGGATCACGCCAAAGACCTGACGACTTCGGGCGACCAGTCCAACAACAGCGGCCATCTCCTACGCCCTATCCCAGATGGCAACTTCGAGATCGTTCCGTTCGGAGAAGACCCCCAACGGGGAGTGAAGATCGGAGCAGACCTCCCCGACCTGGCCAAGAGACAGCTAAAAGCTTGCCTCTGGGAGAACGCAGACTTGTTCGCATGGAGCACTGCTAAAATGCCAGGATTGGATCCCTCCGTCGCTTGCCACCAGCTTACAATCGATCCGGCCGTCAAAGCCGTTGCCCAGCGCAGAAGGAAACAGTCCCCAGAGAAAATGGAAGCCGCGGAGAAAGCTGTCAAAGACCTTCTAGAAGCTAGGTTTATTTCTGAGGCCAAATACACTACATGGCTCTCAAATGTTGTACTTGTAAGAAAAAATAATGGCAAATAGAGGATGTGTGTTGATTATACCGATGTTAATAAGGCCTGTCCGAATGACGCCTACCCACTCCCCAATATAGATAAGCTCGTAGATAACTCCGCAGGTTTTAAACTTTTATCGTTCCTCGACGCCTACTCGGGCTATAACCAAATCCCAATGGCCGCGAGCGATAAAACTTACACGGCCTTCATGACCGAATCGGGCAACTATTACTACAACGTAATGCCCTTCGGACTGAAGAACGCCGGCGCTACGTACCAACGAATGATGAACAAAGTCTTCCAAGGACAAATAGGCGACATGCTCGAGGTATACATGGACGACATGATCGTCAAGTCCCACGAGGAACTAGACCATGTCGCCCATCTTCGTAGAATTTTCGAGCAAGCGAGAAAGTATCAAATGCGTTTTAACCCAGAGAAGTGCACGTTCGGCGTACGGGCAGGAAAATTCCTTGGCTTCTACCTAACAGAACGAGGAATAGAAGCTAACCCCGACAAATGTTGGGAATTCTCTGAGTTCCCAACGCCCATGTCTAAAAAGAACATCCAGTCTCTCAACGGGGTACTCACCTCGTTGTCCCGATTCGTCGCGAAATCCGCCCAACACGCCCTTCATTTCTTCAAGCTCTTGAGAAAAAAAGCAGCGTTTGAATGGACCGAAGAGTGCGAGGCGTCCCTCCTTCACTTGAAGCGAGCTCTGTCGAAACCACCCGTGTTATCATGGCCAGATACCGGGGAAGTCTTGTTCCTATACCTCGCCATCACTGCTGAGGCCGTTAGCGCCGTTCTCATTCGCGAGAATCCTAGCGGGCAAAAGCCAGTATACTTCACGAGCAAAGCGTTGCAGGACGCGAAGTTGCGATATCAGCAGATAGAGAAGGTAGCATTGGCCCTCGTCAACGGTGCCAGACGACTGAGACACTATTTCTTGGCCCACACGATCGTAGTTAGGATGGATCAATCCATTAAGCAATTACTGGGCCGGCCAGACATGGTCGGTCGAATGCTCAAGTGGTCGTTGGAGCTGTCCGAATTCGACGTCCGGTATGAAAGTAGAAAAGCTCTTAAAGCACAAGCCCTGGCCGACTTCGTGGCGGAAGTAACCTTCTCAGACTCCTCGCCCCACATAGCAAACAGGTGGACCATCTACGTGGACGGAGCGTCCAGCTCGAGCGGCAGGAGTAATTCTGGAGAACGACGAAGGGACCATAGTCGAGGCTTCTCTCACATTATCCTTTCCCACGTCGAACAACCAGGCCGAGTATGAGGCCTTCCTCGCCGGGTTGCGCCTAGCCGAAGACCTAGGGGCTGAAGAAATTGTCATCTGCACGGACTCCCAGCTAGTAGCCCACCAGATATCCGGGGAGTATCAGGCCAAAAACGACAGTCTCTCTGAATACCTCACCCTGGTCAAGGAAAAAATGGCGAAGTTCAGGACGGTAGCAGTAAGGCATGTTCCCCGCGAACACAACGTGCGAGCAGACGTCTTGTCCAAACTAGCGAGCACCAAGAGGAAAGGCGGAAACAGGTCAGTCATCTAAGAGATACTTCCCGGTCCAACATCGATAAGGGGTCCTCGACCCTACACGTGCACTCGGTCGGAGACAGCGACTGTTGGATGACGGCCGTGTACAACTACCTCACCAGGGACGAACTTCTGGATGACCCCAAGAAAGCCAGCACCATCAGACGAAGAGCTTGCTCGTACGCCATCCTCGAAAACAAACTCTACCGTAGGGGCTTCTCCATCCCACTACTCAAGTGCATAGAGGAGGAGGTTGTCCCCCACGTATTACGAGAAATCCACGAAGGTATTAACGCCCAGCACCTGGGAGGAAGGTCCCTTGCCCGCAAGGCACTCCGGGCAGGGTATTATTGGCCAACCATGCAGCAAGACGCCAAGGAGCATGTAAAGAAATGCGACAAATGCCAACGACACGGGGATATGCACCTAGCTCCACCTAACGAACTGAAGAGCTTGACCTCCCCGTGGCCATTTACCTGGTGAGGCCTGGACATCCTAAGACCCTTCGTGACAGGGTCTAGCCAAAACAAATACCTGATAGTGGGCGTAGATTATTTCACAAAATGGATAGAAGCAGAATCCTTAGCAAAGATAACGGCCCTTAACATTCTACGCTTCTACAAGCGGAATATACTTTCCCGTTTTGGGATTCCCCAAGCAATCGTCACGGACAATGGAACACAATTCACGGACAAGAAGTTCCAAGACTTCGTCGCCCAGCTCGGAACAAAGCAACACTTCGCTTCGGTAGAGCACTCCCAGACCAACGGGCAGGCGGAACCGGCCAACCACGTCATCCTTCGTGGCCTCAAACGAAGACTGGATGAAACGAAGAAAGCCTGGGTCGAGGAGCTCCACAGCGTCTTATGGGCATATCGCACTACTCCCCAGTCCACCACCGGGGAGACGCCTTTCCGCTTAGCATATGGTATGGAGGCTGTTTTACCCATCGAGATCCACGTACCGTCCAGAAGGACCGAATCACCTCTAGACGAGGAAATGAATAACGAAGCGATGAGAGAAGAGCTCGACCTCGTCGAGGAAATCCGGACAGGAGCAGCCCTCCGCGAAGCGTCTCTTAAGCAAAAAATAGCAATCAGACACAACGCCAAAGTCTTACGACGAGAGTTCGACGTGGGCAGCCTTGTCCTGCGAAGAAACCACAAGGACTCTCGCGAAGGCAAACTAGCAGCCAATTGGGAAGGGCCATACAGAGTCCGTGCCAAAACAGGAAATGGTGCATACTTCCTCGAAAACCTTAACGGGGAAGCACTCCCTCGACCATGGAACGCTGAGAAACTTAAACAATACTACAGCTAAAGTAACTATAGGCTTTCTCGCATCAAAGAACCACCTAACGGTCATCATGCTCGTCCAGGTACAAACGACGCATGCACACAAAGTAGAATCCCGCTCAAACAAATAAACCGGTACTCTGCTCATCGGCGGTCCTCAACAGAGCACCGCCTTCGTCCAAGTACCATGATTGACAGAACCCCAGCTCGCGATGGGACGTTCACGCCGCGACCTCAGGCCTCAATCGCGACCTGAGATACGCAACCTCGCCAGGACCTTCCCCGGCTATTCGACCAGTTCCCCGCACTGGCGAATTCACACACAGCGAGCTATCTTTCAAAAGAAAGCTCCATTAACAGACACACCCTCTGACGGGCAGTCATACGTGCACAAATAATGTAAAGTACAACAAAAATGGTATAAATGAACCGAGCATTAAATAAAAAGCCCACAAGGGCCAAAAGACTGTGCGTATTACATAAAAAAAAGGGGGCCATGCCCCCCCAAAACCAAATATGTTACAAATTAATCAACGACACGCAGGCCGGACAAAACACAACAACATCAAAACAACCTGAATCCTCATCCTTCCACATGCTCAGTCGCCTCGGGCTCGGGCTCCTGCTCCTCCGCTGGCTGATCTTCGGTCTGAGCTTCGGGGGTGTCGAGAACAAGGCCTGCAGGTAAGACGATGCGATCATCCTCCACTCGTGCAAGGTAGTGGATACCATCGGTCGAAATGTCGAGCCCGGGGTTCACCACCCGCAACTGGGCCACGACACTTTCAAAAGACTCCGATGCCACAACAATGCCATCCTCCTCGGCCTGCAGTATGCTGGCGACCAGCTCAGCCCTAGTTTTCAGCACTTTTATCTCGTCCGGTTCATCAGCACCCGGGGCACTGGCCGCCATCAGCTCCTTGTTCAAATCCTCCGCAGCCTTCTTCTCCGCCTTCAGCCTGGTTACCTCCTCTTTCAGCTTGGCTGTCTCCTCCTCGGCCTTCCTCCTAGCCTCACGAGCACCCTTGACTTCTTCCTTTAGGGACGACTCGGAGGCCCGAGCAGTAGTGAGTTCAGCCTCAAGCACAGAGTCCCCTTCCGCATAAACGGCCGCCATTTCCAACATCCTCACCATGGCAGAAGCATCCTGGGCCACCATCGCCCTCTTGCTCGCTCGGTCCATGCTTCCGAGGTTGAATGACTCTACCCGCGGAACGACCAAAGTGTTGCCCTCAAAGAACCTCCGGTCAAGGACACACGGAGGAAGCTCAAACTTCCCTTTCTCAGGCGCCCGAGTCAGGTCCACAGCATCCAACGACCTTTGCCGCTTCGCTCGCCCAGCCAGAGCCAATGGAGAGTCCCGGGGAGCTGGAGTAGGAGAAGCAGAGGTCCCCACCGCAGCTTGAGCAAGAGGAAAAGCACGAGCACCACCAACAGGACGGGCCTTGGGAGGAGCCGCTCCAGCCTTGCCCCTCGCCATGGCGTTCCTCACCACACGATCACGAGCCTGAGGCATCTCACCTGCACAAATGAAACGAACACGTTAGCAATGGGGAAGAAAAAGAAATAACAAATAAAGTCTAAGTAACTAAGACTACCGAGCAACTTCTTGGCATCCACGGGAGTCTTGCACTCCAGCAGAGCCTTCACGTTGATAAACCTGCGCTCAACTCTCTGGCTCCCATCATCCTCGTAGATAGGGGCACCCTTGCTCGTCCAGCAGCTCGCCAAATCGAAGGAGTTGACCCACTTCACCAGCGTCTCATAGGACACAGCATCCTGCCCGCGTAACGCGCTCGGCTCAAAGACGTAGGCGCTGGGCTTCTTTGAGAAGTGGTCGGGCGTCCAGCAGATCGGGAACTTGTACACTCTCTCCCCGATATATTTCCCTTCCTCGTTAAGCAGCTCATCTCCGTTATCATCATACTCTACCTCCCAGACATACACGCAGTCCTGAGCAGCTTCGGACAAAGGCTCGACGATGTAGTACCGTCCCTTGAACGTTCGGATGGACTCCGAGAACGGCTTAAACAACTTTCTGGGCTGCTTCAAAGAGACCCATCCATACCTCTTCCCCGTCAGCTTCCACTGTAGGTGGAAAACAGCAAAGAATAAAGGAAGAGTGGTCCCCAGAGCAAGGTGCTCGCACACCAACTCAAAAGCCCGTATGAAGGCCAACGAATTGGGGTGGAGCTGAGAAGGAGCCAACTTCAAGTGCTCAAACACCGACCGCTGGAAGTCAGTGAAGGGTAACCTCAGCCCCAATTCCTTGAAGGCATATTCGTACATCGCGAAGCAGTCCCCTAAGTTCGAGCAGATCCGCTCGTCCGAATTAGGCAGAAGCACTCTCCATTCACCCGCTGGCCCCACCTCGGTAAAGGCGTCTTCCGCAGACCTAGCAAACGTGGAAATATGTTCGGAAGGCTCGGCCACCTCCCACTCTTCCGGGCAGAACACATCAACATCCTCTTCCATTACGTCCTCCTCCACGACCTCCAAATCCTCTCCCTCCTCAGCGTCGCTCGCTTCCCCCTCGACTTCGCTCGAGGAGTTCGAAGCCGACGAGCTCGAGGCTGTTGCACTGCTGCTCTCCTCGGAGACATTTTCCTCCTCGGATGTAACGGGGATAACTTCCCTCTCTGGCTCCATCGTCCCTACGATCACCTGAAAAAGCAGAGAAAGACAGTGAATTCGACAGGAAATCAAATCCACCCTTCCACCGCTAAGTCAAGTGAAAGGGCACGCAGAAGGCTAAGGACAACGTCCCCGGCCTAAGCCCTAGCATCAAACGAAGAAAGTAAAAACCTCCCCGCGAGGAGATGACCGAGACATACCATCTTCCTATGAGGAACCTCCCCGCGCTCATGCCCAAACTCCGTTTGAAGCTCCGCCGGAAACTGCAAAGCTCCACCGGAATCTGGAAACGTTCCACCGAAAAGTTCACCAGTTCACCAGAAGATGGTAAGACGCAGTTGTCACGACTCGCAACCACGACGTGGACCACCACGTTCACCGAACGCGCTACCTACTCCGACGAGATGCTTGATGCATCATATGGACAGAACCGCCGCCCACCACCAACACTCGCCAGAAATCTACCTACTTTGTCACCTAAAACTAGCCCTAGCCGCATGCAATCTACCATTGACAATGAGAGGAAGTAAAACAAGCTGGAAATCAGAGAACTTACTTGTTTTGAGTAGAAGAGAAAGGATGCTCGAAACTTGGCACGGTGGCCGGTTGCTCTGAAGACGGCGACGGGCAGGAACGCTGATGACGACGAAGAATAATCAGAAGGGAAAAAGTGCAAAATGGGACAACCTTCCCCCTTTTATACTGAGGGGCACGTGCACACACGCGCCCGTAGGTAATAATGACTGCCCACTAGCCATAATTACCTATTAACTGCTACGCATGGCTCGATGCACATGTGGCAGCCCAACGTTTCCCATTCTGTCTGACGCTTTATCTTCCCGAATACCGGGCAACAGGGTCACGACCACAAACATCACGAACACAGAGGGCCACGGGCACATCGAGACAATCTTCCTCGTCTCCAAATGACGACTCTGCGTAACTCCCCCGGGCGACGAGCAGTCCTTAAGTCATCACTCCCATGCTCGGGAGCAACGACTTGGGGGGCTCCTGTTCTGGACTGGACCAATGTCTAGAATGGGCCCAATCCGCTTCTACTCCAGAGCGGCCCAAATTGCCTAAGCCCAATCCACAGAGGGGCAAAAGTGACATTTCTGCCCCTCAAACTGGGCAAGGAACGCAACGTCCCTCCCCGACTCTGATGCCCGTTACGCACGGCTTCCTCGCTGCCCGAACAGCAATGGGCAGGTGCCCGCAACTGCGTCTATGCCCGACATAACGGCAAGTTCATGGCGCCCTGCCCGACATAACGGCTAGTTTGGGCAGTTACCTATTCTTTGGGAAAAACGGCTAGTTCGCCTAGAAAATAGGACCGTTGGCCACGCGCTGGGGGTTCTATATAAACCCTCTCACTTGAGAGGGTCAGGTATCACATTTTCACCCTAAGAATACACTTTGTACTTGCCCCTTTTCTCTGACCCTTTCTTACTTGAGCGTCGGAGTGCCTTGCAGGTACACCCCCTCATCTCCTCATCCACGAGCCGAACACTTTGCACGACTGACGACCAGCCTCCATCCGAGCACCTCGCCTTCTGACGACCAGCTTACGTGGACCAGATGTCCTAACACGTGTCAAGACATTGTGCTACATAATTATTTAAACTCAGAGGCGCAACAGCTGACTGATACCTTGAATATCAGAACTGCACAAACACATATGTCACGACATCTGATCCAACATGTCAGTCAAGAATAATAACAAAACTGTAAATTGCAGAATGTTAAATAAGACAGTATATGTTAACTCAGTTCGGTGCAATTCACCTACATCTGGGGGATACCAATCCAGGACGAAGACTTCACTATCTGTAGAACTGTTACAAAGCTAAACTCCCCCGTTTACAACTTTATACCTAACTTCTACCCAATGAACATCTTTATCAAGGCTAAACTCAAACATTTACAACCTTGATATGAGATACCTCACTCACATCCTAATCACAACCTGTGATATCTCTGTCTTCTGCCAATACAGAACCTGTCGCGGTTTCTTGACCTCCAAGTTATCTTGGACTTGCTTCAAAGCTTCGTCCAAGAACAATACAACAATCATTACCTATAGGCTTCTGGTTGTGTCCCTGTACCTATACCTTCCACCCTGCAACCCATATTACAGAGTGGAGACTTACAACTCCTAAGAGAGCCGACAACTCTCAAACCCTAAACCCTTATTCAACACAAGAGAACTAAATTACAAAGGTATAAGTGTTACAAAAGTTACAAAGGATTCTTTTAACCCTAGGTCCAAGTCTCCTTATATAGTCTTCTGCTTTCTTGGGCTTTCTATCTTTTCTCCTGTGAATCCTTAATCCGCTTCTTAATTCTTGCAACAGATTAAAACCTGCTAACTTAGTAAGTCATTCAGGATGTCGAGACATATTCTTCGACATCTTTTTCTTCTGCAGATTCTTTAATTATATCATCTGCATGTTTTAGCAAAATTTAGTCAAACATCAAGTGCTTTCAATCTCCCCCTTTTGACAAATTAACTCTCGCTTATTGACAGTATCACCATACCTCTCACAACAAACTCTAGCACACATTTTATCTCTTCTTCTTCGTTAGTAGCTTTTCTATTATACAGTATAGCCTTAATCTTGTTCTTCATACATAAAGGTATTCTTCTTCACTACTACAAAACGCGCATTCAACAACGCCATGGTCACCACGGTTCTTCCCTACACCGTGGTGACATCTCCAAATTAAGGCGCTATTATATTATTTTTGTTTTTTGATTAAAAATTATTTGTATATAACAAAGGCTGAGGAGGCAACCATGGTGATACCATCAAGCTTTCATGGGTTCGAACCTCAGCGCTATAAAATATTTTATTCCTTTAACGTTAAGGCGCACCTTTTCTTTTTTATTTATTTTAAAATTCACAAATAAAAGGGATATCGCTACGGTGCTTCTGTTTAAACATTGTGATATATTTATAATAAACAAATACTTATCAATACGGTTGGTAATGTTAATCGTTGTGAAATAGTTTACCCATATATATGCGAATTAACTCTCACTTATTGACAGTAGCGCCGTTTCCTTCACAGCGAAACCCTAACACCCATTTTTTCTCTTCTTCTTCGCCATTAGCCGTGAATCTTGATTTTCATATATTAAGGTATTCTTCTTCTTCCATCTTCTTGTTAGATACTTCCCCATTATCTCGTTTGTTGCATGGTATTTTTGTTGATTGTTCTTATTTTTTCTGATTCATCTTCACTACCTTAACAAATACCATACTTTGGCTATGGTACATATTGTTTGTGTAGCTATGAAAAAAAAAGTACAAGAAGCATGAAGCTATGATGGAAACTTCATCCACCTTGTACTTTTTCTTCATCATAGCTTCACAAACAAGATGTATTTCATACTCTGTTGACAACGTCCCGCCCAAACTCCGACGACGGCAAAGATGGTATGTTCTTTTGCTCTCTCTTTCGATCTCTCTTTACTTTTTACTAGATTATGGTTTTAGGGTTTGGTTTCAACCGAGGATGCTCATTGTTGAAGTTTACTGTGTTTCCTTGCAGGATAAGGGGATGATACATGGTGATGATGGTGGTGGTAGCAATCGTATAGTATGAGTTGATAGGGTTCATTTGGATTGTGTAGCAATGGAAAAAATACAAGAATTATGAAGTCATTGTGGAAATTTTATCCACCTTTTATTTTTTCTTCATTGCTTCACAATCTAGATGAACTTCATGGTTCCGCGATTATTTTCAATAAAAGGTGCGTTCTTGAAATAGATTAATATATTTTGTGATATTGTATAGTGTTCGGGTTTTGTTGATAAAATGCATGTGAGTTTGTTATAACATATGTGATTTCTTGTTTCACTAACCCCTTATTTATAATATATAATTTTCATTGCTCACAAATTTATAATATCTGGTTCTGGTGTATGATGTTGTTTGAGTTTATTATATTTTATGTAGATTGTTTGTTTCACTAATCCTCACTCAAAATACATTCATTTAAATTGACATAGATAC
The DNA here is from genome assembly GCA_022829125.1 of Lathyrus tuberosus. NCBI lineage: Eukaryota > Viridiplantae > Streptophyta > Magnoliopsida > Fabales > Fabaceae > Lathyrus > Lathyrus tuberosus. The sequence continues at coordinate 120,225 of JALAZF010000446.1, forward strand.
TTATCATATGCAAATTAAGTTGTATTTAAAAACCAACTTATATCAATCAATGTTTTCGAATTGCATGCGTCTCATCGTTCAGCTCACGTTATTTTACATATAGATTATTATACAATGACTTGGCTCCTTAGATGCATCGCTGTCTTCGATTATAGTTAAATTTCATTAACTATAATTTATTGGATAATCTGCCTCACCATCAACACTTATAATCGTAAAAATTATGATTATAAAAATTACGATGATAAGTGATGATGATGAGACAGATTATCCAATGTTTTGCTGTTATGGAAATTTAACTATAATCGAAGATGGCGATGTATCAAAGGAGTTAGATCAATAAACCACAATATATATGTAAAAGAGCATGAAATGCACGATGAGACGCATGCAATTAGAAAATAATGGTTTGCTTAAGTTGGTTTTCAATAATAGTTTACTTTTCAGATTATAGACTTCTTCATCAATTTGAATCCTTGTATTTCTTTAGTGAGGTGTATGGAAAACTGGCAATCTACATATAATTGTTAGAATAATATAACAAGTGTGAGTAAGTGGGGAAATAGTCTCACATTGGATAGGAATGTGGTGACTTGAACATTTATAAGTGGGAGAATCCACTCACCTATCACCTTAAGGTTTTAGGTGGACAAGTGGTGTGTCTCTCACAAAGGTGCCTAGTCATATACTATGTATCAATGTTTCCTAGCCTGAAACTACCCAACAAATGGTATCAGAGCCTGGTTCGTAAAGGGACCGACTTACTTGTATCGAAATGCCCAAGAAGTGGTGTTCCGTTGAAATCGAAACGCCAAAGAAAGAGGTGTATTCAAAATGCCTAATAAGAGGTGCCTTGAAAAAGGTGTCAACGGTGGTACAAGTATATAAAAGAAGGGGGAACATTGTGGACTCACACTTGAGGGGTAGTGTTGGAATAATATAACAAGTGTGAGTAAGTGAGGAAATAGTCCCACGTTGGATAGGAATGTGGTGACTTGAACATTTATAAGTGGGAGAACCCACTCACCTATCACCTTAAGGTTTTAGGTGGATAAGTGGTGTGTCTCTCACAAAGGTGCCTAGTCCTACACTATGTATCAATGTTTCCTAGCCTGAAACTACCCAACAATAATATGATAAACTCTGGGTACTTTTAACAACAGTTATCTATTGTAACCGAGATCAAAGGTAATTTATGTTTTACATAATTTGCTGCTTATGGGTTTCGAACCTAGTACCTAAGTGTATATATCACAACGATTTATAAGCATAACCGTTGTGATATGTGACGCACGTCTTGCCTTTCAATAAAGGTATCCAGGCCATGGTAGAATCACCGAACTTACAACGATACTCTAATTAACAACGGTATGTCAGGCGTGATAGTACCCCTTTTCCAACTGTTGTGAAAGGGGTTTTCCGTAGTAGTGTTTCTTCCTTATTCTCTTGTTTTCGTGTATGTTGTTGTTATGTTTCACATGATTTTCTTCTTGTTCGAGAGTTTATGGGTTTTTTGTTGTTGTTGTATGTTGTTGTTGTTATTGATAAATGTAGATAAATGTTAATTGACATGGTTTTCATATTATTTACTTCGGTTTCACTTGTTTTGTTGTTGGTTGTTGTTGTTGACAAAACTTTTTCCATATTCTCTCTTGTTCGTGTATTTTGTTGTTATGTTGATGTTATTGTTATGTATGTTGATAATTTTTTGTTGGATTACAAAGTATTACTAGTTTATGTTCACGTCACTACTACAAAATATGTCTTTCGTAACACCTATTTTACAACGACCATAATGTTGACTGTGGTAATAGTTTATTTCTAGGTGCATTTTTTTGGTATTTACTAGAGGACATGTCATAACAGTCAAGTGAAGCAACCGTAGTGAAAAGGTACACAGAGTGAATTGTTCGAATCCCAACACCAACAATTAGCCATATATCGTGATAAAAATGTTATTGCACTTGTATATTTCCACATTTTTAATACCAACCGTGATGAATGGTGATACTTTATTTATATATAAGAGAAATTATCTATCATTTTAGTACATAACAACCGTATCTCTCAAAACAAAATCCTAACAACTCTTTCACTCGCCTATCTCAAAACAAAACCCTAACAACTCTGTCACTCGTCTCTCTCATATGGAAACCCCAAAACGAAACCATAACAACAAATCTTAGCTAATGGGTATTTACAGGTTCTTTTTCTCTATAGTTTTTTTTTCAAAATCTTTTTCAATAGCTTGTTTCATGATGTTTGAACTTTCTTATTTTTTTGACATGTAGGTATATGGATGCTTCTTTCAATAAAGAGAAAGAAGCTAAATTTTGACTTGCAAACTTGTGTCAAAGATCCGAAATGACACCCATTCAAAATATACATAAGTTTGCAGGTCTAAATTTATCTTCATCCTTATTTCATTGTTGACACACCATTATGAGACATGTATGGTATGTTTCTGAAGCATTTTATGACTTGATATGTTTGTTGTACCGTGTTTGTTGTTTATTTTTTATTGTTGATGAATGTTGTTGTTAATGTTTGTTTAAAAGATGAGTTTATTATATATTATGTGATTTGTGTGTTTTTCCAATCCCTTACCTAACATATAACTTTCCAAACTGCATTAGAAAATCATGATATGATAAATAAAATTGTATTAGAAAATTAGTACACGTTCGATTATTGACAAGAATTCTTCACACTGTTAACTGCATGTTATTCTTTGACTGTTAGAACGTGGTTTAATGATTGTAGATCTTCAATCACTCCTCTCTCCACCTCTAATTTTGTTTTCAGGGTAAATACTATTTTGCAAAAAGAATTAGAGATGAAGGCATGGACTGTTGAAGAACTAGGATCATTAAACAAAGTTCTTACTGTCAAAGAACAAAATACGGATAAGGAGTTGAAGAACTCTTGTTTAGCACTGAACATGAACTTATTCTTCTAATATAACTTAATATGTCATATTATAATGTTCTAGTGCATATTGGAAGGTTATATGTTTATTGAGCATTGACGAAATAAGCATTCCACATAATTTATAATAAACTCAATGCTATATATCACAATGATTGTCTAGCAAAACTGTTGTTAAATATGTTGCATTTTAATATACCATAGCGGTTGTTTAACGTAACCGTTGTGCTAGCTAGCGCGCTACATGGATACAATCACGGTCGCACGTCCGTAGTGGAAATCATCATACATACAATCACACCTCACCTCACAACGGTTGGACGCACGTGATGGTATCCCTTTTCCAACCGTTGTGATATGAGTTTTCCATAGTAGTGCATGCTGGTTTTTTTTTCATGGTGTTTGTAGGATTACAATTGATTTGTATTGCTATGAAGAAAAAATACAAGAGAGGAGGAAGCTGAAGTGAAAGACGTAAACTTGTGTGATAGACCTAGGATGTCATCCATTCAAATTTAACACAAGTTTGCAGCTTTCTCCTCAGTTTCATCCTCCTTTCATTTTACAAGCTTTCACTTGGTGGTTTGTCTTAATTTTCCATATATTTTTAATTAAAGGTATGTATGTTGTTGATAAATGTTATTGCATGTTGTTGGTGTTGTTTTGTATTGTTTGTTAATAAATGGTTTTTCATGTGTATCACATATTTTTTACTTATCACTGATGCAACTGGTTATGTGAACATGGATCTAAGATAGTTGAAAAGTTGTGTTCGCTGTGGAAATATTATATGAGTCTTTCATATAATATTCCCGTAGTGAACATATATTTTATACTCTCCCTTCTACTTTATCCTCTTCATAGCTTCTAGTTATCAAGTTCTCCCAATCTATGTTAATTAATTGATGTTTTTGTTGATAAAAATTGTTAGTGAGTTTGTTATATCATATGTGATTGCTTGTTTCACTAATCCCTCATTGAACCTGCATTCATTAAAATAGATTTTTGAGATAATAATTAGAAAAATTAAGTTATTCTTGAAAAATAACTTAGACAATCCAATGTTTATCAAATTGCATGCATCTTGTAATTCATGATTTCCTCTTTAGCCTATAAAATTTGATTCAAAACCATAATTTCTTCAAAATAATGATGATAAATGGATGTCATTCTGAGTCTTTCACACAAAATTTGATATTTGCAAAATAAACTAGAAAAAAAAAGAGGAAATCAAATTTTGTGTGAAAGACTTAAAAGTCATCCACTCATTATCACTACTTTGAAGAATTTGGGATTTAATCAAATTATATGGGTTAATGAGGAAATAATGAATTACAATATGCGTGTAATTCAGAAAACATTGGACTGTTTAAGTTGTTTTTCAAGAATAATATAATTTTTTTTATTATTATCTCAAAAATCTATTTGAATGGTTGTATATGGTTAATGAGGGGTAGGGAAAAACAAGCAATCTCATATTTTATAATAAACTCTTACACATACCACATGGTTGGAACATATAAGCTTTGTTATAAGTAGCACGCTACCTAACTTATAACCACAATCACTCGTCCTTTGTGGAAACCAGCATACATACAATTACACGCTACCTAACAACAGACGTGAAATCGTCATTATATGTGTTTCAAAACCGTCATCATATGTGTTTACGCAACGTTGATTTGCTTCACTTTATTTTATTATATAAATGTTTCCTTGATCTTTTAAATAATTTTCTTTCACTCTCATAATTGAAACCTTACATTTCATTGCAAACCCTGTCTCATTCTCCTACGTTTTGATAATTTATGATTTCACCATCATTATCTCTTGTTTGGGTTTATTGTTCCTGGTTCATCCCCATTATCAAGTTCCTCTTCCTATTAGTTATTCATTTTACCTCATTTCTTACTTGGGGTACTATTTCTAATCCTTTTGTTTACATTTGTCGTTTAGATTTTTGTATTTACGATGGCAAACATAGAAACTATTCTTGAAAAACATAATGAATGATTCTGATGGCGAAGATTCTTCATTACTAGTAATATATGAGAATTCTGATGTTCTAAATCTTGATCCCCTAGAAGTTCATGGCCCCAATCCCAACCTTATTATGCTTAGTGATAATTCTCGATCTGGAGGGAGTTATGTATAAAGTGGTGACATACCCCTCAGTGCTTCTACTAATGGAAGTGCTAATGATTATTTTAAAGAAGATGAATAGGGGTCCGTCTTGCTTCCTCCATCAGATCTCATATGTATCCAAATATGCTATAACGACTTGAGATGAGCAACGAACTCACTATTTTGTCACTACTTTTAGGGCATCATATGTTCGGGACCCTAGTGACGTAAAGATTAGAGGTAATCTTATTTTTAGGAGTAGTTGTGCAACTTTTGACCGACATTACCTTTTTTATGACAATCGTTAAGAAATAGTTAAATCAAACTTAGTGGAATCGGTGGATGCTCGTTTGTATCACTAGGTGGGCCCTGAACTAGTGGGGATGATTTCTTACTTTGACAATGCTGAGAAAATGGAGGAGGCTCATATGGAAGTAGGTTCTTCCTCTAACCAGTCACTTTCACGCGTTGATACTGGCAGGAAGGTTTGCAGGTTCAGGCTGCCCTTCAGCCGGCTTAAGGAGGAGTTGCTGAAGCGTATGAATATTTCCCCTTCTCAGTTGCACCTGTTAGCCTGGAAGATTGTGAAATTCTTCCAATACTGATTTGAGTACCGGAGTAAAGAATTATCCTTTGGTCTCTTTTTAAAATTATTTTGTGTGTCATGCACTTCCAAGGATCCCCATAGTGGGAAATGGATGCTTTCATTCTGTCAGGCATCTAGGATATTTGACGTTTACAGGACCAATTGTAAGAACTTTAAAGATCGCTTCCTTCTTGTCACTCCTCAAAATACAAAGGTGCACTTAGTATTCTACTAAGTTCTTGAGGGGTAACTTATTCTGACCAGCGCATCTGCCTTGACATCAGTCAAGTGTAAATAGAAGTTCCAAAAATACTGGGTATGTAACCATTTTAGTCGGGAGTCAAATGAATATACCGTCCTATATGAATATTTGACCCCATAAGAGATGTCAAAGAAGTATGATTTGGTAACCTTCTGGGAACATATAGATTTTGAAAAAGGTATAGGTCCCAAATATGTTGGGCCTTATATGTCGGAGAGGTGAGTTATCAGCACCCGAGCTATAGTTGATGCGACTGATGCCCGAGAGAGGAATGAACTATTTGATGATGAGAGGAAATGTACTTTATACCTGCTTTTGATATTTCATGAATGTGTACTAACTATTTTGTTCTTTTTACAGACATATTGAAGTCTGTCAGGAGTCTTTTCCATAGGAAAGAGGCCAAAATGATAGTTGACGCGCTCCAGCCCCCTTTACCAACTCCATTTGCTACTCCAATAGTGGTTGTGATAGACCACCCTTCAGGAACTGCTGAGGCCTCACCCACCATTCATAACCAACTGAGTCACTATAAACATGATGAAAGTTAGAGTAAGAGGTCCAACGGTCAACCATCACTGATGAATAATGGTAATAACAAGCGAGGTCAAGATAAGAATTCGGTCAATTAGGAAGGACCAGACAAGATGCCTAAGTCTTCTGGCTCCTGCGCTGTGGGGACCACTCTTACTGCTTCTGCTCTCCTTTCTAAGGTGCCTCAGACTTCTCAAGAAGCATATGCCCGTGTCATTGAGTAGGACGCCTCTTACATTCAAAACCTCTCTAACACCAATAAACTAGAGTTGAAAGGGAATATCACATTTCACATATTTCGTGGTGCCTCCTTGACGACTCTTGCAACTGCTGGCCGAGGGGAAATACTTGTTATAGGTAAATCTTCCAAAGAGAATAAGCAATGGAAGAATAAGTATGAAGCTGTTGTCAGCAAGCAAGCACACCGTCCTTTAAGAAAAATTGTTTGAGCTTCAAAATTCGATAGATATGTTAAAAATGAAAGTGAAGAAGTCGACTGATCTCGAAAAGGAAGTGGATGCCTATGGTACTCCTTCCGACTTGGCTTTCAAGGTGACCATTCTACTACCATATTCTTTCCCAACAGATTTACCTATAAAGGTAAGAGATCAAGTACACAACGAACATCAAAATTTAACATAACAGTCCTCACTAATATGAGATTGTAATGGTTTAGTATTCCATTGACTAATTATTACTCCCTCCGTCCCAAATTATAAGACGTTTTGGGCATTTCACACAGTTTAAGAAAAGTAATCAATGTTGTATAGGAAAGAGAAATTATGTATGAATTTACACTATTGTTCTTCATTAATTACAAAAGAAAGAGAAATTAATAGAATCAAAAAAAGAAAGAGAAATAAATAGTTAAGGGTATATTAGGAAAAATGTCATTAATGTTGTATTGGGATTGTAAAGTGACTTATAATTTGAGACAAATATTTTTTGCAAAGTGACTTATAATTTGGGACAGAGGTAGTATTTATAGAAGGATAATATAAGTATTTTATTATTCCAAGATTTCATTTCATAACCTCTACTTGGATCAATTATTTGTCATAACTTTCTCTTTAAGGGATGACTTACCGACTGCTCGAAGATTGAGGGCCCACTGGTGATGACATGAATGATACCATATGGCTCCACTTTATCGATTGTCCTCATCCAAAAGTGTTGATAGGAAAATTCTCCCGATATTGGCAATGGAAATTGGATCCATACCAAGTGGATACCAGCAAAAATACCTATTACGGGCAGGTAAAACCAGCAAAATGAATACGAACATGGACACAAGTATAAATATGGGTACATGTACCTTAGTACCCTCCTGTCCCATATCCACACAATATATATTTATATATCTTAATTTAGACTATTATATAAAAACATATGTATATCACTTTTTAAAAATACTTCACTATCAAACAATTACAATTACACTTTTAAATATTATTTAAAAGTTAAAAATGATATCCATAAGATATAAGTACGAGTACAAACTTTTATGCCCACATGAGTATGGACTCATATACGCGGATTTTTTCAAACCGTGTGTATGAGATGAGTATTATAGTACCCTAGCCAAACTTTGATCATACTTAAGATATGTAATTTTTTTCAAGGGTGTTTGTAATGGTGAAAAAATCGTTTCATTAGCTAAGAGTTTCAACGAACATGATGGCTCCACTCAACAATTCCTTTAGCATTTTCTCCCTCGCATTAATGAAGATGTTATTTGCCTCATTCTCTGAGACATTTGTCCTTAAAAAAAAATATGTAAATTTTATCATCTAACGATCTTCAAAGATCACTTAACCCTGATTAAGTGCATCTCTAAGATGTGTTATTTATATTCTAACCCCGTCCTGTTTTCTAAAAGATTGAGTGTCCTGTTTCTATAGATGGGATATTGGCATAATTAAAAGAAGAATTATTTATTGATTAATTTATTTTTTATATATAAATAATTAAAATAATTCTTTTGATTTTATTTTCTCATTTTTGTTTTTTTTAATGGTGAAATAGGGGAGAAGTAACGACAAAGTTAACAACAGGAAAATAACATGAAAAAGAAAAACAGAAAGAAAGAAAAAATGAGAAAAAGTGAAAATTTTGAAGTTTTGACAGATGATTGAATTCCTCCGATTGTATTGACGGTGAATGACATGGTTCGTCCGTCGGTAAAAGTCGGTTCCGCCAAATTGGTTCTGATCTGCGTCGCTCTTCTAGGGTTTGCTCTCATTGCCGATTTTCTCTGGGCTTCTTCTTCCCCTTCTTCCTATTTCTCTGTTTCCAATTCCAAAGCTTCCACCACCATCACTGTTCCCAAAGAGAAGAAGAAGAAAGATAGTTCCGTTAGGTTGCTTGCTGATGCTTATGCAGATTTGCCTGGTCCTCAACTCACATGGCAAAAAATGGCAACTTCGCCTGTTCCTCGTCTTGATGGTGCTGCTATTCAGATTCGGAATCGTCTCTTTGTTTTTGCTGGATATGGCACCATTGATATTGTAATGCTCTCCTTTTTCATTCTCGTATCAATTGTTTTGTTATTGCATTCATTTACACTTCAAAGAGATGTTTTTGATATGTAGCTTAGTTAAGGAGGTGTTGAATAAAGGTCTGTTTGGATAAATAGCTTGATTAAGTGTTTATCATTTAAGTGCTTTTATACAAGCTATTTCAATAGTCAAAGATTGAATTTTGCTATAATTGTTTTCATATAAGTTGTAAGCTGTTTTCTTAAGCTATTGTTGAGAGCTTATTGAAATAAGGTTATGATCATTTCAAAAACTATTTTTGTAAACCCTGTCAAATGCTTATGCTAGTAAATTGGACTAGATTAGTTATTCATAAGCAAATTCAAATGTAGCCTAAGTATTTATGGTATATACCAGTGATTTTATGTATAAGCTGTTTCTAACAAGCTTAATTAAGCATGTATAGAATAAGTGTTTATTGTGTAAGAGCTTTTATGTAGAAGCTATTTCTAAACAAGCTTTTATTGTATAAGAGCTAAACAGTTTCTAAAGTCATTATTTTATTGTAATTGTATAATAGCTTTTATGTATAGTAAGTTGTTTTTAGCATTGAAGAGGAAATGAGAGTTCACTTTAAGTTAGATGAAAATAGTTTAATAAAATAAGCTGCATGGAGCATAGAGATATCATGAACTTTTTCTGTTAGATCATCGAAACACTTACACGAGTTCTTCCGGCATATTTAGCCCGTATAAGTTCTTCCAAGTGTGTCTGAGTGTATTTTGTATTATTCTATTGTGTTTTACAGGTACATTCTCATGTTGATATATATAATTTTGATGATGGAACATGGGGAGGACGTTTTGACATGCCAAAAGAAATGGCACATTCACATTTAGGAATGGTGACAGATGGAAGATACATTTATATAGTTACTGGGCAGTACGGCCCGCAATGTAGAGGTCCCACCGCTCGTAACTTTGTGCTTGACACTGAAACAAAGCAATGGAACGATCTCCCTCCTTTGCCAGTCCCTAGGTATGTATATATGAATGTATGTACTTATTCTCTCCAATTACCACACCATATATGTTTATTTATTTATTTATTTATTTATTTATGATATCTCGTTGCAATTGACATGATTCAAATTGTCACCTTAAGTATGATACTAATATCAAAGATGTTTTTCCCTCTTCAATAGCTCTTTATGTTGCTTTAGGAAGTCGTAAAGACTCGTTCTATCAATCACTTGCATACTTTAGTTATTAAGAAAGAAATTACCAGTGCTGAATCGTGATCTCCCTTGAATATCATGATAGGGAAGTTGGATATGCAGAGGTGTCTGAAAAGTCCATCTCATATTTGTTCATGAAAATTATTTTCAACTAATTGAATTGGGAAGTTGAAGTTTCAAATAAGTAATGAGAATATAGGCAAAAACACAGAAAAAGGAAGAGAAGTGGGATTAGACATAAAATTAAATTCATAATAACATTTATATTGATAAATTTATCATGCAAGATAACATTTATATTGTTAACTACTCTGGAAACTGAATAGGCTAAGCTTAAAAAAGTCATTCTTTCCAGTTTCAGTCAGGTTTCGCTAGTTTGACTTCTGATGGATGTAGAGGGAATCCTGGAAAAACATTTAAGGTGCAGTTAGATCCATTTAGTCCGCCCCGCTTAGTAGCAAAAGGCTTTTGTTGTTGTTTCTGTCCACTTGTCTGACTTATTTTTTGGCTATAAAAAATGATCATTTTGGATGATCTGTCTTTAGATGTGATTTGCTTGGATATCATGGTGTTTGTTTGATTCATTTAGTTGACTCTATCTAGTGGAAAAAGGCCTATTTTTCTTGTTGCTTGCTAGTCTGATTCCATGTACGTAATTTTTCTTGTATCGGATTTTGTGTGGAAGATTTTGATAATGTTGTACTCAATTGTAGATATGCACCAGCAACTCAACTTTGGAGAGGTAGATTGCATGTGATGGGTGGCAGTAAAGAGAATCGACATACACCTGGATTAGAACATTGGAGTCTTGCGGTCAAGGATGGAAAAGCATTAGAAAAGGAGTGGAGAAGTGAAATACCCATTCCCCGTGGAGGACCTCACAGGTTACAACAATTACTTTAATTGATATGATGAGTACTGCTGTAATACTATACATATAGAAATAACATATTAGTAGCAATATTTTTGTTTTATTATAGCAATAAAAATATTGATTAGAAGTTAGAAGAAGTATATACATATAATGGTTTTTTCCCAAACCAGTGCGTTTGATTACTATTGTTACTTTATTTTTTTGCTTTACATTTTTATCTATGTTTCATGGAAAGCCACATCTTCATAACTTTGAACCATTGTGGTCTGGTCATAAAAACGTCATTGCTTCCTTTTTAACTCTCCATTCATTTTAATTTCTCCAATGGATATTACATTCCTAATTCAGTGTCCTTTATGATTATTTTTTTTTGGAGTGTGGCAACGTGGCAGCTTATTATTTTTTGTTGTATTTACTTGTACTATTATCATCTTTCATTATATTCTCTTATCCTTTACGATTCATCTAAATTGTGTGCGGCAAAGTTCAGTAAATTTTGTAGCACTGGTGAATGGATCTTGATAATGTTTTTCAAGAGATTAGGGTATAAAATTTAGATATATTAGAAACCAGACTTGTTGATTGAGTCCAACACATCTCAATCTAGATTTACTTATATTCACTTTCTTATGTGAATGCCACCATGCATATGTCACCTGCAATTTGTTACTGATAAATATCATATTTTAGGGCTTGTGTTGTGGCCAATGATCGTCTCTATGTTATTGGTGGTCAAGAAGGTGATTTTATGGCCAAACCCGGGTCACCTATTTTTAAGTGCTCACGCAGGATGGAGGTAAATCACAAATATAACTGTTACGGTTCTTGTCTTATTTAGTACTATTGTGATCAACCCAACCTCCTTCTGTTCCATAGTTTGGCACTCCCTGTGACTCATTGTTTATTGTCATATCAGGTTGTCTTTAGCGATGTTTACATGTTGGATGACGAGATGAAGTGGAAAGAGCTACCTCCAATGCCAAAACCAAATTCACATATTGAATTTGCGTGGGTGCTTGTAAACAATTCGATTGTTATTCTTGGAGGCACAACAGAAAAGCACCCTGAAACCAAGAAAATGGTTTTAAACGGAGAAGTGGTCCAGTTTAACTTGAATACTTTGGTATTGACTTCTCTTATAAAGCTCTTAGGAATTTTGTTTTTGTTGCCGCTAATTTGTTCATACTCAATCATTTATGTCAACTTACATTCTTATATGCATCCTACTATGTTATTAGTGTATCTCATAGTTTGCTTTCAATGTTATCAATTTTGCAGAAGTGGTCGGTGATTGGAAAATTACCATACCGTGTGAAAACAACTTTAGTAGGATTTTGGAATGGATGGCTGTACTTCACTTCAGGACAGAGAGACAAGGGACCCGATGATCCATCACCAAAAAAGGTCATTGGAGAAATGTGGAGAACAAAATTAAAATTGAATGAGTGAGAGCAATTGCTGTGGAATCTTTTTGCAGCTTCTTTATTTAATATCCAAAAATTGCAGCAGAGGTGAAGAGGCTAAAATGTTACATATTCTTTGTCGCTAGAATTTTCATTGTTGTAGTTCCCTGAGAATGACTAATTCAATTCAACCGTAAGAGTTGTTGTTACAGACCTTATTATACAAAAGGAAAAATTAAACTCTCCTTTTTTGAGGATTGCTTATGTAATGGATAATGTAATAGAAAAGAAAGTTTTTACAATGCCAATAGTTTTTACAATCTTCGTATCTCTTTCTAATAAGTAGATGCCGTTAATACATGTAAATCAATAGTTTTTATGTATTTACAATAACAATACTATAACAAGCAGTAAAAAACACTACATAATGGTTATGTGATTGAAAATGCATTGATGAACTATACTGCACATTACATACTGGTCTTAACAAAGAGTACATGACATGAGATTCATTGATTCCTTAAGTAGGGATCTGGGTTGAGTACAGTCACATCTAAATCGTTTGATCAAGATTTCAAGCTCGGTATTTTAGATTTAAAGCACAATCATAATCTGGATCGAAATCTGGACTGTCCAGCCTTTATCTGACGCTTCTGTGTGCAGTTGCACTATACACAATCTGAAATCTATTGATTAATCCTTAGAGTTGAAGCACAAGCTCCACATGAAAGAGCTCTTTATCAAACCCAAGTCCAGAAGGTTCAACAGGCTGAACTATACCATCCACCATTCCACCAAACACATACAAATAACGACCAGAAGGATCTACGCAGGCACGATGAAACGATCTAGCCTTAGGTTCGTATCCATTTGATTTCCAGCGTTTCCACATTCTCGTCAGCACTATCTTTGAATTCGCTCCGGTTGAAGGAATAGAATTAATATCTAATACCCAAAAGTCATTTTTCCTTTGTCTTGATGAGTCTTCTCCTCCATAAATTAACAACCTACCTCCTAAAACCATTGTAGCAGTGTGACCAACTCTAGGAAGTGAAACACCATCTGGTATATTTTGTAAATCATAAAGTACTTGAATCCATCTCATGTAACCTTGACAAGTATCCAATAACCAAATATCATGAAGCACTTCATAACCTAAACCTCTACCTCCAAATAGTATTGTCCTATTTCTTGCAACGCAAGTTAACGAATGTCCTGAACGTGGAGGAGGCGATGGATGGATCGCAATCTCAATCCATGTACCGAAACAATGACTATCTGACAACTCTAAGATCCACGTGTCCCCCAAACGGAGGCCGTTAAGTCCGATTCCTCCATGGATTACCATTCTTTTACCATCAATACAACAAGCAGCATGAGCTCCCCTAGGAGGTGGAGCAACACTCCCAACATCTAGCATTTTCCATGAAAATGTGATGCTTTTGTTTTCATCGTGTGTAAGTTTTCCAATCCATGTATCATTTTGACGGTTTCCATGATCATTAATGCCTCCAAAAAGAACAAGGAAATCACCCATTTCCACACATGTATGACCAAATCTTCCACTTGGAATACCAGAATGAACTGTCTTCCATTTCAATATTTTCTGGAAATCATTACCAATGTATGCCACCCACGTGTCATCAAGATGTCGGCCTAAAACAAATCACGAACAAATATATTATATACTAGCACATAACTACTCGATTTTTATTCTTTGCAACCTCTTTAGTGAAACATCGGCCATTTGATCAATCTAACTGTTGAGACTATTGTATCTCTTATGTTAGACTAATTCTATGGTCTAGATTTAGTAGGAATCAAATCTTGAACTCTGCATTTTTGTTACTCAACTGTCACAATTGTACAATTTTGGTCTTCGTGTTTCAATTGCGCAAACACGATCCTCAATAAAGCCAATTGTTACACGCAGGTCTTCCCTCTATTAACTAGTCTAAATTTTAACGCTTGGAGCCTACATAGCCAATGCGAGTCTAAGTTAGCGTTGACTTAGAAATTAGACGTTTTTAGAAGGAAGACCTAATTGTAACAATTTTGATATCGATATCTAAGAGACTCAAGTCGCGCAATTAGAACTTGGATCAAAATTGCATAATCGTGACTTCCGAAGACTAAAACTGCAATTAAGCATTTAAGTATAATTTTTTTTTGTTTAAGTCCTTTCTTTTTAGGGTAAAGAACTTGTCTCTCTTTATCAAAACTAGGTAACATGATAAACAAAAAAAGAAGATAAGATTATAATATTTAATCATAATCTAGTCTAAAACCAGAAACCATGTGAATCACTTATAAAGATGCACATCACAACATAACAAAGAAAAATAGGCCAAAACAAATATGGAAAGAGAAACTAACCTCCATCAGAGCCACCACCGAACAAAACAAGACAATCGGAAACAAAGTTGAGAGAGTGAGAAGCTCTTGCTTTAGGGAAATCCAAATCTCCATGAGGGTATGACAATTTATGGCAACAAACAGAATCAATCTTGTATACTTGTTTGTATAGTTTCATCCATGAAAATTGATGAACATGGGGATTGGAATTACAAGAGTTGAGTAATGAATCCACACATGTGGAACCTAAGTCTCTCTTGCATAAAGATTTCCACAGTGTGTCAGATGAAGTTATAGCTTTGAATCTCTTGCAAGTCATAGATAGAGAAAGAACTGCATCTATAGGAAGAAAAAGGATAATAGTAAAGATGTAATCTTGAGGTATGTTGGTTATTGGTGATCCACTATAATTATGATTACAGTAACTAACACTAGTGGTTTCTTCCATGTCTGGTTTTTTTTTGTTGAACTTAACTATTGTTTGTTGGAAGAACAAAAGTTTATGTTTTTTCTGGTTGGCTTGTGTTTGGCAGAAGACAGAGAAAAGGGTTTGTTTGTGGTAGATTAATTGGTAAAAACTGGTTTTTGTTGATTTTGTATAGTAATGTGTCATGTTGAAGATAATGGTAAAAAAAGTGGTGTATAAAGATTGATTTTTGACAGGTTAGTGGGGTGCCCATTTTTTCTTGTCGTTTTTATGGAATTATTATGAGTCTTGGTTTTTCTTTCAACATGTTTTGGCTTGTTTTTGTAGCATGTTTATTTAGGATGAGACAAAAGTTTTAACTTTGATTTCAGAAAAACAAAAATTTGAATACTGTCAAAACATCATTGTGCATGGATAGTGAAACTAAATTTTACAGTGTGGTTTGAAATGTGGGGTTTTCTTGACTAAATTCCCATCAATTTATGAGGTATAATAGACTTTACCTACACGTTAAGAAGGTCATGTTCGTGCTTGCCACCTATGATTAGTAGAGTTTGGATTGACCAATGATAATCATTGGAAATTTGGAATGGATCAACTACAATATTTTGATGTAAACTAAGTGTACCGGTTAATCTCTCGAGTCGGAAAAAAAATATAATGGTTCGTCAATAGATTTAACACCGATACATTTTTGCCTAAACTGAAAGAGATTTCTGGTTAAACTGAAAGAATCTCGTTAGTGTCATTCACAAGTACTCTTAGGTCGGTTCAACTACAGTAGCATCTTTGGATATGTCCTATAAAGGCAGAACGTGCTTATTGTGAGATAAAGAAGGTTTTCTTATGATAATGGACCCTCCTCAAGTAATGGCATGTGTGAATCACTTTACCTTTGGGAAGTTTAAATTATGACAATAGACACAAAGTAAGTGCATCCGTGAATTAGCTTATCTTGAAAAAAGTTTTAGAAAACATGTGAAAAGAAAGTCTCTTGTTTTTTTAATTTAGAATATTTGGAAAACCACGGTGCATTAATTGACTAGCAGCATTTTAATTTTAAGAAAATTTAAGCCATTTTTATAGCTGAAAATGATTGATTTAATTAAGCAACTACTGAAGTTCATATCAAATTTTAACTTCATACATGGAAAGTTTATCCAAACAAAATTAAAAAGAAAAAATCATACTACTTATTTCTTCTGAGTTCTGATATATTATTTCTAGTTTGAGCCAGAAATAGATTTGCCGCATTCAACAGCCACTACAGTCAATGATCTCGGTCATTGAAGATCAGATCAGACGGTTAATTTCAAATTTCTGAATTGCTGAAATCACAATGTACGTTATCGAACGGTTTAGATCGGCAGACTGTAGCGACTGCAGAAATTATTGACAGCAGCGAATCCAGGTATGTCTCATGGCCTACCAGCCTTAAATAAAATATCCTTGCAGTTGCACATATGATACAATTTCTGGTGCATGTCAGCCACCTTAGCAAAAAGTATAAATTAATGAGTCCAAAAAAGTCAAAGATTAGAAGCTCGCAGGGTTTGGAATCTTCAATCTTGTCTAAATTACGCGCACGCGACTTATTTCTGCAAATCAACGCCTTATTTATGCAGATTGCACACTTTTCCTATGTGTATTAATTTCTGAAGAGCAGCTTTAGCTTCTTCTAATGTTTCAACACTCTGTCCTTCATCAAATGATATCCTCTGAATGTTGAACTGCGTACAAGACATTAAACGATACTAAGAAAAACAGTAGCTGCAAAAATTAGATAGAAAACTAACAGTCGTAATAAAAGCTTACCTGGGCACCTTGACGAACCCTAATATCAGTCCCCTTGCTGTCGATAGATATGAGTGCTGCATCATCTACCTCAATCTCATTAGATAGTAGTTTCTTTAGGGGCTTTGAGAATATGGCATTGAGTTCCTATTGTTCAAAAAATAAATCCAAACAATGAAGTGTTATACTCTGAAAGAGATATAGACCCTGTTTGAATAAACAACTTATTTGCAGCTTATAGCACAAGGGCTTGTCCATAAAAACGCTTATGTATAAGCTATTTATAGCAAATGATTAAATGAGCTTAAATTATTTTTGTAATGCTATAAGCTGTTTTCTTAATATATTTTGGAAAACTTATGAAAATAAGGTGAAAAAAGCTTATAAAAAATGTCAGAAACTGCTTTTACAAATTCACCCTAACAGTGCCACTAAATTTATGTTAGTAGATAAACTCAGATAAGCTAATCCAAACATGCCCATAGTACTTGTGTAGCTCAGTAACATTGGTTTAGTTACAGAAGCTGTTAACATCAACTGTATCAGTTTGTGATGGTTAAATGTTCAGAGATGATTAACTGTTTTAACAGTTGTCTCCACCAGTAGATTAGCCCTTATAAATGCCAGAACTCAAACACTGAGTTCTATATAGTATGAAAGACAGAGTTTGTGAGAGTTAGCTCTTTGGTAATCTGGCTTGTTTCACTCTATCACTTTCTCACGGTTTCCCACACTCTCCTTCATTTTCTCACTGAGTCACTAACGCTGAGATTCTTTTACTCAAGGACAGGTTTTAGATAATCATATCAACAAGCATCTAAATGATGCAATGTCATTGCAAAATATTTGACTGAAACAGCTAGACTCGGACATCAACATAAGTTTGGTTTGAGGGTTATTTTCTTGGAGGGGAGAATAACTAATAAGGGTTAGGACTCGGGAAAGCAAAATTATTTATCTACATTATGTATGACATTAGTGAATAAAAGGAAACAAGCAAGGGCTAACTATTAAACATTAATAAACATCCCGAGTGAAGTACGTGAATATCCATTTAATTATGCGTCCATCACCACTCTCCGGCTACTATGCTTAAGAAGCTATGATCTCCCTTCCAGCCAAACCATAATGTTCTTCTAAATGGAGTAGAAAGAAATAATTTGCGTTAGAATTCAGAAAATTTACCTTCAGATACTGCTCACCACCATCAACTGCAATCTTATCAGGTTGAAGGGTTTCATAATCCTTTACATCCACCCAAGCAACAGTACCAAAGCCTCCAATGAAATATATGTCACTGCCAAAGACAAAAAATTATTGAATTAGGCATGCTTAGGCATGCAAGTTTCCAAACCAAACAGCAAGTAGAATTTGTATTTCCAATTCTGCATGGATTCTATGGTTCATGAGTGCTGCATATTATCTTATAAGTAACTACTCCCTCTGTCTCAAGTATAAACAAAAGTCAAAATGTAATAGGTCCAAATTTTAAACTAAATATATTTACTTATACTTATATTAAAGACTGGAGAGAGTATATAACTTTTTATGGGAAGCTTCAACGGAAAACATAAAGTTCTACACAAGATCTTGATGCTTCAACAAACCCCAAAAATATGATTGTTTCATGACTAATTGAAAAAACTGTTTCTTTTGTCAAACTCTACCATAATGGGCCCTTTATTGTCAAACATAAACCAGGCCAAAGTAAAATGCCCCAAAAATATTTTGCAGCAAGATGTTTTGTTCAACACAGCATAGATGGAAAGTAGTCAACCTTATATTCTGCATCCTAAAATAGTAGAAGTTGCCCCACTGTTGAGAAGGACCCTGATGGTGCTTTGCAATATACTGCTTATGTGCCCATTCCTGTTGGTACAATTTGGTATTATGATATATGTGCAAATAAACCTCAATTAGAAATATAAAATGCACATTTTCTGACCCGCAAGAATAAATTAATCAGTAAATAACCTGTTGATCTTCTGGAAGCGGATAAACATCCCCAAAAATAGTTACTCTTGCATTGGACAAACCACTCCATCCAGGTATCTAATAAACATAACTGTCAATAAAACTCAGATGGAGAAAAACAAGAAGCAGAATATAAAAGCTCATATATGAAATATCAAAAAGAAAACCTGAACAACAAGTGTGCATCTTGGGTCAGCCAACAAATTCCTTGTGTGAATTGCAAGAGGAGAAAATGAGAATATTGGATCTGCAAAACAAGAATACAAGATATGTTTTTAGATAACTACTATTAAGAAACAAGTAAAACTATAATGGTTCAACAAATCCTACTGACCTATAACCTGCCAAATTAAGTAGTGATCAGCATGAAACAAATTTCAGAAGTGAATCAAACTATCTAGCTTATGTAAAGGAGAGGAACAAATGGAACCACCAAACTGGCATACATCCAGGGGCACTTCAGAATGAAAGAGTATTTGAGGTGGGCTGTCAACTTTCAGTTATTCTTTATTTTTGTGTATATTTATGCTGTATCATTAATTGTCATTTGGATTTGAATTTTCGTTATAATCATAGCACACGTTTATGGTAATAGTAATATAGGTTGAATGAGTGTAGTGGGATGCATATGTGTGAAATATGTGTGAAAAGAGAGGCAGGAGATGAACTGGGAAAGTAAGAGTAGAGTACCCACTGAAGAGAAGATGCGAGGGGAAAAGTTTGTAAGAAAAGAATAGGAAATGGGAAGGCTGTAACATGGATGGCTATTACATGTAGTGTGAAGTTACCAGAAAGGGTGATGGTAAAAATCAATGCTTTAAAAACTGAACCTGATCATCTGAAACTGATCAAATGTTCAATTCATTTAACCCAAAAAAAAAACAGTAGAATTGGTGCAAAATCAGTGATAAATAATTAGTTTGAACCGTCCAAGGCAATTATAAAGGTCCATGCACATGAACTTTCATAATTGATTTTTCTTTATCTCAAGAATCATATAGTATAACCATTTTGTTTTTTAATACATTACTTGTACAAAATATTATAAATATGTACTATGCATCACCCCTTTGTTTGACCACAGTTGAACTATTCAACAAGAGTTCAAATGCGAACTAGTGCCTTTATCGGTTCAATGACCGGTTCGATTTTTATAATATTCACAAAAATAAAGTGGGAGGAAGAGAGAAAGAGATAGGGGATGAAAGGCTTGGGCAGGCTGGGGCATTCTGCTCGGATGCAAAATCTCCAACATAAGTTTTCTTTTGCATTTTAGTTTTAAGCAGAGGGGTTCCATAAGTAAGTCCGTCTACTTTCTACCCAAATCCCCAGCTCTTACCATATTCTTACTCTTTCTTGAGCAGGAACAAACCTGGATTGGAATCATCTATAATCACGCCCAATTTACAACTATTTAGGTATCTGTATTTCATTAACTTGGTATCCAGATACTAGGATTGCGAGAACAAGTTATCAAGAATGTTACATATCTAGGATTGCGAGAACCAGTTATCAAGAATGTTACATATCTAGGATTGGGAGAACCAGTTATCAAGAATCTTACATATCTGGAACTGTTACTGGACCAGAGACCTAAACAACTAAATCCATAATGCATAAAATATTCATAGGTGAATGGGAAAATCCAATCAAGCAAATGAAGAATTATCAAACTTACGGCCCATCGAATCCGGTGCAAAATCAACCAAAGAACCAAATGGATATCCTTCTCGTCGGTGGTGCATTCGAGACATTACAGTGCAAAGATGGGCAAACCTGGCCTTGAATTATACAAGGAAAAAACTTTTTAAAATCAATAAAGGTAATCCATGAATGAAATCAGAGCTAGGTTCAGCTCTACTGCTGAATATATACAATAATCACCACTTTACCTGCTCCATCAAATTGCGAACTGCTAAAGCAGGTCTAGGCAAACCATGGGCCGAGGTTGCACTCTGGACACCACCAGAAATCGGAGTTCTGAAAAGTCCAGCTCGTGTACCCCCACCCGACCCACTTCCTCCCGGAGTCATAATAGTTGACCATGACATGCCCGTTTGTATTGGCTCATGTGCATCATCATTATCATCATCATCAGCACTCTGAGAATGGCTTAAATTTTCCTTCAGAAGAATAAAAATCAACCCAATTAAGTCACTCAAATGTCAAAGATAAACATATTACTCAATCATCTATAAAATCAGGCCAATAAACGACCCCATTATAATGAATCATTAAATTTTCCAATAACTCTATAATTAGAATACATGTGTACTTAGTTCTATGGTAGCAAAAATTGATTTTGTATATAATTTGAATGAAAAATGATTTAGTCATAGTTACCCACATAAAGTGAGTCGAATAGTATATTTGAGGCTTAGAATCATGGTTGCATACAAAAGATAGTGTGCTTGGTTATATTCACATAAAAGTTAGTTAACAATACATTTGAGGCTAAAAACCAACTCTGAAATTCCAGCACCAAAAAGCTTGCTCAAAATCACTCATACATATCAAAATCAATTCTATTCATCTACAATAATTTTTTCCTCCTCCAACAATGAAACAAACATACACTTATGTGAGCTTCAAATTAGAATTCCTTATGGTTCAACAACAACATCAACCAAGCCTTATCCCACTAAAAGTGGGGTCGGCTAAATGAATCAAGTTTCGCCATAATGTTATATCCAGGACCATGCTTCTATCCAAATCGTTAATTTCAATATCTTTCTTAATACTTCTCTTATAGTCTTTCGAGGTCTTCCTCTCCTCTAGTGGTTTGATGTCTCTCCATCTAATCTCTTCTCCTGACAATAGAATCTACAGGTCTTCTTCCACCTAAGTCTATGTTTGGTTCCACGGCCCGTAATCACGTCTGGTTAGGTTAAACATGGTTTGACTACTGATTACTCGTTATGTTTGTTTCCCGTCTTAAATTTGATAGCAGACATAAACTCAATTCTACCCAGAGCTTAGATTTCTAGCTTTGCAATAGCATAAAATCAAGTCTTGAAATTTTTAAAGTGATAATAGATACATATACACTCAAAATCACTTTTGATCCAAACAATTTAGTGAATGTTTGGATCTGCGTCCAACTTCACTTTTTCATGTCCCAAAGCATTGCCACCGTAAAAATCCAAAAGCTACAAATAGTAGCTTCTACATGAACGCAAAACCAAACATATACTTAAAACATGAACTAATAAAAATCACTTTTGATCCAAACAATTTGAACATGAATTAATAAAAATCACTTTTTTAAAACATAACCTAAAATAAAACACTTTGTATTCAAACCACTTTTTAACAAAATCAATTATTTCAAAATGAACACTAGCATGTGAAAATCAGTTTAATCTTTCAACAGAAAAACAGAATCAAATTAAGAAGCAGGAATCAAAACACGAGTTATTAAGCGAAGTAGAACAATCAATTGAGGTACATAGGAATAGCAATTGAGAGAGAGAAGGTACCTGAGGATGAGAAGGTAAAGCGGGGGCATTGAGTTCATCACCGTCTTCGCTGGGAAATTGAGCAGGGAGAGCAGAGAGACGAAGGGGAGCCGCAACCAATGAGTGTGAGTGTGAGTGTGAGGGTTGGGTGATTTTGAGGAAAGAAGGTCGAGTTGTTACTCCACCGGCGGCGATGATGGAAGAAGGAGTGTGGTGGTGGTGGTGGAGGAGTGAATGAGTGTCGGAGATCGAATGAAACGACATCGCTTCCATTGAATTGGGAGATTATTCGATGATGAAAATAGAGCGGTGAGGTTTTGAAGCAAAACCCCGTTGGCGTATTGAAAGAGAGAATATATACACTTTCTCTTCTCGCTGATAGGGATGAGAGTTAGGGTGTGACTCAGATATACGCACTCAGTCAGTTATGGAAAGTTATTTGTTTATTTGAGAATGATAGTAACTACTAAGAACATGTTGTTGTTTTTTAAATGTTTTTATTTATTTTTAAATTAGGTTTTCTATAGAGATCAAAAAATGACTTTACAAAAGCAAATAGTATATTTTTAGGGCTACTTTGTACATCACGCTAAAAAATCACAAATAATTTTAGATTTTGAAGATATATTTTCAGACGAATCTATATTATATACACACATTCAACATTTTAGTGAGTGAATCATTTCATGTTATCCAAAAATGTGTTCGGAGATATATTTTTGTATCCATATTAAGGTGAATCTGCATGTGCGTCTTCGTAATAACCCTTGTTTCAAAACTAAATGAGTTTTATGGATATGCATCTCCAGACGGTTTTTAATTCATATACCTCGTGTGTGATCCTTCCCCGTCATTCTTCATTTGCTACACTTTTAAAAATCCTTCAAAGAACTCGCGAGCAATAATCAACTAGGTCATTTTTCAAGTTTCAACACTACTTCTACTTCATTACAATCAATTATATGGTATTTTGTTCACTCGATTCAAGCTTTCACACAATAACTCTCAATCAGTAAGTTTCTCATTTCCTTTCTCTTCAGTTTCATAGCTCTGAATGTGTATTCTTGAGTATATCCTCATAACACAAAAGTTATAAGTGTTTAAGCAACTAGGATATTTTTTTTTTTAATCAAGGATATTTTATTAATTCAAAAAACCAATTAAGTACAAGGTGATCATATGATCCAACCTACAAAAAGGACAAAACAAATCTATATCATCAAAGAAGCTATATGCTTTCTCAACTTCTTTGATTCCCACCCTCTATACATAATAATATCTATAATTTTTTCACTAATGTCTATACTATTGTCCCTGCTTTGAGTATTTCTTCCAAAAATCTTTTCATTTCTATACATCCAAATGTCGTATATCGTCTCACTGGCTGCAAGCTTCAGCAAGTTAGCTCTCCAGCCCTTCTTCTCAGTTATGCTCTGCAACCATATCCTTTCCACGGACCACTTATCCGGGTCATGAGTGAAGTCAATCTACTGTATGACTTTCTTCCAAATTTCTTTCGAAACTCTACAATCAAACAGGATGTGATCAAGAGTTTCATCAGCAACAAGACACATACTGCAAACACTGTCATTTATCATACCAAATTTGATCAACTTATCCTTCGTCCCTAATCTCCCATGACACGCCAGCCACGTCGTATAAATTGCACACGGTCTAGCACAATTGTTTCTAAGCAATCCTCTCCACTGCACTCTATCACCTTCCATCAACTTCTCATAAACCATTTTTATACTAAACCGATTTTGATTTAGCACATCATCCCACACAGGCTGCAATCTATTGATGACTTCCCTCTAGTTCAACACCTTCTTCATGACCCATGAGGTGCTCTTAGTGATTGCAACCTCTATAACATTCTCGCCTTTCATATAGTAGATATGCACCCACTTCACCCAGAGATTATCAGTTTTTTTGCATAAATTCCATAAGCATTTCAGCAATGCTACATTATTCCATATCAGTAAGTTAAAAATATGCAGTCCACCTTGAGCTCGAGGCTTACAAACGGTTTCCCATGCAACAGGGCTCTTCCTACTAATCTCAGCTTTTCCACTCCACACAAAACTCCTGCACATGCTATCTATCTTCTTAATAACACTCTTTGGAATGGGTAGGCATTGCATCCAAAACTAGGATATAATTTACATATCAAAAGATGTGGTTTTTAATGAAATTAATTTTTCATATCCTGATATTTTTTTCAATCATCTATCAAGACAACCACATTGTTCTCACCAAAATCTATGAGCCAACCTCTTATGATCAATTTTTAGCATAACCTGTGTTAGTGTGTGATGCACTTTGAGTGAGAGAAGGAATGAGATATAGTGAAAAGTAATTGATGAATTGGTTTTATTGAAAAGTTGTTAAAATTGAATTACAATTATGTGTATATATACAATTATGTTACTTGTATACTAAGTAACTAACCTAACAAACCCTAACTCTAACTAACTTGGACTCGGGCTACAACTTGGATTATATCACAACATATCCCCTTATAATCTAAGTTATCCAACATAAACTAATCATAGTCGACCTGAACTATTCCTAATTTCTTTCTCAAAATTAGGAATCTGTAAATCTTCAGTCCTTAGGTGAAAATTCCAGCCAATTGTGCTTCACTCGAGCAATGTCTCACTTCAAGTTCAGTCTGGTTTACCTTCTCCCTTAGAAAATGAAACCTAGCCTCAATATGCTTACTCCTTCCATGTATAACTGTATTTTTTGCAAGATTAATGGCTGACTTGTGTCGATCTACAACACCAGAGGTTTCTTCACTTCGACCTTCATCTCTTCCAGCACTGGTATGATCCAAATCGCTTGACAATTATCATAGGATCCTGCTATATATTCAACCTCACATGATGATAATGCCACCAAGAGTTTCTTTCTCGAGCACCATGAGATTGGGGCACCAAATACTTGAAAGAAGTAATCGGTCGCGCTTCTTCGATATTCTTTGTCTTCACACCAATCAACATGTGAATAGAAATTAATCACATCTTCTTTGCTTTCGGAGTCTCGTCGAAATAGGATTCCACAGTTCATTAATTCTTTTAAATATCTCAGGATTCATCTTGCAACCTTCATGAGTGGCACATTTGGTTCATCCATGTATCTGTTCACTAATTCGACTGAGAAACCTATATAAGATTTGCTATTGCACACTGATCTTACCGGATCAGAAAAGGATCAGCAGCCAGCAACACGTCGTGAACTCTTAATTCGCCAGTGGTGGAGAAGAGGAATGGGTGTACCTGTAAGGCACTCCGATGCTAAAGTCAGTTTCAACAAGAGAGAGAATGCAAGTACAGAAAAGGTGTAGAATTCAAAATACCTGACCCTCTAGTGAAAGAGGGTATTTATAATGAGCCCTTAGCGTTGGGCCAACGGTTACTTTGCATTGGGTTGGATTGCTAGGCCCAATACGAATAACTTCCAAGGTCTACATGGCATAGGGAAGACCAGCGCGTGGTTTTCTCCATGGGTCAACTGCCCCGTGATCTTCGGAAGGTGAGTGGTCTGTTCTTTCAGATGCGGGTAGTTGCCTGATGACGTGTCCCCGCGTGAGGGGCACGTGGCGCGCTCCCCGTTTGACTTGCTGAATTGGGCCTTCATTAGGCCCTCCCCGACGGGAAGATGGGTTGGGTCGTGCCCGACAGTGGGGAAGTCTTTTGCCCAATCCAGAACACACACATACTTCAGAGATCCTATAATTTGTTTGAACAAAGTAGCTTCAACCTTTTCCTCCTCTTCATGTTTCTCCAATTTTAGATTTGGTTCGACAGGTGAGGATACATGACTTGAGTATTCCAACATGAATCTCTTGAGTATTTATTTGACATACTTTCTTTGATGTAGCACCATACCTTGCTTCGACATTTTAAATTCCATGCCTGTGAAATAAATTTTTTTTCCCATATCCAACATTTCAAATTCCCTTTTCATCATCTCTTTGAACTTCGACAAGTTTTCCATGCTATTTCCAGTTACTATAAAGTCATCGACATAGAAGCAGATGATTAATATATCTTGTGCCATAATCTGAACATATACACCATACTCAAACTTGCATTTGATGAATCTCAATTTGACTTAGTATGAGTCAGTCTTCTTGTTACATGCCCTAGGTGCCTGCTTGAGACCATAGAGGGCCTTGTGCAACTTGTACACTTTTTTTGCTTCCCCCTATATCACAAATCCAAGAGGTTTTGTGACATACACGACTTTGTCTAAGGGACCATTTAAAAATGCAGATTTCACATCTAAGTGAAAAGTCAACCAGCCTTGCTTGCATGCCAAGGCTATCACCAATCGAACAGTCTCCAATCTTGTTACTGTTGCATATACTTCATAGTAGTCGAGTTCTGCTTTCTGAAGAAATTCTCAGCTATCAGTCTAACCTTGTTTCTTGCAATCGACCCATCAGGATTGTGCTTTAGTTTGAACACTCACTTCACTTTGATAGCTTTTATGTGTGCTGGCAATATAACTAGCTCTTATGTATTGTTTCTTTCGATCACTTATAACTCTTCGACCATAGCTTCCTTCCATTGGCCTCAAATACCACAACCAATTATTCTTGTGGTCGACAATTGTTTTGAGGCATTGTACCTCAGTCAAACTAATCATGGTTTTAATGTCTTGTTCTTCGACAGAGAAGATTTTAAGACCAAATTATTTCGGGTGTTGAACAAATCAAATGCTCCATCTTTCATAACCACTGAGAAACCTTTTTCAACTATTTGTCCAACACTTAGCAGTTTTCACTTTATTTCAGGTACATACATTACGTCTTTGATCATAACTTTTGATCTATTTCTCCTTTGAATAACTATGTTTCCAGTACCTTCTGCTTACAACGGGCTATTATATGCAAGTTTGGCCTTGCTTTTTTTCGACTCATCAAAATTTGCCAACCACACTTTCCTACCAGTCATATGATTCAAGCAACCTGTGTCGAGGAACCATATTTTAGAGTTGACATGGTCATCTGCAACTGCATCCATAACCACCATATCTTCATAATCATCTGAATCTCGTCGTGCAAGGTTTTCTCCTTCCTCCTTGCCTTTTGTCGCTCCCTTATCTTTCATGTTCCAACAATTCTTGGCTAAATGACCTCATTTTTCACAATTATAGCATTGCACGCCTTTGTTTCTCTTCTTTGTCTTCTTGTTAGGAGTTTCCATCTCCTCTTTAGGAGGATTCAGAAGCCCTATCATCGGCCTTATGCTTTTGAGGGTTCAAACAATACTTTTTTACTTTGAGTTACCTTTGCCCTTGAACTTGTTGGAACCACCATGTTTCTTCCATGTCCGAGCTTGTAGTGCTTGTATCGAATTTTGAACACCTTTCCTTTCGACAGTCCTCATCTCATGTGTCTCCAACGAACCAACCAAATCCTCCAGTTTCATGGTTTCAAGATTATTGGATTCTTGAATGGTTACGATAAAGCAATCAAAGTGAGAGGTCAACGTACACATTGCCTTCTCAATTATCATCTTATCAGTTAGGGTTTCACCACAACCTTTCATGAGATGGACAAGATTATGCACCTTTGAGACATAGCCTACAATCTCGTCTTCTTTTCCCATCTGTGGTAATTCATATTGCCTTCATAATGTCTACAATTTGACGACTTTGACCTTCTCACCTCTTTCGTAATACTTGATAAGAATATCCCATACCTCCTTCGTTGACTTAGCATGAGAAATTCAATCAAAGTTCGTCGTATCTACTGCAGATTTTACATAATACAAAACCTTGCAATCTTTCATCTTTACATCTTTGTGAATGAATCTCTGAGAATCTATTGCATTGTCAGCAAGCTCAGGGATGCCATTGTTGAGCACTTATAGGGTTTCATGAAAATTGAACAAAGACATCATCTGCTTACTCCATCGGTTCCAAATTTTTCTATCAAGAATTGGAAGAGAATTCGGAATGTCATTAGTACCATTCATCTCTGCAGCAACTGTGATTTACGATCCCAGGAAACACGATCACCAACGTAAATTTCTTGAAAACACAATCAAGAACACGAACCAAAAGCTCTAGATATAAAATTGTGTGTGCGTGAGGCACTTTGAGTGAGAGAAGGAATGAGAGAGAGAATGAAAAATAATTGATGAATTGTTATTATTGAAAAACTGTTAAAACTGAATAACAATTATGTGTATGTATACAACTATGTTACTTGTATACTAAGTAACTAACATAACAAACCCTAACCCTAACTAACTCGGGTTTGGGCTACAACTTGGATTATATCACAACAAACTATTGATATATCACACTATTGTAATCATTTCTATCAATGTAACTAATGTTGAACCTACTGCCAATAATTAGTCTAGCTCAACCAATGGTAGCCCTACTTCCCTAGCAGATAAAGACAATCTTACTACCCATCATGCTCTCAACTCTGTCACAAATGAGTTTTTATCAATTGAACATACTTTTCATCAAGGTAACCATTTATTCATTGAACAAACAATTGGTCCTCACAAACCTGAATTGAGAATGTTAGAACATTATGTCAATATTTCAATATAGGGAGATGAATTAAAAAGTTCCTTAAGTCTCACATTGTGTGTTTGTTGAAAAAACTCATTAGTCTTACATAGCTTATGTGATATCTTAGCTAGCTCACTTCGTTATATAATAAAATTCCCCTTTTCATTCCAAAACACACCAAAAATAACTTTGATTTTTCTTTCCCCGCCCTCATAATTTTGTGTCTTTCGAATTGCCGAAGCGCCAACTCCCCCCCCCCCCCCTTTTATTTCTACTCGTTGAATTTTTCGAGTACTTTCTTGAATTCTATTTAGAGAATTATATTAATTTCTCGTTGATTGAGTTGAGAAATTATCAAGTATAATTTTTTTATTCTCTTTATATAATTATTCAAATTTCTCTTTGTTTAAGAAATCATTTTGAGTGGTCAAATGATAATTGTTGAATTCTCTTTGGACAATTATTGGAATTTCTCTTGGATTGAGAAATTATTATGATTGGTCGTTATGCTAGGTACTATGATTGGTATTTATACCATATTCGAATGGTCCTTGTACCATCAAAAGGTGTACTTCTAGACTGATTATCTACAGTAAAAGTAGTAATTGCACAATATAGAATTGTGCTCTTTTATCTTGGAGGTGGCGCAATAGTTCGACTGCTTTGCATAATTTTGGGCAGTTCCGCGAAACGTATTAAAGAGAGTGAATTATTCAGTGACTCATCCCACTAACTTCTTCTGTGGCTATTTTCAAAATCCAAAAACAACAATTTTAAGACGTTTGAAAAACGATCATGGCTACCAAAGAAGTTATTGGTAATTCTGCGGCCGTTCTCTCCGACAAACCATTTAAGTTTGAGGGTTCTCACTTCAAAAATTGGCAAACTAAAATGAACATTTTTTAATACCTTAATGAAGGTTGCCAAATTTTTCACTAAGGACATTCCTGTTGTTCATTTTGGATTAACCGAACAAACTAATGGAAACAAAATTGTGAATTCAGACAAAACTGTTAACTCGTATGAATTAGACTCTGTTGTAAAAGTTAATGTAGGTGATTTACAACTCATAAAAGAAATATTCATTTGGAAATATAATGATTATTGTGAGTGCAACTTTCAGTTCAATGTGTTTTTGAATGATGTCAAAACTAGGATAATTTAGCATTAATGTATATTGGACGGTATCCTCTGATTCTAGATGTGCATCTTTCCATTAAAAAGCATTAAAATGGGTTGGAAATGGTGCATACATCATAAATGCATTGAAAATAAAGTTTTTGTGAAAAACCTATAGCATAGGTCGACACATGCATTTTTAGGTCAACCTATAGAAGTTTTTGCTTCAGCGTAGGTCGACACATATTCTTCTTAGGTCGATACCCATGTATTAATAATAAAGCTTGTAGCCTTGTCTTTAAGTTGACCAACATAGGTCGACACATGGTCGACATAAGACCTTTATAGGTCAACCTAAGACCTTCACAAGTTAACTCATTTTCCTTGATAGATTGACATATAGCTTTTATAGGTCGACACATTCGATGCTTTCTTTCAAAAATTCATATTTTCTTTCATTCATTAGCATTCCTTTTGCTTCAAAACTTGCATACTTATAAATACTTGATACATGCATCATTTTCTAGTAAGGTTCTAGTGTAAAACCTATACGAAACCGGGATTTCAAAGAATACTCATCATCTTCAACCTCCATTCTATGCGTACACACAATCAAACTACACATAATCATTTTTTGATTGGGTGACCATCTAGATTAGGGTTGATAACGTCCAATTAGGTTGGTGTACCAAGAATATTTGGTTGAGTTCTCTAAGGGTTTCAAATAAGAAAATCGAGTTGGGGTTTTTCTTCAAGATCATTGAGTATTTGAAGGTTTTGTACAAGATTATGCAATTTGGATCCGATCGAGTGAAAGCCTTAGGACAAGGTGGTTCCTTGCAAGGGAGTAGCGTGAGACGGTGGATCGTGTTGGTAAATCATAGGTTTCAACAAGTGTGCGCTTGGGATTAATTCGACTGTGTGAAAGCCTTCGGACAAGGTGGTTCCTTGTAAGGAAGTAGTAAGAATTGGTGAATTGAAGCGACATTGTTGGTGACTTGATCATGTGAAGACATGGCTTCTCAATGATATTTTGATGAAGACAGCAATGCTCCTACTATATGCTATGCTTGCCAAAATGAATTGGATCAAAGACAATAAAGATTCAACAAGATTGCTCATTATTTCAAGTCTTGAAGATTTCTCAAGGATTGATCAAAGGTATAAATAATTACCTCTTAGCAATGTGCATACAAGTGTTCAAACTAGTCATCTTTCATGCCATGATCAATAGGAAAAAGTTTTAGCATCAAAACATTTTCACAGTTCTGTTTCTAAAGATTTTTTTTCAAAACTGGCTTCAAGTAACCGGTTACTCACCAAGCGTTAACCGGTTACCCTGTACAAAATTTGAAAAATAAAATAAACGTTGCTTCAAGTAACCGGTTACCCACCATGTGTTAACCGGTTACCACTATTGCCAGAAACGAATTTGCAACTTTTCAGAAAAATATTTTCTGTTATTTTCATTTTGAAGCATGGCATCCTTTGGCAATTTGCAACCATTTGAGGAGGTGTTTATGTGTTATATAAACTCTCATTTTTTAGAATTTCAACTCACCTCCTTGCAAATAATTTTCAAACAATCATTCTTTTACAAAATCTTTTATTTTATCAAAGTGTTCTTTAAAAACTTTCTAAGAGTGAAACCTCTACATTAAATCTTCACATATACTGCATTTGTTTCATTCCAATTGTGTTGAGCACTTGTATAACATTCTTAGAGTGATTGCTACAAAAGGAAAAGATCAATCTTTTGATTGATTCAAGTCCAAAATCCAACTTTCATCACTTACTACAAAATTCAGAATTATACATTATTGTCACATCTTATTCTTAGGATTGTTAGGAATAAGGTTGTGAAGTTGTAATCCTTGTTATCCGGATTGTGGATACAAGAGGTCCATTGTGAGAGGTTGATTCTTGGTTTGACTTTAAATTTGTAAAATCCAAGAGGATTATTCTTGGTGTGTTAGAGTCTTGTTTTAGAAAAGACTAGGATTGTCTTGTTCTAGGATCTAACATTATAGTGAAATCTCTTTCATGTTGAAAGGGGACTGGACTACTCTCGACCTGTGAGGGGAACCAGTATACTTCCTGGTGTTCTTTACTTTCCGCATTTACCGCATTTCATCACTTAGAAATCTTTAGGAAAGGAAAAATCAAAAACCGTAAAAAATCTGGATAATCGTCTAAGTACCTAATTCACCCCCCTCTTAGGCACACTTATAACTTACAGATCAATATTTGATCATGGGTTTTGGAGGTGGTAGAATCAACAATAAATCATAGGGTTTGTAGGGTTAGTGATCTTCATCTCTTGTATATACACTTTTTGTAAAGTAAGGTTAATTGAAAGTATCTTAATTCGATTTTTTGAATTGAGGACAGACCTACCCATAGCGAGGCCGATTGTGGAACTACCTAAACAAATCCTTGTCTCCCTCTCTCTCTCTCTCTCTCTCTCTCTATCTCTTTCTCTTATAATTTTGTTCTAGAAAATTATTGAATTTATTGGTTTGTTTGATCAAATCAATTGGGAATAATTTTTTATCACATTTTTGAATTAGGTTTTGTTGATTGAATCATAATCAGGTTGATTGTGATTTATTTTAAGATCAACAAAATAAAGTAAATTTCCAAACGATATCGATCACACACAAAGTATTCAATAAATTGCATTTTGTGTGTTTTTTTATCATTGGAAATAAGTTTTACATATAGCTTAACATTTAATTGTGTTGTCATTAATCGTTGTTGAATAATTTGTGTTCATTATCATTCAATTGTGTAACTTTACGCATGTCTGAGCTTTTCGATAGTAGGTTCGGTTAGATGATTCGATATGAGTTGTTTCCGCTGTGCCATAAAACTTTTGAAAACCATTTTTTTCCAAAATTTTAGATTTTAAATTTGTGATCTATTCACCCCCTCTAGATCGAAGTCTATCATCTAACAATTATCTTTGCAAAAACCACATTCTGAATGATCTCGCTGACGGTCTGTATGATTAC
Source organism: Lathyrus tuberosus (assembly GCA_022829125.1). Taxonomy (NCBI): domain Eukaryota; kingdom Viridiplantae; phylum Streptophyta; class Magnoliopsida; order Fabales; family Fabaceae; genus Lathyrus; species Lathyrus tuberosus. The sequence goes on from JALAZF010000446.1 coordinate 153,334, forward strand.
TATAATAACTGCCAGTCTGCTAAACATATATGGGAAGCTCTACAAAAGAAATATGATATTGAAGAAGCTGGAACAAATAAGTATGTCGTAAGCCGGTACTTAAAGTATCAGATGGTAGATGAAAGGTCAGTGGAAGCAAAATGCCATGAACTTCAGAATATTGCTCATGAAATAATTACAAAAGATATGTGTTTAGATGAACAATTTCAAATTGATTTTATTATTGACAAATTGTCCCCTAGTTTGAAAGTTTTTTCAAATTTGTTTCACTATAATACAAAATAATTTTTAATTGAGAGTCTGATTATTCGCCTTCGAGTTGAAGAAGAATCTCAGAGACAAGATAAAAAAAAGTCTTGGTTGTTTCAAACAATAAAAAGAAATTCGGTGTAGTTCTGAAGCCATTTGGAAAATGATTAAAGAATCAGAACCGCAGTGTTATGAACCGAATTAAGAATGAGAACCCTTAAAGGGCCCCTATTACTCCAATTGATATGCAACAACCACCACCCTAAAGAAATGACATTGGTGTTTTCTCTTGATTCAATTGTAAAAAACCTGGTCATATGATAAAGAAATGTAAGATCGAGTTTAAACCTTGTGTTGCCCCTAATGCATAGGTTAATCTAATTGATGAAAAATGTAATGCATAGTTGTACATGAAATTACGGCACCATACTCTCCTGAAATGAATGGTAAAGTAGACAGAAAGAATCAAACTCTTATCGAACTAGTTGTTGATATTATGTTGATTCTAGTGTTGCATCTCACTGGTGAGGTAAATTTTATTGACTGTTTGCTATGTTCTGAATCGAGTTCCAAGTCAAAAAATAATTTCTCTCCTTGTGAGATATTAAAGAAAATACAACCAAACTTATCTTATTTAAGAACTTGGGTTTGTCTGACTTATGTTATAATTCATGATCCAAAGAGAGTTAAACTCGTTAGTAGAGCCTATGAATGTGTATTCATTGGGTATCCAACAAACAGTAAGGCATATAAGTGTTATGACGTAAATGCTAAAGTGATCATATAATCAAAAGATGTTGAATTCAAAGAAGACAAATTTCCTTTCAAATAGAGAAATAGCGGAAGCATCAAATCAAATCACAATCCTATAATAAGAAGCAATGACGAAGCATAAATAAAACTTTGACGAAGTAAACGAGTAAGAGTTGCTAAAGACTATGGGCATGATTATACAACCTATACAGTAGAAAAAGATCCCACAAATCTTCAAGAAGCCTAGTTATCTCTGGATGCAGATTTGTAGAAAGAAGTTATTAACTATGAGATAAACTCTCTAGAATCTAACAGGACCTAACACTTAGTAGAATTTATAAATGGGTTGTGAAAAAGAAACTAAAACATTATGGAATTGTTGATAAGTACATGGCTCTCCTTGTAGCCAAAGGTTTTAGGCAAAGAGAAAATATAAATTTCTTCGACATGTTTTCACCAATCACTCGAATTACACCCATTAGGATACTGATTTTAATGGATGTTATTTATAACTTAATAGTACACCAAATGGATGTTAAAAACAACCTTTTAAAATAATGAACTAGAAGAAGAAATCTATATGGGCCAACCAGAAGGATTTGTGATTCATGGACAAGAAAACAAGACCTATAAGTTAGATAAGTTTTTGTATGGTCTAAAACAAGCTCCAAAGCAATGACATAAAAAATTTGATAACTTAATGATATATAACGGGTACAAAGTGAATGAAAGTGACAAATGCGTTTATTACAAATATGAGAACCACATTTACACTATCATATGTTTTTATGTAGATGGTCTACTCATATTTAGATCAAACATTGATCTCGTTAATGATGTGAAATCATTATTGCGTAACAACTTTGATATGAAATACCTCAGAGAAGCGAGTGTGATCCTTGGTATTAAGGACACGAGACATGAAAAGGGATTTTCTTTAGGTCAATCACATTATGTGGATATGATCTTAAAGAAATATGATTACTTTGACTATAAACTTGCATGCACACCATAAGGTCCAAGTTTGAAACTATTTAAGAACACTAGTGAAAGTGTTAGACAAACAAAATATGCGAGCATCATTGATAGTCTTAGGTATGACATTGATTGTACTATATCCAACATTGCATTTGTCATAGGATTTTTGTGCAGGTTTACTAGTAGATCGACTAATGAGCATTGACAAGCTATTGAGCGAGTCATGTGGTACCTTAAAAAGACCGTGAATCTCGATTTACATTATCAGAGATTTCTGGCTGTAATTGAAGGATACAGTGATGCAAATTGAAATACTTTATCAAATCCAAAGCATCTAGTGGCTATATATTTAGTATAGTTTGAGGAGTTGTATCTTGGAAATCAAAGAAATATAGTATCTTGGCTCAGTCCACAAGGAGTCTGAGATGATAGCATTAATGACTACTAGTGAAGAAGCAAGTTGGTTAAGATGCTTGCTAGCTGAGATCCCTTTGTGGGAAAAACCTATGACAGGTGTGTTGATCCACTACGATAGTACTGCAACAATTGCGAAAAAAATGAGAACGTTATTATAATGGTAAAAGACGTCAAATTAGGAGAAAGCACGGCACTGTTAGAGATTGTATCTCTAAAGGAGTTGTAAGAGTGAATCATATACACACTGATGAAAATTTAGCATATCCTTTGATGAAAGGATTAGCTAGAGAGAAAGTCTATAATACATCCAATAAGATGATACTAATGCCTATAGAAAAATAAGTTACTCGTGATGGTAACCCGACCTAAATAACTGGAGATCCCAAGAAATAGGTTCAATGAGTAATACCAAGTTGTGAGTAATATGAGGTGATAATGCTAGAGTAAATAAGAGAAGCATGAATTCTGAAGTGATAAGAGGATGAAATAATAGAAAGTCTTAATGAGGTATATACTTTATATGAGGAAGCACCTAGGCTACATGAGTAATCTTGATAAACTCACCTATGTGATTGTGGAACTTAAGATGGTTCATATGGAGATACTTACCTTTATAAAAACATCTTCATGGGAGACTTGTCTTCACAATCTCCCATTTTTTGATGATGACGAATACTTGATGATTGTTGACAAATACTTGATGATTATTGATTTTCGAGAAAACCCCTCCTAGGTTGATTATCCCCTACTTAGTTCATGAACCTTTGAAATCCTTTGGGTTGATCAACTTTTATACCAAGAGTGAAATAGAAACAAGGCAATAACAAGCATATACATCCTTATCCCCTTTTGACATTATCATAAAGAAGGGAAAGATGAGTGAAATATGAAAGTATAAATACATACATGATGCAATTATACACATGGAAAATTAAAAATAAAAGGACTTATCTTCTTCATAATACTATCATATGAAGTCAACGTTGATATCAATGTTGATACTTTTTCAAAACATATTTCATTCAATGAAATTTTTAGAACTACCATATCATATGGTCTTGTATCTTAAATGATCAATCTTGATTTGCAATACTAGCATATGATCTTCAAGTAGCTACAAAATAATTAGTAATACTTAGGCACCCAATATTCTTTGCATCCTCTTGGGTTAGATCCCTTCCTCACCCATACATACTCACCATAAGGAATACCATAATTTCTTATGTAGCAAGCATTAGAAGTATGACCTTTTACATTAAAATAGAAACAAGTAGGTATAAAAACATGATTCCATTTATTGACATAAAAGTTATTTCTATCATAAGGCCTTTTATGATGATTTACAACATGTACTTTATTTGATTCCTTATTGTTGAATTTGTTAGTAGCTTTTTCAAAGATAGTTTAACTTGTACTAGGTTTATCAAAATTAGAAAAGTGAAGTCCACATTTATTACTTGAATATACTTGACTACTTAACACATTTTCTAAACCAAATTGACCTTTTTCATATTTCTTGATCACTTGGTTTAATTCAACAATTTTAAATTCATGATCTTAACATTTTGTACATGTAGAATTTTTGACTTATTCTGATCTCACTTTTGGGTCATTAGCCATACTTTCTAATTTTAAAGTAGTTTTCTTTTCTTTTGAGTATTGTCTAGAAATTTTCAAAAATTCATCATGTAATTCATGAAAAACATTTTGTAATTCATCATATGAAGGTCTATCATCAATTTCATAATCACTAACCTCATGTTTTTCATCACATGAATAATGTGATGTCATTAATGCTTTGTTTGCATGATCTTCATGTGTGACTTCTAGGGTATCCCAAATTTCTTTTGCTGTTTTACAATGAGATATACGAAATAATTCATCCATACCTAGGGCTGATTGAAGCATGTTCTTAGCCTTCTTGTCAAATAACACTTTCTTTATATCATCATCAATTCAAGAACTTTTAACTTTAGGTGTACCAACACCATTAACAACACTCATGGGATTGAAAAGAGCATTTTCAATAACATTCTAAATATCATCGCCTTTTGCCTTAAGATAGGTTTGCATGCGAATTTTATAAAAATCATAATGTTCACTAACAAAGCATGAAGGTTTGTTGTTACTACCACCTTATATAAAAACCAAATTAGTGAAAGACATTTTTACCCGGATCTAGGAGCGAGTTACATTAACCCGCTCTAATACCAATTGTAAGTATAGAGTATGCAATCTAAGAGGGGGTGAATTAGGTTTAAAGATGTTTTTAGATATTTATGATACTTTTCTGGTTTCTTGAAAATTTCTGGGATTATAAATGATGAACGAATGATAAATAGAAAAGTAAAGTGCATAAAAAATAAAGTGACACGGAGAATTATACTAGTTTCCCTTTCCAATCAAAGGTACATCTAGTCCCCTCGCACCCTTGTGAGAGATTTCCACTATTGTTAGATCTTTCTATAAGCCTTACACCAAGACTTCTCCTACAATCTTCTAATAACAACAAAGAAGCACACCACTTCCTTGATTTTATAACACACCAACGACTATAGTAGAGTTTGAATCACCCAATTCAAAGAACGTTTTTCGAAAAATATAAATATATTCCTCCTTATTTGCAATATCGTGTGATAAGTACAACAACTTTCTTACAGATACAGATCACCACATACTTGGTGAAAATACCGCAAATTGTATGAAAATGAATGTAGACAAATTTGAATGCTTTCCAATATCTTGAAAATTTAATGTTCTCTTTCAATGAACAATTCAAGAATATATAAATATTAAGTGCTCAATGGTTTATGAAACTTTTTCTCAATGTATGAAAATTATGCAGTAAAAGTTTCCAAGTCATTTTTGTATGAACACTTGAAAAATCAGTAAGAATTGTTTTAAAATCTTTGATGAAAGAGGTAAGTTTGAATATGAAACTTACTACTATTTATATGACATAATATATCTTTTGAAAATTCATGGCAATGCTTAGAGAAATATCATGCAGGGATTAGGGAATGGATGCCATGAAAAGAGGTAATGAAAAGGTGTGTCAAAGTTCATAAAAGTTCATGATTCTTCAGAAACAATGGATTGTTCTAAGTAGACAATATATTGTTGTGTTCGTTGCAACGATAAAAAATTAAAAAATAAACGTGTGACAATCGAGTGGTATGTGGTACAGTCGATTGTTGCAAGCTTGGTTTTGAAAAATTGTTTATGCAGTAGCAACGTGACAATCCATTGTTCAATATGACAATAGATTGTTGTAAAAAGAATGTTTGAAATTTTCTAAGTCAAAAACAAGTTTTTTAAATGACCAAAATACATAATTGTTTTTTGAGCACTTAAAATATATAAACATTGAGTTGCATATCATCTTAGATGAGAAACATGAATTAGTTCCTTGATATACCATATCTTGATCAGAATCAAACTTATGAAAATAAGTTCTTCAATCTTGACTTGAACATGAAACATATTCCATTGTTGACTATTTTTCTTTTTCTTATATATATATATATATATATATATATATATAGGGTAATGCTAATGTGAGATATTGGATCAAACTCTAGTGTTGTCGACTGGGATGTGTCGACTGTAATAGCTTTCAAGATTTGACAGGAGACAAGCATGAAGTCGAAGATTGCTCATATGCTGATGTCGATGTGTTTACATACTGTAGTCGAAGTCAGTTCTAGTATGTAGTGTCGAATTATTATGTCGAATTGGGCCTTGTGTTAAGGATCCAATTGTTTAGGTTAACTTGTTATTTAAGTTACCTTGTAGTCTATAAATAGGCTAGATCACTCAGGTTGTTGAGTGAGACCAATTGTATTATTCACTTGTCATCATTTGTAACATTGAGTAGGTGAATAGAAAAAAGTTTTCCCAAAATCTTATTCTCCTTCTTTCTTCTTTCTCTTTCCCTTTGTTATTATAACCATTTTCATTATTCACCCAAGAAACTTCATTTCTCATTCAAGAAAGTGTTGAAAGGTATCGTTTATGATCACAATAAACTGGTGCGTGAGCGTGGAGAATGATGCCATTAACACAGTTTGAATTTGAGAAGTTCGTCGGATTAATGATTTCGGTTTATGGTGCTTGAAGATGCGAACCCTTATTGTTCAACGGGGCTTGCTAGAAGTGTTAAAGGGAGAAGATGCCATGGATAATGCATTGACAAAGAAGGATAAGACAACGATGATCGGGAAAACCAACAATGTAATTGTTCTGAGTCTTGGTGATAAAGTTTTCAAGCAGGTTTCGAAGGAAATGACGGCAGCTAATGTTTGGCTGAAACTCGAAGGATTGTATATGAAAAAAAATCCTTGGTGAATCGTTTGTACTTGAAGCAAGCTTTGTATTCATTCAATATGAATGAAGATAAAGCGGTGTCGGGGCAGCTGGATATGTTCAGCAAGCTGATTCTTGATCTTGAAAATATTGATGTTACCATCAGTGACGAAGATCAAACGTTGTTATTGCTGTGTTCTTTACCTAAGTCGCATGCTCACTTTAAAGAAACCCTTTTGTATGGAAGATAGTCCCTGACCTTTGAAGAAGTTCAAGCAACCTTGTATTCTAAGGATTTGAACAAAAGAAAGGAGCAGAAACCATCATCATCAGTTAGCGAAGGGTTGTCCGTGAAAGGGAAATCCTCGAAGAGAGATGGTAGGTTTGAGAAGAAGAAAGGTAAAACTTAGAAAAAGTCTTATGGTGGTGATATTTCTGGTATTAGGTGTTATCACTATAAGAAAGAGGCTCACACAAGAAAAGTGTGTCCCGAGCATCTGAATAATCATGGAGGTAAGAACAATGGAAATGCATATATTGTGCAAGATGATTATGAATCATCTGATGTCCTTGTGGTGTCGAGCAGCAACTCTTGCAAAGAGTTGATTATAGATTCAGGATGTACTTGGCATATGACTCCAAACAAGAATGTGTTTGAAGAATTATGTGATCAAGATGGTGGATCAGTGTTGTTGGGAAACAATAAAGCTTGCAAGATTGCAGGCATTGGATCTGTGAGATTCAAGCTCCATGATGAGTCAATAAGGCTATTGACTTGGGTTAGGTATGTACATGATCTTAAGAAAAAATTGATTTCTCTTGGTGAATTCGACAAGAAAGGATATGTCTTCAAAAGAGAGAAAGGTATCCTGAAAGTCACGAAGGGGTCGAAGGAAGTCTTGAGAGGTATGAAGAAACAAGGCTTGTATACCCTTGAGGCTGAGGTTGTAAGTGGTTCGGCAGATTTTGCATCCACGAAACCTGTCGAAGACAAAATTATGGCACATGAGATTGGGCCATGTCAGCGAAAGAGGCCTGGTCAAACTAGGGAAACAGAACCTGCTAGGTGGTGACAAAGTCGAGAAGTTGGAGTTTTGTGAACCTTGTGTGTCTGGAAAATCCTATAGGGTGAATTTTAACAAAGATAAACAAAGAACACATAGATCCCTTGATTACATTCATGTTGATCTTTGGGGGCCTGCAAGGAATCCTTCACATTCAGGTGTAAGGTATTTTCTATCCATAGTTGATGACTATTCCAGAAAATTATGGGTATTCATCCTGAAGACTAAGGATGAAACGTTTGAGAATTTCAAAAGTTGGAAGGTTCTGGTCGAAACTCAAACTGCCAGAAAGGTCAAGAGGTTGAGAACCGACAATGGCCTTGAATTCTGGAATGAAGCTTTCGACAACTATTGTGTCGAGTCTGGGATTGCAAGGCATAAGACTGTAGCAGGTACTCCTCAACAAAATGGCTTAGCTGAGAGATTCAATCCAACAATCCTTGAAAGGGTTAAATGCATGTTGGTTAGTGCTGGATTGAAAAAGGTATTTTGGGCGGAGGCTGTTTTGACAACAACTTATCTGATAAATAGATGTCCCTTGACTGCCCTAGGAATGGAGACACCTGAAGAAGTTTGGTCGGTTCAACCACCAGATCTCGATAAACTGAGAGTATTTGGCTATTTAGCCTAAGCTCACATTAGGCAAGACAATGCATGTTCCTTGGATATCCTGAGGGAGTCAATGGTTATAGGTTGTGGTGCCTAGAACCAGTTCACAGAAGATGTATCACAAGTCGTGATGTAGTTTTCAATGAAGTCGAGATGGCGTTCAAGAAAACTGGTGATGCTGGTTGAAATGCAGAAATGTTTGAAGAGGAGCTAGAACAGGTAGAGATTCCTATTGAGGTGGAGCATAGTGATGCTGAGGTGTATAACCCATATGAAGTCAAAGAAGAAGAACAAGATGCTAAAGATATTGAGGAAATTGTCGATGACTACCTACTGGCAAGAGATAGGTCGATAAGAGTCATCAAGCCACCTCAGAGACTTGGTTATGCAGATCTTATAGCTTTTGCCTTAATCTCTGCAAGGGAGGTACTTGAGGAAGAACCTAAAGACTACAAGGAAGCTATGAGGAGTCAAAATAAGACTGAATGGCGAAAATCCATAAATGATAAGATGAAATCTCTTCATGATAATAACACTTGGGAGCTGATTGAGAAACCTGCAGGAGGAATTTTAGTTAGTTGTAAGTAAATTTTCAACGTCAAGGAAGGAATCGAAGGAGAGATGTCGAAGCGCTTTAAGGCAAAGTTGGTTGCTATAGGGTTCACTCATAAATAAGGTGTCGACTTCAATGATGTGTCCTCACCTGTTGTAAAGCATAGATCCATTAGAATGTTGTTAGCCATGGTGGCGAAGTTCGATCTAGAACTTGAATAAATAGATGTGAAGATAGCCTTCCTCTATGGCGATCTAGATGAAATGGTCCTGATGCGACAACCTGAAGGGTATGAAAAAAAGGATAAGGAAGATTATGTGTGCAAGCTAAATAGGTCTTTGTATGGCATGAAATAATCTCCTCGACAGTGGAACAGGAGGTTCGACAAGTTCATGGCACACATTGGTTTCACTAGGAACCAGTTTGACCACTGTGTTTACTTTAGATTTCGACTGAGAAATTCACGTTATTTTGTTGCTTTATGTGGACGATATCCTTATAGCTAGCAACAGTGTCGAGGATGTAATAGAGGTGAAGGCTGAACTCAGTAAGGAGTTCGAAATGAAGGATCTGGGAGCTGCCACCAAAATTCTTGGGATTGACATCTGGAGAGAGAGAAAGCAGTCGAGATTATGCTTATCTCAAAGGATATACATACAGAAGGTTCTCGACAAGTTTGGTATGTCGAATTCAAATCCTGTTGTGACTCCGACAAATCCTCAGTTTAAGCTTAGTACTACTCAAAGTCCGAGTACTGAAGTTGAAAGAATCTATATGAGTAGCATTCCATATGCTAGTATAGTAGGTTCTTTGATGTATGCTATGGTTTGTACGAGGTCAGATATAACGTATGGAGTGAGCCTTGTAAGCAGGTATATGGCCAATCTTGGAAAGGAGCACATGCAAGCCTTGAAGTGGATTCTCAGGTACATAAATGGGTCTCTGAGTCGAGTTCTGATTTATGCTGGAGACTGTGGTGATAATAGCAATATCGAAATCGAAGGATTTGTTGACTCTGATTAAGCAGGCTGTATGGATTCCAGAAAATCTATTTCTTGGTACGTGTTCACTATGTTCGACACAACAATCAGTTGGAAAGCGACACTTTAGAAGGTTGTTTCCTTATCAACCACTGAAGCAGAATATATTGCCCTTACTGAAGCTGTGAAAGAAGCATTGTCGCTTGAAGGTTTTGCAGAAACTTCAAGGTCGAGTTATCACTTTTAACTGTGATAGTTAAAGTGCAATACACCTGTCGAAGAATTTAGCCTATCATGAGCGAACGAAGCACATCGATGTGAGGTTGCACTTCGTCAGAGAGATGATTGAGTGTGGTAAAGTCTAGGTGCTGAAGGTTTTGACTGATGACAATTTTGCTAATATGATCACCAAGACATTGCCGAGTTGCAAGTTTTTCCACTGTATGCAGTTGATAAAGCTGCATGATGAAAGCTAGTTTATTCCCTGTTGTTTGTAGAGTTTGATCCAAGGTGGAGATTTGTGAGATATTTGATAGAACTCTAATGCTGTCGACTGGGATAACTTTTAGGGTTCGTCAGGAGACAAACATGAAGTCGAAGATCGCTCACATGCTGATGTCGAAGTGTTTACATACTATAGTCGAAGTCAGTTCTAGTATGTAGTGTCGAATTGGGCCTTGTGTTAAGGATCCAATTATTTAGGTTAGCTTGTTATTTAAGTTACCTTGTAGTATATAAATATGCTAGATCACTCAGGTTGTTGAGTGAAGCCAATTGTATTATTAACTTGTAATCATTTGTAACATTGAGTAACTGAATAGAAAACAATTTGCCCAAAATCCTATTCTCCTTCTTTCTTCTTTCTCTCTCCCTTTGTTATTCTAATCATTTTCATTGTTCACCCAAAAAACTTCGTTTCTCATTCAAGAAAGTGCTGAAAGGTATCGTTTGTGATCACAACAGCTAACTTGTGCCCTAGAGGCACAAGTTAAGAATTAAATGTAGAAATAATATTTTGAAAATTGTGCACTGCTTTTAATAAAAATAAAAAATTTAGGTTTCTTTTTTATGTTTTCAATACAAACTTTCTATAAATATGTTTCTTAACTTGTGCCGCTAAGGCACAAGTTAGTATTACCTATATATATATATTTGTTTTCATCAAAACATCTTCATAAGAGACTTGTGTTCACACAACCTTCAGATTTTGAGCATGACAAGTTTACACTAAAGAAACTTGACAAATTAAAGTATTTTTTTTTGGCATTGAAGTTAAATATCAAACAAATGGTTTCCTTCTTATACCAGGGATATCAAACAAATGGTCGGTATAAATAAGTACACTCTCCTATGATCAGTCATTGCAAAGCAAACAAGTTTAGATATAATGTTATGCATAATACCTTTTTCTACAGGTCTGATGTTAAGGCTTTACACTATGTCACACTAACAATATCTGACAGTACATAGTGTGTTAACAAAGCATGATAATTCATGACTAACCCTCTAGATAGCCATTGGAGCATAATCAAAAGATTTTTGAGGTATTGAAATGGTACATCCACCCATGGTCTACTACTGACTCCTTCTATTTCGATTCAAAAATACTCTTTAAGGGTCTACAATGATTTAAATTGGGAAAATGACCCAGATGATAGAAGATTTACCTTGGGAACATGTATCTTTTTTGGTGCAAACTTGATGTTTTATAGCTCTAAAAAGTTGCCACTAGCTGAAACAGAATACAAAGGCTTAGATCAAACTAACTCAGAGTTATTATGGCTTAAATCACTTCTATTTGAGCTAACAATTACAATCTTCCACCTACCCTGCTATGTGAAAATCTAAGTGTAGCATTAATATCTCATAACCATGTTCTACAAGCTAAAAAAACACATTGAACTTGACGTCCATTTTATTTATAAAAGAGTTGTGTCAAACATGCTCAAAATTCAACGTGTTCCAGCTTTATTTCATCTTGCAAACATACTCGCCAAACCTTTGTCAATTGCTAATTTTCAAGACTTAAGAACCAAGCTCAAGGTTGTTGGAAATTCAACCACAACCTATGGAGAATTCCTATTTAATCTTGATCTCAAGATTGTTAACAACCACACAATGGCAATGAAAAGAAAAGGTTTGAAAGAAAGAAAGAAAACAATAACGCTGGAGAAAAATATGAAAATCTGCAGAGTTTATCTCTGCCCACAACTGTGGAAATTTATTATCACTTTGCAACTGCAAAACCGTGATTATCAAACTTGATGATTACAATGAAAAGGGTTCTTCCCTATTTGTAAATTTAGGTTAACTTGCATCTCAAGCTAAAGCCCAAACTATAAAAGACCAAAAATATCTAATATAATCTTTCTAAATCAAATATGATCTTTCTAAATCAAATCTAATATTTCTAAAACAATGAATTACATATTTAACACACCACCTAATTCATTGTGTATAAACTATCTACATTCATCATAGACCTTAGCTTCTTGAACACTTCGACTAACACTACCTTCGTCATGATGTCTGCAATCTGATTCTCAGTTATGTAGTGTTCCAAGTTCAACTTCCCTTCTATTACCTGTTCTTGAAGATATTGGAACCTCATTTCGATGTGCTTGCTTTGACCGTGTGCTATTTGATTCTTCACCAAGTTGATAGCTGACATGCTGTGGATCTTCATGGTAATTTCTCCACGACTCTTCACTGTGATCTCTTCGACCAGGTTCACCGTCTAGGTTGCTTGACATGCACAAAGAGAAGCAGCTATATATTCTGCTTCACATGATGACAATGCCACTACTGGCTCCTTTCTTAAAATCCAAGCAACTGGTGTACCACCTAATATAAACACATAGCCAGCTGTGGATTTTCGATCCTCAGCATCACTACACCAACTTGAGTCAATGTACCCCACTAACTTGCATTCTTTTCCTTCATCAACTGCAGGAAACAAAATGTCATAGTCGAGAGTCCCTTTCAGATACCTCAGTATCCTCTTCGTTGCTGCTAGGTGTGATACCTTTGGCTTCTGCATGAATCTACTTACTATACCCACACTGTGACAAAGGTATCGAAGTGACCCAATAAGTCTTCTATATTGGGTTGGGTCGACATCATCTTTATCTGAATCCTTCGACAACTGCAATCTGGTCTCAGCTGGAGTCGAAGTTGGATTGTAATCTTGCATCTCAAATCTCTTGAGCATTCTGCCTACATATCTTCTTTGGTGCATCATCAAACCTCTACTACTCTTGTAGAATTCGATGCCAAGGAAGTATGAGAGATTTCCCAAGTCGGACATTTCAAACTCCTCACTTAGGTCATGTTTGAAATTTTCGATCTCTTTCTTACAACTTCTCGTTATCAACAGGTCATCGACATAAAAACATAGTGAAAGCAATTCACTATTGCTCATCCTTACATATACTTCATGCTCAGTTATGCTCTTCACAAATTCCTTCTCCCTTAAAAAGCTGTCAATATTCTTATTCCAAGCTCTTGGAGCTTGCTTAAGTCCATACAGGGCTTTATATAGCCTATACACCTTTCTTTCTTTGCCTTATTTCACAAACCCATCTGGTTACGCAACATAAACTTTTTCGTCTAAGGGGTCATTTAGGAATGCACATTTCACATCCATCTGACATGTGTGCCAATTGTTCATGTTTGCTAGACCAACAACCAATCTGATTGTTTCGATCCTAGCAACAGGTGCAAAAACTTCTTCGAAGTCGATTCCTTTCTTCTGTAGAAATCCTTTCCCCACAAGTCTCGCCTTGTGTCGAGTTACCTCTCCTTTAGGATTCACCTTCACCTTGTAAACCCATTCCAAATCAATTTCCTTCTTACCTTGAGGCAATTCGACAAGTGACTAAGTGTTGTTGACTTCGATAGACTCTAACTCCTCATTCATTGCTTTCACCCACTTCAAATCTTTCAATGCCTCAGTTGCATTGGGTGGTTCGACATCTGCATAGAAACCATAGTGTACAAGCTCACTTTCTTCATCGACCACATTATCTGATGTAATCACACATTCTTGCAACCTTGCAGGCATGTGTCTTGTTCGTTGAGATCTGCTTGGGCCAGCTTCACCTCAAACTTCTTCTTGTCGAACTTCTCTTTCGACTTCAGTGGCTGGTTCTTCACACAAGATTCCCACAGAATCCTTCTTCACATTCTGAGTCCAATCCCATTCTTTAATCTCATATATGATCACGTCCCTGCTGATCACTACTTGCTTGTTTACTGTGTCGAACAACTTGTATCCTCTAGTCAAATGATATCTAATTAGGATAATTTAATTTGACTTATCATCAAGTTTCCTTATCAACTGATCTGGCACATGTCTATGTGCTATAGATCCAAACACCTTCAAATGACTAAGGCTAGGCTTACCACCATACCAACATTCTTCTGGTGTGATTCCTTCTGGCTTCTTCGTCGGACATCTATTCAAGATGTATGTTGCTGTCGACATAACTTCTCCCCATAACTCTTTGGGTAGATGATTGCCTTTAAACATACTTCTCATCATATTCACGATGGTTCTATTCTTCCTTTCTGCATTTCTATTCTGTTGTGCAGTGTAGGGTGGCACCACCTCATACACAATCCATTCTTTCTCACATAATGTATCGAAATCTTTTGACACACACTCTCCACCACCATCAGTCCTCAGAATCTTTAGCTTTCGACCACTTTGTCTTTCGACCATAGATTTGAATTTGACAAATACCTCAATCACTTCAATTTTCTCCTTGATCATGCAAGTCCACAGTTTTTGACTGAAATTATCTATGAACGTGACAAAGTATTTGTTTCCTCCAATCGAATCCACCTGGATAGGACCACATACATCAGAGTATATGACTTCAAGAATTACCTTCCACCTGCTTCCTGCATCCTTGCTGAAGTTATTCCTGTGTTGTTTCGCCTGAACACATTCTTCACACACTTCATTTGGAATGTCGATTTCTGGTAATCCTGAAACCATATTTCTTCTCTTCAACTCTCTGATGTCTTTGAAATTGAGGTGACCAAGTCGATAATGCCACATCCATTCATCTCTGCTGGCTGCAGTTGCAAGGCACTTATTCTCCATCACAATAAGTTCAATCTTGAAGGTCATATTCTGAAACATTGAAGCCTTCAATATCAACCTACCACCTGAGTCGAGAACTCTCATCAACTTGTCTTTGAAAACTACCTTGTAGTTCTTTTTGACAAACTGTCATATACTGAGCAGGTTACTTTTCATGCCTGGTATGTATAACACATTAGAAATTATTGATTTCTTGCCATCCTTCCCCACGATCTGAACATCACCAACACCTTCAGCTGCTAGAGTGTTGTCATTTGCAAACTTCACCATTTTCTTCGATGAGGGCTTCATGTTGACAAACCAATCTTTCCTTCCATTCATGTGTGATGAGCATTCTGAGTCCAAGTACCACTGGTCCTAGAATCTCTCTTCGTCTCTTGTTGTGACCATCAGCAACATCTCTTCTTCTTCATATTTCGCCAGCTTTGCATCAGTTTCTTGATTCTTCTTCTTTTCTGGACAATCACTAAAATAATTACCATACTTCTGACAATTGAAACACTGAATGTGACTTTTGTCAGGCTTTCGACCACCACCCCTTCCTCTACCTGCAGCACCACCTCTTTGGTTGCCTTGGTTCCAGGGTTTTCTCTGATTCGACCAGTTTCCTTCATGCTGATTTCGACCAGTCGAATTGGTGTAGCCTCCTCTACTTTTGTTGCCATTCCAGCTTCCTTTGCCTTTCCTTTCTTTTTCTGACTGTGCCTGCAAAGCCATATCACTCTTGAACTTTCCTGCAGCTCTTTCAGCCATTCTTTGTTCATGAGACTCAAGCGTCCCTTGAAGCTCTTCCTTCGTCAATACTGACAAGTCTTTCGACTCTTTTATGGCTACTACTACGTGGTCGAATTTTGGAGTCAATGACCTCGAGATCTTTGACACAACTGATCTTGATGTCAACACTTATCCACATACCTTGATTTGATTCACCAGCTTTGTAACTTTGGTGAAGAAATCTGTTATACTTTCATTGTCTTCCATCTGAAGCAATTCATAAGTCCTTTTGTGAGTTTGTAGCCTCGCCTCTTTCACCTTCTTTGCGCCTTCAAACGATTTTTCAAGAATCTCTCAAGCTTCTTTTGCTGATTCTACATCACTAACCTTTTCAAAGTTATCTGGATCAACACATTGATGGATTATAAAGAGAGCTTTATAATCTTTCTTCTTCAATTCTTTATATGCTGCTTTCTCCTGATCTGTTGTCGTTTCTGCAAGCGGTGATAATCCCTCCTTCACAAGATCCCAAAGATCTTGGTAACAGAAAACCACCTTATTCTGCTTGCACCAATTCTCATAATTATATTTCTTGAGAATTGGAAGATTTGCTAGAAAGTGATCGTTCGGGTGATTCATCGGCATCACAGTTGTTCTTCCCTTGAATCAAAATCGCAGCTCTAGATACCAGATGTTAGAAATTCAACCCCAACCTATGGAGAATTCCTATTCAATCTTGATCTCAAAAGTGTTTACAACCACACAATGGCAATGAAAAGAAAATATTTGAAAGAGAGAAAGAAAGAAAACAATAGCGTTGAAGAAGAAGATGAAAATCTGCAGAGTTTCTCTCTGCCCACAATTGTGGAAATTTATTATCACTTTGCAACTGCAAAACTGTGATTATCAAACTTGATGATTACAATGAAAAAGGTTTTTCCCTATTTATAGATCCAGATTAACTTGCATCTCAAGCTAAAACCAAAACTATAAAAGCTCAAAAATATCTAATATAATCTTTCTAAATCAAATATGATATTTCTAAATCAAATCTAATCTTTCTAAAACAATGAATTACATATTTAACAAAGGTTGTGTCTTTCAAACCACAATAATTTTGTGGGGAGAGTATTAGTTATGAATCTTTGTATCAAATAGAAATCTCTCGCATCCTTTGATTTTGTTATTCTATTGTAACTAGGATAAAATTTAGTTAGAACAATAAGACAAAGTAGTAACTTGAATCAAAGTTAGTTAGAAGTTCATAACTAACTTTATATCTTAGAGATCTATATATTGAACTAACTATAAATACTCAAGTTGAGTGTAACCGTATGTGCAAATTTTCACTTCCAAAGTCTTAGAGCACCCCCAGACTAACGGGCAAGCAGAGGCCGCAAACAGGGTAATCCTTTGGGGTCTAAAACGAAGGCTAGGCGAAGCCAAGAAAAGGTGGGTCGAGGAGCTACACAGCATGCTCTGGGACTACCGAACAACCCCACACTCCACCATCGGGAAAACCCCTTTCCGACTGGCGTACGGAACCAAGGCGGTGATACTGGTGGAGATCAGAGAACCTTCAAGATGAACGGACGCTCCTCTCAACGAGTAAATGAATGACAAAGCTTTAAGGGAAGAGCTCGACCTGGTCGAAGAAATAAGGTCGGGAGCAGCTCTTCGTGAGGTTTCGCTAAAACAAAAAATAACCTTGCGCCACGACGCTAAGGTCATAAAGCGCGACTTCCCTATTGGCAGCTTGGTCCTACGCAGAAACCAGAAGGATTCGCGCGAAGGCAAGCTGGTCGCGAACTGGGAAGGACCCTACAGGGTCAAATTGAAAACAGGCACTGAAGCCTACTACCTAGAAACTCTGGACGTAGAGCCATTTGCTCGACCATGGAACGCTGAAAAGCTCAAACAATATTACAGTTAGGACAAACCACTAGGTCGGGTCAACTGCCGACGAGAACACCCACCACGGGGAAATGGCTCGGCCTCGGGACCATGCATCGGTGCAAGCACAATCCCTCACCTTACAACGTCGACCAGTTTCTGCTCATGGGACGAGCAGACTCTACGCACAACGGCGATACCTCAATCGAGCTCTGCCGTTGCCGCAACATTGAGGCAGGACACCCAGCTCGCGATGGGAACAATCCAAGCCTATGGGATTAGCATCTTGACCGAGATCCTAGTCCCATCACCGGCGAAACTACTTCGCCACCTCGACGAGTCTCCCAAACTGTCGAGCATAACAAGAGCAAGTCGAGCAAAGCGTCCACACTTAGCATTTAAACAATAAAAGAATACACAAATAAATGCAACAGATGCAATACTAAATG
The DNA here is from genome assembly GCA_022829125.1 of Lathyrus tuberosus. Taxonomy (NCBI): domain Eukaryota; kingdom Viridiplantae; phylum Streptophyta; class Magnoliopsida; order Fabales; family Fabaceae; genus Lathyrus; species Lathyrus tuberosus. The sequence continues at coordinate 171,408 of JALAZF010000446.1, forward strand.
CAAAATATTTATATAATTTTGGCCACAAGGCTAGAATAAGTTAATGTTACAAAGGGAGGGGTGCGCCTGACAAAAGATTACAAATCAAAGGGCACGCAGGCCCACAAAATACAAGTACAAACTCCAAAAACTAAGTTGCACCACCAGGAACTTCCAGGGGAACCACCTCGCCATTGACAACCACATTGAGAATGCCCATCCACTCGGTCAGCAGCTAGATGTCAGAGTTGAGGGATTTCAACTGCTCCAAAGCAGCGTTGAAGTCAAACCCAGCCGCCCCCAGATTATCCTGCTCAAGAAGACAGATCCTCTCGACCAGGTCCTTCCGTGTCTTCAGAGCCTTTTCATCGTCAGTCTCGTCCTGAACAGCCGCTGATGATCCCTCCAGCTCCGTTATCCTCGCCTTCAGGCAGGCATTCTCCTTGTTTACTTTGGTCACCTCCCCCTTCATCTGGGTTACTTCCTTCTGAAGTTCTATCTTGGCCTCCAGATTGCCTTGAAGCTTCTTCAAATCGTTGTAAATCTCTGCGTTCTCCAGCTCCAGGTCGGTGATCTTAGTCTTCGCCCTCTTAAGGTCAGCAAGCGGAACCATCTCTGCGTCCCCGAGGGCCAGCGCCGCCTCCAGCACCCTGATCATGGCCGCCGCATCTTGACAGAGGAGCTTCCTCTGCACCTAAGGGTCTGCGGACAGGATGGCCGAAGCGTCAAGTTCAGGAACAGCGACAGAACTTTCCCCGTTGAATATTTTCCCCTGAAGATAGCACGGAGGCAACACGAATCTCTCTCCGACAAAACCGCCCGGGCAACCAGCCGAGGAAGAGCCAACATCGTCCCGTTTCCTCTTATGGGTCGTGTCCGGGGTTGAAGGAGTTGAAGTGGCCTCCGGGGCAGAGCCAGTACCGCCCACAAACTTTTCCAATGTTTCTTGCTGCTTCGCAACACCAGTCTTCGGCATTGGGGGCACCTTCTTCAGGTTTTTAGCCGCCGCAGACCTCACCAGGTGCTCCCTCATGTCCGCCATTTTCCCTGCAAACATAAAAGAGGAAGATTAGTACGTGGGGAAAAAATTTTAAACACGGACAAAAGAACAAGTTATACCGAGGAGCTAGAATGCAACTTCGTCAGTTTCACACTCGAGAAAGGCCCTAGTGTTAATATAACGAGCCCACCGAGCAGGCTCTCTGTCCTCCCCGAACAACTTTTTGCCATCCCTGTCCACCACAAAGGCAGGAACGGAGGTCTCCATGTATGCATGCAAAACTCGATAGGACTCCTTGTCCCTGTCTCAAAGTTGCTCGTGCTTGACGAGGAACTGATCGATCCTATATCTGAAATGGGCATACACCCACTCCAAAGGAAACTTAGACACAACCTTCTCAACTTGCTGACCATCATCCTCCACGGTCTCAAGCGTAGAAATGGATCTCCTAGCCCCCTCAGAGACAGGTTTCACGACCAAGAAGAGCCTTGAATGACACCCAGCTTTGCTTCGGGCCCGCGGTGCTCCGCTGGATTTGGAAAATGCAGAAGAAAAGGTCCACCGTCGCCCCGACATTCAAGTAACGACATACCATTTCAAAAGCGCGAATAAATGCTAGTGCTTTTGGATGGAGTTGGGCGGGGCACAGTTCCAAGTGGTAGAGGATGGCCTCCTGGAAGTCGGTGAAGGGCAGGCGGTACTTCGCCTCCACAAAGGCGAACTCGTACATGGGGAACCGCATCCTAGGATATATCGAACAAATTCGATCGTTCTCTGTCAGGCAGATAGCTCTCCAATGCACCTGCGCACCCTCAGCCCGATCTTCTAGATAGGGAAACTCCCGAGCTTCCTCCTCAGTAAAGGTTGACCTCGTCGACAGGGGTTCCTGGGCGATCCATTTAAGGTCCCCCTTAGCTACGTAGACGTTGGCATAATCAACGGGATGCTCCGCCTCCTCGTGCACAGCCCCAACATCGGGCACGATCCCTTCGCCTTGGTCACCCATTTCACCTGAAAAGCAGAAGAAGAAAAAGTGAATTTGACAACTAAGATCAAATCCACTCTTCCACCACTAGTCAAATGAAAGGGCGAGGAAGAAGTCGAGGATAACCTTGAGCCCAAGTTGACCACGACAGAATACGGCGACTTCACTTTCCCCTACAACGGGGACGAGTCTCCGCGACTTTACGAAGACGCTGAGGAGGAGCTTACTCGACAAAATAAGCTCGTCGTGCGAAAGCCAAAGTTTCATGTCGAACATGCCTAATGCCCGACTACAAACCTAAAACTAATCCTAACCAGAATCTAGAAAGATGAACTACACAAGCCTACGCAATAATCATGAACATTCATCCCATGTTCTTTGTGTTCTTCATGTTCTTCATGCATTTTCCAGAAATTAATGTGTTCATCGAAGAACGCATGAACATTCAACCGGAAAATTCATGTGTCACCAGAAAATTCATGCAAATCTCCAGAAATGAAGAACACCATGGAAATTGCAGAAAAGGATGAAGAACTTACTTGCTAAATCGAAGGTAGAAGATGAAGATCACAAACTAAGCTTGAAGGACGACGATGGCGAAGAAGCTCCGAGGAGAACACAAGTTGCAGAGCGTAGAGATTTGGGGAGAATAATTTGAGTGAAGTGTTCAAATGAATCTTCTCTCCCCCCTTTTATAAGCACTTCCTCGCTTAGGAAGCGCAAAGGCCATCATAGCCTAGGCGTCTCTAGGCCTGACAAGAATTGAATACTCCACCACGTGTCAGAAAGGGAATCTTCGTTTGGCATTCCCAAGGCTAGACGTTACATTCACCAAGTCTTTTGTTACCCCGCGAGCACATCTTCCTCGACAATGCGCACAACTCATGTCCTCATCAAGGCTCGTCGACATAAAAACGCCACTTCGGCGAGCACATTTCCTAAACCTGGTTGACATAAAAATGCCATTTCCACGAGCATGTCCTCGCTTACGAAAGGCTTGTCGGATAAGTCAAGAGCCACTGTCGACCACCTCGACATTAGAACAGGCGATGGGCATGTCCCCGGACACTACCATTCAAGGCAACTGTCCACGAGACTACCTTAAGTCATCACTCTTCCTCAGAGCAAATACTTAGGGGCTCATGTTCTGGACTGGACAGACGCTTGGCCCACAGGAGGGCAAGGCCCAATCCAGTTCAGCTCTTGGCAAGGCCCAATAGGCAGAAACTAGCCGTGGGCACAATATGACCGTTGGGGATGTCCCCCTCACTCGCTTGGCAGTTCATGCGACCAACTGTTTCCCCGGATCTCACGGAAACAGTTAGACCAGGTCAAACGGCCACGCGCCTGACCTTCCACCTGACAGTCTTCCATTGGTCGACCAGGCATTTCGGCCACATGGAAGACCTTGACCCCGCGCTGGGGGTTACTTCTATAAATACCCTTTCACTTGAGAGGGGCAGGTTTGATCACTACTCAATACTTGAAATCTTACCTATATACTTGTTTTTTCCCTCTTGCCCAATTACTTACTTTGGCATCAGAGTACCTTGCAGGTACAACCCCCTTTTCTCTCCTACAAGCATCCTCATCTGTCCTACACGAAGGTCACGACGATTCAGTCTGATCACCTCCGATCAATAACATATCTCAAATTTAATTAAATACATATATTTCTACCCAAATTCAAGTTTATGGACGTTGCTGGCAGAAGGACGCTTGCAAAGTAAAGCACGACACTGTAAATTGATTATCCATTGGTTTCTGACATAATGGCTTTGGAGTATGTGTATGAACGGGGACACGATGTTTATGCTCTTATACTCTTGCATTGGACAAACCACTTCATTCAGATATCTAATAAACATAACTATCCATAAAACTCAGAAGGAGGAAAACTAGAATCTCAGTATAAAAACTCATTTAAGAAGTATCAAATAGTAAACACCTAAAAATACAAGAGTGCATCTTAAATTGTTGATGCTCCTACATGTTTGATGTGTTTCTTTCAAATTCTGCCACACTAATGTAGGTTCTTGAGCCTTGGCAATGCCATAAGGTGTACCTTCCAAATTTTGTTGCACACTATATTTTGAGTATGTCCTGCTTATGTTTTATTTATTTATTTGACGCATATTGCTTTTAGTATTTTAAGCTTATTGCTTTCACTTTTGTCAAAAAAGTCCTATCCTAATCACTTTGAGACCAATACAAAAACACAAGAATATCATCCATTAATAGTAGAATACCATTTTAGTAACATAAAGCCTTTTCATGTAAACCCTTTTTCCATATAGCTTTTAACTACTATATTAATTTCCAATCCTACTTTTTCATACCTTCAACTACAAGCTTTCAAACGTTAGGTACAAGTTTCAACATCACTCACCTTTTTCTTTCTCAATCACAATTCATTCACACCCTTCTACACTGATTTTCCACCTTACTCATAATGCTATTATAGATTATATGCTATTTCATAAATCTTTCAGTCTTTCCCACATCCACAAGACAACAAACTTTTCAATGAGAACATCAAAATTTTCATGTAGAGGATTGGATTATCGTCTATGTCTTCTAATTGTTGCGGTTTGTTTTTTATTATTCGCAACAGTTTCAAGATTAAATATTCCAAATGTTTCGTACTATTCCACCACAATCACAAATTTACAACAAAACTACAATGATCCTAAGAAAAGTCTTGTAACAAAAGCAAAAGGGTACCCTCCGGTGTTTGCATATTGGATTTTCGGTACGAAAGGAGAGACTAAAAAGATGATGAGGTTGTTGAAAGCTGTATATCATCCGAGAAATCAGTACTTACTTCAACTTGACGATTGTTCATCTGAATCCGAAAGAATGGATTTAGCTCTTTATGTTAAATCTAATACGGTTTTTGAGGAATTCGGAAATGTTAATGTTGTTGGAAAGAGTTATGGTATTAATAAGATGGGATCTTCTTCACTTTCTGCTTCTCTTCATGCTTCTGCTTTGCTTCTTAAATTGAACAAAGATTGGGATTGGTTCTTCACTTTGAGTGCTTCTCATTATCCTCTCATCACTCAAGATGGTAAGCGTTCATATTTGTGCTATAAAATTTTTTGTTTCTTGATAAATTTTCATGAATTGAATTTCCTAGATTGTGACCACTTTCATGTTCAATTGAACTTTGTGTAGATATCCTTCATGCTTTCACAAACCTACCAACAAATCTCAACTTTGTTCATTATACTAACAAGACACTAAGGAACGAGTAAGTAACCTCAAAATTAAGGTTTGTTTTATTTCCTTAATTTTAATGTCTTGTTACAAAGTTTTAATCAAAACATCATAGTTATGGGTTATTGATGCAGGCAAAGAAACATGAATCAAATAGTGGTAGACCCAAGTTTACATCATGATAAGAGTAGTCCACTTTACTTTGCTGTTGAGGCCAGAGATACTCCTGATGCTTTTAAGATATTTCGAGGTCAGTTTACACTACCACATACATCAGACACGATATTACTGTGTTAACACTGGTAATAATTTTAAAAAAATAAATAAATGAAACGTAATCACATGTGTCAGTGTCGTGTTGGAGTCAGACACTGACACGTGTTGAAACTGGAGACACTTTTATTCAGAGATTTCGGTGCTATGTAATAAGTTATAATGTCAATTATTTGAATAGGTTCACCTTGGATGATTCTTACAAGATCTTTCATGGAGTATTGTATCTATGGTTGGGACAATTTACCAAGAAGGTTACTAATGTTTTTCAGCAATGTGGCTTATCCTATGGAATCATATTTCCACACAGTTCTATGTAACTCTCAAGAGTTCAAAAATACTATAGTAGAGTATAATCTAATTTACAGTCTTTTTGACGACGATCCATCGGAATCTCAATTACTTGACATGTCACACTATGATATAATGATGGAAAATGGTGCTGCATTTGCGCGTCCATTCGGCGAAGATGAACTTGTTCTAGAAAAAATTGATGATTTGATTCTTAATAGAAGTTTGAATGGATTAGTTCAAGGAGAATGGTGTTCAAGTTCAAATTTGGAGATAAACAAAACAAGAAAGGTTTCTGAAATTGATGTTGTAAAAGCAGGATTGTTTGGGATCAAACTTAGAAGTCAATTAGACGAAATTGTTAATAGTGGGAGATATAGAACTAGTGAGTGTCAATTTCAATTGGTGTGACAAAATGTGCAATGTTGTTAAAATGTCCAATTACACATTAAATCTTCTTTCACTTTTGACTACAATGGTTTGGAGGAACTTGTTTTGTAGTGCACGCCAACTGTTTGAGAATTAGTAAGAAGCATGATAATATAACCTTGAGAGGTTGTCTTCTCTAGAATTTAGAAACGACTGTGAAGTTGGAGCATTAATTCCTACCATAACCAAAATACAAATTCAAAGCAGAACAAAATTGGAAAATTGTTTATGTTTTAAATAAAGATTTTCATATAAAATTACTTGAATTAGAAGATACATTTGACTGTTTAGCATTTTTCATGCATAACATGTTGTTGAATTGATTGTCATTTTCCATAGATGAATCAATGTCTCAAATTTAAAAGATAAATTCCTTTTAATTAAATTCACTTAAAATAAAATATTGTACTTTTTAAATTTTAACTAAATATTCTACAAATATGTATTTGCATGTACTAAACATTTTAAGCACTCTTCACGTCTATTGTCAAAAATAATAGTGGTACTCATCTAATTTGTGTAAATCAATATGTAAAACATGATGTGTTATAATTTATAGAAATGATTATAGTTTTATATATAAATAGACAACTTCACTGTGCAGAATGGTTTATTTAATAGCAACAAGGTAATCTTGATGGTGGTGCAATGTAGGATGGTGCTGCAACTGTCCAAGACACTTTCTGCAGAAATTGTCCAAGAACTAAGTATCAAGGGTAAAAATTGTAAGTTGATTTTCGATTCACTATGACTAGGTGAAACAACTTTCTTTATTTTCTATTAAACTAATCTTATTCTCACATCATCTTTTTAAAATTTGAATCTGCATTCCTCTAAACTGTAGAAATGCAAGGAACTAGAGGATTTGGAAATATGCAAAACATATGTAAGTTTTGATGTTTTGTTTCTGTTGAAGCGTATGGTATGAGTATGGTATGTTGAAATGTTTGTATGCATTAATATAATAACTGTGATTTGTTTAGCTTTGTCACATTATGTGTGAACCTTAATATAATAGTAAATTACTAGATTGTATCATATATATATATATATATATATATATATATATATATATATATATATATATATATATATATATATATATTTGTATGACTTGTGAATTTCTATCTTATGTTTTATTTAAGCATTTAAAAAGGTGTGGTGATATGGATAGTTAACGTTTTATTTATGTCGTGCCTATGATAAGTGATCGTACCTGGATCAGACAGTGATGGTGGCCAACGGCGTCTGAAACGGCAGCTCCGGTGATGGTGAGAGACGGTGGTGGTGGGGGGGGGGGGGGGGGGGGGGTTGTACCTGCAAGGTACTCCGACGCTCAAGTGAGAGAGTGTACAGAATATCGGCAAATACAAGAAGAGAGAATGGTAGGAAGAAAAGTGTCTAACCTGGCCCTCTCAAATGAGAGGGTATTTATAGAGAGCCCCCAGCGCGGGGCCAACGGTTACCTGCAATGGGCTGGATCAACTAGGCCCACTCCAGGTAACTGTTAGGGCTTACGTGTAGCAGTGAAGACCAGCACGTGGTCTTCGCCCTAGAGTAACTGCTCCTAGATTTCCGGAAGTAGGGCAGACCGAATCTTTCGAAAGTGGGAGGTTACTTGGAACGTGTCCACGCAGGGTGGACCGTTGGGTGCTCCTCGCGGGGAGGAGCTTTCTGTGTCGAGGAGATGTGAAGCCCGTGGGAAGGGCATGGCCTCGCGGGGAGGCGATATTGTCCGTCGAGGAGGGACGAGTAGCATGCTCGCGGGGGGGTTGTACCTGCAAGGTACTCCGACGCTCAAGTGAGAGAGTGTACAGAATATCGGCAAATACAAGAAGAGAGAATGGTAGGAAGAAAAGTGTCTAACCTGGCCCTCTCAAATGAGAGGGTATTTATAGAGAGCCCCCAGCGCGGGGCCAACGGTTACCTGCAATGGGCTGGATCAACTAGGCCCACTCCAGGTAACTGCTAGGGCTTACGTGTAGCAGTGAAGACCAGCACGTGGTCTTCGCCCTAGAGTAACTGCTCCTAGATTTCCGGAAGTAGGGCAGACCGAATCTTTCGGAAGTGGGAGGTTACTTGGAACGTGTCCACGCAGGGTGGACCGTTGGGTGCTCCTCGCGGGGAGGAGCTTTCTGTGTCGAGGAGATGTGAAGCCCGTGGGAAGGGCATGGCCTCGCGGGGAGGCGATATTGTCCGTCGAGGAGGGACGAGTAGCATGCTCGCGGGGGAGAGGTCAGCTCGTCGAGGAGTCACATATCAGCGGGGTGGGACGTCCTCGACTCCTATTGTCCAAGGTGCCCGACAATACCTGACTGTCCAGCGAGACTGTGGCTAGCACGTGGCAGTCGCGTGTCCGCAGAGGGACTTTGCCTTATTGGGCCTCCCCGAGCAGTATGGGTTGGGCCTGCTCGACTGTTGGGCAGCCTCGGCCCAGTCCAGAACAGGAGCCCCCCAAGTCGTTGCTCGGAGTCGTCAGAGTAATGACTTAAGGCTTACTGGCACGTCGGGGATACCCCAAGAGAGGAGCCGAGGAAGCCATCTTCGTGGTCGACGTACGTACGGTCGCACATACGTCGGGGATCGTTCAGTCGCGTTTGGTCGGCACGCCGGGGAGATGAGGAGTTTCAGATCCAAAGCGTTGGGGGAACTTGGAACGACACGCGTGGGAAGACGCGCAGCTGCATGCGTGCCACGTGTCGCCTGCCATTATTACCTAGGGAGGCTGGCTAGGGTAGTGCACTTGAGTGCCCTAGGCCCCTCGAGTCCCGCGAGAATCGCCTATAAAAAGCTGCTCCCCTCGTTCATTTTTCACTTTTGCCTTTCTCTCTCAAGAATCCTTCTCCTTCTCTCTCTACACTCTCCCGTTGCCGGTCGCCGCCGTCAGCCGCCGGACACTCCGTGCCTGGAACCTACAACCGTCGCTCTCCGCCGTAAAGCCGCCGAAAACTCCGTGCCGGAACCCTAAACCGCTACTCACAAGGTACTTGCTTCGAAATCGACCTTTTTTCTTACATTTCTCTTTAATTTCATCTAGTATAAGGCATTTCCTTGATGAACTGATGATGTTCTCATGAGAAATGTGAGGATTCCTGGCGAATACAGCGGGAATCTTTAGTTGTTGAGAGAGGGGGTGCTAAGAACTTCACCCGCTTTCGTTGAATGTTTCGGGGACTAGGGATGAACATGTCGGGGACCCGTTGAATGTATCGGGGTCCCCAATAGTTACTCTTTTTCCTTAGCGTCACGGGGACACGGGGCAGAATCTTCCGGGGAGGCTCTCTCAGTTCCCCGGCGAACGTGTCGATCCTCGGCCGGTTATGTCGGGGAACCGAGAGAGCCTTGCACCTTCCTCGCCCGTTCGCTTGAACAGCGGTGGAGGGGTGAATTTGATACGACCCATCGAATTCACCGTTTCCTTCTGCTTTTCAGGTAAATGGACGATTTGTCTACGAAGGTGGCCGTAGGATCATTCGAAGAAGACGACGACCAACCCGACTCCCCCATGGCTCACATGGCTTTTGCCCGGGAGCGCCCGCTCGAAGAGTGGGTCTGTAAAGAAGCCCTGGAGATGTCGTCAATCTTCGCCTACAAGGATGTGGACGACGCGTTCTGCACTGTCGAGCACAGGCTCATTGGTTCGGACAAATCTTGGAAGGTCTTCCGTCCAGAGGAGCATCATCGGATATGCCAGCCTTATCGGGGAATGCGAATCCCGTTGTATGAATTTATGTTCAACCAGGCGGGGTGGAGGTTGCCCTTCACGGACTTACAAGAGGGAATCTTCTCCTGGTTGCAGCTGGCCCCTTCACAAATTCATCCGAACTCCTTGGCTTTTATCCGGGCCTTCGAGCATGTCTGTAAGCATTTTGCAATCGTCCCGACGGCGTCCCTCTTTTTCCGGATATTCCATCTACAGAGGTCGTCATCAGGTGGACGACATGGATGGGTGTCCTTCAAGCAGAGCAAAGCTCTGTTTCATACATACTTAGACTCCATCCGGGACTTCAAGTTCAGTTATTATTTCGTGAAGCCGGTCACCGTCGGGGCCATATACTCGTTGTACTGGAAAGTCACTCGCGACGTCGACGGTGTCTCCGAGGAGGTTTTAGAGCCGAGGTTCCCCCTATACTGGACGGAGGAACACTTCAAGAAGGGGGTCGAAAGATATAAGGTGAAGCATAGTCAGTTGGTCGTCGAGGACCGGGAAGCTTACGACAAGATCGTCGCGTTCGTCGAGAGCTTCAACGAGGCTCAGCACGAAACGTTGGACGGCCAGCCCATAATGGGAGCAGACGGGCAGGTGAAGAAACAGCGTCGTCTGATTAACACCCGCGTTCTGCTCGAGACCTTCTCCGACGAAGAGGCCATCGAGTTGTTAGGTGGTGAAAACATCCACGATCTAAGCATTCCTCGCATCTGAGTTCCTTTCATTCCCTACCTTACTTTTTGCAGGAAAAATGGCCGGAGCCGAGGAAAGATTCAAGAAAATGAAGGCGAAGAGGGCTAGGGAAGAGCAGCTTCGGGTGGAGGCGTGTCGCTCGAAAGGTCAAGATGTCGCTCCTTCCGGGGCCACGCCTGAGGGTGGTTCCTCGGCCGCCATGCCCGAAGGTTCCAGTCAGTCTCAGCCTGCTGCCACTCTGTCCGAGATTTCAGAGAGGCAGACACCTCCTGCTGGGAGCCAGTCTCCGGGTGCTCAAGGGACTCCAAAGCGGCAACGGCTTTCGAGCGTGGAGATCGTCGACCTGGGCCATGAAGACAGTCCCCCACCTCCTTCAAGGTTTGAACTTCCACCATGCCATCAAAAGCCTCGCTTCTTCTCCGAGGTCATCTATCCCCGCGTCCCTCCCTCTGAAGTCCAAGCTGTGCTGGGAGCTGCCGCGGAGGCGAGGAGGAAGACGATCTTCGAGGATTTGTCCGCGGTTATGCGGCTTTGCTCGACCGCCATTATCCTGAACGACGAGACTCGCCCTGCTGCTGAGTTTTCTCGACTGCAAGAAAAGCTCGAGAAATTGGATGCTGAGATGCTCGAACTGCGCAATGAGTTAAAGGAGTGCAGGGACCTAAACAAAGAACAAGGCGAGCAGCAGCAGCGGGCTGAGAAAAAACTGAAGGAAGTCGAGGAAATGGAGAGAGGTCGCGTTGCCCGCATCGCCGAATTGGAGGCAGAAGAGAAGCGGCTCAAGGAGAGGGTCGCCGAGTTGGAGACTGTTGTGCGGCCAGCTGAAGGCGAAACCGAAGAAGACAGGCTCCTAACCACTCGAGCAGCGTTGGTGGCCCAACTCAGGAAACTCGAGCAGGATATTCGTCTGGCCGAGGATGACGCTCTTGAGACTGCGGGCATAGGGTTCCGAAACGCAGTGGCGCAACTCCAGATCCTGAACCCCGGCCTGGTGACCAATGGGGCGGATGTTGACTTCGAGGTGGTCGACGGCCGGATAGTGCCGCCCGGACAAGGGGAGGACGCCAACGAGGGAGGTGGGTCGGACGCCACCGAGACTGCTGCAGAGTAGGGACATAGTTTGCTTGGCCTGCGTGCCATTTTGTTTTTTCCCGGCTTGTGGGCTTGTTTGATGTACTTTTCGCACAATGGTTATTTTGCCCGCTTTGTGGGGTTATATGTGTAATATTCGTACAATGGGCTTTGCCTGATTTTCATACTTCGTTGTGTCTCTTTATTAATTTTGCTTGTGTGTGATATTTTATGCATTACTTATTATTGTCTAAGTAGTTGATACGACTGGCGCCTTGGGCTTGTGCTCGACTTTGATGATGCTCGACTGCGAAGAGAGCTTATCCGAGCGGTCAGGGGTTGTACTCCGACCTTCGACGAGGCTAAGAGAGCGGTCGATGTCTTAGCTTCGCGGCATGAACTTCCCATCGCGAGCTGGGTGTTCTGCCTATATGGTACGTCGATGAAGGAGCTCGGTTGAGGTCTCCTCGCCGGGCCAAAAAGTCCCACGCACACACTTCGTGGTTTTTGGCCGTCGTGTATTATATAGAGGTGTCGCGCATGTACCGTTGCACGCCCCCGTGGTCGCGATGTTGTACTGTCCCGGGCAGTGTCTAACTGTAGTATTGCTTGAGCTTCTCAGCATTCCATGGTCGAGCAAGTTGTTCCCCGTGTAGGTTCTCGAGGTAATAGGCACCCGTCCCCGTCTTAGCAGTGACGCGGTAGGGGCCCTCCCAGTTTGCGGCCAGCTTTCCTTCGCGCGAATCTTTTTGATTTCTTCGCAGGAAATGACTGCCTACTTGGAAGTCTCGTTTGATAACTTTGTCATTATAACGCAAAGTTATTTTTTGTTTTAAAGAGGCTTCTCGGAGGGAAGCACCGGTCCTTATCTCCTCGACAAGATCGAGTTCCTCGCGCAGAGCTTCGTCGTTCGTTTCATCATCGAGGGGAGCTTCTGTTCTCCTCGAGGGTTCCCTGATCTCGACGGGGATAACTGCTTCAATTCCATACGTTAGGCAAAACGGGGTCTCCCCGGTCGTGGAGTACGGGGTTGTTCGATACGCCCAGAGGACGCTGTGCAACTCCTCGACCCACCGTTGTTTGGCCTCGCCGAGTCGTCGCTTAAGTCCTCGGAGTATCACTCTGTTCGTTGCTTCGGCTTGCCCGTTAGTTTGAGGGTGTTCGACCGACGTGAAGTGTTGTTTTGTGCCCAGTTTGGCGACGAAGTCCTGGAAGTTCCTGTCGGTGAACTGCGTCCCGTTGTCCGTGACAATGGCTTGGGGCACCCCGAATCGAGCGAGGATGTTTCTCTTGTAGAAACGGAGTATGTTGAAAGCGGTGATTTTGGCTAGTGCCTCGGCCTCAATCCACTTCGTGAAGTAATCCACCCCGACTATGAGGTACTTGTTTTGGTATGACCCCATGACGAAAGGTCCGAGGATATCCATTCCTCACCACGCAAATGGCCACGGGGACGACAATGACTTAAGCTTGTTTGGAGGAGCGAGGTGCATGTCTCCGTGTCTTTGGCAGCGGTCACATTTCTTAACGTGCTCCTTTGCATCATGTTGCATAGTGGGCCAAAAATACCCTGCTCGGAGTGCCTTTCGGGCTAAGGACCTTCCGCCGAGGTGTTGGGCGTTGATTCCTTCGTGAATTTCTTGGAGGATCCCCGAAACTTTGCCTTCTTCGACACACCGGAGTAAGGGAATGGAGAATCCTCGACGGTATAGTTTACCTTCGACGATGGTATACGCACATACCCGCCTCTTGACTATCCCTGCTTCCTTAGGATCGTCAGGCAGTTTGCCCGTCGTCAAGTATTCGTGAACTGGGGTCATCCAACAGTTGGCGTCTCCGATTACGTTGACTTCCGTGGTCAGTGCGGTTTTGGTTATGCTCGGTTGGGTCAGTATCTCCTGGATTACTGATTTGTTCCCTCCTTTTTTCTTAGTGCTCGCAAGTTTAGAGAGTACGTCTGCCCGAGTGTTGTGCTCGCGCGGGATGTGAGCTACTTCCGCGGAGACAAATTTCTTCAACTTGTCTTGCACCAAGGTGAGGTACTCGATGAGACTGTCGTTTGTAGCCTGGAACTCTCCCCGAACCTGTGATGCCACGAGCTGGGAGTCTGTAAAGATTTTGACCTCTTTTGCGCCGAGGTCTTCCGCAAGCCGAAGTCCCGCGAGGAAGGCCTCGTATTCGGCTTGGTTGTTCGATGTCTAGAAAGACAGTTCAAGGGAGACCTCTATCAGGATGCCCTGCTCGTTTTCCAGGATAATGCCCGCTCCGCTTCCCTTCGCACTGGAGGCCCCGTCGACATAAATCGTCCAATTCTGGGAGCCATTGGTCGAGGATTCAGGGACGGTCATTTCCGCTACGAAGTCGGCCAGTACTTGAGCTTTCAGGGCTTTTCTTCCTTCGTATCGAAGGTCGAACTCGGATAGTTTGAGAGACCACCGGAGCATCCTCCCCGCCATATCTGGCCGACTAAGGAGCTGTCGGATGGGTTGCTCTGTTTTTACCATGATTGTGTGGGCCAGGAAGTAATGACGTAATCTTCGGGTTGCAGATACGAGGGCCAAGGCGACCTTTTCAATCTGTTGGTATCTGAGCTCGGGGCCCTGAAGAGCCCTGCTCGTGAAATAAACCGGTTTCTGTCCGTCGGGAGTCTCCCGTATAAGGACAACGCTCACTACTTCGCCGCTGACGGCCAGGTACAAGAAAAGTGTTTCCCCGGTATCTGGTCGGGATAAGACCGGGGGTTGAGACAAGACTCGCTTTAGATGGAGGAGGGCTTGCTCGCATTCTTCACTCCATTCAAATGTCGCCTTCTGCCGGAGAAGCTTGAAGAAGGGGAGTGCGTACTGCGCGGATTTGGCTACGAAACGGGAGAGAGACGTCAGCATTCCGTTAAGCGACTGGATCGACTTCTTCGAGTTCGGTGTGGGGATTTCGGAGAACGCCCTACATTTGTCAGGGTTCGCCTCAATGCCCCTCTCCGTGAGGTAGAAGCCGAGGAATTTCCATGCGCGGGCACCGAAGGTGCATTTGTCGGGGTTGAACCTCATGCGACATTTCCTCGTAGTGTCGAACACTTTCTAGAGATGAGCGGCATGGTCAACTTCCTCCGCAGATTTGACGATCATGTCGTCCATATAAACCTCGAGCACATCGCCGATATCTGCCCGGAAGACTTTGTTCATCATCCGTTGGTAGGTGGCGCCCGCATTTTTCAAGCCGAAGGGCATTACGTTATAGTAGTAATTTCCCGATTCGGTCATGAAGGCCGTATGCCGTTTGTCGGCCTCGTCTATGGGGATTTGGTTGTACCCTGAATAAGTGTCCATAAAAGATAGTAATTTAAATCCTGCAGAATTATCGACCAGTTGGTCGATGTTAGGCAAGGGATAAGAGTCCTTCGGGCATGCCCGGTTAAGATCCGTGTAGTCAACACACATCCTCCATTTTCCATTACTTTTCTTAACGAGTACAACATTTGAGAGCCAAGTTGTGTACTTGGCCTCGGAAATAAAATTTGCCTCTAGGAGGTCTTTTACAGCTTTTTCAGCAGCCTCCATTTTTTCCGGAGACTGCCTACGCCTACGTTGAGCTACGGCCCTAGCGGCCGAATCTATAGTCAGTTGATGACAAGCTACTTCAGGGTCCAGTCTAGATATCTCTGCAGCACTCCAAGCGAACAAGTCTGCATTTTCTTGGAGACATGCCTTCAGTTGCCTCTTCGCCAAGTCGGGGAGTCCAGAGTCAATCTTCACACTCCGGTCAGGGCTGTCGCCGAGAGGAACCAGCTCGAAATCTCCATCTGGGACGGGGCACGTTGGGTGGAGAGGCTGCCCGTTAACTTCAAGTGGGAGGTCCTCGCTAGCAGCTCTCTCCAGCTCCCCAGGAAATTGGCTGTCAAGGTCAATCGCGCTGACCGGCGGGAGCGGAGCCTGCACAACGTCTGAAGGTGTTTCGGCCTGAGTCTTGGATTTGATGCCGCCAACGACGCTCAGACCCCTGATTGCTGCGTCGAAACATCTTCTGGCCGCGTTGATGTCTCCTTGGAGGGTGACCACACGTCCGCGCTTCGTGTAGTATTTCATCTTCAGGTGGACCGTTGATGGTACTGCCGTTAGCTCCGCCAACGTGGTCCTCCCCATTATACAGTTGTAGAGGGACGGGCAGTCCACCACTAAGAAACGCGTCTTCACCTGTCGGGCAGTTTCCTCAATCCCGAAGGTGACCATCAATTCCACGAAACCCCACGGTCTGGTGGTCGCTCCGTTGAAACCTTGTAGGTCTGATCCTACGTACGGGGACAAGTGTTGCTTGTTCAGCTGGAGGGTCTCGAAAAGGTGGACGTACATGATGTCCACCGAGCTCCCTTGGTCGACCAAAATTCTGTGGACGTCGAAGTTGGCCATCTGTGCCCGGATCAGAAGGGGGATGTTTGCGTTCGGTGCCCCACCGGGAAGTTCCTCGAGGTAGAAGGTGATCGGATTTGATCTTCCTTTGACTCGCTCGAGAGTAGGCGTTCGAGGAGTTGTCGCCTTCAGTTCGTCGAACTTCCTCTTTATCGACCCCACGGTCAAACGGTCAGGGGCTCCGCCCGATATGACCAGGGCTTGGGGGAAAGACTCCCAGGTGCTTCGGGTGCTTATCGAGTCTTCAACCGGGAAGTTGTTCCACATGTTTCGGACAGCTTCTGGGATGTCGAGCTCTCCAGGAAAACCGAAGTCTTCAGGCCGCGTGATGCTCAACGCGACCTGCAGCGATCCGTTGTTGGGAGAGGGAGTTGACTCCTCGACGTTCTGGGCCTCCTGGCCGCCGGGGCGGGGGGCCTCTTGCTGCTTGGCGTACTTCTTCAGGTACCCTTCTTTAATCAGCGTTTCGACCGCGTCCTTAAGGTGGACGCAATCTTCAGTAACGTGCCCATGATTGCGATGAAACCGACAATACTTGGACTTGTCAGCACTTGGTTTGGAAGCCGTCGGTTTCGGGAAGCGGATTCCCCCTTTGACGAACTCCGAATTGGCACAGTCGCTGAAAATACGCGAGCGGGACACGTTCAGCGGTGTGTAATCTTTGAAAAGACCAGACGGTCCCCGTGATTCGCGGGGCTCTTTGGTCCGGGCTTCTTTCTTTCTTTCTCCGCCTCGCCTGGGTGGAGGGGAGTCTCCTCTTCTTCTGTCTCCTCCTCGCCTGGGTGGAAGGGAGTCTTCTTCCTTGTTGCCGCGGGGGCCTTCTCGGCGCCTCGAGTCGAGGGCAATTTGCGCAGCCTCAGCTTCCTCGAACTCAATATGCGACTGAGCCCTCTCGAGGAGGCCTTCAAAGCTGCGAGGACAGTGCAGCCCGACGAATTCTGCGAACTTGGATCCTATCCTCAAACCCTTGATGATGAGGTACATTTTGATGTGGTCGGTCACATGGATCTCGACTGCCTCTTTGTTGAACCTCTCTATGTAGCTCCGGAGAGGTTCATCCTTCCCCTGAAAGATGGATTCTAGGGAGGCTATTGTCTTCGGATGTCGACGAGACGCCGTAAAGTGTTTTCGAAAGCGTTCCCTCAGGACCCTCCACGACGTAATTGACTCGGAAGCTAGGTTTTTATACCAAGCCATGGCCCCTTTCCGAAGAGTCGTAGGGAATAGTCGACATTTGATGGCGCCGGAGACGTTCCTGAAATCGAGGAGAGCTTCGAAACTCTCGACATGGTCATCAGGATCGGACGTCCCGTCATAGGTTCCTAAGGATGAGGGTCTCTCCAGGCCCTTAGGGATAGGGGCGTCCATGATGTGCCTGGCCAGAGGGGTCCGGTAGTCGTCGTCCTCGCTTGCTCCCGGGGACACGGATGGGGAGTGTCGCCCACGAACATGGTGACGTCTCGGGGAGTGATTTCTTGGACGTCCTCTGGGATCCTCGGTTTCCGACTTGCTCCTTTTGTTTTTCGAGGAGCGAACTGGTTCCTTCGGTGGCGGGGAGCGGTGGCGTTTCTGAGGCTGTTCTGGCTGTGAATGCTCTAAGCGTGGCCTGTGACCTCTGGGAACTGGGGAAGGGCTTCGCGATTCCCCCGGGGACGGTGAACATCTTGGAATTGGCGGTGGTCGGTGCCTTCGCGGGGAAGATCGACCACGAATTTTCTCCAGCGCCTCGATCCGGACGTTCTGGTTGAAGATCATCTGGTTGGTCTGATTGACCAACACAAACAAGGTGGCGGTGCTCGGATCCGCATTTGGCGGCGGGTTCACGGGCTGAAAGACGGGCTGGAGGGCTGTTTCCTGTCCGTCTTGGTGAGCTGTCGCGTACTCCACTTCGTCGGAAGACGGGGAGGCGGTGAGTCCGTCTCTGACGTCGTTCTCCACGACGGGTCGGGAAGCGTTGTTGTCGACGTGGTTGCCAGTAGTGAGCTGGGCAATGACGTTGTCTAAGGCTTGATTAGCCGACGGGTTGGCCATGATAGTTGTTGAACGGAGAAAGCTTTGGTTTATCGAACAGAAAAACGAGGAAGCTTATGTTGTCCCCACAGTCGGCGCCACTGATCGTACCTGGATCAGACAGTGATGGTGGCCAACGGCGTCTGGAACGGCAGCTTCGGTGATGGTGAGAGACGATGGGGGGGTGTACCTGCAAGGTACTCCGACGCTCAAGTGAGAGAGTGTACAGAATATCGGCAAATACAAGAAGAGAGAATGGTAGGAAGAAAAGTGTCTAACCTGACCCTCTCAAATGAGAGGGTATTTATAGAGAGCCCCCAGCGCGGGGCCAACGGTTACCTGCAATGGGCTGGATCAACTAGGCCCACTCCAGGTAACTGCTAGGGCTTACGTGTAGCAGTGAAGACCAGCACGTGGTCTTCGCCCTAGAGTAACTGCTCCTAGATTTCTGGAAGTAGGGCAGACCGAATCTTTCGGAAGTGGGAGGTTACTTGGAACGTGTCCACGCGGGGTGGACCGTTGGGTGCTCCTCGCAGGGAGGAGCCTTCTGTGTCGAGGAGATGTGAAGCCCATGGGAAGGGCATGGCCTCGCGGGGAGGCGATACTGTCCGTCGAGGAGGGACGAGTAGCATGCTCGCGGGGGAGAGGTTAGCTCGTCGAGGAGTCATATATCAGCGGGGTGGGACGTCCTCGACTCCTATTGTCTAAGGTGTCCGACAATACCTGACTGCCCAGCGAGACTGTGGCTAGCACGTGGCAGTCGCGTGTCCGCAGAGGGACCTTGCCTTATTGGGCCTCCCCGAGCAGTATGGGTTGGGCCTGCTCGACTGTTGGGCAGCCTCGACCCAGTTCAGAACAATAAGCATACTAATTCTATCTGAATGAACTACTAAAGGTGGTTATGATATGGAAATTAAATTTGCAAGAGTTTATGATCTTGTTGCTTTCAAGTGTTGAGTTTCTTCAATACGTATTAAGTTTCTAGTATATAACTTGCACGAGATTCAACAACTGAAACTATAGGTAGTCCCGAGGGGACGACATCCTCCTATGATAGTTAGCAGCACTGAACAAGCGAGTCATAGGTCGGGGGAAAGAAAACGTCTTAAAAAAATAAAAATAAAAGGACATCGCTCTAATCCTTGAGAACTGATAAAATTGCATAATGTAGTTAGAATAATTCTTATTGTATTCTGTGTATCTTGAAGATACAATGAACTCTCTATATATAGAGAGCAGAAGCATAATAGAAATTAGATCTGATACTTGCTTACTGATACTTGCTAGATCTAATACTTACTTACTAGATCTGATACTTGCTTACTAAGCCAGCTCAACATTACACAATATAGAAACCTAACTACCACTATCTACATTATCTCTATCATTTCCTATTAGAAGCTGAGGGTGTGCCTGCCAAATCCCTTTTGTTGAACACCCTTAGCTTGGCCCGTAGTGGAATAAACTTTGCTGTAGATAGAGGTTTAGTTAGGGCATCTGCCCACTGATCCTGAGTTGGAACATGACTACAACAAGGCTTTTCCTGGGAACTTTCTCACACACAAAAAAGATTTCTAGCTCCATATGTTTGGTCCTTTTATGGAGAACAGGATTGTGAGCAAGAGTGACAGTGCTCAGATTATCACACATGATTTTAGGAACTTGAAAAGTACATTGTAGTTCCTTAAGCAATGATTGAACCCAGATGATTTCAGCAGCAAGTTGGGCCATGCTGCGATACTCTGCTTCTGCACTAGATCTGGCAACCAACTGCTACTTTTTAGACCACCATGACACCATATTAGGACCAAGAAACACACATGCCTCTGAGGTGGATCTTCTCTCATCAGGGTCTGATGTCCAATCGGCATCACAAAACCCAATTAAAGTCAGAGGCTGCTGAGTAGATGCAGACTGAATGAGAAGGCCATGTTGGATGGTGCCACTCAAATACCTTAATATCCTCTTGACAGCTTTCCAATGCTCCTCCAAAGGATTGGACAGAAACTGACAAGCCTTATACACTAAGAAGGAAATTTTAGGTCTTGTTAAGGTAACATACTGCAGAGCACCAATAACAGACCTAAACTGAGTAGGATCTTCAACTTCATTAGAACCTACTTTTGAGAGTTTACTACCGGAAACCATGGGAATGGGCATGCCATTGGCACTTAACATATTTACTCCTGCCAATAAATCAGTGATGTATTTGGTTTGTGAGAGAAGTAAGGATCCATTAGCCAAGAGGGTGACTTCAATTCCTAGAAAATAATCTAATTTACCCAGTTGTTTGAGAGAGAAATTAGAATTCAACTGCTTAATCAAAGAGTCTATAAAGGGGGCAGAATTTCCCGTGATGATTATATCATCAACATAGACCAGCATCATAACCTGAAGACTGCCATGGTGAAGCAGAAATAGACTTGGATCACACCTATTGGCCTAAAAACCATGATGCAGTAGAGCACTCTTGAGTTTGTCAGTAGATTCAAACCCAGGAGGTTGTTGCATGAAAACTTCTTCCTCAAGGGTGCCATTAAGAAAGGCATTATTAACATCAATTTGTTGAATGGTCCAGTAGTTGGTAATAGCAAGGGTCAAAACAATCCTGACGGTGACTGGTTTCACTACAGGTGAAAAGGTCTCTGTGAAATCACTTCCAGCTTGCTGATGAAAACCTTTGGCCACACGCCTGGCCTTATACTTGTTTATAGAGCCATTAGGGTTTTCTTTCACCCTGAAAACCCATTTGCAGCCTATGGGTTTTCTGGAACCAGATGATGCCACCAATGTCCTGGTCTGATTTCTCAGCAGTGTCTGATATTCCTCTTTCATAGCCTAAAACCAGTGGGGAGTAGCCAAGGCTTTACCAACAGAGGTTGGTTCCTTATGAGTAAGTAACAGGGTGCGGTTGAGTCTAGGTTGAGATATACCTCTTTTGGCTTTGGTTTGCATAGGGTGAATATTGAGAGGATGGATGAATGGTTGAGATAAATTGGGAGGGACAGGGATAATACTAGGAGACAAATTTTGAGGTGAGGAGGGAGAGATGGTACTGGCTTCTACCAGATCAGAAGTGATAAGCCCAGGAGAAGAGTTGGATGTAACACTAGGTATGCTGGGAGCACTAGACATATGGGGTAGTGCATGAGAAGGTAAGGGACTAGGGGAGGAAATAGGTACAGTAGTGGAAGTAAGAGGATTTTGATGATTGACTGAGGAAGAGGATGCAAGGATGTTATGTTGAGCAGGAAGAAGAGTAGGTGAGAGAGATGGCATAGACCAAGAGGAAACAGTGGGAGAAGAGGATGAGGCTGGAGTAGATTGAGGAGAAGTAGGAAATAGGGTAGAGTAAGGAAATTTTGACTCATGGAAGAGGACGAATTTTGAGATGTAAATATGACCATTAGAGGCAAGATACTTACAACCTTTGTGAACTGTAGAATACCCAAGAAAAATGCACTTTTGAGATATATAGTCTAATTTGCGGGAGTTATAAGGGCGAAGAAAAGGATAACAAGAGCATCCAAACACTTTAAGGCATGAGTAATCAGGTGGCTTGTTGAGCAATTTGAAGTAAGGAGGGTAGTTATTTAGGGTAAGGCTAGGGAGTCTGTTAATGAGGTTGGCTGATGTGACAAAAGCATGATCCCAAAACATTAATGGTAGGGTAGATTGAGCAAGTAAGGTTAGGCCAGTTTCAACAATATGGCGGTGTTTACGCTCAATAATGCCATTTTGATGGTGTGTGGGGGGGGGGGGGCATGTGAATCTGTGAATAATTCCCAACTCAGTGAGGTACTTAGTGAAGGGCCTGAACTCACCTCCCCCATCACTTTGGACACTTTTGATTTGACTATTGAATTGGAGTTCAACCATTTTCTTAAATTGGATGAATTGGGTGAGAGTGTCAGATTTGAGTCTGAGAGGAAACACCCAAACAAATCTGGAAAAGGCATCAACACAAGTTAGAAAATAGGTGTAGCCACTTGAGGATTTCATGGGAGCTGGTCCCCATAGGTCACAGATAACAAGTTCAAAGGGTTGACTGTACACAATGGTGGATAAAGAAGTGGGCAGTCTATGGGATTTGCCTAAGCAGCAAGCAATGCATAGTTCAGCTGGGGGTTTGGGAGGGATAGGTAGGTGACACAACTTTAAAATTTCAGTAAGAGCATGATGATGTGGATGCCCTAATCGGGTATGCCACAAAGCATACTTATTGTTAGCTATAGATAAGGAATTGTTAACATGATGAGAAGAATTAGGTAAAGTGCAAATGGTATTATTATTGATGGTAGCAGAATTACAAGATGTGCTACAAGATATGCTACAACTACTCTTGTGAGAAGACTGAGAGATGCAGGTGTTAAGATTGGGAATGGACTTGGACAGCTGAGAAGTAGGCTTAGGGAACTTGTAGAGTCCATCATCTCCAACTAAACCACGAAGCAAAACTTCAGAAGAAGCCTGTGATTGACAACACAAAACTTAGGGTGAAACTCAAAGAAAACATTGTTATCTTGTGCGAATTTGCTAACGCTCATTAGGTTTTTTGTTATGTGAGGCACAAGTAACAGATTTTGAAGGGTTAGAGACATGGTATGATAGTTTGGTAAAGGAAAAGACATAAAACCAACAGAGTTGATTGACAAACCTTGGCTATTCCCATAAAGACCTGTTCAGATCCAGGCACATAAATGGAGTCCGACAGATTTAATGCATTAGGAGTAACATGGTGAGATGCACCTGAGTCTGGATACCACCATTGATTATTGAAGCTAGCTTTAGAACCTGCAAAGAAAGCTTGAGGCACAGGAGCCCTAGGTGGAGTGGCTTTTGGAGCTGCATAACCAGAAGCAAATTGATACATAGGGCATGCTTCCATTAGAAAAGGATTATAGGGACCTCTTTGAGATTGATACATGGCAGCATTGGAATTAGAATAAAGATGAAAACAGATGGACGCATCATGTCCAGATTTGTGACAAATCTGACATTGCATTTTGCAAAAGCGACCTCTACCACGACCATAACGTCCACCTCCACGGTCAGAACGTCCACCACGCGAGCCATAACCATGATTCTCAGCATTAGCAGTGATATGACTTGTACCTTGAGGAAACGCTTCAGAAACAGATTTTTCAGTGGTGACTGGAGAGGACGGTGACGCTGCCTGCGTTAAATCCACAATCACCGGCTCTATGAGAAAAACTTTCCGATGCTTCTTCAGTCGCGACTCATGTGCAAGAAGCGACGAATCAAGTTCATCAAGAGAGTTGAGATCTTCTTTGTTGTTAACAGCAGCAACAATGGCATCGTATTCCTCAGGAAGAGCGTCAAGTACAATCTCAATTAGGTTACGAAGAGGAACGAGATCTCCAATCGAAATTAGGGATCCATTAATTTCACAAACTCGCACCATGAGTTCATCGATCGTAAGCGCCCCTTTCGTTAGACGATGCAATTTCGATCGTAATTGACGTGCTTTGGTGGAGAGAAGCGTGTTGAAGTAGCGGTGAACCTCCGTCTAGACTTGCCATGAATGCTTGCAATCCACGAGCTTCGGTATAAGCGAATTGGAGATGGTGGATAGAAGCCATGATACTTGCTTACTGATACTTGATCGATCTGATACTTACTTACTAAGCCAGCTCAGCATTACACAATATAGAAACCTAACTACCACTATCTACACTATCTCTATCAAGAACTTCCTTGATAATTTAGCAATTGAGAGACTGTTGCGACAAGTAAGAAAGTGGTCCACCCGAAAACTGAAAAATCAAAAGAGTTCCTTTTGGCTTATATAATAATAATAATAATATTTTTATAAATAATTAAACTCTAACTGGGCAGACCCTTAATCACTTCTAATGGAATATGTATAGGACTGTGAAAAGACAAATAGTATTCCTATTGATTCTAAGGGAGAACGAAGATCGGAGGAATAAAAAAGTAATTGGAGAAAAAGATTATGGAGTTCGAAGGAGACATTCATATTGAGGAAGAAATTAAAATATTTTTGACTCTTATATTTTGTCTTGTATTAGCTATAGTTGATGCCTGATAGTGCACTTGGTTTTGACAAACTGCTTCTATTTTGGTTAGTTAGAAGTTTTGGTAAGTTCTAATCAACATTAAGTATCTTTGAAATTTTATTTTTTTTTAATACAAACTACTTGTTGTAATAACTCAGTGGCTTGTGTTTCTTATTTAATATTTTTAGGCTTTGGCAATGCTTACATATCAAGCAGGAACATTTACATCCAAATGCATGTGGAAAATCAAGTTGTGAAAATTAACTAATGCCTCTAAACCATGGAATTCATGAATTTCTTGTGGGAAGATTTTGTTCCAAAAATAAATTTCTTTATTTTTTTCATTTTGATAAATTTAATATTTTCAGTTTCAATAAAATAAAGTGGATTAAAATGTGTCAATATTAATGTTTTTCATCTTGCAATTTCAATGATAAAATTAACTAGAATTAGCCCAATTTTAAAAAGATTAAAGGAGTCTTTACAACTTCTTTTCTTAATAAAAATTATCCAGTTATGTAGTGACAATTAAAAAAAATTAGTTTAAAAAAATGAGTAAAATGTAATATCAGCAACTCTACTATTATGAATTTTTTGGCTTAATACATCCTTTAGTCCTTTAACTTAATTTTAGGTTTCACTTTCGTTCCTTATTTAATAAACGTTTCTCTTAAGTCCCTTAATTCAAATTCCGTTAGTCATACTAGTCCTTTCCGTTAAATTTTGTCAAAATCCGTTAAATTGGACAAACATGAAACTCTAGCTGGCATTAATTTAGCTGACTTGGCAATAATTTTTAATTAAAATAGAATATTTTGTTATATTATAAGAAGCAAGTTTCTTACCTCTTCCAAAAAACCCTAGCCGTCACACACACTAAGTGAATCAGGGAAGAAAATGACCACCAACATCAAAATCATGGATGCTGCTTACTTCTTCTGTAGATCTGAGATTATCTCTTGAATCAATTCACTTCTTCAACTCAATCTCACGAAAATTGAAAATGTTTGATTTTTTCGATATGAGATTTCCCTTGAATCAATTCAGTTCTTCAACTCATATTCTGATTTTTTGTTCGATCTATTTTTCGTTGAATTGTTCGATTTGTTAGGCTTGTTCTGGTGTTGTTCACTATCAGCTTCTTGATGTCGCTCAACTTTTTCTACTTTTTCAACAGGATGTTGCTCGTGGAATTGCTGCATTTTTATTGGAAACTACAGTGATGGAAATCTTGTTGCATCTTTATTGGCTTACAAAATAGGAGTGTATGAAGTTCATAATTCAAATAGAAACAAAGGAGAAAACGAAGACAAAATGGAAGTAATTTTTATACGAGCTATTTTATGTGGGTCTCTTTCACAGTTGGTGTAGCAGCTTCAATCGTGAGGAACTCTAATAGAAACAAAGGAGAGAACGAATTTGCTGAAATGAAGTATATGAATATAACTGTAATTACTTCAAACAAACCTTATGGTTTATCATATGAATCTAATCCGTTATTTGAAGGTCATTTATCCCAACATTATTAAATGACCTTATTTGAAAGTTGGGAATTTTCAAAGGACAATTCATAATTTCAAGTATAGGTGCACATCTGATTGCGGTTGGATTTCAAGTTCAGAATTTCAGTGGGGGCTATTAACATGAATCAAAGTAATTGTTGTTTCATGTTGGTGAAAATGAGTCATTTGTATCTAAATTTATATCAATGTAAAGAGAAATATTTGGTTCATTATTCAATATAAGTTCTCCATTTTAGCTTAATGCTTTTTGTTTTAATAAAGAATGTAGCAAAATTATAGTTTAATGTCAATAAATTCAACATTCTATTGATTTGAAATTCTGGTATGGCAAATAACATGTTATGATCTGGTAAAATGTGATAAAAATTTGTCTGATCACTTTAATAGTAGTTTGATTGATGTCTTTGTTTGATCTCTTAATTATCTATAAGATTTCAATTTAGTCCTTTAACTAAACGGCTGACTCACTATTTTGTCTTTTGCCATGCTGGCATGCCACATCAGCTTACTTAACGTTTTCAATGCAAACTTAACGGAATGGATCAAATTAGTTAACGTTTATTACGTAAGGGACCAAACTGAAATATAAAATTAAGTTAAAGGACTTCAGGACTAAATAAGTCTAATTTTTTTGTATTTTTTGAACTAGCCCAATTAAGCCCTATTTGTGATAAAACAAAGATATAAAGAACTGATTAATTTTGTATTTTGACTCAAATTCGAACCAACTCATTTGTTAAACAAATCCGAAATTAATCGATAAAAATAACCGAACCGAAATAATTTGAATCTGAAAAAAACGTAAAAAAACCCCAGTCAGAAGTGAGCCTATCAATCTCACTCGTGAGTTGGTCCAGTTTGACTATTTGGGCCCGAACCCAACCAATGTCCAGCCCTAACCATGTACTATATTCTTAGTGAGTGTGTTATTCATTAAATCATTCAGAAATCTCTTAATTATCAAGTTCTCAAGTTGGTATGAGAGCAAGCTCGATCTTGCTCTCCCTTTTCCTCTTTGTGCTCTGTTGCAATAACTTTTAGTTTCCAATCTTATTTGGCCGCTGTCTATAGTAATAGCCACCTTCCAGATTGCTCCGGCCACGTCTGTACAACTGTTGGCCACTGTATGTTTTCCGGTCAATCCATCCATATATCCAATCTTTGTAGTATTCATCACTGCCAATCAGTTTTTCAGTGACTTTTTATGTGATAGCCATAAGAATTTTTCTGGCTTTTATCCACAACAAATCAGTGTAAATCACAAAATGTCACATTTAAGGTGCTGAAGATTTGACACTAGGATTTCAGATAATATTGTTGGTAATGATTCCCTTTTCTCAAACTTATCTCCTACAAAAATTCCGTATTTCATCACCCTTATAGATGGTTCAAGAATTTAAACTGGTGGCAGTTGTCAAGTTTCTCCTCTTCCTTTCTTAAATTTAGATTTCTACCCAACTAATGGGATACCAACACACGGTTTCTAATGTATTACGCGCGTTTATTTCTAAAATATAATTAAAATGAAAAGAAAGAAAAACAAAATTGCTTAACCAAAAGAGTTTAATATATTTAAAATTTCTAAAATATAATTAAAATGAAAAGAAAGATAAACAAAATTGCTTAACCAAAAGAGTTTAATATATTTAAAAGAAAGACATATTTCTGTTCATATTTGAATTATATATATATATATATATATATATATATATATATATATATATATATAAAACACGTTTTTATCGGTGTTTGAATTTATAAATTATTTTAATGATATTGATTTTATGTGTCAATGTCAAAATATTTTCCCATATTTTGATCAATGACGCTGATCGAATATTTTTTTTTTAGTTTTTAATATTTAAATCATTAATTTCGTTTTTCCCAAGAAAAGTAAAATTTGATAAAGAATATGCGTCATTGATCAATAATATATATATATATATATATATATATATATATATATATATATATAACATGCATTTTTTCATGCATGGCGCCTTATCAATGCCTCTTTTAACTTATTTCTAAGTTGGCTCCTACTTTACTTAAAGGTTTATTTAATTAGTAAGAAATCGAAATAAGACGTACTCTTGAAAACCATTATTGCATAATACATGATGCCGCGTAACAAAAAATATGAAAACCATAAAATTATTCGCCCTCCTAAGGGGCAAGCAATCCATCCTAGTAGGATGAAGACAAATAATCACGGGTAATCTATATTCGTAAAAGATAAATTACAGCATCATCTGATCTGACCAAAATCTGTTCTAGACAACGTTTTGCAAGGATCCCCGAGCAGTGTCTAGAGCTTCTTCCACCGAGGTTGCGTTTTCAAGTTTGGCTTTATCAATAGAAGGTTGCCTTCTGGCAAGTTCAGGCAGGAGCTGAAATTCCTGATACATAAATTGAAACAGACACTACTCAGAATTGATTAGGCTATGTTTGCTAATTCATCCAACCTACATATATCAAATTCCACTGTAAATTTTAACGTGAAAACAAAAAACTACAAAGTGTAGCTTCTCATCAAACTCACGTCCACATCCTTGCAATCCCAAAACCAAACAGGTTATAAATAAACACGGGACTAACTATGAATATGATTTATTTGATTTGTGAGTACACTTTTATAGTAATAAAGCCAAGTTAACAAATAACATTAAGAACTCCCTTCAGCTTACCTGTGTGGAGTTAACAAATTTTTAGCAATAATAATCAAGATAAAACAAATAAATACGAACACAGGCATGGAAGCATCTCTCTCCTCAAGCTCAGAGATAATCCACACACATATATACAAAAGGCGGAACAGTAAAACAATCCGTTACCAGATTCAATCCAAAATGTAGCTATTTTTGGATCAAAGTTTCCAATTTCAACCGTTTCTCCAACTGCTCAATGAAAATTTAACAATATGAGAAACAGGAGATGAAATAGGGGGAATAAATGGTGAAACAAAAGAAAGGTCAGTAAGAGTGATATTATTTCAAATTAATATTTTACCATTGTCTCCGAAGAACTGCCACCATACTTTTCTAGTACTTCCTTCATATTCGAAAACTCTTGAGTAGAAGTACGGAAGATAATCATACCTGAAAATCATCAATGAAATTCAGCAATATCAGCAGGGACCAAAAAAAGAAAAAGTAATTCCAAGTTGTAGGAAATATGATCCAATATACGTGCTAGTTTGTGCACTGAGTAATGCTTTCACACAGTGCTGTGCTGATCTACGAGCATGATCTATATGTTCCACTCGAGCAACACGGTTGTATATCTGCCCAATTTTCCAAAAACACAAATGTTAGATCAAGAACGAGTTGAGTTTAAAGATTTGTCTAGTTTTCCAGAAACGTCAATGTCCGCTCAAGAACGAATTGAGACAACTAATCTCAACAAATTAATAGTATACCTTTAAAGGGAAAGCGGCTACATCACCAACAGCAAATATTCCTGGAATGCTTGTCCGGAACTGACCATCTACCTGAAATACAGGATACTAACACATTTAGATGAAGTCCTTGAACTTATTATTTTAGCTACCCTCTTAATTTATCCGCAATCATGGGATTTTAATACATGGAACATGGTCTCCGAAAATGGATAATTAACATGTTCAAAAACTATCTAAACTGAAAACAATGCCAACATGTTCATTTAACTACCCTCTAAATTGCTGCAGATATTTTAAGAACCAAATGCAATGTCTAATATTGAATACTATTCAAGATATTTGAATATCTAATGGCCTCACCTGTATACCACCAACATCAGTATTCAAGCCCAACCTCTCAAAGGAACCAACAGCAGGCTTTGCTCCAATGCCTACAATTACCTGCAAATTAGAAAGAAAAGTAATTTTCCATCGATTGATCTTCTCTAATGTAAAAGCAACACCTCTATGCTTTAGCTAATCATGTGAGTCTTATAAAAGTAAATTTTCAGCAAGTAACTGCAGCCACATTAAAGAAAATGGAAAAAGAAAAATACCATATCTGCTTCAACAATAGATCCATCTTCAAGTTTCACAGCAGCTACACGTCCGTTAACTAGCTTCCAAATTCTTAATGGAGGCACCCTGAAGAATAATAGATTTAAAATAAATAAAGGAAAGGAGAGACTTGAGAGTAAGAGAATAGAATGGCTGAACACTATCAATCATACCCATTACAATTTAGTACTTGTTGCAAATCACAATACAGAGAAGAAAGATGGAAGAACAGAGAAGGAGGAAATACCTTCAATATTTTAACTCCATTCTTTTGGTAGAGTTCTTCATATCTACGGGCAAGAGAAGGAGTGAACAATCTTTGTAAAAAGTGATCATCTGGAAATATGATCTATATTTTTACAGGAACATATTTCAGAGTCAGTACATCAAAAGTTAAATAAAACAGCAATCAATTTTAATATATAGGTATAAATTTAATGACAACATATGTATGGGATTATGGATTGTCAAAGTATCCATGCCAAAATGTGGCATTGTGGTGTACTTATTACTTCACTACTCAGCATACAGGACAAACCATAATGTACTACTCCCTCCATCCCAAAATGGGTGATCTAGTTGAACGTTTCACAGAGATTAAGAAAATTGTATAAATGAAATAAGAGAAAAGAGTGTTTTTTATTAAAAATGTTCTTATCATGTATTGGTGTGTTCACTTTGATCATAAAATAAAGTGAGAGATATTAAATTGGAAGTGATACAAATAGTATTAAGCAGATGATACAATGTTTTATCTAAAAATAAAAAAAGCTGTATTGAAAATTGCAAAGGTCGGTCATTTTGAGATGATTTATTTTGCAATTTGGGAGAGAGGGAGTAATATTATTGATTAAGCCTTTACGCAAGGAATCAAATTGAACAACTTTTTTAGGCCTAGCTCTAAAAATTAACAGGCGATAAAGGAGGTCAAACCAAGATGTTTGCATTTTGAGCAAGAAAATTGTATATTTTAAGAGAAAAATACTAGCAGCTCCCTATAATTCGTTCATTTTCTAACAAGTGGATTCAGTTACCTGATAAATAACTCACATTTTAAAGAGTGTGTTGACTTTTTAAAGAATGAACCAATACTATAAAGTGTTTAAAAGAGTGTTATTAGCATTCCCCAATGAAAAAAGTGTAAGAAATACACATACCGTTGTATCAAGTTTCCAAGCAACAGCTGCAGCAGCAATCTCCATTCCTATATAACCACCTCCAACTACTACAATCTTTTTCCTGGAAATTAAGAAAAAATCATAATGAGGAACAAACTTTATGTCTAGATTAATTTTTACAGTACAAAAATACAACAATGCGGTTCTTAAAAGTAGCTTTAGCGGGAAATATACAGAATTTGTTTTTGCAATTTACATGAAAGGATGCAAGAGCAGGATCGTGTCATAACAACATAGCCATATGGAAAGCATTGAGAGTATTAAATACTAATAATAGAGAATGGTGTGAATGGCCGTATATCAAACGATTGTAAGGACAACAAAAAGTTTCCCATTTTAAACGTAAATATCAAAAAAAAAATCAATAGAACATGTAATGTTAGAAGGGTGTAAGATTACCAAAGATGAAACCAGCGCATCAGCATCTGCAACATCCCGAATATAGTGGACACCATCAAGGTTTCCCACAATTTTCTCTGGAAACCTAATAACAAGGAAGCAAATGAATTGGATTTCCTGCACCAATTTTATGCAAACAGCAGAAGCCGAACTGAGGTAAATAGACATATACCTTGAGGATGTACATCCTGTAGCAATAATAAGTGATCCATACTTAAGAAGCTTTCCAGAACTCGTTGTCAAAGTTTGCTTTTCAATATCAATGTTTTCTACCGGATCTTCATACAACGTCTGCAAAGCAAAACCAACAGCATGGAATTGAGCATTTCATTAACTTCAACGGATGAAAATTGTTTCCTGCCTTACTCAGTTACACTAAACTAAGACTCTCCTAGGATAGAATATCTCCATTTCATAATAGCTAAGATTAAGAATATGGGTTCAGTTTCACCATTCCATTTCAAACAATTCAATGTCCATTGTATCACACTCACTGAACACAGCAAGAGCACTCTAGAAGAAGAAGAATCCACTCGATTATTTGTTTTTTAATCTCTTTTTTTGCGTGAAGTGGGAAATATGTAACTAAGACCTTGTTTCGATA
Organism: Lathyrus tuberosus; assembly: GCA_022829125.1. Taxonomy (NCBI): domain Eukaryota; kingdom Viridiplantae; phylum Streptophyta; class Magnoliopsida; order Fabales; family Fabaceae; genus Lathyrus; species Lathyrus tuberosus. The sequence continues at coordinate 203,212 of JALAZF010000446.1, forward strand.
AACATCTAAATTAAGCGTTTATAACATAAGCATATAGTATAAAAATATTACATATAAGCTATTTCTATAACAAAAGATAAAATAAGCCAAATTGTTTTCATATAAGTTATAAGCTATTTTCAGCATGAAGAACTTCTGGGAATAAGCTGAAAATAATTTACTGACATATGTCATCAAATGTTTTCTTAAGCCCTCTACAATCGTCCCGCAAATCTTATATCAATAGATGAATTCAAATAAGTTAATCTCACAGCACCTAAAAACGATTCTAATCTCCAACTGCATAAAATAAAGTACCTCTATCCCTTTCTCTTTATACCACTCTGGAGTTTGCCTTTCACCACCAGATCCAACACAAGTATGAAACCCCTAAATAACAGAGAATATGAACATAATTAATCACAGAACGGTTATTATTTCAGTAATTGATAAACAATTCATGATAACATTCTTACAGGAAGCCGCGCCGGTTTCTTATCCGGAGGAAACAAGTAAGCTTTTGTTAAAGCAGGACCCTCGTAAGGTGCAACCGCCTATTTTCACAAATTCAGTAGAAAATCATAATCACAAATATATACACTAAAACTTGATCATGATTTATGTTCTTACTGAAGAAAAAATAATAACAATAATAATAACCTCTTTAGTCACAATACAAAGACAGCCATCGGCAACACCGTGCTCGACGAAAGTACGAGCAGCGTATCCGGCAGCCTTTCCACCGCCAACAATCACATACCTGCGAATAATCAATAATCAATTAAAAATAATCGATTAATTTAGAATCGATTAACAAAAGGTGAAAGAGATGAAGTGTTACTCGCGATTTTCATTTGCGTAAGAAGCGTAACATCTATGGAAGGTTCGGGAATTTCAAATTTTATTCCTATTTTTGCAACATATTTACTATTTGTTTTGATTGTCCATTGTAAAATAATTTATCAAATAGAGTTTCAGAGTATTTTAAAAACAAAATCAATTTTATCTTCAAAAATATTTAACATATCAAAACCAATTTTATATGTCTCCCCTAAATTCAACTTTAAATATCCAAAAAGTGATATAATCATACACTCAATAATAAACTCCTTCATAGCTTCCTTCTCATACTTTTGCTTCCACTGTCATATAAAATTAACTTGTGATTCCAACAATAGCAAATAACACATTCATATGCCGTTAAAGTGGATAATCATACACATGTTTCTCCCCTTTACAGTTCAGACTTTATATTTTAGCAATAATTGGAATCACAACTCAACCATCTTCCTCTCCCCTACAGCAACCACTCATCTATTGGAGATAGGTACCCCCAAAATGGTACCCTCCATTTCAAGCAATTACCAGATTTGGATAATACTGCAATGTTTTTCTAGTAGAATTTGGTATAGCCATAACCAAAATCAATGAAACCAAATAGAATGAGAGAAGAAACAATAGTATAGGTTTTACAAAAACAAAATATCTTAAACTTCATCATCTCATCTACTATAAAAACTAGGATCCCAAAGAAAAACATAACCATGCTATAAGTAATCAAATAACCAAAAGTTAAAGCACTTAAAAAGAACCAAACCCAAAAGGGTTTAGAACGAGATTATATTCCTTCTTTCACCTTTTCTCTAGGATAATCATATATTCCATCTCACGTTATAGTTTATACCCATTAATGATGCTTTCTTTTCATTTTTCCTTTCAATAAAAAAACAGCATACTTCTAAATCAATGAACCAAAATGGGGACCCCAGAAACAAATATCCCCAACTCAACAAATCATAGCATCATCATCATCATATATAGCTTTAGATTAGATTACCTATTTTAACTACAAATCACTGCCATTACCATAAACTTATCTATCTATGATGATATTGTTTTCCATTAGAGCTGCAAGTGTGATATTGGCATATGTACATCTCAGGTTTGAGAAGAAGGGACGAGAGCTCCACCTGCTCGAAGTCGAAACCACCTCGACCTTCCGAGAAGAAGAATAACAAGCACTTAAGCGCATCGCCCCTAAAGGGCCTCACGCTTACGGGACTATGTACATCCCGGATTTCAGAAATCAGGATGTGACCCACCTACCGAGAAATAGGACAAACCGGGATCCTCCGAACACCGCTTTCCCGACACTGACCCGAAGTTTTCCTAAATAACATACCTCGACTCGTCCGAGGTCTCACCCTAGATAGAATATGGAGACCGGAAGGTCGCCTCACGCTTGCGGGACTATGTACATCCTGGATTCTGGGATGGCTTAGTGAACTGAAAGTCGGACTTAAGCGCTTCGGTTTACTCAAAGCCTCATGCTTGCGGGACTTTGTACATCCTGGATTCTGGGATGGCTTAGTGGACTATGCACTACTGAAGAAAATGGTTCCAAGGAGGAAGATTTAACCGAATTCGAGAATGTGAATCCACTATTTGATGACAAGGGAAGTGATGAAACTAGTTCAAAGGAGAAAGAGTTAACTGAATTCAAGAATTCGGGTCAGGTTGAGAAAGTACTCAAGAGTAGTGAAGAAAGTGGCTAAAAGAAGGAAGATTAAAGAGCAAAAGTGCTTAATTAGTAGAAAATGATTATGAGTCATACTCAAATTGGATAGGCATGTTCCTTTTTCCTGTTTGTTTTGATGAGTATTAATAGGAGTATATGATTAGGATATATAATATAAATTTACTATTTGGTTATGTATACTCAACTTGTGCTTGAAGATATATAGTTTAAACATATAATAGGTGAAATGCAAGGCACCAAGTAGGCTTTGTCTATATATCTTATAAATGCGATGGTTTTCTATACAAAGTAGGCTTGGACATATATTTTTAATAATGCAATACTAGAAAATTATTAGTATGTTTTCTATGATATATGCTTATAAATACCACATATAATGGGAAAGATATTAGGACCTAAAGCTGTTAAGGCTTAACCACTTTTATTTGGTTAAAGATAGATTACTTGCTTTGCAAGTAAGACAGTTCGAGTCAAAACTATAAAATGCAATATGCAGCCTGTTAATAGGACTCCTTAATGAATGATAAAGATATAGAATATTCATACCAAACAATTGGCAATCAGGTTCTGATTTGCGAAATTTTTTTCCACGCTTGAAGAACGCAAGGCTGCAACAAGAAGCAAATTGAACGATTTGAAGACCAAGAAGTTTTTGTTTCAAGCAAATTGATAAATCAATTCTTGAAACCATATTTGTTCATGACACAACCAAAGACATTACATACTTCGCAAAGGATTTGAAATTCTTAACATGAAAATTGGAGACTCTGTAGGTGCTTATTTTGCAAGAATGTTGGCCATTATCAACAACATGAAGGCTCATGGTAAAAAAACGAACTCAGGTTTGAAGAAATTTTCATAACTTTAACTTCAAGATTCAACTATGTTGTACGTTCTATATAGGAAACTAATGATGTAACCATTATGTCAATAGATAATCTACAAAGTAGTTTGCTTGTTCATCAGAAATTAGGGCTGGCAATGAACCGAACAAACTCGAAAATAGTTCGGAACTCGGTTCAACAATTAATTCGTTGAACTTGAGTTGAATATGAGCGAAAAATTAAGTTCGTTAACTAAATGAGTTGAACTTGAACTATATAGTTTAACTCGTTAGGTTCATGAGCCCACTCGATATATATGAAAAGGATTATATTGCCTTTAAGAATAAGTTTAAATATTTAAAATAAATTTTAACCTTATATTTTATTGTAATCTAACGATTTTAATCGATAATTTATATTCTCAAGTAAAAAAAATGTTTCTAACAAAATTATACAAATAAAATTATCATCATATAAATTAATTAATTTTTTAATTAGTAGATTTTTTAGACAAAGTTAAATTTCAATCTAATAACTTTTATTTTATTTCAATACTTTTTATTAAAATAATATTAATTTAAAATTTTAAATATATAAAAAATAGACTTTAAAAAATGGCTTTTAAGTCCGTGAAGTAAGCGAGCTAAACTTAACGAGTCGATCCGAGTTGCTCGTGAACTTATAAGGAGTCGAGTTTGAGCTTATAAAAAATTCATGTCGAACTCGAACCGAGATTTGAACATAACCAATTCTTAACGAGTCGAGCCGAGTTAAGGTGAGTTCGACTCGACTCGGCTCATTTCTAGCCATATCAAAAATGCATGTGTGGTCACAGAGATAGAGAGATCAAGAACTGCAAGTGTGATATTGGCATATAATAACTTATCAGAACTGCATGTAATACTTTACACTTTTAGACATGAAAATTAAGCAGAATAATTTGAGTTGATTAATAGTTTCCTAAGTCTGATGCTTTATAATGGGATTTAAGTTAAGACTGATGCTTTGTAATTGTTGATTATATCAGCAGTTAACAACATTAAAAGTCAATAGAAAGCAAAAATGCTTTATAAATGTGATTATACCAGCAGTTAATAAAATTAAAAGGCAATAGAAAGTAGAAAAACCAATTATCGATTCTAAGACATCCAAAAGCTAACCAAGACAAACACTGAAGGCTTTGTTAGGGTATTGTTCTCCTAAGTCCATCTTTTTGACAATAAGAAACATCACTCTTTTTCATCTATTACAATCATGAAATAAACTTTAGCATAAAAAAAACAGAATGTATCAAAACTTCAGACATGTAAATTCATTTACCTTCTTATTGGACACCGATGCCGACGTCTTCTTAGGGTTACTTTTGCTTATGTTTTTTATATTGCGGATACTAAGTAGTTCTTGCGTAGAGAGCGGAGCTTCTCCTTTTAAGAGACTTCTTAAACGCCAAACCACCGAACAAACCCCGCGTAATTTCTGAGTCGAATGATCCACAGGGTCTTTATACCCCAACATTACTTGGTATCCCATTTCCTTCAATTCTATCAAAGTGTTTTCAAGGTCGTCATCTTGAGTTATTAACAACATACTTGCGGGGGCAGAATTCTTAAGGCAACACATTAAGAGAGTCATCACTGCAATTTTGTCACTATCTTTTCGTAGGTCTTAATACCAAATAAAAACTACCTCGATTAATATTATATGTTATCATAAAATAAACAAAAAATTATACTCAGAAATTAATTAAAAACATAAAACAGTTTACCAGAAATGTCAACAATGTTGATTCCAACTGTTTTGAGATCCGACCGGAAATACCTACCAACTTTGTCCATCTTTAAGCCATCTCCATAGAATTTAAGTTCAACAGAAGCAGAAGCTTCTACACTTTGATGATTCAGGGATGTTTCAATGTTATACATTATTGTGTTGATTCCATCAATTTGACATTGCATTCCGTTAACATCTCAAAACACCCCAATTACAGGGTTTGTAGGCATTGGTGGAGAGAAATGTGGTATTTCTCGTGCAGGACAAGAAGAACAGGGGATTTTCTTTAAAAAATCCTTCCAAAGCCAGACAACATTGGCTGCGACCTTTAGAGATAAAGCAACACATGATGAGTTACAAACTAGAAGGGTGTTATACCCGTAAGACCGAAGTTAATTCATCATAAAGCTAAAATCTCTAACTTTGTTGATAAAAAGATGTTTGTAATAGATAAAAAGAGTGATGTTGCTCATCCTCATACAACATTCAACACCATCTCTTCTCTTCAAACTTCAAACAACAACCAAATCCCATAAAATTCACAACCCTTTGCACAAGCAACTATGAAAGCCATCAGCTCTGAAGAACGAAGGATTTAATGAGAAAATTTGTGTTAAGGTTTATGGATTTCTAAGCCGAGTTGCTTCTGAAAAAACTCAACAGGTTTTACTTGGCGGTTGAGGTTGAGAAAGACACTAAGGATGCTTCCGACATGAAGATTCTTATGGAGATGGTGCACTTTGCAAAGATCACACCACCACCAGCAGACATGTCGCTTATGTTGAATCAACTTCGATCTTCTGGGTATAATACCATTCTAGTATTTAACTCATCACGTGTTGCTTCATCTTTAAAGGTCGCAGCCAATGTTGTCTGACATTGGAAGCATTTTTTAAAAAGAAAATCCCCATATTCTTCTTGTCCTGCAAATTGGGGTGTTTTGGGATGCTAATGGAATGCAATGTATAACTGATGGAAAACACAATAACGTATAATATTGAAACATCCCTGAGTCATCCAAGTGGAGAAGCTTCTAGTTTTGTTGAACTTAAATTCTATGGAGATGCCTTAAAGATGGACAAAGTTGGTAGGTATTTTCTGTCGGATCTCAAAACAGCTGGAATCAACATTGTTGACATTTTTGACAAACTATTTTTTGTTTTTAATTAATTGTCTTAAATGCAGTTTTAGTCCCCCTATTATTGCTTTTTCTCAGTTTTGGTCCCCCATTTCCAAATCTTGATTTTTAGTCCCTTAAGTTTCATTTTATGAGGATTCTAGTCCCCCATTCAATTTGAGGCCAATTTTTGATGACGTGGGCCTGGAAACGCTGACATGTCAGTGCCAAGTGGATAATAGTATATTAAAATGTTATTCTAATTGATTTAAATTATTTTCCAAATAGAATAATTTGTAATTAAGTTTTTTTATTTAATATTAAAGATTAAATGCACCATTTCATCAAAGTTTCTCTTAATCTTCTATCTCCACCAACGAAAACCCTAAAACTACATTTGATGAACACATTAACTTCGTTCTTGTTCGTCCTCGTCTCGTCTGTTCCAGATTGTATTCGTCCTCGTTCGTCCAGCTCGTCTTCGTCGTTGTTCGTCCTCGTTTCGTATTCGTTCCAGGTTGTCTTCGTCCATTCCAGATCGTCATCAACATGTCAAACCCAACATTTGTTTTGAGGTAAGTAGCTATGTCATAGTGTTTGAATGTGATGTTTTTTGATTTGTTATTGTTAGTTTATTGTTATGTTATGGTGGTCCCAAAAGAACTGATATGATATCATTTTCTTAGTTTATTGTAAGGTTGTGGTGATCCCAAAAGTGTTGTAACCGTGTGTTTACATGTTTTCTGTATGTAGGCCACCAGAGAAACAAACTGTTAGACTTAGAATTCACCACAAGGGACAGATGGTTAATCATCCTGTACTGTTGTACGTTGGTGAAACGGTGGCTGAAATGAATTGGGATTGGGACGTGGACTTAATGTCCTACATGCAGATTGAAGCTATGATAAAAAGTGAAGGCTATAGGAATATAAAATGTCTTTGGTATGTGAATCCTAGGTTTTCATTTTCTAGAGGGATTCGACCGTTGAATAATGACAGAGATGTGTTAAAGTTTATTGAAGATGTTAAAGGGTTCCATGTCATCGATGTTTACGTTGAACACACGGTTGACATACCTGAATACATAGAAGCTGAGGAAGTTCAAGACAATGTAGATGTGGAGGAAGTTCAAGGTAATGTGAATGTTTATGAAGTTTAAGAAAATATGGATGTGGAGGATAATCAGGATAATGTGGATGTGGATGTGGAGGATAATCAGGATAATGTGGATGTGGATGTGCAGGATAATCAGGATAATGTGGATGTGGATGTGGATGTGGAGGATCGGGCTAATGTGGATGTGGAAGATGTTAATGCTGATGAGAGTGAAACTGATCCGGATTATGAGTATAGTGAGAAGGATGACGAAGAAAGTGAGTGACATTGATTTAGTTCCGGAAGAGAGGGTTGAAGCTAATGTAGACTGGACAACAGTTCTACCCAATATTGAAGGTACTTCCAGTCATAATCATGTTTCTGATAATGAAAGTTGTGATTCAGATGAGCTTCATAGCCCTCCAGAGAGTGATGTTGAAGATGAGATGGAAAGGTTTCCAACCTTTAAGGGAAGTGCTAAGTTTGAGTTAGGCCTGACGTTGAAGGATAAGTTGCAAATTCGAGATGCCATAAAGGAGTATGCAATGGCTAACAAGAAGAATATTGTGTTAAAGAAGAATGACAAGAAAAGAATGGTTGTAAGATGCATGGAAGGTTGTCCATTTTACATAAGATTTAGTATGAGAACCACCAATAAGTTTTGGCAAATTGTTAGCTTTGTTGAGAAACATAGTTGTCATAGGACAGCTAAGAATAGACAAGCCAAAACCGATTGGTTAGCTCGTCAATTTGTGTATACATTAAGACACAGTCCTGATATGAGATGTAAAGGTTTGATTGCAGAAGCCCTTCAAAAGTGGGGTGTAAGTTGTCGATTGATCAAGCTTACAGAGCCAAGAGAAAAAAATTTGAATTGATTCAAGGTGCCGGTCGTGAACAGTTTACACACTTAAGAAGATATGCTGATGAATTACTTAAGTCCAATCCTAACTCTACAGTTAAGATTCAATGTGTTGATTCTGAAGGTGGTCCTATTTTTGAGCGAGTCTATGTATGTTTGGAAGCATGTAAGTCTGCATTTGCAACAACTTGCAGACCGTTGATTGGGTTGGATGCTTGTTTTTTAAAAGGTGACTTTGGAGGACAATTGATAGCCGCAGTTGGAAAAGATGGAAATAACAAGATGTTGCCCGTTGCATATGCCGTTGTGGAAGCCGAAACAAAGGACTCGTGGCAGTGGTTTATAAAGTTACTGCTTCATGATTTACAATCTATTCAACACAAGGTCTATGCCTTTATCTCGGATCAACAAAAGGTTACTTCTTGACATTATGATATTAATACCATTTGTACATTCTGTTGTTAGTTATACATTGTGTTTACAAGTTGTTCTGTTATACATTGTGTTGACATTATGATATTATACATGTTTATAATGGACTGTTTACATAATTATGTACATGCTGTTCTATTATAATCATGATGTTCTGTTATAATTACATCCTGTTCTGTACATTGTGCTGTTATAATTACATTACATGTACATGATGTTCTGTTATAATCATGTTCTGATACATTGTGCATGTTGTTCTGTTGTTACATATTCATGGATTCTGCTACATTCTGTTTACATTGTGCATGTTGTTCTGTTGTTACATTGTGTTTACATGATATTAATGCATAGGGACTGGTACCGGCTATACTAGAGACAAGTCAGTATGTAGAACATAGATTGTGAGTGAAACATCTTTATGGAAATTGGAGAAAGAAATATCCTGGGCTACAGATGAAGGAGGCTTTATGGAGAGCAGCTAGAGCCACAACAATCCCTGCATGGGAGAGAGCAATGAATCTTATGAAAGACCTTAATGTGAAAGCTTGGAAAGATATGATGGATGTACCGGCTGCATGTTGGAGTAGATCACATTTTAAGCTTGATACACAAAGTGACTTGCAAGTTAACAACATGTGTGAAGCCTTTAATCGCGCAATTTTGGAGTATAGGGACAAACCTATCATTACACTGCTAGAAGGAATCAAACACTATTTGACTTTAAGGATCGCAACTCAGAAGGAAGCATTAGGTAGAGTGAAAGGCATCATATGTCCCAAAATTTAACAAGTTCTAGAAAAAACAAAGAGGCTGGCTGAAGGATGGAGTGCAACGTGGTATTCCGATGATGACTTTGCAATATTTGGAGTGTCTAATGGTATTGAGACATTTTCTTTTAATTTATTGCAGAAAAATGTGCTTGCAGGAAGTGGGATCTGACGGGGATACCTTGTTGTCATGCAATCGCATGCATATGGTATAACAAGAAGGAACCAGAATAGTATTTTTCGTCATACTATAGGTAATTTACTTCATTTTCATCCTACTACATATATGATCATTGGTTATCTTGTGTGTTAGCTTACTTCAATTTTACTTTGATTAGGAGGTCTACCGTAATGGCTACTTACAGCTATATCATCCAACCAACAAATGGCCCCTAACTATGGCCAACAAATGATATAACTGAACCAATTCAACCTCCAGTCATGAAGAGAGCTATTAGTCGACCAAAAAAGAACCGTAACAAAACAAATAATGAGCCAAGAAACCCACACTCCTTACCAAGAAAATTTCAAACAGTGAAATGCCAAAAATGTGGGAAGTTGGGACACAACAAGCGCACATGCAAAGAAAAAAGGGCAGCTGAGAGATCAATACCCAAGGGTGGAAATAAAAAGGTGAAGGCAAAGGATGAAGGACAAACTATTATTGAAGGGGGATCTCAAGCTCCAAGACCAACTCAAGACTAGATGATTGTTTTTTATTCAGTGTTTATGTAGTTTGACAATGTGTTTTGGTTAAACTAGACCTTGTATTTTATTGTTCAGCATTTGGAAAAATACCTTGTATTTTTCTTTTGCTGTTATTTTGAAACAAACCTTGTAGTTACACTGCAGTGCATAATGAAAGTTGGTTGAATTTTCAGTGCAAAATTTTGTTATTTTGTTAGTGCACTGCTGTTATTTTGCTACACTGTTGTTCTGTCTTAGTGCAGAATGAAAGTTGATTGAAAGGCATATGCTACACTGTTGTTCTGTCTTGATCGAATTTTTAGTGCATGAAAGTTTATACAGACTAGAGTTTATGGCTTATACAGACTAGAGTTTAAGCTTTATGGTTTATATCAGAAAATGGGAACAACTTGAATGCATGAAAGTTGGTTTATATGGCACATTTCTAGTGCAGGATTTTTGACCATAATTTTAGTGCAGAATTTTTGGTTTTCAACTTGAAGCTTGTTTAGTGCAGAGTTTTGGTTTTCATTCTGCACTAAGAATCCAGCAGCTAAGACATGTAAACATATTTTCTACAGACATGTAAACATGTTTTCATTCTGCACTAAGCTTGTTTAGCTACAGACATTAGAACAAGTCACAATACATGTAAACATAACACAACAGACATTTGAATACATTTGTATACATTTGAACTTTCAATAACATTATAATACAATCATTTGAATACATTTGTTGCAACATTTGAAATTTCTGATGAGGCTATGGATTTAATTAAGCATACAAAGAAAAATGAAGATTTGTTGAAGATGAAGATAAAGTTTATGGGTTATTTGTTGGGTTTATCTTTTGTGTTTGTGTTGTTGCACACAAAAGTAACAACACAAACACAAAAGATAAACCCAACAAATAACCCATAAACTTTATCTTCATCTTCAAAAAATCTTCATTTTTCTTTGTATGCTTAATTAAATCCATAGCCTCATCATTCTTGTTTTTCAAAGATCTAATCACATCTTTGGCATGGTTGTTCATCTCTTCATCAACCTATTCAAAATAGTTAGTTACATCCTTTTTTCCTCATCACCTTATAATTACCACAACCAAGAAATCTTCTTCCAGGATTCTCATAAGTCCATGATGTCATCAATGGTGACTCAAGCCCACACCAACATCTATTTCCTCTTCTTCGTATACCGGATTGATTTGTTGAGGCAAATGAGAAGTTTGTTTCAGACATTATTGGAGAAGAAAACGAGCTTGAGAGGGTTTGATTAGGATGAAGAAGAAAACGAGCATGAGAGGGTTTGATTAGGATGAAGAAGAAAACGAGCTTGGAGAAGACTTGGGCTTGTGAAGGAGGCGCCGCTTTTGGAATGGATGAAGAAGAAGATGAATTAGGGTTTTTAAAATAATGATACATATTTATCATATTCATGTAAAATAAGTATAAACGAAAAATAATTTAAAAAGAATTAAAATATTAAATTAATATGACATTTATGACTTGACATTGACATCTGGCAGTTTTGATAGTCATGTCATCAAAATTTGGCATCAAATTGAATGGGGAACAAAATCCTCATAAAATGAAACTTAAGGGACTAAAATCCAGGATTTAGAAATGGGGGACCAAAACTTAGAAAAATCCATAATAGGGGGACTAAAACTGCAATTAAGCCTAATTAATTTCTAAGTGTAATTTTTTGTTTATTTCATGATAGCATATGATATTAATCGGGGTAGTTTTTATTTGGTATTAAGACCTACGAAAAAATACTAATAATTGAAGAAAATGGGATACCAAGTAATGTTGGGGTATAAAGACCCTGTGGATCAACCGACTCAAAAATTACTCGGGGTTTGTTCGGCGTTTTGGCGTTTAAGAAGTCTCTTAAAAGGGAAGCTCCCCTCTCTAAGAAAGAACTACTTCGTATCCGCAAAATCAAAAACAAAAGTAACCCTAAGACGGCGTCGGCGTCCAATAAGAAGGTAAATGAGTTATGAATTTACATGTCTGAAGTTTTGATACATTCTGTTTTTTTTATGCTAAAGTTTATTTCATATTTGTAATAGATGAAAAAAAAGTGATGTTGCTCATTGTCAACAAGCTGGACCTAGGAGATCAATACCCTAACAAAATCTTCAGTGTTTGTCTTGGTTAGCTTTTGGATGTCTCAGAATTGATCATTGGTCTTTCTGCTTTCTTTTGTCTTTTAATTTTATTAAAAGCTGGTATAATCACATTTATAAATTATTTCAGCTTTCTATTTACTTTTAATGTTGTTAACAGCTGGTATAATCAACAATTATAAAGTATCCGTCTTAACTTAAATCCCATTATAAAGCATCAGACTTAGGAAACTATTAATCAACTCGAATTATTCTGCTTCATTAAGTTAAAACTGATGCTTTGTAATTGTTGATTATACCAGCAGTTAACAACATTAAAAGTCAATAGAAAGTAGAAATGTTTTATAAATGTTATTATACAAGCAGTTAATATGTTAGAAGACATAATTTTAAGCCCAAACGCAAGGCCCAACAGCCCAAATGGCTCCAAGACTATTATCTTTATTAATTAGAATTTTTGTTTTATTATTAGTATTGGTCTTTTGTTGTATTGGGTTATTCAGTCTATTTGGTTTAGGCCCAATTATTTAGAAAAAACCCTAAGTATTTAAGCTTTAGTGTTGGAAGCTTCAAGATCAATGAAAAAAGAAAAGTTTTATTTTATGTTGTCTTCTTCCTTTGCAATTTAGATATGTAGTAACTAGTAGTAGATTCTATCATTGGTGCTTTCATTCTACACTCATGGCTCCCCCAAAACCCCAAAACACATCTTCCCGTGAAATAGTGGAAGAAGCTGTTCATACAGCACAGCTGCTGCTTGATAATGCATTGCAAGAGAACCATATACAAATGAATGCGCGTTTTGATTCGGCTGCTGCAGAATGGGAACAACAACTTGGACAAATTCACACTCGTATGGAGAATGAGAAGAATATTGCTGATGGTAGACATGAATCTATCATGTCCATCCTTACCAAACTCTCAACTCAAAGGGAAAACCAACAAAACGCCACTGTTCACGCAGCCGCCGCTACTGTTCACGCAGCCGCTGCTACTGTTCACGCAGGTGAATCTTCCTCAGGTATCACTCATGAAACCTCACATACTGCTGCTATGCACACATCACCCCAAACCCTTACCCATATTTTTAGCCCTACCACTACACCCATACGAAACTCAGTCTCATTCTCAACACCCCTCACACAACCTGCTGCAACAGCAGCCACACGTCTTACCGCTGCACAACCACCACCCCCCTTCTACCCACCTTACCTACCATCTCCTACAGCTTTCACACCCACACAAAATTATAATATTCCTTATTTTCCCCCAATTCCTTACCCACACATGCCACAAACCACACCATTGCCCCCTTTTAGAACCCCAAAATTGGAACTTGCTATGTTTGATGGGTCTGAACCCTTGGAATGGTTATTTCAGGCTGAACAATTTTTTAATTTTTACCAATTACCACCAGAACACCGTTTATCCTTGATTGCTTTTTATATGAAAGGTGATGCTTTGGGTTGGTTTAAATGGATGCATCAAAGTCAATTGTTAAATGATTGGTTTTCATTTACAAAAGCCCTAGAACTACGTTTCGGCCCATCCACTTATAACAACCATCAAGCTAAGTTGTTCAAACTTAAACAACATGGTTCTGTTGTGGAATACCAAACTCAATTTGAAAAGTTGGGGAATCAGGTTGTTGGTTTACCCCCTGAAGCAATTCTTAATTGTTTTATTTCTGGTTTATCCAAAGAAATAAGAAACGAAATGGCTATTCATAGACCTGTTTCCATCTCACAAGCTATTGGGCTCGCAAAGCTTATTGAATCAAAACTGAAAGATACAAAGCCAAAATTCACCAAGCACTTTCCAAATTCTTACCCAAAACATCCGCCAAACCAAACAGCAGCCCCACCCATCAAACCCAGCAACACTACAACCTCCATAACAGCCCCATTAACAACTTCTTCAAACACCACCACTTCCACCAAAATACCTATAAAACGCCTTTCCCAATCACAATTACAAGAACGCAGAGCTCAAGGGTTATGTTTCAATTGTGATGAAAAGTTCACAATAGGTCACAAGTGTTCCACTAGTAGATTTCTGTTGTTAATGACTGATGACGAAGTAGCTGAACAGGAAATTACTGTTACTGAGAGTAACGAACAAGAAGCTGAGTTGGACCTAAATGATACTTATTTTCAATTATCACCTCAGGCTCTAACAGGTCAGATTTCCCCCCAAACACTCAAATTCAAAGGCATTATTGGAGGATTACCTGTTATGGTTTTAGTGGACACAGGCAGCACTCACAATATCATGCAACCTCGCATTGCCCAACACTTAAATCTAAAGACCAAACCAACACACCAATTCTCAGTTATGGTGGGAAATGGCTCCCATTTGCAATGCGAAGGGATTTGTAACAATGTTCCTATCACCCTCCAAGAGAAGCCTTTCACCTTATCATTTTATCTCTTACCAATAGAGGGAGCTGACATTGTCCTAGGTATGGCATGGTTAAGAACGCTAGGGACAATTCAAGCAGATTTCTCAATCCCATCCATAACATTCCAACACCAGAATTCACCCTTAACACTTAAAGGGGACCCATCCACCAGCCCCACTCACACTACATTCCACCAACTCAAACACCTTCTCCATACAAAATCCATAGCTTCCCTCCACCTGATGACATTTTTTCAACTTGACCCCCCTTCATCCGTTACACCAATTCAACCATCTACTCCTGCCAACTTACCCCAAAACCTTCACCCAGCCATCTTAAAAATACTCAAAACATTTTCCAAAATCTTTCAACCACCTTGTGGTCTCCCACCAGCAAGGCCTCATGACCATCATATTCCTTTACTTCCAAATACCCCACCTATCAATGTTAAGCCCTATAGATATCCCCATTCCCAAAAGACTGCTATGACCACAATTATCCAAGAAATGCTGCAAAACGGCATCATCATCCCTAGTAACAGCCCTTTTTCCTCACCTGTCCTACTTGTTAAAAAGAAAGATGGAACTTGGCGTTTTTGCGTTGATTATCGCGCTCTTAATGCTGTGACAATTAAAGATCGATTCCCTATACCCACAATTGATGAACTTTTGGATGAACTTGGGTCAGCTAGAATTTTTACCAAGATAGATCTACGATCCGGTTACCATCAGATCCGCGTTGCATCGGAAGATACTCATAAAACAGCTTTTCGCACTTTCGACGGTCACTACGAGTTTCTCGTAATGCCTTTTGGGCTTACTAATGCCCCTTCTACGTTTCAGTCCGCTATGAATGATCTTCTAAGACCATACTTACGCAAGCTTGTATTGGTATTTTTCGACGATATATTGATTTTTAGTGCTACTTTTAATGATCATTTAGTGCATTTGCAGGTTGTATTTGAGCTTTTACTATCTCACTGTTTTGTTGCGAAGTTATCCAAATGTGTCTTTGCAGTGGAAAAAGTTGACTATCTAGGGCATGTTATTGCTGCTGGTTGTGTTGAACCAGATCCAGAAAAGATTCAGGCAGTGTTGGACTGGCCTGAACCTCGTTCACTCACGGCACTTCGAGGATTTTTGGGACTCACCGGATTCTATCGCAGATTTGTCAAAAACTACGCCACTCTCGCCGTTCCTCTCATCGATCTTTTACGTTCCACTAAGTTTTCTTGGAGTACAGAGGCTAGTTCAGCCTTTACAGAGCTAAAGAATAAAATGACAAAGATGCCGGTATTAACATTGCCGGACTTTACTAAATAGTTTAATCTAGACACTGATGCATCTGGAGTTGCCATCGGCGCTGTCTTATCTCAGGAAGGTCACCCCATCGCCTTCTTCAGCAAGAAAATGACTCCAAGAATGCAAGCTGCCTCTGTTTATGTCCGGGAAATGTTTGCCATCACTGAAGCCATCAAGAAGTGGCGACAATATTTGGTCGGACAACACTTCAACATCTACACAGATCAGAAAAGCTTAAGGAACTTGTTGTTACAAAAGATCCAAACCCCCGAGCAGCAAAAATGGGCTTCTAAACTACAAGGATTTAATTTTGACATCTTTTACAAACCTAGGCGTTCAAATCTGGTAGCAGATGCACTGAGCCGAAAATACAGCGACTCTCCATTGTTGTTCTCTCTATCATCACCCGTGCCAACTCTCATTCACCGACTCCAGAAGTATTACACACATGATACAGAAGGAAAACAGTTAGTTTCAGAAAAATCCACCTCTCCAGAAGATCAAAAAGAATACAACTTCGTAAATGGATTGCTTTATTTTCAAAACAAGTTGTTTATACCTGACCTGCCGGATCTTCGAAAGGCTCTGATTTTTGAATTCCATGGCACGCCTACTGCAGGTCACTCAGGAGTAAAAGCAACTGCTGCACGAGTGTCCACCTCTTTTGCTTGGCCTGGTCTCTACAAAGATGTCAAACACTTTGTTAAGCATTGCTCAACTTGCCAACAAAATAAAAATCAGACACAGAAAAAGAAGGGCTTACTTCAACCTTTGCCAACTCCAACTCAGGTCTGGGAGGACATCACAATGGACTTCATCACGCACCTTCCAAACTCATCTGGCCAACCCGTAATTTGGGTTGTCTGTGATCGGCTTTCCAAATACGCCCATTTTATAGCCCTTCCAACAAAATTTTCAGCTCAGGACCTAGCCGCTCGTTTCTCTGTAGAAATCTTCAGACTTCACGGAGTTCCGAAGTCCATCATTTCTGACCGCGATCCGCTATTCCTTAGCCATTTCTGGAAGGAGTTCTTCAAACTGCATGGAACAATTTTAAAATTCAGCTCAGCATATCACCCAGAAACAGATGGACAGACTGAAGTTGTTAACAGGAGTTTGGAAACATACCTTCGATGTTTTACAAGTGACCAACCACGCCGATGGTACAGATATCTCCACTTGGCTGAGTTCTGGTACAACACCTCGTTTCACACTTCGATCCAAATGACACCTTTTCGAGCTCTTTATGGTATATCTCCTCCCTCCATACCTGACTTCATCTCGGGTTCAGTCGTGACTCCCTCCTTAGCCAACACCTTGCAAGATAGAGATAAAATACTCTCGGAGTTAAAACAGAACTTGGCAAAGAGCAAATCCAAAATGGAAGAGCAAGCAAACAAGAAAAGAATGGCGTTTACCTTTCAAGTAGGTGATCTGGTCCTCCTTCGTCTTCAACCGTACAGGCAACACACTGTTTTTCGCAGAACAACTCAGAAACTATCCAAAAGATTTTTTGGTCCTTTCAAAGTGAAGAGACGAATCGGTGAGGTTGCATACGAGTTGGATCTGCCACTTTCTTCAAGGATCCACCCAGTTGTTCATGTTTCTCAGTTGAGGCCCTATTTTTCATCCACACATGCAACTGACTTTGCGAGATTTTTCAAAAAAGAAGGCGTAAACAGGACTGAAACCCAGAAAAAAATCAGTAAGCAAGCAAAGGAATCAACTTTGAAAGACAAAAGGGAGAGTTTGGAACAAGCAGATGTGTGTTTGAAAGACAAAGAGGAGAGTTTGAAACAAACAGAAGTGTGTTTGGAAAATTACGGTGAAAATTGGAATGAAAAAGTTCTGAGTTTGGGAGAAAATATTGTGAATTTAGATGTATCAGACTCTATGAAAAAAGTGGAAGTTACAAAGCCAAAAGCAAGTAGTAATAACTTGTAAACTTCACTAAGTACCACTTATCACACGGATGCTTCACCAACGGATGCTTGTACTTCCCCAACGGATGCTTCATCGCAACCGTCTGTGCCTCGCCATGTGTCCTCGTCCAACACCTCCACACCATCCATGCGGACCCACACACCTTTTTTTACTATCCCACGCGCTGCCAGCTTGCTTCCACCCATCTCTATTAACCCAAAAGTCTACTCTGCTCCCAAGAATTCAAATCAGCCCCCACTTTTCTCACCCACTCCACTCACACTATCCCCAATACCATCTGACAAAACCATTACCCCCACACCTTTTCCCCAAAACCGCGGGCCATTGCAGATCACGAGCTCCGTGCCTTCTCAAACCCATGTGCTTCACCCTTCAATTTTCAATCAGCCTAATTTCTTGCAAAACCGTGCATTTTCAAGTCCTCCGCCAGTCAGCAATTTTCAAAGGACACATGGCAACCCAAGAGTGAACCTTGAGGACAAGGTTCTTATTGGGCCCGGGAGTATTGTTAGAAGACATAATTTTAAGCCCAAACGCAAGGCCCAACAGCCCAAATGGCTCCAAGACTATTATCTTTATTAATTAGAATTTTTGTTTTATTATTAGTATTGGTCTTTTGTTGTATTGGGTTATTCAGTCTATTTGGTTTAGGCCCAATTATTTAGAAAAAACCCTAAGTATTTAAGCTTTAGTGTTGGAAGCTTCAAGATCAATGAAAAAAGAAAAGTTTTATTTTATGTTGTCTTCTTCCTTTGCAATTTATAAATGTTATTATACAAGCAGTTAATAAAATTAAAAGGAAATACAAAGCAGAAAGACTAATGATCAATTAAGAGACATCCAAAAGCTAACCAAGACAAACACTAAAGGCTTTGTTAGGGTATTGATCTCTTAAGTCCAGCTTGTTGACAATGAGCAACATCACTCTTTTTTCATCTATTACAAACATGAAATAAACTTTAGCATAAAAAATAGAATGTATCAAAACTTCATACATGTAAATTCATACTTCATTTACCTTCTTATTGGACACCGACACCGACGTCTTCTTAGGGTTACTTTCGCTTTTGTTTTTTATTTTGCGGATACGAAGTAGTTCTTTCTTAAAAAGGGGAACTTCTCCTTTTAAGAGACTTCTTAAACGCCAAACCACCGAACAAACCCCGAGTAATTTCTGAGTCGGTTGATCCACAGGGTCTTTATACCCAACATTACTTGGTATCCCATTTCAATTCTATCAAAGTGTTTTCAAGGTCGTCATTTGACTTATTAACAGCATACTTGCGGGGGCTGGATTCTTAAGTCACCACATTAAGAGAGTCGTCACTGCAATTTTGTCAGCAATTTTGTCAGTATCTTTTCATAGGTCTTTATACCAAATAAAAACTACCCCAATTAATATCATATGCTATCATTAAATAAACAAAAAATTACACTCAGAAATTTATTAAAAACAAAAAACAGTTTACCAGAAATGTGAACAATGTTGATTCCAGCTGTTTTGAGATTCGATCGAAAATACCTACCAACTTTGTCTATCTTTAAGGCATCACTATAGAATTTAAGTTCAACAGAACCAGAAGCTTCTATTCAGGGATGTTTTAATGTTATATATTACTTTGTTGATTCCATCGATTGGACATTGCATTCCGTTAGCATCCCAAAACACTGAATTTGTAGGCTTTGGTGAAGAGAAATATGATATCTCGTGCAGAACGAGAAGAAAAGGGGATTTTGTTTCTAGAAAATCCTTCCAATGTCAGACAACATTGGCTGTGACCTTTAGAGATGAAGCAACACGTGATGAGTTACAAACTAGAAGGGTATTATACCCGTAAGACCGAAGTTGATTCATCATAAAGCTAAAATCTCTATCGCTGCTGATAAGCAAGTTGTCTGCTGGTGGTGGTGTGCTCTTTGCAAACCGCATCATCCCTATAAGAATCTTCATGTTGGAAGCATCCTTAGTGTCTTTCTCAACCTCAATCGTCAAGTAAAATCTGCTGAGTTTTTTTGAAAGCAACTCGACTGAGAAATCTATAAACCTGAACACAAATTTTCTTATTAAATCTTTCGTTCTTTAGAGCTGAAGTAAAAATATCAACTAGAGGTTTTGCGTCAAAATCAAACGGTAAGGGAAGATTTTCATAATCCCAAAAGACGTGTACATCCCTCCTCTATCTTTTCTCAATGGATTTCATAGTTGCTTTGTGTTTTGAATGAAGGAGTTGTGCGAAGGGTTGTGAGTTTTATGCGATTTGGTTGTTGTTTGAGTTTTGAAGAGAAGAGATGGTGTTGAATGTTGTACGAGGATGATTTACAGTTGATGAAGTTTTGTGAGTGTGAACGATTGCAGAGGTTAGAAGAGGTTGCAGAATGTGTTGTTGAAGAGTGAAGAATTTTGTGTTGTTTGAGGTGTGTATTGCAAGAAGAAGGAATGCTATGGTGTAGGAGGGCGTCAATTCAGGTTTGTGTTGTGTGATTTGTAGATTTACATCAGGTGTTGTATTAATGTTGAAGGATTTGTGTTTGAAGATAAAGAAAAGTTGGGTGGTAAAATGGTGTTCTTGTGTGAAGGAGTGTGCGCAACGGTTATGGTTGCAAGGATGTATGAAGAAGATAAAGTAACTTCTTGCAATACACACTTCAAACAACAAAATATTATTCACTCTTCAACAACACATTCTGCAACCTCTTCTAACCTCTTCAATCGTTCACACTCACAAAACTCCATCAACCGTAAATCATCCTCATACAACATTCAACACCATCTCTTCTCTTCAAACCTCAAACATCAACCAAATCCCATAAAACTCACCACCCTTTGCACAAGCAACTATGAAAGCCATTGAGAAATGAAGGAAAAAGGATGTACACGTCTTTTGGGATTATGAGAATCTCTCCTTACCGTTTGATTTTGACGCAAAGCATCTAGTTAATATATTTACTTCAGCTCTGAAGAACGAAGGATTTAATGAGAAAATTTGTGTTAAGGTTTATGGATTTCTCAGTCGAGTTGCTTTCGAAAAAACTCAACAGATTTTACTTGACGGTAGAGGTTGAGAAAGGATATAAGGATGCTTCCGACATGATTCTTATGGAGATTATGCGGTTTGCAAAGATCACACCACCACCAGCAGACATCTTGCTTATCAACAGCGATAGAGATTTTAGCTTTATGATGAATCAACTTCGGTCTTACGGGTATAATACCTTTCTAGTATATAACTCATCATGTGTTGACTTATCTCTAAAGGTCGCAGCCAATGTTGTCTAGCATTGGAAGAACTTTTTAGAAAGAAAATCCCCTGTTCTTCTCGTCCTGCACGAGAAATACCACATTTCTCTCCACCAAAGCCTACAAACCCAATAATTTAGGTGTTTTGGGATGCTAACGGAATGCAATGTCTAACTGATGGAATCAACACAATAATGTATAACATTGAAACATCCCTGAGTCATCCAAGTATAGAAGCTTTTGGTTCTGTTAAACTTAAATTCTATGAAGATGCCTTAAAGATGGACAAAGTTGATAGGTATTTCCGGTCGGATCTCAAAACAGCTGGAATCAACATTGTTGACATTTCTTGTAATCTGTTTTCTGTTTTTAATTAATTTCTGAGTGTAATTTTTTGTTTATTTCATGATACCATATGATATTAATCGGGGTAGTTTTTATTTGGTATTAAGACCTGCGAAAAGATACCGACAAAATTGCAGTGGTGAAGCTCTTAATGTGGTTCCTTAAGAATCAAGCCCACACAAATATGTTGTTAATAACACAAGATGATGACCTTGAAAACACTTTGATATAATTGAAGAAAATGGGATACCAAGTAATGTTAGGGTATAAAGACCCTGTGGATCAACCGACTCAGAAATTACTTCGGTGGTTTGGCGTTTAAGAAGTCTCTTAAAAGGAGAAGCTCCCCTCTCTAAGAAAGAAGTACTTCGTATCCGCAAAATAAAAAACAAAAGCGAAAGTAACCCTTAGAAGACGTCGGCGTCGGTGTCCAATAAGAAGCTAAATGAATTATGAATTTACATGTCTGAAGTTTTGATATATTCTGTTTTTTTTATGCTAAAGTTTATTTCATGTTTGTAATAGATGAAAAAAGAGTGATGTTACTCATTGTCAACAAGCTGGACTTAGGAGATCAATACCCTAACAAAGCCTTCAATGTTTGTCTTGGTTGCTTTCTATTGTCTTTTAATTTTATTAACTGCTGGTATAATCACATTTATAAATCATTTCAGCGTTCTATTGACTTTTAATGATGTGAACTGCTGGTATAATCGACAATTACAAAGCATCTGTCTTAACTTAAATCCCATTATATATCCCATTATAAAGCATCAGACTTAGGAAATTATTAATCAACTCGAATTATTCTGCTTCATTAAGTTAAGACTGATGCTTTGTAATTGTTGATTATATCAGCAGTTAATAACATTAAAAGTTACAAAGCATCTGTCTTAACTTAAATCCCATTATAAAGCACCAGACTTAGGAAACTATTAATCAACTAAAATTATTCTGCTTCATTAAGTTAAGACTGATGCTTTGTAATTGTTGATTATTCCAGCAGTTAAAAACATTAAAAGTAAATAGAAAGTAGAAATGCTTTATAAATGTGATTATACCAGCAGTTAATAAAATTAAAAGGCAATAGAAAGCAGAAAGACCAATGATTAATTCTGAGACATCCAAAAACTAACCAAGACAAATACTTAAGGCTTTGTTAGGGTATTGATCTCCTAAGTCCAGCTTGTTGACAATGAGCAACATCACTCTTTTTTCATCTATTACAAACATGAAATAAACTTTAGCATAAAAAAAAATAAAATGTATCAAAACTTCAAAACTTCATACATGCAAATTCATAATTCATTTACCTTCTTATTGGACACCGACGCCGACGTCTTCTTAGGGTTACTTTCGTTTTTTATTTTTATTTTGCGGATACGAAGTAGTTTTTTCTTAAAGAGTGGAGTTTCTCCTTTTAAAAGACTTCTTAAACGCCAAACCACCCAACAAACCCCGAGTAATTTCTGAGTCGGTTGATCCATAAGGTCTTTACACCCAACATTACTTGGTATCACATTTCCTTCAATTCTATCAAAGTGTTTTCAAGGTCGTCATTTTGAGTTATTAACAACATACTTGCGGGGGTTGGATTCTTAAGGCACCACATTAAGAGAGCCATCACTGCAATTTTGTCAGTATCTTTTCGTAGGTCTTAATACCAAATAAAAACTACCCGGATTAATATGATAGGCTATCATGAAATAAACAAAAAATTACACTCAAAAATTAATTAAAAACAAAAAACAGTTTACCAGAAATGTCAACCATGTTGATTCCAGCTGTTTTGAGATCCGACCGGAAATACCTACCAACTTTGTCCATCTTTAAGGCATCACCATAGAATTTAAGTTCAACAGAACCAGAAGTTTCTACACTTGGATGATTCAGGGATGTTTCAATGTTATACATTATTGTGTTGATTCCATCGGCTGGACATTGCATTCCGTTAGCATCCCAAAACACTGAGTTTGTAAGCTTTGGTGGAGAGAAATGTGATTTCTCGTGCAAACCGAAAATAACAGGGGAATTTTGTTTCTAGAAAATGCTTCCAATGCCAGACAACATTGGCAGCGACCTTTAAAGATGAAGCAACACGTGATGAGTTACAAACTAGAAGGGTAGTATACCTGTAAGACTGAAGTTGATTTATCATAAAGCTAAAATCTCTATCGCTGCTGATAAGCAAGATGTCTGCTGGTGGTGGTGTGCTCTTTGCAAACCGTATCATCTAAATAAGAATCTTCATGCCGGAAGCATCCTTAGTGTTTTTCTCAACCTCAACCGTCAAGTAAAATCTGTTGAACTTTTTCAGAAGCAACTCGGCTGAGAAATCCATAAACCTGAACACAAATTTTCTCATTAAATCCTTCGTTCTTCAGAGCTGAAGTAAAAGTATCAACTAGAGGTTTTGCGTCAAAATCAAACGGTAAGGGGAGATTCTCATAATCCCAAAAGACTTGTACGTATCTCCTCTCTCTTTTCTCAATGGCTATCATAGTTGCAAGGAAGTATGAAGAAGATAAAGTATCTTCTTCTTGCAATGCACACTTCAAACAACACAATATTTTTCACTCTTCAACAACACATTCTGCAACCTCATTTAACCTCTTCAATCGTTCACACTCACAAAACTCCATCAACCATAAATCATCCTCATACAATATTCAACATCATCTCTTCTCTTCAAACCTCAAACAACAACCAAATCCCATAAAACTCACAACCCTTCGTACAAGCAACTATGAAAGTCATTGAGAAATGAAGGAGAAGGGACATACACGTCTTTTGGGATTATAAGAATCTCTCCTTACCGTTTAATTTTGACTCAAAGCCTCTAGTTGATATATTTACTTCAACTCTGAAGAACGAAAAATGAGAAAATTTGTGTTAAGGTTTATAGATTTCTCAGTCGAGTTGCTTCCGAAAAAACTCAGCAGATTTTACTTTACGGTTGAGGTTGAGAAAGACACTAAGGATGCTTCCGACATGAAGATTCTTATGGAGATGATGCGGTTTGCAAAGAGCACACCACCACCACCAGACATCTTGCTTATCAGCAGCGATAGAGATCTTAGCCTTATGATGAATCAACTTCGGTCTTACGGGTATAGTACCCTTCTAGTTTGTAACTCATCACGTGTTGCTTCATCTCTAAAGGCCGCAATCAATGTTGTCTGGCATTGGAAGGATTTCCTAGAAAGAAAATCCCCCTATTCTTCTTGTCCTGCACGAGAAATACCACATTTCTCTCCACCAAAGCCTACAAACCCAGTAATTGAGTTGTTTTGAGATGCTAACGGAATGCAATGTCCAACGGATGGAATCAACACAATAAGGTATAACATTGAAACATCCCTGAGTCATCCAAGTGTAAAAGCTTCTGGTTCTGTTGAACTTAAATTCTATGAAGATGCCTTAAAGATGGACAAAGTTTGTAGGTATTTCCGGTCGGATCTCAAAACAGCTGGAATCAAAATTGTTGACATTTCTGGTAAACTGTTTTCCGTTTTTAATTAATTTCTGAGTGTAATTTTTTTGTTTATTTCATGATACCATATGATATTAATCGGGGTAGTGTTTATTTGTTATTAAGACCAGTGAATAGATGCTGACAAAATTGCCTCTCATAATGATGTGGTGCCTTAAGAATCCAGCCCCTGCAAACTTTGAAAACACTTTGATCGAATTGAAGGAAATGGGATACCAAGTAATGTTCTTTAGAAACTTCCCACAAAAAAAAATTGTTTGTTTGACAGCTAAGATGTTTTGAACTCCTATACCAAAAGCATGAACGTGTGATTTATTGATAGTGCCAAAACTGTCATAAATTAATTAACTGCTAATGAAGTTCTGTAAACTAACCTGACAAGACCAATTAAAATAGATGCAAGCTACAGCGTCCAATTAAGCCTCACTGTTGAGGCGAACTTTCCAAGGAACTCGATGATGATTATCTAACACTTTGGAGTAGAGTGATAAAGCATATGCAAATGTTAAAAGTTAAGGTTTTTGAATAGAAAAACAAAAGATTTCCTATTCACCAGATGTATAATGGTTATCTAATAATTCCCATGAAAAGACGGTTCTTAGTCACTCCTCGGAAGACATTCATTTCATCTGGTTTTCGAGCATTGAACTCATTGAATACCTATAAATTGAATTGTTATGCAAGAGTAGGTTGGAAAGGAAAATTAAGAACCTCTGGCAAATGAATTTGTATAATTGCCCCTAGAAGCTTCTCTCATTAGTCTCTCAAAATGAAAGGAAGAAAGGAAAAATGATGGTTGGAAATAGCAATCCACTATTTCCGCACATTTAATTATTGAACATTTCAGTTCTTGCAAATCCAACTCAAAGTTCTATACTTATTTTCTTAAACCATAATCGCCAAAGTGCACCAAACAAACTCCTGTATTATATATATTCAAAATAATAGTATACGAGAGAATTATATTCTAAAATTTAGTGACTAATTAATTAGGAGTCCCCCCAGTGGCAGTAACTGATGTGAACATAAAAAGGGTCCATTAAACCCACACAAAAAATACGAAACAAAGGAGAATAAAAACATGGAAGGACACAAAATAAAAATTGTTCCGCTGACACAAGGAACAGCCAAATATCTAAAAATCCACTTACTTGGCACATGACAAATGCATTGAATATCAGAGTATTCTTCACTTGAAAGCCATGGGCTCTAGTATCTTGCTTAAGTAGAATACTTCCACCGCCGAAGTTCAGAACGAGAAGAACTGTGATTTGATAGAGCCTGCATTGACAAATAATATCATTAGACAATACAAGGACCTAAAGAGCCCCAGATTCTGATTTCATTTGTATCTTAGAGTATCTACATTAAATAAACTATTTTCCCTGTACGAGCAAGTTTCTCCACATGATATTTGTTATAAGAGGTTCCCTGAAAGCCCAAGAAAATATCAGAGTTAAAACGTGCATTTTAACTCAATCCAAAACATATTTGAGAAAACACGGCCATCAGGAATCTCGGGGAAATTAGTGTAAACTTGATAGACTTTGATTGATAATGTGAAGGGAAAAACAACAAAACTTTCTCATTTACATAATACAAGGGCACAAGGCTACACAATGCACACTTAGGTATAGCATGTATGTTACTAAGAAACTGGAGTTCTTTTTCAAAATATTTTCAAATCCATAAGTTTTTGTTGAGAAAAACACACACACACACTCACACGAAGGATCAAAAATGAAAGCACGCATCAAGTATCAGCCATGTGTACATGAGTGTGCATAAATGTGCCAGCACAGCACAACTTTAAGGATTAAGAGTGTACTATACTTTAATAACTATTAAAGTGCTAAATGAGAAAGCTAGTCAATCCAAACCTTCGACCAACTGGTGATCTATTGGTGGTTCAGTAGCCAGTGCAAGGGCCCCAAGTGTGTCCATGATAAGGTTGACCTACAAAAGCTGTACCCAAGAGCAAGTGCATTAAAAACAAATATAAACTTATTTTTTCATTGTTGATGAATGCAATCAGCCCTTCCAAACTTAATTTAAAAGCCTTAGTTCCCAATAACGATTAACATTTAAAAATTCTAAGCCTGAATTATAATGGATACGGTCGTACAGCAATTCAATACCTTTTTTACTATACAGCATGATAAATATAGTCAGCAAAAAAACAATCAGAGCTTTAATATAAATGCAATTCTGTATGATGAGTTCCGACCCAAACAGAAAAGACTTGAGAGCTACTTCTAGTTCTAGACATCGTGGCACCTATAATTATATATGGATGCCTTTAAATCAAACCCAACCCACGCGAGTTGCACACCTTACATTTGTTACATTTTGTGTCCGTCAAAGCACCAGAGTCAAGTTGTCTTATCACTTATCAGCAAGCAAAGGCAATTTTAGGGTTAAAATTAATATTAGTGAATTTTTTCTGTTTTGAACAATGCCACAATTTTGTGACATTAAAAACTTGGTCATGTTACATATTTTCCATCTTCTGTTCAGGTTTTGGAGCATCGATATAGGTTTTGACTAAAAAATAATCACAAGAAAGAAAGAAGGGTACCTGTACTGCATTTAAAGGAACATCACCAGAACTTATTGCTGCCACAACATTAATCACAAGAGCAGCAACATTGATAGTTAGCTGGAACTGGATAAATTTCTGAATATTTGCATATAAAGAGCGGCCCCAGCGAACAACCTACGTGAAAAATGAAACAGACATCTTTAGACAATTTACAAGTTGATCAGTTTACTAGACAGGTAAAATAAATTTATCCTTAAGCCAAATTGAAGCTAAAACTAATCATGCCCACTTAGGGAAGTGAATGGTAGATTGGGATGTTTCTCGGCCACGGGAAGCTCATGGCCAAATATTTTTAGGCGAAAGGGCCAAATAAATGTTTATAAAAACTGGAGAAATTAAATCAATGCAAAACAAACAAAAAAAAAAAAGTGATATCATCATCTTGACCTTGAGAGTTGGAGCCAATAAACAAAATACTTACCTTTACAACGGATGCAATGTTATCATCTAAGATTATAATATCTGAGCTTTCCTTTGCAACTTCAGTTCCTTGGATGCCCATAGAAAGACCAATATCTGCCTAAAAACAAAATAGAAAAGCAGGAAATCAACTACAAAAAGGATATCTTTTTGGGTGTAAACAGGAATTTATTTTGATAATGGAAAATGAAATGTCACAACTCAATCAACCAGATGGAGGTGCAAGAGGTAGGAGTGGAAATTTCAAACCACCAAGCGGGGCACATCTATGCACTATTTTCATTGCAAATATATATGCGCTAGAAATGCCAAAAAAATAGAAGAAACACGATGAATTTAATAATTTCGTATGGAAGAAAAACATTTTGCTGAAACATGTCCTAAAAAGTGAATAGCAGTAGCACACAATGATATGGTTTATTTGCACTCTCTCCTTTTTTCTTCTCCCCTCTCCCTTCGTCATCGTTTCAGTAAGTTGGCCAAACACAATAAGCTGAATAAATCTAGGAAGTAGGAACTAAGATATTATTAAATCCAACGGCTACTGGCATGGTCGTGATTTTGGAAGAAAACAGTTAGTTTACTGATAGTCTGAAACAATATCTTAGCTTCCGACTTCTTCCACTTGTATTCCCAATATTAGATCATCAGCCATAGTTATTTATGTATTCAGAATGTTTGTCGATGCTGATGACTGTAAACTTGAATTCATATATGCTGGCTGTTTGCATTCAAGAATTAAAAGTGTCACTAGAATCACGTGGACATGAGTACTTTAGAGCAACTGACAGCCTAAATGACAAATCAAACAGAAATACATGTCTGCATGTAGAACAATTTTAAGGAAAAAAGTTTATTGTGGAGCACGTCAAACAAGTATAGAAGCTCTACTGTATACTGATTAGTTGGGGTATATGCATCAGCGAATTCGTGGAGGTATATCTATGCTTACTTAACAGATTCAAATGTTCAATTGTGAGCAAGAATTCAGGGACAAAAATAGTTTTTAAGTTATTTTAGTCCTCAAAAGTCAAAATTGTGTATCCCAGGAATATGACAGACCTCGTGTAGTGCAGGGGCATCATTAGTGCCATCTCCTGTGACAGCAACCACTTCACCTCCTTTATGTAGTGCTTGCACAAGCAAAAGCTTGTCATTAGGAGAAGACCTGCCCATCACCTATATATATTATGCAAATCACTATTAGAAAATTACATAAGATGTAATGCAATTGGAGTTATTAGCACTAACAACATTCCTTTGAATAAGGCTGTGAATGGAGGAATAAACACCCTCTATCGAATAATAGCAACTAATGCAGATAACAGAGAAATCACAATCGAAGGAAGAGGCATACCGTGATTTTCTTGGCAATCTGTTCCCTTTCTTGTTCAGATAGCTCCCGAAATACCTTTCCTTCAATTATATTTGGCTCAACAGCATCTTCAATTGAAGCCAGTATCCCACACTCCAGAGCTATTGCCTTTGCTGTTTGAAGGTTGTCTCCGGTAACCATGCGTACCTGTGAGTTCATAAACATACTATGTGTTGGGTTTCCAAGATTAAATTTTTGAGTAGCACTCTTGTGCTATTATAAAGTCAGAAACCATGTTACAACACTGTTGTTTACTGGTTTCCCATGGAATTTTGATATAAATATTATGATATCCATTTCACAGTACACAATTCCATATTCAGCCAAATAGAATATTCCAAAACTCATAATTTGTAATATCAGCTCCATAGTCCATACACGTACAACTCATGCTTACATATACATATATGTGTGAGTATATGAACATATAAATACGGAGACACGCATATAAGGGTTTATGACTAGGAATATTTTGACCAGAACCCACGACTTTTTTTGTAGATAAAATGGATGTAATGACTAATGAGATACCTATCAAGTTAACGCAATATAACAGGAAAACCAACACTTTCATTTTACCTTGATTCCAACAATAGCAAGCAAAACAAGCTCATTTTCTGGTAAGGACCATTGGTTTAAATCCTCCTCATTAGATGGAATTTGGTCTAATTCATATGATCTGTATGCAATGGCAACACAACGCAAGCTGCGAGCAGCCATGTCATCAATAGCCTCCTTGAAAAAAGCCTACAAGAGTTTTAAACAAAAAAAGTCTCATTATTAGACAATGCCAAAAAGACTGCTGACTGCATTCAGTTGTTGTATTTTTGGAAGAATTATCAGTTGCTATGCCCAGTATATAATTGCATAATTTAGCATCAGTAACTTGAAAAAACATATAATCATGTTGATGAGAATAAAGTGATTTGGAGGTAAGATTATTCCACGTTTTTCTTATTTCTAGTGGCTATTAATCAATAGAAAAATAAAATTCCATCTCGAATTTTAGTTTACTGAATGTCATTCCAGCAGCGAACTTCCTCGGATTTGAAACTATAGTTCCTAACCTTTCGATGGATTGCAAGTGACCATTTGATTCAAGGTATTGGTTACATGCTCCTAGAACTATTTCTGCAGCTCCTTTCCAGTGTATATGCACTCCAGAGTCTGCCTGCCATAAATATTGGAATCTGTATCTTATTATCATAGAAAAGTTGATGGAAAATTAAAATAATTAATTAATCAATAAAAAGCATATGTAACCTATCCACATGATATGATTCCTTCATAGTAAAGTAAACAACATTCACTCTTATTACTTAATTGAGCTCACAAGTGAAAGTTAATAATTGAAAGCACGGGGGATGAATATGTCCAATACTAAGTACAATGAATGTAATACCCCGTAAGTTATTTTGCTCTGCATAATATTAGTATGATCAACTGGGTTTTCGGTGTATTCTGAGAAATTATCTGCTGAGATAATTAGAGTACCTGTTGAGCTCAGAGCAAATCCAATTAATATTATCTGATTCTGAGGTTTTAATTATTGGAGCTATAGAGACTATTTGGACATTTAGTAGTGTTACTAATTAATGATATTTTTCTATATCATTTCATTTTTCACCCTTTCCAAACATAGTAACAATTGGAGAGAGAGAAGTTAGAGAGAAGGAAGAGGAAAGGAAAGAAAAGAAGAAAACCTAGAAGAGGAAAAAGATCAAGAATCATCATCTCTTCTTCATCAATTCATCTCATCTTCTTCATCATCATCCTCTAATCTAGGTGGGATCTAGATAGAGACTTTAGTTGTAGAATTTCTTGAGTTCTAGAGCTAGGTTTGATATTGTGAGAAAATGAGTAATTTTGCTAAATCAAAGAATCTGACAGATGAAAATCGATATAAATTACGTAGTGTAGTCGTAATATGCATATAATCATTTGATAATACTTGTTTTGTGGTTTGGAAACGATCTGGTGTGGGAAGGGTGAATTTTGGAGCCCTTGGAACCCCAAAAGCGCAATAGAAAAATTCTGCTTCTGATACGCACCGCCGGGCAGCGCTTTGAGCGCCGGGCGACGCAGGCTTGCGCCGCTCCTCCGCCGGGCGAAAGTCAAGAGGCGCATCATGTTTTGATTCTGGAACTTTGGTTTTGGCATGAGTCTTACGCCGCTGCTTCGTCGGGCGAAGTAGCAGGCACATGGGGCACCGCCGGGCGAAGCATGGACCGCCGGGCTCTCCTGGGAGTTTTCAAATAATTCTCTTTTCTTTAAAAATTCATAACTTTCGATTCGTATACCCGAATTGAGCGTTCTTGGTGCCGATGGAAAGCTATGAGAATATTATTCACAATGAAAGTGAAAAATATCGATTTGATTGCCCGATTAAATAATCAGAGGAAAACCCAAAAGTGGTATAACTTATGGTTGAATTATTACATATAATTCTAATGTGCAATTGTAATATGCTTTGCCTAATATTGATGTTGAACACGATTGAGAGTAAATGCATGTTAAAATATGGAATAGGTAGAGTGAGGAAACCTTACTATGAAATTATGTTAGAACCTAGTAATAAGCTAGGAGATTGATGAATAACTTAATAACGACGCTCGTGCAAAAGAGGCCGAGGCGTACGTGCAGTACCAATGGTAATAGAAAGAATAAGACACTAGTATAGAACACGTGTAATTATTATGTTTATTTGAGAAAGGCAAAAGAGGCCTAAAGGCTAATGTGACCTAGAATTATTGAACACAATTATGGTTGTATGTGAAATCACGAAATCGTAACCATTTCCCCATTATGTGTCGTTTCATGAGTAACGAGCTCCTCTGGAATGATTGCATGATTACTTGGTTGGTTTGATTCCCAATATTATAGTACGAATGGAACCTATATGGTAAAGAGACTTAAACCGGTGTACGGACCGTGTGAAGTGACGAATTAAGGTGATAACATGTCCCTTAGTTCCGAATCCATCTCGTATGCCAAGTAATCTACGAGGATCCATGACTCGTTCCGACTTCTAGACGTAGAAGAGGACGGGAAAAGGGGATGCCTTGATAGGGTTGACGATAGTGATAACTTTTGAGTGAACGGACTCAATAACGTGTTTCCATATAGTGAGAGAGAGAGAGAGTACTCAAGGTCACTTCCCTTCCCTTTTGACTTGGGTTAGGATGTTCGAACCTTGTAAAGCCGAGAGAATCTATAAGATAGGGAACTCACTGAGATTTAATATCTCACCCCATGTTGTTGATTATATTACAGGTACCACAGGTTCCGCGAAGGGTAAGGCTAAAGTCGTTTGATTTTCCTTACTTTCCTTGGTTTTTGGGATGGCAAGACTTCCGCTTTGGAGTTTATTTTGAGATCATTGTTTTGATCTAGTTCTTAGTGTATTTTGGGACATCTTGTGTATATTATGCCATAGTTTTAGAGTTTTGTATTTTGGGCATATAATGTATATAATGTGTTAATTAGGAACTTATGGTATTTTAGTACCAAACACTTGGATTTGTATAGTATTTATGCTTTGATGTATGATATTATATATGGGTGTTACAATTGGTATTAGAGCAGGTCGTATCCTCGACCTAGCCATGGAATAGTATAAGTATTTCTTTCCGTTTCATATGCGTGGTGTCGCCATTGGTCTTAAGTGCTATATTCATGGTATTGAGCCTGATCAACTTAATCCTATCTGTATGAAATTCAGGAACATGGGTGACAGACGCATAAGCAATCATGGTAGACCCAGAACTACTCCTATGGGGACGAATCCGCCAGACGGCGAAGAGTATGTCCCATGGCCTCAGTTTTTGCAACAGATGCAATAGTAGCAGAACCAGTTCATGCAGCAGATGGTACAACAAATGAATGGGGGTCTTCATCCTCCAGTGGTTGTTCCAGATACTGTAGGTGGGAGTTTTCAAGATTTTATCCGCATGAATCTTCTAGAATTTCATGGCAGATTAGATCCTGTGAAAGCTCGTGAATGGATAGGTGGCATGGAGAGAATTTTCTTGATAGTCCATTGTAGTGAGGAGAATAAGGTGGCATTCGCTTCTCATTCATTGAAGGGTCCTGCCATGAGATGGTGGGAGAGTGCCGCAACCCTAATGGCTATTCAAGAGGTGCCTAAGGTCTGGGAACAGTTTAAGATTAATTTTATGGAGAACTATTTCCCTAGTTCCTTGAGGACCCAGAAGGAATTTAATTTTCAACAGTTGAGACAAGGTACTTTGACTGTGGCTGCGTATGCTGAGAGATTTGAGATTATGGCTGCTTATTCTAGGCAGACCATGTATGCTCCGGACGAGAGGTGGAAAGTTGACCAATTTCTTTTTGGATTGAAGGCTGAGATTTCCCATAGTGTGTCTCAAAGGGAGTTCACTAATTACGCGGAATTGCTAAGGCAATGTTATGTGGCAGAGAATAGTTTAAAGAAAGTTCAAGCTGAAGGGAATATGAGTAGGTCGAATCAGATTGATCGTGGGAGATCAAATCAACAGTTTAGGCCTAGGCAACAAGCCTTCAAGGGGAAACAAGTTCATGATTCTAGGGCAAGTACACCTCCTGTGTGTCGTACTTGTGGTAAGATACATTTTGGTAGATGTCGCTTCGAATGAGTGGAGTGTCATCAGTGTCGTAAAGTGGGTCATATGCTAAAGATTATCCTCAGAATGGGAATCAGGCGCAAGGAAAGAGTACCAGGCGAGTTTATACTTTGGATGCAAAGAAAGTAAAGGGCGATAACTCCTTGATTGTTGGTACGTGTTTCGTTAACGGGAATCCTTGTTTTGTATTATTTGATTGTGGAGCGACACACTCTTTTGTGTCAATGCAATGTGTGAAGCGACTTGGGTTGCAAGTTATTCCGTTGTCTCCACCCATGGTGGTTACTACTACCATGGATGAGATCATTGAAACACCTTTAATGTGTGAAAATTGTGTTTTGTCTGTGGATGAGAGAGTCTTTCAGATCGACCTTATTTGTTTGCCGCTTAAGAAAGTAGATGTTGTTTTGGGAATGGATTGGCTTTCTGCTAATTCGGTTTTCATCGGGTGTGAGGAAAAGCTAATCATCATTCCATCTACTGAAGTTACTCTGAAGGATGTGTTAACAACTATTTTAGAAGGTACGGTTGGAATGATAATTTTCTTGTTTGAGAAGGAAAAATCTGTTCTTTTGATTCTCACTAAGGAGGAGAGTAGCGACCTTTAAGTTTTGAGTATCCATGTAGTCTGTGAGTTTTCAGAAGTTTTCCCCGAGGATGTTGTAACGCCCCATTTTCCTTTTATTATTATTTGTGAATAATTATACATTGCTATGATCGATTATGTGTTATTGTACTTTCGTTGTGTTTTGTGTACCCGTGGTGAAGGGTAGTGGCCTTAAGTAGTAGGTCTTGGGCATAGTAGGGGTGTATGGCTAATAACATAGAGATTAGCGGTGTGTTGAGTAATGTTGATTGGATTATTTAAATTTATCATTTGTTGACTAATTTATTTCATTAGTTGAGTGATAATGTTAATATAATAAGATAATTAAAATAATTAAGAGGTGTAGTGAGTGGAATGGCTTTATGGTAATTAGGTGAGGGTTAAGTGAGGGCAAATAAGGCGATTCATTAATTGGAGTATATGAGAGAATTAGAGAGTGAGAGTTCATTATTCTCATTTCACGTGAAAAAGTGAAAGAGGGAGAGGAGTTAGGGCAAGAGGAAGAAAGGGAGAATCCATTGAAGTTAGGAAAACTCATCACTTTAAGATAAGGGTGGGATTTCTTTCATCTCTCAAGGGTTAAATGATATAAGTATTGAAGTAGAAATCACTAAGTTAGAATCCAGGGGGTTGAATGAGGGTTTTAGGAAGATTTTGTGATAATATGATTGAAACTGATGAATTAGTCTTGTTTGATTTGTTTGGTTGAATTGCAAATGTTAGATGTGGGCTATTGGTGAAAAATCTATGAAAAATTGCTGTTAAAAATCGAGTTAGTGCAGAAAAACGCAGGTGGTTTGTTGGTGTCATCGCAGGGTTTTGGGCTGCAGAATCGCAGGGCCCGCTTAGCGCGCTTAGCGCTGTCTAGAGAAATTTTGACTCTTCGAGGCAGAGAGCTGCGCGCTTAGCGCGACCTGGGACTGAAAAATATTATTTTTATGACTTAAAATTCATGGAAAATATCTGTTTTATATTATATTAATGTTGTGTTGTTGCTGTTGTATGGTGGGCATGTATTGAGGTGTTATGTGCTTGTTTTGTTGATGTTGATGTGATAATGTGAAATGCATGATTGAATGATGCAAAGATGTGTAGTTGTTATATTGGTGCAATGATGTATGTTTAGATGAATGCATGTTGATTGTTAAATGATGTTGGTATGAAAATGAGTATGCTATGTGTATGCATGAGTCCTTGTTGCATGTTGTCATTGATGGTGCATGGCATGCGCATAGTTGTGGGATGGTGTGCCCAGGTGGGGTGTTATCGTCTATCAGAATTCCTTGATGGAATTGTTGTTATTGGCGTGATTGTGTGCCCAGATGGGGTGTAGGCAATCAAAGTTGTTGGTGCGATCATGAAATAGGGGTCGTACGTGACCATGAAACATGGGTCGTTGGTGTGATCATGAAATAGGGGTCATACTTGACCATGAAACAGGGGTCGAGTGTTCCAACGGGAACTATGATCATGAAACAGGGATCGATTTTGGTACCACATGCATTGAGTCTAGTCGAGTCTCCTTTGCATTCTCTTGTTGGTTGTGTTGCATAATGGTTGGTATAATTATCGGTGATTGTCTGTGTATAAGCTGAGGTGTGTGATTCTTGTTGGATGTTAAGATATGGTGAATAACTTGATGACGTATGCTTTTCTATTTATATCATATCTCTCTTTTGTTGATTTAAGAATCTCACCCCTTCTGTTTGAATGTTACCTCTACGTGGGTAACGTGCAGATAAGCAGGAGTAGTTCGTAGGTGAAGTGGAGAAGACGAGGTCTTCTGGTGTGAGTTATCGAGTCGCGGCTGCTCTGAGTTTGTAACACCGGGAGTGTCGGAATGCTAGAGTATTTTAATTCCTATTATATGTTATTACTGTTTTCATTAAGGATTTTATGTGTGACCAAACATGTTTCTTTTGCGTTGACTTTTCTGCTGTGCATGAATGTTAAAAATGCCATGTTTAATTTCAATATCACCAAAATTATTATTGTGTTTATGCTAAGTTGAGTAGTAGAAGTAGCATCCTAAATCCATGTTTTTTTTCTTTACTCTGATAAATTACGTTTAATTTGTCGCGGGGGTTTAATGTGGTTACAAAGTGGTATCAGAGCAGGTCGGTCTGTCCGACCAAGTTGTAGAGTCGTTGTCGTGTGTTAGTTGTTTAGTGTCGGTGTCAGTTCCTTAACCATTGTGTTATGTTGTTGGCGTGTGACAGATTTGGAATGGCTGGAAGGAACGATGCTGCTTTTGCTGCTGCCTTGTAAGCTATGGCTCAAGCAGTACAGAATCCGCCGCGTGCTAACGATTATAATGAGTTTCGGAAGAATAACCCGCCTACTTTCAAGGGAAGATATGATCCGGATGGAGCGCAGACTTGGCTCAAGGAGATTGAGAGAATCTTCCGGGTTATGGAGTATCCTGAAGCGCAGAAGGTGCGGTTAGGTACTCATATGTTGGCTAAGGAGGCTGCTGACTGGTGGGTTAGTACTCGTCAAGTGTTGGGAGCAGCAGGTGAGGCAATTAGTTGGGTTGTGTTTAGTAGAAAGTTCTTAAGGAAGTATTTTCCTGAAGATGTCCGAGGAAAGAAGGAGATTGAGTTTTTGGAACTGAAGCAGGGTAATATGACGGTTACAGAGTATGCTGCTAAATTCTCAGATTTGGCTAAGTTTTATCCTCACTACAATGCGGCAACTGCAGAGTTCTCGAAGTGTGTCAAGTTTGATAACGGTTTGAGGCCTGAGATCAAACAGGCAATTGGGTATCAGCGAATCAGAAGATTTTCTGATTTAGTGGACTGTTGCAGGATATTTGAGGAGGATAGCAAGGCTCGATCGGCTCACTATAAGGGGCTGGCCGAGAGAAGAGGAAAACAACTGGTGAATCGTGGGAAGCCTTATGTAGCTCCAGCTGAGAAAGGTAAACAGAAACATGCTGATGGCAAGAAGCCAAGTGGGGGAGGAGCTTCTGCTCCTCTGAAGTGTTACAGGTGTGGCGAGTTAGGACATCGTGTCAGTGAGTGCACGAGCGATGTGAAGAAGTGCTTCAAATGTGGATAGGCAGGACATCTGATTGCTGACTGCAAAGCTAATGTGGTTACTTGTTACAATTGTGGGGAACATGGCCATATTATTACTCGTTGTCAGAAACCAAAGCAAGCTTCGACTGGAGGAAAATGTGTTCGCTTTGACGGGAACTCAGACTTCCAGTGATGACAGATTGATCAGAGGTACATGTTATATTAATAATACGCCTTTGATTGCTATTATTGATACTGGTGCTACTCACTCCTTTATTGTTGCTGATTGTGTAAGAAGGCTAGGCCTTGTTGTTTCTCCTATGAAGGGAGAGATGGTTATCGAAACTCCTGCTAAGGGATCAGTGACTACTTCTTTAGTCTATATGAATTGTCCATTGTCAATCTTTGGTAAGGACTTCAGAGTGGATCTGATTTGTTTACCGTTGGGAGGTCTCGACGTGATTTTGGGTATGAACTGGTTAGAGTTCAAGCATGTTCATATTAACTGTTTTAATAAGTCGGTTTGATTTCTCACTCTTGAGGAAGAGGAAGGAGATGGTTTTCTGTCTGCTAGAGAGTTTAAGGAGCTCTTGGAAGAAGAAGTTCAGGTGCTTGCATTGTTTGCATCCTTGTCAGTGGAGAGTAATTCAGTGATTAATGAATTGTAAGTGGTGCGTGAATTCCCTGAAGTGTTTCCGGATGACATTGCTGATGTGCCACCAGAGAGGGAAATAGAATTTACCATTGATCTTGTCCCTGGTACCAGACCTATTTCTATGGCACCATACAAGATGTCGGCATCAGAATTGTCAGAACTGAAGAAGCAGCTGGAAGACTTGTTAGAGAAGAAATTCGTGAGACCAAGTGTATCGCCTTGGGGAGCTCCAGTGTTGTTGGTAAAGAAAAAGGATGGTAGTATGAGGTTGTGCATCGATTACAGACAGCTGAATAAAGTAACAATTAAGAATAAGTATCCGCTTCCAAGAATAGATGACTTAGCAAGATTGACTTGAGGTCGGGTTATCATCAGATACGGGTAAAAGACGAAGACATTCAGAAGACGGCTTTCAGAACTCGATATGGACATTATGAGTATGTGGTGATGCTGTTCGGAGTTACTAATGCACCTGGTGTATTCATGGAATATATGAATCGTATCTTTCATGAGTACTTGAATCAGTTTGTGGTTGTCTTTATTGACGATATTCTGATATATTCCAAGTCAGAAGCAGAACACGCTGAACATTTGCGGATTGTGTTGCAAGTGCTGAAAGAGAAGCAGCTCTATGCTAAGTTGTCTAAGTGTGAATTCTGGTTGAGAGAAGTAAGTTTCCTTGGTCATGTTATCTCTGGTGATGGTATTGCTGTAGATCCATCCAAGGTAGACGCCGTTCTACAATGGGAGACTCCAAAGTCGGTGACCGAGATTAGAAGCTTCTTGGGTTTGGCTGGTTATTACCGAAGGTTTATTGAAGGATTTTCGAAGTTGGCACTTCCGTTAACTCAATTGACGTGCAAGGGGAAAACATTTGTGTGGGATGTTCATTGTGAAAAGAGTTTCATTGAGCTGAAGAAGAGGTTGACTACAACTCCAGTGTTGGTTCTACCTGAACCAAATGAACCGTTCGTGGTGTATTGTGATGCTTCTTTGATGGGGCTAGGAGGTGTGCTAATGCAGGATGGTAAGGTTGTGGCTTATGGCTTCACGACAGTTAAGAGTACATGAGAGGAATTATCCGACTCATGATTTGGAGTTAGTTGCAGTGGTTTTTGTATTGAAGATTTGGAGGCACTATCTCTATGGTTCCAGATTTGAAGTGTACAGTGATCATAAGAGCTTGAGGTATCTGTTTGATCAAAAGGAATTGAATATGAGGCAGAGAAGATGGTTAAAATTCTTGAAGGATTATGATTTTGTCTTGAACTATCATCCCGGAAAAGTTAATGTCGTGGCCGATGCTCTGAGTCGAAAATCGTTGCATGTATCTGCTATGATGGTTAAAGAGTTAGAATTAATCAAACAGTTCAGAGATATGAGTTTGGTTTGTGAACAGACACCGCATAGTGTAATGTTGCGTATGTTGGCGATTAATAATGAATTTCTTAATAATATCAGAGACAGTCATAAGTTGGATGTGAAGCTAGTGGATTTGATGATTGGAGATAACCAAGCAGAAGGTAATGAGTACAGGGTGGACGAACAAGGTGTGTTGCAATTCTGTGACAGGATTTGCATTCTTGATAATACGGAGTTGAAGAGAATGATCTTAGAAGAAGGTCATCGGAGTAGTTTGAGTATCCATCCAAGAGCTACGAAGATGTATCAAGACTTGAAGAAGATATTTTGGTGGTCTGGATTGAAACGCGATGTGGCTCAGTTTGTGTATACTTGTTTGACTTGTCAAAAGTCGAAAGTGGAACATCAGAAACCTGCTGGTAAAATACAACCGTTAGATATTCCAGAGTGGAAGTGGGACAGTATTTCTATGGATTTTGTGACAGGGCTGCCTAATACGCCGAGACGACATGATTCTATTTGGGTAGTAGTGGATAGACTGACGAAGTCGGCACATTTCATTCCGATTAATATCAATTTTCCTTTGCAGAAGTTGGCAGAGATTTATATTCAGGTGATTGCGAAGTTGCATGGAATCCCGTTGAGTATGGTGTCGGATCGAGATCCAAGGTTCACTTCCAGATTTTGGGAGAGTTTGCAGGAAGCTTTGGGATCAAAGTTGAGATTGAGTTTGGCTTATCATCCGCAGACGGATGGTCAGATGAAAAGAACTATCCAATCCTTGGAAGATCTGTTGAGGGCTTGTGTACTTGAACAAAGAGGTGCTTGGGATAGTCATTTGCGGTGAATTGAGTTCACTTATAATAATAGTTATCATTCCATTATTGGAATGGCGCCTTTTGAAGCGTTGTATGGTCGTAGGTGTCGAACGCCTTTGTGTTGGCACGAATCTGGTGAAAGTAGTACTCGGACCTGAGATTGTTCAGCAAACTACCGAAACAGTGAAACTGATCCGGGAGAAGATGAAACCTTCGCAGAGTAGGCAGAAGAGTTACCGTGATAAGAGAAGGAAATATCTCGAGTTTCAAGAAGGAGACAACGTGTTTTTGAGAGTCACTCCGGTGACCGGTGTTGGACGTGTTTTGAAGTCGAGGAAGCTTACTCTTAGATTTATTGGTGTGTATCAGATTTCGGCAAGAGTCAGACCTGTTGCATATAGAGTGGCGTTGCCGCCACGTTTGTCAAATTTGCATGATGTGTTCCATGTTTCACAGCTTCGGAAGTATGTTCCGGATCCGTCGCATGTGATTTCGATGGATGATGTGGAAGTGAGAGATAATCTCACAGTCGAGGCCTTGCCAGAGCGTATTGATGATTGCGAGGTGAAGCAATTGAGGGGCAAGGAGATTGTTCTCGTGAAGGTAGTATGGGGAGGTGCTGCCGGTGGGAACATGACTTGGGAATTGGAGAGTAAGATGCGAGAGTCGTATCCGAGTTTGTTTGCGTCAGGTAAATTTTCGAGGACGAAAATATTCTAAGTGGGGGAGAGTTGTAACACCCTATTTTCCTTTTATTATTATTTGCGAATAATTATACGTTGTTATGATCGATTATGTGTTGTTGTACTTTCGGTGTGTTTTGTGTACCCGTGGTGAAGGGTAGTGGCCTTAAGTAGTAGGTCTTGGGCGTAGTAGGGGTGTATGGCTAATAACATAGAGATTAGCGGTGCGTTGAGTAATGTTGATTGAATTATTTAAATTTATCATTTGTTGACTAATTTATTTCATTAGTTGGGTGATAATGTTAATATAATAAGATAATTAAAATCATTAAGAGGTGTAGTGAGTGGAAGGGCTTTATGGTAATTAGGCGAGGGTTAAGTGAGGGGAAATAAGGCGATTCATTAATTGGAGTATATGAGAGAATTAGAGAGTGAGAGTTCATTATTCTCATTCCACGTGAAAAAGTGAAAGAGGGAGAGGAGCTAGGGCAAGAGGAAGAAAGGGAGAATCCATTGAAGTTAGGAAAGCTCATCACTTTAAGGTAAGGGTGGGATTTCTTTCATCTCTCAAGGGTTAAATGATATAATTATTGAAGTAGAAATCACTAAGTTGGAATCCATGGGGTTGAATGAGGGTTTTAGGAAGATTTTGTGATAATATGATTGAAACTGATGAATTAGTCTTGTTTGATTTATTTGGTTGAATTGCAAATGTTAGATGTAGGCTATTGATGAAAAATCTATGAAAAATTGCTGTTAAAAATCGAGTTAGTGTAGAAAAACGCAGGTGGTTTGTTGCTGTCATCGCAGGGTTTTGGGCTGCAGAGTCGCAGGGTCCGCTTAGCGCGGTCTAGCGCGCTTAGCGCGGTCTGGAGAAATTTTGCCTCTTCGAGGCAGAGAGCTGCACGCTTAGCGCGGGTGGGGCGCGCTTAGCGCGACCTGGGACTGAAAAATATTATTTTTATGACTTAAAATTCATGGAAAATATCTGTTTTATATTATATTAATGTTGTGTTGTTGTTGTATGGTGGGCATGTATTGAGGTGTTATGTGCTTGTTTTGTTGATGTTGGTGTGATAATGTGAAATGCATGATTGAATGATGCAAAGATGTGTAGTTGTTGTATTGGTTCAATGATGTATGTTTAGATGAATGCATGTTGACTGTTAAATGATGTTGGTATGAAAATGAGTATGCTATGTCTATGCATGAGTCCTTGTTGCATGTTGTCATTGATGGTGCATGACATGTGCATAGTTGTGGGATGGCGTGCCCAGGTGGGGTGTTATCGTCTATCCGAATTCCTTGATGGAATCGTTGTTGTTGGCGTGATTGTGTGCCCAGATGGGGTGTAGGCAATCACAGTTGTTGGTGCGATCATGAAATAAGGGTCGTACGTGACCATGAAACAGGGGTCGTTGGTGTGGTCATGAAATAGGGGTCATACTTGACCATGAAACAGGGGTCGAGAGTTCCGACGGGAACTATGATCATGAAACAGGGATCGATTTTGGTACCACATGCATTGAGTCTAGTCGAGTCTCCTTTGCAT
This sequence comes from Lathyrus tuberosus, assembly GCA_022829125.1. Lineage (NCBI taxonomy): Eukaryota > Viridiplantae > Streptophyta > Magnoliopsida > Fabales > Fabaceae > Lathyrus > Lathyrus tuberosus. Next base: position 245,858 of record JALAZF010000446.1, read on the forward strand.
TCTCTTGTTGGTTGTGTTGCATGAGGGTTGGTATAATTATTAGTGATTGTCTTTGCATAAGTTGAAGTGTGTGATTCTTGTTGGATGTTACGATATGGTGAATAACTTGATGATGTATGCTTTTCTATTTATATCATCTCTCTCTTTTGTTGATTTAAGAATCTCACCCCTTCTGTTTGAATGTTACCTTTACATGGGTAACGTGCAGATAAGCAGGAGTAGTTCACAGGTGGAGTGGAGAAGACGAGGTCTTCTGGTGTGAGTTATCGAGTCGCGGCTGCTCTGAGTTTGTAACACCGGGGTGTCAGAACGCTAGAGTCTTTTAATTCCTGTTATATGTTATTACTGTTTTCATTAAGGATTTTATGTGTGACCAAACATGTTTCTTTTGCGTTGACTTTTCCGCTGTACATGAATGTTAAAAATGCCATGTTTAATTTCAATATCACCAAAATTATTATTGTGTTTATGCTAAGTTGAGTAGTAGAAGTAGTATCCTAAATCCATGTTTTTTTTCTTTACTCTGATATATTACGTTTAAATTGTCGCGGGGGTTTAATGTGGTTACAGATGTCACTTCTCTTCCTCCGGTGAGGGAAGTGGAATTTTCTATTGACCTGATACCGGGAACAGCTCCTATATCCGTTTCTCCGTATCAGATGGCACCACTTGAATTGAGAGAATTGAAGGAGCAATTGTAAGAATTAATGGCTAAGCATTTTGTTAAACCCAGTGTTTCACCCTGGGGAGCTCCAATATTGTTAGTAAAGAAAAAGGATGGTGTAATGCGATTATGTATTGATTACCGACAGTTGAATAAAGTCACTATTAAGAACAAGTACCCATTACCTAGGATAGACGACCTATTAGATCAATTGAAAGGAGCCTGTGTGTTCTCGAAGATTGATTTTCAGTCGGGTTATCATCAGATTCGTGTGAAGAGTTTAGATGTACCAAAGACCGCATTTAGAACCCGTTATGGTCATTATGAAATCTTAGTAATGCCTTTCGGTGTGACGATAGCTCTGACAGTTTTTATGGATTATATGAATCAGATATTTTAACCTTACTTGGACCAATTTGTGGTGATCTTCATTGATGTTTATTCTCGTACTTCTCAAGAGCACGAAGAGCATTTAAGAATCGTTTTATGGATCTTACAAGAGAGACAACTTTTTGCCAAGCTAAGCAAGTGTGAGTTTTGGATGTCGGAGATTAATTTTCTTGGTCATGTCATATCTCGAGGAGGTGTGGCGGTAGATCCGTCAAAAGTAGAAGCGGTGATTAATTGGGAGAGACCAAAGAATGTTTCCGAAGTTAGAAGTTTCTTGGGACTGACAGGTTATTACAGAAGGTTTATCAAAGGCTTTCCTCAATTGGCTTTACCAATGACTAAACTTACTCGGAAGGATTGTCCTTATGAGTGGGATTCGGCGTGTGAACAGAGTTTTATGAGTTTGAAAGAAAGATTAACAATTGCTCCTGTGTTGATCATTCCTGATCCTAGCAAGTCGTATGAGGTATTTTGTGATGCGTCCAAGATGGGATTAGGAGGTGTCTTAATGCAAGATAGTCACGTAGTGGCTTATGCTTCTCGACAGTTAAAAGTTCATGAAGAGAATTATCCAACGCATGACCTAGAATTGGCGGCGATTGTCTTTACTTTGAAAGTGTGGTGTCATTATTTGTATGGTGTACGTTTTGAGATGTTCAGCGACCACAAGAGTTTGAAGTATCTTTTTGAACAAAAAGATTTGAATATCCGTCAAAGAAGATGGATGGAATATTTGAAGGATTATGATTTGGAACTAAAGTACCATCCGGGTAAAGCGAATAAAGTAGCAGATGCATTGAGTAGAAAAGTGTTGCGTAATGCCGAGTTAATGATGTTAGAGTATGCCTTATTGGAAAAGTTTAGAGATCTTAATCTTCAGTTTGTTTGGACTCCTAATGGTGTGATTATGGGAAACTTGAATGTTAATTCTACTCTTAGAGAGGAAATTCAACAAGGACAAATATTGGATGAGAAGTTACAAGAAGTGTTAGTTCAACCGGGCTTCGTGCGGGCTACCGACGTAATCATTTTGTTTAACCAAAGGATTTGTGTTCCGAATGATGTGTTGTTGAAAAGAAGGATTTTGGAAGAAGTGTATAAGGGTGCTTTTACTATACATCCTGGTTCTTCGAAGATGTATCAGGACTTAAAGAGGGACTATTGGTGGTCTGGTATGAAGAGAGATATTGCGGTGTATGTATCAAAATGTGCTGTATGCCAACAAGTGAAGATTGAACGCCAAATACCGGGTGGCTTATTGTAATCGTTAGAAATTCCGGTATGGAAGTGGGATAGTATTTCTATGGACTTTGCAGTTGGATTACCCCGTGCACAAGGTGATTATGATTTTACTTGGGTAATTTTGGATCGGTTGACGAAATCTGCGCATTTCTTAGCCGTAAAGACTACATACAAGGCAAGTCATCTTGCAAGGTTGTTTATTTCGAAAATTGTGAGATTGCATGGTATTCCCTCTAGTATCGTGTCCGATAGAGACCCAAAGTTTACTTTAAGGTTTTGGAGAGCTTTTCAACAAGCTATGGGAACAAGGTTGTGTTTGAGCACGTCGAATCATCCGCAAACGGATGGTCAGACGGAATGAATGATACAAACAATGGAAGATATGTTAAGAGCTTGTGTACTTGAAAGTGGAGGAAATTGGATAGAACTTTTACCGTTGATTGAGTTTTCATACAATAATAGTTATCATGTGAGTATTGGTATGGCTCCTTACGAAATATTGTATGGAAGGAAATGTAGGACGCCTTTGTGTTGGGCGGGAGTTGGCGAAGACAAAATTTTAGGACCTGAGATTATTCAAGAGACTACGGAAAAGATTAGAATGATCCGTGATAAAGTTAAACAAGCACAGGATCGACAGAAGCGTTATGCGGATAATCGTATGAGATCTTTAGAATTTGTTGAAGGTGATCACGTGTTTTTGAAAGTTACTCCGAGATTGAGATTGAAAGGACCGTTTAAGTTGCGAAAGTTAAGTCTGAGATATATAGGGCCGTATCAAGTTCTAGAAAGGATTGGCGAAGTAGCTTACAGGTTAACCTTACCGCCTTCCCTGTCAGAAATGCATGATGTTTTTCATGTGTCTCCGCTTTGGAAGTTTGTTCCAGATCATCTTCAGCCGATTCTACCAGATACAATTGAGATAGAAACAGATTTGGCGTTTGAACCTCAACCAAGTTGTATCACAGGAAGAGAAACTAAGGTACTAAGGAATAAAGAGATTTCTCTTGTGAAAGTTCAGTGGGATGAGACGCATCCGGGCGATGCAACTTGGGAACTAGAATCAGAGATGTGAGATGTTTACCCTTATCTTTTCAGGTAATTTTAAATTCGAGGACGAATTTCTATTTAAGGGGGGGGGGGGGGGAGGATGTAATACCCCGTAAGTTATTTTGCTCTGGATAATATTAGTATGAACAACTGAGTTTCTGGTGTACTCTGAGAAATTATCTGCTGAGATAATTAGAGTAGTTGTTCAGCTCAGAGCAAATCCAATTAATATTATCTGACTCTGAGGTTATAATTATTGGAGCTATAGAGACTATTTGGATATTTAGTAGTGTTACTAATTGATGATATTTTTCTATATCATTTCATTTTCCACCCTTTCCAAACATAGTAACAATTGGAGAGAGAGAAGTTAGAGAGAAGGAAGAGGAAAGGAAAGAAAAGAAGAAAACGTAGAAGAGGAAAAAGATCAAGAATCATAATCTCTTCTTCATCAATTCATCTCATCTTCTTCATCATCATCCTCTAATCCAGGTGGGTTCTAGATAGAGACTTTAGTTATAGAATTTCTTGAGTTCTAGAGCTAGGTTTGATATTGTGAGAAAATGAGTAATTTTGCTAAATCAAAGAATCTGACGGATGAAAATCGATATAAATTGCGTAGTGTAGTCGTAATATGCATATGATAATTTGATAATACTTGTTTTGTGGTTTGGAAATGATCTGGTGTGGGAAGGGTGAATTTTGGAGCCCTTGGAACCCCAAAAGCGCAGCAGAAAAATTCTGCTTCTGATACGCAGCGCCGGGCGGCGCTTTGAGCGCGGGGCGACGCAGGCTTGCGCCTCTGCTCCGCCGGGCGAAAGTCAAGAGGCGCAACATTTTTTGATTCTGGAACTTTGGTTTTTAGCATGAGTCTTACGCCGCTGCTTCGCCGGGCGTAGTAGCAGGCGCATGGGGGCACCGCCGGGCGCTCCTGGGAGTTTTCAAATAATTCTCTTTTCTTTAAAAATCCATAACTTTCAATTCGTATACCCGAATTGAGCGTTCTTGGTACCGATGGAAAGCTATGAGAATATTCTTCACAATGAAAGTGAAAAATATCAATTTTATTGCCCGATTAAATAATCGGAGGAAAACCCAAAAGTGGTATAACTTATGTTTGAATTATTACATGTAATTCTAATGTGCAATTGTAATATGTTTTACCTAATATTGATGTTGAACACGATTGAGAGTAATGTATGTTAAAATATGGAATAGGTAGAGTGAGGAAACCTTTCTATGAAACTATGTTAGAACCTAGTAATAAGCTAGGAGATTGATGAATAACTTAATGCGGCGCTCGTACAAAAGAGGCTGAGGCGTGCGTTCAGTATCAATGGTAATAGAAAGAATAAGACACTAGTATGGAACACGTGTAATTATTATGTTTATTTGTGAAAGGCAAAAGAGGCCTAAAGGCAAATGTGGCCTAAAATTATTGAATATAATTATGGTTGTATGTGAAATCACGAAATCGTAACCATTTCCCCATTATGTGTCGTTTCATGAGTAACGAGCTCCTCTGGAATGATTGCACGATTACTTGGTAGGTTTGATTCTCAATGTTATAGTACGAATGAAACCTATATGGTAAAGAGACTTGTGATGGTGTACGGACCGTATGAAGTGACGAATTAAGGTGATAACATGTCCCTTAGTTCCGAATCCATCTCGTATGCCAAATAATCTACGAGGATCCATGACTCGTTACGACTTTTAGACGTAGAAGAGGACGGGAAAAGGGGATGCCTTGATAGGGTTGACGATAGTGATAACTTTTGAGTGAACGAATTCAATAACGTGTTTTCATATAGTGTGAGAGTGAGTACTCAAGGTCACTTCCCTTCCCTTTTGACTTGGGTTAGGATGTTAGAACCTTGTAAAGCTGAGAGAATCTATAAGATAGGGAACTCACTGAGATTTAATATCTCACCCCATGTTGTTGATTATATTACAGGTACCACAGGTTATGCGAAGGGTAATGCTAAAGTCGTTTGATTTTCCTTACTTTCCTTGGTTTTTGGGATGGTAAGACTTCCGCTTTGGAGTTTCTTTTGAGATCATTGTTTTGATCTAATTCTTAGTGTATTTTGGGACATCTTGTATATATTATGCCATAGTTTTAGAGTTTTGTTAATGTATATAATGTGTTAACTAGAAACTTATGGTATTTCAGTACCAAACACTTGGATTCATGTATAGTATTTATGCTTTGATGTATGATATTATATATGGGTGTTACAATGAATGAAAGGATGGATTGGGAAATATTCTAATCAAATGATTACCAGCTTCAGAGCAACACCACCTCGTTTTTTCTCGAAATTGAATGGAAAGACATGAAGAACTGTCGAACTAGATATGATAAGATCAAAATTCATACCTAACTGCCATATATAAATGATTTCAGCTCTAAATCAACAGACTATTAAAGAGAGGGGAGATCAACCAGAAAAAAATACAGGAAAAAAAATTCAGGATACCTTGACTGCCCATAAAAGAATCGCCTTCTCTGTTGGTGATCCTGAAACCTCTACCTCTCCACCATCCTATCAAACCAAATAAAATCACAGATTAAACACTAGATATCAAAGCTCTACTTCAAAATATTCATAAAACCACAACCACATCGGTGACAGTTAAAAAGGGAAAAAATGGGTTAATAGAGAAATTTTCTTTTAGCTTTTCTGCAACTAACATTCCCAAGATGACCAGTGCAGACTCATATCAGTAAATGAAAAATCAATAAAGTCAATTTGTTGTTTGCTGTGTGTAGTGTATACCAGGTATTGAATTGGTCTCGTATCTAACATGTACCATCACATAAAAGCCCTTTAAACTTGCAGTATGGACGATGCACATAACCATTTCACCTTGTGTGCTGACAGCTGAAATCCCAACTTAATTATGATGACTTGGGGGGCAAGGATTGAAATATTAACCACTTAGTCATGACTGATGGAGGCTCCAATGTCATATCATGGACCAACTTTCGTAAAAGATTAAGCTATTAAGCGGAGGCTTATGAATGGTTTCGTAAATCTGAGACATACAAATTCTTTACAATACTATTGAATTTGTTTCAAATCTTCTAGAAGACAAACGTAGACAGCACATATGACTATATATGAAGCATGTACGCCCTGAACACGTCCTCGACACTGACACACCGACACCGATAACAAGTGTTGGTGCAGGTGTCTGACACAGACACACATTTTTTCATAGATGTCGGATCTACATAATTCAATTGTCTATTTGAAGAGTTACAAAATATCGTTCCCTTCAAACAAAACTTTAATCAAGACCGTAAAGAACTCCAATATGGACTTAGATATTATGGGGCGCCCATGTCCCACATTGATTAGTATGGGATGCTCGGTGGATTATTTAATTGGTTTGGTTCTTCCCCCTTGATAGCTAGCTTTTAAGGGAGGGTTCCCCAAGTATTTAGATACTTATCAATTGGTATGAGAGATGGTTGCTGGTGATTTGGAAAGGGCTACCTGTAGAACGAATGATGGGAAAGGCCGAGTATAGCATAGTAGAGCGCATCCGCCATTACATCAGCTCTCAGGGGGCAGTGCTATGATAGGAACTTTAGTATTATGGAGTCTCCAAGTTCCATATCAAGGTGTATGGGATGCTCGCTGGAGTATTTAAGTGACTTGGTTGTTTTCCTGTGATAACTACGCTTTTAAGGGAGGGCTCCGCGAGTACTTAGATACTTATCAAAATCATTGGGTTAATTTAGAACCATATATCACAACATAAAAGGGAATCCTAGTCCGAAGACGATTCTTAGACACAAATAGCATAAAAGGGAATCTTAGTCCGTCTACATTTTTTATTAACCTAAATATAAATTGAGAGGATAGAAACTCAACAATACTCGCCGCATTATCAATACAAAACCCTCTCAGCTCTCTTGGTCTTACCATTTGTTCATATTCAGATAAGATGGATGGAGTTGGTCTTACAATTTGTTCAGATTCAGATAAGACGAATGGAGTTGAAGAAGCAGTACCAAAATCGGACGTGGAAATGGACTCGGATGAGTACTCTGATGAAGACTGGGATTCGGATGATTACTCGGATGAGGAAGTGGACTGGGATGCGGAACACAAGAAATACAGTGGTGCTGGTGCTGCAAAAGTATCTGTGTGGTGGAATTTGGAAAACGGGGATCTTTACAATGATTGTGATCGCCGTGAAATAAAATGCATAAAACACAATCTCCATTCAAAACTTCATGAGCTGAACTGCCATGGTCCCCTTTCCATCTTTTGCTACGGGAACGTAATGAAAATTCCTTCTTCTGTACAGCGTTCTCTCCGCTTCCTCGGAATTCCCTCCATCAAACATTATCCTGAAGGTAAACATACAATCGATTTTAACCTAAACTGAAATTGGAATTATTTGTGATTTATTTGTTTAGGGTTTTGTTACTGATGATATGTTGTCATGTGTACTGCGGGGGAATTTATTTCTGTTGTCATGCATCACGTTACATTCATTACAATATTTCATATCACTCCATCGCATTATCAACTCCATGTCACTTTAAAATATTTCAATTCTGTTTTTATTTTTGTTCTAAAGTTTATTTCATGTCTGGTAATAGTTATGAAAGATACAATTTATACGAAGATCATTGTTGAAATGCTGATATGGGCAAAGGACAACCCTCCACCTGCAACCCTTTTATTGATTTTGGATGATGGCCAAATTTCTTATGTCATGGATCATCTCCAAACAAGGGGTTATAAAATTCTTGTTGCACAAGGCAAAGATCTATTATCTGGAGGACCTCCACTATCTAATAATCTTGTTGCACAAGAAAAAAATGTATTATCTGGAGGACCTCCACTATCTAATAATCTTGTTGCACAAGAAAAAAATGTATTAGCTGGAGGACCTCTACTATCTAAGGGAGAATCACAACAACTTGGTGATAGTAGCATTTTACCATCAGATTTAGATAAGATGGATGGAGTTGAAGAAGATGTGGATGTGGATGTGGATGTGGATGTGGATGTGGATGCGGATGCGGATGCGGATGTGAATGTGGATGCGGATGCGGATGATGATGTGGATGTGGATGTGAATGTGGATGTGGATGTGGATGTGGATGTGGATGTGAATGTGGATGTGGATGTGGATGTGGATGTGGATGTGGATGTGGATGCGGATGAGGATGATGATGCGGATGCAGATGCAGAACACAGCGATGCGGATGCGGATGCAGATGCAGAACACAACGATGCAAAAGTATCTATGTGGTGGGATTTGAAAAACGGGGATCTTTACAATGATTGTGATCCTCAACGCATAAAACACAATCTCCTTTCAAAACTTCATCAGATGAACTACCATGGTCCCCTTTCCATCTTTTGCTACGGGAACTTAATGAAAATTCCTTCTTCTGTACAGCGTTCTCTCCTCTTCCTCGGAATTCCCTCCATCAAACATTATCCTGAAGGTAAACATATAATCGATTTTAACCTAAATTGAAATTGGAATTATCTGTGATTTATTTGTTTAGGGTTTTGTTACTGATGATATGTTGTCATGTGTACTGCGGGGGAATTTATTCTTGTTGTCATTGATAATTTATTACTCAGCATCACATTACATTCATTACAATATTTCATATCAGTCTATCACATTATCAACTCTATGTCACTTTAAAATATTTCAAATCATTTGAAAACCATGAATAAAGAGTAGAATAAGAAAATGTGTACTGATGAGATGTTGTCATGTGTACTGCGGGGGAATTTGTTTCTGTTGTCATTGATAATTTATTACTCAGCATCACATTACATTCATTACAGTATTTCATATCAGTCTATCACATTATCAACTCTATGTCACTTTAAACTATTTCAATTCTGTTTTTATTTTTGTTCTAAAGTTTATTTCATGTCTGGTAATAGTTATGAAAGATACAATTTATACGAAGATCATTGTTGAAATGCTGATCTGGGCAAAGGACAACCCTCCACCTGCAACCCTTTTATTGGTTTTGGATGATAGCCAAATTTCTTATGTCATGGATCATCTCCAAACAAAGGGTTATAATATTCTTGTTGCACAATTCAATAATGTATTAGCTGGAGGACCTCCACTATCTAAGGGAGAATCACAACAACTTGGTGATAGTAGCCTTTTACCATCAGATTCAGATAAGATGGATGGAGTTGACTCGGATGCGGATGCAGATGCGGATGAGGACTTGGATGCGGAAATGGGCTCGGATGAGGACTCCGATGCAGAATACAAGAAAGACATTGTTTTTCTAGTATATAAGTATAGTAAGTCTTCGGTTTGTCTTGGGATATGATGTTTAAGTTATGATGTTGAATTGTTTATCTAGAATTAGCTTTTGTATGTCTAGCTCAAGAATTGATCTTTGGTCTTTTTGCTTTCTGTTGCCTTTTAATGTTGTTAACTGCTGGTATAATAAGCTTGTTTAATGTTCTTTATTTTCACGGTGTTCTCAATATGTTTTTAAATCAGAACGTTAATCAATTTGTTTGATCTGATTTATATTCAAAACATTGCTATTACCTGTTTTCTCTATTTTTGGCCCAGCTATGTGAGCCAATGAAACTTTGAGGGAACCACAAACCTATTTCATAATCAGATAGTGGCAATAATAACAATACGATATTAATATTGATATTTTAAGTAAAAAACAATCAATGTTACTACTAAATATTTATTACTATTATTAATTTTATTATTTAATAATAATGATATATTAGTACTATTATTAATATTTTATTTTAAAAAAATTTAAATTGAAAATTCTGCGCATTTATTTTTTAGATAAACAAATTGTGTTAACTAATATTAATATTATCATTACAATTTGATTAAAATAAGGTAAATTCTTAAATACTCTCGAGTTTTTGTTGGGTACAGGTACATTTGGTATTAAAATTATAAACAATCATTTTTAAATGGTATTAAAATATCGTACAACATATGTTTTGTTACTAGAGAAGTTTTATTGGTTGACCATTATATTAATACCATACACCAAGCATGTTTTTTGGCCTATGAGATATATCATTTCTTAGATGGTTGATGGATATAGCATTTCTCTATTTAACACACTCTTTGTTTAGATTACAACATCAATGGACTAATTACTAATGTAGTGTTGTGATATTACTCATTTAAAACCAATTTTAGGATAACAACATAACATGACTATTAACTCCTATTTTTAATCACTACAACTTAATCAAACATGAGTTTTTCCATTTTAGAGGTCCACAGATTTTTTTAGTACAAGTAGTAACTCAATATTCATTATAGTATCACACTCATTTTTCATTTAATACCCATGAAATATATAAACTCAATTGTATCAAAATACAAAGAGAACAAAGAGAAAAAAAAACATGTGAGATGAAAGAAAAAAATATTTAATATTTAAAAATAAGAATTTTATCTATTAAATTATGGTAATTGTTGATTAAAATTAAATATGTATTTGCTGATAGTGACCCTTGAAATAGTTTTTTTTTTTGGAATAAAGAATATATTATTACCCAAAAACAAGATACAAAACACGCCGATCCTAAGATCCAGGCATCCAACAGACAACACAACCTGTCAACATGACAAACTAATCAAGCCTTATTGTAGCAGTAAAAAGTTGAGATTAAACTATTAATTAACTTAACTCGTAAAGTAAGAGTCGTCATCGTGTTTTTATTGTTTTCAAAGGAAAGGGAAAAAGTACGAACAAAACTCACAGAAGTTTTTAAAACAAAACTAGTAAAGCAGAGATCAAGGTTCGAGGGTTGGTTATGTAAAAGGAAGGTATTAGCACCCAAGGCATCCATGGTACTCCATGGGAACCTCTTGAAAATTTGTGTTTATTTTGAAATTGACTTGTTTGTTAATGAGTGCGGGGATGAGAAAAGAAATATTTTTATTAATTTTGATTCGACAAGACTTCGAAGGTCTTGTGCCTACGTACCCTTCATGTGCAATAAAGGATCAGAACCTCGTAGTTCTTCTAAAAAAGAACCAAAGGGTTTGTGAGTAAATTTTAAATGAAGAGACATTTTGTCATCTTAAGGAGAATACTCAACCTATGCTCATAAACATGAGAAGAATGACCCTTTGCATCATCATGAAAGAAGGGCTCCAACTTAGATAGTATCTACAAGTATACCTTTATCTTTTTCAAGTGGAAAAAGTTCAACATTCTTTCATTCATGGTTATGACCAAGGGAGGATTACATCTCATCTATGGAGATGACTCACATCTAATCTTAACAAAAGGTTTTTAAAGTAAAAAGGAGGCAAGTGGCTAAAAAGGTTTGAGTTTGTTTTTGTATTTTTTAACTTTCAAAGAAAAAGTCTAACTTGAATTAAATTGGTTAAGATTTGATTGAGAAAAGATTTTAAAAATGCACTTGACAAAAATCAAGGTTTTTAAGGGAAGAGGTTCAAGTTAAGAAAACAATAAAGTTTTGAAAAAGATGATAAGGTTTTGAAAATTTTAAGAATGTGGTATGAGATGAAGAGACTATCCTAATAAAAGTAAAAGACAAAGAAAGATAAGAAAGATAACCTTGTAAGAAAGCCCAAGTGGAAGCTATGTGTGTGCTAGTGAACTAACCATAAAACTTGGAGTAAGCATTTGACATTAGCCAAAATAAATACTTCATTTCCTTTGGATTTGAACCAAGCATCAGATGAATATAACAATAGATGAACAGATGAAGTAATAAGACTCTAAATAACCAAGCATGATTAGCTCAAGGGTCTTGCATCAGATGATTTCAAATCTCAAGTTTGCTTTGCAAGTCTTTGATGTTTCAGACAACTTTTCATGTATCAGATGATTCGATGTTTCAAATGAAGGTTCCTGCATACAGACAAGTTCCCAAGAACAAACAAGCATAACAATATCAATGTATCAGAGGGAACTAGATCAAAGGTTCCAGATGAATTGTAAGTCCCAAGTCATAACTCCACAAGCAAAGGAAATGAATCCTAATTCTAAGTCCAAGTCCAAAGTCTTCAATCCAAGATTAGGATAGTAGCCATAAGTCTACACAAACAGATGAATTGTCTTTTAAGATCATAACCATTATTAGATTCTTTTTGGTATTTTGAGATGAATAAAATATGAAAGTGTGAGAAAAACATAAGAAGGGGGGTTGAATTGGGTTTTACACTCATTGCTAATTTTTCGCCTTTAATCATTGTTGCGTTAAGACATCATAGTTTCATTGAGAAACTTCAAACTTGCGATGCGGAAGCATATCAGAGTTGTGTGGTTCTGACTTGTTATGCGAGGTTCTGGTAAACGATACATAAATACAAATAATAAAGTAAAGCATAAGCAAGAGTAAAGAATACACAATATATCCTGGTTCACTTGAGCAACCCTCAAGCTAATCCAGTCCACCCTTCCAAGGTGATTTCGCCTTGAACTCAAGGACTTAATCCACTATAATCAGAACCAATTACAATTTGCACGGGCAACCGCCGGTGACTAACCTCTAATGAACCGTTCAGTGATCCAACTGGATATAACGTTCATTAACCCAACAGAATCTGATCTTGCAAGATCTCCTATCAAGATTTTAATGATATCCATCAGTGATCTCACAAGAGTCTGACCTTCACTCGGTCCTCTTTGAGATATGACTATCTTTCATCTCAAGTCTACTGATCTTCACTCGATCACTTGAGGAACAACTAATTCTAAAAATAGAATTGGTTTTCTGGAGGTTACATGAGTGCTTCTTAACAAGCAGAATTCTCCTAATTTAAGTACAAAATTACACAACAGTGTTTGAGCAAGATATGAGCAATAACTCCTTGCTTTCTACATGATTCTATGTGTTGTATATGATTTGCAGTTGAGTTTCGATGATGACACCAACAACAGTTGATGGGTTGATTGTGCTCGAACCAACAACACATACAAATGCCTTCTCTTCATTTTATAGCCAAAGAAAATAGAGCCGTTGGAGGGTAGCTGGCCGTTGAAGATAGTCGTTACACAAGGATGAAAATAGTACAACCACCTTTGTCCTTTTTCCATAATTTACAGTAGTGGAGAGATAGTGGGATAAAGCATCTTCGTACAGTGTACTTTCCTTGCTAACGGTAACATTGTCTTCTAATCTTCAGAGGCTTCTGATAGTATTTGATTGAAGCATGAGTAGAGACGTGATAGTTGGGTCTTTAGAATCTCAAGTCTTCAGTCTTCAGAACTTGTTCATTCAGAACCTTGTCTTCAGCACTTCAGCACTTGTCTTTGAAACCCTTGTCTTCAAGTCTTCAGAGTCTTCAAAACCTTGTTCACTCAGAACGTTGTCTTCAGAGTCTTCAGCCCTTGATCTTTAGAACCTCAATCTCCAGATCCCTTAAGTCTTCAGAGTCTTTCTGCACTTGGTCTTCAGAGCCTTCAGTCTTCAGAACATCAAGTCATTAGAGTATTCAGCACTTAGTTCTTTAGAAGATTGTTTCTTCAGGAGCTTTGCTTATCTTCAGAATTCGAAACACGTTCAGAACAGAATCCACAAGAGCATTGCAACAGCAATATCAACACCCTTGGATCTTTCTAATTGTTATCAGATACAGAAGAAAACTTGCTTCTTCAGCACTCTTGCGACTTGTGTTACACATAGTAACTCACATGTAATCTTTTACGCACATCTTGATATTGTTTGTTTGATCTTATATCTTCAATAATTATGATCTGCATAGAAACAAACATCAGAACATAAAATAGTTCTTTCACAAATACTCTGTTGTTATCATCAAAACATAGAGACGACTTGCAGAGACAACTTTTGTTCTTACAATCTCCCCCTTTTTGATGATGACAAAACCATGTATTTTGATAGAACATTTTATACAGGGTAATCACCAAACGTAACATATTCAAAGTACGGAACAACAGCTCCCCCTGAATGTGTTAACCCCAAAATTTTATTTATGCTTGTTCAGAGTCTCCCCCTGATCCCAAGACTCATAAAATAGAAATTTTGATTTTTCGGAACATAGAATAGAGAAGGAATACTTCCCCTTTTATCTCAAGAAGCATAAGCCTTCAGCATCTGGACTTTGTTCAGCAGAACCTCTGTCTTCAGATCTTTAGAACTTGTCTCCTTTAGATACCGTATCTGAATCACATAACTTCAGAGTCTTCTGAAGCAAATACTACTGTTTATACTGTTCAGCAGACCATGTGTAGCGTTGATACCAAATGATTTTCTTTCTGATAAGATACCAATTAGTTCTCTTTCTAATAACTTAGCCACACTATTTATTAGAACAAAAACTTTTTTTCAGATGAGAAACTCCCCCTGAATCTTAGACTTGGTAGAAATTAGATATCCTGATTTGTGACCCTTCTGGGTAACCTCCCTTTGGTTGCAATCGATCAGATATTGAGATCTTTAGAGTTTTGATTCAGTTTCCATAAATCAATTGTATCAATTCAGCTCACACACTTGATTCTTCAGAATTTGACTAGAACATAGGTCTTCATCTCACGAACCTTGTTTCTTGTCATAACTTGATAATTGATCAGTGCTTGATTCTTGATTGTATTTTGTGATCTGTCAGAGCTTGATACTTATTAATTGAAGCTTGATTCTGAGTCTGATATCAATCAATTACAGCTTGATTCTGAGTCTGATACCAGTAGACTGCGGCTTGATTCTTGATCTGATTGAAGGTATTTTGTGATCAATCAAAGCTTGATACTGAGCCTGCTACACTTGTAGTCTGATACCATTGTATGTTGGGTCTGATACTAATGAAGGTATTTTGAGATCAGTCACAACTTGATTCTGAATCTGATATCATTGTAGACTGAGTTTGATATCATTAACACTATACTTCTTAGAGTATCAGAATTTGTCTTGATAGAACTTTTTCTTCTTGGATCTTCATATCCAGATTTTCAGACAGTCTTCGACTTCTGATTTTCTCAGTTATTCTGAAGAGCATCTTTGAATGTAGATTTTGTCTTGACTACTTTCAGGAAGATTTCTTCTTCAGATTCTTATGTTCTGAATATCATATTCTCAGACAGTTTACAGCTTCTGAACATTATGATACCAAAATCATGATAACTTTGACTTACAGAAAGTTCACAACTTCTGAACAGTACTGGGTCTATCTGATTCTGAACACATGTTCACGGAATGTACAACTTCGATTATATGAACAAACAGATCTTCAGAATGCCTGGGTCTATCTGATGTTTAACTTTATCGGATTTCTTTCCTTCTTAACCTGTCTTTAGAATGCCTAGTGAACTTGTTCAGAGTTCCTTGGTTAAACATCAAACAAACGTTAGTGGTAAACACAGTTTATATCAGAGTTGATGTTTTGTATTCTTTTTAACATTTATCAAAATCATATTCTATTTCTCCCCCTTTTTGACATCATCAAAAAGTTAGATCATTTTAGCATTTTAAAAACATGACAAATATGATAATGAAACTCTAATTGTATATATAAAGCATTCAATGCATATTTCATTCACGGAAAAAGATAGATTATCCTTAATCCTACTGAGTTTAGAACATTCAAAACATAGACTTTAAGAACAGTATACTAATGGATAGCCTAGAATGTGCCTAAGGATTGGGAGGATGTGGAAGATGAACCACCAGACTCAACAGTTCTTAAAGCAGACGTCTGTTTATCTTCAGCTTGTTTAATTGCCAACTGCTTGCGTCATACCCCAAATTTTGACCACTAAGATTTCCCATCATTGTGCAAATCATCATCACAATATGGATGAACCATCATGCCTCACCAAATGCCTCAAGGGTTGTTGAGCATTCACTACAATCAAAATTAGGGTTTTAAGCCCTCTCAGAGCCTTAGACAAAGGATCAATCATGGAATGACATGATCTTCAACTTGTCTAACCTCTCAAACATCCACAATGGATCAAAAAGGACTCCCACTTCAAGGATTAAGCACAAGGTTGCTCCCTTCTAGGTGGATCAAGTCTCAAGATCGCCAGTATCACCAAATTAGGGTTTTGGTCGACCAGGGCCTCTAGATGGAAAGTTCCATCTGGGCATAAGCCAAAGATCCAAAACACAACCTAATGTACTCCATGGAACCTCATGGACCCAAGCATCAAGTCAATTTGACCTCAGGGGATGCATACATCAAAAATCAGGAATTGGGGTTTCTTGACCTAATTCACCCCTAAGTTGACTTTTGGGACAAATCAAGAGCCAAGACCTCAAGACATGATTTGAGGGTCTCTAATGAACTATATTGATCCATTTGGAACAATGGATTAATCCAAGAAGCTTGAGCAACAAGTCTCATTTTCATCTGCACCACAATTAGGGTTTTAAGGAAAAAGTCAACTGTAACTTTGACTTTTGACCAAGACATGCTCCCAAACCCTAGGACATGCCCCAATATACCCTATGACACCCATGGAACATGTCCATCAAGTTTGATTTAGGTCAAGGACATGATTTCCTGAAGAATTGCACAATTTGGAATTCATCTGATAAAAAGTCAACTGTGCACAAAAGTCAACTTTGACTTTTTGAGATTTTTCACCAAAATGGATTTTTAACCCTAAAATGATGTTAATGTGTGATTTGAATCATCATTCATCAAGAAAAATCAAGGAATGATGGATAACTTGTAAAAGGGGTAACCATAAAACTTAGAAATTTTTCTAAGTTATGGAAAAAGTACCACTAATACACTAACTTTGGAGGATCATAACTCCTAAACCACATGGCCATTTTTTCTCATCCAAAGATGGATTTGTAGCCCTCATTACCCTCTACAAAAACTTCAACTAGACTTAAGTCCAATTCATTAAGGATTTTAAGTTATGGAGTGATCAAAATCAAGAAATCACACTTTGTTCCAACACTTAGTGAAAATTTCACTAAGTCAGACTTTGCTTCACTTTTTGCCAAATGTAGAGGGATTTTTCACTTGGAATCAAAAGAGATCAAAACCAAACATGTTCAAACAGTTGTTGTATCATGTAAGGGCTTTCCAAAATGGCCAAGAACATTGCCAAATTCAACTTACCCCATGAGATATGACATTGTCAAGTTGCCTTGCTGAAATCTGTCAAAGGCAAGGCAGATTTTGCATTTTGGCTCGATTTGCCAAAATCAGCCAAATTCAAATGCTCCTATCCACTTGGACACATCTGAGGATTGAATCTAAAGGGGACAATCACTGAGCCAAGCCTCCAAAGTCCATGGAACAAGAAATAACATGTTGAACCTAGAATGGCCAAAATAGGGACAAGACTCCAAATTTGGATTGAAGCATTCAATGGAAGCATCAAGGTGGCATAGACTGAGCCATTCTCATCTGAAATCAGTCAAGACTTATCTAAGACTAAGGGAACCAAAGCTCTGTGCCCTAACCTCTAGTCAATGGCTAGAGGAGACTTGGATTTTCATTTGCCAACATTGGCCAAACCTACTTACCAGCTGCCATTCACTATTCCTTGCAAAACAAACTTGTTCTACTATAAATAGAGCTCAATTGTGATCAGTTTGAGTACACCAAAGCCATCAAACAGATGCTTTCCTCAAAATCTCTTCTTTCACTCCAATTTTGCCTTCTAAGGCAAGTCACTATCGGGTTTTGAGTTTGAGAGCAATTCCAATCAAACCAATCACTCACACACCTCACATACATCACATATGAGCTGATCAAACACTTAGATCACTTCTGAAACACCAATTTCACAAAATCACCAGCTGGTTGCTCAAATTTTCAACCAAGTTGCAGCTGAGGTACCACAAATTAATCCAGCCAATTTCAATCAAGTCCAACCATTCAAACACACTCCATAGGGTGTAGGGAAGCTGTTCAGATCATCACCACTCATCTGTAACACCTCCAAATCAAAAATCACATTGCACTTGCTGTCACGGCTTAGAGGTAAGCATATACTTGGTCATCTCTCAATCTATGCATATTTTCTCGCACAATAATTTGGCCATATGTTCATAATCATGCATGGAATGTTTTCCCTCAATTAATTGCATTGTTTGAATCGTGTATCAAAAATCCTAGCCTTCATGCAGAAATTAGGGTTCTTGAGGATTTTTCATGATTTCTTGTTATATGTTTAATTTAAATGAAATTAAGTGTTATAGACATGATCGTGAGGTTGAGACGAGCATAATGATATGTGAATTGCATGATATAATCAAGTATTCAGTGAGATTGAGGAGAAAATGCAAATCAGCCAAACCCAGAACACGCGCGTGTTCTTGGTGTGTTCTTGGCGCAATTTTTGAATAATTCAAATATTTGAATTTTGTGATTTTATTTAATTGATTCAAAAATTAATTTCTCTCTGAGTTTTAATGATTTTGAGTTGATTCTTTTTTTAATAATTCACAAAAATGTTAAAATATTTTATTTTCCCAAAAAATCCCAAAAATATTATTTATTTCATATAATTGATATTTTTGCATAGAATTAATATTTTAATTGTTTTTGACATATTAAATATTTTTTTCTACATTGATTTTGCAACTTTTAATGCTTTCTAATTATTTTGTAGGTCAATACTTAATTTTTGAAGCATTAGTCCAAAATCACAATTTGTTTTTCACATGTTAAACAATTTTGATCATTTTAATTGAATTTTTATTCAATTAAATACATTTTTGAAAACAACTTAGGGTTTTTGGATTAATTCAACCCTCATAAATCATTTTCAAAACTTTTTGGGCCTCTAATAGAGTGTAAGACCCAATCCTTTCTTGACCAAATCATTTTTGGGCCTCAGTATATTGTATAGGTCTCGATACCGTCAAAGACAAACGGCGCAATCGTCGCCTATCCAAAACTTTTTGGGCCTCTCCTTGAGCTATAAGATCCATTCAAAACATTTTGGGCCTCTATTAGAGTGTAAGACCCAATCCCCTTTTAACCAAAATCTTTTTGGGCCTCACTTATTGTATAAGTCCCTCTGCGTTAAAAGAAAACCTCGGCGCGATCGCCATTTCAAACGGAAAAATTATATGGGCCTACCCTCGTATTATAAGCCCCACTCTTTTTCTTTAAACTTTTTGGGCCTCTCCTTGAGCTGTAAGCCCCAAAACTTTCTTTTTCAAAGCACTTTCTCCTTTGATTTTGAATATACTATTGTTTTCAATCTTTCTTTGTTGAACAACTAACCAAACAACATGGAAGCTCTACAACCGAGTAAGTGGTTATTGCTTTCATTTACCGCTTTCATATACATATAACTGTATTGTGGGGCTGTTTCCCTGTAAGTCTTCTTTCATAAACTCATATCGACTGTGTAATAATAGTATAGATATTTAGAGTTTCCCCGGCAACTACGTCTAGAACTAAGTGACGCCGTTTCGTTTAGTCATAGAAATAGACAACTAGATCCCCAATAGGATCACCAGATACAGTCTTCTCTTCGGCTGTCCTCATTAGGAATTGTCAAGAAACTCTATTCCCAGAGATGAATGTATTCTCCGTGAATGGCATCTTTGAGTTTCTTCCAAATTCTCGAACTTTCCTGACTTTGATCTATTCTCGGTGAATAGCATTGCCTTGAATTTCTCAAGGTTTGGGGACCCACGGGCTTCTTAAAAGCATCGGCCTCCTCTTGGGCATCGTACAAGGACCCACAGGCTTCCTAAAAGCATCCCCGCCTCCTCTTGGGCTTAGTACAAGGACCCTACGGCTTCTTAGAAGTATTCACAGCCTCCTCTTAGGCTTCGTATAATGATCTCTTCCTTCGGGAATGATAGCCTCCTCTTGGGCTTCGTACAAGGACCCGTCGGCTTCTTAAAAGTTTCTAGCCTCCTCTTGGGCTTCGTACAAATTGTCCCGACGACCTCCTAGAGGTATAGGAACAGAACTTAGTCATCTTCATAGAACAGTCCTTTCATAGAGTCTACTACTGTTTCTCAAAACACAGTACAAAAGATAAAACTCTAGACTTGGACAGTCTAACTTCCTTGAGTCTCAAAGACATTCTCAAGTGACCCCTTCGTTAAATAGGAAGGAAACCCGCAGACTCGGACAATCTCAATACCCTTTGGATTTCCCGTTTCCTCAAAGAAAAGGAGATATCCCTGATCCTTAAATCAAATCCCCGAGTACAGTGTTGCTCATATAAGAACTGATTTTCTCTTTAAATCAACATACTAGACCTGTCACTGAAACAGTAACCATAGCCTCCTCTTAGGTTTTATATAATGATCCTTCTCCAGTGAAGTTAGCCTCTCTCTTGGGCTTTGTATAATGATTCTCCCCAGCGGAGTCAAACAACGTTTAGCCTCTCTCTCGGGCTTTGTACGAGACACATAAGAGACTCCCTCGTCGAGTCAATCACCCTTTCGCCTCCATCTCGGGCTTTATACGAGATACAAA
The DNA here is from genome assembly GCA_022829125.1 of Lathyrus tuberosus. Taxonomy (NCBI): domain Eukaryota; kingdom Viridiplantae; phylum Streptophyta; class Magnoliopsida; order Fabales; family Fabaceae; genus Lathyrus; species Lathyrus tuberosus. The sequence goes on from JALAZF010000446.1 coordinate 266,622, forward strand.
AAGGTTCTTATTGAGCCAAATAAACAATAGCCTCCATCTCGGGCTTTATATGAGATACCAAAAGATTCCCTCGTTGAGTCAAAACCTTTTAGCCTCTCTCTCGGGCTTTGTACGAGACACATATTAGCCTCATCTTAGGCTTTGTATAAGAAAATCACTGGTTAATCCAATTAACCTTTTAGCATCAAAACTGTGCCTCGTTCACAGTACACAAACATCAAACAACTCCCTTCATCTAATCGCTGTAAGCGGCAAGCCTCTGGATCATCTACATCCATGCCACTGTCCCTCTTTTAGCATGAGAAATTCCTAAGGAAAGATGGCATTACTCTACACTGAGTTAAAGTCTTCTCCTTCAGGTTAAAACCCCCTATAAAGGAAATTATGGCATTGCTAGGATCCGCGTATCCCGGTTAAAGTAATTCTCCTTTATAAACAGTCGTAACAGACAAACCCCTCTTTAGAGATGACAAATTCTCTCTAAAGGTGAGACCTTTTAGCTTCACATCTTGGGCTTCGAACAAGATACAAATAAACCCTTTCAGCTTCATATCTTGGGCTTTGAACAAGATACAAATAGACCTTTCAGCTTCATATCTTGGGCTTTGAACAAGATACAAACCACCTTTCGCTTCACGTCTTGGGCTTTGAACAAGACACCAAAACACCCATTTCCTCCCGTAGAATAGGAGGAACTATGAACGCTCTGATTTCCCTGTTTTGGATAAACGGGAATACGTAGGCATAAGATTGAAAGAAAAATCTTAGCGAGCACACTAAACAAAAACCCAAATCCCATATCTCCATCAATCAAAAGCAGTAATTCAAAAACATCAGTCCTAACATCCTAATCCTTGTTCCCCGCCAGAAACCCTCTGTCTAGATAAAAAAGAAAAAGAAAACCGTATTGGCGAAAATACAAATAACCAGTACAAAGGCCCCCCCACATTGATAGCATTCGTAACCTAACAGACCGCTGTTTAAACTCAGTATGCAAAGCAGGGTTAATTGGAGACATCTATTTCCCTTCCTTTATCAGCTTCAATAGGATAAAAAATGAATCGACCTGTAGTCCAAGCTCAAACCGCAGAGAGCGACCAGCGCTTAAGAACCACGTCCAAAATCGCTCGCTACAGCTTGTTCTTCACAATTTCTTCAGATATCCGTCCATGAAATTCAGTCCAGACATTTCCCAGAGTTGTGGGATCCATACTGGAGCTTGAAGCATCTAGTAAATTTTGGATTCTGTTGAGAGCATTATCCTTGAAGATTTCCAAAGTTTCATATGCACTCTTTGGTCTTTTTGCAGATGGTCCTTCATCATCAGCACATCTCTTCTTCTTTCCCTTTTTCCTCCAATCTGAGATCTCTTGAAGCTGATCTGTAAGGTTCTCCAAATCAATCCATACTTCAATGGATTCATCTTTGAATTTTCTCAGATAGTTTATAGCTTCTACTTGATCATGTGATTGGTTCAAGTTAGGAAACCCTTCAACAGGAACTCTTATAGCCATAGTCACCTGCCTTTGTGACGTAACATCAAGATCAATGTTTTCTTCCTTTTTTTTAGATCCTTGAATCTGAGAACTTGTCCTGCACTCTTGAGAAGTTTGCTTGACTCTCCTTCGTTGACTAGAATGTCATCAACTATTCCTGATTCCACAAGAATGTCAGAGATGAGTCTCCCATATGGAATATGACGAATTTCCGTGCTAGAACCGATTCTGGATTCCTTGATGGATTCTTTCAGAAGTTTGAATAAGATTGCTGGAAGATGAATCTTTTTCCTTTTAGAAGAAGTTATAGGACACACTTATGAGTCTCATTGAGTTGATCTGAAGGAAGGTGATGAAACACATTTCCTTGCAGGATTCTGAACGATACTTGTAAAGGATCCTTTAGACTTGAGAATATTGGATCCTCAGCATCAACCACAGTTTCTTCTTTAAAAATAGAAGCCCTAACTTTTGCTTCTCTTTCCTTGCTTAGTTGAGCCTTGATGATTCTTATTCCGGTATCATCATGCATTAGTAAATTTGAGAGGGTCTTTTCAGATATTACTATTTTTCTCCCAAACACAGAAGATACTATAACAGTTGTGCCGGTTGTAGCATGGATCCAGAATTCTTTGACCAGACAAGCATAGGTTGGTCATTTCAACCTTTTGAAGTAGTTACTCCACCCCTTAACTTCCATGGAGTGAGTCATATTGCATCCATTTGCTTTCAAACTCTTAAAATTCACCATTGTCTCAGATTTAACAAGGAACTTCTCAACTGGTGTCTTGGCAGTGATGGGACATACACTTTGACAGAAGGAGGCCATTGTTGATGATGAAGAAAGTAAATCTTACTAACAGAGCTTGTTTAAGATTTTTAGAGAGAAGGAGAATGTGGAGTGTGAAAATGTGGATGAAGGGTGATCCAATTTATAGATTAGGGCGAGTAAGGGTTCAAGGAATTGATATGAATGACGATTGATATTTCCTAGGAAGTAATGAGTGCCTAGAGACACTAAGAGACATAGGTAACTGGGAAAGGCACGATTAAACTCTTATATGAGGGAATATCAACCAATTGTGAATGATTAGAAGGTAATTATTACACAGTAAAGGCATAAAGAGTGATGCTTTGTTTCAAAAAAAATAAAAAACTTACATATTCATTATTACTGATGCATGTATTTGGATGCAACGAATTAATATTATTAAACTTTAATGAATATATAAACTTTAAGTAAAGCAATACATAATGATCAGATGAACCTAAGATTAAGCATTCTTAAGAATAAGCAGTTCATAGACAAGGATATTTCAGTCATTGATTAAGGAGATACACGTCATAATCAAAGAAGACAGACAAACCAAGACATTAAAAAAAACCACTACGTTAAGAAATCTGACTTCTCAACTTAGTCTTAGAATGTCATAGGTTGACAAAATTCAGGAAGAGTCTTTTCAGTCATTCCATTTCTTCTGCAGTGACTAACCACTCCTTGAAGATCAAGAATGTGGGAAATGACTCTGCAGTAGGGAACTTGATATACTGTGTCTTCCCTAGACAAGATAATTTCATCCTTCAGATAATTATACATGGATTGGGGCAAGTTTATTTTGATCCTAGAAACTAAGAAGAAAATAACTAACCTCTCCTTGTCAGATAACCATCTTGCTCCTCTTTCTCTTGGCCTTAAATTAGTTACCATTAATTTGTACCAATCTTTAGCTACAGGAGTGAGGGTACATGGTTGAATGGGATGACCTTCAGTCTCAAAAATGACATGCAAGTGCTTGTCGAAACAAGCGTTGTTGATGTGGCTTTCAACTATCAAACCACCTTCATTACACTCAATGGCTTTGGCAATGATGGTAGGGTTGATCATGACTGGACAGCCATCAACCACATACAAAATAGCATTCTTTCCATAATCATACTTTAGTACTCGAGCATTTACCCAGAACTCAGTTACAAGCTCAGGAAAGACAGGTCCAACAAGCATGTTGAAATAGTTTTCTCAGTTCTGAAATTTAATTCCAGAGAGGTACTTATTTTATTGATTTGAGGCATATGACTTAATTCCAGAGTGTATTCCTTCAAGAGTTCAAGATCAGAAATTTCTCCTCTGATGTTGTGGGAAGACATCTTGAACAAAAGTGATTTTGTTTGAGGGAAAGAGATTATAGAAGAAGGAATTTAAAATATGAGATAGTTAAAGAATGACTCTTCTTTGAATAGAGGAAATGATATGAGAAGGACTTAAGATCAATAGCTATTAAATGAGTTGGAACAAGCAAGGCTCATCATTTTCGAGACTAGCTATGAGTAGCGATGGCAGTGTATAGATATAGTCAACTTTAAAATGAAAAAATGTGTGATAGACTCTATAGAATGGTTGTCAGAACAAATCATAAATAAGAATACAAATCGATATATACTTATGAACCGTAAGGGAGTGGCTGACACAGAGTAATCATAAACGCTTATTTTCAAGAATAATTAACTCTCAATATTCGTCTAATCATAAATGAATGCTCAATAAAGGAATTGCGCGAGAATCTTACTCTATTTTCAATAATTCTTACGAAGCCTTAGAGATTCTGAAATCTTTTTACAGCGATTGTATATCTGAGTGCTTTCCATTCTGATTTCATCGTGAGTTTAGGCTTCTGACTTTCCTCGGATTCTCTTCATTCTGGTTTCTCGTGTGTCTGATAGGAGCGTCCTTAATAAAGCTTCTGATCAGCCTTGTTCTGCATCTGCTTTCCTCATATTGATCTATCAGAGGTTCTGAACAAGTACCTTCTGATTTCTTCCATTCTTCAGAAATTCTCTGTATTCTGATTTTGAAGTGTGTAGATATCTTCAAAATTCTGATCTCTAGTCTGAGAACTAGAATCAGTCTTCTCTTCAGATGATATCTTCATTCTTCTGTTCAGACTTATCCATCTGATTTCTGAGAGCAATCTTCAGATACATATATTCTGATCAACAGAACATCTTTCCTCCATCAAGATCTCTTCTAAACAAATGCTTGTTTTTAGAAGATCAGTAATTCCGTAGCTTGAACATAACTTCTGAGAGGTTATGTGCTTGAGAGAATTAACTGACATCTCATAACATTTTCTGACTTCGTTTCCACGAACAGATGTAGAGCTAGTTCAGATACAAGTATCATCAAACTTGTGTGTAACACATGACGAGTTTGAATGATAACCTTGTGTCTTGCAATGTTGATCTAACTTGTTTAGAGTTAGTCCATCAAAGAATTGACAGCATATCTTCTTCTGAAAAGAATGTCTACTAATTTCTTCATTCTGAAAAACATCAGTGACTTAAATCCTTTTGAGTCAGAATAGATGACTTCTACTTTTGCATCTTGCCGAGCATCTTTTGATTTTAGGATTCATGCATCATGAATTTCTGAGAGGGATATCAAATAACAATCTGACACTTTACAGTTTATTGAATCACTTTTAAGGATTTGAATTCCGCAATTCATGATTTTTGACTTCTTCTTCATACTTCTTCATGAAGTTCTTATTCATCAGAATCATAACTTAACAATCTTTTTTCTTTACTTCAGAAAATTCCTAATGAGTTTTTCCTGAGAAAGTCAAGATTTGACTAATCTGTTCCTTGAAAACATCTCATACTCACAAGGAATTAATCTTCAGCAAACAAGATTTCTTGCTTTCTGATGATTCGATCTTGAGCAAATACATTGTTCATCCAATCATATTTCTAAGATAGGCATTATACAAATATTACTCATTATCTGATGAATCTATCTTGTCAGCTGCTTCTTTAATCTTCTTCTAAGCTTCAATGGAGAAGATTTTGTTGTTGAAAACTTCAAGACTTCAAGAATCAGTAACTTGTTCAAGGTAATCTGTTTGATTACAATTCAGTATTCAATCATCTTCTGATATGAGACTGAAATTGTGAGTGGATTGAAATCTTACCCAGAGTATTTCTTCACACCGCATCTGGATCTTTTTCTGACACTGTTAAGTGTTTGATATCCATTAATAATAGAACCAGGCTATGGTACCAATTGAAGGTGTGAGAAAAACACAAGAAAAGGGGGGGGGGGGTTGAATTGGGTTTTACACTCATTACTAATTTTTCACCTTTAATCATTGTTGCGTTAAGACATCGGAGTTTCGTTGAGAAACTTCAGACTTGCGATGCGGAAGCATATCAGAGTTGTGTGGTTATGACTTGTTATGCGAGGTTCTGGTAAACGATACATAAATACAAACAATAAAGTAAAACATAAGAAAGAGTAAAGAACACACGATATATCCTGGTTCACTTGAGCAACCCTCAAGCTAATCCAGTCCACTCTTCCAAGGTGATTTCGCCTTGAACTCAAGGACTTAATCCACTATAATCCGAACCGATTACAATTTGCACGGCCAACCGCCGGTGACTAACCTCTAATGAACCGTTTAGTGATCCAACTGGATATAACGTTCATTAACCCAACAGAATCCGATCTCGCAAGATCTCCTATCAGGATTTCAATGATATCCATCAGTAATCTCACAAGATTCCGACCTTCACTCAGTCCTCTTTGAGATATGACTATCTTTCATCTCAAGTCTACTGATCTTCACTCGATCACTTGAGGAACAACTAATTCTAAAAATAGAATTGGTTTTCTGGAGGTTACATGAGTGCTTCTTAACAAGCAGAATTCTCCTAATTTAAGTACAGAATTACAAAACAGTGTTTAAGCAAGATATGAGCAACAATTCCTTGCTTTCTACATGATTCTATGTGCTGTATATGATTTGCAGTTGAGTTTCGATGATGACACCAACAACAGTTGATGGGTTGATTGTGCTCGAACCAACAACACATACGAATGCCTTCTCTTCATTTTATAGCCAAAGAAAATAGAGTCGTTGGAGGACAGCTGGCTGTTGAAGAGAGTCGTTACACAAGGATGAAAATAGTACAGCCACCTTTGTTCTTTTTCCACAATTTACGTTAGTGGAGAGGTAGTGGGATAAAGAATCTTCGTACAGTGTACTTTCCTTGCTAACGGTAACATTGTCTTCTAATCTTCAGAGGCTTCTGATAGTATTTGATTGAAGCATGAGTAGAGACGTGATAGTTGGGTCTTCAGAATCTCAAGTCTTCAGTCTTCAGAACTTGTTCATTTAGAACCTTGTCTTCAGCACTTCAACACTTGTCTTTAAAACCCTTTGTCTTTAAGTCTTCAGAGTCTTAAGAACCTTGTTCACTCAGAACGTTGTCTTCAGAGTCTTCAGCCCTTGATCTTTTGAACCTCAATCTTCAGATCCCTTAAGTCTTCAGAGTCTTTCTGCATTTGGTCTTCAGAGCCTTCAGTCTTCAGAACTTCAAGTCATTAAAGTATTCAACACTTAGTTCTTCAGAAGATTGTTTCTTCAGGAGCTTCGCTTATCTTCAGAATCCGAAAAACGTTCAGAACAGAATCCACAAGAGCATTGCAACAGCAATATCGGCACCCTTGGATCTTTCTGATTGTTATCATATACAGAAGCAAACTTGCTTCTTCAGCACTCTTGCGACTTGTGTTACACATAGTAACTCACATGTAATCTTTTACGCACATCTTGATATTGTTTGTTTGATCTTATATCTTCAATAATTATGATTTGAACAGAAACAAACATCAGAACATAAAATAGTTCTTTCACAAATACTCCATTGTTATCATCAAAACATAGAGACGACTTGCAGAGACAACTTTTGTTCTTACAAAATAAAACAAAATAAAGAAGAAAAAAGAAATATAAACAAGACAGTATGATAATGTAATGCTAAAATAAAGATATAAAGTAAATGACTAGTATTTAAAAGACATAAAGTAAAAGTGCATAAAATAAAGTGCATTAATATAAATGACTTGAAATTAAAGTACATAAAAGTAAACTAATTACAATTCTAAATAAAGCAAGTAAATATTCACCGATTCGCGATAATTTAGCGTTATGTTAAGCAATCATAATTGAACTTATGTAGAAGTTACAACTATCTGAGGTCGGTCAATAATAATTTATGTGCCATTGTCATACCCCAAATTTTGACCACTAAGATTTTCCATCATATATTGTGCAAATCATCATCACAATATGGATGAACTTTCATACTTATTAGTCTCCCCAAAGATGGGTGAACATTCACTACAAACGAAGATTAGGGTTTCAAGCCCTCTCAGAGTGCTTAGACAAAGGATCAATCAAGAAATGACATGATATTTAACTTGTCTAACCTCTCAAACCTCCACAAGGGATCAAGAGGACTCCCACATCAAGAATCAAGCACAAGGTTGCAACATTCCATGTGGATTAAGCCTCAAGATCGCCAGTGTCACCAAATTAGGGTTTTGGTCGACCAGGGCCTCCAGATGGAAATTTTCCTCTGGGAATGAGCCAATGCTTCAAAGCATAATCTAAGATGCTCCAAGGGACATCAAGAACCTAATCATCAAGTCAATTTAGCCTCAGGGGATGCATTCATAAAAAATCAAGAATTAGGGTTTCTTGACCTAATTCACCCCTAAGTTGACTTTTTGGACAAAACATGAACCAAGACCTCAAGAGAGGATTTGAGGGTCTCTAACACACTACATTGATCCATTTGTAACAAGGGATTAATCCAAGAAGCTTGATCAACAAGTTTCAAATTCATCAGAACCACAACTAGGGTTTCATGGGAAAAGTCAACTGTGTCTTTGACTTTTGACCCAGCCATGCTCCCAAACCTTGGGACATGATTCAATACACCCTATAACACCTATGAAATCAATCCATCAAGTTTGATTTAGGTCAAGGACTTGATTTCATAGAGGATCGCACAGTTTAGAGTTCACCTAACAAAAAGTCAACTGTGCACAAAAGTCAACTTGGACTTTTTGAGATTTTTCACAATTATGGTTCTTTGACCCTAAAATGATGTTAATGTGTGATTGGAATCATCATTCATCAAGAAAAATCAAGAAAAATGGGATAACTTGTAAAAGGCTAGGGTACCAACTTTGGAGGATCATAACTCCTAAACCACAAGGCCATTTTTCCCCATTCAAAGTTGGATTTGTAGCTCTCATGGCCCTCTACCAAAGCTTCAAACACAACTCATTCCAATTCCTCATGAATTTTAAGTTATGGAATGATCAAAATCACAAAAAGTGAAAAAGTTACTTTTTTCCAACACACAGTGAAATTTTCACTAAGTCAGAATCTGCCTTCACTTTTTTCCAAATGTAGGGGCATTTTTCACTTGGAACCAAAAAATATCAAAACCAACTATGATCAAACAGTTGTTGTATCATATGAGGGCTTTCCAAAATGGCCAAGAACTCCATCAAATTCCACTTGAGCCATGAGATATGACAATGGCAATATGCCTTGCTGAAAACTGCCAAAGCAAGGCAGATTTGTGCATTTTGCTCGATTTACCAAATTTGTGCAAATGACAAACACACTTATCCATATGAACACCTCAAGGGGAGACCAAGGAGGGACAAACACTGATCCCAAACCTCCCAAGTCCTTGGAACTAAAAGTAGCATGCCAAACCTAAAAATCCCTAAAGAGGGGACAAGACTCCAATTTTGTTTTGGAGCATTCAATGGATGAACCAAGGTGGCATAGACTGAGCCTCTTCCAACTGAATTCAGTCAAGACATATCCAAGACCAAGGGAACGAGCAGCCTGTACCCTAACCTCTAGTCAATGGCTATAGGAGACTTGGATTCTTATTGATCAACATTGGCCAAACTTCTGCAGCAGTTGACATTCACTATTGCTTGCAAAAAAACTTGCTCTACTATAAATAGAGCTCATTTGTGATCAGTTTGAGTACACCAAAGCCATCAAACATATGCTTTTCTCAAAATCACCTTCTCACTTCCAAATTTGCCTTCCAAAGCAAGCCATTATCGGGTTTTGAGTTTGAGAGCTATTCCAACCAAACCAATCACACACACACCTCATAAACATCATATAGAAGTGATCAAAACACTCACATAACATCTGGAACACCTTAATCACAAAATCACCAGCCAACTGCTCAAGCTTTTAGCAGACTTGCAATTGAGGTGCCAAATCAAGTTCCAGCTCAATTAAATCCACTCCAAGCATCCAGACACACTCCATAACACCTAGGGAAGCTGTCCATATCCTTGGAACCAAGCTGTAACACCTCTAACACAAAACATGATCACCAGCTACAAGAGGTAAGCATGAGCTCTTCTAACTCTATGATCCATGCATTTTTTACTGCATAATAATTTGGCCATATGTTCATAATTATGCATAGAGTGTTTACCCTCAATCAATTGCTTTGTTTAAATCGTGTATGGAATTTCTGAGTCTTCATGCAAATTTTAGGGTTCTTGAGGTTTCTCTTTGATTTCTTATTCCATGCTTAAAATAAATGAAATTAAAGACCATAGACATGATCGTGAGGTGAAAACGAGAGATTGATATGTAGATTGCATGATATCTTCAAGTATTCAGTGAGATTGGATAAAAAACGCAAATCTGCAGAAACAGAGGGTGGCGCGTGTTCTTGCCATGTTCTTGGCGCCATTTTTGAATATTTGAATATTTGAATTTTGTGATTTTATTTCATTGATTCAAAAATTAATTTCTCTCTGAATTTTAATGATTTTGAGTTGATTCTTTTTTTAATAATTCACAAAAATGTTAAAATATTTTATTTTACCAAAAAATCCCAAAAATATTACTTATTTCATATATTTGATATTTTTACAAAGAATTAATGTTTTATTTATTTTTAACATTTGAAATTTTTTTTCTCCCTTGATTTTCCAAACTTAATTGGTTTCCAATCATTTTGTGGATATAAACTTGATTTTTTAAACATTAATCCAATGTCACAACTTGTTTTTTATACATGTTTGATAATTTTGATCATTTTAATTAAGTTTTTATTTAATTAAAATACACCTTGAAATTAATTTAGGGTTTTGATCTTAATCACCCTAAACAAATCATTTTCAAACACTTTGGGCCTCTAATAGAGTGTAAGACCCAATCCCTCTTAGAAACCAAAATAAGTTGGGCCTCAGTGTATTGTATAAGTCCCGATACCGTCAAAAAGTTCAGCGCGATCGTCGCCCTTTTTTAGATACAACCCTGGGCCTCTCCTTCAGCTGTAAGCCCCACCACTTGTATAAAAATAATCTTTGGGCCTCTAATAGAGTGTAAGACCCAATCCCCTTGTAACCAAAACCTATTTGGGCCTCAGACATTGTATAAGTCCCCCCACGTTAAAAGAAAAACCTCGGCGCGATCGTCAGTTCAAAAACAAATCATCTGGGTCTACTCTCGTGTTATAAGCCCCATTTCTTTTCCTTAAACTCTTTGGGCCTCTCGAGAGAGTGTAAGACCCATCCCTTTGTACAGAAAACCTTTTTGGGCCTCAGTCACTTGTATAAATCCCTGTGCAAAGTCAGTACAACAGTGCAATCACTGATAAACCTTGGGCCTCTCCTTGAGCTGTAAGCCCCAACAATATTTTCGAAGCACGTTCTCCTTTGATTTAGAATATAATATTGTTATCAAAGTTTTCTTTGTTGAACAACTAACAAAACAGCATGGAAGCTCTACAACCGAGTAAGTGTTTATCCGCTTTCATTTACCGCTTTCATATATATAACTGTATTGTGGGGCTGTTTCACTGTAAGTCTTCTTTCACAAACTGTTATATACTTGTCCAATATCCACCGTGTAATACTAGTATAGTTATTTAGAGTTTTCCCCTGCAACTACGTCTAGCACTAGGTAAAGCCTTGTTGGTCACTCTTAAAAACAAACAAAACTAGATCCCCATAGGATTACCAGATACAGTTTTCCCTCCTCTTGGGGTTAAACAATATGGAGACGTGAAAGGAAGCATTCTCGGTGAACCCTTTCTCAGACTGTCACCCTTAGAAATTGTCAAAGAAACTCTAACTCCCCAGAGATGATCTTTTCTCCATGAATGGCATTTCTTGAGTTTCTTCCAAATTCTCGGACTTTCCTGGCTTGATCTATTCTCGGTGAATAGCATGTATTGAACTTCTCGGGGTTTGGGGACCCACAGGCTTCCTAAAAGCATCCCCACCTCCTCTTGGGGGTTGTACAAGGACCCTTCGGCTTCTTACAAGCTCTCATGCCTTCTCTTGGGCTTAGTACAAGGACCCAGAGACCTTTACAAGTATAGGAACAAAACCTAGTCATCAATTTGCTAGAGCTGTCTTTCTGAGTCAAGTGTCAGACCAGTTAATGGGTTGACCTTCATCCCTTAACATACCAGCCTTCTCTTGGGCATCATACAAAGAGCATTTTCTATCTGAGAATCGATTTCTCACAACACTAGTAGACTTGGACAGTCTCAATACCCTTTGGATTTACCATTTATTTAACGAACAGGAAATAACCCTGATCCCCTGGTTAATACCAAAACACAACATTACCCATATAAGAACTGATTTTCTCTTTTATCCAACACACTGGACCTGTCACTCAACTGAAACAGTCACCAGCACAGTCAGCCTTCTCTTGGGCTTTGTACAAATGATACCTCCCCAGCAGAGCTAACCTTTCCAGACTCTATTGTCGAGTCAAACTTTCAGCCTCCATCTTAGGCTTTATAGAAGATACATTCTCCACAACAGAGTCAAAATCCCTTTTAGCCTCAATCTTGGGCTTTGTACAAGACAGAAAGAACATTTTCCCCGGAAAAGTCAAACTTTTAGCCTTCATCTCGGGCTTCGTACGAGATAAAAAATCACTCTCTTGTTGAGTATAAAAGACTCTCTTGTTGAGTCAACCACTTTTAGCCTCCGTCTTGGGCTTCATACAAGACATATATAAATCACACTCTTGTTGAGTATAAAAGACTCTCTTGGTGAGTCAATCCCCTTTTAGCCTTTATCTCGGGCTTCGTACGAGACAGCAAAACACTATCTTGTTGAGTATAAAAGACTCTCTTGCTGAGTCAAACAACCTTCTGAATCTCTTATTGAGTCAATCACCTTCAGACTCTCTTGTTGAGTCAACCTTTTTAGCCTCCGTCTTGGGCTTTATACAGGACAGATAAAAACATTCTCTTGTTGAGTCAGTCACTTGTTAGTACTCTCTTGTTGAGTCAACCTTTTTAGCCTATATCTCGGGCTTCGTACGAGACAAATAATAAACACCCTCTTGTTGGGTCAATAGCCTCCTCTTAGGCTTTGTATAAAGAAAACCCTGGTTGAGTCAATCAACCTTTTAGCATCAAAGTTGTGCTTTGCTCACAACATACAAAACATCAACACCTCCTCTTTAGAGATGACAAATTCTCTCTCAGTCAAACCTTTAGCTTCACATCTTGGGCTTTGAACAAGATACAAACCACCTTTAGCTTCACATCTTGGGCTTTGAACAAGACACCAAAAATAATATTTTTCCTCCCATAGAATAGGAGGAACTATGATCGCTCTGATTTCCCTGGTTCGTTAAACAGGAATACGTAGGCATAAGATTGCAAAATCTTAGCGAGCACACTAATTAAAAACCCAAAGTCTAGTACCTCCATACATCAACCAAAGGAAATCCAGTATAGTATCCTAACCAAAATCCTCACCCATAATCCAGATCCTTCATGTGTTCTTGAGCAAATAACCCTAAAGACGAACCCCCCTATTTTGATAGCATCTGTAAACCAACAATTTTGACTGTTTAACCTCAGTTTACAAGCAGGGTTAATTGGAGACATCTATTTCCCTTCCTTAATCATCTTTACAGGATAAAAAATGAATCGAACTGTAGTACCAAAGTGATAGTGATTCGAAACCAGAAAAATCGCGCTACAAAAAAGTGGCGACCACAGTGGGAGACGTTCTTTCTAGTCTCTTTTAGGGTGAAAACCCTGAGTTCACAAAATGTCACAGAAATGGCGACTCTGTTGGGGAGTCATTGTCTGTATAGGATCATAAGACTAAAGGTCTAGGATGCTTAAGACAAATATATATACTGCTTTTCCTAATTGATATCTGTGTTTATTTTTCTACTAATGGGAATGTGTCTGATGTTGCATGTGGAAAGATTGAGTATACACCTAAGATAGGTGATGGCAATGCGGGTAATCTTGCGGGGAGTGAATCCCAGTTAAGAGTCCCCAATCGACCATCAAACTCGGTGGAGACTCCCTTTGCAGATACATTGCCTATACGACTTCGGTTGTTGAAAGTAGTGTGGTCGACTGGGTTATCTAAAAAGCTGAGGTTTTTAGTAGGCTAAAACCATTTTGTAGTGCGGAAGCTATCGAAAATAGTTGTCATGCGATACTACCCTCATTTGAGATCACTCTAGGATACATCAGCTCGCTGGCGATCCGCTTGATGTTGTTATCCCAAGTGAAATTCTGGTATCAGACGTGTGATGTTAAGTGCGATGTCACAACAACAGACTCTGCACAATGGACAAAATAAACAGCAGAATAACACACAAGGAATTGTTCACCCAGTTCAGTCAACTACCTACGTCTGAGGGCTACCAAGCCAGGGATGAAATTCACTACTTGTAGAATTAATTTACAGACTCAACAACCCAGTTGACAATCTCCTAAACTTAATTCCTACTAGTGACTTCCTACCTAAGAAACCACTTAGATATGAGAACACTACTCAATCCCTAAAACCTCTCAAAGAACACCCTCTTTGAGATACTTTGATTCTACTTCACAACTTTGATCAAGTTACACAACTCTCTATTGCTTCACAGCTTCTAAGAGAGGACAGAAAACAACTCACCTATTCAACCTAGAATAGTGTATACAAAACTCGTACAAAATACTTAAGACACTCAGTCTATGCTCTTGATCTTCTCTCTGTATTTCTGTTTCTGTGTCTTTTCCTTTGGTCTTGTGCGCTTTATATAGCCACCTGAATTGGGCTTGGACTGCTACAATATCTGACTTGATTTGTTATTTAAAACTGAATCTTCAAAACAGATTTTCTCCTAAAATCTTTTCAAATCTTCAACCTTTTAAATCTCCTACAAATCTGTAACAGATCTCCTATGCAGCGGAAAATATCTATCCCAAGATATTCTTATCCAATGAGACTAACAGCTCTCCACAATTCCAGCTAACACGCAAACCCTAACAACATCACAGCCTGATGTTATTAATTCTGCAGATCTAATGTCACAACATCGCCTGTGACATCAGACATCCAACTCCAGCAATTTAAACACTTAACACAGCCCAGTGTTAAGACTCAATGTTGTGACATCACCCATATGACATCAAACATTGAACAGCTTTTATTTTACCAAAATTCCAGCCAATCCAAGAAACTAACAATCTCCTCCTTTGGCTAATTTTGGCTAAAACAATCTCTGCATCTTCAGAGACTTCAGCAGCGGAATAAACTTCAATAGTTTTAGAACTTCAAGCAAGCAGCATCTTTAAACAGTCTTTCAACAACTCTGCTGCAGCACCATCTTCATCAGCTGCACAAATTTTAACATTAGCAGCAATGAGCACTCCCCCTCAATGCAACAACCAGCATAGCCGCTGTTCAGTAAATACTCCCCCTCAATTTCTACACTTCTGCACTATAACATCAGCAATCAGCTGTAACCTCAGCTGCATATTTCTTTGATACTCTTGGCTCTCTTGGCTATTTCTCCCCCTTTTTAGCCACAATTTGACAACCTTCAACCAGAAGCCCTACTAGCTACAGTTTGTACTACCCTAGATCTCATTGTTAGTCTCACAGTCAGCAAAAAGACATAACAAATCATAGAACAAAAACATAAAGGGTGCATATAACAACACAATATTCAAATTACAAACCGAGCACAACAGTGCAGAATCAAAAACAACAAAAAAACTAAAACTACTAACTAAGAAAAACATTAAAAGCTTTAATCATCTGAGCTGAGATCATCATCATTGTCTTCATCAGCATCGTCATTATCAGATTCAGCATTGGCACTTACACCAGGACCATCATCAACATCCTTACTAGTGTTGGCTGCTTCACCTTCCTTTTCTGCCAATCTCAGAGTCATGATAAGTCTTTCAAATTTTTGTTTCCTTTCAGTTTGCAAGCCTCCTCCAGTTCTGAAATCAACCCAGTCTTGGCAGGTGACTGTTGTGATGTTGAGGCATATGTCTTGACAATGTCAGGAACATGTTTCCCTTCAAACAACTTGAAGTGGATTGACAGCGCAGACTCCCTTTTGCAAACAACATCCGAATGCTGTAGAATACCAGGATGCTGAGACAAGATAATCCCACAGATAAGAGAGGGAAAGGCAATAGGCATCTTCACAGCATTTGTAGCAGCATGCTTAATAGTCTGATCGTAGATGTATGAGTCATAATCAAATCTTTGCTTTGTCCCAATAGCATAAATTATCTTCCCTAATCCAATAGAAATAGTGGTCTTGTGATTAGTAGAAACCCAGTTGGCAGCACCTATTCTGTGCAGAATAACATATTTGACACTTAACAAACTGGCTAACAACTTTCCTTTTACGGGTCAAACTTTCACTTGACCTGCTGTGATTTCTTTGCACACAGTATTGTCAGTCTCTTCCATCTCTACATACTCTTTCCCTTTTCTTCCTAAGTACGTATTAATAATCTCAGGAGAAAAATTAACACACTGACCTCTAACATATACCTTTCCAAAATCCACACTTCTGTTGTCATTAATAGCCACAGGAATGTTTACAACAAATTCCTTGACTAACCCATCATAGCACTTGGATAATCCAGAAACAGTCTTCATTAGCCCAGCAACTCTAATCAATTCTACAACTTCCTTGATTTCCAAAGCATCTCCACCAAGTTCTCTTTCAAGTGCTAGTCTTCTTTGACAGACAAATTTCCACATGGGTGCACTGCTAGCATAGTGGAAAGAAATGTTGTCAACTGGAACATCAGGAATTTTGTCAGCAATTTTCTTCAATATTGACCTTCTAACTGGAGTGATGTCTTGAACATCGTCCTCAGCATCAAACTCAGATTCTGAATCTTCCCTCAGCTTCCACTTTTTGGAATTTACAGCTACTTTGCTCCAAGTCTTAGTAGGACCCACCACGGTTGATTTCTTCTTTTTGTTCTCAGGTTTCTCCTTAGGTGGAGAATCTGTAGACTTCCCTATTCCAGACCTCATTCTCTTGGCAATACCAGGAACAGCTTTTTCGATAACTTCATTGTCTGAAAGGTTAATCACATCCACCTTATCAGCATTCTTCTTTTCTATGGGGCTAGGATCATCATCCCTAGCAGGTGATATTCTGACATTAGGTTCAACATCAACTGCATCTTCAACTTCAGTTTCAACTACTGCATCTTCAATAACTGACACAACCAATCTGTGAAGCTTGGTTTCAGTATGCTGCATGTCATCCTTTTCAGCAGGCATTTGTCTAAGAGGTATAGATATTCCTTTCACCGACAAACCCTTATCCAAAATTTTTGTGGCCATCTGATTGAGACTTTCATCAACATCAGCTCTTTCCTCAATGGCTTGAGAAGGAGGAGTGGTAGTCTTAGGAACAGAGCGGTCTCCGAACAGAATGCTAGTCACAAATGCTCTGCTATTGCTATCATCAATTTTCTTAGAAGTCGGTTGATTAGAAGAAGAGTTACCTGTTAAGCCCTCCTTGGTTGAAATTTCTCAAGTCTGCTCTCAGAAGCAGGCACTACCATAGATAGAGGAGTTATATTCAAGGCTTCATCCTCAGCGCCTTTGTTCGTAAAAACCCTAGATTTTTTATGAGTGGAACTTTTGGATTCAGACTTTTTATATGAAGAAGACACTTGTTTTGACATTGTTCCTGTATGGCAACTGATGATTAGAGAGGGGTTGGGATTTCTTTTCTTAGAGGAGAAGATGTCCAGAAGAAGATAGTTGTGGCGTGTGTAATCAATAATAGGGAGTGATAGTCTAAGGTATGGCGCCTGAATTTGAGTATCCCTTAAAGGCCAATCAATGACTTTCTCCCTCCAATTTAACTTTCCTTTTAAACATTTAAAAGGATTCACATTAAGAGTAATTAACCCTAATTGACCTTTCAGCAGACTTTCACACTTGTTGTCATAATCTGATGTTACAACATCCATTTTAACATCAACAGACAGGTTGTCCACCAGAGGTACCCATTGATAGCAGTTATCTCTGGATCTTATTCCCTTCATCACTACCTCATTCTGCTCATTTGTCACCAAACACTCATCTTTGGTGTAGCTGACCTTGCAACCATCATCACAGAGCTGACTTATGCTAATCAGATTAACATTCAGACCTTGAACAAGAATCACACTATCAAGAGTAAGACCATCATGATCCTTCACTCTTCCAACTCCTTCCACTACTCCCTTTTCTCCATTGCCAAACACAACCTTATTTGCATGGCAAGGGTTAAACTCCACCAAATGCTCCTTGGATCCAGTCATGTGTTTTGAACATCCACTGTCAAAGTACCATGCATTCATAGAAATACGTCCATCTGAGGAATGAGCCAATAGACATGTGTCCTGAGCTTTAGGAACCCATTGTTTCACCACCTTGGGCCTGACTTCCTTCTGTCTGGGTTGAGGAGCAGAATTTGGATAACCATGAAGCTTGAAGCAAGAGGTCTGCATATGTCCAAACCTGCCACAATAGAAGCATCTGACTCTGTCATCTCTGAAGTGGTTAAACCTTCTGCCACTTTGATACTGTTGGTGCTGCCACCCATAATGATGTCTCCTTCTACCATAGTTGGCCTGTCTTCTATGGTGCGGTTGTCTTCTCCTGTATTGAGGATGCTGTCTCCTAGGCTTTCTCTTATGATGATGAGGCTTCCTTCTTCCATAGTAATGAGGCACAACATTGTTGTACTCATATCCATATCCATACCAGTTTCCCTGATGTTGAGACATCTGATGAGACATATTCTGTTTAAACTTGGCAGCTTGCATGCTCTTGTGATATTGGGGAGGCATATACTGACTAGCTCCTTGGGGCTACATCTTCCTCTGATGAGGACCATTCTTCTTCTCAACATTCTGAGTCTGAATCACCTTCTTAGGAGTAGGATCCTGTCTCTTAGTTTGATGTTGAGACAATGGTTGAGACACTTCCTTCTTTGTTCCTGAAGTGCTAGCCACATATCCTATACCTGATTTATCTCCAGCAGCTTTCTCTGACTGAAGAATCTTATCAAGAGTAGCTGTACCTCTGTTCATCATCCTAATGGATTTTGTCATCAAATCAAGTTGAGATTTAACTAGTACAACTTCATTTTCCAGATCAGCTTTTTCATTCTCAAGCTGAGCAATCCGTTGCTTGTGACACTTGTTTTCTTGACAAATCTCAGTACTTTTTAAACACAACTCTTGATAAGTAGATGCTAGCTCCTCATAAGTTATTTCTCCATCACTATCATCATCTGAAACAACAGTTCCTGTTAAGGCTCTAACATGCTTTGCTGACTCACCTTCACTTTCACTATCAGATTCAGACCAGGAAACTGACATGCCCTTCTTCTGCTTCTTCAAGAATGTGGGACATTCTTTCTTGACATGTCCATACCCTTCACATTCAAAGCACTGAACACCTTTATCCTGGGCAGTCTTCTCTTCATCTTTCTCTTTTGACTTACTGATGTTAGAAGAGATGTTCTTGGCATTAGGCTTGTAGTTATTGTTCCACCTTTTGAACACTTTGTTGAACTGCCTTCCCAACATAACAATGGCTTGAGACAGATCTTCCTGGGATTCAGAGCTATTCCCTTTCTCTTCTTGATCATTTGACACCAAGGCTATACTCTTTGGCTTCTTTTCTGGTTCTTCCTCATTCAACCCAAGCTCAAAAGTTTGAAGAGATCCAATGAGCTCATCAACTCTCATCTTGCTGATGTCTTGTGATTCTTCAATGGCAGTTACCTTCATCTTGTACTTCTTAGGAAGAGACCTAAGGATCTTCCTTACAAGCTTTTCATCTGACATTTTTTTACCAAGAGCACTGGAAGCATTAGCCAGCTCAAGAACACTCATGTGGAAGTCATGAATAGTCTCATCTTCCTTCATCTTCAGACTTTCAAACTTTGAAGTTAGAAGCTGAAGTCTTGACATCTTAACTCTAGATGTACCTTCATGAGTAGCCTTCAAAATATCCCAAGCTTCCTTAGCAACTTCACAGGTATTGATTAACCTGAAAATATTCTTATCCACTCCATTGAAAATTGCATTTAGAGCTTTGGAATTACCAAGGGCAGGCTCATCTTCTTCCTTGGTCCATTCTTCTTCAGGCTTTGGCTTTGAGGTGCCTTCTTTATCTTTGCCAGCATCATCTTTCTCACACACAACAGGTGCTTTCCACTCTTTAATAATGGCCTTCCACGCCCTACTGTCCAAGGATTTTAAGAAAGTAGTCATCCTTGGCTTCCAGTAGTCATAATTGTATCCATCCAAAATAGGGGGTCTGTTGACAAATCCTCCAACTTCTTTGTCCATCTTTACACCAGAAAGTAACTTCCCTAGATCTCACCCAGAGACAGACAGGATGCCTGCTCTGATACCAATTGAAATTTTGGTATCAGACGTGTGATGTTAAGTGCGATGTCACAACAACACACTCTGCACAATGGACAAAATAAATAGTAGAATAACACACAAGGAATTGTTCACCCAGTTCGGTCTAACTACCTACGTCTGGGGGCTACCAAGCCAGGGATGAAATTCACTACTTGTAGCATTAATTTACAGACTCAACAACCCAGTTGACAATCTCCTAAACTTAATTCCTACTAGTGACTTCCTACCTAAGAAACCACTTAGATATGAGAACACTACTCAATCCCTAAAACCTCTCAAAGAACACCCTCTTTGAGATACCTTGATTCTGCTTCACAGCTTTGATCAAGTTACACAACTCTCTATCGCTTCACAGCTTCTAAGAGAGGATAGAAAACAACTCACCTATTCAACCTAGAATAGTGTATACAAAACTCGTACAAAATACTTAAGACACTCAGTCTATGCTCTTGATCTTCTCTCTGTATTTCTGTTTCTGTGCCTTTTCCTTTGGTCTTGTGCGCTTTATATAGCCACCTGAATTGGGCTTGGACTGCTACAATATCTGACTAGATTTTTTATTTAAAACTGAATCTTCAAAACAGATTTTCTCCTAAAATCTTTTCAAATCTTCAACCTTTTAAATCTCCTACAAATCTGCACCAGATCTCCTATGCAGCGGAAAATATCTATCCCAAGATATTCTCATCCAATGAGACTAACAGCTCTCCACAATTCCAGCTAACACGCAAACCCTAACAACATCACAGCCTGATGTTATTAATTCTGCAGATCTAATGTCACAACATCGCCTGTGACATCAAACATCCAACTTCAGCAATTTAAACACTTAACACAGCCCAGTGTTAAGACTCAATGTTGTGACATCACCCATATGACATCAAACATTGAACAACTTTTGTTTTACCAAAATTCCAGCCAATCCAAGAAACTAACACCAAGAGGGGTCAATGATTTTGCGGACAGGTACAAAAAATCACCAGTATAAACCTTTGGGGGGGGGGGGGGGGGTAGAGCCTTGACTTCATGACACCGACCCTTTGACCCCATGTTTTTTCTATGTTTTTGTGTGCTGCATTCATACATTCATTTAAAAAACATTAAAACAAAAGGAAAAATCTTCTCTTCTAGTCTCTCTTTTTCAAATTAAACTAAGACAATGATTGCAAATGTCAGATAAAAAGATTACGCTAATGGATTTCGGTAGAAGGAAAACTCATAGGTACACCTTCAAGGTTCCAAAACTAGAGGATTTAAGAGGTCTGGCTAAGATGATATCCAAACCTGAGGCTTTCAGAGCCAAGTATGGAGGACTACTGTCCCTATTAAGGGTTCACGTAATTGAAGGAGTCATGTCCACGCTAATCCAGTTTTACGATCCGGTTTATCACTGTTTCACATTCCCGGATTATCAACTAGCACCAACGCTGGAGGAATACTCTCACCTGACTGATCTGCATATTACTGATCAAGCTCCATTTTCTGGACTGGAAGAAATTCCAAAGGATCAAACCATTGCGAGGGCAATCTATTTGGACGAGTCAGAAGTCAGGACTCACATGACCACTAAGGGCGGAATCTAGGGTTTGCCAGCCCAGTTCTTTACAAAGAAAGCTTTATACTTTGCTAGTATAGGGAACGTGGCCGCTTGCGAGAGCATCTTTGTTTTGCTCACCTACGGGTTATTCTTGTTTCCCAACATTGATAACTTTGTAGATATCAATGCCATTAAGATTTTTCTGATTGGAAACCCTGTACCGACTTTGTTCGCAGATGCTTACCATTCGGTACACTTAAGGAATTTGTATAGCGGAGGAATGATCACATGCTGTGTACCCTTGCTTTACAAATGGTTCATTTCCCATTTGCCCAAGTCTGCTGCATTTTGGGATCAAAAAAACACTTTATGTTGGTCACAGAGAATCATGTCTCTTACCAACTCTGACATCGATTGGTACAATCGAATCTATGACGGGATCAGGATCATTGACCGTTGTGGAAATTTCCCAAATGTACCCCTTATAGGAACTAAGGAAGGAATCAATTATCATCCAATTTTAGTTCGTCGTCAATTCGGATACCCGATGAGGCATATTCCGCGTAATGCTCATCTGGAAGGTCTTTTCTTCAAGGAAGGGGAAAATGACAGGGCACTAAAGACAGAAATAGTGCATGCCTGGAGACACGTTCATAGGAAAGGAAGATAGTCTCTAGGAAAGCCAGACTGTGTCTCGATGGAACCTTATCTCCACTGGGTACAAACTAGAGCTCTCAAGCTGAGGATGCCTTACCCTCGTCAGGAAGTTCTTCCATTAAGGGACTCTGCCCTTTATTTTATGTTTGAGACGGAAAAACTTCAGGTTACTCTCAGCAAAGTTCAGCAGGAGAAAAGGTCTTGGAGGAACAAGTACCGTATTCTCAATGTGGAGTGCAAGAAAATACAACAACTGTTAAGAGAAAAAGATGCTCTGATTGAGATTTTAGAGCAACATGCTGTGGAGAATCAAGAAGACCAAAGGAATTTGCTCGCTCCTTTCACTTGACAAAGGAATGACGACCCGACAACGGCTCAAGAGCCCCGGTCAAAGAAAAGGAAAGTACCAGAACCAGCACCTGAGCTCTCCTCAGAGAGGACTCAAGATCCATTAGCTTATATTTCCTTTTACAGCACTTTGTAAATTATTGTATTTCCATTTCCGCAATCCTTCGAATTCAATAAAACGGGGTTTCCCCACTGTTTGATATTTGCAATCTAATTGTCGAAGTTTACTTTGAATAAACAAAAAAAAGATGTACAAATAATCATTGCATTCATCATTCTCACGTAACGCATTCTTCTTACCTACGAATCTCACTTTTGTGTCTCGATTCTAGAGTCAAACTGTCTCATTCGTACAATACTCGGACCAATCGACAGAAAAAGATGGATGATCTCGAGGAAGAGAACAGAGAGTTGAGGGAAGAGATTGACACTCTGAAAGAGGATCTGAGAAAGCTTCACAATGATATGCAAGCTCTAGTAAAGGCTCAGATGCAACAACAAAGGACTGTGATCTCAGAAATCGCATCAACGCCCATAGTGGAGAAGTATGATCCTAGGTACAAAATGCCAAAAGATCGTCCCTGGGGCATGCCACTCAACTATATCCCGGAAGGATATATTCCGCCGATCACTGAAGATTCGGAAACTTCAGCAGGAACCGCTGGGCCTGAAGGTTACAAACTTTGGGAAAGCGAAGATGCCAGGGGCATGACAGCAATTCCTGAAGGTTACAAACTTCGGGAAGCACCAAGAGTCACTGCCATGATGACTATACCACCACCCGTGGTACACACTGTCCCGGAAGGACAGATTCCCCAGATACCTTCTGGTGGAAACGAAAGGATGTTTGACCGAATGAACGAGTTCCAGGAACAATTCCTAGAAATGCAGAAAGAACTGCAAGCCCTTCTGTCATACCCCAAATTTTACCCTTAGATATTCTGATCGTTTGCATATCATTTTTAAATCGGCCATTTTGCATGTCATTCTTGACCATGTTTATTTATATATTAACCTAAATATTTATTTTAAATGACTTAGAATTAATCTAGTTTAATTTTGATTTTTAAATTTAGTTTATATTTTAAACCTTATTTAATTTTAATTTTTAGTTTAATTTTAATCATAATTATAGTTTTATCTTCATTTTGATTTTTAGTTTGTGTTTAATTTAGTTTAACTTAACTAATTTTCAAAGTTTTATAAAAATACAAAAAAACATTTTGTTTAGGCCCATAGTCCATTTATTTGTTACAATCTCAAGCCTGCTACGACCACGCCAACACTCCACACCATCCATACCCTGCTACAATTCTGCATCATGGAAGCATTGAGCCACAAGAATCCAAACTGCTACAAACCCACACCAGACAACAGCAATACACAATGCCCTACTCAAAACACTATCCCCTCCACGCTACAGTGACAAGTCAAAACAAAACCGTACCACCCAGACTGCTATGAGACAAACCAGCTCAAGGCCAATTCCACACTCCAAAACCTGTCAAAAGAAGAAAAGCATTACTGCAAAATATCAAAAACCGGGAAATGAAAATGACGTATCATAATGAAGTTGTACTGATAAACTTATTAAGCAAGTTTGGGTGTTTTTAAAAGAAAATGGGGGAGAACCGGAACAAAAAAAAATGACCAAAGAAAACTTACTGCGAGACAAAACTCCTGATTGCCACTCTGCTATGGACCTTCCCTTTGTTTGAACACAAACATCACCCAGCCTCACATCCTCCCTGCTACGCGAACTTTATCGTTTCAGCCCTTTTCTCTTCACTTGTGCTAAATCAATCCACCCTTTTCATCATTATCGGCAACGATAATACAACAACTCCTTCAGCCGCCCAAATCGTTTTCCGGCGACATCCCTCACAACAACATCAGCCTTTCACCATAAACAATCTCACATCCTTAACTCACCACCGCCAAACGTTCAACCACAATCAATCGAGAAGACGAAATCACTCTTTAATACTTCTCCTCCATCTTCAACCTCTTTCAAAACCATTTCAAACACCCTCTCCCCAGTGACCGAAAAACAACTCACCTTCTTCTCTTCATCTTCACCTTACGACAGTCTCTTTTCCCCGCCATCGCCGCTGTTACAACTGTGACGAACTCGGAAACCTCCTTCAAACCTTCAACCTAATCGTTCTAAATCATCAAACCCCAAATCACTCCAAATCTCCATAAAGAAATTAACCCAGACAGAAAAGAGGAAACGAGGAGAGAATGAGGCGAATCAACACACAAACCTGAACCGCGAATCGCATAGAACGGAGATGATGTGATTCATAAGCGTTTTCGCGAGGGAAGAGTGTTGGATTAGAAGAGGTTCGCGTTAATCTATTGACATTTTTTTCTTCGATCGTATTCTCCTTGGCAGTGATATTTATTTCTTTGAATCAGTCAACTGTGAAAGAGGATTTCCGTTTGATTCCAATTTTCAACTGACGATGATGTGGACTGGTTGATTCTTTACTGTATGTGTGGTTCGTTTAGGTTTTGTTCTTAACATTGGTGGATTATTTGGGCTCTATCCATTATTCTTGTTATCTCCACCCCTCCTTTGAAACCGTGTGGTGGATGATGGGCCTTAAGGCCCACATGATTCCACCTATTTGTTATCTTCCCATTTTCTCATCTGCCTCTCCCTCTTCTTAATTGTTTTAGGAAAAAAATTTACTTTTATGGATTGTTTCTTTTTTAGATTTTTAGAAGTTTTTTTAAAAGATGATGTGAACCTTTTAAATTAATAGGTTGTTTGATTCTAATAACTCACTTTAATTTCAATTTTATTTCTCATGTTATTTTTTTCATTATTAGGGCCAATGATATATAAAAAATCTTGATTGGTTGATTTTCTTCAAATCACTAAAAATCTTGATAAATATGAGGCCATATTTCATTTTTATTTTATCGGTCAATGAAAGTCAAATATCATAGATTATCGATTCCTCGATTAAACCGTGTTTGAGACAAGACCATTTCAATTTCCATTTCATTAAACAATTTTCAATTTCAAACTATTTCACAAATTATTTTCAACTTATGAATCAAACCTCGATCAAGCATCGAGTGACTTTTAAAATCGAATGTTAACATCTGTTTCTAAATAAACGCGAAAGAAGAGGACAGTTAGAATCTAGCATTCTAGCAGAAACCTCGAACGATTGGTCTCAAGTCTCGCACTTTGGGGTAGCCATTCATTCATTCTTTCGCTCCTTAAAATACTTTTAATTAACTTGGACAAATAAGAGCCGTCAAGATCTAGCATCTTCGCACAACTCTCCGAACAATTGATTTTCATCAAGCGTTCATTGTCTATCAAATAACTTTCATATCAATTCGAACAAATAAGGACCGTTAAGATCTCGCATCTTGACATAATCCTTTTCAGCTTTTCTATCATCAAAAGTTTGTTGTCCTAAAACAATCTTAATCGTAACTTGGACGAATAAGAGCCGTCAAGATCTAGCATCTTGGCACAACTCTTCGAATAATTGATTATCTTCAAGAGTTCACCGTCCATCAAATATTTTTCATTTCAACTTGGATGAATAAGAGCCGTCGAGATCTAGCATCTTGGCGCAACTCTTGAACCATTGATCACTATCAATGTTCATTGTCCAACAAACAATTTTACAATCAATCTTGAATGAAAAAGATTGTTAGAGTCTAGCACTCTGGCATAACCCTTTGGCATTCTTAAAACATATTCAAGCCACTTTCAAACCACTAGCTTTTTCAAGGGATAGCCATTAATCTCTTTTGATTTTAACCCTTCCTTTAATCCTTTCATAAGAGATGGCCATTAATCTCTTCTCCTAAACAATCAATCCTCACAAGCTTTGATTTCAAGCTTTTTGCCGTAGTAGCCAGAACTACGGATGCTCTGATTTCTCAAGTTCATCTTGAGAATACGTAGGCATAGGATTGTGAGATCCTAGCGAGCCACCTTTTCTTTTTTCTACCTTTTTCCTTTTTCCTTTACATCCAATGTCTTCTTGGATTCCACTGTTTTCCTTTACATCCAATGTCTTCTTGGATTCCATCTTTTTCCTTCAAATCCAATGCCTTCTTGGATTCCACCTTTTCTTTTTTCTACCTTTTTCCTTTTTCCTTTACATTCAATGCCTTCTTGGATTCCACTGTTTTCCTTTACATCCAATGCCTTCTTGGATTCCATCTTTTTCCTTCACATCCAATGCCTTCTTGGATTCCACCTTTTCTTTTTTCTACCTTTTCCTTTACAACCAATGCCTTCTTGGATTCCACCTTTCCCCTTTTTCATCGTAGCCCCGAACTACGAAGGCTATGAGTTCCTCATTGCACTATGAGGATACGTAGGCACGAGATTGCGAAGTCTTGTCGAGCCACCTTAATAATAAAACCTCTTTAGGTTCTCTTCCCTTTTAATATAAAAATCCAAAAACATTTCTCTCTCTCCATTTCCTCAATTAGAAGATTAGAAACAAACTTTAAGCTAACATACATTTAACCCTAACTAAATGGTTCCCGTTGAGTACAACGGACGTGAGGGGTGCTAATACCTTCCCCTTGCGTAACCGACTCCCGAACTCAGACATTGGTTGCAATGACCATATTCTTATCCTTTCTTTTAAGGGTTTTATTCGATATTTTCCCTTTCCCTCTATGGGAATAAATAAAGATCGGCGGCGACTCTGTTAAGTCCATCCCGCGGGCGTGAAATTGCGCTTCGCGAGGTCGTTCTCATTTTTAGAGGTACGACAGATGGAGACTCTGCTGGGGAATCTCATCCCTAAGTGAGTCAAGCCTAGTTTAGTTAGGTTTTCGTGTGTGTTAGCTTTGTTTGTTTCTCTTTCTTCTTTGATTATATGTTTTATTGCTCTTGCTTTACATATATATGTGTACGTCATGTGTGGGATTTGGGTATCTGATATCTTGAATAAAGCTCTACACCCAAGTTTTGGAAAAAGCAGAGAGAAAACATAAGTCTAGTTTTGGTAGTTATTAGTGTTAGACTACGAGGGCAAGCTCCTTGTAACAACTAACATGAAGGCTCCTCTAGAGTAAACCTGTTTGTAGATCTCGTTGTAAAATGGCTAGCCCGTTGCATAACGTTATTACGACTAAGGTCCGTGACTCTGAAACCTTATCAAAAACCTAGAAAATATCCCGTGAGTGGGTTTATGGGTAGATAATCTAGAACTATCCGTTATAGGGAGACCTACCTAATAGGATGTTCTGATTTATTCGTGTTATCTCAGATCCTAACCATACCTACCTTGCATTTTCTTTCTGCATCCTGTGTTGTATGACATTACATATCATTTGCATCTTTGCACGATTCATTGCATGCGTCTGTTTGTCCAGTTACTCATCTCCAGCTGTCTCTATATTCCAGAGTTTGTCAGTGAGTCGTCAAGCTGATTCCTCGACACCGATACAGGACTAGAGCTAACATACATTTAACCCTAACTAAATGGTTCCCGTTGAGTACAACAGACGTGAGAGGTGCTAATACCTTCCCCTTGCGTAACCGACTCCCGAACTCAGACATTGGTTGCGATGACCATATTCTTATCCTTTCTTTTAAGGGTTTTATTCGATATTTTCCCTTTCCCTCTATGGGAATAAATAAATATCGGTGGCGACTCTTTTAAGTCCATCCCGCGGGCGTGCGATTGCGCTTCACGAGGTCGTTCTCATTTTTCGAGGTACGACAGATGGCGACTCTGCTGGGGACCTTCCCTTTGTTTGAACACAAACATCACCCAGCCTCACATCCTCCCTGCTACGCAAACTTTATCGTTTCCGCCCTTTTCTCTTCACTTGTGCTAAATCAATCCACCATTTTCATCATTATCGACAACGATAATACAACAACTCCTTCAGCTGCCCAAATCGTTTTCCGGCGACATCCCTTACAACAACATCAACCTTTCACCATAAACAATCTCACATCCTTAACTCACCACCGCCAAACGTTCAACCACAATCAATCGAGAAGACGAAATCACTCTTCAATACTTCTCCTCCATCTTCAACCTCTTTCAAAACAATTTCAAACACCCTTTCCCCAGTGACCGAAAAACAACTCACCTTCTTCTCTGCATCTTCACCTCACGACAATCTCTTTTCCCCGCCATCGCCGCTGTTACAACTGTGACGAACTCGGAAACCTTCTTCAAACCTTCAACCTAATCGTTCTAAATCATCAAACCCCAAATCACTCCAAATCTCCATAAAGAAATTGACCCAGACAGAAAAGAGGAAAGGAGGAGAGAATGAGGCGAATCAACACACAAACCTGAACCGCGAATCACATAGAACGGAGATGATGTGATTCATAAGCGTTTTCGCGAGGGAAGAGTGTTGGATAAGAAGAGGTTCGCATTAATCTATTGACATTTTTTTTCTTCGATCGTATTCTCCTTGGCAGTGATATTTGTTTCTTTGAATCAGTCAACTGTGAAAGAGGATTTCCGTTTGATTCCAATTTTCAACTGATGATGATGTGGACTGGTTGAGTCTTTACTGTATGTGTGGTTCGTTTAGGTTTTATTCTTAACATTGGTGGATTATTTGGGCTCTATCCATTATTCTTGTTATCTCCACCCTTCCTTTGAAACCGTGTGGTGGATGATGGGCCTTAAGGCCCACATGATTCCACCTATTTGTTATCTTCCCATTTTCTCATCCGCCTTTCCCTCTTCTTAATTGTTTTAGGAAAATTTTTTACTTTTATGGATTGTTTCTATTTTAGATTTTTAGAAGTTTTTTTAAAAAATGATGTGAACCTTTTAAATTAATAGGTTGTTTGATTCTAATAACTCACTTTAATTTCAATTTTATTTCTCATGTTATTTTTTTCATTATTAGGGCCAATGATATATAAAAAATCTTGATTGGTTGATTTTCTTCAAATCACTAAAAATCTTGATAAATATGAGGCCATATTTCATTTTTATTTTATCGGTCAATGAAAGTCAAATATCATAGATTATCGATTCCTCAATTAAACTGTGATTGAGACGAGACCATTTCGATTTCCATTTCATTAAACAATTTTCAATTTCAAACTATTTCACAAATTATTTTCAACTTATGAATCAAACCTCGATCAAGTATCGAGTGACTTTTAAAATCGAATGTTAACATCTGTTTCTAAATAAACGCGAAAGAAGAGGACAGTTAGAATCTAGCATTCTAGCAAAAACCTCGAACGATTGGTCTCAAGTCTCGCACTTTGGGGTAGCCATTCATTCATTCTTTCGCTCCTCAAAATACTTTTAATTAACTTGGACAAATAAGAGCCGTCAAGATCTAGCATCTTCGCACAACTCTTTGAACAATTGATTTTCATCAAGCGTTCATTGTCTATCAAATAACTTTCATATCAATTCGAACAAATAAGGACCGTTAAGATCTCGCATCTTGACATAATCCTTTTCAGCTTTTCTATCATCAAAAGTTTGTTGTCCTAAAACAATCTTAATCGTAACTTGGACGAATAAGAGCCGTCAAGATCTAGCATCTTGGCACAACTCTTCGAACAATTGATTATCTTCAAGAGTTCATCGTCCATCAAATATTTTTCATTTCAACTTGGATGAATAAGAGCCGTCGAGATCTAGCATCTTGGCGCAACTCTTGAACCATTGATCACTATCAATGTTCATTGTCCAACAAACAATTTTACAATCAATCTTGAATGAAAAAGATTGTTAGAGTCTAGCACTCTGGCATAACCCTTTGGCATTCTTAAAACTTATTCAAGCCACTTTCAAACCACTAGCTTTTTCAAGGGATAGCCATTAATCTCTTTTGATTTTAACCCTTCCTTTAATCCTTTCATAAGAGATGGCCATTAATCTCTTCTCCTAAATAATCAATCCTCACAAGCTTTGCTTTCAAGCTTTTTACCGTAGTATCCAGAACTACAGATGCTCTGATTTCTCAAGTTCATCTTGAGAATACGTAGGCATAGAATTGCGAGATTCTAGCGAGCCACCTTTTCTTTTTTTCTACCTTTTTCCTTTTCCCTTTACATCCAATGCCTTCTTGGATTCCACTGTTTTCCTTTACATCCAATGCCTTCTTGGATTTCATCTTTTTCCTTCACATCCAATGCCTTCTTGGATTCCACCTTTTCTTTTTTCTACCTTTTTCCTTTTTCCTTTACATCCAATGCCTTCTTGGATTCCATCTTTTTCCTTCACATCCAATGCCTTCTTGGATTCCACCTTTTCTTTTTTCTACCTTTTCCTTTTTCCTTTACATCCAATGCCTACTTGGATTCCACCTTTCCCCTTTTTCATCGTAGCCCCGAACTACGAAGGCTCTGAGTTCCTCATTGCACTATGAGGATACGTAGGCACGAGATTGCGAAGTCTTGTCGAGCCACCTTAATAATAAAACCTCTTTAGGTTCTCTTCCCTTTTAATATAAAAATCCAAAAACATTTCGCTCTCTCCATTTCCTCAAGTAGAAGATTAGAAACAAACTTTAAGCTAACATACATTTAACCCTAACTAAATGGTTCCCGTTGAGTACAACGAACGTGAGGGGTGCTAATACCTTCCCCTTGCATAACCGACTCCCGAACTCAGACATTGGTTGCGATGACCATATTCTTATCCTTTCTTTTAAGGGTTTTATTCGATATTTTCCTTTTCCCTCAATGGGAATAAATAAAGATCGGTGGCGGCTCTGTTAAGCCCATCCCGCGGGCGTGCGATTACGCTTCGCGAGGTCGTTCTCATTTTTCGAGGTACGACACCTTCGCGGTCAGGATTTGTTTGGAAAGGACACCGTAGACCTTTGTTTGGTCCCCAATGTGAAAGTCCCGCACAAATTCCAGGTGCCCGATTTTGAAAAGTACAAGGGTAACTCTTGCCCTCAGAGCCATTTGGTGATGTACGCTCGACGAATGTCAGCTCAGACAAAGAACCAGGAGCTACTGATTCACTATTTTCAGGATAGTTTAACCGGTGCCGCATTAAAATGGTACATGGGTTTAAACCGCTCTAAGATCGCCTTTTTCAGAGATCTTGGCGCTGCCTTCGTTCAATAATATAAATATAACCTGGACATGGCACCAGACAGAGATCAACTCAGATCGATGTCACAAAAGAACAAGGAAACCTTTAAGGAGTACCCTCAGAGATGACGTGAAGTTGCCGCTCAGATTTATCCACCTCTTGAGGGAAAAGAGATGACAAAGATCTTCTTAAAGACATTGAGCTCATTTTACTACGACAGAATGGTCGCCAGTGCACCCAGTGACTTCACCGAAATGGTAGGCATGGGAGTTCGTCTTGAGGAAGTGGTCCGAGAAGAACGTTTAGTAAAAGACACTGGATCATCAAGCAGTATAAAATGATACGGTAGTGCTCTCCCTAAGAAAAAAGAGCAGGATATTGGGAATATCTCTCTCGGAAAGCAAAGGCGACGATATCAACCAGTAGCAGCTATAACTCCTGCTATCAATCCCGCGTCTGTTCCTACGTATCAACCTCGGGTTGCTCAGAGCCAACCGAATCAACAGCAATATCAGCAAAGGACACAACAGTCTCTTCAGCAGACTCGTCCTCCGTACAATAATAACCGTACTACACGACCCCCAGGGTTTGATCCTATACCTGTGTTGTACGCGGAACTGTTCCCATTACTACTGGTCAAGGGGCATGTCCAAACCAGGTCTCCTCTTACCATACCGGAGAATCCGCCTTTTTGGTTCAAAGCGGATAAGACTTGCCCTTACCATCAGGGAGGACCAGGGCATAACATAGAGAACTATCTCAGTTTCAAATCCGATGTGCAAAAGCTTGTTAGGAGCGGGGTCTTATCTTTCAAAGATACGAATCCGAATGTTCTCACAAACCCGCTGCCTCAACATGAGAAATCTGCGGTAAATTTGATAGAATGAGAGGCTAATAACAGCTATAAAATTCATGATGTACTCTTATTAAGGGCCAACTTGGTCAAGATGCATTGTAGACAGAGTGGATACAGCCATGTGCCACCTCACAATTATCACCAGTGTGATACCTGCTCTAAAAACAATCAGGGATGTTCTGTGGTGCAATCCGCTCTACAGGAACAGTTGGATCTAGGATGGATCCAAGATCATCGAGTTCGTGGAGTTAACATGACTTATACGAGTTCCAACATCATTCAGAATCACGATATCCGTGCAATGAATGTCAACTTGGTGGCAATGCACTCAAGGCAAAGCCAGTATCATAATCTGCCACGACACAATTACAATTCCTGCCTGATTTGCTCGGTAAACAAACAGGGATGCTCTTTTATACAAGAGGCCCTCCAGCGTCAGATGGATCTGGGATGGATCCAGGACTACCATGATAGAAATCCTTACCAGATTAACATGATTCAAATCTTTGATATTCGTTTGATGAATACAAGCTTGGTGCAGTTACACGCCAAGCAAGTCCAACTCGATTTTCTCACTTCACATGATTATCTGAGCTGTAAAGCATGCAGCAAGAGTAGCCAAGGGTGTGCTCTCGTTCAAAGAACCTTGTAACACTTTTTGAACC
Organism: Lathyrus tuberosus; assembly: GCA_022829125.1. Taxonomy (NCBI): domain Eukaryota; kingdom Viridiplantae; phylum Streptophyta; class Magnoliopsida; order Fabales; family Fabaceae; genus Lathyrus; species Lathyrus tuberosus. The sequence goes on from JALAZF010000446.1 coordinate 299,810, forward strand.
ACTGGTGGCTTCCGATCTACATGGATGAAGACACGCAACAAATCAGTGTGGTTAACGGGAACCCTACTCGGCATCAAAGTCAGGATGTCTGATCTACGGAAACAAACCTGGTAAGGTTACACTGCATTCAGAGCGGGAGCGGCCAGGTGCCACCACATAACTATGAACGTCGTAGGGTCTACTCGAAAAATAACCAAGGGTGTTACCTTGTGCGAGCAGCTCTTCAGAGTCAGTTGGACCACAAAGAAATCCAACAATATTCAGTTTCGAGGTCTATCAACTGAACGCCAGACTATTTCGCTGATCAGACTAAGGATGTTGTTGTGACCTCTGATCATGAAAGGGCCAAAGATGTTTGTACCATCATCCCTTTACTCGACGAATCGAAGGTTCTTAACCAGGAATCGATTGAAGTTACTTACGACAGTCAGAAAAATCAGAAGGCTCCTGTAGTTATCTATCTACTGGGACCGCTACCGTATGGATCAACTAAGGCTATCCCTTACAAATATGGTGCAACAACAGTTGAGAATGGAAAGGAAATTCCATTACCCTCCGTCGTGAATATTGTAGACATCAGTCGAGTAACACGGAGCGATCAGATCTTCAACCGAGGAGTTAGGGAACCTAACAAAGAAAAGGAACCTCAAACAGAAGTTCCTAATCCACCAGTCGGTCAATCCAGTAATCCCGAACTTTCTAAGAACGATGATGAGATGCTGAAGCTCATCCAAAGGAGTGAATATAACATTGTTGATCAGCTGTTACAAACTCCTTCAAAAATCTCAGTGTTATCACTTTTACTCAGTTCTGAATCCCACAGAGAGGCTCTACAGAAAGTCTTAGAGAAGGCCTTTATGGAACGGGATGTGTCAATACGACAATTCGATATCATCGTCTCTAACATCACTTCCTGCCACAACTTGGGGTTTAGCGATGAGGGGTTGCCAGAGGAAGGCAAAAGTCATAACATGGCGCTTAATATCACAGTCAACTGCCAGGACGATGCTTTATCCAGCCTGTTGGTAAACACCGGATCGGCTCTCAGCGTCATGCCGAAGTCCACTCTGATGCAGCTATCATTCAAAGGACCTCCTATGAGAGGCAGTGAGGTCGTCGTCAAAGCATTTGACGGATCCAGGAAAACAGTTATCGGTGAAGTCGACCTCCCCATAACTATCAGTCCTCACACTTTCCTGGTCACTTTCATGGTCATGGACATCCGGGCAACATACAGTTGCTTATTAGGAAGACCTTGGATACACCAGGCTGGGGCAGTCACTTCGACACTTCACTAGAAGCTGAAATTTGTCAAAAACGACCAACTCGTCACGGTCTGCGAAGAACAGGCCTTGATCGTGAGTAACTTATCATCATCTACCTGTGTGGAACTGGAGGAGATAATCGGAACCCAGTTCCAAACGCTTTCGGTGAGCAGTGATAAGTAGGCAGAAGGAGGAACCTCAATTTCCTCGTACAAGGATGCTCTCGAAGCAATTTAAAGTAACAATATAAAAGGGTGGGGACGACTCGTCATACCTGCCTATAATAAAACAAAGAAGGGTCTTGGTTTTTCTGCAACCTGTACCCAGACTGCTGCTAACGGTGAAAGTCTTCACCCCATTCAGAACTTCTTCTACAGTGGAGGTTTCCTTCACCCAGTGTCTCAAGAAGTCCACACTATCAACGAGGGAGATTCCTCCGATACAAATGAGGAGTGGGAATCCTATCTTAACAAGGACGGTTATATGTCTCAGGAAAAGGTGCCTATGCCATTTTGCTATCCGGCACAGAATCCGAGATTTATATCGAGGTCAGACGTCGAAATGATATACGGAGATTGTGATCTGGAAGGAAGTCGTGCTCCACCCAACTTATTAAAGGAGGACACTCTGATGAAAGACAACTTTGACCACGACTATTATGGCCCGATGGATGGCTTGCCTATTTGGCATCCGTACCTAGGAGACTTGGGGCAAGAAAATCATCCGAACAATGAAAATCAGCTAAGTGTCATTAAAAAGAATACCTGCGTCCCCACCATGTCATGGGATTAACACTCAGGTCATTCAGAGAATATCCAGCACGATGATGAATTTGCAAAGTTTGCTGGACTAGAATTCATTAACTATGCTTTTCCCGAGGTCAACGTCATTGAAAGGGATGACTCCTCCAGTTCCAAAGAAGTGTGGGACACCTTGGGACAACCAAGTGGAAAGTTTGACTTCATGGTCAAATATACCGCTCCCGAAAGCTCTCGTATCAGGCTCGAAGACATCCAACCATCTGGATGGGGAGATGTACCTGAGAGCACAAATACTCTGCAAAATACAACTGAGGAATCCTCCTACGACGACTCTGCCTGGGAGACAGATTCTAATGATCCTGCTCCACCAGAAATCAACGTTATTTCTGAAGACAAATCAAGGAAGGTACCAGACTTTGTGATTCACCGAGGAGGTCGCCGCCAATGGGTTGCAGTCGATGTTCCGAAGATTGTCCATAAGTCAAAGTAATTGTCGTCTTTATCTTAACCTTTCACCCTGCCCAGGTGAAACAGATGTTTTGATAGGCCTCACTTTTTGTAAATGTCCCTCTTCGCTTTGCCCAAAGCGACAGAGTTTTGTTTTATAGGGTTGTAGTTTCAAGAATCGACAAAATCATAAATAAATAAACGTCGTTCTGTAATTTCCGCATTTATTGTCGTTTTCTCTTTTCGCTTTTTCAGAAAATGGTAATCCTAAAAAACAATTCAAACAATAAAAACAAGTAGTTTTCCAAAGAAAATACACTGCACACACTCTTGCATTTTCTCTATCTCTTCTAAACACAAATCATCACGTCATGCAGATTGCTTGTTTTAAACCCAATTGAAACATACGATCCAATGCCTTCTCCCAACTTTGAATTCTCGGTATTTGAGGCTGAAGAAGAAGATGACAAAGAAATTCCAGAGGAGATATCCCGATTACTCAGACAAGAGGAAAGGTCCATTAAACCTCACAAAGAGCCGTTGGAAACGGTCAACTTGGGTTCAGAGGAAGAGAGAAAAGAAGTCAGGATTGGGGCACTACTCAGTCCCACTGTCAAAGAAAGTTTGACAAAGCTTCTCAAAGAGTTTCCCGATGTATTCGCTTGGCCCTATCAGGACATGCCAGGGTTGGATACCAGCATTGTGGAACATCATCTACCATTGAGATTGGGATGTCTGCCAGTAAAACAGAGGTTGAGACAGACTCATCCAGACATGGCCATCAAAATCAAAGAGGAAGTACAGAAACAGATTGACGCGGGTTTCCTCACTACATTAGAATATCCTCAATGGTTAGCCAACATAGTACCCGTTCCGAAAAAGGACGGAAAGTTCAAAATGTGTGTAGACTACAGGGATCTAAACTAGGCTAGTCCAAAGGACGACTTTCTCTTGCCACACATTGACATGCTGGTTGACAGTACAACAAAGTTCAAAGTCTTCTCCTTCATGGATGGATTCTCGGGCTATAATCAGATAAAAATGGCGCCGAAAGACATGGAGAAAACTTTCTTTATCACCCCGTGGGGCACCTTTTGTTACAAGGTGATGCAGTTCGGTTTAAAGAACGCCGGGGCAACCTATCAAAGGGCCATGACTACTTTGTTTCATGACATGATACACAAGGAAATCGAGGTATATGTCGATGACATGATTGCCAAATCTAGAACAGAGGAGGAGCATGTAACCCACCTGTCAAAGCTATTCGAGCGATTGAGAAAGTACAAACTCCGCTTGAATTCCAACAAGTGCACCTTCGGTGTCCGCTCAGGAAAACTTTTAGGGTTCATCGTCAGCCAGAAAGGAATTGATTTTTCATCCTGACAAAGTCAAGGCCATTCAAGAAATGCCTTCTCCAAAGACTGAAAAACAAGTCAGGGGATTCCGGGGACGTTTGAACTACATTTCCAGATTCATATTCTTCATGACCGCGACGTGTGCGCCAATCTTCAAATTACTCAAAAAGAATAAGGATTGCGTTTGGACAGAAGACTTCCAAACCGCCTTTGACAGTATCAAGGAATATCTGTTGAACCCACCGATCCTATCACCTCCGATGGAAGGAAGACCATTGATCATTTGCTTAACAGTCTTGGAAGACTCAATGGGTTGTGTACTTGGCCAACAAAACGAAACGAAAAAGAAAGAGTCTGCCATTTACTATTTGAGCAAGAAATTTACCGACTGTGAGACTCGGTACACTATTCTTGAGAAAACTTATTGTGCTCTGGCTTGGGCAGCCAAACGTCTTCGCCAGTATATGATTCGTCACACTACTTGGTTAATATCCGAAATGGATCCAATCAAGTATGTCTTTGAGAAACCTGCTCTCACGGGAAGAATTTCCCGTTGGCAGATGTTGTTATCAGAATACGACATCGAATACCATGCTCAGAAAGCCGTAAAAGGAAGTATCTTAGCCGATCATTTGGCTCATCAACCGATTGATGATCAAGAATCAGTCGGATTTGACTTCCCAGACGAAGATGTCATGTATCTAAAAATGAAAGATTGCGATGAACCGCTACCTAGTGAAGGGCTAGAACTAGGTTCCCAATGGGGACTAATCTTTGACGGAGCTGTCAATCATTATGGAAACAGAATTGGGGCAATCATCATAACACCTCAGGGTACCCACATTCTTTCACTGCCAGACTAACATTCAAGTGCACAAACAACGAGGCCAAATACGAAGCTTGTATCATGGGTCTCGAAGAAGCGATCGACTTAAGGATCAAGAACTTGGATGTATATGGAGACTTAGCCCTGGTTATCAATCAGACCAAAGGAGATTGGAACACATACCAATCAGGATTGATTCCTTACAGAGACTATGCGAGAAGGTTGTTACCATTCTTCAACAGAGTTGAGTTACATCATATCCCTCATGAAGATAATCACATGGCTGATGCATTAGCCTCTCTTCCATGATTAGTGTAGGTTAATGGAACGACATACCTAAGATTGACATAATGCGCCTTGAGAGCCCGCTTACATCTTCGCGATTGAAACAGTCATAGACGACAAACCTTGGTATCACGATATCAAGTGCTTCCTTCAGAAACAAGAGTACCCACCTGGGGCATCCAGAAAGGACCGAAAGACCTTCAGAAGACTGGCAAACAGCTTCTTCCTGAGCAGTGATACACTCTATAAGAGAAACTTTGACATGGTCTTGCTCCTATGTGTAGACTGACCAGAAGCAAACATGCTGATGAAAGACATTCATGAAGGATCCTTTGGCACTCATGCCAACGGACACACAATGGCGAGAAAAATTCTAAGAGTAGGGTACTATTGGTTAACCATGGAATCCGACTGTTACAAGTACATGAGGAGATGTCACAAGTGTCAGATATACTCCGACAAAATTCATGTACCGCCAACGCATCTCAAAGTTCTCTCTTCCCCGTGGCCTTTTTCCATATGGGGAATCGACATGATTGGCATGGTAGAGCTCAAGGCTTTGAACGGACATCGATTCATCCTGGTAGCCATTGATTACTTCACCAAGTGGGTCGAAGCAGCATCGTACGCTAATGTAACCCGACAAGTGGTGGTCCGATTTATCAAAAACAATATCATCTGCCGTTATGGTGTTCCAAGCCAGATCATTACTAACAATGGATCCAACTTGAACAATAAGATGATGAAAGAGTTGTGCACTGAGTTCAAGATCGAACACCATAACTCATCTCCCTACCGACCTAAGATGAATGGAGCGGTAGAAGCGGCTAACAAGAACATCAAGAGGATCGTTCAAAAGATGGTTGTAACCTACAAAGATTGGCATGAGATGCTACCCTTTACTCTTCACGGTTATCGTACATCTGTCTGCACTTCAACAGGGGCAACCCCTTTCTCTCTAGTATATGGCATGGAAGCAATGCTCCCCATAGAAGTAGAGATCCCCTCAATCTAGGTATTGATGGAAGCTAAGCTAACAGAAGTTGAAATGGTGTCAAAGTCGACACGACAAACTGAATCTAATCGAGGAAAAGAGAATAACGGCACTATGCCATGGTTAGTTGTATTAGTAAAGGATAAAGAAAGCGTTTGATAAGAAGGTTCGACCTCGCGTCTTCAGGAAAGGAGACCCCGTGCTTAAGAAGATACAAGCATTTCTCACTGATTCCCGGGGCAAATGGACTCCGAATTATGCCGGCCCCTATGTGGTCAAGAAAGCTTTCTCAGGCGGCGCCTTGAGACTTGCAACCATGGATGGAGAGGAATTTTCCTACCCCACAAATGTTGACGTAGTCAAGAAATACTTCGCCTAAACTAAAAAAAAAACGTCTCGGTGGATTGAAAGCCCCAAAGGGCGGTCCAGGCAAAAATTAGAGACATAATCAAAAATCATCCCGGTGGATTGGAAATATCAAAGTACAATCCAAGCAAAAGTTAGGGATTCATGGCAAGTAACTACGTCTGATCAGTTCAGCTCCGTAGCAGTTACACCATCCTGGAAAACTCCAATCAAGGTCATCTTCGACAGAAGCTCAGGATGTCCCGAATTCAAAGTTGGTAGAGGGATAATGGTCCTTATGTTTCAATGTAGCATTTTCCCCTTAAATTACCATTTTATAAACTTTGTAAATACTCTATGGAATCACACGTTTGGCTGATTTCCATCCTATCAATAAAAGTTGAGCCCTTGTGCTTTTGTTTGCAATTCTCATTTGTTTTAGCTTTACAGAACGACGTTTAATATGATTAACGATTCTTGAAATAAAACAAAAATGAATTTACTTGTTAAACTTTTTTCTGCTTTTAAAATAAAGATGGCAATTTCTTTTGACTGTTGAACATCGAAAGAACCTCGATCGCTTCTCCAGAAGTAATCGAACCTCAAAGTGCAGAATCAAAGTACTCCTTCTAAACCAGTGCGCCTGAATGAAGGATCAGCTATGTTAGAGACCATGTTTCATCTGACATCCCCGGTCGAGTTCTTACCTCCTAAGCCCAACCGACATAGCTCCCAACAGGGACTATCTCTCCTAAGCAAGGCAGAATTGCTATCTTGAACCAGCGATACTTTTCATCTCCCGTTGTGGCCGGGTATCCAGTCGTGTTCATCTATTAGTCTGTATGTCGCATCAGTTTTGTCAGCATATACATACATACATCATGGATTATTGATTTACATTCACATTCATATTGCATCACTATCACTCTAGTCGGTCTTGTTCCCTAGTGATAAACGTCCTCTCAATTGAGTTGTCAGGTCTTTCCTCGTCAGAAAGTGAATCATCTAAGCAATCTCTCTCCAGTTTATCTCTGGATTAGAGATGGTCTTCGACCACTTTGATAACTTGAACCTCTGAAAAGCAAGAGAACCTTCGACAAACGTCACTCTTTGCCATTGAAGATGATGTCTTCGCTTTCCCAAATTAAGGAAAATCCCTAGGGAAAGCCTCTTAATCAAAGATCCGCTGATGAAAAGGTCATCGACACCTCAAAATTGGATCACAGCATACAACATTTCTCCGAGAAGACCTCGAGAAAAGTATGATGTAACATCCCCAAGCGACATCAGTCTCTCTAGAGACCTGCTTTCCCCAGTAGAGCCAACGAATGGTGTCTCCAACAGAGAAGCTTGTACAACTCTATAACTCAGATGACTGGGTTCCCCAGCAACTCTGACTTTAAATCTTTTTCCGTCAAATGGCATCTCTCCAGGAAAATTCGGCGAGAAGTTTGAGGAAAAACCGCTACGAATAGCGTCCCTTGTCAAGAAAGCTTATTGACAAAAGAAACTGAGACCAGTTCCTTGGTAGGAAACCAGGATCGAGGGGAAGTTTATTTTAGCAACTGAGACCAGTTCCTTGGTAGGAAACCAGGATCGAGGGGAAGTTCATTTAAGAAACTGAGACCAGTTCCTGGGTAGAAAACCAGGATCGAGGGGAAGTTTATTTTAGCAACTGAGACCAGTTCCTTGGTAGGAAACCAGGATCGAGGGGAAGTTTACATCAGAAACTGAGACCAGTTCCTTGGTAGGAAAACCAGAATCGAGGGGAAGTTTACATCAGAAACTTAGACCAGTTCCTTGGTAGGAGACCAGGATCGAGGGGAAGTTTACCTTTTCTAAGCATCATTGCTTAACAAAAGAAGATGAATGCGTAAGCTACCATTCATAACCACCATCAAAATTTCGGGTATTCCGATATTTAATCATCTTGCACCCCGAATGCCCGAATACCTTCGTCATTCACACCTTCGGGTCCAAGAAGATTAAATAGGGGTGTTAGTTCTTGTATTGGCTGGAATTTTGGTAAAACAAAGTTGAACAATGTTAATGTCATGTGTCTGATGTCTTAACATTGAGTCATAACATTAGTGAATGTTAAGGTGTTGAAGAGTTAAAGTGCTGAAGAGTGATGTCACATGCGATGTCTTGACATCACTATACCAGAACATTAGAACATCAGGTGGTGATGTTTTAGGGCTGCACGTTTAAGTTTGATTTGATCAGATCTGTTAGAGATTTAGTGTGCGAATATCTTGGGAGAAATATTTTCTGTTGCAATCTGATTTTGTGCAGATTTGTTGCTGTGTTTAAGGGCTGAATATTTAAAAAGATTTGAAGATAAAATCTGTTTTTAAATCAAATCAGATATTTTTATGGAGAAGATCTTGCAGCTGAATTAATTGTTGAAGATTTAATTTTATTAGCAGAATCTGTTGCAGATTGGGAATAGAATATTTGATATAATTTGAAGGCCCAAATCCAGTTGGGATTATATTATAAATAGAATGCTTATAACCTAAGAAGAGGTACGGGTCCAAGATGTAGATCATTAGGGCTTTGTCTAAGTGAACCACTCGGGTTGTGAGATGGTCACTGTGTTCTCACTCAGAAAACTGTAGGTAATGAGTGTTGTATTGTTCTTGGAGGAAGCTTTGAAGCAACTCCAAAGGGGTGTCATGGAAGTGTGTCTTCTAAGGTTATGTGTTTGAAGAGTTTTGGAAATCAAGCTGTTGATGTAGTGGCTGAGATATTGACTGCTAGACATCATCAAGATGATTGGGAGTGAGATGGAGTCTCATATCTAAGTGGTCTCTTAGATAGAAGGGTCATTGGGTAGTGATTAGATTAGGTAGATTGTCAACTGGTCTGTTGAGTCTATAATTTGATACTACTAATAGTGGACTTCCTTCCTGGCTTGGTATGCCCCCAGATGTAGGTTGTTGGAACGAACTGGGTGAACAATCCTTGTGTTGATTTACTGTTACTATTATTGTCTTGTTCATACAGCAGATTACGATGTTGTGACATTGCACTTGACATCACACATTTGTACCAGAATTTCAATTGGTATCAGAGCAGGCATCCTGTCTGTTTCTGGATGAGATCTTGGGAAGATACTTTCTGGTTCATGAGCAAGGACGAAGGTTGTTTGGATGACCCCCTGGATATAATATTGTTGGCACGTGGTTTTTGTTGATAGTGTGCAAGTAGTGCCTGAAGGTTGTTGAGGAGTTGTTGTGTATTCCGTCGCATGGTATCTGGTGTAACCCTAGTTGAATCTTGCATCTCTGGTGTTGAGACTCAAGGAAGATACTCTCTTGAAAAGTCATTAGGGTTTGGTCTCCTCAGCAGGATATCCTATGATGTTGAAGTTTATGCAAGACAGCTTCAACCGGTTGGTTAAAGAGGCCAACATTACTTATCTCTATCCTTGTTTGGGAAAGAAGTGTTCACAAGGTGAATGGATCTTCTAAAGACTGCTTGACATGGAAGGATCAGAAGAAGAATATATGTCAGTCAGACATTGAAGACCAATCTGTTCAGTACAGTGATTCCTTCTCTATTGCTTGATGGTGAAAGAAGAGGGTGGATCCAAAGCAAAAGAGTATCACTGTCAGATCCTTCATGCGGGAGTGAAGATCTTGATGAGTTATCTCTTAAGCTTAGTTGGGGTGACCTAAGGAGGAGGAAGTTTCATCAAGAAAGAAGCTGAGCTTAATATGTCAATTCTAATGTCTCGACATCGCGCTACACATTAGCAGTTTATGGTAAATGCTAAGTCAAAGACCTATTAGATTGTAGCTGTTTTGAAGGATCACTAAAGCTGTGAAGTTGAACAATTTTTGAGATGCTGTTCATAATGTCATAGCATTTCAGCAGGAGCTGGTTGAAGAAAATGTAGTTATCTTGATAGCAGAAGAGAAGAAGATGATCCCTGTTTAAGCTAAAATGTCTGAGGACAATTTTATAGGGAAAATGCATCCAAGGGTTTGTGTGCTGTAGCAGTGTAAATCAGCCTGTGGTCAATTGGTGTATGCATGAGCTCTTTCAATTTTGTGGCTTTAAGGATTGGAAGTAGCAGATTGTCTATGGTATGTTATAAGAAGAAGCTTCTGGAAGAGTGTGTTATGCAAGTTACTGCAGTTTTGTTGGTCTGATCTTGGAAGTTGATCAAATGTTGATATGTTCTCGTGTGTTCCCTACAAGAGATATGTGTGGATTACTATGGTTGCTGATGTCGGAACTGATGTTGAAACATCATTTCAGTTCTTTTCTCAGGGTAGAGTAAAATATCAAGACACTGACTTAACCTGGAAGGCTTTTGTGGTGTGAATGGTTGTCATGATGGTTGTTTTGAAGAAGAATCAGCTGATGCCTGTTGTGTGAGAAGGTTACCTTGACAGGAGCTGAGCATTTATCTAAGATGTTGTGCATTCAACTAATGACAATATACATTGACGGGAGACTATGTATATGGTTGATGTAAAAGTGCAGGACTGCAGAAGTGTTGAGAATTTACCTTTCTCTATGAGGCTGTTTATTTCTCTATGTGGTGTATTGGTGTGTGATGACCTGGGATTATTGCTTAGCATTTGTTCCTAGTAAGTAGTGTGGTGGTGATGTTGAAGATGAAGATGGAAGACTATGAAGACATCATAATCTTGATGGTTACAGCTTGGATCAGTTTAAGTGGTTTAGAGCATGGTGTTGGCTCTGGTTGTGAAGGTCGAGGATAAGTGGCAGTTATCTCTGGCTTTCTACGGACGACTCTACTAAGGAAAGTGACATTCTTTAGTATTGCTATGGGGTAGTCTTGAACTACTTATTTTCTGAAGATTCATATGTGGTAGGTTTGAAGTCTTTGGAGTTTCTAAGCAGGATGGAGGTTGTCTACTCAAACTTGATTGTTGAATCAAGTCTATGAGAGCATGGAAATCTGTTTCTGCAAAGGGAGGAGGTTCTTCTGAGTGGCAGAAGGAGGAGCTGAATTCAACAGTTGGATATCATAATGTTTTGACATCTAGCTTAACATCAGAAGTCTCTGCTGGTGATGTGGCACATCAGCTTAAGATAGAGGTGATCTACAGTAATGGAAGTTATGGATGCTTCAAAAAGATCTATCTCATACAGTTTGCGGGAGTTGTGGTTTGAGAAGATGTTAGATGACTAAGAGGCTTGGTGAATCCAAGATGTCTTGCTTTGGAGCAAGTAGTTCATATGACTTGAAGATCTGGTTTCATTGGTGGATCAGGATATCTTGTGGGAGTTCTGAAGAAGATTGAGATTAATCAAAAGGTGGAATTTGGTTGGTTTCATTGTGTGCATTCAAGCAGGATGCTTGAAACTGATTGCTCTTATGCAGAAGAGTATTTAGTTGAAAATGTAAGGAGGTTCTAATTCTCTTGGAGCTTTTGGCAGAAGTTCTAGGTTGAGGATGGAAGTATACCTTCTTTTGGGTGGATGAGAGTTTAGTCCTCTCTGGCTTTCTGAAGCTCTCTTTGTTCAAGCTGGTGACACAGTGTTTAGTTTGGATTAATATGCTGATAGTAAGTTCAGTAGTGGAGCATATCTAGAACCATGGTGTGTGGTAGACGAGATGTGTCAAGAATGTCCTAACAGATGTTAGAACATTTTTGGGTTGAATATCCTTGGTAAAGGATGATTTTGTTCTGGTTCTGGAGTTTGGTGCATTCATTATGCCTAAGGAGCGTCTACATAGTCATACGGGAGAATGATGAAGTAGAAGGTCTGCCTTGGATGGAAAATGTAGTGAAGATCAGGGTCTTGCTAAAGGCAGAAGAAAAGCCTGTGAAGGGGACATGAACCTATTGTCAATTCATGCTAGATCAGCCTGGCAAGATGTGGAGTTTTGGAGCATGTGAAGTTATATCTGATGTTGGGACAACACTCCGAAGGTGTTGAGTTTTCAGCCAAGAAAGTTAGTTGTGCTCATGGTGGAGTATCAGGTCAAGCCACTTACCTAATCTAAAGTGATAAAAGAGGGATCAGCTAATGCCACAAGTGTGCATAAAAGTATGTCAGACCAAATGTCATGCCTTGTGTGAGAAGGTAATCTTATTCTGTCTAATAGTAGATACTTTGACGGGAGACTTAGTATTTGTCTATTAGTGAGGTTGTGCATAAGGGTAAATACTTTGACGGGAGACTGAGTATTTGTCTAGAGAATTATGCAAATCTGTGTCTGGATATTTATTTTAGTGGCCATGATGGAGTAGCTTGATATTTGAAGATGACAACCTGAGGTAGCCTTATCAGCTGACAGTATCAGAAGTGTGTGAATAGAGGATTTAAGGCTGTTGTCTATGGTCTATTACTACAAGGGTGCAGATTGTTGTGAATATTGTGCAGAGTGGTGTCAATCAACATGATGGGACATGTACTACTGAGTATGGTTGGGTGTTCCTAAGGCATCGTATGCAAGTGCTTTTGAGGAGGCTGAAGAGCAGAATTGTTGTGTCTGGGAAAAGTTATTTTTCTGGAGGTGATCCTGGTACATTCTTACTATATGATCATAAAGGTGTCATGGGATATCATTGGTGATTTTGTGGTGTTTCTTATTAAAGGAGCAACTTCTGTCAGTTAAATGTACTAGTTTTGTTTGAGGATCAAGCATTAAGTGAATACGTTCAGCAGGTGTGTTGAACAGAGGGTGCGCTCTTGAAGACATGAAGATGAGTCTTATGTTTTCCATTCATTTAAGGTGTTCTTCTTGCAAATGAGCATTGGTTATCTTAGATAGGGGGAGTTGAACTTTGGTTTTGATATTTTGTTGAAGTAGTTGTCAGACAAGATGTTACTGGTGAAGTTCATGGTGTTCTTGACAGTTTGGACCTGGTTCTATAGATTTGTGTGTCAATGGATTGAATCAGAAGTATACATTTACCCCAATGTTTGTAAATTGTTGGCCAAAAAGGGGGAGAGAATGTTCAGTAGTAGCTGTTGAGTCTGGATCTTGTTCTGAGTATGTTGGTTGGCAGATTCAGAGTTTGTCCAATTATGGCTAAAAAGGGGGAGAGAGTTGCCAAGGTGTGGTTGTGAAGCCTTTTCTGATATAGTGCAACAACTGTGAGCTGGTTCTTGGTTTGAGGGGGAGTTTTCCCTATGCTGATGTGAAAGTGAGTTTATGCAGCTTGTTAGTTTTTGCTGCTGATGTTAGCTGAGATTGTTTTAGCCAAAATTAGCCAAAGGGTGAGATTGTTAGTTCTTGTATTGGCTGGAATTTTGGTAAAACAAAGTTGAACAATGTTAATGTCATGTGTCTGATGTCTTAACATTGAGTCATAACATTAGTGAATGTTAAGGTGTTGAAGAGTTAAAGTGCTGAAGAGTGATGTCACATGCGATGTCTTGACATCACTATACCAGAACATTAGAACATCAGGTGGTGATGTTTTAGGGCTGCACGTTTAAGTTTGATTTGATCAGATCTGTTAGAGATTTAGTGTGCGAATATCTTGGGAGAAATATTTTCTGTTGCAATCTGATTTTGTGCAGATTTGTTGCTGTGTTTAAGGGCTGAAGATTTAAAAAGATTTGAAGATAAAATCTGTTTTTAAATCAAATCAGATATTTTTATGGAGAAGATCTTGCAGCTGAATTAATTGTTGAAGATTTAATTTAGTAGCAGAATCTGTTGCAGATTAGGAATAGAAGATTTGATATAATTTGAAGGCCCAAATCCAGTTGGGATTATATTATAAATAGAATGCTTGTAACCTAAGAAGAGGTACGGGTCCAAGATGTAGATCATTAGGGCTTTGTCTAAGTGAACCACTCGGGTTGTGAGATGGTCACTGTGTTCTCACTCAGAAAACTGTAGGTAATGAGTGTTGTATTGTTCTTGGAGGAAGCTTTGAAGCAACTCCAAAGGGGTGTCATGGAAGTGTGTCTTCTAAGGTTATGTGTTTGAAGAGTTTTGGAAATCAAGTTGTTGATGTAGTGGCTGAGATGTTGACTGCTAGACATCATCGAGATGATTGGGAGTGAGATGGAGTCTCATATCTAAGTGGTCTCTTAGATAGAAGGGTCATTGGGTAGTGATTAGATTAGGTAGATTGTCAACTGGTATGTTGAGTCTGTAATTTGATACTACTAATAGTGGACTTCCTTCCTGGCTTGGTATACCCTCAGATGTAGGTTGTTGGACCGAACTGGGTGAACAATCCTTGTGTTGATTTGCTGTTACTATTATTGTCTTGTTCATACAGCAGATTGCGATGTTGTGACATTGCACTTGACATCACACATCTGTACCAGAATTTCAAGGGGCATCTGTCGTACCCCAAATTTTGACCACTAAGATTTCCCATCATTGTGAAAATCATCATCACAATATGGATGAACTTTCATACTTATTAGTCTCCCCAAAGATGGGTGACCATTCACTACAAACAAAGATTAGGGTTTCAAGCCCTCTCAGAATGCTTAGACAAAGGATCAATCAAGAAATGACATGATCTTCAACTTGTCTAACATCTCAAACCTCCACAAGGGATCAAAAGGACTCCCACATCAAGAATCAAGCACAAGGCTGCAACATTCCAAGTGGATTAAGCCTCAAGATCGCCAGTGACACCAAATTAGGGTTTTGGTCGACCAGGGCCTCTAGATGGAAATTTTCCTCTAGGCATGAGCCAATGCTTCAAAGCATAACCTAATATGCTCCAAGGAACATCAAGAACCCAATCATCAAGTCAATTTAGCCTCAGAGGATGCATTCATAAAAGATCAAGAATTAGGGTTTCTTGACCTAATTCACCCCTAAGTTGACTTTTTGGACAAAACATGAGCCAAGACCTCAAGAGAGGATTTGAGGATCTCTAACACACTACATTGATCCATTTGCAACAAGGGATTAATCCAAGAAGCTTGATCAACAAGTTTTAAATTCATCAGAACCACAACTAGGGTTTCATGGGAAAAGTCAACTGTGTCTTTGACTTTTGACCCGGCATGCTCCCAAACCTTGGGACTTGATTCAATACACCCTATAACACCTATGAAATAAATCCATCAAGTTTGATTTAGGTCAAGGACTTGATTTCATAGAGGATCGCACAGTTTGGAGTTCACCTGACAAAAAGTCAACTGTGCACAAAAGTCAACTTTGACTTTTTGAGATTTTTCACAATTATGGTTCTTTGACCCTAAAATGATGTTAATGTGTGATTGGAATCATAATTCATCAAGAAAAATCAAGAAAAGTGGGATAACTTGTAAAATGGGTAACCATAAAAAACTTAGAAAATTTCTAAGTTATGGAACAAAGTGGCTAGGGTACTAACTTTGGAGGATCATAACTCCTAAACCACAAGGCCATTTTTCCCCATTCAAAGCTGGATTTGTAGCTCTCACGGCCCTTTACAAAAGCTTCAAACACAACTCATTCCAATTCCTCATGGATTTTAAGTTATGGAATGATCAAAATCACAAAAAGTGAAAAAGTTACTTTTTTCCAACACTTAGTGAAATTTTCACTAAGTCAGAATCTGCCTTCACTTTTTTCCAAATGTAGGGGCATTTTTCACCTGGATCCAAAAAGTATCAAAACCAACTATGATCAAACAGTTGTTTTATCATATGAGGGCTTTCCAAAATGGCCAAGAACTCCATCAAATTCCACTTGAACCATGAGATATGACAATGGCAATATGCCTTGCTGAAAACTGTCAAAGCAAGGCAGATTTGTGCATTTTGCTCGATTTGCAAAATTTGTACAAATGACGAACACACTTATCCATCTGAACACCTCAAGGGGAGACCAAGGAGGGATAAACACTGATCCCAAGCCTCTCAAGTCCTTGGAACTAAAAGTAGCATGCCAAACCTAGAAATCCCTAAAGAGGGGACAAGACTCCAATTTTGTTTTGGAGCATTCAATGGATGCACCAAGGTGGCATGGACTGAGCCTCTTCCAACTGAATTCAGTCAAGACATATCCAAGACCAAGGGAACTAGCAGTCTGTACCCTAACCTCTAGTCAATGGCTAGAGGAGACTTGGATTCTCATTGATCAACATTGGCCAAACTTCTGCAGCAGTTGCCATTCACTATTGCTTGCAAAACAAACTTGCTCTACTATAAATAGAGCTCATTTGTGATCAGTTTGAGTACACCAAAGCCATCAAACAGATGCTTTCCTCAAAATCACCTTCTCACTTCCAAATTTGCCTTCCAAAGCAAGTCACTATCGGGTTTTGAGTTTGAGGGCTATTCCAACCAAACCAATCACACACACACACACACACACACACACACACACCTTATAAACATCATATAGAAGTGATCTAAACACTCACATAATATCTGGAACACCCCAATCACAAATCACCAGCCAAATGCTCAAACTTTTAGCAGACTTGCAGTTGAGGTGCCAAATCAAGTTCCAGCTCAATTCAATCCACTCCAAGCATCCAGATACACTCCATAGCACCTAGGGAAGCTGTCCATATCCTTGGAACCAAGCTATAACACCTCTAACACAAAACACGATCACCAGCTGCAAGAGGTAAGCATGAGCTCTTCTAACTCTATGATCCATGCATTTTTTGCTGCACAATAATTTGGCCATATGTTTATAATCATGCATAGAGTGTTTACCCTCAATCAATTGCTTTGTTTAAATCGTGTATGGAATTTCTGAGCCTTCATGCAAATTTTAGGGTTCTTGAGGTTTCTCTTTGATTTCTTATTCCATGCTTAAAATAAATGAAATTAAAGACCATAGACATGACCGTGA
Source organism: Lathyrus tuberosus (assembly GCA_022829125.1). Lineage (NCBI taxonomy): Eukaryota > Viridiplantae > Streptophyta > Magnoliopsida > Fabales > Fabaceae > Lathyrus > Lathyrus tuberosus. The sequence continues at coordinate 316,850 of JALAZF010000446.1, forward strand.
GGTGAAAACGAGTAGATTGATATGTAGATTGCATGATATCATCAAGTATTCAGTGAAATTGGATAGAAAATGCAAATCTGCAGAAACAGAGGGTGGCGCGTGTTCTTGCCATGTTCTTGGCGCCATTTTTGAATATTTGAATATTTGAATTTTGTGATTTTATTTAATTGATTCAAAAATTAATTTCTCTCTGAATTTTAATGATTTTGAGTTGATTCTTTTTTTAATAATTCACAAAAATGTTAAAATATTTTATTTTACCAAAAAATCCCAAAAATATTACTTATTTCATATATTTGGTATTTTTGCAAAGAATTAATGTTTTATTTGTTTTTAACATTTGAAATTTTTTTATCCCTTGATTTTCCAAACTTAATTGGTTTCCAATCATTTTGTGGATATAAACTTGATTTTTCAAACATTAATCCAAGGTCACAACTTGTTTTTATACATGTTTAATAATTTCGATCATTTTAATTAAGTTTTTATTTAATTAAAATACACCTTGAAATTAATTTAGGGTTTTGATCTTAATCACCCTAAACAAATCATTTTCAAACACTTTGGACCTCTAATAGAGTGTAAGACCCAATCCTCTTAGAAACCAAAATAATTTGGGCCTCAGTGTATTGTATAAGTCCTGATACCGTCAAAAAGTTCGGCGCGATCGTCGCCCTTTTTTAGATACAACCCTGAGCCTCTCCTTGAGCTGTAAGCCCCACCACTTGTATATAAATAATCTTTGGGCCTCTAATAAAGTGTAAGACCCAATCCCCTTTTAACCAAAACCTTTTTGGGCCTCAGACATTGTATAAGTCCCCCCGCGTTAAAAGAAAAACCTCGGTGCGATCGCCAGTTCAAAAACAAATCATCTGGGCCTACCCTCGTGTTATAAGCCCCATTTCTTTTCCTTAAACTCTTTGGGCCTCTTGAGAGAGTGTAAGACCCATCCCTTTGTACAGAAAACCTTTTTGGGCCTCAGTCATTTGTATAAGTCCCTGTACAAAGTCAGAACAACAGTGCAATCACTGATAAACCTTGGGCCTATCCTTGAGCTGTAAGCCCCAACAATATTTTCAAAGCACTTTCTCCTTTGATTTAGAATATAATATTGTTATCAAAGTTTTCTTTGTTGAACAACTAACAAAACAGCATGGAAGCTCTACAACCGAGTAAGTGTTTATCCGCTTTCATTTGCCGCTTTCATATATATAACTGTATTGTGGGGCTGTTTCACTATAAGTCTTCTTTCACAAACTGTTATATACTTGTCCAATATCCACCGTGTAATACTAGTATAGTTATTTAGAGTTTTGTCCGGCAACTACGTCTAGCACTAGGTAAAGCCTTGTTGGTCACACTTAAAAACAAACAAAACTAGATCCCCATAGGATTACCAGATACAATCTTCCCTCTTCTTGGGCTTAAACAATATGGAGACGTGAAAGGCAACATTCTTGGTGAACCCTTTCTAAGACTGTCACCCTTAGAAATTGTCAAAGAAATTCTAACTCCCCAGAGATGATTTTTTCTCCGTGAATGGCATCTCTTGAGTTTCTTCCAAATTCTCGGACTTTCCTGGCTTGATCTATTCTCGGTGAATAGCATGTCTTGAACTTCTCGGGGTTTGGGGACCCACAGGCTTCCTAAAAGCATCCCCGCCTCCTCTTGGGCATTATACAAGGACCCTTCGGCTTCTTACAAGCTCTCATGCCTTCTCTTGAGCTTAGTACAAGGACCCAGAGACCTCTACAGGTATAGGAACAGAACCTAGTCATCAATTTGCTAGAGTTGTGTTTCTGAGTCAAGTGCCAGACCAGTTAATGGGTTGACCTTCATCCCTTAACATACCAGCCTTCTCTTGGGCATCATACAAAGAACATTCACTATCTGAGAATCAATTTCTCACAACACTAGTAGACTTGGACAGTCTCAATACCCTTTGGATTTACCATTTACTTAAAGAACAGGAAATAACCCTGATCCCCTGGTCAATACCAAAACACAACATTACCCATATAAGAACTGATTTTCTCTTTTATCCAACACACTGGACCTGTCACTCAACTAAAACAGTCACCAGCACAGTCAGCCTTCTCTTGGGCTTTGTACAAATTATACCTCCCCAGCAGAGCTAACCTTTCCAGACTCTCTTGTCGAGTCAAACTTTCAGCCTCCATCTTGGGCTTTATACAAGATACATTCTCCCCAACGGAGTCAAAATCCCTTTTAGCCTCAATCTTGAGCTTTGTACAAGACAGAAAGAACATTTTCCCTGGAAAAGTCAAACTTTTAGCCTCCATCTCGGGCTTCGTATGAGATAGAAAATCACTCTCTTGTTGAGTATAAAAGACTCTCTTGTTGAGTCAACCACTTTTAGCCTCCGTCTTGGGCTTCATACAAGACACGTATAAATCACTCTCTTGTTGAGTATAAAAGAATCTCTTGGTGAGTCAATCCCCTTTTAGCCTCTATCTCGGGCTTCGTACGAGATAGTAAAACACTCTCTTATTGAGTATAAAAGACTCTCTTGCTGAGTCAAACAACCTTCATACTCTCTTATTGAGTCAATCATCTTCAAACTCTCTTGTTGAGTCAACCTTTTTAGCCTATGTCTTGGGCTTTAAATAGGACAGATAAAAGCATATCTTGTTGAGTCAGTCACTTGTTAGTACTCTCTTGTTGAGTCAACCCTTTTAGCCTCTATCTCTGGCTTCGTACGAGACAAATAATAAACACCCTCTTGTTGGGTCAATAGCCTCCTCTTATGCTTTGTATAAAGAAATCCCTGGTTCAGTCAACCAACCTTTTAGCATCAAAGTTGTGCTTTGCTCACAACATACAAAACATCAACACCTCCTCTTTAGAGATGACAAATTCTCTCTCAGTCAAACCTTTAGCTTCACATCTTGGGCTTTGAACAAGATACAAACCACCTTTAGCTTCACGTCTTGGGCTTTGAACAAGACACCAAAAACAACCTTTTTCCTCCCATAGAGTAGGAGGAACTAAGATCGCTCTGATTTCCCTGTTTCGTTAAACGGGAATACGTAGGCATAAGATTGCAAAATCTTAGCGAGCACACTAATCAAAAACCCAAAGTCCAGTACCTCCATACATCAACCAAAGGAAATCCAGTCTAGTATCCTAACCAAAAGCCTCACCCATAATCCAGATCCTTCATGTGTTCTTAAGCAAATAACCCTAAAGACGAACCCCCTATTTTGATAGCATCTGTAAACCAACAGTTTTGACTGTTTAACCTCAGTTTACAAGCAGGGTTAATTGGAGACATCTATTTCCCTTCCTTAATCAGCTTCACAGTATAAAAAATGAATCGAACTGTAGTACCAAAGCGATAGTGATTCGAAACCACAAAAATCGCGCTACAGCCATGCATGTTAGAGGCATGATAGAAATCATCCTCCTAAAACAATACAACACAAGTAAAAACCAAGCAAGAAAGATAAAGCACAAGGCAAGCAGATTGGTCCATTACATCACTTGATCTATTCATGATACTTTGAGACAAACTTATCATTAATTAAAAGTACTTCAAATTATCATTTGATCATTAGAAAATAGATTTGAAATGATGAAAGTTCATCAAGCTTTAATCAAGTTCAAGTGAACAAGATGGATCCTTAATCTTCCATTTGATCAAAAATAAAAGAAAGAGATGAAGAAGAGGTAACAAGATCAAATCAAATTCAACCATGATCAAGTCATCATTAAGATCAATCACTCATTTTGATGGATTTAGATGACAAACTTATCATCAATTCAAAGTATCAAAAATGATTAACTAATCATTTAATAATAGATTTGAATTAAAGAAAGTTCATTCTATCTTATCAAACATCCAAAGTCCATTGATATTAATGAGATTTATGATAAAAAATGTCAAGAACCAACCAAGTCAGAAGCCAATATTTACACAAATTAAAATACAATAATATGATTTTTTAAAAATGGTTTTTAATGGTTAATAATGAGAAAATAGCAAATATACATCAAAACTTCAAATAAATGAGAAGTAAAGGCATAGAAAAATCAGAAATGGATCATATGATTTTTAGAAAAAGGTTTGGTAATTTTCAAAAGTCAGAAACTATTTTTAAACTAATTAAAACATAGCAAATAAGTCAATATTCATGAAAAATAGTAAATCAGAAAATAAAAATGTGAAAAAATATAAAATAGAAGGATAAAAATAAAAGAGAATTTTAGAAATTATTTTGGGATTTTTTTGATTAAAAATGAAATTAATATGAATTTTCAAAGATAAATGCAATTAAAATAAAAAAAATCTGAAAATTGGAAAAGCTTGGCGCGTTGGATCAGATTCATTAATCTGATGTGGCACATCCAAAGGCGATGAAGGGCAAGCGTATCAAACATTCAGTGAAAACGCATACACCTGATTCAATTTAAAACAACCAACTAAAACATAACAAATGTCAGGCCATCATTGGTTGGACGATGACACATCATCGTCTTCAACCTCCAGCTTCTCATTTTTCCAGATTTTTGATCCAAACTTTAAACTACAATGAAATCCTCAATTCTTAATGAAAATGAGTGGGATAAAGTGCAAAAGATTCAGTGCAACAATGGCTACATCGTGGTATCTTTAATTGCTCAAAATGATGCTCAATTCTACCTGCTCGAAGTGAGGTGAAAAGCTTCTGAAAATGGAGTTGGATAGATAGATTCAGAGGCTCTCAAGGCTTGATTCTTGTTGCTTTAGCTTCAGGGAAGATCAAGGAAGCTAATGGTATTCAGAAGTTAACTTGAAAGTGCTTGAAAGTATGAAAACGAATCCACGATTTTGAGAGAAAATTTGGAAGTTGGGCAGAGGTTTTGGGGACTATTCAAGGTTGAGAAATGAATGAGGGAGGTCCTCTATTTATAGAAAAAGGTGATACAATGCTGAGAGGGGTGAATTGATCAAGGTTTGAGTGAAAACGTGTGCACCCTCAAGGCATGGAATGTGTGACTTGCAAAATGATCAAAACTCAGTCCAAGCTTGTGTTTTATGCACTAATTAACTTCAAGACATTTGATTAAACATGTTTAGATGCAAAACGCGTGCTAATTTGGTCATTAGAGTGAGTTTTTGTGTTTTGAAAATCTCACTTCAAGCTCAAGTTTCAGCTCCATGAAGGCAGCTTCAAACCTAAATGAAATTGTGTACAAGGCTCCTTTGAGGCTCATTCTTTTTGCTAAATCATCACAACATTACATAGAATAGTGTGGTGAAAGAAAGTATTGATTTGGATGCTTGAGCAAAAAGTGATGACATCTTGAAGTTGGCAAAAAAATCTGTCTTGACACTTAGAAAAAATTCCATGTGTAAGTGCCTTAAAATGACCTGTAATGTCTCAATGAATTCCAAAGCTTTCCAAGCACGATTGGCCTTAGCTCCTTGAATCAAACTTGTAGAGGACATGATAAATGTCATTTGGCTAATAGAAGCGCCCATAAAAGTTGAAAATTGAGTGAGTTATGGTCTTTGGAAGTTTGGTAAAAACACTTGAAACCACAATATGACCTATAATGTTTCAACGAATTCCATGGCCTTCCAAGCATACTTAACTCTTGAACCTTGAAACAAACTTGTAGAGGATATCACAAATGGAATTTTGCACAAAAAATGAGCCTCAGATGATAAGAATTGAAGAATTTATGATCCTTGAAAGTTGGGGAAAAACCACTTGAAAACAGGTCAAGATTTTCTAAGTCCACAAGATGACTTATAATGTATCCAAACTTTTGATGATCTTCCAAACATAATTGATTCTTGACTTGTGAAGAGAACTTGTAGAGGATGTCAAGAGGAGTAAAATACCCAAAGAACCACTCAAAAATGTTGAACAATGAGGAAGTTGTGATATCTTGATCTTGGACTTGAAAATTTGATTTCTCTGATTAAACCCACTTTGAATGAGCTTTCAAAATTAATCTTTTTCTTGCATTTAAGAGCATGATGATGCACATTTGAGCTTATCATGATGATTCCTTCAATGATATTTGATTGTACATGGCTATACTTGAGGTTACTTGATGATGAAGGCATGGAAATAAACACATGAACCTTTGGCTTTGCTTGAGAAATAAGTAACCACACTTGGAGAGCACTTGATTGATTGAGATTAGATGATGCTTGAAGATGATATGACCTATGATTATAGGTCAATCCTTGAAGTATAAGCCTTTGGCAACCAATGTTGAGTAAACTTTGATTTTTGATCAGATGAAACCCTAGCTTAGAGAACTTGCTTGATCCACTTGGTTCACACCTATCCTTTTCAAAATAAACAAAGGTAAACAAGACATATTTTTGTATTTTAATTAATGGTTAGTAAAACATAAAGCAAAGAGATACAAAGATAAAGATACACAACAAGGGTGCTTGGAGATCCCAAAAGGATGAGTCCCAAGAGGATAAGGCACAAGGGTAAGAGGTAAACCCAAAGCTTATGAACTTGTGTGATATGCAATGATGCAAATGAGAGGGAATCTTAGGGTAAAAATTAGGGTACAATAGCTGCCCCAATTTAAGCGTCTTCTACCTGGAGATATGAAGGTTAAAATCTTCGTCTCGACGTGGTTGAAGATACTTAAATACAAGAAGGAACCCAATTTTGGGCCCTAAGATGCTATACAAATGTTTATGATAATGAATGTAGGGAGTAAATTTCCACAAGGGAATACTAGATGCTACTGGGGATAATATTTGTAGACAAAGCTATAAACCAACACTAAAGAGGAAAAGGGGATCCAACCAGGAAAAATAAACCACTGGGGAACGACATAACTCTGGAGATGTCTTCGTGATGAGGAAAACCAAAATCACATACAGCAAGGCAAGATAACTAAGATTCCACTGGGGAAAGCTCAACTCTATAAGGGAATAAACTAAAGAGGAGAAAATTCAAATCTAATTGGGAACAACCTAAAAAGAAAGAAGTTGCAAACTCAACTCTATTGGGACCAACCCAAGAGGAGGAAGTGATAAATTGGAGCAATCCAAAAAGAATGAAACAGAAAACTCAACTCGATTGGGACCAACCCAAGAGGAGGAAGTGAGTACCACCTATCAACCAAGTGATAGTCCTAACAAGGTAAACACAAAGGGATGAGTGAACATATCAAACAATGATAGTCCTAACAAGGTGAACAACCAAGAAATTCAAATCTGATCGGAACAAACCAAAAAGAATGAAGCAGAAAACTCAACTCTATTGGGACCAACCCAAGAGGAGGGAGTGAATACCACCTATCAACAGAGTGATAGTCCTACCAAGGTAAACACAAAGGAATGGAATAAATACCATCTATCAAAGATGTGATAGCTTAGCGGAGGTAAACAACCAAGAAGTTCAAATCTAATTGGAACAACCTAAAAAGAATGAAGCAGAAAACTTAACTCTATTGGACTAACCCAAGAGGAGGAAGTGAATACCACCTATCAACCGAGTGATAGTCCTAACATGGTAAACACATAGGGGATGGAATGAATACCTTCTATCAAAGATGTGATAGCCCTATCATAGGTAAACAACCAAGAAGTTCAAATCAATTGGGAATAACCCAAAAAAGAATGAAACAGAAAACTCAACTCTATTGGGACCAACCCAAGAGGAAGAAAGTGAATACCCCATACCAACCGAGTGATAGTCCTAACAAGGTAAACACAAAGGGTTAACAGACAAATAATATTCTCAAAAGAAAGTTTTTCCAACAAGGACCAAAGTTCAATCTAGGAATAAACTGGAGAAAAACAGTCAATCAAGACTCAACTCAGTGAGGAAATAACTCAACTGGGGAGTATGTTCTATCTAGATAATAAGCTGGGGAAGAACGCTGAATAAAATATTCCACGAGAAAAGAACTCAGTGGAGAATTAAAAAAGATACAATTTTTCTGCTTAAGGGCAGCACTCTACTAGAGAGGATACACACAAATGATACATACTCTGTGAAGGGATAAACAATCACCAAAGAGAGTAGATAAGAAACATCACTGGATGCATATGAACATGAATTTAAATTTGATCATGTATGATGCATATATGAATGATTGTTATAATGATGCGTATGCTGACAAAACAGACACACAAACCATGTTGGGGATAAACAGTCAGAGCCCTTGGGTACAAACAGCACTCGGCTAAATCACATCCAATAATGGAAATCTTCCTGGAGAGTAAACAACCAACTGAGGAACCAAAGTCCTATTACAAAGTTTAACTCTGCAGGGGAAAAAGAATGATGCTGCTTGGAAATAAACCAAAGCAACAACTCAGATAGCAACAATCTACTAGAGGGATACAAAGCTACTGTTGGGAATAACACCAACTATCTTCCAGACTTGCTGGGAAAAGGATAATGCTACTTGGAAATAAACCAGAGCAACAAGCTTCAGATAACAACCAATATTTTCCATACCTGTTGGAAAGAAGGATAAACATCTTCCAGACTTGCTGGGGAAACAACATATAAACTCCGTTGGAGGTGATAACATCATATCTGATGAGGAAGATCATCATAAGTTCCACTCTGGGGAAAAACAAATGCCGGGGAGACACCAGGAACTCCGTGGGGATAAAACACCTTGTTGGTAAAATACCAAGCCAAGACACTGCGAGGAAGGAATATGCACCACAAACAACAAGTTACAAACATATGCTGAGCATACCGGGCTAAGAAATCCTGTGGGAGATAAACATACCACAAACAGCAAGCTACAAATAACTGTTGAGGAACGGCCAGAGAAAACTTTCTCAAATCAAGGGAACAAGAGCCACAAACTGCGCTTCAAGATTCGTCCATCCTTGGGATAAGTGTTTATATTCCTTTGATTCATAAATAGAAGTAAAAGGTTTTCATAATTTTCAAAAATGTGATTTGTTATTTAAACCTTTTTGTTTCAAAATAAACTATCAATAATAAATGAAATTTTTGCAAGCAAAATAAAATAAGATTTGTAAATAATTGGATAAAGGCTCAAACTTTATTAAATGGAATGGTAGTCCACAAATGGCGTAACTCCATAAATTATTACAAAGTTTGGAAAATGGTAAATACATGGAAAGGGTACATTAAAATACAACGACCATTATTCTCCCAAACAACTTTGAATTCCTTCGTTGAAGCTTCAGCTGAGGAATGATGAAGATCTGGCGAAGATTATTGCTTTTAATGATCAAATCTTGTCTGATGCAGTTACTTGCCAAGAATCCCCAACTTTTGCATAGATTTCCCCTGCGGTTTTTCAATCTAACGGGATAAATATTTCTGTTTAATGTCTCTAATTTTTACCTAGACCGCCCTTTCGGGTTTTCAATCCACTGAGATGCTCATTTTTGCCTAAGCCACCCTTTCGGGTTTTCAACTTAGTGAGCTGTTATTTTCATTTTTTAGGTGAAGTATTTCTTGACTGAATCAGCATTCACAAGACGTGGGAGCTCCTCACCATCTATAGTTTCAAGAATCAAAACACCGCTAGAGAAGGCTTTCTTGACAACATATGGTCCTTCATAATTAGGAGTCCACTTGCACCTAGAATCAGTGTTGAAAGATAAGATCTTTTTTAGCACGAGGTCGCCTTCTCTGAATTCACGAGGTTTGATCTTCTTATCAAAAGCACGCTTCATTCTTTTCTGATACAACTGGACATGAAACAAGGCCGTCATTCTCTTTTCTTCAATTAAATTCAGCTGTTCAAACCTCTTCTGGACCCATTCAGCCTCGGACAACTTGGTATCCAACAAGATACGCAATGATGGAATCTCGACCTCTACGGGGAGCACTGCCTCCATACCATAAACAAGATAAAAAGGGGTTTCCCTTGTCGAAGTACGGACAAATGAACAATACCCATGCAAAGCAAAATGGAGCATCTCATGCCAGTCTTTGTAAGTGACAACCATCTTTTGGATAATCTTCTTAATATTCTTATTCGCAGCTTCAACAACACCATTCATCTTGGGCATGTAAGGAGAAGAGTTGTGATGTTCAATCTTGAAACTGTCATAGAGCTCTTTCATCATCTTGTTATTCAAATTTGAGCCATTTCCAGTGATAATCCTGCTTGGAACGCCATACCGACATATAAGATGATTCTTGATAAACTTGGCCATAACCTGCTTGGTCATATTGGCATAAGATGCAGCTTCAATCCACTTGGTAAAGTAATCAATAGCCACTAAGATGAAACGATGTCAATTGGAAGCTTTGGGCTCAATCATCCCAATCATATCAATGCCCCGCATAGAGAAAGGCCATGGTGATGAAATAACGTTGAGAAGAGTTAGAGGCACATGAATCTTATCAGCATAAACCTGACATTTATGGTACTTCTTCACAAACTTGCAACAGTAAGATTCCATCGTCATCCAATAGTAACCTACTCTAAGCATCTTCTTAGCCATCGAATGTCCATTGGCATGGGTACCAAATGAACCTTCATGGACTTCATGCATTAACATGTCTGCTTCGTGTCTATCCACACATCTGAGCAAGACCATGTCGTAATTTCTCTTGTACAGAACATCTTCACTGAGGAAGAAACTGCCAGCTAATCTTCTCAAAGTCTTATTATCTTTATGGGATGCCCCAAGCGGGTACTCTTGAGTTTGAAGAAAATGCTTGATATTAAAATACAAAGGCTTATCATTTGTAGTATCTTCTACTGCGAACACATGAGCAGGTCTATCAAGAGGTTTGATTGTAATCTGAGGTGCTTCGTTTGGGAAATTTACTTTGTACATGGAAGCCAAAGTGGCCAGAGCATCTGCCTTCTGATTCTCATCTCGAGGGATGTGATGAAATTCAACCTTGTTGAAGAAAGGTAACAACCTCCTTGCTTAATCTTTGTAGGGAATCAAGCCAGGATTATGAGTCTCCCATTAACCTTTAATCTAGTTAATCACCAAAGCTAAATCTCCGTACACATCCAGATTCTTGATTCTCAAATCAACAGCTTCTTCGAGACCCATAATACAAGCTTCATATTCTGCCATGTTGTTTGTACAATCAAATGTCAACCTTGCAGCAAAAGGGATATGAGAACCATGAGGAGTAATGATTACTGCCCCAATTCCTCTACCATAAGCATTGACATCTCCATCAAATATCAAACCCCAACGAGATCCAGGTTTTGGCCCTACTTCAGGCAACGACTCATCACAATCTTAACTTTCAAAGACATAACATCCTCGTCTAGGAAGTCAAACATAATTGACTGATAATCATCAATTGGTTAGTGAGCAAGATGCTCTGCCAACACACTCCCTTTAACAACCTTTTGAGTACGGTCCTCAATGTCATACTTAGACAACAGCATCTGCCAACGGGCAATCCTTCCGGTCAAAGCAGGCTTTTCAAAGATGTACTTGATTGGATCCTTTTTGGATATCAACCAAGTAGTATGATTCAACATATACTGGCGCAGATGCTTAGCAGCCCATGCCAAAGCACAACACGTTTTCTCAAGTAGGGAGTATCTGGACTCACAATCAGTGAACTTCTTAATCAAATAGTAAATGGCATATCCCTTTCTTCATGTTTCATCTTGCTGACCTAAGATACAGCCCATGGAATTGTCCAACACAGTTAAATACATAATCAATGGTCTTCCTTCAACAGGAGGAAGCAAGATAGGAGGCTCCATAAGATATTCTTTAATGCTGTCAAAAGCTCTCTGACAATCATCTGTCCATACACAACCCTGATCTTTCTTCAGAAGCTTGAAGATTGGTTCGCAAGTAGCTGTCGTATGGGAGATAAACCTGGAAATATAATTCAGACGCCCGAGGAAACCCCTGACTTATTTCTCTATTCTTGGTGCAGGCATATCTTGAATAGCTTTAACTTTATCTGGATCAACTTTAATTCCTTTCTGGCTAACAATGAATCCTAGCAGCTTCCCAGAATGGACATCAAATATGCATTTGTTCGGATTCAAGCGGAGACGGAACTTCCTTAAATGCTGAAACAACTTCAACAAATCTTCCATATGACCCTCTTCAGTCTGCGAATTAACAATCATATCATCAACATAAACTTCAATTTCCTTGTGCATCATATCATGGAAAAGGGTAGTCACTACCCTCTGGTACGTTGCACCAATATTCTTCAAACCGAAAGGCATCACTCTATAACAGAATGTTCCCCAAGGTGTAATAAATATTATATTTTCCATATCTTTGGGTGCCATCTTGATCTGATTATAATCGGAGAATCTGTCCATAAATAAGAAGACACTGAACTTTGATGTATTATCTACCAACATATCAATGTGTGGCAGAGGAAAATCATCTTTAGCACTGGCCTTGTTCAAGTCTCTATAATCAACACACATACGGACCTTTCCATCCTTCTTCAGAAAAGGAACAATGTTAGCAACCCATTGAGGATACACTGATATTGCAAGAAAACCGGCATCCATCTGCTTTAAAACTTCTTCCTTGATCTTAACTGCCATATCAGGACGAGTTCTCCTCAACTTCTGCTTGATAGGTGGACATTCTGGCTTCAACGAAAAATGATGCTCCACAATATCTGAGTCTAAACCAAGAATGTCTTGATAAGACCAAGCAAAGATAACAACATACTCTCTCAACAAATCAGTCAGATTGTTCTTCACATCAGGATGCAGTAGTGCCCCTATTCTGACCTTTTTTTTTTATCATTTTCAGTACCTAGTGTCATACCCTAAATTTTGACCTCAATATTTCACATCATTTGCATTTCATTAGCATCACATACATATACGTTTGTGTAGTACTAACCCATTGGAGAATACCAAGTTTGTTACTTGTCTACAATGAATTAGGGTTTTAAGCCTCATAGGAGACTCAGGCAAATGATCAATCAAGAATTGACATAATTTTCAACTCCTCAAGTCCCTCAATCATCCATAGAGGTCAAGAGGTCCTCAACATCAAGAATCAAGCATAAGATTGCACAATCTTAAGAGAATCAAGCCTCAAAATCATCAGTGTCACCAAATTAGGGTTTTAGTCGACCAAGGCCTCCAGAGAGGAATTTTCCTCTGGGCATGAGCCAAGTCCTCAATATATGATCCAAGGAGCTCAAGAGAACCCTAAGAGACCACTCACAAGTGCCAAGTTGCCTCAGAGGATGCATATATCAAAAATCAGGAATTAGGGTTTCTCTGTACAAAATTCATCTGAGGCCTAAAGTCAAAGTTTGACTTTTTGACCAAAAATGTTCATCATGACCTATTATTCAAGAAAATACGGTCCATTGTTGCATTTGAACAAGATTTGATCAAGAAATCAAGGTTACTTGTAAAAGGGGCGATCTTAAGAAAGTGAAAATTCCACTAAGTTACTAAATTTGGATGTTCAAATACCCAACTTCCAAAGGCCATAACTTGTGATCCAAGCAACCAAAATTTTTGCTTCAATGCTCAAATGATAGATCTCATTCCATACAACAAGATTGTTAAACTAAGGCATATCCAAAAACCTCATGGATTTTAAGTTATGGGTTGATCAAAATAAAATAAAAATAAGAAATGAACATTGACACTTAGTAAAAAATCTGCCAAGTCATTTTCAGCATAAAACACCAACGTTCAAGGACATTTTTCATTACGATCCAAGTTGAATCAATGCAAACCATAAACACCAATGTTGTAGTACCTCATATCATCTTTCTAAGAAGTACAAGAACATCCATTAATTCAATTTGAGCAAGAAGTTATGAACCTCACAAAAAGACATTTTTCATCTGGTTTTCCAAGGCAGATTTATGCATAACACTCGATTTTGTCATTTTAATGACTTTGCAAGCCTTGTCACTATGCAAGATCAATATCATAGATACAATGCACTTATCCTCTGCATAAGAATCTTAGCACAGAGTCCAACAAGTCAAGAATCTTATCCTTTAGGCATGTGGAAGTTAATGTTGCAAATCCAAAATTCAAGTTTTGTCATTCGGCTTTAATGTAATGCATAGAGGTGGCATGTATCAAGCACAAACCAGTCAAGCCTTAACCAAAGATCACAAGACTTAAAACCTGCAAATTCAGTTCAAGTCAATGGATAAAGGAGACTTTGGTCATCTAGCTATGTCTATTGGATAAAAGAGTGAACCTTCATCCATTCACTATTCCTCCCGAAACAAACTTGCTCTACTATAAATAGAGATCATTTCTGATCATTCTAGGCACCCCAAAACATTACAACACATGTTTTCTCTCATTTCACTCTTCATTCCAAAATTTCCAACTCTTGAGAAGTGAGTATCGAATTTTCAAATAGAGAGCATTTCTGTCCAAACCAATGATGCAAACACCTCACATACATCATATATGTGTGATCCAAACACTTAAACAACATCTGTAACATCAAATTCATCAAGTTCATAGTTCATCCCAAGCAAGGTGAATTTGGATTTGAGCCCATCAATCCAGAAGTTTCCAATCCATTCCAAGCATCTCAACACACTACTTAAGGTCCAGGGAAGCTGTTCAGATCATCAAAACACTTCTGTAACACCTTCAACTGAGGATTTAAATTCCTCTTGCAAGGTAAGCCTGAACTTTTCAAACTCCATGAATCATGCATCATAAATGTTGTTTCAAGTTACCAACATATTTTTGGGCACTCATAGATCATTAACCCTCAATCGATTGCCATGTATCAATCGTGTATAGAATTTCATGATAGGTTTTACAAAATTAGGGTTCATCTGTTCATCACATAATAACTCACTCCACACTTAAAAGAAATGAAATTAATTGGTATCACCGTGTTCCTTGTTTAAAAGCGAGTAATTTTGATGTTTATATCGTGCAATTTCATTTCGTATTGAGGGAGATATGAGAGCTTTTGCAAAACGGCAATGGTGGTGGCACGAGGAAGAAGAAGGTGATCGTTGGCGCCATAATTCAAATTTTTGAAATTTTAATTATTTTCTAATTATTTTCAAAAATTAATTTCTATAGTCAATTTTGATTATTTTTAAATGATTTTTTTTAACAAAATGCATTTATATATTTAAATATTTTATTCACAAAAAAATCAGAAAATTATTTAATATTTGATATATTTATTAATATATTTTTGAATATTATTTTAAATTGTTTTAAATATTTTAAAATAATTTCTTTTTCTTGATTTTCTTAAATAAAATTGATTTTGAACATTCATGTGAATAAAACATCATTTTGTAAACCTTAATCATTTTTTTATCATGATTAATTTATTATTTTGATAATTATACCTTTTTAAATTAATTTTCTTTGAAAATTTATCTTAAAAAATGAAATTAGGGTTTGACTTTGAATAAATCTTTCAAACTTCATTAACAAAACACTTGGGCCTTTAATAGAGTGTAAGACCCAACATATTGCTTTTCAAAATCATATCCATGCAACTCTCTTCTAATCCTCAGCAAGAGTCAGTTTCCACTTAAATTTCTCAACAGTTTAAGCCTTCTCTTAGACATAAATTTCCTCAGCAATGAGTCACCCTTCTCTTAGGCTTCATATAATGATTTCCCCAGCAATCATCCTTCTCACAGGCTCCACAGCAATTAATTTCCTCAATGAGTCAGCCTCAATCTTGGGTTTTGTACAAGACAGATAAACTCCCCCAATTAAGTCAGTCTTCTTTAAGACTATACTCAAACTTTTGAGCTTCATCATCTTGGGATGCAAACAAGATACTCAAACAAATTCCCTAGTGAAGCCAGTTTTCTTTGTTCAGCTTCAACCTTGGGCTTCAATCAAGGCACTAAAAATTCAACATCCCCCAGATGAGACCTTAAGTCCACTATGCAGGAGGATATCTCTTTTATAAACTACAAGTCAAATCAAACATCAAACATTTTTCCATATTGTCATACCCTAATTTTTGACCCTAAGATACCCCCCATCATTTGCATCTCACACGTACACTTTTGTATATCACTAACCCATTGAAGAATACCAAGTTTGTTGTTTGTCTTGTGGTTACAATGAATTAGGGTTTTGAGCCTCCCAAAGGATTAAGGCAAAGGATCAATCAAAAACTGACATGATCTTCAACTCCTCAAGCTCCTAAATCACCCATGGAGGTCAAGAGGTCATCAACATCAAGAATCAATCACAAGATTGCACAATCTTAAGAGGATCAAGCCTCAAGATCATCAGTGTCACCTAATTAGGGTTTTGGTCGACCAAGGCCTCCAGAGGGAAATTTCCATTTGGACATGAGCCAAGGCCTCAAGAAATGATTAAATAAGCTCAAGAGAACCCTAAGAGTCCATTCACAAGTTCAAAGTAGCCTCAAGGGATGCATATATCAAAAATCAAGAATTAGGGTTTCTCTGCACAAAATTCCTCTGAAAACCAAAAAGTCAAAGTTTGACTTTTGGCAAAAAATGACCCTCATGACCTATTATTCAAGAAAATATCATCCATTGTTGCATTTGGACAAGATTTGATCAAGAAATCAAGGTTACTTGTAAAAGGGGCAATCTTGAGAAATTGAAAATTTCACTAAGTTACTAAATTTGGATGTTCAAGTACCCAACTTCCAAAGGCCATAACTTGTGATCCAAGCAACCAAATTTTTTGCTCCTATGCTCAAATGATAAATCTTATTCCATACAACAAGATTGCTACACTAAGGCATATCCAAAAACCCCATGGATTTTAAGTTATGGATTGATCAAAATCAAGAAAAATAAGAAAATGCATTTCCAACACTTAGTGAAAAATCTGCCAAGTTTTTCAGCTTTGAACACCAATGTTCAAGGACACTTTTCATTGTGATCCAAGTAGATTCAATACAAACCATAAGCATCAATGATATAGTACCTAGTGTGGGCTTTTTAAAAAGTACAAGAGCATCCCTTGATTAAATTTGAGCAAGAAGTTATGAACCTTGCAAAATGGCATTTTTCATTATGATTTTCCAAGACAGATTGTGCATACCACTCAATTTTGTCATTTTGATGACTATGCAAGCCTTGTCGCCATACAAGACAAGTATCAAAGATGCAATGCATCTGTTATCTGCAAAGGAATCACATCATAGTGCCTTATAAGTCAAGAACTCATCCTTTAGGCATGTGGAAATCAATGTTGCAAATCCAAAATCCAATTTTGTCATATGGCATTGAAAGGATGCAATGAGGTGGCATGAATCAGTTCATATCAGTCCAAATGAGTAAAGACTTATCCAAGAACCAGAAGACTCAAGGTCGGCAAGTTCAGTTCAAGTCAATGGCTAGAGGAGACTTTGAACACCTAGCCATATCCATTGGACAATAGGGTGATCCAGCCCCCATTCACTATTCCTCTAAAAAAACTTCCTCTACTATAAATAAAGGTCATTTTTTATTGTTCAAAACACACCAAAACATCACAACACATGTTTTCCACCAATTCCCACTTGTGCATCAAAAAATCCATTTCCAAAGGAGTGATAATCGAATTTTGAAATAGGGAGCAATTCAATCAAAACTAATGGTCCTAACACCTCACATACATCATATATGAGTGATCCAAACACTAATCCATCATTTGTAACATCAAACTCATCAAGTTCATAGTTCATCCCAAAGCCATCTGCAGTTGGATTCGAGCCCACCAATCCAGAGGTTTTCAATCCATTCCAAGCATCTCAACACATTACTTGAGGTCCAATGAAGTTGTCTTGATCATCCAAACACATCTGTAATACCTACAACTGAGGATTCGAATTCCTCTTGCATAAAGTAAGCCTGGACCTTCCAATCTCTATGAATCATGCATCATAAATGTTGTTTCAAGTTACCAACATGTTTCTGGGCACTCATAGATCATTTACCCTCACTCTGACCCAATTCCCACCTCACAGTAGTAAAACAAATAAAGCAGTAATAAGCAGTATACAGACATGAAAATAAACAAAAGGTTTCTATATAGTACTATAGATATTTAGGGTGTTAATAGCTTCCCTAGGTATAACCAAACTCCGATCCCCGACCTCTTTTGCATTTGTGAGGAAAACATTTGCATTGCAAGGTTAGTTTGAGATATCTTCCCTTTCTTTAACTAGCTTCACAGGATAAATTTAGATATCAGAAAGTAGCACCAATGCGGTATGTGGTCGCGTCACTAAAAACCGAGCTACACATATAGCTGTTGTATGTGGCACACTTGTTGATTCAAAATCCAAGCTGGAGTCCTTCACTTATCATGGCTAAAAACTTTTCTTTCATCTAACTGATGTACGTGGCAAGCCTCTGGATTACATACATCCAAGCCAATGTCCTTCTCTTAGCATGCAAAGACTTATAAAGGAAGATGTGGCATTGCTGGATTTCACACATCCCAGTTAAAGCAACTTACCTTATAATTAATTCTCAAATGTTTGTAGTGAATAGGTGAGATATCTTCCTTTAGAGATGACAAATTCTCTCAGTCAATATCTCTTTTAGCTTCAATCTTGGGCTTTGAACAAGACACGAAAATATCCTTTTAGATTCATCTCTTGGGCTTTGAACAAGACACAAATATCTTTTTAGCTTCATCTATTGGGCTTTGAACAAGACACAAATTAACCTTTTAGATTCATCTCTTAGGCTTTGAACAAGACACAAATACTCTTTTAGCTTAATCTCTTGGACTTTGAACAAGACACAAAAACTAAATTTCCTCCCATAGATTTAGGAGGAACTACGAACGCTTTGATCTCCCAATTCTCTTTTTAGGGGTATGTAGGCATAAGGTCGTGAGATCTTAGCGAGCACGCTAAATAAATAAACACCCTCTCTTTTCATAAAAACAACAAAAATCCTCAAAAACATCTCTCTCTCCTATCTCATTTATTCTCACTCTCACCCAATTCCCACTTCATAGCATTAAACAATAGAGCAATAAAGCATGATACAATAATGAATATAAATAAAAGGTTCCTATAGAATACTATAGATATTTAGGGTGTAAATAGCTCCCCTAGGTATAACCAGACTCTGAATCCCCGACCTCTTTTGCATTTGTGAGGAAACCATTTGCGTACAGAGTTAGTTTGAGATATCTTCCCCTTCCTTAACCAGCTTAACAAGATAAATTTAGAAATCAGAAAGTAGCACCAATGCGGTAGGTGGCCGCGTCACTAAAAATTGAGCTACAGAAAAATGGCGACTCTGCTGGGGATAAGTTTTCTTCAGAGGTCTAAACCTATTTTATTTATATTCATGTTTATATTTCTGTTAATATTCATGTTTATATTATTGTTCATATTTCTGTAAATATCATGTCATTTTCATTACTGTAAATATCATCCTGCTTAATTGTTATACTTGTTTACCGCTTTTATCTGGGAATGCGATTAATACGCAAGTGGTGAGGCAAACAGTCCTTAGTCGGCTGGAGAGTACATTTTAAGATAGGAGATGGCATAATCAAGGAGGCTTATAGGGAGTCGAGTCCCGAATAAGTTAACTTGAAAGTCCAACAAATCAGTATAGGTACCCTTTGGAATTACTGGTGTTGCACGGGACATCCGCAAAGCACTACTTTTTCCACTGGGAACTCATAATTACTGAGGATTAGAAAAAAAAACATTTTTAACCAATTGGCCTTATTTAGGGTAGTGCGGTAACAATCGGTTGATAATATCTTAAAGAGGGGTCAGTGATTTTAAGAACCTTTGTTAAAACCCGTTCTACAGGTGCAAAAATTGATCCCTAGTACATAACCTTGGGAATGGGTAGATCCATGACTTCATGCTCGTGACGACGAACCCTTGACCCCATATTTTCAAATGTTTTTTTGCTGCATTCATGCATTCATTCATTAATCAAATATTAAAACTATAAAAAAATCTTTTCCTAAAGAACTAAACAAATGTTGCAAATATCAGAGTCTTTACTATGGATTTTGGGCGAAAGAAAACCCATAAGTACACATTCAGAAGTCCAAGACTAGAAGACCTGAGAAAGCTAGGAAGACTGGTTGCAGATCCAGAAGCATTTAGAGCAAAGTACAGAGGACTTTTTTCTATACTGAAGGTCAATATGATAGAAGGAGTCTTATCTACACTGGTTCAGTTCTACGATCCGGTGTACCACTGCTGCACATTTCCAGATTATTAGCTCACACCAACATTGGAAGAATATTCTCAGCTAATTGATCTACCTATCACTGATCAAGATCATTTCTCCAGCTTGGAGGAAATTCCCAAGGATCAGACCATTGCAAGAGTCACCTCATTGGAAGAGTTAGATATCAAAGCTCACATGACCACCAAAGGAGGAATTAAAGGATTATCGGCAAAGTTCTTGATGGAAAGAGCCTTATACTTTGCTAGTACATGAAACATGGCAGCTTTCGAAGTTATCTATGTGCTACTCATCTACAAGATATTCCTCTTTCCCAACGTTAAAAACTTCGTTGACGTCAACACAATCAGGATATTCTTAATTGGAAATCCAGTTTCAACACTGCTTGCAGATACCTACCACTCAGTGCATCTAAGGAATCTACGCAGCGGAGGAATGATTACTTGTTGTGTACCACTGCTTTATAAATGGTTCATTTCCCACCTGCCAAAATCAGTTGCTTTTTGGGATCTCAAAAATGGAATGCGTTGGTCGCAAAAGATTATGTCTCTTACTCATTCAGACATTGACTGGTACAATCGCGTCTACGACGAAATTAAAATCATCGACAGCTGTAGAAGTTTCCCAAATGTACCCCTCATTGGTACTAAAGGAGGAATCAACTACCACCAGTTTTAGCTCGCCGACAACTTGAATACCCGATGAAAGATATACCTTTCAACATTCATCTGGAAGGTCTTTTTTTCAAGGAATGAGAAAATAACAGAGCACTCAAAGAAGAAATTGTGCACACCTGGCGTCATATTCACAAGAAGGGAAAAGAGTCTCTGGGAATGCCAAACTGCATTTCAGAGAGCCAAACTGCATGTGTAAGACTCTAAAACATCTTTATTATATAAAATGGAGCAACATAGACAACTCCTATAAAATCTTAATTCCTTCCCTTTTTCCCTCTATATATAATAAAGATGATTTATGATTTTCGTTTTATTTTATTTAAATTATAAAATTATGAATGATAATACTCCATAAAGCATAAATCATTTCGAAGTAATATCCATTTCCTAAAGGACATTAAATTCTTTGGAAATATAAAGTCTATGCTGAGCTCAAAAAACAAACACAATGAACACATCCATTTTGGATATCTATGTTGTATAAAAATTGTATTGGATATATATATATATATATGAGAGAGAGAGGGGGGGGGGGGGGGGGGGGTGTGCTATCATATATACATTAAAAAAAATCTTGCACTTCATATCATTTCATTGCTAATATGGCTCAAGATAATACCGTGACTAGCCTGACACTTCATTATTTTGTTTGATCAATTAGTAACTTTAGTTGTTTTTTTTTTGCATGATAGCACCATTAAATTCAAATCCTATAAGATATCAAACATATTATGTTGAATGTGATGTGAATGAAATAAGTATAACTACTATCTCATTAAATGTAATTATCGTTTATTATCTATCTATTGTTTCCTACTATTGTGTCTCTAATTTTATCTTATTTTCATATTAGGGTGTTGTAATGTTACCAAAATGTTTGCTTCTGATTTTCGCAACGAGATCACCCGTTATGCGATATTAGTTTATCCTAAAGGGAATTTGGTCGAAATCTTAGTTGAAAAAAATTAATGGAATGTCTATTTAACTAACAACTGGCTTGTTTCACGCGACTTCTATAAGTTGTGCATTCGAATATAAATCCTTCTCAACTTTGGAGTTATTGTGAAGTTCTGACCACTAATATGAGAGTTCAGACCGGAGGTACAGGTCAAAGATTTAAATGAATTAGATAAATACAAATCATAGCATATTATTATTATGTTAGAAAGTAATCAAGAATAATTAAAATGGTGTACTTTATAAGATTGTGGAGGATTGGATTGTCGTCGAAAGAGTGAGTATTAGAGGATTAGTACCCTCGGTGTTAATTTTCAAAAAAAAATCCAACAAACCTAGAGTAAATAGTGATTGAAAAGTCGATTTGCCGAAAACTTTAAACTGGAGGACAAACCAGTATATAATTGCCATATAGAAAGAGAAAAACAATAATTTTAAATGAGTTTCGATCACAATTATTTGATGTAGAAAAATTCCAGTATTAATTTTGAAAATTATTTAATAAAAAATTTAACCGTAGAACAACGTTCATGTCCAAAATAATGATTTAGTAGTTTATACATGTTTTGCATCGTTTACACATAACTTTAGTGAAGACTAAAGAAAAATCAACAGGTAAATTACAAATAACTGAAAATAGCTGGTGTACATAACATTAAACGAAATAGGATGATGACATTCATATGTCAGTGTTCATATAAAATAACAAATAATAGCCATAAAATGTATCTATTTAACTTAGATACCAAGTGAAGGATTTAAATGAATTAGATAGATACAAATCATAAAATATTATTATTATGTTACAAAGTAATCAAGAATAATTAAACTGATGTACCTTATAGGATTGTGGAGGATTGAAGAGATTGTCGTCGAAAGAATGAGTATGAGAGGATTAGTACCCTCATTTCCGTCAAGGGTTTTCAGAGTATCTTAATTATCTAATGGAGAGACACTTAAATAGCTAAACAATTGAGGACAGAGACCTCTCATTGGGCTTAACTGAATGGTCCAACCCATCACGGTCCATTCAGGCACAAAACTCAATCAAACAATACATCTATTTAGTGTTTAATAATAATAGACCATAATATAATTAATTAATGATTAATTATATCAATCCATATTTTATTAATTAAATAATTAATCTAACAATAAATGCTTACATTGAAGAGACAAAGAGTTGTTCAGAATGGATATTGGGAATCAATGATGGAGGTATTATAGATGTTAATGACGTAGATATCACAGTGCATATACCACATGATTTGTTGATTCCTAGCTTTGGCGATCCACTTTCAACTATTATGGAAAGCACATATCCAAATCTATTACACAACTTGAATGATTCGTCTTTTTTAAGAGAGAGATATATTAGCTCCTAAAAATACCATTGTCAACGCCATTAATGATTATATGTTTGATTTAATACTCGAAGAAGAAAAAACTTATTTGAGTTACGATTCTCCATGTAATGCTAGGTTAGACGTTAACATGCCAGATGATGTGCATACTTCTGAATTTTTTAACACCATTGTATCTTCTGGACTACCAAATCACCAGCTAAGATTACAAGTTAGAGTCCAAGTAATGTTGTTGAGAAACATTGATTAGGATTTTGCAATGACACCCGATTGATAATTACAAAAATGAGAATGCATGTTCTTGAAGTTAAAAGTGTTGGTCAGAAGATTTTTATTCCAAGGTTATCATTGACTCCAAACGATAAAAGAATCCCTTTCGAATTTCAACGTCGATAGTTTCCATTGACTGTATCATTTGCTATGACTATCAAAAAGAGACAAGGTCAATCACTTCAATATGTAGAGTATATCTTCCCCAATCAATTTTTTCTCATGGAAAATTATATGTTGCACTGTCAAGAATTACTTCAAAGAAATGTTTAAAAATACTAATAACAGACAACGAAGGTGAAGATACAATATAATTGAAAATGTCGTATACAAAGAAGTCTTTTATAATGTTTAATAATTAGTTGTTTGCTTATTTCTCAATATGTCACTACTACAAAATTGACATTCGGTAACAAAATATTATTACAGTTAAGCCATCCACCGTTCTAATATCTGTTACTGGATGCGCGTTTTGATTTTTTATTTTTTATAAATGATTTAATCACGGTTTAGAGCAACAATCGTGGTGATAAAGTTAGTGGTACAAGGTTCGAATCTTGACAATAATATTTTTTCCATTTTTCAAAATTTTTTATTCACGGTTTTAATATGCAATCGTTGTTATATTATATGTACGTACAACCTTTGATCTTCCCAAAAGAGAGAAATGTTATTCCCAAGTATAATGATGATTGAAAATTTTCTCCATTTTTCAAGACGTTCACAATGTCTTTCAAGGATATCAACCATTAGAAGTAATCATCATTGCAAGCATTAATGGTCACAATGTTTCATCTTCAACTTCATCTATAAATGCACAGTTTTACACTTCTTCAAACTATTCTTCATAACTTCCTTTATCAACATGAGTTCTCCATATGAGAATGCTAACAGAAATATCACAACTGAGGTCGCCACGGTACAACACCATGATTAGCGGTCAACTGAGGAGGTTCAACCATCTGGATTGTATTCTGTCAGGGATACATTAAGGGTGAGGAAGGTCAAGAAGAAGAAGAAAAAGGAGCAAAGGAAGAATTTTTACTATGATTCTGACGAGGGAGTGAGGAGAGAGTCGTAGATTATGAAGATTCCCTTGCTGTTATGGATTCCGACATTGAAAAATATATGTAATGAAATTATTAATGTACTCTTCCCTTTTGGGAATTTTAATGAAATTATCTTTTATACAATATTCTCTTCATTTATATAGTATTATTGATTTAAAAATAAAAATATTAAAAGCCAACAAAAACAATAACAACAATCATTTATATAGTATTATTGTTTTACAAAAATAACAACACCAGTCTCAACATTGACGAAAAATAACAATAACAACAATGAATCACTCTTTAACCACATTTTTACTATAGAACCGTGATGAAAGGTGATATTATTATTTAAGGTATTATCACGGTGTTTCATTCTAACCGTGATGATATGTGAATATTTTTTTACTATGTAAGTGAAAGTTTCTATATTTCATCAGTAACCCTAGCATCCATCTCACGGTTTTATTTCTAACAGTCGTTTCTCCCAAATAAAAACCCTAACACGTTCACTCTTCTTTCTCATAACATAACCCTAGCATCCTTCTCACTGTTTGAACATACTTCAACCTTCAGATTACTCTTCACCAACCGCTATGATACACTATAATCATATTTCAGGTTCGTTTATTAAACTTATTCTACGATTTCATTTACATTTCTTGTTAAAAATGGGTTCAAATTTTTTTATTTGCTGGATGTTTTCATTGTTTCAGATTCGTCTTCACCACTTTAACAAAGCGCATACATTGGCTATGATACATATGGTTTGTGTAGCTATAAAGAAAAGTACAAGAAGTATGAAGCTATTGTCTTAACTTCATTCACCTTATACTTTTTCTTCATAGCTTCATAAACTATATGAAATTCATAATTTTTCCAGATCAACGATAAAAAAAAAAGTGCGTTCTTTAAACATTACATAATATCTTGTTGTTGTATGTTGTTGTGTTATTGATAAATGTTTATGTATGTTGTTGTGTTGTTAATTAATGTTTTAAGAACAAGAACAAAACATTGCTAAGTCACTAGAAAGAACCTTCTTGTGACTTAGCAATGTTTTGTTCTTTAAATTCTTAGAACATTACATAATATGTCGTATTGTCACTAGAAAGAAGCTTGTTGTATTTTGTATGTTGTTGTATGAAGATGAGTTTATTATTTGATATGTTGATTTTTTTCCCACTAAACCTTCACTGAAAATATGTACATTTCATTTAAATTGACATAGAAATTTATAATCGGAAAATTAAGTTGTATTTGAAAACCAACTTATATGAATGTTTACCGTGAAAATTGGTAAACAAGCGTTGGTCTCAAAATATTGGTTAACTTACAGTATCAACCAGTGAATCCTATGATATGTGCTAATGATTTTAAATTAAAGTCTGAGAAACAATGAACACTTCGACAGTATTCATGCTTTAAAAATAGTTTGCTTCAAAAATGTAAAAGAAAGTACGTTGTAGGAACGTAATTGAAAGTGCAGTAAAATGCGTCAAAAGTAACTTGTGTAAATAAAGAAGATAAATTTATGGGCAAAAGCATAAACTGAATTGTATAAAATGTAAAAAGATGATGTTTCATCAATCGTACATTTATCAATAACTCTTTTCTCTACACACTAGGTACTTTGAGTAATTTGAGTGACTTGTACAAACTTGAACACACATGAAATCCTAACACTAAGACCTCCTATTTATACTAAATCGAAATAACTACCTTTAACGGTCTTTCTTCTAAAATAAGATAAGTGGCGCTCGGCATGTCTTCATTTCTTCAATGTGCTCCACGTGTATTCTTTTGAGACTGGATAAGAACAAAGTTCCCCCCTTTATTCAAATTCAAACTTAAAGTCGAAAACACCATCAGTAGTGTCTTCGTCGAATTATATCTTCAAACTTAGGAAATCTTCCTAAGTCCAACCAACATTTCCCTCTTGCACAAGGGTAACTTCGACTGAACCTTCATAATCACATGGTTTTGTCGAAGTCTATCATAACTTCACATAAATTCCCTTTCCCTTATTTATTGCAATAATCCAAACCAGACGTCAAAATTATGAGCTAACAAATTGCCCCCCAAAAATGTCATTTTCGATAGCAAAGAAGAAAAAGGCATTTTTTGACAATCCCATTCGACGCCATAAACAATTCGACGTTACAAAACTGTTCATAATGCTCAGCACAACTATGACGTCATGGTCATCATGACACCTTTTCTGAAACGTCTCCTCAATCCCACACAAGAATCTTTCTCAATCAACACGTTTCCTAGACTCTAGGAGATAGTGGGGGTAGGCTTTAACTACCACCGTCCCATCGTGAGCTCTCGGAAGGACACGCTTCCCACTCACTCCTTAACCATAAATGTTGATTTGAGAACCGTTTCCAATTCAGCCTCTATAAATAGCTCATTTCCATTTCTTTTCCATTTTTTCGCTTTTCTGAACTTTCAAAAACACTCTACAATCTTCTTCATCTCCCTCACTTAAGAAACTCAGTTTTTCAAACTTCCTTCAAACTCCCAGCAACTATGGCATCATCAACCAAAGTTACTAAAGAATCTACCAAAAATGTGAAGGATCCCAAGAAGCTTTCAAGCCTTCCTCCTTTTGCCACGATTCCAGGCCCAACCATGGTGGGAAATTAGCAATACGTTCCGGAACCGCCCTCTGAAGAACATCGAAGAATTTACAAATCCCAGGTACTTATCCCTGTTTCTATTGCTGGTAAGCCTTAAGCTTTGTTAGGACCTTTATCTGATCCCACTGTTGACCCTATCAAACTTAGGGAATTTTTCCCTATTTACCATAAGTACAAGCCTATAACTCATGCGAAGAAACCTAGGGCTAGTGATGAAGACCCTATTCCTGCCAACCAAAGCAATCCTTCGACGGATGAAACCATTGACCTAAGATATATGAACAATGACTTTAGTTTATTTAGATCAAGTCCTATGTTTAAGAATCCTTCTGACTACTTAGGCTGGTTAGAAAAACTAGAAAGGACCAAGTCCCAAGTTTGGAAGGACATGGGCATTTTCAACCTGATTCAGCTGTCGAAAGTAGGACCTGAATATTGCTCGACCATGCTAGTCTCTTCCCTGTACTTCTGGGATAGTACCCACCATACTTTCCATCTTCCTCGTGGAATGATGACACCAACCATTTCAACATAGCCACCATCACGGGGCTTAAACCTACTGGCAACACCTATGATCCAGATTACAAGGCTGATGACACCATGGGTTTTGTGTAACGCCCCGATTCCAATTATTCCCATTTTGTTGAGTCTTTTATTTAAATTGAGTGATAAATTATTTTATCTGTGAAATTGGTGTGTTAATATGTTATGTTGACCTGTTATGTTATTTTACCGTTTTTGAGAGTTTTCGGGGAAAATTAGAATGGAGGGTATTTTAGACATTTCTCAATTAATGTTAAGTTAGAAAATTTAGTGGAAATATAATTGTGTGAGAAAATGAATTAATTTGAATTTGTGTAAAAAGAAAATAGAAAAGAAAAGAGATAAGAAGAGGAAATAAGAGAGAAAGAGATAGAAAGGAAAAATAGAGAGAAAGAAAGAGGAGGAGGAGAAAAGAGAAGGAAAAGAGGAAAAACTCGGAAAATCAAGGAATCGATTTAATCGGGTAAGGGTGTGAAATCTTATTATCTTATCAATGTATATCATTATGTATGATTATGTATGTGTGTATTGGATTGTTTGTTGTGTTTTCATAGTTTTCCATTCTAGGTCGATGTTGAGAAATCGATGTTTTTGCGGTTGGAAATCGACATAAATGTGGTAGAATGCTTGTTGCCATGATTGGATTGAGTTCTGATTGATAGATGTGGTTTTGAAAATGTCTTGGATTGAAAATATGGATTTTGGGTTTTCAACAGCGCTGAAAGATTCTGAGTTTTCGCAGGTTCGCCTAGCGAACCATTCAGCGAAGGGTAGCGAAGGTTCGCTGTGGGTATTCGCCTAGCGAAGGTGTGAGCGAATGTTCGCTAGGGGGTTCGCCTAGCGAAGTTTGGGTGTTTTTGATGTTGGTGGTTGCTGCCTTGGTTCGCCAAGGGGTTCGCCTAGCGAACTTTGTGTTTGTTTTTAGCTAGTAGTTGGTTCGCTGGAACATTCGCCTAGCGAAGGTGCTAGCGAATGCTCGCGAGAGGGTTCGCCCAGCGAACAGTGCTGTTTGTGTAATTTTGTTTTCTGCATAACTTTTGATCTGTGGTTCGGTTTGAGGCGTCGTTTGATGCATTAGGAAGCTTATGGAATGCTCTTTCTCATTATGATGAATTGGAAATTGTTAGCCGATTAAATAAGTCAGAAAAGTCGGGAATAGTGTTATTTAGCAACTTTTACCGTTTTGAATGTGTGTTTAAATGTGAATCATACAATAGTGCATTGATGTGAATGTATATAAATTGTATGTGATTGAATGAGATGAATGCATGATTACATTGTGAATATGTATGCATTTCAAGAATGTCTTGAGTCATTTGCATGTGAAGCATAATGATGTGCATTCTTGTGTTAAGGGATTCTAATGAGAACCCGATATAACATCGTGTGCCTTAAACATAAGAGGTGTGAGCGATCAGATGGATCGTGTGCCTTAAAAATAAGAGGTGTGAGCGATAGTTATAGACGATCGTGTGCCCGTGTGGGGTGTGAGCGATCGGGTCGTGTGCCTTATACAAAGAGGTGTGAGCGATCCATAAACGTCGTGTGCCTTAAAAATAAGAGGTGTGAGCGATCAAATCGGATCGTGTGCCTAAAAAATAAGAGGTGTGAGCGATGGGGAACATCGTATGCCTGACGGGGAGTTACAGTGATGTAACGAGCGATCGTTCCAGCAGAGTTCCTGAGTGAACTTGAGATGATTGAGTCGGTACCCCGCATTGCATTTGCATAGAGTCATGAGTCGGTCTCTATGATTTGCATTTATCATCTTTGTAATTGTGAATTGATGAATAAACATAAATGTGAATGTTTATGTGGATTGATAAGGATTGTGAAAGTATGCATGAAGAATATGCTTGGTTTTGTATATATATATATACATTGTGATGTATATGAGTGAATTGTGATGAATTGTGGTGAGAATGTGGAAAATGTGTATTTTTATGCTATGATATATAATTATATGCATTGTTATTATGATAATATTTCTCACCCTTCTGCTATTTTATGATGCTCTATGAGGCATTGCAGAGTAGGTATGCTGGTGGTCTTTTTGTGAAGCGTGTCTTCATTCTTTTGGTCGGTCGGCTCTGATATGTAGCACCGGGTAGCTAGGAGACTATGATTCTTTTGAGATGCATTTGTACATGTATCTTGTTGATGTATGTTTATGTAAACATGAATTATGTTGGGGGATAATACTTGATGATGTATATATGATATGTATATATGTTAGTTGTGATTCAATGTTTAGATTTTCCGCTTTTATTCTAAATATTGAGATGTGGGTGTAAGGACTAAGTTCCTCTGTTGCAAAGTTACCCCACTGTTGCATATCAATTGTTGAGCAGGTGTTGAATGTTTTAATTTAATGTATAATGTGATATACCTCTTTTATACCATGTTTATAATTATACTCTGACGAAATTTTAATATGTGCCTAAATGATTATGTGATTATTTGGGGGTATAGAAAGGGGGTGTTACATTTTGCAACTTCTAGAGCTGCTTATTCTACCCATATTGCACACTACCATGATAAAACAACTGACGAAGTCTCTGAGGTAGAGCATATAGCCTTCCTTGATCTATGGTTATCCCGCTGTGTATTCTGCTCGAAGTCACTTCAGGTGGCCAAGAAGTATCTAACCATGGCTAACCAACTCCATTATGGCCATAACTTATGTTTAAGTAAAATGATTCTGGTGAACCTCTATGAGTCCCTGGGCGAAGGTGTCACCCAACTCAAATGCCTTGGAGGCAAAGGGAACCTCCTCCTTTCTGGCCCCTTCTGGTTGTTGTAGCTATGGTAGAATGCTTCCTTCGAAGCATGCCTCCCTATCAAGAACCCTATCAACGCAGACTCGGATGAAGTGAAGAATAGGAGAGTCGAAGGGACGCGATTAGCCATGTTAACTCGTAGCAACGAAGGACGTCACCTCCAGTAGATCTTCACCAGTTATGTGTTGATGTTTTCCAAGCGTTATGATTTTACGTCGAACATGGCTCTTTTTACTGTAAGAAAACATGGCCCTGAATGGTTCACTAGACCATTCCCAGCTCCATCGAAAACCCAGGAAGCAGAATCCCTTGCCATCTGGGAAGCTTTTTTAACCCCTAGGGTGTTAACCCTTAGGTTCAACCAATTGAAAAGTATGGTTACCCTGATTGCTTATCAAACAAACCTTGTCGCTTGACAGTTTGGCTTGATTCAAGTTCTTCCAAAACCCATATATGAGAAGAAGAACGCCCTTCTTCTTTACAATGAAATTCACACTGAGGCTGTGACCATCAAGCAGATAGCTCGTTATGCTAGCCAGACACAACTCATTCATGTTGCCTTCGAACCCAATTTCCTTTGCACCCTACAGTTCGACGAGTGGTGTAAAATGTACTACACTGAAGAATTCTTCGATGTTGCTGCCTTTACTCAGCATCTTAACAAGGTTTTCCTCTATGTGCAGGAGAAAATCAAGAAAGGTACTTTGACTCATATTAAGGAAATCCAAGCATTCCAAAAGTACTTCGAAACTGCCTATAGGCCTGATGACCTTAGTCAACCTGCCCGCGAAGTAGCCGTTACTTTAAAAGAGAATTTTTTAAAGAAAATGGAGAAATTTTTAAAGAAAATGTACGAAACAGCTTTTAACATGTACCCTCCTAAATTCCCTCGACTGCCAAGTGCTGACTTTGGCGTGGCTTTTAGCCCTCCATTCCCAAATTGGTTCGTCTGTGGGGATTTTTTAAAAATCCTTCGCCAGGAATCACAAAAATGTGCCCAGCGGGTGGTTGCGACCAAGCATACATTAGACAGTTTCAAAGGACACCTTCATATTGGCATCGAATATGTTCGCATCGAGTCTGAAATATATGAAGGTGTGGAATGGGAGGTGTTTCGAATCAAAAATTTTCGATTATTTATTTCTTTCCTCACTTGTAATAACTGTTTTTTCTTTTTTCAGCTATGAAGGTTCCACCCAAAAAGCCTGCTACTAAAAACAAGTCGAAGTGAAGGAAGAAGGAGGCAGCAAAACAACAACAACAACAACAACAAGGGTAATTTTATTTACTTATTACTTCTTAGTTATACACTGTTATGTTTCTAATGCCTCAAAACATTTTCTCTCAGGGCACTCGAAAACCACCACCTACTCCACAGAAACGTAAAGCCAAAGAGCCTGATGTCCAGGTAATAGAATCTGATGATGATGATTTGTCTCTGACGACAAAACAACCCCTCAGAAGAAGGAAAAGGCAACTAAATATGCCTGAGGATCTATCCCAAACACAAACAAAGGTTACCAAGGTTTCGATCAAGAAACCTATTGCCCTCAAGATATCGGAACCCAACCCTGAGGCTTTATCGAAGAAAGCTGCAGAGCAGCTCGAAAGTGACAACTCCAGCCTTAGAGTGGAAGGTTCTAAGGTACAAAATTTATTACGTTAGTATTTGGCTTAAATACTTCTCTTTTCTTTGACTTCCCAATCTTTGATTCTACCTTCAGGATGCTGCAGGTGCTTCTGAGCAACCAGCCAATAAGCCAATCAACATCATAGTTCTTCCTAACAGTAGTGGTGCTTATACTTATCACCCTACTTCTCCGAAAGGTTCCGACAAGAGTTCCATGGACGAAATAAATCAACTTGTTGAGGAGCAACGCGAGACTTCGCCACCCAAGACTGCGACTCAACATTCCCATACTAGTGGGTCTGAGAGCAAAGACGAACAAGAAAAGGATGCTCTCGTCGAGGTAGCAAAAGATTCAGAGATGCCAGATGTTGATGACAATGTCGAAAACCAGTCTGAGGTTGGCTCTCTGAGGGATGAAAATCTAGGCAACGCCGACCAAGATGAAGATATGGACGAAGAAGAAAATGGTTCGATGTTCTAGTATCAACCAAATCCTACTAAGGATATGAGTGAAGATGAAGACAAGAATGATGGTAATGATGAAGGAAAAAATGAGACTGAGAAATAACCTCCAAAAGACCAGCCCGAGAATGCTCTAACAACTGACGTTGTCCCAGAGAACACAGAGACTTCGACTGGAACAGCTGCAGCTCTCTCTTTAGAGGAACTAGACGCCTTAAAGTGAAGCAAACCTCTCGAGTATTTGAAAGTTATAATCAGCGCAAGAGGGAGTTCGTCTGAGAAGAGCCCTAGTGCCTCCACAGCATCAGGTGACCAGTCTTTGATAAAACCTATAGATGATGCACTCTTAAAGATCAAGGAAAAAGTCTTTGGGGCTAATCTGTTTCGACTCCTGGAAGCCGACCCTACTGCTCAGTTTGCATTGAAAGGCCTCCTTAAAAAAGTTAATATTCTCACTGCTTCTCCCAAGGTTGCAAATGTCATCATGGAGCTAACCTCGATGATCGAACAATTTGTTGCTGATTTTAATAGGATAAAGCAAACTTCGAAGGATATCGATGGTATGAATGGAACTATAGCAACTGTGTGGGATGCCACTACCGAATCCACTGCCAGGGTTGCAGAACTGGAGAAGAGCCAAGAGCAGAACAGAACAGAAATCAAAACCCATGATTAAGACATCGTATCTTGGGAAGCGCAAAGCAAAATCTCTAAGGCCAAAGAGCATAAAGCTGAACTTCAACAATTCGATGACTCCGAGCTGACCAAAGAGATTGAAGTTGGGATGGGGCATATCGATAAAGCTCAAAAGCTGGAGGCAGATATTGGAAACCTCAGATCCAACAAATCAATCTGTGAAAAACATCTGGATCTTCAGAAGTCGAAATATCTCCAAATGAAAGCCTCTATTCCGTTTTAATTCTAGTCATTTTATTTGTTGACTTTGCAAAACTTTACTTTCTGATGCAATGACTTTGAGCCCTTCGTGGATTTTTAATTGAAATGACTTAAGCCATTTTAGCAATATATGTGTTTGTTTTACCATGTTGGCTTTGACCATTTTGCATGCAATTATTCCTTTTCAATTTTTATTTCTTGGAGTGCAGGCTTATATTTTTTCAAATATTTTCCATTCACCCTCAAGACCCTTTTATCTTCATTTAACTCTTCGATTTCATAAGCGCCATTTGAAAAAACTTGTATAATTTGGAACAGACCTTCCCATTTAGGGGATCATTTCCCGAAAGTCCTATCCTTTCGATCCATAGGGAAGATTACTTTTCAAACCAAGTCTTCAGGCGAAAATGTTTTCATTTTTACCTTTTTGTTATACGACTTCCCCACTCTCTTTTTCTGCCTCTTCAACAGTTCCAAGGCATTAAGTCTTTCTTCGTCTAGGTCGACCAATTCATCCAACATCATGTTCCAATATGATTCGGATGGAATTTCGTGGTGTCTTTAAATTCTTGTTGATTGCAACCAAATTTTAATTGGCAAGACTGCATCGTGACCAAACGTTAGTCGAAAGGGAGTCATATTAGTAGCTTCCTTAGGGGAGGTTCAACATGCCCAGAGAATATGGTCTAATGTCTTATGCCAATTTTTTGGCTTTTTCCCCATATGTTTCTTAATCAAACCGATCACAACCTTATTTACTGCTTCGACCTGACCATTAGCTTGAGCATAATAAGGTGTAGATGTCAACAATTTGAAACCTATTTTCTTAGCAAATTCTTGCATTTTTCGACTAGTAAACACGGATCCTTATCCGTTGTAATCGTCTCTGGGATTCCAAACCTGTAGATAATATGTTTCCTGATGAATTCGATCACATCTTCTTGATCCACGTTCGTCAATGGCGTAACTTCGATCCATTTTGTAAAATAATCAATGCTAACCAAGATATATCTTTGACTTTTGGATGATGTTGGTCGAATCTCTCCAATTAAATCCAAAGCCCAACCTCTAAGGGGCCAAGGTTTCACTATAGAATGTAGTTCGTGTTAGAACAAGATTTGGTTCTGCAAGATATCTCTAAGTTTTGATAATAACAAAGTTGGATTTATGTGAGAACGATTTTGGTACTCTAATGTTTGTTTTCTAAAGTATTGACAAACAGATTTTGACTCTGATAGAAATCATGTGGAACGTCACTCTAAATTAATCAAAAATCGCTTCTGCGTCAAAGAAGCAAGATTGCTTCTTATCTACTCTACTTCAAAAAGATTCTAAGAAGACAATATGTTGTTGATGCAACGTTCTCTTGGATTCTGGCTCTGAATATAACTCTGATATTTATCTTCTAAAGACTAAGTGCTAAAGACTTTGAAGACAAGGTTCTATTGAACAACACTCTGAAGACTCTGAAGACTTAAGTTTTTTAAGACCAAGTTCTGAAGACTCTGAAGACAAGGTTCTGCTGAACAACGTTCTGAAGACTCTGAAGACTTAAGTTTCTGATAACCAAGGTTTCTGAAGAAGGAGTGCTGAAGAATCTGAAGACAAGGTTCTGCTGAACAAGTTCTGAAGACTCTGAAGACTCAACACTCTGAAGACCCAATGATAAACTCTTCTGATCATGCTTCAACCATATCAATTCAAAAGCCTCTGATGAATAGAAGAAGATGAAACATTTGCGAGTGAAAATAGTACATAGTACAGATCAAACACGTTCTTTTCCACTACCATTCCACTACCCTATTTTGGTGGTACAAAGGACAACTTCAGTGTACTATTTTCAACCCAGCATAACGACATTATTTCAAGTCGCCAGCAATTTTACTGATATATCTGATCTGCCCTTCAACGAATCTTTTTCTGGCTATATAAAGAAACACTGATTCATACGAGAAAGAAACACAAAAATACGAGAAATAGAAATCCATGAGACACTGAGACACGAGAAAGAAACACAGAAATACAAATATATATACTGAGACACTGATTCATACGAGAAAGAAACACAAAAATACAAATAGAGAAATCCATGAGTGAACAGTAAAACACTACAATATAAATAAGAAAAATTGTTCTTACTGTATAGATTTTCTCAAAGTTAGTTTTAGCTAGAAATTGTGTTTATATCAGCTTATGTAGAAGCATTTCAGTGTAAACATCATATTTGATCAAACAGTTGTTTGTATTCCTTAAGGGACTAGTTGGGCCAGTATCCTTAAGAAGAGACGGTTAGTCTGTGTATGTTAGTCACCAGCAGTTTCTAGTGCACTTGTAATCAGTTTGGTTATAGTGGATTAAGTCCTTATTGTCGCTCCCGGGATTTTCATCCTAGTACAAACGCGAAAGTGGCATCGAAACAGAGTCGCCAGCAATGTGTATTTATCCCATGAGAGGGAAAGGAAACACCGCATAAACCTGAAGGAAAGGAAAGAGCATGGTCTTGCGACCAAGAGAAAGGGTAAGGGAGTCGGTTACGCGAGAGGAAGGTATTAGCACCCCCTCGCGTCCATCGTACCCGATGGGATCCATGCTTGCTTGTCTCGATCAAAGGGTGATAGAAAAGAATACTGAGAAAGAAACTGAAAAAGGAATGGAAAAGGAAAGGAGAGAGAAAGAGAAACAAATGTAGGGAAAATAAAAGAAGTGCTCGAATGGGCCCTACCCCACTGCCTACGTATCTCATCGGGAGCATGAGAATCAGAGCGACGTAGTTCCCCTCACTAGGGATGGATTGCCTGTGTCTTTTAGTGGAATACGTCAACGTTCGCGTTCTAGCAGTTTAGGTGTTGCAGCTCGCTGTAGGGAGACTTAGGCGTTACCTGTTTGCGGTAGAACGGAAATGACGCATCCTTAAGGAATGATTGAATGAGATGAGGAAAGAATTCCCGAAGGAAAGACGTTATTGTTTGTTTTTTTGTCTTTTAAGAGTTTTTTTCATTTGTTTGCATATGATAGTGTATCTGAATCTTAGTCATTGGAATGTGTACATTCTCACATTCCAAGATGGAATGGGTAAGAAAGCACACTAAGAGTGAAGAAGACCCTCACACTTAGTTCCAATTATCAAG
This sequence comes from Lathyrus tuberosus, assembly GCA_022829125.1. Lineage (NCBI taxonomy): Eukaryota > Viridiplantae > Streptophyta > Magnoliopsida > Fabales > Fabaceae > Lathyrus > Lathyrus tuberosus. The sequence goes on from JALAZF010000446.1 coordinate 353,333, forward strand.
GTTCAAACACACTAGCATATTTGTGTTTATTAAGTGTTTTTGTTGATTATGAAATGAAGAAGTGTTTTTCTTTATTTATCTCTTCAACAAGTATTGCATTTAAGTCCCTCATACAAGATCAAATGTTTAACACATTGACCCAAGATGGGTTATATGCTATACATTCTAAGATTATAAAATAAGACCCCTTATAACCTTTTCTTTATATGAAAGGCCTAAATGCAATAAATGCCTACCTTTATTACATATTTTGAATTTTCTTTGAGATGAGAAAAGAGACTCAAGAGAGGATAAAGGTAAAAATCTATATGGACTAAGACTCAATCCTAATTGATTAGTTAAGGGAGTGATCCTAATGGTTTGTGAGGTTGCAAAACCTAAAGTCTAAAGGAAAAAGGGATAGCACTACCTAATGCATATCCTACCTCACTTTAATCAAAGATTAAAGTTGAGCTAGGATCCCGAGGGGATGTGAGAAAATTCTACACATAGCATTATATCATGCTATTCATAAAAAGAAATTAGAAATAAAAGAGACAACTCAAGTATTAATCAAAATGAATATCAAAATCAAGATTTAAAATCAGTCAAGAATATCCACAAAAATTAAAATGCTAATTAAGCAAGATTAAATTTTAAGTAAAAGTTAGTCTAAAAATAATACTAAGATTAATCCTAAAATTAGTTCAAGGCGACTTTAGACTAAATCTAAAAACATTAATCCTAAAGCTAAATCTAGAATTAAAAGAAAACGCTAGAAATTAATTTCTAATGAAAACTAGCCAAATTCTAAAGTTAAATCTAACTATTAATTCTAAGGGAAATTAGTTCCAAAGAAAAACTAAAATGAAATTATAATTTCCAATCAAAGTGTAATTGACTATTGGTTATCCTAAGATTATTAACTAAAACAAATAATAAAACAAAACTAAAATCTAAACAACACAAATAATAAAAAAAAAGGGTGCAGCAAGGGCTGGGGGTGCAAACAGAAGGCGCATGGGCCTCATAGTCTAGGAGGGGGTGCGTGTGAAAAATGAGAGGTGTACACTCGGAAAAAAAAACACGGGCCTCTGAAACCCGGCCCCAATGTGAAACAAGAAGGACCCTAAATGAAAGGAAACCTAGGTCTTCAGCAATCAGACTCACACTCTCCTTTCCTTCGTACGCCGTTTCACCATCGTCTTCGACAACTCCTCTCTGCCGCAACTTCCTCAACCTTCTATTTGATCATCGTCGTTTCTCAGTCCTCCGTCGTCACCGTCAACCTCAACAGAGTAAACTCAACCTCCTCTCCTTCTCCCTCCATCTGGTTCGCTCAGCCTTACTCGCCTCCTTCCGTCTCCCTTCGTCACCATCATCTCACCGTCCACCATTCTCCAACCTCAACCTTTCCTCCGTCTCGCTCTTCATCACGCCGCGACACAAAACCTCACGCCGGCGATGGAAAAACAAACCTCACAACATCAACACGACTTGCGTCTCTCAAAACTCCTCTCACCGAATCAAAAGCGAACAAACCTCTCCGCCGTGCCGTGACGTCACACCGGCGGCAGCGGAGTTCTTACATTAACGGCCAGAAATCTCTCAAGTTCTCCAACTTCAACAACACCTCACTCAAAACATCGCACAAAAAACGGCCACAATCAACAGATAGAACACAAGCTACGAATCGCTAATCGACAACAAATCGCACAAACAGCTAATCACACATCAAAGTTTGAGTGGAACTCAACGTACCTATCAGAGTCGCTCCGATGGCGCTTCGACAACGACGAAGAAGTGAACTCAACGAATCTGATTCATGTATATGCGTATTTGCTTAATTCTATCACGCACCTTCTTCTCCGATCCGCTTCTTCCTCTTCTTCTGTGCGATTCTGAGTTTTAGAGTTGAAATTCTTGCGCGAATGAAAGTTGTGCTCTTCTCTGAGATGTTGCTGTGGTTGAATACATATGCGATGAAAATTACTATTACGATTCGAATTATTTCTGAATTATTGTTGATTTTTTGAGACGCTGATTTTCTGTAGGTGTTGATGAAGGTAATGAGAACTGAAGGTTTGTTCGTGTGGTTTTTCTGCAAATTATTGATGAATTGATTCGAGAGGTTTCGGAAACTGGAAATGGTGATGAAGGATTGTCGAAGGTGAATCCGAACAGAGAAAGAGATTGAAGGTGATGATGAAGCTTTATAGAGAAAATGGAGGGTAGTTTGGTCTGCACAATTGAAATTCGGTTAGGAGTTTGTTATGAGAAGTTAGAGATTCAGTTAGGGAAATCTTCTGTTAGAAGTTTGGTTAGTGATTTTATGGATTAGTCATGTAATTTTTTGCTAGTTGTGAATTCTTTCGCCAAATGAAATTTGCTGCTATCTATCTCCCGACATCTCCTTTTTCAATGCCTTGCATTTTCTTTTCTATTGCGAATTTTCCGGTGATTTTCTGTTATAGCAGTGGCGGTTATTTTGCTTTCATTTTCTGTCAATAATTTCTCTTTGAGCTGCCATGAGTTCTATTGTAGAAAGCAGAAAATATATAACCTCCTAGACAAACTGATTCACGAAGGTACAGAACCACGCCCCTGCATCGGATCTTAACATGCTTGATGCCCTCCTTTTTAATCTGTCACTGGATAGTATCGAGGATAATATTGAGAGCGGTTTGTTAAATCAATCCCCAGACCAATTTTCCTCCCTAGAACTCTATGTTAATGTATCACTCGTTTAACTGAGTACCTTTTGCAGAGAATAGTGGATTGTTGTTTTTTTTTTTGGAATTGGTTCAAAAATATACAAACGGATTGGATAATTCTTTGGATGAAAATGGACTTCCATTAAGATGTAAAATGAAATTGGATATTTGGTTATTTCAAATGGATATGGACAAATTGAATATGGATAATTAGCTAAAAAAATGGATAGACATGGATATCAAAAATGGTTTTTATGGATATAGAATTGAAATAAGTGGATATGGATATTAAAGGTGATTTAACATGGATTAGTAAAAAAATGGATATTGGTTTAAAGTTGAAATTGGTTTGAAGAATGGATATTAAAAATAATGGGGGTAAATTGGTTTAGAAAAAAATAAGGAGTTTGGATATGGATTAAAGAAAAAATGAATGGATATTACAAGTGAATATGCACAAGATGGATTTAGAGATTTGAAAATGGATACGAGAGATCAAATGGATTAGCAAGAAAGGATAATGGTTTAAAATGGCCTGTATTTCAATTTCCAAGTAATCCATACAACTAATTTTGACATGTCCAATTCCAATCAAATTTCCAATCACACCAAACTTCTTTCCTCAATGAATTCTCAAAATCAATCAGTAAGCTCACTAGACTGTGACCCCATGCCCTTCAGATCAATCCGCCACTGCTTTGTCCTAATACCCACTGATATCCTTGACACGAGCCCTTAATCTCACAATCTTCAATTGATGACTGTCTACGAACTCAACCAAGAAGGAGAAACCATGACCTTTATTGATATACACCCTGAAACCTGGTAAACCTCTGAATACAACAACCCTGGATCTAGATGAACCTCTGAATAAATGAGCCCTAATAGTAAGAAAATTCCTTGATCCCATGTCTCGGAAAACCAATGCAATGATATGATTATGAGCCATGACCTAAAAATGCAGATGAGTGCGAAACAAAAGCCAGAAAAAGGTAGGGCAAATTTTGGGGTACTACATTTATGTATAAGGTGAAATCACCTTGGCGGGTGGACTGGATTAACTTGATAGTTTTCATGTGAACCAGGATATATCGTGTGTCTTTCTCTATTGTTAGTTTATTTGTGATCTTTGTTTGAGTTTCACAAAAAGCTTTCATTTTGAAAACCCAATTCAAACCCCCCTTTATTGTGTTTTTCTCACACCTTCAATTGGCATCAGAGCTCCGGTTCTGATTATGATAAAAAGATTTATCAACACTTCACCGTGTTCAGTACCGATCCAGTATTTGTGTGAGATATCATGGTTGCAGCTAATGCTAATCTTGTTGTAGAAGAGAAAGATCATTACAGTGCCAAACCACCAGTCTTTGATGGTGAAAAGTTTGAATACCGGAAGGATAGAATTGAAAGTTTCTGTCTTGGTTATGATGTAGATCTTTGGGATCTGGTAGTTGATGGCTACACTCACCTAGTTGATGCTACAGGTGTTAAAGTGTCTAGAAGTGATATGACCAACCAACAAAAGAAAGATTACAATAATCATCACAAGGCAAGAACCATATTATTAAATGTTATCTCTTATACTGAGTATGAGAAGATAACAAATAGAGATACTGCCAAATCCATTTTTGATTCTCTAAGAATGAATCATGAAGGAAATGCTCAAGTTAAGAAGACAAAGGTGCTTGCCTTAATCCAGAAATATGAGGCATTCAGAATGGAGGGTGATGAAATAGTTAAGACTATGTTCTCAAGGTTTCAAATGCTAGTTGCAGGACTTAAAGTTCTGGACAAAGGTTACTCAACTACTGATCATGTTAAAAAGATCATCATAAGCCTTCCCAGGAAATAGAGACCTATGGTAACAACTCTAAAGCTATCCAAGGATCTGAATAGCATAAGTCTTGAAGAACTTGTGAGTTCTTTAAGAAGTCATGAGATAGAGCTTGAAGAAGATGAACCTCAGAAGAAGAGTAAATATATTGCTCTTAAGTCTAAACCAGAAAAGGCAAAGGCTTATCAAGCTAAAGAAGAATCAGAAGATAAGTTGTCACTGATTTCCAGAAGGATCAACAAACTCTGGAAACATAGAAACTTCCAAGGTTCAAGAAGAAACAAAGGTCGTGCTGAGTTATCATCTGGACAGAAGAAGTGGAGTTTCGGAAAAGAAGTCATCTGCTATGAGTGTAATGAACCAGGTCATTACAAGAATGAGTGTCCAAAGCTTAAGAAATATAAGAAGCCTAAGAAGAACTTCTCCAAAGAGAATAAGGGACTAATGGCAACTTGGGATGACTCTGATTCTGAAGAAGAAGAAGAAGAAGAAGAAGAAGACTCTGATGAAGAACAAGCAAACGTTGCGCTAGTAGCAACAATTGACGCTGAAATTTCTGGAGAACCAGAAGACAAAATATCATCAGAACCAGAATCAGACTCTGACTCTGACTCAGATGTATTATCTAAAGTCTCTCATTGTGAATTAGAGTCATGTCTTTCAGAAATGTTGGAAAAGTATCAAACTCTTCAGAGTAAATACAAGGATCTTAAAAGATCGCATGTAATTGCTTCTGAGGCAAAAGATAAGCTTAAGCAGAATAATTCTTCTCTAAATGAAAACATTTTTTCTTTAAAAAATAGTAATTGTGCTTTGAAAAGTAAAATTTCTAAATTAGAAGAAGAATTAATCTCCAATGTCTCTGACACAAGCTGTATCAACAAGTATGATAGAGCATTCCAGTATTTTCTAGCTAAAAGCATACATAGAAGCATAATAGCTTCCATGATCTATGGAGTTAGCATAAATGATAAGGAAGGTTTGGGATGTACATAAACATTTTGAAATTGACGAAAGTTAGCCCGTTAAACCAAAACCTCTCTATGACCATTTTGTGCCTTCTGGCACTGAGCTTGTTTGCTCTGAACTTGCACAAAAACCCCCACCGACACAGAAATATATTTCTAAAGTCAAATATCATGCACAAATTCCAATTGATTATCCTGTTGCACATAAGCCCAAAGTTGTTAAACACTCTGGGAAAACTAACAAGAGACGACCCAGAAAGTGGGTACCTAAGGACAAGATAATCTATGTTGTAGATATTCTTAGCAACTCGGTTGAAACACCAATCATGGTACCTGAACAGTGGTTGCTCGCGACACATGATGGGAAGAAGGCATATGTTCCAAAGTCTGGAACTTAAGCTTAGAGGCTTCGTCGGTTTCGGAGGAAACCAGAAAGGATAAATCATTGGCTCTGGAACTGTTGGTAATGGTAACTTTCCTTCTATTACTGATGTTCTTCTGGTCGATGGTTTGATGCATAACCTGTTGTCAATTAGTCAACTTAGTGACAATGGCTATGATATCATTTTTAATCAAAAGTCTTGTAAGGCTGTAAGTAAAAAAGATGGCTCAATCCTGTTTGTCGGAAAAAGGAAAAACAACATTTATAAAATTAGACTTTCTGATCTCCATGAACAGAATGTAAAATGCTTAATGTCTGTTAATGAAAAGCAATGGGTATGACATAGACGTTTAGGCCATATTAGCATGAGGAGGATTTCTCAGCTAAATAAGCTTGAACTTGTCAGAGGCTTGCCAAATCTGAAGTATTCTTTAGATGCTCTTTGTGAAGCATGTTAGAAAGGAAATTTCTCTAAAACTTCCTTTAAGGCAAAGAATTTTGTGTCCACCTCTAGACCGGTAGAACTTCTACACATTGATTTGTTTGGACAAGTGAAAACTGCTTCAATCAGTGGAAAGAAGTATGGATTAGTTATCATTGATGATTATTGTCGTTGGACATGGGTAAAATTCTTGAAACACAAGGATGAGTCATATTCTGTGTTCTCTACCTTTTGCTTTCAAGTGCAAACAGAGAAAGATTGCAAAATAGTCAGAATCAAAAGTGATCATGGCGGAGAATTTGAGTATAGATACTTTGAGAATCTTTTTAATTCCATTGCATTTCCCATGATTTCTTCTGTCCCAAAACTCCACAACAAAATGGAGTAGTGGAAAGGAAGAATAGGACTTTACAAGAAATGGCTCGTACCGTGATCCAAGAAATTGACATGGCTAAGCACTTATGGGCAGAGGCAATAAATACATCATTTTATATTTAGAATAGGATTTTAATAAGACCTATTCTGGGTAAGACTCCTTATGAATTGTTGAAGAATAGAAAACCCAACATTTCATATTTTCATCCGTTTGGCTATATTTATTTTATGTTGAACACTAAAGAGAATCTTGGCAAGTTTGACTCCAAAGCTCAAAAGTGTTTACTGTTAGGATACTCTGAACGCTCTAAAGGCTACAAAATCTATAACACAGAAACACGAATTGTTGAGGAATCAATTCATGTCAGATTCAATGATAAGCTTGACCCTGAAAAGTCAAAGCTAGTTGAAAAGTTTGTAGATCTGAAGATTACCTTATCAGAATCCAAAGAAGAATACTCAAAAGAAGGAGACAAAGATGCAAACTCTCCAGATTCATATACAACCTTACCAGAAACTGAAAATAGTTCATCTCATCAGAAGAAGAATAGATTAAAGACTTCTCATTCTGAAGAATTGATTCTGGGAGATAAAGTTGATCCAGTCAGAACCCGTTCATCATTCAAACCTTTTGAAGAAACTCTTTTGGGTGTGGTGTCTCTGATAGAGCCAACATCAGTTGATGAAGCTCTTAGGGAGAGTGAGTGGATTATGGCCATATAAGAAGAGCTTAATCAATTCACCAGAAATGACGTATGGGATATTGTTCAGAAACCCAAAGGTGTCCACGTCATTGGAACAAAGTGGGTATTCAGAAACAAGTTAGATGAGAAAGGTGAGGTCGTAAGAAACAAAGCACGACTGGTTGCACAAGGTTATTGTTCTGGACTGGGCCGACACTTACCCATCAGTCGAGCAGGCCCAGCCCAATACTGAGGTGGCCCACTAAGGCCAAATCTACCCGGTGCCGAGCACACTCAAACCTCGTCGTCGTCGAGCACATGTTGGCAAGACATGTCGAGCAGAAGCTATATACATTGGGGAAAGGTCACACCTCTCCCCCCACGATCTCCACGTGTGCCTCCTCACGAGGACACGTCATCACGTAACCTCCCACCTCCGAAAGAGTCGGTCTGCCCACCTTCCGGAGATCACGGGACCGTTACCCTAGGGCAAAGACCACGTGCTGGTCTTCCTTACGCCACGTAAGCCCTGGCAGTCACCTATATTGGGCCTTACAATCCAGGCCAGTGCAGATGACTGTTGGCCCTGCTCTGGGGGCTGCCTATAAATACCCTCTCGCTTGAGAGGGTCAGGTTACGCAATATTTTCTAACTCACTCTTTGCCTTCTGTACTTGCTTACTCCATTTTCCTAACTTTGGCATCGGAGTACCTTCCAGGTACACCCCCCCCCCCCCCCCCCCCCCCGCCATTTCATCACCACCGGAGTTGAGGATCTCACGACATTGCTGGCCACTGGTTCCTTTCTGATCAGGTACGATCAGTTATAGTCAGCAAGAAGGGATAGACTATACATAAACCTTTGCACCAGTTGCCAGGTTATAATCTATTCGCATTTTAATTTCATTTGGTGTGAATCATGACATTACTTTATATCAGGTGGATGTAAAGAATGCATTTTTAAATGGGTATATTTCTGAAGAAGTGTATGTGCACCAACCTCTTGGTTTTGAGAGTTCTGAAAACCCAAATTTTGTTTACAAACTTAAAAAATCGCTATATGGTCTGAAACAGGATCCCAGAGCTTGGTATGAAAGGCTAAGTAACTTTCTTTTGGAAAATGACTTTACCAGAGGAAAAGTGGATACAACACTCTTTTGTAAAACCTTTAAAAATGACATTCTGGTTGTTCAAATCTACGTTGATGATATTATATTTGGTTCTGCTAATATTTCCTTGTGGAAGGAATTTTCTAAGTTAATGCGGGCTGAATTTGAAATGAGTCTGATGAGAGAACTCAGATTCTTTATGGGAATTCAGATTGATCAATGTTCAGAAGGAACGTACATTCATCAGAGCAAGTATGCAAAAGAACTTCTGAAGAAGTTCAATATGTCAGAAAATAACCTGCTAAGACTCATATGCATCCGACATGCATTCTAGAGAAAGAAGAAGTAAGTAAAAAGGTTTGTCAGAAGCTCTATCGTGGTATGATAGGCTCTCTTCTGTATTTGATAGCTTCTCGTCCAGATATTCTGTTCAGCGTATGTCTTTGTGCTCGTTTCCAATCAGATCCAAGGGAAACTCACTTAACTGATGTTAAGAGAATCCTAAGGTATCTAAAAGGAACAACTAACCATGGCTTAATATATAAGAAAACATCAGAGTATAAGCTTTCTGGTTACTGTGATGCAGATTATGCTGGAGACAGATTGGAAAGGAAAAGTACTTCTGGAAACTGTCAGTTTCTAGGAAGTAACCTCGTCTCTTGGGCAAGCAAAAGACAATCAACAATTGCTCTCTCAACTATAGAAGCAAAATATATCTCAACATCTCTGTGTAGTACTCAGATACTCTGGATAAAGAATCAACTTGAAGATTATCAGATACACGAGTGTAGCATTCTTATCTTCTGTGATAATACTTCTGCCATTTGTTTATATAAGAATCCTATTCTACATGGCAAAACATATTGCAATAAAACATCACTTTTTATGTGACTATGTTCAGAAGGGTACTTTTCAGTTAAAATTTATGGATACAGATCACCAGTGGGCTGATATTTTCACAAAACCCCTTGCTGAAGATAGACTCGTATTCATTCTGGAAAACCTATTTATTAAACATTGTCTAGAATGAAAAGATGATATTTTGATGTGTCAAGTCACCAGAACTTCTGATATAAGATTCTGATGTTAAGCAAAAAAATTTATTTACTATTTTATTATAACTTTCTGATTATGATACTTCTACAAGTTAGAAGATGTCCTGGTCAGAAACTAGTCCAGTCAGATACTCTTTCGTATTCTTAACTTTGGGAATATCAAACGTGCTCTCTAAAAAACAAACGATTATGATTATTTATGACACTTGTCCAAAATTAAATCATACCTACTGTTGAAGAGACACCTCGAGCGTTGTGATTTCATGAGACTAAGTTTCAAGTAATTACTCCTTAATATTCCCATAATCATGTTTAACGCATTGGATTTGAAAATTTACTTGATAAATGTTTAAATCTTTACATCTTCCTCCCTTATTATGCATTCATTAAGCTGTATGTAAGACAAATATTTCTTGAAACTAAACACTTCTCTTTCCAACCTTTATTCTTTGTCAGATTTTGCACTCCCACTCTTAAGTATACATGTATTCGTATTTATTGACTGATGTCAAGACTTGAATAACGTATCCCTGATATGTGATCTTTTGGAGACGGATACACTCCTTTATCATTCTTTGTTCTTGTATGTATCTCTTGTATTAGAAATGATGAATTTTTTGTTTCGATTCATCTAATCTTTATTGCTATTTATTGCTATCACTCTTTGTTCTCTTTATATACCACACTTCTCCTCATAACTATTCATCTGTTCCTAAAACTTACTTGTCATTCCTATTTCTTTCTTCATTCACCATGTCCATCAAAATGTTTGTTGGCAATGATGAAGTTGTGGAGGTCATTAATGAGAAAAGGCCAAACCTCCCAAGACTAAGAGACTCTGAAGTTTACTTATCTACCAACATGCAAATTCAAGGGTGGTCAGGATACTATGCAATCATGCATGGACCCATTTATCCTGTCATGTGAAAGAATTCTAGAAATACGCACGGATTAGAGAAGACAACAATTCTGTCTGGTCTTCTGTTTTCGGTGTTCCAGTCATCATAACACCTACCTTCATTGCCCAAGCCATCAATTGTGTTCAATCTGGAGTCACTGTTGAATATTTCCATCTGAACTATTCCTTTGTTGAGGATCTCATTGGAATTCATGATGTGTCTCATAACAGATATGAACCCTATAATCCCGTCCCTACCGGTGAATTGTGGTTTCAACTCCTGCTTACCAACTTTCGACCCAGAGGAGTGGCAAAAAATACCTTGACTCATGATGATAAACAATTTATCTACTTCACGATGTACAACGTCCGGGTGAACCTTCCTCAAACCATCTTCAATCATCTGAAGAACTATGTTAAAATCTCCATAAATCAATACAAGTCCTTCATACCCTATGGAAGAATTTTGTCTGAGTTATTCTTCAAGGCTGAAATTATTAATCTAGCCAGAATACTTGGACCAGAGGATGCTACAGATGAAGAAAGGTGTGAAAGGGTTGATGAGGTGGAGGATTTCTGATAGCTGGTTGGCGGGTGCTTCAGTTGGTCTCTTAGTTGCTTAGTCTCTCTTAGTTACCTCTGGCGTTTTGTTTTTAATCAATGGAAACTTATTCTTATTGCATTTATTTATTATTGTCATAAAAGGGGGAGAAGTACTGAATTTAACTTATCTAAATTCTCTTAAAACAAAATGCTTATGTTAATCATTGATTACCCTTTTTGATTATGACAAAAAGGGGGAGTATTTAAATGGAAAATTATTTTGATAAATATCTTGTCTCTGAATCATAGCTCTAACATTCTAACACTTTAAACTGTAAAATTTTCTTAGAATTCTTTTCAGGAACAACATTTATATTGGTAATATGACTCTGATATCAATCAGGCTTTGATTTATCTAATCCAACTCTGTTATCAGAATGCATTACCATTATAATCAAGCTCTGATATTTTTGATCTGACTAGATCCTTGCAATCAGGCTCTGGTATCCCGAATCTTATAAGATTTTTTTAAGTCTTGGATTAAGGGGGAGCTTGATAAAGGGAAGTTTACTTTGAATTTATCTGAGCCAATTCTTATTAATTATCTTCGTACAAAATTGTGTTATCAAAATACATTGTTTTGTCATTATCAAAAAGGGGGAGATTGTTAGAACAAGATTTGGTTCTGCAAGATATCTCTAAGTTTTGATAATAACAAAGTTGTATTTGTGTGAGAACAATTTTGGTACTATAACGTTTATTTTCTAAAGTATTGACAAACAGATTCTGACTCTGATAGAAATCATGTGGAACGTCACTCTCAATTAATCAAAAATCGCTTATGCGTCAAAGAAGAAAAATTGCTTATGACCTACTCTACTTCATAAATATTCTAAGAAGGCAATATGTTGTTGCTGCAACATTCTCTTAGATTTTGGCTCTGAATATAACTCTGATATTTATCTTCTGAAGACTAAGTGCTAAAGACCCTGAAGACAAGGTTCTACTGAACAACGCTCTGAAGACTTAAGTTTCTGAAGACCAAGTTCTGAAGACTATGAAGACAAGGTTCTGCTGACTAACATTCCGAAGACTCTGAAGACTTAAGTTTCTGATAACTAAGGGTTTTTAAGAAGGAGTGTTGAAGACTCTGAAGACAAGGTTCTGCTGAACAAGTTCTGAAGACTCTGAAGACCCAGTGATCAACTCTTCTGATCATGCTTCAACCATATCAATTCAGAAGCCTCTGATGAATAGAAGAAGATGAGACGTTTGCGAGGGAAAATAGTACATAGTACATATCAAACACGTTCTTTTCCACTACCATTCCACTACCCTATTTTGGTGGTACAAAGGACAACTTCAATGTACGATTTTCATCCCAGCATAACGACATTATTTCAAGTCGCCAACAATTTTACTGATATTCCTGATCTGCCCTTCAACGGATCTTTTTGTGACTATATAAAGACTTGATCACTCAAAGAATCATGTGACACCAAGTGTGAAAAAGATATATACTGAGACCCTGATTCATACGAGAAAGAAACACAGAAATACAAATAGAGAAACCCATGAGTGAACAGTAAAGCACTACAATGCAAAGAATAAAAATTGTTCTTACTGTATAGATTTTCTCAAAGTTAGTTTGAGCTAGAAATTGTGTTTACATCAGCTTATGTAGAAGCATTTCATTATAAACATCATATTTGATCAAACAATTGTTTGTATTCCTTAAGGGACCAGTTGGGTTAGAATCCTTAAGAAGAGACGGTTAGTCTGTGTATGTTAGTCACCAGCAGTTGCTAGTGCAGTTGTAATCAGTTTGGTTATAGTGAATTAAGTACTTGTGTATAAGGTGAAATCACCTTGGCGGGTGGACTGGATTAATTTGATAGTTTTCAAGTGAACCAGGATATATCGTGTGTCTTTCTCTATTGTTAGTTTATTTGTGATCTTTGTTTGAGTTTCACAAAAAGCTTTCATTTTGAAAACCCAATTCAAACCCCCCATTCTTTTGTTTTTCTCACACCTTCAGCTCGCTTGCAGGAACATGTTGTATACCTGCGTGTACTTGGCACTCTTAACACCCTTTGGCGAACTCGATACAATCTTTTAACATGGTAGGCCAATACATCCCTTGTCGAAATAATAGCCACTTTATTTTATGGCCTACCTGATGTGCCCCACATGCCTCACTATGGACACTTAAAAGGGCCAAATTTGCCTCATATTCACTAAGGCATTTGAGCAAGACTCCCTCAGGGGTCTTTTTAAATAATTCATTCCCCAAAAGAACGTAACTAAAAGCTCGATACCTGAGTTTTCGCTCAGCAGATGTTGTTGGATTTTGTAAGTACTCTACTATTGGCTTTCTCCAATCTTCATCCATCAGGCTGTTTATAGCCAGTATCTCAAAATTCTCTTCGTCAGCGTATCCCAGCTTTGTCGTTTCCAGATCTGATGGGGATAATCAGGATGACACAACCCTTCCTCTGACTTCAATTGCATCTTGCAATTTTTCTTTCAAAATTTTATACCCAGAGGCAATCTGTGCCAAGTCATTGGCTTCTTGGTTCTCTAGTCGAGGTATGTCTCGAATACTAACCATCTCGAATCTTTTCAAGAGTTGATTAGCTATCACGAAGTACATAATAAGGTTTTCCTTAACGCACATATACTCCTTTGTAATTTGTTTTATGACTAACTCTGAGTCACCCATCATTTCGAATCGAGTTGCCCCCAATTCCAACTGAAGACTCTAAAAGATTTGACTTAAATTTTGGCAAAACTTTATGTCAAACAAAATGTTCCAACTTGAAGAATTTTGCCAGAGAACAAGATGAACAACATGAAGAATTCTGCAGAAGACAAAGATGTCGAATAAAATGTCCTAACATTCAGATTCGACATTCTGGACTGATATAGCAGGTTTTAAATCTGTTGCAAATCTGTTTCAAGATTCTAGGAGAAATCACAACAGTGGATCAAGGAATCATTAGACTGAAGGTTTGAAGCCCAAGACAACAGAAGGCTATATAAGAAGACTTAGACCTAGGGATATATAACTAATCATTAGTAACACTTTTGTAAAGGGAAATAAGGGTTTAGGGTTTTGAGAGTCGTTGGCTCTTTTGTGTTGTAAGTCTCCCTCTGTATCGATTTGATACACTGTGGTAGACATAAGTTGTATACAGATTTAGAAGCCTTTAGATACTGAATTGTATATTGTTCTTGGATGAAGCTTTTAAGCAAATCCGAGTTAGCTTGTTAGTCAAGAATGCTTGACTGAACTTTGTATTGAAAGAGTTGTCTTTCAAGTAGGATGATACAGTTATTGTGACTATAACTGTTAGATATCACGGGTGGTGATTGAAGGAAGTGAGATAGGTTTCTCGTGTCAAAGATGGTGTTTCTTTGATAAAGATTTCATTGGGTAGTGATTAGGAGATAAAGTTGTAAATGGGGGAGTTTAGCTCTACAATAATACTACAGATAGTGGAGTCTTCTTCCTGGCTTGGTAGCCCCTGGAGTAGGTGAATTGCACCGAACTGGGTTAACATATCTTGTGTTATTTATCATTCTGCAAATTTACAGTCCAGTTGTTTGATTGTGATTAACATGTCGTAACAGATGTTGGAACATCTGTTGTGACTTTGTTATTGATATTTAGAGTATCAGACTGTTGTGTTCTGTCCTTATTTATGTAATACAGAGATCAATGTCTTGACATGTGATTAGGACATCTGTGATCTGTATACCAGAATTTCAATTGGTATCAGAGCAGGCATCCTGTCTGTTTTTGGATGAGATCTTGGGAGATACTTTCTGGTTGTCTAAACAAGGAGGAGTTTGAGGAGATCAGATGATTCACTCTGATATACTCAAGGGTATTAATGGATAGGATGAGTGTTTTGACTCAAGGGTAACAACTATTGTTGGTTGTTTAAGGTTCCTGAGGAGTTTCTATAACAACTACAGGAGGAGTGACTAGTTCTTCTGTATGGTGTCTTATAAGATGTTTTGACATCTTGTTTAGGGCATCTTGAAGATGTTCTTTGGTGGTTCCGCTGCACATGTTTCTGATGGAATAACTCTGGTAATCCTGTGATTTTGGAGTTATGATTGAAGAAAGAAGGTGGAAACTTTTTGATCTTGCTTGTTGGATTCTGTTCTTGAAGTTATCAGCATCTATTAAAGCCCTAGTCATTCCAAAGTCGGAAGGCATTTTCACATCTACACTGATCAGAAAAGTTTAAAGAATTTATTGGTTCAAACTATTCAAACTCCTGAACAACACAAGTGGGCTGCTAAATTACAAAGTTTTAACTTCGAAATATTTTACAAACCTGGGAGAGCTAACCAAGTTGCTGATGCTATTAGCAGAATCCACTCTGAAGAGGAAGTCGTGCTGATGTCCATCTCTTCTCCAGTTCCTCTCCTAATCACCCAACTCAAATAGTACTACAAAAGAGAGACGGAAGGTCAAAACCTCATGTGTAAAGTGTTAACTGAACCAGATACACAACCTTTTTTCTCGTTCAAAGATGAACTGGTCTACTATAAGGACAAGATCTACATACCTCCGGTTGAAGAGCTCCGACAGAACATCTTAACAGAATTGCATTCTACTCCTCTTGCTGGGCACTCAGGGCTTCAACCAACCTTAGCTTGCCTGTCTTCTTCTTTTCTTTGGCCTGGTATCTACAACGACACAAAACGATTTGTTAAACACTGTTCAGTCTGTCAACACAACAAATACATACCAAAGAAAAAAAGGGCCTTCTCCAACCCCTACCCATCCCAAATCAAGTGTAGGAAGACTTAACAATGGATTTTATAACCCATTTACCTATTTCCTTTGGGCACACAGTGATCTGGGTAGTTTGCGACAGACTCACTAAATTATGTCACTTTGTTGCTCTCCTTACCAAATTTTTAGCAAAGGATCTAGCTTTACACTTCGCAGTCGAGATCTCACGGCTACACGGCATTCCCAAGTCCATCATATCGGATCGCGACCCTCTTTTCCATAGCACCTTCTGGAAAGAGTTATTCCGCGCTCAAGGCACCACACTCAAGTACAACACCGCGTACCATCCTGAAACAGACGGTCAGATAGAAGTTGTTAATCGTTGTTTAGAGACTTACTTACGTTATTTCAATAGTGACCAACCAAGACAGTGGTTCAAGTACTTACATCTTGCAGAGTTCTGGCATAACACTGTCTTCCACAGTTCTATCAATATGTCTCCATTTGAAGCTCTCTATGGACGTTCACCACCTTCCTTTCCTAACTACAACGTCGAATCTGTCTCTCTCGCAGATGTAGATATGTCCCTACAACACAGAAATGAACTTCTCAACACTTTAAAGAGAAACTTGGAACATAGCAGAAAAATAGTGGAAACTCAAGGTAATAAGAAAAGATGTGACATTACCTTCGAGGAAGGTGATCTTGTGTTGTTACGCCTTCAACCCTGCCGCCAAGCCTCCGTGCAGCGCCGTGTCTCTAACAAACTCTCCAAGTGCTATTATGGTCCTTTCAAGATTCTTCGTAGGATTGGAAAGGTTGCGTACCACCTCGACCTTCCTCATTCTTCACGGATCCACCCCGTCTTCCATGCTTCGCAGCTCCGCAAGTTCTATGGCACAGATCCGAAATCTCGTTTTACTCCAATTCCTTCCATGTTTGAAGACTTAGAACCAGCCAACGACTCTAAAATGGTGACTACAAAGGAGAACCAACAAGAAAAACATGCAACGGTGGGAACTCAGACTCAAGAGAAACAAGCAAAGGACTTAGAAGGAAAAAAGAGGACCTCTGTTTGCAAAACTAGGACAATTCTCACATGCTAGAAATGAAGAACAATCTGAAGGGGGAAGTTGCAAATGAAAATAATGGTTTTACTTTCCCTACTTTTAAGTCTCCCAACACCTCTGACACACATATCTCAAACGTATCTTTGAATTTTCCTTCTACACCGCATAATGTTTATGATGAAGCCAAAATCTCATCTCAACCCTTCCTTTTACCGCCTCGTGATGCGAGTCAACCTAACCCTCCACCTTTCTCTGCTTCTTCATGTGCTACAGCACTTTCCAAGATGCTGAGCCCTACTGCTACACTTGTCCCGAAGCAGCCACATGGCCCACATGCACAGCCCATCCTGGATACAGCTGTTCCACACTCCACTATTGCCAACAACATCACAAATCCAGTCGGTCACAAGAAGTCTTCCTCGTGGGCCACTTCGTTCCAACCCAATAGCACAAGCTCTAAGCCCAACCTTAAGGACAAGGTTATTCTTGGGCAGGATAATATTGATAGTAGGCCCACACGAGTTAAGGCCCAGCCTAAATGGATGCAAGATTATGAGATTAAGTAGAATGTCTTTAATATTTTGTTATTTTTATTAGTTGGGCCTGATCCAATTGTGTAGCCCAATTAGAATTATGTTGGTATATAAGTTGTTGTCTCCTTTGAAGAGGGGCAAACTATTGCTAAGATATTTAATATTCATGTTATTTCTCCTTAGTTTTGTGTTTGTTTTATGGTAAACCTTAGATCTAGAAATAGTTGCTGAAACCTTTTTATCAGTCGTCGTTCTGAATCACAGTGATTCTGGTCAGGTTGATCATGTAGATGCCACGGAAATAAGCAATTCACAAGATGAGAACATTTCAGGTGATGAAGAAGGTAACATGGTGCAAACGCATGAAACCCTAGAAATGAAAGCTGAACCAATTGAGGAGGATCGTGAGAAGAAGAAGCTTTGGGTGGATGTTATCAACGACAATCGGAACCCTGCTAAGGGGCTTACCATCGAATTTGTGGCACCTAAAGTTGTCAATGGAGAACTTGAAATCGAAATCGAAGCTGAAGATATTGAGTCTGAGGTTAAGTACTGGGAATCAGCTCTCATTATGCACGCTTTTGGTGAAGATTTGAGCATGAATGCCGTTAAGCAGTTTATAATGAAACAATGGAATTTCGTGAAGCTCCCAGATATGTTTTACAACGATGATGGTTATTTCATTTTGAGATTCCACTCATATGCTGATAAGGATATGGTACTAATGAAGGGCCCTTACAAAATTCACAATAGGCCTATGTTGCTACGAGAATGGAAGCAGGATTTCTGTATGAATCGGGATATGCTTCGTACCATCCCCCTTTGGGTGAAACTTCCGCGACTTCCTCTTAACTTGTGGGGTGCGTGGAGTTTGAGTAAAATTAGGAGTGCTTTAGGAACACCACTTGTTACAGATGAATGCACGGCAAATACGCTTAGGGTATCGTATGCTCGAAATTTGGTTAAGGTTGACATTACTCAAGAATTGAAGCATGAGATCCCCATTTGTGATGCTGGAGGAACAAGGAGGAAGCAACCTATTAAATACGAGTGGAAACCCTTTTACTGCAGGAAATGCCAAAAGATAGGGCATAATTGTATTAATCAACGAAGGCCTGCCCGAGAGTGGAAACCAAGAGGTAATGGGCCAAATGTTGTGGTGGAGAGCAATGTTGTGGTGGTACCAAATGTGATGACAACCCAAGTGGAAATGCCAAAGGTGAATGACACGAGCACTAGCAGTGAAATAATTGCAGGTCATGATAGTTGGAACACAGTTGGCACTAGCAGAAGGGACTGAGGAAAAGGTGTGGCAACTGAAGGAAATGTAATTCAATGTCAAAATGGGTTTGGACTACTGGGGACTTTGAATGATCCCCTAGTGAGTCAAAACACAGTTCCATGATTGTGTCATGGAATATGAGGGGGCTTAATAAAGTGGTCAAGACTAAAGAGGTATGCTCCCATCTTCTAAGTCTTGATCCTATGATAGCTATTTTGGTTGAAACTAGGGTGAAAAAGAATAAAGTTAATGCAGTTAGAGATATATTACATCTGAAGGGTTGCTACATTGATAACTATGAAAATCATGAAAATGGAAGGTTATGGATTTGGTGGAATAATAAACATGTGAACATTAAGAAGGTGTCTAGCTCTATTCAAAATATCCATTGTGGAGTATATAATCTCCAAGGTGATTTCCTTTTTTAGCTAACTGCCATTGATGGCTCCAAGAGTTTGACTAAATTTTGGTAAAACATAATGTTGGGAAAGATGTTCCAACATGAAGAATTCAGACCCAGACTAAAGATGTCGAGTGAAATGTCACAGCATGAAGATTCAACATCATAATTGTCATATCAGATCTTGTTTAAATCTGTTCCATGATTCAAGGCGTGATTAGCAATGGATCAAGGAAGAAAGATACAAAGCCCAACTCAGCATAAGACTATAAAAGAAGACCAAGATCTAGACAGAAGAGTGAGAGAAGACGACATAGACTTAGGAATCCTATTTTGTAAAGTAGGGTTAGGTTTGAGAGTCGTAGGTTTCTCTTGTAAGTCTCCCTCTGTATCGATTTGATGCAGTGTGGTAGACATAGGAACTTGTACAGATTCAGAAGCCCGTAGGCAATGAATCGTGAGTGTTCTTGGATGAAGCTTTTAACCAAATTCGAGTTAGCTTGTTTGTCAAGTATGCTTGACAGATTTCTGTATTGACAGGGATGATCTAGAAATCACAGTTGGTGATTAAGGGAAGTGAGTGGGGTATCTCATATCAGGTTTGTAAACGTTTGAGTTTAGCCTTGGTAAAGATGTTCATTGGGTAGATGTTAGGTATGAAGTTGTAAACGGGGGAGTTTAACATTGTAACAGTCTACAGATAGTGAAGTCTTCTTCCTGAATTGGTATCCCCCAGATGTAGGTGAGTTGCACCGAACTGGGTTAACAATTACTGTGTTCTTTATCATTCTGTAGATTTACGTTTTCTGTTAGGGTTCATGATAAACATGTTGGATCAGATGTCGTGACATCTGAGATCCTGCAGTTCTGATATTCAAGGTATCAGTCTACTGTTACGCCTCTGAGTTTAAATGATTATGTAGCACAATGTCTTGACATGTGTTAGGACATCTGCTGTCTGCATAAGCCAGAATATCAGCCATATATGGGTTAAACTACTTGGAGCAAAGGAAAAGGTTATGGCTGGAGCTGGACAAAATTCATGAGGGCCAACAGGGACCTTGGTCGATGTAAGGAGATTACAACAATGTGCTAAGTTCGATGGACAAGAGTGGGGGAAACCTGGTGCATGAGAAGGAGTATAAGGATCTGATGGACATGATGACTAGAACCAATATGAGTGTTATTGATAGTTCTGGTAGGTATTTCACTTGGTGTAATAATCACAGTGAGAATGTTATCTACTCTAGAATTGATCATGTGATGGCCAATATTGATTGGTTATAGAAGTATATCAATGCCACCCTTGGTATTCTTGCCCCTAGCATTTCAGATCATGCTCTTTTGAGTATTAAAAATCCTGGAATTTGCAAGCAGAAGAAGCAATTTCATTTCAAATTTTTAAACAGTGTGGTTGATTGCCCTGGTTTTCTTGAAAAGTTGAATAATTACTGGAAAGCCCCTATAGATGGTAGGCATATTATTATGTTATGGAGGAAGCTGTTGAGAGCTCAAGCAACCATTAGGCATATGAGCAAGCCCATGATAGATTATGCAGCCTACTTGAAAAAAGCTAGAGATAAGCTGATTGAAATGCAGAATCTGTTGATGCATGATAGAAACAAATCTATATTGATTCAGCAGGTGAAGTACAGTTCAGTGGAGGTGTTTAAATGGAGCAACATTGAGGAGATGAATCTTATGCAAAGATCCAAAATTGAGTGGCTGAGACTTGGTGGTGGAAATAATCATTACTTCCATGCTCAAGTTAAGGCTAAGCATAATCAAACTGATCTGAGCAATATTTGTAAAGAAGATGGTACTAGACTCACTGCTAATGAAGATATTGAAAAGGAAGTCTTGGAGTTTTATGGCAAGCTGGTGGGTGAAAAGAGTGATAATCTATTGGGCATATATTTGGTTGCTATGAGAAGGGGTCCTCAAATTACCACTGAACAAATAGATATGTTGATTAGGCCAATTACTGAGCAGGAAATTATGAAGGCAATGAATGGTATATGAGACCTCAAGGCTCTGGGGGTTGATGGCTATGGAGCCAAGTTCTTTAAGGCATCTTGGCAAGTCATCCAACATGATGTGGTTAATGCTGTTATGGATTTTTTTAACCATAATTACATGTACCCTGCTGTTAATTCCACCTTTGTCTCTCTTATTCCTAAAGGCAATGCTGGCAGAACTATTAGAGATTTTAGGCCTATATCTTATTGCACTACTGTGTACAAGATTATTTCTAAAGTGTTGACTGGTAGACTGAGTATTGTTATGAGCAACATTATCAACCAGAGTCAGGCTGCTTTCGTGTCGGGGCAAAGCATCCATGATCACATCCTTTTGGCTTATGAGCTTATAAAGGGATACAGTAGAAAGGGTGGCACACCAAGGTGTATGTTGCAGCTAGACATTCAGAAAGCATACTACACGGTTGACTGGTTTGCACTTGAAAACATTCTGAATAAGTTGAGCTTCCCTCATCAGTTTGTCAAGTGGGTAATATTGGTTGTTTCTTCTGTCACTTTTAAGTTTATGAAGGCTAAGGAGGGTCTGAGACAAGGTCACCCGATTTCACCTTTGTTGTTTATTATTGTTATGGAGTATTTTCATCGTAGCGTGCAAAGACTTGGTGATATTCCGGACTTCAATTTCCATGCCAAGTGTGAGACACTGCAGATCATTAACATCAGTTTTGCTGATGACTTGCTTTTGTTCTCTAGGGGTGACACGAGATCGATTGAGCTGCTGATGAAGAAAATGGACGAGTTCTCAAAGGCTACTGGGTTGGTTCTGAATCCCTCAAAGTGTAGAGTCTATTATGGTGGTATTGAGCCTCAAGTAAAAAGTAGTATTAAGCTTATCACTTCTTTCCCTGAAGGCACACTTCCGTTTCGTTATCTTGGAGTCCCTCTCATGAGCAAAAAGCTGCACATTAGCCATTATATGGGATTGGTGGACATGAGTGTTTTTCGAATCAAGCATTGGAGCTCCAAGCTGTTAAGCTATGCCGGAAGAGCTTAATTAATTCAAAGCATTACTACTGCAATGACATCCTATTGGATGCATTGCATCCCCTTCCCTAAAAAAGTAATCCATGTTATTGAAGCTATTTGCTGTGGTTTTCTCTGGATAGGTACATACTCTAAATCTAGAAAATCCTTGGTTGCTTGGGATCAAGTGTGTAGACCTAAGCACAAAGGGGGGCTGAATTTGGTTTCTCTGGCTGATTGGAATAACACATGTCTCACTAAGTTGCTTTGGAACCTTGAGAAGAAGAAGGATAGTTTGTGGACTAAGTGGATCCACATGTTCTATTTCAAAGATCAAGACTTGGACAATGTGAAAGTGAGCCAAAATGCGTCGTGGATTATAAAAAGAGTGATGAAGCAGCGTGAGGCTCGAAACAGTATGCAAAACTGGCATATCATGCAGGATAGGTTCAACATGAAGATGACTTATGATAGCATTAGAGGTAATTTGCCTAATGTCAATTGGAAGATGTTGATGAATAATAACATTGCGAGAGACCGAGAGCGTTGTTCATCATGTGGCTTGTTTGTCATAGGAAGATCCCTATGAAAGATAGACTAAAGAAGTTTGGCATACTTGGTGATGATAAGTGCTTCTTTTGTGATGAAACTGAAACCATAGACCATGTGTTTTTTCGCTGTCCCAATTTGAAGACGCATTGGATTAAAGTCCTGAATTGGTTAGGGGGATCATAGGCCTATTGGGTGGAAAGATGAGATTATTTGGTTGATGAGGAATGGGAAAGGCAAGGGTAGGAGGGCTTGTTTGCTCTGTAGTGCCGCAGCCGAAACAATTTATGAAATTTGGAATATAAACAATAGGATTTTTGGAAACCTTGTAATTAATAGTGACATTGGGGGTATAGTGATAGAAAATCTTACTTATGGAGGGTGGTGTTTTCCTAAGATTAGACACCATCTAGCTAACCTTATGTGTGTATATGGGTTAGTTAGCTTTGGTTTTTGGTTTTTGCTTGTTGGTTTTATTTGTATTTCTTCTCTTATATTGGCTCAATAAAGCTTGCTTTATTTCCATATATATATATATATATATATATATATATATATATATATATATATATATATATATATATATATATATATATATATATATATATATATATATATAAAAGGTTATGAAGTTTTTCTTAATTTAATAAAAAAACATTTTAAATATTTATATATTATGAAAAAGAAGATTACTAAATAAATATTAACTATATAATTTTTATTACACATAAACCCTACTAAATTACTTGAAAGTATTAATTTTTAAATATATAATTATTTTTAAATTCATTTGAAATTTTATAAATTCAATGAAAATACATATTTAAAAGTAAAATAATAAAATCAAGTATATAAAATAAGACTTGTGAGTGGTTTAGAGAGAGAGAGAGAGAGAGAGAGAGAGAGAGAGAGAGAGAGAGAGAGAGAGAGGGGTAAGTGAAATGAAAATCTAAAAGGAAGCAAAGAAAACCAACCGTAAGAGAGAGAGAGAGAGAGAGAGAGAGAGAGAGAGAGAGAGAGAAGCTCCATCTTCATATCTGTCAAGCGAGATCTCCCACAGTTGAATTAAAACTGGTTTAGTCTTCTTCTTGCTCTTTATCGGACCCACCCTCGTCCCGGTATTTTTCTTCTTTGGTTTTTTATCTGTGGTTTTTGTTTTTTCATACTCTTGTTTTCATCTAAGCTTCATCAATCGGTTCTTAATTAGATGATATAATGGATGTATTTATAACAGGTGAAGCTAACAATTGCTGGGAAACATATTGTGAAAGAAGAAGATTTTGAGGTTCTGACATATGATTTTGTTAAAGACTATGATGTGTCAAGTATATCTGGTTCAGAAAGTGATACCGATGATGATGATGATAGGGGAAACGAGTGTCGAGTCGAAGTGATGTGCGTGGTAAGTATAGTGAAAACTTTAAGCAAAAAAAACTAATCTTAAATACTAATATGTCAAGAACTTGAAACATGCATAGAAAGATTAATTCGAGATTGGAACAAATGGACATGTGTGGAATAGTACTTGAATAAGGCAAAGTCAAAGGTCAAATAAAGACTTTGATTTTGCTTCACATGCAAGTCAGCAAATGATGTAGATGAATTTGTTAAGCTAGTGTAAAAAGTACATAGACAAAGTCAGTAAGGTAAAAAGGTCAAATTTATGTATATAAATGACTTTTTAAACCAATGACTGCTCTTGACCAGATGAAATGGTCATGTTAATGCATATGGGGATGTGCTGAAAAGGAAACAACGCAATACAAAAATGTGTGGGATAAATTTGGGATATGACACAATTATGTTATGAACAAGCTTCTAAGTAAAGTGTTTTTAAATCGCTTTGTTTAAAGCGACTTCAGTTGACTTGTGGTTGACTTACATTAGAAGTAATCAAGATCGTAGTGATATCATGTACTATTTCATTTGATTAAATTCATTGAGATGATTCCAAGCTCTTTAAATGTTATGTTTTGCTTCCACGTATTTTAAAATCTCTGATTTCGTTTATGAGACCTAAAATGTTTTTAAAGTGTCTAATTGGGGATATGTCTATTCAACCCCCCCCCCCCCCTTCTAGACCTCGTTGATGTCCATATTCTCACCCAATAGGAGCCTCCAAGTTAAAGGCCAAAATTGACTCCAGACTGGCGCCAACCAGGTCTTTGGGCAGTACCAATCAAAGGAGCTGCATCTGATCATATATTTGCAAAAGGTACGGAACCTGGTCATTCATAATTTCAGAAGGTTCATGAAACGAGAAAAACAACAAGAGGAGGAAAATAATGAAGGAAGATCTTCCTTTACTTTGATATGCTTCATGTGTTGAAATAAAATGAATATTTTGAAGAAGAGTTCTTCTTGTCCTTGGTTATAGTTTTGATGAAGACAAACACATCAACAAAAAGAAGTTAAAGCTAGAATATTAAAGCAATCAAATTCAAATTATCAAAATGCTTGAATATATATATATATATATATATATATATATATATATATATATATATATATATATATATATATATATATATATATATATATATATATATATATATATATATCTTAATTGCTCATAAAAATCATGCATCTTTTAAAATGATTTTGAAACTAACCATTTTGTTTTTGGTAAATTGTGGCATTTCAAACCGCCGTAATAGCACTGTAAAACCGCCAAAATTCGCATCGTTTCCTCAAAATGTAAAAATACTTTAAGTTTTTAAAAAAGTATTAGGTGTAACCGGTTACACCATTTATAGTAACCGGTTATACACGCGAAAAATTTCAAATTTCATGAAAAATATGATTATAACGTTATACAACTTTCATACATCAAACATGGCAATGTTACATGAATATACACTCTTTCAAAAGGGTATATTGCATGTATATATACCTATGGTTTCAATTTAAAAAAAAAACTCTTAGACACAAAACCTGTTGGAATCAACCCAAAGACTATGGGAATTCCTACTATCACGCAGCAATTATACAGAAAGTAGAAAGAGAATAGGGAAGAAGAAGATGAATAGTGTTCTTGCTGCCCACAAACTGTGGGACTTTCTCTCTTCTTATTACTCACTCTGCAACTGCAGAATTCTGTGAGAAATTACAAAGTGTTGTAATTGATTGATCGATACAAAATAATGGGGGAAACTCCCTATTTATAGAATTAGGTTTGCTTGCATCTCAAGACAAAGCCCAAACTATAAAAGCCCAAAATATCAAATCTAATCTAAATGATATCAAATCAAATCTAATCTAATAAAAGCAAAATCTGAATCCCATCTAAATGAATCTGTCGAAACACTTTCGACAATTCGACACTAAGCAATTCGACTTCGACTTCGACACTAGACAACAACCTGTTGTCTTCGACTTCGACTTCGACAACAATGGATTACATTCAACACACCACCTAATACATTGTGTCTAAACTATATATGTTCATCATAGACCTTAGCCTTCTGAATCCTTCGACTTGCACTCCCTTCGTCATGATATCTGCAATCTGATTCTCAGTTCTGCAGTGTTCCAAATTCATCTTCCCTTCTGCTACCTGCTCTCGAAGATAATGGAACCTCATCTCGATGTGCTTGCTTCGACCATGAGCTATTGGATTCTTCGCCAAGTTGATAGCTGACATGCTGTCGATCTTCATGGTAATTGCTCCATGACTCATTGATGTAATTTCTTCGACCAGATTCACCATCCATGTTGCTTGACATGCACAAAGAGAAGCAGCAATGTATTCTGCTTCGCATGATGACAATGCCACTACTGGCTCCTTTCTCGAACTCCAAGCAACTGGTGCACCACCTAACATAAACACATATCCAGCTGTGGATTTTCTATCCTCTGCATCACTACACCAGCTAGAGTCTGTGTATCCCACTAACTTGCATTCTTTCCCTTCATCAGCTGCTGGAAACAAAATGCCATAGTCGAGAGTTCCTTTCAGATACCTTAGTATCCTCTTCACCGCTGCTAGGTGTGATACCTTTGGCTTCTGCATAAATCTACTTACCATACCAACACTGTATGCTAAGTCAGGCCTTGTGTGACAAAGGTATCGAAGTGACCCAATAAGTCTTCTGTATTGGGTTGGGTCGACATCATCTTCATCTGAATTTTTCGACAGTTGCTGTCTGGGCTCAGCTGGAGTCGAAGTTGGGTTGCAATCTTGCATCTCAAATCTCTTCAATATTTCGCCTGCATATCTTCTTTGATGCATCATTAAACCTCTACTACTCTTGTAGAATTCGATGCCAAGGAAATATGAGAGATTTCCCAAGTCTGACATTTCAAACTCTTCACTCAGGTTACGTTTGAAATCTTCGATCTCCTTCTTGCAACTTCCTGTTATCAACAGATCATCGACATAGAGACATAGTATAAGCAATTCGCCATTGCTTCTTCTTACATATACTCCATGCTCAGTTGTGCACTTCACAAATTCCTTCTCCCTTAAGAAGCTATCGATTTTCTTATTCCAAGCTCTTGGAGCTTGCTTAAGTCCATACAGGGCTTTATGCAGCCTGTACACCTTTCTCTCTTTGCCTTGTTTCACAAACCCAACTGGTTGTGCAACATAAACTTCTTCGTCTAAGGGGCCATTCAGGAATGCACACTTCACGTCCATCTGACATGTGTGCCAATTATTCATATTTGCTAGACCAACAACCAACCTGATTGTTTCGATCCTAGCAACTGGTGCAAAGACTTCGTCATAATCAATTCCTTCCTTCTGAAGAAATCCTTTCGCTACGAGTCTTGCTTTGTGTCGAACTACTTCACCTTTTGGATTCAACTTTACTTTGTAAACCCACTTCACATCAATTGCCTTCTTGCCTTCAGGCAATTCGACAAGTGACCAGGTGTTGTTGACTTCAATGGATTTTATTTCTTCATTCATTGCTTTCACCCACTTCGAATCTTTCAATGCCTCAGCTGCATTGACAGGTTCGACATCTGCATAGAAAGCATAGTGTACCAGTTCACCTTCTTCATCGACAACATCATCTGATGTAATCACACATTCCTGCAATCTTGCTGGCATTTGTCTTGATCGACGAGGTCTACTTGGTCCTGCTTGGTCTTCGACACTTTCTTGTCGAACTTCTCTCTCAGCTTCTCTAGCTGGTTCTTCACAACTGATTCTTACTGAATCTTTGTTGACATTTTCTGTCCAGTCCCACTCCTTAAGCTCATCAATGATCACGTCTCTGCTGATCACAATCTGCTTGTTCACTGGGTCGAACAGTTTGTATCCACCTGTCGAATGATATCCCACCAGGATCATTTGACTTGACTTGTCATCTAACTTTCGTCTCAACTGATCTGGCACATGCCTATGTGCAATCGATCCGAAGACCTTAAGATGACTTAAGCTTGGCTTCACACCAGACCAACATTCTTCTGGCGTAATCCCATTTAGCTTCTTCGTCGGACACCTGTTCAGAAGATATGTCGAAGTCGAAACAGCTTCTCCCCATAATTCTTTAGGAAGATGTTTGCCCTTCAACATACTTCGAACCATGTTCATGATGGTTCGATTCTTCCTTTCTACAATTCCATTCTGCTGTGGAGTGTAGGGTGGCACCACCTCATGCACAATCCCTTCTTTCTCACATAGTCTGTCGAAATCTTTCGACACATATTCTCCACCACCATCAGTTCTCAAAACCTTGAGCTTACGACCACTTTGTCTTTCGACCATAGATTTGAACTTGGCAAATACCTCAATCACTTCACTTTTCTTCTTGATCAGGTAGGTCCACAGTTTTCGACTGAAATCATCTATGAATGTGACAAAGTATTTGTTACCTCCCATAGAATCGACCTGGATTGGACCACATACATCAGAGTACACAACATCAAGAATTCCCTTCGACCTGCTTCCTGCATCCTTACTGAAGCAATTCTTGTGTTGCTTTGCCTGCACACATTCCTCACAAACTTCATCTGGAATGTTAATTTCTGGCAAACCTGAAACCATGTTCTTTCTCTTCAGATCTCTGATGTCTTTGAAGTTGAGATGCCCAAGCCTATAATGCCATATCCACTCATCTCTGCTAGCTGCAGTTGCAAGACACTTGTGCTCCATCACATTTAGTTCAATCTTGAAGGTTCTATTCTGAGACATTGGAGCCTTCAAGATCAACCTACCACTTGCGTCGAGAACTCTCATCATCTTGTCTTCGACAACTACCTTGTAGTTCTTTTCGACAAGCTGCCCTATACTGAGCAAATTACTCTTCATGCCTGGAATGTACAACACATTGGAAATTGTTGACCTTTTGCCATCTTTCCTCATAATCAGAACATCACCAACACCTTCAGCTGCTAGAGTGTTGTCATTTGCAAACTTCACTGTGTTCTTCGACGAGGGCTTCATGTTGACAAACCAATCTTTCCTCCCAGTCATGTGTGATGAGCATCCTGAGTCCAAGTACCACTGGTCCTTGAGACTCTCATTATCTCTGGTTGTAACCATCAGCATCATACCTTCTTCTTCTTCATGCTTCGCCAGCTTTGCATCATCTTCTTGATTCTTTCTTTCAGGACATTTTGTCGAATAGTGACCATACTGGTGACAATTATAACACTGAATGTGGCTTTTGTCAGGCTTTCGACCACCACTTCTTCCTCTACCTGCAGCACCACCTCTTTGGTTGCCTTGGTTCTGGGTCCTTCTATGGTTCGACCAATTCGCCTCTTGCTGATTTCCTCTGCCTGTCGAATTGTTGTAGCTTCCTCTACCTTTGTCGACCATCTTTTCTTTACCCTTCTTATCTTTCACTGATTGAGCTTGCAAGGCCACATCATTCTTCGACTTGCTTGCAGCTCTTTCAGCCATTCTTTGTTCATGAGATTCAAGCGTCCCTTGAAGCTCTTCTTTCGTTACCTTCGACAAATCTTTTGATTCTTCTATGGCTACTACCACGTGATCAAATTTTGGAGCCAACGATCTCAAAATCTTTGAGACAACTGCTTTCGTCGTCAACACTTCTCCACACACTTTGATTTGATTCACAAGTCTCGTAACTCTTGTGAAGAAATCTGTTATGCTCTCATTGTCTTCCATCTGAAGCAATTCATACGCCCTTTTGTGAGTTTGTAACCTCACCTCTTTCACCTTCTCTGCGCCTCCAAACGATTTTTCCAGAATCTCCCATGCATCCTTCGCTGTTTCTGCATCACTAACTTTCTCAAAGTTATCTGCATCAACACATTGATGGATTATAAAGAGAGCTTTATAATCTTTCTTCTTCAATTCTTTGAATGCAGCCTTTTCTTGATCCGTCGCACCTTCTTCAAGAGTTGTTATTCCTTCCTTCACAAGATCCCACAAATCTTGATAACAGAAAACAACCTTGATTTGCTTGCACCAATTCTCATAATTGTCTTTCTTGAGAATTGGAAGGTTTGCTGGAAAATGGCCGTTTGGATGATTCGTAGCCATCGCGTTCTTGCGATTTCTTGCCCTTGAATCTCTTAAACCGGAGCTCTAGATACCAGATGTTGGAATCAACCCAAAGACTATGGGAATTCCTACTATCACGCAGCAATTATACAGAAAGTAGAAAGAGAATAGGGAAGAAGAAGATGAATAGTGTTCTTGCTGCCCACAAACTGTGGGACTTTCTCTCTTCTTATTACTCACTCTGCAACTGCAGAATTCTGTGAGAAATTACAAAGTGTTGTAATTGATTGATCGATACAAAATAATGGGGGAAACTCCCTATTTATAGAATTAGGTTTGCTTGCATCTCAAGACAAAGCCCAAACTATAAAAGCCCAAAATATCAAATCTAATCTAAATGATATCAAATCAAATCTAATCTAATAAAAGCAAAATCTGAATCCCATCTAAATGAATCTGTCGAAACACTTTCGACAATTCGACACTAAGCAATTCGACTTCGACTTCGACACTAGACAACAACCTGTTGTCTTCGACTTCGACTTCGACAACAATGGATTACATTCAACAAAACCATCTACATAAACTTTCATACATATTCATTAAAGTTTCACTCATTTAATTATGAGCACTTAGGTGTATATGTTTGGATTGTGATCAATACAAAGAGGAAATCAAATAACACATAATTGATTCAAGAGCTATAACTTCTGTTGCAAATTCAGATTGTTGTGATTTCCTTGCTGTCCAGAATTGTTGGAAGCAAGAGAGTGAATAAGGGAGGATTGTTCTCTTGTTGCACTTTGTAAAGATGATAAGGGGATTGTCCTTATTGATTGTGTTGCTTATGTTAGAAGATTGTGGGATAGGTATTGGTGGAAGACTTGTACAAAGATCTGACATTGTGGAAAATCTCTTACATAATTTTGTGAATATACAAAGTAAGAATCAAGATTATGGTCTGATAAAATATTATGAAATTTCAGTCTGGTGATTTTAATCCCAATTTGGTTATTGTTCAAATCTGATTCCTTAACTAATTATAAGATTTCAATTTAGTCCCTTAATAAAATTTTTGACTCATTATTTTGATTTTTGCCATGCTGTCATATACCACTTCATCCAAATTTAACGTTTTCCTCAATATTTAACGGAAAGGATTAATTTGATTAATGGAATGGTTTTTAAGAGATTAAAATATAACATTTATTAAATAAGGGACCAAAGTAAAATCTGAAATTAAATTAAAGAAATTCGGGACTAATTAAGTCTATATGCACTATCTATGTCATTTCAATTTTCTATCTCTTTACTTCAATAATTCAATAATTATATCTACCCTCGTATTTTATTAATAAATTGAACTAACTCTCTTTGCATAATTTTCTCACCAACACCAACATCTTTGCATAGATAACTTAGGTGTGATGCAATTAAGTTATATGTTAATGTTGCGCTCAGAGAGTTTCTGTTGATGTTGGGCTCTGTGAATTTGGGTGTGGTGAGCGTTATTGGTATTGGTCGTTGATTCAAGTCTGGAGGGAGTTCTGGTATTGTCCTTCGTGGTGTAGGTCCATTGTTTTGATGGTTATGGTCGGTGTTGATGTTCTCTGAATTTCTCCAGGCCCTCACTCGAGTTTAGCATTGATTTGGTGGGGTTCGATCCTGGTCATTACGTCTTGTCGTCAGCCCAGATGCTTGCATCATGTTTCAGGGATATCTTGTTCAGGTGCTTTATTCTTTTGGCCGGTGGTAATGCTTTGTCTCCTATTGTGTGGATGGTAGCCTTCCTGGTCAGCAGTGCGCCTTGCCATTCAAGCGCCAGGGCAATGATGCTCCAACATCGTGTACTTGTTTGCAGTTGGTGCTGTTGCTGGAATCAGTGGTGCTGCTGGTCTGCTTGCCTGGTGTTAGTGATCAGCGCATGGAGTTCATATCGTGGTTCGACCCCGAAGGTGTTGAGTCTATAATGATCACTGAAGTGGCATCTTTAGGGTCGTGTTGCATCAGGTGGGCCTTGAAATTGGTACCATAGTGGTGGTTGTAGGGATGTTTATGAAGTCTGGATAGTGGTGATTAGAGAGGTGCTAGCTTGGTCTTGGGTTGATCTTTGCGTGTTGGTTGCTGGGAAAGTGCAGTTTTTTTGGTGGTCCATTGTTCCAATTTATTATGTATCAATTCAGCACTTTATTATTCACTTTATTTCCTGGTGTGGTAGATTTTGATGGAGTCTGCTATAGCCGAACCAGGATCCTCTCCTGCTCTCCCTCTCCTGCTGTGTGTGCAGCACTAATTCTAACCATTGGATGAATGTTTTGTGTCTCTCTCTTTCAATTAATTGCACTAATTAATTTTTTTCAACCATTGAATTTAAGGCAGGATGATAGCTGAATGAAAAAGACCTATATTGTATTGTTTTAATTGGCATATCTTATGCCTCAGTTTTAATATATTTCCTTTGCTTTAAAAAAAAAAAAATACAATCAAGTTATATTTGTGATGCAATTAATTTTCATCATGAATTGAAATAATATCTAGACGGTATGAAGTTTTTCTTAATTTAATAAAAAACATTTTAATTATTTATATATTTTCAAAAAGAAGATTAATAAATACATATTAACTATATAATTTTTTTTTACACATAAACCCTACTAAATTACTTAAAAGTATTAATTTTTAAATATTTTCTCAATGATTTAATTTGATACTTGTGTAAAACAAATTAATTTTAATCTTTAAAAAAAGTCAATTAATATTTTCAATAACAATAAATAAGTAAAGTTGGTTTATTATTTCATGAAAATATTTATTTTTAAATTCAATGAAAATGCATATTTAATATTAAAATAATAAAAATAAATATTAATTTATAAAAGTATACTTATAAAATAAGACTTGGGAGTGGTTTAGAGTGATAGAGAGAGAGGTTAAGTGAAATGAAAATCTAAAAGGAAAGAAAAGCAAGCGTAGGAGAGCTAGTACAGTGACAGGTAACGTAAATGGTGAAAGAAAAATTACTGTACAAATGGGGAGGTTGGTTTTGCAGCATGTGGCAGATTGCGCAGAACTGTGGGAGCACCACTTTTCGAATTTTGATTGGCTGAATAATGTTAGCATGGATCCATGACTTGTTTTTAAATGAACACAAGAAAAAGACAAGAGGGAACCTAACAGAAAAATCGGAGAGAGAGGAGAAGCTCCATCTTCATATCTGTCAAAGCTTCTCACTCAAAGAAGATCTTTGCATTACCTTAAGCGAGATCTACCACGGTTCATTTGAAACTGGTTTACTCATCTTCTTGCTCTTTATCGGTCCCCCCTCGTCCCGGTATTTTTTTTCTTTGG
This sequence comes from Lathyrus tuberosus, assembly GCA_022829125.1. Lineage (NCBI taxonomy): Eukaryota > Viridiplantae > Streptophyta > Magnoliopsida > Fabales > Fabaceae > Lathyrus > Lathyrus tuberosus. The sequence goes on from JALAZF010000446.1 coordinate 386,674, forward strand.
TTTTTTTATTTATCTGTGGTTTTCATTTTTTCATACTCTTGTTTTCATCTAAGCTTCATGAATAGATGATATAATGGATGTAATTATAACAGGTGAAGCTGACAATTGCTAGGAAACTTATTGTGAAAGAAGTTTTTGAGGTTCTGACATCTGATTTTTTTAAAGACTATGAGGTATCAAGTATATCTAGTTCAGAAAGTGATATCGACTACGATGATGATAGTGGAAATGAGTGTCGAGTTCGAAGGGATGCGTGTGGTAAGTACGGTGAAAGCTTTAAGCAAAAGCTATTCATAATTTCATATGTCTTCAGACAGGGCAGAGAGTTGTGGGGCACAAGACATTTCACAGGTTATCTAATGTTGTTTGTTACTAAATAATTTTGAATAAGTTATAGTTTAGCACTTTTTGTATGATTTATCAAATAAAAGATGGTTAGAGGTTCATTTAGGCATAGTGGGTGGTGTGAAGATTAGCAATATATGCATGTTACATGTACCATGCTAAAAGATTAATATTTAAACATATGTGAAGCATGATGTTTATTAATTCCTGTTATGTTGGAGGTCCAGTCCTTCAGAAATATTGTGTTGGGATCAATTTTGGCTGTCACACTCACTTGCTCACGTTACTTATCTTTTAATAACAATTAGGATTCTGTACTTATCCTATGACATGCACTGTTGCAAAGTCATTCTTGTAAAGATTGTGTATATACAGTTCAGTTTTTATCTATAAGTTGATCTGAGATATTGATAACACATGTTAAAGATTAATGACTATATGTATAATTGTTTTTCCTGAAACTTAATTATGATACATAGACATGGTTTGTATAAATTTTTCCATTTTTCACTTTGTGTTTTTCTCACAACTTGATCTATAAACTTCCAATGAAGCAATTTATTTGAATTTTTTTTATTTGAATAAGAACTGTCGGATTAAGTCCATATTATTATGTTGTTACGCAAAATTGTTTTTGATTCTATCTTAGTATCTTAGTGTATAGCTTTGTTTACTTTTCATCTTCATGGTTTCTTTTCATTTAATTTTTGGTTCAGCTTATCACAAGGGTTACTTCTAAACCAGATAACGAGTTCTCAATTACGGGAATACACTAAAGGCATCTTGCTTATGTACTGGTTCGTCCATATTCTGCATTTTAATATATTTATTATTTCATTTCTAGACAGGTATATTTTATTTTACTCTTCGAATTCATATTTCGAATATTATGAAAATATAAATTAAATTGAGTTTGCAATTTTTTTTTTTTTTTTCTAAAACTTCTTTGTCAGAAAATCAAGAGTTCAGTGATTAACTTATTTAAGAAAATGCAAGAGAGTCAAGAGAGAACAAATTGATTAAATGCTGATTATAAACATGTTTATATTAATCTTCTGATTTAAAAACAAATTCAGAACATCAAGATAAAAGTGAAAATAAAGAACATTAAACAAGTTATATAAGTGCAAAGCAAATGTAAATCCTGATTATACTAGCAGTTAACAACATTAAAAGGCAATAGAAAGTAGAAAGACCAAAGATCAATTCAGTATATTGAGACATCCAAAAGCTAATTCTAGACCAAAGATCAATAGAAACAAAGACAAAGACTGAAGGATTTGTTAGTTTATTTATCTCCTAAGTCCAGCTTGTTGAAAATGAGCAGTAACATCACTCTTTTTTCATCTATTACAAATATGAAATAAACTTTAGCATAAAAAAACAGAATGTATCAAAACTTCAGACATGTAAATTCATAATTCATTTACCTTCTTATTGGACGCCGACGTCTTCGTCTTCTTCTTCTTAGGAATACTTTTGCTTTTGTATTTGTTTTTTATTTTGCGTTTGCAGATACAGTGTAGTTCTTCCATAGAGAGAGGAACTTCTCCTTTTAAGAGATTTCTTAAACGCCAAATCACCAAACAAACACGGAGTAATTTCCAAATCGGTTGATCCACAGGGTCTTTATACCCCACATGACTTGGTATCCCATTTACTTCCGTTCTACTAAGGTGTCTTTAAGGTTATTATTTAGTTATTAAAAAAATACATGTGGGGATGGATTCTTAAAGCACCACATTAAGAGAGTCACCATAGCAATTTTATTGACATCTTTTCGCTGGTCTTAATACCAAATAAAAGCTACCTCGATTAATATAATATATCATGAAATAAACAAAAAAATTACACTCAGAAATTAATTAAAAAAAGTTTACCAGAAATGTCAACAATGTTGATTCCTACGTTTTGAGATCCGGCCGGAAATACCTTCCAGTTTTTTTCATCTTTAAGGTATCTTCATAGAATATAAGGTCAACAGAACCAGAAGCTTTTACCATTGAATGACCCAGGGATGTTTCAATATTGATTCCATCATTTGGACGTTTACATCTGATAGCATCCCAAAACACTTTAATTATTGGGTTTGGTATAAAGAAAGGTGGTATTTCTCACGCAGGACAAGAATCATAGGGGGCTTTGTTTTTAGAAAATCTTTCCAATGCCAGACCACATTGGCTGCGGCTATTAGAGATGAAGCAGCACTAGATGAGTTACAAACGAGAAGGGTACTATACTCGTAAGACCGTAGTTGATTCATCATAAAACTAAATTTTTTATTGTTGCTAATAAACAAGATGCCTGCTGGTAGTGGTATGCTCTTTGCAAACAACATCATCCCCATAAGCATCTTTATGTCGGAAGCATCCTCAGTGCCTTTCTCAACCTCAATGATTTCAAATATACTTCCATCAAGTAAAAGTTTGCTGAGTTTTTTTCGGAAGCAACTCGGCTGAGAAATCCATAAACCTCAACACAAATTTTCCCATTAAAACCTTGTTTCTTCAGAGCTATTGTAAATATATCAATAAGCGTTGCGTCAAAATCAAACGGTAGGGAGATTCTCAATATCCCAAAAGACGTGTATGTCCATCTTCTCTCTTTTCTAAATGGCTTTCATAGTGGTTTTTTCACTTTCTTTTCTCTCTCTTCCCTTCATAGTTTCTTTCATAGTTGCTTTCAGGTGGTTAGAGATTTAAAGAAAGGTCTGAGGATTTAGTTTGAGAGGGAGGAGAAAAGAGAATGAAGGGAAGAGAGAGAAAAGAAAGTGTAAAAGCCACTCTGAAAAAATATGAAGGGAAGAGAGATAAAAGAAAGTGTAAAAGCCATTATGAAAGCCATTGGAAAATAGATATGAGTGAAGTACACGTATTTTGGGAAAATTTGTGTTGAGGTTTATGGATTTCTCAGCTGAGTTGTTTTCGAAAAAGCTCAACAGCTTTTACTTGATGGAAGTATATTTGAAATCGTCGAGGTTGAGAAAGACACTAAGGATGCTTCTGACATGAAGATGTTTATGGGGATGATGCGGGTTGCAAATAGCACACCACCACCAATAGACATCTTTCTTATCAGCAGCGATATAGATTTTAGTTTTATGATGAATCAACTACGGTCTTACGGGTATAGTACCCTTCTCGTTTGTAACTCATCTCGTGTTGCTTCGTCTCTAATACTTTCCCTATGATTCTCGTCCCGCGCGAGAAATACTGCATTTCTCTAAACCAAACCTTGCAAACCTAGTAATAAGGGTGTTTTGGGATGCTATCAGATGTAAATGTATAAAGGATGGAATCCACACAACAATTTATAATATTGAAACATCTTTGAGTCATTCAAAGGTAAAAGCTTCTGGTTTCGTTGACCATATATTCTATGGAGATACCTAAAGATGAAAAATGCTGGTAGGTATTTCTGGCCGGATCTCAAGGAATCAACATTGTTGACATTTCTAGTAAATTATTTTTAATTAATTTATGAGTGTAATTTTTTGCTTATTTCATGATATGATATGATATTAATCGAGGTAGCTTTTATTTGGTATTAAGACCAGTGAAAAGATGCCAACAAAATTGCGGTGGTGACTCTTAATGTGGTGCCTCAAGAATCCAGCCCCCGCAAGTATTTTGTTAATAACTAAAAATGATGTCCTTGAAGACACTTTGGTAGAACGAGAGAAAATGGGATACCAAGTAATGTTGGGTATAAAGTCCCTGTTGATCAACGAAATTACTCAGGGTTTATTCGGTGGTTTGACGTTTAAGAAGTCTCTTAAAAGGAAAAGTTCCCTGTAGCACCCCAAAATTTGCCCTCCTATTTATACCATCAATAACTGACTTTTGTTTCACATTCATCTGTATATCACAGTAGGTCATAAATTCATAATCATACGTTGCATTGGTCTTCTAAGACATGAGATCGAAGAGTCTTCTTGTTATCAGTATTTGCCCTATGTAGAGGTGATTCAGTCGGTTCTTATTTCAAGTAAAGTTGAAGCAAGGTTGGAATCCATATTATCATGAATATCCTCCTATTCAGAGGTTCATTAAGCTCCAAGGTTTTTCTATTAAGAGGATTCATCAGAAACATCGGATCAGGATTTCATTGGCGTGAATCAAGGTTTGGCTCTTTCTCAGTTCAAGCCATTTCATCAGTATCAGTGTATCTCAAAGAGGATTAGGGTTTTCATGTCAGAGACGTCTGGCTGGTCATGTTCTTTCTACTTCATGTCTTGTTTTCATCTTCAAGTTTTCGTCAGTGATTTGTTCCTATGTGGAGGTCATTGGTCATAAAGGCTATGGTGCAAAAGATCAAGCCGTGAATTCATATCGTGCTTTAGGCATTACTATTCTTCCACGTGTTCGTTGCTTAAGAGTTCATTGAGAATGCAAGGATTGACATAAGAGTTCTTAAGCTAAATTTGATGGAGAATTGAGAATTTTGGTAGAGTGTTCATCCAAGTGGTTATTTGAGGTTTTTGTGTTCGAGTTATTCAAAAGGATTGACATCAGAGTTCTTAAGCTAAATTTGAGCATGGATTCAAGCATTCTCATGGATTACGGAATAAAATTGTTGATGGCTCACGCTGAATAAAATTGTTGAAGGATTTTCGCAATTGAAGCATCTAAATATTCAAAATTGTGACGAAATGGAAGAAATTATTGGATCCACCGTATGGTCTAATCATGATCGTGCTTTTCCAAACTTGGAATCTTTGATCATTCACAATATGATGAAATTAGAAAGAATATGCAGCGATCCATTTCCAACACAGGCTTTTTCAAAGCTACAAGTTATTAAAGTGAAAAACTGTGATATGATGGAGTTTGTTTTCTTGCAGTCAACGGTTAAACACCTTTCGGAATTTGTTGAAATTGAGATATATGAATGTAGATTTATGAGCTATATCATAGCAACAAAATTAAGTGCTTGTTTGGTTCTGCGGTGGGAAACCCACAAACGTGCGTTTGACCCAGAAGCTACACTTTGTAGCTTTTGGTTTTCACGGCAAATGGACTTCAAACGTGCGGCGAGAGTGGGACAGAAGCTAAACCAAACATACCTTAAATGCAGCATGAAAGTTCGTAACAGAAGAGGAGAAAAAGCTACATAACAGCATAAAGATCCACAACAGAAATTCAGTTAGATTTTACAACAGAAAATATACAAAATAGAAAGTTGATAACAGAAACTGAAAAGAAATTATATAGCACAAAGGCTGACCCTAACTTCAACCAGCTCAAACTATGAGATCTCAATTGTGAAATTAACTCTGTTAATCTATAACCAATTCTAAATGATTCCCAATTTTCAAGGCAATTTCACTTGAATTCCCTTTGCATTTTCCAACTGAATCTAAAACAGAAGGGGGATCAATTGCAGATTTTCAATTTCAGCCTTAGAAAATTCATTCAATCTCACTCTCAAAATCACCTAAAAAACTTCTCTAACAGAATTTCATAACCATCTCTAACAAACATCTCCAACAAAGCTTCTTCAAGATTCACACTTCTCTTCACCATCTTCAGTTCAAAAGAACCTGCAACAAAAACTCTGTAACAATGACCAAAATTGCAGCGAAAAGAAAAGGAAGAAGTGGAAGGTTTCAACTGAACTTCACAACAAAATGTTGCGGCAAAGGCGCAACAAATCCAAAAAACGAATTCCACAATTCGAAGTGCAGCATCAACATCAAGAAAAAGGGAGAAATGAAGCAGCCGAAGACGAAAAGAGAAAGAATCGGTACCTGTGAATCATCGACGTCGACAAATTCGGTACGTACTTCACCATCGACCTTCTTCAACAACTCGCTGCCACAACAACATCACAAGAATGATTAAGCCATAACGCAGAGGATCAACACACGATTCACACAAACAATTCGCTAGCCACATCCGCAACTCAACACACAACAATCGCAACAACAACATACTCAGATTCACAGAAGCGCGAAGAAGGTTGAGCAAGAGGAAGAACGAAGCGATACCTGCGAATTTCGTCGACGCCGAGCCATCATATCAGAGTACTTCTCCGTTATTTTAGGTAACAATGAGTTTCCTGAACGACTCTTTACCGCGTCGGAACCCGACGGAGAATATTGACATTGAAACTGGTTCATTGTGTCGCCGTTCTTCGGATATTGATGATGACGGTAATTTTTTCGATCCGTTTGATATTGCTAGAACAAAACACGCTTCTATTAAGATGAAAACGATGTCGTCATTTTCTGGTTATTTGCTTTTAGTCGAGGAAGAAAAGTCACTAAGTTTTGTTTCTTGGCTGAGATCACGACATCGTTCATTTTGTGGTTGAGTAGGATAATGTTTACTTGTGTTTGTTCACATGATTCCTTAGGATTCCTAGCTCCACTTAATTTATGATTAAGTTGGAGGTAGGAGAGACATTCAGCTTTTAATCCAAGAATGACAACATTAGACAGGCTTTCCTGCTGATCCTGGCCTTAGGGCCACAATGCATGATAACTTGTAGGACCGAGTTTCCTTTAGACTTTCTGAGTTTCGAGTCTTTTTTCTCGCACCCATGCGATCTAGATCCCGTTTTCCCGTAGTCGCGTGAACTACGAATGCTCTGATTCTCACTCCAGATGAGATACGTAGGCACAAGACGACGATGTCTTGGCGAGCACATTAACAACTAACTTCCCTTTTCTCTCGCACCTGTGCGATCGAGACCAACCTATTAATAAATTCTTTTCTCTCGCCCTGTGCGATTGAGACCCTTTTTGACCTGTAGGTCGAACTACGACTGCTCAAACTTTTTCTCTCATGTCTAATTGAGAATACGTAGGCACAAGGTGGCGATGTCTTGGCGAGCAACCTTTCCCCACAATCCCGTAGTCCTCCGAACTACGTTGACTCTGAATTTCCCACTCCCGAGGGAATACGTAGGCCTAGGACGACATTGTCCTATTGAGTCACTTTTTTTTTCTTTCCCCGTTTCTCAGTTTCTCAGTCTTTTCCTTTTTCCGTTAGCACGAGCTTCAGATACCTACACCCTTTAATCAGACCAACAAGCGTGGATCCCATCGAGTACGATGGACGCGAGGGGGTGCTAATACCTTCCTCTCGCGTAACTGACTCCCGAACCCAGACTATGGTTGCGAGGACCATGTCTTTCCCTTCTTCAGGTTTTCTTCAATCGTTTTCTTTCCCTGTGTCGAGATAAATAACGTTCGGTGGCAACTCTTTTGTCTTTTCCGCCGGTTGATTTTCGCAGATGCAACACTCCCCTCTCTAAGGAAGAACTACACGTTAAAGTTTATTTCATGTTTGTAATAGATGAAAAAAGAATGATGCTGCTGCTCATTGCCAACAAGCTGGATTTAGGAGATAAATAAACTAACAATGATCAATCAGTCACCCCCAAAGAAGAAAAAGAGATAGCCTTAAGAAATCACTGAAAATCTTGTTCAAGGAACTTGACCATTAGAGACTAAAGAATAGGAATCTAAGGAGCTAAAGACTGTATGAGAAATTATACACAGATGAGAAGGGGGAAGAGTTAGTGATCTGTGTGTGTTGAACTATTGTAAGAGTTAAGAAACAGAATTCCCTTGGCAAAGTTAATAGACTTTGTGTTATGTATTAATATTTATTGTATTTATTGTCTTTATAGATGTTGCTCACTCCCTTATCCACTAGGCCATTGCAATTATTCAAAATAAAATGGCACTTAAAGATACATAAAGGGTGGGCAAATTTGGGGGATGATAAAATGATATGAATGAAACTTGTTTAAATGATGTGAAAGGTTATGCACAGAGTTTCATTTTATGAACACTTAGAAAATTGTTTGAAGTGATGTGAAAAATTAATAATGAAAGAGTTAATTTAAAACCTAATGTATTTGGCCTTAAATACATTCTAAACTTAAATTCATTTTTGATCCCCCTGTTTACATATTTTTAACCTTTTAATCCCCCTTAAAAACATCATTTTTTTAGTCCTTCAATTTAATTTTTCTTAAAATTTTTTTGGCCCCCCTCCACTTTTGCAAACGTGGAGGTGATGACTGGGATAAAAAAATTATTTTTTATGACGTGGCAATTATGACTAAATTATTTATTTTTTAAGATAATAGATTAATAACTTTAATTCAATTTTTTTTAGATTTTAATTAATTAAAAGTTTTAAAACAAATATAATGGTGTAGCGCGATTTTCGTGACCGCCCACATCCGTCTGTGGATAGGATTTCTTGTGAACCGCATTGTTGCCACAATTGAACTTTTATATTTATCCTATTGATGCTTTAAAGGAAGGGGAAAAATCTAAACAAACCCTGCAAGAATGCAAATGTTAAAAGAAACAAAGTGCAAATAAAGAGAACTGAAATCGGGGGTTAATTATACTAAAGAATGCAAGAATGTAATCTTTTTTGTTGAAAGGTATCTTGCATGAAACTTTTTGAAATTGAATGCACAATCTAAGTTAAACTGGGAACTACCCTGCCCTGGTTAAAATTGCGGGATTTTTTTGTAAAGAAAAGAAACTCCCACTTCAAGGCTCAAAGGGGTTAACGAGGGATTATCTTCCTTATATCTCCAGTGTTTGAGAATTGAAAAAAAATGGCTTACATCGTCAGCAAGTATTGGTATTACATTTTCATCATCCTCCCACAAATATTTACATAATAAAAAATTTAAAAAAGAGGTGTATATTTTTTTTGAAAGAGAAAGCATAAAGGTGCGAATAAACAGGTGAATTGATAACTGTGTCACTATCATCCTTTTGGTGATAATGACCTTTGCAAGTTTTTCAGTGTCCACTCGAGGGTCGACATTGATCTATCATGTCATTTCCCAAGCTTTTTCTTTCTTTTCGAACAAATTCGTGGTCTTCTTCATATCTAATCGTCTTCTACCTTGAAAGAATGAACACCACAGTAGTTCATCTTACTCGGTTTAAGCCAATTAGATAGGGGCATCTGTGATACCCCAAATTTGTCATACCTGTATATATTTTTCATCTGTATTTCTATCCACTAACCATATTCAGAAAATTCAAAAAATATATTGTTTCTGGTTGTTGTAGTGGTTGAGGTTCAATGGTTAGACAAGTTTGTTTCGAGATTTGAGTGATTCAAGTGTTGTGTGTAAGGTTGCAATTAGGGTTTGTGTCTAGGTAGTTCATCTGTGTGTGGGTCAAGGTATCATGTTATGCAAAGTATTTGAGGACTGAGATCCATCAATGACTGGTCCGTTTTCAACCAGGGTTTTCATGTTGTGAGGTTCATCAAGGTCGATTTGTGATTCAAATTTCAGAGGCTAAGATTGATAATTTCTCAAGGACAATTTATGACCATTCACATTTCTTTTTATTTTATTATATCCATTCATTATCCAATTCACAAAAATCCATTCACCTTTTCTCTCCATATCCATTTCAAACCAAAATCCAAAAAATCCAATTTGCTTTTTTTTAATAACCAAATCACCATTTTTTTTTTGAATCATTAACCATTAGTTTCAATTAAAAAAACCACAATTTTACAATTCAAAGCCCATTACAATGACAAAATCTCACAAAAATTCATCAAATCCCATTTCATTCACAAAAATGCTACAAAAAATTTTTTTGGTCCATTCTAAAACCCAAAAGGCCCAATACATCATGATGTAACAAAATTGGCAAAATAAAGAATTACAAGCTCATTTGCAAGTTACAATAAGGATAAAGGAGTTGTTACATCATGCTGCTACCAGTACATTAGTCCAAACCGTGGGTCACTTAATGATACTACATTAACCAAATGTGACAAAATGAAATAGGCCATCACAATTCACTGCTACAACCCAAGCCTTCTTTACGCCACGTAAAAAGCAACCCCACAAGCCAAATGAACAGCTTTCACGATACACAATACCTCTTGCAAAACAAATCAAATGACCTCACCAGACAAGCTCATTACCTGCATAACCTTAATCACAAGCCACCTCCAGAACCTGCACATGACACAATCCCATTCAACAATAATCAGTTTTCAAATTAGGAGAAAAAAGGAAAAAAAAACAATAACAGCCAAGATTCACGCACAATACACCCTCCCAAGCCATATGTCAAACCTGCATAAAACATCACCCACAGCAACATGAAAATTCACAACCCGATGCAATACGCCACACTCAATACTACACATACAACAAAAATTCACAAACCATACACCTGCGAATGCTCACTATGCAACAACTTGGACCCACCACAATACGCAACGCACATGACCTGCAAGAAACCAAGCGAAATTGACGCACAGTAACGAATTGTATGACCTGCGTAAGGATTGTTTTCAAAACGCAACAGCAGCATAAAATTTATCCTCAAATTCTTTCCACACATCCTATAAATATCAGCCTTCCATCACTCTTTCCATTAGGGCTGGACAAACGGTCCAGGCCCGACCCATAACCGACGAAACCGAAAAAAAAAATGAAAATGGTTTGGGTTGGATCGGTTGAGCGGTTCAATCGGTTGGTCCACACGGTTTAACATGGATACCAGTGGATCGGTTCGGATCTATAAATTTGAACCACTTAAAATCGAACCAAATCGGATCCCCTCACATGTTTACACGCTGGCATTTTGTATCTTATACTAGGTTAAAAAATTTCCACTCACACTCAACAAAACACACACTCCCTCACTTTCTCTCGTTTCATTTCAGTAAACCCTCACAATTTATCACTCTTCAATTCATCTTCTCTTATCAAAGCTCAAACCCTAGCCCACCGCCGTCGCTACAAAAATCCAAAAATGGTGTAGATCCTTCTTCCAAACCGTGTATCTTGATCATCGAACTCTCCTTCATCATCTTCTTCAAGGTATTTTCATTTTATTCTTTCTCTTATTTTCTTCTTTGAATTTTTCAGTCTTTGTTTCATCTAGATTTAGGGTTTGACTCTGTTCATGAGTTTTCATATGAAGTTTTTAGTTTTAATGTTTCAAAGTTTTAAACTAACATTGTTTATTTGTTTCGACATGTTGGATCTCTGAGTCGTCTAAAAAAACAAGTAATCAGGTAATGATACTTTTTATTTTTCAGATTAATGTTGTTTTATGTTTCATTTTGCTACATTTTTTATTTATTTGTATTAATTTTTTTGTTGGATTTTTTTTGACATGTTGTATTATATTGATTGAAAATTGGAAAGATGGAGCAAGGAGGTGGTAGCAAACAAGGACCAAGTGTAAGACAAAGTGTTGATCAAAGAGATAGTGGTAGAGAAGGACTAGGAGTTGCATTGGATATTATGGAGCAAGAGCAACAACACTGTAAGTATATGATGATTGTGTGTTGTTAAATTTTATGTTGTTCAGATGTTATCTAAACCATGATTAACTGCTACTAAATTTGATAAAAATATTTGGTAATTATGTTTGTTAATGAAGCTAAATAGGTTTTGTTGTTGTTAATAAATATTTGGTTCTGCTAAAATATAAGTATTTAGACCTTGATTAACTGCTGCTAAATTTGATAAAAATATGTTAAATTATTGGGTGCTGCTGCAATTAATTTTTGTTCCCAGAATATGTTAAATTTGATAAAAATATGTTAAAATTTATAATTGGGTGTTGCTGCTGCTGTTATCTTAATTGGTGTTGGAATTGTCAAAATTGAATGTTAAAATTGGAAAAATGTTTCATTCCAGCAGAAACTTTCATGTTCATTAATTGAATGTTAAAATTGAATGAGACTTGTTCTTTTTATTTATTTTAAAGTTTGTTTATGTCCTCTAAGTGGGATCATATAGGAGAAAAAAGAAAAATTCTTTTGTGTGAATAATAGATTAACTTGAGTGGTTAGAGAGATGGCAATAGATATGGAAAGTGTTTAGAGCTGGAACATGTCTCATTATGGCAGAAACATTGTCAAAATTAATTGTTCCTTTCATGTTCATTAATAGATACAATATCATTAAGATGGTTCATGTGAAAAATAAATGCTTTATTAACTAGTGTTCTTTTTTGTGTGAAGGTTTTTGCTTTACTAAGTGCACTTTTGTATGCTTTATTAATTGTTTGCAATTGAAGCTGCAACTGCAGTTGCAGCTACAACTGAGGCGGTGAACGAGACCGTTATTCCCCCTATTGACCATAGTAAAAAGAAAAGGAGGCCTAATGCGGATGGTCCTAAGAAAACATCTTCATGTTGGGACCATTTTATCGAATTAACCGATGTTGATGAAAGAACTGCTGCCTGCAAGCATTGCCATAAACGATATAGATGTGATCCTAAATCACACAGAACGTCTAACATGTTGGCCCACTCAAAAATTTGTAACAAAAATACTTACCTAGAAAATGACCTCAAACAAACAAACCTTACTTTTGGAAGTGGTGGCTTGATTTCTGTTAGCCCAAAGTTTGATAACGAAGCTTGTAGAAAGGCAATAACTTTGTTTGTTATCCTTGATGAACACCCATTTAGAGTAGTTGAAGGTGAGGGGTTTATGATCTTATGTAAACAATTAGAACCAATTTTGATTATCCCATCTAGGAGGACAGTTGCTAGGGATTGTTTTCAGTTGTATCTAGATGAGAAGTTGAGGTTGAAAACTTATTTTAGGTCTGATTGTAGCAGGGTAGCACTAACTACAGACTGCTGGACTTCCATTTAAAACCTTAGCTATATAACAATTACAGCCCACTTTATTGACAATGATTGGAACTATCAAAAAAGGATCATTAGCTTTAGCTTAGTTCCTAATCACAAAGGTGAAACCATTGGTAGGAAACTTGAGGATATATTGAGGGAATGGGGTCTTAGAAATGTGTCTACAATCACTATTGACAACACATCGTGCAATGACGTGGCTGTAGCATATTTAAAGAAGAGAATTCATATCAAGAATGGATTAATGGGTGAAGCTGAGTTTTTTCATATGCGCTGCTGTGCACATATTCTGAATTTGATTGTTAATGATGGACTGAAAGAACAAGGTCCATCTGTTTCCAGCATTCGTAATGCTGTGAGATTTGTAAGGTCTTCACCGCAAAGAGCATTGAAATTCAAAGAGTGTGTTGAATTTTCTAGGATTACTTGTAGGAAACATTTATGTCTAGATGTTTCCACAAGGTGGAACTCAACATACATGATGTTGGATGCTGCCGAGAAGTTCCAAACAGCATTTGAAAAATTAGAAGGAGAAGATGTAGGGTATGTTGAATGGTTTGGACGGGCCGGTGCTCCTTGTTGTAGTGATTGGGAAAAGGTTAAAGAATTTGGGAAAAGGTTTGGACGAGTCGGTCCTCCTTGATACATCGTAATTTATTCCACTGTAATAGTTTTCATACCAGTTCAGTTTTTAAAATCTAATTTGGGATGTGCATAAAGCTTGACTTGTTATTACTTAGGATCCACATACATGCTTTATGAGTTGTCTAGAAGAGAGAAAGCAGTAAATATCAAACATGACTCATATATTGATGTCTACATGAAGGTATTTTCCTTATTGTATTAAGTTATTACTTGTGATGATGGTTCTTTTTTATGAAGAGTTTTAATTACTTTTCACATATACAGATTCAACAAATATGCAAATTCAACAATGCAGAATGGCTTATCTAAATGTTTATCTCAAGCACTACAGTCACAACATTTGTCCATTCTTGTTGGATGAATTATTGATTAGATTACCGGTTGGATGAACGATTTTAAACTTAATTTGATACTCACTCTGGATGACTGTAATTAATAACTTTAGATGTGTTGTGTCTTTATTTATAGGGTTGATATATGGCTAAATGTTAAAATCACTATATTTATTAATAGCCTTGTTATTTTAAAACATTTTTTTTTTAAAAGTAAACTTTCTTGTAGTTGGGCTGCAATTTTAAATAAGTCCAAACCGTATAAACCCAACCGAGAAACTCGTCAAACCGTCAAAACGAAACCGAAGTAATCTAATTTTAAATCAATCAAAATCGGGTCTATTTTTCTCACCCACGGTTTATCTTGGTTTGGGCTTTTGGGCCCGAAATCGACCGAGCCCGACCGTTTGTCCACCCCTACTTTCCATAAGCCCTTGGGAGCCATCGAATCGCTGCCAATTTCATTCCCCAACCATCCTTCAAGAACCGAGAACAATACCGTCACGTACAACTTTCATGCAAACCATAAATCCTTTTCTTTTTCTTCAACCAAAGCTAACAGCAAAACAATCTTCTTCACCCGTTCCAAAACCTCAAACAAACCTTCACATCTTGCAAATTTCCAGCAACCCAAAACACCAACTTCATACAACCCTATCACCCATCTCAACCACACAATTCAAAAACCCACACCCAATATCCATTCCAAGTCGCAAAATTCAGAAGAGGGAGAAGAAGAAGAGAGAAATCGTAACTTAACCGAGAATCAGAGAGAATGACAGTGAGCGAAACAAGACGAAGGTTGAAGCAAATACCAACCACAAACTTGAGCAAAGCAAGCCGATCCGAAGCGAGAAATTGATCAAATCGAAAGAGAGTGAAAGATGTCGATAGAGACGGACGTGTTGGAGAAGAAGGTTAGGACGAATACGCTTCCATGACCATGTTTTTTCTTTGACTTTGTTTCATTCTTGAAAAAATGAAGTTAATATGTTGAGATGATAGATCTGATGTTGTTCAATGTGTTCATTCGACATAACTTGTTTTCTCATTTTTGTATTTTGTTTTGGGGTTAATGAAGTTTTTGGTCTTCCTAAATATCTCATATTTCACTTTTAGTCCCTTCAAAAATTTCCTTCAAAGAATGGTCCTCATAAAATTTTTAATTTTAACTTTTGGTCCCTCTTGCCAAAATCGTCGCTAAAACCGTCGCCATTTCCGTTGCTAAATAAAAAACCGTCGCTAATTTTGTCTCTAAGTTGTAAAAACCGTCGCTAATTGGCAGGAGGGGCCAAAAGTTAAAATTAAAAAATTTTTGAAGATCATTCTTTGAAGGAAACTAGCGGGATACCCGTGCCTTCGCACGGGTACCCGTCGGTGTGACGCGCATTTGTCTACATTAAAAATTTGAAAAAATTAATAGAATTAATAAGAATTAGTAAGTATAAAAAATATAATTTATATTTTAAAAAAAAAATAGAATTAATAATCACAGACACCTATTGACATTTTTTATAAATTTATTTATCAAATAATTTATAAAAATATTTTGATGAATAAAAAATTTGTTCTCAATTATATAAGTATTTGGATCACTTATACACTTTTTCCATATATAAAAATAAAGTTCAATCTAAAATATTAAAAAAATTTCCGTGTATAAAAAAATTTGTCGCTTATGCTTTTCAATATTATCAATGACTTCATTTTTCCCGTTTCATTAATTCAGTTTTTGCCGTAGCTATATATTTTCTATTACAATCTCCTAATTTATATAAGTATTATTAAAAATATCTCTTTTGTGAGATAGCCATAAAGATCATAATTAAGTAACAAAATTTTAAATAATTAACGATTTTTGAAAATAAAGTTGAAATTTCAAGTATTGGTATTTGACTCATTTCAAGAATAAAATGTTAAATTTATCAATATTTTTCATAAATATTTAATACATAATAAAATATATTTAATTATATTTATACTATAGATATGAACGATACATTTAAAAAAAATTAAAAAGTTTAGTTTAATCAATTTTAAAAAATAATTTAACTCAAAAATCAATTATAAATATCATATTTGGCTAATATGTACGATAACTTTAACCAACCAAACAAATATATAATACAAAAACAATCCTTCATAATAATTTACAATAATGTATAAATATAGAGATATTCATATATTCTAATAGAATTTTTTTTTTGGGTAAAAATAGAAAGATTATTTACAATATTGTACTTTTTATTTTTATCAATCTACAATAACTCTTGGGTAATAAATTATTATAAATAGTACTTATAAATTATTATAATTTTACAATAAAACAATTGTTCATAATAATTTACAATAATATATAAATATAGAGATATTTATACATTCTAATAGAAATTTATGTACAAAATTATATTTTTTATTTGTACCGATCTACAATAACTCTTGGATAATAAATTAATATAAATAGTACTTATCATTTATAATTTATTTATCATATAAAATTTATTTATCATTGGCATCATTGCCAAATGAAATATTGATCTGGTTGGGTAAAAAAACAACATTTATAGTTATATTAATATATTTTTTTAATATGTCATCATATTAATTTATGAATTTCCCTTTTTGAATACAATGATAATATATATATATATATATATATATATATATATATATATATAGGGTTCATATCTTATGAGAATGTCATTTTTATATAAGAACATGAGAATGAATATAAATCATTAGATTTTAAAATAAATGGTGGAGATTATGTGTGGTTTTTGTTTTTTTCTCTCCTCCATTATTAAAATAAATGATGGAGGAGAGAGAAAAAAAACTGACACATAATCTCCACCATTTATTTTAAAATCTAATGGTTCAGATTCATTCTTATGTTCTTACATAAAAATGTCATTCTCATATGATACGTTCCCTATATATATATATATATATATATATATATATATATATATATATATGTGTTAGTAGTAAAAATTTTTTAAATAATTTTATAATTATATTGATGTTTTTAATTAATGTATTAATTATTTTTTATATAATAATAATAAATATTTGTATATTAATTAAAATAGTTGTTATTATTATAATGTTGAGTTTGAACGTTAGAACTGTGATGTTCTATTAGTAGGTTTTATATTTAGAATGGTTGTATATTTATGTTTAAGTATATATATATATATATATATATATATTTTTTTTTAATTATATAGATAAATATATATTGATCAATGATGAGCTTGACCCGTTAACATTTTTGTTTTTCATTTATTTTTAAATAATGTTATATTTTGTGTTAAGATTCTTTTTAAGTTATTACATTTTAGTTATTATAAATAATTACTGAAGTGAGTGTTAAATGTTTTTTAAAAGTTATTACATTTTAGTTATTAATACAAAATAACTAAATATAATTAAAATTAATTATACAATATAATGAAACATAGTTAAATATTATTAAATATACAACACAATGAAATAATTAAATATACCGTCCATTATTTTTTTGGTATTTACCCGTATTAAATTTGTTTTATGTTTTTTTTTAAAAGCCAAATATTTTTACTATATTTTTAATATTTATCAATGATAAGAATATTTATTAGAGTAAATAATGTATAAATTTTGTATTGTAGTGTTATTGACTTTAAATATTCTAATAATTTGTATTGTGTCATAAGACACTATTTTCTTATATATTATTTTGCTTTAAAAATTTAAAATTTGATAAAACTGCTAATTGAAAAATATTAATCATAAAAGTATTTAATCAAACCAGAATGTTGGCTAGGTAAATATTCTCAAAAATCTTTTTAGTATGTATCTTGTTTATAACTAATGAAATTAATTTTGTTAATATTTTAAAAGTTATTAAATTTCATTTGACACATTTCAAAATTATTAGTATTTAATAACGTTAATTCTTAATAATATCTTACCCTGGTTATTTGATTCTCTTATTAGAGCACAAGGAATTAATTTTGATGTTATAAATTAAAAATAAAACCCTTGTAAAAATTTAACTATTATAATTAATTAAGAAGAGAGATATACCAAGATTTTTAAATTAAATGGGTTAGAAAAATTGAAAAGCATTGATGAGAGATATGGTAAGATTGTGAAGATGTTAAAAGATAACATTGGGAATGAAAAAGGAAGATGAAAATACGAATGATTTGACAATCAAAGCTATTCAAAAATTAAATTGTATTATAAATTATGTGATATTTGAGTCAGTCTTTCACATCTTTTCAATAAAATACACTGTCCAATACAAAATATTATTATTTATATTTTCCTACAACTTTACATTTAACTTTAATATTGTAATCACAATATACTTTCTATACTTTATCTTAAATTGATCCGCTTGCTTGAAAATAATAAATTTAATTGTAGATATCTCCTCTGCTTCCTTGCAACAGCTCGAGAGCATCATTAAGCAATTTATTCCAGTGATTCAAATATGTTCCAATTTCTTTTGCCGTATCAAAAAATCATTTCTCTATAATATTGCATCATCAATAAATCTCTAAGAGAACATGAGAATTAAGCATGATTGAAAATGTTATTAATGTGGAAAAAATGAATAAATTTTAAGAAAAATCTGTATAAAAGAAACAAACAAATTGTCAAGAAAATCTATTATCACTAACCATGCCTAAACTTGATAAAATAATGTGGAGAGTGAATGTCGAAGATTCATAATACGAAGCTCAATATAGGTATTGTATTCACTCTTGATATGAAAACTTCAATTATATCGGTAAATCACAACCAATCAAATACGTACCGGACCGGCAAGCTCCGGTTGTATTAGTGAATGTTTTAGCAAATTCAGAAGACTCCTTCTATCCTAACCTCTTTTCCCACCAAATTCAAAAGACTCCTAAACCCTTCTCTTTTGGTCCAAACCTATAACAACATTATAATAACTTTTTAGTATTTAGAAAATAAATGTCAAATTCATGTGTTATGCTCAAAATGATTAGATGAAGTTTACCTTATTATATTGAGATATCATGCCACAAAGTGGTATTTTAGCAAGCTTGTTAACATGGTTAAGTACATATTCAAACATTTTACCACCAAGATAAAGATCAATACCATCAGAAAAATACCTGCACAATTATGAGCTTAATACAAATTGTTTATTTTGCATTTTTTTCTTCTTCTTATGTTTGAACAATCATGGATTTGTGTAGCAATATCTAAAATTAAAGGAATTCATAAAGAGATAAAAAGTCAAAATTCTACTTGCTTAAAGCAGCATCATAACCTGTCTCTGCATTATAGTTGAATTTGTCGTCGTATCCGAATTCTTCTTTGATGAGTTGTACCTAAAAATCCAATCAGATAAACTGTGAGTAATTTGAAAATATCAAAAGTTCATAATTATTATAATATGATAAGTTGTACCTAAAACGAAAGACCGATAACCTCTGAAAGAGAACCTGAAAAAGAAAAAATGAAAACTTGTTCCTGAAAAACTCATAAACAACATGTAATAGAATAAATATAACAATAAAAACTGAAAAAGGAGTTAAGGGAAAACTCATTGATAAAATAGAACCGTTATGCCTCATTGATGAAGAGAAATGACCTGAAAAATACCTAAAAATGAAAAATAGTGAAAAGGGGATGAAGGAAAAAACCCAGAAATCGATAAAGCCTAACACTTGGAGATGAAACTTGAAAATAAACACTTTTTATAGTATGAAGGATCAAACATACATGCAGACAGAAATACATTAGAATATGTAAAAATGTAAGGGTTCATCAGTGTTTCTATACATAAAAAAACCAAAAAAAAGTTGTTAGTAATTATGATTAAAGAAAAACAACAAAGAATGAAGAAGAAGTACGAAACCCCAAGGTTTAGATTTCATATCCGGTTGTTTCAATTTTAGCTCTGATGGTTTCGATTGTAGATCCGGTGGTTTTGATTTCATATCTGGTGGTTTCGATTTCAGGTCTGGTGGTTGCGTCGGAAACTATTTCAGATCCGAAAGATGGATGAGAAGAGAAATTTTTGGCGAAGAGTGATGAATAGCAACTGAAAAACAGAAAAACAAAAACTGAGTTAGTTAAATAAAACATGCAAAATAAATATCGGTTTGTAAAATAAATTTTACTCCACTGATGATGAATGAACGGATGAACTGATGAAGAAGAAGATGTCTCCTATTATGGGGAGATTCTGCAAAAGACAAAATTTGTTGACATCTGCAAATTGATGTGGAAGGAGAGGTTAGTAAAAGAGAAAGAAAAATTTACAGTATAGTAGAAAGAGAAAAAATAGGTTCATAGAGTGAACGACATTAATTGCAATGTTTCCAACATTGGTAAAGTAACAATAAATATAGTATTTTAATAATGGGTAGAAAATGATATTTCTGAGCATTTGGGTGTTTGTTTCAAATGAGAAAGCAATGAAAATTTTTCATGCAGCCACGTGGCTTAATGTGAAGCAAGAAGGGCTTTTGGGGGATTTCCAGAGCCATTTCTTTTCTTATATGGTAGATTTTTGGAGAGACTAAAAGTGAAATTGAGATATTTATGAGGACCAAAAACTTCATTAGCCCTTTATTTTGCTTTTAAAAAAGTGAATCTGATGTTGAACAGTTTGTGATACGTTTAGTGTTTTTCACGAGCCATGGAGTTTGTACCTATTGCTGAACTTGGATTCGTTCTTAGTTGTGGATTTTTTTGGTCTTGTACATGGGCCGTGAGGCCCATACAAATTCACCCTCTACTTTCATTTTATTTTTCTATCCTTTGTTTGCTGATGGATGATGGGCTAAGGCCCAAATAATTCCACATTATTATTCTTTTTTCCAATATTTATACCTCCTCCTTCAAATTCTTCTATTCTTGTTTAAGTTTTTTTCATAGAAGTTTTGATTTTAGCTTCCTTAGATCTTGATGTTATACATTTATATTTGGCTTACCGTTTCGACTGGTCTCGATTCCATTTTTTTATGGTCGATGAAAATCAAAAGAGTTATGGATTATCAATTTGTCGATGAGAATCCATGACTAAGATTAGACAATTTTCTCTTCTATCTCATTTTGATTTCTACTTCTTTTTTTTTTTCATTTTCGATTTATTTTATCGGTCAATGATATAACAAAAGGTCATGGATGCCAAATCTTGATCAATATGAGACCATTTTCTATTTTATTGGTCAATGTAAGTCTAAAATCATAGATTATCGATTTATCGATTTAAAATCTTGATTAAGATGAGACCAATTTTATTTTCATTTCGATTTCTATTTCATTTCACATTTTCTTCTTCTATTTTCATTTCCGATCGATGAAGTCTTTTTATTCACGAATGTTGGTTATTTGAGGTTGTTAACCTTCATTATTTCAAATCTGTAGTGAGTGATTATCGAGATCACTTTCTATACTTTGGGATCGTGATAGGTTACCTTCGATTAATCAACGAGAGTTTGTGATTAAGACGAGACCGTCACCTTTTCTTTTCGTGTAACACGATTTCATTGGAGAATGATCCTCAATATAATTTCTCCATCGTGTTTTAACACAAAGATCAATTGTGAGACCTCCTATAGTAAGATCTTCATCATAGATCGTGATACGACGGTTTAGCGCTACATGTCCCGTATCGGAAAATGATTTTTCGTGGCCCAAACCTATGTTTGAAAGCCCAAGGATGGTTCTTTAACCATCGTGGATCATTTGCTCTAACAACTAATCAATAACAACTAACTTTACTTTCCGTCAATATAATCTTGCTTTACTTTCTTGTCAATATATCTTGAATATTATTCATATTGTTCATATCATATTCATCTTATTAATATATTGTTCATCTAACCCTCTTCTTGTTTCTTGTTCATATCTCACTCAAAACACACTAATAATTATCGAAACCCTAAAAGCCTAATTGGTGGACTGTTGGCTACTTTTCCGAGCAACGGAACTTTGATTGTGTACAGAAGCCCTAACAAAGGAGGTTTTGTTCGACTCTTGCTCTTGCTTAGTTTAGGACACCTCGCATACACACGACTTCCTCTTGGGCTACCTTACAATGAGACCTTTTATTTCGTGCAATCCCTTGTACTTTACATGTACCTCGCTCTCATTCCGATGTACGCATTCGACTTTGCTTTGATTGTGGTTTGTTTACTAGGAGAACCCCTAGGGACTAGCATAGACAAAACCATTTTCAAACTAATTATCGATTCTTCATCGAGCCATTTGATGCGTCCGCAAGCGCACAGATTTATCGAAGTAATATAAAAGATTATCGAACCACAGAGACCAATATCAACCTATTGTTATCTATCGTCGCTTTGTAAAGCTAAAGCTAATGATATTTGGAAAAAGGGAAACTAGAACTAAAACTAAAATAGGACTAAGGAGAATATAATAAAAGAACGAGGCCGGGATATGGTTTCCGCGCTCCTAAGGACTCGTAGAATGAGGTGCTAATTATGACTATACTCCTATTCCGTAGAATATACCAACTTAAAGACTCTGTCTCACGCTCTCGCGGTCTTAACTAAAATCATACTTCCTAATCCCAAGATTTTGCTCTCGCTCGCCCGGTAACTAGGAAACACTCTTTGAAAGCCAGTAGTATCCTAACCAACATCTAAAGCGCTCTCGCTGTATTTAGATATGATGCCTAACTTCTACTATCCGGTTCACTCCTCACGCTCTCGCGGATCTCGGCTTAAACCTTAATATGCTTCTCACTCTCATGACAAAGCAATGTTAAATAATCTCTCACTCTCGTGACAAGGCTACTTAAATTACGATTAGAAGTTAAAACCAAAATAGACTTTTAATCATAAATTCGTACCTATTATTTTCTACCGAGTCCCGTCGGTAACGACGGTCCTCATACGCCTGACTCAAGATAATTTAGCAAGACATAGAATTTAAAACCGAAAAACATAAACATAAACATAAACGGAAATAAAGTAAAGCAAACATGGTAATAAAATAATAGAATTCTAATATTAATTGCAAATGTCGAAACCTGATACAAAAGCTATTCTTCAAGCAACCCCCTCCACAAATGTCGGCAGGATTGAAGCTTTCGGAATTGCGAAATATCGAGTTCTGAGTTTGTAAACAAATAAAACTAAGCTACTGTAACAGTTCCCTAATGTTGGAAACTACTACTTGCAGGGTAATGGAATTGAAAATAAAGGAAACAAGGAAAACAACGAAAAACGAAAACAGAAGCTGAGGTTTAATTTTGGCAGAGCTTCGGTACGGCAATAACCGCCCAAAGCACCCCCCCTCTCTTCGTATGTTGACATATTTATAGAGGAGGAGCTTGTAACCGTTGATCTTTGTTCGTGGGCTTTTTGCTGAGAAAGTGCCGGAGACTGGGATTGAGTCGTGTGAGAGAATTTAGGAGTCGTTGAAGACTTCTTCTTTTATGGCCACGTCTCTTCTGTTTCTTCATAATATGTGTGTTGCGTGTTACGGTCGTAAGGATATGGTGAGGATCACTAATATGCTTTCAGTGTGTTACGGTCGTAACACATTGCTTACGGTCGTTAGACATGAAATAGCGCGTTACGGTCGTGAATGTGGTGTGACGATCGTAAAACTCCCTTGAGCGCGTTACGGTCGTAAGGCATATGGTGACGACCGTCACTGTTACAAAATCTCAGATTTTGACAGTGTGTTTTCTTCTCATTTTCTGTCAATTTTTCTTCACTTCTTCTTTTTTTTACTATTTTGACTTGAGATGTATTGCACCTGCAAAAAGGCATAAAAACTCGGAATAATCTGGGATTAGTTGAGTTAATGCACGATAAAAATGTACTAAAAACCTAGTAATTATACGATACGATTTCTCGTCATCAAACTCTCCCACACTTGAACCTTTGCTTGTCCTCAAGCAATAAACCAATTCAACAAAAACAAGGTAAGCACAATTTGAAACACAGACACACTGAACTCTAATCGTATGCGGCTACTAGGCTATGTCAAATCAATTTGGACAAATCAAGACCAAGGATGCTGTAATGACACAATTTTTCAAAAACTCCATCATTATGCAGACCAATCTGAATCATGCCATTATAACTCAACCTATGTCTCTTGCTCTCTTTCACTCCTTTTCGTCCGAGCGCAATCACATTAAGCCCGTTATCCTTGCTCGTACATGGTAAGTTAACCTGTTAGTGTCTAATGATCTCGTATTTTCATTCTTTTTCATTTCTTTTCTTTTTCTTAATTCATCGAATTTAAAAAGTCTGCTCCGTTAGGCTAAATGGTCGGGTGAGGGCCACCTAACTTAAAAGGAACTTATCCTATCATCTGCTTTTCTAATTCAATCCTTTTTTTTCTTTCATATTTATAGATCATACACATATTTGCATTGGTCACTTACTTAGTTTGTGCATAGGATGGTGCTGACTGCTAATAAAAACTACTTAGAAGCTACTTTTGAAAGATTGGAGACTAAGGTTTCGGCATGATGTCTACTCAAATCGATATTACATAACGAGGGGGTTTAGGGTGTCAAAACAGTATCCGTGTTATTGAAATGTCCCCAAGTTTCTCTAACAAGCCTAAAGCGACAACCTATATATTTTCAGAGTGTGTGTCATGCCTCGAAAAAAGGAAAATATTTTGATGAAAAATTGTTAAAATTTCGGGGAGATTTGATAACAACTGAAAAACATCATGAAATAAACAAAAAAATAGTGAATATGCTAGAAGACAGTAAAATGAAAACGGTAAAGTTCCTCTCCCACACTTAAACCAAACATTGTCCTCAATGTTTTGATAAAAGGTGGAAGAGGAGAGATAGAACCTGTATCGATGACATTGTTTGCTACCACGGCCAAATTTGCTCTGATTCTTCCCTTGTTGTACCTGTCTTTGCTGACCACTTTTACTTCGGCGTCTTATACTACGTGATATCTGAAGTTGCCAAAACTTCATTTTATTGAAGCGCTCATCATACTACCTATTTCCGGAAGAAGTACCTGCAAAAATTGTTAGAAAAATACGGTGCGGTGTGTGCAGGTGGAACCTGACCATGCAAAGAACAAGGAGGATGTAAGTTACGAACAGGAGAGACATGTTGTCTCCTATCATACTCATCATTGGTGTCACCACCAGCAGCGACATTCGCAGGAATGTGCGTGGGCACCAGCTCATCTTAAGGGGTTGTCATCTAGAGATTTTT
Source organism: Lathyrus tuberosus (assembly GCA_022829125.1). Classification (NCBI taxonomy): domain Eukaryota; kingdom Viridiplantae; phylum Streptophyta; class Magnoliopsida; order Fabales; family Fabaceae; genus Lathyrus; species Lathyrus tuberosus. Next base: position 411,834 of record JALAZF010000446.1, read on the forward strand.
CGCCTAAATATGGCTGAGACGTGACAAGCGATACAATTCTTTATTTTCTGCAAACACAAACAATAAAAGGAAAACATTAAATTAAAAGTTTGTGGGCTGCCTCCCACGCAGGGCTTTGTTTAACATCGATAGCTCGACGGATATGAGTGTTAATTTTCGGTTTCCAAGGCCATTTATCAAGCCATCTCACATATCCCTCACCTTTTCTTTTCTTTCTTCTGTGGGGTGGTTCATTCTTTTGAACTTGTGGTGGTGGTTATGGATCTATCCTAAGTATCAGCTTTTCAAGTTTGGGCTTAGTTATTTCATCCATCACCTCAAAGTTTAACCTTACCCTCTTAACAGTAATGATATCCCTAGTTCCATGGTCCTCGAATTTTCTCTTTTTATGGGTGACCTCAAACAAAGATGCATCGGTGTAGATATTTTCCAATACCTCCGCATACGTTTTGGATTGGGATTCTACCTTTGGTGGGGTATATGGAGGGTGGTCAATAATTCGTGCTTCATTCTCCACCACTTTGACAACCTCGTTTTTGTATGGTGTTGGTGGATTTGTCTCAATCTCAACTCTTTCCTCACCATAACTCTCATCAACCTCATTATCACTCTCCTCAGGATTTTCGAGTTGTTCTTCACTACTGGATGTTATAACATACGCATTTTCCTCAAGGGAGGGACCTATAGGTGTCAGTGCAAGCAGTAAGGTTTTGGTCTCCAATGCCTCAGTGTGAGTCACGAGGGACTCGACCATCGTGTTCAGCCGCCTAAGGGTTTCATGATTATCGATATGTTGTCTTTTAAGTTCTTCATTCTGGATAGTTTGTGCGTCCACAAAGTGCTCCATCATAGATTCTATTCTAGCATTGGTCGATGTTTCAGTGAAATCCTCCATTAATGTTTCGAGGTTGGACTGAACGGATTCTTCCGGTTCTTCAAGATATTGAGAGTGGTAATTTTGGCGGAAATGAGATAGCGTCGCGTGGAAATCTTCCATTAGTATTTCGAGATTGGAATCGTACGATTCTTGGGGTTCCTCGAAATATTGGGAATGGTAATCATCGGGAAGATTTGGGTGCGATTCCTCAAAATTTTGGAAGTGATAGTTATAGAGGTTATTTGGGTGAGAATGGGTGAACGAAGGATTGAAATTCGCCATATGTATTTCGAGGTTGGGATTATGGTATCCTTGAGATTCCTCAAAATACTGAGAATGGGGATTGTAGAAAGAGTTTGGGTGGAGCATAGTTATAGGGATAAGAATGCCTTAGTCTATACGGTGCAACAACGGAATAACAATATTGACTGTTGGTCCCCGGCAACGGCGCCAAAAACTTGATGCGTCCGCAAGCGCACGGATTTATCGAAGTAATATAAAAGATTATCGAACCACAGAGACCAATATCAACCTATTGTTATCTATCGTCGCTTTGTAAAGCTAAAGCTAATGATATTTGGAAAAAGGGAAACTAGAACTAAAACTAAAATAGGACTAAGGAGAATATAATAAAAGAACGAGGCCGGGATATGGTTTCCGCGCTCCTAAGGACTCGTAGAATGAGGTGCTAATTATGACTATACTCCTATTCCGTAGAATATACCAACTTAAAGACTCTGTCTCACGCTCTCGCGGTCTTAACTAAAATCATACTTCTTAATCCCAAGATTTTGCTCTCGCTCGCCCGGTAACTAGGAAACACTCTTTGAAAGCCAGCAGTATCCTAACCAACATCTAAAGCGCTCTCGTTGTATTTAGATATGATGCCTAACTTCTACTATCCGGTTCACTCCTCACGCTCTCGCGGATCTCGGCTTAAACCTTAATATGCTTCTCACTCTCATGACAAAGCAATGTTAAATAATCTCTCACTCTCGTGACAAGGCTACTTAAATTACGATTAGAAGTTAAAACCAAAATAGACTTTTAATCATAAATTCGTACCTATTATTTTCTACCGAGTCCCGTCGGTAACGACGGTCCTCATACGCCGGACTCAAGATAATTTAGCAAGACATAGAATTTAAAACCGAAAAACATAAACATAAACATAAACGGAAATAAAGTAAAGCAAACATGGTAATAAAATAATAGAATTCTAATATTAATTGCAAATGTCGAAACCTGATACAAAAGCTATTCTTCAAGCAACCCCCTCCACAAATGTCGGCAGGATTGAAGCTTTCGGAATTGCGAAATATCGAGTTCTGAGTTTGTAAACAAATAAAACTAAGCTACTGTAACAGTTCCCTAATGTTGGAAACTACTACTTGCAGGGTAATGGAATTGAAAATAAAGGAAACAAGGAAAACAACGAAAAACGAAAACAGAAGCTGAGGTTTAATTTTGGCAGAGCTTCGGTACGGCAATAACCGCCCAAAGCACCCCCCCTCTCTTCGTATGTTGACATATTTATAGAGGAGGAGCTTGTAACCGTTGATCTTTGTTCGTGGGCTTTTTGCTGAGAAAGTGTCGGAGACTGGGATTGAGTCGTGTGAGAGAATTTAGGAGTCGTTGAAGACTTCTTCTTTTATGGCCACGTCTCTTCTGTTTCTTCATAATATGTGTGTTGTGTGTTACGGTCGTGAGGATATGGTGACGATCACTAATATGCTTTCAGCGTGTTACGGTCGTAACACATTGCTTACGGTCGTTAGACATGAAATAGCGCGTTACGGTCGTGAATGTGGTGTGACGATCGTAAAACTCCCTTGAGCGCGTTACGGTCGTAAGGCATATGGTGACGACCGTCACTGTTACAAAATCTCAGATTTTGACAGTGTGTTTTCTTCTCATTTTCTGTCAATTTTTCTTCACTTCTTCTTTTTTTTACTATTTTGACTTGAGATGTATTGCACCTGTAAAAAGGCATAAAAACTCGGAATAATCTGGGATTAGTTGAGTCAATGCACGATAAAAATGTACTAAAAACCTAGTAATTATACGATACGATTTCTCGTCATCACCATTTTCAAAACACCCCCGTAAGTCGATTGCTCATTAGCATTTGCCATCAACTTATTCGCGCATTTCATCTTGGTTTCGTTACTAGGAGCACCCCTAGGGACTAGGATCGATTCTCACCCATTTTTAATTAAACCCTGGATTCGTCGAGGAGCCATTTTCAAATCAACCGCTAACCAAGCTCTTTTCAAATAAACCAATCGTATACAATAAACCCTTGATCCAACGTCAAGCGGATTTTCACAATCAAACTCAAAATGATTAACAACTATCGCAACACTTTTCAAGGTGAAAATGGGGGTTCGAGTCTTTGATCTCCCTTCGGTTGTTTTGGTGCGGGTTCTCTTACTCGTGTGTGAGAAATTAACACATCTAAAACATTTCCAACTCTCCCTCTTTTCGTGGTCGTCTCCAAGAACTATGACTGCTCTAATTCTTTATTCTCGTCTGAGTAAAGATACGTAGGTACAAGATTGTGATGATCTTGGCGAGCACACTTCCATCTTTTTCTGTTATTTCGCGTCCACACTTCTATCCATCTTCCGTTTTCCCCCGTCAAATCCCGTAGCCGAAGTACGATTGCTCTGATTACTCATTCTCGTTTGAATGAGCATACGTAGGCACAAGGCCCCCAATCCTTGGCGAGCACCCTATCCTAAAACCACTCATTTCCCCCTTAGCATCTTTTCCTTTTATCTTAGTGTTTTGCATTTTATCGTTGAGAAGAAAACAAACAAGCTTAGCTAACGTTCATCGCGATTCGAATTAAAGGTTCCCGTTGAGTACAACGGACGTGAGGGGGTGCGCGTACCTTCCCCTCACGTAACCGACTACTGTACCCAGAATATAGTTGCGACGACCATGTTCTTATTCTCCTTAATGGTTTTCTTGATATTTTCCTTTCCCTCTTTTGGGATAAATAAAGTTCGGTGGCGACTCTGTCGAACCGCAATTTCTTCTGCGCCTTTCGCGCGAGAGTCGTGTCTTCGATTAAGCAGTTTTTCGAGGTGCGACAGCAAGATCCTGAAAACAATGGATGTTGCTTCGTTCAAGGTTCATGTACCATTTGAGTGAAACTCCACTTAAGCTGTCTTGAATGCTGTGAATGAGCAACTTTTGATTGTTGGTGTAGGCAGCCATCTTTCAGAAGTACATAACCAAATGGGCCTTTGGGCAGGAGTCGCCTTTGTACTTTATAAACTCAGGAATCTTGAATTTGGCAGGCATGACGAGGTTAGACACAAGACACATGTTATTTGCATAAATATTGAAAAAGTCATTTCCTTCTACGGCTCTGAGTCTTTTCTCCAAAGTTTTAAATTATTCATTGACATCTTCAGGTTTAACGTCCACATTATCCCCACTTTAAGCACTAGCATTGTAATCAAAGTTAGGATTCTCATAGGGAATTCTAGCAGTGTGTACCACAGGTATGAACTCAGAGAAGATATGGACTTGAAACCCTAGTCTTGAAGCTTGACCAACCAAAGTGGTAGTGACCTGTTGTGGAGAGAAGTTGTGAGGCAATCCAAATTCAGACCATGTCGATGGTGGCATCTGGACGGGCTGAGGATCAATAGTAGTACTTGCAATTTCTTGGATGACGGTCCTCTGAGGTGGCTCTCCTCTAGTAATTAGGACCTGAAGCATTTCCTTTAAATTAGTCATGCTTGACTTCAAATCATCAATTTCCATTCTGATTTCTGCGTTGTGCATTTCTTGTTCAGACATTTTGCGTCTGACATTAGCTCTAGTCCCGTATCGGTGATGAGGAATCAATTTGACGACTTACAGATGACTGAAAGATAGATAGGAATATTCGGGAAAATGTCGGATGAAAAGAAAAGGTTGATCGCACGGCGGCGAGAGAAAAGGTTGATCGCACGGTGGCGAGAGAAAAGGTATGAATATCCGAGAAAACGTCATATTGGAAAGAAATAAAGGAATATCTGGGAAAACATCGGATGGATAAAAAAGAAAAGAAGCCCATGGAAGGTTTGTTTATTGTTTAAAACATTTATTTATATGCACTGTGTTTTTGGGGCTTATAGTTCAAAGAAAAGCCCAATTGGTCTAAGAGCAGTTTCACCTGGAATAATGCTCCTCTTAGTACCAGTGTATGTGAATCTTCTTTTTATTAAAAGGGTGCGATATGAATATCCGGGAAAACATCGGATTACAAAAGAAGATAGAAAAAAGAAAAAGTTGCAGATATGAATATCCGGGAAAGCATCGGATAGAATGAGAGACGTAAAAAATAAAAAGGTTGCTCGCTAAGATCTTACGATTTTATGCCTACGTATTCTCAACGGTATCTTGAGAAATTAGAGCGGTCTTAGTTCACCCTATGGGGCGCGAACTACAGAAAGGAAAGTTTTGATCGCAAGGTGGCGAGAGAAAAGATTTGATAAGAGGAGAAATCTAACCTAATGTTGTCAAGCAAAGATGGACCTAAGATTGCATTTTGAAGGGAATTTCTACATTACTTCAACGTTAATCAAAAATTAAGTTGAACTAAGAGATCCTAAGGGAACATGCATATGTGGCAAAGCACCGTAAATAAACAGAGAGAAAATACACGGCAAAACATCGTTGATAAAACAAAGGCACACGACAAAGCACCGTGTAACAAATTAAACTGACAAAAAATCATAGAATACGCATGGAAAAACATCATGGTAATCAGACAACAAAAGTCAACTGAAATATACAGAAAAACATCATGTAATCAGTAGACAAAGATACGTGGCAAAACATCGCGTAGAAACATATATGTTCACGGCAAAACATCGTGGATAAAACAAAGGCACGCGGCAAAGCATTGTGTGAATCATCAACAATTAATCAAGACACATCATCAAGAATTTAATCGAGGAAACAACCCCAAAAACATGGAACAAAACAAGTCGCAGAATAGATTCGGGCAATGAAAGAATTATTAATTAATCTAAATATAAATATTTAATAAGATTAATTAATAATTTAATTAATCAATATTAAATAAAAATATTTAAAATAATTAATAATTAAAATATATTTTTTACATTTTTCAAGTATTCAGTAGATAAATAATTAAACAAAAAATGAAAATACTAAATAAATAAAAAAGACTAAATCCAGTTTAAATATTACCATAAAAAATTGTAATTGATATATTATTAAAAAAAGTCTAAACCTAATAATTATAAACATTTACGTAAAATTCTTCCTGTTTTAAAATTCCAACCAAGTAATTAATATATTATAAATGTAGTGAAAACAATCTAAACCTAATAATTCTAAACAAAATAAAACCTAAGTGTGTATATAAAACATAAAACAAAAATAAAAGTATATATAAGAAAATGGAAAAAAGCTAAACATGAATAGTACCTATATATATATATATGATCGTACCTGGATCAGACAGTTGATAGTGACCAAAGGCGTCTGGAACGGCAACTCCGGTGATGGTGAGAGACGGCGGGGGACGGCGGGGGGGTACCTGCAAGGAACTCCGACGCTCAAGTGAGAGAGTGTACAAAATATCAGCAAATACAGAAAGAATGAGTGGTAGGAAGAATGTGTCTAACCTGACCCTCTCAAATGAGATGGTATTTATAAAGAGCCCCCAGCGCGGGGCCAGCGGTTACCTGCAATGGGCTGGATCAACTAGGCCCATTCCAAGCAACTGCTAGGGCTTATGTGTAGTAGTGAAGACCAGCACGTGGTCTTCGCCCTAGAGTAACTGCTCCTAGATTTTCGGAAGTAGGGCAGACCGAATCCTTCGGAGGTGGGAGGTTACTTGGAACGTGTCCACGTGGTATGGACCGTTGGGTACTCCTCGCGGGGGGAGGAGCATTCGGGGTCGAGGAGATATAAATCCCGTAGACCGGACATGGCCTCGCGGTGAGGAGCTAGCCTGTCGAGGAGGCACATCTCGGTGGGGTGTGATGCCCTCTTCTCCTATTGTCCCAAGCGCCCGACGATGACTAAGTGGCTGACGCTGCCTTAGTGCCCGGCGAAGCTGTGGTTCACACGTGGCAGTCGCGTGTCTTGCAGAAGGACCTTATTGGGCCTCCCCAGGCTGTATGGGTTGGGCCTGCTCGACTGTTGGGCAGCCTCGGCCCAGTCCAGAATAGGAGCCCCCTAATTCGTTGCTCTGAGATGTCAGAGTAATGACTTAAGGGTTACTGGCATGTCGGGGATACGCCAGGAGAGGAGCCGAGGAGGCCATTCTCGTGGTCGACGTCCATACGGTCGTACATAAGTCAGGCATCGAACAGTTGTGTCTGGTCGTATAGTCGGGGAGACGAGGGGTTTCAGATTCGAAATGCTGAGGAAAATCGAAAGGACACGCGTGGGAGGATGAACGGCTGCATGCGTGCCACGTGTCGTCTGTCATCATTGCCTAGGGAGGCTAGGGCGGCTGGCTAGTGTAGTGCACTCAAGTGCCCTATGTCCCTCGAGTTCCGCGAGAACCACTATAAAAACTCCTCCCCTCGCTCATTTCCCACTTTTCCGTTTCTCTCTCAACACTCTTTCTCCTTCTCTCTCTATCCTCTACAGCAGCCGTTCACCGCCGTCAACCGCCGGAAACTCCGCGCCGGAAACCTAAACCGCCGCCTATAAGGTATTTGCTCAAAAACTGGCCTTTTTCTTGCGTTTTTCTTTGATTTTAACTAGTGTATAGAATTTCCTTGGTGAACTAATGAAGTTCCCATGAGAAATGAAAGGGTTCTTGGCGAATACGGCGGGAATCCCTTGTTGTTTAGAGAGGAAGTGTTAAGAACTTCTCTCACTTTCGTTGAATGTCTCGGGGGCCGGGGATGAACATCTCGGGGACACGTTGAATGTCCCGGGGTCCCAAGCGGTTACTCTTTTCGTTAGCGTTGTGGGAACAAAAGGGGGCAGAATTTTCCGGGGAGGCGATGAGTTCCCCGGTGAACATGTTGATCCTCGGCCAATTATGTCGGGGAAACGAGAGAGCCTTGCCCCTTCCTCGCCCGTTCGCTTGAACAGCGGTGAAGGGGTGAATTTTATATGACCCATCGAATTCACCGTTTCCTTCTGCTTTTCAGGTAAATGGATGATTTGGTTGCGAAAGTGGTCGTAGGATCCTTCGAAGAAGACGACCACCCCGAATCTCCTATGGCTCATATGGCTTTTGCACTGGAGCGTCCGTTCGAGGAGTGGGTCTACGATGAAGCCCTAGAGATGTCGTCCATCTTTGTCTACAAAGACGTGGAAGACGCGTTCTGCACCGTCGAGCATCGGCTAATCGGGTCTGACAAATCCTGGAACGTTTTCCGCCCAGAGGAGCATCATCGGATATGTTCGCCTTACCGGGGAATGCGCATCCCGTTATACGAATTCATGTTCGACAAGGCGGGGTGGAGGCTGCCCTTCACGGACTTACAAGAGGGGATCTTCGCCTGGTTGAAGCTGGCACCCTCGCAGATTCACCCGAACTCGCTGGCCTTCATCCGGGCTTTTGAGCTCGTTTGTAAGCACTTAAAAATCGTACCGACAGTGTCCCTCTTCTTTCGAATATTCCATCTTCAAGGGTCTTCGACCGGTGGACGACACGGCTGGGTGTCCTTTAAGCAAAGCAAAGCTCTGTTCCATACGTATTTAGATTCCGTCCGGGACTTTAAGTTCCGCTACTACTTCGTGAAGTCGGTCACCCTCGGGGCCGTCCACTCGCTGTACCGGAGAGTTACCCGTAAAGTCGACGGTCGCTCCGAGGAGGTTCTGGAGCCGAAGTTCCCCCTGTACTAGACGGAGGAACACTTCAAGAAGGGGGTTGACAAATACAAGGTGAAACATAATCAGTTGGACGTCGACGATCGGGCAACTTATGATAAAATCGTCGCTTTCGTCGAAAGCTTCAATGAAGCCTGGTACGAAATGCTGGGTGGCGAGCCTATAACGGGAGCAGACGGGCAGGTGATGAAGCAACGTCGCTTGATCAATACCTGTGTTCTGCTCGAGACCTTCTCCGATGAAGAAGCAGACGAGCTGTTAGGTGGTGAAAACATCCTCGACCTAAGCCTTCCTCGCGTCTGTATATTTTGCCTTACTAATGTTTTCTTTCTTTTTGCAGCGAAAATGCCTGGAGCTGAGGAGAGGCTCAAGAAGCTGAAGTCGAAGAGGGATCGAGAAGAACAAGCTCAGGGAGAGTCATCTCACCCAAAGGGTCAAGGCGTTGCTCCTTCTAGGGTCGTGCCTGAGGGTGTTTCCTCTGTCGAGATGCCCGAAGGTTCCAGCCAATCCCAGCCTGCTGTGACTGTGTCGGGGATTTCAGATAGGCGCACACCTCCTGCTGGGAGCCAGTCTCCGGGAGCTTAAGGGAAGCCGAAACGGCAACGGGTTTCGAACGCGGAGGTTGTCGACCTGCTCCATGAAGAAAGTACCCCACCTCCTTCGAGCTTCGAACTCCTACCATGCCATCTCAAGCCTCGCTTCTTCTCTGAAGTCATCTATCCTCGCGTCCCTCCCTCTGAAATCCAGGCTGTGCTAGGGACTGCTGTAGAAGCGAGGAGGAAAATGATCTTTGAGGATATGTCTGTCGTCATACGACTATGCTCGACTGCTATTGTGCTGAACGATGAAACCCGCCCTGCTGCTGAACTTTCCCGACTGCAAGAGAGGCTCGAGATCTTAGAGGCTGAGCTTCTCGACCTGCGCAAAGAGCTGAAGAAGTGCAGGGACTTGAATAAAGAACAGAACGAGCAGCAGCAGCGGGCGGAGAAAAAGCTAAAGGAAGTTGAGGAAGCGGAGAGAGGTCATCTTGCCCGGATCACCGAGCTTGAGGCAGAGGAGAAGCGGCTCAAGGAGAGGGTTGCAGAGCTAGAGGATGTTGTTCGGCCAGCTGAAGGCGAAACTGAAGAGGATAAGCTCCTAACCACTCGGGTGGCTCTGGTGGCCAAACTTCGGGGTATCGAGCAGGATCTCCATCTATCTGAGGATGACACTCTTGAGGCAGCGGGTATAGGGTTCCGAAATGCAGTGGCGCGGCTTTGGATCCTAAATCCCGGTCTCGTGACCGACGGGGCTGACACTAACTTTTAGGTGGTCGATGGCCGGATAGTTCTGCCCGGGCAAGAAGGAAATGCCAATGAAGGAGGCAGGCCAGACACTGCTGAGACTGATGTCGAGACTGCTGCTGTGTAGGAGTGTAGTTTACTTGGCCTACGTGCTATTTTGTTGTTGTTGTCCGGCTTGTGGGCTTATTGATGTAATATTCGTACAATGGGTTTTGCCCGATTTTAATACTTCGTTTTGCCTCTTTATTTATTTCGCTTGTGTGTGATTCTTTATACATTCTTTATTTTTGCCTAAGTAGTTGAGATCGTTGGTGCCTTGAGAGTTTGCTCGACTCTGATGATCCTCGACTGTGAAGAGAACTAGTCGAGTGGTTGGGGGTTGTACTCCGACCTTCAACGAGGCTAAGAAGTCGGTCAAGGTCTTAGCTTCATGGCGTGAACTTCCCATCGCAAGCTGGGTGTTCTGCCTATTTGGTACGTCAACGACAGAGCTCGGTTGAGGTATTCTCGTTGGGCCAAAAAGTCTTATGCACACACTTCGTGGTTTTTGGCCGTCGTGTGTTATATAGGGGTGTCGCGCATGTACCGCCGCGTGCCCCCTTGGTCGCGACGTCGTACTGTCCCGAGCAGTGTCTAACTGTAATATTGTTTGAGCTTCTCAGCATTCCACGGTCGATCAAGTTGTTCACCGTGGAGGTTTTCGAGGTAATAGGCACCCGTCCCCGTCTTTGCAATGACGCGGTATGGGCCCTCCCAGTTTGCGGCCAGCTTTCCTTCGCGTGAATCTTTCTGATTTCTCCGTAGGACAAGGCTGCCTACTAGGAAGTCTCGTTTGATAACTTTGTCATTATAACGCAAAGTTATTTTTTGTTTTAAAGAGGCTTCTTGGAAGGAAGTGTCGGGAAAGAAGACGAAGGAATAAATATCCTTGAAAACGTCGGATGTAAAGAGAAGATCTTGAATATCCGGGAAAGCGTCAGATATTAAGAAAGATAGGAATATTCGAGAAAACGTCGGATGAAAAGAAAAGGTTGATCGCACGGCGGCGAGAGAAAAGGTTGATCGCACGGCGGCGAGAGAAAAGGTATGAATATCCGGGAAAACGTCAGATTGGAAAGAAATAAAGGAATATTTGGGAAAACATCGGATGGATAAAAAAGAAAAGAAGCCCATGGACGGTTTGTTTATTGTTTAAAACATTTATTTATGTGCACTGTGTTTTGGGGATTATAGTTCAAAGAGAGGCCCAATTGGTCTAAGAGCAGTTTCACCTAGAATAATGTTCCTCTTAGTACCAGTGTATGTGAATCTTTTTTTTATTAAAAGGGTACGATATGAATATCCGGGAAAACATCGGATTGCAAAAGAAGATAGAAAAAAGAAAAAGTTGCAGATATGAATATTCGGGAAAGCATCGGATAGAATGAGAGACGTAAAAAATAAAAAGGTTGCTCGCTAAGATCTTACAATTTTATGCCTACGTATTCTCAACGGTATCTTGAGAAATTAGAGCGGTCTTAGTTCACCCTATGGGGCGCGAACTACAGAAAGGAAAGTTTTGGTCGCACGGTGGCGAGAGAAAAGATTTGATAAGAGGAGAAATCTAACCTAATGTTGTCAAGCAAAGATGGACCTAAGATTGCGTTTTGAAGGGAATTTCTACATTACTTCAACGTTAATAAAAAATTAAGTTAAACTAAGAGATCCTAAGGGAACATGCATATGTGGCAAAGCACCGTAAATAAACAGAGAGAAAATACACGACAAAACATCGTTGATAAAACAAAGGCACACGGCAAAGCACCGTGTAACAAATTAAACTGACAAAAAGTCATAGAATACGCATGGAAAAACATCATGGTAATCAGACAACAAAAGTCAACTGAAATACACAGAAAAACATCATGTAATCAGTAGACAAAGATATGTGGCAAAACATCGCGTAGAAACATATACATTCACGGAAAAACATCGTGGATAAAACAAAGGCACGCGGCAAAGCATTGTGTGAATCATCAACAATTAATCAAGACACGTCATCAAGAATCTAATCGAGGAAACAACCCCAAAAACATGGAACAAAACAAGTCGCAGAATAGATTCGGGCAATGAAAGAATTATTAATTAATCTAAATATAAATATTTAATAAGATTAATTAATAATTTAATTAATCAATATTAAATAAAAATATTTAAAATAATTTATAATTAAAATATATTTTTTACATTTTTCAAGTATTCAGTAAATAAATAGTTAAACAAAAAATGAAAATACTAAATAAATAAAAAAGACTAAATCCAGTTTAAATATTACCATAAAAAATTGTAATTGATATATTATTAAAAAAAGTCTAAACCTAATAATTATAAACATTTACGTAAAATTCTTCCCGTTTTAAAATTCCAACCAAGTAATTAATATATTATTAATATAGTAAAAACAATCTAAACCTAATAATTCTAAACAAAATAAAACCTAAGTGTGTAAATAAAACATAAAACAAAAATAAAAGTATATATAAGAAAATGGAAATAAGCTAAACATGAATAGTACCTATATATATATATATATATATATATATATATATGATTGTACCAGGATCAGACAGTTGATAGAGACCAACGGCGTCTGGAACGGCAACTCCGGTGATGGTGAGACGGGGGGGGGGGGGGGGGGGTGTACTTGCAAGGTACTCCGACGCTCAAGTGAGAGAGTGTACAGAATATCAGCAAATACAGAAAGAGTGAGTGGTAGGAAGAATGTGTCTAACCTGACCCTCTCAAATGAGAGGGTATTTATAGAGAGCCCCCAGCGTGGGGCCAACGGTTACCTGCAATGGGCTGGATCAACTAAGCCCACTCCAAGCAACTGCTAGGGCTTACGTGTAGTAGTGAAGACCAGCACGTGGTCTTCGCCCTAGAGTAACTGCTCCTAGACTTCCGGAAGTAGGGCAGACCGAATCCTTCGGAGGTGGGAGGTTACTTGGAACGTGTCCACGTGGTATGGACCGTTGGGTACTCTTTGCGGGGGGAGGAGCATTCGGGGTCGAGGAGATATGAATCTCGTAGACCGAACATGGCCTCGCGGGGAGGAGCTAGCCTGTCGAGGAGGCACATCTCGGTAGGGTGTGATGCCCTCTTCTCCTATTGTCCCAAGCGCCCGACGATGACTAAGTGGCCGACGCTGCCTTAGTGCCCGGCGAAGCTATGGTTCACACGTGGCAGTCGCGTGTCTTGCAGAAAGACCTTATTGGGCCTCCCCAGACTGTATGGGTTGGGCCTGCTCGACTGTTGGGCAGCCTCGGCCCAGTCTAGAACAATATATATATATATATATATGATAAACCGAAACAACAAATATGTATATATAACTTTAACACTACATTATATAAAATTCAAAATTAAACATATAAAACTCAAAAAATAAGTAAATAAATAAATAAAAAGAGATATATACATACAACGATGCGTTACAGTGGTCGGAGGTGTTGTTAAGTTGTCGGCGGAAAAACGGTGGCTAGCGACGGCGCGGGGGAGGGGGTGTACTTGCAAGGTACTCCGACGCTCAAGTGAGAGAGTGTACAGAATATCAGCAAATACAGAAAGAGTGAGTGGTAGGAAGAATGTGTCTAACCTGACCCTCTCAAATGAGAGGGTATTTATAGAGAGCCCCCAGCGTGGGGCCAACGGTTACCTGCAATGGGCTGGATCAACTAAGCCCACTCCAAGCAACTGCTAGGGCTTACGTGTAGTAGTGAAGACCAGCACGTGGTCTTCGCCCTAGAGTAACTGCTCCTAGACTTCCGGAAGTAGGGCAGACCGAATCCTTCGGAGGTGGGAGGTTACTTGGAACGTGTCCACGTGGTATGGACCGTTGGGTACTCTTTGCGGGGGGAGGAGCATTCGGGGTCGAGGAGATATGAATCTCGTAGACCGAACATGGCCTCGCGGGGAGGAGCTAGCCTGTCGAGGAGGCACATCTCGGTAGGGTGTGATGCCCTCTTCTCCTATTGTCCCAAGCGCCCGACGATGACTAAGTGGCCGACGCTGCCTTAGTGCCCGGCGAAGCTATGGTTCACACGTGGCAGTCGCGTGTCTTGCAGAAAGACCTTATTGGGCCTCCCCAGACTGTATGGGTTGGGCCTGCTCGACTGTTGGGCAGCCTCGGCCCAGTCTAGAACAATATATATATATATATATATATATATATATATATATATATATATATATATATATATATATGATAAACCGAAACAACAAATATGTATATATAACTTTAACACTACATTATATAAAATTCAAAATTAAACATATAAAACTCAAAAAATAAGTAAATAAATAAATAAAAAGAGATATATACATACAACGATGCGTTACAGTGGTCGGAGGTGTTGTTAAGTTGTCGGCGGAAAAACGGTGGCTAGCGACGGCGCGGGGGAGGGGGTGTACTTGCAAGGTACTCCGACGCTCAAGTGAGAGAGTGTACAGAATATCAGCAAATACAGAAAGAGTGAGTGGTAGGAAGAATGTGTCTAACCTGACCCTCTCAAATGAGAGGGTATTTATAGAGAGCCCCCAGCGCGGGGCCAACGTTTACCTGCAATGGGCTAGATCAACTAAGCCCACTCCAAGCAACTGCTAGGGCTTACGTGTAGTAGTGAAGACCAGCACGTGGTCTTCGCCCTAGAGTAACTGCTCCTAGACTTCCGAAAGTAGGGCAGACCGAATCCTTCGGAGGTGGGAGGTTACTTGGAACGTGTCCACGTGGTATGGACCGTTGGGTACTCCTCGCGGGGGGAGGAGCATTCGGGGTCGATGAGATATGAATCTCGTAGACCGAACATGGCCTCGCGGGGAGGAGCTAGCCTGTCGAGGAGGCACATCTCGGTGGGGTGTGATGCCCTCTTCTCCTATTGTCCCAAGCGCCCGACGATGACTAAGTGGCCGACGCTGCCTTAGTGCCCGGCGAAGCTATGGTTCACACGTGGCAGTCGCGTGTCTTGCAGAAAGACCTTATTGGGCCTCCCCAGACTGTATGGGTTGGGCCTGCTCGACTGTTGGGCAGCCTCGGCCCAGTCTAGAACAATATATATATATATATATATATATATATATATATATATATATATATGATAAACCGAAACAACAAATATGTATATATAACTTTAACACTACATTATATAAAATTCAAAATTAAACATATAAAACTCAAAAAATAAGTAAATAAATAAATAAAAAGAGATATATACATACAACGATGCGTTACAGTGGTCGGAGGTGTTGTTAAGTTGTCGGCGGAAAAACGGTGGCTAGCGATGTCGTGGTGTATGGTGCGGTTTAGACAACAAATGGAGAAAAGTGAAGAGTTATGGATATGTTGAAAGTTGTTCAAGGTGATGTGGTAGGTTGTTATGATGGTTGAGGTTTGAACAAAATTTTGCAAAGAAAAATGTAAAGATGAGAGATGGGTAGTATTGTAAGTGTAAGAGAAAACAAGTATGTAAGTAATGTTTTTGGTGTCCTTATGTTGGGAGCCTAATGTCTATATTTATAGTACATTCAAGACTTGGAGGTTAAGAAAATGATGTAAGCAACATGATGTTATAAGTTTGAATGAGTCTTGAAGCACATGTTCTTGAATATTGAATGAAGAATATTAAATTTTGAATGTATTGATGAGTTTTGTAGTTTGTGTAGAGAACAAAAGAAGAAAGAAACAAAACATGTTACTACATAGTAAAAAAAAGAAAAAAAAAGGCAAAGAAAAGCCAATGAGAGAGGTGGCGCATGAATTTGTGAATGAGTGAGAAGAAATGTGGCACTTTTGTAAAATATGTGTAATAAAGGAGACTGTAAAAATAATAAAACAAGTTTATATTATATATAAATAATATTCAAATAATATTATAAATAAATTAAATATGATAAAGAAATTAATAAAAATTAATTTTATTATAAACTTGATTAATAAAAAATTAAAGGCTAAAATACAGTTTTGGTCCCCCTGTTTGTCAAAATTCACAATTTTGGTCCCCCTGTTTTTTTTTGTAACAGTTTTGGTCCCCCACCCCAATTTTGGCCAAAAAAAAGTGATGAACAGTAACTTGTCCGTACATGAACAGTACACGTCCGTACATGAACAGTGAGGGGTGGGGGACCAAAACTGTTAAAAAAAAACAGGGGGACCAAAACTGTGAATTTTGACAAACAGGGGGACCAAAACTGTATTTTAGCCAAAATTAAATTAATTAAAATCGGAACCGAAACCGGTAAAAAAACAAAAAAAAACTGTCTGTATCGAGGTGTCCGGAAAAATAAAATGAATGCACCAAAACGATAAGCAAAAAAATATACGTATTGAAAAAATACAGCGTTTTGTAAAATTTTGAAATTAATTTTACCTGGTAAAAAGGCTCAGAAGGGTCTGAAAAGCGACCGAAAAATAACTGAAAAAATAAAATAAACACACCAGGTTAAAGTACGCGAAAAATAGATTAAGAATTGACATCTGCAAATTTGATTTCAAAAACTGCCCGTACACCGGATTTTTGCACTGTTGACTTTTAGTTTGACCAAAACGCCTGAAATTTTAACACGTTCATTCTGACTGATAATTCAAACAATATTCATGATAAAATATATGATATAATATGCAGATGATGCAAAGTGAGAATGCAGTCAGATGACTGAAAATAATTAAAATGAGGGGGTCAAAATTTAGGGTATGACAAATGCCCCTATTTAATCTTCTTAGACCTGGAGGCATGAATAACAAAGACTTTCAGACATTCAAGGTACAAGAGGATTAAATATCAGAGTCCCTAGAATTTTGACCGTGAATGTAGATGAAATAATATGTAATGTAATGTTATGAAAAACTTTGAAAACTGTTGGGAATGATATCACAGGAGACAGACCCATAAAATAAAATTTTACTGGGGATACAAGATATTGTGGAAATTTGCCGAGGTGACAAGAGTATTCAGCAATACTTGTAAAGAGAGGGATAAACCCTGGAATAGAGATACAGACATCCGAGAGAGCATCAGATGTCACTGAAGTATCACACTCAAGAAAATATTTCAGAAACATCCAGAAAAGCATTGAGCGAGGAAGACATCAGAGACATTCAGGATTGCATTGAATGTAGCACTCTGGAAATATATCATAATCATCCAGAAAAACCTTGGATAGGATGGAACCCAATTCGGAGATTTTTGAGAAGACATCTAGAAAAGCGTTGGACGAAAGGAAAACAGACTCGAAGGCATATTAATGACATCCAGAAAAGCTTTGAATGTATTAAAATAACTTTGAACGTAAATCCAAACATTTAGAAAAACGTTAAATGTATGAGAGCAAATTTTGGAAGACTAGCAGAACGATGAACATATTCGAAAAAGCATCAGATAAGTCATCCGAACAAAAGTTACATCTGGAAAAGCATCAGATGAGAAAAGTTATATCTGGGAGAGCATCAAATAGACATAAACAGAGAGTTTTGGAAAAGCATTAGAACAAAGAGACATATCTGAAAAAGCATCAGATAGATACAAAGAGAGTTCTGGAACAACATCAGAACAAAACAGACATATTTGGAAGAACATCAGATAAACACAAAGAAAGTTCTGGAAAAGCATCAGAATAGATAGACATATCCGGAAGAGCATCGGATAAAAACAAAGTTATATCTGGAAGAACATCATATAAGACATAAAAATATATGTGCCAGGTAAGTTGGACTTTGTAGAAAGGTAAGATGTTGATAATAACACGACCACTGATGAATGCAAGTGAGGATTAAAACACTCTTGCTAAATGAGAGAAAATGCAAATGAGGATTAAAACACTCTTGTAATGCATAGTATATAAAAATGTTATGATGTATAATTAAATGTATGCAAACGAGGATTAAAGCACTTTTGATATGCATGATGTATGAAAATGATTAAATGCATGTAATGTGAATGAAAATTATAACAACAAGTTTAGACTCTTTGAGGAATGAAAATCAACAAGTTTATACTTTTTTGGGTAGTGAAAATCAACAAGTTTATACTCTTTTGGGGAGTGGGAGTCAACAAGTTTATACTCTTTTGGGGAGTGAAGATCAGCAAGTTTATACTCTTTTGGGGAGTGATAAGACTGGTAGACTGATTCCTCAACACGAAGATCGCTGCCATTGCTTAGGGACTGAAGTTACTGTTGCTGAACATATCTTCGTCATACTGATAAACTCTATCATGTTGATAATCCTTGGAGGAAGGCTGGAGAGCTTGCTTGGAAATTTTTCCAAATAAATTTCCACAGACTTGCTGACTGTTGTAGATTGAATGAAGAATATTGAATTTTGAATGTATTGATGAGTTTTGTAGTTTATGTAGAGAACAAAAGAAGAAAGAAACAAGACATGTTACTACTAGTAAAAAAAAAGAAAAAACGGCAAAGAAAAGCTAATGAAAGAGGTGACGCATGAATTTGTGAACGAGTGAGAGGAAATGTGGCACTTTTGTGAAATATGTGTAATAAAGGAGACTAGTTGTTTAAAAATAATAAAACAAGTTTATATTATATATAAATAATATTCAAATAATATTATAAATAAATTAAATATGATAAAGAAACTAATAAAAATTAAGTTTATTATAAACTTGATTAATAAAAAATTAAATTAATTAAAATAGGAACCGAAACCGGTAAAAAATGAAAAAAAAAACTGTTTGTATCAAGGTGTCTGGAAAAATAAAATGAACACACCAAAACGATCAGCAAAAAAATATACGTATTGAAAAAATACAGCGTTTTGTCAAATTTTGAAATTGACACCAGGTTAAAGTACGCGAAAAATAGATTAAGAATTGACATCTGCAAATTTGATTTAAAAAATTGCCCGTACACCGGATTTTTGCACAGTTGACTTTTAGTTTGACCAAAACGCCTGAAAATTTAACACGTTCATTCTGATTGATAATTCAAACAATATTCATGATAAAATATATGATATAATATGCAGATGATGCAAAGTGAAAATGCAGTCAGATGACCGAAAATAATTAAAATGGGGAGTCAAAATTTAGGGTATGACAAATGGGCCTTCAACCCACGTCCACTTAACATTGGCCCAGTGACAACAATCCATATGTGACTAAGCTTTATAAACACTCATTTTATTTCCAAACAAAACAACGTTGGACTTTGTTGAGAATCAAAATAATGCAACTTTTGTGATTTTTAACAGCAAACTCAGGCTCAACTTATGTGATTTGTGTTCATTAAGAAACACTTGTGCATTGTCATGGCCAAGTTCAATGTGAGAAGTAGTAACAAAATAAAGAGTAAAGGTAGCATTGTGAAGCTCATTGAGAAGCTACAAAAGAGGCTATTACTAGTGAGAAAGAAATCATCATCAACCTATGTGCCAGAGGATGGCATTTTGCTGTTATAGCAGAGGGTATAAAAGAAGAAGAATTAGAGAGATTTGTGCCTCCATTGAGTTATTTAACAAATCCAATATTTGTGAGGCTATTGGAACAAGCAGAAGAAGAGTATGGTTTTGTTTCATGTTGCTTAGAATGTAGATAGATACTAAGATGAACTTTATAATTAGATGATACTTGAAGTTATAATCCAGATATCTGGAATCTAGCCTTGCTAATACTTGAAGTTATAATCCAATATTCATCTTATATATGATCTACGTCTCTTTATTAACCATGGCAGTTCCACCTTCATTAAGCCCATCATCATCGTAATTAGAAACCTCTATCACCTGCAAGTGCATCATTTTCAACTTGAACCAATTTGCCTTCGATTGGAGTATCCAAATCTAAATATGTAATTTGATCTTTCTTTGCAAAGTCTCAAATTAATCATCATCTAAAGAAATACATTTTACATTATACTCACTTGTTTTCCTAACTTGCTGCATATGATTAATTAATTATCAATAGTTTTGAAACATTATATAGTTATTGCAAGAATTCCATGTTGTAGCAGTTTCATCAGCAGCACCTTCTTTCTCATGTTGCCATTGTTGCAACATCTTGTGAAGCTCACTAAGCTCATGTTGCGATTGTGACTGCTTCTCACATTGAAATTGGCCATGACAATGCACAAGTGTTACTTAATGAACACAAATCACATAAGCTGAGCCTGAGTTTGTTGTTTGAAATCACATAAACTGCATAATTATATTGTTTTGATTGTCAACAGAATCCCACATTGTTTTGTTTGGAAATAAAATGAGTGTTTATAAAGCTTAGTCACACATGGATTGTGGGTTTAAGGCCCATTATATGGAAGTGGATTTAAGGCCCATTATATTTGTTTTAAAATGTTTAATTAATTAAAATCCAAAAAAAAAATTTGAATTAAAATGTTTAATTAATTGGCATCAACATCATTATATATGTACTTATGAGATTGTATTATAAACACTATATATCTGTAACTAGACCCTTGCTACCATAGTTAGCTTTGGCCCAACCCAACTTAATTAACTTAACCAATCATGTTGCAATGTATATTAGAATGAGAAGCAAGCTGTAGGCTCTCAGTCTCAAATTCATCTTAAGTGTTGATACACTTTTAGCATGGCATTTCCGAGTAAATATTGAATTTTGATGATATGAACCATCATTTTTTATTTTGCTTATAATTGATTTTTTTTAGAGATTTATATAGGTTCGGCTTAATCAATTGACTTATTTATATGTTAGTGTTAGATGTCAAACATGCTATATATTTCTATTTGATACTGGACATTTTTCAAGCTTTTCCATGTCAAATTGTGGATTTTACTCATGAATTGTTGTTATTCTTCAAACATTGTGAATATACATTTGGTGCTTGTAATATGTGTGTTATTATGTAGAAAAATGCACTAATTGATCAAAGATGTAAGACAGAAAGAAATGATGCAAGTTGCCAAAGAAAAGAGGAAAACATCAGCAAGTTCGCAAAGCGAACGTCCGCTTTGCGAATAACTGGCGAAGTTCCAGCGAATGATCCTAGGATTTGGACAGTAAGAAAAGGAACTAAAGTTTGCTTTGCGAACTCCCAGCGAATGTTCGCTGATTTCATCGCTTTGCGAAGACCTGGCGAAGGACACCTTTGAGGAGGCAGTAGCTAAAGGGGCCTAAGTTCGCTTTGCGAACTTGTAGGCGAATAGTTCCCTTTGCGAACAAATGTTCGCATTGCGAACTTATGCAGAAACTCAGAGGAAGTTTAGCTTATCATAAGGCACTTCAAGTGCCAAAAGTGTAGTCGCTAGGCGAACTAAAAGTTCGCAGTGCGAACGTGTCTGATTTCAAGTGTACTATAAATGTATTTTATGAATTTTCTTGGGATCATAACTTCACTTTATCACACCAAAACCTATTTTTCTGATATTTCTTCATATAAGAGAGATTCTTCACATAGAGAAGAAGGATTTGCATCCGATCTCGATTCTTCGACGCAGATGCTTTTTCACCTCCTCACGAAACTTGTGAAACAAGCTACCATGAATATGTGTAGCTAAACACATTTTGTGTCAAGATTAGAGGTAGTTAATCTTGCATGTATGTATTTCTTTTGATCTTTTGTATATGAACAAGGTTGATGATCAATATATAACGAAGTTGTTTACTTTTAATGGTATATTTGTGGTTTGAATCACTCTAGACATAGATTTCCAAATCTTGACCTAATATATTCATCTCGTAAAAACCAAACTCTAGATATAGATTTGGGGTTTAATATTCACTTTGTATCGATCTTAACGTTTGTTGTTTCGATTGTTAGCGTGAGACATCATCTAACGATTTAAACAATAATACTCACGAATTTGCTTTAGACATAAACTTAATTGCGAGGATACACGATTGTATTGATCGAAACTAAGTTCATATGCTTGATTAATCGAATACGTATGAAAAGGATTAGGGAAATCTAGTCTTGACATGCTTTCCTAAAACTTACAAAATCTTTGCTCTAATTTACTTCTTTACTACAAACTTATGTTACAAAACCAAGAATCATTTGAAACCCCTTTACTTAAAACGGTACACTATTGAACGACAAGCATTGATAACACACAATCCCTCTGGATACGATAAAACACCCCCCGAATTAATTTTCACCAGTTAGCTTGGAAATTTTAGCTAAGGAAAATCAAAGAATGCTACGTTGAGAAAATGCTAAGTGTTAAAGAGCATTTATTGACAAGTTTCGACAAGAACAGAACATCCACGTCGACTAAAGTAGTTCGACTAGTGTGGTGACAATGGTTTGAAACAAACTCAAGATCATATTCACACGATTAGGACCACTCTCTTAAAAAACAAGTCCAAAATATCGAAAAAAGGGTTTTTCGACAGAATGGTTGGATTCGACAAGGTCAGCAGCTGTCCAGGACATAATATATTTTCTAAGTTTGAAAACCAGTTAAGTGGCGGGATTTTTCAACAAGCGTTGAATCACATATGCTTGAAGGAAGTTGGGAAGGTCGAAGAAGTTATCAACACAGTTATCAACATGATATTGCGTCTCTCAGCAGCTATATCCTAGAAGACGCGTGGAAACACGTTAGAGCACGAAGGTCCAAGTAGGGGATACATGTCAGATCTCTATGATCTAATTGTTGTCGACGGTTATCTTTAGATTAGTATAAATAGAAAACTCATGAATTATAATCAGGGTCGCAAAATTCACATACTACTCTATAGAACTAAAGTACCCGGGTCAAATAGCAAAACAGTTTGTGAGGAACATGTATGAGTTTGCGTCCATTTCTTTCATTTTTTTTATGTTTCCTTAACTGAAACATTTTTGCTTTAATGTCATTGAATGCCCTTTTTCGTTCATTACTTTTACTCAAGCTTTTTCATTATTAAATTTTCTATCCATTTTGTCTTCATACAAACATTTATATTCAATTCGCAAACGCGTTTTCTCATACATTTATTTTGCACAGATTGCTTCCGAAAATTTTCAAGGTAATCTCACAAGCGAAATAAACTCGTGATTATTTGCTAAAAACACCTGCGAACATTATGACTTTAAGAATTTTTGTTTGAAAGTTTCAATAATATAAACAAACTTGAGCTTTTATAGGATCAACACACAAACTTTCTAACGACAAACAGAGTTTTCAACAAGCTTACCTTAAGAATCAACAAATAGAACTATATAATTCTATAAATTATGTGTTTTAAGTTAGATGGCACTACATGTATTTATAATCGTGTTTCGATAAATACATTAAAGCATAATGAATAATCATTAACCTATGAAGTTCTTTTGTTTAGAAATACTAGCGCTCACTCTAGAATATCTATACTCAGAATTTATTCTAAAACTCCTCCTCAAGTTGGAGCATACGTTTCATATGCACTAGGCTTGTTACAAGTATATTTAAACCTGAGGTCCTCTAAGGGATTTAGTGAATATGTCAGTCAATTGATCATTTGAACCAACAAAATCAATTATGATTTCTCCTGAAAGAACCTTATCTCTTACAAAGCGGCACTCGATCTTTATGTGCTTAGTTCATTCATGAAAAACCGGATTCGAGGCTATATGAGGTGCAACTTGTTGTCACAAATTAGTTTCATTGCCTTGATGTCTCTTAATTTGAGTTAATGGAATAATTGTTTTAGACATGTGAGTTCACATGTTGTTGCTGCCATATCACGATATTTTTCTTCTGCATTAGACCTTGCAACTATGTTAGTTTCTTTCTTCGAAATGAGATTAAATTTCCTCCAATGAGAATGCAATACCTTGAAGTGGACCTTATATTTGATGGTGAGCCTGACCAATGAGCATCAGAATCACCCACAACTTGGGTGTTGCCCTTATTTTCATAAAGTAATCCTTTATCGATGCACTATTTATATACTTAAGAATGTGAATCACAATGCTCCAATGATCATCACATGGAGCATTTAGAAATTTCCTAAACACACTAACATCAAATACAATGTCTGGTATGGTCATTATGAGGTAATCATTTTTTCTAACTAGATGTCGATATCTACCATGGTTTTTCAATGGCTCTCTTTGACCTTGTAGTAGTGTAATGTTAGGATCCATAGGAGTGTCACTTGGTCGACACTCAAGCAAGCCAATTTCCTAAAGAATATCAAAATCATATATTCATTGAGTAATAACCATACAAATTTTGGGTTGAGCAACTTAAATCCCCAAAATATATTTTAGTGACCCCAAATCTTTAGTCTAGAAATTGAGAGACGAATGGTGTTTTAAATGGTGAATGTCAGCCTTATCATTACTAGTGGTGATAATGTCATCGACATAGACCAACAAGAATGTAAAAAGAAGACAGAGTAATCAACTTCACGCCTAGTCATGCCATAGTCTTGAAGGAGAGTTCTAAACTTGTCAAACTAAGCACAAAAGATTATATCGAGCCATAAAGAGATCGACGAATCTGACAAACCAGGTGAGAAACACCACTAACATTAAATCTTAGTTGATGCGCCATATACACCTCTTTTTGTAATTCACCATATAGAAATGCATTTCCCATTTCAAATATTTCAAAGCCTCATCGGCACGTGACTTCATCTCCGTTGCAGCAGTTGTTATGTCTGTTCGATACTTTTTTTTCGTCTCCAAGGAGGACTCAAGTTTAGCGACCCTAGAAGCTAAAGAAGAAGGAAAAACATGAATTTTTGCCTCCTCCTAAAGAGCCTCAGCACGACTATCTTTCTCTTTAACGACTGTTATATCCTCCTTAAGCTTAGACCATTCATGTTTCATAGCTTCACACTTCCCGTTTCAGGTTTCCCTTTCTTTGGATGGATTACTCATGGCCAGAATGTCCCCTCGACCAGCAGCAAATAGGGAGAATAAAAAAGTCGTATGGTAGGTGTAAAAGGTGTCTTCAGAGAAAAGCTCAATCTTCTCCGCTTCAGGAAGATTCTGAAGGTAAGTTAGATGTTCCTCCAAAGATCGAAAAAATGACGGGGTTCAGTGGTAAGACTAAGATCAAAAGTTGAAGTGTTGTTTCCGGTAGCAATATTAAAGGTTACCATTGTTGACTAACGAAATTATGGAGTAAATGGCGTGATGAAAAGGATTTGATAAACTTGATGTGGAAATTTATAGAAATCATAAGTCGGTTCCCACAGACGGTGTTATTATTCTAGTGTGGAACCGGAGATTGGAGATATAAAGATATATATCTTCTAGTGTGGTGGAAGAGTCTCTGATGTGGTGGAGTGGAGGTGTACATGAAAGGTTATCACTACAACGTGAAAGTCAATATGATCAAAATAATACTTATTATAGCGTTTCATGTAGTTTATATACAATAGAGGATTAAAAGTGCTCCCCGCTTGGTTAGACATGAAGCCCATGGAACCGCCTAATTAGATCTGATAATTGATAATGAGGAAGTAGACCATATGTGATGCGCGTCATTCTGACAAGGATCTACATGTTTATGTTTCATTCTGAAGATGTTTTTTGACTGACCCACTTGAATAGGGTCGGTCTTATTGAGTTGTTGGACTGACCCGAAACAATATATATACTCAATGTTGACTTAATTTTTTAAAAGCAAATTATTAATGTCAAATAGGGTTATTTTTAAAAATAAAATAAATAAATAATTTAAAAATAAATGTGTATTTAAAAGCAATTTTTTTCAATGGGTGTTTGTTATGTTTTTTAACTGTGTAATCCGCAATTCTTGTCAATCCGCAATTCTTGTCATGTGTCATGCTAACCCAAATAACGTAGAAATTTGTATCCATGAATTATTAAATGAATAATTAAAAGGAACAATTATGATTAAAAATGAGACATGACAACTAAACTAACGTGCTGATTTAAAAATTAAAATGAAATGAAACATGTGGTTTAAAACATAACAGCATTGGGAGAGAGAATCTCAATACACACCAAAAAAAAAACACATCTCTCTCACTCACACCATGAAAATGATTCTTTTGGAAATTTCCAACAACCACCACAATAAAGTGCTAGGAGTATTTAGCTATTCATGCATGGACCTTTCTCAAACATCACTTATTATAGACCACACATCTACGTCCATTATTATATGACTGAACACCATATACCAACCCAACTCTATTTGTGGTAGCTAAACTTCTCTTTGATTGAGTCTTTCATTTATTAATTACTACTACTATAGAAATTGTGAGGGTCGAAGTTGGGACCAAACCAAAGAAAAAAAGATACATATAAGTGACGTGTTGCTATAAAATTGGTGCTCATAAACCCATAGTTAGTATGTTAGTAATGGAACATCAATTCTGGCTGGTGCATGCTCGCTACCAAATTAATGGAGTAACTCACCACTAAGGCTTGTAACAAATCCCACAATTCATAGTTCAAAATGTCTTTTATATAAAAATATTATATAAAAACATGACGACACTAGTATTTAACGTTTAATAATCCCACAATTCGCGTTTAATAATCGAATTAAAGATTAAAAAAACATAAAAATCGGTTACTAGTATTTAACGATCAATAACACGACTACTTAATTTCGGTTAAAAAAATGCTAGTGCTAACGTTCAGTGACGAATTTAGTACAGATGCTTCATGAAAATGAATGTTAAAGTCTCACTTAGCATTCATCAGATCCTTCTTGCAATTCAATTTGATGCATGAAGACACGTGTGAGTTTAGCATGTGCGGCCAGAATCAGCTTAGCTGGCACTCCTGATATTTTCTCCAACCGAATCAGATTCTGAAACGTGGCAAAGCAACTGTCCCTACACAATCTTAGCCCCAACCAAAACGACGCCGCAGCACTCACTTTCAACGGAAGTAACTTCCACTTTCTCAAACACACACGCAAAGCCTCCACCGCCACGCGATTTCCGTTCACCGGAAATCCTAACCCTAACTCTCTGCTCCATTTCACAAAAAGCTCCTCCGCCGCCGATCCAACACTTTTACTCCCGATCTGAGCTCCATCGGCGGTAACAGAACTCAAACTCGAACTAGTCTTCATCCTCTGAGTTATAGTCCTCTTTGGCGCCGTAACGTAGGACTCCGAAGAAGAACATTGAGAATCGGAGTCATGGGAATGATTTTCCGGTGAGCACGAGCGGCAAGTTGATGGAAAGCGATGAAGTTCAGTGCCGGTAACGTGAACTCCGGTGAAAGTTTCGCATCTGGAGCAGAGTATATGCCGGTGATGGCGAGCGACGAGGAAGTTAACACGGTGAACGGCGTGGTCGCAGTTCCGGCAGAGAAAAGCTGAATCAGAGGAACAATAGAAAGAAGCTTGTTGATTGCAAAGTTCACAAGCTTTGCACTTCATCTTAGTACAATTCTTGATTTCAAAACTTATAAATAAAGACAAAATAAAATGAATGATTCTAAGTAATGTTGAATTAATCTCATGAGCTTATATAGTACTGAATAATTATGTAACTCAACTATGATCCACTCATTAATCTAACTCAATTCAACCATAGGTTATAGTATTTTTCTTTGTATTAAATTTGTGGCTGTGATGTGTGCTACATGTATGGTAACTTGGCTGCATAATTAAACACCATAAATTATTTAATTATTGGACTACCACACAACAACTTAAATTATTTATATACGTGGCGTCACCCACACATTGCTTAAAAAATCAAAACAAATATTTTATGTAAAAAAATGTGTATTTATAATAGTGATATATTAATCAACTGCAATGCTATTTTTACACTCATTTCCTACATTTAAACCGTAGTACGGACGACACTGTTCATGTACGGATATTTACTATTTATGTACGGAAATACACTACTGTTCATATACGGACACCACTGTTCATCGTGTGAAATACGGTGTAGGTATATGTTTTGGTGTATGAATAACATTTTTCATTAATCAATGGTCTTTATAAGGTTGTAAGGTTGTCCAAAATATCTACCTCTAGTCCTTTACCAACTAGATAGAATGAATCCAACCAACATCACAACATACAGAACAAATTTTCATACGATTCAAATCATTCCATGATTGTGCTACACGTGGTACCACAAAATTCTACTTCGTTGCGATTTTGCTATAACAAAATTTTAATTTACTACAAAAGGAAGTATTGTTTTTTCTCTATATAAGAAAAATAGCTTTCTATCTTTTTTTGAAGGAAGCTAGACTTCATTTTGAACATTTAACTTATCATTCCTAGAATTTGACACTCTCTCTATTGTGTATATGAAAAGACAATATTGTTCTTGTAAATTTTTTCAATTTATTTTCGAAATTTTCAAGATCTGAGTGCGAATTTGACTTCTTTGAGACGATATCAAAAATTTCGTTTCTTCTACTGAAATTTTCAAAATCAGTATGTTTTCTACCACCAATTACTAAATTTCTAGGATTTTGTACCAGAAATTTTAAAATTTCTAGTATTAATGAAAACATTTTAGCATAAAATTTTAAATTTTCCGATACAAAATCCCATGAAAATTTCCGGACATTTCAGAATTTTTGGTAGTTATAAAAACTTTGTTTTTTTACCGTAAATTCTGAAATTTCCAATAGTTAACAATTTTTTATTTATTTTTCCCTTCTTTTGTAGTGAAATACAGAGGTAGGGACAACAATATTGCAGGCAGAGCGACATACCAGATTAGGGCTACTGAGGTTGATTCTTCCCAGATACAGACTAGACGTGTGGTAACCAGTTGACACAAAACATGGTTGACTGAGTAGGGTCAGTTTCGTGCACCTCGTACTACTTGACGCCGATCGGTACGGTCAGTTTAGCAGCCTAGAGATGAGGTGGTACACCCAGGTGTTGTTGTTGTATATGAGGTGGTTGTTGAGGAGGTTGTTGGGGAGGTGGTGTCGCTGAGGTGGTTGTTGATGAGGTGGTTGCTCAGGTGGTCTAGCCAGATGTTGTTGTTGCTGATCCAGTCCCATTTGTTACTACTGACACAGAGGTTACAACTCATTCGACCGAGCCCTGTGTCCAGCCAGATGTTGTCATTGTTGTCTGTTTATCCGAACCATACTGTCAGACATGTCTAGGACAGAGAGGTAAAATTAGTTACATTCATTCTTTTTAAATCATGTTTGTTATAATATTAAAAATTTCTAACAATGATTAATTTTTCTGCATGACCGTGATCTACTGAATTTCATCAACTATGGGCAAAAGATTATTGGGCAGCAATAGCCTAATGAGTCGTGGTTTCATGATGTTTTGCGGCTATGTGAGATGAGAGACTTGTGCAGACCGGTTATGGTACGCTTAACCATGGTATGCTTAATGAGTTTGTAGAGAGATGGCACACTAAGACATCATCATTTCATCTTCCACATGGTAAGCGGTATATCACACTAGACGATGTCTCGTGTCTGCTGCATCTTCTGATTAAGGGGAAAGTTTTAGATCGTGGAAAGATTAACAAATATGATACAGTGGAGTTGGTGGTAGACTATTTGGGAGTTAACCCAGAGGTTGTCATGAAGGATTTTAAAGCCACCCGAGGGGCTCATACTAGGTTTCGATTCTTGTAGAAGGTGTATATAGATGATCTACTTATATCACAACAGACAGCTGGTGATGA
Source organism: Lathyrus tuberosus (assembly GCA_022829125.1). Lineage (NCBI taxonomy): Eukaryota > Viridiplantae > Streptophyta > Magnoliopsida > Fabales > Fabaceae > Lathyrus > Lathyrus tuberosus. Next base: position 441,386 of record JALAZF010000446.1, read on the forward strand.
AGAGTAGGTTGTGCAACATAGAGCATACCTGTTGTATTTGGTTGACACTGCCATTTTTGTGTACAAGAGTTCCACTTATGTGGATGTCATATACCTGTAATACTTCAATGATTTTATGTGGATCCATGAGTGCAACTAGGGGTGCTTGTGTTTGTATACTTGTACTCTAAGTTATCAGAAGGATGTATGTGAAAGACGAAACATGTGACAGCAACATCGCACTATTTACGATAATATTTCATGGTCTTTTAGAGTTTGTGTGCCATTTTCATAAGACCTTTGCAACGCCATCACTAATGATTCATGTGCTCCAATACTTTTCAAGCTTGGATTCTCAAGCACTTCCCACGCATCTCTGGCTTGTTATGTCTGTTAGGTGCAGATTTTACCTTAAAATGTATTATCTTTCTACTCAATTCTCATGTTTTCATTAGTTTTACTCATGATTGTTGTTGTTCTTCTAACATTGAGAATATATCTTTGGTGCTTGTAATATGTGTGTTATTGTGCAGTAAAAGGCACTAAATGATCAAAGATGTAAGACACAAGAAATGATCCAAGTTGCCAAAGAAATGAGGAATACATCAGTACATTCGCTTTGCGAATTGCTAGCGAAGGTTCGCTTTGCGAAGTCTGGCGAGGTCCCAGCGAATGCTCCCAGAATTATGGCAGGGGAAAAAGGCACTAAAGTTCGCTTTGCGAACTTGAAAGCGAGTGTTCGCTTTGCGAACATTCCTTCGCATTACGAATTCATGAAGAAATTCTGTGGCGGTTTAACTGTTCAGAGGCACCTCAGGTTCCTAATTTTGTCATTCGCTTTGCGAGTAAAACGTTTGCTTTGCAAACATGTAAAATCCTGAATGTATTATAAATAGATTTTTCACACTTTTTAGATATAATCAAGGGAGAAAGAAACTTGAGAGAAATATTATAACTTGTAATTAAAAGTTCAGAACTTGATATCTCTTAATTTCAAGGGAGAAAAGCTAGGATCTTTGATCTCTTGTTGGGAAAGGATGTAATCTTTTGATACCTTATGTATTTCTAATCTATGTTTGTGAACTAGTTTTGATTCTCTATTGTGTGTTGTCTTTGATTGCTTATTTGTTGGTCTTGACAAAACCTATTTCAAATATGTGATCTTAGATTTTCATCTATCATTGAGCAATCTGTTGACATGGGTTTGTGATTTGATATTCATTTACATCTCAGCTTTTTAGCATTGTGTTGATTGTTAGTTTGAATAGCTTCTAGTAATTAACGCAATAAGAGACCGCGATATTGCTTGACGAACGGTATCGTGAGGGTGCGTGAGAATAATGATGAAGAACGGTATTCACATTCATTTGGCAAATTAGTTGAATGCATGTAAAAAGAGTTAAACGTGTGTACTTATTTTGATCATTGGCTTTGTATATGAATTACTCATTGGTTTGATATTGATGTTATAGTAATATCTGTTGAGTCTTGAGGTCAGAAATGGATGTAGGCTTAGCATTCATGTAGGCTTTAAATGCTTTATATTGATTGGTGATGTGCGAGAGCAATTATTGATCGGTATAAAATCACTCACACATGCGGGGACCGAGAGGATATGTATGTCGTGAGTGATACATGATGATATTAGGCGAATGTTTGATTTATGTATAAATTGGTCAGAAGAATGCATGTGTTATCAATTGATGAGATTCAATTCCAACAAGGCACCGTTTATAATTAAGTCTTTACTTTATATTTTTCGTCTTTACACTTTCTGTCTTTAATTTTGGTTCCGTAAATCTTTTAAACCAAAATTTTTGAACCATAAGCTTAGAAACATAGATATCGTCGAACGACATTCTTTCCCTCGCACTGATCCCTGTGGAGACGATAAAACTGGGTTACTTAAATTAGTTTTTGCTTGTTGTTGTATTACAGTTTCAACAAAATGGCGTTGTTGCCGGGGATTGGTGTTTAGATATTGAATCGCATTGCGATAGTTTCTATATTTTTTAGCTTTGTACATTTGTTTATATTGTATGTATTTTTTTTCTTTTATGTTTGCTCTAGTGTGATCAGGAATGATGAGAACTCCTTCTAGATTGGTTGCTATTTGTATAAAAGTATTCAATGAAGCTTCGACCGAGTCTGGATGGTGTATGCGAGGAAAATTGTATTACTTTATAGAATGTTAGATTGACTTAAGAATTTTGTGCTTTGTGCAAATGTGTATTTTTGTTTCATTTCGCAACTTGTTTGAATGCTTGTTTCACTTAGTCCAAAAGCCACAAATTGTGAGAAACCTCCGTTGTTTACTATATGCTAGGATGACTGATAACTTTGTTTAATTCGTTTGATACATGCTTTATCTGTTGATTATTGTGATTTTGTGGAAGCATTAGAAATGATCAAGGCATTTGTTTATATTGAGCACAACCGTATCCAAAAGTACCTTAACCGTGAGTAGTGAGTATTTGTTAAGCCCTTTGAGCCTAAACAGTTTAGATCTCAGTTTAGTGGTGAACTTTGTGTTGTACATAAGTTGGGGAGAATGAAAAAGAAGAACGGTAGGTTGCTAAAACTTTTGAAAATTTTCAAACAAGCATGAAAAGAAAAAGTGTGAATATGAATGTGAAAAACAAAAGAAAAAAAATGCTTGTTTGAATGAGAAAAATAAAGAATGAAATAATTGTCACTACTACAAAACGCCCAAACAACAACACCAGGTTTGCAACGGCATCCTATACACCGTTCTTATAGTGCGTACTGGATGCGCGTGCATTATTTTAATTAAAAATCTCAAGGGTATAATAACGGTTGTTATGAAAACCGTGCTGATACAATCTAGCTATCATGGGTTCGAACCTCATCGCCCTTAAATAGTTTATCCCTTTGATGTAAATGCTCCCTTTTTAAGTTTTATTAATATTTAACTAAAAAATAATAAGGATATCACGACGACTTTTTCTTAAAACCGTTGTTACAAACTGAAGCTTCTTTTTATGTATTTTAAACACCAAGTATATATCAATTTATCCATTGAAAAAAGAAACAAGGCGAAACAACCTTAACACCAACGCCGTCTGTCACCATTGTCGGGAAGAAGACAACAACAACAACAGAAAAGTGTTCTACTTTAAGGTGTTGTAATGTCACATTTGAAGACAAAATCATCCAAAGGTGTTTCTACGTCTTCTTCCAGTGTAAAATCTCGATCTGGAAATTTTTGTGGTTGTGATGGTCGTATGGTTTTGTATCAATGCAAGAAGGGACAAAATAAAGGAAGGCTTTTTTGGAGATGTCCATTTTGGAGGAGCGATGAAACATGTAATTTGTTCATATGGGATGAAGACGTGGGAGAAAGAGATGGAAATGACGATGAGAGCATTATGAAGTCAGAGTTAGAAGATGTGGGCTATCTGAAGGTTATGTATGAGGATTTAAAGAAAAAGAACAACAATTTGAAGAACAAACTGAAATCAGAGATATTTTCTGGAAATATCATGATGTTATGTTTTCTTGTCTCCTTTATGTTTAATGTTTACTTTGTTATGAAATGTAATAGTTGAATTAGGGTTTGAATTACATTGTTGATGTTTAAACTGCAGATGCATTGTGAATTACATTGTTGATGTTTAAACTGCAGATGCATTAAGTGAGAAGTTAAGGCGCACCTTTTCTTTTTTATTTATTTTAAAATTCACAAATAAAAGAGTTATCACTACGGTTCTCCTGGTTAACCGTAGTGATATATTTATAATAAATAAATATCTATCTATACGGTTTTTATTTATTTTAAAATTCACAGATAAAAGGGTTATCACTACGGTAATTCTAGTTAACCGTAGTGATATATTTATAATAACTAAATACCTATCTATACGGTTGTTATTGTTAACGGTTGTGAAATAGTTTACCCATATATAAGCAAAATAACTTTCACTTAATTGACAGTAACGTTGTTGCCTTCAAAGTGAAACCCTAGAACCCATTTTTTCTCTTCCTTTTCACCATTAGCCGTGAATCATATATTAAGGTATTCTTCTTCTTCCATCTATTGTTAGATATTTCCGATTATCTCGTTTGTAGATTGTTATTCATTTTCACTACCTTAACAAATACCATGCTTTGGAAACTTCATAATGTTTGCGTAGATATGGAAAAAAGTACAAGAAGCATGAAGCTATGATAGAAACTTCATCCACCTTGTACTTTTTCTTTATAGCTTCACGAACAAGATGTTAGTAAATGAAGAATCAACACTGTAAACAAACTTTATCTAGTTTTAGAAACAATGAAAAGAAATATAAGAAGTATGAAGCTTTTGTGTAAGCTTCTTCCTCCTTATATTTCTTTTTCATTGCCTCCCAAACTAGTTCAACATCATAATTGATTCCTGCTCCGCGATTAGTTTCATTAAAAGGTGCGTTATTCCTATTCCTCTCTTTACTCTTCACTGGATTATGGTTTTAGGGTTTGTTTTCAACTGAGGATGCTCATTTTTGAAGTTTGCTTTGTTTCCTTTCAGGTTAAGGGGATGATACAGGGTGATGATGCTGGTGGAAGCAAGCATATTATATCAGTTTATAATTTCTGGATCTGGTATAGAATGTTGTTTGAGTTTATTATATTCTATTTACATTGTTTGTTTCACTAACCCTCACTTAAAGTTTGCTGGTGGTAGCAAGCGTATTATATGAGTTTATAATATTTGGATCTGGTATAGAATGTTGTTTGAGTTTATTATATTCTATGTAGATTGTTTGTTTCACTAACCCTCACTTAAAATACATTCAGTTAATTTGACATAGATACTTATAATCTGCAAATTAAGTTGTATTTGAAAACCAACTTAAATAAACCAATGTTGTTTTCTGATTGTATGCCTCTCATCATTCATCTCACGTTCTTTTATATATATATTATGGTATAATGATCTAGCTCCTTAGATGCATCGCCATCTTCCATTATAGTTAAATCAAAGATGAGGCAGATTATCCAACGTCTTGTTGATCTTATGGAAATTTAACTATAATCGAAGATAGCGATATATCGAAGGAGTCAGGTCAATAAACCACAATATATGTAAAAGAGCGTGAAATGCACGTTGAGACGAATGCAATCAGAAAATAACATTGGTTTGTTTAAGTTGGTTTTCAAGAACAGTTTAATTTTCAGATTATAGACATCTTCATCAAATTGAATCCATGTATATTTATTTAGTGAGGTGTTTGGAAAACAAGCAATCTACATTTAAAATAATAAACTTAGGGTACTTACACCAACGGTTATCTATTGTAACCGATATCATAAGTGATTTATGTTTTATATAATTTTGCTGCTGATGGGTTTCGAACCCAAAACCTAAGTGTATGTATCACAACGGTTTATTATCATAACCGTTGTGATATATGGCTCGCGCCATGCCTTTCAATAACGATTTCCAGCCCATTGTAGAAACAGCTAACTTACAACGACAATCTACATAACAACGCCTTCACCTGCGTCATTATATGTCATTCCCAACCGTTGTTAAATGGGTTTTTCGTAGTAGTGTGTGCATAAAGAAGTTTGAGAAGGTTTGTGGTAAAGGAATGAAAATGAGGAATGAAGTTGTGATGTGCAAATACCATGTATAGTGAATGTTTCTTTTTGCATCGCCAATTTCGATTCAATGGCCTTTAGAAATGTCCATTTGTTGTGAACCCGACAAAGTTACAATCCTTAAAGCCCTTAGTGATCTTTTTGCTTCCATATTTTCATTTTTGATTGTTAGATGTTTGAATTGAGTTGTTATTAGCATTGTTTGTCAGGTGAGTTAAATTGCCCCGCGGTTGCAAACGCGTTAATTGCTTCATTCTTATTTTAAAGAGGAGTGTTAGAGTGATTCAAGTATGAAAATTTAGTTGTGATTTGAACCATTCCATGATATTTGTTTAAGAACTTAATTCTTTGTCATTGTTCGATTCTATTGAGTGGTGAACGTTGCTTGTGCGCATTTTCATGCTTGACTTTGGTTGAATCTTAAGCTTGAACAAATCCTCTTGTTTTCATGAGGGACATACTTTGCTTGAGGACAAGCAAAAATCTAGTTGGGGAGAGTTGTTAGGTGCAGATTTTACTTAAAATGTATTATCTTTCTTGGCACTTTTTCTACTCAATTCTCATGTTTTCATTAGTCTTACTCATGATTCTTATTGTTCTTCTAACATTGAGAATATACCTTTGGTGCTTGTAATATGTGTGTTATTATGCAGGAAAATGTACTAAATGATCAAAGATGTAAGACACAAGAAATGATCCAAGTTGCCAAAGAAATGAGGAATACATCAGTACGTTCGCTTTGCGAATTGCTAGAGAAGGTTCGCTTTGCGAAGTCTGGAAAGGTCCCAGCGAATGCTCCCAGAATTATGGCAGGGGAAAAAGGCACTAAAGTTCGCTTTGCGAACATTCCTTCGCATTGCAAACACATGAAGAAATTATGTGGCAGTTTAACTGTTCAGAGGCTCCTCAGGTGCCTAATTTTGTCATTCGCTTTGCGAGTAAAACATTCACTTTGCGAACATGTAAAATCCTGAATGTATTATAAATAGATTTTTCACACTTTTTAGATATAATCAAGAGAGAAAGAAACTTGAGAGAAATATTATAATTTGTAATTAAAAGTTCAGAACTTGATATCTCTTAATTTCAAGGGAGAAAAGGTAGGATCTTTCATCTCTTGTTGGGAAAGGGTGTAATCTTTTAATACCTTATGTATTTCTTCTAATCTATGTTTGTGAACTAGTTTTGATTCGCTATTGTTTGTTGTCTTTGATTGCTTATTTGTTGGTCTTGACAAAACCTATTTCAAATCCGTGATCTTAGATTTTCATCTATCATTGAGCAAGCTTTTGACATGGGTTTGTGATTTGATATTCATTTGCATCTCAACTTTTTAGCATTGTGTTGATTGTTAGTTTGAATAGCTTCTAGTAATTAATGCAATAAGAGACCGCAATATTGCTTGACGAACGGTATCGTGAGGGTGCGTGAGAATAGTGATGAAGAACGATATTCACATTCATTTGGCAAATTAGTTGAATGCGTGTAAAAATGGTTAAACGTGTGCACTTATTTTGATCATTGGCTTTGTATATGAATTACTCATTGGTTTGATATTGATGTTATAGTAATATATGTTGAGTCTTGAGGTCAGAAATGGATGTAGGGTTAGCATTCATATAGGCTTTAAATGCTTTGTATTGATTGGTGATGTGCGAGAGCAATTATTGATCGGTATAAAATCACGCACACATGCGGGGACCGAGAGGATATGTATGTCGTGAGTGATACATGATGATATTAGGCGAATGTTTGATTTATGTATAAATTGGTCACAAGAATGCATGTGTTATCAATTGATGAGATCCAATTCCAACAAGGCTCCTTTTATAATTCAGTCTTTACTTTATATTTTCCGTCTTTACACTTTCTGCCTTTAATTTTGGTTCCGTAAATCTTTTAAACCAAAACTTTTGAACCATAAGCTTAGAAACATAGATACCGTCGAACGGCATTCTTTCCCTCGCATTGATCCCTGTGGAGACGATAAACCTGGGTTACTTAAATTAGTCTTTGCTTGCTGCTGTATTACAGTTTCAACAAAATGGCGCCGTTGCCGGGGATTGGTGTTTAGATATTGAATCGCATTGCGATAGTTTCTATATTTTTGAGTTTTGTCCATTTATTTATATTATATGTATTTGTTTTCTTTTATGTGTTCTCTTGTGTGATCAGGATTGATGAGAACTCCTTCTAGATTGGTTGCTATTTGTATAAAAGTATTCAATGTAGCTTCGACAGAGTCTAGATGGTGTATGCGAGGTAAATTGTACTACTTTTTAGAATGTTAGATTGATTTAAGAATTTTGTGCTTTGTGCAAATGTGTATTTTTGTTTCATTTCTCAACTTGTTTGAATGCTTGTTTCATTTAGGTCCAAAAGCCACAAGTTGTGAGAAACCTCCATTATTTACTATATGCTAGGATGACTGATAACTTTGTTTAATTCGTTTGATTCAAGCTTTATCTGTTGATTATTGTGATTTCGTGGAAGCATTAGAAATGATCAAGGCATTTGTTTAAATTGAGCACAACCGTATCCAAAAGTACCTTACATGTGAGTAGTGAGTATTTGTTAACCCCTTTGAGCCTAAACAGTTTAGATCTCAGTTTAGTGATGAACTTTGTGTTGCACATAATTTGAAAGTTTAGTTCATCATAGAATTTTGTGAGGTTCTAAAAATGTCTTCTTGAACCTTTGAAATTTGTTTTACTTTGATTTCCTTGCCATAAAACGCAAGGAGCATTCACTTGAGGTTTGGTTGAATTTAAGTTGGGGAAAATGAAAAAGAATAACGGTAGATTGCTAAAACTTTTGAAAAATTTCAAACAAGCATTAAAATGAAAAAGTGTGAATATGAATGTGAAAAACAAAAGAAAAAGAATGCTTGTTTGAATGAGAAAAATAGAGAATGAAATAATTGTGCATAAGGAAGTTTGAGAAGGTCTGTGGTAAAGGAATGAAAATGGTGAATGAAGTTGTGATGTGTAAATACCATGTATAGTGAATGTTTCTTTTTGCATCGACAATTTAGATTCAATGGCCTTTAGAAATGTCCCTTTGTTGTGAACCCGACCAAGCTATAATCCTTAAAGCCCTTATTGATCTTTTTGCTTCCATATTTTCATTTTTGATTGTTAGATGTTGTATGAATTGAGGTGTTATTAGCATTGTTTGTCAGGTGAGTGAAATTGCCCCGCGGTTGCAAACACGTTGATTTCTTCATTCTTATTTTGAAGAGGAGTGTTAGAGTGATTCAAGTATGAAAATTTAGTTGTGATTTGAACCATTCCATGATATTTGTTTAAGAACTTAATTCTTTGTCATTGTTCGATTCTATTGAGTGGTGAATGTTGCTTGTGCGCATTTTCATGCTTGACTTTGGTTGAATCTTATGCTTGAGCAAATCCTTTTGTTTTCATGAGGGACATACTTTGCTTGAGGACAAGCAAAAATCTAGTTGGGGAGAGTTGTTAGGTGCAGATTTTACCTTAAAATGTATTATCTTTCTTGGCATTTTTTCTAATCAATTCTCATGTTTTCATTAGTTTTACTCATGATTGTTGTTGTTCTTCTAACATTGAGAATATACCTTTGGTGCTTGTAATATGTGTGTTATTGTGCAGGAAAAGGCACTAAATGATCAAAGATGTAAGACACAAGAAATAATCCAAGTTGCCAAAGAAATGAGGAAAACATCAGTACGTTCGCTTTGCGAATTGCTAGCGAAGGTTCGCATTGCGAAGTCTGGCGAGGTCCCAGCGAATGCTCCCAGAATTATGGCAGGGGAAAAAGGTACTAAAGTTCGCTTAGCGAACTTGAAAGCGAGTGTTCGCTTTGCGAACGTTCCTTCGCATTGCGAACTCATGAAAAAATTCTGTGGCGGTTTAACTGTTCAGAGGCACCTCAGGTGCCTAATTTTGTCATTCGCTTTGCAAACATGTAAAATCCTGAATGTATTATAAATAGATTTTTCACACTTTTAAGATATAATCAAGAGATAAAGAAACTTGAGAGAAATATTATAACTTGTAATTAAAAGTTCAGAACTTGATACCTCTTAAATGTTTTGTATTGATTGGTGATGTGCGAGAGCAATTATTAATTGATATAAAATCACTCACATATGCGGGGACCGAGAGGATATGTATGTCGTGAGTGATACATGATGATATTAGGCGAATATTTGATATGTATAAATTGGTCAGAAGAATGCATGTGTTATCATTTGATAAGATCCAATTCTAACAAGGCTCCATTTATAATTCAGTTTTTACTTTATATTTTCCGTCATTACACTTTCTGTCTTTAATTTTGGTTTTGTAAATCTTTTAAACCAAAACTTTTGAACTATAAGCTTAGAAACATAGATACCGTCGAACGACATTCTTTCCCTCACACTGATCCCTGTGGAGACGATAATACTGGGTTACTTAAATTAGTTTTTGCTTGCTGCTGTATTACAGTTTCATTAATGTCTACCGACTTATACTGAGGATATACCACGTGTTGATGCATTCGCCCCGCACAGAGGGAACCAAACAACATAAGCGTTTAAATTGTATCTAGACCGCTTGGTAGTAGATGATATACACTTCCATATTGTCGCTCCCAGGATTTTCATCCAGGTACAAACGCGAAAGTGGCGCGGAACACAGAGTCGCCAGCAATGTATATTTATCCCAAGAGAGGGAAAGGAAACGATGCGTAAACCTGAGGAAGAGGGAAAGGAATGGTCATCGCAACCATAACCTGGGTTCGGGAGTCGGTTACGCGAGGGGAAGGTGCTAGCACCCCACGCGTCCATCGTACTCGATGGGATCCACGCCTGTTGTCTATTCTAAGGGTGAGTTATCCTAAAATCTATGGCTACACTAAAACGGGGAAAGGGGAAACTAAGACAGACTCGGTAGGACGTCGATGTCCTAGGCCTACGTACCCCCTTTGTGCAATGGGGAATTCAGAGTCAACGTAGTTCGGACCAAGTTCTTTTTGTGTTTTTTATGAGCGACGTTAAGCTCGCGTCCGGCAGTTAGGGTCGATGGCTGTTTGCGACTCAGACGGAAAGTAACGCGCCCTTTTTGAAAATAGCCTTTAGTTTGACAATCCCGCAGGATAAAAATGTTTTGGAATTTGTTTGTATTTTTTTTAAGACAGAAGTGACTTGAGTTAGTTCATAACTCAACTTGAACCAAAGTCTATGACACGGGAACGAATGCGTCGCATGGTCGTCCCCAATGGGACGTATGCTCAACACTCTGGAAGAGAGAAGGGGGACCCCTCAATCTTCATTTCCTATGTTTAAGACTCGTGTGCAAGGCAAGTTGACCTTATTAAGTATCTTAGAAATTGTTATGAGATGAGAAGAGGGACTCAAAAGAAAAGAAAAAGACTACGGGGGAAAATCTATCCTAATGTTATCATGCAAAGATGGCCCTAAGGGGAGGTTTGACAATAACCTAAGCCTAAAGAACAGAAGAGATGAGAGGAAGAAAGAGTGAGAGTGAACATGGGTGACTATCCACACCCCAAATAACTTACCTCAGCCCCTGCATAAAAGGTTAGTACAAATAGATAATAAGACAAATGAAACTCAAACAAATCACAAACCAGAGAGAGATGGTTATAAAGCAAATGAAATCAACCAAGACAGAATGTGGATGACCTAAACATGAATTGTGAAGTCAAAGAAGCAAACCCAAATGATGGCACAAGTGCCTTTTCAAATAAGTAACCAGACATGGTCAAAGATGTACATACAAGAAGACCTCAAACAAAAAACAATCAAACCATTAGCAAAACACCTTTAACAAATACCAAATTAATTCTCAAAACACCTCAGCCGGGGGTGAACATCATGTTAAAAACTCATGCAAAAATTCTCAAGATAAGTCACTCAAACAATCATGCAAATATCAAATAGGAAACATGATTCAATATGCAAAAGAGAGGGACTAAAATGCAATATGAAATGATTTGAAAAATATGAGAAAAAAGTTTTAATGAACTTCAATGTGTTGATGAATCAATGCAAAAAGAATGAGTTCAAAATGTTTTATATGCTATGAAAAATAAAATCAGCAAGTTAGGGTATGCATATACGGAATAAATTCAAAAGAAATTAATCAAATAATTAATTCAGATGCTGAAAATAAAATAAAATGAGAAAATAAAATTTGGAAAAATTATTTAAATGTGTGGAGACGCATCATGAATTTTTTTATAATTTTATTGTGATAGGAAGTAATTTTAATAAATAAAAATGAAACGAATAGTGAAAAAGAAAATAAAATGAAGTAAATGGGCCAGGGGGTGGATAAGCAATTCAGCAACAACATGATTCTAGTTCACACGCATTGGGCCCAGTAACAAAGGGGTGTGAAGAGCAAAACGCGATGGGCCCAGTCCAATTCAATATTCCTAATTCAGCCAAAAAAAAGAAAAGAAAAAGGAGTGTACAAAAATCATGTGAACATGATGTTGATCGGTCACCTTCAATTAAAATAGGAAAAAGACAAAAAAACGATGGACCAACCAGACGATGACAACGCATCGTCTCCTTCATGCGCCCTACCCATGCATCGTGAATGAACCAGGTAAGAACATCATGGCATCACCAACTTTCACGATGGATTTCTCCCTCAAAACTCAGTCAAATCGAACGAAACAAAGCTCAGAAATATAGTATGAAGAACATAGATCAACATGGTATAATTGGTTTTCCACAAAGATCATTCAAACATAGAGATAAATGAGCCCAAAGACACGGGTACGAATATCGTTTCAAACATTCAAACATATCAACATGCCCAGATTTAAACGATGTTCACATTTCTGATAGATTCAAATGCAATATATGAGCAAGATTAACACATCCTAAAACATTTAGATCTAAGCATGCTATCAAACAAAGTGTGAGAGAAAAAAGAGTTTGAAAAAGTTACCTAGTGGAGGCGAGTAAAACTTCTCCTTGGTTTGAAGCTTGCAGCCGTGTACCAAAAAAAATCTCCCTCTCCTTTTAGGGTTTCTGGTCGTTTAAATATGATGGATTAGGTCAAACTTTTGAGGCCCATAATGTGCAAAACAAATCTGATTTAACTTTGAACCATTAAGGAAAGTTTTGATGCATGGCCGCCTTGCATGGTAAGTGAGTTTTGTTTCTAAATGTTTGGGCCTGAGTGGTGTTGAGATTTGTCACGAAAATAGTTCACTCTAATCTTGTACAATCATGCGCATAATACCACGCACTAAGACTTTCCCCAAGTTGGACCCAACAATTGTCTTGCTTCTCATTAAGTGCATACAAGCTCATTTAAGCCAACCATAGATGCATTAAAAAGTAGGGAATGTAGAGAACAAACTTTATGTTGCAATAAGGTGGAAAAAACACTTGTAACATGGTGCAAAGTTGGCTTGAACTTGTGTCCCAAAAATCTGCCAAAACACTTGAAATTTTCCCTAAGTCATTTGCCAAACACGCAGGGTGAAAATACCCAACTTTGATCACCTATAACGCAATACATAGTAGTTCAAATGACCTGTTTATTGTACTCAAATTAAAGGGCTCAATTCATACTACAACTTTCGTGTGACAAACATTTCTAAATGAAGTCTTGATCGTGATGAAAATAAGCCTTGAAAGTTTGTTCCCAAGTCTGCCAAAAATGACTTAGAAAAAATTCTAAGTTTTTGAATCTTGTAAGGTGAAAAATGCCCAACTTGGGAGCACTATAACTCATTCAAAAATGATCCAAATGGCATGGTTCTTGTGCTCATTTTGAAGGGAATACTTCATACTATAACTTTCATGTGGAAAAGATTTGCAACTGAAGCCTTGATCATGGTGAAAACTGTCTTTGAAAGTGGTTAAGAACTTGCCCAAAATAGTAAGTTTCTAAAACCCTAAACTTCCTTTTTTAGTAACTTTTCCACATTCTTGATTTTTTCATGAATCCTTGAGCATTTCTTGAACAAATCTCATCCATGGACATATTTGAGATGAGGAACATGAATTTGATCTCAAAAAGTCAGGAGTTGACTTTTTCCTCTGCATAGTTGACTTTTCCCCAATTCTCTTGATTTTTAATCAATTGATCAATTGAACCCCTTATGAATCAAATTGATGGACAATTTCCCATTCCTAGATACTTAGGGACCCAAGGAATACCATAGAATCAAGTCTTGCCCAAAAAATCAGAAATAAACTGATTTTATAGCAAACCCTAATTTTGGTACCCTCAGTCTAGGAGGAAATAACACATCCTCCAAATCCAAATTCCTCTGAATATGATGTGTATCCTCTCCGACAAAGATGAGATATGCCATTTGGCGATGATAAAAACTCAAGGAGCTTGGCCATTGGGGCAATAAACCCAAGAATCTCAAAACCCTAATTTCTGCACTGGTTAGGAGAGAGTGATCCACTTGAGCTCTCTTGGACAATATAAGGACTCTTGCTTGAAGAACATCTTCTCCTCTTGAACTGCCTCAGGCACCTTGACCCCATGCTAAAAACCAATGATATGCACACATGATAATGCAAAATATAAAATAAAACATAAGCCAGTTAGTACTAAAGGTAGGAGAGCAAATTTTGGGGTGCTACACATACGTACGTCGATCATCGTGAGAGGCTTCCCTTTGACGACATAGCCTTATACTCGAGATAGTTTGCTTGTTGTTCACGTCTGACATTTCCTCATTTGCCCGAGTGTGTAATGCAGTAGTTCAGCTACTTGTAGTACACTTTCAAATACCCCTCCCTATAACACATAAAAATATGAATGATATGTTTGAAGGTTATCTTAATCATCTGGTACCGAAGGAGACACGAAGTACCATAGATAAGAGCGACTGAAGTTATGTAGACGGTTACATCTGGTGGTTCTTCAGAGTGTCACATCCTTATATGATACATAACGCAACAGGAGATCTACTAAGGTCAACTCATCAAGTGATAATAGAGGAGAAACATGTTAGAGCAGATCATGTTGTTGATGTGTTTTCTAAATGTCGATGTATCATGACAGATATTAACAGATGACTCTTTCCTGATGGCTCTGAGGCAAGGGGCGTTGTAGATGCCATAATGGTAGAGGCACAGAAAACACTACAATACATGAAGCATTGTAGAAACAGGGGGTCCAGAGGCCGAGTCCGTCATACGCAATAGTTTATAGTATTTGTACGTATTTTATTTTTATTTATTTATTTCCACTTTATTGTATTGTCTAATTTATCATAATATGTCTTTACCATATCGTCAATTTCATCTAAACATCATTAAAACAATTTAAAAATTATTGTTTGGTATGAATACAAAGATGCATCTTCGGATTTTGTCTGACAAACGAAAAATATATCTCTAAAACAATTTATGGTAAAAATGGGTGAGTCAGAGGGATGTATGAGACGTAAATTGAATTAATCCAGAAATATATCTTTGAAATAAATTTTACAAAATATATTAAGTGTAACTCAATTTTTTTACATTTAAACTGTAATTAAAGGGGCATCTAAAAAGGTATATCTAAAATTTAAGGAATAATTTTAAATTTTCATATGAAGTTTTTTCAGGGATAAAAAATTTCCTTTTTTTTTTTCCTATTGCGCCACACATTCATTTATTTTTCTCTTTTTCACCTCATTTTTCAATTCTCTAATTTACGTGTACTCCATTTATTTACTCACGGTTGCGTTTCAATAACAATTTTGGTAAGTGGCTCTACAAAATACTGTATCATATCAACTGGCAATCACTAAGACGTGATGTCAAACACCAGCAAGCGACGATATGTTCCTCCAACCCAATCCGACACCGTTTTCCGCATTACATGCCCCGCCTCCAAATCCGATGACATACTCACACTTTCCGCCGACGGAGTTAAGATACTAATTGAAGACTACGCCGGAGATGCCACCTCCGACGACGACCGCATGGTTGTTATCATCTCCCCCGCCGCCGAACAACTTCCTGAAGAATCCCCTGCGCAACTTGCTTTGATTAGGGTTTTTGAGAGAATGGTGGAGAAGGATGAGGAGAATAAGAGTTTGAATTCGAATTCGAATTTGCAGGTGGGGTGTAGATTGGTAGCACCTAGTTATCAGGTTGGATGTGTGCTTGGTAGAGGTGGTAAGATTATTGAAAAGATTAGGCAAGAAAGTGGAGCTCAGATTAGGGTTTTGCCTAAAGACCAATCTCCCATTCCTCCACCTGGAGATGAATTCATCCAGGTCCATTTTTCTTAACTTGATTCTATTCTTTTTAAGCTGATATAGTAATGATTGCACAATTGTAGATATAGCAATGTATTGAATTAGCATTACTAATTACCAATTAGAGACATATAGTATCTATATGCATTGGTGGCAAGAATGTTGTGTGGAGTTGAGCTAGTGGAAGGAGTACTAGACAAGATAGTATTGAGAATGATATTATTAGCATGAGAAATAGAGAGCGTTGGAGTAGAATCTATTGTAGAAAAATGTTAAATTTTGGCTTAGGTGGTTTGAGCATATGGAGGAGATTTGTAGGTGGATATTTTAAAATGAATGGAGCGGAATGGAGTGGAGCAGAGTGAGACGGAGTAGAACGAATGTCTCATTCCATTGTTTGGAAATTTTAGAACGGAATAAGACAAGTTGTTCATTCCGCCTAAATTGGAGGGGAAGAAATATGGTAGTAAGTGATGAAATGAAATGGAATCCATACCACTCCATTCTGCTCCGCTCCATCGAATTTTAAATGATCCAAACAATGAAATATCATTCCATTCCATCTCATTCCGCTCCATCTGATTCCATCAATCTAAACAAAGTCTAAAGATTTGTGAAGCACCGACATAAACACCTCATCAGTGTTATCAAATTGCCCCGCTATGGCCGCTATAGCGGATTTACATGGCGGTTTTTGGGCTCCCCGCAATGGTAAACATTGGCCGTTATTGCGGATTTTTCCGCCATAATCCGCAATAACGGCGCCGCAAAGCGGCCGGTATGGTGGGATTTTGTCTCTCCGCCATGGACCGCCAACCGCCATCGATAACACTGCACCTCATTGATAGTGACACATAGTAACTTATGCTAATTTTAGAAACTAAAAGTAATCAAATGTTACCACATGCGTCTATATCATGTTAGTGTCAGACATTGACACATGTAAAGCACCAAACACACATATGGAGGAGTACTAGACAAGATAGTATTGAGCTAGTGGAAGGAGTACTAGACAAGATAGTATTGAGAATGATATTATTAGTATGAGAAATAGAGAGAGTTGGAGTAGAACCTATTGTAAAAAAATGTTAAATTTTGGCTTAGGTGGTTTGAGCATATGGAGGAAGTTTGTAGGTGGATATTTTAAAATGAATGGAGTGGAATGGAGTGGAGCGGAGTGGGGTGGAGCGGAACGAATGTCTCATTCTATTGTTTGGAAATTTTAGAGCGGAATAAGACAAGTTGTTCATTCCGTCTAAATTGGAGGAGAAGAAATATGGTGGTAAGTGATGAAATGAAATGGAATCCATACCACTCTATTCCGCTTCGCTCCATCGAATTTTAAATGATCCAAACAATGAAATATCATTCCATTCCATCTCATTCCGCTCCGCTCCATCCGATTCCATCAATCCAAACAAAGCCTAAAGGTTTGTGAAGCACCGACACAGACACCTCATTGATAGTGACACATAGAAACTTATGTTAATTTTAGAAACTAAAAGTAATCAAATGTTACCACATGCGTCTATATCATGTTAGTGTCAGACATTGGCACATGTAAAGCACCAAACACACATTTGATCTAAAGTATTAGGGCGAGACAGAGAAAGGCCAAGAAAAATGATAAACAAAATTATTAAAAGAAAGTTAGAGGCCAATAGATTGGCTATCAATGTGTTTTATGACAAGAACATTATGGTGCCGTTGATCGTTTTATGTCAATTCCGCATTGTGAGATAAGGCTTAGTTGTTGTACATTGCAGTGGTTGTTTACTCTATTTTTTGTGAGTTATGAGAAACTAATGTGGGGGTTTATGGTGGATGCAGATAACTGGAAATTATAATGCAGTAAAGAAAGCCCTTCTTGCAGTTACGAGTTGTCTTCAGGATAATGTAGGCAATTCTGGTTCTTTAAAATCGCCTGGTGGTGCCCAGGCTGATCCTTATCCTCAACGGGGTCCCCGTCCTCCTGATCATTTTTCCAGAGGTTATTCATCATTTCCTGGTTCTGAAAGCATTGGGCCTTCTCATAGACTATTTGTGGAAGAGGAGGTTGTCTTTAAGATGTTGTGTCAGCATGACAAAGTTGGTAGTCTTATTGGAAAAGGTGGTTCTATGGTGCGGGCTTTACAGAATGAAACCGGTGCATCTATACAAATAGTTGATGCTGGAGCCGATACAGAGGAGCGTGTGGTCGTCATATCTGCGCTAGAGGTATGAGAGGTTATTAAATAGTTATCTATTAATATGCACTTTAAACCTTGTCCATAAGACACCATTTTGCATAGAGAGACTGGTAAATTAGCCAAAAATTTCTTTAACTTTGTTTCGGTAGCCTTAAATTGTTCTGGCTCTTCGATATTATGTCTCAGAAATGCGCGCAGTCCCTCGCTTTGAATCATGTCGATACTATAGATAACTGGCTCTCCAGTGTTAAACTATTCTAGAAATATTTGTTAAAAAAATCTAAAATATGATTGATCTTTTGTTATAATCAAACAGGCAAGGTTTGTATGATTTTTGTGGCTGGGGTCCATCTTCAGATTGTTTACTGAGTTGCTGTTGAGTTATTCTAACTATGGTAACTTTCTTGTGTTGACAGCTTTCATTACGAGTGTTGACATCTTTTGGGAGAATTGTAGTAGAATAGAAGAACATTATAAATCTGTCATATAATTTCTATGATATTTGTTAAGGAAATTGAACTAAAGATGATATAAAATTATGTAGAATTCTGAGCAAAAGCATTCTCCTGCTCAAGATGCTGTTATTCGCGTTCATGGTCGACTCACAGAGATTGGATTTGAGCAGAGTAATGCAGTTGTTGCTAGGCTCCTTGTGCGTTCACCACAAGTAGGGTGCCTCTTGGGCAAGGGAGGTCATGTTATTTCAGAAATGCGAAGAGCTACAGGTGCCAGTATACGTATCTTTTCGAAGGAACAGATTAAGTTCATTTCTCACAACGAAGAAGTTGTGCAGGTAATTTGCACAATTAAGTACATGCGTTTTTGAGGCTATGTAAATAAAAACTTGATGGTATGTTGTTAGGAAATATAATAAAGGATAATTAGAGTTGTTAGAGAAGTTAGTTATTTTTTTGAAAAGTCAGCTAGTTAGTTTTTGTTACATAATTCTCTTAAGAGTTTGTTATTTTGGTTCAAACCCACCAGGTTATCGGGACCATACAATCTGTGCAAGATGCTTTGTTTCACATAACCAGCAGAATTCGAGAAACTATTTTCCCAATGAAGAACACTCCTCCAAATTTTAGTGCACCGCCACATGTGCCACCATTCCCAGAGATGCCCCCTCCTTTGCATAGGCCAAGAAATCACATGATGCCTTCTGGGCACCCTCCCCCACCTCCTCCTCATGTTGGACTTCCTCACGGGATTGACCATCCAGCTGGCCCCCCCATACCTGTTGATCATCATCAGCATGCATTTTCACATAGTATGGGTCGCGGTCCACCAAATATAGACCGAGTTCCCTATCCTCATGGCTATGAAGGACCTAATTCTCCAAGATCATGTTATCCTCAGGTCAGCTTTACATTCAGAGATAGTATATAGTCGGAGCATTTTTCTTGGAGGGTGGGGTGTTTCAACTCTTTTGCTGTGTCTCCTTCTCCTTGTGCATAGTGCATACTAACTATGCTATAACCCCTTAGGTTTTGTATTTCAGGCACCTAACAGAGGAAATCCAGGGGTAACAGCTGGAATGTGAGTTTAGGGCTTGTACCCTTTTAAATTGACCATATATTTTATACAAGTTCATGTTAGGTGCTTCGACATAGATCAAACTGTTTTGCCTGACACATTATTGTGATTTGGGTATTATTTCCAGGAATGGAAACCCATCACAGAATCTAAATAGCTCAACCGTTGAGATCACCATCCCTCATATATATTTAATGCACGTGTACGGGGAGAACAGTAGCAACCTAAATCAAATCCGAGAGGTTTGTTTATATCTGATTTTCGATTCATTTCGTATTGTATTTTGTAGTGTTTTGACTTTTGATGTGTCTTGATCCTCAGATCTCTGGTGCAAATGTGGTTGTTCATGATCCAAAACCTGGTGCTACAGAAGGGCAGGTGATTGTATCAGGAACACAAGATCAAATTCACTCTGCTCAGTGCCTAACTCAAGGCTTTATTTTATGTGGACAGACTGCATCTTAAGTCTGCAATTTTAGAGTCTAAACAAAAGGTCTTGAGATTGTTGTATCATAATATGAGAAGTTGTTTATCTATATTATATTAAGTATCTCTAGTCTTGCCATTGTCTGAATTGAACTTTTAGTTAACTTAGAGGTTGTCATGCTTACATTGCTGGTTTTAATCGTTCCCTACACAAAATTTGGATGATAATCCCTCCAAAGTTTCTCTGTCTGTCTGTGTCAAAGAACTGGGTCATTTCCTTCAACAACAAAAAACTCTAAAGTTGGTTTAAACCTTTAGCATCAGCCTCTTCTAAATTTAAACAAGAAAGACCAAATTTCTCAAAATACAGTATACTGTACTCAATATAACATGGATCTAGATCTTCTGCAACCACTGCACCACTGCAGAGTGTATATAAACTGCATACCAGAGTGCATAGGAGATTTTTGCAGTATCGGTTCTTCTTGGGGAACGGGTCGTTATGGCCATCCTAACCACCCCAAAGGCAAATGATTAATTGACTAATTGTGAGGTCTATGAACCAATTTTTGTATTTGTATTGTTTTATTTCACAAAAATGTTACAACCAGAATTTGAACCCAGTGGGAAAGCTATGATAAAATTACCACTATACTAACACATATGATGTATGAATTTCAATGAAAACTTTTAAGATATACTCCAATGTAATGCATTATGGTTTCTCAATAAAATTAGCTAAGTTCTGCCATTGGTCATGTTTGGCTACTCAATCTAAATCTGCAAAGGAACTAGCTGTATAACATTATAAAATCAAACACATAATTGCTCATTTAAACATTTTTGTCGAAAAAGTGCTAACTAGACAGCCTATAATTTCTCATCAAGGGGAAAGCACTCTCTACTATGCCCCTTGTTTCATGGAACTGCCCTCCATTGAAATCAAAATATAAAGGTCTGTCATGATGATTCAGCAGCATCTCTAAGCACTATCTGATTGTTCTCCAAATTTTGACTCTGAAAGTTATCCAGTTATTAGAAAAGTTTAATATGTGAAGCTAAGTTTCTAAGTTGGTAAGAGACACATCAAAATAAATTTAATGAATGCATGAATTCCAACCTCATTCTTATTTAATGGAGAATTGTATGCTGGCAAGGGTGCGGCTCTTGATAGGTCCCTAAGAGCTCCCTGTGGTTCAGAAAATGAAAACATATAAATGAACCAAATCAAAAGAAGCCACAAATTTTTGCTGAAAGTTACAATGTAACAGTACTCCTTGAGATGATATAAATGAACTATTTTATTGGCAATCGCGTGTATAACTCTTTCCCACGTGTGGTCAATCCCGTATATGTATCTCACCTTTTGTGATGAATTAGCATTAATAAATAATTACATCAAGATATCAAAGGATAAAATGGACGGAAATAAACCACAGACATGGACCTTTCCAATGGTTTTTCTGACATTAATAATAAATTTTATAGAGCAACATAGGAAAAACAAAAAAAAAAGGCAACTGGCATGAGGGATTAACATGCATTTACCTTATTTGCCCACATAAGTCCACAAGCATTGCAGAGGGTTCTTGGCCCTTCAGGTCCACGTCGCATCATTGGCGTGCACTTCTCACTGATGCCACAGTGCCTACAACTGATAAGAATTGAAAGAAACACCATTTATCAAACCAAATGATATACAAGAGATTTCAGTATGGGTAGAAATATTTGCAAATAAGGCTTTATTTTCAAGTTATCAAGTCAGCCATAATATCTAGATTAGAATGCTCATTCAGTTTTTTCTTCCCTGTTCAAAATGAACCAGTCAACTTACACAGTATCTTGCTGTTGGGATCCATTATTGTCTGCCATCAACCCTTCATTTGTTCCGCAATTTATTTCAGACTCATCATGATTGGACTTGGAAGATGTAAACTGCCCTTTATTTCTTTGCATCCTACAAAATTTGCTTGTATTTGTTAGTGAGTGGTGCAAATATAGTAAAATAACACTGTCGGTCAGGACGTGGATTTAGGCATATAAAAGTAAGTGGGCATCATCAACTCAGCCTATAAACTTGAGCGTTATCATATATTCACGACACTTATCACAAATTTTCACCACATTAGTCTTTCATCTCTTAGCAATTTAAAATGAACGTAAGTTTTAAAAAATGAAAACTGAAAATGTTTCTAGAAAGTAAACAGACCCTTAACTATCCATCAAATCCCTACTTTAAATTTGCTGAGTTATACCATACTTTATGGCGTAAAGAACTTTTTAGATGTAATATATCAGTTGAGCTTTTTATGGTCTAGAGAAATGATCCAGATCTTTGACACACATGAACTGAAATTGTAAACAACTAAGGATCATGGATTTTGAAAGAATTTGAACACTATTTACCAAAAGCAATACTGAGGCTTCTTCAAAAAGCAAATATATATTATTGCAGACTTATCAAGAAACGTGCCACTATGTCTTGTTTTCCACCCTTTCACTGGTATCGGCAACTAAAAGAATGTAGAAATATAAATGAAGACGTTGAAGTTATGATTTCAACACAAACAATTATTCCATGTAAGCTCAATGTAAGAAATAATGATAGTAAGCCCCATACCTTAATGCTACTTCTTTACGAACAGTATAACGGATTTTTTTGTCAAAATTTCGCTCCTTCCGCTTTTCACGAAATCTAATCAATGAGGCTAATCTTTGAGGGACACTGAATTTTTGCGGAGTGCCAGTAAATCCCTAATAAAATGCTTCATGAGCCATATATTTGACTACCAAAAGACTATCAAACACATTCCAACCAAATAATGTAGTAATACCCGGTTATTTTCATCAGGAGAAATTGGCATGGAAGGTAAGGTTGGAGGTAGTTCTCGGCCTCCGAGTAACAGAAGTACAGATTGAACCTGATAATGACACCTAGGATTATTATAAATTATTTTCTAGAATCAAACCCTATGTAGGGAATAGTCCATAACTTGATTAACAATGGATCAAATGATTAATTATCTTAGATCAAAGCTTTCTTTATGATCAATTGTAACACATACCTAAAGGCATGAAATATTGCATACTATATATGATAAAATAAAATTAAAAAAACCATGCAAAAAGCATTGAAAATTGTGAAAATTTAAGTCTATACATGTGCTTACGAAGTATGATGGTTACTAGGTTAGAACAAAATCCTACTTGTTTGATCCAATTCATTAACAAAAATGACCGAGTACAAAAACCATGAAAGAAGAACAAACATGCTTACAAAAATAATCTTTTCATTGTCTATAGCTGTCCTTACCCAACCCACTATGGAATTTTATTTCCAAAGTAAACAATCAAGGATCAATAAATGATCGCATTATTTATCATGGTTATCAAATCAATACTAAAATCTTGAATCGCAAGACCTTTTTTCCAAATCGTGAATTGGACCTTATTATGAATAGTAAGATACACTGCTAATAAAAATATGCCATTTTTAAGTAAAAAAAAAGTGACATGACAAAAGTATAAGCTGATATATCATATATGAACCTCAAAATAATTCAAGATTCAAGCCCTATATCAAATGACAAAAGAAAAGTGGTTGGTGATACAAAGTTGACAAAAAAGTGGTTAACTATGCTAAGCTTAGGTAGTTATTCATTAGAATGAATCTGAATTCAAGATGGGATTCATGTCCAAATATATACACACAAGAGATATGAGTCGCATGTACTCTAAGACACTGATAACCATGGTATTTATAACTCAAGAATCACTTTTTTAACAATTTAATAATGTACATTCATGTAGAGATCTTCATATATACAACAATCTTGGAACTTGAGTCACTTTTTTTTTAAATCAAAAATCGGAGTCATTAAACTTAATATACTTGGATTAATCTATTGGAAAATGATAATGGCTATAGCCTGAATCATGCAAGCAAGATTAGACAAGAGGAGCAATGTGATGTTAATAAAAAGAGTAACAAGCTAAGATAAGTTGATAAACCTTCTCCGGTGACACCGAGTCAAAGACATAAACCTGTCCTTGAAAAGACAAACTAAGTTGATCTCCAATATCATTATTCCCTTGATCCATAATTAAACTTTGATTGTCATGAAGATTTCCATTGTTGGAGGGTACATCAGCTTCCGCATTTTCACTTCCACCGCAGTTAGAATCACCGCCACCACCGTTATTTTGATCATCATCCATCCCATTCCCATTGCTCATATGCTGCAATCCATGATGTTCATATGACATGTGTATAGGATGTTGTCCATCACTGGTCTGCATTCGCGAATGATCCCCATGAATACCATCCATGGCACAGGAAGAGCCAAAATTACCTAAAGAAGTGACAGAAAGATTATTATTAATAACAAGCAAGGAAAACCAACAACAAAAAATAACATAAAAGAACATAAAATGAAAAACAAGTTTGGTTTAACTTTTGGAAGAGCCAAAAGCAATTCTAGAGCTATATAATTGATTTTAGAACGATTTTGAGGTCTTTAGTTCTTCTAAAGTAGAATTGATTCTGCCTCCAGTATTGATTCTACGAAGCTATAACTTATAACTTTTGAATGTAAACGTGATTTTAAAATTGAAATTTTCTGTTCAACTTAATCTTGAATATAAAGTTATCCAAACATAAATCACTTTTTACATACAAATCACTTTTAATCGGAATCAATTCAAAATCATGTAATTAATTTATAACATTTGGCAATCCAAAAACAAAAAAGTACTGTGAAAAGCATGAATTTCTTACAACAAACAAACTAGAGATAGAATTGAAAAGCACACTGAGATAGCAATTAGCAATGTGATTCAGTATAGCAGCAAGGAAATAAGAATTTGCAATAGATAAGACAATAATCAGAGAAAAAATTAAGTGAAATTAAATTATTGAATTAATCCGTCAAGGTAATCGAGTAGTTTTGAATCAGAAACAGTAACCATAAAATTATAATAAAAATGTATGAATGAAGCGAATGAGATTTCAATTTGATGATGATGGAGATAGAAAATAAGACATTTGTAAGGGGAAGAAGAACGAACGGATTGAAGGTTGTAACTTGATCGGAATAACGAGGCAGAAGCATGTGACGTTAGGGTGAGGAGTGAAGATGAAAAAAGATGATGAAGATGAAGGAGTAAGGGGGAAATTGGGTCCGTAGCGAAGGAATGAGATCAGAGAAACATACAGAGCCTTTATTTGGTCCTAGTCAAAACCTTTTACACCGCCCCACAAAATATTTCATTATTACTTTTTTTTTTTTTTATTTTATCACTAATATCCTGTGTTTTATTTTTTTATCACTATTATTCTGTTCAAAAGTTTGAATGTCATTTTTTTTTATGGGAAACTATTTTCATTAAAATAAAACAGGAGGAACAAAGTGACCCTGAGAATTAAGGAAGGGGCATTTCTCTCTCCAAAAGTTTGAACCATAGGATTTTCCAACTCTAACAAGACTATGAGCCAGAAAATTTAAGTTTCTAGGAATGAAAATTACAGAACAGAGATTGAAGCTCCTACACATTTACCTACAATCCTCAGCCAGGGGTTCAATAGCAGCATATTTGAGACATTGGTTGATACAATCCACCACATTTAAGGCATCCGAGTGAATAACGAGATTACCAACATTATGATCTCGCGCTATAGTCAGACCCCAATGGATAGCCATGGTCTCAACCACAGCCGGGTCAGCTTTAAAGTTCTCCACCTTGCATTCAAAGTGAATAATTTTGGAGGCTGGATCCTTTAGGACACAACCCAGAACCGTATGGCCATCATCAAAGACACCAGCATCAACATGAATAGAAAACGAGTCCCTGAAGCTAGTCTGAACCAGCTTATCCTGCTCCTTAGATCGGTGCACCTTAAAATTCCATTGATTGAACTCACGAACCATAGCCTCTGCATCCATAGCGGTCTGTTTAGGGTCGGATACCTTCTTTTGAAAGAGAAGAAGATTCCTAGCACTCCAGATCTTGTAGAGAAGAGTTGAAAATATTTGACAGAAATCCGTGTCTTTCACCTCAAGCATCCTTTGAAGCCATTTGCAAAGGTCGCTACCAGAAGGAATCCTGATGCCAAGGTTTGAACTAAAAAACACTTGCCTTGCAAAATCACAGTTTAGGAACAAATGGTCAACCGATTCAGGACAAGAAAGACAAAAAAGGCAGGAGGTATCAAGTTGTAAACCTCGTCTCGCAAGATTCGTCCTGGTGGGAAGAATATTTTTTGCCATTCTTCACAAGAAGTTTTTGATTTTATTGTGAATCTGCACCTTCCAGATAAGCCTCCAAAGCCGATCACTAGAAGGCCCAGGATTTTAGGAGATAAGCCTCTTATTTCCTTCTGAATCTGCACCTTCCAGATAAGCCTCCAAAGGTGATAGGTTGTCCTGACAGAATAATTTCCATCCTTCTCATAGTGCCAAATGATAACATCTTCGTTGATGCGTCTAGAGAGAGGGATTCCCAAAATTTGAGTTGCGTCAACCGCTCCAAAAATTGACAGAACCTTTGCTGAATTCCATTGCCCAGTATCAGGATCAATCAAATCACACATCTGCAAATCAAGGTTTTCAAGACTGATCTGTTGGAGAGGCTTTAAACCTGGATTATTAGGGATCCACCTATCTTTACTGATACAAACTTTGTTCCCATTGCCAATCCTCTAGAGAGCACCAGAATGGACAACTGCTCTGGCACCCACGATACCTCTTCAAGCATAGCTAGGGAAAAAGCCAACATTACAATCATCAATGTTACAGTTAGGAAAATACCTTCCTTTCAACACTCTACCAACAAGAGATTCCTCATTCTTTAGTAGCCTCCAGTATTGTTTCCCCAATAAACTGATATTAAAGTCACTAATTCCCCTAAAGCCCATTCCTCCATCTTTTTTTGCCCTGGCCAATTTGTCTCATCTAATCCAATGGATCTTCCTTTCTCCTTCTCTAGCTCCCCACCAGAATTTTGCTAACATATTCTCAATTTCCTTGTAGATTCCTTCCGGGATTTTGTAACAGCTCATGATGTAACTCGGGATAGCTTGAGCTACAGCCTTAATGAGGACTTCTTTACCCGCTCTTGATAGGAACTTTTCTTTCCACCCCTTAATCTTTTTCCAGACTCGCTCCACCACCAGGTTGAAGATTTCCTTCTTAGATCTTCCAAAGACAATAGGAAGTCCAAGATATTTGGCATGGTTGTAAACAATCTTGACTCTCATCCTTATCTGGATCATATCTCTTATTTCTTCTTTAGTATTACGACTGAAAGATGCCTCTGACTTCTCCAGGTTGGCCACCTGACCAGATGCCTGCTGGGATCTTCGTAGGATCTCTAGAACCGTGGTAGCTTCAGCTTCATTCGCCCAAACAAAAAGGATGTTATCGTCTGCAAAAAATAAATGAGAGATTAAGGGTGATTTCCTAGCTATTATGATCCCTTGAAGCTTTTTGGCATTGGCATCCTTCTTTATTAAACCTGAAAATACATCAGCACAAATGACAAACAAGTAAGGTGAAAGGGGATCTCCTTGACGGAGTCCCCTTCCAGGGTTAAAAGTTTCACCAGGTTGCCCATTTAGGAGGACTTTATAGGAAACTGTGGAGATACATCTTTCAATCAAATTAACCCATTGGAGAGGAAAACCCATTGTTGTCAAAACTTTCGTGATGAAGCTCCATTCCAGGCGATCATAGGCTTTTGACAGATCAATCTTGAGGGCCATATGACCTATTTTTTCTAGCCTTCTTCTTCTTCAGCCAATGGAAACATTCAAGGGCAACTAGGGCGTTATCGGTTATGAGTCTGCCTTGAACAAAACCACTTTGCTCTTCATTAATAATTTATGGGAGGAAAGCCTTCATACGATTGGCAATGGACTTAGTGACAAGTTTCATGACCACATTACAAAGACTAATTGGTCAAAAGTCTTTAGGAGTGTTTGGCTGTTTACATTTTGGGATAAGGGCAATGTGCGTGGAATTTATTCCCCTCGGATCCTTACCATTGTTAAGAATATCCAGAACCAGCCTACTGATCGCACCACCCAAAATATGCCAGAATTTTTGGAAAAACAACGCAGGCAGTCCATCCGGGCCAGGGGCTTTTAAGGGATACATTTGATCTAAAGCTTCTTTGATCTCTTGAGTTGTAAAAGGCTCTAAACATTTGTTTACATGACACTTTCCCAGCTTTCCTTGCACTACACTACACACATCCTCCAAATCAGTGGGGTTCGAGCTGGTGAACAACTCCTTAAAATAGTCAACAATTATCCTCTCACAATAGGCTTCTCCTTTCCTCTATTGACCATTTGCATCTTTGAGCCTAGTGATTGTATTGGTTCGCCGTCTTTGCTCAGCTTTTTTGTGAAAGAAACTGGTATTTTTGTCTCCATATTAAAGCCAAACAGCTCTACTCTTTTGCCTCCAAGAAATCTCTTCAAGCTGCAGCAACCTGCCCCTTTGAGATTCTAATGCCTTATATGTGCGAATTGAATGCTCCTCAGAGTCCCATCTGGCTTCATCCTTTAAAAGCCCTTCCAGTCTTTTGATCTCTCTCGAAATGGAGTTGACTTTATATTCTTTAAACAAGTCACTGAGCTCCTGCATATCATGTAACTTATTAACAATCTGCCTAGAACAATTATTCCAAATCTGATTAACATAACCTTCACACCTAGGATCTTTACTCCAAACTTCCTCAAATCTGAAAAGGTAACTTCGCCTCCTTTTAGACTCTCCTTCTTCGTCTTCTAAATTAATTTTGATAAGGGCATGGTCTGATCCAAACCTAGGGAGGTGCTGCACTTTAATAGGGGAAAACCTGTTAATGAAATTGTTGCTTGCAAGGGCTCTATCCAGTCTGCACTGTATGTTGTTTTCACCTGCTCTACCATTGGACCAAGTATAAGGGTGTCCAACATAACCTAAGTCAATGAGACCACTTTCTTCCAGGAAGATCCTCCCCCAAGAAAGTTGGGTTGTGGATCGCATAGTTCCTCCCTTCTTCTCTTCAGATGATATTATATCATTGAGGTCACCAAAGCAAATGACTTTACTTCCACCTCTAGTGACCTGATCATGAAGAAGGCTCCAAGTGCTCCTCTTTCTACCCTCCTCCGGAAATCCGTAGATTCCTGTAAAGAACCATTGCTCAGATTCCTGCGAGTCCTTCACAACCCCTGAGATATGGTTTGTAGAAAAAGATTTGATTTCCACTTCACAATCCTTATGCCATAGAAGTATCAACCCACCAGCCCTTTCGCGACCCTGCCCACTACATTCCACACTCAGACAACTTTCAAAACCTATTTTGTGTTTCAGAGCTTTTGCTTCATTCTTATAAAGTTTGGACTCCATGATGAACAACAAATTGGGGTTCTCAAGACGGTTGAGCCTGGACAAGGCTCGAACTGCACGGGGGCTCCCCAAACCCCTGCAGTTCCAGCTTAAGATTTTCATTGGTCTAGGCGGTGTTGGTCATCCAACACCACCTCTGGTTCAGTTGTGTTTTCCTTCAAATTCAGACTTTGCCCCCTGAGTTTTTTCTCTCCCACGCCCATAGATTCTAAATCTCCTTCAATGACCATTACTTCTACAAGCTTCGCTTACCAAATTCTGTTTCAAGTTGTTTCACCTGTTCTGGTTTAGATCTCCTAGTATTTTGTCTTCGTATCCACTTCCTTCTTTTACCAAGCCCAGCTTCGTTACTTTTCTTGCTGTCTGCCCATTTGTTTGAGATATCCACTGCTCCCAATGATTCCGCCATTGATTCAATTTCTAAGACAGTTATTTCCTTGGTTTCCCTTATCTCTTGTGGCTTTGCATCTAAAGGATCCTTAACTCTCTTAATGTTTGACGCATCCCCCTTTAGTTATTCCACTTCACCTTCCTCTTTATCTTTATCCTTCTCATTTGTCTCACATCTACTTTGGCTGGAGGAAATGTTGAACAAACTTCTGCTACCAGAGCTCGATGTTGAGTCTTTCATCTTCTACTCTTCTTGGATTCGAGGTAGGGGGAAGCTCGCATCCAGGTTCCAAAAGATAGCTCTTGTTCGTCCAAGTCTTCAAAACCTTCCTCACTTAGGTCTCCCACTGCCTCACAGTCTTTAAGCTGATGACCTATTCTCCCACACACAAAGCAGAAGGTAGGTAACCTTTCATACTTGAAATGGACTCTGAGGTTCTTTTCCTTAAACCGAACCACTGTGCCTCTTTTCAAAGGCTTTTTCAGATCTATTATTACTTTGATGCATAGAAATCTACCGTTTCTATGAGCTTCTTTAAGATCCATTTCTTCAAAAACTCCCAGAATACCTTCTATCTTCCTCGCCATAGCTTCAGATCTCAACATTAGGGGAAGCTCATATACTCTTACCCAAAAGGTTCCGAAATGCATGTTGATTTCAGACGGTTGCTCTTTTCTTGAGATGCGACTAAGAATCAATAGATTCCTATCAAAACTCCACGGACCATTTTTTATTACGTTCTCCAAATCTCTTCTCGTGGTGAAGCGAAAGAGAAAGAGATTTTTGCTTAACTCTTGAACCTCCACTGGGTTCCTAAGTTTCCAAGCTCCTATGATCGTACTTGTAAAAGCTCTTGTGTTGAAATTGTTGTTTGTCCACAGTTTACCAGCCAAAGTTCTCTGAAAAACTTCTCCTTCACAAACTTCTTCTGCTTCCGCCGTGATGCCTTCTTCCTCCTCCTCCGTTAGCTGCAAATTCTTCCATCTGTCCATTACAAGGTTTGTTTTGATGACGTTTTGCAACAGATGAATGGAAAATACTGATATGAGACGATTGTTTGGAGGGTTTTGAGAAAGTTTCGTAGGGATGAGAGAAAGAGACTGGTTAGAGAGAGAAAGAGGAATTAGGGTAAAGATGATAAGAAAAAACCTTCACGTGGAATGGGAGATGCCACGTGGGCGGATGAAACCAGATTACTGGGGAAGGAAGATCTTACTTATCCACCGAAGGGATAAGAAGATAAAAAGGCACATTAAGTTTTTTAGAGAGAAGTGAAAGCTCTTCTCTCTAGAAAAACACGTGAGAGACTTGTCCATTACAACCTTAAATATAAATAAAACATCCGAATGTCATTTTTGATATCAAAAAATTTTAATCTCTTCTTCCACAATCTCAAGTGTTACACAAAACACAATACTTATTTAGCACAATTATTTAAACTCTTTTTGTTTCTCTTTTTCAAAACTTTTCTCTTTTTTCTTTTCTTTTCTTTTTCTTTGTCATATTTTCTCTTTTTTCTTTTTCTTTTTCTTTCCTCATAGAATCCAATCAACGAGTAAACAACCATTCTCTCCCCAACTTGAATTCAACCACATCATCATGTGAATACTCCATACTTTTTAAGGGAAGGTAAAAATTCATACAACAACACAAAGTTGAGGGTTCAAGAAAAAAACAATCAATCAAAATCCATACAAAAAGTGAATTCAATACTCATAGACAAGTATTAAGTTCAAACAACATGGATAATGACAAAAAGGCACAAAGGGGTTACAAATGATCACACACTCACAAGGTGAATTGACTATTTGGCTAGGTAGTTCTACTCAAAATGAAACAAAATGCCTTGATCCGTTTCATGCATTCGTATAATCAACACAAACAAAAGATTCAACATAATAAAATCCAGTTAAAACAAGAATGTTGGTACTCCGCGCATATATGAACAATAGAAAGCGACCTCACAAAAAGGGTGGAAACTAAAGTGATTCACAATAAGAACAAGTATACAAAAGAATGAATTGCATGGAGGTTTGTAAAAAGCCTAAGTATCATGAATATGCTAAAGTCTAGAAAGCGATAAATACATACCTCGAACGTGTACAAAACTTAACAATATCATTACCATACATCCGCAAGTTGAAAAGATCAAACTTGGAACATCACCAAATTTCCTCAAGCTACTCAAAACAAGCTCATTGACAAACGCGAAAACTATTAATATACACAAACTGAAAAACCGGCAAAAATTCATTAAACAAGTTGTAAAGTGAAGATTTGAGAATTTTACGAAAAATCCGAGTACACCTTGTTTAATGAATACTCACCACACTACCTAAACTAAACAACAACAAAAGAAAAGAACACACAATGCTTGTTTTACGTCGTAAGCTCGACGCCTTTACAATGCTTAGCTAGCAACTTCCTTCCTTCATGCCATGGTGATGCCTCACCGCGCAAACCAAAAGCAAGTGCCCTAACCAAACATTCAAACAAACATTACAGGAACAAAACATATACAACACTTGAACAAACATAATGGAAACAGACAATATATACGATATATACAAAACTCAAAAACAAAGAAACTATCGCAATGCGATTCAATATCAAAACCAATCCCCGGTAACGACGCCATTTTGTTGGTTGCAGAATAGGGCAAGCAAGCAAAAATATTTATTTTCGGAAAGAATTCCCTCCAGGATTTATGTCGTGTCCACAGAGATCGGTTCGAGGGAAAGAATGTCGTTCGACAATCTCTCGCGTTTATGAGTTTGGATTAAAATGGTTTAAAATAAGAAAACAGAAAAGTAAATATTAAAACATAAAACAAATTCATTCTTCAGCAAGACAAACTTATCCGGCATGCACATAATTGACTCCTCACAAACTTAAACTTACCGACCAGTTATACTCCACCAACAATACTCCTCAATATCATCCAGCATCGCTCACAACAAAGGTTATGTCTAACGCAAAGTTGAGAAAACAACCGTGTTACCATTGCTGATACTTTTGCACGTTAGCTCAAGGCACGGATGCATTAAGCTTCGACGCCTATTGAAGATTGTTAGTTCTTAAATATATATATAGAATCCAGAAACTAACAGATAATTATCCCTAATCGAAGTTTGCGAGGATTATCTCTTATGCAACTCAAACCTCGCGCATTAAGCAAAAATTAGAGACAATCACCAATAAAGATTTATAAAGTAAGTTTTATACAACGCCATGGGCGACAAATATACATGAGATCATAGTCAATACATATACAAAACCCAACAAAAAAGAAAAACACAAAGGAGAAGAGAAATGAACCAAACATCTCGCGGTTTGTCAGAGCCGATCGACGATGAATCCATCCCGGTTCAACCGTATGCAAGCTTCCATGTTGTTTTCTAAGCTAATCTACTGAAAAATGAGGTTTGATGGAGTTGGAGCAAGAATCTCCAAAACCATACTCTAAAAAGTTACAGAATTCTATTATATACAAATCAGATTTTCGCAGGTTCGCTAGGCGAACCCTTCCATTCGCTAAGCGAATGCACTAAAATGGCACTTAAGTGCCTACAAAAAGTTAAACCGCCTCTTGCTTTCTTCAAAAGTTCGCTAAGCGAACGATTTATTCGCCTAGCGAATGGTCGCTAAGCGAACTTTGGTCACTTTCTCCTCTGTTTCTTTCTGGACTCCTTTGTTGGGACCTTCGCCAGTCATTCGCTAAGCGAACATTCGCTGTCACACTCGCTAAGCGAACATGACAGCAAAACAGCCCCTTATTGTTACCACAACTTCTGAACCGTAGCTCGGATTGATGCACGGTCGGAAGCGCTGGAAAGTTTATTCAATGCTCTATACAACAATGGCAAAATCTCCCTATTTAAATACCTACAAAAATGAGATAAAATCAATTAAACTCAATGATATTTAATAGAAAATGCAATATACACACGAAAATGTAAAGGAAACGTATTTACACATAAAGTGGGGTTTATTCAACCAATATTAACACAAAGTATAGATAAGTGCAACAAAACTTATTTACAAAAATAGGTACATTTTACACTTATCACCTACTTCGTTTTGATGTCCTTAAAAACACAATATTCAGGAAAAAAACACAATACAAGATAAATCAGTGGTAATTTGAGAAACTGAAAAGGTTAAAATCTAAAGATGAGACAACTAAAACAAAATTTAAGTTCAAAGTATGAATGAGAATGTTACCCTACAAATTTTAGCTGAAAGAATTTGACAAAGATTGTTAATAACTACACTCGAAAAAGCTAAGTGTCAAGAACCTCAAACAAAACTTCGATATATTAACCATGTCGATTAAAGATGGTTCGACCACTTTGTCAGATGATCTGAGACGTAATGTATTTAATGTTCAGGAATCATGGTTTATAAGATTCTCAAGAACAAATCCACAAGATTAGGATCACTTTCTCTTCGAAATATTTCCAAAATCTTTAAAAGGTTCAACATTTTGACAAGGGTCAAGTTTGACCCGCCTTTTTAGATTTTGGAGACTTAGTGTATTTTCAGTCTATAAGTCCACCAAACTAAGGATAGGGGTCGACCGAAGACTTTCGACCATAGGTAGTTAAAGGGTTCAAAGGCAGTTATCAGCATGATAGGTAGTTTGCGGCAGATTCAACATTGAAAACGCGTGAAAGCAAGTTAGAGCGCCGAAGCCCACATTATGGGATACATGTCAAATCCCGTGGAAATAAACTTTATCGACGGTTACTATTGTATAAGTGTATATAGTCGATCTCAGTGTTGAGATCAGAGTCGCAAATTTCATGTTATTCTCTACAGAACTAAAGTATCCAAGTCACAGAAATAAACATTTTGTGAGAGGAAATGTAGGTTTGCGTCCTTCCTTTATTTTCTTTAAGTATTTTCAATTGAAGCATTTTTACTTTAATGATATTTATCACTCTTTTTGTTTATTATCTTTAACCAAAGCTTATTTTTATTAGAATTTACGTTCAGTTTGTCAACATTCAAACATTTAAGATTCAATCACACATTTTTCTACACAAATTGTCCTTGATATTTTTTCGAGTTTAATCTCTTAATAAAATTTAAATTCGCGATTGTTTACTAAAAACACTAGTAAACAGAGACATACAGCTACTTCATCAATTACGAGTGCTGAGGAACCATTCGCAATGGAAATAAAATTCTGTGAGAAATGTATAAGAGAAGTGATTTGTCTAAAATCAAATGTCATATGATCGATAGTTATAGAATCAATTAACAATGTACTATTAGAAGCAAATTCAACCGAACTTAAAACCTTACCGCCATTACCTCTTGTTGCTATGAAAGCTAAATTTTTTTCACCAATATCTTCCATATCAGTCTTTCTTTGTACAACTCTAGCTGCAAAATTTTTGTTTAAATGCCTCTTTTGTTGGTCACGATTATGATCCCGTCATTTTGGGTATCCAACAAGCTCAAAACAACTATCTCTAGTATGACAATATCGGTAACAATGAGTACACTTAAGGGTAGACTTGGAGGGACCCATGGGTATCTTGAAGTAGTTGTTCCTCATTCGATCTTGTTGTTTTTGAGAAACAACATTATGGTTTGTTTTGTTCCTGCTCATTATGGCCGAAGCTTCAGATTTTTCAAGTTCTCCGTTCATTGTTGTTTGTCTAATGCCCCCGCGGCGGATCATTGTGTAACATTCTTCTAGCTCATGAATAGGATCTATGCGTAAGATTTCACCACATATATGTTCAAACTCACCATCCAAACTAACAAGGAGTATGTGAACCCGTTATCATTGAACGGTCTTGTGATAAGCAATAACATCCTTTTCATATTCCATAATCACCTTGTCACAATGATCTAGTTCACTGAAAAAATTCATTCAACTCTTTATAATAAATAGAAACTGATTTGCCATGACACTATATTTGGTACCAAGTTTATTTGAGAAAAATATTTTATCTCTTGTATTTTCAAATGAAAAATGTACAAGGATTATATAGGCTCCATTTAGTGATCAACTATTTAAAGCTAGCAAATATTAATCATAAGAAATCTCCTATTTCCACCTTTCATATTTTACCTGAAATAGAATTTCTTAGATTAAGCAACAAGAAAAGAGACAATATTTCAACAATGTGCCATGTTATAAGTGTTCACTGTTCACGAATGGAGGACATCTGATGCACAAGTGCACCATCATCAACAAATTGGAACATTTGGAAGAATCTTCCAATTTCAAGTACCTCAACATTTCATTTCTATTTCCATGATGAGACTTATTGTCTGAGAGCATATGTGATACCAATTAACACAAATGCTCTACTTACTCATTGATTCCTGAATCAAAATCTAAAACATTGGAAATTAAGGACTCACAATCACCATATTTTACACAATTAGGATTATTTAATTTAATCATTATATCTTCATTGGACATAAACTTAATTGAAAAGTCTAAACACCAATATTTTTCTTCAAAGGTCACATATTTGAAATACACATTGGCGATTAATTTGAGAATTTTGATTAAAATTTAAGAAAGAATGTTGTTATCATTATAAAAAAAGGAGAGGAAGTAATGTTTTGTTGAGAGAGTGAACATGTCCAATATATTCTATTCGTATTTTTTAGGTTTTCAAACATTTTTTAATTAAATTATTTTATTGTAACATAGAGTTGACTTGGAAAATTTAAAGATTTTGATCGGATGTTTTTGTAATATTGTTTTACACTAATAATGTCTTACATTTAAACTCAAAATTAAATATGCTGAGTACAAATTTATATTAATAACTCAATTATTAATAATTATATTTGATTTAGAAAGATCTGATTTGATTTAAAAAGATTATATTAGATATTTTTGGACTTTTATAGTTTGAGCTTTAACTTGAGATGCAAGTGAACCTAAATCTATAAATAGGGAGGAACCCTTATCATTGTAATAATAAAATTTGATAATTCACAATTTGCAGTTGCAAGTGAATATTGAAAGTTTCTACAGTTTGTGGGCAGAAAAAATTCTGCAGTTTTTTATCTTCTTCTCCAACGCTACTATTTGTCTTTTCTCTTTTTTTCTTTCTCAATTTTTCTTTTCGTTGTCATTGCGTGTGATTGTTAACAATATTGAGATCAAGATTGAATAGGAATTCTCGAAAGGTTTTTAGGTTAATTCCAACATCTGGTATCTAGAACTCCGGTTGCGATTCAAGGAAGGAAAATCGTGATGGCGATAAATCATCCGAACGGACACTTTCCGGCGAGCCTTTCGATTCTCAAGAAAGATAATTATGAGAATTGGTGCAAGCAGATTAAGGTGGTTTCTGTTATCAAGATCTTTGGGATCTTGTGAAGGAAGGAGTAACACCGCTTGCAGAGAACACGACGGATCAAGAAAAGGCTGCACACAAAGAATTGAAGAAGAAAGATTATAAAGCTCTCTTTATAATCTATCAGTGTGTCGATCCAGATAACTTTGAAAAAGTTAGTGATGCAGAGTCAGCAAAGGAAGCGTGAGAGATTCTTGAAAAGTCGTTTGGAGGCGCAGAGAAGGTGAAATAGGTGAGGTTACAAACTCACAAGAGAACCTATGAGTTGCTTCAGATGGAAGACAATGAAACTATAACAAATTTCTTCACCAAAGTTACAAAGCTGGTGAATCAAATCAAGGTATGTAGAAAGGTGTTGACATCAAGATCAGTTGTTGCAAAGATCTTGAGGTCATTGGCTCCAAAGTTCGACCACATGGTAGTAGCCATAGAAGAGTCGAAAGACTTGTCATATTGACGAAGGAAGAGCTTCAAGGGATGCTTGAGTCTCATGAACAAAGGATGGCTGAAATAGCTGCAGGAAAGTCGAAGAGTGATATGGCTTTGCAGGCGCAGTCAGAAAAGGAAAGGAAAGACAAGGAAAGCTGGAATGACAACAAAGGTAGAGGAGGCTACAACAGTTCAACTGGTCGAAATCAGAATGAAGGAAACTGGTCTAATCAAAGAAAACCCTGGAACCAAGGCAACCAAAGAGGTGGTGCTGCAGGTAGAGGAAGAGGTGATGGTCGAAAGTCGGACAAGAGTCACATTCAATGTTTCAATTGTCAGAAGTATGGTCATTATTTTAGTGATTGTCCAGAAAAGAAAAAGAATAAAGAAACTGATGCAAAGCTGGCGAAACAAGAAGAAGAAGAGATGTTGCTGATGGTCACAACAAGAAAGGAAGAGAGATTCCAGGACCAGTGGTACTTGGACTCAGGATGCTCATCACACATGATTGGAAGGAAAGATTGGTTTGTCAACATGAAGCCCTCGTCGAAGAACACAGTGAAGTTTGTAAATGACAACACTCCAACAGCTGAAGGTGTTGGTGATGTTCTGATTATGAGGAAAGATGGCAAAGGGTCAACAATTTCCAATGTGTTGTACATACCAGACATGAAGAGTAATTTACTCAGTATAGGGCAGTTGGTCGAAAAGAACTACAAGGTGTCGATCAAAGACAATATGATGAGAGTTCTCGACGCAGGTGGTTGGTTGATCTCGAAGGCTCCAATGTCTCAGAATAAGACCTTTAAGATTGAACTCAATGTGATGGAGCACAAGTACCTAGCAACTGCAGTCAGCAGAGATGAGTAGTTATGACATTTTCGACTAGGACATATCAACTTCAATGACATTAGAGAGCTAACGAGAAGAAATATGGTTTCAGGATTACTTGAAATTGACATTCCAAGTGAAGTATGTGAAGAGTGTGTTCAGTCGAAATAACATAAGAATATTTTCAGCAAGGATGCATGAAGGAAGTCGAAGGCAATTCTGGAAGTTATATACTCTGATGTATATGGTCCAATCCAGGTGGATTCGATTGGTGGTGACAAATACTTTGTCACATTAATAGATGATTACAGTCGAAAGTTGTAGACTTACCTCATCAATAAGAAAAATGATGTGATCGAGGTATTTTCCAGATTCAAATCTATGGTCGAAAGACAGAGTGACCAAAAGCTGAAAATTCTTAGGACTGATGGTGGTGGAGAGTATGTGTTGAAATAGTTCGATGCATTATGTTAAAAGGAAGATATTGTGCATGAGGTGGTGCCACCCTACACTCCACAACAAAATGGAATTGCAGAAAAGGAATAACATAACCATCATGAACATGTTGAGAAATATGTTGAATGGAAAGCATCTACCCAAAGAATTATGGGGAGAATCAGTTTCGACAATAACATATATTTTGAACAGATGTCCGACGAAGAAGCTTGAAGGAATCACACCAGAAGAATGTTGGTCTGGTGTCAAGCCGAGCCTCAGTCACTTGAAAGTGTTTGGATTTATAGCACATACACATGTACCAGATCAGTTGAGAAGAAAGCTTGATGACAAGTCAAATCAGATGATTTTGATAGGATATCATTCGACTAGAGGATACAAGTTGTTCGACCCAGTGAATAAGCAGGTAGTAATCAACAGGGACATGATCATAGACGAGCTTAAAGAATTGGATTGGACTGAGAATGTAAAGAAGGATTCAGTGATAATCTCTTGTGAAGAACTAACCACTGAAGTCGAAAGAGAAGTTTGACGGGAACAAGTCATAGATGAAGCAGGTCTAAGCAGACCTCGACGAACAAGACACATGTCTGCAAGGTTGCAAGAATGTGTAATTACATTAGATGATGTGGTTGATGAAAAGGGTGAGATGATACATGATTTCTACGCAGATGTCGAACCAGTCAATGCAGCCAAGGCATTGAAAGATTCGAAGTGGGTGAAAGCAATGAATGAGGAGTTAGAGTCCATCGAAGTCAACAACACCTGGTCACTTGTCAAATTGCCTCAAGGCAAGAAGGCAATTGATGTGAAGTAGGTTTACAATGTGAAGGTGAATTCTAAGGAGAAGTAACTCGTCACAATGCGAGACTTGTGGCGAAAGGATTTCTTTAGAAGGAAGGAATCGACTTCGACGAAGTGTTTGCATGTGTTGCTAGGATCGAACCAATCAGGTTGGTTGTTGGTCTACCAAATATGAACAATTGGCACACATGTCAGATGGATGTGAAGTGTGCATTCCTTAATGGCCCCTTAGACGAAAAAGTTTATGTCGCACAACCAGCTGGGTATGTGAAACGAGGCGAAGAAGGAAATGTGTACAGGCTATATAAACCCCTGTATGGACTCAAGCAAGCTCCAAGAGCTTGGAATAAGAAAATGGACTGCTTCTAAAGGGAGAAGGAATTTGTGAAGTGTACGACTGAGTATGAAGTGTATGTAAGAAGAATCAGTAGTGAATTGCTTATACTATTTCTCTATGTCGATGACCTGTTGATAACAAGAAGTTGCAAGAAGGAGATTGAAGATTTCAAACATGACTTAAGTGAAGAGTTTGAAATGTTAGACTTGGGGAATCTTTCATATTTCCTTAGTTTCGAATTCTACAAGAGCAGTAGAGGTTTGATGTTGCACCAAAGAAGATATGCAGGTGAAATACTCAAGTGATTTGAGATGCAAGATTGCAACCCAACTTCGACTCCAGCTGAAACCAGATTGCAACTGTCGAAGGGTTCAGATGAAGAGATATCGACCCAACCCAATGTTGAAGACTTATTGGGTCACTTAGATTTAGAATTGGTTTTGGAAATGGCATAAGAAATTTTTTAAAGAGACAACGAAATATATCATTTCTATCAACTTTTTAGCTGCTTATTTATTGAAACAAAACGCCCATTATTTAGTTGTGACACCCATTTCTTATATCAACTCACCCCAATTTTGAAAATTTGAAAGAAAATACAAAAGTGAAAATCACATTATTATTTATAGAAGATTGACTATCCACATATTACGATTTTGAGAGTGACAGTTACTCTAAGAGAGCCTAAGATATATGTCCAAAAATTCCTATAAACATTTCAACCATAAGATTGAAAATAGATGACATGCAATTTAAATAAAAAACACCACTTTACATAATTTTTTTTATATGCGTAAATTTGTTATAACACCGCAACAACCTTAAAAATGTTTAACAACGCTACAACTATGGGTGAGAATAGGCCAGACCAACTAATAGGGGCCTACGGCCTAGCCTACATAGGTCCAGACTAGGCCATGCTTTTTCTTAAATAGAAAAGGCATAGGCTTTTTTGTAAGCCTATTTAAATAAAGAGGCTAGGCCTCAGGCCGTAAGAAAAACCTTTTAAACCTATCAGACTGACCTATTTAAGAAAAACTCAATAAATTTATTATTATTATTATATTCTATTTTGTACTTTTAATTAAAATACAAAAATAAAACTTAGTTATTTTGAAGAACTTATGTAAATAAGTTGAAAAAACATTATAAACAATTTCATAAGTTGTTGTCATAAGCTTTTTCATAAGTTATCTCCAATAAATAGTATCACCAAACTTATGCTAATAGGTAAACTTGAATGAGACAATGAACACAAATATTTAATCTCATTGATCTTATAACTTATTAGTCTATTTAACATTAGTTGAATTTCTTATTTACAAATGTTCAAATGAAGTAGGCTTTTAAATAGACTTGTAGACCAATCATGCATTCGAAAAGACCAGACTTAGGCCTAAAAATAAGCATATGGTAGACTACAGGTAAGACTTAGGTTTTGAATTTTTTAACAGACCCAGCTCAAATTTGGCAAAGTCTAACTCGACCCCGCCTACTCTCATCCCTAACTACAACACAAAAGATTGTCATCATGTATTATAATTTTAAATAGTAAAATAAGGTTAATAACTTGCATTTATAACCAATACATTTAAACAAGATTTTTTTTACTCAAGAAAATGATGACTTTTCTTATTTAGAAAAAAATGAAGAAAAAAAAAAGTAAATTTGGTTGAATATTCTCGGACGAAAATTCAACAAACGTGACCCGTTCCATAGAAAACCAAAGTCTAGTCTTCGTCTTCTTCCTCTCTCTTTCTCCATTTTCACCTTCAAAATTCTTGGAATCGCTTTCGTGTCGCCATTCATATGGTATCATCTTCTCTCTATCTCCTTTTTCTCCACTTTATTATAACTTAATCAATCCCAATTTTCAAAATTCTCTTCACTAGTTGCAAAAAAACAAAAACCTATATAAAAACCCTCTTTTCTGTTCACATCAGACAAAAAAATCGTAGATTTCAATGCAAATTCGCTAGATCTTCATATATTTCTCCCTTTTTCTAGGTTGTCGCTTTTGCATCAACAAAAAGCATCAAAACAACAACGTTGTTGATTCCAATTCCAATTCCAAAGATTTAGATCTTTGGTTTTGGGGATTTTTTTGGGAAATGGCGAGAGGGAGTAGATCAGTGAGTAGTAGTAGTAAATGGAGATACTGTAATCCAGCTTATTACTTGAAGCGTCCAAAGCGTCTTGCTTTGCTTTTCATCGTTTTTGTTTCGGTTTCTTTCGTTGTTTGGGATCGTCAAACTCTGGTCAGCGAGCACCAGGTTGGTACTTTTTTGTTGTTTCAAGCTTTTGATTGTGGATCTAATTGTTTTTGTTTCGTCAAATGATTCATTGATGTGTTTGAAGATCGTGATTATGTCATTTATATATGTATTCTCATGATGATTATATAGAAATTTTTATGATAATAAATCTCTGGAAGAACTTTTTTAAACTTGTAGATGTTTATGAACTAGTTATATGAGAGAACTTTGGAAAAAAATTGATTTTCAAAAGTTAGTTGTAACTTACTAGAGAAGCCGTTTCAAAAAATGTTATAGTTATTGCCTATGAAACACCGGCACAGACAAGTGCATCAGACACGACATTGGTATTGATATGTCATGTCAACATCGGTATGATTTGACAAACTGAAATAATTGAATGTAACCACATGGAAATTGACGTGTGTCGTACACCCTGACACACCTTCAATATGAAGCATAGTTGCTATATATTGCAAGATTCATTGAGTATTTCTCTTTCGTAAGTACATCTTGTGGAGGTTAATACAACATGATACTTTTGGAAGGTTTTTTCGTATGCGCAAGATTGAGCATGGGACAGCAGAAATCAGACTATAGGTTAATAGGGGTTGTTCCATTTTTAATTGATTCTACAAGATAACAAGTAGTTGTGGAGTTTTCAGGTTTGGCTCATGCCAAACAACCAAATTGGTACCATTGGTTATAGAATACTGCAACGCGGGTGCTGATTATTTGGCAAAACTTTATAGGATGTATTGTGGGCATGTTTTTAGTGCATGCCTTAGTTTTCTTTTAAGTGTAACCTTCTATTTAGACGGAGGATGGAATTATTTTTTGGACTTTTATGGCACTTGAATAACTTGGTTAATTTTACTTCAGTACATAACTTTTCTGTTCAATAAATACAGGTTGAAATTTCTGAGCTGCGTAAAGAAATGTCAGACTTGCAAAATTTGGTAAGAAAATATCATACATGCTTAAACTTTTGCATATGGTGTTTCTTCTGCTACATCTGTTTTATTTTTAGTTCCTTCAAAGCATTCCATTTCATTTCATTTTGCCAATAAATAACAATGAAACGAAGGATTGAGATAATTTGTATTCATTTGGCACACCCAACATAACTCCTACTTTGAACTGATCGGCATCCTCCACCGTGAGTTGTCGTTCCCCAATAAATCTTGCACAAAGCTAAATCTCATTTTTTTTTTCACTAGCTAGTGAATCCTTTCCTTGTGGCTATGTTACAGCAGAGTTCTTATTTAAATTATTGAAACTATTTTTTTATTAATTTTCTCTTTGGGGGCTAAGCATTTGGAATTGTTTCAGTTGGAAGAGTTAAATAAAGTGCACGGTGGTGCTGTCAGGAAGGGTGACTTAAAGGGAACAACTAATAAGTCTACTAAAGAGGTCTTGGATGATCCCATTGATATCGAGAGAAGGGAAAAAGTAAAAGAAGCAATGCTTCATGCTTGGAGTTCTTATGAAAAATATGCGTGGGGCCAAGATGAACTT
Source organism: Lathyrus tuberosus (assembly GCA_022829125.1). NCBI lineage: Eukaryota > Viridiplantae > Streptophyta > Magnoliopsida > Fabales > Fabaceae > Lathyrus > Lathyrus tuberosus. The sequence continues at coordinate 485,085 of JALAZF010000446.1, forward strand.
ATGGTAAATCTCTATTACGAACACTCACTCAGCCTTTTACTTTTTTGTTTTGTTGCATCATGATCTAATGGTGTGATGTGGTTATTTGGTGTAACTTGTGTTATATGTTCTCTTCTAGTACCAATTGTATTGTTCTTGAACGGTACATGATATACATTGGTTTGTTTTTAGTAAAATAACCAAACACTGACTGCTCTTTAAATTTACATTTTGCTTAATTGTTTTAATTGTTGTTTCTACCAGCCACAGTCAAAGAGTGGTGTCAATAGCTTTGGAGGTCTTGGAGCAACTTTAATTGATTCTCTTGATACACTATACATTATGGGTCTTGATGAACAGTTTCAGAAAGCCCGAGAGTGAGTTTAACCTTTTACCCTGAACCTGTCCTGAACACATGATCGTTATTACTTTTCCCTTCCATCACGCCTATATATTCAGTTGGAATCAAAAGTGTTCATGTTGTTTCTGATGTTATACTAGTATTTGGCAAAGATTCTTGCACATAGAGTAGAAATTTCATTTTATTTTGTTTTCGATTTTTCTTTCTCTTTATATTTTATTGTTCTGCTAGAGGAACATTTCATGCTTATAGGGTTTAACTGGTAAGATTAGATTCTGATACATGTATTTACTATCCTATTTAACTCTTCATTGCTGCAAATTGTCATAATTTATATGTTAAAGTTGCATAAATTTGTTTCAGTTACTTGCTATAATCATCGATCTAATGTTCAATTGTGATAATCTTGGTTATGCTTTATTACATCTCTTATAATAAGACATTCCTTACAGATGGGTCGCAAACTCGCTGGATTTTAACAAGGATTATGACGCAAGTGTTTTTGAGACAACCATAAGGTTACTTTATAAGGTTTACATTGTTAGTTAGAGTCTATTCCATTTCAAAAATTATAATAAGCTTATGTGTTGACAACTAATTTTCTCTCCCTTTTTGTTGGTTTATTTTCACCACAATCCAGAGTAGTGGGTGGCCTTCTTAGTACATATGATCTCTCAGGGGACAAAATTTTCCTTGACAAAGCTAGAGACATTGCAGATAGATTACTGCCTGCATGGAACACGCCTTCAGGAATTCCTTATAACATCATCAACCTGTCACATGGACGTGCACACAATCCTGGATGGACTGGGGTAAGTTTCTACGCATCCATGTCAATCTTACTAAACTCAAAAAGATTGAGGGTATTGCTTTCATGGTCTTATAGGACTTGATGTTGACTACAAGTCATTGTTTTCACCTTACTTTATGGATAAAGACGCGGCTTTTATGGGTTTACCCCTTGATGTTAACTTTTAAGCTTGGATATTGTGGTTGCAAGTCATCTTTCAAGCTTCACGTTGTCTTTCATATAAAATTTTGTACTAGCTTAATGACACCGATCTGCTATTTTATGGCTTGTTTGGATGAGTTTTTAAAAGAAGGGTTTATATATGAGCTTCTTCTATAGTCAAGTAAAAAACAAAACAAAAGAATATGTTTATATGCAACCCGCATGAAAAACAATTTAGGACTTTTCTCATTGAGTATTGAATGATTCAACTGCTGTTTTCTTACTTTATCAGGAGAAAAATTAGTATTCATCTCCATGTTTGTATTTTAGGCATGGATTTTGGCTAGTAAATTTTTTAAAGATCATGCACATGCCTGTTTTAGTTCAAAGACTATGTTAGTATTACTACTACTGAAGAACTTTTGATTAAATTAACTGATTTTCACTTCTATATTCCTTACTCTGGCTGTATTTGTTGCGGATAGTTGAGATGCTTTGTTAAAGTTTCTGATTCCGTTGTCTTCATTTTTTCCTAGGGTTCGAGTATTTTGGCAGATTCTGGCACCGAGCAGCTAGAGTTCATTGCTCTATCTCAAAGGACCGGAGACCCAAAGTATCAGCAGAAGGTTTTTAACTTTAATTCCATATATTCTGTTTATTTTAAGGGGAATGAGAAGGGGTTACCATTTTCTTTCTTAGAGTTTAGTATATTTAAGTAAATAGATAAGGGCCAGTTAAATTGTATATTACATGTGGAGGCTAATTCTCTAGCAATGCACCAATTTGTTTGCTTCGGGCTATTTCAGGTGGAGAATGTAATAACAGTGCTTAATAAAACATTTCCTGATGATGGATTACTTCCTATCTATATTAATCCCCATACTGGAACAACAAGCTACTCTCCCATCACATTTGGCGCCATGGGTGACAGGTATTAACACAATTTAATGACTATCTTTCTTACGATAAAAGCATAACAACGTTCTGCATTTATTGGTACTATCTGGACATTGTTAACTTCTAATCATTTTATTCTGTGTTAATTTGGTCTAACTTGTGAATGGCACCGATTGCAGTTTTTATGAATACTTGCTTAAAGTTTGGGTGCAGGGGAATAAAACTTCAGCTGTAAAACTTTATAGGTGAGAATATCATACCTACTATTCACATTTTGTACCTTTTGAGCTGAATTGTTAATGCATGAATTCATTGAAATCAAATTGTAATTAGAATGATAGCTAAAATGGGTTTTACTTCCATGGATCAATGAAATAATTATGTATGTAGAATTATGTAGTTAGTATTTAAATTGTCATGGTTAAAGACAATTTCATTTATTTTTTTCAAATAAATGTAGAATAGGAAGATGATGAATTCAAAGTTTGAATTGTTCTTCAACTGACTTTCCCCCATTCCTTTTGAATATTGAAAACAGAGATATGTGGGAGAAATCAATGAAGGGTCTGTTAAGTTTGGTTCGGAAGTCAACACCATCTTCTTTTACTTATATATGTGAGAAGAATGGAGGATCTCTCTCCGACAAAGTATGATATTGCATTGCAATACTGGTATTTCTGCATTTACCATTTACTATTGATACATTGGATGGGAGTATAATTCTTCATTCAACCGAATACTTGCAGATGGATGAACTAGCATGCTTTGCTCCAGGGATGGTTGCTTTGGGATCATCTGGTTATGGCCCTGAGGATTCTCAGAAGTTTATGTCACTTGCAGAAGAGGTCTGTTTCAAATTTTCATAGCAATTTAAAAAGCCTATTGTGCTTGTTATGTTGGCTAACTTGTTTTAGTCTTGACCTATCAATACATTAAGGCCGTGTTTGGTTAAACAACTTAATTAAGCGCTTATAGCATAAAGGCTAATTGTATGGTAAATGTTTATGCATAAGCTATTTCGTCAACAAAAGAGAACATAAAGTCCATATGTCATATGTCTTCGTATAAGCTATTCTGGAGAGCTTATGGAAATAAGCTAAAAATAACTTATAAATATATATCATAGGCTATTTCCATAAGCTTGTCCAAACCGTCTCACGAGTGTTAATGATGGTGGATAAGCTCAATTAAGTCAGTCCAGACATATTCTATATGTTTTTCACATCAACTTAAGTTTAACCATCTTTATGGAATTGCACTCACGGAGTCACGGTACTTTATTTGCAGCTTGCTTGGACATGTTATAACTTCTACCAATCAACTCCAACAAAATTGGCTGGAGAGAACTATTTCTTTCATTCTGGGCAGGTTAGTTACTAGTTTATTTAAGATATGCAATTTGAGAATTGTGTGATCTGAAATTCACTTCTGAATTTTAAGGACATGAGTGTTGGTACATCATGGAACATCCTGAGGCCAGAGACAGTTGAATCACTCTTTTACCTTTGGCGCCTAACTGGCAACAAGACATATCAAGAATGGGGTTGGAATATATTTCAAGCTTTCGAGAAGAATTCCCGTATAGAGTCTGGCTATGTTGGACTAAAGGATGTAAGTACACCTTGATTTCACATTTAATTGCGTGTCTGTGCTTGTGTTATTCTTGTTTTTTACTCCTCTGTCCCATAGTGTCGCAACCAAATAAAAATGTCCCAAATAATGTTACTATACTTTCAAGTTTCAATATAACATTAATTATTTTATTCCAATTCTATCCTCAAATTAACACTATGCGCATTACACCGAAGTAAAGTATACTTCACTATGCATTTCGACAATGGTTAACACTCAATAATTAATAAGGGTAATTTTATAAAATTGTTACTCTTTCTTTTATTTATAGCTTTTCTTAATTTGTCTGAAAAAACCTAAATTAACATTTGATATGGAGCGGAAAGAGCATTAAGCAACCTTATCTTTTGATAATTTATAACTATTTTGTTATGGTTCTTCAGAGAAAAACCTTTTGTGTCTAATGATGAACAATCATTTACTATTCTTAGCTGCTATATCACATGCTGTTTTCACTTCCCAGGTTAACAATGGTGTTAAAGACGACATGATGCAAAGCTTCTTTCTTGCGGAGACTCTAAAGTATCTTTATCTTCTCTTTGCACCTACTTCGGTCATCCCATTAGACGAATGGGTATTCAACACAGAAGCACACCCTTTGAAGATTGTGACTAGGGATGGAGGGAAACCTGTTAAGAACTCAAATGAGATGCAAAAACCTCCTAGAATAGGTGGAAGAAAGGAAGGTCGGTCGGGTTAGACGTTTCCATTCATTCTTCTCTACCATTACTTGTTGACAAACTACTTTCACCGAGATTCAAAAGAGGATCCATTATGGAGCTTGTAAGATGTCAGAATTCCTTCATTGGGAAGCAATTGTGAAACAGTTTGAGAAATGAGTTCATGTTGCTACAAATGGTGAGTAATATAGGAATTAGAAATCGGTCTCCATATTTTACAAAATGGGTTTATTCGAGGTGACTTGACCATTTTGTTGAGGACTGACCCTTTTGGAATTCTGGCTAAAATAGGTTCTGGCCCTTAATTTTATCTTTTGTGGAGCCTAATTTTCTGAGCATTTCATACATGATTTATGTATCTGAGGCCTTTATCTGTGCATTCAATAGAAGACAGATACTATACTCATTAAATATCTGAGATATACAAATAGTGTTTTACTTTGATTATTATTTTAAAATGGCAGAGTTTTCAACTATTTTCCATCTTTTCCTCGTCATGAAAGAGAGGAAATATGTAGTGTCTTATAATTTATTGGCCTATAATGGTAAGATTTGATTAGTATGCAGGATGTGATAGGATCAAAATCTGAAAGCACTGTACTAGTACGATTTATTTTATGAAAAGGAAAAGGAAGATTATAGGATTAAAAGCTATACGCAGATACATAGAGAAAGATTATAGGATTAAAAGCTATACACAGTTGTGTACATAGAGAAAGATATACATAAGTATGATAAAAAATAAAGGGTTAAATATGTTTTTGATTCCTATAAATATCTCATATTTTATTTTTAATTCATATAAAAAAAATGACATATTTTGCTTCCTACAAAAATTTTATATATGCAGTTTTAATCCTTTCTATTTTTAAAATTTTTAAAAACTATTTAATTACTTCTAAATTTTTAAATTTTTGAATAATTTTTTTCATACGTGTTTAAATTACTATAAAATGTTTCTTTACGAAATTATATAATTTTTTAAAATAAGAAGAATTAAATATGAATTTTTTAAATTTCAAAAGATAATGATAAAAGTAATGAAAATTTCGACTTATAAATTAAATTTTGAGGTTCATTTTTTTCGAAGAACTTTTTATAACATTAAAAATATATCTGTAAAATAATTATTCAAAAATACACATTGGTTTAACAGTAGAGACTAAACTTACATGCATAATTAATTTGTAGGGATCATTCAAAAATACACATTAGTTTAACAGTAGAGACTAAACCTACATGCATAATTAATTTGTAGGGACCAAAACACGTTATTTTTTTATATGGACCAAAAATTGTTTTTGGTAATTTTATAGGGATCAAAAACATATTTAACCCAAAAATAAATAGGTTTATATAGTGCTGAAATCCTTTAACTTAATTTCAGATTTTGGTTTAGTCCCTTATTTAATAAATGTTACAATTTAATCCCTTAATAATGGTTTTGTTTGCCAACTTAATATCTTCTGTTAAATTTGTTGAAAAAGCGTTAACTGGGTTAATGTGGCATAACAACAAGGATACACTTTTAGTAGTGATTCAGCAAGTGATTATATTAACGTTACAACACAATGTTTCTTCATTGTAACGTTGTCACGCGTTTTAGGGCTACTATTCATCTTCTTCCTTCAATGTTCTTCTTCAAAAATTCTTCAAGAACCCTCTTATTTCAAACCATCATCTTTATCATTTCTGCTAAGATGTCAATGTATTCCAGTAACTATTCAAAATCAAACAATCAAAGTTGTGAGTCATTTGGATATGTGGTAATGAGAAACAAGACGAGGGATGGTTGGTGCCAAGAAGAGTATATTATTCGTACTGTTACAGATTTGAACAGTGCTAATGTTGGGAAAAAGTTTTGGAATTGTAGGAATTACAAGAATCAAATGGAGAAGGGATGCAATTTTTTTTCAAGTGGGTAGGAGATGAAATTGTTGATGAAAGGGATTTGAAGATTGAAAGGCAAAGGAAGAAAATATTCTAGTTTAAGAATGAGGTTTTGAGCACAAGAGAAACGTTGAAAATTACAATGGTGTTTGACATCATTAGTTTAGGCTTTAATTTAGTATTTTTAACTAGGGGTGTTCGAATCCAAACCAACCCAAATAAAAACCGCAAACCGATCCAAAAAAATCGAAAACCGCAAAAAACCGAAAAATATTGGATGTGTTTGGATGTCATTTTGTAAAAACCGCTCGGTTCGGATCGAATTTCGGATTGATTTTTCAAAACCGATCCAAACCAAACCGCACCGCATGTATATATTTTTATACTTATATAATTTTTATTAGTATAATATGTTGTGTTAATTTATTATTAGTTGATACTTTTTTTTTATAGAATATTATTTATTAGTTTGATTTTATCTATTAATTTTTATTATTTCATTTGTTTCACTCATAACCGATCATTATTATTTGGTAATATTAAATTTTAATATAGTATATGTTATATATTATATCAAATTTATTATTTATTAGTGTTTTTATAATATTAATAAAATTATAATTTGTAATTTGGATATCTAAAAAACCGATCCAAATAAAATCGCAAAAAATTAGATCGGATCGAATCAGATTTTTTTAACCAATCATCCAAAACCGAACTAAACCGCAAGTAAATTTATCTTTGGATCAGATGATATTTTGCTTCAAAACCGATCTAAACCGAACCGCGAACACCCTTATTTTTAACCATGTATTTCAAATAGGGTTGTGCTCAAAGCAATATGTAATTTAATGTTATGAAATTATGTAATCTCAGTTGTTGGTTAAATGAAATGTGGTCTGTAATATTGCAGTAACTCTGTTTAATCATTTATGCTATAACAAAGGTGTTCTGCATGATATAAAGTGGTATGTAATATTGCAGAAGGACTAAAATGAGGTCTGTAATATTAAATCATGGACTTAACTGAAACAATGTAATACATAAGGGACCATGTTGAAATCTATATGATTAGGTTATATGCTATAATCAAACTGCAAATACATATATCATGTTGAATGTTATTTATCACAACCATCGTCATGTTCATCTTAAAGCTACACAATGAAAAGACAATTTAAGGAAAAAACAAAATGTTGTTTATCATGATAATCAACCTTACATGTGTTCATGGACACTGATACAAAAAGACCAACAATTTGTGTTAAATGACACTAATACAAAAAGCCTAAGTAGATCATAATGCATGTGCTTCAGGTTGGGTGGTCTGAGTTGGTGCAGGCTGGCTTCCTTCAGGCTGGGTGGTCTGAGTTGGTGCATACTGGCTTGCTCCAGGCTGAGTTGACTGAGTTGGTGTAGGCAGCTTGCAAGTAGCTTTGTTGTGCCCCATCATGTGGCATCTCCTGCATTTGATTCCAAAGTTAGCTCGCTTTAACTGTGTCCCGTCCCTTATATTCTCTGATGCATCCTTAGTCCTCTTCTTCTTTGGCCTTCCTGGTTGTCTTTTGATTGGTGGTGGCTATAAATCAACATACTCTGATTTCTCCCACAATATCTTCCCATTCACTGGATATATTACAGGTGCATAACATGCTTCATAACACGCTCTTTTGTAGCAATCAGACATAAAAGTGTCAATCTCTAATTGTTGAGATTTCATGCAAGATATTGCATGACAACATGACAACCCTGTAAGCATTCATCTCCTACAAGAGCACTTCTTAGTGGAAAGACTCACATAATAATTTTCACCATTATATGAGATATGCCTTACCTCATAATCAAATTCACCTGCACGCATGTGTAAAACACAACAACAATTCAGCAAATATAAAACACCTTCTAAATGAAGAAGCAAGTCAGTATTCAATACCTCACAACCCAATTGTTTGTTTTTCTGTTTCCTTTTCTATCCTTTTCTTGATATTTGGTAGAATATCACCTTCATATTTGGCAATCTTCTGACTGTTTGACTCCCACATCATCATGAGATACACTCTGATCTCTTTAATCATTGTTACAATTGGTTTGACCCTAGCTATGACAAAAATAGAGTTGAATGCCTCTGACATGTTGTTGACCAGAGTATCACATAAAATATTGTCCCTGAACCTAGACTTGCTCCAAAATATTGGTGGAATCTTTATCAAATGCTTGAATGCCTCCTCATTAATAAATTTCATTTCAAGCATGACCTTTTTCCATGCATTCACATAATTGGATGTAGCATCTTTACACATGAGTTCTTTGAGCTTTATGCCTGGATATTTCTTCTTAAAGTTGTTGTATAGATGCCTTGAATCACATAAAATTCATAGTTAAAGGAAAATATTGAAACCTATAGAAAGATAGGGGGCTAAAGTGATAAAATATACCTGACACAAAATCTTTGGTATAGTCCAGGAGCAATTCATCAAGAGCTGGTAACCATCCCTGCAATAAAATATAGTTAGTTCATAAAATACAGACCCTGCAATTCATCAAGAGCTGGCTAAAGTGATAAAATTACCCTTTGTTGATCACTGATGAATGTGTATGTCTTGCATAGTCTTGTACCTCCAAGGTCAGATATCGATAGTTCTATGAACCATATCCATGAATCCTTGGTTTCATCTCCCACAACAGCAAATGCAATAGGCAACATTTGATCATTTGGTTCCCTTCCAATTGCAGTAAGTATTTGTCCACCATAATACCCTTTTAAGAAGCAGTCGTCCAAACCTATTATAGGTCTGCACTTTGAAACTTCCCCAACGCGCGAAACTCATCAGGAGCTCCACCATTTGGATTCAGCTGCGCCACCACATTAGCAACCAATTCCAACGCATCAGCAATTGCACGATCATTTCTTCCAGCCATCCTGCACACCACCAACAAGGTTAGAAGAACTAAAACATCGACAGTGTACACACACTCGTCAACTGACAGGGACAGACATCAAGTAAAAACCTGGCCTGACGGACCGACCCGCTCTGATACCACTAATGTAACACCCTTTTCTACCCCCAATAATGTTGCAGCAGAAACAACTCAAATATCAGAGTAAGGCATAAAAATTCCCTCAAAGGGTGCACATTTCTCATTAAATCAAAATAACACAATTACCCTGTAAACAAAGGGTTTTTCTCAAAATAAATCAGAAAGCCTTCACATGGCAGCGGAACTCAAAATTCTTAAATGAAAGGTTTTTCAACAACCGTCATAATAATCAAAATAAAACCATATCATCAAATGACAACAAAAATAAGGAAACAACATAGTTCGACTCAAAGGACCCCAACCCGATGTTACACTATCAGAGCAAGACCCTCTAAATCGACCAAAAGCAAATAAACTTCAAGGTCCTTGAAAGCATCCACAGCTAAACCTGATCACCTGCACGTTACCCACGTGGGGGCAACATTCAAACAGGCAGGGTGAGTAATCACAATTCATAATAATCATTATAAAACAAGATATACATAAAATGACATTATCTTCATAAACGACATCATCAAGGTCATCATCAAGGAAAACATCAGGAAACGCCATATCACAAATTCATCAATGCCACATAAGATGCAATGCATAACAAGACTCATGCATGTGGTACCAATCCTCATAATAGATGGACCCTAGGCCATCAACCCTCCAAAGATCCCCGTCAATAGGATCGATCCCGCATTTGGAAACGGAGCACGTCATAATTACCTCATATCCGCACAATGGGAATGAAGCGTCGTCACAGAGTATGCATATGAATGTATGATACACAAACGTCAATAATTCATCATCATCTAGTAACCATCATCATGTGCATCATCATTCATTAATTCTCATACATGTCATGTCATCACATATTCGTCAAATAATCACCAAAACATCATCATATAATCATGAGTAACATCATAGAAAATCATCATAGAGATCGCAGCATCAAGACATCAAAAACAGCACAACAGCATAAACCAGAATTTCACAAACGGAAGACGTTCGCTCCAGGGTTCGCCTAGCGAACCTGTTCACTGTGGTCTTCGCCTAGCGAAGCGGCCAGCGAACCTCACAGACACCACCCTCAACACCAGAAACACAACCATCTGTCATACTCGCTGGTGAACTCGCCTAGCGAACCCACTCGCTGATTCCTTCGCTTAGCGAAACTCCCAGCGAAATCCACCTCTCCTCTCCAGAATCATCTCAGTACTCCCTCCCACGTTATCGCGCATTCGCTGCGCTGCTCGCCTAGCGAGCCTTGATGAACATTCGCCTAGCGAACCTGCGATTACAGCAAATCGCTGCTACGCATCAGTAGCTCCCCAACCTTCAAAGCACCTGCGATTACAGTCTTAATGACCCAAAATCATCCCTACAACAGTCCTAACATATCACAGAATTTAAAGGCCTAAAATCTACGTCTGTTAGGTCGATTCAGGACACTACGGGAAACCTTAATTTCCCTAAACCTACAAAACCCTCAAGCTTCATATAAACTCTATAGATCCTTCGCCACAAGGTTAAAACTACAACAACGAGGAAATCTGCCCCAAAGGTCTATTTTACCGATTAAATTCAACTCTTATCAATCGATCTCACAACACGCCCTCAAAGTCATCAGTTTACCTCCAAACCTATAAACCCTAAAAAACCCCACAATCCACTTCAATCAATCGAATCCTATAATGAAAACAATGCAAGATAATTACTCCCCATACCTTAGATTGTCGACCCGATGAGTTCTCTCTTGAGCCTTTGAAAACCTTCACGAAAATCCTCGCCTTCTCCCTTTTTCCTTAGAGCTCTGCACTTTCTCCTTATTTTCACGATCTCCACAAATGAATCCTAATTCTCATCAATTCCTCCTTTTTGGTTAACTTAACTCTTGGGCCTCAAATATGAGCTTTCTCCATAATACCCTCACTAATACTCCTAAAATGTCCATCTTACCCTTAATTCTCCTAATATTATTTTAAAATAATAATAATACTAACATATTCATATTATATACTATTATTTAATTAAAATAACCAAACTTTATCAAAAATACCGACATCGACACCAACCACAAAAAATTCACAGAAAACCACGAATATAATATTTAAATAAATTAAATAAATATTTTTACGAAATTTGGGATGTTACATGCAAAGTGTCAATATATATTATACACTCATTCTCTCTCTCTTCGTTCAAATTTCAAATCTCCCTCACATTTCTTTTTCCCACACTTTCTCACTTTCATTTTAATATTTTTCTTTATTTATTTATTATCACTAAAAATATTAATAATCTATTTTTTAATTTTAATAAAATAACACTATAAATTTATCTCACAGGTCAGTATCAACACAATATATATTTTATTTTAATCAATCATTATTTTAATTTAAGAGATAATTAAATTTGTATGATTATTGTTCATTTTACAATTAAGTAAATTATTTTAAATTTTGCATTTGTATCTAAATACATTTATATCGCATCAAATAATTTTTTTATCTCAAGGATCATTATCGTATCATTTTTTTTTTGACTTTTTTCATCTCACATGTCATTTTTTTTTTCTTTTTGCATCATTATTTAATACAATTGAAATTATATAATTATTTTTTATTTTACATTTAAATAATTAATTTCAATTTTACATCTGTATATAAATATATTTTATATTGTATTAAATAAACTTTTTATTTCACGGATCACTATAAACACAATATTTATTTTATTTTAATCAATAATAGTTTTAATTTAAAAAGATAAAATCCTTATATTTAAATATTAAATATTCTATTTTTTCATCTCACGAGACATTTTTTTTCTTTATATTTTAATTTAATTAAATTTATATAATTATTGTTCATTTTAAAATTAATAACTAATTTTAAATTTAAATACGCATATAAATATATTTTAGAACATATCAAATTTAAATATATTTTATATTCAAATATTTTTACAATCTGGAACGGTATCTTATAAATGCATATATATATATTTTTAAAAAGCCAAATTTTATTAAAACTGAACACAAAGAGTGCTAAAACTGAGACTTGTACAACAGAAAATGAAAATCCTGTGTCAAACCACTATAAACACCTAACTGAGACTTGTACAACAGAAAATAAAAATCCTAGAAAATGAAAATCCTCTGTCCAACCACTATAAACATCTAAACTGAGGAACAAGATAGGACGAAAAACACAAATTGCACTACTAACAACTACGAGCAGCTCCAAAGAAACAACTGCAAACACCTAAATACAATCCAACCAGACTTAGCCCCAACAAATAACAATTAATCACCCTTTATCAAAAACTTAGACTTTCAAAACCTCATCTTCTTATCCATCACCCTCATCTTCTTCAAATCATCCTCCAAGTCCACACACTTCACCCTTCAAAAATGTAACAAACTGTGAGGCTGTGACCACCAAATACACAGCCACATTTTCAAACTTCTTCCACCTTAATATCATCACCATCACTATTCATCCGCCGTGAAACCAAAGCAGAACCACCACTAAGTTAACCCCTTCGAATCGATGAAATCCTTGCTTCAACACCTCGCAAACATCCAACAACAGTAGCGACGACACCATAACTCGATTCGCACCAACAACATTAACAACGCAGTAACGTCGGTAACTCGTTGCTTTCGTCCGTATTGTTTGATTTTGATGCTGTTCTAGTTGGAATTCTTATTCGATTTGAGATTCGTTTGGTTTTCCGTCTATGATTCGGTTTTAATTTTGTTATGCTGCTGTTTCTGAGAGTGTGCTTGTTTACTTTAATGATTCTGTTTTGGTTCGACATGAAATCGGAAATGTATTTGGGCTTTTGTTTTACTAATTGTTCTATGTATTTCTGTTGTTTTTGTGATGTGTTGATGATTGTAATCATGCTTCGATTTCGTAACATAGATTGTGTGATATGGTGATAAATCAAGTTCAAATCCAGATTATAGAACAAATATCTTTTGTCCGTGATTCAATGTCTTTGATTTGAATTCGTGGCTGAGTAAATATCATTTGCTGCCTGCGTCATTTTCACAAACTTTTAATTGAAAAGGACCTTCTAAAATCACTATAAGGACAAACAAACCCACCCTAAGTTAGAGTATTATTGTATATAATTAATTCAAATTCCATAAATAGTTCAAATTTTTAATCTGACCAGTCTTAATGAAACAGATTTTAATGGAGATGTGGTGGTTCAAAATTATCTTGAAAGGACTGGAAGTGAAGAATGGGGCAGGTTGATACTCTTCTTTTTAATGTTTATCTAAAACCTTAGACCAATTCTATTGTCTCTACTCTCTATTGTTATTCCCAGATGTTTTTAATTGTATGGCACCAGTTGAATATATGTGGTTGGAATCAAAACTTATTATTAACAACTTTGAACACAATAATTTTTTATCAGTAATACTTAGTTTAACAAAACCCTCAAAAAAATATATAGATACATTCATCTCGTTTTTCTGACCTCATTGGACCCTCGTCTTTGTCTTCCTTTCCCTCTTCCTCTTTCTTTTGGGATTTCTATTGCTTTTCTGATCAGAAACATTAAATTTAAACCTCGAAGTCTTGGTATAAAGGAACTCTTCTGGAGAGACTCTCTCCATAAAAGTTTATTCAAATTCCATATCATAGAAACTACTTCATATCAACAAATCTAAATCTGGGGTAATTGGATATCACCAAATAACTTGCGGGTGGAGATGCTTTAGTCCCCATATCAACATATTCACCCGCGCTAAGAATATCTCACCGAAGAGATTGATCCATTTCGTTCGATTTGTGGCTATCCCCACAGCAGGAAATTCCACCAAATCAGTTAATTTTAGACTATCAAGTTCGTTGATTCGATATTTCTTGCTTTGATTTTACGAAAGGTGAGATATTTCTAACCAGACGCGACAAATAGGAGAACAGAGAGGTCTCTTTTAAAAACTCATCCTAATTCGAAACAATATTAAAGGCCCCTATTAAGTATTTAACATGTAATTTGGCAAGAGCCAACATAATATTTCTATCCATAGGATCTTAACTTATTTAAGGCATTATTAAAATCCCTATAGCTTGTTATTAGAATATATTAGTATCCCTGACATATTTAAGCATACCGAAAATAAGCTTCCTATCAGTCGCATTGTTTTTCACTTTCAGTTGGGAAACTGAACAAATTTTAAGAAATTGGTTTGGAGTCAAGGCATCTGTGCAGATATGAAAGAAAATGAAACACATTTCGAAATGCAAGAATTTTCAAAATTTCAAAACATTCGGAGGTTCCTCTTCTTCCTATCCATTTTTGCTGGAAACCTTGAACTGAGACGACAAACCTTTGTAAGAGAGAAAAGTGAGGACGAGAGAGGGAGAGAAATGAGACAAATTTCTTAGACCGAGATATTATGTTGGCTCATCACAAATTACATGCTAAATCCCTAATAAGGGCCTCTAAGGTTGTTTGAAAGTGGATGCATTTTTAAAGGGAGACCTCTCTATTTTCCTGTTTGTGGCGTCTGGTTAAAAACATCTCACCTTTCATAAAAGCAAAGTCTGTCAACTCAGCAATTGCGGTATTATGGTAATTGCGTTGTAATCGAAGAAATATCATACAATATAATATAGAATCAGCCGTTTCAGAGCTTGCTGGTTTAAAATTAACTGGTTTTATGGAATTTCCCTGCTGCGGGGATAGCCACAAATTGCACGAAATGGATCAATCTCTTCGGTGGGATATTCTTAGCACGGATGAATATGTTGATATGGGAACTAAAGTATCTCCACCCGCAAGTTATTTGGTGATATCCAATGACCCCGATTTAGATTTGTTATAGGAAACATATTTGAAATATTCAAAACAGAATTAGAAATACTAGGAAACTAAAGTCTGCAAACGTGGCAGCAGTTCTAAACACAATATCTAACAGCCAAAAATTGCACGAAATGGATAAATCTCTTCCATTGGATATTCTTGATATTGCATAGGCTGAAAAACAATTCAACAAGATAGCCATGCTGAATATGTTGATATGGGTCTATAGCATCCCACCCGTAAGTTATTTGGTGAGACATCGATTTGGAAGATATTTTGAATGAATTGGGAGACATGAAATATAAAATCATGATCATTTAACTTGATTCAATTGATCCACCTACTCAAACGTTACTTAAAGTTAAAGTAGCTTCAGTGGTATGAAATTTGAATAAACTTTTAACAGGAGAGTCTCTACTATCTTTCAAAGAATTAAGCCATGTCAGAAGTTCCAGGTTTAAATTTGATGTTTCGAATCATAAAAGCAAAAGAAAGAGGAGAGAAAGACCCCAAAAGAAAGAGGGAGACGAAGACGAGTTATAATATTACATCAAAATTTCAGCATGGTGATTCGAAAGTAGTCATTGCGGATGAAGACCATAAGAAGAATGAAAGTTCCTCCTCTAAACACCATCTCCTTGAAGGTTTGAATCTATATTCTTTTATATTTCCCCTTAATAATTTTTTTGGTGATTATATGTGTATCTTATTGTTATTTATGGAAGTGTGTTTCTGACCTATAATTAATTATCAACATTATTTTTGATTCATAAACGTGTTTTAGTTAGTTAGTTGCAACAGTTCTAGATAAACTTGAATGTTTCAAAAAATTTAATACAATTTAGTTTTCCTTTTACAGCTATATTTTCAAGAAACATTAGTCGTTCATAATCCTATTTTTTCTATCAATAATTACAAATACTTCATTTAATGCTGCTAATTATTTCTAGTAAAAACAGGTACCGACATGGCAGTAAGAAATTTTTCAGATATTATGAGTTCATCGAACCATGAACCGAAAAGAGGAATGGTTATACTCTTTCAACCTCTTTCAATGACATTCAATCATATAAACTACTATGTAGACATGCCAGCAATAAGTCTCGCAATTCTAAGCATTGCATTTTTCTATGTAACTATTATGAAAACTACCATTTTTAACTAAGTAGAAACTTAGCATTTGCTAGTGTATAAATATGATAAGCTTGTATTTTATGACGTTTATCACATCAGGAAATGAAGAGTCAACGATTCAACAGGGATAAACTTCTACTATTAACAGCACTAGTAGGTGCTAGCGGTGCTGGAAAGACAACCCTTATGGATGTATTAGCTGGAAGATAAACAACTGGATACATTGCAGGAAATATCAGCATATCAGGTTACCAAAAGAACCAAACAACATTCGCTCGAATAAGCGGTTACTGCGAACAAAACGATATTCATTCTCCACATGTTACTGTCTATGAATCACTACTGTTTTCGGCGTGGCTTCGTCTTCCTTCAGATGTAAAGACACAAACTCGAAAGGTATGTTGGTACAAGCTTTTTCATCTTAAGTAATTTTATGATAAATTCTTTTTAATACAAATTTGATTTTGTTTTTTATTTCTATTGCTAATATAGATGTTTGTCGAATAAGTTATTGAGTTAGTAGAGCTTAAACCACTTAGAGATGCTCTTGTCGGTAGGCATGGCAACGGGGCGGGTTTAGCTAGCCCCGCACCCGCACCCGCACCCGCCTCTATGTTATAGACCCGCCCCCGCCCCCAAACCTAATCGGGGGTGAAAATTTACCACCCAGACCCGCCCCCGATAGAAACGGGTTTGCCCGCACCCGCACCCGCCCCCCACCCGCAAAAAAATATTTTTTTAAATTGTAATAAAAATTAACAATTTTATTAAAAACTTAACCATTTTAATAATTAATTTGTTTTTAAATATGTGAGTTTGAGTGAATGGTGAGAAATGACTAATAAGGATTTTTAATTACTTCTTCAAAAGTGAATAAATGTGATATAAAATAATTTAAATATGAGTATTAAAGTAAATATTATAAGACCGGGCGGGGGCGGGGGCGGGTGCGGGCGGGTAGTAGCATCCCCCGCCCCCACACCCGCACCCGCAAATACAAACTGGGTTTTACCCGCACCCAATAAAATCGGGTTTTCTTGCCATGCCTACTTGTAGGGCTTCCAGGTGTGGATGGTCTATCAACATAACAAAGGAAGAGGCTTACTATTGCTGTGGAACTGGTTGCCAACCCTTCAATCATCTTCGTAGATAAACCAACTTCAGTCCACAATGCTAGAGCCGCTGCTATTGTTATGCGTACCGTGAGAAACACAGTAGACAGAGGGAGAACGGTTGTATGTACAATTCATCAGCCAAGCATAGACATTTTTGAAGCTTTTGACGAGGCAAGTCAATACTCTCTAGACTCAAGAGTCTATGTTATTTATTTCCTTGGTTGACTATTATTGAATTCTAGCTTTTGATGAAAAGAGGATATAGATCCATCCCCTCATTCCCTTTCTCTAATGCTTCCATTATACTCATTCATAACCATTCATTCACTTGAAAAGAGGATATAGATCCATCCATTCCTTCCCTTTCTCTCATGCTTCCATCGTACTCAATCCTAACCATTAATTCACTTTATTTATTTGTCTTTTAAGAACCATTACTTTTTTGTGTGATCTTTCAACCATTGGATTACAAAAAGGAGGGAGTGTTGAACCATAAAAATTGGAGAGGATCCAAATCCTTATCTATGCTGGACCTCTCGGTCGCAACTCTCATGAGCTTGTAGAATATTTCAAAGTGAGTATTGAACATTTTGAAGTTTTTGCATGTCTACCATTCTGAAGTGTTTATTATATATGTAATAATTTCATCTAATGTACACAAACTTCAGGCTATCTCAGGGGTACAAAAAATCAAGGATGGTTATAATCCAGCCACATGGATGCTTAAGGTCACTTTGCTTCGTCATTCCTTTGATGGTGTGTCATCTACCTTTTTGACATGTAATTCGTATTTTCATTTTGGTCTCAAATTCAATAGTGAGAAAAAAATTTGAGGACTATTTTATTTTTGTTTAAAAATAGAGAAACTAAAATCGTGAATAATTGAAAATATAGATTAAAAATGCATTTGTCTTTTTAATATGGAAACTAACATTTACTTACTTTCTCCGGTATGATATACAGTAAATTCCTGCATGGTGAAGATGGTATTATTGGGCTTCTCCTATTGCATGGTCGCTATATGGCCTTATAACTCAATTAGGTGACAAAAATACAGAAATAGTGATACCAGGAGCTGGCGGAGCTGAAGGAATTCTTGAAACAAAGTTGGGGTTATAATCATGATTACCTTCTACAATAAGATGGGTTGTCCTCTTTGCATTTGTCTTTGCCTTTGGCATCAAATTCTTCAACTTCCAGAATAGATAGTATGAGGATAACCACTTATATATCAGCTTAAAAATTACATTACATGTTAAGTTTTCTTATTGGTATAGGTATTCGCACATTAATAAAAGAGCATGCAAATACTATAAGGGGAAGCTTTACAAAAGAGGTTTTCCCACCCCTATTGAAAGTTTTAAGCATAATGAAGTCGAGTACACCCTCACTGAAGTCCACAAGAGTATATCCAGATTGCACCTTAGAGGAAGGGCCTTGGACAAGAAGGTCCTCAAAGCATGATACTAGAATTCAATGGTCTATGAGGCCAAGAAATATGTGATTAAGTCTGAAAAATGTCAGATGTACAGAGACTTTCACATCCATTTTAACTTTTCTGAACTCAACACTTTAACTGCACCTATGAAGCACGAATACTTCAAAAACTATGACGTATCGTATCCGATACGTACTGATACACCAATATACTTCGATACGGCGCCGATACGTATGGAAGGAGTATCCAGAATTATTTATTTTAAAAACTAAATTAAAAAATTCCGATACGTCGGTGATATGCTTCCGATACGTCAATGAGACGTGACTTTTCAATTTTTTAGCAAATTTTTTCATTTTAATACATACTACTTATAACTTTTCAATATTTTAATTTCTCCTAATTCATTTTATTTCTCCTAATTTCCTGCTATCAATTTTCAATATTTTAAATTTAATACATACTACTTATAACTTTTTTTTAACGCACCATTCCTTGCCACCTCTTAATCTGAAATGTAATTTTTTCTTCTTCATACTGCCTCCACCATTGTTCACACCTTCACATTTTTTAACTAAGAAAATCTTATTACCATAATATAATTATTACTTCAATTTTTTCCGCAATATAATAATGTATTAAAAATTTTATTATGAGTTTAGTTTTGTTAAACTATGATTTATTTAAATATATAATTTTAATTTTTATATACATATCTTAAATGTATTCTATCTTGTAGTTTTTAATTAGTAAAGTATCACCGTATTTCTCTTGTAGTTTTCAATTAGTAATGTATCGCCGTATCAGATACATATCGTATTTAATATTTAATACTCGGATTGTGTCCATGTTTCATTGAACTGCACCATAGTCATTTTCTTTTCTCATTGAAGTATGGATATTTGTTCTGAATATAGTATTGTACACTTCAATAATTGATTTGTTTATAGAGAAACAATATGAATAACATTTAATGTGAAAAATTATATGATTAGTGTATTATGATTGTGTAATCATTTTTATTTTAAAGATATTTACAAAACCCTTAATTTTTACTAACTCTTTAGTCACAAATATTTATTCTATGCATTATATTTATAATAAAGTAAAATTAGTATATTATGATTAATTCTATTTTTATTTAGAAGTTATTAAAGAAAATTAAATTTCAGTAATCGATTAGTGAAAACAAATATTTACTTTGTATACAAATTGTATGTGCCAACGACTTTTTTAATAACTTAAAAATAAAGTTAAAAATAGAAGTGTGAAAAAAAAAAATCAATTTTTTTTTGAAGTAGTTGAAATTTTTTGTTAATTATAGTACTCCATTGTTTATAATATTCTCTAATAAAATTTAAACTTACTACTTCAAAGTTACAAGATTGTATAGCTGCAAAAAAAATGTCATAATAATTATAATTAGCTAATTTATGTGACAAATATTTTTTGTGTTAATGATTTTTATAAGAAAGTCAAATTAGTAAAAATAATAATTCAATTTTATTTAGAAGATGTAAAAAAAAATTTTATGTGAATTTTATGTTCTAACAACTTTTTTTGTTGTCTATTTTCAGAAATATATATAACAATATTTAAGTGTAAACAATCATAACTAATAAATCATAATTGTTAAAAGTAAAAGGTAAAATATTATTAGTTTTAACTAATTTTTAACTGTAAAAGAAAGATCATATATATAAATAGTTTTTGCAGAAAATAATTTAGTAAGAAAAATTTGTCATATAATTAAATTAATGTAATATGTTAATAGAAAAAATTCAATTAACACTCCAAACAAGACAGGAAAAGGAAAAGGATCATGTAGTAATTTTAATAGCTATTGATTTTCTCAAGTCTAAAAGAGACTTAAGCCTAGACATAAACCACACCGTAAAACATGTTAGAAACCATGTAATTCATTTATTGGCTTTTTGCAGAAATGATGCGCCAAGGTATGCAAAGACTTCTTCATCAAAGGATTGAGCTTTACATCGTCAGCTGACAAGATTTGCTTCTCCCAGCTGATAATTGTGTTAAAGTGTTCATCTCGTCTTCTTGAATGTCGGATTGCAAACAGGTATTGTTGCAGTTTTGTTGGGGTTTCTGATAAAATTAGTTTATAAGTTATAACAGAATGTTTTTGAAAATTCCTTAAACATCAGCTTATATCAAGATGGAGAGAATAGGCATAGTCTTCTTTGTTGCTGACCATATCTCTAAATTTGCTTCTAAATCCGCTAACATTATTCTCAAAGATTATAAGGCGTATTTGTCATGCATAACTTGTATGTAGTTTAACTTGTTAATTAACTAGTCATAGATTTATCGTAAATGATTTTACCTTTTATTTTCAGATTTTATATTCAAATTTATAAAAAAAAACATTTACAAAGTTTACTAAACTCTATATATGGTCACTATCTTATTTAGGGGAATTCTCCCATGACCCCATACTCGAGCACACCCTCGCAAAAAAGATAAATTCTAAACTTATCTTACTAAGGGCTTTGATTAGTTAAGCTAGTTGAATTTACTCTTATCTCTAATGTTTTTCCTTCAAATAAAGGATCATCTCTGAGTAAGAGTCATCTGATCTTGTACATGCAGTTTGTCCCTCAACTGCAAAAATTTGAGTGGTGATAAAGGCTTAGTGCGTAAGTATGCATATTGATCAAATGAAGGCACTTGTTGAACCACGAGAGTCTTGCTAAGCACCTTTTCTCTAAGAAAGAAAATGCCAATCTCCATGTGCTTTGTCTTAGCATGAAGAATTGGATTGTGCGACAAATCAAATGTGCTAAGATTGTCACAGAACAACACATGTGTGGTAAAGGGAATTCTGAGTTCATGAAGCAGTGACTGGATCCAGAGAACTTTAGAAGTTGAGTTAGCTAGACTTTAATACTCAACTTCAGGGCTATATTTAGCAACTAATGTTTGCTTTTTTGAGCACCATGAGACCAGATTAAGGCCTAGAAAAATACATGAACCAGAGGTAGATTTTCTTTCATCAGGGTCTGCACCCCAATCTGCATAAGAAAATCTTTTAATGGAGAGTGGGAGCTGAGTTGAAGCTGGTTGCAACAGTAACCCATGATGAAGAGTCTGTTTAAGATATCTAAGGATTCTTTTGACAACTATCCAATGAGTGTCTAGAGGTTGAGACAGAAATTGGCAAACCTTGCTGATTACAAAATAGATTTCAGGCCTAGTGATTGTGGCATAATGCAGTGCCCCAACAATGGATATGTAGAAAGTAGGATCACTTATAACATTAGTTCCATGTTTATACAGTTTTAGACTAGAAATCATTGGAGTTGGGACTCCTTTGGCTTCACTTATTTTTGTCTTGTCAAGTAAATCCTTAATGTACTTAGTCCGAGATAGGAACAAAGACCCATCTTGAAGATAGGCTACTTCAATCCCTAGGAAATATTCCAGTTTGCCAAGTTGTTTGAGAGCAAAAGGGTCGTCAAGTTTGGTGATCATTTGATGAATATGGTTAGATAATTTCCCAGTGACAATAATGTCATCTACATAGACTAGCATGAATATAGTGTATGTAGGGGTAACAAGGGTGAACAGGGAGGGATCACACCTGCTGGAAACAAATCCCAAGCTTGTAAGGGCATTATGCAGTCTTTCAAACCAAGCCTTAGGTGCCTGTTTGAGGCCATATATATCTTTGTTTAGCTTGCAAACTAGAACAAAATCTTGACTTTCAAGGCCAGGAGGTTGCTTCATGTAAACTTCCTCTTGTAGAATGTCATTTAAAAAAACATTATTCACATCCAATTATATGATAAACCAACCTTTTGAAATAGCAATGGTGAGAATAATTCTGATTGTGACAGGCTTGACCACGGGGGAGAAAGTCTATGTAAATTCAAATCCATATTGTTGGTGAAATCCTTTTGCCACTAATCTGGCTTTGTATTTGTTAATAGTGTCATCAGGATTCTGTTTTATTCTAAACACCCACTTGCAGCTAATGGCATTTCTGTTGGGTGGCAGTTGAGTCATAGTCCAGGTGTTGGTTTTCACCAAAGCTTGAACTTCATCATTCATGGTTGTTGACCATTTGGGATCTTTTAGAGCCACTTTGTTGGATGTAGGTTATAATTCAGTGAGTAAAAGAGTGGGGTGTAACCTAGGCTGAACAATACCACATTTTCTCCTAGTGGCCATGGGATGAATGTTGTCGGGATGTAGAAAAGGTATGTACAGTGATAGGAAGGGATTTGTTTTACGAGGATGAGGTGGTGGGAGATGAAGATTAGGTGGTGATAATTGGTGAGGTTTGTAAGTCAAGCTGGGTAGAAGAACTAGAAGAGGAACATGCAGATTCAGACTAATCTGAATTATCAGCAGGTGTGGTAGTAGGTAATAATGATGATGTGGGAGAAGTGATAGGAGAAACTGAAGAGCTAGGAGAAAGTGTGAGATCAGGAGTGTTGCAGGGAGATTGTATAGAGGTAGTATGAAGAGGAGATAGGTTAGGTATGACAGGAAAATGGGAGGACTGAGCAGAGATAGGTTGAGAGGGTATAGTAGGTAATGAAGTCAGTTGAGGATAAGGAAATCTGGATTCATTAAATAACACATCTTTGGAGATATAAATCCTGCCAGTATGTGTCAAACATTTGTAGCCTTTGTGGTTAGATGTGTCAGAACAAAATTCGTTTGTATCATATCTCTAACGTTTTGATGATAACAAAGTATTTAAAGAAATTTTAGTATACTAATATATGTTCACGTGTGCAGGACCATATACTAAAATGTATGATATAAATTTAATACTAGAACTAAAAATGAACATTAAAAAGAAGCTAAAAGATCTAGACTCTAAAGGATCAGAACCTGATATCTAGATTTTGAATACTCTAAAGGAGGAGGTAAACTTCCTCTGAAGTTCTCAGCCTCTGAAGAAGGTCAATGCAAGGATCAAGAAGACTCTTATAGGTCACTATTAGACTTAGAGATCATTTTGTCTTATTCTGATCACGTGCACATGCAAACAAAAATATGCACAGACAGCTGAAATGTAATAGATAATTCTTTTTGAAGCAAAGGAAATTCAAATGTCTGTTTAACGATATTAACCATATCAAGAAACATTCCAACGTTTATGATTAAGCTCTTCAAAGGCTCACTTGTGTAAGCTCTTTCCTTCAACGACTCTTATTTGTCTCTCTATATGAAGAGCACTAATCTTGAAGGGAAAAAAACTATCGAAAGAGTTGTTACTCTATCAAACCAAAAGCATAAGTTTAACTTAGAATTTCTTATCGTTTGTATATGATATGATAGTTAAAACCATCGAAGGGTGCATCCATGCCGAAGATTTGGAACATGTTCTGCAGTCAATCAAGAAGTACAATATGCACATAAACCCTACAAGGTGCTCCTTCGGGGTTCAGGAAAGAACGTTTTTGGTCTTCATGTTGACATGGAGAGGCATCGAGCCTAACCCAGACACGTTCCAAGCAGTCACCAAAACGATGAGCCCCATTAACCTAAAGGAAGTGCAAAAGCTTACAGGTCGCCTCGCCGCCCTGTCTCGCTTCTTTTCCTACGCAAGCGACACAACTTTCCCCTTCTTGGCTGCCTTAAAGAAGAAGGACAGGTTTTAGTGGCCTCCCGAGTGCGAATAGGATTTCACTAGAGTCAAGAACTTCCTCACATTGCCCCTTGTCATGACTCGCCTAAGAGAGGGGTCACTGTTGCTGCTCTACCTCTCGGTCACTGATCAGGTGATGAGCTCAGTTCTCGTCCAAGAAATTTACAAGGCGGAAAAACCTGTGTATTTCGTAAGCAAAGTGTTCAGACGCACTAAATCACGCTACCATAAGACCAAGAGGCTGGCACTAGCCATCATTATTGTGGCGAGGAAATTATTATTGTACTTCAGGAGTCACAAGATCCTAGTGAAAACCAACTATCTTATTTGGCAATTCTTGAAGAAGCCCGATCTATAAGGGATGATGTATTTTGGACTCTGGAACTCTAGGAATACGATATTCAAAATGTCCCGATAGGGAACATCAAGTTGTAGGCTCTGGCAGATTTTGTAGCAGAATTTACCTTACCCATAAACAAGTAGATGCCTACAAAATGGGTACTATTTGTAGATGACGCTTCGAACATAAAAGTGAGCGGTGTCGGAATAGTCCTAGACGGATCTATAGTCATACTCATCAAGCAGACCTTAAAATTCGAGTTCGCCACTAGTAACAACCAAACGGAATACGGGGCTCTAGTAGCTATAATGATCCTCGCCTTAGAAATGGGAGCTGAATGTGCAGTCACGGTATCATATAGTATCGTTTATTTGTTTTGATATTTTTTCCAATTTGAATGTAGTTGTTTCAATATGTTTGCATAATTGTAATTTGCTTGTCACTTAATACTCATGTGCTTGTACTTTATTTGTATTTAAATTGTATTGTAATCGCTTTAGCTATTGTAAGATTGTACCATTGAGACCCCTTTTTATTCAATTATATAAGTGTTTGATCATTGATAATGTTTCTTTTAGATCCTAGCAATTTGCTTCTTTGTCGTTTCATCAGGAGTGACTTGAATCACAAGTTAGAACACTTAAATATGGATGTTTAGTGATTTAATTCGAATGATGTGTTAAGCTTGATTCGAATAAGTGACCTTGTAAAAATTGAGTTTGCCTTTGGAAGAATTGATTCAAATCACAAAATGAACATCATTTGAATCACAACCTCATGTGATTCCAATCAACTGTAAATCCAGATTCGAATCAAATATCTCCTTGAAGCCATATTTGGGCACTGCTTAAATTGATTTGAATCACAGTTTCTTCATGATTCGAATTAGAGCTTTACAAAACAAATTTTCCATCTTAGATTCAAATAGTTGTTTTTTTTATGAAAGCAAAAAATGTGTGAAACATGTAGGTGAAACCCATAGAGACAAAAATGCAAATTTGTTTTCTCTTCTTTAGTGTGTCTATTCCTAGCACCACTAATCTTTCTCTTCTTCTCTAAAACAACTTCTTGAGTGTTAATCCATGTCAGATTCACTTTCTTTTCATTACATCTTGTTCATGTGCAATTTGTTGTGTCTTGAACGAATTAGAGAGAGTGAGTTGATTAATCTTGTGTCTTCTTCATGATTAATCAAGCTCATGATATCAATCAAGAACCAAGACCTGTTCATCCTAAAATTAGAGAGAACCTTGTGTGTGTGTGTGTTTGTGTGTTCTTCTTTCACCTACTTCTTATCCCTTGACTAACACCTTGTGAATTAGAGCGTTTGTGAGATATCCTGGCACTGTCCATCATCTTCATCCCTAGTCATTTTCCATTTGTGAGGACCTTCATCTCTATATTGAGTGTTGAGGGAGACTAATGGTACATTAGAGTATCTAATGTTTTGTGTGAAGTTTGTTGTTTGTAACACGTGCCTATCATTTTTTGAATGCAGTTTGGTCTTCATTGGTATCTATCAAGAAAAGAGTTTCAATATACTTCAAGGAAGACATTGGCAAGATCAAATATCAATTATCCATAAGGCGGAGTTGGAAGTCTTCCAACTTTGGTGAAGTTAGAGAAATATTAGCTGCATACAAAGTTAGGAGTTGTCCAATAAACACTTAGCTAATGGTAATCGCCCAGGCAAGAAATCGGTGGGATCAGGTGGATTGCCACACACAAACACTTGGAGCAGGTTATTATAAATGGCAAGGTTATTGGATCAAGATCTTTGGGGATCTTGTTTTTGTTAGCGGTTTTAGTGTCTGCATCAACAGAGGGAATTATCTTGAGATAGTTTGTGGTAATCAAAATACTTGTACCAAATTTATCAAAATATTGGAAGATCGTAATTATGTTTCCTAATGGTTTTAACACCATTGAAAATGCAGTAAGAAAAGCAAGGACGAACGTTGAAGCACTATATATCTCATATTCTTCCCTCTTCTCTCTCTTTCGTAAACCTAAAAAGAATTTTTTGTGTTTGTTCAAGAAACGCAATCTTTCTCATAGTTTTATTCGTTCATCGTACGGCGTCTGTCACAACTCTAACATTAAACAAATCATTTCACCACCTAAACACTTTCCTCCCTCAACTCAAGACTCTATCATTAGAGTTGTTAAAGTTATAACAATGAAATATAGGTCGGACTGACTCATCGAGGCACATGGACCTTTAAAAATTGGGTCGAACTCATTTTTGATAACCCATTAAATAGTTAGACCGAGCCAGATCATCCGATCCACCAGATCGAAGCAAACTGGGCCGAGATGGTCCATTTGACAGCTTTATCTATCATCATTCATCTCATATTTTACACCTAAAACTTTAAACCATGTATTTTTTTTATCAATGGCATCTTCCACCATCACTTTTTTAATATTGACCTATTAGACTTTATTACTCTTCGAACTCTCATATTCTAATTTTTTTATTGAGACAAATCTTCTCTAATTTACTAAATGATTTTTTTATCAACCTCATTCTCAAATAGATAAAATTATTAAGTAAATATTCAATTGAAAAAATAATATCTAAAAAAGTTTTCAAAAAAGATAAAAAATAAAATGATAATGAAACATCCCGATAGGACGAAGGTAAAGGACATTTTTGGGTTGTTTGGTTGCATTGGTGAGATAGTGGAAGTTGTGATTCCGCCTAGGAGGAATAGGTCGGGAGACAGGTATGGTTTTGCTAGATTTTCTGGAGTCGACGATGTTGTAACTCTCGCTGTCGAACTCGATAAGATTAAGATTGAGGGACGGAAGATTTACGCTAATCCCCCGAGGTTCGAGAGGAACGTTGGGGTTAGCAGGAACACAGGTAGTCGGGAGCGGAAGACAATGCATTCTTTTCAACAACACAGACAGAATTTCCAAGCAACTAGGAGGGTTCAAGACCACTCCATGGGGAGTGGTTCTAAGAGTTACGCTGAAGTAGTAGGGGTTAATCCAGGGAGAGTAGCTCAAGTGTTATCCCCTGCAGTGGTGTTTCAATCGGAGGCTGGAACTAGTGCCAAGCTGGCTAAAGCTTTCATAGGCAAGGTTGCGAATTCTGGTATGTCGTACAACTTGCAAACTTGGTTTGAAACGGAGGGGTATTTTTCTATCAAGGTTACTCCACTTGGGGCGAACCTCTGCCTTTTGGAGGAAGTGGATGAAGGCGAGATTTTAGAGCTTATTCAGAATGGAGGGGATTGGTGGAGACAATGGCTTCTTGAGATCAGACCTTGGAAAGCTAGCGACGTTGACAATGAGAGGGTGGTGTGGTTGAGATTGTATGGTGTCCCGATTCAAGCTTGGAACATGGATTTCTTCACGAAAGTAGCTAATCACTTGGGGGTGTTTATTTGCGCGGATGACAACACGATGTCGGGAGGGATTAAGGATGTAGCAAGGATAATGATTAAAGTGCCTCTCTCTTATACGATTACGAAATCGATCTCAGCCTTGATCGATGGCTCGACTTTCACCATCATAGTTAGAGAGGATATTTATGGCCCTGTTAGGATATCGCCGGAACAGAAAACTAGCAGCACTTTGGTTTCTGAATCTTCGGGGACAGAGAAGGGGTGGGAAGCTCCATTAGAAGACGGTGAGGCCTCCGACGACTTTGAGAATACTTACTTTTCTGGTAATGGGGATGGGGAAGACGGTGAAGAAGTTGGTACACCAGTGGCGGTCAGGGAATGTGGTAGTGTGGAGGAGAATGGTGGGTTTTATCCAGCGGTTCTTAGAAGGAAGAGGAGTGAGAGAAAGGTTCAGAAAAATGTGGCAGGTGATTGTGATATTAGAGAAGTTTCAACAATAAAGGCTATATGGGTAGGTGGTTTTGACGAAGCTGTAGAGGCTGCAAAAGGCAATACTTGTCTGGAGGGGTTAAATCCAAAAAGCAAGTCTCATTCTGAGGATTCAGTAAAGTGCTCAGTTTCCAACGTGACTTGTTCTATTGGGATTTCTTCTCAAATGGGTCCTACGGTTCGTGGCAGTTTTCTAGAGGACGGTGGGCTCTCCAATCAACATAGGCGCGTGGTTCGGAGGTGGGGGCCAAAGCAGATAAAATTCAAATCTTTTTGTGAACTGGGAGGAGCTTTCTATTCGCAGAGGTCTTTGGGTAAGCCCCCTAGAAACTTTTCCAAAAGGGGTAGACACAAAGGTGC
Source organism: Lathyrus tuberosus (assembly GCA_022829125.1). Classification (NCBI taxonomy): domain Eukaryota; kingdom Viridiplantae; phylum Streptophyta; class Magnoliopsida; order Fabales; family Fabaceae; genus Lathyrus; species Lathyrus tuberosus. The sequence goes on from JALAZF010000446.1 coordinate 514,184, forward strand.
TGTATCTAAAAAGTCTAATTCTATTAATTTTACGGAGGAGGTGGCTAATAGAGTTGGTAAGTTGGATGGCAAGGTGTATGGGGAGCAGTCCAGTGAATCTGATATAGTAAGATGCAATCTCCGTACATCGGAGTTTTTAGGAACGAATGTGGGGGCCAGATTGTGGAGGGACATGGGGGATTTAGGGGTAGTGGGTGGCTTGGAGAAAGGAGATTTGAAGAATTATCTCGACTGTTTGGAGAAGAAAGACAAGCTTAGATTGGGTGGTGAGAAGGTGAATCCAAAGGTTGATCAATGATTATAGGTTCATTGAATATTAGAGGAGGTGGGAGTAAGGCAAAGAGGTGCAGAATTTCTGAGATTATTAATAAAGGAAATTCCGATATTTTTTTGCTTCAGGAAACTAAGTTACAATTTATGACGGAGGGAATTGCGAATAGTTTTTGGAGGAAGAATAAAATTGAGTTTTCTTTTTCCAATTCCGAAAGAGCGGCGGGTGGGTTAATAATTTTATGGAAGGAGGGGATCTTTGAAGTGTTGTGTAGCTTTAAAGGCGACGGTTTTTTGGGAATTAAGGTGCAGTGGAAGAACAATTTGTATTATATAGTGAATGTTTATTCTCCGTGTGCGATTGGGTTGAAGCGCTTGTTATGGAATAAGTTGTTGGAGCTGAAGGACAAATGGAAGGATGGAGATTGGATCATCGGAGGAGATTTTAACTCTGTGAAATGTTATGTTGAGCGTAGAGGGGGTTTGGAGTTTTGTAGGAACTCGAAAAATAGGGAATTCGCGGATTTCATCGTCGATAGCAATTTGATCGATGTTCCTTGTAAGGGCAAGAAATTCTCTTGGTATGGAGGTAATGGGAAGGCGAGAAGTAGGATTGATCGGTTCCTTGTAGCGGAGGGGGTGATTGATAAGTGGGGAATTGTTGGTCAATTCATTGGTTTGAGAGACATTTTGGACCTTTGTCCTATTTGGTTAGTTCTGAATAATGCGGATTGGGGTCCAAAACCTTTCAAAGTTAACAACGAATGGTTTGATAATAAGGACTTTCTTCCTTTTGTGGAGTCGGAATGGAAAAAGTTGGAGGTAGGTGGTAGAAGCGATTATGTCCTTAAAGAGAAGTTGCGTCTTCTTAAAGAGAGGTTAAAGTGGTGGAACAACAACAGTTTTGGGAAGATTAACTTGGAGATGAAGGACGATGTGAGAAGGATGAACGAAGGGGATGATTCGGAAGGGGAGCACGATGAGGTTTATATGAACTCGGTCTTGGAGGGTAAAAGGAAGGCGTGTAGTAAATTTTGGTTGAATCTTAAAGTCAAGGAGAATATGTTGATTCAAAAATCTAAAATAAAGTGGTTGAATGATGGGGACAATAATAGTAGGTTCTTTCACGGCGTCATGAGAGAGAGGAGGAGGCGGAATTTCATAGGTTCTTTGAACACGGATAGAGGCACGATCGATAAGGTGGAGGATGTCAAGGAGGAGGTTAGGGCTTTTTTTGCCGCAAAATTCTTGGAACCTTTCAAAGAGAGGCCGGTTCTTGAAGGTTCTCTATTTAATTCTCTTGACTTTAATGATAGTTCATCGCTTGAAGCTCCTTTTAAGGAGGGTGAGATAAAGGAGGCGGTTTGGGGTTGCGAGGGATCGAAGAGTCCGGGTCCGGACGGTTATTCTCTCATTTTCATTAAAAAGTGTTGGTTCTTTATGAAGTTTGATTTCATAAGGTGTTTTGAAAGTTTCCACTCCGGAGCGTTCTTTTCTAAAGTCTTTACTTCTTCTTTCTTGACTTTGATCCCTAAATCTTCTAATCCATTGGATTTGGGTGATTATAGACCCATTTGTCTCGTGGGATGTGTGTACAAAGTGCTTTCCAAACTTTTAGCGGCTAAATTGAAAGTGGTTTTGAACACCCTTATTTCGAAGTCTCAAAATGCTTTTGTGCCGGGGAGACAATTGCTTGATGGGGTCTTAGTGGCTAATGAAATGGTGGATTTTGCTAGAAGGGAAGGGAAGGAGTGTTTGCTTTTCAAGGTGGACTTTGAGAAGGCTTACGACAAAGTTTCGTGGGGCTTTCTTAGGTTCGTGCTTAATGAGATGGGGTTTGGTGAAACTTGGAGGAAATGGATGGACGCGTTAGTTTTTACTAGTAGCATGTCGGTTTTGGTTAATGGTAGCCCGACTAAGGAGTTTTTTGTTGAGAGGGGTTTGAGACAAGGTGATCCGCTATCTCCATTTCTTTTTGTTATGGTGGCGGAAGCTTTGAGTGTTTTGGTGCGAAGGTCGGTGGGGAACGACAACTTTGCGGGATTCAAATTTGATGGTAATTGTTTCTTGGATATCCTTCAATTTGTGGATGATACGTTATTAATTGGAGATGGGAGTCGGAAACACATTTGGGCTATTAAAACGGTGTTGAGAGGCTTTGAGCTTGTGTCGGGTTTGGGGATCAATTTCAACAAAAGTAAGCTCATAGGGGTGAATATTAATCCTAACTTTTTGGATGTTGCTTCTTGGTTTTTATCTTGTAGGAAGGAGGATAACAAATTCTATTTTCTCGGCATCCCGATTGGATGGTATTCTAATGGAGCTTCCTTATGGACGAGGGTGATTTCTAATATGAAGAAGAGATTAGGGCTTTGGGAGAATCAGATGCTTAGTTTTGGCGGTAGATTGACGCTTTTGAAGTCGGTCTTATCTACCCTCGCCATTTTTATGCTTTCTTTTTATAAGGCGCCTAGAAAGGTGGTTAATGAGTTAACAGCTATTCAAAGTAACTTCCTTTGGGGAAGTACGGAAAGGAGAAGGAGAATTCATTGGGTGAGTTGGAAGGTGATTTGTCTTCCGATTGACAAAGGCGGGCTCAGATTAAGAAGGATCGACGATTTTAATATTGCTCTTCTACACAAATGGAGGTGGAGGATTTTGTTGGAACATAAATCATTATGGATCGATGTTTTGAAGGCTCGTTATGGTGATATCAAGTTGATGATGGTTTGTTTGGAAGGCATTAATAATAACAAGAAGCACATGTCTAGGTGGTGGAGAGATATTGTTAATCTTGGAACTTATTTTCCGGAAGACTTATTCATCTCTAATTGTAAATTTAAGGTTGGTAATGGTTTCTCCTCTTCTTTTTGGCATGCTAGGTGGCTAGAAAATGCTTGTCTTAAGGAGAGATTTCCTTCGCTGTACTCTCTATCTCGACTTAAAAACGTGGCGGTGGCGCCTATGGGAGGTTGGAAGGAGAAGGAGTCGGAGTGGGGGGACTGCGGCTGTGATGGTATGCTGGAAGGAACAGCCGCTGCACTGTTTCAGCAGCTTCGGTCTCTTCTCCAGCCGGTTCAGTTGGACACGGCGGAGTTGGATTCCGTGTCTTGGATGCCGGACGTGTCGGAGCTTTTTTCGGTTGCTAATTTTCGTCGAATTTCTAGTACTTTCTGGATCCCATACGGCCCGTCACACAGGTATGATGAAGCTTTTAATTATGTTTGGAAATTAGAGGTGCCGTATAAGATTAAATTCTTTGGTTGGAGGTGTTTTATTAATAGGCTTCCAACAATGGATTCTTTAGTTGTGAGAGGTGTGCCTATTAATAATGAAAATTCTTTGTGTGTTTTCTGTCGGGTTTGTTCGGAATCTTTGGATCACATTTTATTCCATTGTGTGGTTTCTAAATTGGTTTGGAAGGAGGTGGGGGAGTGGGTTGGTTTTGGTGATACTGCGTATTCTGATATTAGGGAGAGCTTTTTGAGTTGGAGGATTTTTGGTAAGAGGAAGAGGATGAGGAGTGGGAGAGAAGGTTGTTTTTGGTTGGCTACTTGTTGGGTTTTGTGGAGGTTTAGGAACGGGATTATATTTAGAAACGATCACTGGAACGTTCTTGATATGGTTTGGAGTATTAAATTTTTGGTGTGGAGATGGTCCTTCATAGGGAAAATTACCTTCAATTGTAACTTTTACGAGTTTAGCATTTTACCGTTGTTGTATTTGTCCTAAGGTTCAATTGGGTTGTAATTTTTTCTTTTTGAGTTGTGGCTCGTGCTATTTTGTAAGCGGGTTTGAGAACCCCTTTGTTCTCCGTTAATGAAACTTGCTTATAAAAAAAAACAATTTACACAAACATAATTAAGTAACACAAGATATAATAAAATAAATCTTAAATAGAGAGATATTATGTAAGTTTTAAGATTAACCTATTATATTTTGTTGTCTCATTAAATATTAAATTAAAATAGAATATCATATCATATTATTTAAATTTTAAATGGTGATGTACCTTTAGTATAAATCAGTTAAAAAAGTACAGTGAAAACTAATCAAATAAATTATCACATAAGTTCATTCAGTTTTTTAAAATAACTATGATATATTTGATTTGCATTAGATGTTTTTCTTTTTATACGAACAAGTGAGTGTCTTTGTGTCTTGTGTTAGAAAATTATAATATTCAGTTACATAAAACTTACAATTAACACTTTAATATTTTGTTATAACACAGGTAGAAAAAACAACAACAAATAATAGATTTTGTATGGTACTATTCTAATGTCTAAATTTACATGGTAATTAAGACCATATTTATAAAACACAAATAGTAGATAAGAAATTAATACATATTAAGATAATTCGTATATATTTATATGGTCTTTAGTGTGAGTGATTTTCAAAATATTATTTAGAAAGTTTGAATTTCAGAAATAATAAATCAGTTTTTTGCCATCAGACCATTGCAATGTTTGTGAAACAAAGTGAATGTCAAAAGGTTATTTTGCTTCATTATTTCAGGTTCAGAATTTAAATTAAAAAGTGCATCTTTTCACCAAGTGATGTCAGTTTCTTTATAAATAGGGACACTTGGAAAACAGAAAAAGGACACGAAAATAGCAATATTCAAATCTATTTTTCACCATTTCAATTATTCTAAAATCATCACTTACTTCATTAATGCATGAGTGAAGTATAGGAAACAATTTTCTGTAAACAATTTTCTATAAACTATTATCAAAAGATAAAATTAGTGTGTTTGTGCAATTCACATTAAGGTATTCATAGTATCCTGAAGGGAAATCATCGTTAATCCTTATTGCATCAAATATATAATAATTGGTAGGGGCGAATTGAGCCTAAAGGTTAGTGTGAAATTCACACGCTTTGAATTTTCAAGTGCAATCTTCATCAACACCTTCTTTGTTTAAGTGCTGCTACATATTTCAAACAACCACAAACTCCAACAATCTTTAGGTTCAATTATTTTTTACTTATTAATGGCAGCATCACTTAAAGAAATGACATCCAATTTTGTGAAATTGGAAAAGTTTGATGGAGGCAACTTTATCCGTTGGCAGAAAAAAATAAAGTTTCTACTTATAACATTGAAAGCGGTGTATGTTTTGAACACTGCAAAACCATTAGAGAGGGAAGAAGAAACCATTGCTAAAATGAGAGAAAGACAAAAATGGGACAATGATGATTACATTTGCATAGGCCATATTCTCAACAGTATACCAGACTCTTTATTCGATATATATCAAAGTAGCAATTCTGCAAAGGAACTGTACGAAAAACTAGAATCAAGATACATGCAAGAAGACGCTACAAGTAAGAAGTTTCTTTTTTCTCATTTCAATAATTATAAAATGGTAGACAATAGGCCTGTAATGGAACAAATGTATGAAATCGAACGTATTCTCGATAACTACAAACAACATGATATGCATATGGATGATACAATAATTGCATCTTTCATAATAGATAAACTTCCTCCATCACGGAAAGATTTTAAAAAATCTTTGAAACATAAGAAAGAGGACATATCTCTTGAGCAATTGGGTAATCACCTTCGTTTAGAAGAAGAGTATCGTAAACAAGATGATACTAAAAATCAAATTGTTCATGAGAATGTGCATGTAATGGAAGAAGAAAATTCAAGTAAAACTTCCAAGAAAAAAAAATGAGATTTTGGAAAATCTTATGAAAATCATAATGGTAATAGCACTAATAACAATAGAAAGAAAAAGAAACGAAATTGTTATCATTGTGGAAAACTAGGACATTTTAAAAATGAGTGCAGGTTCTTGAAAAGAGAGAACAAAAACAAGAATTCAAGTGCAACAAAAGACAATCTTGTTGCTGTCATTTCTGAAATCAACATGATAGAAGATGTTGATTCTTGGTGGATAGAATCTGGTGCTACCCGTCATGTGTGCAAAAATAAAAAATTATTCAAGACCATCAATAAAGAAAATGGTAATGTTTTGTATATGAGAAAAGCCTCTACTGTTCAAATCAAAGGAAAAGGATCAGTCGAGATTGAATTCACTTCAGGAAAAAACACTCACTCTTCAAGATGTTCTTTATGTTCCGGAAGTTAGGAAGAACCAATGTTTTAAAAACCGGACCGGAGATCGAACCGGTAAAACTTACGGTTTAAGGTTCAATTGGTTAAACCGGTTAAACCTACGGTCGAACCGTTTATTAAATAAATTAATAATATGAAACTAAATTTCATAAATATGTCACACATTATTATATATTCTCAACTTAATAAAATAAATATTTCAAAAATCCATTACAAATTTAATACAACAATATCAATAATATATAACATTAACATAATTCTACACTTTATTTCAACCATCATTTAAGAATATTTTGACCAAACTAAAGAATTACAACAAAATAAATTAAATTAATTCAAAGCAAGATTAAAATAATAGAATATAATAACTAAAATAAAGTTCAAATAATTAAGAATACCTAATTAAATAAGATAGAATATCAAAATATAAATAATACAATATACTTTATTAAACAACAAAAAATCGAATTTGAGTTGAACTACGACAAACAACTCTTAATAGACAACAACAAACAATATTGACTTGAACGACAATCAATAGAGTTGGACATCGTGACTATGTTTGAAAGAGACGGCATAATAATGATGGAGTGTGCTATAATGGATGGACAAAACTTAAAAGTTTGTATGGTTGTAAAAAACACACGAAATTCGTTTTTGTGATTGGGGAATGTATGTTAAGTTTTGATATTAACATACTAAAATTAAAAAATAAAAATAAAAAAATGGTCAATTTGATGAATTTTTTTGAATCGGGCGGTTTTACAAAACCGGCTCCGGTTCTTTGGTTCGAATGGTTTTGGACGGTTCAATCCGGTTTTTTCGGTTTAACCTCGGTTTTGACCCACTAGCGGTTTTGCAAAGTTGACCCAACTGGATTCATCTCCGGGTCCCGGTCTAACCGGTTGAACCGACCGGTTCGGTCCGGTTTTTAAAACATTGGGAAGAACTTGATTTTTGTACCTTTACTTAATAAGTATGGTTTCAAATCTGTATTTGAGGGAGATAAATTTATTCTATCCAAAGGGGGTATGTTTGCAGGGAAGGGTTATCTTTGTGAGAATATGTTCATGTGTAATGTTGTTAATAATAATGTGATTTCTGCTTATATTGTTGAGTCTTGTGATTTATGGCATATGCGACTAGGACATGTTAACTTTAGAAAATTAAATGATATGATAAAATCAAATTTAATTCCGACTCTTGACAAAAATTCAAATTCATGTACTACTTGCATGTTAACTAAAATCACAAGAAAACCTTTTAAAGGAATTGAAAGAAGTTCTAAGGCGTTAGATTTAATTCATTCGGATGTGTGTGATTTACATGGTTAGCCCACCATTGGTGGTAAAAAGTACTTTGTCACTTTCATTGATGATTGCACTAGATTTTGTTATGTTTATTTAATGCATTCTAAGCATGAAGTCTTAGACAAATTTAAAATATTTAAAGCACAAGTAGACTTTCATTAAATGTTTTAGAAGTGATAGGGGAGGGGAGTTCTATCATCCTAATTATTTTGAGTCCACTGGTATTGTGCATCAAACAACTGCACCATATTCTCCACAACAAAATGGGATAGCAGAAAGGAAAAATAGGGCGTTGGAAGAAATGGTAAATGCCATGTTATCCTATTCTGGTTTATCTAAAGGATATTGGGGTGAAGCCATGCTAACTGCATATTATATATTAAATAGAGTTCCTAATAAAAGAAACAAGATAACCCCGTATGAACTCTGGAAGAAAAGAAAACTCAATCTTAATTATTTAAAAGTTTGGGGTTGTAGAGCATTTGTAAAGGTGCCTGAACCAAAAAGAAAGAAATTAGGAGAAAGAGGAATTGAATGTGTATTTTTGGGATATGCTGAAAATAGCAAAGCATATAGATTCATGGTTATTGAATCCAATGACTCATATCCTATTAATATCGTGATTGAGTCAAGAGATGCAATTTTCAAGAAAGTAGATTTACCTCAATTCAAAATCCCAAAGACAATGCTCATTATGATGTTCAAAGTCTAAAAAGTTATGAATCTAATAATGATATGTTGGCATGTGATAAGTGCAAATTGTAGCTATTTTTGTATATAAGTTTTGTTGCACTTATCAGTTCTTTTTGTTAATAAAACCCCACTTTGTTGTAAAAGTGTGTATTTAATGTATACTTGTGTTTTTGTTTATATATGTAACAAATAATACTTTTCCATTCATTTTGTAGATATTTGAGTATTGATACTGGAGCATTGTTAGATAGAGCATTGAATAAGCTTTCCAACACTTCGAACCGGGCGAAAAACGGCGTTACGGTTCAAAAGTTACGAATAAAACAGTGCTGGATTTTTGCTATCTACTATTAGCTACGCCTCAGCAGGGCCGAGTGAAGCTACGCCGGGCGGTGCATTTTGAGCGCCAGGCGGTGCGGCGGCGGAAGAGAATTGAAATAAGAATTCCAGTAGCTTTCTAGGAATTTTGACTAGCGCCGGGTGGTACTTCTAGCGTCGGTAGTACTAGATATTTATTGCCAGGCTGGTCTTTTGTACAACTGGTGTGAGTGTAATTAAAGCTAGCGTCGGGCGGTGCCATTCTAGCGCCGGGCGATGGCGTCGTGACAACTTTTTGTATATAACGTATTTTTAGTTCATTTGTTACGTTATGATGTTTGGGAGTGATTTTTGGTCTCCCAACTTCATCAACCTCATTCTTTGATGAGAGAACTTGATAACAACGCATGGATTTTGCATCTTGAAGAATCGAATTTGGATCTTCATCAATCGGGTTGACAACCGGGAGGTTTTGGTTTATCTCTCTTTCTCTCTTTTTGTAGTTTCTTTTGTGTTGGGTGTTTGTATAGTTACTCTGAACTCATGTATCTTTGTTGATCATAATAATGTATAAATCTGCTTTACAAATCATTATCGATGTCTTCCTTGATCTTTTTGCATTTATGTTTGGATTTGTGTTGTGTTAGAGATAAACATCACAAATCTTGATTAGGGATGGATATCTATTGTCTAGATGCTAGAGATAAATTTAGATGATAATCTTTATGGTGTCAGAACTCAATGCCTTCCGTGTTTCGAGGCTTCGTGCGCGAGAGTGACGTAGAGACTGATACGGTTGCTTTCTCAACTCAGTGTGCCAGAGATGGACACTGTTGTGAGCGATACTGGATGATTTTGACGAGTATTGTAGTAGAGTGAAAATGATCGATAAATTTATGTTTCTGACGAGTGGGTTATATATATGCCTGATAAGTTTCTTTTCTCCAAAGAATGAATTCTTTTTATGTTCATATTTACTTTTTTGTTTTTACCTTCAACCAATTCTAAACCCAAACTCATTAACATCGATATTGTCGAACGACAATTCAATTCCCAATCTCTGTGGACACGATAAATTCCTGGAAAAATACTTCCAAATCTTTTTGTTGCTTGCCTCTTTACCGCTTCAACAAAATGGCGCCGTTGTCGGGGATTGGTGTTTTTATTGAACTTGCATTGCGATAGTTTCTTTGTTATTGAGTTTTATAGATATCGTACATATTGTATATTTTCACTTATTTATATTGATACTTGTATATTTTGTTCCCATAATGTTTGTTCAAGTGGTTGGTTATGACGCTTTCTTTTGGTTTGCGCAGTGAGGCATCACCATGGCATGAATGAAGGAAGTTACTTGCTAAGCATTGTAAAGGTGTCGAGCTTACGACATAAAACAAGCATGTTGTATTATTTTCTTTTGTTGTTGTTTAGTTTAGGTAGTATGATGCAATTGTCTAAAAAAATTTAAATCGGACCAGCTCTTAAATTTCAAATCTTCACTTTTAAATTTGTTTAGACAATTTTTGCTGGTTTTTCAGTTTGTTCATATTAATAGTTTTTGTGTTTGTCTAAGAGCTTGTTTTGAGTAGCTTGAGGAAATTTGTGGTGATGTTCCAAGTTTGATCATTTCAAATTGAGGATGTATGGTAATGATATTGTTAAGTTTTGTACGCGTCCAAGGTTTGTGTTTATCGCTTTCTTGACTTTAGCATATTCATGATACTTAGGCTTTTTACAAACTTCCATGCCATTCATTCTTTTGTATACTTGTTCTTGTTGTGAATCACTTTAGTTCCCAACCTTTTTGTGAGGTGGCTTTCCATTGTTCATATATGCGTGGAGTACCAACATTCTTGTTTTAACTGGATTTTATTATGCTTAATCTTTTATTTGTGTTGATTATATGAAAGCATGAAAAGGATCAAGGCATTTTTGTTTCATTTTGAGCACAACTACCTTAGCCGAATAGTCAATTCACCTTGTGAGTGTGTGATCATTTGTAACTCCTTTGAGCCTTTGGTCATTATCCATGTTGTTTAAGTTTGATGCTTGTCTATGAGTGTCAAATTTACTTTTTGTATGGATTTTGATTGATTATTTTTTCTTGAACCCTCAACTTTGTGTTGTTGTATAAATTTTTACCTTGCCTTAGAAAGTATGGAGTATTCACATGATGATGTGGTTGAATTCAAGTTGGGGAGAGAATGATTATTTACTCATTGGTTGGTTTCTACGAGGATGAAAAAGAAAAGGAAAAAAAAAAGAAAAAAATGACAAAGAAAAGAAAAGAAAAAAAAAAGAGAAAAAATCCTTGTGAAAGGAAACAAAAAGAGTTCAAATAATTTTGCTAAATAAGTATTGTGTTTTGTGTAACACTTGGGATTTTGGATGAAGTTTGATTGAAATTTTGGTGTTAGAAACTTTGTGAGTTGATCACTCCCTTAGGTTTAAGCAAGTTTTTGTTTCAATTACCTTTAGAAATTGCCCCTTGTTTGTTTATCCGACCACGCTACAACCTTGAAAGGCCCTTTTGATTCTTGCTTTTATGTTTTCAATATGATTTTTGGATGATTGCATAATTTAGTCTTTTGTTTGCAAGATTGTTGTGTGAGTGAAAAGTCCCTCATTTAGTGTTTTTCATCTATCGATGATTGTTTTTGCTAGGTGCGATTCACGGTTGAACTTGTGTTGTTTTAGAATGTTTGGCATGATTTTTGTATTTTGCATTTGTTTCGTGACTATGTTATCGTCGTAGTTTAGTGGTAAGTATTTACTTTGTGTGTATCGTTTTTGTTTTGAACCATACATTTGTTTTCCGTTTTCAAAACTTGTTGATTCGTGATTCTTGGATTTTCGTCTTTGGTTTCTTTAAGTTGTTTGGCGTTGTTTGAGGACAAACAATTAGGTAAGTTGGGGAGAGTTTGATAAGTGCAAATTGTAGCTATTTTTGTATATAAGTTTTGTTGCACTTATCAGTTATTTTTGTTAATAAAACCTCACTTTGTTGTAAAAGTGTGTATTTAATGTATACTTGTGTTTTTGTTTATATATGTAACAAATAATACTTTTCCATTCATTTTGTAGATATTTGAGCATTAATATTGGAGCATTATTATATAGAGCATTGAATAACCTTTCCAACGCTTCGAACCGGGCGAAAAACAGAGTTACGGTTCAAAAGTTACGAATAAACAGTGCTGGATTTTTGCTATCTACTGTCAGCTGCACCTCAGCAGGGTTGGGCGAAGCTGCGTCGGGCGGTGCGTTTTGAGCGCCGGGCGGTGCGGCGGAAGAAGAGAATTGAAATAAGAATTCCAGTAGCTTTCTAGGAATTTTGGCTAGCGTCGGGCGGTACTTCTAGCGCCAGGCGTTACTAGATATTTGTTGCCAGGCTGGTCTTTTGTACAGCTGGTGTAAGTGTAATTAAAGCCAGCGCCGGGCGGTGCCATTCTAGCGCCAGGCAGTGGCGTCTTGACAACTTTTTGTATATAACTTATTTTAGTTCATTTGTTAGGTTATGATGTTTGGGAGTGATTTTTGGTCTGCCAACTTCATCAACCTCATTCTTTGATGAGAGAACTTGATAACAACACATGGATTTTGCATCTTGAAGAATCAGATTTGGATCTTCATCAATCGGGTTGACAACCTGGAGGTTTTGGTTTATCTTTCTTTCTCTCTTTGTGTAATTTCTTTTGTGTTGGGTGTTTGTATAGTTACTCTGAACTCATGTATCTTTGTTGATCATAATAATGTATAAATCTTATTTACAAATCATTATCGATGTCTTCCTTGATCTTTTTGTATTTATGTTTGGATTTGTGTTGTGTTAGAGATAAACATCACAAATCTTGATTAGGGATGGATATCTATTGTCTAGATGCCAGAGATAGATTTAGATGATAATCTTTATGGTGTCGGAACTTAATGTCTTCCGTGTTTCGAGGCTTCGTGCACGAGAGTGACGAAGAGAGTGATACAGTTGCTTTCTCAACTAAGTGTGCCAGAGATGGACACTGTTGTGAGTGATACTAGATGATTTTGACGAGTATTGTAGTAGAGTGAAAATGATCGATAAATTTATGTTTGTGACGAGTGGGTTATATATATGCCTAATAAGTTTCTTTTCTCCAAAGAATGAATTCTTTTTATGTTCATATTTACTTTTCTGTTTATACCTTCAACCAATTCTAAACCCAAACTCATTAACATCGACATTGTCGAACGGCAGTTCAATTCCCAATCTCTGTGGACACGATAAATTCTCGGAAAAATACTTCCAAATCTTTTTGTTGCTTGTTGCTTTACCGCTTCAACAGCATGTCAGAACCTAGAAGAAGTAAAAGAATCTGAAAAGTGAAAAACTATGGATCAGACTTCTTCATGTTCCTTGTAGAAGGAAATAATGATTCGATAAATCGTTATGAACCAATTTGCTATAACCTAGAGAATGGTCCTGAAACATTTAAAGAGGCAATAAAATCTCAAGATTATGCCTTTTGGAAAGAAGCTATCCAATAAGAAATGAACTCAATTATGGGTAATAAAACATGGAAACTAGTAGATCTCCCACCAGGATCAAAACCAATAGGTTGTAAATGGATCTTTAAAAGAAAAATGAAAGTCGATGGTGTCATACCTCAAATTTGTCCTACTTGTGTATAAATTTTCATCTGTACATCCATCCACTAACCATTATTAAGAAAATAAAAAATATTGTTTCTATCAAATCAAGTTTCATTTGGGGTTCGTAATGTCAGGAATGAGTGCAATTTATGTGGTTGTTCATTTATGGTTTGACCTGACATGTTTGGTCAGACGAAGTAGTGTTTCATGATCAGGTCAGGGTGTGTAATACAAGTATTGTGTGCTTGAGGATTAATTAGGGCTTGGTGCAATGAAGTGCAGTCCATGTTTCACAGTAAAGTCTTGAGTATTATTAGTGCAAATGGCAAAATTCATGTGTAACTACCGATTCAAGGCATCAGGTCATTCCCAGTTCAAGGTTAATTCAAGTTCATGATAATCTAGTGCCCCTTTGGAAGTACGAAGCAATTGAAAATTCAAGACTTTTATTCTTCCTCAAGTTCACAGACTTTAAGGACCAATTCAATTGCATAGGGAGGTTCAAATTGCAAGTTTAAAGTTATATTCAAATTGGATTACAAGGTCAAGAATGAAAATGTTTGAATTAAAAGTCACTTCAAGCATGAGGTTCACGGATAAAAGTCCTTTTCATGTCAAAAGTTCTACAATAAAAATGGCTCAAGATAAGTGGAATCCATACAAGAAGGCCCATTACACTTTTCCATCATAAACAAAAAATTAAGACAAAGAGTACATCGAAGTTTTAGTTGCTACACGATATGATTTTAGCTACATGAGTTTTCAACACCACACAACTTTATGTAACTTTCAGCAATAATACCATACACCCACCATGCCAAACATAACTTGTAAAATAAAAAAAAAACCACTTGAAAAAACAAAGAGGTCCCACACAGACCGATATGGCCACCTTGCCATCACTCAAAGTACACACCAAGCCAAAAGTGTACGAGCAACAATCCCAGCTGCCAATTCACAAATGACACACCATTACTACAAGCTACATGACAAAATACCTTTCCAACCCTCACAACCCACAACCTGCTCCTCTACGAACCAAAACTGCAGCAACCCGGGCATGAAAGCAACGACTCCAAATTACAAGCTGCAAAACATCAAACAACCAACATATATACTGCATCAGAAACGTACAACAACGACAACACATAACAACAGCAGACAACCTGCAAATTGAAAGCAACCTCACAAAATATTACACGACAAATTCAACACTGTGAAGTTTGGTTTTTGGACTTAAAAAGGGAAGAAGAGTAACAGTAGGGGGGAGGCAGAAACCATCATCTCCAAACACTCTTCCATAACCTCCATTCACCCTGCGACCGCGCACCACTAATACCCTCACACAACGACCCTTATCCTCTTTCTATCACCTTTCCTCATCATCAAAACAGAAAACCTCCACCCCTGTTACGCGACACTCTCCAACGCACCACCTCAAACCTTCACAATCCCTGAAATCATCTCTCAGCCACTCTCCTTCAACCCTTCAACACATCAAATCCACAGCAACCCCTTTGAATCCACATCAAACTTGCTTTGGGAAGGACGAATTCTTTATTTGTGATATTGTTTTCCTCTTTGACCGTAAGAGTTAATTAGGTTGTATTGTAGTTTTTTTTTCTTTCTTATTTTATGATTCGTTGGTTTAATGGGCCTTAGAGCCCATATAGTTTCTCACACTCCCTTTCCATCATCCGCCCCCCTTTCTTTGTTAGTCTTGGCTTTTGAGATGGATGATGGGCTTGCTTAAGCCCATGTGATTCCATGTTTTTATTCACACCAGATTTATTTTTTGTTTACTATTTTCTTTTTCTTTAAAACTTTCTTAAATAATAGTTCTCTTTAGAATTTTGCTATTAATTTTTTGATTCATATACCTTATTATTTCATTTTCTATTATTTTTTATTTTATTTTTTTTATCGATTTTATTTTTGGGGCCAATGATATCAAAAATATCTTGATTAAAGTTGATTTTCTCAAATCGATTCAAAATCTTGATTTATATGAGGCCTATTTATTTATTTTTTATTTCAATTTATTTCATTACATTATTTTTATTCATTTATTTTGGGTCAATGAAAACCAAACATCGACGATTTGTCGATTTCTCGACTTAATCTCGATAAAGGTGAGACATTTATTCTTTTTCCTATACCTCTTCGGTTTAATTTCATTTTTGTCATTGTCTCATTATTTTTATTCATTTTGGGTCCATGATAACCAAAATATCAAGATTTATCGATTTTTCGATTTTAAATTTTGATAAAGGTGAGACCTTTATTCTTTTTTGACATTTTCGATTTTATTTCATTTCTATAATTTTTATTTCATTTTTATTCATTTTTGGGTCAATGAAAATCAAATACTAAAGATTATCGATTTTTCGATTTAAATCTTAGTAAAGATGAGACCATTCTTAGTTTTTCCGATTTTTATGTCTATTTCGATTTATATTCTTTTATTTTCACTTTTGGTCAATGAAAGTAAAAAATTGTTGATTATCGATTTTCTCGAATAAATTCCAATTAAGACGAGACCAATTTTATGTTATATTATACCTTGTCAATATTATCTCGATTATATTATCGTTCATTCTTATTCATATCCATGTCATATTCATATTCATCTAACCATTTTCATTTGTTTAAACGCTGACTTTCTGATTAAAATACTCAACACATATTCAAATCATTTTTCAATTAAATTGCGAAAGGACT
This sequence comes from Lathyrus tuberosus, assembly GCA_022829125.1. Lineage (NCBI taxonomy): Eukaryota > Viridiplantae > Streptophyta > Magnoliopsida > Fabales > Fabaceae > Lathyrus > Lathyrus tuberosus. Next base: position 530,216 of record JALAZF010000446.1, read on the forward strand.
GAACTCTTGAGGTCTAGCACTTCTTGGGTTCTTGAGTGACCGCTATTGAGGCGCACGCCTTAGGTAGTGATCATTCGACCTTTCGCTCTTAAAACACTCGTCTTAACTATTTGAACAAAGGAATGCCATTGGAGTCTAGCATTCCACGTGGTACTTTTATTGTTCATCAAACAATATTTCGTAAATTAATCAAATGAAAAAGGTGTCGTTGGGATCTAGCATCCCAATAATGCCCCGATTAATTGGTTACGAGGCCGACGTCTCGTTTATCAAATAATCGTCATTCTCCCTAAAACATTTAACAAACCAAATCATTTTCAAACCAATACTCGATTCGTCGTCGAGCCACTCTTCAAAACATTCTCGTAAGTCAAGTGTCTTTTGCCTCGTCGTCAATTGTACACTTGCACATTTAGTAGGATTTGTTACTAGGAGCACCCCTAGGGACTAGTATCGATCCTCACCTCTTTTCTCAACCAATTCGACTCAATCTTTTTTCAAACCATTTTTTAATCAACTAACGAAAGGAGGAGATTCTTGGAATTTAGCATTCTTTGGGTCCTCGAATGAATAGCTCTTGAGGCACGCCCCTTGGGTTGTTATTCATTCACTCTTTCGTCTTAAAACACTTAACCATTATCAAACATTTTCGCAATCAACTCACGAAAGAACTGAGTTCTTGGAGTCTAGCATTCCTTGGATTCTTGAGTGATTGCTCTTGAGGCACACCCCTTGGGTTATATGTCATTCAATCATTCGTCTCCTAAAATTCAAACCCTAACCCCTCTTTTTTCGTGGGCGTACCACGAACTACGACTGCTCTGATTCTTTATTCTCGTCCAAGTAAAGATACGTAGGCACAAGATTGCGATGATCTTGGCGAGCACACTTTTTATTTTTTCCACGTTTCCACACTACCATCTTTTTCCATCAAACCCCGTAGTCGAACTACGATTGCTCTGATTCCTCATTCTCGTCCGAATGAGCATACGTAGGCCCGAGATCGCGATGATCTTGTCGAGCACCCTATCCTTAAACCACCCATTTCCCCTTAGTATCTTTTCCTTTTATCTTTACCTTTTCGTGTTTACCATTGAGAAGAAAACAAACAAGCTTAGATAACATTTCCTCACAAATCGAACTAAGAGGTTCCTGTTGAGTACAACGGACGTGAGGGGGTGCGCGTACCTTCCCCTCACGTAACCGACTCCCGAACCCATAATGTGGTTGCGACGACCATGTTCTTATCTATCTCTTTAAAGGTTTTCTCGATATTTTCCTTTCCCTCTTTTGGGATAAATAAAGTTCGGTGGCGACTCTATCGAACCGTTTTCCGTGCCTTTCGCGCGAAGGGTCGTGTCTTCGATGAATTTTTGAGGTGCGACAGATGGCGACTCTGCTGGGGACCTTTGCTCCATGCAAGAGAGAGTCAAGCCTATCTTGATTCGAATCGCTAGCTCTTTAGCTTTGTTTTTCTTTTTCTTCTCATTCGCTTATTTACTTGATTTCCTATTTCCTTATTTGTGTTACCTTTTGTAACATTGATGGGTTGTTCTGATGTTGGGAACTTTGTGAGATGGCTCTACACCCGAGTCTGAGAAAAACCCTAGGATTAGGATGGTGGTTGTGTAGTGTAGGCTTGCGTGGTCTCTTCTGCGTGAGTTAAAGCGAAAACCACCGCTTGGAGTAGATTCCCTTGGAGATATTATTGTTGTGGTGAATCTTTGCCATGGCGGTAATACTTTCGAGGTGGGTCGTTGATCCCAAGGACCATTAACCCAACTTACCCATGGTGGTTGGTAGCGTTAATTCTATGTGAGTTAATGCGAACGCCCCAATCAGATGAGATCCCTCGAACGTATTACTTCCTGACAGTAATATTTTCGACCTCGATCTAGGATTCTGAGAACCCTATTTAGAACCCGTGTGTTGACGGTTGTGTAGTGGGCGCCTCCGAGGAATCTTTCTTGTGGGGAAGAAACGAAGACCTCACCTAGACGAGATTATTTCGAGGATATTATAGTCGGATGTCTCTTCGTCTTGGTTATAATGTTTTCGAAATATATCCATAACTCTAGGCACCTATCCGTTTTAGAAACCAACCTTTGGGTTTTCTTGGTCCTAGCTGTGGTTCTTGACCCGTCATCTCTGGCCAACCTCAGAACTGTTTGAAGCTGTTTGATCCTGCGATCCTGGATCTTGCATCTTGCATTGCATCTCATGTCATTGCATCAGTTATACATCTTGCATTGCATTTCAACATCAAAAACTCATTTCTCCTTCCTTCCTTCTCCAGTAAATCAAGCTGATTCCTCGACACCAATACGCAACTCGAGCCAACACAAGAAGAACGATGGAGCAGATTCAACAAGAGCAAGCTGCCTTCAGAGAGGAGTTGGACTCTATGAAGGGAAAGATCGATCAGATTCTTGAAGCCATCATGATGGCCAGAAGAGAAGAAGAACTGCGTGAAGCCGCTGCTGCCAACAACACTGTGCCTGTGCAAGGGTCACCCTCAAGGCTCTCAGTTCCTGTTCCCAACCCTATCAATTATGGGATACCGATGAACTTCACTCCTGCCGCTAAAGGAGCCACAACTCAACCACTTTCAACATCTGGAGTTGCTGGTGGAGCTATTCCGCAAGCCCAGCCTGTTGTCACTCAGATTCCTATTCCTCATGCTGAAGAAAATCTAGTAGATCAGTATGATGAGGTACAGAACTACCATACTGCTATTCCAATTGTCAATCCTACTGCTGCTCAGGATTCTGAAGCCATCAAAATGTGTCGTGATCTAGCTGAGAAACTCCGAGCCATGGAGGGGCGCAACTCAAAATCTCTGAATGCTCTGGAAATGTGCTTGGTGCCGGATGTTGTCATTCCTCCCAAGTTCAAGGTACAGGAATTCCCGCAATACAAAGGTCTCAGTTGTCCTCACATCCATCTGAAGACGTACTGCCGCAAGATGGCTGCATATGCCAAAGATGAAAAGCTGGTGATCCATTGCTTCCAAGACAGCTTATCTGGGGCATCACTCAAATGGTATATGCAGCTGGAGCATAGCAATGTGCGCACTTGGTATAATCTAGCTGATGCATTTGTCAAGCAATACAAATACAACACTGACCTTGCTCTAAACCGTACTCAACTTCAGAGTATGGCTCAAAAGGACAACGAATCCTTTAAGGAGTACACGCAACGCTGGAGAGAGCTAGCTGCAAGGGTGCATCCACCTCTTGTTGATTGTGAACTGATTGACATCGTCATGGGTACTTTGCAAGGCCAATACTATGAGAAATTAATTGGTAATGTTTCTGCCAGATTCTCTGATTTGGTAATTGTCGGTGAGAGGATCGAAGAGGGTCTGAAGAGCAGAAAGATCCAAGGAGGTTCTAGCAGCCAGTCTCAAGCCAAGAAACCTTTCAATAATGGATACAAGAAAAAAGAGGGTGAAACAAATGTTGTCTCTGCTCAAAAAGGGCAAGCTCAACAGGCTCCCCCTCCAATGCCTTATCAAATGCCATACTTCCAGTATCCGTATGTTGCTGCTGTGCAATACGCTCCGATGCCTTATCAGCCAACTGTTCAAGCTGTTCAAGCTCCAATGCCTCAACAACAGGCTCCTCAGCAACAATCCTACAATCAGCAAGGGTATCAGTATCCCCCTCAATATCAACAACAAAGAGTTGCTCAACAACGTCAGCCTAATCAACAGAGGACAAGGAGGTCTGATAGAGACTTTGATCGTCTGCCAACGTCATATGCTCAGATCTTTGCTCAATTGATGGAAAAGAAGGTTGTTACTCCCAGAGACTTGGCCCCTCCAACTGTCATTCCCCTAGATTATGATACTAATGCTCATTGTGAGTTTCATAAGGGTGCTCCAGGGTATACGATCGAGGACTGCAGAGCTTTCAAACATAAGGTTCAAGACATGATCGACTGAAAGTTTCTCACGTTCAATGGGAGGGCTCCAAACGTCATCAAAAACCCTATGCCGCCGCCAAGCTAGTGCCAGCAGCAAGCCAAGTCAAATCAAGTCAAGTCAAGTTCAAGTTTCCCCGAAGAAGGCAGTCATGTTGCCATCCCATCATTTGCATTCTTGCTATTTTGCTTTTGTTTAAGTACTGTATGCTTTGGACATTGCCGTTTGTATTTGGTTTTCTTAATGTAATGACTATGCATGTTTTGAATCAGTTATGTCGTATTCACTCATTTCTTCCATTTACTGCAAAACACTGACACATTTATCCACTTCACTCTCTATATCAAACTGTTGTTAGCAATGATTGGAGGGAGGATGATGACAACGAAATACCCATAATTGCAAAATGTATGCTTTCGGATAGAACCCTGCCGATGATGTACAGGCATTGTTTCAATTCCCCAAACACTGGAGAGACAAGGAGTTAATCCCTAGTAAACCACTTCGAGCCAAGAAGTAGCAGTTTCCTTCAGAGGTTCAAACCCTTACACTCAACCTGGGGCAGGGTAGTGTTCAGTTAACCCAATTACGCACCCGAATCACAAAGCTAAATCCAAAAGATAAGACGGTTGTTCATCAATAACCATGACTTGGCAGTCACAACCCTCCAAAAAAAATCAAAAAATCAAAAGCCTGCTAAGTCGAGCACTTCAAAAGGAGACTTAGGCAAAAATCAAGGCAATCCCGATGGACTTGAAAAGCAAAATCAGTCCATGCAAAAGATAGGGATCAAAAACAAAAACAAAAGAGGCCCTCAAATCCTCAACAAAAACAAAATAAAGTCTAGTGACCATCAAATCAAAACCAAAGGGTCACTGACATCCATCAAAAACAAAATAAGGTGACTGTCAGTTCAAGCGAACCTTGAGCCATCACTCTTACACCGTCAACCCTTTTGAAAGACAAACATGTGCAGATTTAACTGAACGTAGGACTGGAGATCATCACGAAGAAGGGGTGGGTACAAATTATACTTTGATCCTAATATCCTTTGTTTCTTAAACCGCGAACCAGACCACGTTACAACCCTCGAAGGACCTAATTGAGGCAGGTTTATTCTGAAAGTGTACTATTGTAAGGTTGCGTAAATTGACTCCCCATATTTGCTAATCTTCAGCATTGGTGTCATTCTCCTTGCTATATCTTTTACACCATCAAAATCAGCACACGTTTGGGCTAATGGTCCATTCGTCTCACTATCATGACGCTCCAATAAACGATTATTTTCAAAACTTGTGTGATTATTGCATTAAGATTACCATTTGTGAAGGTGCAATTTTAACTGCAAATCAGTGCTAGACATCAAAGCAATTCCAACAAGGGGCAATCGAAGAGGAACTTAAATTTTCAGCAGTGTCGACCCCAAATCAAGGCTACCTTAAAACCCACAAGCTGGGGCAAACCCTTCAATAGCTCGATCAGGGGCAATCCATCTCAAAGCACATTAAAGCTCAACTTCCAAAGGTCATACTACTTCAGAACTGGTTAATCAGGGGCAGACCATTACCATGTTCATACTGGGGCAAGATCCATTGCAGCAGGCAGATCCCTTTGTATCTTCAAGTTGGTCAAGCGAGCTACTCTGATCATCAAGCACGAGTTATGAAGTCATATTCATTTGCTTCAATCATGGCATTTTTAACAAACTGAGTGTCGAGGAAATCAAATCCCTCCCACCGCCCGAAAGTCCAATCCGCATTGGCAACTACCAAAAGCCCACCATGCTGGCACCATCTCAAAGCATATCCAATCACCCGTCTGCAATCATGAGCATCATATCCATCATATGCATTGCATTCGTCATCATAAACATCATGTGTATCATATGAATACCCAGAAGACAATCATACTTCCCCAGCACTTGCATCTCCGCGCGTCAGCATTTGCATTGCACATCATTACCAAAATCAAGCATTCATACATGTGTGAGATCCAGGATCAATCTCGAGACTGCAAGATGATCTTCAGCCCAGGCAGGGGCATCTTCATCAAATCCGTGGACGTTCTTCACAAAGTTATTCCAAGACGATCTTCAGCCCAGCCAAGGGCATCTCCTGTAAATCCGTGGGCATTCCTCACGAAGTTGGTTCAACCTTTGTTGATCAAGACAAGATCTCAAAGCAACCTTCTGCCCAGTCAGAGGCATATTCTTCAAGTTCATGGGTGTCCCCCATGAGGACTTCAACCTTCTGTTGATGAAGATGTGATCTCCAAGCAAGTCAGTGTGCATTCCTCATTGGGTTGTGTTCCTCAACCTTTTGTTGCTGAGGTCGTCATCCTCATCCCAACCAATAAACATTCCTCCGAGTCAGTGGGCGTTCCTCATTGAATCTTTTCTTTAAGTCGAACTACGACTGCCCTGATTCTTTATTCTTGTCCGAGTAAAGATACGTAGGCACAAGATTGCGTAGATCTTGGCGGGTTACCTTCTCCATTTTTCACTGTTTCCCTTTCTTTTTCATGGGCGTTCCTCATTGAATTGTCACTTCAACCTTTTGACGATGTGTCCAAATAAGCCTCACTCATCATATCCCCAACAAACTTGACCTTTTGTTAATTGCATTACTATCATCCTTTTGGTGATAGTCAAACCCAATCAACTCAATTCAACCTGCATCCTTCTGATGTTGGTCTTCACAAATAAGAAGTTCCTATCATCCTTTTGGTTGTAGTAGCTTGTTTTGATCCGTCATATTTTTGGTGTCGCCGATCCATAAACCCTTGGTCTGTGTGTCATCCTTTTGGTGAGTGACAACCTTTATGTGTGTTCCCTATTATCCTTTTGGTAATAGCAGGCCGTGTTGTGTGCCATACTATCCTTTTGGTAGTAGCAGGCTGTGTTGTGTACCATACTATCCTTTTGGTAGTAGCAGGCTATGTTGTGTGCCATACTACCCTTTTGGTAGTAGCAGGCTGTGTTGTGTGCTATACTATCCTTTTGGTAGAAGCAGGCTGTGCGTGTGTGCCCTATTATCCTTTTGGTAATAGCAGGCTTTGACCTCATTTTTATCCTTTTGGTGGAAGGGTCTGTGTGTGTATGTGCCCTATTATCCTTTTGGTAATAGCAGGCTTTGACCTCATTTCCATCCTTTTGGTGGAAGGGTCTGTGTGTGTGTGTGTGCCCTATTATCCTTTTGGTAATAGCAGGCTTTGGCCTCATTTTTATCCTTTTGGTGGAAGGGTATGTGTGTGTATGTGCCCTATTATCCTTTTGGTAATAGCAGACATTGACCTCATTTCCATCCTTTTGGTGGAAGGGTCTGTGTGTGTGTGTGCCCTATTATCCTTTTGGTAATAGCAGGCTTTGACCTCATTTTCATCCTTTTGGTGGAAGGGTTTGTGTGCGTGTGTGCCCTATTATCCTTTTGGTAATAGCAGGCTTTGACCTCATTTCCATCCTTTTGGTGGAAGGGTCTGTGTGTGCGTGTGTGCCCTATTATCCTTTTGGTAATAGCAGGCTTTGACCTCATTTTCATCCTTTTGGTGGAAGGGTCTGTGTGCGTGTGTGCCATATTATCCTTTTGGTAATAGCAGGCTTTGACCTCATTTTCATCCTTTTGGTGGAAGGGTCTGTGTGTGTATGTGCCCTATTATCCTTTTGGTAATAGCAGGCTTTGACCTCATTTCCATCATTTTGGTGGAAGGGTCTGTGTGTGCGTGTGTGCCCTATTATCCTTTTGGTAATAGCAGGCTTTGACCTCATTTTCATCCTTTTGGTGGAAGGGTCTGTGTGCGTGTGTGCCCTATTATCCTTTTGGTAATAGCAGGCTTTGACCTCATTTTCATCCTTTTGGTGGAAGGGTCTGTGTGTGTGTTCACTATCATCCTTTTGTTGATAGATTTTCCATCTTTTTGGTGTCAGATATCTTTATGCGTATGTTTACTATCATCCTTTTGGTGATAGGTATGTCATCTTTTTGGCGTCAGATTTTCATGTTATCATCATTTTGGTGATAACGATCTTTGCCAGTTCTCAGTGTCTACTCGAGGGTTAACATTGACCAGTTATTCGACCTCCCAAGCATTTTCTTTCTCTTCGGACAAATTCATGGTCTTCTTTATATCTAATTGTCTTCTACCTCGAAAGATGAACGCCATATCAGTTCATCCTACTTGGTTTAAGCCAATTAGATAGGGGCATCTGTCATACCTCAAATTTGTCCTACTTGTGTATAAATTTTCATTTGTACATCCATCCACTAACCATTATTCAGAAAATAAAAAATATTGTTTCTATCAAATCAAGTTTCATTTGGGGTTCGTAATGTCAGGAATGAGTGCAATTTATGTGGATGTTCATTTATGGTTTGACCTGACATGTTTGGTCAGACGAAGTAGTGTTTCATGATCAGGTCAGGGTGTGTAATACAAGTATTGTGTGCTTGAGGATTAATTAAGGTTTGGTGCAATGAAGTGCAGTCCATGTTTCACAGTAAAGTCTTGAGTATTATTAGTGCAAATGGCAAAATTCATGTGTAACTACCGATTCAAGGCATCAGGTCATTCCCAATTCAAGGTTAATTCAAGTTCATGATAATCTAGTGCCCCTTTGGAAGTACGAAGCAATTGAAAATTCAAGACTTTTATTCTTCCTCAAGTTCACAGACTTTAAGGACCAATTCAATTGCATAGGGAGGTTCAAATTGCAAGTTTAAAGTTATATTCAAATTGGATTACAAGGTCAAGAATGAAAATGTTTGAATTAAAAGTCACTTCAAGCGTGAGGTTCACGGATAAAAGTCCTTTTCATGTCAAAAGTTCTACAATAAAAATGGCTCAAGATAAGTGGAATCCATACAAGAAGGCCCGTTACACTTTTCCATCATATACAAAAAATTAAGACAAAGAGTACATCGAAGTTTTAGTTGCTACACGATATGATTTTAGCTACATGAGTTTTCAACACCACACAACTTTATGTAACTTTCAGCAATAATACCATACACCCACCATGCCAAACATAACTTGTAAAATAAAAAAAAACCCACTTGACAAAACAAAGAGGCCCCACACAGACCGATATGACCACCTTGCCATCACTCAAACTACACACCAAGCCAAAAGTGTACGAGCAACAATCCCAGCTGCCAATTCACAAATGACACACCATTACTACAAGCTACATGACAAAATACCTTTCCAACCCTCACAACCCACAACCTGCTCCTCTACGAACCAAAACTGCAGCAACCCGGGCATGAAAGCAACGACTCCAAATTACAAGCTGCAAAACATCAAACAACCAACATATATACTGCATCAGAAACGTACAACAACGACAACACATAACAACAGCAGACAACCTGCAAATTGAAAGCAACCTCACAAAATATTACACGACAAATTCAACACTGTGAAGTTTGGTTTTTGGACTTAAAAAGGGAAGAAGAGTAACAGTAGGGGGAGGCAGAAACCATCATCTCCAAACACTCTTCCATAACCTCCATTCACCCTGCGACCGCGCACCACCAATACCCTCACACAACGACCCTTATCCTCTTTCTATCACCTTTCCTCATCATCAAAACAGAAAACCTCCACCCCTGTTACGCGACACTCTCCAACGCACCACCTCAAACCTTCACAATCCCTGAAATCATCTCTCAGCCACTCTCCTTCAACCCTTCAACACATCAAATCCACAACAACCTCTTTGAATCCACATCAAACTTGCTTTGGGAAGGACGGATTCTTTATTTGTGATATTGTTTTCCTCTTTGACCGTAAGAGTTAATTAGGTTGTATTGTAGTTTTTTTTTCTTTCTTATTTTATGATTCGTTGGTTTAATGGGCCTTAGAGCCCATATAGTTTCTCACACTCCCTTTCCATCATCCGCCCCCCTTTCTTTGTTAGTCTTGGCTTTTGAGATGGATGATGGGCTTGCTTAAGCCCATGTGATTCCATGTTTTTATTCACACCAGGTTTCTTTTTTGTTTACTATTTTCTTTTTCTTTAAAACTTTCTTAAATAATAGTTCTCTTTAGAATTTTGCTATTAATTTTTTGATTCATATACCTTATTATTTCATTTTCTATTATTTTTTATTTTATTTTTTTTATCGATTTTATTTTTGGGGCCAATGATATCAAAAATATCTTGATTAAAGTTGATTTTCTCAAATCGATTCAAAATCTTGATTTATATGAGGCCTATTTATTTATTTTTTATTTCAATTTATTTCATTACATTATTTTTATTCATTTATTTTGGGTCAATGAAAACCAAACATCGACGATTTATCGATTTCTCGACTTAATCTCGATAAAGGTGAGACCTTTATTCTTTTTCCTATACCTCTTCGGTTTAATTTCATTTTTGTCATTTTGTCATTATTTTTATTCATTTTGGGTCCATGATAACCAAAATATCAAGATTTATCGATTTTTCGATTTTAAATTTTGATAAAGGTGAGACCTTTATTCTTTTTTGACATTTTCGATTTTATTTCATTTCTATAATTTTTATTTCATTTTTATTCATTTTTGGGTCAATGAAAATCAAATACTAAAGATTATCGATTTTTCGATTTAAATCTTAGTAAAGATGAGACCATTCTTAGTTTTTCTGATTTTTATGTCTATTTCGATTTATATTCTTTTATTTTCACTTTTGGTCAATGAAAGTCAAAAATCGTTGATTATCGATTTTCTCGAATAAATTCCAATTAAGACGAGACCAATTTTATGTTATATTATACCTTGTCAATATTATCTCGATTATATTATCGTTCATTCTTATTCATATCCATGTCATATTCATATTCATCTAACCATTTTCATTTGTTCAAACGCTGACTTTCTGATTAAAATACTCAACACATATTCAAATCATTTTTCAATTAAATTGCGAAAGGACTGAACTCTTGAGGTCTAGCACTTCTTGGGTTCTTGAGTGACCGCTATTGAGGCGCACGCCTTAGGTAGTGATCATTCGACCTTTCGCTCCTAAAACACTCGTCTTAACTATTTGAACAAAGGAATGCCATTGGAGTCTAGCATTCCACGTGGTACTTTTATTGTTCATCAAACAATATTTCGTAAATTAATCAAATAAAAAAGGTGTCGTTGGGATCTAGCATCCCAATAATGCCCCGATTAATTGGTTGCGAGGCCGACGTCTCGTTTATCAAATAATCGTCATTCTCCCTAAAACATTTAACAAACCAAATCATTTTCAAACCAATACTCGATTCGTCGTCGAGCCACTCTTCAAAACATTCTCGTAAGTCAAGTGTCTTTTGCCTCGTCGTCAATTGCACACTTGCACATTTAGTAGGATTTGTTACTAGGAGCACCCCTAGGGACTAGTATCGATCCTCACCTCTTTTTTCAACCAATTCGACTCAATCTTTTTTCAAACCGTTTTTTAATCAACTAACGAAAGGAGGAGATTCTTGGAATTTAGCATTCTTTGGGTCCTCGAATGAATAGCTCTTGAGGCACGCCCCTTGGGTTGTTATTCATTCACTCTTTTGTCTTAAAACACTTAACCATTATCAAACATTTTCGCAATCAACTCACGAAAGAACTGAGTTCTTGGAGTCTAGCATTCCTTGGATTCTTGAGTAACTGCTCTCGAGGCACGCCCCTTGGGTTATATGTCATTCAATCTTTCGTCTCCTAAAATTCAAACCCTAACCCCTCTTTTTTCGTGGGCGTACCACGAACTACGACTGCTCTGATTCTTTATTCTCGTTCGAGTAAAGATACGTAGGCACAAGATTGCGATGATCTTGGCGAGCACACTTTTTATTTTTTCCACGTTTCCACACTACCATCTTTTTCCATCAAACCCCGTAGTCGAACTACGATTGCTCTGATTCCTCATTCTCGTCCGAATGAGCATACGTAGGCCCGAGATCGCGATGATCTTGTCGAGCACCCTATCCTTAAACCACCCATTTCCCCTTAGTATCTTTTCCTTTTATCTTTACCTTTTCGTGTTTACCATTGAAAAGAAAACGAACAAGCTTAGATAACATTTCCTCACAAATCGAACTAAGAGGTTCCTGTTGAGTACAACGGACGTGAGGGGGTGCGCGTACCTTCCCCTCACGTAACCGACTCCCGAACCCAGAATGTGGTTGGGACGACCATGTTCTTATCTATCTCTTTAAAGGTTTTCTCGATATTTTCCTTTCCCTCTTTTGGGATAAATAAAGTTCGGTGGCGACTCTGTCGAACCGTTTTCCGCGCCTTTCGCGCGAAGGGTCGTGTCTTCGATGAATTTTCGAGGTGCGACAGATGGTACCATTGAAAAATTCAAAGTCAGACTCGTCGCTAAAGGGTATACACAAAAAGAAGGTATTGATTACTTTGATACATATGCACTTGTTGCTAGAATTGCATCAATTAGAGTGCTTTTGGAACTCGCTTCCATTTATAAACTTGTAATCTATCAAATAGATGTTAAAACTGCTTTTCTAAATGGAGAGTTAGATGAAGAGGTGTATATGAAACAACCTGAAGGATTTGTCATCAAAGGTCAAAAACATAACGTGTGTAAATAAACCAAGTATTTATATGGGTTAAAACAAGCACCCAAACAATGACACCAAAAATTTGACCATGTTGTGTTAACCAATGGATACAAAATAAATGAATCTGACAAATGTATTTATAGTAAATTTAGCAATGGAAACGGTGTCATGATTTGTTTATATGTGGATGATATGTTAATCTTTGGCACAGATTTAAATGAGGTAGAAAAGACTAAAACTTTCTTATCCAAAATTTTTTATATGAAAGACTTGGGTGAAGCATATGTGATTTTAGGAATTAAAATCATAAGAGATGGTGAAAATATTGGTTTATCCCAATCTCACTACATCGAAAAGGTGCTTAAGAAATTTGATCACTTCAATTGTAAACCAGTTTCTACCCCATTTGATCAAAATGTTAATTTGCAGCCACATAAAGGATGTCCAGTGGCACAACTTGAATATGCTTGATGTATGGTTTGACTTGTACCAGACCTGATATTGCATATGTTGTTGGTAGTTTAAGTCGGTATACAAGTAATCCAAGTAAAGACCATTGACATGTTGTTAATAGAGTATTAAAATACTTGAAAGGGACAACTAACTATAGTTTAACTTATAGTGGATATCCTTCAGTTTTAGAGGGATATACAGATGCCAGTTGGGTAACATATGTAGAAGATCACGCCTCTACTAGTGGATGGATCTTCAATCTTGGTGGTGGTGCAGTTTCTTGGGGTTCTGAGAAACAGACTTGCATTGCCGACTCCACCATGGCTGCAGAATTTATTGCTCTAGCTGCCGGGAGTAAAGAGGCTGAATGGCTATGAAATTTATTGTATGAGATACCTATTTGGCCAAAGCCAATGACACCTGTATCCATACATTGTGATAGTCAGTCCACACTATCAAAAGCATATAGCCAAGTATATAATGGAAAATCTAGACATATTGGTATAAGACATAGCTATGTGAAGGATTTAATTTCAAATAGAGTAATTTCCATTGTGTTCGTAAGAACAAAAAATAATCTTGCAGATCCTTTGACGAAAAGTCTGACAAAAGACATGGTGTTGAAAACATCATTGGGGATGGGTCTAAAGCCCATATCTAATTGATCACCAATAGTGGAAACTCAACTCACACTTAGTTAATATTAAGTCTTGAGTTTAATGGTGAAAGTACACTATTAGAGTGATTGTAAGTACTTGATTATAAAGACATCCCAAAGAGCAAATGTACTTGGGGACCATAAGTAAAAGATGGAAGGTTGAGTTTTCCTCTTAATAGACATATAGCATATGTTTGCTGGAATGCATAATTATGGGTGCATTTATGATATAGTCTACCTATACGAGAATGAAGTGGGGCCGCTTCATAGAGTTAAAGGGTTTTACTCTTAAATTCTCGTGAAAGGGTACGTGACGCAAGGCCATGTTAAATGTGTCAATTTCTATAATTATTTTGATAGTATCGAGATTTCATGTGTGAATTATGCACGCTTTTTCTAATGAATAATTGATTCAAAGCTTGTCTACCAGTCTATTCGAGGATGAGTGAAAACTTAATTTACTAAGTAATGGTTTAAATCGTAAGATACCATTATCTGAAACCATGGTATTTCCAAAAATTTGAGATTTAATTATATTTTGTAAATGGTGAGGGATTGTGAGTGATTTCCAAAATATTATTTGGAAAGTTTGAATTTCAGAAATAATGAACCAGTGCCTTGCCATCAGACCATTGCAGCGTTTGTGAAACAAAGTGAATGTCAAAAGGTTATATTGCTTCATTATTTCAGGTTCAGAATTTAAATTAAAAAGTGCATCTTTTCACCAAGTGATGCCAATTTCTTTATAAATATGGACACTTGGAAAACAGAATAAGGACACAAAAATAGCAATATTCAAATGCATTTTTCACCATTTCAATTATTCTAAAATCATCACTTACTTCATTAATGCGTGAGTGAAGTATAGGAAATAATTTTATGTAAACTATTATCAAAAGATAAGATTAATGTGTTTGTGCAATTCACATTAAGGTATTTATAGTATCCTGAAGGGAATTCATCGTTAATCCTTATTGTATCCTGATCGTACCTGGATCAGACAGTGATGGTGGCCAACAGCGTCTAGAACGGCAGCTCCGGTGATGGTGAGAGACGGTGGGGGCAGTGTACCTGCAAGGTACTCCGACGCTCAAGTGAGAGAGTGTACGGAATATCGGCAAATACAAGAAGAGAGAATGGTAGGAAGAAAGTGTCTAACCTGGCCCTCTCAAATGAGAGGGTATTTATAGAGAGCCCCCAGCGCGGGGCCAACGGTTACCTGCAATGGGCTGGATCAATCAGGCCCACTCCAAGTAACTGCTAGGGCTTACGTGTAGTAGTGAAGACCAGCACGTGGTCTTCGCCCTAGAGTAACTGCTCCTAGATTTCTGGAAGTAGGACAGACCGAATCTTTCAGAAGTGGGAGGTTACTTGGAACGTGTCCACGTGGGATGGACCGTTGGGTGCTCCTCGCGGGGAGGAGCCCTCGGTGTCGAGGAGATGTGAAGCCCGTAGGAAGGGCATGGACTCGCGGGGAGGCGATACTGTCCGTCGAGAAGGGACGAGTAGCATGCTCGCGGGGGAGAGGTTAGCTCATCGAGGAGTCACATATCAGCGGGATAGGACGTCCTCGACTCCTATTAACCAAGGTGCCCGACAATACCCGACTGCCCAGCGAGACTGTGGCTAGCACGTGGCAGTCGCGTGTCCGTAGAGGGACCTTGCCTTATTGGGCCTCCCCGGGCAGTATGGGTTGGGCCTGCTCGACTGTTGGGCAGCCTCGGCCCAGTCCAGAACAGGAGCCCCCCAAGTCGTTGCTCGGAGTCGTCAGAGTAATGACTTAAGGCTTACTGGCACGTCGGGGATACTCCCAGAGAGGAGCCGAGGAAGCCATCTTCGTGGTCGACGTACGTACGGTCGTACATACGTCGGGGATCGTTCAGTCACGTTTGGTCGGCACGCCGGGGAGATGAGGAGTTTCAGATCCAAAGCGTTGGGGGAACTTGGAACGACACGCGTGGGAAGACGCGCAGCTGCATGCGTGCCACGTGTCGCCTGCCATTATTACCTAGGGAGGCTGGCTAGGGTAGTGCACTTGAGTGCCCTAGGCCCCTCGAGTCCCGCGAGAATCGCCTATAAAAAGCTACTCCCGTCGTTCATTTTTCACTTTTGCCTTTCTCTCTCAAGAATCCTTCTCCTTCTCTCTCTACACTCTCCCGTTACCGGTCGCCGCCGTCAGCCGTCGGACACTCCGTGCCTGGAACCTACAACCGTCGCTCTCTGCCGTAAAGCCGCCGGAAACTCCGTGCCGGAACCCTAAACCGCTACTCACAAGCTACTTGCTTCGAAATCGGCCTTTTTTCTTACATTTCTCTTTAATTTCATCTAGTATAAGGCATTTCCTTAATGAACTGATGATGTTCTCATGAGAAATGTGAGGATTCCTGGCGAATGCGGCGGGAATCTTTAGTTGTTGAGAGAGGGGGTGCTAAGAACTTCACCCGCTTTTGTTGAATGTTTCGGGGACTAGGGATGAACATGTCGGGGACCCGTTGAATGTCTCGAGGTCCCCAATAGTTACTCTTTTTCCTTAGCGTCACGGGGACACGGGGCAGAATCTTCCGGGGAGGCGATGAGTTCCCCGGCGAACGTGTCGATCCTCGACCGGTTATGTCGGGGAACCGAGAGAGCCTTGCCCCTTCCTCGCCCGTTCGCTTGAACAGCGGTGGAGGGGTGAATTTGATACGACCCATCGAATTCACCGTTTCCTTCTGCTTTTCAGGTAAATGGACGATTTGTCTACGAAGGTGGCCGTAGGATCATTCGAAGAAGACGACGACCAACCCGACTCCCCCATGGCTCACATGGCTTTCGCCCGGGAGCGTCCGCTCGAAGAGTGGGTCTGTAAAGAAGCCCTGGAGATGTCGTCAATCTTCGCCTACAAGGACGTGGACGATGCGTTCTGCACTGTCGAGCACAGGCTTATTGGTTCGGACAAATCTTGGAAGGTCTTCCGTCCAGAGGAGCATCATCGGATATGCCAGCCTTATCGGGGAATGCGAATCCCGTTGTATGAATTTATGTTCAACCAGGCGGGGTGGAGGTTGCCCTTCACGGACTTACAAGAGGGAATCTTCTCCTGGTTACAGCTGGCCCCTTCACAAATTCGTCCGAACTCCTTGGCTTTTATCCGGGCCTTCGAGCTTGTCTGTAAGCATTTAGCAATCGTCCCGACGGCGTCCCTCTTTTTCTGGATATTCCATCTACAGAGGTCGTCATCAGGTGGACGACATGGATGGGTGTCCTTCAAGCAGAGCAAAGCTCTATTTCATACATATTTAGACTTCATCAGGGACTTCAAGTTCCGTTATTATTTCGTGAAGCCGGTCACCGTCGGGGCCGTATACTCGTTGTACCGGAAAGTCACTCGCGACGTCGACGGTGTCTCCGAGGAGGTTTTAGAGCCGAGGTTCCCCCTATACTGGACGGAGGAACACTTCAAGAAGGGGGTCGAAAGATATAAGGTGAAGCATAGTCAGTTGGTCGTCGAGGACCGGGAAGCTTACGACAAGATCGTCGCGTTCGTCGAGAGCTTCAACGAGGCTCAGCACGAAACGTTGGACGGCCAACCCATAATGGGAGCAGACGGGCAGGTGAAGAAACAGCGCCGTCTGATCAACACCCGCGTTCTGCTCGAGACCTTCTCCGACGAAGAGGCCATCGAGTTGTTAGGTGGTGAAAACATCCATGATCTAAGCATTCCTCGCATCTGAGTTCCTCTCATTCCTTGCCTTACTAACATTTTCTTTCCTTTTGCAGGAAAAATAGCCGGAGCCGAGGAAAGATTCAAGAAAATGAAGGCGAAGAGGGCTAGGGAAGAGCAGCTTCGGGTGGAGGCGTCTCGCTCGAAGGGTCAAGATGTCGCTCCTTCCGGGGCCACGCCTGAGGGTGGTTCTTCGGCCGCCATGCCCGAAGGTTCCAGTCAGTCTCAGCCTGCTGCCACTGTGTCCGAGATTTCAGAGAGGCGGACACCTCCTGCTGGGAGCCAGTCTCCGGGTGCTCAAGGGACTCCAAAGCGGCAACGACTTTCGAGCGTGGAGATCGTCGACCTGGGCCATGAAGACAGTCCCCCACCTCCTTCAAGGTTTGAACTTCCACCATGCCATCAAAAGCCTAGCTTCTTCTCCGAGGTCATCTATCCCCGCGTCCCTCCCTCTGAAGTCCAAGCTGTGTTGGGAGCTGCCGCGGAGGCGAGGAGGAAGACTATCTTCAAGGATTTGTCCGCGGTTATGCAGCTTTGCTCGACCGCCATTGTCCTGAACGACGAGACTCACCCTGTTGCTGAGTTTTCTCGACTGCAAGAAAAGCTTGAGAAATTAGATGCTGAGATGCTCGAACTGCGCAATGAGTTAAAGGAGTGCAGGGACCTAAACAAAGAACAAGGCGAGCAGCAGCAGCGGGCTGAGAAAAAACTGAAGGAAGTCGAGGAAATGGAGAGAGGTCACGTTGCCCGCATCGCCGAACTGGAGGCAGAGGAGAAGCGGCTCAAGGAGAGGGTCACCGAGTTGGAGGCTGCTGTGCGGCCAGCAGAAGGCGAAACCGAAGAAGATAGGCTCCTAACCCCTCGAGCAGCGTTGGTGGCCCAACTCAGGAAACTCGAGCAGGATATTCGTCTGGCCGAGGATGACGCTCTTGAGACTGCGGGCATAGGGTTCCGAAACGCAGTGGCGCAACTCCAGATCCTGAACCCCGGCCTGGTGACCGATGGGGTGGACGTTGACTTCGAGGTGGTCGACGGCCGGATAGTTCCGCCCGGGAAAGGAGAGGACGCCAACGAGGGAGGTGGGCCGGACGCCACCGAGACTGCTGCAGAGTAGGGACATAGTTTGCTTGTCCTGCGTGCCATTTTGTTTTTGCCCGGCTTGTGGGCTTGTTTGATGTACTTTTCGCACAATGGTTATTTTGCCCGCTTTGTGGGGTTATATGTGTAATATTCGTACAATGGGCTTTGCCCGATTTTCATACTTCGTTGTGTCTCTTTATTAATTTTGCTTATGTGTGATATTTTATGCATTACTTATTATTGTCTAAGTAGTTGATACGACTGGCGCCTTGGGCTTGTGCTCGACTTTGATGATGCTCGACTGCGAAGAGAGCTTATCCGAGCGGTCAGGGGTTGTACTCCGACCTTCGACGAGGCTAAGAGAGTGGTCGATGTCTTAGCTTCGCGGCGTGAACTTCCCACCGCGAGCTGGGTGTTCCGCCTATTTGGTATGTCGACGAAGGAGCTCGGTTGAGGTCTCCTCGCCGGGCCAAAAAGTCCCACGCACACACTCCGTGGTTTTTGGCCGTCGTGTATTATATAGAGGTGTCGCGCATGTACCGTTGCACGCCCCCGTGGTCGCGACGTTGTACTGTCCCGGGCAGTGTCTAACTATAGTATTGCTTGAGCTTTTCAGCATTCCATGGTCGAGCAAGTTGTTCCCCGTGTAGGTTCTCGAGGTAATAGGCACCCATCCCCGTCTTAGCAGTGACGCGGTAGGGGCCCTCCCAGTTTGCGGCCAGCTTTCCTTCGCGCGAATCTTTTTGATTTCTTCGCAGGACAAGACTAGGCCCATTGCAGGTAACTACTAGGGCTTACGTGTAGTAGTGAAGACCAGCACGTGGTCTTCGCCCTAGAGTAACTGCTCCTAGATTTTCGGAAGTAGGACGGACCGAATCTTTCGGAAGTGGGAGGTTACTTGGAACGTGTCCACGCGGGATGAACCGTTGGGTGCTCCTCGCGGGGAGGAGCCCTCGGTGTCGAGGAGATGTGAAGCCCGTAGGAAGGGCATGGCCTCGCGGGGAGGCGATACTGTCCGTCGAGGAGGGACGAGTAGCATGCTCGCGGGGGAGAGGTTAGCTCGTCGAGGAGTCACATATCAGCGGGATGGGACGTCCTCGACTCCTATTGACCAAGGTGCCCGACAATACCCGACTGCCCAGCGAGACTGTGGCTAGCACGTGGCAGTCGCGTGTCCGCAGAGGGACCTTGCCTTATTGGGCCTCCCCGGGCAGTATGGGTTGGGCCTGCTCGACTGTTGGGCAGCCTCGGCCCAGTCCAGAACACATCCAATATATAATAATTGGTAGGGGCGAATTGAACCTAAAGGTTAGTGTGAAATTCACACGCTTTAAATTTTCAAGTGCAATCTTCATCAACACTTTCTTTGTTTAAGCGCTGCTACATATTTCAAACAACCACAAACTCCAACATTTATATCATATTTTTAAAACACAAAGAGTAGATAAGAAATTAATACATATTAAGATAATTCGTATATATTTAGTAAATGAAGTTTATTGGGGGCAAAAAAATCAAACCATTGAACATCCATTATTTCATAACACTTTCTTTGATGTTCGTTGATGCGTCTCATTAAAATCTTACTTAAAAAATACAATAGAATAAATTCTAGTGAAGAAAAAAAGTGCAACATCCTTTATGACAGAATTGACTCGTTAAAAATCTTATAAAAAAAATCCGACGGAACAAAACCATAGTGAAGGAAAAAAGAGTGCACAATTGTTTAATTCTCCTCTCACCAGAACAACCATCTCTTCAACGTTGAATCCTAAAATTTTGTATTAGTTGATTAAAAGCTCTACTTGGGTAGTGAGTTTTTGTAGTGCAAATATTTTGGTTTGATTTGATGAAGTTGTTTATGCGGATTGTCTCACATATATCTGAAATGGTTGTACCACCTCAAGTAAACTATTAATGTATTTGAGATATATCATTAAGAGAATCATACAAATAACCTTCTAACTCTAAGGTAATAAATTATATGTCTGACATCGTTCTAATTTCTTTGTTTATGTGAAGAACCGTATATTACTCATAGATTAATAAAAAATGATCTATCACGGTGTGTGTAATTAGTAAGATACCCAAATACTCTAGTCATACAAATTAATTTTTCATCATTTTCTCGAGATCTAAATGGATCTTCTTCACATCCAATAATTTAACAATCATTAGGTAAACAATATATGAGATTTGTCCATATAGAAACATTTTATCACTTTCACTTTAATAAACTTTTTGGTGATGTTCAATTAATAATTTTAGACAAAACATTATTTTTCTGAAGTTTTTCTTCGTCTCAAACTATTTATTTAAGAAATTTATATTTATGTCATTAACATAAACGAAAATTATAGAAAAATTGTTTCTAGATGTTTTCATAAAATTACAAGAATAAATGGATTCATTTGTATATCTCTTCCATAAAAAAATATTCACTAAGTATTTTTTTTTTTAACTCATAGAAAGACTTATTCAATTTTATAAATTAGTCTTTTTGAAATCTAAAATTATGTGTCTCAAACAAAGTAAAACTTTTTAGTGAGCTTCATGTAGCACATTTCTCATAATTATCAAATAGGAATATTCGGCTTGCCCATTTTATTCGTATTTTTGTAGAGTAAATCAAAATTTTAATTATGTACCCTCTAATATATCTATATCACTCTGCTTTATTTTTATTGAAACTTTTATAATTTTTTATTTTAAAAAATGTAAGGTATGAATATCCGTCTTAATCAAGGCGAACTAAATTTTTTAGTCATCACTCTTACATATGTCCGTTTACATCAACCTTTCTTTTTTAAATCGAAATATCCGTTGTCACTCGTGAAAGAGTTCATTGTTCTTAAATTTTTTGTCAAATTACAATTATTAACTGAAAAGTATAAAACATATCATGAGATATCATATCATTGCATAAAATTTCAAGTTGCAATCTCCATTATAATATAGTAGGGATTAAATTCGGGTGACTTTAATAACTTTCCCTCTATCTCTAAATTAGTGAATTTTTTTGTCAATAAATAATTTGCCTAAAGTCACAAAATTACCAAAACAGTAAAATTAATTAATCCAATCCTAATATAGTAGAGCCCTACATAGCTTGGGTATTGCTAAAAATTGAATGGGTGGGTTAGAATTTTCTAGAAGACTTACTTTTTCTTCTATCTCAATCTTCACGCTACACTTCTATAGTTCGACTTCCACATTCATCTTCAACATTCAATAAAAAATGACATCATAATAATAAAGCCTAATTTCCACGCATGAATTTTGTGTTCTTCACCAATTTTCCATTCTTTCTTCACGAAATTCGTATAAATGCTAACATCCTATAACCTTCTTCGTTTTCGTTTACCTCGCTCTCACCAACACTAGTTTTGTACCATTGTCGCTCTCAAACCAGAGCCTCAACCACCTCCAACCACCTTCGCCGCAGCCACCACCACTACCTCTTATTTACTTCCTTCTAGACGCCTCATTTTTTTTGGATTCGATTCTCGCCGACATCTTCATCACAGCCGTCATCACTCTTTCCATCGAAGTACATTTTTCTCTATTCTTCTACTTATTTTCACAATAATCGATTCTCTAACAAGATTTGTTATATTTTCAAAATCTGACCAAACGTTATATTTTTTTAATAAGTTTATTCTGCGCTGATCATTATTCATTTTAGTGCAGTCAGTTTATTTCTTCGAGCACTTTGGCGCCCGAATTTTATTCATTTTTGATCGTTTTATTTTTATCCTTTCGTCAAAATATTCAGAAAATTAAATTAGAATTTTCCATGCTTACATTTTAATTTTATCATACTTATTTTAAAAGATGTGATTTTTATTTGATTTAATTGATTTAATTTCATTTAAATCAATTAAAACTTCTAGAAAGAGCATCTTAGGCATTTTAAAATTGAGTCCAAATCCACTCCATTTCCTTATTCTCCATTTATTCAAGTTTCTTTAATAGATTTTTACCACGTAGAATTTAATGATTTGAACGGTCAAGATTAAAAACTAAAAAAATATTTTAATTAAATATGGAATATTGAAATCCTTTAATGTTTTTAGCCATATAATTAAATGTTTTTAACCATGTATCCTGTTTTTAATCTGGACCATTGAAATCCTTTAATGCCACATGGCAAAGATATGTTAAATAAAAAGGATTAAATGAAGGATAAGGAAATGAAGTTGATCTGGACTCTTTAAAATTGGTTACAATTTGTGTTTCTTTTATTTAATCTCGACAGTTAAATCGGGATTAATAAAAGACATATATTTAGTGATCAATGTATTTCATTATTGTCCAATCCAAAAATAGAACTATTTATTTTAATCTACTATCAACCTATTAAAAATAGATTGCATGTATTGCCTCATTTGTCCTTCCACCAAAAAATTATTACACTACATTATGTATAAATTGATAATTAACTTATGTCTCAATTAATTCTCAATCATTCATCTTTTTACATGCAAAGTGTCAATTTTTATTATACACTAATTCTCTCTCTCTTCGTTCAAATTTCAAATCTCCCTCACATTTCTTTTTCCCACACTTTCTCACTTTCATTTTAATCTTTTTCTTTATTTAATTATTATCACTAAAAATATTAATAATCTATTTTTTAATTTTAATAAAATAACACTATAAATTTATCTCAGAGGTCAGTATCAACACAATATATATTTTATTTTATTCAATCATTATCTTAATTTAAGAGATAATTAAATTTGTATGATTATTGTTCATTTTACAATTAAGTAAATTATTTTAAATTTTGCATTTGTATCTAAATACATTAATATCGCATCAAATCATTTTTTTATCTCACGGGTCATTATCGTATCAATATTTTTTTTTTACTTTTTTCATCTCACATGTCATTTTTTTCTTCTTTTTGGATCATTATTTAATACAATTGAAATTGTATAATTATTTTTTATTTTACAATTAAATAATTAATTTCAATTTTACATCTGTATATAAATACATTTTATATTGTATTAAATAAACTTTTTATTTCACGGATCACTATAAACACAATACTTATTTTATTTTAATCAATAATAATTTTAATTAAAAAAGATAAAATCCTTATATTTAAATATCAAATATTCTATTTTTTCATCTCACGAGTCATTTTTTTCCTTTATATTTTAATTTAATTAAATTTACATAATTATTGTTCATTTTAAAATTAATAACTAATTTTAAATGTAAATACGCATATAAATATATTTTAGAATATTTCAAATTTAAATATATTTTATATTCTATCAAATAATTTTACAATATGAAACAGTATCTTATATATATATATATATATATATATATATATATATATATATATATATATATATATTGATCGTACCTGGATCAGACAGTTTCTGTGGCCAACAACGTCGTCTGGGCTTCAGCTCTGGTGCGGTTGAAAGACGGCGGGGGGATACATGTTCATTCCATTCCCACTACCAATTGAGCTAGTAGCTCAATTGGTAGTGGGAATGCATTGAACATGTACCTGAACCCCAGGGTACAGGGTTCGATTCCCACGAAAGGCAAAAACTCTACTAGTGAGGGGGGTAGAGAAGCTCGTGAGGTGGCAGTGCCGGGAGCGCCTTGCGAGGGGCCCGGGCTGTTACAAAAAAAGGCGCCTTTTTTTTGTAACAGCCGGGCCGGGACTCCCCCACAGACACCACAGACACTATTACTCACAAGCCAAATCACTAGCCCCCTTCACTACTAGTGTTTTCGCCTCCCATGGGAATCGAACCGCGTACCTGGGGATAAGTACCACGTTCATCATTCCCTAGGGCGGCTACCCTAGGGTAGCGCAATCGATTGCCTAGGAGCCCTCGAGACTCGTGAGAGCCCCATAAATAGGGGAAGCCCGTGCCATTTGCACGTTTTTTGCTATCCCTTTGCTCTAATTTTCTCTTCCTTCGCTCTCCCTTTAACCTCCGATCGCCTCCGTTCGCCGCCGCAGACAACCGCACCGGAACCCTACCGGAAGTACTTTTTGAAGTAAGTTCTCTCTTTTCCCTCTTTTGTTTGCATTTTTAGGGTGATTTTTAAGGTGAACTGATGAAGTTCCCATGGAAATCATGAAATATCCGGCGAAAACGGCGGAATTTCATAGTTTATCTGTTGAATCTCGCGGGGAGAGACGATGAAATCCCCGAGGACATGAAGAATGTCCCGGGGTCGTGGGATGAACGTTTCTCAGTTCTTTTTGTTGAATCTCCCGGGGATAAATGGTGAAATCCCCGGGGAAACGCAGAATGTCACGGGGACGTCGGTTGAATATCTCGGGGTGCCCCCGTGGACCTGAGGACGGTCGCGGGGTCGCGTTCCCCGACGCCCCCTCCTCGCCCTTTCACTTGATCATCGGTGGAAGGGGTGGATTTGATATGGGTCATCGAATTCACCGTTTCCTTCTGCTTTTTAGGTAAATGGACGTGTTGCAAGTGGCTGTGGGGTCTTTGGATATCTACGACGGGCCTAGTTCAGCTATGGCGGAGACATCCAGCGCCGGGGAGAGGACGCCCGACGATTGGGCCTGCGAGGAGGCCGTGAACATGATGTCCGAGTTCGTCGACCTGGATGAAGAGGGAATATTTTGCACTGTCGAGCACCGCCTTATCAGCTCCCCGAAGTCGTGGAACGTGTTTAGGCCTCTGCCACACCATCGGATCTGTTCGACGTACAGCGGGATGCGGTTCCCCATCTACGAGTTTATGTTCGACGAGGCGGGGTGGCGTCTGCCTTTCACGGACTTCCAGCAGGCCGTATTTATCTGGCTGCATTTGGACCCCTCTCAACTCCACCCCAACTCTCTTGCATTTATTTGGGCCTTCGAGCTGGTATGCAAGTATCTGAAGATCGGGGCGACTGTGCCCTTGTTTTTTCGCATTTTCCACCTCCAGCGACATGCCGGGGACGGTAGGCACGGTTGGGTGTCCTTCAAACAGGTGAATAGCCTGTTTCACACGTATATGGACTCCGTGCGAAATTTCAAGTACCGGTATTAGCTCGTGAGGCCGGTCACACATGAGGCGGTGAATACTATGTACACTCGGGTCGTCAAACAGGTGGGCGGACGGCGAGAGGAGACCCTTGTGCCTAAGTTCCCATTGTTCTGGACTGAAGAACATTTTAAGAGGGGAACAGATAGCTATATCGTCAACCCCGACAAACTTTGTGAAGGGGATCGCTTGGCTCACGAGGCCATTGTTAAGTTCGTCAGTGGTTTTAACAAAGCAAAGCTCGTGACACCAAACGGGGACTTCATTCGGGGTGATGACGGGTAGGTCTTGATGAGGCGTCGAGTGATCAATACTAGGGCTCTCCTCGAGATGTTTTCTGACGAGGAGGCCCTCGAGTTGTTAGGTGGGGGTGGTCTCCCTGACATGTCCTTCCTTTTACCTTTCTTTTCGAACTACTAACCTCTTTGTTTTCTTTGCAGATAAGATGTTGAATGCTGAGGAGCGCTTCAAGAAGCTGAAGGCCAACCGTGCTGCGAAGAAAGGAGGCAAGAGTCGTGTCGACCAGCTCCGAGTGCAGATGTCCGTTCCCGACCCGACACCCGGGGGTTCCTCTGGCTCTCACCAGGGTAGTGACTCTGTCAGCTCCCAGAACTCTCCGAATAGGTAAAGGCTTGTAGACACGGTGGACATCGACCTTACCGAGCACGAGAGTCCCCCTGCTGTGAAATTTGTGCTCCCTCCTTGTCACACAAGGCCGAACTTCTTTACAGAGAACAATTCGCTATGCGTGGGTGGCTCTGAAACTCAGGCCATCTTAAGCGTCGATAAGGCTTCTCGACGGAGGATGTTGGTGGAGGACGTGTCTGCCGTGATGCGGGTTTGCGCAGCCGCCTTGGTTCTGAACGACGAGGCGTGCCCCGCAAGCGAGCTGAACAGGTTGCGGGAGAGTTTTCAATCCATCTCGGCTGAAATGGAGAAGGTGGGTAAGGAGCTGGCTGAGTGCAAAAGCCAGAACCAGGCCCAGCTCGAGCTTCAACAGAAATTAGAGGAAAAGCTGAAGAGTGCCGAGGAGGAGCGGAAATGTCTAGCCGGTGTCGAGGAGGAGAGGGGTCGTCTCTTGGCGAGGAACGCTGAGTTGGAGGAGGTTGTCCGCCCCGCTGAGGAGGAAACCGAAGAGGATAGGTTGTTGACTTTGCGGGCCGCGCTGATAGCGAAGCTCCATGAATCCGAGGAAGACAATCTCGTGGTGGCGGGCATAGGTTTCAAGAACGCGGTGGAGCAGCTTAGGGTCCTCTACCCCGACCTTTCGACCGAGGGGATTGACCCCGACTATGAGGTGGTCGATGGTCAGATCGTGCAACCGATGAGAGTCGACGAGGTCCATGATCCAGAGCAGCCTGAAGGGACCGCCGCTGAGTAGGATTTTCTCCCCGTTCTGTTCGGCCTGTGAGCCATTTTTACTTATTGTGATATTTCTGCCCGGCCTGCGTGCCAGGGGCTTTTTGACCTTTGATTGTAATATTTGTACACTGGGCTTCTGCCCGTTTTAATGTACCTTTGTTTATCTGCTAGTATTGTTTGCATGGTTTTAATTGTGTGTGATGTTAATGCATTTGCTATACTTTGTTTTTAGTCTAAGTATTAAAGACTTTGGGATTGCTCGACCTTGATAGTCTCCGACCGCGTGGAGAGCTGGTCGGGTGGTCGGAGATGTATTTCGAACTTTAACGAGGCTAAGGACTCGGTCAAGGTCTTAGATTCGTGGCGTGAACTTCCCATCACGAGCTGGGTGTTCCGCCTGATTGGTACAACGACGGCGGAGCTAGGTCGAGGTATCCCCATCGAATCAAAGTCCTCGCGCACACACAACGCAGTCTTCAATCATCGTGTTCTGTCTAGGGGTGTCGCACTCGTACCTTAGCGCGTCCCCGTAGTCGCGGTGCTAGTGCGTCGCGAGCAGTGCTTAACTGTAATATTGTTTTAGCTTTTCGGCGTTCCACGGTCGAGCAAGTTCTTTCCCGTGCAGATTTTCGAGGAAATAGGCTCCTGTCCCCGTTTTCGCGCGGACGCGCTACGGGCCCTCCCAGTTTGCGGCGAGTTTGCCTTCTCACGAGTCTTTTTGGTTCCTTCGTAGGACGAGGGTGCCTACCTGAAAATCACGTTTAATAAATTTGTCGTTATAACGTAGTGTTATTTTCTGCTTAAGCGAAGCTTCTCGGAGAGAAGCGCCCGAACGTATCTCCTCGACAAAATCGAGCTCTTCCCTCAAGGCTTCGTCGTTTGCGTCCCCGTCGAGGGGGGCTTCTGTCCTCCTCGAGGGTTCCCTGATCTCCACGGGGATCACCGCTTTGGTTCCGTAGGTCAAACGGAAGGGGGTCTCCCCGGTTGTGGAGTGTGGGGTCATCCGGTAGGCCCAGAGGACGCTGTGTAGCTCCTTGACCCACCGTTGCTTGGCGTCGCCTAGTCGACGTCTTAATCCTCGGAGTATCACCCTGTTCGCCGCCTCAGCCTGTTCGTTCGTTTGAGGGTGTTCGACCGACGTGAAGTGTTGCTTTGTACCTAGTTTTGCGACGAAGTCTTGGAAGTTCCTGTTAGTGAACTGTGTTCCGTTGTCGGTGACGATAGCTTGGGGTACGCCGAACCAGGCAAGGATATTTCTTTTGTAAAAATGTAGTATGTTGAAGGCCGTGATTTTGGCCAACGCTTCTGCCTCAATCCACTTCGTGAAGTAGTCCACCCCGACGATGAGGTATTTGTTTTGATACGACCCCTGGATGAAAGGTCCGAGGATATCCATTCCCCACCACGCAAACGGCCATGGGGAGGACAGCGGACTGAGCTCGTTAGGAGAAGCGAGGTGCATATCCCCGTGTCGTTGGCATCTGTCGCACTTCTTGACGTGTTCCTTGGCGTCCTGTTACATGGTGGGCCAGTAATACCCTGCTCGAAGCGCCTTACGGGCTAACGATCGCTCGCCGAGGTGCTGTGCATTGATTCCCTCATGGATCTCCTGGAGTATGCCGGGGACCTTGGTCTCCTCGACACACCTGAGGAGGGGAATAGAGAACCCTCGCCGGTATAGCTTATCCTCGACTATAGTGTACGAGCACGCCCGCCTTTTGACCATTCCTGCTTCTTTGGGATCTTCGGGCAGTTTGCCCGTCATGAGGTATTCGTATACCGGGGTCATCCAGTAGTTGCTGTCCCCAATGGCGTTGATGTCCGAAACCATGGTCGGTTTGTCGATGCTCGGGCGGGAAAGCACTTCTTGTATGACGGATTTGTTCCCGCCTTTCTTCTTTGTGCTCGCCAATTTGGACAAGACATCTGCTCGGGCATTGTGCTCGCGCGGGATATGAGTTACTTCTGCGGAGGTGAACTTTTTCATCTTTTCTTTCACCAAGGCCAAGTATTCTATGAGGCGGTCGTTCTTGGCTTGGTACTCTCCTCGGACTTGCGAGGCCACGAGCTGGGAGTCGGTGAAGAGTTTGACCTCCTTGGCGCCGAGGTCCTCGGCCAGCCGGAGTCCTGCGAGGAAGGCCTCGTATTCGGCTTGCTTGTTCGACGTCAGGAAGGATAGTTCGAGGGATACCTCGATCAGGATGCCTTCCTCGTTTTCGAGGATGATGCCCGCCCCGCTTCCCTTCGGGCTGGATGCTCCGTCGATATAGATCGTCCATTTCTGTGATCCGTCGGTCGAAGGTTCCGGGACGGTCATCTCCGCTACAAAGTCGACCAATACCTGTGCCTTCAGGGCTTTCCTCCCTTCGTATTGGATGTCAAACTCGGCGAGTTTGAGCGACCACCTGAGCATCCTTTCTGCCATGTCCGGTCGTCCGAGGAGCTGCCTTATAGGCTGTTCGGTCCTTACGATGACGGTGTGGGTGAGGAAGTAGTGGCGTAGCCTCTTGGCCGCGGTGACGAGGCCCAGGGCGACTTTCTCAATCCGCTGATATCTGAGCTCGGGCCCTTGGAGGGCTTTGCTCGTGAAGTAAACTGGCTTCTGCCCGTCTGGGGTTTCCCGAATGAGGATGGTGCTGACTGCTTCACTCGTGATCGCAAGATACAAGAAGAGTGTCTCCCCGTTCTCAGGCCGTGAGAGGACCGGGGGTTGTGATAGGACTTGTTTTAAGTGGAGGAGCGCCTGCTCGCATTCCTCACTCCACTCAAACTCTGCTTTTTGTCGAAGAAGTTTGAAAAATGGGAGTGCGTACTGTGCGGATTTGGCGACGAAGCGGGAAAGGGCGGTGAGCATCCCGTTCAATAATTATATCGACTTCTTTGAGTCCGGGGTAGGGAGCTCGGAGAAAGCCCTACACTTGTTAGGGTTGGCCTCGATTCCTCATTCTGTGAGGTAAAATCTGAGGAACTTACCTGCCCGAACGCCGAAGGTGCACTTGTCGGGGTTAAACCTCATGCGGCATCTCCTCGCCGTGTCGAACACCCTCTTGAGGTGAGCGGCGTGGTCGACTTCTTCTGCGGATTTGACGATCATGTCGTCCATGTAGACCTCGAGCATGTCACCGATTTCGGCCCGGAAAACCTTGTTCATCATCCGTTGGTAGGTAGCACCGGCGTTCTTCAGACCGAAGGGCATTACATTGTAGTAGTAGTTGCCTGACGCGGTCATGAAGGCCGTGTGTTGTTTGTCGACCTTGTCCATGGGAATTTGATTGTATCCCGAGTAAGCGTCCATGAAGGATAGTAGTTTGTAACCTGCAGAATTGTCGACCAGTTGGTCGATGTTAGGCAAGGGATAACAGTCTTTCGGGCAAGCCCGGTTAAGATTAGTATAATCAACGCACATTCTCCATTTTCCATTATTATTTTTAACAAGTACAACGTTGGACAGCCAGGTCGTGTATTTGGCCTCCGAAATAAAATTTGCCTCTAGGAGGTCTTTTACAGCTTTTTCAGCAGCCTCCGCTTTTTCGGAAGACTGCTTACGCCTACGTTGTGCTATGGCCCTAATGGCCGGGTCTACTGCGAGCTGATGGCAAGCCACCTCGGGGTCGAGGCCAGGCATCTTGGATGCGCTCCACGCGAAGAGATCAGCGTTCTCCCTCAGACATGCCTTCAGCTGCTCCTTTGCCAAGTCGGGGATCCCGGTGCCAATCTTCACGTTATGATATGGGTCGTCCCCGAGGACCACGAGCTCAAAGTCTCCGTATGGGATGAGGCGCCTTGGGTAGAGAGGCCGCCCATTGTTCTCCGCCTAGAGGTCGAGGTCTTCTGCCCCGTCTTCATCGGGTTTGCCCGGGAACCTGTTGTCGAGTTCGACCGCGTTGACGCGCGGGAGAGGTGCCTGTTTGGCATCCTGGGGTGGCTTGGCCACGGTCTTGGGTTTGGGGCAGATGGAACTCAGGCCTTTGATGGCGGCGTCAAAGCATCTTCTGGCCGCGTCGATGTCCCCGTGCATCGTCACTACTCGTCCCCTGGTCGTGTAGTACTTCATTTTGAGGTGGACCGTTCATGGGACCGCCGTAAGTTCAGCCAGGGTGGTCCTCCCGAGGATGCAGTCGTAAAGGGACGAGCATTCGACCACCAGGAAACGGATCTTCACCTGTCGGGCAGTGTCTTCGGCCCCGAATGTAACCATTAGCTCCACGTAACCCCATGGTCTGGTGGTGGTTCCATTGAACCCCTGTAGATCTGAACCGACGTACGGGGTCAGATGCCTTTCGTCGAGCTGAATGGTCCCGAACAGGTGAGCATACATGATGTCGACCGAACTCCCCTGGTTGACTAAGATCCTTCGAACGTCAAAGTTCGCCATCTGCGCCCTGATTAGGAGGGGAATAGTGGCGTTTGGTGCTTCCCCGGGGAGTTCCTTGAGGTAGAAGGTGACGGGGTTGGAGTTTCCCCGCACTTTCTCGAGGGTGGTTGCCTTCGCCGACGTTGCGGATTCCAGCTCGTCAAACTTCCGCTTGATCGATCCGACGGACATCTTCTCTGGTCCTCCCCCGGAGATGACCATCGCCCTGGGGAAGCTTTCCCAGGTGCTACGGGCAGTAACGGGGTCCTCGTGGGGGAATGTCGCCCACATGTTGCGAATTACTTCTTGTCCTTCAATGATTGGGGAGAAAAAGAAGTCTTGGGTCGGGTGACACTGAGGGAGACTTGAAGGCGACTCTCGTCGGGAGGAGGCGTCGTCTCCTCGACGTTCTGGGCTTCCCGGGAGCTGGGACGAGGAGTATCGTTCTTCTGGGCGTATTTCTTCAAGTGCCCCTCCTTGATCAGGATTTCAATCGCATCTTTGAGGTGGATGCAGTCTTCCATCACATGCCCGTGACTCCGGTGGAATCTACAGTATTTTGACTTGTCGACGCTTGATTTGGGGGCAGTGGGCTTCGGAAAGCGGACTCCTCCTTTCACAAATTCTGAGTTCTGGCACTCGGAGAGGATACGCGCGCGGGGAGCGTTGAGTGGGGTGTACTCGGTGAACCGGCCAGCTGGTCCGCGCGGTTCCCGAGGATCACGGGGGCGATTTTATTTCTTTCTCCTCCCCGTCGGGAAGGAGAGTCTTAATCTTTGTGGCCGCGGGGGCCTTCTTTGCGCCTTGACTCAAGGGCAATCTGCGCTGCCTCGGATTCCTCGAGCTCGATATACGACTGAGCTTGTTGGAGGAGGTCCTCGAGGCAGCGGGGTCTACGGAGGCCTACGGACTTGGAAAAATCAGATCCAGAACGCAGTCTATGGATGATTAAATACTTCTTCATGTCGTCGGTCGTATGGACCTCGACAGCTTCTCTGTTGAATCGCTCGATGTAATTTCGAAGAGGTTCATTCTTCCCCTGGAAGATACTTTCTAAGGCAGCTTCCGTCTTCGGGTGTCGCCGAGACGCAGTAAAGTGTTTGGTGAAGCGTCGTCTTACTTGCTTCTAGGACGTGATCGACCTGGGTTCCAAACCCTTGTACCAAGTTATCGCGCCCTTCCGCAAGGTGGTGGGGAAAAGCCTGCACCTGATGGCTCCTCTGACGTTTCGGAAGTCGAGCATTGCTTCAAAACTCTCGATGTGATCATCGGGGTCGGAGAGACCGTCGTAGGTCCCCAATGGTGGAGGTTTCTCCATGCCCGCGGGGATTGGGGCATTCATGATCTCCCACGACAGCGGGGTCCTCTGGTCGTCGTCGTCACTTCCTGTCGGGGATACCGAAGGAAATCGTTGATGTCGTGGAGGGGAATTCCTCGAGCGGTGCCTCGGCCTCTCTTCGATCTGCTTGGACTTCTTGGTAGTGGTGGAGGCCCTGGGTTCTTTCCGAGGCGGGGAACGAGGGCGTTTCTGGAAGATCGTTGGCTGGGGGCGCTCGAGACGTGGTCGACGACCCTCGCGTACCGGCAAGGGGGTCCGAGATTCGTCTGAAGGAGTCCTTCGCGGGGAATATCGTCATGCCTGCCCTTGCTCCAGCGCTTCAATTCTGGTATTCTGGTGCCCGATCAGCTGATTGGTCTGATTAATCAAGGCCAACAGGGCCACGGTGCTCGCGTCTGCGTTGGGTGGAGGAGCAACTGGCTGAAAAACGGCCTGCTGATCGTCTTGGTGGGCGGCATGGTAAGCCACGTCTTGGGAGTCTGGGAGGCGGTTTGTCCGTCTCTCACGTCGCCTTCTTCGACGTGGAGGGCAACATCGTCTTCGCGGTGGTTCCCGTTCTCGAGTTGCGTGAGGACGGTGTCCAGAGCTTTGGTAGCGGACGGATTGCTGGCCATGACGGTGATGAATGAGAGTTGCTTTGGTTTAACGGAGGAAAAATGGGGAAGCAAAGGTTTCCCACAGACGGTGCCACTGATCGTACCTGGATTAGATAGTTTTTGTGGCCAACAACGTCGTATGGGCTTCAGCTCCGGTGCGGTTGAAAGAAGGCGGGGGGGGGGGGGGGGGTGTACCTGTAAGGTACTCCGATGCTCAAGTAAGGTGACTGTCAGAGAAATAGCAAGTACAGAGATGAGAGTGAAAGTGAACGTAACCTGACCCTCTCAAGTGAGAGGGTATTTATAGAGAGCCCCCAGCGCGGGGCCAACGGTTACTTGCATTGGGCTGGATTGCCAGGCCCAATCCAAGTAACTGCCAGGGCTTACATGGCGTAGTGAAGACCAGCACGTGGTCTTCGCCCTGGGGTAACCGTTCCTAGATCTCCGGAATTAGGGCAGACCGATTCCATCGGGAGTGGGTGGTTACATGAGAACGTGTCCTCACGGGGAGGAGTCTTGTATGTCGGGGAAAGACGTGTCCTCGCGGGGAGGACCGACTTGCGGGGCGAAGATGGCTCCTCCCGAGGAGGAGCACATGGGCGTCGAGGAGAGGCGAGCCCGAGAGCGTAGGACCTGCACCTGACGGCCAACCGAGGGTGCCGTACACATCCGAGGTTAGGCATATGCCCGACATGTAGAGGTGATCCCGTGCTCGGCAGTGATATTGTTAGGAGCCCTTATTGGGCCGTCCCTGGCCTTGTGGGTTGGGCCTGCTAGACTGATGGGCATGCCCTGGCCCAGTCCAGAACACACACATATATATATATATATATATATATATATTTTAAAAGTCAAATTTTATTAAAACTGAGCACAAAGAGTGCTAAAACTGAGACTTGTACAACAGAAAATGAAAATCCTGTGTCCAACCACTATAAACACCTAACTGAGACTTGTACAACAGAAAATGAAAATCCTGTGTCCAACCACTATAAACACCTAACTGAGACTTGTACAAGAGAAAATGAAAATCATGTGTCCAACCACTATAAACACCTAACTGAGACTTGTACAACAGAAAATGAAAATTTTGTGTCCAACCACTATAAACACCTAACTGAGACTTGTACAACAGAAAATAAAAATCCTGTGTCCAACCACTATAAACACTTAAACTGAGGAACAAGATAGGACGAAAAACACAAATTGCATTACTAACAACTACAAGCAGCTCCAAAGAAACAACTGCAAACACCTAAATACAATCCAACCAGACTTGAAAGGTCAATTTTTATCTTAATAATATATTGTGACTCTTATATTTGACATCATGTAGTCATTATGGTTTGTATCATGTTATCCTTTTCAAATTTCAACTTAAATAGCATTACTATTTGTGCTCAATTCTTTATAGCGTTTTCAATCTTCACTTTCTATTATAACAAGTGCTAGTCGTAAAGGTAGTTTTGATGCAGGATTAAGAAAATTACTTTTAAGATGAATTTCTATATTATCATTTATAAGCTAATACTTTTAACTTGTAGGAAAAAACACTAAAACTTAGATATTTTGTAAGCCTTCTCTAAAAGTTTTTCTATTTTTCACAAACTTTTTTATTGAAAAGGAACTTCTAAAATCACTATAAGGACAAACAAACCCAACCTAAGTTAGAGTATTATTGTATATAATTAATTCAAATTCCATTTCAAATTTTTAATCTGACCAGTCTTAATGAAACAGATTTTAATGGAGATGCGGCGGTTCAAAATCATCTTGAAAGGACTGGACGTGAAAAATGGGACAAACAGGTTGATACTCTTCTTTCTAATGTTTATCTAAAACCTTAAACCAACTCTATTGTCTCTACTCTCTATTGTTATTCCTAGATGTTTTTAATTGTATGGAACCAGTTGAATATATGTGGTTGGAATTAAAACTTATTATTAACAACTTTGAACACAATAATTTTTTATCAGTAATACTTAGTTTAACACAAAAAATATATAGATACATTCATCTTGTTTCTCTGACCTCATTGGACCCCTTGTCTTCGTCTTCCTTTCCCTCTTCCTCTTTCTTTTGGGATTTCTATTGCTTTTGTGATCCGAATCATTAAATTTAAACCTCGAAATCTTGGTATAAAGGAACTCTTCTGGAGAGACTCTCTCGATAAAAGTTTATTCAAATTCCATACTACTTCCTATCAACAAATCTAAATCGGGGTCATTGGATATCACCAAATAACTTACGGGTGGAGATACTTTAGTTCCCATATCAACATATTCATCCGTGCTAAGAATATCCCACCGAAGAGATTGATCCATTTTGTGTAATTTGTGGCTATCCCCGCTGCAGGGAAATTACATAAAACCAGTTAATTTTAAACCAGCAAGCTCTGAAACGGCTAATTCTATATTGTATGATATTTCTTCGATTACAACGCAATTACCATAATACCGCTATTGCTGAGTTGACAGACTTTGCTTTTACGAAAGGTGAGATGTTTTTAACCAGACGCAACAACCAGGAAAATAGAGAGGTCTAAAATGCATCCACTTCCAAACAACCTTAGAGGCCCTTATTAGGGAGAATAAGCTGGAGGTCTCCCTAATAAGGGCCTCTCTAAGGTTGTTTGGAAGTGGATGCATTTTAGACCTCTCTATTTTCCTGTTTGTCGCGTCTGGTTAAAAACATCTCACCTTTCGTAAAAGCAAAGTCTGTCAACTCAGCAATTGCGGTATTATGGTAATTGCGTTGTAATCGAAGAAATATCATACAATATAGAATCAGCCGTTTCAGAGCTTGTTGGTTTAAAATTAACTGGTTTTATGGAATTTCACTGCTTCGGGGATAGCCACAAATTGCACGAAATTGATCAATCTCTTCGGTGGGATATTCTTAGCACATATGAATATGTTGATATGGGAACTAAAGTATCTCCACCCGCAATTTATTTGGTGATATCCAATGACCCCGATTTAGATTTGTTGATATGAAGTAGTTTTTATGGTATGGAATTTGAATAAACTTTTATCGAGAGAGTCTCTCCAGAAGAGTTCCTTTATACCAAGATTTCCAGGTTTAAATTTAATGATTCGGATCACAAAAGCAATAGAAATCCCAAAAGAATGAGGAAGAGGGAAAGGAAGATGAAGACGAGGGGTCCAATGAGGTCAGAGAAACAAGATGAATGTATCTATATATTTTTTGTGTTAAACTAAGTATTACTGATAGAAAATTATTGTGTTCAAAGTTGTTAATAATAAGTTTTGATTCCAACCACATATATTCAACTGGTGTCATACAATTAAAAACATCTGGGAATAACAATAGAGAGTAGAGACAATAAAGTTGGTTTATGGTTTTAGATAAACATTAGAAAGAAGAGTATCAACCTGTTTGTCCCATTTTTCAGGTCCAATCCTTTCAAGATGATTTTGAACCGCCGCATCTCCATTAAAATTTGTTTCATTAAGACTGGTCAGATTAAAAATTTGAACTATTTATGGAATTTGAATTAATTATATACAATAATACTCTAACTTAGGGTGGGTTTGTTTGTCCTTATAGTGATTTTAGAAGTTCCTTTTCAATTAAAAAGTTTGTGAAAATAGAAAAACTTTTAGAGAAGGTTTACAAAATATCTAAGTTTTAGTGTTTTTTCCTACAAGTTAAAAGTATTAGCTTACAAATGATAATATAGAAATTGATTTTAAAAGTAATTTTCTTAATCCTGCATCAAAACTACCTTAACGACTAGCACTTGTTTTAATAGAAAGTGAATATTGAAAACGCTATAAAGAATTGAGCACAAATAGTAATGTTATTTAAGTTGAAACTTGAAAAGGATAACATGATACAAACCATAATGACTACAGGGTGTCAAATATAAGAGTCACGATATATTATTAAGATAAAAATTGACCTTTCAAGTCTGGTTGGATTGTATTTAGGTGTTTGCAGTTGTTTCTTTGGAGCTGCTTGTAGGTTAAATTATCAACACAACAAATCAACTCAGCATTTATGATTCTCAATCAGCATGCTGTATTTTATTGATATTCTCATTTGTTGCACGAAAGTAAGAGGTTCTTCATCAAACTTTGATCAAACTTCTCTCCTACACTACCTATGAAGACCAACTATGATATTATCAAAGTAAGATCATAGACTATTATATTATTATTTTCATCTTACATTTCATAATTACCAACTGTCCAAACATGACTTTTGCTAACCTTACTTGCAACACTAAATTTATATGTATTATGCTATGTAATAGACAGTAATCATTGATATTTTATTTTGGTGAGGTAATTCAAAATCGTTGAGAACTAATTCAGATTAGCCTAATAAAATATTTATCCACTGTGATATCAAACTAAATGCAGATGTACATTTGTTTAATTAAGTTTGTACTAATTTTTCATTAAGACATTCATAATATTACTTGTTTGGAAAAAATAGTAATAGGTTATGGTGACAACAAAACTAATTATCACATACAACTATTCAATGGATTTTGTTAAAGTGTTCTTAACCTTACTCGGCCATTGTTGTTGCACTTCAAAAACCAGTTTGAAACAGTAAATATGTTCACTCCATTCATTTCACACGTTGACTCTCGAAGGTAATATTGCTTTCGTTTCTTGATTCAATATGAAGTAGATGGTTTGCATTTTATAGTCTTTCAAATATGAATGGTCATTAACCATGTTCGGAGTAAGGGTTCGAAAAGATTCAAAATTCTATGAGTTACATGAATGCTGCAGGTTTCATGAAAGATTACACTTTCATGTGGCTTCCTAACTAATTCTTAATGAACACATCACACCATAGACTAAGTATTCATACCCTGCTGCATATGCTTCCTACACATGACATTGAATTGTTGTTTTAGACCCTGCTATTTAGTTTAACCCATACAACTCGTGATTATGCTTGGTTCTGATTTTAACTAGGTATTGCGGTATTTATACTAACATGAAGCCGTAATGTGTCATTCATTACATTTTTTGTTATCGACTTGATTTTTTAAATTTGTTTTCAGGTGGAATCTTTGAAGCATACTTGAAGACTAATGTCACTTTTGATGCTTTTTTGTTTTTTGGGTGCATCACATGTAATGGTTGCCCTTCATTTTTTATCAATGACATGATATTAGACTTATGTATTCAACTTTTCAAATTCTTTTTATACAATGAAATTCACATGCGCATATTTTGTGCATCTTTTTAAATTTTGTAGTTCTCGGTTATACTATCTCTATTCTATTTACCATTATACAGATATATCAATTTATTTCTTGTATTTATATACATGTTAGATTTACCCGTGCGGGAGCACGGGTATTCGACTAGTTATTAAGATAAAAATTGACCTTTCAAGTCTGGTTGGATTGTATTTAGGTGTTTGCAGTTGTTTCTTTGGGGCTGCTTGTAGTTGTTAGTAATGCAATTTGTGTTTTTCGTCCTATCTTGTTCCTCAGTTTAGGTCTTTATAGTGGTTGGACACATGATTTTCATTTTCTGTTGTACAAGTCTCAGTTACGTGTTTCTAGTAGTTGGACACAAAATTTTCATTTTCTGTTGTACAAGTCTCAGTTAGGTGTTTCTAGTGGTTGGACACATGATTTTCATTTTCTGTTGTACAAGTCTCAGTTAGGTGTTTATAGTGGTTGAACACATGATTTTCATTTTCTGTTGTACAAGTCTCAGTTAGGTGTTTATAGTGGTTGGACACAGGATTTTCATTTTCTGTTGTACAAGTCTCAGTTAGGTGTTTATAGTGGTTGGACACAGGATTTTCATTTTCTGTTGTACAAGTCTCAATTAGGTGTTTATAGTGGTTGGACACAGGATTTTCATTTTTTGTTGTACAATTCTCAGTTTTAGCACTCTTTGTGCCCAGTTTTAATAAAATTTGACATTTAAAATATATATATATATATATATATATATAAGATATCGTTCCATATTGTAAAATTATTTGATAGAATATAAAATATATTTAAATTTGATATATTCTAAAATATATTTATATGCGTATTTAAATTTAAAATTAGTTCTTAATTTTAAAATGAACAATAATTATGTAAATTTAATTAAATTAAAATATAAAGAAAAAAATGACTCGTGAGATGAAAAAATAGAACATTTAATATTTAAATATAAGGATTTTATCTTTTTAAATTAAAATTATTATTGATTAAAATAAAATAAGTATTGTGTTTATAGTGATCCGTGAAATAAAAAGTTTATTTAATACAATATAAAATGTATTTATATACAGATGTAAAATTGAAATTAATTATTTAATTGTAAAATAAAAAATAATTATACAATTTCAATTGTATTAAATAATGATGCAAAAAGAAAAAAAAATGACATGTGAGATGAAAAAAGTCAAAAAAAATATTGATACGATAATGACCCGTGAGATAAAAAAATTATTTGATGCGATATAAATGTATTTAGAGACAAATGAAAAATTTAAATCCACCGTAAAAGCATCTTTGCAGAGTTGTAAGAAAATGGAACACATTTCGAAATGCAAGAGTTTTCAAAATTCCAAAACATTCGGAGGTTCCTCTTCCTCATATCCATTTTTACTGGAAACCTTGAACTGAGACGACAAACCTTTGTAAGAGAGAGACGTGAGGACGGGAGAGGGAGAGAAATGAGACAAATTTCCTAGACTGAGCCTTGTTCAACGTTCTTGTTCAACCCTAGTAAATTTGTCTCATTTCTCTTACTCTTCCATTCTCACTTCTCTCGCTCTCTGCCATTGTTTGCCGTCTCAATTCAAGGATTTCAACAAAAATGGATAGAAGGAAAAGGAACCTACGAATGTGATTTTGAAAACGGTTGAATTCCGAAACGTGTTTCGTCAAATCACGTAACAAAGAATTTTCTATAACAAAGAATTTTATTTCATCACTACGAACAACATATTTCAGGGGATATGGAAATGTCTATCGAAGTTTACTGTGGATTTAGTTGTTTCCGGTTTTCAGACAGAAAATGAAAAAAAAATAAAGATGCGAGTGATAGGAAGCTAATTCTCGGTATGTTTAAATATGTCATGCAAACACAGTCTCGAACTAATATATTCATAATAACAGGCGATAGGGATTTTAATAGTGCTTTAAATAAGCTAAAGATCCTATGAATAGAAATATTATGTTGGATCATCATAAATTACATGCTAAATCCCTAATAAGGGCCTCTAACGTTGTTTGGAAGTGGGATGCATTTTTAAAGGGAGACGTCTCTGTTTTCCTGTTTGTCGCGTCTGGTTAAAAACATCTCATCTTTCGTAAAAGCAAAGTCTGTCAACTCAACAATTGCGGTATGATGGTAATTGCGTTGTAATCGAAGAAATATCATATAATATAGAATCAGTCGCTTCAGAGCTTGCTGGTTTAAAATTAACTGGTTTTATGGAATTTCCCTGTTGCGGGGATAGCCACTGTTATTATTTTGTAAAGTTGCAGTGAAAAGAATAAAGGCAGTTGCTAGAACAAGTGGAAGAAGAGTGTGATTTCATTCAATTCCAACGTACAAATATACAATAGAATGATAACTTCCCACTAGGATCATGTTCCTATAAGTTAGGCCACTATTGAATACTAGAAACAAATTGATGACTTAATACTAGGAAAAACAAAACTTAACTAAAAATTAGGAAACATATTTGAAATATTCAAAACAGAATGAGAAATAATAGGAAACTAAAGTCTGCAAACGTGGCAGCAGTTCTAAACACAATATCTAACACTCCTCCTTGCTTTAGAGACTGCAAACACCAAGTTTAGTTCTCAAGTCTTCAAACCTGCTTGCTGATAAAGGTTTAGTAAAAATGTCTGCTATTTGTTCTTCAGTTTTGCAGTAAATAAGAGTTACAACATAATCCTTCTGCACCTCTCTCACAAAAAACAGTTTGATGTTGAAACGTTTAGTTTTTCCGTGAAATACTGGATTATAAGAAATAGCTATTGCAGCTTGATTATCAACAAAAATCTTAGTGTCTTCTTTCTGCTCGAGATGAAGATCACTCAATATCTTCCTCAGCCACAAAGCTTGATTTACAGCAGCAGTAGCAGCAACAAATTCTGATTCAGCAGTAGATTGAGCCACTGTTTCTTGTTTTTTTGAACTCCACGAAAATACTCCTGATCCAAAGCTAAAACAATATCCCGAGGTGCTTTTCATATCATCAATGGATCCTGCCCAGTCACTGTCAAAGAACCCAAGCAACTTGAATTCCCTGCTTTTCTTGGACTTGTTGCCAAAGTTGATTGTGCCTTTGATGTATCTAACCACCCTCTTAGCAGCCTTCAAGTGAATTTCACTTACACAGTTCATAAACCGAGATAAAATACTCACAACATTCAAGATGTCTGGTCTTGTTGTTGTAAGATCCATAAGGCACCCAATCAAACTTCTAAAGTATGCCTCATCCACTTTTTCAGTTTCATCTTCCTTGCTCAATTTTTCCTTTTGATTCATAGGAGTGCTTACTGACTTGCAATCTTCCATACGAAATTTTTTAAGAATTTCTGAAATTCTGGTACCAGATATGTGATGTTATGTGTGATGTCACAACAACACACTCTGCAATGGACAATGTAAAGCAACAGTAAATCAACACAATGAATTGTTCACCCAGTTCGGTTTTAACTACCTACGTCTGGGGGCTACCAAGCCAGGGATGAAATTCACTACATGTAGAATTAATTTACAGACTCAACAACCTCGTTGACAATCTCCTAAACTTAATTCCTACTAATGAACTTTCTACCTAAGAGACCACTTAGGTATGAGAACACTACTCAATCCCTAAATCACTTCAGTGATATAATTCAAAGATCACACACCTTGAATATCACTACTTGATTCTGCTTCACAGCTTTGATCAAGAACAACTCAAAACAATAATACCAATTCACACTCGAATGATTTACAAACACGAAGACACAATGACACTCAGTCTTTAGCTATTTTTCTTCGTTGTTTTTCCTTCAGTACAGATTCGCTTTATATAGTTAGAAGAATTGAACTTGGACCTGCTACAATATCTGACCTGATTTGTTATTTAAAACTGAATCTTCAAACCAAATTTTCGCTCTCAAAATCTTCTTAAATATTCAGCCTTTAAACACTCCTACAAATCTGCATCAAATCTACTTGCAACAGAAAATATCTATCCCAAGATATCCGCAACCAATGAGACTAACTGCTCTCCCAATATCCAGCTAAAACGCAAACCCTAACAACATCACTAAACCTGATGTTATTAATCTTCTGCAGACCTGATGTCATGACATCGCATGTGACATCAGACTACACAACTCCAACAAGTTAAACACTTAACATAAACCAATGTTAATACTCAATGTTAAGACATCACCCATGTGACTTCAACATTGACCAACTTTGTTTTACCAAAATTCTAGCCAATCCAAGAACCAACAATCTCCCCCTTTGGCTAATTTTGGCTAAAAAAATCTCTGCAACATCAGAGACTTCAGCAGCGGATAAAAAAAATTTAACAACAACCAACAAACAGCTCTCATCAACAAAGAGCAAACTCCCCCTCAAAACCAGAACCAGCATAACCAGCTGTTCAACATGCACACTCAGGCTAACTCTCCCCCTTTTTAGCCACAATTGGACAATTACCAAACACAATGTCCTGACATAAAGTCATGATCAAACACAAGTTCCAACACATTGACTGTCCAGTCGATACAAACGATGCTCCTTGTTTTTCATTATAAACACAAGCCTTTCTTCTAGAGGCACCACTCAGCAACCAAGAATGAGCCAGTCAAGCTCCAAAGATGCAGCAAAGAACCTCAAGCAGGAGGACAAGAAACCAGATCCACTGAAGAAGAAGAGCAAAACACAGACACCAGCTGGAACTTCTTCAGGAGCAACAAGAGCTGGTAGGACCTCAGAGACAAGAATGAAAACCAGCAAGAACCCTCCAGTGCAACGACATGCTTCTGATGATGAATGGGATGAAGACTGGAAAACTTTTCTAGATTCAGGGGCTTGGGACAATCTGTAGACTCTTTATTTGTAACTTTTTATGAACTCCAATCTTGTATGCCTTCAGTAGTTGAATCAATTTTCAATAAAGTACACAACTGCACAATACACTCTCCAGCACACTTAATCTTCATAAATGCAAATTCCAAATTTACTTCTTAAACTTTCAAATTGGTTTACATCTAAGGATTTAGTGAAAATATCATATAATTGCTTATCTGTAGCTACATGTTCTAAGACAATAACTTTGTCTTCAACCAACTCTCTTATAAAATGATGCCTTATATCAATATGCTTAGTCCTGCTATGCTGAATAGGATTCTTAGAAATATTGATAGCACTCAAATTATCACAGTACAATGTCATGACATCTTGCTTGACATTGTATTCAGTCAGCATTTGCTTCATCCAAACAAGTTGAGAACAACTACTCCCTGTTGCTATGTACTCAGCCTCAGCAGTAGAGAGAGACACACAGTTCTGCTTCTTACTAAACCATGATATCAGATTATTCCCTAAGAAGAAACAACCTCCTGAAGTGCTTTTCCTATCATCAACACTCCCAGCCCAGTCAGCATCACAATATCCCCTTAACTCAGTTCCAGATCCATGACTATACAGCATCCCATAGTCACTAGTGCCATTTACATATTTCAAGATCCTCTTTACTTGATTCAAGTGACTAACCTTAGGCTCAGATTGGTATCTGGCACAAACTCCAACAG
Source organism: Lathyrus tuberosus (assembly GCA_022829125.1). NCBI lineage: Eukaryota > Viridiplantae > Streptophyta > Magnoliopsida > Fabales > Fabaceae > Lathyrus > Lathyrus tuberosus. Next base: position 574,040 of record JALAZF010000446.1, read on the forward strand.
CAAAAGCAATGTCAGGTCTGCTAGCTGTGAGATACAATAGACTCCCAATCATGCTTCTATATAAACTTTGATCCACACTGACACCATGTTCATCCTTGGATAATTTTAGATGAGTAGGAGCAGGAGTCCTCTTGTGATTAGCATTCTTTAGACCAAACTTCTTCACTATGTTCTATGCATACTTGCTCTGAGAAATGAATATGGAGTCCTCCATTTGTCTAACTTGTAGACCAAGAAAATAGTTCAGCTCACCAACAAGACCCATTTCAAATTCAGACTGCATCTGTTCCACAAAATGTTTCACCATTGCATCTGACATCCCACCAAATACTATGTCATCAACATAGATTTGAGCTATCATTAGTTTTCCTCCTTCCTCTTTAACAAACAAAGTCTTGTCAATCCCTCCTTTTCTGTAGCCATTCACAACGAGGAATTCAGTAAGTCTTTCATACCAAGCTCTTGGTGCTTGCTTCAAACCATATAGAGCTTTTCTTAGTTTGTACACATGGTCAGGAAATGTTGGATCAATAAATCCTTTTGGTTGATCAACATACACCTCTTCATTTAAGTAACCATTCGAGAAGGCACTTTTAACATCCATCTGAAAAAGCTTGAATTTGAAATTACAAGCCACACCTAAGAGCAATCTGATAGATTCCAGTCTTGCCACAGGAGCAAAGGTTTCATCATAATCAATTCCTTCAACCTGAGTGTATCCCTGAGCAACTAATCTGGCCTTGTTTCGGGTGACCACTCCTTGTTCATCAGATTTATTCTTATAGATCCACTTGGTGGCAATCACATTAACTCCATCAGGCCTAGGTACAAGCTCCCATACTTCATTCCTCTTGAATTGCTCCAGCTCTTCATGCATTACATTTATCCAAAACTCATCAGTCAATGCTTCCTTGACATTCTTTGGCTCAATTTTGGAGACAAAGCATGAACTTGCTATAACATCTCTTGACCTAGTCCTCACTCCAGAGTTTGGATCACCTATAATGAGCTCCTTTGGGTGGTCCTTCTGCACTCTGATGGAGGGATCCTTATGAGGTTGCTCAGTTTTAGGCTCAGCAGCAGCAACACTAGGAGTTGGGCTTCTGTCTTCAACTTCTGGAGCAACTTCACCAACTGATGTTCCAACATCATCTAGGACATCATCATCTTCCTGCTTGTCCTTGTCATCAATCACCACATTGATTGACTCCATCATCACCTTGGTTCTAGAGTTAAAAACCCTATATGCTCTGCTGTTAGTAGAATATCCAAAAAATATTCCTTCATCACTTTTGGAATCCAATTTTCTTCTCTGTTCTCTATCAGCCAGAATATAACATCTACTTCCAAAAACATGAATGTATTTAACATTAGGTTTTCTTCCCTTCCATAGTTCATACAGAGTGGATGAAGTGCCTTTTCTCAGGGTAATCCTGTTGTGAATGTAGCAGGCAGTATTCATGGCCACAGCCCAGAAGTGATAGGGAAGTTTCTTGGCGTGGATCATTGCTCTAGCAGACTCTTGGATAGTTCTGTTCTTCCTCTCAACTACTCCATTTTGCTGAGGAGTAATAGGAGATGAAAACTCATGACTTATACCTTCAGCAGAGCAAAATTCTTCAAACTTGCTATTCTCAAACTCTCTTCCATGGTCACTTCTTATCCTGATAACGTTACTCTCCTTTTCTCTTTGGAGTCTTTGACAAAGATCTTTAAAAACATCAAACACCTCTGATTTGTCTTTGATGAAGCTCACCCAGGTGTACCTTGAAAAGTCATCCACCACTACATACGCATATTTCTTTCCACCCAGACTTTCAACCTGCATAGGTCCCATCAAGTCCATATGAAGTAGTTCCAAGACCTTGGAGGTGGTGTCATGTTGAAGCTTCGGATGAGACATCTTTGTCTGCTTCCCCTTTTGACAGTCTCCACACACTTTTCCTTCCTCAATATTAAGTTTAGGAATTCCTCTTACTGCTTCTGAGGAGATGATTATCTTCATTCCCTTCAGGTGAAGATGTCCCAACTTCTGATGCCAGATTTTGACATCATCTTCTTTAGCAAAAACACAAGTGGGAGAACTTGAGTCTTATGGCACCCAAAGATAACAAATGTCCTTAGACCTGGCTCCTTTCATAATAACTTCTCCTTTATCATCTATGACAATGCATTCAGACTTTGTAAAGTCTACTTTAAATCCTTGATCGCAAAGTTGACTAATGCTAATCAAATTAGTTGTCAGTCCTTTAACAAGAAGAACATCCTCCAGTCTGGGAGCACTAGCACAGTTCAGTTTACCACTCCCCTTGATCTCTCCTTTGACCCCATCACCAAATGTAACATAGCCTGAAGAATGAAGCTTCATATCTACCAACAGATTCTTTACTCTAGTCATGTGCCTTGAACACCCACTGTCAAAGTACCAATCTTCTTTGGTAGAAACCCTTAAAGAAGTGTGAGCTATCAAGCTGGTAACCTTAACTTTAGGAACCCATTGCTTCTTAGGCTTGGAAATCTGCCTTCCTTTATAACAGTTCTGTTTGGGAACACCCTGATGAGCCTTCGATGGATACCCATGTAGCTTATAACAAAAAGCCTTAATGTGTCCAAAACATCTACAATGGTGACATCTCCAGTGCCTGTATTTCCTCTTGGATGGAGTTCTGTCATGATGTTCTAACATCTGTTTTAACATCACTGGTTTAGAGGTGACAACATCAATAGAACCTGCATTATTGGTGAATCCCAAACCACCTTTGTCTGCAGCCATCTTCCCAATACTAAGAATGTTGTCTAAAGCATCAGTACCATTGTTCAACATTCTGATAGTTTTGGTCATAGAGTCCAGTTTATAGTTAAGCATACTGACTTCAGCTTCGAGTTCAGTCTTTTCAGCTTTTAACTGTACTATGGTTTTCTTCAGCTCTTCTCCTTCAAGACACACTTGTTCACTTCTTATGAAAAGATCTTTATAAGTGACAGCAAGTTCATCATAAGTCACCTCATCATCACAGGAATCATCATCTGACTCATAAACCCCAACCATAGCTCTAACAAGTTTAGCTGAATTTTCTTCATATTCACTCTCACTGTCAGACCAAGAAGCTGATAACCCTTTCTGCTTCTTTAGAAAAGTAGGACATTCCTTTTTGACATGTCCATACCCTTCACACTCAAAGCATTGTGTTCCTTTGTCATTACTGGATTTTTCTCCATCTTTAGACTTCTTCCCTTGTTCTCCTGATCTGTTGATGTCAGAGGTAATGTTCTTGACATTGGGATTATAACTCCTATTTATCCTTTTCATAACTTTTTTGAACTGTTTACCCAGCAAAGCAATAGCCTGAGACAACTCCTCCTGAGAATCATCTTCTTTCCCTTTCTTGGCTTCTTCAGAACTGGAAACCAAAGTTATACCCTTGGACTTCTTCTCCGGTTCCTCTTTACTTAACCCTAGCTCAAATGTTTGAAGAGATCCAATAAGCTCATCAAACCTTATTTTGCTGATGTCTTGAGCTTCTTCAATTGCAGTCACCTTCATCTTGTACCTCTTAGGAAGGGACCTAAGGATTTTCCTTACAAGCTTTTCTTCTGACATCTTTTCTCCAAGAGCACTGGATGCATTTGACAGCTCAAGGATACTCATGTGGAAGTCATGGATAGTCTCATCTTCCTTCGTCTTCAGACTTTCAAATTTTGATGTTAGAATCTGAAGTCTTGACATCTTAACTCTAGATGATCCTTCATATGTATTCTTCAAGATGTCCCAAGCTTCCTTAGCAACTTCACAGGTATTGATCAACCTGAATATATTCTTATCTACTCCATTGAAAATAGCATTTAAAGCTTTGGAATTACCAAGGGCAAGCTCATCTTCTTCCTTGGTCCATTCTTCTTCAAGTTTTAGCTTTGAGGTGCCCTCTTTATCTTTCCCAGCATTATCTTTCTCAAACACAACAGGTGCTTTCCATTCTTTAATGATAGCCTTCCAAGCCCTGCTGTCTAAGGATTTCAAAAAGGTGATCATCCTTGGTTTCCAATAATCATAATTTGAGCCATCCAAAATAGGGGGTCTGTTAACAAATCCTCAAACTTCTTTGTCCATCTTTACACCAGAAAGTAACTTCCCTAGATCTCACCCAGAGACAGACAGGATGCCTGCTCTGATACCAATTGAAATTCTGGTACCAGATATGTGATGTTACGTGTGATGTCACAACAACACACTCTGCAATGGACAATGTAAAGCAACAGTAAATCAACACAATGAATTGTTCACCCAGTTCGGTTTTAACTACCTACGTCTGGGGGCTACCAAGCCAAGGATGAAATTCACTACTTGTAGAATTAATTTACAGACTCAACAACCTCGTTGACAATCTCCTAAACTTAATTCCTACTAATGAACTTTCTACCTAAGAGACCTCTTAGGTATGAGAACACTACTCAATCCCTAAATCACTTCAGTGATATAATTCAAAGATCACACACCTTGAATATCACTACTTGATTCTGCTTCACAGCTTTGATCAAGAACAACTCAAAACAACAATACTAATTCACACTCGAATGGTTTACAAACACAAAGACACAACGACACTCAGTCTTTAGCTCTTTTTCTTCGTTGCTTTTCCTTCAGTACAGATGCGCTTTATATAGTTAGATGAATTGAACTTAGACCTGCTACAATATCTGACCTGATTTGTTATTTAAAACTGAATCTTCAAAACATATTTTCTCTCTCAAAATCTTCTTAAATCTTCAGCCTTTAAACACTCCTACAAATCTGCATCAAATCTGTTTGCAACAGAAAATATCTATCCCAAGATATCCGCAACTAATGAGACTAACTGCTCTCCTAATATCCAGCTAAAACGCAAACCCTAACAACATCACTAAACCTGATGTTATTAATCTTCTGTAGACCTGATGTCATGACATCGCACGTGACATCAGACTACACAACTCCAACAAGTTAAACACTTAACATAAACCAATGTTAATACTCAATGTTAAGACATCACCCATGTGACTTCAACATTGACCAACTTTGTTTTACCAAAATTCTAGCCAATCCAAGAACCAACAATTTCCTTTACATATTTCTTTTGACAAATGAAAACTTCATCTTGACTTTGCTTAATCTCCATTGCAAGAAAAAAGGTCATCAATCCAAGATCTGTCATCTCAAATACTTTCATCATTTCCATCTTGAATTCATCAATCAATATTGCATTATTCCCAGTTACAAAAATATCATCAACATAAAGAGATATAACAAGAATATCAATCTCACAATGCTTAATGTAAAGAGTGGAATCTGATAAACTTTTAACAAATCCTAAGCTCAACAGATGGTTATCTACTCTACTGTGCCAGGCTCTTGGAGCTTGCTTCAGTCCATAGAGAGCCTTCTTGAGGAGATAAACCTTGTCTTCTTCTTCTTTCTTCACAAATCCTTCCGGCTGTTCAACATAAATTTCTTCTTGCAAAAAACCATATAGAAATGCTGATTTAACATCTAATTGGTACACTTTCCAACCCATTTGTACTGCAACAGCAAGCAACAACCTGATAGTATCTAGCCTGGCCACTAGCGCAAAAGTGTCTGAGTAGTCTACTTCAAAAATCTGAGCGTAGCCTTTAACCACCAGCCTCGCCTTGTGCTTGTTGATGGAACCGTCAGCATTTAGTTTGGTTCGAAACACCCACTTAACACCAATGATTTTTCTGTCTTGAGGTCTATCAACAAGCTTCCATGTATTATTTTTCTCTATCATGTGCAGCTCCTCCTTTATTGCAACCATCCATTTTTTATCGAGTATTGCTTCATTAAAATCTGCAAGCTCACAAACAGCAATATTGCATCTTTGATAGACATCAGAAAGCAATCTAGTACCTCTAATTAGAATGTCGTCCACCATCTCATTTTCCCAATCTTCACCACTCTGTCTCTCAACATTTTTGAGCTGATTTGAGGCTTGATTTGACACTTTTAAAGTTTCCCAGATCCATTCTTCGTTTTCCACAAAGTGCACGTCTCTACTCATGACAATATTTCCCGTTTTTGGTTGAAAAACTTTGTAGGCTTTGGATATTGTGCTATAACCGATGAAAATGCCTTGTACTGCCTTCTTGTCAAGCTTATCACGCTTAACTTGAGGAACATAGGTGAAGCACAAACAACCAAATACTTTAAGAAAGTTAAAAGAAGGTTTATATCCATACCAAGCTTTGAATGGTGTCTGATTCTTCACAGCTTTTGTGGGAAGCCTGTTTTGAAGAAAAACCGATGTATTTGCCGCTTCAGCCCAAAACTTTTTTGCTAAGTTATTCTCATGCAACATGCATCTTGTCATCTTCATTATGTATCTATTTCTTCTTTCACTATCTCCATTTTTTTGTGGAGTGTACGGGGCAGTAAGTTGGTGTTTTATACCCGCTTCTTCACAAAAGGAATTAAATTCTCTAGATGTATATTCTTTTCCATTATCAGACCTTAGAACTTGAATATTGCAGCCACTTTCATTTTCCACCCTCTTCTTGAACTTCCAAAACACTCCAGCAACTTCTGACTTGAATTTTAAGAAAAAAATCCAGCAAAATCTTGTAAAATCATCAATGAAGGCAATATAGTAAATGCTACCGTTTAGAGAGGGTGTTCTTTGTGGTCCGCATAAATCAGTATGAATTAGCTGAAGCTTTTGTGTTTCTCTCCAAGCTGATTTTGGAAATGGTTATCTGTGTTACTTTCCATATTGACATGCTTGGCAGTGAGGAAGAGAATCTTCTAACACATGTAAATCCCTCACTAGTTTCTTTGTTTGAAGCAGTAGTAATCCTTGATGGTGATAATGACCAAGCCTCTTGTGCCATATCTCCGTGACACTTTCCTTGATGGGAAATGCAACTTGCTTCTCCTTCAATGGATTAAGTGTGAAACTCTTTCCCCTCATCTTGACCTTGAACATTTCTTGGCCAGAAACATCCTTTATCAAACAGTGTTTGTTTTCAAAGTGTACCTTGAAGCCTTTCTCCATCAATTGACCAACACTTAACAAATTTTGGTCAATTTCTGGAACATAGAGAACATCGGAGATAAGTTTTGTACCCGAACAACTTGTAATTGCAATGGTGCCTTTTCCTTTGATAGCTATATATTGCCCATTGCCAATTCTGACTTTTGACATTTCTGAACTCCTTAATTCCTTGAACAGCTCCTTGTCATATGTCATATGATTAGTGCAACCACTATCAATTAACCAACTGTCACTTGAATCATTGCCTGAGAAGCAAGTAGCAACAAAGAGTTGGTCCCCGTCATCTTCCTCTTCTTGATCAACAACTTGAGCGTCTACTTCTTGCTGTTTAATTTCAGTTCTGTAAATTACAGCTTCATGACCAAGTTGGTTACACTTGCTGCATTTCGCATCAGGTCGCCTCCAACATCTAAAAGGAGGATGACCCATTTTGCCACAATGTTGGCATGGTGGATAATTACCCTTTGAACTTCCAATCTTGTTCTTATTGATGCTCGTTGTAGCATCTCCACTTGCAACAAAATTCTTCTTGTTCTTTTTCTTCCATATTTTCTCTTTGTCTTGATACTTAACTGAAAGTACTCCTTCCACAATTCCTTCTTGCCTCATGGCCCTTCGTTGCTCTTGGGCTTGTAAGGCATGAATGACTTCTGCCAAAGTGATCTTATAAAGATCCTTTGCATTCTCTAAAGAGGCTAGAGATGCCTCATATCTTTCGGGCACAGTAACCAAAAAATTTTCTACAATTCTGGAATCAGCAAATCCAGTTCCAAGTAATCTAACCTTGTTTGCAATAGAAAACAATTTGTCTGAGTATTCTTTGATTGTCTCAGACTCTTTCATTTTTTGCAACTCAAATTCTCTCATCAAATTCAGAACTTGCATGCTTCGAATTCTCTCATCCCCTGCATATTCTTCCTTCAAATAGTCCCATATTGCTTTTGGTGTTTTAAGGGTCATGATTCTAGTAAAAACTGTTTCTGAAACACCAGCAAAGAGACACGATTTTGCCTGTGCCTTTTTTTTTTTCCTTGTGATATTTCAACTGAGCCATAGTAGGATTATTCGGCAGCGGAGGAACGTCATAATCCTCTTCTATGGCTTCCCAAGCGTCCAAAGCTTCTAGGTAAGATTCCATTTTTACTGCCCAAATGTCATAGTTGTTCCCATCAAAGATAGGAGGAGCAACTTTTGAAAAACTTGACCCATCTTCCATTTCACAAGTCCCTCAAGAAGAGAGCTCTCGATACCAATTGTTATTATTTTGTAAAGTTGCAGTGAAAAGAATAAAGGCAGTTGCTAGAACAAGTGGAAGAAGAGTGTGATTTCATTCAATTCCAACGTATAAATACACAATAGAATGATAACTGCCCACTAGGATCATGTTCCTATAAGTTAGGCCACTATTGAATACTAGAAACAAACTGATGTCTTAATACTAGGAAAAACAAAACTTAACTAAAAATTAGGAAACATATTTGAAATATTCAAAACAGAATGAGAAATAATAGGAAACTAAAGTCTGCAAACGTGGCAGCAGTTCTAAACACAATATCTAACAACCACAAATTGCACGAAATGGATAAATCTCTTCCATTGGATATTCTTGATATTGCATAGGCTGAAAAACAATTCAACAAGATAGCCATGGTGAATATGTTGATATGGGGTCTATAGCATCCCACCCGTAAGTTATTTGGTGAGACATCGATTTGGAAGATATTTTGAATGAATTGAGAGACATGAAATATAAAATCATGCTCATTTACCTTGATTCAATTGATCCACCTACTCAACCGTTACTTAAAAGTAGCTTCAGTGGTATGAAATTTGAATAAACTTTTAACAGGAGAGTCTCCATTATCTTTCAAAGAATTAAGCCATGTCAGGAGTTTCAGGTTTAAATTTGATGTTTCGAATCATAAAAGCAAAATAAAGAGGAGAGAAAGACCCCAAAAGAAAGAGGGAGACGAAGACGAGTTATAATATTACACCAAAATTTCAGCATGGTGATTCGAAAGTAGTCATTGCAGATGAAGACCATAAGAAGAATGAAAGTTCCTCCTCTAAACACCATCTCCTTGAAGGTTTGAATCTATATTCTTTTATATTTTCCCTTAATAATTTTTTTTGTGATTATATGTGTATCTTATTGTTATTTATGGAAGTGTGTTTCTGACCTATAACTAATTATCAACATTACTTTTTATTCATAAACGTGTTTTAGTTAGTTAGTTGCAACAGTTCTAGATAAACTTGAATGTTTCAAAAAATTTAATACAATTTAGTTTTCATTTTACAGCTATATTTTCAAGAACAAAAATGATATTTTGACACCAATCCATACACTTACACCGTATGTACGGACGGTGAATAGTGTCATCCGTACATAAACAGTATATGTCCGTACGGTGAATAGTGTCGCCGTACATGAATAGTGACGTCCGTACCGGACGAAAATAATACATGCCCGTACATGAATAGTGTCGTCCATACATGAACAGTACCGTCCGTACCGTACGGAAATACGGTGTAGGTGTAGGCATGAGTGTCAAGATAGCATTGCTGTTTCAAGAAACATTAGTCGTTCATAATCCTTTTTTTTCTATCAATAATTACAAATACTTCATTTAATGTTGCTAATTATTTCTAGTAAAAACAGGTACCGACATGGCAATAAGAAATTTTTCAGATATTATGAGTTCATCGAACCATGAACTGAAAAGAGGAATGGGTATACTCTTTCAATGACATTCAATCATATAAACTACTATGTAGACATGCCAGCAATAAGTCTCGCAATTCTAAGCATTGCATTTTTCTATGTAACTATTATGAAAACTACCATTTTTAACTAAGTAGAAACTTAGCATTTGCTAGTGTATAAATATGATAAGCTTGTATTTTATGACGTTTATCACATCAGGAAATGAAGAGTCAAGGAGTCAACAGGGATAAACTTCTACTATTACAAGATGTTAGTGGTGCTTTTAGACCAGGAATATTAACAGCACTAGTAGGTGCTAGCGGTGCTGGAAAGACAACCCTTATGGATGTATTAGCTGGAAGATAAACAACTGGATACATTGAAGGAAATATCAGCATATCAGGTTACCAAAAGAACCAAACAACATTCGCTCGAATAAGTGGTTACTGCGAACAAAAGGATATTCATTCTCCATATGTTACTGTCTATGAATCACTACTATGGATGAATTAGCTGGAAGATAAACAAGTGGATACATTGAAGGAAATATCAACATATCAGGTTATCAAAGGAACCAAACAACATTCGCTCGAATAAGCGGTTACTGCCTATGAATCACTACTATTTTCGGTGTGGCTTGGTCTTCCTTCAGATGTAAAGACAAGACTCGAATGGTGTGTTGGTACAAGCTTTGTCATCTTAAGTAATTTTATGATGAATTCTTTTTAATACAAATTTGCTTTTGTTTTTTATTTCTATTGCTAATATAGATGTTTGTCGAAGAAGTTATGGAGTTAGTAGAGCTTAAACCACTTAGAGATGCTCTTGTCAGGCTTCCAGCTGTGGAAGGTCTATCAACATAACAAAGGAAGAGGCTTACTATTGTTGTGGAACTGGTTGCCAACCCTTCAATCATCTTCATAGATGAACCAACTTCAGTCCTCGATGCTAGAGCCGCTGCTATCGTTATGCGTACCGTGAGAAACACAGTAGACAGAGGGAGAACGGTTGTATGTACAATTCATCAGCCAAGCATAGACATTTTTGAAGCTTTTGACGAGGCAAGTCAATACTCTCTAGACTCAAGAGTCTATGTTATTTATTTCCCTGGTTGACTATTATTGAATTCTAGCTTTTGATGAAAAGAGGATATAGATCCATCCCCTCCTTCCCTTTCTCTAATGCTTCCATTATACTCATTCATAACCATTCATTCACTTGAAAAGAGGATATAGATCCATCCCCTCCTTCCCTTTCTCTCATGCTTCCATCGTACTCAAGCCTAACCATTAATTCACTTTATTTATTTGTATTTTATGAACTATTACTTTTTTGTGTGATCTTTCAACCATTGGATTTCAAAAAGGAGGGAATGTTGAACCATAAAAATTGGAGAGGATCCAAATCCTTATCTATGTTGGACCTCTCGGTCGCAACTCTCATAAGCTTGTAGAATATTTCAAAGTGAGTATTGAACATTTTGAAATTTTTGCATGTCTACCATTCTGAAGTGTTTATTATATATGTAATAACTTCATCTAATGTACACAAACTTCAGGCTATCTCAGGGGTACAAAAAATCAAGGATGGTTATAATCCAGCTACATGGATGCTTAAGGTCACTTTGCTTCAATTGAAGCTCAACTAAATGTAGATTTTGCAGACATTTATAACAACTTTACCCTTTACCAGTAAGTGTTTTTTGTTGTAACTATGTTTGCGTAAGTTACAATTGACAAAAATTCTATCTTTATAACACCAGACGAAGTTGTTGCTTCCATTCTAATGGGCTTCTTTATGAAATTTTGGAACTTATTCTCTGGCTTTGTCATTCCTGTGATGGTATGTCATCTACCTTTTTGACATGTAATTCATATTTTCATTTTGGTCTCAAATTCAATAGTGAGAAAAAAATTTTAAATTTTTAAAAGTTTGAGAACTTATTTAAAAATGCATTTGTCTTTTTAAAATGGAAACTAACATTTACTTACTTTCTCCGGTATGATATACAACAAATTTCGGCATGGTGAAGATGGTATTATTGGGCTTCTCCTATTGCATGGTCTATATGGCCTTATAACTCACAATTCGGTGACAAAAATACAGAAATAGTGATGAAGCATGGAGCAGAAGGAATTCTTGAAACAAAGTTGGGGTTATAATCATGATTACCTTCTACAATAAGATGGGTTGTCCTCTTTGCATTTATCCTTGTCTTTGGCATCAAATTCAACTTCCAGAATAGATAGTATGAGGATAACCACTTATATATCAGCTTAAAAATTACATTACATGTTAAGTTTTCTTATTGGTATAGGTATTCGTGCATTAATAAAAGAGCATGCTAATACTATAAGGGGAAGCTCCACAAAAGATGTTTTCACACCCCTATTGAAAGTTTTAGAGCATGATGAAGTCGACAAGGCTATATCCAGATTGCACCTTAGAGAAAGGGTTTTGGATAAAAAGGTCCTCAGACGATGATACTACTAGAATTTAATGGTCTACGAGACCAAGAAATATGTGATGAAGTTTTCTTAAAAATTCAAATTTCACATTGGTTAAAGATAGAGTCTCATAAAAGTATATCTATAATGACATTTTCCACTCTCCTTCCAAGATAGTTTTAGAGTTAGATCAAACTTTAATGCTAGTATTATATATCACAGTTTAACTAAGTAATCATTTTTATTTTAAAAAAATTTACAAAACCCCTAATTTTAACTAATTCTTTAGTCACAAATATTTATTCTATGCATTATATTTATAATAAAGTAAAATTAGTATATTATGATTAATTCTATTTTTATTTAGAAGTTATTAAAGACAATTAAATTTTAGTAGTCAATTAGTGAAAACAAATACTTACTGTTGATCGGAGCTTATCAGACTGGATCGTCGTGGCCTTCACGTAGGACGGCTGAAGATGGTTGTAGGAGAGAAAAAGGGGTTGTACATGCAAGGTACTCCGATGCCAAAGTAAGTGTTTGGTCAAAAGACAGAAAGCAAGTACAAAAATATAAAGGTATAGAATGTGTGATATTGGATACCTGACCCTCTAAAGTGAGAGGGTATTTATAAGATAATCCCCCAGCGCGGGGCCAAGATCTCTCATGTGGCCAAGGTATGTGGTCGACTAGTGAGAGACTGCCAGGTGGAGAGCAGAGCGCGTGGCCCTCTAACCTGGTCTAACTGTCCCCGTGATATCCGGGGAGGCAGTTGGTCGCGTGAACTGTAGGGCGAGTAAGGGGACGTGCCCAACGGCTAGTCCCTGCCCTACGGCTAGTTTTTGTCCAACGGCTAGTTTATGGCCATTGGGCCTGGCCAATGGTTGGACTGGATTGGGCCTTACCCTCTGGGGGGAAAAACGTCTGCCCAGTCCAGAACAGGAACCCTCCGAGTCTTTGCTCTGCAGGAGAGTGATGACTTAAGGTGGCTGTATTGCCCGAGCGATGTGGTCGGGGCACGTTCCTTGTTTTCGCGGAAGTCGAGGTGGTTGCCATCAGTGTTTTGCTTTCCCGACCATCAGCCGATGCTCATGAAGCATGTTCGTGAGACGGTCAATTTCAGTCGACCAGGATCTTTTGTGGGGATGCCCACGGAATCTGGCGTTATCATTGTCGGGGAGCTCTGAAGTTGATTTGTCGTCGGGAATTTATGCTCGCGGGATAGCAATGGACTTGTATCGTTTTTCATTTGGAATGTCAAGCGAATATCCCCTGTGACACGTGGTGGACATGCAGCCCCTGTCAGTCCTAGAGTCGCCTAGGCTATGATGGCCTTTGTGATTCCCCACGATCAAGTGCTTATAAAAAGGGGGAGGAAGATTTCATTTGTACACTTCTCACAAATTTCTTTTCTCCACTTCCTTGCTCTGCAACTTGTCATTTCGCCGGAGCTTCTGTCCGCTGCCGTCGACCTTCATCATCTCCGCTCACACCTTCATCTCCAACTCTTCGTATTCAAGTAAGTTTGTTCATCTTTTCTGCATTTCTCATGGAGATCTTCATTTTCTGGGTTTCTTCATGGATTTTCCGGTGATGTATGAGTTTTCCGTTTGAAGATTCATGTGTTCTTCGATGAACATATGAATTTCTGGAAAATCTATGAGCAACATGAAGAACACAAAGATCCTAGAATGAATGTTGGATTTTTTTTTGTAGATCCTCCTAGATTCTGGTTAGGATTAGTTTTAGGTTTGTAGTCGGGTGCTAGGTCTGATCGTCGAAAAGTCTTAGTTCTGCGTGGTGAGCTTGCGTCGTCGCACTCGAGCTCCCCTTTTGTTGAGTCGCGGAGACTTGTCCCCGCCGTTGGGGACGACGTCGTCGTCGTAACGAGTCGTGGTCAAAACGGGCTTGAGGTTGTCCTCGACTTCTTCCCCGCCCTTTCACTTAACTAGTGGTGGAAGGGTGGATTTGATCTTTGTCGTCGAATTCACTTTTTCTTCTTCTGCTTTTCAGGTGAAAATGGCTGATGCCCGTGATGAAGTCGTGCCCGACGCCCTGGCTTCGCCAGAGGAGGCAGAGCTGGCCGTCGAATATGCTAACGTTCAGGTCGCGAGAGGGGACCTTCAATGGATTGCGCACGAGCCGTTGTCGACCAAGTCGACGTTTACGGAGGAGGAGATATGGGAATTTTCTTTACTGGAAGATCGGGCCGAGGGCGCCCCCAGGAACTGGAAGGCCTTCCGCCCCGCTGAAGACGGCCGGATCTGCTCGATATATCCGGGGATGCGGTTCCCCATGTATGAGTTTTCCTTTGTGGAGGCTAAGTTTTATCTCCCGTTCACTGACTTCCAGGAGGCCCTTTTCCGTCATTTGGAGTTGTGCCCGGCCCAACTTCATCCGAACGCGTTGGCCTTCAAACGTGCCATCGAGCTGGTGTGTCGCTTTCTCCATGTCGGGGCGACCGTAGATCTCTTCTTCTATATCTTCCAGCGCCAACGAAGCACCACAGGCACGAAGCAGAGTTGGGTGTCATTCAAACAGCAGAGCAGACTCTTCTGGCCGTACTCAGAGTCTGTTCGTCATTTTAAGGATAGGTTCTTAGTTGTGAAGCATATTTCTGAAGCGGCCAAGAGGTCCATTTCGACGCTTGAGAAGGTGACTGTTGATGATCGGCAGGTTAAGAAGCCTGTGTCTAAGTTTCCTCTGGAGTGGGTGTTTACCCATTTTAGGTATATGACCGACAATGTTTTGGTGAAGCACGAGCAGCTTAGTGAGGGCGACAAGGAATCCTATAAGGTACTTCATGCTTATGTGGAGAGTTTTTCCCCGGCTTATGTAGTGGACCAGGATGGTAATGAGCTGCTCGGGGATGATGGCGAGCCTGCCTGAGCAGGTCGATATGTTAACACCAAGGCTCTCCTTGAGTGCGAAAACGATGATGTTGCGTTCCAGCTGCTCGGTATGGTTTGTTCTCATGCGTGTATTTATTAAGTTTTTCTGAATACTGATTTATTTTTTTGTGTGCTCGCAGAGAAGATGGCCGACATGAGGGAACAGTTGGTGAATTCTCAGGCGGTCAAGGTTCAGAAGAAGACGACAGCAGCGCCCAAGGTCAGGGCGGCCAAACAACAGTCAACGCTAGAGAAATTTGTGTCTGGCTCTAGTCCTACTCCGGGGACAACTTCCACACCACCAACTCTGGAGGCCTCTCATAAAAGAAAGCGGGATGTCGCAGGAGTCTTCTCAGCGGCTTGTTCGGGCGGTTTTGCTGGTGGCAAATTTGTCCTGCCCTCATGCTACTTGTAGGGGACAATGTTCGATGAAGGGGATTCCATCGTCGTCCCCAAATCTGACGCTTCGGCCATCTTATCTGCTAATCCTCAGGCACAGAGGAAACTTCTTTGTCAGGATGTGGCGGGCATGTTTAGGGTGCTCGAGGCGGCGCTGGCCCTTGGTTACGCAGAAAGGGTTCCCTTTTTTGACCTCAGGAAAGCCACGGCCAGAATCGACGAGCTGGAGCTGGAAGCCGCTGCTTTGGACAACGAACTGAAGAAGCTGCAAGGCCATGATGAGGCCAAAATACTGCTTCAACGAGAGGTTACCCAGATGCAGGATAAGGTGACCAAAGTCGACGAAGAAAATGCCCATTTGAAGGAGAGGGTGGCTGAGCTGGAGGGGTCGTTGGCGGCTGCCGGCGACGAGACTGAGGATGAAAAGTCTTTCAAGACGAGGAAGGATTTGATCGGGAGGATCCGACTCCTCGGAGAAGATAACTTGAAGGCGGCTAAATTTGGATTTAATGCTTCTACAGAGCAGTTGAAATCCCTCAACTCCGACGTCCAGCTGCTGACCGAGGGAATGGGTCTGCTCAACGTGGTCGTGGATGGCCAGGTGGTTTCTCCGGAGGACGTTAGCGAGGTTGTGTAGATTTTATGAAAAATTCTTTGTATTTGGTGGGCCCGCGTGCCCTTTTGATGTAATGTTTTGTTGGGCGCTGCCCTTTGCGTGTACTTGTGACTTGTTCCGGCCATGTATCCGATATTATAACATTATGTTTGAAATTTTCTTGTTACATTTATGTATGTTTGTTTTGAATGGATGTTTGCTCGACTTATTTTTGTTGTGCTCGGCAAGTTGGGAAACTTGTCGAGGAGGGCAAGGTGTTTTTGCCAGCGATGAGGCTAGGATCTCGGTTGAGGTACTAAACTCATAAGCTTGGACTGTTCCCATCGCGAGCTGGGTGTCCTGCCTGATTGGTGTGGCAACGGAGGAGCTCGATTGAGGTATCTCTGTTGTGCACAGGGTATGCTCGTTCCATGAGCAGACGCTGGGCGGCATTATGAAATGGATCGTGCTTCACCAAGGCATGATCCTGTGGTCGCGCCATCTCCCCGTTCAGGGTGATTTCATCGGCAGTTAGTCTGACCTCGTGGTTGGGCTTAACTGTAATATTGTTTGAGGTTTTCAGCATTCCATGGTCGAGCAAAGTGTTCTCCATCCAAAGTTTCTAAGTAGTATGCTCCTGTGCCCATTTTGGACTTGACCCTGTAGGGTCCTTCCCAGTTTGCAGCCAGTTTTCCTTTGCGCGAATCCTTCTGGTTTCTTCGTAGGACCAGGCTGCCCACGGGGAAGTCACGCTTTATGACTCTAGCATCATGACGCGGGTTATTTGTTGTTTTATTGAAGCTTCGCGGAGAGCAGCTCCTGACCGTATCTCTTCTACCAGATCGAGCTTTTCTCTAAGGGCTTCGTCATTCATTTCCTCGTTGAGGGGAGCTTCTGTTCGTCTAGAAGGTTCCCTGATTTCCATGGGTATCACCGCCTCAATTCCATATGCTAGTCGGAAAGGGGTTTCCCCGGTCGTGGAGTGTGGTGTCGTTCTATAGGCCTAGAGCACGCTATGTAGCTCTTCGACTCATCTCTTTTTGGCTTCGCCCAGCCTTCGCTTCAAACCACGAAGGATTACCCTATTCGCGACCTCTGCTTGCCCATTGGTCTGGGGATGCTCGACGGAAGTAAAGTGCTGCTTCGTGCCTAATTTGGCGACAAAGTCTTGGAACTTTCTATCTGTGAACTGAGTTCCGTTGCCGGTCACGAGGGCCTATGGCACCCTAAGCCGTGCGAGGACATTTCTTTTGTAAAAGCGGAGTATGTTAAAGGTCGTGATCTTTGCAAGGGCTTCGGCTTCGATCCACTTCGTAAAGTAGTCTACAACCACGATTAGGAATTTGTTTCGGTAAGACCCCGTTGTAAAGGGGCCGAGTATGTCCATCCCCCACTAGGTGAAGGGCCATGGCGAGGACAGAGTCTTCAATTCATTAGGGGGTGCCAGGTGCATGTCCCCGTGGCGTTGACATCGGTCACACTTTTGGACGTGTTCCTTGGCGTCGTGCTGCATGGTTGGTCAGTAATATCCTGCTCGAATGGCTTTTCGTGCCAAGGATCTTCCCACTAAGTGTTGCGCGTTGATGCCCTCGTGGATTTCTTGTAGAATTTCTGGGACCTTATTCTCCTTGACGCATTTCAGGAGGGGAATGGAGAATCCTCTTTGGTAGAGTTTGTCTTTGACCAGTACATACGAACAA
Source organism: Lathyrus tuberosus (assembly GCA_022829125.1). Lineage (NCBI taxonomy): Eukaryota > Viridiplantae > Streptophyta > Magnoliopsida > Fabales > Fabaceae > Lathyrus > Lathyrus tuberosus. The sequence goes on from JALAZF010000446.1 coordinate 591,822, forward strand.
ACTCGTCGTTTAGTTATGATAGCTTCTTTACTATCCTCGGGCAGCTCCCCCTTGGTGAGGTAATTGTACACGGGGGTCATCCATCAATGGATGTCCCCGATGATGTTGACGTCGAGCAACTCGGAGGATTTCTCGATGCTAGGTCAGGCGAGTATCTCTTGTATGACGGACTTGTTTCCGCCTTTCTTTCTGGTGCTAGCCAGTTTGGACAAGATGTCTGCTCGCGTGTTTCGCTCGCGAGGGATGTGCTGGACTTCCCATGCATCGAACTTTACAATTCTTTCCTTTACTAGCGCCAGGTATTCGGCCAGCTAGTCGTTCTTTACCTGAAATTCTCCCCGTACTTGGAACGCTACGAGCTGGGAATCAGTGTAGATTTTTTCCTCCTTGGCGCCCACGTCCTTGGCCAGCCGCAGTCCTGCGAGAAAGGCTTCATATTTGGCTTGGTTGTTGGACGTCAGGAAGGACAGGACTAGAGACACTTCGATTAGTATTCCTTCCTCGTTTTCGAGGATAATACCTGCCCCGCTACCTGAGGGGCTTGATGCTCCATCTACGTAAATGGTCCATTTATGCGTTCCACATGGCGGGGATGGTAGCAGCGTCATCTCTGCCACGAAATCGGCCAGAACCTGTGCCTTGAGGGTCTTTCTACCCTCGTAATGAATGTCAAATTCTGACAACTCCAGGGACCATCTAAGTATTCTGCCCACCATATCAGGTCAGCACAGCAACTGTCTGATGGGCTGATCCGTACGGACGATTATGGTGTGGGCCAGGAAGTAGTGTCTGAGCCTCCCTGCAGCGGTGATGAGAGCAAGGATGACTTTCTCTATCTGCGCGTACCTAACTTCTGGCCCTTGTAAGGCCTTGATGGTGAAATAGATGGGCTTTTTCCCATTCGTTGTTTCGTGGATAAGAGTTGGACTAATGGCTTCGCTGGCGACAAAGAGGTATAGGTAGAGGGTTTCCCCACACTCTGGTCGAGATAGCACAGGTGGTTCGGACAGAGCCCGCTTAAGGTGGGCCAGGGCTTGCTCGCACTCCTCTGTCCATTCGAAGCTTGTCTCCTTCCTGAGCAACTTAAAGAAGGGCAGAGCATGCTGGGCGGACTTGGCCACGAAATGGGATAGGGAGGCGAGCATCCCGTTGAGGGATTATATTGCCTTCTTTGACCTAGGGGTGGGGAACTCCGCGAGTGCTCGGCACTTGTCTGGGTTTGCTTCTATTCCTCTTTCGGTGAGATAAAACCTGAGGAACTTTCCTGCTCGTACGCTAAAGGTGCATTTTTCAGGGTTAAAGCGTATTTTACATTTCCTGGCCTGGTCGAAGACTTTTTGCAAATGGGTCGTATGATCGGATTCCTCTTGGGATTTTACGATCATGTCGTCCATGTATACTTCGAGCATGTCCCCTATTTCTAATCGGAAGACTTTGTTCATCATGCGCTGGTATGTGGCCCCAGCGTTTTTTAGACCGAAGGGCATTACATTGTAGTAATAGTTCCCCGAGGAGGTCATGAATGCGGTATACCTCTTGTCCTCTTCGGCCATAGGGATTTGATTGTATCCCGAATAGGCGTCCATGAAGGACAAGAGTTTGAAACCTGCGGAGTTATCTACGAGTTTATCTATGCTCGGTAAAGGATAAGCATCTTTCGGGCAAGCCCGATTGAGATCCGTGTAGTCAATGCACATGTGCCATTTTCCACTATGTTTTTTCACAAGTACAATGTTGGACATCCAGGTTGTATACCTAGCCTCCGAAATGAATTTTGCCTCTAAGAGGTAATGTACAAGTTTCTCGGCAGCCTGTGCCTTCTCATCGGACTGCTTTCTTCTTCGTTGTGTAATGGTGCAGGCAGCTGGATCAATGGTCAAGTGGTGGTATGCGGTCTCGGGGTCTAAGCCAAGCATGTCTGTTGCGCTCCAGGCGAACAGATCAGCATTGTCGTCCAGGCACTTCTTCAGCTGCATCTTAACCTCGTCGGGAAGTCCAGCACCTATCCTCACTCCTCTGTTGGGGTTGTTGTTGAAGGCGATGACTTCGAATTCTCCGTCTGGAACTGGTCGCATGAGGGTTGATGTGGGGGAGCTGGTCATCCCTGTTGGCGCAACCTCGCCATTATTTTCCTTGTCGTCCTCTAAAATTCGGCTGTCAAGGTCGATGATATGTACGGGGAGTGCAGGCTTCTTGTCCGGTTGGTCATCTTCAGTTGGATGATCTTCATCCCTTGGTCATTTGGCTGCCTTCAGTGCTGCTCCGATCTGGTTCTGTCCCCTGGTCACTGCCTCGAAGCATCTGCGGGCAGCTTCGATGTCGCCATGCAAAGTTACAACGTGACCTTTCTCAGTATAATACTTTAGCTTGAGGTGGACGGTTGAGGGAACAACAATCAGTTCCGCGAGAGCCGACCTGCCCAAAATGCATTGATATAACGACGGGCAATCAATCACCAAAAATAGGGTCTTAATCGACCTGGATGCTTCCTCCTCCCTGAATGTGACCGGCAGTTCCACGTATCCCCAAGGTCTGGCCGTGGCTCCGTTGAACCCCTGAAGATCGGATCCCACATACGGTGAGAGGTTCTTCTAGTATAACTTTAGGGCGCGGAATAGGCCTATGTACATAATGTCCACCGAACTGCCCTGGTCGACCAGGATCCTTCAGACATCGGTGCTCGCTAATCTGGCCCTGATTAATAGAGGAATGCGAGAATTCGGAGAGCCCCCGGGCAGCTCCTCACGGTAGAATGTGATCGACTAGGAGCGCCCCTTGATTTTCTCGAGCGTAGACAATCGGTCGGACTGCAATCTATAAGCTGCTCGAACTTCCTCTTGACAGATCCTACTGTCAGCTCATTGTACCCCCTGCATGAGATAACCATGGCTGCATGGAAAGCTTCCCAAGTGTTGTGGGCGAATACCCGGGAAGGCTCTTCGAGGTGATCAGGAATGACGAAGTCCTCTGGTCTCGTAATGGACATTGCAACCTGCGGGGGAGGACTAGATTGAGACGATTCTGCCTCTTTCTTCGAATCTGAGGCCTCTCGTCGGGAGTACTCACCTTTCTTTATGTATTGTTTCAAATGACCCTCCTTGACGAGGATCTCTATTGCGTCTTTAAGGTGCACGCAGTCCTCGGTTATGTGGTCGTGGCTGCGGTGGAAGCGACAATACTTGCTCTTGTCTACGTTGCCTTTGGACGTCGTCAGTTTGGGGAACCTGACGCCCCCTGCTTGAATTCAGTATTGATGCATTCGGAGAGAATGCGTTCACGGGGAGCCGTGAGCAGGGTATATTTCGTGAACCGGCCAGCAGGCCCTTTGCTCTCTTGGGGACGATCAACTCGCCGCCTTTCTTTTCCTTGTCAGGATTTCTCCGGCTCATATTTTTTTGGTGCCGGGCACCTTCGCGATCTCTCGCGTCCCGGGCATGGTATGCAGCCTCCTTCTCCTCGTACTGTATGTATGCTTAAGCTTTTTGAAGGAACTCTGTTAACGTGCAGGAAGTTTCGATGCCCACGGCTTTACAAAATTGCTCTTGGGTCTCAGGCCTTTTTCGAGAAGATATTTCTTCATATGGTCCGTTGTACGGACCTCCACGGCTTCTTTGTTAAATCGTTCGATATATGCTCGCAAGGATTCATCCCTGCCCTGTATAATGGCTTCCAATGTGGCCTCCGACTTGGGGTGTCGTCGGGAAGCTATAAAATGATGGGTAAACTAGCTCTTCAAATCTCTCCATGACGTGATCGACCCTCGAGGAAGGCGCTCGAACCAAGTCATTGCCCATTTTCTGAGGGTGATTGGGAACAACCTGCATTGTGTTCGCGGGAATCTGTGGTCTCATCCTACGTGGCTTGAGCAGGGGGCTTCTCCAGCCCGCGAGGAACCCTGGTGTCCATGATCTCTTGTGAAAGGGGTCCGTGGACATTGTCGTCGCTAATTGTACTGGGAGAACGGGAGAAAGAATAGCTGCGACCACGGCTCCTGCTTCGTCGTGGAGAATGCCTGCGTGCACGGTGGGGCTCGTGCTTTTCTGATGGTCGGGATTTCTTTGACGCCGGGGACCGTCTTGACTTCCGTGGAGGAGACCGGCGACGTCGTCGGGCGAGATCGGACATAGGGTCTTCCGATCTTGATCGTCTTCTCTCTAGGGAGAGGCTTCTGGATCTATTGCGTCTTTGTTTCTGCGGAGGAGTCCGGGGACATGGAGACGGGCTGAGTTGTTTCTCCAAAATAAATTGCTCTTGAAGGACGTGATCGAGAGCGCTAATCTTTTCCCCTTGCTGGAAGATCAAGAGGTTTGATTGGTTCAGGGAGGCAATGAGAGCAGCTGTGCTCGCGTCAGCGTTATGCGGAACCGAAATGGGTTCGAAAACACGTTCAATAGTTGGTGCTCTGGGTTTCACTTCGTCGGGGAAGCAGTCTTTCCGTCCCGTTGGTCAGTTTCTTGAGTCACATGTCCGACGAAGGTGTGGTCGGCGTTGTCAGTCACAACGGCAGCAACAAAGTCTTTGCAAACATCATTCTTGGTGGAGGCCATGATGATCTTAAAAGGTTTGAAAAGGAAGCTTTGGTCTTTGAAGTGAAAAAAAAGGATCTTGAATCAAAAGAAGGGGAAGCTAGTTTCCCACAGACGGCGCCACTGATCGGAGCTGATCAGACTGGATCGTCGTGGCCTTCACGTAGGACGGATGAAGATGGTTGTAGGAGAGGAAAGGAGGTTGTACCTGCAAGGTACTCTGATGCCAAAGTAAGTGTTTGGTCAAAAGAGAGAAAGCAAGTACAAAAATATCAAGGTATAGAATGTGTGATATTGGATACCTGACCCTCTCAAGTGAGAGGGTATTTATAAGAGAATCCCCCAGCGCGGGGCCAAGATCTCTCACGTGGCCAAGGTATGTGGTCGACCAGTGAGAGACTGCCAGGTGGAGAGCAGAGCGCGTGGCCCTCTAACCTGGTCCAACTATCCCCGTGATATTTTGGGAGGCAGTTGGTCGCGTGAACTGTAGGGCGAGTAAGGGGACGTGCCCAACGGCTAGTTTCTGCCCAACGGCTAGTCCCTGCCCAACAGCTAGTTTCTGTCCAACGGCTAGTTTATGGCCATTGGGCCTGGCCAATGGTTGGACTGGATTGGGCCTTGCCCTCTGGAGGAAAAACGTCTGCCCAGTACAGAACAACTGCGTATACGAATTGTATGTGCCGACGACTTTTTTAATAACTTAAAAATAAAGTTAAAAATAGAAGTGTGAAAAAAAATTAATTTTTTTGAAGTAGTTGAAATTTTTTATTAATTAAATTAATAGTAATATCCATTTATTATAATATTCTCTAATAAAATTTTAAAAAAAGTACTTCAAAGTTAGAAGATTGTATAGCTGAAAAAATTTCATAATAATTATAATTAAGTAATTTATGTGACAAATATTTTTTGTGTTAATGATTTTTATAAGAAAGTCAAACGAGTAAAAGTAATAAAAAGTAATAATTTTATTTTATTTAGAAGATGTTAAAAAAACAATTATTTAATTGATTAGTGACAAAGAAAGATATGTTTCTATATGAATTTTATGTTCTAACAATTTTTTTTGTTGTCAATTTTCAGAAATATATATAAAAATATTTAACTGTAAACAATCATAATTAATAAATCATAATTGTTAAAAGTAAAAGGTAAAATATTATTAATTTTAACTAATTTTTAACTGTAAAAGAAAGATCATATATATAAATAGTTTTTGAAGAAAATAATTTAGTAAGAAAAACTTGTCATATAATTAAATTAATGTAACATGTTAATAGAAAAAATTCAACTAACACTTCAAACAAAGATGACAGGAAAAGGAAAAGGATCTTGTAGTAATTTTTATAGCTATTGATTTTCTCAAGTATAAAAGAGACTTAAGCCTAGACATAAACCCACACCATAAAACATGTTAGAAATCATGTAATTTATTTATTGGCTTTTGGCAATGTTGCAGAAATGATGTGCCAAGGAATGGCAAAGACTTCTTCACCAAAGGACTGAGCTTTACATCGTCACCGGACTGAATGTTTTTGAAAATTCCTTAAACATCAGCCTATACCACGATGGAGAGAATATGCATAGTCTTCTTTGTTGTTGACCATATCCCTAAATTTGCTTCTAAAGCCGCTAACATTATTCTCAAAGATTATAAGGTGTATTTATCATGCATAACTTGTATGTAGTTTAACTTGTTAATTAACTAGTCATAGATTTATAGTAAATGATTTTACCTTTTATTTTCAGATTTTATATACAAATTTATAAAAAAAATACATTTACAAAGTTTGCTAAACTCTATATATGGTCACTATCTTATTTAGGGGAATTCTCCCATGACTCCATACTTGAGCACACCCTCGCAAAAAAAAGATAAATTCTAAACTTATCTCGCTAAGGGCTTTAATTAGTTAAACTAGTTGGATTTACTCTTATCTCTAATATCTTCCCTTCAAATAAATGATCATCTTTGAGTAAGAGTCATCTGATCTTGTACATGCAGTTTATCCTTCAGCTGTAGAAATTTGAGAAATTTGAGTGGTGATAAAGGCTTAGTGAGCAAGTATGCATATTGATCAAATGAAGGCACTTGTTGAACCATAAGAGTCTTGCTAAGTACTTTTTCCCTAAGAAAGATGCCAATCTGACTGAGCTTTATAGCATGAAGAATTAGATTGTGTGACAAATCAACTGTGCTAAGATTGTCACAGAACAACACAGGTGTGGCAAAGGGAATTCTGAGTTCATGAAGCAGTGACTAGATCCAGAGAACTTTAGAAGTTGAGTTAGCTAGACTTCAATACTCAACTTCAAGGCTATATCTAACAACTAATGTTTTCTTCTTTGACCACCACGAGACCAGATTAGGGCCTAGAAAAATACATGAACTAAAGGTAGATTTTCTGTCATCAGGGTCTGCACCCCAGTTTTCGTAAGAAAACCTTTAATGGAGAGTGGGAGATGAGTTGAAGTTGGCTGAAGTAGTAACCCATGATGAAAAGTCTGTTTAAGATATCTAAGGATTATTTTGACAGTTATCCAATGAGTTTCTAGAGGTTGAGACAGAAATTGGCAAGTCGTGTTGACTGCAAATTAGATTTCAGACCTAGTAATTGTGGCATATTGCAGTGCCCTAACAATGAGTCTGTAGAAAGTATGATCACTTATAACATCAGTTCCATGTTTAGACAGTTTTAGACTAGAAATCATTGGAGTTGGGACACCCTTGGCTTCACTTATTTTTGCCTTGTCAAGTAAATCCTTAATGTACTTAGTCCGAGATAGGAACAGAGACCCATCTTGAAGATGGGCTACTTCAATCCCTAGGAAATATTTCAGGTTGCCAAGTTATTTAAAAGCAAAAAGGTCATTCAACTTGTTGATCAATTGATGAATATGTTTAGATAAGTTTCTAATGACAATAATGTCATCTACATAGACTAACATGAATATAGTGTATGTAGGGGTAACAAGGGTGAACAGAGAGGGATCACGCCTACTAGAAACAAATCCCAAGCCTGTAAGAGCAATATGCAGTCATTCAAACTAAGCCTTAGGTGCCTGTTTGAGGCCATATATAACTTTGTTTAACTTGTAAACGAGAACGGAATCTTGATTTTCAAGGCCATGAGGCTGCTTCATGTAAACTTCCTCATGTAGAATGCCATTTAAAAATGCATCATTCACATCCAATTATGTGATAAACCAGCCTTTTGAAATAGCAATGGTGAGAATAATTCTGATTGTGACAGGCTTGACCATGGGGGAGAAAGTCTATGTAAATTCAAATCCATGTTGTTAGTGAAATCCTTTCGCCACTGTCACACCCTCATTTTCACCCTAACCCTAGCCTAGCATTTTCATCTTCCATTAGGTCATAACTTTGCATTCATTCATTCATTTGCGTTGAGCTCCTAAGACATGTGAACAAGAGGATCTTGGAATGAGGGTTGTTATTTGCTTTGGGGTTCCTTCATCGAAGTTTGAAGCAAAGTTTTGAGCTCACAACATCGTGAGTCTCTTTCTATCAAAGTTCATCCAGCTACAAGGCTTCCTCTGTCGAGATTCATCAAGTATCAAGTTTATCTGCTTCAGGGTTTCTCAAGAGGCATCAAGTGATTAAGGTTTCATCATGGTTCTAATTGAGACCAAAGAATTAGGGTTTTGTTGGCTGTCAACACCTCAGATTGTTTTCTTCATCAGTATGTTACTGAAACATGGAGTTTAGGGTTTCTTACCCCTTGGTGTCCAAGATGGGCATGTGTCGTCCAATTCAGATTTACCTGAGGTTGCCAGGTCAATGGTGTGTGCAGTGAGGTTTCAGTTTATATGGTTGTGACCTAATCTTGGTCAGACAAGTTTGGTTTAATGATTAAGGTCAGGGAATGCAATTTATGTGGTGTATGTCTGGAGTCCCAGTTAGAGTTTCTGAGAGCTCAGGGTGTCGATGGATCAGGCTATCAGACTGTGATAGGTTACACGCTTCATCGATGGATTTGTTTGTTGATACTCAAGTGGCTAAGTGCAAATGGATTCACTGATTCAAGGTCTTAGTTTATTCTAAGTTTAAAGATGATTTAAGATTCACTCTGATTCAGTGGTCCAATCCTCGAGGGATAGTTCATCTTCTCTAATCCAAATCATATCCATTTCCACTAAGCCTGTTTTCTTGTTCAATTCTCATTTCTCTTATCCATTTCTCTTTTATTCAAATTCATTGTCTTATCTTTTATAACCCAAGTTTCTCTTTTATTATTCACATTCCACTTTTTTCAAACCCAACTCATTTCTCCGATCATTTTAAACCATATTTTAAACTCTCTTATATCCATTAACCATTTTAAAACCCAATTCGAATTCAATTCATATCCAATTATTTCCAATTTCCATTTTTTATTATCCATCAATTCATAAGCCAATTTTTTCCATATCCACTTACCCATTTAAATTCAATTTTCTAAATTATCCATTTTTTTAATCCATTTCCTTTTAATCTATTTTCCATTATCCATGTAAAAATTCATTTTTTTTGTTAATTATCCAATGTCTATAATATACATTCAACACTCAAACATTCTTTCCAAAATTCCAAATACCAATTTCGATTCAACTTACAAATTTCACTCAATATCATTTCATTCATTTCCCAATACAAATTTCCAAACCATATTCCATTTCAAATCCAAGGCCCATATATTTACAAAGTCCATTCTCGTCTCACAAAATTTCCAAAAAAAATAGAAACTCATTGCCATATTTGTTCCAAGAGCCCATTCCACATCAGTAAAAAATACATTATGCCACGGCTTCCCAAAACCGCAGAATCAACTTGCAAGCCATGTGCAACCTGCTACCTCTCCTGCCACAAGGAAATCGTACCTCTGAACCTGCTACAAACCCACACCAGACAACAGCAATATGCAACGCCCTGCTCAAAACTGTACAACCTGCGGAATAAAAACAAGAAAAAAAAAAGCACTGCTGCATCATAACAACCAGCAACATATCCAGAAAATGAAAATGACAATACTACAAAAATTACAACATCCACGCTGCTGCACATACACAGTTTTGCAGCAAAACCTATAGCACTTGAAAGAGACAGTACGCAATGCTACAACGGACAAAATTAAAAAAAGATTAAGAGGCGAGTTTGTTTTAAAAAGAGGAAAAAAGAGTTGAAACTCAGAACGACTATTTTTTTTAGCACCTCAAAAACCCGGCTCATATTCAAATCCTCTAATTTCAACCTCCATTTCACATCTTCACCTTCATCGCAAACGGATTCCTTCATACGTTTTCTGATGCACCTACAAAACAGAACTAAAAAAAAAAAACTTTTCTCTTCAATATCTTCCAACACCACAATAACCAACTTCCTCACTTCTATCAAACCGCATCCAACGGCATCCTAATCACCAAATCAAACCACATCCAAACATCATTCACCCACAACTCAAACAACACCACCTCACTTCTGTGACTTCACTTCTCCAACAACCATCAACAAATCAAACCACATCCAAACATCATTCACCCACAACTCAAACAACACCACCTCACTTCTGTGACTTCACTTCTCCAACAACCATCAACAAATCAAACCACATCCAAACATCATTCACCCACAACTCAAACAACACCACCTCACTTCTGTGACTTCACTTCTCCAACAACCATCAACAAATCAAACCACATCCAAACATCATTCACCCACAACTCAAACAACACCACCTCACTTCTGTGACTTCACTTCTCCAACAACCATCAACAAATCAAACCACATCCAAACATCATTCACCCACAACTCAAACAACACCACCTCACTTCTGTGACTTCACTTCTCCAACAACCATCAATCAACAAATCAAACCGTCGCCACCGCCCCTCAGCCACGCCGCGTGTGAAAGAAACAGAGAGAGCGACCAAGAAAGGTGAGCGATTGAGAAATCATGAGAGAGAGAAGGAACTGTGAAAAGGGTGAGAAATCGCGAGTGAGAGGCCGCAAGATTCTCCCCTGCAATGCGTGTTTGTTTTGGGAACAATGTATCAGGGTTTCTTCAACCCGTCTTCTTAAGTTGGCCGAACCGGGTTTGGGCCCAAAGGGGTTCGACCCGGTTTGTTTCACTTTCTAATTTTCTACCCTTTTCCATCTTCATACATCCATATTTCAACATGCATCCCTTTATTTTTCTTTTGATTTTTCATTTTCTTTTAATTCTGTTTAGGGTTAATTGTTTTCTTTTACTTTTGTTTAAAAAAAATATATTTTATTAATTTTGTTAATTATGTTGATTAATTATCTTTAATTTTCTCGTTAATTCCTATTAATAGCTTTTCACATAAATTTTTATTAGATAATTGTTAAATATTTTTATTAGATATTTTGTGTAAATTATTTTTATTTTTATTTTCTCAAACACTAGATTATATCTTGGTTATCATTCTATTTATATCTTATTTCTTGATAAAAATCATGAGGGGCATAGAGGTTGAGGACAAACAAACCCACCCTAAGTTAGAGTATTATTGTATATAATTAAATCAAATTCCATAAACAGTTCAAATTTTTATTCTGACCCGTCTTAATGAAACAGATTTTAATGAATATGCGGTGGTTCAAAATTATCTTGAAATCTGGACGTGAAGAATGGGGAAACAGGTTGATACTCTTCCTTCTAATGTTTATCTAAAACCTTAGACCAACTCTATTGTCTCTAGTCTCTATTGTTATTCCGAGATGTTTTTAATTGTATGGCACCAGTTGAATATATGTGGTTGGAATCAAAACATATTATTAACAACTTTGAACATAATAATTTCTTATTAGTAATACTTAGTCTAACAAAACCCTAAACAAAAAAATATATAGATACATTCATTTTGTTTTTCTTTCTTCATTGGACCCCTTGCCTTCTTTTCCCTCTTCCTCTCCTTTTTCTTTTGGGGTTTCTATTGCTTTTGTGATCCGAAAGGAAACTTTAAATTTAAACCTTGAAGTCTTGGTATGGAGTAATTCTTTAGAAGCTACTTTAAGTAACTGTTGAGTAAGTGGATCAATTGGATAAGGTAGGCGAGAATGATTTTATATTTCATGTCTCCCACTTCATTTAGAATCTCTTCCAAATCGGGGTCATTGGATATCACCAATAACTTGCGAGTGGGGATGCTTTGGACCCCAAATCAACATATTCACAGTTCTATCTTGTTGAAGTTTTTTCATCCTCTGCAATATAGATTGATCTATTTCGTGTAATTTGTGGCTATCTCCGCAGCAGTGAAATTCCGCCAAAACAGTTTTTTTTCCGACAAACAGGGAGTTCTCCCCTTAAAAACTCATCCCACTTTCAAACAACATTAGAGACTCCTATTAATGATTTAGGACGAAACAACATAATATAGGATCTTAGCTTATTTAGGACATTACTAAAATTTCTATAATCTGACATTAAAAATATATCAGCTTGTGGCGGTGTTTCCATGACATATTTAAGCATCCCGAGAATAAGTTTTCTATCACTGACATTTTTTGTTCTCCTTCTGTCCGGGAACTGAACAAATTTTAAGTATTTAGTTTGGAGGAAAGCCATCTGTGTTGCTTCTGGAGTAACTAAGTCCGTATTTCCATAAACTTCTATAGTCATTTCCATATCCCAATGAAATTTACTTGCACAGATATGAAACAAAATTCTTTTGATACGTGATTTGACTATACACTTTTAGGAATGCAACACTTTTCAAAATCGCAAAATCGCATAACATTTGTAGGTTTCTCTTCCTCTTATTGTTGAACGGCAAACGATAGCAACTATCGTCCCACCCTTTCAGTTCAAGATTTTCAATAAAAATGGATAAGAGGAAGAGTAACCATGGAATGTTTTGGAATTTTGAAAATTGTTGCAGTCTTAAACGTGTTTCGTTGAATTATGTAACAAGAATTTTCTTTCATCTCTGCTTAAAGCAGATTTCAATGGGATATGAAAGTGTCTATCGAAGTTTACGGAAATATAAATTTAGTTGCTTCAGAAGCAACACGTTTGGCTTTACTCCATACCTAATTCTTAAAATTTGTTCCGGACAGATAGGGAAAAAATACTAATGATAGGAAGCTTATTCTCAGGAGGCTTAAATATGCCATGGAAATACTTCCTCCAGCTGATATATTCTTAACAACAGGCCATAGAATGAGTTTGCTCGTTTAAAATTAACGGGTTTGTTGGAATTTCACCTCTGCGGGAATAGCCACAATTTGCACGAAATGTATCAATATCTTCGGTTGGTTATTCTTGACATTGCGGAAGATAAAAAAGATTTCAATAAGATTGGACCGGTAAATATGTTGATGTGGGGTCTTAAGCATCTCCACACGCGCAAGTTATTTGGTAATATATTGAATTACGCCGATTTGGGAGATATTCTAAATGAATTGAGAATCATGAAATACAAAAACATGCTTGCTTATCTTGATCCAATTACGCGACAGTTACTTAAAGAAGTTTCTGTGGTATGGAATTTGAAGACGAGGTATAATATTACACCAAAATTTCAGTGTTTGGTGATTCGAAAGCAGTCATTGCGGGTGAAGACCATAAGAAGAATGAAAGTTCGTCCTCTAAATACCATCCCCTTAAAGGTTTGAATCTATATTCTTTTTATATTTCCCCTTAATAATTCTTTGGTGATTATATGTGTATCTTATTGTTATTTATGGAAGTGTGTTTATGTCCTATAACTAATTATCAACATTATTTTTTATTAATAAACATGTTTTAGTTAGTTAGTTGCAGCAGTTCTAGATAAACTTGAATGTTTCAAAAAATTTAATACAATTTAGTTTTCATTTTGCAGCTCTATTTTCAAGAAACATTAGTAGTTCATAATCCTCTTTTTTATATCAATAATTACAAATACTTCATTTAATGCTGCTAATTATTTCTAGTAAAAACAGGTACCGACATGGCAGTAAGAAATTCTTCAGATATTATGAGTTCATCGAACCATGAATTGAAAAGAGGAATGGTTATACTCTTTCAACCTCTTTTAATGGCATTCAATCATATAAACTACTATGTAGACATGCCAGCAGTAAGTCTCACAATTCTAAGCATTGCATTTTTCTATATAACTATTATGAAAACTACCATTTTGAACTAAGTAGAAGCTTAACATTTGCTAGTGTATGATAAGCTTGTATTTTATGACGTTTATCACATCAGGAAATGAAGAGTCAAGGAGTCAACAGGGATAAACTTCTACTATTACAAGATGTTAGTGGTGCTTTTAGACCACGAATATTAACAGCACTAGTAGGTGCTAGCGGTGCTGGAAAGAAAACCCTTATGGATGTATTAGCTGGAAGATAATCAAGTGGATACATTGAAGGAAATATCAACATATCAGGTTACGAAAAGAACCAAACAACATTCGCTCGAATAAGTGGTTACTGCGAACAGAACGATATTCATTCTCCACAGGTTACTGTCTATGAATCACTACTGTTTTCGGCGTGGTTTCGTCTTCCTTCAGATGTAAAGACAAACTCGAAAGGTGTGTTGGTACAAGCTTTGTCATCTTAAGTAATTTTATGATGAATTCTTTTTAATATAAATTTGATTTTGTTTTTTATTTCTATTGCTAATATAGATGTTTGTCGAAGAAGTTATGGAGTTAGTAGAGCTTAAACCATTTAGAGATGCTCTTGTCGGGCTTCCAGGTGTGGATGGTCTATCAACATAACAAAGGAAGAGGCTTACTATTGCTGTGGAACTGGTTGCCAACCCTTCAATCATCTTCATAGATGAACCAACTTCAGTCCTCGATGCTAGAGCTGCTGCTATCGTTATGTGTACCGTGAGAAACACAGTAGATAGAGGGAGAACGGTTGTATGTACAATTCATCGACCAAGCATAGACATTTTTGAAGCTTTTGACGAGGCAACTCATTACTCTCTAGACGCAAGAGTCTATGTTATTTATTTCCTTGGTTGACTATTATTGAATATATTCAACTTTTATTTCTTTTCTACTCTAGCAATTGATGAAAAGAGGATATAGATCCATCCTTTCCTTCCCATTCTCTCATGCTTCCATCATACTCAATCATAACTATTCATTCACTTGAAAAGAGGATATATATCCATCCCCTCCTCCCGTTTCTCTCATGCTTCCATCATACTCAATCCTAACCATTCATTCACTTTATTTATTTGTCTGTTATGAACCATTACTTTTTTGTGTGACCTTTCAACCATTGGATTACAAAAAGGAGGGAGTGTTGAACCATAAAAATTGGAGAGGATCCAATTCCTTATTTCGAAGTGAGTATTGAAATTTTTGAAATTTTTGCATGTCTACCATTCTGAAGTGTTTATTATAGATGTAATAACTTCATCTAATGTACACAAACTTCAGGTTATCTCAGGGGTTCAAAAAATCAAGGATGGTTATAATCCAGCCACATAGATGCTTAAGGTCATTTTGCTTCAATTGAAGCTCAATTAAATGTAGATTTTGCAGACATTTTAACAACTCTACACTTTCCTTCAGATGTAAAGACACAAACTCGAAAGGTGTGTTGTAACTATGTTTGCGTAAGTTACAATCGACAAAAATTCTATCTTTATAAACCGTGTATTTCCCAATCAAATATTCACAATCATTTTTTGTTCAATGCAAAGCTAACTTTTGAAAACAAAATTTGTCCTACTGGAGGCATTCTTAATATAAAGCTGTCTGATTTTTCATGATCATACTCGTTGAAGTATTATTTGGTCTAATATTTTGGTAGAAAGCCAAAAAGACGTAAGTCCTAAAAAAGCATATTCATTAAATTTTAATCTACCAAGTTATATTGCATTTCATTAATATATTCACTCTAAGTTTTGTTTAACAGATATTTTGGTAGCCAAACACAACAAGATTTACTTAATCTTTTGGGAGCGATGTACTCTGCCATGATTTTTCTTGGCACAATAAATTCGTCAGCGGTGCAACCAATTGTATCGATTGCATGAACTGTCTTATATCGAGAAAGAGCAACAGGGTTGTATTTTGCATTACCCTATATGCATTCCTGCTGTATTTTGCATTACCCCTATGCATTTGGTCAGGAATAAAAACTAAGGAAATTAAGGGCCTATTTGGATGAACATATTTGAGCCTATCTAGTGCCATAAGTTTTGTGACACTGTTTGGGAGACTTATTCAAAATAGCTTATGATATTTTTCTTATATTTTTTTGAACTTATTTTTATAAATTCTTCAAGATAGCTATTGAAAACAACTTATAACATACATAAAAACAATTTATATTTGTTTTATCTTTTTGTTACAAAATAGTGTATGCAAACTTATTCATAAATGCTTATTTTGATAAGCACTTGTACTATAAGCCGCAAATAAGTTGTTTATCCAAACAGACACTAAATCTATTTATGTTTTCTTTAAAGCTTCACATGTTCTAACAAATTCCATTTTGTTTTATTTATTTAAGCTATATTAAAAGCAATTCATTGATAATGCAGGTGGTAGTTGAGACAATTTATAATGCAATTCAAACAACTATTTTCACACTAATCCCCATGATTGGGTTTGAATGGAAGGTGGCAAACTTTTTGTCGATTTATTACTACCATTTAATGAGATTTATCTACTTCACATTGTATGGAATGATGCTTGTTGCAATAGCCAGACAAAGTTGTTACTTCCATTCTAATGGGCTTCGTTATGAAATTTTGGAACTTATTTTTTTGGCTTCGTCATTCCTGTGTTGGCATGTCATCTACTTTTTTGATATGTAATTCATATTTTTATTTTGGTCGCAAATTCAATAGTGAGAAAAAATTCTAAATTTTTAAAAATTTGAGGACTATATTATTTTTGTTTAAAAATAGAGAAACTAAATTCGTGAATAATTGAAAACAGTTAGATTAAAAATGTGTATGTCTTTTTAATATACAGCAAATTCTTGCATGGTAAGATGGTATTATTGGGCTTCTCCTATTGCATGGTCGCTATATGGCCTTATAACTCACAATTAGGTGACAAAAATACAGAAATAGTGATACCAGGAGCTGGAAGCATGGCGCTGAAGGAATTCTTGAAACAAAGTTGGGGTTATAATCATGATTACCTTCCACAAGTTGTTATTGCTCATATAAGATGGGTTGTCCTCTTTGCATTTGTCTTTGCCTTTGGCATCAAATTCTTCAACTTCCAGAATAGATAGTATGAGGATAATCACTTGTATATCAGCTTAAAAATTACATTACATGTTAAATTTTCTTATTGGTATAGTATTCGCGCATTAATAAAAGAGCATACTAATACTATAAGGGAAGCTTTACAAAAGAGGTTTTCCCACCCTTATTGAAAGTTTTAGAGCATGATGAAGTCGAGTACACCCTCGCTGAAGTCCACAAGGGTATATCCAGATTGCACCTTAGAGGAAGGGCCTTGGACAAGAAGGTCCTCAAAGCATGATACTTGAAATCAATGGTTTATGAGGCCAAGAAATATGTGATTAAGTTTGAAAAATGTCAGATGTACATAGACTTTCACATCCACTTTAACTTTTCTGAACTCAACACTTTAACTGCACCATGGTCGTTCTCCCATTCAAGTACTTCTGTCCCAAAAATAAGAGTTTTTTTAGTAAAAAACATTTGTCCCAAAATAAAAGTCTTTTTATGTTTTCAAGACAATAGTAATTAATTCTTACTAACTGTACCCCTAATAAATATTATCTACATAATTTTTTTAAGATATTATATCACATTACACTTTTATGACCATCAATAGTAACTAAGGACAATTTTGTAAAATTGTTACATTTAATTCTTCAATCATTACATTTTTTAATTTATGTGTAACAACCTTAAAAGACTTTTATTTTGAGTCGGAGGGAGTATGTATATTTGTTCTAAACACTCCCTCCGTCCCAAATTATAAGTCACTTTGCAAAAAAAATTTGTCCCAAATTATAAGTCACTTTGCAAAAAAAATTTGTCCCAAATTATAAGTCACCTTACATTCTCAATGCAATATAAATGACATCTTCTCCAGTATACTCTCAAATATTTATTATTATTTATTCTTTCAACTTTTTTAATTTCTCTCTCCTATATAATTATGAGGGGCATTACTGTAAAGTTATACATAATTTGTCTTTCCCATAAAATAATAATTAAATTTCTTAATTTATGTTAAAAGCCCAAAACGTCTTATAATTTGCGACGGAGGGAGTATAATTGTACACTTCAATAATTGATTTGTTTATAGAGAAACAATATGAATAACATTTAAATGTGAAAAATTATATGATTAGTGTATTATGATTGTGTAATCATTTTTATTTTAAAGATATTTACAAAACCCCTCATTTTAACTAACTCTTTAGTCACAAATATTTATTATAGGCATTATATTTATAATAAAGTAAAATTAGTATATTATGATTAATTCTATTTTGATTTAGAAGTTATTAAAGAAAAATAAATTTTAGTAATCGATTAGTGAAAACAAATATTTACTTCGTATACGAAAATCTTAAAAATAAAGTAAAAAATATATGTGTGAAAAAATTATTTTAAAATTTTTTTTAAGTAGTTGAAATTTTTTATTAATTAAAGTACTCCATTGTTTATAATATTCTCTAATATCCATTGTTTATAATATTCTCTAATAAAATTTAAACATACTACTTCAAAGTTACAAGATTGTATAGCTGCAAAAAAATGTCATAATAATTATAATTAGCTGATTTATGTGACAAATATTTTTTGTGTTAATAATTTTTATAAGAAAGTCAAATTAGTAAAAATAATAATTTTATTTTATTTAGAAGATGTTATAAACTAAATGTGAGCTAATGAATGATGTTATTGTCCATAAAATTTGGGGCAACGAAAAGTGTCTCTCGTCAGCCTCAAAGTCTGAAGGTATGTCTGGAGGGATTCTCACCATATGGAGAAAAAACGTTCTAGACCCTATTTGCAGCTACAGAGAAAAAAGGTATCTGGGTTTGAAGGCTGTCTGGAAGAATAAACTGTGTTACTTTTTCAATATATATTCTTCGTGTAATAATACTGAAAAAAGAGTTCTTTGGAGTCACCTTTTGAGTCTTAAATCCAAGCTTGAGGTAGGTGAGTGGGTAATTGGTGGCGATTTCAACGCAATAAAAAGTGCCAGAGAAAAAAAAGGTAGTGGTTACTACAACAAAAAACTGATGACAAAATTTGAAGACTTTATTCAAATGACTGGTTGTATTGATCTGATGTCAACTGGAAATAAATTTACTTGGTTCAGCCCATCAGGTGATGCTTGCAGCAGACTTGATCGATTTCTCATTTCGCTTGGATTATTGAATGAATGGAATGTGGCTTGCCAAAAAGTGGGCATACGTGACATTTCAGATCACATACCGGTTTGGATCTCGGTTAGAAACGTCAACTGGGGTCCTAAACCTTTTAGAACGCTTCAATGCTGGTTTCAACATCCTCAATTTATGAAGTTTATTAAACAAGTTTGGGAGTCTCTTAACATTCATGGTAGTTGTATGTATGTTTTGTCCAAGAAATTTCAGTTGCTCCGCGCAAAACTCACGTGGTGGAATAGGAACATTTTCGGTTGGATAGATACCAATATTTAGGAGAATATGGAGATTTTAAACAATGCAGAAGAAGAGTTGGCAGAGAAAGAAGATATAGTGAATGATCATGTAGTAAGGAGTCGTAATTATGCAGAAGATGAGTTATGGAAATTATTAAGGATTAAAGAAAGTCTGCTTCATCAAAAAGCTCGAACCAGATGGATCGAGGAGGGAGATCGGAACACTAGTTATTTTCATTCTGTTATTAGATACCGCAATTTGATGAATACTATATCTAAGGTAACAGTAGAAAATAGAGTTGTTGAAGATGTAGCAGGGGTGAAAGAAGGTGTTGCTAGTCACTTTGAAAAAAGGTTAAGCTCGACCAACAAACCTTTACCGCGTATGAGTCCTGATTACTTCAAGGTTTTAACAGATTTGGAAAGAGTCACAATTGAGGAAGATTTTGAGGCTACTAAAATTAGAGATGCAGTTTTTCAGTGTAAGGGTGATAGAAGTCCGGGACCGGATGGCTTCAACTTGGAGTTTGTTCAGAAATGTTGGGATATTGTGGGAAACGATTTTATAAATTATATTAAGGAATTTTTCTTAGAAGCTAAGCTCCCTAAGGTTATATCTTCTTCTTTTCTGGCTCTTATTCCAAAAAATGAGGCTCCCAGAAATCTTGATGATTACCGTCCGATTTGCTTAGTCGGTTGTGTGTATAAGGTGGTAGCAAAGCTTCTGGCTGGCAGGTTAAAACGAGTAATGGACAGTATAATTTCTCCATCTCAAACTACTTTTGTTGCAGGGAGGAATTTACTTGATGGAGTGTTACCATTGAATGAGATTGCGGATTATTCAAGAAGAAGCAATCTCAAGAGCCTAATCCTCAAAGTTGATTTCGCAAAGGCTTAGGATTGCGTGGAGTGGCCCTACATTCGGCAAGTGATGAAGTTCATGGGTTTTGGCAACAAGTTTATGCGATGGATAGAAGGAACGGTATTCAAAAGTTTTATGTCTGTTCTCGTCAACGGCAGCCCTTCGCGAGATTTCCAAGTTTCTCGAGGGCTTCGTCAAGGCGATCCTTTATCACCTTATCTCTTTGCCATTGTTGCAGAAGGATTGGAGACACTGATGGAAAAGGAGGTGGAAGTTGATTTATTCCAAGGTATCAAGATTAATCAAAAGGATACTTTTAATTTGCTTCAATACGGAGATGACACAGTCATAGTTAGAGAAGCCACTTGGAACAACATTTGGGCAATCAAAGTGATTTTGAGAGGTTTTCAACTTATGTCGGGTTTAGAGATCAACTTCAACAAGAGTAGTCTAATTGGGTTTGGTGTTGAAGAAACGTTTCTGAAGGCTGCTGAAAGATTTCTAGCATGTAAAATCCAAAACTGTCCTTTTAAATTTCTCGGTACTCAGATTGGTGGAAACCATAGATTGATTTCCTTTTGGAAACCGGTCATAGACAAAGTTCAGGCCATATTAGCCTTATGGAAGGGAAGACTTATGTCCATTGGCGGCAGAACTACATTAATAAAATTTGTACTTATAAACCTCCCAGTTCACTATATATCGTTTTACCGGATGCCGAGAAGAGTTATTAAAATTCTAACAACAATTCAAAGGAGATTTTTGTGGAATGGATCTCCTATAAAAGATGGAATATCATGGATTAATTAGAACATGGTGTGTAAACTGAGGGAGGCTGGGGGCCTTGGAATTATGGATATTCGGAGTTTGAACGAAGCTTTATTAGCTAAATGGATCTGGAAGTTTACGTGTTCACGAGATTTCATTTGGCTTGATATTCTCCATGCTAGATATGGTTCATTTTTGCCGTCTTTGGTTCGTGGTGATCTTCCATCAGGTTCTGTTAAACCTTCCTTATGGTGGCGCGGCATTTGTTGCCTATCCCGCGTGTTTAGTGATGATTCTTTTTTCAGGCATATTGTTCTATGGTAAGGAATGGTGAAGTGACCTCGTTCTGGACCTCGACGTGGTGTGGAAGTGTTTCTTTGGATTCACTTTTTCCTGAGTTATACTATGCTGTTACAAATCCTAGGAGTGTGGTTACTGATAATGGGACCTGGAATGGAGCTAATTGGGATTGGAATGTTGTAATCCAAGAAGCTAATGGAAATCAGATCATTATGCAGCGGAATGAGAGTCTACTCATCTTATTGCAGGAAGTGGTTCTGCGCAAGGATTGCAAGGACAACCTACAGTGGAAATTAAATTCGGATTCTGAGTTCTCTGTCCACTCTGCTTTTGAATATCTAGCCAACATAAAATTACCACCTGATAATTTTTCTGCTGATGTTTTGGCAGCTTTCAAATTAATATGGGCTGCTTCATCACCTATCAAAACTGTGGTTTTTGGATGGGGTCTTCTCCATGATCGTCTTCCTTCGCGGGACAATTTATGCACATGCGGTATTATTTCGTCTCCTCATGAAAAAGTTTGTCCGTTCTGTTTTTAGGTTGAGGAAAAAGCGATTCATCTATTGTTTTTTTGTTCAAACTCAATCAATGTTTGGAAAAAAATTCTTGAGTGGATTGGGGTAGCGGTACCTTTGTATGGCTCGGTGGTGGATCACTTAAGGAGTTGGACGTCTTCTTTATACTCAGTTGGTATTGCTATAAAAATGTGGTTGGTTTATGGCTTGTCATAAGTTGGAGTCTTTGGAACGTTAGGAACAATGTTTTGTTTAATGATGAGATTTGGAATGAGGATATCATAGTTCATAAGATTGTAATACTAACTTAAAGGTGGATTGGCAAAAAATCTAAATTTACATGTAATTATTACGATTGGATCAAATCACCGATAGATTTTTTGTAACGGTGATTCCATAGTAGGATATTTTGTAGCTGGGTTAGGATACCCCTTTGTATCCTTCATTGAATATATTTTGCTTATAAAAAAAAAAGATATGAAAAAACATTTATTTAATTGATTAGTGACAAAGAAACATATGTTTCTATATGAATTTTATGTTCTAACAACTTTTTTTGTTGTCTATTTTCAGAAATATATATAAAAATATTTAAGTGTAAACAATCATAACTAATAAATCATAATTGTTAAAAGTAAAAGGTAAAATATTATTAATTTTAACTAATTTTTAACTGTAAAAGAAAGATCATATATATAAATAGTTTTTGAAGAAAATAATTTAGTAAGAAAAACTTGTCATATAATTAAATTAATGTAATATGTTAATAGAAAAAATTCAATTAACAATCCAAACAAAGCTGACAGGAAAAGGATCCTGTAGTAATTTTAATAGCTATTGATTTTCTCAAGTCTAAAAGAGACTTGAGCCTAGACATAAACCATAACGTAAAACATGTTAGAAATCATGTAATTCATTTATTGGCTTTTGACAATGTTGCAGAAATGATGCGCCAAGTATGGCAAAAATTTCTTCACCAAAGGATTGCGCTTTACATCGTCAGCCAACATGATTTGCTTCTCCCAGCTGATAATTGTGTTAGAGCATTCATCTCGTCTTCTTGAATTCCGGATTACAAACAGGTCTTGTTGTAGTTTTATTGGGGTTTCTGATAACATTATTTTATAAGTTATAACAGAATGTTTTTTAAAATTCCTTAAACATCAGTCTATACCAAGATGTTGAGAATAGGCATAGTCTTCTTTGCTGACCATGTCCCTAAATTTGCTTCTAAATCCGCTAACGTTATTCTCAAAGATTATAAGGTGTATTTGACATGCACAACTTGTGTGTAGTTTAACTTGTTAATTAACTAGTCATAGATTTATTGTAAATGATTTTACATTTTATTTTCAGATTTTATATACAAATTTATCAAAAAAAAAAAACATTTACAAAGTTTGTTGAACTATATATATGGTCACTATCTTATTTAGGGGAATCCTCTCATGACCCCATACTTGAGCACACCCTCGCAAAAAAGATAAATTCTAAACTTATTTTGCTAAGGACTTTGATTAGTTAAACTACTTGGATATACTCTTATTTCTAATATCTTCCCTTCAAATAAATGATCATCTTTGAGTAAGAGTTATCTGATCTTGTACATGCAGTTTGTCCCTCAGCTGTAGAAATTTGAGTGGTGATAAAGGCTTAGTGAGCAAGTATGCATATTGATCAAATGAAGGCACTTGTTGAACCAGAAGAGTCTTGCTAAGCACAGTTTCCCTATGAAATAAGATGTCAATCTCCATGTGCTTTGTCTTAGCATAAAGAATTGGATTGTGAGATAAATCAACTGTGCTAAGATTGTCACAGAACAACACATGTGTGGCAAAGGGAATTCTGAGTTCATGAAGCAATGACTAGATCCAGAGAACTTTAGAAGTTGAGTTAGCTAGACTTCAATACTCAACTTCAAGGCTAGATCTATCAACTAATGTTTGCTTATTTGACCACCATGAAACCAAATTAGGGCCTAGAAAAATACATGAACTAGAGGTAGATTTTCTGTCATCAGGGTCTGCACCCCAGTTTGCATAAGAAACCCTTTTAATGGGGAGTGGGAGCTGAGTTGAAGCTGGTTTAAGTAGTAACCCATGATGAAGAGTCCGTTTAAGATATCTAAGAATTCTTTTGACAGTTATCCAATGAGTTTCTAGAGGTTGAAACAGAAATTGGAAAGCCTTGTTGACTGCAAAATAGATTCCAGGCCTAGTAATTGTGGCATATTCCAGTGCCCCAACAATGAGTCTGTAGAAAGTAGGATCACTTATAACATCAGTTCCATGTTTAGACAGTTTTAGGCAAGAAATCAATGGAGTTGGGACTCCCTTGGCTTCACTTATTTTAGCCTTGTCAAGTAAATCCTTAATGTACTTAGTTCGAGATAGGAACAGAGACCCATCTTGAAGATGGGCTACTTCAATCCCTAGGAAAATTCCAGTTTGCCAATTTGTTTAAGAGCAAAAATGTCATTCAATTTGCTAATTAATTGATGAATATGTTTAGATAAGTTTCCAATGACAATAATGTCATCTACATAGACTAACATGAATATAGTGTATGTAGGGGTAACAAGGGTGAACAGGGAGGGACCACACCTGCTGGAAATAAATCCTAAGCCTGTAAGAGCGTTATGCATTCTTTCAAACTAAGTCCTAGGTGCCTGTTTGAGGCCATATCTAGCTTTGTTTAGCTTGTAAACTAGAACGAAATCTTGATTTTCAAGGCCATGAGGTTACTTCATGTAAACTTCCTCTTGTAGAATGCCATTTAAAAAGGAATTATTCACATCCAATTGTGTGATAAACCAGCCTTTTGAAATAACAATGGTGAGAATAATTCTGGTTGTGACAGGCTTGACCACTGGGGAGAAACTCTCTGTAAATTCAAATCCATGTTGTTGGTGAAATCCTTTCGCCACTAATCTGGCTTTGTATTTGTTAATAGTGCCATCGGGATTATATTTTATCCTAAGCACTCACTTGCAGCCAATGGCATTTCTGTTGGGTGACAGATGAGTCAGAGTCCATATGTGTTTTTCACCAAAGCTTGAAATTCATCATTCATGGTTGCTGACTATTTGGGATCTTTGAGAGCCACTTTGTTGGATGTAGGTTATAATTCAGAGAGTTAAAGAGTGGGGTGTAACCTAGGCTGAACAACACCACATTTTCTCCTAGTAGCCATGGGATGAATGTTGTCGGGATGTAGAAAAGGTACGTTAAGTGATGAGAATGGATTTGTGTTGCGAGGATGAGGTGGTAGGAGATGAAGATGAGGTGGTGATAATTGGTGAGGTTTGTGAGTCAGGTTGGGTAGAAGAACTAGAAGAGGAACATGTTGGTTCAGACTTATTAGACGATGGTTATGGATCTAGAAAGGGGGGTTGAATAGATCCCTAGAGTTTTACACACAAATGGTTACCAAAAATTTAGTTTTAAAATGTTTAACGAAAGTAACCACTGAATTGTACGTCTACCACGAACCTTCTACTAAAAGGATCGGATATGCACGAATATATAGAGAATGAGTACGGAAGAGAAAAATTCAGTTCAATTACTACACTTATAACGCAATCAACAAAATATCGCTTGCTTGATGTTTAATCTAAACCAATGAAGTAAAACGATAAACAATTAAAAGTAATGCGTTCGATTTTTGCTTTGAAACAAATTATCAAACAACTGGTGTGCATAAACACACTAAGTGCAGAATTTCTATGGAAGGTAATGTAAAGCTGCTCCAAGATACAATTCAAGGAATTGTATCAATTTAACAAAATAGTTTCTCAGCTTACGATTACACTACGACAGAAATTTCGATAACTTGCGACTTCACAAATTCGAATAAACTGAAATGTAAAAGAGTTAAAGGAAAGAGAGAACAAACGAGATTTGATTAGGCAGTTCCCCAATCGTCTTCGCTTTGGGTACGTCTGCCCTCAATTCCACAATTGGAATTGATATATATATATATATAGCTGTTGCAAATTGTTTATTACAAGAGAAGAACAATGAACATCCAAACCCTCGAACGTCTTCGATCGTTGATGCAGAATCTTCTCTTCCCTTGATTCAAGATGAATCAAGTGCTTTGAATATGGTTGATCCAATTACCGTCCCACACTACTAAACTAAAAGAAACCACCGTTCTTCGGTTACCTTCACTCGATCAATTGCGATCTACCAAAAATTTGAACCCAAACCTCTCTTCTACGATCCTCCGATTACAGCTACTAAACCGAACAATTGCTCCAATCTTCGGTTACCTTCGCCCGGCTGAATCCTTGTAGAACGAAACGGTTTGTGCAAAAACCCCCAAAATCCACTCGATTCTTGGAGGACAAAACCAACTGGTTTTATTCAAGAAACACCTACCAAGCTCTCAACCCAGAAAATGAAGATCATACACTTCCTAAATTCTGAACGTTGTCACTTCGATCAAAGGGCGACACAAACAAAGATGATTATGTGTGATTGTTTGTTTACTCAATGAAGAAGATGAAGATGAAGAGAAAAATGGTATCTATTTTCACCTTTCTTGTTGTTTTGGATAATGAGAGGACCAAACTATTTATAGAGAATAAATTGACCCACCAATGTTGTAACAGAAATATCAGAAAAAAATTTAAGTGGAAAAATCAGGTCAGGCAAGTTATGGGTCGACTCATGCTTTAATGAGGGTCAGCGTGCGCTGACCCGTGGAAAACACTGTGAAAAATTGACTAGAATGTGTCAACCCAAAGTCACCATGCGTCGACGCATGAATGCAATTTCTGCATTCCCAGAATTATGCGCTTTCCCGTTTATTTCACACGTCTTGCATCAGTAATCATGCGTCGACTCATGCACATAATAGGTCAGCGCATAACTTGTATTTTTCCATAAAATGCATTTTTTTTTCACATTGTAACTGACTAAGACCCAGACAAACATACTAGACACTAGTATAATGATCATGCACACATATTTATGGATAAGACAAAGTTCTATATGTCTAGACACATGAACAACAATGACTAGATGCAATTTTCCCGACAAGAGAAGTGATGCCGCTCAAATTACAATCTAATACTCAGCATATTTATTGACATAATTAAAACGAAATAGGTGAAAGACCATAGCCCTCACATACTCCCCTATTTGATGATGGCAACATTGTTTTAGCTTTCACGTGATTTGTAATTTGTGAACGAACAAGCTCCCCCTGTCTTTAACACTTGATTAATTTCCTGCTAATTTTCTGCTTGATATCCTTCTCCCCCTTTGTCAACATCAAAAAGAAGAGAAGAAGGTGGTCAAAATAAAACTATAACACGTAAGGATCCATCACATATTTGCAACACAGCAACCTTAACACGCATCCACATATGATACAGTTAACATAAATTGAAAGCGGATAAATACGGAACATAAATCGCAAAGACAATTCATTTCATACATAAGAATTTCAAAACAAATTGAAGCAATAGTCAAAAGTTGAACAATAGAAAAAAAAAACATGCAAAGCAAATAACCAAACATGAATGCATAACACTAGTAATATGATGCCCTAATCTCTATGGCCTCCTCCCACTATATGGATGACCTCTTCCCCCATAATGCTGGCCTGGTGGTGGCAAATCCTCTAGGTGCAGGTTGAGTTCGATCAGGGTGCGATTTAGAGTACCAAGACTATTGGCAAGATTCAGATTCTGTTGAGTCAAGTTCTCGTCCATTTGGTTGAAGCGAGTCATAGACGCGTCAGCGAACCTGTTGAAGTTAGTGATGTGAGCCGAAACTTGATCGGATAAGTTTGTGAACCGTTCTTCCTGAGCATTGTAGCGGCTCTCTTGCAATGCTTGGAATTCTTGCTGTTGAAGATTCATCTCATTTAACCTTGCCAGAATCTCTTCAGATGCCTGGAAATCATACTGAGGTTGTGGAGTGGAGCTGTCGAATAATCAGGTTACTGCCAACCATACTCCTCGCCATATGTTGGAGGAACATATGCGTCACCAAGAGTAGTCCAGCAGTTGTTTTTCCAATCTCCCCAACCCTGATTCTCAGAATTATCCTCATGTTGATCGCCCATCCATGTGTCGTTGTCTTCCTCTTGCATAACCACATCAGCATCATGAACATCTTGACGATCACCATCATGTACGTCCTCATCAACATTTCCTTCATAATGAACAGGTTCTTCAGGTTCAGGTTGAAAAGGATGAGTCGATCTGTGTCGCTAATTGAATTTCTTATTAACCGAATCCCAATTGTAGCCCATCATGGTGAGGGTTTTTGGTTGAAATTGTTGTTCAGATGAAATCTCATTGTAAGGAATATTTGGAACTGAAATCCCAGCCTTGTTCAAGATGTTCTGAATACAGGATGCATAACCTAGAGCCTGATATTTGTTGGAGTTGCGGGTAACGAACATCCGATATGCAAAATAGTATGGCTAGTTGATTTTGATCCTATTTTTCAGAATATATATGAGATGAACTTTAGCCTTCTCAACCCGTGAGTATCCACCTTTCTTCGGTCTCAAAATACGAGCAACAATCCATTGCAAAATACAGTCTTTAAATTTCAAATGACCGGTAGTGACATTTTTCGGAAAGACGTCACTTGCCACAACATCGTCAGGATATGGTTCCCATAACATAGAGTTTAGAGCAATGTTGTTTACCTTGAAAATTGGTAAACAACCGCTGATCTTCTAAAACAACAAAGTTCTAGTAACTTACAGGATCGATCAGGTTGATCCTAGGACATGTGTTATGAGTGCATTTAGAATATCTCACAATTAGGCAAAGTATATATTTCGACAGTGCATATAAATAAAAGAACGTGTTTTGAAATGTAAACGGAAGTGACAGAAATCAAAGAAATGTTTAAGTCGAACAACTCATCAAAGGAAAAAAACTGAATGTAAAGGTTTGATAAAAACTGGAGTTAAATGTTCGAAAAAAGTGCATAAAGATCTTAAACTGCAGAAATGTAAATGCTTGAAGGTAAAGGCTTTTTAATGTAAAACTGCAAAGTAAAAACTTTATAACGTAGAATGCTTAGAAGTAAAAGACTGAATTAAAGGATTTCAAAGTAAAGGATCTAAGATAGAAACTTCAAAGAAAATGACATTGCAATAAAAGATAATGGTGATTACAATCACGTACATTCTCGCCTCACTCTTTTCTCTACACGCTGGATACTTTGAGTGATTTCAGAGTTACTTGTACAACACGATTTTTTCACACATTCTAACTCTAGAACTAACCTATTTATAATACTCTAAAATAACCACCACTTGACGGTTTACTCCTAGAACACGCCACTTGGCACTTTGCATGTCTTCAACTTCTGGATATTCGCCACTTGTCCTCTTTTCAAATTCAAATAGTAGAACTTCCCTCCACTATCCAGTTGTAACTGCAGCGCATTATCCATAGCCATTTTACCATGTCGAATTGACGCTTTGGACTTGGAAATGTTTGAAGTCTTAAAATCATTCTCTTCGACTCAGGCTTTCAACAAATATGGTCGAATACATCTTGGTCGAAGCCTTCTTCTCCTTTATCTTATATTTTAAAGAATAACTTCTTTAAAAGCCAAGTCTATTTGAAATCATGCAGCGTCGAAATTAGGAGCTAACAAATTGCCCCCCAAAAATATCCTTTCGCCAGTGTTGGTAGGAAGGTCATTTTTTGATAAAATAATTTTCGACGCCTGCTCATTCGATTATGAAAAAACATAACTGACCAACCAACGATCTAGAAACTATTCAGTTTTTTCCACCATGCTTATGACGTCATGTCATGATGGTGAATCTTCAAACGTCTTTTCAGTCGTATTTGTGATCAGTTTTCATCATCGCCTTTCTTGGAACTAAACATTTGCAGTATGATCATAACCACCACCATCCAACAATTTCAAAAGAAGACACGCGTCCCACTACCATATTTATTTTAATGGTGGATTCACAGTCCCTTTATCTTCCAAACGCCTATAAATACCCTTTTTCTCCAACTTGCAAACTTTTGCATTCTCAGACTTTCTTGCAACTTATTTCTTCGTTCTTCAAACTCTCTCAAGAAAACCCAGAACGCATTCTCAATTTTCTTCAACTTCCAACAATGGCATCTTCACAAACCATTCCCCCAAGCAACAAAAGGTCAAAAAGGTAGAGCCACACAGTTCAAGCAAACCCTTCCGCCATTTTCAAACATTCCAGGACCTAAGGTGGTGAAGAATCAACAGTTCATGCCAGAACCCCTTCTTGAGGAAGCGAGGAGCATTTACGAGTCTCAGGTAATGATTCCTCTTGAAATTATGGTATCAAATATGTGATGTTAAGTGTGATGTCACAACATCAATATCTGCTGTATGAACAAGACAATAACAGAACTGAAAAGCACACACAAAATTATTCACCCAGTTCAGTTCAACAACCTACATCTGGGGGCATACCAAGCCAGGAAGGAAGTCCACTATTTGTAGTATCAAATTACAGACTCAACAAACCAGTTGACAATCTACCTAATTTAATCACTACCCAATGACCCTTCTATCTAAGTTCTCCCTAGATAAGAGACTCCATCTCACTTCCAATCATCGCAATGATGTCTAGCAGTCAACATCTCAGACACTGCTTCAACAGCTTGATTTCCAACAACTCTTCAATCACAGAAAAGTAGAAGTCACACTTCCATGACACACCTTAGAGCTGCTTTAAAGCTTCCTCCAAGAACAATACAAAACTCATTACCTACAGGTTTCTGAGTTAGAACACAGTGGCCATCTCACAACCCGAGTGGTTCACTTAGACAAAGCCCTAATGATCTACATCTTGGACCCGTGCCTATTCTAGATTACAAGCATTCTATTTATAACTTTTTTCCAACTGGATTTGGGCCTTCAATTCACAACAAATCTTCTGCTACAAATCTGCAAAAGATTATGCTACTAAATAGATCTTCAATTAAATCTTCAATCAGCTCTTCATAATTAACTCTAATTGTTCTCCATATCTTTTTGCATTAAATTAGCAACAAACTAATCTTCTTCATAACTGATTGCAACAGAATATATCTAACCCATGATATTCGCCTGCAATCTCTGATTCTCTTCAGCGGAATATCTCATTAAAACCAGAAACACGTGCAGCCCTAATACATCATCTCAGACTGATGTTCACAACTGATGTCACGACATCGGATTTAACATCAGCACACAACTGCAACCCTTACAACAAAACCAGAATGTTAAATAAAACATAACACAAATGTTAGAAGCTCATGTTGAAACATCAACCATGACATTAACATTATTTTACCAAAATTTCAGCCAATCACAAGACCTAACTCCTCTCATTGTTTCTGATAAACCTTATGCTTTAGGTGGCCCCTTAGCTGATGTTAAACCCACTGATGAGAAGCTTAGTGAGTTTTTCCCTTCTTACCGTAAATCAAGACCTTTAGGGCAAAAGAGCAACCCTAAAGAAAATGAAGCTTCCCCTGATACACCCACTTTGACTAAGATGGATCTTAGGTATCTTCATGATGGTACTAGATTGGTAAGAGCTGTTAACCAGTTAAAGGATTTTGACCTTTGGATGACCAGAATGGAAAAGGTCAAAGCTGATCATTGGAAGACCATTGGAATTTATGATCTGCTTATGCTGTCGAAGACCAATATTCCTTATTGTTTGAACCTACTGGTAGCATCACTCTACTTTTGGGATAGTACCCACTACACTTTTCATCTTCCTTGTGGGATGGTTACCCCCACACTCTTCGACCTGGCTGCCATTGCAGGGCTTCGACCAGATGGCATTTCATATGATCCTGAAACTGATGCAGAGGATACCATAGGGATCTCTGACTCCAAGCTTACATACACCCACTTCATAAACTATCACAAACGTGACACTGAAGAAATAATTGACAAGGAACACAGTGCATTCCTCACCGTATGGTTGTCGAGGTATGTATTTTGCTCAAAATCCCTACAGGTGGCCAAGAAATATCTCACTTTGGCCAACCAACTTCACAACAACAGAGGAGTTTGCCTTAGTGGGTTGATTTTGGCAAACCTCTATGAGTCTCTCAGCGAAGGGGCGGCTCGACTCAAAGACTTGGAGGCCCAGGGCACTGTTCACTTGAATGGCCCCCTCTGGCTGCTTCAATTGTGGCTTAATGCAACTTTCAAAGCTAGCCTTCCCAGAAAAGGGCAAGTCGATGAGGACTCTGCTGAAATCAAAGAAAGGAGGGTCGAAGGTACTCTCCTGGTGAAACCCACACCCAATGATGATGGGGAAGCTCTCAAAGGAGCCTTCTCAAGTTACATTATGATGTTCGCCAAGCAGTATGATTTCACACCCAGTATGGCCCCTTTTGCTGAAAAAAAATGTGGATCTGAGTGGTTTAAAAGGCCATTCCCTGATTCATCCAAAAAACTCGATACCGAATCTGTTTCAATCTGGGAAGCCTTTTTTATTCCTAGATTTATAATTCAGAGGCTGAATCTTGGAAGAGATATGGCAACCTTGATTGCTTACCAACCAAATCTTGTCTCTCGACAGTTTGGGTTGGCTCAAATTTTCCCCAAGTGTATGTATAGGAAGAAAGGCCATGTAGTCTTTCATACTGCCAGTTTTGATGAAGGAGGTATTGCAGTCCCTTTCGACCGGTGGAACGCTAGAAAAGCAACTCTTTCCCCTGTGCACTTTCAACCCACATTTTTGTGCACTAAACCATTTCACAACTGGTGGTCGAAGTACTACAGTGAATAATTTCTTGATGTTGCTGCCTTCTATTCATTAATTGACCAAGCTTTTCTTGATGTGCAGGAGAAGACCAAGAAGAGTAAGTTCATTCATGTCAAATAAATTCAGGCCTTCCAAAAGTACTTTGAAACTATCTATCGACCAGATGATATTAGTCGAACCGTTTGTGAGGCTGCTGTCACTTTGAAGGAGAAGTTTCTATAAAAAATGGATCAGTTGAAAATCCCTTCAAACGTTCCTCTTGAGAAACGTTATGAGGTGGCTTTTGAACTCTTTCCTCCAAAGTTCCCTCGACTGCCTAACGCTGATTTTGGAGTGGCACTTGCCCCCCCATTTCCAGACTGGTTTGTCTGTGGTGAGCACCTAAAACTCCTTCGACAGCAGTCTCAACCGAAAGCCCAACAGGTGGTTGTGACTAAACATACGCTGGACAGTTTCAAAGGACACCTTCATATAGGGGTCGAGGATGTTCGTGTCGAATCCGAAATGTATGAAGGCTTGAGGCCCTCGATTTGTGATTTTTAACTAACCACTCAATTATTAATCTTGTAATAATCATCTGTCTTTCAGCTATGGCCAGGAAGACCAGCTCATCGAAGGGTGCTGTAGGAGTCGAAAAAGAAACTGAAGGCACAAAGGTATTTTATATCCCTTGCCTACATCTTCTTGTGTAACCAACTTCTAATATTTGCATCACCTTTTAGACTGCTCGAAAACCTCAAACGCCTTCAAAAAAGGGCAATAAAGGTGCTCAAACAGTTGTCCCTTCAGATACTGATGATGAATCCCCTGAGGAGGTAGTGGTTAAAAAGAAAAGGAAGCTTACCAAAGCTTCTGGAGCTACCACCCAATCTTCCTCAAAGGCCGCCAGAATTCTTGAGAAGACACATGCTGATAGTGGTGTCAAGAAACAACTTTCCAAGATTACGTCGAAAACGACTGCTAGTGATCCTGAGAGCGCAAACTCAAGTCCTGATGCCGTAACTGTACAGGTATGCACACTATCTTTACTCAGCATTTGCATTCCGTATTCAGATTTCTTTCAATCTTATTCTCTTTACTTGTGGTCTTCAGGCTGATGTAGGTGGTTCTAACCCACCACAAACTTCATTCAGCTTTGCAACAACTATCCTGAATAGCCAAGGTAAGCCAACTTATCACCCTACCTCTGACCTTGGTTCTAGATATAGTTCACTGAGCAAAATTAACCAACCTATCCCTTTTACAGTTCCTCCTCCTGAAGCAGATGAAACAAATAAAAACACGCCCACCAGGACCAACACTCAACAATCCCAAACAGATGGCTCTGAACATGAAGAGGATGATGTTTCCAATCAACAACTTCTCGACCATACAGAGACCATTGCCATGGACGTAGAAGGAGAGCCAACTGAAGAGGAAGAAGAGGAGGTCGAAAATGAAGAAGAACAAGAAGAAGAGAGGGAAAGGACTGAGCAGAATCAGACCCATTCACCTGTGGCTGAAACAGGTCCTGTCAACAATCCAACTCCTGGGCCTACAGTCACTTCGACTGCTGGAGGATCCCCCACTGGAGACCCACTGGCTGCCCTTAAATGGTTGAATCCTCGAGAGTATGCCAGAATGATACTTGGGAAGAAGTACAGCTCTTCAGGTACTAGCCTTAGTACTTCGACCAGTTCTGGGGGTCCAGCTCCAGATGACTTTGCCAGCCCTATCCTTCAAAAGATCAAAGACAAATTCTTCAAGGGAGACATCCACAATGTCTTACTTTCAGATCAAACTGCTCCTCTCTACCTGAAAGATAGCCTCCAAAAACTGGACCTCTCGACTCTTAGTAAAGATGTGTCTAAATTCCTTGTGGAGTTAACTACTTTAGTGAATTAGATGTCTGAGGACTTCAAACTTCTTCCCAAGATCCAACACACCATTGAAGTTACAACTGGATTGGAACATTCAGCTTAGGATGAGGCACGCGCATCAGAAGCTAAGGTCAAAACTCTGGAGATTGACCAAAACAAAAGGCAGGCAGAGATAGAGTCGAACCAAAAGAATATTGATACCTGGAAGCAGCAAATTGAAGAACTGCAAAATAAGATTTCTAACGCTGAAAAGCGCAACCTTGAGCTGAAAAACTTCGACGATACTGAAATGGCCAGAGAGCTAAAGCGCACTATAGACTTCCTTGATAAAGCCCAAATGCTTGAAAAGAAACTTTCAGCAGCTAAGCTCAATAAAGCTCTGTGTGAGAAATGCCTTCAGAATCACAAGGTCAACTTTCTTGAGTTGAAGTCGAAGCTCCCTTTTTTATTGTCCTATAATTTCTTATTTGTAGTTCCTTTTTTATCATCATGTTTGCTAGCCCTTTTGAGGCCCTATGTAAAGACAATCTCAATGCCCCCTGGCATTTATCTAAATACTTCTGTTTGCTATTAACTCTTCGACTTGCAAAATCTTTGATAAAATCATGGCCCATTTTCTCTTAAACTTTGCTAATCTTTGTAATTAAAGTACTCTGCCTCTTTTCTTGGAAATCATGAAAATAACGCAGCTTTTAACAGCTTAGTGTTCCAACGGCACAAGTTTCTATTCCATAAAGGAATATTAATAGCATAACCCTAGGGTATATTCCCAAGAGCAATTTCACGTGTTTCCATTGTTGACTGGCCAATCCTTACAAGGCTTTGCCTCTATAAAATCCTCTTCACATGAGCCATATTTTGCACCCACTGAAGCAAGCATGAGTACTTCCTCAAAGAAGGCAGTGACCCAGAAGGTGGCTGAGGAGACAAAGAAAGTTGAGGCAACAACTACTGCCTACAATGATACTTCAACTGGAGCAACCTCTCGCGCCAAGAAGCGAGAAACTAAGATGAAGGTCCCCAAGAAAGGACATTCCAAAGCACAAAACTCTAATGATGAAGCTGACGAAGATTATGTCGCCTTCCTCAACTCTATTAATTGGAGAGACTATGAATGATCTTTCTCCTGGGTTTCATGTTGTTGTACTTGTTTCCTTTCCTTTGTATGTCATTTTGGCCTCACATGGCCTATTTTGGCTTTTATAATCTGAATAAAACTTATGTCTTAATATGAATCTCTTGTAAAATAGGCTTATATTTTTTCAAATATTTCCCATTTACCCTCAAGACTCTTAGATCACCCTCAATCTCCTGAACCTCGTAAGCATTATTACTGAATGCCTCAATAATTTGAAAAGGACCTTCCCACTTAGGAGACCACTTCCCTAAAGATCTGGTCTTTCGATCCATAGGCAAGATCACTTTCCACACCAGTTCCCCAGCTGAAAAAGTTTTACTCTTGACCTTTTTGTTATAAGACTTCTCCACCCTTTTCTTTTGCCTTTTCAGCAACTCTAATGCATGGAGTCTTTCTTCATCTAAATCCACTAACTCATCAAGCATCATATTCCAATAAGATTCAGATGGAATCTCATGATGCCTTTGAATCCTTATGGACTGAAGATAAATTTCTACAGGCAAAACTGCATCATGACCAAAAGTCAGTCGAAATGGGGTAATATTAGTTGCCTCTTTGGGGGACGTTCAACATGCCCAAAGTATTTGGTCCAATGTCTTATGCCAATTTCTTGGAAGAAGGAAGAGTTGAATTCAACAGTTGGATGTCATAATGTTCTGACATCTAGCTTAACATCAGAAGTCTCAGTTGGTGATGTGGCACATCAGCTTATGATAGGGTGATCTACAGGAATGAACAATAGAATGGTTCAAAAAGATCGTTCTCTTGGCAGTTTGCGGGAGCTGCAGGAAGGAGAAGCTGTTACATGACCATGGCTTAGGGAGTCTAAGTGTGTTTGCTATTGAGCAATTGGGACATGTGACTTAAAGATCAAGTTTTCTTAGTGGATCAGGATATCTTTGTGAGAGTTCTGACAAACGTGAAAAACATCAAAATGTGGCATTTGGTTGTTTTCATATGAGGATTCATGAATGAGGTGATCAAACTGTGGCATTTGGTTGATCTCAGAAGTGGATTCGAAGAATCGAGATAATCAGAGTGTGGCAGCTGGTTATTATTGAGGATTGTCTTGGAACAAGTTACTCTTGGGCAGAAGGGTGATGAGTTGAAGACTCAAGGAGATTATTCTTCTTGAAGGTGGATGAGAGTTTATCTCTCTAGTTCTTGGGATTACTATGCTATAGTAAGTCCAGTTGGTGGAGCATATCAATAATCATGATGATTATGTCTTGGTATGTGGCAGATGTTCTAACTTGTGTTGGAACATTATCCGGGATGGATGTCCTTGGTGAAGGATGATTTTGCTCTGGTTCTGGAGCTTGGTGCCTACACTTTGCCTAAAGAGTGTCTACATAGTCATACGGGAGAATGATGAAGTAGAAGGTATGCCTTGGATGGAGAATGTAGAGAAGACTGAAGCAGATCAGGATGAAGAGTATGATAGGGAATGACTGCTTTTGGAGAGTTGGGGGAGCTATGTGACCTTGATCTTTATCTAACAGTTTGTTTGAAGGAGGATGGTGATTCCTATGATCCTCACGAATAGCCTAATTGTGACTTCATGTGTGAGTGACTGCTGTTAATTGTACTAGTGTGGTGCTTGGTTTGCTTGAGGATCAAGCATTAATTGAATGCGTTCAGCAGGTGTGTTGAACAGAGGGTGCGCTCTTGAAGACATATAGATGAGTCTTATGTTTTCCATTCATTTAAGGTGTTTTTCTTGCAAAGGAGCACTGGTTATCTTAGATAGGGGGAGTTGGACTTCTGTTTTGCAGTAGTATAGCTGTTTATCAGGATTGTTTATGGTTTCAAAAATCTATGATAGTGTACCTCTGGTGAGGGTGTAATGTCAGACAAGATGTCATGACATTGTGTGACTGGTTTAGTTCTGGGTGGACTTGACTGGTTGATCTTGGTCATGTCATTGGGTTGTCAATGTATTGTATCAAAGTTGTACAAGCTTCTGAGTTGGATGTGTTTAGCTACTGGTTGATTGCCCTTATTGCATAGTTGCTGTGAAAATGATGTTGAACATGATGTGATCAAGGGTGTCTCAGGAGAAGTCTATATATAGCTGTTAGTCTATATATACCTCATTGTGGAGGAGTGGTTTCCTGTAGAACAAGGAAACTATATGTTTTGAGGTGTGTCAAACCAAGTGTACATTACACCTTGTCTATCCTAAATCACACAACTCTGTGTGGACAGTTTTCCTAGTCCTGCCCCTGTTGAGTAAGGAGTCCAAGGGACTTGGAGTTTTTCCCAGAAGAAGTCAACACTTACATGTGGGGATGTGTTGTTGTAATGCAAGCTGACTGTGGTACTTGCAAGAGTGTAATGTCGGATGCAATGTTTCGACATCATTGTTCTGTCTCAGTTGAGAATGTTGGTGTCAGGGAGACTTGTATGGTTGGGCAAAACATGTCTTGTGGGAGAATGAGAAATACTGCAACATTGTGCAGTATTCAATGCTAGGCTGTGCATTTATGAGTTGTTTTTGTCAAACAAGGAGCTATGCTGGACGGTGTTGACAGGAGGCTGTAAAACACGTGGGTTTTGACCAGTCTTGCATATTTATTGGCACGAGAATAGGTCTATTAAAAGCAGTCAAGGCTAGGGTGGACGGTGTGCTTTGAATCAGGGTGAGTTCTGCTCCTCAAAAGGCGTTACTTTCCAGGGTCGTTAATACCAAAGTAACGGGTCAGCTATTTATAGGGGGCAGTCATTTCTCCTCTTCAGAACTGTGAGTGTTTTTCCTTTCCTGTCTCTAATGGCCTTTGTTCGTATATGGGTGAGCATTTCCTGGAGCTGGTTTTGTGATGGCATTCTTTGCCAAATTTTGGCTAAAAAGGGGGAGAAATGGAGTTTTGCGCAGATGCTAAGAAATGGTGTGTGGGGTCCTGCAGTACAGGTGCATCAGAAATGTCAAGAAGGAAGTCATACCCATAATGATGGTTGGAGTGTTTTTGTGACTTGTGTTCTGAGTTACCCAGGTTGGCAAATTGGCGCTTCTGTCGTCTATGGGTGACTAATCAATCAAGGTGGGCAGATCTCTCATGCCACCATTGGTCCTTCTATGTAGCTGGATCCTTCTTGAAAGGAAAAATAAATGTGTAGAAGGAAGTTCCTCAGATTCCTGATTTGAGGGGGAGTATTGGATATCTTCTTTCTCGTGTACACCAAGTGAGTTTCAATCAAGACCTGCCGCAAAAGGAATGGTCAGAAAGCTGAAATGTAGATGTCAAGCAAGATGTTATGACAACTTGAGATCATTTCCTTGTTGCTGTGTTTAAAGCTACTGATGGCTTCTATTTAAGTTCAGTAGTTACTGGTGACTCCTATTGCTGCAAACTGTGATGTATTTTGTTTTAGTCAAAATTTGCCAAAGGGGGAGAATGTTAGTTCTTTAATTTTAAGGGTTGGCATTAATTTTGTAAAACAAATAATAGCAGCAATATGTTAGATAGTTCTGTTTATCTTGCTAAAGAAGAACAGGTTGAGCAAGAAGTTCTAGTGTGCATTGGAACATGTTGAGCTGAAGTAGTGTTAACATTTGGAACAACATGTCCTATCGAGATGTCCCATGCAGGTTCATTCGACATCGCGCCAGAACTGAAGTGGTTTGTTAATTATGTTAGGTTTTAACTGATGCAGAATATTCTGGAAATAATTTGCAAATTCCAGGTGGCGCTGAATTAAAAGGTTTGAAGATTCAAGTTTGATTTTGAGAAGAATATGGGAAAATGTACACTTTCTAAATATGGAGATATTTTAGGAAGTTAAAGATTAAAGTCCTATTTTGTAGCAGAAGTTTCTGCTGATTTGTAGCAGCTCATTTGCTGTGTTTTTGTAGGCCCAAATCCAGTTGGGAATAGGTTATATATAGATGGTTTGTAACCTAGTTTGGCAACCGAACCAAAGATGTAAAGTTCTATCATTAGGGTTGGTTCATGTACCACTCGACCTGTGAGTTGGACAGTTTGTTAGTGTGATCCTCAAAACTATTAAGTAAGAGGAGTATTGTTCTTGGAGGAAGCTTCTAAGCAACTCTAAGTTGTGTCTTGGAAAAGTGTCGTTCTTGTTGAACTAGTGTATAGGTGAAGGGCTGTTGATGCAGTGGCGGATTGTCAACTGCTAGACATCATTGCGATGATTGGGAGTGAGAAGAGTTTCTCATATCTAGAGAGGATCTAGGTAGAAGGGTCATTGGGTAGTGATTAAGTGATAAGTTGTAAACGGGTTGTTTAGCTTTGAATTGATACTACTAATAGTGGACTTCATCCCTGGCTTGGTAGCCCCCAGATGTAGGATAGTTAGATCTGAACTGGGTTAACAATTCTGTGTGTGTTGCTCTTATTTCTTTTCAGTACCATGTTTATTGAACTATACCTTGCCATTTATGATCATGTCAGATCAGATGTCGAACGGCATATTCTAGGACATCTGAATTCTGCACATGCACCAGAATTTCAATTGGTATCAGAGCAGGTCATTCTGTTATGTATCTGGATGAGATCCCAGGGAAGATACTTTCTGGTTCATGGTCAAGGTAGAAGCTTTCTACTGAAAAGATGTTTGAACTTGGAGTAGTTCATATAGTTGTGAGAATAGTCCCTAGAAGTGGAGGATGGACTATTCGTGACAGGCAGTGGCATGTGCTGAAGGCTTAAAGTTTTGATTGAAAAGCTGTCGTGTTGTGGTTATGTGTGGTTTGATTTATGTTGACCTATTGAACATGGAGTGGCGTGGGTTATTATGTTTTGCCTGAAGGCTGTAGAGGAGTTTTCTGGTGTGTATTCCGCTGCATATATATTTCTGATGGAAAATTCCTGGTTGTTCATATTGCTGAGGGAGATTCTACAACATCTACGAAAGAAGTGGCTAGTTCTTTTGTTGATGTGTCTTATAAAATGTTCTGACATCTTATTAGGGCAAGTATGATCTATTTCCTTGGTAGTTCCGCTGCATGAGGTTCTGATTGAAGAGCTCTAGAAGTATGGGATTCTGGAGTTATGATTGAAGGAAGATTGTAGCTGTCCTTACTCGTTTTCTGTTCTTGTAGATGTCAACCGGTGTGGAGTCACATAGCATTCCAAAGTCGGGAGCAGAGGGGTGTCTTTGTGATGGTTGAGTCTTGTATGACTTGGTACATGGGTGAGTGGCTTCATCATGTATGCTGAAGTCAGATTGAAGAGGAAGGGTAAGATGAATTATCAAACTCATGCTCTAGGGGTTTGATGATTTCTTGTTGATTAAGTTGTTGAAGACACTTGATATGATGATCAAGTCCAATCAAGGCAACTGAGTCATGTTCTGGAGTCTTCTATTTATTCTTCAGACTAGGAGGTGCTTCCTAAGAAGCATAGGGGTGAAGACCGTGGAGGTGATTTATTTTCACCTTTCACAAAAACAGCAAGGAAGGATGCATCTCTTTTGACCCTAAGAGTGAATCCAATCTGGTTGAAGATTTGTTGAGGTAAAGAAGACTTGTTCAGAGAAAGTCTTAGTTACTTGAGTCAAGAGTGGCAGCCTTGGTATCTCAACATTGTCATTGAAGAAGATACTTGCAACAAGACTGAATACTTTATAAGTGTTCATGACATGATCTGGTGGAGCTCAGCTACAGCAGTAAAGAAGGGTTACTGTATAAGGATTTAAGATCAATCGCTATTTGTGAAATCCACAAGTATTTGATTGGTTATCCTTGTGATTCAAGATTGGTGATGTTCAACACGATGTTTGGAACATCTCATCATCAGAGTTTATGCAGAATCATGGGAGGGATACTGCATAAGCTTTAGCATCTTGGGAGTTGGCCTGAGAATTTGCTTCAGTCTTGTGTGACAGGAGTTGTGTATTTCTGGAAAGTTTCCTGGCAAGAAGCTGGTCTGGATATTGCTTGGATCAATTTATTTCTGATCTAAGTGGTTTGGAGCTTGGTGTTTGATCTGGTTGTGAAGGTCAAGGATAAGTGGCAGTTGTCTCTGGCTTTCTACTAACGGCTCTACTAAGGGTAGTGATATTCTTTAGTATTGCTATGGGGTAGTCTTGGACTACTTATTTTTTGAAGACTCAGTTACGGCAGATTTAAAGTCTTTGGAGTTTCTGAGCAGGATGAAGGTTGTCTACTCAAACTTGATTGTTGAATCAAGTCTATGAGAGCATAGAAATTTGTTTCTGCAAAGGGAGGAGGTTCTTCTAAGTGGCAGAAGGAAGAGTTGAATTCAACAGTTGGATGTCATAATGTTCTGACATCTAGCTTAACATCAGAAGTCTCAGTTGGTGATGTAGCACATCAGCTTATGATAGGGTGATCTACAGGAATGAACAATAGAATGGTTCAAAAAGATCGTTCTCTTGGCAGTTTACGGGAGCTGCAGGAAGGAGAAGCTGTTACATGACCATGGCTTAGGGAGTCTAAGTGTGTTTGCTATTGAACAATTGGGACATGTGACTTAAAGATCAAGTTTTCTTAGTGGATCAGGATATCTTTGTGAGAGTTCTGACAAACGTGAAAAACATCAAAATGTGGCATTTGGTTGTTTTCATATGAGGATTCATGAATGAGGTGATCAAACTGTGGCATTTGGTTGATCTCAGAAGTGGATTCGAAGAATCGAGATAATCAGAGTGTGGCAGCTGGTTATTATTGAGGATTGTCTTGGAACAAGTTACTCTTGGGCAGAAGGGTGATGAGTTGAAGACTCAAGGAGATTATTCTTCTTGAAGGTGGATGAGAGTTTATCTCTCTAGTTCTTGGGATTACTATGCTATAGTAAGTCCAGTTGGTGGAGCATATCAATAATCATGATGATTATGTCTTGGTATGTGGCAGATGTTCTAACTTATGTTGGAACATTATCCGGGATGGATATCCTTGGTGAAGGATGATTTTGCTCTGGTTCTAGAGCTTGGTGCCTACATTTTGCCTAAAGAGTGTCTACATAGTCATACGGGAGAATGATGAAGTAGAAGGTATGCCTTGGATGGAGAATGTAGAGAAGACTGAAGCAGATCAGGATGAAGAGTATGATAGGGAATGACTGATTTTGGAGAGTTGGGGGAGCTATGTGACCTTGATCTTTATCTAACAGTTTGTTTGAAGGAGGATGGTGATTCCTATGATCCTCACGAATAGCCTAATTGTGACTTCATGTGTGAGTGACTGCTGTTAATTGTACTAGTGTGGTACTTGGTTTGCTTGAGGATCAACCATTAATTGAATGCGTTCAGCAGGTGTGTTGAACAGAGGGTGCGCTCTTGAAGACATATAGATGAGTCTTATGTTTTCCATTCATTTAAGGTGTTCTTCTTGCAAAGGAGCACTGGTTATCTTAGATAGGGGGAGTTGGACTTCTGTTTTGCAGTAGTACAGCTGTTTATCAAGATTGTTTATGGTTTCAAAAATCTATGATAGTGTACCTCTGGTGAGGGTGTAATGTCAGACAAGATGTCATGATATTGTGTGACTGGTTTAGTTCTGGGTGGACTTAACTGGTTGATCTTGGTCATGTCATTGGGTTGTCAATGTATTGTATCAAAGTTGTACAAGCTTCTGAGTTGGATGTGTTCAGCTACTGGTTGATTGCCCTTATTGCATAGTTGCTGTGAAAATGATGTTGAACATGATGTGATCAAGGGTGTCTCAGGAGAAGTCTATATATAGCTGTTAGTCTATATATACCTCATTGTGGAGG
The DNA here is from genome assembly GCA_022829125.1 of Lathyrus tuberosus. Classification (NCBI taxonomy): domain Eukaryota; kingdom Viridiplantae; phylum Streptophyta; class Magnoliopsida; order Fabales; family Fabaceae; genus Lathyrus; species Lathyrus tuberosus. The sequence continues at coordinate 634,849 of JALAZF010000446.1, forward strand.
AGTGGTTTCCTGTAGAACAAGGAAACTATATGTTTTGAGGTGTGTCAAACCAAGTGTACATGACACCTTGTCTATCCTAAATCACACAACTCTGTGTGGACAGTTTTCCTAGTCCTGCCCCTGTTGAGTAAGGAGTCCAAGGGACTTGGAGTTTTTCCCAGAAGAAGTCAACACTTACAAGTGGGGATGTGTTGCTGTAATGCAAGCTGACTGTGGTACTTGCAAGAGTGTAATGTCGGATGCAATGTTTCGACATCATTGTTCTGTCTCAGTTGAGAATGCTGGTGTCAGGGAGACTTGTATGGTTGGGCAAAACATGTCTTGTGGGAGAATGAGAAATACTGCAACATTGTGCAGTATTCAATGCTAGGCTGTGCATTTATGAGTTGTTTTTGCCAAACAAGGAGCTATGCTGGACGGTGTTGACAGGAGGCTGTAAAACACGTGGGTTTTGACCAGTCTTGCATGTTTATTGGCACGAGAATAGGTCTATTAAAAGCAGTCAAGGCTACGGTGGACGGTGTGCTTTGAATCAGGGTGAGTTCTGCTCCTCAAAAGGCGTTACTTTCCAGGGTCGTTAATACCAAAGTAACGGGTCAGCTATTTATAGGGGGCAGTCGTTTCTCCTCTTCAGAACTGTGAGTGTTTTTCCTTTCCTGTCTCTAATGGCCTTTGTTCGTATATGGGTGAGCATTTCCTAGAGCTGGTTTTGTGATGGCATTCTTTGCCAAATTTTGGCTAAAAAGGGGGAGAAATGGAGTTTTGCGCAGATGCTGAGAAATGGTGTGTGGGGTCCTGCAGTACAGGTGCATCAGAAATGTCAAGAAGGAAGTCATACCCATAATGATGGTTGGAGTGTTTTTGTGACTTGTGTTCTGAGTTACCCAGGTTGGCAAATTGGCGCTTCTGTCGACTAGGGGTGACTAATCAATCAAGGTGGGCAGATCTCTCATGCCACCCTTGGTCCTTCTATGTAGCTGGATCCTTCTTGAAAGGAAAAAGAAATGTGTAGAAGGAAGTTCCTCAGATTCCTGATTTGAGGGGGAGTATTGGATATCTTCTTTCTCGTGTACACCAAGTGAGTTTCAATCAAGACCTGCCGCAAAAGGAATGGTCAGAAAGCTGAAATGTAGATGTCAAGCAAGATGTTATGACAACTTGAGATCATTTCCTTGTTGCTGTGTTTAAAGCTACTGATGGCTTCTGTTTAAGTTCAGTAGTTACTGGTGACTACTGTTGCTGCAAACTGTGATGTATTTTGTTTTAGTCAAAATTTGCCAAAGGGGGAGAATGTTAGTTCTTTAATTTTAAGGGTTGGCATTAATTTTGTAAAACAAATAATAGCAGCAATATGTTAGATAGTTCTATTTATCTTGCTAAAGAAGAACAGGTTGAGCAAGAAGTCCTAGTGTGCATTGGAACATGTTGAGCTGAAGTAGTGTTAACATCTGGAACAACATGTCCTATCGAGATGTCCCATGCAGGTTCATTCGACATCGCGCCAGAACTGAAGTGGTTTGTTAATTATGTTAGGTTTTAACTGATGCAGAATATTCTGGAAATAATTTGCAAATTCCAGGTGGCGCTGAATTAAAAGGTTTGAAGATTCAAGTTTGATTTTGAGAAGAATATGGGAAAATGTACACTTTCTAAATATGGAGATATTTTAGGAAGTTAAAGATTAAAGTCCTATTTTGTAGCAGAAGTTTCTGCTGATTTGTAGCAGCTCATTTGCTGTGTTTTTTTAGGCCCAAATCCAGTTGGGAATAGGTTATATATAGATGGTTTGTAACCTAGTTTGGCAACCGAACCAAAGATGTAAAGTTCTATCATTAGGGTTGGTTCATGTACCACTCGACCTGTGAGTTGGACAGTTTGTTAGTGTGATCCTCAAAACTATTAAGTAAGAGGAGTATTGTTCTTGGAGGAAGCTTCTAAGCAACTCTAAGTTGTGTCTTGGAAAAGTGTCGTTCTTGTTGAACTAGTGTATAGGTGAAGGGCTGTTGATGCAGTGGCGGATTGTCAACTGCTAGACATCATTGCGATGATTGGGAGTGAGAAGAGTTTCTCATATCTAGAGAGGATCTAGGTAGAAGGGTCATTGGGTAGTGATTAAGTGATAAGTTATAAATGGGTTGTTTAGCTTTGAATTGATACTACTAATAGTGGACTTCATCCCTGGCTTGGTAGCCCCCAGATGTAGGATAGTTAGATCCGAACTGGGTTAACAATTCTGTGTGTGTTGCTCTTATTTCTTTTCAGTACCATGTTTATTGGATTATACCTTGCCATTTATGATCATGTCAGACCAGATGTCGAACGACATATTCTAGGACATCTGAATTCTGCACATGCACCAGAATTTCAATTACTGAATGCCTCAATAATTTGAAAAGGACCTTCCCACTTAGGAGACCACTTCCCTAAAGATCTGGTCTTTCGATCCATAGGCAATATCACTTTCCACACCAGTTCCCCAGCTGAAAAAGTTTTACTCTTGACCTTTTTGTTATAAGACTTCTCCACCCTTTTCTTTTGTCTTTTCAGCAACTCTAATGCATGGAGTCTTTCTTCATCTAAATCCACTAACTCATCAAGCATCATATTCCAATAAGATTCAGATGGAATCTCATGATGCCTTTGAATCCTTATGGACTGAAGATAAATTTCTACAGGCAAAACTGCATCATGACCAAAAGTCAGTCGAAATAGAGTAGTATTAGTTGCCTCTTTGGGGGACGTTCGACATGCCCAAAGTATTTGGTCCAATGTCTTATGCCAATTTCTTGGCCTTTTTCCCACATGCTTTTTTATCAACCCAATAACTACTTTATTTGCCGCTTCGACTAGGCCATTAGCTTGAGCATAATAAGGTGTGGATGTTTGAATCATGTTTCTTTAGAAAACTCTTGCATTTTTCGACCAGTGAAGACTGATCCTTGGTCTATTGTAATTGTCTCTGGGATTCCAAACCTATAGATGATGTGTTTCTGAATAAATTCAATCACATCTTCTTGATCAACATTTGGTAAAGGGATAGCTTCGACCCATTTGGTAAAATAATCAATACCCACCAAAATGTACTTATGATTTTTAGATGATGCTGGTCAAATTTCTCCATCCAAATCCAAAGCCCATCCTCTAAAAGGCCAAGGTTTCACTATAGAGTGTAATTCACTTGCATGGACGTGTTGAATGCCAGCGTGAACTTGACATTCCTGACAACCCTTAGCAAATTCAATACAATCTTTTAACATGGTAGGCTAATACATGCCTTGTCGAAACAACAACCATTTCATTTTATGGCCTACCTGATGTGCCCTACATGCCCCACTATGGACAATTGAAAGGGCCAAGTATGCTTCTCCCTCACTGAGGCACTTAAGCAATACTCCCTCAGGAGTCTTTTTGAATAATTCATTACCCAACAAGACATAACTCAAAGCTTGATACTTGATTTTTCTTTTTGTCGAAGATATTGGATTTTTCAGGTAATCCATTATAGGTTTTCTCCAATCCTTGTCAGTTATACTATCAACTGCCAGAATTGCAAAATTGTCTTCATCAGCGTATCCAAGCTTAGTTTCTTCTAAGTCTGATGGGGCTAATCCTACCGACACCACCTTCCCTCTGACTTCGATTGCATCTTGAAGTTTGTCTTTTGAAATTTTATACCCTGATGTAATCTGGGCCAAGTCATTAGCGACCTGGTTTTCCAATCTAGGGATGTGTCGAAAACTAACTGCGTCGAACTTCTTTAGCAGTCGGTTGACAACTACAAAGTACATAATCAAGTTTTCTTTTATGCATTTGTACTCCTTGGTAACTTGTTTTATGACCAGCTCTGAATCTCCCATTATTTTGACATGCGTTGCCCCCAATTCCAACAATACTTCAAGTCCAGCAATTACAGCTTCATATTCAGCTTCGTTGTTAGAACAACGGCCTTCAATTTTATACTTAAGTGTTGTTGGAATTTTATTAGGAGAAATAACAAGCACTCCTATGTGTGTCCCATCTTTGTGGCTTGACCCGTCGAAGTATAACCTCCAAGGTTCCACTTCAAGATAGTTCAGAGGGGTCTCGTGTGTAGAATGGTCAACTATAAAGTCTGCCACTACTTGCCCTTTAACAGCTTTTAAAGGCTTATAAGTTAAAGAATATTCAGTTAATGCTAATGCCCATTTTCCAATTCGACTATGCAAAATAGGTTTGGACAACATATGTTTAATAACGTCATAACGAGAAGAAACATACACATCAACTGGTTTTATATAATGCTTCAATTTTGTACAAGAGTAATACAAACATTAACATAATTTTTCAATCATGCTATATCTAGTTTCTGCATCATTTAAAACTCTACTAAGGTAATAGACGGCCCTTTCGACACCATCATCATCCTCTTGAGCTAACATGCTCCCTAAAGTTCTATCTGACGCAGCTATGTACAATCTCATATACTTATTGCCACAAGGTGGTGAGAGAATCGGGGGGTGACTCAGGTACTCTTTGATCTTGTCGAAGGCTTCCTGTTAAGCTTGCCCCCAGTCGAACCCATCCTTGCTAGCTCGAAGCAATGGCAAAAAGGCTTGCGTTTTCCCACTCAAGTTGGATATAAACATCCTCAAGAAATTTATTTTGCCCAAGAGAGACTGTAATTCCTTATTTGTTGATGGCGCTTTTGCTTCCATAATGGCTTTAGTTTTATTCTGGTTAATTTCGATCCCCTTCTTGTGGACCACAAAGCCTAAGAAATCCCCTGCCTGCACACAAAAAGCACATTTGAGAGGATTCATTTTAAGACCATGCTTTCTCATCCTTTCAAATGAATGTCGAAGATGGCTTAAATGATCTTTTCCTGAAAAAGACTTAACAACAATATCATCAATATAGATTTGCATAAAAGTCTCAATAAAATCATGAAAAATCGAATTCATTGCTCGTTGGTAAGTTGCCCCAGTATTTTTTAGACCAAAAGGCATTACTACCCATTCATAAGTGCCTAATGCCCCTGGACATCGAAAAGCAGTTTTTGGGACATCTTCCTCAGCAATGAATATTTGGTTATAACCAGAATAACCATCCAACATACTCAAGTATTCATGTCCTGCAGCAGAATCAATCAACATTTCTGCCACAGGCATAGAATATTCGTCCTTAGGGGTTGCAGAATTTAGATCTCTAAAATCTATACAGACCCTTAAAGAACCATTCTTTTTAATGACTGGTACAATATTAGCTAGACTTTCGACATACATAGCTGTACGGATGAACTTGCATCTAAGTAACCTCTTAATTTCCTCTTTGATCTTTGAAAGGATTGTTGGGGCAAACCGTCTTGGATTTTGCTTGACTGGTTTTTTCCCAGGTATGATTAGCAACTTATGTTCAACAAGCTCTCTCCTCAAACCAGGCATTTCGTCATAGTCCCAAGCGAAGCAATCCTTGAATTCCTTCAATAGTTGGACCATTTCGACTTTGAGTTGTGGGTCGAGATTAGCACTAACATAAGTAGGCCTTTTTACTCCCCCTTCACCCAAGTCAATTTCTTCCAAAGGATTTTGCACCAGCATTTTAATGTTGTCTGACAATGGATCCTTTTCAAAACCCAAAGGCTCATTATCATAAATAGCATCAAGCCTTTGATTTTGGTCTTCGATTTGAGACCCATCAGGTGGTTCAGGCTCAAAGTCCTTACCAAGGCCTACTTCACAAATTTGAGTTTTAGCTTCGACAACCATGTGGTTGTGTGCAGCCTCCAAGGCCGCTTGTAGTTTAGATTCGGCCACATAGGTCAAAATTCTTTGCAGTGCGTCGAATTCAATCATTGTTACTAAATTTACTTCCCCAGCCTGTGGGGTCTATAGGCTCCCCACAGTATGGGACATTGCCTTCTTCCCTTATGACCTTTCTGTCCCATCGAAATCCCTCCACTGGGTGCAAGTGTAATGGGCAGAATGCATGGTCATCTGGGGTGAAATCAAATTCTGCTGGAGTACAAGGCGCAATGTGCGCCAAGTTTTTGTTAAACTCGACACCATCAACATGATTAACAGGCACCTTAAAGTATCCTTGATCACCTTCAATGTTTTCTACTATACCATCAGGCCTCCAGATTGTGATTCGCTGGTGCATTGACGAAGGTACTGCTCCAACACCATGAATCCATTATCTCCCCAGCAGAAGGTTATAGTTAGCTTTGATTTCAACTACCATAAACAAGGTAGGCCTTGTCACTATTCCCACAGTTAAATCAACCTGCAGAACACCAAGAGTGGTCCCAATTTTCCCTTCATAGTTAGAAATAACCATGTTGTGGGGCTTAAGATCAGAGTCGAATTTACCGATCTTGCTTATTAGGAAATGTGGCATTAAATTGACTGTAGCCCCACAATCCACCAAGATTTTATTCACAGCCACGTTCTCTACCTTCCCTGTAATGTACATAGGTTTCAAGTGCCCTTTCATGGCCTCAGTTGGTCGTTCAAAGAAAGCATTATATTCTTCGACACAGCCATTATTCATCACATAGTAGCACACAGGTTGGTGCGCTGCCATTTCAGCCTCAGCGTTGGCATCCAAGTTTTCCACTTCAGTTATCCTATCATATTCTCTTGGCATTACTGAAACCACATTAACAATGATGTTTAAAGAGGCATCAGAGTCGGAATCAAAGTTGTGAGTCGAATCTCCGCCCTCAGCTGCTTCGACCATGTTAACCTCTTCGGGCTCTGATTAATTTACTTCAGCTACTTCTAGAGGGTTGGTATCAATTTTCATCTGGGTCTTAGTCTTCTCCCCAAATTTGAGTCTGCCTTCCTGAATAGCATTCTGCACCAGATCCCTGAAAAGAAAACATTGAGAAGTTTTATGACCCAAATAATTAAGGTATTTACAAAAGCCTCTCTTTTTTCTTTGCTCTAAAGGTGGTATTTTAGCACCAGGAGGCACTAGTATTTGACCATCCTTAACTAACAAATCAAAAATTTTGTCACATTTAGTGATGTCGAAAGTGTATGTTTTCTTTGGGAACCTATCGTTCTTTTCGGTTTCGACAGGGTTTTTCCCATTTGAAGGGACTAATAATTTACAAGAATAAGGAGGACCTTGCATAAGTTCAGCAAGATCTATTTCACTTTCGTTGAACCTAACAGGCTCGTCATACAACTCTTCGATGCCCTCCTGGTATTCGACGTAAGCTACCTTCTTGTTTTTGTTCACCCTAGCTTTCTCATCTTTGAGACGCTCTAGTTGTCGAACTCTGTCAGCTAACTGGGTCATATCCCTTAAATACTGGGTGTCCAGTTTTTTCGTGATAGAGTAATCAAGGCCACCAGCGGCCATTTCGACAAGTTTATGCTCAGGTACTTGTGTAAAGCACCTAGCCTTGAGTAGTCGAAACCTATTCAAGTAATCATCTATTGGCTCATTGAACTTTCGTTTCACACTAGCCAATTCTTTCAAACTGATTTTAGTTTGCCCCATGTAAAATTGCTCATGGAACAAACGTTATAACTGGGTCCAATTACAAATCGAACCAGATGGTAACGTAGTGAACCACGTAAATGCATTTTTAGTGAGGGAACTAGGGAAATACTTCACCCTTAGACTCTCATCATTTGCAATCTCACCAGCTTCGATCAGGTAGTGTGCCACATGTTCGACGGTAGATTCTGTAGTATCTCCTGAAAACTTAGTAAACTTTGGTACTTTCGTCCTGGGGGGTAATTCAGCCTGGAGTATATAGTCTACTATAGGCGAAGTGATGTTTGGCCTAGAAAAACCCATATTCAGGCCATTTTGAGCCATTATTCTCTCGACCATGGTTACCAAATTGTTCTCTGCTGCTACATTATTGCGTCGAACCTGATTCACCACATGATCAGCATTTTGATTTCTATTTACTAACACCATCCTTGGTTCCTCCTCTTCAAGTATAGGTATTTGATTTCTAGGAGGCTCCTCCCTAGGTGGTTCGACCAACTCTGGATTCACCGGATTCACTTGTTGAGCGTTTTCCCTCCTCTCGACTCCTTGATTTTGGTGTTGAACAGGAGCGGGCATTCCCATGAATTCTGCTATACGCGCCATCTGGGCTGTCATCATTTGATTGGTTTGAGTAGTATTCTGGATCAATGGCTGGAAAATCTCTCCCATTGTCTGAGATAAAGTATGTACCATTTGCATGTTGCTCTCATCCATCTGTTGCCTCAAATATGCTGCAGATTCATTTGTTAAGTTGGGTCCTTGAGCAGAAAATCCCAAACCTATGGACTGGTTGTTTCGACCCATGTTAATTCCAGAACCTGACTCCTGTAAAGGGGAAGATATCACATTCTCTTAAAATATTGGGGGTGCAGTACACAAATTCTGCATCATTGCCGTTGGCATGCCATAGATTGGATTCCTAGGCAAAGGCTGAGAAAATCCTGGGGGAGGAAACTGCCTATACGTCAAACTTCCTCCTGGTGGAGTCTGAGGATTTGTCACTGATGGGCCAATGTACTCCAGGACTGGCTGTGTGTAAGGCCTCACATATGTCGCCCCTGGTCCTGCTGTCGAAGGCGCTGGCTCTGTCACCATGGTTAACACTGTTGACCCTCCTGTCGAAGGAACTGGAGTTGGCGCCACAGTACTTCTTGGTATCTCTTGAGGAACGATGGTGCTGTTCTGAGCGCTTGAACTGCTTGGTTGAGGATTAGTCCCAGCAGAACTGGGATTTGAATTCCCTTGGCCAGATGCCATTTTCCTCGGGTTTCTTCTCTTTGATCTATATTCGTTTGAACTGGCTACCTTTCCACTTCTCAAGTGCATACAATAAAGTTTGCCAAAATCTCGACCAATGAAACGAAAAATTTCAAAAAAGGGCAGTTATAAAACTTCCTTTTGACAGTTATTTAAAAGTTATAAACTTCCAAATACACGTTTATCACTGTCCCACTGGGCGTGCCAATTTGTTTACCTTGAAAATTGGTAAACAACCGCTGATCTTCTAAAACAACAAAGTTCTAGTAACTTACAGGATCGATCAGATTGATCCTAGGACATGTGCTATGAATGCATTTAGAATATCTCACAATTAGGCAAAGTATACATTTCGACAGTGCATATAAATAAAAGAACGTGTTTTGAAATGTAAATGGAAGTGACAGAAATCAAAGAAATGTTTAAGTAGAACAACTCATCAAAGTAAAAAAAATGAATGTAAAGGTTTGATAAAAACTGGAGTTAAATGTTGGAAAAAAGTGCATAAAGATCTTAAACTGCAGAAATGTAAATGCTTGAAGGTAAAGGCTTTTTAATGTAAAACTGCAAAGTAAAAACTTTATAACATAGAATGCTTAGAAGTAAAAGACTGAATTAAAGGATTTCAAAGTAAAGGATCTAAGATAGAAACTTCAAAGAAAATGGAATTGCAATAAAAGATAATGGTGATTACAATCACGTACATTCTTGCCTCACTCTTTTCTCTACACGTTGGATACTTTGAGTGATTTCAGAGTTACTTGTACAACATGATTTTTTCACACATTCTAACTCTAGAACTAACCTATTTATAATACTCTAAAATAACCACCACTTTACGGTTTACTCCTAGAACACGCCACTTGGCACTTTGCATGTCTTCAACTTCTGGATATTCGCCACTTGTTCTCTTTTCAAATTCAAATAGTAGAACTTCCCTCCACTATCCAGTTGTAACTGCAACGCATTATCCATAGCCATTTTACCCTGTCGAATTGACGCTTTGGACTTGGAAATGTTTGAAGTCTTAAAATCATTCTCTTCGACTCAGGCTTTCAACAAATATGGTCGAATACATCTTGGTCAAAGCCTTCTTCTCCTTTAGCTTATATTTTAAAGAATAACTTCTTTAAAAGCCAAATCTATTTGAAATCATGCAGCGTCGAAATTAGGAGCTAACAAGTGTTAAACTCAAAGTTTTGAACAAACGTTTTATCAGTTACTCTGGGTAGATTTTCATTTGTGTCCAAGCTAAACAAAGTAGCCCATAAATCAATGTTCACATCATGAAGTGCATTATTCATAGAAAACTTAAACTCAACGCCCTTAAATTTACCCTTGATTCCATAGTAGAACACTCGAATCAGATCACTATTGTACTTATCATCACATTCCAGGAACTCACCAAGATTCTGAACATTGAGTATTTCAGTTATCTCAGGAATGTGATAATCTTCACCCATCAATACATAGAAACCATGTTGTGGTATAACATCACGATTACTAAACAATGCCTCATAAGGACTAGATAGTGCATCAGAAACTAAAAATTTAACAGTTACCGGTTGGGAAGAGGTTCCGGAAGATGAAGCTCTGGTTGTTCTTTTACCGGTTGTTCGTCTGGAAGCCATTTTTGATGAAGGTTTGAAGAAGATGAACAGTGCACACAGTGGTAGAGAGGATGATGACTAGTGCGCGAAAGTAGAGAGGATGATGAACTGCGGTTTTCGTTCTTCTTTTCGATTCTGCTGAGAAGGTCAACAGTTTTTGGCTTAAACTCCTTGCCTTATCTCGGTAGTTTTTTTTGGCGCAGGCGTGTTCGTAGGATGGAAGGAGGATGGAGTAAGGTGAGACATAAACAATGGGCTCCGAGAACGTGGGACGAAGCTGGGAGAGGAAGGAAGAAGGATCCTAGAAAGGCTACGTCTTTTTACATTACTGAATTTCTGGATAACAAGAGAGCGAAAGATCTTTTTGAGGTCTTTCCCAAATATGGTGAAGTTGATGAGGTTTTCATTCCGTCTAAGTGTAATAAACAAGGAAGAAAATATGGTTTTGTTAGATTCTTTGATGTCTTAGATGCAAGGAAGTTGAGTCTGAAGTTGGATAACATTTTCATCGAAGTTAGGAAACTATTTGCGAACTTACCTATATTTGAGAAAGAACGGAATTATTTCAAGCCTCACAATGGTCAGAGGGATAAACCAAGTACATCGTACTCTAAGAAGCCAGTGGAGGAAGGTGTGAGAGGTGGAGGTAATCGTTTCTTCACTTCCTTTAATGGAGGTAAATCAACGTACGCGGAGACGGTGAAGGGTGAGAAGCAGGGAAGCGAAAATGGGATTTATCCTATGAAGTGGATGAGGAAGAGATGAACAGGTTCTATAAGGCTTACATTGGGAGAGTGCTAATTTCGGGTTCGTCGTACAATATTCAAAGAAGTTTTGATTGTGAGGGCTATATTGGTGTTAGGGTCACTCCCTTAGGGGCGAACCTATGCCTCTTAGAAGAAAAGGAAGATGGTGAGATAGATGAACTCCTTAAGAGCGCTAAGGATTGGCTGGACCAGTGGTTTACTGAGATAAGGAAATGGAGCCCAGGTGACATTGACCCTGAGAGAACAACTTGGGTTAGGATATTTGGCATCCCCTGTCATGCGTGGTCTTCTTCTTTCTTTGAGTTCCTTACTTCAAAAGTGGGAACTTTCGTTTGCTGTGAGGAGAACTCGATGGGGGCGACTAAAATGGATGTGGCAAGTGTTATGATAAGGACGAGTTGTGGCATGACTATTGACGAGATTTTCAACGTCTCTATTAATAACTCTGTGTTTAGAATCCGGATTATTAAGGAAGTGAAAGGATCATTGTGCAAGTTTGTCAAGAAGCAGCTGTCTGTATCTGAGGAAGAAGTTGGTGCGTCTAGTTTTGATCGTTGTGATACTTGGTGGAGCTCCGGCGAGGAAGACGTTGAGTTGGGAGAAGGCGATGAGAGTGGTGCTAGTGTTAGCCACGTGTCCCTTACGAACAGTCCTATGGGCAGACCTAAGAGTGGCAGCGGTTTCCTTATTGGCTCTCATGAGTCCCTAGGCAACACTCCCAATGTGTCAGGTTGTACCAAAAGGGTGAAAGGGGTGGTAAAAGAGGATTTAACTTTTAAGGTTGATAAAGAATCGAGGTAAAGCAGGTAGGTGTGTTAAAGGGTCTGTTGAAAAGTTAATGGATTACAACGTGTCGGTTAGTTCTTTCTGTTCAGTCCAGAAGTTGAGTTTTGACGGGCTGGTGAAAGCCCATTCGAAGGATATGGTCCAAAGCTTTGTATCCGCTGAAGTTGGGCTGAAAGAAGGTCCTGAAGCCCCCTTGGTATCTAACATCAGAAAGCTTTCAAAGGGCAAGAGGAGTAAATATGGCTTTATGTCTGTTCCTTTTCGCATTGCTCCTAAAAAGAAGAGGAAGGCTAAGAAGGTCAAGAAGCGCGGTCATCCTTTACCGGTTGTGGAAGACGAAGATGTTGTGTTACCTAGGGAATAAGATGTCATCATGCAGCAGGGGAACGTTGTGGGTAATAAGGGTGATAATCAGGTTAGTCGCTGCCATTCTGTTACCGATTCGGAAGTTTTAGTTGGTAATAGGAGATTTTGGGATAATTTTGAAAGTAAGGTGGCTAGCAAAGTTAGGGAGATAGTGGTTTCGCTAGGTGTTAAGGCTAGGGATGATAAAAATATGGAGAATGAGATCAGACGGATGGAGAAAAGGGATGAAGTTGGGACGTTTTCGAGGGTAGTATCTAATGGTGCATAATGAATATTATGTCCCTAAATATGAGAGGGTGTGGCAACATAGTCAAAAGAAGAAGAGTTGCCTTAATGATTTAGAAGGGGAATGTTGATGTCTGTTTTCTTCAAGAAACTAAGAAGTCAGTCATTGACTGTAATTTGGTTTATTCTCTGTGGGGTAATGAGGAGGTGGAGTGGACGGCAGCTGAAGCTGCAGGGAGTGCAGGTGGTATGTTAATTATGTGGAAGAGAAATTCTTTGAATCTTATATGCAGTTTTTAAATAGAGGGGTTCTTAGGGGTGAATGGATTGTGGAAGGGCTCTGAGGTTTTCTTAGTGAACGTTTACTCGTCTTGTTTGTTGAGTAAAAAGAAGTTGATGTGGCGGGAGCTGGTGAGGATTAAGAGCAGTTTCAATAGAGGAGATTGGGTGGTTGGAGGAGACTTTAATGTTGTTGCATTTAAGGAAGAGAGAAAGAGCTCAGTTTGTCAGGTAAGGAACAAAGAGTTGGAGGAATTCAGGAACTTCATAGGTGAGTTGGAGTGTGTGGACTTGCCGTGCGAAGGGGGTTCGTTCACTTGGTTTAACAGGGCGGGGAATTTGATGAGTAGAATCGACAGATTCTTAGTTTCTGAAGGGTTAATAGACAAGTGGAAAGTTTTGGGGCAGCATATTGGTAGAAGGGAGATATCAGATCACTGCGTCATTTGGTTGAAGTGTAACGTCGCAAATTGGGGGCCTAAACCTTTCCGTTTTGCTAATTGTTGGATGAAACATCAGGATTTTCTTAGGGTGGTCAGTGAAAGTTGGAACTCCATGGTGGTTTATGGCAGGGGCGACTATATTTTGAAAACGAAGTTGAACAATTTGAAAGAGAGGCTTAAACAGTGGAGTAAGAGTGTTTATGGCTTGTTGGACACAAAGATAGAAGATGTTATTCTCAATCTAAACTCGTTAGACCATGTAGCGAGCGACCTCAGTTCTGTTAGTTTGGTGAACCTGTTGGAAGCTAGGACTAAGGCTACTGAAGAGGTGTGGAGAAATCTCTCCTTGAAAGAGGAATCAATTAGAGTCAAATCGAAGGAAGTTTGGTTGAAGGATGGAGATAGCAATACTAGATTCTTTCACAATGCTGTCAAAAGAAGGAGGAGAAGAAATGGTTTGTGGTTTGTGAAGACAGAAGAAGGGACGGTTGAAGACGTTGTTAGTGTCAAGAGGGAGGTTAGTAGTTTCTTTGAAGACAATTTTAAAGAGGAGAATTTCTGCAGACCTTCTCTGGATAACTTAGACTTTTCTCGCTTAAATGAAGTTGATATGAGTAGTTTAGAGGGTGACTTCTTAGAGGAGGAAATTAGGGAAGCTGTTTGGATGTGTGGAGGAGACAAGAGTCCAGGCCTCGATGGTTTCACATTCGCTTTTTTCCAGGTATGTTGGGAAATTATTAAAGGGGATGTCATTCAGTTTGTGAGAGATTTCCATAGTATCCCTACTCTCACCAAAGCAACTAAGGCTTCTTTCCTAACCTTAGTTGCGAAGAAAAGAAATCCTCAACTTCTCTCGCATTACAGACCTATCTGCCTAGTGTCGTGCTACCAGAAGATTTTATCTAAAATTCTAGCTACAAGACTGAGGAGAGTTATTGGCTCATTGGTTTCCGTCGACCAAACTGCTTTTTTGCCTGGTAGATGCATACATGATGGAGTGTTACTTGCCAATGAGTTGATTGACCTAGCTAAGAGAAAGAGGAGGAGTTGTCTGTTGCTGAAGATAGACTTTGAACGTGCCTACGATTGTGTATCTTGGAAGTTCCTCGATGATTTATTTGTTAAAATGAATTTTGGTGAGAATTGGATGAAATGGTGTCGTTCCTTGGTGTTCGATGGTTATATGTCTGTTTTGGTTAACGGTAGTGCGACGAGTGAATTCAAGGTCCAAAAAGGTTTGAGGCAGGGGGACCCTCTATCTCCTTTCCTTTTCCTGCTTGTCATGGAAGTGTTAACTTGTTTAGTGAGAAAGGTTGAATCCTTAGGGATTTACAAAGGCTTCTCTGTGAGTGAAGAGGTGAGCTTTAGTGTGACTCACTTTGCAGATGATACTCTGTTCTTTGGTAATGTGGATGAGTCTACGATTTGGAGCTTCAAGGCTATTCTCAGAGGGTTTGAGTTGGTTTCTGGGTTAAAGGTAAACTTCAGCAAGAGTAAATTAGGAGGTATTAATGTAAGTCAAGAGTTCCTGAAATCAGCCACCGTTTTCCTTAACTGCGATTCTTTGAAGCTGCCCTTTGTATTTCTAGGGGTTAGAATAGGGGAGAGTCCTAGAAGAAAATATAAGTGGAAGGAACTGCTGGACAAGGTGAGGCTTAGGTTGGCAGTGTGGAAAGGTAGGCAGCTGTCAATGGGAGGTATGCTAGTTCTTTAAAGTCTGTCTTAAGTGCCTTGCCTCTATACTCTTTTTCGTTTTACAAAGTGCCGGTGGGAGTGTTAAAGACCCTTCAAGGAATTCAAGCTAAATTTCTGTAGGGTGGGTGTGAATTGAAGAAGAAAATCTGTTGGGTTGATTGGCAAACTATTTGTCGTCCGTATGAGAATGGAGGCTTGGGTGTAAAGGATTTGTCTAGTTTCAACAGGGCTATGTTGATGAAATGGAAATGGAGGATTTTAAGTTCTGAGGAGTTTGCTTGGAAGAACTTGTTGAGGTTCAAATATGGTAATCTCGCAGTGAATATGCATTGCATGGACAGTTTGAAGGCCAACATGTATGATTTAATATGGTGGAGAGATCTAAAGGGCATAAGTCATGACACTGCTACAAGGGTTGATGTTTTTCTGTCCAATGTGGGTAGTATGGTCGGTAATGGTGATAGCACATTTTTCTGGAACTCTAATTGGGCTTTGAACTCTCCACTCAAAACTGTGTTCCCAAACCTGTTTCAGTTTGCGGTTGATCCTAAAGGTCTGGTTGCAATCTGTGGACGATGGTGTGATGGTAAATGGTTGTGGGATATTCCTTTGGCTAGTTTCGCGCAAGATACTGTCATGGCCAGAGAGAAGGATGACTTAATGGATTTGTTGGAACCCTATTCTCTAAAAGGAGATGTCGACGAGTTTAAATGGGATCCTGGTTCGAGGTGTGGTATGGAGGAGAGCACTGGCTTTACTGTCAAATCCTGTTATGATTTAATTAGGATGTACAGGGAATTTTCGAACGAAGAGGAAGCTGCTTTGCCTTTTTTGAATATGGTTTGAGCTCGATGTTACCTTTGAAGGTCAAAATCTTTCTATGGAGGGTCGCTAGGAATAGGCTACCTTCGAAGGACCAGCTTGCAAGGAGAAATATCAAAGTTGACGGTGGGAACTTGGAGTGCGCAGGTGTGAAGACCAGCCTAAAACGCTTAACCATGTGCTTTTCGTCTGTCCTAAATCTGTCGAGGTGTGGAGAGGGTTGCAAAGGTGGTTGGGCGTTGACGGAAGCCATTATCTGTCATGGCAGGATTCTGTTTTCAAGTTCATCAATGTCATTAAAAAGGTGACTAGTAGATCTTTTGGTGTTCTCATTTGGAGCACGGCTGTTTGGTTTATTTGGTTTGCTAGAAATCGTAGGATTTTTGAATCTATTAGTTTGTCTGTGGAGGATATCTTAAACTACGTCAAGTACTTTAGCTGGTATTGGAGTCTCAATTGCAGGAACTCTAGTTTTGTGTCTTTTTACGATTGGTACACAGTCCCGTTGTTATGCTGTAAAGGGATCTAAAGTTGTTTCGCGGGTTCCTGCACCCCTTGTGCAGGGTTCTATGAGTATTATTGCTTTCAGAAAAAAAAAATGATCAGCCGTTAGAAACCCTTGTTCTTATACCTTTGAGGATTCACTTTTTTGTGGGTTTTTATTTTTAGGGATTTTGATGGAGATTAATGGGTATTGATAAGGTTTAATGGAAGAAATAGAGAGAGAGAGACCATAAAATCTGATATGATTACATGCAATGAACAAGAATTTAAAGAGTAGTGAAAATATGTAGTGGGAATAGGTAGCAATAGGTCGGCATACGCATTCCAATTAATGCAGGAATTCTGAACGTGACAGTTATGCGTCGACCTATGTACAGGGTGCGTCGACGCATGCAAGTGCTGCGCTAACCCGTTTGTTTCCCTTAACAAATGCATCAGTTTATGCGTCAACCCATGATATGGTCCGGTCGACGCATGCAAGGCAAAAATGAGAAAAATTTGATATTTTGCAAACATAAGTTCCAAAGGATAAATAAACATGCACACACATAGAACAAACATCCACATGAACAATATGTGCTCAAAAAGCAATAAACATCAAGTTTAAGGTACTTAATATGGCACAAAATATGTTAAACATCTATAAATCGGAACGATATTACCTTGATCACCATGACGATAAGAGCCCTCACATATAGCTAACTATCTCTTTACATTGTTAGTCAAAAGAATAAACAAGCATGTATATATATATATGTGTGTGAAGATCACTATCTTAAAGGATTATCAAACACGATTCGAGATATCGAGAATACCAAGTTCCATATGGATGTGAAAGAAAGGATCAGTGGCTAACGGTTTTGTAAAAATGTCAGCAAGTTGATTTTTAGTATCAACATGCTCAAAGATCACATCACCTTTCTCTACATGATCCCTAAGAAAATGATGGTGTATTTCGATATGCTTGGTGCGTGAATGTAATACGGGGTTCTTAGTTAGGTTTATTGCACTAGTGTTATCGCACAAAATAGGAATATGCTCAAGTTTTAAATTGAAATCAAGCAATTGTTGTTTAAGCCATAAGACTTGAGCACAACAACTGTCTGCGGTAATGTATTCTGCCTCGGCTGTTGACAAAGCAACCGAAACCTGTTTCTTGCTATGCCAACTCACCAAGGAATTTGCAAAAAGATGACACGTGCCACTAGTACTTTTCCTATCAAACTTGCACCCGGCAAAGTCGGAATCGGAATAACCAACTAAGGAACAAACACTGCCTTTGGAATACCACAACCCATACTTTGGACTACCGGAGAGGTATCGAAGTATGCGCTTAACTGCTTTTAAGTGGGATTCCTTGGAATGTGCTTGATACCTCGCACACATGCATACACTGAACATAATGTCGGGTCGTGATGCGGTAAGATAAAGAAGAGATCCAATCATACCTCGATACTTCTTTATCTCTACATCCTTACCATTTTCGTCACGATTAAGATTAGCACAAGTAGGCATTGGAGTATCTATTGCTTTGCAGTTTAGCATATCAAAACGCTTAAGTAGCTCAAGACAATATTTTGTTTGACTTGCGAATGTGCCTCTTCAAGTTGTTTGATTTGCAATCTGAGGAAATAATTGAGCTCCCCCATCATGCTCATTTCAAACTCCCCCTGCATCAAACTAGAAAACTCTTTGACCAAGGTCATTTTAGTAGACCCAAAGATAATATCATCAACATAAATTTGTACCAAGATTAAATGTTTTCCTTGACATTTAATAAAGAGGGTTGTGTCAACCTTCCCTCTTGAATACCCTTGATCAATTAAAAATTTGCTTAGACGTTCATACCAAGCCCTAGGGGCTAGTTTAAGTCCGTACAAAGCACGTTTAAGTTTGTAGACATGATCAGGATATTCATGGGATTCAAAACCCGGAGGTTGGGCAACATAAACCTCTTCATTTATATATCCATTAAGGAAAGCACTTTTAACGTCCATTTGGAATAATTTGAAGTTATTAGTGCAAGCATAAGCAAGTAAAAGGCGTATAGCCTCGAGTTAGGCAACCGGCGCATAAGTTTCCTCATAGTCAATTCCTTCCTCTTGGTTATAGCCTTGCACTACAAGTCGCGCTTTGTTACGTGTTATTACTCCATTTACATCAAGTTTATTCCTAAACACCCATCGGGTGCCGATTACTCGATGATCTCGCGGAGGGGGGGACAAGGTCCCAAACCTCATTTCTCCTGAATTGGTTTAGTTCATCTTGCATTGACAAAAACCAATGCTCATCGAGTAATGCCTCCTTTGCGTTTTTAGGTTCAACTTGGGAGACAAAAGCAGAGTAATAGCAAAAATTACTAAGTTTAGAGCAAGTGGTTACTCCCTTAGAGATATCACCGAGAATGTTGTCAATTGGATGGTCTTTTGAAGACTTCCAAGCTGGAGGAAGTTCATCTTTATCAGAATGATGATCATCTTCACTTTTCAACGGTTGGTGATCCTTTTCCTCCTCAATATGCACTGCTTCAGGCTGATCAGTTCCTTTATCAGTGTCCTTGAGTATGTCTTCAGTAGGTACACCTACACCATGAAAAGAACTACCTTCTCCGACATTTCTCGGATAAGACTCATCAAAGGTAACATGAACTGACTCTTCAACTATACGTAACCTCTTATTATAAATTCTAGGCTTAATACCCTTTTTGGTCCTCTAACTATAGGGGTGGGTCCAATTAGGTCCTATTTCTTTTAAAAGTTCCAAATTGGTCCCATACGTTTTAAAATAGGTCCATGTTTGTTCTCGCCGTTAGAAAAGTTAAATTTTCACTTAAACTGTTGATGACATGGCATGGATGTGTTGATGTGTATGTTTCTGAATGGGACTTAAAATATATATATTAATAACATTTTTTCCATAACAACTTTCATTTTCTCTCTTTTTTTCCCCCTTTTCTTCTCCATCCAAATTGTATCAGCAGTTACAGATAAACCTTTAATGGTATGCATCACTTCAAAGGAGAAAATTGGAGAGTTGTCCATGTGGATAATCCACTCATTATCTAAAGTTATGATGGGCTGAAGCACCATATGTTTTCACAAGTAAGAGCGTAATTGCTATCTTTGACAAACTGGATCTTCAAACCTACCAAATTCATCAAACAATGAAACACATAAATATCATCCCAACTTGAACCAAGCACAGGCCTTAAATAGATGTAAAGAAAAAAAAATATCTATCTTACTCAAACAAACCAAACTTCTTAAACAGATGTAAAGTACTGGAATAAAAACATAGAAATGTGGTGTTGTAGCAAAATGTTAAACAACGAATCAGTCATCAATCCAAATTTGTAAACTTAGAAGCATCGACTATTGAATCACATTTCCTTAGCCAATAGCTTCATATATTCCAACACCAATGAATAGGTTGGTTATATGTGTTGTAGCGAATGCTTAAAGTAAGTTAAAACAAATAAAAAAATATAGTATGAAATTGAAATTTGGCAAAATGAAGTTTCATTAGATATCTTAATTGCTACATGAATACAAAAAAATCCAAAATCTACTTTACATAAACCATAAACTAGATAAATTGGAAAAACATTTGAACTCAAGTGCTGGTAAATTTCGTAACACCCTTAGTTCCCTCGCCGGGAAGAACAAGGCGAACGGCATCCTGAATCTCCCGAGAAGAGAGGGTATGCTTCTTGTTGTAACGAGCAAGGCTAGAAGACTCCTGAGCGAGTTTATCGAAGATATCATTGATGAAGCTGTTCATAATCCCCATAGCCTTGCTGGAGACACCGATGTCAGGATGAACTTGCTTAAGAACCTTGAAGATGAAGAAGAAACGCGCCCAGAACTCATTATTGCAAGAGGATTTTCCTTTCAATTTGGTCAATTTTGGGGATTTTGTAACCTAGGGTTTGGAATTGGGGGTGGATTTATAGAGTTTCAGATTCAACGAACAAGGAGATGCTGACTGTGCTACACACACCATCCAAGTCACATTCCACATCATCATTTTTAACACTGTTAGCCTGTAATTAACGGAAAGGATCACTATGAACCTATTTAAAAATGTATGGGACCAATTTGGAACTTTTAAAAGAAAGAGGACCTAATTGGACCTACCCCTATAGTTAGAGGACCAAAAAGGGTATTAAGCCTAAACTCTATACGCTTTACTCGACTGAGAGTATCCAAGAAAAATACCATCGTCGACCTTGGCATCAAACTTACCAAGAGTCTCTTTCCCATTGTTTAACACAAAGCATTTGCAACCAAATACATGAAGGTGAGAGATATTTGGCTTACGCCCTTTTAAAAGATCATACGGTGTCTTGTTTAGAATAGGCCGAATGAGCACCCTATTCAAAACATAACAAGCCGTACTTATGGCGTCAGCCCAAAAGTATTTTGGTTGTCCACTATCATTGATCATAGTCCTTCCAAGTTCCTCCAAAACTCTACTTTTACGTTCCACTACCCCATTTTGTTGAGGGGTACATGGTGCGGAAGAATTATGATTAATTCCGTTGGAATCACAAAATGTTTCAAACAAATGATTTTGAAACTCACCCCATGGTCTCTTCTAATTGACCCAATGTTTGTGTTTAACTTGTTATGAGATAACTTAGCAAATCGTTCAAAGGCCGAAAAGGTATCACTCTTATTTGCTAAGAAAATAGTCCAGCAAAACCTAGAAAAATCATCGACTATTACAAACCCATAATAGTTACCACCTAGGCTTTTAACCCTAGATGGTCCAAAGAGGTTCATATGGAGGAGCTCAAGGGGTCTCATAGTTGAAACGATGTTTTTAGATTTGAATGAGATCCTTGTTTGCTTCCCCATTTGACACGCATCACAAAGGTGATCCCTTGTGAATTTAATTTTGGGCAAACCGATGACTAGGTCTTTAGAGACTATTTTGTTAAGCAAATCAAAGTTACTGTGAGCCAACCGTCTATGCCACAACCATTAATCTTCATTCATAGCGACTAGACATTTGTCTCCATTCAACGATACCTCATTTAAGTCTAGCATATAGACGTTGTTCACCCTCAAGCCCTTAAACACATTCTTTTTGTCATTATCTTCAACTATGCAACAATCCTTTGAAAAAGATAATTTATAATTCTTGTCACATAGTTGACTAATGCTTAAAAGGTTGTGTCTAAGGCCTCCCACAAGCAGCACATCAGAGATAGTAGTAGATGAGGGGTTACCTACACTACCTTTGCCAAGAATCTGTCCCTTATTGTTATCTCCATAGGTGACAAACCCATTTTTCTTTGCCACAAAGTCGATGAAAAGAGATATGTCACCGGTCATATGTCTTGAGCAACCACTATCCAGAACCCATCTTCTTTCGGTGGACTCAAGACTTTGTACCTACAAAAACAATCAAGGGAGAGTAGGTACCCAATTCTCATTGGGTCCTTTAAGGTGAGTGAAACCAAGACCGCACTTGGGCAACCATTGGTAGATGCCTTTCGGAACAAGAAACCTTCTGAAATGGTATTTTGCAATAGTATGACCAAGCTTACAACAGTAAAGACAATTACGATTCATTTGGAATTTACCTTTGCTATCACTATTTCGAATCACATAGGTATACTTTTGATATGGATTATTCATGCCTTCACGAAAATGTGATCGATCTATAGCAAATGTAACTTTTGGCTTAAGAGCCTTGTCCAATTTGGCCTTGAGGGGTCTCACCCCTCTCGTTGCCAAATGTGACAAGTGTCACAGCCCCAATTGAACCAAGAGGTAGGGTCCTCTTCAACCTTGACTTTTGATGTGTCCACTATAGAATTTTTGAGGGCTTCCAATTCCTTTTCGGAATCGGAAACCTTCTTCTCCAAATACGAGAAAATCCTTTTATTTGAGGCTAAGCGTTGAAATGTTTCCTTAGCCTCATAGTGTAACATGTCAAAAGCCTTTTGTAACTCTAAATGCGACATAGTATTAACATGATCATATTTAGAGTGCTTTACCTCTTTTGGTTTGTTGTGGCGTGCCATAAGACAAAAGTTAACGGATTCACTTTCGTCGCTTGATGAATCATCTTTCTCCAACTCACTATCGCTTTCCCAAGCGATGTATGCTCGTCGAGACTTATTGGAATTTTTGTTTGAGCGACTCTTGTCATTATCCCTATCTTTGTCTTTCTTTAGAGATGGACAATTCGGCTTGTAGTGCCCAGACTTTCCACAGTTGTAGCACATCCCTTTTACCTTGCCATTCTTATTTCCTTCGCTTCTAGATTTCTTCCTAAACTTGACTAGATTTCTGTCCGAGTGTTGAATCTCGTTCTTACGAACGTATCTATTGTACCTCTTCACAAATAAGCTCATATCATCACCGAATTCTTCATCTTTGTCATTATTGGCTTCATCATCACTTAGCTCTTGATGTGTGGACTTTGAACAAGAAGCCTTAAGAGCTATCGACTTCTTCTCCATATCTTTTGCCTTCTCTTTCTTGATACTCTTTTCATGTTTATCCAAGCTAATGAGCACTTGCTCATGCTCATCGAGTTTACCAAAAAGTGTTGTGAGGTCTAGTGTAGCAAGATCGTTGGCCTCCTTGATAGCAGTGACCTTTGGTTACCATTCCCTGTTTAAACACCTCAAAATCTTGTTAGTAGCAACCTCATTTGGAATTGGTTTACCAAGAACATGCAATTTGTTGATAATGTAAGTAAATCGTTTTTGCATATCTGCAATGGTTTCCCCTTACTTCATGTAAAACAAATCAAACTCTTGCGTTAGTGTATTAATACGAGCCAACTTAACATCATTAGTGCCTTCGTGGGCTACTTGTAAAGCATCCCACATGGCTTTGGCCTTTTCACAATGGGAGACTCGATAATACTCGTTAACTCCCAAGGAGGAGATGATCATATTACGAGCCTTCAAATCATAGATGTACTTTTTCTCGTCCTCCTCATTCCATTGAGCTTCGGGTTTAGGAACGATAATGCCTTCCGCATTTGTCATAGTAATTTCCATGGGACCGTTTAAAATAACGTTCCAAACCTTCTGATCTATGGAATTAATATGGACGCGCATACAAACCTTCCAGTAGCTGTAATTCTCGCCTGTAAAAACTGGAGCTCTATTATACGCCCTTTTAGGTTCGTTCGCCATGATCCAAGAAGTTTTACCGAAGCACCAAAATTAACCGGAGCTCGTGATACCACTTGTTAGATGATGGCTATGGATCTAGAAGGGGGGTTGAATAGATCCCTAGAGTTTTACACGCAAATGGTTACCAAAAATTTAGTTTTAAAATGTTTAACAGAAGCAACCACTGGATTGTACATCTACCACGAACCTTCTACTAAAAGGATCGGATATGCACGAATATATTGAGAATGAGTACGGAAGAGAAAAATTCAGTTCAATTACTACACTTATAACGCAATCAACAAAATATCGCTTGCTTGATGTTTAATCCAAATCAATGAGGTAAAACGATAAATAATTAAAAGCAATGCGTTCGATTTTTGCTTTGAAACAAATTATCAAACACCTGGTGTGCTTAAACACACTAAGTGCAGAATTTCTATAGAAGGTAATGTAAAGCCGCTCCAAGATACAATTCAAGGAATTGTATCAATTTAACAAAACAGTTTCTCAGTTCACGATTACACTACGACATAAATTTCGATAACTTGCGACTTCACAAATTCGAATAAACTAAAATGTAAAAGAGTTAAAGGAAAGAGAGAACAAACGAGATTTGATTAGGCAGTTCCCCAATCGTCTTCGCTTTGGGTACGTCTGCCCCCAATTCCACAATTGGAATTGATATATATATATATATATATATATATATATATATATATATATATATATATATATATATTTATAGTTGTTGCAAATTGTTTATTACAAGAGAAGAACAATGAACATCCAAACCCTCGAACGTCTTCGATCGTTGATGCAGAATCTTCTCTTCCCTTGATTCAAGATGAATCAAGTGCTTCGAATATGGTTGATCCAATTACCGTCCCACGCTACTAAACCGAAAGAAACCACCGTTCTTCGGTTACCTTCACTCGATCAATTGCGATCTACCAAAAATTCAAACCCAAACCTCTCTTCTACGATCCTCCGATTACAACTACTAAACCAAACAATTGCTCCAATCTTCAGTTACCTTCGCCCGGCTGAATCCCTGTAGAACGAAACAGTTTGTGCAAAAACCCCCCAAAATCTACTCGATTCTTGGAGGACAAAACCAACTGGTTTTATTCAAGAAACACCTACCAAGCTCTCAACCCAGAAAATGAAGATCATACACTTCCTAAATTCTGAATGTTATCACTTCGATCAATGGGCGGCACAAACAAAGATAATTATGTGTGATTGTTTATTTACTCAATGAAGATGATGAAGATGAAGAGAAAAATGGTATCTATTTTCACGTTTCTTGTTGTTTTGGATAATGAGAGGATCAAACTATTTATAGAGAATAAATTGACCCACCAAAGTTGTAACAGAAATAACAGAAAAAAAAAATTTAAGTGGAAAAATCAGGTCAGGCAAGTTATGGGTCGACTCATGCTTTAATGAGGGTCAACGTGCGCTGACCCGTGGAAAACACTGTGAAAAATTGATTAGAATGCGTCGACCTAAAGTCACCATGCGTCGACGCATGAATGCAATTTCTGCATTCCCAAAATTATGCGCTTTCCCGTTTATTTCACATGTCTTGCATCAGTAATCATGCGTCGACTCATGCACATAGTAGGTCAGCGCATAACTTGTATTTTTCCATAAAATGAATTTTTTTTCACATTGTAACTGACTAAGACCCAGACAAACATACTAGACACTAGTATAATGATCATGCACATATATTTATGGATAAGACAAAGTACTATATGTCTAGACACATGAACAACAATGACTAGATGCAATTTGCCCGACAAGAGAAGTGATACCGCTCAAATTACAATCTAATACTCAGCATATTTGTTGACATCATTAAAACGAAATAGGTGAAAGACCATAGCTAAAAGACTCATTTGTGCAAGCTCTTTTCTTCAACGACTCTTATTTGTCTCTCTATATAAAGAGCGGTAATCTTGAATGAAAAAAACAAATAGTTAAACTTATAATTTCTTATCGTTTGTATATGACATGATAGTTAAAACCATCGAAGGGCGCATCCATGCCGAAGATTTGGAACATGTCCTGCAGTCAATCAAGAAGTATGATATGCAGACAAACCCTACAAGGTGCTCCTTCGAGGTTCAGGCGCGAACGTTTTTGGTCTTCATGCTGACACGGAGAGACATTGAGCCTAACCCAGACATGTTCCAAGTAGTCATCAAAATAAAGAGCTTCATTAACCTAAAGGAGGTAAAAAAGCTTACAGGTCGCCTCGCCGCCCTGTCTCCCTTCCTTTCCTACGTAGGGGACACAACTTTCCCCTTTTTAGCCGCCTTAAAGAAGAATGACAGGTTTGAGTGGACCCCCGAGTGCGAATAGGCTTTCACCAGAGTCAAGAAATTTCTCACATTACCCCTCGTCATGACTCGCCTAAGAGAGGGGTCAATGTTGCTGCTCTACCTCTCGATCACTGATCAGGCGATGAGCTTAGTTCTTGTCCAAGAAATTGACAAGGCGGAGAAACCTGTGTATTTCGTAAGAAAAATGTTCAGACGCACCGAAGCACAGTACCATAAGATTAAGATTCTGGCACTAGCCATCATTGTTGTGTCGAGGAAATTATGACCGTACTCTAGGAGTCATAAGATCCTAGTGAAAACCAAATATCCTATTTGGCAAGTCTTGAAGAAGCCCGATCTAGAAGGGAGGATGGTATCTTGGATAGTAAAACTCTAGGAATACGATATTCAAAAAGTCCCGAGAGGAAGCATTAAGTTGTAATCTCTGGCAGATTTTGTAGCAGGATTTACCTTGCCCGTAAACGAGGAGACGCCTACAAAATGGGCGCAATCTGTAAATGGCGCCTCGAATATAAAAGTGAGCAGTGCCAAAATAGTCCTAGACTGATCTAGCGTCATACTCATCAAGCATGCCTTAAAATTCGAGTTTGACATTATCAACAACCAAACAGAATGCGAGGCTCTCATAGCTAGAATGATCCTCACCTTAGAAATGGGAACTGAAAGTGCAGTCACGGTACCATATGGTATCGTTTATTTGTTTTGATGTTTTTGCCAATTTGAATGTAGTTGTTTTAATATGTTTGCATAATTGTAATTTGCTTAGCACTAAATGCTCATATGCTTGTACTTTATTCGTATTTAAATTGTATTGTAATAGCTCTGGCTATTGTAAGATTGTACCATTGAGACCCCTATTTATTTAATTATATAAGTGTTTGATCCTTGATAATGTTTCTTTTAGAGCCTAGAATTTTCTTCTTTGTCGTTTCATCAGGTGTGGCTTGAATCACAAGTTAGAACATTTAAATTTGGATGTTTAATGATTTAATTCGAATGATGTGTTAAGCTTGATTCGAATAAGTGACCTTGTAAAAATTAGGTTTGCCTCTGGAAGAATTGATTCAAATCACAAAATGAACATGATTTGAATCACAATCTCATGTGATTCAAATCAACTGTAAATCCTAATTCGAATCAAATGTCTCATTGAAGCCATATTTGGGCATCGCTTAAATTGATTTGAATCACAGTTTCTTCTTGATTCAAATCAGAGCTTTACAAAACCAATTTTCCATCTTGGATTCAAATAATTGTTTCTTTGATGAAAGCAAAAAATGAGTGAAACATGTGGGTAAAACCCATAGAGAAAAAAATGCAAATTTGTCTTCTCTTCTTTAGTGTGTTTATTCCTAGGACCACTAATCTTTCTATTCTTCTGTAAAACAATTTCTTGAGTGTTAATCCATGTCATATTCACTTTTTTGTTACATCTTGTTCATGTGCAATTTGTTGTGTCTTGAATGAATTAGAGAGAGTGAGTTGGATAATCTTGTGTCTTCTTCATGATTAATCAAGCTAATAATATCAATCAAGAACCAAGATCCAGTCATCCAGAAATTATAGAGAACCTTGTGTGTATGTGTGTGTGTTCTTCTTCCACCTACTTCTAATCCCTTGACTAACACCTTGTGAATTAGAGCGTTTGTGAGATATCCTGGCACTGTTCATCATCTTCATCGCTAGTCATTTTCCATTGTTTAGGACCTTCATCTCTATATTGAGTGTTGAGGGAGACTAGTGGCACATTATGGTATCAAATGTTTTTGTGTGAAGTTTGTTGATTGTAACATGTGCGTGTATTATTTCTTGAATGCAGTTTGATCTTCATTGGTATCTATCAAGAAGAGAGTTTCAATATACTCCAAGGAAGACTTTGGCAAGATCAAGTATCAATTATCCGTAAGACGGAGTTTGAAGTTTTCCAACTTTGGTGAAGTTAGAGAAATATTACTCGCATACAAAGTTAGGAGTTGTCCAATAAACACTTAGCTAATGGTAATCGCTCATGCAAGAAATCGGTGAGATCAGGTGGATTGCCACACACAAATACTTGGAGTGGGTTATTATGGATGACAAGGTTATCTGATCAAGATCTTTGGGGATCTTGTTTTTGTTAGCAGTTTTAGTGTCTGCATCAATAAAGAGAATTATCGTGTGATAGGTTGTTGTAATCAAAATACTTGTACCAAACTTATCAAACTATTAGAAGATCGTAATTATGTTTCCCATTGGTTTTAACACTATTGAAAAGTGCAGTAGGCAAAGCGAAGACGAACGCTGAAGCACTAGATATCTCAGTTTTTCTTCTTCCCTTTTCTCTCTTTCGTAGAGAGAGAGAGAGAGAGAGAGAGAGAGAGAGAGAGAGAGAGAGAGAGAGAGAGAGAGAGAGAGAGAGAGAGAGAGAGAGAGAGAGAGAGAGATTATACAAGTAAGTTTTAAGATCAATCTTTTATATTTTGTTTTCTCATAAAATAATAAATTAAAATAGAGTATCATATCATATTATTTAAATTTTAAATGGTGATACACCTTTAGTATAAATAAGTTAAGAAAGTACCGTGAAAATTAATCGAATAAATTGTTACATAAGTTCATTCGGTTTTTTAAAATAACTATGATATATTTGATTTGCATTAGATGTTTTTCTTATTATACGAACAAGTGAGTGTGTTTGTGTCTTGTGCTAGAAAATTATAATATTCGGTTCCATAAAGCTTACAATTAACACTTTAACATTTTGTTATAACATAAGTAGAAAGACCAACAACAAATAATAGAATTTGTATGGTATTGTTCTCAAGTCTAAATTTACATGGTAATTTAGATCATATTTATAAAATATAAATATTAGATAAGAAATCAATACATATTAAGATAATTCGTATATATTTAGTAGATGAAGTTTATTGGGGGCAAAAAATTCAGACCATTAAACATCCATTATTTCATAACACTCCCTTTGATGTTCGTTGATGGTATCTTATTAAAACCTTACTAAAATAATATAATAGAAAAAATTATAGTGAAGAAAAAAAAGTGCAACATCCTTTATGAGGGAATTGCCTAGTTAAAAATCTTATAAAAAAAACTCGATGGGACAAAACCATAGTGAAGAGAAAAAGAGTGCACAACGATTTAATTCTCCTCCCAACATAACAACCATCTCTTCAACGTTGAATCCTAAAATTTTGTATTAGTTGATTAAAAGTTCCAAGTGGGTAGTGACTTCATATAGTGCAAATATTTTGGTTTGATTTGATGAAGTTGTTGATATGGATTATTTCACATATATCTAAAATGGTTGTACCACCTCAAGTAAACTAATAATGTGTTTGAGATATATCATTATGAGGATCTTACAAATAACCGTCAACTCTAAGGTAATAAATTATATGTCTGACATCGTTCTAATTTCTTTGTGTATGTGAAGAACTATGTATTACTAATAGATTGATAAAAAAATATCTATCACGGTATGTATAATTAGTAAGACACACAAATACTCTAGTCATACAAATTAATTTTTCATCCTCTTCTCGAGGTCTAAAAGGATCTTCTCCACGTCCAATAACTTAACAATCATTAAGTAGACAACATATGAGATTTATCTATATAGAAACGTTTTATCACTTTCGCTTTAATAAACTTTTTGGTGTATAAAAATTTCATTGTTCAAATGTTCAATTAATAATTTTGACAAAACATTGTCTTTTTGAAGTATTTTTTTTCTCAAACTATTTCTTTAAGAATTTTATATTTATGTCATCAACATAGACGAAAATTATAGAAAATTTGTTTCTAGATCTTTTCATAAAAATACAAGGATAAATGAATTGCATATCCCTCCCGTAAAAAATATTCACTAAGTATTTTTTTAACTCATAGAAAGACTTATTCAATTTTATAGATTAGTCTTTTTTAGATCTAAAATTATGTGTCTCAGACAAACTAAAATTTTTTAGGCAGCTTCATGTAACACATTTCTCATAATTATCAAATGGGATTATTCGACATGCCCAATTTATTTGTATTTTTGTAGAGTAGATCAAAATTTTAATCTTGTACCCTCTAATATGTTTATATTGCTCTACTTTATTTATATCGAAATTTGTATAATTTTTTATTTTAAAAAATGTAAGGTCTGAATACCCATCCTAATCTCATCTTTTGAAAGACAAACTAAACTTTTTAGTTACTACTCTCACATATATTCGTCCACATCAACCTTTTTTTTTTAAATCGACATATTTGTTGTCATCTATGGGAGAGTTCGTTGATCTTAAATTTTTTGTCAAATTAAAATTATTGACTGAAAAGTAAAAAACAAATCATGATATACCATATCATTGCATAAAATTTCAAGTGGCAATCTCCATTATAATAGATAATTTCTTATCCCACCCATTGGCCTTCTTAGGTACCATGCACTCTGCATAAAATACCTCCCTGATTTCGGAGATGTATCTCCGGACGCACTCTTTTTCAACTTTTTTTAATTAATTCCATAGATGCATCTAAGAAATATTTGCGTATGCGTATTTACGGAAGAAAACTAGATACAGAATACCAGAAAATCAACATTGCAACGATAAAATCAACATTCATAAAATAAAATCGGCGTTACACTGATGATTTTGACATAAATTTAAATACTACATTTCGATAGCCTAGTGGACGCCTACACATCTCTAAGATGTCATCGACCGTTCTTCGGACCGTCGCTTCCAACTCGAGCGGATTTTTTTTCGTTGAAACCGAAATACGTTCGCCACATCGCCCTAACATCGTCTTGATTCTTGAGCTCAAACTTATTATAAACAATGTTCCCTTTATTTTCAACTGAAGGTGAACGATACTCAAGCTTCATAACCTTCCTTTTGTCATTGTAAGATAGGCAATATTGGATCTCGTTTATGATATCGACGAGGGGGGATGAGATCCATGAGCTTGAACGTCCTCCCGGGTGTTTTGCCGTCGGAAAAGGAGACACTTGTGACATACCAACAGATCTTGATTTCACACAATTGAGACATTTTTGTATTTGTGTGAAAGATAACAAATGAAACCCAAAATTTATAGAAAACCTAGGTGAATATGGATCAACCATTTTCTGTAAAACTTTTTTCCGGAGCTATATCCACGGAACGACCCCGTAATTATTGGTTCCGGAGGTGTATCTCTGGAACTTTCCCTGAATTCAAAACGAATCAAAACAAGTGTCGCCGACTAAATCTATTGGTGGTACCCCTTTGGACTTTTCCGCATTCAATTCCTTTTACATGTTGTTCAACCTTTCGAACTCGTGCATCCTTTCAACAAAACGATCCGGCCACGTCTCAACATTTGCAATTGAATGAGTCGCCCATTCCGGTGATGTAGGTGGTATGGGGCATCCCGGTTTCAAGTAAACTTGTACAAAATGTCTTGATTTTGCAAGTCATCCAATACACATGATGCGATCATTTGGATTTTGAGGTGGTGCAGTGCGGATGGAAAAAAGGTTTCTGAAAACCCGTAACGCGTCAAGTCAATGCACACCTTATTATATGCACATGCAATAAGATGACCCATATTAGGGAAGGTCATCCATTTAGACACCGGTGCCAGACCACTCAAGCAAGGAACAAAAGATTCATAAACCACATCGAATTTTTCTTTCTTTCAATACAACCGCGTGTACGATTCTTTATGCGTCTTCAACTCTTGGATTAGTTGATGATGGACAAGTGCATGACTATCCTCTCCTTTACCAAGCAAAGCTGAAACGGCTCAGTAACTGCAATTACCATCCCCTTCAACATTGACGATACAGTCGATGTATTTGTGCATAAAAACCGGCATCTCGTCGATGAATGGAATTTTCGGTGGAATCGGGGTCGGAGGCAGTTTGCTCATACGGGCTCCTTTCATGACACTTTTTTGAGATTTAGGAGTCGGTGAGTCGGGATAAAGTTTGTCAACGTGCTCATAATAAGAAGAAGACTGTGTAGTCGAGTTGTCATTCGGTGTAGACTTCATTTTCTTCGGAGCACCTTTTGTCCTTACCGGTTGAGAAGACAGTTTCATGTCGGTTGTTTCGGGATAGACAATCTTCCTCAATTGTTCTTTGATATAGAGTTTCATGTTGTCATCGGCCTTTGAGAATCTCTCTTGTATCGCTTCCCATTCGGTCGAAATAGAGATATTCGGTTTACCTCCTTCCATGCAACCATCATCATCAAAACTAGTCTTTTCCAATGAGGGTAAACTTCATCCATTCTTATTGGCTCACCTAGTTTCAACTTTTTAGCAATAAAACAAGCACACAGAAGACCATAGGTTTTCACAATAGTGCAACCACACTTTGCACTATCGGAACCGACAGTTTCAGCTCGTTTGACCTCGTGAAAAATATAGTTTAACCCCGGCCGAGACATATTGTCGATCAATTGAGAATAAAGAATGTTGTCTTTAAATCGATGTTTCAATACCGTTATACTCCGACCAAATGTTGTTTGTATCTCATTATGTTGGTTTTTAATCATGAGATTTACGGAGTCCCAATCTCGACACAAATCCCCAATGCTATTACCCAACCAAATTTTCAAACTAGCATGGGCCAACTCAACTCTGCTGGTGGTTCTATTTCCAAGGTGTCAGACATTATCAGTCCATGCACAGACTATCTTCTCCTTCACCTGATCAAGAATGGTGCTTTCAACGTATTTCAATAAAGCAGGATACTTTTCACACACTTTCCAGAATTGAATGACGAAATCGACATATAATTCTTTTGTGGAAGAATTTAGTATACGATTCCATGCATCTATTATTTTTTCAACAATCACACCGGCCTTCACCAATTTTTCACCATCGGACTCTACTTGTTTCACCCCCACCGCAGGTTTAACCCGACTTCTCACATTCTTTGTTATGTGATATAGACAAAGTAATGCATTAGAATAAGGAAATACCTTTACAACCGTATTCATCAACACGGTATTGCGGTCGGTAACAATCGCTTTAGGCATCTCAACTTGGTCTTTCAAAAGTAGGGATGGCAAAAAAAACCCGGACCCACCCCCAAATTAACGGGAAAACCCCGATTTAATTGGGTGCGGGTGCGGGGAAAACCCGGTTCTTAACTACGGGTTCGGGTGCGGGTGCGGGGGCGGGAAGATACTAAGACCCGCCCGCACCCGCCCCCGGATAATGCATTTTACTTTAATTCTCTTATTTTACTTATTTTAATATTCATTTATTAATTATATTTTTAATTAAATTATTAATACCCTTATTACAATTAAAATAATCAAATTAATTCAGTTAATATTCATTTACTAATTAAAATATTAATTAAATAATTAATTAATTTATTAAAATAATCAATTTTTTAATTAAATTATTAATTTTTATTGCAATTAAAAAAATTATTTTTTTTTCGGGTGGGGGCGGGTGCGGGTGCACCCGTTCTCCACTGGGGACGGGTCTGGCCGGTAAATTTTTACCCCCGATTGGGTTTGGGGGCGGGGGCATATGTGTTACATGGAAGCGGGTGCGGGTGCAGGTATAGTTAAACCCGCCCCGCCCCGCCCCGTTGCCATCCCTATTCAAAAGTGACTGACACACCTCTAATGCCCATGTAAAATTATTCTCTTTTTCACACTCCAGAAAAGCAAAACCAATGGCATATGTCTTCTCGGTAGACGTAACACCAACCATCTCAAATAAAGGAAGTCTATACTTGTTAGTCTTGTAGGTAGAATCAAAATGAGCACTGTCGAGAACATGTTGAACAACTTTATCGAATCCGGATGAGTCCAAAAAATATCTCGGACCGTAACTCCACCGTCGCAAGTTCTGTACCGGGACACGTAACTGTTATCATCCAATAATTTCAACAGTTGTTTCTCACTTCTATCTCCCCTAATCGCCTTGTTGGTGCGATACCGAATGTTATACACTTGCGTTATATTTGATATATTGTCGGGTTCCTCCCATTTCATTGTGACAAGTATATTTTTCGGTTGGACAAGATTCAAGGTCATGTCGCTAATTCATGTATTCTCTTCTGGCTTGAGCCGATATACACTAGGATAGTCTTGTAACTTTAAGCACAATTCATGGTTATGCAAAACATAAATAACACTAAATTTCCACTTTTTGGTACTCAACATGTAACCACGAATTTTAAAAGGACATTCACATTTTCTACTACCGGTGTCGTCTCTTTTAAACTTCCGTAGAGGAGTCTGATATTTCCCTCTTCTTTCGCACAACAAAGTTACAAAAATGTTTCTTCTTTCCGAACCATTATCTGATCTTCCTATAACTACACCAAAACCAAGTCTAGTTGCAGTCCTACGAATCCATGTGAGCATGCTATCACGATCATCAAACTCTTGCTTGTTATTAAATTCAACGCCGACATCTACCGACTTTACGACAGCCCCTTGAACATTCGGAGAAACACCATTTGTAGAAACTGATTCTTTTGGGATATTGTCGGGGTGCACCATAGCTATTTGTAAACAATAAGAAAAATAAACAAAAATTATAAATCTGCTGTAAAAAAATAGGTCACAAAAATGTTCCAGAAGTACAGCTCCGGAAGCAACGTTACTTTTTTTCCAAAAGTTTGATGATTATTGCGAGTAATGTAGTGGATAAAGTGCAATCTTTACCTGAAATTCGATCTTCTCTTGCTCCCTTTGATTTGTTGCACAAAAAAGTTGGAGTTTTAGAGTGAAAAATGATATTGAGAATGTAGGGTTTTTTAGGTTGGTGAAGGTGAGTGTGGAAGAAGAAAACACAACAATGGGGGGAGTGATCATGTAGGTTTCTGTTCTGGACTGGGCCAGCGCCTGCCTTGCTGTCGGGCAGGCCCAAGCCCAATGGCCAGCGGAAGCCCAACAAGGCCAAAGCCACATCCGTGTCGGGCACGTCCCAGCCCTCTTGGACGTCGGGCACGCGAGGTAAAGGCTGTCGGACAAGAGCATGTGCCCTACAGACACACCTCTCCTTGACACCCACGTGCTCCTCCCCGCGAGGACACGTTCTCTTATAACTTCCCACTCCCGAAAGAATTGGTCTGCCCTACTTCCGGAGATTTAGGGACCGTTACACCAGGGCGAATACCACGTGCTGGTCTTCACTACGCCACGTAAGCCCTGACAGTTACTTGGATTGGGCTTTGCAATCCAGCCTAGTACAAGTAACCGTTGGCCCCGCGCTGGGGGCTCTCTATAAATACCCTCTCACTTGAGAGGGTCAGGTTACACAATTTTATACACTCTAACCTTTTTCTATACTTGCTTTTACTTCTGACCTTTGCCTTACTTGAGCGTCGGAGTACCTTGTAGGTACACCCCCCCGGTCGTCTCACCATCACCGGAGCTGAGGATTCACGACGTTGCTGGCCACCGTTCTCCTGTCTGATCCAGGTACGATCAGTGGTGCCATCTGTGGGAACTCTTTACTTCCCCATTTTTCTCCTTCGATAAACCAAAGCATTCCTCCTCAACAACCATGGCCAGTGTATCTGGAACCAAACCACCGGACGCTGTCGCCGCACCATCCGAAAACGGCGACCATCGTGAAGAGAACATTGTCGTCCTGGTAAAGGATGCCGACCTCAGAGATGGGCAGATCAGTTCCCCATTCTCTGAGGACATAGCTGATGATGTCGCCGAACAGGCGATTCCGCAGGCCATGTACCAGCCTATTCCGCCACCGCCTGACGCATATCCCAGTATGGTGGCCCTGTTCGCCTTGGTCAACCAGACCAACCAGATGATCGCATAGCAGAACATCCGGATCGAAGCTCTGGAGAGAGGTCGACCCCGACGTTCTTCCCCGCGAAGACACCGTCGTCCTCCCTCTCCCCATCAATCTCCCTGGAGAACTGCCCAGGCGGACTCCCGCAGTCCCTCCCCGCGACGCCAGGGTTGCGAGCCACGTTTAGAATACCCTCAGCCGGCAGTTGCCCAGAAACGCCCCTACTCATCTCCCCCGAAAGAGACAACCAAGAAAAGGAGCAGACACGCTGGCGAGAGACCCATGGGCCAGCCCAGGAATCCTCCTCGTGGACAAGGATCTGGGTAAGACTGTCACTCCCCGTCCAGGTCCCCTGTCCGAAGCGATGAAGACGATCCAAGAACTCCCCTGTCCAGGTCCCCTGTCCGAAGCGATGAAGACAATCCAAGAACTCCCCTGTCTAAGGAAATTATGGACACCCGATACCTCCGGGCATGGAGAAGCCCCCACAGCTAGGGACCTATGATGGCACGGCTGATCCTGACGACCATATTGAGAGCTTCGAAGCGATGCTCGACTTTAGGAACGTTCAAGGATCCATTAAGTGCAGGCTCTTCCCTATGACTCTCAGGAAATGGGCCATAACATGGTACAAACAGCTTGCTCCAGAGTCCATCACTCCTTGGAAACAGTTTAAGCAGCGGTTTTCCAGACATTTTACCGCTTCGCGTTGACACCCGAAGACGGTGGCGTCCCTCGAGGCCATCTTCTAGGGACGGAACGAATCTCTCCGAAATTATATCGAGAGGTTCAACCGAGAAGCTGTCGAGGTCCACGCGACCGATGAGATGAAGAAGTTCCTGATCGCGAAGGGATTGTGCCCTGGAACTGACTTCGCCAAGACCGTGGGCATTCATAAACCCATAGACTTGGAAGAATTACTCATTCGAGCTCAGTCTTACATCGAGTTCGAGGAGTCACAGGCCGCCCAGGTGGCCCTTGACTCGCGACGATGAGAAGGCTCCCATAGTCACAGAGATGAAGGCTCCCCTCCACCTCGACGTGGAGGAGAGAGGAGGAGGGACAACCAACCCCGGGACTCCCGCGGTCCTGCTGGTATATTCTCGGATTACACTCCACTCAACGCAACCTGCTCGCGAATATTCTCCGAATGCGCCAACTCGGAGTTTCAAAAGGGGAGCGTCCGTTTTCCTAAACCGACAGCTCCTAAACCAAACACTGACAGGTCCAAGTACTACAGGTTCCACCACAGCCACGGACACGTCACCGAAGATTGCGTCCACCTCAAGGATGCAATCGAAATCTTGATCAAGAAGGGCCATCTGAAGAAGTACGTGATCGAAAATAGAAAGTGTATTATTTTAATGATGTAGTAATAATAAGGGTTATCCCTAGTATCGATCTCGAAGACTGTGTAGGAAATACAAGTTCTTTTAGTAATTCAATTGAACAAAAGGTCATATGGGTTTTGAAAATTGTTTTAAAATTATAACTAGAAATAGTAAAATGAACAAAATTATAAACTTAACTTAAAAACAGATATTAGAAGCATGCTAGAGGAAGTGTATGAATTGCACTGCAAAAACGCTAAATCCTTATTCGATGAAACATTACTCTAAACAAACCTTACCGATTCTTAAGGTTATTTTTCCCTAATTCCTTAGCGGAAAAACCTTTGAGATTCTATCTTTACCCTAATTCCTTAGCGGTCAAGAAAGAATCACAAGCATTATATTTGATCAAGAATAATCCAGTTATTACAGGGTATCCCCATTCCTAGGCAATATCCACTGTAATATTATTATACAAAAGCGTTAGGTTGGTTGGTCCGACCTAAACCCTAACCGTAAATCAATTTCAATTTATCCGATCAAACAAGCATTAAAAATATTGCATAACAAAAAATTAAGGAAAAAAGCATTATCTCATATAACAATGGAAATAGAAGTCATTACAAATGCAATTCAGGGACACCCCCCTAGCATTGGGGGGTTTAGCTACTCATAGTGCGAAAAGAAATTACAAAATAAAAGTAAGACATTACAAGATTATTGGATGACTACGATCTTTAATTGCTTCCGCTCATGAACAATCTTCGTTCTCTAAAACTCTTGATAGCATCAAACTTTAGCGTAAAATATTCCGTCTGTCAAAAAATCCTTTTTTCCTTCCTAAAAACTCATCTAAATAGTATCAAATCATTCAGATCGGTCGAAAATACCCAAAGCGCCCCCACAACTTAATATATGGAGGAAATATGAAAAAATTCAGGAAATCAGCGTCAAAGCTGACACGGGCCGTGTCAGCCAACACTGTCGGCCGTGTCAGCTTGCTGGATTTTATAACCGAAATTGTTTCGATCATAACTTTTGATCCGTAAGTCTGTTTTGGTCCCCGTTCGAAGCGTCAGAAAGCTAATGAGGAGAACTACAACATAGTACAGACAAGGAACTTGGTTGCCTAATATTTTTCCATGCTTGTTGAATTTTAGGTCCAGGCATCCTTTGCTTCATTCCAAAAACTCTTCTAAATCCCCGAAACTTCCATTTTCTTTGCACGAGTCCTTTGGGCTTTTCCACTCAGACCTGAAACCATTGCAAACTACCAAACCAAAGCATAAAATGAAACTTAATTGAAATAAAACAACAAATCATAAAATGTGAGAATAAAATACGACAAGTAAAATTGAATTAAAAAAACAATGAAAAGACAAACAAAGTGCTACCGATTTTATGGATTCATGCCGAATAATTGACGGAAAACTAGTAGAAATGGTGACCGATCACAACCCCAAACTTATCTCATTGCTTGTCCTCAAGTAATGCTCGAGACAGTAGAAAGGTCACTCCCGAATTAATCAAAATTTTCTTACCACAACACCGCTGAGATCTTTCGCGACTATCTTTCCACTTTTCTTTCAACATTTCTTTCTTACCTGAATTTTGACGGCCCGCTACACTTCCACATCAAAGTACCTCTTTACCTGTCAGTTTTTCACACTCTCATCAAATATCTCGGGTTAAAGTGTTTACACTCAATAATCATAGCATGCAAAGTCAACTCATAAGCTTGAATAACATCTATTTTTATCTCATACGCACACAACACACTTTTTTAGGGCTTTTATGGCCGTAACGGGGCTTAGGAACAAGGTGGGATAAACAAACAAAAGGGAAAAACGAGTGGCTTTTTGGATCAGACTCAGTGTCGTCATTCTTATCACTGTGTTATTTATTTTGTTTCACAATCAAGGGTATCAGGCACTATTTTGCTAGGGTTCCTTAGTTTCTACTCAATTGTTTCTTTGAGCTTACTTTTTGAATTCTTCAAACTAAATCCTCCTCTAGGTAAGTGTTTTCTTCTTTCTTTTCTCTTTTTTTTTCTTTTTCAAAACTTTTCATTCTTTCATTCTTTTTTTTTTCTTTTTGCACTTACCTAGTTCTTATAGGTATCCTAACCCCAAACTTAGAATTTTTCACAGATCAAAAATCAACAACACTTATCTGAGCAGGGTGAGGGAGTGTTTGGGCTCATGGTTTAATTATGCGGTTAATAAACAAATAAAGGGAAGAAGGCTCGAGGGGGGTTAACGAAGGATAACATAAAAAGGGATGGCTGGAAAGGCTCGGGGTTAAAAACAAATAAGTGCCTCAGTGTGTATACGTGTGCATTGAAATTCCAACAGATAAGTACGCAAACTAAAAGTGACAGAGACATACCTGAAGAACTCTCATGATGATAATGTGTTTGCCTTTTTATGATCCTCACCATGTTTGGTATAGCTTACAGGTTTCAAGGTACTTTTAGTGTGATGTAGTTTCATCTCCGTCTCGGGTGCACAGTACTCCAGTATCAGTCCGGTGTCAGAAAGTCGCGTCCAATCATTCACTTCAGCAGTACCAACTTTCAGGGGTTTCTTGGAGATCAAGTAGGGGTTGCGTCTTCTCACCCACTAGCTATAAGCCTCATCATTCATCAGGCACAAATACCTTCAATCTGTAACACACGAAATACAAAACAACCAATCAACGGTACGAAGATGAAATAACATAAATAAAAATACTGAAAGCAATAAAACCCCTCCCCCCACACTTGATCTAACATTAACCTCAATGTTTTTGAACAAGCTAGAGATAGGAACTCACAGAGCCTCACTGCGGAGGGACAAATTTATACAAACTGAACGCCTGTCAGACACGGGCCGTGTCAGAATTCTGTCCTCAATCCACAAAAAAAAGAAAGAAATTTTTTTTTCAGTAGGCCTGACACGGTGGCCGTGTCAGCCTACTATTTTTTTTTCCGTTACAGTAGGGTTGACATGGGCCGTGTCAACTGACACGGACGGCCATGTCAGCCTACTGAAATTCAAGTTTTCTTCACTTTTTTTCATGCCTTTTCTCGCCCTCCTGACACGGCCGCCCGTGTCAGGACCCTGTTTTTCACATTTTTGCCATATTTTTGACGTTTTCTTCGTTTTCTCTCTCTTTGTTTCCTCCGCTCTACTAGTGTCGCATCTATGAGTACCTTACAAAACAAAATAGACAAACAAACAAAAACAAAATGATTAGCAGTAAAACGCGTGAGTTGCCTTCCACGAAGCGCTTCGTTTAACGTCGCATGGCTCGACGGGTTACTTCCCAAAGCTATGGGGGATACTTCAGCTTCCACACCTTGTCTCTTGACTTTTCCGCCACAAAAAACCAGTCAGGTTCAGAGATAAGAGCTACTTTGTCCCTTAAGTCACCTCCAACCTCCATATACTTCCGTTGATGTTTCTTTTTCTTTCTCTTCTTAATTTCATGAATGGACCTTGAAGTGTTACCATGTGCAATAGATGACCAAGATACTGCAACCTTAGGGATTATGCCCGAGACTTTTTCAGGTGGTGGTCTTGCACTTCTGCTTTTTCCCACTATTTGGATCATTCCAACTGAAGCTTGATTTCCTTCACCTACACCCTGCTTCTTGATATCCAACACTTTTAAAGTTATTTCCTCCTCAAAAGATTTCAATGTCAGAGTACCTTTTTCAATGTCCACATTGCATCTACTAGTGAGCAAGAATGGTCGACCAAGAATGATGAGAGTCTCTTCATCCTCAGGAATATCCATGATCTCAAAATCAACTGGAAGGATGAATTTATCAATCATCACCAACACATCTTCAGCTAACCCATATGATTGCTTAGTTGTGTGGTTAGCAAATTTAAGATTTGTTCTCCCATCACTCACCTTCCCAATTCCCAACTTTTTAAAAATGGATAATGGCATGTGACTTACACTCGCACCTGAATCAATGAGGACCTTCTTGAAATTTATGTTTTTTATGGTGCAAGGTATTGCTACTGATCTGGGATCCTTCTACTTGATTGGGATCTTCCTTTCCGACGAGATTGCATTGCACTTTTCCTTTGGAACAACCGGCTCATCTCCAATAGGTCTTTTATTAGTTATCACTTCTTTCATGAATTTCTGATACAAGGGCATTTGGTCGAGTGCTTCAAAGAATGGCATTTGGACTTCTAACTTTTTTAACATTGAGATAAATTTCTCAAAGTCCTTCTCTTTAGGATCTTTCTTCGTCACTCTCTGAGGGTAAGGTAGCTTAATTTGTGGTTTAGCCTCCTCTTTCTTTTTCTCTTCAGTTGGCTTCACGGGTGGTAAAGCTCTTTCTGGTTCTTTCCTGTTTTCTCTCACTTCCAGATCCACCTCTATACATTGATAATCATTTGTTTCCATTTCTTCCTCTTCTTCCACAACTCTCTGACTTCTCGTTGTGATAACATTAACATTCTCATAATTTTTTGGATTCGGTATTGTTGCACTCGGGAGGGATCCTTGAGCATGCATGGAGAGTTGTTGTGCTATTTGTCCCAACTGAACTTCAAGATTTTTTATAGAAGCTGTATTATTCCTTTGATTATTTATGGTCTCTTCTTGGAATTGCATACTGTGAGTTGCCATCTTCTCAAT
Organism: Lathyrus tuberosus; assembly: GCA_022829125.1. Lineage (NCBI taxonomy): Eukaryota > Viridiplantae > Streptophyta > Magnoliopsida > Fabales > Fabaceae > Lathyrus > Lathyrus tuberosus. The sequence goes on from JALAZF010000446.1 coordinate 676,320, forward strand.
TGCTATCTCCCATTGTGCTTTTTGGGGAGCCTGTTGTTGGAATTATTGCTGAGGTTGTTGATATTGTTGCTGGTATGGTTGGTGATATTCGATGGGTCCTTGCTTCGGAGCATTCCCTTATTGATCCGTCCAGGAGAAATTTGGATGATTTTTCCACCCCAGATTATAAGTATTGGAGTAGGGATTGTTCTGCCTCAAAATTTTAATTTCTTCTACCTGTTGTGATGTAGCAACATATTGCATGGCGAAGTGAGGCGCCCCACAAATTTCACAATTTACTGCTTGAACTGGTTGAACCTGAGCCACAGTCTGAGTACCAAGATTCATCTTCTTAAGTCTTCTCTCGACTTCAGCTGCAATCTGGTCTTCCATCTTTACCATTTGCTCAGTAAGTTTCAAATCAATCATCCTTTCTGGTTGGCTCACAGTGCGATCATACAACTCCAAATACTCATTTACGGCTATGGCTTCAATGATCTTTTTGATACCAGTGGATGTTGTAAAATTAGATGAGCCATTGGCGGCTATATCAATTAGTTGCTTGGTCTTCAACTGGAGGCCATTGACGAAGTTTTGTATCTGTTCGGTTGCATCCAGGTTATGAGTAGGGCATGCAACCAACAACCTCTTAAATCTCTTATATGCATCTCCGAGTAACTCTCCCTCCTTCTGCTTAAAACTTACTATATCATACCTTTTTCGAATGTACACTGAGGCGGGAAAGTACTCATTCAAAAATGTTGTCTCCATCTCTTGCCAAGTGGTGATACTCCCGGCAGGTAAGGAATAAAACCACTTTTCTGCATCATCTGACAAGGTAAAAGGGAACCTGACTAGCTTTTTGGCTTCTTCAGAATGTCCTTCAATTTTTAGTGGCGTGCTCATAGTTAGAAATCTTTGGAGGTGCTTATTGGCATCTTCATTAATTTTTTCAGTAAAAGGTCTCCTCTTGAGCTGTTGGATGGTGGAAGGATGCAATTGAAAGTGGTCAACATTAATCGGTTGATTTACGATGGTCAACCGGCCTGTTGGAGCATTTGCTCTTCCATAGTCCCCTAAAAGTCTCTCTACTAGAGGTGGATCAGTAGTCATGATAAGAGTTTTCGGCTCTGAATCTGTGCCGGAATCTGTGTGCTCTGAGTGCCCTAAAACTGACTCTTCTTTCTCTTGCTCAGAAATAATTGGTTCTGAACTCGACGCGGCCAGTCTTTCAAGTCTAGCTTGACGACGTCTGGCGTGCAAAGATCTCTCTGGTTCTGCGTCAAAAGAAAATTCAGCTGAGGCTTTACCTCGCATACACAGGTTAGGAAATTATTAGTAATAAAAAAAATAACAGGAAAATAAGATTAAAAAAATATATTTTGGTCACAGAGTGACAAAATTCCAATTGAATTAAAATCAACACTTATAATTTGGAAGTCCCCGGCAACAGCGCCAAAAACTTGATCGAAAAATAACAAGTGTACTATTTTAACGATGTAGTAATAATAGGGGTTATCCCCAGTATCGATCTCGAGGACTGCGTAGGAAATACAAGTTCTTATAGTAATTCAATTGAACAAAAGGTCATATGGGTATTGAAAATTGTTTTGAAATTATAACTAGAAATAGTAAAATGAACAAAATTATAAACTTGACTTAAAAACAGATATGAGAAGCATGCTAGAGGAAGTGTATGAATTGCACTGCAAAAACTCTAAATCCTTATTCGATGAAACATTACTCTAAACAAACCTTACGGATTCTTAAGGTTATTTTTCCCTAATTCCTTAGCGGAAAAACCTTTGAGATTCTATCTTTATCCTAATTTCTTAGCGGTCAAGAAAGAATCACAAGCATTATATTTGATCAAGAATAATCTGGTTATTACATGGTATCCCCATTCCTAGGCAATATCTACTGTAATATTATTATGCAAAAGCGTTAGGTTGGTTGGTCCGACCACAACCCTAACCGTAAATCAATTTCAATTTGTCCGATCGAAAAAGCATTCAAAACATTGCATAACAAAAGATTAAGGAAAAAAGTATTATCTCATATAACAATGGAAATAGAAGTCATTACAAATGCAATTCAGGGACACCCCCTAGCATTGGGGGGTTTAGCTACTCATAGTGCAAAAAGAAATTACAAAATAAAAGTAAGACATTACAAGATTATTGGATGACTACGATCTTCAATTGCTTCCGCTCATGAATAATCTTCATTTTCCAAAACCCTTGATAGCATCAAACTTTAGCGTAAAATATTCCGTCTGTCAAAAAGTCCTTTTTTCCTTCCTAAAAACTCATCTAAATAGTATCAAATCATTCAGATCGGTCGAAAATACCCAAAGCGCCCCCACAACTTAATATATGGAGAAAATATGAAAAAATGCAGGAAATCAGCGTCAAATGTGACACGGGCCGTGTCAGCCAACACTGTCGGCCGTGCCAACTTGCTGGATTTTATAACCGAAATTGTTTCGATCATAACTTTTGATCCGTAAGTCTGCTTTGGTCCTCGTTCGAAGCGTCGGAAAGCTAATGAGGTGAACTACAACATAGTACAGACAAGGAACTTGGTTGCCTAATATTTTTCCATTCTTGTTAAATTTTATAATCGAAATTGTTTTGATCATAACTTTTGATCTGTAAGTCTGTTTTGGTCCCCGTTCGAAGCGTCGGAAAGCTAGTGAAGAGAACTACAACATAGTACAGACAAGGAACTTGGTTGCCCAATATTTTTCCATGTTTGTTGAATTTTAGGTCTAGGCATCCTTTGCTTCATTCCAAAAACTCTTCTAAATCCCCGGAACTTTCATTTTCTTCCCACGAGTCCTTTGGGCTTTTCCACTCAGACCTGAAACCATTGAAAACTACAAAACCAAAGCATAAAATGCAACGTAATTGAAATAAAACAACAAATCATAAAATGCGAGAATAAAATACGACAAGTAAAATTGAATTGAAAAACAATGAAAAGACAAACAAAGTGCTACCGATTTTATGGATTGATGCCGAATAAGTGACAGAAATATAGTAGAAATGGTGACCGATCACAACTCCAAACTTATCTCATTGCTTGTCCTCAAGTAATGCTCGAGACAGCAGAAAGGTCACCCCCGAATTAATCAAAATTATCTTACCACAACACCGCTGAGATCTTTCGCGACTATCTTTCCACTTTTCTTTCAACATTTCCTTCTTACCTGAATTTTGACGGTCCGCTACACTTCCACATCAAAGTACCTCTTTACTTGTCAGCTTTTCACACTCTCACCAAATCTCTCGGGTTACAGTGTTTACACTCAATAATCATAGCATGCAAAGTCAACTCATAAGCTTGAACAACATCTATTTTCATCTCAAACGCACACAACACACACTTTTTGAGGGCTTTTATGGTTGTAATGGGGCTTAGGGAAAAGGAGGGATAAACAAACAAAACGGAAAAACGATTGGTTTTTAGCTTAGACTCAGTGTCGTCATTCTAATCACTGTGGTATTTGTTCTGTTTCACAATCAAGGGTATCGAACACCATTTTACTAGGATTCTTTAGTTTACACTCAATTGTTTCTTTGAGCTTACTTTTTGACTTCTTCAAACTAAATCCTCCTCTAGGTAAGTGCTTTATTCTACTTCTCTTTTTTGTTCTTTCTTTCTTTTTTCTTTTTTTTTTCTTTTTCCTGAATTTTCTTTCTTTTTTTTTCTTTTTGCACTTACCTAGTTCTTAAAGGTATCTCAACCCCAAACTTAGAATTTTTCACAGATCAAAAATCAACAACACTTATCTGAGCAGGGTGAGGGAGTGTTTGGGCTCATGGTTTAATTATGCGCTTAATAAACAAATAAAATGAAGAAGGCTAGAGGAGGTTAACGAAGGATAACATAAAAGGGTAGGCTAGAAAGGCTCAGGGTTAAAAACAAACAAGTGCCTCAGTGTGTATATGTGTACATTGAAACTCCAACAGACGAGTATGCAAACTAAGAGTGACAGAGACATACCTGACGAACTCTCATGATGATAAGGTGTTTGCTTTTTTATGATCCTCACCATGTTTGGCATACTGACAACTTCCAAGGTACCTCTAGTGTAATGTCGCTTCATTTCCGTCTCAGGTGCACAGTATTCCCGTATCAGTCCAGTGTTGGAAAGTCGCGTCCAATCATCCACCTCAGCAGCACCAACTTTCGGGGGTTTCCTGGAGAGCAAGTATGGGTTGTGCCTTTTCATCCACTAACTATTAGTCTCCTCATTTATCCGACACGAATACCTTCAATCTATAACACACGAAATACAAAACCCACCAATCAATGGTACGAAGATGAAATAACATAAATAAAAATACTGAAAGCAATAAAACCCCCTCACACTTGAACTAAACATTGACCTCAATGTTTTAGAACAAGCTAGAGAGGGGAACTCACAGAGCCTCAATGCGGAGGGACAAAGAAAGAGATTTTTTTTAATTTTTTTTTGCTACAGTAGGGCTTGCACGGGCCGTGTCAGCCTACTGTTAAATTTTTATTTTTTTTTAATAATAAATTTTTTTTCGCTACAGTAGGGCTGACACGGGGGGCCGTGTCAGCCTACTGTAAATTTTTTTTTTGCTACAGTAGGGCTGACACGGGCGGCCGTGTCAGCCTACTGTAAATTTTTTTTTTACAGTAGAAAACTGTGAGTGTACTTAATTAAACTTGAAACACAACAGAAACTCTAAGAAATAAAACCCGTGGGTTGCCTCCCAAGAAGCGCTTCGTTTAACATTGCATGGCTCGACGGGTTACTCTCCATTGATATGGAGGGTACTTCAGCTTACACGTTTTGTTGCTTTTGTTACTTGACCTTTCCGCAACAGAGCACCGGTCAGATTCAAGAATAAGAGCTACATTGTGATTCAACTCACATCCAACTTCCACATTCTTCCTTTGATGTTTTTTCCTCTTCTTGACTTCTTGATTGGATTTTGGAGCTTTTCTAAGTGCAATAGATGACTCAGATGGTGCAACCTGATGGATTATTCTAGAGACTTTTTCAAGAAGTGGTTTTGAGCTTTTGCTTTTTCCCACTGTTCGCATCATTCCAACTGCGGGGTGATTACTTTCCTTTTGACCTTGCTTCTCGAGTTCCAACACTTTCAAGGTTACTTCTTCCTCAAAATATTTCAAGGTTAAAGTACCAACCTCAATGTCCACACTGCACCGACTAGTCATCAAGAATGGTCGACCTAGTATGATAGTCGTCTCCTCATTCTCAGGTAGATCAATGATCTTAAAGTCTACTGGATAGGTGAAGTTATCAATAGTTACAAACACATCTTCTGCTAAGCCGTACGACCGCTTGGTTGTGAGGTCGGCAAACTTCAGATTTGTTCCCGTTTCACTTATTTTCTTTATACCCAGATTTTTGAAAATTGAGAGGGGCATGAGACTCACGCTAGTACCCGAATCAATTAAGACTCTCTTAAACGTTATGTCCTTTATGGTACAGGGGATTGACACAGAACTAGGATCTTTCCGTTTGATTGGAATTCTCCTACCTTGTGATCCCCCACTACTCTCCTCAATTAGACTCTTTACCTCCTTCATGAATTTCTTGTATAGAGGCATTTGCTCAAGTGCTTCAAAGAAGGACATATTAATCTCTAACTTTTTTACCAATGAGCTGAATTTCTCAAAGTCTTTTTCTAGAGTCTCCTTCTTTGTCACTCTTGAGGGGTACGGTAACTTGATCTTAGGTTTAACCGCTTCTTTTCTCTTCTCTTCGGTTGGTCTGACTTCTTCTTATGCAACTTCCTGGCTCCTTGTCGTAACAACATTGACATTCTTATGACTCTTCGGATTTGGTATGGTGGCGGTTGAGATGGCGCATGGTGCTTGAGAATTTGTAACTTGTTGAGCTATCTGACCCAATTGAACCTCCAGATTCTTTATGGAGGTTGTGGTATTCCTATAGCTATTTTGGGTCTCTTCCTGAAATTGCATGTTATGAGCTGCCATATTCTCAATGGCAATATCCCATTGTGCTTTTTGGGGAGGTTGTTGCTGATGTGGGTATTGTTGTTGATTCTGATCTTTCCAGGAGAAGTTAGGATGATTCTTCCATCATGGATTATAAGTTTAAGCGTAGGGATTATTCTGCTTCAGGAATTTTATCTCTTCAATTTGTTGCGGAGTCGCAACACAATGTGCAGTATAATGGGGTCCACTACAAATCTCACAACTAATGGGTTGACCAGTTTGAACTTGTGCCACACGTTGAGTACCCACATTCATAGCCTTTAACCTTCTTTCAACTTCCGCCGCAATCTGATCTTCCACCTTCACAACCTAATTATTCAACTTCAAGTCAATCACACCCTCAAATTTACTCACACTTCGATCATATAACTCCAAATGTTCGTTAGTGGCTATGATTTCAATGATCTTTTTGACACCAGTGGCTGTTGTAAAATTATATGAGCCACCGACAGCTGTATTAATTAGTTGCTTAGTCTTTATCTGGAGGCCATTGACGAACACCTGTATCTGCTCAGTTTGATCCATGTTGTGAGTCGGACAGGCTACCAAAACTTTCTTGAACCTCTTGTATGCATCTCCGAGAGATTCTCCGTCCTTCTGTTTAAAATCACAATATCATATCTTTTTTGGATATAAATAGAGGCCGGAAAATACTCATTCAAAAATGCCTTCTCCATCTCTTCCCAAGTGGTAATACTCCTTGCAGGTAACGAGTAGAACCACTCTTCAGCCTCTTCCGCCAGAGTGAAAGGAAACATTCTTAACTTTTTTGCTTCCTCCGTGTGCCCCTCAATATTGAGAGTGGTCCTCATAGTCAGAAATCTTTGCAGATGTTTGTTGGCATCTTCATTAACCTTTTCGGTGAAAGGTCTCCTCTCAAGTTGAGTGATGGTGCTAGGATGCAGCTGGAAATTCGGCACATTCACCGGTTGGTTCACAATGGTCAACCTACCAGCCGATGCATTTGCCCCACCGTAATCGCCCAGAAGTCTCTCCGCTGGTTGATTTCCAGCCATGGTCACTGTATCTTTGTCAGACTCTGAACCTGAGTTTGAGTGCTTCGACGCTGCAAGTTTTGCTTGCCTACGCCTCTCGTGTAGCGTTCTTTCAATTTCTACGTCAAAAATAAAATTTGCTGAGGATTCTCCTCGCATAAAAATGTTAGACGCAGATTAGTAGCAACAATAATAACCCAAAAGTTATAAAAAAATGAAAATAAAGATAACAGGAAAATAAAATTTTAGTCACAGAGTGACAAAATTCCAATTGAATTAACACAAGAACTTATAATTTGGCAGTCCCCGGCAACGGCGCCAAAAACTTGATCGGTAAATAGCAAGTGTACTATTTAACGATGTAGTAATAATTGGGGTTAACCCCAGAGTCAGTCTCTCGAGGACTGCGCGTCAATGTAAGTGTAGATGCTAATTCAATTAAACAAAAGTTTTCTTTGGGGTTTGTTTGGTTGAGAGAATTATAATAACAAAATAAAATAAGCAGAATAATAAAAAGTGCTTTTGACAAATATGATGAAATATGCTAAGGAAGGTGTATAAATTGCTAGTAAGAACCCGAAATTATTGTCAGAGATATATGTCTCAAAACCTTAATTTTACTAACCCTCAAATATTTTTCTTAAATTCCTTTAAATGAAAAACCTTTGATATTCTCCCTTGACCCTAATTCCTTAGCAATCAAGAAAGAACATCAAACAATAGTTCTGACAAAGTTGTTTTTAGTCACTACGGGATATCCCCATTCCTAGGCAATATATACCATAATGTTACAATTCACCCAGATCGATTGGAAATACCCAAAGTGCCCCCACAACTTAATATAGGGAGAAAATATGGAAAAATTCAGATCATCAGCGTCAAAGCTGACACGGGCCGTGTCAGCCAACACTGTCGGTCGTGTCAGCTTGCTGGATTTTATAACCGAAATTGTTTCGATCATAACTTTTGATTCGTAAGTCTGTTTTGGTCCCCGTTCGAAGTGCCGGAAAGCTAGTGAAGAGAAATACAACATAGTACAGACAAGGAACTTAGTTGCCCAATATTTTTCCATGTTTGTTGAATTTTAGGTCTAGGAATCCTCTGCTTCATTCCAAAAACTCTTCTAAATCTCCGGAACTTCCATTTTCTTCGCACGAGTCCTTTGGACTTTTCCACTCAAACCTGAAACCATTGAAAACTACCAAACCAAAGCATAAAATGCAACGTAATTGAAATAAAACAACAAATCATAAAATGCGAGAATAAAACACGACAAGTAAAATTGAATTGAAAAACAATGAAAAGACAAACAAAGTGCTATCGATTTTATAGATTGATGTCGAATAAGTGACAGAAATATAGTAGAAATGGTGACCGATTAGTACACCCAAAAGAATGACCCCCCACGAGCAGATAACTGGGACGCCCAGAGTGTTGAAGATACGGACCATCCAGACGGGGAGAATCGACTTCAGGTCGCCCTCAGCATTACTCGACCCGAGGATTTCTGCATTCCCGAGGGGATCGAGAACGCCGAGGCTATCCGCAACCTTTAGAAAAGCTTCCCCAACGAAGACCACATTGCTGCCCGTAGCACGTGGGAGAGCTTCCCCAAGACGATGGTTATATCGGGCGGGGGCCCCGAAAAGGTCTTCGTTGGATCAATAAAGAGGAAGTTTGACGAGCTGGAGTTGACTACATCTGCGAAGACCACCACCCTCGACAAGGTGCAAGGGAGATCAAACCCGATCACCTTCTACCTCGAGGAGTTGCCCGGAGGAGTGCCAAATACAACTATTCCCTTCCTGATTCGAGCACAGATGGCTAACTGCGACGTCCGCAGGATCCTGGTCGACCAGGGCAGCTCGGTGGACATAATGTACGCTCACCTCTTCAGCACCCTCCAACTCACCGAAAGACACTTAACCCCGTACGTGGGCTCGGATTTGCAAGGGTTCAATGGCACCACCACCAGGCCGTGGGGTTACGTCGAGCTGATGGTCACTTTTGGGATCGACGACACTGCCCGACAGATCAAGACCCGCTTCCTGGTGGTCGACTGTCCTTCCCTCTATAACTGCATCTTGGAGAGGACCACCCTGGCCGAACTTACTACGGTGCCTTTAATGGTCCACCTAAAGATGAAGTACTACACCACCAGAGGTCGTGTGGTCACCATGCACGGGGACATCGAGGCGGCTAGAAGATGCTTCGACGCTGCCATCAAGGGTTTGAACATCATTGGTCCCAAGCCCAAGAACCAAGCAAAGATATCTTCGGACACAGAGCAGATCCCACTCTCGCCGTCAACGCGGTCGACCTTGACAGCAGGTTCCCCGGGGAACCGGGCCCAGAAGAAGTCGTCGGTGATGACTTTCCAGCTGAAGGCAACGGGCAACCCATCTACCCAACGCGCCCCATCCCAGACGGAGACTTCGAGCTGGTGACCCTCGGAGACGACCCCGACCGAAGCGTGAAGATAGGTTTCGGACTCCCCGACTTGGCGAAAAAACAGCTGAAGGCCTGCTTCCGCGAGAATTCTGACCTATTCGCCTGGAGTGCTTCAGAAATGCCCGGTCTCGACCCCGATGTGGCTTATCATCAACTGACTGTAGACTCGGCTGTCAGGGTCGTTGCTCAACGTAGGCGTAGGCAGTCTCCGGAGAAAGCGGAGGCTGCTGAAAAGGCTGTAAAAGACCACCTAGAGGCAAATTTCATTTCGGAAGCCAAGTACACAACCTGGTTGTCCAACGTTGTACCCGTTAAGAAAAATAATGGAAAATGGAGGATGTGTGTTGATTATACCGACCTTAGCCCGAAAGATTCTTACCCTTTGCCTAACATCGACCAGCTGGTCGACAATTCTGTAGGTTTTAAGCTATTGTCCTTCATGGACGCTTACTAGGGGTACAACCAAATCCCCATGGACAAGGCCGACAAGCAGCATATCACCTTCATGACCGAGTCGGGCAATTACTTTTACAACGTAATGCCCTTCGGCCTGAAGAACGCCGACGACACGGGGACATGTACCTCGCCCCCCCCCCCCCCAATGAGCTCAAAACGTTCTCATCACCGTGGCCATTTGCGTGGTGGGGAATGGACATCCTCGGGCCTTTCGTCGTGGGTTCATACCAGAATAAATACCTTATCGTCGGAGTGGACTATTTCACGAAGTGGATCGAGGCGGAAGCCTTGGCCAAGATCAAGGCCTTCAACATACTCCGTTTCTACAAGAGGAACATCCTCGCTCGGTTCGATGTTCCCCAAGCAATCGTCACCGACAACGGGACACAGTTCACCGACAAGAACTTCCAAGACTTCGTCGCCAAACTAGGCACGAAGCAGCACTTCACGTCGGTCAAGCACCCACAAACAAACGGGCAGGCCGAAGCAGCGAATAAGATGATCCTTCGAGGATTGAAACATCGGCTCGGCCAGGCCAAACAAAGGTGGGTCGAAGAACTCCACAACATCCTCTGGGCCTACCGAACAACCCCACATTCCACAATCGGGGAGACTCCCTTTCGCCTGACCTACGAGACGGAAGCAGTGATCCCCGTGGAGGTCAGGGAACCCTCGAGGAGGATATAAGCTGCCCTCGAAGAAGGGGCAAACAATGAGGCCCTAAGGGAAGAACTCGACTTCGTCGAAGAGACAAGAACGGGGGCATCCCTACAGGAAGCCTCACTCAAACAAAAAATTACTTTACGCTATAACAGCAAAGTTATTAAGCGTGATTTTCAAGTAAGCACCCTCGTCCTACGAAGGAACCAGGAAGATTCACGGGAAGGTAAGCTCGCCGCGAACTAGGAGGGCCCGTACCGCGTCCGCGGAAAGACGGGGACAGGAGCCTACTTCCTCGAAAATCTACACGGGGAGGAACTTGCTCGACCATGGAATGCTGAGAAACTCAAGCAATACTACAGTTAGACACTGCCCGCAACACCCCAACGTCGCGATTACGGGGGCGCACTACGGTACAAGCGCGACACCCCTCTTAAACGCAATGATCAAGGTCGCGTTGTGTGTGCGTGAAGACCATTGATCCGACGAGGACACCTCAATCGAGCCCCGTCGTCGCCATACCATGCAGGCAGAACACCCACCTCGCGATGGGAAGTTCACGCCGCGAGGTTAAGACTTCTAACGAGTTCTTAGCCCCGTTGAAGGCCGAAATACACCTCCGACCACCCGATCAGTTCCCCATACGGTCGAGGAACATCGAAGTCGAGCAACTCCCAAAATCAACACATTTCTTAGACAAAAATAAGTAAAACAAACAAAACACGTAAACATCACACACATATAAACGCATCAATCAAAATATAAATTCGGGCAAGAAGTCCATTGTACAAATATTACAAATATTCTAAAAGCCCTTGGTACGCAGGCCGGGCAAACAAAAGAAACAAAACGAAATGGCTCGCAGGCCAAACAAAACAAGAAAACAGAACCTATTCTGCGGCCGTTCCCTCTGGCTGCTCATGCCCAGTTGCGTCCCCGTCAACCTCTCCCCTTTCCACCGGCTGCACGATTCGACCATCAACCACGTCATAGTCAGAGTGGGCTCCCTCCGTAATGAGGCCAGGGTTGAGGATCTGAAGCTGCTGCACAGCATTCTTGAAGCCTATTTCAGCAGCCACAAGGCTGTCCTGCTCAGTTTCTCAGAGTTTAGCAATCAACACTGCCTGCAATGTCAACAATATATCTTCTTCGGTTTCATCCTCGGCGGGGCGAGCATCATCTTCCAATTCAGCGACCTTCTCCAAGAGGCTTTTCCTTCCCTCCTCGGCTTCTCTCAACTTCTCCTCTAGCTGTTTGAGGTGTTCGGCCTACTGCTTCTGGTGCTCGGCTTGTACACGGTTCTATTCTTTGCACTCAGCCAGCTCCTTGCCCACTTTTGTCACCTCGACAACAACGGACTGAAACCTCTCTTGCAGCCCGGTCAGCTCGGCTGCTGGACAAGTCTCGTCGTTCAAGATTAAAACCGTCGAACAAACTCGCATAATAGCGCACAAGTCCTCAAGCAGGGCTTTCCTCCTCGAAGCTTGAGGAGCACCCAGGATGGCCTGGACTTCGGCAGCAAGGATACCTGGAGAGTTGACACCCGAGAAGAAGTGTGGCCTCAAATGACAAGGAGGAAGTATGAACTTATCAGAGGGATGACTGTTCTCAACCGTTAGATCGACGTCCACCTGCCCGTTTGTGCGCTGCCGTTTCGGAGACCCTTGGCTGCTGGGAGACTGACTCCCTTGGGGAGAGGTCGAAGAATCCGTAGGCACCGAAGTCGTGGCAGGATGATGTGCTCAGAGCTGTTCGACCCGGCCTTTTTTTGAAGATCGGGTGTTTTTCAGTTTCTTGAGACGCTCCTCAGCACTAGACATCTTACCTGCACAAAAAACAAAGAGGTCAGTAATTCGAAAAGAAGGACGAAGGGAAAAGTAGGCTGGGGAGGCCACCCCACCTAACAGCTCGAGGGCCTCCTCATCAGAAAACATCTCGAGGAGAGCCCTAGTGTTGATCAGTCGACGTTTCGTTAAGACCTCCCCGTCGTCGCCCAGAAGGAAGTCCCCGTTCGGCGTCACGAACTTGGCTTTGTTAAACCCACTGACGAACTTGACTATGGCTTCGTGAGCCAAGCGATCCCCTTCACAGAGTTTACCAGGGCTGACAATATAGTTGTCTGTTCCCCTCTTGAAGTGTTCTTCAGTCCAGAACAACGGGAACCTGGGCACAAGTGCCTCCTCTCGCCGCCCATCTACTTCTTCGACGACTCGATGGTACACTGAGTTTATGGCTTCAAGTGTGACCGGCCTCACAAGGTAATACCGGTACTTGAAATCTCGCACAGAGTCCAGATAAGTGTGAAACAGGCTGCTCACCTGCTTGAAGGATACCCAGTCATGCTTACCGTCGACGGCCTGCCGTTGAAGATGAAAAATGCAAAAAAATAGGGGCACGGTCGCCCCGACCTTCAGGTATTTGCACACGAGCTCGAAAGCCCTGATGAAAGCGAGAGAGTTGGGGTGGAGCTGAGAATGGGTCAAACGCAGCCAGACAAACACTGACTGTTAGAAATCCGTGAAGGGCAAACGCTACCCCCGCCTCGTCGAACATGAACTCGTACACGGGAAACCGCATCCTGCTGTAGGTCGAGCATATTCGATGATGTTGCATCGGCCTGAACACGTTCCACGTCTTCAATGAACCCACCAGACGGTGCTCGACGGTGCAAAATATGTCGGCCTCGTCCAAATCGACAAATTATGAGATCATGTTTACAGCCTCCTCGCAGGCCCAGTCGTCGGGTGACCTCTCCCCGGCGCTGGTCGTCTCCGCCATAGGTGAGTCGGGCTCGTCATAAGTATCTAAAGATCCCTCGGCCACTTGCAATACGTCCATTTTCCTGAAAAAGCATAAGGAAATGGTGAATTCGATGACCCATATCAAATTCACCCCTCCACCCTGATCAAGTGAAAGGGCGAGGGAGGAACTTCGGGAAACGCGAGCCCACGACTAGCCTCAGGTCCGCGGGGAGCGGCGTTGGGCGGGACCCCGAGATATTCGACCCACGTCCCCGTGACATTCTTCGTTTCCCCGGGGATTTCATCATTTGTCCCCGGGAGATTCAACAAAAGAACTGAGAGACGTTCATCTCACGACCCTGGGACATTCTTCATGTCCTCGTGGATTTCATCGTCTCTCCCCGCGAGATTCAACGAATAAACAATGAAATTCCGCCATTTTCGCCGGATATTTCGTGATTTCCATGGGAACTTCGTCAGTTCACCATAGATTCACCCTAAAAATGCAGACAAAAAAGGAAAAAAAGAGAGAAACTTACTTCAAATGTACTTCTGATAGGGTTCCGATGCGGCTATCGGCGGCGGCGAACAGTGGTTGAAAAGAGAACGAAAGAAGGGAAAGTTTAAGCAAAGGGAGAGCGAAAACGGAAATGAAACGAGATGGGCCCTATTTATAAGGGTCTCACGAGTCTCGAGGGCTCCTAGGCAATCGATTACGCTACCCTAGCGTAGCCGCCCTAGGCAATGATGAGATGCGACACGTGGCATACGCTCTCCCACGCATGTCGCTTCATTCTCCAACACACGTCCTTCTGTTCTCCTCGGTTCAAGCTTCTCGTATCCCCGCAACGTCGCCCAGACTCGACCAGACTAGCACGAGCGAGTTGACTTATTTCTGCCCGCTTGACCAACCGCTCCTCGTTCAAAATCCCTTCCTCGACGTGGTGTTGATCCCTATCACTTGAGAGGGTCAGGTTACACAATCTCATACACTCTAACCTTTTTCTGTACTTGCATTTACTTCTGACATTTGCCTTACTTGACCGTCGGAGTACCTTGCAGGTACACCCCCACCCCCCCCCCCCCCCCCTCCCCCGCCGTCTCACCATCACCGGAGCTGAGGATTCACGACGTTGTTGGCCACCGTTCTCCTGTCTGATCCATGCACGATCAGTTTCAAATATAGCAGAAACTTCCGGAGTTGTATCTACGAAACAATTTGGCGCTTAGACGTTTCAGAGGTGCATCTACAGAAATTTCTCTGAACTGAATTATTTTAAAGTTTTTTTCCGACATTTACCAGTTTAAAATTATTCTGTAGATATAGCTCTAGAAAAAATCAAATTTTGACCAAAAAAAAAAAAAAAGTGCATTCTAATATGTATCTATGAAAGTATGGTCATAAAAAAAAATGCTTAAAGTGTGTAAGAGAATCAAGTGAATTAAAAAATTCTCTTATAATATTGTAAGGAACTAAGGATTGAATTTGGGTGACTTTGATAACTTTTTTTCTATCTCTAAAGTCACAAAATTACCAAACCAGTAAAATTAATAAATCCAATCCTAATATAGTAGAGCCCTACATAATTTGTGTATTGCTAGAAATTGAATGATGATTTAAATGGTGGATTAGAATATTCTAGAATACTTACTTTTTCTTCTATCTCAATCTTCATGCTACACTTCTACAATTTTACTTCCACATTCATCTTCAACATTCAATCGAAAATGCCATCATAATAATAAAGCCCTAATTTCCACGCACGAATTTCGTGTTCTTCATCAATTTCCCATTCTTTCTTCACGAAATTCGTATAAATGCTAACATCCTATAACCTTCTTCGTTCCCGTTTTCCTCGCTCTCACCAACACTGGTTTTGTACCATTGTCGCTCTCAAACCAGAGCCGCAACCACCTCCAACCACCTTCGCCGCAACCACCACCACTACCTCCTGTTTACTTCCTTCTAGACGCCTCCTTTTTTTTGGATTCGATTCTCGCCGACATCTTCATCACAGTCATCGTCACTCTTTCCATCGAAGTACGTTTTTCTCTCTTCTACTCATTTCACAATAATCGATTCTCTAACGTGATTTGTTATCTTCTCTCTCTTTTAGGTTTCTTTACAAGAGCTAAACAGGCTCAGATAATTGAATTCAACGATCGCCACAGGTTTCATTTTTTATTTTTATTTTTCTGTTTTTGATTAATTTCGCATCATGTTGTCATTATATAACCAATTTCAATTGCTATGGAAAATGCTTCATGTCTGTTAAATTATCTTCATTCTTTCTTAATGTGTGATGTGAGAAAATGCTACTTCCATAACTTGTGTTTTTGTTTTTTTTGTTGTAGTCAGCGAGCTGTTAAAACTGCATTATGGTGTAACTTTCTTGTTTTTTCACTCAAATTTGGAGTATGGTTAGCTTCCTCTAGTCATGTTATGTTAGCTGAAGTTGTGCATTCAGTTGCCGATTTTGCAAACCAGGTAACTTTGTTTGTTGATGCTGTTTAATAGGTTCCTTAGGTTATGTTTGAATCGATGGAAATGGATGGAATGAAGTAGAATAGTATTATACATCCCTTGGTTTGGATTTGTTTAAAATGGAATGCAGTTATAACTCCATTCTATTCAATACCTCATTGCCTCTCTTGTTTAGCCCTCCAATTTGGGGTTATGAGATGGAACGGGTCTTCTTCATTCTTCATTCCATCATAAAGTGACCTACAAATGGAATGGTGATTTTATTCCGTAGTTTAGCATCCCGTTTCATTATATTCCACTCCCCAAGTAATTTCCAAACACAACCATATTGTAAATGAGAAACTAATATGATACATGTCTTATTTTGTAGGCGCTGCTTGCTTATGGTCTATCTAGCTCTAGGCGGGCACCAGATGCTATGCATCCGTGAGTTTCACGATCTTCATTACATTTTATTAAACCTCGCCCACAAATTAAAAAAAAATGTTTGTTATGCACTCATTACCAAGCTGTTTTCAATTATTAGATATGCATACATTTGGTGTGATTCATTAACTATTATACATGTAATGGATGATACATTGATAGTTAAGCCCTTTCTCTATGAAATTGTGCTTCAATTACTAATTGAGCAGTGCAAAATTTAACAAGCCTCTATGTATGATAATAAGTTATTCCATCCATTTCTATTTCATGGTATGAATTGATTTGAGATATGGCTTCTATCTTTGCATGGGTTTGAAGTTTAATCATTGTGGCGTAATTGTAATGTCTTATATTTATGCAGTTATGGTTATTCCAAAGAAAGATTTGTTTGGTCATTGATATCTGCTGTTGGGATATTTTGTCTTGGTTCTGGTGCTACGGTTGTTCATGGAGTTCAAAACTTGTGGGTTGCACAGGTATTCAACCAAACTGAATATTTAAATGCAAACATTCAAATTCTTTCATCATAAGCTCTTGTCATATTTCTTATTTTAGTTACTGGTCTGTGAATGGTCTCTCATCTAATTTATTGGCTTTTGAAAAATTCTTTTTCAGCCCCCTGAGAATATGCAATTAGCAGCTTTGGTGTTATGTGGTTCATTCGTCATTGAAGGTACTATTGTCTGTATAAGCAATCTGGTACAGTCTAATCTCCTTTATCTGTTTCATTCCTTTCACTTTTTAATGACTAATGAGTATTTTTTGTTAGGAGCCTCTCTTGTTGTTGCCGTTCAAGCTGTCAAACAAGGCGCAGCTGCAGAGGGAATGAAATTAAGAGACTATATTTGGCGGGGACATGATCCTACATCTGTTGCAGTAATGACAGAGGTGAGCTTGGATTCTCAACAGTGTTGCACCCTCTGTAGCAGCAAAAAAATTATTAATGGGAGAGAAAAGATGGACAGTAAATGGGGAGATGATGAAGAGAGAGGGAGATAAAAGTCATGAGAGACAGAGAGGTTGGGCGGAAGGGGTTGTAGAGGATGGTGTGCGACGAGATTTTGTTTTCCTTTTTAATTTTTAGTTTGTAAACTCCTTTAGTAATGGATTAAGATTCTGCCTTTGTATTTGTTCTTACAAATAGTTTTAAATTATGCAGGATGGTGCTGCAGTAACTGGCCTTGCTATTGCTGGGGCATCATTGGTGGCAGTGCACTATACGGGAAATGCCATGTATGATCCCATAGGCTCAATATTGGTTGGCAACTTACTTGGAATGGTAAAGAGGATTCACAAGACAGCAAATGTTCCCAGCCATGTATTTGCTTTTGTATAATATTGTGCTGGATTACCATGCAGGTAGCCATATTTCTTATCCAGAGAAACCGACATGCTTTGATTGGTAGAGCTATGGACGACCACGATATGCAAAAAGTACTCCATTTTTTGAAAAATGACCCGGTACAAGCATTCTTTCTTTATTTTTTCCCTACTAAAACTACATCATAATTTTTTGCCATTAATTTTACTAAGGTGACTTTTATGCTTTAGGTTGTAGATGCTCTCTATGATTGCAAAAGTGAAGTTATTGGGCCGGGATTCTTCAGATTTAAGGCAGAAATAGGTTATACTTCACATCATTGTTCTTGACTTCTAGATATAGCTTAGGAGGCCGTGAATATGATTTTAAAGTTTACCTTTGTTTTGAATAAGGGTCCATTTACTATAATGCCTTTTTTAAGAGAAAAACTTACATAATCATTATAATCTTCTAAAATATTTTAAAAAGTTTTTGACATCCTGTAGTTATTATGATTTTCAAGTTTTAGCGTAAATAGCATTACTATCTACTCAATTCTTTTTACCATTTTCAATTTTCACTCTCTATTATAACAAGTGCTAGTCGTAAAGGTAGTTTTGATACAGGAAGAAGAAAATTGCCTTTAATGATCAATCTTTATTTTATCATTATCCCTTCCCAAAAAGTTTATCTATTTTTCACGAACTTTTTTATTGAAAAGGAACTTCTAAAATCACTGTAAGGACAGACAAACGAATCCTAAGTTGAAGTATTATGGTATATAATTAATTCAAATTCCATGAACAGTTCAAATTTTTAAACTGATCAGTCTTAATGGAACAGATTTTAATGGAGATGTGGTGGTACAAAATTATCTTGAAAGGACAGGGCGTGAAGAATGGGGCAAACAGGTTGATACTCTTCTTTATAATGTTCATCTAAAAACTTAAACAACTCTATTGTTATTCCCAGATGTTTTTAATTGCATGGTGCCGGTTGAATATATGTGGTTGGTAGCCTACATAAAACTATCCTAGGGCATCTCATCACTTCAAATTTAAAATAATTTAGGCCAGCTCTTGCTGTGTGTTCATGATCATTCTACCCTATTTCCCCTGCCCATTTAAAGTTTAATCCTTACGAGTTGTGTAATCTAGTATTACCTCAGTTTTAAATTTCGTCTTAATTACAGTTTCGTGAAGCTGCAAAACTGAGGGACGATATTGCCTTGACGAAGATTATGTCAAATTATGGTATGCTGCTGTAAAACTGACCCTTTTAATCTTGCTGATTGAGAAATAATTCCTGCTTACAGTTGTGAGTTGTGGCAGGTGAGGAAGTAGTTACAGCATTAGGAAGTGAAGTTGATAGGTTAGAGAAGGAGATCCAAAATCTTGTTCCTGGTATCCGCCATGTTGATATTGAAGCCCACAATCCAACAGAGTCATCCTTGTCAAGTTAAAATTTTCAAAAATTCTTGTCAGCGTATTTACTTATGAATGTTAATTCGGCATCATCCATTATTATGAGCTCATTTTGATGCTCTTTCTTGAGGAAAATGAAGTTTCAAGTTACATGGCTCAAGTTGAGTCAACAGCTCTTGATAGATTGGTGTAAAACATGTATTCATTTTTTCCTCCAGCGTAAAAGAGTAAAGTTAATGTATTAGTGATAAATTCTTTAACGCCGAGCTCAAAATGAATAAGAAGTGTGTGTTTAAATTTTGCAGTCTTCCCGGCTGTACTGTATGACTTGGTTGAGACTCTCTCCAAGTTAACTGTCTGCAATCTAAAGTATGCACTGAGTAGAAGCTGTGACTTTTTTGTATGTTGGAACTCCTCTCACTAGCATCAAACATCATACATAACTCATTCATAGTGAAACCTAAATGAACTAATTTACATTAAATTTTGATAATCTACTTCAAATTGTAGATATAA
Organism: Lathyrus tuberosus; assembly: GCA_022829125.1. NCBI lineage: Eukaryota > Viridiplantae > Streptophyta > Magnoliopsida > Fabales > Fabaceae > Lathyrus > Lathyrus tuberosus. Next base: position 695,777 of record JALAZF010000446.1, read on the forward strand.
GATCTGTGATCAATGTTCTGAAGTTTTGGGATTTGACTGGCCATTTGAGAATTGTTTGGTATATTTAATCTATGTTTGATTGTCTCTTGCTAATTCAGTTTAGTTTGTAGATTGGTACCTGCATGAACATTCGATTGTAGTGGCGCTAGTTTAGGGTCGGGTTTTGACCCCTAATCATTAGCGTACTATACTTCTAAAAAAGTCTATGCTTGATTGCCAGGGTTAAAAATAGAAATTGCAAATAAGTCATGTCTTCATCTATCTTAGTCATTGTCTAGCACTGTGGTGCCACCTTCCACTATGAACAACTCTTTCCTTTCATATATGAATTTTTCATCATATATATTGCACATGTTGTGGAAAGAGATGCAACACAAATATGAATTAGTATTATTTTCTTTAGATCTCAACTACTAATATATTTTTAACACAAATATACTTCTCATCATACATCAAGATTTAACACAAATATATTTTTCCTTAAAGATCTCAACTACTAATATATTTATTGCAAAATTGATTACATATTGTCATCGGAATCCTCCTTATTAATGGAGAGAACAATTGTGGTCTTTTTTCCTTAGCTATCACATTTTTTTATTCTTCTGTAGAATAAATTGTTTGATGTGTGATGTTCTGGAAGTTAACTAGTTCATATCATAGCAAACGTGTTTGATTAACTTCTTTCTTAGCTGAGAATGCATGTCATTGATGATCAATATTGATCATTGATGCATGTATACTTTGGGAAAATGAATTGAACACTTTTATCCTTTTTATGAATTTTTCAATGAAATATGCAACCCACTAATCTACATGTTTTAAGTTCACTAATCGTAACTAGACTGACACCTGTATACTTTGTCCTAGATACACCTATTCATGTATTTTTATGTTTATATTGAGTTTGTTGGAGAGGGGAACACCATGAAAATGTTGTTTATGTCAACAACAAAGAAAACATCTATAGTTTGTGAAATTCGCTCTAGTTTCTCTCATTTGCACTATCCAATATGGACCATTGTTGACTTTCTATCTTTCTTAGAAAATATAACAAAATATGGAGTTTTATAACCTTTGGGCAAAGACACCATTATGTCCTCATGTTCAGAATAAGGATTCCTATACATTCGGATATTTACGAGCTTAGTCTTGGATGCAACTGGTTGGTGCCACACATTGTCTCCTAGGTTTTGGAAATCTCGAAAGAAATTAAACCTGAGGTAGGGGTCTCCCTGTTGTTTTCTTATATTCATATTGACATTGTTTCTCGTATAAGCTCCAAATATTACTTGTGAATTACATTAGTAAGTGAATTTGTAATTCATAGTTGTTCATCAACATAATCATCAACACAAAGCGATTGGCCATAAAGGTTTGGGTTCGAATCCTAATTTCAAGGTCTCATATTCAAATTTTTATAGATGCTAGATATTCAAATTTTAATAGACGCAAATAATCCTTGCATTTGATCAATTCATACAAAGCAACGTGGGATTGGTGCTTTTTTATACCAAGATTTTAAAAATTAAAAAAAAAAAAAAAAACTTAATGTTGTACATTCTTCGTTTCTTTTTAAGTGTTATTTTTTTACTTTTTATAAATACCAAAAAAGTTAATCAATATTATTATTTTTTAAACAATAATTCTCCTTTTACTTATAATACTTTTAATTATTTATTACATTCACTTTAATTTTTTTCTCTTAATAATAAATACCTAGAAGTAATTTTGACAAAAGTACAATTAATATTATTTTGAATTTTATTACTGACAATTAAAAAAAACAAAAAAAAGTTGACACTTAAAAGAACAGACTATTAATGACTAACTTTGAATAGCATAGCAATATGATCTTGATTCCTTGAACTCGTAATTGGTTCGCTTGGTCTCCCAAAGGTTTTACAATGTCTAACAAATTCTTGAGACCTAATATCACAAGTATTGTTGGTTCTAACCTATGATCATGAAGTGAAGATTTTCAAATTATTGCATGCATGTTTTTACATCTACTAGCAGAATCTTCAGATTCTATAACATGTATTCGAATTCTATAATTCAAAACCTATGCTGGTTTGCAATTCTTGGGTTTATTAATGTCAATATTTTGTCAATTTTCATGAGCCACTGTCACAGTTGTGCAGTGGCAGCAATAGAGACTCGGCCACTGTTTTAGCTAGGCACCAGAGACTCAGCCACTGTATTAGCTAGCCAGCAGAGCCTTGGCATAGTTCATAAAATAAAATCAAATGTATCGTATTATGCAGGCATAATACTCTTTTTGGTCCTCTAAATATATGTTCGGGTTCAATTTGGTCCTCTTTCTTTTAAAAGTTTCAAATTGATCCCTTACAATATTAAATAGGTACACGTTTGTCCTCGCCGTTAGAAAAGTTAGAATTTCACTTAAAAGGTTGATGATGTGGATTGGTTTAGCTTATGTGTATGTTAGTGAATGGGGATGTGGCACGGTTTATATTATTCAATACTGAGTTGTGGGAAAATTTTCTAAGTCATTTCCATTTTACATTGAACCCTAGCAGAGAACACGAAGCAGACGATTGAGGTAGAAGACGAAGACAAAGCATCCTAGACGATTGAAGACGAAGACGAAGACGAATCATTATCTTGGTTATTGGCCCCCTTTTGAATTGTGTTTTCTGTACTCTAGGGTTTGTGTTTTCTATGGATTGTGTTTTTTGTACTCTAGGGTTTGTGGCCCCCTTTTGAAAACTAGGGTTTTTTATTTTCCTTTCGTAAAATTTGCGTTTGTTTATGATATTAGGTTGAAATGGAAGAACTTATTACTCTCAACATTCATCATAGTGGATAATTTGTTGATTCTGAAAAAACGAATTATGGGGGGGGGGGGGGGGGGGTAAATGTAATGAATTACAGGTAGATGTTGATAGGTGGTCGTATTTTGAGTTGAAAAGTGTTTTGAAAGACATAGGGTATACTGAGGTAGACAAAATCTACAAGGATCCAACATTTGAGATTAATGTACATAGTGATGATAAAGGTGCGTTAGAGATAGCTGACCTATGTAGGGTACACCTGAAAGTCGACATTAACATTGAACACCCATTATCCCAACCTGAGTATGTTGATGTTCCTTTAGATGAACAACCTATAAACATGGAGGAGGACCCATTAATTGAAGAACCTTTGAATGTTGTAAATCTAGAACAGTATGATATTGTTGCAAAACTTGTTGATCAAGTCCTTAAGGATGTAAACAATGCTGATGAGGGTGTAAATGTTGGTGAGGGTGTCAATGCTGGTGATGGTTTGAATGCTTGTGAGGGTGTGACTGCTGATGAAGGTGTCAATGCTGGTGAGGGTGTGAATTCTGGTGAAGCTTTGAATGTAGTTGATGTTGATGAGGGTGTTGAGAATATGAATGATGGTGAGGGTGTAAACAAAGAGGGACATAGGAATATGAATGTTGATGAGATTGATGGTCAGGTGCATGATGGGATTGACACAAGCTCTGATGACACTGAGGATTCATCATATAATTATGATAGTGCTCTGAAGGTTGATTTTAGTGATTCTGATGTTAGTTTGGATTATGATGAAGAACATGTTGCCAACATGGTGGAGTATGATGAAAACCATGAATGAAGTAGTAAAATGAAGAAAAAGAAAGGGGAAGCAGATAGTGGAGAGGAGAATGGAATTGTATATGATAGTGAAGAGCTAGACAGTGGATGTGATACTGAGGATGGTGAAGAACCAAAGAAGAAGAAGCATCCAATTTTCAAGGCTATGAAAGACATGTCTAACTATAAATGGGAGTTGGGAACCTATTTTAATATAAAAAGTGATTTTAAGGAAGTTATTCAAACATATGCTATTCAGAATGGTAGATGACTAAAGTTTTTAAAAAATGACAAAAAGAGAGTGAGGTGGTGTAAAGAAGGCTCTCAGTGGGAGGCATATTGTGGAAAGTTGCCTGATGAGGAGACTTGGCAACTTAGAAAATTAGTTGACACACATAATTGTGCTAGAGAATATAATGTAAAGATAATGAGTACAAAATGGCTGAGCAAGAGGTTACAAAACTCATTGAAAAATAATCCTAAGCTGAAGCTAAAGGATATAAAAGAAAAGGATCTTAAAAAATGGAATGTAGGTGTTAACAAGACAAAGGCAATTAGGGCCAGATTTGCAGCTAGGGATATGGTTGATTGATCTTTTTTAGGAGATTACACTAGGATATATGACTACTGTCATGAAATTTTAAGGACAAATCATGGTTCCACTGTCAAGATAAATGTCACACCAGTTCAAGAGGGTATTGAGGATACAAGACCTTATTTCAAGAGGTTATATATTTGCTATAATGCTTGCAAGAAGAGTTTCAAGATGTGTAGGCCAATTATTGGTCTTGATGGATGCTTTTTAAAGGGCCTATGTGGTGGCCAGATTTTAGCTGCAATTGGAACAGATCCTAATGATCAAATGTTGCCTATTGCATTTGTTGTGGTGGAAGGGGAAACTAAAGACAGTTGGACTTGGTTTTTGAAACTACTCATTGATGATTTAGGTGGAAGGGAAGAATGTAGGACCTATACATTCATTTCTGATCAGCAGAAGGTACCACTTTATTTATTACATTAATTTAAGTTTGATTTTATTTTTATGATTAATAAATGTATTTTTGATAGTTTATTTCTTATATGCATTTGCAGGGTCTTCTTCCTGCTATGGATGAATTACTACCCAATGTGGAATAGAGGTTTTGTGTGAGACACTTATACAACAATTTTAGGAAGAAATTTTCAGGAAAAACTTTGAATGAGATTATTTGGAAAGCAGCTAGAGCTACTTATCCACAAGCATGTGAAAGGGAGATGAGAGGTATGAGGCAGATACATGAAGAGGCCTACAAACACATGATGCAAACACCACCAAGATTTTGGAGCAAGTCCTATTTTAGGACCACCTCTAAGTCTGATTATGTCCTAAATAATATGTCAGAGGCGTTCAACAGTGTGATTGTGAAAGCAAGGGCAAAATCATTGGTAACAATGTTAGAAGAAATAAGGGGATATAATATGGAAAAATGGGCAGCAAATAGGTTGAAGTTCTCTAACTTAAGTGATGGGGATGTGTTGCCAAACATAAAGAAGAAGGTGGAGAAAACAAGTAGCTACACAAATTATTGGATAGTCAGGTAATTTTACATTGTTTTGATAGGTAATAGAATGTCATCTGAGTATATTGGATAACAATAGGCAACTCTCTTTATCACTTAAGTTTGTATTTTATAGGATGTCATCTGAGTATATTTTTGAGGTGAGACATATTGAGAATCAGGGTGACATATACTCTGTCAACTTAAAGGAACATGGTTGTTCTTGCAGAAAGTGGCAGCTGACAGGTCTCCCATGTGTCCATGCAATTTCCTCAATGAAGAGTAGAGGTCTTGTTGTTGATGACTTTGTCCCAGACTATTACAAGAAGGCTAGGTATATTCAGGTGTATGAACCTATAATTTTTCCTCTGAATGGTACAAATCTATGGGTCAGAACTGAGTACCCTGATGTGCAGCCACCCCAATTCAAGAAAATGTCTGGAAGACCAAAGAAGAGGTGGAATCCTGAATTGGGTGAAATTGATGGGTCAGATAGGAAAATCAGGAAAACTGGTATGATAGTGAGGTGCATTAAGTGCAGACAGCCTGGACACAACAAATCAACATGTAAGAGGACTCAGCCACCACAAGCTACTCAGACCACTACAACACAAGAGGCATCACAGGTTTCTCAGGCTACTCAGGTTCCACAGATCAGTGCAACAAAACAGGCATTACAAGTTTCTCAGGCTACTCAGGCTTCTCAGGCTACTCAGGCTACTAATGGTTCTCAGGCTACTCAGGTTACTCAGGCCAGTGCAACACAACAGGCAACAAAAGTTTCTCAGACAACTCAGAAGAGGACTGCAACACAAGTTAGGCACAAGTTGCCTTTTAGGAAACCAACACAGGTTTCAAGAGGACCCACCACCAGATTGAGTGCATCATAGAATGCAGTGCGTCCTATAACTAGGAGGACCACACCAACTAAAAGGAACATTCCAAAGAAATCCTCTTAGAGTCTATAGTTTGTGTTGTTTTGTGTAATCCTGTCGTCTGTCAAAACTTCTAAGTACTTATGTACAAGGGTTCCTATTTTGTGTACTGAGCATTTGTGTAATGCTACTAATATTTTGTGTAATGTTACCTATTTTGTGTACTGCATATGTTATGAATCTAAAAGTTAATGCTACCTATTTTATGTACTACATGTGTTATGAATTTAAGATTTATGGTTATTATATTACCAAATTGTTATGGTGTATACAAATTATGGTGTACAAATTATGTGTACAAATCTGTTATTATATTACCAAACTGTTATCAAGTGTATACAAAATTTGGTGTACAAATCTGGTATACAAAATTACCAAATTACCAAATTGTTATCAAATTATCAAACTGTTATCAAGTGTATACAAAATTTGTTACCAAATTTGATATAATCTGGTATACTTTCTGCTTGCACTAAATGTAAACTTTCCGTTATCAAATTACCAAACTGTTATCAAATTACCAAACTGTTATCAAGTGTATACAAATTTTGTTATCAAATCTGGTATAATCTGGTATAATCTGTAATGCTACCTTTTTTGGTATACTTCCTGTTAGCAATAACATCAAACTTTCTGTTTGCACTAAATGTAAACTTTTGCAATAACACTAAAATATGGCAATAACACCAAACTTTTGCATTAATAATAAACTTGGAACATTAGTACTGACAAAGACATGTTTGTGTCAACAACTTTTACAATAAAGTAGAAACTACAACAAACCAAGAAAATAATGTGGAACAGAGGTTCACACCAACTTAACTACTAAAACAAATAACACAATATAGCACAAGCACTTCCAGATCATCTTCCATTTCCTTGTGTTCTTCAAAGCTTCATCTAGCTGCAAATTGTTGAGCCTCAAAACTTCCACCATTTTTTTTGCCTCTGCCAACTCTTTTTTGACTTCTTCCATCTCTTTAAATTGCATTTCAATCTTCCATTGCAGATTCCTCAAGCTTTCCTCCTTGTCATCTCTAGAATCATCATAGAACCATTCAAAAAAACCACACCCAGCATTCGTGTGTCCCTGAACCAAAATGCAATGCATTCAGAAGAGTGAAGTTGTACGCAATTGGAAGAAATGTGTTGGGATACAGGATTATCTTAAAATGTTGACAAGCCCAAAAAAGCTTTCCGTAATTTTGGACGGTTCTTGCCTTGCGAAGTACAGCCACGTCTCCAACCCCACACATAACTTTCTCAAAGCTGGTATACACTTGCGAATCGATGCGGGTTCTTGAAGATGAAGATGATCCGCGCCCGGAACTCATGCTTGGAAGACGATTTTCGTTTCAATTTGGTTAATTTTGGAGAATATGTGACCTAGGGTTTGCAATTGGGGGTGGTTTTAAAACAGTATCAGATTCAAGGAAGGAGATGCTGACTGTGCAAACCAGCCATCCAACTCAAATTACACATCATCAAATTTAACACCGCTTGCCGTTATTTAAGAGAAAGAATCACTATGTACCTATTTAATAACACGTAAGGATCAATTTGAAACTTTTAAAAGAAAAAGGGCCAAATTAGACCTAAGTCTATAGTTAGAATACCAAAAAAGGTATTAAGCCTATTATGCAGTAAGAATGTCACACATGTAATAAGTGGATTCTGCCTATTAAAAGCTAGGCTTGTAATAAGTGGACTCTGCCTATTAAAAGCTAGGCTTGTGATACACTTCAAGACTGCAAGTCCATGTGAATTTAACTCCTTAAAACATGTGTATGCATAAATTTCAATACGATGTAGGGAACAAATAACACAAAGTAATATGATAAACAAAACACAGATTAGACACCAAATGAAACTAAAATAAAATTGCAGACCCAGGCCATAAAGTTTATGTTTTAATAGTGCTCAACAAAGCAAAAGCAACCAACAACAAAAAAGAGAAAATAAGTAATATTGAAAATTGGACATGAAAATTACAAATATCATAAAGACAAGCAAAAAAGAGGAACCACATTTTGATACCCAGTTACACACAATTTAAAAATAACAATATCATAAACACAAACCTTGTAAATTGATAAGTTTGAATTTTGAAGCTACTCTAAAAAAAAAAGAAAAACATAAGTATTTTTAATGGATTTTGCTTTTAGATTTTTCTTGAGCAAAATCAGTGGCATGATCAGAGCCTCTAACTCAAGTGATGATAAAACTGTAAAACCTCTCTATCAGACTCCTCAACAATCTGATGATCAGAGTTCAATAGACCAATTTGAGTCATCAGGTTCTGAGACTGACAAAAGCAACACTACAATCAGATAGAAATAACATCATACCACCTATCAATTCTAGCTCATTTCCCTTTCTATAACACTTCTTCCTAAAGATATCGGGCATATGACAATCATAGGGAACTTTACACTTGAAGATAAGACTTAAAATCTAACAAAAGAAACTAAATTACACAGCAATAAATAGATCAGGTATATCACAAACAATACGCAGAACAGATAGCTAGTCATTAAAATAGAAATATAACTTATAAGTCTCATAATGACAACCGAATTCAAAATTTGCAAAACAATGTATAAAAGTCAAATTTGCTATTGCCAAAATTTCAGATGCGCAAACGATCTTGATCTAAAATCAACAAAGATATATCGATAGCCCCTATTAAATGATTAAACACTGCAACAGTCTAATTCATTCTCCTGATGAGCTCATTGATGTAATTCTCGCGGTTTCCAGCATCACCTCCTTCAACATAGTGGTTCCTCTTCTTCTTTAAGCCACCCAAAGGAGCCTTGAGCTTGAATGGCCAAAGGAAGTTGTTTGCCTCCTTGAAATGAGGTCCAACAGTCAAGATCTCATGGATAAGATCTTCGATGCATATGATTCCATGCTTTCCCAGTCCCTGAGTATCATCCAATCAACTCAGCCGCAAGTTACGAGTAAATTTAAATAGCAACAATTGTTTATAAAAAAGCAAAGTACTGCACCTGCTCAATGATTGAGTTGTCAGTGAGAGGAGTTCTCTGCCTGTCTAGCTTTCCATAACCTCTCTTGTAAATGAGTTCCCTGACACTCTTCAAATTAGGGTACCTAAAACAAAATTAGGAGTCTCTCGAGTGTTACATAAAAAAAACATTGCCTTTTAAAATCAATGAGAAAGAAGTTAACATACCCGTAAGTAACATATGGCTCAACCCTGTGCAACATGTTCAATGTTGCCTTGTTAACTTTCAGGAAAACACCATTAAAAACCTGTTTAGCAAAGACATAAGGATCACCAAACTACTTATATGCCAACAAATCTTCTAGTACATTTGTTTAAAAATGCTATCCAATGCTTCATAAACTTCCCCAAAGTACATCCTATGTGTTACAATTATTACCGAACTAGAAAAAACACAACCAGCAAAAAACTTCTTAAAAAGTATAACAACTTAAAATGAGGCTATATTGGTATCCAATGAAAACAAGTATTACCTGACGCAATCGAAATAGTTGCAAGATCTTCCTTGTTTTTGGGTCCATGGCATTAATACTGAAAAAATTAATTTAAGAGCTAGGACAGTCAGAACACCAAAAACAACTACGGAGACCATTTGGATAAAGTGAGGTGATGGAGCACGCCCAGTAAAGAACATAAAATAGATTTTTTATTGATTGATTAAAAAGAAGACATTTACATTAAAATTGTCTCAGAAACACCAGTAAACCAACAAGTCATTATCAATTCAGGTAAAGAACAATTAACTTGTTATAATCAAGTAGCCTCTAATCCAATCTGAATAAACAAAAACAAAGAAAAAAAACTTATAACACATACCCACGAATACGAATAATGAACAAGAGCTTAGCCTCTGGATCAACATAAAATCCACCTTTGAGCTTAGCCTCACGCTTCAAACTAATCAATTCCTTCTCCTATAAAATGAAAAACATAACGATAACTCAATCACTTATTGAGCAAAAAATAAATAAACAGCCATAACTACCACTATAAATCAGAACAATATATTAACTAAACAAGAACACTGCAGTGACATGAAAAGTACCTGTTCTTCGTACTCCTGAGAATACTGCTTAGCTCTGCTGTAGATCAGCTTACGGTTCTCAGCTCTTTTCTTCTTGGCGGCTTCAAATTCTTGAGTTTTAGCCAAAGCCCATTCTTCTGCTCTCTTCTGCTTCTTCAAAAAAGACTCTGGGACATTTGTCTTCACCTCTTTACTCATCTCTGTTACCACAAAATTGAAATTATAATGAAATTAAGACTTAAAAACAGCACGATTTTGATTGAACTATACGAATGCAATGCAAAAGATACGAACGGTAGATCTGGGCTTCCGATTCAGAGTGATCGAGAAATTAGGGTTACGTACCGATGGAGGAAATGAATCTCTCTGAAAATGCGAATTAGGGTTCCTCGGCGAGTGGAGAGATGAGTTAGCTAGGGTTTTATAGTGGGCGGGTTTGGCTTTTATAGTTAGATAGATTGATTGATTGGGTTGGACCCAAGGACTAAGGCTGTAAATAATAAAACGTTATTTATGTTTTTAACCCTTTTCATTTTAGTCCCTTGAAGCAAAAATATTAGATTTAATCCTTATACCTAAAACTTTCATTTTTTTTTAAAGTGAGGGCCTAAGGCCGAAAAAGAGAAACAACTACAAAAACACCTCCGTAAAAGTGAAACTCCTTAACAAATTATCAACAAGAAACTCTACAATGAATCTAGAAGCATATGAGATTCAACATATTATAACTTAACCTACAACCAGCTTTGGCTAATGCATCAGTGCACCAATTAGTTTTCCTAAACGAATGTGATACATAAGCCACTTCAAAATGACTTAGAAGGTCATCGATCTTCCTGAGCATCTCTAGCCCATCACTCATGTTAGATTTTCCTTGATTTAAATCCATAGCGATCTCAGCGGAGTCTGTATTAACTTCTATTTTCTTAAACCCCAATTTTAGAGCACACATCAAACCTTTGAGCATACCCAAAAGTTTTGCCATATAACTACTACAACTCCCCACATTCTTGTAAAAACCACCCAACCAGTTGCCTGCCTCATCTCTGATTAGACCGCCACAACCAGTTGTGACACCATCAATGCAAGCCTCATCTACATTCAACTTCATCATACCATTTTTTTAATTGTGAAGATTTATAACTTTTTTTCTCTAATTAATTCACCATTCAATGCATTTTTCAATGACTTTCTTTCTTTCTTGCCATTTACTTTCCACTCATGTTCTTTATTTCCTATTTTAATCGCCATGTTTTATTTTCACAGACTGTAAGTTTCCTGAATTAGATATTTGTTATCTCATACATTTGGTCTTCCTGGGTTTTCGCTTTCTCTCTTTTCCTGCTTCTGGTTTCTAGTGTTGGGTTCCTTTACGTTGTCTTCTCGGATTGACATCTCAAGGACAACTTTCGGCTTCTACCCATAATTTGTTGGTGAAAGATATGGGGATCGAATTGTCTAAAATAGGGGGTTTAATGAATTGTTCCCCTATAATTTTCAAAAATATTTTCTTTTACAAAATCAGAGTTTTACCAATAGATGCACATATTACAAGCTCTAAGGTCAATTGTTGATATCATTGAAGTATATTACAAACAGAAGCGAATGATAGTGGCGATTTTATCAAACATATGATTAAATGGATATTACAGTTAACTCAAATTATTAACAATCACAACAGTTGAGAAAGGTGAAGTTGCTTAAACAAGCAATTCAACAATTATCATAATTTAGCTTTCACACACAACTCAAATTGAATTTGATTAATAAGGGGAATGGGAACTTGTTCATACCTAGGTTAAAGAATAAAATGGATTTGCACCGAATTAACGAACATGATCATAACCATATCGACATTAGCGAGTATCTTCAATTCGGGGAAAGCTCCAACAATCACGTGATGCAGAAGATACAACATGACATGCGACATGAGAATCGCAAATTTGAGATGGTTAAGAGGAATCAAATTAAAACATGTTCGATAGATATAAATGACGCTAAAATTATTGTTATTCCAGACGAAATCATTGAGAATGTGTGTAATTACATGAAGCAAAATGATTTGTATTGGCGATCACTTGAAAGTGAATTAATTAAAGGAAACACAAATGCAAGCCTCGAATTAAAGGGAATACGGGGGCTCAGAGCCATTTCATTAGATAAAATGGAGAATCTTTAGTTGCGAGCTCGATTAGTATAAACGAGAAGATGAGTCTTTTAATGGAGGAAACCATGGCAATGATGAAAGTGATAGAGGTAGCTTATGATTGTTATTTTATGAAGGTGGTATTTGAAACAGATAGCAAATCGTTGGTTGAGCAGTTGAAGAGGGATGAAAACCCTATATCTAAATGGGGTTTACTGCGTAAACGATTCAAAGGAAGTTGAAGATGTTTAGAGAGAGTAGGATTTCATTTACTAGTCGCGAGAACAATGTAGAAACTCATACCCTAACAACTTATGTTCTACGAGGTGAAGATAAAATTTGGGTTGAAGAGAACCCGATTTGTGTTAAGGCCTAACTTTTGTTGAAAAAAAGCAAGCATAAATAAAAGCCCAATACATTTTGGTTTTAAAAAATTATGATTGTGAGTCTACCACGTGACATTGAAGAAAAATATTAAATATACTTATAGGTGTCAAAGGTAAAAACTATAAACCATATAAATCAACCCAAAACTAAAATGATTATATATATATTTTTTTTTTCAAATTCAACTATATGTAAAAAATTTAGCATTGTAAAATAATAGGTCTTAAGTTTATATTCTCTCTTTTCTTTTATTTATTTAAGGCTTAAATGCACTTTTGGTCCCCTTAGTTTGGCGTTTTTACACTTTTGATCCCCCTATTACAAAACCTGTGTTTTTGGTCCCTTTAGTTTAGTGCGCTTTGCATTTACTTGGTCCCCCTCCATTTTTTCATATGTGGCATTGATGATTGAGATTAAAAAAATATTTTTTAATTAGGTGGAAATGATGATTAGGATATTTTTAATTAATTTAATATTTTTAATATTTTTTATTAGAGAATTAATAGTTTAAACTATTAAAATTAATAATTGAAACATGTGAGGATGACACATCACTCACTAACATTCTCTCACTCATGTGCTTCATTTGTAAATTAATAGATCTCATGTACTATATAAACACTTGTACAATTTTATAATAAACCGATGTGGGACTATAGAGAAGAGTTATGCTTCCTCTTTTTCTCACTTACTGGATGCTCGTGGTTGTATTGTTGTTGTTGTTCTTGAAACCGTGATTTCCTTTGCTTACTGCTGCGTGTTGTATTTTTTTTCTCTGAGATTTTTCCTCGCTGCGTGAATGTTCTTTTGTGTGAATTTTGTTCTGAATTGGGAGTGGATTTTTACTAGTGTCTGTAATTCCTTCAACTTTTGAATTACATTGCCAAGCTGCTTTTCTGACCATGAATTTTGGCAATGCAGCTTTCTGAAACACAGATTTGGTAGATTTGTTATTCTGCCAGCTGAAGTTCTCACGAAGAGTGTCGACTGCATATTTAATGGGTTGTTGTTCTAAGAATGGCTGTTTCACCTTGTATGGTAAGAGATTCGAACAAACACTCATCAGTCAGCTTGAACTATTCGCCACAAAAGCAATTGAGCGAATGTTCTCTTCAAGTCAGTCACATGACCTTAGCAACAGCAGGTGTAGCGAAATCACCATGCATACTGAGGTTTATAAGAGCAGCCCTTGAAACTTGGTGCGTTGTTGTTCGTTTTGCAACGTCTGGAGCAGCTTGGAAAATTCCTCATTTTTTCACTTGTAAACAATAAGGCTTTGTTTGTGGGGCTCTTTGACACTTACGTGGGGTCCTGGGTTGCTTCACATGAAGCATTATTGTGTCACTGTCATACATGCTGCATCATGAAGCAATATAATGTTAAGTTGTAATCATATTGTTGACAGAAAGTACACCTGCTTTATTTATTGATTGTGCACATTATAAATTGGCATTGCTATGACGTCCCACTTGCTAACATTTAATGTATACTACACACATACAAATGTGAAAATGGCTTTGGTGTCTCACAACTACAATTCACACACGCACACTGCATGACAGTGTTTGTTACACAAAATGGAATGTTGCAGTTCCAACTAGTTAGCTTACTTTACAACACAAGTGTATTAGTAAAATGTATGACGTGCCACATGTAAACTGAATATTTGAACTTAAATACTTGCATTAAACTCCCAAATCATGAGAATATTACAGATTATTTATTTATAGAGGTGCGGGATGTAAACCACGTAATTTTGTTTTTGGAAAATATAACGTTTAACTTCATTTTTGAGTTGTTGTTCCTTCTCTCATGGAAATGGGTTCTTTGATACAATGAATGGTTAACAAGAAAATGATTTGAAAAGAGATGGGTTATTTTTTTTGGAAAGCAAGTCCCACATTGTTTTGCCTTGAAACAATATTGGTGTTTATATAACTGATAAGTGCAAAATGTACCTGTTTTTATATATATGTTTTGTTGCACTTATCGTTGCTTTTTGTTAAATATCATACGAATAAACCATGTTTTGTTTATAAATGCGTATAGTTACATTTTAGTGTATATATTGCGTTTCGTGTAAATATCATTGAGTTTAATTGATTTTATCTCATTTTTGTAGGTATTTAAGCAGTGGGATTTTGCCATTGTTGTATAGAGCATTGAATAAGCTTTCCAACGCTTCGAACCGGGCGAAAAACGGAATTACGGTTCAAAAGTTATGAAGAAAATAAGCTTTGGATTTTTTAGCATGCTTTGAGCGCGCTGAGCGCGCTCCAAGCCCCAAGCGCGCTCCAAGCCCCCAGAAAGAGCTACTTACAGTAGGTTGCGCGCTGAGCGCGCTCCAAGCCCGCTGAGCGCGCTTTTTAAGGCGGTTTAACTTCAAAAACGCGCGCTGAGCGCCCGTAGCGCGCTGAGCGCGGTCTGCGACTTTGACAACAATAAATATAGTGAAAAAACACATTTTTTGGGATGGTTTTGGGTATTTTTTGCTCCCAACTCCATCAAACTTCATTTTTCTTGTAGATTAGCTTAGAAAACATCATGGAAGCTTGCTTTTGGATGATCCGGGGTGGATTTCTCATCGATCGGCGCCGACAATCCGTGAAGTGTTTGGTTCATTTTCTGATTTTATTCTTGTCTTTCTTCTTTGTTGGGTTTGTATATGTTTGTACTTAGATCTCATGTATATTTGTTGATCATGGTGTTATATTTAATTTGCTTTATGAATCTTTATCGATGATTGTCTCTGATTTTTGCTTTATGCGCGGGGTTTAGGTCGTGTTAGAGATAAACTTCACAAACTTCGATTAGGGGTGATTATCTGTTAGTTTCTGGATGCTAGAGATAGATTTAGGGCTAACAATCTGTAAGGGTTTCGAAACTTAATGACGTCCGTGTCTCGAGGCTTCGTGCGCGAGAATGACGAAGAGAGT
The DNA here is from genome assembly GCA_022829125.1 of Lathyrus tuberosus. Lineage (NCBI taxonomy): Eukaryota > Viridiplantae > Streptophyta > Magnoliopsida > Fabales > Fabaceae > Lathyrus > Lathyrus tuberosus. The sequence goes on from JALAZF010000446.1 coordinate 711,376, forward strand.
GATACAGGTGATTTCTCAACTCAGTGTGCCAGAGATGGACATTGTTGTGAGCGATACCGGGTGATATTGAGGAGTATTGTAAGTTGAGTGTAATTGGTCGGTAAGTTTAAGTCTGTGATGAGTCGAATATATACACGCCTGATAAGTTTGTCTGTTTGAAGAATGAATTAGTTTTTATGTTTTTATTTACTTTTCCGTATTTACACTTTAAACCATTTTAAAACCAAACTCATTAACATTGATATTGTCGAACGGCAGTTCAGTAGCACCGATCTCTGTGGACACGATAAATTCCCGGAAAAATACTTCCAAAATGTTTGTTGCTTGTCGCCCTGTATTGCATTCAACAAAATGGCGCCGTTGCCGGGGATCGATGTTTTTATTGAATCGCATTGCGATATTTTCTTTGTTTTTGAGTTTTGTAGATATCGTATATATTGTCTATTTTCACTTGTTTATATTGATACTTGTATATGTTTACCATATTTGTGAATTTTACATGTTTTGCATACTTGTAAATTTAGTGTATATGTTTGTTTCTCTTCATGTTTGCTAAGTGTTTGGTTAGGTTTCATCGTCGGTGAGCGTTAACCGTGTAAAGAGGCAACTTGGAGAAGTGTGTATAAATAATAGGCGTCGAGCTTACGACGTAAAACAAGCATGTTTTATCGTTTTTTGTTTCGTTATTACTTTTTCATTGTATATGAGATTGTGTAGGTGTTAAGTGGAGGCCTACACCAGAACCTTGTTGCTGAACTGATTTTTCTGGAACTGGTGTAGAGCGCTGAGCGCGGGCCTGCGCGCTGAGCGCGCTCTGCTGTACTGAACCAGTGAATTCTTTTAATTGTTCACTGGGTTCCCCCTTTTTCCCACTTCCACCAAGGCCTTATATATTAGTAATTTTTCTAATTCTTTTGTTGTTGTTTGGACTCAAATTTTTGCCCGATTGCTTGAAGTCGCATCCGGTGATTTTTCCGATTTTGAGTGTTTCAACTTGCGAATGCGTGGTAATGATAGTGTTTAAAGTTTGGTACGCGTTCAAGGTATGTATTTATCACTTTCTATACTTTAGCATATTCATGATACTTAGACTTTTTACAACTTTCATGCCATTTATTCTTTTGTATACTTGTTCGTATGTGAATCACTTTAGTTCCTACCCTTTTTGTGAGGAAGCCTTCCATTGTTATATGCTCGGAGTACCGACAATTTTGTTCTAACTGGATTTTATTATGTTGAATCTGTTGTTTATGTTGTGTATATGAATGCATGAAAAGGATCAAGGTATTTGTTTCATTTTGAGCACAACCACCTTAGCCAAATAGTCAATTCACCTTGTGAGTGTGTGAGAATTTGTAACCCCTTTGAGCTTTTTGATCCATGTTTTTAGTTGAACTTAATGCTTGTCTATGAGTATTTAGTTCACTTATTTTTGAATGGATTTTGTTTTTTCTTGGACCTCAATTTTGTGTTGTTGTATGGATTTTTTCCTTGCCTTAGAAAGTAGGGAGTATTCACATGATGGTGCGGTTGAATTCAAGTTGGGGAGAGAATGATTGTGTACTCATTGGTTGGATTCTATGAGGATTGAAAAAGAAAAGAAAAAAGAGAAAAAAAAGTGACAAAGAAAAGGAAAGAAAAAAAAAAAGAGAAAAAGAAAATCCTTGAAAAAGGAAACAAAAAGAGTTTCAATAATTGTGTTAAATAAGTAGTGTTGTTGTGTAACACTTGGGTTGTGGATGAAGTTTCATTGAAATTTTGTGTTTGAACTTTTGTGAGTTGATCACTCCCTTAGGTTTCGGCAAGTTTTTGTTTCGATTAGCTTTAGGAATTTCCCCTTGTTTGTTTACCCGACCACATTACAACCTTGAAAAGTCCTTGTGATTCTTGCCTTTTATGTTCAATGTGAATTTTTGGATGGATGCATAATTTAGTCTTTTGTTTGCAAGATTGTTGTGTGGGTGAAAGTACCTCATTTTATGTTTTTCATCTTCCGATGATTGTTTTTGCTAGGTGTGATTCACATTTGAACTTGTGTTGTTTTAGAATGTTTGGCATGATTTTTGTATCTAGCATTTGTTTCGTGATTATGTTATCGTTGTAGTTTAGTGGTAAGTGTTTACTTTGTGTGTACCATTTTCGGTTGAACCATTGCATTTGTTTTCAGTTTTCAAAACTTGTTGTTGCGTGATTTCTTGGATTTCGCTTTTGTTCCTTTAGTTGTTGGCTTTGTTTGAGGACAAACAATTATGTAAGTTGGGGAGAGTTGATAAGTGCAAAATGTACCTGTTTTTGTATATATGTTTTGTTGCACTTATCGTTGCTTTTTGTTAAATATCATACGAATAAACCCTGTTTTGTTTATAAATGCGTATAGTTACATTTTATGTATATATTGCGTTTCGTGTAAATATCATTGAGTTTAATTGATTTTATCTCATTTTTGTAGGTATTTAAGCAGTGGGATTTTGCCATTGTTGTATAGAGCATTGAATAAGCTTTCCAACGCTTCGAACCGGGCGAAAAACGGAATTACGGTTCAAAAGTTATGAAGAAAATAAGCTTTGGATTTTTTAGCATGCTTTGAGCGCGCTGAGCGCGCTCCAAGCCCCAAGAAGCATGCTTGGAGCGCGCTGAGCGCGCTCCAAGCCCCCAGAAAGAGCTACTTACAGTAGGTTGCGCGCTGAGCGCGCTCCAAGCCCGCTGAGCGCGCTTTTTAAGGCGGTTTAACTTCAAAAACGCGCGCTGAGCGCCCGTAGCGCGCTGAGCGCGGTCTGCGACTTTGACAGCAATAAATATAGTGAAAAAACACATTTTTTGGGATGGTTTTGGGTATTTTTTGCTCCCAACTCCATCAAACTTCATTTTTCTTGTAGATTAGCTTAGAAAACATCATGGAAGCTTGCTTTTGGATGATCCGGGGTGGATTTCTCATCGATCGGCGCCGACAATCCGTGAAGTGTTTGGTTCATTTTCTGATTTTATTCTTGTCTTTCTTCTTTGTTGGGTTTGTATATGTTTGTACTTAGATCTCATGTATATTTGTTGATCATGGTGTTATATTTAATTTGCTTTATGAATCTTTATCGATGATTGTCTCTGATTTTTGCTTTATGCGCGGGGTTTGGGTCGTGTTAGAGATAAACTTCACAAACTTCGATTAGGGGTGATTATCTGTTAGTTTCTGGATGCTAGAGATAGATTTAGGGCTAACAATCTGTAAGGGTTTCGAAACTTAATGACGTCCGTGTCTCGAGGCTTCGTGCGCGAGAGTGACGAAGAGAGTGATACAGGTGATTTCTCAACTCAGTGTGCCAGAGATGGACATTGTTGTGAGCGATACCGGGTGATATTGAGGAGTATTGTAAGTTGAGTGTAATTGGTCGGTAAGTTTAAGTCTGTGATGAGTCGAATATATACACGCCTGATAAGTTTGTCTGTTTGAAGAATGAATTAGTTTTTATGTTTTTATTTACTTTTCCGTATTTACACTTTAAACCATTTTAAAACCAAACTCATTAACATTGATATTGTCGAACGGCAGTTCAGTAGCACCGATCTCTGTGGACACGATAAATTCCCGGAAAAATACTTCCAAAATGTTTGTTGCTTGTCGCCCTGTATTGCATTCAACAATAACTCACACATGTATTGAAATGATAACTTGTTCTAGACTGCAATTGGACTAAACTATATGGGCTTATGGCCCAACATATTGCTTTTAAACTTTGTATTATTTAATTTCTTAATAATTTGCTAAAAAAACCTTAATTAATAAATATTTATTTAGTTTAAAATATATTAATTAATAAAATATCCTAGTCATCAATAACAATTTATTAAAAATATTTTTTTAATCCCAATCATCAATGCCACATATGAAAAAATGGAGGGGGACCAAGTAAATGCAAAGCGCACCAAACTAAAGGGACCAAAAACACAGGTTTTGTAATAGGGGGATCAAAAGTGTAAAAACGCCATATTTAAGAAGAATACTTGAAACTTTTACCCGCATCATTAGAATTAATAAATTAACACCAATACTTTTTCCAATAATAACATTTATTAGTATGATATTTTTTCCCTAAATCATTGACTTATAGTCAGTATTATTGCATAAACCACTAACTTGATTAATATCTCTTGAGGCATAATAAGGGCTCCCTTAGTTTAAAACGACGATTTGGTATGTCATAATATTTGATGTTATTAAAAAACTCAAAGGTAAACCAATCATCTTGAACACCATAACCATCGTCAAATTTAGATGGAGTGTCTGAACTTAAATATTTCTTTTCTTTTCCTAGATTCAAAGACCTTTCTCGAAAGCACTACAACTAATTTTCTAACTGAGAGAAAGTGAGAAAATATTGTTGGAGAGAGAATGAGGTGTGAGAAATGAGAGCTCACGATGCTGAATGTGAAAGTGTGTGGAAAGGGACATTTATTTATATGTTAAAGGATGACATTAAAAATGAAACATTTTCTGGCCAAAATTAACGAGCAAATCAATTGGCTTTATGCACCAATCGTTTGGTAGACATAAAATTAATCATTTAGTTGGTTTTAAAAATCAATATAAGATATATAGTTGTTACCATTCATTAAGGCATTGTCCTAAACAATTAGGGCATAATTTCACACTGACCCGACCGATTGGATATAAGTGTCAATCGATTGACTAGTACAAAAAACTGCCCTGAACTTTTATGACATTTCCCAATTCACGTGGCACGACTTCAAGACATTTTTAGAAATATTTTCTTAGGAAGAATCAGTTATAAGACTCGTTTTAGCGCGCACATGTGTGTGATTAATCGTATAACTTTACGAGAAAACCCTTAAGCTTTTACAATACTTGTTCACTCTGACTTATTAGGGCGAGCTTTCAAACACTTCAAGACTTGTCATGTACTTCATTCATATAAACACTTGCTTGAGATTTACTTAGAGATTAGGTTTGAGTTATGTTTCATTTAGATGTCATCATCAGATGATCAAACTTATCAACCCTACTAAGTCTGCTTGCATCTTTAAGAGCTTTATACTTTACTTTAGTTGTTATCATCAAAGACTAGTTGTCATCATCAAAACATGTTCATTTTCAAAAGACTTTCCTTAATTAATGATCTGTAAAACATGGTTACACAAGCCATGTTTGAAAACTTGAGGAAATTGTGGGTTTCCTTTACTTTTTGGGTGGTTCCATGATTACAATTAAGAAATAAAGATGAAATAAAGAGATTGGGATTAAGGACGTTGTGATTACTTATCTCCTTTGTTTGCACTACCTCTACCCTTCATTGTACAATTCAACCCCATATATTCTGAACATCGATACCGCACATTCTTTAAAATTTTAGCACATTTACGAAAATCTCCCTCTTACCAATGAAAATGTTATCAAGTTTAATTACTAGCATGTTCTCGTCCCAAACATTAAAAAATCATACAAACTCATATCTCTTACCTCTAACATCTCTCATACATGGAATTACCATTTCATCTCTATCATCAAACTCAATGAATTCCTCCTACATCCCATTTACCCCACATTCATCTACAAAGGATGTGAAGATCAATGTTAAATGAATCCTCCTTTCCTCCTCACTCATACATTTATGGCTTCCCACACTATTCCAATGTGTACACTTTGACTGATATCTTCTCTTGCGGTTTTAGACTTATTCTCACCCTTCTTCATTGACTCTACCACATTTCATTTTTAAGGTGATGCTTAAAAATTGACTAAAAAGCAAACAAAAGTTGGAGAAAGATAGAATCTTTTCTCTAATTTATTATATTTACTTGATTTTTTGCAACCTTATCAAAATTAACTAAGACCATAGACATTATAAAACTATAAGAAGAGTTTTATAAGAACTATAAGAAGAGTTTTATAAGAAGAGACTAAAAAACTTGTTTTAAAATAAAATATTAAAATTTTAATTTAAATACGTTTATTCTCATTTCATTTCATTTTGTTTTTATTTATAAACCAAGCACACTATATAAAGTCAATTAAAAACAAAAAACCATGTGGCGCATTACATCTGCATGCATGCCAAAAATATACTCACTAAACAACAATAGTTGGTTTGGTAATTGGCAGTAGTACATTTGTGAGTGTGAGCGCACGATAGTTGGTGTACCAATAGTATAGGAAATTTCCACGAAATTGCCTTCACATCTTTTACAATACAACATTGACTCAAGATCTTCTTCTTCTCTCATCACCATCATCATCCAACACATAATAATAATAATAATCTCTTCTCTTTTTTTCTTCTTCTTCTTCCTCTTGTCTCATCTCTAGTGATGCGATCCAATAGAAATATCTCTAACTTGCAGAGACATCAGATAGAATCATTCACTCCAAATTATTTTTTTCAAGGTACTTATTTCATTTATTTATTCATCATTTATAGTTCTGATACTGAAAGTAGAATCATTTTCTCGCAAAAACTGTATTGTGAAGTGAATTTTAAGGTTGTGACGTAAAATTCACGTGGCAAGAGACAGTTTTTTTTAGTACTTTTCGTTGTTTTTTTTGACAGCGCATTACAGCTATATTTGCTGGTTGAAAGAATTGTTGGAGACATGTTTTGCGTAGCAGCTGGAAGTGAGGTTCTTACAACCAGATTATTTTAGGTAAACCGCTTGCATTGTTAATTTACATTTTTAAAATTAATTAGCAAAGAGTAACATATAGCCATATACATTTGAGGAGCATTTTAAGGTAAAAGTTAGAACTTAGAAGTATTAGGGTGGTATGAAATTGGTTTAATTGTTGGAATATCCTGGTAGTATAAACATTCTATAAAACACTTTAAAATTTTATTGTATAATTTAAAATATTGAATATATCAATAATAAATAATTAATTAGAAATGAAAGATTTTTTTTAATATAATAAAGTAACAAAATCTGTGTAATCCTTATTTACTAATGAAATTTAATATTTTTTTAATAAAATATCATTATGTTTAAAAAAATTAAATGTTTTAACTAGGTATAATCTTTATTATATATAATATAATGTATTACTAGGTATGTATTCCCATTTTTAAATTTTTTTATTACATTTCCATATTTTTTATTGAGTTTTGTGTCAAACAAAAATCTTTTCATTGAATTTGAATAGATTACAATCAAAATTTGAGACGTAAATATTTTTTTTCCTGATCAGTATTTATCCAAACGGCATTTTTTAAGAAACAACCAAAAAAACAACAAATTATGTACAATGAATATGATTTTATTGAGTCCCTACATACAATAATGATAAGATATTTTATCTTAAAAAAATATTTTTTTATCAAAATTAATATTAGAAATTTATTATTCAACTAAATTAATAGCAAACATTACTATATTTTTAATTGATATAGTGGCACATTATTCAATTTGATACTGATTTGATCTTTTTTAGAATTGATCAATGTATTTTAAATTCAAATAGTTTTGATCTCTATTTTATGTGTTTGTACTTTTTTTTTTGACACAATGTTTGTACTTAAAATTGATTATATATTTATTTTTAAATAACATGTCATTTATGAAACGTGATAAATTTTGTGTTCTGGACTGGACCAGCGCCTGTCCTACTGTCGGGCAGGCCCAAGCCCAATGACCAGCGAAGGCCCAACGAGACCCAAAGTCGCCTCCGTGTCAGACACGTACCAATTCACTTGGACGTCGGACATGTGGGATAAAGACTGTCGAGCATAGGCGTATAGCCCGTGGACGCACTCTCCTCGACACCCACGTGCTCCTCCCCGCGAGGACACGTTCTTTTGTAACTTCCCACTCCCGAAGGAATCGGTCTGCCCTACTTCCGGAGATTTAGGGACCGTTACACTAGGGCGAAGACCACGTGCTGGTCTTCACTACGCCACGTAAGCCCTGACAGTTACTTGGATTGGGCCTTGCAATTCAGTCCAGTGCAAGTAACCGTTAGTTCCGCGCTTGAGACTCTCTATAAATACCCTCTCACTTGAGAGAGTCAGGTTACGAAATATTCTAAACTCCTTTCTCTAACCTTATCTGACTTTTTTCATAAATTTATTATTATTATTATTATTATTATTATTATTATTATTATTATTATTATTATTATTATTATTATTTAAGTTATACATTAAACATATATTATATTGAAATTGAAAATTTAAAATAAATGAGAGAGAGTGAAATAAATTAATTCATGTGCGATATATGTTATTTAACTTTAATGAGTGAAAATTATTGGTCTAGGATTTAATTTAACATAAATATTTATATTTATGCATTAATATATATTTTTTTATAAATCAACCATTTAAAAAAATGAAAATTATTTTATAAATTATTATATGATGAAAAAAATATTAATATGAGTAACAATCTATTTTAAATCATTGAACAATAACTTTGTAAACAATCTTATTGTTATGTTAATATAAATTACGTCAACATAATCTATAAAAATTTGTAAGAAAAACACTAAGTGAAAGAATAATTTAATGATGTTTTTTTTAAAGATGATATGAAGTACAATTTCTAAGTTTAAAATTAGATATGACACACCAGATTTTTATACAATCAAAGTTTTATAAATGCTTTTTTTTTTTACAAAATAAAGAGTTTAGTTACAAAATTTACACATATTTAGTGTGACATTGCATGTTCAAACTTCTAAATAATACATTTTAAAACATAAACAATGTTGTTCAATATTCAGGGCCGGTCCAATCAATCCAAATTCTGTTATAATTAAAATAAATAGGCTTAAAATTATTAATTTATATCGAGTTTTTAAAAAATCCGATAAAGATTTTTTTTGTTAAAAATCATGATTTTTCATCTCTTTTTAAGAAATATATGTAAAATAGATTTTGAAAACAATAATTTTACACCTATTTTTTTTAAATAGGTGTAATTGTATTTTTTAGAAATAAATAAAAATTTGAACCCTCTAAAATTCGGGCCCGATGTGGCTTCATCTGCCCTGGGCTGGTCCTGTCAATATTCAACACTTAAAAGCTTTGAGTTTAATGGTAGTGCACTGTCAGTGTAATTTTTTTTTACATATACATCTAATTAAAACATTTTAAAGTGTCAAATCATATTAGCAATTTAAAATTGACAGACTGACTTGGCGGAATACATCATTGTCATTGGTTGACAGTGTAAAAATAATTTACACTATCAGTACACCGTCCTTTTTCTCAAAAACTTTTGTAATTAAAAATAATTATTTATAATTTTGTAACAAATATAAATATACTCAATTTTAAAGAAAATTTGAAAATATAATTACAAATTTTTACACAAAAACATAAGAATTTAATGGTTATGCAATAACTATTTAAAATAATTTTACATTGTTGTTTAATAATAATTTATCATTTAGTCATATTATACTACTAATTTAAAATTTTCAATTCAATTTAATAAAATATACAATAATAATCCGATGACATGTATAAATATTATTATATTTTCTCAAAACATAAAAAAGATGAGCGAGTTTTATTAAATGAGTTTAATAAATATTAATAGTATAAAATAATTTTACATTTTCGTTCAAATTAAACATTCATCAATCATCCATATCATACTAACTTTAAGATTAATTAGGGGTTTGATTTAGTGCTCATTTAATCAATTTCTCGCTTAAAAAAAAAGTAGGGCAAAATTGGGAACTTCAACATATCTGTAACTGAAAATGAAAGCGAGAATGTTATGAATGGTATATGTGACATTGTTTTGTCCACCAAAACTTAACGGAAAGGAGCGCTAGTTTTGCATCGCCACACAATAATAATACAATGCTTACATCTAATTTCTTTCTGCTTGTGTTTTTTTTTTTCTTCTTCTCTTAATTTCTTAATTAATTAATAACTAATTAGTTAATTACTAACTAATTACTAATAATAATATTCTCCCTCCGTTGGTTACTTTTTTAACCATTTATTATTATTAACGGAACTAGTGGGCCCCAATGTACGGAGCCATTCATTCATTGATTTAGTTTTTTTTTTTTAATTTTAATTTTTTATTTTTTTGTGATTGAGAAAAAAAAAATTAATTAGTTCTGATTCTTTTGTGGTTGTGCCTGTGCCCTACCATCTCTGTGTGGCACTGGCCTTGCCATTTTCATTTCCCACCACGCAGTGACCGTTTTTTCAAATTTCGCCAACCATGACTACCTCCTCCAACGGCCATCTCACCGTTAACATCGCCGCCGGCCACCATGACAACGACGACAACAACTCTCTCCCTCCTTCCGATAACAACCAGCATGTTAATGGCGATGACGACGACGAACTCATCGATCCTGATGATCCTTTCGATATTACTCAAACTAAGAATGCTTCTCACGAGACTCTTCGCCGTTGGAGAGTAATAACCTTTCCTTTTCTATCTTATTCTCTCTCAATACTTGATTTAATTATTGTGATTCTGTGAATTATGATTGTTATTAATTTTGATGCATTACTCAATCTGGCTTTAATTTATGCTTTTTTTATTAACTGCATTTTCTATTTATTATGTGTCAATCAATCAATCAATGTGCATTGCTAATTATCTTCGGTTTCTATATTGAGATGCATCCGTTAATGTAAGAGAAAATTGAATTCATGTGCCTGTTTGGTGGATAAACAATTTATTTTGCAGCTTATAGCATAAGCTCATGCTTATGAATAAGCTATTTCTATTTTCTGTTTTCATAAGCTATGAAGCACGGACACCGGAAACACGACACCGACACTGACTCTTACACGTCGACATCGGTAATAACTTGAAAAAATGAATAAATTAAATGTAATCACAAGTGTCGGTGTCGGTTTCGGTTTACGGACACGCATTTTTTCAGAGGTTTCGGTGCTACATTGTTCTTAAGTACTTAAATAAGACAATCCAAATAGGTTCATACTCAAATGACACACAATTTTTGTTTATTGAACAATCATTCATAACTTTTATTTGTTTGAGAATTTGCACATTCCACCTCTCATTTCAAGTCAATATCTTTTACAAAATAGAGATGTTGGAGAATTTAAACAAAAAACACTCGCTCTTATTTTATTTTTGGTATATGTTCGATGAATGTCATGGAGGAGGATAGGTTGAACATATATTAGAGGATAGGTTAGTGACATTTCTTAGTGTAATGATCAGCTTGTTGTGACTAATCAGAAACTTGCCATTATGTGATGAGTGTTTTGTTTTAAATTAAATTAAAAGTGAGCGAAAACAAAAGAAATGAATGTGCAAGTTGCGACCATTGATCAACCTGCAAGTGCATTAGCTAGGCTTAGAAAATAGAAGACTTGCAGCAAAATGTAATTAGTTTGATTTGAAACTTGAGTTAATTTGGCTACGAGTACAATCATGAGCATCAAACTCAAATAGAAAGAATGAGAGTTCTGAGATGCCTCTTTGGCGTGGGACCAAAGGGTTAGTTTTCATATTGGATCAATATTAAAGATTCATGTTTTTTTTGTAACTAGTTATGAATTCTGCCATTATCATATTTAATACTACCTCCGTCCCAAATTATAAGACGTTTTGGACATTTCACACAAATTAAGAAACTTAATTATTACTTTATGGAAAAAACAAATTATGTATGACTTTACAGTAATGCCCCTCATAATTACATAGGAGAGAGAAATTAAAAGAGTTGAAAGAATAAATAATAGTAATAAATATTTGAGGGTATATTAGGAAAAATGTCATTAATATTACGTTGGGAATGTAAGGTGACTTATAATTTGGGGCAAATTTTTTTGGCAAAGTGACTTATAATTTGGGACAGAGGGAGTAGTATGTAGACAATTTCATTTTCTGGTTCCCGAGCATTGCATTTAATACTCAAACGCAGTAGAGTTTGTCATGGCCAAATCATCAATGTGTCGGTTTTTAGCATTATTTCAATCCTGAGTTGTGGTTAACTTGTTTAATTTTGGTGAGGAATGTTAGCTTGTAGCGTGCTTTTCCAAAGCATCTAAACTGAAGTTTCACTCATGTACAGCAAGCAGCACTGGTGCTCAATGCTTCCAGGCGTTTTAGATATACTCTGGATTTGAAAGGGGAGGAAGAAAAACAGCAAAAGAAGAGCTTAATTAGAGCCCATGCACAAGTCATAAGAGTAATGTTTCAGAATGCCAAACATGTTATTACCTTTTAAATGTTTTTAACCACCTTTTACTATTCTAATTAGCAATTAATTGTTCTACCAGGCTGCACTGCTTTTTAGATTGGCCGGTGAACGTGAATTAGGTAACTTATTTTCTTGTCATACTTTTTCTCCCCATCTTTTATTGATTATGATGACTGTCATCTTTGCTTACCGAGAATGTAGAAACTAGAAAGAATCATCAATATTAAACCTTTGTCTGCCACCCTGGTAAACACATAATTAACAAATCTTGTATTTGTCGCAAATTTGCAATTATAAATTTGTACCATAAAGTTATAATCTTCGGCAAGATTAAGAGACGTGAGCCAGAATGGTCAATTGTTGCCACAGAATTCAAAAAGAGAAGGGAACAAAAAGAAGTACAACATTGATTCTTTTAGTTTTCATTGAAGGCATTCACAAGCGAAGATAGTGCCAGATTACCAGTAATGGTTAAACAGCAAATACTTGATCTGATTTACTCTATGTGGAATAGGAAGTTATACTGTTCGTAATATCCTTGGGCGGATATGCAATTTAGAAACATTCTCAAAATTTGGGTGAGGATTGCTCCCACTTATAAAGACACCACATGCCATATATCTAAGCAACGTGGGATTAAATCCACCCCTTCAAACCCAACAAAATGAAAGTGTTAGGGGGTGCAATTAAGGCAAGCCAAATACCGCAATTAAGGCGACTAGGGGCGGACCGCAATTAAGGCGGAAATTCCAACACACCCCCTCATGCTTGGGCCTCAATGAGCCCGAAGCATGGACGATGCGGGAAGCCCAACAATGAATCTAGGACAGGCTCTCTGATACAATCTCAGAATTTGGATTGAGACTAACTCATCCCTACAAAACCGACTTATAAGGTGAGGATTGCCCTCACTTATAAACACAACACATGCCATGTCTCAAAGCAATGTGAGACTAAATCCATCCCTTCAAACCCAACACAATGAAAGTGTTGGGGGCTGCAATTAAGGCAACTCAAATGCCGCAATTAAGGCGGCTAGGGGCGAACCGCAATTAAGGCGGAAATTCCAACAAACATGAACAGGAAAATGTTGATTGCTTTTTAGTTTATGTTCTTTGGCAGAAAGAAATTTCTTCATCGCTTTCAATTAATTATTCCATTATTTGTTTATACAAATTTATAAAATCAAACTACATGCGGTTAGAGCTTATGCAGTTTAATTGTTATCTGCATGTGAAGCTACTTATTACGATCTTTCAATTTATATTTTGAATTATTCAGTGATAAGTCCAGCAGCTACACCCCCACATCAAACTTCAGTCGGTGACTATGGAGTTGGTCTAGAAGAACTTGCTTCGATGTCTAAAAATCAGAATATTTCTGCTTTACAGCAATTAGGAGGGGTAAGCCTACAACATACTCTTTTGTTGCTCACACAGATGTTGCAATAAGTTACTTTGCTAATACAATTTAATGATATCGTGCTCAGGTTAAAGGCCTTTCAAATTTACTAAAGTCAAATCCAGATAAAGGAATTAGTGGAGATGATGATGATCTACTGAAAAGGAAAAATGCATTTGGAACTAATACATATCCTCGGAAAAAAGGGAGAAGTTTTTGGGTATGTTCTTGATGTTTATATCATTGTATTTTTGTTCCCAATGAATTCATTAGGAATGTTGGTATTAATTCTCTTTGATTGTTTGCAGAGGTTTTTATGGGAAGCTTGGCAAGATCTGACTCTCATAATATTGATTATAGCAGCTGTAGTGTCATTGGTACTTGGAATAAAAACAGAGGTGTGATCGTCACTCAGATTTTCTAATCGTATTATTAATTACACATTCCATTTACACTCAATATTCTCTCTACAGTTTCTTTGGGCTTCTGACATTACTAAATTTAATCGTCTACTTTATGCATTTTATTTACAAACCCCTCTCTTCTCTTTATATGCCTGTTTCTGCACGGTGCTTGGTTCTGAATCTTCAGATCATTCTTTTCATTTCATTTGGGATTGGATAAGTTTGTTGTTTACATTCTACTGACAGTTATAATATTATTCCCGAAGGTTTATCCTTTCTTTCACTTGTAATTGATAGGGTTTGGAGGAAGGATGGTATGATGGGGGAAGCATTGCTTTTGCAGTTTTACTTGTTATTGTAGTAACAGGTACTGTATATAACATTTTTTTAATGATAAATTTACTCATATAAAAATATTTTTTAGTGCGTAGAGGATGGCATGTTAAGATTTGGAAGAACTTCTATTTTCCTTTGAACCTATTCATGTTTTTCTTTGAATTTTCTTTATTAATGACCATAATACAAACCATATCAATTTATTCGTTTGACTGACTGCATTCTCTTACTGTTAATATTGTTATTGTCCAGCTGTCAGTGATTATCGACAATCTCTGCAATTTCAGAATCTGAATGCAGAGAAACAAAATATACAATTAGAGGTGTGTAATGCATCTTATTAGAGCATAACTTGCTAATCATTGGGAACCTAAGCTAACATAACTATCCTATACTCTGAACTTGTTACAGATCATTAGAAGTGGAAGAACAATTAAAGTATCAATATTTGATATTGTTGTTGGTGATGTTATACCCCTTAAAATAGGAGATCAGGTAAGTTTGTACGATATTTTGATTTTGTTCGGAAAGTAAGTGTGTTTTCATTTTTTCATTTATTACTCTATCTGTATACTCAGGTTCCTGCCGACGGAGTATTAATCATAGGTCACTCACTTGCAATTGATGAATCCAGTATGACTGGTGAAAGCAAAATTGTACGAATTTTAATACCTTGTATTTACAAAATTAATGGTTTTTAATTCTTATGACTTTAAAGTAAATAGTGTTGTGCAGGTTCATAAGGATCACAAAGCACCTTTTTTTATGTCTGGTTGCAAAGTAGCAGATGGAGTTGGTGTTATGCTGGTATAATTTGATAATATTATACTATTTTTTATGAGCAATGCCTTTTGTTGATATAAAAAAATGAAAAGTGCTAAATGATAATGAATGTATTTTTGCGAAACAACTCACAATGAACAAAATATGTTGTATTTCTCACTTGCCCATTTAATTTCCTTATTGTTCTTTTCTTTTTCTAAGCATCATTATATGAGGCACTTTTAAATGCTTTCATTCAAAGAGATTTCCTAAAATCAAATAAATTACTGATATAAAATAATGCTTTCATTCAAAGAGGCACTTTTCTTATTCTAGTGGTCTTCAAAGCCCATGTAACAAAATTGCCCCCATCATAAGTCATACTTTATACTGCCATCTGTAGGTAACTGGTGTTGGTATTAATACTGAGTGGGGATTGTTGATGGCAAGTATCTCAGAGGACACTGGAGAAGAGACTCCGTTACAGGTTCATCCTGCTCCATCCTAATAAAAGAAAATAAAGATTATTGCTTTAGCAGTATGCTGATGAAACCCACGTGTTAAAACTGCGCTTATTTTTGGTGACATGTAATAGGTACGTTTAAATGGAGTGGCAACTTTTATTGGTATAGTTGGGCTTAGTGTAGCTGTTTTAGTGCTTGCAGTCCTCTTGGGCAGGTAATCTCAAGCTGTTCTTTTTCGTCAGTTATAACTCATTAAACATGTATCGCATCATCATTGACATGCTGTGTTATGACTATGGAATGATAGATACTTTTCTGGCCACACAAATGATTTAAATGGAAATCCTGAATTTGTTGCGGGAAGGACTGCCATTAGTCATGCAGTTGATGATGTCATCAAAATTTTTACCATTGCAGTAAGTGCAAGTTTTGAACTGTTATATACATTTATTTGTTCTTCTTTGTTTAGCAGTTTTTCACTAAATGTAGAGCCATACAGGTCACAATTGTAGTTGTTGCAGTGCCTGAAGGTCTACCTTTGGCTGTTACTTTAACGTAAGTACAAGTGGCTAGGTTACTTCATTATACAAATTAAATGTGGCAAAACTAAACCATTATATTGCTTCTAATCTGTGTAATTTTCTTCCTCTGTTGGTATCACGATAGCTTGGCATATTCAATGCGGAAAATGATGGCAGATAAAGCCTTGGTAAGCACAATTCATTTCTCCAATACATAAGTCCATAGTTTTGTAGTTTTTATGCTAGTTCTAGTTTTAAAACCTAACAAACATAGATTTGCAGGTACGAAGACTGTCAGCCTGCGAAACTATGGGCTCTGCTACTACAATCTGCAGTGATAAGACAGGAACATTAACCTTAAATCAGGCGAGTTTCCTAGTCCAAGACTTGTATTGTCTAAAAGGAGTTATAAATCTTAACTATAATTTACATTTATGCAAATTAGTAAAAGCTTCAAGAGGCGTGGCTATAATCTAAGTGTAGGTGGTTTTGGGTTTATAATACATTGGTCGCAATGCATGTATAAAAATTCTGATATTTCCAGAACTCTTAAGAGTATAACTTCAGAGATACGTCCCTGTTTTTTTCTCTCCGGGTTAATGAAGCAAAGTGATATAATTTCCATCTCCCTTAAAAAATTCTAGGCTGCTGTATGGATGCGAGAAGGATGCCTTATTTATTATTAAAGCTAATATGGATAAATAGGGAGAGGGAACTCATAGAACAAATCAGTTGTTCAATAAATGGCTTCATTTGTTTGATAGACCCACTGTGCTTGTAATAGGCATACTGTATCTGATAGTTTATACAATTTATTGAAAAGCTAGTATCCCATTCTGTTGAAATCCCAAGTATCTGTTTTTTTTTTTTTAAATCTTTGAATTATGGAGATATTGTAGTAATTTACTTCATGGCACTTCAGATGACTGTTGTTGAGGCATATGTTGGGAGGAACAATCTAAATCCACCAGATGACTCTTCAAAGTTTCATCCAGAAGCATTATCCCTGATAAATGAAAGCATTGCACAGAATTCCTCTGGAAATGTTTGTGTGCCTAAGGTTCGTCTTTATATGCTATTTTAATTACAGTAACTAACTAACCAGGATTCCCTTTTATGTTGTGATATACTATGGTGCTAAATTAACTCAATGATTTTGATAAGTATCTAAGCACTCGCGGTGCCCTCCCTTAAAAGCTTAGTGATCACAGGAAAAAGAAACCAAGTCACTTAAATACTCCAGATAGCATCCCATACCACTTGATATGGGACTTGGAGACTCCATAATACCCAAGTTCCTATCATAGCACTCCCACCTGAGAGCCGATGTCCTGGCAGCTGCGCTCTACTACGCTTTACTCGACCTTTCCCATCATCCATTCCAGAGGCAGCCCTTTCCAAATCACCAGCAACCATCTCTCATACCAATTGATAAGTATCTAAATACTTGGGGAACCCTCCCTTAAAAGCTAGCTATCATGGGGAAGAACCAAACTAATTACATAATCAACCAAGCATCCCATAATAATCAATGCGGGACTTGGGCACCCTATAACACCAAGTCCCCAACAGAATTCTTTGCGGTTTTGATTAAAGTTTTGTTTGAAGGGAACAATATTTTGTACTCTTCCAATAGACAACTGAATAAAGTCATATATGCTGTCTTCATTTATCTTCTAGAAGATCTGAAACTAATTCAGTAGTATTGTTAAGAATTTGTATGCCCCAGATATACGAAACCATTCATAAGCCTCCACTTAATAGCTTCAGCTTTTAGGAAGGTTGGTCGATGATACTCCCTCCGTCTCATAAAAAGTGTCATATTTGAGCAATGCACAGTTTTTAAGAAAATGATTAAATGTGTTGATTTTATTGAAAAATTAATATCATTTACTAGAATACCCCTATTAATTGTAATTAATAAAGTAGTTGAATAAAGTGAAAGTTAATGAATAGGGGTATAGTAGTGGAAAGATAATAATAAATGCTACATTGGTAATGTAAATGGACAATTATTTTGAGACAAAGAAAAAGTGCAAATGAGACACTTTTTATGAGACGGAGGGAGTATGACATTGGAGCCTCCATCAGTCATGCCTAAGTGGTTAATATTTCAATCCTTGCCACCCCAAGTCTTCATAATTATGTTGGATTTCAGCTGTCAGCACACAAGGTGAAATGGTGCATTGACCATACTACAAGTCTAAAAGACTTTTATGTGATGAACTGATGATACATGTTAGATATGAGACCAATACAATACCTGATTTACACACACATCAGACAACAACTTTACTTTTTTTTTTCGAAATTTTGGTATCCGGCCTTGCGACCGACTAATCCAAGAGGACTAATCCCACCGTCCACTTGCGAGGACCCCGTTTAAGTCAGAGCTAAGCTCTGTTTGGACATGGCCCAATACAGGAATTGCTTGCACCTAGCAGGATTCAAACCTGAAACCTTAAGAGGAACACACTCTTAGGACCCAAGCCTTTACCACTAAGCCAACCCCTGAGGGTTACAAATTGACTTAATTGATTTTTCGTTGAGTCTGCACTGGTCATCTTGGGAATGTTAGTTGCATAAAAGCTGAAAGAAAATTTCTTTATTAACCCATTCTTTCCCTTTTTAACTGTCACCGATGTGGTTTTGGTTTTATGAATATTTTGAACTAGAGCTTTGATATTTAGTGTCTAATCTTTGATTTGATTTGATTTGATAGGATGGTGGAGAGGTAGAGGTTTCAGGATCACCAACAGAGAAGGCGATTCTTTCATGGGCAGTCAAGGTACACTGACTTTTTTTCCTGTATTGTTTTCCGGTCAATATCCCTTTTATAGTCTGTTGATTTGGAGCTGAACTCATTTGTATATGGCAGTTGGGTATGAATTTTGATCTTATCAGATCTAGTTCGACAGTTCTACATGTCTTTCCATTCAATTCCGAGAAAAAACGAGGTGGTGTTGCTCTGAAGCTGGTAATCAGTTGATCAAAATATTTACCAATTCATCCTTTCATTCATTGTAGCTTATACTAGTATTGGACATATTCATCCCCTGTGCTTTCAATTATTACTTGTGAGCTAAATTAAGTGATAAGAGTGAATGTTGTTTACTTTGCTATGACGGATACATATCATGTGGATAGGTTACATATGTATTTTATTGATTAATTAATTATTTTAATTATCCAACAAAATTTCTTTGATAAAAAGATACAAATTCCAACATTCATGGCAGGGGGACTCTGGAGTCCATATACACTGGAAAGGAGCTGCAGAAATAGTTCTAGGAGCATGTAATCAATATCTTGATTCAAATGGTCACTTGCAATCCATCGAAGAACAGAAGGTTAGGAACAGTAGTTTCAAGTCTGAGGAAGTTTGCTCATGGAATGACTTTCAGTAAACTAAAAATTGAAGATGGGGTTTTATTTTTCTATTGATCAATAGCCACTAGAAATAAGAAAAACACTTGTAATAATCTTACATCCAAATTACTTTATTCTCATCAATATGATTATGTGTTATTTCAAGTAACTGATGCCAAAATATGCAATTATATATTGGGTAATGTAGCAACTGATAATTCTTCCAAAAATATAACAACTGAAAGCAGTCAGCAGTCTTTTTGGCAATGTCTAATTAATCAGACTTTTTTGTTTAAAACTCTTGCAGGCTTTTTTCAAGGAGGCTATTGATGACATGGCTGCTCGCAGCTTGCGTTGCGTTGCCATTGCATACAGATCATATGAATTAGACCAAATTCCATCTAATGAGGAGGGTTTAAACCAATGGTCCTTACCAGAAGATGAGCTTATTTTGCTTGCTATTGTTGGAATAAAGGTAAAATGGAAGTGTAGGTTTTCTTGTTATATTGCGTTAACTTGATGGGTATCTCATTAGTCATTACATCCATTTTATCTACAAATAAGTCGTGGGTTCTGGTCGAAATATTCCTAGTCATAAACCCTTATATGTGTGTCTCCGTATTTATATATTCACACACTCACTCATATATGTATATGTAAGCATGTGTGTATACATGTATGGAGCTGATATTACAAATTATGAGCTTTGGAATTGTGTACTGTGGAGTGGAGCTTGCTTGGTCCTTATGCTTTCAAGCTAAACTTAAATTCCTTCATCTGAATTAAAACTAATCCGTGTCTTCAGGATCCTTGTCGCCCTGGTGTCAAAGATGCTGTGAGAATATGTACTGAAGCCGGTGTTAAGGTAATATATGTGTCATATGTTTGATGAGTATGGCTTTCCTATTGTTTGATCAGTTAGATATCTTAATATTTATATCAAAATTCCATGGGAAACCAATAAACAACAGTGTTGTAACGTGGTTTCTGAATTTATAATGGCACAAGAGTGCTACTCAAAAATTAATCTAGGGAACCCAACACATAGTATGTTGATGAACTCACAGGTACGTATGGTTACCGGAGACAACCTTCAAACCGCAAAGGCAATAGCTCTGGAGTGTGGGATACTAGCTTCAAATGAAGATGCTGTTGAGCCAAATATAATTGAAGGAAAGGTATTTAGGGAGCTATCTGAACAAGAAAGGGAACAGATTGCCAAGAAAATCACGGTATGCTTCTTCCTTTCTTCCAATGTGATTTCTTTGTTATCTACATTAATTGCTATTATTCGATAGAGGATGTTTATTCCTCCATTCATAGCCTTATTCAAAGGAATGGTGTTAGTGGTAATACGTAATAACTCCAATTGCATTACATCCTCTACAATTTTCTAATAGTGATTTGCATAATATATATAGGTGATGGGAAGGTCTTCTCCTAATGACAAGCTTTTGCTTGTGCAAGCACTACGTAAAGGAGGTGAAGTGGTTGCTGTCACAGGAGATGGCACTAATGATGCCCCTGCACTACATGAGGTTTGTCATATTCCTCGGATGCACAATTTTTGACTTTAGAGGACTAAAATAACTTAAAACAATTTTTTCCTAAATTCTTGCTTACAATCGAACATTTAAACCTGCTAAGTAAGCGTAGATTCCCACTGACCATAAATTTTTTCCTTAAAATTGTTCTACATTCAGACATGTATTTCTGTTTGATTTGTCCTTTGGGCTGTCAGTTGCGTTAAAATACTCATGTCCACGTGATTCTAGTGGCACTTTTAATTCTTGAATGCAAAAAACCAGCATATATGAATTCAAGTTTACAGTTATCAGCATCGACAAACATTCTGAATACATAAATAACTACAACTGATGATCTAATATTGGGAATACAAGTGGAGGAAGCCGGAAGCTAAGATATTGTTTCAGATTTTCAGTAAACTAACTATTTTCTTCCAAAATCTCTACCATACCGATAGCCTTTGGGTTTAATAATATATTGTTCCTAGATTTATTCAGCTTATTGTGTTTGACCAACTTGCTGAAAAGATGATGAAGGGAGAGAGGAGAAAAGAAAAGGAGAGTGCAAATAAGCCATTTCATTGTGTGCTACTCCTATTCACTTTTTAGGACATTTTTCAGCAAAATGTTTTTCTTCCATATGAAAGTAGTAAATCATTGTGTTTCTTTCTTTTTTTTTTGGCATTTCTAGCACATATATTTGCAATGAACATAGTACATAGATGTGCCCCTGCTTGGTGTTTTGAAATTTCCACTCCTACCTCTTGCACCTCAATATGTTTGATTGCGTTGTGATATTTCATTCTCCATTATAACAATAAATTCCTGTGTACACCCAAAAAGATATCCTTTTTGTAGTTGATTTTCTGCTTTCCTATTTTGTTTTTAGGCAGATATTGGTCTTTCTATGGGCATCCAAGGAACCGAAGTTGCAAAAGAAAGCTCAGATATTATAATCTTGGATGATAACTTTGCATCCGTTGTAAAGGTAAGCATTTTATTTAATGGCTCAACTCTCAAGGTCAAGATGATGTCCTTTTTTTGTTTGGCATTATTTTAATTTCTCCGTTTTTTATTTACATTTACCTAATTTGGCCCTTTCGGCTTAAAGTATTTGGTCATGCACGAGCTTCCCATGGCCGAGAAACATCCCAATCTACCAGTTCACTGCCCTAAGTGGGCATGACAAGTTTTAGCTTCAATTTGGCTTAAGGATAAATTTATTTTGCCTGTCTAGTATGATGTTTGTTTCATTGTTCACGTAGGTTGTTCGCTGGGGCCGTTCTGTATATGCAAATATTCAGAAATTTATCCAGTTCCAGCTAACTGTCAACGTTGCTGCTCTTGTGATTAATGTTGTGGCAGCAATAAGTTCTGGTGATGTTCCTTTAAATGCAGTACAGGTACTCTTCTTTCTTTCTTGTGATTATTTTTTAGTCACGCCTACATTGATGCTCCAAAACCTGAACAGAAGATGGAAAATATGTAACATGACCAAGCTTTTGATGTCACAAAATTGTGGCATTGTTCAAAACAGAAAAACTTCACTAATATTGATTTTAACCCTAAAATTGCCTTTGCTTGCTGATAAGTGGTAAGACAACTTGACTCTGGTGCTTTGACAGATGCAAAATGTAACAAATGTAAGGTGTGCAACTCGCGCGGGTTGGGTTTGATTCAAAGGCATCCATGTTATAATAATAGGTGCCACAATGTCTAGAAGTAGCTCTCAAAAGTCTTCTGTTTGGGACAGAACTCGTCACACAATTGCATTTATATTATAGCTCTGATTGTTCTTTGTTGACTATATTTCTCATGCTGTTTAGTAAAAAAGATGTTGAATTGCTCTACGACTGTATCCGTTAATGTAATTCGGGTTTATAATTTCCAAATGTTAATTGTTATTGGGAACTAAGGCTTTTAAATTTAGTTGGGAAGGGCTGATTGCATTCACCAACAATGAAAAGAATAGTTTTATATTTGTTGTTAATGCACCTGCTCTTGGGTACAGCTTTTGTGGGTCAACCTTATCATGGACACACTTGGGGCCCTTGCACTGGCTACTGAACCACCAACAGATCACCTAATGCACAGATCACCGGTTGGTCGAAGGTTTGGATTGACTGGCTTTCTCATTTAGCACTTTAATAGTTATTAAAGTATAATAACACTCTTAATCCTTAAAGCTGTCCTGGGATGGCACAAATATGCACACTCATGTACACATGGCTGATACTTGGTGCGTGTTTTCAATTTTGATCCTTCGTGGGTGTGTTTTTTATCAACAAAAACTTATGGCATTGAAAATATTTGAAAAAGAACTCCAGTTTCCAAATATCATACATGCTATACCTAAGTGTGCATTGTGTAGCCTTGTGCCATTGTATTTTGTTTATTATGTAAATGAGAAAGTTTTGTTGTTTTTTCTTTCACATTATCAATCAAAGTCAATAAAGTTTACACTAATGTTCCCGAGATTCTTGATGGCTGCGTTTCCTCAAATATGATTTGGATTGAGTTAAAATGCGCGTTTTAACTATGATATTTTCTTGGGCTTTCAGGGAACCTCTTATAACAAATATCATGTGGAGAAACTTGATCGTACAGGTAAAATGGTTTATTTAATGTAGGTACTCTAAGATACAAATGGAATCAGAATATGGGGCTCTTTAGGTCCTAGTATTGTCTAATGATATTATTTGTCAATGCAGGCTCTTTATCAAATAACAGTTCTTCTTGTTCTGAACTTCGCCGGTGAAAGTATTCTACCTAAGCAAGATACTAAAGCCCATGGCTTTCAAGTGAAGAATACTCTGATATTCAATGCATTTGTCATGTGCCAAGTAAGTGGAATTTTAGATATTTGGCTGTTCCTTGTGTCAGTGGAACAATATTTATTGTGTCCTTGCATATGTTTACTCTCCTTTGTTTCGTATTTTTTGTGTGGGTTTAATGGACCCTTTTTATGTTCACATCAGTTACTGCCACTTGGGGACTCCTAATTAATTAGTCACTAATTTTTAGAATATAATTCTCCCTTATACTATTATTTTGAATAGTTTGAATGAAATGATTATGATATATAATACAGGAGTTTGTTTGGTACACTTTGGGGATAGTATATAATTTTGAGTTGGATTTGCAAGAACTGAAATGTTCAATTATTCAATGTGCGGAAATGGTGGATTGCTATTTCCAACCATCATTTTTCCTTTCTTCCTTTCATTTTGAGTGACTAATGAGAGAAACTTCTTGGGGCAATTATACAAATTCATTTACCAAAGGTTCTTAATTTTCCTTTCCAACCTACTCTTGCATAACAATTCAACTTTCAGGTATTCAATGAGTTCAATGCTCGGAAACCAGATGAAATGAATGTCTTCCGAGGAGTGACTAAGAACCGTCTCTTCATGGGAATTATTGGAGTAACCATTATACTTCAGGTGAATAGGAAATCTTTTGTTTTTCTGTTCATAAACCTTAATTTTTAACATTTGCATATGCTTTATCACTCTACTCCAAATTGTTAGATAATCATCATCGAGTTCCTTGGAAAGTTCGCCTCAACAGTGAGGCTTAATTGGTCGCTGTGGCTTGCTTCTATTTTAATCGGTCTTGTCAGGTTAGTTTGCAGAACTTCATTAGCATTTGATTAATTTATGACAGTTTGGAACTAATAATAAATCACACGTTCATGCTTTTGGTGTTGTCTAGAGTTCAAGATATCTATGCTCCATTTTACAATATTACCATTTTTACTAGATTCTTGCTGTCAACATATTTTAGCTGTCAAACAAACTAATTTTTACTCTTGCTATTTGACAGTTGGCCTCTTGCTATAGCTGGAAAATTGATTCCAGTTCCCAAAACACCATTGTCGCGTTACTTCACCAAGCCAATCAGGCGATTGAGGAGGTCTCGTTCAACACAATAGGAAGTCGATCACATCCAATTCATTTCAAGCTAACGCCTGACAAGTGACAATGCATATTACTACTACTATCCCCAATTGTTGAAGCTTTCCTTCTACAATTCAAATACAATGTATATTGATTACACGTTCCCAAAGGGATTTAATCATAAAGCAATTGTTATGTGATGCCTTAGCCTTTACCTCTTTCCCCTTTTTATCAATATTTTGGGTTAACTGTACATTGTAACATTTCAAGACATTGTTAGAATTACTTGTTTGTAAATGCTATCAAACTACTTTCCCTACAAGTTACCACATCTCTAACTATTTTTTATAAGAAAAAGAAAAAAATGTATGTCTCTTTATTCAAATCCAGCAATTTAACTGGTTTATCCAAACTGAAAATTCACCTTGGAACCAACACTACTTATTTGTTGTTTGCCGTCGGAAGTGTTACAATGAGTAGGGATGTGCATGGTTCTTAAATCAAACCGAATTAATATATATATGGATGGTTCGGTGCGGTTTTTAGAACCATTTCCTTAAATCTGGTTCTTAACAAAAATAGGTTTTTTTTTTTTTTTTTTTATATAAATCAATTTTGGAAACCGGTTTTTCTCAAAAACCAGTAATATCAAAGTAATTTTTTTTCTTTAATCATTTTTATTGCTCTAATCAATTTTATTAATAAGTGCATGGTTAACCATTGTATATTCTGGTTTGATAAACTAGACTTTGTCACCAAACAGTTCTAAATGATAAGAATTTTTTAATGCATCCTTAATACATTTTAATTATCACGCAAAATTATTTAAATGCCCCTAATTTATGGAGATGTATCTCCGAACGCATTAATTTCTGAATAAACGTTGAAATATTTTAAAGATGCATCTTCGGAACAATTTAAAACATTCAATACATCCCACTCAAAAGCCATTTATATTTGAATTGTACCAGAGATACATCTCCGTGAATATTTCGGAGATACATCTCCGAAATGTATCAGAACAGGTTTTGTCATGTTATATGTTGTTTATCTATGTTCTGATGAAGATTTAAAATATACCATACAATCGAAAATAATCAAATAGACGTACATAATTTCAGATGGATAAAAAATGACATACACAAATAAAATACTAATAAATGTCGAAAATTTCGTACATCGAGATCAATAAAGTAGTAAGACCGTCAAAATAAAGTACATACCATAGTACTACAACTATATAATAAGAGACTATTGTGTGTGTCTGATAACCTCTCTTATACCTCCTCTGACTCGTCTACCTCCTCGGCCATCAATCTCCCTGTCCTCCGGCGATGTCTCCGGTACAACAATGCCCTATGTGCCTCCGTCATGATGACATTTAGGACTCGTCTGACATCAGACCCATCAAGGAAAATACCTGTGTGAATGCCTGCCTACGCAATCTCCACTATGCGACGGCACCTAGGCAAGACATCATCAATATGATCTAGTTGTGTCTGCTCCTCCTCTAGTATCTTCTTATGAGTAGGTCTCGACGGATCTCCTGGAGTAGCATGCACCATGTACGGATGTGACACCCTGAAGAATCATCTGATGTACCCTTCGACGTAGCTCCAATCACTCTTAGCTATGGTATCATGTGCCTCCTCCGATACCAGATGACTCTCATAATCATCAAACATGTCCTCTATCTATCTACATGTCAAGGCAGGAGGAGTAGAGACAGCCGGGTGTCTGGGAATTGTCTGAGTGTAACCAAAGTGCCGCATGACACGCTCAGGAAGATGAGGAGCAGTGAGACGCGATCCGCAGGCCAACCATCCAGAGTATAACACTATCTCGTCAAATGGCCGCGTTTGATGGTGATCAACATAGTTGTTGAAGTGCATGTCCTCAGTAACCAAACAGTCAAGATAGACTCTGAAAGGCTCGGTCACCTGGTTCCCTATGAGCGGGATAAAAGTAGTAGCACACGACATTATCCCCAGTATACTCCAAGCCTGAAATGAAAAGTTTGGAACATACGAATAATTGATAATGGCTTTGCAAATATGAAATGAAAATAAAATAACATTCAAAGACCAATCATTTTTACCGTAAGTAGTGTCACGTTGCCAGTGATCTGCTTTGTCTTCCACATACAACCCTCTCTTAACTCCGAATACAGATAAACCAAGCAAGCCGCCCCCCAGTTGTACTCATGGACCCACTCAAAATTTAAGAAGTACCGTAGGTAGACAACGTCAGTATAATGGCACTCTTGTCCATAGAAATCGTAGTGTTAACCAAATAAAGTAGGTATGCTCTCAATGCATGCGATGTGTGGACTGCCACCTGCTCATCATCACCATGAGCCTGTTGTGCTCTCAGGATCTCAGCCTCATAGATCTTCTTCAGGTATTCAAATCTAGCATGAGCATCCATGGTCTTATCCAACTCATTTTTTGTCTCCCCTGGATCAGCCCCAAGATACTCTACCGTCATCTCGAGTGCCTCGTCTTTGGTCATCCTCCCATAATCTAGGAATCTCCCCATGATCGGAAGATGTAGCGAACACGAGACATCATCGAGTGTGATAAACATCTCACAATGCGGGAGATGAAACGACAAGGTCTCAGAGTGCCATCTCTCCACGTATGTATTAAGCATCCCGTAGTTGACCGTAGTGTAACCGGTCATGCACAAGTCATTCCGGCCAAATAAGGACAAAACTGACTGAAACCAATCCTCATTCGATTGAGGAAAGGCAGCAATAAACAACTAATACACTATGTCTAAACAACTAATACATTATGTCTAAACTATCTTAAATGTGATTTCTACTCATTTCTAACCCTAATCATTGATTTCTACTCATTTACACCAAAACTCAAACATTTATCAAAAACTCAAAAAACTTACAAGAAATTGATGTTTTTGATGAAGAATGATGTTACAAATGAAGATTGATGTTCCCTTGAGTTCCCTTGAGCCTTGTTGAATGGAATTTGATTTGGTGTAGAGAAGAAATTTGAGAGAGGTTGAAGTTGAGTTGAGTTTGAGTAGAATGTGAAATGAGGAAGGAGAAGAGTCTGACGCGACTTAATCTTCAAAATGTTTCGGAGATGCATCTCCAAAATATTTTAACGTTAACTGACCTTTTGGTGCGTCCAGAGATGCATCTTCAGAAACTGGGAACATTTTTGGAATTTCGTGTGGTGCATAAGAAACATATGGGGTGCATTAAGAAATCCTCTTAATAAATATATGGTTCCACATCGGTTTTTAATTTAAATTGAATTTTAAATTCTACTCTTTGGACTTGTACTACTCACACTATAATATGTAGAAGAATTTAACTTGCCATCACCCATTTATATCTGACACCCCCTCATAGTTTTAAATTTTCAAAACTGCTCCTGACAAAAAATTGAATCAAATTTCCGTATGAAATTTTCGGTAGGCAAAATCATAATTTGCGGTACAACCTAAATTTCTGGTAGTGTATTGTAAATTTCTGGTATACCGAAATTTATGAAATTTCTGTGAAGTTGCAAATAATACCAGAAATTCTAAATTTACCATTTTATATCGCAAAATTCAACCAAAGTGAAATTTTAAGTAGTGTTACTTGTTTGAAATTTTAAACGCTAAGAATTTTGCCGACAGTTTTAGACGACTGTGATTGCACCGACACTTTTGTGTGGTCAAAAGTAAATGCAAAGTTTTATAAATATAGGGGGGGGGGGGGTTCACATGTGGTTTGATAAAAACATTTAAAAAAATGTCTCTTCCTTAACTTTTTATCAAGGCAGAAGTGTATTTCAACGGAGCTTCACCTCTCGTAGAGTTCCGACTTCCGGATGGAACAACATCTCTCGCCACCTTGATGTCGAAGTTGAATGAATTATTGCCTGATACCGAAAATAGAAAGGTGAGAAAGATCAAGTTTCGTGAAGATTGGATTGATACTGACAGAATGGTGAACTGGTTGGAACCACTCGTACGACCCCTTATTTGGGAAAACTCAACCTCAACAGTCCTAGCCTGACCTGCCGCTCTATCTGACGCTCTGCCTGCAATAGGGTCATCCCCGCCACTGTATTTCACTGCAAAAGACCAAAAAAATAAAAAAAGATTAATAACTACTGAAAATTTCACTAAATAAAATTTTTTTCTAATTTTTTTGGAAAATTTGAAATTTCCGATAAAAGAAATGAAATTTCCGATATCGCTCCGGAGAATTCAAATTTCGAGTGTGAAAGGTGAATTTCAAAAATGAGTAAAAAACTGTTGTAAGAAAAGTATTGTCTATTCATACGAAATAGAGGATACGAGATTCAAGTGGGGATGTCAAGTTAAATGTTCAATATATAATAAACTTATAATACTGTGTATGTTACCCAGCTCCGTCACATTTCACATGAATCTAATGGAAAAAAAGTATAATGTGATGCTCTATATTTAAGTAATTTAATATTTTTTTTAAAAAAACAAATCTAATATTTTCTCAAAACAGAATTAAAAACATTCAAATTTTAAAACATTTTAAACTCTTTTTCTTCAGTATTTATCACATTTTAAAAAAAAGTTGCACGTTAATTTTATTTTTAATTATTTATTTTTCAATTGTATTATTCTTTTAACCATCAATTATAATATTATAATTATAATTTTAAATAATATTTTAATTATTACTATTTAAATAATATTATAATTAATAATTTTAAATTATTATTTTTTATTTCACATTTATAATAATAAATAAATACCAAAATTTTTTTACTGCAATTTAGGTTGCAATATAAAATTTACTATGTTGTTAAGTTAATTTAATTTAAAATTTATATAATAATGTTAATATAAGTTTTAATTTAAATTATTATTTATTATTTGATAGTATAAATAATTTTAATAAAATTTATATAATGTTGTAATTAATTCACAATGCAATTTAATTCAAATCCGATATTTTTTTCGAAATCTACCATATAAGAAAGTAGTATGCTTTGGAAAAGACCATACTATCCTTTTTACTGATTGGTCCAAATCTACTATTTGGAGGGTATTCTTGTAAACTGTCTGATGATATCAATTTGGTTCATTTGTAACCAATTATGCTTTGCCCGTGTTCCGCTACAACACCAATTGCTTCAAATTCAAAATATTTTCCAACCAAACCATCTCTTTATACTTACTGTATCTTCAAAAAGCAAACATCATGTCACAAAATCACACCTCATTTAGCTTCTTTCAGTTTTTCTTCTTCACACCAAATCCTCTTATCTCTTAATTTTTTTTTGTTTTGCAACTTTTGTTATTCATTCTCATCTTTTCATCGGTTTCTCAGTTTTGTTATTCCTTCTCTCATTGTTTCACATGTTCAACAAATTCTGGATTACATGGCAAGGTGATTTGAGAACGTCAAGGACATTAATGACACAAAGGAGATTTGGAAGATCGTTGTGAAAGTTCATCATAGATGGGATGTCGTCTCTAACACGAAGGAGCACTTTGAGATGATTGTCGTCGACAAATACGTGAGTTTATGATATTTCATATTCAACGCTGTTTGGATTTTTTACTAACTTGCAAATGGGTTATGTTTTGTTTTTCTTCCACCACCCACCATTTCGTTGCAAAAAGGTTATGTTTTTTATACTAACATGTTTGAGTTTTTGATATTTTCTGTGGAATAGATTTGTTGTTTATAATATTCACGCCGTTTTACTTATTTTTGGTTTTGGTGATGATAAAGGAACTGCGTGTTTTACTTGCCTGTAACAAGGGACTGATATCCATGTGGTTGTTCCAACATTGTATAACAAGACTTTTGATTCACAGTAAGCTGTTAACAACACTTGCACAATAGCCAACTTTCAAGTTCAACTTAATGAGTTGGTATTCAGACCTTCAAATCATAAGTTTTTCATAAATTCACTGGAGGAGCCACGGTTGGTGACACAAACAAGCATATAATCTCGGACAAAGTTATTAACTTCACTCCATTTTGTGATATTATAACTGGTAAATGGAAAAAAGATTCATTGATAGCTATGACTTTTGTTTGATCAATAAAACTTTTTGTTTTTTCCTTACCAACCTGATGCCACGTGATCTTTATGCCAAATTTCTCAGATATTATAGGAATGATAGACGAAATCGGATACACACAGATCCATACCGGCAGCAAAAAATAGTAGGTCAACATGGTGTTGCGGGACTTGGGGTAACTATGATCTTTACGAACCTCTTTTTTGACACGTTGTGATCTTATTTTTACTGACTAATTTGTCTTCCTCTATTGGTAGCCACAACATAATAAACTGTACCCTCTGGGAAGCTTATGCGTCACAGTTCATCAAATTAAATCAATAGAAACTGACCCTGCCTTGCCAATTGTCATCTTACTCCAATACGGCAAAGTCAAAAAGGAAGGTTTGCCATTCTTCAATTTTGTTTATTGTAGTATGTTCATTTATGTATTTTATTTTTAATGGTCTAATACACTTACAATCTTATTGTCCATGTAAGAAAGTATCCTCTTTCTGTTTCTAACACTTACAATGTTATAAAATTGTACATCAACGATGATATCGGGCCAATCAATGACTTCATTAAAAGGTCCACTTCTTGACAACAACATTTTATTTTACTTTCATTACATACATTTCACCAAATCCTATAAAATGTTCTATTTTATTTATTCTGTTAGCATCCCTAAGGACACATTGGTGAACTGGTCAAACCAGTTAAGTTCGCAATCTCAAGTGTGGTCACAAAACTCATCCGGTTCTCAACTTACTCCTTACCAGAAATTCATGTCAAAAGCTGATGTTCTTCCTATCAGTGAAATTAAGCAACTTGGTGAAGTATTTATTTTTATTAATGACTCTTTCCCCTCTTCTTCACACACTTTTTCTATGACTGCAAAAATATATTCTTATGTTTAACTCTCACACCATGGCTGCTCTGCAGATAACTTTATGTATTACGGTTGCAATAATTGATAAGCTCATTGCATCACAATATAGATGGTATTATCAGGCATGTCATCAATGTCCTAATGTAGCTAGGGGAAACAAACCTCCGTATAAATGTGAAGCTGAAATTTTTAGGTTATATCTTTTGCCAAATGTTAATAAGAGCATATTATATTCTCCCTTGTATACATGACTTTCATGACTACTTTCATGTTTTTACCATTCACTAGGTACAAAATACAAATAGATGTTGTTCTTTGCGGAAGTCGTTGCAAGTTTGTTTTATGGGACTGTGAAAGTGAACAACTATTGGGTCTCTCTGCTGCTCAAATGCGCATCACAATGATTGAGGTTAGATCTTGATGTTATTTTTCATCAACTTTTGATGAAATAGGCCATTCTATTATTTATGTTAACCACTTAACTTCATTCTTTAGGGTGGGATAAGTGATCCACTTGAGTATTCCTTAGCACTTGATAACACTACGCCAAAAATGTGTTTTCGCAGCGCAACAAAGACATCGCTTTCTGGCAGAAGCGCTGCTATATGTTTCGCTAAACACAAAAATAAAAAACGAAAGAAAAAAGCGTTGCTAAATGGGTGACATAAGACATCGCTTTTTAAAAGCGCTGTTAAAGCCCTAAGACAGCTGAACTTTAAAAAGCGTTTTATGAAAAGCGCTGCTAAATGTGGGACATAAGGCATCACTTTTAAAAAGCGCTGCTAAAGGGCTTTCGTACAACATGCTTTAGCCAGCGCTTTTAGAAAGTGCTGCTAAAGGCCTTTCATTTTCCCCACATTAGAAAACGCTTTTACTCCAAAAGCGTTGCTAAAGGATTAACATAAGAAAGCGCTTTCTAAAAGCGCTGCTAAAGGTGTTTTAAAATATTAAAATTAAAACAGATTCTGCAAACGACTAGTACTGTTTCATTACGACCATTTCTATTTTCGCCCTAGCGACTACTGTTTCTCTTCTTCGTCCATTTTTTGTGCAAACGAACGAAACCACGCCGTCCGCCGTCGTTCTGCAAACGAAATCCGTCGTGGCTTTACTCCGTTTGTGGGTTCCCTCCGTCGTTTCTGCTTACTCACACCGTCGTCCGCCATTGTTGATTGTTTCTTTGAGGTTTTTACTCTCCTTTTTATGGTTTTCTCTCCATTAATGAAAATGTCTAATATTCTCCATTGTAGTCTGTTTCTCTGCTGTTTTTGTGAGATAAATTTGGTGTATTATTAGTTCTTGATGTTAGGTTTTCATTTTTTGATTTGTAGGAGTTAGTTAGTGATTAATTGGAAAAGTGATTTATTAGAAAAGTGATTAATTAGTAGAAGTTAGTATAGTGATTATTGTGTAAAATGTGATTAATTTGTAGAAGTTAGTTTAATGATTAATTTGTAGAATAGTAGAAGTTAGTTAAATGTGTAAAATTTGTAGAATAGTAGAAGTTAGTTTAATGTGTAAAATTTGTAGAATAGTGATTAATTAGAAAATTCAAGGTAGTTAAGAGTGTTGTAGAAGTTAGATTGTTGAGGTTGTTATAGGGCTATTTGTAAAGTTAAAGTGAACATTTATCGGAAAATTTTAGTGATGTAAGAATTTGGTTGTTATTGAAAATGATAATGAAATTAGTAGTTAAGTGAACTAGTGATTGAATTTATTTTGAGAGATGATTGAAAATGATAAATAGTGATTGAATTGTTACTTGAACTTAAGCGTTGAAGTTGTTTTTTTTACAATGTTGAGTTGAAACTATACCATGCTATTTGATTTAATGATGATGTTTACTAAATTTGTTATTTGTTATGTTTATCGATTATATTTAGTATGCATGATGATTAAAATAATGATAATTGGCGAAATCCACAGTTGAAACCCACCAAAGATAAAATATGGAGTGAGATACAGGTATTATATGTGATGTTATTTGTTATGTTTGTCGATTATATTTTTAAGCTAATTATACTGACACACTTTATTTGTTATTGTAGAGATCTTTTAACATTGGTGACGAGAAGCAAACATATTGTCTTCAATTAGCTGGAAAAAGACATAGAGGGTTCCGAGCATTTTTATCCAACAAGTTTCTGAGGGATGCCCAAGGAAAGTTTGTTGAAGCGGAATGCCTGAAGAAATATGCGGACTTGATTGCACCGGAAGAATGGGACACTTTTGTCGCCAAACGAAGAACAGAAAAATTCCACGTAATCTTAATTTAATTTATCATGAACATTGTCTTATATTCATGTAGTTATTACATGTGTTTTGATATGACTTATAATTGTTTATGCAGGTTGTGAGTGACGTTAATCGTCAAAGAGCCTCGAAACCCGCGTATCCATACAAGAAAGGGCGTTTGGGATATGCACGCTTGGAACAAAAAATCGTACGTATATATAATTGCTATGGTCTTTTTGTATTATTATTAATCCTAATTCTTGACTTAATGTGTAGCTTGAAGAGGAGAAAAGTGAAGAAACATCTATTCCGGAGCATGTTTTGTGGAAGGCTGCCCGTGTGGGAAAGGATGGAGTTGTAACCGAAGGTGTTCAACAAGTTTTCAAAAATTGTGTAAGTATACAACATGTTTTGTGGAAGGCTGTCCGTGTTTAGTTAGATATAAAGTTATTGTTTATCTAATATATTTATGCATGGCTCTAATATTGAATTTTAGGAGACTCTATCTCAGTCCTTAACTGCCACGGAAGACCAGGATTGTAGGAGCATACTGAGTCGAGTATTAAATGTTCCTGAGTATTCTGGTCGTGTGAGGGGTAAGGTATTTGGAGTCACTCCATCTACCTTCTATAAGCGTTCAAAGACAAAATATCCTAGCAATAGAGAGGTGATGAAAATGTTGGAAGAATTGAGAGCTCAAGTTCGTGAACTGCAACAGGATAAAGAAAGATACATGTCGGAAAGGCGCGGTTCAGAATTTAAAGATGCTAGTGACAAGGCCAACATCAATTTTCAACAAAAAATTCCGGAGGTAATTATATTTATTAAATTAGTACAGTTTTTTATATTGACATCATTGCACAATAACAATTTCGTATTATTTTGGTTTTGTTTAGGGCGTTTCACCTTGTCAACTATATTTATCGGCACCGACATATCTGTAGCGAGCGATTTTGGGACGTGGTTCTTAAGCACTGTCGCTCTGGGGTTACTACAGGTCGATTCATTTTTTACCCTATTAAGCTGACTAAGGAAGGGAAATAGATGTCTCCAATTAACCCTGCTCGCATACTGAGTTTAAACAGCGGTCTGTTAGGTTACAGATGCTATATGGTAATAGGGCCTTTTTCTTCTTACTATGTTTAGAACGAAACACCGAGAATGTTCATGGGGATTTTTAGGATGCTAGGACTGATGCTTTTCGATTGATGTATGAAGGTACGGGATTTAGGGTTTTGGATTAGTGTGCTCGCTAAGATTTTTCTTTCAATCTTATGCCTACGTATTCCCGTTTACCGAAATAGGGAAATCAGAGCGATCGTAGTTCCTCCTATTCTATGGGACGAAATGGTGTTTTGGTGTCTTGTTCAAAGCCCAAGACGTGAAGCTGAAGGTGATTTGTATCTTGTTCAAAACCCAAGATGTGAAGCTGAAGGGTCTATTCGTATCTTGTTCGAAGCCCAAGATGTGAAGCTAAAAGGATGTTTGACTTTAAAGAGAATTTGTCATCTCTAAGGGGGGTATTTGTCACAACTGTTGGGTGACTGATTATAAAGGAGAATTACTTTAACCGATATATATGAATCCGGCAATGCCATAATTTCCTTTATAGGGGATTTTAACCTGAAGGAGAAGACTTCAACTCAGTGTAGAGCAACGCTATTTTTCCTTAGGAATTTATAATGCTAAAAGAGGGACAGTGGCATGGATGTAAATAATCCAGTGGCTTGCCGCTTACAGCATTTAGATGAAGGGGAAAAAGGAGTTGTTGATGTTTGTATACTGTGAACAAGGCACAGATTGATGCTAAAAGGTTGATTGACTCAACCGGGGTTTTTTCTTATACAAAGCCTAAGAGGAGGCTATTGGCCCAACAAGAGGGTGTTTATTTAGTGTCCCGTACGAAGCCCGAGATAGAGGCTAAAAGGCGTGACTCAACAAGAGAGTGTTTTTGTATCTCGTACAAAGTCCGAGATGGAGGCTAAAAGTTGTTTGACTCAACAAGAGAGTGCTAACAAGTGACTGACTCAACAAGGGAGTGCTTTCATATGTGTCTTGTACGAAGCCCAAGACGGAGGCTAAAAATTGTTTGACTCAACAAGAGAGTCCTTGTATCTCGTACGAATCCCGAGATAGAGGCTGAAAGGATTTGACTCAACAAGAGAGTCTTTTATATCTCGTACGAAGCCCGAGATAGAGGGTAAAAGGATTTGACTCAACAAGAGAGTCTTTTATATCTCATACGAAGCCCGAGATAGAGGCTAAAAGGATTTGACTCAACAAGAGAGTCTTTTATATCTCGTACGAAGCCCGAGATAGAGGCTATGGTTACTGTTTCAGTTGAGTGACAGGTCCAGTATGTTGGTTTAAAAGAGAAAATCAGTTCTTATAAAGAGACTGATTAAAGGTAAGGCTATGCTTTGGGGATTTATCAGAGGATCAAGGTTATTTCCTGTTCTTTAAGGAAATGGGAAATCCAGAGGGTATTTGAGACTGTCCAAGTCTATGGGTGTTATTCCCTATTTTTGAAAGGAACTTGAGAATGCCTTCGAGACTCAAGGAGATTAGACTGTCCAAGTCTAGAGTTTTATGTTTTGTACTATGCTTGAAGAAACAGTAGTAGTATGTTCGCGGTAGAAAGATTTAGACTCTTTGAAAGACTGTTCTATTAAGATGACTAATTTCTGTTCCTATACCTCTAGGAGGTCGTCGGGACAATTTGTACGAAGCCCAAGAGGAGGCTGGAAACTTTTAAGAAGCCGAGGGACAATTTGTACGAAGCCCAAGAGGAGGCTCTCTTCCCGGAGGAAGAATCATTATACGAAGCCTAAGAGGAGGCTGTGAA
Organism: Lathyrus tuberosus; assembly: GCA_022829125.1. Lineage (NCBI taxonomy): Eukaryota > Viridiplantae > Streptophyta > Magnoliopsida > Fabales > Fabaceae > Lathyrus > Lathyrus tuberosus. The sequence continues at coordinate 748,196 of JALAZF010000446.1, forward strand.
AACTTCTAAGAAGCCGACGGGTCCTTGTACAACGCCCAAGAGGAGGCGGGGATGCTTTTAGGAAGCCTTTGGGTCCCCAAACCCCGAGAAGTTCAAGACAGGCTATTCACAGAGAATAGATCAAGGCAGGAAAGTTCGAGAATTTGGAAGAAACTCAAGAGATGCCATTCACGGAGAAAAGATCATCTCTGGGGAGTAGAGTTTCTTTGACAATTTCTAAGTGTGACAGTCTGTGAAAGGGTTCACCGAGAATGCTGCCTTTCACTTTGTTCCATATTGGTTAACCCCAAGAGAAGGGAAGACTGTGTCTGGTAATCCTATGGGGGATCTAGTTTTGTCTATTTCTAAGAGTGATTAACAGGGCTTAGTGCTAGACGTAGTTGCCGGGGAAACTCTAAATAGCTATACTAGTATTACACAGTTGATATGAGTTTATGAAAGAAGACTTACAGTGAAACAACCCCACAATACAGTTATATGTATATGAAAGCAGGTAAAGAAAGCGTATAAACACTTACTCGGTTGTAGAGCTTCCATGCTGTTTGGTTAGTTGTTCAACAAAGAAAAATTGAAAACAACATTATTTTTCAAAATCAAAGGAGAAAGTGCTTGGAAAGACGTTGGGGCTTACAGCTCAAGGAGAGGCCCAGGGTTTTATCAGTGATCGCACTGTCGTTTTGTATAGGGACTTATACAAGTGACTGAGGCCCAAGAAAGGTTGTCTGTATAAGGGGATGGGTCTTACACTCTCTCAAGAGGCCCAAGAGGTTTAAAGAAAAAGGATGAGGCTTATAACACGAGGGTAAGCCCAGATGATTTGTTTTTTAATTGGCGATTGTGCCGAGGTTTTCTTTTACGCAGGGGGACTTATACAATGTCTGAGGCCCAAAATGATTTTGGTTAAAAGGGGATTGGGTCTTACACTCTGTTAGAGGCCCAAAGATGTATTTTTATACAAGTGGTGGGACTTACAGCTCAAGGAGAGGCCCAGGGTTTTTTGTTTGAAATGACGATCGCACCGAGATTTTTGAAAACGCAGTGGGTCTTATACAATGACTGAGGCCCAAAGATGTTTGGTTTTCAAAAAAGGTTGGGTCTTACACTCTAATAGAGGCCCAAGAGTGTTTGAAATGTTTTGTGAGGGTGAAAATCAAAGAAACCCTAATTTGTTATTCTTTAAAAGTAAATATTCAAAGAAAATCAAATAAAAAGATAAAAATACCAAATAAGTTTGAATAAACCATTTGTGATTTTTGTTTAATGTTTGAAAAATGGAGTTTAATCACAAGATGAATTAAAACCTACTTGGTTTTGATTTTTCAACATGGATATTTATTTTTAAAAAGGTTTAAAAACAAATAAAAGGCATTTATTCACAAAAACACTAACTATATTAAATAAATAATATAAATCTAATTTTTTTGTGGAATAAAATATTTCAATATTTTTGTGATTTTTTTGCAAAAAGAACCAATAAAAAATAATTAAAATCGAAAGAGTTATTAATTTTCCAATTAATTAATAAAACATGAAAATATTGGAAAAAATAGCAAAAATGTGAGAAAACACAAAATGGCATGGGTGGGGTTTGAACCCACGACCTCAAGGTTATAGGGCGCGCGCCTTACCACTGGGGTGGTGATACATCCGTTGTTTGAAACACAAACACAAATATACAAGGCTTGCCTTGTGTTTTGGCCTGACCCAAGGCAAGGCAAGGCAAGTTTTGGTTCAGAAACGTGAAGGTCATAACTTTCTCATTTCTCCATGGATTGAGACAAAATTTATATGCATCTGGCCTAGAATTTCATAAGGAATCCAATGGTGAGCACCATTAAGCTTCTATAAGCTTAGGTTCCATCAATACCCGGATTGATGGGATCTCTACTTCTATGGGGAGCACTGCTTCCATGCCATATACTAGAGAGAAAGGGGTTGCCCCTGTTGAAGTGCGGACAGATGTTCGATAACCGTGAAGAGCAAGTCTTTGTAGGTTACGACCATCTTTTGAACGATCTTCTTGATGTTTTTGTTAGCCGCTTCTACCGCTCCGTTCATCTTGGGTCGGTAGGGAGATGAGTTATGGTGTTCGATTTTGAACTCAGCACACAACTCTTTCATCATCTTATTGTTTAAGTTAGATCCATTGTCAGTAATGATCTGGCTCGGAACACCATAACGACAGATGATGTTGTTTTTTATAAATCAGACCACAACTTATCGGGTTACATTGGCGTACGACGCTGCTTCGACCCACTTGGTGAAGTAATCAATGGCTACCAGGATGAACCGATGTCCTTTCGAAGCCTTGGGCTCAATCAAGCCAATTATGTCGATTCCCCATATGGAGAAAGGCCATGGGGAAGAGAGAACTTTGAGATTCGTTGGCGGTACATGGATTTTGTCGGAGTATATCTGACACTTGTGACACCTCCTCATGTACTTGTAGCAGTCGGATTCCATGGTTAACCACTAGTACCCTGCTCTTAGAATTTTTCTCGCCATTGTGTGTCCGTTGGCATGAGTGCCAAAGGATCCTTTATGAATTTATTTCATCAGCATGTCTGCTTCTGGTTTGTCTACGCATCGGAGCAAGACCATGTCGAAATTTCTCTTATAGAGAGTATCACCGCTCAGGAAGAAACTGCCTGCCAGCCTTCTAAGGGTTTTCCTATCCTTCCTTAGTGCCCCAGGTGGGTACTCTTGTTTCTGAAAGAAGCATTTGATATCATGATACCAAGGTTTGTCGTCTATGACTGATTCAATCGTGAAGATGTAAGCGGGCCGTTCAAGGCGCATTATGTCGATCTTAGGTAGGTCATTCTATTGAACTACATTAATCATGGAAGAGAGAGTGGCTAATGCATCAGCCATGTGATTCTCCTCACGAGGGATGTGATGAAACTCGACTCTGTTGAAGAAAGGCAACAACCTTCTTGCATAGTCTTTGTAAGGAATTAATCCTGATTGGTATGTGTTCCAATCTCCTTTGAACTGATTGATAACCAGGGCTGAGTCGCCATATACGTCCAAGTTTTTGATCCTTAAGTCAATTGCTTCCTCGAGACCCATGATACAAGCTTCATATTCGGCCTCGTTGTTTGTACACTTGAACGTAAGTATGGCAGTGAAAGGAATGTGGGTACCCTGAGGTGTAACAATGATTGCCCCAATCCCGTTTCTGTAATGATTAACTGCTCCGTCAAATATTAGTCCCCATTGGGAACCTGATTCTGGCCCTTAACTGGGTAGCGGTTCATCGCAATCTTTCATTTTCAAATACATGACATCTTCGTCTGGGAAGTCAAACCCGATTGATTCTTGATCGTCAATCAGTTGATGAGCCAAATGATCGGCTAAAATACTTCCCTTGACGGCTTTCTGAGTATGGTACTCTATGTCGTATTCTGATAACAACATCTGCCAACGGGCGATTCTTCCCGTGAGAGCAGGCTTTTCAAAGATGTACTTGATTGGATCCATTTCGGAGATTAACCAAGTAGTGTGACGAATCATGTACTGGCGAAGACGTTTGGCTGCCCAAGCCAAAGCGCAGCAAGTTTTTTCAAGCATAGTGTACCGAGTCTCGCACTCAGTGAATTTCTTGCTCAAATAGTAGATGGCAGACTCTTTCCGTTTGGTTTCATCTTGTTGGCCAAGTACACAGCCCATGGAGTCTTCCAAGACTGTTAAGTAGATGATCAGTGGTCTTCCTTCCACTGGAGGTGATAGAATCGGCGGATTCAACAGGTATTCCTTAATAGTGTCGAAGGCTGTTTGGCAATCTTCTGACCAAACGCAGTCCTGGTTCTTTTTAAGTAGTTTGAAAATCGGCGCACATGTCGCGGTCATGAGGAATATGAATCTGGAGATGTAGTTCAAACGTCCCAGGAATCCTCTGACTTGTTTTTCAGTTTTCGGAGAAGGCATTTCTTGAATGGCCTTGACCTTGTCAGGATCAACCTCAATTCCCTTCTGGCTGACGATGAACCCTAAAAGTTTCCCTGAACAGACACCGAAGGTGCATTTGTTGGGATTCAAGCGGAGTTTGTACTTTCTCAACCGCTCGAATAGTTTTGACAGGTGGGTCACATGCTCCTCTTCTGTCTTAGATTTTGTAATCATATCATCGACATATACCTCGATTTCCTTGTGTATCATGTCATGAAACAGAGTAGTCATTGCCCTTTGATAGGTTGCCCCGACGTTCATCAAACCGAACGACATTACCTTGTAGCAAAAGGTACCCCATGGAGTAATGAACGAATTTTTCTCCATGTCTTTCGGTGCCATTTTGATCTGGTTATAGCCCGAGAATCCATCCATGAAGGAGAAAACTTTGAACTTTGCTGTACTGTCTACCAGCATGTCAATGTGTGGTAAAGGAAAGTCGTCCTTTGGACTAGCCTTGTTTAGATCTCTGTAATCGACACACATTCTGACCTTTCCGTCTTTTTTGGGAACAGGTACGATGTTGGTTAACCATTGAGGATATTCTGATGTGGCGAGGAAACCCGCGTCGATCTGTTTCTGTACCTCCTCTTTGATTTTGATGGCCATGTCTGGGTGAGTTCGTCTCAACCTCTATTTTACTGGCGGACATTCCGATCTCAACGGTAGATGATGTTCCACGATGTTGGTATCCAACCCTGGCATATCCTGATAGGACCAAGCGAATACATCGGGGAATTCTTTGAGAAGCTTTATTGGACTCTCTTTGGCAGTTGGACTGAGCAGTGCCCCAATCCTGATTTCTTTTCTTTCTTTTTTCGAACCCAAGTTTACCGTTTCCAACGATTCTTTGTGAGGTTCAATGGACCTTTCCTCCTGTCTGAGTAATCGGGAGATCTCTTCTGGAATTTCGTCGTCCACTTCTTCTTCAGCCCCAAATACCGGGAACTCAAAGTTGGGAGAAGGCATCGGATCGTATGTTTCAACGGGGTTTAAAACAAGCAATCTGCATGACGGTATGATTTGTGTTTAGAAGAGATAGGGAGAAACGCAAGAGTGTGTGCAGTGTATTTTCTTTGGAAAACTGCTTGTTTTTTATTATTGATTATTTTTTTTAGGATTACCATTTTCTGAGAAAAGCAAAAAGAGAAAACTGCAATTAATTCGAAAATTACAGAACGATGTTATTTTATTAATGAACAAGTCGATTCTTGAAACTACAGCCCTATAAAGCAAAACTCTGTCGCTTTGGGCAAAGCGAAGAGGGAAAATTTATAGAAAGTGAGCCCTATCAAAACATCTGTTTCACCTGGGCAGGGTGAAAGGTTAAGATAAAGATGACAATTACTTTGACTTATGAACGATCTTCGGAACATCGACAGCGATCCATTGGCGGCGAACTCCTCAGTGAATCACAAAGTCTGGAACCTTCCTTGATTTGTCTTCATAAATAACATTGATTTCTGGTGGAGCAGGATCGTTGGAATCTGTCTCCCAGGCAGAGTTGTCGTAGGAGGATTCCTCAGTTGCATTTTGCATAGTATTTGTACTCTCAGGAAAATCTCCCCATCCAGTTGGCTGGATGTCTTCGAGCCTGATACGAGAGCTTTCGGGAGCAGTGTACTTGACCATATAGTCGTATTTTCCACTTGGTTATCCCAGGGTGTCCCATACTTCTGTGGAACTGGAGGAGTCATCCTTCTCGATGACGTTGACCTCTGGAAAAGCATAGTTAATGAATTCTAGTCCTGCAAACGTTGTGAATTCATCGTCGTGCTGGGTATTTTTAGAATAACCTGGGTGTTGATCCCATGACATAGTGGGGACGCAGGTATTCTGTTCAATGATGCTCAGCTGATTGTTCGGCTGATTTTCTTGCCCCAAGTCTCCTGGATACGGCTGTCAGATAGGCAAACCATCCATTGGGCCATAATAGTCATGGTCAAAGTTGTCTTTTATTAGAGTGTCCTCCTCTAATGAGTTTGGTGGAGCACGACACCCTTCCGGATCACAATCTCCGTATATCATTTCGACATCTGACCTGGGTATAAATATCGAACTCTGTGTAGGAAAGCAGAAGGGAATCTGCGTTTCGTCCTAAGACATATAACCGTCCTCGTTGAGATAGGATTCCCATTCTTCCTCCATATCTGAGGAATCATCTTTATTGATGGTATGCACTTCTTGAGATATTGGGTGAAGGAAACCTCCACTATGGAAGAAGTCCTGAATCGGATGAAGACTTTCATTGTTGGTAGCAGCTGTCTGAGTACAGGTTGCAGAAAAACCAAGACCCTTCTTTGTTTTGTTATCAATGGGAATGACAAGTTGCCCCCATCCTTTTGTATTGTTACCCTCAACTGCTTTGATAACATCCTTGTATGAGGAAATGGAAGTTCCCTCCTCAGATTGATTGTCCTTGCTCACCGACAGTGCTTGGAACTGAGTTCCAATAACCTCCTCGGGTTCTACACTAGTAGATGATGATAAGTTACTCACGAGCAAGGCTTGTTCTCCATAAACCGAGACGAACTGGTTGTTCTGGACGAACTTTAAATTTTGGTGGAGGGTCGAGGTGACTGCCCCAGCCTGATGTATCCAAGGTCTTCCTAATAAACAACTGTACGTTGCCCGGATGTCCATGACCTGGAAAGTGACTTGGAAAGTGTGAGGACTAATAGTTATGGGAAGGTCGACTTCGCCGATAACCGCTTTCCGAGATCCGTCAAAGGCTTTGACGATGACCTCACTGCCCCTCATCGGGGATCCTTTGAAGGATAATTGCATCAAAGTGGACTTCGGCATAACATTCAGGGCCGATCCTGTGTCTACCAGTACGCTGGCTAAAGCATCGCCCTGACAGCTGACTGTGATATTGAGAGCCATGTTGTGGCTTTTGCCCCCCTCTGGAAAATCCTCATCACTGAATCCTAAGTTGTTGCAGGAAGTGATGTTAGAGATAATGCTATCGAACTGTCTGATTGTTACATCCTGTTCCACAAAGGCCTTCTCTAAGACTTTCTGTAGAGCCTCTCTGTGGGCTTCTGAACTGAGTAAAAGTGATAGCACTGAGATCTTTAAAGGAGTTTGTAACAGTTGATCAACAATGTTGTATTCACTCTTTTGGATGAGCTTCAACATCTCATTATTGTTTTTCGGAAGGTCGGGATTACTGGATTGACCGACTGGTGGATTGGGAACTTCTGTCTAAGGTTCCTTTTCTTTGTTAAGTTCTCCAAATCCTCAGTTGAAGATTCGACCACTCCGTGTTACTCGACTGATGTCTGCAATATTCACGACGGAGGATAATGGAATTTCCTTTCCATTCTCAATTATCGTTGCACCGTATTTGTAAGGGATAGCCTTAGTTGATTCATACGGTAGTGGTCCCGGTAGATAGATGACTATGGGAGCCTTCTGATTTCTCTGACCATCGTAAGTAATTTCGATCCGTTCCTGGTTGGGAACTCTCGATTCATCAAGTAGAGGGATGATGGAACAAACATCCCTAGCCCTCTGATGATCAGAGATTACGACAACGTCCTCAATTTGATCAGCAAGGTAATCCGGCGCCCAGTTGATTGGTCCGGAACCCGGATATGGGCAAATCTCTCTACGATCCACCTGACCTTGAAGAGCTGCTCGCACAAGGTAACATCCTTGGTTACTTTCCGAACAGACTGTACAACGTTCATAGTTGTGTGGTGGCACCTGGCCACGCCCGCTTTGAATATAATGTAACCTCACTAGGTCAGTTTCCACAGATTGAACATCCTGACTTTGATGCCGAGTAGGGTTCCCGTTTGTAATACTAATTTGCTGGGTGTCTTCATCCATATAGATTAGAAGCCGCCAATGGTTCAACAAGTGCGGAAGTGTTTCCTGGACAAGGGCACAACCTTGATCACTTTTGCAACCCGCCTTACAGTTCTGATAATCATGTGATACCAGGAACCCGAGCCGGACCTGTTTAGCATGTAACTCCACCAGGCTGGTATTCATCAAACGAACATCGAAGATTTGGATCATGTTGATCTGATATGGATTCCTATCGTGGTAGTCCTGGATCCATCTAAGATCCATCTGACGCTGGAGGGCCTCTTGTATGAAAGAGCATCCCTGTTTGTTTACCGAGCAAGTCAGACAAGAATTGTAATCGTGCCGCGGCAGATTATGATACTGGTTTTGCCTTGAGTGCATTGCCACCAGGTTGACATTCATCACACGGATATCGTGGTTTTGAATGATGTTGGAATTCGTATAGGTCATGCTAACTCCACGGACTCGGTGCTCTTGGATCCATCCGAGATCCATCTGTTCCTGTAGAGCTGATTGCACCATAGAACATCCCTGATTGTTTTTAGAGCAGATATCACACTGGTGATAATTATGAGGTGGCACATGGCCATATCCACTCTGTCTACAATGCATCTTGACCAGATTGGTCCTTAACAAGAGTACATCATGAATTTGATAGACGTTGTTAGCCTCTCCCTCTATCAGGTTGACCGTAGCCTTCTCGTGTTGAGGCAGCGGGTTCGTGAGAACATTAGGATTCGTATCTTTGAAAGATAAGACCCCGCTCCTAACAAGCTTTTGCACATTGGATTTGAAACTGAGACAGTTCTCTATGTTATGCCCTGGTCCTCCTTGATGGTAAGGGCAAGTCTGATCCACCTTAAACCAAAAAGGAGGATTTTCCGGTACTGTGAGAGGGGACTTAGTCTGGACATGCCCCTTAGCTAGTAGTAACTAAAATAGTTCTGCGTACGATATGGGTATAGGATCAAATCCTGGTGGCTGAGTTGTACGATTGTTATTGTAGGGAGGACGAGCCTGCTGAAGAGGCTGTTGTGTCCTTTGTTGATTAGGTTGGCTCTGCGCAACCTGAGGATGATACGTAGAAATAGGTGCAGGGTTGATAGCAGAAGTTACAGCTGCTACTGGTTGATAACGTCGCCTTTGCTTTCTGAGAGAGATATTCCCAATATCTTGCTCTTTTTTCTTAGGGAGAGCACTACCGTATCGTTTTGCACTACTTGATGATCCAGCGTCTTTTACTAAACGTCCTTCTCGGACGGCTTCCTCAAGACGAACTCCCATACCGACCATTTCGGTGAAGTCACTGGGCGCACTGGCAACCATTCTGTCGTAGTAAAATGAGCTTAAGGTCTTTAAGAATATATTTGTCATCTCTTTTTCCTCAAGAGGTGGACAAATCTGAGCGGCAATTTCACGCCATCTCTGAGCATATTCCTTAAAGGTTTCTTTGTCATTTTGCGACATTGATCTGAGCTGATCTCTGTCGGGTGCCATGTCCAAATTGTATTTATATTGTTGGACAAAGGCAGTGCCAAGATCTCTGAAAGTGCTAATTGTGGCGCGGTTTAACCCCATGTACCATTTTAATGCGGCACCGGTTAAACTATCCTGAAAGTAGTGAATCAGTAGATCCTGATTCTCTATCTGAGCTGACATTCACCGAGCGTACATCACCAAGTGACTCTGAGGGCAAGAGTTACCCTTGTACTTTTCAAAGTTGGGCACTTGAGACTTGTGCGGGACTTTCACATTGGGGACCAAGCAAAGGTCCGCGACGTCTTTTCCAAATAAATACTGACCACGAATAGCTTGCAGTTCTTTCTGCATCTCCAGGAACTGCTCCTGGAATTCGTTCATTCTATCGAACATGTTGTTGTTTCCACCAGAAGGTATCTGTGGAATCTGTCCTTCCAGGACAGTGTGTACCACGGGCGGTGGTATAGTCATCATGGCCGAGACTCTCGGTGCCTCCTGAAGTTTGTAACCTTCAGGAGTTGCTGTCATGCCCCTGGCATCTTCGCTTTCTCGAAGTTTGTAACCTTCAGGCCCAGCGGCTCCTACTGCGGTCCCCTGATCCTTATTGATCAACAGGATATATCCTTCCGGGATATAGTTGATAGGCATGCCTCAGGGACGATCTTTCGGCATTTTGTACCTAGGATCGAACTTCTCCACTATAGGCATTGAGGTGATCTCCGAGATCACAGTCCTTTGTAGCTGAGCTTCGGCCATGACTTGCATGTTGTTACGAATCTTTCTCATATCCTCTCTCAGAGCATCGATCTCTTATTTCAACTCTCTATTCTCTTCCTCGAGATCATCCATCTTTTTCTGACGATTGGCCCGAGTATTGTACGAATGAGACAGTTTGACTCAAGAACCGAGATACAAACATGAGATTCGTAGGTAAGAAGAATACGTTACGTGAGAATGATGAATGCAATGATTATATTAATTGTTTTTTTTGGTTTAATCAAAATAAACTTCGACAATTAGATTGCAAATATCAAACAGTGGGGAAACCCCGTTTTGTTGAATTCAAAGGATTGCGGAAATAGAAATACAGTAGATTACAAGGTGCGGAAACAGAAACCTAAGCTAATGGGTCCCAAGTCCTCTCTGAGGAGAACCCGGGTGCTGATTCTGGTACTTTCCTCTTATTTGACCGAGGCTCTTGGGCCATTGTCGGGTTGTCATTCTTTTGCCAAGTGAAAGGAACGAGCAAATTCCTTTGGTTATCCTGATTATCCACAACATGTTGCTCTAAAATCTCGATCAGAGCATCCTTATCTTTCAGTAGTTGCTGTATTTTGGTACACTCTACATTGAGGGTGCGGTATTTGTTCTTCCAAGCCCTCATCTCCTGTTGAATTTTGTTGAGAATAACCTATAGTTTTTCCGTTTCAGTCATGAAGTACATGACAGATTCCCTTTGCGGAAGAACTCCGTGACGAAGATAAGGCATCTTTAGCTTGAGAGCTCTAGTTTGTATCCAGTGGAGATAAGGCTCCACCGAGACACAGTCCGGTTTTCCTAGAGACTCCCGTCCTTTCTTATGAACATGTTTCCAAGCGTGCACTATTTCCATCTTTAGCGCCCTGTCATTTTCTCCCTCCTTGAAGAAAAGACCTTCCAGATGAGCATTACGCGGGACATGCCTCATTGGGTATCCAAATTGACGACGAACCAATACCGGATGATAATTGATTCCTCCCTTAGTTCCGATAAGGGGTACATTTGGGAAATTTCCACAACGGTCAATAATTCTGATCCCGTCATAGATTCGATTGGACCAATCAATGCCAGAGTTGGTGAGAGACATGATTTTCTGCGACCAGCGTAAGGCACTCTTATGATCCCAAAAAGCAGCAGATTTAGGCAAATGGGAGATAAACCATTTGTATAGCAGGGGTACACAGCACGTGATCATTCCTCCGCTGTACAAATTCCCTAAGTGTACAGAATGATACGCGTCCGCGAGCAAGGTTGGCACAGGGTTTCCAATGAGAAAAACCTCAATGGAGTTGATATCGACGAAGTTATCAATGTTGGGAAACATAAATAACCCGTAGGTGAATAAAACAAAGATGCTTTCAAAAGCAGTCACGTTCCCTATACTGGCAAAGTACAGGGCTTTCTTTGTCAAGAACTGGGCTGGCAAACCTCGGATGCCACCCTTAGTGGTGATGTGAGTCCTGACTTTTGACTCGTCCAAATAGATTGCTCGTGCAATGACTTAATCCTTTGGAATTTCTTCCAGTCCAGAAAATGGAGCTTGATCAGTAATATGCAGACCAGTCAGGTGAAAATACTCCTCCAGCGTTGGTGCGAGCTGGTAATCCGGGAATGTGAAACAGTGATAAACCGGACCGTAAAACTGAATGAATGCCTCCATGATTCCTTCGATTACATGGACCCTTAACAGAGGTAGCAGACCTCCGTACTTGGCTCTGAAAGCTTCAGGGTTAGTGATCATCCTCGCTAATCCTCTCAAATCCTCTAGTTTTGGAACCCTGAAGGTGTACTTATGAGTTCTCCTTCTACCGAAATCCATGAGCGCAATCTTTTTCTCTGACATTTGCAATCATTGTCTTAGTTTAATTTGAAAAAAGAGAGACTAAAAGAGAAAATTTTCTTTGCTTTAATGTTTTTTAGATGAATGCATGAATGCAGCACACAAAAACATAGAAAAAACATGGGGTCAAAGGGTCGGTGTCATGAAGTCAAGGCTCTACCCATCCCAAAGGTTTATACTAGTGATTTTTGTACCTGTCTCTCAAAATCATCAGTTCTTGTCGAGAAAACACCAGCGGGCCGGGAACCGTGTTAGGTGATGTTTTTCGAAGAACCATCAGAAGAGGGTAGTATCGCGTGACAACCATTTTTAATAGTTTCCGCACTACTAAAAGAGGTTTTTCCTAGGTGTATACTCAATCTTTCCACATGCGGCATCACACGCATTCCCATTAGCAGAAAAATAAACACAGATATCAATTAGGAAAAGCAGTATATATATTTGTCCTAATGTCCTAGACTTTTAAGAGCTATGAATCCTATGTTCCTGACAGAAAATGGCTCCCCGGCGGAGTCGCCATTCTGTGGTACCTTCCCAACTTTAAAGGTTTTTGACCTAAGATCCTAGTGAAGTCAACAAAAGTCCTATCCCCAGTGAAGTTTAAATTGCAAGAAAGAAAGAAAATGCCCCACGGTGGGCGCCACTTTTCTGTAGCGAGCGATTTTGGGACGTGGTTCTTAAGCACTGTCGCTCTGGGGTTACTACAGGTCGATTCATTTTTTATCCTATTAAGCTGACGAAGGAAGGGAAATAGATGTCTCCAATTAACCCTGCTCGCATACTGAGTTTAAACAGCGGTCTGTTAGGTTACGGATGCTATATGGTAATAGGGCCTTTTTCTTCTTACTATGTTTAGAACGAAACACCGAGAATGTTCATGGGGATTTGTTAGGATGCTAGGACTGATGCTTTTCGATTGATGTATGAAGGTATGGGATTTAGGGTTTTGGATTAGTGTGCTCGCTAAGATTTTTCTTTCAATCTTATACCTACGTATTCCCGTTTACCGAAACAGGGAAATCAGAGCGATCGTAGTTCCTCCTATTCTATGGGAGGAAATGGTGTTTTGGTGTCTTGTTCAAAGCCCAAGACGTGAAGCTGAAGGTGATTTGTATCTTGTTCAAAGCCCAAGATGTTTTAGAGAGAATTTGTCATCTCTAAGGGGGGTATTTGTCACAACTGTTGGGTGGCTGATTATAAAGGAGAATTACTTTAACCGAGATATGTGAATCCGGCAATGCCATAATTTCCTTTATAGGGGATTTCAACCTGAAGGAGAAGACTTCAACTCAGTGTAGAGCAACGTTATCTTTCCTTAGGAATTTCTCATGCTAAAAGAGGGACAGTGGCATGGATGTAAATAATCCAGAGGCTTGCCGCTTACAGCATTTAAATGAAGGGGAAAAAGGAGTTGTTGATGTTTGTATACTGTGAATGAGGTACAGATTGATGCTAAAATGTTGATTGACTCAACCGGGGTTTTTTCTTATACAAAGCCTAAGAGGAGGCTATTGGCCCAACAAGAGGGTGTTTTTTGAGTGTCCCGTACGAAGCCCGAGATAGAGGCTAAAAGGTGTGACTCAACAAGAGAGTGTTTTTGTATCTCGTACAAAGCCCGAGATGGAGGCTAAAAGTTGTTTGACTCAACAAGAGAGTGCTAACAAGTGACTGACTCAACAAGGGAGTGCTTTCATATGTGTCTTGTACGAAGCCCAAGACGGAGGCTAAAAATTATTTGACTCAACAAGAGAGTCCTTGTATCTCGTATGAATCCCGAGATAGAGGCTGAAAGGATTTGACTCAACAAGAGAGTCTTTTATATCTCGTACGAAGCCTGAGATAGAGGGTAAAAGGATTTGACTCAACAAGAGAGTCTTTTATATCTCGTACGAAGCCCGAGATAGAGGCTAAAAGGATTTGACTCAACAAGAGAGTCTTTTATATCTCGTATGAAGCCCGAGATAGAGGCTATGGGTACCGTTTCAGTTGAGTGACAGGTCCAGTATGTTGGTTTAAAAGAGAAAATCAGTTCTTATAAAGAGACTGATTAAAGGTAAGGCTATGCTTTGGGGATTGATCAGAGGATCAAGGTTATTTCCTGTTCTTTAAGGAAATGGGAAATCCAGAGGGTATTTGACTTAGTGAAAATTTCACTAAGTGTTGGAAAAAAGTGATATTTTCACTTTTTGTGATTTTGATCATTCCATAACTCAAAATCCATAATGAATTTGGAAGGAGGTCAGTTCTAAGCTTGTGTAGGGGGTAATGAGAGCTATAAATCTAGCTTTGGATGGGGAAAAATGGCCTAGTGGTTTAGGAGTTATGATCCTCCAAAGTTGGTACCCTTGCCTCTTTGTTCATAACTTAGAAAATTTTCTAAGTTTTTATGGTTACCCCTTTTACAAGTTATCCAACTTTTCTTGATTTTTCTTGATGAATGATGATTCAAATCATACATTAACATCATTTTAGGGTTAAAAAACCATTTTTGTGAAAAATCTCAAAAAGTCGAAGTTGACTTTTGTGCACAGTTGACTTTTTGTCAGATGAATTCCAGACTGTGCGATCCTCTATGAAATCAAGTCCTTGACCTAAATAAAACTTGATGGATTGATTTAATAGGTGATATAGGGTGTATTGAATCATGTCCTAGGGTTTGGGAGCATGTCCTGGTCAAAAGTCAAAGGCACAGTTGACTTTTCTCGTGAAACCCTAATTATGGCTCTGATGAAATTGAGAGTTGTTGCTCAAGCTTCCTAGATCAATCCATTGTTGTGAATGGATCCATGTGGTTTATTAGAGACCCTCAAATCATGTCTTGAGGTCTTGGCTCATGATTTGCCCCAAAAGTCAACTTAGGGGTGAATTAGGTCAAGAAACCCTAATTCCTGATTTTTGATATATGCATCCCCTGAGGTCAAATTGACTTGATGCTTGGGTCCATGAGGTTCCATGGGGCATTTTAGGTCATGCTTTGAAGCATTGGCTCATGCCCAGAGTAAAATTTCCATCTGGAGGCCCTGGTCGACCGAAATCCTAATTTGGTGACACCGACTATCTTGAGGCTTGATCCACCTAGAAGAGAGCAACCTTGTGCTTAATCCTTGAAGTGGGAGTCATCTTGATCCATTGTAGATGTTTGAGAGGTTAGACAAGTTGAAGATCATGTCATTCCTTGATTGATCCTTTGTCTAAGAACTCAGATAGGGCTTGAAACCCTAATTTTGACTGTAGTAACTGTTCACCCATCTTTAGGAATACTGATGAGGCATGATGGTACATCCATATTGTGATGATGATTTGCACAATGATGGGAAATCTTAGTGGTCAAAATTTGGGGTATGACAATGTCGAATGGTTGGCAAGGGAAAAATGCATAACACTCCCGGAGATGTCCTTCACACTAGACCGCTCCCTGTTGGATATTTGAAGGTTTCGATTGATATTGCTTTAGAGCGGGATGTGGTACTACCTATACCTGACGAAGTGTCAGATGCAACATTGGTGGGGGATGCAATAGGGTCGTATGTTGCATGGCCGTCAAACCTCATCTTCATAGATGACTCGGTATGTTAAAAACCATTATTAACCTTTTAATTTTCAAATGTTTTACTTGCATATAAGTTATGATATGCTTAATTCTACCTACATTTAATTTACATGACATAGTTAGACTCCTTCAAAATCCAAATCAAAAGACAAAGGGATTGTGTGGCAAACCGAGTCGGTTGCATCACAAAAAGAGGTACAATGATATATATGCATCGAAAATGTTAATTCTATGATCCGAATTCAAAAGCTTCATGATTACTAAGTTTATGACTTATATGATTTTCAGATTCCTACACAAAAGGTGCAACAAGGGATCAAGAACAAGAAGCCAGTAGTCACCAAGGCAAAAAAAGCATCTATTTCTCGATTTCGCTTGTGCCTTGAAACAATTGTAGGCACAACGGATTTGATAGAAGGTGGTATCCGTGAAATACCTATGGAAGTAGGTATTTTTGGGTTTGCCTATTCAGAAACAATTTCTAAAGAAGACTTTGATAAGATATTTACGCATTCTGAATTAGGCGTCACTGTTATTAATTCATACATCAGGTAATGCATCGATTTTATTTATTTAATTGATCAATTTATTTACTCATTTCGATGAATATTAGAATGTTAATTATAATAACATATTTATTATAATCCGTTTTTATTTCTGGTTCTTGTATGAAAAATTGACGCTCCCGCGTCAATTGACTGAAAGATACTCCTTCTTAGCTCCCAACTGTGTCAATGCAAATTTAATCACTCGAACTCCAGATGAGGTCAAAGATCACCTAGTGCGTGCATTTATGACCAACATTCATACAGAGAAGTTGTATCTTTTAGCGTATAATACTGGCCATGAGTAAGATTTTCATCCTAACTTCCTTTATTATAATTTTTCGCTTTTTTACGTTGTGTATAACATTTCCATCTATACTTTTGTTTTATTTTACAGTGGACACTGGTTGTTGCTTGCGATTAATCCGATAAAAGAAATTGTCTATTATCTGGATTCGCTAGAGGGTGATTGCACAAAATACCCAGAGATGAAGAATATGATTGATACGTAAGTGATGCAATTGTTCTAAATATTCGCGTGTGTATTTCTTTATTTATGCGAGATTGTTCTAACTATTTGTTTTATAATATCTTAGATCCATAAAAATATTCCGATCACAACGACAAGCTCGGGTACCAAAGTCCAGAGCAAACAACATTATGTGGATAAGAGTGGAGGTATGATTTGATATTATAATAGTAATGCTACTTGATAAGACAATTCATCTATGATACTTATTAATACTTCCTTTTTCTATGTGTAGTGTCCTCGGCAACGTAATGGTATCGATTGTGGTTATTTTGTCATGAGATTCATGAAAGAAATTATTCTTTTGGAACACATAGAGATTCCAACCATGGTATGAATTTATTTTAAGATTTATTATCGGATATTTCATCTAATTAATTACTTTTAACTAAATCTTGCATATTATGTAAAATGTAGTATTTTGATGAATTCAAGTGTGCCACCTACACGAAAGACAAATTGGAAGAAATATAGGAGGATTGGTGTCAATACATGGTTGCACTACAACAGATAAGACCTTAGACAGCGCTTTTTTTACCCTTAGACAGCGCTTTTAAGCGCTGTCTAAACCTGCGCTGCTATAGGTTTAGACAGCGCTTTGGGTAATCCCAAAAGCGCTGTCTAAAGGGGGGTATATTTAATGAAAAGCGCTGTCTATGATACCTTTAGACAACGCTTTTTGACATTATAAGGTATACCTTAGACAGCGCTTTTGGGAAAAACGCTTTCTAAGCCTTACCTTTTTTGACATTTTTTTGGTATACCTTAGACAGCGCTTTATCCAAAAGCGCTGTCTAAGGTCAACCTTTTTGAACTTTTTTAGGTATACCTTAGACAACGCTCTTGGTAAAAGCGCTTTCTAAGGTCCACCTTAGACAGCGCTTTTGTCAAAAGCGCTTTCTAATCCCCACCTTAGACAGCGCTTTTACCAAAAGCGCTGTCTAAGGTATACGAAAAATTTTATATAAATTTTTTTAAACCACAATTTTTACCAGGTTTTTTAAACCAGAATTTGACCTGTTTTTCAACCAGCAATTTTTTTCACCAAAATTATATATTTAAAACAATTGGCAATTCAAACCAATATATATATTTAAAATTACAAACCAAAATTATATATACACCTATTTATAATTACAAATCATTACATTTTTTCTACAAATGCACATATTACTTATACTAGTACTTTTGCATCCAACCAAAGCATTGCTTCAAATCTACATTATAGGTCCTGAAAACACAAAGATTGTAATTCAATTAAAAGAATACATAAACAAAGTTACACATATTTAAATTCTCATCAATTAAAGTAAGAGTACAATATTATACCTTGTAAAATTCCGAGCTCCATAATGTATTGACACCAATCCTCTTTAATTTCATCCAATTGAGAAATTGAGTAATGAGCACACTTGCATTCTTCAAAGTACTACATAATAATATAACATAGTTTGATTTAGTTTTAACTATTTCATTAGACATGAGAGATATGTGTTAATATTAAAATAACTCATAAGTTAGAAATACATACATCGGATGGAATCTCTATTCGATCCAACAAAAGAGTGTCTCTCATAAACCTCAACATGAAATAGCCGCAATCTATTTGATTGCGTTGCCGAGGACAGTACAAATGAAAAGAAAATATGGATAAATCCTAAGTTTTATCAAGTAGCATCACTAATATAATAAAACATGTGATAATTAATATACCTTCACATAATTCCATGTAATAATGGGGTTGACTCTCCGCCGTGGTAGATGGCTATCTCGTAGTGCTAGGAAAGCTTGTATAGCGCTAATAAAATATAAGTGAATATTTAGAACAATTCACATAAATAAATAAACAAACAAATAAATATACACATTCATATTTAGAACAATCTCACTTACGTGTCAATACACTTCTTCAAATCCGGGTATGTTGTCCAATCATTTCCTAACGAATCCAGATAATACACCATTGCTCTGCTAGGATTAATTGCGACCAACAACCAATGTCCACTGTAAGATTAAACAAGTGTTAGATGGAAACTTTCTACACGACGTCAAAATACAAAAAAACTATAATAGATGAATTTAGAATGAAAATCTAACCCAGTATTAAACGGTAAAAAGAATAACTTTTCCGTTTCTTGGTTGTCCATAAAGACGTCGCGTATATACGCCAGGACCTCATCTGGTTTATTGATTATTAAGGTTAAGTTGACAGACGCCGGGCATAGGAATGCAAATCTTTGCTGCAATCCGTGTGGGCGCATAACTCTGTCATACAGAAACCTTAAATAAAAACATCATTAACATTAGACTATTCATTTGAAACATAAAGTAAATAAGTTGTTCAATTAATATACCAAAGTAGATCGGATATATACCTCACGTATGTATTGACAACAGTGCCGCCCAATTCTTCATGATTGAAAACTTGCTCGAAGTCTTCATTACCAATAATTTGGTCATGTTCAAAGCCATAGATACCTTTCTCCATATGTATAAGACGAACACCTCCGGTGATAATATCTGTCACTTGTAGATACGTCTGGAGGCACGACCTAAACTTGGAGATAGGTTGTTTTCTACCCCTACTCTTCTTAGCACCAACATTTTTTTGCGTTGAAATGTTGCTAATCTCTTTAACAGACAGCTATATATCATATAATTTGTTAGATGAAGTATAAGATATCCAATTTAAAATTTTCTATGCATAAATATCATATAATTGTGATGTACCTGTTTTTTTGAAACAACGGACTCGGTATGCTCCGGAATCCGCTTATCCTTTGTTTTGGATCTTGTTGGAGTCTAAATAACATTACCATGTAAAAAATGAAAATAAAATGCTCGTAAAATCTTTGAATCTACACATTAAGGTTAACAAAGGTTTATAACGGTTTTAAGCATACCTCATATCCTACGAGTATGAGGTTTGACGGCCATGCAACATACGACCCTATAACAGCTCGCACCAATGTTACATCCGAATCATCGTCAGGATAGGGTAATGGTGCTTCCTCCTCTATAGCAATATCAACTGATACTTTCAAACTTCCAGTAGGGAGGGATTTATTGTGAAGTAATTGTACCCCATTGTTATACACTTTTCCCTTTGCAACCTTCCGATAAGTTGGTGAAGATAAGAAGAGCTGACATTGGGAAACGCCCTAAAACCAAAAATAAATATGCCATTGTTAATGTGTATATATGTCATTTAAATAATTTAAGCTACTAATTTAATTTCATAAATATATATATAACTACCTCTGGAATAATCGGATGAAAGCTGCAGTTGATACTATCTTTCTCCGATCCATGTCTAAAACCTGAAGCGTTATCCCTTTCTTTTTCCTTTCGTAATTCCCGAACCTCAGCTTCTAGTGCTTCCAATTTAGCTTGAAGTTCTGAATTACTAGCAACCTTTCCCTTTTTAATATTCAAGGAGGTCGGGGTGATCCCAAATGCCTTACCCCTCACCCGACCAGAATACTCAGGGACATCTAATGCCCGACTAAGTATGCTCATGGTATCATCTGGAGATACAGACTGAGATAACGCCTCCTGAAAATAAGATGAATATCGAATATTTGTCAAATATTTGTTAATAAAGTTTTGATTTAATTAAAGAAATATTATTATACTTACACATTTCTCAAATACTTGTAGAACCTCTTCTGCAACAACTCCAGACTTGCCCACACGGGCTTCCTTCCACAAGACATGTGCAGGAAGAGATGTTTCAGAGCTATTCGCCTTTTGTAACTACATATAAAGCCAAATAATATGATCAAATATAACTCATGATGAACAATTATTATATCATTGCAATATATTGATACTTACCAAAGATTGCTCCAAACGTCCATATCCAACACGTCATTTCCTGTATTTATACTTTGGAGCTGATGCTCTTTCCCGATTAATTGCACTTAATCGCTTAAATTCTTGGGTTTGTCGTTTGGATTTAAACGTTACCCATTCTTGTGGTGAAATCAAACTTGCATATTTAGATGGATACTCTCCATCAATAAAGTTATCGTCAGCATCCCTAAGATAGGTTCGGTTTAAATATATCCTAAACCCTCTTAGGAGCTTCCCTGCCAATCTCATCAAAAGAGCTTTTCTTTCTTCCTCGACGTTGAAGCACCTCTAAAAAAACGATACACATTGGTTAGTACAAATAATTTGAAGGACATAATTAGTTGGCATAATTAAAGACATAATTATGGTACCTTTATCTCATTCCAAATTTTTTCTTTGGTTTCCTTCAACTGTTTGGTTCTCCAATCATCACAAGTAATAGGAACCGCATTCCTTACAAGTGCACCAATGAAACTTGTCAAAGTATGACCGTTAGGCTCAATAAGTGTATTCGAAGCGCTCCAATGCACATTATAAGTGATGCCTTGATCTCTAGCACGAATCACTCTCTTCATAATGGTTATTCCTCTTCTAATCTCTTCTTCCATAGATCTGTTACTTCCAACCTGAATATCGGGATCATCATCATGTAGGTGATCATCATCATATGGGTGATCATCATCATGTGGGTGATCATTGTTAGTAGCCATCTAACCTGTAATAAATAAATCAAGGATATCAAATATAATATATAACAAATATAATAAAGAAATCAAGGATATCAAATATAACAAATATGACATAATATTTGACAAAGATGCTACTCAAACTTGCTTCAGTTAATGCAGTGGACTATCAAACTTAATTAAGTGAGCTTTTTATGTCCTTATTTGGCACATGAAGTTCAAATAAATTTATGTCCTTCTTATAGCTTCTAATTGGTTATCTTACAGTACTAATGTAGATAAGTCAGTAGTTTCATCGATGGCTTGTAATTGAACCTTAATCAACATTTGAACATGCTGAATTATTTTAATTTAAAATGACTCCTACCCTTAATCTAACAGTTAGTGCAATGGCATATAGTCAATACATTTTCATTTTTGCTCATTTTTTACATGTATGATCAAAACTAGTGTATGTTGTATGCAGTTCATGACATGCTTTCTTTTCTGTTCATGTTCTTTCTGCATGTATTAAATTACTTTATGCTGTAATAAAGATAAAATATTTTAATTTGATGCCATCACTATGTTTCTTAGCTAATGTAGTACCTAATTGTTGCAGCCTCATTCACTGGATAATCAGGCTTTTATAAGGAAGTGCAATGATGTGAATATTAACTGAGTATCCAAAGGATCTTGTACGGGTGGAAAAACAGAAGATTTCATGGCT
The DNA here is from genome assembly GCA_022829125.1 of Lathyrus tuberosus. Lineage (NCBI taxonomy): Eukaryota > Viridiplantae > Streptophyta > Magnoliopsida > Fabales > Fabaceae > Lathyrus > Lathyrus tuberosus. Next base: position 769,918 of record JALAZF010000446.1, read on the forward strand.
GCTGCAAAAGTTTTTCTAGCATCGGTATACATCTTATTTTCTATAATATTATAATAAAACTTCATTAACAAACTCATCAAACATACTCATCAAACATACACATTCACTACAAAACTTCATTAACAAAACTTCATTAACAAAACTCATTAACAAACTCATCAAACATACTCATTCACTACAAAACTTCATTAACAAAACTTCAAACATACTCATTCACTACAAAACTTCATTAATAAAACAGTCCAACATAACTTCATTAACAAAACTCATCAAACATACTCATTCACTACAACATTGTAAAGCAACAAAACCCTACAACAACAATGTAAAGCAACAAAACCCTATTCTTCACAACAACGACGTACCTTTAACGACGACAATGAGTTTGCAACGGACGGCAATACAACGACGGCAACGGACGGACGACAATGCAACGACGGTAACAACGAACGACGGCACGGTGGAGGACGGTTGACGGTGAAGGTTTGAGTTCGCAAGGGTTTTGAGCTCAGTTCGCATGCAGGGGAGAAGAAAGAGCGGAAATATGAAAATGAATACTGACTATTCATATATTTTAATTTAATTAGACCTTAGACAACGCTTTTCATAAAAGCGCTTTCAAAGGTGGACCTTAGACAGCGCTTTTAAAAGCGCTTTCTAAGGTTGGCCTTAGACAACGCTTTTGATTTTATTTTTTTTTAATTTTTAAGACCTTAGAAAGCGCTTTTAAGGAAAGCGCTGTCTAATATTTTCCTTTAATTTTTTTTTAAATTAATAAAACTTTAGAAAGAGCTTTTTACCGAAGCGCTGTCTAAGGTCTTATATTTTTTTTAAATTTATAAGACCTTAGAAAGCGCTTTTAACTAAAGCGCTGTCTAATAGTTTCCATTAATTTTTTTTTTTAAATTTATAAGACCTTATAAAGCGCTTTTGACCAAAGCGCTGTCTAAGGTCTTATATTTTTTTGCGCTTTTATTTTTTTAAATGAATAGTTTCCTTGTTTTTAACTTATAGCAGCGCTTTTGTATTAAAGCGCTGTCTAAGGTGCGATGTTATAACTTACTTTTTTTGTAGTGTTGAAATGAGAATTTGTTAGTTTTAGAAATTGTGTTAGGTTTATGGAAGGTGTTGTATATATAGGTGATGGATATGGTGTATAAGGTTTCGATTTGGTGTATGAAATTGGTGTTGTGTAGTTTGTATTGAGTTATATATATGTAATGTTTATTTTGGTGTTGTATATATAATGGTTTTTACCATTTATGTGTTGAAGTTTTATCGTATAAAGGCCTATTGTTGAATTATAATGCTATAAGGCCTATGTGTTGACATATAATGGTATCAAAGGCCATGTGATGAATGGTTATGAATTCTGATAAATTATACAAGTTTAATAATTGATTTTTCAAAAAAAAGCTTTTACAAAACTTTTTAATAAAAGACAGTGCTTTCTAAAAAAAATGCTGCCTAAAGGGGTGTAATGGCGTATACATAAGACAATGCTTTTAAAGCGCTGCTAGAGGTGGGCATACGAAAGCGCTTTTCTTTAGAAAAGCGCTGCCTAAAGTGGGACCTTTAGCAGCGCTTTATAAAGTGCTGCTAAAGGGGGACATACGAAAGCGCTTTTCTTTGGAAAAGCGCTGCCTAAAGGGGGACTACGAAAGCGTTTTTAAAAGCGCTGCCTAAAGGGGGGACTACGAAAACGCTTTTCTGTGGAAAAGCGCTGCTATAGGGATCCTTAGGGGGACCTAAAACAACGCTTTTTAAAGGAAAAAAAGCGTTGTCTTTACCTTTAGCAGCGCCAGCTTTGGCAGCACTTTTAAGCGTTGCTAAAGGAAAAAAAAAAGCGCTGCTAAAGGTCTTCTTTGGCGTAGTGTAAGTTGGTGGGTAAGGAAATTGCTTAGAAGGGGAAGTGGCAACCTCGGTGGGAAAGTTGTTCTGTTGTCTATTTCAAGACACTTCCGTGTTACAGCAACTAAAGACTCTCTGGAAAAGAGATAACGTGCGTATGATTGATGTCTCACCCACACCTGTTTTGCAGGTATGAGTATGAACAATGCAGAAAGGCACAAACCTTTTCCTCAACTAAGCACACAATTTTTTTTTCTTTTCTAAACCTAATACTTTGATGATGTTTTGAAACCAAAACCACATATATGCATACGACTATTTCTATTGTTATTTGACATTTTTTAACGTTTTGTTTTCCTATTCTATTTAATACATAATTACAATAATTATTTATTCTTTTTCTACTCATTAATATTGTTTTCTTTAATTTTATTTACAACTTCATTTGTCAACGATTACTTCGAATTTATTGTTCTACTCACAATTAAAATCGATTTTTTTTAAATCTTTTTCTACTCACAATTATTTCGATTTATTTTTAATTCCATAACATAACTATTAAATTACTCAAAAATTAAGTAATTTTGATCTATGTTTTTTATTTTTAACAATTTCTAAATCTTTCTTTTCTATGTTAAATAATTTTAATTTGCTAATTTTTGATAATTTCTCGAAATTTTGGATAATCATAATAAAAAATTCCAAAAAAATTTAATAACGAGAGTAATAGCAACTTTGTCAATTCGTCCATAACGGTCAAATTTAAATATATAAGCATCATGAACCCATACCTCCCTTCCCTCTATTCCATCATCCTTGCCAACGTAATTTTAGTTCTGAAATTTTTTATCCTTCCCTCTATTCTATCATCATTGCCAAGAAAACTTTATGCTGCGACTAGGTCCAAACAAGTTCAACCAAGATTTTGCGCAGGTGATTAAGTTCACCTTTCTACTCTGTTGGTATCTTATAGTATCTTATACGGATTCTTCAATAACAGAGTCTATGGCTTTTCAGGTGTTTGGTTTTCAGTTGGTTTGAGTATTATTCCTTCGGATCGAAAGGTGTTTGTTGAATTTTCTTTCCACCTTCCATTTTTTTATTGATATAGTTTTCTAACTCCGATTCTTGTATGTCTTCTTTAGGTGTTTGCGTTTAAGTTGGTGCTTGGTTTTCCGTTGGTTTGACGATTATTCCTTCGACACATAATCATCTTTGTTTGTGTCGCCCATTGTTCGAAGTGATAACGTTCAGAATTTTGGAAGTGTGATCTTCATTTTCTGGGTTGAGAGCTTGGCAGGTGTTTCTTGAATAAAACCAGTTGGTTTCGTCCTCCAAGAATCGAGTAGATTTTGGGGGTTTTGCACAAACCGTTTCGTTCTACAGAGATTCAGCCGGGCGAAGGTAATCGAAGATTGGAGCAATTGTTCGGTTTAGTAGCTGTAATCGGAGGATCGTAGAAGAGAGGTTTGTGTTCGAATTTTTGGTAGATCGCAATAGATCGAGTGAAGGTAACCGAAGAACGGTGGGTTTTTTCGGTTTAGTAGCGTGGGACGGTAATTGGATCAATCATATTCGAAGGACTTGATTCGTATTGAATCAAGGGGAGAGAAGACTCTGCATCAACGATCGAAGACGTTCGAGGGTTTGGATGTTCATTGTTCTTCTCTTGTAATAAACAATTTGCAACAGCTACATATATATATATATATATATCTCAATTCCAATTGTGGAGTTGGGGGCAGACGTACCCAAAGCGAGGACGATTGGGGAACTGCCTAATCAAATCTCGTTTGTTCTCTCTTTCCTTAACTCTTTTACATTTCAGTTTGGTTCGAATTTGTGAAGTCGCAAGTTATTGAAATTTCCGTCGTAGTGTAATCGTAAGCTGATAAACTGTTTTGTTAAAATTGATACAATTCCTTGAATTGTATCTTGGAGCAGCTTTACATTACCTTCCATAGAAATTCTGCACTTAGTGTGTCTACGCACACCGGGTGTTTGATAATTTGTCTCAAAGCAAAAATTGAACGCATTGCTTTTAATTGTTTATCATTTTACCTCGTTGGTTTGGATTAAACATCAAGCAAGCGATATTTTGTTGATTGCGTTATAAGTGCAGTAATTGAACTGAATTTTTCTCTTCCGTACTCATTCTCAATATATTCGTGCATATCCGATCCTTTTAGTAGAAGGTTCGTGGTAGACGGAAAATCCAGTGGTGTGCTTCCGTTAAATTTTTTAAAACAAATTTTTGTAACCATTTGCGTGTAAAACTCTAGGGATCTATTCAACCCCCCTTCTAGATCCATAGCCATCGTCTAACAATAAACCCATGAGGTTATGTGACATAGACTTCTTCGTCTAAGGGACCATTCAAAAATGTTGATTTCAAATATAAGTGAATTATCGACCAGCGTTGCTTACATGCCAAGGCTACCACCAATCAAACAATCTCCATTCTTGCTACTGGTTCATATACTTCAGAGTATTCGAGTCCTGCTCTCTAAAGAAACCATCGAGCTACTAATCTTACCTTGTGTCTTGCAATTCACCCATCAGGATTGTGCTTCAGTTTGAACATTCACTTCACTTTGATAACTTTTGTGTGTGCTGGAAATTTGACTAGCTCCCATGTATTATTTCTTTCGATCTCTTATAAATCTTCAACCATAGTTTCATTTCATTGTTTATCTTTGAAGGTATCTTTATAGTTGATTGGTTCAACACCTTCAAGTAAAGCGAAATGAACCAAATCTCCATCTAGCATGACATCATCATCACCAACCATTTCACAGTCTTGATGCCTTGTTGGGAGTACTATGGTTCTTTTAGGTCTTTGGCTTGTGCTAGCCACACCCTCTCGATTGTCCACGTCGACTTTGATAGTGACTGAAATAATATCGACTGGAATTTCTTCCTGCTCGCTACTTTCTTCATCAACTTCATAGTCCATCAACGGTTTGCTAGTCGTATCACTTGAATTCCAATCCCAGATAGAATTTTCATCAAACATAATGTCTTGACTCATCACAATCTTATCATTTATTGGGTTGAATAGCTGGTAAGCTCCAGTTTTTTGATATCCTACCAGAATCATAGGTTCACTTTTATCATCAAGTTTCCTTCTCCTTGCATCAAGAACGTGCTTGTAGCAAATAGAGTCAAACACCTTCAGATGACTCACTGGTGGTCGTTTGCCACTCCAAACTTCTTCTGGAACCTTATTCTTCATCTTCTTGGTATGGAACCTGTTCAAAATATAACAGTTGCGATGACAGTTTCACCCTATAAGGATTTTGGAAAATTCCTCTACTTCAGCATGCATCTCACCATGTCCAATATGGTTATGTTTCTTCTTTCTGCTATTCCATTATGTTGAGCCGTGTAAGGATCAATTACCCCATGATAAATACCATGTTCTACACATAATTCTTCAAACATCTTGGACGTGTATTCGCCACTTTCATTTGTTCGTAAAACCTTGATCTTCTTTTCACTCTGGTTTTTCACAAGCATCTTGAATCTCTTAAAGATTGTAAATACTTCGTCCTTTCGCTTGATCACATAGATCCAAAGTTTTCAACTATACTCATCGACAAATGAGACAAAATACTTGTTTCCACCAATGGTATAATCCATAAACGGGCCACATACATCTAAATGTAATACTTCTAGTATGCAAGAGGATCTCATTGGCATAGTTGAAACGAAAGACTTTCTGAATTTCTTTCCGGCTAAGCAACCTTCACAGAGTTTATCGGGCATCTCAAGACTTGGTATACCAATTACCATATCTTGAGTAATCAGCTGATTGAGTGATCGAAAGTTTAAATGTCCAAACCTCAAATGCCACAGCCAACTATGCTTGTGGTCGACAACAATTTTTAGACATTGTACTTCAGTCGAACTGATCAAGATCTTGAATGTCCTATTCTTCGACAAAGGAGATTTCAAGACCAAATTAGTATGAGTGTCGAACTGTTCCAAGGCCCATCTTTCATAATCACTAAGAAACCTTTTTTCAACCAGTTGTCCAACACTTAGGAGATTGCATTTCATTCTAGGTACATAAAGTACATATTTGATCATAGTTTTTCCTCCATTGCTCTTTTGAATAATTATGTCACCAGTACCTTTTGCTTGCAATGAGTTATTATCAGCAAGTTTGACCTTGTTCTTCTTCAACAAGTCAAAATCTGCTAACCACACTTTTCGACTAGTCATGTGATTCGAGCAGCCTGAGTCGAGGAACCAGATCTTGAAGTTGACATAGTCTTCTGCAAGTGCAGCCATAACCACCATATCTTCAGAATCATTTGAATCTTAGCGTGCAAAGTTCGCTCCTTCCTCCTTGACTTTTGTCGCTACCTTATCTTTCCTGTACCAAAAATTCTTGGCCAATTGACCCTGTTTTCACAGTTATAGCATTGTACACCTTTTTTCTCTTATTTGTCTTTTTGATAGAAGTTTCCTTCTCCTCTTTTCGAGGATTCAGAAGCCCTATCATCGACCTTATGCTTTTGAGGGTTTGACCAAGACTTCTTATTCTGAGTCTTTTCTTTTTTGCATTTGAATTTGTTGGAACCACTATGCTTTTTCCATGCCTGAGCCTGCAGTGCTTGTATCAAATATTGAACCCCTTTCCTTCCGATGATCCGAATCTCATGCGCCTCCAACGAACCAACCAAATCTTCCAGTTTTAGAGTTTCAAGATTGTTAGATTCTTGAATAGCTACGATAGCGTGATCAAAGTGAGAGGTAAACGTATGCATTACCTTCTCAACTATCATCTTATCATATAGGGTTTCACGACAACCCTTCATGAGATGGACTAGATTATGCACCTTCGACACATAGCTGCAATCTTTTCGTCTTATCCAATCTACATCAATTCATATTATCATCGCAAAGTCTTCAATTTGACAACTTTTAATTTCTCACCTCCTTCATAGTAATTGACAAGAATATCCCATGCCCCATTCGCCTACTCATCATGAGAGATCTTGTCGAAATTCGCCAAATTTACCGCCGATTGAATGTAGTACGTAGCTTTGCAATATTTCTTCTTAGCCTCCTTGTTTGCAACTCTCTGAGCATCAGTTTCATTCTCAGCAAGCTCAGGGACGCCATTAGTAACCACTTTAATGATTTCATGAAAGCCAAACAGAGATTGCATATGTTTTTCCCATCAGATCCAATTCTTACTGTCAAGAATTGGAAGAGAATTTGAAATGTCGTTGGTGTCATTCATCTTTGCAGCAAACGCGATTAAAAACTCATTATCTTAGAAACACGATCATCGACGTGTGATTTTTTAAAATACTATCAAGAAACTAGTCGAAGCTCTAGATATCAGTTTATTAGTGCGTGAGACACTTTTAGTGAGGAGAGAAAGAACGAGAGAGAATGAAGATAAGGATTGATATTATTGAATTATGATTATACAAATTGAATCACTAAATATGTCTATTTATATACAACTAACTTGTATACTAAGTGACAAACCCTAAACCCTAATTAACTTTGGGCTTGGGCTATAAAAGTTGAATTATATCACAACAAAAATGATCATATAAACTCAATTGTATTAAATATCCATACAAAAACAAAATAGAAACCTATGAGATGGAGAAAGAAAGAAGAGAGAATAAAGAAAATTTTGACATTTGGAAATAAAGATTTTATCTCTCAAATAAATGTAATTGTTAATTAAAATAAGATAGATATTATTCTGGTAGTGACCCATGAGATGAAAAGTTAGTTTTCTACACTACTATTGAGTATTATCTAATTTGATAAGGTATAAAAAAAAGACATTTTAGAAAACTGTGAGATGGAGAAAGAAAAATAAATTGACATTTGAAAACAAGAATTTTGTCTCTCAAATAAAGACAATAATTAATTAAAAATAAAATAGGCATTGTGTTGATAATGACTTGTTAGTTGTTTGAACAATTTTATAAAATAATTTGTTAATTTTATAACTATGAATTATTTTTAATATTTAAGAATAATTTTTTAATACCCATAAAATAGTTATGTTTTCTGTTGAGACTAAATTTTGTGTTTTGAAAATTAAATATTTTTGTGTATTTCTCTTCATTTCATTAAAAAATGGTTCAATTTTATTTATTTATATTTAGAAAAATAGAAGGGATAGAGAATATGGAGAGAGAGAAATCTATAATATAAGAAAATAACATGTTGTAAAAATATCATTTATGTCATTCCCTCTAATTTTGACACATCCCCAAAATGGGGGCAAATTTGGTCCAAAACTTTCCTTTTTAACCGAAACTAGCAAATTGAACCCATTTGGTTTCTATTCCTTCTACTTTCTTTCACTTTTGCAATGATGAGAACCGAAATTTATTCTATTTGGTTCCAAACCAACATATCCAGTCCAACTTTTTCAACTTTTCTCTTATGTGTCATCATATCATTGTTGTACTTGAATAGGGTTTCTCTTTCATTACAATGATATTCTCTCTCTCTCTCTCTCTCTCTCTCTCTCTCTCTCTCCCTCTCTCTCTCTCTCACTCTCTCTCTCACTCTCTCATATTCAATAGGGTTTTCGAAACCCTTTGTCTCTCTCCATTTCTTGGCTCTACATGTAACACCCATATATAATAAATATCTAGAATATACATATTATACATAGTTGCAAATTTGGTACTGAAATAAACCAGTTTCTAGTGACACATTGTACATATTACATGCCAAAAAATGAACAACTACAATAGCACAATGCATACAAGATGCCCAAAATATAAAATAAGAACTAGATCATCATGGAATGATCTCAAAATAACCATCTGCACAGTAAAAAGCCATCCTAAAAAGTAAGATAAGTAAGGACATCAAGCTATTTTGTCCTTACCCTTCGCCGAATCAGAACCACCTGAAAAATAATCAAAAAATATGGGGTGAGATAATAATCCCAGTGGGTTCCCTATCTTATGGGTCCTCTCGGCTTTACAAGGTCCTAACCAAGCCTAGCTCGAGTTCTAAGGGGAAAAAGAGACTCAAGCTCACAAAACTCACATTGTATAGGAACATGTCTCATGAGTTCATCAACTCACTCAATCACTAATCGGAAATCATACCAAGGCATTTTTCCCCGACCAATCATACGTCTAGGGTTCTCGACACGGGTCACAGATCCTTGTATCATACATCGACTTTCTTGAACACTTCAAGCTCTTCTATGGGAGTCTAACCCATTTGGTTGCACATATGGGACTCTAAACTATTTCGTTGAACATATAGGACTCTGTTGCACCCCAAAATTTGCCCTCACATCTTTGAGACAAATTGATTCAAGAAGCTTCCTTACACTCCTGGGAGTCTCAAAAGCTCAAGACTACTCAAGGGTATCCTCATGTCAAGTCTCAAGCCTTGCTTCACAAGTTTGCTCAGTCAATTGCTCAAATGATCAACAACCGATTGTATTGGACCAAGAGTCAACTTTGACCAATTTACAGTCAAACGTCATCATTTCTTGCCAACATCAAGATTTTGAAGTCCCATTCATCATTTGATCAAGGGTTGATCATGATTCCTCAAGAAAATCAAGATTTACTCAAAAGTCAAAAATTGCCAAATTAGAGTTTTCTTAAGGAAAAGTCAACTGAACTTTGACCACGTACAACTTTCACATACTTCATCAGAAATTCCTCAACCAAAGTTCATTTTGAAGGAAATTCAATTCTCTACAACTTTGTCTCTCTAAGTTCAAGGCCAAAAATGCCTCTTTTGAGAGATATGGACCAAAACTTTACAGGTCATTTTGAAAGTCAACAAAAGACACTTTTTTCGTCAAAGCAATTTACACAAAAATAAAGACTTCAAATGAAAAAGTGATCAACACGAAAGTTGTAGGGGACATCTTGAGGGTTCCAAAAAGTCCAAGATCACCTTCATATGACAAAAATTGAGAGAGTTACGATTGGTGCAAGTTGAGCAAAATTTGAGAAACGCATGAAACCTACATTGAACATTTTTGAGCTTTTGGACCAGTAGGCCTATCTTTTAAGGTTGAATCATGTTTATGACATATTCAAGGATCTCAAAGTTCAATTTGGTATTATTTTGATTTTGATTTTATTTTATTTTGATTTTATTCAAAGAAATAAACAAAATTTAATAAAACAAAATAAATCAAATAATGGTGGGCACATGGATCCTTTTAAATGGAGTTTCTAGAAGGTTAAAACATGTCATTCAAGGCCATCAAAACCCAAATAAAACCGTGGGAGAGAGTGAAGGAAACATGGTTTTCAAAAAAATTAAAATGGTTGGAAACATGTTCCTTGATCCTAGCTTTTCAATGATTCTTTGTCTACCATGTTTCTCCTATAAATACAAGGCTCAAACACAAGAGAAAAGGAGGCAAGAGGCTTCACAAAGGAAGGCTTCCAAATCACAAAATTTTTGAAAAAAAAAAGAGGTGAACATTCAAAACTCCATTTCCAATCATTCTCAATCCAAACCAAGGATTAAATACTCATCCTAAAGGTTCAATTCCCACCCCATGCAATTTCTTTTTAACCGTTTTCTAATCCCTTTCTTTTATCATATTTCAATTAATTTATTTATTTCTTTTCAATTAAATTAAAATAATAAAAAAAAATCATAAAACCGTTAAAAGAATAAAAAATATAGTTTTAGTTATGTAATCATTTTTTAGACTTAGATTTTTTTTATTAAAATTAATTTTTTAGACTTAGGCTTATAATTAATTAATTTTTGTACAAATGAATTAGAAATTAGGTTTATTTATTTCAAAATTATTTCTCAAAAATAAAATAAAAACGAATATTGACTTAGATATTTAGGACATTTAACTTGACTTTTAATATGTAATTGCTTTTCGTTTATCATTTATTTTCTTAGAATAAATGTATAGGTTTGTGCATAAAATTGTAATAGTGTAGTTTATATTTCTCGCACGATTATATTATGTAACTGGCCATAAGCCTTGTAATAGTCTATGTTACATTCTCGCACGATTATATCATGTAACTGCCCATAAGCCATGTAATAGTGTAGGAATTTATTTTTTGCACTTATATTTTATTTGCTAGATGAATAGGCATGTATGACAAGATCTAAAATCAAACATTAGAATAACCTATAACTCAAGCTAATATAATTGAATCAACGCACATTGCACACATTCACCTCTAGGGTAGCCTCTCTCTGTTGCCTTACGATTAAAACGGTCATGTCCCTCGAAAGTAGGGGTACTTTAGCAAAAGACGCTTACGAATAATATCATCATAGTCCCTTCGATATAAAGATCATAGTCCCTTGATGACACTTCGAGCTGCCTACAAAGAGATGATCTTGTCCCTCGACGACCCTATGGAAAAATGATGATAGTCCCTTCGCATTGCTAAGGTATCCTTACATGTTGCCTTCTATGACCATTCGATGATCCTTCGCTGTCCCTCAATATCCAATAGGCAGTACTACCTACCCATTAATGGTATGGATAGTACTATCTCTCAAAGAAAATGATAAGTACAAGAAAGACCTTACAAATTAGGGGTAAGGAACTTTTAAATGCTTGCTCACAACTAAAAAACAAATACTTTTCATATCTCACTCTTCCAAAATATTTTCAAAAAAAAAAAAAACAAACACTTTGTATACATTCATACACGAATTATTACAAAGTCAAACTTTTACAAAATATTTTCAAAATGTTCACACACATTCAAAAAGTAAGTAAAAAATAAAAGGTGATCTAAGCATTTAAGAGCCCATGGATAACCATGGATACAAAGGGTGCTAATACCTTCCCTTTGTATAACTTACCCCCCGAACTCAAAATCTATCAAGGTCTTTCGTGTTCTTTTCATCCTTTCCTTATTGGATAAAAGAAAAGTCGGTGGCGACTCTTGCTAACCGCAACATGTTTTGCGAAAACAAAACAAAAAAAGTCAGTTCTCCCACTGTGTTACAGAACTGGTGACTCTGCTGGGGATTACAATAAAAGAGGGGTTACCTTAGAGTTAGATCACTTTACTACTTGCTTAAAATTGCTTGACTTGTGTGCTTTATTTTTAATGGGTTTTGTTTTGGGGTTACTTGTGTGAAAGGTCCTGCACCTGGACCTAGTGATTCCTTAGGTAAGTGACAATAGATCATGGAGACTGTACGACATGTACCGATATGGTTGATATGATGGTCACAGTCTTTAGAACCCTAGTTAACTCATCTTTGGCCATTAGAAGGTAGCGAGATGATCGGCTTTGGATTTAGACCGAAGTTGGTTGATTCTCGAGGCTACGCTCATTGAGATCAGACTTTCGGGATGTTTTGGTCGACCACTCGAGTGTCGCACTAAAATAAATCCTTCGAGAAAGATCCGTGATATGAGTCCTTTAGAACCCAGTTACTATTCTAGGACAGGTTGAGCCAACTAAACCTCAGTGGGGAAGGGTACTTACCTTTGGACTTCATACAAGCCTTTAAACCTAAGGCTCTTGTATGACTTGTTTGTGTGTGCTACTTATTTACTATTAACATGTACATGACATCATAACATCATAACATATCATTTTCACTAACCATTTCAAGGACCAAGGAATTTATCTTTATTCGTCGTTGCAGGCCATGGCTTCCGTTCCTAGAAATTTCATCCGAGTCAACTTTGTAAGGGTTCCTTCCCAGCTTAAAGAATTGGTCTCAAAGGTTCCCGATGGCTCTCGATTCACCGAAAGGCATGGTTTTCTACTTAAATTGGTTACCTCAGGTTTTGAAGAAGACATGATGAGAGTCCTATTCCAGTTCTTTGATCCTAAGCACCACTGTTTCACCTTCCCAGATTACCAATTGGTGCCCACGATAGAGGAGTTCTCTAAGCTACTGGGAATACCTATTCTCGATCAAATACCTTTTGCCGGTCTAGAAGACGTTCTAAAGCCTGAAGTCATTGCAACTGCTTTACATCTGAAGAGGTCAGACATTGTGTCCAATTGGGAAATAAGGAGTGGAGTCAAGGGGTTTCTTGCTAAGTTCCTGATTGAGAAGGATCAATTGTTCCTAAGCGCTATGAGTTACCATGCTTTTGAGGAAGTATTGGCTTTGTTGATCTATGGGTTGGTGTTGTTTCCTAATCCAGACAAACTCATAGACATGCACGCTATCAAAATATTTCTGACTCATAACCCGGTACCTACCTTGCTCGGAGATATTATGCACTCGCTTCACACTCGTACTATCAAGGAGCGAGGGACTCTCATGTGTTGCGTACCCTTACTATCCAGGTGGTTTATTTCGCACCTTCCCCGGTCAGTGTTGAAGAATGAACAAAGGTTGCAGTGGTCTCGAAGGATAATGTCACTTTCCTATTCAGATATCTATTAGTGTGCCCGATCTCTTGAAGACTTCACTCTTATTGATCATTGTGGGGAATTCCCTAATGTGCCACTCCTTGGCATTAGGGGAGGCATCACCTATAATCCTTCGCTAGCTTTGCGCCAGTTTGGTTATGCTCGAAGGGATGGTCCTCATGATATGCGTATTTAGGGTATTGTGTTCGATTATGAAGATGATCCTCAAGGTTACCATCAAAGGTTTATACGCACGTGGAATAAGGTGTATAAGATTAAAAGCAATACCTTGGGACAGAAGAACTCTATTCCTTTGGGGCCTTACCTCAGATGGGTGCGCACTCGTGCTCGAGATCTTATTATGCCATATCCAGCTGTCAGACTAGTGATTGTTGAACCTGAGTTTGAAGGAGATGTTCCTCAAGTCATTCTCCATCCAGATATGCCTACCAATCTTGAAGAACTGCAGAAGTCCTGGGTTCAGATGAAAGAAGAAAGGGACACCTTTGAGACTCAGTTCTATGCTAGTGATAAGAAGGTGTTGGAGTTGGCGAAATTACTTCATGAGGAGCAGAGCATCAATGCTTACATCGGCACAAAGAGGAAGCGCTCGTGGGAGACTTGAGTCTTGAGTCCTAGGTCTTAGGCGTTTTTGAATTTGCTTTTTGAAATTTCCTTTCATTGTAGCCCAAGAGGCATAAAAGGAAAAAAAGGAATTTTGAGTTTACTAATAAAAGTTTTCCTTTTGTTTCTGTTTGTTTATAAAGATAAACTCTAAAGTCCTTGAAATCATTGCATATGCATCTACATCTCATAATCATTGCATAGCAGGTTTCTAAGACAGGTTTCTCATCTTCTCGCTGTTTATTTCAGCAGAAATGGCTCTCGAGCAAACCGTCAAAGATCTCCAGGCCCAGAACGCCCAGTTCCAAGAGCTGATCCTGAACTTGTTCAAGGGGCAAGAAGAACTGAAAACACTTCTGACCAAGAAGAAGAAGAAAGCAATAAAATCAACGGGCGTCATCAACATGGGGAGGAGATTCAAAGGTCTGGCTAAACAGGTCAAGGAAATTGGGATCCTAGTAGACCAAGATGATGAATTGGATGACAACTATGAAAGTGACAAACATGAGGAAAATAGTAACCACGGAACCGGTGGAAACTCTGAAGAGGAAGATGATTATCTGGATGATCAGTATCCCCCTGGTGATGAGAAATACAAATTACTTGAAGAACGTCTGATGGCCATGGAGGTTCAGAAAGTACTTGGTTTGGATTTTGAGGACTTGGACTTGGTTTCAGGAGTTGTCATTCCTCCTAGGTTCAAAATTCCCATGTTTTCTCAATATGACGGTGTGTCTTGCCCGAAGCTGCATTTGAGATCTTATGTCCGAAAGATTCAGCCACATACTACTGACAAAAAGTTGTGGATGAATTTTTTCCAAGAGAGTTTGTCTGGAGCTCAACTGGAGTGGTACTATCAACTTGAGAGTATTAATATTCGTACCTGGAATGATTTGGCTGAAGCTTTCTACCGGCAATACCAATATAACTCTGATTTGGCGCCAACTCGAATGCAACTCCAAAGCATGTCCATGGGCCCTAATGAAAGTTTCAAAGAGTACGCCCAGAAATGGAGAGATCTTGCAGGCAGGGTTCAGCCTCCTTTAGCTGACAGAGAGTTGGTTGACATGTTCATGAGCATACTAACCGGTCCTTTCTATAGTTATCTACTTGGAAGCTCGTCATCCGGTTTCACCGAGCTGATATTGACAGGAGAATATGTTGAAAGTGGAATTCAAAGTGGTAAAATACAAGTGGCTACATCTTCAAACACTACAAAGAAGCCATATAATGGGAAGAAGGAGTCTAATGCTGTGTATAACTAGAAGGGTCGTAATAAGGATGACCGCAACCAATCTGTTGGGGTAGTTCTGATCTCTGTACCGGTGCCACAACAACAACAGGGTAGTCAGCGTAAGTAGGATGCACCCAGGAGACAATTTACAAAGATCAACATGTCATTGGCTCAGGCGTTGCAGCATATGTTGAAGGCAGAATTGATTACTTTGAGGGATCTTCCTAGGAATCCTAATACTTCCGCTCCTAGCTATAATCCCAATGTAAGGTGTGCATACCATTCTAATAGTCCTGGACATGATACAAACAGCTGTTGGGCACTGAAGAACAAGATTCAAGACATGATTGACGCTAAGGAGATTGAGTTTGATCCCCCTGAGACTCCTAATGTGATTACCGCTCCTATGCCGAATCATGACAAGATCATTAATGCTATTGACGATGATTCTTGTGTTTCTACCGTGGTTGACTTGATTGTTCCTTTATCAATTGTTAAGAAGAAGATGTTGCAAGCCGGTTTATTTCGGGGCTGCGTTGAAAACTGTTATTATTGTGCATCTCAATCTAATGGTTGTGTGAAGCTGAAAGAAAGCATACAACATTTGATGGACGACCGTACTATATTGTTTGACAAGACTCCTTCTATGGAGAGCTTATGTGAAAATTTGTCCCGAGGTCTGAAGTTTGAGGACGTATCTGTGGTTACTAATTCCAAAACTCCAGTGAGGATCACCTCTAAAGGTCCTGTGAAGATTACTGCCGAGCCTAGAGTGGCTCCCCTGATTATTACTACGCCCGGTCCGATTCCATATTCCTCTAGCAAGGCTATCCCTTGGAATTATGGTGCTGATGTTTACATTCATGGTGTCAAGCAAGAGCCTTTGACTGATGGAACTGCTGAAGTTACTAATCCCGATGTCGACAATATCATTGGGACTGGTAAGGTTACCCGAAGTGGAAGGATCTTCTCCCCAGAAATCTCTCTGAAGATTGTTACTACTCTAATTCGTATCTCTGCCTCCGAGCCAATAACTGAGACTCGAGGCAAAGAACCAATGATTGAGCCTGCCCAGATGGAGGCCCCGGGTGAAATTGCTATCGAAGATTCCTCCAAGCAAGAAATGGAGGAAGTGCTAAAAATTATCCGCAAGAGTGATTACAATGTTGTTGAACAGTTGGGGCACACCCCCTCCAAGATCTCTATGTTATCTCTGTTGTTGTGCTCCGAGGCCCATGCTAAAGCTTTGGTGAAGTTTTTGAAATCTGCGCACGTGCCGCAAGAAATCTCTGTTGACCAGCTTGAAAATTGTGTCGCTAGCTTGACAGCTGATAATGGTCTAGGCTTTTCTGATGCTGATCTGATTCCCGCCGAAAGAAACCACAATAAGGCCCTGCACGTCTCTATTGAGTGTAGGGGCACTACCCTATCTCATGTATTGGTGGAAAATGGTTCCTCATTGAATGTGTTGCCAAAGGCTGTTCTAGACAAACTCGACTATGAAGGGGTTGTGCTGAAACCTAGTGACGTCGTGGTAAGAGCCTTTAATGGTTCGAAGAGAATGGTGCATGGAGAGGTTGATCTCCCGATCAGAGTGGGTTCTCAAGTCTTTGATTCTACTTTCTATGTAATGGATATTCGTCTTGCCTATTCCTGTTTGCTTGGGTGCCCTTGGATACATGGGGCAGGCACTGTGACTTCTACCTTACATCAGAAGTTAAAGTATCCCGCGAAAGGCAAGATTGTCACCGTCTGTGGTGAAGAAGAGTACATGGTTAGTCATTTGAATACCTTCAAGTATGTTGAGATGGATGGCGAATTCCTCGAGACTCCTTGTCAAACATTTGAATTGGCTCCTCAGACTGTTCCTATTGCTAAACCAGTTCCTACTGTTCCCAAGGTTACTAGAGTGCCTCCTACAATGGCTTCCCTAAAGGATGCTAGAGCTGTGGTTGAAGAAGGTGGTTGTACCATTTGGGGTCAGCTTCCTAACATTCCTTACAAGTCTGACAAATTTGGTTTGGGCTTCACTTCAGAGGCTCAGGGGGTTGTACGTCGTGCTCGTGCTATTTGTATCACCAACAAAGGAGTTCATAAAGATCAGGTCAATGCTGTGGAAGATACTGATAGTGACTGTGACCTAGATAGTTGGATCTTTCCTACCATTGGCAGTGGGCTCAACAATTGGAAGACTGAAGACATTATTCCTATCTCCTTTAGTCAGGAGTAAATGCTATTTTCTGTTTTTCTTATTTTCAAAGTTTGGTTTTGTAATTTGAACAATAAAACTTTTAAGCCTTATGCCTTGCCCAGGGCACAGTGGCCCATTTGTTAGGGTTGTCATTTCATCGCATATTTTCATTCAATAAATCAATGGACGTTTTGCATTCAAATTTTGCGCTCTTTGTCTTTTCTTTTACTTTATCTTCATCAAAATAGCTATGTGTTCTTACACACACCCACGCGACAAACTGCAGATCCACATCCACTCTGGATCCCATTGATAACGGTTCTGCTATTGTCAACTATGACTTCGAAAATCCGATCTACCAAGCCGAGGACGAAGGTGAGGAAGATTGTGAAGTGCCTAGAGAGCTTGCTAGACTATTAGAGTAAGAAGAAAAGACCATACAACTGCATGAAGAGCCAGTCGAGGTCGTAAATCTAGGTACTGAGGAGGATAAGAAAGAAATCAAGATAGGTGCTGGATTAGAAGACCGTGTCAACAAAAGACTGATTCAGATGCTACGTGGTTATGCTGAGATTTTCGCTTGGTCTTATGAAGATATGTCAGGACTTGATACCGATATCGTGGTTCACCGTTTACCGATGAAGAAAGGTTGTCCTCCGATAAAGCAGAAGGTCCGTCGTATGCGCCCTAAGATGTCTGAAAAGATCAAAGCCGAGGTTATGAAGCAGTTCAATGCAGGTTTTCTAGCTGTCACATCATATCCTCAGTGGGTTACAAATGTGGTACCAGTGCCTAAGAAGGATGGTAAAGTTCGTATGTGTGTGGACTACAGGGATCTGAACAGGGCAAGCCCCAAAGATGACTTTCCTCTCCCACATATTGATGTTCTGGTAGACTACACTCCTCAGCATAAGGTATTCTCATTCATGGATGGTTTCTCAGGTTATAATCAAATCAAGATGGCACCTGAAGACATGGAGAAGACTATGTTCGTTACACAGTGGGGCACCTTTTGTTACAAGGTAATGCCATTTGGTTTGAAGAATGCAGGGGCAACATACCAGCGCGCTATGGTTGCTTTATTCCATGATATGATCCATCACGAGATAGAGGTATACGTTGATGATATGATAGCCAAGTCTCAGAATGAAGAAGAGCACCTTGACCACCTACACAAGCTGTTTGAGAGGTTGAAGAAGTATAAGTTGAGATTGAATCCAAACAAATGCACCTTTGGGGTTAGATTCGGTAAACTTTTGGGTTTCGTCGTCAGTGGTAAAGGTATTGAAGTCGACCCTGCAAAGGTAAAAGCTATACAAGATATGCCCGCTCCCCATACTGAGAGAGAAGTCAGAGGTTTCTTGGGACGTTTGAACTATATTGCCAGATTTATCTCCCATTTGACCGCTACTTGTGAGCCAATCTTCAAATTACTGAGGAAAGATCAAGTAGTGAAGTGGAACGACGAATGTCAGATAGCTTTTGATAAGATCAAGGAGTATCTCCAAGAACCTCCGATTCTGATGCCACCAGTTGAAGGAAGACCTCTAATCATGTACTTAACAGTGCTAGAGAATTCAATGGGGTGTATGTTGGGGCAACATGATGAGTCTGGTCGAAAAGAGCATGCAATATACTACCTTAGCAAAAAGTTTACCGACTGTGAAATAAGATATTCACTGCTTGAGAAAGCTTGTTGCGCTTTGGCATGGGCTGCTCGCCGACTAAGACAGTATATGTTGACACATACCACTTTATTGATCTCTAAGATGGATCCTATCAAATACATATTTGAGAAACCTGCTCTCTTCAGACGAATAGCAAGATGGCAGATGGTCTTGACAGAATACGACATCCAGTACACTACACAGAAAGCAATCAAAGGAAGTGTACTAGCTGATCATTTGGCTCATCAAGTGGTGGATGACTATCAGTCTATGAAGTTTGAGTTCCCAGATGAGAATATTATGCTTGTTACTGGTTATGAAGAACCTGGACCATATGAAGGACCTGAACTGGGATCCCGATGGACTATGGTTTTTGATGGAGCTTCTAACGCACTTGGCAATGGTATTGGTGTTGTAATTATCTCTCCTAAGGGTTGCCATACACCGTTTACTGCTAGACTTTGCTTTGACTGTACCAACAATATGGCTGAATATGAAGCATGCATCATGGGTATCAAAGCTTCCATTGATATGAGGATCAAATTCTTGAATATATATGGGGACTCAGCCCTAGTGATCAGTCAGATTAAAGGAGAATGGGACACGAAGCATCCAAATCTCATTCCTTACCGAGAACATGTGTTGACTTTGATTCCATACTTTGAAGAAATCACTTTTGAGCATATTCCACAAGAAGAGAATCAGTTGGCAGACGCGTTAGCCACCATGTCATCTATGTTCAAAATCAGATGGGACAACGAGGCTCATAGGATTACTATTGACAGACTAGATGAGCCGGTATACTGTTATGAAGTTGATACTGATGGGGTAGAAGAGAAACCTTGGTTCCACGAAGTGAAAAGATATCTTGAAACTCAGGAATATCCTGAAGGGGCATCTATCAATGACAAGAAGTTTCTAAGGAGGCTCTCTGCTAAGTTCTTTCTGAGTAACAGAATTTTGTACAAACGCAACCATGATTCAAACTTGCTTCGCTGTGTAGACAAGAAGGAAGCAGAAAAGATTATGGAAGAGATGCATGATGGAATCTTTGGCACTCACTCCAGTGGGCATACAATGGCTAAGAATATTTTGAGAGCAGGTTACTACTGGTCTACCATGGAAACTGATTGTCATCATCACTCCAGAACTTGTCACAAGTGCCAGATCTATGCTGACAAAGTACATGTACCTCCGGTTCCGTTGAATGTTCTGACTGCTCCTTGTCCTTTTGCAATGTGGGGCATTGATATGATAGGAGAGATTAAACCTACCGCTTCCAATGGACATCGTTTCTTCCTTGTTGTTATCGATTACTTTACGAAGTGGGTGGAAGCAGCCTCGTTCGCTTCTATTACCAAGAATGTTGTAGCTCGGTTCATCAAGCATAATCTTATCTGTCGGTATGGCATCCCTGAAAGGATTATCACAGACAATGGTACTAATCTGAACAACACTATGATCACTGAACTCTGCACGCAGTTCAAGATTAAGCATCATAATTCTTCTCCATATCGACCAAAGATGAATGACGCAGTGGAAGCCGCCAACAAGAATATTAAGAAGATCTTGCAAAAGATGATGGTGACATACAAAGATTGGCATGAGATGTTACCGTTTGCTCTTCATGGTTATCGCACCTCAGTACGTACTTCAACAGGGGCAACCCCTTTCTCTTTAGTCTATGGTATGGAGGCAGTTTTACCTGTTGACGTTCAGATTCCTTCCCTAAGGATTATGAGAGATGCAGACTTAGACGAAGACGAATGGGTTCAGACTCGACTTGATCAGATAAATTTGATTGATGAGAAGAGGCTCGTGGCTGTCTGTCATGGCCAGATGTATCAGAAGCGTATGATCAAGGCTTTTAATAAGAAAGTCAAGCACCAAGTGTACCAGGCCGGTGATTTGGTAATAAAGCGTATCATACTACCACAGGGTGATCCCAGGGGCAAATGGACTCCCACATATGAAGGTCAATTTGTAATCAAGAAAATATTTTCTGACGGCGCTATGATGCTTACTACTATGGACGGTGAAGATTTCCCGCACCCTGTGAACGCGGACATAGTCAAAAGATACTACGCATAAAAAGAGACTCGCTAGGTTGACTGGCCTAGGCAAAAATAAGGGCATCCCGGCGAACCAAAAGGGTTCGGGCAAAAATTAGGGATATATATACCAAAAGAACTGTACACCCGGCAAGTCGAAAACCTGAAAAGGCGGCTTGGGCAAAAAAGGGGTATCCCGGTGGACTGAAAACCTGAAAAGGCGGTCCAGGCAAAAGTTAGGGATTAAAGCGTACGTCTATGTCCCGTTGGATCACTTATCTACTTCCAGCTTAATTTTGTTCGAACGGTGCAGATCAATTCAGTCATCTTTCTTTCGACAGCAAGGGATGAGATGCTTGAAGATATAGTGTCAATAACAGAGTTGAAACTCAATGGGATCATTTCCACATAGTTGTTTTTTCTTTGTTTATCACTTTGTACCTTTTCAATTTTACGACAATTTCCTCTTACTAGAATTTCTGTCTCCTTGTACAAAAAATGCCTGTTTATAGGCCAATTTCAAAATCAATACAAGTCTACTTTCAAATTCAAAATTGTTTTTACTTGCCCTGTTTTGTTTGCGTAAACGTCCAATGGGTACTTTGAATGAACATATGCACTTGAATATGATTGAAGTTTACCAAAAATATACGTGAAAACAGGAATAGCATTTACTAAGGACTCTAGGAGTTGGGATAATGTTCAAGATGTCCACGAACCCCCATAGAGCCAGTTTCATGGAAATATCCCCACAGAGCAATCTCCATGGAACTATCTCTATAGAACTATCTTCACAAGCTCATCCTCAACAGAGATATATTCCCCGACAGAATTAGTATGCCCTCAGACAGAAATTGGGGCATCTTCCAACGGTTCACTTCCATATATTTGATGGATAGCTTGGCAAGATCATCTTCCCCAATGGGTCCCCTAGCAGATAAGGAAGTTGATCATTTCCCCAGCATACAACAGAAATTTCCTCAGCACAACCTATGAAATTCTAATCCCCATCAGAGATTATTCCCTCTTTGTAGTGTACAGAATTCAATTCCCCAGCTGAGTTTATTCCTCTAACACTATAAATTCACCAACAGAATTCTCTCCCCCAGCATAGTTGACGCTCATATCTGGGACCCGGGCAGATATTGCATCGGAGGATTATCCATCTATTTTATCCCCAGTCAGGGTACATGCAGCCAAACTCTCCTTGAACGCTTTTATCCCCAAGCAGAAGTCGAAGATCCCCAACGGAGTATTCCCAAACAGAAAAGTGGGAATTCCCAGTACAGTCATTCCAAACAAAAGATGAAGAGTGATATTCTTCATTCCCAGCAACAGACAGGGATTTATTTTCCCCAGCCAGACGTTACTATTCAAAGCCACCGCTGTCGTCAGCAACATTGACATCCATGCATCATGTACAGAATATCATAGGATATACATATGTTAGTAGAGTAATAGTGTGGGTTGTTTTTAATCGTATCCACAGGGATTGTTTGATATTTGATGCGTGCCTTTCAATAGTTGCGATATTCTAAGTTAACGGTTTCAAAAGTTTCTCAATTGTTTTTAACATTCACTTGTAGCAAAGATTAATTGGTGACAATGATTTTGTAAAAGGTTTTATAAAAGCATGTTAAGGTTAGGTTTCGCTAATCCTTTCCATGTATAAACGATTAATCAAGCATATGAACTCAGTTTCCGACCAATATAACCGCGTATCCTCCCGACTAAGTTTATGTCTAAAGCGAAGTCATGAGTACCGTTGTTTAAACCGTCAGATGATGTCTCACGCTAACAATCTAAACAACGATCATTAAGCTCAACACAATGCGAATAGAAAATCCCAAATCTATGTCTAGAGTTTGGTTTTTAAGAGATGAAATTGTTAGGTCAAGATTTGTGGAATCTATGTCTAGAGCAAAACAAATCAAACATAAAGCATTAAGAGAAAACAACTTCATCTATATTGATCAAAGACTTTGTTCATATACAATAGATCAAAAGCAATACATAAAAACAGAATCAACTACCTCTAACCTCAACATTGAGCGTTTAGCTACCACTTCTCATGGTAGATTGGATAACAAGTAAAGAGAGGAGATGAGTAAACATCCACGCCGAATAATCGAGAATGAATGCAAAATCAGCTTCTCCAAGTGAAAATACAAGCTCCAATGGTAAAAAGACTGAAAACTATGATTTTGGATCAAAATGAACAAAAGATCCCTAAAACATAAAGTGAAATTCTATTTATACATAGCAGAATTCTGCAGTATTCGCACTGCGAGCAATGCATTCGCACTGCGAATGAGGAAAAATGGCACTTTAAGTGCCTCTGAGACTTAAACCGCCCCAAGCAGAAATCGTGGGTTCGCACTGCGAACCCTTCATTCACACTGCGAATCATTCGCTAGCTACATTCGCACTGCGTATAAACTAGCGAGCCAGAATTCTCAAACCCAGAACTTACTGCCTCCCTTCGCCAGCACCTTCGCACTGCGAACCAACCAGCGAACCTTCGCTGGACCCTCGCCAGGAGTTCGCAGTGCGAACACATGGTAATCTCAAAGTTGGAACTCTCTGCCTCTGCTCGCTGGCGCCTTCGCTGGTCCTTCGCAGTGCGAACCTTCGCTGGGCCTTCACCAGATTGTTCGCACTGCGAACACCCTGTTGCAGCTAAAAACTCAGTGGAAACTTGCATTGGTTCCATGTGTCTCACAATTTTGCTCCTTTCATGCCTATACCTGCACATTAACACACAAATTACAAGCTCCACACATATATTTCATTGTAAGCATTACAACACAATTTACCGCTTAAATTCACAATTTACCGTTAGAAAGAAATGAAAAATACCAAGTAGTTCATACAAATATATAACATGTTTGACATTTAACAAACTCTCCCCAACTAACTCTTTGTTTGTCCTCAAGCAAAGTATGCCTCTCACGAGGATTTGCTCGAGCACGCAATTCATCCAAGACGCGAAAAATGGCTCAACTAAACAACGATCACAACAACGCAACAGTTACACAACTCAAGAACCTACAATGTAAAAGAACTTGACTCTTAAACAACTTTAAATAATGTTTCAAGAGACAACTAACTCATCACACACATGCCATTCTACACTCCTCTTTGAAAAAGGATTGAAGATAAACGTGCATACAAGCACGAGACAATTACACTCAAATGACAAATGATGCAATACTAAGCAATTCATACCATATCTCAATGATCATACAGAAATCAAGGAAGTAAAAGATCACAAAGGACTTCAAGGATGTAGCTTGGCCAGGTCAACAAAAAAGGGTCATTTATAATGGTCATTGAAACGAAATTGCCGATGCAAAAGAGCATTCACTAATCAACATATTCACACATCTCAACTTCATTTCACCATTTTTTCATCACACCTTCACAAACTACCGCACAATTATTGAATTTTTTTTTTTATCCAAGCAAGCATTTTCGTATTTGTAACAACATATTCACACTCTTTTCTTTACATGCTTGCTTGAAACAATTTTTTTTTCAAAATTTGGAGTAACACACCCTTCCTCTTTTTTTATTCTCCCCAACTCATTTTCAACTCAACCTAAAGTGAATGCTCCTTGCTTTTTAAGGCAAGGAAACCGAAGTATACAATTTTTCAAAGGTTAAAGAAGAAAATGTTAGAAACTCACCAAATTCAATGATGAACCACACTTGCAAATTATGTACATAAAACAAGTTCATTATTAAATTGAGTTCTAAACTGTTTAGGCTCAAAGGGGCTACCAAATGCTCTCTCCTCACGGGTGAATTACTATATGGATATAGTTGTGCTCAAATTCAAACAAGTGCCTTGATCACTTCTCATACTTCCACAAAATCACATGGTCACAAGATAAGGCATAAATTAAAAGTAAAGACAACATTCATCACAATCCTTAGCATATAGTAACACTTTGGAGGCTACTCACTTTAATGGTTTTTTGATCCTAAAATGACACATGCATTCAAAGGAAGTTGTAACACGAAACAACATTTTCAATCGCACCAAGACACAAAGTCCTAAAACATACAAAATTCTCGAGCTAGGTAACAATGTACCTTGTCGCAACACAATGCTTACGGTACTATCATAGCCCTCACATCTTGGAGGAATCTACCTTTAAAATCAAGAGTCTCCAACCTACTTCCCAAATTCCATCATAAAAGAAGGAACATCAAAATAACACATATGCACAGTTTAAGAGTTAAACATTCGTCAACTGAAGAATTCAACTCTTAATAACACTTAACTACAAAAAACACACTTAAGTGTTGAGCATTCGTAAACTGAAGAACTCAACACTTAATACTATAATTAAAAACCAACAATTTATTAGTAAAGCGAAACAAAATTTTTTTTACTGCAAACCATAATCATTACTAATAATAATCATAAAGTGCCTGGTGTATAAAACACCTACATAATCCAAAAAGTACCACACGAGTACGAGTACATCAATAATAGACTAGTAAAATCTGAAAAAAAACAAAATACAAGAAACTTCACTTTGACGACCAAAGGAAGTGTACAAGTCTAAGATCCAAAAAATACCAGTCCTCATCAGACTCAGTCTCGAGAACATCCGTTCCTGGCTCATCCTCAGGCTCAGTCCCTAGTACATCCGTCCTCTGCCCATCATCATCATCATCAGAAATCACAATATCATCGCCATCTCCCCCTCCTCAGCATCATCAGCAGCAGGCTCAACAACATCCTCTCCCCCTCCAAAAACAGGCCTGGCCTCAGGCCATCCAGCATGCGCGAGGAACTGCTCCCTCGACATCATAGTGTGCTGCGTAGAAGGGTCACGGATCTCTAATTGGAGAACATGCAAAGAATCATGAATATCAGTCATGGCACGCTGCTGGGCAGCCATCCAATCCCAATTATATTGGCAGATCTCCTGCTGATAAGGATAGAAGTTGTGAGATCCAGAAGCAGCACCCTGGCTTGTACCGGCCTCAGCACCAGTACCAGCCCCAGAAGATTCAGCTCTAACACCCTTCGGTTTGCAAAATTTGTCGACATATCGATCATCGATAGTCGACGTCACAGTAACTTGACGACGCGAAGGCAAAGTCACTCCTGCTTCAGCACATAAGGTCATAATCAAACAAGGGAAAGCAAGAGGGGCATTCTTCCTCGAAGCATTCCCACCTAAACCACTCTCGATGATGGCCCTTATTTCATCAGCAATAATTCTCGCGACATCAATTTCCACATTAGTAAGGATACTGTGGACAAGGTGAGCCAAACGAATCAGAACTGTAGAGGAATGTGACTTTGGCGTAATGTTGGTCACAACCAAAAGTAATACAAGTTGAGCCAAAGGCACCATATCCTCATGGTGATACCGAACAGCCACTCCTGAATGATTAAACTTCACATTTTTACCTGGGCGTAGGAGATCACGAGTCATTGTGGCAATATCACGATAATTACTCAGCGTCTCATGATACTTATCCTCTTGGCTAGCACGCAGTGGAAGGGGGTAATAGTCTTTCTGTCAAACCTAACCGTTTTTCTGCCAACAACCGTAGTCCAATTAAATAGATTGCCCTCATCAGGAAGGGCGTTGACGTAGAACTCTCGAACCATTTCCACATTATATGAATCAACAGGAGTTATCAGTGTATCCCACTTTTTTACAGTTAACAGGGCAACAATGGCACGATAACTCCCGTGCTCATTCAGAACAAACCTCTTCTCCGCAAGGATGGTCCTTGCTTCTAACACCTCATACCTCTGAGCTTGTCTAATTCCTTTGAACCGAGTCTCATCAAAGCGGACCTGTGCTTGTCTTGATGTGGATGCTTTTCTTTTCCTGATCATGGTTTTAGGACCCATCTGCACAAATGACAAACAAATCAACACAAAAACACCAAGACAGATCATTAGAATTAAGGACAGACATGCATCAGAATGAACTATCAGAAAAACAAAATTCTGGGCTGCTCGCTATATCACTCGCACTGCGAAGCCTGGCGAACGCTCGCCCCAGGTTCGCAGTGCGAACAAGCCAGCGAATGCACGAAAATTTTGAATTTTTTTTTTGCAGACCCAGGTTTCACACATAACCTCATTCTACAGGTATTCTCAACTTAAAATCCAGCAAAAAATTAGACATGCATTGAACAACCAAACACAGAATTCTAATCCAACTTTTCTACGAATTTCACATGCAGAATTCACCAACAAAGTTACAATTAATAAGAAAGAACAGAGAAAAGAAAATCAAACCTTGTTTGGAAATGTCAGTTGAGTAAAAACTTGAGAGAAATAGACAGAAAATTGCACGTGAGAGGGAAAGAGAATTTGAGAGGGTTTTCCTTTTTTTTCTTTTGCTTTTGGTTGAAAGTGAGAGGAAAAGGACTAGGGTTTGGTCCCCCCCCCCCAAGTCAATCATACTTCAACATGGGTCTTGGGCCTACGTGCAGGCCCACCCATAAAAACCCTCATTTTGACTGATGTGGCAGCCAAACCACCAAGGCTGGTTCGCTGACGTTCGCAGTGTGAATGTCTGGCGAATGCTCGCCCCAGCTTCGCAGTGCGAATGGCTGGTGAATGCTCGCCCTAGATTCGCAGTGCGAATGAGCCAGCGAACAAGACAGTTTTTTTTTCAAAATTACAGGTCTGTCTTGCTGCCACACTTCCAAATGTCCAAAATGTTAAAATGACTAAAAACAGCAAATTAAAGCAAAAATACTTACAATGTTGGGGTGCCTCCCAACAAGCGTTTGTTTAACGTCGGCTAAGCTCGATGGTCCATCACGACCTCACGGATCGCGGAAAGGCACAATTGCGGGATTCCGCTCGAAACCTCCTCCAAGATACACTTTCAATCTTTGGCCATTAACTGTCCAATTTTCCTTTGACGTTGTGTCCTCAATTACGATTGCTCCATAGGGCTTGATTTCCACAATCCGAAATGGACCAGACCATTTAGATCTTAATTTTCTGGGAAAAAATTTTAACCGAGAATTGAACAATAGGACCAGCTGTCCGACCTCAAACTGTTTGATGACAATTTTTCTGTCATGGTAAGACTTTACACGCTCCTTATACAATTTATTGGAATCGTACGCCTGAAGGCGCAACTCATCCAACTCGTGTAATTGCACTTTTCTTTTTTCGCCGCTAAGAGTTGGATCAAAATTCAAAAATTTTAAGGCCCAAAACGCCTTGTGCTCCAACTCTACCGGTAAGTGGCAATTCTTACCATAAACCATTTTAAACGGTGTGAGACCAATTGGAGCCTTGAAAGCGGTCCGATAAGCCCACAATGCATCATCCAGTTTGTTGGCCCAATCCTTTCTCGAGGCCGAAACAGTTTTTTCTAAAATACGCTTTATCTCACGATTTGATACCTCCGCTTGACTGTTAGCTTGAGGATGATATGGTGTAGCAACCTTGTGCTTCACACCATATTGCTCAAGAGCTTTGTCAAGCTGAGTGTTACAGAAGTGAGATCCTCCATCACTTATTAACACTCGAGGTGTACCAAAACACGCAAAAATATTTCTTTTCAAAAACTTCACCACTATTTTTCCGTCGGCTTTAGCACATGCTATCGCCTTAACCCACTTGGAAACGTAATCCACAGCGACCAAAATATATTCATTAGAAAATGAAGATGGGAATGGACCGACAAAGTCGATCCCCCAACAGTCAAAAACTTCGATTTCTAACATATTTTGTAATGGCATTTCTTGCCGCCGTGAAATACCTCCACTTCTCTGGCATCTATCACAACTTAGGGCATGCGCATGCGTATCTTTGAATAACGACGGCCAATAAAAGCCCGATTGAAGGACTTTAGTGGCCGTTCTTAACCCATTGAAGTGACCTCCGTAAGGAGAGTTATGACAATGCCACAGAATATTCGTGGCTTCCTCCACTGACACACACCTTCTGAGGAGGTTGTCGACACCAAGTTTAAATAAATGGGGTTCATCCCATACAAATGACTTGGCATCAGACAAAAATTTCTATTTTTGGTGGTGCGTTAGACCGTCCGATATCAATCCGGTGGCTTTGTGGTTAGCCATGTCGGCGAACCACGGTCTAACCTGCACTCTAAACAGTTTTTCATCCGGGAACTCCTCTTTTACCTCAAATTCATTTTTGGTCACGTCAACGTTGACCAGGCGGGATAAGTGATCCGCCACCAAATTCTCGGAACCCCTTTTGTCACGAATTTCAAGATCAAATTCCTGTAACAAAGGGATCCACCGAATCAGCCTCTGTTTTGAATCAGGCTTGGTGAGCAGATACCTTATAGCCAAATGGTCCGTGTAAACGATGACTCGTGAACCAATCAAATAGGCACGAAATTTCTCCAACGCATACACTATGGCAAGCAACTCTTTCTCAGTTGTTGCATAGTTAATCTGAGCCTCGTTTAAAACTTTGCTCTCATAATGTATAGCGTGGAAAACTTTCATTTTCCTCTGACCCAAAACAGCCCCAACCGCATAATCGCTTGCATCGCACATTAATTCAAAATCCAATTTCCAGTTAGGTGCAACGATTATCGGTGAGGTAGTTAAACTTTGTTTCAAAAAATTAAATGCGAAAAGACAAGACTCGTCAAAGTCAAAAACCTTACCTTGGACAAGCAAGTTGCTCAACGGCTTTGCGACCTTTGCGAAGTCCTTGATAAACCTTCGGTAAAACCCGGCGTGTCCAAGAAAACTCCTTATACCTTTGACATTCATCGGCGATGGTAATTTCTCGATAACATCCACTTTGGCTTTATCAACTTCAAGGCCTTTTGCAGAAACCTTGTGACCGAGCACAATTCCCTTGTTCACCATGAAGTTGCATTTTTCTCAATTAAGCACCAAATTAGTTTCCACACACCGTTCCAACACCGTATCCAAATTTTTCAAACACACATCAAACGATTGCCCAAAAATGGAGAAATCATCCATAAAGACCTCAATTGTCTTTTCGATCAAATCCGAGAAGATAGCTTGCATACACCGTTGAAAAGTCGCCGGTGCATTACATAATCCAAGCGGCATCCTCCTATAAGCGAAGATTCCAAACGGACATGTAAAAGCTGTTTTTTCATGATCATTCGGGTTCACAATAATTTGGTTGTAACCCGAATATCCATCCAAAAAACAGTAAAATTGTTGACCGGAAAGCCTTTCGAGCATTTGATCCATAAAAGGTAGAGGAAAATGATCTTTTCTCATAGCTTTGTTCAACCTACGGTAGTCGATGCACATTCTCCACCCGGTTACGGTTTTTGTTGGTATAAGCTCATTTTTCTCGTTTCGGACCACTGTTAATCCGCCTTTTTTCGGTACCACATGCACCGGACTAACCCACGGGCTGTCAAAAATAGGATAAATCATTCCGGCATCTAACATTTTCACCACTTCCTTCCTAACCACTTCTTTCATAATAGGATTTAAGCGGCGTTGAGGTTGAGCAACTGGTTTAAAGTCTTCCTCCATGAATATCCTATGCATGCAATACGAAGGGCTTATGCCTTTGAGATCGGACAATGTCCATCCCATTGCATCCTGATTTTTTCTCAACACTTGAATTAGGCGGCTTTCCTCCACTTCAGATAAAAAACTGCTTATGATCACCGGTTTATTACCACCGTCATCGAGAAAAGCATACTTCAAGGTTGACGGTAACACTTTCAGCTCATGTTTGGAAGGCTCATCATTAACCACTTTTTTTAGAATTTCCTCTTCATAATCCCAAGGTTGCAATTCTTCCAAAGCTTCAAGCTCTAACAAACACTCTTCAAGAGCTTGCTCTTCTTCAACCGAGAATATTTCCAAGGAATCATCCAAAGCTCTTTGTAAAGGATCAATGACATGAATTTGCTTTGTAACTTCAAAACTTGCTTTCTCTGTTGCATCGATTCGGAAACAATCACCTTTATCTTTCTTGTGCTTCATGGCATCATAAAGATTGAAACATACCTCTTCATCTTGGACTCTCACTTTCATGAGACCATCGTCCATGTCAATTGCCATTCGGGCAGTTTTCATGAAAGGCCTTCCAAGAATCAAAGGTGCATCCTCATCCTCCTCCATTTCAATTACAACAAAGTCTATCGGAAACAAAAATTTGTCCACTTTGACCAACACGTCTTCCGCTACACCGTGAGGACGGGTAGTGGATTTATCGGCGAGTTGCAACGTCATTTGCGTGGACCTCAATTCCATGTGGCCTAGCCGTTTCACAATCGACAATGGTATCAAGTTGATGCTAGAACCTAAATCAATCAATCCATTGCCCACATACATGTTCCCGATCGTAACCGGCAATGTAACTCATCCCGGATCACATTCTTTTCGCGGGAGAGTCTGTTGAATGATGGCACTACAGCTTGCATCCACCATAATCGTCTCCTGATCTGTATACCTTTTCTTCTTCGTGAGGATATCTTTCATGAATTTCGCATATTTAGGCATCTGCTCCAAAGCCTCGGAAAATGGAATATTTATTTGTAATTGCTTGAAGATATCCATAAACCGAGAATAGTGCCGCGCACTATCTTTCTTTGTAGGAGCATGCGGATATGGTAGATGTTGAATCAGAATATTATTCATCGGCTCCTTTCCCTTCTTAGTTCTCTTCACTCTTTCTTCACTCTCTATTTTTTTCTCATTCTCACTTTTTTCTTTCTCATTTTTTTCTATCTCATTTTCAACTAACACACCCTCAACATTTTTTTCTACTTCAATCTCTTCCCTATCTTTTTCTTTTTCAACTACAACCTCCTCCTCCACTCTCTTTTTACCTACACCCATGTCAATCTCTCTTCCACTTCTTGTAAGAATTGCTTTGCAATCTTTAGGATTCGGAAGCGTATTTGCCGTAAAGGGCCCTTTTTGTTGGTCGGCCAATTGTTTTGATAATTTCCCGACTTGTGTTTCAAGATTCCTTATGGCGGCATCGGTGTTCTTTTGGTTGGAAATTGCCATTTGCATAAATTGTGTTAGAGTGTCTTCCATCTTTGTATTTCCAACGGGAGCTTGCGGAGGTTGAGTGTAATTTTGGTATTGTTGACGGTTTGATGGTCCGACTTCTTGCGGTCTCCATTGTTGTTGATAACCTTGGTTAGGCCTTTGTTGGTAACCTTGGTTGGCTTGTTGATACGGAGGTCGGGGTTGGTATCCTTGATTTCCCGCATAGTTTGCTTCCTCCACAACGGGAGGACAATAACCGGTCGGATGGTCACCTCGACATAATTCACACACTAACACTTGCACATTTTTACTTGAAGATTCCTGCATCTCTTTGAATTGTTGCGGCAACTTAGACATTTGCTTAGTTAACAACTCCACCTGTTGTGATAACAATTTGTTTTGCGCAAGGATAGCATCGTTTGTTCCTAATTCCAACACTCCCGGAGTTCGTTGATGAGGTCCACGGTTGTGACTACCTTAATGATCGTTCAAGGCCATCTTGTCAATGATAGCTGTGGCTTCCGCTGCGGTTTTGCTTAACAAGGATCCACCGGCGGTGGCATCCAACAAGGTTTTGTGTACAAGCTGCAGCCCATTTCTAAATATATGAATTTGTGACAATTCATCAAAACCATGGCCTTTGCACTTTCGTAACATTGATTTGAACCTCTCCCAAGCTTCGTTGAGAGATTCATTGGCTCCTTGTGTGAATACCGCGATGGCGGTCTTTGCTTCCA
The DNA here is from genome assembly GCA_022829125.1 of Lathyrus tuberosus. Lineage (NCBI taxonomy): Eukaryota > Viridiplantae > Streptophyta > Magnoliopsida > Fabales > Fabaceae > Lathyrus > Lathyrus tuberosus. Next base: position 802,601 of record JALAZF010000446.1, read on the forward strand.
TAAACCGAGTGTGAGGGAAAAATCTCTCCAAAATTTTCTCTTCCAATTGGTTCCAATCCGTCATTATGGCAGTTGACTGATCAAGATACCATTCCTTTGCCTTCCCAATGAGGGAATGCGGGAATAATCTCTTGAACAGAGACTCCTCTTCTGCTTCCGGTGCACCAGTCGCTCCCGCTATTTCATAGAATTTTGTAAGATGGGTGAAAGGATCTTCATGGTCCATACCCGTAAATGGACTTTGATATAACAGTTGGAGAATACCGGTCTTCATCTCAGAATACCGACCGTTGTGTGCATGGCGAGCGAACTGAGCATTGTGTCTCAGACTATTTGTACATGGCCTAGAAGCAGGTGGTGGTGGATCTGCCTCCATAACTGGAAGTATTTGTGGAACAGGTGGTGGTGTAGAAGTACTTTCCTCTTATTCTCGCTTCTGTCTCGCTAGCTGCCTCCTTCGTCTAGTCCTGCTGTTGATTCTACGAGCGGTTCTCTCAATCTCAGGATCGAAAATAAGTTGGTCCGCCGGTAGTTTCCCTCGCATAAACTAAGTCTGCACACTAAACAAAACAGATTAACAAGCTCAAGATAAAGTGGTAACAGCTTAAAATAACTCAACTATTGCAATGCTTGCAATATCAATACACAATCCCCGGCAACGACGCCATTTTGTTAGTAGAGTAATAGTGTGGGTTGTTTTTAATCGTATCCACAGGGATTGTTTGATATTTGATGCGTGCCTTTCAATAGTTGCGATATTCTAAGTTAACGGTTTCAAAAGTTTCTCAATTGTTTTTAACATTCACTTGTAGCAAAGATTAATTAAAGACAATGATTTTGTAAAAGATTTTATAAAAGCATGTTAAGGTTAGGTTTCGCTAATCCTTTCCATGTATAAACGATTAATCAAGCATATGAACTCAGTTTCCGACCAATATAACCGCGTATCCTCCCGACTAAGTTTATGTCTAAAGCGAAGTCGTGAGTACCGTTGTTTAAACCGTCAGATGATGTCTCACGCTAACAATCTAAACAACGATCATTAAACTCAACACAATGCGAATAGCAAATCCCAAATCTATGTCTAGAGTTTTGTTTTTAAGAGATGAAATTGTTAGGTCAAGATTTGTGGAATCTATGTCTAGAGCAAAACAAATCAAACATAAAGCATTAAGAGAAAACAACTTCATCTATATTGATCAAAGACTTTGTTCATATACAATAGATCAAAAGCAATACATAAAAACAGAATCTACTACCTCTAACCTCAACATTGAGTGTTTAGCTACCACTTCTCATGGTAGATTGGATAACAAGTAAAGAGAGGAGATGGGTAAACATCCACGCCGAATAATCAAGAATGGATGCAAAATCAGCTTCTCCAAGTGAAAATACAAGCTCCAATGGTAAAAAGACTGAAAACTATGATTTTGGATCAAAATGAACAAAAGATCCCTAAAACATAAAGTGAAATTCTATTTATACATAGCATAATTCTGCAGTATTCGCACTGCGAGCAATTCATTCGCACTGCGAATGAGGAAAAATGGCACTTTAAGTGCCTCTGAGACTTAAACCGCCCCAAGCAGAAATCGCGGGTTCTCACTGCGAACCCTTCATTCGCAATGCGAATCACTCGCTAGCTACATTTGCACTGCGAATAAAGTAGCGAGCCAGAATTCTCAAACCCAGAACTTACTGCCTCCCTTCGCCCGCACCTTCGCACTGCGAACTAACCAGCGAACCTTCGCTGGACCCTCGCCAGGAGTTCGCAGTGCGAACACATGGTAATCTCAAAGTTGGAACTCTCTGCCTCTGCTCGCTGACGCCTTCGCTGGTCCTTCGCAGTGCGAACCTTTGCTGGGCCTTCGCCAGATTATTCGCACTGCGAACACCCTGTTGCAGCTAAAAACTTAGTGGAAACTTGCATTGGTTCCATGTGTCTCACAATTTTGCTCCTTTCATGCCTATACCTGCACATTAACACACAAATTACAAGCTCCACACATATATTCCATTGTAAGCATTACAACACAATTTACCGCTTAAATTCACAATTTACCGTTAGAAAGAAATGAAAAATGCCAAGTAGTTCATACAAATATATAACATGTTTGAAATTTAACAACATACAAAACATATAACATTCTCATTTATCTTGAGAGCATCATTACGCAATGCATTACATACATCATGACATTGCATAAAACTAACTTTGCCTTTTTCAGGTGAGTTCACAATCAGACAAACATTATCATCTTCTAGATACAGTGCATAGATAATCGAGACAACGATTTAATTCTGACACTGATTCAAAGACAGATTTAATTCTGGTACTTCAATAATTCAGAAATAATCAAGACTGATGATTTCATTTTGACACTTAAACAGTTCAGAGATAATCAACCCAGAGATTTAATTATGATACTTAAACAGTTCAGAGATAATCAACCCAGAGATTTAATTCTGATACTTAAACAGTTCAGAGATAATCAACCCAGAGATTTAATTCTGATACTTCAACAGCTCAGAGATAATCAACCCAGAGATTTAATTCTTATACTCCAACAGTTCAGAGATAATCAGGACAGAGATTTAATTCTGACACTTATCCTAGAAGATTTTCCAAAAAAAATGGTTCAGAGATGATCGAGACGAAGATTTAATTCTGATACTTATTCCAGAATATGTTCCAGATTCAGTTCAGAGATGGTCAAGTATATTTTCCAGATACGGTTCAGATACGATCTAGAGATAGATTTCATTCTAATACTCATTCCAATACATCCTCAGATATAATCAAGGCGTAGATTCATTTTGACATTCCCCAGCACATCTGCTAGATACAGTTGGACACGGACTCATTCTAGTATACTCCTCAGATACAGTCAAACCTAGACTCCTTCTGATACTCCTGTCAACAGTTACTCTGGATGGCATCTATAAGCCCATCTCCATTATGTCATCTTTCCGAATGGCATCTTTAAGCCCATTTAAGCAATAAAATCAACCAACAGCGTTACTTCGTGCACCTGTGAGTGCAAATTTCTGGGCACTTAAGTGTTCAATCCTCTTCCACCTTCAGATCACGAATGGCGGATGCGCCAATCTAACTCTTCAGGTTTAAGAAAATTGAACAGGGGCAGCTGTTGCACCCCAAAATTTGCCCTCACATCTTTGAGACAAATTGATTCAAGAAACTTCCTCACACTCCTGGGAGTCTCAAAAGCTCAAGACTACTCAAGGGTATCCTCATGTCAAGTCTCAAGCCTTGCTTCACAAGTTTGCTCAGTCAATTGCTCAAATGATCAACAGCCGATTGTATTGGACCAAAAGTCAACTTTGACCAATTTACAGTCAAACGTCATCATTTCTTGGCAACATCAAGATTTTGAAGTCCCATTCATCATTTGATCAAGGGTTGATCATGATTCCTCAAGAAAATCAAGATTTACTCAAAAGTCAAAAATTGCCAAATTAGAGTTTTCTTAAGGAAAAGTCAACTGAACTTTGACCACGCACAACTTTCACATACTTCATCAGAAATTCCTCAACCAAAGCTCATTTTGAAGGAAATTCAATTCTCTACAACTTTTCCTCTCTAAGATCAAGGCCAAAAATGCCTCGTTTGAGAGATATGGACCAAAACTTTACATGTCATTTTGAAAGTCAACAAAAGACACTTTTTTCGTCAAAGCAATTTACACAAAAATAAAGACTTCAAATGAAAAAGTGATCAACACGAAAGTTGTAGGGGACATCTTGAGGGTTCCATAAAGTCCAAGATCACCTTCATATGACAAAAATTGAGAGAGTTACGATTGGTGCAAGTTGAGCAAAATTTGAGAAACGCATGAAACCTACATTGAACATTTTTGAGCTTTTGGACCAGTAGGCCTATCTTTTAAGGTTGAATCATGTTTATGACATATTCAAGGATCTCAAAGTTCACTTTGGTATTATTTTGATTTTTATTTTATTTTATTTTGATTTTATTCAAAGAAATAAATAAAATTTAATAAAACAAAATAAATCAAATAATGGTGGGCACATGGATCCTTTTAAATGGAGTTTCTAGAAGGTTAAAACATGTCATTCAAGGCCATCAAAACCCAAATAAAACCGTGGGAGAGAGTGAAGGAAACATGGTTTTCAAAAAAATTAAAATGGTTAGAAACATGTTCCTTGATCCTAGCTTTTCAATGATTCTTTGTCTACCATGTTTCTCCTATAAATACAAGGCTCAAACACAAGAGAAAAGGAGGCAAGAGGCTTCACAAAGGAAGGCTTCGAAATCACAAAATTTTTGAAAAAAAAAGAGGTGAAAATTCAAAACTCCATTTCCAATCATTCTCAATCCAAACCAAGGATTAAATACTCATCCTAAAGGTTCGATTCCCACCCCATGCAATTTCTTTTTAACCGTTTTCTAATCCCTTTCTTTTATCATATTTCAATTCATTTATTTATTTCTTTTCAATTATATTAAAACAATAAAAAAAATCATAAAACCGTTAAAAGAATAAAAAATATAGTTTAGGTTATGTAATCATTTTTTAGACTTAGATTATTTTTATTAAAATTAATTTTTTAGACTTAGGCTTATAATTAATTAATTTTTGTACAAATGAATTAGAAATTAGGTTTATTTATTTCAAAATTATTTCTCAAAAATTTTTAAAAAAATGAATATTGACTTAGATATTTAGGACATTTAACTTGACTTTTAATATGTAATTGCTTTTCGTTTATCATTTATTTTCTTAGAATAAATGTATAGGTTTGTGCATAAAATTGTAATAGTGTAGTTTACATTTCTCGCACGATTATATTATGTAACTGCCCATAAGCCTTGTAATAGTCTATGTTACATTCTCGCACGATTATATCATGTAACTGCCCATAAGCCATGTAATAGTGTAGGAATTTATTTTTCGCACTTATATTTTATTTGCTAGATAAATAGGCATGTATGGCAAGATCTAAAATCAAACGTTAGAATAACCTATAACTCAAGATAATATAATTGAATCAACGCACATTGCACACATTCACCTCTAGGGTAGCCTCTCTCTGTTGCCTTACGATTAAAACGGTCATGTCCCTCGAAAGTAGGGGTACTTTAGCAAAAGACGCTTACGAATAATATCATCATAGTCCCTTTGATATAAAGATCATAGTCCCTCGATGACCCTTCGAGCTGCCTACAAAGAGATGATCTTGTCCCTCGGCGACCCTGTGGAAAAATGATGATAGTCCCTTCGCATTGCTAAGGTATCCTTACATGTTGCCTTCTATGACCATTCGATGACCCTTCGCAGTCCTTCAATATCCAATAGGCAGTACTACCTACCCATTAATGGTATGGATAGTACTATCTCTCAAGGAAAATGATAAGTACAAGAAAGACCTTACAAATTAGGGGTAAGTAACTTTTAAATGCTTGCTCACAACTCAAAAACAAATACTTTTCATATCTCACTCTTCCAAAATATTTTAAAAAAAAAAAACAAACACTTTGTATACATTCTTACACGAATTATTACAAAGTCAAACTTTTACAAAATATTTTCAAAACGTTCACACACATTCAAAAAGTAAGTAAAAAAAGGTGAGCTAAGCATTTAAGAGCCTATGGATAACCATGGATACAAAGGGTGCTAATACCTTCCCTTTATATAACTTACCCCCCGAACTCAAAATCTATCAAGGTCTTTCCTGTTGTTTTCAGCCTTTCCTTATTGGATAAAAGAAAAGTCGGTGGCGACTCTTGCTAACCGCAACATGTTTTGCGAAAACAAAACAAAAAAAGTCAGTTCTCCCACTGTGTTACAGACTCTAACCCATTTGGTTGCACATATGGGACTCTAACTCATTTGGCTGATGTGAAGTATCAGTGTATTCATCCCAATCTTGCTCTATATAAGTACCATGACTTGGGATGACACAATTAAAGGATGTTTCTGACTACGTGATTTAATTAGGGACATGTGATTGCATTCGACAATCACAAAGCGATCACCTCACCTTAGCATACACACAATGTTACATGTTCCATATAATGCCTCACATCTCAACTAGACAACTACTTATCAAAGACACACACCTAGGCATCACTTGCACAAGCATTGTCATCTAAGTCATTTAGCATCTCTTAGTCATCTTACTAATTCATTTTATCAATTGATATTAAAGGTTTCCTCACCATTCGTTATAGTCTTTTAATCATGTTGTCAACAATCACAAGTGACTAATCATACATGGAAAGCATGCATATCAATCATAATCCATGGTAAATGACATACATAAGAATAAGGTATGCATGTGGAACAATCCAAACAAGTAACAAAAATAATTTATCAAAATCCTGTCTCGGTCGTCCGGCGAGCAGCCAGTGAGGTTGGCTCGCTTTTGGTTCGCCCGACGAACCCCAGGCGAGGTGCAGACAGAACCAAAATTGCGTCATGGTCGCCCGACGAGATATCAGCGAGGTAGCTCGCTTTCTGTTCGCCAAGGCTCGCCCAACGACAGTAGCAGAAAAATAGGTCGCTCGGGCTCGCCCGACAACCACATTGAAATTTGCAGAAATGCCAGCAGAAATAAGACAGCAAAAAAATGGTTTTCACTACAACCCCACACGTGTTCATACCCAATAAGAATGCCAAACATAACACAACATTGCCATCATAAACAACATGAACAACAACAACTTATAAGATGTTCATGAAAATGGAAGAAAACATATCACAAAACAATACTATAACTTTCTATCTCAAAACCTAACATCACTAATACCACAATCTATGGTTGCTATCTAGAACTCACCTTGCAAATGATGAAGAGTTTGTTGGATGATGAAGATGAGATGATGTTAATGATGAAGGATGATGAAAACTTCTACTTTCTTCTTCTTCTCCGACTTCTAGGTTTTCTTACTCTTCTTTATATTTCTCTTATTCCTCTCTATTTCCCCTTTCTATCTTTTTTCTTCTAATTCTCCCACTTTGCTGGAAAGGAAAGGAAAGGAAATGATACATAGAATTATTATTTAGGGTAAAATTTAGTAACATATGGCATGAGGTGGAAAAATGGTAACTTCGTAGTAAAATAAATATCAAGTGGTACAATGCTTAATATTTGTTCTACTAGAACAACTGACTCATTATTAATGTTATCAAAATGTCTCAATTATACCAATTAATAAAATGTCAGTATTTAATAATATTAATTAATTCAATTTGAGCTCACCAGTTACTCTAATTATCTCAACTGATAACTCTCAGAGCACATAGAAACTTAGTTGATCTCAACTGATATTATTTAGAGCACTTTAGAAAATACGGGGTATTACACTACATTTCTTCTTCTCCAAAGGATTTCTTCATTCACCAACACGATTTATTCATTCCTCTCTGTTAATAGGTATGACATTTAGTGTTTGTTTTTCCTTCCCACAACCAATCCAATCTTCACTCGGGATTCATGTTAGACTCACTCTATTAGTTTGAGCATTCTTTGCAGTTCTTCCTAATCGACAAGACGGCGACAACTATGGTATTTCTGGCGGATTTATGACGGTGTATAATTTCGCGGTGGTAGATTTGTTATGGCAACAACAAGTTTCCAACGGCAAGTGTTGTGGTGGTCAGATTCGAAAAGGTTGATGTGTGACTCTTTCACAGGTTAATGAAGAAGCATATCGATTGTCTTCTCTACAAAATCACTTTTGTTTTACGTGTTTACATGTTTTTAAGTTTTTGAGTTTTATACCCAAATATGTCTTGCTTACTTTGATCACATTCTTTCCCCCTCAGATTAGGAGAAGCAATACTGACATAGCAGAGTTATAGTTAGATATAAGGACCTCTAATTTATTTCATTGCATCAATGTTAATTATTTTTAGTATTAGTAATCATAATTTTTTATAAATTATTATTGATTTATCATAATTTCAGGATTTGAAGTCAACGTTATTGAAGAGTAACTTTTCTCTGAAGATTTTGATGTTGTTGCTCAAATTAAGCACAAAAACAATGTTATTCATTTCAAAGTTGATAGTGAATCCAATGTATGTACTCTCTTAATTTTTCCTTAAGTAGATTTTAAATTAAGTTATATTTTTTTGCTTTGTTGTCAATAACATATAAACACAATGATAACTAATATGAAAGAGAAGAAAAGAAAGTTTGATTTTTAATTTAATTTATTGGGCAGGATGATTTTGGGAAGTTAATCTACTTTTCTATTGGTTAAAAGATTATATTAGTGTGATGACGACCATGCTCTCAAGACTGTGTAATTGCGAAAATGGCAAAATTAGTCGAAGAGGCTCATAACAGCAAAACCAACACACAGAGATTGATCGACAAGTTTACAAAGTTTTATACATCTAGTTAGTCAAAAATTTATGTATTTGTTTTAAAACTCTAACAATTTTCATATAATCAAATTAATGTTGTTTCTAATTTTCATAGTTCTCACTATGGTTTTAAAGTTACAATTTTTTTGTCGATACTTTTTTGTCTGAAATCGTTTTAATGGTTTCTGCAGTTCAATATTTTGTTTGTTTTACTATTTAATCATTTTGATATTTTTCGGTTTAATGGCATTTTTGTTTTAATGGTTCAATTTGATTAGTAGTTCAATTTGATTATTGATACAGGAAGTCATAAGACGTAGTCTGAAATGTTCGGTTGTAAAAATTTCCAAAACCATTGATAACGATATCCCCGTGACTCATTTTTCTTACACATTATAATTTCCACTTCATATGATATGAATTCGTTTATTATTAACCATTTGCATTACTAATTGGTAAATTTCTTATACTTCTCTTTCTTGACTAATAGATTAGCGATAAGTCTTTCAGCATATACAATGTTGTTAAAGACCCTTAACATGTTATAAATGCAGCACATGTTGAAGTTGAAAGCGTTGAAAATTGTGTTGCTATCGTAAAGCTGATGGGTCGAGGTAATGGTAAGTTTCCTACATGTTTATAACACCTTCACTAATCAGCGTGATATATAGCAGCTATAACGGTGTTATAATGTAGTGGAATTTAAATAAAATGCTATTTTCTGCGATCTGCTATTGACTACACTGATTCAACGTGCAGGATTTATTATGATGTATGCTACTTTTGCAAGTAGAGATGCCGATTGTACCACTGTGGTGAAGCGTGCGATTGCGATTGAACAAGCAACTAATGCCTTGATCGATCTGATAGAAGAGCACGAATGTTGGATAGATCCTCGTGTAGAGGAGTAAAAGATACAACTTAATGTTTGGATTAGCCAATGAGGTTCCGTACATGTAACATTGGGTTGATCCTCTAGGATGATTACTTTATACAGTTTATGTTATTATTTTTAACATAGTTAACTTTTTGGTTACAATTGATGTTCTAATTTCTTTTAGTTAGGATTTTGCGTATTCTAAAATATACAAAGTGGGAATTTAAGCTTTTCCTCTTTTTTTGCATCAAATATATCATAGATTTGAAGCTGGAAATACCATAAAGGTTTGTTAAATGCATACTACCTTTTAATGTGTTGCTTAGATTATAGATAGCATACTAAAAAGTTTTATTATACACACTTTATAGGCTTTGATGCAATTAAAGATTTGAAGTAAACAAGTCATATTAATTGGGGTTGTATGCTTTGAAGTAGTCAGATGGTTATTGCTCAGGTATTATGCTTACTGCAGACAAGACCAGAGATTGAAAATGCACCAATTGTAAAGAATGATCCAAAACTTTATGGTCCAATTTATCATAATGTTTCGATGTTCAAGAGGTATAACTGTAACTTTTAGTTTTTTAGATTCAAAACAATGTCCATTGCAATTTAGGATTTAGAATTAATGTTTCTAAGATTTCACAAACATGAATATGTTACAACAATCTTACTGATTGTTTTGAATGTTTTAAAAATCGAACACGTCAAACGGGGAAACCTATAGATCATGGTTCAATCACTTTAAACTATAGTTCAATCACCTTAAACTGTTTGAGCCGGGACAAAACCATGATCAACTGCTAAAATAATTGAACTATGGTAAAGGCCAGAGGTTCAGTAGTTTCAACCATCCAATTCAGTTCGGTTATTAAAACACATTTAACAAAGAAAGACATTAGTGGTGATTACTTGAAGCATGATGTTTATGAATTGACATTTGTGCTTCAAATTTCTATATGATTGTTTAATTTTCAGGAGCTATGAATTAATGGAAGAGAGACTCAAAGTGTATGTATACAGATGATGAGCTAGACTTATAACCAACATTTATTGGGTCTGAATAAAGTAGAGAGGTAAAGATATTGAACTTAGGCAAGGTTCAAACTACTGATAAATAAGAAAAATAACATTACATGATTTTTGTTGTTTGTTCAAAATATTCACCTTAGATATCTATTAAATGTTGTTATATTTTAATGCCTTATAAGCTTGATTCATATCTTTTAGGCTTGCAAATCAATGTCAATGAACCATTATATCAAAAAGAGATTGCTTTATATAAACAATGTGCTGGAAAAATGGCGAGATCATTGATGTCAAATTCGTATATTATCTTCCTCCTAACTATTTAGGCCAAAAAAATGATGAACAGTAACTGTCCGTACATGAACAGTACATGAACAGTGAGGGATGGGGGACCAAAACTGTTAAAAAAAAATAGGGGGACCAAAACCGTGAATTTTGACAAACAGGGGGACCAAAACTGTATTTTAGCCAACAATTTATCGAACACTTTGTGTGGGATTGATGACGTTTGGAAATTCGATTTATTTTGTTGATGTAAAAAGTCAATCACAATCAAAGTAATTGTGATTATATCAACAACAATAATTTAAAAGAAAGTTGAAAACAATTTCCAATCGAATTAATTGAAATAACAACGAAATTGATAATTTGCTCGAACAACAATTAAAGAAAATTAAAGCGATAAAGAGACACAAAGATTTGTTTAGGCAGTTCCCCAATCGGCCTCGTTATGGGTACGTCTGACCTTAATCCAAAATCGAATTGAGATACTTGCAATTAACCTTAACTTTGAAAAAATGTTTATACAAGAGATGAAGAACTCAAACCCCAAAATCCCTATGATTTGTGTTGATTCTTGCACCTCCAAACCCTTGATCAAAGCTTGATCAAGTGACCAACAATGCGACTACAATCCTCCGATTATCCCGAGCACGTAACTTGTTGAAACCCAAGATTCCCAAACACAATTCATTGTCTTGTGCTACTCCCTTGCAAGGAAACCACCTTGTCCCAAGGCCTTCACTCGGTCGAATCTGTGTTGATGTGATCATGTCCAAAACCTTCAAATCACACCGATCTTGAAGGAAAACCCCACATTGGTTTTCTTATTTGAAACAAGCAAAGTTCCCAACCCAATATTCTCAGTTACACCAAACCTAATTGGACGTTATCAACCATAATCTAGATGGTCACCCAATCAAAAAATTATTATGTGTAGTTCAATTATGTGTACGCATAGAAAAAGGGATGAAGATGATAGGCAACTTTGTAATCTAATTTCATTCAGGTTTTTACTCTCTAGAAAACCTTGTTAGAAAAAGGTACATGTATTGTCGCTCCCGGGATTTTCATCCAAGTACAAACGCGAAAGTGGCACCGAAACAGAGTCGCCAGCAATGTGTATTTATCCCAAGAGAGGGAAAGGAAACACCGCATAAACCTGAGAGGAAGGAAAGAGCATGGTCTCGCGACCAAGAGAATTGGATTCGGGAGTCGGTTACGCGAGAGGAAGGTATTAGCACCCCCTCACGTCCATCGTACCCGATGGGATCCACGCTTGCTTGTCTCGATCAAAGGGTGATAGAAAAGGATACTGGAAAAAGAACTGGAAAAGGAATGGAAAAAGAAAGAGAAACAAATGTAGGGAAAATAAAAGAAGTGCTCGCATGGGCCCTACCCCACTGCCTACGTATCTCATCGGGAATATGAGAATCAGAGTGACGTAGTTCCCCTCATTAGGGATGGATTATTTGTGTTTTTTTAAGGAACGACTAACGTTCTGGCTCAGGTGTTGCAGGCTCGCTGGTCCGAGTGCGTTACCATCTTGCAAGAGAACGAGTAGGAGCACGTTCGTACGCTGAGAATGAGTGAGGTGAGAAAAGAATTCCCGAAGGAAAGACGTTATTGTTTGTTTTGTCTTTTAGAAGTTTTTTCATTTGTTTGCATATGACAGTGTATCTGAATCTTAGCCATTGGAATGTGTACATTCTCACATTCCAAGATGGAATGAGCAAGAAGGCACACTAAGAGTGAAGAAGACCCCCACACTTAGTTCCAATTGTCAAGGTTCAACCACACTAGCATACTTGTGTTTATTAAGTGTTTTGTTGATTATGAAATGAAGAAGTGTTTTTTATTTGTGCCCTCAACAAGAATTGCATTTAAGTCCCTCATACAAGATCAAATGTTTAACACATTGACCCAAGATGGGCCATATGCTACACATTCTAAGATTATAAGAGAAGACCCCTTATAACCTTTTCTTTATATGAAAGGCCTAAATGCAATAAATGCCTACCTTTATTAGATATTTTGAATTTTTTTTGAGATGAGAAGATGAAAGACTCAAGAGAGGAGAAAGGTGAAAATCTATGTGAACTAGGACTCAATCCTAATTGAAGATTAAAGGGAGTGATCCTAATGGTTTGTGAGGTTTTAACTTAAAGTCTAAAGAAAGAATGAATTAAACAATTCACTTCTAAAGTAGAAGATGAATTGTAATTCAAAAGGGAAAGTGATGAGTTATTAAGAAAAAGCACATAATTGCTTAACAAAACACAAGATGGAATTGTAAAAGAGAAAGGATAGAAGCTTGAATATGGATCCCTTATCCACACTCAATTGAACTTACCAAAGCCCCTACATGGTTAGTAAACACGTGTAAGAAGTATAAGAAGTAAAAGAACGTTTAATGCACCATAAAAACTCAAAAGAATTAGATGAGAAATCAAATCCTATAACCACAACCAGAATGTACATCATATGAAAAACAAATGATCATTATCATGCAAGTCCAAGTTGATAGGCAACAAACATCATCCATGACATTAGAACATGCTACCATAAGAAAAGGGAGAATGAAAGATGAAAAGAAATGAACAAACATGCATGAATGGAACATGTAATCTAAGGATCAGAATTGAAATGAAATGAAAAATGATTCACAAACATCTCACAAGTATTCATGCATAACACATCAAGACATTTAAGAAGTGATAGAAGAAGTAGAATTGAAATGGAAGTTCAAAAAGGGAAAGTGCAAACACAACATGTTAAAGGTGCACAAGGTTCAAATGATGATCAACATGCAAAGATGACATATAATATGTATCAATGACCTATTATGTCACATGAATGGTTCACCAAATAGGCAAATGATCATGCAAGTATGCACAAAAGCAATCATGTAAACATGCACAAAGATTACAAGGATATGACATGTTGTAATGCTTCAAATGAAATGTTTTAAACAAAAAAACAAATGAGTTCATGAAAATTATGAAAACATGGTATTGAGGTTCACAAATCAGAGATGAATCACATATCAAAGTATCATGTAAAAATTCAAGGCAAAAAGGCTTTATACAATGCACTTAAATCAAATTGGATGCATATACAAAGTAATGCAAAGATGAACACCAAACATGCCATGAACTGACCTAAAAAAATCAAATAAAAATCACTCAACATACCTCAAGATGCTAATGACTCAATTCAAAAAGAAGAGCGTCAAAACAACTTTTAATGATCAAGAACAAAAATGAACAAATTTATGTATCACATTAAGCATGCATACAAATTGAAATTCAAAGAATATTATAGAACAGGGGCAAAAAAGTCATAAAATCAAGAAATAAAATCATGAAAAATTTTAAAAATGTCTTAATGATATTCATGAATTTCTAGGGAATTTTATGATGATATTTGATATTTTTAAAAATTGAAAAGTAAACGTGTAGAAAAATGGAAAAATAAAATGAAATGCAAAGGGAAGTGGAGGTGTGAACATAGCAATTGTTTAGTTCAAATTATTTGGGCTTGAAAACATGGGGGTGTGGGTAGCAATCTGATTAGGTCCAATAACGCGCACAACACACTAACTATCATGCTCTTTCAGTCAAACCAAGTCAAATCATTCACAACCATCAGATCAAGTCAAGTCAAACACAAAGGTCAAGGTAAGCAAATCTAACATACGCGCATGAGGGCACATACTCACTATCATACACCACGCCACACAATGCTTACTCTGATTAAAAACAAAACATGTGCAACGCATGTGCCAATTTTATGTGTTGTCACATTATGGACCACGCGATGAAGAAAAACGAGCGGACAGGATTAAAACATGTTAAGCCCTAACCATCAAAGCTGCCGGCCGGAGAAGGACCTCCGGTCACCTTCTCCGGCGAGAAACCACCACCTGCAACCTCACAATTTTCCAGAAATGCATAATACATACATCAATCGAAAGCTAAGCTTATGCAGATCATGAATGTGCTTATGAAATCCACAAAACACACACATAGCAAGAACAGAGGAGATTACATTAAGCCCTAGGTTTTGCAACTAAGCCTCTAAGAGGCCTATCAACTAGCCGGATTTAGGAATGCCCCTATTGAGCCAAAATCAACCAAAAACAAATGATAACGAAGAAAAACCGTGCGTTCAAAGTTCAAAGAATCAAACCTGAAGTTGATGGAGCTTGGAATACACAAGAATATCAGAAAGAGAAGCTTCTTCCTTGAGCTTCACTTGGCCAAATAAAGGCTTGAGAGCTTGAATTCGTGCAAAGAATCAACTGGAATTTGATGCTAAACTTCTTTAACTAAACCTATGCACTCTTGCTCTTGATCTCCAAAGTGGAATAACGATGAAGATGGAGATGAAATGTAGAGGAAGATGATGACACTCGTGTGCAATCAGAGGAAAAGTGGAGAGAATGTGAGAGAGATTTTGAAGTGTTTTGAGAGAAAAAGTGAGAAATGAAAAACTGAACCAATTTGTGAGTGAAGTGTGAATTTATATCTGTGGTTAATTGAGCTAACCTGTGGTCAAGTGAGTGAGTTAGGTGAGTTGGCATTGAGTTAAATGAGTGCACCCTAACTAACTGAGTCAAGTTAGTTAGGGGCGAGTGAGGTTGGTTATGCTAGGGTGGTGGTGATTCATGACAGTTATGGTGGAAGGGAGAAAAGGAGAGTGAAGCTGCCAGTCTGTGCATCAGAAACTTGCTAAGCAAGTTTGTTCCTTCTATTCTCATGTATGGCACGTGACAGTGTGCATTATGTAAGTAACTTGTGCTTGGTTGAAAGAGGAAACAAAAGTGAGGAGGTGTTTGTGGTGTGACTGATCCAAATCATGCAGCATGCCATCAATGTATCAGTGTCAACATATTGTGGTTTATGGAGGTTTTTCTCTCTACTCAATGACTGCATTAGGGAGTTTATGGGTTCATTTGAAAGAGGGTACATTGGGGAACAATATTGTTTTGAAAATTGAAGTGAAATGAGATCTCAAACATGTCTAAAAATAGCTATGAACACAATGGTTCAAAACTGGTTGGTGGGCGTGGCAAAAGGTTGGCTGGCAAGGCAATTTGGCACACAAAATTTCAGCACAATCAACATGACTTTGAACCCTTAAAACTATCTCATAACTTGATCAAACCAAAATTTGTCCAACACCAATGTTGAAGATGACACTACAAGGAACAACTTTGATGTTGAAAAGTTTTCCATTTAAAGCTTCCTTCTTGAAGAAATTGAACTTGACATTTGGCACACCACCTGCTTGTAGAAATGACTGCGCGCGAGCTTGAAAATCCTTGGTCATGACTTGGTTTTTGCCCTACTTTTCTCCAACTTTGATCAATCATATCTCACTCAATTTTTATCCAATGGAGATGTTCTACACATGGATTTGAAGCTTAAAGCAAGACCTTTTGTTGTGGCCTGGTGGAATTTTCATTTGATGCTCCAATTTTAAATGGCCCTGGTTCAAAGTATAGTGCAAAATGGCCAAAACTTGCTATTTTTAGTAACTCTACTTCACCCAAAAATGGCAACTTTCTACATCTTGATTTTTTTCATGATTCCTTTGGAGTTTCTTGATCAAATTTTGCAAATTGGTCACATATAACATAAATTTTATGAATTTGGCCTTAAAAAGTCAAGAGTTGACTTTTTCCTCTGATTATTTGACTTGGCCCCAATTTCCCTGATTTTTTATCTTTCTTCCAATTGAACCACTTCTAAAACCAATTGAGAAGCAATTTTCCACATACATACACTTAAAGACATGTAGAACACCATGACATCAAGTTTTGTCCCAAAAATCAAAGATTCCCTGATTTAATTGGAAACCCTAGTTTTGGTCCCCTCCTCTTAGGAGAAAAATGTGCAGTCTTCAATTTCAAATTCCTCAGAGTATGTTGTGTATCCCCTTAAAGGATGATGAGATATGCCACTTGAGGATGACTTTGGATCAATGAGCTATCTCTTTTGAGGGTTTTCCTTCAGTCTTTTGGATATCTTGCATAATGAAAGATGTAATGCTCTAATCTCCTATTGAATCTCACCTTCTTGAGGTTGTGGAGGATCAATTGGGATAGTATGATACATGAGAGACCTCTTGGCTTGCTTTGAGCCAACTTGATTGACCTTTTGTGCCTTGAATGATTGCTTGATTGTCCACCTTTCACCTGATCACATGCCCTGATGGTAAAGTGGATGCTATGCTTCATGTTTTGAGGTTAGAGATGCAATGCAATGCTAGATGTTTTATTTTTCTATGCTTGAATGGAGTATAATGCAATGAAAGCTCATGCTATATGATATGAAGAAATGAGAGGGCAAATTTTGGGGTATTACAGCTGCCCCTATTCAATCACTGTAGACCTGAACGTATGATAGCGATTGCTATCGAACTTTCAAGGTATGGAGGGATTGAATACCAAAATAACCAGAAAATTTGGCCTCTGTGATGAAGAAGAAAAGGGATATAAACCCAAACCCAACGACTCCTGTTTTGAAGAAAACTCTGATGATGAGAACAACACCGGAGAGATGTCTTTTGTACAACGCCAGATGACTACTGGCTTGCCACGCTACTGGTGGACTTTAATAATGTCTTTTGTACGACACCAGACGACTACTGGCTTGCCACGCTACTGGTGGACTTTGATAATGTCTTTTATGCAATTCCAGATGACTACTGGCTCGCCACACTACTGGTGGACTTTGATAATGTCTTTTATGCAACTCCAGACGACTACTGGCCTGCCACACTACTGGTGGACTTTGATAATGTCTTTTATGCAACTCCAGATGACTACTGGCCTGCCACACTACTGGTGGACTTTGATAATGTCTTTTATGCAACTCCAGACGACTACTGGCCTGCCACACTACTGGTGGACTTTGATAATGTCTTTTATGCAACTCCAGACGACTACTGGCCTGCCACACTACTGGTGGACTTTGCAGCCTCGCGCCACCCGAAGACGGACTTTTGCCAATCCACTGTTGGACTTTTGCCACCCGAAGACGGACTTTTACCAATCCACTGTTGGACTTTTGCCACCCTTAGATGGACCTTTGCCAATCCACTGTTGGACTTTTGCCACCCTTAGATGGACCTTTCGCCAATCCACTGTTGGTCTTTTAGCTGCTTTGCCACCCGAAGATGGACTTTTCGCCAATCCACTGTTGGACTTTTACCACCCGAAGACGGACTTTTGCCAATCCACTGTTGGACTTTTGCCACCCGAAGACGGACTTTTGCCAATCCACTGTTGGACTTTTGCCACCCGAAGACGGACTTTTTCCAATCCACTGTTGGACTTTTGCCACCCTTAGATGGACTTTTGCTAACCCACTGTTGGACTTTTACCACCCGAAGACGGACTTTTGCCAATCCACTGTTGGACTTTTGCCACCCGAAGACGGACTTTTGCCAATCCACTGTTGGACTTTTGCCACCCGAAGACGGACTTTTGCCAATCCACTGTTGGACTTTTGCCACCCGAAGACGGACTTTTGCCAATCCACTGTTGGACTTTTTCCACCCTTAGATGGACTTTTGCCAATCCACTGTTGGACTTTTAGAATTTGCAAAATTGTATTACTCTCTGCATCTGTGTCAGACATCTCTGCTGACTCTGCTGAGGAGCAATGACCAATGATTTGACTTCGGAGACTCCTGAAAGGATAACATCTCCACTGGAGAATGAATGAACAATCCTTCTGCTTCGAATTGTCAAGCTTGCCAAAAATAAATTGGACTTTGGAGTATAGGGCTTGACAAATCTACCAGGAATTACTTCATCTGCTTGGGGATGACTTTCTTTGCATGGCCTCTTGCTAAAAAGGTCATTAAAACTCTGCATGAGGATCTATCAAACCCGAGATCTTTTGCGGGGAGAACCAACCTGCTAACCTGGCTGGGGAGGGAATATATCACCACTCTGCCGCGAAATAGATTTTGTTGATCAATAGGCCTCTAGTGGGGAGAAGAACAACAACTTAGCTGGGGATTATTGTTGACAGGACTCAACACTGAACTCTGTGGAGAATACAATGACCAGAGATACGATCTTGTCGAGGAATCAGGGTTACTCTGCCGGGGACATACAAATCCTGGTTATACCATTCCACTGCAACTTGTTGGGAAAGAGTCCTTAGAGATCTGCTGGGGGAAACCCAAAGCAAATCCATGGTAGTCTGCTGAGGAATACGACTGTCGAACTTAGGACAAGTACCACAATGCCCCATGTTAGGCTAACTTTCCCTTAGACAATTCCGTTGGGGATGACGAGTTTATAACAAACTCTGCTGGAAAAAACTGCTTTAAAGCGTCTCGTGCTGGGGAATGCCTTTTGAGAGGATTTTACAGAAGACCAACTGTCCTCAAACTCTACTGGGGATAATAGATCTAGAACATCTTCTGCCGGGGAAACAAACAATTTGTCCCCGAAGAGGATGTCATAAGAGGATTTTACAGAAGATTTAGCCTCTTCAAACTCCTGCGACTTCGCTGGGGATAATGACCATCAAACTTTACTGGGGTGGTCAACACTTCATACTGGGGAACAACATGCCCCATGTTTTAGAAAACCAACAATTTGTCCCCGAAGAGGATGTCATAAGAGGATTTTACAGAAGATTTAGCCTCTTCAAACTCCTGCGACTTCGCTGGGGATAATGACCATCAGCTTCGGTATCGGCGAGACCACTCTTCTGGGGAATTTGCGACCGTTATCGCCACAGGAAAACTTGTAGCTGTTGGAAGTACTGTATGAGAGAATCGACTTAATGAGATACGACGGTACCCAGTTGAACTTAATTCACTGATATCGAACCGTTATAAATGACCGTTGACCGAGCGATGAACGCATACCTCCTTACCCGTGATTGCCCCAGTCTTTTGCGTGGGGTAAGTGATTACTCGTCTTGTGCTTAAAATCATCTGTACCTGCTACCTGCAACAACAAAGTACTCATGCATGCTCCGGAATTTTGCGTGGTTTGAATCCACCATCCAGGACTATTCAACCTTCAGAGTAATTTTCGAATACCTTTTCTGCGCATGTTATTGCAAGGCCACCATGTTTTCACATGCATTGTTTTATAAAAAATTAGGACGTTTTTGCAAACAAAGCAATAAAACAAAAATAGGAAGCTTTTTATTGAAATTCAATTTATTGACTGAGAGCCCATAATAGGCAATTACATCAGGAAGCAATCCCTGAAAAGAGGTGATCGCTGAAAATTGAGAAAAGAAACTATCCTAACGGCAATGTGAAAACGGCATTCCACTGAGTTTCCATTCTGTTATGACCAGTATGTCTTCAAAACGCCCCGACCTTGCCTTCTGAGGAATGATCAGACCGATTCCTATCTTTCAGAATGTCAGTTGTTCAAACGGTAATGGGGTACAAATAACTTAGACCGTAGTCATTCGCTTAAATCCCTCTTTTGCGTGGACCGCCCTTTCAGGTTTTCGATCCACCAGGATACCCTTTTTTGCCTAAGTTGCCCTTTCGGGTTTTCAACTTACCGGGTGTACAATTTTTTCAATTATATCCCTAATTTTTGCCCGAACCTTATTCTGTTTTTGGTTCGCCGGGATGCCCTTTTTTGCCTGGATTTTTTTTATTTTTATTATCCAGCGGGTCTATTCATGCGAAGTATTTTTTGACTACGTCTGAGTTGACAGGGGATGAAAAGTCTTCGCCATCCATGGTTGTAAGCAATAAGGCTCCGCCCGAGAAGACCTTTTTAACCACGAATGGACCTTCATAGTTAGGAGTCCATTTGCCCCTGTGATCTGTATTGGGAGGAAGGATCCTTTTGAGTACCACATCTCCGACTTTGTAAACCCGAGGACGCACCTTTTGGTCAAATGCCTGCTTCATTCTGCGCTGGTATAATTGCCCATAACATACAGCCGCCAGTCGTTTCTCCTCAATAAGGCTCAGCTGATCAAATCTGGCTCGTACCCATTCAGCCTCATCTAGCTTAACATCCATCATGACCCTGAGGGACGGAATCTCCACTTCAACCGGTAGCACTGCCTCCATACCATATACAAGTGAGAATGGGGTTGCCCCAGTGGACGTGCGTACCGATGTTCGATACCCATGCAAAGCAAATGGTAACATCTCATGCCAATCTTTGTACGTGACAACCATCTTCTGCACAATCTTCTTGATATTTTTGTTGGCCGCTTCGACTGCGCCGTTCATCTTTGGGCGGTACGGAGAAGAATTGTGATGGTCCATTTTGAAGTCCCGGCATAACTCAGCCATCATCTTATTATTCAAATTAGAACCATTATCAGTAATGATTCTTTCGGGAACTCCGTATCGGCAAATGATATCCCGTTTTAAGAAACGAGCTACCACTTGTTTTGTAACATTGGCATAGGATGCAGCTTCAACCCATTTGGTGAAGTAATCAATCGCCACCAAGATGAAACGATGACTGTTAGAAGCTGTAGGCTCAATCTTTCCGATCATATCAATGCCCCACATGGCAAACGGCCAAGGCGACGACATGATACTCAACGGATTTGGAGGCACATGCACTTTGTCTGCTTAGATCTGGCATTTATGGCATTTGCGGGCATATTTGCAACAATCTGACTCCATAGTCAACCAATAATATCCCGATCTTAACAACTTTTTAGCCATTGCATGTCCTCCGGCATGGGTACCGAAAGAGCCTTCGTGCACTTCAATCATCAACAGGTCTGCTTCGTGTCTATCCACACATCTAAGCAGGACCGTGTCAAAATTTCTCTTATACAGCACGCCATCTTTGTTCAAGAAGAAACTACCAGCTAGCCTTCTCAACGTCTTCCTGTCTTTGGACGATGCCCCGGGCGAGTACTCTTGATTGTTCAAGAAGCATTTAATATCATGGTACCAGGGCTTGTTATCTGACGTTGCATCAACCGCAAACACAAATGCAGGTCTGTCAAGGCGAGATACTTCAATCTTAGGTACACGGTTCCATCTTTACACTTTGATCATGGAAGACAAAGTAGCCAAGGCATCAGCGAATCTATTCTCGTCTCGAGGAATATGGGACAGCTTCACCGTTGTGAAAAATGTCAATAATCTCCTTGTATAATCTCTATACGGAACCAGATTTGCTTGGTGCGTGTACCAACTCCCTTTCACTTGATTGATTACCAAAGCTGAATCACCGAAGATATCGAGGGTCTTAATTCGTAAATTAATCGCCTCCTCAATCCCCAGTATACAAGCTTCATACTCTGCTTCATTGTTGGTGCACCCGAAAGTTATTCGGGCAGTGAAAGGCATATGAACACCTTCCGGCGTGATAAGAACTGCTCCAACTCCGCACCCATTCATATTGACAGCCCCATCAAACATCAGACTCCATTTGGATTCAGGGTCTGGCCCCTCCTCCGGGAGTGGTTCCTCGCAGTCTTTAGCTTTGAGAAACATAATGTCCTCATCAGGGAAATCAAATTTCATGGGTTGGTAATCATCGAGAGGCTGTTGCACAAGATAGTCTGACAAGATACTTCCTTTGATGGCCTTTTGGGAAGTGTACTGAATATCATACTCTGTCAAGACCATTTGCCACCGTGCAACTTTGCCTGTCAGCGCTGGTTTCTCGAAAATGTACTTGATAGAATCCATTTTTGAAATCAACAAGGTTGTGTGCCTGACCATATATTGCCTCAATCGCTTAGCGGCCCATGCAAGTGCACGGCATGTCTTTTCAAGCATTGAGTACCGGGACTCACAATCATTGAACTTTTTGCTCAGGTAGTAGATAGCATGCTCCTTCCTACCTGTCTCGTCATGTTGACCGAGAACACAACCCATGGAACCTTCAAGCACTGTCAGATACATTATCAGCGGTCTCCCTTCAACTGGAGGCATTAGAATTGGAGGTTCCTGCAAATATTCTTTTATCTTATCGAATGCCATTTGGCAATCGTCATTCCACCTGACCGTTTGATCCTTTCTTAGCAGTTTAAATATTGGTTCACACGTGGCTGTTAGGTGAGATATGAACCTTGCAATGTAGTTCAATCTACCCAAGAAACCACGAACCTCTTTTTTTGTTCTCGGTTCAGGCATTTCTTGTATTGCTTTCACCTTGGCAGGATCAACCTCAATTCCTTTTTCGCTCACAATGAAACCCAACAGCTTTCCAGACTGCACACCGAAAGTACATTTGTTTGGATTTAATCTTAGACGGAACTTTCTCAACCTTTCAAACAGCTTTTTCAGGTTAATCAGATGTTCCTCTTCTGTTCTCGACTTGGCAATCATATCGTCTACATAACATTCGATCTCCTTATGAATCAAGTCATGAAACAAAGTTACCATCGCCCGCTGGTACGTTGCCCCTGCGTTTTTCAACCCAAAAGGCATTACTCTATAGCAATATGTACCCCACGGAGTAATGAACGTGGTCTTCTCCATATCTTCAGGTGCCATCTTGATTTGGTTGTACCTGGAGAAACCGTCCATAAATGAGAACACTGAAAACTGAGCTGTATTGTCGACCAGCACATCAATATGAGGTAGTGGAAAATTATCTTTTGGGCTAGCTTTATTAAGATCTCGATAATCCACACACATTCTCACTTTTCCATCTTTCTTCGGTACTCGTACGATGTTGGCTACCCACGGAGGATATTTAGTCACAGCAAGAAACCCAGCATCCCACTGCTTCTGGACTTCCTCCTTAATCTTTAAAGCCATGTCGGGGTGAGTCCGACAAAGTTTCTGCTTGACTGGCGGACATTCTTCTCTCAATGGCAGCCTGTGCACAACAATATCCGTATCCAACCCCGGCATGTCTTGATACGACCAGGCGAAGATGTCAACATACTCGCGCAACATTTCGGTCAAAGTTTTCTTCACATCTGCTTGCAAGCTGGCACCAATCTTGATCTCTTTCTTGGCATCCCTGGTACCAATATTGATGATTTCTACAGTCTCCTGGTGAGGCTGGATGACCCTTTCCTCTTGTTTCAACAATCTGGCCAGTTCTTCAGGGAGTTCACAATCTTTCTCATCCCCTTCTTCGGCTTGATAAATCGGATTGTCAAAGTCATACATAGCCATATCAAAATCGTTATCAGTGGTATCCGGAGGATCAAGTCTGCATGAACGGGTTCATGCCTTATTTTAGAATTTATTTTTAAGCAAAAACAAAAGAAAATGAAACATTGCCATTTTATTATTTTTGTGCAAAAATAAAAATTGAAAGACAGAGAACAAAATTTGATTGCAAAACGTCCTTTATTAATGATTAAAAATTGCAAATGCAACCAGGGTGGCCCTACAAATGAATCTATACGCCTTGGGCAGAGCGCAAGATTTTGACATGCATTATGGTTAGAAGAAAACAAAGAAAAATTACTCTGTCTGAAGAGTAACCCGGATGACTTCTTCAACGGACTAGTTCTGCACTTGTTGTCCCGGAGCATGAGGGCGTACCCAGTTGTCCAGGTCACAATCACTATCAACACTATCCTCTGTAGCTGCACAAGACTGGTCCGTGTAGATAATTCCCCCACTATTGAAAGTAATGGGTCCACTGTTTCCCATATCTGAAGTTGTAGAGGGATGATAACCAATACCAAATTTGTCTTCCTTCATTGGGGTCTCTATCAACCTACCCCAACCTTGGGCGTTGCCTGCCCTGACGACCTCGACAGCTTATTTGTAAGATGAAATGGAGGTACCGGCCCCAACTGGTACAGAAGAAGACTCAGGTGCATCGTCAATATTGACCGCTTCAAATGATTAGCACAACATCTCATGAATTTCCCCATCCATTTCAATGTACTTGAACGTGGACAAGTGACTCACAAAGATGTCTTCTTCACCGCACACCGTCATAACCTGCCCTTCAAACTCATACTTCAGCTTTTGATGTAAAGTGGAAGTAACAGCCCCGACTCCGTGAATCCAAGGGCGTCCCAATAAGCAGCTATATGCAGGTTGTATGTCCATTACATGGAACATGGATTTGAATACCTGCGGTCCAATTTGTACGGGCAACTCCACTTCACCAAACACAGATCGTCTAGTCCCGTCGAATGCTCTGACCACCAATTCACTAGGCCTCAAGATCAAACCATCAACTTCCAGCTTCATTAACGCCTTCTTGGGCAAGACATTGAGTGATGAACCAGTGTCTACCAGTACATGAGATAACACTGCGCCCTTACACTCCATCGTGATATGCAAAGCCTTATTGTGGTTTCTTTCTTCAGCAGTCAAATCTCTACTTGTAAAGCCCAAGCCATGGCTAACGTTAACATTGGAGATTACGCCCTCAAGCTGATTAACAGTAATTTCCTGTGGCACGTATGCACTCTTCAATCCTTTCAACAACGCCTGCCGATGCGCATCAGAGCACATCAATAGTGACAAGATTGAAATCTTTGAAGGGGTCTGATTCAGTTGGTCCACAATCTTATAATCGCTTTTCTTGATTATCTTCATGAATTCTTCCATCTCCTTATCAAAAGTAATCTTTGTCTCTGCTTCAGGTGTAGGCGCATTTTCAACCACCTGTTTACCCTTAGCCTTTGCTGCAGCTTCTGCCTCTTTATCACTTCTCAAGGTTTGGGGAGCGAACAACCTTCCGCTTCTTGTAAAACCCCCTACACCCCCTACATTATCAACATTCTGGCTGACTGACGACTCAACTTCCTGCTTTTTACCTTCGTAATACATGTCTGCCCCATAGTGCCATGGGATAGCCTTCGTGGATGTGAACGGAATTGGTCCTGGCACCGTGATAGTGACAGGACTGGGCCTTTCTTGCACAACACTTGCTACGGGAACTGCATTGACCGGAATTTGAATCTCAGCGGGAGTATAATAGATGGTCACGGTTGATACCTCATCAGTGTCTTTCACAACTCTGTCGAACTGTAGACATCCTTCATTGATCAGATTCTGTAAACCCACCTTCAACTTATTACAGCCATTCTCTTGATTCATACACTCAGAACAATCTTGATTACAGCCCGGGAACACCTGTCCCTTCAATAAACGATCTTTTACAACCAATAAAGAAGTTTTCACTTGATGGATGTCTGCCACCAGATTCAATCTCCTCCCATCTTCAATAGCGTACACATTTGCTGCACTATGATCAGGCATGGGATGCTGAGTAATATTAGGAGAGGGAGAGAAATTGATGGCTTTAGCATCAATCAAGTCTTGTACTTTATGGTGGAAAGCCCAGCATTTTTCAATGGAGTTCCCCTAAGCACCTGAGTGGAACTCACAACGAGCATTAGCATCGAAGTTAGGTGGCAGGTTTCCAGCAGCAGGAGCTTTCATAGTACGGAGTTCTACCAACTTTAACTCGAGTAGCTGGGGTAACAGCGCTGCATAAGTTATAGGGAGAGGATTCATCTTACGATCCCTCTGCCTAGACCTTTGTTGGAAAAAAGGTTGTTGTTGTTGCTGCTGAACTTGTTGTTGGGGTTGTTGTTTCTGAACAGACGGTGTTGGGATTGTTACAGCATCTACCTGATAATAAGCTTGAGAACGCCCTCTGCCTCGTCCTCTAAACACAGCATTCGTATCACCTTCTCTTCTTTTCTGGCTACTAGCAAATGGTTTCTTCGTCCCAGAAGAGCCAGCCCCACTTACATCTTGGATCTTTCCAAGTTTCAACAGACTTTCTATTCTTTCTCCCGCAATCACAATATCAGCAAATCCAGTTGATGGACAAGCAGCCAATCTATCAAGATAGGCCCCTTGCAAGGTGCCCATAAACATATCTGCCATTTCTCTATCCGACAAGGGAGGTTGAACCTGTGCAGCCATTTCCCTCCACCTCTGTGCATATTCTTTGAAACTCTCCTTGGCATTCTGTGACAACCCCTGCAATTGAGTGCGGTTGGGCGCCATGTCGATATTATACTGGTATTGCTTCAGGATCGCTTCTGCCAGATCTTTCCAACTCTTCACAGCAGCTCTATTCAACTTCATATACCAGGTCAAGGACGCTCCAGCCAAACTATCCTGAAAATAATGCATCCATAGCTTCTCGTCCTCTGTATGGGCTGAAATCTTCCCAAAGTAAGCTTAACGATGCGTTTGGGGACACGCATTGCCGTGATACTTATCAAAAGTGGGAGGCTTGAATTTAGGAGGAATTCTGACTCCTGGGACCAGCCCCAAGCTAGTAACATCAATGCCCATAGAGTTCTTGCATTCTATGGCCCGGATCTTTTCTGCTAACTCATCATACCTTCGATCACCATGATTACCCACATCAGCATCCAGCAGAGTAAATTGGTCTTCCAGAGGATCTTCAAGAGTAACGCCAACATGCCTACCATTTCCATTACCCCGATTGTTACCACCAGGAGGAGGGTTGCCACCGGGAGGAGGAATGCCATGTACCTGTGAATTGTCATGCTGATCACCTTCGGGCCCATTTTCTGGCGCTCGACCAAAAGCCTCAATCTCTCTTGATTTTACGCCATGCCAGTCATGAGGGTCATGAACTGGTCCATACGCACCCTCATTTCAGCCAAATCACTTTGCACTTGATCCATGATTCTTACTTGATTTCTTCGCGTTGAATATCGGTGAATATGATTCTCAGCTATACTGCCTGAAACCAAATAAAGGTTAGAGACCCTGCAACGAGTACCTGAAAAGCAAGTAACAGAAATGCAGAATGATATGCAAATGCCATGCAATGTTATGTTTATCATTTCCAAAGTGCTTTACACCCTGATTCCAATCCAAACCACAGAAATCTGAAGACCAGAAATCGTGATATAAAGAGACGTATTGTGGTCATGTGCTTGTGTACAGATATCTGATAAAGAGTAATTCTGAATAAACTGCTCATACTCATTCAACAAAGTATTCAAGTATTTAAGAAAGGCTCATCCGCAAATGCAATACAAGGAAAAAATGGATCCATCAACAAGCCTGATGGTAACCATTAACAACAAAATACAAGGAAAAGAACATCAGTCTGACAATTCCACATCCTTCAGCTTATCACTTGAGTATTTGATCTCCTAAAAAAGTATACGGGTACGCTGGTGATTTGGCTTTTCAATCATTTCTTTGATCAATACATCCCTTTTCTCAAGAGCTTCGGTTAGAGAACCCATATACAGCATCAGAGCTTCGTCATCGCACACTCCTTTGTGTCTCTTTATGCCAGCTTGCGTCTTGAGTATCTCTCTTTCTATCATGGCTTCTTCAAGCTCTTTCTTGATATTCTTCAGCTCACTTCTAGCTTCTTCTAACTGTTCTTGACTTTTACCGAGACTTTCCCGATACTTTCTCCTCTGTTCATGTGCCTTTTTAAGCTCCTCGTCTTTAATCTTCGCCTGATCCTGTAACTCGGCATTTTCAATTCTGACTTCATCCCAAGCTTGACGAAGTTGAGCTAATGAATCCTTGCTTCGGGCTAAAGCCTGTTTTGTAATCTTGTGAGCCTGACTAGTGTCATCTGCTCCCAAAGTAAGTTTTCGGAAGTACCGAGCTCTGTCATCAAAATCTTCCTCTTTGTCAGCCAAGGTTTTTTCCGCTTTCAATGCTCTCTTTTCCAACTCTTTGTTGTTGGCTAGAGCTTTCTGAAGACATCTGCTCATTCCAGAATTCTCTATCTGCAGCTCTCTGACCATTTTCTTCCACTTCTCACATTCTTCAATAGCCACCATGGTGGGTTGTTCTGGCTGTAATGAACATAAAAGAGGTCCCCTTGAAAAGGGTAAAAGCAATTCTTTTACTTTCATCTCGATCCATCTGTCATATTCAGGATAAGACCTACAATCTCCTTTCCCAAAAACTGCTTTTCCAATTTTATGCTTATCTTTCCAAGCATTTACTACTTCTACCACCTTCGCATCTTTAGTTCCTGTAAAGAATAAAGATTCTTCCACATCTTGCTCTGTAGGAGGATCCCTGGAAGCATACCCAAACTGTCGGATGGCCAAAACTGGATTATAATTGATCCCTCATTTTCTGCCAATCAAAGGTACATTTGGAAAAATTTCGCATCTTGTGACAAGCTTTATTCTCAACAACCGGTGGTCAAACCATACAATGTTATCAGCAGTTAAACCCATCAATCGTTTAGACCATTTCGCCACATCTTTGGTTTCCACAAAGGCACCTGTCTGAGGCAAATGTTTGAAAAACCAATGACACAGCAGTGGAGTACAACAACTAACAGATCCTCCCCTTCTTTTCTCGTTCTTGTGATGCACAGACTGATAAAAATCTCCTAACAAAGTAGGGACTGGATTTTTAAGAACGAAAACTCTCGTTGCTTGCATATCCACAAAGTCTTGCTGATTGGGAAAGAGAACTAGGCCATATATGCAGAGAGCCAGAATGGAATTGTAAACCGTCCAATTTTTAGCATTTGCAGCCTCTTGGGCTTGTCCAGACAGAAATTCCAAATGAAATCCGCTAACTCCATTTTTACTGCTCACACCACTCTTTATCACTGCCTGATCCATTTGTAACGCAGCAGCAATTTCTTTTACGCTAGGGGAACTACCAGAGAAGAATGGTATTGCCGGCATGATCGGAATTCCCAAAATAAATGAGAATTCTTCCAGTGTCGGCATCAAAATGTAATCTGGAAAGAGAAAGCATCTCAACGAAGGCTCGTAGAACTGCAGCAGAGTGTGCAAGGCATCATGTTCATACTTTATGATTGTACGGACCATCCCAACCAAATTCCCGTAGCTCTTCTGAAACCTATCAAGAATACCCGGGCCAGCCATATCTATAACTTTGAGCAATGAATCCAAGACAGGGTCTGGAAACTTGTAAGACACATTGTTCTTTCTCTCGGCAACGATCTCTGTTGAACCCATGGATTGGAATCAAAAATGTATTATGCACCTGAAAATGACAAACATAACTGTTATGATATGATAATGCAATGCAAACGGGCATGTGATCAGGTAATCAAGTGTCTGTGTTTGTATTGAATTGTGTGCACTGTGTCTCTGTACTGAATCTGGCAATATCTGAGATGAACACTCAAATCACTGTCATAGGATACAATGTCTGAAATCATCATAGAATCACAAGTAAGGTAGGTAGGAGGCTGGGTTTCCTGCAAACCTGTAAACATCCCGCCCATACTCACATGTGGTTCTTAGAAAATAAGGCTTGTCAGCTTCGGAGGTTTGAGAAGCAATAGCACATTCAGCCCGTAGGATACAATGCTATGCCAATCAAAGAGGTCGTCCACTGACTCCCCTTAGAAAATAAAGGTCATCCTATGCAAGTTCCAAAGTGGGCCCTCGGGTGCGAATGGGTTTGCCACAGAATGTGGTCTGCCACTGTCACCGCTAAAGAGGGATGTTTCCACTAAGGTCCTCATGATCCGTCACTAGAGTCGACAACTCTCTAGATCGACATCCTGGAATACGCAAGATGCGCATACCATGACGTGTCCCAAGATAGCCTCGTCTAGCTGTGAATTTCGTGAACACCCAACGCACTCCAAACGGCACGTAGGTCCCACTACTCTCCACTCTAATTCTAACTGTATACTCAAGCCTGTGTAATGGGCTTATCTCTCATAAATCCCATCCCGCCAAACAGACAAAACAGTGCAACACAATATAATATATGATATGTAATGCTAAAATGCAGTAAATACAGTAAAGTAAATAAACAGAAAAATAAAGCACAGCAGTAAACACCCAATGAAAGAAAAGCAAATAAGCGCTAGGATTGACTCGCTTAGGATGGACCAGCAATAGGTCAACCTGTCCCCAACAGAGTCGCCAGCTGTCGCTCCCGGGATTTTCATCCAAGTACAAACGCGAAAGTGGCACCGAAACAGAGTCGCCAGCAATGTGTATTTATCCCAAGAGAGGGAAAGGAAACACTGCATAAACCTGAGAGGAAGGAAAGAGCATGGTCTCGCGACCAAGAGAATTGGATTCGGGAGTCAGTTACGCGAGAGGAAGGTATTAGCACCCCCTCACGTCCATCGTACCCGATGGGATCCACGCTTGCTTGTCTCGATCAAAGGGTGATAGAAAAGGATACTGGAAAAAGAACTGGAAAAGGAATGGAAAAAGAAAGAGAAACAAATGTAGGGAAAATAAAAGAAGTGCTCGCATGGGCCCTACCCCACTGCCTACGTATCTCATCGGGAACATGAGAATCAGAGCGACGTAGTTCCCCTCATTAGGGATGGATTGTTTGTGTTTTTTTAAGGAACGGCTAACGTTCTGGCTCAGGTGTTGCAGGCTCGCTGGTCCGAGTGCGTTACCATCTTGCAAGAGAACGAGTAGGAGCACGTTCGTACGCTGAGAATGAGTGAGGTGAGAAAAGAATTCCCGAAGGAAATACGTTATTGTTTGTTTTGTCTTTTAGAAGTTTTTTCATTTGTTTGCATATGACAGTGTATCTGAATCTTAGTCATTGGAATGTGTACATTCTCACATTCCAAGATGGAATGAGCAAGAAGACACACTAAAAGTGAAGAAGACCCCCACACTTAGTTCCAATTGTCAAGGTTCAACCACACTAGCATACTTGTGTTTATTAAGTGTTTTGTTGATTATGAAATGAAGAAGTGTTTTTTATTTGTGCCCTCAACAAGAATTGCATTTAAGTCCCTCATACAAGATCAAATGTTTAACACATTGACCCAAGATGGGCCATATGCTACACATTCTAAGATTATAAGAGAAGACCCCTTATAACCTTTTCTTTATATGAAAGGCCTAAATGCAATAAATGCCTACCTTTATTAGATATTTTGAATTTTTTTTTAGATGAGAAGATGAAAGACTCAAGAGAGGAGAAAGGTGAAAATCTATGTGAACTAGGACTCAATCCTAATTGAAGATTAAAGGGAGTGATCCTAATGGTTTGTGAGGTTTCAACTTAAAGTCTAAAGAAAGAATGAATTAAACAATTCACTTCTAAAGTAGAAGATGAATTGTAATTCAAAAGGGAAAGTGATGAGTTATTAAGAAAAAGCACATAATTGCTTAACAAAACACAAGATGGAATTGTAAAAGAGAAAGGATAGAAGCTTGAATGTGGATCCCTTATCCATACTCAATTGAACTTACCAAAGCCCCTACATGGTTAGTAAACATGTGTAAGAAGTATAAGAAGTAAAAGAACATTTAATGCACCATAAAAACTCAAAAGAATTAGATGAGAAATCAAATCCTATAACCACAACCAGAATGTACATCATATGGAAAACAAATGATCATTATCATGCAAGTCCAAGTTGATAGGCAACAAACATCATCCATGACATTAGGACATGCTACCATAAGAAAAGGGAGAATGAAAGATGAAAAGAAATGAACAAACATGCATGAATGGAACATGAAATCTAAGGATCAGAATTGAAATGAAATGAAAAATGATTCACAAACATCTCACAAGTATTCATGCATAACACATCAAGACATTTAAGAAGTGATAGAAGAAGTAGAATTGAAATGGAAGTTCAAAAAGGGAAAGTGCAAACACAACATGTTAAAGGTGCACAAGGTTCAAATGATGATCAACATGCAAAGATGACATATAATATGTATCAATGACCTATTATGTCACATGAATGGTTCACCAAATAGGCAAATGATCATGCAAGTATGCACAAAAGCAATCATGTAAACATGCACAAAGATTACAAGGATATGACATGTTGTAATGCTTCAAATGAAATGTTTTAAACAAAAAAACAAATGAGTTCATGAAAATTATGAAAACATGGTATTGAGGTTCACAAATCAGAGATGAATCACATATCAAAGTATTATGTAAAAATTCAAGGCAAAAAGGCTTTATACAATGCACTTAAATCAAATTGGATGCATATACAAAGTAATGCAAATATGAACACCAAACATGCCATGAACTGACCTAAAAAAATCAAATAAAAATCACTCAACATACCTCAAGATGCTAATGACTCAATGCAAAAAGAAGAGCATCAAAACAACTTTTAATGATCAAGAACAAAAATGCACAAATTTATGTATCACATTAAGCATGCATACAAATTGAAATTCAAAGAATATTATAGAATAGGGGCAAAAAGGTCATAAAATCAAGAAATAAAATCATGAAAAATTTTAAAAATGTCTTAATGATATTCATGAATTTTTAGGGAATTTTATGATGATATTTGATATTTTTAAAAATTGAAAAGTAAACGTGTAGAAAAATGGAAAAATAAAATGAAATGCAAAGGGAAGTGGAGGTGTGAACATAGCAATTGTTTAGTTCAGATTATTTGGGCTTGAAAACATGGGGGTATGGGTAGCAATTTGATTAGGTCCAATAACGCGCACAACACACTAACTATCATGCTCTTTCAGTCAAACCAAGTCAAATCATTCACAACCATCAGATTAAGTCAAGTCAAACACAAAGGTCAAGGTAAGCAAATCTAACACACGCGCATGAGGGCACATACTCACTATCATACACCACGCCACACAATGCTTACTCTGATTAAAAACAAAACATGTGCAACGCATGTGCCAATTTTATGTGTTGTCACATTATGGACCACGCGATGAAGAAAAACGAGCGGACAGGATTAAAACATGTTAAACCCTAACCATCAAAGCTGCCGGCCGGAGAAGGACCTCCGGTCACCTTCTCCGGCGAGAAACCACCACCTGCAACCTCACAATTTTCCAGAAATGCATAATACATACATCAATCGAAAGCTAAGCTTATGCAGATCATGAATGTGCTTATGAAATCCACAAAACACACACACATAGCAAGAACAGAGGAGATTACATTAAGCCCTAGGTTTTGCAACTAAGCCTCTAAGAGGCCTATCAACTAGCCGGATTTAGGAATGCACCTATTGAGCCAAAATCAACCAAAAACAAATGATAACGAAGAAAAACCGTGCGTTCAAAGTTCAAAGAATCAAACCTGAAGTTGATGGAGCTTGGAATACACAAGAATATCAGAAAGAGAAGCTTCTTCCTTGAGCTTCACTTGGCCAAATAAAGGCTTGAGAGCTTGAATTCGTGCAAAGAATCAACTAGAATTTGATGCTGAACTTCTTTAACTGAACCTATGCACTCTTGCTCTTGATCTCCAAAGTGGAATAACGATGAAGATGGAGATGAAATGTAGAGGAAGATGATGACACTCGTGTGCAATCAGAGGAAAAGTGGAGAGAATGTGAGAGAGATTTTGAAGTGTTTTGAGAGAAAAAGTGAGAAATGAAAAACTGAACCAATTTGTGAGTGAAGTGTGAATTTATATCTGTGGTTAATTGAGCTAACCTGTGGTCAAGTGAGTGAGTTAGGTGAGTTGGCATTGAGTTAAATGAGTGCACCCTAACTAACTGAGTCAAGTTAGTTAGGGGCGAGTGAGGTTGGTTATGCTAGGGTGGTGGTGATTCATGACAGTTATGGTGGAAGGGAGAAAAGGAGAGTGAAGCTGCCAGTCTGTGCATCAGAAACTTGCTAAGCAAGTTTGTTCCTTCTATTCTCATGTATGGCACGTGACAGTGTGCATTATGTAAGTAACTTGTGCTTGGTTGAAAGAAGAAAAAAAAGTGAGGAGGTGTTTGTGGTGTGACTGATCCAAATCATGCAGCATGCCATCAATGTATCAGTGTCAACATATGGTGGTTTATGGAGGTTTTTCTCTCTACTCAATGACTGCATTAGGGAGTTTATGGGTTCATTTGAAAGAGGGTACATTGGGGAACAATATTGTTTTGAAAATTGAAGTGAAATGAGATCTCAAACATGTCTAAAAATAGCTATGAACACAATGGTTCAAAACTGGTTGGTGGGCGTGGCAAAAGGTTGGCTGGCAAGGCAATTTGGCACACAAAATTTCAGCACAATCAACATGACTTTGAACCCTTAAAACTATCTCATAACTTGATCAAACCAAAATTTGTCCAACACCAATGTTGAAGATGACACTACAAGGAACAACTTTGATGTTGAAAAGTTTTCCATTTAAAGCTTCCTTCTTGAAGAAATTGAACTTGACATTTGGCACACCACCTGCTTGTAGAAATGACTGCGCGCGAGCTTGAAAATCCTTGGTCATGACTTGGTTTTTGCCCTACTTTTCTCCAACTTTGATCAATCATATCTCACTCAATTTTTATCCAATGGAGATGTTCTACACATGGATTTGAAGCTTAAAGCAAGACCTTTTGTTGTGGCCTGGTGGAATTTTCATTTGATGCTCCAATTTTAAATGGCCCTGGTTCAAAGTATAGTGCAAAATGGCCAAAACTTGCTATTTTTAGTAACTCTACTTCACCCAAAAATGGCAACTTTCTACATCTTGATTTTTTTCATGATTCCTTTGGAGTTTCTTGATCAAATTTTGCAAATTGGTCACATATAACATAAATTTTATGAATTTGGCCTTAAAAAGTCAAGAGTTGACTTTTTCCTCTGATTATTTGACTTGGCCCCAATTTCCCTGATTTTTTATCTTTCTTCCAATTGAACCACTTCTAAAACCAATTGAGAAGCAATTTTCCACATACATACACTTAAAGACATGTAGAACACCATGACATCAAGTTTTGTCCCAAAAATCAAAGATTCCCTGATTTAATTGGAAACCCTAGTTTTGGTCCCCTCCTCTTAGGAGAAAAATGTGCAGTCTTCAATTTCAAATTCCTCAGAGTATGTTGTGTATCCCCTTAAAGGATGATGAGATATGCCACTTGAGGATGACTTTGGATCAATGAGCTATCTCTTTTGAGGGTTTTCCTTCAGTCTTTTGGATATCTTGCATAATGAAAGATGTAATGCTCCAATCTCCTATTGAATCTCACCTTCTTGAGGTTGTGGAGGATCAATTGGGATAGTATGATACATGAGAGACCTCTTGACTTGCTTTGAGCCAACTTGATTGACCTTTTGTGCCTTGAATGATTGCTTGATTGTCCACCTTTCACCTGATCACATGCCCTGATGGTAAAGTGGATGCTATGCTTCATGTTTTGAGGTTAGAGATGCAATGCAATGCTAGATGTTTTATTTTTCTATGCTTGAATGGAGTATAATGCAATGAAAGCTCATGCTATATGATATGAAGAAATGAGAGGGCAAATTTTGGGGTATTACATGTATGAGTATATATATGTGTATGTAGAATTAGGCAAAAAGGATGCAAGAAAAATAGAATGCAAAACAAAATTTTAAGTTTTGAAAGGTTATAGGTCTGACTATAGCAACGTACAGGCCGACCTGAAGTCATATTGGCCGACCTGTGCATTCACCATATAAGTCACCACATCGATAAAGCCTACAGGCTTTAATACTGCAAGCTGCAGCGTACATGCCGACTTGAAATTCTATGTGCTGACCTATACCAGAGTACAGGCCGACCTGAAATTATATGTGGCGGCCTATACTGAAGCAACGACTTTTATACGTCAGCCTGAAATCGTATACGCCAGCCTATACTGAAGCAATAATTTCTATAGGTCAGCCTAAAATCGTATAGGTCAACCTGTGATAGAGTGTTCACACATAAAACATAGTTTTTGATGTATGAAACATGCCTAGATATTTCCAATCATTTTCAAAACCATTTGTATGCATCCTAAGGCTAAAATGATTCAATGCACATCTAAACTTTAGTGGATACCGCCTAATATACAAAAATGCTAAGTCACACTCCTAGTTTTAACATCATTTAAAACATGGCTAGGTTTAGAGTGCACTCACACTCATACTCAGTTTGAAGAAGAAGTTACATCATTAGAAAGGTATCTTCAATTAATTGTTGCGGTATGTGTTTGATAAATAGAAGATCTTTGCATCTGATTTTTTTCTAAGATGTCAAACCATGAAATTTCTGGAGCGCGTAGTTTCTGTTATCGTTGTTGCATGGCCCATAGTTTCAAATAACTCAGTTATATCAAGCTAATTTGGTCTTTATGCATACTCTAATTTTGTGGACACTGTTGTTGGTGTTTGGTGTGATACAAATATGTTGTTACCAGTCTAATAATGGGTAAATACAATGTTAATGCGTCTGGTGGAGATGCCTCCGCTGAGTTGCTTACGCGTTGCAAGCATGTAGTTGCTATTGTTGGTGACCTAATTTTTATTTACGGTGGTTTACATGTTGGTAAGTCATAAATCTAATCTATTTGTTTGAGTCATATGATAGTTTAATCATTGTAATTCATAAGGTCAGACTGTTGTTTGACGACAATTTAGCTAATATGCTCCTTTTGATTTTCATTTAGACTTAAATGGTATACTGTTGGGAATTGATTCATGATATGACATAAACTTTGGTGGTGGTTTTTGTTGCTATCTTTGGGAGCTCATCATGGTCATGGCAGACTTCAAATCTCAAATTCCTAGGAGGGATCCATGAAGGTATATATATGATGCACCACTTTGATGAAATTGTTAAAGTGTCTTTATTGGCAAATCACACACTAAATGCTCTTTTGAATTGTAGTGAATCGATGGGAGGATTATATTATCAGAGCTATTTGGATGATAATATGCTTTTGGGTCGTGCTGTTGGTGGAGGTGATGTGTTTGTGTTACATTGCATTTTACTTCCTCAGAAAACATAATGGAAAATACTCTTGATAATGTTTGATCTAATTTAAGCTCAATAAAGTTGACTATTTCTATCAGGGATGAAGTAGTATCTATAAAGTGGCATGCAATATACTTTAATAATAACAAGAGTAGAAGACACATCTTGAAGAAAACAGAAAGTGGCCTTAAACATACAGTGCGCCCTCAAATGTGTCCCCTTAAATTTATGATCTTCTTAGAATACTAATGCATATACATAAATCTATATTTATGTCAATATGTCTTTTTCATTAGGCCAGTCAAGTAGTAAATCAAAATCGAGATTGGAAAAATATCAGCACCTATGTTTTCCTTTTGTTTTTAACTAGAATTGTAAAGATATTTATTATTACAGCATGTTGGTGTTGGCGGAGAAGAATGCTGAAAAGACAAGCGGGCATCGGGTCTTATTGATTACTGTAGTTGACAGTTCATAGGGTCTACCTTAAACTAAAAGATACTGCTTTAGCCATGAAACAAACACTAGGCCTTTGACAAAAGAGAAAAAGGTTGAAAATGGTGTCGGTATCGTCAAACATGCTTCATTACACATTTAAAATTCTCAAATTCAAGGTTCTATTTTCTAACCTAAACTTTCTTTTGATTTTCTTATTTATATTTCATTGCAAATGAACATTGACTCATATTTTAATGTGAATTGATAGGTGAGAATTTGAAAATAAAGCTTGAAAAGGGAATGAAAGAGGTAAGCTTGGATTCTTAACAGTCTTGCACCCTCTGTAGAGGGAATGAAATTAAGAGACTATATTTGGCATGGACATGATCCTACAATTGTTACAATAATGACAGAGGTTAGCTTGTATTCTCAATAATGTTGTACCCTTTATAGCAGCAAAAATGATTAAGGGGGGAGAAAAGATGGACAGTAAATGGGGAGATGATGAAGAGAGATGGAGATAAAAATCACGAGACAGTGAGGTTGGTATGTAGTAGTTGTAGAGGATGGTGTGCGACGAGATTTTGTTGGCTTTTTTTAGTTTTTAGTTTGTAAACTCCTTTAGTAATGGATTCAGATTCAGATTCTTTCTTTGTATTTGTTCTTAATAATTTCAAATAATGTAGGATGGTGTTGCAGTAACAGACCTTGCTATTGCTGGGGCGTCATTGGTGGCAGTGCATTATAGCAGAAATGCCACGTATGATCCCATAGACAGAAAATGCTCCCAACCATTTGGTATCTGTTTTTGTTTAATATTATGCTTAATTACTATGCATGTAGTCATATTTCTTATCCAAAGAAATCAACATGCTTTGATTGGTAGAGCTATGGACGACCACGATATGGAAAAAGTACTCCAATTTTTGAAAAATGACCCTATACAAGCATTCTTTCTTTCTTTTTTCCCTACTAAAACTACATCATAACTTTTTGTCGTTAATTTATACCAAGGTAACTTTTATGTATTAGGTTGTAGATGCTCTCTATGATTGCAAAAGTGAAGTTATTGGGCATGGATTATTACAAATTTAAGGCAGAAATAGGTTATCCTTCACATCATTGTTCTTGACTTAAATTTATAGTTTAGTAGGTTGTGGATATAATTTAAAAGTTTACATTACTTTTGAATATGGGTCAATTTTCTATAATGCTTTTTTAAAGAGGAAAAAATGTTTAAAACAAAAATATATTTTAGAAAATTATAATGATCATGTAAGTTTTTCAAAAGAAAATTATCATGTATGGTCTCAGCAATTGTTAACATGAAAGGTCAATTTTTATCTTAATAATATATTGTGATTCTCTTCTCTTTTATTTGATATCTTGTAACCATTATGGTTTTCAAGTTATGGAGCATAACTTTTTTCTTATAACAATTCACAACTATGACATACTTACTGAACCTTACATTTATATGCTATTTACAAATCTTATAAAGTTTTATACTTATTATAATTGGCAATATTATACTTATTATAATTTCATTAAGCAATGTTCTTGTTATAAACGAGAACAACTTTACTATTGATTCAAATAATTTTATAAATATTGTCAAACCAAAAATAATATTTATATACTCGGAAAAAAAATTGTTGATTTAAATATTTGAGAAAAGATATGGTGACACTACTTTTTAACACCCACACCGTATAGTATCTCAAAAATGTATTAGTTTTATTGTTTTTTAATACTTTGGCCTACTTTGATTTCCGTGCAACATGAATTTGTTCATTATTATAGACGGTGTAGAATATATTGGTGTCAAAATAGCAAAGCTCTAAATATTTTTATATACGGGAACAACTTTACTATTTATTCGAATATTTTATAAACAATGTCAAAAAAATAAATTTATATACGAAAAAAGTACATTGCTGATTCAAATATTTTTATGTACAGAAAAAATACTATTGTTATAAACGGAAACAACTTTACTACTGATTCAAATATTGAATAATAGAAATTTATCAATAATTTATTATAAATATGTGAAAAAGATAAAGGGAGTTTATTAAATAAGATTGAGTAGATATTTTAAAATTATATTATCTCTTTTCTCTTATAACATGATTGACTCATTTGTAAAAAAAACTAAAATGACTAATTTATCTAATACAAGTTTTAATAATTTTTATTTTTAATCATATTATTCATAATATTGTTGTTTATATTCCATCTTCTACATGTATTACTATTTCAATTTAAGTTTACTATTATTCTTATTTTTTTCAACTTCCTATTTTTATTACAGTCCATAAACAAATGCGCGTCCAAAACCATATCCCACCAAAAAAACGTATCCCGTGCGTAGGCACGGGTTTGTTACTAGTTTCCACCATAAAATAGAAATGGTAGCTCCGATTGATGCGAGGTCAGATGCGTTTGAAAGTTGACACAAAGAGTTAGAAATATAGTGGAACTTCTATGTTATTATCCCAATCAAATTTCCCCGTTTGGTGCGAGTGATTCCCACCATAGGATAATCAGACGTACGATTACTATGTGGCGTGTAGGTGGAATAGTTTAGGTCGAAGTAGGTTGCGTGAAAGCTTCGCCTAAGGTTTATGTAACAAGTTAAGTGAAGAAGTTATGAGGAAAACTTATATGAATGACAAATATTATAGGTTGGATATTGGTGAGGAACATTTGTTCCGAATGTCCTAATTGGTGATGAACTATTATGTGTATTTCATTATCATGTTGCGATGTGTGTGTGTGTGTGTGAGTTAACATGTGTGTATTATGAAACATACTATGGATTGCTTACTTGTTTTGAATGAATAATAATTAATTAAAACCTATGATGAAAATTGAGGCTAAATCTAGGTTTGTAACTAGGTGAATGAACTAGAAAGATAAATTAGGTTGTGAAAATGAATTAGGTGATGCTTGGACACGAAGGTACCTTAGTGTGTATTGCGAATGAGTGGTTGCTTGAGTTATGAATCAATAGGCTTTGTATGGAACATTTTGTGATAATATGAGAATTGGTGAATGTGATCACCTAGTGATTGATGAGTGCAATCACGACGATTATTATCTCACCCCCACTATCATTGTTGTTTTTCCAGGTGTTTATTTGTAGGTTAAAGGCAAGAAGAAGTTCTCTAATGATGTTTCAAATATTTTCATTATCGTGATCTTTTGTTGTGGATTATGTGCAATGTGAATATTGTTCATAGATCTTAGATTTTAATTAGGCACTCTTGTATATCATGTGCCATAGTTGTATATTTTCTTTTTGGACATGTATATATAACAATGCCAATGGGAACTTGTGTTGTATCAGTACCAATTAATATTACGTATAATGTATTTGCTAGATGTATATTATACCAGATTAATCCATCTGAATTCGGAAGGAGTATGAACTTTTAGTAGTATAAGAGTGACCCACTGGTATGAAATAAGTATGGAAAGTAATTCCATGCAGCGAGGAAGAAAAATGATAGTTTTCCGTTCATATACCATGAAGTTCATAAGCGAGACGTTATATCGGTGCCTCGGCTTGTATGAACACTCAGAGTACCTCAAAGGAGTGGAAGTATTTCAAGGAAATATTCCGGAGATATTATTTTTCCAGTAATTTGGAGGCTACAGAGGCATTGAGATTTATCAACTTTGTCACGAGTATATGGTAGGGGAGAAGTATGTGGAAAGTTTTGAGGGCATGACTGCTTACTCCAAACAAGTCGCTTATGCACCAGATGAGGGTAAAAGATAGACCAATTGTACCAATTCTTAGAAGGGAGATTGGGTTCGGGTAGTTCAACAAAGATTCAGTGTTAGTACGAGACTGTTATGGAAATGTTAAGTTCCCCAAGGAATAATTGAAAGAGGTTCATGTCAAGAGAGAGCAAGAAATCATATCCAAATGAATTCTGGTAGAATTATTCAATATTTGAAGTTAAGAGGATTACCATAGAAAGGGAAGCAAATGATGAGTGTGGGAACAATGTCAACCTTGCAATACAACTGTCGTGATAAGATGTATTTTGGAAAAAAATGCATAATAGGATCATAAAGATGTAATTAATGCAAAGATAGGGGTATGTAGTTGATGATTGTCCAAATCTGAATATTTCTCAAGTGCAAGGTGAGGTAGAGTGAGTTATATCTTCATGCAAGGGAGGCATGTGTTAGTAGTGTCTTAGTTACAAGTATGTATGCTTGATTATCTGGTGTTGTGGAATATCACACTCTTTTATTCGTACAGATGAGTTTTGTGTCCCTAGAATCCAAGTTTGTGGCAAGTAACCGAGGGTGATCTAGGCTTGGGTATGAAATTAAATGTGGATCGTGAAACGAGCTACATCGCATGAACTCACAATTAGGAGGCAAGAGTTGTCAGTTATGAGTCATTAACATCTGTAGCCTCTGTGTGATGAAGCATTTAGTGGATGTGAAGTTCATAAGGGAATCCAAGTCAGTAAGTATGTGGAAATGCCAAGGTTCATCTTGAGTACATATTATTTGGTTGACAAAAGGAAGATTGACTTGTTTTAAATCGTGTTGTTGTTTATCTTCCTAAGTAGTGTTTGGATTGTTTGATCATAGAGCATGACGTTCACACATTGTTGGAACTAAGTAAATCATGAATCTCATTTTGGGTGCCATCATAGATGTGCGAGTTGAGAAAGGAGTTGCAAGTCAGATTTATATATTTAAAATTAGAATTCTTAAAGGTGTATTGAATAATCGATCACTTGTAGAGATATCAAGGAAGTGGAATGCTTGGGAGGCAACCTGTGTGAATTGTTTTCAGGGTGAGTAAGTCTTGGGTGTATCACTCTTATGACTAATGAGATCCATGAGGAGTGAAGCTAGACGAGACTCGCCAAGTAGTGATCTTGAAGAGACCAGTTTAGTATTTTGCTAACATGTTAATAAGATAGGTGGAGAGTCATGGCATGACATCTGGATAATTCACTCAGATACATGGACTTAGAGGTAGACCCCCATGTGAGTGATATTAGTTGTATACAATGCTACCATACCCCATCAGGAGGATTCACGAGTTATCCTTCTAGGCGAGAGTGGGAATGAGGTATTCCTAAAGTTAAGCATGTAACTCGGATTGTATATGTGAAATAACATGAGCTAGAATTTCCATGAGATGGAGCAAGATAATCGAAGTGAATAGTTATGGTTAGGAAGTGCGATGTAATCTCAAGATGTGTGACCAAATTGTATGACTATGTGAATACTTCTAGAAAGCCACATTTGCATTCTTGATGAGTTAAAATCCCATAGAAGCATTGTCTTGTTGATGCCCTGAAGTTCCTTAATGGTACTATTTTGTTAGTTGGTGTTGGTCTTATTCTCAACCTTGTGTGTCAGCAAGAAAGTCTTTCTACCGGTGGATGTCGGTAAGGTTCTAGCACTGCTTTGAGTGATGAGTGCTCTGAAAGATAGACGTAACTTTCTATGGAAGTTGTAAGCTAACCAGTAGTGCACTTGAATCTCACGTGTTGCACGCTTTTGAATCAGAGTAGCCCAGTGGAAAATGATAAATGGAAGAGCTTGGTAAGATTCATAGAGAATTAGACAGGTGTTTGTTCCTAGGTTTGGAAGTCAAGAACTCCCGCACCAAGTGAACGATGTCTTATTGAAGTCGTGTAGACAAAGTGAGACACCAAATGTGTGCATCTAGTACGCAATATCAGGTCAAGTGAAGTTGATAAGGATATCAACATGTGGATTATAAAGCTTGTCACAATTATTGAAGGATTTATAAGAGAAGATTCATCAATGTTGCTTGTAGGTAAGGAATCAATGGTTAATGTCACAACGATTTGAGAGTGTTGAATATCCAATCAAGATAAGGTGAAGTTATTATGGAGTTTGGTTAACTCAGTGACAGGAAGAGTGATTCGCTGACTCCGGGTAAATCAGTGACCAAATAGATCAGGATGGCATATCAGAAGAGGTAAATGTAAGGTTATAAGTTAATCAAGGATTGGAAATAAGAACATGATTAAATCAAGAAAATTGAGGAGACATGAA
Source organism: Lathyrus tuberosus (assembly GCA_022829125.1). Taxonomy (NCBI): domain Eukaryota; kingdom Viridiplantae; phylum Streptophyta; class Magnoliopsida; order Fabales; family Fabaceae; genus Lathyrus; species Lathyrus tuberosus. Next base: position 846,224 of record JALAZF010000446.1, read on the forward strand.
AGAATGAAGATTTCCAGAGAGTAGAAGTTGGGAGATTGAGTATGTCAGAGAATTGAACCCAAGAAAAGTCAAGTGTTAACCTAAGTCGGTGATGCAATAAGCGTTCCTTTCTTTAATTGAAAGAAATTCAGGGACAAATTTCAATTCAAGGGGGGAGAATATAATATCTCATATCCTCTAAAGTGATAATTAGCTGTCAGTTGCTATCAGTTGGGAAAAATAGAGTAATGAGTGAACTCATAAAAGATTAATTCTTACTCTATTCAATTGATTATTACTAGTTGGTAAAATAAATGACAATTTGGTAAATTAGAAAGAGTGCCATTTTTTAGATTTTGAGAAAATGGCAAGGGTATAATGATCTTTGTGCATGGATTAACACTAGAAGACAATGAAGTTTTCTACAAAACTTCTATAAACTCTCATATTCTTCATTTTACTTGAAAGTTAATAAACAAGAGAAGAGAAGAGAATGAGAAAAGAAAAGACAAGGAAGAGAAAGAAGAAGAACAACTTAGAAATGGAATCAAGAGATTGAATCATCAAGAATCATCTCATAACTTTCATCACCATCATCATTAAGGTGAATTACTAATTAAATTTAGCTTTTGGGAGTATTTTCACGAGAAAGAGGAGCGGGGTTTTGTGTGTGAATCCTACTTGACGCATGAAATTAAAGATATGATGGTGTGTTTTTGTGTTGAGACGTTAAGAAATGAAAAAACTTGATGAAAGCTTGTGGGTTCATTTATTGTTGCCTTGTATGTGTGATTTTGTTGTGTTTTATTCCTCCTAAGATGTTAATTGGTGTTAAGGTTCGATAGGGTGAGTTACCGTGTCTTCAGCTTGAGAAAATCATGAAGAATAAGTGAGAATCGTGAAATTTCAGGGTTTAATTTGAATCAGGAAGCATAAATTTTGCAGAAAAGCAATTTTGACTGATTTAATTCGAATCAGAAGATTTACACTGCGAATTTGATTGGAATCAATCACTTTTGGGTAACCTCTGATTGATTTGATTCGAATAACAGTTTACACTTTATTCGAATCAGAAAGGCAAATTGTGTTCAAAACCCCGTTTTCATCATAACTTGAGTTCTATAACTCGGAATAAGGCGCAATCAGTTGCGTTGGAAAGATCTTTCAATGCTTTAGTAGATGGTAAAGTATAAACATGATTTTTATGCCAATGGTTGATAGTATAGTGATGATAAACTATCATGTATAATATGATGAGATTGAATTTGGTTAAATACCTCGTTCATTGTTTCCACCATTAAATGGGAATGGTAGCTCCGATTGATGCAAGGTCGAATGCATTTGAAAGTTAACACAAATAGATATAGCATAATGGAACTTCTATGTTATTATCCCACTAAAATTTCACTGTTTATCCAGGTAATGCCCACCATAGGATGATCGAAAATACGCTTACTATGTGGCGTGTAGGTGGAATAGTTTAGGCCAAAGCCGGTTGCGTGATAGTCCACCTAAGGTTTATGTAAAAAGTTAAGTGAAAAACTTATGAGGAAAAGTTATATGAATGCCAAGTGTTATTGGTTGGATATTAGTGAGGATCATTTGTTCCAAATGTCCTAATTATAATGAACTATTATGTGTATTTCATGTATCATGTTGCAATGTGCGTGTATGAGTTAACATGTGTGTATTATGAAACATACTATGGATTACTTACTTGTGTTAAATGCATAATAATTAATTAAAATATATGATGAAAAGTGAGGCTAAACCTAAGTTCATCTGCCATACCTTATGATGAGCATAAATCAAAAGCTATAACCATGAGAAATTCTATATTGAGTTGGAAGGCTGAAATCTAATACAAGAGAAAACTAATGAGTTTGAGGATCTAGAAGAATACTCCGATGTGGTGCAAGAGATAAAAGCATAGAGTTTGGGTGTTATAACAACACCAAATGAAATAGTCAACCTTAACATAGTAAGGGAATTTTAGGTGAGCGCGAAACCCACATAAGAAGCACCACTAGCGAAAGGTTCTTTGGTATATGGGGCCAACGAGTCCCATTTGATAGAGATGACACACATGCTTACATAGAAGACCATTATGTGACACCCCCTAGATGGTTTGATCCCTTTGCAGTGCAGCTAGCAAAAGGAAATTTAAATTATGATGAGATACTTGCTAACATCTATATAGCAAAATATACCTATCAGTTTAGACGAGATGGATTTCCTATCTATATCAAGAGATCTAACCTGGCCATTCAAGCTCGAATCCGGGTGACCTTCCTTCTTCACAATGTTACTCCTGTTAGTCATACATCTTTGCAACCTTGAAGAATTCACAACTGATTTGGTACATCATAAAAGGGAAGTAAGTAAACATAACAAAGGTAATCTCCAAAAAAATGTGGGAGATTATAAATTCATAAAAAAGACACACCATTGGCTTCCTTAGATTGAACATGGGATTGTGCAAACACTATAGTGTAAACATTCCAGATAACCATCATATCCGATAGATGTCTAAACTTGATGATATTTTTATTGCACAATATGGTATAGGTCACATACAAAGAGAGATGGTGGATGCCTACATCACCACCACCACCACCTGAGCCCCCTGTTGCACTCATCGAGCCTCAATATGGAGCAACAAAATTTGATAACATGGATCATGCTATGAGAGCTTGATTTTCATATGTTTGGGATGTCATTCAGGCATACCACATGAGTATGTTATCTATTATTGATTCACTAAACGGGTTGTAACTGAGAATGCAAGAATCACATGCTCCATTTGAGCTGTTAGATACTCATGAAGAATTCATTAGCTACATGCAATGGCCTACTAACAAGTCATTCTTGTACATGCCAAATATAGTTGATGTCGAGTTGTTTAGTCGGATAAGAGTAAGCATGGACTAGACTATGGCAGCAGGAAAGATCGTACAATGTAGAGAGCTAGACAAGCAGCATACACAACCCGGGTCAGTCAAGGAGCCTGACTCCCATCCGCCAAGTTCTTACAAAGCTGGGTACTATACCCCATCAACCCAACACTGACGCCGGTCAGGAACTCAACAAATGCTACTCCAACAGTTGTAACGGCGGCGACGCATCAATGCAAATGTTACCATGTCTTCAAAGTATGCATTCATGATGAAGAGTTACGGTAATGATGGCCATGCAACGTCAGAAGGCCAAGAGGCTTCTCTTAATGGCATAACTTAAATGAAGATGGAAGAAGCTATAAAAGGGGCTCCCACATGAGGGTTAAGCAAGACACATCCATCTTGAGACAATATACAACACCTGTATAGCTCTCAAATCCCCAAAGATACTCACACAATATAGACAACGTAATTTCCTTTGCCCTAAAAGAGGAAACTAACACTTTTGGTGATCTAACCATTTTTGGCTAGAACATTTGGCGCCCACCGTGGGGCCTAGATAAAACTTTCCCAGGCTACACCTCACACTAACGACATGTCTTCTGAAGGAGATCCTCCAGACATGGCTCAACTACTAGCTATGATGGAGACCATACGACAACAGAATGAGACGCTGCAAGATAGCATACAAGTTATGCAACAGCAAAGTTAAGCTGACGGTGATAGTGAGGAGAAGGTTCTCGAACCTCAACCTCTCTCTCAAGAGATTTAGGACGACCACGTCCCAGAAAACTTCAAAGCACCATCATTAACCTCTTATGATGGGAAGACAGATCCTCAAGAGTATGTCATCGCCATCAACAATCAGATGGCCATAGTTGCCCCTTCGGACTCACTGAAGTGCAAACTCATGGCCGAAACTTTTAAGGATGTAGCTCTAAGATGGTACATGAGCCTTCCTCGGCTCTCCATCATAAGCTACCAGGACTTAACTAAGTAGTTAGTACAACACTTCTTGGCAAGCAAACGCCGGAAGGTGTCCACGACCGCATTGTTCAGTGTTCGATAGAAGCAGGCAAAATCGCTACGTGAGTACCTGGCTCGATTCAATAAGGAAACCCTCAAAGTATCTCATCCAAATTAGGAGCTATTTGTGGGGGCTTTTCAGCATGGATTACTGAGTCGTTGGCTCAGAAGTCGGCTATCAGCATGGACGAGACCATTATCCGGGCTGAATATTACATCAAAGGAGAAGAAAGTAACTAAGAGAAAAGAGCCTGGGACAGCAATGAAAAGACAAAGAGCAAGGAAGAGGCGTCAAATAGGAGGAATGAGCATCCTCGGGGAGCTGCGCGCGAGTGACATACTCCCAAACCATACAGACAGCCATACGAGCCAGACAAAGACCTCACCCCACTAAATACAAGTAGGGGAGATATCCTTAAAGAGGTTAACCATATGAATCTGTTACCGGAGCCTCATCATCCCAAAAGAGCCAACGCAATTATGGGAAGGCAACCTGAGGCTTGGGGTAATTACCATCGTGTACGAGGACATCATACAGAGGACTGTCAGAAGCTAAAAAAGGAAATTGAAGCTCTAATCCAGAGGGGACACCTTTTGGCATACGTAAAGGATTCTCGACCAAAAATTAACAAAAGAAGTCCTCGCCGAGATGACCAGGGACCAGAAATGTCATCCCGGAAGAAGATTTCAGATGCCGAAGAGGGTCACGAGACAAAGGCAGCTCGGCACACCCTAAACACCATTTCTGGGGGGTTTGTTAGTGGTGGAGAGACAAGTTCAGCCAGAAAGAGATATGCTAGAGCAATTATGCATATCGACCAGAGATCCCCAGAGAAACCGAAAGGCAACTTAGATGTTGTAACATCTATAGTTATCAAAGTATAGATAAGAGATTGGAGCGGGAAAAGGGTACTGATAGACCCTGGAAGCTCAGCCGACGTATTGTATTGGGATGCATTCAGAGGAATGGGGCTTGATGCGACCGAGTTATTACCATTCAAAGGAAGTCTAGTAGGATTCTTGGGAGAATAGGTTCAGGTGCTCGGACATCTAGCATTGCCGACTACCATTGGTAACACGGCTAATGTGAAGACTGTCCGAGTGAGGTACTTGATAGTCAATGTTGCTTCACCCTATAACATCATTATAGGCCGGCCATCATTCAACGCCCTGGAAGCTTCGCTTTCAACTCTATACCTGATAATGAAATTCCCACTCGGAGATGGCGGGGTTGGAATTGTCAAAGGCGACCAGGGGATGGCGAGAAAGTGTTATAAGGATAGCTTGAAGTTGAAAAGAAAGGAACCCACAGGAGAAGCAGATCCCAAGAAAATACCTCAAAGTCCACCTAGTCGACATAGACCCACATGATGATTCAGTTGAAGACAACATAGTGCCCAACGAAGAAACAAAGCAAGTCCAGATTGGGCATCTATCATCCCATGTTACACACATCAGAGTCAACTTTTCCCCTGAAGAGGAGAAATAAATCGTCAATACGCTAAAGGACAACGTGGACCTTTTCGCATGAAAGCCTTCAGACATGCCAGGGATAGATCCCAATTTCATGTGCCCTCACTTAGCAATCGATCAAGACATTGATCCAATTTCCCAAAGGAAAAGAAATGGTGGCGATGAAAAGAGGATGACAATTGCAGAAGAAGTCGAGAAGTTGTTACAGGTCGGGTTCATCAAGGAGATCAAGTATCCGACCTGGTTATCCAACGTAGTGATGGTAAAAAAGAAATCAGGAAAATGGTGAATGTGTGTGGACTTTACGAACCTCAACAAAGCATATCCTAAAGATATCCACTTCCAAACACTGACCGACTGATAGATGCTACATCAGGTTTTTGTCTGCTTAGTTTCATGTATGTATACTCCAGGTACAACCAGATCCACATGAATCCAAAAGACGCACCAAAATCTGCTTTCATGACCCATCAGAACAATTACTATTATGAGGCCATGCCCTTCGAACTCAAAAATGTTGGGACTACTTACCAGAGGCTAATGGATAAGGTGTTCACTACTCAGATAGGTAGGAATCTGGAGGTCTATGTAGATGACATGGTGATCAAGACAATTGAAAGCCAGTCACATGTGAAGGATCTAACTGAAACCTTCGCATCTATTAGAAGCTACAACATGAGACTGAACCCGGACAAGTGTACCTTTGGAGTGCAAGCGGGGAAGTTCCTCGAATTCATGCTCACCAACCGGGGAATAGAAGCAAACCTGGATAAATGCCAGGCTATAATAGATATGAGAAGTCCAACCATGAAAAAGGAGGTCCAACAGCTGACAGGGAGGTTAGCTGCATTGTCGCGATTTTTATCATGTGCAGGAGACAAGTCAATACATTTCTTTGCAGACATAAGGAAATTTAAGGAGTTTGAATGGACAGAGGCATGTGAAGAAGCTTTTCAAGAAGTAAAGCATTTCCTATCCTCGCCTCCTATCCTAGTAAGGCCCAAAGAAAATATGCCTCTAGTCTTATACTTGTCGGTAGGGCTATTTTCGGTCTGGTCCAGTCCGGATATTTGCTATCCCGAGAATCGGATCGAAATAGTAATCGGGTAATCCAGGACCGGACCGAAACAGTAATGGGTAATTTTTTTGGACCGAAACTGGACCGTTACTTTGGGTATCCGACAAAAGTATCCAATATAGTATCCATTTTCGGTATCGGATAAAAAAATTATCCATTCCCGGACCGAGTAGATTTCGGTCGGTCCATTGGTCAGGTTCTATTAGACCGGTTTGCGGGTGGATCTCGGATAAATTGGTCCAAATACAGCCCTACTTATCGGTCACGAATAAAGCCCTGAGCTCGGTTTTAGTACAAGATGGAGAAGATAGAGAGCGACCCGTATACTTTATCAGCAAAGTTCTAAAAGGAGTGGAGCTAAGGTACCAGAAGATTGAACGTTTAGCGCTGGAAGTAGTCATCACAGCCCGAAAGCTGAGACATTATTTTCAAGGTCACCCCATCACAATAAAGATAAATTACCCAATCAAACAAATACCAAGAAAGCCCGACTTAGCAGGACGGATGGTCAACTAGGCAATAGAGCTCTCCGAATATGACATCAACTTTGTACCTAGGACCAGTATTAAGTCACAGACACTGGCCGATTTAGTGGTTGGATTAAGTGCACCGCCTGGAGAAGAAATCTCAAATAGATGGATCCTTTATGTAGATGGATCTTTAAATCTCAAGGGAAGCGGAGCCGAAATCATTTTGGAAGGACCCGGAGATCTAACATTATAATACTCTTTATGTTTCAATTTTTAGGTTAGTAACAACCAGGCAGAGTACGAAGCCTTGATTGCCGTAATGAAATTGGCAAGAGAAGTCAGAGTAATACACTTGTTGGTAAAAACTGACTCCCAACTAGTGGTCGGACAAATGAAGAACGAGTACCAAACGAAGGATTCCACCCTGATAAAGTACCTTCAGAAAGCTTCAGGAATATCCAAAGCGTTCTCAGAATTTGAAGTCGTCCACATCCCAAGAGAAGATAATGCTCGGGCCGACCTCCTAGCCCGGCTAACCAGCTCAAAGAATTCAGGAATGAATAAGACCGTGATTCAAGAAGTTCTCAAAGCAACCTGTATTCAATCAGAAGAAGTATTAACCATAGAGAATGTCCAAGGGTGGATGAGACCCATTATCAGTTACTTGACCCAGGAAGTATTACCCGAAGACGTCAATGAAGCCTGGAAGATTAAAAGGATAACTTCCCGATATATCATAATCTCAGACACACTGTACAAGATGGGCAGGTCAACGCCTATGCTTAGATGTGTGTCAGAGTCTGCGATGGAGTTGGTAATTAAAGAGGTCCATGAAGGAGCTTGTGGTAGCCACATCTGTAACACCCCAAATTTATTAGAATATTTTTTTAATTTATTTAAATATAATATTTGTGAATTTTCGGTGAATGTTTGGTGGTTTATGTCGATGTCGGTATTTTGGTGGAGTTTCGGTTATTAAATTAAATAATAGTATATAATATGAATATATTAGTATTATTATTAATTTAAATAATATTAGAGGAATTAAGGGTAAGATGGACTTTTGAGGAGGATTAGTGAGGGTATTATGGGGAAAACCCATTTTTGAGAGCCCAAGGATTTAACAAAAAGGAATTGGGAAAAAATAGGATTCATTTAGTTGGAACGTGAAAATAAGGAGAAAAGTGCAGAGCTCTGAGGAAAAAGGAAAAAGGCGAGGATTCGAGAAGGTTTCCGAAGAATCAGTAGAGAAAGCTCCGAATCGACAATCTAAGGTATGGAGAGTATTGCCTTTCATTGTTTTCAATATAGGAGTGATGTGTTTAAAATGGATCTTGAGGTTTTTGGGGTTTTTGAAGGGTTTATGAGTTATTGATGATTTAAAGGTATTTCTGAGGATCGATGATGGATTATTAAGGGTTGAATTGATTTGGGTAAAAATAAGCCTTCGAGGCTAAACCTTCTTAGATGATATGTGGGATCATGTATGAGAAAGGGATTTATGGAGTTTATGGGAACCTTGAGAGTTTGTGAAGGTTTAGGTGATTTTGAGTTAGGATAGTGGAATTAACCGACCTAATAGTCATAGGTTTTATGCTTTTGATTGCCTTGATGTTTCAGGACTGTTTTGGGAGTATTTTAGGGTGAATTGAGGTTGGAATCGTAAAGGTTTTGGGGCTGGGATGCTACTGGTGCGTAGCAGCGATTGCAGGAATCGCTAGTTCGCAAAGCGAATGAATCATTCGCAAGGCGAATGTTCGCCCAGGCTCGCAAAACGAGCAACACAGCGAATGCGCGATAGATTGTGTGATGATACTGGGATGAATTCTAAGATGTGATTTTGGGGGCTCGCACAGCGAATGTCCCAGCGAAGGGCTTCGTACAGCGAATAGAGGAGCGAGGAGTGGCAGACTGGGGAACTCTCTGGTTTTTGTATGGGATTGGGGCTTCGCTGCCAGCTTCGCAAAGCGAAGGTTCCAGCGAGCAGGTTCGCACAACGAACTCAGTAGCGAACCCTGCTGTTCGCGAAATTTTGTTTATGATTTCTGTGATGTTCTGATGTTTGATGCTGTGATCTTTCTGATGGTTTACTGTGATGTTACTGATGATTATGAGATGACGATTTGTGATGTTTTGATGAATATATGATGACATGATAAACAAGATGTTTTGGTGAATGATGATGCACATAATGATATTTTTGATGATGATGATTATTGGTGTTGTGTATCGTGCATTCATAGCATATTCTGGTGATGATGTTAGGACTTCGGTCCAGTGATGATGATATTAGACTTTGGTCTATTGTGGCTTCCATCCCATTGTGCGGATGTGAAGTGGTTTATGACGTGCTCCGGTTCTTGTGTAGAACCGATCCTATTTGACGGGGATCTTTGGAGGGTGATGGCCTAAGTGTCCATCAATTGTGACAATTGGTACCACATGCATGAGTCCTGTTGTGTATTGCATTTATGTGGCATTCGTTGTGATTTATGATGACGTGTTTTGATGTTTGCCTTGTGATGACTCTGATGATGTTGTATATGATGATGACGCCATTTTTATGCATATCTTATTTTATATTGATTATAATGAATTGTTTTACTCACCCTGCCTGTTTGAATATTGCCTCCACGTGGGTAACGTGTAAGTGATCAGGATTAGCCGTGGATGCTTTTGAGGACTTTTGAAGTTATTTGCATTTTGGTCGATGTAGAGGGTCTTGCTCTGATAGTGTAACATCGGGTTGGGTCGTTGAGTCGAACCATGTTGAGTTTTTTTTTTTGTTATTATTTTATTGATTATTTGATGACTATGGTTTATTGTAATAAACCCTTTTGTGGGATTTTTGTGGTTATGGTGGTTCTGCTACCCTTTGAGGCATTTTTTAGTTATTTTGAGGAAAACCCGTTGTTTACGGAGTAACTTTTGTTGATTTGAATTTAATGAGAAATGTGCACCCTTTGAGGTGATTTTGTTTTTACTATGATTTTATGTTTATTACGCTGCGATAATTGTGGGGTAGAAAATGGTGTTACATTAGTGGTATCAGAGCTGGTCGGTCCGTCCGGCCAGGTTTTTACGTGATGTCAGTCCCCTGTCGGTAGACAAGTGTGTGTACAATGTCGATGTTTTATTTATTCTAACCTTGTTGGTGGTGTGCAGGATGGCTGGAAGAAATGATCATGCTATTGTCGATGCTTTAGAGTCAGTTGCTAATGTGGTGGCGCAACTCAATCCGAATGGTGGAGTTCCAGATGAGTTTTGTGCTTTGGGGGGGTTCAAGAGGAATAATCCGCCAGAGTTTGAGGGTACTCACAATCCAAAAATTACACACAAGTGGTTGAAGGCGATCGAAAAGATCTTCCGAGGGATGGGATGTACTGACGGGCAGCAAGTTCAGCTTAGAACTCATATGCTGTCAGAGGAGGCTGAGGATTGGTGGGATAACACCCGTCAGAGACTGGAAGATGTTGGCACTGTGATAACCTGGGCTGTGTTCAAGCAGGAATTTCTAGGAAAATATTATCCAGAGGAGGCTCGTGGTAAGAGAGAGGTGGAATTCCTTGAGCTGAAGCAAGGAGACATGACTGTTGCAGAGTATGCTGCGAAGTTCGAGAAGCTAGTGAAGTTCTGTCCTCACTACAACCGTGTTGATGCTGAGATGTCCAAGTGCCTCAAGTTCGAGAATGGGCTGAGACCAGAGATTAAGCAAGGCATTGAATATCAATAGATCAACAGGTATGCTGAGTTTGTGGACAAGAGCAGAATCTACGATGAGGATAGTCGAGCTCGATCTGTTCACTACAAGCAGTTGAATGAGAAGAAAGGGCAGTATAGGGGGAAACCTTATGTGACTTCAGCTGACAAAGGGAAGCAGAAGGCTTTATATGGGAAAAAGACAAGTGAGGGAGTAGCTCCCGCTTCTGGGAAGTGTTATAGGTGTGGCGAGCAAGGTCACCGTGCTGATGTTTGTACTAATAATATGTTGAGGTGCTACAAGTGTGGTAAGAAGGGTCATAGAGCTAATGATTGCAAGGATGATGGTCCAACTTGTTTCAATTATAGTGAGAAGGGTCACATCAGTACCAAGTGTCAGAAACCGAAGAAGACGGCTACTGCTGCTCAGACCAGTGGCAGAGTGTTTGGTTTGAGTGGTGCAGAAGTGTCAGAGAAGGACAACCTGATTCGAGGTACTTGTTTTATTAATGATATTGAGTTGGTTGCTATGATTGATATTGGTGTTACTCATTCTTTTGTTTTTCTTGAATATGCTAATAGATCGGGTTTGAAGTTTTCTAATATGAATGGTAGTATGCTAATAGAGACTTCTGCTAATGGTTCTGTTACTACTACTTTTGTGTGTTTGAGATGTCCTTTGACGATTTTTGGGAAGAGTTTTGTGATGGATTTGGTGTACTTACCCTTGCACCAAATCGATGTAATCCTTGGAATGAACTGGTTAGAGTTCAACCATGTTCATATAAATTGGTATACTAAGACTGTGGAGTTTCCTGAGTTTGGTGATAATGGAGAGTTGATGTTCTTGTCTGCTAAGCAAGTAGGCGAGCTTATGGAAGACGAAGCCTTGGTGTTTGCAATGTTTGAGTCGTTGCAGATTAATCGTGAAGCTGCGAGTGTGGAGTTTCCTGTTGTTTATGAGTTTCCAGAGGTGTTTCCAGATGACATCAGTGATTTGCCTCCATAATGGGAAGTAGAGTTTGTGGTGGAATTAATACCAGGTACGAGTCCAGTGTCAATGGCTCCTTATTGGATGTCAGCTTCTGAGTTAAGTGAATTGAAGAAACAACTGGAAGAATTTCTTGAGAAGAGGTTTGTTCAACCAAGTGTTTCTCCGTGGGGTGCTCCTGTGTTGTTAGTGAAGAAGAAAGACGGAAGTATGAGGTTGTGTGTTGATTATTGGCAGTTGAATAAAGTGACTATCAAGAATTAGTATCCACTTCCGAGAATCGACGACTTGATGGATCAGTTAGTAGGTGCCTGTGTGTTTAGCAAGATTGATTTGAGGTCTGGTTATCATCAGATTCTTGTTAAGCCTGATGACATTCCGAAGATAGCTTTCAGAATGAGGTATGGTCACTATGAATACACTGTGATGTCGTTTGGTGTGTCCAATGCACCTGGTGTGTTCATGGAGTATATGAATCGGATCTTTCATGAGTATCTGGATCAGTTTGTGGTGGTTTTCATCGATGACATCCTGATATATTCTAAGTCTGAAGAAGAACATGTCGAGCATTTGAGAACTGTGTTTCAAGTATTGAAGGAAAAGAAGTTGTATGCAAAGCTGTCGAAGTGTGAGTTTTGGTTGAAGGAAGTGAGTTTCCTTGGCCATGTGATTTTGAGTGGTGGAATTGTTGTAGATCCTTCCAAGATTGATGTGGTGTTGCAGTGGGAGACTCCGAAGTCTGCTACTGAGATACGAAGTTTTCTGGGATTGGCAGGTTATTACCGCAAGTTTATTGAGGGCTTTTCTAAGTTGGCATTACCTTTGACTCAGTTTACTCGAAAGGGTCAATCGTTTGTGTGGGATGTGGCTTGCGAAGAGAGTTTTGTGGAATTGAATAAGAGGTTGACGACCGCTCCAGTATTAATTTTGCCTAATCCGAGTGAATCTTTTGTGGTATATTGCGATGCGTCGAAGATGGGTCTTGGTGGAGTATTGATGCAGAATGGAAAAGTTGTTGCCTATGCTTCAAGACAATTGCGAGTTCATGAGAGGAATTATCCTACCCATGACTTAGAATTGGCTGTTGTGGTGTTTGTGTTGAAAATTTAGAGACATTATCTGTTTGGCTCTAAGTTTAAAGTGTTCAGTGATCATAAAAGTCTGAAGTACTTATTTGATCAGAAAGAATTGAATATGAGGCAGAGAAGGTGGTTAGAGCTATTGAAGGATTTCGATTTTGATTTGAGTTATCATCCGGGCAAAGTAAATGTAGTGGCCGATGCATTGAGCAGAAAGTCATTGCATATGTCGATGCTTATGGTGAAAGAATTGGAATTAATTGAGTAATTCCGAGATTTAAGTTTGGTGTGTGAAGAGACTCCTGACAATGTGAAGTTGGAATGTTGAAGTTGACTAGTGGCATTCTGGAAGAGATCAGAGTGGGACAACAATCTGACTTGAAGTTAGTTGACCAATTGACTTTGATCAACCAAGGTAACGGAGGGGAATTCCGAATTGACGAGAATGGTGTGATGATGTTCAGAGACAGGGTGTGTGTTCCAGATGTCCCAGATGTTAAGAAGAGCATTCTTGAGGAAGGACATCGAAGTAGGTTGAGTATTCATCCCGGTGCTACAAAGATGTACCAAGATTTGAAAAAGTTGTTTTGGTGGCCGGGTATAAAGAAGGATGTTGAGGAGTTTGTTTATGCGTGTTTGACTTGTCAGAAGTTAAAGATTGAGCATCAGAAGCCTTTAGGTATGATACAGCCGTTGAGGATTCCAGAATGGAAATGGGATAGTATTTCCATGGATTTTGTGGTGGGATTGCCGAAGACTACTAAGGGAATGATTCAATTTGGGTGATCGTGGATAAATTAACTAAATCGGCTCATTTCTTGCCGATGAAGATTAATCATTCTATGTAGAAGTTAGCTTAGATGTACATTGAGAAGATTGTGAAGTTGCATGGGATACCTTCGAGTATTGTGTTAGATAGAGATCCAAGATTTACATCGAGGTTCTGGAAGAGCTTGCAAGAGGCTTTGGGTACTAAGTTGAGGATGAGTTCTGCCTATCATCCGTAGACGGACGGTCAGATAGAAAGGACTATCCATTCTTTAGAGGATTTGCTGAGGACTTGTGTGTTGGATTATGGAGGATCTTGGGATAGCCATTTGCCGTTGATTGAGTTCACGTACAATAATAGTTTTCATGCTAGTATTGGGATGACACCCTATGAAGCTTTATATGGGAGAAGATGTATGACTCCATTGTGTTGGTATGAATCGGGCGAGAGTGTTGTACTCAGACCTGAGATTGTACAAGAGACGACCGAGAAGATTAAGATGATCCAAGAAAGGATGAGAGCGTCGCAGAGTTTCCAGAAGAGCTATCATGATAAGAGGAGGAAGACACTTGAATTCCAAGAGGGAGATCACGTGTTTTTGAGGGTGACGTCAGTGACAGGCGTGGGTCGAGCTTTGAAGTCTAGGAAGCTCACTCCACGTTTTATTGGTCCGTATCAAATCTCGCAGAGGATAGGAGATGTAGCCTATCGAATTGCTTTACCGCCGTCACTTGCGAATTTGCATGACGTGTTCCATGTGTCTCAGTTGAGGAAGTACATTCCGGATCCGTCGCATGTGATTCAGATGGATGATGTACAAGTGAGGGAAAATCTGACAGTGGTAGCTTTACCTGTGCAGATTGACGATCGAGAAATGAAGCAAATGCGAGGTAAAGACATAACTTTGGTGAAGGTGTTGTGGGGCGGACCAGCTGGCGAAAGTTGGACTTGGGAACGCGAAGATCAGATGAGGGAGTCGTATCCAACTCTGTTTCTTTGAGGTAATTTTCGAGGGCGAAAATTTTGTAAGTGGGGGAGAGTTGTAATACCCCAAATTTATTAGAATATTTATTTAATTTATTTAAATATAATATTTGTGAATTTTCGGTGAATGTTTGGTGGTTTGTGTCGATGTCGGTATTTTGATGGAGTTTCAGTTATTTAATTAAATAATAGTATATAATATGAATATATTATTATTATTATTAATTTAAATAATATTAGAGAAATTAAGGGTAAGATGGACTTTTGAGGAGGATTAGTGAGGGTATTATGGGGAAAGCCCGTTTTTGAGAGCCCGAGGATTTAACAAAAAGGAATTGGGAAAGAATAGGATTCATTTAGTTGGAACGTGAAAATAAGGAGAAAAGTGCAGAGCTCTGAGGAAAAAGGAAAAAGGCGAGGATTCGAGAAGGTTTCTGAAGAATCAGTAGAGAAAGCTCCGGATCGACAATCTAAGGTATGGGGAGTATTGACTTTCATTATTTTCAATATAGGAGTGACGTGTTTAAAATGGATCTTGAGGTTTTTGGGGGTTTTTGAAGGGTTTATGAGTTATTGATGATTTAGAGGTACTTCTGAGGATTGATGATGGATTATTAAGGGTTGAATTGATTCGGGTAAAAATAAGCCTTCGAGACTAAACCTTCTTTGATGATATGTGGGATCTTGTATGAGAAAGGGATCTATGGGGTTTATGGGAACCTTGAGAGTTTGTGAAGGTTTAGGTGATTTTGAGTTAGGATAGTGGAATTAACCGACCTAATAGTCGTAGGTTTTATGCTTTTGATTGCCTTGATGTTTCGGGACTGTTTTGGGAGTGTTTTGGGGTGAATTGAGGTTGGAATCGTAAAGGTTTTGGGGATGGGATGCTACTGGTGCGTAGCAGCGATTGCAGGAATCGCTAGTTCGCAAAGCGAATGAATCATTCGCAAGGCGAATGTTCGCCCAGACTCGCAAAGCGAGCAGCGCAGCGAATGCGCGATAGATTGTGTGATGATATTGGGATGAATTCTGAGATGTGATTTTGGGGGCTCGCACAGCGAATGTCCCAGTGAAGGGCTTCGCACAGCGAATAGAGGAGCGAGGAGAGGCAGACTGGGGAACTTTCTGGTTTTTGTATGGGATTATGGCTTCGCTGCTAGCTTCGCAAAGCGAAGGTTCCTGCGAGCAGGTTCGCACAGCGAACTCAGTAGCGAACCCTGCTGTTCGCGAAATTTTGTTTATGATTTCTGTGATGTTCTGATGTTTGATGTTGTGATCTTTCTGATGGTTTAATGTGATGTTACTGATGATTATGAGATGATGGTTTGTGATGTTTTGATGAATATATGATGACATGATGAACATGATGTTTTGGTGAATGATGATGCACATAATGATATTTTTGATGATGATGATTATTGGTGTTGTGTATCATGCATTCATAGCATATTCTGATGATGATGTTAGGACTTCGGTCCAGTGATGATGATATTAGACTTCGGTCTATTGTGGCTTCCATCCCATTGTGCGGATGTGAAGTGGTTTATGACGTGCTCCGGTTCTTGTGTGGAACCAATCCTATTTGACAGGGATCTTTGGAGGGTGATGGCCTAAGTGTCCATCGATTGTGACGATTGGTACCACATGCATGAGTCCTGTTGTGCATTGCATTTATGTGGCATTTGTTGTGATTTATGATGACGTGTTTTGATGTTTGCCTTGTGATGACTCTGATGATGTTGCATATGATGATGACACCATTTTTATGCATATCTTATTTTATATTGATTATAATGAATTGTTTTACTCACCCTGCCTGTTTGAATGTTGCCTCCACGTGGGTAACGTGCAGGTGATCAGGATTAGTCGTGGATGCTTTTGAGGACTTTTGAAGTTATTTGCATTTTGGTCGATGCAGAGGGTCTTGCTCTGATAGTGTAACATCGGGTTGGGTCGTTGAGTCGAACCATGTTGAGTTTTATTTGGTTATTATTTTATTGATTATTTGATGATTATGGTTTATTGTAATAAACCCTTTTGTGGGATTTTTGTGGTTATGGTGGTTCTGCTGCCCTTTGAGGCATTTTTGAGTTATTTTGAGGAAAATCCGTTGTTTACGGAGTAACTTTTCTTGATTTGAATTTATTGAGAAATGTGCACCCTTTGAGGTGATTCTATTTTTACTATGATTTTATGTTTATTCCGCTGCGATAATTGTGGGGTAGAAAAGGGTGTTACAACATCGGTGGGAGAACACTATCCAAAAAGATCCCAAGAGCCGGGTACTACTGGTCACATATGATGCGAGATTGCATCGAGTACGTTAGCAAGTGTGAAAAGTGCCAAGTATTCGCTCCATTTAAACATTTACCAGCCGACTCGCTCCATCTGATTACATCCCCATGGTCGTTCTATCAGTAGGGATCAGACATCCTAGGGCCATTTCCAGTTGCTTCAGGATAACTCAAGTTCCTAATTGTTGCAATTGATTATTTTACAAAATGGGTGGAAGCCGAGGCTGTTGCTCGGATCTCTGCCGAGAAAGTTCACAAATTTTATTGGAGGAACATCATATGTCAATTTGGTTTGCCAGGAGTCATAGTCTCGGACAATGGAGCTCAATTTACAAGCACTTCAGTTGTAGACTTTTGCAAAGATTATGGAATACAAAATAGGTTTACATCAATAGAACACCCATAAAACAATGGCCAAGCAGAAGCCGCCAACAAGGTTATCCTAGGCGGAATAAAAAAGAAGCTGGAGGAAGCAAAAGGAATGTGGGTCGAGTACTTGCCAGAGATCTTGTGGTCATACCACACAACACCACATTCTACCACTCAAGAAACACCCTTCAAGATGGTATATGGAGCTGATGCAATGATACCGGTGGAAATCAACACTCCGACTTGGAGGCGTGAACACTTTGATGAAATCACCAACATGGAGAATTTGAATACCTCGGCTGACCAGATAGACGAAGTCAGAGAGACAGCACGGATCAGAGAAGCTGCTGCAAAACAGAGGTTGGCAAGAAGGTACAACCTGAAAGTCCGGCAGAGGGAGTTCCAAGAAGGCGATCTGGTCTTGAAGAAAATCACAGACCCAAAAAACAAGGGAAAGCTCGCCTCCAATTGGGAAGGCTCATTCAGGGTAATTCGAAAGCTAAACAACGGAGCATACAAGCTGGAAACCTTAGAAGGAATAGAAATACCTAGGACATGGAATGTATCCAATCTTAGGTTGTATTTCAGCTAAATCTTATGTAATTCAATAATGAATAAAGGATCCGGGTTGCACTCTTTTCCCTTGCAAGGGCAAAGGTCTTTAACGAGACACCTAGACTTAAAAAATTATTATGTCTTGTTTATAGGTATTCGACTGGAGTTGATGAGTTACAACTCAGAAAACTCCTATAAACGTGTCGACTTGCTCCGCGTACATAGGTCTCCCATAAACGGGTTGATTAAACTCCTATAAACTTGTCGACTTGCTCTGCGTACATAGGTCGCCCATAAACGGGTTGATTAAACTCCTATAAACGTGTCGACTTGCTCCGCATACATAGGTCGCCCATAAACGGGTTGATTAAACTCCTATAAACGTGTCGACTTGCTCCGCGTACATAGGTCGCCCATGAACGGGTTGATTAAACTCCTATAAACGTGTCAACTTGCTCCGCGTACATAGGTCACCCATAAATGGGTTGATTAAACTCCTATAAATGTGTAGACTTGCTCCACGTACATAGGTCACCCATGAACGGGTTGATTAAACTCCTATAAACGTGTTGACTTGTTCCGTGTACATTGGTCGCCCATAAACGGGTTGATTAAACTCCTATAAACGTGTCGACTTGCTCCGCGTACATAGATCGCCCATGAACGGGTTGATTTAACTCCTATAAGCGTGTTGACTTGCTTCACATACATAGGTCACCCACAAACGCTCCGCGTACACGGGTTGAACAAACATGTCTGCTAGCTCCGTGCATACAAGCCGTACAATCTAATATAAAGATGATGAAACATCTAAGCCCAAAACACGTCAAAAGATACTTGGAGCTTGTAAGTAAAAAAGCCATACATGGCAAACTGCCAATAAGAAATGAGCAAATCTCTGTTGAAAGGACGCCCTAGTACATACCATAATCGGCGCCTAAGCCTACAAGAGTCCAGGACTCCCAAAAGTGTGAAGACTATACACACAAGATAACTAAAGGCTCCTTAATAATTAGCTTCAAGGTAAGCTATATGAAAAGTCGTGGAAATCAAGCACAAGCAAAGTAAAAATGATACCCGACAATCTATAATCGGACACCTTAAGTTCATCTAACTTAGTGCCCGAGGGGCCGGATATATGTACGGGATTATTTTGCAAAGAAATAAACACGATAAACAGAAATGACATAAACAAAAGCCTCAGAAGGGCCAAAAATTGTACATTACAAAGACCGAAGGCTAAAAATTCATAAGCATAAGGGGGGCAACACCACACTCTCTTGCCAAAATACATTAAAAATGCATCCAGAAGGATGACTAAATAATACAAGAAGGATTTTAAAATCATTCAACAACTGAGGTACCATTAGCGCCAGCATTATCTGAGGTCTCATTCCCGCCATTGAAAGGAGCAAGAGTCTTCTCCGGATTATTCTTTTCAAGCTCGTCCAGATCCATAAGGCGGCCATCCTGCACCACCTTAAAGTAGTTAACTTCAGACAGGTCCAGCCCGGGATGGAGGCACAAAACTTGCTCCTTTTCCCTGTCAAAGACCTCGTCACCAGCAGAGAGAACTTTAATCTGAGCCTTCTTAAGAGACTCAGTGAGCTCGATATTGGAAACTAAAAGCTCTTAGTGAGAGACTTTGACTTGCCTCAGCTCCTCAGCAACCTTGGACAAAGCCGACTTATGTTCAGATTCAAGAGTCTTTTTGCTCTTCTTCTCGTCAGCCAGGTTTTTCTCTAAACCAGAAAGCTTTTCTGATTGAACCTTGAGGGCTTCTTGTAGCCGGGTAACCTCTTCTTTCAGCTTAAGTTTCTCCGCCTCAAAATCATCACTAAATTCAAATATACCCCTAGCAAGAACAACACACCGCATAAGGTAGGAGCTTATATTTTGTGTAATCTTCTGCCGACCAATAGATTTCACTTTGTTAACGTCCTCAGTAGCGTTAAGGTGGTCGTACAGAAACCTAAGCCCGTCAAAGTTGTTGGACCAGAATTTAAACTCCCCGGACGCAACGTTCTCCCCAGGAACTCGCATAAGAGAATTGATATCCATGTCGGCCTGACAGACTTCATCAGTTATGAGGGTTTTTAACCTCTTGGGAACACCTTGCGAAGTTTTTTCTTGGGTTGAAGGAGCAGAAGGCTGAGGTTCATTCTTACTTGGGTCGCCTTAGCACCACCCCGGGCCCGTTTTGGTTGTCGAATTTCCAACCCGCCCATATCCAACTTGAAAGAGGCAACCCCTCTGGATCCTCTCCGAGCAGCACGAGCCTCCAACATTAATTTCTTCTGTTCAGCTACTGACAATTTAGTCATGGTATCTGCAGAAAAAATCGTAAACATTAGAACGAGAATAATTAAAAATGTGGACAAATAATAAGCAAGCAATTACCCAGGAAGGCGAGTAGTTGCTCGTCACTTAAAGGTAACAACTCCTTAACCTTCATCATACGGAAGAAATCAAGAACAAACAAAGATTGAGTTTCCAATTCACTCAGTTTCTCACAATTGAAACCAGTGATCGACAATGGATTCTCGGCCCAATAAAAGGGAAAGTGAGGCTGGCTATCCAGAGAGTACAACACTTGTGGACACCTCGGCCCACTCTTTACTCTTAGGAAATGATTTTTATAATTTTTATAATTAGAAGTATATGCATGGAGGAAACTCCGCCCGAGAATCCCACTTATTTGTATCCAACTACAATTATTGACACCTTTCACTTCAAAGAAAGAGAAAAATAGACCAATTGTAGGGGTGATATCTAAGACCTCACAAACCTGTTCGAAAGACTTTATGAAACCCCAACTGTTGGGACGAAGTTGAGAGGGAGCTATGTTCACAGCTTTCAGCACATCCACTTCAAAATCAGAAAAAGGTATTTGTATATTAAAGTCTTCCAGAACCCTGACATAGAAGTAGAAAAAGTCTTCTTTAATGCCTTTGGGGTGGAGTATACAAATGCACTCTCCGGGAATACACGATTCCAGGACAACATCATCCTCGGACCCAATTGAAGATATTTGCCTTATGGACCTGAGTTTCGCAATTTCTACGTCATCAAAGGTACTATTCTTATGGTTCATGACCTCAAGATCAAAAGGAGCAACAGTCATCATTGAAACCTCTACAAAACCTGAGGAAGATGAGCCAGAATCAAAATTATTCCCAGAAGTAAGAACATCGCCATAAATTTCATTCATGACTCGTCTATACTCCTCTGGCCCTAAAGCACTGTCTATTTCCCACATGCATTGTTCCCACAACTCCTTCCTCTCCATGGCATTCATATGGACTTCGCTACTACTACACTCGTCGTCTCGTTTACTAAAGACTACCATGTTTTCTAAAAAAAATTGAAGAATAAAATAAAAATCAGAAGTAGTGGAAGGATACCTGCGAGCAAAGAAGCCTTGGAGATTGGGAAGCGTTCTGGTTGATAAAGAAGGAAGACGATTTGGATGTAGAAATGAGAAGAGGGAGAGAGGAGAATTCTAATAAAAGACTCGACACCCAATAGTAGCTAGGGAGTAGACTTTAATAGTCATCATTATATTGGGGGAATTGAAAAGACGCGACCCTCCAAGAAATTTTTTACACGTAAGGACCTAAGAAGAAAAGTCGACTTAGGGCTCGACACCTAGCAAATATATCCGAGCTCATGTTAGTGTCGAATAGTGCACCCTTATAAACGAATATAGTACTCGGGGGGCTTATGTACATGTCAAATATATTTGATGTCGAGATGTGTAGTCGGATAAGAGTAAGCACAGACTAGACTATGGCAGCAGGAAAGATCGTACAATGTAGAGAGCTAGACAAGCAGCATACACAACTCGGGCCAGTCAAGGAGCCCGACTCCCATCCGCCGAGTTCTTACAAAGCTGGGTAGTATACCCCATCAACCCGGCACTGACGCTGGTCATGAACTCAACAAGTGTCACTCCAACAGTTGTAACGACGGCGACGCATCAATGCAAACGTTACCATGTCTTCAAAGCATGTATTCATGATGAAGAGTTACGGTAATGATGGCCATGCAATGTCAGAAGGCCAAAAGGCTTCTCTAACTTAAATGAAGATGGAAGAAGGCTATAAAAGGGACTCCCACACGAGGGTTAAGCAAGACAATTTCATCTTGAGACAGTATACAACACCTGTATAGCTCTCAAATCCCCAAAGATACTCACACAGTATAGACAACGTAGTTTTCTTTGCCCTAAAAGAGGAAACTATCACTTTTGGTGATCTAACTATTTTTTGCTAGAACAATTCTATTTTTTTATTTATATAAGTTAGCATTTTCTTGGTTTAATTTATTTTTATTTTTTATTTTAATAATAATATAAATTACTATATTAAAAACAAACAAAAAATTAATATAACCTAAAATTAAATTACTATAAAATTTAAATTATTTACTTTTGAAGTAAAAAATTGTTTCACTTATATGTAAAAAATTTATTAGATTAATTAAATACAAGTTATAAATTTAGGAAAATTTGAATCTCCAACCTTACTTGAGTGATAAGGAAAATACGATGTGCCAGCTAACCGCGTTGTAGTAAGTTTAACCATAATTATTATTAACACACATTTATATTCATATAATTGTTATATTAATTTAATTCTAAACCTAAACCAAAATAAACCCAAAACTTTCTAATTATATAAATATAAATATGTGTTAACAATAACATGGGTTTGAAACTCCTTCTCTCCAATTGTAGTAGCACAATTGATATATGCACTAATCTTTTACTTATCACTTTTTTTATAAGCAGAAATATATCCATAGGGAGTATGAAGGGATACTCAAACCCATCTTCAAGTTACAAAATATATTACTCCAACTAATAAGATCAGCAAGCTATAACACAGTCCTCCTACAAAAAATCAGTTGGATTTTTAAACCAATCATAATAACTACACTTACTTCTAATAAGGGAGCCAAAAATCCAAACACCACCAAGAATTATGGATTATCCTATGTACTATATCAACTGGATTTCCAGTAACATCATTGTAAATAATATGATTCCTTGTCCACCAAATGGTCCAGCAGACAGTAATCCAAATGAAGCAAGCTGAAGTCTTCAATCATTTTGATTCCATCTTCGTGAACCAATCCATCATATGATCACAACAATTTTCATTCTCAACCCATTCTATCTCGACTCAGTCCGAAATTAGCCTCCAAACCAAACGAATTCTTGGACAAGAGCAGAATACATGATTAACATCTTCAACAACGAAAAAACAGAACACACAAACCTTGTCATGAGCGTTAGAGATTACTCTCCTGACCACCAGATTAAGCCTAGTAGGAAGTCTATCCAAATATCAATCTCTAACAAAAAAATTTGGCTTTCAAAGGGATCTTTGTTTCCCACGGAATATTCAAAGCAGTCTTGGGAATATCTCTAACTCAACCAAGCCACCATCTTGCAACAGAATATCATAGCATGATTTTACTATAAATGAATGATGAGTCCCACTTTTCCACACAAACTTGCCAACTATACCCGTGCCAGGCCTATTGTCATGTAACAGAACCTTTAGCTCCTTTAGATCATCCAACAGCCCCCCACTAATAGTCCTCTCGCTCAAGCTCGAGTTCCACTGCCAAGCATCTTCAATCCACTCTCCCATGTCCCTGATAGCCCCTACTTTCATTTCAGAGGCTTCATAAAGGTCATGTAAAAAAATCTTCAACGGGGTCGGGCCTAACTAGCAAGCATTCCAAAACGACACAAGAGAACCATCACCCACTTTACAAGAAAGTTTCCTAATGAATCCTACATCTTCCCCCACATCTACTATCTCCATCAAATCCCTCCACCAAAGCGATTCAAGCCTTGCAACCCTTGGCACATTCTTTAACAAAATCCTATTTTATATGCTTCCATACCTACTTTTGAGTATCCCCTTCCAGCATCCGTTTGGTTCTTGAATGCGTCTCCAAAGCCATTTTGTTATCAAAGCTATATTAAACACTCAAACCTCCTTGATCGCGATGCATCCAAACTCATTTGGCTTGCACAGTGAGTTCCAACTAATCCATGCCATACTTGAATTATCAACTGAGCCAGACCACAAGAAACGCCTCTGAATGGTAATCAATTCATTGACAATTTTGGCTAGAGCCTTGAAGAACGAGAGATGGTGAACTGGTAGATTAGTTAACACATCATTCATAAGAGTTACCCTTCCCCCTATTCCACGTTGAGAGCCTTGAACTAAAACAAGCAATGACGGGTTTCCACGATTCGACACGTATATGATTCCCTTCAACAGTCAGACCAAGAAATTTGAACGGGGTCCTTCCAGATTTATAGGCCAGGAATTAAGCAACTGCAGTCATGAAATTTTCCTCAATCCCCACACCATATAGACAACTCTTCTAGAAATTAATTTTCAACCCCGATATCAATTCAAATCCTCTTAATATAGACTTAATGCGCCATAGGTCAGTCCACGATCCATCGCTTACAATTATGGTATCATCTACAAACTGAATCAAACTAACATATTCTACCTCATTTAGTTTAAACCCATTCAGAATGTACATGTTATTCGCCTTCCTCACTAGTAAAGCCAACCCTTCTGCCACTAGTGAAAACAAGAAAGGAGACAAGGGATCTCCTTGTCTAAGTCCACTTGAAGCCTTGAAGTCTTCCGTAGTTCCACCATTCACGATGATGATAGACAAATAACAACTAAGTAGACCTCCTCTAATCCATTGCAATCACTTCTCAAAGAAATTCATCGCAGTCAACACCTTTATTAAGAATTCCCAGTCTACACACACGTATGCTTGTGCAGGGTGGACCTTGAATAACAAACATTTTCTATTATTTCTTTTTGCAAGGACAATCATCTCATTAGTCACCAATACACCATCCAAGATTTGTCTATCTCTTTAAATATTCAATTTTGTAAATTATAAATAATTAATACAATAAAAAAGTTATTTATACTTTTTTGTTGTTGTTATGATATAATAAATTATATTATTATTAAAATAAAAAATAATTACAAATAACGTGGGTTTGAACCATTATTGTTTTATATATTCATTATTCACTCTTAGTTTATTTTTCTTATACTATTAATAAGAAATAATTTAATAATAATTCATTTATATTTTACAACATTAATATTTGTGAGAATTTCAAAAGGAATATTATGAAAAACAAAAATAATACTCCATCCGTCTCATAAAAAGTGTCTTGTTCTGGACTGGACCAATGGCTAGAATTGGCCCAATCCGCCTCTGCTCCAGAGCGGCCCAAATTGCCTAAGTCCAATCCACAGAGAGGCAAAAGCGACCTTTCTGCCCCTTCAACCGGGCAAGGAACGCAACGTTCCTCCCCGACGTTGCTTCCCGTTACGCACGGCTTCCTCGCTGCCCGTACAGCAAAGGACAGGTGCCCGAAACTGCGTTTATGCCCGACATAACGGCTAGTTTCGAGCACCCTGCCCGGCCTAACGGCTAGTTTGGGCAGTTACCTATTCTTTGGGGAAAACGGTTATTTCGCCCCGAAAATAGGACCGTTGGCCACGCGCTGGGGGCTCTATATAAACCCTCTCGCTTGAGAGGGTCAGGTATCTAATATTCACCCTAAGAATTCACACTTTGTACTTGCCCCTTTTCTCTGACCTTTACTTACTTGAGCGTCGGAGTGCCTTGCAGGTACACCCCCTCCTCTCCATACGACCAGCATCCCTGACGCACTTGGCGGCCTGATTCTACAGGATCTGATCCATCCTTCACGATCAGTGGCGCCGTCTGTGGGAATCTTTGTTCTCCCCTTCTTTCTTTAACCGAAGATCAAAACAACTTTCGAACATCATCACGATCATGGCCTCCCAAGATCGCACCCAGGATGCTCTTCGTTCCACCATCCTCCCCGTCAACAAATCTGACGTTGACGGCCAGACATCTCTCCTCCAAGATGCCCGTTTTCTTAGGGATGGAGCCACTGCTTCTCCTTCCCCTACCCCTGCTGATTACCACAACGATCAACCTTCTCTTGACCTCTAGTCCATCCCCGTTCCGCCCAACGCCGACCCGGCTGTGGCAGCTCTCCTGGAGGCGCTCAACAAGACTAACACCCTGATCCTGCAGCAGAACGAGAGGATCGGGGCACTGGAAGAGTCTCACTGTCCAAGTTCCCCTCCTACGCGGAGGAACCAGAGGCGATCAAGAAGCCCGCAGCCACGGAGAGATATCGACCGAAGACTGCGCCAAGAGGCTGATCCTCGTGCAGTACGAAAGCGCGACCAGATCTCCCCGCGTGACCAGCCCGCTCATGACCACAAACGGACTCGGAGGAACGAGCAATCTCCCCCGATCAAGTCCAAAGGACGAGCACGCTCACCTTCTCCCCGAAGGAACCGCTCGCCTTCTCCTCGAAGGAAGCACTCACCTTCTCCTCGAAGGAACCGCTCACCTTCTCCGCGAAGGAATCGCCGACGCGAGTATCCCGTCCGGTCACCATCATACACCAGTTCTAGTGACGACGACGAGCCCCCCGGCCTGTTGTCCCAGGAGATCTTGGCCACCCATCTCCCGAAAGGGTTGGAGAAACCCCCGTCGCTTGGCACGTACGACGGGACCACTGACCCAGACGAGCACATCGAGAATATCGATGCGCTCTTAGACTACCGCGGCGTACGGGGCGCCATCAAATGCAGACTGTTCTCGACCACGCTCCGAAAGGGAGCGATGACATGGTATAAACAACTTCCCGAGGAATCCATCACCTCGTGGAAATAGCTCGGCAGGATGTTCTCGAGGCACTTCACAGCATCTCGCCGCCATCCCAAAACTGAGGCCTCCCTCGGAGCCATAATCCAGGGGAAGGACGAACCTCTCCGCGCATATATCGAGAGGTTCAACAAGGAAGCTGTCTAGGTCCCGGCGACAGACAAGATGAAGAAGTTCCTGCTCGAACAAGGGGTCCGCCCAGACTCCGAGTTTGCTAAAGCCATTGGCCTCGCGCCACCGAGGAACTTAGACGCCCTCCTCCTCAAAGCTCAATCTCATATTCAGTACGAGGAGAAGATTGCGGCCAGCAACGTCCGAGCGTCTCGCCGCCAGGAGAATGCCCGGGCTGCCAAAGGGGAAGAAGCCTCGAAATCACGTCGGGGTGAGCGAAGGCACGAGGACCGTCCCCGCGACTCCCGTGACAGCAAAGGCCCCTCCGGGCGTTTCCATGATTACACTCCCCTGACCGTCTCCAGGGAAAAGATTATATCCAAATGTGCCAATTCGGAGTTCAAGCAAGCCAGGGTCCGTTTCCCCAAACAGCTGCCGAACAGACTAAACGTGGACAAGTCAAAATATTGCCGCTTCCACAAAAGTCACGGCCATACTACGAAGGACTGCATCCATCTGAAGGATTCCATAGAGATACTGATCAGGGACGGCCACCTGAAGCAGTTCGTAAAGAAAAAGGACACTCCTCGGCAGGACGCCCAGGAGTCCAAGAAGGTTGAGGAGGAGGTACCCTCCTCGGAAGACGCCAACATACAGGTCGTAATGTCCGTCTCGCGGCCAGAGGACTTCTACGTCCAAGACGGGCTCAACGTCCCTGCTTATTTCGCGGCCCACAGCCCGTGGGAGACTTTTCCTTCTGCCATGGTCATTTCTGGCGGGGGATTCAACAAAGTCACTGTGGGCTCTGTGAAACGGAAGTTCGAGCACTTGATCAACACCAGCTCGAACAAAGTGACCACGCTTGATCAGGCCTCGAAGGGTTCCATCCTCATCTCCTTCTACAGGGAGAAAATCCTCGGCGGCTCCTCGAACTCAAGCATCCCATTGCTCCTCAGAGCCCAAATGGCAAACTTCAACGTTCGCCGAATCCTAGTCGACCAAGGCAGCTCGGTCGACATCATGTACTCCCAGTTGTTCTTAACGCTGCAGCTGGACGAATCGCACCTTACCCCCTACGTAGGGTCCGATCTACAGGGATTCAACGGGTCTGTGACCAAGCTGTGGGGTTACGTGGAGCTGATCGTGACCTTCGGAGTAGCTGAAACAACCAGATCCATCAAGGTGCAATTTTTGGTAATCGACTGCCCGTCACTCTACCAGTACATTTTCGGAAGGCCAACTCTAGCCGAGTTGATAGCAGTACCATCGACCGTCCACCTGAAGATGAAGTACTACAC
Organism: Lathyrus tuberosus; assembly: GCA_022829125.1. Taxonomy (NCBI): domain Eukaryota; kingdom Viridiplantae; phylum Streptophyta; class Magnoliopsida; order Fabales; family Fabaceae; genus Lathyrus; species Lathyrus tuberosus. The sequence continues at coordinate 874,077 of JALAZF010000446.1, forward strand.
TTCTAAAGGAATGGTCGCCACCCTCCACGGTGATATAGAAGCTGCCCGACGGTGTTTTGAAGCAGCCGTAAAGGGGTTCAACGCCATTGCGCCAAGCCTAAAGCGTCGAGCAAGCCAGCACTGCCAAGCAGCTCCGAGGAGGCCAAGCCTCTACCCCAGGTCGACTCTATCGACCTCGACAGTCGCTTCACCGAGGACCAACAGGAGGAACGAGCAGCTTCAGTTGACCCATCCGCGCCATCTAGCAGCAGCTCCCATCCAATGCGCCCAATCCCGGATGGCAACTTTGAGCTAGTCCTGTTCGGCAAAGACCCCCAACGGGGAGTGAAGATCGGAGCAGACCTGCCTGACCTCGCGAGGAAGCAGCTCAAAGCGTGCCTCCGAGAGAATGCCGACCTCTTTGCATGGAGCGTCGCAGAAATGCCCGGCTTGGATCCATCCGTCGCATGCCACCAGCTGACCACTGACCCGGCCATCAAGGCCGTAGCACAACGTAGGAGAAAGCAGTCTCCGGAGAAAACGGAGGTTGCTGAAAAAGCTGTAAAGGACCTCCTCGAGGCCAAATTTATTTTGGAGGCCAAGTACACTACTTGGTTGTCCAACGTTGTATTGGTTAAAAAATCTAATGGAAAATGGCGCATGTGCATTGATTATACTGATCTCAATAAGGCATGCCCGAAGGATGCCTACCCCCTCCCCAATATTGATAAACTTGTTGATAATTCCGCTGGTTTTAAACTTTTATCATTCATGGACGCCTACTCGGGCTACAATCAAATCCCGATGGCAGTGACCGACAAAAAATATACGGCCTTCATGACCGAATCAGGGAATTATTACTACAACGTAATGCCCTTCGGCCTGAAGAACGCCGGAGCAACATACCAACGAATGATGAATAAGGTGTTCCGGGGAGAAATAGGCGACATGCTCGAAGTATACATGGACGACATGATCGTTAAATCCCACGAGGAGACCGATCATACTGCCCACTTACGAAAGGTCTTCGAACAGGCCAGGAAATACAAAATGCATTTTAATCCGGAGAAGTGCACGTTCGGTGTCCGGGCGGGCAAATTCCTCGGATTCTATTTAACGAAATGAGGAATAGAAGCCAATCCCGACAAATGCAGAGCATTCTCCGAATTTCCTACGCCCGAGTCCAAAAAATCCATCAAATCCCTCAACGGGATGCTCGCGTCATTATCTCGTTTCATAGCCAAGTCCGCCCAGCATGCCCTACCATTCTTCAAACTCCTCCGCAAAGAGGCCGCGTTCGAATGGACTGAGGAGTGCGACAAGGCCCTTTCCCATCTGAAACGAGCACTCTCAAAGCCACCTGTCCTCTCTCGCCCGGACAATGGCGAAACGTTGTACCTATATCTGGCCGTAGCAACCGAGGCAGTTAGCGCCGCTCTCATCCGCGAGACAACTGACGGGCAGAAGCCCATATATTTCACGAGCAAGGCGCTGCAAGGACTAGAGTTACGATACCAGCAGATAGAGAAAGTGGCATTGGCCCTCATCAACGCTGCCAGGAGACTAAGACACTACTTCCTGGCTCACACGATCGTGGTTCGAACAGATCAGCCCATAAAGCAGCTGCTTGGTCGTCCAGATATGGCCGGCAGAATGCTCAAATGGTCGCTAGAACTGTCTGAATTTGACATTCAATATGAAAGCAGAAAGGCCCTCAAGGCCCAAGCTCTGGCCGACTTCGTCGCGGAGATGACATTCGGGGACTCCCCCGCAAGCGAAACGCGCAAATGGACTATCTTCGTCGACGGTACTTCGAGCTCGGCCGGAAGCGGCGCGGGCATCATACTGGAAAGTGACGAAGGAACCATCGTCGAGGTTTCACTCACACTGTCTTTCCCAACCTCCAATAACCAGGCGGAATACGAAGCCTTCCTCGCTGGGCTACGCCTCGCCGAGGATTTGGGCGCACAAGAAGTCGTCATTTGCACGGATTCACAACTCGTGGCCCTCCAGGTCCGTGGAGAATACCAGGCCAAAAATGACAACTTGACCGAATACTTGGCCCTAGTAAAGAAGGAAATGGCGAAATTCACGACAGTGGAGGTAAAACACGTTCCCCGCGAACATAACGTATGAGCAGACGTGCTGTCTAAACTAGCCAGCATAAAGAAGAAAGGCGGAAACAAGTCCGTCATACAGGAAGTACTTCCTCGACCCAGCATCGAGATGGCCTCCCCGACACTCGACGTGCAGGTGATCGGCGACAACAACTGTTGGATGACCCCAGTCTACAACTACCTCGCCAAAGACGAACTCCCATCCGACCCAAAGGAGGCCAGCATAGTCAGGCGAAGAGCCTGCTCTTATGTCTTGGTCGAAGAAAAACTATACAGACGGGGATTCTCCATTCCGCTGCTCAAATATGTCGAGGAGGAAATGGTCGCGCACATCCTGCGCGAAATCCACGAAGGAATCAACGCCCAACATCTCGGCAGAAGGTCCCTTGCTCGAAAGGCCCTCCGAGCAGGATATTACTGGCCAACTATGCAAAACGACACAAAAGAGCACGTGAAGAAGTGCGATAAATGCCAACGGCACGGGGACATGCACCTAGCTCCACCTAACGAGCTCAAAGCTATGTCCTCCCCGTGGCCATTCGCCTGGTGGGGCCTAGACATCCTAGGACCCTTCGTGGTAGGATCAAGTCAGAACAAGTGCCTCATAGTGGGCGTAGATTATTTCACAAAATGGATAGAAGCAGAAGCTCTAGCCAAAATAACTGCCCTTAACATCCTGCGTTTCTACAAACAAAACATCCTTGCGCGCTTCGGTATTCCCCAAGCGATAGTAACGGACAATGGGACGCAGTTCACGGATAAGAAGTTCCAGGACTTCGTCGCCCAACTAGGCACGAAACAACACTTCGCATCCGTCGAACACCCTCAAACAAACGGGAAAGCTGAGGCGGCTAACCGAGTCATCCTTCGAGGCCTCAAGCGAAGGCTAGACGAAACGAAGAAGGCATGGGTCGAGGAGCTACACAGCGTTCTCTGGGCATACCGGACAACTCCCCATTCAACGACCGGGGAAACACCTTTCCGTTTAGCATACGGAACCGAGGTTGTAATTCCCGTTGAAGTTCACGTGCCCTCTAGGCGGACAGAGTCGCCCCTAGACGAGGAGATGAACGACGAATCTTTAAGGGAAGAGCTCGACCTCGTCGAGGAAATCAGAACCGGGGTAGCTCTCCGCGAGGCCTCACTAAAGCAAAAGATCACCATCGGGCACAACGCCAAAGTGATACGACGAGAGTTCGACGTAAGAAGCCTTGTCCTAAGAAGAAACCACAAAGACTCTCGCGAAGGTAAACTAGCAGTCAATTGGGAGGGACCCTATCGTGTCCGGGCAAAAACGGAAAATGGGGCCTACTACCTAGAACATCTCACTGGGGAAGAACTCGCTCGACCATGGAACGCCGAAAAGCTAAAACAATACTACAGCTAAATCCTCGGTTCGACTCGTCGCAACGACGAACGTCAACTACCGACCACTATGTGCTTCTAGGTACAAGCGTCGCATACGATTAAAGCACAACCCCGTTCAGTAACGAGCTAGGTAGTTGCTCGACGGCGGTCCTCGATCGAGCATCGCCGTCGTCAAAGTACCATGATTGGCAGAACCCCAGCTCGCGATGGGACGTTCACGCTGCGAACTCAGGCCTCAAACGCGAGCTGAGCTCCGCTCCCCGGCCAGGACATTCCCCGGTCGTTCGACCAGTTCCCCACACTGTCGAACATATCTACAACGAGCAATCCCCCCATAAATATTCGCACAAGTCAAAAGCTCCCAAACACGGGCAGGCATACATTCACAGCAAGCATGCATACAACACTTAGCAAAAATAAACGCAAGTAAAATCATGCACGCGAAGAAGACAGAAATATAATTAACATAACAGATGACCACAAGGGCCACGATTGTGCGTTATTTCATAAAACGGGGCCATTCCCCCAAAAATAAAATTACAAATAATTCAACGGCGCGCAGGCCGGACAAGATACAACAACATCAAAATAACAACACTCCTCATTCATCCGCTTGCTCGGCTGACACCGGCTCAGGTCTCTGGTCCTCCTCAGGCTGGTCCTCAGGCTGGGCCTCAAGGGTATCTAGAACAAGGCCTGCGGGCAAGACGATGTGACCATCCTCAACGCGCGCAAGATAGTGAGTACCCTTGGTCGAGATCTCAAGCCCAGGGTTCACCACCCGCAACTGAGCCACGACGCTTTCAAAAGACTCCACTGCCAAGGCGATACCGTCATCCTCGGCCAGCAGGATGCGGGGCGACCAGCTCAGCCCTAGTCTTCAACTCTTTTATCTCATCCGGTTCGTCGGCACCCGGGGCACTGGCCGCCATCAACTCTTTGTTCAACTTCTCGGCAGCCTTTTTCTCTGCCGCCAGCTTGGTGACATCCTCTTTCAACCTAGTCGTCTCCTCTTCAGCCTTCTTCTGAGCTTCACGGGCACTCTTAACTTCCTCCTTGAGGGCCGCCTCAGAAGCCCGGGCAGCGTTGAGTTCAGACTCAATCGTAGAATCCCCTTCGGCGTAGACAGTAGCCATCTCCAACATTCTGACCAGGGCAGAAGCATCTTGGGCCACCAGCGCTCTCTTGCTCGGGCGATCCATGCCTTCCAAGCAAAGGGATTCCGCCCGAGGGATGACCAAAGAGTTACCTTCAAAGAATCTCCTGTCAAGGATGCACGGAGGTAACTCAAACTTCCCCTTCTCCGGCGCACGGGTAAAGTCCACAGCATCTAATGTCCTTGGCCGCTTCGCCCGCCCGGTCAAAGGCAGTGGAGATCCCCGTGGAGCAGGAGAGGGAGAAGAAGAGGTCCCCACGGCAGTTTGAACAAGGGGAGGAGCACGAGCACCAGCAGGCCGGGTCTTAGGAGGAGCCGCTCCAGCTTTATTCCTCGCCATAACATTCCTCACCACGCGATCGCGAGCTTGAGGCATCTCACCTGCACAAATGAAAAGACGAGCACGTTAGCTACGTGGAAAAGAGATAACACAAACAAAATCTAAATAACCAAGACTACCGAGCAGCTTTTCAGCATCCGCGAGAGTCTTGCACTCCAGCAGTGCCTTAACATTGACGAATCTGCGCTCAACTCTCTGGCTCCCATCCTCCTCGAAGATAGGGTTGCCCTTGCTCGTCCAGCAACTTGCAAGACTGAAGGAGTTGACCCAGTTCACCAGCTTCTCGTAAGCCACGGCGTCCTGCCCGCGCAGCTCGCTCGGCTCGAAGACATAAGTGATGGGCTTCTTGGAGAAATGGTCGGGTGCCCAGCGGATGGAAAACATGTACAGCCTCCGCCCAATATACTTTCCCTCCTCGTTGAGCAGCTCATTCCCCTCTTCGTCGACCTCTATCTCCCAGACATATGTGCTATCCTGGGCAACCTCGGACACGGGTTCTACGATGAAATACCGTCCCTTGAACATTCGGATTGACTCCGAGAACGGCTTAAATAACTTTTTGGGCTGCTTCAAGGAAACCCATCCGTACTTCTTCCCCGCCAGCTGCCTTTGAAGATGGAAAACAGCGAAGAACAGAGGGAGAGTAGTCCCCAGAGCGAGATGCTCGCACACCAATTCAAAAGCCCGGATGAAGGCCAGCGAATTAGGATGAAGTTGAGAGGGCGCCAGCTTCAGATGATCGAACACCAACCGCTGGAAATCAGTGAAAGGCAGCCTCAGTCCCAGCTCTTTGAAGGCATACTCGTACATCGTAAAGCGGTCCCCGAAATCCGAGCAGACCCGCTCATCCAAGGTAGGGAAGTGCACCTTCCACTCCTCTTCTGGTCTTACCTCCGTAAAAATGTCCGCCAAAGACTTCGCGAACGTGGAAATATGCTCGGAAGGTTCGGCCACCTCCCATTCTTCCGCACAGAACCCTTCAACGTCTTCCTCCATGACATCCAATTCTTCTTCCTCCCCGACATTGCTCGAGGAGCTCGATGTTGCCGAGCTCGAAGCCGCAGAGCTCGAGGCCGTCGAGCTACTATTCTCCTCGGAGCCAGTTTCCTCCTCGGACGTGTCTAGAATAACTTCTTTATTTGGCCCCGTCGCCATTACGATCACCTGAAAAAGCAGAGAAAGACAATGAATTCGACAGGAAATCAAATCCACCCTTCCACTGCCAAGTCAAGTGAAAGGGCGCGCAAAAGGCTAAGGATAACGTCCCCGGGCTAAGCCCTAACATCAAATGAAAAACCTCCCCGCGAGGAGATGCCCGAGACATACCATCTTCCTGCGAGGAACCTCCCCGCACTCGTGCCCAGATTCCGTTTGAAGCTCCACCGGAAACCGCAAAGCTTCACCGGAATCTGGAAACGTTCTACCAGAAAATTCATCGCTTTATCAGAAGATGATCAGACACAGTGGTCACGCACATACAACTACCGCAACCACGACGTGGACCATCATACTCGTCGAACGCACTACCTACTCCGGCGAAGTACTAGAGGCAGCAAAATGGCAGAACCACCGTCCACCACCAACACTCGCCAGAAATCCACCTATTTTGTCGTCTAATGCTAACCCTAACCGCATACAATCTACCACTAACAACAAAAGGAAGTAAAACAAGCTACAAATCAGAAAACTTACTTAATTTGAGTAGAAGAAAGAGATTGCTCGAAGCTTGGCACGGTGGTCGGAAGCACTGAAGATGGTGACGGGCAAGAATGCAGAAGAGGCGAAGAGAAATAAAAAAGAAAAAGTGCAAAATGGAACAATCTTCCCCCTTTTATACTGAGGGGCACGTGCACACACACGCCCGTAGGCCATAATGACTACCCACTAGCCATCATTACCTATTAACTGCTACACGGGGCTCGAAGCACACGTGGCAACCCAACGTTTCCAATTCTGTCTGACGCTTAATCTCCCCGAATACCGGGCAATAAGGTTACGACCACGAATATCACGGACAACGAGAGCCACGAGCACTCCAAGACAATCCTCTTCGTCTCCAAACGACGACTTTATGCTGGCTCCCCGGAGCAACGAGCAGTCCTTAAGTCATCACTCCCATGCTCGGGAACAACGACTTGGGGGGCTCCTGTTCTGGACTGGACCAATGGCTAGAATTGGCCCAATCCGCCTCTGCTCCAGAGCGGCCCAAATTGCCTAAGTCCAATCCACAGAGGGGAAAAAGCGACCTTTCTGCCCCTTCAACCGGGCAAGGAACGCAACGTTCCTCCCCGGCGTTGCTGCCCGTTACGCACGGCTTCCTCGCTGCCCGGACAGCAAAGGACAGGTGCCCGAAACTGCGTTTATGCCCGACATAACGGCTAGTTTCGAGCACCCTGCCCGGCCTAACGGTTAGTTTGGGCAGTTACCTATTCTTTGGGGAAAACGGTTATTTTGCCTCGAAAATAGGACCGTTGGCCACGCGCTGGGGGCTCTACCAATATTCACCCTAAGAATTCACACTTTGTACTTGCCCCTTTTCTCTGACCTTTACTTACTTGAGCGTCGGAGTGTCTTGCAGGTACACCCCTCTCCTCTCCATACGACCAGCATCCCTGACGCACTTGGCGGCCTGATTCTACAGGATCTAATCCAGCCTTCACGATCATGTCTCATTTGCACTTTTTATATGTCTCAAAATAAATGTCTCTTTAGAATACCAATACAATATTTATTATTTTTTTCACTATTATACCCATATTTATTAACTTTCACGCTTTTCAATTACTCCACTAACTATAATAAATAAAGGTACTTTAGTAAAAGATTTAATTTTCTTATTAAAATCAATACATCTAATCATTTTCTTAAGAACCGCGCAAAATTCAAATAAAACATTTATCATGAAACAAGGGAGTACCACATACTACTCCGTTTCATATTATAAGCAAAAATTACTTTTTAGATACATTAAATAATTAATGTATCTAGTCTATATATAAGTCAGATACATTAATTATTTAATGTATCTAAAAAGTAATTTTTATTTATAATATGAAACGGAGGGTGTAACATTATAGCATATACTTAGCTCTAATTAAGAGTACTTACAAACTTCAACACTAACCTACCCCACATTTTGCAAAATCTAAAACTGACCCCCTTGGAAGGTCTGACCAAATTGCCAATTAGCTGGTGCCACGTTGTAGCCTGTCACAGTTCTACCGTCACCAGTGGTAACTTTAAAAGAGAGGCTTTGTCCATTGAGATAGGAATTGCTTTGCCAATTTTGGCCCCAATTTCTTGACATTGGTTGCCACTTAGTTTTGGACCCTTTGATTGACACTGCATGGGCATTTCCTGCACCTGCGACGTTGGTGATCAAAACCAAGTTGAAGTAAGAGTGGCCATTGATTGTGAACCTTATTCCTCCCTTTTTTATACATGACACTCTTCCATCATCAACAAATAATAAGGAAAAATAAATAAAACCTTAGTAAGTTTGTAAGAAATGAGAGTAAAAATGACGAGAGTAGTAATGATGATTCATAATTAACAAATATAACTCAATTAATTTCATTTTTTATAAATTAGATATCTTTTACCAATGTTTTAAAAATCAGACCGGTCATCAAACCGGTGAAAATACTGAATCGCTGGTTCATTGGTCGAATCACTGGTTACTGGTCGAACCGCATGACAAAACCGAATTAAATTGAATAATTCAGCTAAATAAATCGGTCTCTATAAAATAACTATATATTTAATAAATCGGTCAAACCGGATGACTCAGTCTCTAAAAAATATCATGATACCTACAAAATTTTAAAATATCATAATTTCTCAAGTTCATTTTTTAAATTTAAACTCTTGATGTAGTCGTCACACACGACAAAATAGTATAAAATCCAAATCCAAATAAACCGTTTTTTAGTGGTTTTGGCCGGTTTCCACCGGTTCAATAGCATATCTGATCCAACAATCAGACCAGACTGATAACCTCTACGATTTCCGATTCGACCGATCCGACCAGTCGGTTCGGTCCAGTTTTTAAAACACTGTCTTTTACGTCAAATTGTTTTTTTTTAATAAGCAATTTGTACCCAGCAGGATTCGAACTTGAGACATTGAGAGAAACACACTCTCAAGATCCAAGCAATTTGCTAATAATAATTCATTGAATTATGAGTATTATACGAGTATATTTGAATGAGATATTTTAATAAAAAATAAAAAATATAATGTTTTAAAGAAATTTAAAATAATTTTAAAACTTTATTATTCGAATAAAAAATAGAATAAATAAAAATTTATAAAGTATTTTGTGCATGTTAAATTTAATAATTTTGAAATGACATGTAAAATAAAAAAATTTAAAATTTCTTCTATATTTCATAGAATTTAAACGTCAAATTGAATACTCCCTCCGTTCTTTTTTAAGTGTCATTTTAGCATTAAGCTCTTCAACCAAGATAGTGGATTGTTAGAGTTAATTTTCCTTTTATACCCTCATTTATTTTCTCTTTTCAAATAAATTCAACCATACACTCTCTTTTTCCAATAACTACAATTGAAAAAATAATTAATTTTATGGATAATGTGAGTGGAGTTATTGAGAAAGTAAGGACATAATTGACAAATTATAACATTAAATTATAAAACGACACTTAAATAGAAACAAAAAAATTCTTCTAAAACGACACTTAAAAAGGAACGGAGGGAGTATTATTTTTTTTTCAAATTTTGCAAGTTGAACCTCATAATTTTTAAATTTTGCAAATTGAGTCTTAAAATTTTCCTAAAAAATTCAAATTGATCCATAATAATTTGTAAGTTTTTCTATAGGGATTCTTTTAAATTTTTATACATTGTAAATTGATTCTTATTTTTCAAAACTTTAAATTTAACTTAAAATTTTTAAATTTTATAAAAATGATTCCAAAAAATCAACAATAAATGATCATAATATTCTATCCAAATAATAGAATTTAAAAATAAAGGGTTATTTATACGATAATCCCCTGCCAATAGGGCGACATTTGATTTACCTCCCTTTAAAAAAATAATTTTAAAGTACCCCCTGAAATTTTAAAATTCTAAGTCTTTCTCCCACCAACCGTTCCCCACAGGTAGAAAAATTACTTCTGTAAAATTTTTTTTTATTTACCCCCCTGGTTGTACACGCTTAGGGGGTACCCTAAAAATTCAGAGGGGTAATCCAAAATTATTTTTTTAAAGGGGGGTAAATCAAATGTCGCCCTATTGGCGGGGGATATCATATAATTAACCCAAAAATAAATATATTTCAATTAAATCGATTAAATTACTTAAAATTATAATTAAAAAAAATTAAATTACACCAATCAAATACACTTTAATGTACAACAAAGATCTCTCTCAAAAGAATTTAGGATACGAGGGATTAAATATTCATATAGAAGCAAAATCTTATGAAATTGATGGCTTTCACATACCTTCTAAAAGCTATAGGAACAATTCCAGCTTTATATTGAGCAATTTGAAGAAATGCTGGTTCTGCCATATCAAAGTGTTGCAGAGGAGGATTACACCAACCACCATTACTATTTGGTGGACAAAAATTTGTGGCAGTAACAACAATGGTGCTAGCCTTGCACCATCTTGACTCACCAACACACTTCATTTCATAACATCCCCCACAGCTCAAACCATTGTTGAACAAAGCTGTGCTTAGTGCTGCTGTGTTAGTTCCATATCCTTGATTGTACAAATTTCCATAACCGCACGCACCTCCTACGTACACATGCATCAAACATAACTATAATAAACTCACATATGTGAAAAAGATATGTATGAGTCAGTATCCGTGTCTGTGACATTTATAATTATATTTAATTTATTCATTTTTTAAATATTATAAGTGTCGACGTGTCACCGTCGGTGTCATGTTTTCACTATTCGTGTTTCATAGATAATAAACACATCATTTAAGCCAGTACCAATATTTGAAAAAATTTATAACTCACCCATTGTAGCAGCGGCATCACCGCCGCCGTGGAAAGTGGCATGACCATTCTGCCAACTACCGTAGGTGGCAGTGACCCCATGAAAATGCCTTTCAACGAACAGAAAAAACATAATAACCAGCAAAGTAGATGACATTGAATGTTTTTCTTTGTTAGACAGGGCAATGTATAATTTTGTTTGTTTTGATGTGATGTTGAATGCAAGTAAGAGTTCTCTATTTATAAGCATCATTTAGTGACTATAACATGGTGGGGCTTTTTCGTTAAAGGCATAAAACAAGTGTCAAATCAAAGTGCACATGCACTGGTTCTTGTTGGGATTCCTAACCGAAAATCTTAGTCCAGAACTCTGCACATGCATACCCCAACTAACCATCTTTCTTCATTAAATTTTTAGACCAATATTTTTTTAGTCACTATGTTAGGCGTTTATATTATCTTTCTCTCTTCTAAAAAATTGTTAAAGAGCTTAGAAATCATTTGGCAGAATTTGGACGCATTAGAGTTAGTTATGTTGATTAGACCGGCAAATCAAAATCAGACCAACTACATTTTCATATCCATGAATGTGTTCAAAAAACAAACTTAGAACATGAGTCGGAAAACTGTGATTAGACAATGCTAATTTGTGACAACAAGATCGCGTGAATCAAAATTAGACGGCTCACATGTACATTTTAGTAAACGAGTTGGAAATTTAAAGGTGAAACGTGTGTCTATCTGTCTAGACGTTTAATTTGACAATCCCAATTAGCACATACGAGATTGTGTCAATGTTCAAAGTTGAAACATGTGTCTATCCGTCTAGATGTTTTAACTCGACAATCCTGATAAGCGCATGCGAGATTGTGTCAATGTTTGGAATCCAAATTATTAATTTAAAATTGTACTCATTATGACATTTGAGACTAGTGTAGGATAAAGTCATTATTAAGGAAATAGTACTCTCTCTCTGTCTCATAAAAAATGTCTGAAATGGAATATGCGCGGTTCTTAAGAAAATGATTGGAAGTGTTAACTTTAAAGAAAAAATTTTATGTTTGTACTAAAATACCCTTACTTTATAATTAGTGGAGTAGTTGAAAAGCGTGAAAGTTAATAAATAGGGGTATAGTAGTGGAAAAAAATAATAAATGTTGTATTGGTATTCTAAAGAGACATTTATTTTGAAATATAAAAAAAAATGCAAATAAGACACTTTTTATGAGACGGAGGGAGTATATAAACTTATAGTAGTATTATCTTAACACGTGAAAGAGTATCTATCTATCTGTGCAATCAAAAGCAGGAGCAACAGCATTTGCATCATATATGCTCAACTTTTTCAACATGTAAAGGATCATAATATCTGTTATTTTCACAAATTTGACACGTAAATAAGATTCCAACAGCAAGTTTATTAGTTATGAGATTCTTTGATATAATTAGAGTGCTGGAATGATAATCTAATGCTTCTGTTGCATAGATAAATAGTGTATGGTGGCCCTATGGTATTCCCATGCGTGTGAAAAGAATAATCATTGCTTGTTAACTTATCTTTTTGTCAATTAGATAATGTGGAAATTAGTTATTGGATAATATTCCACTTGATTAGTACTCATGTAACTTGACAGCCAAGGCATGGGGTCATACAATTTGTTGTCTTAGAAATATAATACATGAGTTCTGGAAAGCATCTTCAAACTTACAATCCTAACATAGACATCCTCTGCTCATGATAGGTTGACAGAAGACAAGAAATAGAGGAATTTGTCAAACAAAGAGGTCACTTTGCCACCTAAACAAGTTGGTCTCTGAACATAATTAAATTAAGAATATTCTCCACTCAAGACTAACATACCTATTATGCCATTTATCAAGCTTTTATTAGAGAACAACTAGCATTGACTTCCAAGTATGTGCCTTCTGCAATTTACACGAACTAAGAGACCCAAGTACTTGAAAGGCAAGTCAATTGTCTTGCAAGTCATCCACACTCACCCCCCCAATAAAACTATTTGTTATGAAACATGACATCCATGAAAAACAAGAGAGAAAGCTAAAGAAATTCTTTGTGATACTGCTATTACAATGGGAGAAATTAACCTTTTAATGAGGTAATTACATCTTTATTTATTTTAGACGGTGCTTACTACCAACTAATGACTAAAAATGAGTAATACAAAAGACATATCAAATCAAAGAAGGATACAATGAAAGATGTCGAAAAAACATTGACTAAACTCAAAGCCATAAAGGCAAGAGCTTTAACCATCAAGCACAAGCCATAACTGATGGCTTAACCACTTCGAGAAAGCAACATAAACAAAGCCAATTAAGGCACAAATCTTAACCATCAAGAGTAAACAACTACTCAAGACAGAAGCAAAACATCAAAGCTTAACCATTCATGATAGAAGCATCATGCTAAACTATCATAAAAGGAAGCTAAAATCAAGCCATAAAATGCTGAAAAACAAAACAAAGTGAAGCACATCCCCAAAACACTTGTTTTGCAATATGATCTACAACCACAATAGTAACGGTATGCAACAAATCCTGAGGCAAATCCAACAAGAACCCAACTAGTGTAGTTAACTGGTGTACCAATAACAGTAAGAACTTGTAAATCCATCTTCATGCACTCAATTGTAAGTGCTCCATGCTCAATTGCAATAGCCAACAAATCAAGAGAACAAATCCACAAACTTGCTATTGCCACACAATGCTTTCTTAGTAAGATATACAAGTAACTATATTTCGAACGGATGTGGCAACAAATAGAGATAGGACACAGAATAGAAATCCAAAACTTGTTGCCTTGTTCATAACTAGCCATAATTGACACAAGAAGAAGGTCCTGCTTTGGTGGCATTCTATGGACTCATACATATGGCAATTACCATAGATTTCCATTAAGAAAGTACAAACCAAGTTCAAAGACAGCATGAGCAATATGCAGTCCCAGTATAAAAACAAGCAATTACAAGCTACAATGAGCAACAACAACAATAACAACACAATTTTGGAGAAACCGGAAGTAAGAACTGCACAATTTCCTCCATCAATCAGAAACAATTTTAAACATTATAGGAAAATAATTCCAAAAGACCTTTAAACCACAATGATGGAATCAGAAAAACACAATAGATGTATGCCAAGCAACAAAATCGATGATACAAACACTACACTACTTAGTGACAACCAGAATTAGCAGAAATTGCAGCACAACATCAAGATCCGCGGTGATATCCAGTTAGAACTTCTTAGATAAGTTAACTCTAAGCCCACAGACCAACTTGAGCCACCTTAGAATAGCATTCATATATCAAATTGCAGTCATTTTGTTAGTTTTTCATTTGTCTATTATTTTAATTTCAGTGATTTATTTTCCGTATAAAACATCAAATAGGAGAGAACAAGGAGGTCCCATTTGTTGTCTGGCCTCATTAGAAGCAAGAAATTTCCTACATTCTGGATAAAGTCAATGATCGCCGTGCGGGTTGGAAAAATGAGCTTCTTAATAGAGCTGGCGAAGTGACCCTTACCGAGTCTATCATCACTTCTATGCCAGTTTACTCTATGCAGAATGCGGGCTGTAAACAAGTGTTTGTCATCAGACTGACAGAAGTGTGAGACTGCCCATTTGGGGTAGCAAGTCTAGCTAATGGGTAAATTGGTAAACATTTACTCTTAGAAATCAGGGAGATATTGGTATTCATTATGCTAGAGCCACTAATATTTCTCTTGTTGGTGAGGATGTTTGGAACTCAATTCACAATCCTAATAAACTTTGGGTTCGTTTACTAACTAACTTAACCCCAGGGATTGACCTGTTGGTGAAAGCTTAAGACCTGAGAGCATGCTCCTCTCAAGGTCTCAGGTTTGAATCCCGTTAGGTTTAAATAGGACCACCGCAAGGGGACGGTGGGATTGATCTTCTCGAATTAGTCGGTCCTAGAGTCGGATACCGAGTTTTCAAAAAAACATTCACTATAATGAACAACAATCTAACCACCTTACAAACATGTAATTGCACAACCAGACTACTTGTATTCTCTTAATATGTCCCATTAGCATCATATCTATAACAAATTGAATATAGGTTAAGAAAAAATGGCCAAGTAGGCAGTGGTCTACATATAGACAAATACCTCATTTGTATGGGGAAAACATGGTAGGAAATGATGAATCTCATCTCATATATTTGAATCTTAAAAAGTTTATCTGTAAGCAAATAATAGACCAGATACAATAAAACAGAGTAGCAACTCTTACAAGACAGTCATAAAGAAAATCGGCCGTGGCCAGCAATTTATTGACCCAGCAGCGCAACACGATCCTTTTGTACTGACTGAGTTAGGATGATATCAAACAGCTCACATCGAATAGGCATCTCTATCTCATAGAAGGGGTTCTTCAAAACATAGTCCGTATACAATTCGTATACAAATTTCAATAAACTTTCTATTTGCTGAGTGCCAGGCTCACACACTGCAAAAAACTTTGTCCCTGTTGGAGAGAAGAATGAATTATTATATGTTGTATCAAAATCTAAAATCTAAACAAGGGTATGGATGGGAAATTATTATATAGTGCTTTATTTCCCTTTGATATTAAAATCTAAACAAAGGGCCAATTAAGATGGCAACAGAACAGTAAAATTTAAACTGCAACTTGTACAGCAGCCAAACACCTAGAAATATCTAAACTATCGCGTTCATCATCTGATTGGACCCTAGGTTTGGGCCTAAGCCCAATAATTAAGTTGCATAGAGAAGTTAGAGGAAGGGTTATTCACAGAGCTACATACATACCGGTGTGGGTAAAATTCAAATGTTCTTATCAGGTATATAATATTTCAATCATCAATATGCACATGATGATGTTTGACCTTCATTCTTGATGTTATATTCACCATGTGAATTTGAAAATGAGTTATTCAATTTAAAATAATACCTGTTAGGGATTGGAAGCAATGAAGATCAAATGTGTCAGCTTGGAGTAGTTCAATTCCCGAACAACCAGACACGGGTGATAACTGCTGAGAGATGGCATGCATTGAATGCCATAAGCTAGCAACTCGTAAGGTATCATTGGTATCCATTCGTCCAGCTGACCCATAATCCTAAATATAAAAATTTTAAGAAATTATAAATCATAATTTCAATTAAAAAAGAATGTTCTAATTCAACAGTGCAACAACAGCAAAAGCTTTTTTGCATAGATGGGATTGGTTCTAGTTAACGATGGATTACATTATACCATTCTGATTTGTCAAAAGGCTATTATTAATCAAGGTCTCCTTTAATTCTATTTATTAGAGTTTTCACGTTTTTCTTCAACTTTGACAATACAAATAAAAAATTTCTATAAGTCTGTCAATATAAGAAGATTATCATTATTTTCATCTTTCCCCAGGGAAGTCATATGATTGAACCCAAAAATTGTAGAAAGCAAAATGTGTTAACCCAGCTCAAAGCTTTTACAATCGTTGAAACTAACAGAATGCAAGTGATAACCCAGAGTCAGAGACTCGTATTCTAGCCCGAGAGAACCCTCTCCTAACTAACTATCTTAAAATCAGGGAGGGTACTAACTAACTCTTATTCCCTCTACTTCTAAAATCTTCGAGAAATTGTGCTTGTGTGAATTGGGTCTAACTATTGGGTCATCAAAAGTGTTGGACCTTGGTGTCCTATCATTATATCATATTTATATGCTGATTCAGTAAATTTCTTAAATATACTGAAATCTCTAAGAGGCACAGAACTTAACACCACTCATATATACTATTACTAAGAAACCTATGTTGCACCGGCACTTTTGGCCGAAACCGTGTCCGGTATCCAACACATGTAGTGTTATCAATAGCAGATGGCGGACCATGGGGGAAAGCAGAAAATCTGCCATTTTGTAATGCCATAAAAACACCACGGCGCCGCCATCCTGATCCTTCACATATTGACCATGGCATTTGTCATTAAATCCGCAATCTGCCATGGCACCACCATGGCCAATATTTAACAACACTGGACACATCAATTGTATTCAACTAATTCATTTTCTCAAATTATTATCAATGTTATGTCGGTGTCAATGTCGGTGATTCATAGGGAGAAACCAGTTGGATATAATGTGACCTGATTAACAATCTAACATACTAATCAAACAAAGATACCAAATTTGAGCACAATATATATTTCAGGAAACAAAATAAAAATAATTTCAAATTCAGAGTAGCAAGCAATGGAACCTTATAGTAGATCAATCCACCAGACTTATTGATGATGTAAAGACTATAAATCGCTGCCATCCCAAAAGCCTTTTCCAGAATCCGAAATCCTAATTTGAACAATTGAACTTCATTAAAAATCTGCTGAAAAACTCGATAACACAAAGCAAGGAACATTTGAGAGGAAAACATAATGTGTAATAATATCGAGTTCTGATCTCCTACATAACTAGGCGGTTAATCGCGGCCAATAGCAGCGGAGCGGCCGCTGGCCGGCGCGCATCACTGTCGCGGCTGCCTCAGATGCATTTCACGACAACAAAAATGGAGATTTTTTGAAAAATAAAATAAACAAAAATGGATTGTGAAGCCATAAGAAATAGAGTAGACAGAGGATGGACGGTGAAGAAGAAATGAAAAACTCACGATACGAACCAGCGGGGTACTTGAATCACAGTGGTGACTTCGATGTTATACGACAAGGAAGATCTCAGACTTTGCAAACTGAGATGAAATAAAAATATTGGTTTATTCAACAATGTATAAAAGGGAATATGAAAATAAGTTCAATAATTTCTTTTATAAGGCTTAATACATTTTTGTTTTTCCATGTTATTTGGTCACTGTCGGCCCAACATATGTTGAGGTCTGAGACAGATTGTAAAAGAAATCTTTATAAAATATTTAATTAAAAGTATTATATTTTTATTTAAAGTTTTCTTTTTTTTTTAATTTTTATATGAAAATCATATTCTATAATTGAATTCATTTATCTATTTTTAAAAATAATATAATAAAAATAATTTATTTAATATTTTTTGAAATTGATTTAAAGCCTCAAATATTTTCTCTTGTTTTCTCTTAAGTATTACTCCCTCCGTCCCAAATTATAAGTCACTATGCCAAAAAAATTTGTCCCAAATTATAAGTCACCTTATATTCCCAATGCAATATAAATGACATCTTCCCTAATATACCCTCAAATATTTATTATTATTTATTCTTTCAACTCTTTTAATTTCTCTCTCCTATATAATTATGAGGGGCATTACTGTAAAGTTATACATAATTTGTCTTTCCCATAAAGTAATAATTAAGTTTCTTAATTTGTGTGAAAAGCCCAAAACGTCTTATAATTTGGGACGGAGGGAGTAAACTTTTCAATTTAAATTTATAAGTTAATAATACTCTAAAATAAAAATAATAAAAATGTTACAAGAGAAAAAAATAATAAATGAAAAAAATAATAAAACAAGTTAACACTATATGATATAGAACATTAAGATTCACATTGTCAGGATAAACAAATGAAATAGATTGGTGTGCTCTTTTTAATAGTTATTTTTTATTTTAGGATAAAAAATCAAATTTCAAAACAATAAAATACAAGACATGTAAGTACCAACCACAATATGATCTACAACCACAATAGTAACGGTAACTGTAAGCAACAAATCCTGAGGCAAATCCAACAAGAAACCAACTAGTGTAGTTAGTTGGTGTACCAATAACAGTAAGAACTTGTAAATCAATCTTCATGCACTCAATTGCTCAATTGCAATAGCCAACAAATCAAGAGAACAAATCCACAAACTTGCAATTCCCACACAATGCTTTCGTAGTAAGATATACAAGTAACTATATATTTCGAAAGGATGTGGCAACAAATAGAGATGGGACACAGAATAGAAATCCAAAACTTGTTGCCTCACTCATAACTAGCCATAATTGACACAAGAAGAAGGTCCTGCTTTAGTGGCTTTCGCAATTAACATAGATTTCCATTAAGAAAGTACAAACCAAGTTCAAAGATAGCATGAGTAATATGCAGTTCCAGTATAAAAACAAACAATTACAAGCTACAATGAGCAACAATAACAACAACACAATTTTGGAGAAATCGGGAGTAAGAACTGCACAATTTCCTCCATCAATCAAAACAATTTTAAAAATTATAAGAAAATAATTCCAAAACACCTTTAAACCTCAATGATGGAATCAGAAAACACAATAGAAGTATGCCAAGCAACATAATCGATGATCCAAACACTACACTACTTAGTGACAACCAGAATTAGCAGAAATTGCAGCACAACATCAAGATCCGCGGTGATATCCAGTTAGAACTTCTTGGATAAGTTAACTCTATGCCTACAGACCAACTTGATCCCCCTTAGAATAGCATTCATATATCAAATTGCACTCATTTTGTTAGTTTTTCAATTATCTATTATTTTAATTTCAGTGATTTATTTTCGGTATAAAACCTCAAATAGGAGAGAACAAGGAGGTCCCATTTGTTGTCTGGCCTCGTTAGAAGCAAGAAATTTCCTACATTCTGGATAAAGTCAATGATCGCTGTGCGGATTGGAAAAGTGAGCTTCTTAATAGAGCTGGCGAAGTGACCCTTACCAAGTCTATCATCACTTCTATGCCAGTTTATTCTATGCAGAATGCATGGCTGTAAACAAGTGTTTGTCATCAGACTGACAGAAGTGTGAGACTGATATTTTTCGGTATTCATTATGCTAGAGCCACTAATATTTCTCTTGTTGGTGAGGATGTTTGGAACTCAATTCACAATCCTAATAAACTTTGGGTTCATTTATTAACCCTGTTGGTGAAAGATTGAGACCTGGGAGCATGCTCCTCTTATGGTCTCAGATTTGAATCTCGTTAGGTTTAAATGGGACCCCTGTAAGTGGACGGTGGGATTGATCTTATCGAATTAGTCGGTCCTAGAGTTGGAGACCGAGTTTTCAAAAAAATACATTCACTATAATGAACAACAATTTAACCACCTTACAAACATGTAATTGCACAACCAGACTAATTGCATTCGCTTAATATGTCCCAATAGCATCATATCTATAACAAATTGCATATAGGTTAAGAAAATATGGCCAAGTAGGCAGTGATCTACATATAGACAAATACTTCATTTGTATGGGAAAAACATGGTAGGAAATGATGAATCTCATCTCATATATTTGAATCTTAAAAAGTTTATCTGTTAGTAAATACATAGACCAGATACAATAAACCAGAGTAGCAACTCTTACAAGACAGTCATAGAGAAATTGGCCTTGGCCAGCAAATTATTGACCCAGAAGCGCAACACGATCCTTTTGTACTGACTGAGTTACGATGATATCAAACAGATCACAACGAATTGGCATCTCTATCTCATAGAAGGGGTTCTTCAAAACATAGTCTGTGCACAATTCGTATACAAAATTCAATAAACTTTCTATTTTTTGAGTGCCAGGCTCACATACTGCAAAAAACTTTGTCCCTGTTGGAGAGAAGAATGAATTATTATATGTTGAATCAAAATCTAAAATCTAAACAATGGTATGGATGGGAAATTATTATATAGTGCTTTAATTTCCCAATTAAGATGACAATACAACAGTATAAATTGAACTGCAACTTATACAGCAGCCAAACACCTAGAAATATCTAAACTATCATGTTCAACAGTTAAGCTGCATAGAGAAGTTACATACATACCAGTGTGGGTAAAATTCAAATGTTTGTATCAGATATATGATATTTCAATCATCAATATGCACATGATGTCTGGCCTTCATTCTTGATGTTATATTCACCATGTGAATTTGAAAATGAGTTATTCAATTTAAAATAATACCTGTTAGGGATTGGAAGCAATGAAGATCAAATGTGTCAGCTTGGAGTAGTTCAATTCCTGAACAACCTGACACGGGTGATAACTGCTGAGAGATGGCATGCATTGAATGCCATAAGTTAGCCACTCGTAGGGTATCATTGGTGTCCATTCGTCCAGCTGACCCATAATCCTAAATTTAAAAAAGTTTAATAAAATTATAAATCATAGTTTCAACTAAAAAATTTGTTCTAACTCAACAGTGCAACAACGGCGAAAGCTTTTCTCAGTGAAGTCATATGATTGAACCCAAAAATTTAAGTAAGCAAAATGTGTTATTGACAGTATATGAATGAGCTCAAAGCTCTTACAATGGTGCAAATTAACAGAATGCGAGTGATAACAAGTGATAATCCAGAGTAAAGGCTCGTACTCCAGAGGAAATCTCCTAGCCCGAGAGAACACTCTCCTAACTAACTCTAACAATATTTCTGAATCCATTACTGACTCACCTAAAATCAGGGAGGGTGCTAACTAACTCTTATTCCCTCTACTTCTACAATCTTCTAGAAATTTTGCTTGTGTGAATTGGGCGCAATGGGTCATCAAAAGTGTTGGACCTTGGTGTCCTATCATCATATCATATTAATAGTGATTCAGCAAATTTCATAAATATACTGAAATCTTTAAGAGGCGTGGAACTTAAAACCAATCATATATACTATTACAAAGAAACCTATGTTGCATCAACACTTTTGGCCCAAACCGTGTCCGGTGTCCAACATATAACGATAGCGGACGGTGGACCATGGTGGAAAAGCAGGAAATATGCCATATGATGCCGCCATAAAACGCCATGGCACTGCCATCCCGATCCTTCACATATTGACCATGGCATTTGTCATTAAATCCGCAATTTGCCATGGCACCACCATGGCCAATATTTAACAACACTGGACACATCAATTGTATTCAACTAATTCATTTTCTCAAATTATTATCAATGTTATGTCTGGTGTCAGTGTCAGTGCTTCATATGGAGAAACCAGTTGGATACAACGTGACCTAATTAACAATCAAACATACTAATCAAACAAAGATAGCAAATTTGAGCACAATATATATTTCAGGAAACAAAATAAAAATAATTTAAAATCCAGAGTAGCAAGCAATGGAACCTTATAGTAGATCAATCCACCAGACTTATTGATGATGTAAAGACTATAAATTGTTGCCATCCCAAAAGCCTTTTCCAGAATCCGAAACCCTAATTTGAACAATTGAACTTCAATAAAGTTCTGTTGAAAAACTCAATAACACAAAGGAAGAAGCATTTGGGAGGAAAACATAATGTGTAATAATATCTAGTTCTGATCTCCTACACAACTAGGCGGTTAATCGCAGCCAATAGCGGCGCGATCGCGGCAGTGCGGCCGCTGGCCGGCGCGCATCACTGTTGTGGCAGCCTCGGATGCATTTCACGACAAAAAAATGGAGATTTTTTGAAAAATAAAATAAACAAAAATGGATTGTGAAGCCATAAGAAATAGAGTAGACAGAGGATGAACGGTGAAGAAGAAATGAAAAACTCACGATACGAACCAGCGGGGTACTTGAATTACAGTGGTGACTTCGATGTTATACGACAAGGAAGATCTCAGACTTTGCAAACTGAGATGAAATAAAAATATTAGTTTATTCAACAATGTATAAAAGGGAATATGTAAATAAGTTCAATAATTTCTTTTATAATAAAATAAAGGCTTAATACATTTTTGCTTCTCCATGTTATTTGGTCACTGCCGGCCCAACAAATGTTGAGGTCCGAGACAGATTGTAAAAGAGATATTTATAAAATATTTAATTAAAAGTATTATATTTTTATTTAAAGTTTCCTTTCTTTTTTTTTAATTTTTATATGAAAATTATATTCTATAATTGAATTCATTTATCTATTTTTAGAAATAATATAATAAAGTTAATTTATTTAATATTTTTTGAAATTGATTTAAAGCCTCAGTTATTTTCTCTTGTTTTCTCTTAAGTATTAAACTTTTCAATTTAAATTTATAAGTTAATAATACTCTAAAATAAAAATAATAAATATGTTACAAGAGAAAAAAAATAATAAATGAAAAAAATAATAGAACAAGTTAACACTATATGATATAGAACATTAAGATTCACATGGTCAGGATAAACAAATGAAATAGATTGGTGTGCTCTTTTTATTAGTTATTTTTTATTTTAGGATAAGAAATCAAATTTCAAAACAATAAAATACAAGACATGTAAGTACCAACCACAATATGATCTACAACCACAATAGTAACGGTAACTGTAAGCAACAAATCCTGAGGCAAATCCAACAAGAAACCAATCAGTGTAGTTGGTTGGTGTACCAATAACAGTAAGAACTTGTAAATCAATCTTCATGCACTCAATTGCTCAATTGCAATAGCCAACGAATCAAGAGAACAAATCCACAAACTTGCAATTCCCACACAATGCTTTCTTAGTAAGATATACAAGTAACTATATATTTCGAAAGGATGTGGCAACAAATAGAGATGGGACACAGAATAAAAATCCAAAACTTGTTGCCTCACTCATAACTAGCCATAATTGACACAAGAAGAAGGTCCTGCTTTAGTGGCTTTCGCTATTAACATAGATTTCCATTAAGAAAGTACAAACCAAGTTCAAAGACAGCATGAGTAATATGCAGTTCCAGTATAAAAACAAACAATTACAAGATACAATGAGCAACAATAACAACAACACAATTTTGGAGAAATCGGGAGTAAGAACTGCACAATTTCCTCCATCAATCAAAACAATTTTAAAAATTATAAGAAAATAATTCTAAAACACCTTTAAACCTCAATGATGGAATCAGAAAACACAATAGAAGTATGCCAAGCAACATAATCGATCATACAAACACTACACTACTTAGTGACAACCAGAATTAGCAGAAATTGCAGCACAACATCAAGATCCGCGGTGATATCCAGTTAGAACTTCTTGGATAAGTTAACTCTATGCCTACAGACCAACTTGAGCCCCCTTAGAATAACATTCATATATCAAATTGCACTCATTTTGTTAGTTTTTCAATTATCTATTATTTTAATTTCAGTGATTTATTTTCGGTATAAAACCTCAAATAGGAGAGAACAAGGTGGTCCCATTTGTTGTTTGGCCTCGTTAGAAGCAAGAAATTTCCTACATTCTGGATAAAGTCAATGATCGCTGTGCGGATTGGAAAAGTGAGCTTCTTAATAGAGCTGACGAAGTGACCCTTACCAAGTCTATCATCACTTATATGCCAGTTTATTCTATGCAGAATGCATGGCTGTAAACAAGTGTTTGTCATCAGACTGACAGAAGTGTGAGACTGATATTTTTCGGTATTCATTATGCTAGAGCCACTAATATTTCTCTTGTTGGTGAGGATATTTGGAACTCAATTCACAATCCTAATAAACTTTGGGTTCATTTATTAACCCTGTTGGTGAAAGCTTGAGACCTGGGAGCATGCTCCTCTTATGGTCTCAGATTTGAATCTCGTTAGGTTTAAATGGGACCCCTGTAAGTGGACGGTGGGATTAATCTTATCGAATTAGTCGGTCCTAGAGTTGGAGACCGAGTTTTCAAAAAAATACATTCACTATAATGAACAACAATTTAACCACCTTACAAACATGTAATTGCACAACCAGACTAATTGCATTCGCTTAATATGTCCCAATAGCATCATATCTATAACAAATTGCATATAGGTTAAGAAAATATGGCCAAGTAGGCAGTGATCTACATATAGACAAATACTTCATTTGTATGGGGAAAACATGGTAGGAAATGATGAATCTCATCTCATTTATTTGAATCTTAAAAAGTTTATCTGTTAGTAAATACATAGACCAGATACAATAAACCAGAGTAGCAACTCTTACAAGACAGTCATAGAGAAATTGGCCTTGGCCAGCAAATTATTGACCCAGAAGCGCAACACGATCCTTTTGTACTGACTGAGTTAGGATGATATCAAACAGCTCACAACGAATTGGCATCTCTATCTCATAGAAGGGGTTCTTCAAAACATAGTCTGTGCACAATTCGTATACAAATTTCAATAAACTTTCTATTTGTTGAGTGCCAGGCTCACATACTGCAAAAAAACTTTGTCCCTGTTGGAGAGAAGAATGAATTATTATATGTTGAATCAAAATCTAAAATCTCAACAATGGTATGGATGGGAAATTATTATATAGTGCTTTAATTTCCCAATTAAGATGACAATACAACAGTATAAATTGAACTGCAACTTGTACAGCAGCCAAACACCTAGAAATATCTAAACTATCATGTTCAACAGTTAAGCTGCATAGAGAAGTTACATACATACCAGTGTGGGTAAAATTCAAATGTTTGTATCAGATATATGATATTTCAATCATCAATATGCACATGATGTCTGGCCTTCATTCTTGATGTTATATTCACCATGTGAATTTGAAAATGAGTTATTCAATTTAAAATAATACCTGTTAGGGATTGGAAGCAATGAAGATCAAATGTGTCAGCTTGGAGTAGTTCAATTCCTGAACAACCTGACACGGGTGATAACTGCTGAGAGATGGCATGCATTGAATGCCATAAGTTAGCCACTCGTAGGGTATCATTGGTGTCCATTCGTCCAGCTGACCCATAATCCTAAATTTAAAAAATTTTAATAAAATTATAAATCATAGTTTCAACTAAAAAATTTGTTCTAACTCAACAGTGCAACAACGGCGAAAGCTTTTCTCAGTGAAGTCATATGATTGAACCCAAAAATTTAAGTAAGCAAAATGTGTTATTGACAGTATATGAATGAGCTCAAAGCTCTTACAATGGTGCAAATTAACAGAATGCGAGTGATAACAAGTGATAATCCAGAGTAAAGGCTCGTACTCCAGAGGAAATCTCCTAGCCCGAGAGAACACTCTCCTAACTAACTCTAACAATATTTCTGAATCCATTACTGACTCACCTAAAATCAGGGAGGGTGCTAACTAACTCTTATTCCCTCTACTTCTACAATCTTCTAGAAATTTTGCTTGTGTGAATTGGGCGCAATGGGTCATCAAAAGTGTTGGACCTTGGTGTCCTATCATCATATCATATTAATAGTGATTCAGCAAATTTCATAAATATACTGAAATCTTTAAGAGGCGTGGAACTTAAAACCAATCATATATACTATTACAAAGAAACCTATGTTGCATCAACACTTTTGGCCCAAACCGTGTCCGGTGTCCAACATATAACGATAGCGGACGGTGGACCATGGTGGAAAAGCAGAAAATATGCCATATGATGCCGCCATAAAACGCCATGGCACTACCATCCCGATCCTTCACATATTGACCATGGCATTTGTCATTAAATCCGCAATCTGCCATGGCACCACCATGGCCAATATTTAACAACACTGGACACATCAATTATATTCAACTAATTCATTTTCTCAAATTATTATCAATGTTATGTCTGGTGTCAGTGTCAGTGCTTCATATGGAGAAACCAGTTGGATACAACGTGACCTAATTAACAATCAAACATACTAATCAAACAAAGATAGCAAATTTGAGCACAATATATATTTCAGGAAACAAAATAAAAATAATTTAAAATCCAGAGTAGCAAGCAATGGAACCTTATAGTAGATCAATCCACCAGACTTATTGATGATGTAAAGACTATAAATTGCTGCCATCCCAAAAGCCTTTTCCAGAATCCGAAACCCTAATTTGAACAATTGAACTTCAATAAAGTTCTGTTGAAAAACTCAATAACACAAAGGAAGAAGCATTTGGGAGGAAAACATAATGTGTAATAATATCTAGTTCTGATCTCCTACACAACTAGGCGGTTAATCGCAGCCAATAGCGGCGCGATCGCGGCAGTGCGGCCGCTGGCCGGCGCGCATCACTGTTGTGGCAGCCTCGGATGCATTTCACGACAAAAAAATGGAGATTTTTTGAAAAATAAAATAAACAAAAATGGATTGTGAAGCCATAAGAAATAGAGTAGACAGAGGATGAACGGTGAAGAAGAAATGAAAAACTCACGATACGAACCAGCGGGGTACTTGAATTACAGTGGTGACTTCGATGTTATACGACAAGGAAGATCTCAGACTTTGCAAACTGAGATGAAATAAAAATATTAGTTTATTCAACAATGTATAAAAGGGAATATGTAAATAAGTTCAATAATTTCTTTTATAATAAAATAAAGGCTTAATACATTTTTGCTTCTCCATGTTATTTGGTCACTGCCGGCCCAACACATAAGATTCACATGGTCAGGATAAACAAATGAAATAGATTAGTGTGCTCTTTTTATTAGTTATTTTTTATTTTAGGATAAAAAATCAAATTTCAAAACAATAAAATACAAGACATGTAAGTACCAACCACAATATGATCTACAACCACAATAGTAACGGTAACTGTAAGCAACAAATCCTGAGGCAAATCCAACAAGAAACCAACTAGTGTAGTTAGTTGGTGTACCAATAACAGTAAGAACTTGTAAATAAATCTTCGTGCACTCAATTGCTCAATTGCAATAGCCAACGAATCAAGAGAACAAATCAACAAACTTGCAATTCCCACACAATGCTTTCTTAGTAAGATATACAAGTAACTATATATTTCGAAAGGATGTGGCAACAAATAGAGATGGGACTCAGAATAGAAATCCAAAACTTGTTGCCTCACTCATAACTAGCCATAATTGACACAAGAAGAAGGTCCTGCTTTAGTGGCTTTCGCAATTAACATAGATTTCCATTAAGAAAGTACAAACCAAGTTCAAAGACAGCATGAGTAATATGCAGTTTCAGTATAAAAACAAACAATTACAAGCTACAATGAGCAACAATAACAACAACACAATTTTGGAGAAATCGGGAGTAAGAACTGCACAATTTCCTCCATCAATCAAAACAATTTTAAACATTATAGAAAAATAATTCCAAAACACCTTTAAACCTCAATGATGGAATCAAAAAACACAATAGAAGTATGCCAAGCAACATAATCGATGATACAAACACTACACTACTTAGTGACAACCAGAATTAGCAGAAATTGTAGCACAACATCAAGATCCGCGATGATATCCAGTTAGAACTTCTTGGATAAGTTAACTCTAAGCCTACAGACCAACTTGAGCCCCCTTAGAATAGCATTCGTATATCAAATTGCACTCATTTTGTTAGTTTTTCAATTGTCTATTATTTTAATTTCAGTGATTTATTTTCGGTATAAAACATCAAATAGGAGAGAACAAAGAGGTCCCATTTGTTGTCTGGCCTCGTTAGAAGCAAGAAATTTCCTACATTCTGGATAAAGTCAATGATCGCTGTGCCGATTGGAAAAGTGAGCTTCTTAATAGAGCTGGCGAAGTGACCCTTACCAAGTCTATCATCACTTCTATGCCAGTTTATTCTATGCAGAATGCATGGCTGTAAACAAGTGTTTGTCATCAGACTGACAGAAGTTTGAGACTAATAATTTTTGGTATTCATTATGTTAGAGCCACTAATATTTCTCTTGTTGGTGAGGATGTTTGGAACTCAATTCACAATCCTAATAAACTTTGGGTTCATTTACTAACCCTGTTGGTGAAAGCTTGAGACCTGGGAGCATGCTCCTCTTAAGGTCTCAGATTTGAATCCCGTTAGGTTTAAATGGGACCCCTGTAAGTGGACGGTGGGATTGATCTTCTCGAATTAGTCGGTCCTAGAGTTGGAGACCGAGTTTTCAAAAAAATAACATTCACTATAATGAACAACAATTTAACTACCTTACAAACATGTAATTGCACAACCAGACTAGTTGTATTCGCTTAATATGTCCCAATAGCATCATATCTATAACAAATTGCATATAGGTTAAGAAAATATGGCCAAGTAGGCAGTGATCTACATATAGACAAATACTTCATTTGTATGGGGAAAACATGGTAGGAAATGATGAATCTCATCTCATATATTTGAATCTTAAAAAGTTTATCTGTTAGTAAATACATAGACCAGATACAATAAACCAGAGTAGCAACTCTTACAAGACAGTCATAAAGAAAATTGGCCTTGGCCAGCAAATTATTGACCCAGAAGCGCAACACGATGCTTTGGTACTGACAGAGTTATGATGATATCAAACATCTCACAACGAATAAGCATCTCTATCTCATAGAAGGGGTTCTTCAAAACATAGTCTGTGTACAATTCGTATACAAATTTCAATAAACTTTCTATTTGTTGAGTTCCAGGCTCACATACTGCAAAAAACTGTGTCCCAGTTGGAGAGAAGAATGAATTATTATATGTTGAATCAAAATCTAAAATCTAAACAATGGTATGGATTGGAAATTATTATATAGTGCTTTAATTTCCCAATTAAGATGACAATACAACAGTATAAATTGAACTGCAACTTGTACAGCAGCCAAACATCTAGAAATATTTAAACTATCATGTTCAACAGTTAAGCTGCATAGAGAAGTTACATACATACCGGTGTGGGTAAAATTCAAATGTTTGTATCAGATATATGATATTTCAATCATCAATATGCACATGATGTATGGCCTTCATTCTTGATGTTATATTCACCATGTGAATTTGAAAATGAGTTATTCAATTTAAAATAATACCTGTTAGGGATTGGAAGCAATGAAGATCAAATGTGTCAGCTTGGAGTAGTTCAATTCCTGAACAACCTGACACGGATGATAACTGCTGAGAGATGGCATGCATTGAATGCCATAAGTTAGCCACTCGTAGGGTATCATTGGCGTCCATTCGTCCAGCTGACCCATAATCCTAAATTTAAAAAAGTTTAATAAAATTATAAATCATAGTTTCAACTAGAAAATTTGTTCTAACTCAACAGTGCAACAACGACGAAAGCTTTTCTCAGTGAAGTCATATGATTGAACCCAAAAATTTAAGTAAGCAAAATGTGTTATTGACAGTATATGAATGAGCTCAAAGCTCTTACAATGGTGCAAATTAACAGAATGCAAGTGATAACAAGTGATAATCCAGAGTAAAGGCTCGTACTCCAGAGGAAATCTCCTAGCCCGAGAGAACACTCTCCTAACTAACTCTAACAATATTTCTGAATCCATTACTGACTCACCTAAAATCAGGGAGGGTGCTAACTAACTCTTATTCCCTCTACATCTACAATCTTAAAGAAATTTTGCTTGTGTGAATTGGGCACAATGGGTCATCAAAAGTGTTGGACCTTGGTGTCCTATCATCATATCATATTAATAGTGATTCAGCAAATTTCTTAAATATACTGAAATCTTTAAGAGGCGTGGAACTTAAAACCACTCATATATACTATTACAAAGAAACCTATGTTGCATCAACACTTTTGGCCGAAACCGTGTCCGGTGTCCAACACATAACGATAGCGGACCGTGGACCATGGTGGAAAAGCAGAAAATCTGCCATATGATGCCGCCATAAAACGCCATGGCACTGCCATCCCGATCCTTCACATAATGACCATGGCATTTGTCATTAAATTCGCAATCTGCCACGGCACCACCATGGCCAATATTTAACAACACTGGACACATCAATTGTATTCAACTAATTAATTTTCTCAAATTATTATCAATGTTATGTCTGGTGTCAGTGTCGGTGCTTCATAGGGAGAAACCAGTTGGATACAACGTGGCCTAATTAACAATCTAACATACTAATCAAACAAAGATAGCAAATTTGAGCACAATATATATTTCAGGAAACAAAATAAAAATAATTTAAAATCCAGAGTAGCAAGCAATGGAACCTTATAGTAGATCAATCCACCAGACTTATTGATGATGTAAAGACTATAAATTGCTGCCATTCCAAAAGCCTTTTCCAGAATCCGAAACCCTAATTTGAACAATTGAACTTCAATAAAGTTCTGTTGAAAAATTCAATAACACAAAGGAAGAAGCATTTGAGAGGAAAACATAATGTGTAATAATATCTAGTTCTGATCTCCTACATAACTAGGTGGTTAATCGCAGCCAATAGCGGCGCGATCGCGGCAGTGCGGCCGCTGGCCGGCGCGCATCACTGTTGTGGCTGCCTCAGATGCATTTCACGACCAAAAAAATGGAGATTTTTTGAAAAATAAAATAAACAAAAATGGATTGTGAAGCCATAAGAAATAGAGTAGACAGAGGATGAACGGTGAAGAAGAAATGAAAAACTCACGATACGAACCAGCGGGGTACTTGAATTACAGTGGTGACTTCGATGTTATACGACAAGGATGATCTCAGACTTTGCAAACTGAGATGAAATAAAAATATTTGTTTATTCAACAATGTAGAAAAGGGATAATGTAAATAAGTTCAATAATTTCTTTTATAATAAAATAAAGGCTTAATACATTTTTGCTTCTCCATGTTATTTGGTCACTGCCGGCCCAACACATGTTGAGGTCCGAGACAGATTGTAAAAGAGATATTTATAAAATATTTAATAAAAAGTATTATATTTTTATTTAAAGTTTCCTTTTTTTATTTTAATTTTTATATGAAAATCATATTCTATAATTGAATTCATTTATCTATTTAAAAAAATAATATAATAAAGATAATTTATTTAATATTTTTTGTAATTGATTTAAAGCCTCAAATATTTTCTCTTGTTTTCTCTTAAGTATTAAACTTTTCAATTTAAATTTATAAGTTAATAATACTCTAAAATAAAAATAATAAATATGTTACAAGAGAAAAAAATAATAAATGAAAAAAAATAATAGAACAAGTTAACACTATATGATATAGAACATTAAGATTCACATGGTCAGGATAAACAAATGAAATAGATTAGTGTGCTCTTTTTATTAGTTATTTTTTATTTTAGGATAAAAAATCAAATTTCAAAACAATAAAATACAAGACATGTAAGTACCAACCACAATATGATCTACAACCACAATAGTAATGGTAACTGTAAGCAACAAATCCTGAGGCAAATCCAACAAGAAACCAACTAGTGTAGTTAGTTGGTGTACCAATAACAGTAAGAACTTGTAAATAAATCTTCATGCACTCAATTGCTCAATTGCAATAGCCAACGAATCAAGAGAACAAATCAACAAACTTGCAATTCCCACACAATGCTTTCTTAGTAAGATATACAAGTAACTATATATTTCGAAAGGATGTGGCAACAAATAGAGATGGGACTCAGAATAGAAATCCAAAACTTGTTGCCTCACTCATAACTAGCCATAATTGACACAAGAAGAAGGTCCTGCTTTAGTGGCTTTCGCAATTAACATAGATTTCCATTAAGAAAGTACAAACCAAGTTCAAAGACAGCATGAGTAATATGCAGTTCCAGTATAAAAACAAACAATTACAAGCTACAATGAGCAACAATAACAACAACACAATTTTGGAGAAATCGGGAGTAAGAACTGCACAATTTCCTCCATCAATCAAAACAATTTTAAACATTATAGAAAAATAATTCCAAAACACCTTTAAACCTCAATGATGGAATCAAAAAACACAATAGAAGTATGCCAAGCAACATAATCGATGATACAAACACTACACTACTTAGTGACAACCAGAATTAGCAGAAATTGTAGCACAACATCAAGATCCGCGATGATATCCAGTTAGAACTTCTTGGATAAGTTAACTCTAAGCCTACAGACCAACTTGAGCCCCCTTAGAATAGCATTCGTATATCAAATTGCACTCATTTTGTTAGTTTTTTAATTGTCTATTATTTTAATTTCAGTGATTTATTTTCGGTATAAAACATCAAATAGGAGAGAACAAAGAGGTCCCATTTGTTGTCTGGCCTCGTTAGAAGCAAGAAATTTCCTACATTCTGGATAAAGTCAATGATCGCTGTGCCGATTGGAAAAGTGAGCTTCTTAATAGAGTTGGCGAAGTGACCCTTACCAAGTCTATCATCACTTCTATGCCAGTTTATTCTATGCAGAATGCATGGCTGTAAACAAGTGTTTGTCATCAGACTGACAGAAGTTTGAGACTAATAATTTTTGGTATTCATTATGTTAGAGCCACTAATATTTCTCTTGTTGGTGAGGATGTTTGGAACTCAATTCACAATCCTAATAAACTTTGGGTTCATTTACTAACCCTGTTGGTGAAAGCTTGAGACCTGGGAGCATGCTCCTCTTAAGGTCTCAGATTTGAATCCCGTTAGGTTTAAATGGGACCCCTGTAAGTGGACGGTGGGATTGATCTTCTCGAATTAGTCGGTCCTAGAGTTGGAGACCGAGTTTTCAAAAAAATAACATTCACTATAATGAACAACAATTTAACTACCTTACAAACATGTAATTGCACAACCAGACTAGTTGTATTCGCTTAATATGTCCCAATAGCATCATATCTATAACAAATTGCATATAGGTTAAGAAAATATGGCCAAGTAGGCAGTGATCTACATATAGACAAATACTTCATTTGTATGGGGAAAACATGGTAGGAAATGATGAATCTCATCTCATATATTTGAATCTTAAAAAGTTTATCTGTTAGTAAATACATAGACCAGATACAA
Source organism: Lathyrus tuberosus (assembly GCA_022829125.1). Classification (NCBI taxonomy): domain Eukaryota; kingdom Viridiplantae; phylum Streptophyta; class Magnoliopsida; order Fabales; family Fabaceae; genus Lathyrus; species Lathyrus tuberosus. The sequence continues at coordinate 907,509 of JALAZF010000446.1, forward strand.
TAAACCAGAGTAGCAACTCTTACAAGACAGTCATAAAGAAAATTGGCCTTGGCCAGCAAATTATTGACCCAGAAGCGCAACACGATGCTTTGGTACTGACAGAGTTATGATGATATCAAACATCTCACAACGAATAAGCATCTCTATCTCATAGAAGGGGTTCTTCAAAACATAGTCTGTGTACAATTCGTATACAAATTTCAATAAACTTTCTATTTGTTGAGTTCCAGGCTCACATACTGCAAAAAACTGTGTCCCAGTTGGAGAGAAGAATGAATTATTATATGTTGAATCAAAATCTAAAATCTAAACAATGGTATGGATTGGAAATTATTATATAGTGCTTTAATTTCCCAATTAAGATGACAATACAACAGTATAAATTGAACTGCAACTTGTACAGCAGCCAAACATCTAGAAATATTTAAACTATCATGTTCAACAGTTAAGCTGCATAGAGAAGTTACATACATACCGGTGTGGGTAAAATTCAAATGTTTGTATCAGATATATGATATTTCAATCATCAATATGCACATGATGTATGGCCTTCATTCTTGATGTTATATTCACCATGTGAATTTGAAAATGAGTTATTCAATTTAAAATAATACCTGTTAGGGATTGGAAGCAATGAAGATCAAATGTGTCAGCTTGGAGTAGTTCAATTCCTGAACAACCTGACACGGATGATAACTGCTGAGAGATGGCATGCATTGAATGCCATAAGTTAGCCACTCGTAGGGTATCATTGGCGTCCATTCGTCCAGCTGACCCATAATCCTAAATTTAAAAAAGTTTAATAAAATTATAAATCATAGTTTCAACTAGAAAATTTGTTCTAACTCAACAGTGCAACAACGACGAAAGCTTTTCTCAGTGAAGTCATATGATTGAACCCAAAAATTTAAGTAAGCAAAATGTGTTATTGACAGTATATGAATGAGCTCAAAGCTCTTACAACGGTGCAAATTAACAGAATGCAAGTGATAACAAGTGATAATCCAGAGTAAAGGCTCGTACTCCAGAGGAAATCTCCTAGCCCGAGAGAACACTCTCCTAACTAACTCTAACAATATTTCTGAATCCATTACTGACTCACCTAAAATCAGGGAGGGTGCTAACTAACTCTTATTCCCTCTACATCTACAATCTTAAAGAAATTTTGCTTGTGTGAATTGGGCACAATGGGTCATCAAAAGTGTTGGACCTTGGTGTCCTATCATCATATCATATTAATAGTGATTCAACAAATTTCTTAAATATACTGAAATCTTTAAGAGGCGTGGAACTTAAAACCACTCATATATACTATTACAAAGAAACCTATGTTGCATCAACACTTTTGGCCGAAACCGTGTCCGGTGTCCAACACATAACGATAGCGGACCGTGGACCATGGTGGAAAAGCAGAAAATCTGCCATATGATGCCGCCATAAAACGCCATGGCATTGCCATCCCGATCCTTCACATAATGACCATGGCATTTGTCATTAAATTCGCAATCTGCCACGGCACCACCATGGCCAATATTTAACAACACTGGACACATCAATTGTATTCAACTAATTAATTTTCTCAAATTATTATCAATGTTATGTCTGGTGTCAGTGTCGGTGCTTCATAGGGAGAAACCAGTTGGATACAACGTGGCCTAATTAACAATCTAACATACTAATCAAACAAAGATAGCAAATTTGAGCACAATATATATTTCAGGAAACAAAATAAAAATAATTTAAAATCCAGAGTAGCAAGCAATGGAACCTTATAGTAGATCAATCCACCAGACTTATTGATGATGTAAAGACTATAAATTGCTGCCATTCCAAAAGCCTTTTCCAGAATCCGAAACCCTAATTTGAACAATTGAACTTCAATAAAGTTCTGTTGAAAAATTCAATAACACAAAGGAAGGAGCATTTGAGAGGAAAACATAATGTGTAATAATATCTAGTTCTGATCTCCTACATAACTAGGTGGTTAATCGCAGCCAATAGCGGCGCGATCGCGGCAGTGCGGCCGCTGGCCGGCGCGCATCACTGTTGTGGCTGCCTCAGATGCATTTCACGACCAAAAAAATGGAGATTTTTTGAAAAATAAAATAAACAAAAATGGATTGTGAAGCCATAAGAAATAGAGTAGACAGAGGATGAACGGTGAAGAAGAAATGAAAAACTCACGATACGAACCAGCGGGGTACTTGAATTACAGTGGTGACTTCGATGTTATACGACAAGGATGATCTCAGACTTTGCAAACTGAGATGAAATAAAAATATTTGTTTATTCAACAATGTAGAAAAGGGATAATGTAAATAAGTTCAATAATTTCTTTTATAATAAAATAAAGGCTTAATACATTTTTGCTTCTCCATGTTATTTGGTCACTGCCGGCCCAACACATGTTGAGGTCCGAGACAGATTGTAAAAGAGATATTTATAAAATATTTAATAAAAAGTATTATATTTTTATTTAAAGTTTCCTTTTTTTATTTTAATTTTTATTTGAAAATCATATTCTATAATTGAATTCATTTATCTATTTAAAAAAATAATATAATAAAGATAATTTATTTAATATTTTTTGTAATTGATTTAAAGCCTCAAATATTTTCTCTTGTTTTCTCTTAAGTATTAAACTTTTCAATTTAAATTTATAAGTTAATAATACTCTAAAATAAAAATAATAAATATGTTACAAGAGAAAAAAATAATAAATGAAAAAAAATAATAGAACAAGTTAACACTATATGATATAGAACATTAAGATTCACATGGTCAGGATAAACAAATGAAATAGATTAGTGTGCTCTTTTTATTAGTTATTTTTTATTTTAGGATAAAAAATCAAATTTCAAAACAATAAAATACAAGACATGTAAGTACCAACCACAATATGATCTACAACCACAATAGTAACGGTAACTGTAAGCAACAAATCCTGAGGCAAATCCAACAAGAAACAACCTAGTGTAGTTAGCTGGTGTACCAATAACAGTAAGAATTGTAAATCAATCTTCATGCACTCAATTGCTCAATTGCAATAGCCAACAAATCAAGAGAACAAATCCACAAACTTGCAATTCGCACACAATGCTTTCTTAGTAAGATATACAAGTAACTATATATTTCGAAAGGATGTGGCAACAAATAGAGATGGGACACAAAATAGAAATCCAAAACTTGTTGCCTCGCTCATAACTAGCCATAATTGACACAAGAAGAAGGTCCTACTTTAGTGGCTTTCGCAATTACCATAGATTTCCATTAATAAAGTACAAACCAAGTTCAAAGACAGCATGAGTAATATGCAGTTCCAGTATAAAAACAAACAATTACAAGCTACAATGAGCAACAACAACAACAACACAATTTTGGAGAAACCGGAAGTAAGATCTGCATAATTTCCTCCATCAATCAAAACAATTTTAAACATTATAAGAAAATACTTCCAAAACACCTTTAAACCTCAATGATGGAATCAGAAAACACAATAGAAGTATGCCAAGCAACATAATCGATGATACAAACACTACACTACTTAGTGACAACCAGAATTAGCAGAAATTGCAGCACAACATCAAGATCCGCGGTGATATCCAGTTAGAACTTCTTGGATAAGTTAACTCTAAGCCTACAGACCAACTTGAGCCCCCTTAGAATAACATTCGTATATCAAATTGCACTCATTTTGTTAGTTTTTCAATTGTCTATTATTTTAATTACAGTGATTTATTTTCGGTATAAAACATCAAATAGGAGAGAACAAAGAGGTCCCATTTGTTGTCTGGCCTCGTTAGAAGCAAGAAATTTCCTACATTCTGGATAAAGTCAATGATCGTTGTGCGGATTGGAAAAGTGAGCTTCTTAATAGAGCTGGCGAAGTGACCCTTACCAAGTCTATCATCACTTCTATGCCAGTTTATTCTATGCAGAATGCATGGCTGTAAACAAGTGTTTGTCATCAGACTGACAAAAGTGTGAGACTAATATTTTTTGGTATTCATTATGCTAGAGCCACTAATATTTCTCTTGTTGGTGAGGATGTTAGGAACTCATTTCACAATCCTAATAAACTTTGGGTTCTTTTACTAACCCTGTTGGCGAAAGCTTGAGACCTGGGAGCATGCTCCTCTTAAGGTCTCAGATTTGAATCCCGTTAGGTTTAAATGGGACCCCTGTAAGTGGACAGTGGGATTGATCTTCTCGAATTAGTCAGTCCTAGAGTTGGAGACCGAGTTTTAAAAAAAAAACATTTACTATAATGAACAACAATTTAACCACCTTACAAACATTTAATTGCACAACCAGACTAGTTATATTCGCTTAATATGTCCCAATAGCATCATATCTATAACAAATTGCATATAGGTTAAGAAAATATGGCCAAGTAGGCAGTGATCTATATATAGACAAATACTCCATTTGTATGGGGAAAACATGGTAGGAAATGATGAATCTCATCTCATATATTTGAATCTTAAAAAGTTTATCTGTTAGTAAATACATAGACCAGATACAATAAACCAGAGTAGCAACTCTTACAAGACAGTCATAAAGAAAATTGGCCTTGGCCAGCAAATTATTGACCCAGAAGCGCAACACGATCCTTTTGTACTGACTGAGTTAGGATGATATCAAACAGCTCACAACGAATAGGCATCTCTATCTCATAGAAGGGGTTCTTCAAAACATAGTATGTGTACAATTCGTATACAAATTTAAATCAAATTTCTATTTGTTGAGTGCCAGGCTCACATATTGCAAAAATCTTTGTCCCTGTTGGAGAGAAGAATGAATTATTATATGTTGAATCAAAATCTAAAATCTAAACAACGGTATGGATGGGAAATTATTATATAGTGCTTTAATTTCCCAATTAAGATGACAATACAACAGTATAAATTGAACTGCAACTTGTACAGCAGCCAAACACCTAGAAATATCTAAACTATCATGTTCAACAGTTAAGCTGCATAGAGAAGTTACATACAAACCGGTGTGGGTAAAATTCAAATGTTTGTATCAGATATATTATATTTCAATCATCAATATGCACATGATGTCTGGCCTTCATTCTTGATGTTATATTCACCATGTGAATTTGAAAATGAGTTATTCAATTTAAAATAATACCTGTTAGGGATTGGAAGCAATGAAGATCAAATGTGTCAGCTTGGAGTAGTTTAATTCCTGAACAACCTGACACGAGTGATAACTGCTGAGAGATGGCATGCATTGAATGCCATAAGCTAGCCACTTGTAGGGTATCATTGGTGTTCATTCGTCCAGCTGACCCATAATCCTAAATTTAAAAAAGTTTAATAAAATTATAAATCATAGTTTCAACTAGAAAATTTGTTCTAACTCAACAGTGCAACAACGGCGAAAGCTTTTCTCAGTGAAGTCATATGATTGAACCCAAAAATTTAAGTAAGCAAAATGTGTTATTGACAGTATATGAATGAGCTCAAAGCTCTTACAATGGTGCAAATTAACAGAATGCGAGTGATAACAAGTGATAATCCAGAGTAAAGGCTCGTACTCCAGAGGAAATCTCCTAGCCCGAGAGAACACTCTCCTAACTAACTCTAACAATATTTCTGAATCCATTACTGATTCACCTAAAATCAGGGAGGGTGCTAACTAACTCTTATTCCCTCTACTTCTACAATCTTCTAGAAATTTTGCTTGTGTGAATTGGGCGCAATGGGTCATCAAAAGTGTTGGACCTTGGTGTCCTATCATCATATCATATTAATAGTGATTCAGCAAATTTCTTAAATATACTGAAATCTTTAAGAGGCGTGGAATTTAAAACCACTCATATATACTATTACAAAGAAACCTATGTTGCATCAACACTTTTGGTCCAAACCGTGTCCGGTGTCCAACACATAACGATAGCGGACGGTGGACCATGGTGGAAAAGCAGAAAGTCTGCCATATGATGCCGCCATAAAACGCCATGGCACTGCCATCCCGATCCTTCACATATTGACCATGACATTTGTCTTTAAATCCGCAATCTGCCATGGCACCACCATGGCCAATATTTAACAACACTGGACACATCAATTGTATTCAACTAATTTATTTTCTCAAATTATTATCAATGTTATGTCCGGTGTCAGTGTCGGTGCTTCATAGGGAGAAACCAGTTGGATACAACGTGACCTAATTAACAATCTAACATACTAATCAAACAAAGATAGCAAATTTGAGCACAATATATATTTCAGGAAACAAAATAAAAATAATTTAAAATCCAGAGTAGCAAGCAATGGAACCTTATAGTAGATCAATCCACCAGACTTATTGATGATGTAAAGACTATAAATTGCTGCCATCCCAAAAGCCTTTTCCAGAATCCGAAACCTTAATTAGAACAATTGAACTTCAATAAAGTTCTGTTGAAAAACTCAATAACACAAAGGAAGGAGCATTTGAGAGGAAAACATAATGTGTAATAATATCTAGTTCTGATCTCCTACATAACTAGGCGGTTAATCGCAGCCAATAGCGGCGCGATCGCGGCAGTGCGGCCGCTGCCCGGCGCGCATCACTATTGTGGCAGCCTCAGATGCATTTCACGACAAAAAAAATAGAGATTTTTTGAAAAATAAAATAAACAAAAATGGATTGTGAAGCCATAAGAAATAGAGTTGACAGAGGATGAACGGTGAAGAAGAAATGAAAAACTCACGATACGAACCAGCGGGGTACTTGAATTACAGTGGTGACTTCGATGTTATACGACAAGGAAGATCTCAGACTTTGCAAACTGAGATGAAATAAAAATATTTGTTTATTCAACAATGTATAAAAGGGAATATGTAAATAAGTTCAATAATTTTTGATCGTGAAGGCTGGATTAGATCCTGTAGAATCAGGCCGCCAAGTGCGTCAGGGATGCTGGTCGTATAGAGAGGAGGGGGGTGTACCTGCAAGGTACTCCGACGCTCAAGTGAGAAAGGGTCAGAGAAAAGGAGAAAGTACAAAGTATGAATTCTTAGGGTGAATATTAGATACCTGACCCTCTCAAGCGAGAAGGTTTATATAGAGCCCCCAGCGCGTGGCCAACGGTCCTATTTTCGGGGCGCAATAACCGTTTTCCCCAAAGAATAGGTAACTACCCAAACTAGCCGTTATGTCGGGCAGGGTGCCCAAAACTAGGTGTTATGTCGGGCATAGGCATAATTCCGGGCACCTGCTCATAGCTGTCCGGGGAGCATTGAAGTTGTGCGTGACGGGAAGTAATTTCGGGGAGGAGCGTTGAATTCCTTGCCTGGTTGGAGGGGCATAAAGGTAACTTTTTCCCCTCTGTGGATTGGACTTAGGCAATTTGGGCCGCTCTGGAGCAGAGGCGGATTGGGCCAATTCTAGCCATTGGTCCAGTCCAGAACAGGAGCCCCCCAAGTCGTTGCTCCCGAACAAGGGAGTGATGACTTAAGGACTGCTCGTTACTCCGGGGAGCCAGTATGGAGTCGCCGTTTGAAGACGAGGAGGATTTTCTCAAAGTGCTCGTGACCCCGGATGTTCGTGAGATTCGTGGTCGTGACATTATTGCCCGGTGTTCGGGGAGAATAATGGTCAGACAGAATTGGAAACGTTGGGACGCCACGTGTGCCTAGAGCTCCGTGTAGCAATTAATAGGCAATGATGGCTAGTGGATAGTCATGATGGCCTACGGGTGCGTGTTCGCACGTGCCCCTTTGTATAAAAGGGGGAAATTGTTCCATTTGACACTTTTTCTTTCTGATTTCTCTTCGCCTCTTTCAAGTTCTTGTCCGTCACCGTTTTCTGCCTTTCCAACCACCGCGTCAAGCTTCGAGCAGCCTTTTTTTCTACTTAAATCAAGTAAGTTTTCTGATCTGGAACTTGTTTTACTCCTTTTCGTTGGTAATGGTAGATTGCATGCAGTTAGGGCTAGTTTTGGAGGACGAAATGGGTGAATCTCCGGCGATTGTTGGTGGTGGACGGTGGTAGTGCCATTTTTCCACTTCCAACATGTCGCTGGACTTGTTAGTACGTTCAGCGAGGAGGGTGGTTCACGGCGAGGTTGCGACAATTTTGCATGCGTGACCACCGCGTTTGTTCATCTTCTGATAGAGCGATGAGTTTTCCGGTAGAACATTTCCAGATTCCGGTGAAGCTTCAAACGGAAACTGGGTGCGAGCGCGGGGAAGCTCCTCACTCTGGGATGATAGTGTCGAGCGCCTCCTCGCGGGGAGGTTTCAGTTTTTCTTTTGATGTTAGGGCTTAGGCCGGGGACGTTGTCCTTAGCCCTTTGCGCGCCCTTTCACTTGACTTAGAAGTGGAAGGGTGGATTTGATTTACTGTCGAATTCACTTTCTTCTCTGCTTTTTCAGGTGATTGTAATGGCGACGGGGCCAGACGGAGAACTTATTATAGATATGTCCAAGGAGGAAACGGGCTCCGAAGAGAATAGCAGCTCGACGGCTTCGAGCTCGGCGACCTCGAGTTCCTCCAGCAATGTCGAGGAGGAGGAAGAGTTGGACGAAATGGAGGAGGACGTCGACGGGTTCTCCGCGGAGGAGTGGGAGGTGGCCGAACCTTCCGAGCATGTGTCCACGTTCGCAAAGTCCTTGGCGGACATTTTCACGGAGGTAGAACCGGAAGGAGAGTGGAGGGTGCACTTCCCTACTTTGGATGAGCGGGTCTGCATGAACTTCGGGGACCGCTTCACAATGTATGAGTACGCCTTTAAAGAGCTGGGCCTGAGGCTGCCTTTTACTGATTTTCAGCGTTCAGTGTTCGAGCATTTGAAGTTAGCCCCTACACAACTACATCCTAATTCGTTGGCCTTCATCCGGGCTTTCGAGTTGGTATGCGAGCATCTTTCCTTGGGGGATACTCTCCCTCTGTTCTTCGCTGTTTTCCATCTCCAAAGGCACCTGACGGGGAAGAAGTATGGTTGGGTTTCTTTGAAGCAGCCTCGCAAGCTGTTCAAGCCGTTTTCGGAGTCAATCCGGACATTCAAGGAACGGTACTTCGTCGTTGAGCCCGTGTCCGAGGTTGCCCAGGACAGTACATATGTCTGGGAGATCGAGGTTGGCGAGGATGGAAACGAGCTGCACAACGAGGAGGGGAAGTATATCGAGCGGAGGCTCTACAAGTTCCCCTTCCACTGGGCATCCGACCATTTTGCCAAGGAGCCCAGCGATTATGTTTTTCAACCGAGCGACCTGCACGAGCAAGACGCTGCTGCGTACGAAGTGCTGGTGAAGTGGGTCAACTCCTTCCGTCTTGCTGAGTGTTGGACGAGCAAGGGCAGTCCGATCTTCGAGGAGGACGGGAGCCAGAGGGTCGAGCGCCGATTCATCAATGTTAAGGCACTGCTGGAGTGCAAGACACCTGTGGACGCCGAGAAACTGCTTGCTAGTCATAGTTATTTAGACTTTGTTCATGTTATTTCTTTTCCTCGTATCTAACATGTTCGTGTTTTGCTTGTGCAGGTGAGATGCCTCAGGCTCATGATTAGGTTGTGAGGAATGCTCTGGCGAGGAACAAAGCTGGAACGGCTCCTCCGAAATCTCGGTTTGCTGGTGCCCGTGCTCCTCCTCTGACGCAGTCTGCTGCGGGGACCTCCACTTCTCCGACTCCTGCTCCCTGGGGATCTCCCCTGTCTTTGGCTGGGCGACCCAAGCGGCAAAGGATCACTGATGCCGTGGACCTTACTCGGGTAGCGGAGAAAGGGAAGTTCGAGCTTCCTCCTTGTATCCTCGATAGGAAGTTTTTTGAAGGCAACTCTCTGGTCGTTCCCCGGGCGGAATCTCTTCGCTTGGAAGGTATGGATCACCCGAGTAAGAGGGCGCTGGTGGCCCAAGATGCTTCTGCTTTGGTTAGGATGCTGGAGATGGCGGTTGTTTATGCTGAAGGGGACTCTGCAACTGAGTCCAAACTCAATGCTGCCCGTGCTTCTGTGGGATCCCTCAAAGAAGAGGTCAAGAGTGCCGGCGAGGCTGGGAAGAGGGCCGAAGAGGAGGCGGCCAGGCTGAATGAGGAGAACTCTACGCTGGCGGCGGAGAAAAAAGCTACCGAGGAGCTGATCAGGGAGCTGAGGGCGGTCAGTGCCCCGGGTGTCGACGAGCTGGATGATGTGAAAAAATTATAGACTAGACCTGAGCTGATTGCTCGCATGTTGCTGGCCGAAGATGATGGCATCGCCGTTGCGGAGGAGTCCTTTTGAAACGCTGTGGCTCAGCTGCGCGTGGTGAACCCTAGGCTTGAAATTTCTGCCAAGGGCACTCACTACCTGGCGCATGTAGAGGATGGTCGTATTGTCGTGCCCGACGGTCTTCTTCAAAGTACCCCCGAGGATCAGCCCGCAGAGGACCAGGGGCCCCAGCCAGAGCATGCCGAGCATGCTGATGAATGAGGAATTTGTTATTTTTTATGTTGTTGTAATATGTCCGGCCTGCGTGCCGTGGAGTTGTGTGTAATTTATTTTCTTTTCGGGGGGTATCGCCCCCATTTGATGTAACTAAGTACAATTGTGGCCCTTGTGGTCACCCATTATGTTAACTTATTATATTTTTGGCTTTGTCATCTGCATGATTTTACTTGCGTTTATTTTCGCTAAGTGTTGTATGCATGCTCGCTGTGAATGTATGTCCGCCCGTGATAGGGGGTATTTGACTCGTGCGAATATTTTGGGGGGATTGCTCGTAATAGATGTGTTCAACAGTGTGGGGAACTGGTCGAACGGCCGGGGAATATCCTGGCCGGGGAGCGGAGCTCAGGTTGCGTTTGAGGCCTGCGTTCGCGGCGTGAACGTCCCATCGCGAGTTGGGGTTCTACCAATCATGGTACTTTGACGACGGCGATGCTCGATCGAGGACTGCTATCGAGCAGTTACATGGCTTATTACTGAGCGGGGTTATGCTTTAATCGTATGCGACGCTTATACCTAGACGCGCATAGTGGTCGGTAGCTGACGTTCGTCGTTGCGACGGGTCGAACCGAGAATTTAGCTGTAATATTGTTTAACTTTTCAGAGTTCCATGGTCGAGCAAGTTCTTCCCCGTTGAGACGTTCAAGGTAGTAGGCCCCATTTTCCGTTTTTGCCCGGACGCGATAGGGTCCTTCCCAGTTAGCTGCTAGTTTGCCTTCGCGAGAGTCTTTGTGGTTTCTTCTTAGGACAAGGCTCCCTACGTCGAACTCTCGCCGTATCACCTTGGCGTTGTGCCTGATGGTAATTTTTTGTTTTAGCGAAGCTTCGCGGAGGGTGCCCCGATTCTGATTTCCTCGACGAGGTCGAGCTCTTCTCTTAAAGACTCGTCGTTCATCTCCTCGTCTAGGGGCGACTCTGTCCGCCTAGAGGGCACGTGAACTTCGACAGGTATTACAGCCTCGGTCTCGTATGTTAGACGGAAGGGTGTTTCCCCGGTCGTTGAGTGTGGAGTGGTACGATATGCCCATAGTACACTGTGCAGTTCCTCGACCCATGCCTTCTTTGTTTCTTTTAGCCTTCGTTTGAGGCCTTGAAGGATGACTCGGTTAGCTGCCTCAACCTGCCCGTTTGTTTGAGGGTGCTCCACGGATGCGAAGTGTTGCTTCGTTCCTAGTTGGGCGACGAAATCTTGGAACTTCTTGTCCGTGAATTGCGTCCCATTGTCCGTCACTATCGCTTGGGGAATACCGAAATGTGCAAGGATGTTTCGTTTGTAGAAACGCAGGATGTTGAGGGCAGTTATTTTGGCTAGAGCTTCTGCCTCTATCCATTTTGTGAAATAGTCCACGCCCACTATGAGATATTTGTTCTGACTTGATCCTACCACGAAGGGTCCTAGGATGTCTAGGCCCCACCAGGCGAATGGCCACGGGGAGGACATAACCTTGAGCTCGTTAGGCGGAGCCAGGTGCATGTCCCCGTGCCGTTGGCATTTGTCGCATTTCTTCACGTGTTCTTTCACGTCGTTTTACATGGTTGGCCAGTAGTATCCTGCTCGGAGAGCCTTGCGAGCAAGAGACATTCCTCCGAGATGTTGGGCGTTGATTCCCTCGTGGATTTCGTGCAGGATGTGTGCGACCATTTCCTCCTCGACACATTTGAGCAGTGGAATAGAGAATCCCTGCCTGTAAAGTTTACCTTCGACCAAGACATATGAGCAGGCTCTTCGCCTGACCGTGCTGGCCTCCTTTGGGTCGGACGGGAGTTCGTCTTTGGAGAGATAGTTGTAGACTGGGGTCATCCAGCAGTTGTTGTCACCGATCACTTGCACGTCGAGTGTCGGGGAGGCCTTCTCGATGCTGGGTCGAGGAAGTACTTCCTGTATGACGGATTTGTTTCCGCCTTTCTTCTTCGTGCTGGCTAGTTTAGACAGCACGTCTGCTCGTACGTTATGTTCGCAGGGAACGTGTTTCACTTCCACTGTTGTGAATTTCGCCATTTCCTTCTTTACTAGGTCAAAGTATTCTGTCAGGTTGTCGTTTTTGGCTTGGTTATCTCCCCGGACCTGGAGGGCCACGAGTTGTGAATCCGTGCAAATGACGACTTCTTCTGCGCCAAGGTCCTCGGCAAGGCGTAGCCCAGCGAGGAAGGCTTCGTATTCAGCCTGGTTATTGGAGGTTGGGAAAGACAGTGTGAGTGATACTTTGACGATAATTCCTTCATGCCGCTCCCTGTCGAGCTTGAGGCACCGTCGACGAAGATGGTCCATTTGCGTGCTTCTCTTGCGGGGGAGTCTGCGAACGTCATCTCCGCGACGAAGTCGGCTAGAGCTTGGGCCTTGAGGGCTTTTCTGCCTTCGTATTGGATGTCAAATTCGGACAGTTCTAGAGACCATTTAAGCATTCGGCCGACCATATCTGGTCGTTCGAGCAGCTGCTTTATGGGCTGATCTGTTCGAACCACGACCGTGTGAGCCAGGAAGTAATGTCTTAATCTTATGGCAGCGTTGATGAAGGCTAATGCTACTTTCTCTATCTGCTGGTATCGTAACTCTGGTCCTTGAAGTGCTTTGCTCATGAAATATATGGGCTTCTGCCCGTCAGGTGTCTCGCGGATGAGAGCGGCACTCACTGCTTTGGTTGCTACGGCCAGGTATAGGTACAACGTTTCACCGTTGTCCAGGCAGGAGAGGACCGGTGGTTTCGAGAGCGCACGTTTCAGATGGAGAAGAGCCTGGTCGTACTCCTCGGTCCATTCGAATGATGTCTCTTTACGGAGGAGTTTGAAGAATGGTAGGGCGTGCTGGGCACACTTGGCCATGAAACGAGATAGTGACGCGAGCATCCCATTGAGGGACTGGATGGATTTCTTGGACTTGGGCGTAGGAAACATGGAGAATGCCCGGCATTTGTCGGGATTGGCTTCGATTCCTCGTTCCGTTAAGTAGAAGCCGAGGAACTTGCCTGCTCGGACGCCGAACGTGCACTTCTCCGGATTAAAATGCATTTTGTATTTTCTGGCCTATTCGAAGACCTTTCGTAAATGGGCAGTATGATCGGTTTCCTCGTGGGATTTTACGATCATGTAATCCATGTAGACTTCGAGCATGTCGCTTATTTCTCCCCGAAACACTTTGTTCATCATTCGTTGGTACGTTGCTCCGGCGTTCTTCAGGCCGAAGGGCATTACGTTGTAGTAATAGTTGCCCGATTCGGTCATGAAGGTCGTGTATTTTTTGTCGGACATTGCCATTGGGATTTGATTGTAGCCCGAGTAGGCGTCCATGAACGATAAAAGTTTAAAACCAGCAGAATTATCAACAAGTTTATCAATATTGGGGAGGGGGTAGACATCCTTCAGGCATGCCTTGTTGAGATCGGTATAATCAATGCACATGCGCCATTTTCCATTAGATTTTTTAACCAATACAATGTTGGACAACCAAGTGGTGTACTTGGCTTTCGAAATAAATTTGGCTTCGAAAAGGTCCTTTACAGCTTTTTCAGCAGCCTCCGTTTTCTCCGGAGACTGCTTTCTCCTACATTGTGCTATGGCCTTGATGGCCGGGTCGATTGTCAGCTGGTGACAGGCAACAGATGGATCCAAGCCGGGCATCTCCGTGGCACTCTACACGAAGAGGTCGACATTCTCTCGAAGGCATGCTTTGAGCTGCTTCCTCGCGATGCCAGGTAGGTCTGCTCCGATCTTCACTCCCCGTTGGGGGTCCTCGCCGAACAGAACCATCTCAAAGTTGCCATCTGGGATTGGGCGCATTGGATGAGAGCTGCTGCTGGATGACGTGGACGGGCCGACTGAAGCTGTTCGTTCCTCCTATTGGTCCTCGGGGAAGTGACTGTCGAGGTCGATAGAGTCGACCTGGGGCAGAGGCTTGGCCTCCTCAGAGCTGCTTGGCAGTGCTGGCTTGCTCGACACCTTGGGCTTGGGCACAATGGCGTTGAGTCCCTTTGTGGCTGCTTCGAAACACCGTCGGGCAGCTTCTATATCGCCGTGGAGGGTGGCGACCCTCCCTTTCGAAGTGTAATACTTCATCTTCAGGTGGACGGTTGAGGGCACTGCTACCAACTCGGCCAGAGTTGGCCTTTCAAAAATGCATTGGTAAAGCGATGGGCAGTCGATTACCAGAAATTACACCTTGATGGATCTGGCCGCTCAGCTGCGCCGAAGGTCACGATCAGCTCGACGTATCCCCACGGATTGGTCACAGACCCGTTGAATCCCTGCAAAATCGGATCCTACGTAGGGGGTAAGGTGCGATTCGTCCAGCTGAAGTGTTGAAAACAGTTGGGAGTACATGATGTCGACCGAGCTGCCCTGGTCGACGAGTATTCTGCGAACGTCGAAGTTCGCCATCTGGGCTCTGACGAGCAAGGGTATGCTTGAGTTCGGTGAGCCGTCGAGGAGCTCCTCCTTGTAGAAGGAGATGGGGATGGAGCCCTTCTGGGCCTGATCAAGCGTGGTCACTTTGTTGGAACTTGTGTTGATCAGGTGTTCGAACTTCCGTTTCACGGAGCCCACAGTGACTTTGTTGAAACCCCCGCCAGAGATGACCATGGCGGAGGGAAATGTCTCCCACGGGCTGTGGGCCGCGAAATATGCAGGGGCGCTGAGCCCGTCTGGGACGTGGAAGTCCTTTGGCCGCGATATGGACATAGCGACCTGTATATTAGCGTCTTCCGAGGAAGGTATCTTTTCCTCGACCTTCTTGGATTCCTGGGCGTCCTGCCGAGGAGTGTCCTTCTTCTTCGCGAACTGTTTCAGGTGGTCGTCCCTGATCAGTATTTCGATGGCATCCTTCAGATGGATGCAGACCTCCGTAGTATGGCCGTGACTTTTATGGAAGCGGCAGTATTTTGACTTGTCCACGTTTGGTCTGTTTGGCAGCTGTTTGGGGAAGCAGACCCCGGCTTGTTCGAACTCCGAATTGGCACATTTGGACAAAATCTTTTCCCTGGAAACGGTCAGGGGAGTGTAGTCATGGAAGCGCCCGGAGGGTCCCTTGCTTTCGCAGGAGTCCCTCGGACGGTCCTCGTGTCTCCGGTCACCCCGATGAGATGTCGAGGCTTCTTCTCCTTTAGAGGCCCGAGCGTTCTCCTGGCAGCGCGATGCTCGGACGTTGCAGGCCGCAATCGTCTCTTCGTATTGAATGTGAGATTGGGCTTTGAGGAGGAGGGCGTCTAAGTTCCTCAGTGGTGCGAGGCCAATGGCTTTAGAGAACTCGGAGTCCGGGCGGACCCCTTGTTCGAGCAGGAACTTCTTCATTTTATCTGTCGTCGGGACCTGCACCGCTTCCTTGTTGAACCTCTCGATGTATGCGCGGAGAGGTTCGTCTTTCCCCTGGATTATGGCTCCAAGAGAGGCCTCAGTTTTGGGGTGGCGGCGAGATGCTGTGAAGTGCCACAAGAACATCCTGCCCAGCTGTCTCCACGAGGTAATGGACTCCTCGGGCAGTTGCTTATACCAAGTTATCGCTCCCTTTCGGAGCGTGGTCGGGAACAGTCTGCACTTGATGGCACCCCGTACGCTGCGATAGTCTAATAGCGCATCGATGTTTTCGATGTGCTCGTCTGGGTCAGTGGTCCCGTCGTACGTGCCAAGTGACGGGGGTTTCTCCAAGCCTTTTGGGAGACAGGTAGCCAAGATCTCCTGGGACAACGGGCCGCGAGGCTCGTCGTCGCTGCTAGAACTGGTGTATGATGGGGACCGAACGAGATGCTCGCGTCGGCGGTTCCTTTGCGGGGAAGGTGAGCGGTTCCTTCGAGGAGAAGGTGAGCAGTTCCTTCGAGGAGAAGGTGAGTGGTTCCTTCGAGGAGAAGGTAAGCGTGCCCGTCCTTTGGACTTGATCAGAGGGGATTCCTCGTTCCTTCGAGTCCTTTTATGGTCATGAGCGTACTGGCCACGCGGGGAGATCTGGTCGCGCTTTCGGGCTACGCGAGGATCAGGCTCTTGGCGCAGTCTTCGGTCGATTTCTCACTGTGGCTGCGGGCTTCTTGATCGTCGCTGGTTCCTCTGAGTAGAAGGGGATCTTGGACGGTGAGACTCTTCTAGTGCCCCGATCCTCTCGTTCTGCTGCAGGATCAGGGTGTTAGTTTTGTTGATCGCCTCCAGCAGGGCTGCCACGGTCGGGTCGGCGTTGGGCAAAACAGGAACGGGCTGGACGTCCAGTGAAGATTGATCGTTGTTGCGATCAGCAAGGGTAGGGGAAGGAAAAGCAGTGGCTCCATCCTTGAGGAAACGGGCATCTCGGAGGAGAGATGATTGGCCGTCAACGTCAGATTTTTTGACGGGGAGGATGGTGGATTGGAGAGCATCCTTGGTGCGATCTTGGGAGGCCATGATCGTGATGATGTTTAAGAATTATTTTGATCTTCAGTTTCTGAGGAAAGAAAGATGGGGAGAACAAAGTTTCCCACAGACGGTTGTAATACCCCAAATTTTGACCACCTAGTTTCCATCATTGTGTAAATCATTATCACAATATGGATGAATCATCAAATGCCTCAAGGGTTGTTGAGCATTCACTACAACTAAAAATTAGGGTTTCTAGCCCTCTCAGAGCTCTTAGACAAAGGATCAATCAGGGAATGACATGATCTTTAACTTGTCTAACCTCTCAAACATTCACAATGGATCAAGAGGACTCCCACTTCAAGGATTAAGCACAAGGCTGCTCCCTTCTAGGTGGATCAAGCCTCAAGATCGCCAGTATCACCAAATTAGGGTTTTGGTCGATCAGGGCCTCCAAAGGGAAATTTTCCTCTGGGCATGAGCCAATGATCCAAAACATAACCTAATATACTCCATGGAACCTCATGGACCTAACCATCAAGTCAATTTTGCCTCAAGGGATGCATTCATCAAAAATCAGGAATTAGGGTTTCTTGACCTAATTCAGCCCTAAGTTGACTTTTGGGACAAATCATGAGCCAAGACCTCAAGAGAGGGTTTGAGGGTCTCTAATGAACTATATTGATCCATTTGGAACAATGGATTGATCCATTTGGAACAATGGATTAATCCAAGAAGCTTGAGCAACAAGTCTCAATTTCATCTGCACCACAATTAGGGTTTTGCGGGAAAAGTCAACTGTAACTTTGACTTTTGACCTGGACATGCTCCCAAACCCTAAGACATGATTCAATACACCCTATGACACCCATGGAACATGTCCATCAAGTTTGATTTAGGTCAAGGACATGATTTCCTGAAGAATTGCACAGTTTGGAATTCATTTGATAAAAAGTCAACTGTGCACAAAAGTCAACTTTGACTTTTGAGATTTTTCACCAAAATGGATTTTTAACCCTAAAATTATGTTAATGTGTGATTTGAATCATCATTCATCAAGAAAAATCAAAGAAAGTGGGATACCTTGTAAAAGGGGTAACCATAAAAACTTAGAAAAATTTCTAAGTTATGGAAAAAGTGACACTAATGTGCCAACTTTGGAGGACCATAACTCCTAAACCACAAGGCCATTGTTCCCCATTCAAAGCTTGATTTGTAGATCACATTGCCCTATACAAAAGCTTCATACTGACCTATGTCCAAATTCCTCATGGATTTTGAGTTATGGAGTGATCAAAATCAAGAAAAGTCACTTTGTTCCAACACTTAGTGAAAATTTCACTAAGTCAGAATCCGCCTTTACTTTTTTCCAAATGTAGGGGGATTTTTCACTTGGAATCAAAAGAGATCAAAACCAAACATGTTCAAACAGTTGTTGTATCATGTAAGGGATTTCCAAAATGACCAAGAACATTACCAAATTTAATTTGAGCCATGAGATATAGCATTGGCAAGTTGCCTTGTTGAAATCTGTCAAGGCAAGACAGATTTTGCACTTTTGCTCGATTTACCAAAATTGTGCAAATCCAAACACTCCTATCCACTTGGACACCTCTGAGGATTGAATCTAAAGGGGACAATCACTGAGCCAATCCTCCAAAGTCTTTGGAACAAGAAATAACATGTTGAACCTAGAATTGCCAAAATAGGGACAAGACTCCAATTTTGGATTGGAGCATTTAATGGAAGCATCAAGGTGGCATGGACTGAGCCATTCTCAACTTAATTCAGTCAAGACTTATCCAAGACCAAGGGAACCACAACCCTGTGCCCTAACCTCTAGTCAATGGCTAGAGGAGACTTGAATTTCCATTGGACAACATTGGCCAAACCTCTGCTGCAGTTGCCATTCACTGTGGATCCCAAAACAAACTTGCTCTACTATAAATAGAGCTCATTTGTGCTCAGTTTGAGTACACCAAAGCCATCAAACAGATGCTTTCCTCAAAACCTCTTTCTCTTGGCAAAAATGCCTTCTTTAGCAAGGCAACTTTGAGTTTTTGAGCTTGAGAGCTTTTCCATCACAATCAATCACACACACACACACACCTCATATATATCATATGTAAGCTGTGCAAACTATCACAAGTGACCTGTAATCACAAAATCACAAAGTCACCTCTCAAAACCTCAAAATAGGCCTTTTGTGCATTTTTCAAGCCATGTCTTGATTCAGTCACTTTCCAAACCAGATAAAACCTCAAACACACTCCAAATATCATCCTTGAACTGTCCCAACTGGTTTCATACATCTGGAACACCATTTGAGAGAGTTGCTATTTTGGTCACTTTTAACCCCTTTTCCAAGAAAGGGGCTGTTTGTGTTTTTGCAGGTACCAGTCAATTCCAATCATCCTAAAAGCTTCTAAGGGATCATTTGAGTGTGTCTAAAGCATCAAATCATTTCTGGAATAAGAGGCTTGACAGATTGCACAAAAGCTCCAAAATCTCAAAAAAAGAGGTAAGTCTCACAACTTGGAATCTTTGAATCATGCAATGCTTTGAAGTCCACTGATCATAAACATCTCATACATGTTGTATATGTTGTGTTTGAGCTAATTCACCATGTAATCCATGTCTGTACCAAGTTGTAGCATAGAAAATGCAATTATAAGTCATTTTCAAAACCACTATCGGGTTTTGAGGAGGGAGTGTGATCTGAAAAAACTACCACCACCATTGGATTCCTTGTGAAATTATGGTCCAGATGCATATAAATTTTGTCTCAAACCATTAAGAATTGAGAAAGTTATGACATTCACGTTTCTGAGCCAAAACTTGCCTTGGGCCAGGCCTAAAACCAAGTCATGCCTTGTATATTTGTTGTTTTGTTTCAAACAATGGATGTATCACCACCCCAGTGGTAAGGCGCGCGCCTTGTAACCTTGAGGTTTTGGGTTCAAACCCCACCCATGCCATTTTGTGTTATTTCACATTTTGCCATTTTTTCCAATATTTTCATGTTTTATTAATTAATTGGAAAATTAATAACTCTTTCAATTTTAATTATTTTTTATTGGTTCTTTTTGTAAAAAATCACAAAAATGTTGAAATATTTTATTCCACAAAAAAATTAAGTTTATATTATTTATTTAATATAATTAGTATTTTTGTGAATAAATTCATTTTTATTTGTTTTTAAACATTTTGAAATGAATATTCATCTTGAAAAATCAAGACCAAATGAGTTCTAATATCTCTTGTGATTTATACCTCATTTTTCAAACCTTAAACAAAAATCACAAGTGGTTTATTCAACCCTATTTGGTATTTTTCATTGATTTTTCTTTAAATATTTACTCTTAAAGAATAAAATTAGGGTTTCTTTGATTTTCACTCAAACAAATCATTTTCAAACACTCATGGGCCTCTACTAGAGTGTAAGACCCAACCCTTTTTGAAAACCAAACAAATTTTGGGCCTCAGTCATTGTATAAGACCCCCTGTGTTTTCAAAAACGTCGGCGCGATCACCCGTTTAAAATAAACCATCTGGGCCTCTCCTTGAGCTATAAGACCCATTCAAAACTTTTGGGCCTCTATTAGAGTGTAAGACCCAACCCTTTTTGAAAACCAAACAAATTTTGGGCCTCAGTCATTGTATAAGACCCCCTGTGTTTTCAAAAACGTCGGCGCAATTGCTCGTTTAAAATAAACTTTTGGGCCTCTCCTTGAGCTATAAGACCCATTCAAAACTTTTGGGCCTGTATTAGAGTGTAAGACCCAATCCCCTTTTAACCAAAACAATTTTTGGGCCTCACTTATTGTATAAGTCCCTCTGCGTTAAAAGAAAACCTCGGCGTGATCGCCATTTCAAACGAAAAGTCAACTGGGCTTACCCTCGTGTTATAAGCCCCACTCTTTTTCTTTTAAAACTTTTTGGGCCTCTTGAGAGAGTATAAGACCCACCCCTTTGTACAGAAAACAATTTTTGGACCACAGTCACTTGTATAAGTCCCTCTGTACAAATTTTAAACAGTGCGATCACTGGTAAAACCCTGGGCCTCTCCTTGAGCTGTAAGCCCCAAATCTTTCTTTTTCAAAGCACTTTCTCCTTTGATTTTGAATATACTGTTGTTTTCAATCTTTCTTTGTTGAACAACTAACCAAACAGCATGGAAGCTCTACAACTGAGTAAGTGTTTATACGCTTTCATTTACTGCTTTCATATACATATAACTGTATTGTGGGGCTGCTCACTGTAAGTCTCCTTTCATAAACTCATATCGACTGTGTAATAATAATATAGATATTTAGAGTTTCCCCGGCAACTACGTCTAGTACTAGGTAAAAGCCGTTTCGTTTATTCGTAGAAATAGACAACTAGATCCCCAATAGGATCACCAGATACAGTCTTCTCTTCGGCTGTCCTCATTAGGAATTGTCAAGAAACTCTACTCCCAGAGATGAATGTATTCTCCGTGAATGGCATCTTTGAGTTTCTTCCAAATTCTCGAACTTTCCTGACTTGATCTATTCCTTGTGAATAGCTTGCCTTGAATTTCTCAGGGTTTGGGGACCCACGGGCTTCTTAAAAGCATCGACCTCCTTTTGGGCATTGTACAAGGACCCACATGCTTCCTAAAAGCAACCCCGCCTCCTCTTGGGCTTAGTACAAGGACCCGTCGGCTTCTTAGAAGTATTCACAACCTCCTCTTAGGCTTCGTATAATGATTATTCCTTCGGGAATGATAGCCTCCTCTTGGGCTTCGTACAAGCACCCGTCGACTTCTTCAAAGCTTCCAGCCTCCTCTTGGGCTTCGTACAAGTTGTCCCGACGACCTCCTAGAGGTATAGGAACAGAACTTAGTCATCTTAATAGAACAGTCCTTTCTAGAAGGCTACTACTGTTTCTCAAAGCATAGTACAAAAGATGAAACTCTAGACTTGGACAATCTGATTTCCTTGAGTCTCAAAGACATTCTCAAGCACCCTTCGTGAATAGGAAGAAAACCTGTAGACTCGGACAGTCTCAATACCCTTTGGATTTCCCCATTTCCTTAAAGAACAGGAAACAACCCTGATCCTCGAATCAAATCCCTGAGTACAGTGTTACTCATATAAGAACTGATTTTCTCTTTAAATCAGTATTTTGGATCTGTCACTCAATTGAAACAGTAACCATAGCCTTCTCTTGGGCTTTGTACAATGATTCTTCCCAGCGAAGCAAACCCTTTTGCCTCCATCTCGGGCCTCGTACGAGATATAAAGACTCCCTCGTCGAGTCAAACTTCTTCAGCCTCTATCTCGGGCTTTATACGAGATACAAAAAGGTTCTTATTGAGCCAAACAAATTTTAGCCTCTATCTCGGGCTTTGTACGAGATACAAAAACACTCTCTTGTTGAGTATAAAAGATCCTCTTGTAGGATCAAACCCTTTTTAGCCTCTCTCTCGGGCTTTATACGAGATACAAAAACACTCTCTTGTTGAGTATAAAAGATCCTCTTGTAGGATCAAACCCTTTTTAGCCTCTCTCTCGGGCTTCGTACGAGATACAAAAAATACCCTCTTGTTGGGCCAATAGCCTCCTCTTAGGCTTTGTATAAGAAAACCACTGGTTGATCCAATCAACCTTTTAGCATCAAACCTATGCCTCGTTCACAGTATACAAACATCAACAACTCCTTCCCCTTCATCTAATCGCTGTAAGCGGCAAGCCTCTGGATCATCTACATCCATGCCACTGTCCCTCTTTTAGCATGAGAAATTCCTAAGGAAAGATGGCATTGCTCTACACTGAGTTAAAGTCTTCTCCTTCAGGTTGAAAACCCCCTATAAAGGAAATTATGACATTGCCGGATTCACACATCCCGGTTAAAGTAATTCTCCTTTATAAAACAGTTGTGACATACAACCCCTCTTTAGAGATGACAAATTCTCTCTAAAGTCAGGCCCTTCAGCTTCACATCTTGGGCTTCGAACAAGATACAAATAAACCTTTCAGCTTCACATCTTGGGCTTTGAACAAGATACAAACTACCCTTTAGCTTCACGTCTTGGGCTTTGAACAAGATACCAAAACACTCTTTCCTCCCATAGAATAGGAGGAACTACGAACGCTCTGATTTCCCTGTTTCGGTAAACGGGAATACGTAGGCATAAGATCGAAAGAAAAGATCTTAGCGAGCACACTAAACAAAAACCCTAAATCCCATACTCTCACATATCTATCGAAAAGCATCAGTCTTAACATCCTAATCCCTGTTCCCCTCCAGAAACCTGTCATTCTGTCAAAATAACACAAGAGAGGCCCCACCACATTGATCGCATCCGTAGCCTAACAGACCGCTGTTTAAACTCAGTATGCAAGCAAGGTTAATTGGAGACATCTATTTCCCTTCCTTAGTCAGCTCACAATAGGATAAAAAATGAATCGACCTGTAGTAAACCAAACCCAGAGAGCGACCGCGCTTAAGAACCGCGTCCAAAATCGCTCGCTACAGAAAAGTGGCGCCCACCGTGGGGCCTTTCATCTTCTTTTGTTTTTCTTCTTGTGTAGAAACCACAGATTGGGGCTTCCGTTGGGGAACCCATTTTCTGTCAGGAACGTAGGATTCATAGCTTTAAAAGTCTAGGATGATTAAGACAAATATATATACTGCTTTTCCTAATTGATATATGTGTTTATTTTTCTGCTAATGGGAATGCGTGTGATGCCGCATGTGGAAAGATTGAGTATACACCTAGGAAAAACCCCTTTAGTGGTGCAGAGGCTATCGAAAATAGTTGTCATGTGATGCCACCCTCTTCTGAGGACTCTTCAAAAAACACCACCTAGCACGGCTCCCGGCCCGCTGGTGTTTTCTTGACAAGAGTTGATGATGATGAGAGACAGGTACAAAAGTCATTAGTAAACCTTTGGGATGGGTAGAGCCTTGACTCCATGACAACGACCCTTTGACCCCATGTTTTTTCTATGTTTTTGTGTGCTGCATTCATGCATTCATTTAAAAAACATTAAAACATTCAAAAAAAATTCTCCTCTAGTCTCTCTTTTTCAAATTAAACTAAGACTGTGATTGCAAATATCAGAGAAAAGGATTGCGCTAATGGATTTCGGTAGAAGGAGAACTCATAAGTATACCTTCAAGGTTCCAAAACTAGAGGATTTAAGAGGTTTGGCGAGAATGATCACAAACCAAGAGGCTTTCAGAGCCAAGTACGGAGGTCTGCTACCTCTATTAAGAGTCCATGTGATTAAGGGAATCATGGACGCGCTCGTTCAATTCTACGATCCGATTTATCATTGCTTTACATTCCCGGATTACCAGCTAGCACCAACGCTGGAGGAGTATTCTCATCTGATTGATCTACATATCACTGATCGAGCTCCATTTTCTGGACTGGAAGAAATTCCAAAGGATCATACCATTGCAAGAGCAATTCATTTGGATGAGTCAGAAGTCAAGATTCACATGACTACCAAGGGTGGCATACAAGGTTTGCCAGCCCAATTCTTAACAAAGAAAGCTCTGTACTTCGCTAGTATAGGGAACGGGACTGCTTTCGAAAGCATCTTTGTTTTACTCACCTACGGGTTATTTTTGTTGCCCAACATTAATAACTTCGTCGATATCAACGCCATTAAGGTTTTTCTCATTGGAAACCCTGTGCCGACTTTGCTCGCGGATGCGTATCATTCTGTACACTTAGGGAATTTGTACAGTGGAGGGGAGATCACATGCTGTGTACCTTTGCTTTACAAATGGTTTATCTCCTATTTGCCTAAGTCTGCTGCTTTCTGGGATCATAAGAGTGCCTTGCGCTGGTCGCAGAAGATCATGTCTCTCACCAACTCTGACATTGATTGGTGCAATAGGATTTATGATGGGATCAGGATCATTGATCGTTGTGGAAACTTCCCCAACGTACCCCTCATAGGAACTAAAGGAGGAATCAACTACCATCCGGTATTGGTTCATCGTCAATTTGGATACCCGATGAGGCATGTTCCACGCAACGCTCATCTGGAAGGTCTTTTCTTCAAGGAAGGAGAAAATGACAGAGCACTAAAGATGGAAATAGTGCACGCTTGGAAACAAGTTCATAAGAAAGGACGGGAGTCTCTAGGAAAACTGGATTGTGTCTCGGTGGAGCCTTATCTTCACTGGGTACAAACTAGAGCTCTCAAGCTAAAGATGCCTTATCCTCATCACAAAGTTCTTCCGCCGAGGGAATCTGTCATGTACTTCATGACTGAAACTGAAAAGCTGCAGGTTACTCTCAATAAATTTCAACGGGAGAGGAGGTCTTGGAAGAACAAATACCGCATTCTCAACGTAGAGTGCATCAAAATACAGCAATTACTGAAAGAAAAGGATGATCTGATTGAAATTTTAGAGCAGCATGCTATAGAGAATCAGGATGATCAGAGGAATTTGCTCGCTCCTTTCACCTGGCAAAGGAATGACGACCCGACAACGGCTCAAGGGCCCCGGTCAAAGAAAAGGAAAGTACCAGAATCAGCACCCGATTTCTCCTCAGAGAGGACTCCGAGCCCATTAGTTTAGGTTTCTGTTTCTGCACCTTGTAATCTATTATATTTCCATTTCTTTAATCCTTTGAATTTCAATAAAAAGGGGTTTCCCCACTGTTTGATATTTGTAATCTAATTGTCGAAGTTTACTTTGATTAAACCAAAAAATCAATTAATATAATCATTGCATTCATCATTCTCACATCACGTGTTCTTCTTACCTACGAATCTCACGTTTGTGTCTCGGTTCTAGAGTCAAACTGTCTCATTCGTACAATACTCGGGCCAATCGTCAGAAAAAGATGGATGATCTTGAGGAAGAAAATAGAGAGTTGAAAGAAGAGATCGACGCTTTGAGAGAGGATATGAGAAAGCTTCGTAACGACATACAAGTCATGGCAGAAGCTCATCTACAAAGAACTGTGATCTCAGAGATCACCTCAGCACCCATAGTGGAGAAGTTTGATCCTAGGTATCAGATGCCGAAAGATCGTCCCTGGGGCATGCTTGCTAACTATATCCCGGAAGGATATGTTCCGCCGATCGCTGAAGATCAGGGAATCATAACCGATGCCGCTGGTCCTAAAGGTTACAAACTTTGGGAAAGCGAAGATGCCAGAGGCATATTGAAGACTCCTGAAGGTTACAAACTTCGGGAAACGCCAAGATTCACTGTCGTAGTTACGGTACCACCCCCTGTGGTGCACACTATCCCGGAAGGACAGATTCCACAGATACCTTCTGATAAAAAGGAAACTATGTTTGACCGAATGGAGGAATTCCAGGAACAGTTCTTGGAAATGCAGAAGTAGCTGCAAGCCATTCGCGGTCAGGATTTATTTGGAAAGGACGCCGCAGACCTTTGTCTGGTCCCCAATGTGAAAGTCCCGCACAAGTTCCAAGTGGCCGACTTTGAAAAGTACAAGGGTAATTCTTGCCCTCAGAGTCACTTGGTGATGTACGCTCGGCGAATGTCAGCTCAGACAGAGAATCAGGACCTACTGATTCACTACTTTCAGGATAGTTTAACCGGTGCCGCCTTAAAATGGTACATGGGTTTAAACCGTGCTACGATTAGCACATTCAGAGATCTTGGCGCTGCCTTCGTCCAACAATACAAGTACAATTTAGACATGGCACCGGACAGAGATCAACTCAGATCGATGTCACAAAAGGACAAGGAAACCTTTAAGGAATATGCTCAGAGATGGCGTGAAATTGCCGCTCAAATTTGTCCACCTCTTGAGGAAAAAGAGATGACAAAGATCTTCTTAAAGACCTTAAGCTCATTTTACTACGACAGAATGGTCGCCAGTGCACCCAGTGACTTCACCGAGATGGTGGGTATGGGAGTTCGTCTTGAGGAAGCTGTCCGAGAAGGACGTCTAGCAAAAGACGCTGGGTCATCAAGTAGTACAAAACGATACGGTAGTACTCTCCCTAAGAAAAAATAGCAAGATATTGGGAATATCTCTCTCGGAAAGCAAAGGCGACGTTATCAACCAGTAGCAGCGATAACTCCTGCTATCAATCCCGCGCCTATTCCTACGTATCAACCTTAGGTTGCGCAGAGCCAACCTAATCAGCAAAGGACACAACAGCCTCTTCAGCAGGCTCGTCCTCCATATAACAGCAACCGTACAACGCGGCCACAAGGATTTGATCCTATACCCATATCGTACGCAGAACTATTTCCGTTACTACTGGCCAAGGGGCACATCCAGACTAAGTCTCCTCTTACAGTACCAGAAAATCTGCCTTTTTGGTTCAAAGCGGATCAGACATGCCCTTATCATCAAGGAGGATCAGGGCATAACATAGAGAACTGTCTCAATTTCAAATCTGACGTGCAAAAGCTTGTTAGGAGCGGGCTCTTATCTTTCAAAGATACGAATCCTAATGTTCTTACGAACCCGCTGCCTCAACACGAGAAAGCTGCAATTAACCTGATAGAGGGAGAGTCTAACAATGTCTATCAAATTCACGATGTACTCTTGTTGAGGACCAATCTGGTCAAGATGCATTGTAGACAGAGTGGATATGGCCATGTGCCACCTCATAATTATCATCAATGTGATGTCTGCTCTAAAGGCAATCGAGGGTGTTCTGTAGTGCAAGCAGCTCTACAGGAACAGATGGATCTCGGATGGATCCAAGAGCACCGAGTTCGTGGAGTTAACATGGTCTACACGAATTCTAACATCATTCAGAACCACGATATCCGTGCAATGAATGTCAACTTGGTGGCGATGCACTCAAGGCAAAGCCAGTATCATAATCTTCCGCGGCACGATTACAGTTCTTGTCTGACTTGCTCGACAAACAAACAGGGATGCTCTTTCATACAAGAGGCCCTCCAGCGTCAGATAGATCTTGGATGGATCCAAGAATACCATTATAGGAACCCTTATCAGATCAACATGGTTCAGATCTTTGATATTCGCGTGATGAATACCAACCTAGTAGAGCTACATGCTGAACAGGGCCGACTCGGATTCCTGGTATCACATAATTATCACAGCTGTAAGGCGGGTTGCGAAAATGATCGAGGTTGTACCCTTGTCCAGGAGGCACTTCAGCACTTGTTAAATCACTGGTGGATGCCAATCTATATGGATGAAGATACTCAGCAAATTAGTATCAGTAATAGGAATCCTACTCGGCGTCAGAGTCAGGATGTCCGATCAGTGGAAGCTAACCTAGTGAGGTTACATTGTATTCAAAGTGGGCATGGCCAGGTGCCACCACACAATTATGACCGTTGTAGCGTCCGTTCAGAAAGTAACCAAGGGTGTTACCTTGTGAGAGCAGCTCTTCAGGGTCAGGTGGATCGTGGAGAGATTCGTCTATATCCGGGTTCTGGACCCATCAACTGGATGCCGAACTACCTTGCCGATCAAGTTGAGGATGTTGTCACAATCTCTGGTCATCATAGGACCAGGGATGTTTTTGCCATCATCCCTCTACTTGACGAATCTAAAGTTCCCAACCAGGAACGGATCGAGATTACTTACGATGGTAAGAAAAATCAAAAGGCTCCTGTAGTCATCTATCTACCAGGACCACTATCGTATGAATCAACTAAGGTTATCCCTTACAAATACGGTGCAACGATAATTGAAAATGGGAAGGAAATTCCATTACCCTCCGTCGTGAATATTGCAGACATCAGTCGTGTAACACGGAGTGGTAGAACCTTCAACAGAGGAGTTGGAGAGTCTAACAAAGAAAAGGAACTTCAGACAGAAGTTCCCAATCCGCCAGTCGGTCAATCCAATAATCCCGACCTTTCAAAAAAAATTATGAGATGTTGAAGCTCATCTAGAGGAGTGAATATAAAATCGTTGATCAACTGTTACAGACTCCTTCAAAGATTTCGGTATTATCACTGTTACTCAGTTCAGAAGCCCACAGGGAGGCTCTACTGAAAGTCTTGGAGCAAGCCTTTATGGAACAGGATGTAACAATCAGACAGTTCGATAGCATTGTCTCTAACATCACTTCCTGCAACAATTTGGGATTTAGTGATGAGGAATTACCTGAAGAGGGTCATCGTCATAACATGGCGCTCAATATCACAGTTAACTGCCAGGACGATGCGTTAGCCAGCGTACTGGTAGACACAGGGTCAACCCTGAATGTTATGCCGAAGTCCACTTTGATGCAATTATCATTCAAAGGCCCTCCGATGAGAATCAGCGAGGTTGTCGTCAAAGCATTCGACGGATCCAGAAAAGAGGTTATCGGCAAAGTTGATCTTCCCATAACTATCGGTCCTCACACTTTCCAAGTCACTTTCTAGGTCATGGACATCCGGGCAACATACAGTTGTTTATTAGGAAGACCTTGGATACATCAGGCTGGAGCGGTCACCTCGACCCTCCACCAAAAGCTAAAGTTCGCCAAGGGCGATCAACTTGTCACAGTCTGTGGAGAACAGGCCTTGCTTGTGAGTAACTTGTCATCATTTGCTAGTGTAGAACCCGAGGAGGTTATTGGAACGCAGTTCCATGCACTGTCGGAGCAAGGACGAATAATCTGAAGGAGGAACATCAATTTCCTCATACAAGGATGCTATCAAAGCGGTCGAGAGTACCGATACAACAGGATGGGGATAGCTTGTCATTCCTATTGACAATAAAACAAAGAAGGGTCTTGGTTTTTCTGTAACCTGTACCCAGACAGCTGCCAGTGATGGAAGTCTTCATCCCATTCAGAACTTCTTCCACAGTGGAGGTTTTCTTCACCCAGTGCCTCATGCAGTTCATGCTATCAATGAGGAAGATTCCTCCGACACAGAGGAAGAATGGAAGTCCTATCTTAACAAGGACGGTTATATGTCTCAGGATGAAACGCAAACTCCTTTTTGCTTTCCTACACAAAGTCCGAGATTTATACCCAGATCAGACATCGAAATGATCTATGGAGATTGTGATCCGGAAGGATGTCGTGCTCCACCAAATTCATTAGGGGAAGATACTCCGATGAAGGATAATTTTGACTACAACTACTATGGCCCAATGGATGGTCTGCCAATGTGGCAACCTTATCCAGGAGACTTGGGGCAAGAAAGTCAGCCGAACAATGAAAATCAGCTGACCATCATTGAACAGAATACCTGCGTCCCCACCATGTCATAGGATCAACACTCAGGTCATTCAGAAAACATCCAACATGACGATGAATTTGCAACGTTTGTAGGACTAGAATTCATCAACTACGCTTTTCCTGAGGTCAACGTCATCGAGAGGGATGACTCCTCCAGTTCCAAAGAAGTGTGGGACACCTTGGGACAACTCAGTGGAAAGTTTGACTATATGGTCAAGTACACTGCTCCCGAAAGCTCTCGTATCAGGTTCGAAGACATCCAGCCTACTGGATGGGGAGATGTACCTGAGAGCACCAATACTCTGCAGAATGCAACAGAGGGATCCTCCTACGACAACTCTGTCTGGGAGACAGATTCCAATGATCCTACTCCACCATAAATCAGCGTTATTTCTGAAGACAAATCAAGGAAGGTGCAAGACTTTGTGATTCACCGAGGAGTTCGCCGCCAATGGGTTGCCGTCGAGGTTTCGAAGGTCGTCCGTCAGTCAAAGTAATTGCCATCTTTAACCTTTCACCCTGCCCAGGTGAAACGGATGTTTTAATAGGGCTCGCTTTCTGTAAATTTTCCCTCTTCGCTTCGCCCAAAGCGACAGAGTTTTGTTTTATAGGGCTGTAGTTTCAAGAATCGACTTGTTCATTAATAAAATAACGTCGTTCTGTAATTTCCGCATTATTTGCTGTTTTCTCTTTTCATTTTTCAGAAAATGGTAATCCTAAAAAACAATCAATAATAAAAAACAAGCAATAATAAATAAATACACTGCACACACTTGCATTCTATCTATCTCTTCTAAACACGAATCATCACGTCATGCAGATTGCTTGTTTTACACCCAGTTGAAACATACGATCCGATGCCTTCTCCCGACTTTGAGTTCCCGGTATTTGGGGCTGAAGAAGAAGTTAACAACGAAATTCCAGAAGAGATCTCCTGATTACTCAAACAGGAGGAAATGTCCATTGAACCTCACAAAGAGCCATTGGAAACGGTCAACTTGGGTTAAGAAAAAGAAAGAAAAGAAATCAGGATTGGGGCACTGCTTAGTCCAGCTGCTAAAGAGAGTTTGACAAAGCTTCTCAAAGAGTTTCCCGATGTATTCGCTTGGTCCTATCAGGACATGCCAGGGTTGGATACCAGCATCGTGGAACATCATCTACCATTGAAATCGGAATGTTCGCCAGTAAAGTAAAGGTTGAGAAGGACTCACCCGGACATGGCCATCAAAATCAAAGAGGAGGTACAGAAACAGATCGACGCGGGTTTCCTCGCTACATCAGAATATCCTCAATGGTTAGCCAACATCGTACCCGTTCCTAAAAAGGACGGAAAGGTCAGGATGTGTGTTGATTACAGAGATCTAAACAAGGCTAGTCCAAAGGACTACTTCCCTTTACCACACATTGACATGCTGGTAGACAGTACAACAAAGTTCAAAGTTTTCTCCTTCATGGATGGATTCTCGGGCTATAACCAGATTAAAATGGCACCGAAAGACATGGAGAAAACTTCGTTCATTACCCCATGGGGTACCTTTTGTTACAAGGTAATGTCATTCGGTTTGAAGAATGCCGGAGCAACCTATCAAAGGGCCATGACTACTCTGTTTCATGACATGATACACAAGGAAATTGAGGTATATGTTGATGATATGATTGCAAAATATAAGACAGAAGAGGAGCATGTGACCCACATGTCAAAACTGTTCGAGCGTTTGAGAAAGTACAAACTCCGCTTGAATCCCAACAAGTGCACCTTCGGTGTCCGTTCAGGGAAGCTCTTAGGGTTCATCGTCAGCCAGAAAGGAATTGAGGTTGATCCTGACAAGGCCAAGGCCATTCGAGAAATGCCTTCTCCGAAAACTGAAAAACAAGTCAGAGGATTCCTGGGACGTTTGAACTACATCTCCAGATTCATATTCCTTATGACCACCACATGTGCGCCGATTTTCAGGTTACTAAAAAAAAATCAGGATTGCGTTTGGTCAAAAAACTGCCAAACTGCCTTCGACAGTATTAAGGAATATCTGTTGAATCCGCCGATTCTATCACCACCAGAGGAAGGAAGACCACTGATCATTTACCTCACAGTCTTGGAAGACTCAATGGGGTGTGTACTTGGCCAACAAGACGAAACCAAAAGGAAAGAGTCTGCCATCTACTATTTAAGCAAGAAATTCACTGACTGCGAAACTCGGTACACGATGCTCGAGAAAACTTGTTGCGCTTTGGTTTGGGCAGCCAAACGTCTTCTCCAATACATGATTCTTCATACAACTTGGTTGGTTTCTGAGATGGATCCAATCAAGTACGTCTTTGAAAAACCTGCTCTCACGGGAAGGATTGCCCTATGGCAGATGTTATTATCAGAATATGACATAGAGTACCACGCTCAGAAAACCGTTAAAGGAAGTGTTTTAGCCGATCATTTGGCTCATCAACCGATTGACGATCAAGAATCAATCGGGTTTGACTTCCCAGACGAAGATGTCATGTATCTAAAAATGAAAGATTGCGATGAACCGTTACCCAGTGAAGGGCCAGAACCAGGTTCCCAGTGGGGACTTATCTTTGACGGAGCAGTTAATCATTATGGAAACGGAATTGGGGCAATCATTGTTACCCCTCAGGGTACCCACATTCCTTTCACTACCAGACTTACGTTTAAGTGTACGAACAATGAGGCCGAATACGAAGCTTGTATTATGGGTCTCGAAGAAGCGATTGATTTAAGGATCAAGAACTTGGACGTATATGGTGATTCAGCCTTGGTTATCAATCAGATAAAAGGAGATTAGAACACATACCAATCAGGACTGATTCCTTACAAAGACTATGCGATAAGGTTGTTACCCTTCTTCGACAAAGTCGAGTTTCATCACGTCCCTCGTAGTGAGAATCACATGGCTGATGCATTAGCCACTCTCTCTTCCATGATTAGCGTAGGTCAATGGAACGACCTACCTAAGATCGACATAATGCGCCTTGAACGGCCCGCCTACATCTTCGCGATCGAAGCAGTCATAGACGACAAACCTTGGTATCACGATATCAAATGCTTCCTTCAGAAACGAGAGTACCCACCTGGAGCATCCATGAAAGACAGGAAAACCCTCAGAAGGCTAGCTGGAAGCTTCTTCCTGAGCGGTGATACTCTCTATAAGAGAAACTTTGACACGGTCTTGCTTCGATGCGTAGACAGACCAGAAGAAGACATGCTGATGAAAGAAATTCATGAAGGATCCTTTGGCACTCATGCCAACGGACACACAATGGCGAGAAAAATTATAAGAGCAGGGTACTACTGGCTGACCATGGAATCCGACTGCTACAAGTACATGAGGAGGTGTCACAAGTGTCAGATATACTCCGACAAAATTCATGTACCGCCAACGCATCTCAAAGTTCTTTCTTCCCCATGGTCTTTTTCCATATGGGGAATCGACATGATTGGCTTGATTGAACCTAAGGCTTCAAATGGACATCGGTTCATTCTGGTAGTCATCGATTACTTCACCAAATGGGTCGAAGCAGCGTCATACGCCAATGTAACCCGACAAGTGGTGGTCCGATTTATCAAAAACAATCTCATCTGCCGTTATGGTGTTCCGAGCCAGATCATTACAGATAATGGATCTAACTTGAACAATAAGATGATGAAAGAGTTGTGTGCTGAGTTCAAGATCGAACACCATAACTCATCTCCCTACCGACCCAAGATGAACGGAGCGGTAGAAGCGGCTAACAAGAACATCAAGAAGATTGTTCAGAAGATGGTCGTAACCTACAAAGACTGGCACGAGATGCTACCCTTTGCGCTTCACGGTTATCGAACATCTATCCGCACTTCAACAGGAGCAACCCCTTTCTCTCTAGTATATGGCATGGAGGCAGTGCTCCCCATCGAAGTAGAGATCCCATCAATCTGGGTATTGATGGAAGCTAAGCTTACAGAAGCTGAATGGTGTCAAAGTCGACACGACGAACTCAATCTGATAGAAGAAAAGTGAATCACGGCACTATGCCACTGCCAGTTGTATCAGCAAAGAATGAAGAAGGCGTTCGACAAAAAGGTTCAACCTCGCATCTTCATGAAAGGGGACCTCGTGCTCAAAAAGATACAATCTTTTCTCACTGATTCTCGGGGCAAATGGACCCCAAATTATGGTGGCCCATATGTGGTCAAGAAAGCTTTCTCAGTCGGCGCCTTGAGACTCGTAACCATGGACGGAGAGGAATTTTCCTACCCCACGAATGTTGATGTAGTCAAGAAATACTTCGCCTAAACTAAAAAAAAAAACGTCTCGGTGGATTGAAAACCCGAAAGGGCGGTCCAGGCAAAAATTAGAGACATGAAAAAAAATCATCCCGGTGGATTGGAAATCTCAAAGTACAATCCAAGCAAAAATTAGGGATAATGGCAAGTAACTATGTTCAACAGAGGCAAGTCCCTCAGTAGCAGTTACATCATCCATTGGAGGAAAGCTCCAGTCAAGGTCATCTTCGACAGAAGCTCAGGATGTCCCGAATTCAAAGTTGGTAGAAGGATAGTGGTCGTTATGTTTCAACGTAGCCCTTTTCCCTGTAAATTACCATTTTCTAACTTTGTATATACTCTTTGGAATCACGCGTTTGGCTGATCTCCATCTTATCAATAAAATTTGAGCCCTTGTGCTTTTGTTTGCAATTCTTATTTGTTTTAGCTTTACAGAATGACATTTTTTAAACTTGATTAACGACTCTTGAAATGAAACAAAATGAATTTACTTGTTAAAATTTTTTCTGCTTTTAAATTAAAGATGGCAATTTCTTTTGACTGTTGAACATCGAAAGAACATCAATTGCGTCTCCAAAGGCGTTCGAATTTCAAAGTGCAGAATCAAAGTACTCATTCTAAGCCAGTACGCCTGAATGAAGGATCAGCTGTATCATATGCGGCTTTCCCATCTGATACCCTCGGCCGAGTTCTTATCTCCTAAGCCCGATCAACGGTATTCCCAGCAGGGACTATCTCTCTTAAGCAAGGTAGAATTGCTACTTTTTGGACGCGATAGCCGAGTATCCAGCCGTGTTCATCCATCAGTCTGTATGTCGCGTCAGTTTTGTCAGCATATACATACATACGTCATGCATTTGATTTGCATTTACATTCATATTGCATCACTATCACTCTAGCCGGTCTTGTCCCCTAGTGATAAAATTCCTCTCAATCAAGTTGTCAGTTTTTTCCTCGTCAGGAAGGGTTGCGTCTGAACAATCTCGCCTCTAGTTTATTGCTGGACTGAAGTTGGGTCCTTGACCACTTTGATAATTTGAACCTCTGAAAAGCCAGAGAAAACGTTCAACAAACATCACTCTTCGCCATTGAAGATGATATCCTTGCTTTCCCGGATTAAGGAAAATCCACAGAGAAAGCCTCGTAATCAGAGATTCGGCAGCACGTCAGTTTCGCTCCAAAAAAACCGCTGATGAAAAGGTCATCGGCACCTCAAAATTGGACCCCATCATATGGCATTTCTCCGGGAAGATCCTGAAAAAAGTATGATGTAAGATCCCAAGCAGAAGCAGCCTCTCAAGAGACTCGCTTTTCCCAGTAGTAAAATTTTAGTTTTTTTAATTAAAACTTTTATTTGAGTTTATGGAAAAACTTACAAAAATAACTTATTACATGTTTAATAGTTATTTTCAACTTTTTCTAGTAAACTTTCTATCATAAATCCTCTTACTAACAAGTATAAGCTACCCGGACTCGTAATGGAATTATCAAGTATAAACTAAATTCTACATTAAATCTGCCAACATTTCTGTATGTTGGTTAAGTTCTTTAACTATTTTATTTATCATCCTAATGAGCCCACCAGCCTGATCACCAGCATTATCATCACCATCATCATCTCTGTCAGCATTATTATCATCACCATCATCGTTCTGTCAGCATTATTATCACCATCATCATCATCACTCTCATAGTCTTCATCCTCACTACTATCATAATCTTCATATTCTAACGTTAAGAAACTATTAGTCTAATTATAAAAAATAAAATAAAAACTAAATGTTAGTTAGGTGTTTGATAACCATGCAATAAAACTGATAGTTTACCTTCTTGGTACTGTTGATCCCTTAATGCTCTCGTCGCTAAGCTTGACCAAGAGCGTCTTCTCAGTACATACCCAAACTCCAGGTTATCTCAAATAAACAAAAGTTGTGCATGAAAGGAATGGTGATGGAATTACTAATATAAACCACAATAATATTAGCATACTTTTTACAGTAAAAATCTAAAGGCAAAATTTGAAGACGATCATCAAATCTATCTTTCAATTGAAAAAACCCAGTTGATGAATTAGGATTACGACAGTTATAAATATTTCAAAATATTGTTTAGTTAGTAATATTCTTATTTATATAATAGTGTCTTAAATAAATATAAATAATTGTTATTAATTTTGATTTTATGATCTTTTAATAAACTTTTTAATAATAATAAATTTATCTACCATTCAATTTTAAAATTGAAATTTATTTATTTTGTAATATAAATGTATTAAAAAATTAAAATAAACAAATTAGATTGTAATTATTTAAAAGTATAATAAAATTAACAAACTATTCCATACATATAAATAAATGATATTTTAATTTTTCTTTTAACATTTACATTTTATATATATATATATATATATATATATATATATATATATATATATATATATATATATATATATATATATATATATATATATATATATATATATATATTAAAGTTTTCATTTTAACCTCTGCTACTATGCTTATGTTTTGTTTTATGTTTGCTTATCCAAAACATAAAAAATTAATTTTAACTAGATTTAGACCCGCGCATCGCGCGAGATTGAGATGAGTTATTTAAATTATTTATATTTTACTAATATATTTTAGGACATTTATATCTAATGGATTAAAAATTAATTGTTTAATTTTATATTCGAAGCTTAATTTTGTAACATGTAACTACAATTATAACTAAGAATTATATTTTAGAAAGAATGTGAGGAATTTATCTTTTTATTTGAAAGTTATAAGTTTAATTTGAAAGTATTATTTGACCATTTTACTTTAAGTAATCTGATACTCTTTTATTTTTATTATGCTTTTAAAACTAATAAACTTGAATGATATTTTCTTTTCAATAAAAATATTCAATTTATAATTTTCATAAAAAAATTTATAGAGATGTAAGATAAGATATCAAAATTAAAAGTGAAAAATTTAAAATAAGTGTATAAAATTAAAAAAAAAAGTATTTCTTCATTTTTCATTTCTCCAACATCTCCGAGAATAATTTTTCTATCATTTTGTGTATTAAATATCTCACACATTTGAATGTAAGGAATTTCTATTCTTTTTTATATTTATAATTTTTTCAACATCTTCGAGAATAACTTTCCATCATTTTTCTCCAATTTGTGATGTTTTGGTAGTTTGATAATGAAATGAGCATGATAGCTGAATATGTTTCAGAGTTCTCAAACATCTCTAAGAATAAATTTTCATCATTTTGTGTATTACATATGTTGCACATTCGAATGTAGGACATTTCTATTCATTCACTTTTTATTTTCTCAACAACTTCGAGAATAATTTTTCATTATTTTTCTCCAATTTGTGATGTCTTGGTAGTTTGAGAATGAAATGAGTATGATAGTTAAATTATGTTTCTGAGTTTGATGATAAACCGTGTATTAAAATAAATATAAAAATGTTATTTTTATGTAATTGTCTCTCTTTATGCCAATAATTTTAATGTATACAATTGATTTAAATCAATTGAATTTTATTTTTATATTAATTATTTATAAATAATTAATATATTATAGGACATTTATATGTAATTTATTTTTATATTAATTATTTATAATTTTACTAATATATTATAGTACATTTATATATAATAGGCTAAAAATTGATTGTTTTAATTTTATATTTGATGTTTAATTTTTTAACATATAATTACAATAATAATTCAGAATTATATTTTAGAAAAAAATGTGAGGCATTTGTTTGTCTATTTGAAAGTTATAAATTAAATTTGAAAGCATTATTTAACCATTTTATTTTAAGCAATGTAATACTCTTTTTATTTTATTACTTTTATTTATAATTTTTGGGGAGTAAAACACTAATATTATGTATTTTTGTTCGAAAAAAAGATAATAAACATCCAAGAAATAAAATTAATGATTAGTATATGAAAAGTAAAATAGAGAAATGACTTGTAAAATCTATAAATTTTTAAAAAATTATGAGTGGAAAATTTCACATTATGCTAAAATGAATATTAAGAGTTTTATATTGATACGTTTTGAACAGTGCCACATCGGATTTTAATTGACGTGGCATAAAAGATGATGAGTTGTCAATTAAATGGTTTGTGTCTCATAATTAATATATTATAATAGATATGGCTGATCACACTTGAGAAAAATTAATTGTCTAAATAATTAATTTAGTTGAATTTAAGATTTAGTTTTAAAATTCAAATGTGAATTTAGTTATTAAATTTATGAATTTCCGTCCATAACTAAACATGCATTCAAGTGGATGAGCTAGCTTAACAAATAATTAGTTGGACTAAATGGATGCGAGTTCTTAATAGACAATTCAAACCCTCAACCTCTGGCAAAACATCATTAGCATCATTAATATCTTTTTACAATGTCAGAAGTGCCAAGAATGGAAGAAAACATTAATTTTGAAAAAGAGAAAAAATCTTACGAATTCAAGGCTGATCCCTCTGGAAGCTCCTTAAACTAAGGAAACCACATATTGCAATGCTTGTTTCAACCCTTCCACTATCTAACTCTTAGAAAATCTGTCTCCTGAATTCTTCTTCAAGCAACTATCGTCCAACTTCGATATTTTACGCGCTGCAACATTCAGATATTGGTTCCTAAGACGCGAGTCCATTATCATGTTGAATCTGTTACTATCGGCATGATATTGTTTTACCCAATCTAATAGCTTCTGTTCAGCTGTTGGATGGTTCCTTTCCAATGATCTTCTTCCTGTGAGAAACTCGTAAAATACGACTCCGAAACTCTACATGTCGCTCTGGACTTTGAGATGACCTACTTTGATATACTCTGGCGCAACATATCTTTATATCCCAACTACCATTTAACACAAGAATATATGGTTCAATTCATTTGTAAACTCATCATAAAGTATAATATCCACTCTCACAAAGTGTAATAAAGTTCCCTCATGTCCTGGGAGCTATATCACAATGAAGCTCAATGTTCAAATCACCATATGTTGTATGCAGTTGTACATATCTCTTCTTTTTTGGATTCTTCTCAAAATTCACATATTCATAATCATTTTCTGTAATTGTATCATATGATATTGAAGTGAAAGATCAGGAAGCATCACCAATAGTGTAACGACTTTTAATCTGAAATTGGGATAATGATTACATAGAATATTGATTACTGGCTCTCTCTTCATACAATATATAGAAAGGATTATATATATATATATATATATATATATATATATATATATATATTTATATATATATATATATATATAATTTGATTATGCATGAGAGTTATTTAAAAAATTGTATCATTGGGTAGGTAAAAAATAAGATGTATCTAAGAAGCTCACCAGCTCTGCATTCACCGGTGCCCTATCACTAGCCATGTGCATAGCTATTCTGGAAGCAGTTTTATCACTTGATGAGGCTGTAGCAGCAGCTACACTTCTTCCATGTACTGAGGGCAGATGCAATATCTACAATACCGAGTGCCTGAGGAGCTGCATCAGGATTTGATTTGGAATCTTCTTTAACTTGTGACCTTGTAGCTAAGATGGCAGCAAGTACATTGGCCCTTTCTTTTTATGCCTTGCCCTTTCATTATAAAACACAAATAATTAGCAAAATCGCACAAACGGTAATTTCACCATAGTTAATAATAGTTAATAATCGCATAAACTTGCACGAATTTATCATATGAGATGTCATCATCATTTAGAAATATAACATAATGACTTGTGTTATTTTCCTGTCATGACAATAAACAACCATAAAACTGTATGCGAACAGAAACTTACTGGACCACTCTCAATGTTAAAGCAACCTCAGGCACAATCAGACTCATTTCCTAAATCAATGTTCACCAGTTATGCTTGTGCATTCTTGTAGACACTAATTTCGTCCTGATAACGTTATTGTATCAAAGCGGGTTGCTGCATCGTATGGCTCATTCTCCTCCCTTGTACATTCACCACACAAAGAAATAACAGAACTTAGTAACAACTGCATGGAAATAGAACAACATGAAATTCAACAACTGCCAGTTCCAAAATCACAGTTCAAAAACTATATACTCTTGTAGAATTCTTCAAAAAAAATATTTTATAGAAACAATTTAGTAACAACAGAAATATTTCATATATGCTCCTATATCAACATCAACAAAAACTTGTTCCAAATATCAATAGGGATCCATCGGGTATATGAAATTGGAACCAACATAGACTAATGCAGCACCAAGTTCCTACTCAATCCTAAGAAGCTGCAACACAGATCAAGAGAAAGGAAAAAAAACACCATGAAAGAAGACTTAGAGGCGAGTGGTACTCATTCAAGTACATACAGAAACAATTCATCCCCAAAAGCAAGAATAGTTATCTGAGAAAAGGATAACAAATCCTGAAGAACTTCTCTAAAATGTTGGATAACATACATTAACCATGAAAAGTAACAAAGCCAAATCACAGTTCCAAAATGTAACATTGTTAGTAATCAAACCTTTAAACATCACCACAACAGAGCTGCCATTATTGGCCCCTGCAATATAAGTAATGTAGAAGTTCTTATCCCATTGTTCTAAGATCCATTCCTACAAAGAAACAATATCATATAGATAAGATTAATCATGTCAAATTATACTTATAAAAAGAGCAACGCATACACAACACCAAAACTGCTACCAATGATGATGCAAACAACAGAAACCTTGATGATGCATGAATGACCTCTACAAACTCATGAAAAGCTACATCTGATTAGAACAAAAGATATGATAGAAAATTCCAAATAAGCACTTTGGGGAGACAGAGGTATTGGTTGAAAGGGAAATACTAACCTCATGAGAACACGATGAAGCGGTTTTTACGACATGAGGAATCAACTGGATGTCTCACAAGAGAATTTCCAACTTCTCTAGTAACTTTTCTTTCAAATTGTCCACCTGCATAAAATGAGAAATAGTTTATTTATAAAGGTTTTGACATGTTGAAAATCTCAACAATCAGTACAAAAATGCAATTTTAAGAGAAAACTATGAACCAAATAATTCAACTGCTTAAGGAGAATTGCATCTTCAGCTCTCACTTAAGTTGTTTTAGTATCTGATAGTAGTTTCTCCTGCTTAGACAAAAAATCACAGATTATCAAATATTTGTTTAACATAAGTTAGATCGACTTTAAGTTCAATGCACATTTAGAAGACAAAATGAAAAACTAAAATCCACCCATTACATGGAGTGTTCACAATTAGTTGACTGAAAATTAAATGACACTTGTAAAGGATACAATTTGTCAAGTTGAAGTGACACAATGAAGCTTCACTTCACTGATACGCACACCCGCACCAACGGAAATGGATCCTGCTGCAACCATGCTCACAAACTGCTGATTAACCATGATTAACTGTACCTTTGGGATCTGCATACTTTCTTTGCCTCCTAGCATTATGACGCTATAAATTTCTTTTACAACTACATTTGCCTTTGTCAAAATCCGATATAACGTGAACCTATCACAGCAACAACATCCATTATTAACGATCAACATAATCACGACACCATAAAAATGATCTAATTGAAGTATAAACATGTCAAGATTCATAATAAATAAATTCAATCTTATTTCCACACTGTTGACAGTATATCTTGGCCTCACAGTCAAGAAGAACAGTAGCAGCATTTACGCATCGAATACAAACCCTATGCCTTCATGATTTGATACTCGCCGTCGCCCCCATTTGCAATAAGCATCCTTAACCGAAACTGAATCAGAAAAAAGAATTGAAATATGAATCTTGAGGCAACAGTAATCCAAATCCTGAAACCATAGATCGAATCAAATTGAAAATGCATCTGAAATCCAAACGAAATTCTGAACCAAACTCGAAACCGGAACTGGACAAAATCTTTCCCAAAGAATGCATATTGTAATACGTCAAAAACAGCACCTCTTGCATAACAAAAACTTCATCAAAGACATTTTAACTCAAGTTAATTTACGAACCAGATCTACGTGACAAAAATTAATTGAAGATCACAAAAACGAATACCCATTAAACAAAACAGTTTCAAAAAAAAGAAACAATTGCATCATATTGACATCCAAACCTTTCACCTGCAAGTAGAATATCAATAGCTTAGGTATCAACTTCAGTTAAAAAACCAACAACAAATGAGGGATCTGGGGGAGATCTACCTGAATCTAAGTATTACCTTTTACAATTCGTGTAGAAGATGTGTCACAGCTCTTAGGTATCAACTTCGTTCTTCTATCAACTTCTTCAACTGCAAAACAATTACAGTTCAGTATTCATGAAAAAACCAAAACTATTGAAACCCTGAACAACAATAATATTAAAAAAAAACAACAGAGAAAATGGATGAGAAATATTTGTTTCTTCAGAAGTATTGGTGGTAATTTCTTCAGAAACACCAACAACAGGTTTGATACCTTTTGAATCGCTTTAGGATCTTGATGGCAGAGAAAAAAAGAGTTAGATTGGGAGAAGAAGAAGAAGAATACGGAAGAGAAAGAAAAACAGATGATGGAGCAAGAGAGAGTCAGAGAGTCTGATTGAAAAATAAAATTTGAAACCATGTGTTTTCTAGCAAGTCTGGTACCTGCTCCCAGATCCCAACTTGAGTTACAGGAAAAAGTTATAGTGAGACTATTTGCTATTCTTACGAATATAACTATTAAACATGTAATAAGTTGTTTTTGTAAGTTTTTCCAAGAACTCAAATAAACAAAAGTTGTGCATGAAAGCAATGGTGATGGAATTACTAATACAAACCCCAATAATAGTAGCATACTTTTTAACAATAAAAATCCAAAGGCAAAATTTGAAGACGATCATCAAATCTATCTTTCAATTGAAGAAGTCCAGTTGATGAATTAGGATTACGGCAGTTGTAAATATCTCAAAATATTGTTTAGTTAGTAATATTCTTATTTATATAATAGTGTCTTAAATAAATATAAATAATTGTTATTAATTTTGATTTTATAATCTTTTAATAAACTTTTTAGTAATAATAAATTTATCTTCCATTCAATTTTAAAATTGAAATTTATTTATTTTGTAATATAAATGTATTAAAAAATTAAAATAAACAAATTAAATTGTA
This sequence comes from Lathyrus tuberosus, assembly GCA_022829125.1. Taxonomy (NCBI): domain Eukaryota; kingdom Viridiplantae; phylum Streptophyta; class Magnoliopsida; order Fabales; family Fabaceae; genus Lathyrus; species Lathyrus tuberosus. The sequence goes on from JALAZF010000446.1 coordinate 950,805, forward strand.
ATTAGTTAAAAATATAATAAAATTAACAAACTATTCCATACATATAAATAAATGATATTTTAATTTTTCTTTTAACATTTACATTATATATATATATATATATATATATATATATATATATATATATATATATATATATATATATATATATATATTAAAGTTTTCATTTTAACCTTTGCTACTATGCTTATGTTTGTTTTCTGTTTGCTTATCCAAAACATAAAAAATTAATTTTAATATGACTGATCACGCTTGAGAAATTAATTGTCTCAATAATTGATTTAGTTGAATTTAAGATTTAATTTTAAAATTCAAATGTGATTTAGTTATTAAATTTATGAATTTTCGTGCATAACTAAACATGCATTCAAGTGGATGAGATAGCTCAACAAATAATTAGTTGGACTAAATGGATGCGAGTTCTTAACAGACAATTCAAACCCTCAACCTCTGGCAAAACATCATTAGCATCATTAATATCTTTTTACAATGTCAGAAGTGCTAAGAATATAAGAAAACATTGATTTTGAAAAAGAGAAAAAAGCTTACGAATTCAAGGCCGATCCCTCTGGAAGCTCCTTAAACTAAGGAAACCAGATATTGCAATGCTTGTTTCAACCCCTCCACTATCTAACTCTTAGAAAATCTGTCTCCTGGATTTTTCTTCAAGCAACTATCAGCCAACTTCGATATTTTACGCGCTACAACATTCAGATTTTGGTTCCTAAGACGCGAGTCCATTATCATGTTGAATATGTTACTATCGGCAGGATACTGTTTTACCCAATCTAATAGCTTTTGTTCAGCTGTTGGATGGTTCCTTTCCAATGATCTTCTTCCTGTGAGGAACTCGTAAAATACGACTCCGAAACTCTACATGTCGCTCTGGACTTTGAGATGACTTGTTTTGATATACTCTGGCGCAATATATCTTTATATTCCAACTACCATTTAACACAAGAATATATGGTTCAATTCATTTGTAAACTCATCATAAAGTATAATATCCACGCTCACAAAGTGTAATAAGTTCTCACATGTCCTGGGAGCTATATCACAATGAAGCTCAATGTTCAAATCACCATGTGTTGTATGCAGTTGTACATATCTCTTCTTTTTTGGATTCTTCTCGACATTCACATATTCATAATCATTTTCTGTAATTGTATTATATGAAGTTGAAGTGAAAGATCAGGAAGCATCACCAATAGTGTAACGACTTTTAATCTGAAATTGGGATAATGATTACATAGAATATTGATTACTGGCTCTCTCTTCATACAATATATAGAAAGGATTATATATATATATATATATATATATATATATATATATATATATATATATATAATTTGATTATGCATGAGAGTTATTCAAAAAATTGTATCATTGGGTAGGTAAAAAATAATATGTATCTAAGAAGCTCACCAGCTCTGCATTCACCGGTGCCCTATCACCAGCCATGTGCATAGCTATTCTGGAAGCAGTTTTATCACTTGATGAGGCTGTAGTAGCAGCTGCACTTCTTTCATGTACTGAGGGCAGATGCAATATCTACAATACTGAGTGCATGAGGAACTGCATCAGGATTTGATTTGGAATCTTCTTTAACTTGTGACCTTGCAGCTAAGATGGCAGCAAGTGCAGCGGCCCTTTCTTTTTGTGCCTTGCCCTTTCATTATAAAACACAAATAATTAGCAAAATCCCACAAACGGTACTTTCACCATAGTTAATAATAGTTAATAATCGCATAAACTTGCATGAATTTATCATAGGAGATGTCATCATCATTTAGAAATATAACATAATGACTTATGTTATTTTCCGGTCATGACAATAAACAACCATAAAACTGTATGCGAACAAAAACTTACAGGACCACTCTCAATGTTAAAGCAACCTCAGGCACTATCAGACTCATTTCCTAAATCAATGTTCACCAGTTATGCTTGTGCATTCTTGTAGACACTAATTTCGTCCTGATAACGTTACTGTATCAAAGCGGGTTGCTGCATCGTATGCCCCATTCTCCCCCCTTGTACATTCACCATACAAAGAAATAGCACAACTTAGTAACAATTGCATGGAAATAGAACAACATGAAATGCAACAACTGCCAGTTCCAAAATCACAGTTCAAAATCTATATACTCTTGTAGAGTTCTTAAAAAAAAAATTATTTTATAGAAACAGTTTAGTAACAACAGAAATATTTCTTATATGCTCATATGTCAACATCAACAGAAACTTGTTCCAAATATCAATAGGGATCCATCGGGTATATGAAATTGGAACTAGCATAGACTAATGCGGAACCAAATTCCTCCTCAATCCTAAGAAGCTACAACACAGATCAAGAGAAAGGAAAAAAAACACCATGAGAGAAGACTTAGAGGCCAGTGGTACTCATTCAAGTACATACAGAAACAATTCATCCCCAAAAGCAAGAATAGTTATCTGAGAAAAGGATAACAAATCCTGAAGAACTTCTCTAAAATGTTAGATAACATACATTAACCATGAAAAGTAACAAAGCCAAATCACAGTTCCAAAAAGTAACATTGTTAGTAATCAAACCTTTAAACATCACCACAACAGATCTGCCATTATTGGCCCCTGCAATATAAGTAATGTAGAAGTTCTTATCCCATTGTTCTAAGATCCATTCCTGCAAAGAAACAATATCATATAGATAATATTAAACATGTCAAATTATACTTATAAAAAGAGCAACGCATACACAACACCAAAACTGCTACCAATGATGATGCAAACAACAGAAACCTTGATGATGCATGAATGACCTCTACAAACTCATGAAAAGCTACATCTAATTAGAACAAAAGATATGATAGAAAATTTCAAATAAGCACTTTGGGGAGACAGAGGTATTGATTGAAAGGGAAATAAATACTAACCTCATGAGAACACGATGAAGCGGTTTTTACGACATGAGGAATCAACTGGATGTCTCACAGGAGAATTTCCAACGTCTCTAGTAACTTTTCTTTCAAATTGTCCACCTGCATAAAATGAGAAATAGTTTATTTATAAAGGTTTTGACATGTTGAAAATCTCAACAATCAGTACAAAAATGCAATTTTAAGAGAAAACTATGAACCAAATGAGTCAACTGCTTAAGGAGAATTGCATCCTCAGCCCTCACTTGAGTTGTTTTAGTATCTGATAGTAGTTTCTCCTGCTTAGACAAAAAATCTCAGATTATCAAATATTTGTTTAACATAAGTTAGATCTGTAGCACCCCAAAATTTGCCCTACCTTTTTCTAACTTTTTCTGGATTTTGTTTCGCATTCATCTGCATTTTCCATTGGGTCATAAGCTCCTAATCACGCATTGCATTGGTTTTCTAAGACGTGGGATCAAAGGAATTTTCTTGTTATCAGTGATTTGTCCTAGGCAGTAGTGATTCAGTCGGTTCCTATTTCAGGTCAACTTGAAGCAAGGTTTGAATTCATATTATTGTGAATATCTTCCTATTCAAAGGTTCATCAAGAGCGTCGGGTCAGTATTTTATTGGTTTGAATCGGGGTTTGGCTACTTCTCAGTTCAAGTCATCTTCTTCAAAATTTATCAGTGTACATCAAGGCGAATTGGGGGTCGAGTTTGTGGGCTTTTATCGGTTGAAGTTCATTGATTAAGATTTCATTGTGATAAAGGAATTATTGTTACTTGTCGCTTGAAGTTGGTATAGATTGATTGATATGGAGTATTTCAGTCAAGTGAGTTCAAAAGTGTTCTAAAGAATCAAGGACTTAAGTATACAAAGATAGAAGGTTCATGCTTATGATTTGCTTGAAATACAAGTTACAAGTGATAAGTTCAAAATGCAATCCAATTTCAAGTTCATTCATCATTATAGCCATCCAGATATATTCGACAGAATCTTCCACATAACAAGAGGTGGCATAAGCAAAGCATCGAGAACTATCAACTTAAGCGAGGATATATTTGCAGGGTACAATTCCAATCTTCGTCAAGGATACATTATGCATCATGAGTACATACAAGTTGGTAAGGGGCGAGATGTCGGTTTGAATCAAATTTCACCCTTTGAGGCTAAGGTTGCAAATGAAAATGGAGAAAAAACTCTTTGCCGTGACGTTTATCGTCTCGGCCGAAGATTTGACTCCTTCAGAATGTTGTCGTTCTACTTCACAACAATTGGGTTATATTTCAACAACATGATAACGGTGCTCATGGTATACGTGTTCTTATACGGACGTGTATATATGGTATTGAGGGGAGTCGAGAGACAACTTATTCAAAGTCTGGATATACATAAGAGCAGAGCCTTGGCAGAATTGGCTATCTTGTTGGAAGTCACATGGGCAGTTGGGTTGGCGGCAGAATAGGATTAATGATTTAGGATGTTGTTAATGGAGTGCATTTGTTGTTGCAATTTGTTCAAACAGGCGAAATTGAAGTTCTAAACTACCGATCAAACTCTATCTTTCTTTCGGTGCTCAGAAGAACTTATTACTTCTTTATGTGAAACCCTGAAACCTGGGAAGGACATTCCCCACTTGCTGAAGAAATTTAACTCTCCAAGCTCCATATGCACTAGCACTGATTGGGCAGCACTTCTGAAGAGTATCAGTGCACTATTGCATGTAAATAGGATATTTGAAGTTGGAATTTTCGAAGGCCTTCAAGAAGAATTGAAGTACTTGAATTTAGATATTGTTGAGAGGGCAAATTCATGCATAACAACGGAGCTTGCTTATGTCTATGAGCTGATAATTGGGGTTATTGATGTAAATAGCAGAAAGAAATAATAAAAATAACAGCTGCAGTTCAGGAAAGAATAATTTCATAGCAGCTAAAGAAAATCCATATAAAAAGAAACTCAGTTACAAACCAATACTTCATAACAGAATCGCACCAGAGAACTCCCTAGCTTCTAACCAACAATAACAGAAAAACAGTTACAAATATAACAGAATCAGGTTTTCACTAACCAATACACTAACTGATGCATTCTCTCCAAATCCTCTCCATTCTCAAACATCTTCCCTAACCTTTTTTTCTAACAGAATCAGCTCCCTCATTTTTTTTCTCTCGTTCTCTCCTTGATTCTTCTGGATATTTTCCTCTTCCATTTTCATTCCACTTCAATCTCCTGCACTTTAGATTCACCTTCAACAAAAGTCACCACAAGCTTTCAAAAACTCCAATGAGATTGAACCTTCTCCACCCTCATCTTCAATTCAGAACTCACAACTCCGACAAAAATCACATAATAACGATCTTCAATCGAAATTAGCGACGAGAAACTCCACGCCATTTCCTTCATCTCCAATCCATCTTTGTAAAGCTCCCATTGATCTTCAAGAATTCCAATGCACTGCGTCAGCAACTCATCGAACCGCAAAACCTACAACAACCAAGAAAGTCACTGAAATTTTTTGCGAATCGACGTCCTAATCACCAACACTAGTGACATCACAATACGCACGCAAGAGAGAGTAGAAGAGATGAACAGGGGATCATACCTCTGAAACTTCATCGCCAACTTCTTCATATATGTAACGGATTCGCGAATTCACCGGTGAGCAGTGTTCATTCCTGATTCAACATCAACAACAGCGCGGCGTCTCCATCATTCTCCATCAATAAGATTCAACACGTGCAACTCCACCTTCAAATCTCCATCGCAATATGCAGGAAGCAAGACTTGCAACCAGTTGCACAATTCCCGCAGAAGAAGAAACGAATTAGAAGGAGAAGAAGGGACGCGGAACCATACCTACGCATCAATTTGAAGAGTTTTTTTTCCGTCGTCCTCGTTGTCGTAAATCCGGTAAGCCTATTCTGAACCTCAATTCTGTGATAATATGTTTGCGATTTTCGTTCGAGCGATACCTTGTCTTTGATTTTACTGCTTGAATTGCGGTGCATAGTTTGTGATATCCGTAGCAATGCGTGATTTAGTTTAGGATAGGGTTCGTTGTTGTGAATCTGGGTGAGAGTGAGTGAGTTTGAAGGCGTTAAGAAGAGAGGTTTATGGCGTTGAAGGAGAGGGAGAGCAGAGAGAAGCGGCGGAGAAGATGGGAGAGGGAAGGAATTTCCGGCGGCATTTTAGGGTTGATGAAGGAAAGGAGGCGCGACTGAGGAGTTTAAGTGTTGATGTACAGCCTTGTTCTTTTTAATATTACAGGATCGGGCTTGCAAGCCCACCATCATCACAGTTCCACCATACCCCTAGAATGCCACTCACACCCCCATGGCTGAAAGGATTTTGGGCTTAGATGTGAGCCTATCCGCATGGCTCTATCCGCACCAGTCCAAGTGTCTTCCTGCACACCTCACTGTGTTGTTAAGTGTTTTTCTACATAATAGTTTCGTTAATTATTTAGTGTACCTTTGGTTAATTAGTTTTAGAAATTAATTTTGATTTAGGTTTTAACATTGATTTAGGATGATTAACACTTAATCTTGATTAATTAGGTTTGAGTTTTAGGATTAGATTTAGGTTTATATTTTGATACTTGTATGTTGAATAAGTATTTTTGGCTTAATCATTCATTAATTGATTTTTGGCTTAATCAATTACTAATCATTTTTAGCTTAATTGTTTACTAATTGTTTTTAGCTTGATTGCTTAATCATTGTTTTTGGCTTAATTGTCCACTAATTGTTTATTAGAATTAGAAATTGATATTGATATAGTTTGAAATTTCCATTTGATTACTTTGACTAATCTTTGAGTTTGTTTTGTAGTGATTCTCACTTGACTTGATAAGTGGTTTAAATGTAGAAGTTGCTGTAGCATATACTGCTATAGTGAACAAAGTGTGCTGTAAAATGTTGCTATTCTGTCTGGTTGCATATACACTTATTCTGTTCTGGAAATGGTAGCTGTTATAGGCTGTTTTTGCTTGTTGCTGGTTTTTATAGCTATGCAGGTGCTGGAGCGCTGTTGTTGCTGCTGTTTATGGGATATTACCTTGTTTTCTTGTGTTTATTCAGGAAGGGTGAAGAACATTTGGTTCCATGTCTTTTACGGATCCGTTTCTCTTTCTGACGCTTTTGCTCATTTATGCTAGATTACTAGAAGTTTTCCGGTTGCTTATACTTTGCTTGCGTTGCTACGGATTGCTATCCATTCGGTATTACTTCTCTTCTCTTTTACTAATTCTGCATTTTTTCTTTTGGATGCCATGAGAAGTAGGATTGGGAGTCCGTGCCACTTGGCCGACGATTCTGGAAGTCCTCAAAGGAGGCTCTGATTGTGCTTGTTTAATATTGTGCCTAAGACCTCCAAAGAGGCATCCCATTCCCGTATCCCCATGTAAGATCTCCAAGAAGGCATTAGGCGGTATGAGAGTCCGCAATCGACTCCCGCCATTTCTAGTCCCAAGTCATTCTTAGCTTGCATTTCATGTTGATCGGTCAAGTGGAAAAGGGTTTAGCAATCAAACCCCCACACCTTGTCTATAGCTCGCATTGACTGATACTGATGCTTATGTGATCTGATTCACATCTTCCCCTTCCTTACTCTGCTCTCCATGGTCCTCGATACCATTGGGTGAGTACCCCTATTTCCCATAGCTAGCTTGTTTCTCTCGGTTGATATGACCCCTTGGCTAAAGCTCCCTTTTTTTTTTCTTATTTTGATTAGGTGACATAATTGTTGACTGACACTGTTTACTCTTTCGTTGAATTTTAGTTTATTTTGTGATTGATTTATCCTGTGTTTACTTTTCTGATGACATGATCCCCTTAGGATTCCTAGTTCCACTTAATTTTTTATTAAGGTGGAGGTAGGAGAGACATTAGGATAGCAATCCATGCATGACAACATTAGTTAGTCTCCCTCCTGATCCTGACCTTAGGACCATCGTTGATGCATGCTAACTTGTAGGACCGAGTTTTCCCCTTTAGACTATCTGTGTGACCTTCGCGAGTTTCATCTTTTCTCTCGCACCCATGCGATCGAGATCCCGTTTCCCGTTCACCCGTAGTAGCGTGAACTACGGATGCTCTGATTCCCCATTCTTTTCAGATTGAGGATACCTAGGCACGAGATGTGATATCTCGGCGAGCACACTAACCACTAACTTCCCTTTTCTCTCGCACCCGTGCGATCGAGATGAATTACCTAGCACACTAACAACTAACTTCCCCTTTTCTCTCGCACCCATGCAATCGAGACGTTAACCAATCAATTAATCAAAACCTTTTCTCTCGCACCCGTGCGACTGAGACTCTTTCACCAACCTTTCAAACAAAACCAACCCGTAGTTCGAACTACGACTGCTCTGAATTCCTCCTTCGCGTTTGATTGAGGATACGTAAGCACAAGACGCGATGTCTTGGCGAGCAAACTTCCCCCCACAAAATCGTAGTCCGTCGAACTACGTTGACTCTGATTCTTCGTTCGTCCACGAAGATATGTAGGCATAGGATTGCGACGATCCTTGCGAGTCCTCTGCGTCCCTTTTTTCTCTTTTTCCCCCGCTTCTCCATTTCATCTTTTGTTTCCAGTTTCCAGTTAGAAATTGAGCATTCAGATAACCCTACACCCTTTGATCGATAACAACAAGCGTTGATCCCATCGAGTACGATGGATGCGAGGGGGTGCTAATACCTTCCTCTCGCGTAACCGACTCCCGAACCCAGGCGATGGTTGCGACGACCATTCCTTTCCCTTTGTTGAGGTTTTCTTCGATCGTTTCCTTTCTCTGCATCGGGATAAATAACGTTCGGTGGCGACTCTTCTGTTCTTTTCTGCCGGTTGATTTTCGCAGATGCGACAGCTGGCGACTCTGCTCGGGACAGATTGACCTCTTGCTGGTCCATCCCCTATGCGAGTCAATCCTAGCGCCTATTTGTTTTCGATTTTAGGGTGTTTCATCTATTTGCTTTACTTGCTTTATTTATGGCATTGCTGCATGTTTACTATTTTATTGCGTTTACCTGCTTTTCATTTTACTGTTACCATATATTCTGTGCTGGACTGTGCTGGATTTTTCTGTTTGGTGGGCAGGGTGTTCTGAGAGATAAGCCCATTACACATGCTTGAGTACACACATAGGATTAGAGTGGAAAGTAGTGTGGCCTACGTACCGTCTTGGTACGTTAGGTTTACACGAAATCCACACCCAGGCGAGGTTTTCTTGGGAGATGTTCTGATTTGCGCGTCTTGTGCATTTCGGGGTGTTAACCTAGAAAGCTGTCGACTCTGGTGACCATTTCCCAAGGACTCAGTTCAGGAACTCCTTCCGAGGGACGATAATGGCAGACCAGAAATGGAAAACCCATTACACTTCTCGATCCGAGGACCTGAAGCTGAGAACTTGCCATAGGATGACCTTTTTTTGAGGGGGAATCAGTGGAGGCACTCCTCGATTGGCGATAATACTGTACCCAGAAGGATGAATGTATTATTGCTTCTCGACCTCAGTGCCAGAAACTGAGGATCCTTCGTTTTAGTACCCACATGTGACAATGGAAGGGTGTTTAGAGGTTTGCAGGTAACCACAACCTTCAACCTACCCGGTATTCTGGTTTTCTTATCAGTGTGGACTTATCAGCCTGGTATTCTGGCGTTCCGATATCCTGATTATTCCAGTATTCCGATTATGTTGACATTTTGGTATGCTGGTATCCTGATTATGCCGATATTCTGGCATTTGGATTACTCTGGTATTCTGATTGTGGTATTCTAATTATGCTGATATTCTAGCATTCTGGTATTCTGATTATGCCGATATTCTGGCATTCTGGTATTCTGATTATGCCGATATTCTGGCATTCAGATATTCTGATTATTTGGATATTCTAGTATTCCGGTGTTCTCTTCAGAATGGACCTGTGAACTTATTCAGTCATCAGCACAACACTTATTCAGAATATATGGAAACTTTGATCCCATGTCTGTTACATTCATAACATTGCTTTGCATTGCATACTTATTTGCATAACAGGTGTTCGAGGCTTGGTTATTCTTATCCTGATCTGGTTTTCTTCAGAATTTCAGACTTAACTGCTTAAGGCATTCAGAAGTTGACCATGGATCAAGTTCAAGCAGAGTTGAGGGAAATGCGAAGCCAAATAGGGCAGTTTACGGGGGACATGCAAGCTCTGATTTAAGACCAGAAAATGCTGAAGGAAGAGGTCAATCAAATGAAGATTCAGATGAGTCTGGTTATGGAAGTTATGAGAAATATGCTCAGAAAGGATGTTAATCCCATGCTTGATGCTGCAACAGAAATTGTCGTTCCGCCATTACCTGTGGGATATATCCCAAAGTGTGATGTACCTCACAGATTTTCTGCACAACCTGGGGTTCCGGAACTTCCTCGTCAGCAGTTATCTCCTATTTTCCAAGATAACCCCAAGGTTAAAAAGTACCCACCGAAGCCGAAGAAAGCTGACAGAATCTTTGATCCGATTCCTATGTCTTATGCTCAGCTGTTGAGGTATCTACTTCAGCTCCAATTGGTTGAACTTCGGACGAAAAATCCTCCTGGTGGTAAGCTCCCAGCTGGCTATGATGCAAATGCCCATTGTGACTTCCATTCTGGTGCGCCGAGGTATAATGTGGAAAAATGTAAGGCCTTTCAGCATGTTGTCCAGGATCTGATCGACTTGAAGGCAATTGAATTCACGCCGGGTGGCGTGAACGTGCAAGGTGGTTCTACTCCTGTTACTGCAAGAGAAAGGAATATCCATGTTGTCCCTCCCAAAGCTACATCAAGTCAGGGGCATTTCTTGCAATCCTTGGTCTTAGAATCCCCACGTCCGCAACTGTTGCCTATTCCTAGGCCGAGTTTAAGGATGAAAGTTCCTGAACGAGAGGAAGGCACAAGTCGGTATCACCAACAGAGCTATCATATGAAGAGTCAACAAAAGTCCAGAAGACAGGAGGGAAAGTTTGATCCCATTATTGTTCCTCACAGTCATCTACTTGCTCGTTTACTCCAAGACTCTTTGATTAAGCTAAGGGAATGTGCGCCTGTTCTGTATCCCCTTCCCCTAGATTATGACAAGAGTGCTAGATGCGAGTACCACTCAGGGACACAGGGCCATGCAATTGAAGATTGCAAGGTGTTCAGACACAAGGTGCAAGATCTCATTGACGATGGGGTTATCATTTTCACTGAAGATGGGTTGTACATTAACTGAAGCTTCCCTGAAGCAATCAGTCCAGTCGGAGCCAAGCCTCCTCAGCAATGGCGAACATCAACTTTCTTTACTACATTTTCATTTGTAATTTTTCCTTATTGGTTAATGTCTTTGCATGTCTAAAGAATTTGTTTGTTCTTGAATAATGATCTTAATGCAATAAGTATGTTTTTCTTGAAGAAGTTTATTCTTGTTCACTCATTTAAGTTTTGTATGCACTGCGATACTAACCTTCTTGTTTAAACTCTTGGAGGAAGGATGATGAGATGAAAACGGACAGTCTTTGTTTGTATGCTTTTGGATAAAACTCTGTTGATGATGTACATGCATTGTTTCAAATCCCTAAACACCGGAGATATAAGGGAGTGAAACCTTTGTCAAACCCGTTGAGCCTAGAAGTAGGAGTTTCTTTCTAAAAATGAAAAACCTCAATCTTAACCTGGGGTAGGGTAGGTGTTAGTTAATTTGACCGAGCGTTCAAATTTCAAAAAGAATGTGCATTCGAGGATCAATTACATCTATGGTTATCCCTCACCAACTAAAGAGTGAGACAATCACGACCCTTCCAAGACAAACTAGTGTCACACGATTTGTTCCAAAAAAAAAGAATCAATAGAAAAAAATAAAGAGAAAAGCCCGCTAAATCGAAACTTGAAAACGAGTGACTTAGGCAAAAGTTAGGGCATCCCGCTAGACTTCAAAATTGAAAAAATCAAAAGAATTCGTCCAGGCAAAAATCAGGGAAATAAAAAACATGAAAAGCGAAAAACGAAAAGGATTACAAAAGAAAAATCCTTGAGCAAAGAACAAGTAGTGTGACTACATACACCAAAGACGAAAGGGGTGACAGTCACTCCGAAAATCGTGTGGGTTCCTTCTATCCTCATGCCATTCACCTTTTTGAAAGATGAGCGCTTGTGTCGAATTAGCTGAACGTAGGACTGGAGAACATCAAGGAGAATGGGTGGGTCAAAACAAAATTTTGAGCCTTATTTCCTTTCTTTCTCAAACCGCGAACCATGCCATGTTACAACCCTCAAAAGTCATAATTGAAATAGGGTTAGCCTAAAGGCATACTTCAACGAGATAACGTTCCTGACTCCCGTGAGTTGTGCTAAAAGACCTTTGTTGATATTGCATGTGCATGCTATTTTCCATTTAAAAATTAGGGTCGCATCTTAACCAGTGACTCATTCACAGGTATTGGCGTTTTATTTTCGAAAACACTTCGAGATTAACACACGTATTGCATTATAATTCTAATTCCTGGAATAAATATTTTCTGCTTGCTTACATGTATTTGACACCAGTAAGGCTTACAAAGTGAAAATCGGTTGAGAATTTTAATCCCACCAAAGTGAGATGCTTGAAAAATCCGAAGGATAAACGTGACAAAGGACATGTTTCCAAATGATTCTGTTGAGTGCGGGCTTCCCCGGTAAGCCGTGTTAAGAAGTTGCCAATCCGGGGCAGTTATATTGTGAAACATCTCTGAAGTTCGGTTAATCTAGGACAATTATGTCGAGAATCTGGGGCAATCAGGTCGAGATTTGTAAAATCTCTCAGAGATTATTCTGTAAGAGGCAAAGTCACTGCGAGGCTCGTACTGGCATAGGCCACTCCAAGAGCACAAAAGGTTACTCTCTCTGGAGGACGGTTAATCAAACTCATGAGGCAAGATATGCCGGATTTTAAAGACAAGTTCTTTGCGGGTTATGCTACATCAGGGCACCATCTTTTTGTCATCTCACATCTGCAGGGTTCATGTTGATAGATAGCACGTGATGTCCCCAGTAGAGTTCCTCTCCCCGACAGAGATAGCTGAAGTTTCATTACACAGCAAAGTATTATGAAGATTGTGAGTCATTCTCCCCAGCAAGAGTTCGTATTCCTCGTACAAGATAAAAGTGTTGGGTTGGTGCTTCCCCACTTTGTGGTAAAGTGATTTCCGTCTCCCCAACAGAGTAAGGGTAGAAGGTAAATTTACAACAGAGGAGTAAGTCTGATCTTGTCCCCTATCAGAGTTGATATCGTCAACCATCATTCCCCAAGCAGATCTTTTGGTGGTGGTGGATGTTCCCCAGCAGGTCAAAGGCCGATTGTCATTGACACTTTTCTTCAGCAGATTCCTGGGATGTTTCCCAGTAGACGTTTGTTATTCGTACTTTCCTGCAGAATGGATGTTCAATCGGGATCTCGAGTACAGTTTATGACCCTGAAGACGGTTCAGTTTGTTATCCCCAGCGGAGTTGGCCTCGTCTCTTCAGCATTTATTTTGCTGGAGTGGTCCTGTTGTATATCATAACATCATTGCATAATCATTTGCATAACATACCGTGGCATGAGGCCGTGTAAAACCATCAGAAGCCCATTTTGCTGGTACATTCTTAAATCCAAAAGCCTGATCCCTATTGGCATCTTCTCATCCAAAGCCATTCCCTATTGGAAACTACCAAAAGTCCAATCCCTATTGGCACCTAATTCCAAAATCCAATCCCCATTGGTACCCGAAAAATTTTCACCTTCGAAAAAACAATCACGATCAGGTTTCACCTATCCTTGCCAGCAAAGTTCAATCATACTTGGTGTGTCAGCATTTTGCATATAGTAATCATTCCATCCTCAAATTGCATAGCATTTCCATTTGATATGGAGCATTACGCCATAGAAAGAAAATTCAAACATATGCATGCGAAGCATAAGCCAGATTTGGTACCTTGCGCGAGAGCCCAAATCAATTTTTAGTCAAGACAATGACATATCCCTAGCAGACATTACAATTGACTCATCCGCTTACTTTTCTCCTGGGCCGTAGATCATACGTCTATCTTACCCTCGATTAGTCCTTGTCCATCAACCCTTTGATGACAACATTCCAAAGCAGGTGTTCTTTTCGTCAAACCCCTTTGACGACGTGTTTCCTTCGGTCAGGTCTTCTTTCCATCAAACCCCTTTGACGACGTGTTTCCTTCGGCCAGGTATTCTTTCCGTCAAACCCCTTTGACAACGTGTTTCCTTCGGTCATGTCTTCTTTCCGTCAAACCCCTTTGACGATGTGCTTCCTTCGGTTAAGTGTTCTTTCCGTCAAACCCCTTTGACGATGTGCTTCTTTTGGTCAGATTTTCTTTCTGTCAAACCTCTTTGACGACGTGTTCCCTTCGGTTTGGGTATTCTTTGGGTTCCATATTCTTTCCGTCAAATCCCTTTGACGATGTGGTTCGCTGGGTATGTTGTTTTTCCGTCAAATTCCTTTGACGAAGTGTGACGGGGCTCCAATTATATTTTCTCTCCTTGCGGTTAGCAAATTTCGTGGTTCATTTTGTATTCAATCACCTTCTACTTTGAATGTCTGAAAGTTGTTGCTATCATCCTTTCAGGTCCAAGTCGATTGAATAGGGGCAGCTGTAGCACCCCAAAATTTGCCCTACCTTTTTCTAACTATTTTTGGCTTTTGTTTCGCATTCATATGCATTTTCCATTGGGTCATAAGCTCATAATCACACATTGCATTGGTTTTCTAAGACGTGGGATCAAAGGAATTTTCTTGTTATCAGTGATTTGCCCTAGGCAGTACTGATTCAGTCGGTTCCTATTTCAGGTTAACTTGAAGCAAGGTTTGAATTCATATTATTGTGAATATCTTCCTATTCAAAGGTTCATCAAGAGCGTCGAGTCAGTATTTTATTGGTGTGAATCGGGGTTTGGCTACTTCTCAGTTCAAGTCATCTTCTTCAAGATTTATCAGTGTACATCAAGACGAATTGGGGGTTGAGTTTGTGGGCTTTTATCGGTTGAAGTTCATTGATTAAGATTTCATTATGATCAAGGAATTATTATTACTTGTCGCTTGAAGTTGGTATGGATTCATTGATATGGAGTATTTCAGTCAAGTGAGTTCAAAAGTGTTCTAAAGAATCAAGGACTTAAGTATACAAAGATAGAAGGTTCATGCTTATGATTGACTTGGGATACAAGTTACAAGTAATAAGTTCAAAATGCAATCCAATTTAAAGTTCATTCATCATTATGGCCATCCAGATATATTCGACAGAATCTTCCACATAACAAGAGGTGGCATAAGCAAAGCATCAAGAACTATCAACTTAAGCGAGGATATATTTGCAGGGTACAATTCCAATCTTTGTCAAGGATACATTATGCATCATGAGTACATATAAGTTGGTAAGCGGCGAGATGTCGGTCTGAATCAAATTTCACCCTTTGAAGCTAAGGTTGCAAATGAAAATGGAGAAAAAACTCTTTACCGTGATGTTTATCGTCTTGGCCGAAGATTTGACTCCTTCAGAATGTTGTCGTTCTACTTCACAACAATTGGGTTATATTTCAACAACATGATAACGGTGCTTATGGTATACGTGTTCTTATACGGACGTGTATATATGGTATTGAGGGGAGTCGTGAGACAAATTATTCAAAGTCTGGATATACATAAGAGCAGAGCCTTGGAAGAATTGGCTATCTTGTTGGAAGTCACATGGGCAGTTGGGTTGGCGGCAGAATAGGATTAATGATTTAGGATGTTGTTAATGGAGTGCATTTGTTGTTGCAATTTGTTCAAACAGGCGAAATTGAAGTTCTAAACTACCGATCAAACTCTATATTTTTCTTTCGGTGTTTAGAAGAACTTATTACTTATTTATGTGAAACCCTGAAACCTCGGAAGGACATTCCTCACTTGCTGAAGAAATTTAACTCTCCAAGCTCCATATGCACTAGCACTGATTGGGCAACACTTCTGAAGAGTATCAGTGCACTATTGCATGTAAATAGGATATTTGAAGTTGGAATTTCTGAAGGCCTTCAAGAAGAATTGAAGTACTTGAATTTGGATATTGTTGAGAGGGCAAATTCATGCATAACAACGAAGCTTGCTTATGTCTATGAGCTGATAATTGGGGTTATTGATGTAAATAGCAGAAAGAAATAATAAAAATAACAGTTGCAGTTCAGGAAAGAATAATTTCATTGCAGCTAAAGAAAATCCATATAAAAAGAAACTCAGTTACAAACCAATACTTCATAACAGAATCGCACCAGAGAACTCCCTAACTTCTAACCAACAATAACAGAAAAACAATTACAAATATAACAGAATCAGGTTTTCCCTAACCAATTCACTAACTGATGCATTCTCTCCAAATCCTCTCCATTCTCTAACATCTTCCCTAACCTTTTTTTTTCTAACAGAATCAGGGAACCTAAAAAATCATAACAGAAAAACTAACTCCCTCATTTTTTTTCTCTCATTCTCTCCTTGATTCTTCTGGATATTTTCCTCTTCCATTTTCCTTCCACTTCAATCTCCCGCACTTTAGATTCACCTTCAACAACAGTCACCACAAGCTTTCAAAAATTCCAATGAGATTGAACCTTCTCCACCCTCATCTTCAATTCAGAACTCACAGCTCAGACTAAAATCACATAATAACGATCTTCAATCGGAATTAGCGACGAGAAAATCCATGCCATTTCCTTCATCCCCAATCCATCTTTGTAAAGCTACCATTAATCTTCAAGAATTCCAATGCACTGCATCAGCAACTCATCGAACCGCAAAACCTGCAACAACCAAGAAAGTCACTGAAATTCTTTGCGAATCGACGTCAAATTCTCTGCGAATCGACGTCCTAATCACCAACACTCGTGACATCACAATACACACGCAAGAGAGAGTAGAAGAGATGAATAGGGGATCATACCTCTGAAACTTCATCGCCAGCTTCTTCATATATGTAACGGATTCGCGAATTCACCGGTGAGCAGTGTTCATTCCTGATTCAACATCAACAACAACGCGACGTCTCCATCATTCTCCATCAGCAAGATTCAACACGTGCAACTCCACCTTCAAATCTTCATCGCAATATGCAGGAAGCAAGACTTGCAACCAGTTGCATAATTCCCGCAGAAGAAGAAACGAATTAGAAGGAGAAGAAGGGAGCGCGAAACCATACCTACGCATCAATTTGAAGAGTTTTTTTTCTGTCGTCTTCGTTGTCGTAAATTCGATAAGCCTATTCTGAACCTCAATTCTATGATAATATGTTTGCGATTTTCGTTCGAGCGATACCTTGTCCTTGATTTTACTGCTTGAATTGCGGTGCATAGTTTGTGATGTCCGTAGCAATGCGTGATTTAGTTTAGGATAGGGTTCGTTGTTGTGAATCTGGGTGAGAGTGAGTGAGTTTGAAGGTGTTAAGAAGAGAGGTTTATGGCGTTGAAGGAGAGGGAGAGCAGAGAGAAGCGGCGGAGAAGATGGGAGAGGGAAGGAATTTCCGGCGGCATTTTAGGGTTGATGAAGGAAAGGAGGCGCGACTGAGGAGTTTAAGTGTTGATGTACAACCTTGTTCTTTTTAACATTATAGGATCGGGCTTGCAAGCCCACCATCATCACAGTTCCACCATACCCCTAGAATGCCACTCACACCCCCATGGCTGAAAGGATTTTGGGCTTAGATGTGAGCCTATCCGCATGGCTCTATCCGCACCAGCCCATGTGTCTTCCTGCACACCTCACTGTGTTGTTAAGTGTTTTTCTACATAATAGTTTCGTTAATTATTTAGTGTACCTTTGGTTAATTAGTTTTAGAAATTAATTTTGATTTAGGTTTTAACATTGATTTAGGATGATTAACACTTAATCTTGATTAATTAGGTTTAAGTTTTAGGATTAGATTTAGGTTTATATTTTGATACTTGTTTGTTGGATAAGTATTTTTGGCTTAATCATTGATTAATTGATTTTTGGCTTAATCACTTATTAATCATTTTTAGCTTAATTGCTTACTAATTATTTTTAGCTTGATTGCTTAATCATTGTTTTTGGCTTAATTGTCCACTAATTATTTATTATAATTAGAAATTGATATTGATATAGTTTGAAATTTCCATTTGATTACTTTGACTAATCTTTGAGTTTGTTTTGTAGTGATTCTCACTTGACTTGATAACTGGTTTAAATGTAGAAGTTGCTGTAGCATATACTGCTATAGTGAACAAAGTGTGCTGTAAAATGTTGCTATTCTGTCTGGTTGCATATACACCTATTCTGTTCTGGAATTGGTAGCTGTTATAGGCTGTTTTTGCTTGTTGCTGGTTTTTATAGCTATGCAGGTGCTGGAGCGCTGTTGTTCCTACTGTTTATGGGTTATTGCCTTGTTTTCTTGTTTTTATTCAGGAAGGGTGAAGAGCATTTGGTTCCATGTCTTTCACGAATCTGTTCCGCTTTCTGGCACTTTTGCTCATTTATGCTAGATTACTAGAAGTTTTCTGGTTGCTTATACTTTGCTTGCGTTGCTACAGATTGCCATCCGTTCGGTATTACTTCTCTTCTCTTTTACTAATTCCGCATTTTTTCTTTTGGATGCCATGAGAAGTAGGATTGGGAGTCCGTGCCACTTGGCCGACGATTTTGGAAGTCCTCAAAGGAGGCTCTGATTGTGCTTGTTTAATATTGTGCCTAAGACCTCCAAAGAGGCATCCCATTCCCGTATCCCCGTGTAAGACCTCAAAGAAGGCATTAGGCGGAATGAGAGTCCGCAATCGACTCTCACCATTTCTAGTCCCAAGTCGTTCTTAGCTCGCATTTCATGTTGATGCTTTGAACATAACTTATTTTTGTTATCGAGTCGGTCAAGTGGAAAAGGGTTTAGCAATCAAACCCCCACACCTTGTCTATAGCTCGCATTGACTGATGCTGATGCTTATGTGATCTAATTCACATCTTCCCCTTCCTTACTCTACTCTCCATGGTCCTCGATACCATTGGGTGAGTACCCCTATTTCCTACAGCTAGCTTGTTTGCCTCGGTTGATATGACCCCTTGGCTAAAGCTCCCTTTTTTTTTATCTTATTTTGATTAGGTGACATAATTGTTGACTGACACTGTTTACTCTTTCGTTGAGTTTTAGTTTATTTTGTGATCGATTTATCCCGTGTTTACTTGTCTGATGACATGACCCCCTTAGGATTCCTAGTTCCACTTCATTTTTGAGTAAGGTGGAGGTAGGAGAGACATTAGGATAGCAATCCATGCATGACAACATTAGTTAGACTCCCTCCTGATCCTGACCTTAGGACCATCGTTGATGCATGCTAACTTGTAGGACCAAGTTTTCCCCTTTAGACTATCTGTGTGACCTTCACGAGTTTCACCTTTTCTCTCGCGCCCATGCGATCGAGATCCTGTTTCCCGTTCACCCGTAGTAGCGTGAACTACGGATGCTCTGATTCCGCATTCTTTTCAGATTGAGGATATGTAGGCACGAGATGCGATATCTCGGCGAGCACACTAACAACTAACTTCCATTTTCTCTCGCACCCGTGCGATCGAGATGAATTACCTAACACACTAACAACTAACTTCCCCTTTTCTCTCGCACCCATGCGATCGAGACGTTAACCAATCAATTAATCAAAACCTTTTCTCTCACACCCGTGCGACCGAGACTCTTTCACCAACCTTTCAAACAAAACCAACCCGTAGTTCGAACTACGACTGCTCTGAATTCCTCCTTCGCGTTTGATTGAGGATACGTAAGCACAAGACGCGATGTCTTGGCGAGCAAACTTCCCCCCACAAAACCGTAGTCCGTCGAACTACGTTGACTCTGATTCTTCGTTCATCCACGAAGATACGTAGATATAGGATTGCGACGATCCCTGCGAGTCCTCTGTGTCCCTTTTTTCTCTTTTTCCCCCACTTCTCCATTTCATCTTTTGTTTCCAGTTTCTAGTTAATTGTTGAGCATTCAGATAACCCTACACCCTTTGATCGATAACAACAAGCATGGATCCCATCGAGTACGATGGATGCGAGGGGGTGCTAATACCTTCCTCTCGCGTAACCGACTCCCGAACCCAGGCGATGGTTGCGACGACCATTCCTTTCCCTTTGTTGAGATTTTCTTCGATCGTTTCCTTTCCCTGCGTCGGGATAAATAACGTTCGGTGGCGACTCTTCTATTCTTTTTCGCCGGTTGATTTTCGCAGATGCGACAAGATCGACTTTAAGTTCAATGCAAATTTAGAAGACAAAATGAAAAACTAAAATCCACCCATTACATGGAGTGTTCACAATTAGTTGACTGGAAATTAAATGACACTTGTAAAGGATACAATTTGTCAAGTTGAAGTGACACAATGAAGCTTCACTTCACTGATACGCACACCCGCACCAACGGAAAGAGATCCTACTGCAACCATGCTCGCAACTGCTGATTAACCATGATTAACTGTACCTTTGGGATTTGCATACTTTCTTCACCTCCTAGTGTTATGACGCTATAAATTTCTTTTACAACTATGTTTGCCTTTGTCAAAATCCGATATAACATGAACCTATCACAGCAACAACATCCATTATTAATGATCAACATAATCACGACACCATAAAAATGATCTAATTAAAGTATAAACATGTCAAGATTCATAATAAATAAATTCAATCTTATTTCCACACTGTTGACAGTATATCTTGGCCTCACAGTCAAGAAGAACAATAGCAGCATTTTCGCATCGAATACAAACCCTATGTCGCCATGATTTGATGCTCGTCGTCGCTCCCATCTGCAATAAGCATCCTTAACCGAAACTGAATCAGAAAAAAGAATTGAAATATGAATCTTGAGGCAACAGTAATCCAAATCCAGAAACCATAGGTATTAACTTCGTTCTTCTATCAACTTCTTCAACTGCAAAAAAAATTACAGTTCAGTATTCATGAAAAAACCAAAACAATTGAAACCCTGAACAAAAATAATATTAAAAAACAACAATAGAGAAAATGGATGAGAAATATTTGTTTCTTCAGAAGTACCGGTGGTAGTTTCTTCAGAAATACCAACTGAAATTCTGGCCTATGCAGACATCAGATGTCCTAACACATGTCAAGACATTGTGCTACATAATCATTTAAACTCAGAGGCGCAAAAACATACTGATACCTTAAATATCAGAACTGCACAATCACAGATGTCACGACATCTGATCCAACATGTTTATCATGAACCCTAACAGAAAACATAAATCTGCAGAATGATAAAGAACATTGTAATTGTTAACCCAGTTCGGTGCAATTCACCTACATCCGGGGGATACCAATCCAGGAAGAAGACTTGACTATTTGTAGAACCGTTACAAAGTTAAACTCCCACGTTTACAACTTTATACCTAACCTCTACCCAATGAACATCTTTACCAAGGCTAAACTCAAACGTTTACAACCCTGATATGAGATACCCCACTCACTTCCCTTAATCACCAATTGTGATTTCTACATCATCCCGTCAATATAGAAATCTATCAAGCTTTATTGACAAACAAGCTAACTCGGATTTTCTTAAAAGCTTCATCGAAGAACAATACACAATCCAATACCTCAAGGCTTATGGATCTGTGCGACACCTATATTTACCACAGTGCATCAAACGATACAAAGGGAGACTTACAACCTAGAGAGCCAACGACTCTCAAAACCCTAAACCCTTGTTTCTTACGCAAGAAAGCAAGGTTACAAAAGACGTACAAAGGCATATCAAAACCTAGGTCTAAGTCTTCTATTTATAGAGTTTTCTGCTTCCCTGGGCTTCAACCTTCTATTCTTGATCCACGTTCTGATTGCTTCCTTGATTGTTGTAACAGATTTAGAAACATATTTAAACCCTCAGTCCAGGATGTCAAGATGCATGCTAGGACATCTCTTTCGACATCACGTCTTCAGCAGAATTATTTAGCTTGATCTTCTATGTTGAGTTCACTTTTATGTTTTAACAAAATTTGTCCAAAACACCAGAGCTTTCAATCTCCCTCTTTTTGGCAAATTTTGGCTAAAACACATATGCACGATAGCCCTCCAGATCGATGGTGCATGCAGTGAGAACTCCAAATACTTAGAAGGCCTATACCTTACCCAAGAAGGAGTACATGAGAAAGAAGATGCAAAACGCTCCCCCTCAACCCATGAACCAATACTTGTCACGAAGAGATAAATCTTCCTCTTAAGAGGCATAAGAAAACCATTAGGAAAAAGCAGTAGCAATACCCTTAGTAGCAAAGTACTTCCTTGGGTAACTCAGAACACAGGACATGACTCTGTTCATAACTCGAATCACAAGACACAAAAGTCCATTTGAGAACTGAGACCCAGAATGTCGTAACATCCTGATGAGCATCTTTGCCTAGCTGCTTTATCAGACATGATATTCTCATGAGAAGATCAGAGCATTTCTCCCCCTTTTTAGACACAATTTTACAAATATTACCAAGGTATATCCAGATCCAAAGCGTGCTCACCCAGAACCTTAAATAAGCCATAGAGACAACAGTAAAAGTGATATAGCGATGAGTTCCAACACATGTCTTAGAGATAAACTTTGAGATCCCCTTATTTGAATTGTATCAACCAGTACCCGGTCTTTATGTCTTTACTCATTTTGGACATATTCTTCTTAAAGTATAAGTTCCAACACATGTGAATGTATATTCAAGGACAAGATTTTACACGTCCTTCTGACAAGTATACACCCTAAGCATTTTCCCAAGACAGAATCAATACCTCTATCATCAGACTGTCAAAGATTTTCCAGACACTCTTTACTGCTATGACGTCCTCGATCATGTCACACCCAACAATATTAAAGAAAATATTTGTATTGAATAAAATCTTCACAGTTTTGTGATTACAGTCTGCAGAGAAAAATAAATTCTCCCAGACTCAATCAATGATTCTTAAGCATCCAATAAGAACCATTTAACTTGCACTGCCAAGTCTCCCACAACTTGCAACAATACAACAATGTCAAGACATCCTTCTTGACATCTCAGCTTGCTTGACGTATAAATGCAAACTGGAACTCCAACTGCACCCTTGCAGTAAATCATCTCAGATCAAGGAGCAACTCCCCCTATCTAAGGTAACTAGTGCTCCTCCACAGAACACCTAAATTAATGAATGGAAAACATAAGACGCATCTTCATGTCTTCAAGAGCGCACCCTCAGTTCAACTTACCAGCTGAACGCAATCATCAACTCTCTTATTGCTCCTTCTGACACGAAACAATAATCACTCACACATGATCACCATCATGCTACCCGTGAGGAAATGTATACCAACCATAACAAACTCTTGGCTTGAGATCAAAGTCCCATTGATCCCCCCCATCCTGCAACCATCTACACACCACACGAACTCCTCTTGAATTCTCATGTATAGACCTCCAGCTGCTTGAGGCACAAACCAATTGAATCAGAATGCTTCACATTCCTCAAAGAGACGTACAGGGCCCCTAAGTTTGTTATAACGATGTCAGCTATCATACGCATGCTCCTGAACTTCACAACTGCCAAACTGATCCACTACTAGCATGACTTGCAGCCAGGGGCAACATCCCCTTCACAAGATTTTCCACTGACCTTACCTAGCCAGCAATAGAGATAAACACCCCGCAATCCAAGACAATCATTCCTTCATTATGCTCCCGTATGATAACTGTTGCTCCTGGGATTTTCATCCAGGTACAAACGCGAAAGTGGCACGGAAATAGAGTCGTCAGCAATGTGTATTTATCCCACGAGAGGGAAAGGAAACACTGCATAAACCTAAAGGAAAGGAAAAGAGTATGGTCTTGCGACCAAGAGAAAGGGTAAGGGAGTCGGTTACACGAGAGGAAGGTATTAGCACCCCCACGCGTCCATCGTACCCGATGGGATCCACGCTTGCTGCTCGATCAAAGGGTGATAGAAAAGGATACTGGAAAAGGAACTGAAAGAAAGAAAGGAGAAAGAATGGAAAAGGAACGAGAAACAAATGTAGGGAAAATAAAAGAAGTGCTTGAATGGGCCCTACCCCACTGCCTACGTATCTCATCAGGAGCATGAGAATTAGAGCGACGTAGTTCCCCTCACTAGGGATGGATTGTTTGTGTTTTTTAAGGAACAACTAACGTTCTAGCTCAGGTGTTGCAGGCTCGCTGGTCCAAGTGCGTTACCATCTTGCAAGAGAACGAGTAGAAGCACGTTAGTACGTCGAGAATGAATGAGGTGAGAAAAGAATTCCCGAATGAAAAACTTTATTGTTTGTTTTTGTCTTTTAAAAGTTTTTTCACTTGTTTGCATATGATAGTGTATCAAAATCTTAATCATTGGAATGTGTACATCCTCACATTCCAAGATGGAATGGGTAAGAAAATACACTAAGGGTGAAGAAGACCCTCACACTTAGTTCCAATTATCAAGGTTCAAACACACTAGCATACTTGTATTTATTAGGTGTTTTTGTTGATTATGAAATGAAGAAGTGTTTTTTATTCATTTGTACCTTCAACAAGTATTGTATTTAAGTCCCTCATACAAGATCAAATGTTTAACACATTGACCTAAGATGGGGCATATGCTATACATTCTAAGATTATAAGAGAAGACCCCTTATAATATTTTCTTTATATGAAAGGCCTAAATGCAATAAATGCCTACCTTTATTAGATATTTTGAATTTTCTTTGAGATGAGAAGATGAAAGACTCAAGAGAGAGGTAAAGGTAAAAATCTATATGAACTAAGACTCAATCCTAATTGATTAGTTAAGGGAGTGATCCTAAAGGTTTGTGAGGTTGCAAAACCTAAAATCTAAAGAAGGAATGAATTAAACAATTCACTTCTAGAGTAAAAGATGAATTGTAACTCAAAAGGGAAGGTAATGAGTTAATCAAAGAAAGCACATAAGTGCTTAACAAAACACAAGATTGAATTGTAAAAGATGAAAGGAAAGAGGTTTGAATGTGGATTCCTTATCCACACTCAATTTCAACTTACCAAAGTCCCTACATGGTTAGTAAACAAAGAAACATGTATAAGAAGTAAAAAACACTTAATGCACATTAAAGTTCAAAAGAATAAGATGAAAAATCAAATATTAACATCACAACCAGAATATGAACCATATGGACAACAAGTGAATATCATCATACAAGCTCAAATGAACAAGCAACAATCATCATCCATTAGCATTCAAACATGTTATCATGAGAAAGAATAGATGAAAGATGAAAAGAAATGGAAAGAACACGCATAAATGGAACATGCAATTCAACAATCAGAATTCAAACTAAATGAAAAAAAGAATTATAAACATCTCAAAAGTATTCATGAATCAACAATCAAGACATTCCAGAAGTGGTAGAAGAAGAATTGAAGTGAAAGTTCAAAAGGAAAGTGCAAACCAATACATGTTAAGGATGCACAAAGTTCAAGTTGAAATGAACATGTAAAGATGACCTATAATATGTACCAAAGACCTATAATATCACATGAATAGCTCATACAATATGCAAATGCTCATACAAATATGCACAAAAGAAATCATGCAAACATGCACTAAAGCTATAATGGTATAACATGGATTATGCTTCAAATATAATGCATCAAACAAAAATCAAATGAACTCATGAAAATTATGAAAACATGGTATTGGAATGCCTAAGTCAGAAGCAAATCATACATCAAGATAGCATATCAAAATTCAAAACAAAATGACTTCAAACAAAGCAATTAGGTCAAGTTGAAACATCATGCAAAATGGTGCAAAGACAAGCATCAAAACATGTCATAAAATGACCTAAAAAATCAAACAAAAATCCTCTAACATGCTGCAATGTACTAGTGAATCAATTCAAAAAGAATCAAGTCAAAACAATTTGTAATGAGCAAGAACAAAATTCCACAAACTCATGTATCACATTTGGAATGCATATAAATGGAAATTCAAATAAAATTATGAAACAGGGGTAAAAATGTAATAAAATCATGAAATAAAAATATCAAAAATTCCCTAAATGTCTTGATAATACTCATGAATTTTTCTAAAATTTTATGCTATTGTTTTGTAATTTTAAAAATTAAAAAGGAAACATGCACAAAATGAAGAAAATAAAAAGAAATGGAAAACAAGAGAGGGGTGCATGCATAGCAAAACATCAGTTCAAAATCGCTTGGGCTCTGAAATGGGAGGTGCAAATATCAAATTGGTCCAGTCCATTTACACGCGCAATCCACACTATCAATGGTGTACACTCAGTCAAACAAAAGTCAATCAATGATCACCCTTGGATCAAGTCAAGTCCACACAATAGTCAAAGTAGACCAATCCAACGCACGCACATGAAGGCACACACTACATACCATGCATTACACCACACAACGTTTAAATGAAATTAGAAATAAGAACACGTGACATGCACGCCTATTTTAATGCGCTGGCACCACTGTAGCCACATGATGATGAAAAATCAACGGCCACGATTAAAACGTACAAAACCCTAGCATTTACAGTCACCGGCCGGAGATGACCTCCGGTCATCTTCTCCGGCCAACAACCACCACCTGCAAATCTCAAATGTTCACCAAAACACACAATGCGCATACCAAAATGAAGCTGAGATAATGGAGATCAAAGATACGCAATCATTTTTCACATAACAAGCATGTACACAAAGAACAGAGGAGGAGAAGATATGCCCTAACTTTTGGATCTAAGCCTCTACAAGGCCTATCAACTAGCTGGAGAAGCAGAGCTTCTATCAAGCTTATATTAACAAAAACAAGCTAAAATTAATGAAAAGCAACTGAAGCAAAGTTGAATGATGAAACCTGAAAATGTGGAGCAATTGGAGATGTTGAGAAAACTAGAAATTATTGCTTCCTCTTTGAACTTCACTTGGCCAAATAAAGGCTGAGAAAAGCTTTGAATCTGTGAGAAATTGGTTGAAACAGTTGGAGAACACGACGAAGATCTAAACAACTTCAATGGATTAGGGATGAAGATGGATAATCTTGATGCAAAGCTATGAGGAACTGAAGAACAATGGATGAGTTCTTGAAGAATTCCAAGAGAAAACAAGAGAGTTTGTTGTAGGTGAATCATGAGAAAGTGAGAGAGATTGAAAAAATGAAGCTGAAAATGGAAATGTGAGTGAAGCTTTGATTTATAGTGTGCTCTAACCATGGTTAACCTGAGTTGGTTAACTGAGTTGAGGTGGTTTAAGTGAGTCATCCCTAACTAACTGAGTCAAGTTAGTTAGGGAGAGCAATGATATGGTGATGGTAACTTATGGTAAGCTATGGTGGAGATGAAAATGAAGCCAGCTCGTGTATGTTGCAGTAAGCAAGCTTATTCCACAAGTTTCATTCTTTCCCTTTCCATGTAATGAGCATGAGTTGCACGTGCCAGCAAGGAGTTGTTGGTTCTAAAATGGCAAAGTGTCATGAGGTGTGGAATGTGTGCATACACTTTGAAATAACAACAGCAACAACACTTTGTTTTTGGTTTGGTGACAGTTGAGAACAATGGAAACATGGTGATTTGATGATGTTTTTCTCTCTACTCAATGGATAGTTTGATGAATTTTTGGAGCCATTGGAAAGAGGGGATATGGGAGAACATGTTTGGTATGAGAAGCGAGTTGAAATGATGCTTGGAAGAGGTTGAAAAATGAATTGGAACATTCATATTTGGAACTGCATCATGGACGAGGCAAAGGGGTTGGCTGGAAAGGCATCTTGGCACCTGGGTTTTCAGCATGATCATAGCAAATTGGACTCAACATAACTTCTTAACCTTTGCTCAAATGAAAAAATCATGAACACCAATTTTGAAGATCTCACATAGAGGAACAACTTTCATGTTGAAAGATTTTTCATTTGAGTCCTCTAACCATGAGTAATTAATCAAAACATTTGGCTCACCACCTGTTTGTGAAAATGACTGCGCGTGACCTGAAACTTGCCCAAGCTGACTTGCATTTTTGCCCAAGTTTTCCTCAACTTTGATCATCCATAACTCTCTCAATTCTTATCCAATGGAGATGTTCTACACATGGATTTGAAGCTTAAAACAAGATCTTTTGTTGTGGCCGAGTGGAATTTTCATTTGATGTCTCAATTTTGAATGGCCTTGGTTCAAAGTCTGATGCAAAATGGCCAAAACTTGCCTTATTTAGTAACCCTACTTCTTCTAAAAATGGTAACTTTTCAAACCTTGATTTTTTTCATGATCCTTTTGGAGTTTCTTGATCAAATTTTGTACATTGGTCACATATAACATGAATTTCATGAATTTGGCCTCAAAAGGTCAAGAGTTGACTTTTCCTCTGATTATTTGACTTAGCCCCAATTTTCCTGATTTTTTATCTTTCTTCCAATTGAACCACTTCTAAAACCAATTGATATGCAATTTTCCACACTCATACATTTAAGAGCATGTAGAATACCATGACATCAAGTTTTGTCCAAAAAATCATAGATGCCCTGATT
This sequence comes from Lathyrus tuberosus, assembly GCA_022829125.1. NCBI lineage: Eukaryota > Viridiplantae > Streptophyta > Magnoliopsida > Fabales > Fabaceae > Lathyrus > Lathyrus tuberosus. The sequence goes on from JALAZF010000446.1 coordinate 979,282, forward strand.
TTAGGTCAAACCCTAATTTTGGTACCTTCTGGTTAGGAGGAAATTGCGCCTCTTCTAAATCCAAGTTCCTCTGAGTATGTTGTGTATCCTCTTAAAGGATGATGAGATATGCCACTTGAGGGTGACTTTGAACCAATAAGCCATCTCTTTGGAGGGGTTTCCTTCATTTTTTGGATCTCTTGCATAGTGTAGGATGTAGTGCTTCAATCTCCTATTGAATCTCACTTTCTTGAGGTTTTGGATGATCAATTGAGATAGTATGAGACATGAAAGACCTCTTGGCTTCCCTTGAGACAACTTGTTTGACCTTTTGTGCCTTGAATGATTCCTTGATTGTCCACCTTTCACCTGATCACATGCCTTGATGGTAAGAGGGATGTTATGCTTCATTTTTCTATGTTAAAGATGCAATGCAATGCTAATGAGATGGATATGATATGTGATATGATAATGCTATGCTATGATGACAAAAGAGAGAGAAAATTTTGGGGTATTACAATAACCTAGAATACTTCTAATTTTCTGGTGAATATCCACTTCTGAACGCATCAAAATCCAGACCTTCATGCAATCAACATATGATCCACTCCAGTCTTCCAAAACCTTACATCAGACTTCCAAGACAGTTCTTCTACTCCATCATTCTCCCATATGACAATGTAGATACTTCTTAGACACGATGTAAGTAACCAGTTCTTCATAGAACCTAAAATCCTCCACCAAGGATAACCAACCCAAAGATGTTCTAACATCAGTTAGGACATATTCCACACATTACAGACACCACACACCATGGTTCTTGATATGTTCCACCACTGGACTTACTATCAGCATAGTAATCCAAACTGAAGATCTTCACACAACACTGCGCCACCAAGAGTACTTGCTTATTAGTTTTCTAACCGTTTGTCTCCAAGAGTTGGTTTGAAACAAGTGGGGGAGAAGCTTACTTCCCGAAAATGTTAATGGTATGTGAAGTTGGATCAAGGTGATATTGATTGCAAGAGTGCAAATGTTGTTGGAACTGTGTTGCGAACCGACGAGAGTATGGACTCATGATTCTTATCGGTCAAGTTTGAGATGCCTTTGAGGGAGGACGAGCCGATAATTGCGATTTGCCTCTGAAGTGTAGATCAGAGTTTGGAGACAGTTAGGAGATGATGTTTTTACCTACTAAGCGAGTAAGATAACTCTTACAGGATGAAGCTTATATGAGCGCATGTGGGTGATAACGGTTATTTGAGAGGTGCGTAGACTACTGACGGCGGATTAAAGAGATGATTGAGATTAAGGATCCACTCCAAAGAAAATGATAATTCGATGAATCAATTGGTAGACTAGTATGTCCTGAGTATAATTGGATTGAAGTCGAATGATTTTCAGCGTTGAGTGAAAAGCAAGGATAGTTGGAGGATCTCAGAAGCAAGAGAGAGGTAGAACTCATGTTCACCAATTTCAATTTTCATTTTCGCAATTATGGAATAGCATTCATAAAAAGGGGTATAACTTTTCACTCGTAACTCCGATGGAAGCGAATCTGGATATTTTGGAAAGCTTATGAAATTCCCTACAGTTTGCATATAAATTTTGTCTTCGGCATGTTTTTGTAGAGAGAGAAAAACGCATTTGAATATTTGGGTTTGATGCTGATTTTGGTGGAAGTGTGTACACGGGATTTCTGGATCAACCGCCATTGCACAGGCGATAACTTTTTACTCGTAACTCGGATTTAAGCGATTCTTGAAGTTCTGAAATCTACATGAAATTCCCTTCATTTTGGAATATATTTTTGTGTTTGGGAGGTCCGTATTGAAAGAGAATATTGTGTTAGAAGTTGAACGATTCTTACTAGAGACGAGTAAGATAAGATCAAGTGTAAAATGTTTGGAAATAAGAAGGAGGTAAGGATATCGAAGGAGCACATAGAAATGCGGCGTATGCCAGTGGAGAATTATTAGAATATAGATTTCTTTGAGGAAGGTTAAATAGTAAAGTGGACTGTGTGTTATTGTTGATATGGTGTCGACATGTGTTGGGAAAATTTTGGAAGTTTGTATCACCAACCAGATGATGAGGTGGTACTATTGAGAGTGTGATTTGAATGAGAATCAAGTGTGAAACTATATGGATTATAGCGGTTCTGAGATTAAAGGAGAGACGAAGGATTGGTTAGTGTTGTTGAAGTTCTTAACTTGAATAAAGGTTTCGATTGGAGCAAACCGATTTGGATTGTACTTGGTGTCGTAGTAGTTCCAGTATTGGGAGAATATTCAGCAAATGTGTTGTGCTACGAGCGTGTATAGGAGAATATGTACTGGATTTTGGACTTTTTGTATTATTGACGAGGTGGAAAATAAGAAAATTAAGAAAACGTTTGTAAGCCTTAGAGAGATGGTGGAGCATTATGCTTAGGTAATTTTGAGCACAAGGTAAAGGACGCTATTGTAGTTGGGTAATGACGATTTATGCCACCGTTATGGTTGCCGGCTGTCTATTGACAAATTGAGGAACTAATCACTCTTAATCTCTTGTTGATAGTAGACGGAATCATGTTGGATGGAATAGACGTGTCTTGCCAACTGAGATTGTATGTACAGTGAATGGTTTGGAGTTGAGCCAAGTGCTTAAGGATTGTTTTGATTAGTCAATGCAAATTCTTATATAGGAAGATGAGGCGAACTCGAGGATGATAGCATGAGGTTGCGAGTTGATCGGTGAGTAGTATGGAAACTCACAGTTGTATTCGGGATAACTTGAGTTTTGATTTGCGATGAGTCGAGAATCCGATTGACATGAGACTTGAAGCATTATAGAGATGAACCAATGAGGAAGTAAATGGAAATGTAAGACCACGATTTGACCAAGGATGTCGGATAGAGAATAGTAGTGGCTAGTATGCCTTAAAGTGTATATAAGGAATATGAATCGTATCTTTAATACTTGTTTGGATAAGTTGGAACCGGTGTTCGTTGTGGATGTTCTGATCTGGTATAAAATCAGAAGAAGAGCGCGTAGAGTATTTGAGGATTGAGTTACAAGTATTGAAAGAAGCGAAGTTATATGTTAAGTTATCGAAGTGTGATTTTTGGTTAGTAAAGACGAGTTTACTTGGTTGTGTTAATTCAGATGAAGTTTTATGAAGAATTGTGTTAGTATGAGTAGGAATTGATGAATTGGTTTGTTGGACTGATTTGGTTAATGTGCATAGGTTGGGTATGGAGTATGGATGAAAAATCTGTGGTTAATTGGTGTTAAAGAACTGTTTGGAAAGTGTTAAGTCGCAGCGGGACATGTGTCTTTCGCAGGTTTTTCCTGCAGAATTCACAGATCCCGCTTAGCGCGGTCTGGGAGTGAAAGAGATGATTTATCTTATTGAGATTAATTGGACACATGTAGCTTATGCTGTTGGAATGCTGTATTGTTGCTGTTATGGCATTGGTAGGTGTTTATGATGATTTTGGACATCGTGTTAATACAAGATGGTAAAGTTGTAGCTTATGTTTTACGATAATTGGGGATTCATGAAAGTATTTATTCTATTCAAGATTTGGAATTGGTTACGGTTGTAGTTGTGTTGAATATTCGGAGGTATTATTTTTATGTAATCGGAGTTCGATGTATTCAGTAATCACAAGAGTATAGAATGCCTGTTTGGTTTGAATTTCCGATAAGTTAAGCCGAAAGTCATTTCTTATGTCTGCTTTGATGGTCAGAAGTTTGATGTAAATTTGGTAGATTAGATAGTTGCGAGTACTCAGAGTGCGCAGCGAAAGCGTGGTGTAGCGCAGTTGGTTCTTATGTGGGTATCAATGATGTCGGTAGTTTGGTTACGTTGATGTTGTGCTATGGGCTTTTGTGTCCTTATCTTTGTTGTTGCCTCGTTACCTATGGTGATGGTTCGAGTGCGAGTAGCTAATTCCTATGATGGGGAATTAGGGGAGTGTTGCCTATGGCGATGGTAACGATCGTGTTGTGTTCTGGTTCATAGTGAACCTGTGTGTTCTTAATTTGATTATTCTTTGTGTTTTGAGTTGGTCGTCGAGCGCATCGCGTGAGCGTTTCATCTTGTTGTCGTTGTCATTGATAAGGTGTATTGTTGTATTGCGTTATTCGTGGTGTTGCCATTCGTGGCATGAGAGTTGATTAGTTGGATGTGATAACGTATCTGGAGTGGTTTGTATCGAGTAAATTTTCGAGGACGAAAATATTCTAAGTGAGAGAGAGTTGTAACGCCCCATTGTTATTTAATTATTATTTGTAAATATAATAATGAGTAGTTGTAGTTGATTGTACGTTTGTTGTGTATTTGTTATGTTTTATGTACCCGTAGTGAGGGGTAGTGGCCTTAAGATTAAGTCTTGAGGGTAGTAGGGGTGTATGACTAATAACGTAGAGATTAGTGTGTAGCGAGCGATTTTGGACGCGGTTCTTAAGCGCTGGTCGCTCTCTGCGGTTGAGCTTAAAACTACAGGTCGATTCATTTTTTATCCTATTGTGAGCTGAATAAGGAAGGGAAATAGATGTCTCCAATTAACCCTGCTTGCATACTGAGTTTAAACAGTGGTCTGTTAGGTTACAGATGCTATCAATGTGGGGGGGCCTTTGTACTGGTTATTCGTATTTCGCCAATACGGTTCTTTCTTTCTTTTTTCTAGGTAAAGGGTTTCTGGCGGGGAATAAGGATTAGGATGTTAGGACTGATGCTTTTGAATTACTGCTTTTAATTGATGGAGATATGGGATTTGGGTTTTTTGTTGATTGCGCTCGCTAAGATCTTTTCTTTCGATCTTATGCCTACGTATTCCCGTTTACCGAAACAGGGAAATCAGAGCGTTCGTAGTTCCTCCTATTCTATGGGAGGAAATTGGTTTTTGGTGTCTTGTTCAAAGCCCAAGACGTGAAGCGAAAGGTGATTTGTATCTTGTTCAAAGCCCAAGATGTGAAGCTGAAAGGTCTATTTGTGTCTTGTTCAAAGCCCAAGACGTGAAGCTGAAAAACCTCGACTTTAGAGAGAATTTGTCATCTCTAAAGAGGGGGAAGGAGAATTACTTTAACTGGGATACGCGGATCCGAGCAATGCTATAATTTCCGAAGAAAGGGTTTTAACCTGAAGGAGAAGACTTTAACTCAGTGTAGAGCAATGCCATCTTTCCTTAGGAATTTCTCATGCTAAAAGAGGGACAGTGGCATGGATATAGATGATCCAGAGGCTTGCCGCTTACAGCGATTAGATGAAGGGAAAGGAGTTGTTGATGTTTGTGTACTGTGAACGAGGCACAACTTTGATGCTAAAAGGTTGATTGGATCAACCAGTGGTTTTCTTATACAAAGCCTAAGAGGAGGCTAATTTCCGCTAGGAAAATCATTATACAAAGCCTAAGAGGAGGCTATTTTGTGTCTCGTACAAAGCCCGAGAGAGAGGCTAAAGGTTTTTGACCCAGTGGGGCATATCGTTATACAAAGCCTAAGAGGAGGCTAGCAAAGAGTTCGACTCTTGCTTAAGGGATTTATATCTCGTACGAGGCCCGAGATGGAGGCAAAAAAGGGGTGATTGACTCAACGAGGGAATCTTTTGTGTCTCATACAAAGCCTGAGAGAGAGGCTAAAAGGCTGTTTTGACTCCACTGGGGAGAATTTTGGTATCTCGTACGAAGCCCGAGATGGAGGCTATTGTAACTGTTTCAGTTGAGTGACAGATCCAATATACTGATTTAAAAGAGAAAATCAGTTCTTATATGAGTAACACTGTACACAGGGATTTAATTTGAGGATCAGGGATATTTCCTTTTCTTTGAGGAAACGGGAAATCCAAAGGGTATTGAGACTATCCGAGTCTGCGGGTTTCCTTCCTATTTAACGAAGGGTGCTTGAGAATGTCTTTAAGACTCAAGGAAGTTAGACTGTCCAAGTCTAGAGTTTTATCTTTTGTACTATGCTTCGAGAAACAGTAGTAGACTCTATGAAAGGACTGTTCTATGAGGATGACTAGGTTCTGTTCCTATACCTCTAGGAGGTCGTCGGGATAATTTGTACAAAGCCCAAGAGGAGGCTGGAATCTTTTAAGAAGCCGACGGGTCCTTGTACGAAGCCCAAGAGGAGGCTATCATTCCCGGAGGAAGAGATTATTATACGAAGCCTAAGAGGAGGCTGTGAATACTTCTAAGAAGCCGTAGGGTCCTTGAATAATGCCCAAGAGGAGGCCGATGCTTTTAAGAAACCCGTGGGTCTATCATCTCCTTTCCATTAGGAGAGATAACTCTTTTAAAGATGAAAACCACTGGTAAACGTGCGAGGTTTACTATCCAACGACTTTTAACTTTAAAAGAGGGTTCCTTAGTTAAGGTCCAAGATTATGACCGTAGTGGGTACCTAAACCCCGAGACATTCAAGGCAAGCTATCCACAAGGAATAGATCAAGTCAGGAAAGTTCGAGAATTTGGAAGAAACTCAAAGATGCCATTCACGGAGAATACATTCATCTTTGGGAATAGAGTTCCTAGACAATTCCTAAGGAGGACAGCCGAAGAGAAGACTGTATCTGGTGCTCCTATTGGGGATCTAGGCGTCTATTTCTACGAATAAATGAAACGGCGTCACTTAGTTCTAGACGTAGTTGCCGGGGAAACTCGAAATATCTATACTATTATTACACAGTAGATATGAGTTTATGAAAGGAGACTTACAGTGAAACAGCCCCACAATACAGTTTATAATATGAAAGCAATAAATGAAAGCGATAACCACTTACTCGGTTGTAGTGCTTCCATGCTGTTTGGTTAGTTGTTCAACAAAGAAAGATTGAAAACAACAGTATATTCAAAATCAAAGGAGAAAGTGCTTTGAAAAAGAAAGATTTGGGGCTTACAGCTCAAGGAGAGGCCCAGGGTTTTATTAGTGAGCGCACTGTTTGAATTTGTACAGCAGGACTTATACAAGTGACTGGGGCCCAAAAAGGTTTTCTGTACAAAGGGATGGGTCTTACACTCTCTCAAGAGGCCCAAAGTGTTTTAAAGAAAAAGAAATGGGTCTTACTACTCGAGGGTAGACCCAGATGGTTTTTATTTTTAAACGGGCGACGATCGCGCCATTTACTTGTACAGAGGGACTTATACAATGAGTGAGGCCCAAAAAGTTTTTGTACAAGGGGGGATGTGTCTTACACTCTCTCAAGAGGCCCAAAAAGGTTTAAAGAAAAGAGTGGGGCTTATAACACGAGGGTAGGCCCGGATGATTTTTGAAAAGGCGACGATCGCGCCGTTTGTTTTTTGACGGTATCGGGACTTATACAATAAGTGAGGCCCAAAGATAATTTGGTCAAAAAAAGGATTGGGTCTTACACTCTAATAGAGGCCCAAAGTGTTTTGAAAATGATTTATGAGGGTTGAATTAATCCAAAACCCTAATTTGTTTTCAAAATGTATTTAATTGAATAAAAATTCAATTAAAATGATCAAAAATTGTTTTACACATGGAAAACAAATTGTGATCTTGGATTAATGCTTCAAAAATTAAGTATTGACCTACAAAATAATTAGAAAGCATTAAAAGTTGCAAAATCAATGTAGAAAAAATATTTAAAATGCCAAAAACAATTAAAATATTAATTCTTTGTAAAAATATCAATTATATGAAATAAATAATATTTTTTGGGATTTTTTGATAAAATAAAATATTTTAACATTTTTGTGAATTATTAAAAAAAGAATCAACTCAAAATCATTAAAACTCAGAGAGAAATTAATTTTAGAATCAATTAAACAAAATCACAAAATTCAAATATTCAAATATATGAAAATGGCGCCAAGAACAACACCAAGAACATGCACGTTTTTCAGTTTGCCCAGATTTGCATTTTCCATCCAATCTCATTGAATACGTAATTATAACATGCAATCCACATATCATTATGCTCGTCTCAACCTCACGATCATGTCTATGTACTTTAATTTCATTTAAATTAAACATACAACAAGAAATCACGAAGAGACCTCAAGAACCCTAATTTCTGCATGAAGGCTAGGATTTTTGATACACGATTCAAACAATGCAATTAATTGAGGGAAAACATTCAATGCATGATTATGAACATATGGCCAAATTATTGTGCGAGGAAATATGCATAGATTGAGAGATGACCAAGTATGTGCTTACCTCCAAGTCGTGACAGCAAGAGCAGATGTGATTTTGAGTTGGAGGTGTTACAGATAAGTTGTGATGATCTGAACAGCTTCCCTACACCATATGGAGTGTGTTTGAACACTTGGATTGAATTGAAATGGACTGGATCAGTTTATGGCATCTCAACTGCACCTTGTTTGAAATTTTGAGCAACCAGCTGGTGATTTCATGAAATTGATGTTTCAGAAGTCATGTGAGTGTTTGATCAGCTCATATGTGATGTATGTGAGGTGTGTGAGTGATTGGTTTGTGCAGAATTTCTCTCAAACTCAAAACCCGATAGCTACCTTGCTAAGAAAGGCATTTTTGCCAAGAGAAAGAGATTTTGAGGAAAGCATCTATTAGATGGCTTTGGTGTACATAAACTGACCATAATTGAGCTCTATTTATAGTAGAGCAAGTTTGTTTTGCAAGGAATAGTGCATGGCAGCTGGTAAGTAGGTTCCCTCAATGTTGGCCAATGGAAATGAAAGTCTCCTCTAGCCATTGACTAGAGGTTAGGGCACAGAGCTTTGGTCCCCTTGGTCTTGGATAAGTCTTGACTGATTTCAGATGAGAATGGCTCAGTCCATGCCACCTTGATGGTTCCATTGAATGACTCATTCCAAATTTGAAGTCTTGTCCCTATTTTGGCCATTCTAGGTTCAACATGCTATTCTTTGTTCCTTGGACCTTGGAGGCTTGGCTCAGTGATTGTCCCCTTTGGATTCAATCCTCTGAGGTGTCCAAGTGGATTGGAGCAATTGCAATTGGCTGATTTTGGCAAATCGAGCCAAAGTGCAAATTCTGCCTTGCTTTGACAGATTTCAGCAAGGCAACTTGCCAATGTTGTATCTCATGATGTAGGTTGAATTTGGCAATGTTCTTGGCCATTTTGGAAAGCTCTTACATGATACAACAACTGTTTGAACAAGTTTGGTTTTTATCTCTTTTGATTCCAAGTGAAAAATCCCCCTACATTTGGCAAAAAGTGAAGCAGAATTCTGACTTAGTGAAAATTTCACTAAGTGTTGGAAAAAGTGACTTTTTCACTTTTCAGCCACTTTGATCATTCCATAACTCAAAATCCTTAATGAATTGGAATGACTTGTAGTTGAAGTTTTTGTAGGTGATAATGAGGGCTACAAATCCATCTTTGGATGAGAAAAAATGGCCTTGTGGTTTAGGAGTTATGGTCCTCCAAAGTTGGTACCTTTGCCACTTTATTTTTAACTTAGAAAAATTTCTAAGTTTTATGGTTACCCCTTTTACAAGTTATCTCACTTTTCTTGATTTTTCTTGATGAATGATGATTCAAATCATACATTAACATCATTTTAGGGTTAAAAATCCATTTAGGTGAAAAATCTCAAAAAGTCAAAGTTGACTTTTGTGCACAGTTGACTTTTTATTAGATGAATTCCAAACTGTGCAATTCTTCAGGAAATCATGTCCTTGACCTAAATCAAACTTGATGGACATGTTCCATGGGTGTCATAGGGTATATTCAATCATGTATTAGGGTTTGGGAGCATGTCTTGGTCAAAAGTCAAAGTTACAGTTGACTTTTCCCTTAAAACCCTAATTGTGGTGCAGATGAAAATGAGACTTGTTGCTCAAGCTTCTTGGATTAATCCATTGTTCCAAATGGATCAATATGGTATATTAGAGACCCTCAAATCATCTCTTGAGGTCTTGGCTCATGGTTTGTCCCAAAAGTCAACTTAGGCGTGAATTAGGTCAAGAAACCCAAATTCCTGATTTTTGATGAATGCATCCCCTGAGGCAAAATTGACTTGATGCATGGGTTCATGAGGTTCCATGAAGTATATTAGGTCATGTTTTGGGTCATTGCCTTGTGCCCAGATGAAAATTTCCATCTGGAGGCCTTGGTCAACCAAAACCCTAATTTGGTGACACTGTCGATCTTGAGACTTGATCCACCTAGAAGGGAGCAGCCTTGTGCTTAATCCTTGAAGTGGGAGTCCTTTTTGATCCATTGTGGATGTTTGAGAGATTAGACAAGTTGAAGATCATGTCATTTCTTGATTGATCCTTTGTCTAAAGCTCAGAGAGGGCTTGAAACCCTAATTTTGATTGTATTGGATGCTCACCCATCTTTGGGGAGACTGATGAAGCATAAAGGTACATCCATATTGTGATGATGATTTTCACAATGATAGGAAATCTAAGTGGTCAAAATTTGGGGTATTACAGATGCCCCTATTTAATCTTCTTGGACCCCAAGGTATGAATGACGAAGGGATTCGAGCATTCGGGGTGCAAGAGGATTAAATATCGGAATATCTGAAATTTTGATGGTGGTTATGAATGGTAGCTTACACATTCATCTTCTTTAACTAAGCAATGATGCTTAGAAAAGGTAAACTTCCCCTCGATCCTGGTCTTCAGCCAAGGAACTGGTCTCAGTTTTCTTTTGAAATAAACCTCCCCTCGTTCTTGGTTTCCTACCAAGGAACTGGTCTTAGTTTCTGATTTGAACTTCCCCTCGATCCTGGTTTCCTACCAAGAACTGGTCTTAGTTTCTGATTTGAACTTCCCCTCGATCCTGGTTTCCTACCAAGAACTGGTCTTAGTTTCTTTTGTCAATAAACTTTACTGACAAGGGACGCTATTCGTAGCGGTTTTCCTCAAACTTCTCGCCGAATTTTCCTGGGGAGATGCCATTTGAGTGGAAAGAGTTTTGATGTCAGACTTGCTGGGGAACCCATTCGTCTGAGTTGTAGAGGTACACAAACTTCTCTGTTGGAGACGCCATCTGTCGATTCTACTGGGGAAAGCGAGTCTCTTGGGAGACTATTTTCGTTTGGGATCTTACATCATACTTTTCTCGGGATCTTCCCGGAGAAATGCCATATGATGGGGTCCAATTTTGTGGGGCCGATGACCTTTTCATCAGCGGTCCTTTCGGAGCAAAACTGGCATGCTGCCGAATCTCTGATCACGAGGCTTTCTCTGTGGATTTTCCTTAATCCGCGAAAGCGAGGATATCATCTTCAATGGCGAAGAGTGACATTTGTTGAAGGTTCTCTGATCTTTCAGAGGTTCAAGTTATCAAAGTGGTCAAGGACCAACTTTTTTCCAGAATTAAACCGGAAGCGAGGTTGTTCAGTCACAGTATTTCCTGACGAGGCAAGAACTGACAACTCGATTGAGAGGACTTCTACCACTAGGGGACAAGACCGACTAGAGTGATAGTGATGCAATACGAAATGCGAACGCAAATAAAATGCATGAAGTATGTATATTTATGCTGACAAAATAGACGCGACATACAGACTAATGGATGAACACAATTGGATACTCGGCCATCGCGGGGCGAAGAAGTACCGTTGATTCAAAATAGCAATTCCACCTTGCTTAGGAGACATAGTCCACGCGGGGAGCTATGTTGATCGGGCTTAGGAGATGAGAACTCGGCCGAGGCGTGTCAGACGAAACAAGGTCTCTGACACAGTTGATCCCTTCATTCAGGCAAACTGATTTAGAAGGAGTACTTTGATTCTGCACTTTGAAGTCCGCTTACTTCGGGAGAAGCGATCGATGTTCTTCTGATGTTCAATAGTCAAAAGAAATGCCATCTTTAATTTAAAAGCAGAAAAAGTTTTTAACAAGTAAATTCATTTTCGTTTTTTTTCAAGAATCGCTGATTAAGCTTAAACAACGTCGTTCTGTAAAGCTAAAACAAGTAAAGAATTACAAACAAAAGCACAAGGGCTCAAATTTTATTGATAAGATGAAGATCAGCCAAACGCGTGATTCCAAAGAGTATATACAAAGTTAGAAAATGGTAATTTACAGGAAAAAGGGCTACATTGAAACATAACGACCACTATCCTTCTACCAACTTTGAATTCGGGGCATCCTGAGCTTCTGTCGAAGATGACCTTGACTGGAGTTTTCCTCCGATGGATGATGTAACTGCTGCTGAGGGACTTGCCTCTGTTGAACATAGTTACTTGCCATTATCCCTAATTTTTGCCTGGATTGTACTATGAGATTTCCAATCTATCGGGATGATTCTTTTTTTTTCATGTCTCTAACTTTTTCCTGGACCGCCCTTTCGGGTTTTCAATCCACCGAGACGTTTTTTTTTTAGTTTAGGCGAAGTATTTCTTGACTACATCAACATTCGTGGGGTAGGAAAATTCCTCTCCGTCCATGGTTGCAAGTCTCAAGGCGCCGCCTGAGAAAGCTTTCGTGACCACATAGGGGCCATCATAATTCGGGGTCCATTTGCCCCGAGAGTCAGTGAGAAATGATTGTATCTTCTTGAGCACGAGGTCTCCTTTTCTGAAGACACGAGGTCGGACTTTTTTGTCAAACGCCCTTTTCATTCTCTGTTGATATAACTGACCGTGGCATAGTGCCGTGATTCTCTTTTCTTCGATCAGGTTCAGTTCGTCGTGTCGACTTTGACACCATTCAGCTTCGGTGAGCTGAGCTTCCATCAATACTCTGATTGACGGGATCTCTACTTCTATGGGAAACACTGCCTCCATGCCATATACTAGAGAGAAAGGGGTAGCCCCAATTCCGTTTCCGTAATGATTGACAGCTCCGTCAAAGATAAGTCTCCACTGGGAACCTGGTTCTGGCCCTTCACTGGGTAGCGGTTCATCGCAATCTTTCATTTTTAGATACATGACATCTTCGTCTGGGAAGTCAAACCCGATTGATTCTTGATTGTCAATCGGTTGATGAGCCAAATGATCGGCTAAAATACTTCCCTTAACGGCTTTCTGAGCGTGGTACTCTATGTCATATTCTGATAGTAACATCTGCCAACGGGCAATCCTTCCCGTGAGAGCAGGTTTTTCGAAAACGTACTTGATTGGATCCATTTCGGAGACCAACCAAGTAGTATGACGAATCATGTACTGGCGAAGACGTTTGGCTGCCCAAGCCAAAGCGCAACAAGTTTTCTCAAGCATTGTGTACCGAGTTTCGCAGTCGGTGAATTTCTTGCTTAGATAGTAAATGGCAGACTCTTTCCTTTTAGTTTCGTCTTGTTGGCCAAGTACACATCCCATTGAGTCCTCTAGGACTGTGAGGTAAATGATTAGTGGTCTTCCTTCCACTGGAGGTGATAGAATCGGAGGATTCAACAGGTATTCCTTAATACTGTCGAAGGCGGTTTGGCAATCTTCTGACCAAACGCGATCCTGGTTCTTTTTGAGTAATTTGAAAATCGGCGCACAAGTGGCGGTCATAAGGAATATGAATCTGGAGATGTAGTTCAAACGTCCCAGAAATCCTCTGACTTGTTTTTCAGTTTTCGGAGAAGGCATTTCTTGAATGGCCTTGACCTTGTCAGGATCAACTTCAATTCCTTTCTGGCTGACGATGAACCCTAGTAGTTTCCCTGAACGGACACCGAAGGTGCACTTGTTGGGATTCAAGCAGAGCTTGAATTTTCTTAGACGTTCGAACAATTTTGATAGATGTTCAACGTGCTCATCCTCTGTTCTTGATTTTGCAATCAAATCATCGACATATACCTCGATTTCTTTGTGTATCATGTCATGAAACAGAGTAGTCATGGCCCTTTGATAGGTTGCCCCGGTATTCTTCAAACCGAATAGCATTACCTTGTAATAAAAGGTACCCCATAGGGTAATGAACGAAGTTTTCTCCATGTCTTTCGGCGCCATTTTGATCTGGTTATAGCCCGAGAATCCATCCATGAAGGAGAATACTTTGAACTTTGTTGTGCTGTCAACCAGCATGTCAATGTGTGGTAAAGGAAAGTCGTCCTTTGGACTTGCCTTGTTTAGATCTCTGTAATCAACACACATTCTGACCTTTCCATCCTTTTTGGGAACGGGTACGATGTTGGCTAGCCATTGAGGATATTCAGATGTAGCGAGGAAACCCGCGTCGATCTGTTTCTGTACCTCCTCCTTGATTTTGATGGCCATGTCCGGGTGAGTCCGTCTCAACCTTTGCTTTACTGGCGGACATTCCGATCTTAACGGTAAATGATGTTCCACGATGCTGGTATCCAACCCTGGCATATCCTGATAGGACCAAGCGAATACATCAGGGAATTCTTTGAGAAGCTTTATCAAACCCTCTCTGGCAGTTGGACTGAGCAGTGCTCCGATCCTGATTTCTTTTCTCTCTTTTTCTGAACCCAAGTTTACCGTTTCCAACGGTTCTTTGTGAGGTTCAATGGACCTTTCCTCTTGTCTGAGTAGCCGGGAGATCTCTTCTGGAATTTCGTTGTCATTTTCTTCTTCAGCCTCGAATACCGGGAACTCAAAGTTGGAAGAAGGCATCGGATCGTATGTTTCAACGGGGTATAAAACAAGCAATCTACATGACGTGATGATTCGTGTTTAGAAGAGATAGAGAAAATGCAAGTGTGTGCAGTGTATTTGTTTTACTGCTTGTTTTTATGATTGAATTGTTTTTTAGGATTACCATTTTCTGAAAAAGCAAAAAGAGAAAACAGCAATTAAAGCGAAAATTACAGAACGACGTTATTTTATTAATGAACAAGTCGAATCTTGAAACTACAGCCCTATAAAACAAAACTCACTCGCTTCGGGCAAAGCGAAGAGGGAAATTTACAGAAAGCGAGCCCTATCAAAACATCCGTTTCACCTAGGCAGGGTGAAAGGTTAAAGATGGCAATTACTTTGACTGGCGAACGACCTTCGGAACCTCGACAGCAACCCATTGGCGGCGAACTCCTCGGTGAATCACAAAGTCTGGCACCTTCCTTGATTTGTCTTCAGAAATGACGCTGATTTCTGGTGGAGCAGGATCACTGGAATCTGTCTCCCAAGCAGAATTGTCGTAGGAGGATTCCTCTGTTGCACTTTGCATAGCATTGGTGCTCTCAGCTGTATCTCCCCATCCAGTTGACAGGATATCTTCGAGCCTGATACGAGAGCTTTCGGGAGCGGTGTACTTGACCATATAGTCGTATTTTCCACTCGGTTGTCCCAAGGTGTCCCAAACTTCTTTGGAACTGGAGAAGTCATCCCTCTCGATGACGTTGACCTCAGGAAAAGCATAGTTGATGAATTCTAGTCCTGCAAACGTTGCGAATTCATCTTCATGTTGAGTAATTTCTAAATGACCTGAGTGTTGATCCCATGACATGGTGGGGACACAGGTATTCTGTTCAATGACGCTCAGCTGAGTTTCATTACTCGGCTGACTTTCTTGCCCCAAGTTTCCTGGGTAAGGCTGCCACATTGGCAGGCCATCCATCGGGCCATATTAATTGTGATCAAAATTTTCTTTCATCAGAGTGTCTTCCTCTAATGAATTTGGCGGAGCACGGCATCCTTCCGGATCACAATCTCTGTAGATCATTTCGACATCTGATCTTGGTATAAATCTCGGACTTTCTGGAAGAAAGCAAAAAGGCATAGGCACCTCTTCCTGAGACATATAGCCGTCTTTGTTAAGGTAGGACTTCCATTCTTCATCCGTGTTAGAGGGATCTTCCTCATTGATAGCATGAACTGTCTGAGACACTGGGTGAAGAAAACCTCCACTGTGGAAGAAGTTTTGAAGGGGATGAAGACTTTCATCGTTGGCGGCTGTCTGGGTACAGGTTGCAGAAAAACCAAGACCCTTCTTTGTTTTATTGTCAATAGGAATGACAAGCCGTCCCCATCCTGTCGTATCGGTACTCTCGACCGCTTTGATAGCATCTTTGTATGAAGAAATTGAAGTTCCTTCTTCGAACTGATTGTCCTTGCTCACCGATAGTGCTTGGAACTGAGTTCCAATAACCTCCTCGGGTTCCACACAAGTAGATGATGATAAGTTACTCACGAGCAAGGCTTGTTCCCCACAAACCGTGACAAGTTGATCGTTCTTGATGAACTTTAGCTTCTGGTGGAGGGTTGAAGTAACCGCTCCAGCCTGATGTATCCAAGGTCTTCCTAATAAACAACTGTATGTTGCCCGGATGTCCATGACCTGGAAAGTGATTTGGAAAGTGTGAGGACCAATAGTTATGGGAAGATCAACTTCGCCGATAACTGTTTTTCTGGATCCGTCGAATGCTTTGACGACGACCTCGCTGACTCTCATCGGAGGGCCCTTAAATGATAATTGCACCAAAGTGGACTTCGGCATAACATTCAGGGCTGACCCTGTGTCTACCAGTACGTTGGCTAAAGCATCGCCCTGGCAGTTAACTGTGATATTGAGCGCCATGTTATGACGGCGACCCTCTTCAGGTAATTCCTCATCACTAAATCCCAAATTGTTGCAGGAAGTGATGTTAGAGACAATGCTATCGAACTGTCTGATTGTTACATCCTGTTCCACAAAGGCCTGCTCCAAGACTTTCTGTAGAGCCTCTCTGTGTGCTTCTGAACTGAGTAACAGTGATAATACTGAGATCTTTGAAGGAGTCCGTAACAGTTGATCAACGATGTTATATTCACTCCTTTGGATGAGCTTTAGCATCTCATCTTTGTCTTTTGAAAAGTCAGGATTACTAGATTGACCGACTGGTGGATCAGGAATTTCTGCCTGAAGTTCCTTTTCTTTGTTGGATTCTCCAACCCCTCGGTTGAAGATTCGACCGCTCCGTGTTACACGACTGATGTCTGTAATATTCACGACGGAGGGTAATGGAATTTCCTTTCCATTCTCGATTATTGTTGCACCGTATTTGTAAGGGATAACCTTAGTTGATTCATACGGTAGTGGCCCCGGTAGATAGATGACTATGGGAACCTTATGATTTTTCTGACCATCATAAGTAACCTTGATCCGTTCCCGGTTGGGAACTCTAGATTCGTCAAGTAGAGGAATGATGGCAAAAACATCCCTGATCTGGTGATGACCAGAGATCGTGACAACATTCTCAACTTGATCGGCAAGGTAGTTTGGCGACCAAATGATGGGTCCAGAACCCGGATATGAATGAATTTCTCCATGATCGATCTGACCCTGAAGAGCGGCTCTCACAAGGTAACACCCTTGGTTACTTTCCGAACAGACGCTACAGCTGTCATAGTTGTGTGGTGGCACCTGGCCACGCCCACTTTGAATGCAATGCAACCTCACTAGGTTATCTTCCATTGATCGGACATCCTGACTTTGACGACGAGTAGGATTCTTGTTATTGATACTAATCTGCTGAGTATCTTCGTCCATGTAGATTGGCATCCACCAGTGATTTAACAAGTGCTGAAGTGCCTTCTGGACAAGGGTACAACCTCGATCGTTTTCGCAACCTGCTTTACAATTTTGATAATCATGTGATATTAAGAATCCGAGTCAGACCTGCTCAGCATGTAACTCTACCAGGTTGGTATTCATCACACGGATGTCAAAGATCTGAACCATGTTGATTTGATAGGAATTCCTATCATGGTAGTCTTGGATCCATCCAAGATACATCTGACGCTGGAGGGCCTCTTGTATGAAAGAGCATCCCTATTTGTTTACCGAGCAAATCAGACAGGAACTGTAATCGTGCTGCGGCAGATTATGATACTGGCTTTGCCTTGAGTGCATCGCCACCAAGTTGACATTCATCACACGGATGTCGTGGTTTTGAATGACGTTGGAATTCGTGTAAACCATGTTAACTCCACGAACTCGTTGCTCTTGGATCCATCCGAGATCCATCTGTTCCTGCAGAGCTGCTTGCACCACAGAACATCCTTGGTTATCTTTAGAGCAGATATCACACTGGTGATAGTTATGAGGTGGCACATGGCCATATCCACTCTGTCTACAATGCATCTTGACCAGATTGGTCCCCAATAAGAGTACATCGTGAATTTGATAGACATTGTTAGTCTCTTTCTCAATCAGATTGACTGCAGCCTTCTCATGTTGAGGCAGCGGGTTCGTGAGAACATTGGGATTCGTATCTTTGAAAGATAAGAGCCCGCTCCTAACAAGCTTTTGCACGTCGGATTTGAAATTGAGACAAGTCTCAATGTTATGCCCTGAACCTCCTTGATGATAAGGGCATGTTTGATCCACCTTAAACCAGAAAGGCGGATTTTCCGAAACTGAAAGGGGAGACTTAGTCTGAATGTGCCCCTTGGCCAGCAGTAACGGAAACAACTCTGCGTACATTACAGGTATAGGATCAAATCCTGGTGGCCGTGTTGTACGGTTGTTGTTATATGGAGGACGAGCCTGCTGAAGAGGCTGTTGTGTCCTTTGTTGGTCAGGTTGGCTCTGCGCAACCTGAGGTTGATACATAGGAACAGGCACGGGGCCGATAGCAGGAGTAACAGCTGCTACTGGCTGATAACGACGCCTTTGCTTTCTGAGAGAGATATTCCCAATATCTTGCTCTTTTTTCTTAGGGAGAGCACTACCGTATTTTTTAGTACCGCTCGTTGATCCAATGTCTTTTACCAAACGTCCTTCTCGGACGGCTTCCTCAAGACGTACACCCATGCCGACCATTTCGGTGAAATCACTGGGTGCACTGGCGACCATTCGGCCATAGTAAAATGAGCTTAAGGTCTTTAAGAAGATTTTTGTCATCTCTTTTTCCTCAAGAGGTGGACAAATTTGAGCGGCAATTTCACGCCACCTTTGAGCATACTCCTTAAAGGTTTCCTTTTCCTTTTGCGACATTGATCTGAGTTGATCTCTGTCGGGTGCCATGTCTAAATTGTACTTGTATTGTTGGACGAAGGCAGTACCAAGATCTCTGAATGTACTGATCGTAGTACGGTTTAAACCCATGTACCATTTGAGTGCGGCACCGGTCAAACTATCCTGGAAGTAGTGAATCAGCAGGTCCTGATTCTCCGTCTGAACTGACATCCGCCGAGCGTACATCACCAGATGGCTCTGAGGGCAAGAGTTACCCTTGTATTTTTCAAAGTCGGGCACTTGGAACTTGTGCGGGACTTTCACATTTGGGACCAAGCAGAGGTCTGCGGCGTCCTTTCCAAATAGACCCTGACCGCGAATGGCTTGTAGCTCTTTCTGCATTTCCAGGAACTGTTCCTGGAATTCCTCCATTCTGTCAAACATAGTTTCCTTCTTACCAGAAGGTGTTGGTGGAATCTGTCCTTCCGGGACAGTGTGCACCACAGGGGGTGGTACCGTGACTACGGCAGTAAGTCTTGGCGCCTCCCGAAGTTTGTAACCTTCAGGAGTCTTGAGTATGCCCCTGGCATCTTCGCTTTCCCGAAGTTTGTAACCTTCAGGCCCAGCGGCTTCTGTTGCGATTCCCTGATCTTCATTGATCGGCGGAACATATCCTTCCGGGATATAGTTAACAGGCATGCCCCAAGGACGAACTTTCGGTATCTGATACCTAGGATCATACTTTTCTATGATGGGCATTGAGGTGATCTCTGAGATCACAGTTCTTTGTAGCTGAGCTTCTGCCATGGCTTGCATGTCGTTACGAAGCTTTCTCATATCCTCTCTCAGAGCGTCGATCTCTTCTTTCAACTCTCTGTTTTCTTCCTCAAGATCATCCATCTTTTTCTGACGATTGGCCCGAGTATTATACGAATGAGACAGTTTGACTCTAGAATCGAGACACAAACGTGAGATTCGTAGGTAAGGAGAATACGCGATGTGAGAATGATGAAATGCAATGATTATATTAATTGTTTAATGGTTAAGCAAAATAAACTTCGACAATTAGATTGCAAATATCAAACAGTGGGGAAACCCTTTTTTATTGAAATTCAAAGGATTACAGAAATGGAAATACAGTAGATTACAAAGTGCAGAAACAGAAACCTAAACTAATGGGTCCCGAGTCCTCTCTGAGGAGAAACCGGGTGCTGATTCTGGTATCTTCCTTTTCTTTGACCGGGGCGCTTGGGCCGTTGTCGGGTTGTCATTCCTTTGCCAAGTGAAAGGAGTGAGCAAATTCCTTTGGTCATCTTGATTCTCTACAGCATGCTGCTCCAAAATTTCAATCAGAGCATCTTTCTCTTTTAGTAGTTGCTGTATTTGGATACACTCTACGTCGAGGGTGCGGTACTTGTTCTTCCAAGATCTTCTTTCCTTTTGAACTTTGTTGAGAGTAACCTGAAGCTTTTCAGTTTCCGTCATGAAGTACATGACAGTTTCCCTTGGTGGAAGAATTTCGTAACGAGGATAAGGCATTTTTAGCTTGAGAGCTCTGGTTTGTACCCAATGGAGATAAGGCTCCATCGAGACACAGTCCGGTTTTCCCAGAGACTCTCGTCCTTTCTTATGAACATGTTTCCAAGCTTGCACTATTTCCATCTTTAGTGCTCTGTCGTTTTCTCCTTTTTTGAAGAAAAGACCTTCCAGATGAACACCCAGTGGGATGTGTCTCATCGGGTATCCAAATTGACGAAGAACCAATATCGGATGATAGTTAATTCCTCCTTTAGTTCCTATGAGGGGTACGCTGGGGAAGTTTCCACAACGGTCAATGATTCTGATTCCCTCATAAATCCTATTACACCAATCTATATCAGAGTTGGTGAGGGACATGATCTTCTGCGACCAACGTAAGACACTCTTGCAATCCCAAAAAGCAGCAGACTTGGGCAAGTGAGAGATAAACCATTTGTAAAGCAAAGGTACACATCATGTGATCTCCCCTTCGCTGTACAAATTTCCCAAGTGTACAGAATGATACGCATCTGCGAGCAAAGTCGGCACAGGATTTCCAATGAGAAAAACCTTAATAGCGTTGATATCGACGAAGTTATTGATGTTGGGAAACAAAAATAACCCATAGGTGAGCAAGACAAAGATGCTTTCAAAAGCAGTCCCGTTCCCTATACTAGCAAAGTACAGAGCTTTCTTTGTCAAGAACCGGGCTGGCAAACCTTGGATGCCACCCTTAGTGGTCATGTGAGTCCTGACCTCAGACTCGCCCAAATGAATTGCTCTTGCAATAGTCTGATTCTTTGGAATTTCTTCCAGTCCAGAAAACGGAGCTCGATCAGTGATATGTAAATCAGTCAGATGAGAATACTCCTCCAGCGTTGGTGATAGCTGGTAATCCGGGGATGTGAAACAATGATAAACCGGATCGTAGAATTGAATGAGCGCGTCCATGATCCCCTTAATCACATGGACTCTTAACAGTGGTAGCAAACCACCGTGCTTGGCTCTGAAAGCCTCTGGGTTAACGATCATCCTCGCTAACTTTCTCAAATCCCCTAGTTTTGGAACCTTGAAGGTATACTGGCGAGTTCTCCTTCTACCGAAATCCATTAATGCAATCTTTTTCTCTGATATTTGCAATCACAGTCTTAGTTTAATTTGAAAAACAGAGAGACTAGAAGAGAAAGTTTTTTTAATGTTTTAATGTTTTATTAAATGAATGCATGAATGCAGCACACAAAAACATAGAAAAAACATGGGGTCAAATGGTCGTTGTCATGAAGTCAAGGCTCTACCCATCCCCAAAGGTTTATACTAGGGTGATTTTTGTACCTGTACTCATTATCATCAGCTCCTCCCAGGAAGGCAGACAACAAGCGGATCGCCAGCGAGTTGTGTGCAATCTTAGAGTAAGTGCTATTCACCGAGAATAGATCACCAGCCTCAAATGAGGGTAGTATCGCGTAACAGCTATTTCCGATAGCTTCCGCACTACGAAAAAGGTTGGCTTTTCTTAAGTGTATACTCAATCTCACCACATGCGGCATCACACGCATTCCCAGTAGAAGAAAAATAAACACGTATAGCAATTAGGAAAAGCAGTATATATATTTGTCCTAATCATCCTAGACTTATAAAGCTATGAATCTTAAGTTCCTGACAGAAATGGGTTCCCCGGCGGAAGCCCCAATCTGTGGTTCCCTGCCTAAGAGATGGACCAGCATAGTCAATCTTTCTCTTCGGTAGAGTTCCCATTTTCCGTAGAAAACGGGGATGATGCCCTAAGGCAGAAAAGGAGACTCCCCAGCAGAGTCACCATTTTACAAGGAAAACAGACAGAAATAAAAACTGGCCCCACGGTGGGCGCCACTTTTTCTGTAGCGAGCGATTTTAGACGCGGTTCTTAAGCGCTGGTCGCTCTCTGCGGTTGAGCTTAAAACTACAGGTCGATTCGTTTTTTATCCTATTGTGAGCTGAGTAAGGAAGGGAAATAGATGTCTCCAATTAACCCTGCTTGCATACTGAGTTTAAACAGCGGTCTGTTAGGTTACAGATGCTATCAATGTGGGGGGGCCTTTGTACTGGTTATTCGTATTTCGCCAATACGGTTCTTTCTTTCTTTTTTCTAGGTAAAGGGTTTCTGGTGGGGAATAAGGATTAGGATGTTAGGACTGATGCTTTTGAATTACTGCTTTTAATTGATGGAGATATGAGATTTGGGTTTTTTGTTGATTGCACTCGCTAAGATCTTTTCTTTCGATCTTATGCCTACGTATTCCCGTTTACCGAAACAGGGAAATCAGAGCGTTCGTAGTTCCTCCTATTCTATGGGAGGAAATTGGTTTTTGGTGTCTTGTTCAAAGCCCAAGACGTGAAGCGAAAGGTGATTTGTATCTTGTTCAAAGCCCAAGATGTGAAGCTGAAAGGTCTATTTGTGTCTTGTTCAAAGCCCAAGACGTGAAGCTGAAAAACCTCGACTTTAGAGAGAATTTGTCATCTCTAAAGAGGGGGAAGGAGAATTACTTTAACTGGGATACGCGGATCCGAGCAATGCCATAATTTCCGAAGAAAGGGTTTTAACCTGAAGGAGAAGACTTTAACTCAGTGTAGAGCAATGCCATCTTTACTTAGGAATTTCTCATGCTAAAAGAGGGACAGTGGCATGGATATAGATGATCCAGAGGCTTGCCGCTTACAGCGATTAGATGAAGGGAAAGGAGTTGTTGATGTTTGTGTACTGTGAACGAGGCACAACTTTGATGCTAAAAGGTTGATTGGATCAACCAGTGGTTTTCTTATACAAAGCCTAAGAGGAGGCTAATTTCCGCTAGGAAAATCATTATACAAAGCCTAAGAGGAGGCTATTTTGTGTCTCGTACAAAGCTCGAGAGAGAGGCTAAAGGTTTTTGACCCAGTGGGGCATATCGTTATACAAAGCCTAAGAGGAGGCTAGCAAAGAGTTCGACTCTTGCTTAAAGGATTTATATCTCGTACGAGGCCCGAGATGGAGGCAAAAAAGGGGTGATTGACTCAACGAGGGAATCTTTTGTGTCTCATACAAAGCCTGAGAGAGAGGCTAAAAGGCTGTTTTGACTCCACTGGGGAGAATTTTGGTATCTCGTACGAAGCCCGAGATGGAGGCTATTGTAACTGTTTCAGTTGAGTGACAGATCCAATATACTGATTTAAAAGAGAAAATCAGTTCTTATATGAGTAACACTGTACACAGGGATTTAATTTGAGGATCAGGGATATTTCCTTTTCTTTGAGGAAACGGGAAATCCAAAGGGTATTGAGACTATCCGAGTCTGCGGGTTTCCTTCCTATTTAACGAAAGGTGCTTGAGAATGTCTTTGAGACTCAAGGAAGTTAGACTGTCCAAGTCTAGAGTTTTATCTTTTGTACTATGCTTCGAGAAACAGTAGTAGACTCTATGAAAGGACTGTTCTATGAGGATGACTAGGTTCTGTTCCTATACCTCTAGGAGGTCGTCGGGACAATTTGTACAAAGCCCAAGAGGAGGCTGGAATCTTTTAAGAAGCCGAATGGTCCTTGTACGAAGCCCAAGAGGAGGCTATCATTCCCGGAGGAAGAGATCATTATACGAAGCCTAAGAGGAGGCTGTGAATACTTCTAAGAAGTCGTAGGGTCCTTGAATAATGCCCAAGAGGAGGCCGATGCTTTTAAGAAGCCCGTGGGTCTATCATCTCCTTTCCATTAGGAGAGATAACTCTTTTAAAGATGAAAACCACTGGTAAACGTGCGAGGTTTACTATCCAACGACTTTTAACTTTGAAAGAGGGTTCCTTAGTTAAGGTCCAAGATTATGACCGTAGTGGGTACCCAAACCCCGAGACATTCAACGCAAGCTATCCACAAGGAATAGATCAAGTCAGGAAAGTTCGAGAATTTGGAAGAAACTCAAAGATGCCATTCACGGAGAATACATTCATCTTTGGGAATAGAGTTCCTTGACAATTCCTAAGGAGGACAGCCGAAGAGAAGACTGTATCTGGTGCTCCTATTGGGGATCTAGGCGTCTATTTCTACGAATAAATGAAACGGTGTCACTTAGTTCTAGACGTAGTTGCCGGGGAAACTCGAAATATCTATACTATTATTACACAGTAGATATGAGTTTATGAAAGGAGACTTACAGTGAAACAACCCCACAATACAGTTTATAATATGAAAGCAGTAAATGAAAGCGATAACCACTTACTCGGTTGTAGTGCTTCCATGCTGTTTGGTTAGTTGTTCAACAAAGAAAGATTGAAAACAACAGTATATTCAAAATCAAAGGAGAAAGTGCTTTGAAAAAGAAAGATTTGGGGCTTACAGCTCAAGGAGAGGCCCAGGGTTTTATCAGTGAGCGCACTGTTTGAATTTGTACAGCGGGACTTATACAAGTGACTGGGGCCCAAAAAGGTTTTCTGTACAAAGGGATGGGTCTTACACTCTCTCAAGAGGCCCAAAGTGTTTTAAAGAAAAAGAAATGGGTCTTACTACTCGAGGGTAGGCCCAGATGGTTTTTATTTTTAAACGGGCGACGATCGCGCCGTTTACTTGTACAGAGGGACTTATACAATGAGTGAGGCCCAAAAAGTTTTTGTACAAGGGGGGATGGGTCTTACACTCTCTCAAGAGGCCCAAAAAGGTTTAAAGAAAAGAGTGGGGCTTATAACACGAGGGTAGGCCCGGATGATTTTTGAAAAGGCGACGATCGCGCCGTTTGTTTTTTGACGGTATCGGGACTTATACAATAAGTGAGGCCCAAAGATAATTTGGTCAAAAAAAGGATTGGGTCTTACACTCTAATAGAGGCCCAAAGTGTTTTGAAAATGATTTATGAGGGTTGAATTAATCCAAAACCCTAATTTGTTTTCAAAATGTATTTAATTGAATAAAAATTCAATTAAAATGATCAAAAATTGTTTTACACATGGAAAACAAATTGTGATCTTGGATTAATGCTTCAAAAATTAAGTATTGACCTACAAAATAATTAGAAAGCATTAAAAGTTGCAAAATCAATGTAGAAAAAATATTTAAAATGCCAAAAACAATTAAAATATTAATTCTTTGCAAAAATATCAATTATATGAAATAAATAATATTTTTTGGGATTTTTTGATAAAATAAAATATTTTAACATTTTTGTGAATTATTAAAAAAAGAATCAACTCAAAATCATTAAAACTCAGAGAGAAATTAATTTTTGAATCAATTAAACAAAATCACAAAATTCAAATATTCAAATATATGAAAATGGCGCCAAGAACAACACCAAGAACACGCGCGTTTTTCAGTTTGCCCAGATTTGCATTTTCCACCCAATCTCACTGAATACGTAATTATAACATGCAATCCACATATCATTATGCTCGTCTCAACCTCACGATCATGTCTATGTACTTTAATTTCATTTAAATTAAACATACAACAAGAAATCACGAAGAGACCTCAAGAACCCTAATTTCTGCATGAAGGCTAGGATTTTTGATACACGATTCAAACAATGCAATTAATTGAGGGAAAACATTCCATGCATGATTATGAACATATGGCCAAATTATTGTGCGAGGAAATATGCATAGATTGAGAGATGACCAAGTATGTGCTTACCTCCAAGTCGTGAAAGCAAGAGCAGATGTGATTTTGAGTTGGAGGTGTTACAGACAAGTTGTGATGATCTGAACAACTTCCCTACACCATATGGAGTGTGTTTGAACACTTGGATTGAATTGAAATGGACTGGATCAGTTTATGGCATCTCAACTGCACCTTGTTTGAAATTTTGAGCAACCAGCTGGTGATTTCATGAAATTGATGTTTCAGAAGTCATGTGAGTGTTTGATCAGCTCATATGTGATGTATGTGAGGTGTGTGAGTGATTGGTTTGTGCAGAATTGCTCTCAAACTCAAAACCCGATAGCTACCTTGCTAAGAAAGGCATTTTTGCCAAGAGAAAGAGATTTTGAGGAAAGCATCTATTAGATGGCTTTGGTGTACATAAACTGACCACAATTGAGCTCTATTTATAGTAGAGCAAGTTTGTTTTGCAAGGAATAGTGCATGGCAGCTGGTAAGTAGGTTCCCTCAATGTTGGCCAATGGAAATGAAAGTCTCCTCTAGCCATTGACTAGAGGTTAGGGCACAGAGCTTTGGTCCCCTTGGTCTTGGATAAGTCTTGACTGATTTCAGATGAGAATGGCTCAGTCCATGCCACCTTGATGGTTCCATTGAATGCCTCATTCCAAATTTGAAGTCTTGTCCCTATTTTGGCCATTCTAGGTTCAACATGCTATTCTTTGTTCCTTGGACCTTGGAGGCTTGGCTCAGTGATTGTCCCCTTTGGATTCAATCCTCTGAGGTGTCCAAGTGGATTGGAGCAATTGCAATTGGCTGATTTTGGCAAATCGAGCCAAAGTGCAAATTCTGCCTTGCTTTGACAGATTTCAGCAAGGCAACTTGCCAATGTTGTATCTCATGATGTAGGTTGAATTTGGCAATGTTCTTGGCCATTTTGGAAAGCTCTTACATGATACAACAACTGTTTGAACAAGTTTGGTTTTGATCTCTTTTGATTCCAAGTGAAAAATCCCCCTACATTTGGCAAAAAGTGAAGCAGAATTCTGACTTAGTGAAAATTTCACTAAGTGTTGGAAAAAGTGACTTTTTCACTTTTCAGCCACTTTGATCATTCCATAACTCAAAATCCTTAATGAATTGGAATGACTTGTAGTTGAAGTTTTTGTAGGTGATAATGAGGGCTACAAATCCATCTTTGGATGAGAAAAAATGGCCTTGTGGTTTAGGAGTTATGGTCCTCCAAAGTTGGTACCTTTGCCACTTTATTTTTAACTTAGAAAAATTTCTAAGTTTTATGGTTACCCCTTTTACAAGTTATCTCACTTTTCTTGATTTTTCTTGATGAATGATGATTCAAATCATACATTAACATCATTTTAGGGTTAAAAATCCATTTTGGTGAAAAATCTCAAAAAGTCAAAGTTGACTTTTGTGCACAGTTGACCTTTTATCAGATGAATTCCAAACTGTGCAATTCTTCAGGAAATCATGTCCTTGACCTAAATCAAACTTGGTGGACATGTTCCATGGGTGTCATAGGGTATATTCAATCATGTATTAGGGTTTGGGAGCATGTCTTGGTCAAAATTCAAAGTTACAGTTGACTTTTCCCTTAAAACCCTAATTGTGGTGCAGATGAAAATGAGACTTGTTGCTCAAGCTTCTTGGATCAATCCATTGTTCCAAATAGATCAATATGGTATATTAGAGACCCTCAAATCATC
Source organism: Lathyrus tuberosus (assembly GCA_022829125.1). NCBI lineage: Eukaryota > Viridiplantae > Streptophyta > Magnoliopsida > Fabales > Fabaceae > Lathyrus > Lathyrus tuberosus. The sequence continues at coordinate 1,006,839 of JALAZF010000446.1, forward strand.
TCTTGAGGTCTTGGCTCATGGTTTGTCCCAAAAGTCAACTTAGGGGTGAATTAGGTCAAGAAACCCAAATTCCTGATTTTTGATGAATGCATCCCCTGAGGCAAAATTGACTTGATGCATGGGTTCATGAGGTTCCATGAAGTATATTAGGTCATGTTTTGGGTCATTGCCTTGTGCCCAGATGAAAATTTCCATCTGGAGGCCCTGGTCAACCAAAACCCTAATTTGGTGACACTGTCGATCTTGAGACTTGATCCACCTAGAAGGGAGCAGCCTTGTGCTTAATCCTTGAAGTGGGAGTCCTTTTTGATCCATTGTGGATGTTTGAGAGATTAGACAAGTTGAAGATCATGTCATTTCTTGATTTATCCTTTGTCTAAAGCTCAGAGAGGGCTTGAAACCCTAATTTTGATTGTATTGGATGCTCACCCATCTTTGGGGAGACTGATGAAGCATAAAGGTACATCCATATTGTGATGATGATTTTCACAATGATAGGAAATCTAAGTGGTCAAAATTTGGGGTATTACATAGTGGTGTGTGGAGTAAGGTTAATTAGATTATTTTAATTAATAATTGCTCAACCATAATATAAAATGGATAATTAGTATAATTATGGGAGTAATGGAATTATTATTATTATGGTCACTATTATTATATCATTATTATTAGTATTATTATTATTATTATTATTATTAATATTATTATTAATATTAATATTATTGTAAAAATTAAAAAGTCAAATTGATTTGGTAATGGGGGGAGGAAAATAAGGAAAATAAATAGGTTATAGGTAGACTAAGTTGGGAGTTAAGAAAAAGAGAAGTGACAGTTGAAAAAAATAAGGGTTTGAGAGAAGAGATACGTAAAAGTTGCAGAGAAGAGGAAAAGAGGAAAAAGGCAAAGCTAGGTTCGATCGGAGAGTGTTAGAGCAACCTTCAATTCAAGGTAAGGCTGGGGTTCTGACTCTATAACTGGATAATTGATGAATGATATGTGGGGTTAGTTTATAGGATTGCCTCTGTTGTATTTTTCTAATTTTGTTGATATCGAAGTTGAATTCTAAGTTGATCGGTTGTGGAAATTAGTCTGTTGTTTAATTGTGGTTTATATGTTATTGTTGATGAATTGGTCGTAGAAAATTAGTTTATGTTGCTTTAGAGTAAAAATTATATCGTGTTTCTGTTGCACTGTGATGAGTGAATTTGGTCCTGGAATTCTGAAGGAAAAAAGGGGAATGGATTACACTGAAGCGAAGGGATTGGGGGTGTGGCGACCGTGATGGAGGTCGTAACGACCGTCACGAAGGTTAGGTGTGGGTGACGACCATCACCCATGTGTTACGACCGTCACACTTGTGACGAGGGCCATGGAGTGGTGGCGAGCGCCACACGGGCTGACTATATGTTTCCGTTTCCATTCTGTTCGTTCTGTCTGTTATGTCTGTTATGGTTTCACTTGTTTCTGTTCCATTTAATTTTAGTTTGAAAGGTTTGGTATACAGGTCAGTAGTACTGGACAGAGAACTAGTAATGAAACTAATTAATCGATCTTCAGTCGAAAACTACCACTTGTAGTATATTTTAGTTGGTACAGAGTATGTTATAGTTGCTGTGATGTTGTTGTTGGGAATTATAAAGTTGCAGGTGTGAAACATGTTGCATTGCCTCTTGTTATTGGCAAAAATAAGTTGTAGGCCTATGGCCAATGTTGAATTGTTGTGGTGCTGATTTTTATAATTATCGTTGATTATTTTGATGTTTGAGTTGAGTCGCATTGCATAGCATATCAAGTTGGAGTTGTTGCTCGGTAAGTTGGCCTGGATTGGCAAAAATATTAAGTTAAAGGCTTATGCCTTGTTGACGTCAATATTAATTGGAAAATTTCTAAGTTGGGAGTTCTGCTCCAATGGTACCACATGCATATTACGAGTCGCATTTCAAAGTTGCATAATTATGTTGTTATGTTGTTTATTATGTTGATTGATGTTGATTGTGAGTTGTGAAGTGGTGATTGTTTATAGTCTAATCTAATATGTTATTTATCATATATTCGATTATATTGTTCGATATCTCACCCCTTCTGTGTATGGTGATGGTTTATACGCCATCCTGCAGGTAATCCAGAGTGAAGGCTGTCTACCTTCGTTAGTTCGAGTCGGTGTCGTCGCTCTGATACGTAACACTCGGGGGGATGAACGCTTGTTTCTTTTATTGTTGCTTTTCGTATTATTGCTGAATTTTTAAGTTGTTTCCTTTAAATATTATTATTTTGAAGATGTTTTAAGTTGGATAAAGTTGTTATGTCATTTAAGTTGAAGTTTGTGACTCCGCTGCTTAATTATAAAAGTTGTTTTGGTTTACAAAGACTAAATTATGTTGTTATCATTTCACCCAAGCTTTTAGTGTTATGTATCTATGTTAAAATGCGATTAAATGTTGTTGCTGTAAGTTGTGAATGTAGCATCCTATTCGTATGTTGAAATTTCGTAACTCTGATTTTATTAATATTCGTCGGGTAGAAATGGGGTGTTACAGATCACGTCATGAACACTTGTAAAGTATTCAATCTTTTTGCAAGTATCTTCTTTAAAGGACAATATTGAGATACCAAGGCTGCCACCCTTGACTCAAGTAACTAAGATTTTCTCTGAACAAATCTTATTTACCTCAACGATTCTTTAATCAGATTGGATCCACCCTTAGGGTCAAGAGAGATGAATCCGTCCTTGCTGTTTTTGGATGGTGAAAATAAATCACCTCAATTTTCTTCAGATTGTGTTTCAAAGAAACACCTCCTAGTCAGAAGAATAACTAGAAGACTTCAGATACACGTCTGAGATGTCTTTATGAGTGGACTTGAGAGAATTCTCAAGTATCTTTGACAACCTAGCCGATCAATAATTTATCAAACTCCCAGAGCAAGAACTTGATAAACTTACACTCAACTCCTCTCCTCTTCAACTGACTTCAACTGCACCAAGAAACCAAGCTACCAAGTACCAAGTCACCATACCAGATATCTAAACAAAACTCCCTTTACTCCATCGCTCCCGACTTTGGAATAAAAGAAAATTAGATATCTTCACATATAGAGGCCGACGATTGAGACCTTCCACCAACTGTCTTCGTAACAACTCCAGAATCCCATAATTCTAGAGCTCTTCCATCAGAAACACATGCAGCAGAACCACCTAGGAACATATCCTGCTTGCCCTAATAAGATGTCACAACATCTTATAAGACACACCAATAAGAGAACTAGCCACTTCTCCTGTAGTTGTTGTAGAATCTCCTCAGCAACATGAACAACCTCCGGGTTGCTCCCTTCGATCCAGAACATCCATCTCATCCATTAATACCCTTGAGTATGTCTGAGTTGATTGATCTGATCTTCAAAACTCCTCCTTGTTTAAACGCCAGAAAGTATCTCCCAAAGATCTCATCCAGAACCAGACATGATGCCTACTCTGATACCAATTGAAATTCTGGCCTATGCAGACAGCAGATGTCCTAACACATGTCAAGATATTGTGCTACATAATCATTTAAACTCAGAGGCGCAACAACAGGCTGATACCTTAAATATCAGAACTGTACAATCACAGATGTCACGACATCTGATCCAACATATTTATCATGAACCCTAACAAAAAACATAAATCTGCAGAATGATAAAGAACACAGTAACTGTTAACCCAGTTCGGTGCAATTCACCTACATCTGGGGGATACCAATCCAGGAAGAAGACTTCACTATCTGTAGAACCTTTACAAAGTTAAACTCCCACGTTTACAACTTTATACCTAACCTCTACCCAATGAACATCTTTACCAAGGCTAAACTCAAACGTTTACAACCCTGATATGAGATACCCCACTCACTTCCCTTAATTACCAACTGTGATTTCTACATCATCCCTGTCAATACAAAAATCTGTCAAGCTTTCTTGACAAACAACCTAACTCGGATTTGCTTAAAAGCTTCATCCAAGAACAATACACAATCCAATACCTAAAGGCATATAGATCTGTGCGACACCTATATCTACCACAGTGCATCAAACGATACAAAGGGAGACTTACAACCTAGAGAGCCAACGACTCTCAAAACCCTAAACCCTTATTTCTTACGCAAGAAAGCAAGGTTACAAAAGGCGTACAAAGGCATATCAAAACCTAGGTCTAAGTCTTCTATTTATAGAGTCTTCTGCTTCCTTGGGCTTCAACCTTCTGTTATTGATCCACGTTTTGATTGTTTCCTAGATTGTTGTAACAGATTTAGAAACATATTTAAACCCTCAGTCCAGGATGTCAAGATGCATGCTAGAACATCTCGTTCGACATCACGTCTTCAGCAGAATTATTTAGCTTGATCTTCTATGTTGATTTCACTTTTATGTTTTACCAAAATTTGTCCAAAACACCAGAGCTTTCACCAACAACAGGTTTGATACCTTTTGAATCGCTTTTGGATCTTGACGGCAGAGAAAAAAAGAGTTAGATTGGGAGAAGAAGAAGAAGAAGACGAAAGAGAATGAGAAACAGATGATGGAGCAAGAGAGAGTCAGAGAGTCAGATTGAAAAATAAAATTTGAAACTGTGTGTTTTCTGAGCAAAAGTAAGTCTGGTACCTGCTCCCAGATCCCAACTTGAGTTACAGGAAAAAGTTAGAGTGGGACTATTTGCTATTGTTACGAAACGTGATGGAGAAATATAAGGGTTTTTAGTGCAAATGCAGTAGTTAAGTTTCAATTAGTACATGATTTGGTTGGAAATAATTACTTTTGGACATCATTTACCCTTAATTTTGTGACGTGGCAACACTAAACCAAGGGTTACTATAGTGTTTACCAGAACAATCAATCTTCTTATATTATAGATATCTCAATAAGTCACTCAAAACTCAATATCTTAATATTGAAAATATAACAAAAGTAGTCATAAATTTTTATCAATAATATAACACTATAATATTCTCAATATAAGTGTACATAAGATAGCATTATATTAAATAAATAATATTTGTTTCTCATTTCTAATATAATTGACATATTAAATTCTCCCACTTTTTTTTTTATAATCAAATTCTCCCACTTGATAGAGAATAATAATTGAAATAAGATTAAGAGTTTTGAAACATATTTAAACAAATACTCTAAATATTTTCTCTATCACACAATGATCTTGTCAAGTAACTTCATGCCAATAGAATATGTCCATCACTTACATAATACATAGAGAATTAAAATCCATTGAAATAATAAAAAAAAGATTTAGAATAAATTATTGGATTTCATTTAATTAAAATAACTTTACATGTTTTTAAAATAAAATTTCATTTATTATAATCTCAAATGAGAATATCAATAATAATTAATAAGAAGTATAACATCAATGTAAAAATAGTATGTCACCAAAAAATTCTAATACCGATACAGTATTCAAACCATAATTGTCATAAGTATAAAATTAGAAGTACACTGAACAACAATTATATTAATAATAACACACCGATAAAGTATAATTATTATTAATATAATATTTATTATAATTAAAATAAATTTAATTATTTTATTAAACAAAATTTGTATAACTATACCCACGATAGGTGAATTACAATCATAAAAATTAAGATTTATTACATTTTATTCAAAATAGAAAAAATTATATACTTGTATCCACGATATGTGAGATTTCAATTATACAAATTAATCGTTATTACTTAATTATTTAGAATATAACTCTCAAAATAATAATATTTCAAATATACACATAAGACTATATTTATATTTATTTGAGTATATAATCAGAAATCAATTTATGAAAATAAATATAAAGTTTTAATTTTAAAATATTCAATTTATTTTATATAATTGCACTCTTTATAATTTTAAGATAATACATAATATCATACACAAGTGTCTCCTTATATACAATTATATAATAAGTCACCTGAAATTCAAAATAATAAATAAATTATAACTAACCTCATAAAGATTGTGACATTCATCCTTGCTTGAAGAATTACTAAATTTTGATGATTTATACAATATTAGAGTACCATCTCAAATGATTTAAAAATTAACAAATTATTTTAACAAAATAAATGACTTAAAAAAAATCAAAGATAATATTTGATTCAATGTTGTTATAGAGTTAACAATAAAATATTTAATATAAAAGTCAACAAAATGAGTCTAATATTTATAAAAATCATAACACTTAAATTAAATAATTAATATTAGTGTTACTACACATCAAATATATTTTCATAAAAGAAACTTTAAACTCAAATTCTTTTTTGAAAATATACAATTAAAATATTATAAAATTGTCATGTAAATTAATCATCAAATACGTGAATAGTGCATTGAATAAAAAATTACAAACATAGAATTAAAAAATATCATAATTTTGTTTCATAAATAATTTTTTTTATAAATTTTAATTACTAGAATATAATTTAATGTAAATTTTAAGAATATGTGATTATAGTTAAAAGAGAGCTTAAGGTAAAGTGATTTATGTTTGGCTAAATTTACGTAGAAGTGTGTTGAACATATAAACATTTAATGAAAAAATCACGTTTAAACTCAAAAGCTACACATTCTAACTTCAAGTAGAATCAATTCTGAAGACAAATCAATTATACACTAGAAGAACAAAAAATGTCAAAATCATTCCAAAATTAATTTTACACTTCTAAAATTGTTTTAGTCTCTTCCAATAAAATCTTCCAAAAGCCAAGTGGTATGCGCTGCTTTAATGATTCTAACTCTTTGTGGGAGAGGCTAGTAGTTGTTCCAGTCGAAGCTGCAGGTTTTGGAATGGAAGAAGAAGAGTACCTCGGCATACAAGAGGCAGTCTTCATAAATGTGGGACAACCAATCCCGAAATTTTTGAGGAAATTTCACAAAACAATTAAAGAATTGCAGAAAACAGAGTATATTGGTAATCCTTCCGAAAACATGTCAATACTTTGCTCGAACTCAAGGTCATACGACCCAGCAAAAGTAGACATAGGACCATGACTATAATTGTCAAATCAGGAACAAAGATTGATCCTGTTTCAGGGAAGGAAACAAAGGGCAAAGAAAGGATGGTCTTCAACTATAGAACCCTGAATGACAACACCTACAAGGACCAATATAGTTTGCCAGGGATCAACACAATTCTCAAAAGGATCGGAAACAACAAAATTTATTCAAAGTTTGATTTGAAGTCTGATTTCCATCAGATCGCAGTGGATGAAGAATCTATCCCTTGGACGGCCTTCATTGTCCCAAGAGGCCTGTATGAATGGTTAGTCATGCCGTTTGGACTCAAGAATGCACCTGCAATTTTTCAACAAAAAATGGATAATTGCTTCAAAGGCACTGAACATTTCATTGCAGTGTACATATACGACATATTGGTTTTCTCCATGAACGAGGATGAGCATGCAAAGCACCTACAGCTGTTCACATAAATCATAAGGAGACATGGTTTAATTCTCTCCCCAACAAAAATAAAGCTAGCAACCAAGGAAGTTGAATTCCTAGGCGCGATCATTAGGCAAGGAAAGATCAGACTACAACCGCACATCATCAAGAAAATATTAGATTTTGATGAAGCAAAATTGATGGACAAAAAGGGGTTACGAGGATTTATGGGAATACTAAACTACGCCCGTAGTTACATCCCGAACCTAGGAACTCTAACAGGGCCGTTACACACAAAGACTAGCCCCCATGGTGATAAAAGAATGAAAAGCGGCGACTGGAGAATCGTTCGCCAGATCAAGGAAATTGTGAAAAATTTTCCTGATCTTGAAATCCCACCGGAACATGCCTACATCATCCTAGAAACGGATGGCTGTATGGAGGGATGAGGGGGAGTATGCAAATGGAAGAACCAAAGGCATGACCCAAGGAGCTCTGAAAAGATTTGCGCCTATGCTTCAAGAAAGTTTCAGAAGATTAAATCAACCATAGATGCGGAAATTTATGCCTGCATGCGATCTCTGGAAAATTTCAAGATTTATTACCTAGACAAAGGAGAAATAACCCTCAGAACGGACTGCCAAGCCATCATAAGCTTTTACAATAAGTCCACCCAAAATAAACCATCTAGAGTTAGGTGGCTAACATTCACGGATTTCATAACTGGATCAGGAGTCAAAATTCATTTTGAACATATTGAGGGAAAACAAAATATCCTAGCTGATACTTTATCCAGAATTGCTCACTTTGTTGCATATGCAGGATGTCAAGAAGAGGAAGCTCGAGTACACAACCACCTTCTACTTTTGGAAGAAGCAATTCAAGAATGGAAGGAAACTCCGCAGCCCCAATAGGCCCAATATGCCAAGAAGCTTGTCCAGATAGCTTCCCAACAGATCCCCTCACTATCCTTGAGCAGCTGTACTAAGCAAGACAATCATCTAGTCCACTCACCCTGGAAACATTCTCAAAAATGAGAGAAGCCGCGGATGAACTCTTCAGCTTCAGCAGACAAGGAAAACGAGTGGAAGCCGAGCTCAGCTTTCTTCATGGAATGGTCGAAGCAAGAGCCCAGGAATGTAGGAGACTCTCCACCAGAGATAATTATTGGAATGATTACAGGCCACACACCAACAAAGCCACCAAAGACTTGGAAAAGATACACCGGAAGTTACAGCGGTGGATTAAGGAACACGGAGACATCCACCTCTAACGAAGACGCGCCGAGAACGTGGGACTAATAAGATTCCTCAATCTTGTCAGCAGCCCACTTTGTGTAAAGTTTTTTGTCATTTTGTAATAATAAATCCTCAGGATAGGATTCACTGTGTGTTTACTTTACTTTTGAAAAAGTCGTTTGTCCTTATGTAATAATGGGGGACAGGTGTAGATTCCCTCACCTCATTTTCTTAAAGTTTGTTCGTCGTTTTGTAATCAGGGAAATCATGATAAGATTTACCCTCAGCAGAATTATTCTTGGAAAAGGATACGTGGATGTCGATGGGGCCCAATGAGCACCCGATCTCGTATCCTACACTCGAAATAATATAGTATAAATAGAAGGGTTTCTTGATTATTCAAGGCATCAAAGAACATCTCTTCTTTTCTTTGAAAACTAATCAAAATTCGCTAGAGTCTTAGTTTCCCTAGAGTTTTAGCAGGAATCCTCACAGCTGCAAGAAAATCAATGTAATTAGTACAAGTAAAAAATTATAAATAAAGAAATTGATGAAGTAAGTGATGTCGAAAAACCTCCCATTCCACACCTTCATATATTGGAGACTCTACGCGAACGTGTTTTATGCCAATATTAAGGTGGCCTTTGAAACTGTCTAGAGTGTGCTTAGGCGGAATCACTCGCTTGGCACATTTTTGTGATTCTTGTCGAAGGATTTTCACAAAATCCCCATAGACGATCCAGTCTGGAAATGGAGGACTAAAAGCCACCCCAAATTCAGTACTAGGCAGTCGAGGAAATTTTGGAGGATATAAGTTAAAAGCTAACTTATACCGTTGTTCAGGTTTAACGTATGAAGGTAGCTTTAAATCCTCTAGTTTCATTGTAAATTTTTCTTTCAATGTGACTGCTGCTTCGCTAATGGTTCGACTAAGGTCATCAGGTCTATAAGCAGTTTCAAAGTACTTCTGGAATGCTTGAATCTCTTTAATATATGTTGAAGTACCTTTCTTCACTCTTTCCTGCACAAGGGCAAATGCATGAGTTAGGTGCTGGTTGAAAGCAGTGACATAAAAAACTTCTGTAGTGTAATAATCTTTCCACCAAGTGTCAAATTCTTTGGTGTAGAGGAAAGATGGTTTGAAGGCTACATGGGCGAATTGTGTAATACCAACATATTTGGCCACTTCTTTTTTGCACTGGGCTTCATTGTGGATCATGTTATAGTGAATCAAGAAGCCTTTCTTGGGAAAAATGGTCAAGGTTTAATCTGAATAAGACCAAACTGTCGAGAGACAAAGTTTGGTTGATAGATGAAGAGAGTAAAATGAAGTCTTGAAGGAGTGAGTCTTGTGGCTAAAAGTATGGGAGTGAGGAATGCTTCCCATATAGCAAGAGACTCTACTTCTTGGTCTTTCAACGGAGCAGGGAATCTTCTTGTAAACCACTCTGGGCCAACCTTTCTATCAGCAAAGGGAGCCATGCTTAGTGTAAAGTTATAGCATTTGGCAAACATCATTACGTAACTAGTGAATGTTTGTTGAATATTTAACCCTTCATCACTTGGGGTCAGCAAAGCAAGTCTTGTGCCTTTGACTCTCCTGTTCTTCACTTTGTTAGCTATGCATTGATAGGATTGCGAACAGGAAGAGACGCTTCAAAAGTGCATTAAGACATAATTGTAGTAACCAGAAAACAGAGAGCAACATGTTTCCTTTCGACTTAATGGTTTTGATTGCTGTAACGCCTTCCCCTAAAGACTCATAGAGGTTGGCTAAGATCATCTCGCCAAGACAGAGGTTGTGTCCAGCGTGCAGTTGGTTCGCCATTGTTAAATATCTCTTCGCCACTTGTAAGGATCTCGAGTAGAAGACGCAACGAGACAACCAGAGAGCCAAAAATGCAACATGCTCTTGATCAGATACTTCATCAGATTCTTTGTCATGGTAGTAGGCGATGTAAGTAATGAAAGCTGCTTTGGTAGTGTTGAAGCCTATGAAATCTTTAGCTAGGATGTTAGGATCATAGGTTTCTCCAGTTGGCTTAAGCTTGGTGATGGCTGCAACGTCTAAAAGGGTTAGGGTCATCATTCCACAAGGAAGATGAAAATTGTTATAGGTGCTATCCCAAAATATAAAGAAGCAATTAACATGGATGGGCAGTAGCCAAGTCCAACCTTCGACAATTGGATCATGTCGAAGATACCCATGTTTTTCCAAACTTGGGATTTTTCTTTTTCCACCTTTTTCAACCAGGCGAGATAATCTGATGGATCTTTGAACTTGGGGCATGATCTAAAAACCCTAAAGCTATTGTTCATGTATTCTAAGTTAATAGGGTCTTTGGAGGCTTCAATCAAAGGGGAACATTAACCATCATTTTTCAACTTTTCATCAGCCTTAATGTCTTCGCTAGACCTAGGTTTTTGCCCATTTTCTATAGGTTTGTAACGATGATATGCAGGGAAAAATTGCTTAATCCTAGCAGGATCATCAAAAAGGTTTGTAAGAGGTGTAGCGAGCGATTTTTGTCGGTGACGCGACCACCTTATCGCTGAAGTTTGAGTTTTCCTCCTCGAGGAGAAAGGGGTGTGTCATACCCCAAATTTTGACCACTTAGATTTCCCATCATTGTGCAAATCATCATCATAATATGGATGTACCTTCATGCCTCATCAATCTCCTCAAGGATTGTTGAGCATTCACTACCATCAAGAATTAGGGTTTCAAGCCCTCTCAGAGTTCTTAGACAAATGATCAATCAAGGAATGACATGATATTCAACTTGTCTAACCTCTCAAACATCCACAATGGATCAAAAGGACTCCCACTTCAAGGATCAAGCACAAGGCTGCTCCCTTCTAGGTGGATCAAGTCTCAAGATCGACGGTGTCACCAAATTAGGGTTTTGGTCGACCAGGGCCTCCAAATGGAAAATTTTCATCTGGGCACAAGCCAATGATCTAAAACATAACCTAATATACTTCATGGGACCTCATGGACCCAATCATCAAGTCAATTTTGCCTTAGGGGATGCATTCATCAAAAATCAGGAATTAGGGTTTCTTGACCTAATTCATCCCTAAGTAGACTTTTAGGGAAAATCATGAGCCAAGACCTCAAGAGAGGGTTTGAGGGTCTCTAATGAACTATATTGATCCATTTGGAACAATGGATTAATCCAAGAAGCTTGAGCAACAAGTCTCAATTTCATCTGCACCACAATTAGGGTTTCACGAGGAAAGTCAACTGTAACTTTGACTTTTGACCAGGACATGCTCCCAAGCCCTAAGACATGATTCAATATACCCTATGACACCCATGGAACATGTCCATCAAGTTTAATTTAGGTCAAGGACATGATTTCATGAAGAATTGCACAGTTTGGAATTCATCTGATAAAAAGTCAACTATGCACAAAAGTCAACTTTGACTTTTTGAGATTTTTCACCAAAATAGATTTTTAACCCTAAAATGATGTTAATGTATGATTTGAATCATCATTCATCAAGAAAAATCAAAGAAAGTGGGATAACTTGTAAAAGGGGTAACCATAAAAACTTAGAAAAATTTTTAAGTTATGGAAAAAGTGACACTAATGTGCCAACTTTGGAGGACCATAACTCCTAAACCACAAGGCCATTGTTCCCCATTCAAAGCTTGATTTGTAGATCTCATTACCCTCTACAAAAGCTTCATACTGACCTATGTCCAAATTCCTCATGGATTTTGAGTTATGGAGTGATCAAAATCAAGAAAAGTCACTTTGTTCCAACACTTGGTGAAAATTTCACTAAGTCAGATTTTACCCTACTTTTTGCCAAATGTAGGGGGATTTTTCACTTGGATTCAAAAGAGATCAAAACCAAACATGTTCAAACAGTTGTTGTATCATGTAAGGGCTTTCCAAAATGGCCAAGAACATTACCAAATTCAATTTGAGTCATGAGATATGACATTTGCAAGTTGCCTTGCTGAAATCTGCCAAGGCAAGGCAGATTTTGCATTTTTGCTCGATTTACCAAAATCAGCCAAATTCAAATGCTCCTATCCACTTGGACACCTCTGAGGATTGAATCTAAAGGGGACAATCACTGAGCCAAGCCTCCAAAGTCTTTGGAACAAGAAATAGCATGTTGAACCTAGAATTGCCAAAATAGGGACAAGACTCTAATTTTGGATTGGAGCATTCAATGGAAGCATCAAGGTGGCATGGACTGAGCCATTCTCAATTGAATTCAGTCAAGACTTATCCAAGACCAAGGGAACTAGCAGCCTGTGCCCTAACCTCTAGTCAATGGCTAGAGGAGACTTGGATTTTCATTTGCCAACATTGGCCAAACCTACTCAGCAGTTGCCATTCACTATTCCTTGCAAAACAAACTTGCTTTACTATAAATAGAGCTCAATTGTGATCAGCTTGAGTACACCAAAGCCATCAAACAGATGATTTCCTCAAAATCTCTTCTTTCACTCAAATTTTGCCTTCTAAGGCAAGTCACTATCGGGTTTTGAGTTTGGGAGCTTTTCCAATCAAACCAATCACACACACACACACCTCACATACATTATATAGAAGTGATCCAAACACTCACATAACATCTGGAACACAGATTTCACAAAATCACCAGCCAATTGCTCAAGTTCTTGACAGTTTTGCAGTTGAGGTACCATCTTCAGCTCCAAACCATTTCAATCCATTCCAAGCATTTATATACACTCCATGGCACCTAGGGAAGCTATCCAGATCATTGGAACCTAGCTGTAACACCTCCAACACAAATCATGATCACCAGCTGCAAGTGGTAAGCGTGAGCTCTTCTAACTCTATGATCCATGCATTTTTTGCTGCACAATAATTTGGCCATATGTTCATAATCATGCATGGAATGTTTCCCCTCAATTAGTTGCATTGTTTGAATCGTGTATCAAAAATCCTAGCCTTCATGCAAAAATTAGGGTTCTTGAGGATTTTTCGTGATTTCTTGTTATATGTTTAATTTAAATGAAATTAAATACCATAGACATGATCGTGAGGTTGAAACGAGTTGATTGGTATGTGGATTGCATGATATAATCAAGTATTCAGTGAGATTGGAGAGAAAATGCAAATCTGGGCAAACCCAGAACACGCGCGTGTTCTTGGCGCCATTTTTTGAATATTTGAATATTTGAATTTTGTGATTTTATTTAATTGATTCAAAAATTAATTTCTCTATGAGTTTTAATGATTTTGAGTTGATTATTTTTTTAATAATTCACAAAAATGTTAAAATATTTTATTTTCCCAAAAAATCCCAAAAATATTATTTATTTTGTATAATTGATATTTTTGCAAAGAATTAATGTTTTAATTGTTTTTGACATTAAAAATATTTTTTCCACCTTGATTTTGCAACTTTTAATGCTTTCTAATTATTTTGTAGGTCAATACTTAATTTTTGAAGCATTAATCCAAGATCACAATTTGTTTTTCCTATTTTAAACAATTTTGATCATTTTAATTGAATTTTTATTCAATTAAAACACATTTTTGAAAACAAATTAGGGTTTTTGGATTAATTCAACCCTCATAAATCATTTTCAAAACACTTTGGGCCTCTAATAGAGTGTAAGACCCAATCCTTTTTTTGACCAAATCATTTTTGGGCCTCAGTGTATTGTATAAGTCCCGATACCGTCAAAAACAAACGGCGCGATCGTCGCCTTTTGAAAAATAACCTTCTGGGCCTACCCTCGAGTAGTAAGACCCATTTCTTTTCTTAAAACTCTTTGGGCCTCTATTAGAGTGTAAGACCCAACCCTCTTGTACAGAAAACTTTTTGGGCCTCATTCGTTGTATAAGTCCCACTGTACATTTTCGAATAAACGACGCGATCGTCGCCAATTTAAAATTAACCAACTGGGCCTACCCTCGAGTAGTAAGACCCATTCAAAATTTTTGGGCCTCTAATAGAGTGTAAGACCCAACCCCTTTTTAACCAAAATCATTTGGGCCTCAGATATTGTATAAGCCCCTTCGCGTTAAAAGAAAATCTCAGCGCGATCTCCATTTTTAACGAAAAGTCAACTGGGCCTACCCTCGTGTTATAAGCCCCACTCTTTTTCTTTAAACCTTTTGGGCCTCTTGAGAGAGTGTAAGACCCATCCCTTTGTACAGAAAACCTTTTTGGGCCTCAGTCACTTGTATAAGTCCCTCTGTACAAAATTCAAACAGTGCGCTCACTGATAAAACCCTGGGCCTCTCCTTGAGCTGTAAGCCCCAAATCTTTCTTTTTCAAAGCACTTTCTCCTTTGATTTTGAATATACTGTTATTTTCAATCTTTCTTTGTTGAACAACTAACCAAACAGCATAGAAGCTCTACAACCGAGTAAGTGGTTATTGCTTTCATTTACCGCTTTCATATACATATAATTGTATTGTGGGGCTGTTTCACTGTAAGTCTTCTTTCATAAACTCATATCAACTGTGTAATAATAGTATAGATATTTCTAGTTTCCCAGGCAACTACGTCTAGAACTAGGTGACGCCGTTTCGTTTATTCATAGAAATAGACAACTAGATCCCCAATAGGATCACCAGATATAATATTCTCTTCGGCTGTCCTCGTTAGGAATTGTCAAGAAACTCTACTCCCAGAGATGAATGTATTCTCCGTGAATGGCATCTTTGAGTTTCTTCCAAATTCTCAAACTTTCCTGACTGGATCTATTCCTTGTGAATAGCTTGCCTTGAATTTCTTAGGGTTTGGAGACCCACGGGCTTCTTAAAAGCATTGGCCTCCTCTTGGGCATCATACAAGGACCCACAGGCTTTCTAAAAGCAACCCCGCCTCCTCTTGGGCTTAGTACAAGGACCTGTCGGCTTCTTAGAAGTATTCACAGCCTCCTCTTAGGCTTCGTATAATGATTCTTCCTCCGGGAATGATAACCTCCTCTTGGGCTTTGTACAAGGATCGATCAGCTTCTTAAAAGTTTCCAGCCTCCTCTTGGGCTTCGTACAAATTGTCCCGACGACCTCCTAGAGGTATAGGAATAGAAATTAGTCATCTGCATAGAATAGTCCTTTCAAAGAGTCTACTACTGTTTCTCAAAGCATGGTACAAAAGATGAATCTCTAGACACGGACAATCTAATCTCCTTGAGTTTTCCAGACATTCTCAAGTGACCCCTTCGTTAAATAGGAAGAAAACCCGTAGACTCGGACAGTCTCAATACCCTTCGGATTTCCCAATTCCTTAAAGAACAGGAATAGCCTGGATCCTCGAATCAAATCCTCGAGTACAGTGTTGCTCATATAAGAACTGATTTTCTCTTTAAATCAGCATACTGGACCTGTCACTCAACTGAAACAGTAACCATAGCCTCCTCTTAGGCTTTGTATAATGATCCTTCTCCAGTTACAATAGCCTCCTCTTGGGCTTTGTACAATGGTTCTCCCCAGCGGAGTCAAACAACGTTTAGCCTCTCTCTCGGGCTTTGTACGAGACACATAAGAGACTTCCTCGTTGAGTCAATCACCCCTTCCGCCTCCATCTCAGGCTTTATACGAGATACAAATAGGTTCTTATTGAGCCAAACAAACCTTTAGCCTCAATCTCGGGCTTTGTACGAGATATAAAAACTCTCTTGTTAAGTCAAGTAGCCTTCATCTCAGGCTTTATACGAGATACCAAAAGACTCTATCATCGAGTCAAAACCTTTTAGCCTCTCTCTCGGGCTTTGTACGAGACACATATTAGCCTCCTCTTAGGCTTTGTATAAGAAAACCACTGGTTGGTCCAATCAACCTTTTAGCATCAAAGCTATGCCTCGTTCACAGTACACAAACTTCAACAACTCTTTCCCCCTCATCTAATTACTGTAAGCGGCAAGCCTCTGGATCATCTACATCCATGCCAATGTCCCTCTTTTAGTATGAGAAATTCCTAAGGAAAGATGGCATTGCTCTAAACTGAGTTAAAGTCTTCTCCTTCAGGTTAAAATCCCCTTTAAAGGAAATTATGGCATTGCCGGATTCACAAATCTCGGTTAAAGTAATCCTCCTTTACAGTCAGTCACCCAACAGTTGTGACAAACAGACCCCTTTAGAGATGACAAATTCTCTCTAAGGTCAACACTTTTAGCTTCACATCTTGGGCTTTGAACAAGATACAAATAGACTCTCTAGCTTCACGTCTTGGGCTTTGAACAAGACACCAAAACAACCATTTCCTCCCATAGAATAGGAGGAACTACGATCGCTCTGATTTCCCTGTTTCAGTAAACGGGAATACGTAGGCATAAGATTGAAAGAAAAAATCTTAGCGAGCACACTAAACAAAAACCCAAAATCCCATACTCTCATACATTCATCCTAACATCCTAACCGATAGCCTAAAGCACCCCTTGTCAACAAAATAACCTAGGAGAAACCTCGAATCTTTGTAGCATCTGTAAACCAACAATTTTGACTATTTAATCTCAGTATGCAAGCAGGATTAATTGGAGACATCTATTTCCCTTCCTTCATCAGCTTTAATAGGATAAAAAATGAATCGAGCTATAGTACCAGAGTGATCGTGCTTCGCAACCACATCCAAAAATCACTCGCTACAGGGTGCTACTTTCTGATTTCTTATTTTATCCCATGAAGCTGAAAGGGAAAGGGAAGGTATCTAAAACTAACCTTGCACGCGAATGTTTAAGTGAAAAAACACTTAAAGAGATTCGGGGAGTTCGGGGTCAGGTTATACAATGGGGAGTTATCAATTACCCATCCTATATGTGGTTATCCACAGGCTATTAGCTTTAGGTTCTGCTTTGTACTTGATGGTGTTTATCCGTTAATGGGTTGGGAAAGTTTCTTGAGAAATATGAGAGAGTGAGTGAGTTTTTGTTGGTTGATGTTTTTGGGAAGGTGCTGGACCTAAGTTTTGATTGATGTATGTAGGTATTGGACCTAGAGCTTTTGATTAGTATGCTCGCTAAGATTTCGTGATCTTATGCCTATGTATTCCCGTTTAAACGAAACAGGGAAATCAGAGCAATCGTAGATCCTCCTATTCTAAGGGAGGAAAAAGATGTTTTGGTGTCTCGTTCAAAGCCCAAGATAGAGGCTAAAGGGTTATTTTGTATCTTGTTCAAAGCCTAAGATTGAAGCTAAAAGGTTGACTGAAAGAGAATTTGTTATCTCTAAAGAGGGATTGTTGATTTTTATGTACCTTGATCAAAGCCCAAGGTTGAAGCGAAAAGGTTGATTGACTCCACTGGGGAAGTCCTTATGCAAAGCCTAAGAGGAGACTGTATGAGACCGACTCAACAAGAGAGTGGATATATTGGTGTCTTGTACCAAGCCCAAAACGGAGGCTAAAAGAGACTGACTCTTTGGGGATATCATTATACGAAGCCTAAGAGGAGGCTAACTCCGCTGGGGAGGTACTTATCTGTTTTGTATAAAGCCCAAGATTGAACCTAAAAAGGGTTTGACTCAACAAGAGAGTGCTTTTATCTTTCTCGTACGAAACACGAGATTGAGGCTAAAAAGGGTTGACTCAATAAGAGAGTACTTTTATCTATCTCGTACGAAGCCCGAGATTGAGGCTAGAAATGGTTGACTTAACAAGAGAGTGCTTTTTATCTGTCTGGTATCAAGCCCAAGATTGAGGCTAGAAATGGTTGACTAAGCAAGAGAGTACTGGAACAAGATTGACTCAACAAGAGAGTCTGAAAAGTGGTTGACTCAACAAGAGAGTCTGAAAAGTAATTGACTCAACAAGAGAGTCTACGAGAGTGATTGACTCAACAAGAGAGTCTGAAAGGGTGATTGACTCAACGAGAGAGTCTGAAATGTCATTGACTCAACAAGAGAGTCTGAAAAGTAATTGACTCAACAAGAGAGTCTAAAAAGGTTAGCTCTGTTGGGGACAATCATTGTACAAAGCCCAAGAGGAGGCTGACTTTCCTGAGGAAAGGATCATTATACAAAGCCTAAGAGGAGGCTATCTTCTGCTGGGAATTGTTGAGATCCCGAGGCAGGTCCAAGTGGGGAATCAACTCTTGCAGGGGAATACAGAAGAGTTGATAGATCAGATGCCTTGAGGTTCTGATTTAGGATAGTGTTATACGATGATAAACTAACCCTGGCTGGGGGATTTTAGGAGAAAGACGGGGTTTTAGAACCCACAAGTTTTAACTCTACCGGAGATTAATCCAGAATCCGGGGTTTCTTCCTATGTTTGTAGGGAACTTGAGAATGTCTTTGAGACTCAAGGAGATTTAGACTGTCCAAGTCTATTAGTGTGGTCTATCTTTGTACAATGCCCAAGAGGAGGCCAACTCGTTTAAGGGATGAGTATCAACCCTAAAATTGGTCTGAGGGATTTTTGGTGACTCTTTTTAGAAAGACAGCTCTAACAAAGGATGACTAAGTTCTCTCCTATACCTCTAAGAGGTCGTGAGGGTCCTTGTATGAAGCCCAAGAGAAGGCATGAGAACTTTTAAGAAGCCAACAGGTCCTTGTACAAAGCCCAAGAGGAGGCGGGGATGCTTTTAGGAAGCCTGTGGGTCCCCAAACCAAGAGAAGTTCAAGAAATGCAATTCACTAAGAAGAGATCATTCCAGGAAAGTTTGAGTATTTGGAAGAAACTCAAGAGATGCTATTCACGGAGAATAGATCACCTCTGGGGAGTAGAATTTCTTTGACAATTTCTAAGGGTGACAGTCTGAGAAAAGGTTCACCGAGAATACTGCCTTTCTCTTTATTCCATATTGATTAACCCCAAGAGAAGGGAAGACTGTATCTAGAAATCCTATGGGGATCTAGTTTTGTTTGTATTTAAGAGTGACCAACATGGCTTTACCTAGTTCTAGACCTAGTTGCTGGGGAAAACTCTAAATAACTATACTAGTATATATACAGTTGATATATGACAAGTATTTAAAGGAGTAGGAAAGAAAACTAACCATGCGCAGCTTCCCAAAATACAGTTATATATATTTGACATGTATTTAAAAGAATGAAAGAAGACTAACCATGCGCAGCTTCCCACAATACAGTTATATATATTAAAGGTGAGCAAGCTTCCATGCTGTTTTGTTAGTTGTTCAAAGAAATTAAAGAAAGTTTTGATAACAAATGTATATTGAATCTAAATCAAAAGGAAAATTGAAAAGATTGTTGGGGCTTATACTCAAAGAGAGGCCCAAGGTTTAATAGTGATCGCATCGTTGTTTTGAATATCGTATCGGGACTTATACAACGACTGAGGCCCAAAGAGGTTTTCTGTACAAAGGTACGGGTCTTACAACTCAAGGAGAGGCCCAAAGATTATTTTGAACAAAAAGATGAGACTTACAACACGAGGGTTGACCCAGATGGTTTGTTTGAAAACGGCGATCGCGCCGAGGTTTTTGAAAACACAGTGGGTCTTATGCAATGTCTGAGGCCCAACAAGGTATCTTATTTACAAGGAATGGGTCTTACACTCTATTAGAGGCCCAAAAGTGTTTTTGTACAAGTGATGGGGCTTACAACTCGAGGAGATACCCAAAGGTTTTATTTTAAACTGGCGACGATCGTGCCGAACTTTTAAAAATATACAGAGGGACTTATACAATGTGTGAGGCCCAAAATTGTTTATTTACAAAAAGGGATTGGGTCTTACACTCTATTAGAGGCCCAAAAGTGTTTGAAAAAGAGTTGTGAGGATGAAAATCAAAGAAACCCTAATTTTGTTTAAAATGTAATTAATTTTGTTTAAAAATTAATAAAAATTATTGAAAACATGTGAAAAATGAGTGGTGATCTTGGATCAATGCTTAAAAAATCATGTTTTTATCCACAAAATGATTGAAAATCAATTAAGTTTGGAAAATCAAGAAAGAAAAAATATTTTAAATGTTAAAAACAAATAAAAATTAATTCTTTTGCAAAAATATCAAGTATATGAAATAAATAATATGTTTGGGAATTTTTGGTAAAATAAAATATTTTAACATTTTTGTGAATTATTAAAAAAAGAATCAACTCAAAATCATTAAAATTCAGAGAGAAATTAATTTTTGAATCAATTAAATAAAATCACAAAAATTCAAAAATTCAAATATTTGAAAAAGGGCGCCAAGAACACCTTGGTCTTGCCCGCGTGCTCTGTTCTTGGCTGATTTGCGTTTTCTCATCAATCTCACTGAATACTTGATGAAATCACACAATCCTCATATCAATCTACTCGTTTTCACCTCACGATCATGTCTATGATCTTTAATTTCATTTATTTTAAGCATGGAATAAGAAATCAAAGAGAAACCTTAAGAACCCTAAATTCTGCATGAAGGCTCAGAAATTCCACACACGTTTCATACAAGGCAATTAATAGAGGGGAAACATTCTATGCATGATTATGAACATTTGGCAAAAGTATTGTGCAAGTAAATATGCATAGATTAAGAGATGACCAAGTTGAGGCTTACCTCTTGTAGCTGGTGATTGTGTTTTGTGTTGGAGGTGTTACAGCTTGGTTCCAATGATGTGGACAACTTCCCTAGGTGCTATGGAGTGTGTCTGAATGCTTGGAGTAGTTGGAAACAAGCTAGAACTTAAGATGGTACCCCAACTGCAAATCTGCTAAAAGCTTGAGCAGTTGGATGGTGATTTTGTGAAATTGGTGTTCCAGATGTTGCTTAAGTGTTTGGACCACTTATATATGATGTTTATGAGGTGTGTGTATGATTGGTTTGGTTGGAATGACTCTCAAACTCAAAACCCGATAGTGACTTGCTTTAGAAGGCAAATTTGGAGTGAAAGAGGAGATTTTGAGGAAAGCATCAGTTTGGTTGCTTTAGTGTACTTAAACAGAGCATAAATGAGCTCTATTTATAGTAGAGCAAGTTTGTTTTGCAAGCAATAATGAATGGCAACTGCAGCAGGCCTTTGGCCAATGTGGATCAAATGGAATCTCAAGTCTCCTCTAGCCATTGACTTGAGATTAGAGCACAGGCCTATGGTTCTCTGATTCAAGGATAAGGCTTGACTGAAGTGTTCATCTTTGCTTTGATACATGCCACCTCTAAGCATCCATTGAATGCTCCAAAACAAAATTGGAGTCTTGAAGCATCTTTGGCTTTTTAGGTTTGGCATGCTACTTGTAGTTCCAAAGACTTGAGAGGCTTATGGATCAGTGTTTGTCCCTCTTTGGTCTCCCCTTGAGGTTTGCAGATGGATAAACTTGTTTTTCATTTGCACAAATTGATCAAATCGAGCCATAATGCACAAATCTGCCTTGTTATGACAGTTGCAGCAAGGCATGTTGCAGCTGTCATAATTCTTAGCTCATATGGAATTTGATGGAGTTCTTGGCCATTTTGGAAAGCTCTCATATAATACAACATATGTGTGATCATAGTTTGTCTTGAAACTTTTTGGTTCCAAGTGAAAAATTCCCCTACATTTTGAAAAAAGTGAAACAGATTCTGACTTAGTGAAAATTTCACTAAGTGTTGGAAAAAGTGGCATTTTCATGTTTTTGTCATTTTGGTCACTCCATAACTAAAAATCCATGAGGAATTGGAATGAGGTGTAGTTTACACTTTTAAAGTATGCCATAAGAGCTAAAAATCCATCTTTGGATCATCCAAAATGGTTGCTTGGATCTCAAGTTATGATCCTTGGAAGTTGGTACACTAGCCACTTTGTTTCATAACTTAGAAAAATTCTAAGTTTTTTATGGTTACCCCTTTTACAAGTTATCCCACTTTCTTTGATTTTTCTTGATGAATGATGATTCCAATCACACATTAACATCATTTTAGGGTTAAGGAACGATAATTGTGAAAAATCTCAAAAAGTCAAACTTTGACTTTTGTGCACAGTTGACTTTTTATCAGATGAATTCCAAACCGTGCGATCCTCTATGAAATCAAGTCCTTGACCTAAATAAAACTTAATAGATGGATTCCATAGGTGATATAGGGTGTATTGAATCATGTCCCAAGGTTTGGGAGCATGCCTTGGTCAAAAGTCAAAGGCACAGTTGACTTTTTCTTCAAAACCCTAATTGTGAGCCAGATGAAAATGAAACTTGTGAATCAAGCTTCTTGGATTAATCCATTGTTGCAAATGGATCAATATGGTGTATTGGAGACTCTCAAATCATGTCTTGAGGTCTTGGCTCATGTTTTGTCCCAAAAGTCAACTTAGGGGTGAATTAGGTCAAGAAACCCTAATTTCTGATTTTTGGTAAATGCATCCCCTGAGGCTAAAGTGACTTGATGATTGGGTCCATGAAGTCCCTTAGAGTATCTTGGGTTGTTGTTTGAAGCATTGGCCCATTCCCAGAGGAGAATTTCCACCTGGAGGCCCTGGTCGACCAAAACCCTAATTTGGTGACACTGGCGATCTTGAGGCTTGATCCACTTGGAAGGTAGCAACTTTGTGCTTGATTCTTGATGTGGGAGTCCTATTGATCCTTTACGGATGTCTTAAGAGGTTAGACTAGTTGAAGATCATGTCAAATCTTGATTGATCCTTTGTTTAAGTGCCATGAGAGGGCTTAAAACCCTAATTCTTATTTGTGGTGAATGCTCGCCCATCTTTGGGGAGACTGATGAGGCATGATGATACATCCATATTGTGGTGATGATTTGCACAATGATGGGAAATCTTAGTGGTCAAAATTTGGGGTATGACAAGATGACCTAACATGGCATGCATTTTACCAGTAATAGATACAAGAATCAATACCCGAGATTGACAGATTACACGTTTCTCTTCTTCAAGAGGAGGTTCAAGTATATATTGTTGGTTACCTACCATTGTTGGGTCTAAAAGTTTGTGAACGAGAGCAAGCTCTACAGACTTCTTGGACTCCTTGGTGTTCTTACCTGAATCCTTGGAAGTCTTGGTAGAAAACGCCATTGATGCAGTGGATTGAAGGAAGAAAGTTTGTGAAAGATGAAGGATTGAAGAAGTTTGTTTTTTGCTCAAGGAAGTTCAGAGAGTTAAAAGATTGAAAAATGGTGATTTTCACTATTTATAAGTTGATTTAGTGGAAACAGTTCACTTCATGTATTAATGGTTGGAAGAAATCGTGGGACATGTGTTATACAGGGAACACACGATGAGACGTTGGTAGTTGATCTGACCCACGATTTTGTAGGGACTAGGTGTGTGATGATTAAAAAGATTCACGCATGGGTTTTTGAGGAGACGTTTGGAAAAAGTTGTCATGATGATGATGACGTCATAGCAGACAAAGGGTTTTTGGCGTCGAAAGTGAGTTTTAAAAAAATGCTATTCTCTCCATTTAGTCGAAAATGACATTTTTGGGGGGCAATTTGTCGGTTGGGAATTTCGATGCCAATATTTTTTTGAGGATAATAAGCAAAAAAATAAGTGTTCCTTGAGTTTTTGTTGAATTCGACAGGAGCATGTGCAAAGGTCCTAGTCGAAGAGGTTTTCATGAGAAGGATATGCTGGAAAAATACTCAGAAATATTTTCTAAGTTTGGATAGCAACTTCGACGGAGGGTGTACAAAGATCTTCTTCGACAGAAATCTTTGAATTTTAAATAAGGATAATATCTGTCTTTTGTTCTTATCCATTTCTCAGAAAAGACGCATGGAAAGTTGTGGCGAATTGAAGACATGCAGAGCAAAACATGTCATTTTCTAAAGGAATGACCGTTGGTGACAGTTATTTTCGACATGTTATAAATATGAGTCTTAGTGTTTAGGATTCCTTGTGTTCAATTGTTGTACAAATACTCACAAAATCACTCAAAGTATCTAAGTTAACTGAGAAAAGAGTTTTTCGTTGAGAATGTACGTCTGAAACACCATCTTTTATTTCAATTGAAAGTTATTTTTAGTTTACCATTTATTTCTTCATTGCAATTTTACTTTGAAGTTTCTTTATTGCAATCTTTTATAATTCTGCAAATTTACACATTTTTAACTTTAAACAATATTTTATAAACATGAACACTGTCGAAGTGCTCTTGAGATTTTCAGAAATAGTTTATATAATAGATATGTCCTAGGATTCACTGGTAGATCCTGCAAGTAAACCAATTTTTTGGAGACCAGCGGTTGTTTACTAAATTTCATGGTAAGCAAATTTGTTGGCTGGGAATTTCGACACCAAGCTTTGTTTGAGGATATTAAGCAAAAAAGCAAGTGTTTCTTGAGTTTTTATTGAATTCGACAGGAGCATGTGCAAAGGTCCTAGTCGAAGAGGTCTTCATGAGAAGGACATGCTGGAAAAACACTTAGAAATACTTTCTAAGATTGGATAGCAACTTCGACGGAGGGTGTACAATGCTCTCCTTCGACAGAAGTATTTGAATTTTAAATAAGGATAATAACTGTCTTTTTTCCTTATCCGTTTCTCAGAAAAGACGCGTGGAAAGCTGTGGTGAATTGAAGACATGCAGAGCAAAACATGTCATTTTCTGAAGGAATGATCGTCGGTGCCAGTTATTTTCGACATGTTATAAATATGAGTCTTAGTGTTTAGGATTTCCGTGTGTTCAATTGTTGTACAAATACTCATAAAATCACTCAAAGTATCTAAGTTAATTGAGAAAAGAGTTTTTCGTTGAGAATGTACGTCTGAAACACCATCTTTTATTTCAATTGAAAGTTATTTTCAGTTTACCATTTATTTCTTCATTGCAATTTTACTTTGAAGTTTCTTTATTGCAATCTTTTACAATTCTGCAAATTTACACATTTTTAACTTTAAACAATATTTTACAAACATGAACACTGTCGAAGTGCTCTTGAGATTTTCAGAAATAGTTTATACAATAGATATGTCCTAGGATTCACTGGTAGATCCTGCAAGTAAACCAAATTTTTGGAGACCAATGGATGTTTACTAAATTTCATGGTAAACAAATTAGCACGCCCAGTGGGACAATGCTATTGTTCAAAAATATTTTTTCTTTCTGAAAAGTTTTTGCATAAGTTCTTCATTTTTACTATCTCTCTAAACTTTGTTGCATAAGACTTAGGAGTGGTAGAATAGCCACAAACAACGAAGAGAGACCAAGGAGAAGATATGTAAGGAGGACGGTGAATCAAAATCCACCAAACAATCAAAATCCACCAACGATGGAGAACCACCCCTTCTTCTTTGACAGACGGAAATACGGTTCCATCGTCAGTGTCTGAAACTGTATCATCCACGACAAGTACGACGCCTGTGCAGTGAATTTCCCAAAGTGGACCCATTTTGTCCTATGTGGGAACATAGGGTCCTCCAGCGACCCCCCTCCAGTGGGGAATAATTTATTCAGGACTTATATGCATGGATTCTCAATGCCCCCATTAGGTCGCGAACAACCTTATAGCATGCCAACATCAATGATGACAAGTTTGCACAATACAACATCAGCATTCACAGACCCAGTGGTGAATGTAACTTTGCCATTGCAAGGATCTCGTTGAGGCATTAATAACATGGATCGAATTAGTCAGCCCTTAGGGGCAAGATTTCTTACTCAAAATGCCTAATATCATCAACAATTATGCAGCAGTGATAAGGCAACAGATGGACGAAAGCAATCACGAGATGGTCCAAATGCTTGCCCAACAAATGGGTGTCATATTCAACCCATTAATCCAAAATACTACCCAAACAAACCAACAAATGGCAGCGCAAATGATGTGCATTGCAGATTTCTTTGGTGTTCCACAACCCCCTCGATAGCCCCAGAGGGAATGGATGGTAGAGCACCCATGGGTAGTCTTGGAAGAAGATCTCACAATTAATTAAGTCCAACGAAACATACCCCAGGAGAACGTGGGAAATCATGGAGTAGGAGTCGAACTACCTAGGGTCGAACCCCCTAGAATTGAACAACTAATCCCAAGGGAACCAAGGGTAGTGATGGTGAATAGGACCAAAATGCTGATGAAGTCATAAATCAGGTTCGACGTGATGATATAGCAACAGACAATAACTCAGCAACCATGGTCGAAAAAATTATGGAAAGGAATGGGGTGAATATTGGCCTTCATAGGCCAAATTATACATCACCGTTGTCGGAGTACATTCTGCAAACAGAGCTACCCCCTAGATGGAAAGTCCCAAAGTTTACTAAGTTTTCTGGGGATACTAGCGAGCCCACAGTCAAACATGTGGCTAGATACCTAATAGAGGCAGGAGAAATTTCCAATAATGAGAACGTAAGGATGAAATATTTCCCAATTTCACTTACGAATAATGCATTTACTTGGCTCACCACATTACCAGATTCACAATTGGACTCAACTGGAGAAATTGTTCCATTAATAGTTCTACATGGGACAGTCGAATATAAGCTTGAAAGAATTAGCCAACATTAAGAGGAAATTCTCTGAGCCAATAGATGATTACATGAATAGGTTTCGTTTGCTTAAGGCCAAGTGTTTCACACAAGTGCTTGAGCATGAGTTGGTCGAAATAGGCACTGGTAGCCTTGATTGCTCCATTAGGAAGAAATTGGATACCCAATACCTAAGAGACATGACCCAGTTAGATGATAGATTTCGACAGGTAGAATGCCTGAAGGCTGAGAAAGCCAGGGCAAACAAGAACAACAGAAAGGAGAGGGTAGCCTACGTCGAATTTGAAGAAGATGAACAAGAAACAAGTAGTGATCTTTTTTTCGACGAGAGCGAAATAGACCTTGCTGAACTAAAGCAAGGGCCACCTTATTCCTGTAAAGTCCTAACACCGTCGAATGGAAAAAACTCCAGTCAAATCAGAGAAGAGTGATAGGTTCCCTAAGAGAACTTATACCTTCAACGTTACTAAGTGTGACGAAATCTTTGATTTATTAGTTAAAGATGGCCAGATGATAGTGCCTCCCGGCGCTAAAATGCCTCCTTTAGAACTGTAGCCGCGCAAAAGTATCACCCTTTTACATGTGAACTTTTAATTTATCCCAAAAAAGGGAAGGGGAAAAAATCTGAATAAACCTGTGAGTGGTGTGCAATGTAAAACAATGCACTTGAGAGATCGAGAATCGAGATTGGTTATACAAAGGGAAGGTACTAGCACCCTAAATATCTATAGTATCCTATAGGAACCTTTTACATATATTTGTGTTACTGTTGTTTTACTTGCTGTGTAATGGGAGTTTGTTGATTTGGTTTTGAGTGAGTGATGGTAGGAAATGTTTTTGTTGAGATAAACTATGATAAAAGGTGTAAGGAACCTAATGGTTCTACTTATTATTATGCTCGCTAAGATTTCGCAATCTTATGCCTACGTATTCTCAAAAGGAAGTTGAGAAATAAGAACGTTCGTAGTTCTACCTACTAATGGGTGGAAAAAGGTTTGTTGGTCTTTGAGAAGAGACAAGTGGTCATCTTAAGGGAGATATCTCACCTATTCTCCATAAACATTTTGAGAAAGAAAATAATAAGGGAAGAAGTTTTACACTTGGACGTAGAAAATCTAGAGTAATGCCACATCTTCCTTTAAATGAAATCTTTGCATAATAAGAGAAAGACCTTAACTTGGATATAGAATCAACAAGTGTGCCACTTACATCACTTAAGTGAAAGAAGTGTCTATGTACCATAATAAGAAAAGGACTCCAGCTTGGATTCTGAATCAATAAGTGTGCCACTTACATCACTTAAATGGAAAAAGTTTGAAAAATGTCTGATTTATGTTGTGGGAAATAAAAGAGGCATCTCTTGCATAGAAATGACTCATGTCTCATCTCTGGGGAGAGTGTTTTGAGTTTGAAGCCAAAGGTTGGCTAGGGTTTTACCTTAGGTTTAATGGTTTGAAGCCACAAGGAGCAGTGTGTTGACTTTATGACTCCAAAAGGGAATTCTCATCTCTTTGTTGAAGAGTTTTGAGTTTGAAGTCTAACTTTCTTGTACAAAGCCCAATAGGAGGCTAAGTTGATATTTGGAACTTCAACAAGGAGAAACCTAATATTTTAACTGAGTTTTAGTTTGAAGGGAATCCTAAAGTTCGAACTGAGTCTAAACTAGGGATGAGTATTGAAAAGAAAACAACAGTTATGAAAGTGTTATAAATGTCAAGAGAAACTTAACAAGAAAAGTTTGATTTAAGCTCTTAAACAAGTGTAGTCATCGAGGATGACATGAGTATGAAATGATTTAAGCATGATATATCAAAAGATGAATGAGTATCAAATAAAGAGATATATTAAATAAAGAGATATATTCATCATGATAAGAGCTTATGAAGGAAATACTTGAACATGTGAGCAAAGATTTAATCCATGGAAGCAAGCACAATGGAGTTCAAGTAATCA
This sequence comes from Lathyrus tuberosus, assembly GCA_022829125.1. NCBI lineage: Eukaryota > Viridiplantae > Streptophyta > Magnoliopsida > Fabales > Fabaceae > Lathyrus > Lathyrus tuberosus. The sequence goes on from JALAZF010000446.1 coordinate 1,035,759, forward strand.
AATATTCAAGATGAATCGAGGATCAAATGAATATATCAAAGGGTAAAGAAAACCCTAATGGAGGTAAATATATGGACAAAGCATTCAAACATGGTTGAATCAAGGGCTTTGGGGGGAATCCAAACTCAAGTGGAAGCCCTAACTATGTACAAAAATGTTTTGAAAGTTCAACCTAAGTAAAACCTAATTAAACATTTAATCGGAGTATTTTTCAAAAGAGAAATATTTACTCATGTTATAGAAGACAAGACAACATGTTAGGTATCTCAAACGAGGCTTGAACAAAGTGTATCATAACCATATAAGCACACGTCATTGATTAGGTCACTACTACAAAACGCTAAAACAACAACGCCAGGCTTACAACGCATCCTTTTACGCCGTTGTAATAGGTTAAAAATTTCGTGCCCAGGCAAAAGCTGGGGTATAAACAGTCATTTAATGACGGTTGACTTAAATCACCGTAGTAAAAAATAAAATGTAGCAAGCTTCGATTCCCTGCAACTACATTTTTTCCATTTTTTAGAGTACATTTAGCGTGTGTCACTTAAGTCCATTATTTAAAAAATAAATTGTAAATTATTTTACAACGGTTAAGATGAACAACCGTAGTAATAAATGAAATGTAACAAGCTTCGATTCCCTGCAACACATTTTTTCCATTTTTTAGGATACATTTAGCGTGTGTCACTTAAGATTCCACTACGGTTTGTTTCTCCAACCGAGATTAAAAGCTTTACTGATAAATTAAAACAAAACTTATTTTGTATTTCTTTCATAAGATGCCCTAATCGAACAAGTGAGCCAGAGACGCCCTAACCTTTACCCTCTTCGTCTTTATTCATTTGCTTCTTCAGCTTCAAAGTAAGGTACTCTTCAACATCTTCATTCCTTTTTTCTTGGTTTATGCTCAAATATTGACTGTCTTCATTCATTTGCTTCTTCAGCTTCGAAGTAAGGTATTCTTCAACATCTTCATTCCTTTTTTCTTGGTTTATGCTCAAATATTAACCGTCTTCGTTCATTTGATTCTTCAGATTTGACGTACGGTACTCTTCAACATCTTCATTCCTTACGTTCATTTGATTACAGCTTTGAAGTACGATATTCTTCAATATCTTCATTCCTTTTTTCTCTGTTCATATTGTATATGCTCAAGTCAGAATGATATGTTTCATATGCTTTACGTTTAGTATGAGAGTACATCTTCATTGATTTTTTCTTTGTTCATATCGTATATGCATATAGATTAGTATGATTTACGTTTAGTATGATTTTTTGGATTAGATTTTGGTGTGTCATTCACATTATTATACATGTATAAATTTTAGAAGTTGTAATGGACCGTAGTTGGATGAAATCCAATAGATTAGGTCCGACTTATGAGAACAGAGTTCGTGAATTCCTTGAATACGCTGATAAACATCTTCTCGACAATAATGGTATCTTTTATTGTCCTTGTGTTGTTTGCGCGAATATCAAAAAGGGTACAAAGAAAGAAATACACAATCACCTTTGTTGTGATGGTATATGTCAAAATTATATAATATGGACGTGGCATGGTGAGGTGGATAATAAGGAAAGTTGGGCGTCACAAAGTCAAAGAGTGGAGGAAGATGAATATATGGAAGATCAACTAGAGGATATGTTCCGTTATAATGGAGAATCTTCTTTTATGAGTGCTCATATTTATGATAATTTATGTAGTGATAAAGACACCCCTTTATATAAGGGATGCACAGAGTTCACACGATTGTCGACGGTGTTAAAGTTGTTTAATCTGAAGGCAAAAAATGGATGGTCGGATAAAAGTTTCACGGAATTACTTGAATTGCTATAGCAAATGTTACCAGAAGATAACAAATTACCGGATCGTTGCTATGAGGCCAAGAAGATATTGTGTCCACTGGGTCTGGAGTATATCAAGATACATGCTTACCCTAATGCTTGCATATTATACCGGAAAGAGTATGAAGACTTGTTTCAATGTCCGAAATGTGGTGTGTCGCGTTACAAGCTGAAGTCTAACAATGGTGATGACAATGATTACTATGACAATGTTAGTAGGAAGCATCCTCCTGCTAAAGTGTTATGGTACTTGCCAATAGTTTCACGATTAAAGAGACTTTTTGCTAATTCGAATGATGCAAAGAATCTTAGATGGCATGCAGATGAAAGGATTCGTGATGGAACATTCGCCATGTAGCTGATTCGTTGCAATGGAAGAAAATTGTTTCGTTGTTTCCGGATTTTGGAGTTGAGCCAAGAAACCTTAGGCTTGGGCTTTCCACCGATGGAATGAACCCCTTTGGTAATCTGAGCACTAATCATACTTCGTGGCTTGTTCTTCTCACTATTTACAACCTATCTCCTTGGTTGTGTATGAAGCGCAAGTATATACTGTTAAGTATGATGATTTCTGGACCACGACAACCTGGTAAAGACATAGATGTTTATCTAAGTCCATTAATTGATGATTTACGACTCTTGTGGGATGAAGGCATTGAAGTTGATGATGCATATTCTGGGGAAAAGTTTAATATGCGTGCAATATTATTTTGCATAATTAACGACTTTCCGGCTTACGGTAACTTGGCCTAATACAGTGTCAAAGGACATAAAGCGTGTCCTATATGTGAAGACGATACTTGTTATCACCAACTTGAGTTTGGAAAAAAACCGTTTTCCTTGGGCATCGAAATTTTTTAAAACCGGGTCATCCTTATCGTAGATTGCGAAAGGCTTTTAATGGAGAGCAAGAGTTTGGTGAGGCTCCTAAACATTTAACCAGGGATGAAGTTTATCAACGGCAGGAACACATTAATGTTGTCTTTGGGAAGAGAGAAAAAGAAAAAGGTGGGAAGAGAGGAAAAGAAAAAGGGGCAGTTGCGAAAAATATATGGAAAAAGAGGTCCATCTTCTTTGATCTTCCATATTGGTCAAGTCTTGATGTGATGCACGTGGAGAAAAATGTGTGTGATAGTTTGATTGGCACACTTCTAAACATTCCGGGCAAGACTAAAGATAGTAAGACTTCCCGTCTTGATATGGAGAAGATGGGTATATGAAAATAGTTGGCTCCTAGAAAGAAAGGAAAAAGAACTTATCTGCCTCCAGCATGTCACACTCTATCTAAAAAGGAAAAGAAGATGTTATGCGAGTGTTTGCAAGGTATTAAAGTTCCACAAGGTTACTCATCAAACATCAAGAAACTTGTATCAATGAAAGATCTCAAGTTAATTGGTTTAAAATCTCATGATTGTCATGTATTGATGCAACAACTTCTGCCAGTGGCTATCCGTGGGATCCTTCCAAAAAATGTGAGAGTAACTATAACGAGACTGTGTTTATTCTTCAATGCCATATGTAATAAAGTTCTTGATTTCAAAAAATTGGATGAATTAGAAGATGAGGCTGCCATAATATTGTGTAAATTAGAGATGTATTTTCCGCCATCATTTTTTGACATTATGGTTCACTTACTTGTTCATCTCTTAAGAGAAATCAGAATTTGTGGTCCAGTTTATTTAAGGTGGATGTATCCATTAGAGCGATATATGAAGATCTTTAAAGGATATACGAAGAATCATCACTGACCGGAAGCTTCGATTGTTGAAAGGTACATCACAGAAGAAGCTGTTGAGTTTTGTACAAACTATTTGTCGGATGCAGATTCTATAGGAATTCTAAAGTCTCGTCATGCTGACACAGACGGAAGAGGTATTCAAGGTCTATATGTTAGGTCAATGGCTCGGGATGTAGTTATTCAATCACATTTCTATATATTGAATAATATAGATGAGGTTCAACCTTACATAGATACTCACAAAAGACTTTTGAAGAAAAAATATCCCCGAATGAGTGACAAGTTGTTGTTGATAGAGCATAATAATAAATTCATGGATTGGTTTAATAAAAGTGTATCTAATGATCATAGTGCATCCGAGATACTTAAATGGTTGTCGTACGAGCCAAAATTTTGTGTCATTACTTGGAGTGCATACGACATTGGTCATTATACCTTTTATACAAAATCAAAAGATGATAGTAGTACAATGCAAAATAGTGGGGTTATGGTTGAAGCCGAATCGATGTATTTCTCTAGTTCGAAAGATAAGAATCCGGTATTGGCAACTACCGCGTTTTATGGTGTCATTGATGAGATTTGGGAGATTGATTATATTATTTTTAAAGTGGCTTTATTTAAATGCAAGTGGGTTCCCAATAATAGTAATGGTGTAGACATTGATGACTTAGGATTCACCCGGGTCGACCTTGACAAGGCATCTTTTAATACAGAACCATTCATCATGGTTTCTCAAGCAAAACAAGTTTTCTATGTTACCAATCCATCGGACATATCGGGGAAATGGTCAATCGTTCTCCAAGGAGAATACATTCCTCTTAGTGATGAAAGTCTTGATATTCCATCCACACCTTCTTACACAACACAAGTTCCTACCTCATATGATGAAGTTGATGGAGATGCCGTGCATGCTATACGACTCGATCATGAAGAAGGCATATGGGAAAATTAACAAGTACGTAATTTATTATTCATTCATAATATATTAATTGTATGTTATAGTTTAGAAGTATTTTTACTAACAAGTATAATTATTTGAAATCATAGGTATTTTGAGTCCAGACACCAGGCCAAGAGACAAGACACCAGGCTAAGAGACAAGATACCAATACATCAAGTTACAATTATGTGAAGTTATGTAATGTGTGTAAACTGTAATATGGTATATGTGATATTTTATTTATGTAGGTTGTTTGTTCTGATAAACTGTAATGTGGTATATGTGATATTATGAATATGATACGATTAATATTATTATGAAAACTTTATCACAAAATGTGAATTGTATTTTTCTGCTGTGCTGTGATATGGAGAACAATAATACATGTAAAAAAATGGGATTAATTATAAAAGAAGGATCATATTTGTTAATTTTACAGAAACTTTAACGACGGTTATATTTCATAACCGTTATAATATCTGGCGCACTGTCCAGGAAAAACTAAATGTCAAAACTGCGCTGCTGAGAATCGAATCGAGGACAATTATATTTATTACAATGGTGTATCTAAAATCCGTTGTGATAGTTAGTGAGCTTTCCAATTTATTACAACGCCTACTAGTGCGTGGTTGTAAGTATCATATATACAACGACAATCTACATAACAACGCCCTCGCCCACGTCATTATATGTCATTCCCAACCGTTGTTAAATGGGTTTTTCGTAGTAGTGGGTTAAGAGGAAAATCAAAAGAAAGTCATTAAAAGTATGAAAATACCTTAAAATGGACTACTTTTTAACTTAATAAAAAAATGTGTGAAATAAATATTATTTTTGAATTTTTTAAATATATTCACAAAATAGGATATATGAACAAAAGGTTTGCAAAAAATCAATTAAAAATAAAGAATTTTGCTATGAGAAATAAATGTGTGAAGTTGTAAAAAAATGAAGAAAATAGGTGATTAAAAAGAAGGAATGACCCTCCCAAGGTTTGAACCTGCACCCTTGGGGTGGAGAGCTCAAAATCTTACCAACTGAGCCATGTGCCATGGCTGTTAGTATAGCGCGTGATGAAAATAATAAAGAGAGTTTTCACATGAAAATGTTTTAAAAAAAAGCCAAAAGGTCTGGGGCGAGGGGGATTCGAACCCCAGACATTGGACTCGCTCACACACAAATACTAGTGTTTCCACTAGGGCGCAATGCCAAATCAAGATATAATCTGGAATCAAAAAATAATATATTAAAATTTTAATTAAAATATGAAAAGTGGCGCCATGGCCGTCACCTTCATCAGCTTCATCATCTTCATCTTCCTCAAGTGTTGTCTCTCAGGATACTCAACCATTTTGCACGATGTAAAAATGAAAGTTGGTGGAAATTTGACGAGGAATTGAATTACATTAACCAATTTTGTTTAAATTACGTGTATCAAAAGAAATTTATTTGAAAACCGTATGAACCCTAAAATGAAAATTTGAAATGAAATTCCATACAGTCATGATATCTATCAATTAATTGAGGGAAAATGATCCTCATATTTCCAGAAACACATTGATAACTCAAATTATCATTTATGATGCGTGAATTATAGAGTTCAGGTTTTGAGGAAACTTACCTTGCAAGTGAGAATCAAATTCTCTGTTGGAGGTGTTACATATGTGATTTGAAGATCCAGACAACTTCCTTGACCTCAAGGATGGTAATGCAATGCTTAGGATGAGTTGAAACCTCCTGGATCACTTGGCTCGATTCAAACTGCAGCTTGTGATGTGTATGGAGTAAATGACATATGACTTGATGATTTTAAGGTTACAGAAATGTTTTGGGTGTTTAGATCACTTACACATGATGTATGCGAAGTCTGTGGATGGTTGAATTGAGTGGAAATGGACTAATTTGAGATTTCCAAATTTTCACTCTTTGAAATCTTTGAACTTTGCAAAAGAGAGGATTTGTGAGAAAACAAGCATTGGCAATGTTTTGGTGTGATTATTGTGAAGGAATTGACCTCTATTTATAGGAGAAATATGACTAATATTTTGAGCTTGAAAGGATTTGGATGTAGGCTATTATCCAACAAGTGATGTCATGTACCTATAACTTGAAAGCCAAGGCACACATGGGCTATTCTTCACATGGCTCTCATTTTGATCTTTTGAGCTTTGTTCCTCAAGGTTTCATCCTATCCCTTGATGTTTTGATCAAGTTCTAACGGATTGGATGAGTTTTGCTCAAATTCAATATAGCACTTTAATTCTAGAGGACAAAACCTCACTTCCTACCTTTTAAATGATTTCTTTCACATGCCAAGTGATGAAAATTTGAAAATTCAGTTGTGCTTTGCAGAGCACATGCTTGTATGATCATTTGGGAGTTGATCTTATGAAGATTTCAGGTTTGTAAGACTTATCCAAATCGTGTGAAACAAACATGTTGCAAATATGTCTTGGGATTTCAGCTTAATCAAGCCCTATTGCAACATCCATAACTTCTAGCTCAAGTAAAGGATTTGAATGTTCTTGATCATTTTGGAAAGCTGGTATAATGTACTTCAAATTTGATGTTTAAGGCTGGCCTCGAATCAAAGTGGATCATAGTGAAAATAACCCTAAATTTGGGTTAAACACAAGACATATTCTGTCCAAAATTTCACTAAGTGTTTAGGTTAAAAAGTATGGAACCTCCAACTTCATGGCCTTATATCTTAAAATCTATGCACCTTTTGGAAATCCACCCTTATTGAAAAATGTTGTAGTATGTAACAAGCTCTTCAATTTGATCTTTGGATCAAAGAAAATGGTTGCACGGTTTGGAAGTTATGCCTTTGCAAAGTAGGGTAAAATCATTGGATTTTATAACTTAGAAAAATTTCAACTTCTCCAATGTTGCCCTTCTTACAAGTAACTTCTCATTTCTTGATTTTTCTTGATCAACAATGATCCAAATCACATATTAACATTATTCTTGACTTGAAGAGACTATGTTTGACCAAGACTTCAAAAGTCAAACTTGATTTTGACCACAGTTGACTTTTGTATCAGATGAATTTTGAACTTTGTGATCCTTTATGAAATCAAATCCTTGGGCTTTTTGAACATCATGGATGGACTCCAAAGGTGTTTTTGAGTGTCTTGAGTCATGTCCCAAGGTTTGAGATCATGTCTTGGTCAAAAGTCAAAGGTACAATTGACTTTTCCTCAGAAACCCTAGTTTGTGGGCCAGATGATTTTAACTTCTTGCATAGCTTATGAATCAAGTCCTTTGGGTTAATTTAATCATATGAAGGGATTAATATGAGACATTTGAGGTTCTTGGAACATATTTGGAGGTTTGGGATCAACGCCTTGCTTCAAAAGTCAACCCAAGGACTAAATTAGGTCAAAACCTTAATTTGGATACATTGAGGATCTTGAGCTTTGATGAGCTTATTCATGATGCAATTTTTCACTTTATTATTTATGAGTGAAAGCTCTTGATCTTCATGAATGCATAGGGGCTTGTGGTGTTGAATATGATGCCCATTCCTTGATAATTCATCTGCTTGAACTCTAGGGGGATCACCTAACCTGTGAAGTATGTAAACACACATATCTTGTTCTTGTGATGGGTTAGTGATGCATAAAGACATGTATAAATGTAACAATGAATGTTATGCCAATGATGCAATTGTGGTGGCATCTTAGGGGTAACAAATTAGGGTATGACAAGAATAAAGAAAAAAGAGAAGTTTATTTTACCCTTTTCAAGTGGAATACTTGATTAAAGAAGAAACTGAGACCAGTCCATGGCTTACGACACAAGGCGAGGGGAGGTTTATTACCTTTTTAAATAGATCATTTGATTATTTGAAGGTGGCTCTATTTCAGATTCTTTGGTTAATCTCGGTAGTAAATTCTCCGATAAATCTTAAAATAGAATTTCCAGTATACCTCGGCAGGAGGTATTTTCTTATCATTTCTTGGCTAGTCTCGGCAGAAGATTTTCAGTAGACCTCAGCAATAGGTATTTCATTTGTAAATTCTTTGGTTATTCTCAGCAGTAGATCTCCAGCAGACTACAACTGAAGATGTTTCTCTGTTTCCAGGATCTCGGCAGTAGATTCTCGGGTTAACTTTGATGCTTTTTTAAACTTCAGCATACATTTGTTTATTTTCAGAATCTCGGCAGTAGATTCCCTGGTTAATCTCGACAGCAGATTTTCCAGTAAATTTTTTGACAGTTGACACATTTTCCAATAAAACCTTAGCAGAAAGTATTCCCAAATGAGGTCTAAGTCTCGGCAGTAGACTCCTCCAATTGGATATCTCTTGAAATAACCACAGTTGACCTCGACAGTAGGTTCTCCAAGTGGAATTTGTTAAAGGATTTTGTCACAAACTTATCACCTTTGTTGAGACTACCTTGTGATTGTCAGTTGGCAGTCTCTTCCCTAGTGGAGTTGAGTTTCATCCCCAGTGGAGTTGGATCATTTCCCCATGGAGTCTTGCTTTGCTAAGTTGTTCCTTGTCGGGTCTTCCATTCTTTAATTGTGTTCTAGTGTTTTCTATATACAGTTATCCCCTGTGACATCATTCCTCACAGAATCTGTGTCTTACATTCATATCATTTCATGTCATATCATGTGCATCTTGTGACATCTTAGGGCCAAAAATTGTGCATGTTTGTATTTAAGTCTCTCCTATCACGTCGAGACGAAGATTTCAATCTCCATATCTCCGGATAGAAGAAACTTAAATAGGGGCATCTGTCATACCCTAATTTTTTACTCTAAGATTTCTCAGTTTTCTCTCTATAAGATTATTAGGTCTTTGGTCATGATCTTCTGAGAATCTTGTGTGTGCGCTTATTATCACTAACTAGTTTGTGTAGGTGCATTAAATTTCAAGTGAAGATAATACTCATTCCCTCAGTCAAGTACTTCAAGACGTGACCAATGGACTTTGATTCAAAAGGTCTTAGAGGTTTCTACTGGTCATTTTACTCAGAATTTCTCAGAAGCTTTAATGTATACCCCAAGAAGGATTACGGTTTTCTTCCCATTGGTGTTGAGCATGGTATTTATTTAAGCCAGATCATCATGAGCAAGAGGATTAGGGTTAAAAGATCATATGGTTGATTTGGAAACTTGCATCATTTCACTTCTATCCAAAATCAACTTGAATGATGAGGGATCTGATAAAAAAGCCACCAAGTCAAAAATCCTAATCCTTGGCATGTAAAATTCAATGTTGCAAATCCAAAAACTTTAACTTTGTCATGAGGCATTGAATGGAAGCATAGAGCTGACACGTATCAGTCCACAACATTGTAAATGAGTTAAGATGAACTCAAGCATCAAAAGACCATAGGCCTGTAAGATTGACCCAAGTCAATGGCTAGAGGAGACTTTGGCTACATGACAAAGTTCAATGGATAATGGAGTGATCCAGCCTCCAATCACTATTGCTCCCAAAACAAAGTTGCTCTACTATAAATAGAGGTTCTTTCTGATCAATTCAAGTACACCAAAGCATAACAACTCATGCTTTCCTTCCAATCACTCTAAAAAAACCAGAATTTGCTTCTCTTACAAGTCACATTCGAATTTTAAAATAGAGAGCAATTCCATCCAAACCAACCATCCTAACACCTCACATATGTCATATACAAGTGATCCATAACCTCAAAACACATATGGAACACCAAAATCACAAATTCACCATCCATTTGCTCAAGCTTTTTGACCTATTTGTAGTTGGGGCACCACAACAAGTTCCAGGTTGTTTCAATCCATTCCAAGCCTCCAAACACACAACTTGAGGTCCAAGGAAGCTGTCCAGATCATCAAAACACTTCTGTAACACCTATAACTGAGGATTCGATTTCCACTTGCAGAGGTAAGCTTGACACTCTCAAAATCTATGATTCATGCATCATGAATGTGTTTTCAAGTTATAAACATGTTTCTGCACTTATGTAGAATGTTTCTGTAGCGTGCGAGTTTTGTCGGTGATGCGACCACCTTACCGCAATGGAATTTGGGGTGCTACTTTCTGATTTCTTATTTATCCTATGAAGCTAGAAAGGAAAGGGAAGATATCTAAAACTAACCTTGCACGCAAATGTTTCTTTAACAAATGCTAAGAGATCGGGGAACGGGGTCAGGTTGTACAAAGGGAAGCTGGTAACACCCAGTGTATATATGGTTATCCATAGACCTTTTATTGCATGGTTCTCTGTTAATTTGAAATGTTCTCTTGTGTTTATCTGCTGTGGTTGGGGAAAGTTTCTCCTTTGGGAGTGTTGAGAGAGTGTTTTTGTTGTTTTCGGGTTTTCTGTTGTTTTGGGGAAGGTACTGGACCTAAAGTTTTTGATTTGTTTGCTTGCTAAGATTTCACAATCTTATGCCTACATATTCCCGTAAAGATATCTAGGAAATCAGAGTAATTGTAGTTTCTCCTATTCTATGGGAGGAAAGATGTTTGGTGTCTTGTTCAAAGCCCAAGATTGAAGCTATCGGAGTGTTTGTGTCTTGTTCAAAGCCCAAGATTGAAGCTAAAAGGGTGACTGAGAGAGAATTTGTCATCTCTAAAGGGAGAATATCTCACATATTCATCACAAATATTGAGAAATTGATTATAAGGGAAATTACTTTAACTGAGATATGTGAATCCAGCAATGCCATAATTTCCTTTATAAGGGTGATGTCATGAAGGAAGAAAGCTTTAACTCAGTGTAGAGCAATGCCACTTTTCCTTATGAATCTTTCATGCTAAGAGAGGGACATTGGCTTGGATGTTTGGAATCTAGAGGCTTGCCACTTACAGTTGTTAAATGAGAGATACGTTTTGACCAGGATAAGAGAAGGACTTCAACTTGGATTTTGAATCAACAAGTGTGTCACTTACAACAATTATCTGGAAAAAATGTTTTGATTGTTTGCTTTGAAATATGATGTATAGAGGAATATCTTCCTATAGAGAGGACTCATGGTCTCATCTGAGGGGGATGTTGATTTTTGTGTGCCTTGATCAAAGCCCAAGGTTAAAGCTAAAAGAAACTGACTCCACTTAGGAGGGTTTTATCTCTCTTGTACAAAGCCCAAGGTTGAGGCTGACTGACTCCATTGGGGGAAATTCTTATATAAAGCCTAAGAGGAGGCTGTCTCTTACTGAGGATTTATTGAAATCCAAGAGCAGGTCCAAATTGTATTGGGGAATCCAAAAGGGTTTACTCTTGCTGGGAAACAAGGAAGCGTTGAGATATCAGATGCCATGAGGTTCTGATTCCCCTAGGGATTTGTTGATGGTAAGTTGACCCTAACTGGGTGTTTAAAAATGAAAGCTTAAGCCTTATTAAGGGGTCAGAAAGTTTAAAGTTAAGTTTGAAAACCTATGGAGGTTTTAACTCTGTTGGAGATTAGTGTATTGATTGAGTGATCAAGGTTTTTCCTGTGTTTTTAGGAAACTTGAGGGTTTCTTTGTGAGACCCAAGAGGAGATAAGACTTTCCAAGTCTACTTATATGAAGCTCAAGAGGAGGCTGAGACTTATCCAAGTTTCTTAAGGAGTGGTATACTCTGGTGTAGAAAGAGGTCTTTGTATGATGCCCAAGAGGAGGCTGTTGGTTTTAAGGGATGAAAATCAACCCTAGAATGGTCTGATGTTTTGGAATTCTTGACTCTCCTGAGGATTGAACTAGTAGAGATGACTAATTTCTATCCTATACCTGCAGAAGGCCTTTGGGTCCTTGTACTAAGCCCAAGACGAGGCTAAGTATGCTTTTAGGAAGCATGTGGGTCCTTGTACTAAGCCCAAGAGGAGGCTGGGGATGCTTTTAGGAAGCCTGTGGGTCCAAACCTAAGAAAAGTTCAAGAAAGGTTTCACCGGGAATAAGTCCTTTCTTTGTTTGAACAGTTCCAGGGTTTGAAGAAATTCAAAAGTGGTTTATCCGGGAATTAATCCTCTCTGGGGGAATGAATTTCTTGAACACATATATACGTCTAAGTTTTGACAGTCTTGAGAAAAGTTTCACTGGGAATAATGCCTTTCTCTGTTCCATATTGTATAAGCCCAATAGGAGGTAAGACTGTATAGGAAATTTCCTATGAGGGAACTAATTTTGACTATGTTGTAAGGTAACCTCTGGTTTGACTTAAACATAGACCTAACTGCTGAGGAAACTCTAACTAAGATAAGCACAAGTATATATACAAACAAATATATTGACAGATATATAAGAAATAAGCACTGAAAAAAATATGGGGACTTACCTTCTGAGAAGAAGCCCAAGCATATTGTGATCTATTGTATTTACTACAACTGTCTTCCCTCTTTTAGGGTTTCAAGAAATTGAAGAAAATTTTGAGGAAACTTTGAATTTGAATTTTGAATTAAGAGAATGTTTGGGATTATAGCTCAAAGAGAGGCCCAGATGACTTATTTGATAACATTGATCGTACGGTGATACCGACAGACGTTGTGGGACTTATACTACAGTAGAGGCCCAAATTTTTTTTTACAAAGGAGTTTGGGTCTTACACTCTATTAGAGGCCCAAAAGTGTTTGTAAAGAAAATAACGGGGCTTATAACTCAAGGAGAGGCCCAAAAATTTTATTTGAACAGGTGACGATCGCACCGTGATTTTGAAAACCACAGAGGGACTTATACAATGACTGAGGCCTAAAATTATTTATGTACAAGAAGGAATAGGTCTTACACTCTAATAGCGGCCCAAAAGTTTATTTTTTATACAGGAGATGGGGCTTACAACTCAAGGAGAGCCCCAGATGAAAAACAACGATCACACCGTTATTTTGAAAATCGTATCGGGATTTATACAATGACTAAGGCCCAAAAATGGTTTATTTACAAAAGGGATGGGTCTTACACTCTATTAGAGGCCCAAAAGTGTTTGAAATGAAGTTTGAAAAAATTTAAATCAAGGGAAAAACCCTAATTTTAATTCAAATATAATTTTTCAAAGAAAATTAAATAATAAATGATATAAAATATCAAAAATATTAAAAAACAAGTTGTAAACTTTGAAAAATATTTTGAAAAATCATGTTTAATCACATGAAAGCTTGGAATCCAATTAAATTTGAAAATTCAAAGTGGAAATCTCATTTTTAAAATGTTTGAAAACAAATAAAATGAAATAAATTACAAAATTCAAACTATATTAAATAAATAATATAAATTGTATATTTTTTTGTAGAATAAAATATTTCAACATTTTTGTGAATTTTGAAAAAAAGAATCAATCAAACACACATGGTCTGGGTGGGTGTTGAACCCACACCCTCTAACCAAACACACATGCGTTGCTACCACTGGGGTGGTGATACATCCATTGTATCACCCCCATCCATAAATTGATAAGGCTAGAATGCCTTCTGGCCAGGCCAAGCAACAAGGGTGCCATGGCTGGCTTGCCCAAGTTTTCAAGTTTTGGTTCAAATGCAAGAAGGATCATATCTCCCTCATTTTTCCATGAAATTGGATGAAATTTAGATGGATCCTGCCTAGAATTTCATGAGGAATCCAATGGTGGTTTCAGAATTTTCTAAAGATGCCTACATTTTAAAACCCGATAGTGGTTTCAAAATAGGCCAAAATTTGCAAGTTCTATGCTACCTCTTCATACAAGCAATAATAACATGGTAAATTGGTTCAAACACAACACATATGATATGTATGACATGTTCATGATCAATGGGCATCAAAGCAATGCATATTTTAAAGAATTCAAGTTGTTACGCACTTACCTCTTGAAGCTCCTTGTGTTATCTTGCAAAATGCTTGTGCCAGAAGTAATCTAATGCCTTAGACACTCTTGATTGATCCCTTAGAAGCTTTTAGGATGATCAAAACCAGATGGAAACCTTAGGAACAAGAACTGGCTCTTTCTTGCAAAAGTGGCAAAAGTGACCAAAATAGTAACTCACTCCAATGGTGTTACAGTTGAGGGAAACTTGTTGGGACAGTTTAAGGATGATATTTGGAGAGTATTTGAAGGGTTGTTTTGTTTTGAAAGTGATTGGATCAAGACATGTCTTGAAAAATGCAGAAAAGTCAAAATTTGAGGTTTTGGAGGTTGACTTTCTGATTTTGGTGTTGTACAATGAGGATGAAGGTTTGAAACACCTCCAATAGATGGTTTGTGATGTGTTTGGATAGTTATTTGAGTGGTTTTTGTTCTGGTTTCAAGAATCCCCAAATTGCTCCATTGTGACTTGAAATTGAAGTAAGAGAGGGAGAGTGAGAAAACAAGGCTTTGATATTGTTTTGGTGTGGTTTGAAACATCATAAATGACCTCTATTTATTGTAGAGGAAGTTTATTTTTGGAGGAATAGTGAATGCCAATTGGTTCACTCTATTATCCAATGGATATGCCCATGTATCACTTTCTTAAATGCCAAGGTACCAAGTCTTCTCTTAGCCATTGACTTGAGCTGATCTTTGTAGCTCTAGGTCTTCTGAATTTTGAGTCAATCTTGACTCAATTGGACTGATATGGCTTGGTTCATAACAACTCTATATTCCACATCAATGCCAAATGACAAAGTTGGAGTTTTGGATTTGAAACTTAAATGATCACATGCCAAAGGATTGGATTCTTGACTCAATGGTCCAAGTTTGAAAATATCAAGTGATTCATCAAGATTCCCTCTGATCTTGAAAAAGGACAAAGCTTGTAAGATGACAAAATTTGAAATGGAAATCGTGTGGTACAAGAAATGCACCAAATCTGCCTTGAAAACTAGTTTGAGCAAGGCATGTTGTGAGGTCCATAACTCCTTGCTCAAGTTGAATTAATGGGAGTTCTTGTACTCTTTGGAAAACTTGTATTTCCTACTTTAACTTTGATGTCCAACTTTGGTCTTGAATCATCTTGGATCATAATGAAAAATGGCCTCAAAGTTGGTGAAAAAGTGAAACAGATTCTGACTTGAAAATTTCACTAAGTGTTGGAAAAGTGGTCATTTTCATGTTTTTGTGATTTTGATCAATCCATAACTCAAAATCCATGAGGATTTGTGTAGCGAGCGATTTTGGACGTGGTTCTTAAGCACTGGTCGCTCTCTGCGGTTGAGCTTACTACAGGTCGATTCATTTTTTATCCTATTAAAGCTGATGAAGGAAGGGAAATAGATGTCTCCAATTAACCCTGCTTTGCATACTGAGTTTAAACAGCGGTCTGTTAGGTTACGAATGCTATCAATGTGGGGGGCCCTTGTACTGGTTATTTGTATTTTTGCCAATACGGTTTTCTTCTTCCTAGGATTTTCTAGCAGGGAACGAGGATTAGGATGTTAGGACTGATGCTTTTGATAGATACATGAGGGTAAGGGATTTTGGGTTTTTGTTTAGTGTGCTCGCTAAGATCTTTCTTTTAATCTTATGCCTACGTATTCCCGTTTACCGAAACAGGGAAATCAGAGCGTTCGTAGTTCCTCCTATTCTATGGGAGGAAATGATTGTTTTTGGTGTCTTGTTCAAAGCCCAAGACGTGAAGCGAAAGGTGGTTTATATCTTGTTTAAAGCCCAAGATGTGAAGCTGAAGGGTCTATTTGTATCTTGTTCAAAGCGCAAGATATGAAGCTAAAGGTGTTGACTTTAGAGAGAATTTGTCATCTCTAAAGAGGGGGTTGTATGTCACAACTGTTTATAAAGGAGAATTACTTTTAACCGGAATTTGTGAATCCAACAATGCCATAATTTCCTTTATAGGGGATTTTAACCTGAAGGAGAAAAATTTAACTCAGTGTAGAGCAATGCCATCTTTCCTTAGGAATTTCTCATGCTAAAAGAGGGACAGTGGCATGGATGTAGATGATCCAGAGGCTTGCTGCTTACAGCGATTAGATGAAAGGGAAGGAGTTGTTGATGTTTGTGTACTGTGAACGAGGCACAACTTTGATGCTAAAAGGTTAATTGGATTAGCCAGTGGTTTTCTTATATAAAGCCTAAAAGGAGGCGATTATGTGTCTCGTACAATGCCCGAGAGAGAGGCTAAACGTTTTTTGACTCAACGAGGGAGTCTTTTGGTATCTCGTATAAAGCCCGAGATGGAGGCGATTTGACTCAACAAGAGAGTTTTTGTATCTCGTACAAAGCCCGAGATGGAGGCTGAAGAGGTGATGGACTCAACGAGGGAGTCTCTTATGTGTCTCGTACAAAGCCCAAGAGAGAGGCTAAACGTTGTTTGACTCCGTTGGGGAGAATCATTGTACAAAGCCCAAGAGGAGGCTGTGGTTACTGTTTCAGTTAAGTGACAGGTCCAGTATACTGATTTTGAAAGAGAAAATCAGTTCTTTATATGAGCAACACTGTACTCATGGATTTGATTCAAGGATCCGGGTTATTCCTGTTCTTTAAGGAAGCGGGAAATCCAAAGGGTATTGAGACTGTCCGAGTCTACGGGTTTTCTTCTTATTTAACGAAGGGGTCACTTGAGAATGTCTTTGAGACTCAAGGAGATTAGACTGTCCAAGTCTAGAGTGTCATCTTTTGTACTATGCTTTGAGAAACAGTAGTAGACTCTATGAAAGGACTGTTCTATGCAGATGATTAAGTTCTGTTCCTATACCTCTAGGAGGTCGTCGGGACAATTTGTACGAAGCCCAAGAGGAGGCTGGAAACTTTTAAGAAGCCGACGGGTCCTTGTACGAAGCCCAAGAGGAGGCTAGGTTGCTTTTAGGAAGCTTGTGGGTCCTTGTACTAAGCCCAAGAGGAGGCCGATTGCTTTTAAGAAGCCGATGGGTCCCCAAACTCTGAGAAATTCAAGGTAAGCTATCCACAAGGAATAGATCAAGTCAGGAAAGTTCGAGAATTTGGAAGAAACTCAAGAGATTCCATTCAGGGAGAAAAGATCATCTCTGGGGAGTAGAGTTTCTTTGACAAGTGCTTTTAAGAAGCCTGTGGGTCCCCAAACCCTGAGAAGTTCAAGACATGCCATTCACCGAGAATAGATCAAGCCAGGAAAGTTTGAGAATTTGGAAGAAAATCAAGAGATGCCATTCACGGAGAAAAGATCATCTCTGGGGAATAGAGTTTCTTTGACAACTTCTATGAGTGACAGTCTATGAAAGGGTTCACAGAGAATTCTGCCTTTCATGTCTCCATATTGTTTAACCCCAAGAGGAGGGAAGACTGTGTCTGGTAATCCTATGGGGATCTAGTTTAGACTATTTCTTCGAGTGATCAACGGGCTTAATGCTAGACGTAGTTGCCAGGGAAACTCTAAATATATATACTATTATTACACAATTGATATGAGTTTATGAAAGAAGACTTACAGTGAAACAACCCCACAATACAGTTATATGTATATGAAAGCGGTAAATGAAAGCAATAACCACTTACTCGGTTATAGAGCTTCCTTGCTGTTTGGTTAGTTGTTCAACAAAGAAAGATTGAAAACAACAGTATATTCAAAATCAAAGGAGAAAGTGCTTTGAAAAAGAAAGATTTGGGGCTTACAGCTCAAGGAGAGGCCCAGGGTTTTATCAGTGAACGCACTGTTTGAATTTATACAGAGGGACTTATACAAGTGACTGTGGCCCAAAAATTGTTCTCTGTACAAAGGGATGGGTCTTACACTCTCTCAAGAGGCCCAAAAAGGTTTAAAGAAAAAGAGTGGGGCTTATACCCCGAGGGTAGGCCCAATTGATTTTTCGTTTGAAATGGCGATCGCACCGAGGTTTTCTTTTAACGCGAAGGGACTTATACAATAAGTGAGGCCCAAAGTGATTTGGTTAACAGAGGGTTGGGTCTTACACTCTATTAGAGGCCCAAAAGTTTTGAATGGGTCTTATAGCTCAAGGAGAGGCCCAACTGATTTTTTTTTCAAAAGGCGATGATCGCGCCGTTTGTTTTTTACGGTATCGGGACTTATACAATATCTGAGGCCCAAAAATGGTTTGGTCAAAAAAGGATTGGGTCTTACACTCTATTAGAGGCCCAAAGTGTTTTGAAAATGATTTATGAGGGTTGAATTAATCCAAAAACCCTAATTTGTATTCAAAAATGTATTTAATTGAATAAAAATTCAATTAAAATGATCAAAATTGTTTAACATGTGAAAAACAAATTGTGATCTTGGATTAATGCTTCAAAAATTAAGTATTGACCTACAAAATAATTAGAAAGCATTAAAAGTTGCAAAATCAATGTGGAAAAAATATTTAAAATGTAAAAAACAATTAAAATATTAATTCTTTGCAAAAATATCAATTATATGAAATAAACAATATTCTTGGAATTTTTTGGGAAAATAAAATATTTTAACATTTTTGTGAATTATTAAAAAAAGAATCAACTCAAAATCATTAAAACTCAGTGAGAAAATAATTTTTGAATCAATTAAATAAAATCACAAAATTCAAATATTTGAATTTGAAAAAAATGGCGCTAAGAACACACCAGGAACACGCGCGTGTTCTGGGCTTGGCCAGATTTGCATTTTCTCTCCAATCTCACTGAATACTTGATTATAACATGCAATCCACATATCATTATGCTCGTCTCAACCTCACGATCATGTCTATGTCAATTAATTTCATTTAAATTAAACATATAACAAGAAATCATGAAAAATCCTCAAGAACCCTAATTTCTACATGAAGGCTAGGATTTTTGATACACGATTCAAACAATGCAATTAATTGAGGGGAAACATTCCATGCATGATTATGAACATATGGCCAAATTATTGTGCAGCAAAAATTGCATGGATCATAGAGTTAGAAGAGCTCATGCTTACCACTTGCAGCTGGTGATTGTGATTTGTGTTGGAGGTGTTACAGCTAGGTTCCAATGATCTGGATAGCTTCCCTAGGTGCCAAGTGATGTGTCTGAGTGCTTGGAATGGATTAAAATGGTTTGGAGTTGAAGATGGCACCTCAACTGCAAAACTGTCAAGAACTTGAGCAATTGGCTGGTGATTTTGTGAAATCTGTGCTCCATATGTTATGTGAGTGTTTGGATCACTTCTATATGATGTATGTGAGGTGTGTGAGTGATTGGTTTGATTGGAAAAGCTCTCAAACTCAAAACCCGATAGTGACTTGCCTTAGAAGGCAAAATTGGAGTGAAAGAAGAGATTTTGAGGAAAGCATCTGTTTGATGGCTTTGGTGTACTTAAACTGATCAAAGTTGAGCTCTATTTATAGTAGAGCAAGTTTGTTTTGCAAGGAATAATGAATGGCAACTGCAGCAGGTGTTTGTTCAATGTTGGCCAATGGAAATCCAAGTCTCCTCTAGCCATTGACTAGAGGTTAGGGCACAGGGTTGTGGTTCCCTTGGTCTTGGATAAGTCTTGACTGAATTCAAATGAAAATGGCTCAGTCCATGCCACCTTGATGCTTCCATTGAATGCTCCAATCCAAATTTGGAGTCTTGTCCCTATTTTGGCAATTCTAGGTTCAACATGCTATTTCTTGTTCCAAAGACTTTGGAGGCTTGGCTCAGTGATTATCCCCTTTAGATTCAATCCTCTGATGTGTCCAAGTGGATAGGAGCATTTGAATTTGGCTGATTTTGGCAAATCGAGCAAAAATGCAAATTCTGCCTTGCCTTGGCAGATTTCAGCAAGGCAACATCCCAATGTCATATCTCATGATTCAAATGGAATTTGGTAATGTTCTTGGCCATTTTGGAAATCCCTTACATGATACAACAACTGTTTGAACATGTTTGGTTTTGATCTCTTTTGAATCCAAGTGAAAAATCCCCCTACATTTGGAAAAAAGTGAAGACAGATTTGGACTTAGTGAAAATTTCACCAAGTGTTGGAAAAACTGACATTTTCATTTTTCAGCCATTTTGATCACTCCATAACTCAAAATCCTTAATGAATTGGACTTAGGTCTAGTTGAAATTTTTGTAGAGGGTAATGAGGGCTACAAATCCATCTTTGGATGAGGAAAAATGGCTTTGTGGTTTAGGAGTTATGATCCTCCAAAGTTGGTACCCTTGTCACTTTATTTTTAACTTAGAAAATTTTCTAACTTTTTATGGTTACCCCTTTTACAAGTTATCAAACTTTTCTTGATTTTTCTTGATGAATGATGATTCAAATCATACATTAACATCTTTTTAGGGTTAAAAATCCATTTTGGTGAAAAATCTCAAAAAGTCAAAGTTGACTTTTGTGCACAGTTGACTTTTTATCAGATGAATTCCAAACTGTGCAATTCTTCATGAAATCATGTCCTTGACCTAAATCAAACTTGATGGACATGTTCCATGGGTGTTATAGTGTATATTGGTGCATGTCATAGGGCTTGGGAGCATGTCCTGGTCAAAAGTCAAAGTTACGGTTGACTTTTTCCTTAAAACCCTAACTGTGGTGCAGATGAAATTGAGACTTGTTGCTCAAGCTTCTTGGATTAATCCATTGTTCCAAATGGATCAATATAGTTCATTAGAGACCCTCAAACCCTCTCTTGAGGTCTTGGATCATGATTTGCCCTAAAAGTCAACTTATGGGTGAATTAGGTCAAGAAACCCTAATTCCTGATTTTTGATGAATGCATCCCCTGAGGCAAAATTGACTTAATGATTGGGTCCATGAGGTCCCATGGAGTATATTAGGTTATGTTTTGGATCATTGGCTTGTGCCCAGAGGCAAATTTCCATCTGGAGGCACTGGTCGACCAAACCCTAATTTGGTGACACTGTCGATCTTGAGACTTGATCCACCTAGAAGGGAGCATCCTTGTGCTTGATCCTTGAAGTGGGAGTCCTTTTTGATCCTTTGTGTATGTTTGAGAGGTTTAGACAAGTTAAAGATCATGTCATTCCTTGATTGACCCTTTGTCTAAGCACTCAGAGAGGGCTTGAAACCCTAATTTTGATTGTAGTGAATGCTCACCCATCTTTGGGGAGACTGATGAGGCATAATGACACACCCATATTGTGATGATGTTTTTCACAATGATGGGAAATCTTAGTGGTCAAAATTTGGGGTATGACAGATGCCCCTATTTAATCTTCTTGAACCCGAAGGTGTGAATGACGAGGGTATTCGGGCATTCGGGGTGCAAGAGGATTAAATATCGGAATACCCGAAATTTTGATGGTGTCTATGAATGGTAATTCACGCATTCATCTTCTTTCGCTAACCAATGATGCTTAGAAAAGGTAAACTTCCCCTCGATCCTGTTTTCAACCAAGGAACTGGTCTTAGTTTCTTTTGAGATGAACTTCCCCTCGATCCTGGTTTCCTACCAAGGAACTGGTCTTAGTTTCTGATTTAAACTTCCCCTCGATCCTGGTTTCCTACCAAGGAACTGGTCTTAGTTTCTGATTTAAACTTCCCCTCGATCCTGGTTTCCTGCCAAGGAACTGGTCTTAGTTTCTTTTGTCAATAAACTTTCTTGACAAGGGACGCTATTTGTAGCGGGTTTCCTCAAACTTCTCGCCGAATTTTCCTGGGGAGATGCCATTTGAAGGAAAAATTCTTGACGCCAGACTTGTTAGGGAACCCAGTCGTCTGGGTTGTAGAGGTGTACAAACTTCTCTGTTGGAGATGCCATTTGTTGACTCTACTTGGGGAATGCGAGTCTCTTGAGAGACTTCCTTCGTTTGGGATTACATCATACTTTTCTCGGGATCCTCCCGGAGAAACGCCATATGATGGGGTCCAATTTTGAGGTGCCGATGACCTTTTCATCAGTGGGTTTTTCGGAGATAAACTGCCGTACTGCCGAATCTCCGATTTAGGAGGCTTTCTCTGTGGATTTTCCTTAATCCGGGAAAGCAAGGATATCATCTTCAATGGCGAAGAGTGATGCTGACTGAAAGTTCCTCTGGTTTTTCAGAGGTTCAAGTTATCAAAGTGGTCGAGGGCCAACTTCCTTCCAGAAATAAACTGGAGGCGAGGTTGTTCAAACGCAGCGTTTCCTGACGAGGCAAGAACTGACAACTCGATTGAGAGAACTTCTATCACTAGGGGACAAGACCGACTAGAGTGATAGTGATGCAATATGAAATGTAAATGCAAATCAATAATGCATGATGTATGTATGTTTATGCTGACAAAACTGACGCGACATACAAACTAAAAGATGAACATGACTGGATACTCGGCCATCGCGGGGCGAAGAAGTACCGTTGGTTCAGAATAGCAATTCCACCTTGCTTAGGAGAGATAGTCCCTGTTGGGAGCTATGTTGGTCGGGCTTAGGAGATAAGAACTCGACCGAGGCGTGTCAGACGAAACAAGGTCTCTGACACAGTTGATCCCTTCATTCAGGCGTACTGGGTTAGAAGGAGTACTTTGATTCTACACTTTGAGGTCCGATTACTTCTAGAGAAGCGACCGATGTTATTCTGATGTTCAACAGTCAAAAGAAATTGCCGACTTTATTAAAAAGCAGAAAAAGTTTTAGCAAGTAAATTCATTTTTGTTTTATTTCAAGAATCGTTAATCATATTAAAATGTCGTTCTGTAAAGCTAAAACAAATAAGAATTACAAACAAAAGCACAAAGGCTCAAATTTTATTGATAACATGGAGATCAGCCAAACGCGTGATTCCAAAGAGTATTTACAAAGTTAGAAAATGGTAATTTACAGGGAAAAGGGCTACGTTGAAACATACCGACCGCTATCCTTCTACCAACTTTGAATTCGGGGCATCCTGAGCATCTGTCGAAGATGACCTTGACTGGAGTTTTCTTACGGATGATGTAACTACTGCTGAGGGACTTGCCTCTGTTGAACATAGTTACTTGCCATTATCCCTAATTTTTGCCTGGATTGTACTATGATGTTTCCAATCCATCGGGATGATTTTTTTTTTATTTTGTCTCTAATTTTTTCCTGGACCGCCCTTTCGGGTTTTCAGTCCACCGAGACGTTTTTTTTTTATTTAGGTGAAGTATTTCTTAACTACATCAACATTCGTGGGGTAGGCAAATTCCTCTCCGTCCATGGTTGCAAGTCTCAAGGCGCCGCCTGAGAAAGCTTTCGTGACCACATAGGGGCCATCATAATTCGGAGTCCATTTACCTTGCGAATCAGTGAGAAATGATTGTATTTTTTTGAGCACGAGGTCTCCTTTTCTGAAGACACGAGGTCGGACCTTTTTATCAAACGCCCTCTTCATTCTCTGTTGATACAATTGACCATGGCATAGTGCCGTTATTCTCTTTTCTTCGATCAGATTCAGTTCGTCGTGTCGGATTTGACACCATTCAGCTTCGGTGAGCTTAGCTTCCATCAATACTCGGATTAACGGGATCTCTACTTCTATGGGGAGCACTGCTTCCATACCATACACTAGAGAGAAAGGGGTTGCCCCTGTTGAAGTGCGAACAGATGTGCGATAACCGTGAAGAGCAAAGGGTAGCATCTCATGCCAGTCTTTGTAGGTTACAACCATCTTCTGTTCAACGTGCAAAATCTCTTTCCGTTTGGTTTCGTCTTGTTGGCCAAGTACACATCCCATTGAGTCCTCTAGGACTGTGAGGTAAATGATCAGTGGTCTTCCTTCTACTGGAGGTGATAGAATCGGAGGATTCAACAGATATTCCTTGATACTGTCGAAGGCGGTTTGGCAATCTTCTGACCAAACGCAATCCTGGTTCTTTTTGAGTAATTTGAAAATCTGCGCACATGTCGCGGTCATAAGGAATATGAATCTGGAGATGTAGTTCAAACGTCCCAGGAATCCTCTGACTTGTTTTTCAGTTTTCGGAGAAGGCATTTCTTGAATGGCCTTGACCTTGTCAGGATCAACTTCAATTCCTTTCTGGCTGACGATGAACCCTAGTAGTTTCCCTGAACGGACACCGAAGGTGCACTTGTTAGGATTCAAGCGGACCTTGAATTTTCTTAGACGTTCAAACAATTTTGACAGATGTTCAACGTGCTCATCCTCTGTTCTTGATTTTGCAATCATGTCATCGACATATACCTCGATTTCTTTGTGTATCATGTCATGAAACAGAGTAGTCATGGCCCTTTGATAGGTTGCCCCGACATTCTTCAAACCGAACGGCATTACCTTGTAACAAAAGGTACCCCATGGGGTAATGAACGAAGTTTTCTCCATGTCTTTCGGCGCCATTTTGATCTGATTATAGCCCGAGAATCCATCCATGAAGGAGAATACTTTGAACTTTGCTGTGCTGTCAACCAGCATGTCAATGTGTGGTAAAGGAAAGTCGTCCTTTGGACTTGCCTTGTTTAGATCTCTGTAATCAACACACATTCTGACCTTTCCATCCTTTTTGGGAATGGGTACGATGTTGGCTAACCATTGAGGATATTCAGATGTAGCGAGGAAACCCGCGTCGATCTTTTTCTGTACCTCCTCTTTGATTTTGATGGCCATGTCCGGGTGAGTCCGTCTCAACCTTTGCTTTACTGGCGGACATTCCGATCTTAGCGGTAAGTGATGTTCCACGATGCTGGTATCCAACCCTGGCATATCCTGATAGGACCAAGCGAATACATCGGGGAATTCTTTGAGAAGCTTTATCAAACTTTCTTTAACAGTTGGACTGAGCAGTGCTCCGATCCTGATTTCTTTTCTCTCTTTTTCTGAACCCAAGTTTACCGTTTCCAACGGCTCTTTGTGAGGTTCAATGGACCTTTCCTCTTGTCTGAGTAGTCGGGAGATCTCTTCTGGAATTTCGTCGTCATTTTCTTCTTCAGCCTCGAATACCGGGAACTCAAAGTTGGGAGAAGGCATCGGATCGTATGTTTCAACGGGGTATAAAACAAGCAATCTGCATGACGTGATGATTCGTGTTTAGAAGAGATAGAGAAAATATAAGTGTGTGCAGTGTATTTATTTTACTGCTTGTTTTTATTATTAAATGTTTTTTAGGATTACCATTTTCCGAAAAAGCAAAAAGAGAAAACAGCAATAATGCGGAAATTACAGAACGACGTTATTTTATTAATGAACAAGTCGAATCTTGAAACTACAGTCCTATAAAACAAAACTCAGTCGCTTTGGGCGAAGCGAAGAGGGAAATTTACAGAAAGCGAGCCCTATCAAAACATCTGTTTCACCTGGGCAGGGTGAAAGGTTAAAGATGGCAATTACTTTGACCAACGAACGACCTTCGGAACCTCGACAGCAACCCATTGGTGGCGAACTCCTCGGTGAATCACAAAGTCTGGCACCTTCCTTGATTTGTCTTCAGAAATGACGCTGATTTCTGGTGGAGCAGGATCGTTGGAATCTGTTTCCCAGGCAGAATTGTCGTAGGAGGATTCCTCTGTTGCATTTTGCATAGCATTGGAGCTCTTAGCTGTATCTCCCCATCCAGTTGACTGGATATCTTCGAGCCTGATACGAGAGCTTTCGGGAGCAGTGTACTTGACCATAAAGTCGTATTTTCCACTTGGTTGTCCCAGAGTGTCCCAAACTTCTTTGGAACTGGAGAAGTCATCCCTCTCGATGACGTTGACCTCAGGAAAAGCGTAGTTGATGAATTCTAGTCCTGCAAACGTTGCCAATTCATTTTCATGTTGAGTAGTTTCCGAATGACCTGAGTGTTGATCCCATGACATGGCGGGGACACAGGTATTCTGTTCAATGACGCTCAGCTGAGTTTCATTACTCGGCTGACTTTCTTGCCCCAAGTTTCCTGGGTAAGGCTGCCACATTGGCAGACCATCCATCGGGCCATAGTAATTGTGATCAAAGTTTTCTTTCATCAGAGTGTCTTCCTCTAATGAATTTGGCGGAGCACGACATCCTTCCAGATCACAATCTCCGTAGATCATTTCGACATCTGATCTTGGTATAAATCTCGGACTTTCTGTAGGAAAGCAAAAAGGCATAGGCACCTCTTCCTGAGACATATAGCCGTCCTTGTTAAGGTAGGACTTCCATTCTTCATCTGTGTCAGAGGGATCTTCCTCATTGATAGCATGAACTGTCTGAGACACTGGGTGAAGAAAACCTCCACTGTGGAAGAAGTTTTGAAGGGGATGAAGACTTTCATCGTTGGCGGCTGTCTGAGTACAGGTCGTAGAAAAACCAAGACCCTTCTTTATTTTATTGTCAGTGGGAATGACAAGTTGTCCCCATCCTTTTGTATCGGTACTCTCGACTGCTTTGATGGCATCTTTGTATGAGGAAATTGAAGTTCCTTCTTCGGATTGATCGTTCTTGCTCACCGATAGTGCTTGGAACTGAGTTCCAATAACCTCCTCGGGTTCTACACAAGCAGATGATGATAGGTTACTCACAAGCAAGGCTTGTTCCCCATAAACCGTGACAAGTTGATCGTTCTTGACGAACTTTAGCTTTTGGTGGAGGGTTGAAGTAACCGCTCCAGCCTGATGTATCCAAGGTCTTCCTAATAAACAACTGTATGTTGCCCGGATGTCCATGACCTGGAAAGTGATTTGGAAAGTGTGAGGACCAAGAGTTATGGTAAGATCAACTTCACCGATAACTGCTTTTCTGGATCCGTCGAATGCTTTGACGACGACCTCGCTGACTCTCATCGGAGGGCCCTTAAATGATAATTGCGTCAAAGTGGACTTCGGCATAACATTCAGGGCTGACCCTGTGTCTACTAGTACATTGGCTAAAGCATCGCCCTGGCAGTTAACTGTAATGTTGAGCGCCATGTTATGACGACGACCCTCTTCAGGTAATTCCTCATCACTAAATCCCAAATTATTGCAGGAAGTGATGTTAGAGACAATGCTATCGAACTGTCTGATTGTTACATCCTGTTCCACAAAGGCTTGCTCCAAGACTTTCTGTAGAGCCTCTGTGTGTGCTTCTGAACTGAGTAACAGTGATAATACTGAGATCTTTGAAGGAGTCTGTAACAGTTGATCAACAATATTATATTCACTCCTTTGGATGAGCTTTAGCATCTTATCTTTGTCTTTTGAAAAGTCGGGATTACCAGATTGACCGACTGGTGGATCAGGAATTTCTGCCTGAAGTTCCTTTTCTTTGTTGGATTCTCCAACCCCTCAGTTGAAGATTCGACCGCTCCGTGTTACACGACTGATGTCTGCAATATTCACGACGGAGGGTAATGGAATTTCCTTTCCATTCTCGATTATTGTTGCACCGTATTTGTAAGGGATTGTCTTAGCTGATTCATATGGTAGTGGCCCCGGTAGATAGATGACTATGGGAACCTTCTGATTTTTCTGACCATCATAAGTAACCTTGATCCGTTCCCGGTTGGGAACTCTAGATTCGTCAAGTAGAGGGATGATGGCAAAAACATCCTTGGTCCTGTGATGACCAGAGATCGTGACAACATCCTCAACTTGCTCGGCAAGGTAGTTCGGCGACCAAATGATGGGTCCTGAACCGGGATATGGACGAATTTCTCCATGATCGACCTGACCCTGAAGAGCTGCTCTCACAAGGTAACACCCTTGGTTACTTTCTGCACAGACGCTACAACCGTCATAGTTGTGTGGTGGCACCTGGCCACGCCCACTTTGAATACAATGTAACCTCACTAGGTTACCTGCCATTGATCGGACATCCTGACTTTGACGACGAGTAGGATTCCTGTTATTGATACTAATCTGCTGAGTATCTTCGTCCATATAGATTGGCATCCACCAGTGATTTAACAAGTGCTGAAGTGCCTCCTGGACAAGGGTACAACCTCGATCATTTTTGCAACCCGCCTTACAATTTTGATAGTCATGTGATATTAACAATCCAAGTCGGACCTGCTCAGCATGTAACTCTACCAGGTTGGTATCCATTACGCGGATGTCGAAGATCTGAACCATGTTGATTTGATAGGAGTTCCTATCATGGTAGTCTTGGATCTATCCAAGATCCATCTGACGCTGGAGGGCCTCTTGTATGAAAGAGCATCCCTGTTTGTTTACCGAGCAAATCAGACAGGAACTGTAATCGTGCCGCGGCAGATTATGATACTGGCTTTGCCTTGAGTGCATCGCCACCAAATTGACATTCATCGCACGGATGTCATGGTTTTGAAAGACGTTGGAATTCGTGTAAACCATGTTAACTTCACGAACTCGGTGCTCTTGGATCCATCCAAGATCCATTTGTTCCTGTAGAGCTGCTTGCACTACAGAACATCCCTGGTTGTCTTTAGAGCAGATATCACACTGGTGATAATTATGAGGTGGCACATGGCCATATCCACTCTGTCTACAATGCATCTTGACCAGATTGGTCTTTAACAAGAGTACATCATGAATTTGATAGACATTATTAGTCTCTTTCTCAATCAGATTGACTGCAGCTTTCTCGTTTTGAGGCAGCGGGTTCGTAAGAACATTAGGATTCGTATCTTTGAAAGATAAGAGCCCGCTCCTAACAAGCTTTTGCACGTCGGATTTGAAATTGAGACAAGTCTCAATGTTATGCCCTGAACCTCCTTGATGATAAGGGCATGTTTGATCCGCTTTAAACCAAAAAGGCAGATTTTCCGAAACTGAAAGGGGAGACTTAGTCTGAATGTGCCCCTTAGCCAGCAGTAACGGAAACAGCTCTGCGTACGTTACGGGTATAGGATCAAGTCCTGGTGGCCGTATTGTACGGTTGTTGTTATATGGAGGACGAGCCTGCTGAAGAGGCTGTTGTGTCCTTTGTTGGTCAGGTTGGCTCTGCGCAACCTGAGGTTGATACATAGGAACAGGCGCGGGGCTGATAGCAGAAGTAACAGCTGCTACTGGCTGATAACGTCGCCTTTGCTTTCCGAGAGAGATATTCCCAATATCTTGCTCTTTTCCTTAGGGAGAGCACTACCGTATTTTTTAGTACCGCTCGTTGATCCAGTGTCTTTTACCAAACGTCCTTCTCGGACGGCTTCCTCAAGACGTACACCCATGCCGACCATTTCGGTGAAATCACTGGGTGCGCTGGCAATCATTCGGTCATAGTAAAATGAGCTTAAGGTCTTTAAGAAGATTTTTGTCATCTCTTTTTCCTCAAGAGGTGGACAAATTTGAGCGGCAATTTCACGCCATCTTTGAGCATACTCCTTGAAGGTTTCCTTTTCCTTTTGCGACATTGATCTGAGTTGATCTCTGTCGGGTGCCATGTCCAAATTGTACTTGTATTGTTGGACGAAGGCAGTACCGAGATCTCTGAATGTGCTGATCGTGGCACGGTTTAAACCCATGTACCATTTTAATGCGGCACCGGTTAAACTATCCTGAAAGTAGTGAATCAGTAGGTCCTGATTCTCCGTCTGAGCTGACATCCGCCGAGCGTACATCACCAGATGGCTTTGAGGGCAAGAGTTACCCTTGTATTTTTCAAAATCGGGCACTTGGAACTTGTGCGAGACTTTCACATTTGGGACCAAGCAGAGATCTGTGGTGTCCTTTCCAAATAGATCCTGACCGCAAATGGCTTGCAGCTCTTTCTGCATTTCCAAGAACTGCTCCTGGAATTCATCCATTTTGTCAAACATAGTTTCCTTCTTACCAGAAGGTGTCTGTGGAATCTGTCCTTTCGGGACAGTGTGCACCACAGGGGGTGGTACCGTGACTACGACAGTAAGTCTTGGCGCCTCCCGAAGTTTGTAACCTTCAGGAGTCTTCAGTATGCCCCTAGCATCTTCGCTTTCCCAAAGTTTGTAACCTTCAGGCCCAGCGGCTTCTGTTGCGATTCCCTGATCTTCAGTGATCGGCGGAACATATCCTTCTGGGATATAGTTAACAGGCATGCCCCAAGGACGATCTTTCGGCATCTGATACCTAGGATCATACTTTTCTATAATGGGCGTTGAGGTGATCTCTGAGATCACAGTTCTTTGTAGCTGAGCTTCTGCCATGGCTTGCATGTCGTTACGAAGCTTTCTCATATCCTCTCTCAGAGCGTCGATCTCTTCTTTCAACTCTCTGTTTTCTTCCTCAAGATCATCCATCTTTTTCTGACGATTGGCCCGAGTATTATACGAATGAGACAGTTTGACTCTAGAATCGAGACACAAACGTGAGATTCGTAGGGAAGAAGAATACGCGATGTGAGAATGATGAATACAATGATTATATTAATTGTTGTTTTTTGGTTTAATCAAAATAAACTTTGACAATTAGATTGCAAATATCAAACAGTGGGGAAACCCCTTTTTATTGAAATTCAAAGGATTACAGAAATGGAAATACAGTAGATTACAAAGTGCAGAAAAAGAAACCTAAACTAATGGGTCCCGAGTCCTCTCTGAGGAGAAACCGGGTGCTGATTCTGGTATCTTCCTTTTCTTTGACCGGGGCGCTTGGGCCGTTGTCGGGTTGTCATTCCTTTGCCAAGTGAAAGGAGTGAGCAAATTCCTTTGGTCATCTTGATTCTCTACAGCATGCTGCTCCAAAATTTCAATCAGAGCATCTTTCTCTTTTAGTAGTTGTTGTATTTGGATACACTCTACGTCGAGGGTGCGGTACTTGTTCATCCAAGACCTTCTCTCCTTTTGAATTTTGTTGAGAGTAACCTGAAGCTTTTCAGTTTCCGTCATGAAGTACATGACAGTTTCCCTCGGTGGGAGAATTCCGTAACGAAGATAAGGCATTTTTAGCTTGAGAGCTCTGATTTGTACCCAATGGAGATAAGGCTCCACCGAGACACAGTCCGGTTTTCCCAGAGACTCTCGTCCTTTCTTATGAACCTGTTTCCATGCTTGCACTATTTCCATCTTTAGTGCTCTGTCATTTTCTCCTTCTTTGAAGAAAAGACCTTCCAGATGAACACCCAGTGGGATGTGTCTCATCGGGTATCCAAATTGACGAAGAACCAATATCGGATGATAGTTGATTCCTCCTTTAGTTCCTATGAGGGGTACGCTGGGGAAGTTTCCACAACGGTCAATGATTCTGATTCCCTCATAAATCCTATTACACCAATCTATATCGGAATTGGTGAGAGACATGATCTTCTGCTGCCAACGTAAGACGCTCTTGCAATCCCAAAAAGCAGCAGACTTGGGCAAGTGAGAGATAAACCATTTGTAGAGCAAAGGTACACAACATGTGATCTCCCCTCCGCTGTACAAATTTCCCAAGTGTCAGAATGATACGCATCTGCGAGCAAAGTCGGCACAGGGTTTCCAATGAGAAAAACCTTAATAGCGTTGATATCGACGAAGTTATTGATGTTGAGAAACAAAAATAATCTGTAGGTGAGTAAAATAAAGATGCTTTCAAAAGAAGTCGTGTTCCCTATACTAGCGAAGTATAGAGCCTTTTTTGTCAAGAACTGGGCTGGCAAACCTTGGATGCCACCCTTAGTGGTCATGTGAGTCCTGACCTCAGACTCGTCCAAATGAATTGCTCTTGCAATAGTCTGATTCTTTGGAATTTCTTCCAGTCCAGAAAATGGAGCCCGATCAGTGATATGTAAATCAGCCAGATGAGAATACTCCTCCAGCCTTGGTGATAGCTGGTAACCCGGGAATGTGAAACAGTGATAAACCGGATCGTAGAACTGAATGAGCGCGTCCATGATCCCCTCAATCACATGGACTCTTAATAGTGGTAGCAGACCTCCGTGTTTGGCTCTAAAAGTCTCTGGGTTAACGATCATCCTTGCTAACCTTCTCAAATCCCCTAGTTTTGGAACCTTGAAGGTATACTGGCGAGTTCTCCTTCTACCGAAATCCATTAATGCAGTCTTTTTCTCTGATATTTGCAATCACAGTCTTAGTTTAATTTGAAAAACAGAGAGACTAGAAGAGAAAGTTTTTTGAATGTTTTAATGTTTTATTAAATGGATGCATGAATGCAGCACACAAAAACATAGAAAAAACATGGGGTCAGAGGGTCGTTGTCATGAAGTCAAGGCTCTACCCATCCCCAAAGGTTTATACTAGGGTGATTTTTGTACCTGTACTCATTATCATCAGCTCCTCCCAGGAAAGCAAAACAACAAGCGGATCGCCAGCGAGTCGTAGAGCAATCTTAGAGTAAGTGCCATTCACCGAGAATAGATCACCAGCCTCAAATGAGGGTAGTATCGCGTAACAGCTATTTCCGATAGCTTCCGCACTACGAAAAGGTTTGGCTCCTCAGCTTCTCAGACTTAACAACCGGCCCATTGGCTAGAAGAGTGAATGGGTTGCGTTGGTCAGCCTCCACTGAGGTTGATGGTCGACCCCGTCGCCATCACTTATCTTAAGTGTATACTCATTCTCACCACATGCGGCATCACACGCATTCCCATTAGCAGAAAAATAAACACGTATAGCAATTAGGAAAAGCAGTATATATATTTGTCCTAAACATCCTAGACCTTTAAAGCTAAAAATCCTAAGTTCCTGACAGAAAATGGGTTCCCCGGCGGAAGCCCCAATCTATGGTTTTCACACAAGTGAAGAAAAAGGAAATCAGAAATTGGCCCCACGGTGGGCGCCATTTTTCTGTAGCGAGCGATTTTGGACGCGGTTCTTAAGCGCTGGTCGCTCTCTGCGGTTTGAGCTTTGACTACAGGTCGATTCATTTTTATCCTATTATGAGCTGAATAAGGAAGGGAAATAGATGTCTCCAATTAACCCTGCTTTGCATACTGAGTTTAAACAGCGGTCTGTTAGGTTACGGATGCTATCAATGTGGGGGGGCCTTTGTACTGGTTATTTGTATTTTCGCCAATACTGTTTTCTTTCTTTTAATCTAGGCAAAGGGTTTCTAGCGGGGAACAAGGATTAGGATGTTAGGACTGATGCTTTTTGAATTACTGCTTTTGATTGATGGAGATATGGGATTTGGTTTTTTTGTTGATTGCGCTCGCTAAGATCTTTTCTTTCGATCTTATGCCTACGTATTCCCGTTTACCAAAACAGGGAAATCAGAGCGTTCGTAGTTCCTCCTATTCTATGGGAGGAAATGGGTGTTTTTGGTGTTTTGGTGTCTTGTTCAAAGCCCAAGACGTGAAGCGAAAGCTGGTTTGTATCTTGTTCAAAGCCCAAGATGTGAAGCTGAAAGGTCTATTTGTGTCTTGTTCAAAGCCCAAGACGTGAAGCTGAAAGACCTCGACTTTAGAGAGAATTTGTCATCTCTAAAGAGGGGGAAGGAGAATTACTTTAACTGGGATACGCGGATCCGAGCAATGCCATAATTTCCGAAGAAAGGGTTTTAACCTGAAGGAGAAGACTTTAACTCAGTGTAGAGCAATGCCATCTTTCCTTAGGAATTTCTCATGCTAAAAGAGGGACAGTGGCATGGATATAGATGATCCAGAGGCTTGCCGCTTACAGTGATTAGATGAAGGAGTTGTTGATGTTTGTGTACTGTGAACGAGGCACAGCTTTGATGCTAAAAGGTTGATTGGATCAACCAGTGGTTTTCTTATACAAAAGCCTAAGAGGAGGCTAATTTCCGCTAGGAAAATCATTATACAAAGCCTAAGAGGAGGCTATTTTGTGTCTCGTACAAAGCCCGAGAGAGAGGCTAAAAGTTTTTGACCCGACGATAGAGTCTTTGTGTCTCGTACGAAGCCGGAGATAGAGGTTAAAAGTTTGACTCAACAAGAGAGTCTTTGATACTCAACAAGAGAGTGTTTTTGTATCTCGTATGAAGCCCGAGATAGAGGCTAAAGGTTTGTTTCAGTTGAGTGACAGATCCAATATACTGATTTTAAAAGAGAAAATTAGTTCTTATATGAGCAACACTGTACTCAGGGATTTGATTTGAGGATCAGGGATATTTCCTTCTCTTTGAGGAAACGGGAAATCCAAAGGGTATTGAGACTGTCCGAGTCTGCGGGTTTCCTTCCTATTTAATGAAGGGGTCACTTGAGAATGTCTTTGAGACTCAAGGAAGTTAGACTGTCCAAGTCTAGAGTTTTTTTCTTTTGTACTATGCTTTGAGAAACAGTAGTAGACTCTATGAAAGGACTGTTCTATGAGGATGACTAGGTTCTGTTCCTATACCTCTAGGAGGTCGTCGGGACAATTTGTACGAAGCCCAAGAGGAGGCAGGAAACTTTTAAGAAGCCTACGGGTCCTTGTACGAAGCCCAAGAGGAGGCTATCATTCCCGAAGGAAGAGATCATTATACGAAGCCTAAGAGGAGGCTGTGAATACTTCTAAGAAGCCGTAGGGTCCTTGAATAATGCCCAAGAGGAGGCGGGGTTGCTTTTAGGAAGCCTGTGGGTCCTTGTATAATGCCCAAGAGGAGGCCGATGCTTTTAAGAAGCCCGTGGGTCTATCATCTCCTTTCCATTAGGAGAGATAACTCTTTTAAAGATAAAAACCACTAGTAAACGTGCGAGGTTTACTATCCAGCGATTTTTAGCTTTTAAAGAGGGTTCCTTAGTTAAGGTCCAAGATTATGACCGTAGTGGGTACCCAAACCCCGAGACATTCAAGGCAAGCTATCCATAAGGAATAGATCAAGTCAGGAAAGTTCGAGAATTTGGAAGAAACTCAAAGATGCCATTCACGGAGAATACATTCATCTTGGGGAGTAGAGCTTCTTGACGATTCCTAAGGAGGACAGCCGAAGAGAAGACTGTATCTGGTGCTCCTATTGGGGATCTAGGCGTCTATTTCTACGAATAAATGAAACGGCGTCACCTAGTTCTAGACGTAGTTGCCGGGGAAACTCGAAATATCTATACTATTATTACACAGTAGATATGAGTTTATGAAAGGAGACTTACAGTGAGCAGCCCCACAATACAATTTATAATATGAAAGCAGTAAATGAAAGCGATAACCACTTACTCGGTTGTAGTGCTTCCATGCTGTTTGGTTAGTTGTTCAACAAAGAAAGATTGAAAACAACAGTATATTCAAAATCAAAGGAGAAAGTGCTTTGAAAAAGAAAGATTTGGGGCTTACAGCTCAAGGAGAGGCCCAGGGTTTTATCAGTGAGCACACTGTTTGACTTTGTACAGCGGGACTTATACAAGTGACTGGGGCCCAAAAAGGTTTTCTGTACAAAGGGATGGGTCTTACACTCTCTCAAGAGGCCCAAAAAAGGTTTAAAGAAAAGAGAGGGGCTTATAACCCGAGGGTAGGCCCAAATGATTTTTTGTTTAAAAATGGCGATCGCGCCGAGGTTTTCTTTTAACGCAGAGGGACTTATACAATAAGTGAGGCCCAAAATGTTTTGGTTAAAAGGGGGATTGGGTCTTACACTCTAATAGAGGCCCAAAGTGTTTTGAATATGATTTATGAGGGTTGAATTAATCCAAAACCCTAATTTGTTTTCAAAATGTATTTAATTGAATAAAAATTCAATTAAAATGATCAAAAATTGTTTAACACATGGAAAACAAATTGTGATCTTGGAATAATGCTTCAAAAATTAAGTATTGACCTACAAAATAATTAGAAAGCATTAAAAGTTTTAAAATCAATGTAGAAAAAATATTTAAAATGTCAAAAACAATTAAAATATTAATTCTTTGCAAAAATATCAATTATATGAAATAAATAATATTTTTGGGATTTTTTGTGAAAATAAAATATTTTAACATTTTTGTGAATTATTATAAAAAGAATCAACTCAAAATCATTAAAACTCAGAGAGAAATTAATTTTTGACTCAATTAAACAAAATCACAAAATTCAAATATTTGAATTTCTAAAAATGGCGCCAAGAACAAGCTGAAGAACACGCGCGTGTTCTTGGTTTCTCAGATTTGCATTTTCTATCCAATCTCCATGAATACGTAATCATATCATGCAATCCACATATCATTATGCTCGCCTCAACCTCACGATCATGTCTATGTCCTTTAATTTCATTTAAATTAAACATACAACAAGAAATCACGAAGAGACCTCAAGAACCCTAATTTCTGCATGAAGGCTAGGATTTTTGATACACGATTCAAACAATGCAATTAATTGAGGGAAAACATTCCATGCATGATTATGAACATATGGCCAAATTATTGTGCGAGGAAATATGCATAGATTGAGAGATGACCAAGTATGTGCTTACCTCCAAGTCGTGACAGCAAGTTCAAAGTGATTTTTGATTTGGAGGTGTTACAGATGAGTGGTGATGATCTGAACAGCTTCCCTACACCCTATGGATTGTGTTTGGATGGTTGGACTTGATTGAAATTGGCTGGATCATTTTGTGGTACCTCAGCTGCACTTTGGTTAAAACCTTGAGCAACCAGCTGGTGATTTTGTGAAATTAATGTTTCAGAAGTAATCTAAGTGTTTGATCAGCTCATATGTGATGTATGTGAGGTGTGTGAGTGATTGGTTTGATTGGAATTGCTCTCAAACTCAAAACCCGATAGTGACTTGCCTTAGAAGGCAAAATTGGAGTGAAAGAAGAGATTTTGAGGAAAGCATCTGTTAGATGGCTTTGGTGTACTCAAACTGACCACAATTGAGCTCTATTTATAGTAGAGCAAGTTTGTTTTGCAAGGAATAGTGCATGGCAGCTGGTAAGTAGGTTTGGCCAATGTTGGCAAATGAAAATCCAAGTCTCCTCTAGCCATTGACTAGAGGTTAGGGCACAGAGCTTTGGTTCCCTTGGTCTTGGATAAGTCTTGACTGATTTCAGATGATAATGGCTCAGTCCATGCCACCTTGATGGTTTCATTGAATGCCTCATTCCAAATTTGAAGTCTTGTCCCTATTTTGACCATTCTAGGTTCAACATGCTATTTCTTGTTCCATGGACTTTGGAGGCTTGGCTCATTGATTGTCCCCTTTAGATTCAATCCTCTGAGGTGTCCAAGTGGATAGGAGCAATGAATTTGGCTGATTTTGGAAAATCGACCAAAGTTGCAAATTCTGCCTTGCCTTGACAGATTTCAGCAAGGCAACTTGGCAATGTTGTATCTCATGGTGTAGGTTGAATTTGGCAATGTTCTTGGCCATTTTGGAAAGCTCTTACATGATACAACAACTGTTTGAACAAGTTTGGTTTTGATCTCTTTTGATTCCAAGTGAAAAATCCCCCTACATTTGGCAAAAAGTGAGGCAGAATCTGACTTAGTGAAAATTTCACTAAGTGTTGGAAAAAGTGACATTTTCACTTTTCAGCCACTTTGATCACTCCATAACTCAAAATCCTTAATGAATTGGAATGACTTGTAGTTGAAGTTTTTGTAGGTGATAATGAGGGCTACAAATCCATATTTGGATGAGAAAAAATGGCCTTGTGGTTTAGGAGTTATGGTCCTCCAAAGTTGGTACCTTTGCCACTTTATTTTTAACTTAGAAAAATTTCTAAGTTTTATGGTTACCCCTTTTACAAGTTATCTCACTTTTCTTGATTTTTCTTAATGAATGATGATTCAAATCATACATTAACATCATTTTAGGGTTAAAAATCCATTTTGGTGAAAAATCTCAAAAAGTCAAAGTTGACTTTTGTGCACAGTTGACTTTTTATCAGATGAATTCCAAACTGTGCAATTCTTCAGGAAATCATGTCCTTGACCTAAATCAAACTTGATGGACATGTTCCATGGGTGTCATAGGGTATATTCAATCA
Organism: Lathyrus tuberosus; assembly: GCA_022829125.1. Classification (NCBI taxonomy): domain Eukaryota; kingdom Viridiplantae; phylum Streptophyta; class Magnoliopsida; order Fabales; family Fabaceae; genus Lathyrus; species Lathyrus tuberosus. The sequence goes on from JALAZF010000446.1 coordinate 1,073,674, forward strand.
TGTATTAGGGTTTGGGAGCATGTCTTGGTCAAAAGTCAAAGTTACAGTTGACTTTTCTCTTAAAACCCTAATTGTGGTGCAGATGAAATTGAGACTTGTTGCTCAAGCTTCTTGGATCAATCCATTGTTCCAAATGGATCAATATGGTATATTATAGACCCTCAGATCATGTCTTGAGGTCTTGGCTCATGGTTTGTCCCAAAAGTCAACTTAGGGGTGAATTAGGTCAAGAAACCCTAATTCCTGATTTTTGATGAATGCATCCCCTGAGGCAAAATTGACTTGATGCATGGGTTCATGAGGTTCCATGGAGTATATTAGGTTATGCTTTGGATCATTGCCTGGTGCCCAGATGAAAATTTCCATCTGGAGGCCCTGGTCGACCAAAACCCTAATTTGGTGACACTGTCGATCTTGAGACTTGATCCACCTAGAAGGGAGCAGCCTTGTGCTTAATCCTTGAAGTGGGAGTCTTTTTTGATCCATTGTGGATATTTAAGAGATTAGACAAGTTGAAGATCATGTCATTTCTTGATTGATCCTTTGTCTAAGCACTCAGAGAGGGCTTGAAACCCTAATTTTGATTGTATTGGATGCTCACCCATATTTGGGGAGACTGATGAAGCATGATGGTTCATCCATATTGTGATGATGATTTTCACAATGATGGGAAATTTAAGTGGTCAAAATTTGGGGTATTACACCGGGAACTCAAAGTTTGGAGAAGGCATCGGATCGTATGTTTCAACGGGGTTTAAAACAAGCAATCTGCATGACGTGATAAGTGTTTTATTTTACTGCTTGTTTTTATTTTAATTTTGTTTTTTAGGATTACCATTTTCTGAAAAAAGCAAAAAGAGAAAACAGCAATTAATGCAGAAATTACAGAACGACGTTATTTTATTAATGAACAAGTCGATTCTCGAAACTACAGCCCTATAAAACAAAACTATGTCGCTCTGGGCTAAGCGAAGAGGGAAAATTTACAGAAAGAGAGCCCTATCAAAACATCCGTTTCACCTGGGCAGGGTGAAAGGTTAAAGATGGCAATTACCTTGACTGATGAACGATCTTCGGAACCTCGACGGCAACCCATTGGCGGCGAACTCCTCGGTGAATCACAAAGTCTGGCACCTTCTTTGATTTGTCATCAGAAATAACGCTGATTTCTGGTGGAGTAGGATCATTGGAATCTGTCTCCCAGGCAGAATTGTCGTAGGAGAATTCCTCAGTTGCATTTTGCATAGTATTTATACTGTCAGCTGTATCTCCCCATCCAGTTGGCTGGATATCTTCGAACCTGATACGAGAGCTTTAGGGAGCGGTGTACTTGACCATATAGTCGTATTTTCCACTCGGTTGTCCCAAGGTGTCCCAAACTTCTCTAGAACTGGAGGAGTCATCCCTCTCGATGACGTTGACCTTGGGAAAAGCATAGTTGATGAATTCAAGTCCTGTAAACGTTGCAAATTCATCTTCATGTTGAGTAGTTTCTGAATGACCTGAGTGTTGATCCCATGACATGGTGGGGACACAGGTATTATGTTCAATGACGGTCACCTGATTTTCATTGCTCGACTGACTTTCCGGCCCCAAGTTTCCTGGGTAAGGTTGCCACATTGGCAGACCATCCATTGGGCCATAGTAATTGTGGTCAAAGTTGTCTTTCATCAGAGTGTCCTCCTCTAATGAATTTGGCGGAGCACGACATCCTTCTGGATCACAATCTCCATATATCATTTCGACGTCTGACCTTGGTATAAATCTCGGACTCTGTGCGGGATAGCAAAATGGTATAGGCACCTCTTCCTGAGACATATAACCGTCCTCATTAAGATAGGACTTCCATTCTTCATTTGTGTCAGAGGGATCTTCCTTATTGATAACATGTACTGCCTGAGACACTGGGTGAAGAAAACCTCCACTGTGGAAGAAGTTTTGAAGGGGATGAAGACTTTCATCTCTGGCAGCTGTCCGGGTACAGGTCGCAGAAAAACCAAGACCCTTCTTTGTTTTATTGTCAATAGTAATGACAAGCTGTCCCCATCCTGTTGTATTGGTACTCTCGACCGTTTTGATAGCATCTTTGTATGAGGAAATCGAGGTTCCTCCTTTGAAATGATTGTCCTTGCTCACCGACAGTGCTTGGAACTGAGTTCCAATAACCTCCTCGGGTTCTATACCAGTAAATGATGACAAGTTGCTTACAAGCAAGGCCTGTTCTCCACAGACTGTGACAAGTTAATCGTTCTTGACGAACTTTAGCTTTTGGTGGAGGGTCGAAGTGACCGCTCCAGCCTGATGTATCCAACGTCTTCCTAATAAAAAACTGTACTTTGTCCGGATATCCATGACCTGGAAAGTGACTTGGAAAGTGTGAGGACCGATAGTTATGGGAAGATCAACTTCGCCGATAACTGTTTTTCTGGATCCGTCGAATGCTTTGACGACGACCTCGTTGATTCTCATCAGAGGGCCTTTGAATGATAACTGCATCAAAGTGGACTTCGGCATAACATTCCGGGCTGACCCTGTGTCTACCAGTACGCTGGCTAAAGCATCGTCCTGGCAGTTAACTGTGATGTTGAGCGCCATGTTATGACGGCGACCCTCTTCGGGTAATTCCTCATCACTAAATCCCAAATTATTGAAGGAAGTGATGTTAGAGACAATGTTATCGAACTTTCTGATTGTTACATCCTGTTCCAAAAAGGCTTGCTCCAAGACTTTCTGTAGAGCCTCCCTGTGCGCTTCTGAACTGAGTAATAGTGATAATACCGAGATCTTTGAAGGAGTTTGTAACAGTTGATCGACAATGTTGTATTCACTCCTTTGGACGAGCTTCATCATCTCATCATTATTTTTCGAAAGGTCGGGATTACTGGATTGACCGACTGGTGGATTAGAAGCTTCCGTCTAAAGTTCCCTTTCCTTGTTAAGTTCCCCAACCCCTCGGTTGAAGATTCTACCACTCCGTGTTACACGACTGATGTTTGCAATATTCACGACGGAGGGTAACGAAATTTCCTTTCCATTTTCAATTGTCATTGCACCGTATTTGTAAGGGATAGCCTTAGTTGATTCATACGGTAGTGGTCCCGGCAGATAGATGACTATGGGAACCTTCTGATTTTTCTGACCATCATAATTAATCTCGATCCGTTCCCGGTTGGGAACTTTAGATTCGTCAAGTAGAGGGATAATGGCAAAAACATCCCTGGTCCTGTGATGACCAGAGATCGTGACAACATCCTCAACTTGCTCGGCAAGGTAGTTCGGTGTCCAGTTGATGGGTCCAGAACCCGGATATGGACTAATCTCTTCACGATCCACCTGACCCTGAAGAGCTGCTCTCACAAGGTAACACCCTTGGTAACTTTCCGAACAGACACCGCAACGTTCATAGTTGTGTGGTGGCACCTGGCCACGCCCACTTTGAATACAATGTAACCTCACTAGGTTAGCTTCCACAGATCGGACATCCTGACTTTGACGTCGAGTAGGATTCCTGTTATTGATACTAATCTGCTAAGTATCTTCATCCATATAGATTGGCATCCACCAGTGATTTAACAAGTGCTGAAGTGCCTCCTGGACAAGGGTACAACCTCGATCGTTTTCACAACCTGCCTTACAGCTTTGATAGTCATGTGATATTAAGAATCCGAGTCGGACCTGCTCAGCATGTAACTCTACCAGGTTGGTATTCATCACGCGAATATCAAAGATCTGAACCATGTTGATTTGATAAGGGTTTCTATCATGGTAGTCTTGGATCCATCCAAGATCCATCTGACGCTAGAGGGCCTCCTGTACAAAAGAGAAACCCTGTTTGTTTACCGAGCAAGTCAGACAGGAATTGTAATCGTGCCGCGACAGATTATGATACTGGCTTTGCCTTGAGTGCATCGCCACCAAGTTGACATTCATTGCACGGATATCGTGGTTTTGAATGACGTTAGAATTCGTGTAAACCATGTTAACTCCACGAACTCGGTGCTCTTGGATCCATCCGAGATCCATCTGTTCCTGTAGAGCTTATTGCACCACAGAACATCCCTGGTTGTCTTTAGGGCAGACATCACACTGATGATAGTTATGAGGTGGCACATGGCCATATCCACTCTATCTACAATGCATCTTGACCAGATTGGTCTTCAACAAGAGTACATCGTGAATTTGATAGACATCGTTAGTCTCTCCTTCTATCAAATTGACTGCAGCCTTCTCATGTTGAGGCAGCGGGTTTGTGAGAACATTAGGATTTGTATCCTTGAAGGATAAGACCCCGCTCCTAACAAGTTTTTGCACGTCGGACTTGAAATTGAGACAAGTCTCTATATTATGCCATGGACCTCCTTGATGATAAGGGCAAGTTTGATCCACCTTAAACCAAAAAGGCGTATTTTTCGATACTGTAAGAGGAGATTTAGTCTGAATGTGCCCCTTAGCCAGTAGTAATGGAAACAGCTCTGCGTACAACACGGGTATAGGATCAAATCCTGGTGGCCGTGTTGTACGGTTGTTGTTGTATGGAGGATGAGCCTGCTGAAGAGAAAGTTGTGTCCTTTGCTGATCAGGTTGGCTCTGCGCAACCTGAGGTTGATACGTAGGAATAGACGCAGGGTTGATAGCAGGAGTCACAGCTGCTACCGGTTGATAACGTCGCCTTTTCTTTCCGAGAGAGATATTCCCAATATCTTGCTCTTTTTTCTTAGGGAGAGCAGTACCGTATTTTTTAGTACCGCTCGTCGATCCAGTGTCTTTTACCAAACGTCCTTCTCGGACGGCTTCCTCAAGACGTACGCCCATGCCCACCATCTCGGTGAAATCACTGGGTGCGCTGACAATCATTCGGTCATAGTAAAATGAGCTTAAGGTCTTTAAGAAGATTTTTGTCATCTCTTTTTCCTCAAGAGGTGGACAAATTTGAGCGGCAATTTCACGCCATCTTTGAGCATACTCCTTGAAGGTTTCCTTGTCCTTTTGCGACATCGATCTGAGTTGATCTCTGTCGGGTGCCATGTCCAAATTGTATTTGTATTGTTGGACGAAGGCAGTACCAAGATCTCTGAATGTACTGATCGTAGCACAGTTTAAACCCATGTACCATTTGAGTGCGGCACCGGTTAAACTATCCTGAAAGTAGTGAATCAGTAGGTCCTGATTCTCCGTCTGAGCTGACATCCGCCGAGCGTACATCACCAGATGGCTTTGAGGGCAAGAGTTACCCTTGTACTTTTCAAAGTCGGGCACTTGAAATTTGTGCGGGACTTTCACATTGGGGACCAAGCAGAGGTCTGCGGCGTCCTTTCCAAATAGATCCTGACCGCGAATGGCTTGTAGGTCCTTCTATATTTCCAAGAACTGCTCCGGGAATTCCTCCATTCTGTCAAACATAGTTTCCTTCTTACCAGAAGGTATCTGTGGAATCTGTCCTTCCGGGACAGTGTGCACCACAGGGGGTGGTACCGTGACTACGACAGTGAGTCTTGGCGTCTCCCGAAGTTTGTAACCTTCAGGAGTCTTCAGTATGCCTCTGGCATCTTCGCTTTCCCGAAGTTTGTAACCTTCAGGCCCAGCGGCTTCTGCTGTGATTCCCTGATCTTCAGTAATCGGCGGAACATATCCTTTCGGGATATAGTTAACAGGCATTCCCCAGGGACGATCTTTCGGCATTTGATACCTAGGATCATACTTCTCCACGATGGGCGTTGAGGTGATCTTCGAGATCACAGTTCGTTGTAGCTGAGCTTCTGCCATGGCTTGCATGTCGTTACGAAGCTTTCTCATATCCTCTCTCAGAGCGTCGATCTCTTCTCTCAACTCTCTGTTCTCTTCCTCAAGATCATCCATCTTTTTCTGACGATTGGCTCGAGTATTATACGAATGAGACAGTTTGACTCTAGAACCGAGACACAAATGTGAGATTCGTAGGTAAGAAGAATACGCGATGTAAGAATGATGACTACAATGATTATATTAATTGTGTTTTGGTTTAATCAAAATAAACTTCGACAACTAGATTGCAAATATCAAACGGTGGGGAAACCCCTTTTTATTGAATTCAAAGGATCACAGAAATGGAAATACAGTAGATTACAAGGTGCAGAAACAGAAACCTAAACTAATGGGTCCCGAGTCCTCTCTGAAGAGCAATCGGGTGCTGATTCTGGTATCTTCCTTTTCTTTGACCAGGGCTCTTGGGCCGTTGTCGGGTTGTCATTCCTTTGCCAGGTGAAAGAAGCGAGCAAATTCCTTTGGTCTTCTTGATTCTCTACAGCATGTCGCTCCAAAATTTCAATCAGAGCATCTTTCTCTTTCAGTAATTGCTGTATTTTGATGCACTCTACGTTGAGGGTGCGGTACTTGTTTTTCCAAGACCTTCTCTCCTTTTGAACTTTGTTGAGAGTAACCTGAAGCTTTTCAGTTTCCGTCATGAAGTACATGACAGATTCCTTTGGCGGAAGAATTCCATTACGAGGATAAGGCATTTTTAGCTTGAGAGCTCTAGTTTGTACCCAATGGAGGTAAGGCTCCACCGAGACACAGTCTGGTTTTCCCAGAGACTCTCGTCCTTTCTTATGAACATGCTTCCAAGCCTGCACTATTTCCATCTTTAGTGCTCTGTCGTTTTCTCCTTCCTTGAAGAAAAGACCTTCCAGATGAACACCCCGTGGGACGTGTCTCATTGGGTATCCAAATTAACGCTGAACGAGAACTGGATGGTAGTTGATTCCTCCCTTAGTTCCTATAAGGGGTACGTTGGGGAAGTTTCCACAACGGTCAATGATTCTGATCCCATCATAAATCCTATTACACCAATCTATATCAGAGTTGGTAAGAGACATGATCTTCTGCGACCAACGTAAGGCACTCTTACAATCCCAAAAAGCAGCAGACTTGGGCAAGTGAGAGATAAACCATTTGTAAAGCAGAGGTACACAACATGTGATCTCCCCTCCGCTGTACAAATTTCCCAAGTGTACAGAATGATACGCATCTGCGAGCAAAGTCGGTACAGGGTTTCCAATGAGAAAAACCTTAATGGAGTTAATATCGACGAAGTTATTGATGTTGGGAAACAAAAATAACCCTTAGGTGAGCAAGACAAAGATGCTTTCAAAAGCAATCACGTTTCCTATACTGGCAAAATACAGGGCTTTCTTTGTCAAGAACTGGGCTGGCAAACCTTGGATGCCACCCTTAGTGGTTAGGTGAGTCCTGACCTCAGACTCGTCCAAATGAATTGCTCTTGCAATGGTCTGATTCTTTGGAATTTCTTCCAGTTCAGAAAATGGAGCTTGATCAGTAATGTGTAGATCAATCAGATGAGAATACTCCTCCAGCGTTGGTGCGAGCTGGTAATCCGGGAATGTGAAACAGTGATAAACCGGATCGTAAAATTGAATGAACGCATCCATGATTCCCTCAATCACATGGACTCTTAACAGTGGTAGCAGACCTCCGTGCTTGGCTCTGAAGGCCTCAGGGTTAGTGATCATCTTTGCTAACCTTCTCAAATCCTCTAGTTTTGGAACCTTGAAGGTATACGTATGAGTTCTCCTTCTACCGAAATCCATTGGTGTAATCCTTTCCTCTGATATTTGCAATCACAGTCTTAGTTTAATTTGAAAAACAGAGAGACTAGAAGAGAAGAATTTTTTGAATGTTTTAATGTTTTTTAAATGAATGCATGAATGCAGCACACAAAAACTTAGAAAAAACATGGGGTCAAAGGGTCGTTGTCATGAAGTCAAGGCTCTACCCATCCCCAAAGGTTTATACTAGGGTGATTTTTGTACCTGTACTCATTATCATCAGCTCCTCCCAGGAAAGCAAACCAACAAGCGGATCGCCAGCGAGTTGTAGAGAAATCTTAGAGTAAGTGCCATTCACCGAGAATAGATCACCAGCCTCAAATGAGGGTAGTATCGCGTAACAACTATTCCCGATAGTTTCCGCACTACAAAAGGGTTTGGCTCCTCAGCTTCTCAGACTTAACAATCGACCTATTGTCTAGGTGAGAGAATGGGTTGCATTGGTCAGCCTCCACTGAGGTTGATGGTCGTCCTCGTCGCCATCACTTATCTTAACTGTATACTCAATCTTTCCACATGCGGCATCACACGCATTCCCATTAGCAGAAAAATAAACATGTATAACAATTAGGAAAAGCAGTATATATATTTGTCCTAATCATCCTAGACCTTTAAAGCTATGAATCCTAAGTTCCTGACAGAAAATGGGTTCCCCGGCGGAAGCCCCAATCTGTGGTTTTCACACAAGTGAAGAGAAAAATGAAATCGGGCCCCACGGTGGGCGCCATTTTTCTGTAGCGAGCGATTTTGGACGTGGTTCTTAAGCACTGGTCGCTCTCTGCGGTTGAGCTTACTACAGGTCGATTCATTTTTCATCCTATTAAAGCTGATGAAGGAAGGGAAATAGATGTCTCCAATTAACCCTGCTTTGCATACTGAGTTTAAACAGCGGTCTGTTAGGTTACGAATGCTATCAATGTGGGGGGCCCTTGTACTGGTTATTTGTATTTTCGCCAATACGGTTTTCTTCTTCCTAGGATTTTCTAGCGGGGAACGAGGATTAGGATGTTAGGACTGATGCTTTTGATAGATACATGAGGGTATGGGATTTTGTGTTTTTGTTTAGTGTGCTCGCTAAGATCTTTCTTTCAATCTTATGCCTACGTATTCCTGTTTACCGAAATAGGGAAATCAGAGCGTTCGTAGTTCCTCCTATTCTATGGGAGGAAATGGTTGTTTTTGGTGTCTTGTTCAAAGCCCAAGACGTGAAGCAAAAGGTAGTTTGTATCTTGTTCAAAGCCCAAGATGTGAAGCTGAAGGGTCTATTTGTATCTTGTTCAAAGCCCAAGATATGAAGCTAAAGGTGTTGACTTTAGAGAGAATTTGTCATCTCTAAAGAGGGGGTTGTATGTCACAACTGTTTATAAAGGAGAATTACTTTTAACCGGGATTTGTGAATCCGGCAATGCCATAGTTTCCTTTATAGGGGATTTTAACCTGAAGGAGAAGACTTTAACTCAGTGTAGAGCAATGCCATCTTTCCTTAGGAATTTCTCATGCTAAAAGAGGGACAGTGGCATGGATGTAGATGATCCAGAGGCTTGCCGCTTACAGCGATTAGATGAAAGGGAAGAAGTTGTTGATGTTTATGTACTGTGAACGAGGCACAACTTTGATGCTAAAAGGTTAATTGGATTAACCAGTGGTTTTCTTATATAAAGCATAAGAGGAGGCGATTATGTGTCTCGTACAAAGCCCTAGAGAGAAGCTAAATGTTTTTTGACTCAACGAGGGAGTCTTTTGGTATCTCGTATAAAGCCCGAGATGGAGGCGATTTGACTCAACAAGAGAGTTTTTGTATCTCGTACAAAGCCCGAGATGGAGGCTGAAGAGGTGATGGACTCAATGAGGGAGTCTCTTATGTGTCTCGTACAAAGCCCGAGAGAGAGGCTAAACGTTTTTTGACTCCGCTGGGGAGAATCATTGTACAAAGCCCAAGAGGAGGCTGTGGTTACTGTTTCAGTTAAGTGACAGGTCCAGTATACTGATTTTGAAAGAGAAAATCAGTTCTTTATATGAGCAACACTGTACTCATGGATTTGATTCAAGGATCCGGGTTATTCCTGTTCTTTAAGGAAGCGGGAAATCCAAAGGGTATTGAGATTGTCTGAGTCTACGGGTTTTCTTCCTATTTAATGAAGGGGTCACTTGAGAATGTCTTTGAGACTCAAGGAGATTAGACTGTCCAAGTCTAGAGTGTCATCTTTTGTATTATGCTTTGAGAAACAGTAGTAGACTCTATGAAGGACTGTTCTATGCAGATGATTAAGTTCTGTTCCTATACCTCTAGGAGGTCGTCGGGACAATTTGTACGAAGCCCAAGAGGAGGCTGGAAACTTTTAAGAAGCCGACGGGTCCTTGTACGAAGCCCAAGAGGAGGCTAGGTTGCTTTTAGGAAGCCTGTGGGTCCTTGTACTAAGCCCAAGAGGAGGCCGATTGCTTTTAAGAAGCCGATGGGTCCCCAAACTCCGAGAAATTCAAGGCAAGCTATCCACAAGGAATAGATCAAGTCAGGAAAGTTCGAGAATTTGGAAGAAACTCAAGAGATGCCATTCACGGTGAAAAGATCATCTCTGGAGAGTAGAGTTTCTTTGACAAGTGCTTTTAAGAAGCCTGTGGGTCCCCAAACCCCGAGAAGTTCAAGACATGCCATTCACCGAGAATAGATCAAGCCAGGAAAGTTCGAGAATTTGGAAGAAACTCAAGAGATGCCATTCACGGAGAAAAGATCATCTTTGGGGAATAGAGTTTCTTTGACAACTTCTATGAGTGACAGTCTATGAAAGGGTTCACAGAGAATGCTGCCTTTCATGTCTCCATATTGTTTAACCCCAAGATGAGGGAAGACTGTGTCTGGTAATCCTATGGGGATCTAGTTTAGATTATTTCTAAGAGTGATCAACGGGCTTAATGCTAGACGTAGTTGCTGGGGAAACTCTAAATATCTATACTATTATTACACAGTTGATATGAGTTTATGAAAGAAGACTTACAGTGAAACAGCCCCACAATACAGTTATATGTATATGAAAGCGGTAAATGAAAGCAATAACCACTTACTCAGTTGTAGAGCTTCCTTGCTGTTTGGTTAGTTGTTCAACAAAGAAAGATTGAAAACAACAGTATATTCAAAATCAAAGGAGAAAGTGCTTTGAAAAAGAAAGATTTGGGGCTTACAGCTCAAGGAGAGGCCCAGGGTTTTATCAGTGAACGCACTGTTTGAATTTGTATAGAGGGACTTATACAAGTGACTGTGGCCCAAAAATTGTTCTCTGTACAAAGGGATGGGTCTTACACTCTCTCAAGAGGCCTAAAAAGGTTTAAAGAAAAAGAGTGGGGCTTATAACACGAGGGTAGGCCCAATTGATTTTTCGTTTGAAATGGCGATCGCGCCGAGGTTTTTTTTTAACGCGAATGGACTTATACAATAAGTGAGGCCCAAAGTGATTTGGTTAACAGGGGGTTGGGTCTTACACTCTATTAGAGGCCCAAAAGTTTTGAATGGATCTTATAGCTCAAGGAGAGGCCCAACTGATTTTTTTTTCAAAAGGCGACGATCGCGCCGTTTTTTTTACGGTATCGGGACTTATACAATATCTAAGGCCCAAAAATGGTTTGGTCAAAAAAGGATTGGGTCTTACACTCTATTAGAGGCCCAAAGTGTTTTGAAAATGATTTATGAGGGTTGAACTAATCCAAAAACCCTAATTTGTTTTCAAAAATGTATTTAATTGAATAAGCAGTTGAAAACAAATTAGGGTTTTTGGATTTCGATGGCACTAGACCGATTTAATTGAATAAATTAGGGTGGCATGGATTAGTTCATCAAGGTGGCATGGACTGAGCCATTTTCATTTGAATTCAGTCAAGACTTCTCCAAGACCAAGGGAACCACAGCCCTATGCCCTAACCTCTAGTCAATGGCTAGAGGAGACTTGGATTTCCATTGGCCAACATTGAACAAACACCTGCTGCAGTTGCCATTCACTATTCCTTGCAAAACAAACTTGCTCTACTATAAATAGAGCTTAATTGTGATCAGTTTAAGTACACCAAAGCCATCAAACAGATGCTTTCCTCAAAATCTCTTCTTTCACTCCAATTCTTCCTTCTAAGGCAAGTCACTATCGGGTTTTGAGTTTGAGAGCTTTTCCAATCAAACCAATCACTCACACACCTCACATACATCATATAGAAGTGATCCAAACACTCACATAACATCTGGAGCACAGATTTCACAAATTAGGGTTGAAGAAGCAGTTGAATGACTTGTTGGACAAAAGATTTATAAGGCCAAGTGTTTCTCCTTGGGGTGCTCCGGTATTGTTGGTAAAGAAAAAGGATGGAAGTATGCGGTTATGTATTGATTATCGACAGTTGAACAAGGTGACAATTAAGAACAAGTATCCGCTTCCAAGGATTGATGATTTGATGGACCAATTGGTTGGTGCGCGTGTCTTTAGCAAGATTGATTTGAGATCGGGATATCACCAAATTCGTGTGAAAAGCGAGGATATTCAGAAGACGGCATTTAGGACACGGTATGGTCATTACGAATATTCCGTGATGCCATTCGGGGTTTCTAATGCGCCGGGGGTGTTTATGGAATACATGAATCGTATTTTTCATGAACAGTTGGATCGTTTTGTGGTTGTGTTCATCGATGATATTTTGATTTATTCTAAGTCTCAAGAAGAGCATGAAGGGCATTTGAGAATTGTGTTGCGAATTTTGAGAGAGAAACAATTATATGCTAAGTTGTCAAAATGTGACTTTTGGCTATCGGAAGTAAGTTTTCTTGGACAAGTTATCTCCGGGAGTGGTATTAGTGTTGGTCCATCTAAGATTGATGCGGTGATGCAGTGGGAGACTCCTAGGTCGGTTACGGAGATTCGAAGCTTTTTAGGCTTGGCGGGTTATTATCGGAGGTTTATAGAGGGATTTTCGAAGTTGGCACTTCCGTTAACGCAATTGACTTGTAAAGGAAAGGCTTTCATTTGGGATATAGATTGTGAAAAGAGTTTCATTGAGCTAAAAAGAAGGTTGACAACGGCTCCGATCTTGATTTTACCGAATCCTACAGATCCATTTGTGGTGTATTGTGATGCTTCCTTGATTGGTTTAGGTGGTGTTCTGATGCAAGATGGAAAAGTTGTGGCATATGCTTCAAGACAATTGAGAGTGCATGAAAAGAATTATCCTACGCATGACTTGGAGTTAGCGGCAGTGGTGTTTGTTTTGAAAATTTGGAGGCATTACCTTTATGGTGCAAGATTTGAAGTTTTTAGTGATCACAAAAGCTTAAGATATTTATTTGATCAGAAAGAATTGAACATGAGACAACGAAGATGGTTAGAGCTTTTAAAGGATTTTGATTTTAGTTTGAATTACCATCCGGGTAAGGCGAATGTGGTAGCCGATGCCTTAAGTCGAAAGTTGTTACATATGTCCGCATTAATGATGACAGAATGGGAACTTTTGGAGGATTTCAGAGATTTGAGTTTGGTTTGTGAAATGACGCCGCGAAGTGTGAGACTTGGTATGTTGCATGTTACGAATGATTTTCTTGCAACGGTTAGTGAAAAGCAAAAGTTGGATTTGAAGTTCGTTGATTTAATGATGAATGAGAATGAGGATTTCAAGGTTGATAACTTTGGAGTTTTGAGATTCCGTGGTCGTATTTGTATTCCCGACGACGCGGAGTTGAAAAAGATGATTTTAGAGGAAGGACACCGAAGTAATTTAAGTATTCATCCGGGTGCGAATAAGATGTATCAAGATTTGAAGAAGATCTTTTGGTGGTCCGGTTTAAAGAGGGATGTGGCTCGATTTGTGTATGCGTGTTTGACTTGTCAAAAGTCGAAGGTGGAACATCAGAAGCCTAGTGGTTTGTTGCAACCGTTGGATATTCCGGAGTGGAAATGGGATAGTATATCGATGGATTTTGTTACGGGATTGCCGAATACGCAAAGAGGTCATAATGCTATTTGGGTGATTGTTGATAGGCTTACTAAATCTGCTCACTTTATTCCAATTAACATTAGTTATCCTTTGGAGAAGTTAGCCGAGATTTATGTTCGTGTGATTGTGAAGTTACATGGTGTTCCTAAGAGTATTGTATTGGATCGAGATCCGAGATTTACATCGAGATTTTGGGTGAGTTTACAAGAGGCTTTGGGTTCTAAGCTAAGATTGAGTTCGGCTTACCATCCGCAAACAGATGGTCAAACCGAGAGGACGATTCAATCGTTGGAGGATTTGTTGCGTGCTTGTGTGCTAGAGCAAGGTGGTGCTTGGGATAGTTATTTAGCATTGATTGAGTTCACCTATAATAACAGTTTTCATTCGAGTATTGGTATGGCACCATTTGAGGCTTTGTATGGTCAGAGATGTCGAACACCTTTGTGTTGGCATGAAACTGGTGAGAGGGCGATTGTTGGACCGGAATTGGTACAAGAAACGACGGAGAAAGTGAAGTTTATTCGAGAGAAGATGAAAGCTTCTCAAAGTAGACAAAAGAGCTATCATGATAAGAGAAGGAAAGATCTTGAGTTTCAAGAAGGCGACCATGTGTTTTTGAGAGTTACACCGGTTACGGGTGTGGGTCGTGCTTTGAAGTCGAAGAAGTTGACTTCTCGTTTTATTGGTCCGTATCAGATTACTGCACGTGTTGGCGCTGTGGCTTATCGTGTGGCGTTGCCTCCGAATCTTTCGAATTTGCATGACATTTTCCATGTTTCGCAACTTCGGAAGTATGTTCCGGATCCGTCACATATTATTCCTATGGACGAGGTAGAAGTGAGAGATAATCTTACGGTTGAAGTTTTACCGATTAAGATTTTGGATCGTGAAGTTAAGAAGCTAAGAGGCAAGGATATTGCGCTTGTGAAAGTAGCGTGGGGAGGCGCTTCGGAGGGCAATATGACTTGGGAATTAGAGAGTGGGGTGCGAGAGTCGTATCCGGAGTTGTTTGAATCAAGTAATATTTTCGAGGACGAAAATTTCAAAAGTGGGGGAGAGTTGTAACAGCCCGATTATGATTATCTCCATTTTGTGCTAATTTGTATTATTTTGTTGAGTCTTTTATTTAATTTGGGTGATAATAATGTTATTGTGAAATTGGTGTTTTAATCTGATATGTTGGCGTGTTATATTATTTCACCGTTTTTGAGAGTTTTCGGGGGAAATTAGATTGGAGGGTATTTTAGACATTTCATAATTATTGTTAAGTTAGAATTTTAGTGAGGAATGATTTAAGGGTATTTGTGAGATATTTAAAGTAAAGAAAAGAAAGTAGTAAGAAAAGAAATAGAAAGAAAAGTATAAGAGTTAGAAAAGAGAGAAAAGGAGAGTTAGAAAGAAAAATAGAGAGAAAGAAGAACAAGAGAAGAAAAAGAGAAGAAAAGATTGGAAAAGCTAGGAAATCGTCAAGACAACTCTAGGAATCGAATTTAATCGGGTAAGGGTGTGAAATATTGTTATCCTAACTATGTGTATGATTATGTATGTGTTTTGTGTTGATGTTTGGGTTGGTTTTCCATATGTTTCCGTTTATGCCGTATTTGACGAAATCGATAGAAACCGATGTTTTTACGGTCGAAAAGTCGTATAAATACATGTGTTAGTTGGTTATATGTATGTGAGCTGCTGTTTAAAGTTTCATGAAGTTTGGTTATGTTTCGGTTAGTTTTCGGTATGTTTCCGTTGTTGTTTCCGTTTAGGTCGAATCGTAGAAAATCGATAGAAACCGATGTTTTCACGGATGAATTTCGAAATAAATTACGTAGTTGTATCGAGTAAGGTTAGGTCGTCGTATAGCGTGCTTTTTATTCGATTTAGTGATGTTTGAAAATTCTGGTTTTTGAAAGGTTGAAATTTAATCGAAAAATCGAACGTCGTAGAAATTTCGTTTATGTGTTCTAAATTGTCCTTATGTATTTGGTGGTTGCGCGTATATGTTTGTTTCGGTGAAAATGTTCGATTTAGTCGAGTTTCGGGCATTTCGGAAAAGTTACAGCAAGTGTGCAATTTGAGAAATCTGATTTTTGAGAAAAACAGAGCTATGAATCGACACATAAAAGCTATGTATCGATACGAAATGGTTTATGTATCGATACATAACCCTTATGCATCGATACATACAGTAGAAATTAGAGAAAACAGCATTTTCACTACAGCATGTGTCGACACATGCGAGCTATGCATCGATACATGTTGCTTTTTGTATCGATACATAAGCCTATGTATCGATACATACTGTGCTGAATCAGAAAATTCTGGTTTGTCGGGGAAACTTCGGAAATTCATAACTCTTGAACCGTAAGTCGGTTTTGACCCCCGTTTGAAGCGTTGGGAAGCTAACGAGATGTTCTTTCTAGGAAAAATAGTTTTGAGGTCTAAACCTGGTCCAATTGGAACAGTATTTTCGAACCGTTTCGTAGTGTCGGGCCTCCGGTTTATGTTTTTGCGTTATTTTGAATTATACATATCTTCTTCGTTGTTTATCGGATTTAAGTGTTCTTTATATCGAATCGAAGCTGTGGATGAGTACTTTTTGATGATGAAGAAAAATATTATTTTTAGCTGACTTTTAACCGACTTTTCCGGTAAACCGTAAATCGAATTGTTTGGTTATTTGTGAGAACGTTCGGTTGCCGTTTGGCACAATTGATGTGAATGTATGTGGATTGTGTGTGATGAATGCATGTCTATATTGTGAATATGTATGCATGTCAAGAGTGTCATGAGTCATGTTGTATGTGAAGCATCATGGTGTGCATTCTTGTGTTGTGTGATTCTAATGAGAATCCGCTGTAACGTCGTGTGCCCGGGTGGGGTGTGAGCGACGGTTTGATTCCAGAGGGAATCTGCTATAACATCGTGAGCCTTAAAAATAAGAGGACTGAAAGCGATTTGATATATCGTGAGCCTTAAAAATAAGAGGACCGAAAGCGATGGTTATAGACGATCGTGAGCCTTATACAAAGAGGACCGAAAGCGATCGGATTGTGAGCCTTATACAAAGAGGACCGAAAGCAATCCATAAACGTCGTGAGCCTTATACAAAGAGGACCGAAAGCGACGGGGAACATCGTATGCCCGACGGGGAGTTACATTGGTAACGAGCGATGGTTCCAATAAGTTCTTCAATTGAACTTGAGATGAAATGAGTCGGTACCCGCATTGCATTTGCATAGAGTCGTGAGTCGGTCTCTATGATTTGCATTGGTCATCCTTGTATTTGTGCATGGGTGAATGAACATGAATATATGTGTTTATGTTGAATGATAAGCATTGTGATGAATATGCTTGGTTTCGTATATATATATATATATGTATATATATGCCTTGCGATGTATATTGAATGGGATGTGATGAATTGTGATAAGAATTGTATCATTGTAATGATGCATTGAAGAATGAATATAATATGTATGTTTATGTGGAATGGTAGAATGGTGAGAATGTGTTATGTGTATACTTTTGTGTTGAGATATATGATTATATGCATTGTTATTATGATAATATTTCTCACCCTTCTGCTGTTTTATGATGCTTTACGAGGCATTGCAGATTAGGTATCTGGTGGTCTTTTGTGAAGTGTGTCTTCATACCTTTTTGGTCGGTTGGCTCTGATATGTAGCACCGGGTAGCTAGGACGTTTTGATCTTATTGTGATACATTTACATATGTATCTTGCTGATGAATTTGTGTATATAAACATGATGTATATATATATATATATATATATGTTGAGGTATATATGTGGTTGTTATTCAATATTTTAGATGTTTCCGCTTTTATTCTAAATATTGAGATGTGGGTGTAAGGACTGAGTTCCTACGTTGAAAGTTACCCCACTGTTGCATATCATTTGTTGAGCAGGTGTTGTATGTTTTAATTTCAAGCATAATGTGACATGCCTTTTTATGCCGTGTTTACAATTATACTCTGATGAAATTTCCAATACGTGCCTAAATGATTTATTTGATTATTTAAGGGTATAGAAAGGGGGTGTTACATTAAGTGGTATCAGAGCCAAGGTTGAGTCAGTCGTGTCTGTCTCGTTGTTGTGTTGGTTGAACTGTTGTTTAACCTTTGTTGTTATTTTTGGGAGTGATCAGAATATGGCTGGTAGAAACGATAATGCGATGGTTGCTGCTATGGAAGCATTGGCTAGGGCGGTGCAGGGTGCGCCGAATGTAAGTGCTAATGAAGAATTCAGGAAGAATCAACCACCGGTCTTCAAAGGAAGATTTGATCCCGATGGTGCTCAACTTTGGCTGAAAGAGATTGAAAGAATCTTCAGAGTCATGGATTGTGCGGAAGAGAATAAGGTGAGGCTTGGATCTCACATGCTGAGGGAAGAAGCCGACGATTGGTGGGTCGGTATGCGTGAAATTCTTGAGGTGGATAATGAAGAGGTAACTTGGGAATTGTTTCGTACCGAGTTTTTACTGAAGTATTACCCTGAAAGTGTGAAAGGGAAGAAAGAGATGGAATTCCTGGAATTGAAACAAGGTGGTATGTCAGTGGTGGACTATACTGCTAAGTTTGTGGAATTGGTTCAATTTCATGCTCATTATGCTGCGATTACTGCTGAGTTCTCGAAGTGTATTAAATATGAGAATGGTTTGCGTCCTGAGATTAAGCAAGTTGTGGGATATCAAAGGATTAGGAGGTTTTCGGATTTGACTGAATGTTGTAGAATCTTCGAGGAAGATAGCAAAGCTCGTTCTACACATTACAAGAGTGTGAATGAGAGGAGAGGGAAACAGCAAGCTAGAAGTGGACCTTATGTGACCCCCGCTGATAAGGGTAAATATAAGGGAAACTTTGATAAGAGATCTAGAGGAGGAAGTTCTGGGTTCATTAAGTGTTTCAATTGTGGTGGAATGGGTCATAAAGCAACTGAGTGTAGGAAGGCCGTTGGGAGATGTTCTAACTGTGGAGGTATTGGGCATTCTACTGCTGAGTGTAGGAGGAATATGGTGAAGTGTTTTAACTGTGGAGAAGTGGGTCACATTAGTACTAAGTGTACTAAGCCGAAACAGGCTCAAGCGGGCGGAAAGGTGTTTGCATTGGCGGGGACTCAGACCACTAGTGCAGACCGTTTGATTAAAGGTACATGCTTTATTAATAGTACACTTTTAGTTGCTGTTATTGATACGGGAGCGACTCATTTGTTTATTTCGTCCGAGTGCGCGAAGCGTTTGAATCTTGTGTTGTCTCTGATGGATGGTAAAATGGTTATTGATACTCCAGCAATGGGGTCAGTAACTACTTCTTTGGTTTGTCTAAGTTGTCCTTTAACCATTTATGGTAAAGACTTTGAGATGGACTTAGTGTGTTTGCCGTTGGAGGGATTGGATGTAATCTTGGGTATGAACTGGTTGCAATTTAATCGAGTTCATATAGATTGCTATCATAAGTTGGTAAGGTTTCCTTCTTTGGAAGATAACGAAGATGAGAGTTTTCTATCTACTAAAGAGTTGAAGAAACTTTTAGAGGATGAAGCTCAATTGTTTGGTTTGTTTGCATCATGGTCAGTGGAGAGTAAGATTGGTATTGATGTGTTTCCAGTGGTGTGTGATTTTCCAGAAGTGTTTCCGGAGGATATTACGGATGTACCGCCGGAAAGAGAAGTTGAGTTCTCTATTGATCTAGTTCCTGGCACTAGACCGATTTCGATGGCACCGTATCGTATGTCGGCATCGGAGTTGATAGAATTGAAGAAGCAGTTGAATGACTTGTTGGACAAAAGATTTATAAGGCCAAGTGTTTCTCCTTGGGGTGCTCCGGTATTGTTGGTAAAGAAAAAGGATGGAAGTATGCGGTTATGTATTGATTATCGACAGTTGAACAAGGTGACAATTAAGAACAAGTATCCGCTTCCAAGGATTGATGATTTGATGGACCAATTGGTTGGTGCGCGTGTCTTTAGCAAGATTGATTTGAGATCGGGATATCACCAAATTCGTGTGAAAAGCGAGGATATTCAGAAGACGGCATTTAGGACACGGTATGGTCATTACGAATATTCCGTGATGCCATTCGGGGTTTCTAATGCGCCGGGGGTGTTTATGGAATACATGAATCGTATTTTTCATGAACAGTTGGATCGTTTTGTGGTTGTGTTCATCGATGATATTTTGATTTATTCTAAGTCTCAAGAAGAGCATGAAGGGCATTTGAGAATTGTGTTGCGAATTTTGAGAGAGAAACAATTATATGCTAAGTTGTCAAAATGTGACTTTTGGCTATCGGAAGTAAGTTTTCTTGGACATGTTATCTCCGAGAGTGGTATTACTGTTGGTCCATCTAAGATTGATGCGGTGATGCAGTGGGAGACTCCTAGGTCGGTTACGGAGATTCGAAGCTTTTTAGGCTTGGCGGGTTATTATCGGAGGTTTATAGAGGGATTTTCGAAGTTGGCACTTCCGTTAACGCAATTGACTTGTAAAGGAAAGGCTTTCATTTGGGATATAGATTGTGAAAAGAGTTTCATTGAGCTAAAAAGAAGGTTGACAACGGCTCCGATCTTGATTTTACCGAATCCTACAGATCCATTTGTGGTGTATTGTGATGCTTCCTTGATTGGTTTAGGTGGTGTTCTGATGCAAGATGGAAAAGTTGTGGCATATGCTTCAAGACAATTGAGAGTGCATGAAAAGAATTATCCTACGCATGACTTGGAGTTAGCGGCAGTGGTGTTTGTTTTGAAAATTTGGAGGCATTACCTTTATGGTGCAAGATTTGAAGTTTTTAGTGATCACAAAAGCTTAAGATATTTATTTGATCAGAAAGAATTGAACATGAGACAACGAAGATGGTTAGAGCTTTTAAAGGATTTTGATTTTAGTTTGAATTACCATCCGGGTAAGGCGAATGTGGTAGCCGATGCCTTAAGTCGAAAGTTGTTACATATGTCCGCATTAATGATGACAGAATGGGAACTTTTGGAGGATTTCAGAGATTTGAGTTTGGTTTGTGAAATGACGCCGCGAAGTGTGAGACTTGGTATGTTGCATGTTACGAATGATTTTCTTGCAACGGTTAGTGAAAAGCAAAAGTTGGATTTGAAGTTCGTTGATTTAATGATGAATGAGAATGAGGATTTCAAGGTTGATAACTTTGGAGTTTTGAGATTCCGTGGTCGTATTTGTATTCCCGACGACGCGGAGTTGAAAAAGATGATTTTAGAGGAAGGACACCGAAGTAATTTAAGTATTCATCCGGGTGCGAATAAGATGTATCAAGATTTGAAGAAGATCTTTTGGTGGTCCGGTTTAAAGAGGGATGTGGCTCGATTTGTGTATGCGTGTTTGACTTGTCAAAAGTCGAAGGTGGAACATCAGAAGCCTAGTGGTTTGTTGCAACCGTTGGATATTCCGGAGTGGAAATGGGATAGTATATCGATGGATTTTGTTACGGGATTGCCGAATACGCAAAGAGGTCATAATGCTATTTGGGTGATTGTTGATAGGCTTACTAAATCTGCTCACTTTATTCCAATTAACATTAGTTATCCTTTGGAGAAGTTAGCCGAGATTTATGTTCGTGTGATTGTGAAGTTACATGGTGTTCCTAAGAGTATTGTATTGGATCGAGATCCGAGATTTACATCGAGATTTTGGGTGAGTTTACAAGAGGCTTTGGGTTCTAAGCTAAGATTGAGTTCGGCTTACCATCCGCAAACAGATGGTCAAACCGAGAGGACGATTCAATCGTTGGAGGATTTGTTGCGTGCTTGTGTGCTAGAGCAAGGTGGTGCTTGGGATAGTTATTTAGCATTGATTGAGTTCACCTATAATAACAGTTTTCATTCGAGTATTGGTATGGCACCATTTGAGGCTTTGTATGGTCGGAGATGTCGAACACCTTTGTGTTGGCATGAAACTGGTGAGAGGGCGATTGTTGGACCGGAATTGGTACAAGAAACGACGGAGAAAGTGAAGTTTATTCGAGAGAAGATGAAAGCTTCTCAAAGTAGACAAAAGAGCTATCATGATAAGAGAAGGAAAGATCTTGAGTTTCAAGAAGGCGACCATGTGTTTTTGAGAGTTACACCAGTTACGGGTGTGGGTCGTGCTTTGAAGTCGAAGAAGTTGACTTCTCGTTTTATTGGTCCGTATCAGATTACTGCACGTGTTGGCGCTGTGGCTTATCGTGTGGCGTTGCCTCCGAATCTTTCGAATTTGCATGACGTTTTCCATGTTTCGCAACTTCGGAAGTATGTTCCGGATCCGTCACATATTATTCCTATGGACGAGGTAGAAGTGAGAGATAATCTTACGGTTGAAGTTTTACCGATTAAGATTTTGGATCGTGAAGTTAAGAAGCTAAGAGGCAAGGATATTGCGCTTGTGAAAGTAGCGTGGGGAGGCGCTTCGGAGGGCAATATGACTTGGGAATTAGAGAGTGGGGTGCGAGAGTCGTATCCGGAGTTGTTTGAATCAGGTAATATTTTCGAGGACGAAAATTTCAAAAGTGGGGGAGAGTTGTAACAGCCCGATTATGATTATCTCCATTTTGTGCTAATTTGTATTATTTTGTTGAGTCTTTTATTTAATTTGGGTGATAATAATGTTATTGTGAAATTGGTGTTTTAATCTGATATGTTGGCGTGTTATATTATTTCACCGTTTTTGAGAGTTTTCGGGGGAAATTAGATTGGAGGGTATTTTAGACATTTCATAATTATTGTTAAGTTAGAATTTTAGTGAGGAATGATTTAAGGGTATTTGTGAGATATTTAAAGTAAAGAAAAGAAAGTAGTAAGAAAAGAAATAGAAAGAAAAGTATAAGAGTTAGAAAAGAGAGAAAAGGAGAGTTAGAAAGAAAAATAGAGAGAAAGAAGAACAAGAGAAGAAAAAGAGAAGAAAAGATTGGAAAAGCTAGGAAATCGTCAAGACAACTCTAGGAATCGAATTTAATCGGGTAAGGGTGTGAAATATTGTTATCCTAACTATGTGTATGATTATGTATGTGTTTTGTGTTGATGTTTGGGTTGGTTTTCCATATGTTTCCGTTTATGCCGTATTTGACGAAATCGATAGAAACCGATGTTTTTACGGTCGAAAAGTCGTATAAATACATGTGTTAGTTGGTTATATGTATGTGAGCTGCTGTTTAAAGTTTCATGAAGTTTGGTTATGTTTCGGTTAGTTTTCGGTATGTTTCCGTTGTTGTTTCCGTTTAGGTCGAATCGTAGAAAATCGATAGAAACCGATGTTTTCACGGATGAATTTCGAAATAAATTACGTAGTTGTATCGAGTAAGGTTAGGTCGTCGTATAGCGTGCTTTTTATTCGATTTAGTGATGTTTGAAAATTCTGGTTTTTGAAAGGTTGAAATTTAATCGAAAAATCGAACGTCGTAGAAATTTCGTTTATGTGTTCTAAATTGTCCTTATGTATTTGGTGGTTGCGCGTATATGTTTGTTTCGGTGAAAATGTTCGATTTAGTCGAGTTTCGGGCATTTCGGAAAAGTTACAGCAAGTGTGCAATTTGAGAAATCTGATTTTTGAGAAAAACAGAGCTATGAATCGACACATAAAAGCTATGTATCGATACGAAATGGTTTATGTATCGATACATAACCCTTATGCATCGATACATACAGTAGAAATTAGAGAAAACAGCATTTTCACTACAGCATGTGTCGACACATGCGAGCTATGCATCGATACATGTTGCTTTTTGTATCGATACATAAGCCTATGTATCGATACATACTGTGCTGAATCAGAAAATTCTGGTTTGTCGGGGAAACTTCGGAAATTCATAACTCTTGAACCGTAAGTCGGTTTTGACCCCCGTTTGAAGCGTTGGGAAGCTAACGAGATGTTCTTTCTAGGAAAAATAGTTTTGAGGTCTAAACCTGGTCCAATTGGAACAGTATTTTCGAACCGTTTCGTAGTGTCGGGCCTCCGGTTTATGTTTTTGCGTTATTTTGAAATATACATATCTTCTTCGTTGTTTATCGGATTTAAGTGTTCTTTATATCGAATCGAAGCTGTGGATGAGTACTTTTTGATGATGAAGAAAAATATTATTTTTAGCCGACTTTTAACCGACTTTTCCGGTAAACCGTAAATCGAATTGTTTGGTTATTTGTGAGAACGTTCGGTTGCCGTTTGGCACAATTGATGTGAATGTATGTGGATTGTGTGTGATGAATGCATGTCTATATTGTGAATATGTATGCATGTCAAGAGTGTCATGAGTCATGTTGTATGTGAAGCATCATGGTGTGCATTCTTGTGTTGTGTGATTCTAATGAGAATCCGCTGTAACGTCGTGTGCCCGTGTGGGGTGTGAGCGACGGTTTGATTCCAGAGGGAATCTGCTATAACATCGTGAGCCTTAAAAATAAAAGGACTGAAAGCGATTTGATATATCGTGAGCCTTAAAAATAAGAGGACCGAAAGCGATGGTTATAGACGATCGTGAGCCTTATACAAAGAGGACCGAAAGCGATCGGATTGTGAGCCTTATACAAAGAGGACCGAAAGCAATCCATAAACGTCGTGAGCCTTATACAAAGAGGACCGAAAGCGACGGGGAACATCGTATGCCCGACGGGGAGTTACATTGGTAACGAGCGATGGTTCCAATAAGTTCTTCAATTGAACTTGAGATGAAATGAGTCGGTACCGCATTGCATTTGCATAGAGTCGTGAGTCGGTCTCTATGATTTGCATTGGTCATCCTTGTATTTGTGCATGGGTGAATGAACATGAATATATGTGTTTATGTTGAATGATAAGCATTGTGATGAATATGCTTGGTTTCGTATATATATATATATATATATATATATATGTATATATATGCCTTGCGATGTATATTGAATGGGATGTGATGAATTGTGATAAGAATTGTATCATTGTAATGATGCATTGAAGAATGAATATAATATGTATGTTTATGTGGAATGGTAGAATGGTGAGAATGTGTTATGTGTATACTTTTGTGTTGAGATATATGATTATATGCATTGTTATTATGATAATATTTCTCACCCTTCTGCTGTTTTATGATGCTTTATGAGGCATTGCAGATTAGGTATCTGGTGGTCTTTTGTGAAGTGTGTCTTCATACCTTTTTGGTCGGTTGGCTCTGATATGTAGCACCGGGTAGCTAGGACGTTTTGATCTTATTGTGATACATTTGCATATGTATCTTGCTGATGAATTTGTGTATATAAACATGATGTATATATATATATATATGTTGAGGTATATATGTGGTTGTTATTCAATATTTTAGATGTTTCCGCTTTTATTCTAAATATTGAGATGTGGGTGTAAGGACTGAGTTCCTACGTTGAAAGTTACCCCACTGTTGCATATCATTTGTTGAGCAGGTGTTGTATGTTTTAATTTCAAGCATAATGTGACATGCCTTTTTATGCCGTGTTTACAATTATACTCTGATGAAATTTCCAATACGTGCCTAAATGATTTATTTGATTATTTAAGGGTATAGAAAGGGGGTGTTACACATGTCATAGGGCTTGGGAGCATGTCCTGGTCAAAAGTCAAAGTTACAATTGACTTTTTCCTTAAAACCCTAACTGTGGTGCAGATGAAATTGAGACTTGTTGCTCAAGCTTCTTGGATTAATCCATTGTTCCAAATGGATCAATATAGTTCATTAGAGACCCTCTAACCCTCTCTTGAGGTCTTGGCTCATGATTTGCCCTAAAAGTCAACTTAGGGGTGAATTAGGTCAAGAAACCCTAATTCCTGATTTTTGATGAATGCATCCCCTGAGGCAAAATTGACTTGATGATTGGGTCCATGAGGTCCCATGGAGTATATTAGGTTATTTTTTGGATCATTGGCTTGTGCCCAGAGGAAATTTTCCATCTGGATGCCCTGGTCGACCAAACCCTAATTTGGTGACACTATCGATCTTGAGACTTGATCCACCTAGAAGGGAGCATCCTTGTGCTTGATCCTTGAAGTGGGAGTCCTTTTTTATCCTTTGTGTATGTTTGAGAGGTTTAGACAAGTTAAAGATCATGTCATTCCTTGATTGACCCTTTGTCTAAGCACTCAGAGAGGGCTTGAAACCCTAATTTTGATTGTAGTGAATGCTCACCCATCTTTGGGGAGACTGGTGAGGCATAATGACATACCCATATTGTGATGATGTTTTGCACAATGATTGGAAATCTTAGTGGTCAAAATTTGGGGTATGACAATTTCGAATCTGATGTAGTTGACAATCTTGAAGTATGTAATGAGAGATTTCATTTGAGCTTTGGATGGAAGAAAAAGGTTGCTTGGATCACAAGTTATGGCCTTGCAAAGTTTGGTATATTTTTCAAGTTTCTTATGGTTGCCCCTTTTGCAAGTAACCCCACTTTTCTTGATTTTTCTTGATGGATGATGATCCAAACCATAAATTAACATTGTTTTTGACTCAAGGAAGCCTTGTTTGTTGATCAGTGGTTTTCCTACGTTATTTCACTATTTGTTTTAGTTAATATTTTGTTATAATTTATTTGTTTTATATCTCTTTTACCGCATTTAATGCCTTGGTTGTGTTCGTTAGTGTTTTCAGGTTCATATAAACATTCAGGAGGAATCAGAGCGAAAAAGCGAGAAAAATCGCAAGATTCGGAATGAAATTGGAATAAAGACAGTGGCCTGACACGGCCACCCGTGTCACCTGAAACGCGCCGTGTCAGGAAGAAGCCAAGAGAACGAAAATATGAAGAAAAACAGTGGGCTGACACGGGTGCCCGTGTCACCTGACACGACCTGTGTCAGTAAGTCTGGCAGTAAAGAGTTTTTATTATCAGAATAACAGGGAGCCAACACGGCCACCCGTGTCAGCTGACACGGCCTGTGTTGGCTTGGAAGCTTCATCTTCTTATTTTCTTGGATTTTTTACCTTTGTGTTCCATGAGGGTATTTTGGGCATTTCCTCATTAATGTATTGGACCTGAGAGTATTTAAGATGCTTTTTATGAAAGGACAAGGTGACTTTTGACGTTACGAAAGATTGTACGATAAAGTTTGGATGTTATCAAGTGATTCGGGGAAGGAAGATTTTTCATGAGCCATCGCGGTTGAAGATAGAATTCATCCGTTATTCTTGTAATGTCTATCTCTTACTGAAACCACCCGAGGTTTGTTGAAATTTTGGTAAAAAATTTGAAGATTAAAGAAGAAGAATCTGCTCAAAATAAAGATGTCGAAGAAGATGTCCTAACAGCAAGATACGACATCCTGGAGTGATTAGCAGGATTTAAATTAGTAACAAATCTGTTAGAGATTTGTTGAGGATTTAAAGCCTGGATCAAGGAGCAAAGATAGAAAGCCCAAGACAGAAGACTATATAAGGAGACTTAGACCTAGGTGAAGGTGTGAAAAACACAAGAAAGGGGGGGGGGGGGTTTGAATTGGTTTTTCAAAATAAAATTGTTTCTTTTAAAATAAGTTCCTTTTATAAAACCTTTTCTTTTAACAATAATGACCTTTGTTTGAGAACCAAGTGATGAACATGTTATGTTCATACTAGTTCACTTGAGAAATACTCAAGTTAATCTAGTCCACCCGCCAAGGTGATTTTGCCTCTCTCAACGAGGTCTTAATCCACTATTCAATCAAATCAGTACAATGCACTAGCCAAAATGCTGGTGACTATTAACACAACCTCTAAAACTCTCAAGTTTTATACTTCTCAAGTAATACAACCTCACAGGTCTTACTCAAGGAACAACCTCTAAGACTGCACGTCCTAGACTTCTCAAGAAATACAACCACACGGTCTTTCTCAAGGAACACAAACCTAAGTTTGAATAAATTTTGTTTACAGATAAGTGCTTCTTATACAAGCTGAAAATGTAAACAAGTTTAGACCAGAATGACTCAAGAAAGATTTCAGTTAGAAAGAATATTGCAGTAGCGTTCGTGTGTATCTTTCTTCAAGTCTTTTGCTTCCTTTTATAGCCATGTAGAAAAGAGCCGTTGAAATGTAATCATGATAGCTAACTAGGCTGGCGGCTAGAAGCGTGAGGATAGATAAAAATGTTTGCGTGCTGCGAATCCTGTTTTGTCAGAATATCTTCATTTGTACCGTTGCACTGTTACCAAGATATTTTCTCATTGTATTGTGGTACAAATGTACTATGTAGCTTTGTCTTCTTGGCTTCTCAACTTCAGGAGCTTCTGATGGTAATTTGATGAAGCATGAGTAGAGCCTTCTTGATAGAATATATGATATTTCAAGTCTTTAGTCATTTGAAGAAGTCCATTAGGAATCAGTCTTCAGAATTTCAGCACTTGTCTTTAAGAACCTTGTTCGCTTGGTGCGTTGTGTTTATATCTTCAGAGGCTTCTGATAGTATCTTGTTGAAGCATGAGTAGAGACTTGTTTTAGGTCTTCAGAACCTTGATCAGAGAGCATAAGTCTTCAGCATCTGGACGTCGTTCAATCAGAACCTTTGTCTTCAGATCTTCAGAACTCGTTCTCTTTTCTTTTGTATCAAAGTCTTGTGAACTTCATATTATCTCAAAAATGAGTTCTGCTTTGGGCGGAGTATTTTTCTTTAAGCATTGTGTTTGCGCCAATTTACGGAAGCATAACCTGTTTGTTAAGTTCTCACAAATAACAAACATTAGTTGTACAAAAATTGTTCATACAGAAATAAACATTTGATATCATCAAAACTTAGAGATAATATTGCAGAACCAAATCTTGTTCTCACAATCTCCCCCTTTTTGATGATGACAAAACTATGTATTTTGATGACACAATTTTGATATATATGTAATGCAGGGAAAATAACATATTCTAGTGATAGCTTATCCTTCATATGAAGTACTCCCCCTGAGCCTTAGACTTAATGAATTTCTATGCTTGGGCTCCCCCTGATTTTACTAGGTCATGAGCTCTTAGTCTTGATTCACTCTTCAACAGAGTTCTGAATTTTTTAATGAAGCTTGATTTGGATCAGAATTCCTAAAAAAGAAAAACACTCTAAAGGAAATAACAGTTATTTGTTAGCATGTAAACAACATTGTTTTTCAGAGATTGACTATGGAATCAAAATATCACATTCATATTACTTCTCCCCCTTTTTGTCATTGATCAAAAAGTTTAGTGGTGAAAAGGGTGAAAAACCAAGATCTAAAGTTTTAAAGACAAAAGAGACATAAGGATTAGGTGCTTCTGGAGGACATCTTGTCCCATATTTTCTGAAGCATGCCCTGAAGATTAGCATTGACAGTTTTTGCTCTTCAAAGTTTTCTCTTAACTTCTGTTGTTCTTCTCTGATTTATCCAATTGCGTTTTCCAAATGCTTTATAGCAGGATCAGATGTGGGAACAACTGCAGTAACTTGCTTGGCCTTTTCCATGGCTTCAACTTCTTGTGCTATTCTGGCTTCTTCAGCAGCCTTTTCTGCAAGAAGTCTTGCTTCCTCTGCAACCTTTTCTTCAACTTCTCTCTTCTTTGCAGCCAAGAACTTGAGTACCCTGATCCGCTCTTCAGCTTCTGCTCTTTCCTTTGCTTGTTGAATTCCAGCAATGATGGTTGCGTCTGAGAAGCTTACAATTCTTGCAAGTTCAGTATCCAACCATTTCTGGAAGATTTGACAAGAGCTTTCAAGCTCCAAGGGTTTGGCACTTATGTTGAAATCTTTTCTTAAGTTAGGAAACTTGTTTAATGCCTTTTCACTAAATTGACCTATGCATTCTTCAAAAGATTTTGGAGGTGATATGTTATAGATAACCACAACAAGGCCAGGCTTGGCAGAATTCATTTCAGGTGGTGTTTGCTGAGATGAAACAATCTCAGTAGGAGCATGTTCATTGATTTGTTGATCAGTAGGAGATGATACTTATGGGGTAACTGAAACCATAAGAGGTTCAGAAGTTGGAGATGGAGGATCAGAATGTTGAATTGAGGATTCAGTAATGGTTTTCAAATGAAAAGCACACGACATCGGTGAGACAGGCATATCTGGTTGGATGATTGAGATGATAGTTGATGAAGTGTATGTAGGAATTGTTATAGATTGGATAGGTGCACTAATTGATGGAGAGGAAATTTGTGGAGTTTGTGGTGGTGGATTTGAACAAGATGTTGGCTTGAAACTGACTAGTGGATATAAAGTGGGAATGGAGATAGTTTGTTGTGAAGATGAAATAGAAACTGATTTAACTCTAGAAACAGATAGAGCAGAGTCAGACTTACTATTATTCCTTTTCCGAGGCTCAGAATTAACAGTTGCTTGCTTTCTTTTTCTTCTGAGGGACTCTGCAAGAGTTGGTTCAGGAGCAGATTCATCAGCCTCTTTAGTTTGCTCCCTTTCTTCTTTGTCAAGTTTAACTTCTTCATTCTTGACCTCAGATACATCATATCCTTGTGCCTTCATTGCATCTACAAATGCAGCAACTTCTTCAATGAGGTCGCTTTTATAGTAGGCAGGATAATCTGGCACTGTGATCCTGCGTTTGATTAAATCCTCAGAGATAGAAAAAGGTTCCACTCTTACTTTATTAATTATTCTCATGTGCTTAAGTGTTGTGCCTTGACTGATTCTCTAAGTGTTGCAATCAGATCTTCAGTGTGTTGAACTTCTGTAACCAGAGTCTCCACTATACCACTTTCATAGAATATGTTTGAAAGCATTCTTCCAAACGGAATGTACTTAGGCATATCACCATTTGATCCACCAGTTGTTCTAGTCTTTTTCACCATATCTCTTAGATAGTAAAATGAGATGGAGGGTAAGCACATTCTTTCCTTGGTGAACAAATAATATAACATATACTTCTGGTTAGCGTTGAAGTAATCTGCAGCATATGATGAGGGTCTTGGATTAATGCAACCAAGAATGATCTTGTGCCAGATTTTCAGATTTACATGCAGGTCTTCTCTTCTGTATTCTGTTTTATTTGGTTGATGGTTGGTGTAGATAGTTGGGTTAATAACCTTTTTCACAAACTGAGATTTATTGACCCTTCCATAGACTCTCTTGTTCTTCAGAAATTCCAGTTTGTAAAGTTCATCAATTAATTTTTTTGTGATGACAATTTTTCTTCCCAAGACATAAGAGGCCACATGAAGTTTATCACAGACACCTTGTCTCCAGAAATATTTTACGAGTGCTTCAAAAGTAACTGTGGATTCTCTTTGAGTTACATGATCTTTATCAATCTTGGAAGAATGTGATGAGGAAGGAGTAACTGTCACGGTTGCTGTAGACATTGTTGAAGTAATGGATGGCGCTACTGGTGATGATGATGATCCTTTCAAGGGATTCAAAGATTCTTCTGTTTCTTTGAAGAAATTGACAGTTTCTTGTTGAATGTGATTCATCATGGTGATAGTTAAAATCGGAGAGGATGAGATCAGAGAGTGAGTTGGTATGAGGGAGAGATAGAGAGAAGGAGGAGGAAAAGCGATTAGGGTTTCTTTTTTAGCGAAAGAAGGAATATGAATGTTTTTGAAAACTTAAAGAGATAGACACCGTACAGGGGATAAATAAATGAATGTAATAAAGTTTTAAGTCAATCCCAAAAAAATTACTGTTCGTTTGATTTGAATAAATATAGTGATTTAGATATAATCTAATCACATGCAAAAATTATTTTCTAATCAAATGACACGTCAGAACTGGAACACGTTTCACAAAAGTGGTTCTGATAATTCTTGTTAATTCTGACTAAACACATTTGGTTCTGAAATACTTTCACTCTGGACAGTAGTCCATTTTTAGATGTTTTAAAATAATTTGAAATCTATCTTCAGCTAAGGGTTTGGTAAAAATATCAGCCCAATTATGGTCTGTATCAATGAATTTTAAGCATAAGGTTCCCTTCTGAACATAGTCTCTGATAAAATGGTGTTTTATTTCAATGTGTTTAGCCCTAGAATGTAAAATTGGATTTTTACTTAAACAAATAGCAGCAGTATTATCACAGAAGATAGGGATGTTACTCTCATATATCTGATAGTCCTCCAGCTGATTTTTCATCCAAAGCATTTGTGTACTGCATAGAGAAGCTGAGATGTATTCAGCTTCTGTTGTAGAGAGAGCAATTGTAGATTGCCTCTTGCTTGACCATGAGATTAAGTTGTTCCCTAGGAACTGACAGTTTCCAGATGTGTTCTTTCTTTCTAATCTGTCTCCAGCATAATCTGCATTGCAGTAACCAGAAAGAGTGTACTCTGATGTTTTTTCATACATCAAGCCAAGATTAGTTGTTCCTTTCAGATACCTTAGAATTCGTTTGACAGCAGTTAAATGAGATTCTCTTGGATCTGATTGGAATCTAGCACATAAATGTACACTAAATAATATATCAGGTCTAGAGGTAGTAAGATATAAGAGAGAGCCTATCATACCATGATAGAGCTTCTGACAAACCTTAACTCCTATTTCTTCCTTTCCCATGATACATGTTGGATGCATTGGTGTTTTAGCTGTATTACAGTCCATCATGTTGAATTTCTTCAGAAGTTCTTTTGTGTACTTACTTTGATGAATGTAAGTGGCCTCGGTTTCTGATCAATTTGAATACCCAGAAAGAACCTTAACTCACCCATCAAACTCATTTCAAATTCTGCTTGCATTAACTTTGAAAATTCTTCGCATAAAGAGGGGTTAGCAGAACCAAAAATAATATCATCAACATAGATTTGAACTATAAGAATATCATTCTTATATGTTTTACAGAAGAGATTTGTGTCAACCTTTCCTCTTTGTTTTCTAAAAGAAATTTGCTCAATCTATCGTACCAAGCTCTGGGATCTTGTTTTAAACCATTGAGTGATTTTTTGAGTTTAAAAACAAAATCTGATTTTTCTGAATTTTCAAAACCAGGAGGTTGTTTGACATAGACTTCTTCTGATATATAACCATTTAAGAGTGCACTCTTAACATCCATCTGATATAGGGTGATGTTATGATTTACTGAAAAGGAAATTAATAATCGTATTGCTTCAAGTCTGGCGACCGGAGCAAAGGTTGCGTTGTAATCAATTCCTTCTTGTTGACTGTATCCTTGAGCAACAAGTTGTTCCTTGTTTCTGACAACTTCTCCCTTTTCATTTAGCTTGTTCGTGAATACCCACTTGGTTCCAATTACATGAACATTCTTAGGTTTTGGAACTAAATCCCAAACATCATTCTTTGAGAACTGATTAAGTTCTTCTTCCATGGCCAGAACCCAGTCCTTGTCCATAAGAGCTTCTTCAACTGTGACTGGTTCGATTAGTGATACTAATCCCAAGAGTGTTTCTTCTGATGGTCTGAAGGCTGACCTGGTTCTGATTGAAGCATCCTTGCTACCCAGAATTAGTTCCTCAGGATGAGAAGTAGACATTCTTCTTTTCTTTTGATGTGGAGTATTTAGAGTTACATCAGTGGTATCCGGCGTTGGATCTTGCTGGTCTTTAACTTCATCTGCCTTCTCTTTAGGTTCTGAGAAGCTAATTTCCCAATCTGCAAGTTTTTCAACTAGCTCTGACTTTTCAGAGTTAGGCTTGTCATCGAATCTAACATGAATTGATTCTTCCACGATCCGTGATTCTGTGTTATAAACTCTGTAGCGTTTTGAGCGTTCAGAGTATCCCAACAGCAGACACTTCTGTGCTTTTGAATCAAACTTGCTAAGATTCTCTTTAGTGTTTAATATAAAACAAGTACATCCAAACGGATGAAAGTAGGAAATATTGGGAATCTTATTCTTTCACAATTCATAAGGAGTTTTATTCAAGATAGGTCTAACAGAAAATCAATTTTGAATATAACAAGCTGTGTTGATTGCTTCTGTCCAAAAGTGCTTAGCTATGTCAGTTTCTTGGATCATGGTGCGAGCCATTTCTTGTAAAGTTCTGTTCTTTCTTTTTATAACTCCATTTTGTTGTGGAGTTCTAGGACAAGAAAAATCATGGGATATCCCATGTAAATCAAAAAGGTTTTCAAAGTCTTTGTTTTCAAATTCTCCACCATGATCACTTCTGACTTTGATGATTTTGCAATTTTTCACATTTTGTACTTGAGTGCAGAAGGAGGCAAACACATAATGTGACTCATCCTTGTATTTTAAGAATTTCACCCATGTCCAACGACTGTAATCATCAACGATGACTAGTCCGTATTTCTTACCATTGATTGAGGCAATTTTTACTGGTCCAAAGAGATCAATGTGAAGAAGTTCTAACGGTCTAGAGGTGGAAACAATATTCTTTGCTTTAAAAGAGGTTTTTGAAAACTTGCCTTTCTGACATGCTTCACAAAGAGCATCTAAAGAGTACTTGAGATTTGGCAAGCCTCTGACAAGACCTAGCTTGTTCAGCTGAGAAATTCTTCTCAAGATGAGATGACCAAGACGTCTGTGCCAGACCCATTTGTGAGGGAAGTTTCTCTCTATGTACTTGATTTTAATGATGTCAAAACTATCATGCTTAGCACATATAGAATTCACATGAATGCACATTAGGCGTTCTAAGAATGTTTGATCATGTTGGCAATGTTCTAGGTGCATTAGATATGGAAACTATCATGCTTAGCACATATAGAATTCACATGAATGCACATTAGGTGTTCTAAGAATGTTTGGTCATGTTGGCAATGTTCTAGGTGCATTAGATATGGTTAAACACCTTTAGGAAAGTCAAAAATGTGATTTTTGCATGTTTGAATGGTGTGAGTCGACTCACAACCTTGTTCAGGTCGACTCATACATCCTGCATTTGTATCTGTCAAAAACTGAGTGTTGCGGGTATGCTCAGGTCGACTCTTAGATCGACTCATACATCCTGCATTTGTATCTGTCAAAAACTGGGACCTATGAGTCGACGCATAGCCCTGTTTAGGTCGACCTCTCGCTGTTTTGCACCAATTTTATGCTTTGATTTTCACTCTAAAATTCTGTTTTTTCTCTTATATTTTCTAGGATAGTATATATACCCTTTTAGCTCATTTTTTACAAAACAACAAGAAACGTGAAATTACATTGCCATTTCTCTTCATCTTCATCTTCAACATTGAGTGAACAAACAATCACACATAACAATATTTATTTGAGTTGTTCTTTGTTTCAAGGTGATAACGTTCAGATTTTGGAAGCGCGTGATCTTCATTTCTGAGTTGAGATTTTGGTAGGTGTTTCTTGAATAAAACCAGTTGGTTTTGTCCTCCAAGAATCGAGTGGATTTTGGGGGTTTTTACACAAACCGCTTCGTTCTACAGGGATTCGGCTGGGCGAAGGTAACTGGAAATTGGCGTAATTATTCGGTTTAGTAGCTTTAATCAGAGGATCGTAGAAGAAGGGTTTGGGTTCGAAGTTTTGGTAGATTGCAATTGACCGAGTGAAGGTAACCGAAGAACGGTGGGTTCTTTCGGTTTAGTAGCGTGGGACGGTAGTTGGATCAACCATATTCGAAGGACTTGATTCATCTTGAATCAAGGGGAGAGAAAATTCTGCATCAACGATCGAAGACGTTCGAGGGTTTGGATGTTCATAGTTTTCTCTTGTAATAAACAATTGCAACAACTATATATATATATATATATATATATATATATATATATATATATATATATATATATATATATATATATATATATATATATATATATATATATATATATCTCAATTCCATTTGTGGAGTTGGGGGAAGACGTACCCAAAGCGAGGACGATTGGGGAACTGCCTAATCAAATCTTGTTTATTCTCTCTCTCCTTAACTCTTTTACATTTCAGTTTGTTCGAATTTGTGAAGTCGCAAGTTATTGTAATTTCTGTTGTAGAGTAATTGTAAGCTGATAAACTGTTTTGTTAAATTGATACAATTCCTTGAATTGTATCTTGGAGCAGCTTTACATTACCCTCCATAGAAATTCTTCACTTAGTGTGTTTTCGCACACTAGGTGTTTGATAATTTGTCTCAAAGCAAAATTTGAACTCATTGCCTTTAATTGCTTATCACTTTACCTCATTGGATTGGATTAAACATCAAGCAAGTGATATTTTGTTAACTGTGTTTTCAAGTGTAGTAATCAAACTGAATTTTTCTCTTCCATACTCATTCCCGATATAATCGTGCATATCCGATCCTTTTAGTAGAAGGTTCGTTGTAGACGTTATATCCAGTGGTTACTTCCGTTAAACATTTTTTAAAACAAATTTTTGTAATCCTTTTGCGTGTAAAACTCAAGGGATCTATGCAACCCCCCTTCTAGATCCATAGCCATTGTCTAACACCATTGCTCTTCATTTACAGAAAGAAGACATTTTACATTTTGATGTTTTAAATCTGATAATTTAATTTTGTAAGTATTGTTCTTCCTCTTTCCGTTGAACAGGACAGATCCATCCTTTTGACTTACAGCTTTACAGGATGTTTGATTAAAAATAACATCATAACCATTGTCACTAAGTTGACTAATTGATAATAGATTATGCATTAAACCTTCAACTAACAGAACATTATTAATAGAAGGAAGCTTATCATTTCCAATAGTTTCGGAGCCAATAATTCTTCCTTTCTGATTTCCTCCGAAACAGACGACACCTCCGAGCTTAAGTTTCAGATCTTGGAACATATGCCTTTCTCCCGTCATGTGTCGCGAGCATCCACTGTCCAGGTACCATGACTGGTGTTTCAATGGTGCCATTAAGGATGTCTGCAACATAAATTATCTTATTCTTAGGTACCCATTTTGTGGATCCTTTCACATTAGCTTTTCCAGAGGTTCTGACACCTTTGAACTTCCTTACATTGGAATAATATTGTGGAATGTGTGCATAGTGTTTAAGTTTAGGAGTTTTCTTTAGTGTCTGTGTTTGTGTAGTGATAGATTTTGAACCTTTTTGTTCATAACATTTCAAGATAGTACCAGAGGGCACAAAATGTTTAGACAGAGATATTATCTTGATACTCTTGGTCTCATCATATGGTTGTGATGGTCCTGAGTATCCCAGGCCTCTATTGCCATTCCTGCTGACTCCATAGATCATTGAAGCCATTTTACTTCTATCTATGCTTTTAGCAAGGAAGTGTTGAAAGGCTTTATCATATCTGACTACTTCATTTGTGTTAGTTGTGTTGGAAGTGATTTCTTCTTCTAACATGGAGACTTTATTTTTTAAAACAGCATTTGAATTTTCCAAAACAAATAATTTTTCATTTAATTCTGAGATGTTTTGTTTGCTTTTAGTAAGATCTTCTGAAGGAACCACAAACGTCTTTTTCAGAGTTTTATGTTTTCTTAGAAGGATTTGATATCTTTCCATAAGTTCATATAATCCTATTTCACGTTCAGAACGAGATATGGAAGAAAGTACCTCTCTTTCATCGTCAGAGTCTGATATTTCTTCTTTTGATAAAGCATCTTTGGTTTCCGCCATGAATGCCATATTGACTCGTTCTTCATCGACATCATCCTCAGATTCTGAATCATCCCAAGTTGCCATAAGACCCTTTTTGGCTCTCTTAGGTCTCTCCTCTTTCTTAAATTTTGGACAATCATTTTTTATATGTCCAGGTTCCTTGCATTCAAAGCATGTAACATCTCTTCCATAATTTCTCCTTTGACCATATGTAGATTTAGATCTTCTTCTTGGTCCTTTGAACTCATTCTTCCTGTATTTCCATAATTGACTTATTTTCCTTGATATGAGAGATATATCATCTTCATCTGTATCTTCTTCAGATTCTTCCACTTCTTCCTCTGCCTGATACGCCTTTTTCTTCTCAGACTTGGCTTTTAGGGTAATGGATTTATTTTTCTTCTGAGGTTCATCTCCTTGAAGTTCTATTTCATGACTTCTTAAAGAACTGATAAGTTCCTCAAGACTTATACTATTCAGATCCTTTGCCAGTTTCAAAGCAGTCACCATTGGTCTCCATTTGATAGGCAGACTTCTGATGATTTTCTTGACATGATCAGCAGTAGAATATCCTTTGTCCAAAACTCTAAGTCCTGTAACGAGCATTTGAAACCTTGAGAACATGGTTTCCACATATTCATCTTCTTCCATTTTGAAGACCTCATATTTTTGAATTAGTGCAAGAGCCTTCGTCTCCTTGAATTGAGCGTTGCCTTCGTGAATCATACGAAGAGAGTCAAAAATAGACTTTGTCGTTTCCCTGTTTGTAATTTTTTCATATTCTATATATGAAATTGCATTTAACAAAATAGTTCTTGCTTTGTGATGATTCTTGTAATTTTTTCTTTGTATATCTGTAAAATCACTTCTTTCTTTTTGCCTGCTGAGTCTACGGGGTGACTGTAGCCATCAACTATCAGATCCCATAGATCTAAGTCAAACGATAAAAAGTAACTTTCAATTCTATCTTTCCAGTAGTCAAATTTTTCCCCATCAAAGACAGAAGGTTTTGGAGTATAAGAATCTCTTTCATTTATAATGACACTTGACTCAGAAGTTGGTGAAGCCATTGTTTTTCACACTTGGATCGGTACTGAACACTGTTAAGTGCTTGATAAAAATTCAACCTTTTTATCACCTCAGAACCGGAGCTCTGATGCCAATTGAAGGTGTGAAAAACACAAGAAAGGGGGGGGGGGGGTTGAATTGGTTTTTCAAAATAAAATTGTTTCTTTTAACATAAGTTCCATTTATAAAACCTTTTCTTTTAACAATAATGACCTTTGTTTGAGAACCAAGTGATGACCACGTTATGTTTATACTAGTTCACTTGAGAAATACTCAAGTTAATCTAGTTCACCCGCCAAGGTGATTTTGCCTCTCTTAACGAGGTCTTAATCCACTATTCAATCAAATCAGTACAATGCACTAGCCAAAATGCTGGTGACTAACACAACCTCTAAAACTCTCAACTTTTAGACTTCTCAAGTAATATAACCTCACAGGTCTTACTCAAGGAACAACCTCTAAGACTGCACGTCCTAGACTTCTCAAGAAATACAATCACACGGTCTTTCTCAAGGAACACAAACCTAAGTTTGAATAAATTTCATTTACAGACAAGTGCTTCTTATACAAGCTGAAAATGTAAACAAGTTTAGACCAGAATAACTCAAGAAAGATTTCAGTTAGAAAGAATATTGCAGTAGCGTTCGTGTGTATCTTTCTTCAAGTCTTTTGCTTCCTTTTATAGTCATGTAGAAAAGATCTGTTGAAATGTAATCATGATAGCTAACTAGGCTGGCGGCTAGAAGCGTGAGGACAGTTAAAAACGTTTGCGTGCTGCGCGTCCTGTTTTGTAAGAATATCTTCATTTGTACCATTGCACTGTTACCAAGATATTTTCTCATTGTATTGTGGTACAGTTGTACTATGTAGCTTTGTCTTCTTAGCTTCTCAACTTCAGGGGCTTCTGATGGTAATTTGATGAAGCATGAGTAGAGCCTTCTTGATAGGATATCTGATATTTCAAGTCTTTAGTCATTTGAAGAAGTCCATTAGGAATCAGTCTTTAGAACTTCAACACTTGTCTTTAAGAACCTTGTTCGCTTGGTGCGTTGTCTTTATATCTTCATAGGCTTCTGATAGTATCTTGTTGAAGCATGAGTAGAGACTTGTTTTAGGTCTTCAGAACCTTGATCAGAGAGCATAAGTCTTTAGCATCTGGACTTCGTTCAATCAGAACCTTTGTCTTTAGATCTTCAGAACTCGTTCTCTTTTCTTTTGTATCAGTCTTGTGAACTTCATATTATCTCAAAAATGAGTTATGCTTTGGGCGGAGTATTTTTCTTTAAGCATTGTGTTCCCGCCAATTTACGGAAGCATAACCTGTTTGTTAAGTTCTCTCAAATAACAAACATTAGTTGTACAAAAATTGTTCATACAGAAATACACATTTGATATCATCAAAACTTAGAGATAATATTGCAGAACCAAATCTTGTTCTCACACTAGGGTTAAAACAACCTTGTAACTTTGTATCACTTGTAACTTGGTAACCTATTCTTTTAGTGAAATAAGGGTTTAGAGTTTGAGATTCGTTGGCTCTCTCTGGAGTTAGAAGTCTCCACTCTGCAGTATGGGATGCAGAGTGGAAGGCATAGGTACAGGGTCAAGCCTTTAGGCAATGGTTGTTCTTGGACGAAGATTTGAAGCAAGTCCAAGATAACTTGTAGGTCAAGAAACCGTGACAGGTTCTGAAGATCAGCAGAAGACAGGGACATCACAGGTGGTGATGAAGGATGTGAGGAGGTCGCTCATATCAAGGTTGTAAACCGTAGAGTTTAGCTTTAATAAAGATGTTCATTGAAGGCAGTGATTAGGATAAAGTTGTAAACAGGGAGTTTAACTTTAGGGCAATACTACAGATAGTGAAATCTTCATCATGGATTGGTATCCCCTAGATGTAGGTGAATTGTAGCGAACTGGGTCAACATATTCTGTGTTCTTTATAATTCTTCTATTTACAGTTCTCTGTAATTGTGTTCTTGACTGACATGTCCCAACATGATGTCGTGACATATGTTGGTGACTTTGCTGCTACACTTCATAACAGTAGCTGTTGTATTCATCCTTATTTTCTAAAAGATGCAGTAATCAATGTCTTAACATTCAGATGGGACATTAGAGTATTTGTATAACCAGAATTTCAATTGGTATCAGAGCAGGCATCCTGGTCTATTTCTGGATGAGATCCATGGAGTACTTTCTGGTGATTAAACAAGGAGGAGTTATTATCTGAAGGGTTCTGCAACAGCAAACAGGAGGAGTGCTAGTTCTCTTGGGTGGTTTTCTGAAAGATGTCTTGACATCTTATCTAGGGCAAGTTGAAGTTGTTCTTTAGTGATTCCGCTGCAGATGTTTCTGATTGAAGGATTCGAGTAGTATGGGATACATGAGTAATGATTGAAGGAAGATTGTAGTTGTCCTTACCTGGTTCTGCTCTTGTAGATGTCAGCCGGGTTGAAGACACATAGCATTCCAAAGTTGGGAGGAGAGGGATGTTATTGTGATGGTTGAGTCTTAAGTGACTTGGTACATGGTTGAGTGGCGTCATCATGTATGCTGAAGTCAGACTGAAGAGAAGGGGTAAGATGAATTATCAAACTCATGCTCTAGGGGTTTGATGATTTCTTGTTGGGTAAGTTGTTGAAGACACTTGATATGATGATCAAATCCAATCAAGGCAAATCAGTCGTGTTCTGGAGTCTTCTAGTGATTCTTCAGACTAGGAGGTGCTTTCTTGAAGCATAGGAGTGAAGACCGTCGAAGTGATTTATTTTCACCATCCACAA
The DNA here is from genome assembly GCA_022829125.1 of Lathyrus tuberosus. NCBI lineage: Eukaryota > Viridiplantae > Streptophyta > Magnoliopsida > Fabales > Fabaceae > Lathyrus > Lathyrus tuberosus. The sequence continues at coordinate 1,114,498 of JALAZF010000446.1, forward strand.
AAACGTGCAAGGAAGAACTCATACTTCTCAACCCTAAGGATGAGTTCACACAGTGAGGTAATTAGGATTCGTTCAGAGAGAATCTTAAGAGCTTGAGTCAAGGGGGCAGCCTTGATATCTCAACAAATTGCACAAATAGAAGAAGACAGCATGAAGAGGAATATCTTGGTGATATTCAGAAGATGCTGGAATCGGACAAGGGTTAAAACTACAAAGACTTAAGATTAATTGCTTTGTGCAGATTGATTATCCTTGTGATTCATGATTGAGGATGTTCTATCAGATGTTCTAACATCTTTTCATCAGAGGCTTGGAGAATCATGGGAGGGGTTCTACATTCGCTCATAAGTCTCCTAGGTGTTGACTTGGGGTTATTGGCTTAGTATCTTTTCCTAGAAAGTATTGTGAATGACTTGTCCAGACGGTGATGTTGTTGAAGATGGAGATGGAAGACTATGAAGACATCATAATCTTTATGACTACTTGGATTGGTTTATTTCTGATCCAGGTACTTTAGGGCATTCCAGAATGCTCTTCATGGAGTTCAGATAGGTGGCAATATCAACAACTTCGTGAAAACGGCTCTACTCAAGGAAAGGTGGCATCCTTGGTACATCTATGGGGGATAGTTTCTAACTATTCCTTCTGAAGATTTAGACAGTGGCAGGTATTCATCAAGGTGTGAGCTTGTATGGTATAACTACAAAATCAATAGAATGGAGGTTGTATACTCAAACTTGGTTGGTGAATCAAGTTCATGAGAGCATGGGACTCTTGTTCTGTTAAGGGAGGAAGTTCTTTCAAGTGGCGGAAGAAGGAGCTGAATTCAAGAACTAGATGTCATATCAGAATGTTCTGACATCTAGTTCAACATCAGAATCTTAGTTGGTGAAGTGGCACATCAACTTAAGATTGGGTGATCTACTAATGAACAATAGGATGCTTCAAAAAGATCGTTCTCATGGCAGTTTGCGGGAGCTGCATGAAGGAGAAGATGTTACATGTCCATGGCTTAAGGAGTCTAAGTGTGTTTGCTATTGAGCAAGTGGAACATGTGACTTGAAGATCAAGTTTCATTGGTGGATCAGGATATCTTTGTGAGAGTTCTGAAAACCTGAAAAAGGTCAAAATGTGGCATTTGGCTGTTTTCATATGAGGATTCATGAAGAAGGTGATCAAACTGTGGCATTTGGTTGATCTCAGAAGTGGATTCGAAGAATCAAGATAATCAGAGTGTGGCAGCTGGTTATTCTTGAGGATTGTCTTGGAACAAGTTACTCTTGGGCAGAAGGGTGATGAGTTAAAGACTCAAGGAGATTATTCTTCTTGAAGGTGGATGAGAGTTTATTTCTCTTTCTGGAGTTCTTATTCAAGCTGGTGGCGCAGTGTTGTCTGGAGTTCTTCAGTTCTTTGGATTACAATGCTAAAGTAAGTCCAGTTGGTGGAGCATATCAAGAATCATGGTGATGATGTCTTGGTGTGTGGAAGATGTTATAACTTGGTGTTGGGACATTATCTGGGTTGGATATCCTTGGTGAAGGATGATTATGCTCTGGTTCAGGAGCTTGGTGCCTACATTATGCCTAAGGAGCGTCTACATAGTCATACGGGAGAATGATGAAGTAGAAGGTTTGCCTTGGATGGAGAATGTAAAGAAGACTGAAGTAGATCAGGTATTGATTGCTTGGAAGTCTGAAGATGAAGATACTCATCAACTGATCAGGAGTATTCCAGATTATCATATGGGAGAATGATAGGGAATGACTGTCTTTAGAGAGTTGGATGACTATCTGATGGAGGGGCCTTGCTAAGGCCAGATGAAAAGCTTGTGGAAGGGATTTTGCCCTATTTAGCAAGTCATGCTTTTCTAAAGCATGTGTCCGGTATCTGACACCGATGGGAGAAACAAACTAAGAGGTATGGTATCTCTTTTGGGGAGTGTGCTACATTTCAGGCCATTTGGATTTTATCTCAAGCAGCTGGAGGTCTATACATGAGAAATCAGGTGGAGTTCAGGAGATGTGTGGATGGTTGTAGGAAGAGGGGGATCAATGGGACTTTGATCTTAATCCAACAGTTTGTTTGAAGGAGGATGGCGATCCTTATGTTCCTCACGAATAACATGATGTGACTTCATGTGTGAGTGACTGCTATTTCTTGTCAGAAGGGATAATGGTGCCAAAATGAATGTGCTTCAGCAGGTGGATGGATAGGGAGTGAGCTCTTGAAGACATTGAAGATGCGTCTTATGTTTTCCATTCATTCATACGCATGTGCTTATTCGAGGAGCACATATTATCTTAGATAGGGGGAGTTGCCTCTTGATCTAAGGAACTACTGCAGGGGTGCAGTCTACACCAAGCTTGTGGTAAGTGTCAAGCAGATTATTTCCATCCAGGGAGGGATGAAGATGTCAAGTGAGATGTCTTGACATTGTATTGTTGCAAGTGGGGGAGACTTGGCAATACAAAATATCTAATTCCTGATGGATGCTTAGGGAATTATTGATTAAGTCTGGGAGAATTTATTTCTCTGCAGATTCCTGTGAAGATGTTGTGGATTTGTCTAATCAGAAGAAAAGCCAGCAAAGAGTAGACATTGTCTGACATGATGTTAGGACATTGTCTTGGAACATGTCTGCATGTAACTGGTGTCCTTGGACGGTTCTCTCAAAAGAAGTAACAGTCAATAGTCTTGGTCGGTGCACATTTAGTGGAGTTATTGGCTCTTTGAATTGACCAGCGTTTTGTTCGATGGTTCGTTATTTTCAAAGGCAATTGCTTGCTAAATAGGATTATTGTGACACTTCTTGGTCTCATAATACTTTCTCTTCAAGTGAGTGGTTAATGATGTTCTTCAAATACTGGGTGAGTTGTATCTGGGTTTGGAGATGTATGGGTCACTTTTGCCAAGTTTTGGCTAAAAAGGGGGAGAAGAATAGTGTTTTGGTTTTTGGGTTCATTCGAGCAGTGGCGGTGCAAGAATGTTGGAGGAAGATGTTCTATCATCATATCATCTTTTGCCTATCTTTTTGTGTCTTGTGATCTGAGTTGTGAAGCAGGTTTTGTCTTGTAACCTGAGTTACATAATTCTGGTACTCTGGGTTACGAAGGCTATAACTGATGGTTCTTTTCTGGAGCAGTTCTCTACGCTATTTCTGGATCTCTCTTGGAAGGAAAGAGAAATGTGTGGAAGAGATTATTTCAGTTCCAAAGAAAAGCTCCAATCAATTCTCAGATGGAGTCTTGCTGAGTGCCGATGGCAGAAGAAGATGTTTTAGCCAAAATTTGTCAAAAGGGGGAGATTGAAACCACCTGAGGTTTGACGAAATTTTGGTAAAACATTTGAAGATTAAAGAAGAAGAATCTGCTCAGAATAAAGATGTCGAAGAAGATGTCCTAACAGCAAGATACGACATCCTGGAGTGATTAGCAGGATTTAAATTAGTAACAAATCTGTCCGAGACTTGTTGAGGATTTAAAGCCTGGATCAAGGAGCAAAGATAGAAAGCCCAAGACAGAAGACTATATAAGGATACTTAGACCTAGGGTTAAAACAACCTTGTAACTTTGTATCACTTGTAACTTGGTAACCTATTCTTATAGTGAAATAAGGGTTTAGGGTTTGAGAGTCGTTGACTCTCTTAGGAGTTAGAAGTCTCCACTCTACAGTATGGGATGCAGAGTGGAAGACATAGGTACAGGGTCCAACCAGAAGCCTTTAGGCAATGGTTGTTCTTGGACGAAGCTTTGAAGCAAGTCCAAGATAACTGTAGGTCAAGAAGCCGTGACAGGTTCTGAAGATCAGCAGAAGACAGAGACATCATAGGTGGTGATGTAGGATGTGAGGAGGTCGCTCATATCAAGGTTGTAAACCGTAGAGTTTAGCTTTGATAAAGATGTTCATTGAATGTAGTGATTAGGATAAAGTTGTAAACGGGGGAGTTTAACTTTAGGGCAATACTACAGATAGTGAAATCTTCATCCTGGATTGGTATCCCCCAGATGTAGGTGAATTGCACCGAACTGGGTCAACATATTCTGTGTTCTTTATAATTCTGCTATTTACATTTCTCTGTAATTGTGTTCTTGACTGACATGTCCCAACATGATGTCATGATATATGTTGGTGACTTTGCTGCTACACTTCATAACAGCATTTGTTATATTCATCCTTGTTTTCTAAAAGATGCAGTAATCAATGTCTTAACATTCAGATGGGACATTAGAGTATCTGCATAACCATAATTTCACTTACTTTGTAATTCCTTTTAGTACTATGAGCGGCTAAACCCCCCAATGCTAGGGGGTGTCCCTGAATTGTATTTGTAATGACTCTGATTTCCATTGTTCTATGAGATATTGATTTTTCTTAATCTTTTGTTATGCAATGTGTTTAATGCTTTTTTGATCGGACAAATTGAACCTGATTTACGGTTAGGGTTTAGGTCGGACCAACCAACCTAACGCTTTTGCATAATAATATTGCAATAGATATTGCCTAGGAATGGGGATTCCCTGTAGTAACCGTAACATTCTTGATAAAATATAATGCTTGTGATTCTTTCTAGACTGCTAAGGAATTAGGGTAGAGACTGAATCTCAATGGTTTTTCTGCTAAGGAATTAGGGAAAAATAATCTTAAGAATCGGTAAGAGTTGGTTGAAAGCAGAATATCGTAGAATAAGGATTCGGGGTTTTTGCAGTGCAATTCATACACTTTCTTCTAGCATGCCTTCTAATATTTGTCTTAAGTAAATTTTATAATTCTGTTTACTTTATTATTATTAGTTATAATTTCTCAAACAATCAAACCCCAAGGAAACTTTTATTTAATTGAATTAGCATCTGCACTTGTAATAACGCGCAGTCCTCGAGATCGATTCTGGGGATAACCCCGATTATTACTACATCGTAAAAATAGTACACTTGCTATTTTTCTGATCATTTGTCAAGAAATTCAAAAAGTCAAACTTGGTTTTTTTAGCACAGTTGACTTTTTGTCAAATGAATTTCAAACTTTGTGATCCTCTATGAAATCAAGTCCTTGAACTAATTCAAACCTAATGGATGGATTCCATAGGTGTTATAGAGTGTCTTGAATCATGTCCCAAGGTTTGGGATCATGTCTTAGTCAAAAGCCAAAGGCGCAGTTGACTTTTCATCAGGAAACCCTAATTGGTCCAGATGAGTTTAAATCCTTGCCTGCTTATAAATCAAGTTCTTTGGATCAATCGAATCTTGTAAATGGATAAATATGATGTATTGTAGGTCTTTAAAACACTTCTTGAGGTTTTGGCTCATGCATGGGTCCAAAAGTCAACTTAGGGGTGAATTAGGTCAAGAAACCCTAATTTCTAATTTTTTATGAATGCATCCCCTGAGGCTATTTTGAACTTGTGATTGGGTCCATGAGGTCCCTTTGAGCTTATTCGATCATGTTTTGAAGTATTGGATCATGCCCAGATGAAAATTTCTCTCTGGAGGCCTTGGTCGACCAAAACCCTAATTTGGAGACACTGATGATCTTGAGGCTTGATCCACTTAAAATGTTGCACTCTTGTGCTTGATTCTTGATATGGGAGACCTCTTGATCCTTCATGGAGGTTTGAGATACTTGACAAGTTTAGGATCATGTCCATTCTTGATTGATCCTTTGTCTGAGTACTCTGAGAGGGCTCAAAATCCTATTTATTGATTGTATTGAATGCTCAATCAATCTTTGAGAGGATTGATGAGGCATGAAGGTACATCCATATTGTGATAATGGTTTGTACAGTGATGGGAAATCTTGTGGTCAAAATTTAGGGTATGACAGATGCCCCTATTTAATCTTCTTGGACCTGAAGGTATGAATGGCGAAGACGTTCGGACATTCAAGGTAAAAGAGGATTAAATATCAGAATACCCAAAATTTTGTCTGTGGTTATGAATGGTAGCAGTTTGATCATCCATCTTCTTTTACTAAGCGATGTTACTTAGAAAAAGGTAAAAATTCCCCTCGATCCTGATCTTTAGCCATTGAACTGGTCTTAGTTTTCTTCTGAAAAAAATGTCCCCTCGGTCTTGGTCTTCTGCCACGGAACTAGTCTCAGTTTCTTTTTGAAATAAACTTACCCTCGATCCTGGTCTTCTGCCATGGAACTGGTCTTAGTTTCTTCTTGCCGAGTTCCTTCCTCGACAAGGAACGCTATTTGTAGCGGTCTTCATCAAACTTCTCACCGAGTTTTACTGGGGAGACGCCATTTGATGGAAAAAGATTTGATGTTAGACTTGCTGGAGAGAACCATTTGTCTGAACTACAGAGGTGTGCAAACTTCTCTGTGGGAGATGCCATTTGTCGACCTACTGGGGAAACAAATTTCTTGAGAGATTGCTTTTTGCTTGGTGATGTTACATCATACTTTCCTTCGGGACCTTTGTCGCATCTGCGACAATCAACCGGCGGAAAAGACATAAGATTCGCCACCGAACGTTATTTATCCTGATGCAGGGAAAGGAAACGATCAAAGAAAACCTCAACAAAGGGAAAGACATGGTCATCGCAACCATAGCCTGGGTTCGGGAGTCGGTTACGCGAAAGAAAGGTATTAACACCCCCTCTCGTCTGTCGCTCCCGGAATTTTCATCCAAGTACAAACGCGAAAGTGGCGCGGAAACAGAGTTGCCAGCAATGTCTATTTATCCCAAGAGAGGGAAAGGAAACACTGCATAAACCTGAGGGAAGGAAAGAACACGGTTTTGCAACCAAGAGAAATGGGTTCGGGAGTCGGTTACGCGAGAGGAAGGTATTAGCACCCCCACGCGTCCATCGTACTCGATGGGATCCACGCTTATTGTCTCGATCAAAGGGTGTAGGAAACGGGAAATGAACTGCTAACTGGAGAACTGGAAATGAAAGGCAGAAAGGAGAAAGGAGAAAAAGGAAAGAAGTGACTCGATAGGACATTATCGTTGTCCTAGGCCTACGTATTCCCTCAGTGCAATGGGAAAGTCAGAGTCAACGTAGTTAGACAGACTACGGGGAAAGGTTGCTCGTCGAGATGTTGCCTCTCGTGCCTACGTATCTTCAATCAGACGAGAAAGAAGAATCAGAGCAAACTTAGTTCGGCTCAACAAGGGCTGCTTTGTTTGTGTTTTTTAATGGAAACGTCAGAGGGCGCGTCCCAGCAGTTAGGTGTTGCAGCTCGCTGTATGGAGACTTAGGCGTTACCTGTTTGCGGTAGAACGGACATGACGATTCCTTAAGGAATAGAATGAAGGAGATGAGAAGAGAATTTGTTTGTTTTTGTATTTTAGAAAAGAAGTGTTTTGATTATTTTGTGTTTACAACACATATTGTATTTAAGTCTTTCACATAGGATCGAATGCCTCGCATATCGACCCAAGACGGGACGTATACTAAACATTCTAAGAAAGTGAGAGAAGACGCCTCACTATCTTATTCTTACATGAAAGGCTCAAATACAATATATGTTAGGCCTTTATTAAGTGTTTTTGCTTTTGTTTTGAGATGAGAAGAAGAAAAACTAAAAGGTTGAGCAAGGTAAAAGTCTAAAGGGAGACTAACAATCCTAGGAGTTGTCATGCTTGGAGATCCTAAGGGTTAAGTGTGGTTTAGAAACCTAATCCTAAAAGAAAGGAGAAGAGGAATGAGTTCTAACTTACTTCTAATATGGAAGTTAAGTTAAAAACTCAAAGGGGTGAAAGAGATTGTACCAAGAAAAGCATTGAAATGCTTTGCACAAACACAAAAGAAAAAAAACATTAAAAGATGAGGGAAGAAAGTATGTGTGGAAGCATATCCACACATTCAACTTACCATTAACCCCTACACAAAATGGTTAGTGCAAAAGCAATTCAAATATTGAAGTACAAGTGAAGAAGGTGAACAAATAAGTCCTAGTGTTCTAAAGAAAACTCTAAGAAGCTTCTAAAGTGCTAAACCTAAAAAGAATAAACCACTAAAGGTTGGTACTGACCTAGGGCAGTAGAAAGGCTTACTTACATCCCCCAATGGTTACAAAGGCTTACAATATCAATCTATGCCTAAACAATCTACCAAACATCTAAGGAATGCAATGATATGCACTAAAGATGCATCATGAACATTTAAAAGATGCAAAACATGCAATGATGCAATATGTGTCACTCCCGGGATTTTGATCCTGGTACAAACGCAAAAGTGGCACCGAAACAGAGTCGCCATCAATGTGTATTTATCCCAAGAGAGGGAAAGGAAACACTGCACAAACCCAGGGGAAAGGAAAAGCAAGGTCTCGCGACCAAGAGAACTGGGTTCGGGAGTCGGTTACGCGAGAGGAAGGTATTAGCACCCCCTCGCGTCCATTGTACCCGATGGGATCCACGCTCGCTGTTTCGATCAAAGGGTGATAGAAAAGATGCTGGAAAAAGAATGGAAAGAGAATGAGAAACAAATGTAGGGAAAATAAAAGAAGTGCTCGAATGGGCCCTACCCCACTACCTACGTATCTCATCAGGATCATGAGAATCAGAGCGACGTAGTTCCCCTCAGCCAGGGTTACTTTGCTTATGTTTTTTAATGGAAACGTCAGAGTGTGCGTCCCAGCAGTTAGGTGTTGCAGCTCGCTGTAGGGAGACTTACACGTTACCTGTTTGCGGTAGAACAGACTTGATGAGTCCTTAAGGAAGGAATGAAGAGATGAGAAAAGAATTGTTTGTTTGTTTTTGTCTTTTAAGAAAGAAGTGTTTTGATTGTTTTGTTTTCTTTGTAACGCACATTGTATTTAAGTCCTTCATGTAGGATTGAATGCCTCGCATATCGTCCCCAGACGGGACGTACGCTAAACATTCTAAGAAAGTGAGAGAAGACCCCTCGCCTCCTTATTCCCACATGAAAGGCTCAAATACAATGCATGCTATGCCTTTTATTAAGTGTTTTTATTTTTGTTTTGAGGTGAGAAGAAGAGACTCAAAGGAGGAGCAAAGGTGAAAACTAAAGGGAACTAAAACCCACCCTAATGTTATCATGCTTGGAAGTCCTAAGGTTAATGTGGTTTTAAGAAAACTAATCCTAAAAGAAAGGAGAAGAAGAATGAATTAAACAACTCACTTCTAAAGTAGAAGATGAGTTGTAACTCAAAAGGGAGAAGAAAGAAATTATTCAAGGAAAGCATATAAATGCTTAACATGATCACAAGTTGAATTATTAAAAGAAATAAGAGAAGATGAAAGAGAGAAGTGTGTGTGGAAGCATATCCACACACTTACTTACCATTTGCACCTACATGAAAAGGTTAGTTCAAAAAACTATTTACAAGTAGTGGAATAAGGAAAGAATAACAAATAATGATCAAACTAATTAAGAACCAATGAATAAAGATCCTAAAGATTGAAAATCAATCAAAGTAAGAACCTATACTTAGAGGGTGTTCCCTAATGTTAAGATATCTAACACACACGAATTATACACAATTGAATGTCCTAAACATCAAAGGAGTGAATCATGGAGGAAATAGATGAAGAATGAGTGGATATGCAAGGTTATCATGCATTTATGCTTCATGAAAGCTCAAGAACAGAATCATATATCATTGGCAAAAGTCTTAACATGTACATGAATCATCACACAACTCAAAAATAAAAGAGTACAAGTAGAAGAGATAAGATGAAGTAGAAGTAAGTACAAGAGAGGCATGTTCAATTAGGTGCACAAAATGACATATTAAGGATGCATAACATGTAACATGATTAGAGAATACATATGGGCAGTGGCATATTAATGATAAGATGCTAATGGAATTGGAAAAATGGAATACAAAAATGCATACATGAGTCACATAGAGCATAAGAGGAAGTGAGAGATGAAAGCATGTCAAAGTTCAAATTAAAATGCACAAAATCATGTCAAATGTAAATGCAAACCAAAGTGACTTATGATGCAACAAAGGTGACCTATAATATCATACAAATGACCTATAATATCACACAAGACAATCATAAAAGGATGGCACAAGTGCCTCATCAAAACATGTTAGAAGGAATAAGAAGAAAGTGCATACATGTTACTTCAAATGCAAGGCATCAACAAGTATCAAAGCACATGATAAAATTTGGAAAAACAAATCCTAAACAACCTAAGTCAGAAGCACCAACATACATCAAAGCTCATGGCAAAATCAAGAGAAAGCATGACCAAAAGATTGCACAAGATCACATTGAAACACACCACAAAAGTGCTCAAAAAAGAACCACTAAACACATGATAAAATGAATTTAAAAATCAAAATAAAATTCATTTAGATGCTTTTATGTGTTATTTAACAAATACAAAAATAATGAGTTAAAAATGTTGTGTGAGATGGGAGAAAGAAAATGTACAAGTTTGAGTGTCAATGAAGAACATCATTCAAAAGGAAATAGGAAGAAAATTATGCAATAATATGCAAAAATTTACAAAGTCAGAATTAAAAATTAAACAAAATTATTTAAATGCATAAAGGACATATATGAATTTATTTGGGATTTTTAGAGTTTATTTTCTATTTTTAAAATAAGAACACCAAACAGATATAGAAAAGGAAGATAAAAAAAACTGAAAGAAATGGGGAGGGGGTGCAGCGTGAGCAATTTTCATGTCTAAAGTGCTTGGGCTTTTAAAAAGAAGGGTGTGAATATCAATTACCAACCCGGTCCAATTATGCGTGAGTTTGTGTGTGATGGCGTGTACATGCAGTCATATGAGGAATCAATCAAGGCCACACATCTAATCAACATCAGATCATCATGAAAGGTAAACTAATCCAATGGTCCACAACGCATGCACACACTAATTATTACGCACACACACACATGTAATTTCTGAGAGGAACACAGAGGAACAAACGTGCATGTCACATGTTTTTTTTAATGCGCTGGCAACATAATAGCCACAGGATCAGATCAACGCAAGATAATCAGGCAATCAAATAGATCTAACGTCTCATGATGCACGCATACAATAAAAAACATGAACGCACTCACACACAAGCATTCAGAGTGAAAGAAGAGGCACGTAAGGGAGACACTCCTTCATTTATGTGCTACGATACATGAACCACACGATGAAAACGATCTAACGGCCATGATATAAAATAGAAAAAACCTTAGCATTAAACCTCACCGGCCGGAGAAGGACCTCCGGTCATCTTCTCCGGCCACTCTCCACCGTCTGCAACCTTCAAGTATTCCAGAAATCACCAAACCACATATCAAAATGAAGAGGAAGTGAAGGAGATCATGAATATGCAATTATTTTCCAAAGATCATGCACGTACACAACAAACCGAACCAATACATTTTGCCCTAAATTCACAACTAAGCTCCTAAAGAGCCTATCAACTAGCCAGGACTCACACATAGCTTCTACTAAGCTCTAAACACCATGAAAACAAGCTATATTCAGTGGAAAAAGTTGAGAACGATGAACCTGAAATGTGAAGAGTCTTGGATCCAAAGGAAAAACCAGAGAACTGCACTTGATCTGGAGCTTTGATGTGGCCAAATAAAGGCTTTGGAACTTGAAATATTGAAGAAAATAGAGCGAGATTCCAACTAAACTGAAGCTGCAAGTGAAGAATTGAACTGGTTCTCTCTTGTTCTTGATCAGAAACAAGCCATTGATGATGATGAATGATGAAGATGATTGATGAAAAGGATGAAATCATGTGAGATCAGAGAGTGAGAGCAGAGAGAATTTGAGAGTGTTTTGGAGTCAGAATGAGAAAATAAAGTTGAAAATGAAATTGTGAGTGAGATTTAGTTATATAGGTGTGGTTAAATGTGTTAACCCGTGGTCAAGTGAATTGATTAGGTGAGGTTAAGTGAGTGCACCCTAACTAACTGAGTCAAGTTAGTTAGGTGCGAGTTATGGAGATTGGCTATGGTGTAGATGATGTTCATGAAGTTATGGTGGAGTTTAAAGTGGATGATGATGATGGCACGGATGTAGCAGTAAGATAACTTGTGGTGTAAGTTTGGTTTTTTCTTCTTTCATGTATGAAGTAGCATGTCATGCATAGTATGTAGGAAATGTTTGGCTTAATGAGGAAAAAAGGTGGACTGTGTAAGGAATGTGTCGTGCAATCTGATGTGAATTAACAACAACACTAACAAAACATGCTATTCTTGGCAGAATGCAAGTATGGAAATTTGAGGATGAATTTCTCTCACATTAGTGCATGAAATCATGAGCTTTAGGTGTCAATGGAAAGAGGATAGAGCATAGAACAAGTTTGATGTGAATTTTGGATTGAATGGAGGCTTGTAGAATGGTGTAAAATTGCTTAAAACATCAAGGTTTGAAACTGGTCTCATGGGCGAGGCAAGGTGGTAGGCTGGCAAGGCAATATGGCTGGGACAATTCAGCATGAACATACCAACTTGAGACCATCATATATCCATCATAACTTGCTCAAATGGAAAAATGTCCAACATAAAAGTTGAAGAGGACATTGAGATGAACAACTTTGATGTTCAACATTTTTTTATTTGAAGCTTCCTTAAATGATAAAAATGGGTGGACATTTGGCACACCAAGTTTTTGACAAAATTATGGCGCATGGGCCAGGTCTTGCTTGGTCATGACTTGGTTTTTGACCTAGTTTTGTCAAACTTTGATTGATCATAACTCCCTCAATTTTGATCCAATGGAAGAATTATTTATATGGATTAGAAGCTTAGAACATGAACTTTAATTGGCTCAACTTGGGCCTGAAATTTGGAGCTTTTATCTTGGAGAAAGAGAGCCTCAAAGTGTGGTGCAAAATGGTCCAAACTTGCCATTTTTGGAAACCCTAAAGTTTCTATTTTTGGCAGTTTTGTGATTTCCTGATTTTTCATGATTCTTCCACCATTTCTTGATCAAATCTTGTCCAATGAGCATATGCAACTTGAATTTCATGAATTTGACCTTAAAAAGTCAGGAGTTGGCTTTTTTCATTGCACAGTTGACTTTTTCCCCAATTCCTTGATTCTCAAGTAACTGGCCAATTGAACCTCTTTTGAAATGAACCAACGGACAATATTCCATCCTTAGATACTTGGCATCATGTAGAAAACATTGAGATCAAGTCTTGCCCAAAAAATCAGAGATAAACTGCTTTCAGGGCAAACCCTACTTTTGGTACCCTCTGGTTAGGAGGAAATAACACATCCTCCAAATCCAAATTCCTCTGAATATGATGCATATCCTATCTAACAAAGATGAGATATGACATTTGGAGGTGATAAAAACTCAAAGAGCTTGCCCATTTGAGGGTCAGATCCCAATTTTAGACTGTCTTGTGTAGGAGATGATGCCCTATCCAATCTTCTTGATGAATTCTCCTCTTCCAATGCCTTGTGGGATCAATTGAGATGATATATGACATAAGAGACCCTTGGGGCTTATTTGAAGACCCTTGGCTCTTGTTCCCTTGCTTTGGATGATCAACACCTTTGAGAATCAACTGATCTCATGCCCTTATGCAAGATGCAATGCAATGCTTTATGTTTTATTTTTCTATGTTTGATTGCAATGCAATGAAATGAAAGCTCGTGCTAAATGATATGGAAAATGAGAGGGCAAATTTTGGGGTATGACAATATGAAACACCACAACCAGTAGGAAACCACTTCATAAATGTCATTAAGTAACCATTAATTATCATCCATAACATGAGAATAAAACTTAAAAAGAAGTAGTGGGAAGAAGTAGAACAATGTCACACAAGAATCCACAATGTTGTTTACTTACAAAACAAGTCACAAAGGAGAGGGAAATGCAATTATGAATGCAAATGAACATGGATCAGTAGCATACATGTTATAAGATGACATGAGAATGCACAAATGAACAAGTTTGATTCATACACAAGTCACATTAGAGATTAAGAAGAAGAGAACACAAGTTGAAGTTCAAACAAAATGAAACATGCTTCAAATGTTCATGTAATTGTAGTGTATATGATATGACATTTATGAGTCAATAAAAATAGATGAAATGGTTCATATACTGTAGAGGGATATGTAAGAAAGAAAGAGAATGGCATATCAATATGAGATACACACAAGCTATGTTGAAGAAAAACAAGTGATAGATGCACAATTAAGCATGAATGCAAGATGAACATCAATGGAAAAACAAGTCAAAATGAAATATGGAAGACCCATAATTTGACATACATGACCTATAATATTCAAGAAATGAACTATAAAATGATCACACAATTTCTAATGCCATGGCACAAGTGCCTCCTAATCAAACAAAGATTGAAAAGTTCAAGGAAAGCATACAATCATGACCTATAACAATCAAGCAATACAAAAATAAAAATGCACTTGGAAAAATCATGGAATTATGTCACACATTACCTAAGTCATAATGGGATCACACATCAAAAGTATAGCTCAAAAATCAACAAGAAACATGTTCAATTAATGTCCAAGAACTCACAAAAGGCCACTAAGAAAGATGGAACAAAATGAAGTTCAAATGCTATGCAAAAGTGGTTTTAAAAATTGAAAAAAATATGGATTAGATGAATTAAGATGTCACATAAACACCTACCAAATATCATGTAAAAAATCAAATTTTAACTAGCTCAATTAAAATGAAAATGAAGCATGTATCAAGAAAAAAGGTCTTTTAAAAAGAAATTAAAAGGAAATGGTGAAAATAAATGCAACAATTAATAAAACCAGAAATAAAAAAAATGGAAAATTACTTAAAAATGTTTAGATGCTTGGTGAATTTTAATAGAATTTTTATTATGCATTTTCTATTTTTAAAAATGAAATCAAAACAATATATAAAATAGAAATTAAAAAGAGAATGTAAACATGCAGGGGGTGCAGTGTGAGTAAAATGTTAGTTCAAAATGTGATTGGGCTCAAACAGAGGTGTGTGAAAAGCAAATATGATCCAAGTCTAATAAGGCGCGTATGTGTGTGAATTACTATGTACACTCAATCAAACGTGGATTCAAACACAGCCATAGGATTAAGTCAAATAAATCAATCAACACAAGTAAGTAAATCCAATGGATGAGATTCAAGGATCACCGCAATTATCACGCACGCACCCACATTCAACAGGTCAATGGTCAATGATTCAGAGAGAGAGAGAGTCACGTGAGGGGAGTGTGCTTCATTTATGCGTTGGCGCGTTGTGGAGCGTTGGATCAACTAAATCAAATGGCTGTGATATGTTCTGGTGATTAAACCCTAGCAAGCCCTCACCGGCCGGAGAAGGACCTCCGGTCATCTTCTCCGGCCACCTCCGGCCACTGCAAATCCTCAGATGTTCCAGAAATTTAAGAAATGCATATCAAAATGTTCAGGAAGGCACGTAGAATGCAAATCCACACTTAGATTTCACAGATCATGCATAATCAAAGAGAATCGAACGATCAAAGTTTGCCCTAAGTTTGGATCTACACCTCTAAAAGGTCTATCAACTAGCCAGATTACTCACACTGCTTCTATTAAGCCATCATCAACATGAAACAAGCTTAAAACAAACTAAATCTACAAGAATCAGTTCAATGAAAATAAACCTGAAAGAGCGAAATCCTTCGATTAAAAGAAATCCAGAGGTGAGAACTTGATCTTGATCTTTCTAAGAGAAAAATAAATGCTCTAAAGCTTCGAATCTTGATGAAAACAGAGAGAAAATCAAATCTGAAGTGAGATTGCACTTGAGGAATTAATCTTGTTTCAGCTTGTTCTTGACCAGTAATGAACTATTGATGATGATGATGATGATGAAACAAAGAAGAGCTCGTGTAATGAGAGAGAGTGCAGAGAGAATTTTCAGAGAGAAAGTGAGAATGATTGGTGAAATTTGTGAAAATGAATGAAGCTCCTGCAAAAATAGTTAGAGGTTTCTATTTATAAGGCTGGTTAAGATGTTAACCATTATAGTTAACAGTTAAAGTTGAGTTAGTGGAGCTGGTTAACTGAGTTGGTGAGTGAAGTTAGTTATGGACGAGTTGGAAAGGTTTGGTTAGAGTGTGGAGAGGTTTATGTAGCTTATGGTGTTAATGATGAATGATGATGGTGATGTTATGGTATTGGTGCTAATGTATGTTGCAGCAAAATGAAACTTATTGAACAAGTATCTCATTTCCTTTTTGGTTTATGGTCATGTATGTGTATGTAATGTGTAAGAAATGTTGATCCAAATGAAGAAAAGAATGGTTGGTGTGTAGTGTGTATGCGTGCAAACAAGCTAAACAACAACAACATTGTCATGACATTCCAATTTTGGCAGCCTCACATTCAATGAAAACATGGAAGTTTGAGGGTGTAATTCTTTGTGTATGGTGGATGGAATAAGGAGTTTTTGGTGTCATTAGAAAGAGGAAACATGGTAGAACAAGTTTGTTGTTGGAATCCAATGGAATGGAGGTTTGGAAGATGATGAAAAATAGCTTAGAACATCAAGGCATAAAACTGACTTCATGGGCGTGGCAACTTGTTGCATGCATGGCATCATGGCCTATGGAAATTTCAGAGTGAGATCCCCATGTTTGGACCACTATAACTCCTTCATAACATGTTCAAATGGAAAAATGTCTAACATCAAAGTTGAAGAGGACATGGAGATGAACAAATTTGATGTTCAACATTTTTTCATTTGAAGCTTTCTTCAATGAGAAAAATGGATTGACATTTGGCACACCAAGTGTTTGATGAAATTATGGCCTGGAGGCCTGAACTTGCCTTGCCATGACTTGAAATTTGCCTTGATTTTGCCAAACTTTGATTGATCATAACTCTCTCAATTTTGATCCAATGGAAGAGTTATTTATATGGATTTGAAGCTTAAGATGTTATCCTTAACTGGCTCAACTTGGGCCTGAAGTTTGAAGCTTTTATCATGGAGAAAGAATGCCTTGAAGTATAGTGCAAAATGGTCCAAACTTGCCATTTTTGGAAACCCTAAGTTTCTAAAAATGGCAACTTTGTACATTTCTTGACTTTTGATGATTCCTCCATCATTTCTTGATCAAATCTTGTCCAATGAACATATGTAACTTGAATTTCATGATTTTGACCTTAAAAAGTCAGGAGTTGACTTTTTCCACTGCACAATTGACTTTTCCCCCAATTTCTTGATTCTCAAGCAACTGACCAATTGAACCTCTTCTGAAATGAACCAATGGGCAATCTTTCATCCTTAGATGCTTGACATCATGTAGAAAACATTGAGATTCAGTTTGAACCAAAATTTCATCAGGAGACTGCTTGAATCACCAACCCTAATTTGGACTGTTTTTGCTTGGAGATGATGAACTGTCCAACTTCTTGGTGAATTCTCCTCTTCAAATGACTTGTGGGATCAAATAGGATGAAATGAGGTGTAAGAGACTTTTGAGGCTTGTTGGGAGGCCCTTGGCTCTAGCTCTCTTGCTTTGAAAGATCAATACTCTGAAGACCACTAACCACATGCTCTTATACAAGATGTATGATATATGAGATGCAATGAGGTATAAATGCCATGCAATGAAACATAAGCTAGGCAATAACAAGAGGGAAAATTTTGGGGTATTACAGCTGCCCCTATTAAATCATCTATTAACCTGAGGAGGATGAAAGCAACGGCTATTCACACAATCAAGGTGAATTGTGATTGAATACCAAAACAACCAGAAAATTTGCACGCTGAATGAAGAAGAAAAGGGATATAAACCCTTCTAGAAGTATCAGCAAATAACTGTATAGATTGATACGACGTGTATCGAAATAGGACCATACGGACGAGTACGGAAAGAAGACACGGACGGGTGTTGGAAGGACACGGACGAGTATCAAAGATAATACGGACGGATACGGAAAGAAAACACGGACGGGTGTTTAGGTCAACGATGCAAACGAGCAGCGGACAGTCATCAAAGGAACATGAGGAGTGACCAAGTCGACGATACGAACGAGTATCGGCCGATGATTAAGAAAAGGAACACACAAGTGTTCGGATCAACAATACGAACGAGCATCGGACAATCATCAAAGGAACACGACAAGTGACCAAGTCGACGATACCAACGAGTATCAGATGATGATTAAGAAGGGAACACACACAAGTATTCGGGTCAATGATACGAACGAGCATCGGACAATCATCAAAGGAACACGACGAGTGACCAAGTCGACGATACGAACGAGTATCGGACGATGACTAAGAAAATACGGACGAGTATTAGCTTAAAAGTTCAAACACGAACGGGTGCTGAAAGGACACGGACGAGTATCAAAGACAATACAGACGGGTATTGAAAAGAAAGTTTGTAAAGTGATCTCACTAGGGGTTAAAACGCTGAAAAGGACACGGACGAGTGTCTAAGAGGTCAATACAGATGGATATTGAGAATAAGGGGTTCAAGCACGGACGGGCGCTGAAAGGACACGGACGGATGTCCAAGGTCAACACGGACGGGTATTGGCTGAGAAATTCAAGCACCGACGGGTGCTGAGAGTAAAGATTAACACAAATGACAACTCCACTGGGGATTGAAAGGTTAAACCAAACACAGACGAGTGTTAAAGGAACACGGAAGAGTGTTTAAAATCAATACGGACGAGTGTTTAAAATCAATACGGACGAAGTATTAAGGAAACACAAGAAGGCACGAAGAAGTGCCAAAAGAACACAGACGAGTGTTTAAAATCAATACGGACGAAGTATTGAGGAAATACAAGAAGACAAGGAGGAGTGTCCAAAGAACACGGACAAGTGTTGAAAGGACACGGACGGATGTCCAAGGTTAATACAGACGGGTACCGAATTAACATTGTACGTTCAAGTATTGTAGTAAGCTTTGCTGGGGGTTGCACGACAATGTTTTGTCTGTGAATTGCTCTGGCTTGCAGGTAAACGGTTGAGCCTGGCTTATGTTTCGTATGCGTATGTCTGAGTTTTGCCGTAATGCTCCATATCAATGGAATGCTACGCTTTAGAAAATGCTATGCAAACTACATGCAAATGCAACAGAGACTCCGGACGAGGAATCCAACTCTACGGGGAAAAGATCATTGTTAGATACTTCAATTATTTTGTGAGGAATAACCCTTCTGCCGGGGATAACGCTTGCCCCAAATTTCCAAAAATAAATTGGCTAGCAGATACACTGAGGTGATCTTGTTGAAGAAGTTTCCAGTGGAATGACTCTGCCCTAGAGAGAGATTTATCTGTTCATGGAACTTCGCTGGGGATGAGAACTTCCTGAATGACGTTCTGCTGAGGAATAAAGAGTCATTAAAACTCTGCTTGGGGATCTATCAAACCCAAGATCCTTTGCTAGAGATAATCAGCCTTTTCACTCAACTGGGGAATCAGTCACTATCAGGGCATCAGTAACTGTTATCGACACAGAAAAGCTTGTAGCTGTTGGAAGTGCTGAATGGGAGAATCGACTTAATAAGATACAATGATACCTAGTTGTCATACCCTAAATTTTGACCTCTTTTATTATGAATATTTTCGTTTATCTGACTGAATTTTTTTCGTTTTTTTTTTGCTTCATTTGCACGTTATATCGTATATATTGTTCGAATTGTTCAATTTTTAGCTATTTAATCCAATTTCTCATTTTTGTTTTATTTTGCATAAATAAAGATAAAAATATCAAAAAATATATATATGTATATGTATATATTTCATTTTTGTAATATAAATATATTTTGTTTTATTTTATCCATAAAAGAAAAAATATATGTATATATATAATTTTCTCTCACGTTACTATATATATATAAACTTTGTTTTGTTTTATTTTATATATGCATATTTACATTTTTTTTTATATATATAAATTCCTAATTTTGTTTTAAATTTAAGTTTGTTTTTTATGAGTTTTGTTTTTACTAAATTTGTTTCTTATGAGACAAACTATATAACCTTGTCTCCTTGACTTATTTCCCTAGCCAATTGCAAAAGAAGATAGGAAACATTCTCTTACAACCTCATAACAAACTTGACTCAAAACTAGAGACTTTGAACCTAATGTCCCCTTCTTATCTCACACTTAGCTTAAATTTCAAGTCATCTTTGCCTATAAATAGAGCTTTCATGCTCTTCACAATGGACACCAAACAAGTTTCTCCACTTGTTTCTCTCTTCTCTAATCCACATTTTTTCACATTCTTGAAAGGAAAAGAAAATTTTTTGTTAACATATATCAAGGAGAGGGGTGCAGCGCCCTTTCTCCCATTTCAATTCTTTTCTGAAAATTCACATACATATACATAAGGAAGCAACACTTCCCTCATCACTTTTACATTTTTTCTCTGCAATTTTTTTCACTTACTACACATATATTATACTATCTTTTACATAAAATTCTGCAGGTTTCAAATATGACTACAACAACTTGTGGAAAAAAAATTCTGCAGCAAACAATAATTTGGTTCAACAACCAAGACTCAAATTGAAGAAGAACGCCCATAGTTGCAGCCATTACCGTAAAGCCGAACATCAACAAACCTGCAATTTCAATTTCAATTTTTTTTAACGAATCATCAAGTTTAATTGCAGAAATTGTATCATAACATGTTTCAATTTTTTTTCCTACAGGTTCAAAGATCAAAAGAGCAAAATTAATTCAATCAAATTAGAAGCAACAATCCAAAAGCTGCAGTGAATCAAAAGGAAGAAGAGTCGTATACTGCAAAATCAATAGCAACAATTGTCGACGATGTCAAAACGCGAAATCAAAATTTAACAAAAACACGCAAGAAGAAATTCAGCAATTTGAAACACAATTTCAATATCAATTTCAATTCCTAATCACAAATCAAATTTTAGAAATTCCAATTCCTATTTCAATCATCAATTCAATTTCAGGATTTCATCAATTTTCCTATTTCAAACCCTAACAATTTCATTTCTTTTTCTCTCTAACTGGTTTGAAATTGAACAGAATCAAAGGAACAATCAATCAAAGAAAAAGGGAAAAAAAAAAGAACTCACCGCAGCGGATCAACGGAACGGAGGGAACCGCGCCAACGAAGCAAGGCCGGAGACCAGACGGAGGGAGTACCTGAATCGGCGCCGAAATTGCACGGAGACGGAGGGAGTTTGCACGCATAAGAGAGACTGAGAATCGCTTCAGAGCAAAAAACTGTGTTTCTCAAAACAAACACGTTCAGGTTCTCTTCTATTTTAATATTTTTTCTGATTTTTATCATTTTTTTTTCTTCTTATAAGTTTAAGTTTTTTATATATATTGGTTTGGGCCTAGCCCCACAAAATGGCTATCCCAACTCTCTAATTACTTATTACACACCCATGCTTCTTTTAAGTATTTCATTTTATTTTTATGTTTAATTAAATTTCTATTTTTACTAATTTTGTTTAAATTTAGTTAAATAAACAAAATATGTTGATCATTTTTAGATACTAATTTCTTTAAATCAATATGTTAATTAATTAATTTCATGATATATAATGTGCATGCCAATTTCTTTGTGAATTTATTTTGACATTTTTCTTGATCCCTGAAATACCATGCTCACGATTATTTATCTGATCATTCACTTTTAACCACGATGTTTTGCCGTGTATATGCTTTTATTCTCCGGATGTTTTTCCGTGTATATTATATCTGTTAGTTACCACGATGCTCTGCCGTGAATGTCTGTGTCTCTGTTTATTTATTACGTGATGTTTTGCCACGTATACCCGTTATTTATCAACACGATGTTCTTCCGTGTATGTTTTATTTCACATGACGTTCTTCCATGTATAATTGACTCTGATTTTTTGGGCCTCTAATAGAGTGTAAGACCCAATCCCCTTTTATACCAAAACCATTTTGGGCCTCAGTCATTGTATAAGTCCCTGTACAGTTTTCAAAACTCTGACACGATGTTTTCCCGTGTATTTTCTCTCTGTTTATTTTTCACGATGCTTTGTCGTGCTTGCTTTTATTCTCACGATGTTTTTTCCGTGAATGTATATTTTATCTGTCACGATGCTTTGCCGTGTACCTCTATTTTTATCCACAATGTTTTGTCATGTATTTTCTCTCTATTTATCCACGATGTTTTGCCGTGTGTTTTCTATTTATTTTCACTGTGATGTTTTGCCACGTATATCTTTTATTTATCTCGCGATGCTTTGCCGCGTATCTTTGTCCGCTGATTACATGATGTTGTTCCGTGTATTTCAGTTGATTTTTATTGTCTGATTACCATGATGTTTTTCCATGTGTATTCCGTAACTTTTTATCTGTTTAATCTGTTACACGATGCTTTGCCGTGTATTTATTTATTTCGTGATGTTTTGCCACGTATGCATGCTCCTTTAGAAACTCTTAGTTCAAATTTAATTTTCGATTAGGTTTGAAATAAGACAGACATTAGGATATTCTACCTTTGCATGATAACATTAGGTTAGATTTTTCCCTCTCGCCGTCGTGCGATTTAAACTTTATTTTCTGTAGTTCGTGCCCCTTAGGGGCGAACTACGACCGCTCTGATTTCTCAAGATCCCGTTTGAGAATACGTAGGCATAAGACTGCAAAGTCTTAGCGAGCGACCTTTTTAGTTTTATCTCTTTCAATCTGACGTTTTCCCGGATATCTGCAACCTTTTCTTTTTTCCATCGTCTCTTTACATCCGATGTTTTCCCGGATATTCATATCGTTTCTTTTCAAAACAACTTTCCTTGTGACTTAAATTCAAATACATATTTGTTATCAAAACTTTCTTTCATTTCTTTGTTGAACAACTAACCAAACAGCATGGAAGCTCTACAACCGAGTAAGTGTTTATCCGCTTTCATTTAACCGCTTTCATATGTATATAACTGTATTGTGGGGCTGTTTCACTGTAAGTCTTCTTTCATAAACTCATATCAACTGTGTAATGCTAGTATAGATATTTAGAGTTTCCCCGACAACTACGTCTAGAACCAGACAAAATCCCGTCTCCTTACATCCGACGTTCTCCCGGATATTTCATCCTCCTTTGACAATGAGGATTTTCCTTTACAACAATTTTAGACAACTAGATATAGGAAATTTTCCCTTTGAACAGTTCATATACAGAAGGCCATTGTTCCAAGTGAAACCCCTTCTGGAACTGTTCATCAGCCTCCTCTTGGGCATTGTACAAGGACCCACAGGCTTCCTAAAAGCATCCCCGCCTCCTCTTGGGCGTTGTACAAGGACCCTTCGGCTTCTTAGAAGTTTTCACAGCCTCCTCTTAGGCTTCGTATAATGATTCTTCCTCAACGAAGATAGCCTTCTCTTGGGCTTTGTACAAATTGTCCCGACGACCTCCTAAAGGTATAGGA
Source organism: Lathyrus tuberosus (assembly GCA_022829125.1). Taxonomy (NCBI): domain Eukaryota; kingdom Viridiplantae; phylum Streptophyta; class Magnoliopsida; order Fabales; family Fabaceae; genus Lathyrus; species Lathyrus tuberosus. The sequence goes on from JALAZF010000446.1 coordinate 1,137,796, forward strand.
ACAGAAACTAGTCATCTTGCTAGAGCAGTCTTTCAAATGAGTCTAGATCTTGATCCCGAAGCGTACTTTCTCTTACACAGTACAAAAGACACACCCAGTAGACTTGGACAGTCTATATCCCCTCTTGAGTCTCAAAGACATTCTCAAGTTCCTTCTAAACACAGGAAAAACCATTCCTTTTATTTTCATCCGACGCTTTCCCGGATATTCCTTTTCTTTACATCCGACGCTTTCCCGGATATTCCTTTTCTTTACATCCGATGCTTTACCGGATATTCCTTTTCTCTTCATCCGACGTTTTCCCGAATATTCCTCCTATTTTCATCCGATGTTTTTCCCGGATATTCATATCTCAATCTTTAATCTCTTCACTCTTTTCAATCAATTCCTACAAATCACCTTTAGCTTCATATCTTGGGCTTTGAACAAGATACCCAAATATCTCTTTTCCTCCCATAGAATAGGAGGAACTAAGATTGCTCTGATTTCCCTGTTTTCTTTAACGGGAATACGTAGGCATAAGATTGCAAAATCTTACCGAGCACACTTATAAAAAACCTTAGGTCCAGTACCTTACCAAAAACATCAAAAAACCCGAAAACAACAAAAATATCTTTTCAACATCTCTCAACCTTCCCAAAGGAGAAACTTTCCCATTTACAACAGATAAATACCAATAAGTAGAAAGCAGTAAGGAAAATTGCTAACAACCCATGGATAACCATGTATAGGTTGGGTAATTGACAACTCCCCATTGTATAACTTGACCCCAAACTCCCCAATCTCTTAGCATTTGTTAAAGAAAACATTTGCGTGCAAGGTTAGTTTGAGATAACTTCCCTTTCCTTTCCAGCTTCATAGGATAAATAAGAAATCAGAAAGTAGCACCCAATCCCATCTGCAGGCAGATGCGGGCGGTCACAAAAACCGCGCTACAGAAAAATGGCGACTCTGCTGGGGACATTTAGGATTAGAATTCCTAAGAGGTCTAGGTTGTTAACAATCATACTATATACTATATACTATATAAATATATATATATCGCTTTTCCTACTTGATATCCGTGTTTATTTTTCTGCTAATAGGAATGCGGGTGATGCCATATGCGGAAAGATTGAGTATACACTTAAGATAAGTGATGGCGACGGGGTCGACCATCAACCTCAGTGGAGGCTGACCAACGCAACCCATTCACTCTCTTAGCCAATGGGCCGGTTGTTAAGTCTGAGAAGCTGAGGAGCCAAACCCTTTCGTAGTGCGGAAACTATCGGAAATAGTTGTTACGCGATACTACCCTCATTTGAGGCTGGTGATCTATTCTCGGTGAATGGCACTTACTCTAAGATTGCTCTACAACTCGTTGGCGATCCGCTTGTTGTTTTGCTTTCCTAGGAGGAGCTGATGATAATGAGTACAGGTACAAAAATCACCCTAGTATAAACCTTTGGGGATGGGTAGAGCCTTGACTTCATGACAACGAACCTTTGACCCCATGTTTTTTCTATGTTTTTGTGTGCTGTATCCATGCATTGCATTTGCATCCCTTGCATATTTCATACATACGTCCAGGTCATCATCAATTCATTCCAAACTATCTATCTTTCAGTCTTCTGTAAGTCGTTAAACTGATCCCTCATCACCGATACAAAACTGAAACTTCAATCAACTTCAGCTCAGTTACTTCCCAAAGACAGGACAGCGTATCCTTATGTTTGATTAGTCACTGACCTTGTTTCTGTCTATTTTGAATTTTCCTTGTTTGTATCATATTTGTTTGCTTTCAAACTTGTTTATCTTTAAATGTCAGTTTTGATGAAATGATCATGTACAGTATTTTGATTCAAATCATCTTTATCCTTTCTCTTTCAAAAAACAAAAACTTTCAAAAAAAAATACACCTCTTTTTCAAATTTTTTACTATGCAAATATTTGTGGGAGGATGACGAAAAATACCCATAATTGCTGTTGGTATGCTTTCGAATAAAAAACTTTGCTGAGGATGTAAGGCATTTTTTCAATTCTCAAACACTGGAGATATAAGGAAGATAATCCCTCGTTAACCCCTTTGAGCCTTGAAGTAGGAGTTTCTTTCTTTATAAAAAACCCACAATATTAACCAGGGGCAGGGTAGTTCTCAGTTTAATTTGGGTTGTGTATTCGAGTGCGGAAAGTTTACATACAACAAGTAGATGCTGAAAACGCCTTTCAAATCAAAAGCCAGTGATGGTCCGTCGTAATCATCAATCAAGCAGTCACTTTCTTTCTAAGAAGAAATAAAAAAGATAAAGCCCGCTAAGTCAAAAAGCTTAGGCAAAAACTAGGGCATCCCGCTGACTATAAATTTCAAAAAAAAAAAAAAAAAAAGGTCAGGCAAAAGTTAGGGATAATACAGAAAAGAGGTCCTTAAATCCTCGATCTTCAAAAAAGTCCACAAAGACGAAAAACAACTAAATGTTGTAAAGAAGCAGTAGCTGCTGCCTCAAGACTTCTGGACCATCGTCATCACTATCATCAGTACAGTTCCGAAACCTTTTGGAACCTGAATGCACAATTTAAGTTTAACTGAGCATAGGATTGGAGAACATCACGAAGGGGGTGGGCACCAAATAAACTTTGAGCCTTTATCTTTCTTTCATAAACCGTGAACCAGGCCACGTTATAACCCTCAAAAGACCTAATTGAAGCAAGGTTATTTTGAAAGTATACTACAGCAAGGTGGCGTAAATTGACTTCAAAATCATTTTTTGCAAATCATTTGTTTTGGTATTATACCTCTGTTTTAATTTTCATTCAAAATGTTTTAAACCACCTTGTTTTTAACCAGTAATCCATATTACTGTATTTTTTCTAAACAATGATTTTGTTTTCAAAATTTTTGCATGAACTCTGCATTAAATTTGCCATGTTTAAATAAACATCTTTGATTGCAAACTAGCTTTCCTCTCAAGGAATTTTCAAAATAGTTTAGAAACTTGGTCAGTGATCCTATCAGGGGCAAGTTCTTTCCAGAGCCTGTTAAGAATCAGTTTAAGATTTGTTCAGTGGAAGTCCTTCTCAGAATTGGTTTATTCAGAAAAACTTTCAAGACTCATTACTGGGGCAAGCCTTCCCAGTAAACAACATTTTTTCTTAAGCAATGACAGTGATCTCTGTGTTGAGGAATCAGTCTTGTCTTCCACTCCCCAAAAGAGTATAAACTTGTTGATTTTCACTCCCCAAAAGAGTATAAACTTGTTGATTTTTCACTCCCCAAAAGAGTATAAACTTGTTGATTTTCCACTCCCCAAAAGAGTATAAACTTGTTGATTTTCACTCCTCAAAGAGTCTAAACTTGTTGACAGCATTTTCATTTACATTACATACATTTAATCATACATCATAACATTTTCATATACTATGCATCCAAGAGTGTTTTAATCCTCAGTTGCATTCATCAGTGGTCGTGTTATTATCAATATCTTACCTTTCTACAAAGTCCAACTTATCTGGCACCAACACTTTTATGTCTTATCTGATGTTCTTCCAGATATAACTTTGTTTCTATCCGATGTTCTTCCAGATATGTCTATCCGTTCTGACGCTTTTCCAGAACGTTTCTCTGTGTCTACCCGATGTTCTTCCGGATGTATCTTTTGGTTTTGAAGTTTTTCCAAAACCCGTTCTGATGTTTTTCCAGAACTTTCTTTGTTACTATCCGATGTTCTTCCGGATATGTCTGCCTGTTCTGATGCTTTTCCAGAACTTTCTTTGTCTTCATCTGACGTTCTTCCGGATGTGTCTCTTTTATTCTGATGCTCTTCCAGAAACTCTTTACATGTCTATCTGATGCTCTCCCGGATATGACTTTTCCTCACCTGATGTTTTTCCAGATGTAACTTTTGTTCGGATGACTTATCTGATGATTTTCCGGATATGTCCATCATTCATCCAGTCTTCTAAAAATTTCTTTGTACATTTAACGCTTTTCTAAATGTTTCGAATTTACACTCAAAGTTATTTTTAATACATTCAACGCTTTTCTGGATGTCATTAATTTATCTTCAAGTTTGGTCGACAACTCGGTCCAATGCTTTTCTGGATGCCTTCGAGTTTGTTTCTTATTTATCCAATGTTTTTCTGGATGTGCCTGATTTATTTTTCAGACTTCATTCAATGCTCTTCTGAATGTCTTTTACGGTTGTTGTTGTTCTTTTCCACGGTTTTTCGATACATGTCTGAAAATCTCTGATGACTGTAACCTTTCCCCCAGTAAAGTTACTTTCGCTTTCTGGATGTTCCCTTGTATTCCACAGTAAAATGAAACTGTTTTCTCAGAAGTCTCTGACATATTTTCAGATCTAGTCTCATTCCACATCTAATGCTTTTCTAGATGTTTCTGATATATTTTCCAGAGTATGACACTTCTTTCGCATCTTATGCTTTTCCAGATGTTTAAATCTCTGTTCCAGGGTTTATCCTTCTCTTTCTAAATATTGCTGGATACTTCGCATCGGCAAATTTCCACAATATCTTATATCCCAAGAACATTCTGTCGGTCTGTCTCCTGTGGCATCGTTCCCCACAGTGTTCAAAAGTCTTCCATTCGTCACATATCATTTCTTCTGCAATCAAGGTCAAAATTCTGGGTACTCTGATATTTAATCCTCTTATACCTCGAATGTCTAAAACTCTTTGCTATTCATACCTTCAGGTCTAAGAAGATTAAATAGGGGCATCTGTCATACCCTAAATTTTGACCTCTTTTATTATGAATATTTTCGTTTATCTGACTGAATTTTTTTCGTTTTTTTTTGCTTCATTTGCACGTTATATCGTATATATTGTTCGAATTGTTCAATTTTTAGCTATTTAATCCAATTTCTCATTTTTGTTTTATTTTGCATAAATAAAGATAAAAATATCAAAAAATATATATATATGTATATGTATATATTTCATTTTTGTAATATAAATATAATTTGTTTTATTTTATCCATAAAAGAAAAAATATATGTATATATATAATTTTCTCTCACGTTACTATATATATATATATATATATATATATATATATATATATATATATATATATATATATAAACTTTGTTTTGTTTTATTTTATATATGCATATTTACATTTTTTTTATATATATAAATTCCTAATTTTGTTTTAAATTTAAGTTTGTTTTTTATGAGTTTTGTTTTTACTAAATTTGTTTCTTATGAGACAAACTATATAACCTTGTCTCCTTGACTTATTTCCCTAGCCAATTGCAAAATAAGATAGGAAACATTCTCTTACCACCTCATAACAAACTTGACTCAAAACTAGAGACTTTGAACCTAATGTCCCCTTCTTATCTCACACTTAGCTTAAATTTCAAGTCATCTTTGCCTATAAATAGAGCTTTCATGCTCTTCACAATGGACACCAAACAAGTTTCTCCACTTGTTTCTCTCTTCTCTAATCCACATTTTTTCACATTCTTGAAAGGAAAAGAAAAAATTTTGTTAACATATATCAAGGAGAGGGGTGCAGCGCCCTTTCTCCCATTTCAATTCTTTTCTGAAAATTCACATACATATACATAAGGAAGCAACACTTCCCTCATCACTTTTACATTTTTTTCTCTGCAATTTTTTTCACTTACTACACATATATTATACTATCTTTTACATAAAATTCTGCAGGTTTCAAATATGACTACAACAACTTGTGGAAAAAAAATTCTGCAGCAAACAATAATTTGGTTCAACAACCAAGACTCAAATTGAAGAAGAACGCCCATAGTTGCAGCCATTACCGCAAAGCCGAACATCAACAAACCTGCAATTTCAATTTCAATTTTTTTTAACGAATCATCAAGTTTAATTGCAGAAATTGTATCATAACATGTTTCAATTTTTTTTCCTACAGGTTCAAAGATCAAAAGAGCAAAATAAATTCAATCAAATTAGAAGCAACAATCCAAAAGCTGCAGAAAGGAAGAAGAGTCGTATACTGCAAAATCAATAGCAACAATTGTCGACGATGTCAAAACGCGAAATCAAAATTTAACAACAACACGCAAGAAGAAATTCAGCAATTTGAAACACAATTTCAATATCAATTTCAATTCCTAATCACAAATCAAATTTCAGAAATTCCAATTCCTATTTCAATCATCAATTCAATTTCAGGATTTCATCAATTTTCCTATTTCAAACCCTAACAATTTCATTTCTTTTTCTCTCTAACTGGTTTGAAATTGAACATAAATCAAAGGAACAATCAATCAAAGAAAAAGGGAAAAAAAAAAAGAACTCACCGCAGCGGATCAACGGAACGGAGGGAACCGCGCCAACGAAGCAAGGCCGGAGATCAGACGGAGGGAGTACCTGAATCGGCGCCGAAATTGCACGGAGACGGAGGGAGTTTGCACGCATAAGAGAGACTGAGAATCGCTTCAGAGCAAAAAACCGTGTTTCTCAAAACAAACACGTTCAGGTTCTCTTCTATTTTAATATTTTTTCTGATTTTTATCATTTTTTTTTCTTCTTATAAGTTTAAGATTTTTATATATATTGGTTTGGGCCTAGCCCCACAAAATGGCTATCCCAACTCTCTAATTACTTATTACACACCCATGCTTCTTTTAAGTATTTCATTTTATTTTTATGTTTAATTAAATTTCTATTTTTACTAATTTTGTTTAAATTTAGTTAAATAAACAAAATATGTTGATCATTTTTACATACTAATTTCTTTAAATCAATATGTTAATTAATTAATTTCATGATATATAATGTGCATGCCAATTTCTTTGTGAATTTATTTTGACATTTTTCTTGATCCCTGAAATACCATGCTCACGATTATTTATCTGATCATTCACTTTTAACCACGATGTTTTGCCGTGTATATGCTTTTATTCTCCGGATGTTTTTCCATGTATATTATATCTGTTAGTTACCACGATGCTCTGCCGTGAATGTCTGTGTCTCTGTTTATTTATTACGTGATGTTTTGCCACGTATACCCGTTATTTATCAACACGATGTTCTTCCGTGTATGTTTTATTTCACATGACGTTCTTCCATGTATAATTGACTCTGATTTTTTGGGCCTCTAATAGAGTGTAAGACCCAATCCCCTTTTATACCAAAACCATTTTGGGCCTCAGTCATTGTATAAGTCCCTTTACAATTTTCAAAACTCTGACACGATGTTTTTCCGTGTATTTTCTCTCTGTTTATTTTTCACGATGTTTTGTCGTGCTTGCTTTTATTCTCACGATGTTTTTTCCGTGAATATATATTTTATCTGTCACGATGCTTTGCCGTGTACCTCTATTTTTATCCACAATGTTTTGTCATGTATTTTCTCTCTATTTATCCACGATGTTTTGCCGTGTGTTTTCTATTTATTTTCACTGTGATGTTTTGCCACGTATATCTTTTATTTATCTCGCGATGCTTTGCCGCGTATCTTTGTCCGCTGATTACATGATGTTGTTCCGTGTATTTCAGTTGATTTTTATTGTCTGATTACCATGATGTTTTTCCATGTGTATTCCGTAACTTTTTATCTGTTTAATCTGTTACACGATGCTTTGCCGTGTATTTATTTATTTCGTGATGTTTTGCCACGTATGCATGCTCCGTTAGAAACTCTTAGTTCAAATTTAATTTTCGATTAGGTTTGAAATAAGACAGACATTAGGATATTCTACCTTTGCATGATAACATTAGGTTAGATTTTTCCCTCTCGCCGTCGTGCGATTTAAACTTTATTTTCTGTAGTTCGTGCCCCTTAGGGGCGAACTACGACCGCTCTGATTTCTCAAGATCCCGTTTGAGAATACGTAGGCATAAGACTGCAAAGTCTTAGCGAGCGACCTTTTTATTTTTATCTCTTTCAATCCGACGTTTTCCCGGATATCTGCAACCTTTTCTTTTTTCCATCGTCTCTTTACATCCGATGTTTTCCCGGATATTCATATCGTTTCTTTTCAAAACAACTTTCCTTGTGACTTAAATTCAAATACATATTTGTTATCAAAACTTTCTTTCATTTCTTTGTTGAACAACTAACCAAACAGCATGGAAGCTCTACAACCGAGTAAGTGTTTATCCGCTTTCATTTAACCGCTTTCATATGTATATAACTGTATTGTGGGGCTGTTTCACTGTAAGTCTTCTTTCATAAACTCATATCAACTGTGTAATGCTAGTATAGATATTTAGAGTTTCCCCGACAACTACGTCTAGAACCAGACAAAATCCCGTCTCCTTACATCCGACGTTCTCCCGGATATTTCATCCTCCTTTGACAATGAGGATTTTCCTTTACAACAATTTTAGACAACTAGATATAGGAAATTTTCCCTTTGAACAGTTCATATACAGAAGGCCATTGTTCCAAGTGAAACCCCTTCTGGAACTGTTAATCAGCCTCCTCTTGGGCATTGTACAAGGACCCACAGGCTTCCTAAAAGCATCCCCGCCTCCTCTTGGGCGTTGTACAAGGACCCTTCGGCTTCTTAGAAGTTTTCACAGCCTCCTCTTAGGCTTCGTATAATGATTCTTCCTCAACGAAGATAGCCTTCTCTTGAGCTTTGTACAAATTGTCCCGACGACCTCCTAAAGGTATAGGAACAGAAACTAGTCATCTTGCTAGAGCAGTCTTTCAAATGAGTCTAGATCTTGATCCCGAAGCGTACTTTCTCTTACACAGTACAAAAGACACACCCAGTAGACTTGGACAGTCTATATCCCCTCTTGAGTCTCAAAGACATTCTCAAGTTCCTTCTAAACACAGGAAAAACCATTCCTTTTATTTTCATCCGACGCTTTCCCGGATATTCCTTTTCTTTACATCCGATGCTTTACCGGATATTCCTTTTCTCTTCATCCGACGTTTTCCCGGATATTCCTCCTATTTTCATCCGATGTTTTTCCCGGATATTCATATCTCATTCTTTAATCTCTTCACTCTTTTCAATCAATTCCTACAAATCACCTTTAGCTTCATATCTTGGGCTTTGAACAAGATACCCAAATATCTCTTTTCCTCCCATAGAATAGGAGGAACTACGATTGCTCTGATTTCCCTGTTTTCTTTAACGGGAATACGTAGGCATAAGATTGCAAAATCTTACCGAGAACACTTATAAAAAACCTTAGGTCCAGTACCTTACCAAAAACATCAAAAAACCCGAAAACAACAAAAATATCTTTTCAACATCTCTCAACCTTCCCAAAGGAGAAACTTTCCCATTTACAACAGATAAATACCAGTAAGTAGAAAGCAGTAAGGAAAATTGCTAACAACCCATGGATAACCATGTATAGGATGGGTAATTGACAACTCCCCATTGTATAACTTGACCCCGAACTCCCCAATCTCTTAGCATTTGTTAAAGAAAACATTTGCGTGCAAGGTTAGTTTGAGATAACTTCCCTTTCCTTTCCAGCTTCATAGGATAAATAAGAAATCAGAAAGTAGCACCCAATCCCATCCGCAGGCGGATGCGGGCGGTCACAAAAACCGCGCTACACTAGTGGGAATTAACTTTTCTATATCGGATCGTCGTGAGTGACCATCGGCCGAATAATGGACTCAATCAGTACAAGTTGTGACAAAAGGGTGACATGTGAACCCTTTCCTGAACATGATTGCCCCGGTATTCTGCCTTAGGGGTGAGTGATTACTCGTCTGGGAGAAACAGTCCATACTCTCGTGTTTTGTGAAACTGCTTCGATCTCGCTTTTGAGCCTAATACGAGGCTGCTACCTGCAAGCAGAAGGATGTGCACGTATGCCCCGTGCTGGATATAACTTCTGCAACTGAGGAAATCCAACTATGAACCATCACTTGTGGGGGGAGCACCCAGCAATGCTTTGCGCTGAATATGACTTCATGTCAGGCTTCTGTATGTAAACCTGTAACAAAAGAAATGCACATATGTGTCCCGGAGACTGCATGGTCTGAATCCACTGTCCGGGGTTAATCAACATTCAAAGCAATTTTAAATGCTTTCCCTGCACACGCAAATATAAAGCCTCAATGTTTTCAACAATGCAATGTTTTTTATCAAAAATTCGGACATTTTTTGCAAACAAAAACAGCGAAATGAAAACAAACAAGAAGCTTTTTGAATGAATAACCAACTTTATTGATTGAAATGCCCAGAATAGGCAAGTACATCAGGAAGCAATCCCTGGAAAGAGGTGATCGCTGAAAATTAAGAAAAGAAACTATCCTAATGGCAACATGAAAACAGCCTTTCACTGAGTTTCAATTCCGCTATGACCAGTATGTCTTCAAGACTCTCTGACTATCTTCGCTTTTCGAAGAAGATGATTGGCCTGATTCCTATCCTTTAGAGATTGCCAGCTTGAGTGAAACAATGAGGTAGTACAGATGACTCCGATTGCAGTCTTTGCTTAATCCCTCTTTTACGTGGACCGCCCTTTTCGGGTTTTCAATCCACCGGGATACCCATTTTTGCCTGAGTTGTCCTTGCGGATTTTCAACTCACCGGGTGTACAAATTTTTATTATTTTTATCCCTAACTTTTTCCCGAACCTTTTTATTCAGTTTTTATGGTTCGCCAGGATGCCCTTTTTTCCCAGGACTTTTCTCTTTTTTTTTGTCCTGCGGGTCTATTTATGCGAAGTATTTTTTTACTGCGTCTGAGTTGACTGGGGATGGAAGATCTTCACCATCCATGGTTGTAAGCATTAAGGCTCCGCCAGAGAAAACCTTTTTAACCACAAATGGACCTTCATAGTTCGGTGTACATTTTCCCCTGTGATCTGTGTTTGGAGGATGGATCTTTTTAAGTACCAATTCACCAACTTGATACTCCCGAGGTCGCACTTTCTGATCAAATGCCCACTTCATCCTTCTCTGATATAATTGACCATGGCAAATAGCTGTTAATCTCTTTTCTTCAACTAAGCTCAACTTATTGAATCGGGTGCGAACCCATTCTGCCTCATCCAGTTTGACATCCATCATAACCCTCAGCGAAGGAATCTCAACTTCAACTGGTAGGACTGCCTCCATACCATACACAAGTGAGAACGGTGTTCCCCCAGTAGATGTCCTTACTGATGTTCGGTACCCATGCAAGGCAAACGGTAACATCTCATGCCAATCTTTATAGGTCACCACCATCTTTTGCACAATCTTCTTGATGTTCTTGTTGGCCGCTTCAACAGCGTCATTCATCTTTGGACGGTACGACGAAGAATTGTGATGCTTAATTTTGAAGTCCCAACATAATTTTTCCATCATTTTGTTGTTGAGATTAAAACCATTATCAGTAATGATTCTTTCGGTCACTCCACAGCGACAGATGATATCTCTTTTCAGAAACCTGGCTACCACCTGCTTTGTGACATTAGCATAAGACGCTGCTTCCACCCATTTGGTAAAGTAATCAATAGCGACCAAGATGAAGCGATGGTCGTTGGAAGCGGTTGGCTCAATCTTTCCGATCATATCAATGCCCCACATTGCAAAGGGCCAAGGAGAAGACATGACATTCAACGGACTCGGAGGTACATGCACTTTATCCGCATAAATCTGACATTTGTGGCATTTGCGGGCGTATGAACAACAGTCTGCATCCATGGTCATCCAGTAATACCCCGATCTCAACAATTTCTTTGCCATTGCATGTCCTCCGGCATGGGTACCGAAAGAGCCTTCGTGCACTTCTTGCATCAACATGTTTGCTTCGTGTCTATCCACGCATCTGAGCAAAACCATGTCAAAGTTTCGTTTGTACAGCACATCCTCATTCAAGAAGAAACTTCCAGCCAACCTCCTCAGAGTCTATTTATCATTGTTGGATGCTCCAGTCGGATACTCTTGACTCTTCAAGAAGCATTTGATATCATGAAACCACGGCTTGTCATCAGACACTGCGTCAACAACAAACACATGTGCAGGCCTGTCAAGACGAGACACCTCAATTTTGGGCACATGGTTCCACCAATTCACTTGAATCATGGAAGATAATTTTGCCAAAGCATCAGCCATCTGATTTCCATTTCGAGGTATATGGTACAATTTCACTGTTGTAAAGAAAGTCAACAACCTCCTCGCATAGTCTCTGTAAGGAATCAAGTTTGGTTGATGGGTATGCTAATCTCCATTGATCTGATTGATCACTAGAGCAGAGTCCCCAAATATTTCAAGAGTCTTGATCCTTAAGTAGATGGCTTCTTCAATGCCTATAATGCAAGCTTCATATTCTGCTTCATTGTTGGTGACATCAAAAGTTAATTTGGCAGTGAAAGGTATATGAGACCCTTTTGGAGTGATAAGAACTGCCCCAACTCCGCATCCATTCATGTTGACGGCCCCATCAAACATCAATTTCCATTTGTCATCAGGATCTGGTCCTTCGTCAAACGGCGGTTCCTCGCAATCTTTATCTTTGAGAAACATGATGTCCTCATCAGGGAAATCAAACCTCATCGGCTGATAGTCATCAATTGGTTGTTGCGCAATATAATCTGACAAAATACTTCCCTTGATGGCTTTCTGAGAAGTATAATGGATATCGTATTCAGTCAGCACCATCTGCCAACGTGCAACCCGTCCGGTCAATGTTGGTTTCTCAAATATGTACTTGACAGGATCCATCTTTGAAATTATCAAGGTTATATGAGTGAGCATATATTGCCTCAATCGCTTAGCAGCCCATGCAAGTGCACAACATGTCCTCTCAAGCATTGAGTATCGTGATTCGTAATCATTGAATTTCTTGCTCAAGTAGTAGACGGCATATTCTTTCTTACCCGTCTCGTCATGTTGACCGAGAACACAACCCATGGATCCTTCAAGCACAGTCAAATACATGATTAATAGTCTCCCTGGAACTGGAGGCATGAGAATTAGAGGTTCCCGCAAATATTCTTTTATTTTCTCGAAACCCCTTTGGCAATCATCATTCCACCTAACCGCTTGTTCTTTTCTTAACAGCTTAAATATTGGTTCACAAGTGGCTGTGAGGTGAGATATGAACCGTGCAATGTAGTTCAATCTACCCAGGAAACCACGTACTTCTTTTTCTGTTCTTGGTACAGGCATTTCTTGTATTGCTTTTATTTTGGCAGGATCAACCTCAATTCATTTATCACTTATAATGAAACCCAACAATTTACCGGACCGTACTCCGAAAGTGTACTTATTTGGATTCAGCCTGAGTCAAAATTTTTTCAACCTTTCAAACAGCTTCTGCAAATTGACCAGATGCTCTTCTTCTGTCCGAGACTTGGCAACCATATCGTCTACATAACACTCAATCTCCTTGTGAATCAAATCGTGGAATAGTGTTACCATAGCTTGCTGATACGTTGCCCCAGCGTTCTTTAACCCAAAAGGCATCACCTTGTAATAGAAGGTACCCCACGGGGTAATGAACATTGTCTTCTCCATGTCTTCTAGTGCTATCTTGATTTGATTATACCCGGAGAAGCCATCCATGAAAGAGAATACCGAGAACTGAGCGGTGTTGTCAACCAGTACATCAATATGAGGTAAAGGAAAGTCGTCTTTCGGACTTGCTCTATTTAGATCCCGGTAGTCAACGCACATTCTGACCTTACCATCTTTCTTTGGCACAGGAACAATATTCGCAACCCATGGTGGGTAATTAGTGACGGCCAGGAATCCCGCATCTAACTGTTTTTGTACCTCCTCTTTGATCTTGAGAGCCATTTCTGGTTTAGTTCTCCGAAGCTTTTGTTTGACAGGAGTACATCCCTCCTTCAACGGCAACCTGTGCATAACAATGTCTGTATCTAACCCCAGCATATCTTGATATGACCAAGCAAAGATGTTGATATATTCCCGCAGCATACTGATCAGCTCTTTCTTTACCTCAGCCTGCAGACTGGCTCCAATCTTAATTTCTTTCCTTGCGTCCTCGGACCCAATGTTGATAACCTCAATTGTCTCTTGGTGAGGTTGAATGACCCTCTCCTCCTGCTTCAACAATCTAGCCAATTCTTCGGGAAGTTCACAGTCTTCTTCATCCCCTTCTTCGGCTTGATAAATTGGATTATCAAAGTCATACTTGGCCATAGCAGAATCGTTATCAATGAAATCCGGGCGATTAAGTCTGCATGATTGGGGGTCATGCTTTATTTTAGAATGAGACTTTTAGAAAAAAGGAAACAAAAATAAAACGTTGCCATTTTATTGTTTTTCTGCAAAAATAAAAATGAAAGACAAGGAACATAAAATTTGCATGTAAAACGTCCTTTATTAATGATAAAAAAACCTTGCAAATGCAATTATGAGGCCCTACAAATGGATCTACACGCCTTGGGCAGAGCGCGAGATTTTAACATGCAACAGAAAAAAAACAAAGAAAATTACTCTGTTTGAAGAGTAACTTGAACAATTTCTTCAACAGACCAATTGCAAAGCTCTTGACCCGGTACACACGGGCGCACCCAATTGTCGAGATCACAATCACTGTCGACGCCATCTTCGCTTGCAGCACACATCTGATTTGGATTAATGATTCCCCAGCTATAGAAAGTAATCGGCCCCTTGCGCTCTGTTGCAGCAGCTTGATACGGATTATAGCCTACGCCGAACTTATCTTCCTTTGCAGAGACCTCAATTAATTTGCCCCAACCTTGGGCATTACCTGCTTTGACTACTTCCACTGCCTGTTTGTAAGAAGCAATAGAAGTACCCACCTGTTCTTGACTCTGAGAAGATACTACCTTTGAAGATGAATCACCAGTATTGACTGCCTCAAATGCTTGACACAGCATCTCATGGATCTCTCCGTCCATTTCCACATACTTAAAGGTAGACAGCTGACTGACGAAGATGTCTTCCTCTCCACATACAGTCACCACTTGACCGTCAACCACATATTTCAACTTTTGATGCAACGTAGATGTCACTGCCCCAGCGGCATGAATCCACGGTCTACCTAACAAGCAACTATATGCGAGTTGAATGTCCATCACATAGAACACACACTTAAACATTTGAGGACCAATCTTTACTGGGAGCTCTACCTCTCCGAATATAGAACGTTTCGAACCATCGAAAGCCCTCACTACCAAATCACTTGGTCTTAGAATAATTCCATCAGCGTCTAACTTCATTAAGGCCTTCTTTGGTAACACGTTCAGGGAAGACCCCGTGTCTACCAACACATGAGACAATACTGCACCCTTACACTCCAGGGTGATGTGTAATGCCCTGTTGTGATTGCGACCCTCAGAAGTCAAATCATAATCTGTAAAACCTAGCCCATGGCTAGCATTGACATTAGAAATAACAGACTCCAGTTGATTCACAGTAATCTCTTGAGGTACATAAGCCATATTTAAGATCTTCAAAAGTGCTTCTCGATGAGCTGCAGAACACATAAGCAACGACAGGATAGAAATTTTTGATGGCGTTTGGTTCAACTGATCAACCACTTTATGATCACTCTTTTTGATAAGTCTCATGAACTCCTCGACTTCTTTCTCAAAAGTACCTTTCTGCACAGATTCAGGAACAACAACATCTTCTGTAGCCACCTGTTTACCCTTGGCTTTGGCTACTGCCTCAGCTTCAGCATTAGTTCTCAGAGTCTGTGGAGCAAACAAGCGTCCACTTCTGGTAAAGCCACCAAGACCTCCAAAATTATCAATATTGGAACTACTCCCAGCTGGAATTTCCACTTCTTGCTTTTCTCCTTGGTAGTAAACATCTGCACCGTAGTGCCATGGGATAGCCCGTTCACTAGTATAAGGAACTGGTCCTGGTATCGTAATAGTAACAGGACTCACTAGATCAGGCACAATGATAGCAGCAGGTGTTGGCACTTGAATTTTAGCTGGTGTAAAATAAATGGTAACAGCCGACACAGCATCGTCCTTTTTGTCCTACTGATCAAACTGTAGGCAACCCTCATCAATCAAACTTTGAATACCGGCCCTCAGTTTATCACAACCATTACTCTGATTCTCGCAATCAACACAACCTTCTTCGCAGCCAGGGAACACTTGCCCCTTCAACAACCGAGCCTTCATAAAACTCAAAGGAGTCCTCACCCTGTTCACATCAGTTACCAAATTCAAAACTTTCCCATCTTCAATGGTGTTGACCTTTGGCACATTATGATTTGGCATGGGATTCTGAAGCACATTTGGTGGAGTTGAGAAATTAATTTCTTTGGCATTAATCAAATCCTGTACCTTATGCTGAAATGCCCGACACTTTTCAATAGAATGACTTGGAGCCCCAGAATGAAACTCACAGCGGACATTAGCATCATAACCCTTTGGTAATACAGCAGGAGCCGGACCCATCGTACAAAGCTCCACCAGATTAAGCTTCAACAATTGAGTTAACAAAGCTGCGTAAGTCAAAGGCAGAGTGTCCATATGCCTGTCAGTCTGTCTCTGCTGATACGATCTCCGCGGCTGTTGATTATTCTGTGGCTGAACATTCTGTTGTTGTGGCTGTGATTGAACTTGTGAACTAGGAATGGTTACAGCAGCAACCTGATTATAGGAACCTGGATAGCCTCTACCTCTTCCTTTATTCTTATAGACAGAACTGGTCTCCCCCTCTCTCTTTCTGGTAGCTCCAGCAAATAGCTTCCTCACTCCTGAAGAGCTAGCACCACTGACGTCTTGTATTTTTTCGAGCTTCAACAAACTTTCAATCCTTTCCCCAACGATTATAATGTCCGCAAACCCAGTTGAAGGACAGGCAGCCAACCTCTCAAGATAAGTTCCCTGAAGAGTACCCATAAACATGTCGGCCATCTCTCGATCCTGCAGAGGAGGTTGAACCATGGCAGCCAACTGGCGCCATCTTTGAGCATATTCTTTAAAATTTTCCTTCGCACTCTGAGCCATACTCTGCAGCTGAGTACGGTTTGGAGCCATATCCATGTTGTATTGATACTGCTTGACAAAAGCTTGGGATAACTCCTTCCAGTTCCTTACAGAGGTCCTGCTCAACTTCATATACCATTCTTGAGATGCCCCAGTAAGGCTGTCTTGGAAATAGTACATCCACAATTTCTCATCATCAGTATGAGCGGTTATCCTCCCCACATAGGATTGAAGATGAGTTTTAAGACACGTAGTGCCATTGTACTTGTCAAATGTTGGTGGCTTGAACTTATGTGGAATTCTTACTCCAGGTACCAATCCCAAGTCGGAAACATCAAAACCAAGAGTGTTTTGGGATTCAATAGACCTGATTTTTTCAGCGAGCTCGTCGAATCTACGAGTGTTCTCATCTTCAGCATCCAACAGAGTGAACTGCTCATCTTGGTTGTCTTCCACGACATGACGAACCCCAGTATTTCTAGGAGGGTCAACACCTGCATTAATGCCATTCTGATTACCATTATCTCTATTATTGACATTGTCATTCTGCACCTCTACTTGTGGCCTCTCGACCATTGCCCTGAGTCGTTCCTGATTTTGGGCCATACCAGTCATTAGTGCCATAAACTGGTCCATCCTGTTCCTCAGCTCGGTTAATTTAGTCTACATTTGATCCATGATCTTAGCTTGGTTTCTGCGAGTTGTGTACCGGTGAATGTGATTATCAGCTATAGTACCTGAAAATTGTAGAAAAATCAGAAATCCACATCCCAGCACCTGAAAAGCAAGCAACAAAATGCAAAATGATATATGCTATGCAAATGTCATGTTTATTCATTTTGGGGCATTCCTTCTTTCGATTCCAGTTTGACCGAAATGGAATAACACATACGCCTGCAATTGCTAATATTGATAGAACATCATAGGTGCATATTAATGAATCAGCATATCCACCATAAACGACCCAGTGAGTGTGTGATCCATTGTATAATTTGATGAAGAATCCACCTGAATAATACCAAAACGAAACACCAATAACATAAATGAAAACCCACAACCAGGTGTGGAACTGTCAAATACAAATTTGTTCTGAACAAATACAACTGAAAGCATGAATACAAATAAAAGACAACCCATCAACAAGCCTGATGGTGAGTTCTCGGAACAACAACGAAAATGCTTCAGACACTGAGCCCATACAAGTCCTCCCGAACCTCCTTGAGAAGTGCTTTGGTAACTGGATCATTAGGGCGCTCTGTAAGACTCCTGATCAGCTGACTCCTTATCTTGACAGCTTCCTCCAGCTTCCTGATTTGATCTTTAACAGCTAAATCTTTTACTTTCTTTACTCCAGCGCGAACTTTCATATCTTCAATCTCTCGGTTGGCTGAACTAAGTTGCTTGAGAAATTTGCTTTCTTTACTCTTCAAATTCTTTTTCAATTCATCATTTTCAGCCCTGATTCTTCCTTCAATCTCCCTTCGGCACTCGGAGAATTCATCCCATCTTTGCTGCCCTTTGGAAAGTGCATTTTCAGACTTTGCCAACTGCTCGTTGATACGCTTGCACGCCTCTTTTAATGCCATCTCATTTTGTTTAACCTTGCTAATATAAACGGTATCCTCAAAAATTCTTTTCTCATTTTCCTCATGACGCTCGGTTAATTTTTGAAGTTCATACTCAACATTACGCTTATCATAAAGCGTCTTTCGGAGTCCTTCGCTTAGCTTCTCATTCATCTTAACTGCCTTGTCCTTTTCTGCCTAAAGCTTATTATATTCAATAACACTTATCATGTCGCAGGCTCAATAACAACTGGATCTGATGGACTTTCCATAGAGAACGGCAAAAGAGTGATTTGAACTCTTCTCTTCAACCATGCATCATACTGAGGAGAAGACACGTTATTGCACTTGCCAAAGATAACTTTACCTTTTGTTTGCAAATTGCCCCAAGCCCCGGCCGCTTGCCTTACCAACAAAAGATTATCTTTCACAGAGAAAAAGAAAGATTCTTCCAATTCACTATCCTTCGGAGGATCTATTAAAGCAAATCCCAACTGTCTCCTTAGAATAACAGGATTGTAGTTGATGCAACCCTTTATTCCCAAGAGTGGCACATTTGGATGTCTTCCACAACTACTGATAAAATTCCCACCCATCGTTCTTTGATCAAACCAACGAATACCTTTTGTCGTCAACTTAATTAACCTTTTAGCCCAATTCTTTGAAGGATGAGGATCCAGGAAAGCCTCAGAATTCGGTAAGTGTCTCATGAGCCATTTATGAAACAGAGGTGCACAACATCGAACCAATCCCCCTCGTTTCTTCTCATTCCTATAATGCACAGAATAATACAAATCACCCAAGAGAGTAGGTATAGGATTCCTCAACACAAAGATATGGATGGCTCTCATGTCTACAAACTTAGGCTCATCAGCAAATAACATAATCCCATAAATGCTCAAGGCCAGAATAGCACAAATTGTTTCCCATTGAGCTTTAGCAGCGCACTCTTCCGCTTTGGCAACCAAGAAATCCAGATGAAAACCGGATAAACCTCCTTTGGTGGCGAGGTTATCTTTTACCACAGGTACACTCAGATGGAGAGCCTTGGCTACCTCCTCATGCTTTGGAGGATGCATATCAGAGTTAAAAGGAATCTGGTGTTTGAGAGGCACACCTAGAAGAATGGCATACTCTTCTAGCATCGGAGCCAACTGAAAGTCCGAAAAAGTGAGCACCTTAACTGTGGATCATAAAACTGCAAGCAAGTATGAATGACACTCCTCTCTGAAGCATTCAAATCATAAACCACAGTCAGAATCTCCCCATGAGCCTTTCGGAACATACCCACATAATCTGGAGTAATAAGGGATACCATCTTCTGTAACTGATCCACTTTGGTGTTAAAGAATGTGTAATGCACATTATTCTTTCTTGGAACATCCATAGCTGCAAAGGGAACTGTCAACCGGAATCAAAAGGAAGTATACCCTGCAAATGAATAAACATGAAGGTTAAATGATAAAATGCGAATGATGATATGTATGCAAGGGCATGTGATCATTGTTGAACATATATTGCTGAACCCACTGTACTGTTGTCTGAATTTGGTGAGATACACAAAACCAGGATCAAAGGCCCAATAACAAATCCAGAACAAATAGAAACCAGGTATGATGAAAGGTTCAGTAGCAAATCCAGAACAATAAGAAAACCGGGTATGATGAAGGTCAATGGTTCCTGCACACCTGTAAATAATCCCCCCAATCTCACATGCATGTACTAGAAAGCGAGGATTCTAAAATTCAGATCTTGGAATGAGAGACAATAACACATTCAGCCCAAAGGATACAATGCTATCGCCAAACAAAGAGATCGTCCTCTGATTCTCCTCAAAATAAAGAGGGGTCATCCTAAAGGTCATCCAGACTTAACAGCTCTTCCAGATAGCTCTACCATTGTGGCAGACCCACAACGCAGAATTCTCTAGAGAGAACTACATCCAGATTGTGTTTCAAATTCCCTCCTCGCACCGAAATGGAGCGTGAGAGGATATGAAACACACTAAACATAAGTGCACTCAGGCCTGTGTACTGGGCCTATCTCTCAGATTCCCCATCCCACCAAACAGAAACAGCACAATCCAGCATAATACAGTATATGAAATGAAAATGCTAAAATGCAGTAAATATAGTAATGTACAGTAATATACAGTAAAGCAGTAATACGATAAACAACAAAACAGTAAAACAGCACCGCAACATAGCAATAAACACCCAATGAAAGAAAAACAGACAAGCGCTAGGATTGACTCGCCTAGGGAACCAGAGATTCTCGGTCTAGTCCCCAGCAGAGTCGCCAGCTATCGCTCCCGGGATTTTCATCCAAGTACAAACGCGAAAGTGGCGTGGAAACAGAGTCGCCAGCAATGTGTATTTATCCCAAGAGAGGGAAAGGAAACACTGTATAAACCTGAGGGAAGGAAAGAACACGGTCTTGCGACCAAGAGAATTGGGTTCGGGAGTCGGTTACGCGAGAGGAAGGTATTAGAACCCCCACGCGTCCATCTTACTCGATGGGATCCACGCTTGTTGTCTCGATCAAAGGGTGTAGGAAACGGGAAATGAACTGCTAACTGGAGAACTGGAAATGAAAGGTAGAAAGGAGAAAGGAGAAAAAGGAAAGAAGTGACTCGATAGGACATTATCGTTGTCCTAGGCCTACGTATTCCCTCAGTGCAATGGGAAAGTTAGAGTCAACGTAGTTCGACGGACTACGGGGAAAGGTTGCTCGTCGAGATGTCGCCTCTCGTGCCTACGTATCTTCAATCAGACGAGAAAGAAGAATCAGAGCAAATGTAGTTCGGCTCAACAAGGGTTGCTTTGTTTGTGTTTTTTAATGGAAACGTCAAAGGGCGCGTCCCAGCAGTTAGGTGTTGCAGCTCGCTGTATGGAGACTTAGGCGTTACCTGTTTGCGGTAGAACGGACATGACGATTCCTTAAGGAATAGAATGAAGGAGATGAGAAGAGAATTTGTTTGTTTTTGTATTTTAGAAAAGAAGTGTTTTGATTATTTTGTGTTTACAACACATATTGTATTTAAGTCTTTCACATAGGATCGAATGCCTCGCATATCGACCCAAGACGGGACGTATACTAAACATTCTAAGAAAGTGAGAGAAGACCCCTCACTATCTTATTCTTACATGAAAGGCTCAAATACAATATATGTTAGGCCTTTATTAAGTGTTTTTTCTTTTGTTTTGAGATGAGAAGAAGAAAAACTCAAAGGTTGAGCAAGGTAAAAGTCTAAAGGGAGACTAACAATCCTAGGAGTTGTCATGCTTGGAGATCCTAAGGGTTAAGTGTGGTTTAGAAACCTAATCCTAAAAGAAAGAAGAAGAGGAATGAGTTCTAACTTACTTCTAAGATGGAAGTTAAGTTAAAAACTCAAAGGGATGAAAGAGATTGTACCAAGAAAAGGATTGAAATGCTTTGCACAAACACAAAAGAAAAAAAACATTAAAAGATGAGGGAAGAAAGTATGTGTGGAAGCATATCCACACATTCAACTTACCATTAGCCCCTACAAAAAATGGTTAGTGCCAAAGCAATTCAAATATTGAAGTACAAGTGAAGAAGGTGAACAAATAAGTCCTAGTGTTCTAAAGAAAACTCTAAGAAGCTTCTAAAGTTCTAAACCTAAAAAGAATAGACCACTAAAGGTTGGTACTGACCTAGGGCAGTAGCAAGGCTTACTTACATCCCCCAATGGTTACAAAGGCTTACAATATCAATCTATGCCTAAACAATCTACCAAACATCTAAGGAATGCAATGATATGCACTAAAGATGAATCAGGAACATTTAAGAGATGCAAAACATGCAATGATGCAATATGAAACACCACAACCAGTAGGAAACCACTTCATAAATGTCATTAAGTAACCATGAATTATCATCCATATCATGAGAATAAAACTCAAGAAGAAGTAGTGGGAAGAAGTAGAACAATGTCACACAAGAATCCACAATGTTGTTTACTTACAAAACAAGTCACAAAGGTGAGGGAAATGCAATTATGAATGCAAATGAACATGGATCAGTAGCATACATGTTATAAGATGACATGAGACTGCACAAATGAACAAGTTTGATTCATACACAAGTCACATTAGAGATTAAGAAGAAGAGAACACAAGTTGAAGTTCAAACAAAATGAAACATGCTTCAAATGTTCATGTAATTGTAGTGCATATGATATGACATTTATGAGTCAATAAAAATAGATGAAATGGTTCATATACTATAGAGGGACATGTAAGAAATAAAGGGAATGGCATACCAATATGAGATACACACAAGCTATGTTTAAGTAGAACAAGTGATAGATGCACAATTAAGCATGAATGCAAGATGAACATCAATGGCAAAACATGTCAAAATGAAATACGGAAGACCTATAATTTGACATACATGACCTATAATATTCAAGAAATGAACTATAAAATGATCACACAATTTCTAATGCCATGGCACAAGTGCCTCCTAATCAAACAAAGATTGAAAAGTTCAAGGAAAGCATACAATCATGACCTATAACAATCAAGCAATACAAAAATAAAAATGCACTTGGAAAAATCATGGAATTATGTCACACATTACCTAAGTCAGAATGGGATCACACATCAAAAGTATAGCTCAAAAATCAACAAGAAACATGTTCAATTAATGTCCAAGAACTCACAAAAGGCCACTAAGAAAGATGGAACAAAATGAAGTTCAAATGCTATGCAAAAGTGGTTTTAAAAATTTAAAAAAATATGTATTAGATGCATTAAGATGTCACATAAACACCTACCAAATATCATGTAAAAAATCAGATTTTAACTAGCTCAATTAAAATGAAAATGAAGCATGTATCAAGAAAAAAGGTCTTTTAAAAAGAAATTAAAAGAAAATGGTGAAAATAAATGCAACAATTAATAAAACCAAAAATTAAAAAAATGGAAAATTATTTAAAAGTGTTTAGATGCTTGGTGAATTTTAATAGAATTTTTATTATGAATTTGCTATTTTTAATGAAATCAAAACAATATATAAAAAAGAAATTAAAAAGAGAATGTAAACATGCAGGGGGTGCAGCGTGAGTAAAATGTTAGTTCAAAATGTGATTGGGCTCAAACAGAGGTGTGTGAAAAGCAAATATGATTCAAGTCCAATAAGGCGCGTGTATGTGTGAATTACTGTGTACACTTAGTCAAACATGGATTCAAACACAGCCATAGGATCAAGTCAAATAAATCAATCAACACAAGTAAGTAAATCCAATGGATGAGATTCAAGGATCACCGCAATTATCACGCACGCACCCACATGCAACAGGTCAATGGTCAATGATTCAGAGAGAGAGAGAGAGTCACGTGAGGGGAGTGTGCTTCATTTATACGTTGGCGCGTTGTGGAGCATTGGATCAACTAAATCAAATGGTTGTGATATGTTCTGGTGATTAAACCCTAGCAAACCCTCACCGGCCGGAGAAGGACCTCCGTTCATCTTCTCCGGCCACCTCCGGCCACTGAAAATACTCAGATGTTCCATAAATTTAAGAAATGCATATCAAAATGTTCAGGAAGTCACGTAGAATGCAAATCCACACTTAGATTTCACAGATCATGCATAATCAAAGAGAATCGAACGATCAAAGTTTGCCCTAAGTTTGGATCTACACCTCTAAAAGGTCTATCAACTAGCCAGATTACTCACACTGCTTCTATTAAGCCGTCATCAACATGAAACAAGCTTAAAACAAACTAAATCTACAAGAATCAGTTCAATGAAAACAAACCTGAAAGAGTGAAATCCTTCGATTAAAAGAAATCCAGAGGTGAGAACTTGATCTTGATCTTTCTAAGAGCAAAATAAATGCTCTAAAGCTTCGAATCTTGATGAAAATAGAGAGAAAATCAAATCTGAAGTGAGATTTCACTTGAGGAATTAATCTTGTTTCAGCTTGTTCTTGACCAGTAATGAACTATTGAGGATGATGATGATGAAACAAAGAAGAGCTCGTACAATGAGAGAGAGTACAGAGAGAATTTTCAGAGAGAAAGTGAGAATGATTGGTGAAATTTGTGAAAATGAATGAAGCTCCTGCAAAAACAGTTAGAGGTTTCTATTTAAAAGGCTGGTTAAGATGTTAACCATTGTAGTTAACAGTTAGAAGTTGAGTTAGTGGAGCTGGTTAACTGAGTTGGTGAGTGAAGTTAGTTATGGACGAGTTGGAAAGGTTTGGTTAGAGTGTGGAGAGGTTTATGTAGCTTATGGTGTTAATGATGAATGATGATGGTGATGTTATGGTATTGGTGATGATGTATGTTGCAGCAAAATGAAACTTATTTAACAAGTCTCTCATTTCCTCTTTGGTGTATGGTCATGTATGTGTATGTAATGTGTAAGAAATATTGGTCCAAATGAAGAAAAGAATGGCTGGTGTGTAGTGTGTATGCGTGCAAACAAGCTAAACAACAATAACAATGACATGACATTCCAATTTTGGCAGCCTCACATTCAATGAAAACATGGAAGTTTGAGGGTGTAATTCTTTGTGTATGGTGGATGGAATGAGGAGTTTTTGGTGTCATTAGAAAGAGGAAACATGGTAGAACAAGTTTGTTGTTGGAATCCAATGGAATATAGGTTTGGAAGATGATGAAAAATAGCTTAGAACTTCAAGGCATAAAACTGACTTCATGGGTGTGGCAACTTGTTGCATGCATGGCAACATGGCCTATGGAAATTTCATAGTGAGACCCCCATGTTTGGACCACTATAACTCCTTCATAACTTGTTCAAATGGAAAAATGTCTAACATCAAAGTTGAAGAGGACATGGAGAAGAACAACTTTGATGTTCAACATTTTTTCATTTGAAGCTTTATTCAATGAGAAAAATGGATTGACATTTGACACACCAAGTGTTTGATGAAATTATGGCCTGGAGGCCTGAACTTGCCTTGCCATGACTTGAAATTTGCCTTGATTTTGCCAAACTTTGTTTGATCATAACTCTCTCAATTTTGATCCAATGGAAGAGTTCTTTATATGGATTTGAAGGTTAAGATGTTATCTTTAATTGGCTCAACTTGGGCCTGAAGTTTGAAGCTTTTATCATAGAGAAAGAATGCCTTGAAGTGTAGTACAAAATGGTCCAAACTTGCCATTTTTGGAAACCCTAAGTTTCTTAAAATTGCAACTTTGTACATTTCTTGACTTTTGATGATTCCTCCATCATTTCTTGATCAAATCTTGTCCAATGAACATATGTAACTTGAATTTCATGATTTTGACCTTAAAAAGCCAGGAGTTGACTTTTTCCACTGCACAGTTGACTTTTCCCCCAATTTCTTGATTCTCAAGCAACTGACCAATTGAACCTCTTCTGAAATGAACCAATGGGCAATCTTCCATCCTTAGATGCTTAACATCATGTAGAAAACATTGAGATCCATTTTGAACCAAAATTTCATCAGGAGACTGCTTGAATCACCAACCCTAATTTGGACTGTTTTTCCTAGGAGATGATGAACTGTCCAACTTCTTGGTGAATTCTCCTCTTCAAATGACTTGTCGGATCAAATGGGATGAAATGAGGTGTAAGAGACCTTTGAGGCTTGTTGGGAGGCCCTTGGCTCTAGCTCTCTTTCTTTGAAAGATCAATACTCTGAAGACCACTAACCACATGCCCTTATGCAAGATGTATGATATATGAGATGCAATGAGGTATAGATGCCATGCAATGAAACATAAGCTAGGCAATAACAAGAGGGCAAATTTTGGGGTATTATAGCGTCCATCGTACTCGATAGGATCCACGGTTGTTGTTACGATCAAAGGGTGCGAGTATCTGAAGCTCATTTGCTAACTGGAAACAGAACGAGAGAAAAGGGAAGGAACGAGAAATGGAGAAACAAGGAAAGAAAAGAAAAGGTGACTCGATAGGACATCGCCTTCCTAGGCCTACGTATTCCCTTGGGAGTGGGAAAGTCAGAGTCAACGTAGTTCGGAGGGCTACGGGATTGTGGGGGAAGGTTGCTCGCCAAGACATCACCGTCTTATGCCTATGTATCCTTAATCTAACGAGAAAGAGGAAATCAGAGCAGTCGTAGCTCAACCTACAGGGTCTTGTTGTTTTGTGTTTTTTAAGTGGAAGACGCCAACGTTCGCGCTCTAGCAGTTTAGGTGTTGCCGCTCGTTGTATGGAGTCTTACGTGATTAACTGTTTGCGGTAGAACGGAAATGACGTATCCTTTACGAATAGAGTGAGGGAGATGAGAAGAGAATCCTGAAGGAAGACGATTGTTTGTTTTTGTTTTTTAGAAGAAAGTGTTTTGATTTATTGTTTGTGGCACGTTTCGTGCTAAAGACTATGACATAGGAGCGAATACTTTACAAGGTCGCTCCCAACAGAACGTTTGCAAAGCATCCTAGCAGAGTGAAGGAGACCTCCACTAACCATTCCCCATGTGGTTAAGGCTCGTGGCACACTCCACATACGATTGTTATTAAGTGTTTTTTAGCTTTTCTTTTGAGATGACAGAAGAAAGACTCAAAGGTGAAAGGAAAAAACTACGGGATACTAGGTCCTAATGTTATCATACAATGGTGGCCCTATAGTTGAGGTTATGAGGGGACTATCCTACCTGTTTTCATGCACGGATTTCTAGCCTAATGTCTCTCCTACCTCCAACTTAATCGGAAATTAAGTGGAGCTAGGAATCCTACGGGATCATGTGAATCAACACAAGTAAACATTATTCTAAACAATCACAAAAGAGATAAGTGAATAAGAAGTGAGATGAAGAAGGAATCATGTAAGTGTAAACAAGCATGTAAAGTATCATAAGCAACTTACCATCTCCATGCCAAGCTCAACTATCAAGTAGTCGAAAGCAAAGTACAAAACGATGTCCTAATGCACAAGGAAGTGCTCTAGTTCTATCCTAGGAGCAAAATTAAACCATAAGCAATGAAAAGGGAACCCTAGAGGTACATAACATACAAGGGGAAGTAGCTAAACCTATTCTATCCTATCTTATGTTAATGTCCTAATCAATGTCAAAAGGTTACAAGTTATGTCTTACATCAACACACAACCTTTGCTATTTACCAACTATGTCAAGAAGACTTGTAAAAGTCACACAAAAGGGAAGTCAAGTCAAGTATTCAAGAAACATGTGTAATATAACATGTAGAAAGCAAGCTTGAAGTATGAAGAAGTAATCATGGAATGTACATCAATCATGTTCAAGTGGTTGGAAAGTTGCATCCAAAGATGGCGCATAAAGCATGCTTTAATCATTCAAGGTTATACAACAAGTGAACAAGTGTGAGATGAACTCACAAGTCATAGGTCAGAAGTGGAGGCATGTATCTAGTGTGTAAGATCAATCTCAAATTGTCACAACATTTCATGTTAAACTCAATCTCAAAAGCTAAAGGAAGTAAGGGTAGAAACCACACTTAAGCATCTTTTAAGGCATGTAACTTATCAACCAAGGAAAGAGAAAAGAAAGAACATGTTAAAGTATCATCCAATCATCCACACCAAAATTAAGACACCTATATTATCCCATATTTGAATACCAAAAGCAATGAACAAAATTGACATACAAATGATGTTACAAGAGTGGTAAAAAATTCACTTTGTCTTCCACTAGAAACAAAACAAGTTCACGTATGTAAAAGTAAATCCAAAGTCAAGCAAATCAAGTGTTTATACACATGAGGCAGTGGAAAATGATATGTGGAGTGATGCATTTATATATCAAAAGCTTTGTACAAACATGGCACATCCAAAGTCCAAGTGAAACAACAAAGTTAACTTCTCATTCATGTTCAAACTTGTGAAAGCATAATACCAATTAGAAGCATATGAAGTGACCAATAAATTCATGTGGGCAGGTTATGATTCATGTTAAAACACATGTGAAATGATTCATAAAAAATATCCTAAAGAGGATAGCACAAATACATCATCAAACTAAAACACCTAAGCAAACATCAAGCATAATCGAGTAAGCAACTTAGGGTTCAAAAAGAATCATGTAAGTCATGATAAAAAAGCAACATTTAAGGATAAAAAAGGCACCTAAAATTTCATTGTATATAGGCTCAAACGTGCCCTCAAAACTGGTTTTAAAGAGCTCTCACATTGGCATTAAACTTGACCTAGTTCTAGCATGTATCAAAAATTGGCCATGTAATGGATTCGTCCATGAAATATAGTTAGAATCTTTAGAAAATTAGGAGGAATTAACCATGTCATTTTAAGTTCAGTGGGTTAACATGTACAAAAAATTGGATCAAAATCATGCATCAAAAGCATTCAACTAATTGCAGACATCAAGCACATGTCAAGGATGATCATATAAAGTAAAGCTTAAAAGATGAAATTAAAAAGCATTCCAAAATTCATGGACAAGATATCAATCAAGCATAAACATGTTAAGTAATCAAGTGGCTACTTGCATACCAAAAATCAGGTCCAAAAGATTAGAGGAAGGTCACTTTTTGTGGCTTATATCACAAGGTACACCATTATAAACACATACCATTAAAAATTCCAAGAAGAATATCCCAACAGCTCAAAAATGAAATTACAATTCATAAAAAATTAATTAACATGTTCAAGAACAGTCTTGAATTTTTTCAGGATTTTAGGACAATTTTTAGTATTTTTCAAAATTCATTTTGAAATGTGTAAGAAAAAAAGAAAAAATAAAAGCACAAGAACACAAGGGAGGGTGTTACACTAGCAAGATTACAGTTCAGTTATCGTGTTGGACTCAAGAAGGGAGGGGCGAATAGCAGTTGACTAGGCCTAATCATACCAAAAATGTTCTCTTGTGCTGAAAAAAAATAAGGGAATGGTGGAAATGGCGTCACGTGAGAGGGAGCATACTCATTAATGAGGTGGCTCTCCCTCCCTCGCTTGATTCATCACACGGCTGGGAATATTATGCTGCCACATATTATTATTTCACATCATTTATGTTCAGCACCATATGAGCAAAATAAAAAAATTTTACATTAACATTTTCCATCAATTGGTCAAGTACATTTAAATGAGGATAAGACAAAAAAGCATCTCCACCCTCTAAGAAGACGACACATGGTCGTCTTCTTCATGCTTCATGCACAAAATGTGAGTTGTACCCTCCATAGCTAGTGAGCTTGCGAAAAAAAATATGCAAAATGGAATTCTTTAACAACACACTACACATTATTCTTGATCGTTTTACATGAAATAATAGTCCAAATTGAAGCCCACAAAACGTAGATCATGAATCCATGGTTAGAACTTCCATTAAATCAACACACAAGAAAATATAAAGGGGATAAATTATGACTCCATACTTTGAAGTATCACATTTTGAACCATTCCTTGTCCAAACACATTGCCTCTTCATAGAGGACTTCAGAGGTACGTTAACCACATGATTTCAAGACCTATGGAGGTTCTACCATGGTGCTAAATTTCAAGAATCACAAATCTGGATGAAGCTTTACTCACGTAAAAGAAATCCGATAACTTCCTACAATTCTTCTAATCAACTTCAGGAAAGCAAAATAAATGCTTTGATCTTCTCAGATCTTGCAAAAACTCCCAAAAATGAAGAAGAAGATGAACCCTACTAAGACAATGGTGGTGATTCTAGATCCAAAATAGTGCATACAGAAGAGAGATTGAGGCTTGGTGATGATAACTATGGAGAAAAATCGTGGAAACTCCAAGGAGAATTGATTTTTGAAGCTATGGAGTGTTGATCTTCAATGGTGGATCTTGGTGATTTTGGATCTGTTTTTGAGAGAATGAGTGTGTGTAACTGAATTTGTTAGGATTTACAGTTTATATATGGGTGGTTAGAGATGGTTAATCATGGTTAGAGGCGTGGTTAAAAGCTTTGGTTAAAAAATGGAAAAATGGAGGTTATGTAGTGCATACGGGTTTGCTTGCTTTGGTGATGAATTGTGGCTATGGCATGATGATAACAATGATGATGATGTGTATGGTATGGATAGAACAACAACAACTTGTTTATTAAGTTTTTAATTTTTCTCTTTTATGGCATATATGGTAAGTGTTGGCATGGTACATGGATGTGTAAGAATTGCTTGGTTTAATGAGGAAATGATGGTGACATGGGGTATACATGCGCATGGATTAAGCTACAGCAAGAATACATGGTCCTTGGCTTGCATTATAGAGAGATATGAACACTTGAGAAACACATCATGATGGTGACTTTAAAGAACAATATCTCCATGTACATGGCACCAAAATGGATGGTCTTGGTGTCTTTGGAAAGATGGCATTACATACAACATATTTGATGTTTATGGAATTTGGAATTGAAGTCTCTAACACCATGAAAAATTGGCATGAAGTTGGTATGACACAAGCTGCCACATGTGTTGGAAATTTTTTCTAAGTTTTTATGTTTAACAACTTGCATGATCATGACTTTGGAGCATCATAACTCCATGAATATTGATCCAATCATCAAGTTCTTGGTACCAAATTTAAGCTCTCACTTCTTACAACAAGTTTGATGTAGAAATCAGATTGAAAAAGGGCTTGGAACATGGTGAAAAATGGTGTTGAAAATCTGGTCACAAAGCTGATTTTTAGAACTTAGAAAAATTTCTAAGTTTTTCATTTTAACAAATTAAAGATGCCAACTTTGATTGATCATAACTCTTGGTCTAGAAATCTAAATGGAACATTCTTTATATGGTTGGAAAGCTTCGAAATCACACTACAACTTTCATTTGAGAAAAAAATTCAAATGAAGCTTGGATCATAAAGAAAAATGGTCATAAAGTTGGTTGCATGGCATGAAAAACTTTCCCAAAATGGAAAGTTTCAAAAACCCTAAATTTCCAAATTAAGTAACTTTCCATAATTCATGATTTTCCTTGATTCCTTTGATATTTATTAATCAAATTTCATCCATTGACCATATTTGACATGATGAACATGAATTTGACCGGAAAAAGTCAAGAGTTGACTTTTTCCTTGATCAGTTGACTTTATTCCCACTCTATCTGATTTTCAATCATCTGGTCAATTGAAACCCTTGTGAAAGGCAATGATGGTCCATATTACAATCTTAGATGCTTGATCAGTGCATTTTATTGCACATTCTCTTATGTTTGTACTTAAGCATTCCTACAGGTTATTTGAGTATTTTTACTATTTTAATGTGTTTTCATATTTATGTTTGTTTCTACCTTTGTTTTATTTCCGCAACTTATTTTTCAGCATTAACACTTATTTGATACCTTTCATTGCGCATGTCATAACTTGAGCTACGGGATGTCGTTCTGTGCGTTCTACCAGTCAACGGAAAGCTAAGACAGAGAGCTACATCTTTCATGTTTTATGCAGAAGTTGATTCAGAGTGAAAGATGGTCAAATAAGTCGTTGAAGTCAGAGGCCGAATTCTGATTTCAGAAAATAATTTGTTTCGGATTGTTTTATGGGCCTGGTTTATGTTTCCGACCCAGTTTGAGTTAGTGGTGAAAAACCTTATTTTGTTTATAAGGTTTTCAGCCATACAACTATTACCTACCTTATTACTATTCACGAATTTTACCTTTGCGTTTAACGATTGTAATGGAGAACTAAACTCCTTGGGTTGATCTACTGTAGTCGCGCCTCCATCATACTTTGAGGTTCTTATGTTTCTCGATTAAATTTATTTTCCTTTCAATTCTTCTCTTTGATTTGTTGTTTGCTTAATTCAACCTTTCTTAGAGTTGTTTTATTTATTTCGATGATTGTATGTTCCTATAACTTTTACTCGCTGTTTACGTCGCTTTGTCGTTAAATCACGTTTCTATATCGTGTTTGCTTAATTCGTGATTGTGTTTATCCGTTTGCTTAATTCGGAAATTAAGAATATATATCTTGCAGTATCCATTGCGCTTGTTGACTAATATTATAATCGAAAAGGGAATAAAGTCCGCTTAGGGATTGAGAATTATTCGGATCAATGATAAGTAGGAGACCGATACGATAGATCAACTTATTTCATAATCACTTTTTTATACTCACTTATTTCCTCCTATTTTATAAATCAAAAACAAACCCCCCAATCGTTTCTCAATTGGTTAAATTCTCAACAAGAATCCTTGCAATACGACTCGAGTCATTGTCGTTACTATATTTTTCTAAAACTCATTTTTGATCCGTGCGCGACAGCAGATCAAATTGGCGCCGTTGCCGGGGATTCTTGTCGATTTAGCCAATAGTTTAATTTTACGTATTGTTTGTTTTGGTTTTTTTCATTTTTGTTCTGTTTTTCCATTTTCGCGTCCAGACGCCCCGTCTCGCGTCCGACCTACTCAAAACCCTAAATTCATCATTTTTCTATTTTTAATTAATTTTTTACTGTTTGCATAGTTTCAAAAAATTCTAAAAAAATTTCCAAAATTCTCATTTGACCTAATTAGATTAAATTTTGTGTTTTTAGATTTTTTCGAATTTATTTTAACCATTTTCCTTCTTTGATTTTGATTCTAACTCTATAGGGACATTGTTGACATTATCGTATTTGTTGTTGCATTAGTAGTCCTGGCTATTAGATCTTCTTGTTCTGACCTGTTTGATTTTGATCCTGAGATAGAGAGAACCTTGCACGCACGTCTTAGAGATAATCAGACCAACCCTAATTCACCATCCCTTGACGATTGTGATTCTTAATCCTTGTTTTCACATTGCTTGTTTGATTCTGATTCTAAATTTACTTTCGAAAATAACATGGCTGACCAGCGAGCACTAAGAGAGCTTGCTGCTCCTAATGTTAACTATAATGGCTTGTGTATTGAATATGCTGACCTTGATGTTCCTTTTGAATTAAAATCTGGATTAATACACTTGTTGCCGAGATTTAGTGGTCTTGCAGGTGAGGATCCACACAAGCATCTTAAAGAATTCCAGATCATTTGTTCTACCCTACTTAGGCCTGAAGGAATTATAGAAGATCACATCAAGCTGAGAGCCTTTCCATTTTCTCTACAAGGTGCGGCCAAGGAATGGTTATATTATCTTGAGCCAAATTCTGTTGCTACTTGGAATGATTTGAAGAAGGTATTCCTAGAGAGATACTTTCCTGCCACCAGAGCTGCCTTGATACGAAAGGATATTTGTGGTATTAGACAACAGGAAAATGAATCATTGGCTGAATATTGGGGGAGATTCAAACAATTAGTTTCGAGTTGCCCACAACATCAGATCACCGAGCAATTGTTGATTCAAGATTTCTATGAAGGATTAAAACCAATGGATAGGAATATTTTAGATGCTGCTAGTGGTGGAGCACTTGTTGATAAGACTCCAGTTGCTGCCAAGGCTCTGATTGAGAGCATGTCACTTAACTCCCAACAGTTCACAACGAGAGACAATTTTGTTCAAATAAAAGGTGTGGATGAGGTTCATGTTTCTTCTCATGTTTTCGAAAATAGAATGAATGACCTAACTAAATTAGTGAAACAGTTGGTAGTGGTAGGTAAAGCTCAAGCAGCCTAACAAGCCCAAATAGCAAGGTTAAGTGGTATTTGTACTTCTCCCAATCATCCTACCGATACATGTCCTATTCTGCAAGATGAAAAGACTACTAAATTACCTCAAGCATATGCAGCAACCCTTTACAATCAAGGTAACAACCAAAATAGGTACAACATTCCTGACCTATCCACTAATAAATACCATCCAAATTGGAGGAACCATCCAAACCTTCAATATGGAAATCAGCATCTCACCCAACAATACTATCCCAACCAACAACAATTGATGCTACCATTTCCACCACCACAAAACCCTCCACAGGCTGCAACCACTTCTGCCCCAGTTTCTGGTCCTTCTTTAGAGGATATTATTAAGCAATTGGTTGCCAATAATCTCCAATTCCAATAGCGGACAGATTCCAGCATCCAAGTCTTGCAAACACAAATAGGACAACTTGCTTCTTCATTTAATGGTAATCAGCAAGCACAAGGATCCAACCAACTTCCTTCTCAAATAGTGGTGAATCCTAAAGGTCCTAATGTGAGTGCAATAACCTTGTGATCTGGAAAAATTACAGATTCTTCCCTGGAAAAAATAATGAAGTTGTTGAGGATACCTTTCCCCCAGAAAAAGTTATAGATTCTGCCCCCTAAAAAAGAGAGTATGTACCTAGGATACCTTTCCCACACCGAGTGCAGAAAAATAAGAACATTCTTGAGGAAGACAAAGAGAGAGAGATTTTGGACGTGTTTAAAAAAGTGGCGGTAAACATTCTGCTTCTTGATGTAATCAAGCCGATTCCAAAGTATGCAAAGTTTCTTAAGGATTTATGTACTCATAAAAGGAGATTGAAAGGGAGCGAGAGAGTGAATATGGGAAGGAATATTTCTGCCTTCATTCAATCTAACGATATAGTTGAGCAAAATGTTTCAGCCCTCTTCCAAGCCATGCCACAAAAGTGTAAGGATCCAGGAACTTTTGCTATCCCTTGTACCATTGGGAATAGTAAATTCGAAAATTGCATGCTTGATTTAGGAGCCGATATTAATGTTATGCCTATAACTATTTATAATAATCTTGATTTTGGTCCATTGCAGCATAAAAGTTTAATCATTCAGCTGGCAAACAGAAGCAATGCCCGCTCTGCTGGAGTCGTGGAAGATGTCCTTGTGCAAGTTAATGACTTGATTTTTCCTGCAAATTTTTATATTCTTGACATGGAAGGAGAAACAAAGTCAAGCAAGGCACCCATCATTCTCGGCAGACCGTTCATTAAAATGGCAAAGACAAAAATTGATGTTGATGATGGCACGATGTCCATGGAGTTTGGTGATATCATCGCTAAATTTAACATCTTTGATGCAATGAAACACCCCATGGAAGAGAATTATGTTTTCCACATTGAGTTACTTTCTGACTTAATAGAGGATACATATCCCGAGTTTTTATCTGATTTTCCGTCTTTACTAGACTATGATGATACTTTCTCCTGTGATGTATGTACTAACACTAATGTTTGCTCTGTTTGTGCCGAAATAAATACTACCCTGCAGATTGATGTTTTTCACGTGGATGAGGCTATAGATGAAGTGGTTTGTGCGGCTGAGCCTCTTGACATCCCTGCTGCCCCGACCATTCCGTCCATTGAGCAGGCCCCTTCTTTAGATCTCAAACCACTCCTGGAAAATCTTAAATATGCCTACTTCGAGATAAATGATAAGCTTCCTGTTATTATTTCGTCTAACCTTGATTTCGATCAAGAAATTAGGCTTTTGCAGGTCTTAAAGAGGCATAAAAAGGCGATTGGGTGGACCTTGGCAGACATTCCCGGTATTAGCCCTTCCATGTGCATGCATCAGATTCTGCTTGAAGAAGGAGCTAAGGTGGTGAGGCAGCCCCAAAGGAGGCTTAATTCTTTAATTCTTGATGTGGTGAAGAAAGAGGTAACCAAGCTGTTGCAAGCAGGTATCATATATCCTATCTCTGATAGTAACTGGGTAAATCCAGTGCAAGTTGTACCTAAGAAATCCAGACTCACTGTTATAAAAAATGAAAAGAATGAACTTGTTCTCACTAGAGTTCAGAATAGTTGGAGAGTTTGTATTGATTATAGGAGATTGAACCAGGCGACTAGAAAGTATCACTTTACCTTGCTGTTCATTGATCAAATGCTCGAACGTCTAATAGGTAAATCACATTATTGTTTCCTTGATGGGTTTTCAGGTTATTTTCAGATCCATATTGCACCAGAGGATCAAGAAAAGACAACCATCATGTGCCCATTTGGTACATTTGCTTACAAGAGAATGCCATTTGGACTTTGCAATGCTCCTGGCACATTCGTGCGATGCATGATTAGTATTTTTGCTGAATTTATTGAAAATTGCATGGAAGTCTTTATGGATGATTTTACCGTTTATGGTTCTTCATTTGATGCATGTTTGAAAAGTTTGAATATGGTTTTAGAGAGATGCATCGAAACTGGCCTTGTTTTAAATTATGAAAAATGCCACTTTATGGTTGAGCAAGGAATTGTTTTAGGACACATAATTTCTGAA
This sequence comes from Lathyrus tuberosus, assembly GCA_022829125.1. Lineage (NCBI taxonomy): Eukaryota > Viridiplantae > Streptophyta > Magnoliopsida > Fabales > Fabaceae > Lathyrus > Lathyrus tuberosus. The sequence continues at coordinate 1,174,274 of JALAZF010000446.1, forward strand.
AAAAGAATTTCAGTAGACCCGGCTAAGATTGATGTGATTTCTACATTACCTTACCCATCTTGCATTCGCAAGATTCGTTCTTTTCTTGGTCATGCAGGTTTTTACAGGCTCTTCATAAAGGACTTCAGGAAGATAGCTCTTCCGCTTTCAAACTTGTTGAAGAACGACGTGACCTTCAATTTTGATGAGAAATGCAAGCAGGCGTTTGATTTCTTGAAGAAAGCATTGACCTCTGTCTCCATCATACAGCCTCCTGATTGGAACCTTCCTTTTGAGATTATGTGTGATGCATCTAACTATGAAGTTGGAGAGGTCCTTGTACAAAGGGTGGACAAGGCTGTCCATGTTATTTACTATGCTTCTAGGACATTAGATTCTGCACAAGCTAATTACACTACCACTGAAAAGGAACTTTTAGCGATTGTTTTTGCTCTTGACAAGTTTAGACAATATTTGCTAGGTTCTAAGGTTGTTGTTTTTACTGACCATGCAGCTTTAAAGTACCTTTAAAAGAAACCAGAAGCACAACCAAGATTAATTCGGTGGATGTTGTTGCTCCAAGAGTTTAATGTAGAGATTAAGGACAAAAGTGGAGCTGAGAATCTAGTAGCTGACCACTTGAGCAGAATCGAGCGGGATGCAGATCCTTCTCCCATCTAGGATGACTTTTTGGATGAGCTGCTGCTACTTTTACATGGAGTTACTCCTTGGTTTGCTGATATTGTTAATTATCTTGTTGCTGGTATTTTTCCTACAGGTGCATCTAAGGCGCAAATTCAGAAACTCAAGAGTGATGCCAAATACTATGTGTGGGATGATCCTTATCTTTGGAAGTTTGGTAGTGATCAGATTATTAGAAGTTATGTCCCCGACTATGAGATTGAATCTATTTTGCATTTTTCTCACGCCTCTCCGGTAGGTGGGCACTTTGGTCCTCAAAGGACTGCAAGAAAAGTCCTAGACTCAGGTTTCTATTTGCCCATTGTTTTTAAAGATGCTTATGAGACTTACCGCACTTGTAAGGAGGGCCAGATAGCAGGTACAACCATCAGTAGCCCATGCTTTTCTGTGAGGTATTTGATGTGTGGGGAATCGACTTCATGGGTCCTTTCCTTATATCATTTGGTTTTCTCTACATTTTTCTTGCTGTTGATATTGTTTCAAAATGGGTGGAAGCTATCCCCACTAGGACTAATGATTCTAGAGTTGCTGCAGATTTTGTTAGGTCCAATATTTTTTGTAGGTTTGGAATACCACGAGCTATCATAAGTGACCAAGGCACTCATTTCTGTAACAGCACCATGGAAGCATTACTCCAAAAATATGGAATTATGCACAGAGTCTCTACAGCATACCATCCCCAAACTAATGGGCAAGCTGAGAACTCAAATAGGGAGATCAAACAGGTTTTAGAGAAAATGGTGCAGCCAAACAGGAAGGATTGGAGCCGCCATCTAGAAGATGCACTTTGGGCTCAAAGAACAACTTTCAAGACACCTATAGGGATGTCTCCCTATCGACTTGTTTTTGGTAAGACACGTCATCTTCCTGTAGAGATAGAACACTGTGCTTATTGGGCGGTAAAAAGTTGTAATTTGGAGATGCAACAAGCAGGTATTGAAAGAAAACTCCAATTACAACAACTTGAAGAGCTTAGACTAGAGGCTTATGAAAGCTCTAGGATTTATAAAGAGAAAACTAAGCACTTCCATGATAAAATGATTTCTAGGAAGGAATTATCTGTGGGCCAACAAGTTTTACTGTTTAACTCCCGCCTTAAGCTTATGGTTGGGAAACTTCGATCCAAGTGGATTGGCCCTTTTGTTGTTACTAATGTTTTCCCTCATGGTGCAGTAGTTATTAAAAGTGTAGGTACTGACAAGGTTTTCAAAGTCAATGGGCAGCGCCTGAAGCTATTCCATGAGAGTTCGGTGCCTGAAGATGCACCCATAGAAGAGCTTTCCTTGGAAAAGTCCACTTACTCTACAACTTGACCAGGGAGCACTTCTTCCTTTCCCTCGCTCTTTTTTTTTAATAATTCTGTCCTTTCATTGAGGACAATGCATGTTTTAAGTGTAGGGGAGGGAACCAATTTTATGTTTTACTTTCTTTACTTTCTTTGTTTTCAAAAAAAAAAATAGCATGCTTTTTCTTTGGTTTTTGAGTTACGAGTATGAGTTTGGTTCTTAGCTCTCTTGACTAAAGACTTGTGATGTGATGTGATTGATTCCTTTTTGTGCATTCTTAGTGTGATATGTAGGGCTAAACTCTGAATAGTACATCATTGGTGGTAGATCACTAAACCTTGTCAGAATTTGAGCCTAATAATGGATAACGCATAAATACATCCATTCCGTTTTATTTCTTGTGTGTTTCACTCATGTTTGTTAGTCTTTAGAATTTGAATTGACTCTGTTGAAACTTTTTATTCACTTGTGCATATTGATATGATAAATGCAGCTTGTTTTTGTTTTATTTTTAGCCACTTAGCCAAAAAGCCAACCCTGAAAAAATGTATCCCTTATTGGAAACCCCTTTGAGCCTGTTTATCCTTTTTTTGTTTAAAACACATTACAAGCCGAAAGAGAAAAACAAATTATCACCCTAATCAAGGGGCCGAAAGAGTCTTGTATGGAGTTTTGTGGGGTTGAACAATACAGTTGAGATGTTTCAAAGGTTGGTGTAGAGTGCGATTTTTGTCGGTGATGCGGCCACCTTACCGCAATTGGTTGGAACTTGGTGCTACTTTATGATTTCTTATTTATCCTATGAAGCTGGAAAGGAAAGGGAAGCTATCTAAAACTAACCTTGCACGCAAATGTTTTCTTTAACAAATGCTAAGAGATTGGAGACTTTGGGGTCAGGTTATACAATGGGGAGTTGTCACTTACCCATCCTATACATGGTTATCCATGGGTTGATTGGAATTTTTTTGTGTTATTCTACTTGATGGTAATTGTCTGTAAATGAGAAAGTTTCTTCTTTGGGAATGTTGAGAGAGAGAGCATTTTTGTTGTTTTTCGGGTTTTTCGATGTTTTTGGTAAGGTAAGGGACCTAAGGTTTTTGATAAGTGTGCTCGCTAAGATTTCACAATCTTATGCCTACGTATTCCCGTTAAATAAAACAGGGAAATCAGAGCAATCGTAGTTCCTCCTATTCTATGGGAGGAAAAGATGTCTGGGTGTCTTGTTCAAAGCCCGAGATTGAAGCTAAAAGTTATTTGTGTCTTGTTCAAAGCCCAAGATTGAAGCTAAAAGGTTTGATTTAAGAGAGAATTTGTCATCTCTAAAGGGAGATATCTCATCTATTTATCACAGTTGTTGGGTAACTGATTATAAAGGAGAATTACTTTAACTGGAATACATGGAGTCCAACAATGCCATAATTTCCTTTATAGGGGATTTGTCCTGAAGGAGAAAACCTTAACTCTGTGCTGAGCAATGCCAGTTTTCTTTAGGAATCTTTCATGCTAAGAGAGGGACATTGGCTTGGATGTAAATAATTCAGAGGCTTGCCACTTACAACAATTAGAAGAAAGAAGGTTTTTACCAGGATAAAAGATGGACTATAGCTTGGATTTTTGAATCAACAAGTGTGCCACTTATAGCAGTTATCTGGAATTAGGGTTTTGTTCGATTGTCTGTTTTGATGTGTGATTGTACAGAGAAATATCCTCTTGCAGAGAGATTTTGATTTCCTCTGAGGGGGTGTTGATTTTTGTGTGCCTTGATCAAAACCCAAAGTTGAAGCTAAAAGGTTGACTTTGTTTAGGGGATATCATTATACAAAGCCTAAGAGGAGGCTGAAGAAGACTGACTCAACAAGAGAGTGTTTATCTGTCTTGTACAAGGCCCATGATTGAGGCTAAAAGAGATTGACTCTTTTGGGGGAATATTTTATCTGTCTTGCTGTCATAACCCAAATTTTGACCACCAAGATTTCCCATCATTGTGAGGATCATTACCACAATATGGATGAACCATCATGCCTCATCAATATCCTCAGAGATGTTTGAGCATTCACTACAATCAAGAAGTAGGGTTTTATTGAGCCCTCTCAGAGCCCTTAGACAAAGGATCAATCAAGGAATGACATGATATTCAACTTTTCTATCCTCTCAAACACCCATAAAGGGTTAAGAGGACTCCCTCATCAAGAATCAAGCACAAAGTTGCAACATTCCAAGTGGATCAAGCCTCAAGATCGCCAGTTTCACCAAATTAGGGTTTTGGTCGACTGAGGCCTCCAGATGGAAATTTTCCTCTGGGCATGAGCCAATGCTTCAAAGCACAACCCAAGATACTCCAAGGGATCTCATGGACCCAATCATCAAGTCAATTTAACCTCAGGGGATGCATTTACCAAAAATCAGGAATTAGGGTTTCTTGACCTAATTCACCCCTTAGTTGACTTTTGGGACAAAACATGAGCCAAGACCTCAAGACATGATTTGAGGGTCTCCAATATACTACATTGATCCATTTGTAATAATGGATTGATCCAAGAAGCTTGATCCACAAGTTTCAATTTCATCAGGACCACAATTAGGGTTTCGAGGAAAAAGTCAACTGTATCTTTGACTTTTGACCAAGACATGCTCCCAAACCTTGAGACATGATTCAATACACCATATAACACCTATGGAAGATATCCATTAGGTTTGATTTAGGTCAAGGACTTGATTTCACAAAGGATCGCACAGTTTGAATTTCATCCGATAAAAAGTCAACTGTGCACAAAATCAAGTTTGACTTTTTGGAAATTTTCACAATTATGGTTCATTGACCCTAAAACAATGTTAATATGTGATTTGAATCATCATTCATCAAGAAAAATCAAAGAAAATGAGTTAACTTGTAAAAGGGGTAACCATAAAAAACTTAGAACTTTTCTAAGTTATGGAACAAAGTGGCTAGGGTACCAACTTCCAAGGACCATAACTTAATATCCAAGCAACCATTTGGATGGTCCAAAATTGGATTTGTAGGTCTTGCTACACTATACAAAACCTTCAACTACATCTCATTCCAATTCCTCATGGATTTTTAGTTATGGAGTTATCAAAATGGCTGAAATCATGAACATCACATTTTTCCAACACTTAGTGAAATTTTCACTAAGTCAGAATCTGCCTTACTTTTTCCAAAATGTAGGGACATTTTTCACCTTGATCCAAGTCAAACTAGGTCTGGGGGTGGACATCAAAGTTGAAGTATGCCATGAGGGCTTTCCAACAAGTACCAGATCATCTCCAAATTCCATTTGAGCAAGGAGATACAACGCTTGGAACATGGCATCCTGAACTGGTTTTTACAAGGCAGAATTTGTGCATTTTGCTCGATTTGTCCAAAATCAGATAAATCCAAGCCTTTTCATCCATTTGGACACATCTGAGGATAAAACAAGAAGGGAATGATCTGATCCTCAAGCCTCTAAATTCCAAGAATCTACAATAGCCATGCCAAACCTAAAAAGAGCTAAAAAGTTCCAAGACTCCAATTTTGTTTCCAAGCCTTTAATGGATGCACCAAGGTGGCATGAACTGAGTCTATTCCAACTGAATTCAGTCCAAACTTATCTCTGAACCAAAGCTACAAAGCATGTGCCCTAATCTCAAGTCAATGGCTAGAGGAGACTTGAGATTCCATTTGATCACAATTGGCCACAGACCTGTACCAGTTGTCATTCACTATTGATGCCAAAACAAACTTGTTGTACTATAAATAGACCTCAATTGTGATCAGTTTGAGTACACCAAAACACCCAAACTGATGCTTTCCTCAAAATCACCTCTTTCACTTCAATTTTGCCTTCTAACTCAAGTCACTATCGGGTTTTGAGTTTGAGAGCAATTCCAACCAAACGAATCACACACACACCTCACATATAACATATAGAAGTGATCCAAACTCTCACATAACATCTGGAACATCAATTTCACAAAATCACCAGCCAACTGCTCAAGCTTTTGACAGATTTGCAGTTGGGGTACCATCTCAAGTTCCAGATCATTTCCATTCATTCCAAGCATTCAAACACAATCCTTGGCACCTAGGGAAGCTGTCCAGATCATTGGAACCTAGCTGTAACACCTCCATCACCAAACTCGATCACCAGCAGCAAGAGGAAAGCATGAACTCTTCAAACTCCATGATGCATGCATATTTTACTGCACAATAACTTTTCCATATGTTCCTAATCATGTATGGAGTGATAACCCTCAATCAATTGCCATGAATCAGTCGTGTATGGAATTTCATGGTGTTCATGCTGAAATTAGGGTTCTTGAGATTTTCTTCTGATTTCTCACTCAATACTCAAAATAAATGCTATTAATCTATATGGTTGTGATCCTTGTTCAAAAACGAGCAAGATTGGTGTTTGAATCGTGCAAAACCATTGAGATATCATGGAGAAAAGTGAGAAAATGCAAATCTGGAAAAACAAAGGGTGCGGGCAAGAACTTGGTGTTCTTGGTGCCCTTTTTCAAATTTTTGAATATTTGAATATTTTGTTATTTTTGTTAATTGATTCAAAAATTAATTTCTCTCCAAATTCACTAAAATGTTTAAATATTTTATTTTACAAAAAAATCCAATTTATATTATTTATTTAATATAGTTAGAATTTTTGTAATTAATTTCATTTTTATTTGTTTTAAACATTTTTAAATGAAATTCCCACTTTGATCTTTCAAAATCAATTGAATTTTAAACTCTCATGTAGTTAAACATGATTTTTCAAGATATTTTTCAAGGTGTACAACTTATTTTTGAATATATTTGGTATTTTATATCATTTTTTTCATTTAATTTCCTTTGAAAAATAACATTTTAATTTAAAATTAGGGTTTCCTCTTGATTTTAAATTTTAAAACACTTTTGGGTCTCTACTAGAGTGTAAGATCCAACCCCCTTTTATCCAAAACCATTTTGGGCCTCAGTCATTGTATAAGTCCCTCTGCGATTCTCAAAACGACGGTCTGATCACTGTCTTTCATTGGGCCTCCCCTCATGTTGTAAGTTCCATATTTCTTTTTCAAAACATCTTTGGGCCTCTAATAGAGTGTAAGACCCAATCCCTTTGTAAATAAACCTCTTTGGGCCTCACACATTGTATAAGTCCCTCGGTATATTTTCAAAAGTTCGGCACGACCGTCGCCTTTGTAACAAAATCAACTGGGCTTCTCCTTGAGCTATAAGACTCATCTTTATTATTTTCAAACTTTTTGGGCCTCTCCTTGAGTTGTAAGACCATACCCTTTTGTAAAAAACTTTTTCTGTGGGCCTCAGATAGTGTATAAGTCCCGATGCGATCCTTAGAACAACAGTGCAATCACTGTTAAACCTTGGGCCTCTCCTTGAGTAAAGCCCCAACAATATTTTCAAAAAAAAAAACTTCTCTTTTGATTTAGATTCAAATATACATGTTGTTATCAAAACTTTCTTTAATTTCTTTGAACAAATAACAATACAGCATGGAAGCTTGCTCACCTGTAGGTTTTAAACATCTTTCATTTTCTCACTTTCATATGTATATAACTGTATTGTGGGAAGCTGCGCCCCTGTAAGTCTTCTTTCATATCCTTTTAAATACTTGTCATATATCAACTGTACATATACTAGTATAGTTATTTTAAGTTTTCCCCGACAACTAAGTCTAGAACTAGGTAAAGCCATGTTGGTCACTCTTTAAATACAGTCAAAATTAGATCTCCATAGGATTTCCAGATACAGTCTTGCCTACTCTTGGGCTTAAATAATATGGAACAAAGAGAAAGGTAGTATTCTTCGTGAACCTTTTCTCAGGCTGTCACTATTAGAAATTGTCTAAGAAATTCTACTCCCCAGAGTTGATCTATTCTCGGTGAATAACATCTCTTGAGTTTCTTCAAACCTCAGAATTTTCACTAAATGATCTATTCTCGGTGAATAGTATTTCTTGAACTTTTCTTGTTTGGGACCCACAGGCTTCCTAAAAGCATCCCTGCCTCCTCTTGGGCTTTGTACAAGGACCCTCCGGCTTCTTAGAAGTTCTCATGCCTTCTCTTGGGCTTAATACAAGGACCCTAACGACCTCTTAAAGGTATAAGACAGAACTTAGTCATCCTTTGCTAGAACAGTCTTTCTGGTGTCAAATCTCAGACCAATTTAGGGTTGATTCTCATCCCTTAATACCATTGCCTCCTCTTGGGCATCATACAAAAGATAAAACTCTTCCACACCAGTAGACTTGGACAGTCTAAATCCCCTTGAGTCTCAAAGACATTCTCAAGTTCCTTACGAGCATAAGAAAAACCCTGGTCATTTTGGATAAATCTCCAACTGAGTTAAAATCTGTGGGTTCTAAAACCCAGTCTCTCTCCTAAAAATCCCCAAGCTAGGGTCAGTTTATCATCAGTATAACACTATCCCAAATCAGAACCTCAAGGTCTCTAATACCTCAATTCTTCTATAAACCTCAGCAAGAGTTGATTCCCTACTTGGACCTGCCTCGGGGTCTCAATAATCCCAGCAGAAAGATAGCCTCCTCTTAGGCTTTGTGTAACGATCTTTCCTCACCGTATCTAGCCTCCTCTTGGGCTTTGTACAAATGATTCTCCCCAGCGGAGCTAACCTTTTCCGACTCTCTTGTTGAGTCAATCACTTTTCAAACTCTCTTGTTGAGTCAATCACTTTTCAGAATCTCTTGTTGAGTCAATCCCCTTTTCAGACTCTCTTATTGAGTCAATCAATTTTCAGACTCTCTTGTTGAGTCAATCACCTTTTAGCACTCTCTTGTTGAGTCAACCCTTTTAGCCTCAATCTTGGGCTTTGTACAAGACAGATAAGATCACTCTCTTGTTGAGTCAATCTTTTCCAGGCTCCTCGTAGGACTGGTATAAAGATTTCCCCTAGCATAGTCAGCCTCCTCTTAGGCTTTGTATAATGATCTCTCCAGCTTGTTCAGCCATAATCCTGGGCTTTGTACAGGACAGATAAAAGCACTATCTTGTTGAGTCAAACCCTTTTAGCCTCAATCTTGGGCTTTGTAAAAGACATAAATCTTCATAACCTTCTCTTAAGCTTGGGACAAATATCCTCCCCAACAGAGTCAATTCCTCTCAGCCTTCCTTTAAGCTTCGAGAAATAAATTCCCTAAGCAGAGTCAATCCTCTTTTCAGCTTTAATCTTGGGCTTTGTACAAGACAGGTTATACTCTCCCGCAGAGTCAAATTTAGTTCAGCCTCAATCTTATGCTTTGTATAAGACACTTAAAAAATCATCAGTCGAATAAGTTAAATTTCCCATTTTAGCCTCAATCTTGGGCTTTGTACAAGACACATACGAACCTCCCCGGCGGAGTCAAAATCCCCTTTTAAGTCTCAATCTTGGGCTTCGTACAAGACAGATAGAATGTTTTCACCAGAAAAGTCAAACTTTTAGCCTCCTCTTAGGCTTTGTATAATGATATCCCCAAAGAGTCAGTCTCTTTCACCCTCAATCTTGGGCTTTGTACAAGACATATAAACACTCTCTTGTTGAGTCGGTCATTTCCATCCTCTTCTTAGGCTTTGTATAAGTACTTCCCTAGTGGAGTCAATCAACCTCTTCGCTTTAACCTTGGGCTTTGATCAAGGCACACAAAAATCAACAATCCCCTCAGAGGAAGTCCAATCCCTCTTTAGAGATGACAAGTTCTCTCTCAGTCAAACCTTCAGCTTCAATCTTGGGCTTTGAACAAGACACAAATAAACCTCTTTAGCTTCAATCTTGGGCTTTGAACAAGACACCAAACATATTTTTCCTCCCTTAGAATAGGAGGAACTACAATTGCTCTGATTTCCCTGTTTCATTTAAACAGGAATACGTAGGCATAATATTGCGAAATCTTAGCGAGCATACTATTCAAAAACTCTAGGTCCAATACCTTCATATCAAACAAAACTTAGGTCCAATACCTTACCCAAAACATCGGAACAAATCAAACAACAACAAAAACTTACTCACTCACTCATATTTCCCAAGAAACTTTCCCCAACCCATTTGTCGCGGCCGGCTAAACATTTTAGAGTCGCCACCATATTTTTTAAGGAAAATAATGATAAACCTTAAAAATCCTTAATCTCAAGGGCAGAGATTCATACGGTTCGGGAGTCGGTTAAGTGAAGGGAAGGTGTTAGGCGCCCTCACTTCCATTGTACTCAATGGGATCCACCTTAGAATTTAGGGTATACTTGTTTGTCTAAATTATAGGAAAACCTAAGTTTCTTTTTTTTAATTATACTCGATAGGGTTGGTTTACAACCCTATGGCTACGTACCTTCACTTTGAAGGATCAGAGTAACCGTAGTTCACCTCCCATATTCATACCCCATAATCCTATTCCTAATCCTAAACCTAACCCTAAACCCCAATCCACTATTTATACTCTAGGATAAAGAGTTCTATCCCTTAAATCTAGTGTTTATACTCCTAGATGAGGAGTTTTATCCCTTAAAACCCTATCCATTATTTATACTCTCGGACGGAGAGTTTTATCCCTTAATCCTTTTATTTATACTCTCGGATATCAAGAGTTCTATCCCTTATCCCATCCTTTATTTAGGCTCTCGGACCAAGAGCTTTATCCCAAGTTAAAATCCCTTAAAAAACCTTTAGATATCTTTTAGAAAAATAAATTTCTAATTCTTTACAGAAAAAGGAAATAAAAGTCAAAAAAACAGTTAGGCTAAAAAACAAAAGTTTATATCCCAATAATTTCCAAATTCCCAAAATAATCCCTAAAACAAATTAAAAGTATTTTTTTATCCTTCAAAAATTAAATTAAATTTACCTTTTTTCCAAAACCCAATGTCTATCCTTTTCAAAAATAATTTCCTTGAAATGAAAAAATCCTAAAAATAAATTATTTATTCAGAAAATATAAAAGAAATTAATTATCCATTTTATCATAAAAAGTCCTTAAAAGCCTATTCCCTAAACCCTAATAAAATGATTAATTCAACAATTAACTTAAGCCATTTGATAAAACAAAATTCTAAGCGAAAATTAATTAATAGATCAAATTAAATAATTAATAAAAAAACCCAAGAAAACCCTATTTTAACAAATTAAATTAAGGAATTAATTTAATTGTTAAAAACTAAAAAACCCTATTTTATAATTTAAACTAAAAACCTATTTTAACAACTTAAATTAAGAAATTAATTTAATTGTTAAAACTAAAAAAAAAAACTAAAACCCATTTTTACAATTTAAATTAAGGCATTAATTCAATTGTAAAAAAACTATAAAAAAAACCCTATATTAACAATTTAAATTAAGGAATTAATTTAATTGTTAATAATCTAAAATTAATTAAATTAAATAAAATAAAAAAAGGAGGGGTGTATTTGCTATTGAAAGGAAGCAATTGGGCTTCTGGGGGGTGCTGATAGTGATTAGGGCGCAAGGCCCAATCACTTAAATTCAAAACCTGAGAAAAAACAAAAAAAAAAAACAAAACAAAAAAAAGCCCTCGTGGGAAGGAGTCAGCGGTTGGCTCTCCTTGCACCGTACGATCCAAATCCTATGGCTCTAAGCACTCCTAACATCATCCATTGATCTCGCTGATTGGTCCAAGTACACAAGACGGACGGCTATGATGTGCAGTCAACACAGGTTCACCGTGGACAATCATGCACGTGATTGGCTTGCTGACCGTCCCAGTCAACATATCCAAGAGCGAGGGAGACGCCACTTGGCGTCCATCCACGGCCTCACGGAGGGAGTATTTATCCCGTTTCCTCTCATTTTTCTCTCATTTTTCACTCCTCTTTCTCTCTCTTCGCTCACTCTCTCAGAGCTCTCTCACTTCTCTCTAACCCAATTCTCCGACCACCACCCAAATTCCCCCGGCCACCACTAGAACCACCCCAAAACCCAGATTCCGGTTGAGGATTCAACCGAAAAAACCAAACATCAAGAACCCTAACCCAGTTTCATGAACCCTAACCCCAAACCTCATGAACCCTAACCCACCTTCAACCACAACCCAGAAAAACCTAGGAACCCCACGAACCCTAAGGGTTCTGGGATGAACCCTAACCCTACCCCATAGAACCCTAACCCTAAACATGAACCCTAAACCCTAAAAATTCCCAGAAACATCCCCAAATCACATGAAAATCCAACGATTAACACCACCCGGAGGCGGATTTACAACAATCAAAAGCAACACATAAAAGCTACGTATGCCTACCTCTCCCGCAGTGACACTGTTCGTACACTTTGGTTATTTTTTCCTCTTCTAGTCCCTCTCATTTTTCTTTGTTCGCAGGTGGGTTCGAGCTCAGAGAAATTAGGGTTCTAATGATGAACCCTAAGCCCCTATCTAAGAAAATCGTGAGCTTTGAGTGATGGGTGTGGAAGCGCGCAGCTGCAAGGATTTGTAGTCTAGGATCCTTTTCATCCGAATTTCTGTTTTAGCTTTATATGTAAAAATTAGGTTTAAACATTAAATTAGATTTAAGTTTAGTTAGGAAATTTTTTATGTGATTCGATTTGATTTGTAAATCTGGATGTAATTTAATTTGATTTTGTACATTTGAGATTGTAATTTGATTGTAAAAGTTAATGGAAAACGATCCTCAATTTGATTTTCTCTGATTTTGCGCAAGTTAGGGTTAGTTCTTTAAGAAAGATGATGACCGATTTGGGGTCAACATTTTGACCAATATTAAAATAAAATAATTTTCAAATAAAAATAATAAAGTAAAATAAATGAAAATAAAATAACAAAGGCCCTCACTGTACCAAAAACGAAATAGGTATATATATAAAATAAATAAATAATAATAGTAATAAAAACAAAATTAATAATTATGTTATAAAAACCAATATTAATCCACCTTAAGCCCTAATTAATAATTAAAAATCCAAATCTTTAATTAATACAATGCTCCTAATAAAAATAAAAAGGTTCAATAAATAGAAATTTGAGAAAAATGTAAAAAGTTAAAAATCTTTAAAACTAGTTAGTCCACAATATTCCTAATTAAAAACTAAGCAAAAGTCTCTTCTAAAGATCATTTATAATAAAAAATAGTTAACTCTAAAAATAAAAAATCTAAAAAACCCACATCTTTCTAATAAAATAAAACCTAATTAATTCTACTCTAAAAATCTAAAATAAGTAAAATCTCCAATAATAATATCTTAGACTAAAACTTTGTCTTAAAATAAATGGGCAAAAATGAAATAGAAAATAAATCTAAAAATAGATATAAAAACTTTATATAAACCCAAAACCAAAAAAAAAAGGGCCCGAAAACAATAGTACACCCCCAAATCCCAAATGGCACCCCCTAGTAGCACCAAAAACCTAACAAGATGGAAAATTACAGCTCAAAATTTGGGGTACTATAGCTGCCCCTATTTAATCAGCTCCAACCTGGGATGATGATGACGATGAGTCTTCATCTTCGCGAGGAGGAGATGATTAAATACAAAGGAACCCTAATTTTGACCGCGGAGTTGATAGGTTCAGCGTCCGTGTGGGTCGATTCCAGATGCTATGTTAGTATCTTAATATCCCCGTGTATAATATCCCTGGTAATAAACCCCTGGCAAAATACCCATTTGGACCCCTTTATCCATGAGCGTAAGCTATAATCCCTATGACATGTATGCATGTTTAGAAATATGTATGCTCTTATGCATGATGCATTATTTGGGCTAACGCCTCTTTTATAATATGCAATGTATGTATTTACGGAAACCAAATCCTTTTGTAATATCCTGACTTCCCAACCCCCGAACCCTTGACTCCTTTGACGAGCGTAATAAGTCATATGCTCTTGCTATCTGGAGACGTGGATTATCCCTTTGAAAAAACTTCCATAATGATTGACTCATGACCGCTAATATATATAGCCCTGGTGTTTAACTAGGGGGAAATATGATCCCTGTGCTGTCTCCAAAATCGAAGTAAAATACTTTTCCTTTCGCCTTTTTTTTTTAAGCTTTTGATTATGCCCAATGTTTCAATGCATTATTCTATAAGTAAAATCGGCATTTTGTAATCAAGCGGAATAATTGAAAGGAAATGAAAACTTTATTTATTGAAAAGTAGGCCCATGAACAGGCAATATAACATAAGGAAAGCAATCCTCATAAGGAGGAAGTACTACAAAAAAAATGAAAAATGGCAATACGAAAAACAAATCTATCTATGTCCCTATTGAATCCAACACCAGCTACTATCCCTAAGTCTCTGAGGCCATGACACTTCGCTTCTGAAGATGACGATTGGATTGCTCCTTCCTTTCCGAATCCTCGTTGTGTAAGTGCCATCAGTCCTATGCCTTTTGGATATCCTTAATTTTGCATGGACCATTCTTTTTTAGCCTTAGTCCATAAGGATAATATACCATTTTTTTCAACTAGCCGCCCTTTAGGGTTTTCGACTTGTCGGGTATTATTTTTTTAGTCCCTAATTTTTACCTAAGTCGTCCTTTCGGGTTTTCGACTTAGCGGGCTCTTATCCTCTTTTTCTAGGCATAGTATTTTTTGACTGAATCGGAATTTACCGGTCGCGGTAAATCCGCTCCATCCATAGTAGTCAACATTAAAGCTCCACCAGAGAAGGCGCTCTTTACAACATATGGTCCTTCATAGTTCGGGGCCCATTTGCTGCGAGGATCTTTATAGATGGGTAGCACTTTCCTTAATACCAGGTCTCCTTCTTCGAATAGGCGAGGACGAACTTTCTTATCGAACGCCTTCTTGAGTCTCCGCTGATATAACTGACCATGACATACAGCGGCCATGCACTTCTCCTCTATGAGGTTCAGTTGATCAAGTCTATTTTGTACCCATTCCGCTCCTTCCAGCTTGGTCTCCATTATGACCCTAAGTGAAGGAATTTCTACTTCAACAGGGAGTACCGCTTCTGTACCATATACCAAGGAAAAAGGCGTAGCTCCTGTTGAAGTACGAACTGAGGTCATGTAGCCATGTAGTGCGAAAGGGAGCATTTCATGCCAATCCTTGTAGGTCTTCACCATTTTCTGAATAATTTTCTTTATGTTCTTATTGGCTGCTTCTACCGCGCCATTCATCTTCGGGCGATAAGGTGACGAGTTATGGTGATCGATTTTGAAATTCTCGCATAGCTCGTCCATTATTTTGTTATTTAGATTGAGGCCATTATTCGTGATGATCTTGCTAGGAACTCCATAGCGACAAATTATCTCCTTCTTAATGAATCGTGCGATTACTTGTCTTGTCACATTAGTGTAGGAAGCAGCTTCTACCCATTTGGTGAAGTAGTCGATAGCGACTAGAATAAACTGGTGTCCATTTGATGCCTTTGGCTCGATCATCCCTATTATGTCTATCCCCCACATAGAGAAAGGCCACAGAGCAGTTAATATATTTAGGGGAGTTGGCGGCACATGAATTTTATCCGGATAGATTTGACACTTGTGGCATTTCTTGACATATTTAAAGCTGTCGGACTCCATAGTCAACCAATAGTACCCTGCTCGGAGAATCTTCTTAGCCATAACATGCCCATTGGCGTGGGTTCCAAAGGATCCCTCATGTATTTACTTGATAAGCATTTCCTGTTCATGTCCATCTAAACACCGGAGCAACACCATGTCATGATTCCTTTTGTAAAGTACCTCTCCGTCTAGGAAAAACTGGGCAGCCAGTCTTCTGAGTGTTTTCTTATCCCCATTGGAAGCATTTGCAGGATATTCTTGTTTCTGGAGGAACTGTTTGACGTCGTAAAACCATGGTTTATCATCCACTTCTGCCTCCACTGCTGCACAATAATATGGTTCGTCAAGGCGATCAATCCTTATAGTTGGCGCTTCATTATACCACTTGACTTTGAACATGGATGCCAAAGTTGCCAAAGCATCTGCCAGTTGATTCTGATCTCTGGGAATGTGATGAAAGGTGATCTCATCAAAGTAGACTATCCTTCTCCAGACACAATCTCGATATCGAGTTAGTTTGGCATTAAGCGTCCTACATTCTCCTTTGACTTGATTGATGACGAGAGTTGAATCCCCATATACCTCTAAGATCTTGATTCCGAGGTTGATGGCCTCATTAATCCCCAAGATACATGCCTCATACTCCGCCATATTGTTAGTACATGAGAAGCATATCCTTGCAGTAAAAGGTATGTGAAATCCTGTGGGAGAAGTTATGACAGCCCCCACCCCATGTCCTTCTGCATTTGAGGCTCCATCAAATATAAGCTTCCACCGAGATCCAGGTTCAGGTCCTTCATAAGGACTTGGGATATCGTCATCTCTTACGGCCATCACATCCTCATCTGGAAAGTCAAATTGCGTAGGCTGATAGTCATCCAACGGTTGGTGAGCGAGATGATCGACTAACAGGCTTCCTTTTATGACCTTCTGAGTGACATACTGGATGTCATATTCAGTAAGTAACATCTGCCACCGAGCCACTCTCCCAGTCACTGCAGGCTTCTCAAATATATACTTGATAGGGTCCATCCTCGATATTAACAAAGTAGTATGGCACACCATGTATTGTCTTAACCGTCGAGCAACCCATACAAGAGCACAACAAGTCTTCTCCAAGAGCGAGTATCTGGATTCGCAATCCGTAAATTTCTTACTCAAGTAATAAATTGCATGCTCCTTTCTCCCTGTTTCATCTTGTTGTCCGAGTACACAGCCCATCGAATTGTCAAGCACCGTTAGATACATTATGAGCAGTTTTCCAGGTACAGGTGGTATCAATATGGGTGGCTCTTGTAAATACTCTTTGATTCGATCGAAGGCTTTTTGACAGTTTTCATCCCATTTCATGCTTTGACCCTTCCTTAACAGTTTGAAAATTGGTTCACAAGTAGCAGTAAGGTGTGAGATGAACCTAGCAATGTAATTCAGCCTCCCTAAGAACCCTCGCACTTCTTTTTCAGTCCTCGGAGCTGGTATTTCTTGAATGGCCTTTACTTTATCGGGATCAACCTCTATACCTCTTTGACTGACTATGAACCCTAGCAATTTCCCAGATCTAACTCCAAAGGTACACTTCGCCGGATTTAGCCGTAGCTTAAACTTTCTCAACCGTTCAAACAGCTTTTGCAGATTGACTATGTGTTCTTCCTCAGTTTTTGATTTAGCAATCATATCATCGACGTAAACCTCTATTTCCTTGTGCATCATGTCGTGAAAGAGCGTTACCATTTCCCTTTGATAAGTTGCCCCAACATTCTTTAACCCGAAGGGCATTACTTTGTAACAGAAGGTTCCCCATGGAGTAATGAAAGTAGTATTTTCCATGTCGGAGGGAGCCATCTTGATCTGATTATATCCGGAGAATCCATCCATAAATGAGAAGACTGAGAATTGAGTCGTGTTATCCACCAACACATCAATGTGGAGTAGCGGAAAGTCATCTTTAGGACTTGCTCTGTTGAGATCTCGATAGTCTACGCACATTCTGACCTTTCCATCCTTCTTTGGTACGGGCACAATATTGGCTACCCATTCTGGATACTTTACTGCAGCTAAGAACCCTGCGTCAAACTGCTTTTTAACCTCTTCCATGATTTTGAGAGTCATATCTGGTCTAGTCCGTCTTAACTTTTGTTTGACCGGTGGACATTCGGGTTTAAGCGGTAGCTTATGTTCAACAATATCCGTGTCCAAGCCGGGCATATCTTGGTAGGACCAAGCAAACACATCCACGTATTCACGTAGCAACTTGATCAACTTCTCCTTTACATCCTCGTTCAAAGAAGCGCTAACTTTAACCTCCTTTTTGTCCTTTTCAGTTCCCAGATTGATCACATCCACTGGTTCCTGATGAGGTTGTGTCATTTTGTCCTCTTGCTTTAATAGCCTGGCCAACTCCTCGGGGAGTTCACAATCGTCCTCATCACCCTCTTCCGCTTGGTTAATCGAGAACTCGAAGTTGTAAGGAATTATAGCGGTGTCGTTTTCAATAGGTTCATTTTTAAATCTGTATGAGGGAGATTTTTATGCTTATTATTTTTTGAGTTGGTGCAAATGAAAGTACTGAAAAGAGAGTGTATTTCCATTTGAAAAGAATAACTAAAATAAAACAAAAAGATCTTGATTGAAAACAAAATGCGATTTTATTATTAAATAATTCAAAGAAACAAAAGGTGGCCCTACAAAGCTTGTCCATTTGCCTTGGGCATAGCAAAGGACTTATTGTTTTTTAGAAAAGTACATTACTTTGAAATAGAAATCATCTCAGGAATCTCGATGGCTCTCCAATTGTTGAGAGCTGTATCTGGTGTGCAATGGCGCACCCAATCTGGTACCCCTCTATTTTCCTCTTCAATTGCAGTCACTTGATCTTCGTCGGTGAATCCGGCATTATGGAAAGTTTCTTCAAGAGGAGGAAACGTCATTTGTCGAGACTTCTGAACCCCTTTATTAGCTGGTTTGTAACCCAGCCTAAATTGATCCTTCTTTTCATGTATCTCTATCACCTTGCCCCAGCCCCTAGTATCCCCATTCTGAATCAAGTCTGTGATCCTTTTCGGGCTTTCCTCCTGTCGAACGACTTGGTTACGACTGACCGTCACAACCTCCAAAGCTTGGAACGGTATTTCAAATGTTTCCCCATCCACTTCTATGTATCTGAATGACGAGAGATGGTTGACGAACATGTCTTCCTCCCCATCAACAATTATTAGATTGTCCCCAGATATGAACTTCAACTTCTGATGAAGTGTGGAAGTAACTGCGCCCGCAGCATGAATCCATGTTCGTCCTAGAAGACAAGTGTAGGAGGGATTGATGTCCATGACTTGGAATGTGATCATGAAGGTGTGTGATCCCACCACTGTAGGTATGTCCACTTCCCCAATTACCATTCTTTTTGAACCGTCGAACGCCCTGACAATCAGGGAACTGGTCTTCATATAGGTCCTTACAGATGTTAATTTCCGAAGGGTATCCTTAGGCATGACATTTAGAGCAGACCCTGTATCTACCAGCACCCTTGAAAGAATAGTGTCCTAACACTTGACCGATATTTGTAAGGCCTTATTATGTGCTTGCCCCTCAGGAGGTAATTCCTCACTACTGAAACCCAGGCAGGTGCTGGCGGCAATATTGGAGACTACCTCGTCGAACTGAATTACTGATATATCTTTAGTGACATGGGCTTCATTTAGAACCTTCAACAGGGATTCCCTATGTGCCTCTGAGCATAACAACAAGGACAGAATAGAGATCTTGGACGGTGTTTGATTTAGTTGGTCCACCACCCTATAATCACTTTTCTTTATGATTCTTAAAAATTCCTCGGTGTCTTCTTGAGATATGCCCTTCTTGGATGGTCCCTCGCCTGTACTTATGGTCTCTTTCCCCTTTGAGCTTTTGGGGATATCTTTTTTGGGTTGTTCTGACGAGTATACCCTTCCACTACGTGTCATCCCTCAAATACCAGCTATGTTAGTAACTACTGGTGACGGCACTATAGTCTTTCCTCCCATTGACGCGGTGATGTCATATTTCCAAGGTACCGTCTTGGAGCTTTCATATGGAAATGGCGTTGGTATATGGAACGTGATAGGACCTTCTGACGTTGTAGGCACCGGAGCTTTGACTGGCGCATGAACAGGTATTTGAATTGGCGTTCGTGCAGGCACCGGAATTGTTATTTGAATAGGAACCTGTGTAGGCCTTGAAACTGGTATTTGGATGGGCACTTATGTAGGCCTTGGAACTGGTATTTGAATGGGAGTCGTGACTCCTCTTTTCTGATATGGAATCTCAGAAGGTACTTGCCCCTGGGAGTCTAAGGCAACCACCTCATTCATATTCCTTAAGTACCCAATCTATAATATCCCTTGGTCCATTAGTTGTTGGAGGACCTCCTTTATCTTCTTACAGCTATTGGGATCAACCGCGCAATTCTCACAGTCACCGTGCAACCTTTCAAACTCCTCGTACCCAATTAATACTTCCCTCACTTTCGTCATAGGGGTCTTTACTTGCTCTACCCCTGTAATTAGGACTTTCTCTCCTAGTCCCTCAACGGAGTTAACAGTTGGCCCAGCGTGCCCTGGGAAAGGGTTATCTCCTACATTTGGAGTGTCATAACTGAAGTTAATGACCTTCTGATCCAGCAAATCTTGCACCCTAAACTTGAGAGCTAAACACTTTTCAGTCGTGTGCCCTAGCGATCCATCATGGTAATCACATCTAGCATTAGCGTCATACCCTCGAGGAGGAGGCGTAGGGGGGCCTTAATGGCTTGATTTCTACCAATCCCTTTTGGATTAACATCGGCAGGATTTGAGTATATATAGTGGGTATAGGGTCAAAGTCCTTCCATGGCCTCCTTTGTTCCCTTCGGGGATGCTTCTGTTGCTGCTGATTTTGAGGGGGTGGGGCCCTTGGCTGTTGGATCTGGAGCGTAGGAGACGCTTGGCCAGAGGCCGTGGCTGCCATGTAAGGGTTATAAGGCACTTGAGTATACCTATCAGCATAAATGGCATTGGCCTGCTTCTTCGAGCGGTTTCCGGAGTACCTTTTGTCGTTATGTTGATTGGAAGACGGTGTTCCAATCTTTCCACTTTTTAATCCATTCTCGATCCTTTCCCCAATGATAACCAAATCCGCAAATCCTGTTGAGACCGATCCAATCATCTTTTCATAGTATAATCCTTGCAGAGTTCCCATGAATGTATCTACTAGCTCGTTTTCCCGTAATGAAGGTTGCACACGAGATGCTAGCTCCCTCCATCTTTGGGCATACTCCTTAAAAGATTCATCCCTCTTCTGAGATATGTTTTGCAATTGCATGCGATTAGGGGCCATGTCTACATTATATTGGTATTTCCTTATGAAGACACTTGCCAAATCATCCCAGTTCTTGATGTAAGTCCTTTCCACCTGCATGTACCAGTCCAAGGATGCCCCACTAAGGTTGTCTTGGAAAACATGCATCATCAGCTTTTCGTTCTTAGCGTGTGCCCCCATCTTTCGGGAAAACATCCGAATGTGACTTTTGGGACAACTAACCCCTTTATACATCTCGAAGTTAGGTGCCTTAAACTTAGGAGGCACGACCACGTCGGGTACCAAACACATTTCCAAGGCATCAATCCCAAAGATCTTGGATCCTTCCACAGCCCTTAATCGTTCCTTAATTATCTTATACTTTTCATCCTCCTTTCTTCCTTCCATGGCAGCTAGTTTGGTTTCACGACCTACTTGCCTTGAGCCTTCCTCTCCATATTGGAGGTGCCAGTCATCAGAGACCTCACGAGTGACAGGTATCTGTATGGGTCGTGATTCTCCATTATGCTCGGGTGGAGGAATAGACCCTACAGGAGGTTGAGTGTTAGCCTTCCCTTTACTAGCCTCTAAAGCCTCACGCTCCAAGTCAGCCACAAATCCCAAAAGAGGATTGCTATCTTCATATTGGGGAGGAGGGGTAGGGGCATTCCTACGGTTACTAGCCTCGGTGTCTCTTGCTATCATATTCTGAATAGCTCGGGTCAGCTGATCGATCTTGTCCTTTATTTCCTCCACATTTCCCTTGACAACATCCACATCTCCTTTCAGAGCAGCGTGGTTCAGCTCCATTTGTTCCATAGCTTTCTTCTGGTAAGCACGTGTGTTGGGTCGAGAAGTCAGATTGTTACGAAGATTCTGAGAGAAGATATCAAAAGGTGATTTCCGTTTGATGTTTATTTTTTAAATTATGCTTTGCATGCATGAATGTATGAGTATGCAAAAATTATTTTTATTTCAGGAATCTTAAACTTTCATTTATTAAGATTAAAGCCAAGGATAATGGAAAGCAAATACTTTTATTAATGGAAAGAAAGTGCTAGGGTCGAAGCCCTATTTATTACACAAGGAAAACCAAACTAGGGATAAACCCTTTAAATTATTCGTAACAAAAACCAAACGTAAAAAATCATTACATAGGAAAGCTAAATCCTCCTCCTAATTCTAGCCCTAAAATCCTCTACCATCTCACGACAAAGTGCAAGGAAATTAGTAATCTCTTTGACCGGCTTGAAGATATCAGCCATGTACTCAGCCTCCTTTAAACTTCGAGGGATCTCGTGGATGAGATCGTTGGATAGTAAGACTAACTTCAGATACCTTTCTCGATAATATGCCTCGTCCTCTCGTAACTTTGCCATGATCTCTAAATCCTCCCTAGTAGTTTGCTCTAGCTTTTGGTTATGTTTTTCAACATAAATGGCCCATGCCCTCAGATCTTTGTAAGAATCCTGAAGCTCCCCATATAGCCTTCTAAGTCCTGGTTCTCCTCTTGAGTTTCTAACCATCCTTCTGGCCATAGGGCAAGAAGTTCTTCGGCTGATCTCAATTGCACAGTTGCATCTAGGGCTTGCCTTTTGCTCTCGAGAAGAGCACTAGATAAGCTTTGGACTTCAGCTTCAAGGTGGTGGATACGCCTGTCATATCCCTCTTTGAATTCTCTTTGCGTTGACGTCATCCAAATGTCTCTCCACTCGTCCCTTTGACGCCAGGCTCTATCTAGTTGCTCTTTGTGGTCTTTGAGGCGTGAACTCACAACTTGAAGGTCGGCATAAGCTTGTTCCTTCTTCTCTTCCTCCATCTGAGCTATCCCTTTATTGATCTTTGATTGCTCCATAATTTCATCGAGACTTCTTCTTAACTGACTACTCTCTCCAGTGGCTTGGTAATATTTGCCTTCCCACTCTTCTTTTTCTTTTTGTAATTGTGCAATAGTCTCTTTGAGTCTCTCACTTTCCTCCATGGAGATTGCGGCAGGTTGGGGAACCCTTGGATTAACAGGATAATCCAGAGTAAAGGGCAGACTGACTATCCTTACTCTTTCTTCCATCCATTGCAGACATGGGACTCTTGACTGTTCTCTTGGTCTTTTCAAACTACTCTTCCCTTTTATACTTTGTCTCCAAGCTTGAGCAATTTTTAAGACGTCGAGATGATCTCCATTCACACCTTGCAAGATGAAACCTTTTAGCAACCTATCCTCTGGCTTATAGGCCAAGGGATGCCCTAGCTGCCTCATTGCCAAAATAGGGTTATAACTTATGCACCCTCTTGAACCAATCAAGGGTACATTTGGAAAGTCTCCACAACTTAAGATCACATCATCTCTTTAGAGTATTTAAGGGAACCATAGGATGTCATTATCAACGAGGGATACCAGATATTGGGACCAATCATTAGCTTTCATTTGTCTCATATCCCCTATGTCCCTCACTAGATGGAAGCATAACCACGTGTACAGTAATTGAGGGCAATATAGCATAGCCCCTCCCTTCTTCTCAAATTTGCAATGAAGAGTAAAGTATATATCCGCAAGGAGAGCCATTGAAGAGTCTTCTTCTCCAAGAGTCACAGCCAGAAATAGCTTGATAGCGGCGATATCTACGAAGTTCTTAGCACTTGGGAATATAACTAACCCAAAGATAAGTAGTACCATGATGGTGTCCATGGCTACCCAATTTTTGCGAGTCGCGAAGTGACTAGCTTTATTTTCTAGGAACCATTTAGGAAACCCATGGAAGTCTTCTTTAGTCTTCAAATTATCTCGTAGGTTTTCTTCACGAATATAAAGACAGCTTGCCGTTTCTTTAAGTGAAGGACTATACCCCAACGCCTTGAATGGACCTTTATTACTTTTAGGGAGATCAAGTATCCTACGAACTTCTTCCAGAGTGGGAGCCATTTGGAAGTCTCTAAATTGAAAGAACCTTAACTCAGGATCATAAAATATGGCCAAGGCAGTTAGGCCCTCCTCTTGCATAGGAATAAGAACAAGATCCAGTATATCTCCATACCTACGTATGATAGGCTTCCTCCTTTCCTTAGGTAACTCTGCAGCATAAGTCTTTAGGCCATTTATGTCAGATGTCCTTATTTTAATTGGGAAAGTTTTCCTTTTTCCGGGTTCCATTGCCTTTGATTTAATCCCTTTTTGAATAAGTTTAAGATTCCTGTGACATGGGAATGCAAAAAAAAATTTATGAGGATGATGAATGCAAATGATATCTTGATTAGGGTAAAGGTAATGTGCAAGCATACCCTAATAAGGTGGGCTCCTTAGAACAGGTTAGATCTAAGTTAAGACTACCTCATCCCCTCACATGTAGGTTATAAAAATTTTGGACAGCATAACGACCCCAACATGTTCAGACTATACCCTTGTTTTACCATGAGAAGGAGCAAGCCTTCCTACGGTAATCCTTCGGGATAAGTCTCATTTGGGGTAGGAGCCTAGTAACAGCCCTTAAGGGTTAAATACATAGGGTCTCCATAGATTGGTGTGGGGTAGGTTAAAGGTTCTCAGCGTCTCGGACCACATCCAAATCATCCACTACGTCAGGGGCTAGCCCTTTCGTGAGGACAACTTTGGAAGGATCTATTCTGAGTGTGGCATCAATGCAATGTTGGGGATGTCGCATCCCCACCAAAAACATTTTCGTTCCACGTTATGTTCTAGGGTTATCCTCCAAGCTTTGGGCTTTAGCTTCACACTTTTTTTTTGCCCCAATCCCTTGCATGATAACAAAAAAGAAATAAACAACACAAGGGTTAAGTATAACAAATAAATATATAAAAAAAAAACAAAAAAAAACATAAAAACAAAAATAAACACTCAAGACAAACACAACCCTAAATCCTAAGGCTAGGATGGACTCTCTCTAGGAAGGAGTCCCCAGCAGAGTCACCAGTTGTCGCGGCCGGCTAAAAATTTTCGAGTCGCCACCATATTTTTTAAGGAAAATAATGATAAACCTTAAAAATCCTTAATCCCAAGGGCAGAGATTCCTACAGTTCGGGAGTCGGTTAAGTGAAGGGAAGGTGTTAGGCGCCCCTCACTTCCATTGTACTCAATGGGATCCACCTTAGAATTTAGGGTATACTTGTTTGTCTAAATTATAGGAAAACCTAAGTTTCTTTTTTTTAATTATACTCGCTAGGGTTGGTTTACAACCCTATGCCTACGTACTTTCACTTTGAAGGATCAGAGTAACCGTAGTTCACCTCCCATATTCCTACCCCCTAATCCTATTCCTAATCCTAAACCTAACCCTAAACCCCAATCCATTATTTATACTCTTGGATAAAGAGTTCTATCCCTTAAATCTAGTGTTTATACGCCTAGATGAGGAGTTCTATCCCTTAAAACCCTATCCATTATTTATACTCTCGGACGGAGAGTTTTATCCCTTAATCCTTTTATTTATACTCTCGGATATCAAGAGTTATATCCCTTATCACATCCTTTATTTAGGCTCTCGGACCAAGAGCTTTATCCCAAGTTAAAATCCCTTAAAAAACCTTTAGATATCTTTTAGAAAAATAAATTTCTAATTCTTTACAGAAAAAGGAAATAAAAGTCAAAAAAACAGTTAGGCTAAAAAACAAAAGTTTATATCCCAATAATTTCCAAATTCCCAAAATAATCCCTAAAACAAATTAAAAGTATTTTTTTATCCTTCAAAAATTAAATTAAATTTACCTTTTTTCCAAAACCCAATGTCTATCCTTTTCAAAAATAATTTCCTTGAAATGAAAAAAACCTAAAAATAAATTCTTTATTAAGAAAATATAAAAGAAATTAATTATCCCTTTTATCATAAAAAGTCCTTAAAAGCCTATTCCCTAAACCCTAATAAAATGATTAATTCAACAATTAACTTAAGTCATTTGATAAAACAAAATTCTAAGCGAAAATTAATTAATAGATCAAATTAAATAATTAATAAAAAAAAAAACCCAAGAAAACCCTATTTTAACAAATTAAATTAAGGAATTAATTTAATTGTTAAAAACTAAAAAACCCTATTTTATAATTTAAACTAAAAACCTATTTTAACAACTTAAATTAAGAAATTAATTTAATTGTTAAAACTAAAAAAAACTAAAACCCATTTTTACAATTTAAATTAAGGCATTAATTCAATTGTAAAAAAACTAAAAAAAACCCTATATTAACAATTTAAATTAAGGAATTAATTTAATTGTTAATAATCTAAAATTAATTAAATAAAATAAAAAAAAAAAGGGGGTGTATTTGCTGTTGAAAGGAAGCAATTGGGCTTCTGGGGGGTGCTGATAGTGATTAGGGCGCAAGGCCCAATCACTTAAATCCAAAACCTGAGAAAAAGCAAAAAAAAAACAAAACAAAAAAAGCCCCCATGGGAAGGAGTCAGCGGTTGGCTCTCCTTGCATCGTACGATCCAAATCCTATGGCTCTAAGCACTCCTAACGTCATCTATTGATCTCGCTGACTGGTCCAAGTACACAAGATGGACGGCTATGATGTGCATTCAACACAGGTTCACCGTGGACAAGCATGCACGTGATTGGCTAGCTGACCGTCCCAGTCAACATATCCAAGAGCAAGGGAGACGCCACTTGGCGTCCATCCACGGCCTCACGGATGGAGTATTTATCCCGTTTCCTCTCATTTTTCTCTCATTTTTCACTCCTCTTTCTCTCTCTTCGCTCACTCTCTCAGAGCTCTCTCACTTCTCTCTAACCCAATTCTCCGACCACCACCCAAATTCCCCTGGCCACCACTAGAACCACCCCAAAACCCAGATTCCGGTTGAGGATTCAACCGGAAAAACCAAACATCAAGAACCCTAACCCAGTTTCATGAACCCTAACCCCAAACCTCATGAACCCTAACCCACCTTCAACCACAACCCAGAAAAACCTAGGAACCCCACGAACCCTAAGGGTTCTGGGATGAACCCTAACCCTACCCCATAGAACCCTAACCCTAAACATGAACCCTAAACCCTAAAAATTCCCAGAAACATCCCCAAATCACATGCAAATCCAACGATTAACACCACCCGGAGGCGGATTTACAACAATCAAAAGCAACACATAAAAGTTATGTATGCCTACCTCTCCCGCAGTGACACTGTTCGTACATTTGGTTATTTTTTTCCTCTTCTAATCCCTCTCATTTTTCTTTGTTCGCAGGTGGGTTCGAGCTCAGAGAAATTAGGGTTCTAATGATGAACCCTAAGTCCTTATCTAAGAAAATCGTGAGCTTTGAGTGATGGGTGTGGAAGCGCGCAGCTGCAAGGATTTGTTGTCTAGGGTCCTTTTCATCCGAATTTCTGTTTTAGCTTTATATGTAAAAATTAGGTTTAAACATTAAATTAGATTTAAGTTTAGTTAGGAAATTTTTTATGTGATTCGATTTGATTTGTAAATCTGGATGTAATTTAATTTGATTTTGTACATTTGAGATTGTAATTTGATTGTAAAAGTTAATGGAAAAGGATCCTCGATTTGATTTTCTCTGATTTTGCGCAAGTTAGGGTTAGTTGTTTAGGAAAGATGATGACCGATTTGGGGTCAACATTTTGACCAATAATAAAATAAAATAATTCTCAAATAAAAATAATAAAGTAAAATAAATGAAAATAAAATAACAAAGGCCCTTACTGTACCAAAAACGAAATAGGTATATATATATATAAAAAAAATAATAATAGTAATAAAAACAAAATTAATAATTATGTTATAAAAACCAATATTAATCCACCTTAAGCCCTAATTAATAATTAAAAATCCAAATCTTTAATTAACACAATGCTCCTAATAAAAATAAAAAGGTTCAATAAATAGAAATTTGAGAAAAATGTAAAAAGGTAAAAATCTTTAAAACTAATTAGTCCACAATATTCCTAATTAAAAACCAAGCAAAAGTCTCTTCTAAAGATCATTTATAATAAAAAATAGTTAACTCTAAAAATAAAAAATCTAAAAACCCACATTTTTCTAATAAAATAAAACCTAATTAATTCTACTCTAAAAGTCTAAAATAAGTAAAATCTCCAATAATAAAATCTTAGACTAAAACAGTCTTAAAATAAATGGGCAAAAATGAAATAGAAAATAAATCTAAAAATAGATGTAAAAACTTTATATAAACCCAAAACAAAAAAAAAGGGCCCGAAAACAATAGTACACCCCCAAATCTCAAATGGCACCCCCTAGTAGCACCAAAAACCTAACAAGATGGAAAATTACAGGTCAAAATTTGGGGTACTACACCATTAACAGATAAACACCATCAAGTACAAAGTGAAACCTAAAGCTAATATCATGTGGATAACCACATATAGGATGAGTAATTGACAACTCCCCATTGTTTAACCTGACCCCGGACCCCCCAATCTCTTTAAAAGTGTTTTTTCAGTTAAACATTCGCGTGCAAGGTTAGTTTTAGATAGCTTCCCTTTCCCTTCCAACTTCATGGGATAAATAAGAAATCAGAAAGTAGCACCCCTTCTCATTGTGAGGAGAAACCCAAAAACCAGCGACAAAGTGGTCGCGTCACCGACAAAAATCACTCGCTACACTTGTACAAAGCCCAAGATTGAGGCTAAAAAGTTATGACTCCACTGGGGGAGGGGTTTTATTTGTGTTGTACAAAGCCCAAGATTGAGGCTAAAAGAAATGACTCCACTGGGGAGAACACTTATGTGTGTCTTGTACAAATCCCAAGATTGAGGCTAAAAGTTAACTGACTCAACTGGAGAGTATTTATATGTGTCTTGTACAAAGCCCAAGATTGAGGCTAAAAGACTGCTGAGAGATGATCATTATACAAAGCCTAAGAGGAGGCTGACTGGGGAATTTCTTATATGAAGCCTAAGAGGAGGCTAGCTTCTGCTGAGGATTATTGATATCCAGAGACAGGTCCATATTGGGGAATCAACTCTTGCTGGGAATTGCGGAAGAGTTGAAAGATCAGATGCCTTAAGGTTCTGATTTTTTTAGGGTTTATTGATAGTAAATTGACCCTAGCTGGGGAATTTAAACTAAAGGTATAAAGATTGAGTTTTTAACCTTTGGAGGTTTTTTACTCTGATGGTGATTGATGAAATGATTAAGGTTGTTTCCTGTTCTCTCAGGAAGCTTGTGGGTTTCTTTGAGATCCAAGAGGAGATGAGACTGTCAAAGTCTACTGGTTTGAAAAAGGTTAATCTTTGTATGATGCCCAAGAGGAGGCTGATGTTTTAAGGGATGAGAATCAACCCTAGATTGGTTTGAGGTTTTGACTCTAGAGATGGCTGCTCTAACAAAGGATGACTAGATTCTGTCCTATCCCTTTAAGAGGTCTCTAGGTCCTTGTACTAAGCCCAAGAGTAGGCTGGGAACTTCTAGGAAGCCTGAGGGTCCTTGTACAAAGCCTAAGAGGAGGCTGGGGATGCTTTTAGGAAGCCTGTGGGTCCAAACTTAAGAAATGTTCAAGAAAAGTTTCACCGGGAATAATCTTTTCTTTAGTGAACATTTCTAGGGTATGAAGAAATTCAAGAGAGGTTTCACCGGGAATTAATCCTCTCTGGGGAAATGAATTTCTTTGACAATTTTCTAATAGTGACAGTCTTGAGAAAAGTTTCAACGGGAATAATTCCTTTCTTTGTATCATATTGTATAGGCCCAAGAGGAGGCAAGACTGTATCTGGAAATTCCTATGGGGGAACTAGTTTTGACTGTGTTGAAATAGTGACCACTGAATTTATCTAATCCTAGACCTAATTTTCGGGGGAAAAATCTAAGCAGATATACAAGTATATATATACAGATGAGATATATATGAGCAAGTACTTAAAAGAAAGCTGGTAAAAACTTACAGGCGAGCAAGCTTCCAATGTTACAGCTGTATGGTTAGTTATTCAAGAAATTGAAGAAAGTTTTGATAACAACTATAAATTTGAATCTTAATCAAAAGAAAAGTGGCTTTTAAAAAAGAAGTATGGGGCTTATACTCAAGGAGAGGCCCAGATGAAAACAGTGATCGTACCGTTATTCTGAAAATTGTATCGGGACTTGTACAAATGACTGAGGCCCAAAAATTATTTATGTACAAAGGAGGGTTAGGTCTTAAACTCTATTAGAGGCCCAAAAGGTTTGAAAAAAGAATAAAGATGGGACTTACAACACAAGGGTAGGCCCAGATGGTTTTTGTTGAAAAGGTGACGATCGCGCCGAGGTTTTTGAAAACACAGTGGGACTTATACAATGACTGAGGCCCAAAAAAGTTTGCATTTACAAAGGGGTTGGGTATTACACTCTATTAGAGGCCCAAAGTGTTTAAAAAGAAAGAGATATGGGACTTACAACACAAGGGTAGGCCCAGATGATTTTGTCTTGAAATGGCGATCGCGCCGAGAATTTTGAAAAGTATCGGGACTTATATAATGACTGAGGCCTAAAAAAGTTTATGTACAACAAGGATTAGGTCTTACACTCTATTAGAGGCCCAAATTGTTTTGAAAATTTAAAATCAAGAGGAAACCCTAATTTTAAATTAAAATATCATTTTTCAAAGGAAATTTAAATAATAAATGATATAAAAATATCAAATATATTCAAAAACAAATTGTACACTTTGAAAAATATTTTGAAAAATCATGTTTAATTACATGAAAGCTCGAAATTCATTTAGAATGAAAAGATCAAAGTGAGAATTTCATTTAAAAATGTTTAAAAACAATTAAAATGAAATTAATTACAAAAATTCTAACTATATTAAATAAATAATATAAATTGAATTTTTTTGTAAAATAAAATATTTAAACATTTTTGTGAATTTTGAGAAAAAGAATTAATTCAAAAACACAAATATTCAGAGAGAAATTAATTTTTGAATCAATTAAACAAAATAACAAAAATTCAAAAATTCAAATAATTTGAATTATGGCGCCAACGGTCAAGGGAAGAACACGCGCGACCTTGTTTTCTGCAGATTTGTGTTTTCTCACTTTTCTCCATGATTACTCAATGGTTTTGCACGATTCAAGTACCAATCTTGTTCGTTTTTGAACAAGGATCACAACCATATAGATTAATTGCATTTATATTGAGTATGGAATGAGAAATCAGAGGATAATCTCAAGAACCCTAATTTCAGCATGAACACAATGAAATTATATACACGATTGATTCATGGTAATTGATTGAGGGTTATTACTCTACATCCATGCATAAACAAGATGGTAACTCAAAAATTCATTTATGATGCATGGATTATATAGTTTGAAGGGTTCAAGCTTACCTCTTGCAGCTGGTGATCGAGCTTGATGATGGAGGTGTTGCAGATGTGTTCCAATGATCTGGACAACTTCCTTAGGTGCCAAGGAGTGTGTTTGAATGCTTAGAGTGGATTGAAATGAGCTGGAACTTGATGTGGCACCTCAACTACAAATCTGCTTAAAAGCTTGTGCAAATGGGGTATCACTTTGTGATTCTGATGTTCCAGATGTTATTTTAGTGTTTGAATCACTTACATATGATATATGTAAGGTGTTTGCATCATTGGTTTGGACAGAATTGTTCTCAAATGCAAAACCCGATAGTGACTTACAAGAGAAGGTGTTTTTTGGAGTGAAAGAGTGATTTTGAGTAAAGCATCAGTTTGTGTGCTTTGGGGTACTCAAATTGATCATAATTGAGGTCTATTTATAGTGCAACAAGTTTGTTTTGGCATCAATAGTGAATGGCAACTGGTACAGGTCTGTGGCCAATGGTTGCATAAAGGAATCCAAGTCTTATTTGGCCATTGACTTGGGTCAGTGCAGCAGGCATATGGTCCTTTGTTGCAGGGCTAAGGCTTGACTCATTCAGTGATCAAAGACTCAGTCCATGCCACCTCAATGCATCTCTTGAATGCCTTGAAACAAAATTGGAGTTTTTTAGATTTGGAACATTGAATTCCACATGCCAAAAGGGTGGTGTCTTGACTTGCAAGGCTTGTGGATCAGAGGTACTTGCTTGGATAAGATCCTTATATGTTTTTAGAAGTGTGACAAGGCTTAAGGTTGCACAGTTTGGCCAGCTCGAGCAAAAGTGTACAAAACTGCCTTGTACATGACAGTTGGAAAGTGCCATTTTGGGAGGATCATATCTCCTTGCTCAAATGGAGTTATGGAAAGTTCTTGTGCTTTTTAGAAAGCCCTAACATGATACAATCCATGTGTGATCATATTTTGTCTTGAAACTATTTGAATCCAACTGAAAAAACCTCATGAACATTATTGATGTTCAAGGCTGAAAACTCAGGCAATTTTCACTAAGTGTTTGAACTTTGATTTTTTCACCACTTTGATCCATCCATAAATAAAAATCTATGAAGAATTGGAGTTTGAGGTAGTTGAAGCTTTTGTAGAATGTAGGAATACCTACAAATCAAGCTTTGGATCACTCAAAATGGATGCTTGGATCAGAAGTTATGGTTCTTGGAAGTTGGCACCAAAACCATTCAAATTTAGTAACTTAGAAACATTTTCAATTTTTCAAGATTACCTCTTTTACAAGTTATCTCGATTTCTTAATCAATTCTTGTTCAAATGACATTATAGATCATATTTTATGAAAATATGAGTCATAAGGATCATGTTTGCCAAAAAATTCATGTTTTGACTTTTGGCTCCGAAGCGGTTCGTCGCGGAGAAACCCTAATTCTGGACTTTTGAGGAATGCCTTCTCTGAGGGTGTTTTAACTTTTCAAAGGGACTCCTAGGGTTATTTTGAGCATATTGATTCATATGTTGAAGTCTTGGCTCATCCTCTTATGAAAATGTCACTCTGGAGGTCCCAGTCGTCCAAAACCCTAATTTGGTGACATCGGGTGTTTCGAGGCTCCCTCCACTTGGAATGCCATCAATTTGTGCTTGATTATTGATATGGGAGCCCTCTTGATACCTTTTGGATGCTTTAAGAGTTTAGACAAGTTTAAGATCATGTCATTTCTTGATTAATCCTTTGTCTAAGTGCTCTGAGAGGGCTCAAAAACCCTAATTCTTGATTATAGTGAATGCTCAACAATTTTTGAGGAGATTGATGAGGCATGATGGTTCATCCACATTCTGGTGATGACTGTCATAATGACGGGAAATCTTGGTGGTCAAAATTGGGGTATGACAGTTGGCAGAAAATATATATATATATATATATATATATATATATATATATATATATATATATATATATATATATATATATATATATATATATATAGAGAGAGAGAGAGAGAGAGAGAGAGAGAAAAAGAAAAAAAAAAAGAGAAAAGAAAGAAGGATGTCAATACAATTTCCTTCTGAAAAAGAAAAAAAATATAAATAAATAAAAAGAGGAAAATATGGGAAAGTTGTTGTTTGAAGGTTATTAATGTGTTTTTTTTAGTTCAACTCCCTAATTCTCCTTCAATTTTCTTTTGACCCTTTGAGTTTTAGCCTAGTACCCCTTAGGATTTATGCTACCCTTACCTTGGGCATGTTACAACCTAAATAAAAGTCCTTTTGATCTTTGTGTGCATGTATTTCAAGTGTGGATTTAGATTTTTTTTCAAACTTATGGTAGTATTAACTTTCATGTTGTGCTTTGAGTGTAAACAGTTAGCCTAAACACTTGAGAGATGAGTGGATTATATCTTGTGAGGATCCTACTACTTTTGATGTACTCTTCGGTAAGTTGTTTTCGTATTTGTTTTGAATGTCACAAAAGAGATACTCACTAACACCATATTCTTGAAGCTTAGACTTAGGACTCAACGTGTACCTTGTATATTAAATACCTTTGGGATTGCATGCTCTGCTTTGGTTTGTTTTAAATTTTCAAAGTTATCATTTTGCTCAGAGTGCAAAAGTTCAAGTGTGGGGGAATTTGATCAGTGCATTTTATTGCACATTCTCTTATGTTTATACTTAGGCATTCCTACGGGTTATTTGAGTATTTTTACTATTTTAATGTGTTTTCATATTTATGTTTGTTTCTACCTTTGTTTTATTTCCGCAACTTATTTTTCAGCATTAACACTTATTTGATACCTTTCACTGAGCAGGTCATAACTTGAGCCACGGGATATCGTTCTGCCTGTTCTACCAGTCTAAGAAAAGCTAAGACAGAGAGCTACAACTTTCATGTTTTATGCAGAAGATGATTCGGAGTGAAAGATGGTCAAATAAGTCGTTGAAGTCAGAGGCCGAATTCTGATTTTAGAAAACAATTTGTTTCGGGTTGTTTTATGGGCCTGGTTTATGTTTCCGACCCAGTTTGAGTTAGTGGTGAAAAACCTTATTTTGTTTATAAGGTTTTCAGACGTACAACTATTACCTACCTTATTACTATTCACGAATTTTACCTTTGCGTTTAACGATTGTAATGGAGAACTAAACTCCTTGGGTTGATCTACTGTAGTCGCGCCTACATCATACTTTGAGGTTCTTATGTTTCTCGATTAAATTTATTTTCCTTTAAATTCTTCTCTTTTATTTGTTGTTTGCTTAATTCAACCTTTCTTAGAGTTGTTTGATTTATTTCGATGATTGTATGTTCCTATAACTTTTACTCGCTGTTTACGTAGCTTTGTCGTTAAATCGTGTTTCTATATCGTGTTTGCTTAATTCGTGATTGTGTTTATCCGTTTGCTTAATTTTGAAATTAGGAATATATATCTTGCAGTATCCATTGCACTTGTTGACTGATATTGTAATCGAAAAGGGAATAAAGTCCGCTTAGGGATTGAGAATTATTCGGATCAATGATAAGTAGGAGTCCGATACGGTAGATCGGCTTATTTCATAGTCACTTTTTTATAATCACTTATTTCCTCCTATTTTCTAAATCGAAAACAAACCACCCCAATCGTTTTTCAATTGGTTAAATACTCAACAGAATCCTTGCGATACGACTCGAGTCATTGTCGTTACTACATTTTTTTAAAACTCGTTTTTGATCCATGCGCAACAACTGATCAATGCTTGAGAACACATAGAAAGCCATGGGATCAAGTCTTGCCCAAAAAATCATAAACAAACTGATTTAAGGCAAAACCCTAGTTTTAGCACTGGATGATAGGAGATGCTCTTGAACCAAGATGTTGTAAGTGATGATATGATGTCAAAGTTCCAAGATGCTTGCTCAGTGGAATCGTCAGATGTTCAGATGACCAAAAACCTAGTTAGAATATTAAGAGATAAGAAGAGGTGATTCCCTTCAATTCTCTTGCCAATCTCCCTCTCTTGATGAAATGGTGGGCCAAATGAGAGATCTTGAGTCTTGAAGGGCCTTTATGGCTTGAGTGATTAAGTATATCTCATTCTCCTTGCTTTGCACAATCAGTGATGGTGATACCCTTGATACCATGCCTTGAGAAGACCAATGATACATGTGTAATGTTCATGACCTAAATGCATATGAGGCGTGAAGCATAAGCCACTTATTGGGTATAAATAAGAGGGCAAATTTTGAGGTGTTACAACTTCCCCTATTCAATCAACTATGGACCTGAAGGGATGAGAGCAACGCTTTCAGACATTCGAGGTAAATAGGGATTGAATACCAACAGAAACTGAAAATTTACACTCTGGGGGTATAAACTAGGGTAGAAGATCTAATGAGTGGGAGACTCTATTGGGGATGAAAAGGATTGATGGGAATGAAAAATGCATTATGGAGAAGACAGGACACAGACCGGTGTCTGAAATCACGAGGTAGGATGAGTATCAGAAGATGATACTTACCGGTATCCAAGGAAGATGATACAGACACGAACACGTGTACTGGATCGACGACACTTACCGGCATCGAAAGATGAATAGAGATGATAACACTTATCGACACCGAAAGATGATACTTTCCGGTATCAAAAGAAATACAGACACGAAAAAGTATACTGAATAAATGACACTTACCGGCATCGAAAGATGAATTGAGATGACGACACTTTTCGGTATCGAAAGATGACTTGAGATGACGACACTTTCTGGCATCGAAGGAATAAACGAAATAACGGCACTTACCGGCATCGAAAGATGATGCTTTCCAGCACCAAAAGATGATACTTTCCAGTATCAAAAGAAATACTGACACGAAGGAGTGTACTGGATAAACGACACTTACCGGCATCGAAAGATGATACTTTCTGGTATCAAAAGAAAGATGATACAGACACGAACACATGTGCTGGATCGACGACCCTTACCGGCATCGAAAGGGGAATTTAGATGACGACACTTACCGACATAGAAAGATGATGCTTTCCGACATCGAAAGATGAATTGGGATAACAACACTTACCGGCATCGAAAGATGATGCTTTCCGGCATCAAAAGGGAGATGATACAGACACAAAAACGTGTGATGGATGAACGACACTTACCGGCATCGAAAGATGAATTGAAAGAACGACACTTTCTAGCATCAAAAGATGAATTGAGATGACGACAATTTCCAGCATCGAAGGAATAAATGAAATAACGACACTTACCGGCATCGAAAGATGATATTTTCCGGTATCGAGGAAAAATCTGAGGGTATACTGGAATCCTAGTCAGACAACTCTGCTAGGGGACAAAGACCAAAAAGGGAAGATGGACCGATCTACTACCCTAAGGATTAATTAAGGTGCCTGATTATGGGCTACAGTTACATTGTTTCTGCTGGGGACAAGAAAAGTCAGAACAGACAACTCTGCAGGGGAATATCAGTAAGATGAACAAGTTCATTGGCACCTTCACTGGGGATAAGGTAAGACTAATCCTCCTGGATTAAGCCACTTTCTGCTGGGGAACCGTCTGGCAACGAGAATATCCAAACCTAGCTTATGCTTCAAATGCATATGTTTGAATTTTCTATGGCGTAATGCTCCATATTAAATGGAAATGCTACACATTTTGAGGATGCAATGATTACTACATGCAAAATGCAAAGAGAATTCTCTGCTGGGGATAACGATTAGTAACTCTGCTTAGGAAGTGATCATCAATCTGATCTTCTGAATTTTTGTGGGGAAATAGATCAACAACTCGGTTGGGAAGAATGTTGATACATATGGACTCTGAATTATGGATAACGATGACTTTGCTGGGAAGACATCACCTGAACCAGTTCTGCTTGAGGAGAGCCTATAGCCACATGACTCCATTGGGGGAAATGACAACCTTCTGACCTGGCTGCTGAGGAATGACAACCTTATGGCCCGGTCGCTGAGGAATTGAGGTCAAATAAGCCTCTGCTGAGGAAGAAGATGCTTCCTATCTTGATGAGAAAATTATGTCAGCACTCTGTGAGGAGAGAAATCTACTGGCGTCGTGCAGTCACACGAGTCTCTTGTTGTGGATGCCATCCTGCTTGGAGAGCAAGACAGACCATCCTTACCATGTCCGGGGCTTGAACTCTTACTGGAGAAAAGATAAATCCATCTCTGGCTAGGGAAACCAAACTTCTGGACTCTTGGTGGGGAGCAAAACAAGAAGACATAACCTTTGCCGAGGATGATACTATCTTGATTGTTTTGGTTGGGGAGATATTCATTCTTATATCTGAACAATGCCACCAGTGTTGTGGGGAGATAATGGTCTTTGACTTGTACACTAACCTTTGAGTATGAATACCTGTGCCTACAAACACAAAAAGATACACATGTGTGCCTCGGGGTATTATATGGTCTGAATTTACCACCCAAGGACACTCAACATTCAAAGCAATTTTAAATGTTTTCACGCATGTTTTTGTTGAGCTTTATTGTTTTCACATGCATTGTTTATCAAAAATTCAGACGTCTTTTGCAAACAAAACAGTAAAATGAAAACAAAAGAGGAAGCTATTTGAGTGAAAATGAATTTATTGATTGAATGGGCTTGTAAATAGGCGTTTACATCAGGAAGCAATTCCTATAAAGAGGCAATTGCATAAAAAGAAAAGAGACTACATTAGTGGCAATGTAAAAACAGATTCACATTGAGTTTCAATTCTACTATGACTTGTATGTCTTCAAAACGCTCTGAACACTCTGCTTTCTGAGAAAGGTGATTGGACTGATTCCTATCCTTCGAGATTCCCAGATGTTGAAAAGAGATGAAGTACAGACTACTCAGATCGCGGCATTTCGCTTTAATTCCTAACTTTTGCCTGGATTGCCCTTTACGGGTTTTCAATCCACCGGGATACCCATTTTTGCCTAAGTTGCCTTTTCAGGTTTTCAACTTAGCGGGTTTACTCATTTTTCTTTTTATATCCCTAATTTTTTCTCGGACCTTTTTTTTATGGTTCACCGAGATGCCCCTTTTTTTCCTGGACTTATTCTTTTTGTTAGTTCCTGGATTGGCTGGAATTTTGGTAAAACAAAGTATATTCAATGTTGATGTCAAGGTACTGATGTTGCAACATTGAAGTCTTAACACTGGGCTGTGTTAAGTAGTTAATTGCTGAAGTTGGATGTCTGATGTCACACAGGTGATGTTGTAACATCAGATCTGCAGAATCAATAACATCAGGTGCAGATGTTTTTAGGGTTGCGTATTAGCTGGAATTATGGAGAGTGGTTGACTCATTGGATGAGAATATCTTAGGATAGATATTTTCTGTTACATGGGAGATTTGATTGCAGGTCTGTTGGAGAATTAAAAGGTTGAAGATTTAAAAAGATTTTGGGGATAAAATCTGTTTTGAAGATTCAGTTTTAATTAACAAATCTGATCAAATATTGTGACAAGTCCAAGCCCAATTCAGGAGCTATATAAAGCGCACAAGACCAAAGGAAAAAAGTACAGAAAACATTCAAAAGATCAAGACCTGGAGGCTTAGTGTCTAGAGGTTGTTTAGAGTGCTTGTATTTACACTATTCTAGGGTTTG
This sequence comes from Lathyrus tuberosus, assembly GCA_022829125.1. NCBI lineage: Eukaryota > Viridiplantae > Streptophyta > Magnoliopsida > Fabales > Fabaceae > Lathyrus > Lathyrus tuberosus. The sequence goes on from JALAZF010000446.1 coordinate 1,212,920, forward strand.
AATAGGTGTTGAGTTTCTGTCCTCTCTAGAAGCTGTGAAGTAATAGAGAGTGTTTGCTTTGATCGAAGCTGTGAAGTAAGATCAAGGGTACTCAAAGTGGTCTCTTTGAGAGTTTGTAAGGGATTGAGTGGTGTTCTCATACCTAAGTGGTTTCTTAGGTAGGAAGTCATTAGTAGAGTATAAGTTTAGGAGATTGTCAACGGGTTGTTGAGTCTGTAAATTATATCTACAAGTAGTGAATTCCATCCCTGGCTTGGTAGCCCCCAGAGTAGGTTGGTTGTAACCGAACTGGGTCAACAATTCTTGGTGTTATTTTACTGTTATTGTTGTCCATTGTGCAGAGTGTGTTGTTGTGACATCACACCTTAACATCACACGTCTGATACCAGAATTTCAATTGGTATCAGAGCAGGCATCCTGTCTGTCTCTGGGTGAGATCTAGGGAAGTTACTTTCTGGTGAAAAGATGGACAAAGAAGTTGGAGGATTCGTCAACAGACCCCCTATTTTGGATGGATCCAATTATGAATATTGGAAGCCAAGGATGACCACCTTCTTAAAATCCTTGGACAGTAGGGCTTGGAAGGCTGTTATTAAAGAGTGGAAAGCAATTGTCATGTGTGAGAAGGATGATGCTGGCAAAGATAAAGAAGGCACCTCTAAGCCAAAGCCTGAAGAAGAGTGGACCAAGGAGGAAGATGAGCTTGCTCTTGGAAATTCCAAAGCTCTGAATGCAATCTTCAATGGAGTGGATAAGAATATCTTCAGGTTAATCAATACATGTGAAGTTGCTAAGGAAGCGTGGGATATCTTGCAGGCGACTCATGAAGGAACATCTAGAGTCAAGATGTCACGACTTCAGATTTTAACATCAAAATTTGAAAGCCTGAAGATGAAGGATGATGGGACTATTCATGATTTCCACATGAGTGTTCTTGAGCTGGCCAATGCATCTAGTGCTCTTGGTGAGAAGATGTCAGATGAAAAACTTGTGAGGAAGATCCTTAGGTCCCTACCTAAGAAGTATAAGATGAAGGTTACTGCCATTGAAGAATCACAAGACATCAGCAAGATGAGAGTTGATGAGCTCATTGGATCTCTTCAAACCTTTGAGCTTGGGTTGAATGAGGAAGAACCAGAAAAGAAGCCAAAGAGCATAGCCCTGGTGACAAATGGTGAAGAAGAGAAAGGGAAGAAATCTGAATCCCAGGAGGATCTATCTCAGGCCATAGTGATGTTGGGAAGACAGTTCACCAAAGTATTCAAGAGAATGAATAATAACTCCAGGCCTAATGTCAAGAACATGACTTCTGACACCAGCAAGAAGGATGAAGAGAAAACTGCCCAAGATAAAGGAGTGCAATGCTTTGAGTGTGAAGGGTATGGACATGTCAAGAAAGAATGTCCCACCTTCTTGAAAAAGCAGAAGAAGGGAATGACAGTTTCCTGGTCTGACTCTGATAGTGAAAGTGAAGGCAAGTCAGCAAAGCATGTGAGAGCTTTAACAGGAGTTGTTGTATCTGATGATGATTCTAGTGATGGAGAAGTAACTTATGCGGAGTTAGCTTCTACCTATCAAGAGCTGTGTTTAAAGAGTGCTGAAATTTGTCAAGAAAACAAGTGCCACAAGCAACAGATTGCTCAGCTAGAGAATGAAAAGACAGATCTGGAAAATGAAGTGGTGCTAGTTAGAGCTCACCTTGATCAAATGACCAAGTCTGTTAGGATGTTGAGTTGTGGTACAGACACACTTGACAAGATACTTCAGTCAGAAAAAGCTGCTGGAGACAAAGCTAGGATAGGTTATGTGGCTGAGGACAAGGGAACTTCAGAAGGAAGCACTTCAGGTTCAAAGAAGGAAGTGTCACAACTTTCATCTCAACATCAGCCAAAGAAGCAGGATCCTACCCCCAAGAAAGCTGATGTTTCACAACCTAAGAAGATTGAGAAGAAGACTGGTCCCTATCAGAAGAGAAAGCAGCCACAGGGAGCTAGTCAGTATATGCCCCCACAATACCATGAGAGCATGCAAGCTGCTCAGTTCAAACAGCACATGTCTCATCAGATGTCTCAACATCAGGACAACTGGTATGGTTATGGTTATGGATACACCAATGTTGTTCCTTATATATATGGAAGAAGAAAGCCACACCATCATGGGAGACAATCCAGGAAACAGCATTCTCAGCCGTCTTATGTGAAAAGATATCAACATAATAGATGGCAGGGCAGTTATGGTAGGAGAAGACCACATTATAGATGGCAGCATAAGCAATCTCATCATGGCAGAAGATTCAGAGATGAAAGGGTGAGATGCTATTATTGTGGAAGGTTTGGACATATGCAGTACTCTTGCTACAAGCTGCATGGATACCCTCAACCTCAAAACAGATGGAGAGAGCACAGGCCCAAAGTTGTTAAACAATGGGTACCTAAGGAGAAGGTGAAGTGCTTATTGGCTCACATGGGTGATAAAGAAGGAACATGGTATTTTGACAGTGGGTGTTCCAAGCACATGTCTGGATGTAGATCCATGTTTGATGATCTTAGACCTTGCCCCTCTCATGAGGTTATATTTGGCAATGGAGAAAAAGGTGTTGTTGCAGGAGTTGGGAAAATGCAAGGTGATGGTAGACCTGAACTTGACAATGTTCTGTTTGTCAGTGGCTTAAGTGCAAATTTGATCAGCATAAGCCAGTTGTGTGATGAAGGTTACAAGGTAAACTACACTAAGCATGAGTGTGTGGTTTCTGATGAGCATAATCAGATTGTTATGAAGGGTGCCAGAACCAAAGACAACTGCTATCAGTGGATTTCTCTTGAAGGAAATTCAACTAATGATGTACAAGTTGATGTTATAACATCAGACTATGACATCAGGATGCTGAAAGGTCACTCAGAGTTAACAAGTTCTGATGTGAATGTTTTAAAAGGAAAGTTTTTGTGGAGGGAAAAAGTCATTGACACTCTAAAACAAGCTCCTAGTCTCAGAACCCCCTTTTCCGGTACTACAACATCACGCGTCTTCAAAGCTCTGCTCTCGCAACGAATCAACTCCTTCGACTTCAAGAATCAACTCTCACTGAAAAGAGTCATGGCGTCTCCATCCAAGAAATCTGAGTGTCAGAATTACACAAAAGAAAGAGCTAGGGTTTCCCCTGACGAAGGTTCAGCATTCAATCCCATGGACATTGAGCCCCTCTCAACCATTCTTCCTGAATCAGGTAAATCTAGACCTTCTAAACTTGTTCCAAAAAGGGCTGGGACTATTTTTAGAGATAATGAAACGAAAAAGCTTGTTACGAGTGTGTTATTTAGTAATAAAACAACACCTAGGTCATCCACTTCTCAAACGGTTGAGGAAAGGGTAGACGTGGATAAAAGCTTAGGTATATCTAGACCACTGAGACAAATGCCTGGGGAACATTCTGAAAGGGAAAAGAGCGACATGCAAAGTGCAGCTACAAATCTTCATAGACTTGCTATGTCTGTTGTTGAAGATTCTGAAGTAAGAATAGAAGAAGATGATGTGCAGGAGGAAGCTAATGTTAAGGAAGATGTTGGAACTTCACCTGCTGGGGAAGAAAAGAATGAGGATGTGATCAATGTGGTTGACTTATCTGATGATGAAATCATTGGAAAAGTTGTCCCAAGTATTGCTAAGAGACTGAAGACAAGGAAAGGAAAGACCGTTGAAACCTCTCCAAAGAAGTCTGAAGGCAAGAAGAAAATTGTTGTTGGTCCAACCAAGCCATGGAGCAAAGTGGCTGTGAAATCCAAAAAGAGGAAAATAAGGGAAGACTCTAATTCTGACTGTGATGATGAGGATGATGTTCATGACATCACACCTATCAGAAGGACAATTTTGAAGAGAATCTCTGACAAAGTCCCTGAAGTTCCAGTCGACAACATTTCCTTTCATTATGCCAGCAGTGCATCATTATGGAAATTTGTATGTCAGAGAAGACTGTCCCTAGAGAGAGAGCTTGGGAAAGAAGCTTTAGAAATAAAGGATATCATGGAGCTGATTAATGAGGCTGGATTGGTAAAGACTGTGACCAAGTTTCCTAAGTGCTATGAAAGTCTTGTCAAAGAATTTTTTGTCAACATTTCTAGAAATATTACTGATAAAAAGAGCATTGATTTCATGAAAGTTTATGTGAGAGGAAAGTGCATTAATTTCTCTCCTAGTACTATCAATAAGTATCTAGGAAGAGATGATGAAGAGTATAGTGAACTTGAGATGACTGATAATGATATATGTAAAGAGATTACAGCTGGTCAGATAAGGGTTTGGCCATTGAAAAGGAAGTTGCCAGCTAGTAAACTTAGCATCAAGTATGCAATTCTTCACAGAATTGGTGCTGCCAACTGGGTGCCAACAAACCACAAGACAACAATCGCTGTTGGATTGGGCAGGTTTATCTGTACTATTGGGAAGAAGATTAAGTTTGACTATGGCAGCTACATCTTTGAGCAAGTGGTGAAACATGCTGAAACAAACGCTATCAAGTTACCCATAGCATTCCCATCTCTTGTGTGTGGTATCATCTTGGAGCAACATCCTGAAACTTTAACAAGATCAGACATAGCCTGCCAGAGGAAGACAGCCTTGTCCCTACACCCTAAACTATTTTCAGGACATCATGTTCCAGACATTGTTCTAACTTCAACTGCTGAAGTCAAGAAGAAGACTACAAAGGCTAAACTAATCGAAGAATTGAAGACCATGTGCGAAGACCTTGAGGCAGTCATCAGTACCAGTTTGGTTAGAAAAGAGAGACTTGAAAAGCTGATCCAGCAGCTAGAACTAAACAGTGGTGATGATGTTGGGAACAATGTTGATGGCTCTGAGGAAGATGAAGTTGATGCCAGTGGGGATAGCTCTGAGGAGGAGGAAGAGAATCCTGGAGAAAAATCTAGTTCAGAAGAAGACTAGCTTATCTTCTCTTGCCTTTAGTAGTTTCAGTTTGCAGTTTTTTGTTGGGTTTGTAATTTGAATATTGTGCTGTGTTATGCACTGTTTATGTTTTCTTCTATGATTTGTTTTGCCTGTTTACTAACTGAGGGGCTAACAATGAGAGCTAGGGTGTACTGACTATAGTTAATAGGGCTTCTAACTGAAGTTTGCCTAATTGTGGCTAAAAATGGGGAGAAAATAGCCAAAAATAGCCAAGATAGTCAAGCGTATTATTGCCATATGCTGCAAGGGTGATGCAGATATTAAGGGGGAGATAAATTGTTGCTGCATTAAGGGGGAGTTTTGACTGAACTTGTGAAGATATCATGACATTTGAAGAGTGCAGCCAAGCAGACATCTAGGGGGAGAAGTGCTGCACATTGTGAGCTACTGAACAGCTGTGATGCTGGTTCATGTTTTCAAGGAGGAGCACCAATTGGCTGTTTGTCAATAATGAAGATGGTGCTGCAGCAGATCAAGTAATGAAGACTTTGAAAAGTGTCAAACTGTTGCTGATTAAGAGTTTCAAAATTCTGAAGATTATTCCGCTGCTGAAATCTCTGAAGGTGCAGAGTGCAGAGGTTGTTTTAGCCAAAATTAGCCAAAGGGGGAGATTGTTAGTTCCTGGATTGGCTGGAATTTTGGTAAAACAAAGTATATTCAATGTTGATGTCAAGGTGCTAATGTTGCAACATTGAAGTCTTAACACTGGCCTGTGTTAAGTAGTTAATTGCTGAAGTTGGATGTCTGATGTCACACAGGTGATGTTGTAACATCAGATCTGCAGAATCAATAACATCAAGTGCAGATGTTTTTAGGGTTGCGTATTAGCTGGAATTGTGGAGAGTGGTTGACTCATTGGATGAGAATATCTTGGGATAGATATTTTCTGTTACATGGGAGATTTGATTGCAGGTCTGTTGGAGAATTAAAAGGTTGAAGATTTAAAAAGATTTTGGGGATAAAATCTGTTTTGAAGATTCAGTTTTAATTAACAAATCTGATCAAATATTGTGACAAGTCCAAGCCCAATTCAGGAGCTATATAAAGCGCACAAGACCAAAGGAAAAAGTACATAAAACATTCAGAAGATCAAGAGCTGGAGGCTTAGTGTCTAGAGGTTGTTTAGAGTGCTTGTATTTACACTATTCTAGGGTTTGAATAGGTGTTGAGTTTCTGTCCTCTCTAGAAGCTGTGAAGTAATAGAGAGTGTTTGCTTTGATCGAAGCTGTGAAGTAAGATCAAGGGTACTCAAAGTGGTCTCTTTGAGAGTTTGTAAGGGATTGAGTGGTGTTCTCATACCTAAGTGGTTTCTTAGGTAGGAAGTCATTAGTAGAGTATAAGTTTAGGAGATTGTCAACGGGTTGTTGAGTCTGTAAATTATATCTACAAGTAGTGAATTCCATCCCTGGCTTGGTAGCCCCCAGAGTAGGTTGGTTGTAACCGAACTGGGTCAACAATTCTTGGTGTTATTTTACTATTATTGCTGTCCATTATGCAGAGTGTGTTGTTGTGACATCACACCTTAACATCACACGTCTGATACCAGAATTTCACTTTTTGCTGTCCAGCGGGTCTCTTTTATGCGAAGTATTTTTTAACTGTGTCTGAGTTCATAGGGCCCCTAAAGTCTCCACCGTCCATAGTTGAAAGCATCAAGGCTCCGCCAGAGAAAGCCTTCTTAACAACGTATGGGCCTTCATAATTCGGGGTCAATTTGCCCCTGTGATCTGTCCGTGGAGGAAGAATTCGTTTCAACACTAAATCACTAGCCTGGAAACAATGAGGACACACTTTCTGATCAAATGCCTTTTTATCCTCCTCTGATATAACTTCCAGTGGCATACATCTGCCATTCTTCTTTCCTCAATGAGACTCAACTCATTGAATCTTGTTCGGACCCATTCAGCTTCGTCTAGCTTCACATCCATCATAACCCTCAGAGAAGGAATCTTGACTTCAACTGGCAGGACTGCTTCCATACCATACATAAGTGAGAACGGAGTTGCACCGGTTAACTTGTGCCTTGAAGTACGGTACCCATGTAAAGCGAAAGGCAACATCTCATTCCAATCCTTGTACGTCACAACCATCTTTTGCACAATCTTCTTTATGTTCTTGTTGGCTGCTTCGACAACACCGTTCATCTTTGGACGGTACGAAGAAGAGTTGTGATGTTCAATCTTGAAGCTCTGGCATAGCTCTTGCATCATCTTTTTATTGAGGTTAGAACCATTATCCGTGATGATTCTCTCATGAACCCTGTTGTACCCCAAAATTTTCCCTTAGATTCATTGATTTGTCTGCATAACATATTAGGTCAATCATCCGTGCATAACTAACCGCTTTATCTAGTTTGGTTGTTTGTTTGTTTCATTTGTGAATACAGGTACTGCTGTAGAAGATTCCAGATCTTGAAGGTTGTGCTGTGTGTGTGTGTGTTGTGGAGGTTCTCTGGTCTTGACAAGTGTGTATGGATTCCTTGAGTTTATATGCCTCTATCCTCTGGTCTCTAAGCCACTACCAAGCCTCCCTGCCCACAGATTTCCTCATAATTTTCCTCACAAACAAACCTTGGCCTTTATACCCACTGATTTTGGAAATGACCCTTAAAGACTGGTCTCTGGTTGGATGGCAGTTATGCTACAAGATGTCATCTTCCCACTGTCTGTAGACTCTTCAAATTCAAGATGTGTTTGCTCATGATGCTATGTCCTTAATTGGGAATAATTGGAAGTTGAATTTCAAGTACGAAGCGCATGTATTTTGTTTCAAGAAGAATATTTATATTCTTGATTCTGTCGAGTTCTTCAAGCAAGTTTGAATATCATTAGAATTATAATGTTCAAGATACGTTGACCATTGATAGAGATTTGAAATCCGTACAAGGCTTTAGGACTACGTGTTATCATTGGTTCTGAAGGAAGAATGCCATGACCGTTTAGTTGAGAAATTTTCGGCCCATACCATTGCATCGAGATTGTATCAAAGTTTTGTACTTTCTAAAACTCTTAGAAATACATAAATTAAACACGCAGATATGTCATCACTGTTATTCGAACCTTCCCATTTGTACTCACAGTTTCTTCTTGGAGAACGGTATTCCTGTTTGCATCACAAAATCTGGGCTAGGAATAAGGGTTTGCGTTACTATTGATTTTATTTCACATGTTTGTCTTGGGTTAATGGTATTTAGCCTTGTGAGGCTTTGGAGTTGTTTCAAGATATGAGCGATTGGGGTGCGGAATCTAACAAGGCTAATGTTTGTTTTGAACGCATGTGTTTGTATTAGAAATTTTGATACTAGGAGTTGGGATCTTGAATGCACCCGTAAGGCTGGCCATGATCTTTTTTTTTTTTTTTTGCATGTCTTATAATAATTTTCGCAGCTTTGCAAAATATCCATTTAGTAAAATGCCAAATAACCAAGTGCATTACAATACAATTTAAAGTTTAAAGATCACAGGATCAAAGCATAAAGAGCATTACAAGTTCAAATCTTGAAGGCTACCAATGCATGATAAAGCATTGGAACACAACCACACTATCTGCCATGTATATAATATAGTGTAAATAAAGAACTTGTGGCCCCGGACACTTGTTATCAAAACATTAAGGAAGACGTTTGTTATAATATTATCTATGAAAGCTTCTCTACGGTTGTAGTTACGTGATACGGCAGTGCAGTTTAATTTAAACTTCAAGGTGATGTGTTAAATTGATGCGCCAGAACTTCAATCAGGACCAAACTGGATGCCCTATAATCCGCATAGCTTCAACTCTAACAGAACCTTATCTACCAATCCATTCGGCGGTACCGTGGAATGTGTCACCGAGAAGCATGTCCCAATGTGGATATAAGTCCAAATCAACATCCCAACGGGAATTCCTGCAGTCCATTTGGCAACACGGCTAGCCTCCTTGATTGAAGAAGTGTCTAGAACGAGAAAACCAACCTGTTAAAAGAAATCGAAAAGATTAGAACATTTCAAGACATTATCACGTTTTCTATAACAAGTCCATTCTAAGCAAATCCTTTTGATTCTTGTCAAGAGCCTGCCCAGAATACAACAACATGTCTGAACAAAATAAGGGAAGTTTCAAGTTTCAAAGTCAGATGACTTTCTCCTCATGTCATTATGAGCTCTATGATTGGTATAACCGTGCTGCAAAAGAATAATCAGACACACTAAGTACATCATGACTCACAAAACAAATCAAGAACAAGTCTTTATAAGATTCATTAACGGTTTGCTATTCTACATTGTGTGAGCTTTGTAGTTGCCAGGCAAGCCTCTTTTTCGCTGTTGTGACTTCAAGGCGGATCGGCGTGGCTGTAAGTCTATTTGAACAAAATGTTTCACGGTTATAATTACTTCAACTGCTACAAAAAAAAAGAAATATCAACAACTAGTAAACATTCATGTCTTGAAGATGCTTTGCCGGTTAAAATTACGAGATACGAAAATGACTTCGTTGGACGAACCAAGGGTTCAAACAACACCTTACACAAACTATTTTCGATTTCTCTATACTTCTTCGAAAAAGGAAAATCATGTTACTCACAATTGCCGGGGATAGATTGCAAATGTGTAGTACATATTCTGAGGAGCTTACCGATGAAAGCAGTAGCACAACAAGTGTAGTTTAAAGGAAAACGTTCCCGCTGATTCTACATAGTGGCTGCCACATTCGAACTTTTAAAGTAGGATCATGTTTAGAAACCATTTAGCAATTAACTCAATATGGCACCTGAACATGAAGCAAGTAAACTGCATTTTGTTAGTTTCAAATTTATTACTGTTAGCAAAAGCGGAAAGAAGCACATTAGACATTATCTGATATCACAGTTGGGAGAACCCAACAACTCAGGCCGTATTTGATGCCATTTTAATCCATCCTTTGGTTTACCTCGCTTATACTGAGCTGATATCAAGAGGAATACTCCATAGGTAGGCCTCTCCTTTGTATAGTACCAGACCTTACACAAAAGAAATCAATATCGGATTATCAATAATGTCCTATTCTTACAATGAAACAACGCTTCAAATAAACAACTGCAACACCGTTCGAAATGTGACGACAGCATAAAAAAGATTTTCAACATACAAACACTTAGAACCTAAGATGATGGTTGTTAGCTCACCCAGCGTTAACTTCACGCGAGGTCCATGATGATGTTGTTGTACCCCGGTTCTCACCACCTAATGTTACAACATCAGCAAACCAGGCCTTGGAAATCGACTCCGCCTCCAAGATCATTGATAGATCCGAAGCAGCAACCAGGTTTTGAAGAAACTTTAGTATTTGTTCAGAAAGCGCAACACAGATGATCAAAGCTCCTGAAAACAAACAGTTAACAACATTAAATCAGATGTTGAAGTATGTTATTTTCTTTCCAAAAGCAAGTTAAGGACATATCCCCAACAGCATATTTTGTTCCCAAAATAGATTTCAAACATTTTGATTGCTTTCCAATTACACCGCTGCCAGATCATGTTTGAATTTGAAAAGAACAAATCACCATCAATGTGGGCAAAACTAAAGAGGAAATCTCACCAGCATATTCTATCGTTAGCAGAGCATTTAAGGAAATTGGATTGAATATGTAGATATGCCTAGACTATCAGAAAAGGAAAAATCCAAAACCAATCAGCATCATCAAATTTCCAAACACAACCAATACAAAATTCGAAAATTTTCCAAAACAAGTCCAAGGCATAAAAACATAAGTTTAATTTCATTTCCAAAAATCATTGCTAAACTTGTCTAATCATGTTGAAACGAGAAAGGAAATTTTGTCAAGAGTATCTCAGCAGCAAATTACACGTTCAATACAGTATCTCACACCTTTTTTTCCTTTCTCGTATTGGCCTATATAAGAGAATCTATAACACATTTTAGAGGGGGATCACACACGCATCTGTAAATGAAATCACCCACAAATTCATACACAATCCTAACTACTCAATCAACATACAAACTAGCATCAAACCGATCAAACCACCCACCACACACACAGCAGCACAAACTTGCAGAACACTTTCATGCTACAAAGGCTACCAATTTCAAAAAAAAGCTGAATAGACAACAACCAAAGAAAGAAAAACTCATCTGAAGCAGCTGGTGCGTGTCAAAGAAGGTCCTGCTGCGTCGCCAAAGCCGCCACAGAGCAATCCTCTCGCCGCTACCATTGACGAAGTCGCTCGCATCCCTCCATTTTTCCGCCGCTGTCTCTTTTCTTTTTTTTATCTTTGCAATTTGTATTGTAACATGTAATACTCTCAGATCATAGTGAAAAAGGGGTATCGGGTCGATTGGGGATTAGGGTAGATTTAGGATTTGTGTTTGTGGTTGTTTAGAGAGAGCAAGAGAGATGAATAGGAAATCGAGAGAGGTCAGAGATGAGAGATTTGAATGGCGTTTTGTTTTTTTTCTGAGAGAGAGAGGAGAGTTTGAGAGGCGATGGTGACATAGAGTTTCCATGAAACCATTTCGATTGAACGAGAGAGAAGAGTTTCCTTTTCATGTTTTTTTATAATTAAAAACAATTGGTTTTTTTTATAAAGAAATAACTTAACTGTTTTTCTTTTAATACAACTTTTTTTAAATCTTTTATAATAAAAAACTATTTATTAAACACTAAATTAAACTCTTTTTTTATTAAAAAACTCTTAATAACATTTTCTTTAATAAACCTTAATACTAAAATAATCCTTTTAAGATTAATTAAGGAAATCTTTCTCTCTTTTCAATTTAAAAATAATCTCAATAAAATAAATCTTTTTTTATAGCTTAAATCTTTTTTTTAATTATTAACACAAAAAAAAAATAATAGTAAGATTCTAAGATTATTTAATCACCTTTTCTTTAATAAAATACTTAATAACTTTTTTCAAAATTAATATTAACTTTGTATCTAAAAAAAATAAGAATATAACTTTTGCAACATTAATCTTAAGATCATTTCCATAAGATAAGACTTTAACCTTTTTTCTAAATTATTAGTAATCTCTAGTAACTTTTCAAACCAATAATAGGCCCATGCTAATCACCACTCGCGCGTGAGTGCACGTTTGTGTGTTTATTTAATATGCTTGTATGTTCACCTCTATCTGCATGTATGCTTTTTATTATTACTCTTAAAAACCCTTTTCAAAAATACTAAAAAACTCTCGATCCAACGTCGAGCCACTTTTATACCCATGTAAGTCGAGTGCCTTTGGGCCTCGCATTCAACCTTTTGGGTCACAATACACTTTAACTAGCCCACTTTGCTAGTATGCACAAATAAATCAAAGTTAATTTGTCCCCTCGACATTCCAAAGGAAAGGTTATTAATATTGACTAAACCGTCATAAGGTTAACGCTTTAGAACCCTTGGCCATAGGATTCGGAGTCGCCGTACTCCACGTCTCGCCGTAGACACTTAGAATCTTAGCCTTAGGATCGGAGTCGCCGAACTCCAAGTAAATGCTCCGCCGTGGACATTTACAATCCTACCCCTCTTAAACCAACCTACAACTTTAGAGTCGCCGCACTCTATGTAAGGTCTTGACCAAGACTTTACCTCCCCTTGGAACCTTGACCCCGTCAAGAAGTTTCTCTTTTCAGAACTACGCATACTCTGATTCTACTCCCGAGGATACGTAGGCATAAGGTGCGATACCTTATCGAGTATACTTAGATACTAACCCCTAGGGTTCAACCTTTAGCATAGCACCTTAGCAAGCGAATGAGAGATAACATGAATACTAACGAGAGGTTCCCGTAGAGTACTACGGACGTTTAGGATGCTAATACCTTCCCTAGGCGTAACCAACCCCCGAACCTTAGATCTTTAGGTTTTTTCGCTTTTGAACCTTTCCTTTGGATAAATCAAAGTCGGTGGTGAACATTTAAAGAAATGTGATCCTAGTTCAATTAATAACTATGGTATCCAATTCTCACCGCAACAGAAATGGAGACTTCACTGGGGATTTGTCGAGGATTTCCCCTATCTTGTTTTTCTTATGTTTTCTTTCTTTATTTGCTTGCTTATTATCTGTTGTGCTGGGTTACTACTTGTGTGGTGAGACAAAGTCCTACACCCGGACTAGAGTGAAAATTATGATAGGAACGGTGAGAATTCAAGGATACTTTGAGGGAGTCGATTCCTGAAGAAGTTGAATTGAGACTTCACCACTCAGTCTAGGCCCTCTCGAATTTAATTTTGTCCAACGAGTCAATTCGTGAAGACGCTATTATTTCGAACTAAAGGCCATCGAGACTGGGGACCGTAGTTACCTTTAACCCAACTTGGCCTATTAGGATGTAGTGCGGGGACTATGCGGGAGTCTATTTCTGCAATAGTCGCTACGCGATACTACACTCGGACGAGATTCTCTTGAGAATATTATTGACTACCAAGTGATCTGGAAAATTGATAATATCCGAAAGATGGATTGTAGACTCTGGGAACTCTTAGAACCCGTTCGGCAGGTACTTTTGAAACTATAGTGCATACCTTATGGGAGGGTAGACCTTGGCTCCATGCTGTGCCCTTTCAAACCTAGGACTTTTTGCCCGTTTGTTTGCTTGTCCGTGCTTTGTGCTTTGTGTGTTTGCATCCCTGCATTCATTAGCATCATTTCATAAAGATTCATGGAACTTAGTCTTGTTTATAAACATCATAAGGATATCATGGACTCTAAAAAATTAAAAAAAAAAACGTTGAAGTACCTTTACAAAAGTCATAACCTGGACGATCTAAGGAGACTAGAGATTTTGCTGACAAATATAGCAAGGTTCAAATCAAGATCTGGGAAGCTATCATCTCCACTCTATTATGGCCTATCATCATTCCTGGTTACCAGTTGGGATCAGTTCTTGAAGACTATTCTTAAACGTTGGAGTTACTATTTCAAGACAAATTTCATTTCCTACCTTCAGCTCATATTCAAACTAAAATAACTACAAAAGGAAATTTTTTGGGAAGAACCTACTTATTGCAAGAAATGGAAAGCTCAAGACGTCTTATCTAATTCTAATCATCGGTCAACACTTGGTCGACGAGTTTATTCTAGAAGAAGCTCAGTTGGAAGAAAGAAATCAAAAGATTCAAGAAGACCGTTGGAAGAGTCTCCTTAGATCCATCATTAGTAGCTTTTATTTAGCTATTACGTTATGACTGTTGTAAAACGTACAGACACGTTTTATAATTAATTTTCGTAATAAATCAATTTTTAGTATTCTGGTACTAATGATTGTAACCGACCATTTTATAATTATTAAAACGAGCCTTTTAATATTCCATGATGATTATAAATAGCTGAGTTTCCATGAATCTTGTTGCATAGCATTTGCATTTTGCATTTCTCTCTCTATCAAGGAACTTAGATTTTGTTTTGCAAGCATTGTACGATGGATTACGGGAAGAAGGGAGTTTTGTCGTACACCTTCAAGGTTTCAGATGTTGAACAACTAAGGGAACTAGGAGGTCAGATCGAAGATCCTGAGGCGTTCGCTGAGAAGTATGGAAATATCCTCCCGTTGCTGCAGACTCGAGTAACCACTGGTCTTTTGGAAACGCTGGTTCAATTTTACAACTTGATCTACCATTGCTTCATCTTCTAGGATTTTCAACTGATGCCTACATTGGAGGAATACTCCGCCCTTATGGGTATTCCTGTCAAAGACTCACCTCCGTTCTCCAGTGGAGAAGGAAGACCCAGCCAGGAAGACATCGCAAGAGTGACCCGCATAAAGCTGCTAGAGATCCAAACTCATATGACGTTCAGAGGAGGAATCGATGGTTTACCTGCCCAATTCTTGTTCGAGAAAGCTCGACACTTTTCTAGTGTAGGGAACACTGGAGCATTCGAGCACATCTTCGCGTTGCTGGCCTACGGTTTGTTCTTGTTTCCGAATGTTGAAGATTTTGTGGACGTCCATGCCATAAGGATTTTTATGCTCAAAAATCCAGTTCCGACGCTGTTAGCCAATGCCTACCACGCTATTCATTCGAAGGCTCTGAAGGGAGAAGGTCGGATTACCTGTTGCATCGCTATACTCTGTAGGTGGTTTATTTCGCACCTACCGAGGTCTACTGACTTTTGGGACGTAAAGGATGGTTCAGGGTGGCCCGTGAAGCTCATGGCTCTTACTCACTCAGATATTATTTGGCATGACCCGATGTATGGAGGAATCCCCATGATTCATAGTTGTGGAGATTTTCCCACTGATGCCTACATTGGAGGAATACTCCGCCCTTATGGGTATTCCTGTCAAAGACTCACCTCCGTTCTCCGGTGGAGAAGGAAGACCCAGCCAGGAAGACATCGCAAGAGTGACCCGCATAAAGCTGCTAGAGATCCAAACTCATATGACGTTCAGAGGAGGAATCGATGGTTTACCTGCCCAATTCTTGTTCGAGAAAGCTCGACACTTTTCTAGTGTAGGGAACACTGGAGCATTCGAGCACATCTTCGCGTTGCTGGCCTACGGTTTGTTCTTGTTTCCGAATGTTGAAGATTTTGTGGACGTCCATGCCATAAGGATTTTTATGCTCAAAAATCCAGTTCCGACGTTGTTAGCCGATGCCTACCACGCTATTCATTCGAAGGCTCTGAAGGGAGAAGGTCGGATTACCTGTTGCATCGCTATACTCTGTAGGTGGTTTATTTCGCACCTACCGAGGTCTACTGACTTTTGGGACGTAAAGGATGGTTCAGGGTGGCCCGTGAAGCTCATGGCTCTTACTCACTCAGATATTATTTGGCATGACCCGATGTATGGAGGAATCCCCATGATTCATAGTTGTGGAGATTTTCCCAACGTACCTCTTCTTGGTACAAAGGGATGTATCAACTATAATCCTGTGCTCGCCCGTCGTCAACTGGGGCACCCAATGGAAGAAGTACCTGATCTTAAAAGCCTGACAAGACTTTTTCTCTATCAAGGAGAGAACCTGAATCTGAAAACCGGAATTGTGTTTGCTTGGCGTCGCATCAATCGACAAGGAATAACGGCGACAACAAATCCTGATTGCTCAATTACTGAAGAATGTCTAGCATGTGCGCGTGAAAGGGCTCATACCTTGAGGATGCCTTATCCCCGTCCCAAGCCTCCCGTTGTCCAATCGGATGAAGTTTTGAAGCTGAAGGCTGAAATAGAGAAGTTGACCCTGGATAAAGCAAGGATGCAACGTCAGATCGATAGGCTGATGGAAGAACTCAGTGGAAGACAAGGGCATCCTCCAGTGGTTTAAACTCCTAGTTCCTTTTGTGTTATATGGCTTATGTAATAAAACTTTGGAGGTGTACTGGCTGTTGAAAATTTTAATAAAATGTTTTAACATTTACAATGACTGCAAATACGACTTTGAATTCCTTGATAGTTGCTTCGTTCTTGCATTTGCATTTTGCAAACTTTGCGTTGTTTCCTTCTCTTCTGTTTGTTCCTGTGTTCTCGTCCATCTTCTGTTCATGACCCGTCTGTTGATTTCCCGGCAGTAATCTCTGGACCTGGGGAAAATTTTGAAAGATCATGAATTCAGAAGAGCAGAGCCAGTTTGCGACCGTAGCAGATCTTGAGTTCAGTCAACTTGTGGAAGTTATGACAGCCTTGGCAATGAAAGACGGTAATCCTCGGAGGACTGTTGTGAACAATGTCGCCCAAGCTCAATCTGTCCAGATTCCTGCGGAGAACCAAGTTATACAAGAACATGCTAACATCCAAGATAGACGTCCTTCTTCTATTGATGCTATGGAATATCGTAGTCTCGCACTCTCAGAGCCAGATTCCCAAGAGGTAATTCCTGAGGCGAAAACTGAAAATCCACGAGATGTTGAGCTTTTGGAAAGATTCCGTGCTTTGGAACGAAGACTTGACGCCATTAAGGGTCATAACGCTGGTGATCTGAATGCCTTGAATATGTGCTTGGTACCCGACCTTGTAATGCCTCCAGAATTCAAGACGCCAAAGTTTGAGAAGTACAAAGGGGACAGCTGTCCAAAGCAGCATCTAGTGATGTTTTGCAGAAAAATGACTCCACATGTCCGTAATGAACCGCTTATGATCCACTGTTTCCAAGACAGTTTAAGTGGGGCATCACTAAATTGGTATATGCAGCTAAGGAGTAGCGACATCCGATCCTGGTTAGACCTTTCCAAAGCTTTCGTGAAGCAATATGACTACAATCTTGACTTGGCTCCTAGTCGCCTGCATTTGCTAGAACTATCTAAAAAAGATAATGAATCCTTCAGAAAGTATGCTCAGAGGTGGAGAGAAGTGGCTTCTCGCGTTCAACCACCGCTCTTAGATAAAGAATTGGTTGACTTTTTCTTGGATACTTTGCAAGGCCCATACCGAGAAAAGTTGTTTAGCATTGTGACAAGAAATTTCTCTGATGTAGTAATAGCCGGAGAGCGCATCGAGATTGGTCTTAAGAAAGGAAAAATCCGAGGTACCTCAAACATCCGAGCCATTGTGAGTAAACCAACTGTTAGTTCCCAAGAAGAACAAGAAGAAGAAAATAATTCCATTGAGGAGTATCCAATATATCAGTCTCGGCACTCACGCAACTCAAGTATTCAGAGTGAGCAGTCTTTTGGGTCTCTGCGCCAGACACCATTATCTCTTTAGGGGCAGTATTCTTCTCCAAATCGAATACCTCCTCGGTATCGACAGTCATATCGCCATCAGCCGCGTCAACATGATAGACCAAGACCGAAGAAGAAGAAGCATCACACTCCGCTCCCAATGCCATACAGTCAGTTCTTACCAGATTTGATCAAAAGGGGACTTATAGTGCCGAAGGAATTGAAGCCAGTACCTTTTCCCTATCCACCAGGTTTTGACGCTAACGCCCGATGTGATTACCATGCTGGGGCACCGGGGCATTCAACTGACGACTGTCAGGTACTTCCGAGTAAGGTTCAGAATCTGCTTGACTCCAAAATGATTTCATTCACGCCTCATGGAATTCAAATCAATATTCTCTCACCCAATCACCAGGCAGGTTCATCAGTCCCGGTTATGGAAGAATTCACCGAGAGTGGGTATGAAAATGATCCCCAGACCGAGCTCGAAAGTCGATTTTGAAGATGGTTAGCTCAAATGGCAAATAAAGAGGAAGTCATTCCCAGGAGTATCAGCTGTTATTTATTTGCATTTATCGCTTTCTTTGATTATTAAAGCATGTTTTCGTGTAAGAACTTGTTATTTGGAACGTTAATGCAATTTAATGTTTGTTTTGAAGAAATTCATTCGCTTCGCTCATTTTTAAAACGGTTTACCATTTTATAATGCCAATACTACTGAATGGAGAATGATGAACTAAAACGCAATCTCTTATGTCGTATGCGTTTGAACGAAAACCCTGCTAAGGATATAAGGCATTGTTTCAATACCATAGATAACCTCTTGTTAACTCTTTTGAGCCTCGAAATTAAAACCTTATTTTAAACCTGGGGCAGGGTAACTCTCAATCAAAACGACCGAGCTTTCAAACTATCAAAATATGAGTGGGTACAAGTATATCTTGACCCTCAAACTTTCAAATTAACTTCACAGAAAGGGGGATGGGTACAAACAAACTTTGACCTCTATGCCTTTTTGCTTCTTAAACCAAATCACTACTTGCAAAAGACCTTATTGAAGCAGAGTTCATTTCAAACACATACTCGAGGAGATAATGTTTCCTGACTCCTATGAGCCACACTCAAAGTTCGCATTGGCGTTATAAAAAGGAAACTAATATGATATCCTAACTAGTGATTCAGTCACAAGTTTGCGATATGCTTTTTTTTAGTAAGACTTCAAAACAAACATGACGTTGCACTAGCAGTTTCAGAGTTTACACTTTCTGCATGTAAATTTCGCTTAATATCATAGAAATTTGATTGCAAACAGCTATGAGAGATTCAATTCTTGATTGGAACTTTGTTGAAGATGGCTACTTCATTGTAAAAGACATCTAATCAGGAGCATGTTGCTTGAAGACCCAGTTAAGCAGGGGCAAGATGTTTTCTTCAGTTTGTAATCTCCACAAACTAGCTTACCCAAGGGGCAATTTCGAAGATTCGGTATGCAGAATACCGACAATCTGAGCCAGTTACGTCGAGATTCTACAAATCTCTCAAGAGTTGGAAGACACTGGATTATTTTGAACGCCGGATCTTCTGTAAAATCCTTTTGAGATGACTCCTTTTCAGAATCATGCAATCCAGGACAAATGAGAATTGAAGCTTCTTTCTCGACAATTATTACTGGAAAATGGCGACTACCATGCAAGTCAGGACTTCACTGACTTCATAGAACTTCTTCACCTATATCCTAAGTAAGTTCTAATGGTACGATAATTCCCCAGCAAGTTTCTACCGCAGGAAGTCATGACGATTCCCTAGTGAATCATTGTTCCAAGCAATTATGATAGAATCAGTACAAAATTTCAGCATCTGGTTGACCTAAGGATCCCCAAAGAATCTCCTTGGCATCAACCTCCCCTGATGAAGCGAGTGTTTATTTCACTCCGTAATATTTTTCTCAGATTTCGATTTCTCTCAACCATGGATGTTTATTTCATCCCCACTGAAGTCTACTCTGACATCTACAACAACAATATTGGTTCAAACTTCCCCAATGAATTAGTGGATATTTATTTTATCCTCGTGGCTTCTACAGTCTACTTCAGATTACTTCAGCATCGGATGTTTATTTTATCCCCGTGACGCCTCACCCATGGCATCTACTACTACACTCTCACTTTGGATTATCTCAGTTATTGAGGATATTTATTTTATCCCTATCAAGGCCTCTCTGAATATAAGCGTGATCCGTTCCCAGTGGATCTTTCTCATCTAGAGTATCAGATTTTACCTTGACGATTCCTAAGTGAAGTCAGGATTTTATATCCCCAAGTGGACTGTTATTTCCCCAGAGAAGTTGGAACCGTTGGTGCACCTTTGGATTACTACAAGATGGACAGATGCATCTTTCGTGCAGAGGATGGACGGGCTTCCTCTTTGTTTTGTTTTCCTCTTGTTTTCTTTTCTTGTTTTGTCAGCATGAGCATAAGTATCGCATGGCATCTCCTGCATTCGCCTCCGTGCGTGTTCGCCTTCTGTTTGGCCCTTGTCGCTTTATCTTGATCTTTGTTTGTGTTTGCGCCAGTTTTTTGGGGTTAGTCCGATCTCTCCAAGTAGGGCGTCAGCCTTAGGCAGAGATTGCAAATCATTTCTAAGTTTCCCCACGGAGTTCAACCCTCGTGGATGATGGTTATTTCAGTTATCTTTTTCCTTGCT
This sequence comes from Lathyrus tuberosus, assembly GCA_022829125.1. NCBI lineage: Eukaryota > Viridiplantae > Streptophyta > Magnoliopsida > Fabales > Fabaceae > Lathyrus > Lathyrus tuberosus. The sequence goes on from JALAZF010000446.1 coordinate 1,233,163, forward strand.
TGGATAAGATAAAATCGTCGTTTGAGTTCATTTCTCAATGACAGGTCTTGTTTGACCGTTTCATTCTAGTTTGATCCTAGATTGAACTTTGGTCTTTGAGAACTTGCCTTCCAGGCGCCTAGCAAAGTTTAAGCGTGCACCTATGCTTTGTACATTTTGAGTCATTGTGCTCTATATTTTAATTTTGCCTCACCTTGTTTTCTGTTTCGAGCCGCCGCGCTCCTTGTCTTGCTTTTCTGTTTCGAGCCGCCGCGCTCCTTGTTTTTTCTTTTGGTGTCGAGCCGCCGCGCTCCTTGTTTTTCTTTTTGGTGTCGAGCCGCCGCGCTCCTTGTTTTTCTTTTGGTGTCGAGCCGCCGCGCTCCTTGTTTTTCTTTTAGGCGTCGAGCCGCCGCGCTCCTTGTTTTTCTTTTTGGTGTCGAGCCGCCGCGCTCCTTGTTTTTCTTTTAGGTGTCGAGCCGCCGCGCTCCTTGTTTTTCTTTTTGGTGTCGAGCCGCCGCGCTCCTTGTTTTTCTTTTTTTGGTTTCGAGCCGCCGCGCTCCTTGTCCTTGCTTTTTTTGTTTCGAGCCGCCGCGCTCCTTGTTGTGCTTTTCTGTTTCCAGCCGCCGCGCTCCTTGTTTTGCTTTTCTGTTTCGAGCCGCCGCGCTCCTTGTTTTTCTTTTTTGGTTTTGAGCCGCCGAGCCCCATGTTGTTTTTCTTAGTGGTGTGTAAGTCCCGTGCAACGATAAGTCACAGGGCATTTTCCCTATGAAGTCCATTTACTTGGCATACAAGAGAGTTTTAATAACCCTATTCTTTTCCTTGGTGGTTCCTGAAGATCCGTTTGATCTCTTCATTTGAAGGAATTTCCAGGTTTTATTTGTTTTTTGTTTGCATGATCCTACCACTGTGTGGATCCTATCTTATCTTTTTATATCTTAGATATCAACCGGTCACGCTTGAACCTGCTGGGTCATCGCCTTCGGAGCCCCCGGTGTTGTCTTCTTTTCCCCCAGTGCGTCTGGTCGTCCCCCGTGAGTTCGTTACTCTTGGTGTTCGCCTTCCGCTCTATGTTTGTTTTGTTTTTGTCTGCATCTCCTGCATCTTATCATTCCATCATTTTCATCATGCTAGAGTTCATGGCATGTCAGCATTAGGTCTAGTTTTGTCCATAGCATTGCATGTTCATTACATCTAAGGGCAAAATTTTCGGATATCTGTATTTAAATATCTTTCACCATGACCTAATGACGATCTTCGTCGCCCTGTCATCCGGTGACGATATTTAAATAGGGGCAACTGTTGTACCCCAAAATTTTCCCTTAGATTCATTGATTCGTCTGCATAACATATTAGGTCAATCATCCGTGCATAACTAACCGCTTTATCTAGTTTGGTTGTTTGTTTGTTTCATTTGTGAATACAGGTACTGCTGTAGAAGATTCCAGATCTTGAAGGTTGTGCTGTGTGTGTGTGTGTTGTGGAGGTTCTCTGGTCTTGACAAGTGTGTATGGATTCCTTGAGTTTATATGCCTCTATCCTCTGGTCTCTAAGCCACTACCAAGCCTCCCTGCCCACAGATTTCCTCAGAATTTTCCTCACAAACAAACCTTGGCCTTTATACCCACTGATTTTGGAAATGACCCTTAAAGACTGGTCTCTGGTTGGATGGCAGTTATGCTACAAGATGTCATCTTCCCACTGTCTGTAGACTCTTCAAATTCAAGATGTGTTTGCTCATGATGCTATGTCCTTAATTGGGAATAATTGGAAGTTGAATTTCAAGTACGAAGCGCATGTATTTTGTTTCAAGAAGAATATTTATATTCTTGATTCTGTCGAGTTCTTCAAGCAAGTTTGAATATCATTGGAATTATAATGTTCAAGATACGTTGACCATTGATAGAGATTTGAAATCCGTACAAGGCTTTAGGACTACGTGTTATCATTGGTTCTGAAGGAAGAATGCCATGACCGTTTAGTTGAGAAATTTTCGGCCCATACCATTGCATCGAGATTGTATCAAAGTTTTGTACTTTCTAAAACTCTTAGAAATACATAAATTAAACACGCAGATATGTCATCACTGTTATTCGAACCTTCCCATTTGTACTCACAGTTTCTTCTTGGAGAACGGTATTCCTGTTTGCATCACAAAATCTGGGCTAGGAATAAGGGTTTGCGTTACTATTGATTTTATTTCACATGTTTGTCTTGGGTTAATGGTATTTAGCCTTGTGAGGCTTTGGAGTTGTTTCAAGATATGAGCGATTGGGGTGCGGAATCTAACAAGGCTAATGTTTGTTTTGAACGCATGTGCTTGTATTAGAAATTTTGATACTAGGAGTTGGGATCTTGAATGCACCCGTAAGGCTGGCCATGATCTTTTTTTTTTTTTTTTTGCATGTCTTATAATAATTTTCGCAGCTTTGCAAAATATCCATTTAGTAAAATGCCAAATAACCAAGTGCATTACAATACAATTTAAAGTTTAAAGATCACAGGATCAAAGCATAAAGAGCATTACAAGTTCAAATCTTGAAGGCTACCAATGCATGATAAAGCATTGGAACACAACCACACTATCTGCCATGTATATAATATAGTGTAAATAAAGAACTTGTGGCCCCGGACACTTGTTATCAAAACATTAAGGAAGACGTTTGTTATAATATTATCTATGAAAGCTTCTCTACGGTTGTAGTTACGTGATACGGCAGTGCAGTTTAATTTAAACTTCAAGGTGATGTGTTAAATTGATGCGCCAGAACTTCAATCAGGACCAAACTGGATGCCCTATAATCCGCATAGCTTCAACTCTAACAGAACCTTATCTACCAATCCATTCGGCGGTACCGTGGAATGTGTCACCGAGAAGCATGTCCCAATGTGGATATAAGTCCAAATCAACATCCCAACGGGAATTCCTGCAGTCCATTTGGCAACACGGCTAGCCTCCTTGATTGAAGAAGTGTCTAGAACGAGAAAACCAACCTGTTAAAAGAAATCGAAAAGATCAGAACATTTCAAGACATTATCACGTTTTCTATAACAAGTCCATTCTAAGCAAATCCTTTTGATTCTTGTCAAGAGCCTGCCCAGAATACAACAACATGTCTGAACAAAATAAGGGAAGTTTCAAGTTTCAAAGTCAGATGACTTTCTCCTCATGTCATTATGAGCTCTATGATTGGTATAACCGTGCTGCAAAAGAATAATCAGACACACTAAGTACATCATGACTCACAAAACAAATCAAGAACAAGTCTTTATAAGATTCATTAACGGTTTGCTATTCTACATTGTGTGAGCTTTGTAGTTGCCAGGCAAGCCTCTTTTTCGCTGTTGTGACTTCAAGGCGGATCGGCGTGGCTGTAAGTCTATTTGAACAAAATGTTTCACGGTTATAATTACTTCAACTGCTACAAGAAAAAAGAAATATCAACAACTAGTAAACATTCATGTCTTGAAGATGCTTTGCCGGTTAAAATTACGAGATACGAAAATGACTTCGTTGGACGAACCAAGGGTTCAAACAACACCTTACACAAACTATTTTCGATTTCTCTATACTTCTTCGAAAAAGGAAAATCATGTTACTCACAATTGCCGGGGATAGATTGCAAATGTGTAGTACATATTCTGAGGAGCTTACCGATGAAAGCAGTAGCACAACAAGTGTAGTTTAAAGGAAAACGTTCCCGCTGATTCTACATAGTGGCTGCCACATTCGAACTTTTAAAGTAGGATCATGTTTAGAAACCATTTAGCAATTAACTCAATATGGCACCTGAACATGAAGCAAGTAAACTGCATTTTGTTAGTTTCAAATTTATTACTGTTAGCAAAAGCGGAAAGAAGCACATTAGACATTATCTGATATCACAGTTGGGAGAACCCAACAACTCAGGCCGTATTTGATGCCATTTTAATCCATCCTTTGGTTTACCTCGCTTATACTGAGCTGATATCAAGAGGAATACTCCATAGGTAGGCCTCTCCTTTGTATAGTACCAGACCTTACACAAAAGAAATCAATATCGGATTATCAATAATGTCCTGTTCTTACAATGAAACAACGCTTCAAATAAACAACTGCAACACCGTTCGAAATGTGACGACAGCATAAAAAAGATTTTCAACATACAAACACTTAGAACCTAAGATGATGGTTGTTAGCTCACCCAGCGTTAACTTCACGCGAGGTCCATGATGATGTTGTTGTACCCCGGTTCTCACCACCTAATGTTACAACATCAGCAAACCAGGCCTTGGAAATCGACTCCGCCTCCAAGATCATTGATAGATCCGAAGCAGCAACCAGGTTTTGAAGAAACTTTAGTATTTGTTCAGAAAGCGCAACACAGATGATCAAAGCTCCTGAAAACAAACAGTTAACAACATTAAATCAGATGTTGAAGTATGTTATTTTCTTTCCAAAAGCAAGTTAAGGACATATCCCCAACAGCATATTTTGTTCCCAAAATAGATTTCAAACATTTTGATTGCTTTCCAATTACACCGCTGCCAGATCATGTTTGAATTTGAAAAGAACAAATCACCATCAATGTGGGCAAAACTAAAGAGGAAATCTCACCAGCATATTCTATCGTTAGCAGAGCATTTAAGGAAATTGGATTGAATATGTAGATATGCCTAGACTATCAGAAAAGGAAAAATCCAAAACCAATCAGCATCATCAAATTTCCAAACACAACCAATACAAAATTCGAAAATTTTCCAAAACAAGTCCAAGGCATAAAAACATAAGTTTAATTTCATTTCCAAAAATCATTGCTAAACTTGTCTAATCATGTTGAAACGAGAAAGGAAATTTTGTCAAGAGTATCTCAGCAGCAAATTACACGTTCAATACAGTATCTCACACCTTTTTTTCCTTTCTCGTATTGGCCTATATAAGAGAATCTATAACACATTTTAGAGGGGGATCACACACGCATCTGTAAATGAAATCACCCACAAATTCATACACAATCCTAACTACTCAATCAACATACAAACTAGCATCAAACCGATCAAACCACCCACCACACACACAGCAGCACAAACTTGCAGAACACTTTCATGCTACAAAGGCTACCAATTTCAAAAAAAAGCTGAATAGACAACAACCAAAGAAAGAAAAACTCATCTGAAGCAGCTGGTGCGTGTCAAAGAAGGTCCTGCTGCGTCGCCAAAGCCGCCACAGAGCAATCCTCTCGCCGCTACCATTGACGAAGTCGCTCGCATCCCTCCATTTTTCCGCCGCTGTCTCTTTTCTTTTTTTTATCTTTGCAATTTGTATTGTAACATGTAATACTCTCAGATCATAGTGAAAAAGGGGTATCGGGTCGATTGGGGATTAGGGTAGATTTAGGATTTGTGTTTGTGGTTGTTTAGAGAGAGCAAGAGAGATGAATAGGAAATCGAGAGAGGTCAGAGATGAGAGATTTGAATGGCGTTTTGTTTTTTTTCTGAGAGAGAGAGGAGAGTTTGAGAGGCGATGGTGACATAGAGTTTCCATGAAACCATTTCGATTGAACGAGAGAGAAGAGTTTCCTTTTCATGTTTTTTTATAATTAAAAACAATTGGTTTTTTTTATAAAGAAATAACTTAACTTTTTTTCTTTTAATACAACTTTTTTTAAATCTTTTATAATAAAAAACTATTTATTAAACACTAAATTAAACTCTTTTTTTATTAAAAAACTCTTAATAACATTTTCTTTAATAAACCTTAATACTAAAATAATCCTTTTAAGATTAATTAAGGAAATCTTTCTCTCTTTTCAATTTAAAAATAATCTCAATAAAATAAATCTTTTTTTATAGCTTAAATCTTTTTTTTAATTATTAACACAAAAAAAAAAATAATAGTAAGATTCTAAGATTATTTAATCACCTTTTTCTTTAATAAAATACTTAATAACTTTTTTCAAAATTAATATTAACTTTGTATCTAAAAAAAATAAGAATATAACTTTTGCAACATTAATCTTAAGATCATTTCCATAAGATAAGACTTTAACCTTTTTTCTAAATTATTAGTAATCTCTAGTAACTTTTCAAACCAATAATAGGCCCATGCTAATCACCACTCGCGCGTGAGTGCACGTTTGTGTGTTTATTTAATATGCTTGTATGTTCACCTCTATCTGCATGTATGCTTTTTATTATTACTCTTAAAAACCCTTTTCAAAAATACTAAAAAACTCTCGATCCAACGTCGAGCCACTTTTATACCCATGTAAGTCGAGTGCCTTTGGGCCTCGCATTCAACCTTTTGGGTCACAATACACTTTAACTAGCCCACTTTGCTAGTATGCACAAATAAATCAAAGTTAATTTGTCCCCTCGACATTCCAAAGGAAAGGTTATTAATATTGACTAAACCGTCATAAGGTTAACGCTTTAGAACCCTTGGCCATAGGATTCGGAGTCGCCGTACTCCACGTCTCGCCGTAGACACTTAGAATCTTAGCCTTAGGATCGGAGTCGCCGAACTCCAAGTAAATGCTCCGCCGTGGACATTTACAATCCTACCCCTCTTAAACCAACCTACAACTTTAGAGTCGCCGCACTCTATGTAAGGTCTTGACCAAGACTTTACCTCCCCTTGGAACCTTGACCCCGTCAAGAAGTTCCTCTTTTCAGAACTACGCATACTCTGATTCTACTCCCGAGGATACGTAGGCATAAGGTGCGATACCTTATCGAGTATACTTAGATACTAACCCCTAGGGTTCAACCTTTAGCATAGCACCTTAGCAAGCGAATGAGAGATAACATGAATACTAACGAGAGGTTCCCGTAGAGTACTACGGACGTTTAGGATGCTAATACCTTCCCTAGGTGTAACCAACCCCCGAACCTTAGATCTTTAGGTTTTTTCGCTTTTGAACCTTTCCTTTGGATAAATCAAAGTCGGTGGTGAACATTTAAAGAAATGTGATCCTAGTTCAATTAATAACTATGGTATCCAATTCTCACCGCAACAAACCCCTTTGTAATACCCTAATTTTTACCCCTAAGATCCCACGTGTCTTTTTGCATCTCATACCACAAACAAGATCACAAGCTTTGGTTCTCTTGCCCTCCTCTGTAGGTTTGTTCTTGAGTGAGATTGCCAAGCACCCCTGTTCTCTTGTTGGTTTTGATGTTTGTTTTTGTTTATGTTTACTAACTATTAATTAAAATCCAAAAATATATTCGCTTTTCCTTTACTAACTTTTTCAGGATGAACTTGGATTAAGGATATCAAAATCAGTCCCTCAGCTCAAATGAATTTCATCTGAACAAAGTCAAAGTTGATATGCAAATAATTCAAAAATCATCTGATCAAGAGTTTCCAAGATTTAATTGATTATTATTCAAGAGACTCCAAGGTTCATGTGTTTATTTCCATGCCTTCTTTGACAAGCAAAAGAATCGAGCCGAACCACAGCAGTGCACTCAAAAGGGCAATGTTTTCAAAATGTGCACTGAGTAATTGGTTACTCAATCAGGGTAATCGATTACCCTCGTGGAAATTTGAAAAATGGCAGCAAATTCAAATTCTGCAGCAATTGGCACCAATTTTAATCATTTTGATCACAAGTGTGTCATACCCCAAATTTTGACCACTAAGATTTCCCATCATTGTGTAAATCATCACCACAATATGAATGAATCATTATGCCTCATCAGTCTCCCCAAAGATGGGTGAGCATTCACTACAAACAATAATTAGGATTTCAAGCCCTCTCTGAGCCTTAGACAAAGGATCAATCAAGAAATGACATGATCTTCAACTTGTCTAACCTTTCAAACATCCACAATGGATCAAGAGGACTCCCACATCAAGAATCAAGCACAAGGTTGCAGCATTATAAGTGGATCAAGCCTCAAGATCGGCAGTGTCACCAAATTAGGGTTTGGCCGACCAAGACCTCCAGATGGAAATTTTCCTCAGGGCATGAGCCAATGCTTCAAAGCATAACCTAATATGCTCCAAAGGACATCATAAACCAAATCATCAAGTCAATTTTGCCTCAGGGGATGCATTCATAAAAAAAAATAAGGAATTAGGGTTTTTTGACCTAATTCACCCCTAAGTTGACTTTTGGGACAAAACATGAGCCAAGACCTCAAGAGAGGATTTGAGGGTCTCAAATACACCACATTGATCCATTTTCAACAATGGATTGATCCAAGAAGCTTGAGCAAGAAGTTTCAATTTCATCAGAACCACAATTAGGGTTTCGCGGAAAAAGTCAACTGTGCCTTTGACTTTTTACCCAGGCATGCTCCCAAACCTTGGGACATGATTCAATATACCCTATAACACCCATGAAATCAATCCATCAAGTTTGTTTTAGGTCAAAGACTTGATTTCATAGAGGATCGCACAATTTGGAGTTCATCTGACAAAAAGTCAACTGTGCACAAAAGTCAACTTTGACTTTTTGAGATTTTTTACAATTATGGTTCTTTGAACCTAAAATGATGTTAATGTGTAATTGGAATCATCATTCATCAATAAAAATCAAGAAAAGTGGGATAACTTGTAAAAGGGGTAACCATAAAAAACTTAGAAATTTTCTAAGTTATGGAACAAAGTGGCTAAGGTATCAACTTTGGAGGATCATAACACCTAAACCACAAGGCCATTTTTCCCCATTCAAAGCTGGATTTGTAACTCTCATGGCCCTCTACAAAAGCTTCAACTACACCTCACTCCAATTCATCATGGATTTTGAGTTATCATTGGGTCAAAATGGCTGAAAACATGAAATGTCATTTTTTCCAACACTTAGTGAAATTTTCACTAAGTCAGAATCTGCCTTCACTTTTCTCCAAATGTAGGGGCATTTTTCACTTGGATCCAAAAGGTATCAAAACAAACTATGATCACACATATGTTGTATCATATGAGAGATTTCCAAAATGGCCAAGAGCTTCACCAAACTCAATTTGAGCAAGAAGTTATGACAGTGGCAATATGCCTTGCTGCAACTGTCATAACAAGGCAGATTTGGGAGTTTTGCTCGATTTGCTCAAATTTTGCAAAGGGCAAGCAAATCTATCCATCTGAACACCTCAAGGGGGGACCAAGGAGGGACAAACACTGATCCATCAGCCTCCCAAGTCTTTGGAACCAAAAGTAGCATGCCAAACCTAGAAATGCCTAAAAGAGGGACAAGACTCCAATTTTGTTTTGGAGCATTCAATGGATGCACCAAGGTGGCATAGACTGATCCATTTCCAACTGAATTCAGTCAAGACATATCCAAGACCAAGGGAACCAGCAACCTGTGCCCTAACCTCTAGTCAATGCCTAGAGGAGACTTGGATTCTCATTGATCAACATTGGCCAAACCTCTGCAGCAGTTGCCATTCACTATTGATGCCAAAACAAACTTGTTCTACTATAAATAGAGCTCATTTGTGATCAGTTTGAGTACACCAAAGCCATCAAACATATGCTTTCCTCAAAATCACCTTCTCACTTCCAAATTTGCCTTCAAAAGCAAGTCACCATTAGGTTTTGAGTTTGAGAGCAATTCCAATCAAACCAATCACACACACACCTCATAAACATCATGTAGAGGTGATCCAAACACTCACAAGTGACCTGTAACACCAAAATCTCAAAGTCACCTCTCAAAACCTTAAAATTGGACTTTTGTGCATTTTGCAAGCCATGCCTTGATTCAATCACTTTCCAAACCAGATAAAACCTCAAACATACTCTAAATATCATCCTTGAACTATCCCAAATGGTTCCACACATCTGGAACATCATTTGAGAGAGTTGTTATTTTGGCCACATTTGCCCCTTTTGCAAGAAAGAGCTCAAACTTATTCCTGAGGTTTCCAGCTGATTCCAACCATCCTAAAAGCTTCTAAGAGATCATTTGAGGGTGTCCAAAGCATCAAATCATTTCTGGAACAAGGTACTTGACATATTGCACAAAAGCTCCAAAAAGAGGTAAGCAACACAACTTGAATTCTTTGAATCATGCTTTCCTTTGAGGTCCACTGATCATGCATCTCTTATACATGTTATATGTGTTGTGTTTGCACCAATTTATCATGTAATTCATACCTGTACCAAGAGATAGCACAGAAAATGCAAATCATGGCCTATTTCAAAACCACCATCGGGTTTTTCAATAGGAGCATGATCTGAAAAAAAAACACCACCACCATTGGATTCCTTGTGAAATTCTAGGTAGGATAGACCTAAATTTTGTCTCAATCCATGGAGAAATAAGAAAGTTATGGCCTTCACGTTTCTAACTAAAATCTTGTCTTGTCTTGCCTTGCCTTGGGTCAGGCCAAAAACAAGGCAAGCCTTGTATATTTGTGGCTGTGTTTCAATCAACGGATGTATCACCACCCCAGTGGTAAGGTGCGCACCCTGTACACATGAGGTCTAGGGTTCGAATCCCCCTCGCCCAGATCCTCTTTTTTACCACTTTTTTCATATTTTTTCATATTTTACTATTTTTCATATTATTTTTAATGATTTGAAAAATTAATAACTCCCTCAATTTTAATTATTTTTTATTGGTTCTTTTTGCAAAAAATCACAAAAATGTTGAAATATTTTATCCCACAAAAAAATCAAATTTATATTATTTATTTAATATAATTAGTATTTTTGTGAGTAAATTCATTTTTAATTGTTTTTAAACATTTAAAAGTGAATATTTATCTTGAAAATCAAAACCAAATGAGTTTTAATTCATCTTGTGATTAAAACCTCATTTTTCAAACCTTAATAAAAAATCACAAGTGGTTTATTCAAACTTATTTGGTATTTTTTTTTTTATCATTTTATTGATTTTCTTTAAATATTTACTTTTAAAGGAAAACAAATTTAGGGTTTCTTTGACTTTCACCCTCACAAATCTTTTTCAAACCTTTGGGCCTCTAATAGAGTATAAGACCCAATACTTTTTTAAACCAAAACAATTTTGGGCCTCAGATATTGTGTAAGACCCACTGCGATTTCAAAAATCTTGGCGCGATCGCCATTTCAAAACGAGAATCATCTTCACCTACCCTCGTGTTATAAGCCCCATTTTTTTTTCTTTAAAAGCCCTTTGGGCCTCTAGTAGAGTGTAAGACTCAAACCTTTTTTATAACCAAAATGATTTGGGCCTCAGTGTATTGAATAAGTCTCGACACCATCAAAAAGTTCGGCGCGATCGTCGCCTTTTTAACAAAAACCCTTGGGCCTCTTCTTGAGTTGCAAGCCCCATCTCTTGTATGAAAATAACCTCTTTGGGCCTCTCCTTGAGTTGTAAGACCCATCCCTTGTAGATGAAACCTTTTTGGGCCTCAATGCATTGTATAAGACCCAGTACGTTAAAGAAATCTCGGTGCGATCGTCATTTTTCAAACCAAACCCTTTGGGCCTACCCTCGTGTTATAAGCCACATTCCTCTTCTTTAAACACCTTTGGGCCTCTTGAGAGAGTGTAAGACCTATCCCTTTATACAGAAAACATTTTTGGGCCTCAGTCACTTGTATAAGCCCCTGTACAATTTCAAAACAACAGTGCAATCACTGATAAAACCTTGGGTCTCTCCTTGTGCTGTAAGCCCCAACAATCTTTTCAAAGCACTTTCTCCTTTGATTTAGAATATAATATTGTTATCAAAGCTTTCTTTGTTGAACAACTAACAAAACAGCATGGAAGCTCTACAACCGAGTAAGTGTTTACCCGCTTTCTTTATCCGCTTTCAAGATTTAACTTTTAAAAAGTCATACCTAAGCTTCAGGAGTTGCGGTCGGTGTGGTGGTGTCCCAAAGCGGTCATCCTATTGTTTTCTTCGGTAAAACGGTATGTTCTGGTATGCAAATCAGTCTCCGTGTAAGTGCGCGAAATGTTTGATGTCATAAAAACGGGAAAATAAATAGCGTCAATACCTTATCAGACAACAACAAGCAACAACAACAACAACAACAACAAAAAAACAAGCACAACAACAACAACAAAATACAACAACAACAAGCACGGCAAAATACAACATCAAACAACAACAACAAGCACAACAACAACAACAAACCACAACAACAACAAACAACAACAAGCAACAAGCAACAACAACAACAAGATTTAACTATTAAAAAGTCATACCTAAGCTTCAGAAGTTGCGGTCGGTGCGGTGGTGTCCCAAAGCGGTAATCCTATTGTTTTCTTCGGTAAAACGGCATGTCCCGGTATGCAAATCAGCCTCCGTGTAAATGCGCGAAATGTTTGATGTCACAAAAGCGGGAAAAAAAATAGTGTCAATATCTTATCAGACAACAACAATCAACAACAACAAAAAACAAGCAAAACAACAACAACAACACAACAACAACAAGCACGACAAAATACAACAACAACAATAAACAACAACAACAACAACAACAAGCACAACAACAACAACAATAACAACAACAATAACAACAACAACAAACGACAACAAAAATAACAAGCAACAAGCAACAACAACGACAACAAGATTTAACTATTAAAAAGTCATACCTAAGCTTCCGGAGATGGGGTCGGTGCGGTGGTGTCCCAAAGCGGTCATTCGATTGTTTTCTTCGGTAAAACTGTATGTCTGGTATGCAAATCAGCCTCTGTATAAGTGCGCGAAATGTTTGATGTCACAAAAGCTGGAAAAAAAATAGGGTCAATACCTTATCAGACAACAACAAGGAACAACAATCACTCTACTCCAAATTGTTAGATAATCATCATCGAGTTCCTTGGAAAGTTCGCCTCAACAGTGAGGCTTAATTGGTCGTTGTGGCTTACTTCTATTTTAATCGATCTTGTCAGGTTAGTTTGCAGAGTAGGAATTTTATTTTGAATAGTTTGCAATACTTGATCAGATAAGTGACCTTATCTAGCATGCCAAGTAGAAATAGAAATGTTACCAACTGCAAGACATGTTGGTACATTGAACAAATGATTATTAGAACACTTATCAAGAACAATAGGCAGAGCAGTCCCAGCTCTGAGGAAATAAAGGTCATAAGTGTGATCACCCTTGCCAATCACCATCTCCTTGTGACTGTCCTGAATGATAAATCCATTATCAGAAAAAACAACAGATAGTTTGGATTGTTTGACCAGCTGACTAACAGACAAGAGATTAATTTTGAACTGTGGAATGTACAACACATTTTGCAATGTCAAGTTTGGTCCTAAACTGATTGTGCCTATTGCAGAGACAGGGGCTTTTGTATTGTTAGGCAAAGACACGAATTTGTCAGTTAGAGGTTTATAGGATGTGAACAAATTCAAGGAGTGCACAATGTGAGATGTGGCTCATGAATCAACAATCCAATCATGATTTAATAGACACTCATTATGATGTGTTGAGGAAAACATCATACCTACTGAGTCATTTGATGAAGAAGACTCTCCAAGATTTGATTGGCGAGCCATTTGACCTTGGATATAAGTAATGAGCTGCTGATATTGCTTTGTGTACAGTGGTGTCGTGCCCTCCGTGATACCTGTATTGACAGCATTGGCAGCAGGCTATGTAGATGACAGATTCTTGTTCTTTCTATAGCCAGGGGATAGCCATGGATTTTAAAGCACTTGTCCTTGATGTGACCAAGAACACCACAGTGAGAGCATAGAGGCATATATTTCTTTCCAATTTTTGACTTAGCACCATTGGAATCATTGACAACATAAGCTAAACTTTCAGTAGTGTCACTTGTAATAGAATTTATCACTCTTTGTTTCTCCTCTTGAATTACAAGTGAAAACACATGACTAACTGAGGGTAAAGGATCCATGAGTAGAATTTGACTACGAATTGAATTAAAACTTTCATTCAAACCAAGAAAAAAAGTTAGAACATACTCACGATTAATGTGTTCAATCAAAGGACTAACACCACCGCACACACATTGATGAATCGGATGAAATTCAGCAAGTTCTTCCCAAAGGCCTTTGATCTTGGAATAGTAAGCACCAACAGAGAGTGTACCTTGAGTGCAAGTGATGAAATCCTTGCGGAGTTGAAACAATCGTGGACCATTGTTCTGCAAAAAACGCTCTTGAAGGTCATTCCAAATTGCCGCAACTGTAGAAGCATAGATGATGCTTGCGGTGAGTTCTTTGGAAACCGAATTTAAAAGCCAAGACGCAACGACATTATCATTGCGTTGCCATAGTTGAAACTGAGGATCATCTTCTGGAGGTTGCGGAATCGAGCCATCAACGAAGCCAACCTTGTTCTTGGCACGAAGGGCGATGAACATTGTGCGACACCATGAGGGATAATTTTCCTCCGTCAAGAGATGTGAAACGAGAACAAGGCCGGGATGATCTGAATGATGGATAAAGAAAGCATTTTGCTGTTGATCTGCCATGAAGGTGAGAACGAGCTCGAAACGAAGCCTGAAGATATGGTAATGAGACGCGGAAGCAGGAACGAAAAATCTTGGACAAAGATTGGACGCAAAAGTCTACTGATACCATATTGAGTAAGAGAATGCTGCCATGGAAATGGAGCTTCTCAAGGTGAAAGAAGAAGATAGAAAACAGAACTTGTAACTAAATCTGTTATTCAGATTCAATCAATTACAATCAGGTGCATTCTCCACCTTATATACAACTAGAAAATGATTAAACCTTATCTACAATTCAAATCTAATGCCAAACCTCTAATTACATTATTACCCTTAATAGACTAATGAGAGAAACTTCTTGGGGCAATTATACAAATTCATTTACCAGAAGTTCTTAATTTTCCTTTCCAACCTACTCTTGCATAACAATTCAACTTACAGGTATTCAATGAGTTCAATGCTCGGAAACCAGATGAAATGAATGTCTTCCGAGGAGTGACTAAGAACCGTCTCTTCATGGGAATTATTGGAGTCACCATTATACTTCAGGTGAATAGGAAATCTTTTGGTTTTCTGTTCATAAACCTTAATTTTTAACATTTGCATATGCTTTATCACTCTACTCCAAATTGTTAGATAATCATCATCGAGTTCCTTGGAAAGTTCGCTTCAACAGTAAGAAATGTTGATATTTACCCTTCGGACCAGAACCTTTGCCTCATTAAAATTTGAAAGGCAAATGAACCTAGGCAGGCAGTATGAACATATCCACCTCTGTACCAGTCATTATTTGTACGTGGCAACCAGTTTCATCTTAATTTTGTTATCTGTGTGTACTCTCATGCATGAATCTTAACTTGGACATTTGTTGCTGTCTTGTTTTCCAGGAATTAAATAAAAGCGTCGTTTACAAATGCTTAGATGATATTTTTTTATGGACTCTGCATAAGCAATGACAACAATTGCCCTATACACACATGATGGCAGTGTGTGCATTTCACAAGGAAATATAGTGATGCCATTGAAGAATGATAAGTGGAGTAATTAGTGAATCAAAAGATCAAAACGACAACAATGAAAGTATTCAAAAAAATACTCATGCAGCTCAACTAAAAAAAAAGTAAGTGATATAGGACGAACCTAAGAGCAAGTTTGAAATAGAAATCTGAACTAATCGATATCTAATTTTAATTGAAGTAGTTGTCAACGTATACCAATAGTATTAACGCATTGCAAAACTATAAACCATTACAAGATGAAAGTTAGTGAACCAGAGAATAATCTACTTGATATTTTAGATGTCTAAAACACCAATCAAACACACCGTACATATTTTTTTTAGGTCTTGGAGGTGGAATGTATTTGTGGCGTCTTTCATCCCAATTATACTCAATAATATCGAGAAATACATGACTGACTTCATACACACAGTTGCTCTTATACCCCCACCTATTCGGGCAGCTTAATGCCTTGCAGCTTCCCCACGAAATATAGAATAATGCAATATCACCCAAAGTTTTCAGCTTCACATAACTCATGGATGATAAGTCTATTTTATAAGCTAACTTCTTATATAACCCTGGTGTTAAATCAACCAATAAAAGTTGCTCATCACAATTAACCAAGTTAATGAATGTTGGGTTATTCTTGAGTTTAAGAAGTTTAATCCTGGGAGTATTCTTGAGTTTTAGAAATTTAATATTTCCAGAAGTCAAGTTCAGCACCCCTATGTTGGCCTTGTTAGTCACAACATATATTATATTATGCAGAACCACAAAGTCAACAACTATCTTTCCGGTTGTGGAATAAGTAAACCAACCATTCTTTCCAGATTGATACACATGTAAACTTCTAGACTCTTGGCATAAAACCACCAACACGAATTCCTCGGAGCATTTCTCAAAAGCAAGCAAGGCACGGTACTTATGAAAAGGGGAGGAATTAACTTCAAAGGTTGATGTATAGATTACCTTCTTTATTCTTGTAAAAGGATTGAAGAGCAGAAATGAATTATTTTTCTGCGCCATGATGAAATATCCGCTAGAATAGGTAATATACACAGGGGAGCCAGTCATCATCTTCTCCATCATCTTCTCCAAGGGATACACTTTTTTATTGGTTAGGCTACTAAAGGAATACGGTCTCTCATAACGAGGAATTTCAACAAGTAATGGTTCTTGGGATGCCATGAAATTTGATTTATGAAAAGCCCTCCAATTCGTGCAAACACAGGAAAACCGAAAGAGGTCGTCAAAATCTAGTTTGTTGGAAATTACATCAAGCACATCCCAAGGAAGTTGACATCGGATCTCTTCCACCTTCACCTTTTTCCCTTTGTATCACAACAATGACAAACAATATGTTATAAAGTACACCCTCTGGTCACTATTATAAGCAACAAAAAACTTTTTTGGTTCATTGAATATTTGGTGTATCTTGTTGGTGTACAAGGTGAAAATAATGAAGATGAAGAAGAGAATATATTATATTGAATGACGGCTACAAAAGGATAAAAGGATACAAATGATTGGAATGACAACTACCCTATTTATAAGCTAAAATTAGGGTTACCAAAAGCAACATTAAAATACTAAAATACCCTCTAACAAACTTAATGACTAAGTTTGTGAATATAAAATAAAATATAAATTATTATTCTAATACCATCCCTTAATTTATATTTCCTCAAAACTAACAACTCCAATTCCATCCCTTAAGCGAAGAAATTGATCAGTCTTGATAGCCTTCGTCAGAACATCTGCCAACTGCTTCTGGGTGCTGCAGTGCAGAACTTCTAACACTCCATTCTGAACTTGACTTCTCAGATAGTGATACTTGGTCTCAATATGCTTGCTTCTCCCATGCAACACTGGGTTTCTGGCAAGATTGATTGCAGACTTATTATCAATCATCAGCTTCAGAGGCTTGTCAACTTTGATCTTCAGATCTTCCAGCAAGTTCAGAATCCACACAGCTTGACATGCAGTAACAGCGCCTGCAATATATTCAGCTTCACAGGTTGACAACGCAACAACAGGTTGCTTCTTAGAACTCCAAGAAATAGGACCTCCCAGAAACTTGAACAAGTATCCAGAAGTACTTCTTCTATCAACTCTGTCTCCACACCAATCAGAATCTGAGTAACTCAGAAGTTCTGATTCAATCTTCCTTCCAGAACTCAGAAGTTCTGATTCAATCTTTCTTCCAGAAGGGAACAACACTCCATACTTCAGAGTTCCCTTGATATACCTCAGAATCCTGACAGCAGCTTGGTAATGGGACCACTTAGGTTTACTCATGAATCTACTAACCATTCCAACTGCATAGCAAATATCAGGTCTGGTATTACACAAATACCTCAGAGAACCAACCAACTGTTTGAAGGTTGTAGCATCCACATCCTCACCATCAGAATCAGAATCTAATTTCTGATTTGTATCTGCAGGTGTGATAGCAGCCTTACAATTCTGCAGCTTAAATCTCTTCAGAAGTTCTCGTTCATACTTCAGCTGATGCAAAATGATACCTTTCTCAGAATATCTGAACTCCATCCCTAGAAAGTATGTCATTTTCCCGAGATCAGTCATTTCAAACTCATTCATCAGCACCTTCTTGAACTTAGCTAATTCTTGTTCAGAACTTCCGGTCAACAGTATGTCATCAACATACAAACACACCAGAATCATATTTCCTTCAGAAATATGCTGAACATAAACACCGTATTCCATCTCACATTTCTGAAACCCTAGCTTCTTGAAAAATGAATCGATCTTCTGATTCCAAACACTTCAGAATAATCCAGCCCAGGTTTCTGTAGAAATCCTCTTGCTACCAACCTCGCTTTGTATTTGCCAATTGATCCATCTGGCTTTAGCTTCTGCTTGAAAACCCATCTGACGCTGATGGCTTTCTTGTCCTTTGGAAGTTCTGTCAGCTTCCAAGTCTTGTTTCTTTCTATGGCCTCAAGTTCTTCTTTCATGGCCTTTAGCCAGAACTTCTGCTTGAGAGCATCTTCTGTACTCACGGGTTCAGAGTCTACTAACATGGCACACTGAATAATCTCTCCCTCAGAATCTACTTCAGTGTCTTGCAACATGTCAAACTCTTCAAATCTTCTTGGAATGTTTCTGATTCTCTGTGGCCTCTGACCTCGTTCAGAACTTTGTTCAGATACTTGAACCTCAGAAGTTCTAACCTCAGAAGTTTCTCCTTCAGAACCTCTTCCTCCAGAACTTTGACCACCTTCAGAGTCTGGCATATTCCCAGAGTCTGAATCACCACCAGAATCTTGATCATCATCAGAATCTGGATCATCAGAATCACCTTCATCTTCTGAGTCTTCTTCAGAGTCAGAATCACCATCAGTTTCAGAAATTCTTATTTCTGACCTTTCTTCAGAAGTTCTAACATCAGAATCAGATTGAGACTTATCCCAATTCCAAACTTCTGATTCCTTCACAATAACATCTCTGCTGAACTCAACTTTATTAGTTTCTGGACAATAAAGCTTGTACGCACCCGTACTGTGGTACCCCACCAGTAACATTACTTTGCTTCTATCATCCAACTTCTGTCTTCTTGCTTCTGGAACATGTTTGTAACAAACAGAACCAAACACCTTTAGATGACTAACACTTTGCTTTTCTCCCGTCCACTTCTGAATAGGAACTATTTCCTTCAACTTCTTCGTTGGACATCTGTTGAGCACATATGCTGCGGTTGCAACAGCTTCTCCCCAGAAGTTCTGAGGAAGCTTCTTCTCCTTCAGCATGCTTCTCACCATATCAAGCAAAGTACGATTTCTTCTTTCAGCAAGACCATTGTGTTGAGGAGTGTAAGGAGCAGTAACCTCATGCTCAATTCCATTCTCCTCACAGAACTTCTGAAACTCTTTGGAGTTATACTCACCCCCACCATCGGTTCTGAGAATCTTCAGAGTCTGACCACTCTGATTCTGAACCTTCATTCGGAACTTCTTGAATTCACCAAACACCTCGTGTTTGAACTTAATAAGGGATACCCATATCATTCTTGTGAATTCATCAACAAATAACACGAAGTATTTATTCCCTCCGAACGATTCTACTGGAAATGGACCACACACATCAGAATGTACTACTCCCAAGGCATGTTTTGCTCTTGGAGCAACTTCTGACGCAAATGGCAATCTTGGTTGCTTTCCTTCCATGCACACTCTGCATGACTTCACAGGCTTCTTAATTGTAGGAATTCCATGTACCAGCTTCTTCGAATTCAGATGTTCTAAGCTTCTGAAATTCAAATGACCAAATCTTCTGTGCCACAGCTCACTTTCTTTCACAACACTTGTTGCACTAAGACATTCAGAATCAGAAGTTCTGACATTCACCTTGAATGTTCTATTCCTTCCTTGTTCTGACTCCATAATCAGCTTCTGATTACAGTCATACAGCTTCAGAAGATTGTCCTTCATGGTAACTGAAAAACCTTTCTCAATTAATTGTCCCACGCTCATCAGATTGCTTTTGATGCCAGGTACATACCACACATTCTGAATCAATGCTGTTTTCCCATTGTTCAGAACAACTCTGACATTTCCCATACCTTCAGCGTTAAGATATTTGTCATCAGCACATCTGATCTTTGTTCTCTTCTCAGAATCAAAATCAACCAGCCATTTCTTATTTCCAGTAAGATGATTTGAGCAGCCAATGTCCATATACCACCAGTCTGTCAAATTCGTATCATCAGATTCAGAAGCCATCAATAGCACAGATTCATCATTAGAACTTCTGGCTATATTTGCTTCTTCTGACTTCCTTTCCTTGTTTGACCAACAATCTCTAGCAAAGTGACCAAACTTCTTGCAACAGTAACATTGGATCTTCTTCTTGTCATACTTCTCTTTTCCCTTCTGAGCATTCTTTTGCCTATCAGAAGTTGAGGTTTCTGACTTCTGACCACCATCAGATCTTCTCCTAGCTTCTGACTGCTTCTGATGCTTCCTATCAGAAACTGCTTTCAGAGCCTGCTGCTCTACTTCCCTTTCAGAAGTTCTCTCAGTCAGACGCAACTCTTGCGCTTCTAGACTGCTTTGCAGCTCTTCAATTCTCATGGTGCTCAGATCTTTAGAATGTTCTATTGCTACCACAATGTAATCAAACTGAGGAGTAAGGGATCTCAATACCTTCTCAATGATTACTTGTTCAGAAAGAGTTTCTCCACACGCCTTCATCTCATTAGTGATCACAATCACTCTAGAGATGTACTCAGAAACTTTCTCATTGTTCTTCATGTTCTGATTCTCATACTGCTTACGTAGAGACTGAAGCTTCACCTTCTTCACTGATGCGTCACCACCGTAACATCTGACCAGTGTGTCCCACGCCGCCTTCGCCGTCGTAGAATCTGCAATCTTCTCAAACACATTCGCATCCACACACTGATGGATGTAGAACAATGCTTTCTGATCTTTCTTCCTTGTATCCTTCTGCGCGTTCTTCTGCTCCTCCGTCGCATCTGCTGCTACCGGAACATAACCTTCGGTGACAAGATCTAGAACATCTTGAGCACCGAACAGTACACGCATTTGAATCATCCAACGATTCCAGTTTTTGCCATCAAATACTGGAAGCTTGGTGTTCATGCCGCCGCCGCCGTTCATCATCTTCAACCTTCTTGTACAGTACGCTCAGAATCTCACCGCACACAGTGTTTCCCAAACCACAAAATCACAAAAATGTGATTCTGATCAGATTTTGTTCAAGATTCAACAAGAATCACGAACCAAAATCAATCACACAAAGAAATCCTCACGTTTCACTCGTGTGTCCCGTGTTTCCCAATGATCCGAACCGGAGCTCTAGATACCAATTGTTGGTGTACAAGGTGAAAATAATGAAGATGAAGAAGAGAATATATTATATTGAATGACGGCTACAAAAGGATAAAAGGATACAAATGATTGGAATGACAACTACCCTATTTATAAGCTAAAATTAGGGTTACCAAAAGCAACATTAAAATACTAAAATACCCTCTAACAAACTTAATGACTAAGTTTGTGAATATAAAATAAAATATAAATTATTATTCTAATATATCTGATATATAATAATGTCCAGACACATCATTTATTCAATGAATCTAAAAAAGTTTTTGTTGCTTATAATAGTGATTGGAGGGTGTATTCTATTGTTTATAGAACAATATCATTCATGAAAAGCAAATCTTTACTTACCAGCAAGCAGCACCTTCACTCTTTTCACAAAAGACCTTCTGTCAATCCTTTGATCGTTGTAATCCATCGTAGCTTTTATAAAATCTTCATAATTATTTTCTCTCTTATGTTGAAATGCACGTTCTAGTGCCTTGAGAAACGCTGATGCATCATTCTCTAATGAAAGTGTGATTCGATGTTTCTCGGGCATCAAGGTGTTGAATCCAGAAATTAAACATTTATGCCCTTTAAACAAGGGCTTCAATTTTGCTTTAACGCCACTTATATGAATTCTTTTAGCTCTGAAATCTCTTAGTACTTTTAAAAATTTATCAAACTTTCGCATATTATATTGAAATGCGACTTTTACGGCCTTTAGAAACTCTAATGCATCATTCTTCATTCACAAAATTATTCTATTCAGTTTAATTCATTCCAAATCAAAACGAAAATAAAAAAATATAAATGATTCGGTACATACCTTAGTTTTAAAGTCCGATTTTGATTTGCACATTTGACTAGCTTTAACTAGAGCCGTCAAAATGGGCTAGCCCACATGGGCCGGCCCACCAGGCCCGCAGAATTATAGGACTTGGACCTTAAAAATAGAAATCATATTTTTAAGGGTCTTTTTAGCCCAGCTCTAAAAAGCCTGCTATCCATTAGGGCTAGCCCATATGGGTCGTGGGTAGCTCATTAGGCCCATATCACTATAAATTTTAAAAAATTATACTAATACTTATATCATCTTACTCCAAAATAACACATTGATTTTTCTCAACTCACTAAATTTTATATATATTTTATTCAATATTTCTCTTTTAAATATTATACATTAATATAGTTAATATTTTTTTCTCGTATTCTATTAGTTTCCCTTATGTTAAATATTCGAATATTATTTTATACTATTTAGACATGTATTGTATTTAAAAACACATTATAGTATTGATAAAAAAACAATATAGTACTTAAAAATGTATTATAAAAATGTATTATGTTTAAAATAATATAATTTTTAATTTTATTTATAATAAATATTATGGCATTTTTATTTTTATTTTTTTTATTAAAAAGGTCCATTTAGGGTCGGGTAGCCCGAAGCCCATCTAAGGTTAGGCTCGGGTAGTAATTTTCGAACCCATATTATAAACGGGTTTTTTTGGCCCAACCTTAAAAAGTCCGAGCCCATCAGGGCCGGCCCGTTTAGGGCCGGATAGCCCATTTTAACAGCTCTAGCTTTAACAGCAACACGGCTTCAGAAGGAGCCATGAGGAGAGGAATAGTTTCACAGAAGATAACCGTCGCTAAAATCTATCGCTGTTTGGAGGCATAGGGACCTGGTAAAACCTATTTATATCCATAGACCCAAAAACAAATTTATATCCCGGTTAGAGAAGAAGTGGATATGGACTAGGTTTTTTTTTTATTAGTGATTGGGCTCAAAAGCTGGATTTTTATTATATTTTTGTAAAAAATTCACATTCTACTTATTAGAGGATTTTACTTGTCACCCTTACATTAAATCTCACACCCCAACTTGTATAAATGCAAAAATATTTTTCATATTTTTCAAATTTGCAGTTTTGAAGCGGATTTTTCAAATTTCAAAGGCAATACTGGAAATTTCAAAACAACTACCTGAAATTTCAAAAACAAATAAGTTTTTATCGAAAATTTCATTATTCACGGTACTTTGTACTGGAACTTTTTAAAATTTCCGATATTTTTTACCTGAAATTTCATAATTTTCAGTGCAAATCTCAATTTTTGTTAGCGGAAATTTCAAAATTTTCAGTAGTTTAGAAAACTAGTTATGTATCTTATTGAAAATTTCAAAATTTCCAATACTTATAAAAATTTAGTTTTATGCCGGAAATTTTAAAATTTCCGGTACTTATAAAAATTTAGTTTTGTACTGGAAATTTCAAAATTTTCCGGTAGTTATAAAAGTTTAGTTTTATACCGGAAATTTTAAAATTTCTAGTAGTTGTTGCCTTTGTTTTTTTTCTTTATTGTTTTTTTTTTCTTCTTTTGCCGTGAAAACTAGAGGCAGAGATGGTATTATTGCAGGGTGAGTTCCTTGGAAACCGAATTCAAAAGCCAAGACGCAACGACATTATCATTGCATTGCCATAGTTGAAACTGAGGATCGTCTTCTGGAGGTTGCGGAATCGAGCCATCAACGAATCCAACCTTGTTCTTGGCACGAAGGGCGATGAACATTGCGCAACGCCATGAGGGATAGTTTTCCTCCGTCAAGAGATGTGAAACGAGAACAAGGCCGGGATGATCTGAATGATGGATAAAGAAAGGATTTTGCTGTTGATCTGCCATGAAGGTGAGAACGAGCTCGAAACGAAGCCTGAAGATATGGTAATGAGACGCGGAAGCAGGAACGAAAAATCTTGGACAAAGATTGGACGCAAAAGTCTACTGATACCATATTGAGTAAGAGAATGCAGTCATGGAAATGGAGCTTCTCAAGGTGTAAGAAGAAGATAGAAAACAGAACTTGTAACTAAATATGTTATTCAGTTTCAATCAGTTACAATCATGTGCATTCTCCACCTTATATACAACTAGAAAATGATTAAACCTTATCTACAATTCAAATCTAATGTCAAACCTCTAATTACATTATTACCCTTAATAGACTAATGAGAGAAACTTCTTGGGGCAATTATACAAATTCATTTGCCAGAGGTTCTTAATTTTCCTTTCCAACCTACTCTTGCATAACAATTCAACTTTCAGGTATTCAATGAGTTCAATGCTCGGAAACCAGATGAAATGAATGTCTTCCGAGGAGTGACTAAGAACCGTCTCTTCATGGGAATTATTGGAGTAACCATTATACTTCTGGTGAATAGGAAATCTTTTGTTTTTCTGTTCATAAACCTTAATTTTTAACATTTGCATATGCTTTATCACTCTACTCCAAATTGTTAGATAATCATCATCGAGTTCCTTGGAAAGTTCGCCTCAACAGTGAGGCTTAATTGGTCGCTGTGGCTTGCTTCTATTTTAATCGGTCTTGTCAGGTTAGTTTGCAGAACTTCATTAGCATTTGATTAATTTATGACAGTTTGGAACTAATAATAAATCACACGTTCATGCTTTTGGTGTTGTCTAGAGTTCAAGATATCTATGCTCCATTTTACAATATTACCATTTTTACTAGATTCTTGCTGTCAACATATTTTAGCTGTCTAACAAACTAATTTTTACTCTTGCTATTTGACAGTTGGCCTCTTGCTATAGCTGGAAAATTGATTCCAGTTCCCAAAACACCATTGTCGCGTTACTTCACCAAGCCAATCAGGCGATTGAGGAGGTCTCGTTCAACACAATAGGAAGTCGATCACATCCAATTCATTTCAAGCTAACGCCTGACAAGTGACAATGCATATTACTACTACTATCCCCAACTGTTGAAGCTTTCCTTCTACAATTCAAATACAATGTATATTGATTACACATTCCCAAAGGGATTTAATCATAAAGCAGTTGTTATGTGATGCCTTAGCCTTTACCTCTTTCCCCTTTTTATCAATATTTTGGGTTAACTGTACATTGTAACATTTCAAGATATTGTTAGAATTACTTGTTTGTAAATGCTATCAAACTACTTTCCCCACATCTCTAACTATTTTTTATAAGAAAAAGAAAAAAAAATGTATGTCTGTTTATTCTAATCCAGCAATTTAACTGGTTTATCCAAACTGAAAATTCACCTTGGAACCAACACTAGTTTGGTGTTTGCCGTGGGTAGTGCTACAATGAGAACTTCACAAGTGCACCACTAGTTGTAACATTTATTTATTTTATTTATTCAGTGAAACGGAGAGAAAGAAAATAAAAGTAGGTAAAGACTTTTTGGATTGGCTGATGGAAAATATAGTGCCACAATTTGGTTGGCATTTTCTCAAAGATTTGCATGCAGCACATCTAGTAGAATGTTAAAATTTGATTCTATTAATGGAATGTAACGGCTAGTTTATACCTCCTAAATCTATGTTTGATACTATTAAATGAGATGGAAGAAATAACAGGAAGACAGTTGAATTGCTTGGTGCTTGGATGGGATAAAATGAAAAAATGTTAAAACTCGCCGTCTGTGGGAATCGAACCCACGACCACGTGGTTAAAAGCCACGCGCTCTACCAGCTGAGCTAAGACGGCTTGCTGGTAGAGTGTTATATATTATTTACTTATTGAGTTAAATTTCAGATAATTGTATTAGCTATCACATATATTTTATGGTTGGAATCTATCTAATAACTAATAAGTTTCCCTTCTACATTTAATAATAAATAAATATTGAGATATTAAAATATTTGGATTTTCGCACCAATTTCAAATGAATGTTATTTGAGTTTGGATGTTATTTTAAGATATGAAGCTTGCTAAAAATTTGATTTTAAAAATTATTTTTGAACTAGACTTATTTAATTTAATGCCAGGTACACGTGGTTACTTATGGATTTACTACTTAAGGCCCTTTCAACCTTTGTTTCATGGTATTGTAGTCATGTCAACTGTGAAGGCAATATATGTGTAGAGTTTCTCTTCCTATCATGTAATGTGGAGAATTTCTTTTCCTATCATGTTTAATTTTGTCTTTTGAAAATCAAAATATATTTTGAATTATAGAATTCAACAGCATGATTTTAAACACTCATCTTATAGAATTTTGAAACATGAATATAAATTAGGTCATTTCTTAATACACCAATCATGTTTCTTCGACACCACACGAAATTTTGGTTTGCCCCCAATTTTCGAATTTGCATATCAGGACGCACCATTTTTTTTTTAAATATTGATTTATTCCGGATGTGCAAATCAGAAAAAATTTCTAATCTGCAGATTCGGAAAAAATCAAAAGAATTCCATAAAATCATTTCCTAATCTGCAGATCCGGATAAAATCATAAGTATTTCATAAAATCATTTACTTCTAAATATAATTCTTATAAAAAGAGAAGTTAAAATTTTAAAATTTTAAAATATGAAAAATATGAAAAAAAAATAATATGATTTAAAACGAGATATGTTATCAATTATATTGGATTTTATTATTTTAGATGTTTTTAAAAAAAATTCCAATATAATTAAAATACAATATAATTAAAATTAATATGATTTTTTCAATATAATTAAATCTAATATAATTAAATCCAATATAATTAAAATCCAATATAATTAAAATTAATATGATTTTTTTTCTAAATGATTAATATGGTATTTACTTCTAAATGATTTTTTTTCAATATAATTAAATCCAATGTAATTAAACCTCTGTGACTATAATTAAAAAAAATCATATTAATTTTAATTATAAAATTTTAACTTATCTATTTATACCTCTGCTACTATAAGTTAAAATTTTAACTTATCTATTTAAAAGAATTATATTTAGAAGTAAATGATTTTATGGAATACTTTTGATTTTATCCGGATCTGCAGATCAGAAAATGATTTTATGGAATTCTTTTGATTTTTTCCGGATCCGCAGATCAGGAATTTTTCCTGATTTGCACATCCGGAACAAATCAACGTTTTTAAAAAAAATGGTGTGTCCTGATGTGCACATCCGAAAATTGGGGGCAAAAACAGAATTTCGCGTGGTGTCTAAGAAACATGGGTGGTGTATTAAAAATTAGCCTATAAACTAATCTCCAAAACACAAACAACCCATTAAGTTAAATTAAATTTAACAGGATAATAAATCAACAGCGCAAATAATACATCAATTAAACCCAAACAAGATGAATTAGCATCAATTAGAAGTTGTTTACATCTCTACAGGTAAATATTTTTTATTTTTGTTTTTATTTAGTTTAATTAGTATAACTATGGATAAGAAATGGATGGCTTCAAGTCGATTGTCGAAAGAGTACGAGAATGGGGTATCGGAATTCGTTAAGTTTGCTGTTGCGCACGCCAAAGACCCCAGTCGAATGAGATGTCCTTGCTTGGGTTGTTGTTTTGGGAGTCGGGTTGACGCGGTTCAGTTGGCATCGCATTTAATGAGGAGTGGAATTGATAGAAGTTATACATGTTGGAATTTGCATGGTGAGAAAATTAACGGGAATGTTGAACCGGGGGATAATACGACCTATGCTTCAAACGACAATGGCACAGATACATACGATTCTGATCGAGTCGAAGAGATTGCAGAAGCACTTGAAGAAGATCTTAAGGATTGTCCCAAAATGTTTGAGAGGTTGGTAAGCGATGCAGAGAAACCGCTATATAATGGTTGCACCAAATTCACAAGATTGTATGTGGTATTAAAGTTGTACAACTTAAAGGCGGGCAATGGATGGTCGGATAAAAGTTTCACAGAGTTAAAGGTGGGCAATGATTATCCTGAATTTGGAAAAGAAGCAAGAAACCTTCGCTTGGCATTATCTACTGATGGAATGAACCCACACGGTCTTCAGAGTATCTCACATAGCACTTGGCCTGTGATCATAATTATTTATAACCTACCTCCATGGCTATGTATGAAGCGTAAGTACATGATGTTATCTATGTTAATTTCTGGGCCTAGACAACCAGGGAATGACATAGACGTATACTTGGCACCCTTAATCGAAGATTTAAAGTTTTTGTGGGAGAACGGTGTAGAGGTTTATGATGGGTATAGGAAAGAAAGTTTCAACTTGAGGGCGATGTTGTTTGGCACAATTAATGATTTTCCAGCATATGGAAATCTATCAGGGTACATCATAAAAGGTCAATGTGCGTGTCCTATTTGTGAAGATAAAACAGATTGGACGCGATTGGAGTTTGGTCATAAGAATGTATTTCTCGGTCATCGTAGATTCTTAAATTCTAATAATCACTATCGTGGGTGGAGAAAAGCATTCAATGGAGAGACAGAACATGGTAGAGCTCCAACTATATTGACAGGTGATCAAATTTTTTAAAAGGTGAAAGATGTGAGTACTCAGTTTGGAAAGCCTTTTGCACATACACTTGTCAAAAGTGGGTGGAAGAAGAGGTCAATTTTTTTTGAACTGCCATATTGGAAGTCGTTGTATGTAAGACATTTTCTCGATGTTATGCATATTGAAAAAAATGTATTTGACAGTGTTATTGGTACGTTACTCAATATGCAAGGAAAGTCTAAGGATGGCCTTAAAGCAAGAAAGGACCTGGTAGCGATGAGAATAAGAAATGAATTATGACCCATGAAGAAAGGAACACGAACATATCTACCACCTGCTACTTATACTCTATCTAGAAAAGAGAAAAAGGTATTGTGTAAGTTTCTAAGTGAAGTTAAAGTTCCAGAAGGATACTCTTCCGATATTAGAAGACTTGTGTCTATGAAAGACCTCAAGTTAAAGAGTTTAAAGACGCATGACTGCCATGTTATAATGGAACATTTTCTACCAATAGGTATACGTTCTATTCTGCCAGAAAAAGTAAGAAGCGCAATAACTAAATTGTGTTTTTTCTTCAAGTCAATTTGCAGTAAGGTGATCGATCCTGCGATCTTACCAACATTGCAAAAAGAAATAGTTATTACTTTGTGTGATCTTGAAATGATTTTTCCTCCCTCGTTTTTTGACATAATGGTTCATCCAGTTGTTCATCTGGTGAAAGAGACACAATTGTGTGGACCGGCTTATATGAGATGGATGTACCCTGTTGAACGTTATATGAAAATATTAAAAGGGTATGTGAAAAACCGAAGTCGAAATTATCCATCTAAACAAGAAAAGAAAGAGACGTTAGTGAAAAAGGTACTAAGATTTTCATTATAATTTCATTCTAATCTTTAATTTGTATCTTTTGCGTAGAAAATATCCATCTAAACTTTTGTTATATTTTACAGTGGACACTGCTTGTTGGTTGCCATTAATCCTACAAGAGAAGTATACTGAGCACAAAGAGAATCTCGAGTAGCACGGGCTAAAGCAACCAACGTTACATGGGTCAAAGTGGAGGTATATTAATTTTCACAATGTTGCTTATTAGTGATGCTACTTGATAACACAAAACAACTATATATTAATTCTTATTTGTTTGTCTATGTGTAGTGCCCTCGTCAGCGTAATGGCATAGACTGCGGGTATTTCGTTTTGAGGTTTATGAGAGAAATCCGTCAAATGGATCGATTAGAGATTCCTATTACGGTATGCATGGATTTATAACTTAGGATTTATTTTAATATTTATCGGATATGTCATATAATTTATTATTTTTAACTAAATCATGCATATTTTGTTTTGTTATGTAGTACTTTGATGAATACGCGTGTTCTCATTACACGAAGGATAAATTGCAAGAAATTAAGGAGGAATTGTGCGAATACCTTATTGAAAAAAGAATCCTATATAAGGTATAGGATTATGGGATTATGTGAATGTATAGTTTTGTGAATGGTTTATTTTATGGGATTGTATAGTTTTGTGAATGGTTTATGCCCTTTATGTGTTTTTGGATTGTAATTGTATAGTTTTGTGAATAGTTAATGTAAATAACTTGAATTATAATGGAAATGGTTTATGTGGTTTATGTGATTTATGGGATTAGTGGAAATGGTTAATGAATCATACTATAAATTGTTAATGGAAATGTGAAATATACAGGTTTATTGAAATGGCTTGAATTATACAGGTTTCTGCATAAAAAAATGGTTAAAATGGGATTTTTAAAAAAAATCATTAAAATTATACGTAGAGAAAAGACAGCGCTTTCTAGAAAAAGCGTTGTCTATAGTTCACAAAAGAAAGCGCTTTTCCTAAAAAGCGCCCTCTAAAGGTATAGAAAAATTGATAACTAAAATTATAGGCATACATTAGACAGCACTTTAAAAAGCGTTGTCTAAAGGGGGCCTTTAGACAGCGTTTTTTCCTGAAAAAGCGCTTTCTAAAGGTATATAAAAAAATTCATTAAAATTTTATACGTATACATTAGACAGCGCTTCTGCAAAAGCGCTGTCTAAAGGCCCACTTTAGAGAGCGCTTTTTAAGGAAAAAACGCTGTCTAATGTATACTTTAGAGAGCGTTTTTCCATAAATCAAAAACGTTGTCTTTACCTACGACAGCGCTACCTTAGGCAGCGCTTTTAAGCGCTGTCTAAGGCCTAAAAAAGCGATATCTAATGTCTTGTTTGGCATAGTGGTTGTATCCTTCTCCACATACACATCATGTTTGGATACACATTTATCAAATAATGTCTCCTTTAGAAGCCCATCAATTCTTTTGTTCCAAGTCCTTGATGCTTGCTTCAGCCCATTGAACGCCTTCTTCAATCTATAGAACTTGAATTTTTAATTTTTCACAATAAAACTAGGTGGTTGTGCCACATACACTTCCTCTTCTAAATGGCCATTTAAAAACGCATATTTGACATCCATTTGATAGATGGACCAATCGTTGTTATTTTCAATACCATTAACTAGCCTAATAGTTTCAATCCTAGCCATTGGTGCAAATACTTCCTCAAAGTCTATGACTTTTCTTTGCAAAAATTCATTTGCAACTAATCGAGTATTATGTTTGATTATTTCACCTTTGAGATTTTCCTTCACTTTGTACACCTATATTACACCAATTGACTTATTTCCTTGAGGTAGATCAACTAGTTCCCATGCCTTATTTTTCTCAATTGACTCTAGCTTCTCATTCATTTCACATATCCAATTTGGATACTCAAGGCCTCCTCCATTTTCAACGGTTCGAATTCATCCATTAGCGCAAAAGGGACAAGATCACCATTATCGTTCACTTCATTATCTGGGAGCAACTCAAAATCTTGTAGTCTTGCAGGCATGCCTCTTTTCTTCGTTGATCTTCTCAAATTTTCTTCAACTAGGACTTCATCGGATGTGTTTTCTACATTTTCAAACACTGCAGGAACGATTCCAACACTATTTGAATTAATTTCATAATGTTGTCAGTCCCTCAATTCATCAAAAATCATGTCCCCGCTGATTACAATTCTTTTGTTGAATGTGTCATAGATTTTGTAGCCTCTAGTAGAGTGATACCGACAAGTATCATTTGCACTGCCTTGTCATCTAGCATCTTTCTAAGTTGATCCAGAACATGTCTATACATAACCGAACCAAATAACTCAAATGACTTATATTTATCTTGAATCTGAACTAAAATTCTTCAGGTGTAATATTTTTTCAGCTTCTTTGTTGGACACCTATTTAACAAATATGCAACGGTGAACACTGTTTTTTCCCATAATTTTTTTGGAAAGTTATTCCCTTTCAATATGTTTCTCACCATGTTCATAATCGATTGATTCTTCCTCTTGAAGACTCCATTCTGTTAAGGCGTATAGGGTGGCACTATCTCATCTATAATGCCTTATTGATCATAAAATTTCCCAAAGTCATTTGAGACATACTCACATTCACCATTTGTTTTTAGAGTTTTGATTTTGTGATCACTTTATCTTTCCACCATGGATTTGAACTTCTTGAATACTTCTAGTACCTCATCTTTTATTTTAATCAAGTAAGTCCAAAACTTTCTACTAAAATCATCAATGTAAGTGATAGAGTACATATTGTCTTCAATTGAGTTAGCTTGCATTGGTCCACAGACATCCAAATACACCACCTCAAGGTGACACTTTGTTATGCATCCTGCATTTTTATAAAGATGTCTTAGTGTTTCTTGGCCTGCATACACTCTTCACACATTTTAGTTGTCATATTGATCAATAGCAGCCCCTTCGTCATGTTATTTTTCTGCATAGTATTCAGGTCCTTGAAATTCATGTGTCAAAGCCTATAGTGTCATATTCATTCTTCTCTACTAGCAGCCGGTGCAAGACACCTATGCTCCATTACTTTCAATTCAACTTCAAAAGTTCTGTTTTAAGCCATAGGGACCTTTAGGATCAAATTACCATCTGCATCCATAACTTTCAACACTTTATTCTCCATGTGAATCTTGTAATTTCTTTCAAGAAAATGACCAATGCTTAAAAGATTACACTTGATTTTAGGAATATACATCACATCTTTATCCAAGGAATGCTCACCATTCTTCCTCTTGATTGAGACATCACTAATTCCCTATGCTGCAAGTGTGCTATTATCCGTGAATTTCACCTTGTTTTTCAATGCTTGATTGATTTTAACAAACCAATCCTTTTTTCTCGTCATGCGTGTTGAACTCCCGAAGTCAAGGTACCGTTAATCGTTGCATTCTGCATCTTCTCGTGTAGTCTCCATCACGTTTTCAAGCGATTGTACCCGATTTTAGCTGCATTTTCTTGCACTATTTTCTGCTTCAGCAATCACCATTAATAATGTGCTCTCGTCATCTTCTTGCCTTGCAAACTTTGCTTCAACTTCTTGTAGATCATTCGTGTTGACATGACATTCATGATCAAAATGTCCAAGCTTTTGACAACTGTAGCATTAACGTTACTCTTGTTATTTTTCCATCTTCCTCTATTGTTGCCACCTTTGTAATTGCTTGATCCACCACCTTTGTTACAGTTGCTTTCACCCATTTGGAACGTTGAATTGTTGGAATTTTGGGAGTCCCTTCTACCATTGTTATGGTAGTTTCCTCTACCTCTACTCATAGACCATTTTCCCTTCACTTTCTTGTCTTTTCCAACGAAACAAACCTGCAAAGCAATTTTAGCGTTTGCTTTGTCAACATTCATCTCCCCCATTATCTACTCATGAGCCTCAAGAGAATTTTGCAACTCTTCTTTGCTCATGGTTGAAAGATCCTTGAACTCTTCAACAACAACCATTTCGTTATCGAATCTTGACGTCAACGATCTCAAGATTTTACCAACCACATACTACTCAATGATTATCTCTCTATACACTTTCACTTGACTCACCAATCTTGTGATTCTTGTAGTAGATTCACTAATGGTTTCCTTCACCTCCATTTGAGTTAATTTCAACTACCTTTTGTGAGTTTGTAGCCTCACCGCTTTTGTCTTATCAACTTATGCATAGTTTTTCTCTAAGATTTCCCAAGCTTCCTTTAAGGATGTGTAATCACCAACTTTCTCAAAGTTATCAGCATCAACACATTGATAAATGAGATACAAAGCATTGAAATTTTTCGTCTTCTCTTCTTTGTGCGCAGTTGATAAGCCTAGGCCACCCATCACCAAGTTTTACACCCGCAGGCAGCGATGTCCAAGGAGTGCAGGATCAAGAGATGCGAATCAGGGGGCATGACCCTTGGTGAATAGACACACCCATCCAAAAGGATGCAACCCTTGGAACCAAACAGCATCAAATCTAACAGTCACAACCATTCAGATTAATTGTACCAATTAGGAACAGATGTTAAATACAGTATAAATAGAAGCAAACCAGAATTAGGAAAGCATTCTGGAAAGTTAGGAAGAATTTGAATTGGGAGAGACAGGCTCTCGAAAACCTGAGTTGTAATATTCCAAAATTATCGATATAAATTTCTATTTTCATCCTTTTCATTTCTGTTCCATTCTTGTGTTCTTATCAATTGGTATCAGAGCACCGACCAGGTGCTTTGCTTCCAACTATGGTGACAACTCGATCTAGTCCCGAAAATCCAGACACAATGGAGAGAATTTTGGAAATGTTGATGGCGGACCGACAAAACCGAGATGCAGAACGACAACATTTCGAAACACGCTTTGCACGCCTAGAAGCCATGGTGGAAAATTTATCCAAGCGATCAGAAGATGGCACACCCAAGGGTTCTACCAATGGAGAACATTCAACCAAGGTCCACACCGGAGAAAGAAAAACAGAACGATGGAGAAAATTGGCAATCCCCATATACGATGGAGAATCCGATGCTTATGGCTGGATAAATAAATTGGAACGCTTCTTTCAAATGAGAGACATCCTAGAAGAAGAGAAAATTCAGGCAGTTATGGTGGCTCTAGAGGGAAAGGCGCTATCGTGGTTCCAATGGTGGGAGAATTGCAATTCTGATATTGGATGAGAAGATTTCAAACTTGCCATTATTGAACGGTTCCAAACTTCAGCCACTCTCAACCCTTTTGCTGCCCTCCTTGCACTTAAACAAGAAGAAACGGTGGAAGAGTACGTTGAACAATTCGAAAAGTTTGCAGGCATGCTGAAAAATGTCGATGAAGAACATTTAAAGGACATTTTTGTGAACGGGCTGAAGGAAGACATTGGGGCAGAAATTCAACTCTACGAACCACCCACTTTTTCAATCATGGTCAAGAAGGCATTAATGATTGAACAAAAAAATAGAGCAATTTGGAAAGGGGGACCGAATGCGCCTTCTAACTCAATTTCAAAATTCAACAACTCATATCGAAGTCCATCCTATTCGAAGACTGTTACTTATGGTGTTAGTCAGAAAGGTGGGGGAAAAAGTAATGGCCCTTCTAATTCTTTTGCGGGCAGTGTATCCGTGAACAAACCAGAAAACAGCAACCAACCCAGAGGATTTCAACGATTAACCGAAGCAGAACTTCAAGAGAAGAGAAAGAAAGGAGAATGTTTTCGTTGCGAAGAAAAATGGAGCACTTCTCATGTATGCAGAAATAAACAACTTCGGATAATGTTAGTAACAGATGAAGATGATGTCGAAAACTCCGAAGAGGAGCCCGAACCAGAATTTAGAGAAACGCCCCAATTATCCATGAATAGTATTGTGGGATTTACTTCTCGCCGGTCCTTGAAGGTTTGGGGAAGCATTAATGATAACAAAGTCATAGTATTGATAGACTGCGGCGCCACCCACAACTTCATTTCGAAGGAACTGGTGGAAAAATTACAATTAGAGGTGGAAGACACCCCATCATACGTTGTAGAAGTCGGAGATGGTCACAAAATCAAATGTAAGGGAGTATGCCGAAAGGTTCCCTTGAAAGTGCAAGAAGTACAAGTACAACAACAATTCTTCTTGTTTGGCCTCGGAGGTGTGGATGTGGTTTTAGGCATGGAATGGCTAGCAAGCTTGGGAGAGATTAATGCCAACTTTGAACAACTAACGTTGGGCTTCAAGGTTAATGGCAGAAAGGTGATTTTAAAGGGAGAACCAGAACTTTCAAAGAAAGACGCCTCACTTAATTCTATGTTGAAAGCTTTGCAGCAAGGAGAAGGGTTCCTTATCGATTATCGTCATATTCAAGCAGAGATAGATTGGAAGGATTCAATCCTGTCGGAATTAAAAGATGTGCTACATGATTTCCCTTCCATCTTTGAACCCCCAGAAGGACTTCCTCTTCATCGGCGTCAAGACCATGCCATTCACCTCAAAGAAGGAGCACAAATACCAAATATAAGACCATACAGATATCCTCACTATCAAAAAATAGAAATTGAAAAATTGGTTGCGGAAATGTTAGAAGCGGGAATCATCCGACCATCCACGAGTCCTTATTCTAGTCCTGTCATCCTAGTCAAAAAGAAAGACGGTAGTTGGCGGTTTTGTGTAGATTACAGGGCCTTGAACAAAATCACTGTTCCCGACAAATTTCCCATCCCGGTGATTGAAGAGTTGTTGGACGAAATAGGAGGGGCCAACATCTTTTCAAAACTGGATTTAAGATCCGGATACCACCAAATCAGAATGAAGGAAGAGGACATTGCAAAAACTGCTTTCCGAACACATGAAGGTCATTATGAATTTATGGTACTTCCATTTGGACTTACTAACGCACCTTCTTCTTTTCAATCATTAATGAATGAAGTATTAAGGCCAGTACTCCGAAAATACGTTTTGGTATTCTTCGATGATATCCTAATATACAGCCCGACTATGGAAGAACATAAGCAACATCTGCAAAAAGTATTAATGTTACTCCAACAAAATGAATTGAAGATCAACGGCAAGAAGTGCTCATTTGGCCAAGATAACTTGGAATATCTGGGACATGTTATATCTGCTGGAGGAGTATCCGCAGATCCTAAGAAGTTGGAAGCAATGACATTATGGCCTTTACCCAAGGATGTCACCAGCTTAAGGGGATTTCTAGGCCTTACTGGCTATTACATGAGGTTTGTTCATGATTATGGAAGAATAGCAAGGCCATTGACCAACCTGTTGAAGAAAAATGCCTTCCAATGGAGTCCGGAGGCACAACTTGCATTCGAACAACTAAAGCAAGCCATGACCAAATTGCCTACTTTAGCCGTACCCAACTTTTCACAACCCTTTGTGGTTGAAACAGATGCTTGCGGAACCGGACTAGGGGCTGTTCTAATGCAAGAAGGAAGACCCCTAGCCTTTTGGAGTACTACCCTATCAGAAAGGAATCAGAAGAAATCAGTGTATGAACGTGAATTGATAGCAGTCGTAAAAGCAGTCCAGAAATGGCGACACTACTTGTTGGGAAACCATTTTATTATTAAAACTGACCAAAAAAGTTTGAAATTTTTGACAGATCAGAGGATGATCGGTGAGGAACAATACAAATGGATTTCCAAATTAGCAGGATATGATTTTGAAATACAGTACAAACCAGGGAAGGAAAACTCTGCTGCCGATGCCCTATCCAGGAGAAGTTCTTATTATGCCATGACAATCTTACAAATTCACGATTTCGAGGAATGGGCTGAAGAGATCAAACAAGATGTCAAGTTACAGAAAATCATGCAAGACCTAATTATCAATCCTATGTCTCATGCTGGCTACACGTTAAGGGATCAGAAACTATTTTACAAGGAGAAATTGGTGTTGTCCAAAACGTCCTCCAGAATTCCCATCATTTTAAAAGAATTCCATTCATCCTTGGTAGGAGGACACTCAGGAATCTTCAGGACTTATAAAAGAATAGCAGATCTAGTTTATTGGGAAGGGATGAAAACCGACATCAAAAATTTCGTTGCAGCTTGCGAAGTCTGTCAAAGAAACAAAAGCGACAACTTATCACCAGCAGGACTGCTACAGCCATTACCAATTCCTACTCAAGTATGGACAGACATTTCGATGGATTTTATTGGAGGACTACCCAAATCCATGGGGAAGGATACAATTCTGGTGGTGGTTGACCGACTCACCAAATATGCCCACTTCATACCATTAGGGCATCCTTACACCGCTACCGATGTTGCTGCAGTTTTTCTACAAGAAATTGTAAGATTGCATGGATTTCCGTCTTCCATCGTTTCAGATCGCGATCCTTTGTTTTTAAGCAATTTTTGGAAAGCCCTTTTTAAAGCAGCAGGAACACAACTAAAATTCAGTTCGGCATACCACCCTCAAACGGATGGACAAACGGAAGTTGTCAATCGATGCTTGGAAGTTTATTTACGATGCTTAACAGGTACTAAGCCAAAGAAATGGGTCTCTTGTCTTCCCTGGGCAGAATTCTGGTTTAACACCAATTATAATGCTTCAAGCAAAATGTCCCCTTTCAAAGCGTTGTATGGACATGATCCACCTCACATTCTTAAGGGATCCACAATTCCTTCCCGCCTTGAAGAAGTCAACAAACTTACAATTGCTCGGGATGAATTATTGGCGGCTCTGAGAGAGAACTTGTTGAAGTCCCAAGATGTCATGCGTGCAAATGCCAACAAACACCGCCGAGATATAGAATATGAAATCGGTGATTGGGTGTTCTTTAAGATGCAACCTTACAGGAGAAGATCCTTGGCTAGAAGGATTAATGAAAAACTCTCCCCTCGATTTTATGGTCCTTTCCAGGTGTTAAAAAAAGTGGGTGCTGTTGCTTACAAATTGGATCTTCCATCTCACAGTAAAATTCACCCAGTCTTTCATGTCTCTCTCCTCAAGAAGGCCATTGGTGACTCTTTCCAATCACAACCTTTACCACCGATGTTATCTGAGGATCAGGAATTACAGGTTTATCCGGACGCTATTTTAGATATTCGTGAGTTACAACCTGGCAACGTGGAAGTCTTAGTTAAATGGCAAAATCTCCCTACAAGTGAAAATAGTTGGGAATCTGTGGCTAAATTACAAGAGGTCTTCCCAGATTATCACCTTGAGGACAAGGTGAGTCTTTTAGGCGGGGGTATTGATAAGCCTAGGCCACCCATCACCAAGTTTTACACCCGCGGGCAGCGATGTCCAAGGAGTGCAGGATCAAGAGATGCGAATCAGGGGGCATGACCCTTGGTGAATAGACATACCCATCCAAAAGGATGCAACCCTTGGAACCAAACAGCATCAAATCTAACAGTCACAACCATTCAGATTAATTGTACCAATTAGGAACAGATGTTAAATACAGTATAAACAGAAGCAAACCAGAATTAGGAAAGCATTCTGGAAAGTTAGGAAGAATTTGAATTGGGAGAGACAGACTCTCGAAAACCTGAGTTGTAATATTCCAAAATTATCGATATAAATTTCTATTTTCATCCTTTTCATTTCTGTTCCATTCTTGTGTTCTTATCAGCAGTCTTTTGTACAACTATTGCATTTTCTACAAGTGGATTAACATCATTCTTGGTTACTTCAAGAACGTCTTGATAACCAAACAACATATTTCTCTATTTGCACCACTTGTCATAATTCTTCGCATCAAGAATTAAGAGGTTATCTGGGATACGTTCATTGGAGATGGAAAACATTTTTGCACACTAAGTGTTCGATCAAAAAATCGGGCTCTTGATGCCAAATGCTGGAAAAAAAACTCATCACAAGATAATGATGAATAATAGAGAGATGGAGAGAATGAGAGAATTAGAGACAATTAGGGTGAAAATGTGGTGATATTTTATTAATGACCCAACATGGATATTTAAACATTAATACAAAACAATGTAGCTAACCAACTTATGAGAAAAACAAACTTTGCAATCCTGTAACCGGTTACACCAAATCTATAATCGCTTATAGGAGACTATTGACTTCTAAAAACACAAAACTGAAGGGTGATAACCGATTACACTTAATCTATAATCGATTACATGAAGCTTCTATAAGATATTATACTATACTGAAGGATGGTAATCGGTTACACCAAATTTGTAACTGATTACACCAACTTAAATTAGTCCATTTGTGATCACCAGAGATCTCCACTCCACTGTATTGAAAAATCTTTCACAACTTAAATTAGTCCATTTGTGATCACCAGAGATCTCCACTCCACTGTATTGAAAAATCTTTCACAATGGTCATCTTCACCCTACTACTATTTTCTATTTTCTGTTCCACTCTTATACAATGAAAATGGCAGAGTGAGTTTTTCAAATTTTAGTTGTTTTTTCCATGTCAAATATGCTTCTTTTTTTTACTCATTTATGACACCTCTGTGGTATTGATGGATAAGTTTGGATAAATGATTCTGAAAAAAGGTCAAGTGAAATGAAACATAATATGTATCAGAATAAAACAAAAAGTTATTTAACTATTTGAGAATTCAAAGGAATAAAATAAAACCTTCATTCTATTATTTCACTCTTACCACCTAAACCAATATCTTTTAACATAAAACAAAGTAATTTGCATGTTACTTTGATGGAAATAGAGTCCTTCAAACATAAATTAGCATTATCTTTTTATTTTTCTAACCTAAAAATAAACATCATTGCTTTGTTATTTTGTATTGGCGCTAATTGCGCATTTTATCAGAATCCTATTTGAAACAGACACAGAAAAACAGACAATTCTATTTGAAACAGACAGAAAAACAAACAGACAGACGCGAATCCGCGATTTCTGCACATTTACAGGAGACAATCCTATCAGAAACAAACACAAAGGAACAACACTAAAACAAAACATCTCTTTAAAGGATTTATATTTGTTTTACAAGAATCCAATCAAGTACACAGATTCAATGGATATCTACCTATGAAAACTGAAAACATGATATAAATATCCAAAGTCAATGAATGCAGTATCGATTGTTTCACTCATAAAGAAGAAGAATTTTACAAGCCAAATATGTAAAAAAAAAAAAGAAAGCCCTGTGTACATACATGCTAAC
This sequence comes from Lathyrus tuberosus, assembly GCA_022829125.1. Classification (NCBI taxonomy): domain Eukaryota; kingdom Viridiplantae; phylum Streptophyta; class Magnoliopsida; order Fabales; family Fabaceae; genus Lathyrus; species Lathyrus tuberosus. The sequence continues at coordinate 1,273,589 of JALAZF010000446.1, forward strand.
AAAATCTCAATCTAGTGAACACTTGACTCCTTTTTTTTGCTGAAAATTTCATAAAAATCTGCAAACAAAAGACCTTAGGCCCTTAAAAAACCGAATCCACTGTTGTTACATTGGCAATCAACAAACTACTAACAGTAACAAGAATATGCAAAGTGGTTTTTCTTTGAGATATAAGGGGACAAGAAACTCGAGGCTGAAGCCGATGAATCTGAAATTTCTGACGGAACCAATATTTGTGTTTTACCAGAACCAATTCTCTTACCAGCTACGTTTGCGTACAACAGGCCTGAAATTGCTGGTACAAAAACATCACTTTCGGTACTAATATAAAAGTCAATCACATTCTCCAATTCAGAATCTCCAGAATCTAGGAACTTCGCTTTCTTATCCGCTGGCATGATGGATTCCTGCAACAATTTTAAGATGAAATGAGAGATATATATTACACTTTTAGTATAAAAAAATGCATGACAGATTGTAGTATATTAAATTTGCACGGGATTTCGACTGTTTGCAGTCACAAACTCGCATATTCATGCAGACAACACATCAATAGTTGCTGGATGAGTTCAGACGTTTCATAAAGTAAGTGTATCTCAATCCAACGAGCATTGAATGGCTAACTGCGTGAATGTGTGGGATTGTGAGTGCAGTGCATGCGTGTGAGAGGCCGAGAAATAAGAACAAATATCTCACCTTTGTATAAGTTTTAGGGAAAAACTCCTTAAGAGAATCAAGGCTATCATCCCATCTTGATTGCGTCACATAAATTGTGGTATCCTTATCGATTCCAATCTTCCTCAAAAACGTTGCAATCTCTTGTGCATTGAAGCAGCTCTTCTCACCATCACTATCATCATTTCCTTGGCAACCCTTCTTGTTCAACATCTCAACTCTCAAATCAACAGCTATAAATTGACCATCTGATTTTCGGCTTAAAGTTCTGAGTCTTTCAACCATTGAGTCAACAAGGTCGTGCATTTCCGGCTGCAACTCCAAACTTCCGTACATTGCTAAGCATGCAATGGAATCGGTGTCACCTTTTTTCCCTGACTTTCTCATGTTTATTGAAGGAAAGTAAGTCGCTAGCCTTACGTTTCCTTTTGATCTATAAATTGGTTCCACGTGTCTAGCTATGTAATCTTCGGTAACCCGATTAGGGACCTTCAATGCAGCAATTTTATTTGTTGTTACTTGAGAAGGAAGTTCCTTTGTCAGTTTGACCACTCCTTCCATGCTTTTTGTGAACACATCAATATCGTAAATGTCCTCGAAATTCCTGAGATATCAGTTACATTAGTACCAATTAATTTTGATACACTATTAACGTAAAAAATGTTACAATGTGAACCAATCACGAATCTCTTATAGTCGGAAGAACTAACCTCTTGTCACCAGGTTGGCTTCCTCTGATATCAGGAACGACAAGTGTTGCTCCGAGATTTCTAGCCACAATCACCGCATCTGCTATCTGGACAAACATATTGGTTACGAACAAAGATCTCGGGAGAGGGAAAATGAAGGAAATATGCAAACATATAATGGAAATAAATAACTTCAAATTTTACATTACTACACTCTCTGAAGAAGCACACCACACACACATAATATCAAAGCTGCGAAAATTATCAATCTTATCGTAACTATCATCAATAAGCACATCACAACAGTTGAATCGTTTACCTGAGATATATGATACTCAGGGCCATTGGTTAATGAAAAGGTAATAAATCCCTCCGTCTGCTCCACGTCATCTGCAAGCCATTGCCAAAATATGAATAAACAATGACAGAAAATAGAATCCACGTGTCTGTGTCTATGTCGAGTACACGACTATGGTATCTTGAGTATTTGCAAAACTTAAAATTGAAATTTACCTCCAGATGGCTTAACCCAACACGGTTTTAACTCGTCGGTATCTCCCTTCCAAAGTCCTATATTCTTTCTCACATGTGAAGCATCCATCTTTACAGTTTCATAGGTTGCATCCTCTGTTGATCCTGGAAATGTTTTATCCTTGTAAAGCAAAAGCAAGTGAAATCAATCAATTGAAACTTATATATAAAAAAAAAAAAAAAAGACTAATCAAAACAAATTTGCATCAGAAAAACACTTTTGGGACACAGAAACAACAATTGACTGCTAAACACATAAAACATTAGATTTTGTCACCAAATCAGACATAGAAGCATCATTACTGGTTGCTTAATAGTTAATTCATCTCTTCACACAAATCAATCAATAATATCACAACACCTATAGAGTGTAGAAAGCATAGCTAATCACTATTCAAATCACAATTTTGATAAAAATTCAACATCCACCCCAAACAATCAATGTCTCCTAGCTTATAAACTAAGGATCTAGCATCCCTGCAAGCTTCAAGATTCATACACACAAAAAAAGGGTTTTTTTTGGTTGACCCTTGAAAATTGAAATTATTTTCTTTTCAACAGAAATTCAGATCCCTTAAATGAACAATTAGTGAGATAATTTTATTCATAACAAAGAAAATGCAAAAATAAAAGAACTAAAATAAGAAGACCCTTTGAGAGATTCACATACAGAACATGAAAATTATTGATAAAACAGAGAAAAAAAAGGTAAAAATGAAAACTTAAGACTAGAATGAGAAAAGGGTCTTACTTGAACGGAATCAAAATGATCCCTTTTAATCATATGAATAAGCATGACAAACATTGTGATTGTGAGGATACCAGCAACAACTTGTCTCAAATCAAAACCCATATCTAGGAAGTGAGAGAAGAAAGAAGAAAAAGGAAGAGATTTGAATGAAAGGAAAGAGGAGAGACAAAGCAATGTATTATAGTGAGACAGTTGAGGAGCACCGACACTTTCACTGACAATGATGCGCTTCCTAATATCCTACCTGGACTTTTTTTCTTTTTTTTTTCAACTTTACTTTTTACTACAATAAATTTAGGAGAAAAATGTTGAAAAATGTTTTTTCATCATTAAATATTGAAAAATGTTTTTTTTAATTTATAAATATCTAAAATTTAATGTCAAACATTCAAGACTTCTTGACATTGTTAAGGATAGTCAGTCAAATTTTTCAGCAGAGATTTTCGGATACTTATGGATGTGTTTGTGTTAGTTAAAAAAATATTTTTTGATGATTTTTATGAAAAATAATTTCAACTAATAAAATTTATTTAAAACTCGTTTTTATAAATTAAAATATAAATTTTTACATTTAATGACATAATTATGTGATTTAAAAATATAAATATAATTAAAATTACATGATTTTTAAAAGATATATTTCAAAAATATTTTTTTATAAAAACTTATTTAAAATAGCTTTAGTTATGATATTTTTTAAAAGGTATAAAAAATAAGAAATATCTAAAATTATATTTTATGAAAAATTATTTAAACTATTTTTTTTTATTTTTAAAAAATATATATATTATAAACAAAAAATATGTAATGCTATTATGTTGATATAACAGGATTGTTCAATGTATTGATGCTTTAAGAAGTTGAATTAAGTTAAATTACTTTTTTGATCTTATAAAAATAATTTGGTTTAAAAAAGTCAGTTATAATATTTATCATTAAATAATTTTCTAAAAAGTATTTATTAGATATTATTTACTATACATTACTAGTATAAAAAATTTTACACCCTCAATTTACCACTATAATTCGTTTTCATTAATTTATGGGTAATTGAAATAAAAACCAAATTCTTTCAAAAATTCAAGATCTATGATCAATTGACCGCGTAAAATTTTAATTATATATATATATATATATATATCAATCAGGTGTGATATTAAATATTTTTAAATGTAGATATAAATTGAATTTTATAATAAATATAAAATGGTGTAAAATTATTTAAATAATAAATAGCTTTAAATTTGTAAGTTATTTATTTTCAGAATTAAAAAATTCTATAAAAAATATCTTATATTAAGAATCAAAGAGAATAATTTTAATGAGCATAATTTCATTCTATTTATCTATTTTCATATGTAAGTGATAAGTGATTAATGAGTCACTTTGTTAAAAAAATCTTACTAATGATTCATCTGGATAAATCACTTGTAGTGTTTTTATAACTAAATTTAATATTTTTATGTGATTAAAATTGAATTTATATATCATAATTTACAACGCATACCACAAAAAAAAATTATAAATATATAATTTTAAAAATAATTTATTTTTTAATAAAAATTAAATATCCTCTGTACGTAATTATAAAGATTATTCTTTCGAATCATAGAAAATCACACCGCGCAACAATATTATTTTTCAAAAGAATTTAATATTGCTGCATTTTTAAGATTGAATTCTAACTCAAAAATAATTTTTTATTTGCCATAAAATTTATTTTATCAAGATTCATAAAATCTTGTTAAGAGTTATTCTAAGGGTTTTTCTAATTGATTTTTTTAAAAAAAGTCTCCTATTTCCTAATATAGTGTTAAATACTTTAGGTTACTTAAAAAGTATTCCAGATATAGTACTAAAAAAGTTTTTTCTTTTTGACTATTTCCTCAATAAATGTCTTTAAAATAATTGTTATTATGATTTTTTTTAGTGATTTTGTCATTTCTAAAAAATATATATATTAAAATGTTGATCAACATTGTACCAAAAAATAGTTTGATTGTCAAAAAAAATTTTACTCCCCGGTTTTTTTATTAGTAACTTTTATATAAAATTGATTAAACCGATCTAAACTACTTTTTACTAATTTAATCCATTCAACTATATGGTCCCTTGAGAATTTACTCAATGAATAAAAAAAATTGATGAAAAAATAATTTAAAGACCTTTTCATTGATTTGATAGTCTTTAAATTGATAACTTAAATGTACTAATTAATCAACTTCTTATGAGTTGATCCAAATTTCATGTGCAATGAATAGCTTTAGTTAAGACAAAAGGAAATGAATTAGATATTTGAAGAGCATGTTGAGAAGAAGACACCAAATGGGGTCATTCTATATTGCTGTTGTTGATCTGTAAGCACGAGATCCGAAACCAATAGCCACAGAAGAAAAATACAGTACTTTTACTATATTATCACAAGTTGAATACAACAAATTCATTCTCTTACCCCATCTATGTTATTCATAAAGTGGGTCCAATATTATACAAAATTGATAAAAAAAAATGCATTAAAAAATATATAAATTCAATGTTATAAAAGTGAACAAATTTACAACACTCAAATAAATAAAATAATATAATAAAATATATATACATTTGTAATAATATATTTGATCTCATCCACGAAATTAGTTCTACTGTAATAAATTCAAACTATTTTGGTCAATTATCACATTTTTGTATTGAAAATTATTGATGTCTCTATTTTTTTAATGACATAAAACATACTGTATTTTTTAGGTTTAAAGTTCTACCATAGTCTTTAGTAAAAAAAAACGCCCTGATTGCTTGGAATATTGTGTGTAATCTCAAATTTACATATGGGCTCAATATTATCTCCTTAAACTAACGGGATACCCCGCACGGGTACCCGTCGGTGACGCGCAATTGTCTATATTTAAAACTTTGTTAAAAAATATGATTAATAAAAATTAGTAAATATAATTTATATTTTAAAAAAATAGAATCAATACCCGCGAATATCGGTTGATATTTTTTATAAAAATATTTTTGTAATAATTTAGCTTTAAAAAATATCAAATAATAACATAGTATTTGTAAATATTAATTTAATTGTATAAATAAATATTATTATATATAAAAATAAAGTTTAATCTAAAGTATTTAAATTTTTTTCGTGTATAAAAATATATATGTCTTGTATACATTACTATATTACCAATGATTTATTTTCCCTGTTTCAGTAATACAGTTTTTCCGTAGTTATATAATTTAAATTTAAAAAAAATAGAATCAAATATACACGTACTACTTTTTTGTGTTTATCTGTAATAAATTTGTTTTATATATTTTTTAAAAAAGACAAATACCCGTGCGAAGACAAAGACTTCATATATAAAAATAAAGTTCAATCTAAAGTATTTAAATCTTTTCCGTGTATAAAAATATATATGTCTCGTATACATTACTATATTATCAATGATTTCATTTTCTCCGTTTCAGTAATACAGTTTTTCCCGTAGTTATATAATTTAAATTTAAAAAGAAAAATAGAAACAAATATACACGTATTACTTTTTTTGTGTTTACCCGTAATAAATTTGTTTTATATATTTTTTTTAAAAAGACAAATATTTTTAATATTTATCAATCATAAATATTTGTCCCGTAATTTTTTTTTTTTTTTTTTCGAATACAAATGTAACAATTATTTAAAAAAAAAGTTATAGATTTCATATAGTAACAATTTAGGCAAAATAATCTTTTTCGTCCTTTAACTTTACACCATGGTCCAAAATGGTCCCTTAACTTTAAAAAGTGGCGATTTCGTCCTTTAACTTTTTAAAAAGTGCCAAGTTAGTCCTGCCGTTAGTTTGACCAAACGTCTGTTTATATTTACTTACGTGGCAGGTGACTTGAAATTTGTTTATCGTCTTCTTCCTTGGTTGTGTATTCTACAGACGCCCATTCTTCTTCCTTGTTAGGGCAAACTCAAATCATCTTCCATCCTTACAATTTTTTTCCAAAGCAAAAGCTAGGGTTTAGGGAAAATGAAATCGGGTACTTCTTCTTCTTCTTTGAGCAAGAGAAATGCAGAAAATGGGGATTCAACAGTCAGTGGAAATCGTTGGAGGAAGCCCTCTTGCTATTGTGGAGACATGGCTATTCTGCAAAGGGCAAAAACAATGAAGAACATGGGAAAGTTATTTTGGGGTTGTCCCAATTTTAAGCAAGATGGATGCAATTACTTTGGTTGGTACCATGAAGATGCATTTGATGAGAAAGAAGAGCTTTTAATGCATAGGATTGGGGTGGCTGTAAAGGGATTAGATGAGGCAAAAAAAGACATTGAAGAACTTGGGAAAAAGCTGATGAATATTGATGCTGAAATGAAGATGATGATGAAGTGGAAAAAAAATGGAATTTGTTGTTTCTAATTGTTATTGTTGTAATGTTATTTAGGTTGAATTAGGTCACTTATGTTGTGTATGTGAAAGTATGTTTTGTCCCCATTTAAATATTTTCTGGTTTGAATGTTGTTTGTAAGGTTGAATGTTGTTTTTGAATGTTTTATTAATGAAAAAGATTTGCTGTTATATTGTATCATTTGTAATAGTGGACATGACCTATAATATTTGGACATGACCTATAAGTATATGGTACATGACCTATAATTTGGAGCTGTAATATTCTGAATGTTATTGCCCTATAATTGGGACTTATATCAGATTGACCTATAACAGATTCAAAACAGGTTTATAACAGAAACATAATTACAAACTGGTTCATAAAAGGTTAAGAACCATAACAGCATTCTTGTTGATTACATAACAGACCAGAAACATAACTAAAAATAGGTTCATAACATGTTCAGAACCAAAATAACATTCTTGTTCATTACAGCACAACCTTAAAAGTGCAAACAAAAAATAAGTTCACTTCATAACAAAAACCACAAAACCATAGTGACTAAAACACTTAATCCTAAATATGTCTAGGGATTCTTCTTTGCAGTTGTTCTCTTGGTGGGAGTAGATCTTCTAGTGACTGGACCAACAACATTCTTTGATGCAGACAGCCTGGTTGTAGGGCCTGGTGGAATAAATGGCCTTGGAGCTTTTTTCACTGGTAGCTTCTGAGTCTTCCCCTTTGCAGGACCATGAGTCTTCTGAGCAGTTGATTCTTGGGCAGTTTGAGATGCTTAACTGGGTTGCACAGTTTGAGATGCTTGACTGGGTTGCACAGCAGGCTGAGTAACAGTTTGAGTAGATTCTTGGGTAGAGTTTTGAGTACTCTGTTGTGCAGCCTGACTACTTGTGTCCTTACAAGTGGACTTGTAGTGCCCTGATTTCTTACACCTGCTGCACTTCACCGAGAAACCAGTTCTTCTCATCTTGTTATCAGATCCATCAATCTCTCCTTGTTCTAAATGTCTCCTCTTTTTGGGCCTACCAGGCATCTTCTTGAACTTGGGTGGTTGCACATCAGGATATGGTGTCTTAACCCACAAGTTAGACCCATTAACAGGGTAGATGACATGTTTATAAACTGCCTTGTATTTTGAAACTCTATAGTATTCAGGGATGTAACTTTCTATCCTGAAATTCCTACTCTTCATAGCAGACAATGCATGCACACATGGGAGTCCTGTAAATTCCCATCTTCTGCATGAACACACATGGTCTTTCAGGTTCACAACATACTTATCAGCCTGATTCTCCAAGTGCCTTACTTCAAACATATGCTCATCAGACATCCTAAAGAACCAAAGAAAACAGAACAAATGATTCACTTGCATGCCATTGTTAATTCAACTGAATAATTACTAGTGTATTGAGCTGACATACCTTACAAGCCAATTGTTGGTGTAGGTGCTTGTGATATCAAGTTTCTTTCTAATATTAGGCAATATGTCATTCTCATCCAAAGTACCAAACCTCATTCTGTTGATAGCCCATCTCTCCATCATGTAGATTCTTATGTCTTCAAGCATAGTGATTAAAGGTTTGGCCCTTGCCTCAAGAATCACACTATTGAATGATTCAGACATGTTGTTGAGAACAGCATCACATTTGTTTTCAGTCCTGAAGTATGACCTACTCCAAAACCTTGGTGGGGTCTTAATCATATGCTTAAAAGCTTCCTCATTTATAGCCCTCATTCCCTTCATCTCTCTTTCCCATGCTTGTGGGTAAGTTGATTTGGCAGCCTTCCATATAATATCCTTCAACATTTTGCCAGGAAACCTCTTCCTAAAGTTGTTGTACAGATGCCTAACACAAAACATGTGCTCCATCCCTAGGCAATAGCTCTTCCATAGTGGGTAACAGCCCCTGCAATAGGAAAAACATAAGAAAAACATAAGGAAAAATATAAGAAAAACATAAGGAAAAACATAAGAAAAACATAAGGAAAAACTTGCCTTTTGTTGGTCTGATATGAAGGTGTAAGTCATGCATTGCTCTTTGCCTTCAAGGTCATCAATTAGGAGCTCTAAGAACCAAGTCCAGCTGTCCTTGTTTTCACCCTCCACAACTGCATATGCTATGGGAAGCATCTGATCATTAGGATCCCTCCCTATAGCAGCCAGAATCTGGCCTCCACACAACCCCTTGAGAAAACATCCATCTAAATCTATTACATGTCTGCACAGCTTAAAGCTTTCTTTACATGCAACATAGCATACATATAGCCTTCTAAAGCATGGTCTATGATCCTCAACACCTTCTGGTACAGGATCCACTTTGAGCTTCACAGTTGATCCAGGATTGGCTCTTAACAATTCATGACAGTAGTCATACACCCTTGTGTAATCTCCCAAGAATGATCCATCAACAAAACCCCTTGCAGCAAACCTTGCTCTTATTGCCTTTGTTTTGTTCACCCCAACATTCCATTTTTTTTGGGCCTTTTCTTTGATATCCCTTATCTTCAACTTTGGATTATTTTTCAAGCTATTTTGGATTCTTTTACTCAACCATTTGGTACTCATCAGTTTCACATTATATTCCCTACTGCAACTATGCTCATCAACCACTTTCCTAAGTTGCCAAGTGTCTTCATTGGGCAGCTTGCTACAGTATGCCTCCCAATTACAACCATCTTTGCATTTAGCCCTTACCCTAACTTTGTCATTCTTTACAAACCTAAGATTTCTACCATTCTGCACAGCATAAGTAGTTATTGCCTCCTTAAAGTCACCCTTTGAACTAAAATAGACTCCCACATCCCACTTATAATCAGCCATGTCTTTTGGTTGTCTAAAAATAGGATGTTTTTTTCTTGGAAGTCCAATACTTTCATCACTATCACAACCACTCTCCATGTCATCAGTATCATTGTCACTGCCTTTATCTTCACCAGCCTTCCCTTTGTGTTTATGAACTTTGCTACTACCTTCAATTTCATCATGAATTAGGGATTCAACTTCATCCTGCTCAACCTCATCAAACCCATCAGACTCATCATCAAAAGCCACATCTTGTGCACTATCATACTTGTAGTCCTCATCTTCACTATCATCAGTACTTAAACCATCATCAACTCCAACTTTCACTTCTTTCTCAACATTCACTTCTTTCTCAACAGTCACTTGTTCCTCAACATTCACTTGTTTCTCACCAGTCACATGTTCCTCAACATTCATACCTTGTTCCTCTGCATTAACTTGTTCATCACCATTAAATTGTTCATCACCATTATCTTGTTCCTCTACAATAACTTGTTCTTCTACATTAACCTGAACAGGGGTGGTATTTTCACCATGAACAACTTCATCAACCAGCTTACTAAGTAACTCCTCCACCTCATCCACAATTTCTTCAGGGCCCTCACCAACTATGTCATCCACATCAACTTTGTCACAGTAGTCAGGTTGAGACAACGTGTGTTGAATGTAAATATCAACACGTTTGTGAACCCTATACAGGTATGTTATTTCTAATGCACCCTTGTCATTAATTAGTGCATTCATACCAAACTGCGGATCCTTGTAGTAGATTGTTTCAAACTCCCTATAACCCAAATCTTTTAACACACCCACTAGCTCAAAATAACCTCATCTGTCTACATCTACCCTCAAATCATCAACTACACCATTCGCATATACAGTCAGACCCTCATCAGTAAATTCCCCACTATGATGAATTTTGAGTTCAATAATTTCATCCATGATACCTAACCAGACCAAAATATCTACAAAATTAGGGTTTACCTTATCAAATCTACAAGAAGACTAAAACTGAATACGAACCCTAATTTTCGTAACTTTTAACCCTAACAAATATGAAAGACGAATTAACTAACCGTTTGATCAATGGCAGATGAAGATCTTCACTCCTTTTCGTCTGGAACCGTCTCGTCTGGTGAGAAATCGTTCGTTTTGGACTTCGTCTTCTCCAATTCGCATGCCCTAGCAGAGTGCTACACCACTGAGAAAGAGATTGAATGGACTTTTCATTTTCTGAATATCAATTAAAACATTCAACACTTCCACGTCACAGCCATATCTCCCACGTGGACAACATTATCAAAAAGGGACTAACGGAAGCTAACAGAAGGATAAACATGGCACGTTTTAAAATGTTAAAGGACTAAATCGCCACTTTTTAAAGTTAAGGGACCAACTTGGACCCTGGAGTAAAGTTAAGGGACGAAAAAGGTTATTTGCCCAACAATTTATATATTTTTTTATTTATTCTCATTTATAAAACATTGTATCAACAATAGACTTTTTCTCGTTTATAAAACATTGTAATTTTCTTCGTAAGAAGATTTATTTTATTATCAAATTTTAGAGACGAATCATTGTGACGTCTTAAATAGTTTATTTTAATAATTAGTTAGACTTAAACAAAACTTATAATTATACAATATTTTTTGAAACAACATATTTATAAAACATTATAATCATAAGTTATTGAAACAGCATATTTATAATTGATTGATAAATATGTTTCTAATTGATTGATAAATTAGAAAATTAATTTGAGAATAATTTTTTTGGTGTTTTGAGTATTTTTATGATTGAAGTGTTCTTTTATCAATGATAACTATAATTTTTTTGATAATTTTAAAAAATATAGATAAATTTTTATTTCTTTTAAAAATATATTTTAACTTAAATTAAAAACAATTTTAAATTATTTTGCTTTTTTTAAAAAAGTCATCTGATTGTACGTATATTTAAAATTAAATTTGAAAAAAAGTATAATAGTATCTTAAATAAAAATTATTTATTGTTTATAGTGATCTATTAATTTTGCATTTATTTCAAAAATCTCTCTTTCTTCCAGATTTAGAAAAAAACATATTTATAATTGATTGATAAATATATTTATAATTGATTGATAAATTAGAAAATTAATTTGAGAATAATTTTTTTGGTGTTTTGAGTATTTTTATGATTTGAGTGTTCTTTTATCAATGATAACTATAATTTTTTTGATAATTTTAAAAAATATAGATAAATTTATATTTTCTTACAAATTATTTTTTTTTTAAAAAGGTATTTTAACTTAAATTAAAAACAACTTTAAATTATTTTGCTTTTTTTTTAAAAGTCATCTGATTGTACGTATATTTAAAATTAAATTAAAATAAATAAATTTAAAGTTATAAATAAATAATAAAGTTATTAATTTTGAAAGGAATAGTGCATTGAATGAGATGAAGTGTGGTGGAAGAAAGCAAAAGAAAAGTTTTGAAAAAGCAAAAAATCTGATTAGAAGATAACCCAAAAGCAGAGGTATGATTGCATAGAGAAAATGAAGGAAAGATGGTGAAGCAAGCCACGTGGAGGCATGATAAAATAGCAGGGCAATATTGCTATTTCCACAACATTAAATTTTCTTATATGATAGATGAGTGGAATCAAATAATTATAATCAAGCTGATGTGAAATCTTCCAGCAACAGTAGATAAGATGCCGTCAAATGGATTGATGTTTATTACTTGAAAGGCAAGGATATTATGATATGACACTTTGTAAAAAAACTGCTCGTAGATTTTAAAGAAAATTATTAAGTGCGGGGATGGAATTTTTTACCTATATAACCATATTTAAGTATAACATATTTCAATATACCCAACTTTTCTTCAAATTTTCCAATCTACCCATGTTTCAAAAAAAAACGTGTGTTTATAGGGGGGCGCCATCAGGTTTGGCTCCCCCATGTAAAATTGTCAGATGTCGCCATTGCAAAGGGAGTCTTGATATATGTTTAAAGGGGGGCGTCATTCCTTTTGGAGTCACCCTTTATATTTAAAGGGGGGCGTCATTCCTTTTGGAGTCACCCTTTAAATATAAAGGGGGCGCCATACCCCTTGGAGTCTCCCTTTTAATTAATTTATTTTTTTATAATATATTATATATTAATTTTTTATGAAATATTATTTTATTTGATACAACTCTTGTATAAATAGATGGCACTTTTGGACATTCATTCACAACAAAATTGTCTTTGTATCTTAAAATTTTAGCAGATTCAATCATGTATCTCAGAAGATACGGTCATGTTATTTTTTCAAGAACGAAGTCGCCGATAAGGATCCTGTTCTGGAACATCCAAAGCTTAGAGCAACTACAAAGGAATTTGAATCGATGGTTAGAAGGAGACATTGCAGATGGTGAACAAATTAGAAGTATTGAAAGACAAGTTTCTTACTTCTCGATCGAAGATGAAAATATTCGACGTGAGTGGCTACGAATTAGAAATGACAACGACGTTAGGTCTATGATGTTTGGAACTGATGATATTGTTTTGATTGTTGTAATTTCTTAGTTTATGTTGTATTAATCTTGATATAATTAATGGATTAAGTGTTGCTGTAGAAGTATTTTAGTTTGTTTTCTTGTAACCAGTAGTTGTTATAAATATTAAATTCAAATGTTACAACTCTTCTAATGACAAAAGTAAATCTATCTAGAACTTGTTCCAACATTTGGACAATTTTTCCGTGTATGCCCGGGTAGACGACATATTCCACACAGTCTTTCCATTTTCTCATATGCATGCAGACGTACAAGTGTCATAGCTCTTCTATCATTTAATCTACCAACATTAATTTTACTACATGATCAAATTTAATTTGTGTAACTTCCAACTTCCAACTTTCAAATTTCACTCTATATATACTTTCACCATCTTTTGAAAAATCCTCATCACTAGCATTTCATCATATTTCATCTAATTACTTGTTGTTGTAGCACTCCATATTTTTGTTAAAAAATGTCTCTGTTAACAATGGGAGAGGAACATCGAGGAACACCAAACAACATCGCTTCTTATGTAAGTATGATGTCTTTTTTTTTTAGTTTATGCTAACTATGTCTCTCCTAACTATGAGTTTACTAACTTTTTTTTTTTGTAGAATACAAATGACTTCCGAACTCGTAGTCATAGATATTTCCCTTATGACCCGTTGATTGAACCATATTTGAGGAGCGCGGGTTTTGGAGAGGTAATAGACATAAAAAGTTGGTCATTAGATTTGAAGTTCATTTTAGCGCTACAAGAAAGGTGGCGACCCGAGACACATACATTTCATCTACCGATAGGTGAATGTACCGTGACACTCGAAGACACGTACATGCTCTTGGGTCTACCTATTGATGGTAAGGCGGTAAGGGGTGACACAAATATTGTTGGTAATGTGGTAGAAGAACTTTTAGGGGTTTCCCCTGACGACAAACAGGTGAGGGGCCAAAAATTATTAATGTCATGGCTCAAGAGCATGTATAGCGTAATAACGTTAACAGATGACTCTCCAGAAATATTCAAAGAAAGAAAAACAAGAATTTATTTGATGCTATTATTCGGTTTATTTTTATTTTCGGATGCAAGTGGTAATGATGTGCATCCTATGTACTTACCGTTATTAAGCGACATCGACCAAATAAAAACTTATAGTTGGGGGTCTGCAACACTCGCCCACCTATATAAGTCTCTATGTAACAACGCATTTGCCGGTTCGGGTAATTTTACCGGATGTGTTGTTCTTCTGCAAGCTTGGGGTTGGTCAAGAATGACCAACTTAGCGCCTGTTAGCATCAATAATTTCGATTTTCCATACGCTACAAGGTAATGTTCTAAACCAATTCTTTAAGTATCTATTTTCTATTTTTTAATTTAATCTATTACTAAAAAATGTTGCCTTTTCAAAATATAGGTGGTCTGCACTAGGGATGAATTACGACAAATGTCCCCATTACAGCATCACCCAGTACTGAAATCTTCTAGATCATTTGGGTGAACATGATTTATTATCACTAACTTATCTATTAATGGTTATAGTCACATTTAATATTAACACATTATTTAAAATATACTAAATATTTTTTTTCCTACTACAGTTTATTTGGCGGCCATATCTTGGTCTAGAGGTCATCCATGAAGCTGACGAACATCACTCTGCTGTGTGGACTGCAAAGGTACCGATCATCCACTTCACAACAGTTGAAATGCACAACAGTGATCGTGTCAAGCTTCAGTTTGCAATGCTACAAGATATTCCCGGTCCCCCAAAATGCGTCGACGACAGATGGCACACAAGCATTCTCTCTGACCTGTGGCATTATAAGCCATGGAAAACATATGCAAAACATGAGTGTCGTGAATGGAAGCTTCGCATGCATTTTGTTTTAACTGACAGTGTTTTGCCATATGAGAGCAAACCGTCTGTCCAGTACATGACTTGGTATAGGTCGGTTTCTATTGGTTTATTTTTCCATCCTAGATATCTTGTTGACCCACGCCAGCAAGCCACATCATCACGAACTCAACAGCGGACCGATCAACCAAGCCAACATCCAACCCAACCCCCACTCACACAACCACAATTCCATGAAAACACCCCTTACCAATCCACCCCATTTCAACATGGTTATACTCAGTCCCCATACCAACAAAACCCATCGCAATATCAATCATACTCCTATGACACTACAACCCAGATTAACACGGAGTATCAAACACCCAACCAAACCTTACCCACCCAGACATTTACACCCTTGACCGCTTACGACCAAGCAGGTTATCGTCCTGACATATCATCCAGCCAACCACCCCAACAAAATTATACAGGCATGGGAAACACCTTTAATGTGGGTGACTTGTCTAATATTGACTCGTCTGCATGGTCACTATTTCTTCAGATGACGGACGACAACCCATTAACAACATCTGCACTTGTGGACACGACGCCGCCGCCGCCGCCACCGCGAAGAGAACGAAGACACGTACGTACACGAGTATGTGGTACGGGCGGAAATTTGCCTCGACCTCGTCGACAAAATTAATGTACTGTGTTTCGCCTTTTGTCTATGTAATTTGTAATTATTAAAAAGAAATATTTCGAATGAGTAATAATTATTAAAATTATTAAATATTATTTATGAATTATTATTATTTATGTATTAATGTTTAATGTTAATTTATTTGAAAAATGTAAAAAAAAAATCATTCACAATGGGGGCTCTAGAGGGTATGGCGCCTCCCTTTAAAATCCAAGGGGGTAGCCATTACCAATGGCGCCTCCCTTTCAAATTCAATAAGGTAGCCATTTCTAATGGCACCCCCCTTCGATGTCTTTTTTTTTTTGAAACATGGGTATATTGGTATTAATGGTGAAAACATGGGTATAATGGAATTATATACTTGGAAACATGGTTATTTAGGTAAAAAATTCGCGGGGATGATGTTATCCAGGTACAATATTGGGAAAAAGTGATTCAGAATGGGAAGTATAAAACAACCAGCATGTACAAAGCCATCCGTAGAGACAAAGAATATGTGGAGTGGAAAAAATCTTCTTCAACAACTATGTGAGACCTCGCTCCAACTTCATCTTATGGCTTGCATTAAAAGACAGATTACCTACCAAAGACAGGCTGAATCAGTTTGGTATTTTTACTGATGAGGTTTGTGGATTTTGCTCCCAACCAGAAACCTTAGAGCATTTGTTCTTCAACTGTAAAAACACACAGAAAATTTGGTGTGAAATTTGGATCGGATTGTACTCACTGATTGAAAATGAATTAAAAAAATTATTTTGTTCCAAAAAAAAGTTCTACACTAGTTCATATACGATCATTTGTCATGTTTTACAAATGATATGCCATTTTCTCAGAAATTAGGGTAGAATGAATTGATTTTCTTATATGAATTATGCTGAGAATACATCAGTCATATATACAAGGTTAGAAAGCTATTTTAGGAAATACAATAACACCTAAACTATCAGATCCCTATGATTCAAGGATATTTCCCTCATACACTATAATTGTAATCTGCTAAATAAGGAAATACTACAACTAATAAAACACTGATTCTGACAGAAATAATACAGCTAATAAAATAGATTCTAACACTCCCCCTCAAGCTGGTGAATAGGTATTTTCCATTCCCAGCTTGGAAACAATCTTCTCAAAGTTGTTGCTATTCAGCCCCTTCGTTAGAATATCTGCGAGGTTGTTTTGTGAGGAGACATATGGAGTGCAGATCAGGCCACTGTCTAATTTTTCTTTGATAAAATGTCTGTCAACTTCAATATATTTGGTTCTATCATGCTGCACTGGGTTATGGGCTATGCTAATAGCAGATTTGTTATCACAATAAAGTCTCATTGGTTCATCCAACTTTATTCTTAAGTCTTCAAAGATGATCTTCAACCACAATAGCTCACATATCCCTTGTGTCATTGCCCTGAATTCTGCTTCAGCACTGGATCTAGCCACCACACTTTGTTTTTTACTCTTCCAAGTCACAAGATTCCCTCCAAGGAAAGTGCAATATCCTGTAGTCGACCTCCTATCCACAATCGACCCTGCATAGTCTGCATCTGTATATGCTTCGAGACTTACACTCCTATTCCGTTCAAACAGAATTCCTCTGCCTGGGGTCCCTTTCAAGTATTGCACAATTCTTAGTGCAGCTTGTAAGTGAACTTCCTTCGGTTGGTGCATGAACTGGCTGACTAGACTCACAGCGAATGCAACATCAGGTCTAGTGTGAGATAAATATATCAGTCTACCAACTAGTCTTTGATACATTTCCTTGTCAACTGCAGTATCTTCTTCTACATTTCCCAACTTCAGGTTTGGATCAATTGGTGTACTTGCAGGCTTGCATGCTGTCTTACCAGTCTCTTTCAACAAATCAGTGATGTATTTCTGTTGAGATATGAAGATTCCATTTTTAAAATGAGCCACTTCAATTCCCAAAAAATACTTCAATTTTCCCAAGGTCTTAATTTCAAATTCCTTGGCTAGATGTTGGCTTAACAGTTGTTGCTCCTCCTCATCATCACCTGTCACTATAATATCATCCACATAAACCAGTAACACTGTTACTCCCCCTGACTTAGAGTGTTTAATGAACAAAGTGTGGCCTCCTTGACTTTGTTTGAAGCCCAGACCTATCATAACTTTAGTAAACCTACCAAACCACGCTCGTGGTGATTGTTTCAGCCCATACAGTGCCCTTTTTAGCTTGCAAACAGTGTTGGCAGCATTTTTTCCACCATATCCAGGGGGCAATTCCATGTAAATCTCCTCTTCAAGTTCTCCATGGAGGAATGCATTTTTAACATCAAATTGTTGCAAGTTCCAACCATAATTAGCCGCTAGGGATAGTATCACCCTAACTGTATTCATTTTTGCAACTGGAGCAAATGTTTCCATGTAATCCACTCCATAAGTTTGAGTGAATCCCTTAGCTACTAACCTTGCTTTATACCTCTCAATGGATCCATCAGCCTTGTATTTTATAGTATATACCCACTTGCATCCTACTGGTTTTTTTCCATTTGGGAGAGTAACCAAATCCCAGGTGCTATTTTTTTTAATGCTTCCATTTCCAAGTCCATGGCTTGTTTCCATTTCCTATCAGTCAATGCCTCAGATAGGGAGGTAGGTGTGGATGTAGTGTTTAGGCTTGTGAGGAAGGCTTTATGGGTAGGTGAGAATTTTTTAAATGATAGGTAATTGGCCAGAGGGTAAAGTGGCTTGGTGGTACATTTCCTAGTTTCTTTCCTAAGGGCAATTGGAATATCTAGGTCCTCATGAAGTGGTGCTGAACCGGATTCGGGTTCCTGTACAGTGGGAAAATCAGAGATTGATTCAGTGGAGATTAAAGGATCAAGGGTAGTTACCTCATGTAGTGTTGGGTTGGATTCTTGGACATGGACAGATTCTGGAATGGCCTTTGTCTTCTTTGTATAAACCAGATTTTTCCCAAATCTTACATCAGCTCCATCTTGAGTGGACTTAGTGGGTTGAGCCTCTTTCTCAGAAGTTGTCTCCTTCTCAGAAGTTGTTACACTTCTAGTCCCTACTTCTGGTCCTAAACTTAAGTCAGGGAGCATAAGGAGATCATCTTCTTTTCTTGTATTCTCCCCCTGATTATGATCTTGGTGGAAGTAACTTTCTTGCTAAAAAAAAGTGACATCTCTGGACACAAAGAATTTTTTGGATGGTGGGTGATAGCATTTATACCCCTTTTGTGTGGATGAGTATCCTATGAAAACACATTTTAAGGCTCTAGGATCAAGTTTACCTCTATCATCACTGTGGACATGTATAAAAGATACACACCCAAATATTCTTGGAACGAGTTGATTGGATGTGGACACATTAGGATAGAAAGAAGACAGAACCTCCATAGGACTTTTTGAGGCTAGAATACTAGAAGGTAGTCTATTAATTAGATAACATGCAGTCAAAATAGCTTCTCCCCAAAGCCTTTTAGGAACCTTATGTTGAAAAAGAAGAGCCCGAGTTTGGTCTAGTAGGTGTCCATTTTTCCTCTCAGCAATCCCATTTTGTTGAGGTGTTTTGACACAAGATGACTCATGAATGATACCTTCCTTTTGACAAAAGGAAATAAGCTCATGATTAAAGTAATCTTTGGCATTATCGGATCTAATCCTTTTAATGCTAACACCAAACTGATTTTTTACCATGGAGAAAAAATGTTGGACCACAGAGCTGACTTCGGACTTTTGTTTAAGTAAGAAAACCCATGTGACCCGAGTACAGTCATCTATAAAGGTAAGGAACCAACGGGCAGCAGAAACATTTGGGACATTTGAGGGTCCCCACACAACAGTATGAATTAAATAGAAGGGAAAAGTGCTCATATTATTACTAACTGGAAAAGGTACACGCTTGTGCTTAGCAAGCTCACACACTTCACAATGAAGACTCTCCACATCTAATTTGCTACAAAGAGAAGGGAATAACATCTTTATGACTCTAAAGGAAGGATGTCCAAGACGACAATGATGTAGGAGGACTTTCTCCCTGTTGGTCTTTATTGAGTCAGAGAAAAAAGAGTTGCTATTTTGTAGGTCTGGTGGCAGATTCGGGCTGTCTAAGTAGTAAAGGCCATTCCATTCTCTAGCATGTCCAATCGTCCTCCCCGAGTGCTTGTCCTGCAGTATACAAGCATTGTCATAAAAAATAACATTACATGATAGGTCTTTTGTGAGTTTTTTTATGGAAATCAGATTGACAGATAGTTTAGGAATATGAAGGACATTTTTAAGGGTTTTGGATGAGCTTATTTGAACTTCTCCTTGACCTGCTGCAGTCATCAGAGTGCCATCTGCTGTGGATATTTTCTTATTGCTAGGGCAAGGGGTGTAAGAGGAGAAATGTTTAGGTAGGGGTGTCATGTGGTCAGTAGCCCCAGAATCCAGTATCCAATATTGGTTATAGTGTTTATCTGAGGCATTAAGTCCAAAGGAAAGAAACTCACCTGAATATGCTAGAGAACAACTACCTGTTGGTTTATCCAACTTGTTGAGGAATGATCTCATCTTCTCTTCTTCATCTTGGTTAAGTTGAATCACTCCTCCCTTGTTTTCTTCACTGGTTGCAACTATGTGTGCTTGTCCTCCTTTTTTTGTGTTGTCTCCTTTTTTTCCCCACTCCCTGTCTCGATTTTGGGGCCCCCATTCTCTACTAGGTGGCTTTCCGATCAGCTTCCAGCAATTGTCACGAGTGTGGCGAGGCTTGTTGCAGTAGGTACACCACACTCCTTCACCTTTCTTTTCCATATTACTTATGCCCCACTTTTTCTGGTCTGCCATCATGGCCGAGGCCCCAGAAGCTACCATGGCTGAATTTTCCGTGGTTAGGTTTTCTAGCATGACTCCCCTTCTGCTTTCTTCACTTCTGACCATAGCTACTACTTCATTAATTCCTGGAACTTTATCTTTTCCAAGGATCTGGGCTCTCACTTTATCAAAAACAGAGTTAAGCCCCACCAAGAAATCATAGACTCTATCTTGCTCAATATACTCTTTGAACATTGCTGAATCTGCTGGGCACTTGGCTTTTATGACCCTGTAGTGATCTAACTCCATCCACAATGATTTGAGTTGATTGGCGTACTCTGTAACAGTCTTGTTTCCCTGTTTTGCAGCCATAGTCTTCACCTTCACGTCATATATTTGAGCAGCATCTTTAGCTTTGGAGTATGTCTCCTCCATGGCCTTCCAAATCTCCTTTGCAGAATTAAGAAACATACAAGTATCAGTGATTTCTGGGATCATTGAGTTTCATAGCCATGCCATGATCATAGAGTCCTCTTCGTCCCATTTTTTAAATTTGGGATCTCCTTCTTTAGAGGCGTCATCAGTCAAGTGGTTAGCTTTCCCTTTACCTTTCAAAGTTCTGCCAACAAGCTGGGACCATTTCAAGTAATTCTTCCCATTCAATCGGTAGGCAGTGTTGATGTTCTGCAGCTCTTCCTGAGTTTTCTGCACCACTTCATCAGTTTGGTTTGCCATGGCCACAGCAGTACAACAACCTCAATGCAGTGAGGATGTATTTGATTGTTGCGACGACAACAAAGGAGCAACACTGCAAATCACAATAGCAATGAAGGCTGCCCTGAAAGGAATGATGGACAGCAATGAAGGCTAAAAAAAAAGGATGATTAGCAGCAATGAAGGCTGCCGTCTAGGGTTTTTGGTTTGTGCAGTCAGAGGCGGCTCCCAGAATTTGAGAGCTCTGATACCATCTCAGAAATTAGGGTAGAATGAATTGATTTTCTTATATGAATTATGCTGAGAATACATCAGTCATATATACAAGGTTAGAAAGCTATTTTAGGAAATACAATAACACCTAAACTATCAGATCCCTATGATTCAGGGATATTTCCCTCATACACTATAATTGTAATCTGCTAAATAAGGAAATACTACAACTAATAAAACACTGATTCTGACAGAAATAATACAGCTAATAAAACAGATTCTAACATTTAAAAAACAACACCGTCAATTTCTAAATCGTCTTAAATAAGTTTTTTTAATAAAATTGTCCTTAGTGTTACCATCAATATGTATTATTGAAAAATAGTTAGGTAAAAGCATGGAGGTGATGGGTTAAAATCATGAAAAATGGCAAGTAGTTTCATGTGAAATCTTAAATAAAAAATTCAACAATATAATAAGCAATCTTCTTGTTCCGACCTGAGCCTTAGGTCGTTACATTACAAAATAAATAATATTTTGACAATTGTCTCTTTCGACAACTATTAAATACAAGATAGTTTTAGGTCCCCAAATATGAAATCCCCTAAAAAGGGAGTTTTAACTTTTTGAAGACTACATATCGTTCGATCAAGAATAGTTTTACTAATGTGATGTCAGATCGAGGATGTCACTTCTACATCTATGGAGCAAAAAATATTCTAGAACCTCGGGAACAAGCTAGGACATCTCACGTCAAATCAAGGTATATAGTTTTTCTAACCTTAAATGCATCTCACATCTGATAGTCACTAACTTGAGTGTTGGAGTGTTTGTGGGTCAAATTTGTCCTACCTGTGTAAACGACCTATGTATATCCTTTTTTTCTTCCAAGCCATTTTCAATCCAAACTTTTAATCCATGTCCACTTCAAAATTATTTATCCATATCCATAAAAATCTACTTCATTTTTAATGTCCATAATTACCCATTCTCCATTATTATCCATTTCCATTTTTAATTCTAAACCATTTTTCATCCATATTCATTCCCACTTTTCAAATCCATATTTTCCAATAACCATTTCAAAACCCATATCCATTTTTATTTTGTTCAAACATCTTTTTTCTTTAAATCTTTTCCAATCTATTTTATTATCCAATCCATTTTATTTGTTTTTATCCATCAATATCCAAAATAAATTCATTCTTATTAATGAAGTTTTAATTACACCTTTTTTCTACTTCCAACATGCCTCACGTTACACCATAATCCATTTTACAAAAAATATAAAAAAGCTCATTGCAATACAATTTGCACTACAAAAGCCATGGCCAAACCGTGTCCAAATAAGAGTTATGCTTGGTATTGGGGTGCCTTTGAGCCAAGTTTTGGACATTTAAAATGTAGCAAGACGCGGAAGCCAGCAAGCTAAAGTTATGATATGCACAATTGCAACAACATCAACAGGCCAAAATTCACATCACAATTTACCAGCCATTTTAAAGCATCTCATCTTAACTAGTGTGAACATAAAGTTCATTCACAAAAGGATCTATTGTATTTCAAATTATCACATAATTCGTGATCACAGGGTTAAGGCGAGATTCACAAAAGGCTGAAGTTACAAAGTCTGAACATCATTGCAACAGGGAACATTAATCCCACAAGTGAGTTTCAATAGGAATAAGAGCACATTTAAAATTACAAGAAAATTCTAAACTACAAATCCTACAAACTTCTTGGAGTCTAAGCCTAAAAGATTGAACGCCATGTTCGAATCAAACGCAAGACCTAAGAGCAACCATTGATCTATTCGCCATGCCGAGTTCTATTCTTCATGCTAATCCACCAGCTTTTTCCACAAACTTGTCAAATTGCTAACACTAAGCCATCGTCCAAGCAGCAGCGAAATACAACATCACACACAATTAGTTACGTCAGCATTCCATGGTTCATGCTCCAGTCAATTCTCACAACTTGTAAAACTAGATACAAACGCAACTAAACCATCCCAATTCCATATCAGTCCAAGAAAAACAAATTCAAAATTCTGCAGTAACAGACAAAATTCAGAGCAGTAAAAAATAGAGCAGAATGCAGAGGTTCAGAAAGTACACAAAGAGAGCTTCACAGTTCAGGAAAAACACATTTGAGCATCAAAGAAAGTAACTGCAAACATACCGAAACAGAAGATGTTGCAGCAAGAATCAAACACCACCAAACCCTAATTTCTACCTTATATAAACAACAATAGATAGAATGGAGAGGGGGACGGAGTAGCCAAGTTAAATGACCATACACCTAAAAAAATCTCAGCAAATCTGAGCGATTTCATTGCCATTCATACACAGAGAAGAAATCACAAAAAACACCAAACCATTTCAATATTCAGAAATTCAAACCAAGCCATTTCAATTTGCAGAAGAAGAAAACAAAACGTAAGGAAAGTCGGAGGGTACCTGAAACCGTGTTGATTAGCTCGTATAGTCTGAGCTAACAAAGCCGCATCAACAGTCCTACACATAAAAACGAGAGGAAGAAGCAGAATCACGAACAAAAACGAAAGTTAAAAAGAAAGGTCCGAATTTCCTTGCCTGAGCGTGATAGTCTTCAAGGGTAAGTCTCCTTCAAATCTTTCATCTTTCTACATCTTTTTGGCTGCCTGAACCCGACATCTTGCTTTTCATTCACTTTTGCAACATTTTGTTGAAGTTATGGGGCTAGGGTTTAGGAAAAGGAGCGTTCCGATCCGGCTTTTTGGTTGGGTTTTTTTTTAGGAAACTAGCCGCAGATCCGTGTTCAAAAGAGAAAATAGGCGAGAGTTGATGTTGGAACTTTCAAGTTTTGGGTGGTCGTCGCCGGAAGTGACGGTGGTTCTCCGTCGCGAACCACTGCGAGTTCGCCTTCTCCGGTGACCTGTTAGAGCTTTCCGGCGGTGTATGAAGATTCTGGTGAGAGAAGTTTAGAGAGAAGATGTAGGAAGAGAGAAAGTGAGAATGGGAAATGAGGGTCGTATCCACCCTTTCCTTGTTTTAATCATAGCTGACGCGTTCTTCAAGAGGCATGTGATGGTGACACTTGTCACCAGAGCATGTAGTCTCCCTCATGATATCATCCATTGGGTTTCTGAACCCCCACCATGCACTTACATTAGTGACCTTCAGATCAAGAGTCAGGGTTGACTCTATGAAGATCAGACGGTCATGGTGTATTCGTAGGTCAAAGGGCTGACCAAGGGTACATCGTTCACCCTCCCATGCGTTGGGCTTTACAATCATGGGCCTGGAATAAGTTCACTAACCACACCCCCATTTTACTAATCTGTCTGGCCCATTTCTTTTTCTTTTTTTAATTTATTTTGTTCTTTTAGCTTGCATTTTAATATTACTTTTTAATATAAAAACCAAAAAAACTTTTAATTATTTGTTTTTTCAGAAAATAATAAAATCTATTTACTAACTTAATTTCTAATTTTTATTAAAATGTTAATTAATTAGTTTATTAATTAATATTTTATTTTAATTAATCCAATTTCTCTAATTCTAAAAATATCATAAAGTACTTTCTTAACCTTTGAAAATTATTATTTTTAAATTAAATCATAAACCACTTAGGTTGATATTTCTAAACAATTTTCTTAATCAATTACGAAAGTAGTGGGCTCTTGGGGTCTAGCATTCCTTGGGTCCTTGGATGAATGCTCTTGAAGCTCACGCTTCGAGTTGTGTTCATTTCGTCTTTCGTTTATTAAAAATATTTAAAACAATTAATCTTTTGCTTAATCAAAATATAATTAACATTTACAATTATTAAATTAAAAAAAACATATTCACATTTTAATCCTTTTAAAACACTTAAAATACCTAATCTAATTAATTTCTTAACCTTTAAAAAACTATTTTCTTAAATCAAATCATAAAATATTTAGGTTAATATTTCTAAACTATTTTCTTAATTAATTATGGAAGTAGTGGGCTTTTGAAGTCTAACACTCCTTGGGTCCTTGAACAAACGCTCTCGAGGCGCACGCCTTGAGTTGTGTTCGTTTCGACCTTCCATTTCTAAAACACTTAATCCTCCTCAAAACTCTTAGCTCGTTCTAACCCTAATCCGATTAAACGTGTCTAATCCAAGTATTCTAATCAAATTCAAACCTTTTTCCTAATTAAATTATGAAAGTAGTGGACTCTTGAGGTCTAGCACTTCTTGGGCCCCTTGAATGAACGCTCTTGAGGCGCACACTTTGGGTTGTGTTCGTTTCGATCTTTCACCCCTAAAACACTCGCCCTAATTACATGGACAAATATGCCTTTTGTCCAACAAACATAATTTCATAATTAATAGAATGAAAAAGGTGTCGTTGAGATCTAGCATCTCAGTAATTCCCCGATTAATTGGTTGCGAGGTCGACGTCTCGTTTATCACACTTAATCCACAACTCAAAGAACATTATTTAGTCCATTCTTCCGCGCATATGAACTCGTGCTTCAGCCTCCCCTAGCGAGCAGACAAGCCAATGTTTAGCAGTTAGAATGCAACCTAAACTCTCGTTCGCCTAAAACACGTCCAAATCAAACCTTTTTCTCAATCAAATCTCTAATACACTTAATTCATACTCAAACAACTTTTCATAAAAAGAACATTGCTTAGTCCATTCTTCCGCGCATATGAACTAGTGTTTCAGCCTTCCTTGACGAGCAGACAAGCCAACGTTTAGCAGTTAGAATGCGAATTAAACACTCGTTCGCCTAAAAAACACAAACCAATTGTAGTCCCACAAACTACGAATGCTCTGACTTTCTCATTGCACGAGGGAATACGTAGGCCCAAGGGTTATAATCCTTGCAGAGCACAATAATAAAAAAACACCCATTTTCCCCTTAGAAAACAATATCTACCTTAGAAGAAAACAAACAAACCAAGCTAACCTTTCTCTCGAATCGAATCAAGAGGTTCCCGTTGGGTACAACGGACGTAGAGGGTGCTAATACATTCCCTCTTGCGTAACCGACTCCCGAACCCAAATTTGGTTGCGACGACCATTTTCTTATCCCTTAAAAGGTTTTATCGATATTTTCCTTTCCCTCTTTTGGGATAAATAAAGTTCGGCGGCGACTCTGTTTCGAACAGTTTTTTCCGCGCCCATCGCGAGGATCGTATTTTTCGAGGTACGACACTTACTATCGAGCCAAACTTGGAGCATATTCTAAATTCTTAAGAATCACTCTAGATCTGAATTATCTCACACATATGTGAGCAACTTTAATCCACGCTAGAGCATTGGCGTCGTCAGGGCCGACCCAATTAATCCGGAGGCCCTATTCTAATTTTAAAAAAATAGGTCTAAATTGAAAAACTCCAATAATAACATTTAAAATTAATATATACGAAAAATATAATTATATTGTAACAAATAATAGACTAAATTATAATAATTTTGGTTATTGATCCATTCTATTTTTTATGTATTAAATTTTGATTATAGCATTTTTTATATTTAATAATGAAAAAAGAATTTGGATCATCTAAAATTTAGACCTTATGTCTCTATTTACATTTATACAAAAATCTAAATATTTACAAATCAAAATTTAGATGTGCTAGACTAACTGTATAATTTACAGATATAATTTTTTTATACAAACTATGTACTAATATTTTTCTTTAAAAAGAAACATAAATTTTTTATTAGGAGCTAGGCCTGAAGAAAATTGAATTATTAAAAAAATTAAAAAAATATTATAAATAGTTATTAAACTAGACTAAAACAAGTGGTTAATAATTTAATTTCTACATTTATTATCAATTTAATTTTAATTATTTAATTAAAAATAAACTTACTTACTGTTTAACATATTATTATATAAGATACTTCAATAATATATTATAAAACAATATTTTTATAATAGTGTATATCTTACTTCAAATAATTTTAAAATTGAAAAGAACCAGTGTTTTTATTTTTTACAATTGATTAAAAACATTTTGTCGTCTAGTGGTATTTTTAGTACTAATTTGCAAACTTGTCATGTGTTTTCACTTTTTCAGCACCTATTTTTGAAAAAAAAAACATAAAAAAAAAATGTAGTCATAGTGGGTCCAACTCACTACCCCTTTCTTCAAGAAGAGATACAGAATTGTTATACTATACAAAGCCATAAAAACTGCATAAATGGATATGTAAACCATATTAAGGTTATACAAAATTATGAGGCCCCAAAATTGTGAGGCCATGTGCTGTGGTTCTGGTTGCACAGGGTCGGGCCTGGGCGTCGTCTATGAAAATATTCATCAACATTTCAACACATTACTTAACGTCGGAATGGGGAACCACAGAAGAAGAACCACTATATACTCCAATTTTTCCCATCAATCCATATCTAGAGAGATCATTCAGGTCAACCACAACCCTGATGATGGACTCACAATGTCCTTCTCACACTAGGGAAATCTAGTTTCACCACCACCAATGATCAAAGTGATCAGTGCCTCTCTATCGCACCTAGATCATGTACCACCTCTAGAAGTCTCTATACATGTTTATAATATCCCGAGACAATTAATATTTAAACAGAAATTAGACTTTGATGTCACTTAATAGTCAAGTGACTTAAAAAACAAAAAGGAGATGTGAATTGTAAAATAAACTTCTTTTTTTTTTTTTGCAATTTTAAAAAGCAAAGGTTGATTTTAAGAAGATGGATAATAGATGAAGAGAGGTACAAGAAAACAAAGACAGGAAATTAAATAGATAAGAGAATAGAGAAGAAAATGACATATTTTATCCTAGTTCGTCTGAAAACCAAGAGGAATTCATCCAGTCTCCAAGTAACAACCCTTGATATTTTCACTATCACAGAGTTATTACAACAAGGTCAACTCACAACCATCTTACACCAAGATTTTTCTCAGGCTCAATTTGCAGCCTTTATGTCAAGATATTAAAA
The DNA here is from genome assembly GCA_022829125.1 of Lathyrus tuberosus. Classification (NCBI taxonomy): domain Eukaryota; kingdom Viridiplantae; phylum Streptophyta; class Magnoliopsida; order Fabales; family Fabaceae; genus Lathyrus; species Lathyrus tuberosus. The sequence continues at coordinate 1,302,133 of JALAZF010000446.1, forward strand.
GTCAAGAGAACAATCCTTTATTTATATCAACAACATCTTACACTAGATAACTTTTCTTAAGTATTTGTTCTATCAACACTAAATTAATATTTAAGAGAGTATGGACTTTAGAAGAGTAGGTAACTAAATATAAGAGAGGTTATTTTCATATTTCATGTGTATTTTCAAATGATCACAACTCATCCTTTATAGTAAAAGTATTAACCAAGAAAGGAAATAAATTTGGGTTGAATCTGCACGATAATCAAATTAGTTTGCATCCATAATCGATTATAACCTTTCAAAATAAAAAATATTTGTCTGGATCTAAACCGTAATCAATTAGAAGGCTTCCTTAATTGATTATTGAAAAAGTTTATCCCATATCCGGTTGGAAAAGTGTAATAATTGTTTAGAGGGGCAATTTTTTATTCATAATTAGTAACCAAAATTTGTAATTGATTATGCTTCAGTTTTAAAAAGCTTAGTCCAAACTAAGAAGTTTTTGGAAAAGATGATGTTTCGAAAACAAATTTTGTGTGTGTGTGTGTGTGTGTGATCCGACTTTAATACTTTGAGAGCATACACCTAGGTTTACATTTGGCCCTATATTAAAATAACTAAACAGATATAGAAAGGATCATTGACAAATTTTTTTGTAGTTGGCTTGTATTAGTGAAGTTCTTTAACTTTTTATTCTTTTTCACAAATCATCAGAAGTATCTTTATTTTTTATTCACCAGAGTTATCAACACATAGAACCACACTATTGCCAGAGAAACTAATAATAAATGAGAGAGCCTTTTCGTTCTCATGAACATTGAGGAAGAGGAATTCAGTCTTAGGTGAAAGGGCAACGAGTCGGGAGAGAAATAGAGTCAATATGATGTAGCATCACCATAATGGAACTCGTTGATAACCACATGAGTAGTTTTATGAGGTTTCCCCAACTCGGAGGGGCCTTATACTATTCAACTAAGGAGAGTTGATGTTGCAAAAGTATAAGCCATATCAGAAACAGCTTAAAATATGTCGACTCCAATTATATTTTATGATATATAATTAATCAATGGGATACCCAATTATTAGGTTTTGTTAGTGGTCAGGGTTGTAATAGCCAATTACGACGTCTGAAGGGTTCTGATATACGAAGGAAGCTCATGTGACTTAATGCACATCGACCTTCTAAAAATCATAAACCTAACACGTGAGTATAAATTAGAACAAATACCTTATTTTATTATTTGGACCCTTTGAAGGTTTTAGACAGAGAGTCCATTTTTTATTTACTTATTTTTTCGTACTCTACAAAAGAATGGGTAATCTAATTCAATGTAAGCCCAATAAAAGTACTTGGAAGCTCTTATCTTTAGGTAGAAGAAAGGGCATAAGTTATCCCACTTTTTTTGTGTGGAAAACTTGGTCTTGTTGGGCAACTGCATGGTATAAAAAAGTGTTTTGGAATTTTATGTTCTAATTTTGGGCAAAAAATTAATTTAGTAAATCTTGAATATTTTTTCTCCAAGAACATGGCAGATTACACTACAGCTATGCTTAGTCAAGAACTAGGTATTAATCACTTGTAAAATTTTGACACATATTTAGGAGCCCCTATGATTCACCATAAGATGTCACAAAACTCTTATACTTTTAGATTTGATAAAATGCGTACAAAATTATCCAAATGGAAGGATAAAAATATCTCGTTTTCATAAAGGATAACTTTGACACCATCTTATTCATACCATCTTATTCATTGTGCATTACATGTTCCATCATGCAAACAACTAATATTCCAACTTCAATGTATGAGGAAGCTGAAGAATATGCAGTGATTTCATTTGGAGGTCTTTAATGACAATATGTCATAATAGTATTTTTTTTTTAGTAGTTTTATAGTCTTTTAGCTATATTTTTTTTATTAACATTGTATAGATTTTAGAAATTTATAATATGCGTTAAGATAATTGTGTAAAGTCTTGTTGCACCTCAAATCACTCTAATAAGACATCTTTGCGATGTTTGTACACAGGGGATGTTATGGTGACAAGAGGCAGAGCAATAAAGACAAAAAAAAAACAAGAAGAATAAAGAAATGATTTTGGATAAATATCCCTGCGACCAAAAATGATCATGGTGTGATGCATTCATAATCCAAAAGAAGAAAAGTTTGTGAAATATGTCTCATAATGGAATGCGATCATGGCATAATTCAACATCCAATTGCACACTTCCAAGTGTGATAAATGATATATTCTAGTATGATTGGGTATAAATATGGAGCGATTGGACGCACTCAAACCTGCATTGTAAAAGGAATACTTAACAATGTTGCTAGAGTTCATAATTTTTATAGATATTAGGCGCCTACAAGGTTTCTAAGTATAAGAATTGATGCTTTTACATCATTGAAGTCAAATTCCATATGTAGTCTATGTATTACTTCTTGAACTTTTTAGCTATGAATAATTCTATTATAAGTAGCTAAACTTCCATTTGCTCAGGTCTTTAGCTTGGTAGATGGTGGCATATTTTGACAAGCTCGAGGTACAAGTGATGAGGGTCAGATACAATCATAATTCTCTTTCCAACCCGTCTATCATGTATCACCCTAAATTATTGTTGAAATACAAATAGAGCTAGGGTTTTGTTATCGTTCCACTGAGATTGTTCGGAGATATAGCAGCAGTTCTACAGTTGTATACGTTTTAAACTTCAAAGTAACAAGGGTTTTTGGTTGTTGTTAATCGGAACGTTTGCATTCAAATTTAAGTAATAGCGGTAAAAAGATTTGTTTTAACGATTTATAAAAAGCATGTCAAGATTAGGGTTCGACAAACCTATTTTGCACGGATAGAATCGACAAAGCTAATGAACTCGTTTAGACGGTAAATGTAATCACATATCCTCCCAATATGTTTATCTCTAACACATATTGTGAGTTTTGCCATTTTGATCCTTTGATGATCTCTCACTCAAACTATCAAAATGACAACATTCAAGTTCAATATTTATGAACATCAACACTCATTACTATCTCTAGCCAATGTGCATTGATGGATGAACAACCTAGGTAAAGTGTAAGAGCACATTTCTCAATCATGAACCAACACAAAGAATAAACCATAGAAACAAAGTTTTTCATCATACATTCATCATCCAAGAGTTCACAAGCTAGAGTCAATACATATACATGCAAAAGAAAGGTTTATCTACCATCTAACCTTGACATAAAAGGAAAATTAGCTCTCCATTGTCATGGGAGCTAACAAACAAGAAGATGAAGAAGAATATCAAGCATCAATGACGATCTCTCGACGAATGATGCTTCCAATCTTCTAAAATAGGATGCTACAGTGTTTACAATGTATTTGGCTCTGAAAAGTATCAAAGATCCCAAGAAAAATACAAAAAAGTCTATTTATAAGGGGGCAGAGGATCGCAGAGCGCGCTAAGCGCACTGCACCGCGCTGAGCGCGGTCTCATTTATTGCCAAACCGACCTAAAGCGCGCTTAGCGGGCTCAGGACCACGCTAAGCGGGCTACTCTCTGTAACTAGCTCCAACACTGCGCTAAGAGCGCGCTTAGCGGGATCCAAGCATGCTCAAAAAATCATTTTCTTCACAAACTGCTTCAAGGGGGCCTTCCTCGCTCCAAGATACACATTTCCATGTAAAAACCTTCAATTAAAACACAAAAGTTAAATAGATAAGTTAAATAATGTAATTAACTATACTACGGTTATTAACCGGAAACAATGGGAAAAGGCATTGATTATCAAATAAAGATCACAAAAAGGTGCTAAAAACTAAACTAAATATTAACACAATTTAGCACCTAACAACTCTCTCCAACTTGTTTCTTTGTTTGTCCTTAAACAAAGGTAAAATAGACTAGAAGCATGAGGAAAAACGGATAAGCAAACACAAACAAAAATCAATGGTTCAAACCGAATTGATACGCCTGCAAGTAATGCTCAGCTCCGACAGAATAAAAATATGTATATGAACTAACTTCTAAACATAAATAACAAGCACTCATCATAAGCAAACAAATGTTCAAACGAGAATCACCTAATTTATTCAAATGAGTCAAGCTCAATATATACAAGGGACAAAACACACTCATAAGCAATTGTGCCACATCCAAAACAATTTATGCACTCATCTCACAATTTAATGAAAATAATGGAAACAAAGATCACAAAAGGACTTTTATAGGTTGTAACTTGGTCAGGGTTAAGAAACAAGGGTCATATGTACACGGCCTTTGAACAAGAAAGGGTAAAATTCATGAAGAGCATTTTCTTTTCTAAACAACCATCCTTGCTCAAACTTTTAATTTATTCTCACAATGCATTTTATCTCATTCTCTTTTGATTTCTATAATTTTCTTTTTCTTTCTTTTTGGATTTTTCATTTATTTTTCCTTTTCTTTCTTTTTCAAACTATTTTTTATTTTAATTGAGAATGCATTGCCCACAATTCCTTCTTCTCTTTTCACAATGAACCAATCTCCCCAACTTCAACAATACTTAATACTTAAATCAAGAATGCTCTTCAAAGCGATTAAAGTTCGGGTTCATGCTTCACGGATACAAAAATTTTCGTTTTAGGCTCAAGAGAGGTTTCCAATGATCACACACTCACAAGGTGACTTGAAGTGATTTATGGAAATGTGGTTCTACTCATAGTACTCAAAAATTGCCTTGATCATTTCCAAGTTTCCAAAATTTCAAAACAAAAAATAAGATTAAACATAAAAAATTTGAGTAAGCAACAATCACTTAAATCCCTCAATAATTTGTAAACAATGGAGGGAACTCACATTTGTGGCTATGTCCTAATTGATTCCAATATGAACAAATATGCAAAATGAAGAAAAACTTGAAAATTATGTAAAGCAAAAAGTTCATGTACGTATTAACATTCTATAAAGCACAAAACAGAGAACCTTTTGTGCATCAATTCAGAAACTTATCATTACCATCAATGTATGGTGAAGCACATCACTTTTGTACCAAGAAATTAACTCGCTTCATCCATTAATTACCTTAAAATAGAGAACAAACAACAAAAAAATTTTGTACCAAAAATTATAACATAGAACATCATCCGCCCGGATGGAAAATTCATTAATAACCAAAAAAATATTGTAACAATTATCCAAAATCAACATCCGCCCGGATGGAGAATACAATAATCCTAAACCAAAGTAGATAATAATAGAAACATACTAATCATAGCAAAATACAAAATACAAGAAAAAAGACACATCAAACCCATCATCAATAAGAACTAGAGCTAGATGCTCCATCGCCTGCTACATCATCACCATCGTCATCATCAACACCTGCCCCATAACCTGCCCCCTCCGGAAAACCATGCCTGCCCTCAGGCCATCTCGCATAAGCCATGAGGTCCTCTCGCGACCTCAAAGAATGATCAATATGTGGCTCCCGGATTTGGAGCTGCAGCTGCATCATCGACTCGTGCATGAATAAGAAAGCACGCTGGTTGTAACACCCCCTTTCTATACCCCCAAATAATCACATAAATCATTTAGGCACATATTAAAAAATTCGCCAGAGTACGATTAAAACATAGTATAAAAGAGGCATGTCACATCATACACGCATTTAATACATACAACACCTGCTCAAAATATTGATATGCAACAGTGGGGTAACTTGCCACAGAGGAACTTTGTCCTTACACCCACATCTCAATATTTAGAATAAAAGCGAAAAATCCAAACATTGAAATACATCCAAGTATATATACGTAGATATATACATCACCAAGTATCATCCATCATTATAAGTCATGTTTACATAAACATTCATCAACAAGATACATGTACAAATGTATCACAAAAGAATAATATACATCTTAGCTACCCGGTGCTACATATCAGAGCCAACCGACCAAAAGAATGAAGACATGCTTCACAAAAGACCTCCAGCATACCTACTCTGCAATGCCTCATAGAGCATCATAAAACAGCAGAAGGGTGAGAAATATTATCATAATAACAATGCATATAATTATATATATATATCAACATAAAAATACACATATTACACATTCTCACCACAATTCATCACATTTTCATCCATATACATCACAATGTATATATATATATCCACCAAGCATATTCATCATGCACACTTTCACAATTCTCAATCATTCCGTATAAACATACACAATTATGTTCATTCAACAACACATCATTATAAAGATGATAAATGCAAATCATAGAGACCGACTCACGACTCTATGCAAATGCAATGCGGTACCGACTCAGTCATCACTAGTTCACTCAGGAACTCTGCTGGAACCATCGCTCGTTACCGAAGTAACTCCCCGTCGGGCCTACGATGTTCACCCATTGCTCACACCCCACATGGGCACACAATGTTTATGGATCGCTCACACCCCACATGGGCACACGACCCGATCGCTCACACCCCACACGGGCACACGATCCGATTGCTCACACCCCACATAGGCACACAATCATTCGTAATCATCGCTCACACCTCACATAGGCACACGACGTTACAACGGATTCTCATTAGAATCGCTCAACACAAGAATGCACATCATGATGCTTCACATGCAAAATGACTCGAAATACATTCTTGAAATGCATACATATTCACAATATATTCATGCATTCATCACATATAATCCATCTACATTCACATCAATTGTATAACAACATACACATTTATCCAAACAAATCAATTTACAGTTTACCGGAAAAGTCGGCTAAAAATAATATTTTCCATCATCATCAGAAAGTACTCATCCACAGCTTCGATTCGATATAAAGAACACTTAAATCCGATAAACAACGAAGAAGATATGTATATTTCAAAATAACCCAAAAACATAAACCGGAGGTCCGACACTACGAAATAGTTCGAAAATACTGTTCCAATTGGACCAGGTTTAGACCTCAAAACCATTTTTCCTAGAAAGAACATCTCGTTAGCTTCCCAACGCTTTGAACTGGGGTCAAAACCGACTTACGGATCAAAAGATATGAATTTTCGAAGTTTCCCCGAAAACCAGAATTTCAGCATAAAGCAGCTGCGGGTTCTGCTGGTACAGCACTGGTTTTTCGGCGTTTTCGCCCGAAAACCCGACCGATTCAATTACTTTCTTCCGAATAAATACATGGTAATCCTCCATAAATACATACCAACATGTTAGGATAAAAAAACACCGATTCCACAACATTCGATTTTCACCAAAATCTCACATTCTCAAAACCCAAAAATGTCAAAACTCACAATATCAACCGATTTCAACCAAACGAGTTTCTATAATCTCGACCTAACCTCATACGACTAATCTACTGTTAGAGTATAGTATCAGTGAGGGTTTTTGTTATCGTCTCCACAGGGATTGTCGGATATTTGATGCTAGCCGTTCAATAGTTGTGATATTCTAAGTTAAGGTTTTCAAAAGTTTCACTTGTTGTTATCATTCACTTGTAGCAAAAGATTAATTAGGTCACAAAGATTTTTATAAAAGCATGTTAAGGTTAGGTTTCATCAATCCTATTCATGTATAAACAATTAATCAAGCATATGAACTCAGTTTCCAACCAATATAACCGCGTATCCTCCCGACTACGTTTATGTCTAAAGCGGAATCGTGAGTACCGTTGTTTAGACCGTTAGATGATGTCTCACGCTAACAATCTAAGCAACGATCATTAAGATCAATACAATGCGAATAGCAAATCCCAAATCTATGTCTAGAGTTTGGTTTTTAAGAGATGAAATTGTTAGGTCAAGAGTTGTAAAGTCTATGTCTAGAGCAAAACAATTCACAAATGGATCATTAAGAGAAAACAACATTATCTATATTGATCAAAGACTTTGTTCATATACAAGAGATCAATATCAATACATAGAAACAGAATCAACTACCTCTAACCTCAACATTGAGTGATTAGCTACCACTTCTCATGGTAGCTTGGATGACAAGTAAAGAGAGGAGATGAATGAGCATCCACAACGAATAATCGAGAATGGATGCAAAATCAGCTTCTCCAATGAAAATACAAGCTTTTTTTGAACAAAATACTGTAAACACTTAATTCTAATGTAAAAATGAGCAAGATCCCTGGTCCAAAAAGTAACAATTCTATTTATACACTTTTCCAAACAGCACCATTCGCCCAGCGAAGCTTTTCATTCGCCTAGCGAATGCCCAAAAATATGGCACATTTAAGTGCCTCAGACTTAAACCGCCCCTCAGAATTATCGTGGGTTCGCTAGGCGAACCAAAACATTCGCTTCGCGAGCATTCGCTGCAACCTTCGCCCAGCGAAGCTTGGGTGTTTTCAAAATGGAAAGTTTCTGCCACCCTTCGCTGGCACATTCGCCCCGCGAGCATATCAGCGAGCATTCGCTGGCCTACTCGCCCAGCGAATTTACCCAGTTTTCCTACTATAAGTTTTGCACACTTTCTGCCACCATCTCGCTGGCATGCTCGCTGACGTTCGCTAGGCGAACCTTCGCTGGCACCTTCGCCAACACTCGCCTAGCGAACACTGTTGTTGATTTCAATTCTTTGGCAGCTTGCACTATTTCTTTGGGTCTTCAAACTTTGATCTTTTCACTCCTATTTCTGCACATTTAGCACACAAATTACAAGCACCACAAGTATATTTCAAATAATGCATAACAACATCAATTCACACTAAAATCAACCTATTCCACATGAAAAGTCATGAAAAATGCCAAATAACTCATACTCAAATATATCATGATTGGCATCTAACAAACTCTCCCCAACTAACTCATTGCTTGTCCTCAAGCAAAGTATGCCTCTCACGAGGATTTGCTCGAGGATTAAATCCAACCAAGATACGAAAATGGCTCAGCTAAACAGTAATCACAACAATGCATCAATTACACAATTCAAGAACCAATCATGTACAAGAACTTGACTCCTAAACAATTTCAACCATGCTTCAAGAGACAACTAACTTATCATACACATGTCATTCTACACTCCTCTTCGAAATAGGATTGAAGGCAAACGCGCGTACAAGCACGGGACAATTAAACTCACTTGACAAATGATGCAATACTAAGCAATTCATATCATATCTCAATGATCATAACAGAAATTATGGAAGTAAAAGATCACTAAGGACTTCAAGGGTTGTAGCTTGGTCGGGTGAACAAAAAAGGGGCATTTCTAAAGGTCTATGAAACGAAAATGCCGACGCAAAAGAACACTCACTATGTACATATTTACACAGCACACTTCATTTCACCAAATTGTCATTCCACCTTCACAAACTACCGTGCACACTCTTTGATTCTATTATTTTTTTCTCGTTCAAGCAAGCATTTTCTCTTTTGTACAATATATTCACACTCTTCTTTTGACATGCTTGCTTGAAAAATGTTTTCTTTTCATAATTAGGAGTAATGCACCTATCTTCCTTTTTATTCTCTCCCCAACTCATTTTCAACTCCACCTAAAGTGAATGTTCCTTGCTTTTTAGGGCAAGGAAGTCAAAATAAACAATTTACAAAGGTTCAAGAAGAAAATGTTAGAAACTCACTAAATTCAATGATGAACCAAACTAGCAAATTATGTACATAAAACAAGTTCATCATTCAATTGAGTTCTAAACTGTTTAGGCTCAAAGGGGCTACCGAATGCTCACTACTCACAGGTAAATTAATATTTGGGCATAGTTGTGCTCACTACAAAAAAATTGCCTTGATCACTTCTCCTACTTCCACAAAATCACACGATCACAAGATAAGGCATGAATTAAAAATAAAGACAACATTCATCAACACTCCTTGACATAATACAATTTTGAGGCTTCTCACTTTACTAGTTTCAGATCCTAAAATGACATATGTATTCCAAAAGAAGTTGTAACATGAAACACATTTACACTTGCCCAAGACACAAAATTCTAAAACATAAAAAATTCTTGAATCAAGGTAACGATATACCTTGTCGCAACACAATGCTTACGGTACTATCATCGCCCTCACATCTTGGAGGAATTACTCTATAATCCCAAGAGTCCAACCTACTTCCCAAAGTTCACCATTAAAGAAGAAAAATCAAAATAACACATACAAAAACACACTTACTACTATAATTAAAAACCAACAATTATTAGTAAAGCGAAACAAAATTTTTTTTTTACTACAAACCATAATTATTACTAATAATGTCATAAAGTGCCCGGTGTATACAACACCTACATAATTCCAAAAAGTACCACACGGGTACGAGTACATTAATACTTAACTAGTAAAAGCTGAAAAATACATAATATAAGAAAACTTCACTTTGGAGACCAAAGGAAGTACACAAGTCTAAGATCACAAAAAAAATCAATCCTCCTCCTCATCATCGTCCAAGTCCTCCTCCTCACCTCCAGCAGAAGTAGCCTCATCATCATCAACATCGTCATCAGCATCGTCCTCACCCCCTCCAAATATTGGCCTGGCCTCAGGCCAACCAGCATGCACTAGAAACTGCTCCCTAGTCATCATAAGATGCTCAGAAGAAGGGTCACGGATCTGCAACTGAAGAGCCTGCAAGGAATCATGAATATCCGTCATAGCACGCTGCTGGGCAGCCATCCAATCCCAGTTATAATTGCAGATCTCCTGCTGATATGGATAATAGGCCGGCGTTGCCGGCTCAGAACCCTCCTCAGCTTCAGCAGCATCATCAGCACCAGCACTAGAAGAGGCTCCAACCATCCCTCTAGCCTTACAGAACTTATCCACATACCGATCATCAATAGCAGATGGAATAGTGACCTGCCTGCGGGCTGGCATATCAACACCAGCGTGAGCACACAAGGACATGATCAGACATGGAAAAATAAGCGGGGCATTCTTGCGCGCCGCCGTACCTCCCGAACCACTTAACACAACTACCCTGATTTCATCCGCGATGATGCGGGCCACGTCAATCTGGACATTCTGCTGAATGTTGTGGATAAGATGAGCCAGAGCAATAGGAACTGTACTATGATGCGACCTGGGACAAATGTTAGTGAGCACAAACAACAAAATAACCTGAACCAAGGGCAGCATGTCCACCCTTCTGAACCTAACCGGCACCCCGGAGGAATTTCGCGCCACTTCTTTACCTTCAAGAAGCAAATCCCGAGTCATCTTCTCAATATCACGATGAAGATGCAAGTCTCGATGATAGGCATCGATCTCAGTCCCAACCAACGGTAAAGGATCTCCCAAAACAGTGCTGATCGTCCTACGATCAAACCTCACAACAGTACCTCTAACCCAAGAGGCCCAACTGAATCTTTCACCATCATCCGGTAATGCATTCGCAAAAAATTCCCGAACAATTTCAATGTTGTACCCATCCAGCGGCATCATTAGACGATCCCACTTCTTTGCCACGAAAAGTGCATCAATTGTTCGGTAACTTCCTCGATCACTAAGAAGGAATCTTTTCTCCGGCAGGATGGTCTTTCTTTCAAGGGTCTCGTACCTGGCAGCCTGCTTAGCTCCCCTGAATCGTTCTTCGTCAAATCGCACGGGCACTTGTCTGGAGGTTTGAGCCTTTCGCTTCTTAGCCGCGTGAATCGCCATTTTTGGTGCCATCTGCACATAACAAACAATGAAACCAAACAAGGGCAACAAACGCATTAGCAACTAAAAACAACCAGCCAGAGCTCTGCATTGACAAGTAAAAAAATTAAAAATCTGCCTCTGTTCGTGCCAGACTCGCTAGGCGAAGTCTGGCGAATGCGCGCGCAGACCCGCGAGGCGAACGAACCAGCGAAGGCACGATTTTTCAGAAAAACACAGTTACAAACAGTCCCTCTCCCATCTCCTAATTTCAAATATCATTCTAGTCATATTGCTTATGTAGATTCTAACATGCAAGACAAAAATAACATGACAGAGCATACCAATTTTTCACCAAACCCATATTGATCACTTAAGAACATAAACAATGCTTACAGAAATAAATTGTAAAGAGTCAACAAACCTGAATTTCGCACTGTTAATGGTGGAGTAGGGCAATTGGAAAGTAGAAGGAGAAGAGTGTTGAAGTGTACAAGAGGAAATGAAAGGAAAAGAATGACACGGAGGGAAATGATGAAGAGGTCAAGAGGCTAGGGTTTTTCCCCCCTCTATTCTGAGTTCAAAGTGGGTCTTGGGCCCAATTTGGTGGCCCACCCACAATCCATTTTTTTTCTGATGTGGCAGGAACTTGGGTTGGTCTGCCTCGCTGGGTTCGCGGAGCGAAGGCCAGCGAATGCTCGCCCCAGCTCGCTAGGCCAACACCAGCGAACAAGACCAAAATTTTCAAAAAGTTTCCAAACTGCCACAATTTTTTAAGCTTCATAGTGATATCTAAACATTCTCAAAATAGAATTAACAGAAATACTTACAATGTTGGGGTGCCTCCCAACCAGCCCTTGTTTAACGTCGGCTAAGCTCGACGGCCCACCGCAATCTCACGGATCGCGGAAGGGAACAATGGCGGGATTCCGCTCGAAATCTCCTCCAAGATAAACTTTCAGCCTCTGTCCATTGACAGTCCAACTTTCCTTTGACTTTGTGTCCTCAATTACAATTGCTCCATAGGGCTTAATTTCCACAATCCGAAAAGGTCCGGACCATTTAGATCGTAATTTTCCGGGAAACAATTTTAATCGAGAATTGAACAATAAGACCAGCTGTCCGACCTCAAAATGTTTGATGACAATTCTTTTGTCATGGTAAGACTTGACACGATCCTTATACAATTTATTGGAATCGTACGCCTGAAGGCGCAATTCATCCAACTCGTGTAATTGTACTTTTCTTCTTTCCCCGCTTAGAGTTGGATCAAAATTCAAAAATTTTAAGGCCCAAAACGCCTTGTGCTCCAACTCTACCGGCAAGTGACAATTCTTACCATAGACCATTTTAAACGGTGTGAGACCGATCGGAGCCTTAAAAGCGGTCTGATACGCCCACAACGCGTCATCAAGTTTGTTCGCCCAATCCTTTCTCGAGGCTGCAACAGTTTTCTCTAAAATCCGTTTAATTTCACGATTAGATACCTCTACTTGACCGTTAGCTTGTGGATGATATGGTGTAGCAACCTTGTGCTTCACACCATACTGCTCCAAAGCTTTGTCAAGCTGAGTGTTACAAAAGTGAGATCCTCCATCACTTATTAACACTCGAGGAGTACCAAAACGAGCAAAAATATTTTTCTTCAAAAATTTTACCACAGTTTTTCCATCGGCTTTAGCGCAAGCTATCGCCTCTACCCACTTGGAAACGTAATCCATAGCGACCAAAATATATTCATTAGAAAACGAAGATGGGAATGGACCGACAAAGTCGATCCCCCAACAGTCAAAAACTTCGATTTCTAACATATTTTGTAATGGCATTTCTTGCCGCTGTGAAATACCGCCGCTTCTCTGGCACCTGTCACAACTAAGGGCATGCGCATGCGCATCTTTGAATAAGGACGGCCAATAAAAGCCCGATTGTAGGACTTTAGTGGCCGTTCTCAACCCATTAAAGTGCCCTCCGTAAGGAGAGTTATGACAGTGCCACAGAATACTCGTGGCTTCCTCCACTGACACACACCTTCTGAGGAGGTTGTCGACACCAAGTTTAAATAAATGGGGCTCATCCCATACAAATGACTTGGCATCAGACAAAAATTTCCGTTTTTGGTGGTGCGTTAGACCGTCCGGTATCAATCCGGTGGCTTTGTGGTTAGCCATGTCGGCGAACCACGGTCTAACTTGCACTCTAAAAAGTTTTTCATCAGGGAACTCCTCTTTTACCTCAAATTCATTCTTGGTCACCTCAACGTTTACCAAACGAGATAAGTGATCTGCTACCAAATTTTCGGATCCCTTTTTGTCACGAATTTCAAGATCAAATTCCTGTAACAAAAGGATCCACCTAATAAGCCTCTGCTTAGAATCAGGTTTGGTAAGCAGATACCTTATAGCGGTATGGTCAGTTTAAACGATGACTTTCGCACCAATCAAATAAGAACGAAACTTCTCCAACGCATACACTATGGCGAGCAACTCTTTTTCAGTTGTCGCATAATTAATTTGAGCCTCATTTAGCACCTTGCTCGCATAATGTATAGCGTGGAAAACCTTCGTTTTTCTTTGTCCCAAAACAGCCCCCACCGCATAATCGCTAGCATCGCACATTAATTCAAAATCCATTTTCCAGTTTGGTGCAACGATTATCGGTGAAGTTGTTAAACTGTTTTTCAGAAAATTAAAAGCAAAAAGACATGACTCATCAAAGTCAAAAACCTTACCTTGGACAAGCAAGTTGCTCAACGGCTTCGCGACCTTTGCGAAGTCCTTGATGATTCTCCGGTAGAACCCGGCATGTCCAAGAAAGCTCCGTATTCCTTTGACATTCATCGGCGGTGGTAATTTCTCGATTAAGTCCACTTTAGCCTTATCAACTTCTAGGCCTTTTGAAGACACCTTGTGACCGAGCACAATTCCCTTTTTAACCATGAAGTTGCATTTCTCCCAGTTAAGAACCAGATTAGTTTCCACGCACCGCTCCAACACCGTATCCAGATTTTTCAAGCACAAATCAAACGATTGCCCAAAAACTGAGAAATCATCCATAAAGACCTCGATTGTCTTTTCGATCAAGTCCGCGAAGATAGCTTGCATACACCGCTGAAAAGTGGCCGGTGCATTACATAATCCAAACGGCATCCTTCTATAAGCAAAGATTCCGAACGGACATGTAAACGCAGTTTTTTCGTGATCATCCGGGTTAACAATGATTTGGTTATAACCCGAATAACCGTCCAAAAAACAATAAAATTCTTGACCGGAGAGACGTTCGAGCATTTGATCCATAAAAGGTAAAGGAAAATGATCTTTTCTCGTAGCTTTGTTCAACCTACGATAGTCGATACACATCCTCCACCCGGTAACAGTCTTTGTTGGAATAAGCTCATTTTTGTCATTTCGAACCACCGTCATTCCACTTTTTTTTGGAACCACATGCACCGGACTAACCCATGGGCTGTCGGAAATAGGGTAAATCATTCCGGCGTCCAACATTTTCACCACTTCTTTTCTGACCACTTCTTTCATGATTGGATTAAGGCGGCGTTGAGGTTGAGCAACCGGTTTAAAATCCTCCTCCATAAAAATACGGTGCATGCAATATGACGGACTAATGCCTTTGAGATCGGACAATGTCCATCCCATTGCATCTTGATTCTTTTTCAGCACTTGAATTAATCGGTTTTCCTCACTTTCAGACAAAATATTACTTATGATCACCGGTTTATTCCCTCCGTCATCAAGGAAAGCATACTTCAAGTTGGAAGGTAACATTTTCAATTCAATTTTGGGTGGTTCATCATCATTAACTAATTTTTTTAGAATCTCCTCTTCATATTCCCATGGTTGCATTTCATCCAAAGCTTCAAGTTCTAATAAACACTCTTCTAAAGCTTGTTCTTCTTCAACCGAGAATATTTCCAAGGACTCATCTAAAGCTCTTTGTAACGGTTCAATGACATGAATTTGATTTTTCACCCCCGAACTTGCCTCTTCCATTACATCAATTCGAAAACAATCACCCTTATCCTTCTTGTGCTTCATTGCATCATAAAGATTAAAACAAACCTCTTCATCTTGGACTCTCACTTTCATGAGACCATCGTCCATGTCAATTGCCATACGGGCAGTTTTCATGAAAGGCCTTCCAAGAATCAAAGGTGCATCCTCATCCTCATCCATTTCAATGACAACAAAATCAATTGGAAACAAAAATTTGTCCACCTTGACCAACACGTCTTCCGCTACACCGTGAGGACGGGTAGTGGATTTATCGGCGAGCTGCAAAGTCATTTGAGTGGACCTTAATTCCATATGGCCTAAGCGTCTCACAATCGATAATGGTATCAAGTTGATGCTAGAACCCAAATCAATCAACCCATTGCCCACATACATGTTTCCAATCGTAACCGGCAATGTAACTCTTCCCGGATCACATTCTTTCCGAGGGAGAGTCCGTTGAATGATTGCGCTACAACTCGCATCCACCATAATAGTTTCTTGATCTGTGTATCTTTTCTTCTTCGTAAGGATGTCCTTCATGAATTTAGCGTATTTGGGCATTTGTTCCAATGCCTCGGAAAATGGGATATTTATTTGTAACTGTTTAAAAATATCCATAAACCGAGTATAATGCCTTGCACTATCTTTCCTCGTAGGAGCATGTGGATAAGGTAAGTGTTGTATCGGAATATTACTCACCGACTCTTTTCCTTTTTTCGTTCTTTTCACTCTTTCCTCATTATCAATTTTTCTCTCATTCTCTTTTTTTTCTCTCTCATTTTTTTCTATCTCTTTTTCAACTACAACACCCTCGACATTCTTTTCTACTTCTAATTCCTCACTCACATGTTCTTTTTCAACCACAACCTCCTTCATTACTCTTTTACCCACATTCATGTCAATCTCACGTCCACTTCTTGTAATAATCGCTTTACAATCTTTCGGATTTGGAAGAGTAGTTGCCGTAAAGGGACCTTTTTGTTGATCGGCCAATTGTTTAGATAATTGCCCGACTTGTGTTTCGAGGTTCCTTATCGCAGCATCTGTATTCTTTTGATTAGACATGGATATTTGCATAAATTGTGTTAGCGTATCTTCCATCTTTGAATTTCCAACGGGAGCTTGCGAAGGTTGGGTGTAATTTTGGTAAGGTTGACGGTTTGATGGCCCGGCTTCTTGCGGTCTCCATGGTTGTTGATAACCTTGGTTACCACGTTGTTGGTAACCTTGGTTGCCTTGTTGATACGGAGGACGGGGTTGGTACCTTTGATTTCCCGCATAGTTCGCTTCCTCCACAACCGGAGGACAATAACCGGTCAAATGGTCACCTCTGCATAACTCACACACTAACACTTGCACCTTTTTACTTGAAGATTCATGCATCTCCTTGAATTGTTGAGGCAGCTTAGACATTTGCTTTGTTAACAGCTCAACCTGTTGTGATAACAATTTATTTTGTGCAAGGATAGCGTCACTTGTTCCTAATTCCAACACACCCGGCGTTCGTTGAGCAGGTCCACGATTGTGACTACCTTGATGATCATTCAAGGCCATTTTATCAATGATAGCAGTGGCTTCCGCAGCAGTTTTGCTTAACAAAGACCCACCCGCAGTGGCATCCAACAAGGTTTTGTGTACTAGCTGCAGCCCATTTCTGAATATATGAATCTGTGACAATTCATCGAAACCATGGCCTTTGCACTTTCGTAACATTGATTTGAACCTCTCCCAAGCTTCGTTGAGAGATTCGTTAGCTCCTTGTATGAATACAGCTATAGCGGTCTTCGCTTCCATGAACCGAGTGTGCGTAAAGAATCTTTCCAAAAAATTTTCTTCCAAAGCATTCAATCAGTCATGATGGCAGTTGACTGATCAAGGTACCATTCCTTGGCCTTCCCAATGAGGGAATGCGGGAATAGTCTCTTGAACAGAGACTCCTCTTCTGCTTCCGGCGCACCCGTCGCTCCAGCGATTTCATAAAATTTTGTCAAATGGGTGAAAGGATCTTCATGATCCATACCCGTAAAGGGACTTTGGTATAACAGTTGGAGGATTCCGGTCTTCATCTCAGCATGACGACTGTTGTTTGTATGAAGGGCGAACTGAGCATTATGCCTCGGACTGTTTGTACAAGGCCTAGAAGCAGGTGGTGGTGGTGGTGGTGGATCTCCCTCCATAATTGGAAGTATGTGTGGATATGGTGGTGGTGCAGATGTACTCTCCTCTTGTTCTCGCCTCTGTTTCGCTAGCTGTCTCCTTCTTCTAGTTCGGCTATTGATTCTACGAGCGGTTCTTTCAATCTCAGGATCGAAAAGAAGTTGGTCCGCCGGTAGTTTCCCTCGCATAAACTAAGTCTGCACACTAACAAACATATTAACAAGTTCAAGATAAAGCTATAACAGCTTACAATAACTCAACTATCGCAATGCTTGCAATATCAACTAACAATCCCCGGCAACGGCGCCAATTTGTTAGAGTATAGTATCAGTGAGGGTTTTTGTTATCGTCTCCACAGGGATTGTCGGATATTTGATGCTAGCCATTCAATAGTTGTGATATTCTAAGTTAAGGTTTTCAAAAGTTTCACTTGTTGTTATCATTCACTTGTAGCAAAAGATTAATTAGGTCACAAAGATTTTTATAAAAGCATGTTAAGGTTAGGTTTCATCAATCCTATTCATGTATAAACAATTAATCAAGCATATGAACTCAGTTTCCAACCAATATAACCGCGTATCCTCCCGACTACGTTTATGTCTAAAGCGGAATCGTGAGTACCGTTGTTTAGACCGTTAGATGATGTCTCACGCTAACAATCTAAGCAACGATCATTAAGATCAATACAATGCGAATAGCAAATCCCAAATCTATGTCTAGAGTTTGGTTTTTAAGAGATGAAATTGTTAGGTCAAGAGTTGTAAAGTCTATGTCTAGAGCAAAACAATTCACAAATGGATCATTAAGAGAAAACAACATCATCTATATTGATCAAAGACTTTGTTCATATACAAGAGATCAATATCAATACATAGAAACAG
The DNA here is from genome assembly GCA_022829125.1 of Lathyrus tuberosus. Classification (NCBI taxonomy): domain Eukaryota; kingdom Viridiplantae; phylum Streptophyta; class Magnoliopsida; order Fabales; family Fabaceae; genus Lathyrus; species Lathyrus tuberosus. The sequence continues at coordinate 1,320,765 of JALAZF010000446.1, forward strand.
AATCAACTACCTCTAACCTCAACATTGAGTGATTAGCTACCACTTCTCATGGTAGCTTGGATGACAAGTAAAGAGAGGAGATGAATGAGCATCCACAACGAATAATCGAGAATGGATGCAAAATCAGCTTCTCCAATGAAAATACAAGCTTTTTTTGAACAAAATACTGTAAACACTTAATTCTAATGTAAAAATGAGCAAGATCCCTGGTCCAAAAAGTAACAATTCTATTTATACACTTTTCCAAACAGCACCATTCGCCCAGCGAAGCTTTTCATTCGCCTAGCGAATGCCCAAAAATATGGCACATTTAAGTGCCTCAGACTTAAACCGCCCCTCAGAATTATCGTGGGTTCGCTAGGCGAACCAAAACATTCGCTTCGCGAGCATTCGCTACAACCTTCGCCCAGCGAAGCTTGGGTGTTTTCAAAATGGAAAGTTTCTGCCACCCTTCGCTGGCACATTCGCCCCGTGAGCATATCAGCGAGCATTCGCTGGCCTACTCACCCAGCGAATTTACCCAGTTTTCCTACTGTAAGTTTTGCACACTTTCTGCCACCATCTCGCTGGCATGCTTGCTGACGTTCGCTAGGCGAACCTTCGCTGGCACCTTCGCCAACACTCGCCTAGCGAACACTATTGTTGATTTCAATTCTTTGGCAGCTTGCACTATTTCTTTGGGTCTTCAAACTTTGATCTTTTCACTCCTATTTCTGCACATTTTGCACACAAATTACAAGCACCACAAGTATATTTCAAATAATGCATAACAACATCAATTCACACTAAAATCAACCTATTCCACATGAAAAGTCATGAAAAATGCCAAATAACTCATACTCAAATATATCATGATTGACATCTAACATCTACTATTTCGAAATTCATCCGTGAAAACATCGATTTCTATCGATTTCCTACAATTCGACCTAAACGGAAAAAACAACGGAAACATAACGAAAACTAACCCAAAACATAACCAAACTTCATGAAACTTTAAACAGCAGCTCACATACATATAACTAACCAACACATCTATTTATACGATTTTTTGACCGTAAAAACATCGGTTTCTATCGATTTTGTCAAATACGGCATAAACGGAAACATATGGAAAACCAACCAAAACATCCACACAAAACACATACATAATCATACACAAAGTTAGGATAACAATATTTCACACCCTTACCCGGATTCCAAATGATCTAGCTCTTGTTCTTAATGATTTCCACTCTTTTTCCTCTTTTCTTCTATTTTTCCCTCTTCCTCTTTCTTTCTCTTCTTTTTCTTTCTATCTTTCTCTATTTCTCTCTATTTATCTTTTCTATCTATTTTCTTTCTTTTCTATTTCTTTTCTCTCATTTTCCACTAAATCAATTAATTCATTTTTTTCACATAATTCTAATTCCACAAAATTTCTAACTTATGATTAATTGAGAAAAGTCTAAAATACTCTCCATTCTAATTTCCCCGAAAACTCTCGAAAATGGTAAAATAACATTTAACACACCAATTTAACAAATAAAATAATTTATCACCCAATTAAAATAAAAGACTCAAGAATAATGGAATAATCAAAATCGGGGCGTTACAACTCTCCCCCACTTTAGAAATTTTCGTCCTCGAAAATAATACCTGATTCAAACAACTCCGGATACGACTCTCGCATCCCACTCTCTAGTTCCCAAGTCATATTGTCTTCCGCAGCGCCTCCCCACGCTACTTTTACAAGCGCAATATCCTTGCCTCTTAGTTTCTTAACTTCGCGGTCCAAAATCCTAACCGGTAAAGCTTCCACCGTAAGGTTATCTCTCACTTCAACCTCGTCCATAGGAATAACATGTGACGGATCCGGAACATATTTCCGAAGTTGCGAAACATGGAATACGTCATGCAAATTCGAAAGGTTCGGAGGCAACGCCACACAGTAAGCCACAACACCAACTCGTGAAGTAATCTGATACGGACCAATAAAACGAGAAGTCAACTTCTTCGACTTCAAAGCACGACCCACACCCGTAACTGGTGTAACTCTCAAAAACACATGGTCGCCTTCTTGAAACTCAAGATTTTTCCTTCTCTTGTCATGATAGCTCTTTTGTCTACTTTGAGAAGCTTTCATCTTCTCCCAAATAAACTTCACTTTCTCCGTCGTTTGTTGTACCATTTCCGGTCCAACTATCGTCCTCTCGCCGGTTTCATGCCAACACAAAGGTGTTCGACATCTCCGACCATACAAAGCCTCAAATGGTGCCATACTTATACTCGAATGAAAACTGTTATTGTAAGTGAATTCAATCAACGCCAAATAACCATCCCAAGCACCACCTTGCTCGAGTACACAAGCACGCAATAAATCCTCCAACGATTAAATCTTCCTCTCGGTTTGACCGTCCGTTTGCGGATGATAAGCCGAACTCAATCTTAGCTTAGAACCCAAAGCCTTTTGTAAACTCTCCCAAAACCTCGATGTAAACCTAGGATCTCTATCCGATACAATACTCTTAGGAACTCCATGTAACTTCACCACCACAAGAACATAAATCTCGGCTAACTTCTCCAAAGGATAACTAATATCAATTGGAATAAAGTGAGCAGATTTAGTAAGCCTATCAACAATTACCCAAATAGCATTATGACCTCTTTGCGTATTCGGCAATCCCGTAACAAAATCCATCGATATACTATCCCATTTCCATTCCGGAATATCCAACGGTTGCATAAATCCACTCGGTTTTTGATGTTCCACCTTAGACTTTTGACAAGTTAAGCATGCATACACAAATCGAGCCACATCCCTCTTTAAACCGGACCACCAAAAGATCTTCTTCAAATCTTGATACATCTTATTCGCACCCAGATGAATACTTAAATTACTTCGGTGTCCTTCCTCTAAAATCATCTTTTTCAACTCCGCGTCGTCGGGAATACAAATACGACCACGGAATCTCAAAACTCCAAAGTTATCAACCTTGAAATCCTCATTCTCATTTATCATTAAATCAACGAACTTCAAATCCAACTTTTGCTTTTCACTAACCGTTGCAAGAAAATCATTCGTAACATGTAACATACCAAGTCTCACACTTCGCGGCGTCATTTCACAAACAAAACTCAAATCTCTGAAATCCTAAAAAAGTTCCCATTCTTTCATCATCAATGCAGACATATGTAACAACCTCCGACTTAAGGCATCGGCCACCACGTTTGCCTTACCCGGATGGTAATTCAAACCAAAATCATAATCCTTCAAAAGTTTTAGCCACCTCCTTTGTCTCATGTTCAATTCTTTCTGATCAAATAAATATCTTAAGCTTTTGTGATCACTAAAAACTTCAAATCTTGCACCATAAAGGTAATGCCTCCAAATTTTCAAAACAAACACCACGGCCGCTAACTCTAAGTCATGTGTAGGATAATTCTTTTCATGCACTCTCAATTGTCTAGAAGCATATGCCACAACTTTTCCATCTTGCATCAAAGCACCACCTAAACCTGTCAATGAAGCATCACAATACACAACAAATGGTTCATTAGGATTAGGCAAAATCAAGATCGGAGTCGTTGTCAACCTTCTCTTTAGCTCATTGAAACTCTCTTCACAATGAATATCCTAAATGAAAGCTTTTCCTTTACAAGTCAATTGCGTTAAAGGAAGTGCCAACTTCGAAAATCCCTCAATAAACCTCCGATAATAACCCGCCAAGCCTAAAAAGCTTCGAATCTCCGTAACCGACCTAGGAACCTCCCATTGCATCACCGCATCTATCTTGGATAGATCAACACTAATACCACTACCGGAAATAACATGTCCAAGGAAACTTACTTCCGACAACCAAAATTCACATTTTGACAACTTAGCATACAATTGTTTCTCTTTCAAAATTTGCAACACAATTCTCAAATGCTCTTCATGCTCCTCTTGAGACTTAGAGTAAATCAAAATATCATCGATGAACACAACCACAAAACGATCCAACTGTTCATGAAAAATACGATTCATGTATTCCATAAACACACCCGGCGCGTTAGAAACCCCGAATGGCATCACGGAGTATTCGTAATGACCATACCGTGTCCTAAATGCCGTCTTTTGAATATCCTCTCCTTTCACACGAATCTGGTGGTATCCTGATCTCAAATCAATCTTGCTAAAAACATTCGCACAAACCAATTGGTCCATCAAATCATCGATCCTTGGAAGCGGATACTTGTTCTTAATTGTCACTTTGTTCAACTGTCGATAATCAATGCATAACCGCATACTCCCGTCCTTCTTCTTTACCAACAATACCGGAGCACCCCAAGGAGAAACACTTAGCCTTACAAATTTCTTGTCCAACAAGTCATTCAATTGCTTTTTCAATTCTACCAATTCCGATGCCGACATACGATACGGTGCCATCGAAATCGGTCTAGTACCCGGAACTAGATCAATAGAAAATTCAACTTCTCTTTCCGGCGGTACATCCGTAATATCTTCCGGAAACACTTCTGGAAATTCACACACCACTGGGAACACATCAAGCTCAACTTGACTCTCCACCGACAATGATGCAAACAAACCAAACAATTGAGCTTCGTCTGCTAAAAGTTTCTTCAACTCTTTAGTGGATAGGAAACTCTCAAATTCATCATCTTCCAAAGAAGGAAACCTTACTAACTTGTGATAGCAATCTATATGAACTCGATTAAATTGCAACCAGTTCATACTCAAGATCACGTCCAATACCACCAACGGCAAACATACTAAATCCATAATAAAGTCTTTACCATACATGGTTAAAGGACAACTTATACACACCAAAGATGTATTTACCGACCCTGAAGTAGGAGTCTCAATGACCATTTCAGCACCCATCAAAGTTAACGCAAGATTCAAACGCTTCGCGCACTCAGACGAAATAAACGAATGAGTCGCTCCCGTATCAATAACAGCAACTAAAGGTGTACTATTAATAAAGCATGTACCTTTAATCAAATGGTCTGCATTCGTAGTTTGAGTCCCCGCCAATGCAAACACCTTTCCGTCCGCTTGAGCTTGTTTCGGCTTAGTACACTTAGTACTAATGTGACCCACTTCTCCACAATTATAGCACTTCACCATATTCCTTCTACAATCTGTAGCAGCATGCCCAAGACCACCACAATTAGAACATTTCGCTACAGGCTTCCCACACTCAAATGATTTATGACCTATTTCACCACATTTGTAACACCTAACAACACCGGAACCTCCTCCTCCAGATCTCCTATCAAAGATTCCCCTATGCTTGCCCTTATCAACGGGTGTCACATAAGGTCCACTTCTAGCTTGTTGCTTCCCCTTCCTCTCATTCAAACTTTTGTAATGTGTAGAACAAGCCTTACTATCTTCTTCGAAGATTCTACAACATTCCGTCAAATCCGCAAACCTCCTTATCCTTTGATATCCCACAACTTGCTTAATCTCAGGACGTAAACCATTCTCATATTTAATACACTTTGAGAACTCAGCAGTAATCGCAGCATAATGAGGATGGAATTGAACCAACTCCACAAATTTAGCAGTATAGTCCACCACAGACATACTACCTTGTTTCAGCTCAAGAAACTCCATCTCCTTCTTTCCCTTCACACTCTCAGGGTAATACTTCCTCAAGAATTCAGTACGAAATAAATTCCAAGTTACCTCTTCATCATCCACCTCAAGAACTTCACGTATACCGACCCACCAATCGTCGGCTTCTTCCTTCAACATGTGAGATCCAAGCCTCACCTTATTCTCCTCCGCATAGTCCATAACTCTGAAGATTCTTTCAATCTCTTTCAACCAATTTTGAGCTCCATCGGGATCAAATTTTCCTTTGAAAACCGATGGTTGATTCTTCCTGAACTCGTCATTAGCATTCACGTTCGGCGCACCTTGCACCGCCCTAGCCATTGATTCCAAAGCCGCAGCCATCGCATTGTCGTTTCTACCCGACATATTCTGATTATTCCTAAAAATAACAACAAGGTTAAACAACAGTTCAACCAACACAACAACAAGACAGACACAACTGACTCAACTTTGGCTCTGATACCACTTAATGTAACACCTCATTTCTATACCCCCAAATAATCACATAAATCATTTAGGCACATATTAAAAAATTCGCCAGAGTACGATTAAAACATAGTATAAAAGAGGCATGTCACATCATACACGCATTTAATACATACAACACCTGCTCAAAATATTGATATACAACAGTGGGGTAACTTGCCACAGAGGAACTTTGTCCTTACACCCACATCTCAATATTTAGAATAAAAGCGGAAAATCCAAACATTGAAATACATCCAAGTATATATACGTAGATATATACATCACCAAGTATCATCCATCATTATAAGTCATGTTTACATAAACATTCATCAACAAGATACATGTACAAATGTATCACAAAAGAATAATATACATCCTAGCTACCCGGTGCTACATATCAGAGCCAACCGACCAAAAGAATGAAGACACGCTTCACAAAAAGACCTCCAGCATACCTACTCTGCAATGCCTCATAGAGCATCATAAAACAGCAAAAGGGTGAGAAATATTATCATAATAACAATGCATATAATTATATATATATAAACATAAAAATACACATATTACACATTCTCACCACAATTCATCACATTTTCATCCATATACATCACAATGTATATATATATATATATCCACCAAACATATTCATCATGCACACTTTCATAATTCTCAATCATTCCGTATAAACATACACAATTATGTTCATTCAATAACACATCATTATAAAGATGATAAATGCAAATAATAGAGACCGACTCACGACTCTATGCAAATGCAATGCGGTACCGACTCAATCATCACTAGTTCACTCAGGAACTCTGCTGGAACCATCGCTCGTTACCGAAGTAACTCCCCGTCGGGCCTACGATGTTCACCCATTGCTCACACCCCACATGGGCACACAATGTTTATGGATCGCTCACACCCCACATGGGCACACGACCCGATCGCTCACACCCCACACGGGCACACGATCCGATTGCTCACACCCCACATGGGCACACAATCATTCGTAATCATCGCTCACACCTCACATAGGCACACGACGTTACAACGGATTCTCATTAGAATCGCTCAACACAAGAATGCACATCATGATGCTTCACATGCAAAATGACTCGAAATACATTCTTGAAATGCATACATATTCACAATATATTCATGCATTCATCACATATAATCCATCTACATTCACATCAATTGTATAACAACATACACATTTATCCAAAAAAATCAATTTACGGTTTACCGGAAAAGTCGGCTAAAAATAATATTTTCCATCATCATCAGAAAGTACTCATCCACAGCTTCGATTCGATATAAAGAACACTTAAATCCGATAAACAACGAAGAAGATATGTATATTTCAAAATAACGCAAAAACATAAACCGGAGGCCCGTCACTACGAAACGGTTCGAAAATACTGTTCCAATTGGACCAGGTTTAGACCTCAAAACCATTTTTCCTAGAAAGAACATCTCGTTAGCTTCCCAACGCTTTGAACGGGGGTCAAAACCGACTTACGGATCAAAAGATATGAATTTCCGAAGTTTCCCCGAAAACCAGAATTTCAGCATAAAGCTGCTACGGGTTCTGCTGGTACAGCACTGGTTTTTCGGCGTTTTCGCCCGAAAATCCGACCGATTCAATTATTTTCTTCCGAATAAATACATGGTAATCCTCCATAAATACATACCAAAATGTTAGGATAAAAAAACACCGATTCCACAACATTCGATTTTCACCAAAATCTCACATTCTCAAAACCCAAAAATGTCAAAACTCACAATATCAACCGATTTCAACCAAACGAGTTTCTATAATCTCGGCCTAACCTCATACGACTAATCTACGCAATTTATTTCGAAATTCATCCGTGAAAACATCGATTTCTATCGATTTCCTACAATTCGACCTAAACGGAAAAAACAACGGAAACATAACGAAAACTAACCCAAAACATAACCAAACTTCATGAAACTTTAAACAGCAGCTCACATACATATAACCAACCAACACATGTATTTATACGACTTTTCGACCGTAAAAATATCGGTTTCTATCGATTTCGTCAAATACGGCATAAACGGAAACATATGGAAAACCAACCAAAACATCCACACAAAACACATACATAATCATACACAAAGTTAGGATAACAATATTTCACACCCTTACCCGGATTCCAAATGATCTAGCTCTTGTTCTTGATGATTTCCACTCTTTTTCCTCTTTTCTTCTCTTTTTCCCTCTTCCTCTTTCTTTCTCTTCTTTTTCTTTCTATCTTTCTCTATTTCTCTCTATTTCTCTTTTCTATCTATTTTCTTTCTTTTCTATTTCATTCCTCTCATTTTCCACTAAATCAATTAATTCATTTTTCTCACATAATTCTAATTCCACAAAATTTCTAACTTATGATTAATTGAGAAAAGTCTAAAATACCCTCCATTCTAATTTCCCCGAAAACTTTCGAAAACGGTAAAATAACATTTAACACACCAATTTAACAAATAAAATAATTTATCACCCAATTAAAATAAAAGACTCAAGAATAATGGAATAATCAAAATCGGGGCGTTACACTGGTGAGCCTCGTGCATTGCCCAACTGGCCTCAGCACTTGGACCACGAGCACGCCCAGCAGGGGCAGCAACAGCTACAGGAACATCATCATCTAAATTCAAAGCTTGCAAACAATGACGAGATATATAGTTATCATCCAGCACAACCAGTTTAACATTCCCATGAGTAGGGAGGGTGACACGCGCCCTATTGCACAGGCCATGATAAGTCCAGGATAGGTCAAGGTACACGCCACCCTATCACCCAACGGTGTAGCACTCACAGCTATCCTCTTAAGCTCACTGGAAATGACCCGTGCTAAGTCCACGGTCTTCTCATCGTCAAGGATATAAGCAATAAGATCAGTTATATCCATAGGAATGAAGGAGGTATGGCTACGTGGCTTAAGGTTGTGCAAAACAACCGCCATCACAATTTACGTTTCTGTAGTCAATGCACTCCTCAAAAACTCGAGGGGTACTCCATTAGCGTTTAGCTGGTAAGTCTGCCCCCTCACACATAACATATCCCTTAACTGGTCGGCACTCCAGCTACGCCGAGCCATCATCCTACCATAATCACATAATTCATCCTCGGCCAGCTGAAGGTGATTACCGAGGTATGTATTTATAGCATCCCTTGAGAACTTAATTTCCTTCCCCCTAACCCAAGTTTTAAATTCGAAAGGCCTACCATCGGAGGACAATGCATTAGCGTAGAACTCCCTCACAATGTCAAAATGGTACTCAGGGTAGGGTGAAAAAAGCTTGTCCCAGCCACCTCCAGAAATAAGAGAAGCGGTGCGGCGATAGCTTTCCTCCGGATCAATTAGAATAATTCGGTTCGCCCACACCGTTCTCCGTTCAAATTGTTGGTATCGCTGTTGTTGTTCGACCCCAAGGAATCTAGTGCTGTCAAACTGACCGGATGGAGGGCGCCTAGATGGGTTTGATGAAGAACCACTGACTCGTTGCTTCTTGCGTCCCGACATCTGAAAAGAAAAACAAAACAGAACAAACACAAAACAACAACACATGTTAATGAAAATAGCATCACAAACTAAGAATAATCAAAGGAAAACAAAACAGAATTAAGAAAAGGGGAATTTTTCTGCAAATCTTAGAGCACGCTAAGCGGGCTCTGCGAAATGCAGAAAAAATCCCCTCTGCAACAGAAGGTTTCCAAACATTCTCCTACTTCCTAAACACAGCCCTATTCACAGATATGCACAGTCACGAATTCACAAAATCAAAATCCTAATGTATACACAAATCCTAATTTCTAAATCACAAACCCTAAATTCTGAAATTACAGTTTCTAACCACATGCAACTTCACTATTCTAGTACCAATAATGGAATTTTGACAACAAAAAAAAACACAATGAACAAGAACATAAAATTTAAAGGTTCAACCCAAATTGGGTTTTGTTCATGAAAAACTAAAAAGAAATTAAAGAACTTACAGTTTGTTGATGAAGATTTTGAGCAAGAAAATGAAGTTACTGCAGTTGGGCACACAAAAAATCCAAAGAACTTTGAAATTTTTTTTGAAAGAGAAGAGAGAAATTGAGACTTTTTGGGTGAGAAAGGGTGAAATGAGGTAGAAACCTCAGAAACCCTAACTCATAAACACGCGCTGGGCTGGGTCAGCATAAGTGGGCCCAGGAAAAAGTCTTTTTTTTTCAAAAAAAGCAGACCGCGCTAAGCGGGCTCAGGACCGCGCTAAGCGCACTGCTCACTGGAAGTATAAGGTGATTTTTCTTGACACCGCGCTGAGCGGGCTACTGCGCGCTAAGCGCGCACTGCAAAACTCAAACACCTTCCAGCAGTTCAAAATCAACTTCCAGCAGTTCAAAACAACATTTAGAGCAGCATCAAACATCAACTTTACAAAAAACATGATTAAAACAACAAATGGACTAAAAAACGATAAAAACTTACAAAATTGGGGTGCCTCCCAACGAGCGCTTGTTTAACGTCGGATGAGCTCGACGGTCCAAAACGATCAATGAAGAACGTCTAGGAGAACAGAATAATTGTCGCGATCAAAGTTACCACCAAGGTAGATTTTCAAGCGTTGACCATTTACGGTCCAACAGTCTTTTTTCTCTAAATTTTCGATCACAATCACTCCGTAACTTCTTCGGCACTCTTTGATAACAAAGATCCTCCAGAAGTGGCATCCAATAATGTCTTGCAATTTGGTTGGAGACCATTCTTGAAGATGTGAATTTGTGTTAACTCGTGAAACTCGTGGCCTTTGCATTTTCGAAGCATGGATTTGAATCATTCCCATGCTTCATTCAGAGATTCATTAGTGCCCCGAGAGAACACAGAAATTGCGGTTTTTGACTCCATAAAACGGTTGTGAGAAAAGAACCGTTCTATAAATTTTTCCTCCAAAACATTCCAATCAGTCATCACAGCGGGAGTTTGATCAAGATACCAATCCTTAGCCTTGCCAAGCAAAACATGAGGAAATAGTCTCTTGAAATGAGGTAACTCTTGCGCTTGATCGACTCCGACCGCTAACGCTGTCTCATAAAATTTGGTGAGAAAAGCGAAAGGGTCTTCATGATCCATTCCCGTGAACGGACTTCCATACAACAAGTTCAAAGTTCCAGTTTTCATCTCAGCTTGCCTTCCTTAATTATTGTTAGCAAACTGAGCGGTGTGGCATGGACTATTTACACATGGTGTGGAAGCGGGTGGTGGTGGTGGTGGATCCATGATTGGCGTGAACTGTGGAATTGGTGGTGGTGTAGAAATCGAACTTTCTCCTTGTTCTTGCCTTTGTCTAGCTAGTTTCCTCCTCCTTCTAGTTCTGCTATTAAGTCTACGAGCGGTTCTTTCAATCTCGGGATCTGATAAAAGTTGGTCAGCCGATAGTTGCACTCGCATAAACAAAGTCTGCACACTAAACAAAACAAATCAACAAGCTCAAGAAATTTTTTTAACAAGTCTAAAACTTCACAACTATTGCAATGCTTGCAATATCAATTAACAATCCCCGGCAACGGCGCCAATTTGTTGAAATACAAATAGAGTTAGGGTTTTGTTATCGTTCCACAGAGATTGTTGGGAGATATCGCAGCCGTTCTACAGTTGTATATGTTTTAAACTTCAAAGTAACAAGGGTTTTTGGTTGTTGTTAATCAGAATGTTTGCATTCAAATTTAAGTAATAGCGGTAAAAAGATTTGTTTTAACGATTTATAAAAAGCATGTCAAGATTAGGGTTCGACAAACCTATTTTGCACGGATAGAATCGACAAAGCTAATGAACTCGTTTAGACGGTAAATGTAATCGCATATCCTCCCAATATGTTTATCTCTAACACATATTGTGAGTTTTGCCATTTTGATCCTTTGATGATCTCTCACTCAAACTATCAAAATGACAACATTCAAGTTCAATATTTATGAACATCAACACTCATTACTATCTCTAGCCAATGTGCATTGATGGATGAACAACCTAGGTAAAGTGTAAGAGCACATTTCTCAATCATGAACCAACACAAAGAATAAACCATAGAAACAAAGTTTTTCATCATACATTCATCATCCAAGAGTTCACAAGCTAGAGTCAATACATATACATGCAAAAGAAAGGTTTATCTACCATCTAACCTTGACACAAAAGGAAAATTATCTCTCAATTGTCATGGGAGCTAAACAAACAAGAAGATGAAGAAGAATATCAAGCATCAATGACGATCTCTCGACGAATGATGCTTCCAATCTTCTAAAATAGGATGCTACAGTGTTTAAAATGTATTTGGCTCTGAAAAGTATCAAAGATCCCAAGAAAAATACAGAAAAGTCCATTTATAAGGGGGTAGAGAATCGCAGAGCGCGCTGAGCACGGTCTCATTTATTGCCAAACCGACCTAAAGCGCGCTTAGCGGGCTCAGGACCGCGCTAAGCGGACTACTCTCTGTAACTAGCTCCAACACCGCGCTAGGAGCACGCTTAGCGGGCTCCAAGCATGCTCAAAAAATCATTTTCTTCACAAACTGCTTCAAGGGGGCCTTCCTTGCTCCAACTACACATTTCCATGTAAAAACCTTCAATTAAAACACAAAAGTTAAATAGATAAGTTAAATAATGTAATTAACTATACTACGGTTATTAACCGGAAACAATGGAAAAAGACATTTATTATCAAATAAAGATCACAAAAAGGTGCTAAAAACTAAACTAAATATTAACACAATTTAGCACCTAACACTTATCCGACATTTGGAGAGTCTTCACTAAATAGTAAGGGTATGTTAATGCCTACATCAGATGGATGATAAATGATGGCCATGGTACTTAAGTTTTGACAAATCCATGGATCCCTAAATGTGAATCTCTTAAGGATCATTATGCAATCTCTATCCTTCCAAAAGAATGCTATTAAAATGTCTCTAAATATGTGATGAACAAAGAATATAATTGTAACTGGATTGGCAATCATCTCCCAAATTCTATTTGGAGCTTGATAGAAAACATTGTGAGCCAAACACTCGACATGATGCGTTGACTTTGAGAGGTCATGATGTGGTTTTATCTCTTATAAAGTTTAATGTTATTCCCAATAGTATTTGTTTGTTTCTTAAAAAAAAACGTTAGGGGAGTTTGTTCATTTATAATTGTGCTTTAATTATTTATTTTTAGTTTTCTTATTATATATAAAAAAAAAAAAATAGACAAGTTACAAAACCTACATGTCCGTCGTCTTCTTCATCTATTGTAGATAGATGGTTTAATATTATTTTTAGCTTAAAATGATATATTGGCATCATTTTTGTATGTCTTTTATCTAATTAATGTTTTTTGCATCGATTTAGTCTTTCTTTCGTATTTTTATTTAATTTTATCACCTGAGTGCAATGTTGTTTTTTTTAATCTTATTACAATGTTCATTTGGTTAATTGATCAACTTTTATTCATTATAGTTTAATCAATAACTTGAGTGTCACTATTATCAATAAGATGGCATGCGTTCCAAACATTTAAATTTGATCATGTTTTTAAGCAGTGTTTTAAAAACTAGATTGGTCTGACCGATTGAACGAGAACTAGAGGGATTACCAGTCTCGTCTGATTGCTAGATCGGGTAAGCTATTAAACCAGTGGAAACCAACCAAAATTGGTAAAAACTGATTACCCGCGCGGGTTTTTTCCTTCGACAAAACAACGTCTTTTTGATAATTTAAAAAAATATATATAAATAGACTTTGCTCAAAATTTATTTAGAACAACTTTCCCTCATAATAATTAAATTTATTAGACACTGCAGTTATTTTGTTATTCAGTTTATATTGCAATTAATCTTTGTTCAAAATTTATTTGAATTTATATTTTGTATTATTTTGTTGTGTGTGATGACTATGTTTACAATTTAAATTTAAAGAATGAACTTCTGATTCAATCGATGTTTAAAATTTTGTCAATGTCGTGATTTTTTGGACACCGAGTCCTCTACCGATTTAATAACTATATAGTTTTGTTATAGATAGGGGTGGAAGTAGACCAGACCGATAACAGGGGCCTACAGACTAGCCTACACAGGCTCAGGCCAGGCCAAGCTATTTTTTTAAATAGAAAAGACCTATGTTTTTTTATAATCCTATTTAATTAAAAAGGCTAGGCCTCAGGCCATAAAAAAAAGTCTTTTAAGCCTAACAGACCGACCTATTTAAATAAATATGAATAATTTTTTTATTATCTTATGTTATGTTTTGTACTTTGAGTTAAAATACATAAATAAAAATTAGTTATTTTGGAGAACTTATGAAAATAAGATGAAAACACCTTATAAACAATGCTATAAGTTGTTTTTATAAGTTATCTTAAACAAATAGTCTCAAAAAACTTATGCTAATAGGTATGTTAAAATAAGTCAATGCAAACAAACTTTTAGTCTCATTGATTTTTTAGTTTGTTAGTCTATTTAAACATTATTAATTGTGTATTTACATATTTCTAAAATAATAGGCTTTTATATAGGCTAACAGGCTAACCAGGCTTAGAAAAGGCCAGGCTTAGGCTTGCCAAAGCCTAGCTCAACCCAGCCTATTTCCACCCCTAGTTATAGAGACTGGTTTATTCAATCGAGTTATCCATTTTAATCTGGTTTAGTCATACGGTTTGACGAATGACCATGTGGCCCGATCAATAATTCAATGATTCAGTACGCTCATCAATTTGATGACTGATCTGATTTTTAAAACATAGCTTTTAATTATTTTATTTGTTTATGCTAATAATTTTGATTTTGTAAGTTTGTTTTAAGGATGACAATGAACAGGGTTTGAGTAGTGTACAATAGTACTCATCCTCATAACAGCGGCTGAAAAAAATCTTTGTACCTGAACCCTTACTCGCTTGGGTACAACGTTAGCACCAAGTAGACACTACAAGAAAACTTGCTCCCAGCGGCATGATGTTGTAGCGTGATAAACATATGGCAAAAAAGGGGTATTGCGACGAGTTTATCGCGTTGCTATAGGTTTTTAATAATTAAATAATAGAAGTCAAGTTTTAAGATGGTGGCAGATGTAAGATTTTCAAAAAAAAATGTTGTGGCGTGTAAATCATGTCATAACATACATTTCCAAATAAAAAGAGCGCCAGGTTTTCACATAGGGGGACAATTGATATTTTCAAAAAATTAATTTGTGGCGTGGAAAACACATCACAAAATACTTTTTAAAAATTAAAAAAAAATTGAGAAGGAAACTTTGATTGTTGGAATTGATCGTTGTGCAGATTGATGGATACATTTACATTGGTGTCATGTAATTCAGGTCACAACCCATTTTACCGTTTTGACGTTGCAATTTTACCGACGTGTAAATCACTTCGCAACACAATTGTTACTTTTCATTTGCGATATGATTTTCATGCCACTAACATGTCTACTTATATGTCAACAAATCTCTTCCTCCTCACGTTATCAGAAATCAAATTTTCATTTTCCCTCTTCCTTTAAACCCCAAGTTTCTTCCTTCTTCCTTTCAACCTCAAGCTTTTTCATTCTTCATTTCAAAATATTAATTTTTTCTCACCCTCGTCCAAATTCATTCAAGGTATTGAACGTTTCATTTTAATTTTCTTTTATTTTATTTTTGTTTATTTAATTTTTGTTTTTTAATTTGTTTTTTATTCTAATTTTCGTTTTTAATTTATGCTATTAGATTCACTCAAGAAGCATCTCCAAATATTTATCTTGTTTCTTCATTTAGGCATTTTGACTATTTTGTTTTTTATAGAATTTCATACATAAATTATATTAGGCTGTGGTTGTTTTTATATAGTTGTTTTTCAAATTTTTATTATGTTCATATAATTTTTTAGGTTTATTAATACGAAAATATATATTATTAGGTTTATTAATTTTTTTTATTTTATAATATATTATTAAAATAGAATATATAGATTAATTAAATATTTTATAAAATATATAAGTATATTAAATACTTATAATATATAAAACAAAATGATCCGAAGTACACGAACTGGTCCACGCGGGCTGGTCGTTATGGAGGTGCCCGGATGGGTGCTGGTCGTACTGGCTGTCCGGTATGTGATTGAGGAGAGGTGGTGGTGTACCTGCAAGGCACTCCGACGCTCAAGTAAGAAAGGGTCAGAGAAAAGGGGCAAGTACAAAGTATTAGTTCATAGGGTGAATATTTGATACCTGACCCTCTCAAGTGAGAGGGTTTATATAGGGCTCTAAGCGCGTGGCTAACGGTCCTATTTTCGGGGCGAAATAACCGTTTTTCCTAAAGAATCGGTCGTTGCCCAAACTAGCCGTTACGACGGGCAGGGTGTCCAAAACTAGCCGTTATGTCGGGCATATGCTTAGTTTCGGGCATCTGCCCATGGCTGTTCGGGGAGCACTGAAGCTGTGCGTGTTGGGCAGAATGTCCGTGGAGGAACGTTATGTTCCTTGCCCGGTGGGAGGGGCAGAAAGGTAACTTTTGCCCTTCTGTGGATTGGACTTAGGCGATTTGGGCCGCTCTGTAGCAGAGGCTTATTGGGCCAATTCTATCCATTGGTCCAGTCCAGAACAGGAGCCCCCCAAGTCATTGCTCCCGAGCATGGGAGCGATGACTTAAGGACTCCTCGTCGTCCCGGGGAACTATCATGAAGCCGTCGTTGGATACAAGGACGACTGCCTCGAGGTGCTCGTGGTTCTCCGTGTCCGCGATATTCGTGGTCGACTCCATCTTGCCCGGTATTCGGGTAGGTAACGCGTCAGATGGAATGGGAAACGTTGGGTCGCCACGTGTGCATCGAGACCTGTGTAGCAGTTACCTAGGCAATTATGGCTAGTGGGTCGTCATTATTGCCTACGGGCGCGTGTGTGTACGTGCCCCTTGGTAAAAAATGGGGGAAACCGTCCCATTTTCCACTTTTCCTTCTTCTGATTCTTCCTCGTCACCAGTGCGTTTGCCCGTCACCTTCTTCAAGCAACCGACCGTCGTGCCGACCACCGTGACAAGTTTCGAGCAGCCGTTTTCTTCCACTTTCTTCTAGTAAAATCAAGTAAGTATCCTGATTTTTTGCTTGTTTTGCTTCCTTTTGTTGTTAGTGGTAGATTTCATGCGGCTAGGGTTAGTTCTAGATGGCAAAATAGGTAGATTTCCGGCGAGTGTTGGTGGTGGGCGGAGGTTCTGCCTTTTTTCTGTACCGAATGCCTCGCCGGATTAGGTAGCACGTTTGGTGGTCGTGGTGGCCTACGTGGTGGTTGCGAGTCGTGACCATCGCGTTCTATCATCCGTTGATGGATTTGGTGAGTTTCCCGCTAGGACGTTTCCAGAATCCGGTAGAGTTTCGACGGAATCTGGGTACAGACGCGGGGATATTTTGTCCTTCTTTGTTTGATGTTAGGGCTTAGGCCGGGGACGTAGTTCC
Source organism: Lathyrus tuberosus (assembly GCA_022829125.1). NCBI lineage: Eukaryota > Viridiplantae > Streptophyta > Magnoliopsida > Fabales > Fabaceae > Lathyrus > Lathyrus tuberosus. The sequence continues at coordinate 1,338,314 of JALAZF010000446.1, forward strand.
TAGCCTTTCGCGCGCCCTTTCACTTGTCTTAGCGGTGGAAGGGTGGATTTGATTTCCTGTCGAATTCACTGCCTTTCTCTACTTTTTCAGGTGATCATAGTGGCGATGGAGCCCGAGAGGGAGGTTATCCCCGTTACGTCCGAAGAGACTGTCTCCGATGAGAGTAGCAGTGCAACGGCCTCGAGTTCTGCGTCCTCGAGTTCGTCGGCTTCGAATTCCTCGAGCGACGTCGAGGGGGAAGCGAGTGATGCTGAGGAGGGAGATGACCTGGGGGTCGTGGAGGAAGATGTAATGGAAGAGGACGTAGACGAATTCTGCCCAGAAGAGTGGGAGGTGGCCGAGCCTTCCGAACACACTTCCACGTTTGCGAGGTTTGCGGCAGACGCTTTTACTGAGGCGGGGCCCTCAGGTGAATGGAGGGTGCTTCTGCCTAGTGTGGGCGAGCGGATCTGCTCGAGCTTCGGGGACTGCTTCGGGATGTACGAATATGTCTTTAAAGAACTGGGGCTGAGGTTGCCCTTCACTGACTTCCAGCGGTCGGTGTTCCATCATCTGAAGTTGGCGTCTTCCCAACTCCACCCCAATTCGCTGGCCTTTATACGGGCTTTTGAGTTGGTGTGCGAGCACTTTGCTTTGGGGCCCACTATCCCTTTGTTCTTTGCTATTTTCGACCTACAGCGGCAGCTGATGGGGAAGAGGTACAGATGGGTCTCTTTGAAGTAGCCCAAAAAACTGTTCAAGCCGTTCTCGGAGTCCATCCGAAACTTCAAGAGACGGTACTACATCGTCGAGCCTCTGTCCGAAGCTGCTCAGGACAGCGTGTATGTCTGGGAGTTAGAATGTGACGAGAACGGAGAGGAGCTGCTCACCGAGGAGGGGAAGTACGTCGGGGAGAGGGTGTATAAGTTTCCAATCCGCTGGACACCCGACCACTTCTCAAAGAAGCCCAGTGCCTATGTTCTTGAGCCGAGTGCTTTACGCGGGCAGGATGCCACGTCTTACGAGACCCTGGTGAAGTGGGTCAACTCCTTTCAGCTCGCGACCTGTTGGACGAGCAAGGGTAATCCTATCTTCGAGGAGGATGGGATTCAAAGGGTCGAGCGCCGGTTTATCCCCGTCAAGGCACTGCTGGAGTGCAAGACTTTTGCGGATGTCACGGCCCTGCTCGGTAGATTTAGTTACTTAGACTTTATTTGCTATTCTTTCTTCCCCGTTTCTGACGCGCTTGTTTTATTTGTGCAGGTGAGATGCCTCAAGCTCGTGACCGTGTGGTGAGGAATGCCAGGGCGAGGGGCAAGGCTGGAGCGACTCCCTCCAAGACCCGGACTGCTGCTGGTGCTCGTGCGCCTCCCCCTGTTCAAACTGCTCCGGGGACCTCCTGTTCTCCCACTCCCTGTCCACGGGATTCTTCGCTGCCTTTAGTCGGGCGACCGAAGCGCCTCCGGACAACAGATACGGTGGATCTGAGGGGGGCAGTTGAGAAGGGGAAGTTCGAACTTCCTCCGTGCATCAACGATATGAGGTTCTTCGAGGGTAATACCTTGGTTGTTCCTCGGGCTGAATCTCTTAGCCTGGGGAACATGGATCGCGCGGGCAAAAGGGCGATGGTGGCCAGGGATGCTTCTGCCCTCGTGAGGATGCTCGAGATGGCAGCTGTGTACGCTGAGGGGGACCACGTGCTCGAGGCTGAGCTTACTGCTGCTCGGGCCTCCGAAGCGACGCTGAAAGAGGAGGTCTAGAGTGCCCGTGAGGCGAAGAAGAAAGCCGAGGAAGAGGCGACAACGCTGAGGGAGGAAGTCACTAAGCTAAGGTCGGAGAAGAAGGCGTCCGAGGAGTTGAACGCGGAGTTGATGGCGGCCAATGCCCCGGGTGATGACGAATCAGAGGAGATAAGAGTGTTGAAGACTCGGGTAGAGCTGGTCGATGGCATTCTGCAGGTCGAGGATGATGGTATTGCTGTGGCCGCGGAGTCTTTTGATAGTGCGGTGGCCCAGTTGCGAGTGGTGAACCCTGGGCTCGAGATTTCGACCAGGGGTACTCACTACCTAGCTCGTGTGGAGGGTGGCCGCATTGTCCTGCCCGAAGGTCTTGTTCTCGATACTCCCGAGGAACATATCGAGGAGCAGCCCGTGGAGGAGCCGAGGCCTGAAGCTGCGTCAACCGGGCGTGTGGAAGACTGAAGAGTTTTTGTTGCTTAGTTGTATCTTGTCCGGCCTGCATGCCGTTGAACTCGTTGTAATCTTATTTTTGTTCTGGGGGCGCGGCCCCTTTTTTAATGTAACAAGCACAATCTTTGGCCCTTGTGGCCTTTTAATTTAATGCCCGGTTAATTTATATAACTTCTGTTTATACTGTTGTACTTTGTTTTAGTTGTGCATGTGTGACTGCCCGTCGGAGGGTGTGTTTGTCAACAAGGCTTATTTTTGACAGATTGCTCGTTGCGTTATGAATTCGCCAGTGCGGGGAACTGGTCGAACATCCGGGGAAGATCCTGGCGAGGTTGCGGATCTCAGGTCGCGATTGAGGCCTGAGGTCGCGGCGTGAACGTCCCATCGCGAGCTGGGGTTCTTCCAATCATGGTACTTGGGCGAAGGCGGTGCTCGATCGAGGACCGCCGACGAGCGGAGCTCTGGCTCATTTATTTGAGCGGGATTCCACTTTGTACGTATGCGTCATTTGTACCTGAACGAGCATGATGGCCGTTAGACGGCCTTGTGACGCGAGGAAGCCTCTTGTGCCTTTTAGCTGTAGTATTGCTTAAGTTTTTCAGCGTTCCATGGTCGAGGGAGAGTTTCCCCGTCGAGGTCTTCGAGGAAGTATGTGTCGTTCCCCGTTTTGGCGCGGACTCGGTATGGTCCTTCCCAGTTGGCCGCCAATTTACCTTCGCGGGAGTCCTTGTGGTTTCTTCGCAGGACAAGGCTGCCCACGTCGAACTCCCGTCGGAAGACTTTGGCGTTGTGCTTGATCGCTATTTTTTGCTTAAGAGATGCCTCGCGGAGGGCTGCTCCCGTTCGGATTTCCTCGACGAGGTCGAGCTCCTCTCTTATCGGTTCGTCGTTCATTTCCTCGTCCAGGGGTGATTCCGTCCTCCTGGACGGTACGTGGATTTCAATGGGTATGACTGCCTCGGTGCCATATGTCAAACGGAAAGGTGTCTCCCCGGTGATGGACTGGGGAGTGGTGCGGTATGCCCACAGGACACTGTGAAGCTCCTCGACCCAGGCTTTCTTTGTTTCGTCCAGTCTTCGCTTGAGGCCGTGCAGTATGACACGATTGGCCGCCTCTGCCTGCCCGTTGGTTTGGGGATGCTCTACGGAAGCGAAGTGTTTCCTCGTTCCGGGGTGTGCGACAAAGTCTTGGAATTTTTTGTCTGTGAATTGTGTTCCATTGTCCGTGACAATTGCTTGAGGGATCCCAAACCGGGCAAGTATATTCCGCTTGTAGAAGCGCAAAATGTTGAGCGCTGTTATCTTGGCTAAAGCTTCTGCTTCTATCCACTTTGTGAAGTAATCTACGCCCACTATCAGGTATTTGTTTTGGCTAGACCCCGTCACGAAGGGTCCTAGGATGTCCAGGCCCCACCAGGCGAATGGCCACGGGGAGGTCATGCTTTTTAGTTCGTTTGGCGGAGCTAGGTGCATATCCCCGTGCCGTTGGCATTTGTCGCATTTCTTCACATGCTCCTTGGCGTCTTGTTGCATGGTCGGCCAATAGTATCCTGCTCGGAGGGCCTTACGGGCAAGGGACTTTCCTCCGAGGTGTTGGGCGTTGATGCCCTCATGGATTTCTCGCAATACGTGGGGGACGACCTCGTCTTCTATGCATTTAAGAAGTGGGATGGAGAAGCCCTGCCGGTAGAGTTTGTTTTCGAGGATAACGTACGAGCAGGCCCTTCGTTTGATGGTGTTGGCCTCCTTGGGATCCTCTGGAAGTTCGTCCCTGGTGAGGTAGTTGTATACGGGGGTCATCCAGCAATCGCTACCCCCGATCGCGTGTACGTGTAGGGTCGAAGATCCCTTAGTGATGCTGGACCGGGGAAGTATCTCTTGGATGACTGACCTGTTTCCGCCTTTCCTCTTGGTGCTTGCCAGTTTTGACAATACGTCTGCTCGTACGTTGTGTTCGCGTGGAACGTGTCTTACTTCCACTGTTCTGAATTTCGACATCTTTTCTCTGACGAGGGTGAGGTATTCGGAGAGACTGTCGTTTTTGGCTTGATATTCCCCGGATACCTGGTTGGCTACGAGCTGCGAATTCGTGCAGATGATGACTTCCTCGGCCCCCAGGTCTTCGGCTAGGCGCAGTCCGGCGAGGAAAGCTTTGTACTCGGCTTGGTTGTTCGACATGGGAAAAGACAATGTGAGGGAAGCCTCGACTATGGTTCCTTCGTCGTTTTCCAGAATTACGCCTGCCCCGCTGCCACTAGAGTTGGATGCTCCGTCCACATAGATGGTCCATCTGTTCACTAGGTGGGGCGAGGAATTTGAGAAAGTTACCTCTGCCATGAAATCGGCCAGGGCCTGAGCCTTGAGAGCTTTCCTGCTTTTGTACTGGATGTCGAATTCGGACAGTTCTAGCGACCATCTGAGCATTCGCCCGGCCATGTCTGGCCATCCCAGTAGCTGCTTGATGGGCTGATCTGTTCTCACCACGATCGTGTGGGCCAAGAAATAGTGTCTTAGTCGTCTGGCAGCGTTGACGAGGGCCAATGCTACCTTCTCTATCTGTTGATATCTCAATTCTGTGTCCTGCAGTGCCTTGCTCGTGAAATATATCGGCTTTTGCCCGCTAGGATTTTCGCGGATGAGAACGGCGCTAACGGCCTCGGCGGAGACGGCGAGGTACAGGAACAAGACCTCCCCGGTATCTGGTCGTGACAACATGGGCGGTTCCGATAGAGCTTGCTTCAAGTGGAGGAGGGATGCCTCGCATTCTTCGGTCCATTCAAACGCTGCTTCCTTCCGCAAGAGCTTGAAGAAAGGAAGGGCGTGCTGGGCGGACTTTGCGACGAAGCAGGATAGCGAGGTCAGCACTCCGTTGAGGGATTGGATGTTCTTTTTAGACGTGGGCATTGGGAACTCGGAGAATGTCCGACATTTGTCGGGGTTAGCCTCTATTCCTCGTTCTGTTAGGTAGAAACCGAGGAACTTACCTGCTCGTACCCCGAACGTGCACTTCTCCGGGTTGAAATGCATTTGGTATTTCCTTGCCTGCTCGAAAATTTTGCGGAGGTGGGCGACATGGTCTAGTTCCTCGTGGGATTTGACGATCATGTCGTCCATGTATACCTCGAGTATGTCGCCTATCTGTTCGTGGAAGACTTTGTTCATCATTCATTGGTATGTAGCGTCGGCGTTCTTCAGTCCGAAGGGCATTACGTTGTAGTAATAGTTGCCCGATTCGGTCATGAAGGCTGTGTAAGTTTTATCGCTCGCGGCCATTGGTATTTGGTTGTAGCCCGAGTAGGCGTCGAGGAACGATAACAGTTTAAAACCGGCCGAATTATCTACGAGTTTGTCTATATTGGGGAGGGGGTAGGCGTCCTTTGGACAGGCCTTATTAACATCAGTATAATCAACGCACATCCTCCATTTGCCATTATTTTTTCGTACAAGTACAACATTAGAGAGCCATGTAGTATATTTGGCCTCGAAAATAAATCTAGCTTCTAGAAGGTCTTTGACAGCTTTCTCTGCGGCTTCTGTCTTCTCTGGGGATTGCTTCCTTCTGCGCTGGGCAACGGCTTTGACGGTCGGGTCGATTGTGAGCTGGTGGCAGGCGACAGAGGGGTCCAATCCGGGCATCTCAGCAGCGCTCCACGCGAACAGGTCTGCGTTTTCGTGGAGGCACGCTTTCAGTTGTCTTCTGGCCAGGTCGGGCAGATCTACTCCGATCTTCACTCCCCGTTGGGGGTCTTCTCCGAACGGAACGATCTCGAAGTTGCCATCTGGGACAGGTCGTAGGAGATGGCCGCTGTTGTCAGACTTACTGCCCGACGGCGTTGGAACCTTGGCGCGATCTTCTTCGCTGAACCGGCTGTCTAGATCGATTGATTCGACCTGGGGAAGTGGTCTTGGCTGCTTGGAGCTGCTGGGCAGGGGGGACGACCAGATGCTCTTGGCTTCGCCGAGATGGTGTTAAGTCCATTTCACGCTGCTTTAAAGCAGCGGCGGGCAGCCTCGATGTCGCCGTGGAGGGTGGCGACCATCCCTTCAGAAGTGTAGTACTTCATTTTGAGATGTACGGTGGAAGGTACTGCAATCAACTCTTCCAGGGTTGGCCTTCCGAAGATGCACTGGTATAGTGACGGGCAATCGATTACCAGAAACTGTGCCTTGATTGCTCGGGTTGTCTTTCCTGAACCGAAGGTTAACCTCGGGGCTTTGTCACCGCTCCGTTGAACCCTTGCAGGTCGGATCCGACGTATGGAGTGAGGTGAGAGTCGTTCAGCTGCAATGTCTCGAACAGGTGGTTGTACATTATGTCAACAGAACTGCCCTGGTCCACGAGTATCCTTCGGACATCGAAATTCGCCATCCTGGCCCGGACAAGCAGTGGGATGTTCGAATTCGGTGCCCCGCCGAGGAGTTCTTCCTTGTAGAAGGAAATGGGAGCGGACCCTTTGTGCGTGGTGTCCAGCGTGGTGACCTCGTTGGAGCTTCTGCTAATCAGTTGGTCGAATCTCCTCTTGACCGAGCCAACTGTGACTTTGTTGAATCCACCCCCAGAGATCACCATGGCCGACGGGAAGGCCTCCCATGGGCTGCTGGCAGCGACGTATCTGGATGCGAGCAGATCGTCCGGGATGCGAAAGTCTTCTGGTCGGGTCACGGACATGGCGACTTGGACGTTGGCGTCGTCGGAGGGCGGAATTTCCTCTGCGACCTTTTTGCTTTCCTGGGCCTCTTGCCGGGGGGCGTCCTTCTTTTTTGCGAACTGCTTCAGATGGCCGTCGCGAATGAGGAGCTCTATGGCATCTCTGAGGTGGATGCATTCTTCCGTTGTATGGCCGTGACTCTTGTGGAAACGGTAGTACTTGGACTTGTCCATCCCTGGTCTGACCGGCAGCTGCTTGGGGAAACGGACTCCCGCCTGTTTGAACTCCGAGTTGGCGCACTCGGACAGTATTTTCTCCCTCGAGGCAGTGAGGGGGGTATAATCGTGGAATCGCCCGGAGGGTGCTCTCTGCTCGCGTATATCGCGAGGTCGATCGTCGCGTCTCTTGTCTCCCCGACGGGACGTCGAGGGCTCTTCAACTCTGGACGTCTGGGAACCTTCTTGGTTGCGAGATGTCCGGACCGAGTGGGCAGCGACTTTCTCCTCGTACTGTATATGTGACTGGGCCTGGTGGAGAAGTACATTGAGATTCCTCGGTGGGTCGAGGCCGATGGCTTTCGCAAAATCGGAACCAGGACGTAACCCTTGCTCGAGCAAGAATTTCTTCATGGCGTCGGTCGTTGGTACTTGGACAGCCTCCTTGTTGAAGCGCTCGATATTAGTCTGGAGAGGCTCATCTTTGCCTTGTACGACGGCTCCCAGGGACGCCTCGGTCTTGGGGTGGCGTCGTGAAGCAGTGAAGTGATGGGAGAAGATCCTTCCCAGCTGTCTCCATGATGTGATGGATTCCTCGGGCAGCTGCTTGTACCACGTCATTGCTCCTTTACGGAGCGTGGTCGGGAACAGGCGGCACTTGATGGCTCCCCGTACCCCTCTGTAATCCAAGAGAGCGTCGATGTTCGCTATATGCTCGTCCGGGTCGGCGGTTCCATCGTACGTCCCTAGCGACGGAGGCTTCTCCAGCCCCTTAGGAAGGCGGGTTGCTAGGATCTCCCAGGACAACGGGCCGCGAGGTTCGTCGTCGCTATCTGAACTTGGCTCTGATGGTGACCGTCGTCTGTGCTCGCGGCGGCGGTTTCTGCGAGGTGAGGGTGAACGGGTCCGGTCACGAGGTCTGCCCGGAGGGGAGGGTCTATCTTGCCTCGTTCTTTTGCGTCTCGACGGGGATCGATCTCGCGGGGAGATCTGGTCGCGCTTGCGAGTGGGTCGTATCTCAGGCTCGTGCCTAACCGCACAGTCTTCTCCGCGCCTAGGTGGCAGGCTTTTGGTTCTTCGGGTTTTATTCCGGGGAGGAGAGGATCTTGGGAAAGATGCCTCCTCAAGAGCTCCTATCCTTTCTCCTTGTTGTAGGATGAGGAGGTTGGTGCGGTTAACAGCTTCCAGGAGGGCTGCCACGACCAAGTCGGCGCTGGGCGGACCGGGAACTGGCCGGTCTTCCGATAGGATCTGCACGTCTCCTTGCCCGGTGGGAGGAGGAGTTGGAGATGCGGTAGCCCCGTCCCGACGGAAACGGGGGTCAGAAAGTAACGAAGAATGGCCGTCAACGTCCATCTTGTTGACGGGGACGAGAACAGTGGTGTCAGCACCTATCACGGAATTCTGGGCAGCCATACGTGGGCGGATCAAAGAGAATATGTTTTGATCTTTCGGTTTCTGAGGAGGAGTGAAAGAAGGGGAGAACAAGAAGTTCCCACAGACGGCGCCACTGATCCGAAGTACACGAACTGGTCCACGCGGGCTGGTTGTTATGGAGGTGTCCGGATGGGTGCTGGTCGTACTGGTTGTCCGGTATGTGATTGAGGAGAGGTGGTGGTGTACCTGCAAGGCACTCCGACGCTCAAGTAAGAAAGGGTCAGAGAAAAGGGGCAAGTACAAAGTATTAGTTCGTAGGGTGAATATTTGATACCTGACCCTCTCAAGTGAGAGGGTTTATATAGGGCTCTAAGCGCGTGGCTAACGGTCCTATTTTCGGGGCGAAATAACCGTTTTTCCTAAAGAATCGGTCGTTGCCCAAACTAGCCGTTACGACGGGCAGGGTGTCCAAAACTAGCCGTTATGTCGGGCATATGCTTAGTTTCGGGCATCTGCCCATGGCTGTTCGGGGAGCACTGAAGCTGTGCGTGTTGGGCAGAATGTCCGGGGAGGAACGTTATGTTCCTTGCCCGGTGGGAGGGGCAGAAAGGTAACTTTTGCCCTTCTGTGGATTGGACTTAGGCGATTTGGGCCGCTCTGTAGCAGAGGCTTATTGGGCCAATTCTATCCATTGGTCGAGTCCAGAACACAAAATATATTGGAATTTATATTTTATATATTTTTTAAACCGAATAAAATTTAAAAATATATGTTTAAACTAAATAATATATATATATATATATATATATATATATATATATATATATATATATGTATATTATAAAATATAATATATTATAGATATTTTTGAAAAAATAGAGTACTAATTTTTTAAAACATAATATTTATTAAAAACAAAATATATTTTATATGTTTATTTAAAACAAAATAGTATGAAATTGTTCTATTATGTGTTTATTAGAAGAATAATATGTTTATTTAAAATAAATAGTATGGAATAGTTATTTTTTCTAAACATAACTTTTTTAAAAAATAAAATATATTATATATTATATGTTTACTATATTTTATATGTTTACTATATTTTATATGTTTAATTAAAACAAAAACAAAATAATATATTTATTTAAAATAATATATTATATAAGTTTATAAAAAAACAAAATAGTATGCAATACTTATTTTTTTAAAACATAATAATATATTTTTAAGTAAGTATTATATATTAAGTAAATAAATATATTTTTAATATATTAAATAAGTATAAATTTTTTTTAATAAATGTTTTAAAGGTCATGCTACCCAGTGTCCGGGGCACTGGTTAGGAATTTCAAATAAAGAAAATATGTTATGTTCAGTTCATTCAATACACATAATATTCTTTTAAAAAAAGTTGATTATTTCTCTTTTCAGTGCATTGAATATACATATATTGAGAAAAAAACATTTTTTTAATCTCTTAAATAATGCTTAACTTACCATTTTAATCTCTTAATCAGTGTCTCAGGTGCACTCGTTAGCATTTACCATATTTTAAATAAGTATTACATATTCAGTAAGTAAATATATATTGATTAAGAAATATTTTTAAGCAAGTATGAATATATATTTTTTTAGATAAGTAAGTAAATAAAATTGAGTAAGTATATATATTTTTTAAATATGCAATTAAATACAATTTGAGTAAGGATATATATTAAGTAAGTATATTTTTTTTCAGTAAATATTATTATGCAAGTGAATATTTTATTAAGTAATATATATTAAGTAAGTATATATTATTAAAGTAAATATTATTAAGTGTGTTATGGGAGAACATGAGAATTCATCTGAATCATTATATTTTAAAATAAATGGTAGAGATTATGTGTGATTTTTGTTTTTCTCTCTCTTTCATTATTAAAATAAATGATGGAGAAGAGAGAAAAAAACTAACACATAATCTCCATCATTTATTTTAAAATCCAATGATTTAGATTCATTCTCATATTCTCACATAAAAATGACATTCTCATATGATACGTCTTTTATATATATATATATATATATATATATATATATATATATATATATATATATATATATATATATATATATATATATATATATATATATATATATATATATATATATATATATATATATAATAAGCATAGTTATAAAATGTAGTATTTATAGTAAGTAATATTTTTATTTAAGTAAGTAAATACAATTTGACCAAACATAGTATAAAATGTAGTTAAGTTTAAAATAGTGTGTAAAAACTTTATATTATTAAGAATAGCTATTAAGATTGTTAATATTTGTGGTTAATGTTTTATCAAAATTATCGAAATTGGTTGATATATTAAAATCAATTTTGTAATTAAAATGAAAATGATTGTATAAATGTGCAATATGGAATATTTTCGGTATTATCGTAGTTGGATGTATGATATAATGTATTCATGAAGACGTGCACTTAAACCAAATTTTGAGGAAGGAGTTAAATGGTTTATCACGTGGGCATTTGCTAAAGAATGTTGTCGAAGCGAAGGAGGAGTAAAATGTATTTGTCTTAGTGTGAATGTAGACTCATAATTAGTGATCCAGAGGAAGTAAAATGTCATTTGAAGAGAAGAGGTTTCATTGAAAATAATTGGGTTTGGATATATAATGGAGAAGAACTGCCGAGTAACTTACCATAGACTATTAATATGCATGCTTCAAGTAGTCGATCACATATTGAATATGATGAACAATTTAATCTGATTGGTGAGATGGTAGGCGATGCTTTTGGGGCGAATGTGACCTATGATGAAACTGAAGATTTTGATGGGGAAAGATTTTATCAGGTGTTGAAAGAAATGAATTTGTCGTTGTTTAAGGGGTCGTCATACTCAAAATTATCAATGTGTGTGAGATTATTGGCCGCCAAGACAAATTGGAATGTTCCTAATCAGTGTTTGGAATTCTTCGCAAAAATAATGCTAGACGAAACTCCTACGAAAGACAACTTGCCTACAAGTTATTATGATGTAAATAGTTTGGTGTTGACGTTGGGTTAAGAAGTAAGAAAGACTTATTGTTGCATTACTGGTACAAATGATGAAGCGTTGGAGGAATGTAATCTTTGTAAGAGTCCAAAATATCAAGTTCGTAGTAAAGCCAATAATCGTAAGCAAAAAAGTGTAGCAACAAAGTCCGTATTTTATCTTTCGATAATATCAAGGTTAAAAACAATGTTTGCTTTAATGAACAGTGCAAGTCAAGTGACATGGCATCATACAAACAAAACAAGTTCATGCACTATGTGGCATCCATCTGATGGTGAGGCATGGAAGCATTTTGATCGAATACATCCATATTTATTTGCAGAACCTAGAAATTTAAGGCTTGGATTATGCTCTGATGGTTTTACTCCATTGTCCAAGCGTCTAGAAATGGATATTCTTGTTGGCCAGTTATTGTAACCCGTTACAACCTCCTTCTTGAGATGTGCATGACAAAACCATACATGTTTTTGACTTGCCTCATTCCAGGACCATTGATTCCAAAATCCAGAATCGATGTGTATTTACAACCTTTAATTGATGATTCTAAGAGGTTGTGGATTGAAGAATGGACTTATGGTATATCCTGTAAACAAAATTTTACTTTGCGAGTTGCCTTGATGTTGAATATTAATAACTTTTCGGCATATGGCATATTGTCTGGTTGGGGTACACATGGAAAAATGGGTTGTCTGTATTGCATGGAATACACCCAGGAGTTTACGTTGGAAAAATGGGGGGAGTTTGTGGTTTGAGTGTCGTCGCAGATTCCTACCACAACATCATGTCTATAGAAGAAACAAGAATGATTTTAAAAAAGACGAGCGAGAAATTTTTTTGTCTCCCCCTCGTTTGTCACCAGGTGATGTATGGAACCAAGTTTGTGAACTACCAAAATTCATAGATAATGGTAAAGCATGCAGAATTTAAGGATATGGGGTCACACACAATTGGACAAAAATAAGTATATTTTAGAACCACCCATATTGGAAAGATAATTTGTTGCGACATAATCTTGATGTTATGCATATCGAGAATAATTTTGTTGATAATGTGTTTAACACAATGATGGATGTTCAAGGAAAAACAAAAGATAATGAAAAGGCTAAAAAGACAGAAATTTGGTGTAATTGAAAAGAGTTGGAGTTGAAGTTTCAATCTTAGCAAGGCTACTTACAGTCTAACTTCCCAAAATGCTAAAGCGGTTTATCAATGGTTAAATGAATTGAGAATGTCTGATGGTTATGCTTCATAATTAGAAAGGTGTGCTGACGCCCACACTAGGACGTTGCATGAAATGAAAAGTCATGATTGCCATGTTTTCATGGAACGGTTGCTTCCAATTGCGTTCAGTTCAATATCTAAACATGTGCTTAATCCACTAACTGAAATTAGTAAATTATTTAGAGATATTTGTGTGTCAGCTTTAAGAGTGGACGACGTCATTAAGTTAGACCAAAATATTCCAGTCATTCTCTGTAAGTTGGAACAAGTATTTCCGCATGGTTTTTCCGACTCTATGGAACATCTACATGTGCATCTTGCATATGAAGCTTATTTTGGATGTCGTTCCAATATAGGTGGATGTATTCGTTTGAAAGATTCATGGGTAATTCAAATTGATAAGTGAAAATAAATCTAAAGTTAAAGGATTAATATGTGCACATTACTTGCATCGAGAAACATCACATTTTCAGTCATTATTTCAATCACATGATGTTAACTCTGAGAATCATAAGGAATGTAGTAAATGTTAATGAAAGAAGTCAATTTACCATATCAGTCTTCAGTCTTCCAAACCGTCCCTCTGGAAAGAAGAATGTGCATTGGCTGGCCCAAAAAGAAATACAATATGCGCATCTTCGTGTCTTGATTAACTGCGTTAAAGTTAAACCATATCTTGAGTAAGTATACCCAAACTACCTATTTATCATTACATTGTGAGTAAAAAAAATTATCACCTTGAAACTTATAATGTGTTTCTTTATAGGGAATTTAACACCTCTTATTTTCATAACTCCGATGAACAAGCAACTACCAATCATGTTCATGCTTATTTTCTAGCATGGTTCAAGGAGCAATTGTCATGCATTGTTGCACCAACTTAAGAAATACTTCATTTGAGAAACTTGTTTGAAGGTCGTGTTCAAAGCACAAATGAATGGCACACATACTTTGTAAACAATATAAATTTCACACAGAGACATGGACTAAAGGGAAAAAAACATAAACAGTTGTGTATTCCTAAAAGGAGTTGCATATGGTGGTGAAGACGACTTATATGGAATTGCTACACATATCTACGAGTTGGTATACAATTATTTGGATTCAGAAAATAAAGTTGTCTTATTTTATTGTAATTAGTATGATCCATCTGACAGAGGCACAAAAATAGATAAGAAATATAATACTTTTGAGATTCGAATGGACTGAAGGTACAAAGAGTATAACCCTTTCATAATGTCACATATTTTTAGGCAAGTTTATGACATTCATTATCCTTAAATTGTGACACGTAAACGAGGGTGGTGTGTTGTAATCAAAATAAAACCATTGGGTCATATTGAAATTGACGATCTAGTGGAAGACGTTGTTTATCAAGTTGATGAAATTTCTCAAATTAGTGATGTGATTGAAGTTGAACAAATTACTAGTTTACAGTGGTTAAAGGTCATCAAGTTGATGCATCTATATTGTTGGAAGAAAATACTGTGGATGAAGAGCATGAAGAGTTTGGATCTGAGGACAATATAGCATCAGATGATGAGAATGATATGGATGAAGAGCATGAAGATTTTGAATAGATTATTTTTGTATTTTTACTAAATGAACCGTGTATAGAGAATGTGTTGATGCATCTATGTATTGATTTAAATGTGTTTTGTTGATTTATTAATTATGTTGATAAATTAATTGTATATATTGTGTTAATTTATTATATGTGTATTATCTCAAAATAGATAAAATGGCACCCCGAACCGGTAAGGGTAAGGGTAAGAAGACCCAGTATCGGGGCCCGAGGGTAATGGTATGTGAGGCACCTCAGTTGGCCATGTGCCCTCCCCCACAGAGTCAGGTAGATCCCATGTCTTTGGCTAGTTCTCAGCCTCTTATGGAACTACTCTCCCCTCATGACTATCATATGTTCTCATTCGGGAATCCAACTTTTATTAGCCATTTAGGGATCTAACCTTCCATACCAGCTGACTAGGGGATCTAACTTTCCATATCAGCAAACTGGGGGATCTAGCTTTCCATATTCCATACAGGTACCCTCATCCTTCATGCATCTTGGGGGATCTAGTTTTCCAAATCCCACACAGGTACCCTCACCCTTCATGCAGTCTAAAGGAGCTAGCTTTCCATACCCTCATCATGTCACACCCATACCCTCACATATACCCTCACCATTCATATATCTTGGGGGATTCCGCACCCCACATTCTTCATGCATCAGTCTAAGGGAGTTTATTTTAAGTTATTGTTATTTTAATTATTTTTTTTAATTATAATTATCTAACAATTTATTTGAATGTCATACAACATTGCAGGAAAAGTGTACGTGGGAAGTAATTAACGAGACTAGGATTAAAAAAATCGAGGCAGAATAACAATCCTACTTTCTGACATGCTACGACGTGTTAGACGTGCTTGGGAAGAACAAAATGTTCATCCTAATTGGATAGGATAGGAAGTATTTTATGAACTTCTTGTCTATTGGGATTCACCTGGTTTTAAGGCAAAATCTAAAATTGCAAAGAAATGTGAGCTTCTGAAAATAGGGTAGCCTCAATGCATTTGAAATATCAGTATCGCTGAACATGCTCGACGCATGGTAATTATACCTACTTTTTTAAGTTATATTTTGATTTACTATATATTTATTAAAGTTAGTTTTATTAATTAGGCTAAGAATTTGAGGAGACCCCACGAATGAATGAGATGGTCGCAAAGACTCGTATCAAAAAAGTGGAGAATTTTCTTGGCGAACGTACCAGAAGAGCTTTGGTAAGTTGTTTATATTTTATTATTTTATTTAAATTAACTCTTGTATATGACTAAATTGTTTAAAATATATTAATATTTAATGGCAAATTTGTGGCGTGATTTTCACGTGACAACTAATTTAACGTTGTTTGTGGCGTGAAAATCACGTGGGTATATTTCATTATTTTATTTTATTTTATTCTTGTATATAATTGAATTGTTTAAACTATATTTAATTTAAATTTTTTCTTGTATGTGTAGGAGGACTATCAGACATTGCTCACATAATTTTTAGTTCAAAATCCTCAGTATAATCTGATAGGTTCAAACCCGATTGATAAACGTGTGGATCTTTATATTTGGATTTTAGTAAATGGCGGGAGATTATATAATGAATGTTTTTTTGGTACTAGATATTTGGTCGGCAACTACAGAATAAGGGATATAACTTTATTTGAAAGAGTTTTGGATGGGGAAGGAACGTCACGTCCACCACAATTGACACTCAGAATGATGAAAACAGTGAGACAACTGACGCTAACTGAGGTGAGACGCGAGTCCGCAGAACGTGAGGCGACGATAAATGCCTTGTTCTAGACTGGACCAATGGTCAGACACGACCCAATCCACTTCTAATCCAAAGCGGCCCAAATTGCCTAAGTCCAATTCACAAAGGGGTAAAAGTTACCTTTCTACCCTTCCAACCGGCCAGGGACTCCATCGCACCTCCCCGGAAACGACGTCCGTTACGTACGACTCGTCCACTCCCCGAACAGCTGTGGGCAGGTGCCCGGGACTATGCTTGTGCCTGACATAACGACTAGTTTTGGGCACCCTGCCCGACATAACGGCTAGTTTGGGTAGTTACCTATTCTTCGGGAAAACAGTTATTTCGCCCCGAAAATAGGACCGTTGGCCACGCGCTGGGGGCTCTATATAAACCATCTCGCTTAAGAGGGCCATGTATCCAATATTCACCCTACGAACTAACACTTTGTGCTTGCCCCTTTCTCTTTGATCCTTTCTTACTTGAGCGTCGGAGTGCCTTGCAGGTACACCCCCCTCCTCCCCTCTATACGACCAGCATCCCAGGCGTACTTGGTGGCCCACTTCTATAGGATCTGATCCAGCCTTCACGATCAGTGGCGCCGTCTGTGGGAATCGTTATTCTCCCCGTCTTTCTTTCCCTGGAAACCGAAGATCAAAATAATTTTCAAAGATCATCATCATCATGGCCTCTCAAGATCACGCCAAAGGTGTTCTACAAACCGTTGTACTCCCCGTCAACAAAACTGATGTTGACGGCCAATTATCTCTTCTTCGAGATGCCCGTTTTCTAAGGGACGGAGCCACAACTTCTCCTTCCCCACCCCTGCTGACCGCAACAACGATCAGCCTGCGCTGGATGTCCAGCCCATTCCTGTTCCGCCCAACGTCGACCCGACCGTGGTAGCCCTCCTGGAGGCGATCAACAAAACCAACACCCTGATCCTGCAGTAGGACGAGAGGATCGGGGTGTTAGAAGAGTCCAACCGTCCAAGATCCCCTCCTCCGCAGAGGAACCAGTGATGATCAAGGAACCCGCAGCCCCGGAGAGATATTGACTAGAGACTGCGCCAAGAGCCTGACCCTCGCGCCGCCCGGAAGCGTGACCAGGTTTCCCCACGTGACCAGCACTCTCTCGGCCACAAGAGGACTCGAAGGAACGAGCAGTCTCCCCCGGTCAAGTCTAAAGGCCGGGTCCGTTCACCGTCTCCCCGAAGGAATCGCTCACCTTCTCCTCGAAGAAACCATTCCCCTTCTCCCCGAAGGAACCGCCGCCGCGAGCGTACCCTTCGGTCCCCGTCATTCACCAGTTCTAGCAGCGACGATGAGCCTCACGACCCATTGTCCCTGGAGATCTTGGCTACCCGTCTCCCAAAAGGCCTGGAGAAGTCCCCGTCACTGGGCACGTACGACTGGACCACTGACCCCGACGAGCACATCGAGAACATCGATACACAGTTGGACTACCGCAGCGTACGAGGCGCCATCAAACGCCGGTTGTTTCTGACCACACTCCGAAAGGGGGCAATGACATGGTACAAGCAGCTTCCCGAGGAGTCCATCACCTCATGGAGACAACTGGGCAGGATGTTCTCACGGCATTTCACAACTTCTCGCCGTCATCCCAAGACTGAGGCCTCCCTTGGGGCCATAATCCAAGGAAATGACGAACCTCTCCGCGCATACATCGAGAGGTTCAACAAAGAAGCAGTACAGGTCCCTACAACGGACGAAATGAAGAAGTTTTTGCTCGAGCAAGGGCTCCGCCCGGGCTCCGAGTTCTCTAAAGTCGTCGGTTTCACACCACCGAGGAACCTAGACGCCCTCCTCTTCAAAGCCCAATCACACATTTAATACGAAGAGAAGGTTGTGGCCTGCAACGTCCGAGCATCACGCCATCAGGAGAACACTCAGACCTCCAGAGGTGAGGAAACCTCAACATCTCGTCGACGCGAACGGAAGCGCGATGACCGTCCTCGTGACACCCGTGACAGCAAGGGGCCCTCCGGGCGATTCCACGACTATACCCCCCTGACCATCTCCAGGGACAAGATACTGTCCGAGTGTGTGAACTCCGAATTCAAGCAGGCAGGGGTCCGCTTCCCCAAACAACTGTCGGCCAGACCCAACGCGGACAAATCGAAATACTGCCATTTCCACAAGAGTGACAGCCACACCACGGAAGACTGCATCCATCTGAAGGATGCTATTGAGATACTGATCAGGGATGGCCACCTGAAATAGTTCGCGAAGAAGAAGTACACTCCTCGGCAGGACGCCCAGGAGTCCAAGAAGATAGAGGAGGAAGTACCCTCCTCGGAAGAAGCCAACATCCAGGTCGCTATGTCCATATCGCGACCAGAGGACTTCTACGTCCCGGACGGGCTCAACGCCCCTGCTTATTTCGCGGCCCACAGCCCGTGGGAGACTTTTCCCTCCGCCATGGTTATCTCTGGCGGGGGCTTGAACAAAGTCAAGGTGGGCTCCATGAAATGAAAGTTCGAGCATCTGATCAGCACAAGCTCTAATAAAGTGACCACGCTCGATCAGGCCCAGAAGGGCTCGATCCCCATCTCCTTCTACCGGGAAGAGCTCCTCGGGGGATCTCTAAACTCGAGCATTCCTTTGCTCGTCAGAGCCCGAATGGCGAACTTCGACGTTCGCAGAATCCTTGTCGACCAGTGTAGCTCGGTCGACATCATGTACTCCCAGCTGTTTTCAACACTCCAACTGGACGAATCGCACCTTACCCCCTACGTAGGGTTTGACTTGCAAGGATTCAACGAGTCAGTGACCAAGCCTTGGGGATACGTCAAACTAATCGTAACCTTTGGGTCAGCTGAAACGGCTAGATCCGTCAAGGTACAATTTCTGGTGATCGACTGCCCGTCGCTTTACCAGTGCATATTCAGAAGACCAACCCTGGCCGAGTTGGTAGCAGTGCCTTCAACGGTCCACCTTAAGATGAATTATTACACTTCAAAAGGGATGGTCGCCACCCTCCACGGCGATATCGAGGCTGCACGATGGTGTTTCTAAGCAGCAACAAAAGGGCTCAATGCCATTACGTCCAAGCCAAAAGCATCGAGCAAGCCAACATTGCCAAGCAGCTCCGAGTAAGCCAAGCCTCTGCCCCAGGTCGACTCCATCGACCTCGACAACCGCTTCCTCGAAGAAGACCAACAGGAGGAACGAGCGGCTTCATCCAACCCATCCACATCATCCAGCAGCAGCTCCTATCCGATGGGCCCGATCCTGGATGGCAACTTCGAGATCGTTCTGTTCGGCGACGACCCTCAGCGGGGAGTGAAGATTGGAGCAGACCTGCCCGACATTGCGAGGAAATAGCTCAAATCATGCCTCCGTGAGAATGCCGACCTCTTCGCCTAGAGCGTCGCCAAGATGCCCGACCTGGATCCATCCGTCGCATGCCACCAGCTGACAAATGACCCGGCCATCAAGGTCGTAGCACAACGTACGAGAAAGCAGTCTCCAGAGAAAACGGAGGCTGCAGAAAAAGCTGTAAAGGACCTCCTCGAGGCCAAATTTATTTCGGAGGCCAAGTACACCACTTGGATGTCCAATGTTGTACTCGTTAAAAAATATAATGGAAAATGGCGAATGTACATTGATTACACCGATCTTAATAAGGCATGCCCAAAAGATGTTTATCCCCTCCCCAATATTGATAAACTTGTTGATAATTCTGTCGGTTTTAAACTTTTATCATTCATGGACGCCTACTCGGGCTATAATCAAATTCTAATGGCAATGGCCGACAAAAAATACACGGCCTTCATGACCTAATCGGGCAACTATTACTACAACGTAATGCCCTTCGGCCTGAAGAACGCCGGAGCAACCTACCAAAGAATGATGAACAAGGTCTTCCGAGGAGAAATAGGCGACATGCTCGAAGTCTACATGGATGACATGATCGTGAAATCCCACGAGGAAACCGATCATACTGCCCATTTGAGAAAGGTCTTCGAACAAGCCAGAAAATACAAAATGCGTTTTAACCCAGAGAAGTGCACGTTCGGTGTCCGAGCAGGCAAGTTCCTTGGCTTCTACTTAACGGAACGAGGAATCGAGGCCAATCCCGATAAGTGCCGAGCATTCTTCGAGTTTCCTACGCCCAAGTCCAAGAAGTCCATCCAGTCCCTCAATGGGATGCTCGCGTCACTATCTCGTTTCGTGGCCAAGTCTGCCCAACACGCCCTACCATTCTTCAAACTCCTCCGCAAGGAGGCAGCATTCAAATGGACCGAGGAATGTGACAAGGCCCTTCTCCATCTGAAACGGGCACTCTCAGAGCCACCAGTCCTCTCTCGCCCGGACAATGGCGAAACTTTGTACCTGTACCTCGCCGTAGCAACCGAAGCAGTGAACGCCGCTCTCATCTGGGAGACACCTGGCGGGCAGAAACCTATATATTTCACGAGTAAAGCGTTGCAAGGACCAGAGTTAAGATACCAACAGATAGAGAAAGTGGCTCTGGCCCTCATTAACGCAGCCAGAAGATTAAAACACTACTTTCTAGCTTACACAATCGTGGTTCGAACAGATCAACCCATAAAATAACTACTGGGACGACCAGACATGGCCGGACGAATGCTCAAATGGTCGCTTGAACTATCCAAATTTGACATCTGGTATGAAGGCAGGAAAGCTCTCAAAGCCTAGGCTCTGGCCGACTTCGTCGCAGAATTGACATTCGCAGACTCCCCCGCGAGCGAAGCACGTAAATGGACCATTTTTATGGACGGTGCCTCAAGCTCGGCAGGGAGCGGCACATGCATCATACTGGAAAGCAACGAAGGAATCATCGTCGAAGTATCACTCACCCTATCCTTCCCAACCTTGAACAACCAGGCTGAATACGAGGCCTTCCTCGCTGGGCTACGCCTAGCCGAGGACCTGGGTGCAGAAGAAATCGTCATTTGCACAGATTCACAACTCGTGGCCCTTCAGGTCCAAGGAGAATATCAAGCCAAAAATGACAACCTGACTGAATACTTAGCCCTGGTCAAGAAGGAAATGGCGAAGTTCGCAACAGTATAAGTGAAACATGTTCCCCGCGAACATAACGTGCGAGCAGAGTTCTATCCAAACTAGCCAGCACAAAGAAGAAAGGCGGAAACAAATCCGTCATACATGAAGTACTTCCTCGCCCCAGTATCGAGAAGGCCTCCCCGGCCCTCGACGTGCAGGTGATCGACGACTACAACTACTGGATGACCCCTGTTTACAACTATGTCGCTAAAGACGAACTTCTGTCTGACCCAAAAGAGGCCAACATAGTTAGGCGAAGAGCCTGATCTAATGTCTTGGTTGAAGATAAACTCTACAGGCGGGGATTCTTCATTCCGCTGCTCAAGTGTGTCGAGGAAGAAATGGTCGCACACATCCTGCGCGAAATCCACGAGGGAATCAAAGCCCAATATCTCGGCGGAAGGTCCCTTGTCCGAAAGGCCCTCCGAGCAGGATATTACTGGCCGGCCATGCAGCACGATGCTAAAGAACACGTGAAGAAATGCGATAAATGCCAACGGCACAGGGACATGCACCTGGCTCCACCTAACAAGCTCAAAGTAATGTCCTCCCTGTGGCCATTTGCTTGGTGGGGCCTGGACATCCTAGGACCCTTCGTAGTAGAATCGAATAAAAATAAATACCTAATAGTGGGCGTATACTACTTCACAAAATGGATAGAAGTAGAGGCTCTAGCCAAAATAACCGCCCTCAACATACTGCATTTCTACAAACAAAATATCCTTGCACGTTTCAGCATTCCCTAAGCAATAGTGACGGACAATGGGACGCAATTCAAGGACAGGAAGTTCCAGGACTTCGTCGCCCAACTGGGCACGAAGCAGCACTTCGCATCCGTCGAGCACCCCCAAACAAACGGACAGGCTGAAGCAGCTAACCGAGTCATCCTTCGAGGCCTCAAACAAAGGCTAGACAAAATAAAGAAGGCTTGGGTCGAGGAACTGTACAACGTATTATGGGCATACCGTACAACCCCACACTCTACAACCGGGGAAACACCCTTCCGTCTAACATACGGGACCGAGGCTGTAATTCCCGTCGAAGTTCACGTACCCTCCAGGCGGACAGAGTCACCCCTAGACGAGGAGACGAACGACAAATCATTAAGAGAAGAACTCGACCTCGTCAAGGAAATTCGAACTGAGGCATCCCTCCGCGAAGCTTCACTAAAACAAAAAATTACCATCAGGCACAACGCCAAGGTGATACGATGAGAGTTCGACGTGGGAAGCCTTGTTCTAAGAAGAAACCACAAAAACTCTCGCAAAGGCAAACTAGCAGCTAACTGGGAAGGACCCTATCGCGTCTGAGCAAAAACGGAAAATGGGGCCTACTACCTAGAACATCTCAACGGGGAAGAACTTGCTCGACCATGGAACGCCAAAAAGCTAAAACAATACTATAGCTAAGGCCCTAATTCTTGGTTTGACCCGTCACGACGACGAACGTCAGCTACCGACCACTATGCACGCCTAGGTACAAGCGTCGCATACCAGCAAAGCAGACGCCCGCTCAGTAACGAGCCGAGTACCTGCTCGACGGCGGTCCTCGATCGAGCATCGTCGTCGTCAAAGTACCATGACTGGCAGAACCCCAGCTCGCGATGGGACGTTCACGCCGCGAACTCAGGCCTCAAACGCGACCTGAGCTCCGCATCCCCGCTAGGATAT
Organism: Lathyrus tuberosus; assembly: GCA_022829125.1. NCBI lineage: Eukaryota > Viridiplantae > Streptophyta > Magnoliopsida > Fabales > Fabaceae > Lathyrus > Lathyrus tuberosus. The sequence continues at coordinate 1,361,034 of JALAZF010000446.1, forward strand.
TCCCCGGCCGTTCAATCAGTACCCCTCACTGTCGAACACATCTACAATGAGCAATCCCCCTAAAAATTCGCATAAGTCAAATACTCCCTATCACGGGCAGACACACATTCACAACGAGCATGAGTACAATACTTAGCAAAAAATAAAAGCAAGTAAAACCATGCAAATAACGGAATCGAACATATAATTTAAACATAAATAAGTGGCCACTAGGACCACGGATGTGCTGGATTACATAAAATGGGGGCCATCCCCCCCAAATAGATTACAACAATTACTCGGCACGCAGGCCAAACAAGTTACAACAACAAAAAGATAAACCCCTCACACGTCCATCTGATCGGCAGGCTCGGGCTGAGGCCCCTGGCTCTCCGCGGGCTGATCCTCGACATTTCCTTCAAGAAGGGCGTCGGGCATAACGATCCGGCCATCCTCAACATGCGCCAGATAATGGGTACCCTCGACAAAGAAGCCAAGCTCGGGGTTCACCACCCGCAGTTGAGCCACGGCATTTCTGAAGGATTCGTTTGCGACGACAATACTGTCATCCTCGGCCATCAGCATACGGGCGACCAGCTCAGATCTCATCTTTAATTCCTTCACATCTTCCGGCTCATCCTCACCCAGGGCGTTGACCACCCTCAACTGCTGGACCAGCTCCTCGGCAGCTTTCTTCTCCGCCGCCAGCGTGGAATTCTCCTTTTTCAACCTGGCCACCTCCTCCTCAGCCTTCTTCCGAGCTTCATCTGTACCCTTGACTTCTTCTTTGAGGGACGCCATAGTAGCTCGGGCAGCATTAAGTTCGAACTCAGTTGCAGAGTCCCCTTCAGCATAAACGGCTGCCATCTCCAGCATCCTAACCAAAGCTGAAGCGTCTTGAGCCACCAATGCCCTCTTGCTCGGGCGGTCCATACTTTCCAAACGAAGAGACTTAGCCCGAGGCACGACCAAGGAGTTTCCCTTAAAGAATCTCCTATCAAGGATGCAAGGAGGAAGCTCGAACTTCCCTTTCTCCGGTACCCGAGTGAGATCCACAATGTCAGTAACCCTTGGCCGATTGGATCATCCGGTCAAAGGAAGGGGAGATCCCTGGGGAGTCGGAGTAGGAGAAGAGGTCCCCGCAGCAGACTGAACCAGAATGGGAGCACGTGCACCAGCGAATCGAGACTTAAGGGGAACCGCTCCGGTCTTGTTCCTCGCAATAGCATTCTTCACAACCCTCTCATGGGCCTGAGGCATCTCACCTGCACAAACAAAAGTCAAACATGTTAGACACGAGGAAAGAAATAATGCGAGCAAATCTAAAATAACTAAGACTACCAAGCAGCTTATCGACTTCCGCAGGGGTCTTGCACTCCAGGAGTGCCTTGGTGTTAATAAACCGGTATTCGACCCTCTGGCTACCGTCCTCCTAGAAGATCAGGTTACCCTTGTTCGTCCAGCATTCCGCGAGCAGGAAGGAGTTTACGTACTTCACCAACGCCTCGTACGCCACGGCATCCTGCCCGTGTAGCTCGTACGGTTAGAGAACGTAGTCACTGGGCTTCTTGGTGAAATGATCAGGTGCCCAATGAATAGGGAACTTATAAGTCCTCTGCCCAATAAATTTCCCCGCCTCGTCGCGCAGGTCGTTCCCATCCTCATCAACCTCGATCTCCCATACATATGTACTATCCTGTGCAGCTTCGGACACGGGCTCGACAACATAGTACCGCTCCTTAAACGTCCGTATCGACTCCAAAAATGGTTTAAACAATTTGTGAGGCTGCTTCAAAGAGACCCAACCATACTGCCTCCCCGACAGCTGCATTTGAAGATGGAAGACGGTGAAGAATAGAGGAAGAGTAGTCCCTATGGCGAGGTGCTCGCACACCATCTCGAACGCCCGGATGAAAGCCAACGAGTTCGGGTGCAGTTGCGTGGGGGCCAACTTCAAGTGCACGAACACCGACTGCTGAAAATCGGTGAACGACAACCTTAGACCCAACTCCTTGAATGCGTACTCATACATTACAAAGCGTTCCCCGTAGTTTGTGCAGACCCTGTCGTCCTCAGAGGGAAAGTGCACCTTCCACTCCCCCTCTGGCCCGACCTCCGTGAAGATATCCCCTAAGTACGTTGCAAAGGTAGACACGTGCTCGGCAGGTTCGGCCACCTCCCATTCCTCCGCGGAACCCTCAACGGCGTCCTCGTCCATAACGTCCAACTCTTCCTACTCCCCGACCTCATTGGGGGTACTCGAAGCCGTCGAACTACTACTATTCGAGGAACTTGTTTCTTCCTCGGATGAATCCAAGATAATCTCTCCATCGGGCCCCGTCGCCATGTCGATCACCTGAAAAGCAGAGAAGAATATGAATTCGACAATAAATCAAATCCACCCTTCCACCACTAGTCAAGTGAAAGGGCGCGCAAAGGGCTGAGGACAACGTCCCCGGCTAAGCCCTAACATCAAAAGAAAACTAAAACGAATCCTCCCTAAGCGAGGAGCTTTCCCGCACTCATACCCAGTTTTCGTTTGAAGCTTCACCGGAATCTGGGAGTATTCGACCCGAAAAGTCATCAGCCACTCAGAAGATGAACAATCACGACGGTTACACAAGCATCGTCGTCGCAACGACGCCGTGAACCGCTCTCCTCACCAAAACATACTAACACATCCGGCGACATGTCAGAAGTGGAAAAATGGCACGACCACCGTCCACCACCAACAATCACCGAAAACTAATCTATTTCATCCTCTAACCTAACCTTAACCGCATGCAATCTACCATTGACCACCCAAAAAAGAGTTAAAACAAGCTCAAAATCGGGAACTTACTTGAGTTAAGAAGACTAAAGTGGTTGCTCGAAGCTTGAAGCGGTGGTCGGAGTAGCAGATGGCAGTGACGGGCAGGAATGCTGAAGGAGATGAAGAGAAATCAGAGTGAAAAAGTCCAAAATGAGACGGATTTTCCCCTTTTATACAGAGGGGCACGTGCAGTGGACGCGCTCGTAGCTCATGATGGCTATCAACTAGCCATCATTGCCTAGTAACTGCTACACGGAGCTCTAGGCACACATGGCGCCCCAACGTTTCCAATTCTGACTAACCGTTAGTCTCCCCGGACGACGGGCAACACGGTCACGGTCATGAATGCCACAGACACCAGGGGTCACGGACGCCACCAGTCACGGGCGCCCCGAGGCGGCCCTCCTCGTCATCAAACGACGACCTCACGCTAGCTCCCCAGAGCAACGAGCTATCCATAAGTCATCATTCCCATGCTCGCGAGCATCGACTTAGGGGGCTCCTGTTCTGGACTGGACCAATGGCCAGACACAGCCCAATCCACTTCTAATCCAAAGCGGCCCAAATTGCCTAAGTCCAATCCACAAAGGGGGAAAAGTTACCTTTCTGCCCTTCCAACCGGGCAGAGACTGCATCGCACCTCCCCGGAAACGACGCCCGTTACGCACAACTTATCCACTCCCCGAACAGCTGTGGGCAGGTGCCCGAGACTATGCCTGTGCCCGACATAACGGCTAGTTTTGGTCACCCTGCCCGACATAACGGCTAGTTTTGGTCACCCTGCCCGACATAACGGCTAGTTTGGGTAGTTACCTATTCTTCGGGAAAACAGTTATTTCGTCCCGAAAATAGGACCGTTGGCCACGCACTAGGGGCTCTATATAAACCCTCTCGCTTGAGAGAGTCAGATATCCAATATTCACCCTACGAACTAACACTTTGTGCTTGCCCTTTTCTCTCCGACCCTTTCTTACTTGAGCGTCAGAGTGCCTTGCAGGTACACCCCCTCTTCCTCTCTATACGACCAGCATCCCAGGCGTACTTGGTGGCCCACTTCTACAGGATCTGATCCAGCCTTCACGATCATGCCTAAATGGAGACAATGAAGAAGACACAATTTGAGATGGATGAGCAAATACGACAATTGCTCTCACAAAGGAATCAAACAAATAATTCAATGGGTGGTGATATGGATGAGGATGATGATGTGGATGAAGATTTAGTGATGGTGGTGATTGATTTTTTTTGTTATCTTACTTTTAAATATTAATTTTTGTAAAATATTTCTAATTATTTTGAATTTAATAATTTTTAAGTGAAATTCATATTTTTAATTATTATTTGAAAATATTCATATTTTTAATTATTAATTGAAATTCGTATTTTTAATTGTAAAAAAAAATCACATTTTTAATTATTATTTGAAAATATTTGTATTATTTATTAATTTTTATATTTTTGTTAATTATTAAATATATTTTTTAATAAAAAATAATATGCGAAATGGAAATCATGTGGCAAATATATGATAAGTTTCATTTTGTGGCGTGGTAAACACGACGCAAATCTGACATAATTTCATTTTTGTGGCGTGAAATTCACGTGGCAAATCTGTGAACCTGCGCTATACTTTTGTCTTATAGTTGAGTAGGTTTGCTATACTAGTAGAATTTTATAGTGTAAAATTCACCTAGCAAAGTGTTACGATGTGAAAATCATATGGTAAAATTGTGGTGTGATTTTCATGTGGCAAAAAGTTGCCACAAGTGTTTCTGCTGTGTAATTTTCTATGTCACTAAATAAAGATGTGAATTTCATGTTTGTGGAGTGAAAATCATGTTTTACTACCGCTTTTTTAATAATGAGGTCATTATCCAAATTTGTGTCCCTATTCATTTTTATGGGATTTTTCTACCAATTATAAATATTTGTGTGAATACCCGTTCAAGAAAGGCCAAATTGTCATCCATTTACATTTTTTTTTTAATTTTAACGAGATTGAATTTGTGTTTTCTTAATGTAATATATCAATTTGAATGATTATTTATATTTTTAGTATACAAATAAATATTAAATAAAATAGTAATAAGGGCATGCAATGTTGCATTCAGCAGTAGGTACATGTCTTAATCCAACAAATAAGTCACAACCTTTTTTTCATGTTGAAATGAAATAAAGAATGATTGACCATATAATCAGTCAAGTTGAAAATAATAGGATTTGGATATCCGATTAATCCGCCTCAAAAAATGGATTATTTATTTCCTAAGCCTCCTTCCGCTAAATCATCGGTTTCATACGTGCGTGCCTATAGTTGTATTTCATTATTAAAAATGTTCAACCGGCTTTTCACATTAAATACATAATAATCAGAAAGAACATTTAATGTTATTAATACCGAAGATGATTCTTTAACCCCACTTACACATGATATATTATTCAACATTATCATTACCATTAATTATCATGATCGAGATAGATAAGGAGATAAACATTAATCCTTCCGTCTCATAAAAAATGTCATATTTCAATCATCTATGATTTTTAAAAAAATAATTAGATGTATTTGTTTTGATGATAAAACTAATATCATTTACTAGAATATTTCTATTAATAGTGATTAAAAAATGTGAAAGTTAATAAATAGGGGTATGGCTGTGAAAAAGTAATAATAAATTTTGCATTGATATTGAAAAAAGACAATTATTTTAAAACAGAGAAAAAGTGCAAATGAGACACTTTTTATGAGACGGAGGGAGTAAGTTCTTATAAAAAATGATGAATTTAATGTATTGAAAATTAAAATTGAAATGTTTATATATATATATATATATATATATATATATATATATATATATATATATATATATATATATATATATATATATATATATATATATATATATATATATATATATATATATATATATATATATATATTTCACAAATTTAAAAAAAATGTTAGTGCAGAATTAAATGGATTGAGTAGCGGACTATTCTTTAAAACATTTTAGACACTGTTTAAAATTATGCAAAGCAGTTACTCACCCACGGTGTCTTCAGGATAAAACAGTTTAATTATATATTGTACGATTACTACTTACGCGTTAGATAATTGGGGTGTAAAAATACACCATTTAATGATACAAAGACTAATCGAGTATGATGTAAATATCACTTAGTATCTGCTATAAAGACCAGTCGTAATAATTTCTCAATCGATGTGAAGTTCAAATAATTCACCAAAGAGAATTCAATAATGGTCGTTTGACCACTCAAAATCATTTCTCAAATAAGGAGATGTTCAAATAATTCTCCAAAGAGAATAAAATAATGGTCATATGACCACTCCTAATAATTTCTCAACGAAAGAGAAATTTAAATAATTCTCTAAAGAGAATTTAAAAAAAAAATTGAAAAATTCAATGAGTACAAAGAAAGAGGGAGAAGTTGTCTTTTTGACAATTCGAAAAACGCGGAGTAATGAGAGTGGAAAGGAAAAACTCGAGAAGTTTTAGGTGTGTTTTATAATGAAACAAGTGCATTTCTTATAAAATGGAGTAAGCTAGGCAATGTATCTACTCTAAGTAATGTGAAGTTACGGAATTTTTTCAATAAACACACAAACACACTTATTTTTCTAACAATGTCTTTAAGGAATTTTTTCAAATTCATCTCCATATTGGAATATTGATACGTTCCAACAATTCCCCACTTCAATTTAAAAAAGTGTTTCAGAACTAACGGCAAACGTTTTTAAGATTGTACATAAACAGACTTGAACATTTACGTAACAAGTAGGATTTCAATTCAACAAGATTGACACAATTGTCTTGAACTCTATCTCAGACATCAAACTCACACACAACCTTTTCTTCTGGTGTATTCTAATAAGAATGTGATTTAATGGCCCTGCACTTCTATCCCAATTTAGTAAAGGCTCTAGGAATTCTGCCTTGAAATTCCATAGGAACCGACCTAAGTTTCATAATCACATAGGTGAGACTATCAAGAGTACTCTTGTAGTTAAATAATAGATCTCATTAATAGTATATTATCTCATCCTCGTTTTACTTCAGGACTTGTGGTTCTCTTATTTACTAGCATGATCACCTCATATTACTCATAACTTGTTATTACCCATTGGACATATCTCTTGAGCTCTAGTCTATTAGGTCGGGTTACCATCATGAGTAACTCATTTATCTATAGGAATTAGTCTTGTCTTTTTGGATGTATTATGGATTTTCTTTCTAGCTAATATTTTGTTCAAAGGACCTGCTAAATTTTCACCAGTGCGTACATGATCTACTCTCAAAACTCCTTTAGGGATTCAATCAATAACGTGATGTGCTTCATTTTTATTTGACGTCTCTTAGCATTATAATAATGATTCTTAATTATTGCAATAATCGTGGTACTATTGCAGTGAATCAACACAACTAGCATATGTTTTTTTCATAAAAGGATCTCTGCTAGCAAGCATCTTATTAACCAACTTGCTTCTCCACTAGCAGACGCTAATGCCATCATTTCACATTTCATTTTGGATTGAGCCAGGATAGTTTGTTTCTTTGATTTCTAAGATACAACCCCTTTAACTATGCTGAATATATAGCCACCAGTTGTTTTAGAATTATTTGATAAGGTATTTCTATTTGCATCATTATGTCCTTCAAGTACATCTGAAAAAAAAACTAATAATGTAGAATAAGATTCATGGTCCTTTTAAGGTATAACATGACTCTATTAATGGCTTGTGAATGTTCATTACTCGGTCTACTTGTAAACCTGCACAACAATCCTACGACATATGCAATGTCAAGTCTAATACAATCAGTGACATACATATGATTGTCAATAATGCTTGCATATTCATTTTGTCTAATACTGTCAACAATGTTCTTAAATAGTTTAGCACTAGGATCGTATAGTGTACAAACATGTTTACAATTAAAGTAGTTATATTTGTTTAAGATCTTCTCCACACAGTGATATTTATCCCAAGAAATTCCTTGTTAGGATCTATACATCATTAACGACATGAAGATTTGATCCAAATATGAGTAAGTTGTCTACATCGAGACATATGATAGTGCAAATGCCATTTTCTGATTTATAATAAACACATTTGTCACATTCATTCACTTTGTACCCATTAAATATTATTAAGTTATCAAAATTTTCATGTCAATGCTTTGGAACTTGTTTTAGACCATACATAAACTTATCTATCTTACTGGCCTTGTTTTCTTGTCCATGAATCACAAATTCTTCTGCTTGGTATATATATATATATATATATATATATATATTTATAAGTCGATGTAAAAAAACTATTTTAACATCCATTTGGTGTACTGCTAAGTTATAAATAGAAGCAATTGAAATCATTAGTCTAATAGATGTAATTCTAGTGACAAGAAAAAAAGTATCAAAGAAATCTATGTTTTTCTCTCTATCTAAAATCTTTGGCCACGTGGAGAGCCTTGTATTTATCAAATATGTCATCAGGTTTTGGTTTCTTTTTCAAAATCCATTTACAGTCGATTGGTTTGCAACCAAGAGGCCAGTCTACTAAATGTCAGGTCATGTTAGATTCTAAAGAATCTATTTAATCATTAATATCTTCTTGCCAACAAACTGCATCCAGAGATGACAAGGTTTTTTTAAGATTTGTTGGATCTTCATCTACTATACAGGTCAAATAAGTTGGCCCATAAACTTTATCAATTTTTACTCTTTTACTTTGTCGAAGTTCTATTTCTATTTTGTTGAAGTTATGTTTCTACTCTGTCAAAATTTTGTCTCTACTCTGTCGTTGCTTTCAGTGCTTCTTATCACAAGAATACGATTCCATTTAGTTCCCCCGCTATTTCTAAATTTGAAAGGAAAATTTTCTTCATAGAATTCAACATACTTTGATTATATGATCGCTTTAGCATTTAGGTCATACCACATATATGCATTATTGTTTGTTGCATACCTAATGAATGCACATTCATATTCTTTACTAGCAAATTTAACTCGCTTCAAATCTAGAATTCTAACATAAGCCACGTATCCCCAAGTTCTAAAATAATGCAATTTTTTTTTCTTTTCTTTAATATCTCATAAGAAGAGATGTTAAATTTAGACTTGGGAACTCTATTTAGGACATACCAAACAGTCAATAAAATTTCTCATACTAGTGAGATGCAACACCAAAATTCAACATAATAGTAACGCTAGCTCAATAAGAGTTATGTTCTTTCTTTATGCTTTTCCATTCATTTCATGAGAATATGGTGTAGCAGTTTCATGTACAATTCCATGTTTATGAAATTCATTAAATAAACTAGAATCATACTCAGTTCCATATTATTTCAATACCTTTTAATTTTCTTACTAAATTAATTTTCACTTTCATTCACAGAAGTTTTAAACATATCAAGCGCTTCACTTTCATTTACTAAATTGATTTTCAATTTTATTCACAAAAATATCATTCTCAATGCTGGTGTACAAATCTACCCCAATAGTCTGACTAAACCTACCTTATTTAGAAGTACAACATAAACAAGATTTTTATAATCTCATGAGTATGCACGGCATCCATTAAGATTACAGTCTTTTTTCGGAGGTGGACTTCAGCTCCACTTCTCCAATATCGACAACATTGATGGTGTGGGCAACTCCCGACAACACATTTTTTTCCAGTATTTGTACATGTTTCAAACGTTGCACGATCATAACAGACATGCCGAGATGAGCCAATGTCTATCCACCAATCATGTTGAATTAAGTGGCCATAGGAATAAATTGCTCATTAGTCAGGTTAACTTGTGTATTAGATGTAGCAGGAGGTTTAGGCCTACTATTACATCTCTTAGTCACGTGACCCGGTTTTCCACAGTTAAAGCAAGTAAAAACAAGAGCATAATTTCTTTAAGGTGGTGGATGTTTCCTAGCAACTAGGGCCTTATAAAGGTTCACATTCTTAATTCCGCTCACAACATTACAGTTCTGGTTCTTTAATAGTTTGAAACAACTAAGACTTTTTCTTTTGATCTTGACTTTGAGATTCTTCTTCAATTTGAAGGCAAATAATCAGACTCTAAATTAAAAATTATTTTATTTTGTGGTGGAGTAAAATTTTTAAAATCTTTCAAACTAGGGGCAATTTATTCATAATAAAAGTAATTTAAAATTGACATTTAAACACATAACTTCAATGACGATCTCATGAACAATCTTTTGAAGTTCGTGACATTGAGCTTCCACGAACCTTTCATGTACCATATGATACTTCATGTAGTGACTAACAACATACTTTATGCTCCAGTCTCTTTGATATCATACCTCTTTTTCAAAGTTTCTTAAACCTGTTTAAGCCTCCACGAACCTTTCATCTACCATATGATATCATACTTTTTTGCTCGCATCTACTATAATAATAATATAAATCATTTGCGAGTCCATTTAGAATGTGATTTTTGCAGAGATGGTCATTCTCTTTCCATAAGGTGATTTCTTTATCGAGTTGTAAATCATTCGTTTTAATATGTGTAGCAGATTCGGCTTCAATAGAATTAATAATTCCATCTAAATCGTTAGATTTGTTGTTGTTAGTTTGTTTAGTTGATCCAAAAGAAGCAACAAGAATGTCATCGACCAGAATATTTGCAACCTTTTTAGGGTTAAGAAAAATTGCATTTTTTTGTTGTCAGCGTTTGAAGTGCCTTCTCCAAAACTTGAATGGTTTGTCAATGACAACAGTCGTGTAAATGCCAATAACTTATTCAGTAGCTATGGTAGTTTTAAGAAGTCTTAAAATTGTTATTTCACAGTTTTGAAAATTTGGTCACTGAAGAAATTATCGGTCGACTCGCAGACTAGTTCACTCTCTTTAAGACATTTTGCGACAATATTGCTCAAAGTTGTGCAAATTAATCACTCAAGCATGACGCCTCCATGACGATCTAGGAATTAGCATTCGTGTTGACGAAGATTTGTCCTATTGGCGATCTAGATATTAGCATTCGTGTTGACGACGATCTGTCATGTTGACGATCTAGGTATCAGGATTCGTGTTGATAACGATCTATCCTGTTGACGAAATTTTTTTCTATTAAGGATCTAAGTATCAACCTGCGTGTAGACAATGATTTGTTCTGTTGACGATCTAGGGATCAACATTCATGTAGACGACAATTTGTCCAGTTGAGAATCTAAGTATTAATTTTCTATTTACTTATGATGACTTAACTAAAAATAATATTAATTTTGCTAATTTTTTAATATATTATTATAATACAAATTTTAGCAGTATATCTTCCTATAAAATTAATATATCAAATCACAAACAATAATTGATCGTACCTGGATCAGACAGTTACTGGTGGCCAACGACGTCCGTCGAACTCCGGCTCCGGTGAGGTTGAAGGACGACCGGGGGGGGGGGGGTGAACCTGCAAGGCACTCCGACGCTCAAGTAAGGTGGTTGTCAGAGAAAAGCAGGTACAGAGGTGAGTAAGAAAAGTGACTTAACCTGACCCTCTCAAGTGAGAGGGTATTTATAGAGAGCCCCCAGCGCGGGGCCAACGGTTACTTGTATTGGGCTGGATTGTCAAGCCCAATCCAAGTAACTGCCAGGGCTTACGTGGCGTAGTGAAGACCAGCACGTGGTCTTCGCCCTGGGGTAACCGCTCCTAGATTTCTGGGATTAGGGCAGACCGAATCCTTCGGAAGTGAGAGGTTACTTGGAACGTGTCCACGTGGTACGGACCGTTAGACACTCCTCGCGGGGGAGGAGCCTTCTGTGTCGAGGACCTATCAAAGCGCACGATGGACATGGCCTCACGGGGATGAACCATGTCTGTCGAGGAGTTATATGTGGCATTCTCGCGGGGAGAAGCTGGTATGTCGGGGAGGTACCTCTCCGCCGGGGTGCGAGGTTCTCCTGTCCTGTTGACCCAAGTGCCCGACACTGTAAAGTGCCCGGGGGAAACGATGGTCTGCTCGTGGTAGTCAAGTGCCCTGCAGGAGGGTCTTATTGGGGCTCTCCATGCAGTATGGGTTGGGCCTGCTCGACTGTTGGGCAGCCTCGGCCCAGTCCAGAACAAGAGCCCCCCAAGTCGTTGCTCTGAGGTGTCAGAGTAATGACTTAAGGGTAATTGGCATGTCGAGGATACGCCAAGAGAGGAACCGAGGAGGTCGTTCATATGCGCGAAATTCCTTCGGCCGGATGAGAGTCGGGCAACGGGGAGATAAAGGGTTTTGGACTCGAAGCGTTGGGGAAAACCGAAGCGACACGCGTGGGGAGACGGGCGGCTGCATGCGTGCCACGTGTCGCCTGCCATAATTACCTAGGGAGGCTGGCTAGGGTAGCACACTCGAGTACCCTATGCCCCTCGAGTCTCGCGAGAACCGCTTATAAAAGCCGCCCCCCTCGTTCATTTTTCACTTTTCTCTCAAGAATCCCCTCCTTCCCTCTCTACTCTCTTCCGTCGTAGCTGGCAGCCGTCATCCGCCGGACGTTCCTTGCCGGAGACCTTTTCTCCTCAACAACCGTCGTTCACCGTCTGAAACCGCCGAAGACTCCGTGCCGGAACCCTAATTCGCCGTTTAACAGGTACTTGTTTCAAACTTGACCTTTATTTTACGTTTTTCTTCAATTTCAACTAGTGTAGGACGTTTCCTTGGTGAATTGATCATATTCCCATGAGAAACGGGAGGATTCCTGGCGAATACGGTGGGAATCTTTAGTTGTTGAGGGAGAGAGTGCGGAGAACTTCGCCCTCTTTTGATGAATATCTCGGGGATCAGGGACGAACACGTCGGGGACCCGTTGAATGTCTCGGGGTCCCTAATAATCAGTATATTTGTTAGTGCCGCGGGGACACGGGGCAGAACCTTCCGGGGAGGCGATGAATTCCCCGGTGGATAAGTTGATTCTCGGCCGATCGTGTCGGGGAGTTGAGAAAGCCTTGCCCCTTCTTCGCCCGTTCGCTTGAACAGCGGTGGAGGGGTGAATTTGATACGACCAATCGAATTCACCGTTTCCTTCTGCTTTTCAGGTAAATGGACGATTTGGTTGCGGAGGTGGCCGTAGGATATTTCGAGGAAAACGACGACCAGCCCGACTCCCCCATGGCTCACATGGCCTTTGCGCAAGAGAGGCCGCTCGAGGATTGGGTCTGCGACGAGGCCCTGGAGATGTCGTCCATCTTCGTTTACCCAGATGAGGACGACGCTTTATGTACCGTCGAGCACAAATTAATCGGATCCGGCAAGTCTTGGAAGGTTTTTCGTCCCGAGGAGAGTCATCGGTTATGCTCCTCTTACCGGGGAATGCGCATCCCCTTGTATGAGTTTATGTTCGAGAAGGCGGGGTGGAGGCTGCCTTTCACAGACTTACAAGAGGGGATCTTTACCTGGTTGCAGCTGGCGCCCTCTCAAATTCATCCGAACTCGCTAGCGTTTATTCGGGCCTTCGAGCTCGTTTGTAAATATTTAAAAATCGTGCCGACCGTTCGCCTCTTCTTCCGTATATTCCACCTTCAAAGATCGTCGGCCAGTGGTCGACACGGCTGGGTGTCTTTCAAGCAGAGCAAGGCACTGTTCCACACTTACTTGGATTCCATACGGGATTTCAAGTTCCGCTACTATTTTGTGAAACCGGTCACCCTAAAGGCCATCTATTCGTTGTACCGAAAAGTCACCCGCGAGGTCGACGGTCGTCCCGAGGAGGTACTGGAGCCAAAGTTTCCTCTGTACTGGATGGAGGAACACTTTAAGAAGGGAGTCGACAAATACAAGACGAAGCATGCTCAGATGGAGGCCTACGAGCGAGAAGCCTACGATAAAATCGTCGCTTTCGTTGAAAGCTTTACTGAAGCTCAGCACGAGACGCTGGACGGCCAACCGATAGTGAGCACAGACGGGCAAGTGAAAAAACAACGTCGTCTAATAAATACCCGCGTTCTGCTCGAGACCTTCTCCGACGAGGAAGCGATCGAGTTGTTAGGTGGTAAAAACGTCCCCGCTTTAGGTCTTCCTCGTATCTGTGTTCCTCGCCTTACTAACGTTTTCTTTCTTTTTGCAGGAACAATGGCCGGAGCCGATGAGAGGTTGAAGAAGCTGAAAGCGAAGAGGGCACGGGAAGCGCAGGCCCGGGGAGAGACGTCGCGCTCCAAGGACCAAGAGGTTGCTCCTTCTAGGGCCCCGCCCGAGGGTGTTTCCTCGGCTGCCATGCCCGAAGGTTCAAGTCAGACTCAGCCCGCTGCCACCGTGTCGGGGACTGCAGGTGGGCGCACAACTCCCGCGGGTAGCCAGTCTCCGGCTACCCAAGGGACTCCGAAGCGGCAACGGGTTGCGGAGGTCGTCGACCTGGGTGGTGACGACAGTCCCCCGCCCCTTCCACCTTTGACCTCCCGCCCTGCCACCAAAAGCCTCGCTTCTTCTCCGAGGTAACTTATCCTCGCGTCCCCCCTTCCGAGATCCAAACTGTGCTGGGGACTGCTACCGAAGCGAGGAGGAGGATGATTTTTGAGGATCTGTCGGCCGTCATGCGCCTCTGCTCGACCGCTATCATCCTTAATGACGAGACCCGCCCTGCTGCTGAACTTGCCCGCCTGCAGGAAAAGCTGGATACCTTGGGCGCTGAGATGCTCGGTATGCGCAAGGAACTAAAGGAGTGCCAAGATCTGAACAAAGAACAAAGCGAGGAGCAGCAGCGGGTCGAGGCCAAGCTTAAGAAAGCCGAGGAGACGGAGAAAGGCCACCTTGCCTGAATCGCTGAACTGGAGTTGGAGGAGAAGCAGCTTAAGGAAAGGATTGCCGAGTTGGAAGATGCTGTGCGGCCGGACGAAGGGGAAACTGAGGAAGACAGACTCCTAACCACTCGTGCAGCGTTTATGGCCCAACTCCGGAAGCTCGAGCAAGATCTCCGGCTATTCGAGGACGACGCTATTGAAACTGCAGGCATAGGGTTCCGCAGTGCTGTGGCAAAGCTTCAGGTTCTCAACCCCGACCTCGTCACCGACGGGATTGACCCCGACGCTGAGGTGGTGGACGGCCAGATAGTTCCGCTCGGTAGAGGAGGGCATGGCAATGATGGAGGCGAGCCAGACACGACTGAGACTGCTGCCGAGGATGCCGTATAGGATTATGTTTCACTTGGCCTGCGTGCCACTTTGTTCTTGCCCGGTTTGTGGGCTTTTTTGATGTACTATTTGCACAATGGTTATTTTTGCCCGGCTTGTGGGCCTATATTTGTAACTTTTTGTACTAAGGATTCTGCCCGATATTAGTACTTTGTAATACCTCTTTATTAATTTCGCTTGTGTGTGATGTGGTATTTGCTATACTTTATTTTTGCCTAAGTAATAGGGCTTTGGGATTTGCTCGACCTTGATAGTCCCTGACCGCGTGGAGAGCTGGTCGGGCGGTCGGAGGCGTGCCCCGACCTTCAACGAGGCTAAGAGTTCGATTGACGTCCTAGCCTCGTGGCATGAACTTCCCATCGCGAGCTGGGTGTTATGCCCGGTTGGTACGACGATGGTGGGCCTCGATCGAGGGATCCCCGCTGGATCAGAGGTCCTCGCGCACACACAACGCGGTCTCTGGTCGTCGTGTTCTGTATAGGGTGTCGCGCTTGTACCCTAACGCGTCCCCGTAATCGCGGTGCTAGTGAGCCGCGGGTAGTGTTTAACTGTAATATTGTTTTAGCTTTTCAGCGTTCCATGGTCGAGCAAGTTCTTCCCCGTGCAGATTTTCGAGGAAATAGGCTCCTGTCCCCGTTTTCGCGCGGACGCAGTACGGGCCCTCCCAGTTCGCGGCGAGTTCGCCTTCTCGCGAGTCTTCCTGGTTCCTTCGTAGGACGAGGGTGCCCACCTGAAAATCACGTTTAATGACTTTGTCGTTATAACATAGTGTTATTTTTTGTTTAAGTGACGCCTCTCGGAGAGAAGCGCCCGAGCGTGTTTCCTCGACTAAGTCGAGTTCTTCCCTCAAGGCTTCATCGTTCGCGTCCCCGTCGAGGGGGGCTGCCGTCCTCCTCGAGGGTTCCCTGATCTCCACGGGGATCACTGCCTCCGTTCCATAGGTCAAACGGAAAGGGGTCTCCCTGGTCGTGGAGTGTGGGGTTGTTCGGTAGGCCTAGAGGACGCTGTGTAGCTCCTCGACCCACCGTTGTTTGGCGTTGTCCAGTCGTCGTCTTAATCCTCGAAGGATCACTCTGTTCGTGGCCTCGGCCTGTCCGTTCGTTTGAGAGTGCTCGACCGACGTGAAGTGCTGCTTCGTGCCTAGTTTTGTGACGAAGTCTTGGAAGTTCCTGTCGGTGAACTGGGTTCCGTTGTCGGTGACGATGGCTTGAGGCACTCCGAACCGGGCGAGGATATTTCTTTTGTAGAAGCGTAGTATGTTAAAGGCAGTGATTTTGGCCAATGCTTCTGCTTCAATCCACTTCGTGAAGTAATCTACCTCGACGATGAGGTATTTGTTTTGATACGACCCCTGGACGAAAGGTCTGAGGATATCCATCCCCCACCATGCGAACGGCCACGGGGAGGATAGCGACGTGAGCTCGCTGGGAGGAGCGAGGTGCATGTCCCTGTGCCGTTGGCATTTATCGCACTTCTTGACGTGCTCCTTGGCGTCTTGTTGCATGGTGGGCCAGTAATATCCTGCTCGGAGTGCTTTACGAGCTAGCGACCGTCCGCCGAGGTGCTGCGCATTGATTCCCTCATGAATCTCCTGGAGTATGCCGGGAACCTTGGTCTCCTCGACACATATGAGGAGGGGAATAGAGAACCCTCGGCGGTATAGCTTGTCCTCGACTATGGTATACGAGCATGCCCGTCTCTTGACCATTCATGCCTCTTTGGGATCTTCGGGCAGTTTGCCTGTCATGAGGTATTCGTATACCGGGGTCATCCAGCAGCTGATGTTCCCTATGGCGTTGATGTCCGAACCCGTGACTGGTTTGTCAATACTTGGGTGGGAAAGCACTTCTTGTATGACGGACTTGTTCCCACCTTTCTTTTTCGTGCTCGCCAATTTTGACAGGACGTCCGCTCGGGCATTATGCTCCCGGGGGATGTGAGTTACTTCCGCCGAGGTGAACTTTTTCATCTTCTCTTTTACCAAGGCCAAGTATTCTATGAGACTGTCGTTCTTGGCTTGGTACTCTCCTCGGACTTGCGAGGCTACGAGCTGAGAGTCGGTGAAAAGTTTGACCTCTTTGGCGCCAAGGTCCTCGGCCAGCTTGAGTCCCGCGAGGAAGGCCTCGTATTCGGCTTGGTTGTTCGAAGTCGGGAAGGACAGTTCAAGGGACACCTCGATGAGGATGCCTTCCTCGTTTTCGAGGATGATTCCCGCCCCACTTCCCTTCGGGCTGGATGCTCCGTCGACATAGATTGTCCATTTCTGCGACCCATTGGTCGAGGGTTCAGGGACGGTCATCTCTGCTACAAAGTCGGCCAGTACTTGTGCCTTCAAGGCTTTCCTCCCTTTATACCGGATGTCAAATTCGGCGAGCTCCAGCGACCACCTGAGCATCCTCCCCGCCATGTCCGGTCGCCCGAGGAGCTGCCTGATAGGCTGTTCAGTCCTTACGGTGACGGTATGGGCGAGGAAGTAGTGGCGTAGTCTTCTGGCCGCGGTGACGAGGCCCAGTGCGACTTTCTCGATCTGCTGATATCTGAGCTCGGGGCCTTGGAGAGCTTTGCTCGTGAAGTAAACTGGCTTCTGTCCGTCCGAGGTTTCCCGAATGAGGACGGCGCTGACCGCTTCGCTCGTGATCGCAAGGTACAAGAAGAGTGTTTCCCCGTTCTCAGGTCGCGAGAGTACCGGGGGTTGCGATAGGACTTGTTTCAAGTGTGCGAGTGCTCGTTCGCATTCCTCGCTCCACTCGAACTCCGCTTTTTGCCGGAGAAGTTTGAAAAAGGGGAGTGCGTACTGTGCGGATTTGGCGACGAATCGGGAAAGGGCGGTGAGCATCCCGTTCAATGATTGTATTGACTTCTTCGAGTCCGGAGTAGGGAGCTCGGAAAAGGCTCTACACTTGTCGGGGTTTGCCTCGATTCCTCGTTCCGTGAGGTAAAATCCGAGGAACTTTCCCGCCCGAACACCGAAGGTGCATTTGTCGGGGTTAAACCTCATGCGGCACTTCCTCGCCGTGTCGAACACCTTCTTGAGGTGTGCGGCGTGGTTGACTTCTTCTGCAGACTTGACGATCATGTCGTCCATGTAGACTTCGAGCATGTCGCCAATTTCAGTCCGGAAAACCTTGTTCATCATCCGTTGGTAGGTCGCACCGGCATTCTTCAGACCAAAGGGCATTACGTTGTAATAGTAGTTGCCCGACGTGGTCATGAAGGCCGTGTGTTGCTTGTCGACCTTGTCCATGGGAATTTGGTTGTATCCTGAATAGGCGTCCATGAAAGATAGTAGTTTGTAACCTGCAGAATTATCGACCAGTTGGTCGATGTTAGGCAAGGGATAACAGTCTTTCGGGCAAGCCCGGTTGAGATCAGTATAATCAACGCACATTCTCCATTTTCCATTATTTTTCTTAACAAGTACAACGTTGGACAGCCATGTCGTGTATTTGGCTTCCGAAATAAAATTTGCCTCTAGGAGGTCTTTTACAGCTTTCTCAGCAGCCTCCGCTTTCTCGGGAGACTGCTTGCGTCTACGTTGTGCTACGGCCCTAGCGGCCGGATCTACCGCGAGCTGGTGGCAGGCTACTTCGGGGTCGAGGCCAGGCATCTCGGACGTGCTCCACGCGAAGAGGTCAGCATTCTCCCTCAGGCATGCCTTCAGCTGCTATTTTGCCAGGTCGGGGATCCCGGCGCCGATCTTCACGTTGCGATCTGGATCGTCCCCGAGGGCCACGAGCTCGAAGTCTCCATCTGGGATGGGGCGCGCTGGGTGGAGAGGCTGCCCGTTGTTTTCCGCCTGGTGGCCGGGGTCTTCGACTCTGTCTTCGTCGGGCTCGCCGGAGAACCTGCTGTCTAGGTCGACCGCGTTGACGCGCGGGAGAGGTACCTGTTCGGCATCTCGGGGTGGCTTGGCCACGGCCTTAGGTTTGGGACCAATGGAACTTAGGCCCTTGACGGCGTCGATGTCCCCGTGCATCGTCACTACTCGTCCCCTCCTCGTGTAGTACTTCATTTTGAGGTGGACCGTCGAGGGGACCGCCGTGAGTTCGGCAAGAGTGGTCCTGCCGAGGATGCAGTTGTACAGAGATGGGCATTCAACCACCAGGAAACGGATCTTCACCTGTCGGGTGGTGTCTTCGGCCCCGAACGTAACCATTAGCTCCACGTAACCCCATGGTCTGGTGGTGGTTCCATTGAACCCCTGTAGATCTGACCCGACGTACGGGGTCAAATGCCTCTCGTCCAGCTGAAGGGTCCCGAACAAGTGAGAATACATGATGTCGACCGAGCTCCCCTGGTCGACTAGGATTCTTCGGACGTCGAAGTTCGCCATTTGCGCCCTGACTAGGAGGGGAATAATGGCGTTCGGGGCTCCCCCGGGGAGTTCCTCGAGGTAGAAGGTGATGGGATTGGAGTCTCCCCGCACTTTCTCCAGGGTGGTCGTTTTCGCGGATGTCGCGGATTCCAGTTCGTCAAACTTCCGTTTGATCGACCCAACCGATACTTTCCCGGGATCGCCTCCGGAGATAACCATTGCTTTGGGGAAGCCTTAGCAGGTACTGCGGGCCGTGACGGGGCCCTCGTCGGGGAAAGTCGCCCACATGGTGCGGATTGCCTCTTCGCCCTCGATGATTGGGGGAACGAAGAAGTCCTTGGGTCGAGTGACGCTGAGGGCGACCTGAAGCTGGCTGTCGCCGGGAGGAGGTGTTGCCTCCTCGACGTTTTGTGCTTCCTTTGAGCTGGGACGAGGAGGGTCGTTCTGTTGGGCATACTTCTTCAAGTGCCCTTCTTTGATGAGGATCTCAATGGCATCCTTGAGATGGATGCAATCTTCGGTCACGTGCCCGTGGCTTCGGTGGAACCTGCAGTACTTAGATTTGTCAACGTTTGGCTTGGGAGCAGCGGGCTTCGGGAAGCGAACTCCTCCTTTCACAAACTCGGAATTCTGGCAGTCTGAGAGGATCCGAGACCGGGTAGTGTTGAGCGGCGTGTATTCCGTGAATCGGCCAGCTGGTCCGCGTTGTTCCCGAGGCTCTCGGCCGCGGTTCTCTTTCTTCTTTTCTCCTCCCGTCGGGGAGAAGCGTCATCATCTTTTTGGCCGCGGGGGCCTTCTATACGTCTCGTCTCGAGAGCAATCTGAGCTGCTTCCGTCTCCTCGAGTTCGATGTACTTCTGGGCTCGAGCAAGAAGGTCTTCGAGACGCCGGGGCCTTCGGAGGCCTATGGATTTGGCAAAGTCCGACCCGGCGCGTAGTCCGTGGATAATTAAGTATTTCTTTATGTCGTCGGTCGTATGGACCTCGACGACTTCCTTGTTAAACCTCTCGATGTAGTTTCGGAGGGATTCGTTCCTCCCTTGGAAGATCTTTTCTAGGGCAGCCTCTGTTTTTGGGTGTCGACGAGACGCCGTGAAGTGTTTGGTGAAGCGTTGCTTCAGTTGCTTCCATGACGTGATCGAACCAGGTTCCAGACCCTTATACCACGTCATGGCTCCCTTCCGCAAGGTGGTGGGGAACAGCCTGCACCTGATGGCTCCCCTGACGTTTCGAAAGTCGAGCATCGCTTCGAAATTCTCCACGTGATCGTCGGGGTCGGTCAGCCCGTCATAGGTCCCCAAGTGTGGAGGTTTCTCCATGCCTGGAGGGATTGGGGCGTCCATGATTTCCCACGACAAAGGGGTCCTCTGGTCCTCGTCGTCGCTACCAGCCGGGGATCTCGAAGGTGATCGATGGTGCCGTGGAGGGGAGTTCCTCGAATGGTTCTTTGGTCTCTCTTCGGTCTGCTTGGACTTCTTGGAGATGGTGGAGGCCCTGGGCTCCTTCCG
The DNA here is from genome assembly GCA_022829125.1 of Lathyrus tuberosus. Classification (NCBI taxonomy): domain Eukaryota; kingdom Viridiplantae; phylum Streptophyta; class Magnoliopsida; order Fabales; family Fabaceae; genus Lathyrus; species Lathyrus tuberosus. The sequence goes on from JALAZF010000446.1 coordinate 1,381,794, forward strand.
AGGGGGGGAACGAGGGCGTTTGTGGGTGACCGCCGGCTGGGGACGCTCGAGACGCGGTCGACGACCATAGCGTACGGGAGACGGGGTCCGAGAATCTTCGGAAGGGGTCCTTCGCGGGGAAGGAGAGCGACAAGGTGACTGGGGACGACGATGTCTTCGTGGGGAAGATCGTTGCGCCCGTCCCTGTTCCAAGGCTTCAATTCTGGTGTTCTGCTGCGCAATCAGCTGATTTGTCTGGTTGATCAATGCAAACAGGGCTACGGTGCTTGGGTCCGCGTTGGACGGCGGAGCAACTGGCTGGAGAGTGGTTTGCTGGTCGTCCGCGCGGACGATGTTATGGGTCGCATCCTGGGAGTCCGGGGAGGCGGTCTGTCCGTCCCTTATGTCGCCTTCGCCCCCGTGGAGGATGATGGCGTCCTCACGGTGGCTCCCGTTTTCCAGTTGTGCGAGCACGGTGTCCAGAGCCTGGCTGACGGTCGGATTGGCCATGTTGGTGATGAATAGAGGAAGCTTTGGTTTATCGAGGAGAAAAACGGGGAAGCTTATGAGTTCCCACAGACGGTGCCACTGATCGTACATGGATCAGACAGTTACTGGTGGCCAACGACGTCCGTCGAACTCCGGCTCCGGTGAGGTTGAAGGACGGCGGAGGGGTGTACCTGCAAGGCACTCCGACGCTCAAGTAAGGTGGTTGTCAGAGAAAAGCAGGTACAGAGGTGAGTAAGAAAAGTGACTTAACCTGACCCTCTCAAGTGATAGGGTATTTATAGAGAGCCCCCAGCGCGGGGCCAACGGTTACTTGTATTGGGCTGGATTGTCAGGCCCAATCCAAGTAACTGCCAGGGCTTACGTGGCGTAGTGAAGACCAGCACGTAGTCTTCGCCCTGGGGTAACTGCTCCTAGATTTCCGGGATTAGGGCAGACCGAATCCTTCGGAAGTGGGAGGTTACTTGGAACGTGTCCACGTGGTACGGACCGTTAAACACTCCTCGCGGGGGATGAGCCTTCTGTGTCGAGGACCTATCAAAGCGCACGACGAACATGGCCTCGCGGGGAGGAACCATGTCTGTCGAGGAGTTATATGTGGCATTCTCGCAGGGAGAAGCTGGTATGTCGGGGAGGTACCTCTCCGCCGGGGTGCGAGGTTCTCCTGTCCTGTTGACCCAAGTGCCCGACACTGTAAAGTGCCCGGGGGAAACAATGGTCTGCTCGTGGCAGTCAAGTGCCCCGCAGGAGGGTCTTATTGGGCCTCCCCATGAAGTATGGGTTGGGCCTGCTCGACTGTTGGGCAGCCTCGGCCCAGTCCAGAACAATAATGTATTATATTTTATCACAAAAATTTGATAATGAATGAGTTGATCATATGATAAATTTTTAACTATTTAATTATAATATATAAATAGTATTTAAAATTTATAATTAAAAAATGAAATATAATTGTCAGAAATAAAAAAATAAATAAAATCATTTTGTTATATAAAAATTGGTTATTAAAATTAAATCATATAAATTAATTTTAATAGGAAATAAAATTTGGTTAGTAAAATAAAATTATATAAATTAAATTTAAAAGAAAATAAATTTTAATAAAAATTAGTTTAAATAAAATAAATATTTGATTAATTAATAAAAAGAATTTTGTTAAAACTGACTATATCCAAAATCAAATACGAACCAATTACTTGTCTGCTGCGCTCCTAAATTTATATGGTCAGTTTTCCAAACGATATATAATAAAATGCATTTTATTTTTATAACTTGTAAACTTTCCCCAAAAATTTAAGAGCTCGATATTTTGAACCCAAGTTAATATTTTCATAGTATATGTTAAAAAATATATGATACTTTTGAGAATCCCTTTTGAACCCAAGTTAGGTCATCCAACTCATATGACCAAGAAATGCAGTGCAACAAATAGCAGGTTCTTCATAATTGAATATTTTAATTTGAATTTCTGTACAATACTTATACAATCAATTAAATGTATTATTATGACGTTTCCTTTAAAAACGCCACCTACCAATGTCACATTTTTCTCTTGTTTTCTAGTGACAATATTAATTTTTTTTTTTCGGTTTTGCACCACCAGTTTAATCTGGTTCGGGGTTAGTTCTGGTATCAAATGGTTCCAGTCTCCTCCCGATCGCAGTTACAGGAAATCGAACTGTGGTCCTCTCTATCAAATTCAACATCAATCACCACTGGACCAACTAACGATTGGTAGTGACAATATTACTTTATGTGAGTGTGTAATATGTATGTATGATGCGTAATAATGATTAAAAAACAATAATAATGATCCATTCATCTTTTATTTACCAATTAAAACCCCTTCATGTTCTTTACCTAAAAAAAACTCACGTTATTGGCCAATGCCAAGCCCCGGTTGACCTGACTCTCTCAACCAATGTTTTAAAAATTGAATCAGAGATTGAATTGGTGAAACTTATCGTTAAGACTCAATTAGTTAAATCGGTTAAATTTACGGTTGAACCGTTTATTAAATAAACAAATAATATGAAATTAAATTTCATGTCACACATAATTATATATTCACAACTTAAAAAAACAAATATTTTAAAAATCCATTATAAATTTAATATAACAATATCGATAATATATAACATAACATAGTTCTACACTTCATTTCAACCATCATTTAAAAATATTTTGACCAAATTAAAAAATTACAATAAAATAAATTAAACTAATTCAAACCAAAATTAAAATAATAGAATATAATAACTTAAATAAAGATCAAATAATTAAGAATACCTAAATTATATAAGACAAAATACCAAAATATAAAAAATACAATATACTTCACTAAACAATAAAAAATTGAATTTGAGTTGAACTACAACAAACAAGTCGTAATTGACAATAACAAACAATATTGACTTGTACGACAATCAATATTGAGCTGGACATCGTAATTATGTTTGAAAGAGATGACATCATGATGATGGAGTGTGGTTGAAAGAAAAACTATAATGGAGTGACAAAACTTAAAAGTTTGTTTGGTTGTAAAAAACACACATAATTCTTTTTTGTGATTGAGGAATGTATGTTAAATTTTGATATTAACATATTAAAATTAAAAAATGTCAATTTGATGCATTTTTTTTTGAACCAGATGGTTTTACAAAACCGGCCCTGATTCTTTGGTTCGAATGCTTTTGGACGGTTCAATCTGATTTTTTCGGTTTTACTCCGGTTTTGATCCACTAGCGATTTTGAAAGGTTGACCCAACCAGATTCTTCTTCGGCTCTCGGTTCAACCGGTTGATCTGACTGGTTCAGTCCAATTTTTAAAACATGGCTCTTAACACCCAAAAGAAAAAAAATTAAAATATTAAAAATTGAAAACTATCTTGAAAGAGTAATACAATATGAGATGGAATTGAAAATAATTAATGGAATAAAATTGTTATAAATTCATGAACATTTAATATCTATGTGTGTGTTCCAAAATGATAAGAAAAGTGGAATGAAGTAAATGCTAATAAATGCAAGGGAAACAGTCCACCGTAGAAAGAGGATAAAATATCACATGGACAAATGTGGTGGTCCTAAGCATTACTTGTCTCCTCCATACACCTCTCGCCGGTGTCGCCACCGGCTCCACTTCCTGGTCCGAGGCGTGGGCGTAGAGGCGTTAGTGACGACTTGTAGGCGACACTTGAGCACTTGAGCACTTAGGCACGACGCATTAGAGCAATCGGGCAACTCGCGGCGTTATGAGGCGGCGTGTTGCTCTCGTTTTGGTTGATGCATGCGTTTGGATTTTGAATTCGAAAAGAAGCAACACTTCGTGAAGTGTTGCGGAATGAAAAAAGGCAACGCTTGAAAGCAATGCAACTTTCAGTTAAAAATGTGTCGTTTCATCAAGGGTCACATCTTTGTGAAATAACACATACATGACCTATAAATACTCCATTCTGAATTCAGAAACTCATATAAAAAACCGAATATCCTCTTAAACAAATTTCAAACTTTCTTTGTTACAAATCGTATTTCTGCGTTCCGACTCTAAGACTTATTTGAGAGTGCTTGAAATACTTTTAAGAAAAGTGACACCTTTCACAATTTAGACCTAAATCCATTCAACTTTATCGATATTTCGAATAGTCTTAAAAGTATTTAGAAGCCACTGCAGTTTCAAGCATCAAAGTTATGAACCAGGACCTTGTTAAGTTAGATCGCTTTAATGGAACTAACTACATCTGATGGCAAGATAAGATGCCATTCTTACTTACCACGAATTCCTGAACTAACCGAGGATGAATCTGATGAACTCAAAAAGGAGTGTAAGAAACGTATAGAGGACGAATTGCTATGCCATGGACATATCCTGAATACGCTATCTGATCATCTCTACAACCTTCATACATATACTCAGTCTGCAACAGAAATCTGGAAAACACTCGAGTTTAAATTCAAGGTCGAAGAGGAACAGGGCCGACCCAACGCGTTTTGAGGCCTAAGGCGGAATTTGATTTAAAATATTTTTAAAAAATAATATTTAATTAAAATTAAAATTTTTAAATAAATATTTTTTAAAACTTTTTTATAATTAATGTTAATTTTGATGTGTGTAGAGAATTTAAAACCAACGCTATTGGTTATTGAACTGAAAAATATTTTTAAAATGATAAAATTGAGATATTTTAAAAATTAATATTTAATTAAAAATTAAATAAACTTTTTAAATTAATAAATTTTATAAAATTTTTACACGATAGACAACTAAAGAATTTAAAACTGTGCCATTGATTATTGAACTGCAAATATTTTTTAGCTTTAAAATTGTAAAACTAAGATGGTAAGAATTGAACACAAGTATTGTACCATAGTCATAGATAAACAAAGTTTTATCGTTTGACACATTCCATTTGTTGTAATTTGTTTTGAAAAATATAAATTATATGTAATTTGAGGTCTACTTTTTCAACATTTGAGGCCTATTTTAAGGTCCAAAAAGATGAGGCCTAAAGCCCTTGTCTTACTAGCCTTGTAGTACTTCTTGTACAAAGAAGTTTTTAATTTCTAAATACTTTGATTTTAAATTTCTAGATTCCAAGCATATTCTTCCCTAAGTGCACGAGTTGCAGGTTCTAGTGTATAAAATAAAAGTTGTGAAAATAGACATTTTTGAGACCTTTCAAGTTGATGCAACCATTGCAAAATTACCTCCTTCGTGGAAAGGCTATAGAAAGAAATTGTTGCACAGTTTTGAGGACTTCTCTTTAGAGAAAATCGAGAAACACCTTCGGATCGAGAATGAATCGAAGAAAAGGGAGAAATTAGAATCTGTTGGTCTTTCGAAAGCCAATGCTGTGACCGCCAAAATGAAAAAGAAACATGATGACATGAAGATTAACCTTGGACTTAAAAAGGAACAAAACAAGTTAAAAAATTCTAGCGGTCCAAAAGGTCTGAAAGGCGGTTGTTTTGTACGTGGAAAACCCGAACACCGTGCTCGAGATTGTAGACACAACAAGTTAAAAAATGAGATCAATGCAGTTCATGCAAATGATGACATAATCGATGCGGTAAATGAAATAATGGCAATCAAAGGCAAAGTGCAAGGATGGTGGTATGACACATGTGCTATAGTGCATGTTTCTTATGACAAGGTTGCTTTTAAAACCTATTACGAGGCAAATGATTGACAAGAAGTATAAATGGAAAATGAAGTACGATCTAAAGTTGTTGGAACCGAATCTGTCGAACTCAACTTCACTCCCGGAAAAAAAGTAACACTTGTTAATGTGCTTTATGTCCCCCACATGAATAGGAACTTGTTAGTGGAGATTTGTTGGATAAATCAGGAGTTAAATATGTATATGAATCGGGTGAACTTATATTGACCCGTAATGATGTATTTATAGGAAAAAGATATTCTACTGAGGGAATGATCAAACTATGTACTACAAATAAATCCAGCTGCGTCCCACTTCCTTCTTCAAAGATTTCATACTCTTTAATATGAAATTTCCTTAAAAATACATGAATGAGTTTTATGACAGACTACATGCTAAACTTAGACTTAGGTTTGACAAAATTTAATTCGACCCAACCTACTCCTATCCTTGGTTATAACTATCAGATTTTTATCTGACATTTTGAGAGTAAATATTTTAAAAAAAGTATAAAAGTGGGAAGATATAAATTATGAGAGATGCGTTATTAGTATTTTAAAACTACGTAGAGGTCCCAAATATAATATGAGGGGTGCTAGGTATAATCCATAGGTTCCAAATATAATATGAGGGGTGCTAGGTATAATCCTTGCCTCCTTTACAAAGTAAATAGGTAGCCCACACAAAAGTAATACCGGGCTTCTACCAAAAAGCCCAATTTAAAATAGGAAGGAAAAAAAAAAGTAGCGATCCGATTTCGATGAGTGTCTTAAATCTGAAATCATTTGTTTCTTCCATCTTCATACTCCACACTGAGATCTGCATCTGAAACTCTCTTTCTCTCTCCCAACAATTCACACTCTTTCTCTATAGTTTTCTGCAATTTCAATTTGCGTGAGTTCGGATCAGATCTGAAACCCTAACAATGGAGAAATCATGCAGTCTGGTAGTGCATTTCGACAAAGGCACACCGGCGCTAGCAACCGAGATCAAAGAAGCTCTTGAAGGAAACGACGTCGCATCGAAGATCGAAGCACTGAAGAAAGCAATCATGCTTCTCCTCAACGGTGAAACCATTCCTCAGCTCTTCATCACCGTCATCCGTTACGTTCTCACTTGCGATGATCACACCGTTCAGAAACTCCTCCTTCTGTATCTTGAAATCACCGACAAAACCGATTCGCGCGGTAAGGTTCTCCCTGAGATGATCCTCATTTGTCAGAATCTCCGTAACAACCTTCAATCCCCTAACGAATTCATTCGCGGTGTTACTCTGCGGTTCCTTTGCCGTATCAATGAATCCGAGATCGTTGAACCGTTGATCCCTTCGATTCTGTCAAATCTCGAGCACCGTCATCCTTTTGTTCGCCGGAATGCTGTTCTTGCTGTTATGTCTGTTTACAAACTTCCTCAGGGGGAGCAGTTACTTGACAGTGCGCCGGAGATCGTTGAGAAGTTTCTCGCATCTGAACAGGATCCATCCAGTAAGCGTAATGCTTTTCTTATGCTGTTTTCTTGTTCTCAGGATCGTGCTGTCAATTATCTTTTTTCGAATATAGATAGGATTATTGATTGGGGTGAACAGCTTCAGATGATTGTTTTGGAATTGATTAAGAAGGTTTGTAGGAATAATAAGGCTGAAAAGGGAAAATATATCAAGATTATTATATCTTTGTTGAGTGCAAATTCTACTGCTGTTGTTTATGAATGTGCTGGTACACTTGTTTCACTTAGTTCTGCACCTACTGCAATTAAAGCTGCTGCTAGTACTTATTGTCAGTTATTGCTTTCTCAGAGTGATAACAATGTGAAACTTATTGTGCTTGATCGTCTTAATGAGCTTAAGAGTTCCAATAGGGAAATTATGGTTGATATGGTTATGGATGTGCTTAGGGCGCTTGTGACTCCTAATCATGACATTAGGAGGAAGACTATTGATATTGCTCTTGAGCTTATAACTCCTAAGAACATTGATCAGGTTGTTATGATGCTTAAGAAGGAAGTTGTGAAAACACAGAATGGGGAGCAAGAGAAGAACGGAGAGTATAGGCAGATGTTGGTGCAGGCTATTCATACTTGTGCTATTAAGTTTCCGGAGGTGGCTAGCACTGTTGTGCATCTGTTGATGGATTTCTTGGGGGATACCAATGTTGCTTCTGCTATGGATGTCGTTGTTTTCGTGAGGGAGATTATTGAGACTAACCCGAAGTTGCGTGTTTCTATAATCACTAGGCTTTTGGACACTTTCTATCAAATCCGTGCTGCGAGGGTTTGTTCCTGTGCTCTGTGGATAATTGGGGAGTATTGTTTGTCTCTTTCGGAGGTTGAGAGTGGAATTGCAACCATTAAACAGTGTCTTGGTGACCTCCCCTTTTACACCATCTCCGAGGATGGAGAAGGTCAGGAGACATCGAAAGCTGTGCAGCAGGTGAACTCCACCACTGTGTCTTCTAGGAGGCCTGCAATTCTCGCAGATGGGACCTATGCTACCCAGAGTGCCGCTCTTGAGACTGCCATGTCACCGCCTACCCTTGTTCAAGGCTCGCTGTCTTCTATTGGGAACTTGAGATCTCTAATTCTTTCAGGTGATTTCTTCCTTGGGGCAGTTGTCGCATGTACACTGACAAAGCTTATCCTAAGGTTGGAAGAGGTCCAGACCTCAAAAGTTGAAGTTAACAAGGCAACTTCACAGACCTTGTTGATCACAGTCTCAATGCTGCAGCTTGGTCAGTCTTCAGTTCTTCCACATCCAATTGATAATGATTCTCATGACAGGATTGTCCTTTGCATGAGATTGCTATGCAATACTGGTGATGAGATAAGGAAGATATGGCTGCAATCTTGCAGGCAGAGCTTTGTGAAAATGCTTGCTGATAAGCAGCGCCGTGAGACAGAGGAGATTAAAGCAAAGGCTCAAATTTCTAATGCACAGCCTGATGACCTTATTGATTTCTACCATTTGAAGAGCAGAAAGGTATGATTGGCTGTATTTATTTTCTCTTTTTTGTTTTGTTTTGTTGTAAGAATGGTATAGTTGAATCATTGTTTCATTAGATTCCTTGACGTTTTCATCATTGCTAATGATTGAACCTTTTATGTTGTTGCATTTATACCAATATTGTCAAGTAGTCTATTGAGTTAGGCTTTCTTTCTGTTGGTTGTAGTTTCTGTTAATGATTTCTGATTCAGTTATGTGCTCGGTCCACCTGCTCATCTGGTTTTTCTTCAAATGTTCAATTTCTTCAGGGCATGAGCCAACTTGAGCTGGAAGATGAGGTTCAGGATGATCTCAAACGTGCTACTGGAGAGTTTACAAAGGATGCAGATGATGCAAATAAACTCAACCGCATTCTTCAGCTCACTGGATTCAGTGATCCTGTTTATGCTGAAGCATATGTCACAGTTCATCATTATGACATTGTCCTAGATGTTACTGTCATCAACCGAACCAAGGAAACTCTCCAGAATTTATGTTTGGAGTTAGCAACTATGGGTGATCTCAAACTTGTTGAGCGTCCTCAAAACTATACTCTGGCTCCAGAATCAAGCAAACAAATTAAAGCCAACATCAAGGTTTCTTCAACTGAAACTGGAGTTATATTCGGTAACATAGTTTATGAAACATCATCAAATGTTCTTGAGAGAACAGTTATTGTTCTTAATGATATCCATATTGATATCATGGACTATATTGCTCCCGCATCTTGTGCTGATGTGGCCTTTAGAACTATGTGGGCTGAGTTTGAGTGGGAAAACAAGGTAAATCTCTCTCCTCTTTCTCTCATTTGGTGTTTTTTCAAAACCAATGGTTTAAAACAATTATGGTTTTACCTTTTATTGCTCACCCCTCTTTTCATTTTTTAAAAACAGTGTGATAAACAACTTTTAGGTAGTTAGGATTCATGATTCGTAATCTCTATTATTGGGCTGTTGCCCCTTGTGTTATTATTAAATTTTAAATATCTGCTCTTATAGTTATGTTGTTTGATATTATTCATGACATCATTATGTCTGCAATATATGCTTTGATGAATCGTTGATATAATTCTATTTTCACATTGAAGTTGGTGTATCTTCTATCCTGTCAATGAACCCAAAAAGTAACATGCCGAGTCTATACATTTTTTGTCTGTGTTGAGTAAATTGACATCTGTGATGTGTGTTTCCTGTAAATGTGATTTATCCCAAGAGACGATAAAAATAAATGAGGTAATTTATATGCTGCTGCTCCTACTTCTCTACATCTCTATTTGAGTGTGAATAGAGAGGTAGATCTCTGTGGTGTTTGCATTTCATTGAGTTAGGAATCAGATACCGACTCTTGTATATGTCTTTCGTTTACTATATTTGTTATAATGTGTGATGCTTCTGTTTGGGTCAATCTGACAGGCTTATTGATGTTGATATATATTTTTTAATTAGATACCCTGATGCTTTTTGGCTAGGTACATTAGTGTGTTAGAATATCAGATATTTTTTGTTAAATGTATATTTGTACATGCAAAATATACTAGCTGCTCATAATCTTCCTAAATGGAGGAGGAAAATCACCCCTAGGCCTCTGTAATGAATTCACATGAAGTTTCAGGATATGCTCTTAAAGTTTGTTGCCAGAAGGAAGCTAAAAATGGGCAGGTTTCTCTTTACTGTTGCATTGACACAATTTGGGCCTGTCTTGATGCAAACGGGAAACTGTTTATGGCCTTACCAGAATCAGAGATATGCAATTCATCAAAAAAATTATTGGACCATAGATTAGAGTTACTCTTCCTCACTTCAATCAGTTTCCTGATTAGACTAGGGTCAAACTCACATCATAAATGTTATTCTATTAGATTAGAAGTATATAGTTGTAATACAGGTAATGCTAAAATTGCCCATCATCAAGGAGCATGAATTTGATAGGGATATATCTCTGAACATGTGTTGCTGCATTAACTAGATGTTGTATATATGATTATTTTACTGACTTTACGTTATGTTATAGGTTGCTGTAAATACAGTATTACAAGATGAGAGGGAGTTTCTGGGCCACATTATCAAGTCTACAAATATGAAGTGCCTAACTCCGCCGTGAGTTTCTTTAACTTGCATACATTTCAGGAATCTGTTTTTTTGAAGCAAAAACCTTTTTCAGTTAAAAAACTTGCCTGAAAAATGTGTTATAACAATTGTTGGAGTCATTAATATTTCTACATTTCATGCAATTGCCATATCTTGATATGGCAGGGGGATCTGGGCAATTTGATTAATTTGGTTTTTGCTGTCTCTATTTCAGGTCTGCATTGGAAGGAGAGTGTGGTTTCCTAGCTGCAAACCTTTATGCCAAGAGTGTTTTTGGTGAAGATGCATTAGTGAATGTGAGCATTGAAAAGCAAGGAGATGGTAAATTGAGTGGATACATCAGAATAAGAAGTAAAACTCAGGGAATTGCTCTGAGTCTTGGGGATAAAATCACTTTGAAACAGAAGGGATCCGCTTAATAGAAGCAATTGCCCCAATTTTCTCTCATGCGTCTTCTCGGCTTGTATGTCTTGTCAACAACTTGTGTAGATTTGGGTGGCAGCTATAACTTAAAGCTTGGTGTTATTATTTTGCTTCAAATTCTCGTGGCTTTTGGTGGCAGCCAACTCATTAGTATTAATTTTTCTCTTTCAAATTCCATTTTTGTTTGTATTCTTTTCCTTGGATATTTACTCAACAAAAATCCTCACTGCCTATATTTTATTTTTCTACACATGGGATTGGATTGGACGCCGTAAATTGATATCATAATCTCAAATAGATGACTATTTGTTCTGGTTGTTTCTATGTTCTAACGTCCTTGGTTGGATAATGAACCGTAATAATGATGTTAGTTATTGTGTGAATGATTAGTATTATAAACATTTTTTATGGTTCCTTTTCAGTTTTCACCTTCAGAGCTCATTTCTAAGAAAAATAAATCAATCAGTGTTAAAAAAACATTAGAACATACAAGTATTCCTTGCTTTTTCATCGTGCGTTTCAAAAATTTTTCTTCCTGAAATTGTTTTATAGGGAATGAAGATAATCCTGTGGATATGACCAAATTTTAAACAAGTTAATGATAAACAAGCTGTAAAAGTCTTTGGAAGCAGTTCGGTAGTAAAAATATATATACAAATCACCATTTCTTTACTTTCATTTCATTGTGGGAAACGGAAGGATGACTTTTGCAGTAAACTAATGAACAACTTTTAATTATTCAAAGTCGTTATTTTCCTGCCAACTGTCCCTTTGAAATTCCTCGCGAAGTACCCCAATAAATAAGGATGACTTTTGCAGTAAAACTAATGAACAACTTTTAATTATTCTATGCTGTTATTTTCCTGCCAACTTTCCCTTTGAAATTCCTCATGAAAGTACCCCAATAAAATATAACATTAATGAGAAAATGTGATGCATTTGGTTGGGTGATTGTTGAGGTAATTAAAGCAAGCTTATCATGTCTTTAATTTCAAACCAAACAAGAAAGCCAGGACAAAAGAATGGATAAATAAATTAACATACAAAACCCCAATTCAAGGAAGTTCTACTGCTTGTTGGTTGAGTTTCTGACATGTTTCTTTTGCAAGTGAAGTTAACTCCTCTTTTCCTTTTACTTCATTTGTTGAGTTTGGTGAAAGAAAGTAGATGATTTGATTAACAAGAAACCAACAAAAACATCATGTTCAAATCTAATCATTTCTCAATAAAGTCTCAAAATCCAAACTAGTAATCATTTTCAAAAACAAACACTTCATTTTCCAATCTTAAATATGGAAAACAAAGAAAACATTGAAGCTGCCACAAAGTTCTTAACTTCTAGCTTACAAACATCCAAAGCTATTTCTTCTGCATTAGATGAGTCTAGTTCAAGATTGGAGCTTCTTGATCAAAGATTTTTATCCATGCAAGCTTCACTTAAACTAATCTCAATTCAAAATCTTCCCTGTTCTGATGTTGAACATGGTATAGACAGTGTTCTATGTTCAGTTTCAGCAGTTCACAAGGTCTTTGAATGTGTTACTCAGTTGAAACATTCTCTTTCGACAGATCCGAGTTACGATTTATTCACATATGTCTCAAACACAAAGAAGCTTGAAGAAGCATTGAAGCTTCTCACTGATAATTGTAAGTTAGCATCAGGTTGGTTGAAGAGTGTTTTTGAGTTCTTACAAGACAAAACAGTTAGTACCAATGACTCTTACCTATTGAATCTTAACAAATCCTTGAGAATATTGCAAGAATTGCAGACCATAGAGAACAGCGCGCACTTCGATGGAGGAAGTCTTGGCACTGCCCTTGACAAACTAGAGATCGCTTTTCACAAACTTCTAATAGCAAACTCTATGCCTCTTCCTTTGGTTTCATTGGCATCACACATTGATCAGCAAAACAACGTTGCAAACCAAGGTATGGAATTTTCAAGTTCTTTAACAAAGAAGTTACAAGTTATCGCAGAGAGATTAAATGCAAATAATAGGCTAGACAAGTGTCAAGCTATGTATGTTGAAGTCCGTGGAACAAATGCGCGGAGAAGTTTGAAGACTTTGGATTTGAGCTATCTTGAATTTTCGACAACCGAGTTTGAGGTTGCGCATGGAATGGAGAATTGCATAGACAAATGGGGAAAACATTTGGAGTTGGTTGTTCAGAAACTTCTTGAGGTTGAATACAAGCTTTGTACTATTGTATTTGAGAAAATTGGTTCAAAAGCATGGATGAGTTGTTTTGCAAAAATTGCTATTGAGTCAGGAATCCTTTCATTTATCAAATTCGGAAAGATGGTTACTTATAGAAAAAATGACCCTTTCAAGTTGCTGAATCTGTTGTCAATGTTTAAAGTCTTGAATGGTTTAAGACTAAAATTTAACCAACTTTTTAGAGGAGAAGCTTGTGAAGAAATTAGAATTGTGACAAAAGATCTTATTACAAGAGTTGTGAATGGTGTTAATGAAATATTTTGGCAGCTTCCTCAACAAGTAAAGTTGCAAAGACCAACTTGTCCTCCTGCAGATGGAAGTGTTCCTAAGTTGGTAAGTTTTGTTACTGATTATTGTGATAAGCTTCTTAGTGATGATTATAATCCACATTTGAATAAGGTTTTGGAAATATACTTTAGTTGGAGAAATGAACTATATGATGAGGGTATAGTTTTCAATCAAATATATAGTATAATTAAGGAAGTTGCAGTTAATTTAGATGATTGGTCAAAAGTGTATGAAGATATCAATTTGTCATATATTTTTATGATGAATAATCATTGTCATTTCTATAATTTAAGAGGTACTTTAGTTGGAAATATGATGGGAGATTCTTGGTTAAGTGCACATGAACAATACAAAGAGTACTATGCAGCACTTTATTTGAGGAATAGTTGGGGAAATCTTCAAAATATTCTTGTAGTTTCAACCTCTATGAGTTGTGAAGATTTGGTTAAGAGAATAAGTGCTTTTAGTCTAGCTTTTGATGAAAAGTACAAGAAGCAATGTAATTGGATAATCTCTGATGAGGTGTTGAGGAAAAGTGTATGCAAACATTTGGTGGAAGGTGTTATACCAATCTATAAGGTTTATTTGAAGAATTATATTTTGTCTGTTGAAAGTGATGATGTTATGGTTGACAACAAACATGTTAAATATACAGTACAAAGTTTGGAGAATAGGATTTTGTCATTGTTTCAACCCAAAGTGAAGAAGAATGATAACATTAAACAAAAAGATTTGATTAGTAAAATAAAAGAAGTTAGCCATAAGTTTGGTTTGGCTTTAACTTTATAGTTGTATAATATGTCATTTTTCTTGTAGGCAGATAGAATAATAATGTAATGTATGATATACTAATGTTAATGTACTTTAAATATAATTCCATAGGTATAATGTTATGTTTCTCATTTGAGATGTTCACAATTTTCATATGTTATGTGTCCCAATTGAGATTTGTACTCTTAAAAAATACCTTGTTTCTTAGACACCATCTGAATTTCCGGTTTTGCCCCTTGATTTCGGATGTGCACATCCGGACGCACCATTTTTTTAAAAACGCTGATGCGTTCCGGAAGTGCACATCCGGAAACATTCCTGATCTGCAGATCCGGAAAACAGCAGAACTTAATTTTTTTTTTTAAAAATCGGTTTTGTTGCTTGGTCGCATATGTTAATATATCGTCGCAACTTAATATACATTTGACAACATCAATATATAAATACAGTGCATACATCTAATATAAATAGAATACATCAAACAAAAAACTACTGCGTATGGCGAATGATGTCTCCTGGCTCCCCTGCTCCTCTGCCCCTACCCGCCATCCTGGATCGATATCTGCGGTAGTGAAGTGCCCCCCGAGCAATCGCATTAATCCTGTCCATGGCAAGTCTGGCACCAGAGCCTTCAGGAAAGTGACCGTCTGCAATGGTCTGCTGCGCTATCTGCTCTATCTGACGACAGCGTGGTAGGACATCCTGAGTGTGGTCCAGCTGAGACTGCCGCTCCTCTAATATCTCCTGATGAGCAGGTCTGGGTGGCCATCCCTCAGCAGTGAACACCATGCATGGGTGTGAGACGGTGTAGAACCACACGATGTACCCGACAGCGACGCTCCAGTCTCTCTCCGCTCTGGTCGCCCGAGCCTCTTTCGGTACCAAGTGGGACTGGAAGTCAGCATATATGTCATCTATCTGCCTGCAGGTCAAGCCTAGAGGAGCAAACTCATGAGACATCCTGGGGATCGTCTGCGTGTAACCGAACTGACGCAAGACGCGCTCCGGCAGGTATCAGGCAGTAACAGTCGAACTGCATGCCAACCATCCTGAGAACAAACAAACCTCATCGAACGGGCGCGTCACACGGTGAGCGGCATAGGTGTCATACAAAATATCCTCAGCAGCCATCCGATCAAGATACACTCTGTAGGGGTCCGACACCTGGTTCCCTCTGAGCAGGACAAATGCAACAACACGTGGCATATCCTCAGTGTACCCGTCGACACCCTCCAACCAGTAATGTTGGGAAAATGCTGTAAAATCCACGCTTGAAATGAAAAACATAACATGGGTGTCAAACATTATAATGAATATAGAAAGAAAAGAAATGAAAAAATCACTAAGAATATTAGATTGTTACCACGTAGAGCGTACAACTGCCTGCCACAGTCTTGGCTGCCCAGCGGCAACCATCAGAGAGCCTGGAATAGGTGTATGCCAGCGCAGCCGCCCCCCAGTTGTACCCGTGGATCTCTGCCTGATCCGAAAGGTACCTGAGGTAGACGACATCAACATAATAGGCGCTGGTGTCCATAAACACCTGCGTGCCGAGCAAAAACAAGTAGTAGCATCTCAGGGCACGCTGCATGTGGATCGCCATCTCAGCTGGATCACCTGATGCTCGTCCTGCCTCTGCAAGTGCCGCAGTAAATCTGCGTGTCAGAAAGGAGAACCGGACGTGTGCGTCTCTCAACTGCGTCACCTCCGCAAGTGCCTTCTCTGGGGTATCCCCATGCTCCTCAATCAGCATCTCCATCGCGTCCTCCTCCGACATCCTACCGTGACGGAGAAGGGTACCCGTGATCGGTAGATGTAAAAGGCACGAGATGTCATCGAGTGTGATCATGATCTCGCTGTACGGTAGATGGAATGGGGATGTCTCAGGGTGCCATCTCTCAACAAAGACCATCAGCATACCGTACATGATCTGGGATACCCAATCCTAGACAGACCTGCAACACCAGAGGTAGCAAGTACAGACGTGAACAACTCATCCCCTGACAGCACCGCAAGCATGTCCATAACCTTGCCCCCATGGTTATTGAACTTCTGTGAATCCTTCTCCTGTAAATTTTCAAATAAAATAATGTTACAAATGAACATATTTTCAACGAATACAATTCTATAAATAAACCGAGAAAGGTTACCTGCCCTAGCTAGACATATCTGGCAGTATGCTCAGAGTACCCCACGAGTAGGGACATATCAGACGGTCCCCTGGGGTAACCGCCCAGCTCATCGAAATCGTCATCAGCGTCAACACCCTCATGTGCTGGGTGATCACCCTCTGGAACAGGAACAGGAATAGGGGAACGAGGAGGAGCAGCTGATGGAGCTGGAGTCTCCCGACGACGCCTGCGTGCAGGCTGGGACCCTGAAGAACTAGCAGTAGAATCCCGACGCCTCCGAGATGTAGAATCGACGGATGAAGGGGGGAGTGGCCTGTACCTGAGATGTGGAAGTGGCCTGAACTTGTGATGTGGATGACTGTGGTGTAGGACGTGGTGTAGGATGTCCCTCAGTTGTAGGGGCTACCCCAACTCCCTCTGCGCCGGAAGCCTCGGCTGTAGACGGCATCCGCTCACGTCGGACAGATGCGTGCTGAGCTGTCTGTCCATGTATGGTACGATCGTCTCTGCCAGCCATCTAATCTGCAAAGCATAATAAATAAATTAGATTTTTTTTAAAATAATTAAACAAAAACAAACAAACAAACAAAATAAAAAAAAATAATAATAGTCTTCCGGATGTGCAGATCCGGAAGGACACATAATTTTTAACGATGGGTATTTCCGGATGTGCACATCCGGAAACACTCAGAATACTAAACGTTAAAATCTTTCCGGATATGCACATCCGGTACGTTTTTTGAAGTTTAAAAATGGAAGCCATGGCCACTGTAACATGCAAAAGGGCATTTTAATGCCCTGATCGTCCGTTTGAAGCAGTAAAAAAAACCTACATTGTCTCTAACCTATGTTATTCATACAACCTAACAATTTCTGCACCTAAATGTCTACTCTAAATCGATTACTCGAAAATAACTCTGAAACTTTAAAATTTGAAAACTTACCGATTAAAATGAGATATGAAGAATTTGGAGTGTCTTGATCGTTGTAGAAGTTGCTATGCGCCGAACTCGAGTGGAAAAAATCGAGATTTGTGGGATTGAAAATTTGAGAGTTTGAGAGAGTATGGAAAATGGAAAATTGAAGAATGAGGGGGAGGAAGAAGGTCTGGCGCGAACTAATAAGAAATCCTTCCGGAAGTGCACATCAGAATTGTTTCCGGATATGCATATCCGGAACACTTCAGCGTTTTTTAAAAATTTGGTGCGTCCGGATGTGCACATCCGGAATTAGAGGGCAAAAAAATAATTTCACGTGGTGCCTAAGAAACTTGGGTGGTGCATTAAGAAACCCTCAAAATATATTAGTTACATTAAATTTTTAAACAACTTAATATGTTAAGAATAAAATATGAATTTAACTTATGTATTCTGTTTTACTTTTATTGTATATTGCTCTACAATTTTTCTTTTTAAAGGTTAACTATATATATATTAAGATTGTTGATTTACAACGATCAACAATTTATTTATTTATTTTTTATATTAATACATTATAAAAAAGTAAGGTTAATAGATATTTTTCTCCTACTATATGAGTGACCTAAAGACCGCATGTAAAAGAAAATTAAAATTTCATCCTTAACATTTCAATATTAATACATTGTTGTTCTTCACAAATGGAGGTGGAGGATTTTATCGGACTCTATTTCTATTTGGGAGGATGTTTTGAAGACTCGGTACGGTGATATCTCTCTCCATATGGTGAGGCCTAGTGGAGTTTTACCAAAGGCTAGTTCTTCTTCTAAATGGTGGAAGGACATTTTGAGGTTAGCAAATTTTTTTCTGGAAGATTTATTTGTATCTAATTGTTCTTTTGAAGTTGGCAATGGATTTTCTACCTCTTTTTGGCATTCCCGGTGGCTTGGTGATTTTAGTCTTAGAGACAAATTTCATTGTTTATATAATGTGTCTTACTTGAAGGAAGTATCCATTGCTTGTATGGGTGGTTGGGAGGAAGGAGAGTGAAAGTGGGGGAATTTAGGAGTGGATATAGGGGCTGCGGTTTCAGTTCAGAATCAGTCTGCGACTGTCTCGGAGTTGCAGGCAGCGCGGGTTCTGCTGCACTGTGCGGGGCTGGTTGCGCAGGGCCGGGATAGGGTCTTGTGGCGGCCGACGATGGATGAAGGTTTCTCTGTGAGAAATTTTTGGGATATTTCTGGTGTTTATAGAATCCCTTTTGGTCCGGTTCATTTATTTGATAAAGCTTTTAGCTTGGCGTGGAAAATGGAGGTTCCATTGAAAGTAAGAAGATTTGCTAGAAGGAGTTTCTTGAAAAGAATCCCTTCCAAGCATGGCCTTTCTTTGAGAGGTTGCGATTTTGGTGACGGTAACCTTCTTTGTGTTTTTTGTAGTAACTCCATTGAATCAGAAGATCACTTATTTTTGAAGTGTAACACTTTGAGGTTGGTGTGGAAGGAAGTAGCGGAGTGGATTAGGATGATTGATTTTTAGTCTAATGATTTGAGAGAATTTTTTTTTGCTTTGGAGTAGTTACGGTAAAAGGAAGAAGGTGAAGAAGGGGAAGGAGGGGTGCTTTTGGCTTGCAACAATGTGGTACATGTGGCTGAAGAGAAACGCGATTATATTTAGTAATGAGGTTTGGAATATTCTGGATATGGTTTGGGGGATAAAAGCGTTGGTTTGGAGATGGTCGTTCATCGGGAAGATTACGTTGTCCAATTGTAACTTTTATGAATTTAGCAAATTCCCTTTGTTTTATTTATCGTAAGTTTCAATTGGTGTGTAATTTTCTTTGTCGAGTTTTTGTCCTCGCTTTTTGTAAGAAGGATTGAGAACCCTTAGTTCTCTTTTTAATGCTATCCCTTGCTTATAAAAAAAATATTAATACATTGTGTTGATAGTAACAAAGTTTGTGTTGTCTCTTTATTTTCTTTTAAATGGATATGTCAGAAATTAGGTCTTCACCAATTATATGAGTTTACTTTGTGTAGGTTAAGTTTTTTAACAGATGGTTATGTGTATGACTGCAGAAATAGGTCTATTCAATGTCATATTTTATTATGGGGTTAAATTTGTGCATGCCAAATTAATGTTTTATAGGGGTGAGAATAAAATCATTGTAAATGGCCAAGATTATGATATGTGGAGTTACTTTGAGTCTGTTAGCATAATTAGTGATTGAGGTTATGATGGATTTAGATTGTGGAGAAAAGTTACAAGACTTGACGAAGGTTATTTTTACTTCATTGATGACAAATAAGATGAAGAAATTGCCACCCACAACCTTGCTAATAATGTGGATGATCAGATATGGGTTGAACATCATGTTGAAGGCATGGTAACCAAGGTTTCTACACCTAATGTTTTTCATTTAAGTTGAGGAAGTTATGATAGTAGCAATGATTAGAGTTGTCAAAATGGGTCGGCCCATTTTGACAACTAATGTTTGTCACCCATTTTGACAACTAATGTTTGTCATTTAAGTTGAGGAAGTTATGATAGTAGCAATGATTAGAGGTGCCACATAGGCCGGCCAGCCAGATCAGAAAAATCATAGGGCTTGGGCCTTAAAATTAGAGTCCATATTTTCAGGGATTTTTTTAGCCCAGTCCTAAAAAGCCCGTTACCCATTAAGGCTATCCCATATGGGTTGTGGGTAGCCCATTATGCCCATATCCCTATAAATTTTAAAAAATTATATTAATACTTATATTGTCTTACTCCAAAATAACATATTAATTTTTTTCACCTCAATAAATTTTATCTTTATTCTATTTAATATTTCTCTTTTAAATATTATACATTAATATAATTAGCACTCTTTTCTCGTATTCTATTCGTTTCTCTTATGTTAAATATTCGAGTATTATTTTATACAATTCAGACATGTATTATATTTAAAAACACATTATAGTATTTATAAAAGATAGTATAGTACTTAAAAATATATTATGTTTAAAATAATATAATATTTAATTTTATTTATAATAAATATTATAACAGTTTTATTTTTATTTTTTATTGAAAAAAGCTCGTTTAGGGTCGGGTAGCCCAAAGCCCATCTAGGACCGAGTTCGAGTAGTAATTTTTGAGCCCATAGTAGATAGGCTTTTTTGGCCCAACCCTAAAAAGCCCGAGCCCACTAGGGCCGGGTAGCCCATTTTGACAACACTAGCAATGATGATAGTAGTAGGGACGTGGATGACGTTAGGTTTGGTGATAGTAAAGAAGAAAGAATAACTGTAAGAGATGAAGGTTTTGTGAAAGTTGCGGTGGACAAACGAACCCATGGTTTAAGGGTTGAGATAAATGATAAATCACTCAGATTCAAGGTAAGGGATAACAAATACAAGAAGAAGACCAATTACTCATTCAAGGTCAATATGTTTGTTCCTTCAAAGCTATTGGGTTCAAGTTCAAAGAGGAACCCCACGAAGATTTCAAGAGAAGATGTTGATTATGATAATGAAGAATTGAACAGCTTAGGCCCCGATGATAGTGGCAATGAAAAGCTTCCCAAGTATGATAAGTTTATAAGAGATTTGATGAACAAAGATTTCCAATTTAAGCTAGGTATGAAATTCAATTCATTAAGTGAATTCAAGGATGCTATTAGAGAGTGGTATGCACTTAATGGAAGAGAGTTGAAGTTTGTTAAAAATGAGAGTTAGAGGGTTTGGGTAGAGTGTAGGGGTAAATGTGGGTTTTTAGCATTAGTAAAGTAAGTGACATACACACCTACCAAATAAAGGCATGAGTGGTGACACATACATGTGTTAGGGTTTTAAATAATAAACTAGTAACAGACCCGTGCGTTCGCACGGGTCGCCTGGTTCGCTTATACATATTATATATATGAAGTATAATAAATTAAAAAAATTAAGTAACACAACATAATATAAAATATATCTTAACTTATGAAAAAAAAAATACTCATAAATATTTAGGCAAAGGATACATAAATTCCATATATAACTTAATACAACAATTTAAATACTAAAAACCCACTTATAAATTATTTTAATGGTTAATAAACTTTAAAAAATATACTGAAATATTTATAGCTTACAAAAGTTACAAAATTGCTAAACGTAAATGAAAAGTCAAAAATTATTTAAAAAAAAAAATTGATTTACACGGTTATTGAAAGAAAAACGCATAAAATACTATATGCCTTGTACTAAGTTACTCTCTATCTCTCTCTTTGCGCTACTTTAAGTTACTCTCTATCTCTCTTCTTTTAATCTTCTGTTTGAAATCAAGAAAAAGACCAAGTGGGAGGGCGATGGAAGCATCGGGATCACGTTGCCGCGGAAAAATTGCTTTTACTGAGGAACGACAAATGACATATGATATGCTATTTTAATAAATATTTTTGGTAAACATTTTTTTCGTATCCGGGACTGCTATTGGGGTTTTATACCCATTCCCAAATCTTAGGGTTTAGTTTTTCTTTTCTTGAAATGTTAACAATTACGACTAAGTGAAATGATATTTGATGGTCTGATTGTTTGGATTTCAACAAAATTTAACGAAACATAATAGTTTAGGATGATCACTTCGAAAACTGAATGGTGTTGTTGTTAAACTGGAAAAATTTGTTTCCTTATCGTTTATATTTTGTTAAAGGGAAACCCTAATGCATGTTCATACAGATTGACATATTGAACATAGGACTGCATCAAAAGGGAAATTAGGGTTTCATATGTTAAACATTAGAAATTGATGATCATTAAATTTTTCGTTTTGTAATGATTTTTTTTGTAATTATGAACACCAGCCATGAAGAGGCAATGGAGATAATAAAAGGAATGATAGCTGAGACCGGCTATGTGGTTGATAAGGGAAAGAAAAGGAAAGTTGTTGCTGCCAAGACATGTCGTAACAGTGAGACATTGGCTGTGACAAATGCGAACATCGCAAATGTTTCAACGAATCACGAAGGACGTGTTCTTCATCGTATTAAGGAAGAACCAGTTGATAACACTGAGGAAATCACGCATAACATTGAGATTGGGAAAAACATGATGAATGATAAAGCTAATATTGCTGGAAATAGGATTGCAAAGTCAAAACAGAATGCAAAGAAGAAGATTGTTGAGAAAACCGGGGTTAAGAAAGTGCTCAACAAAGCTGCTGGGGATGCAAAATACAAAACAGTTAGGGAATCAAAGGTGTCAAGTACATCGAAGAATAAGTCAATTGAGAAATTTGTTGAAAAGAAAGGAAAAAAAAGCCGTTGCGGGGGCAAGGTTTTCAAATGAAATCAAGCAGGAAAGGTCAAAGGGGGCTATGAAATATACTTGGAAGAGTTATATTAGAGATGCAAAAAGTAGTTCAACCAATGTTATGGTAAGCATATATATGATTTATATATTGCGTTATATGCTAGATACTATATAACTTACGTTAATTTCAATTATGTTATATGCAGCATTTTCCTAAGATGATAGCTAAAAAATGCCTTCGAAGAATGTAAAACGAAATCAAGCTTGTCGATGTTGAAGAATTTTTTTTTTTCAAATGTCATGTTCATATGGCAAATAGGAACAACAAACGAAGCATCCAAGAAAAGTACATGGCATTGGGTTGGTACGACTTCGCTCGTAGTAAAAATCTATGCAATGGTGATATATTGGTGTGGAGTATGTTACGCTTTTCATCTTACGTATACGTGAAGGTCGAAAGTAGTTAATGATGTTTTGTTGATGCTTTGAATGTTTAGTAGTTAAGTTAAACTTTGTTTTTATGTTTTGAATTATATCTTGGAAAGTACTTTTATGTTGTATAACTTGATACTGCTATCATATTTTGTTAAGCCTATTTTATAATTATGTTGCTTTATTTGAATTTACAACTTTTTAATTCATATATTAAATGTATGAATGCATTGATATAGTTGGTTATTAAATTATATTTCATATATAAAATAGGTGTAATTCTGCATATATGATGATGATGGCACGTTAGAACTTTTAGGCAAGGGTATGCAGCATATAATACTTCTAGTTGTTGGTGTCTATTAAAAGTAAAATTGCTTTAAGGTATGGGCATGTTTATTCTCCAACGAAAATTTCAATGCAGGATGTAAAGTTAAATCTCTACCATTAATGTATGGTTAAAACAAAAGTAGTAGTGATATAGAGGAGGCATAATTGGTAGTAGCTGTAATAGTAGACTCATTGAAATTAGAAATGTGAAGACCCAATGCATGGAAGTAACTAGGGCTGGACAACGGGCCGGGTTGGGCGGTTTCAGACCCAAAACCACCACCCGGTCCAATCCGCGGTTGGAGAATACTGGCCCAATTTCGCCCATTTTTAATAACGGTTTGACGGATTGGTTTTAAACGGGTTGCGGGTGCATTTAGGCGGGTATTTCGGGTTATTGGGCCAATTACAATTTTAAACCCAACAAATGTTTAGTTTTTTTTTGTTAATCCTTAAAATAATTCTGGATAAGTATGCAATATATTTTATACTTAGCCCATGCATTCAAGTTGGGTCACTGCTCTATTGATTGAAATATATTAAGAATAGTTACAGGTCCAAACTTAAAATACATTGAAAGAATATCATAAACAATAAATTTCACAACTTCTCATCGATCAAAAATTAAAAATGAAATGCAAAGTATTACATTTATATCAAAATATTAACAAAATATTTATATCCTTTTTCTTCAAGAAATTAGCAACAAACCTGAAAATTGAAAATTAACATACGTAATAAGTAAAAATATAAAAAAGATAAATATTAAACTCACTAAATTCACATTTTTCAAATTTCAATAGCAGTTTGAGTTTTTACCCCCTGTCATCAAATTCAATATTCTATAGAAGTTTGTGTTTTTACTCTTTTAACACATGAGTTAGTTACAAATCTCATAAACAAAACATTGAGTAATTAACTTTTGTTGTTTTGTATACATATCCACTCACATTACATGAGATGTTTCAATTATATGTATTGAAAAAAGTAGTAGTAGCAGAATTAATATTTGTTTGTAGCAGCAGATGAAGAAATTCTATAAGAAATTTAACATTAATTAGAAGAGAAGACACAAGGGCACAAAAAAGAACCAAACTCTTATAATGGCTGTATTAATCAAGATTTTTGAAGCATAAACTTAAATCTAATGGTATCAAATATCACATTAGAGAAATATCAACATGCTAATAGAGAACAACACAACAATTAGTGAAAAAGAGAAAACACACTACTAG
Source organism: Lathyrus tuberosus (assembly GCA_022829125.1). Taxonomy (NCBI): domain Eukaryota; kingdom Viridiplantae; phylum Streptophyta; class Magnoliopsida; order Fabales; family Fabaceae; genus Lathyrus; species Lathyrus tuberosus. The sequence continues at coordinate 1,406,523 of JALAZF010000446.1, forward strand.
TCATTCTTATTATTTATTATTTATTCTTATTCAAACCCTTTTAATTTTCTTATAATTAATAAAACTACTCATTTTATAAAATAACTTATACTTTCATACACACATGCCAAAATGATTTATAATTTTGTATAAGCAGTTGATAGGAACACAAACCAAAACATTTCTCCATACACACGCAGAGTCTTTTGCAATCTGATTTAAAACCATTTCCCTTTATTCATTTCCCTTTTCTTAATCACACTCTTTGATTTTCATCAAAAAAGAAAATTAAATACACTGCAAAAATGAAAATCAATTCCTGCTAATTTATCCCCCTCATTCCCACTATTTTGATTCACCTTCCTCCAACATCAAAAAGTCAAATGTCTTGCTACCACCAACACACCCATCAATAAAACCCACAACAATAAACAAAAACTTCACAAACACAACACAAAGAAAAACATAACATCATGAAAGAAATTAAACTGGTTTGGTCCCCAGAAAAAAAACATAACAACAACAAGAAAGAAAAAATACATGACAAACACACAAAGTTGAATACAGAAGCCTGATTTTAACACAGACATACCCTAGAAATTGTAAAATCCATAGATTTTCAACATGAAATTGATTACCTTTACATCAAAAACACCAGCATCTAAGAGACCTTCAGGAATACTGTTATTTTGTGCATTTTCGGGGATCAAGCCATCCCAAATACCTGTAAATATGAAACCAAAAATCAGAAACTAATATAGAGTATACGAAGGTGGAGTTTGAGGACCATAACAACCTTTGAGTGAGTGTTTAAAGAAAAACTCTACATTTTAAAAATTGGATCTATCTTCAAGATTTAATATTGAGAATGTTTGTGATAGTGGCGACGACGGCGGTTGGAGATCACTACGTTGAAGGGTGATGGTGAGAGTGAGGCACCGATACTGGTGGGTGTTATGGTACAAATTCTGAGAGAGATTTTGTGGGTAGATGAATGTGTTTACGGTGGAGAATGAGTCTCTTAGGTGAGAGAAAAGAGAAAGAAAAAAAAACAGATTGAAGAGTGAGCTAGGGTTTGAGTGAGATGAAAAAAAATCATATATTTATGATACTTTTATGGGCGGGTTCGGATACCCACGGTTTAATTTTCTTCACACGGGCCCGCCCAGTCTAACCCAATTGAACCTGAAATTTTGAACCGGTCACCCGTTGAAATCATATGAACCCGCCCGTTTTTAGCAAACCCGTTTAATTGGGCCGGTTTTTAACGGTTCGGCGGGTTTTGTCCAGCCCTAGAAGTAACTTTATGTTTAAACCAAACAAAAATCATACTCAATTGAATTGTCATATCAACAATGGAAAACGTGTAGAAGTATACCACAAATAATTCAAAATATACTAAAAAGAGTTTTATATAATAGGAAAATTATTATTTTATATTTTTCATTCAATAGTTTATAATCTATAAATCTTTTAAATTAGGCTAAATTACCTGCAGGGTCCTTTAAGTTATTTAATTGTAACACTTTGGTCCTTTATGTTTGTTTTGCTTCAAGTAGGTCCTTTATGTTCCATAACTGTTACAACGTTACCCTTTTAATGAACTTCTGTTAAAAAAACTGATGTGGCACAAACGTTGCTTATGTGTAATTATTCAATTTATTATTTATTTATTTTATTACCAGGTGTAATTGTTGAAGATAAAAATTATGTTATCCAACCCTAATTTCTTCATTAACCCTAATCAGGATTAAGTGAACATTCTGAAGGCGAAGAATATTCAACTCAGCTCAGGGACGAAGACGAAGACGCCACCATTGACGGATACGGTCTTGAAGGTGAAGAATTTGAGGTACGTTGTTTATGTCTATATTGATTTTAGTTTGGTGTTCTTCTTAGTGCTTCTTAGGTTATATGTGATTGATTTTAGTTTTGGGTCTGTTTGATGTTAATAGGTTAGGATATATATGGATGTATTTTACGTTGATTTCCATCATGGGGGATATTTTGTTGGTGACAAATATGAAGGGGGGGGGGGAGTGTCAACCTGGAAGTGCGATGGTAATAGATGGAGTTACTTCGAGATTTTAGGTGTTGTTAAAGAGATGCAGTATCCAGGTGTTCTTGAAAACTGGTACGACTTTGCTGGAACATTAAAGGCTCTAGAAAATGACTATGGTGCAATAGAAGCACTGAAATGGTCAAAGACTAAGGGTAAGGTTGACATATACATTGTTCATCCTATTTCTCAACCTGATATGGAAGTTGCCCTACCTGAGCCCCTAGCTGATGATGTTACTGAGGCCCAACCTGAGGATGTCTTAGAGCCCCATCATGAGAATGTTACTGAGGACCAACAAGAAGTTGTTAATGAGGATGTAAGTGAGCCCCAACATGACAATGTAAGTGATCCCCAAGCTGAGGATGTAAATGAAGCCCAACATGAGGATGTAAGTGAGCCCCAACATGACAATGTAAGTGAGCCCCAAGCTGAGGATGTAAATGAAGCCCAACATGAGGATGTAAGTGATCCCCAAGCTGAGGATGTAAATGAAGCCCAATATGATAGCGATGACAGTGCATTAGGAGACATGTTTGATGACTCAGATGATGAGATTTTAAACGATGGGTTTGATGGAGTACTGTTAGGAGAAGGAGGTGTCACTGCTGGCCAAAATGAACAACCTGTTGATGAGTTACTAGCAGATGAGACACCTAAAAAAAGAAAAAGGAAGGGTGGTAGACCAAAGAAGAAAAAGCAGGTTCCAACTGAGACATCTGGCAGTTCCCAAAAAAATAAGGGTAGACCTATGAAAAAGAAGGTGGATAAAGGAAGTGAAGTTGTTGTGGATGAAACACCAAGTGATGAAGATGTGCTTGATTTTGAAATAAGAGGAAGGAGGGGTAAGAAGGTATGTCTTAGTTTTTCTGATTCTGACTATGTGACTGAAGAATTGGAGAGTGATGATGACTTGACTAGTGATTATTCAGATGAGGTTGGTAAGGTAAAACACCCACCATTTGTCATGACTAAGAAGTTTAATGACTATAAGTGGGAATTGGGAAGCTTGTTTTCAACAAAGGATGAGTTCAAGGAAACTATTGCAAGTTATGCTGTTCATAATGGTAGGGATTTGAGGTTTTTGAAGAATGACAAAACTAGGGTTAGAGTGGGATGCAAGGATGGGTGTGAATGGGTGGCTTTGTGTTCTAAATTACCTAATGAGGATACTGGGCAATTAAGAACACTTAATGACAACCATACTTGTAATAGAAAGTACAATGTTAGGATGTTTAATGCTAAGTGGCTTGGTAAGAAACTATACTCCACAGTTAGAATCAATCCTGATGTGAAACTGACTGCTATTTGTGAGAAAGTACATGAGAAATGGAATGCTGGTATGAATAGGATGAAAGCGTATAGGGCAAGGAAGGCAGCACTTGCAATTGTGGAAGGGTCATTTAAAGAACAATATCGTAGATTGTATGACTACACACATGAAATTCTGAGGTCTAACCCAAACAGCACCATCAAGATGAATGTCCAAGCAACTGAACAACAACATGAAATTGAAGAACAACCTGAAAATTATGTGAGCATGCCTTTACTTCCAAGTTTCCACAGATTATACATGTGCCTTGAAGCCTGCAAGAAAAGTTTTACTTTTTGTAGACCAATAATTGGTATTGATGGCTGTTTTCTCAAAGGCAATTATGGAGGTCAGATTCTTGCTGCAGTTGGTAGAGACCCCAATGATCAAATGTTACCAATTGTAGTGGCTGTAGTTGAAGCAGAGACCAAGGACTCTTAGGCGTGATTTTTTGATCTGCTAGTTCATGATTTGGGAGGACCAGAAGTGTGCAAGAACATTACTTTCATTTCAGACCAGCAGAAGGTAAATAAAATGTTTTTAAATTGTAACTAATAGGTCCTTAATGTTTTTAAATTGTAACTAGTAGGTCCTTAATATTTTTAAATTGTTACTAGTAGATCCTTAATGTTTTAAGTTGTAACTAGTAGATCCTTAATGTTTTTAAATTGTAACAAGTAGATCCTTATTGTTGTAGCATTGTGTGTTTATAAACTGATCAGGGGCTGTTACCTGCAATAGAGGAATTGTTACCTGGAGTTGATCAAAGATTTTGTGTTAGACACTTGTATAGCAATTTCAGAAAAAGATTTCCAGGAAAACAGTTGAAGGAATTAATGTGGAGGGGTGCCAAGGCTACATATCCCCAAGCATGGGAAAGGGAAATGAAGTAGATTAGGAAAGTAAATGAAGAGGCATTCAAACATTTGTGGAAGATTCCTCCTAGATTCTGGAGTAAGTCATAGTTCAAGTATAGTACAAAAAGTGATGTGTTAGTGAACAACATGTCTGAAACTTTTAACAGTGTCATAATTGGAGCAAGACAAAAGCCAATTGTAACAATGTTAGAAGAGATTAGAGTCTACCTCATGGACAGATGGGCAACTAATAGAGCTAAAATTGAAGATCATGCTGAGTCTGTACTTCCAAGGATTAAGAAGGTGCTTGAAAGAAGGCAAGAAATATCAAGATTCTATATGGCAAGATACTTCATTAAATATTTATGTATAAATTCAGTCTATTAAGTAATTCAAATATTAAAGTTTACTTTTATTTTTCATTTGTTTATAGGTTATCAGGTGACAAAATTTATGAAGTAAGGCATACACGTGTGACTGGAGAGAAATACATTATTGACCTTAAGAGGTTTGAGTGCTCATGCAGGCATTGGATGCTAACTGGAATTCCATGCTACCATGCAATTTGTTGCATCCAAGGTAGATTTGAAGACCCAACTGAGTACATTCCTTCATATTACAGGAAGGAAAACTATCAGGCTTGCTACTAACCACTGATCTATCCAACAAATGGGGAAAACCTGTGGGAATTGACACCATATCCTGATATACTTCCACCCCCATCAAGAAGGGCACTAGGGAGGCCAAAAAGAATCAGAAATAAGGATGCTGATGAAAAGAGGAAAGATTTAAGAAATGTTTCTAGAAAGGGATTGCCAAATAAGTGCTCAAGATGTGGTACATCTAGACATAACAAATCATCATGTCCATCAGCACCAACATAATCTCAACCAGCCAATGTTCCATCCCAAACAACACCAACACAATCTCAACCTGCCAATGTTCCATCCCAAATAGCCAATGTTCCATCCCAAACAGCCAATGTTCCATCTCAACCTACAAATGTTCCATCCCAAATAACCAATGTTTCATCTCAACCAGCCACTACTACAGTTCCAACAGTCATATCCCAGCCAACAAAAAGAGTTCATACTAGGAAATCCCAAAGTGCCACCACTTCATCTCCAACAGTCCAGTCCCAACAATCCCAAGGAGTTCAAACTAGGAGATCAGCAGCCTCAGAGAGAGTTCAAACAAGACACTTCATCACAGTTTCTCAGCTACTTGCCATGAGAAGGGCCAGACCAACATCTATCCAGCAACCAACAATTCAGAGACCAAAGCTGCCTATTAAGAGAAAAGCCACATAGAATGTTGGAGCTAAATATGTAGTCTGTATTGGAACTAAATATGTAGTCTGTATTTTGGAACTCAATGTATTTTGAAAATCTGGTATAACTAGGTGTTTAGGGTATCTTTTGGAACTCAATGTTTTGGATGTAATTTAGATTGCATTGGTGACCTACTTTGGATCTTATAACAATATTTTGGATCTTATAACAATATTTTGGATGTTATAACAATGTATTGGTGACCTGTGTTATTATGTGTTGTGTTATAACTCTGTTGTGGCTGTGCATTATTATAAGTTATTTTATAACAATGATTAAGTTGTAACAAAAAGGTCCTCTTTCTTTTTAAGTTGTAACAAACAGGTCCTATAACTTTTTAAATTGTAACAAATTGGTCCTTTAAGTTGTATTAGTCGTAACAACAATAACATTAAATGCAAAACTGATTACACATATTGCAGTAACAAGACTGGTATACAAGTGCAACACAGATAACAGAGATGCAAAACAAATTACACATATTCTCAATTGTCATCACCACTTCTTAACCAACATACACATCAAGACTACTAAAATGAAAACTAAACAAATTATGCCATAAACTAATATCTTCAAAATCTTCAACATGTTCTTCATCATCTCCTTATTGTAGTTGTCATCCCTTCTAAGCATGTCGATTTGTACATCCTTTTCACCACACTTGGAACATTTTGAATTGTATGTGTCTTGTATCTCTGGTTTGCCTTCATCAATTTGTTGGTTTACGTACCACTAAAAAAAATTGCAACCAATATTATCATCTTCACTCTGTCAAAAAAACAAAATCATTGATGGAGTTAAACATACTATTCACTAACACACAACAAAATGAGATAAAAAACCACGTTTCTTCCCCAAAATAGCTTCCCCACATACCTGAAAATATCTACATCCCCAAAATAGCTTCCCCACATTTCTGCCTTGCTTCTTAACCTTCCTTGTCACTGCTTTGGCACCACAAGAACAGGTTGGTCCGATTGCAAGTGGAGATGATCTCGAAATGAATGTACTTCCGCTTTCAATTTTTTGATTTGTACCACTGCTACAGAGAGATGCCATAGATGGAGAGATGAAGGAGATGAAGATTAGGGTTTTAATTTGGGGATTTCATATTTAACCTTTTAATTTTCTCACCCGGTAATAAAATAAATAAATAATAAATTGAATAATTACACCTCAGCACTGTTAAACGCCACATAAGCAACGTTTGTGCCACATCAGGTTTTTTTTAACGGAAGTTCATTAAAAGGGTAACGTTGCAACAGTTATGTAACACAAAGGACCTACTTGAAGCAAAAAAAACATAAAGGACCAAAGTGTTACAATTAAATAACTTAAAGGACCCTGAATGTAATTTAGCCTTTAAATTAAAAAATAACTTGTCACTTTTCAATAAAGTATAATATTTTTCTACTATAAATATGTAAAGATGCAATAGGCTTCATAGTCCTTCTTAGTTCTTAGCATAAGTTTTCTTCACATGAGCTTCTAAACAAAAAAACTTGATCTAGGGGAATAGAAGATGAAAGGTCCGAAACACCCTATTAATGACTACACATCATATGACTCTTCAGATTGCTTCAGGTTATGAATATTACTAATATTTACATTTTGTGTGCTTGATGAATGTTCTGGTTTTTAATCTAAAAAAATGTTTATTATGTAGTTCTTTATGCTTACCAATGGAGGATTATGAACTTGGCCCACATATCTGGAAGAAAAAAAATAACACAATCTAATAATAGAGGAAAACATGTTTTGGAATGGAAATGACTATGAAATATGTCTTACATTAGATTATTTTTCTCTTGCATGTTATTATTAATATGAAATATATATTATCCAGCCCATTGCAAGATCAATTTCTAAGAAGTGTTTCACAAATGGTGAAAAAAAATCATAATGATGGACATGGACCTTGGAAAAAGATACAATTGTGTTATACATACTGCAAAAAGGAACTGTTTCGAGAAGTACATTGGGCAAGGATGGTATCAATATATAAAAGAAAAAAAGCCAAGGGTAGGGGATGTGTTGTGTTTTAGGGTGCAGCCATTTTCAGAATTGATGTTCGCCTATGTTATGGATCGTTGATTACTGATGTTGATTGTTGAAGGAATAGAAGATTGAGTGTGTCCACTTGTTATAATAATATATTAAGTAGGACAATATGATAAGTTATTTGTTGAGTTTGATGTTTTGTTGTTGGTCTTTTGTATTAAGTGGTTCTATCAGAAGTTGAAAGTATCAAACTTCTGCTACCCAAGCGTTTATTGTATTTGGTCTGGTAACTGGTATTTTGTAATGGGGTGTGGTCCTAATTTTAACAGTATTGTATTTCTTAAGTTACTTTATAAATATTGCATGTTGATGAAATATAAGATATGCATTCTGCTAAATAAATTGTTCTTATATTGACCATAAAATTAGACATACATTAATCATTCTCTTTGAATGTGCCAATACAAAAATAGATATGCAGTAACCACTATCAATATTGTCCAGCATTTTTGACAGTACTGAAATATAAAATTCTTCATTGCAGCAATTTTTTTGACAGTCATTGTTGAACTCATTAGCAGTATTGTCCAGCTTGTATGCATACTATAACCACAATCCAATATGTTTTAGGGTCACTGCATATCCAGTCATAATTAGATTTATTAAACAAAGCATGTTATATAAAATTTATACATACAAAATAAACACTTACACTTATAAATTTTCAAAAACCTCTTTGAAAACAACATTTGTTGTTTCATTCAATGGTTGATTTTCTTTATCGTGAATTAGAATCTTTAGTCCCTTTTTGCTCTTTACCCTTGAAATTGCAACATATAATTGCCCATGACTAAAAACACTCCTGGGTAAATATATTCCAACATGATCTAGCGACTGACCTTGAGCTTTGTTAATGGTCATAGCATATGAAACCGTAATAGGAAACTGTCTTCTAATTAGCTTGAATGGCCATGGAGATTGTGTAGGACTAATATCCATCCTTGGAATATAAATGAGACATCCAATGTTCTTACCAGATATAATCTTTGCTTCAAGTACATGATTCACCAGTCTTGTGACTATAAGTCTTGTTCCATTGCATAATCCTTCTGACTGGTCGATATTTCGCATAAGCATTATGGGTGTGCCAACTTTCAAGCAAATCTTATGGTTAGGAAGACCAGATGTTCTAAGAGTATCCAAGAATTCTATAGTTAATGTATCAAAAGCTTCATTTCCATCAGCTTCACATCTATCAACAGAATCTGAACTTAAATACTCTCTTTCATCTCCTGCAATTTTTGTTATAATGTTATTTTTTATAATAACAAACTATCAAAAAACATTTACATCTTTGGATAATAATAGACTTACTAATACCTGGTAGTAATCCTAAAACATATTGATTAATAACATCAACAGTTTTGATAGTACCGGCTAAAATAGCTCTGCTCTGCAAGAACATTTCATCAGTGTAATTATGCTGAAAGTCGGGGTATATGCTTTGAACAATGGCTTCAAGTAGATCATCAAAACCAGTTATAAGCAACTCATTTGGGATATTTATATATGCATAAACGTCATTAGGTTCAGCAATTTTTCCATCTCCAACCCTTAAAATCCAATTAGAAAATTCCTCCAGTTCAGAATCATCAGACTGCATCCTGTTCTGTCGAAGCCGCATGTTCTTAGTAAGTCTCAAAACCTCACAGTGATCCCATATATATAATGAGTTGATAGTTGCATGAATTATATCAGAACGGCTGCCTCTTGGGACAACAGGTAGTATCTGTCGAAAATCACCACCAAATACAATGACCTTCCCTCCAAATATATTGCGAGAAGCCTTAGATCCAGTCATAATGTCTTTTAGTGTCTTATCAAGTGCTTCAAAATAGAATCTGTTGGCCATTGGAGCTTCATCCCAAATTATTATCTTCGATATCCTTAGAAGTCCAGCCCTGTCACCTTTTTTGTCAATATCACATGTAGAGGACTCAAGTGTAGGAATTGGGATTTTAAACATTGAATGTGTCGTACGCCCTCCAGGAAGCAGCAGTGAAGCTATACCAGAGGAAGCAACGGTCAAGCAACATTATTTTCTTGATCTTATGTAGGAGGCTAGTGTTCTCCATATGTATGTCTTCCCCGTGCCGCCATAGCCATATAAGAAAAATACACCGCCCTTTTGGTTGTTTACGGCTTCAGTAATTCGTGTGAATACATTTCTTTGCTCATCTGATCAAATAAAAAAGAAAACATAATTCAACTAAAGTATTTATCTTTAAACATGCTATTTAATTTCAATTGAGGTTATTCAACTTATTGGTTTAATAACATGTAATATATAAATGTAAATTCAGCAATACCTGTCAAATCCCTGTATAAACTTTGGAATTCTAAGAGTTGCTCATTTGCATCATAGTCAAGCTCATCATAAATGAGTTTATTTCCAACCCGCTCGACCACGTGTCCATGTGGTCGTGGCATTCCGGGTATATCTTTCAAACTTTTACGATTCTTCTCAAGATGTCTCTCAAATTCAATTAATGTTAAATTCTTGACTTCGTCTTCAGTCAACCTTAAAGCTGTGTGAGTTATGAAAAAAGTTTGTAACTATATAATTTGTTACACTATTTACAAACTATCATTATATGTAATAATAAAAAAAAAATACATAATGCTTAGTAAACATACCCCTGTTGTTTGCAATTCTTTGTTGAGAATATAATATACCGTCTGCCAAGAGACGCCATGTTTTATCCCACACTTGTTTTGGCCTGTTCATGCTTCCTGACAATAACATCCTTACAAAAAGTAGCCGCAAGAAATGACCAGAACCCCAATGGTGTGCCTCCTTAATAGCAGATACAAATTCTTTATCATCTCCAATAAATCCCATAGCAAAGCAGGCATATCTAAACGTGTCATGTTTAAAGTTGTTTACAGTTTTGATCTCATCATAACTCCTTGGTCCTTTCACATGTGTCAACATCATCCTCAGAAAGTACAACTCCCCGGTGCTTGGTGGAACCCATATTAGCCTGCCTATTGTGTACCCTCTTTTGCATGGTCTCCATTGTCTAACTTTCTTCACATAAACAAACTTTGAAACAAATTTGCTGTAAGTCAGCTCTCTTGCTTCAGGGTAAATCTTGTTTGCTTCAAACCATGAAGTAAACATCGATTCAGTCACGCTTGGTTTCAAAAGAAGATTGTTGAGTTCCGAGACGTCAGTGTAGAACACAGAATTTTCACCCTCACAATGGAAAAACATCCTCTCAACCGCTGGCTTTCTACCATGGATCGAAAATGAAAATATCCTCCAAGAAGCTTCACTTGGAGAAACATACCTATAATAAAATTATTTAATCAAATATTGTAACATGATTTATCTTGAGCGAATAAGATATCAAAGAGATGGTTCAACATTATATATAAAGTATATTGTAGCAATGTTTAAACATTCGGAAAATCAATTATATGTGATGGAACATACCTACAAACAATGTACTGCTTGATCTCGTCTAGTTCTTGATGTTGCCTTCCATTCCCATCAGCATTTGAAACAATTGCAGCAGTGATTCTGTCATATCCTTTGTTGATATACTTGAATAAGTATTTTATAGACGTATTTTGATTGCACCACTCCACGTTTATGTGAGCTTGATACTTCACTAACATGTTTGGATTGTATGGAACAACAAACCGATTGTCAAGTTTAATTCCATTTTTAACAACCGTATGGCCATTGTTCGATCGTCTATAAAGTGAATACCCATCCTGATCTACAATAGTTTCAGATTGAAACTGTTTTGGAAAAAACTTGGAACATCGTCCATCTTTCATACACGGTGAAGATCTATTCACATTACCACATGACCCATGTATCATGTGAGTCTTAACCAAGTTATACAGAACTGGATCAGCATGTTGATCAGGAATTTCGGCTGAAATGATACGATCAATATCATTTGGAGTTGGATACTTACTCGAAGCATGGAGAAAAATCAGAATGTGAGCATGTGGTAACCAGCGCTTCTGAAATTCAATTGTAACATGTCTACATAATATGTTAAGAGTAAACAAATAATAAGATTCAATATTAATAATATCATACAGTAATAAATGTATCGAATAAATAAATGATATAGTGTAGTTGATGTACTTACATGCAAGTACTTTCCCCATGGCTGACTTCTTGGTCAAATCAGACAATAATTCATCGAATTTCAACTTGAAAATTCTGGAAATAATATCTGGACTGTCATTTGTTTTCAAATCCATTGTATCCAATAATCGTTGTATTTCAGGCCAATTAGGGTTACATGTGAATGTAATAAAAAGATCAGGAAATCCAACATAACTGCATATTGCCATTCCATCAAAGTACAGTTGATCCATGTATCTGCGACTACCTACGTATGACGAAGGAAGCACAACTCTTTTTCCTGTGTTTTCACATTGTGTCTCACTACTTGATTGTTGTTCATTTAAATTGTTGTACTTAGCAACTCTAAGTTTTGACTGATTCTTTCTTAACCATCTGAGCCTTTCAGATTCCATCATTGTAAACCCATCAACCAAAAACTGTTGATATAGCCTTCTTGACCTCAAGATTGTTTGAGGTTCATTTGATCTTGATTGAATTCTAAATGCCATCCATTCTCGTATTGTTAGACGATTTCTCTTCGTAGCATGTTCCCATTCAACGTCTTCATTTTGCATATCCTTGTAAAATAAGCTTGCATCAAGTTGCTTAACTCTACCCTTGTCTCGATGTTTAATGTTTGGTCTATAACCATCTTCACCATAGGGAAAAAGCAATGGATATTGATATCCTAAGTAGCTTGTGTGGTATTCATCTATCCTCTGAAGTCTTCCACACTGCTTTTGCATAATGATATCTCTTTTTTCTCCAGTATCAACATCTCCGACTGTCAAAGCAACAACTTCAGAAACGGTTGGCTGATTGTATATCCTACCATCCGTTGTTCGTTCAGAAATTAAGCGGAGTTTTTAGTCGGATACATCGCCTCCACGTAATCTATCTCTAGCCATTCGGAATGATTGGGCATGGACATTGAATTGATACAACATTTCAGAAAGCTTTTTTACAATATCAATGTCGATTTCGCCTTTCGACCTACATGTCAATGTCATAGTAATAATGAAAAAGTTCGTAACTGTTAATATATAAAAAAAATACTATTTAAAAAGCAAATTCAAAAGGCATATTAATAATATGTAATTGCTAGTAATACCTGAATCCTTGTATCCGGTTTTGTATTTCATTTTCTGTATCATAAATATATAATTGTGCAAACCTTGGATTTTGACCTGGCATAGGCAACATACTACCTATTCTATGACATGACTGTCCTTGAATACGAAAATTAGGAAGTCCTCTACCATTATTAAAGCGATTATCCATCTTAGCTCCGGGAGAAGTGAATGCAAACATCACATTATACATTCTAATATTCTGCTGAAAATTCTTCGATTCAACTTTTTCATTGTCAAATAACAATTCTTGCAAAACTTTAGGAGGACTTTTCAACAATGGCAGTTGAACCTTTCCTCCACCACAACACATGTTAAACGTAGGATTTATTGAATGTCTAGACCTATTTTTCCTTTCATGATACCACATTTGAGCACAACAATATTGACAACGACTCACGGGATCTCCTATGTCATAATATCCTCCTAAATTGAATGAAAAAAATTTAATCAAAAACCAAAAAACATAACGATCAAATAAATGATGTACAATTTGATACCTTCTCCCAACTTGCATGATGATGGGACTTGTGGCAATAATTGAACATTTTCATCTTCATCAGATATTTCACTTGAATCTGAACCGTAATCTATAAAGAATGTACTAAAAAATATTAAATAATATAAAGTATAATATGAGATGGATAAACATTTTATTTCATTCGTTTAGAAATGAAAAGAGATACGTAAATTGAACGTTAATTAACCGATACTGTAGTAATCATCATTCGTCGTATCATATCCATGATCGTCTTCGAAGAGAGAATTACTTTGAGAAATTTCATTTGTTACAATGGTTGATCCTGTCGCAGTTCCATCATGTACAGTTGATTGAAACTGTCTGGCCAGGTTGACTCCCAATCTGTTAATAACGCTAGCAGATATGTTCTTAGCTCTTTGAAACAGTTCAGTACCTGGTTGAGTGTTTACTGATGTTTTTTGGAGAGTACACTGCATGGAAGATGTTGACGAACCACTTGCCCACGATTGGTCAATATTGGGATGGAAAACTGATTGGATGTTGGGAGAAATATCAGACAGTGGAATTCGTATGTTCGAGCATCCTCTGATAGTTTTTGATCTGGTTGTTGAATTATTCTCTTTCTCGATACTTCCCAATCTTCTTTGCCTCTTCTGCTGAAGTATAGTCTTCCTATGTAACCTGGCCTTTTGAGCATTACGTTTCTTCAATATAGAAGTAAAATGATAGTGCTCATTTTCATATGTATTTTCCATCAAAATAGTTAAATTGAAGATGACATGTATAGTACAGTTCACATTTACTAAATATCGTATATATATATATATATACTGGTAATATGAATAGTCTGCTAACAGTTACTATCAATATTGGCTCCCAATAATTTGAATTTCGTAACATCAAAATGCTGAATTCCCTCCAAAATAGTTGTACATCAAACATATGTTGTTATCTAAACATGCATCATCATAACTTACATTATTCTAAGATAAGTAGATCCAACCATATTTATAATAATTAGCACGGGGCTCATAAAGCAATAAGTGCTTGTATTTAATAAATAATGCATTCTCATAGAATAATAATAAATGAAAATAGGCGGCTAAGCTAACATAGAGTAAGTATAATTACTTACAATTGGATCTTCCAACTTCCATTTACTTGCAATAAGTGCTTGTATTTAATAAATAATGCATTCTCATAGAATAATAATCAATGAAAATAGGCGGCTAAGCTAACATAGAGTAAGTATAATTACTTACAATTGGATCTTCCAACTTCCATTTACTTGCAAGAAGGAATATCTTGTATGCCTCACTGCAGTAATAGACTAAATGTAATCAATTTCTTTAGATAAATGTTTAAAATCTAATATTTAAAAATCGAAATGAATTATTTAGTTAATATATAATGAAATAAGTTCTAAATGATTTAACTATATTGTTCATTTTAAACCAACACAATTGTCATATACTGTCATCATAATAGTTTAAAAAGAAATTTATGCATAATATATGTAAGAATCCTATTATACTTTAACATTGATAGTAGTTATACAGATTAGTTTTTGTGAAACATTACATTTTACAATGTAGTAATAGTATCCTCATATATGAGAAAGTAGTAATAACATAGCAGTAAAAACAACAAAGCAATGATAACAAAGCAATATTGCCATAAAACATTTAGAATGTCATTGATGATTAAACAACAAAGTAGTAACAATAAGATAAGCCAATAAATTGACTAATAGTTATATTGTCGTTAATAAGGATAAAATGACATAAAACAGATTGCCAACACAAAATGGTAAAAAAAGAACTTCCTAGTAAGACATTCATTTTAACTGACACTAACAGGCCTAAGTTTCCAACAACGCAACTAAAATATCATTAGTTTTTTGGCTCGATCTTAACTTTCTTCGGTGGTTTGGTTCCAGATAACTGAGTTGCTCCATATATTTCACAGTCATCCTGTTGATCTTTTTTTTTCCATTTGATACAACTTTGACTTGAGTAACTGCACTGCTACATTCAAGATCATTTTCTCCAGACGCAGAAAAAGTTTGCTGCAAAATTATAAATACACAGAATTAAGCAGGCCGGTCATCCAATATGTTTGTATATTAATTTTATTAACATATAACAATCTACTTACAACAGATACAACCAAATTATCTCCGCTTGTGATGTTATTTGTATCAACCGGTTGATTCTGATTCTAAATAAATAACAAAAAAAGTTACAACGAAGATTTTCCAATACATGTAAAGTCAATGAATTGAATTGACATAAACATATATTATATAACAGTAGTTGAAAAAACCCAATAACGAAATGCTCATTGGCTTACAGCTGATAAATCCATTTTAGCTTCACTTGCAGGGGTATTTGTAAGATTTGGGCGATTCTGAAAATGTAATAAATAATTAAATCAAGTATAGTACATATGACTATAAAAATAAATTTTTATAACATTAGATAAAGATATACCTCAATACAAATATAGTCTTCCTCAATCCGAGTAACAAACGCCTCATCAGTTTCAAGTTTGTAAACAGAAGCTTGAGAATAAGATGGCTGAACCTTAACCCTAAAGGCCATTTTCTTGTCCAACATGATGTCGAGATCATCAGGGTAAACCATTGGATCATCTTCACCTTGCTAATGGTAGAATAAGAACAAAAAAAAAACAAACATCTATAAATTCCATAACAATGAAACACCATAATAGGTTGAACAATACTGCATTGGATACAATTATATAAATACCTCCAACATCATGTTACAGACTTCATTGGTTGTTTTTCCAATAATGGCAGCACAATCACTATCCCAAAATACGAATCGATATTTTACATCACCGTTGTTGACATATATCTCAACTCTATACCTGTTAGATATTTATCATATTGTACGATATTAGAAAAAACATGCATTCTGATCAAATTTAATGAAATTTTAGATACTAAAAAAGAACAAACATTAATACAAATCTCTACCTTGATACAGCCTGTTCCACACTTTCCCCACAGGAACACTAATATGCGTTGTTGGAATCAGATGCTTTCCAAGAACACTTAGAGCAACCGTAGTAGAACCAACCATATTTCGTAACAGCTAATTTCAGAGTAGTGGCAACGGTTACACACAAAGTTTCCTGATAAAATATAAAACAAAATATAAATAGTGGCTGGATAAAATTCTTACGAATGAAATAAATGCGAACAGTCTAAAAAATTAACAAAACAATAACGCGCATGTTTTAACTTTGGAAATTCAATCAACAGAATGCATTTCGTGTTATAAACAAAACGCTGAACAGGAGTATATTGTGAACCTCCGGACCAATTAGACGTAGCAATTGTTGATTGAGAAGGTTTCTCAATCTTGTCAGACTCGGATAACCTAAAAAAATTGAATAACGAAAAAAAAAGAAGGTATAATACATTATATAAATTATATCTATACACTTGAGAAAATATATATATATATATATATATATATATATATATAAATTTACTTACTCAGACATAATTTTGTTTATTTCAGGAATATCCTCATTTATCAGAAGCTTTGAACCACTCCATCCATTAGATACTGATTAAATTAATACATTTCAGTCTCACGAAATGAAAAATCTTCAGACATATTTAAGTAATCTCAACAACTGATACAATAAAATGAAATGAACATAGAAATAACATTACATTGACAATCTTTAATCATAGCATGAGTGAGAATAATGACAATAGCTCCAGAATTTTTGACATCATTGTAATATATTAAAAACTGAGATCCATAAGTTTCCCATAGACTGCAGCTAACAACATTTCCCCTAATTTATAAGACAACACCTCAATGTTATTCCATAATGAACAAAACTGTAAAAATAATAAGAGTTAGGGTATAAAAATAATACTTCAAATCCTTCAGCTTCAGCGAAACAACCACTTTTTTTCCTGTCGCCTTTGCTTGAACATTAGAAATTTCACTAACAATGCCAATTATATCTGCAAAAATATAAGAACTCAAGAAAATATGAAAAAAATTATTTATAAACACATATTTATAACCATTTGTTTTGACTACCTTCGAGCCTGTCAGATCTGCATTTTCCTTGAAGTATCTCAGCAAAATCCTTGAATACATATTCCTTGGGAGGGATGTCATCAATAAGGGTTGATCTGACTGTTGTACCACTTAAGAAAATGAATTTTTTAGGATGATCAGTTAGCTTCCACTGAAAATCGTTGTCATAAACTGTTCGATTATTAATTATGCAAGTCATATTCTCTTTGATCACTTCTTTCCATTTTGAAGTAAGATCGTTTCGAACCAAAACTTGAATCCTATCACCCTACAAATAAATTTTAAGATCTGTAAATAAAAAATTAACCCTAACAGTATAACAACAAAAACGAATACATAATAAAGAAAATCAATCAGGTACTTTTGTATCCTAATTTTAAACATTTGTAAAAAATAAATAACCCTAACAGTACAATAACGATAACAGAAAATCAGTTAACCAAAATCAATGAAGTACCTTTGAATCCACGATGACAATTTCTAGATGTTCAATTCCTCTGTTGTTAACAACGCTCCAAACATCAATAATCCGAACAGCAAGACGCCACGTCTCCTCGAAATCACTAATATATTTGATGAAATCGTACTTTCGAGCCATTTATCTGCAATGATGAAAAGAATCTAAATTTAGTCCCCAATACAGAAAAATAGAGACATCATATGAAACAATACGAAATCAATTAAAAACGGAGAATAAAAACCCTCACCTTCCAATTGCGATTGAGAGGATGGAAGACGAAGAAGGAAAATGTAATTGAAGAGAGAAACTTGTAGAGATTAATAATAAATATTGGAAACATTCTGAAAAATTGAAGGGTCGGTTGAGTTATTGAGAGTACCTTGGGAAGACACACTTATGACTGTTGAGGATACATGCGTGTATTGGAAAATGTAATTAGGGTAAATAATGATTACTGTAGCAAAATTACAATTAGGGATTTGAAATAAGGGACCTAATTAGTTGTTAATGTGGGTATTAAGTTAATTTCATATGTATACGAAATTCTTATATTGATAGTAGATAAACTAATTCCAAGTGTGTTTCCAAGCTAGTGGTGGAAAAAAGGAAGACAATGGGGAAGGTCAAAGTGTTTGAGATTATGTCTGAGATGAGGATGAAGTATTTTGTAGGTATCACATTGGGTAAGGCATAAAAGACTAAGTGTTTGGTTTATGAAATCATTGAAAGAGATACCAAAAGACAATATTCTATGTTGTGGAGTTATGCAGCAGAGCTAAAGAAACATGGTGCTGGAAACGGTGTAAAAATTGATGTTGAAATACCATTGCCAAGTATTCCATATGGATAAAAATTGATATCTCTTACTATGTTAGAGACAAACCAATACTCACCATGTGTGAGTGGATTAGGACTACTTGATGAATAAGGTTGCTAGTAAATTAGTTAAGCTTGAAGAGTGGAAACATAATGTTATGTCTATGCCTAGAAAAAGACTTGACAAAAAGGTTTTGATGAATGGAAAATGGATCCTAAATTGGAGTATGAATGAGATATGGCATGTTCATCACCCATATAATAGACTTCAATTTGTAGTGGATCTGGGTAAAAAAACATGTTCATGCTGTTTTTGGGATCTAATAGGAATACCTTGTAGTCATGTTGTTTTTGCTATGCATTATCAAAGTTTAAATCCAGAGTTATATGATCATGCATGTTATATGAGAGAGGCATATCAAAAGTGTTATGAAAATAATGTTACTCACATAAATGGGATGAACATATGTCCAACTATGGATATTGAAGAGATGTCACCACCAAAGTATAAGAAGGGTTCAGGTAGGCCTAAGAAATTAAGGTTTAGAGAGTATGATGAAACATAGTCAAGGATGAGGAGGCCTGATGTAGCTTATAGATGCACCAAATGTGATAAGTTTGGTCATAATTCAAAGAAATGCCAAAGCAATGAACATGACCCAAATGCATTGAAAAGAAAGATAACTTATCATAAACTTACTATGTTGCAGTATTTTTTACTAACAATGTCTTACAAACTGATTGTGACTTACTATTTTGCATAGAAAAACACCCAAAACCAAGGGGAAAACCCCAACTGTTGCTACTAGGAGCGTGGATGCTACAAATGCTAGTCAAGGTGTGGATGCTGGTAATGCTAATGAAGGTGTGGATGTTTCCAATGATAATGAAGGTATGAATGTTGTTGACGCTAACGAAGGTGTGTTTATTCCTAATGCTAATGAAGGTGTGGATAACCTAGAAATAGATGTAACCATTAAAGATATGTTGACATCTTTTGATGACCAACCTTCTCAAGAACAATAATCCCAAATTTATAACCCAACACCTGTTCCTATATCTCAAATGGCGGAGAAGACAAATCCAAATAAGAAACCGGTTGGTAAAAAAATGTTAAGCACCTGAGAGAACTAGTGATAGATTGAAGACATTATAGAGGTCAAGGAACAATGTTGGCCCAGGATCAAGTATGTATGCCCCATTGGAACTTGATGACATAATTGATGATTCACAAGCTCATTCCAAAGAAGACCCCGAGTTAGGGACTTGTTTGAGCAACATGAAATCATGGGATTAGATTTCTAGGAAAATGTCCCAGTGATTTGTATTTATAGTTTCCTTTACTAGTTTGATAATTTGTAATGCACAATGTGTGCTTAATTTGTAGCATTTTGTATTGCACAATGTGTGCTCATTCTGAAACAGCTTGCCATGCTTAATGTATCAAACAAATTATGCTTATATATCAGTCAAGTTATGCTTATTCTGTCAGCTTATATATCATGCAATTTATGATTAATGTCAAATTATACCAAATTATATAACACACTTACATACCTTCTGTATAACAAACATATTATACTAACTGCCAAATTATGTTTATGTTAAATTATTAAGTTGCAACATGCTTATATTAATTGCATTATACTAACTACAATTGGTAGACCTACTAAATAACATACCTTCTATATATCATACAAATTATACTAACTGCAACCAACCCTAATTTCAACCATAATACACAATGTCTTCACAATATTTTGTAACAGAGCCAACAAATTTCATTCATTCAAAAACAAGTTACGTTACACATCAATTATCGTTGTTAAATCAGATTACACTATTACATCAAGCTCTATTATTACATGCTCCTAAAATGTAACAAAATACAACCAATAACAAATAACTATAACTACTAGAAACTTCATCTTCCTCCCTAGACTCCCAACCTTTGTCTTCATATCTTCAATCTCTTTTGAACACATCTTAGTGCCGTATTACTTTCTAAATTCTTTCTCGAATTCCATGCAAAAATTTCTCAAATACTCTATCATCATGTCGCATCCATCATCATCTTTTGGTGTTTTTTCCTTTCATGGAAATAATCATCATCCCAATGTTTGAAGGAGTTTGATTTTCATCTCAGTTTGCCTGGTATTTCTTGAAGGCTTGACTATGTGAGCCTTCCTTCTGTGACTACTGTGGCATAGCATGCTACCTTCATTATTGTTGCTGTCCTGATTTTCACTGTTGTTGGCATTGTTAGCCTGATTGTTATTGTCAACCATGTTTGCTTTTGGTTTGGTAGATGTTGTAGAAATAAAAGTTTCTTCCAGTTGTTATTTCCTCTTGGATATTTGCTTCCTTTTTATAGTTTTGTTGTGGTTTTTACAAGTTGTTCTTCTGATTTTGGGATCAAATAGTAATTGATCTTCAAGGATCTTTCCTTGCATAAACTAGATTTAGCAATATAACCAAACAACTTAGTAACAATATACTAAAACATATTCATAAATATGAATATGAATACTTATAATCATAAAGTTGTCACATTACTTTTTAATATCTAAAACCAGTCCCCGATAACAATGCCATTTTTGTTGTTAGAACAAAAGTAAGTATTTTTATATGTATTGTATCCATAGGGACTTATTTCGCACTTAATGTTTGCAGACGTCCTCCTCTTGTTTGGTAAAGCTTCCAAGTTTAGGCTGACTTATGTCAAAATGTGTTGGATAATTTATGTAGGCAATCAAGGCCGAAAGTAGTAAGGAGGAGACTCACATACTTTTCTATAAAAACACTCCTTTTATGTGAGGAAATATTTGATTTTGCTATCAGGTTATCAAGAAACTTCAGACTTGGGGAAGTAAGACAACAATTTAAGCTATTAAGAGCAACTGCCTAAGACTAACTGGAGGTTGGGGTATCTTTAAAGAGATAAAGAACTTGATCAATGGACACTGAGACATTCAATTTACACACGTGTATCGTGAAGCTAATTGTTGCGCTGACACAATGCCAAACTTGAGCATTAATCATGAGCATGGTCTAAGGCTTTATGAGGAGTGGTATATAGAAATTATGCCCTTAATCTCGCTTGATGCATCAAGGGTTTTGACCCCAAAAGTTATTTCCGTTTAGTTGTTGTTTCTTTTGGGCTTCAGCCCTCCATTTAAAAAAAAAAGAGGATTTCTTAGGCACCATATATATGTTTCCGGAACCTAAAAAAAACAGAAAAATGCAATCACATATTAAGAAGATCTTGAGCTACAAAGTAGAAGGCTAATGGGTTTGAAACTCCTTGATATTAAGAAGCAACACCAATGTGCACTTTCTACTGAAAGTCCAATTCCTTCTCCTACTCAATCTCCTAACATGTTCAATCAAACTCTTGTTCTTCCTTCTTTTCAAAGAAACTCAGATTTCTCAGAGGGTATTTTGTCTACTTCTCTTCTTTTCCGTTTCAGGTGCTGTTACAGTTGCTGAACTAAATAGATTTTGATTTCAGAGAATGGTTCAAGTTTTACTCCAACTACTACTACTAATACTTCAGAAATTGTTGGTCAACATTCAATGAATGACTTTTATCAAGATATATCATTTTTCCTTGTTGGATCATGACAACCACCATATATGTGATTGCATTGTTCTGGTTTTTTAGGTTTTGGAAATGCATTTCCAGAATAAATTTATTCATAAAATTGAGGTGTAACTTAAAAACAAATGAAATGTGTGTATTGGGGTGCGCCTGAAGATGCATCTCTAAAAATTGGTAAAATATTTAAATTTTTGCATGGTGACTAAGAAACGTATATGGTACATTAAGAAATCCTAATAAAAATCCAATTTAAGCATAGTCCAAATTCAAAAAATCCAAAATCCATTGTTGAGAGTTTCTAAAAATTTGGATTTAACCTAACATCATACTACAATCACATGCGGCGGTACCAAAGTTTTCTTCTTCTTTTTTCTCCATACAAACTAGAACCAAAACCATGACAATGCTTTCTTCTTCCTCCGTATAAACTAGAAGCAAAACAGTAACTATGATTTCTGAAGATGTTTATTTACCTGATGAATGTTGGGAATGTATCTTCAAATTCCTTATCAACCACGACACCGACGACACCCACCATCACTATTGTCATCTGAAGCCTCTTTCACTTGTATTCGAACAGTTCCTCTCCATCACAAATCATCTTCGATCATCTCTCACTATCTATAATCCAACATGTTAACTATTCCCTACCCTCTTCCGTAGATTCTCCAACATCTCCTCCCTCAACCTATCCTCCTCCTCCTCCTCCTACTAGTACTACTGTGATCTCGACGTTTTTCTCATCCAAATCTCTTGTTTTCCATTGAAAATCACATCACTCAATCTCTCAAACAAACTCAACATTCTAGTAAAGGGATTGCTAGCTTTCACCAAAAACATTATGTTGGAAAACTTGATGTGAATTTGAAAAGGTCATTCGTATTAATTAATGAAAGTTAATTCTATTTGATTAATTAATATTAATTAATTATTAATTAATAATTATAATGTGTCATTCATCAAAATTTAGTTTTAACCTAGTTTTGACTGAATAACTCCCTCCCACTATTTTCTCTCCACTCCCCCAATATTTTCTCTCCACTCAGTTGAATCTCCTACCCATTAATATGATTCATCAGCTCAATTGCATAACACGCCAGATTTATGAATTTTTAGAATCTATTGTCTCCCTCTTTATTCTCTTCATCTAAAATTATTTATGTCCTTCTTTATTTTTCGAGTGGTATATCGCACCATCAACGGCTGAAATTATTTTCAGATACGAGTGGTTTAAAACACCATCTGGAGGTGTATCTCTACGAACGATTTATTATAATGCAAGTTATAATCGTATTTTTTGAACGGACTGTTTTATCTTGGAGACGTCATCGAAACGTGATTGCATTGCATAATTTTGGCAGTACGACGAAACATCTTAAAGAAAACTACATAGTACGCGACTTGTCCCGATAATTTTCTTTTTAGAAAATTTTCCAAAACCGAAATACAACAATTTTAAAACTCTTTTTGTAACTGCCATGGCTACTGAGGAAATTATCAATACTACTGCGGCCGTTGCTGTCTCTGACAAACCATTTAAGTTTGAGGGTTCTCACTTCAAAGGTTGGCAAGCTAAGATGAAATTTTTATTAACTTAGAAGAAGGTTGCCCATGTTCTGACTGAGGATATCCTTGTTGCTCCTTCTGGATCAACTGAACAAACTAATGGTAAGACAACTACAAATTCAGACGGGACTCTCAACTCGTCTAAATCAGACTCTTCTGTTAAGACTAAGGCAAATGATTTACAACTCCAGAAAGAGATTGCCATATGGAAATATAATGATTATCTTTGCAAAAACCACATTTTGAATAGCCTTGCAGATGATCTGGTCGATTACTACAGTAATTGTAAGTTCCTGGATTGGCTAGAATTTTGGTAAAACAACAAGGTGTTCAATGTTGATGTCATGGTGTTGATGTTGCAACATTGAGTCTTAGTACTGGGCTGTACTAAGTTGTGAAGGTAAACAATGTTTGATGTCATGGGCTTGATGTCACAACATTGTGCTTAACACTGGGTTGTGTTAAGTTTGTTTTTGCTGAAGCTGGATGTCTGATGTCACATGGCGATGTTGTAACATTAGATCTGCAGAACTGATAACATCAGGTTGTGATGTTATTAGGGTACGCGTATTAGCTGGAATTGTGGAGAGTGGTTGACTCATTGGATGAGAATATCTTGGGTTAGATATTTTCTGTTACATGAGAGATTTGATTGCAGGTTTGTTGGAGAATTAAAAGGTTGAAGATTTAAAAATATTTTGGGGATAAAATCTGTTTTGAAGATTCAGTTTTAATTAACAAATCTGATCAAATATTGTGACAAATCGAAGCCCAATTCAGGATGCTATATAAAGCGCACAAGGCCAAAGGAAGAAGAGGACATAAAAGAAGACAAAAAACATTCAGAAGATCAGAAGCTGGAGGCTTAGTGTCTAGAGTTTGTTTAGAGTGCTTGTATTTACACTATTCTAGGGTTTGAATAGGTGTTGTGTTTCTGTCCTCTCTAGAAGCTGTGAAGCAATAGAGAGTTGTTGGTTGATCGAAGCTAGGAAGCAAGATCAAGGATTCTCAAAGAGGTTGTTCTTTGAGTGTTTTAGGGATTGAGTAGTGTTCTCATATCTAAGTGGTTTCTTAGGTAGAAAGTCACTAGTAGAGTATAAGTTTAGGAGATTGTCAACGGGTTGTTGAGTCTGTAAATTATATCTGCTAATAGTGAATTTCATCACTGGCTTGGTAGCCCCCAGACGTAGGTTGGTTGTAACCGAACTGGGTGAACAATTCCTTGTGTTATTTTGTTCTGTTATTGCTGTCCATTGCAGAGTGTGTTGTTGTGACATCGCACCTTAACATCACACGCCTGGTACTAGAATTTCAATTGGTATCAGAGCAGGCATCATGTCTGTCTCTGGGTGAGATCTAGGGAAGTTACTTTCTGGTGTAAAGATGGACAAAGAGGTTGGAGGATTTGTCAACAGATCCCCTATATTGGATGGCTCAAACTATGAGTATTGGAAGCCTAGAATGACTACCTTCTTAAAGTCATTAGACAGCAGAGCTTGGAAGGCTGTCATTAAAGAGTGGGAATCTCCAGTTGTGTGTGAAAAAGATGATGTTGGAAAGGATAAAGAAGGCACCTCTAAGCTAAAGCCTGAAGAAGAATGGACCAAGGAAGAAGATGAGCTTTCCCTGGGAAATTCAAAAGCCCTAAATGCTATCTTCAATGGAGTTGACAAGAACATATTCAGGTTGATCAACTCATGTGAAACTGCTAAGGCTGCTTGGGATATTTTGAAGGCTACTCATGAAGGTACATCTAGAGTTAAGATGTCAAGACTTCAGCTTCTAACATCTAAGTTTGAAAGCCTGAAGATGAAGGAAGATGAGACTATTCATGACTTCCACATGAGTGTTCTTGAGCTGTCAAATGCATCCAGTGCTCTTGGTGAGAAGATGACAGAAGAAAAGCTTGTAAGAAAGATTCTCAGGTCCCTTCCTAAGAAGTATAAGATAAAGGTAACGACCATTGAAGAATCACAAGACATCAGCAAGATGAGAGTTGATGAGCTCATTGGGTCTCTTCAAACTTTTGAGCTGGGCTTGAATGAGGAAGAACCAGAAAAGAAGCCAAAGAGCATAGCCTTGGTGTCAAATGATCAAGAAGAAAAGGGAAAGAGTTATGAGTCCCAGGAGGATCTGCCTCAGGCCATAGTTATGTTGGGAAGACAGTTCAACAAAGTGTTCAAGAAGATGAACTGTAACTACAAGCCTAGTGTCAAGAACATCTCTTCTGACATCAGCAAGTTAAAAGAGAAAGATGAAGAGAATATTGCCCAAGATAAAGGAGTTAAGTGCTTTGAATGTGAAGGGTATAGACATGTCAAGAAAGAGTGTCCCACATTCTTGAAGAGGCAGAATAAGGGCATGACAGTTTCCTGGTCTGACTCTGACAGTGAAAGTGAAAGTGAGTCAGCAAAGCATGTTACAGCTTTGACAGGAATTGTTGAATCTGATGATGATAGTGATGGAGAAGTCACTTATGATGAGCTAGCTTCAACCTACAAAGAGCTGTGCTTAAAGAGTGTTGAACTATGTCAGGAGAGGAATCAACAGAAGAGACATATTGATCAGCTAGAGAATGACAAAGCTGAATTGAAGAAAGAAGTCTTATGTGTCAAAGCTCATCTTGATCATATGACTAAATCTGTTAGAATGTTGAACAGTAGGACATCCACTCTTGACAAGATACTACAGTCAGAAAAAGCTGCTGGAGACAAAGCTGGGATAGGTTATGTGGCTGAGGACAAGGGAACCTCAGAAGCAAGCGCTTCAGGGTCAAAGAAGGAAGTGTCACAACCCTTGCCTCTGCTTCAGCAAAAGAGACAGGATTCTACCCCTAAGAAGGTTGTTCAGTCTCTGAGTGTTGAGAAAAAGGATGGTCCCCAACAGAGGAAGATGCAGCCTAAAGGAGCTAGTCAGTATATGCCTCCCCAATATCACAAGAGCATGCAGGAGGTAAGGTTCAAACAGAACATGTTCCATCAGATGTCTCAACATCAAGGAAACATGTATGGGTATAACAATGTTGTGCCTCATCATTATGGAAGAAGGAGGCCACACCATCATGGGAGACAATCCAGGAAACAACATCCTCAGTTCAGGAGACAGTCTACCTATGGTAAAAGACCTCAACACTATAGTAGACAGGCCAACTATGGAAGGAGAAGACAACATTATGGGTGGCAGCCACAGCATTATCATCAAGGTGGGAGAAGGTATAACCACTTCAGAGATGATAGAATCAGATGTTTCTATTGTGGAAGGTTTGGACATATGCAGTAAACTTGCTACAAACTGCACGGTTACCCTCAGCCTCAAAACAGATGGAGAGAGAACATGCCCAAAGTTGTTAAACAGTGGGTTCCTAAACCGCAGGCCAAATGTCTATTGGCTCACACCTCAGATGGACATTTTGCTAAAGATGCATGGTACTTTGACAGTGGATGTTCAAAGCACATGACTGGATCCAAGAAGCATTTGGTAGAGTTCAATCCTTGCCATACTAATAAGGTTGTATTTGGCAATGGAGAAGAAGGAGTTGTAGAAGGAGTTGGAAGAGTGAAGGATCATGATGGTCTTACTCTTGATAGTGTGCTCCTTGTTCAAGGGTTGAATGCTAATTTAATTAGCATAAGTCAACTTTGTGATGAAGGTTACAAGGTAAGCTACACCAAAGATGAATGTGTGGTAGCTGATGAGCAGAATGAGGTAGTGATGAAGGGAGTAAGATCCAAAGATAATTGCTATCAGTGGATACCTCAAGTGGACAACTTATCTAGTGATGTTAAAGTTGATGTTGTAACATCAGATGGTGACATCAAGTGTGAAAGTATGGTGAAAAGTCAATCTGGGTTAATAACGTGTGAGTTGGATGATGCGTTAAAAGCCAAATTGAGTAGTCAGCAAGATGAAGAAGTCAACAATGCTGATGGAAGGATCAAAAGTTGTGACCTTACGAAGTGTTGGGAGCTGAATACTTGCAAGGACAAGAAAGATGACAAACTGACTAATGACTCCTTTAGTTCAGAAGAAAAATTTCACAAGTTGACAATCCTTCGGTTGGAAGATGCAGAAGTTAGAGCTGATGTTAAAACATCTCAAGACAAGAGAGGTACTTCAAGCCTTAAAATAAAGAAGAGTGATGATGAACTAATTGCAAAAGTGGTTCCTGGGGTTGCTAAACGACTGAAATCAAGGAAGAGGAAAGCTATTGAGTCACCTCCAAAGATGAGAAGTGATAAGCAGAAGATCTATGTGGATGTTACTACAAAATCTAGGAGTAAAGTGTTCATCTCTTCCAAAAATAGGAAGATCAGAGATAAGTCTGATGATAATGTCCAGGATATCTCTCAAATGAAGGAAGCCGTTGTTGTTAGAACTTCTGTGCTTTTCATAAAATGGTGGAAGTATGTTCTGGAAAAAGAATTTGGTATAGATACTCTGGATATGGTTGAGTTTGCTAAGATATGGTTCAGAGAGGGTGTGGGAACTTATGGTATTCAGGTGTGTATGTTAACCTGAATAAGTTACGCTGACTGTGTTTTTTTTGGAACTTCTTGAAGGACTTCCTTGTGCAATAAGTCCTTTGGATGGTGAAGCTGATGTCCCAAAAGATGTTGTAACATCTTGTTTGCTGGTGGTTATATCTGGAAGATGATTAAGGTTGGACATGTGGAAGAAGTGTTTATGGTTATGTGGATTATAATGTGAAGTTTAACATGACTACTGATTTTGAAGACTTCACTAGTATCAATAACTACTGGTGGATGTAATGGTAGAGGTATTGTGATATGATCTTATCATTATCTCTTGAAGAGACTGGATCTCAGTAAAGCTTTTAAGTAAGCTGAGAATTTATGGAGTTTGTGACACAGTGTTGAGATTGGATTACTTTGCTGATAGTGAATCCAGTGGTAGAGCATATGTAATACCAGGGTGTGTGGTGTCAAGAGTGTCAAGAGTACCCTTGGTGAAGGATGTCTTTGTTCTGGATCTGAAGCTTAGTGCTTACATTATATCTAAGGAGCATCTGCATAGTCATACAGGAGAATGATGAAGTAGAAGGTTTGCCTTGGATGGAGAATGTAGAGAAGACTGAAGTTGATCAGGATGTCTGAAGACAAAATTGAATCATGGCCTTGAATAGATTGTACACTTGTCTTGGTGTGTGTTAGTCTAAGTGTGAGGAGTTGACTTAGAGTTCAGTGGAAGGCATTGTGTGTGTGCTTCAGATCTTGTGGATGATTGTGTCGCATGTGATGAAGTGTAGGTCATATGAATTGGCATAATTTGTCTAATTATGGCTAAAAAGGGGGAGAGTTAATAAGTGCCATAAAGAGAAGAGATTGATGCTGCTAAAAGAATAAGGTGTTTAGTTGAAAAGTGCTGATGCAGTTTTTAAGGGGGAGTGTAGACAATGTAGACTGAGCTGCTAGTGAAGATAATTTCATAGCATTTGAAGAGTGCAGCCAAGCAGACATTAAGGGGGAGAAGTGCTGCACATTGTGAGCTACTGAACAACTGTGATGCTGGTTCATGTTTGTGAGGGGGAACACCAATTGGCTGTTGTCAATAATGAAGATGGTGCTGCAGCAGATCAAGTGATGAAGACTGAAGAGTGTCAAACTACTGCTGATGAAGTGTTTCAAAATATTGAAGATATTCCGCTGCTGAAGACTCTGAGGGTTCAGAGGGTGTTTTAGCCAAAATTAGCCAAAGGAGGAGATTGTAAGTTCCTGGATTGGCTAGAATTTTGGTAAAACAACAAGGTGTTCAATGTTGATGTCATGGTGTTGATGTTGTAACATTAAGTCTTAGTACTGGCTGTACTAAGTTATGAAGGTAAACAATGTTTGATGTCATGGGCTTGATGTCACAACATTGTGCTTAACACTGGGCTGTGTTAAGTTTGTTTTTGCTGAAGCTGGATGTCTGATGTCACATGGCGATGTTGTGACATTAGATCTGCAGAACTGATAACATCAGGTTGTGATGTTATTAGGGTACGCATATTAGCTGGAATTGTGGAGAGTGGTTGACTCATTGGATGAGAATATCTTGGGTTAGATATTTTCTGTTACATGGGAGATTTGATTGCAGGTTTGTTGGAGAATTAAAAGGTTGAAGATTTAAAAAGATTTTGGGGATAAAATCTGTTTTTAAGATTCAGTTTTAATTAACAAATCTGATCAAATATTGTGACAAATCCAAGCCCAATTCAGGATGCTATATAAAGCGCACAAGGCCAAAGGAAGAATAGGACAGAAAAGAAGACAGAAAACATTCAGAAGATCAGAAGCTGGAGGCTTAGTGTCTAGAGTTTGTTTAGAGTGCTTGTATTTACACTATTCTAGGGTTTGAATAGGTGTTGTGTTTCTGTCCTCTCTAGAAGCTGTGAAGCAATAGAGAGTTGTTGGTTGATCGAAGCTAGGAAGCAAGATCAAGGATTCTCAAAGAGGTTGTTCTTTGAGTGTTTTAGGGATTGAGTAATGTTCTCATATCTAAGTGGTTTCTTAGGTAGAAAGTCACTAGTAGAGTATAAGTTTAGGAGATTGTCAACGGGTTGTTGAGTCTGTAAATTATATCTAGTAATAGTGAATTTCATCCCTGGCTTGGTAGCCCCCAGACGTAGGTTGGTTGTAAACGAACCGGGTGAACAATTCCTTGTGTTATTTTGTTCTGTTATTGTTGTCCATTGCAGAGTGTGTTGTTGTGACATCACACCTTAACATCACACGTCTGGTACCAGAATTTCAGTAATCGTAACACTGCTAAACAGGTATGGGAAGCTCTGCAGAAGAAATATGATACTGAAGAGGCAGGTGCAAAGAAATATACTGTCAGCCGCTACCTGAATTATAAGATGATGGATGAAAAGTATGTGGAAGCTCAAAGCCACACAATTCAGAAGATTGCTCATGAAATCATAATTGATGGTATGCCCCTCGATGAACAATTTCAGATTGCTGTGATAATTGAGAAACTGCCCCCTGGTTGGAAAGATTTCAAAAATGTGCTTCGACATAAAACAAAAGAGTGTTCAATTGAGAGTCTGATCACTCGCCTCCGAATTGAAGAGGAATCTATAAGACAAGATCATAAGGATGAAGTCTTAGTTGTTTCTAACAACAAAAAGAGATTTAATGCGATTCTGAAGCCTACGGGCAAACCATTAAAGAATCAAAATTGCATTGTTGTTAACCGAATTAAGAATGGGAATCCCTCAAGGGGCGCATCTGCTCCGATTGCTAGACAGAAACCACCAACTCAAAGAAATGACACTCCGGTTTTCACTTGCTTTAATTGTGGAAGACCGGGTCATATGGCTAAGAAATGTAAGAGCGGACCTAAACCTGTTGGCTCTAACGCACATGTTAACTTGACTGATGAGCAATTCATTGCTATGATCACTGAAACCAACATGGTTGGGGGAAGTGATGGTTGGTGGATAGACACTGGCGCCTATCGTCATGTCTGCTATGATCGTGCTATGTTCAAGACATACACGAATGGTGAAGATAAGAAAGTGTTGGGAGATGCTCACATCACTGACGTTGCTGGAATTGGAGACATTGAGTTGAACTTCACCTCAGGAAATACTTTAATCTTGAAGGACATCATGCACGTTCCTGAAATTATGAAGAATCTTGTTTCTGGTTTTCTTTTGAATAAGGCAGGGTTTAGTCAGTCTATTGGGGCAGATTTGTACACCATCACTAAGAATGGTATTTTTGTTGGGAAAGGGTACGCCACTGATGGCATGTTTAAGTTGAATGTTGATTTGAATAAAGTGTCTCCTTCTGTTTACTCTTTATGTGATTTTAATATTTGACATGCTAGACTCTGTCACGTTAATAAGCGAGTTATCTCTAATGCAAGCAACTTAGGACTAATCCCTAAATTAAATGTCAATGATACAAATAAATGTGAATATTGTAGTCAAGCTAAAATTACTAAGACTTCTCATAAATCAATTATTAAAGAATCTGATCCCTTAGATCTTACACACTCTGATATATGTGAATTAGATGGAACTTTAACTAGAAATAGTAAACGATATTTCATCACTTTTATTGATGATTGTTCTGATTACACTTACGTATACCTAATGAAGAATAAAAGTGAAGCACTTGACATGTTTAAGATGTATGTAACTGAAATTAAGAATCAACTTAGTAAGAAGATTAAGAGACTTCGTAGTGATAGGGGGCTTAATACAACTCTGGGTTATTTAATGATTTTTATATTGAACATGGAATTGTACATAAAACAACTACTCCATATTCTCCTGGAATGAATGGTAAAGCAGAAAGAAAGAATATAACTCTTTCTGAACTTGTTGTTGCAATTATGATGAATTCTGGTGCTGCACCTCACTAGTGGGGGGAAATTTTATTGACTGTTTGCTATGTCCCGAATAAAGTTCCCAAGTCATAAAGTAAGATCTCACCTTATGAGATATTAAAGAAAAGACAACCAAACTTGTCTTATTTGAGAACTTGAGGTTGTCCAGCTTATATCAGAATTTCAGATCCGAAATGAGTTAAACTCTCTAGTAGAGCATATGAATGTGTATTTATTGGGTATGCAACAAACAGTAAGACATATAAGTTTTATGACCTGAATGCAAAAGTGATCATAGAATCAAATGATGCTAAATTCTATGAAGACAAATTTCCCTTCAAATCGAGAAATAGTAGGGGCACTCAATCGAGTCACATCTTTGTGATAAGAAGCACAGATAGCGACGACAATGTAGAAACAGAACTCCGACGAAGTAAAAGAGTAAAAGTTGCTAAAGATTATGGGCCCGATTATGCGGCTTATATTATAGACGAAAATCCAATAAATCTTCAAGAAGCCTTGTCATCTCTGGATGCGGATTTATAGCAAGAAGCTATAAATAATGAGATAGAATCTCTAGATTCTAACAAGACCTGACACTTAGTAGACATGCCTCTTGGCTGCAAACCAATAGGTTATAAATGAGTTTTGAAAAAGAAACTGTTCTGGACTAGGCCTGGGACTGGCCCACCGTCGGGCAGAGCCTAGTCCATCTCCGCGTCGAAGAAGGTTCAACGCAAAGGCCCAACTATTGAGGTGGTTGACAAAATTAATAATCATGTTCTAAATATGATGCCAGGTAGTTTTAAATTCACTTTTCTACATCCTGTTACTTCATTTCATTCATTTTCCAGCATTATTAACAATTTCTTTGGGGAATATTTTTGTTGGTTGTTTCTTTACATTTCATAGGTGATACCAAGGATTATTATAGCTCTAACTCAGTTGATCGATCTGAAATTCACGATAATAGCATTATAGAAGTCCTAACTCCGGAATTCCTAAGCTCTCTAAGGACGCCTGGCTTGCCGAACCACCACATTAAGTTAAAGATAGAGACACCAATCATGCTTATGAGAAACATCGATCAAGCTGAATGTTTGTGTAACGGAACAAGACTAATTATTACAAAAATGGATAACCACGTTCTTGAGGCTGAAATTATGGGTGGAAAAGGCCATGGAAAAGTCATATACATTCCACGAATGGATATGTCCCCAGCCCAATCACCTTGGCCTTTCAAGCTAAACAGGAGACAATATCCAACCATTGTGTCGTACGCCATGACAATTAACAATTCCCAAGGGCAATCCTTGGATTGGATATGCCTCTATATCCCAAAATATCTCTTCAGCCATGGTCAACTATATGTCAGAATCTCGAGGGTAACTAGCAAAACAATCTCTATCTTAGGATAAAGGAATTATATTATCCTTTTTTCATTTCCCTACATGCTCTTTGACTTTTACTAGCAGGTTCTTATTTTATACATTCCTGCTCATCTCTCATTAAAAGCCACACACAAAAACACATGAAATAACAACATTCTTTAACTACCAAAATATCATAACCATAACAACTGGAACATGTCATTGTTCTTACATAAGCTACTCAGTCATACATACTTATACACAACTACACAAAACCACTAATTAATTTACCATCAAATTACCACTAAAATTTCAAAATATAACCAAAATAAACCATGCCACCATATCATGTTCATGCATTATCATTAACTACTAACAAAATACACTTTCATCATCGCAACACCTAATGCCCTACATTCAACGGTTCACAACGGCCACATAAAGGCATGAGCTGGAATAGTTATGCTAAATAGAAGCATGTCACCCCTCCTAAGCTTTCTGTGGTTTGCAAACTGATACCACCCGCAGCCAATGAACTTTTCCGTTTTCACAACCTTTTGGTTACGCCTTGCAGAATGCACATTCGCATGGTAAAACCTCCCTCATATTTAACTCCCCATATTTATGATATATAAAATGCACCAATCTTTGCAGTTTTAATTTCATTTATTTTAGTATTATTTTTATTTTTACTTTTACGTTTATAACTTTCTGATATTTTTTTGTTTTTAGTTTGTAATATATATCATGAAACATATGCCTTTTAACCAATTCTTTTATTTTCTCCATAATTATCTTTATATAATTATTATTCATTCCCATTTCTTCAATTAATATTAATATTATCAAGTTTGCTTTTTCAAATTCACTATTATTTTCTTTTACTTTTTTTTTCTCCAACTTTTTATGCACTCAATTATAAATCAAGACCGGTAACAGTGTGAATACACGCATATCCTACTAGTTAAAGCATAAAGAAAAAGCACGCACAAGTGGACGTTAGCTTTTTTTTTCTTCTGTTTAATAATCCCTCAGATCTAACCTACTCCTAACAGCACACAGAAACCTAAACCTCAAACCTGGATTTTCCTTGACTGTCGATAGAGAAGTAACCCATCGGCGGCACTAATCGTTCACTGCAACATGAAACGTATGAGAAATTCTCTCCAAACTCCAAAACAAATTGTTTCAACAGATTTAGATTTAGTACACTTAGATGATGATTGCTGGGAATATGTTTTCAAATTCATCTTCAATGAAGACGAAGACGAAAACCGGTACTATTTCAAAACTCTTTCCGTAGTTAACAAACAATTTCTCTCCATTACCAACCGTCTACGCCTCTCTCTCACTGTATGGAATCCAACCTGCCGTTTACTCTCTCGCCTCTTTCCAAGGTTCATCAATCTCATCTCCCTCGACCTCTCCTGTTACTATGGTGATGTCAACAACCTTCTCGTCCAAATCTCTCGTTTCCCGTTGAAACTCACTTCGCTTAATCTCTCCAACCAACCCAACATTCCAGCACGCGGCTTGAGAGCTTTCTCCCGAAATATTACAACTCTAACCTCTCTCATTTGTTCCAACATTGCTTCTCGCTCTGTTGCCGATTTGGTTCTTATCTCTCATTGTTTTCCTTCCCTTCAAGAACTTGACCTCAGTAGCCGTATCAGTTTTAGGCTGAATGCTGATATGTCAATGGTGCTTCCTAAGCTGCGCAAAATTAACCTCTCTGGTCATATCAATAAATATATGAACGATGCATGGCTTTTACACTTTTGTAAGAATTCCGAGTTTCTTGAAGAAGTTATCGTATTGCGCTGTTTATTCTTTACTCATCACGGTATTGCTGCTGCCATCTGTGAGAGACCAACATTGAAGTCTCTATTAATTGGTTGGATGCCAAGCATTAGTTCACACTTAATTAACTCTCTTGTGAGTTTGAAGAACTTAGCTTGTCTTGATTTGTCATTTTCGCGTATCTCTGATGATTTGCTTTCCTCTATTGCAACCAGAGGTCTTCCTTTGAAAACGCTTGTCCTCCGATACTCTCGCGGATATAGTTATGCCGGAATCATTTGTTTGTTATCCAAGTGTCACTCTATACAACATTTGGATCTTACAAATGCTTATTTTTTGAATGACCAACATGTTGTGGAGTTGTCTATGTTTTTGGGTGATTTAATGTCTATAAACCTTAGTAAATGTAGCATGCTCACAGAGTTATCTTTGCTTTCACTTGTAAAAAATTGTCTTTCACTTAGTGAGATCAAAATGAATGACACAAGGATTGGGATTGGGAGAGAGGGTGTCCTGAATTCTAATTCTTTCGAGGATTTCGTTGTAAGCCCTCAATTAAAGTCTCTCCATTTGGCCCATAGTTCCTGGCTAAGAGATGAAAGCATCAAAATGTTTGCTTCCACTTTCCCCAATTTGCAGTTGTTTGATTTGAGTTATTGCACAAACATATCTCAAGAAGGTATTTTTCATGTTTTAAGGAGATGTTGTAAGATTAGACATTTGAACTTAGCTGGCTGTTTACAACTGAAGCTGCATGGAATAAACTTTGAAGTTCCTAAATTGAAGGTGTTGAACTTAACATATACAAGAGTTGACGATGAAACACTTTATGTGATCTCAAGGAATTGTAAGGGACTTTTGCAACTCGTACTAGAAATGTGTCATGGTGTTACTGAGGAGGGAATCAAGCATGTGGTAAATAACTGCACGCAACTCAGAGAGATCAATTTGATGTATTGTCGTAAATTGCTTCCTAATGTTGTTGACGAAATGATATTTTCAAGGCCATCATTGACAAAGATATCTGCTTCACCTTGCAACATGTTCAGTGACAGAACGAGGAGACTCTTTTCGCGTTATGGATGTCTTTTGTGCTAATTTTTTGTAAGTGCTCGTTGAATTTTAAACTCTAAAATGCAAGATATTTTTTGTTTTCACATTTACTTCTCTAAGTTATTTTATTTTTTAACGTGTAATTGCCTTAGTAATATTGTAAGATTTTTATAAAATGTACAATTTAATGCCAGCAGTTTGGTGTTATATGCCTGATTAAACTGTATTTCTTTTCATTCATTTGCCTTAACTTATATTACACAGATAAGATTCCTGTATCATACTTATTGAAGACTTCATTGGCAGCAGCATGGGTGCAATGGATATGGTGACAAATTATCCTAGTTTTATGCTACTATGATTGTTGTGGAGTAAGGTCTTTATTAGCTTGAGGTTGAAGATAGTGCGGTGTTTATGAGTTGTGTGGTCTGCCCTTCATTTAAACGTCTCCTGTTTTCTGCTTTGGTCTTATTTTTGTGGTCTTTGTATCAGACAAGTGTTATGACTTCTCATTGTTCTAAACCAATTCTTGAGTTAAATGCTTGTAAGGGTATCTCTAGAGAATGAATTGTTGAGGTTATTAAGATATGCTGTAAGATAAGGCATTTAAACCTTGCTTATACAGAAACTCAAAAGTTTAAGATAAACTGGAAATGTTGAAGTTGTCAGGGTCAAGAATTGAAGATGAAACATTGTTCATAATCTCAAAATTGTGCATTGGACTATAATCTCAGAATTAAGTTTATAGAATTTTAGTTTGGTGGATGATGGTTTTGTTCCATGCTAATGTTTAGGCGGCCGTCTTTGAGAATAATAATCATGCTTTGTGGTGTTGTGGTTTATCTTTTCCAGTATTAGGGGACAACTTCGTTACCCATCACAAAAAATTGGGTAGTCTACCTTCAACCAATCCACTAATGCCATATCATTTTATTATACTTAATTATTTATTTAATGATTTAAATATTGTAGATTTCCAATGCAATGTAGCCTAATTTACTCTATGGGTAACGCTACCCAAGTGGGTAGATAAGAATTCACCTATTAAAAATCATGTGTGTGACAGTTAATACCATTCTTGTAATATTTTGTGACAATATATATATAGAGTTCATTAACATTAGTTTATCATAGATTACATTAACTTTCTATCTGCCTACAAATAAACATCTACTTTCTTTCACCAAACTCCACGAATGAAGTAAAAGGAAAAGAGGAGTTAACTTCACTTGCAAAATATTGGAATAGTAGTGTTGTAATAACTCAGAACTGACAGGTGTCAGTCTGAGCAGTCTATTGTATTGGTTTAGAACCTGCTAGTGCAGGTGGTAGTGACTGTTATAACCTGCTAGTGCAGGTCAGTGCTAAGCTTGTGATATATAAGGCACTTTGTGTAAACTGAATCATAATGAAATCATAACAGAAAAACAAATTCAGTTACAGAATGAAAACTCTCTCTCTCTCTCTTCACTTTCTAATATGGTATTAGTTTAGCTCTGGTTCGATCTAGAACCTTCTCACGGCTGCGATTCCCACACCGGAAGGATCGCCGACATCCTCTGCGCAAGATCCACCGGTTTCTTCACCGGCCGCTGTCGTTTCAGTTGCTGATCCTCATCGGCTCCAATTTTCGCTCAAGATTTTGCAGAAATTGGATGAGAAGAATTTTCACCTATGGCGTCAACAAATTGAACCCTACATCAATGCGCATAACCTAACTGAATTCGTTGTGTGTACAAAAATTCCTTTGCAGTTCGTAGATGATGAAGCTCGCGAAGCTGGATTAATCAACCCTGAGTATTCTCGCTGGCTGCAGAAAGATCAAATGCTACTTTCTTGGTTGCAATCTACGCTGTCCAATGAAATTCTCTCACGAGTGCTTGGCTGTTCTCACTCACATCAACTCTGGGATCGTTTGTTCAATTACTTTCAGAAGCAAACTCGTGCTCGTGCACGCCAGTTGCGTGTTGAATTGCGTGCCCTAACTCTTGACACTTCCACAGTTCAAGAGTATTTGCTCAAGGTACGAACTATTGTTGATGCACTTGCTTCCATTGGTGATCCCATCCCTGCATCACATCACATAGATGTAATTCTTGAAGGTTTGCCTTCAGAATTTGCTCCTGTTGTGTCAGTCATTGAGAGCAAGTTTGGTTTAATGGATTTAGATGAAGTGGAAATTCTGCTGTTAGCTCATGAACTGCGCTTGAATAAATTCAAAAAATCCACCACCTCAGATGTTATCTCTCTTAATCTTGCTCAAACTGCAGCTGATACTGTAACACCCCCTTTCCATACCCCCAAATAATCATTTAAATCATTTAGGCACATATTCAAAAGTTCGCCAGAGTACAATTAAAGCATGGCATAAAAAGGCATGTCACATTATGCTTGAAATTAAAACATACAACACCTGCTCAAAACATTGATATGCAATAGTGGGGTAACTTGCTACAGAGGAACTTTGTCCTTACACCCACATCTCAATATTTAGAATTAAAGCGGAAAATCCAAACATTGAAATACATCAAAATATATATACATACATATACATATGTATGCTTCATCAACACACTTCATGTTTACATAAACATTTATCCACAAGATACATATACAAATGTATCACAAAAGAATAATATACATCCTAGCTACCCGGTGCTACATATCAGAGCCAACCGACCAAAAGAATGAAGACACGCTTCACAAAAAGACCTCCAGCATACCTACTCTGCAATGCCTCATAGAGCATCATAAAACAGCAGAAGAGTGAGAAATATTATCATAATAACGTTGCATATATTTATATATCTCAACACGAGAGTATACACACAACACATCCTCACCATTCTACCATTCCACATAACATACATATTATATTCATTCTTCAATGCATCATTACAACGATACAATTCTTATCACAATTCATCACATCTCATTCAATATACATCGCAAGGCATATATATATATACACAAAACCAAGCATAGTCATCACAATGCTTATCATTCAACATAAACACATATATTCATGTTTATTCACCAATGCACATATACAAAGATGACCAATGCAAATCATAGAGACCGACTCACGACTCTATGCAAATGCAATGCGGTACCGACTCATTTCATCTCAAGTTCAATTGAAGAACTTATTGGAACCATCGCTTGTTACTTAACGTAACTCCCCGTCGGGCATACGATGTTCACCCATTGCTACCACCTCTCAAAAGGCTTACAATGTTTATGGATTGCTTTCGGTCCTCTTTGTATAAGGCTCACAATCCGATCGCTTTCGGTCCTCTTTGTATAAGGCTCACGATCGTTTGTAATCATCGCTCCCACCTCTCAAAAGGCTTACGACGTTACAACGGGTTCATCTTAGAACCCCACAATGCAAGAATGCACATCATGATGCTTCACATACAACATGACTCATGACACTTTTGACATGCATACATATCCACAATATAGTCATGCATTCATCACACACAATCCACATATATTCACATCAATTGTGCCAAACGGCAACCGAACGTTTTCACAAATAACCAAACAATTCGATTTACGGTTTACCGGAAAAGTTGGTGAAAAGTCAGTTAAAAATATAATTTCTTATCACCATCAATTAGTACATATCAATACCTTCAATTCGATATAAAGAACTCTCAAATCCGATAAACAACGAACAAGTTATGAATATTTCAAACTAACGCAAAAACATAAACCGGACGCCCGACACTACGAAACGGTTCGTAAAAACTGTACCGATTGGACCAAGTTCAGACCCCAAAACTATTTTTCCTAGAAATAACATCTCGTTAGCTTCCCAACGCTTCGAACGGGGATCAAAACCGACTTACGGTTCAAGAGATATGAATTTCTGAAGTTTCCCCGACAAACCAGAATTTCTGCTTCAGCACAGTAGGTATCGATACATAGGCTTTATGTATCGATACATAAAGACCTCATGTATCGATCCCTAACTCGCATGTATCGATCCCTGCTGTAGTAAAAATTCCATTTTTCCCAATTTTCACAGTAGGGATCGATCCCTGGGATTATGTATCGATCCCTAACCCTGTTTTTCACAAAAAACCAGATTTTTCAAATTACAACTTTGCTGTCCTTTTCCCGAATCCCCGAAAACTCGACTAAATCGAACATTTTCACCGAAACAAACATATACGCGCAACCACCAAATACATAAGAACAATTTAGAACACATAAACGAAATTTCTACGACGTTCGATTTTTCGATTAAATTTCAACCTTTCAAAAACCAGAATTTTTAAACTTCACCAAATCGAATAAAAAGCATGACATACGACGACCTAACCTTCCTCGATACAACTACGTAATTTATTTCGAATTCTAACCGTGAAAACATCGTTTTCTATCAATTTCCTATAATTCGACCTAAACGGAAACAACAACGGAAACATACCGAAAACTAACCGAAACATAACCAAACTTAATGAAACTTCAAACAGCAGCTCACATACATATAACCAACCAACACATGTATTTATACGACTTTCCGACCGTAGAAACATCGGTTTCTATCGATTTCGTCCAATACGGCATAAACGGAAACATCTAAAAACCACCCAAAACATTCATACAAAACTCATACATAATCATACACAAAGTTATAATAACAATGTTTCACACCCTTACCCGATTTCTCGATTCTTGGAAGCTTGATCTTGATGATTTGTAGCTTTCCTTCTTTTTCTCTTCTCTTTTTCTCTCTTGCTCTCAAAATTCTGTTTTTCTCTCTTTCTCACCTCTAACTTTCTATTTCTATTCTTTTTCTTTCTTTTTTATACTTTTCTTAAAATATCTCCTCTATAATAATTAACCAAAATATCTCACAAATATCTAATAATACATTTTCTCACTTAAATATATATAATTTAACAATAATTATGAAATGTCTAAAATACCCTCCAATCTAATTTCCCCCGAAAACTCTCAAAAACGGTAAAATAATATAACACACCAACATATCGGATTAAAACACCAATTTCACAATAACATAATTATTGCCCAAATTAAATAAAAGACTCAACCAAATAGAATCAATCAACACGAAAATGGAAATATCAAAATCGGGCTGTTACAACTCTCCCCCACTTTAGAAATTTTCGTCCTCGAAAATATTACCTGATTCAAACAACTCCGGATACGACTCGCGCATCCCACTTTCCAATTCCCAAGTCATATTGCCTTCTGAAGCGCCTCCCCACGCCACTTTCACAAGCGCAATATCTTTACCTCTTAACTTCTTAACTTCGCGATCCAAAATCTTAATCGGTAAAACTTCAACCGTAAGATTATCTCTCACTTCCACCTCGTCCATAGGAATAACATGTGACGGATCCGGAACATACTTTCGAAGTTGCGAAACATGGAAAACGTCATGCAAATTCGAAAGATTCGGAGGCAACGCCACCCGATAAGCCACATCGCCAACACGTGCAATAATCTGATACGGACCAATAAAACGAGAAGTCAACTTCTTCGACTTCAAGGCACGACCCACACCCGTAACCGGTGTAACTCTCAAAAACACATGGTCGCCTTCTTGAAACTCAAGATCTTTCCTTCTCTTGTCATGATAGCTCTTTTGTCTACTTTGATAAGCTTTCATCCTTTCCCGAATAAGCTTCACTTTCTCCGTCGTTTGTTGTACCATTTCCGGTCCAACTATCGTCCTCTCGCCGGTTTCATGCCAACACAAAGGTGTTCGACATCTCCGACCATACAAAGCCTCAAATGGTGCCATACCAATACTCGAATGAAAACTGTTATTATAGGTGAACTCAATCAACGCTAA
Source organism: Lathyrus tuberosus (assembly GCA_022829125.1). Taxonomy (NCBI): domain Eukaryota; kingdom Viridiplantae; phylum Streptophyta; class Magnoliopsida; order Fabales; family Fabaceae; genus Lathyrus; species Lathyrus tuberosus. Next base: position 1,448,759 of record JALAZF010000446.1, read on the forward strand.
ATAACTATCCCAAGCACCACCTTGCTCTAGCACACAAGCACGTAACAAATCCTCTAACGATTGAATCGTCCTCTCGGTTTGACCATCTGTTTGCGGATGGTAAGCGGAACTCAATCTTAGCTTAGAACCCAAAGCCTTTTGTAAACTCTCCCAAAACCTTGATGTAAATCTAGGATCTCTATCCGATACAATACTCTTAGGAACTCCATGTAACTTCACCACCACAAGAACATAAATCTCGGCTAACTTCTCCAAAGGATAACTAATATCAATTGGAATAAAGTGAGCAGATTTAGTAAGCCTATCAACAATCACCCAAATAGCATTATGACCTCTTTGCGTATTCGGCAATCCCGTAACAAAATCCATCGATATACTATCCCATTTCCATTCCGGAATATCCAACGGTTGCAACAAACCACTAGGCTTCTGATGTTCCACCTTCGACTTTTGACAAGTCAAACATGCATATACAAATTGAGCAACATCCCTCTTTAATCCGGACCACCAAAAGATTTTCCTCAAATCTTGATACATTTTGTTCGCTCCCGGATGAATACTTAAGTTACTTCGGTGCCCTTCTTCCAATATCATCTTTTTCAACTCCGCATCATCGGGAATACAAATACGACCACGGAATCTCAAAACTCCAAAATTATCAACCTTGAAATCCTCATTCTCATTCAACATTAAATCAACGAACTTCAACTCCAATTTTTGCTTTTCACTAACCGTTGCAAGAAAATCATTCGTAACATGTAACATACCAAGTCTCACACTTCGCGGCGTCATTTCACAAACCAAACTCAAATCTCTGAAATCCTCCAAAAGTTCCCATTCTTTCATCATTAATGCGGACATATGTAACAACTTTCGACTTAAGGCATCAGCCACCACATTCGCCTTACCCGGATGGTAATTCAAACTAAAATCAAAATCCTTCAAAAGCTCTAACCATCTTCGTTGTCTCATGTTCAACTCCTTTTGATCAAATAAATATTTCAAGCTCTTGTGATCACTAAAAACTTCAAATCTCGCACCATAAAGATAATGCCTCCATATTTTCAAAACAAACACCACGGCCGCTAACTCCAAGTCATGCGTAGGATAATTCTTTTCATGCACTCTCAATTGTCGTGAAGCATATGCCACAACTTTTCCATCTTGCATCAAAACACCACCTAAACCTGTCAATGAAGCATCACAATACACAACAAATGGTTCATTAGGATTAGGCAAAATCAAGATCGGAGTCGTTGTCAACCTTCTCTTTAGCTCATTGAAACTCTCTTCACAATGAATATCCCAAATGAACGCCTTTCCTTTACAAGTCAATTGCGTTAAAGGAAGTGCCAACTTCGAAAATCCTTCTATAAACCTCCGATAATAACCCGCCAAGCCTAAAAAGCTTCGAATCTCCGTAACCGACCTAGGAGCCTCCCATTGCATCACCGCATCTATCTTGGATGGATCAACACTAATACCACTACCGGAAATAACATGTCCAAGGAAACTTACTTCCGACAACCAAAATTCACATTTTGACAACTTAGCATACAATTATTTCTCTTTCAAAATTTGCAACACAATTCTCAAATGCTCTTCATGCTCCTCTTGAGACTTAGAGTAAATCAAAATATCATCGATGAACACAACCACAAAACGATCCAACTGTTCATGAAAAATACGATTCATGTATTCCATAAACACACCCGGCGCATTAGAAACCCCGAATGGCATCACGGAATATTCGTAATGACCATACCGTGTCCTAAATGCCGTCTTTTGAATATCCTCTCCTTTCACACGAATCTGGTGATATCCCGATCTCAAATCAATCTTACTAAAAACATTCGCACCAACCAATTGGTCCATCAAATCATCGATCCTTGGAAGCGGATACTTGTTCTTAATCGTCACTTTGTTCAATTGTCGATAATCAATGCATAATCGCATACTCCCGTCCTTCTTCTTTACCAACAATACCGGAGCACCCCAAGGAGAAACACTTGGTCTTACAAATTTCTTATCCAACAAGTCATTCAATTGCTTTTTCAATTCTACCAACTCCGATGCCGACATACGATACGGTGCCATCGAAATCGGTCTAGTACCCGGAACTAGATCAATAGAAAATTCAACTTCTCTTTCCGGCGGTACATCCGTAATATCCTCCGGAAACACTTCTGGAAATTCCCGCACCACTGGGAACACATCAAGTGAAACTTTACTTTCCACCGACAATGATGCAAACAAACCAAACAATTGAGCTTCATCCGCTAAAAGTTTCTTCAACTCTTTAGTGGATAGGAAACTCTCAAATTCATCATCTTCCAAAGAAGGAAACCTTACTAACTTGTGATAGCAATCTATATGAACTCGATTAAATTGCAACCAGTTCATACCCAAGATTACGTCCAAACCCACCAACGACAAACACACTAAATCCATAACAAAGTCTTTACCATACATGGTTAAAGGACAACTCATACACACCAAAGATGTAGTTACCGACCCTGAAGCAGGAGTCTCAATAACCATCTCACCACCCATCAAAGACAACGCAAGATTTAAACGCATCGCGCACTCCGAAGAAATAAACGAATGAGTCGCTCCCGTATCAATAACAGCAACTAAAGGTGTACTATTAATAAAGCATGTACCTTTAATCAAATGGTCTGCACTAGTGGTCTGAGTCCCCGCCAATGCAAACACCTTACCGCCCGCTTGAGCTTGTTTCGGCTTAGTACACTTAGTACTAATGTGACCCACTTCTCCACAATTAAAACACTTCACCATATTCCTCCTACACTCAGCAGTAGAATGCCCAATACCTCCACAGTTAGAACATCTCCCAACGGCCTTTCTACACTCAGTTGCTTTATGACCCATTCCACCACAATTGAAACATTTAATGAACCCCGAACTTCCTCCTCCAGATCTCTTATTAAAGTTTCCCTTATATTTACCCTTATCAGCGGGTGTCACATAAGGTCCACTTCTAGCTTGTTGTTTTCCCTTCCTCTCGTTCAAACTCTTGTAATGTGTAGAACGAGCTTTGCTATCTTCCTCGAAGATTCTACAACATTCAGTCAAATCCGAAAACCTCCTAATTCTTTGATATCCCACAGCTTGCTTAATCTCAGGACGCAAACCATTCTCATATTTAATACACTTTGAGAACTCAGCAGTAATCGCGGCATAATGAGAATGAAATTGAACCAATTCCACAAACTTAGCAGTATAGTCCACCACTGACATACCACCTTGTTTCAATTCCAGGAATTCCATCTCCTTCTTCCCTTTCACACTTTCAGGGTAATACTTCAGCAAAAACTCGGTACGAAACAATTCCCAAGTTACCTCTTCATTATCCACCTCAAGAATTTCGCGCATACCGACCCACCAATCATCGGCTTCTTCCCTCAGCATGTGAGATCCAAGCCTCACCTTATTCTCTTCCGTACAGTCCATAACTCTGAAGATTCTTTCAATCTCTTTCAACCAATTTTGAGCTCCATCGGGATCAAATCTTCCTTTGAAAACCGGTGGTTGATTCTTCCTGAACTCTTCATTAGCATTTACATTCGGCGCACCCTGCACCGCCCTAGCCAATGCTTCCATAGCAGCAGCCATAGCATTATCGTTTCTACCAGCCATATTCTGACCATTCCCAAAAATAACAACAAAGGTTAAACAACAGTTCAACCAACACAACTACAAGACAGACACAACTGACTCAACTCTGGCTCTGATACCACTTAATGTAACACCCCCTTTCCATACCCCCAAATAATCATTTAAATCATTTAGGCACATATTCAAAAGTTCGCCAGAGTACAATTAAAGCATGGCATAAAAAGGCATGTCACATTATGCTTGAAATTAAAACATACAACACCTGCTCAAAACATTGATATGCAACAGTGGGGTAACTTGCTACAGAGGAACTTTGTCCTTACACCCACATCTCAATATTTAGAATTAAAGCGGAAAATCCAAACATTGAAATACATCAAAATATATATACATACATATACATATGTATGCTTCATCAACACACTTCATGTTTACATAAACATTTATCCACAAGATACATATACAAATGTATCACAAAAGAATAATATACATCCTAGCTACCCGGTGCTACATATCAGAGCCAACCGACCAAAAGAATGAAGACACGCTTCACAAAAAGACCTCCAGCATACCTACTCTGCAATGCCTCATAGAGCATCATAAAACAGCAGAAGGGTGAGAAATATTATCATAATAACGTTGCATATATTTATATATCTCAACACGAGAGTATACACACAACACATCCTCACCATTCTACCATTCCACATAACATACATATTATATTCATTCTTCAATGCATCATTACAACGATACAATTCTTATCACAATTCATCACATCTCATTCAATATACATCGCAAGGCATATATATATATACACAAAACCAAGCATAGTCATCACAATGCTTATCATTCAACATAAACACATATATTCATGTTTATTCACCAATGCACATATACAAAGATGACCAATGCAAATCATAGAGACCGACTCACGACTCTATGCAAATGCAATACGGTACCGACTCATTTCATCTCAAGTTCAATTGAAGAACTTATTGGAACCATCGCTTGTTACTTAACGTAACTCCCCGTCGGGCATACGATGTTCACCCATTGCTACCACCTCTCAAAAGGCTTACAATGTTTATGGATTGCTTTCGGTCCTCTTTGTATAAGGCTCACAATCCGATCGCTTTCGGTCCTCTTTGTATAAGGCTCACGATCGTTTGTAATCATCGCTCCCACCTCTCAAAAGGCTTACGACGTTACAACGGGTTCATCTTAGAACCCCACAATGCAAGAATGCACATCATGATGCTTCACATACAACATGACTCATGACACTTTTGACATGCATACATATCCACAATATAGTCATGCATTCATCACACACAATCCACATATATTCACATCAATTGTGCCAAACGGCAACCGAACGTTTTCACAAATAACCAAACAATTCGATTTACGGTTTACCGGAAAAGTTGGTGAAAAGTCAGTTAAAAATATAATTTCTTATCACCATCAATTAGTACATATCAATACCTTCAATTCGATATAAAGAACTCTCAAATCCGATAAACAACGAACAAGTTATGAATATTTCAAACTAACGCAAAAACATAAACCGGACGCCCGACACTACGAAACGGTTCGTAAAAACTGTACCGATTGGACCAAGTTCAGACCCCAAAACTATTTTTCCTAGAAAGAACATCTCGTTAGCTTCCCAACGCTTCAAACGGGGATCAAAACCGACTTACGGTTCAAGAGATATGAATTTCCGAAGTTTCCCCGACAAACCAGAATTTCTGCTTCAGCACAGTAGGTATCGATACATAAGCTTTATGTATCGATACATAAAGACCTCATGTATCGATCCCTAACTCGCATGTATCGATCCCTGCTGTAGTAAAAATTCCATTTTTCCCAATTTTCACAGTAGGGATCGATCCCTGGGATTATGTATCGATCCCTAACCCTGTTTTTCACAAAAAACCAGATTTTTCAAATTACAACTTTGCTGTCCTTTTCCCGAATCCCCGAAAACTCGACTAAATCGAACATTTTCACCGAAACAAACATATACGCGCAACCACCAAATACATAAGAACAATTTAGAACACATAAACGAAATTTCTACGACGTTCGATTTTTCGATTAAATTTCAACCTTTCAAAAACCAGAATTTTTAAACTTCACCAAATCGAATAAAAAGCACGACATACGACGACCTAACCTTCCTCGATACAACTACGTAATTTATTTCGAATTCTAACCGTGAAAACATCGTTTTCTATCAATTTCCTATAATTCGACCTAAACGGAAACAACAACGGAAACATACCGAAAACTAACCGAAACATAACCAAACTTAATGAAACTTCAAACAGCAGCTCACATACATATAACCAACCAACACATGTATTTATACGACTTTCCGACCGTAGAAACATCGGTTTCTATCGATTTCGTCCAATACGGCATAAACGGAAACATCTAAAAACCACCCAAAACATTCATACAAAACTCATACATAATCATACACAAAGTTATAATAACAATGTTTCACACCCTTACCCGATTTCTCGATTCTTGGAAGCTTGATCTTGATGATTTGTAGCTTTCCTTCTTTTTCTCTTCTCTTTTTCTCTCTTGCTCTCAAAATTCTGTTTTTCTCTCTTTCTCACCTCTAACTTTCTATTTCTATTCTTTTTCTTTCTTTTTTATACTTTTCTTAAAATATCTCCTCTATAATAATTAACCAAAATATCTCACAAATATCTAATAATACATTTTCTCACTTAAATATATATAATTTAACAATAATTATGAAATGTCTAAAATACCCTCCAATCTAATTTCCCCCGAAAACTCTCAAAAACGGTAAAATAATATAACACGCCAACATATCGGATTAAAACACCAATTTCACAATAACATAATTATTGCCCAAATTAAATAAAAGACTCAACCAAATAGAATCAATCAACACGAAAATGGAAATATCAAAATCGGGCTGTTACAGATACCAAACCTAATGATGATATTCAATCAGTTAGTGTTGATTCTACACCGGCTCCAGCAGTCAACACTACACAAGCTCCTGAGCAAGATTTCAATCAAGCTCGTGGTTTCAGAGGCACACGTGGTGGTAGGTCTGGCAGAGGCAGAGGTAGAAATCCTAACTCTCACATTCAGTGCCAAGTGTACTCCAAGCATGGTCACATTGCTCTCAACTGTTGGTACAGATTTCATCAGAATTATCAGATTCCCTCTGTAGCAACCTCTCCATACAACCCTCAACAATGGCTGGCTTCACCCTATGGTTATATTGGTGCTCCTCAGAACGTGTGGACCAGACCTCCTCCACAACCAAGAAGTCCCTCCTCTCTATCCCATGCCCCTAGTGTAATGCCCCAGTTTTAGTATTTTGTTTGATTGAGTCGTTTTGATTATTTTATTATTATATTATTTTATTTTCGACTTTTATGTGAAAATATGTTATTTTTCATCGTGAATATATTTTATCGGGTTTTGGGAACGTTTGCGAGATATTTGAGTTGAGGGGTAAAATAGTCTTTTTAGGGGATTAGATATTTTGAATAAATAGAAAGTGGAGAGAAAAAGAGAGAAAAGGAAAAAGGAAAGAAAAAGAAGAGAAAGAAAAGGAGGAGAAAGAAAGGGAGAAGAAGAAAAAGAGGAAAATCGGGAAAACTCCGTTTCAAGCGCGATTAATCGGGTAAGGGTGAGAAGTTTCAATTATATCTTGCTTGTGTATGTATATGTGTTGTTTGTTGTAATTGTTTTGATTGTTTCGCGACTTTTCGTCTCGATTGGAATTAGGAGCGATTGATAGAAATCGATGTTTTCACGGATGAAATTCGATAAAAACTGAGTAGAATACTCGCCGTTAGGTTTAGATCATGTTTTGGTTGTTATAATATGTTTTGGAAGTGTTTGGGTGGAAGAAATGAGGGTTTTTACCCCAAAATGACCTAAGTTATCGCTACTGGAAATTCTGAGTTTCGCAGGTTCGCACTGCGAGTCCCAGCGAATGAATCAGCGAACGTTCGCTAGCCGTTCGCATTGCGAACGTAGCAGAATTTCCAATTTTGTTTCCTTCATAACTTTTGATCCGTAAATCGGATTGAGGCACGGTCGGATGCGTTGGAAAGCTCTTTCAATGATCTTTGTGATAGTGGAATAGGATCATATGTTTAAGCTTTGGATTGATAAGAAAAACATGGAAAAGTGATGTATGTGTGAAAAGTGTGTTGTATGTTTCTACCGTAACTCCCGAATCGCGAGTCCGATTGATGTGGGACTTGAGGCCATAGATAGATAACCTAATATGCTATTAAATGGTGATGTGATACCATGTGTTAACTAAGAATATTTGGTAGGGGATGATTAGTGGTTTGTGGGTTTTTTGTGTTGTTTGTGTTCGATGTGATAATGATGTTGTGGTTGATGGTGAGTAATTCTCGATGTGAAATTCAATGTACGTTGTGATGATGGTCTATGGCTTTATGGCAAATATGTGCATTGTTTTGGATGTGAATCATACAATAATGCATTGATGTGAATGTATATAGATTGTATGTGATTGTATGAAATGAATGCATGAGTATATTGTGAATATGTATGCATTTCAAGAATGTCTTGAGTCATTTTGTATGTGAAGCATGATGATGTACATTCTTGTGTTGTGTGATTCTAATGAGAATCCGTCGTAACGTCGTGTGCCTATGTGAGGTGTGAGCGATGATTACAAACGATTGTGTGCCTAGGTGAGGTGTGAGCAATCGGGCCGTGTGCCCATGTGGGGTGTGAGCGATCCATAAATGATGTTGTTGTGTGGTAAAATACATTGTTTGATTGAATATCAATGTATGTTGTTATGATGTGTTGTGGGTAACCTTTGTGGTGTGAATCCCTTGTGGAAGTAATTGTGATTGTATGATTGTTGTGGTTTGTGATGATATGCATTGTTTATGTGAAATTCCAATATATGTGGTTGGTGGCCTTTATGGTTGAAATGCATTGTTTGAATTATTTTCAATGCATGAATAATGATGATGAGTTTAAATATATGCATGATTATGGTTGCATATATGTGTAAAGATGCATTTGATTGTCATGAGTTCTTGGGTGTCAAGCATCATGATATGCATCTTGTAATGTCGTGTGCCCGTGTGGGGTGTGAGCGACGGATTGGTTCCAGTGGGAATCCGCTATAACGTCGTGTGCCCATGTGGGGTGTGAGCGATGATTATAGACGATTGTGTGCCTAGGTGAGGTGTGAGCAATCATATTGTGTGCCTATGTGAGGTGTGAGCAATCGGATTGTGTGCCTATGTGAGATGTGAGCAATCCATAAACATTGTGTGCCTATGTGAAGTGTGAGCAATGGGGGAACATCGTAGGCCCGACGGGGAGTTACATTGGTAACGAGCGATGGTTCCAGCAGAGTTCCTGAGTGAACTTTAGATGATTGAGTCGGTACCGCATTGCATTTTCATAGAGTCGTAAGTCGGTCTCTATGATTTGCATTTATCATCTTTATGATTGTACATTGATGAATAAACATGAATAAGTATGTTTATGTGGGATGATAAGAATTGTGAAAGTATGCATGATGAATATGCTTGGTTTTGTATATATATATACATTGTGATGTATATGAGTGAGTTGTGATGAATTATGGTGAGAATTGTGAATGGATGCGTTATGTATGGAAAAATCATGATTTGATTTATTATGTGTGATATGCTTTGTATTTGTGACATGCTATATGTGTTAGTATGTGATGGTATGGGTGAGATGATTTATACATTTGTTTGAATGTGTGTTTGCATATTATTATGCAATCCTGATTTAGTTGTTATTTCTCACCCTTCTGCTGTTTTATAATGCTCTATGAGGCATTGCAGATTAGAGTTGCTGGAGGTCTTTTTGTGAAGATTGGTCCTCCGTTCTGTTGTCGGTCTTGGTGTCTGCTCTGATACGTAGCACGGGAGTCGGGTAAACGATTATGTTATTTATGTATATAATTGTTGAATATATTTGGTATTACCTTTATATGGAAAAGTTTTCCTAATTGAGGGTAATCTATTTTATGCTATGTATCAAATTTATGAGCAGGGATGATGTTTTGTTTATTTAAATGTGACATCCTTGTTTCTGTCGGAAAAATAAATTTTTATTTACTCTGATTTATTTATGTATTATTTATTCGCGATGGGAAATGGGGTGTTACATTAGTGGTATCAGAGCAGGTCGGTCCGTCCGGCCAAGTTGTTGAGTCAGTTGGTGTGACAGTTGAATACTGTCGATGTTGTTTGTCCCTTAGTACGTGATATGTGTGGGAAACACTGTCAGTACTTTCTGGTTTTCTAATCCTTTATTTTCAGGATTGAGAATGAGATAAGTGGGGGAGAAGCTGGCACTTCTCCAAGTTGCTCCAGGTGTGGAGCATTGGCTCAGTGTGTTATGAATTGCAAGATTGTAAGTATTCTTTGGACAGTGTGGTTCCCGGTTCCGGAGGGAATGCGGAAGTAAAGTTTATGTGAACTAAGGATTTGTGCCTTAGGTAGTTTTGTGCATGAGATGTAAGTAATGCTATTATAGTTTGGTAAAGACAGTTTATGCCCCATCATGATTGTCGGCTGTCTATTGACAAATTGAGGAACTGATCACCCTTAATCTCTTGTTGATAGTGGACGGGAATTATGTTGGATGGAATAGACGTGTCTTTCCGGCTTCGATAGTGTGTGCAATGAATTGTTTGGAATTAAGGAAGTGCTTGCGGATTATTTTGCTGAGTCGATGAAGATTCTAATACCGGAAGATGAGATGGATTAGAGGTTTTGATATGTTGGTCCAGTTGGGAAGTTATTGAGAGAGAATGATTGGGTATCGTTAATGGTTGTTCTCAGAAAGTAGAGTATGAACTCAAATTGGACGAAGGCGAAGATTTGAGGTTTGGATCTGCTCAGTAAGTAGGAGAACTTCTAGGAAGTGAGACGCAAATGTTGGTCATATTTGTGATAATAGTGTTCTGGAAATGGTCAGGAATTCACAGTGATAGGCCGTCAGTTGGGCATGGTTTTCATATGTGTTTTTGGGATGGAACGTTAAGGTGTTGTCTTAGAGAGCTCCAGTATTTTTAGTAACAAAAAGGAATGATGTTTGAATGGAAGAACAAGCATGATGTGTATAATGGTATTGAGACTATGGAAAGTAAACTTAGAGGTTTGGTGAGTTTTGGAGTTTTTAAAGTTATAAGACATTAATGGAAATTTTGAGAGAACCTTTAGGTATGGATGTAATATTTGAGAGTTCTTTTTGGTTTGTTGTTGCTACATGTTGGAATTGTGTATGGATTACTGGCAGTTGATTTTGGTAACGATTGAGAATGAGCGAACCTTGCCCTGTTTAAGTTTTGATTGGATTCGCCAGGTGTTCGCACGACGAAGGTCACAGCGAAGGCTCGCGTGAGGTTCACACTGCGAACATTGTGTTATTTTGAGTGGTTTTCTTTCTGCCTCTGTTCGCTGGGAGACTCGCAATGCGAAGGTGTTAGCGAGCATTCGCGGAATGGTTCGCACTGCGAACGTTGGGAATTTTCTAGGCTTTTTGGCTACTGACTTGGTTCGCTGGGACATTCGCACTGCGAATGGAGAAGCGAAGGATTCGCTGGGTTGTTCGCATTGCGAACATGGCATATCTTTCCAAATTGTTTCTTTGATAACTTTGGCTTCGTTTATCCGATTTAAACGTTCGTTGTATCGTTGTGGAGCTATGAAAGGGTCCTATGTTTTGGAAAACAGGAATATTATTTATGGAATGGATTTTTGGTTGAGTATTGGGATTAATCAGAATTACGTGAATTACGTAAAACGGAACTGTTAAAACGTTAAAAGCTTCAAGCCATGCGCCCGGAGTGTTTGTGGAGTATATGAAACGTATCTCCCATATTTATTTGGATAAGTTCGGGTGGTTTTGATTGGGGGATATTCGGATCCGTTATAAATTCAGAGGAAGAACAAGTAAAGTGTTTGAGATTTGAATTGCAAGTGTTGAAAAGAGATGAAGTTTTATGCTAAGTTATTCGAGTGAGAATTTTGGTTGAGAAGGGTTAGTTTTCTTGGATATATTATTTCGGATGAGAGTATTGTTATGGATTCATCGAAAGTAGATGTAGTTCTACAATGAGAGGCTCCGAAGTTGGTTGAGGGGATTAGAAACTTTTGGGCTCAGTTGGTTTTTATTGAAGGTTATGGAAGACCTTGTTGAGTTCGTACTTCTGGTATCTCAGTGGACTTGCAAAGGGTGAGTCGTTTGTTGGGATGTTCGTTGTGAGTGAGTTTTGGTGAGCTGGAGTAGAAGTTGTTTGCGGTTTCAGTTTTGATTCTGTGTGATCCTAATGAACCGGTTGTGAGGTAACACAGTAGAGTGTGAGGTTGGACATATTAAAGTGAACAGTGATTTTTGGTGAATATGAGAAAGAGTTAGACTTTGGACGTGAGATTGATAGTTTTGATGATTACGAGTAATCAGAGTGTGCAGCGGAAGTGTGTTGTGGCACATTTTGTATTTGTGTGTGTGACTTGTAAGAATTCATAAGTTGAACATTGGGAATAGGTAGGATTGGTGAGACTATTGGACGTTTCAGAATGGAAGTGTTAGGTGAAAGGTTTAAATGTTATCCATGGGCTACTATGTAGATGGATGTTTGGTTGCATGTCGATTGGTGAATCGTAGCATTGTTGTTGGTGTTCTGGTTTTGTTGATGTTGTTGTTGAGACCTTGTGGTGTCGTGGAACTTTATGTTCTTGTTTGTGTTGTTGCCTCGTTTCCATGGTGATGGTTCGAGTGTGTGTAGCTAATTCCTGTGTGGGGAATTAGGGGAGTGTTACCTAGGGTAGGGTAACGATCTTGTTGTGTTTCGGTTCTAGAGTGAGCCTGTGTGTGTTCGTAACTTGGGTATTCTTTGGGTTGTGTATGGGTCGTCAAGTGCATTTTATGGGCTTTGCATCTTGTCGTTGTAGTTGTTCGTCTCGGTATATTTTCGAGGACGAAAATTTCTAAGTGGGGGAGAGTTGTAACGCCCCAGTTTTAGTATTTTGTTTGATTGAGTCGTTTTGATTATTTTATTATTATATTATTTTATTTTCGACTTTTATGTGAAAATATGTTATTTTTCATCGTGAATATATTTTATCGGGTTTTGGGAACGTTTGCGAGATATTTGAGTTGAGGGGTAAAATAGTCTTTTTAGGGGATTAGATATTTTGAATAAATAGAAAGTGGAGAGAAAAGGAGAGAAAAGGAAAAAGGAAAGAAAAAGAAGAGAAAGAAAAGGAGGAGAAAGAAAGGGAGAAGAGGAAAAAGAGGAAAATCGGGAAAACTCCGTTTCAAGCGCGATTAATCGGGTAAGGGTGAGAAGTTTCAATTATATCTTGCTTGTGTATGTATATGTGTTGTTTGTTGTAATTGTTTTGATTGTTTCGTGACTTTTCGTCTCGATTGGAATTAGGAGCGATTGATAGAAATCGATGTTTTCACTGATGAAATTCGATAAAAACTGAGTAGAATACTCGCCGTTAGGTTTAGATCATGTTTTGGTTGTTATAATATGTTTTGGAAGTGTTTGGGTGGAAGAAATGAGGGTTTTTGCCACAAAATGACCTAAGTTATCGCTGCTGGAAATTCTGAGTTTCGTAAGTTCGCACTGCGAGTCCCAGCGAACGTTCGCTAGCCGTTCGCATTGCGAACGTAGCAGAATTTCCAATTTTGTTTCCTTCATAACTTTTGATCCGTAAATCGGATTGAGACACGGTCGGATGCGTTGGAAAGATCTTTCAATTATCTTTGTGATAGTGGAATAGGATCATATGTTTAAGCTTTGAATTGATAAGAAAAACATGGAAAAGTGATGTATGTGTGAAAAGTGTGTTGTATGTTTCTACCGTAACTCCCGAATCGCGAGTCCGATTGATGTGGGACTTGAGGCCATAGATAGATAACCTAATATGCTATTAAATGGTGATGTGATACCATGTGTTAACTAAGAATATTTGGTAGGGGATGATTAGTGGTTTGTGGGTTTTTTGTGTTGTTTGTGTTCGATGTGATAATGATGTTGTGGTTGATGGTGAGTAATTCTCGATGTGAAATTCAATGTACGTTGTGATGATGGTCTATGGCTTTATGGCAAATATGTGCATTGTTTTGGATGTGAATCATACAATAATGCATTGATGTGAATGTATATAGATTGTATGTGATTGTATGAAATGAATGCATGAGTATATTGTGAATATGTATGCATTTCAAGAATGTCTTGAGTCATTTTGTATGTGAAGCATGATGATGTACATTCTTGTGTTGTGTGATTCTAATGAGAATCCGTCGTAACGTCGTGTGCCTATGTGAGGTGTGAGCGATGATTACAAACGATTGTGTGCCTAGGTGAGGTGTGAGCAATCGGGCCGTGTGCCCATGTGGGGTGTGAGCGATCCATAAATGATGTTGTTGTGTGGTAAAATACATTGTTTGATTGAATATCAATGTATGTTGTTATGATGTGTTGTGGGTAACCTTTGTGGTGTGAATCCCTTGTGGAAGTAATTGTGATTGTATGATTGTTGTGGTTTGTGATGATATGCATTGTTTATGTGAAATTCCAATATATGTGGTTGGTGGCCTTTATGGTTGAAATGCATTGTTTGAATTATTTTCAATGCATGAATAATGATGATGAGTTTAAATATATGCATGATTATGGTTGCATATATGTGTAAAGATGCATTTGATTGCCATGAGTTCTTGGGTGTCAAGCATCATGATATGCATCTTGTAATGTCGTGTGCCCGTGTGGGGTGTGAGCGACGGATTGGTTCCAGTGGGAATCCGCTATAACGTCGTGTGCCCATGTGGGGTGTGAGCGATGATTATAGACGATTGTGTGCCTAGGTGAGGTGTGAGCAATCATATTGTGTGCCTATGTGAGGTGTGAGCAATCGGATTGTGTGCCTATGTGAGGTGTGAGCAATCCATAAACATTGTGTGCCTATGTGAAGTGTGAGCAATGGGGGAACATCGTAGGCCCGACGGGGAGTTACATTGGTAACGAGCGATGGTTCCAGCAGAGTTCCTGAGTGAACTTTAGATGATTGAGTCGGTACCGCATTGCATTTTCATAGAGTCGTAAGTCGGTCTCTATGATTTGCATTTATCATCTTTATGATTGTACATTGATGAATAAACATGAATAAGTATGTTTATGTGGGATGATAAGAATTGTGAAAGTATGCATGATGAATATGCTTGGTTTTGTATATATATATACATTGTGATGTATATGAGTGAGTTGTGATGAATTGTGGTGAGAATTGTGAATGGATGCGTTATGTATGGAAAAATCATGATTTGATTTATTATGTGTGATATGCTTTGTATTTGTGACATGCTATATGTGTTAGTATGTGATGGTATGGGTGAGATGATTTATACATTTGTTTGAATGTGTGTTTGCATATTATTATGCAATCCTGATTTAGTTGTTATTTCTCACCCTTCTGCTGTTTTATAATGCTCTATGAGGCATTGCAGATTAGAGTTGCTGGAGGTCTTTTTGTGAAGATTGGTCCTCCGTTCTGTTGTCGGTCTTGGTGTCTGCTCTGATACGTAGCACGGGAGTCGGGTAAACGATTATGTTATTTATGTATATAATTGTTGAATATATTTGGTATTACCTTTATATGGAAAAGTTTTCCTAATTGAGGGTAATCTATTTTATGCTATGTATCAAATTTATGAGCAGGGATGATGTTTTGTTTATTTAAATGTGACATCCTTGTTTCTGTCGGAAAAATAAATTTTTATTTACTCTGATTTATTTTTGTATTATTTATTCGCGATGGGAAATGGGGTGTTACATTAGTGGTATCAGAGCAGGTCGGTCCGTCCGGCCAAGTTGTTGAGTCAGTTGGTGTGACAGTTGAATACTGTCGATGTTGTTTGTCCCTTAGTACGTGATATGTGTGGGAAACACTATCAGTACTTTCTGGTTTTCTAATCCTTTGTTTTCAGGATTGAGAATGAGATAAGTGGGGGAGAAGCTGGCACTTCTCCAAGTTGCTTCAGGTGTGGAGCATTGGCTCAGTGTGTTGTGAATTGCAAGATTGTAAGTATTCTTTGGACAGTGTGGTTCCCGGTTCCGGAGGGAATGCGGAAGTAAAGTTTATGTGAACTAAGGATTTGTGCCTTAGGTAGTTTTGTGCATGAGATGTAAGTAATGCTATTATAGTTTGGTAAAGACAGTTTATGCCCCATCATGATTGTCGGCTGTCTATTGACAAATTGAGGAACTGATCACCCTTAATCTCTTGTTGATAGTGGACGGGAATTATGTTGGATGGAATAGACGTGTCTTTCCGGCTTCGATAGTGTGTGCAATGAATTGTTTGGAATTACGGAAGTGCTTGCGGATTATTTTGCTGAGTCGATGAAGATTCTAATACCGGAAGATGAGATGGATTAGAGGTTTTGATATGTTGGTCCAGTTGGGAAGTTATTGAGAGAGAATGATTGGGTATCGTTAATGGTTGTTCTCAGAAAGTAGAGTATGAACTCAAATTGGACGAAGGCGAAGATTTGAGGTTTGGATCTGCTCAGTAAGTAGGAGAACTTCTAGGAAGTGAGACGCAAATGTTGGTCATATTTGTGATAATAGTGTTCTGGAAATGGTCAGGAATTCACAGTGATAGGCCGTCAGTTGGGCATGGTTTTCATATGTGTTTTTGGGATGGAACGTTAAGGTGTTGTCTTAGAGAGCTCCAGTATTTTTAGTAACAAAAAGGAATGATGTTTGAATGGAAGAACAAGCATGATGTGTATAATGGTATTGAGACTATGGAAAGTAAACTTAGAGGTTTGGTGAGTTTTGGAGTTTTTAAAGTTATAAGACATTAATGGAAATTTTGAGAGAACCTTTAGGTATGGATGTAATATTTGAGAGTTCTTTTTGGTTTGTTGTTGCTACATGTTGGAATTGTGTATGGATTACTGGCAGTTGATTTTGGTAACGATTGAGAATGAGCGAACCTTGCCCTGTTTAAGTTTTGATTGGATTCGCCAGGTGTTCGCACGACGAAGGTCACAGCGAAGGCTCGCGTGAGGTTCACACTGCGAACATTGTGTTATTTTGAGTGGTTTTCTTTCTGCCTCTGTTCGCTGGGAGACTCGCAATGCGAAGGTGTTAGCGAGCATTCGCGGAATGGTTCGCACTGCGAACGTTGGGAATTTTCTAGGCTTTTTGGCTACTGACTTGGTTCGCTGGGACATTCGCACTGCGAATGGAGAAGCGAAGGATTCACTGGGTTGTTCGCATTGCGAACATGGCATATCTTTCCAAATTGTTTCTTTGATAACTTTGGCTTCGTTTATCCGATTTAAACGTTCGTTGTATCGTTGTGGAGCTATGAAAGGGTCCTATGTTTTGGAAAACAGGAATATTATTTATGGAATGGATTTTTGGTTGAGTATTGGGATTAATCAGAATTACGTGAATTACGTAAAACGGAACTGTTAAAACGTTAAAAGCTTCAAGCCATGCGTCCGGAGTGTTTGTGGAGTATATGAAACGTATCTCCCATATTTATTTGGATAAGTTCGGGTGGTTTTGATTGGGGGATATTCGGATCCGTTATAAATTCAGAGGAAGAACAAGTAAAGTGTTTGAGATTTGAATTGCAAGTGTTGAAAAGAGATGAAGTTTTATGCTAAGTTATTCGAGTGAGAATTTTGGTTGAGAAGGGTTAGTTTTCTTGGATATATTATTTCGGATGAGAGTATTGTTATGGATTCATCGGAAGTAGATGTAGTTCTACAATGAGAGGCTCCGAAGTTGGTTGAGGAGATTAGAAACTTTTGGGCTCAGTTGGTTTTTATTGAAGGTTATGGAAGACCTTGTTGAGTTCGTACTTCTGGTATCTCAGTGGACTTGCAAAGGGTGAGTCGTTTGTTGGGATGTTCGTTGTGAGTGAGTTTTGGTGAGCTGGAGTAGAAGTTGTTTGCGGTTTCAGTTTTGATTCTGTGTGATCCTAATGAACCGGTTGTGAGGTAACACAGTAAAGTGTGAGGTTGGACATATTAAAGTGAACAGTGATTTTTGGTGAATATGAGAAAGAGTTAGACTTTGGACGTGAGACTGATAGTTTTGATGATTACGAGTAATCAGAGTGTGCAGCGGAAGTGTGTTGTGGCACATTTTCTATTTGTGTGTGTGACTTGTAAGAATTCATAAGTTGAACATTGGGAATAGGTAGGATTGGTGAGACTATTGGACGTTTCAGAATGGAAGTGTTAGGTGAAAGGTTTAAATGTTATCCATGGGCTACTATGTAGATGGATGTTTGGTTGCATGTCGATTGGTGAATCGTAGCATTGTTGTTGGTGTTCTGGTTTTGTTGATGTTGTTGTTGAGACCTTGTGGTGTCGTGGAACTTTATGTTCTTGTTTGTGTTGTTGCCTCGTTTCCATGGTGATGGTTCGAGTGTGTGTAGCTAATTCCTGTGTGGGGAATTAGGGGAGTGTTACCTAGGGTAGGGTAACGATCTTGTTGTGTTTCGGTTCTAGAGTGAGCCTGTGTGTGTTCGTAACTTGGGTATTCTTTGGGTTGTGTATGGGTCGTCAAGTGCATTTTATGGGCTTTGCATCTTGTCGTTGTAGTTGTTCGTCTCGGTATATTTTCGAGGACGAAAATTTCTAAGTGGGGGAGAGTTGTAACGCCCCAGTTTTAGTATTTTGTTTGATTGAGTCGTTTTGATTATTTTATTATTATATTATTTTATTTTCGACTTTTATGTGAAAATATGTTATTTTTCATCGTGAATATATTTTATCGGGTTTTGGGAACGTTTGCGAGATATTTGAGTTGAGGGGTAAAATAGTCTTTTTAGGGGATTAGATATTTTGAATAAATAGAAAGTGGAGAGAAAAGGAGAGAAAAGGAAAAAGGAAAGAAAAAGAAGAGAAAGAAAAGGAGGAGAAAGAAAGGGAGAAGAGGAAAAAGAGGAAAATCGGGAAAACTCTGTTTCAAGCGCGATTAATCGGGTAAGGGTGAGAAGTTTCAATTATATCTTGCTTGTGTATGTATATGTGTTGTTTGTTGTAATTGTTTTGATTGTTTCGTGACTTTTCGTCTCGATTGGAATTAGGAGCGATTGATAGAAATCGATGTTTTCACGGATGAAATTCGATAAAAACTGAGTAGAATACTCGCCGTTAGGTTTAGATCATGTTTTGGTTGTTATAATATGTTTTGGAAGTGTTTGGGTGGAAGAAATGAGGGTTTTTGCCACAAAATGACCTAAGTTATCGCTGCTGGAAATTCTGAGTTTCGCAAGTTCGCACTGCGAGTCCCAGCGAATGAATCAGCGAACGTTCGCTAGCCGTTCGCATTGCGAACGTAGCAGAATTTCCAATTTTGTTTCCTTCATAACTTTTGATCCGTAAATCGGATTGAGACACGGTCGGATACGTTGGAAAGATCTTTCAATTATCTTTGTGATAGTGGAATAGGATCATATGTTTAAGCTTTGGATTGATAAGAAAAACATGGAAAAGTGATGTATGTGTGAAAAGTGTGTTGTATGTTTCTACCGTAACTCCCGAATCGCGAGTCCGATTGATGTGGGACTTGAGGCCATAGATAGATAACCTAATATGCTATTAAATGGTGATGTGATACCATGTGTTAACTAAGAATATTTGGTAGGGGATGATTAGTGGTTTGTGGGTTTTTTGTGTTGTTTGTGTTCGATGTGATAATGATGTTGTGGTTGATGGTGAGTAATTCTCGATGTGAAATTCAATGTACGTTGTGATGATGGTCTATGGATTTATGGCAAATATGTGCATTGTTTTGGATGTGAATCATACAATAATGCATTGATGTGAATGTATATAGATTGTATGTGATTGTATGAAATGAATGCATGAGTATATTGTGAATATGTATGCATTTCAAGAATGTCTTGAGTCATTTTGTATGTGAAGCATGATGATGTACATTCTTGTGTTGTGTGATTCTAATGAGAATCCGTCGTAACGTCGTGTGCCTATGTGAGGTGTGAGCGATGATTACAAACGATTGTGTGCCTAGGTGAGGTGTGAGCAATCGGGCCGTGTGCCCATGTGGGGTGTGAGCGATCCATAAATGATGTTGTTGTGTGGTAAAATACATTGTTTGATTGAATATCAATGTATGTTGTTATGATGTGTTGTGGGTAACCTTTGTGGTGTGAATCCCTTGTGGAAGTAATTGTGATTGTATGATTGTTGTGGTTTGTGATGATATGCATTGTTTATGTGAAATTCCAATATATGTGGTTGGTGGCCTTTATGGTTGAAATGCATTGTTTGAATTGTTGTCAATGCATGAATAATGATGATGAGTTTAAATATATGCATGATTATGGTTGCATATATGTGTAAAGATGCATTTGATTGTCATGAGTTCTTGGGTGTCAAGCATCATGATATGCATCTTGTAATGTCGTGTGCCCGTGTGGGGTGTGAGCGACGGATTGGTTCCAGTGGGAATCCGCTATAACGTCGTGTGCCCATGTGGGGTGTGAGAGATGATTATAGATGATTGTGTGCCTAGGTGAGGTGTGAGCAATCGGATTGTGTGCCTATGTGAGGTGTGAGCAATCGGATTGTGTGCCTATGTGAGGTGTGAGCAATCCATAAACATTGTGTGCCTATGTGAGGTGTGAGCAATGGGGGAACATCGTAGGCCCGACGGGGAGTTACATTGGTAACGAGCGATGGTTCCAGCAGAGTTCCTGAGTGAACTTTAGATGATTGAGTCGGTACCGCATTGCATTTGCATAGAGTCGTAAGTCGGTCTCTATGATTTGCATTTATCATCTTTATGATTGTACATTGATGAATAAACATGAATAAGTATGTTTATGTGGGATGATAAGAATTGTGAAAGTATGCATGATGAATATGCTTGGTTTTGTATATATATATATATATACATTGTGATGTATATGAGTGAGTTGTGATGAATTGTGGTGAGAATTGTGAATGGATGCGTTGTGTATGGAAAAATCATGATTTGATTTATTTTGTGTGATATGCTTTGTATTTGTGACATGCTATATGTGTTAGTATGTGATGGTATGGGTGAGATGATTTATACATTTGTTTGAATGTGTGTTTGCATATTATTATGCAATCCTGATTTAGTTGTTATTTTTCACCCTTCTGCTGTTTTATAATGCTCTATGAGGCATTGCAGATTAGAGTTGCTGGAGGTCTTTATGTGAAGATTGGTCCTCCGTTCTGTTGTCGGTCTTGGTGTCTGCTCTGATACGTAGCACAGGAGTCGGGGAAACGATTATGTTATTTATGTATATAATTGTTGAATATATTTGGTATTACCTTTATATGGAAAAGTTTTCCCAATTGAGGGTAATCTATTTTATGCTATGTATCAAATTTATGAGCAGGGATGATGTTTTGTTTATTTAAATGTGACATCCTTGTTTCTGTCAGAAAAATAAATTTTTATTTACTCTGATTTATTTATGTATTATTTATTCGCGATGGGAAATGGGGTGTTACACCTAGTGCTCTTGTTGCTAATTCAGCTCCATCTATTTCAGGTTCATGGTTTCCTGACTCTGGAGCTTCTTTTCATGTCACCAATGAGGCTAGGAATTTACAGCAGATGACTCCTTATGAAGGTCCTGACCAGATCTTTATGGGAAATGGTCAAGGTGTGAATATTCACTCTTGTGGATCAAGTATTTTTAATTCACCACTTCAGCCACACACCTCACTTACACTTCACAATCTTTTACTCATTCCTAACATCACTAAGAATTTATTTAGTGTGAGTCAGTTTTGTAAAGATAATAATGTCTATTTTGTCTTTACTGCTAACAAATGCATTGTTCAATCACAGGAGTCTAAATCCATTCTTCTTGAAGGCAGTGTTGGCAAGGATGGTCTCTATGAGTTTCCCTCCATCAAACTATCTGGTTTTCCTATTCCATCTTCATCTATGCCTAGCCCTAGTCTAAATAACCATTGTATTTCTAGTGTTAATTCAGCTGTTTTGAATTCTGGTACACCTAATAAATGGCATCTTAGACTAGGCCATCCTAATTCTCATCTACTCAAACTTGTTATGCAATCTTGTAATATTCCTTATTCAAATAAAAGTGTTGATGATTTCTGTTCAGCTTGTTGTATGGGTAAAGCACACAAACTGCACTCACCTGATTCACACACTTCATACACATCACCACTTGAGCTTATATTCTGTGATCTATGGGGTCCTTCTCCTCATGCTTCCACATCTGGTTTTAAGTATTACATTTCCTTTATTGATGCTTATTCTAAGTACACCTGGATTTATTTTCTTAAAGCCAAATCTGAAGCTCTTACCACCTTTCAACAATTTAAGAAATTGGTGGAACTTCAGTTTGGTTTTCCCATTAAAGCAGTGCAGTCTGATTGGGGTGGTGAATTCAGGCCCTTTTCTCTTTTTCTCAAAGAGAATGGAATTGTTCATAGGCTTATTTGTCCTCATACACACCATCAGAATGAAGTGGTTGAGAGGAAGCACAGACATATTGTAGATATGGGGCTTACTTTATTGAGTCAAGCTTCACTGCCACTTACTTATTGGGACTATGCTTTCTCTACTGCAGTGTACCTTATCAACAGGCTTCCCTCTTCCTCTATTCAGTTTCAAGTACCCTACTCTCTATTGTATCATTCTCAACCTGATTACAACTTCCTAAGAGTGTTTGGATGTGCCTGTTTTCCCTTACTCAGGCCATATAATAGCCATAAGCTGGACTTCAGATCTCAAGAATGTGTGTTCCTTGGTTACTCTGCCTCTCATAAAGGGTATAGGTGCCTTGCCTCTACTGGCAGAATTTATATCTCCAAGGATGTTCTTTTTAATGAGCTAAGATTTCCTTATCCTGCTCTATTTTCCTCTCAAAATTCATCCAGCCCTACTAATAAAAGTGTCACCTTATCTCCTTTGCCTATTCTCTCTGAAATTACTTCTTCCCCCACACCTTCAATTGTTATTCCCTCTACAACCACTGCTACTGCTTCTTCTGAATCAGTTTCTCCTTCTCTTGATTCCTCTAACCATTTGCCCCAGCCTACTTCACCTAACTCTGCTTCCTCCTCTAATTCTTCTTCTAGTTCACCTGCTCTTATCTCAAACAATTCTACTGATCCTTCTTCCAATTCATCATCTTCTACATCACATACCAACACATCATCCTCCTCTTCATCCACTGCCACACCTCTAATTCCCCCTAAAGCTATTCCTGTTCCTCAACCTCAGAATTCACATCAAATGCAAACTAGGGCCAAATCAGGTTTTGCTCAACCTAGACTGAATCCCAAACTTCTTTTGGTTACCTCTGAACCCAAAACTGTTAAATCTGCTCTTGCTGATGCAAACTGGAAAGATGCTATGCAGGCAGAATACAATGCTCTCATTAACAACAACACCTGGACTCTTGTTCCTCTACCACCTCAGAAGAATGCCATTGGCTGTAAGTGGGTGTTTAGGGTTAAAGAAAATCCTGATGGCACAGTGAATAAGTATAAAGCAAGGCTTGTAGCTAAGGGATTTCATCAAAGATATGGTTTTGATTTTACTGAGACCTTTTCTCCTATTGTGAAACCAGTCACAATCAGACTTATTCTCTCCATTGCTCTCACTCACAAGTGGTTCATTCAGCAGTTAGATGTTAATAATGCCTTTCTCAATGGCATTCTCAATGAAGAAGTTTATATGGAGCAACCTAAGGGCTTTGAAAGTACTGATCCTGCTTTGGTTTGCAAACTTAACAAGGCTCTTTATGGCCTGAAACAAGCCCCTAGGCAGTGGTTTGAGAGGCTGCAATCTACACTTGTACAGCTCAATTTTAAACCTAGTAAGTGTGATCCTTCCTTATTCACTTATTGTGTTGGAGGTCACACTATCTATATGTTGGTCTATGTGGATGATATCATCATCACAGGTGACTCTGCCCCTCTTATCAAGTCTATCATCTCCAAACTAAACTCTAGTTTCTCACTTAAACAACTTGGCTCTCTTGATTACTTTTTAGGGATTGAAGTAAAGCAATCCACCCCTGATGCCTTACTCCTCACTCAATCCAAATATATCAAGGATCTCCTAGTCAAAACTAACATGTTGGAAGCCTCCCCTATTCAAACCCCAATGCAGTCCTCGTGTAAACTCACAAGAACTGGTGCTCCAGCTATGTCTGATCCTTCTCTCTACAGGTCTGTAGTTGGTGCCCTCTAATATGCTACTCTGACCAGGCCTGACATAGCCTATGCTGTCAACAAAGTATGTCAGTTTATGTCTCATCCTTTGGAGCCTCATTGGGTGGCTATTAAGAGGATTCTACGATATCTCAAAGGTACCATGGGTCATGGCCTTTTGATTTCAGCTCTCTCTCCCACCTCTCCACCTACCCTTCAAGTCTATTGTGATGCAGACTGGGCTGGTGACCCTGATGACCGAAGAAGCACGTCAGGAGCTGCCATTTACTTTGGTAATAATCTCATTTCCTGGTGGTCAAAGAAAAAACCTGTGGTGGCCAGGTCTAGTACAGAAGCTGAATATAGAAGCCTAGCTCAAGCAACTGCTGATCTCTTGTGGCTGCAGACCTTACTCAAGGAATTATTCATCTCCATCAAGACTCCCTTGGTGCTTTGTGATAATCAATCTGCGGTTTTGCTGGCTCACAATCCTATACTCCACTCAAGAACCAAACATATGGAGATTGATCTATTTTTTGTCAGGGAGAAGGTTTTATCCAAGCAACTGTCCATCACTCATATCCCAGGCACTGATCAATGGGCAGACACACTCACAAAACCTTTTCCCTCTACAAGGTTCCTTGAGCTTAGGCACAAACTCAAAGTGAGAGACTCCCCTTGAGCTTGTGTGGGGGGGGGGGGGGGGGGGGTATTGGAATAGTAGTGTTGTAATAACTCAGAACTGACAGGTGTCATTCTGAGCAGTCTATTGTATTGGTTTAGAACCTGCTAGTGCAGGTCAGTGCTAAGCTTGTGATATATAAGGCACTTTGTGTAAACTAAATCATAATGAAATCATAACAGAAAAACAAATTCAGTTACAGAATGAAAACTCTCTCTCTCTCTCTCTTCACTTTCTAATACAAAATAAACATGTCAGAAAATATCATCAACCAACAAGCAGTAGAAGTTCTGTATGTTTATTTATTTATTCATTATTCTGTCATGGCTCTCTTGTTTGATTTGAAATTAAAGACATGATAACCATGCTTCAACTACCTCAACAATCATCCAACCAAATGCATCACGTTTTCTGATTGATGATAGGAACATAGACTTAAGTGTTATATTTTTTTGGGGGTGCTTTTATGAGGAATTTTAGAGGGAAAGTTGACCGGAATATAACAACATAGAATAATAAAAATATTATGGTAAGAAGGTATGTTAGTTTAACTACAAAATTATTCTCCGGATTCCGACAATGGGACAGAAGTTTTTGACAAACAATCTCTATCTTTAGATATTATTTTCCATTAGAAGTTTTTGACAAACAATCTCTATCTTTAGATATTTCTAAGCTATATACTCTCTGATCACTATTATAAGCAAATTTACCTTTTTGTGATACATTTGACTATTAATGTATCTAGTCTATATATGAACTAGATACATTAATAGTCAAATGTACCACAAAAAGGTAAATTTGCTTATAATAGTGACCGGAGGGTGTACGTTAAAAACTTTCCAACAGTTCTGGTATTTATAATCATGTTAGAATCAAATGATTGCTCCTACAACTACTAGCTGCTACTACGTGTGTTTTCCATATTATTAAAGGATTATATTAACTTCTTTTTTTTCTTCACCAACAAATTTTACCAGATAAACTGAACAGTATAAAGTGTAGCATACTTTCACTTTTACAAAAATATATTAAAACAATTTTAACTACAAACAATTCATTCAAAATAAAGGTATTGGCTATTTCAAGAACATTCATGTGAAAGTCATGAATACTCTCATCCTCCATCATCTTCAGATTTTCAAACTTAGTAGTCAATAGTTGAAGTCTATACATCTTTACCTTAGATGTGCCTTCACGAGTTGTCTTGAGAATTTCCCAAGCATTCTTAGCTACAGTGTAGGTGTTGATCAACCTAAATATATTTTTGTCAACTCCATTGAATAAAGCATTCAAGGCTTTAGAGTTTTCAAGAGCAGTTTCATGTTCCTCTTTGGTCCAGTCCTGTTCTGGCTTCAAGGTCTCCTTCCCATCTTTATCTTTAACCATAAGGTGCTCCTAACCCTTGATGATAGCCTTCCAAGTTTTTCTATCCATAGATTTAAAAAAAAAGCCATCATATGTGCCTTCCAATAGTCATAGTTAGTGCCATCTAAGAATGGGGGTCTGTTAACATTTCCTCCTTCTTCCTTGTCCATAGTACAAGAATACAAACTCACTGAAGCTCACCCAAAAACAGAACAGGGTGACCTACTCTGATGCCAATTAAAATTTTGGCACGCATATACCAGATACCGAGACAGATGTCACAACACTGGGATCAAGACAATTTGATCACACAAGTAAATATGTAGAAACTTAAATGGAAGAAAGATAAAATAACACCAGTAGTTTTTAACCCAGTTCAGTGCAACTCATCTACATCTAGGGGCTAACAAGACAGGAAGGAAATCTATAATAGCATTAGTTCAGAGCTAAACTCCCCAAATTTACAACTTATCACCTAATCACTACCCGTGCTAACTTCTACCTAGGAACTCCTAGATATGAGAACCCCCTCTCACTTCTTACCAGTCACAAACCAGTGACAATTCAACAACACCAAAATAGAAGTGACACACTTCCAAGACAATACTTAGTTTTGCTTAAAAGTTTCAACTAAGAACAATACACTCTTGCTTAAAAGCTTTAGAGTGAACAATTAACAATGAACAATCACTCAACTCAATGCATCAAACCTGATACAAGAGTGACATACAAACAAAACACACTAAACCCTAAAATACCACCAAGACGCGACTAATCCTAATTCTCCCGAAATTTCCAATGTCCAAGTTGCAATAGATTTAGCTCCTTTCTTTAAATAGCCTTCAGACCTCGTGATCTTGGGCTTCTTGAAGCGCAAATCATCAGGAATTAGCTTTCAATCATTAGCATAATTTCCTACACAATAATAGGAACAAAATACAAAATTTCCTAAAAAGTCTCCAAGATCCTTTTTATGAAACCAAATCAACTCTACAATGTTACTAAAATATCCTTGCTTAGCTGCGCTTGTATGAGAACTAAAATCATCCAGAATCTCATATTTTAAAATAAAGTCTTCAAGGATTTAAAATGCCGAATTGTTCTGATGTTCTGGTATAACATATCACAACATTTGTCAGAACACCTGTCAAGAAAAGTAACAGTCGACTCTATTGTACCAGTTGGTCAAGATGTCATGACATCTTGCTCAACATCTGACTATGATACATGTTTTTCCAAATTAAACATGTTTTTACCAAAATTGTTGCCAATCATAAAATCACAGACCTAACACATAAGACCATTATTTAATGATAATTTGAAATGAACAGTTCAGATGAATGACATTTGGACTTGAATAGATTCAAATAAGAGGTGCGTTGAGTCAACGTTACCAACATATAACTCGATTCAAAATATGAATCACTCAAATCACACAGTAAAATTTGTTTCCATAAAGGGACAATGACTCGAGCCACAAATCATGAATGAAAAAAATGGCAAAATGAATTGATTCAACATGGGTTATAATTTGAGTCACAAAACTTGAATAAAAAAAATGTTAATTGCAACCGAAGTTTGACTAAATTTAGTTGTCTTATTGATTAGGTTAAAGACCAAAAACTAATATTTTAATGATTCTTTTTCTTAAAAAAAAAATAGTAAGATATGGATATCATCTTTTTGTGTTAAATATGACTAAGAAAAATCACGGTTTCGACCAAATAAAATAACGACCCTATATTAAGAAAATGAAATTGTCCCTTTGTGTGTATAAAATTTATGGAAAAAACTAATTTATTGTTGCCAATCTAACCCGTATGTTGCCAATCTATTGGTTTATATGTATCTTGAAGCACACATGGATGTTAAGGAAAAATTCTTACATAGACACCGACATAACACAATTATAATTTTAATTAAAAAATAAAATTAAGATTTGTTTTTTCTCTTTCATTATCACAATTATTCCATAATTCTAAATAAATTTAAAATAATTTAAAATTTTCTCTTTTTATATTGATTGTTTCTAAGAATATGAATATAAATTTGTTTCCATGCCAAAAAAAAAAATTTCAAATGTTATATTACCAATATCATTCCATTCCACATGTTTATTTATTTTTTATGGTGCCTGTGTTACTTAAGAAAATAGCACCTACTAACAACGAAATTTCAATGTCCAGTAATTCATGTGTGAAATGCCATAAAGCAGCCTTCAAAATCTATTACATTTATTAAATTTTAGTTATATAAGAATTTTTCTTAAATCAATTTAAGTTGTTAAATAATTAAGTTGTAATGTATAATTTGAAAAGTTAAAATTTACTAATATTAGAAAGTTTTCATTTAACTAATATTTAATTAACTAATTAATAAATAATTTAATAATAATAATAATATATCAACAAATAATTAAAAAATAAAACAAATGAGATGTGTGGGAGTTGCTAATGGTTTGGCTGGTGGATTTAGATATATATACTATAAACATCTGTCAACTCGTTTGACATTAGCGTGCAAAAATAAAATGGTAGGATACTTTAAGAATTGTATTGCATTATAGGATGTTATAAGAGTTTGTTTAGAAAAATAGACCATTAGGTTAAAAAAACAAAATTTAAATTATACAGGAAAAATTCAATATAATTATAATTTGTTAGAAACTTAGAATAGCTCAGAAATCGGCGGCAGTAGTTATTTATGGTGTGTATAATAATCCCTAAAATGCAACACCAATTGCAAAATAATATGTTGTGCATACTAGTTTCCACCCTAACAACAGCTACATGTCCTCTACTATGCAATATGTTGAATTACAAATACACATGCACATGTTATCGTATATCACACAAAAAAATTGACTATTCACTCATCACACTAACATCATGACATATTTAAGAATAAAACGATAGATATGATGACCTACACGTGGAATGAGTATTTAGTTTGGTTGCAAATACGTGAAGCCTAGTAAAAGATGAATACGACATTATGCTAAGTTTGTTCATAAGTTGAAGAAATAATAGTCATTCACCAATAAAAATAGAGAGTTGTATAAGGTACTCTATGAGTTTGTTCATAAATTTGGTTGATAAAATAAGCATACCATTCTGGACTTGAATAGTTAAGGTGCATAAAGTCACATTTGCACTCATGATAAAACATGCACATGATTAAAGAAACATAGATTGACATATGTGATAAAATGATTGTGTTCATAATAGAATCCAAAAACAACCAAGCGGCCCCATTTCCCGTCACTGTCCATAATACAGATCCAATGAAGTTTCTACGAACATCAAAGGCATAACGAGAGCTTCTACAAAATGCAAACCCGTTTTTCATGAAAATACTTGATGAAATTCTATTCTTACCCAAGTTCATTAAACCTTCAACTTGTGAAAAGTGAGACATACCATCATATATCACACCAAAAATTTGATTATTCAGTATTGCTAGTTTGTACAGTGTTCTGGACTGGGCCGAGGCTGCCCAACAGTCGAGCAGGCCCAACCCATATAGCATGGGTAGGCCCAATAGGACCCCTCCGCGGGGCACTTGACTGCTGCAAGCATACCAACGTCCCCCCGAGCACTTTGCAGTGTCGGGCATCGAGGTCAATAGGACAGGAGGACCTCGCATCCCGGCGGAGAGGTACCTCCCCGACATACCAGCTTCTCCCCGCGAGAATGCCACATACCACTCCTCGGCAGACATGGTCCCTCCCCGCAAGGCCATGTCCGTCGTACGGCTGGTTGGTCCTCGACACAGAAGACTCCTCCCCCGCGAGGAGTGTCTAACGGTCCGTACCATGTGGACACGTTCCAAGTAACCTCCCGCTTCCGCAGGATTCGGTCTGCCCTAATCCCGGAAATCTAGGGACGGTTACCCCAGGGCGAAGACCACGTGCTGGTCTTCACTACGCCACGTAAGCCCTGGCAGTTACTTGGATTGGGCCTGACAATCCAGCCCAATGCAAGTAACCGTTGGCCCCGCGCTGGGGGCTCTCTATAAATACCCTCTCACTTGAGAGGGTCAGGTTAAGTCACTTTTCTTACTCTTTGTATTTGCTGTTACTCTGTGCACTCCCTAACTTGAGCGTCGGAGTACTTTGCAGGTACACCCCCCGCCGTCCTTCAACCTCACCGGAGCCGGAGCTCAACGGACGTCGTTGGCCACCTGTAACTGTCTGATCCAGGTACGATCAGTGGCGCCGTCTGTGGGAACTTTATAAGCCTCCCCGTTTTCTCCTCGATAAACCAAAGCTTCCTCTATTCATCACCAACATGGCCAATCCGACCATCAACCAGGCTCTGGACACCGTGCTCGCGCAACTGGAGAACGGGAACCACCGTGAGGACGCCATCATCCTCCACGACGACGAAGGCGACATAAGAGACGGACAGACCGCCTCCCCGGACTCCCAGGATGCGACTATCAACGTCGTCCGCACGGACGACCAGCAAACCCCTCTCCAGCCAGTGGCTCCGCCGCCCAACGCGGACCCAAGCACCGTGGCCCTGTTTGCATTGATCAACCAGACCAATCAGCTGATCGCGCAGCAGAACACCAGAATCGAAGCCCTGGAGCAAGGACGGGCACAACGATCTTCCCCGCGAAGACATCGTCGTCCCCCGTCGCCTCGCCGCTCTCCTTCCCCGCGAAGGACCCCGTCCGAGGATTCCCGGACTCCGTCGCCCGTACGCCATGGTCGACGACCGCGTCTCGAGCGACCGCAGCCGGCGATCACCCAGAAACGCCCTCGTTCCCCGCCTCGGAAGGAACTCAGGGCCTCCACCATCTCCAAGAAGTCCAAGCAGACCGAAGAGAGACCAAAGAACCGTTCGAGGAACTCCCCTCCACGGCACCATCGGTCACCTTCGACATCCCCGGCTGGTAGCGACGACGAGGACCAAAGGACCCCATTGTCGTGGGAAATCATGGACGCCCCAATCCCTCAAGGCATGGAGAAACCTCCACCGTTGGGGACCTACGACGGGCTGACCGACCCCGACGATCATGTGGAGAGTTTCGAAGCGATGCTTGACTTCCGAAACGTCAGGGGAGCCATCAGGTGCAAGCTATTCCCCACCACATTGCGGAAGGGAGCCATGATATGGTACAAGGGTCTGGAACCTGGTTCGATCACGTCATGGAAACAACTGAAGCAACGCTTCACCAAACACTTCACCGCGTCTCGTCGACACCCGAAGATAGAGGCTGCCCTAGAAAAGATCTTCCAAGGGAGGAACGAATCCCTCCGAAATTACATTGAGAGGTTTAACAAGGAAGCCGTCGAGGTCCACACGACCGACGACATGAAGAAATACTTAATTATTCACGGACTACGCGCCGGGTCGGACTTTGCCAAATCCATTGGCCTTCGAAGACCCCGGCGTCTCGAGGACCTTCTCGCTCGAGCCCAGAAGTACATCGAGCTCGAAGAGACGGAAGCAGCCCAGATCGCTCTTGAGACAAGACGCAGAGAAGGCCCCCGCGGCCACAAAGACGATGACGCTTCTCCCCGACGGGGAGGAGAAAAGAAGAAAGAAAACCGCAATCGAGATCCCCGGGAACAGCGCGGGCCTGCTGTCCGATTCACGAAGTACACGCCGCTCAACACTTCCCGGTCCCGGATCCTCTCAGACTGCCAGAATTCCGAGTTTGTGAAAGGAGAAGTTCGTTTCCCGAAGCCCGCGGCTCCCAAACCAAACGTTGACAAATCTAAGTACTGCAGGTTCCACAGAAGCCACGGGCACGTGACCGAAGATTGCATCCACCTCAAAGATGCCATTGAGATTCTCATCAAAGAAGGGCACTTGAAGAAATATGCCCAGCAGAATGACCCTCCTCGTCCCAGCTCAAAGGAATCACAGAACGTCGAGGAGGCAACACCCCCTCCCGGCGACAGCCAGCTTCAGGTCGCCCTCAGCGTCACTCGACCCGAGGACTTCTTCGTCCCCCCAATCATCGAGGGCGAAGAGGCAATCCGCAACATGTGGGCGACCTTCCCCGACGAAGGCCCCGTCACGGCCCGTAGTACCTGGGAAGGCTTCCCCAAAGCAATGGTTATCTCCGGAGGAGACCCCGGGAAAATATCGGTTGGGTCGATCAAACGAAAGTTTGACGAGCTGGAATCCGCGACATCGTCGAAGGCGACCACCCTCGAGAAAGTGCGGGGAAACTCCAATCCCATCACCTTCTACCTCGAAGAACTCCCCGGGGGAGCACCAAACGCCACTATTCCCCTCCTGGTCAGGGCCCAAATGGCGAACTTTGACGTCCGAAGAATCCTAGTCGACCAGGGGAGCTCGGTCGACATCATGTATTCTCATCTGTTCGGGACCCTTCAGCTGGACGAGAGGCATTTGACCCCGTACGTCGGGTCATACCTACAGGGGTTCAATGGAACCACCACCAGACCATGGGGTTACGTGGAGCTAATGGTTACGTTCGGGGCCGAAGACACGGCCCAACAGGTGAAGATCCGTTTCCTGGTGGTTGAATGCCCATCCCTTTACAACTGCATCCTCGGAAGGACCACCCTTGCTGAACTCACGGCGGTCCCGTCAACGGTCCACCTCAAAATGAAGTACTACACGAGGAGGGGACGGGTAGTGACGATGCACGGGGATATCGACGCAGCTAAGAGATGCTTCGATGCCGCCGTCAAGGGCCTAAGTTCCATTGGTCCCAAACCTAAGGTCGTGGCCAAACCACCCCAGGACGTCGGACAGGTACCTCTCCCGCGCATCAACGCGGTCGACCTCGACAACAGGTTCTCCGGCGAGCCCGATGAAGACAGAGTCGAAGACCACGACCACCGGGCGGAAAACAACGGACAGCCTCTCCACCCAACACGCCCCATCCCAGATGGAGAGTTCGAGCTCGTGGCCATCGGAGGCGGTCCAGATCGCAACGTGAAGATCGGCACCGGGATCCCCGACCTAGCCAAAGAACAGCTTAAAGCATGTCTGAGGGAGAACGCTGACCTCTTCGCGTGGAGCGCATCCGAGATGCCTGGCCTCGACCCCGAAGTGGCTTGCCATCAGCTCGCAGTAGATCCAGCCGCTAGGGCCATAGCACAACGTAGGCGCAAGCAGTCTCCCGAGAAAGCGGAGGCTGCTGAGAAAGCTGTAAAAGACCTCCTAGAGGCAAACTTTATTTCGGAAGCCAAATACACGACATGGCTGTCCAACGTTGTACTTGTTAAGAAAAATAATGGAAAATGGAGAATGTGCGTTGATTATACTGATCTTAACCGGGCTTGCCCGAAAGACTGTTACCCCTTGCCTAACATCGACCAACTGGTCGACAATTCTGCAGGTTACAAACTACTATCTTTCATGGACGCCTATTCAGGATACAACCAAATTCCCATGGACAAGGTCGACAAGCAACACACGGCCTTCATGACCGCGTCGGGCAACTACTATTACAACGTAATGCCTTTCGGTCTGAAGAATGCCGGTGCGACCTACCAGCGGATGATGAACAAGGTCTTTCGGACTGAAATAAGAGACATGCTCGAAGTCTACATGGACGACATGATCGTCAAGTCTGCAGAAGAAGTCAACCACGCCGCGCACCTCAAGAAGGTGTTCGACACGGCGAGAAGATGCCGTATGAGGTTTAATCCCGACAAATGCACCTTCGGTGTCCGGGCAGGAAAGTTCCTCGGATTTTACCTCACGGAACGAGGAATCGAGGCAAACCCCGACAAGTGTAGAGCCTTTTCCGAGCTCCCTACTCCGGGCTCGAAGAAGTCAATACAATCATTGAACGGAATGCTCACCGCCCTTTCCCGGTTCGTCGCCAAATCCGCGCAGTACGCACTCCCCTTTTTCAAACTCCTCCGGCAAAAAGCGGAGTTTGAGTGGAGCGAGGAATGCGAACAAGCACTCGCACATTTGAAACAAGTTCTATCGCAACCCCCGGTCCTCTCGCGACCCGAGAACGGGGAAACACTCTTCTTATATCTTGCGATCACGAGCGAAGCGGTCAGCGCCGTCCTCATCCGGGAAACACCAGACGGACAGAAGCCAGTTTACTTCACGAGCAAAGCTCTCCAAGGCCCCGAGCTCAGGTATCAATAGATCGAGAAAGTCACACTGGGCCTCGTCACCGCGGCCAGAAGACTACGCCACTACTTCCTCGCCCATACCGTCGTCGTGAGGACCAACCAGCCGATCAGGCAACTCCTCAGACGACCGGATATGGCGGGGAGGATGCTCAGGTGGTCACTCGAGCTGGCCGAATTCGACATTCAATATGAAGGGAGGAAAGCCTTGAAGGCACAAGTGCTGGCCGACTTTGTAGCAGAGATGACCGTCCCAGAACCCTCAGCCAACTGGTCGCAGAAATGGACAATCTATGTCGACGGAGCATCCAGCCCGAAAGGAAGCGGAGCCGGAATCATCCTCGAAAACGAGGAAGGCATCCTCATCGAGGTGTCCCTCGAACTGGCTTTCCCGACTTCGAACAACCAAGCCGAATACGAGGCCTTCCTTGCGGGACTCAGGCTGGCCGAGGACCTTGGCGCCAAGGAGGTCAAGCTTTTCATCGATTCCCAGCTCGTAGCCTCGCAAGTCCGAGGAGAGTACCAAGCCAAGAACGACAGTCTCATAGAATACTTGGCCTTGGTAAAAGAGAAGATGAAGAAGTTCACCTCGGCGGAAGTGACTCACATTCCCCGGGAGCATAATGCCCGGGCAGACGTCCTGTCAAAATTAGCAAGCACGAAAAAGAAAGGCGGAAACAAGTCCGTCATACAAGAGGTCCTTTCCCACCCGAGCGTTGATAAACCAGGTATGGTTTCGAATATCAACGCCATCGGGGACAGCGGCTGCTGGATGAACCCGTTATACGAATACCTCACGACGGGCAAACTGCCCGAAGACCCCAAAGAAGCTAGAATGGTCAAGAGACGGGCGTGCTCGTACACTATAGTCGAAGATAAGCTATACCGGCGAGGATTCTCTATTCCCCTCCTCAGATGTGTCGAAGATACCAAGGTCCCCGGCATACTCCAGGAGATCCACGAGGGAATCAATGCGCAGCACCTCGGCGGACGATCGCTAGCTCGTAAAGCACTCCGGGCAGGATATTACTGGCCGACCATGCAACAAGACGCCAAGGAGCACGTCAAAAAGTGCGATAAATGCCAGCGGCACGGGGACATGCACCTCGCTCCCCCCAGCGAACTCACGACGCTATCCTCCCCGTGGCCGTTCGCATGGTGGGGGATGGATATCCTCGGGCCTTTCGTCCAGGGGTCGTATCAAAACAAATACCTCATCGTCGGGGTAGATTACTTCACAAAGTGGATTGAAGCAGAAGCATTGGCCAAAATCACTGCTTTTAACATACTTCATTTCTACAAAAGAAATATCCTCGCCCGGTTCGGAGTGCCTCAAGCCATCGTCACGGACAACGGAACCCAGTTCACCGACAGGAACTTCCAAGACTTCGTCACAAAACTAGGCACGAAGCAGCACTTCACGTCGGTCGAGCACCCTCAAACGAACGGGCAGGCTGAGGTCACTAACAGAGTGATCCTTCGAGGATTAAGACGGAGACTGGGCGACGC
Organism: Lathyrus tuberosus; assembly: GCA_022829125.1. Lineage (NCBI taxonomy): Eukaryota > Viridiplantae > Streptophyta > Magnoliopsida > Fabales > Fabaceae > Lathyrus > Lathyrus tuberosus. The sequence goes on from JALAZF010000446.1 coordinate 1,484,320, forward strand.
CAAACAACGGTGGGTCGAAGAGCTACACAGCGTCCTCTGGGCCTACCGAACAACCCCACACTCCACGACCGGGGAGACCCCTTTCTGTTTGACCTATGGAACGGAGGCAGTGATCCACGTGGAGATCAGGGAACCCTCGAGGAGAACGGAAGCCCCCCTCGACGGGAACGCGAACGATGAAGCCTTGAGGGAAGAACTCGACTTCGTGGAGGAAACACGCTCAGGCGCTTCTCTCCGAGAGGCGTCACTTAAACAAAAAATAACACTACGTTATAAGGACAGAGTCATTAAACGTGATTTTCAGGTGGGCACCCTCGTCCTACGAAGGAACCAGAAAGACTCGCGAGAAGGCAAACTCGCCGCGAACTGGGAGGGCCCGTACCGCGTCCGCGCGAAAACGGGGACAGGAGCCTATTTCCTCGAAAATCTGCACGGGGAAGAACTTGCTCGACCATGGAACGCTGAAAAGCTAAAACAATATTACAGTTAAACACTGCCCGCGGCTCACTAGCACCGCGATACGGGGACGCGCTGGGGTACAAGCGCGACACCCCTATAAGAACACGATGATCAGAGACCGCGTTGTGTGTGCGCGAGGACATTTGATCCGGCGGGGATACCTCGATCGAGGCCCACCGTCGTCGTGCCAACCGGGCATAACACCCAGCTCGCGATGGGAAGTTTATGCCACGAGACTAGGACCTCGACCGAGCTCTTAGCCTCGTTGAAGGTCGGAGTACTCCTGCGGCCGCCCGACCAGCTCTCCACGCGGTCAGGGACGATCAAGGTCGAGCAAATCTCGAAGCCTTATTACTTAGGCAAAAATAAAGTATAACAAACAATAAAGTATAACAAACACCACATCACACACAAGGAAAATTAACAAAGAGATATTATAAAGTACGAATAGCGGGCAAAACACTTGGTCCAAAAAGTTACAAATATGAGCCCACAAGCCGGGCGAAAATAAACATTGTGCAAAAAGTACATCAGCTAAGCCCACAAGCCGGGTGAAACAAAACGGCTCGCAGGCCGACCAAAACAAAGATAAAAACCTACTCAGCTGCGGTCCCGTCAGGCTCCTCGTGTGCATGAATGTCGTTCTCCCGCAGAGGATACACGATCTGGCCATCCACCACCTCAGCATCGGGGTCGATCCCTTCAATGACAAGGTCGGGGTTGAGAACCCGAAGCTGCGCCACGGCACTGCGGAACCCTATACCCACGGTTTCGATAGAATCATCCTCGGACACTCGGAGATCCTGCTCAAGCTTCCGGAGCTGCGCCACAAACGCCGCACGAGTGGTCAGGAGTTTGTCCTCCTCAGTTTCCCCTTCGGATGGCCGCACCGTATCTTCCAGCTCGGCAATCCTTACCTTAAGCCGCTTCTCCTCCAAATCCAGCTCAGCGATTCGGGCAAGGTGGCTTTTCTTTGTCTCCTCGGCTTCCTTAAGCTTGGCCTCGACCAATTGCTGCTGCTTGCTTTGCTCTTCGTTCAGATCTCGGCACTCTTTTAGTTCCTTGCGCATGCCGAGCATCTCAGCGCCCAAGGTATCCAGCGCCTCCTGCAGGCGGGCCAGTTCAGCAGCAGGGCGGGTCTCGTCATTTAGAATGATGGCAGTCGAGCAGATACGCATGACGGCCGACAGGTCCTCAAAAAGCATCTTCCTCCTCACTTCAGTAGCGGTCCCCAGCACGGTTTGGATCTCAGAGGGAATGGTGCGAGGATAAGTGACCTCGGAGAAGAAGTGAGGTTTTTGATGGCAGGGGGGAAGGTCAAAGCTGGAAGGAACCGGGGGACTGTCTTCACCGCCCAGGTCGACGACCTCTGCAACGCGCCGCCTCTTCGGAGTCCCTTGGGTAGCCGGGGATTGGCTTCCCGCAGGAGTTGTGCGGTCACCCGCGGTCCCCGACACAGCGGCAGCAGGCTGGGACGGAGTGGATCCTTCGGGGGCGGCGGCCGTGGAAACACCCTCGTGCGGGGCCCCAGAAGGGGCAACTTCCTGATCTTTGGAGCGCGACGCTTCTTCCCGGGCCTGCGCTTCCCGGGCCCTCTTCGCTTTCAGTTTCTTCAACCTCTCCTCGGCTCCGGCCATTGTCCCTGCAAAAGGAAAGAAAGCGTTAGTAAAGCGAGAAACACAGATACGAGGAAGAACTAAAGCAAGGACGTTTCACCACCTAACAATTCGATGGCCTCCTCGTCGGAGAAGGTCTCGAGCAGAACGCGGGTGTTTATCAGGCGACGTTCTTTCTTCACCTGCCCATCTGCACCTATTATAGGCTGGCCGTCCAGCGTCTCATGTCGAGCTTCGGTAAAGCTGTCGACGAAAGCTACGATTTTATCGTAGGCTTCCCGCTCGTAGGCCTCCATCTGAACAGGTTTCGTTTAATACTTGTCAACTCCCTTCTTAAAGTGTTCCTCCGTCCAGTACAGAGGAAACTTCGGCACCAACACCTCCTCGGAACGGTCGTCGACCTCGCGGGTGACTTTCCGGTACAATGAATATATCGCCTCGAGGGTGACCGGCTTCACATAGAAATAGCGGAACTTGAAATCCCGGATGGAATCCAAGTAAGTGTGAAACAACGCCTTGCTCTGCTTGAAGGACACCCAGCCGTGTCGACCTCCTACCGACGACCGTTGGAGGTGGAATATGCGGAAGAAAAGGCGAACGGTCGGCACGATCTCCAAATATTTGCATACGAGCTCGAAAGCCCGGATGAAGGCCAGCGAGTTCGGATGAATCTGCGAAGGGGCCAACTTCAACCAGTCAAAGATCCCCTCCTGAAAATCCGTGAAAGGCAGCCTCCACCCCGCCTTCTCGAACATAAACTCGTATAAGGGGACTCGCATTCCCCGGTAAGGTGAGCATATCCGGTGATGCTCCTCGGGACGAAAAACCTTCCAGGATTGACCACTTCCGATTAGTCTGTGCTCGACGGTACAAAAAGCATCGCCCACATCTGGGTACACGAAGATGGACGACATCTCAAGGGCTTCGCTACAGACCCAGTCCTCGAGCGGCCTCTCCTGCGCAAAGGCCATGTGAGCCATGGGGGAGTCAGGCTGGTCGTCGTCGTTTTCCTCGAAATATCCTGCGGCCACCTCTGCAGCCAAATCGTCCATTTACCTGAAAAGCAGAAGGAAACGGTGAATTCGATTGGTCGTATCAAATTCACCCCTCCACCGCTGTTCAAGCGAACGGGCGAAGAAGGGGCAAGGCTTTCTCAACTCCCCGACGAGATCGGCCGAGGATCGACTTGCCCACCGGGGAACTCATCGTCTCCCCGGAAGGTTCTGCCCCATGTCCCTGCGGCACTAACAAATACACTGATTATCAAGGACCCCGAGACATTCAACGGATCCCCGACGTGTTCGTCCCTGATCCCCGAGATGTTCATCAAAAGCGAGCAAGAATCTTCGCACTCTCCCTCTCCACAACTAAAGATTCCCGCCGTAATCGCCGGGAATCCCTTCGTTTCTCATGGGAATGTCATCAATTCACCAAGGAAACGTCCTACACTAGTTAAAATCAAAGAAAAACGCAAAATAAAGGTCCGGTTTGGAGCAAATACCTGGTAAGCGGCGGTGTAGGGTTCCGGCACGGAGGTTTCCGGCTGTGGTACGGCAGCGAACGGCGGTCCTAGCGGAGGAAATGCTTCCGACAGAGAGTGCCCGGCGACTGACGACGACGAGCTACGGCGGAAGAGGTTAGAGAGAGAGGGAGAAAGTTTCTTGAGAGAGAAGCGGAAAAGTGGAGAATGAGCGAGGGGAGCGGCTTTTATAAGCGGTTCTCGCGAGACCCGAGGGGCGTAGGGCACTCGAGTGCGCTACCCTAGCCAGCCGCCCTAGCCTCCCTAGGTAATCATGGCAGGCGACACGTGGCACGCATGCAGCCACCCGTCTCCCCACGCGTGTCGTTTCAGTTTTCCCCAACGCTTCAGATCCGAAACCCTTCATCTCCCCGACCATACCACCAGACACATCTGTCCGACGCCCGACGCTCATCCGGCCGAAGGGATTTCGCATAGGATATCGACCTCCTCGGTTCCTCTCTTAGCGTATCCTCGACATACAATAACCCTTAAGTCATCACTCTGCCACCTCAGAGCAACGACTTGGGGGGCTCCTGTTCTGGACTGGGCCGAGGCTGCCCAACAGTCGAGCAGGCCCAACCCATATAGCATGGGTAGGCCCAATAGGACCCCTCCGCGGGGCACTTGACTGCTGCAAGCATACCAACGTCCCCCCGAGCACTTTACAGTGTCGGGCATCGAGGTCAACAGGACAGGAGGACCTCGCATCCCGGCGGAGAGGTACCTCCCCGACATACCAGCTTCTCCCCGCGAGAATGCCACATACCACTCCTCGGCAGACATGGTCCCTCCCCGCAAGGCCATGTCCGTCGTACGGCTGGTTGGTCCTCGACACAGAAGACTCCTCCCCCGCGAGGAGTGTCTAACGGTCCGTACCATGTGGACACGTTCCAAGTAACCTCCCGCTTCCGCAGGATTCGGTCTGCCCTAATCCCGGAAATCTAGGGACGGTTACCCCAGGGCGAAGACCACGTGCTGGTCTTCACTACGCCACGTAAGCCCTGGCAGTTACTTGGATTGGGCCTGACAATCCAGCCCAATGCAAGTAACCGTTGGCCCCGCGCTGGGGGCTCTCTATAAATACCCTCTCACTTGAGAGGGTCAGGTTAAGTCACTTTTCTCACTCTTTGTATTTGCTGTTACTCTGTGCACTCCCTAACTTGAGCGTCAGAGTACTTTGCAGGTACACCCCCCCGCCGTCCTTCAACCTCACCGGAGCCGGAGCTCAACGGACGTCGTTGGCCACCTGTAACTGTCTGATCCAGGTACGATCATACAACAACTTAAGTTATGAATGATTCGTCAGTCACAAGAATTCTCTTACTGGTCCCACTCCAAAGACCTTCTCAAAACCTTCCATCTTAGGCTCCTATTACTGTTAAATTGTAATTCATAGTGTCTAAGTGTGTCGAAGTCGAAGTAGAAGTCAAGTGTCGAAGTCGAAGCTTTCAGTATGTCGAAACAGTTTGTTTTACACAGATTTGTTTTGATAAGATTTGATATGATTTAGATTAGATTTGATTTAGCTCAAATAAATATTTTTGGGCCTTTAGAGTTTTGGGCTTATGTAAATCTAAATCTATAAATAGGGAGAATCTCTTTAGTAGAGCATTCACACTTGCCGATTAGCAAGTGAATAAAACTCAGAAATCTCACAGTTAGTGGGTAACACTATTCTCCAAATATTTCTCTTCTCTCATTTCTTTCTTGCTGTTTGTTCTTCATCTTTATCATTGTCATTGCGTATTGTGTGGGTTGTTATCAATCTTGAGATCAAGATTGAAAGAGGAATTACCATAGGTTGTGGTTGAATTCCAACATCTGGTATCTAGAGTTCCGGTTGCAATTCATGGAGGAAAATCGTGATGGCTATGAATCATTCAAATAGACACTTTCCGGCGACCCTACCAATTCTCAAGAAAGAGAATTATGAGAATTGGTGCAAGTAAATCAAGGTGATTTTCTGTTATCAAGATCTTTGGGATCTTGTGAAGGAAGGAGTAACACCGCTTGGGGAGAACGCGAGGATCAACAAAAGGCTGCACACAAAGAATTGAAGAAGAAAGATTATAAATCACCGCTTGGGAGATTCTTGAAAAGTCGCTTAGAGGTGCAGAGAAGGTGAAAGATGTGAGGTTACAAACTCACAAGAGAACCTATGAGTTGCTTCAGATGGAAGACAACAAAAGTATTACAGATTTCTTCACCAGAGTTACAAAGTTGGTGAATCAAATCAAGGTATGTGGAGAGGTGTTGACATCAAGATCAGTTCACTACTACAAAACGCTAAAACAACAACGCCAGGCTTACAACGCATCCTTTTATGTCGTTGTAATAGGTTAAAAATTTCGCGCCCATTTAAAAGCTGAGTCATTTAATGACGGTTGAATGAAACCACCGTAGTAATAAATAAAATGTATCTAGTTTCGATTCCCTGCAACTACATTTTTTCCATTTTTTAGAGTACATTTAACGTGTGTCAAATAAGTCCATTATTTATAAAATAAATTGTAAATTATTTTACATCGGTTAAGATGAACAACCGTAGTAATAAATGAAATGTAACAAGCTTCGATTCCCTGCAACTACATTTTTTCCATTTTTTAGAGTACATTTAGCGTGTGGCAATTAAGTCCATTATTTATAAAATAAATTGTAAATTATTTTACAACGGTTAAGATGAACAACCGTAGTAATAAATGAAATGTAACAAGCTTCGATTCCCTGCAACTACATTTTTTCCATTTTGTAGAGTACATTTCCCTTAAGATTCCACTACGGTTTGTTTCTCCACCGAGATTAAAAGGTTTACTGATAAATTAAAACAAAACTTATTATGTATTTTTTTCATAAGACGCCCTAATCGAACAAGTGAGCCAGCGACGCCCTAACCTTTACACTCTTCAACATCTTCATTCCTTTTTTTTTGTTTATGCTCAAATATTGACCGTCTTCATTCATTTGCTTCTTCAGCTTCGAAGTAAGGTTCTCTTCAACATCTTCATTCCTTTTTTCTTGGTTTATGCTCAAATATTGACCGTCTTCATTCATTTGCTTCTTCAGCTTCGAAGTAAGGTTCTCTTCAACATCTTCATTCCTTTTTTCTTGGTTTATACTCAAATATTGATCGTCTTCATCATTCATTTGCTTCTTCAGCTTCGAAGTAAGGTTCTCTTCAACATCTTCATTCCTTCTTTCTTTGTTCATATTGTATATGCTCAAGTCAGAATGAGATGTTTCATATGCTTTACGTTTAGTATTAGAATACATCTTCATTGATTTTTTCTTTGTTCATATTGTATATGCATATGCTTGAGTTTTTGGATTAGATTTTGGTGTGTCATTCACATTATTATACATGTATAAATTTCAGAAGTTGTAATGGATCGTAGTTGGATGAAACCCAATAGATTAGATCCGGTTTATGAGAACAGAGTTTGTGAATTCCTTGAATACGCTGATAAACATCTTCCCGACAATGATGGTATCTTTTATTGTCCTTGTGTTGTTTGCGCTAATATAAAAAAGGGTACAAAGAAAGAAATACACAATCACCTTTGTTGTGATGGTATATGTCTAAATTATATAATATGGGTGTGGCGTGGTGAGGTGGATAATAAGGAAAGTCGGGCGTCACAAAGTCAAAGAGTGGAGGAAGATGAATATATGGAAGACCACCTAGAGGATATGTTCCGTGATATTGGGGAATCTTCTTTTATGAATGCTCATATTTATGATAATTTATGTAGTGATAAAGACACCCCTTTATATAAGGGATGCACAGAGTTCACACATTGTCAGCAGTGTTAAAGTTGTTTAATTTGAAGGCAAAAAATGGATGGTCGGATAAAAGTTTCACGGAATTACTTGAATTGCTACAACAAATGTTACCAGAAGATAACAAATTGCCGGATCGTTGCTATGAGGCCAAGAAGATATTGTGTCCACTGGGTCTGGAGTATATCAAGATACATGTTTGTCCTAATGATTGCATATTATTCCGGAAAGAGTATGAAGACTTGTTTCAATGTCCGAAATGTGGTGTGTCGCGTTACAAGCAGAAGGCTAGCAATGGTGATGACAATGATCACTATGACAATGTTAGTAGGAAGCATCCTCCTGCTAAAGTGTTATGGTACTTGCCTATACTTTCACGATTAAAGAGAATTTTTGCTAATTCGAATGACGCAAAGAATCTTAAATGGCATGCAGATGAAAGGATTCGTGATGGAAACATTCGCCATGTAGCTGATTCTTTGCAATGGAAGAAAATTGATTCGTTGTTTCCAGATTTTGGAGTCGAGCCAAGAAATCTTAGGCTTGGGCTTGCCACCGATGGAATGAACCCCTTTGGTAATATGAGCACTAATCATACTTCGTGGCCGGTTCTTCTCACTATTTACAACCTATCTCCTTGGTTGTGCATGAAGCGCAAGTATATACTGTTAAGTATGATGATTTCTGGACCAAGACAACCTGGTAACGACATAGATGTTTATCTTAGTCCATTAATTGATGATTTACGACTCTTGTGGGATGAAGGCGTTGAAGTTGATGATGCATATTCTGGGGAAAAGTTTAATATGCGTGCAATGTTATTTTGCACAATTAACGAATTTCTGGCTTACGGTAACTTGGCGGGATACAGTGTCAAAGGACATAAAGCGTGTCCTATATGTGAAGATGATACTTGTTATCACAAACTTGAGTTTGGAAAAAAGACCGTTTACCTTGGGCATCGAAAATTTCTAAAACCGGTTCATCCTTATCGTAGATTGCGAAAGGCTTTTATTGGAGAGTAAGAGTTTGGTGAGGCTCCTAAACCTTTAACCGCTGATGAAGTTTATCAACAGCAGGAATACATTAATGTTGTCCTTGGGAAGAGAGAAAAAGAAAAAGGTGGGAAGAGAGAAAAAGAAAAAGGTGGGAAGAGAGGAAAAAAAAAGGGGCAGTTGCGAAAAATATATGGAAAAAGAGGTCCATCTTCTTTGATCTTCCATATTGGTCAAGTCTTGATGTTAGACATTGTCTTGATGTGATGCACGTGGAGAAAAATGTGTGTGATAGTTTGATTGGCACACTTCTAAACATTCAGGGCAAGACTAAAGATAGTAAGACTTCCCGTCTTGATATGGAGAAGATGGGTATACGAAAACAGTTGGCTCCAATAGAGAAAGGAAAAAGAACTTATCTGCCTCCAGCATGTCACACTATATCTAAAAAGGAAAAGAAGATGTTCTGCGAGTGTTTGCAAGGTATTAAAGTTCCGCAAGGTTACTCATCAAACATCAAGAAACTTGTATCAATGAAAGATCTCAAGTTAATTGGTTTAAAATCTCATGGTTGTCATGTATTGATGCAACAACTTCTACCAGTGGCTATCCGTGGGATCCTTCCAAAAAATGTGAGAGTAACTATAACGAGACTGTGTTTATTCTTCAATGCCATATGTAATAAAGTTCTTGATTTCAAAAAATTGGATGAATTAGAAGATGAGGCTGCCATAATCTTGTGTCAATTGGAGATGTATTTTCCACCATCATTTTTTGACATTATGGTTCACTTACTTGTTCATCTCGTAAGAGAAATCAGAATTTGTGGTCCAGTTTATTTAAGGTGGATGTATCCAATAGAGTGATATATGAAGATCTTTAAAGGATATACGAAGAATCATCACCGACCGGAAGCTTCGATTGTTGAAAGGTACATCACAGAAGAAGCTGTTGAGTTTTGTACAAACTATTTGTCGGATGCAGATTCTATAGGAATTCCAAAGTCTCGTCATGCTGACACAGACGGAAGAGGTATTCAAGGTCTAAATGTTAGGTCAATGGCTCGGGATGTAGTTATTCAATCACATTTCTATATTTTGAATAATATAGATGAGGTTCAACCTTTCATAGATACTCAAAAAAGACTTATGAAGAAAAAATATCCCCGAATGAATGACAAGTTGTTGGTGATAGAGCATAACAATAGATTCATGGATTGGTTTAATAAAAGTGTATCTAATGATCCTAGTGCATCCGAGATACTTAGATGGTTGTCGTACGAGCCAAAATTTTGTGTCATTACCTGGAGTGCATCCGACATTGGTCATTATACCTTTTATACAAAATCAAAAGATGATCGTAGTACAATGAAAAATAATGGGGTTATGGTTGAAGCCGAATCGATGTATTTCTCTAGTTCGAAAGATAAGAATCTGGCATTGGCAACTACCGTGTTTTAGGGTGTCATTTATGAGATTTGGGAGATTGATTATGTTATTTTCAAAGTGGCTTTATTTAAATGCAAGTGGGTTCCCAATAATAGTAATGGTGTAGACATTGATGACTTAGGATTCACCCGGGCCGACCTTGGAAAGGCATCTTTTAATACAGAACCATTCATCGTGGCTTCTCAAGCAAAACAAGTTTTCTATGTTTCCGATCCATCGGACAAATCGGGGAAATGGTCAATCGTTCTCCAAGGAAAATACATTCCTCTTAGTGATGAAAGTCTTGATATTCCGTCCACACCTTCTTACACAACACAAGTTCCTACCTCATATGATGAAGTTGATGGAGATGCCGTGCATGCTATACGACTCGATCATGAAGAAGGCATATGGGAAAATTAACAAGTACGTAATTTATTATTTATTCATAATATATTAATTGTATGTTATAGTTTAGAAGTATTTTTACTAACAAGTATAATTATTTGAAATCATAGGTATTTTGAGTCCAGACACCAGGCCAGGAGACAAGACACCAAGAGACAAGATACCAATACACCAAGTTACAATTATGTGAAGTTATGTAATGTGTGTAAACTGTAATATGGTATATGTGATATTTTATTTATGTAGGTTGTTTGTTCTGATAAACTGTAAGCTGGTATATGTGATATTATGAATATGACACGATTAATATTATTATGAAAACTGTATCACAAAATGTGAATTGTATTTTTCTGCTGTGCTGAGATATGGAGAACAATAATACAGGTAAAAAAATGGGATTAATTATAAAAGCAAGATGATATTTATTAATTTTGCTGAAACTTTAGCGACGGTTATATTTCACAACCGTTATAATATCTGGCGCGTTGTCCAGAAAATAATAAATATCAAAACTGTGCTGCTGGGAATCGAACCGAGGACAATTATATTTATTACAATGGTGTAATGTAAAACCGTTGTGATAGTTAGCGGACTTTCCTCATTATTACAATGCAACACAAGGCCGTCGTTGTAAGTATTATATATATATACAACAACGCCCTCGCCCGCGTCATTATATGTCATTCCCAACCGTTGTTAAATGGGTTTTTCGTAGTAGTGGTTGTTTCAAAGATCTTGAGGTCATTGACTCCAAAATTCGATCACGTGGTAGTAGCCATAGAAGAGTCGAAAGACTTGTCAATATTGACGAAGGAAGAGCTTCAAGGGACGCTTGAGTCTCATGAACAAAGGATGGCTGAAAGAGCTGCAGGAAAGTCAAAAAGTGATATGGATTTGCAGGCGCAGTCAGAAAAGGAAACAAAAGGCAAAAGAAACATGAATGGCAACAAAGGTAGAGGAGGCTACAATTCGACTCAGAAGAAACCCTGGAACCAAGGCAACCAAAGAGGTGGTGCTGCAGGTAGAGGAAGAGGTGGTGGTCGAAAGCCAGACAAAAGTCACATTCAATGTTTCAATTGTCATAAGTATGGTGACTATGTTAGTGATTGTCCAGAAAAGAAGAGAAATCAAGAAACTGATGCAAACCTGGCGAAACATGAAGAAGAAGAGACGTTGCTGATGGTCACAACAAAAGATGAAGAAAGATTCCAAGATCAGTGGTACTTGGACTCAGGATGCTCATCACACATGACTGGAAGGAAAGATTGGTTTGTCAACATGAAGCCCTCGTCGAAGAACACGGTGAAGTTTGCAAATGACAACACTCTAGCAGCTGAAGGTGTTGGTGATGTTCTGATTATGAGAAAAGATGGCAAAAGGTCAATAATTTCCAATGTGTTGTACATATCAGGCATGAAGAGTAATTTGCTCAGTATAGGGCAACTTTTCGAAAAGAACTACAAGGTAGTTGTCGAAGACAAGATGATGAGAGTCCTCGACGCAGGTGGTAGGTTAATCTTGAAGGCTCCAATGTCTCAGAATATGACCTTCAAGATTAAACTCAAGGTGATGGAGCACAAGTGTCTAGCAACATCAGCCAGCAGAGATAAGTGGTTATGGAATTTTCGACTAGGTCATCTCAACTTCAATGACATCAGAGAGCTGAAGAGAAGAAATACGGTTTCAAGATTACCAGAAATCGACATTCCAAGTGAAGTCTGTGAAGAGTGTGTTCAGTCGAAACAACACAAGAATAGCTTCAGCAAGGATGCATGAAGGAAGTCGAAGGCAATTCTTGAAGTCATCTACTCTGATGTATGTGGTCCAATCTAGGTGGATTCGATTGGTGGCAATAGATACTTTGTCACATTCATAGATGATTACAGTCGAAAGTTGTGGACTTTCCAGATTCAAATCCATGGTCGAAAGACAGAGTGGTCAAAAGATGAAAATTCTGAGGACTGATGGTGGTGGAGAGTATGTGTCGAAAGAGTTCAATGCATTATGTGAAAAAAAAGGGATTGTGCATGAGGTGGTGCCACCCTACTCTCCACAGCAAAATGGCTTTGCAGAACGAAAGAACAGAACCATCATAAATATGGTGAGAAGTATGTTGAATGGAAAGCATCTACCCAAAGAATTATGGGGAGATGCAGTTCGACAACAATATATATTTTGAACAGATGTCCGACGAAGAAGCTTGAAGGAATCACACCGAAAGAATGTTGGTCTGGCGTCAAGCCTAGCCTCAGTCACTTGAAGGTGTTTGGATTTATAGCACTGTAAGTGCAAAATGTACCTATTTTTGTATATGAGTTTAGTTGTACTTATCGATACTTTTTGGTTAATATCGTTCAAATAAACCCCGAATTGTTTATAATTACGTTTACTTTACGTTATAATGTATATATTGCGTTATAGTGTAAATATCAATGAGTTTAATTGATTTTCTCTCGTTTTTTGCAGGTATTAAATCAAGTATATCTTGCCATTGTTGTATAGAGCATTGAATAAGCTTTCCAACGCTTCGAACCGGGCAAAAAACGGAGTTACGGTTCAAAAGTTACGAATAAAACAGTGCAGAATTATCTGGTGTGCTGCGCCCCTGCTGCGCCGGGCGAAATAATAAGAGCGCCGGGCGATGCAAATTTTGCTGGGCGAAATCAAGAGGCGAAGCAATATCACAATTCTGGAACTTGGCTGGAAAATTGGAGGAAACAAGGATGCGGCATCGCCTGTGAAGCGCCGGGCGAAACTTCAAAAGCGTCGGGCGAAACCATAATTGTGCCGAGCGAAACAGCGCTGGAACTTTAAAAAATAAACCACTTTTCGCCGCCGGGCGCCCCAAAATTCCGCCGGGCGAAACTGGGCGGACAGAAACATCAAATATGGGGAAAAACACATTTTTAGGGATGGTTTTGGGTATTTTTTGCTCCCAACTCCATCAAACTTCATTTTTCTTGTAGATTAGCTTAGAAAACATCATGGAAGCTTGCATTTGGATGATCCGGGGTGGATTTCTCATCGATCGGCTCTGACAATCCGTGAAGTGTTTGGTTCATTTCTGATTTTCTTCATGTCTTTCTTCTTTGTTGGGTTTGTATATGTTTGTACTTAGATCTCATGTATATTTGTTGATCATGGTGTTATATTTAATTTGCTTTACAAATCTTTATCGATGATTGTCTCTAATTTTTGCTTTATGCGCGGGGTTTGGGTTGTGTTAGAGATAAACATTGCAAATCTTGATTAGGGATGATTATCTGTTAGTTTCTGGATGCTAGAGATAGATTTAGAGCTAACAATCTATTTGGGTGTCGAAGCTTAATGTCTTATGTATTTCGAGGCTTCGTGCGCGAGAGTGACGAAGAGAGTAATACGGTTGTTTTCTCTCAGCTCGGTGTGTCAGAGATGAACACTATTGAGAACGATGCTGGATGATATTGAGGAGTATTGTAGGTTGAGTATAACTGGTCGGTAAGTTTAAGTCTGTGACGAGTGGAATATATACATGCTTGATAAGTCTTTTCTCTCTGATGAATGAATCTTTTTATGTTTTTATTTACTTTCCCGCATTTACCTTTAAACCATTTAAAACCCAAACTCATTAACAATTAAATTGTCGAACGACAGTTCAGTAGCACCGATCTCTGTGGACACGATAATTCCCGGAAAAATACTTCCAAAACTTTTGTTGCTTGCCGCTATTTCGATTCAACAAAATGGCGCCGTTGCCGGGGATCGAAGTTTTTATTGAATCGCATTGCGATAGTTTCTTTGTTTTTGAGTTTTGTAGATATCGTATATATTGTCTATTTTCACTTGTTGATATTGATACTTGTATATGTTTACCATATTTGTGAATTTTACATGTTTTGTATACTTGTAAATTTAGTGTATTTGTTTGTTTCTCTTCACGTTTGCTAAGTGTTTGGTTAGGTTTCATCGTCAGTGAGTGCTAACCGTGTAAAGAGGCAACTTGGAGAAGTGTGTATAAATAATAGGCATCGAGCTTACGACATAAAACAAGCGTGTTTTATCATTTTTTGTCCCGTTATTACTTTTTCATTGTATATGAGATTGTGTAGGTGTTAAGTGGGGGCCTACACCAGAACCCTGTTGCTGTACTAATATTTCTGGTTCTGGTGTAACGCGCTCAGCGCAGGCCTGCGCGCTGAGCGTGCTCTGCTGTGCTGAGCCAGTGATTTCTTTTAATTGTTCACTTGGCTCCCCCTTTTTCCCACTTCCACCAAGGCCTCATATATTAGTAATTATTAGTAATTTTTCTTATTCTTTTGTTGTTGTTTGGACTCAAATTTTTGCCCGATTGCTTGAAGTCGCATTCGGTGTTTATCCATTTTTTATCATTTCAACTTGCGAATGTGTGGTAATGATAGTGTTTAAAGTTTGGTACGCGTTCAAGGTATGTGTTTATCGCTTTCTTGACTTTAACATATTCATGATACTTAGGCTTTTTACAACTTCTATGCCATTCATTCTTTTGTATACTTGTTCTTGTGTGAATCACTTTAGTTCCCAACCTTTTTGTGAGGAAGCCTTCCATTGTTCATATATGCTTGGATTTCCAACATTCTTGTTCTAACTGGATTTTATTATGTTGAATCTGTTGTTTATGTTGTGTATATGAATGCATGAAAAGGATCAAGGCATTTGTTTCATTTTAAGCACAACCACCTTAGCCAAATAGTCAATTCACCTTGTGAGCGTGTGATCTTTCGTAACCCCTTTGAGCTTTTTGATCCATGTTTTATTTGAACTTAATGCTTGTCTATGAGTATTTACTTCACTTATTTTTGATTGGATTTTGTTTTTTCTTGGACCTCAACTTTGTGTTGTTGTATGGATTTTTTCCTTGCCTTAGAAAGTAGGGAGTATTCACATGATGGTGCGGTTGAATTCAAGTTGGGGAGAGAATGATTGTGTATTCATTAGTTGGTTCTATGAGGAAAGAAATAGAAAAGAAAAAAGAGAAAAATATGACAAAAGAAAAGAATAGAAAAAAAGAAAGAAAAAGAAAATCTTTGAAAAAGGAAACAAAAAGAGTTTCAATAATTGTGCTAAATAAGTATTGTGTTTTGTGTAACACTTGGGATTTTGGAAGAAGTTTGATTGAAATTTTGTGTTTGAACTTTTGTGTTTGAACTTTTGTGAGTTGTTCACTCCCTTAGGTTTAGGCAAGTTTTTGTTTCGATTAGCTTTAGGAATTGCCCCTTGTTTGTTTACCCGACCACATTACAACCTTGAAAAGTCCTTGTGATTCTTGCCTTTGTATGTTCAATGTGAATTTTTGGATGGATGCATAATTTAGTCTTTTGTTTGCAGGATTGTTGTGTGAGTGAAAAATCCCTCATTTTATGTTTTTCATCTACCGATGATTGTTTTTGCTAGGTGTGATTCACATTTGGACTTGTGTTGCTTTAGGATGTTTGGCATGATTTTTGTATTTTTCATTTGTTTCGTGATTGTGTTATCGTTGAAGTTTAGTGGTAAGTATTTACTTTGTGTGTACCATTTTCGATTGAACCATTGCATTTGTTTTTGTTTGTAAAAACTTGTTGTTGCGTGATTTCTTGGATTTCACTTTTGTTCCTTTAGTTTGTTGGCTTTGTTTGAGGACAAACAATTATGTAAGTCGGGGAGAGTTTGATAAGTGCAAAATGTACCTATTTTTGTATATGAGTTTTGTTGCACTTATCGATACTTTTTGGTTAATATCGTTCAAATAAACCCCGATTTGTTTATAATTACGTTTACTTTACGTTATAGTGTATATATTGCGTTATAGTGTAAATATCAATGAGTTTAATTGATTTTCTCTCATTTTTTGCAGGTATTAAATCAAGGGTATCTTGCCATTGTTGTATAGAGCATTGAATAAGCTTTCCAACGCTTCGAACCGGGCGAAAAACGGAGTTACGGTTCAAAAGTTACGAATAAAACAGTGCAGAATTTTCTGGTGTGTTGCGCCCCTGCTGCGCCGGGCGAAATAATAAGAGCGTCGGGCGATGCAAATTTTGCTGGGCGAAATCAAGAGGCGAAGCAATGTCACAATTCTGGAACTTGGCTGGAAAATTGGAGGAAACAAGCCTGAGGCATCGCATGTGAAGCGCCGGGCGAAACTTCAAAAGCGCCGGGCGAAACAGCGCTGAAACTTGCAAAAATAAATCACCTTTCGCTGTCGGGCGCCCCAAAATTCCGCCGGGCGAAACTGGGCGGACAGAAACATCAAATATGGGGAAAAACACATTTTTAGGGATGGTTTTGGGTATTTTTTACTCCCAACTCCATCAAACTTCATTTTTCTTGTAGATTAGCTTAGAAAACATCATGGAAGCTTGCATTTGGATGATCCGAGGTGGATTTCTCATCGATCGGCTCTGACAATCCGTGAAGTGTTTGGTTCATTTCTGATTTTCTTCATGTCTTTCTTCTTTGTTGGGTTTGTATATGTTTGTACTTAGATCTCATGTATATTTGTTGATCATGGTGTTATATTTAATTTGCTTTACAAATCTTTATCGATGATTGTCTCTGATTTTTGCTTTATGCGCGGGGTTTGGGTTGTGTTAGAGATAAACATCGCAAATCTTGATTAGGGATGATTATCTGTTAGTTTCTGGATGCTAGAGATAGATTTAGAGCTAACAATCTATTTGGGTGTCGAAGCTTAATGTCTTCCGTATTTCGAGGCTTCGTGCGCGAGAGTGACGAAGAGAGTAATACGGTTGTTTTCTCTCAGCTCGGTGTGTCAGAGATGAACACTTTTGAGAGCGATGCTGGATGATATTGAGGAGTATTGTAGGTTGAGTATAACTGGTCGGTAAGTTTAAGTCTGTGACGAGTGGAATATATACATGCATGATAAGTCTTTTCTCTCTAATGAATGAATCTTTTTATGTTTTTATTTACTTTCCCACATTTACCTTTAAACCATTTAAAACCCAAACTCATTAACAATTAAATTGTCGAACGGCAGTTCAGTAGCACCGATCTCTGTGGACCCGATAATTCTCGGAAAAATACTTCCAAAACTTTTGTTGCTTGCCGCTATTCCGCTTCAACAAGCACATAGACATGTTCCAAATCAGTTGAGAAGGAATCTTGATGACAAGTTGAATCAGATGATCTTGATAGGATATCATTCGACTGTAGGATACAAGCTGTTCGACCCAGTGAATAAGCAGGTAGTGATCAGCAGGGACGTGATCATAGATGAGCTTAAAGAATGGGATTGGACTGAGAATACCAAGAAGGATTCAGTGAGAATCTCTTGTGAAGAACCAACCACTGAAGTCAAAAGAGAAGTTCGACAGGAACCAGTTGCAGATGAAGCAGGTTCAAGAAAACCTCGACGAACAAGACACATGCCTGCAAGGTTGCAAGAATGTGTAATTACATCAGATGATGTGGTCGATGAAGAGGGTGAGCTGGTACATTATGCTTTCTATGCATATGTCGAACCAGTCAATGCAGCCGAGGCATTAAAAGATTCGAAGTGGGTGAAAGCAATGAATGAAGAGTTGGAGTCCATCGAAGTCAACAACACCTGGTCACTTGTTGAATTGCCTCAAGGCAAGAAGGAAATTGATGTGAAGTGGGTTTACAAGATGAAGGTGAATCCTAGAGGAGGAGTAACTCGATACAAGACGAGACTTGTGGCAAAAGAATTTCTTCAGAAGGAAGGAATCGACTTTGATGAAGTGTTCGCACCTGTTGCTAGGATCGAAACAATCAGGTTGGTTGTTGGTCTAGAAAATATGAACAATTGGCACACATGTCAGATGGACGTGAAGTGTGCATTCCTTAATGGTCCCTTAGATGAAGAAGTTTATGTCGCACAACCAGCTGGGTATGTGAAACGAGCCGAAGAAGGAAAGGTGTACAGGCTGCATAAAGCCTTGTATAAACTTAAGGAAGCTCCAAGAGCTTGGAACAAGAAAATCGAAAGCTTCTTAAGGGAGAAGGAATTTGTGAAGTGTGCGACTGAGAATGGGATGTATGTAAGGAGAAGCAATAATTAATTGCTTAAACTATGTCTCTATCTCGATGATTTGTTGATAATAGGGAGTTGCAAGAAAGAGATCGAAGATTTCAAATATGACCTGAGTGAGGAGTTTGAAATGTCAGACTTGGGAAATCTCTCATATTTCCTTGGCATCGAATTCTACAAGACTAGTAGAGGTTTGATGATGCACCAAAGAAGATATGCAGGCGAAATACTCAAGAGATTTGAGATGCAAGATTGCAACCCAACTTCAACTCCAGCTGAGCCCAGATTGCAACTGTCGAAGGATTCAGGTGAAGATGATGTCTGTAACGCCCCAGTTTTAGTATTTTGTTTAATTGAGTCGTTTTGATTATTTTATTATTATATTATTTTATTTTCGACTTTTATGTGAAAATATGTTATTTTTCATCGTGAATATATTTTATCGGGTTTTGGGAACGTTTGCGAGATATTTGAGTTGAGGGGTAAAATAGTCTTTTTAGGGGATTAGATATTTTGAATAAATAGAAAGTGGAGAGAAAAAGAGAGAAAAGAAAAAAGGAAAGAAAAAGAAGAGAAAGAAAAAGAGGAGAAAGAAGGGGAGAAGAGGAAAAAGAGGAAAATCGGGAAAACTCCGTTTCAAGCGCGATTAATCGGGTAAGGGTGAGAAGTTTCAATTATATCTTGCTTGTGTATGTATATGTGTTGTTTGTTGTAATTGTTTTGATTGTTTCGCGACTTTTCGTCTCGATTGGAATTAGGAGCGATTGATAGAAATCGATGTTTTCACGGATGAAATTCGATAAAAACTGAGTAGAATACTCGCCGTTAGGTTTAGATCATGTTTTGGTTGTTATAATATGTTTTGGAAGTGTTTGGGTGGAAGAAATGGGGGGTTTTTGCCCCAAAATGACCTAAGTTATCACTGCTGGAAATTCTGAGTTTCGCAGGTTCGCACTGCGAGTCCCAGCGAATGAATCAGCGAACGTTCGCTAGCCGTTCGCATTGCAAACGTAGCAGAATTTGCAATTTTATTTCCTTCATAACTTTTGATCCGTAAATCGGATTGAGGCACGGTCGGATGCGTTGGAAAGCTCTTTCAATGATATTTGTGATAGTGGAATAGGATCATATGTTTAAGCTTTGGATTGATAAGAAAAACATGGAAAAGTAATGTATGTGTGAAAGTGCGGTTTATGTTTTTACCATAACTCCCGAATCGCGAGTCCGATTGATGTGGGATTTGAGGCAGTAGATAGATAACCTAATATGCTATTAAATGGTGATGTTAGACCGTGATTTAACTAAGAATATTGGGTAGAGTATGATTGGTGGTTTGTGGGTTTTGTTGTGTTGTTTGTGTTCGATGTGATAATGATGTTGTGGTTGATGGTGAGTAATTCTTGATGTGAAATTCAATGTACGTTGTGATGATGGTTTATGGCTTTATGGCAAATATGTACATTGTTTTGGATGTGAATCATACAATAGTGCATTGATGTGAATGTATATAGATTGTATGTGATTGTATGAAATGAATGCATGAGTATATTGTGAATATGTATGCATTTCAAGAATGTCTTGAGTCATTTTGTATGTGAAGCATAATGGTGTACATTCTTGTGTTGTGTGATTCTAATGAGAATCCGTCATAACGTCGTGTGCCTATGTGAGGTGTGAGCGATGATTACAAACGATTGTGTGCCTAGGTGAGGTGTGAGCAATCGGGTCGTGTGCCCATGTGGGGTGTGAGCGATCCATAAATGATGTTGTTATGTGGTAAAATACATTGTTTGATTGAATATCAATGTATGTTGTTATGATGTGTTGTGGGTAACCTTTGTGGTGTGAATCCCTTGTGGAAGTAATTGTGATTGTATGATTGTTGTGGTTTGTGATGATATGCATTGTTTATGTGAAATTCCAATATATGTGGTTGGTGGCCTTTATGGTTGAAATGCATTGTTTGAATTGTTTTCAATGCATGAATAATGATGATGAGTTTAAATATATGCATGATTATGGTTGCATATATGTGTAAAGATGCATTTGATTGTCATGAGTTCTTGGGTGTCAAGCATCATGATATGCATCATGTAATGTCGTGTGCCCATGTGGGGTGTGAGCGACGGGTTGGTTCCAGAGGGAATCCGCTATAACGTCGTGTGCCCGTGTGGGGTGTGAGCGATGATTATAGACGATCGTGTGCCCAGGTGGGGTGTGAGAGATCGGGTAGTGTGCCCGTGTGGGGTGTGAGCGATCCATAAACGTCGTGTGCCCGTGTGGGGTGTGAGCGACCCCGACGGGGAGTTACATTGGTAACGAGCGATGGTTCCAGCAGAGTTCCTGAGTGAACTTTAGATGATTGAGTCGGTACCGCATTGCATTTGCATAGATTCGTGAGTCGGTCTCTATGATTTGCATTTATCATCTTTATAATGGTGCATTGATGAATAAACATAAATGTGTATGTTTATGTGGAATGATAAGAATTGTGAAAGTATGCATGATGAATATGCTTGGTTTTGTATATATATATATATATATATACATTGTGATGTATATGAGTGAGTTGTGATGAATTGTGGTGAGAATTGTGAATGGATGCGTTATATTTGGAAAAATCATGATTTGATTTATTTTGTGTGATATGCTTTGTATTTGTGACATGCTATATGTGTTAGTATGTGATGGTATGGGTGAGATGATTTATACATTTGTTTGAATGTGTGTTTGCATATTATTATGCAATCTTGATTTAGTTGTTATTTCTCACCCTTCTGCTGTTTTATAATGCTCTATGAGGCATTGCAGATTAGAGTTGGTGGAGGTCTTTTTGTGAAGATTGGTCCTCCATTCTGTTGTCGGTCTTGGTGTCTGCTCTGATACGTAGCACGGGAGTCGGGGAAACGATTATGTTATTTATGTATATAATTGTTGAATAAATTTGGTATTACCTTTATATGGAAAAGTTTTCCCAATTAAGGGTAATCTATTTTATGCTATGTATCAAATTTATGAGCAGGGATGATGTTTTGTTTATTTAAATGTGACATCCTTGTTTCTGTTGGAAAAATAAATTTTTATTTACTCTGATTTATTTATGTATTATTTATTCGCGATGGGAAATGGGGTGTTACATTAGTGGTATCAGAGCAGGTTCGTCCGTCCGGCCAAGCCGTTGAGTCAGTTGGTGTGACAGTTGAATACTGTCGATGTTGTTTGTCCCTTAGTACGTGATATGTGTGGGAAACACTGTCAGTACTTTCTGGTTTTCTAATCCTTTGTTTTCAGGATTGAGAATGAGATAAGTGGGGGAGAAGCTGGCACTTCTCCAAGTTGCTTCAGGTGTGGAGCGTTGGCTCAGTGTGTTGTGAATTGCAAGATTGTAAGTATTCTTTGGACAGTGTGGTTCCCGGTTCCGGAGGGAATGCGGAAGTAAAGTTTATGTGAACTAAGGATTTGTGCCTTAGGTAGTTTTGTGCATGAGATGTAAGTAATGCTATTATAGCTTGGTAAAGACGGTTTATGCCCCATCATGATTGTCGGCTGTCTATTGACAAATTAAGGAACTGATCACCCTTAATCTCTTGTTGATAGTGGACGGGGATTATGTTAGATGGAATAGACGTGTCTTTCCGGCTTCGATAGTGTGTGCAATGAATTGTTTCGAATTAAGGAAGTGCTTGCGGATTATTTTGCTGAGTCGATGAAGATTCTAATACCGGAAGATGAGATGGATTAGAGGTTTTGATATGTTGGTCCAGTTGGGAAGTTATTGAGAGAGAATGATTGGGTATCGTTAATGGTTGTTCTCAGAAAGTAGAGTGTGAACTCAAATTGGACGAAGGCGAGGATTTGAGGTTTGGATCTGCTCAGTAAGTACTAGAACTTCTAGGAAGTGAGACGCAGATGTTGGTCATATTTGTGATAATAGTGTTCTGGAAATGGTCAGGAAGTCACAGTGATGGGCCGTCAGTTGGGCATGGTTTTCATATGTGTTTTTGGGATGGAACGTTAAGGTGTTGTCTTAGAGAGCTCCAGTATTTTTAGTAACAAAAAGGAATGATGTTTGAATGGAAGAACAAGCATGATGTGTATAATGGTATTGAGACTATGGAAAGTAAACTTAGAGGTTTGGTGAGTTTTGGAGTTTTTAAAGTTATAGGACATTAATGGAAATTTTGAGAGAACCTTTAGGTATGGATGTAATATTTGAGAGTTCTTTTTGGTTTGTTGTTGCTACATGTTGGAATTGTGTATGGATTACTGGCAGTTGATTTTGGTAACGATTGAGAATGAGCGAACCTTGCCCTGTTTAAGTATTGATTGGATTCGCCAGGTGTTCGCACGACGAAGGTCACAGTAAAGGCTCGCGTGAGGTTCGCACTGCGAACATTGTGTTATTTTGAGTGGTTTTCTTTCTGCCTCTGTTAGCTGGGAGACTCGCAATGTGAAGGTGTTAGCGAGCATTCACGGAATGGTTCGCACTGCGAACCTTGGGAATTTTCTAGGCTTTTTGGCTACTGACTTGGTTCGCTGGGACATTCGCACTGCGAATGGAGAAGCGAAGGATTCGTTGGGTTGTTCGCATTGCGAATATGGCATATTTTTCCAAATTGTTTCTTTGATAACTTTGGCTTCGTTTATCCGATTTAAACGTTCTTTGTATCGTTGTGCAGCTATAAAAGGGTCCTATGTTTTGGAAAACAGGAATATTATTTATGGAATGGATTTTTGGTTGAGTATTAGGATTAATCAGAATTACGTGAATTACGTAAAACGGAACTGTTAAAACGTTAAAAGCTTCAAGCCATGCGTCCGGAGTGTTTGTGGAGTATATGAATCGTATCTCCCATATTTATTTGGATAAGTTCGGGTGGTTTTGATTGGGGGATATTCGGATCCGTTATAAATTCAGAGGAAGAACAAGTAAAGTGTTTGAGATTTGAATTGCAAGTGTTGAAAAGAGATGAAGTTTTATGCTAAGTTATTCGAGTGAGAATTTTGGTTGAGAAGGGTTAGTTTTCTTGGATATATTATTTCGGATGAGAGTATTGTTATGGATTCATCAGAAGTAGATGTAATTCTACAATGAGAGGCTCGAAGTTGGTTGAGGAGATTAGAAACTCTTGGGCTCAGTTGGTTGTTATTGCAGGTTATGGAAGACCTTGTTGAGTTCGTACTTCTGGTATCTCAGTGGACATGCAAAGGGTGAGTCGCTTGTTGGGATGTTCGTTGTGAGTGAGTTTTGGTGAGCTGGAGTAGAAGTTGTCTGCGGTTTCAGTTTTGATTCTGTGTGATCCTAATGAACCGGTTGTGAGGTAACATATTAGAGTGTGAGGTTGGACATATTAAAGTGAACAGTGATTTTTGGTGAATATGAGAAAGAGTTAGACTTTGGACGTGAGACTGATAGTTTTGATGATTACGAGTAATCAGAGTGTGCAGCGGAAGTGTTTTGTGGCACATTTTGTATTTGTGTGTGTGACTTGTAAGAATTCATAAGTTGAACATTGGGAATAGGTAGGATTGGTGAGACTATTGGACGTTTCAGAATGGAAGTGTTAGGTGAAAGATTTAAATGTTATCCATGGGCTACTATGTAGATGGATGTTTGGTTGCATGTTCGATTGGCGAATCGTAGCATTGTTGTTGGTGTTCTGGTTTTGTTGATGTTGTTGTTGAGACCTTGTGGTGTCGTGGAACTTTATGTTCTTGTTTGTGTTGTTGCCTCGTTTCTATGGTGATGGTTCGAGTGTGTGTAGCTAATTCCTATATGGGGAATTAGGGGAGTGTTACCTAGGGTAGGGTAACGATCTTGTTGTGTTACAGTTCTAGAGTGAGCCTGTGTGTGTTCATAACTTGGGTATTCTTTGGGTTGTGTGTGGGTCGTCAAGTGCATTGTATGGGCTTTGCATCTTGTCGTTGTAGTTGTTCGTCTCGGTATATTTTCGAGGACGAAAATTTCTAAGTGGGGGAGAGTTGTAACGCCCCAGTTTTAGTATTTTGTTTAATTGAGTCGTTTTGATTATTTTATTAATATATTATTTTATTTTCGACTTTTATGTGAAAATATGTTATTTTACATCGTGAATATATTTTATCGGGTTTTGGGAACGTTTGCGAGATATTTGAGTTGAGGGGGTAAAATAGTCTTTTTAGGGGATTAGATATTTTGAATAAATAGAAAGTGGAGAGAAAAAGAGAGAAAAGAAAAAAGGAAAAATGAATTAATTGTATCAGAGCAGGTCCGTCCGTCCGGCCAAGTCGTTGAGTCAGTTGGTGTGACAGTTGAATACTGTCGATGTTGTTTGTCCCTTAGTACGTGATATGTGTGGGAAACACTGTCAGTACTTTCTGGTTTTCTAATCCTTTGTTTTCAGGATTGAGAATGAGATAAGTGGGGGAGAAGCTGGCACTTCTCCAAGTTGCTTCAGGTGTGGAGCGTTGGCTCAGTGTGTTGTGAATTGCAAGATTGTAAGTATTCTTTGGACAGTGTGGTTCCCGGTTCCGGAGGGAATGCGGAAGTAAAGTTTATGTGAACTAAGGATTTGTTCCTTAGGTAGTTTTGTGCATGAGATGTAAGTAATGCTATTATAGTTTGGTAAAGAAGGTTTATGCCCCATCATGATTGTCGGCTGTCTATTGACAAATTAAGGAACTGATCACCCTTAATCTCTTGTTGATAGTGGACGGGAATTATGTTAGATGGAATAGACGTGTCTTTCCGGCTTCGATAGTGTGTGCAATGAATTGTTTCGAATTAAGAAAGTGCTTGCGGATTATTTTGCTGAGTCGATGAAGATTCTAATACCGGAAGATGAGATGGATTAGAGGTTTTGATATGTTGGTCCAGTTGGGAAGTTATTGAGAGAGAATGATTGGGTATCGTTAATGGTTGTTCTCAGAAAGTAGAGTGTGAACTCAAATTGGACGAAGGCGAGGATTTGAGGTTTGGATCTGCTCAGTAAGTAGTAGAACTTCTAGGAAGTGAGACGCAGATGTTGGTCATATTTGTGATAATAGTGTTCTGGAAATGGTCAGGAAGTCACAGGATGGGCCGTCAGTTGGGCATGGTTTTCATATGTGTTTTTGGGATGGAACGTTAAGGTGTTGTCTTAGAGAGCTCCAGTATTTTTAGTAACAAAAAGGAATGATGTTTGAATGGAAGAACAAGCATGATGTGTATAATGGTATTGAGACTATGGAAAGTAAACTTAGAGGTTTGGTGAGTTTTGGAGTTTTTAAAGTTATAGGACATTAATGGAAATTTTGAGAGAACCTTTAGGTATGGATGTAATATTTGAGAGTTCTTTTTGGTTTGTTGTTGCTACATGTTGGAATTGTGTATGGATTACTGGCAGTTGATTTTGGTAACGATTGAGAATGAGCGAACCTTGCCCTGTTTAAGTTTTGATTGGATTCGCCAGGTGTTCGCACGACGAAGGTCACAACAAAGGCTCGCGTGAGGTTCGCACTGCGAACATTGTGTTATTTTGAGTGGTTTTCTTTCTGCCTCTGTTAGCTGGGAGACTCGCAATGCGAAGGTGTTAGCGAGCATTCACGGAATGGTTCGCACTGCGAACCTTGGGAATTTTCTAGGCTTTTTGGCTACTGACTTGGTTCGCTGGGACATTCGCACTGCGAATGGAGAAGCGAAGGATTCGTTGGGTTGTTCGCATTGCGAATATGGCATATTTTTCCAAATTGTTTCTTTGATAACTTTGGCTTCGTTTATCCGATTTAAACGTTCTTTGTATCGTTGTGGAGCTATAAAAGGGTCCTATGTTTTGGAAAACAGGAATATTATTTATGGAATGGATTTTTGGTTGAGTATTGGGATTAATCAGAATTACGTGAATTACGTAAAACGGAACTGTTAAAACGTTAAAAGCTTCAAGCCATGCGTCCGGAGTGTTTGTGGAGTATATGAATCGTATCTCCCATATTTATTTGGATAAGTTCGGGTGGTTTTGATTGGGGGATATTCGGATCCGTTATAAATTCAGAGGAAGAACAAGTAAAGTGTTTGAGATTTGAATTGCAAGTGTTGAAAAGAGATGAAGTTTTATGCTAAGTTATTCGAGTGAGAATTTTGGTTGAGAAGGGTTAGTTTTCTTGGATATATTATTTTGGATGAGAGTATTGTTATGGATTCATCAGAAGTAGATGTAATTCTACAATGAGAGGCTCGAAGTTGGTTGAGGAGATTAGAAACTCTTGGGCTCAGTTGGTTGTTATTGCAGGTTATGGAAGACCTTGTTGAGTTCGTACTTCTGGTATCTCAGTGGACATGCAAAGGGTGAGTCGCTTGTTGGGATGTTCGTTGTGAGTGAGTTTTGGTGAGCTGGAGTAGAAGTTGTCTGCGGTTTCAGTTTTGATTCTGTGTGATCCTAATGAACCGGTTGTGAGGTAACATATTAGAGTGTGAGGTTGGACATATTAAAGTGAACAGTGATTTTTGGTGAATATGAGAAAGAGTTAGACTTTGGACGTGAGACTGATAGTTTTGATGATTACGAGTACTCAGAGTGTGCAGCGGAAGTGTTTTGTGGCACATTTTGTATTTGTGTGTGTGACTTGTAAGAATTCATAAGTTGAACATTGGGAATAGGTAGGATTGGTGAGACTATTGGACGTTTCAGAATGGAAGTGTTAGGTGAAAGATTTAAATGTTATCCATGGGCTACTATGTAGATGGATGTTTGGTTGCATGTTCGATTGGCGAATCGTAGCATTGTTGTTGGTGTTCTGGTTTTGTTGATGTTGTTGTTGAGACCTTGTGGTGTCGTGGAACTTTATGTTCTTGTTTGTGTTGTTGCCTCGTTTCTATGGTGATGGTTCGAGTGTGTGTAGCTAATTCCTATGTGGGGAATTAGGGGAGTGTTACCTAGGGTAAGGTAACGATCTTGTTGTGTTACAGTTCTAGAGTGAGCCTGTGTGTGTTCATAACTTGGGTATTCTTTGGGTTGTGTGTGGGTCGTCAAGTGCATTGTATGGGCTTTGCATCTTGTCGTTGTAGTTGTTCGTCTCGGTATATTTTCGAGGACGAAAATTTCTAAGTGGGGGAGAGTTGTAACGCCCCCGTTTTAGTATTTTGTTTAATTGAGTCGTTTTGATTATTTTATTAATATATTATTTTATTTTCGACTTTTATGTGAAAATATGTTATTTTACATCGTGAATATATTTTATCGGGTTTTAGGAACGTTTGCGAGATATTTGAGTTGAGGGGGTAAAATAGTCTTTTTAGGGGATTAGATATTTTGAATAAATAGAAAGTGGAGAGAAAAAGAGAGAAAAGAAAAAAGGAAAGAAAAAGAAGAGAAAGAAAAGGAGGAGAAAGAAAAGGAGAAGAGGAAAAAGAGGAAAATCGGGAAAATTCCGTTTCAAGCGCGATTAATCGGGTAAGGGTGAGAAGTTTCAATTATATCTTGCTTGTGTATGTATATGTGTTGTTTGTTGTAATTGTTTTGATTGTTTCGCGACTTTTCGTCTCGATTGGAATTAGGAGCGATTGATAGAAATCGATGTTTTCACGGATGAAATTCGATAAAAACTGAGTAGAATACTCGCCGTTAGGTTTAGATCATGTTTTGGTTGTTATAATATGTTTTGGAAGTGTTTGGGTGGAAGAAATGGGGATTTTTGCCCCAAAATGACCTAAGTTATCACTGCTGGAAATTCTGAGTTTCGCAGGTTCGCACTGCGAGTCCCAGCGAATGAATCAGCAAACGTTCGCTAGCCGTTCGCATTGCGAACGTAGCAGAATTTCCAATTTTGTTTCCTTCATAACTTTTGATCCGTAAATCGGATTGAGGCACGGTCGGATGCGTTGAAAAGCTCTTTCAATGATATTTGTGATAGTGGAATAGGATCATATGTTTAAGCTTTGGATTGATAAAAAAAACATGGAAAAGTAATGTATGTGTGAAAGTGCGGTTTATGTTTTTACCATAACTCCCGAATCGCGAGTCCGATTTATGTGGGATTTGAGGTAGTAGATAGATAACCTAATATGCTATTAAATGGTGATGTTAGACCATGATTTAACTAAGAATATTGGGTAGGGTATGATTGGTGGTTTGTGGGTTTTGTTGTGTTGTTTGTGTTCGATGTGATAATGATGTTGTGGTTGATGGTGAGTAATTCTTGATGTGAAATTCAATGTACGTTGTGATGATGGTTTATGGCTTTATGGCAAATATGTACATTGTTTTGGATGTGAATCATACAATAGTGCATTGATGTGAATGTATATAGATTGTATGTGACTGTATGAAATGAATGCATGAGTATATTGTGAATATGTATGCATTTCAAGAATGTCTTGAGTTATTTTGTATGTGAAGCATAATGGTGTACATTATTGTGTTGTGTGATTCTAATGAGAATCTGTCGTAACGTCGTGTGCCTATGTGAGGTGTGAGCGATGATTACAAACGATTGTGTGCCTAGGTGAGGTGTGACCAATCGGTTCGTGTGCCCATGTGGGGTGTGAGCGATCCATAAATGATGTTGTTGTGTGGTAAAATACATTGTTTGATTGAATATCAATGTATGTTGTTATGATGTGTTGTGGGTAACCTTTGTGGTGTGAATCCCTTGTGGAAGTAATTGTGATTGTATGATTGTTGTGGTTTGTGATGATATGCATTTTTTATGTGAAATTCCAATATATGTGGTTGGTGGCCTTTATGGTTGAAATGCATTGTTTGAATTGTTTTCAATGCATGAATAATGATGATGAGTTTAAATATATGCATGATTATGGTTGCATATATGTGTAAAGATGCATTTGATTGTCATGAGTTCTTGGGTGTCAAGCATCATGATATGCATCTTGTAATGTCGTGTGCCCATGTGGGGTGTGAGCGACGGGTTGGTTCCAGAGGGAATCCGCTATAACGTCGTGTGCCCGTGTGGGGTGTGAGCGATGATTATAGACGATCGTGTGCCCAGGTGGGGTGTGAGCGATCGGGTCGTGTGCCCGTGTGGGGTGTGAGCGATCCATAAACGTCGTGTGCCCGTGTGGGGTGTGAGCAACGGGGAACATTGTAGGCCTGACGGGGAGTTACATTGGTAACGAGCGATGGTTCCAGCAGAGTTCTTGAGTGAACTTTAGATGATTGAGTCGGTACCGCATTGCATTTTCATAGAGTCGTGAGTCGGTCTCTATGATTTGCATTTATCATCTTTATAATGATGCATTGATGAATAAACATAAATGTGTATGTTTATGTGGAATGATAAGAATTGTGAAAGTATGCATGATGAATATGCTTGGTTTTGTATATATATATATATATATATATATATATATATATATATATATATATATATATATATATTTATATATATATATACATTGTGATGTATATGAGTGAGTTGTGATGAATTGTGGTGAGAATTGTGAATGGATGCGTTATGTATGGAAAAATCATGATTTGATTTATTATGTGTGATATGCTTTGTATTTGTGACATGCTATATGTGTTAGTATGTGATGGTATGGGTGAGATGATTTATACATTTGTTTGAATGTGTGTTTGCATATTATTATGCAATCTTGATTTTGTTGTTATTTCTCACCCTTCTGCTATTTTATAATGCTCTATGAGGCATTGCAGATTAAAGTTGCTGGAGGTCTTTTTGTGAAGATTGGTCCTCCGTTCTGTTGTCGGTCTTGGTGTCTGCTCTGATACGTAGCACGGGAGTCGGGGAAACGATTATGTTATTTATGTATATAATTGTTGAATAAATTTGGTATTACCATTATATGTAAAAGTTTTCCCAATTAAGGGTAATCTATTTTATGCTATGTATCAAATTTATGAGCAGGGATGATGTTTTGTTTATTTAAATGTGACATCCTTGTTTCTGTCGGAAAAATAAATTTTTATTTACTCTGATTTATTTATGTATTATTTATTCGCGATGGGAAATGGGGTGTTACAATGTCGACCCAACCCAATACAGAAAACTTATTGGGTCACTTAAATACCTTTGTCACACAAGGCCTGACGTAGCATACAGTGTGGGTATGGTAAGTAGATTCATGCAGAAGCCAAAGGTATCACACCTAACAGCGACGAAGAGGATACTGAGGTATCTGAAAGGGACTCTTGACTACGACATTCTATTTCCTGCAGCTGATAAAGGGAAAGAATGCAAGTTAGTGGGATACACTGACTCCAGTTGGTGTAGTGATGCTGAGGATAGAAAATCCACAACTGGATATGTGTTTATGTTAGGTGGTGCACCAGTTGCTTGGAGTTCGAGAAATGAGCCAGTAGTGGCATTGTCATCATGCCAAGCAGAATATATAGCTGCTTCTCTTTGTGCATGTCAGGCAACTTGGATGGTGAACTTGGTCGAAGAGATTATTGGGAAGAATCATGGAGCAATTACCATGAAGATAGACAACATGTCAGCTATCAACTTAGCAAAGAATCCAATAGCTCACGGTCGAAGCAAGCACATCAAAATGAGGTTCCATTATCTTCGAGAGCAGGTAGCAGAAGGGAAGATGAATCTGGAACACTGCAGAACTGAAAATCAGATTGCAGATATCATGACGAAGGGAGTGCAGGTCGAAGCTTTCAGAAGACTAAGAGCCATGATGAACGTAGACAACTTAGACATAATGAATTAGGTGGTTTGTTAAATTGTAATTCCTAGTGTCTAAGTGTGTCGAAGTCGAAGTAGAAGTCAAGTGTCGAAGTCGAAGCTTTCAGTGTGTCGAAACAGTTTGTTTCACACAGATTTGTTTTGATAAGATTTGATATGATTTAGATTAGATTTGATTTAGTTCAAATAGATATTTTTGGGCCTTTAAAGTTTTGGGCTTTTGTAAATCTAAATCTATAAATAGGGAGAATCCATTGTATTTTTTAGTATGGCATTCACAGTTCTAGATTAGCAAGTGAATAAAACTCAGAAATCCCATAGTTAATGGGTAACACTCTTCTCCAAATATTTCTCTTGTCTCATTTCTTTCTTGCTGTTTGTTCTTCATCTTTATCATTGGCATTGAGTATTGTGTGGGTTATTATCAATCTTGAGATCAAGATTGAAAGAGGAATTACCATAGGTTGTGGTTGAATTCCAACAATTACAACAAACTAACATGTAATACTTGACAAACTTGTGTCTGTAAATGTCTCCTATAACAAATATATAGATGGAATAATATTTTAGAGTACATTAACATTAATTTATCATAGATTTCATTAACATTCTACCCGCCTATAAGAAAAATGACATATTCAACTATATAGTAGTTAAAAACATGAAAGGTTTCTTGATTCAATAACAATCTTTGCAAAACTACTCATCCATGCATTTGAACCAATTTTCTCAAATACAATAGTACATAGCTTGTATTCAACCTCAAGAAGTTTCTTAACAACCAACTCCAAATGTTTTCCCCATTTATCTATGCAACTCTCCATTCCATGCGCAACCTCAAACTCAAATGTCGAAAACTCAAAATAGCTCAAATCCAAAGTCTTCAAACTTCTCCGAGCATTTGTTCCACGAACTTCAGAAATCATAGCTTGACAGTTGACTAGCCTATTATTTTCATTTAATCTCTCTGCGATAACTTGTAACTTCTTTGTTAAAGAACTTGAAAATTCCATACCTTGGTTTGCATCGTTGTTTTGCTGATCAATGTGTGATGTCAATGAAACTAAAGGAAGAGGCATAGAGTTTGCTATTAGAAGTTTGTGAAAAGAAATCTCTAGTTTGTCAAGGGTAGTGCTAAGACTTCCTCTATCAAAGGTCTGCAATTCTTGCAATATTCTCAAGGATTTGTTAAGATTCAATAGGTAAAAGTCATTGGTACTCATAGTTGTTTTGTTTTGTAAAAGATCAAAAACACTCTTCAACCAACCTGATGCTAACTTACAATATCAGTGAGAAGCTTCAATGCTTCTTTAAGCTTCTTTGTGTTTGAGACATGTGAATAAATCGGAACTCAGGTATGTGGAAAGAGAATGTTTCTACTGAGTAACACATTCAAACACCTTGTGGACAGCAGGAACTGAACATAGAACACTGTCTATACCATGTTCAACATCAGAAAATGGTAGATTTTGAATTGAGGTTGGTTTAAGCGAAGCATGCGTGGATAAAAATCTTTGGTTAAGAAGCTCCAATCTTGAACTATACTCATTTAATGCAGAAGAATTAGCTTTGGAAGTTTGTAAGGTAGAAGTTAAGAACTTTGTGGCAGCTTCAATGTTTTCTTTGTTTTCCATATTTAAGATTGGAAAATGTAGTGTTTGTTTTTTGAAAATGATTACTAGTTTGGATTTTGAGATTGTATTGGGAAATGATTAAATTTCAACATGATGTTTTTGTTGGTTTCTTATTAATCTAACCATCTACTTTCTTTCATCAAACTCAACCGTTGAAATAAAAGGAAAAGAGGAGTTAACTTCACTTGCAAAATAAACATGCCAGAAACATCAACCACCAACAAGCAGTAGAACTTCAATTTCCTTGAATTGGGGTTTTGTATGTTTATTTATTTATCCATTATTTTGTCATGGCTTTCTTGTTTGATTTGAAATTAGGGGTTATTGGTTTTGTAATTCAATATTGGTTAGATCAGATGTGTGATGTCACAACATCACAATCTTCTGTTTGGTTTTGTATTTCTATGTTAGTTAGAACTAGTTTTAGTTTGTTACATGTCTTGGTGTATATATATAGCTTTATAAGCTGTGTAAACCAACTGATGAATTTCAGTTATTAATGAAAGTATACACTCTATATTCATTCATCTCTCTTATCTCAATTTCAAGAAACACAATATCCAATATTTCTTCAATTCTCTTCATCATTCACAATTGTTCTATCAAATTGGTATCTGAGCCTGGTTCGATCATTGTTGTTGGAGAATTCGTGAAGTATGGCAACTCACAACAATAATATTTCTACACATCTACCAGTGTTCGAAGGAAAGAACTTTGATCAATGGATAATGAAGATGAAGGTTATATTCAGGTTCCAGGATGTTCTTGAAGTTGTGGATGAAAGGGTACCACCAGCATTAGCAGCGAATGCAACTGAGGTACAACAAGCAGCACATAAAGATTTGAAGAAGAAAGATGGGAAAGCCATGTTCTTGATTCATCATAGTGTAAGCAATGAGATCTTTGAAAAGATCATGCATTATGAAAGTGCAAAGGAGACGTGGGATGCGATGGAGAAATTGTATTCTGGGGATGGTAAACTGAAGAAGGTGAGGCTTTAAGCATTAAGAAGACAATATGAAGTGTTGGCGATGGAAGAAGAAGAAACCATAAGTAAGTACTTTGATAAGCTGATTAATCTCACAAATCAGATGACAAGGAATGGTGCAGCTTTCACTGATGTGATGAAGGTGGAGAAAGTTCTCAGAACTTTAACACCAAGATTTGATCACATTGTGGTTGCTTTAGAAGAATCTAAGGACCTAGATTCTATGAAGATAGAAGAACTGCAAGCAAGTCTTGAAGCTCATGAATTGAGGTTGACTGATAGAATCAAAGAAAGAGGTAAAGATGCATCTTCTGATCAAGCATTGCAGGCCCAGTATGTGAAGAAAGGAAAATCCAAGAAAGATAAGAAGGAAATTCAGTGTTATAATTGTCAGAAGTGGGGACATTATGCATCTGAATGCAGATCGAAGAAGGTTCCAAGAAGCAAAGATGAAGCTCAATTTGCTCAAAATGAGGAGTCAGATTCTGATGAAGTACTCCTGATGGCAACAAATAAGGAGGAAGAAGCAAGAAGTGATGAATGGTATTTGGACACTGGGTGTTCAAATCATATGACAGGCAAGAAATCGTGGTTTTCTAAATTAGATGACTCAATAAACAGAAAGATAAGATTTGCAGACAATAACATAGTCTGTGCAGCTGGAATTGGGAAAATATTGATTCATAGGAAGGATGGTAAGAAGACATGTATTACAGATGTATTGTATGTACCAAATATGAAGAGCAATCTCATCAGTATTGGTCAATTACTGCAGAAGGGATATACTATGAAGATGGAAGCACAATCCATGAAGGTTTTTGATAGTAAGAATAGGTTGATTCTGAAAGCTCCATTGTCAAAACAAAGAACTTTCAAAATCAACATCAGTGTGATTGAAGATCAGTGTTTGCTATCAGAAACTAAGAAGGAAGATTGGTTATGGCATCAAAGATATGGGCATATCAACTTTAGAGACTTGAATATGCTTCATGAGAAGAACATGGTAGAAGGTTTGCCAAAGATAAAAGTGCCTGATGAAGTGTGTGATATGTGCTGCACTGGAAAGCAAGCCAGGAATTCATACAATGCAGATGTACCATTCAATGCAACCAGGAAACTTGAGGTAATTCACTCAGATGTATGTGGACCTCTGGAAGTAAATTCAGTAGGAGGGAATAGCTATTTTGTAACATTCATAAATGAATTTACTAGAAAAGTATGGATTTACTTGTTAGCTAAGAAAAGTGAAGTGTTTGGTGTGTTCAAGAAGTTTAGACTGCTAGTTCAAAATGAAAGTGGAGAAGTAATTATCAGATTGAGAACGGGTGGAGGAGGTGAGTATACTTCCACTGAATTTAATGATTTCTGCTCATCAAATGGCATAAATCATGAAGTCACTGCACCATACACACCCCAACACAATGGGATCTCAGAGAGAAAGAACAGAAATTTGGTAAATATGATAAGAAGCATGTTGAAGCAAAAGCAGATGCCTCATTACTTGTGGGGAGAAGCAGCTGCTACTGCAGCATATCTCATCAATAAAAATCCAACAAAGAAGCTGCAAGACAAGACACCAGAAGAGGCATGGTGTGGAGTAAAACCAAGTGTCCAACATCTGAAGATATTTGGCTCAGTATGT
This sequence comes from Lathyrus tuberosus, assembly GCA_022829125.1. Classification (NCBI taxonomy): domain Eukaryota; kingdom Viridiplantae; phylum Streptophyta; class Magnoliopsida; order Fabales; family Fabaceae; genus Lathyrus; species Lathyrus tuberosus. Next base: position 1,519,429 of record JALAZF010000446.1, read on the forward strand.
TTCAGACATGTACCTGACCAATTAAGGAAGAAACTGGATGATAAATCTCAGGTAATGATTATGGTTGGTTATCACTCAAATGGTGCTTACAAACTCTATGATCCAAGTAGCAAGAAGATAGTGTTCAGTAAAGATGTAAAGTTTGATGAATCAAAATGCTGGAACTGGAAAGATAAAGCATCAAACAAGTTTGATAGTCAATTTTATCTAGCTGATTCAGAGACAGAAGAAGGTGAGACTGAGGAACAAGAAGAAATTATTGAGGACACAAATGAAGGAAGTGCAGGAGTGACAAATAGACCAACAAGGAACATTCAACCACCAGTCAGGTTGAGAGATTATGAGAGGTTTTTTGATCAAGCTGTTACAGATGAAGGTGACATAGTGCAACTAGCAATGCTTGCTGAAACTGAACCAGTGTCTTTTGAGGAAGCTCTTAAACAACAACATTGGAAGAAAGCAATGATTGAAGAACTAGACTCTATAGAGAAGAATGAAACATGGAGCTTAGTACAACTACCTGCTGATAAGAAGTGTATTGATGTTAAGTGGGTGCTCAAAACAAAACTGAAGCCAAATGGTCAAGTTGCTAAGTATAAGGCTAGATTAGTTGCAAGAGGCTTTCAACAAAAGTATGGACAAGATTACTATGAAGTGTATGCTCCAGTAGCAAGGATGGAAACAATCAGATCGATTGTTGCTATAGTAGTCAAGAAAAATTTGTCCATGTATCAGCTAGATGTAAAGTCTGCTTTTCTCAATGGTGAGCTAGAAGAAGAGGTGTATGTAAATCAGCCACCAGGATTTGAGATAAAGGGAAAGGAAGAGCGTGTCTACAGGCTTCATAAAGCCCTGTATGGTTTGAAGCAAGCCCCAAGGGCTTGGAATAAGAAAATAGACAGTTTTCTTGTTCAGCAAGGTTTCATGAAGTGTGTAAATGAACATGGAATCTACTGCAGAAATACCACAAATAAGCTTATTGTATGCTTATATGTGGATGATATGATAGTAACTGGAAGCAATGAAGCTGAGATGGAGGACTTCAAGAGAAACATGATGAAGATGTTTGAGATGTCTGATTTAGGAAATCTCACATATTTCCTTGGAATTGAGTTTGAAATGAATTCAAAAGGAGTGGTGATTCATCAAAGGAAATATGCACAAGATGTTTTGAAAAGGTTTAATATGCTGAATTGTAAACCAATTTCAACTCCAGTTGATACAGGAGTAAAGTTGTCTTTGGTTAATTATGAGAAAGAAGTAAATCCAACCTTATTCAAACAAATTGTGGGCTCCTTGAGGTATTTGTTCCATACAAAACCTGATATTACTTATGGTGTAGGTTTGATCAGCAGATACATGGTAAAACCTACCACCTCACACTTAGTTGCAGCCAAGAGAATTTTGAGATATGTGAAGGGTACAAGCAGCTATGGTATTCAATACAGCAAGGACCAAGATGATGATCTAGTAGGCTACTCAGATTCTGATTGGAGTGGTGATAAAGATGACAGGAAAAGCACTGCAACCTATGTGTTTATGATTGGAAATGCAGCCTTTTCATGCAGTTCAAGAAAGGAACCAGTTGTTGCATTATCTTCGTGTGAAGCTGAGTATATTGCAGCTTCTATGGCAGCATGTCAAGCTCAATAGATCAACATGTTACTGAGGAAATTGAAGCTGGTAAAGACTGAAAAGATGGAGCTCAGAACTGATAGCAAGTCAGCCATAGACTTAGCAAAACATCCAGTTGCACATGGTAGGAGTAAACATATTGAAACCAAGTTTCATTTCTTACGAGACCAGGTGAACAATGGAAAGTTGGAAATGAAACATTGCAAGACAGATGAGCAGATAGCAGATTTGCTCACAAAGCCTTTGAAGTCAAGCAACTTTGATTACTTGAAAATGAAACTTGGAATGGCTGAAGTATCTAACTAAATGAATTAAGGAGGTGTATTGGTTTTGTAATTCAATATTAGTTAGATCAGATGTGTGATGTTAGGTGTGATGTCACAACATCACAATCTTCTGTTTGGTTTTGTATTTCTATGTTAGTTAGAATTAGTTTTAGTTTGTTACATGTCTTGGTGTATATATATAGCTTTATAAGCTGTGTAAACCAACTGATGAATTTCAGTCATTAATGAAAGTATACACTCTCTATTCATTCATCTCTCTTCTCTCAATTTCAAGAAACACAATATCCAATATTTCTTCAATTCTCTTCATCATTCACAATTGTTCTATCAGGGGTGTGCACAGTTGGTTATTTTTAGAAACCAAACCATAACCATTTTCAAACCATTTAAATGGTTTGAATTTATAACCAAAACCACATTTTAATCGAAACCGGTTATAAAACCAGTTATAAATTTGGTTATGGTTATATAACCGGATTTTTAAAAAAAATCCACTTTTAAAAAAAATATTCAGAAAATATTTTTTTTTATTTTAAAAATTAAAAAATTTGGATTTTGGATAATAACCGGATTATAACCGAATCCAAAAAAATTTAACCGGTTAATAACCATTTAATTATATCAGGATTATATAAATGGATAACCAAAACCATTAAACACTAAACCGGTTAATAACCATTCAATTATATCCGGATATTTAAAACAGATTTGAATTATGGATTTGGACATCACAACCAGATATTTTGCACATTCCTAATTGAAATTAAAGTCATGGTAACCTTGCTTCAGTTACCTCAACAATCATCCAACCAAATGCATCACGTTTTCTGATTGATGATAGGAACATAGACTTTAGTGTTATATTTTATTGGGGGGTGCTTTTATGAGGAATTTCAGAGGGAAAGTTTCCAGAATATAACAACATAGAATACTAAAAATATTATGGTAAGGTAAGTTAGTTTAACTACAGAATTATTCTCCCGGTTCAGACAATGAAACATAATTATATAAATAATTGTGATTTTACACATATCCTAAGATTTATATTTGTTTAAAGTTTGGAAACCACACTCTCCTTTCAAAGCAGATCTGAACAAGAGAGAGCAAAAACCAAATTAATAAAAGAATCATATATACAACATAGGCACGCATATTCTGAGTTATATCCCTATCGCATTCATGTTACTCGATGATGGCCATTTTTTAATCTCTTGACGATAACCTAGAGCTTCCTTGTTAAAGAACATAAAAAATTCATAACTTTTTCACAACAACGTTTTATAATCAGGTCTTGATCTTAATGAAACCAAATATAGATGCATATAATTTTCCATTAGAAGTTTTTGACACACAATCTCTAGCTTTAGAACTTTCTAGCAGCTTTCCCACTCCATGGGTTGCTGGGCGTCTTGGATTTCCTGTGATTATGTATCAAAAACTACATAACAGGGATAAAAGCCAATCACATTTAATTGAATCACTTTATTCATCATACAACCCACCTTGCATATACTCAGGACAAAATATCATAGCTTGGATCTAATCAGTATAAGCTTCATAGCTGGAATTACTTCTCCTAAATCAAATGATTGCCCCTTCAACTACTAGCTGCTGCTACATGTGTTTTCCATATTATTAAAGGATTATATTAACTTTTTTTTTTCTTCACCAGCAAATTTTACCAGACAATCTGAACAGTATAAATAGTAGCATACTTTCACTTAAAAAAAAGCAAAATATTCAAATTGGTCCCTTAAATTTACCTCAGGGTTCAATTTGATCCCTTAATTTTAAAAAATTTGAAAATAATCCCTTAAAATTTAAAATGGTGTCATATTAGTCCTCGACGTCAATGACCCTCAAACGTCTGTTTATGTGTGCAGACGTGGCAGATGAGTCGGAATATTGGTTCATCTTCTTCGTTAAGACAATGATAGTGTTCATTTCAGCCCCAAATTGCTTCACAAATTCGACCTAGGGCTAGGGCAAACTGCAAATAGAGATTCAAGCATGAAATCAAGTGGATCTTTGTCATTGCTGAAACAGAAAAACCGCAGAAGGTGGCTGTTCTTCGAAGGAAGGTTTGAATATGCATACAAGCTCCGGTTGAAAACCCTTATGTCATTGTGGCGACCTGGCCGTTCTTCGAAGGGCAGCAACTGTTAAGAACTATGGAAAACATTTCTGGAGTTGTCCTAATTATAAGGTATATTTCATGTAAATTTGATGTTTGTACTTTGGAAAACACATGTTGCTGCAACTATTTGATTTGTAGCCTATGAATTTTTCAGGGATCTATGCAAGCTAGTGTGGTTTCTTTGGTTGGTTTTATGAAGATGTTGGAGATGAGAAGGAGCGGTTTTGGATGGATAGAATTGAAAAGCTATCAAAAGCAGTTACAGAAAGAAAAATGGTGAATGAAAAACTTGGGCAAGTTGAAGCAGTTGAAAGATGGTTGGTTTTATGAAGACGTTGGAGATGAGAAGGAGCAGTTACGTGTATCAGTTTGTACCAGTTGAAATGAATGTGTATCAGTTTGTACAAGTTGAATTGAATAAACAAGTTTTAAATTTGTATTAGTTGTTTGTATCAGTTTGTTCCAGTTGAAATGAATAGACAAGTATTAATTTTTAGAATGAATTTGGTATTGCATTGTTATATCAGTTGTTACAATTTGTTGTTGATGTGTTTTTGCTTTGTTGTATTGCATTGTTGTATCAGTTGTTACAATTTGTTGTTGATGTGTTTTTGCTTTGTTGTATTGCATTGTTGTATCAGTTGTATCAGTTACTGATAACATTTAAGATAACATTTGTTCCATAATTCAAAATGCCAAAATATGTTCCATAGTTCAAAATATGATAACATTTGTTCCATAAGTCATAGCCAAAATACATAAGTCATAGCTTGTGACAGATTTCATAAGTCATAACCAAAATACATAAGTCATAGACTGTGACATATTATATAAGTCATAGTCAAAATACATAAGTCATAGTGTAACGCCCCGATTCCAATTATTCCCATTTTGTCGAGTCTTTTATTTAAATTGAGTGATAAATTATTTTATCTGTGAAATTAGTGTGTAATATGTTATGTTGACCTGTTAAATTATTTTACCGTTTTGAGAGTTTTCGGGGAAATTAGAATGGAAGGTATTTTAGACATTTCTAAATTATTAGTAAGTTAGAAATTTAGTAATAATTGTTGGAAAAATGATTAAGTGTGGAATTTTGTGAGAAAATGAATTAATTGTATTTGAGTGGAAAAATAGATAGAAAGGAAAAAAAAAAGAGATAAGAAAGAAAAGAGATAGAAAAGAGAATTAGAGAAAAAGAAGAGAAAGAAAAAGGAAGAAGAGTAAAGAAGAGGAGAAAGTTTGGGAAAACTAGGAAAATCATCAAGATCGATCAATTAGCGAGTTTGAAATCCGAGTAAGGGTGTGAAATCTTGTTATCTTAGCAATGTGTATGATTATGTATGATTGTATTGTTGATTTTGTTGATTTTCATGAGTTTTGGGGTATAAACCCATTGGTGTAGAAAATGGTAGAAATCGATATAATTTGTGTTGTACAATCTCCATATGTTTATGAATCATTGTTATTCATTGTGTTGCTGATGGAAGTGATTTGGGGGAGAAAATGGAGTTTTTGGAGGGTTTTGGAACAGTGAAATGAAGCAGAAATTCTGCATCTGGTGTGAAGCGCCGGGCGAAAAGCCCTGAGCGCCGGGCGGTGCGTGCCTTCGCCGGGCGAAATTGAGAGGCGCGAGGGTGTCAAGCTACTGGTTTGGTTCACATTTGGGGGAATTTCCTTCGCCGGGCAAAGCGAAGGCGAAATGGAAGCGTCGCCGGGCGAAACGTTCCTGTCGCCGGGCGCTTTCGTTTTTTTTTATAATTTTCGTTTCTTTTAAAGATTCATAATTCTCGAACCGTAATTTCGATTTAGGCGTTCGTTATATCGTTGGAAAGCTATTGAGCTGTACTTTGTGATTATGATGGTGTGGAAACTGTTGGCCTATTTTATTATGTCGGAAAGTCGGGAATAGTGCTATTTAGCGACTTTTACCGTTTTGACTGTGTGTTTGAATGCGAATTATACAATAGTGCATTAATGTGAATGTATATAGATTGTATGTGATTGTATGAGATGAATGCATGATTATATTGTGAATATGTATGCATTTCAAGAATGTCTTGAGTCATTTTGCATGTGAGGCATAATGAAGTATATTCTTGTGTTGAGAGATTCTAACGAGAATCCGTTGTATCGTCGTGTGCCTATGTGAGGTGTGAGCGATGATTACAAAAGATTGTGTGCCTAGGTGAGGTGTGAGCAATCAGATCGTGTGCCCGCATGTGGGGTGTGAGCGATCCATAAACGTCGTGTGCCCATGTGGGGTGTGAGCGACAGATTGGTTCCAGAGGGAATCCGCTATAACCTCGTGTGCCCAGGTGGGGTGTGAGCGATGATTATAGACGATCGTGTGCCCAAGTGGGGTGTGAGCGATCGGGTCGTGTGCCCATGTGGGGTGTGAGCGATCCATAAACATTGTGTGCTCATGTGGGGTGTGAGCAATGGGTGAACATCGTAGGCCCGAAGGGGAGTTACATTGGTAACGAGCGATGGTTCTAGTAGAGTTCCTGAGAGAACTAATGATGATTGAGTCGGTACCGCATTGCATTTGCATAGAGTCGTGAGTTGGTCTCTATGATTTGCATTTATCATCTTTGTATTTGTGTATTGATGAATAAACATGAATGCGTGTGTTTATGTGAAATGATTGAGAATGGAGAAAACATGCCTGATGAATATGCTTGGTGATATATATATACATTGTGATGTATACGGGTGAGTTTGGGTGAATTGTGGTGAGAATGTGGAATATGTGTATTTTTATGCTAAGATATATATAATTATATGCATTGTTATTATGATAATATTTCTCACCCTTCTGCTGTTTTATAATGCTCTATGAGGCATTGCAGAGTAGGTATGCTGGTGGTCTTTCTGTGGAGCGTGTCTTCATTCTTTTGGTCGGTTGGCTCTGATATGTAGCACCGGGTAGCTAGGATGTATATGATTCTTTTGTGATACATTTGTATATGTATCTTGCGGATGAATGTTTATGTAAACATGAATGATGTTGGCAGATAATACTTGATGATATGTATATGTATGTATGTATGTTGGTTGTTATTCAATGTTTAGATTTTCCGCTTTTATTCTAAATATTGAAATGTGAGTGTAAGGACTAAGTTCCTCTGTGGCAAAGTTACCCCACTGTTGCATATCAACTGTTGAGCAGGTGTTGTATGTTTTAATTTAAAGTATAATGTGACATATCTCTTTTATACCATGTTTATAATTATACTCTGACGAAATATTTAATATGTGCCTAAATGATTATGTGATGATTTGGGGGTATAGAGAGGGGGTGTTACATTAAGTGGTATCAGAGCCAGAGTTGAATCAGTTGTGTCTGTCTTGTAGTTGTATTGTTTGAACTGTTGTTTAACTTTGTTGTTATTTTTGGGAATGATTAGAATATGACTGGTAGAAACGACAATACGATGGCTGCTGCTTTGGAAGCAATGGTTAGGGCGGTGCAAGGTGCGCCAAATGTGAATGCTAATGACGAGTTCAGGAAGAATCAACCACTGGTTTTCAAAGGAAGATTTGATCCCGATGGTGCTCAACTTTGGTTGAAAGAGATTGAAAGGATCTTCAGAGTCATGGACTGTGCGGAAGAGAATAAAGTGAGGCTTGGGTCTCACATGCTGAAGGAAGAAGCCGACGATTGGTGGATCGGTATGCGTCAAATTCTTGAGGTGGATGATGAAGAGGTAACTTGGGATTTATTTTGTACTGAGTTCTTAAGGAAGTATTACCCTGAAAGTGTGAAAGGGAAGAAGGAGATGGAGTTCCTTGAATTGAAACAAGGTAGTATGTCCGTGGTGGACTATACTGCTAAGTTCGTGGAGTTGGTTCAATTCCATCCTCATTATGCTGCGATTACTGCTGAGTTCTCAAAGTGTATTAAATATGAGAATGGTTTGCGTCCTGAGATTAAACAAGTTGTGGGATATCAAAGGATAAGAAGGTTTTCAGATTTGACGGAATGTTGTAGAATCTTCGAGGAAGATAGCAGGGCTCGTTTTACACATTACAAAAGTTTGAATGAGAGGAAGGGAAAGCAACAAGCTAGAAGTGGACCTTATGTGACACCCGCTGATAAGGGCAAGCATAGGGGAAACTTTGAGAAGAGATCTGGAGGAGGAGGTTCTGGTCCCATTAAGTGTTACAAGTGTGGTGAAATGGGTCATAAATCATTTGAGTGTGGGAAGCCAGTGGTGAAATGTTCTAACTGCGGAGGTCTTGGGCATGCTACTACCGATTGTAGAAGGAATATGGTGAAGTGCTATAATTGTGGAGAAGTGGGTTACATTAGTACTAAGTGTACTAAGCCGAAACAAGCTCAAGCGGGCGGAAAAGTGTTTGCATTGGCGGGGACTCAAACTACTAGTGCAGACCGTTTGATAAAAGATACATGCTTTATTAATAGTACGCCTTTAGTTGCTATTATTGATACGGGAGCGACTCATTCGTTTGTTTCGTCTGAGTGCGCGAAGCGTTTGAATCTTGTGTTGTCTGTGATGGATGGTAAGATGGTTATTGACACTCCAGCGATGGGGTCAGTAACTACTTCTTTGGTTTGTGTGAGTTGTCCTTTGACCATTTATGGTAAAGACTTCGAGATGGATTTAGTGTGTTTGCCGTTGGAAGGTTTGGACGTAATCTTGGGTATGAACTGGTTGCGATTTAATCGAGTTCATATAGATTGCTATCACAAGTTAGTGAGGTTTCCTTCTTTGGAAGATGATGAAGATAAGAGTTTCCTATCCACTAAAGAACTGAAGAAACTTTTAGCGGACGAAGCTCAATTGTTCGGTTTGTTTGCATCATTATCTGTTGTTAGTCAAGCGTCCCTTGATGTGTTTCCAGTTGTTTGTGATTTTCCTGAGGTGTTTCCTGAGGATATTAAGGATGTACAGCCAGAAAGAGAAGTTGAGTTTTCCATTGATCTAGTTCCGGGTACGAGACCGATTTCGATGGCACCGTATCGTATGTCGGCATCAGAGTTGGTAGAATTGAAGAAGCAATTGAATGACTTGTTGGACAAGAGATTTGTAAGACCAAGTGTTTCTCCTTGGGGTGCTCCGGTATTGTTGGTAAAGAAAAAGGATGGAAATATGCGGTTGTGCATTGATTATCGACAATTGAACAAGGTGACAATTAAGAACAAGTATCCGCTTCCAAGGATCGATGATTTGATGGACCAATTGGTTGGTGCGCGTGTTTTTAGCAAGATTGATTTGAGATCGGGATATCACCAGATTCGTGTGAAAGAAGAGGATATTCAAAAGACGGCCTTTAGGACACGGTATGGCCATTACGAATATTCCGTGATGCCATTCGGGGTTTCTAATGCGCCGGGTGTGTTCATGGAATACATGAATCGTATTTTTCATGAGCAGTTAGATTGTTTTGTGGTTGTGTTCATCGACGATATCTTGATTTACTCTAAGTCTCAAGAGGAGCATGAAGAGAATTTGAGGATTGTGTTGCAAATTTTGAAAGAGAAACAATTGTATGCTAAGTTGTCGAAATGTGAGTTTTGGTTGTCGGAAGTAAGTTTTCTTGGACATGTTATTTCCGGTAGTGGTATTAGTGTTGATCCATCCAAGATTGATGCGGTGATGCAATGGGAGGCTCCTAGATCGGTTACGGAGATTCGAAGCTTTTTAGGATTGGCGGGTTATTATCGGAAATTTATTGAGGGATTTTCAAAGTTGGCACTTCCGTTAACGCAATTGACTTGTAAGGAAAAGGCTTTCATTTGGGATATTCATTGTGAAGAGAGTTTCAATGAGTTAAAAAGAAGGTTGACAACGGCTCCGATCTTGGTTTTGCCAAATCCAACGGAACCATTTGCTGTGTATTGTGATGCTTCATTGGTTGGTTTAGGTGGTGTTTTGATGCAAGACGGAAAAGTTGTGGATTATGCTTCAAGACAATTGAGAGTGCATGAAAAGAATTATCCTACGCATGAGTTGGAGTTGGCGGCCGTGGTGTTTGTTTTGAAAATATGGAGGCATTATCTTTATGGTGCGAGATTTGAAGTTTTTAGTGATCACAAAAGCTTAAAATATTTATTTGATCAAAAAGAATTGAACATGAGACAAAGAAGGTGGTTAGAGCTTTTGAAGGATTATGATTTTGGTTTGAATTACCATCCAGGTAAGGCAAACGTAGTGGCCGATGCTTTGAGTCGGAAGTCGTTACATATGTCCTCATTGATGATGAGAGAATGGGAACTTTTGGAGAATTTTAGAGACTTGAGTTTGGTTTGTGAAATGACGCCGAGAAGTGTGAGACTTGGTATGCTACATGTTACGAATGATTTTCTTGCAACGGTAGGTGAAAAGCAAAGGTTGGACTTGAAATTCGTTGATTTGATGTTGAATGAGAATGAGGATTTCAAGGTTGATAATTTTGGAGTTTTGAGATTCCGTGGTCGTATTTGTATTCCCGATGATGTAGATTGAAAAAGATGATATTGGAAGAAGGGCACCGAAGTAACTTAAGTATTCATCCGGGAATGTATCAAGATTTGAAGAAAATCTTTTGGTGGTCCAGATTAAAGAGAGATGTTGCTCAATTTGTGTATGCATGCTTAACTTGTCAAAAGTCGAAGGTAGAACATCAAAAGCCTAGTGGATTGATGCAGCCGTTGAACATTCCGGAGTGGAAGTGGGATAGTATATCGATGGATTTTGTCACGGGACTGCCGAATACGCAAAGAGGTCATAATGCTATTTGGGTAATTGTTGATAGGCTTACTAAATCTGCTCACTTCATTCCAATTGATATTAGTTATCCTTTGGAGAGGTTAGCCGAGATTTATATTCTTGCGGTTGTGAAGTTACATAGAGTTCCTAAGAGTATTGTATCGGATAGAGATCCTAGATTTACATCGAGGTTTTGGGAGAGTTTACAAAGGGCTCTGGGTTTTAAGCTAAGATTGAGTTCGGCTTATCATCCACAAACGGATGGTCAAACCGAGAGGACAATTCAATCGTTGGAGGATTTGTTGCGTGCTTGTGTGCTCGAGCAAGGTGGTGCTTGGGATAGTTATTTGGCATTGATTGAGTTCACCTACAATAACAGTTTTCATTCAAGTATAGGTATGGCACCATTTGAGGCTTTATATGGTCGGAGATGTCGAACACCTTTGTGTTGGCATGAAACAGGTGAGAGGACGGTAGTTGGACCGGAGATGGTACAACAAACGACGGAGAAAGTGAAGTCTATTCGGGAGAAGATGAAAGCTTCTCAAAGTAGACAAAAGAGCTATCATGACAAGAGAAGAAAAGATCTTGAGTTTCAAGAAGGCGACCATGTGTTTTTGAGAGTTACGCCAATTACGGGTGTGGGTCGTGCTTTGAAGTCGAAGAAGTTGACTTCTCGTTTTATTGGTCCGTATCAGATTTCTGCACGAGTTGGTGTTGTGGCTTACCGTGTGGCGTTGCCTCCGAATCTTTTCAATTTGCATGATGTATTCCATGTTTCGCAACTTCGGAAGTATGTTCCGGATCCGTTACATGTTATTCCTATGGATAAGGTTGAAGTGAGAGATAACCTTACGGTTGAAGCTTTACCGATTAGGATTCTGGATCGTGAAGTTAAGAAGCTAAGAGGCAAGGATATTGCGCTTGTGAAGGTAGCGTGGGGAGGCGCTGCGGAAGGCAATATGACTTGGGAACTAGAGAGTAGGATGCGAGAGTCGTATCCGGAGTTGTTTAAATCAGGTAATATTTTCGAGGATGAAAATTTCTAAAGTGGGGAGAGTTGTAACGCCCCGATTCCAATTATTCCCATTTTGTCGAGTCTTTTATTTAAATTGAGTGATAAATTATTTTATCTGTGAAATTGGTGTGTAATATGTTATGTTGACCTGTTATGTTATTTTACCGTTTTGAGAGTTTTCGGGGAAATTAGAATGGAAGGTATTTTAGACATTTCTCAATTATTAGTAAGTTAGAAATTTACTAATAATTGTTGGAAAAATGATTAAGTGTGGAATTTTGTGAGAAAATGAATTAATTGTATTTGAGTGGAAAAATAGATAGAAAGGAAAAAAAAAGAGATAAGAAAGAAAAGAGATAGAAAAGAGAATTAGAGAAAAAGAAGAGAAAGAAAAAGGAAGAAGAGAAAAGAAGAGAAGAAAGTTAGGGAAAACTAGGAAAATCATCAAGATCGATCAATTAGCGAGTTTGGAATCCGAGTAAGGGTGTGAAATCTTGTTATCTTAGCAATGTGTATGATTATGTATGATTGTATTGTTGATTTTGTTGATTTTCATGAGTTTTGGGGTATAAACCCATTGGTGTAGAAAATGGTAGAAATCGATGTTTTCGCGGATAGAAATCGATATAATTTGTGTTGTACAATCTCCATATGTTTATGAATCATTGTTATTCATTGTGTTGCTGATGGAAGTGATTTGGGGGAGAAAATGGAGTTTTTGGAGGGTTTTGGAACAGTGAAAACGAAGCAGAAATTCTGCTTCTGGTGTGAAGCGCTGGGCGAAAAGCCCTGAGCGCCGGGTGGTGCGTGCCTTCGCCGGGCGAAATTGAGAGGCGCGAGGGTGTCAAGCTACTGGTGTGGTTCACATTTGGGGGAATTTCCTTCGCCCCTTCTTCGCCGGGCGAAGCGAAGGCGAAATGGAAGCGTCGCCGGGCGAAACGTTCCTGTCGCCGGGCGCTTTCGTTTTTTTTTTATAATTTTCGTTTCTTTTAAAGATTCATAATTCTCGAACCGTAATTCCGATTTAGGCGTTCGTTATATCGTTGGAAAGCTATTGAGCTGTACTTTGTGATTATGATGGTGTGGAAACTGTTGGCCGATTTTATTATGTCGAAAAGTCGGGATAGTGCTATTTAGCGACTTTTACCGTTTTGACCGTGTGTTTGAATGCGAATCGTACAATAGTGCATTAATGTGAATGTATATAGATTGTATGTGATTGTATGAGATGAATGCATGATTATATTGTGAATATGTATGCATTTCAAGAATGTCTTGAGTCATTTTGCATGTGAGGCATAATGAAGTACATTCTTGTGTTGAGAGATTCTAACGAGAATCCGTTGTATCGTCGTGTGCCTATGTAAGGTGTGATCGATGATTACAAAAGATTGTGTGCCTAGGTGAGGTGTGAGCAATCGGATCGTGTGCCCGCATGTGGGGTGTCAGCGATCCATAAACTTCGTGTGCCCATGTGGGGTGTGAGCGACAGATTGGTTCCAGAGGGAATCCGCTATAACCTCGTGTGCCCAGGTGGGGTGTGAGCGATGATTATTGACGATCGTGTGCCCAAGTGGGGTGTGAGCGATCGGGTCGTGTGCCCGTGTAGGGTGTGAGCGATCCATAAACATTGTGTGCCCATGTGGGGTGTGAGCAATGGGTGAACATCGTAGGCCCGAAGGGGAGTTACATTGGTAACGATCGATGGTTCCAGTAGAGTTCCTGAGAGAACTAATGATGATTGAGTCGGTACCCGCATTGCATTTGCATAGAGTCGTGAGTTGGTCTCTATGATTTGCATTTATCATCTTTGTATTTGTGTATTGATGAATAAACATGAATGTGTGTGTTTATGTGAAATGATTGAGAATGGAGAAAGCATGCCTGATGAATATGCTTGGTGATATATATATATATATACATTGTGATGTATACGGGTGAGTTTGGGTGAATTGTGGTGAGAATGTGGAATATGTGTATTTTTATGCTAAGATATATATAATTATATGCATTGTTATTATGATAATATTTCTCACCCTTTTGATGTTTTATAATGCTCTATGAGGCATTGCAGAGTAGGTATGCTGGTGGTCTTTCTGTGGAGCGTGTCTTCATTCTTTTGGTCGGTTGGCTCTGATATGTAGCACCGGGTAGCTAGGATGTATATGATTCTTTTGTGATACATTTGTATATGTATCTTGCGGATGAATGTTTATGTAAACATGAATGATGTTGGAAGATAATACTTGATGATATGTATATATATGTATGTATGTTGGTTGTTATTCAATGTTTAGATTTTCCGCTTTTATTCTAAATATTGAAATGTGGGTGTAAGGACTAAGTTCCTATGTGGCAAAGTTACCCCACTGTTGCATATCAACTGTTGAACAGGTGTTGTATGTTTTAATTTAAAGTATAATGTGACATATCTCTTTTATACCATGTTTATAATTATACTCTGACGAAATATTTAATATGTGCCTAAATGATTATGTGATGATTTGGGGGTATAGAGAGGGGGTGTTACACATAGCTTGTGACAGATAACAGATAACAAAGTGAACATAACAAAATGCTAAAGGTTAAAACTAAACTAATTAAGTGAACATTACAAAATGCCACAGACTTAAACTAAATTTTCCAAGTTGGTGTTGATCTCTTAGTTGGTGTTGATCTCCTTCTTGTTGGGCCAACAACAGTCCTGGCTGCACTCAGTCTTGTGGTAGGTCCTGGTGGTATAAAATGCTTAGTTGGCCTACTGATTGGTAACTTCTTGGCCCTTCCATGAGATGCTTGAGATGCTGAAGTAGATGATTAGCCCCTCTTAATTGGTTGTTTTGCTGCCCTTCCATCAGATGATTGTTGGGATGCATTATTGGCTCCTTGTGTAACTTGTTGGGATGCATGACCGACTCTTTGTAAAGCTTGTGTTGATGGTTGTTGGGATAGCTACTTTGATGGGTGTTGGGATTCATGAGTGACTCCTTGTGAAGCTTGTGTTGATGGTTGTTGGCTAGATGGTGTCACCTTGCAAGTAAGCTTGATGTGACCTGGTTTCTTACATCTGCTACACTTAACATTGAAATCAGTCCTTCTCATTTTTCTGTCTAAACCATCAATCTCACCCTGCTCTAAATTCCTTCTTTTTTTTGGCCTTCCAGGCATCTTCCTATATTTGGGTGGTTGCACATTTGGATACTCAGTCCTTACCCAAAGATTTGAGTCATTAACTGGAAAAATAGCATGTTTATACACTTCCATATATCTTGCTTTTTTGTAATAATCTAGAATGTAGTCATCAATTTTATAGTTCCTACTTTTCATAGTTGACAGTGCGTGAACACAAGGTAGGTCTGACAGATCCCATTTTCTGCATGAACAAATATGCTCCTTCAAGTCTACTGAAAATTTGTCAGCTTAGTTTTCAAGGTGTCTTACCTCAAAGATATGCTCATCAGAC
Source organism: Lathyrus tuberosus (assembly GCA_022829125.1). Lineage (NCBI taxonomy): Eukaryota > Viridiplantae > Streptophyta > Magnoliopsida > Fabales > Fabaceae > Lathyrus > Lathyrus tuberosus. The sequence continues at coordinate 1,534,685 of JALAZF010000446.1, forward strand.
ATCCTAAAACATAAATATATGATCATTAGACATAGTAGTTTGAAACACTTCATCAAACATAGTATTAAAGTTATGTTAACTTAGACATAGTCATTATTATCACATGTGTAAGGTTAAGGGGATAAAAAAAATAAAAAATTTAACATAGAAGAATCAAAAACTGATTTTTAAAATAGAAAAAATGTTAATAAATATTTATAATCACATAAAATCAATTATAAATAATTTTAAATATTTTTAATCTAAACTAAATAATTAATAATTGAAAAATTGACAAAATCAACGTGCACATTTTTATGTGATTGTACACGTGGAAGGGAATTTTTATGCATTATTTTTAGGCTTTATTATTTTTGTGTACGCGTGGGAAGGAATTTTTATGCATTATTTTTAGGCTTTATTAATTTAATTATTTTTTTTGTATAATCATATAAATACGTATTAAACAATGTTCTCAGATAGTAATCGTCAATTTGATTGTTGTTCAGTATTAAGTAAACTACTCTCTCCGTTCCAAATTATAAGTCACTTTGCCAAAAAAATTTGTCCTAAATTATAAGTCACTTTACATTCCCAATGCAATATAAATGACATCTTTCCCAATATACCCTCAAATATTTATTATTATTTATTCTTTCAACTCTTTTAATTTCTCTCTTCTATATAATTATGAGGGGCATTACTGTAAAGTTATACATAATTTGTCTTTTCTAAAAAGTAATAATTAAGTTTCTTAATTTGTGTGAAAAAACTCAAAAACGTCTTTTAATTTGGGACGGAGGGAGTATTTGTATAAATTAAAATATTTATTTTTTGTTTTTATTTTTTTTTGGAATTGTTTTGGAACGTAATAGGATTAGTACAAGAGTATTTTTTTAAGAGAAATAGGTTATTCGATTTTTTTTTAACTCAAAGGTTATTTGATTAAAAAGTTCAAAACTTTATTTTTTCTAAAAATTTCATAAAATTTATATTCATTAATATTGAAAGCCCAAAAATTAGGTTTCTCTTAAGGGGTTTATAATCCTTGTTTGTAACCTAGTCTTCAAATAAGTGGCGGCACATAATAAAGCTTTCATCTTTGTTCATCGTGTGCCGTCTTGTTCAATATGAATAGAAAGAAGAAAAGTTTTCACAAATCACCCTTCTTTCTCACTAAGATAAAGAGAAAGAAAACTTGTCTCAAATCTCAACCCCAATTTTATTTACCTGATGAGTGCTGGGAGCATGTCTTCAAATTCATCATCAACAGCGGCGACGGTGAAACTGAAAAGAAACAGAAACTCTACTTTAAATCTCTATCTCTCGTCTCTAAACAGTTTCTCTCCATCACCAATAGACTCATTTTTTCTATCACTATTTCCGATCATCCATCCCATCTTCTCCCTCGTTTCTTCCATAGATTCCCCAACCTTAATTCCCTTCACCTCTGCTTCGGCTCTCGTCATCTCGACTCAACCATTGCTTTGGCTCTCCGTAACAGACCAACATTAAAATGTTTTTTCTACTGTCTATGATTGACAACATTGTCTTGTACAATTTTGTATTTACTCTGTTCTTGGTTTTGCAAAATAAGTAAACAAACAATAGTGCTCTTGAGAAAGCTCATGCTTTTATGGTTGTCATTTTAGGTTCAGTTGAGTGAGTTTATTTTGCAAACTTCATATAATCTCACATGGTAGGAAGTCCACTGCAGTTTAGTGCATATAATTTTTTTTTTGATAAGCAATTCATTAATAGGAGATTAATGGAATCTCAAACCAAAACAACACCTCAAAATAGAGGAGGGCAATTACATGAAATCGAACGGGAATTTATGTCATTCGTACAGACTACACTTTCTACTTACTTCATGACCTAATATCAACCAATTCCACGAAACTACTTTAATAAGGCTAACGATATCATCCCCATTATACAAAGCATTATTAAACAAAATATTATTTCTAGCCTTCCAAAGGCTCGAACAAGACATAAACCAAATCGAATTAGTCTTACCGACTTTACCACGACCTATAAGATTACTGTTCCAAACCTTCAAATGGAGGCTGCAGGAATCTTCCACAATTCTACTAATACCGACCCAATCGCAAATCTTGCCCCACACCAGTACGGAGACAGGGCACGAGAAGAAAAGGTGGGCGATATCCTCAAGATTGGTTGCTTCCTGATTTTACCGATTGCGCTGTGTTTGTGAAATAACTCAATATAATGGAAATGCGAATTTTTATGGCAAGAGGAATTTTAATGTTGCATGTTCAAAGGTTGATTAACTTGTATGTTGATACCTGGGTGGAAGGTAAGTTTACTTGATGGTATTTATATGTTTTCCTTAAAATATAAATACTCAGTTGACACATTGATGGAAAAAAATACCTATTCACACTTCATGATCATGGTCAGCCAAATAACAAGTCAAGCAGTTAGCTTAAGAGACAGTGGTTAACCTTTGAGGCATAGTGTGAAGCACCGTGCGGTTTAGTCGTGGGTTTCTATCGCAGTCTGATTTTGGGGAGTGTGGTCGAGGTGGGTGTGCTCTGGAATTTTTGGTTTGCAGCAGTCGGTCAAGTCTGCTGTTTCGGGTTTGTTCTTGTGCAGGGAGATTTTTCGGTCTGGTGTGGCCTATCCGCATAACTGTTTCGGCCTTCTGCAGGCTAATCACACTGCCATTTCAGTCTGCAGCGGTCTATCCTCAGCTGTTTTCAGTTTTAAATTTTAATAATTTATATACATGAAGTTGCAGGTGGAAGTGATTGATGGAGTTGGCAGGTTCATGACACAAAATGGATGATGTAGGAAGAAATAAATGACGCGATTCAAAATGCATGCATGTATGGAGCTGGTGGTCGAGTTTAGAGTGGGGCTGCTGAACTAAAGTGTTGCTAGCCTATTACTGTGGTTATTGGTTGATTTGGAATTGGGCTGTACAACTGGTTCTGTTGTAATTTTGTATTCATGCAGGTAACATCATTGACATAGTTTTCGTGTTGTAGTTAAAGTATCATTGTCGAATATCTATATACAATGATACACGTAATCATATTCAATCATATCTTTGTATTAGTGTCAATTCTCTGTGCGATGTTTAAGTCTGCATCTTGAATTAAAGGACTAAAGTACTTGACAAAATATCGGTAACAAGAATAAAAATTACACGTAAACAAAACCTTCACAGAGACCGTGATAAGTCATTCCAAAAGATACTCAAGTTGCAGGCCGATGTTCTACTGTAGGATGCAAACTCATGATTACATTCCAAGAGAAAATGATAGCATCATATAAGGAAAAAATTATGGTTAAAAACGAACCTTATGAACTTCAAATTAATTTGCTTTCCTCTATAATAACATGGCCAAATTGACAACTTCAACTTCCTCTATAACACCTTTTGCACCATTAAATAAGTTTTCATTTTACTTTTATATCAGTTTTCGTGTTTTACAAGTAATTATAAGTCAAGCGTGTGTTGTTTATTGTCCAAATAGATTTATGGCCATTGTAATTTTTCTGTAGAAGTAATCTTCTAAATTTTGAGGTTTAATTTTAAATTGGTTCATTAACCAAGTATAGAAATATTGGACAAATAAAGAATAAAGATGCCGACTGATTCATTGAACAAGTTAAGATAAAAATTGGATTATGCCCATTGTAACTGTTGCATTAATCAGCAAGCTGCTTTTGATAATGTGATTTTTTAGAAGCACACAAAAACTCTTTAAGATCACATATAGTTCTTCATCATTAACTTTTGATTCATTTATAAACGATGAAAGCCTCATATTGTTTGCTTCTATTTTCTCAAATTTAGAGCTTCTTGATTTGAGTTTTTGCAAACACATATCTGAAGAAGGTATTTATCAAATTCTAAAAAGATGTCGTCAGGTTAGACATTATTGTGCCCTGTTAGATAAAGCAGGGACTTCCGTAATTTCAGCACACTACACATTTTTCATTTTTATGTTTAATTTCTCATTTTGCCATTGCCTAGTTGGCAGTTTCTAGTTTGTTAGATAAATCTTGCTTGTTGATTGTATACTATTGTTAATAGTTAATACATTTAGAAGTTGCTAACTTTGTTTCCATATAACTTAAAAAAACTTAATTTAATTACTGAATTACACAAAACTACATTTAGAAGTTCTCTCAAATTTAAGAAAAACAGGTTGGTTCTATTGGTATTGTACAAGTTCAGTTCGGTTCAATACATATCACAACAGCTCAGTTCAGTCAGGGCAAGACCGATTAAATCGGTTTGATTTGGTGTCTAGAACCAATTTATCGGTTTTAAGGTACCAATTTGGTTAGGTTATTAGTTATCTAGAACCAGTTCTGTTTAGTTTTTTCAAACTGAAAACTAGTTTGGTTCGCAGTTCGAGTCAACTACAATTTTGGTTCTGCACCAAACCTTGCCTATCTAGAACCAGTTCTGTTTAGTTTTTTCAAACTGAAAACTAGTTTGGTTCGCAGTTCGAGTCAACTACAATTTTGGTTCTGCACCAAACCTTGCCCATGTTTATATTGAAAACTGGTGTGCATATTGCATGAATAAACAAACCTTGCCGTCATCCACCAAAACATTACAATTAACATCCCAAGGCTACAACTAATGCCAACAACCGTAACAGAGATGTCATATCACAGCCTTGCATGTTTAGACTCTATACACCACTTGCAGTAATCTTCTTTTGCAGCTGAAAATTATTTTTGAGCCGCTCAATCATAGCACATCAGCCCCTTCAATACCTCAGTCATTACACGATTCGTCGCCCTCGAAGAAACGGAGACCAAGCAAGACTGCTTGCAAATCTCTAAACCATAGCAGTCCATTGTAAACACATAAGAAACGTGTCTAACTTTTCCCATTCAATTCATCCTTTTTGTTTCTAAGATAATGCTTCTAACTCATTCTCGGCTAACTAAGTTTCCTCTTCAGCTTCAATTCTTTTCCTAAATACTGACTTCAAATTCCATCATGGTATTACTTTGATGAACTTCAAAATGATAGGAAGATGACTTTTAACTTGTCCAATTCATATTGCTGAAATTTACATTTTCTGTAAAAGGTATCATCAGTATTGATAACAGATTCCAGAATAATTATCATACTCAGAATATATTTCCCTCCCACCATTTTCTTCAATTATATCATGTCTATCTTATTTAACCACACTAACCTTTTATGCTCAATGAAAATTCTAAGACCAATAGGAGGAAATCAATATCCTAATTATGATTTCTTTGTTTTACATTTGATGCATTTTATTACCGTTCTGGATTTTATGAATATCTGTCCCAAGGGAGAAGGATCGGTGACGTCTTCTGCAGACCTGTTGTACCATCTGCACAGCTATCTTCAAGTTGAATGGCATTAATTTTTGGGATGCATGTCCACATTGATTTTTATTTCTTACCTACTATATTATCAGAAATATCTTTTGAAGGTAATATAATTTAAGAAAGAGCAGAGAAAAACATTAAAATTCAAAACTTCATATAAAAATATATCGCTTTATTTAGTTGATTATCATCAATCAAATGACGATCCAATACATCTAAAAACCAAAAACATGTTATATGTAATAGTTAAAACTTTTCAAACAAGACATTCATCATAACTAGTTAACGAAACATCCCTAAAGCTAAAGCAAAAAGAGTTTTCTCATTAAAACAAAAATGAGATGGAGCAGCTATCTTTTTTCAATGATGGCCTTGATGAAACCATTGAGACAACATCATCAGCATGCACCTTACCACAATTAGTCAAATCAATCTCCTTCAGTTGTGTGCAGCTTTCAACCATGCACATCACTCCCTTTTTTGTGACACGATGACAACATCTTAGTAATAGTTGCAAAAGTCCACAACAACTCTTTGAGATCTCAAAGAGTGTATTGTCATCAACACTTGTATGCGACAAGTTCAACACCTCCAATTGGTGAACTACAAAGTTCATTTTAAGTCGTCGAACTTCATTACAAAAGGCCAAGTTCAAATGTCTAATTTTACAACATCTACTTAGAACTTGACAAATACCTTTTTCAGATACGCCATTACAAGAACTTAAATCAAGAAGCTCCAAATTTGATAAAATGGAAGCAAACAATACGAGGCTTTCGTCGTTTATAGATGAATAAGTCAAACACAGAGACTTCAGACGAGGGTTCACATCAAAATCCTTCCAAGAATCCAAATTTCCAAAATTTATGTCATTCATTGTAATCTCATCAAGTGAATGACAGTTTCTAATAAGGGCAAACAAGGCTGATTCTGTGAGCTTGTAACATTGACTAAGGTTTATAGAAACCAAACGAGGAAGGAGCAAAGACAAGTCGGCAATATGATGATCATCTAGAAAATTATTATGACGAATACCTAGATGTTGTATGGTATGACACTTAGATAACAAACAATAAATTCCATTGTAAGTATAGTCGTAACAATATTTGACGACAAACCTCTTTAAAGGAAGAGCTTCCCTTGCAATAGAGTAGAGCAAATCATCTGATAATATCGAGCCCTGGAACTTAAGACTAACCAAACCCTTCAAACTGACTAATGAATCAATGAACAATGAAGTAACATACCTTTCATAGTTTTGCACTAACATCCACTGGAGTGTTATTTTGGTCTTTTTTTTGGTTATGTCACGTTTTGCACTTGACTTCCACTGGTGGAAGATTAGTGCAAAAACTGACCAAAAGCATTTCAGGCAGATTTTAAAGGTAACTTCCACTGGTGGAAGATTAGTGCAAAAACTGACCAAAAGCATTTCAGGCAGATTTTAAAGGTAACTTCCACTGGTGGAAGATTAGTGAGTTTTTGGCCTTTTTTGAATTGTGTAAATTAAATGAGTTTTACCTGTTAATTGGATAATTTCTCTGATAGGTAAAATATTTGCGATAAATTATAATTTCTTTTCAACTTTTATTTCCCGAAATATATTTCATCGGTATGTTTAAGTTTTATCGCATTTTAAGAGCGTTTGGGAGATATTTGAGCTGAGGGGTATTTTGGTCATTTGGGTAGTAGATATTTTATATAAATAGAAAGTGGAGAGAGAAAAGATAGAAAGTAAAAAGAAAAAGAGAAAGAGAAGAGAAAAAGAGAAAAGAAGAGGAAGAGAAGAAAGAAGAGGAAAAAGAGGAAAATCAAAGATTACTCCGTTTCAATCGCGAATAATCGGGTAAGGGTGAGAAGTTTCAATTATATCTTGCTTGTGTATGTATATGTGTATGTTTTCTTGGACTGTTTTGGTTATTTTCTTCTAGTTTACATTCTAGGTTGAAATGAGAAAAGTGGTTAGAAATCAATATTTTCACGGACGAAAGTCGGAATAAATTGTGTAGATGTGTCGAGTAATGTTAGGCCATGATCGAGTATGCTTGTTATATCGAATTTGGTTGATTTTGTAAGTTTTTGCATTTTTGGAGAATTGAGAGTTTAAGATTCGGAGTGAAATCGAAAGTCGTAGAATTCACGTTTAATGGTTCCAAATCATCACTATATGTTTGGTATGAATGAGTATGTGTTTGTTTCGAAGAAAATAATTGAATCGGTCGGTTTTTCGGACGAAAATTCCAGAACCCGTAGCAGTCCGCAGAGCAATTTTCTGGTTTCGGAAAAACTTCGAAAATTCATATCTCTTGAACCGTAAGTCGGTTTTGACCCCCGTTCGAAGCGTTGGAAAGCCAACGAAATGTTCTTTCTAGGAAAAATGGTTTTGAGGTTTGTACCTGGTTCAATAATAGCAGAAAATTGGAACCATATTGTTGTGTTGATTTTTACCGTCGTGAATGCGTGCGATTGATGTTTTACCGTGTGTTGTGTTATTGTTGTATAACGTTGAGCTTTTATGTGATTTATATGATGTTGATGCATGTTGTTGTGATGTGTGTGGGAAGCCTTTGTGGTGTGAATCCCTTGTGGAAGTAATTGTGATGACATGATTGTTGTGGTTTGTGTGTTGTGGTGAATTGCATTGTTTGATTGAATTCAATGTATGTTGTGTGGTGACCTTTATGGTTTGAAATGCATTGTTTGAATTGTTTTGCAATGCATGAATGTGATAATGTTGAAGCATGTGACAAGTTGTTGTAATTGTTGTGGTTGTTGAATTGTGGCCTAAGGGCAAGAATAAATGCAATGTGTTGTATTTGATTATATATGCGTGTTTATGGTTGCATATATGTGTGAAAATGCATTGGTTGTCATGAGTTCTTGTATGTCAAGCATCATGATATGCATTGTTGTTGCGTCCTGTGTGACGGCGGTTCCGGTGGGGAATCAGCTATAACATCGTGTGCCTCGAAAAGATGAGGTATGAATAGCCTGAGGACTGAAAGCGATGGTTATAGACGATCGTGAGCCTCTCTTGGTGGAGGTGTGAGCGATCGGGTCGTGAGCCTCTCTCGGTGGAGGTGTGAGCGATCCATAAACACCGTGAGCCTCTCTTGGTGGAGGTGTGAGCGGTGGGTGAACATCGTATGCCCGACGAGGAGTTACAGTGATGTAACGAACGATGGTTCCAGCAGAGTTCCTGAGTGAACTAGTGATGAGATATGAAATGTTGGAGTCGGTACCGCATATGCATTTGCAGAGAGAGTCGTTGTGTCAGTCTATTTGCATCTGCATGAATTATGATTGCATTGGTTATATGTGGAAAATCATGATTTAGTTGATTATGTGCGAGACATTGTGATATGCATTTGTGATAAATGTATTGGGCATGATTAATATGCAATTGGGGATGGAGACATTGTGTGATTGAGCGGGTGATAGCATTTGCGAATTGAGGTGTATTCGTATTAAATGCCTTGAATTATGAATGATATGTTTTGTGTATAAACATATGCATGATGTGTGAATATGTTATCATGTTGGAATAATTGATATATGTTATGTTGTTGGAAATGTTAGAAATATGTTAAGTATATGTGGTATGTTATATGTATCATATGTGATGCTTGTGGTGAGAATAACTATGTATGTGAATTTATATGTTTTTGCATATTATTATGCAATCTTGGTTTAGTTGTTATTTCTCACCCTTCTGCTGTTTTATAATGCTCTATGAGACATTGCAGATTAGTGTTGCTGGAGGTCTTTGGTGAAGCTTATCTCTTCATTCTTTTGTCGGTCGGCTCTGATATGTAGCACCGAGTAGTCGGGAGATTGATTAGGATTATTTCGTGATGTTGTGTATATGCATCTTTATCTCTTGGGAGTTGTATATATACATGATTTCTGTCGATAACAGATGAACCTTTATGTGATATACATGTATGATATTCAGTTTTAGATTTTCCGCTTTTATTCTAAAATCTGAAATGTGGGTGTAAGGAACTGAGTTCCTCTGTTGATTGCTACCCCGCTGTTGCATATCTTTATGAGCAGGTGTTGTATGTTTTGTTTCAATATAATGTGATTCTCCATGTCTATGCCATGATAATTTAAATATACTCTGACGAAATTTTATTAAGTGTTTATTGTTTTATTATTAATTTTAGGGGTATAGATTGGGGGTGTTACATTAAGTGGTATCAGAGCAGGTCGGTCCGTCCGGCCAAGTTGTTGAGTCAGTTGGTGTGACTGTTGAATACTGTCGTTGTTGTTTGTCCCTTAGTACGTTATAGGTGTGTGGAACACTGTCAGTACTTTCTGGTTTTCTAATCCTTTGTCTGCAGGAGTTAGAATGAGATAAGTGGGGGAGAAGCTTGTACTTCTCCCAGTTGCTTTGGTTGTGTGCCGTTGGTTGCAAGGTTGTGAGTGTTATTTGGACAGTGTTGTTCCGGTTTCAGAGGGAATGCGGAGGTAAGGTTTATGTGAACTAAGGATTTGTGCTTTAGGTAGTTTTGTGCACAGGATGCAAGGAATGCTATTATAGTTTGGTAAAGATGGTTTATGCCCCATCATGATTGTCGGCTGTCTATTGGCAAATTGAGGAACTGATCACCCTTAATCTCTTGTTGATAGCAGACGGGAATTATGTTGGATGGAATAGACGTGTCTTTTCGGCTTTGATAGCGTGTGAAATTAATTGTTTGGAATTTAAGGAAATGGTTACGAGTTGTTTTGATGAGTTGATGAAGATTCTAATATCGGACGATGAGACGGATTAGAGGTTTTAATATGTTGGTCAGGTTGGGAAGTCATTGAGAGAGAATGATTGGGTTTTATTTAAGGACTGCTTCTCAGATCTGAGAGATGAACTTAATTGGACGAAGGTGAATAGTTGAGGTTTATATCAGCTAAGTAAGTAGGAAACTCTTAGTAGATGAGACTAAGATGTTTGTTTTGTCTGTGATGATAGTGTTCTGGGAAATTGGCAGGAAGTCATAGTGATGGGCCGTCAGTTGTGCACGATTTTCAGATGTGTTTTTTGATGGAGCATTAAGGTGTTGTCTTAGAAGAGCTCCAGCTTTGTTAGTAACAAAAAGGAATGGATGATTGAACGGAATAACAAGTATAACGGTATTGAGATTATGGAAAGCAAAAATTAAAGTTCTAGAGTGGTTTGGAGTCTTTGGAATTATAGAGCATTAATGGGAATTTTGAGAAAACCTTAAGGGTGAATGTAGTATTTGAGAGTTCTTTTGGATTGGTTGTTGCTACACGAGGGGATTTATGGAATTTGGACTGTAAAGAGAAGAAATTGTGTATGGATTGCTAATAGTTGAATAAGGTAATGATTGAGAACAAGTGTCCACTTTCAGGAATAGATAACTGGAATGGTTTGGCTGAGTTTGAGTGAACTTGCAATTGTTTGGAATGTTGGATAAGAGTGGTGAATTGTGTGAGTTAAGGCTTTGATTGATTTGATGTGACTGGTTGTGTTGTTATCATCGGCATAGGCTGTTAATTACTCAATTAAGCTTGTGTGTGAGTAGCCAGTTGCCTAGTGCAAGGTTTTGCAAAAGCTTTGAAAATTGATATCTTTTGGAATTTGGTTGGGTATTACAAAGTACGGTGATGTTACTTGGTGTTAGTAATGAATCAGTAATGTTTGTGGAGTAGATGAATCGTGTTTTCCATATTTATTTGGATAAGTTCGTAGTGGCTTTGATTGAGGATATTCGGATCTGTTATAAACTCAGAGGAAGAACAGGTAGAGGGTTTGAGAATGGAATTACAAGTGTTGAAAAGAGACGAAGTTTTATGCTAAGTTATTCGAGTGTGAATCTTGGTTGAAAAGGTTAGTTTTCTTGGATATGTCATTTCTGATGATGGTATTTTTATGGATCCATCGGAAGTAGATGTAGTTCTTCATGAGAGGCTCCGAAGTCAGTTAAGGAGATTAGAAGCTTTTTGGACATTAGTTGGTTATTACCGGAGGTTATGGAGGGTTTTTCCAATTTAGCGTTTCTGTTACTTCGGTGGACTTGCAAAGGGTGAGTCGTTTGCTTTGGATGTTCATTGTGAGGAAAGTTAAGAGGGTTAAAGTGGAATTTGTCTACGACTCCAGTTTTGATTCTGCGTGATCCTGATGAATCGTTGTGAGGTATTGTGATGTGTCTTTGATGAGTTTAGGTAGTGTGTTAATGCAAGAAAGTAAATTTGTGGCTTATGCTTTACGACCATTGAGGATTCCTAAAAGGATCTATATTATTCAGGATTTGGAATTGGCTGCGGTTGTATTGTGTTGGATAATTTGGAGGTATTATCTTTTTGGTTATGGATTCGAAGTGTTTAGTAATCACAAGAATATTGAGTACTTGTTTGGTCGGAAGGAATATAGTATGAGATAGAGAAGATGGTTGGAATTTGTGATGAGTTATGACTTTAGTTGGAATTATCCCATTGGTGAAGTTAATGTCGTGCCTGATGAGTTAAGTCGAAGGTTTTATACATGTCTGTTTGGATGGATGAGAATTATTTGAGCAGTTCAGAGACTCGTATCTGGTGTGAGAGATAATGCAGTAGAGTGTAAGGTTGGGTATATTAAAAGTGAATAGTGATTTTTGGTGAATATGAGAAAGAGTTAGAGTTTGGATGTGAGATTGATAGTTTTGATGGTTACGAGTAATCAGAGTGCGCAGCGGAAGTGTGTTGTGGCACGTTTTGTATTTGCGTGTGTGACTTATAAGAATTCATAGGTTGAACATTGGGAACATGTAGGAATGGTAAGACTATTGGACACTTCAGTATGGAAGTGTTAGGCGAAAGGTTTAAAGATTAATCAGGTACTAATATGTAGTTGGGTGTTTTGGTCGTATGTTCGATTGGTGAATCGTAGCATTGTTGTAATATTGTTGTGTAACAAGGATGTTGGTATTATGGTTGTGTGGAGGTTGTGGAATCGATGTTGTGTCGTGGAACTTGTGTTCTTGTTTGTGTTGTTGCCTCGTTTACATCGTGATGGTTCGATTGCGTATGGCTAATTCCTTGTGGTGAATTAGGGGAGTGTTACCTGTGGTGATGGTAACGATCTTGTTGTGTTTCGGTTCAAGAGGGAACCTGTGTGTTCGTAACTTGGGTATTCTTTGAGTTGTGAGTTGGTCGTCAAGTGCATTGTATGGGCATTGCATCTTGTCGTTCTAGTCGTCATCATTGTTGTGTCGTTGTTGTAGTTGTGGTTAGCAAGGTGATTTGCCAGTTTGTGTTATTCGTGATGCGTCTTTGGTTGGCATGTCGGTTTGTTAGTCGGATGCGAGAGTCGTGTCCGGGGTTGTTCATCTCCGTTATATTTTCGAGGACGAAAATTTCTAAGTGGGGGAGAATTGTAACGCCCCGATTTATTTAACCGTATTTAATTATTCCATTTATGTGAAATTTTGTGAATTGTGTGATTTATTGTGTTTCGTGTTAATGCATCATGTTTGGGCATTGAGAGTTTTGTGGCATAAATGTGTCACATTTTGAACTAACATCCACTGGTGGAAGTTAGTGTTATTTTGGCCTTTTTTTGGTTATGTCTTGTTTTGCACTTGACTTCCACTGGTGGAAGATTAGTGCAAAAACTGACCAAAAGCATTTCAGGCAAATTTTAAAGGTAACTTCCACTGGTGGAAGATTAGTGCAAAAACTGACCAAAAGCGTTTCAGACAGATTTTAAAGGTAACTTCCACTGGTGGAAGATTAGTGAGTTTTTGGCCTTTTTTTGAATTGTGTAAATTAAATGAGTTTTACCTGTTAATTGGATAATTTCTCTGATAGGTAAAATATTTGCAATAAATTATAATTTCTTTTCAACTTTTATTTTCCGAAATATATTTCATCGGTATGTTTAAGTTTTATCGCATTTTGAGAGCGTTTGAGAGATATTTGAGCTGAGGGGTATTTTGGTCATTTGGGTAGTAGATATTTTATATAAATAAAAAGTGGAGAGAGAAAAGATAGAAAGGAAAAAAGAAAAAGAGAAAGAGAAGAGAAAAAGAGAAAAGAAGAGGAAGAGAAGAAAGAAAAGGAAAAAGAGAAAAATCAAAGAGTACTCCGTTTCAATCGCGAATAATCGGGTAAGGGTGAGAAGTTTCAATTATATCTTTCTTGTGTATGTATATGTGTATGTTTTCTTGGATTGTTTTGGTTATTTTCTTCTAGTTTCCATTCTAGGTTGAAATGAGAAAAATGGTTAGAAATCAATGTTTTCACGGACGAAAGTCGGAATAAATTGTGTAGATGTGTCGAGTAATGTTAGGCTGTGATCGAGTATGCTTGTTTTATCGAATTTGATTGATTTTGCAAGTTTTTGCATTTTTGGAGAATTGAGAGTTTATGATTCGGAGTGAAATCAAAAGTCGTAGAATTCACGTTTAATGGTTTCAAATCATCACTATATGTTTGGTATGAATGAGTATGTGTTTGTTTCGAAGAAAATAATTGAATCGGTCGGTTTTTCGGACGAAAATGCCAGAACCCGTAGCAGTCCGCAGGGCAATTTTATGGTTTCGGAAAAACTTCGAAAATTCATATCTCTTGAACCGTAAGTCGGTTTTGACCCCCGTTCGAAGCGTTGGAAAGCCAACGAAATGTTCTTTCTAGGAAAAATGGTTTTGAGGTCTGTACCTGGTTCAATAATAGCAGAAAATTGGAACCGTATTGTTGTGTTGATTTTTACCACCGTGAATGCGTGCGATTGATGTTTTACCGTGTGTTGTGTTATTGTTGTATAACGTTGAGCTTTTATGTGGTTTATATGATGTTGATGCATGTTGTTGTGATGTGTGTGGGTAGCCTTTGTGGTGTGAATGCCTTGTGGAAGTAATTGTGATGGTATGATTGTTGTGGTTTGTGGGTTGTGGTGAAATGCATTGTTTGATTGAATTCAATGTATGTTGTGTGGTGACCTTTATGGTTTGAAATGCATTGTTTGAATTGTTTTGTAATGCATGAATGTGATGATGTTGAAGCATGGACAAGTTGTTGTAATTGTTGTGGTTGTTGAATTGTGGCCTAAGGGCAAGAATAAATGCAATGTGTTGTATTTGATTATATATGCGTGTTTATGGTTGCATGTATGTGTGAAAATGCATTGGTTGTTGTAACACCCCAATTCCCATCGCGAACAAATCATACATAAATAAAATCAGAGTAACTAAAAATTTATTTTTCCGATAGAAACAAGGATGTCACATTTAAATAAACAAAACATCATTCCTGCTCATAAATTTGATACATAGCATAAAATAGATTACCCTCAATTGGGAAACTTTTCCATATAAAGGTAATACCAAATATATTCAACAATTATATACATGAATAACATAATCGTTCCCCCAACTCCCGTGCTACGTATCAGAGCAGATACCAAGACCGACAACAGAACGGAGGGCTAGTCTCCGCAAAAGACCTCCAGCAACTCTAATCTGCAATGCCTCATAGAGCATCATAAAACAGCAGAAGGGTGAGAAATAACAACTAAATCAAGATTGCATAATAATATGCCCACACACATTCAAACACATGCATAAAATCATCTCACCTATACCATCACATACTAACACATATAGCATGCCGCTAATACAAAACATATCACACATAATGAATCAAATCATGAATTTCCACACATAACGCATCCATTCCCCAATTCTCACCACAATTCATCACAACTCACTCATATACATCACAATGTATATATATATATATATATATATATATATATATATATATATATATATAAAGCCAAGCATATTCATCATGCACACTTTCACAATTCTTATCATTCTACATAAACATACATATTCATGTTTATTCATCAATGCACCATTATAAAGATAATAAATGCAAATCATAGAGGCCGACTCACGACTCTATGCAAATGCAATGCGGTACCGACTCAATCATCTCAAGTTCACTCAGGAACTCTGCTGGAACCATCGCTCGTTACCAATGTAACTCCCCGTCGGGCCTACGATGTTCACCCATTGCTCACACCCCACATGGGCACACAATGTTTATGGATCGCTCACACCCCACCTGGGCACACGACCCGATCGCTCACACCCCACACGCGGGCACACGATCCGATTGCTCACACCCAACCTGGGCACACAATCCGATTGCTCACACCTCACATAGGCACACAATCTTTTGTAATCATCGCTCACACCTCACATAGGCACACGACAATACAACGTATTCTCATTAGAATCACTCAACACCAGAATGTACAACATTATGCTCCACATACAAAATGACTCAAGGCATTCTTATAATGCATACATGTATACAAACATTGTCATGCATTCATCTCTTACAATCACATACAATTCATCAATATGAATTATTTCACCATCTTTATTCATGCATTAGAAATCAATCCAACAATGCATTTTCTTGCCATACGGCCACCAATTAGCATACATTGAACTTCATGTAAGCAATTCATTTTCACACATACATGTAGTCATAAACATGCATATAAAACCAATTACAACATATCACATTCATTTGCCTTTCGGCCACACTTTATCATCACAACATGTCATCACATGCACTATCATTACTCAACATCATACAAGGCATACACATTAATATCAATGCCACATTGTATGTTACACAACCAATATACACATCATCATATTCATGCATTGAAAACAATTCAAACAATGCATTTCATCACCTACCACAACAATCATACAAATCACAATGACTTCCACAAGGGATTCACACCACAAAGGCTACCCACGACACATCATAACAACATACATTGATATTCAATCAAACAATGTATTTTTACCACACAACAACATCATTAATCTCGCCTCGAAGTCTAATCCAACACAATGCACATATTTGCCACAAGCCCACAAACCATCATCACAACATTCCATCATGTATATTCACATCATATAACAGCACACAAGCTACATGTTACATATCAAAAGCATATAGCATAATAACACATCGATCACACATCAATACGACAGTAAAAATCCGACAACCCAACACTTTTTCAAAACCACGACTTAAATAAATCATCTAATGACCTCCAAACCATTTTTAAAAGAAAGAATATTTCATTAGCTTTCCAACGCTTCGAACGGCGACCAAAACGGACTTACGGTTTGAAAATTACGACGAAAACAAAATTGGAAAATATCATGTTCGCTCCAGTATTCGCTAGGCGAACCCTAGCGAACCAAGGCAGTGGAAAACAGTCATAAAGTTCGCTAGGCGAACCATCTAGCGAACATTCGCCCGTTCCTTCGCTGGGGTTTGCTAGGCAAACCCGCGAAACCCAGAATTCGCAGCAGCGTCAATATAGGTCATATGGGACCAAAATACATCATTTTTACCACCCAAACCCTTCTAATTCATACCAGAACAACCAAAACATGTTTAGACATAATCAACGAGTATTCTACGCGGTTTATATCGAATTTCATCCGTGAAAACATCGATTTCTATCAATTGCTCATAATTTGAATCGATAAGAAAAGTCGCGAAACAACCAAAACAATGACAACAAACAACACATATACATACACAAGCAAGATATAATTGAAACTTCTCACCCTTACCTGATTATTCGCGCTCGAAACGGAGTTTTCCCGATTTTCCTCTTCTCCTATTTTCTCTCCTCTTTCCTTCTTTCTCTTTTTCTTCTCTTCTCTTTCTTTCCTTACTATTTTTCTCTCCTTTCTTTCTATTATAAAAGAAAATATAATATCTACCCAAACAAAAGACCAAAATACCCCTACACTCAAATATCTCGCAAACGCTCCCAAAACGCGATAAAATATCACAATAATGAAAAATAACATATTTTCAAATAAAAGTCAAAAATAAAATAATATAATAATAAAATAATCAAAACGACTCAATTACATAAATCAGACAAAACGGGGCGTTACAACTCTCCCCCACTTAGACATTTTCGTCCTCGAAAATATAACTGATACGAACAACTCCGGATACGACTCTCGCATCCGACTAACCAACTAACATGCCAACAAAAGGCACACCACGAATAACACAAACTGACAAACCACCTTACTAACACGACTACGACGATAACTACAACGACAAGATGCAAAGCCCATACAATGCACTTGACGACTAACTCACGACTCACAGGAAAACCCAAGCTACGAACACACAGGTTCACTCTTGAACCGAAACACAACAGGATCGTTACCCTCACCATAGGTAACCCTCCCCTAATTCCGCATACATGAATTAACTACATGCACTCGAACCATCACGATGGAAACGAGGCAACAACACAAACAAGAACGTAAAGTTCCACGACACAACCGCCTCAACAACAACAACCAAACCAGAATACAAACATCCTTGTCACACACGCATATACAAAATATGCCACATCACGCTTCCACTGCGCACTCTGATTACTCGTAACCATCAAAACTACCAATCTCACGTCCAAAATCTAACTCTTTCTCATATTCACCAAAAATCTCTGTTCACTATTAATATACCCAACCTCACACTATCAGATGTCAATTCACACACCAACCCAAATCTCTAAATTCTCCCAAAAGTTCCCACTCTTTAACCATCAAGTAGACATATGCATAAAACCTTCGACTTAACTCATCATGCACGACATTAATTCCTCCAATAGGATAATTCCAACTAAAGTCATAACTCATCAGGAATTCCAACCATCCGATCGTGCCTCAATCCGAGTTACAATTCAAAAGTTATGAAGGAAACAAAACTGCACAAACTGTCATGTTCGCTAGGCGAACCTCCTAGCGAGCATTCGCTAGCACCTTTGCTAGGCGAATGTCGTTGGCGAACATTCGCTGACCTTCGCTGTCGGGTTCGCTAGGCGAACCGTCGAAAACTCAGGATTCCAACAGCGCTGTTACTCATCCAGAACCACCATTTTCTTCATCCAAACATCTTGAATCTAAAACCCTCAAAATAATACCTCCAGATTCTCCAACACAATACAATCGCGCCCAATTCAAAATCCTAAATATTATCGATCCTTTTATGAATCCTCAATTGTCGTAAAGCATTTGCCACGACGTTACCCTCTTGCATTAACACACTGACTAAACTCATCAAAGGCGCATCCCAATATCCTCACAAACGGTTCATCAGGATCACGCAGAATCAAAACTGAAGTCGTAGACAACTTCTACTTCAGCTCACAAAAACTTACTCACAACGAACATCCAAACAAACGACTCGCCCTTTGCAAGTCACTGAGATAACCGAAGTACGAACTTAGCAAAGGTTTCCATAGCCTGCAGTAACAACCAACTGAGCCCAAAAGTTTCTAATCTCCTTAACAAACTTCAGAGCCTCTCAATGTAGAACTGCATCTACTCCCGATGGATCCATAACAATACTCTCATCTGAAATAACATATCCAAGAAAACTAACCTTTTTCAACCCAAATTCTCACTTGAATAACTTAGCATAAAACTTCGTCTCTTTTCCTCACTTGTAATTCAAATCCCAACACTCTACCTGTTCTTCCTCTGAGTTTATAACAGATCCGAATATCCTCAATTAAAGCCATTACGAACTTATCCAAATAAATATAGAAGATATGATTCATCTATTCTATAAACATTACAGATGCATTACTAACACCAAATAACATCACTGCACGTTGTAATGTCCAACCAAATTCTAGAAGGTATAAATTCTTAAAGCTTTGCAAAAAATTTCACTGGGTAACTGGTTACTCACATACAAGCTTAACCGAGTAAATAACAGCCTATCCCGATGATAACAAACATAGCCAGTCGCATTAAGTCGATCACAACCTCAACTCACACAATCCACCACTCTTATCAAACATTCCATACACTTGCAACTCCACTCAAACTCAACCAAACCATTCCAGTTATCTAACCATGAAAGTGGACACTGATTCTCAATCATTACCTTAATCAACTGTTAGTAATCCATACAAAATTTCTTCTCTTAACAGTCCAAATTCGTAGCAACAACCAACCAAAGAACTCTCAAATATTACATCCACCCTTAAGGTTTTCTCAAAATTTCCATTAATGCTCTAAAATTCCAAAGACTCTAAACCTCACCAGAACTCTAAGTTCCGCTTTCCATAGTCTCAATACCAATACCATCATATGCATCATACTTGTTATTCCATTCAACCATCCTTCCTTTTTGTTACTAACCATACCGGAGCTCCCTAAGACAACACCTTAATGTTCCATCCATAACACATCTGAAAACCATGCACAACTGACGGCCCAACACTGTGACTTCCTGCCAATTTCCAGAACACTATCATCACAGACCAAACAAACATGTTAGTCCCATCTACTAAGAGTTTTCTACTTACTTAGCAGATCCAACCTAAAATCTTCACCTTCGTCAAATTTGAGTTCACCCTCTTCTCTCCGAGAACAACCATTAACGATGCCCACTCATTCTCTCTCAAAACTTCCCAACTGGACCAACATACCAAAGCCTCTAATCCGTCTCATCTTCCAGTATAAGAATCTTCATCAACTCATCGAAACAATCCGTAATCACCTGCTTAATTCCAAACAATTCATTGTACCCACTATCAAAGCCGGAAAGACACGTCTATTCCATCCAACATAATTTCCGTCTGCTATCAACAAGAGATTAAAGGTGATCAGTTCCTCAATTTGTCAATAGACAACCGACAATCATGATGGGGCATAAACCGTCTTCACCAAACTATAATAGTATTTCTTGTATCTTATGCACAAAACTACCTAAGGCACAAATCCGTAGTTGACATAAACCTTACCTCCGCATTCCCGCCGGAACTGGGAATAACACTGTCCAAACAACACTTACACTCTTGCAACCAACGACACACAAACGAAGTAACTTGGAGAAGTACAGGCTTCTCCCCCACTTATCTGATTCTCAATCCTGAAGACAAAAGATTAGAAAACCAGAAAGCACTGATAGTGTTTCACACATATATCACGTACTAAGAGACAAACAACAACGACAGTATTCAACTGTCACACCAACTGACTTAACAACTTGGTCGGACGGACCGACCTGCTCTGATACCACTAATGTAACACCCTAATTCCCATCGCGAACAAATAATACATAAATAAAATCAGAGTAACTAAAAATTTATTTTTCCGATAGAAACAAGGATGTCACATTTAAATAAACAAAACATCATCCCTGCTCATAAATTTGATACATAGCATAAAATAGATTACCCTCAATTGGGAAAATTTTCCATATAAAGGTAATACCAAATATATTCAACAATTATATACATGAATAACATAATCGTTCCCCCAACTCCCGTGCTACGTATCAGAGCAGATACCAAGACCGACAACAGAACGGAGGGCTAGTCTCCGCAAAAGACCTCCAACAACTCTAATCTGCAATGCCTCATAGAGCATCATAAAATAGCAGAAGGGTGAGAAATAACAACTAAATCAAGATTGCATAATAATATGCCCACACACATTCAAACACATGCATAAAATCATCTCACCCATACCATCACATACTAACACATATAGCATGCCGCTAATACAAAACATATCACACATAATGAATCAAATCATGAATTTCCACACATAACGCATCCATTCCCCAATTCTCACCACAATTCATCACAACTCACTCATATACATCACAATGTATATATATATATAAAGTCAAGCATATTCATCATGCACACTTTCACAATTCTTATCATTCTACATAAACATACATATTCATGTTTATTCATCAATGCACCATTATAAAGATAATAAATGCAAATCATAGAGGCCGACTCACGACTCTATGCAAATGCAATGCGGTACCGACTCAATCATCTCAAGTTCACTCAGGAACTCTGCTGGAACCATCGCTCGTTACCAATGTAACTACCCGTCGGGCCTAC
This sequence comes from Lathyrus tuberosus, assembly GCA_022829125.1. Lineage (NCBI taxonomy): Eukaryota > Viridiplantae > Streptophyta > Magnoliopsida > Fabales > Fabaceae > Lathyrus > Lathyrus tuberosus. The sequence continues at coordinate 1,555,974 of JALAZF010000446.1, forward strand.
GATGTTCACCCATTGCTCACACCCCACATGGGCACACAATGTTTATGGATCGCTCACACCCCACCTGGGCACACGACCCGATCGCTCACACCCCACACGCGGGCACACGATCAGATTGCTCACACCCAACCTGGGCACACAATCCGATTGCTCACACCTCACATAGGCACACAATCTTTTTGTAATCATCGCTCACACCTCACATAGGCACACGACATTACAACAGATTCTCATTAGAATCACTCAACACCAGAATGTACATCATTATGCTTCACAGACAAAATGACTCAAGGCATTCTTATAATGCATACATGTATACAAACATTGTCATGCATTCATCTCTTACAATCACATACAATTCATCAATATGAATTATTTCACCATCTTTATTCATGCATTAGAAATCAATCCAACAATGCATTTTCTTGCCATACGGCCACCAATTAGCATACATTGAACTTCACGTAAGCAATTCATTTTCACACATACATGTAATCATAAACATGCATATAAAACCAATTACAACATATCACATTCATTTTCCTTTCGGCCACACTTTATCATCACAACATGTCATCACATGCACTATCATTACTCAACATCATACAAGGCATACACATTAATATCAATGCCACATTGTATGTTACACAACCAATATACACATCATCATATTCATGCATTGAAAATAATTCAAACAATGCATTTCATCACCTACCACAACAATCATACAAATCACAATGACTTCCACAAGGGATTCACACCACAAAGGCTACCCACGACACATCATAACAACATACATTGATATTCAATCAAACAATGTATTTTTACCACACAACAACATCATTAATCTCGCCTCGAAGTCTAATCCAACACAATGCACATATTTGCCACAAGGCCACAAACTATCATCACAACATTCCATCATGTATATTCACATCATATAACAGCACACAAGCTACATGTTACATATCAAAAGCATATAGCATAATAACACATCGATCGCACATCAATACGATGGTAAATATCCGACAACCCAACACTTTTTCAAAACAACGACTTAAATAAATTATCTAATGACCTCCAAACCATTTTTAAAAGAAAGAATATTTCATTAGCTTTCCAACGCTACGAACGGCGACCAAAACGGACTTACGGTTTGAAAATTACGACGAAAACAAAATTGGAAAATATCATGTTCGCTCCAGTATTCGCTAGGCGAACCCTAGCGAACCAAGGCAGTGGAAAACAGTCATAAAGTTCGCTAGGCGAACCATCTAGCGAACATTCGCCCGTTCCTTCGCTGGGGTTCGCTAGGCAAACCCGCGAAACCCAGAATTCGCAGCAGCGTCAATATAGGTCATATGGGACCAAAATACATCATTTTTACCACCCAAACCCTTCTAATTCATACCAGAACAACCAAAACATGTTTAGACATAATCAACGAGTATTCTACGCGGTTTATATCGAATTTCATCCGTGAAAACATCGATTTCTATCAATTGCTCCTAATTTGAATCGATAAGAAAAGTCGCGAAACAACCAAAACAATGACAACAAATAACACATATACATACACAAGCAAGATATAATTGAAACTTCTCACCCTTACCCGATTATTCGCGCTCGAAACGGAGTTTTACCGATTTTCCTCTTCTCCTCATTTCTCTCCTCTTTCCTTCTTTCTCTTTTTCTTCTCTTCTCTTTCTTTCCTTACTATTTTTCTCTCCTTTCTTTTTATTATAAAAGAAAATATAATATCTACCCAAACAAAAGACCAAAATACCCCTACACTCAAATATCTGGCAAACGCTCCCAAAACGCGATAAAATATCACAACAATGAAAAATAACATATTTTCAAATAAAAGTCAAAAATAAAATAATATAATAATAAAATAATCAAAACGACTCAATTACATAAATCAGACAAAACGGGGCGTTACAGTTGTCATGAGTTCTTGTATGTCAAGCATCATGATATACATTGTTGTTGCGTCCTGTGTGACGGCGGTTCCGGTGGGGAATCAGCTATAACATCGTGTGCCTAAAAAATATGAGGTATGAATAGCCTGAGGACTGAAAGCGATGGTTATAGACGATCGTGAGCCTCTCTTGGTGGAGGTGTGAGTGATCGGGTCGTGAGCCTCTCTCGGTGGAGGTGTGAGCGATCCATAAACACCGTGAGCCTCTCTTGGTGGAGGTGTGAGCGGTGGGTGAACATCGTATGCCCGACGGGGAGTTACCGTGATGTAACGAGCGATGGTTCCAGCAGAGTTCCTGAGTGAACTAGTGATGAGATATGAAATCTTGGAGTCGGTACCTCATATGCATTTGCATAGAGAGTCGTTGTGTCGGTCTCTTTGCATCTGCATGAATTATGATTGCATTGGTTATATGTGGAAAATCATGATTTAGTTGATTATGTGCGAGACATTGTGATATGCATTTGTGATAAATGTATTGGGCATGATTAATATGCAATTGGGGATGGAGACATTGTGTGATTGAGTGGGTGATAGCATTTGTGAATTGAGGTGTATTCGTGTTAAATGCCTTGAATTATGAATGATATGTTTTGTGTATAAACATATGCATGATGTGTGAATATGTTATCATGTTGGAATAATTGATATATGCTATGTTATTGGAAATGTTAGAAATATGTTAAGTATATGTGGTATGTTATATGTATCATATGTGATGCTTGTGGTGAGAATAACTATGTATGTGAATTTATATGTTTTTGCATATTATTATGCAATCTTGGTTTAGTTGTTATTTCTCACCCTTCTGCTGTTTTATAATGCTCTATGAGGCATTGCAGATTAGTGTTGCTGGAGGTCTTTGGTGAAGCTTATGTCTTCATTCTTTTGTCGGTAGGCTCTGATATGTAGCACCGGGTAGTCGGGAGATTGATTAGGATTATTTCGTGATGTTGTGTATATGCATCTTTATCTCTTGGGAGTTGTATATATACATGATTTCTGTCGATAACAGATGAACCTTTATGTGATATACATGTATGATATTCAAATTTAGATTTTCCGCTTTTATTCTAAAATCTGAAATGTGGGTGTAAGGAACTGAGTTCCTCTGTTGATTGCTACCCCACTGTTGCATATCTTTATGAGCAGGTGTTGTATGTTTTGTTTCAATATAATGTGATTCTCCCTGTCTATGCCATGATAATTTAAATATACTCTGACGAAATTTTATTAAGTGTTTATTGTTTTATTATTAATTTTGGGGGTATAGATTGGGGGTGTTACAACGATCGTCTATAATCATCGCTCACACCCCACAAGCGGGCACACAACGTTATAGCGGATTCCCTCCGGAACCAATCCGTCGCTCACACCCCACACGGGCACACGACGTTACAACGGATTCTCATTAGAATCCCTCAACACAAGAATTCACGTCATTATGCTTCACATGCAAATGACTCAAGACATTCTTGAAATGCATACATATTCACAATATATTCATGCATTCATCTCATACAATCACATACAATTTATATACATTCACATCAATGCACTATTGTATGATTCACATCCAAACACACAATCAAAACGGTAAAAGTCGCTAAATAACACTATTCCCGACTTTCCCGACTTATTTAATCGGCTAACAATTTCCAATTCATCATAATAAGAAAGAACACTCCATAAGCTTTCTAATGCATCAAACCACGCCTCAAACCGAACCACAGATCAAAAGTTATGCAAAAAACAAAATACACAAACAGCACTGTTCGCTGGGCGAACCCTCTCGTGAGCATTCGCTAGCTGTAACACCCCCTTTTCTATACCCCCAAATAATCATTTAGGCACATTTAAAAATTTCGTCAGAGTATAATTACAAACATGGTATAAAAGAGGCATGTCACATCAATTATGAAATTAAAACATACAACACCTGCTCAACAAAATGATATGCAACAGTGGGGTAACTTACAAATGAGGAACTTAGTCCTTACACCCACATTTCATTATTTAGAATAAAAGCGGAAAATCTAAACATTGAATAACAACCAACATATATACATACACATATATACATACATCGCCAAGTATTATCCACTAACATAATTCATGTTTACATAAACATGTATCAACAAGATACATATACAATGTAATACAAAAGAATCATAGCCCTCCTAGCTACCCGGTGCTACATATCAGAGCCAACCGACCAAAAGAATGAAGACACGCTCCACAAAAAGACCACCAGCATACCTACTCTGCAATGCCTCGTAGAGCATTATAAAACAGCAGAAGGGTGAGAAATATTATCATAATAACAATGCATATAATTATATATAATAGCATCAAATTACACATAATTCACATTCTCACCACAATTCATCGCCACTCACTCATATACATCGCAATGTATCCATATATATATAAAACCAAGCATACACATCAGACATACTTTCACACTCCTTATCATTCCACATAAACATACACAAATGTTTATTCACCAATGCATCATTTAAAGATGAGAAATGCAAATCATAGAGACCGACTCACGACTCTATGCAAATGCAATGCGGTACCGACTCAATCATCTCAAGTTCACTCAGGAACTTCTGCTGGAACCATCGCTCGTTACCAAAGTAACTCCCCGTCGGGCCTACGATGTTCACCCACCGCTCACACCTCCACCAAGAGAGGCTCACGATGTTTATGGATCGCTCACACCTCCACCAAGAGAGGCTCACGACCCGATCGCTCACACCTCCACCACGAGAGGCTCACGATCGTCCATAACCATCACTCACACCTCCACCGAGAGAGGCTCATGATGTTATAGCGGATTCTCATTAGAATCCCTCAGCACAAGAATGCACATCATTATGCTACACATGATAATGACTCAAGACATTCTTGAAATGCATACATATTCACAATATATACATGCATTCATCTCATACAATCACATACAATCTATATACATTCACGTCAATGCACTATTGTACGATTCACATTCCAACACACCGTCAAAACGGTAAAAGTCGCTAAATAGCACTATTCCCGACTTTTCCGACTTATTTAATCTGCTAACAATTTCCAAATCATCATAATCATATAGTACAGCTCAATAGCTTCACAACGATACCAAGAACACAAAAATCGGATAATCGGAACAAAAGTTACGGACGGAAACGAAAAACACATTTTTGAAAAATCTAATTTTTACCATTCCTCTGGCCATAAGCGTACGGGCACATGTCATACGCGTACGGGCAGAAGCCCATTTTCCCCAAATTCCACGTTGAAAAACACATACGCGTATTGACCTCCTTCATACGCGTAATGACCTAAAGTTATACGCGTATCATACGCAAATTGGCAGATGGCCGAGTGAAAAGAAAAACCATACGCGTATTGGCCCATGGCTCACCCACCATACGCGTATTGCCAAGGTCCATACGCGTATGAACATGCTCCATACGCGTATGACCTGGAAAAACCAGAAAAATTTCTGCAGAATTCTGTTCTGCGTTTTCCACACCCAATTCACCAATTCATCACCTAAACCTCAGAAAAACAACATTTGGAAGTGTAACAATGCATATTAAACATGTATAGACCAACAAGAACACAATCAACACAAATTTGAACACATTTGGATCAATTTCCAATCAATTTCTCAAAAAGGGTTTATACCCAAAACTCATAAAATCAATCAACAACAACAACAACTCATACATAATCACATACATTGATAAGATAACAATGTTTCACACCCTTACCCGGATTCGAAACTCGCTAATTGATCGATCTTGATGATTTTCCTAGTTTTCCCAAACTTTCACCTCTTCTCTTCTCTTCTTCCTTTTTCTTTCTCTTATTTTTCTTTCTATTTTTCTCTATTTCTCTATATTTCCCTTTTCTATCTATTTTCTTTCTTTTCTATTTCTTTTCTTTCTTTTCTTTTCTATTTCTTTTTCCACTCAAATTCATTTAATTTATTTTCTCACAAAATTCAACACTTAAACACTTTTCTAACAATTTTACCAAATTTCTAATTTATCATTAATTGAGAAATGTCTAAAATACCTTCCATTATAATTTCCCCAAAAACTCTCAAAATGGTAAAATAATATTTAACATACCAAATTCACAATTAAAATAATTTATCACCCAATTAAAATAAAAGACTCCACATAATTGGGAAATAATCAAAATCGGGGCGTTACAACTCTCCCCCACTTTAGAAATTTTCGTCCTCGAAAATATTACATGATTCAAACAACTCCGGATACGACTCTCGCATCCTACTCTCTAGTTCCCAAGTCATATCACCTTCCGCAGCGCCTCCCCACGCTACCTTCACAAGTGCAATGTCCTTGCCTCTTAACTTCTTAACTTCACGGTCCAAAATCCTAATCGCTAAAGTTTCAACCGTAAGGTTATCTCTCACCTCAACCTCGTCCATAGGAATAACATGTGACGGATCCGGAACATACTTCCGAAGTTGCGAAACATGGAATACATCATGCAAATTCGAAAGATTCGGAGGCAACGCCACACGGTAAGCCACAATACCAACTCGTGCAGAAATCTGATACGGACCAATAAAACGAGAAGTGAACTTCTTTGACTTCAAAGCACGACCCACACCCGTAACCGGTGTAACTCTTAAAAACACATGGTCGCCTTCCTGAAACTCAAGATCTTTTCTTCTCTTGTCATGATAGCTCTTTTGTCTACTTTGAGAAGCTTTCATCTTTTCACGGATAAACCTCACTTTCTCCGTCGTCTGTTGTACCATCTCCGGTCCAACTATCGCCCTCTCACCCGTTTCATGCCAACACAAAGGTGTTCGACATCTCCGACCATACAAAGCCTCAAACGGTGCCATACTTATACTCGAGTGAACACTATTATTGTAAGTGAACTCTATCAATGCCAAATAACTATCCCAAGCACCACCTTGCTCGAGCACACAAGCACGCAATAAATCCTCCAACGATTGAATTGTCCTCTCAGTTTGACCATCCGTTTGTGGATGATAAGCCGAGCTCAATCTTAGCTTTGAACCCAAAGCCTTTTGTAAACTCTCCCAAAACCTCGATGTGAATCAAGGATCTCTATCCGATACAATACTCTTAGGAACTCCATGCAACTTCACAACTGCAAGAATATAAATCTCGGCTAACCTCTCCAAAGGATAACTAATATCAATTGGAATGAAGTGAGCATATTTAGTAAGCCTATCCACAATTACCCAAATAGCATTATGACTTCTTTGCGTATTCGGCAATCCCGTCACAAAATCCATCAATATACTATCCCATTTCCACTCCGGAATGTCCAACGGTTGCATCAATCCATTAGGCTTTTGATGTTCCACCTTAGACTTTTGACAAGTTAAGCACGCATACACAAATTGCGCCACGTCTCTCTTTAACCCGGACCACCAAAAGATTTTCTTCAAATCCTGATACATTTTATTTGCTCCCGGATGAATACTTAAGTTACTTCGGTGTCCCTCTTCTAATATCATCTTTTTCAACTCCGCATCATCGGGAATACAAATACGACCACGGAATCTCAAAACTCCACAATTATCAACCTTGAAATCCTCATTCTCATTCATCATCAAATCAACGAATTTCAAATCCAACTTTTGCTTCTCACACAAGGTTGCAAGAAAGTCATTCGTAACATGTAGCATACCAAGTCTCACACTTCTCGGCGTCATTTCACAAACCAAACTCAAGTCCCTAAAATTCTCCAAAAGTTCCCATTCTCTCATCATCAATGCGGACATATGTAACGACTTCCGACTCAAAGCATCGGCCACTACATTTGCCTTACCCGGATGGTAATTCAAACCAAAATCATAATCCTTCAAAAGCTCTAGCCACCTTCTTTGCCTCATGTTCAATTCTTTTTGATCAAATAAATATTTCAAGCTTTTGTGATTACTAAAAACTTCGAACCTCGCACCATAAAGATAGTGCCTCCAAATTTTCAAAACAAACACCACGGCCGCTAACTCCAAGTCATGCGTAGGATAATTCTTTTCATGCACTCTCAATTGTCTAGAAGCATACGCCACAACTTTTCCATCTTGCATCAAGACACCACCTAAACCTATCAATGAAGCATCACAATACACAACAAATGGTTCATTAGGATTAGGCAAAATCAAGAACGGAGCCGTTGTCAACCTTCTTTTTAGCTCATTGAGTCTCTCTTCACAATGAATATCCTAAATGAAAGCCTTTCCTTTACAAGTCAATTGCGTTAACGGAAGTGCCAACTTCGAAAATCCCTCAATAAACCTCCGATAATACCCCGCCAAGCCTAAAAAGCTACGAATCTCCGTAACCGATCTAGGAGTCTCCCATTGCATCACCGCATCAATCTTGGATGGATCAACGCTAATACCACTACCGGAAATAATATGTCCAAGAAAACTTACTTCCGACAACCAAAATTCACATTTTGACAACTTAGCATACAATTGTTTCTCTTTCAAAATTTGTAACACAATTCTCAAATGCTCTTCATGCTCCTCCTGAGACTTAGAGTAAATCAAAATATCGTCGATGAACACAACCACAAAACGATCCAACTGTTCATGAAAAATACGATTCATGTATTCCATAAACACACCCGGCGCATTAGAAACCCCGAATGGCATCACGGAATATTCGTAATGGCCATACCGTGTCCTAAAAGCCGTCTTTTGAATATCCTCTTCTTTCACACAAATCTGGTGGTATCCCGATCTCAAATCAATTTTGCTAAAAACAAGCGCACCAACCAATTGGTCCAACAAATCATCGATCCTTGGAAGCGGATACTTGTTCTTAATTGTCACCTTGTTTAGTTGTCGATAATCTATGCATAACCGCATACTCCCATCCTTCTTTTTAACCAACAATACCGGAGCACCCCAAGGAGAAACACTTGGTCTTACAAATTTCTTGTCCAACAAGTCATTCAATTGCTTCTTCAATTCTACCAACTCCGATGTTGACATACGAGATCGGTCTAGTACCCGGAACTAGATCAATAGAAAACTCAACTTCTCTTTCCGGCGGTACATCCTTAATATCTTCAGGAAACACTTTAGGAAAATCACACACAACAGGACACATATCAATTGACACCTGATTATCCACAGACAAAGATGCAAACAAACCGAACAATTGAGCTTCGTCCGTTAAAAGTTCCTTCAACTCTTTAGTGGATAAGAAACTCTCATCTTCATCCTCTTCCAGAGAAGGAAACCTCACCAACTTGTGATAGCAATCAATATGAACTCGGTTAAATTGCAACCAATTCATACCCAAGACCACATCCAATCCTTCCAACGGCAAACACACTAGATCCATCTCAAAGTCTTTACCATAAATGGTCAAAGGACACATCAAACAAACCAAAGAAGTAGTTACTGACCCCATTGCTGGAGTATCAATAGCCATCTTACCATGCATCAGAGACAACACAAGATTTAAACGCTTCGCGCACTCAGACGAAATAAATGAATGAGTCGCTCCAGTATCAATAATGGCAACTAAAGGTGTACTATTAATAAAGCAAGTACCTTTAATCAGACGGTCGTCTCTGGAAGTCTGAGTTCCTGCCAGAGAAAATACCTTCCCACCGGATGGAGCTTTCTTCGGATTCAGACACTTTGGGCTAATGTGACCAATTTCCCCACAGTTATAGCACTTCACCACATTCCTTCTACAATCTGTAGTAGCATGCCCAAGACCTCCACAGTTAGAACATTTCACCACTGTCTTCCCACACTCAAATGATTTATGACCCGTTTCACCACACTTGTAACACTTAATGGGACCAGAACCTCTTCCTCCAGATCTCTTCTTGAAGTTTCCCCTATGCTTGCCCTTATCAGCGGGTGTCACATAAGGTCCGCTTCTAGCTTGTTGCTTTCCCTTCCTCTCATTCAAACTTTTATAATGTGTAGAACGAGCCTTGCTATCTTCCTCGAAGATTCTACAACATTCCGTCAAATCCAAAAACCTTCTTATCTGTTGATATCCCACAGCTTGTTTAATTTCAGGACGTAAACCATTCTCATACTTAATGCACTTGGAGAACTCAGCAGTAATCGCAGCATAGTGAGGATGGTATTGAACCAACTCCACAAACTTAGCAGTATAGTCCACCACGGACATACTACCTTGTTTCAATTCAAGGAACTCCATCTCCTTCTTCCCTTTCACACTTTCAGGGTAATACTTCCTCAGGAACTCAGTACGAAATAAATCCCAAGTTACCTCTTCATCATCCACCTCAAGAACTTGACGCATCCCGACCCACCAATCGTCGGCTTCTTCCTTCAGCATGTGAGACCCAAGCGTCACCTTATTCTCCTCTGCACAGTCCATGACTCTGAAGATCCGTTCAATTTCTTTTAACCAAAGTTGAGCACCATCGGGATCAAATCTTCCTTTGAAGACCGGTGGTTGATTCTTCCTGAATTCGTCATTAGCATTCATGTTCGGCGCACCTTGCACCGCCCTAGCCATTTCTTCCAAAGCAGCAGCCATCACATTGTCGTTCCTACCAGCCATATTCTGATTATTCCCAAAAACGACAACAAAGTTAAACAACAGTTCAACCAACACAACAACAAGACAGACACAACTGACTCAACTATGGCTCTGATACCACTTAATGTAACACCCCCTTTTCTATACCCCCAAATAATCATTTAGGCACATTTAAAAATTTCGTCAGAGTATAATTACAAACATGGTATAAAAGAGGCATGTCACATCAATTATGAAATTAAAACATACAACACCTGCTCAACAAAATGATATGCAACAGTGGGGTAACTTACAAATGAGGAACTTAGTCCTTACACCCACATTTCATTATTTAGAATAAAAGCGAAAAATCTAAACATTGAATAACAACCAACATATATACATACACATATATACATACATCGCCAAGTATTATCCACTAACATAATTCATGTTTACATAAACATGTATCAACAAGATACATATACAATGTATCACAAAAGAATCATAGCCCTCCTAGCTACCCGGTGCTACATATCAGAGCCAACCGACCAAAAGAATGAAGACACGCTCCACAAAAAGACCACCAGCATACCTACTCTGCAATGCCTCGTAGAGCATTATAAAACAGCAGAAGGGTGAGAAATATTATCATAATAACAATGCATATAATTATATATAATAGCATCAAATTACACATAATTCACATTCTCACCACAATTCATCGCCACTCACTCATATACATCGCAATGTATCCATATATATATAAAACCAAGCATACACATCAGACATACTTTCACACTCCTTATCATTCCACATAAACATACACAAATGTTTATTCACCAATGCATCATTTAAAGATGAGAAATGCAAATCATAGAGACCGACTCACGACTCTATGCAAATGCAATGCGGGTACCGACTCAATCATCTCAAGTTCACTCAGGAACTTCTGCTGGAACCATCGCTCGTTACCAAAGTAACTCCCCGTCAGGCCTACGATGTTCACCCACCGCTCACACCTCCACCAAGAGAGGCTCACGATGTTTATGGATCGCTCACACCTCCACTAAGAGAGGCTCACGACCCGATCTCTCACACCTCCACCACGAGAGGCTCACGATCGTCCATAACCATCACTTACACCTCCACCGAGAGAGGCTCATGATGTTATAGCGGATTCTCATTAGAATCCCTCAGCACAAGAATGCACATCATTATGCTACACATGATAATGACTCAAGACATTCATGAAATGCATACATATTCACAATATATACATGCATTCATCTCATACAATCACATACAATCTATATACATTCACGTCAATGCACTATTGTACGATTCACATTCCAACACACCGTCAAAACGGTAAAAGTCGCTAAATAACACTATTCCCGACTTTTCTAACTTATTTAATCGGATAAAAATTTCCAAATCATCATAATCATATAGTACAGCTCAATAGCTTCACAACGATACCAAGAACACAAAAATCGGATAATCGGAACAAAAGTTACGGACGGAAACGAAAAACTCATTTTTTAAAAATCTAATTTTTACCATTCCTCTGGCCATACGCGTACGGGCACATGTCATACGCGTACGGGCAGAAGCCCATTTTCCCCAAATTCCACGTTGAAAAACACATACGCGTATTGACCTCCTTCATACGCGTAATGACCTAAAGTTCTACGCGTATCATACACAAATGGGCAGATGGCCGAGTGAAAAGAAAAACCATACGCGTATTGGCCCATGGCTCGCCCACCATACGCGTATTGCCAAGGTCCATACGCGTATGACCTGGAAAAACCAGAAAAATTTCTGCAGAATTCTGTTCTGCGTTTTCCACACCCAATTCACCAATTCATCACCTAAACCTCAGAAAAACAACATTTGGAAGTGTAACAATGCATATTAAATATGTATAGACCAACAAGAACACAATCAACACAAATTTGAACACATTTGGATCAATTTCCAATCAATTTCTCAAAAAGGGTTTACACCCAAAACTCATAAAATCAATCAACAACAACAACAACTCATACATAATCACATACATTGATAAGATAACAATGTTTCACACCCTTACCCGGATTCCAAACTCGCTAATTGATCGATCTTGATGATTTTCCTAGTTTTCCCAAACTTTCACCTCTTCTCTTCTCTTCTTCCTTTTTCTTTCTCTTCTTTTTCTTTCTATTTTTCTCTATTTCTCTCTATTTCCCTTTTCTATCTATTTTCTTTCTTTTCTATTTCTTTTCTTTCTTTTCTTTTCTATTTCTTTTTCCACTCAAATTCATTTAATTTATTTTCTCAGAAAATTCAACAGTTAAACACGTTTCTAACAATTTTACCAAATTTCTAATTTATCATTAATTGAGAAATGTCTAAAATACCTTCCATTATAATTTCCCCAAAAACTCTCAAAATGGTAAAATAATATTTAACATACCAAATTCACAATTAAAATAATTTATCACCCAATTAAAATAAAAGACTCCACATAATTGGGAAATAATCATAATCGGGGCGTTACAACTCTCCCCCACTTTAGAAATTTTCGTCCTCGAAAATATTACATGATTCAAACAACTCCGGATACGACTCTCGCATCCTACTCTCTAGTTCCCAAGTCATATCACCTTCCGCAGCGCCTCCCCACGCTACCTTCACAAGTGCAATGTCCTTGCCTCTTAACTTCTTAACTTCACGGTCCAAAATCCTAATCGGTAAAGTTTCAACCGTAAGGTTATCTCTCACCTCAACCTCGTCCATAGGAATAACATGTGACGGATCCGGAACATACTTCCGAAGTTGCGAAACATGGAATACATCATGCAAATTCGAAAGATTCGGAGGCAACGCCACACGGTAAGCCACAATACCAACTCGTGCAGAAATCTGATACGGACCAATAAAACGAGAAGTGAACTTCTTTGACTTCAAAGCACGACCCACACCCGTAACCGGTGTAACTCTTAAAAACACATGGTCGCCTTCCTGAAACTCAAGATCTTTTCTTCTCTTGTCATGATAGCTCTTTTGTCTACTTTGAGAAGCTTTCATCTTTTCACGGATAAACCTCACTTTCTCCGTCGTCTGTTGTACCATCTCCGGTCCAACTATCGCCCTCTCACCCGTTTCATGCCAACACAAAGGTGTTCGACATCTCCGACCATACAAAGCCTCAAACGGTGCCATACTTATACTCGAGTGAAAACTATTATTGTAAGTGAACTCTATCAATGCCAAATAACTATCCCAAGCACCACCTTGCTCGAGCACACAAGCACGCAATAAATCCTCCAACGATTGAATTGTCCTCTCAGTTTGACCATCCGTTTGTGGATGATAAGCCGAGCTCAATCTTAGCTTTGAACCCAAAGCCTTTTGTAAACTCTCCCAAAACCTCGATGTGAATCAAGGATCTCTATCCGATACAATACTCTTAGGAACTCCATGCAACTTCACAACTGCAAGAATATAAATCTCGGCTAACCTCTCCAAAGGATAACTAATATCAATTGGAATAAAGTGAGCATATTTAGTAAGCCTATCCACAATTACCCAAATAGCATTATGACTTCTTTGCGTATTCGGCAATCCCGTCACAAAATCCATCAATATACTATCCCATTTCCACTCCGGAATGTCCAACGGTTGCATCAATCCATTAGGCTTTTGATGTTCCACCTTAGACTTTTGACAAGTTAAGCACGCATACACAAATTGCGCCACGTCTCTCTTTAACCCGGACCACCAAAAGATTTTCTTCAAATCCTGATACATTTTATTCGCTCCCGGATGAATACTTAAGTTACTTCGGTGTCCCTCTTCTAATATCATCTTTTTCAACTCTGCATCATCGGGAATACAAATACGACCACGGAATCTCAAAACTCCACAATTATCAACCTTGAAATCCTCATTCTCATTCATCATCAAATCAACGAATTTCAAATCCAACTTTTGCTTCTCACACAAGGTTGCAAGAAAGTCATTCGTAACATGTAGCATACCAAGTCTCACACTTCTCGGCGTCATTTCACAAACCAAACTCAAGTCCCTAAAATTCTCCAAAAGTTCCCATTCTCTCATCATCAATGCGGACATATGTAACGACTTCCGACTCAAAGCATCGGCCACTACATTTGCCTTACCCGGATGGTAATTCAAACCAAAATCATAATCCTTCAAAAGCTCTAGCCACCTTCTTTGCCTCATGTTCAATTCTTTTTGATCAAATAAATATTTCAAGCTTTTGTGATTACTAAAAACTTCGAACCTCGCACCATAAAGATAGTGCCTCCAAATTTTCAAAACAAACACCACGGCCGCTAACTCCAAGTCATGCGTAGGATAATTCTTTTCATGCACTCTCAATTGTCTAGAAGCATACGCCACAACTTTTCCATCTTGCATCAAGACACCACCTAAACCTATCAATGAAGCATCACAATACACAACAAATGGTTCATTAGGATTAGGCAAAATCAAGAACGGAGCCGTTGTCAACCTTCTTTTTAGCTCATTGAGTCTCTCTTCACAATGAATATCCTAAATGAAAGCCTTTCCTTTACAAGTCAATTGCGTTAACGGAAGTGCCAACTTCGAAAATCCCTCAATAAACCTCCGATAATACCCCGCCAAGCCTAAAAAGCTACGAATCTCCGTAACCGATCTAGGAGTCTCCCATTGCATCACCGCATCAATCTTGGATGGATCAACGCTAATACCACTACCGGAAATAATATGTCCAAGAAAACTTACTTCCGACAACCAAAATTCACATTTTGACAACTTAGCATACAATTGTTTCTCTTTCAAAATTTGTAACACAATTCTCAAATGCTCTTCATGCTCCTCCTGAGACTTAGAGTAAATCAAAATATCGTCGATGAACACAACCACAAAACGATCCAACTGTTCATGAAAAATACGATTCATGTATTCCATAAACACACCCGGCGCATTAGAAACCCCGAATGGCATCACGGAATATTCGTAATGGCCATACCGTGTCCTAAAAGCCGTCTTTTGAATATCCTCTTCTTTCACACAAATCTGATGGTATCCCGATCTCAAATCAATTTGGCTAAAAACAAGCGCACCAACCAATTGGTCCAACAAATCATCGATCCTTGGAAGCGGATACTTGTTCTTAATTGTCACCTTGTTTAGTTGTCGATAATCTATGCATAACCGCATACTCCCATCCTTCTTTTTAACCAACAATACCGGAGCACCCCAAGGAGAAACACTTGGTCTTACAAATTTCTTGTCCAACAAGTCATTCAATTGCTTCTTCAATTCTACCAACTCCGATGCTGACATACGAGATCGGTCTAGTACCCGGAACTAGATCAATAGAAAACTCAACTTCTCTTTCCGGCGGTACATCCTTAATATCTTCAGGAAACACTTTAGGAAAATCACACACAACAGGACACATATCAATTGACACCTGATTATCCACAGACAAAGATGCAAACAAACCGAACAATTGAGCTTCGTCCGTTAAAAGTTCCTTCAACTCTTTAGTGGATAAGAAACTCTCATCTTCATCCTCTTCCAGAGAAGGAAACCTCACCAACTTGTGATAGCAATCAATATGAACTCGGTTAAATTGCAACCAATTCATACCCAAGACCACATCCAATCCTTCCAACGGCAAACACACTAGATCCATCTCAAAGTCTTTACCATAAATGGTCAAAGGACACATCAAACAAACCAAAGAAGTAGTTACTGACCCCATTGCTGGAGTATCAATAGCCATCTTACCATGCATCAGAGACAACACAAGATTTAAACGCTTCGCGCACTCAGACGAAATAAATGAATGAGTCGCTCCAGTATCAATAATGGCAACTAAAGGTGTACTATTAATAAAGCAAGTACCTTTAATCAGACGGTCGTCTCTGGAAGTCTGAGTTCCTGCCAGAGAAAATACCTTCCCACCGGATGGAGCTTTCTTCGGATTCGGACACTTTGGGCTAATGTGACCAATTTCCCCACAGTTATAGCACTTCACCACATTCCTTCTACAATCTGTAGTAGCATGCCCAAGACCTCCACAGTTAGAACATTTCACCACTGTCTTCCCACACTCAAATGATTTATGACCCGTTTCACCACACTTGTAACACTTAATGGGACCAGAACCTCTTCCTCCAGATCTCTTCTTGAAGTTTCCCCTATGCTTGCCCTTATCAGCGGGTGTCACATAAGGTCCGCTTCTAGCTTGTTGCTTTCCCTTCCTCTCATTCAAACTTTTATAATGTGTAGAACGAGCCTTGCTATCTTCCTCGAAGATTCTACAACATTCCGTCAAATCTGAAAACCTTCTTATCTGTTGATATCCCACAGCTTGTTTAATTTCAGGACGTAAACCATTCTCATACTTAATGCACTTGGAGAACTCAGCAGTAATCACAGCATAGTGAGGATGGTATTGAACCAACTCCACAAACTTAGCAGTATAGTCCACCACGGACATACTACCTTGTTTCAATTCAAGGAACTCCATCTCCTTCTTCCCTTTCACACTTTCAGGGTAATACTTCCTCAGGAACTCAGTACGAAATAAATCCCAAGTTACCTCTTCATCATCCACCTCAAGAACTTGACGCATCCCGACCCACCAATCGTCGGCTTCTTCCTTCAGCATGTGAGACCCAAGCCTCACCTTATTCTCCTCTGCACAGTCCATGACTCTGAAGATCTGTTCAATCTCTTTTAACCAAAGTTGAGCACCATCGGGATCAAATCTTCCTTTGAAGACCGGTGGTTGATTCTTCCTGAATTCGTCATTAGCATTCATGTTCGGCGCACCTTGCACCGCCCTAGCCATTTCTTCCAAAGCAGCAGCCATCGCATTGTCGTTCCTACCAGCCATATTCTGATTATTCCCAAAAACGACAACAAAGTTAAACAACAGTTCAACCAACACAACAACAAGACAGACACAACTGACTCAACTATGGCTCTGATACCACTTAATGTAACACCCCCTTTTCTATACCCCCAAATAATCATTTAGGCACATTTAAAAATTTCGTCAGAGTATAATTACAAACATGGTATAAAAGAGGCATGTCACATCAATTATGAAATTAAAACATACAACACCTGCTCAACAAAATGATATGCAACAGTGGGGTAACTTACAAATGAGGAACTTAGTCCTTACACCCACATTTCATTATTTAGAATAAAAGCGGAAAATCTAAACATTGAATAACAACCAACATATATACATACACATATATACATACATCGCCAAGTATTATCCACTAACATAATTCATTTTTACATAAACATGTATCAACAAGATACATATACAATGTATCACAAAAGAATCATAGCCCTCCTAGCTACCCGGTGCTACATATCAGAGCCAACCGACCAAAAGAATGAAGACACGCTCCACAAAAAGACCACCAGCATACCTACTCTGCAATGCCTCGTAGAGCATTATAAAACAGCAGAAGGGTGAGAAATATTATCATAATAACAATGCATATAATTATATATAATAGCATCAAATTACACATAATTCACATTCTCACCACAATTCATCGCCACTCACTCATATACATCGCAATGTATCCATATATATATAAAACCAAGCATACACATCAGGCATACTTTCACACTCCTTATCATTCCACATAAACATACACAAATGTTTATTCACCAATGCATCATTTAAAGATGAGAAATGCAAATCATAGAGACCGACTCACGACTCTATGCAAATGCAATGCGGGTACCGACTCAATCATCTCAAGTTCACTCAGGAACTTCTGCTGGAACCATCGCTCGTTACCAAAGTAACTCCCCGTCAGGCCTACGATGTTCACCCACCGCTCACACCTCCACCAAGAGAGGCTCACGATGTTTATGGATCGCTCACACCTCCACTAAGAGAGGCTCATGACCCGATCTCTCACACCCCCACCACGAGAGGCTCACGATCGTCCATAACCATCACTTACACCTCCACCGAGAGAGGCTCATGATGTTATAGCGGATTCTCATTAGAATCCCTCAGCACAAGAATGCACATCATTATGCTACACATGATAATGACTCAAGACATTCATGAAATGCATACATATTCACAATATATACATGCATTCATCTCATACAATCACATACAATCTATATACATTCACGTCAATGCACTATTGTACGATTCACATTCCAACACACCGTCAAAACGGTAAAAGTCGCTAAATAGCACTATTCCCGACTTTTCTGACTTATTTAATCGGATAAAAATTTCCAAATCATCATAATCATATAGTACAGCTCAATAGCTTCACAACGATACCAAGAACACAAAAATCGGATAATCGGAACAAAAGTTACGGACGGAAACGAAAAACTCATTTTTGAAAAATCTAATTTTTACCATTCCTCTGGCCATACGCGTACGGGCACATGTCATACGCGTACGGGCAGAAGCCCATTTTCCCCAAATTCCACGTTGAAAAACACATACGCGTATTGACCTCCTTCATACGCGTAATGACCTAAAGTTCTACGCGTATCATACACAAATGGGCAGATGGCCGAGTGAAAAGAAAAACCATACGCGTATTGGCCCATGGCTCGCCCACCATACGCGTATTGCCAAGGTCCATACGCGTATGAACATGCCCCATACGCGTATGACCTGGAAAAACCAGAAAAATTTCTGCAGAATTCTGTTCTGCGTTTTCCACACCCAATTCACCAATTCATCACCTAAACCTCAGAAAAACAACATTTGGAAGTGTAACAATGCATATTAAATATGTATAGACCAACAAGAACACAATCAACACAAATTTGAACACATTTGGATCAATTTCCAATCAATTTCTCAAAAAGGGTTTACACCCAAAACTCATAAAATCAATCAACAACAACAACAACTCATACATAATCACATACATTGATAAGATAACAATGTTTCACACCCTTACCCGGATTCCAAACTTGCTAATTGATCGATCTTGATGATTTTCCTAGTTTTCCCAAACTTTCACCTCTTCTCTTCTCTTCTTCCTTTTTCTTTCTCTTCTTTTTCTTTCTATTTTTCTCTATTTCTCTCTATTTCCCTTTTCTATCTATTTTCTTTCTTTTCTATTTCTTTTCTTTCTTTTCTTTTCTATTTCTTTTTCCACTCAAATTCATTTAATTCATTTTCTCACAAAATTCAACACTTAAACACTTTTCTAACAATTTTACTAAATTTATAATTTATCATTAATTGAGAAATGTCTAAAATACCTTCCATTATAATTTCCCCAAAAACTCTCAAAACGGTAAAATAATATTTAACATACCAAATTCACAATTAAAATAATTTATCACCCAATTAAAATAAAAGACTCCACATAATTGGGAAATAATCAAAATCGGGGCGTTACACTAGCACCTTCGCTAGGCGAATGTTCCAGCGAGCCAACTACTAGCTAAAAACAGACACAAAGTTCGCTAGGCGAACCCCTTGGCGAACCAAGGCAGCAACCACCAACATCAAAAACACCCAAAGTTCGCTAGGCGAACAACTCAGCGAACCTTCGCTGACCTTCGCTAAATGGTTCGCTAGGCGAACCCGCGAAAACATCACTCGCTGCTGCTTCGCCCCAGGCTCGCTAGGCGAACCAAGGAAAACTCAGAGTTTTTCAGCGCTGTTGAAAACCCAAAATCCATATTTTTCAACCCAAAACATTTCCAAAACAACATATATCAATCAGAACTCAATCCAATCATGGCAACAAGCATTCTACCACATTTACGTCGATTTCCAACCGCGAAAACATCGATTTCTCAACATCGACCTAGGATAGAAAACTATGAAAACACAACAAACAATCCAATACACACATACATAATCATACATAACGATATACATTGATAAGATAACAAGATTTCGCACCCTTACCTGATTAAATCGATTCCTAGAAGTTGATTTCTTGATGTTCCTAGCTTTTCCTCTTTTCCTTCTCTTTTCTCCTCTTCCTCTTTCTTTCTCTCCTTTTTCTCTCTATTTTTCCTTTCTATCTCTTTTTCTTTTCTATTTTCTTTTTACACAAATTCAAATTAATTCATTTTCTCCCACAATTATATTTCCACTAAATTTTCTAACTTAACATTAATTGAGAAATGTCTAAAATACCCTCCATTCTAATTTTTCCCGAAAACTCTCAAAAATGGTAAAATAACATAACATGTCAACATAACATATTAACACACCAATTTCACAGATAAAATAATTGATCACTCAATTTAAATAAAAGACTCAACAAAATAGAAATAATTGGAATCGGGGCGTTACATTTACGGTCCGATCTTGCTACTCTGTTTTGAATGCTGAAATTCCCGGAACGAGATTATCTCAATCGGAGGATTTGTTTCTCAAGGTCATTTGGAAAACTAGGGTGCCTTTGAAAGTAAAGCTTTTTTGTTGGAGACTGTTACGCGATAGGCTGCCAACTCGTAGTAACCTGGCCCTTAACGGTATTATCGTTTCATCTCATGATAAGGTTTGCGTTTTTTGCTTCCATAATGATGAAGATGCATTGCACTTATTCTTGAATTGTCCTAAAGTTCAAATGGTGTGGCTTAAAATTGCGGGCTGGCTTGATTACCCTTCGATCCAATCTGAAACTAGTAGTAATCATGCTTTATTATGGTTTTTAGCTTTGTATTCTAAGGGCAAGGAGGATATGAGTTGTTATGTGTGGATTATCTCAGTTTGGTGCATTTGGAACATTAGAAATAGTATCATTTTTAATGACGTTATTTTCGATGTTGAAGGGGTTTTTAATCATATTATTTCTCTCTCGTGGAGATGGTTGGAACTAGGCCGTAGGAGATGTAGTTTTTATGAGTGGATGAAAAATCCTACTGATTTCTTGTAACTTAGGAAGTTCTCTCTCTTGCTTTCTTTCGATTGGTTTTTGTAACGGGTTGGAGAATCCCTGTTTCTCCCTTTAATACAATTGCTTATCAAAAAAAAAAAGAAAAACAGGCAGGTTATATTGGTACTCTACAAGTTCAGTTCGGTTCAATACATATCACAACAGCTCAGTTCAGTCCGGGCAAGACCGATTAAATCGGTTTGATTTGGTGTCTAGAGTCAATTTATCGGTTTTAAGGAACCAATTTGGTTAGGTTATTAGTTATCTAGAATAGTTTTTTCAAACTGAAAACTAGTTTGGTTCGCAGTTCGAGTCAACTACAATTTTGGTTCTGCACCAAACCTTGCCCATGGTTATATTGAAAACTGGTGTGCATATTGCATGAATAAACAAATCTTGCCATCATCCACCAAAATTTACACTAAAGTGTTGATTATTGATTGATTTGGAATTGGTTCTGTTGTAATTTTCTATCCATGCAGGTTATACCATTGACATAATTTTCATGTTGTAATTAAAGTATCATTGTCGGATATAATCATATTTAATCATATCTTTGTATAATTGTATTAGTGTAAATTCTCTGTGCGATGTTTATGGCTGCGTCTTGAATCAACGAACTAAAAAGTACATGACAAAATATCGGTAACAACAATAAAAATTATATGTAAACAACACCTTCACGGTAATAGTGATAAGTCATTCAAATTGAAAGTTCATTCCAAATAACTTGAGTCTTGAACAAGATCTCAAGTTCAAATGCGTAACTTTAAAAGATTATGGAAGTTTCTCGTATAATGTATAAATTGAGATCATCATCAATGCTGGATTTGTAGGAAATTGGTTAGACATTGTTATAGGAGATCATGAATCATTGCTGGATTTGTTCCATTACTGGGTGCAAGCGCTTTTAGACAAGAAGGTTGCTATAAAAAATGCAGTAGGACTTTGGATGACTATAGGTTGGTGTATATGGTCAACTAGGAATAACATAGTGTTTAAGGGAGAGGTGTGGGATTTTGACTTGATAGAGATGAGGATCATTTTGAATACTTGGTGGTGGTTAGAAAACGGACTAACGGGAGATATACGTGTAATTACTATGATTGGACTAACTCCCCTTGTGAGTTTTTGTAGTTTCATAAGGGTTTAGTTGGTATTTTTTTGTAGATGGGTTGGATACACCCTTTGTATCCAATTTGAATATATTTTCGTTTATTAAAAAAAATCAATGCGAACAAGGAAGGGATTTTCTAAATTTGCAAGTGCATTAGTTCGGCCAAACTACATCCATCTTTATGCTTCAATTGATTTTTTAGTTCATAATGAAATGGTATAAGCATTCCCACGCGTTTGGTTCTTAGAAAGGATAATCAATAATAGCCCATGTTTGTATGGAACCAGAGATAGTAATACCCAAAATCACAATTTTGGTTCTAAGATAATGCTTCTAACTCCTCCTCTTTACCAAGAAATTAGATATCTTCAAATGCCAATTTGATTATTCCTTATCAGCTAACTAAGTTTCCTCTTCAGCTTCAATTCTTTTCCTAAATACTGACTTCAAATTCCATCTTGGTATGACTTTGATGAACTTCAAATTCCAGAATAATTATCATACTCAGAATATATGTCTCTCCCGCCATTTTCTTCAATTATATCATGTCTATCTTATTTGACTACACTAACCTTTTAAGCTCAATGAAAATTCTAAGACCAGTACGAAGAAATCAATATCCTAATTATGATTTCTTTGTTTTACATTTGTCTGATGCATTTTATTACAGAATAGTAAATGAATATACAACAAAATCAAACAGAACAAAGTATCAGAAAATAAAAGCTTCCGTTAATATAAAAAAAAAGTTACAATAGAATAAACCATAATTCTCAGAGTTTGCCCTCATCTTGGATATAACCATGGAGGGTTAAGGACTAGGATGAGACACTGATGGAGTATGCTGCTGCAACATTTCTGGATGAGGAAGAGACGATACAGATACCGTTCTGGATTTTATGAATATCTGTCCCAAGGGAGAAGGATAGGTGACGTCTTCTGCAGGCCTGTTGTACCAGCTGTGCAGCTATCTTCAAGATGAATATCATTGATGTTTGGGATGCATGTCCACATTAATTTTTATTTCTTACATACTATATCATCAGAAATATCTTTTGAAGGTAATATAATTTAAGAAAGAGCAGAGAAAAACATTAAAATTCAAAACTTCATATAAAAATATATCGCTTTATTTAGTTGATTATCATCAATCAAATGACGATCCAATACATCTAAAAACCAAAAACATGTTATATGTAATAGTTAAAACTTTTCAAACAAGACATTCATCATAACTAGTTAACGAAACATCCCTAAAGCTAAAGCAAAAAGAGTTTTCTCATTAAAACAAAAATGAGATGGAGCAGCTATCTTTTTTCAATGATGGCCTTGATGAAACCATTGAGACAACATCATCAGCATGCACCTTACCACAATTAGTCAAATCAATCTCCTTCAGTTGTGTGCAGCTTTCAACCATGCACATCACTCCCTTTTTTGTGACACGATGACAACATCTTAGTAATAGTTGCAAAAGTCCACAACAACTCTTTGAGATCTCAAAGAGTGTATTGTCATCAACACTTGTATGCGACAAGTTCAACACCTCCAATTGGTGAACTACAAAGTTCATTTTAAGTCGTCGAACTTCATTACAAAAGGCCAAGTTCAAATGTCTAATTTTACAACATCTACTTAGAACTTGACAAATACCTTTTTCAGATACGCCATTACAAGAACTTAAATCAAGAAGCTCCAAATTTGATAAAATGGAAGCAAACAATACGAGGCTTTCGTCGTTTATAGATGAATAAGTCAAACACAGAGACTTCAGACGAGGGTTCACATCAAAATCCTTCCAAGAATCCAAATTTCCAAAATTTATGTCATTCATTGTAATCTCATCAAGTGAATGACAGTTTCTAATAAGGGCAAACAAGGCTGATTCTGTGAGCTTGTAACATTGACTAAGGTTTATAGAAACCAAACGAGGAAGGAGCAAAGACAAGTCGGCAATATGATGATCATCTAGAAAATTATTATGACGAATACCTAGATGTTGTATGGTATGACACTTAGATAACAAACAATAAATTCCATTGTAAGTATAGTCGTAACAATATTTGACGACAAACCTCTTTAAAGGAAGAGCTTCCCTTGCAATAGAGTAGAGCAAATCATCTGATAATATCGAGCCCTGGAACTTAAGACTAACCAAACCCTTCAAACTGACTAATGAATCAATGAACAATGAAGTAACATACCTTTCATAGTTTTGCACTAACATCCACTGGAGTGTTATTTTGGTCTTTTTTTTGGTTATGTCACGTTTTGCACTTGACTTCCACTGGTGGAAGATTAGTGCAAAAACTGACCAAAAGCATTTCAGGCAGATTTTAAAGGTAACTTCCACTGGTGGAAGATTAGTGCAAAAACTGACCAAAAGCATTTCAGGCAGATTTTAAAGGTAACTTCCACTGGTGGAAGATTAGTGAGTTTTTGGCCTTTTTTGAATTGTGTAAATTAAATGAGTTTTACCTGTTAATTGGATAATTTCTCTGATAGGTATAAGTGTAGTTATTATGAATGGTTGTCACAACCATTGGATTTCTTGTAACTTTTTGAGTTGTTGGTTGTAATTGGGTTGGAGTACCCCTAGTACTCCCTTCAATTAATTTTGCTTATAAAAAAAAATTACTTCGAAAAGTTTAATTTTGTTGGAGAAATTTCCACTACAAAAAAAAAGGTCATCCGCCACGGACAGAAAACCGCGGTTATATTTAAAATAGCCGTGGTTGAAAGCTTTAGCCACAGTTTGGCCACGAGAAATCAACTGTGGGATATGCAGTCGTGGCCTAAAGAATAAGCCGCGATTTTTGTGTTTGTGCCATGTTTTATATACATCCGTGGATTGAATAGGCCACGAGTTAGGTATTTAGGTTAATGTAACGCCCCAGTTTTGTGTGAGTTTTAATTAATCGGGTCGTTTTGATTATTTGATTATTTTATTATTATATTATTTTGTTTTGGACTTTTATTTGGCAGTATATTATTTTTCATCGTTGTTTATGTTTTATCGCATTTTGAGAGCGTTTGGGAGATATTTGGGCTGAGGGGTATTTTGGTCTTTTTGGTGTGTTAAGATATTTTTCTTTATATAAGAAATAGATATTTGAGAGAGAAAAGATAGTAGAGAATGAGAAAGAGAGAAAAACAGAATTTAGAGAAGGGAAGAAAGAAGAGGAGAAAAAGAGGAAAAGAGGAAAATCACCAAGATCAATCTTTCGGAGTCGATTTAATCGGGTAAGGGTGTGAAATCTTGTTATCTTAGCAATGTGTATGATTATGTATGATTGTATTGTTGATTTTCATGAGTTTTGGGGTATAAACCCATTGGTGTAGAAAATGGTAGAAATCGCTGTTTTCGCGGATAGAAATCGATATAATTTGTGTTGTATAATCTCCATATTTTTATGAATCATTGCTATTCATTGTTTTGCTGATGGAAGTGATTTGGGAGAGAAAATGGAGTTTTGGAGGGTTTTGGGACAATGAAAACGAAGGTGCAAAGCGCCGGGCGAAAGGCCCAGACCGCCGGGCGGTTCGTTCCTTCGCCGGACGAAATTGAGAGGCGCGAGGGTGCAAAGCTACTGGTTTGGTTCACGTTTGGGGGAATTTCCTTCGCCCCTCCTTCGCCGGGCAAAGCGAAGGCGAAAATGAAGCGTCGCCGGGCGAAACTTTCCCGTCGCCGGGCGCTTTTGTTTTTTTTCATATAATTTTCTTTTCTTTTAACGATTCATAATTCGCGAACCGTAATTCCGATTTAGGCGTTCGTTATATCGTTGGAAAGCTTATGAAATGTTCCATCTAATAAAAATGGGTTTTGAGATTGTTGGCCGATTTAATTATGTCGGAAAATGGGAATAGTGTCGTTTTGGCCGACTTTACCGATTAATCGTGAGTAGTTGTTTTTGATGAAATGAATGTGTGGTTATGAATGTGTTGTGGATATGCTTGTGGAGTGAACCCTTGATTGGGGAATTCTTTGTGATTTGTGGCTCTTTGGTGAATATATGCATTGTTTGAGTTAAATGATAATGCATGTTGATTGTGAATATATGATGAGATGTTGTGATGATGGATTGTTGTGGTTGATGGTGAGTAATTCTTGATGTGAATTGATAGGGGTGTAAATGATGAAATGTTATTTGTTGTGGGTTGTAGTTAGTGATAAATACATTGTTTAAGTAAGTATCAATGTATGTGGTTTCAAGTGTATGATTAATGTATGATATGGCGGCCTCTGTGGCGTAGATCCACAGCAAGATGAATGGTAAGGTATTGATTATCATGGGATTGCTATAATAGTAATATTTGGTGTGTGGAATGGATTCCAATTGTGTTAGAATACTCATTGGGGTAGAATGACTTTATGTCATTCCTAGTGAGGTATTAATGTTTTGGTCGAACACATTAGGGTAGAATGACTGTATGTTGTTCCTAGTGTTGTTGTTGTACTCATTGGGGTAGAATGACTATATGTCATTCCTAGTGATGTACAATTGAGTTGTCGTGTCCACTAGGGTATAATGACTATGTTGTCGTTCCTAGTGGGATACTCATTGGGGTAGAATGACTATGTTGTCATTCCTAATGAGGTGTGCACTGGGGTAGAATGACGTTGGTGTCGTTCCTAGTGTGGTGTCCACTAGGGTAGAATGACTATGTTGTTGTTCCTAGTGGGATATTCATTGGGGTAGAATGACGATGTTGTCATTCCTAATGAGAGGTGCACTAGGGTAGAATGACTATGTTGTCGTTCCTAGTGAGGTATGTATTGGGGTAGAATGACTATGATGTCATTCCCAGTTATGTGATGCGTGGTATTGTCAGGTCTTGATTGGATTGGTGAATTATGCATGATGTATATGTTGATGTGGAATGAGTAGAATTGTGCAGGTGTGCATGGATGGATAAACATGAATATGTGTGTTTGTGTTGAATGATAAGCATTATGAGGAATATGCTTGGTTTTATATATATATGCCTTGCGATGTATATTGAGTGAGATGTGATGATTGTGACTTAGTAAACATAATATGTATGTTTATGTGGTATGAAGGAATGGTGAGAATATGTGGTATATGTGTATTTTTATGTTGAGATATATAATTATATGCATTGTTATTATGATAATATTTCTCACCCTTCTGCTGTTTTATGATGCTCTATGAGGCATTGCAGATTAGGTATCTGGTGGTCTTTTGTGAAGCGTGGCTTCATTTCCTTTTTGGTCGTCTGGCTCTGATATGTAGCACCGGGTAGCTAGGAGGTGTTTATGAGCTTTTGCGATACTTTTGTACATGTATCTAGCTGATGAATGTTTATGTAAACATGAATGATATTGGTGACTACTATTGGAGTATGATGTATATATATATGTATATATGTTTGTGAATCAATGTTTAGATGTTTCCGCTTTTATTCTAAATGTTGACATGTGGGTATAAGGACTGAGATCCTTTATTGTTGAAAGTTACCCCACTGTTGCATATCTTTTTGAGCAGGTGTTGTATGTGTTTAATTTCAATTATAATGTGACATACCTTTTTATGCCATGTTGTTTTAATTATACTCTGATGAAATTTTGTATACGTGCCTAATTGATTAATTGGTGGTATAGAAAGGGGTGTTACATTAAGTGGTATCAGAGTCAGTGTTGAGTCAGTTGTTGAGTCTGTTGGTGTGACAGTTGAATACTGTCGGTGTTGTTTGTTCCTTAGTACGTGATATGTGTGTGGAACACTGTCAGTGCTTTCTGGTTTTCTAATCCTTTGTTTTCAGGAGTTAGAATGAGATAAGTGGGGGAGAAGCTGGTACTTCTCCATGTTGCTTCAGGTGTGGAGCGCTGGCTCAGTGTGTTGTGAATTGCAAGATTGTAAGTGTTGTTTGGACAGTGTTGTTCCCGATTCCGTAAGAAATGCGGAGGTAAGGTTTATGTCAACTAAGGATTTGTGCCTTAGGTAGTTTTGTGTATGGGATGCAAGAAAGGCTATTATAGTTTGGTAAAGACGGTTTATGCCCCATCATGATTGTCGACTGTCTATTGGCAAATTGAGGAACTGATCACCCTTAATCTCTTGTTGATAGCAGACGGAAATTATGTTGGATGGAATAGGCGGGTCTTTCCGGCTTTGATAGTGTGTGAAATGAGTTGTTTGGAATTTAAGGGGATGATTACAGATTGTTTTGATGAGTCAATGAAGATGTTAATATCGGAAGATGAAATGTATTAGAGGTTTTGGTATGTTAGTCCCGTTGGGAAGTCATTGAGAGAGAATGATTGGGTTTTATTTAAGGACTGTTTCACAGAGAGTAGAGATTGAACTTAATTGGACGAAGGTGAATAGTTGAGGTTTATATCTGCTAAGTAAGTAGGAAACTCTTAGTAGATGAAAATAAGATGTTTGTTTTGTCTATGATGGTAGTGTTTTGGGAATTGGCAGGAAGTCGCAGTGATGGGCCGTCAGTTGGGCATAGTTTTCAAATGTGTTGTTGGATGGAACATTAAGGTGTTGTCTTAGAGAGCTCCAGTATTGTTGATAACAAAAGGAAGGATGATGGAATGGAATAACAAGTATAATGGTATTGAGACTATGGACGGCAAACTTAGAGTTCTGGTGGGTTTGGAGTCTTTGGAGTTTTAAAGCATTAATGGAAATTGTGAGGAAACCCTTGTGGGTGGACGTAACATTGTGTTTGAGAATTCTTTTTGGTTGGTTGTTGATACATGTTGGAATTGCGGAATTGGACGGTCAGGAGGAGAAATTGGGTATGGATTACTAACAGTTGAATAAGGTAATGATTGAGAACAAGTGTCCACTTTCATGAACAGATGACTAGAATGGTTTGGTTGAGTTTGAGTGAATTACAATTGTTTGGAATGTTTGATAAGAGTGGTGAATTGGGTGAGTTGAGGCTTTGATCGATTTAATGTGACTGGTTAGGTTTGTTATCCTCGGAATAGGTTGTTATTTGCTCGGTTAAGCTTGTATGTGAGTAACCAGTTACCCAGTGAAAAGTTTTGCAAAAGCTTTAAGGATTTATATCTTTTGGATTTTGGTTGGGAATTGCAACGTACAGTGATGGTATTTGGTGTTAGTAACGCGTCTCTAATGTTTATGGAGTAGAGGAATCGTATCTTCCATATTTAATTGGATAAGTTCGTAGTGGTTTCGATTGAGGATATTTGGATTTGTTATAAACTCAGAGGAAGAATGAGTAAAGTGTTTAAGATTTGAATTACAAGTGTTGAAAAGAGACGAAGTTTTATGCTAAGTTATTCGAGTGAGAATTTTGGTTGAAAAGGGTTAGTCTCTTGGAAATGTTATTTCAGATGAGAGTATGGTTAATGGATCCATCGGAAGTAGATGTAGTTCTACATGAGAGGCTCCGAAGTTAGTTAAGGAGATTAGAAACTTTTGGGCTCAGTTGGTTGTTATTACAGGTTATGGAAAACTTTGTTAAGTTCGTACTTCTGGTATCTCAGTTGACTTACAAAGGGTGAGTCGTTTGTTTGGATGTTTGTTGTGAGTAAGTTTTGGTGAGCTGGAGTAGAAGTTGTCTACGGTTTCAGCTTTGATTTTGTGTGATCCTAATAAACCGGTTGTAGGGTATTGTGATGTGTCTTTGATGAGTTTAGTCAACGTGGTAATGCAAGAGGGTAAAGTCGTGGCTTATGCTTTACGACAATTGAGGATTTATAAAAGGATCTATATTATTATGGATTTGGAATTGGTTGCGGTGGTATTATGTTGGAATATTTGGAGGTATTATCTTTATGGTTCTAGGTTCGAAGTGTTTGGTAATCGCAAGGATATTGAGTACTTGTTTGGTCTAAAGGAATATAGTAAGAGACAACAAGGATGGTTAGAGTTCGTGATGAGTTATGAATTTGGCTTGGATTATCCTTCGGGGAAAAGCTGTTGTTATGCCTGAAAAGTTAAGTCGGAAGTTTCTATGCATGTCTGTTTTGATGGTCAGGGAGTTAGAATTATTTGAGCAATTCCGAGACTTGTGTATGGCGTATGAGATAACACAGGAGAGTGTGAGGTTGGTAATATTAAAGTGAACAGTGATTTTTGGCAGAGGTGAGAAAGAGTTAGAATTTGGACGTGAGATTGGCAGACTTGATGGTTTCGAGTAATCAGAGTGCGCAGTGGAAGCGTGATGTGGCACATTTTGTATTTGCGTGTGTAACTTGTAAGAGTTCATAGGTTGAACATTGGAAACATGTAGGAATGATGAGACCATTGGACGTTTTAGAATGGAAGTGTTAGGTGAAAGGTTTAAATATTATTCATGGGCTACTATGTAGATGGATGTTTTGGTTATATGTTTGATTGGGAATCGTAGCATTAGTGTAATAAGGTTGTGTGACAAGGATGTTGGTATTCGGGTTTTGTAGAGGTTGTGGAATCGATGTTGAGTCGTGGAACTTGTGTTCTTGTTTGTGTTGTTGCCTCGTTTCCATGGTGATGGTTCGAGTGAGTGTAGTTAATTCCTATGATGGGGAATTAGGGGAGTGTTATCTACGGTGATGGTAACGTTCTTGTTGTGTTTCGGTTCTAGAGTGAACCTGTGTGTTGGTATCGTGGTTTTCCTTGAGTTGTGAGTTGGTCGTCAAGTGCATTGTATGGGCTTTGCATCTTGTCGTTGTTGTTGTCGTAGTTGTCGTGCCGTTGTTGTATCTGCTGTTAGCACGGTGGTTTGTCAGTTGTGTTATTTGTGGTGTGCCTTTTGTTGGCATGTTGGTTTGTTAGTCGGATGCGAGAGTCGTGTCCAGAGTTGTTCGTCTCAGTATATTTTCGAGGACGAAAATTTCTAAGTGGGGGAGAGTTGTAACGCCCCAGTTTTGTGTGAGTTTTAATTAATCGGGTCGTTTTGATTATTTGATTATTTTATTATTATATTATTTTGTTTTGGACTTTTATTAGGCAGTATATTATTTTTCATCGTTGTTTATGTTTTATCGCATTTTGAGAGCGTTTGGGAGATATTTGGGCTGAGGGGTATTTTGGTCTTTTTGGTGTGTTAAGATATTTTTCTTTATATAAGAAATAGATATTTGAGAGAGAAAAGATAGTAGAGAATGAGAAAGAGAGAAAAACAGAATTTAGAGAAGGGAAGAAAGAAGAGGAGAAAAAGAGGAAAATCACCAAGATCAATCTTTCGGAGTCGATTTAATCGGGTAAGGGTGTGAAATCTTGTTATCTTAGCAATGTGTATGATTATGTATGATTGTATTGTTGATTTTGTTGATTTTCATGAGTTTTGGGGTATAAACCCATTGGTGTAGAAAATGGTAGAAATCGATGTTTTCGCGGATAGAAATCGATATAATTTGTGGTGTATAATCTCTATATGTTTATGAATCATTGCTATTCATTGTTTTGCTGATGGAAGTGATTTGGGGGAGAAAATGGAGTTTTGGAGGGTTTTGGGACAGTGAAAACGAAGCAGAAATTCTGCTTCTGGTGCAGAGCGCCAGGCGAAAGGCCCAGAGCGCCGGGAGGTTCGTTCCTTCGTCGGGCGAAATTGAGAAGTGCGAGGGTGCCAAGCTACTGGTTTGGTTCACGTTTGGGGGAATTTCCTTCGCCCCTCCTTCGCCGGGCGAAGCGAAGGTGAAAATGAAGCGTCGTCGGGCGAAACTTTCCCGTCGCTGGGCGCTTTTGTTTTTTTTCATATAATTTTCTTTTCTTTTAACGATTCATAATTCGCAAACCGTAATTCCAATTTAGGCGTTCGTTATATCGTTGGAAAGCTTATGAAATGTTCTATCTATTAAAAATGGGTTTTGAGATTGTTGGCCGATTTAATTATGTCGGAAAATGGGAATAGTGTCGTTTTGGCCGACTTTACCGATTAATCGTGAGTAGTTGTTTTTGATGAAATGAATGTGTGGTTATGAATGTGTTATGGATATGCTTGTGGAGTGAACCCTTGATTGGGGAATTCTTTGTGATTTGTGGCTCTTTGGTGAATATATGCATTGTTTGAGTTAAATGATAATGCATGTTGATTGTGAATATATGATGAGATGTTGTGATGATGGATTATTATGGTTGATGGTGAGTAATTCTTGATGTGAATTGATAGGGGTGTAAATGATGAAATGCTATTTGTTGTGGGTTGTAGTTAGTGATAAATACATTGTTTAAGTAAGTATCAATGTATTTGGTTTCGAGTGTATGATTAATGTATGATATGGCGGCCTCTGTGGCGTAGATCCACAGCAAGATGAATGGTAAGGTATTGATTATCATGGGATTGCTATAATAGTAATATTTGGTGTGTGGAATGGATTCCAAATGTGTTAGAATACTCATTGAGGTAGAATGACTTTATGTCATTCCTAGTGAGGTATTAATGTTTTGGTCGAACACTTTAGGGTAGAATGACTGTATGTTGTTCCTAGTGTTGTTGTTGTACTCATTGGGGTAGAATGACTATATGTCATTCCTAGTGATGTACAATTGAGTTGTCGTGTCCACTAGGGTAGAATGACTATGTTGCCGTTCCTAGTGGGATACTCATTGGGGTAGAATGACTATGTTGTCATTCCTAATGAGGTGTGCACTGGGGTAGAATGACGTTGGTGTCGTTCCTAGTGTGGTGTCCACTAGGGTAGAATGACTATGTTGTCATTCCTAGTGGGATATTCATTGGGGTAGAATGACGATGTTGTCATTCCTAATGAGAGGTGCACTAGGGTAGAATGACTATGTTGTCGTTCCTAGTGAGGTATGTATTGGGGTAGAATGACTATGCTGTCATTCCCAGTTATGTGATGCGTGGTATTGTCGGGTCTTGATTGGATTGGTGAATTATGCATGATGTATATGTTGATGTGGAATGAGTAGAATTGTGCAGGTGTGCATAGATGGATAAACATGAATATGTGTGTTTGTGTTGAATGATAAGCATTATGAGGAATATGCTTGGTTTTATATATATATGCCTTGCGATGTATATTGAGTGAGATGTGATGATTGTGACTTAGTAAACATAATATGTATGTTTATGTGGTATGAAGGAATGGTGAGAATATGTGGTATATGTGTATTTTTATGTTGAGATATATAATTATATGCATTGTTATTATGATAATATTTCTCACCCTTCTGCTGTTTTATGATGCTCTATGAGGCATTGCAGATTAGGTATCTGGTGGTCTTTTGTGAAGCGTGGCTTCATTTCCTTTTTGGTCGTCTGGCTCTGATATGTAGCACCGGGTAGGTAGGAGTTGTTTATGAGCTTTTGCGATACTTTTGTACATGTATCTAGATGATGAATGTTTATGTAAACATGAATGATATTGGTGACTACTATTGGAGTATGATGTATATATATATATATATATATATATATATATATATATATATATATATATATAGGTATATATGTTTGTGAATCAATGTTTAGATGTTTCCGCTTTTATTCTAAATGTTGACATGTGGGTATAAGGACTGAGATCCTTTATTGTTGAAAGTTACCCCACTGTTGCATATCTTTTTGAGCAGGTGTTGTATGTGTTTAATTTCAATTATAATGTGACATACCTTTTTATGCCATGTTGTTTTAATTATACTCTGATGAAATTTTGTATACGTGCCTAATTGATTAATTGGGGGTATAGAAAGGGGTGTTACAGTTAAGGCCGCGGTTTATCATGAGCCGCGGTTCTTAACAGTGGCCGAATCTTGCCACGGTTATTATTTAATGAATAGGGTTTTAATTTATGGCCACTAATTAAAATCGAGGCTACATTTTGCTCATGGTTTTACACCATTTACGTAGGCTACGGTTTCTATTTTGAAATATATGTGTAACCTTGTTTTTCTTCATGAACCTTTGTAGATCAATATAATGTCTTCCAACAATACTCATTTTTGTAGATATTGATTAAAAAAATTAAAATCTAATTATACAAGAAAACATTAAGCCACAACGTCAAAATATTCATTAAGAAATAAGTAAGTCTATACATCAAGTGACGCTACCGACTAATAAGTCGTAAAAATATAGATAAGTTTTGATACTATCATTCTTAAACGAAACCAAGTTTCTCTCTCGAGAGTCATCCCAGATTCAAAACAAAACTTCTAAGAGATAGATAATATAAAACACAACTACTATTAATTAACTCATGCATCATAATATTCTTCTACATCATCTCCTTCTTCTTCTTCTTCCATATCTAGACGACATGCTTCTTCGTCTCCATTCTGCAAGGAACATGATGCATAAATTAATATAAGCAATTTTAGAAATTTAATGTGTTTTAGGAGATTTTAATGCATTTTGAAATCATATATCATTTGTAAGAATGTGATTCATTTGTAGGCAAAAAGAGACAAACAGAGAACAAGCAGTAGTTTAGAGAACAAACAGTTGAAATCATATACCCTGTTTTTCTGGAAGCTTACTGCTTGGTCCTAAAAGAGAAAAGGAGACTTATCTCTTCTACATTTTATGAGCCATAGATCTTTTCTTGAAAGAATAACATACTATCTCAACATCATAGTCCAGATTGCAAAGACAACTGAAAACATTCCACTTTGTTGATACATAGTTGAACCAAAAACATTAGCAGGAGGAGCATCAAACCTTAATTTCAAGAAATATTAAGGGGAAAAATAATGAGAGACAAAAGGCAGAAAGAACGCACCTACTGGTATATGAGTAAAATCAACAATTCTTTTCTCAATATTCCTCACAATTTTATCATGTCCTCTCCGGAGAAAAGTTCCGGAGCTTGTCCGTACACTAAATGAAAAGGGAATACGTAAACAAAAGGTTAACAGGTTAACAATCCATGAAGTAGCCATTGCAATCTAAACAAGATAAACGAGATTTATATTTACGCATCCTTAACTCAAAGAACACTTGATAAATAATTTCGGGAAAAAAAAAATCTAACCTGCTGTCAAAACTCTTTCCTGTTTCATTATCAACAACAGACGACTTACTCATACTACGCTTGGATATACGGATTATATGCTCACATTCCTCCTTCGTCTGCACATATTAATCAGCTAAGCTTTTAGTACTTAGGAAATGGATACATTGTAACATTC
Source organism: Lathyrus tuberosus (assembly GCA_022829125.1). Classification (NCBI taxonomy): domain Eukaryota; kingdom Viridiplantae; phylum Streptophyta; class Magnoliopsida; order Fabales; family Fabaceae; genus Lathyrus; species Lathyrus tuberosus. The sequence goes on from JALAZF010000446.1 coordinate 1,591,631, forward strand.
ATACTATAAATTAAGGGCTTAACCTTGTATTATAATCAAACAAAAAGGAGACAGAAACTGACAGAAACTGAAAACATACTATATATTAATTTAAGAAACAAAATTTTACAGATGCAAACATGCAATATCAAGAAAGAATAGGATAGGATAGAAACTTACGGTCCAAGTTAGAGCGAGAATGAAACATACATTGAACAATAGAGAAAATCCTATAAGAGCACCGATAGATGTCCAATACCAATATCTTGAATTTAAGATTGCAGTAGTAAGTTCCATGTGATGAACAATTGGAAAAGAAACAAATCATTGTAAGAATGATCTTACCATGGGTGTAAGCTATCTTCCCACACAGCTGATTTTGTCTTGGCTTTGAAAGTATCTTTGCAGCTCCACTTCATGATCATCTTCTAAGTTTGTCCTCATCAGTTCATGCAAAAAAAAGAGGAAAAGAGGATTAACTCTAGTTTTGGAAATAGAATTTGACCAAACTAAATCATTCAAGGTCTGAAAATAAGTTGGAAATTAGAGGTAATGTTGGAAACTAAATCAATCAAGTCAAAAAGGGTAAGTTTTCAAGACCGAGAGAGATGAGACAACAATTAACGCAAAAACAGAAAGAAAGGAAGAATTTCATGTTATACGCAAAAACAATTCACGACCTGTCCAACAACAAAACACCAATTTCAATATCAGAAACCATCAGATCATTGCACGAATCACTCATTAACTCATAAGTCCAGAAAACCAAGCTCATCAAATCGCACGCGTCAAGAACAGCCACGCACGGAAACACACAAAAATCCAGAGCATATCACAAGAGAAGCAACAAACGGCAATCACACAATTGAAGAACCACAGCACGCATCAACAACACAAAAAATTCAGAGCATCAATACATACAAGTAGCAGCAATCTAAAAGAGAAAAGGAGACTTATCTGCGAACCACCGCGTCGATCTTCTTGGAAGAACTACACACGGAGAGGAAGGATTCGCGTAACTCCACAGTGGACAACCTTGTTCTTTTACTTTTCTTTGCACTTCTAATCTTTCTGTATTTATAATCATCAAAATCATAATGAATTGGGGTTGGGTATTTTGGGGGTTTAGGTTTTGCTTAGGGTTCTTTCTTCGTCGCGATTGAGAGAAGATCAGAGAGAGATGATACGAGAGCGTGAGTTGATGGAGAGATGGAGAGCGATCAGATTCGGGGAGGTTGGTTGTAACGCCCCGATTCCAATTATTCCCATTTTGTTGAGTCTTTTATTTAAATTGAGCGATAAATCATTTTATTCGTGAAATTGGTATGTTAATATGCTATGTGACATGTTATGATATTTTACCGTTTTGAGAGTTTTCGGGGAAATTAGAATGGAGGGTATTTTAGACATTTCTCAATTATTGGTAAGTTAGAAATTTAGTAAAAATTGTTAGAAAAATGATTAAGTGTAGAATTTTGTGAGAAAATGAATTAATTGAATTTGAGTGGAAAATAGAAAAGAAAGAAAAAGGGATAAGAAAAGAAATAGGAGAGAAAAAGAAAGAAAAGAGAAATAGAGAGAAAAAGGAGAGAAAGAAAGAGGAAGAAGAGAAAGGAGAAGGAAATTTGGGAAAACTTAGCAAATCATCAAGAACAATCATCTAGTAAGCTTGGAATCCGGGTAAGGGTGTGAAATCTTATTATCTTATCAATGTGTATCATTAAGTATGATTGTGTTGTTGTTGTTGTGGATTTTTATGAGTTTTTGTATAAACCCATATTTTGTAAAATTGCTTGGAAATCGATTAATGTGGTTGAAATCATGTTGTTAGTGTCCATAATTGTTGGTATATGATAGATACTTGTTATTGGACATTGTATTGGCAATTTTCTGGTGTGTAGGTGAGATTTGGGGTGTTTTGGATTGGAACCCGTAAGCAAAAATTATGCAGAAATTTTTTTCAGATTTTTCCAGGTCATACGCGTATGGGGCATGTTCATACACGTATGAACCTTGGCAATACGCGTAATGGGGGCGAGCCATGGGCCAATACGCGTATGGTTTTCCTTTTCACTCGGCCATCTGTCCATTTGCGTATGATAGCGTAGCATTTCAGGGCAATACGCGTACGAGCTTGGGCATTACGCGTACGGACTTTTACACGTGAACTTTGGGAAAAAATGGGCCTCTGCCCGTACGCGTATGACATGTGCCCGTACGCGTATGGCCAGAAGAGTTGTAAAAATGGGATTTTTCAAAATGCCGTTTTTGGTTTCGTCCGTAACTTTTGTTCTGTTTTTCCGATTTTTACATTCTTGGTATCGCTGTGAAGCTATTGAGCTGTACTTTCTTATTATGATGATTTGGAAATTGTTAGCCAATTAAATAAATCGGGAAAGTCGGGAATAGTGTCATTTAGCGACTTTTACCGTTTTGAATGTGTGTTTGGATGTGAATCATACAATAGTGCATTGATGTGAATGTATATAAATTGTATGTGATTGAAGGAGATGAATGCATGATTATATTGTGAATATGTATGCATTTCAAGAATGTCTTGCGTCATTTGCATGTGAAGCATAATGATGTGCATTCTTGTGTTGAGGGATTCTAATGAGAATCTGTTGTAACGTCGTGTGCCCGTGTGGGGTGTGAGCGATGGTTATAGACGATCGTGTGTCTTATACAAGGAGGTGTGAGCGATCGGGTCGTGTGCCTTATACAAAGAGGTGTGAGCGATCCATAAACGTCGTGTGCCTTAAAAATAAGAGGTGTGAGCGATCAGATCGGATCGTGTGCCTTAAAAATAAGAGGTGTGAGCGATGGGGAACATCGTATGCCCGACGGGGAGTTACAGTGATGTAACGAGCGATGGTTCCAGCAGAGTTCCTGAGTGAACTTGAGATGATTGAGTCGGCACCGCATTGCATTTGCATAGAGTCGTGAGTCGGTCTCTATGATTTGCATTTATCATCTTTATAATGGTGCATTGATGAATAAACATAAATGTGTATTTTTATGCTAAGATATATAATTATATGCATTGTTATTATGATAATATTTCTCACCCTTCTGCTGTTTTATGATGCTCTATGAGGCATTGCAGAGTAGGTATGCTGGTGGTCTTTTTGTGAAGCGTGTCTTCATCCTTTTGGTCGGTCGGCTCTGATATGTAGCACCGGGTAGCTAGGATGGCTATGATTCTTTTGTGATACATTTGTACATGTATCTTGTTGATGAATGGTTATGTAAACATGAATTATGTTGGTGGATAATACTTGATGATGTATATATGTATATATATGTTAGTTGTTATTCAATGTTTAGATTTTCCGCTTTTATTCTAAATATTGAGATGTGGGTGTAAGGACTAAGTTCCTCTGTTGCAAAGTTACCCCACTGTTGCATATCAATTGTTGAGCAGGTGTTGAATGTTTTAATTTCATGTATAATGTGACATACCTCTTTTATACTATGTTTATAATTATACTCTGACGAAATTTTTAATATGTGCCTAAATGATTAAATGTGATTATTTGGGGGTATAGAAAGGGGGTGTTACATTAAGTAGTATCAGAGCCAGAGTTGAGTCAGTTGTGTCTGTCTTGTTGTTGTGTTGGTTGAATTGTTGTTTAACTTTGTTGTCATTTTTGGGAATGATCAGAATATGGCTTGTAGGAACGACAATGCGATGGCTGCTGCTTTGGAAGCAATGGCTAGGGCGGTGCAAGGTGCGCCGAACGTGAATGCTAATGACGAGTTCAGGAAGAATCAACCACCGATCTTCAAAGGAAAATTTGATCCCGATGGTGCTCAACTTTGGTTGAAAGAGATTGAAAGGATCTTTAGAGTCATGGACTGTGCGGAGGAGAATAAGGTAAGGCTTGGGTCTCACATGCTGAAGGAAGAAGCCGACGACTGGTGGGTCGGTATGCGTCAAGTTCTTGAGGTGGATGATGAAGAGGTAACTTGGGATTTATTTTGTACCGAGTTCTTGAGGAAGTATTACCCTGAAAGTGTGAAAGGGAAGAAGGAGATGGAGTTCCTTGAATTGAAACAAGGTAGTATGTCCGTGGTGGACTATACTGCTAAATTTGGGGAGTTGGTTCAATTCCATCCTCACTATGCCACGATTACTGATGAGTTCTCAAAGTGTATTAAGTATGAGAATGGTATGCGTCCTGAGATTAAACAAGTTGTGGGATATCAAAGGATAAGAAGGTTTTCGGATTTGACGGAATGTTGTAGAATCTTCGAGGAAGATAGCAAGGCTCGTTCTACACATTATAAAAGTTTGAATGAGAGGAAGGGAAAGCAACACGCTAGAAGTGGACCTTATGTGACACCCGCTGATAAGGGCAAGCATAGGGGAAAATTTGAGAAGAGATCTGGAGGTTCCGGTTCCATTAAGTGTTACAAGTGTGGTGAAATGGGTCATAAATCATTTGAGTGTGGGAAGGCAGTGGCGAAATGTTCTAACTGTGGAGGCCTTGGGCATGCTACTACTGATTGTAGAAGGAATGTGGTGAAATGTTTTAATTGTGGGGAACCTGGTCACATTAGCACGAAGTGTCCGAATCCGAAGAAAGCTCCAACTGGTGGGAAGGTATTTTCTTTGGCAGGAACTCAGACTTCAAGTGCATATCGTCTGATTAAAGGTACTTGCTTTATTAATAGTACACCTTTAGTTGCTATTATTGATACGGGAGCGACTCATTCGTTTATTTCATCTGAGTGCGCGAAGCGTTTGAATCTTGTGTTGTCTCTGATGGATGGTAAGATGGTTATTGATACTCCATCAATGGGGTCAGTAACTACTTCTTTGGTTTGTTTGAGTTGTCCTTTGACCATTTATGGTAAAGACTTTGAGATGGATTTAGTGTGTTTGCCGTTGGAAGGGTTGGATGTGGTCTTGGGTATGAATTGGTTGCAATTTAATAGGGTTCATATTGATTGCTATCACAAGTTAGTGAGGTTTCCTTCTTTGGAAGATGACGAAGTCTCGAGTTTCTTATCTACTAAAGAGTTGAAGAAACTTATAGCGGACGAAGCTCAATTGTTCGGTTTTTTTGCATCTTTAACTGTGGATAGTCAAGTGTCACTTGATGTGTTTCCTGTTGTGTGTGATTTTCCTGAAGTGTTTCCTGAGGATATTAAGGATGTACCGCCGGAAAGAGAAGTTGAGTTTTATATTGATCTAGTTCCGGGTACTAGACCGATTTCGATGGCACCGTATCGTATGTCGGCATCAGAGTTGGTAGAATTGAAGAAGAAATTGAATGACTTGTTGGACAAGAGATTTCTAAGACCAAGTGTTTCTCCTTGGGGTGCTCCGGTATTGTTGGTAAAGAAGAAGGATGGGAGTATGCGGTTATGCATTGATTATCGACAATTGAACAAGGTGACAATTAAGAACAAGTATCCGCTTCCAAGGATCGATGATTTGTTGGACCAATTGGTTGGTGCGCGTGTTTTTAGCAAGATTGATTTGAGATCGGGATATCACCAGATTCGTGTGAAAGAAGAGGATATTCAAAAGATGGCCTTTAGGACACGGTATGGCCATTACGAATATTCCGTGATGCCATTCGGGGTTTCTAATGCGCCGGGTGTGTTTATGGAATACATGAATCGTATTTTTCATGAACAGTTGGATCGTTTTGTGATTGTGTTCATCGACGATATTTTGATTTACTCTAAGTCTCAAGAGGAGCATGAGGAGCATTTGAGGATTGTGTTACAAATTTTGAAAGAGAAACAATTGTATGCTAAGTTGTCGAAATGTGAGTTTTGGTTGTCGGAAGTAAGTTTTCTTGGACATGTTATTTCCGGTAGTGGTATTAGTGTTGATCCATCCAAGATTGATGCGGTGATGCAATGGGAGGCTCCTAGATCGGTTACGGAAATTCGAAGCTTTTTAGGATTGGCGGGTTATTATCGGAGGTTTATTGAGGGATTTTCGAAGTTGGCACTTCCGTTAACGCAATTGACTTGTAAAGGAAGGTCTTTCATTTGGGATATTCATTGTGAACAGAGTTTTAATGAGCTAAAAGGAAGGTTGACAACGGCTCCGATCTTGATTTTGCCAAATCCGACGGAACCATTTGTTGTGTATTGTGATGCTTCTTTGGTTGGTTTAGGTGGTGTTTTGATGCAAGATGGAAAAGTTGTGGCTTATGCTTCAAGACAATTGAGAGTGCATGAAAAGAATATCCTACACATGACTTGGAGTTAGCAGTCGTGGTGTTTGTTTTGAAAATTTGGAGGCACTATCTTTATGGTGCAAGATTTGAAGTTTTTAGTGATCACAAGAGCTTGAAATATTTATTTGATAAAAAAGAATTGAACATGAGACAAAGAAGGTGGTTAGAGCTTTTGAAAGATTATGATTTTGATTTGAATTACCATCCGGGTAAGGCAAACGTGGTGGCCGATGCTTTGAGTCGGAAGTCGTTACATATGTCCTCATTGATGATGAGAGAATGGGAACTTTTGGAGAATTTTAGAGACTTGAGTTTGGTTTGTGAAATGACGCCGAGAAGTGTGAGACCAAGTATGCTACATGTTACGAATGATTTTCTTGCAACCGTATGTGAAAAGAAAAAGTTGGATTTGAAGTTTGTTGATTTGATGATTAACGAGAATGAGGATTTCAAGGTTGATAATTTTGGAGTTTTGAGATTTCGTGGTCGTGTTTGTATTCCCGATGATGCGGAGTTGAAAAAGATGATATTGGAAGAAGGACACCGAAGTAACTTAAGTATTCATCCGGGAGCGAATAAAATGTATCAAGATTTGAAGAAAATCTTTTGGTGGTCCGGGTTAAAGAGAGATGTAGCTCAATTTGTGTATGCGTGCTTAACTTGTCAAAAGTCTAAGGTGGAACATCAAAAGCCTAGTGGATTGATGCAACCGTTGGACATTCCAGAGTGGAAATGGGATAGTATATCGATGGATTTTGTTACGGGATTGCCGAATACGCAAAGAGGTCATAATTCCATTTGGGTAATCGTTGATAGGCTTACTAAATCTTCTCACTTCCTTCCAATTGATATTAGTTATCCTTTGGAGAGGTTAGCCGAGATTTATATTCTTGCGGTTGTGAAGTTACATGGAGTTCCTAAGAGTATTGTATCGGATAGAGATCCTAGATTCACATCGAGGTTTTGGGAGAGTTTACAAAAGGATTTGGGTTCTAAGTTAAGATTGAGTTCGGCTTATCATCCACAAACGGATGGTCAAACCGAGAGGACGATTCAATCGTTGGAGGATTTATTGCGTGCTTATGTGCTCGAGCAAGGTGGTGCTTGGGATAGTTATTTGGCATTGATTGAGTTCACCTACAATAACATTTTTCATTCAAGTATAAGTATGGCACCATTTGAGGCTTTGTATGGTCGGAGATGTCGAACTCCTTTGTGTTGGCATGAAACCGGTGAGAGGACGATAGTTGGACCAGAGATGGTACAACAAACGACGGAGAAAGTGAAGTTTATCCGTGAGAAGATGAAAGCTTCTCAAAGTAGACAAAAGAGCTATCATGACAAGAGAAGAAAAGATCTAGAGTTTCAAGAAGGCGACCATGTGTTTTTGAGAGTTACGCCGGTTACGGGTGTGGGTTGTGCTTTGAAGTCGAAGAAATTGACTTCTCGTTTTATTGGCCCGTATCCGATTTCTGCACGAGTTGGTGTTGTGGCTTACCGTGTGGCGTTGCCTCCGAATCTTTCGAATTTGCATGATGTATTCCATGTTTCGCAACTTCGGAAGTATGTTCCGGATCCGTCACATGTTATTCCTATGGACGAGGTTGAAGTGAGAGATAACCTTACGGTTGAAACTTTACCGAATAGGATTTTGGACCGTGAAGTTAAGAAGCTAAGAGGCAAGGATATTGCACTTGTGAAAGTAGCGTGGGGAGGCGCTGCGGAAGGCGATATGACTTGGGAACTAGAGAGTAGGATGTGAGAGTCGTATCCGGAGTTGTTTGAATCAGGTAATATTTTCGAGGACGAAAATTTCTAAAGTGGGGGAGAGTTGTAACGCCCCGATTCCAATTATTCCCATTTTGTTGAGTCTTTTATTTAAATTGAGTGATAAATCATTTTATTTGTGAAATTGGTATGTTCATATGCTATGTGACATGTTATGATATTTTACCGTTTTGAGAGTTTTCGGGGAAATTAGAATGGAGGGTATTTTAGACATTTCTCAATTATTGGTAAGTTAGAAATTTAGTAAAAATTGTTAGAAAAATGATTAAGTGTAGAATTTTGTGAGAAAATGAATGAATTGAATTTGAGTGGAAAATAGAAAAGAAACAAAAAGGGATAAGAAAAGAAATAGGAGAGAAAAAGAAAGAAAAGAGAAATAGAGAGAAAAAGGAGAGAAAGAAAGAGGAAGAAGAGAAAGGAGAAGGAAATTTGGGAAAACTTAGCAAATCATCAAGAACAATCATCTAGTAAGCTTGGAATCCTGGTAAGGGTGTGAAATCTTATTATCTTATCAATGTGTATCATTAAGTATGATTGAGTTGTTGTTGTTGTGGATTTTTATGAGTTTTTGTATAAACTCATATTTTGTAAAATTGCTTGGAAATCGATTAATGTGGTTGAAATCATGTTGTTAGTGTCCATAATTGTTGGTATATGATAGATACTTGTTATTGGACATTGTATTGGCAATTTTCTGGTGTGTAGGTGAGATTTGAGGTGTTTTGGATTGGAACCCGTAAGCAAAAATTATGCAGAAATTTTTTTCTGGTTTTTCCAGGTCATACGCGTATGGGGCATGTTCATACGCGTATGAACCTTGGCAATACGCGTAATGGGGGCGAGCCATGGGCCAATACACATATGGTTTTCCTTTTCACTCGGCCATCTGTCCATTTGCGTATGATACGCGTATCATTTTAGGGCAATACGCGTACGAGCTTGGGCATTACGCGTACGGACTTTCACACGTGAACTTTGGGAAAAAAATGGGCCTCTGCCCGTACGCGTATGACATGTGCCCGTACGCGTATGGCCAGAAGAGTTGTAAAAATGGGATTTTTCAAAATGCCGTTTTCAGTTTCGTCCATAACTTTTGTTTCGTTTATCCGATTTTTACATTGAGCTGTACTTTCTTATTATGATGATTTGGAAATTGTTAGCCGATTAAATAAGTCAGGAAAGTCGGGAATAGTGTCATTTAGCGACTTTTACCATTTTGAATGTGTGTTTGGATGTGAATCATACAATAATGCATTGATGTGAATGTATATAAATTATATGTGATTGAAGGAGATGAATGCATGATTATATTGTGAATATGTATGCATTTCAAGAATGTCTTGAGTCATTTGCATGTGAAGCATAATGATGTGCATTCTTGTGTTGAGGGATTCTAATGAGAATCCGTTGTAACGTCGTGTGCCTGTGTGGGGTGTGAGCGATGGTTATAGACGATAGTGTGCCTTATACAAAGAGGTGTGAGCGATCGGGTCGTGTGCCTTATACAAAGAGGTGTGAGCGATCCATAAATGTCGTGTGCCTTAAAAATAAGAGGTGTGAGTGATCAGATCGGATCGTGTGCCTTAAAAATAAGAGGTGTGAGCGATGGGGAACATCGTATGCCCGACGGGGAGTTACAGTGATGTAACGAGCGATGGTTCCAGCAGAGTTCCTGAGTGAACTTGAGATGATTGAGTCGGTACCGCATTGCATTTGCATAGAGTCGTGAGTCGGTCTCTATGATTTGCATTTATCATCTTTATAGTCGTGCATTGATGAATAAACATAAATGTGTATTTTTATGCTAAGATATATAATTATATGCATTGTTATTATGATAATATTTCTCACCCTTCTGCTGTTTTATGATGCTCTATGAGGCATTGCAGAGTAGGTATGCTGGTGGTCTTTTTGTGAAGCGTGTCTTCATCCTTTTGGTCGGTCGGCTCTGATATGTAGCACCGGGTAGCTAGGATGGCTATGATTCTTTTGTGATACATTTGTACATGTATCTTGTTGATGAATGGTTATGTAAACATGAATTATGTTGGTGGATAATACTTGATGATGTATATATGTATATATATGTTAGTTGTTATTCAATGTTTAGATTTTCCGCTTTTATTCTAAATATTGAGATGTGGGTGTAAGGACTAAGTTCCTCTGTTGCAAAGTTACCCCACTGTTGCATATCAATTGTTGAGCAGGTGTTGAATGTTTTAGTTTCATGTATAATGTGACATACCTCTTTTATACTATGTTTATAATTATACTCTGACGAAATTTTTAATATGTGCCTAAATGATTAAATGTGATTATTTGGGGGTATAGAAAGGGGGTGTTACATTGGTAATGGCAGGCGGCGGCGAATGATTGTTAGGGTTTTGAAACCCATTTTTTGAAAGTGAGACCAACGAGAGATTCTGAGGGAGAGATGAGAGTATCAGCGTTTCCTTCCCATTCTTTTTTTAAAATAGTCTTTTTTAACCTTTTATAAAACAATATTGTTATTAAATTTAACCTTTTTATATTAAAACATAATCTTTTTTCTATGTATTAAAAATAAACTTTTATAATAAAACTTTTTATAATAAAAATAAACTCTTTTATGATAAAAGATAAAGTTCTCTCTCTTTAAATTTAAAAATAAACTTATAATAAAAATCAACTTTTTTTTATTAGTAGAAGTAAAATCTTTCAAATTATATAAAACTTTTTTTTCTTCTTCTAAACATAACTAAAAAATGATAATAATAATTTGATTTCCCTTTTAATAATAAACATAGGATAATAATTTTTTTTCCTTTTTTAATCTAAAAAAAATTAGAAAGAAACTAATTAACGAGAGGGAAACTAAAAAACGAGAGGGAAATTTTGGCGAGGTATATTTTTTTGGGCTTGGGCCACAGTTTGAAGTGAAAATTATAATTCCGCGGTTTTTCTTTGTGGCTTAAAATATCTACAGTTTTCTGACCGTGACTTAAATATAAGTGTGATTTTGTAACCGTGGCAATTGAAGAAAAGGCCACAGTTTCACACTCCAGATTCAATATTTCTAAACATATGTCTACGATTTGAAAACCCTGGCCAAAGCTTGTATATGGCCACAGTTTTTGAGTTGTGGAAAAATTTAGCGTGGCCGTAGGCCATTTTTCTTGTAGTGTTCTAAAATATTAAATTGATAAATAATAATGGTTAAATTATCAAAATAAATGGCCAAAAGTTGCAACTCTCTAGAATTGAACCAAATACCTTATTGTGACAAAGTGCGTGGTCATAAGGTGCAACCACTAGCTCAACACACCTTTTCATGAAAAAGTTTGTTGCTTTTTGATATACAATGGTTCGCGAATGGTCATGTTTGGAATCAAATGAAACATTGTTTCTCCACACTAATTGATACAAGTTTTCTTATAAATAGAGATACTTGGTAGCCATAAAATACACACAAAAATTAGTTGTTTCTAGTCCAAAAAATTATATCTATGTCATTTCTTTATTTTTCTTGTGCACATGAATAAATGAAGGAACTTTATTCTGTAAAATATGGTTGATCGACATGCTTAATGTGAAAATGCGATTCATGTTAAGGTTTCCAAAGTATCCTGAAGGGGATTTGCCGATTAACCCATTTGCATCCAATTTTCATAAATTGCTGGGGGCGAATCGAAACTAAAGCTTAGTGTAAACAAATGCTTCAGAATTGATCGTACCTGGATCAGACAGTTGATAGTGGCCAACGGCGTCTGGAACAGCAGCTCCGCTGATGGTGAGAGACGGCGCGGGGCGGGGGGGGGGGGGGGGTGTACCTGCAAGGTACTCCGACGCTCAAGTGAGAGAATGCACAAAGTAATGGCAAATACAGAGATGAGAGTAAGAAAGTGTGTCTAACCTGACCCTCTCAAGTGAGAGGGTATTTATAGAGAGCCCCCAGCGCGGGGCCAACGGTTACCTACAGTGGGCTGAATCAACTAGGCCCACTCCAAGTAACTGCTAGGGTTTACGTGTAGTTGTGAAGACCAGCACGTGGTCTTCGCCCTAGAGTAACTGCTCCTAGATTTCCGGAAGTAGGGCGGACCGAATCCTTCGGACGTGGGAGGTTACTTGGAACGTGTCCATGTGGTATGGACCGTTGGGTACTCCTCGCGGGAAGGAGCCTTCTGTGTCGAGGAGATATGAAGCCCGTAGAATGGACATGGCCTCGTGGGGAAGAGCATTCTGTGTCGAGGAGATATGAAGCCCGTAGAATGGACATGGCCTCGCGGGGAGGAATCATGTCCGTCGAGGAGTGATGTGTAGAATTCTCGCGGGGTGAAGCTAATCTGTCGGGGAGGTACATCTCAGCAGGGTGTGATGTCCTCCTTTCCTATTGTCCCAAGTGCCCGACACTGCCAAAGTGTCCGGCGAAACTGTGGCTTGCACGTGGCAGTCATGTGTCTTGCCGATGGGCCTTATTGGGCCTCCCCAGGCTATATGGGTTGGGCCTGCTCGACTGTTGGACAGCCTCGGCTCAGTCCAGAACAGGAGCCCCCCGAGAGAGGAACCGAGGAGGCCATTCTCGTGCTCGAAGTTCCTACGGTCACACACAAGTCGGGCATCGGACAGTTGTGTCTGGTCCTAACGCCGGGGAGATGAGGGGTTTCAGATTCGAAACGTTGGTGAAAATCGAAAGGACACGCGTGGGAGGATGAACGGCTGCATGTGTGTCGCGTGTCGTCTGTCATCATTACCTAGGGCGGCTAGCTAGGGTAGCGCACTCAAGTGCCCTATGTCCCTCGAGTTCCGCGAAAACCACTATAAAAACTCCTCCCCTCATTCATTTTCCCACTTTTTTCGTTTCTCTCTCAATAATCCCTCTCCTTCTCTCTCTATCTTCTACAGCAGCCGTTCGCCGCCGTCAACTGCCAGAACTCCGCACCGGAAACCTAAATCGTCGCCTACAAGGTATTTGTTCAAAAATTGACCTTTTTCTTGCATTTCCTCTTGATTTTAACTAGCGTATCGCACTTCCTTGGTGAACTGATGAAGTTCCCATGAGAAATGAAAGGGTTCCTGGCAAATACGACGGGAATCTTTTGTTGTTGAGAGAAGAAGTGTTAAGAACTTCTCTCGCTTTTGTTGAATGTCTCGGGGACAAGGGATGAATATCACGGGGACGCGATGAATGTCCTGGGGTCCCCAATGGTTACTCTTTTCGTTAGCGTTATGGGAAAAAGTGGCAGAATTTTCCGGGGAGGCGATGAGTTCCCTGGTGACCATGTTGTTCCCCGACCGGCTATGTCGGGGAAACGAGAAAGCCTTGCCCCTTCCTCGCCCGTTCGCTTGAACAACGATGGAGGGGTGAATTTGATATGACCCATCGAATTCACCGTTTCCTTCTGCTTTTCAGGTAAATGGACGGTTTGGCTGCGAAGGTGGCCGTAGGATCCTTTGAAGAAGACGACCACCCAGAATCTCCTATGGCTCATATGGCCTTTGTATAAGAGCGCCCGCTCGAGGAGTGGGTCTGCGACGAAGCCCTAGAGATGTCGTCTATCTTTGTCTACAGAGATGTGGAAGATGCATTCTGTACCGTCGAGCATCGGCTAATTGGGTCTGATAAATCGTTGAAGGTTCTCCGCCCTGAAGAGCATCACCGAATATGCTCGCCTTACCGAGGAATGTGTATCCCGTTATACGAGTTCATGTTCGACGAAGCGGGGTGGAGGCTGCCCTTCACGGATTTCCAAGAGGGGGTCTTCGCCTGGTTGAAGTTGGCACCCTCGCAAATTCACCCGAACTCGTTGGCCTTTATCCGGGCTTTTGAGCTTGTTTGTAAACACCTGAAAATCGGGGCGACAATGTCCCTCTTCTTTCGAATATTCCATCTTCAAAGATCGACGGCCGGTGGACGACACGGCTGGGTGTCCTTTAAGCAAAACAAAGCTCTGTTCCACACGTATTTGGATTCCATCCGAGATTTCAAGTACCGTTACTATTTTGTGAAGCCGGTCACCCTTGGGGCTGTCAACTCGCTGTACTGGAGAGTTACCCGTGAAGTAGACGGTCGCTCCAAGGAAGTTCTGGAGCCGAAGTTCCCCCTGTACTGGACGGAGGAACACTTCAAAAAGGGGTGGATAAATACAAGGTGAAACACAATAAGTTGGACGTCGACGACCGGGCAGCTTATGATAAGATCGTCGCGTTCGTGGAAAGCTTCAATGAAGCTCAGTACGAAACACTGGATGGCGAGCCTATAACGGGAGTAGACAGGCAGGTGATGAAGCAACGTCGCTTGATCAATACCTGTGTTCTACTCGAGACCTTCTCCGATGAAGAAGCAGATGAGTTGTTAGGTGGTGACAACATCCTCGACCTAAGCTTCCCTCGCGTCTGCATACCTTGCCTTACTAATGTTTTCTTTCTTTTTGCAGGGAAAATGGCCGGAGCTGAGGAGAGGATCAAGAGGTTGAAGGCGAATAGGGCTCGGGAAGAGCAGGCTCGGGGAGAGCCATCTCATTCAAAGGGTCAAGATGTTGCTCCTTCTGGGGCCACGCCGGAGGGTGTTTCCTCTGCTGCGATGCCCGAAGGTTCCAGTCAATCCCAGCTCGCTTTGACTGCGACGGGGACTTCAGGTAGGCGCACACCTCCTGCTGGGAGCCATTCTGCGGGTAATCAAGGGACGCCGAAATGGCTACAGATTTCGAATGCGGAGTTTGTCGACCTGGCCCACGAAGAAAGTCCCCCACCTCCTCCAAGCTACGTACTCCCACCATGCCATCTCAAGCCCCGCTTCTTCTCTGAAGTCATCTATTCTCGCGTCCCTCCCTCTGAAATCCAAGCTGTGCTGGGGACTGCTGCGGAGGCGAGGAGGAGAACGATCTTTGAGGACATGTCTGCCGTTATGCGGCTCTGTTCAACTGCTATTGTCCTGAACGATGAAACCCGCCCCACTGCTGAACTTTCTCGACTGCAAGAAAGGCTCGAGACCTTGGAGGTTGAACTGCTAGACCTGCCTAAAGAGTTGAAGGAATGCAGGGACCTGAATAGAGAATAGAGCGAGCAGCTGCAGCGGGCGGAGACAAAGCTAAGGGAAGCTGAGGAAGCGAAGAAAGGTCATCTTGCCCGGATCACCGAGGTGAAGGCAGAGGAGAAGTGTAACACCCCCTTTCTATACCCCCAAATAATCCTTTAGGCACATATTAAAAATTTCGTCAGAGTATAATTACAAACATGGTATAAAAGAGGTATGTCACATCAATTATGAAATTAAAACATACAACACCTGCTCAACAAAATGATATGCAACAGTGGGGTAACTTGCAACAGAGAGACTTAGTCCTTACACCCACATTTCAATATTTAGAATAAAAGCGGAAAATCTAAACATTGAATAACAACCAACATATATACATCGCCAAGTATTATCCACCAACATATTTCATGTTTACGTAAACATTTATCAACAAGATACATATACAATGTATCACAAAAGAATCATAGCCCTCCTAGCTACCCGGTGCTACATATCAGAGCCAACCGACCAAAAGAATGAAGACACACTTCACAAAAAGACCACCAGCATACCTACTCTGCAATGCCTCATAGAGCATCATAAAACAGCAGAAGGGTGAGAAATATTATCATAATAACAATGCATATAATTATATATAATAGCATAAAATTACACATATTTCACATTCTCACTCATATACATCGCAATGTATCCATATATATATAAAACCAAGCATACACATCAGGCATACTTTCACAATTCTTATCATTCCACATAAACATACACAAATGTTTATTTCACCAATGCATCATTTAAAGATGAGAAATGCAAATCATAGAGACAGACTCACGACTCTATGCAATTGCAATGCGGTACCGACTCAATCATCTCAAGTTCACTCAGGAACTTCTGCTGGAACCATCGCTCGTTACCAAAGTAACTCCCCGTCGGGCCTACGATGTTCACCCACCGCTCACACCTCTACCAAGAGAGGCTCACGGTGTTTATGGATCACTCACACCTCCACCAAGAGAGGCTCACGACCCGATCTCTCACACCTCCACCAAGAGAGGCTCACGATCGTCCATAACCATCGCTCACACCTCCGCCGAGAGAGGCTCACGATGTTATAGCGGATTCTCATTAGAATCCCTCAACACAAGAATGCACATCATTATGCTACACATGATAATGACTCAAGACATTCTTGAAATGCATACATATTCACAATATATACATGCATTCATCTCATACAATCACATACAATCCTTATACCTTCACATCAATGCACTATTGTATGATTCACAGTCAAACATACATGCAAAATGGCAAAAGTCGCTAAATAGCACTATTCCTGACTTTTCCGACTTATTTAATCGGCTAACAATTTCCAAATCATCATAATCATATAGTACAGCTCAATAGCTTCACAACGATACCAAGAACACAAAAATCGGATAATCGGAACAAAAGTTACGGACGGAAACGAAAAACACATTTTGAAAAATCTCATTTTTACCATTCCTCTGGCCATACGCGTACGGGCACATGTCATACACGTACGGGCAGAAGCTCATTTTTCCCAAATTCCACGTTGAAACCCCCATACGCGTAATGACCTCCTTCATACGCGTAATGACCTAAAGTTCTACGCGTATCATACGCAAATGGGCAGATGGCCGAGTGAAAAGAAAAACCATACGCGTATTGGCCCATGGCTCACCCACCATACACGTATTTCCAAGGTCCATATGCGTATGAACATGCCCCATACGCGTATGACCTGGAAAAACCAGAAAAAATTTTCTGCAGAATTCTGTTCTGCGTTTCCCCACTCCCAATTCACCAATTCATCACCTAAAACTCCGAAAACAACATTTGGAAGTGTACCAATACATATTAAACATGTATAGACCAACAAGAACACAATCAACACAAATTTGAACACATTTGGATCAATTTCCAATCAATTTCTCAAAAAGGGTTTATACCCAAAACTCATAAAATCAATCAACAACAACAACAACTCATACATAATCACATACATTGATAAGATAACAATGTTTCACACCCTTACCCGGATTCCAAATGATCTAGCTCTCGTTCTTGATGATTTCCACTCTTTTTTCCTCTTTTCTTCTCTTTTTCCCTCTTCCTCTTTCTTTCTCTTCTTTTTCTTTCTATCTTTCTCTATTTCTCTCTAATTCTCTTTTCTATCTATTTTTCTTTCTTTTCTATTTCTTTTCTCTCATTTTCCACTAAATCAATTAATTCATTTTTCTCACAATATTCTAATTCCACAAAATTTCTAACTTATAATTAATTGAGAAAAGTCTAAAATACCCTTCATTCTAATTTCCCCGAAAACTCTCGAAAACGGTAAAATAACATTTAACACACCAATTTAACAAATAAAATAATTTATCACCCAATTAAAATAAAAGACTCAAGAATAATGGAATAATCAAAATTTGGGCGTTACAAGAAGCGGCTCAAGGAGAGGGTCGCAGAGCTGGAGGAGGCTGTTCGGCCAGCTGAAGGTGAAACTGAAGAGGATATGCTCCTAACCTCTCGGGCAGCTCTGGTGGTCAAACTCAGGAGAGTCGAGCAGGATCTCCGGCTAGCCGAGGATGATACTCTTGAGGCCGCGGACATAGGGTTCCGAAATGCAGTGGCGCAGCTTCGGATCCTAAATCCCGGCCTTGTGACCGACGGGGCTGATGCTAACTGCGAGGTGGTCGATGGCCGGATGGTGCTACCCGGGCAAGAAGGAAATGCCAACGAAGGAGGTGGGCCAGACGGTGCTGCTACCGCTGCTGAGACTGCTGCTGTGTAGGAATATAGTTTACTTGGCCTGCGTACCACTTTGTTGTTTTGCCCGGCTTGTGGGCCAAGGGCTTATTGATGTAATATTCGTACAATGGGTTTTGGCCGATTCTAATACTTCGCTTTGCCTCTTTATTTATTTTGCTTGTGTGTGATACTTTATACATTACTTATTTTTGCCTAAGTAGTTGGGATCGCTGGCGCCTTGGGAGTTTGCTCGACTCTGATGATCCTCGAATGTGAAGAATGCTAGTCGAGTGGTCGGGGGTTGTACTCCGACCTTCAACGAGGCTAAGAAGTCGGTCGAGGTCTTAGCTTCGTGGCGTGAACTTCCCATCGCGAGCTGGGTGTTCTGCCTATTTGGTACGTCAACGACGGAGCTCGGTTGAGGTCTCCTCGTCGGGCCAAAAAGTCTCACGCATACACTTCGTGGTTTTTGGCCGTCGTGTGTTATATAGAGGTGTCGCGCATGTACCGTTGCACGCCCCCGTGGTCGCGACGTCGTACTATCCCGGGCAGTGTCTAACTGTAATATTGTTTGAGCTTCTCAGCATTCCATGGTCGAGCAAGTTGTTCACCGTGGAGGTTTTCTAGGTAATAGGCACCCGTCCCCGTCTTTGCAATGACACGGTATGGGCCCTCCCAGTTTGCGGCCAGCTTTCCTTCGCGTGAATCTTTCTGATTTCTCCGTAGGACAAGGCTTCCTACTTGGAAGTCTCGTTTGATAACTTTGTCATTATAACGCAAAGTTATTTTTTGTTTTAAAGAGGCTTCTTGGAGGGAAGCGCCGGTCCTTATCTCTTCGACAAGGTCGAGCTCCTCTCGCAGGGCTTCGTTGTTTGTTTCTTCGTCGAGGGGAGCTTCTATCCTCCTCGAGGATTCCCTGATCTCCACGGGGATAACTGCCTCGGTTCCGTACGTTAGGCGAAACGGGGTCTCCCTGGTCGTGGAGTGTGGGGTTGTTCGATACGCCTAGAGGACGCTGTGCAACTCCTCGACCCACCGTTGTTTGGCCTCGCCGAGTCGTCGCTTCAGTCCCCGGAGTATCACTCTGTTCGCTGCTTCGGCCTGCCCATTGGTTTGAGGGTGTTCGACCGACGTGAAGTGCTGTTTTGTGCCCAGTTTGGCGACGAAGCTTTGGAAGTTCCTGTCGGTGAACTGTGTCCCGTTGTCGGTGACAATGGCTTAGGGCACACCGAATCGGGCGAGGATGTTTCTTTTGTAGAAATGGAGTATATTGAAGGCAGTGATTTTGGCCAGCGCCTCTGCCTCTATCCACTTCGTGAAGTAATCTACCCCGACGATGAGGTACTTGTTTTGGTACGACCCTATGACGAAAGGTCCGACGATATCCATTCCCCACCACGCAAACGCCCATGGGGATAACAATGACTTAAGCTCGTTTGGAGGAGCGAGGTGCATGTCCCCGTGTCTTTGACAACGGTCACATTTCTTGACGTGTTCCTTTGCATCATGTTGCATAGTGGGCCAATAATACCCCGTTCGGAGTGCTTTCCGGGCTAGGGACCTTCCGCCGAGGTGCTGGGCATTGATCCTTTCGTGGATTTCTTGGAGGATCCCCAAAACTTTGCTTTCTTCGACGCACCGGAGTAAGGGAATGGAGAATCCTCGACGGTATAGCTTACCTTCGACTACATTGTACGCACATGCCCGCCTCTTGGCTATCCCCGCTTCTTTAGGATCATCGGGCAGTTTGCCCATCATCAAGTACTCGTAAACTGGGGTCATCCAACAGTTTGCGTCCCCGATGGCATTGACCTCTGTGGTCGGTGCGGGTTTGTTTATGCTCGGCTGAGAGAGTATCTCCTGGATAACTGATTTGTTCCCTCCTTTCTTCTTAGTACTCGCAAGCTTGGAGAGCACGTCTGCTCGAGTGTTTTGCTCGCGCGGGATGTGAGCCACCTCCGCGGAGACAAATTTCTCCAACTTTTCTCGCACCAGGGTTAGGTACTCAATGAGACTATCGTTTTTGGCCTGAAATTCTCCCCGAACTTGTGATGCCACGAGCTGAGAGTCTGTAAAGAGTTTGACTTCTTTTGCGCCGAGGTCTTCCGCAAGTCGAAGTCCCGCGAGGAAGGCCTCATATTAGACTTGGTTATTCGATGTCTTGAAGGACAGTTCGAGGGAGACCTCTATCAGGATGCCCTGCTCGTTTTCGAGGATAATGCGCGCTCCGTTACCTTTTGCACTGGAGGCTCCGTCGACGTAAATCGTCCATTTTTGGGAGCCATTGGTCGAGGATTCAGGGACGGTCATTTCCGCTACGAAGTCGGCCAGTACCTGAGCTTTCAAGGAATTTCTTCCTTCGTATCAAAGGTCAAACTCGGATAGCTCCAGAGACCACCGGAGCATTCTCTCCGCCATATCTGGCCGACTGAGGAGCTGTCTGATAGGCTGCTCCATCCTTACCACGATTGTGTGGGCTAGGAAGTAATGACGTAATCTTCTGGCTGCAGATACGAGGGCCAAGGCAACCTTTTCAATCTGTTAGTATCTGAGCTCGGGACCCTGAAGAGCTCTGCTCGTGAAATAAATCGGTTTCTGTCCGTCGGGGGTCTCCCGTATGAGGACAACACTCACCGCTTTGCCGGTGACTGCCAGGTACAAGAAAAGTGTTTCCCCGTTATCTGGTCGGGACAAGACCGGGGGTTGTGACAAGACTTGTTTTAGATGGAGGATGGCTTGTTCGCATTCTTTACTCCATTCAAAAGTTTCCTTCTGTCGGAGAAGCTTAAAAAAAGGGAGTGCGTACTGAGCAGATTTGGCGACAAAACGGGAGAGAGCAGTCAGCATTCCGTTAAGTGACTGGATCGACTTCTTCGAGTTCGGGGTAGGGATTTCGGAGAATGCCCTACATTTTTCAGGGTTTGCCTCGATTCCCCTCTCCATGAGGTAGAAGCCGAGGAACTTCCCTGCGCGAACACCAAAGGTGCATTTGTCGGGGTTGAACCTCATGTGACATTTCCTCGCTGTGTCGAACACTTTCTTGAGATGAGCAGCATGGTCGACTTTCTCTGCGGATTTGACGATCATGTCGTCCATATAGACCTCGAGCACGTCGCCGATATCTGCCCGGAAGACCTTGTTCATCATCCGTTGGTAGGCGGCGTCAACATTTTTCAAGCCGAAGGACATTACGTTATAGTAGCAATTGCCCGACTCGGTCATGAAAGCGGTATGCTGCTTGTCGGCCTCGTCCATGGGGATTTGGTTGTACCCCGAGTAGGCATCCATGAAGGATAGTAATTTGAATCCTGCAGAGTTATCGACCAGCTGGTCGATGTTGGGTAAGGGATAAGAGTCTTTCGGGCATGCCCGATTAAGATCCGTGTAGTCAACGCACAACCTCCATTTTCCATTATTTTTCTTAACGAGTACAACATTTGAGAGCCAAGTCGTGTACTTGGCCTCGGAAATAAAGTTTGCCTCTAGGAGGTCTTTTACAGCTTTTTCAGCAGCCTCCATTTTTTCCGAAGACTGCCTACACCTACGTTGAGCTACAGCCCTAGCGGTCGGATCTACAGTCAGCTGATGATAAGCTACTTCAGGGTCCAGTTCGAGCATCTCTGCAGCACTCCAGGCGAACAAATCTGCATTTTCTCAGAGGCATGCCTTCAGTTGCCTCTTCGCCAGGTCGGGGAGTCCATAGCCAATATTTACGCTTCGATCTGGGTTGTCGCCGAGAGGAACTAGCTCGAAATCTCCGTCTGGGACGGGGTGCGTTGGGTGGAGAGGATGCCCATTGATTTCAACTGGGAGGTCCTTACCTGCGGCTTCTTTCTGCTCCCGGGGAAACCTGCTGTCAAGGCGGGAGTGGAACCTGCACGACGTCTGAAGATGCCCCAGTCTGAGTCTTGGGTTTGACGCCGCTGATGACACTCAGACCCTTGATTGCTGCGTCGAAACATCTTCTGGCCGCCTTGATGTCCCCATGGAGAGTGACCACACGTCCACGCTTCGTGTAGTACTTCATCTTTAGGTGGACTGTTGATGGTACAACCGTCAGTTCCGCCAACGTGGTCCTCCCCATGATGCAGTTGTAGAGGGACGGATAGTCCACCACCAAGAAACGCGTCTTCACCTGTCGGGCAGTTTCCTCAATCCTGAAGGTGACCATCAACTCCACGAAGCCCCATGGTCTGGTGGTCATGCCAATGAAGCCTTGTAGGTCTAACCCTACGTACGGGGACAAGTGTCTCTTGGTCAGCTGGAGGGTCTCGAAGAGGTGGACGTACATGATATCCACAGAGCTCCCCTGGTCAACCAAAATTCTGTGGACATCAAAATTGGCCATCTGTGCCCGGATCAGGAGGGGATGTTGGCGTTAGGTGCCCCACCGGGAAGTTCCTCAAGGTAGAAGGTAATCGGAGTTGATCTTCCATTAACCCTCTCGAGGGTAGGGGCTCGAGGAGTTGTTACCTTCAGTTCGTCGATTTTCCTCTTTATTGACCCTACGGTCAAACGGTCAGGGGCTCCGCCAGATATGACCAGGGCTTGGGGGAAAGACTCCCAGGTACTGCGGGCACTTATTGGCTCTTCTGCTGGGAAGCTCTTCCACATGTTTCGGACAACTTCAGGGTTGTCGAGTTCTCCCGAAAAGCCAAAGTCTTCGGGTCGCGTGATGCTCAACGCGACTTACAGCGATCCGTTGTTGGGAGAAGGAGTTGACTCCTTGACATTCTAGGCCTCCTGGCCGCTGGGACGGGGGGCCTCTTGCTGCTTGGCGTACTTCTTCAGGTACCCCTCTTTAATCAGCGTTTCAATTGCGTCCTTAAGGTGGACGCAATCTTCAGTAACATGTCTGTGACTGCGATGGAACCGGCAGTACTTGGACTTGTCAGCATTTGGTTTGGAAGCCGTCGGTTTCGGGAAGCGGATTCCCCCTTTGACGAACCCCGAATTGGCACAGTCGCTAAAAATACGCGCGCGGGACGCGTTTAGCAGCGTGTAGTCTTTAAAAAGGCCAGATGGTCCCTGTGATTCGCAGGGCTCTTTGGTCCGGGCTTCTTTTTTTCTTTCCCCACCTCACTTAAGTGGAGGGGAGTCTTCTCTTCTCCTGTCTCCACCTCGCCTGGGTGGAGGGGAGTCTTCTTCCTTGTTGCCGCGGGGGCCTTCTCTGTGCCTCGAATTGAGGGCAATTTGTGCAGCATCAGCTTCCTCGAACTCAATATGCGATTGAGCCCTGTCGAGGAGGCCTTCAAAGCTGCGGGGAAGGTGTAGTCCGACGGATTCTGCGAACTTGGATCCCAGTCGCAAACCCTTGATGATGAGATATATTTTGATGTGATCGGTCACGTGGATTTCGATCGCTTCTTTGTTGAACCTCTCGATGTAGCTCCTGAGAGGTTCGTTTTTCCCCTGAAAAATGGCTTCCAGAGAAGCTATCGTCTTCGGATGTCGACGAGAAGCCGTAAAATGTTTTCTGAAGCGCTCCCTCAGGACCTTCCACGACGTGATTGATTCAGATGCTAGGTTTTTGTACCAAGCCATGGCCCCTTTCCGAAGAGTCGCAGGGAATAATCGACATTTGATAGCGCCGAAGACATTCCTGAAATCGAGCAGAGCTTCAAAACTCTCGACATGGTCATCAGGATCAAATGTCCCGTCATATGTCCCCAAGGACGGGGGCCTCTCCAGGCCCTTAGGAATAGGGGCGTCCATGATGTGCCTGGCCAGAGGGGTCCGGTAATCGTCATCCTCGCTGGCTCCCGGAGACACAGAGGGGGAGTGTTGTCCACGAACATAGTGACGCCTCGGGGAGTAGTCCTTTGTGCGGCCTCTGGGCTCCTCGGCGTCTGGCCTGCTCTTTTCATTTTTCGAGGAGCGAACTGGTCCCTTTGGTGGCGGGGAGCGGCGGCGCTTCTAAGGATGTTCCGGCTGAGTACGCTCTGGGCGTGGCCTGCGACCCCTATGAACTGGGGAGGGGCTGCGAGATGCCTTTGGGGATTGCGAATGTCTTGGAAATGGTGGTGGTCGGTGCCTTCGCGGGGAAGTCCGACCACGACCTTTCTCCAGCACCTCGATCTGGATGTTCTGGTTGAAGATCATCTGGTTGGTCTGATTGACCAGAGCAAACAGGGCAGCAGTGCTCGGGTCCACATTTGGCGGCGGGTCCACGGGCTGGAAAACGGACTGGAGGACTGTTTCCTGTCCGTCTTGGTGAGCTGTCTCGTACTCCACCTCCTCAGAAGATGGTGAGGCGGTGAGTCCATCTCTGATGTCGTTCTCCACGACAGGTTGGGCAGCGTTGTTGTCGCCGCAGTTGCCAGTACTGAGTTGCACGATAACGTTGTCTAGAGATTGATTCGCCGACGGGTTGGCCATGATGGTTGTTGAATGGAGAAAGCTTTGGTTTATCGAGCAGAAAAACGGGGAAGCTTACAAATCCCCACAGTAACACCCCCTCTCTATACCCCCAAATAATTACATCATTATCATTTAGGCATATATTAAAAATTTCGTCAGAGTATAATTATAAACATGGTATAAAAGAGGTATGTCACATTACACATGAAATTAAAACATTCAACACCTGCTCAACAATTGATATGCAACAGTGGGGTAACTTTTCAATAGAGGAACTTAGTCCTTACACCCACATCTCAATATTTAGAATAAAAGCGGAAAAATCTAAACATTGAGTCACGACTAACATATATACATCATCAAGTATTATCCACCAACAAAATTCATGTTTACATAAACATTCATCAACAAGATACATATACAATGTATCACAAAAGAATCATAGCCATCCTAGCTACCCGGTGCTACATATCAGAGCCGACCGACCAAAAGAATGAAGACGCGCTTCACAAAATGACCACCAGCATACCTACTCTGCAATGCCTCATAGAGCATCATAAAACAGCAGAAAGGTGAGAAATATTATCATAATAACAATGCATAAAATTATATATTAGCATAAAAATACACATATTCCACATTCCCACCACAATTCATCACAACTCACTCATATACATCACAATGTATATATATGTATTCAAAAAAACCAAGCATACACATCATGTATACTTTCACAATTCTTATCATTCCACATAAACATACACATTTATGTTTATTCAACAATGCACCATTATAAAGATAATAAATGCAAATCATAGAGGCCGACTCACGACTCTATGCAAATGCAATGCGGTACCGACTCAATCATCTCCAGTTCACTCAGGAACTCTGCTGGAACCATCGCTCGTTACCTCACTGTAACTCCCCGTCGGGCATACGATGTTCCCCATCGCTCACACGTCTTATTTTTAAGGCACACGATCAGATCTGATCGCTCACACCTCTTATTTTTAAGGCACACGACGTTTATGGATCGCTCACACCTCTTTGTATAAGGCACACGACCCGATCGCTCACACCTCTTTGTATAAGGCACACGATCGTCAATAACCATCGCTCACACCTCTTTGTATAAGGCACACGATGTTATAGCGGATTCCCATTAGAATCCCTCAACACAAGAATGCACATCATTATGCTTCACATGCAAATGACTCAAGACATTCTTGAAATGCATACATATTCACAATATAATCATGCATTCATCTCATTCAATCACATATAATTTATATACATTCACATCAATGCACTATTGTATGATTCACATCCAAACACGCATTCAAAACGGTAAAAGTCGCTAAATGACAGTATTCCCGACTTTTCCGACTTATTTAATCGGCTAACAATTTCCAAATCATCATAATAAGAAAGTACAACTCAATAGCTTCACAACGATACCAAGAATGTAAAAATCGGATAATCGAAACAAAAGTTACGGACGAAAACGAAAAACACATTTTGAACAATCTCATTTTTACAATTGGCCTGACCATACGCGTATCACCATTCTCATACGCGTATGGCCCCAATTCCTCGCCATTCCCATACGCGTATCACCAATTCCCATACGCGTATGGACAGAATCGTTTTCCTTCACAAATTTCACGTTTTAAAGCCCATACGTGTATGCCCAATCACCATACGCGTATGGCCAGGCAAAATGCAGAAAAAATTCTGCAGAACGTGGTTCTGCGTTTTTCACTCCCAAAATCATCCAATTCATCATCTAAACTCAGAAAAATACCAATTGATAACATCCATATCAGTATTCAAACCTTAAACAACATCAACAACACATTTATGCATACAAAACATGTTTTGATCATCATTCACAACAATTTCTACATTTATGGTTTATACTAAAACTCATAAAAATCAACAACAACAACAACAACAACAACACAATCATACATAATGATATACATTGATGAGATAATAAGATTTCACACCCTTACCCGGATTCCAAGCTTACTAGATGATTGTTCTTGATGATTTCCTAGTTTTCCCCAAGTGTTCTTCACTTTTCTCCTCTTCCTCTTTCTTTCTCTCCTCTTTCTTTCTATTTCTCTTTTCTTTCTTTTTCTCTTCTATTTCTTTTCTTATCTCTTTTTTTTTTCTTTTCTATTTTCCACTCAAATTCAATTAATTCATTTTCTCACAAAATTCTACACTTAATCATTTTTCTAACAATTTTTACTAAATTTCTAACTTACCAATAATTGAGAAATGTCTAAAATACCCTCCATTCTAATTTCCCCGAAAACTCTAAAAACGGTAAAATATCATAACATATCACATAGCATATTAACACGCCAATTTCACAAATAAAATAATTTATCACTCAATTTAAATAAAAGACTCAACAAAATTGGGAATAATTGTAATCGGGGCGTTACAACTCTCCCCCACTTTAGAAATTTTCGTCCTCGAAAATATTACCTGATTCAAACAACTCCGGATACGACTCTTGCATCCTACTCTCTAGTTCCCAAGTCATATCGCCTTCCGCAGCGCCTCCCCACGCTACTTTCACAAGTGCAATATCCTTGCCTCTTAGCTTCTTAACTTCGCGGTCCAAAATCCTATTCGGTAAAGTTTCAACCGTAAGGTTATCTCTCACTTCAACCTCGTCCATAGGAATAACATGTGGCGGATCCGGAACATACTTCCGAAGTTGCAAAACATGGAATACATCATGCAAATTCGAAAGATTCGGACGCAACGCCACCCGGTAAGCTACAACACCAACTCGTGCAGAAATCTGATACGGACCAATAAAACGAGAAGTCAATTTCTTCGACTTCAAAGCACGACCCACACCTGTAACCGGCGTAACTCTCAAAAACACATGGTCACCTTCTTGAAAGTCAAGATCTTTTCTTCTCTTGTCATGATAACTCTTTTGTCTACTTTGAGAAGCTTTCATCTTTTCGCGAGTAAACTTCACTTTTTCCTTCATTTGTTGTACCATCTCCGGTCCAACTATCGTCCTCTCACCGGTTTCATGCCAACACAAAGGTGTTCGACATCTCCGACCATACAAAGCCTCAAATGGTGCCATACTTATACTTGAATGAAAACTGTTATTATAGGTGAACTCAATCAATGCCAAATAACTATCCCAAGCACCACCTTGCTCGAGTACACAAGCACGCAATAAATCCTCCAATGATTGAATCGTCCTCTCGGTTTGACCATCCGTTTGCGGATGATAAGCCGAACTCAATCTTAGCTTAGAACCCAAAGCCTTTTGTAAACTCTCCCAAAACCTCGATGTGAATCTAGGATCTCTATCTGATACAATACTCTTAGGAACTCCATGTAACTTCACAACCGCAAGAACATAAATCTCGGCTAACTTCTCCAAAGGATAGCTAATATCAATTGGAATGAAGTGAGCAGATTTAGTAAGCCTATCAACGATTACCCAAATAGCATTATGACCTCTTTGCGTATTCGGCAACCCCGTAACAAAATCCATCGATATACTATCCCATTTCCACTCCGGAATGTCCAACGGTTGCATCAATCCACTAGGCTTTTGATGTTCCACCTTCGACTTTTGACAAGTTAAGCACGCATACACAAATTGAGCCACGTCTCTCTTTAATCCGGACCACCAAAAGATTTTCTTAAAATCTTGATACATTTTATTCGCTCCCGGATGAATACTTAAGTTACTTCGGTGTCCTTCTTCCAATATCATCTTTTTCAACTCCGCATCATCGGGAATACAAACACGACCACGGAATCTCAAAACTCCAAAATTATCAACCTTGAAATCCTCATTCTCATTCATCATCAAATCAACGAACTTCAAATCCAACTTTTGCCTTTCACACACGGTTGCAAGAAAATCATTCGTAACATGTAGCATACCAAGTCTCACACTTCTCGGCGTCATTTCACAAACCAAACTCAAGTCTCTAAAATTCTCCAAAAGTTCCCATTCTCTCATCATCAATGCGGACATATGTAACGACTTCCGACTCAAAGCATCGGCCACCACGTTTGCCTTACCCGGATGGTAATTCAAACCAAAATCATAGTCCTTCAAAAGCTCTAACCACCTTCTTTGTCTCATGTTCAATTCTTTTTGATCAAATAAATATTTCAAGCTCTTGTGATCACTAAAAACTTCAAATCTTGCACAATAAAGATAGTGCCTCCAAATTTTTAAAACAAACACCACGGCCGCTAACTCCAAGTCATGTGTAGGATAATTCTTTTCATGCACTCTCAATTGTCATGAAGCATAAGCCACAACTTTTCCATCTTGCATCAAAACACCACCTAAACCAACCAAGGAAGCATCACAATACACCACAAATGGTTCCGTCGGATTTGGAAAAATCAAGATCGGAGCCGTTGTCAACCTTCTTTTTAGCTCATTGAACCTCTCTTCACAATGAATATCCCAAATGAAAGCCTTTCCTTTACAAGTCAATTGCGTTAACGGAAGTGCCAACTTCGAAAATCCCTCAATAAACCTCCGATAATAACCCGCCAAGCCTAGAAAGCTTCGAATCTCCGTAACCGATCTAGGAGCCTCCCATTGCATCACCGCATCAATCTTGGATGGATCAACACTAATACCACTACCGGAAATAACATGTCCAAGAAAACTTTACTTCCAACAACCAAAACTCACATTTCGACAACTTAGCATACAATTGTTTCTCTTTCAAAATTTGCAACACAATCCTCAAATGCTCTTCATGCTCCTCTTGAGACTTGGAGTAAATCAAAATATCGTCAATGAACACAACCACAAAACGATCCAACTGTTCATGAAAAATACGATTCATGTATTCCATAAACACACCCGGCGCATTAGAAACCCCGAATGGCATCACAGAATATTCGTAATGGCCATACCGTGTCCTAAAGGCCGTCTTTTGAATATCCTCCTCTTTCACACGAATCTGGTGATATCCCGATCTCAAATCAATCTTGCTAAAAACACGCGCACCAACAAATTGGTCCAACAAATCATCGATCCTTGGAAGCGGATACTTATTCTTAATTGTCACCTTGTTCAATTGTCGATAATCAATGCA
Source organism: Lathyrus tuberosus (assembly GCA_022829125.1). Classification (NCBI taxonomy): domain Eukaryota; kingdom Viridiplantae; phylum Streptophyta; class Magnoliopsida; order Fabales; family Fabaceae; genus Lathyrus; species Lathyrus tuberosus. The sequence goes on from JALAZF010000446.1 coordinate 1,620,868, forward strand.
TAACCGCATACTCCCATCCTTCTTCTTTACCAACAATACTGGAGCACCCCAAGGAGAAACACTTGGTCTTACAAATTTCTTGTCCAACAAGTCATTCAATTGCTTCTTCAATTCTACCAACTCCGATGCTGACATACGATTCGGTGCCATCGAAACCGGTCTAGTACCCGGAACTAGATCAATAGAAAACTCAACTTCTCTTTCCGGCGGTACATCCTTAATATCCTCAGGAAACACTTCAGGAAAATCACACACAACAGGAAACACATCAAGTGACACTTGACTATCCACAGTTAAAGACGCAAACAAACTGAACAATTGAGCTTCGTCCGCTAAAAGTTTCTTCAACTCTTTAGTAGATAAGAAATTCGAGTCTTCGTCCTCTTCCAAAGAACGAAACCTCACTATCTTGTGATAGCAATCAATATGAACTCTATTAAATTGCAACCTATTCATACCCAAGACCACATCCAACCCTTCCAACGGAAAACACACTAAATCCATCTCAAAGTCCTTACCATAAATGGTCAAAGGACAAATCAAACAAACCAAAGAAGTAGTTACTGACCCCATTGCTGGAGTATCAATAACCATCTTACCATCCATCAGAGACAACACAAGATTCAAACGATTTGCGCACTCAGACGAAATAAACGAATGAGTCGCTCCAGTATCAATAATAGCAACTAAAGGTGTACTATTAATAAAGCAAGTACCTTTAATCAGACGGTCTGCACTTGAAGTCTGAGTCCCTGCCAAAGAAAATACCTTCCCACCAGTTGGAGCTTTCTTCGGATTTGGACACTTCGTGCTAATGTGACCAGGTTCCCCACAATTAAAACATTTTACCACATCCCTTCTACAATCGGTAGTAGCATGCCCAAGGCCTCCACAGTTAGAACATTTCGCCACTGTCTTCCCACACTCAAATGATTTATGACCCATTTCACCACACTTGTAACACTTAATGGAACCGGAACCTCCTCCTCCAGACCTCTTCTGAAAGTTTCCCCTATGCTTACCCTTATCAGCGGGTGTCACATACGGTCCACTTCTAGTTTGTTGCTTTCCCTTCCTCTCATTCAAACTTTTGTAATGTGTAGAACGAGCCTTGCTATCTTCCTCGAAGATTCTACAACATTTCGTCAAATCCGAAAACCTTCTTATCCTTTGATACCCCACAGCTTGTTTAATTTCAGGACGCAAACCATTCTCATATTTAATACACTTTGAGAACTCAGCAGTAATCGTGACATAGTGAGGATGGAATTGAACCAACTCCACAAACTTAGCAGTATAGTCCACCACGGACATACTACCTTGTTTCAATTCAAGGAACTCCATCTCCTTCTTCCCTTTCACACTTCAGGGTGATACTTCCTCAAGAACTCAGTACGAAATAAATCCCAAGTTACCTCTTCATCATCCACCTCAAGAACTTGACGCATGCCGACCCACCAGTCGTCGGCTTCTTCCTTCAGCATGTGAGACCCAAGCCTCACCTTATTCTCCTCCGCACAGTCCATGACTCTGAAGATCCTTTCAATCTCTTTCAACCAAAGTTGAGCACCATCGGGATCAAATCTTCCTTTGAAGATCGGTGGTTGATTCTTCCTGAACTCGTCATTAGCATTCACATTCGGCGCACCTTGCACCGCCCTAGCCATTGCTTCCAAAGCAGCAGCCATCGCGTTGTCGTTCCTACCAGCCATATTCTGATCATTCCCAAAAATGAGAACAAAGTTAAACAACAATTCAACCAACACAACAACAAGACAGACACAACTGACTCAACCAGGCTCTGATACCACTTAATGTAACACCCCCTCTCTATACCCCCAAATAATTACATCTTTATCATTTAGGCACATATTAAAAATTTCATCAGAGTATAATTATAAACATGGTATAAAAGAGGTATGTCACATTACACATGAAAGTAAAACATTCAACACCTGCTCAACAATTGATATGCAACAGTGGGGTAACTTTTCAACAGAGGAACTTAGTCCTTACACCCACATCTCAATATTTAGAATAAAAGCGGAAAAATCTAAACATTGAGTCACGACTAACATATATACATATACATATATACATCATCAAGTATTATCCACCAACAAAATTCATGTTTACATAAACATTCATCAACAAGATACATATACAATGTATCACAAAAGAATCATAGCCATCCTAGCTACCCGGTGCTACATATCAGAGCCGACCGACCAAAAGAATGAAGACGCGCTTCACAAAAAGACCACCAGCATACCTACTCTGCAATGCCTCATAGAGCATCATAAAACAGCAGAAGGGTGAGAAATATTATCATAATAACAATGCATAAAATTATATATTAGCATAAAAATACACATATTCCACATTCCCACCACAATTCATCACAACTCACTCATATACATCACAATGTATATATATGTATTCAAAAAAACCAAGCATACACATCATGCATACTTTCACAATTCTTATCATTCCACATAAACATACACATTTATGTTTATTCAACAATGCACCATTATAAAGATAATAAATGCAAATCATAGAGGCTGACTCACGACTCTATGCAAATGCAATGCGGTACCGACTCAATCATCTCCAGTTCACTCAGGAACTCTGCTTGAACCATCGCTCGTTACCTCACTGTAACTCCCCATCGGGCATACGATGTTCCCCATCGCTCACACCTCTTATTTTTAAGGCACACGATCCGATCTGATCGCTCACACCTCTTATTTTTAAGGCACACGACGTTTATGGATCGCTCACACCTCTTTGTATAAGGCACACGACCCGATCGCTCACACCTCTTTGTATAAGTCACACGATCGTCTATAACCATCGCTCACACCTCTTTGTATAAGGCACACGATGTTATATGGGATTCCCATTAGAATCCCTCAACACAAGAATGCACATCATTATGCTTCACATGCAAATGACTCAAGACATTCTTGAAATGCATACATATTCACAATATAATCATGCATTCATCTCATTCAATCACATACAATTTATATACATTCACATCAATGCACTATTGTATGATTCACATCCAAACACGCATTCAAAACGGTAAAAGTCGCTAAATGACACTATTCCCGACTTTTCCGACTTATTTAATCGGCTAACAATTTCCAAATCATCATAATAAGAAAGTACAGCTCAATAGCTTCACAACGATACCAAGAATGTAAAAATCGGATAATCGGAACAAAAGTTACGAACGAAAACGAAAAACACATTTTGAAAAATCTCATTTTTACAATTGGCCTGACCATACGCGTATCACCATTCTCATACGCGTATGGCCCCAATTCCTTGCCATTCCCATACGCGTATCACCAATGCCCATACGCGTATGGACATAATCGTTTTCCTTCACAAATTTCACGTTTTAAAGCCCATACGCGTATGCCCAATCACCATACACGTATGGCCAGGCAAAATGCAGAAAAAATTATGCAGAACGTGGTTCTGCGTTTTTCACTCCCAAAATCATCCAATTCATCATCTAAACTCAGAAAAATACCAATTGATAACATCCATATCAATATTCAAACCTTAAACAACATCAACAACACATTTATGCATACAAAACATGTTTTGATCATCATTCACAACAATTTCTACATTTATGGTTTATACTAAAACTCATAAAAATCAACAACAACAACAACAACACAATCATACATAATGATATACATTGATGAGATAATAAGATTTCACACCCTTACCCGGATTCCAAGCTTACTAGATGATTGTTCTTGATGATTTCCTAGTTTTCCCCAAGTTTTCTTCACTTTTCTCCTCTTTCTCTTTCTTTCTCTCCTCTTTCTTTCTATTTCTCTTTTCTTTCTTTTTCTCTTCTATTTCTTTTCTTATCTCTTTTTCTTTCTTTTCTATTTTCCACTCAAATTCAATTAATTCATTTTCTCACAAAATTCTACACTTAATCATTTTTCTAACAATTTTTACTAAATTTCTAACCTACCAATAATTGAGAAATGTCTAAAATACCCTCCATTCTAATTTCCCCGAAAACTCTCAAAACGGTAAAATATCATAACATATCACATAGCATATTAACACGCCAATTTCACAAATAAAATAATTTATCACTCAATTTAAATAAAAGACTCAACAAAATTGGGAATAATTGGAATCGGGGCGTTACACCCACAGTCGGCGCCACTGATCGTACCTGGATCAGACAGTTGATAGTGGCCAACGGCGTCTGGAACAGTAACTCTGGTGATGGTGAGAGACGGCGGAGGGGGGGGTGTATTTGCAAGGTACTCCGACATTGTCAAGTGATTTCACCGAGATGGTCGGCATGGGAAAGAAAATGTGTCTAACATGACCCTCTCAAGTGAGAGGGTATTTATATAGAGACCCCAGCGCGGGGCCAACGGTTACCTGCAGTGGGCTGAATCAACTAGGCCCACTCCAAGTAACTGCTAGGGTTTACGTGTAGTAGTGAAAACCAGCACGTGGTCTCCGCCCTAGAGTAACTGCTCCTAGATTTCCGGAAGTAGGGCGGACCGAATCCTTCGGACGTGGGAGGTTACTTGGAACGTGTCCACGTGGTATGGACCGTTAGGTACTCCTCGCGGGGAGGAGCCTTCTGTGTCGAGGAGATATAAAGCCCGTAGAGTGGACATGGCCTCGCGGGGAAGAGCCTTCTGTGTCGAGGAGATATGAAGCCCGTAGAATGGACATGGCCTCGCAGGGAGGAATCATGTCCGTCGAGGAGTGATGTGTAGCATTCTCGCGGGGAGAAGCTAATCTGTCGGGGAGGTACATTTCAGCAGGGTGTGATGTCCTCCTTTCCTATTGTCCCAAGTGCCCGACACTGCCAAAGTGCCCGGCAAAACTGTGGCTTGCACGTGGCAGTCACGTGTCTTGCCGAGGGGCCTTATTGGGCCTCCCCAGGCTGTATGAGTTGGGCCTGCTCGACTGTTGGACAGCCTCGGCCCAGTCCAGAACATGAATTATTTTGTTCAACTTTCACCGTACCGTCTTCATCATCTTCTTCTGGTTCAATTTTTTCAGCAGACCCCCAAGACTAGATCTAACAATCTTTAGGTTCGATTATGATTTTTTGTGATTAATTTATGGTTGCAACTTTGATGGAAAAATGGATTCATGCTCTCTTATTCATAATCATGGTGAAATGTACATAATAATTCTATTAAATTAATATATATTCATATAATGTTTTAAATTCATGTATAATTTGATATGATGAAAATAATGTGTATTAATGTTAAGTTTAACATATGATATTAAATTTATACATGCATGATTTATAAACTTTTAAATATGTGAAATGAAATAATTATGAATATGTTTGGTTTGTGTTAAAAACTTGAATGTAAAATGTATGTTAAATATTTTTCTTTGGTGCAAGTAATTTATTTCAATTAATAATGCATTATTTCTGGATGAGATTATTTGGTAATAATTAAAAGAAATAAAATCATGAATTTGAATATATGGTAAATTTATTGGTAACAAAAAATGGTGTAAATAACATGTTAAAAATTTCAAGAACATGTTTCAATTGTTTTGTTGTTTATGCAAGAATTTTAAAATGATTTATCTCATATTATATGTGTATCATAAATTCATAATATGAAAGTATTATTTGTTATTTATCTCAATATTAAAAATAATTTGGATATATTTTATCTTGTTGTAAGTTGATAAGTGTTCATCGAGAAACGTTACAAGAAATATTAGTGATGTTGATTTATTGTTCATTTTGTTGTTCATATTTGGATATACCGTAAAACATTGTTATCTATAAAACATAGATTTATCACATAGAATTTGTTATGCATATGTTGGTCATGCAAGAAAATTATTTATTTTAAAAAGAATATAGAAATAAATTCTATGGTGTAAATTTTATATGGAGTTTACAAATCACATGTTTGAACCCACTATATGAAATAAAAGTTAGATATCACAAATTAAAAAGGTTAGCAAATAAAGAATGACATAAAATTTGTGTAAATTACAAAATGAATGACAAAAATGTTATGATGATAGTTTATCAAAACTGTCAAGAATATATAACATATGTTGTATATGGAAATTGAACTAATATGACAAAAGTGTCATAGTTTGATGATAGTTGGTAAATACTATCTGTAACGCCCCGATTCCAATTATTCCCATTTTGTAGAGTCTTTTATTTAAATTGAGTGATAAATTATTTTATCTGTGAAATTGGTGTGTTAATATGTTATGTTGACATGTCATGTTATTTTACCGTTTTTGAGAGTTTTCGGGGAAAATTAGAATAGAGGGTATTTTAGACATTTCTCAATTAAGGTTAAGTTAGAAAATTTAGTGGAAATATAATTATGTGAGAAAATGAATTAATTTGAATTTGTGTAAAAAGAAGTAGAAAAGGAAATAGAAAAGAAAAAAGAGATGAAAAGGAAAAATAGAAAGAGAGAGGAGAGAAAGAAAGAGGAAGAGGAGAAAAGAGAAGGAAAAGAGGAAAAGCTAGGAAAATTAAGAAATCAACTTCTAGGAATCGATTTAACCGGGTAAGGGTGTGAAATCTTATCATCTCATCAATGTATATCATTATGTATGTGTGTTTGCATGTGGTATTGGCTTGTTCGATATTTTTTCGGTTATAGGGCGAAAACGGGGTAAACGAGTAGAAATCGATGTTTTCGCGGATGGAAATCGATATAATTTGTGTTGTATGATCTCTATATGTTTATGAACCATTGCTATTAACTGTTTTGCTGATGGAAGTGATTTGGGAAAGAAAATGGAATTTTTGGGGTTTGGAACAGTGCCAAAAACGAAGCAGAAATTCTGCTTCTGGTGTGAAGCGCCGGGCGAGGTGCCTGTTTCGCCGGGCGGTTCGTCCTTACGCCGGGCGGTTTTGAGAGGCGTAGAGGTGCCAAGTTTCTGACTCTTTGAGTCATTTTGTTAGAATTGGCTTCGCCTGTGTTTCGCCGGGCGAAGTAGAAGCGAAGCGTGTTTCGCCGGGCGGTTGGCGTGCTTCGCCGGGCGGTTGGGAGTTTTTTTTTTATAATTCTTTTACTTAAAAAAAATTCATAACTCTCGAACCGTATTTCCGATTTAAGCGTTATTTATACCGTTGGAAAGCCTATAAAATTTTCTTGCTTGTTATGATGATTTAGAAATGGTTAGCCGATTAAATAAGTCGGAAAAGTCGGGAATAGTGTTATTTAGCGACTTTTACCGTTTTGAATGTATGTTTGGATGTGAATCATACAATAGTGCATTGATGTGAATGTATATAAATGTTATGTGATTGAATGAGATAAATGCATGATTATATTGTGAATATATATACATTTCAAGAATGTCTTGAGTCATTTGCATGTGGAGCATAATGATGTGCATTCTTGTGTTGAGGGATTCAAATGAGAACCCTATATAACGTCGTGTGCCTTAAAAATAAGAGGTGTGAGCGATCGGATGGGTCGTGTGCCTTAAAAATAAGAGGTGTGAGCGATAGTTATAGACGATCGTGTGCCCGTGTGGGGTGTGAGTGATCGGGTCGTGTGCCTTATACAAAGAGGTGTGAGCGATCCATAAACGTCGTGTGCCTTAAAAATAAGAGGTGTGAGCGATCAGATTGGATCGTGTGCCTTAAAAATAAGAGGTGTGAGCGATGGGGAACATCGTAGGCCCGAAGGGGAGTTACAGTGATGTAACGAGCGATGGTTCCAGCAGAGTTCCTGAGTGAACTTGAGATGATTGAGTCGGTACCGCATTGCATTTGCATAGAGTCGTGAGTCGGCCTCTATGATTTGCATTTATCATCTTCATAATGGTGCATTGATGAATAAACATAAATATGTATGTTTATGTGGAATGATAAGAATTGTGAAAGTATGCATGATGTATATGCTTGGTTTTGATTATATATACATTGTGATGTATATGAGTGAGTTGTGATGAATTGTGGTGAGAATGTGGAATATGTGTATTTCTATGCTAGGATATATATTTTTATGCATTGTTATTATGATAATATTTCTCACCCGTCTACTGTTTTATAATGCTCTATGAGGCATTGCAGAGTAGGTATGCTGGTGGTCTTTTTGTGGAGCGTGTCTTCATTTTTTTGGTCGGTCGGCTCTGATATGTAGCACCGGGTAGCTAGGATGGCTATGATTCTTTTGTGATACATATGTATATGTATCTTGTTGATGAATGTTTATGTAAACATGAATGATGTTGGTGGGGATTACTTGATGATACATGTATATATGTATATATGTATATATGTTGTTGTTATTCAATGTTTAGATTTTTCGCTTTTATTCTAAATATTGAGATGTGGGTGCAAGGACTAAGTTCCTCTGTTGCAAAGTTACCACACTGTTGCATATGCATTGTTGAGCAGGTTTTGAATGGTTTAATTTTATGTATAATGTGACATACCTCTTTTATACCGTGTTTATAAATATACTCTGACGAAATATTAATATGTGCCTAAATGATTAATTGTGATTATTTGGGGGTATAGCAAGGGGGTGTTACATTAAGTGGTATTGGAGCCAGAGTTGAGTCAGTTGTGTCTGTCTTGTCATTGTGTTGGTTGAACTGTTGTTTAACTTTGTTGTCATTTTTGGGAATGATCAAAATATGGCTGGTAGAAACGACAATGTGATGGCTGCTGCTTTGGAAGCAATGGCTAGGGCGGTGCAAGGTGCGCCGAATGTGAATGCTAATGACGAGTTCAGGAAGAATCAGCCACCGGTCTTCAAAGGAAGAATTGATCCTGATGGTGCTCAACTTTGGTTGAAAGAGATTGAAAGAATCTTCAGAGTCATGGACTGTGCGGAGGAGAATAAGGTGAGGCTTGGGTCTCACATGCTGAAGGAAGAAGCCGACGACTGGTGGGTCGGTATGCGTCAAGTTCTTGAGGTGGATGATGAGGAGGTAACTTGGGATTTATTTCGTACTGAATTCTTGAGGAAGTATTACCCTGAAAGTGTGAAAGGGAAGAAGGAGATGGAGTTCCTTGAACTAAAACAAGGTAGTATGTCCGTGGTGGACTATACTGCTAAGTTTGTGGAGTTGGTTCAATTTCATCCTCAATATGCTGCGATTACTGCTGAGTTCTCAAAGTGTATTAAGTATGAGAATGGTCTGCATCCTGAGATTAAACAAGCTGTGGGATATCAAAGGATAAGGAGGTTTTCGGATTTGACGGAATGTTGTAGAATCTTCGAGGAAGATAGCAAGGCTCGTTCTACACATTACAAAAGTTTGAATGAGAGGAAGGGAAAGCAACAAGCTAGAAGTGGACCTTATGTGACACCCGCTGATAAGGGCAAGCATAGGGGGAAACTTTGAGAAGAGATCTGGAGGAGGAGGTTCCGGTCCCATTAAGTGTTACAAGTGTGGTGAAATGGGTCACAAATCATTTGAGTGCGGGAAGACAGTGGCGAAATGTTCTAACTGTGGAGGCCTTGGGCATGCTACTGCCGATTGTAGAAGGAATGTGGTGAAATGTTTTAATTGTGGGGAACCTGGCCACATTAGTACGAAGTGTCCGAATCCGAAGAAAGCTCTAACTGGTGGAAAGGTATTTTCTTTGGCAGGAACTCAGACTTCAAGTGCAGATCGTCTGATTAAAGGTACTTGCTTTATTAATAGTACGCCTTTAGTTGCTATTATTGATACGGGAGCGACTCATTCGTTTATTTCGTTTGAGTGCGCGAAGCGTTTGAATCTTGTGTTGTCTCTGATGGATGGTAAGATGGTTATTGATACTCCAGCAATGGGGTCAGTAACTACTTCTTTGGTTTGTTTGAGTTGTCCTTTGACCATTTATGGTAAAGACTTTGAGATGGATTTAGTGTGTTTGTCGTTGGAAGGGTTGGATGTGGTCTTGGGTATGAATTGGTTGCAATTTAATAGAGTTCATATAGACTGTTATCACAAGTTAGTGAGGTTTCCTTCTTTGGAAGAGGACGAAGACTCGAGTTTCCTATCCACTAAAGAGTTGAAGAAACTTTTAGCGGACGAAGCTCAATTGTTCGGTTTGTTTGCATCATTGTCGGTGGAGAGTAAAGTTAAGCTCGATGTGTTTCCAGTGGTGTGTGATTTCCCATAAGTGTTTCCGGAGGATATTACGGATGTACCGCCGGAAAGAGAAGTCGAGTTTTCTATTGATCTAGTTCCGGGTACTAGACCGGTTTCGATGGCACCGTATCGTATGTCAGCATCAGAGTTGGTAGAATTGAAGAAGCAATTAAATGACTTGTTGGACAAGAGATTTGTAAGACCAAGTGTTTCTCCTTGGGGTGCTCCGGTATTGTTGGTAAAGAAAAAGGATGGGAGTATGCGGTTATGCATTGACTATCGACAATTAAACAAGGTGACAATTATGAACAAGTATCCGCTTCCAAGGATCGATGATTTGTTGGACCAATTGGTTGGTGCGCGTGTTTTTAGTAAGATTGATTTGAGATCGGGATATCACCAGATTCGTGTGAAAGAAGAGGATATTCAAAAGACGGCCTTTAGGACACGGTATGGCCATTACGAATATTCCGTGATGCCATTCGGGGTTTCTAATGCGCCGGGTGTGTTTATGGAATACATGAATCGTATTTTTCATGAGCAGTTAGATCGTTTTGTGGTTGTGTTCATCGACGATATTTTGATTTACTCTAAGTCTCAAGAGGAGCATGAAGAGCATTTGAGGATTGTGTTACAAATTTTGAAAGAGAAACAATTATATGCTAAGTTGTCGAAATGTGAGTTTTGGTTGTCGGAAGTAAGTTTTCTTGGACCTGTGATTTTCGGTAGTGGTATTAGTGTTGATCCATCCAAGATTGATGCGGTGATGCAATGGGAGGCTCCTAGATCGGTTACGGAGATTCGAAGCTTTTTAGGCTTGGCGGGTTATTATCGGAGATTTATCGAGGGATTTTCAAAGTTGGCACTTCCATTAACGCAATTGACTTGTAAAGGAAAGGCTTTCATTTGGGATATTCATTGTGAAGAGAGTTTCAATGAGCTAAAACGAAGGTTGACGACGGCTCCGATCTTGATTTTTCCAAATCTGACGGAACCATTTGTTGTGTATTGTGATGCTTCTTTGGTTGGTTTAGGTGGTGTTTTGATGCAAGATGGGAGAGTGGTGGCTTATGCTTCTAGACAATTGAGAGTGCATGAAAAGAATTATCCTACACATGACTTGGAGTTGGCGTCCGTGGTGTTTGTTTTGAAAATATGGAGGCACTATCTTTATGGTGCAAGTTTGAAGTTTTTAGTGATCACAAAAGCTTGAAATATTTATTTGATAAAAAAGAATTGAACATGAGACAAAGAAGATGGTTAGAGCTTTTGAAGGATTATGATTTTGGTTTGAATTACCATCCGGGTAAGGCAAACGTGGTGGCCGATGCTTTGAGTCGGAAGTCGTTACATATGTCCTCATTGATGATGAGAGAATGGGAACTTTTGGAAAATTTTAGAGACTTGAGTTTAGTTTGTGAAATGACGCCGAGAAGTGTGAGACTTGGTATGCTACATGTTACGAATGATTTTCTTGCAACCGTATGTGAAAAGCAAAAGTTGGATTTGAAGTTCGTTGATTTGATGATGAATGAGAATGAGGATTTCAAGGTTGATAATTTAGGGGTTTTGAGATTCTGTGGTCGTATTTGTATTCCCGATGATGCGGAGTTGAAAAAGATGATATTGGAAGAAGGACACCGGAGTAACTTAAGTATTCATCCGGGAGCGAATAAAATGTATCAAGATTTGAGGAAAATCTTTTGGTGGTCCGGATTAAAGAGAGATGTGGCTCAATTTGTGTATGCGTGCTTAACTTGTCAAAAGTCTAAGGTGGAACATCAAAAGCCTAGTGGATTGATGCAACCGTTGGACATTCCGGAGTGGAAATGGGATAGTATATCGATCGATTTTGTTACGGGATTGCCGAGTATGCAAAGAGGTCATAATGTCATTTGGGTAATCGTTGATAGGCTTACTAAATCTGCTCACTTCATTCCAATTGATATTAGTTATCCTTTGGAGAGGTTAGCCGAGATTTATATTCTTGCGGCTGTGAAGTTACATGGAGTTCCTAAGAGTATTGTATCGGATAAAGATCCTAGATTCACGTCGAGGTTTTGGGAGAGTTTACAAAAGGCTTTGGGTTCTAAGCTAAGATTGAGCTCGGCTTATCATCCGCAAACGGATGGTCAAACCGAGAGGACAATTCAATCGTTGGAGGATTTGTTGCGTGCTTGTGTGCTCGAGCAAGGTGGTGCTTGGGATAGTTATTTGGCGTTGATTGAGTTCACTTACAATAACAGTTTTCATTCAAGTATAAGTATGGCACCTTTTGAGGCTTTGTATGGTCAGAGATGTCGAACACCTTTGTGTTGGCATGAAACCAGTGAGAGGTTGATAGTTGGACCGGAGATGGTACAACAAACGACGGAGAAAGTGAAGTTTATCCGTGAGAAGATGAAAGCTTCTCAAAGTAGACAAAAGAGCTATCATGACGAGAGAAGAAAAGATCTTGAGTTTCAAGAAGGAGACCATGTGTTTTTGAGAGTTACGCCGGTTACGAGTGTGGGTCGTGCTTTGAAGTCGAAGAAGTTGACTTCTCGTTTTATTGGTCCGTATCAGATTTCTGCACGAGTTGGTGTTGTGGCTTACCGTGTGGCGTTGCCTCCGAATCTTTCGAATTTGCATGATGTATTCCATGTTTCGCAACTTCGGAAGTATGTTCCAGATCCGTCACATGTTATTCCTATGGACGAGGTTTAAGTGAGAGATAACCTTACGGTGGAAACTTTACCGGTTAGGATTTTGGACCGTGAAGTTAAGAAGCTAAGAGGCAAGGATATTGCACTCGTGAAAGTAGCGTGGGGAGGCGCTGTGGAAGGCGATATGACTTGGGAACTAGAGAGTAGGATGCGAGAGTCGTATCCGGAGTTGTTTGAATCAGGTAATAATTTCGAGGACGAAAGTTTCTAAAGTGGGGGAGAGTTGTAACGCCCCGATTCCAATTATTTCCATTTTGTAGAGTCTTTTATTTAAATTGAGTGATAAATTATTTTATCTGTGAAATTGGTGTGTTAATATGTTATGTTGACATGTCATGTTATTTTACCGTTTTTGAGAGTTTTCGGGGAAAATTAGAATAGAGGGTATTTAAGACATTTCTCAATTAATGTTAAGTTAGAAAATTTAGTGGAAATATAATTATGTGAGAAAATGAATTAATTTGAATTTGTGTAAAAAGAAGTAGAAAAGGAAATAGAAAAGAAAAAAGAGATGAAAAGGAAAAATAGAAAGAGAGAGGAGAGAAAGAAAGAGGAAGAGGAGAAAAGAGAAGGAAAAGAGGAAAAGCTAGGAAAATCAAGAAATCAACTTCTAGGAATCGATTTAACCGGGTAAGGGTGTGAAATCTTATCATCTCATCAATGTATATCATTATGTATGTGTGTTTGCATGTGGTATTGGCTTGCTAGATATTTTTTTCGGTTATAGGGCGAAAACGTGTAAACGAGTAGAAATCGATGTTTTGGCGGATGGAAATCGATATAATTTGGGTTGTATGATCTCTATATGTTTATGAACCATTGCTATTAACTGTTTTGCTGATGGAAGTGATTTGGGGAAGAAAATGGAATTTTTGGGGTTTGGAACAATGCCAAAAACGAAGCAGAAATTCTGCTTCTGGTGTGAAGCGCCGGGCGAGGTGCCTGTTTCGCCGGGCGGTTCGTCCTTACGCCGGGCGGTTTTGAGAGGCGCAGAGGTGCCAAGTGTAACGCCCCGATTCCAATTATTCCCATTTTGTTGAGTCTTTTATTTAAATTGAGTGATAAATTAGTCTATTTGTGGAATTGGTATGTTAATATGCTATGTTGATGTGTTATGATATTTGACCGTTTTGAGAGTTTTCGGGGAAATTAGAATGGAGAATATTTTAGACATTTCTCAATTATTAGTAAGTTAGAAATTTAGTAATAATTGTTGGAAAAATGATTAAGTGTAGAATTTTGTGAGAAAATGAATTAATTGTATTTGAGTGGAAAATAGAAAAGAAAGGAAAAGAGAATAGAAATAGAAATAGAAAGGAAAAAGAAATAAGAAGAAGAAAAAAAAATAGAAAAAAGAAATAGAAGATAGAGAGAAAAAGATAGAAAGAAGAGGAAGAGAAGAGAAGAGGAAAAGAGGAGAACTAGGGAATCATCAAGAACGATCATTTAGCGAGTTTGGAATCCGGGTAAGGGTATGAAATCTTGTTATCTTAGCAATGTGTATGATTATGTATGATTGTATTGTTGTTTTTGTTGATTTTCATAAGTTTTGGTATAAACCCATTTGTGTAGAAAATGGTAGAAATCGATTAAATCGGGTTGAAAATGATATTTTTGGATCCCTTGTTGTTGATACATGAATGATACATGTTGTTGGATATCAAATTGGTATTTTTCTGTGTGTAGATGGTGAAATTGGAGGATTTTGGGGGAGAAAACGCAGAACTCAGTTCTGCAGAATTTTTCTGGGTTTCCCCTGGCCATACGCGTAAGGGGCATGTCCATACGCGTATGAGCCAGGCGTTACGCGTATCATTGGCCTGTTTTTGGGTCAATACGCGTATGGAATGTGGCTTTTCCCGGCCCTCTGGTGATACGCGTATGGGCATTGGCGTACGCGTATGGTTTTTGAAAACGTGAAATTGTGAAGGAAATGGGTTCTGCCCATACGCGTATGGACATGGGTGATACGCGTATGGACAGGAGGAATGTAAAAATGGGATTTTTCTAAATGTCGTTTTCGTCCGCAACTTTTGTTCCGATTATCCGATTCTTACATTCCTGGTATCGTTGGAAAGCTATTGAGCTGTACTTTGTGATTATGACGGTGTGGAAATTGTTGGCCGATTTTATTATGTCGGAAAGTCGGGAATAGTGCTATTTAGCAACTTTTACCGTTTTGACTGTGTGTTTGAATGTGAATCATGCAATAGTGCATTGATGTGAATGTATATAGATGGTATGTGATTGTATGAGATGAATGCATGAATATATTGTGAATATGTATGCATTTCAAGAATGTCTTGAGTCATTTTGCATGTGAAGCATAATGAAGTACATTCTTGTGTTGAGCGATTCTAATAAGAATCCGTTGTAACGTCGTGTGCCTAGGTGAGGTGTGAGCGATGATTACAAACGATTGTGTGCCTAGGTGAGGTGTGAGCAATCGGATCGTGTGCCCGCGTGTGGGGTGTGAGCGATCGGGTCGTGTGCCTGTGTGGGGTGTGAGCGATCCATAAACATTGTGTGCCCATGTGGGGTGTGAGCAATGGGTGAACATCGTAGGCCCGACGGGGAGTTAGAGTGATGTAACGAGCGATGGTTCCAGCAGAGTTCCTGAGTGAACTTGAGATGATTGAGTCGGTACCGCATTGCATTTGCATAGAGTCGTGAGTTGGTTTCTATGATTTGCATTTATCATCTTTATAATGGTGCATTGATGAATAAACATAAATGTGTTTGTTTATGTGGAATGATAATAAATGTGAAAGTATGCATGATGGATATGCTTGGTTGTGAATATATATATATATATATATATATATATATATATATATATATATATATATACATTGGGATGTATATGAGTGAGTTGTGATGAATTATTGTGAGAATGTGGGATATGTGTATTTTTATGCTAGTATATATAATTTTATGCATTGTTATTATGATAATATTTCTCACCCTTCTGCTGTTTTATAATGCTCTATGAGGCATTGCTGAGTAGGTGTGCTGGTGGTCTTTTTGTGGAGCGTGGCTTCATTCTTTTGGTCGGTCGGCTCTGATATGTAGCACCGGGTAGCTAGGATGCATATGATTCTTTTGTGATACATTTGTGCATGTATCTTGTTGGTGTATGTTTATGTAAATATGAATGATGTTGGCGGATAATACTTGATGATGTATATATGTATATGTATATATGCTTGTTGTTATTCAATGTTTAGATTTTCAGCTTTTATTCTAAATATTGAAATGTGGGTGTAAGGACTAAGTTCCTCTGTTGCAAAGTTACCCCACTGTTGCATATCAATGGTTGAGCAGGTGTTGTATGTCTTAATTGAATGTATAATGTGACATACCTCTTTTATACTATGTTATAATTATACTCTGACGAAATTTTTAATATGTGCCTAAATGATTATTTGATGATTTGGGGGTATAGAAAAGGGGTGTTACATTAAGTGGTATCAGAGCCAGAGTTGAGTCAGTTGTGTCTGTCTTGTTGTTATGATGGTTGAATTGTTGTTTAACTTTGTTGTCATTTTTTTGGGAATGATCAGAATATGGCTGGTAGAAACGACAATGCGATGGCTGCTGCTTTGGAAGCAATGGCTAGGGCGGTGCAAGGTGCGCCAAACGTGAATGCTAATGACGAGTTCAGGAAGAATCAACCACAGGTTTTCAAAGGAAGATTTGATCCCGATGGTGCTCAACTTTAGTTGAAAGAGATTGAAAGAATCTTCAGGGTCATGGACTGTGCGGAAGAGAATAAGGTGAGGCTTGGGTCTCACATGCTGAAGGAAGAAGCCGACGATTGGTGGGTCGGTATGCGTTAAGTTCTTGAGAGTGTATGAAAAGAATTATCCTACACATGACTTGGAGTTAGCGGTCGTGGTGTTTGTTTTGAAAATTTGGAGGCACTATCTTTATGGAGCAAGATTCGAAGTTTTTAGTGATCACAAGAGCTTGAAATATTTATTTGATCAAAAAGAATTGAACATGAGACAAAGGAGGTGGTTAGAGCTTTTGAAGGATTATGATTTTGGTTTGAATTACCATCCGGGTAAGGCAAACGTGGTGGCCGATGCTTTGAGTCGGAAGTCGTTACATATGTCCTCATTAATGATGAGAGAATGGGAACTTTTGGAGAGTTTTAGAGACTTGAGTTTGGTTTGTGAAATGACGCCGAGAAGTGTGAGACTTGGTATGCTACATGTTACGAATGATTTTCTTGCAACCGTATGTGAAAAGCAAAAGTTGGATTTGAAGTTCGTTGATTTGATGATGAATGAGAATGAGGATTTCAAGGTTGATAATTTTGGAGTTTTGAGATTCCGTGGTCGTATTTGTATTCCCGATGATGCGGAGTTGAAAAAGATGATATTAGAAGAGGGACACCGAAGTAACTTAAGTATTCATCCGGGAGCAAATAAAATGTATCAAGATTTGAAGAAAATCTTTTGGTGGTCTAGATTAAAGAGAGATGTGGCTCAATTTGTGTATGCGTGCTTAACTTGTCAAAAGTCGAAGGTAGAACATCAAAAGCCTAGTGGATTGATGCAACCGTTGGACATTCCGGAGAGGAAATGGGATAGTATATCGATGGATTTTGTCACGGGATTACCGAATACGCAAAGAGGTCATAATGCTATTTGGGTAATTGTTGATAGGCTTACTAAATCTGCTCACTTCATTCCAATTGATATTAGTTATCCTTTGGAGAGGTTAGCCGAGATTTATATTCTTGCGGCTGTGAAGTTACATGGAGTTCCTAAGAGTATTGTATCGGATAAAGATCCTAGATTCACGTCGAGGTTTTGGGAGAGTTTACAAAAGGCTTTGGGTACTAAGCTAAGATTGAGTTCGGCTTATCATCCGCAAACGGATGGTCAAACCGAGAGGACAATTCAATCGTTGGAGGATTTATTGCGTGCTTGTGTGCTCGAGCAAGGTGGTGCTTGGGATAGTTATTTGGCGTTGATTGAGTTCACCTACAATAACAATTTTCATTCAAGTATAAGTATGGCACCATTTGAGGCTTTGCATGGTCGGAGATTCCGAACACCTTTGTGTTGGCATGAAACCGGTGAGAGGACAATAGTTGGACCGGAGATGGTACAACAAACGACAGAGAAAGTGAAGTTTATTCGTGAAAAGATGAAAGCTTCTCAAAGTAGACAAAAGAGCTATCATGACAAGAGAAGAAAAGATCTTGAGTTTTAAGAAGGCGACCATGTGTTTTTGAGAGTTACGCCGGTTACGGGTGTGGGTCGTGCTTTGAAGTCGAAGAAGTTGACTTCTCATTTTATTGGTCTGTATCAGATTTCTGCACGAGTTGGTGTTGTGGCTTACCGTGTGGCGTTGCCTCCGAATCTCTCTAATTTGCATGATGTATTCCATGTTTCGCAACTTCGAAAGTATGTTCCGGATCCGTCACATGTTATTCCTATGGACGATGTTGAAGTGAGAGATAACCTTACGGTTGAAAATTTACCGATTAGGATTTTAGACCGTGAAGTTAAGAAGCTAAGAGACAAGGATATTGCACTTGTGAAAGTAACGTGGGGAGGCGCAGCGGAAGGCGATATGACTTGGGAACTAGAGAGTAGGATGCGAGAGTCGTATCCGGAGTTGTTTGAATCAGGTAATATTTTTTAGGACGAAAATTTCTAAAGTGGGGGAGAGTTGTAACGCCCCGATTCCAATTATTCCCATTTTGTTGAGTCTTTTATTTAAATTGAGTGATAAATTAGTCTATTTGTGGAATTGGTATGTTAATATGCTATGTTGATGTGTTATGATATTTGACCGTTTTGAGAGTTTTCGGGGAAATTAGAATGGAGAATATTTTAGACATTTCTCAATTATTAGTAAGTTAGAAATTTAGTAATAATTGTTGGAAAAATGATTAAGTGTAGAATTTTGTGAGAAAATGAATTAATTGTATTTGAGTGGAAAATAGAAAAGAAAGGAAAAGAGAATAGAAATAGAAATAGAAAGGAAAAAGAAATAAGAAGAAGAAAAAAAAATAGAAAAAAGAAATAGAAGATAGAGAGAAAAAGATAGAAAGAAGAGGAAGAGAAGAGAATAGGAAAAGAGGAGAACTAGGGAATCATCAAGAACGATCATTTAGCGAGTTTGGAATCCGGGTAAGGGTGTGAAATCTTGTTATCTTAGCAATGTGTATGATTATGTATGATTGTATTGTTGTTTTTGTTGATTTTCATGAGTTTTGGTATAAACCCATTTGTGTAGAAAATGGTAGAAATCGATTAAATCGGGTTGAAAATGATATTTTTGGATCCCTTGTTGTTGATACATGAATGATACATGTTGTTGGATATCAAATTGGTATTTTTCTGTGTGTAGATGGTGAAATTGGAGGATTTTGGGGGAGAAAACGCAGAACTCAGTTCTGCAAAATTTTTCTGGGTTTCCCCTGGCCATACGCGTAAGGGGCATGTCCATACGCGTATGAGCCAGGCGTTACGCGTATCATTGGCCTGTTTTTGGGTCAATACGCATATGGAATGTGGCTTTTCCCGGCCCTCTGGTGATACGCGTATGGGCATTGGCGTACGCGTATGGTTTTTGAAAACGTGAAATTGTGAAGGAAATGGGTTCTGCCCATACGCGTATGGACATGGGTGATACGCGTATGGACAGGAGGAATGTAAAAATGGGATTTTTCTAAATGTCGTTTTCGTTTTCGTCCGCAACTTTTGTTTCGATTATCCGATTCTTACATTCCTGGTATCGTTGGAAAGCTATTGAGCTGTACTTTGTGATTATGACGATGTGGAAACTGTTGGCCGATTTTATTATGTCAGAAAGTCGGGAATAGTGCTATTTAGCGACTTTTACCGTTTTGACTGTGTGTTTGAATGTGAATCATACAATAGTGCATTGATGTGAATGTATATAGATGGTATGTGATTGTATGAGATGAATGCATGAATATATTGTGAATATGTATGCATTTCAAGAATGTCTTGAGTCATTTTGCATGTGAAGCATAATGAAGTACATTCTTGTGTTGAGCGATTCTAATGAGAATCCGTTGTAACGTCGTGTGCCTAGGTGAGGTGTGAGCGATGATTACAAACGATTGTGTGCCTAGGTGAGGTGTGAGCAATCGGATCGTGTGCCCGCGTGTGGGGTGTGAGCGATCGGGTCGTGTGCCCGTGTGGGGTGTGACCGATCCATAAACATTGTGTGCCCATGTGGGGTGTGAGCAATGGGTGAACATCGTAGGCCCGACGGGGAGTTACAGTGATGTAACGAGCGATGGTTCCAGCAGAGTTCCTGAGTGAACTTGAGATGATTGAGTCGGTACCGCATTGCATTTGCATAGAGTCGTGAGTCGGTCTCTATGATTTGCATTTATCATCTTTATAATGGTGCATTGATGAATAAACATAAATGTGTATGTTTATGTGGAATGATAATAATTGTGAAAGTATGCATGATGGATATGCTTGGTTGTGAATATATATATATATATATATATATATATATATATATATATATACATTGGGATGTATATGAGTGAGTTGTGATGAATTGTGGTGAGAATGTGGGATATGTGTATTTTTATGCTAGTATATATAATTTTATGCATTGTTATTATGATCATATTTCTCACCCTTCTGCTGTTTTATAATGCTCTATGAGGCATTGCAGAGTAGGTATGCTGGTGGTCTTTTTGTGGAGCGTGGCTTCATTCTTTTGGTCGGTCAGCTCTGATATGTAGCACCGGGTAGCTAGGATGGCTATGATTCTTTTGTGATACATTTGTGCATGTATCTTGTTGGTGTATGTTTATGTATATATGAATGATGTTGGCAGATAATACTTGATGATGTATATATGTATATGTATATATGCTTGTTGTTATTCAATGTTTAGATTTTCCGCTTTTATTCTAAATATTGAAATGTGGGTGTAAGGACTAAGTTCCTCTGTTACAAAGTTACCCCACTGTTGCATATCAATGGTTGAGTAGGTGTTGTATGTTTTAATTGAATGTATAATGTGACATACCTCTTTTATACTATGTTATAATTATACTCTGACGAAATTTTTAATATGTGCCTAAATGATTATTTGATGATTTGGGGGTATAGAAAGGGGGTGTTACACCAAGTTTCTGACTCTTTGATTCATTTTGGTAGAATTGGCTTCGCCTGTGTTTCGCCGGGCGAAGTAGAGGCGAAGCGTGTTTCGCCGGGCGGTTGGCGTGCTTCGCCGGGCGGTTGGGAGTTTTTTTTTGTAATTCTTTTACTTAAAAAAATTCATAACTCTCGAACCGTATTTCCGATTTAAGCGTTATTTATACCGTTGGAAAGCCTATAAAATGTTCTTGCTTGTTATGATGATTTGGAAATGGTTAGCCGATTAAATAAGTCGGAAAAGTCAGGAATAGTGTTATTTAGCGACTTTTACCGTTTTGAATGTGTGTTTGGATGTGAATCATACAATAGTGCATTGATGTGAATGTATATAAATGGTATGTGATTGAATGAGATGAATGCATGATTATATTGTGAATATATATGCATTTCAAGAATGTCTTGAGTCATTTGCATGTGGAGCATAATGATGTGCATTATTGTGTTGAGGGATTCTAATGAGAACCCTATATAACGTCGTGTGCCTTAAAAATAAGAGGTGTGAGCGATCGGATGGGTCGTGTGCCTTAAAAATAAGAGGTGTGAGCGATAGTTATAGACGATCGTGTGCCCGTGTGGGGTGTGAGCGATCGGGTCGTGTGAGTTATACAAAGAGGTGTGAGCGATCCATAAACGTCGTGTGCCTTAAAAATAAGAGGTGTGAGCGATCAGATTGGATCGTGTGCCTTAAAAATAAGAGGTGTGAGCGATGGGGAACATCGTAGGCCCGACGGGGAGTTACAGTGATGTAACGAGCGATGGTTCCAGCAGAGTTCCTGAGTGAACTTGAGATGATTGAGTCGGTACCGCATTGCATTTGCATAGAGTCGTGAGTCGGCCTCTATGATTTGCATTTATCATCTTCATAATGGTGCATTGATGAATAAACATAAATATGTATGTTTATTTGGAATGATAAGAATTTTGAAAGTATGCATGATGTATATGCTTGGTTTTGATTATATATACATTGTGATGTATATGAGTGAGTTGTGATGAATTGTGGTGAGAATGTGGAATATGTGTATTTCTATGCTAGGATATATAATTTTATGCATTGTTATTATGATAATATTTCTCACCCTTCTACTGTTTTATAATGCTCTATGAGGCATTGCAGAGTAGGTATGCTGGTGGTCTTTTTGTGGAGCGTGTCTTCATTTTTTTGGTCGGTCGGCTCTAATATGTAGCATCGGGTAGCTAGGATGGCTATGATTCTTTTGTGATACATATGTATATGTATCTTGTTGATGAATGTTTATGTAAACATGAATGATGTTGGTGGGGAATACTTGATGATACATGTATATATGTATATATGTATATATGTTGTTGTTATTCAATGTTTAGATTTTCTGCTTTTATTCTAAATATTGAGATGTGGGTGCAAGGACTAAGTTCCTCTGTTGCAAAGTTACCACACTGTTGCATATCCATTGTTGAGCAGGTGTTGAATGTTTTAATTTCATGTATAATGTGACATACCTCTTTTATACCGTGTTTATAAATATACTCTGACGAAATTTTAATATGTGCCTAAATGATTAATTGTGATTATTTGGGGGTATAGCAAGGGGGTGTTACACTATCAAGAGTACATAAAGTATGCATGATTAGTTGAAAAATTGAATATTCGAAAATTATTAAAGTTTGAAAAAATATTGCAATTCTTTGACTAAAGAATTGACAAAGATATGATGTCTTTGGATATAATTAAAGACAGTGAAGACATCATTAGGGATGTGGAACAAGCTCATATCTTTTTTTTGATAAGCAAACTTCATTAAAAGAGATTAAGGAAATCTCAACCCAATGAACAACGGTCCACAAACAACTACACGATTACAAAAAGTCGAGGGGAAATTTATGCCACTCATACAAACTACATTTCTTACTATCTCTACATCCTAAAATCAACTAATTCCAAGAGTATAATTTAACTTCGAAAACAATTTCTTCGACATTGCAAACGGCATCATTGAACAAGATATTATTACGTCACTTCCAAATAATCCAACAAGTGATAAACCAAATAGAATTGATCTTCCCGAATTTGAGTCTTCCATGAATACTCGAGAACCAAGACTTCGCATGAAGACAGCAAGAATAATCCAAAATCCTACTTATACCCACCCATTCACAAATCTTATTCCAAACCAAAATCGATTTATGACACAACACTACAACAAAAGTAAGTTTTAACATCGCACCTTAGACAGCGCTTTAATACAAAAGCGCTGCTATAAGTTAAAAACAAGGAAACTAGCCATTTAAAAAAGTAAAAGCGCAAAAAAATATAAGACCTTAGACAGCGCTTTGGTCAAAAGCGCTTTATAAGGTCTTATTAATTTTTAAAAAAAAATTAAAGGAAAATATTAGACAGCGCTTACCTTAAAAGCGCTGTCTAAGGTCTTAAAAATTAAAAAAAAATAAAATCAAAAGCGCTGTCTAAGGCCAACCTTAGAAAGCGCTTTGAAAAGCGCTGTCTAAGATCCACCTTAGAAAGCGCTTTTATGACAAGCGCTGTCTAAGGTCTAATAAAATTAAAATATATGAATAGTCAGTATTCATTTTCATATTTCCGCTCTTTCTTCTCCCCTGCATGCGAACAGAGCTCAAAACCCTTGCGAAAGAAAAACCTTCACCGTCAACCGTCCTCCACCGTGCCGTCGTTCGTTGTTGCCGTCGTTGCATTGTCGTCCGTCCGTTTCTGCTCACTGCCTTCGTTTTCGTTTCTGCTCATTGCCGTCGTCGTTTGTTTCTCTTTCTGCTCTTTGATACATTTCGTTCTTGCATTGCCGTTGTTACCGTCGTTAAAGGTACGTCGTTGTTGTGAAGAATAGGGTTTTGTTGCTTTACATTGTTGTTGTAGGGTTTTGTTGCTTTACAATGTTGTAGTGAATGATTATGTTTGGTGAGTTTTGTTAATGAAGTTATGTTGTTCTGTTTTATTAATGAAGTTTTGTAGTGAATGAGTATGTTTGAAGTTTTGTTAATGAAGTTTTGTAGTGAATGAGTATGTTTGATGAAATCTTCTAAAAAACTCTAAAAAACTCTTAAAATTGATGGAGTTTTGTTAAAATTGATGGAAATAGTTTAGTTTAGTTTTATTTTTTCCACCTCTTAAATCTTCTAAAAAACTCTTAAAATTGATGGAAATGTCCTCTGAATTTTAGAATTCAAAGCTTGTTTTTGAAGCCTCAAAATTCTAGAATTTGAGATGGTTGAGTTAATAAACAAATATAATGAACATAAACATTTCACTAAAACATAAGAAATTCAACCAGTTACATATCAAACACTATCAAACTTGTTCATTTCTTGATTAATATGGTTGAATTAATGTTATTTTGTTGACCTTAATAAGTAGGAAAACCATGGATAAAAAATGGATGGATGCCGATCGATTGTCCAAAGAGTACGAGAATGGGGTATTGGATTTCGTTAAGTTTGTTGTTCAACACGCTGACGCTGAAGAGCTCAATCGAATAAAATGTCCTTGCTTGGGTTGTTGTTATGTGGGTAGGGTTGACGCAGATGGATTGAAATCGCATTTACTGATGAATGGAATTGATCGAAGTTATAAGTGTTGGATACATCATGGGGAGAAAATTAACGAGAATGTTGAACCGACGGGGAAAAGTAATACGACCTATGCTTCAGATGACAAAGACACGGAAACACACGATTGTGATCGAGTCGAAGAGATTGCAGAAGCAGTTGTAGAAGATCTTCATGATTATCCCGAAATGTTTGAGAGGTTGGTAAGCGATGCAGAGAAACCGCTCTATCAAGGTTGCACTAAATTCACAAGACTGTCTGCGGTATTGAAGTTGTACAACTTAAAGGCGGGCAATGGATGGTCGGATAAAAGTTTCACAGAGTTGTTGGCCCTTTTGAGAGAAATGCTACCGGAGGATAATGTTCTTCTCAATCGAACCTATGAGGCCAAAAAAATGTTGTGTTCTATTGGCATGAGCTATGATAAGATACATGCTTGTCCAAATGATTGCGTTTTGTTTCGAAACGAATATGCATCGTTAACTGAGTGCCCTAAATGCGGTTTGTCTCGATATAAGAAAATATTGTCTCCAGCCAAGGTCTTATGGTATTTTCCTATAATACCGAGATTTAGGCGCTTGTTTCGTAGTGAAACCGATGCAAGACACCTGACTTGGCATGCAGATGAAAGAATTATTGATGGAAAGTTGCGACATCCGGCTGATTCACCACAGTGGTCGAAAATTGATAATGATTATCCTGACTTTGGAGAAGAAGCAAGAAACCTTCGCTTGGCATTATCTACTGATGGAATGAACCCGCATGGTCTTCAAAGTATCTCATATACCACATGGCCTGTGATTCTTATGATTTATAACCTACCTTCGTCGCTATGCATGAAGCGTAAGTACATGATGTTATCTATGTTAATCTCTGGGCCTAAACAACCAGGGAATGACATAGACGTATACTTGACACCTTTGATCGAAGATTTAAAGATATTGTGGGAGAACGGTGTGGAGGTTTATGATGGATATAGGAAAGAAAGTTTCAATTTGAGGGCGATGTTGTTTGGCACAATTAATGATTTTCCAGCTTACGGGAATCTATCAGGGTACAGCATAAAAGGTGAAAAAGCGTGTCCTATTTGTGAAGATAAAACAGTTTCGAAGCGATTGGAGTTTGGTCATAAGAATGTCTTTCTCGGTCATCGTAGATTCTTAAATGCCAAACATAACTACCGTGGGTGGAGACAAGAATTCAATGGAGACATCGAACAAGGTAGAGCTCCACCTATGTTGTCAGGTGACCAAGTTTTTAAAAAGGTGAAAGATATGCGTACTGAGTTTGGCAAACCTTTTGCACATAAGGTTGTCAAAGGTGGGTGGAAAAAGAGGTCGATATTTTTTGAATTTCCATATTGGAAGTCTTTATATGTGAGACATTTTCTCGATGTTATGCATATTGAGAAAAATGTATTTGAAAGTGTTATTGGTACGTTACTCAATATAAAAGGAAAGACTAAGGATGGCCTTAAAGCAAGAAAAGACTTGGAAGCGATGGGGATTAGACCTGAATTAGCACCCGTGAAGAAAGGAAGACGAACATATCTACCACCTGCTGCTTTTACTCTGTCTAGAAAGGAGAAGAAAATATTGTGTAAGTTTCTGAGTGGAGTTAAAGTTCCAGAAGGATACTCTTCAGATGTCAGAAGACTTGTGTCTATGAAAGACCTCACGTTGAAGAGTTTAAAGACACACGACTGCCATGTTATAATGGAACACTTTCTACCAATAGGTATACGTTCTATTTTGCCAGTGAAAGTAAGAAACGCCATAACTAATTTGTGTTTTTTCTTTAGGTCAATTTGTAGTAAGGTAATCGATCCCGATATCTTACCAACACTACAAAAAGAGATAGTTATTACCTTGTGTGAGCTTGAAATGTATTTTCCTCCCTCTTTTTTTGACATAATGGTACATCTAGTTGTTCATCTTGTGAAAGAGACACAGTTGTGTGGACCAGCTTATATGAGATGGATGTACCCTGCTGAACGTTATATGAAAATATTAAAAGGGTACGTGAAAAGCCGAAGTCGACCAGAGGGGTGTATTGTTAAACGATACATTGTTGAAGAAGCGGTTGAGTTTTGTACTGAATATTTGTCCAATGTTCAGTCGATTGGACTCCCCAAAGCTCATATTTTTGAAAAAAAGGATGGTAAAAAATTAATTGGAAATAAAATTGTTACAGTATCAAGGGATGAACGGGATCAAGTGCATTTGTATGTTCTGCACAATGATAATGAGGTTGAGCCATATGTTGAGATGCACAAGGATGTACTCCGAAGGTTAAATCAGAACAGAAATGAAAATTGGATAGTACGAGAGCACAATCAAAGTTTCATACAATGGTTAAAGGATCATATTTATTCGAAGCGCTCTTCAGATCCTGCTTCAGTAACAGAAAGGTTGAGATGTTTGTCATGTGGTCCAAGTTTGCATGTGTATTCTCATAGCGCATATGCAATTAATGGATACACATTTTATACCAAAGACCAAGACGATAAAAGTACTATGCAAAATAGTGGTGTCACCGTCCTAGCTGAAGCAATGCACATATCAAGTATGAAGGACTTAAACCCCAAATATGCAAATCTGTCATATTTTGGAGTTATTGAGCACATTTGGGTGTTTGATTACGAGAAGTTTCAGATTCCAATCTTTGGTTGCAACTGGGTAAATAGTAGTGGCATACGAATGGATAAGTCTGGATTTTTGCAAGTGGATCTTAATAGGGTGGGGTACAAAGATGAGCCTTTTATTCTAGCATCTCAAGCTAGACAAGTGTTCTATGTCACTGACCCGACGACTACGAAATGGTCTATAGTGCTTCTATCTAACAAAGTGGTTGATGATAGCGGTGTAGATCAATGTGATATTGATGTTGAGAAAGAGTCATGCATTAGACGGAATGAGTTGAATACAAATGATCAAGATGAGGATCTTATAGCGGAAGAGTCATATATCAGAAATGACCATAACGAGGGAATTTGGATCCATTCATCCGTCCGCATTGCTAAGACACAAGTAATTCATATTCCAACCAAGAAAAGAAAGAGATGTTAGTGAAAGAGGTAAAATTTGTTATATACTTGATTTCTTTATTATATTTGTTATATATTATGTCATATTTGTTATATATTAGTGAAAGAGCATTTTATTTTCATTTTTTACATGGTAATGTTATTTAGACTCCAACAAGATCCAAAACAAAGGATAAGCGGATTCCGGAGCATACCGAGTCCGTTGTTTCAAAAAAACAGGTACATCACAATTATATGATATTTATGCATAGAAAATGTTAAATTGGATATCTTATACTTCATCTAACAAATTATATGATATATAGCTGTTAATCTTACACTTGTTTAATCTTACAGTGGACATTGGTTGTTGGTCGCAATTAACCACAGCGGAGAGTCAACCCCATTATTACATGGAATTATGTGAAGGTATATTAATTATCACATGTTTTATTATATTAGTGATGCTACTTGATAAAACTTAGGATTTATCCATATTTTCTTTTAATTGAATTACAATCTTTGTGTTTTCAGGACCTATAATGTAGATTTGAAGCAATGCTTTGGTTGGATGCAAAAGTATTAGTATAAGTAATATGTGCATTTGTAGAAAAAATGTAATGATTTGTAATTATAAATAGGTGTATATATAATTTTGGTTTGTAATTTTAAATATATATATTGGTTTGAATTGCCAATTGTTTTGCATATATAATTTTGGTGTAAATTGCCAATGGTTTGAATTGCCAATTTCTGAACAAAATTGCTGGTTGAAAAACAGGTAAAATTCTGGTTGAAAAAACCTGGTAAAAATTGTGGTTTAAAAAAATTTATATAAAATTTTTCGTATACCTTAGACAGCGCTTCTGGAGAAAGCGCTGTCTAAGGTAGGGATTAGACAGCGCTTTTGACAAAAGCGCTGTCTAAGGTAGGGCTTAGAAAGCGCTTTTGACAAAAGCGCTGTCTAAGGTATACCTAGAAAAATTCAAAAAGGTTGACCTTAGACAGCGCTTTCAGCAAAACCGCTGTCTAAGGTATACCAAAAAAATGTCAAAAAATGTGAGGCTTAGAAAGCGCTTTTTCCAAAAGCGATGTCTAAGGTGTACCTTATAATGTCAAAAAGCGCTGTCTAAAGGTACCATAGACATCGCTTTTCATTAAATAGACCCCCCTTTAGACAGCGCTTTTGGTAGTACCCAAAGCGCTGTCTAAACCTATAGCAGCGCAGGTTTATACAGCGCTTAAAAGCGCTGTCTAAGGGCAAAAAAAACGCTGTCTAAGGTCTTTTTTGTGGTAGTGCAAGAAGAAAAGATGAGTAGAACTCTCATTATCAAGGAAACAAAACGTGCAAACCTTTTCGTGATTGTTCGAAATAATTCGCCTTTCCACCAAGTTATCTCTCGTAGACAGCCTATCAAGCACTAATCTCCAACCGAACAAGCTCATATCTAATTAATCATCAATAGTGGAAACTCAACTCACACTTGATTAACATTAAGTCTTGAGTTCAATGGTGAAAGTACTATTAGAGTGATTGAAGTACTTAATGATAGATACATCCCAAGGGGTAAAAGTACATAGACCATAAGAATAAGTGTGTAGGATGAGGTTTTCCTCTTAATAGACATATAGCATATGTTTGCTGGAATGCATAATTATGGGTGCATTTCTGATATAGTCTACCTATATGAGAATGAAGTGGTGCCGCTTCATAGAGTTCAAGGGCTTGACTCTTAAATTCTCATCATGAAAAGGATATGAGACACAAGACCTTATTAAATGTGTCATATTAATAATTCGAACAATGGTACCGAGATTTCATGTGTGAGTTATGCACGCTTCTTCTAATGAATAATTGGTTCAAAGCTTGTCTACCAATCTATTCGGGGATGAGTGTATCTGAAACCATGAAATTTTCTGAATAATGGATTTACATATATTTTGAAAATGGTGGGGGATTGTTGGAAAAATTTCCAAAATATTAAATTGATAAATAATAATGGTTAAATTATCAAAATAAATGGCCAAAAGTTGCAACTCTCTAGAATTGAACCAAATACCTTATTGTGATAAGGCGCGTGGTCATAAGGTGCAACCACTAGATCAACACACCTTTTCATGAAAAAGTTTGTTGCTTTTTGATATACAATGGTTCGCGAATGGTCATGTTGGAATCTAATGAAACATTGTTTCTCCACACCAATTGATACAAGTTTTCTTATAAATAAAGATATTTAGTAACCATAAAATACACACACAAAATATTTGTTTCAAGTGCCAAAAATTATATCTATGTCATTTCTTTATTTTTCTTGTGCACGAGAATAAGTGAAAGAACTTTATTCTGAAAAATATGGTTGATCGATATGCTTAATGTGAAAATGCGATTCATGTTAAGGTATCCAAAATATCCTGAAGGGGATTTGCCGATTAACCCATTTGATTTTAATTTGTATAAATTGATGGGGGTGAATCGAACCTAAAACTTAGTGTAAACACACGCTTTGGAATTATTTTGTGCAATTTTCACTGTACCGTCTTCATCATCTTCTTCTGGTTCATTTTTTGCACCAGACCCCAACACTAAAACTAATTGATTGGTCTTTGGATTCTGTAACTATATCTAGATGTCATTGTCTTTGGTTGGAATTGAAAAGATAACAATTTAGTTTAGAAGTGACGGGAAATGGGGCCACTTGGTTGATTTTGGATTCTATTATGAACACAATCAGTTTATCACATATGTCAATCTATGTTTCTTTAATCAGTAGTGTGCATGTTTTATCATGAGTGCAAATGTGACTTTATGCACCTTAACTATTCAAGTCCACAATTGTATGCTTATTTTATTAACCAAACTTATGAACAAACTCATAGAGTACCTTCTACAACTCTCTATTTTTATTGGTGAATGACTATTATTTCTTCAACTTATGGCGTATTCATCTTTTACTAGGCTTCACGTATTTGCAACCAAACTAGGTACTCATTCCATGTGTAGGTCATCATATCTATCGATTAATTCTTAAATATGTCAAGATGCTAGAGTAATGAGTGAATAGTCAAATTTTTGGTGTGATGTGTGATAACTTGTGCATGTGTATTTGTAATTCAACATATTGCTTAGTAGAGGACGTGTAGCCGTTGTTAGGGTGGAAATTAGTATGCACATCATATTATTTTGCAATTGGTGTTGCATTAGGTGGGGTTCAGCCATGACTGATTTAGGGGCAGCATGTTTGGTTAAAGTATATGTGTATCAATTATGTGAATTGAGAGATATTATTAAAGTTGTGTCTTTGGTTCATGTCATATCTCACCTTCTCTGATAACAAAGTAATTAGTGATTAAATCTCAAGTTCTTCTTTCCACTTTTTAGTCTGTGTTTCCTTTTAAAGGCCGATTGAACACAATAAAAGTAGCTTTGGAAGTTCTTTGGGTGCAGTAGTTTTTGTGTTTATGACTCATCATTTCCTGATGCCTTATTATCTTATCACACTGTCAATGATTTCTGAGCTGCTCCTATGTCACATCAATTTTTTTTCTTCATACACATTGGCATGTAAATGAAGATATCAACCTAATTTTGACACTCTTTACCATTATTAATGCTTAACAAGTAACAACTTACGACATTCAATTAGCGAAGTTTCCAATATATCAATTTACCAAATGTTTCACAACAACTTACGACATTCAATTAGCGAAGTTTCCAATATATCAATTTACCAAATGTTTCACAATACTCGAGCATTGAACTCAAACTCCTATCTTATTTTTCTGTGCCGGATTATGCAGTATGATTCTAGAAGATCAAGTTGTTAAAATATTCTCACAAGTGATAATTATGAACTTATCCTTATATACCAACCTGTCGCACAAGTGATAGTTATTTAATTTTTCTTAAATTGATGACCAATTACCAACATTGTCCCACTAATAATGTCCAAATTCAGAATCATCTATGAAAGGAAAAGCTAAACTTATTGAGTTGCCTTGAAAAGCTTTTCAAAGACCCGACACGCCTAAGGAGAAGCAAGAGAGAGACACGCAACTAATAAGAGGTTCATGAAGGTTTTGCTCTTCACCCGTTGTAGGAATAACAAAAGCCCGAACAAAATTATGTGAAGAGAGGACCAATGTGACATAGTGATGACACTATTATAAAAAATTCAAACTTTGACACCGAAGAGAGGATCAGAAGATTGATAGCATAGCCAAAACTATTCTTCCAGGCAAGAGCAGTATTGAATTCAGGGATTTAGAAATATTTGTACAGTGTTATTATCCTATGTTCTGTAGAAATATTGTATTAAGTGGTGTATAGGATCTAAACATGCAAGGCTGCGATATGGCACTCTTTTGTGGCTTCAAAAAAACCAAACAGAGCTGGTTCTAGACTTCTAGTTAACTAAGAACCAAGCTAGTTTGATTCTTTAAACCGGTGAACCAATTCTAGACACTAAATCAAACCTTTATTTTTATTTTTAATTACTCATTTTTCCATTGCCTTCATAATTCTCAGAGTTTGCCCTCATTGAGGACTGGGATGAGACACTGATGGAGTATGCTGCTGCAACGCTTCTGGATGAGGAAGAGACGATACAGATACCATTCTGGATTTTATGAATATCTGTCCCAAGGGAGAAGGATCGGTTACATCTTCTGCAGGCCTGTTGTACCAGCTGCGCAACTATCTTCAAGTTGAATATCATTGATGTTTGGGATGCATGTCCATATTGATTTTTATTTCTTACATGCAATATTATTAGCTTATTATTATTAGTCTCCATTTTGGATAATTTTGGATAGATTAGTTTTTCATTGGCCCACATGTATAGTCTTTATTGGCAGCTTAGATCTCTTGTATATAACACTGATGTAACCCTCATTTTTACAACTGATTGAATAATACAAATTATTTTCACTTTGCTCTGCTTTTTCTGTTCTCTTCCAACTGTTGTAACTGAATTCAGTTACAACCTCTTCTTCTTCCTTGGCTCCTCCAATGGAGGTCAAGCTTGTGTGCTTCAACTTCAATATGGTATCAAAGCTCACACAGCTCTGGTAG
This sequence comes from Lathyrus tuberosus, assembly GCA_022829125.1. NCBI lineage: Eukaryota > Viridiplantae > Streptophyta > Magnoliopsida > Fabales > Fabaceae > Lathyrus > Lathyrus tuberosus. Next base: position 1,653,517 of record JALAZF010000446.1, read on the forward strand.
CCATTGTTGTTCACATCACTGTTTCACATTCTTGCGGCATCTTTCCCTTTTTCGTTCGTTGTTTCTTTCATCCGTCTTTCTGGATTTCTTTCGATCTGCATCTCTTTCAACAATGGCATACCAGCAGTTTCTCGATTATTCAACGAATTCCACAAATCCTTTTTACCTTCATCGAAACGAAAATCCTGCTTTGGTGCTTGTTTCTCCTCTTCTTGACGACAAGAATTATCATAGTTGGGCAAGATCTGTGCACATTGCATTGATCTCTAAGAATAAGGACAAGTTCATTGATGGATCTCTCAATAAACCACTGGTTTCAGATCCCCTATATGAGCCGTGGATTCGCTGCAACACGATGGTGCTCGCTTGGATTCATCGCTCCATCTCTGAATCCATTGGTAAATCAGTCCTTTGGATTAACAGTGCTGCAGGTGTTTGGAAGAACCTTCAAATTAGGTTTTCACATAGTGATATATTCTGCATCTCTGATTTGCAAGAAGATGTGTACAAGCTACGCCAAGGTAATAACGATGTATCAAATTACTTTACTCAATTGAAAGTGTTATGGGATGAACTAGACAATTATAGACCCATTATCACTTGTTCTTGCGCAATTCCATGTTCTTGTGGTGCTGTTACTTCTGCACAAAAGTATCGTGCTCAGGACCAAGTAATTCGATTTCTCAAGGGTTTGAATGAAAAATTCACCCATTCCAAGTCACAGATAATGATGATGAGCCCTTTGCCTGATCTTGACAAAGCTTTTTCTCTCACCATTCAACAAGAACGTGAACTGAATAGCTCAGCTTCTGCATTGGCTCAAGCTTCTTCCAATCCTGAAGAATTGACTGCTCAAGCCAACTATGGTAACTCACAATCCAAACCTGTCTCTAATTCCTTCAAAGGCAAGAATCAAGGTTCTACTAGAGGGCACAATCGTGTGTGTACACATTGTGGTAGGACCAATCACACAGTGGAAACCTGCTTTATCAAACATGGGTTTCCACCTGGATATAAGGGCAAGAGCAAAAGCCAGTCATCTAACAGCACTAATCAGCCTGCTGCCACCATCAATGTTGTTTGTGACACTCCTCAGCAAGAGTCAAAGGCTTCTCCATGTGTTTTCACTCAGGAGCAGTACAACAATATCCTTGAATTGCTCCAACAATCAAAACCACCATCCCAAGCCAATTCTGTGTCCACCTCTCCTCTTTCTATGATCTCTCAGTCCTCTAACACAAATGGTAAGTCTTCTCATCTCTGGATCTTGGATACTGGAGCAACAGACCACATTTCATATGACATACATGTTTTTACTAATTGCAAAAATATCATTCCTATTAGTGTTAATTTACCTGATGGATCATCCCTCACTGCTTCTATGTCTGGTAATGTGGTCATTTCACCCTCTTTAATACTTCATAATGTCCTTTACATTCCTAACTTTCATGTTAATCTCATTTCCATTGCCAAACTTACTAGTAATAATAACTGCTATGTCCATTTTGAGGCAGATATCTGCAAAATCCTGCAGAATCATTCACAGGCAATGATTGGTACAACTAGGATCCAAAGAGGATTATATGTCCTGGATGCTGTCAACAAGTCATCAGCTTGTAATTCTACCACTACTGATTCTTATCATTTGTGGCATTTGAGATTAGGTCACATTTCCAATATAGGCATCAAATCTGTATCTCAAACATTTCCCTTTATACCATGTAAATCTAATAATATTCCTTGTGATTCATGCCATCTTGGCAAACAAAGGAAATTACCTTTTCCAAATAGTGTATCCATGTCTAATTCCATGTTTGATATCTTACATGCTGATGTATGGGGTCCTTATTCCACTATCTCTATGTTAGGCCACAAATATTTTCTCACTCTAGTTGATGATTATAGTAGATATACCTGGGTGATATTTCTTAAAACAAAAGATCAGACCAAAAACAGTATAATTCAGTTTGTAGCTTACATTGAAAACCAATTTAAGACAACACTTAAGTGCCTAAGATCTGACAATGGAACTGAGTTTATGTCTTTATCTTCATTTCTACTTTCTAAAGGCATAATCCACCAAACTTCATGTGTTGAAACACCCCAACAAAATGGGGTGGTTGAAAGAAAACACCAACATATTTTAAATGTGGCAAGATCATTATATTTCCATTCTAACATTCCTCTCACCATGTGGAATTTTTCTGTCCAACATGCCATTCATATCATAAACAGATTACCCTCACCTCTATTAAACTCCAAATCTCCAATGAAATGTTGTATTCTCAACCACCCTCCCTAATTCACTTAAAGGTTTTTGGTTGTCTTAGCTATGCCACTACCTTACAAGCTCATAGAACAAAATTTTCTCCTAGAGCTAGAAAATCTGTTTTCCTTGGATTTAAAGATGGTACTAAAGGCTACATCTTGTATGATCTGCAAAGTCATCATATTTTTGTATCAAGGAATGTTATTTTTTATGAAGACCATTTCCCTTTCAAGAATACATCCAAACCTAATACTACTCATGCTCTTGCTAATCCAGATTCCATTTCCCTATATACAGACCTACCTGTATTATCTTCTCCTACCAGTACCACTGACATTTCTCTCTCCCTTGATTCTAGCACCTCTAACAGTGCACCTATCATTCAATCTCTCCCATCTACTCAATCTTTACCTATTGTCACTAATCCCCCTTTATCTCCTTTACCACCTAATCCTAGCAACCAAAATGACTCTGCTTCTCCTTTACCCAATGTTCCTTCTCAAAATGACTCTCCTTCAACCCCAATCTTTCCTTTATCCAACAGTCCTTCCCCATCCTCTGTGTCTACCAATTCTCCTCACCTGTCTGATAGTTCTTCAGACTCTTCCATAAGCCCTACTCCTTCTATACCCTTAAGACAATCCACCCGTGTCTCTCACCCTACTAGCTACCTAGCAGATTATCATTGTTATCTTCCATCTCATGATACATCTGCATCTCATACAAATGATTTTAAAACTGCACATCCTTTATCCTCTGTTATCTCTTATAATAACTGCTATCCATCATATAAACATTTATGTTGCTCCATTTCTTCTAACATTGAGCCTAAAACATATAACCAAGCTATCAAGTTTGATTGTTGGAAGCATGCCATGGATACTGAGTTACAAGCTCTTGCAGAGAATAACACATGGGAAGTAGTTGATCTTCCTGATGGAAAACACCCTATTGGTTGCAGATGGGTTTACAAAGTAAAGTATAAAGCAGATGGATCTATTGAGAGGTACAATGCTAAGTTGGTTGCCAAAGGGTATACCTAATTAGAAGGCATGGATTACTTTGATACCTTTTCTCCAGTGGCAAAACTTACTACTGTCAGAATCTTACTATCCATAGCAGCTATCAAAGGATGGCATTTAAAGCAATTGGATGTTAATAATGCTTTTTTGCATGGAGATCTTCATGAAGAGGTATACATGACTCTTCCTCCTGGCCTCCATTCTTCTAGTTCTTCTCAGGTTTGTAAACTTCATAAATCATTGTATGGTTTAAAGCAAGCAAGCAGGCAGTGGTATTCCAAACTTTCATCCTTTCTTATTTCCATTGGATATCAACAATCTCAGGCTGCTTATTCCCTCTATGTTAAACTGACCAACAATGATTTCACTGCTCTATTGGTTTATGTCGATGACATTGTTTTAGCAGGCACTTTTATGGCTGAGATTTCACATGTCAAGCAGCTCCTTCATCACACTTTCAAAATCACGGATCTTGGTCAATTGAGATATTTTCTTGGTTTTGAAATTGCTAGAACTACAACTGGTATTTTTCTCAATCAGAGAAAATACACATTAGAGCTTCTTGAAGACAGTGGCTTGCTAGCATCTAAGCCATCTTCAGTTCCTTTTGATCCAACTGCCAAATTGTCCATTCATGAAGGACAACCTTTGGAGGATCCTACCATTTATCACAGACTGATTGGCAGACTCATTTACCTTACAAATTCGAGGCCAGATATATCTTATGCCATTCAACATCTTAGCCAGTATGTTTCAAAACCTCTTACACCTCATTATCAGGCTGCTATTAGAGTCCTTAGATATCTCAATTCGCTTCCTGCTAAAGGTCTATTCTATCTTGCTTCTAGTCAACTCAAAGTGTCTGCATTTGCTGATTCTGATTGGGCAAGATGTCCAGATACTCGTAAGTCTGTTACAGGATATTGCATCATGCTTGGCTCTTCTCTCATTTGTTGGAAATCTAAGAAGCAAAAGACTGTTTCAAGATCATCTACAGAAGCTGAATATAGAGCACTAGCCTCTCTCTCTTGTAAGATGCAATGGTTGCAATACATCCTGCAAGATCTTCGAATTCATCTTTCTCAGCCTGCAGCAGTATTTTGTAACAGCAAATCTGCAATTTACTTAGCTCATAATCCAGCTTTTCATGAAAGGAGCAAACACATAGAACTGGATTGCCATGTTATTCGCGAGAAGATTCAGTCCAAACTTTTGCATTTGCTTCCTATTTCCACTTCTAACCAGCTAGCTGATATGTTTACAAAGCCTCTCCATCTTCCTGCTCTCTCTAGCATCTTGGTCAAGTTGGGCCTTTGTAGTATACACAGTCCAACTTGAGGGGGGATATTAGCTTATTATTATTAGTCTCCATTTTGGATAATTTTGGATAGATTAGTTTTTCATTGGCCCACATGTATAGTCTTTATTGGCAGCTTAGATCTCTTGTATATAACACTGATGTAACCCTCATTTTTACAACTGATTGAATAATACGAATTATTTTCACTTTGCTCTGCTTTTTTTGTTCTCTTCCAACTGTTGTAACTGAATTCAGTTACAACCACTTCTTCTTCCTTGGCTCCTCCAATGGAGGTCAAGCTTGTGTGCTTCAACTTCAATAAATATCATCATAAAAATCTTTTTCAGGTAATATAATTTAGGAAGAGTAAAGAAAAACATTAAAATTTAAAACTTCATATAAAAATATAACACTTTATTTAGTTGATTATCATCAATCAAATGACGATTCAATACATCTAAAAACAAAACAAAAAACATGTTATATTTAATAATTAAAACATTTCAAACAAGACATTCATCATAACTAGTTAACGAAACATCCCTAAAGGTAAAGCGAAAAGAGTTTTCTCTTTAAGTCATTAAAACAAAAATGAGATGGAGCAGCTATCTTTTTTCAATTTTCAATGATGGCCTTGATGAAACCATTGAGACAACATCATCAGCATGCACCTTACTACAATTTGTCAAATCAATCTCCTTCAGTTGGATGCAGCTTTCTACGATGCACATCACTCCCTTTTTCGTGACACTATGACAACGTCTTAGTAATAGTTGCAAAAGTCCACAACAACTCTTTGAGATCTCATAGAGTGTTTTATCATCAACACTTGTACCTGACAAGTTCAACACCTCCAATTGGTGAACTACAGAGTTCATTTTAAGTCGTCTCACTTCATTCCAACAGGCCAAGTTCAAATGTCTAATTTTACATCTACTTAGAACTTGACAAATACCTTTTTCAGATATGCCATCACAAGAACTTAAATCAAGAAGCTCCAAATTTGAGAAAATGGAAGCAAACAATATGAGGCTTTCGTCGTTTATAGATGAATAAGTCAAACACAGAGACTTCAGCCGAGGGTTCACATCAAAATCCTTCAAAGAATCCAAATTCTCAAAATCTATGTCCCTCATTGTAATCTCATCAAGTGAATGACAGTTTCTAATAAGGGCAAACAATGCTGATTGTGTGAAGACAAGCTTATGCAATTTTTTGTACTTCAATATGTTTCTTGTCTTTGTGTGGATATAGTTAAATGTACTCCAATTTCTCTCACAGTTTGTGGCAGAGGTTGTTTGACTAACAACTTTCATAGCCAAACGTTGAAGCTCGGGAGCACATGAACCATGGTATTCCCACCATTGGGCTTTTCGAATAAGGAAAAAATAAAATTATTGGTTATATTAAAAAATAAAGTATATTTATAAAAACTTATAAAAAAACTTGTAGTTTACCTGCATCCATCTTAGACCAAGATTTTTTAGCTAGAGGCGTACCAAACGTTTCACTCTTTTCTCTAAAAAGTGTTAGCTATATAACAAAACATATCAGTACATAAACAAATTTCTTGATAAATAATTTAGCATATCAAAATATAATATCCATTACTTACTTGGTTTAGAGCTTTGATTTGATCATCCATGTTTCTTTCTATCTTCATGATTACATTAGTTGTCCCATTAAATGTTTCTTTATACACATCTCTTCCATGTTCAATTCCATATTGAAATTGTGGATTAAGAAAATAACCTAGAAGTCAAAATCAATTATTGAGGATATGATATTATAAATTTAAATTTCATGACAAAATTAAAATTATAAGATATATTGACATACCAGCAGAATGAAGATCAGAGTGCATGAATTTCCAACGCTTGTCAATGATGTCATTATATTTGGAATGATAACGAGAATTTTTTTGAATTGCTTGTTTTGCTCGATCAATGGCCTCATATATGAAACCCATTGTTGGTTTCTCATCACCATCAACTAGCCCCAAAACTTTTACAATTGGCTCAAATACTTTCAATATATCATTAGCCTTACTCCAAAAGTCCCTACTGATAACAATTTTCCTTGCTTCATATCCCGGTCCTTTTTTTTCTTTACTATACTTTGTTTTTCTAAATTCTTCAGAATTGAACATGTTTTCAAGACCTTCCTTTTGTCTCACAATTGCTTGAAGCTGTAAAAATTGTGTTGCAAATCGAGTAACACCAGGACGAACAATATCTCTACCACCTGTATATTTTTTCATAAGACTCACAATATACGTGTGGTTATAGATGAAGGTTGTCACCATTTTTGCTTCACTTAATAAATTTTGTATGCTTTTCTTTTTTCCTATATCCTCCAAGCAAAGATCTAAACAATGAGCTGCACAAGAAGACCAGTATAAATGTGGTATCTTCTCCATTAACTTTTGACCAGTTGCTTTTAACGCAGCTTCGTTGTCTGTTACCATTTGAACTACATACTCTTCACCCACTTCTTCCACCACTTTATCCAACAATTGAAAGTAGTAGTCAGTGTTTCTACTATCAACATCAGAAGCATCGACAGATTTCCAAAATACAGTACCTTTATGACAATATACCAAGAAATTCATTATATGAGTATGGTTGGTACCGTCTGTCCAACCATCGCACATTATTGTTGCTCCTCTTTCTTGCAAAATTTTTTTCATACCATTCATCCACTCCAACATTTCCTTATATTCAGCTTCTAAGTAAACATTTGAGATTTCATAAGGAGTTGGGCATTTGGCTTTTCCCACTTCAGAAGCAGTATAAATCAAATTATGCAACCAAGGAGAGTTAGATAAATTCATAGGCAAACGCTCGTAAATTATAAATTTACTTACAGCCTCTCCAAGCCTTTTTCTCCAAGTCTTCAAAAATCCTTTACCAGCTCTTGGTTGTTTCATACTTTTGCTCCTAACAAGATCAATATTAGTAGATCTCAAAGAAAAAGAGATATCTTCTGGCCTTTCAGCCCCACTAACACGAGAGCTTCCACCATGTTCATATACATTTTCAGAAGCCCTTGTTTCTCGTCTGAACTTTTGCATATTTTCCCATTCTCGATGTGATCTAAGGCTTTCTTGTGTTGCATATCTCAATTGATCATCAATAAGAGTATTCTCATCTTCATCTGCATCTTCATCATCTCCTCTTAAACGTTCTTCAAATTCTTCTTTTCTTCTCTTAGAATCATTTCTCTTCGCTTTTGAATCTAGTAAAAGTTTCATCATATTTTCTCTAACCATAGTTGTTACTCTACCACAAGCTGCAACTTGTCCTTTCATGTGTGCTATATGTTGCTTCAATCTCGTAATGCCGCCTTTTATTACTAGATTACAAAGTTTACAACGAACATTATTACGACTTCCAGGTTCCGGCGTTCCAAAGTACCATCCAATATCCTCACTTGGAGCACCATCCAAACCTCTTGTAGGAAATTGTTCTCGTGGAGGCATTATTCAATAATACCTATTAATTGAATATATAAATAATTAGTTAAAAATATTAAAAAAAAATTATTCAAGCATCACAAAATCACAACCTTTAATTTTTCTAATATAAATGATAAAGCATTGTGTAAAAAATGTGTAAAATATATTACATTTATATTGTCATTACATTTATATTATATTTATAGTAAATAAAAATATGTAAAATGTATTATTAGAATGCATTAATAGTAAATGATAAATTTGAATTTATTATTAGAATAAATTAGTAAATAATAAATTACTAACATTTGTACCACATTTATACTAAGTTACTATATTTGACTTTTCAACCACTAAATAAATCACAACCACTAAATAAATAAATGATATACATTCACATGATATAAGTTGTATTTCACCACACCATTGAGTCCACCGACACAAAAGACAAAATGGAGGTGGATTGAAAATTGCAAGCTCTTAAAAGTGCCACGTTTGCCAAATAGAACCAAAAAGATATAATATTTTATTTTTTTATTTCTCACATGTAACCCAACGTTTCCATGATTCCATCTTCCTCTTAAATTACTTACAGTAAACATAAGAAAACCAGTGATATGAAACTACAAGTCATAATGAAACATAAGAAAACCGACCTCATAATGAAACTACAAGTCTACAGCTATTAATAAAATTCCATTAGTAAAAATACGAAAATCACTCTCATAAATTACTTACAGTTAAACTTCCATTTAGAATTGAAGAAAGGTTGAGCGAGTTCTGCTTCACAAAATGCAACAGAGGGAGAAGAGGAACATGAAATCTTGAAGATGTGAATTAGTGAAGTGAAGTAAAATCATTGAAGCAAATACAATATAAATACAACTTCAGAACTTCTTGTATTTGGAATCTTCATGAAAGATATAGAATGACATAAAGCCAAAGTAACTTGTTTTTTGTATTTGGAATTGGAATCTTACTACAGAGCAGAAGAAAATTGGACATAAAGTAAGATTGTTGTCTCCTAGCTTTTCCCATATGAACTATTCGGATTCTATACTTTTTCTGTAAAAAAATCACGTGTTGCAGTTGTGATGCGGTTCTGGTGCGGTAAATACCGTTACGTTGCGGTTGTGTTGCGGCAATGATGCAGTTGTTGCGTGTGATTTCTATTCACACCGCAATTGCGATCCGTTGCCGATGCGTTACACGCTGCAACCACAATATTGCGGCCGCATCAAGTGATGCGGACCGCAATTTCAAACCCTGGTTGGAGAATCTATGAAAGATACAGCGGAGAAAGGAAAGTTGTGGATTGCGAATTTTGAGAGAGAATAAGAGTCGGTTGGTAATGGAGAGAAACTGTTTAGAGACGAGTGATAGAGAGTTGTGGTTATTGATGAATGTGAACACATGCTCCCAGCAGTCATCGGGTAAATAAAAATCAGATTGTGTAAAAGTTTTCTTCCTCCTAATCTTAGTGAGGAGGAATGGTGATTTGTAAAAAGCTATCTTCTTTCTTTTCATGTTGAACAATGCCGCCACTGATACTAAATGTAAACTAAATTAGGGTACATTTTAGGGATTATTATACACACCATAAATAACTACTTTCTGAGCTATTCTAAGTTTCTAACAAATTATTATTATATTGAATTTTTCCTGTATAATTTAAATTTTGTTTTTTTAACCTAATGGTCTATTTTTCTAAACAAACTCTTATAACATCCTATAATGCAATACAATTCTTAAAGTATCCTACCATTTTATTTTTGCACGCTAATGTCAAACGAGTTGACAGATGTTTATAGTATATATATCTAAATCCACCAGCCAAACCATTAGCAACTCCCACACATCTCATTTGTTTTATTTTTTAATTATTTGTTGATATATTATTATTATTATTAAATTATTTATTAATTAGTTAATTAAATATTAGTTAAATGAAAACTTTCTAATATTAGTAAATTTTAACTTTTCAAATTATACATTACAACTTAATTATTTAACAACTTAAATTGATTTAAGAAAAATTCTTATATAACTAAAATTTAATAAATGTAATAGATTTTGAAGGTTGCTTTATGGCATTTCACACATGAATTACAGGACATTGAAATTTCGTTGTTAGTAGGTGCTATTTTCTTAAGTAACATAGGCACCATAAAAAATAAATAAACATGTGGAATGGAATGACATTGGTAATATAACATTTGAAATTTTTTTTTTTTTGCATGGAAACAAATTTATATTCATATTCTTAGAAACAATCAATATAAAAAGAGAAAATTTTAAATTATTTTAAAATTATTTAGAATTATGGAATAATTGTGATAATGAAAGAGAAAAAAAATCTTAATTTTATTTTTTAATTAAAATTATAATTGTGTTATGTCGGTGTCTATGTAAGAATTTTTCCTTAACATCCATCCTATCCATGTGTGCTTCAAGATACATATAAACCAATAGATTGGCAACATACAGGTTAGATTGGCAACAATAAATTAATTTTTTCCATAAATTTTATACAGCAGATATCTTCTACCACAAAGGGACAATATCTTTTTCTCAATATAGGGTCGTTATTTTATTTGGCCGAAACCGTGATTTTTCTTAGTCATACTTAACACAAGAAGATGATATCCATATCTTACTATTTTTTTAAGAAAAACAATCATTAAAATATTAGTTTTTGGTCTTTAACCTAATCAAGAAGACAGCTAAATTTAGTCAATCTTCTGTTGCAATTAACATTTTTTTTTATTCAAGTTTTGTGACTCGAATTATAACCCATGTTAAATCAATTCATTTTGCCATTTTTTTCATTCATGATTTGTGGCTTGAGTCATTGTCCCTTTATGGAAACAAATTTTACTGTGTGACTTGAGTGATTCATATTTTGAATCGAGTTATATGTTGGTAACGTTGACTCAATTCACCTCTTATTTGAATCTATTCAAGTCCAAATGTCATTCATCTGAACTTTTCATTTCAAATTATCATTAATTAATGGTCTTATGTGTTAGGTCTGTGATTTAATGATTGGCAACAATTTTGGTAAAAACATGTTTAATTTGGAAAAACATGTATCACAGTCAGATGTTGAGCAAGATGTAATGACATCTTGACCAACTGGTACAACAGAGTCTACTGTTACTTTTCTTGACAGGTGTTTTGACAAATGTTGTGATATGTTATACCAGAACATCATAATAATTCGGCATTTTAAATCCTTGAAGATTTTATTTTAAAATACGAGATTCTGGATGGTTTTTGTTCGCATACAGGCGCAGCTAAGCAAGGATATTTTAGTAACATTGTAGAGTTGATTTGGTTTCATAAAAAGGATCTTGGAGACTTTTTAGGAAACTTTGTATTTTGTTCCTATTATTGTGTAGGAAATTATGCTAATGATTGAAAGCTGATTCCTGATGATTTGCGCTTCAAGAAGCCCAAGATCACGAAGTCTGAAGGCTATTTAAAGAAAGGAGCTAAATCTATTGCAACTTGGACATTGGAAATTTCGGGAGAATTAGGATTAGTCGTGTCTTGGTGGTGTTTTAGGGTTTAGTGTTTTTTGTTTGTATGTCACTCTTGTATCAGGTTTGATGCATTGAGTTGAGTGATTGTTCATTGTTAATTGTTCACTCTAAAGCTTTTAAGCAATAGTGTATTGTTCTTAGTTGAAACTTTTAAGCAAAACTAAGTATTGTCTTAGAAGTGTGTCACTTCTATTTTGGTGTTGTTGAATTGTCACTGGTTTGTGACTGGTAAGAAGTGAGAGGGGGTTCTCATATCTAGGAGTTCCGAGGTAGAAGTTAGCACGGGTAGTGATTAGGTGATAAGTTGTAAATTGGGGAGTTTAGCTCTGAACTAATGCTATTATAGATTTCCTTCTTGTCTTGTTAGCCCCCAGATGTAGATGAGTTGCACTGAACTGGGTTAACAACTATTGGTGTTATTTTATCTTTCTTCCATTTAAGTTTCTACATATTTACTTGTGTGATCAAATTGTCTTGATCCCAGTGTTGTGACATCTGTCTCGGCATCTGGTATCTGCGTGCCAAAATTTTAATTGGCATCAGAGTAGGTCACCCTGTTTTTTTTTTGGGTGAGCTCCAGTGAGTTTGTATTCTAGTACTATGGACAAGAAAGAAGGAGGAAATGTTAACAGGCCCCCATTCTTAGATGGCATTAACTATGACTATTGGAAGGCACATATGGTGGCTTTCTTAAAATCTAAGGATAGAAAAACTTGGAAGGTTATCATCAAGGGTTGGGAGCACCCTGTGGTTAAAGATAAATATGGGAAGGAGACCTTGAAGCCAGAACAGGACTGGACCAAGGAGGAACATGAAACTGCTCTTGGAAACTCTAAAGCCTTGAATGCTTTATTCAATGGAGTTGATAAAAATATATTTAGCTTGATCAACACGTACACTGTAGCTAAGGATGCTTGGCAAATTCTCAAGACAACTCATGAAGGCACATCTAAGGTAAAGATGTCTAGACTTCAACTGTTGACTACTAAGTTTGAAATCTGAAGATGATGGAGGATGAGAGTATTCATGACTTTCACATGAATGTTCTTGAAATAGCCAATGCCTTTAGTGCTCTGGGAGAGAAAATATCAGAAGAAAAGCTGGTTAGGAAGATCCTCATGTATCTCCCCCAGAGGTTTGATATGAAAGTAATTTCCATTGAAGAAGCTCAAGATATCAACAACATGAAAGTCGATGAACTTGTTGGTTCACTTAAAACTTTTGAAATGGCTATTAGTGACAAGTCTGAGAAGAAGATAATGAGCATAGCCTTTGTCTCCAACATTGAAGATAAAGAGGGTCAAGCTGACTTGTATACTAATGAAGGACTGTCAAATGCCATTGTATTACTTGGAAAGAAATTCAACAGAATTCTGAAGAGTATGACCAGAAAAGGAAGACCAGGTGTCAAAAACATCACATCTAACATCAGAAATAACAATGACTCTCAAAAGAATGTCCAGACTTATGAGAAGTCAAATCAAAGCAAAGGCATACAATGTTATGAGTGTAAGGGTTTTGGTCACATCAAGCCAAAATGTAACACCTATCTCAAGAAACAGAAAATGAGCTTGTCGGTATCTTGGTCTGATGATGATGAGTCAGAAGATGAATCTAACTCTGAGACGGTCAAACTTGTGACTGCTCTCTCTGGCAGATGGGTTGATGAAGTAGAAGCTTGTGATGAAAATGACCTCTATGAAGATCTGGATGTGTCCAACAAGGAAACCTGCAACAAGTGTGAAGAACGTCTAAAGACAGAGGAAAATCATAGAAAGGCCATAGCTGAATTGGAAAATGAGAAGAAGTAACTCTTAGGTGTTGATTCTCATCTTCAAAATGAGGTAACTCTCTTAAATTCCAAGCTCAATAACTTGACAGATTCCTTGAGAATTACGAAGAAGGCTGGAGACACGGAAGTTCATTATCAATCTGATAATAAACAAAGAAGAGTGTATGCAGAGAAGTTCCTTCCTATTGAATGGAAGAGAATGATGTCCAACCACATGTTACAACATCCCGCAGTCATGATGAGACTCCAAATAACTCTCAATCTACTTGGAGATGTCATTATTATGGTGAGTATGGAGATCAATAATCTTCATCTCATTCTAAGGCTAATCAAATGAGTAAAAGGAGAAGGCCTATCAATAAGGATGTGAACCTTATAGCTCACACTTCCTTGAAGCCTTCAACTAAAGAAGACTGGTACTTTGACAGTGCATGTTCTAGGCATACGATAGAGGTTCAAAAGTTTCTAGTGGATATCAAATCCCATCCCACAAGTTTTGTCATATTTGGTGATGGTTTCAAAGGGGAAATTAAAGGATTTGGTAAATTGATGTGTGCTGGATCGCCTAGTTTAGAAGATGTTCTCCTTGTGAAAGAATTAATAGTTAATCTCATCAGTATTAGTAAGTTGTGTGACTAAGGATTGTTAGTTAATTTCTCCAAGACAGAATTCCTAGTCAAAACTAATAAAGACGTTGTTCTGATGAAAGGTATAATGTCTAAAGACATTTGTTATCTGTGGGAACCTTAAATCACTACGCCAAAATTCGCTTTTGGCAACACTACAAAGACAACGCTTTTATCAGAAAATACTGTTATAAGTTTTAAAAAAATTCGCTGAAAAAAAGCGCTGCTAAAGGCTACCTTTAGAAAGCGCTTCCTAAAAGCGCTGCTAAAGGCCGTACGGAGACACTACCTTAGAAAGCGCTTTTATAAAAGCGTTGCTAAAGGTATAACCTTAGAAAGCGCTTTTAAAAAGCGCTGCTAAAGGGTAACCTTAGAAAGCGCTGCTAAAGTCCTTAAGTTGGATCCACATATGAAAACGCTTTTTGAAAGCGCTGCTATAGGCCAATGAAAAGAAAGCGCTTTCTAAGGAAAATCGCTACTATAGGCTAATCATGAAAGCGCTGCCTTAGGTCATTTATTAATTAAAAAATAAAAAAAAGCCCTAATCAAGTGTTTCTAATCATTTTCACGACTTCTCCGTCATTTCTCTCTGGTGATTTCGCAACTTTTCTGTTTCCGACCTCCATCGTTCTCCGACCGCCATTGTTGTGTTCTCTGACCGCCATTGTTCTGTTCTCCGACCGCCATTGTTCTTGAAATTCTGGTACAGATGTGTGATGTCAAGTCCAATGTCACAACATCGTAATCTGCTGAACAAGGAAATAATAGAAACAGTAACTAACACACTGAATTGTTCACCTAGTTCGGTTCAACAACCTACATCTGGGGGCATACCAAGCCAGGAAGGAAGTTCACTATTAGTAGTATCAAATTACAGGCTCAACAGACCAGTTGACAATCTACCTAATTTAATCACTACCCAATGACCCTTCTACCTAAGTCCTCCCTAGGTAAGAGTCTCCATCTCACTCCCAACCATCGCAATGATGTCTAGCAGTCAACTACACCGTCACTGCATCAACAGCTTGATTACCAACAACTGTACAACCATAGAAGACACCCTTCCATGACACCCTTTTCATGACACCCTTTGGAGTTGCTTCAAAGCTTCCTCCAAGAACAATACCAAACTCATTACCTACTGGTTTCTGAGTTAAACACAGTGACCATCTCACAACCCGAGTTGTTCACTTAGACAAAGCCCTAATGATCTACATCTTGGACTCCTCTCTATTCTAAGTTAAAAGCATATTATTTATAATATAATCTCAACTGGACTTGGGCCTGCAAATCATATCAAATCTTCAATCATATCTTCAATTAAATCTTCAATAATTAACTCTGAATATTCTCCAAATCTTTATGCTTTAAATTCGCAACAGCCTGATCTTCATAACTGATTGCAATAGACTATATCTCTCCCTTGATCTTCGCCTGCATTCTCTGATTGTAATTAGCAGAATATTTCGTTCACACCAGAACCACGTGCAGCCCTAAACTCATTACAGTCTGATGTTTTAATGTTCTGGTATAGTGATGTTCAGACATCGCATGTGACATCACACTTCAGCACTTTGACTCCACACCAGAATGTTAGCCAAACCATAACAATACTGTTAGAAGCTCATGTTGCAACATCAACCATGACATCAGCATTGTTTTAACAAAATTTCAGCCAACTACAAGAACTTACAATCTCCCCCTTTGGCTAATTTTGGCTAAAACATATAACCATTACAACTCAGATTACAACAGTAATTACAACCCTACACTACTGTTAGACATTATCTGATCAATAAACCTCAGTATCTACTATGTACTGCATCCATGGAGAATCATCTTCTTTGAATGATGTTAGAACATCACATCACCATATAATAGCAAGCCCAGGAAGCACATCAGGAGGTGCACATGAGGAAGAAGATATCCAACACTCCCCCTCAATTACAACACATCTCTTTTTCCTTCCAGGTCAGACCCAGACCAATTTCAGAAGACTCCTCCAGAAAAGAAATGTTTGTCTATTCAACAAAGACCAATGGTGGCATGAGAGAATTCTGCACACCTTCTTTGATCAGACCCCCTGGTCAATCTGTGGCATATCCTGACACGTTGAGAAGTGTCATTCTGCCAGCCCAGGTAACTTAGAACACAAGTCACAACTGTGTTCATAACTCAGGACACAAGTCACAAAAACTCCACACCACCTTAAGGATATGACCTCCTTCTGCAACAGCTGGAACTGCAGCCTCCAGGCATAACAGCTGTGCAAATCATTTAGCCTACAAACTTTACAAACTTTACTTTTCTCCCCATTTTTAGCCACAAATTGGAAAAGGAAACCCTCACAGAACCAGACCCAAGAAGTGCTCACCCAAACACGAATAAACGCCATAAGACTTATGAGACAAGAACACTCACTGGCTGAAGGAGACCAGAATAACCCCTATAAATAGCTGACTAGTAACTTAGACCTTAACGAGCCTTGAATAGTTCAATGTTCTTGGTCAAACAAACGCTATTTTAGGTATCACAAACTGCATTCAAATTCAATGCCTACCTTCCAAAAACTGCCTTGACTGCCTTAAATATTTCACAACTGAATCTTACCATAAATCAGGCCAATAACGCTCCATGCATAGTCGAAGCCACGTGTTTCTCACTATCTTAAAACCACCGTCAAAAATACTTCCCTGTTTGGCTCCAGAACAACATGTCCTATATCATGTTCTAACATTGCATCAGACATTGTCTGCTGGATCATTAGGACAAGACTTTACAAACATATCTTCTTCTCTAATGGGTATTTCGACGACTTCTCACAACCTCTACTAGATTCCTTCAACCCATCAGGGAACAATAAAATCACCCATGTACACCACTTTTGCTTTTCAGACCTCCCCTGCATCGACACTCTCTTCACACAGCTATGATATGTCCCATCATTACACTGCACAAGCTTGACCAGTACACATGCTGCACTAGGCTATAGACAACGGCTTTACGTTCAAAGTCCTTTAAGATATCACACCAATAATGCCACATTCCTCATGGGGATTTTAGATACAAGGTCTTCCAAGTCCAATAACAATGGCCCATTTGATAGGAGATTTCTCACACAAGATAAACACCCTTCTGTCCTTACGTTCACCAGGACCTAATGAAGTCTTCACCAAGAAAGCAGCCATGTATTCCCAGAACTACTCACCATCAAGATTAGAATCTGCCCATTCTAATCCACACTATGTCAGAGCTGCCACTTCAGACGATAATGCTGCTTCTTCAAACTTCATAAGTATGGTACATACCCAACCATAATGTTATAACAACATGTAGGACATCAGTACGAGACAAAAGACCACCCCACTTAACCAGCAAAGGAATAACATCCGACAACTAGACAAGACTTGGCCACTTCTACCCAGGCACAAAACACGAAAATATGGTAACCAATGTGCCAAGAAAAATAGGTTCCCAAGAAAAACAGATTCCCATACCAAGGATTACCCTGACTGGTCAGGCGATACAACCAATGACATTTTATCCATTATAAGTAACAAACCTCCTTGCTCCCATCAGCACACCAAGGAAGGAATCATGAGTCAGTCTAACACAAATGCAGCAAAGAGACACATGCAGGAGGACAAGAAGCCAGATTCTCAGAAGTTGAAGGACACAACATTGTCCACTGCTGGAGTATCTTTAGGAGCAACAAGAACTCGCAAGACATCAGAAACAAGGATGAAGACTATCAAGAAAAACCAAGTGCAGCTTCAAGCATCTGATGATGAATGGGATGAAGATTGGAAGACATTTCTTGATGCAGGGGGTTGGGATAATCTTTAGACTCTTTGCTTGTTGTATTTACTAATCTTGTAAGCTTCCAAAAAGCAATAAATTTCTGTTTTAATTCTGATAAGGAACTCAAATGCACAAGACACTAACTCCTCATGTATGCAGTTCCCAATAAGAGCCATCACCAAAAACTGCATACATATTCGTCACACGTCCAGCTGCATAAACTTCTAATAATCTCCCCCTATTAAGGGTAACCTGTGCTTCTTTGTATCTTTATGTCTTCAAGAGCTCACTCAACACAAGATTCAACCAATCTTCACAATCTTGATCATCATTCAAGCTTCCCAATATATGCACCTTTGCAGCATAACCCATAGACAAGTACTCCCCCTATCATGGTTAACTAATGCTCACACTTGCTGAGCACATGCATCTTCCATTCAATACCTGAACTACCTTTTCCATCCAAGGTAGACCTCCTACTTCATCATCCTCCCGTATGACTATGTAGACGCTCCTTAGGCATAATGTAGGCACCACGCTTCTGAACTAGAGCATAATCATCCTTCACCAAGGATATCCAACCAATAATGTCCCAACACAAGTTAGAACATCTGCCATCCACCAACTGGACTTACCATAGCATAGCAATCCAAATTGAAGATTTTAACACACCAATACGTCA
This sequence comes from Lathyrus tuberosus, assembly GCA_022829125.1. Lineage (NCBI taxonomy): Eukaryota > Viridiplantae > Streptophyta > Magnoliopsida > Fabales > Fabaceae > Lathyrus > Lathyrus tuberosus. Next base: position 1,672,011 of record JALAZF010000446.1, read on the forward strand.
TCATCTTGAACAAAGAGAGCTTCAGAACCCCATAGAGAAATAAACTCTCATCCACCAAAAGCAGGCATACGTCCATCCTCAACCTAGAACTTCTGCCACACGCTCCAAGAGAATTAGATCCTCCTTACGTTTTCAACTAAATACTCTTCTGCACAAGAGCAATCAGTTTCAAGCATCCTGCTTTAATGCACATAATGAAACCAACCAAATTCTGCCTTTTGATTGATCTCAATCTTCTTCAGAACCAGATCTTCGAGTCACATGAACTACCTGCTCCATAGAAAGACATCTTGGATTCACCAAGCCTCTTTGTCATGTAACATCTTTTCAAACTACAACCCCCGCATACTATATGAGACAGACCTTCATAACCAGAGCAAACACCATGCTCCAAACTACTTAGATCAGAAATCAACTGATCCAAGTTGTAACCATCAAGATGTGATGTCTTCATCTCTCTCAGCCTTAAAACCAGCAACTTGTCTGACACTGAGATGTTGGATGTTATCCATACCTATCCCAGACAACACCAAAGGCACCAATTAACCCCACCAGTTGATTCAACTCCAAAGTGCTTCACCCTTGAAAATTCTCCACTACACCACAAAGAGAAATAACTTCTCACCACTTCTGCAGTCCTGCACTTTTACCTCAGACATATACATAGTCTCCCGTCAATGTATATTGTCATTAGTTGAAGGCACAACATTATCAAACGTAGACCAATATTCAACTACTGTCAAGCCATTCATCACAAGGTACAACATTTGACCTGGTCTGACATTCTTTTCTTGTACACTTGGGGCACTAGCTGATCCCTCTTCTGCTAATCCACACCACTGATTACTTCAGATTAGGTAAGTGGCTTGACTTTCTTTGGCAGAGAAAGCAAGGACCTGAATGATGTTTCAACATAAGTCTACATCACATAAAACACCTGCTATGGCTTTGGAGACTACACGCAAGTTAATCCACACGAGAACAACTCAAGCTCAGCTACTCTCTTGACTTCCTCCAGTTCATGTATCTTCAGATATACCAGAACAACATGTGACCCCATAACTAGAAAGATCCTCCTAATTAGGTCACCACTACTCAGCTTAAGAGATAACTTATCAATATTTTCACTCCCGCATGAAAGATTTGACAGTGATACTCTTTTGCTTTGGCTCCACCCTCTTCTTTCATCATCAAAGAAGGAATCAACATTCTGTACAGATTGGTCTTCAATACCTGATATGGAATATATTCTGAGGAGACCAAACTCTAAAGATCTTCCAAGAAAATACCTGCCAAAAGTCTCACCACAAGAAACAACCAGGGTAGCATCAGATACCAAGCAGCGGACCACACAACAACTCCTCAACCACCTTCAGGCACGACCAAACAAACTGAGTGTCACCAACCCACACTCACAACAACAGTTCTTATGAAAAGTCCAACCTTCACAACAAGGGATCATCCAAACTACTATATAAATTGACCAGGGCCATAAATATCTTCCTTGCCCATGAACCAGAAAGTATCTTCCCTAGATCTCATCCAGAAACAGACAGGATGCCTGCTCTGATACCAATTGAAATTCTGGTACAGATGTGTGATGTCAAGTCCAATGTCACAACATCGCAATCTGCTGAACAAGGCAATAATAGAAACAGTAACTAACACACTAAATTGTTCACCCAGTTCGGTTCAATAACCTACATCTGGGGGCATACCAAGCCAGGAAGGAAGTTCACTATTAGTAGTATCAAATTACAGACTCAACAGACCAGTTGACAATCTACCTAATTTAATCACTACCCAATGACCCTTCTACCTAAGTCCTCCCTAGGTAAGGGACTCCATCTCACTCCCAATCATCGCAATGATGTCTAGCAGTCAACTACACCGTCACTGCATCAACAACTTGATTACCAACAACTGTACAACCATAGAAGACACCCTTCCATGACACCCTTTTCATGACACCCTTTGGAGTTTCTTCAAAGCTTCCTCCAAGAACAATACCAAACTCATTACCTACTAGTTTCTGAGTTAAACACAGTGACCATCTTACAACCCGAGTGGTTCTTAGACAAAGCCCTAATGATCTACATCTTAGACTCCTCTCTATTCTAAGTTACAAGCATATTATTTATAATATAATCTCAACTGGATGTGGGCCTGCAAATCATATCAAATCTTCAATCATATCTTCAATTAAATCTTCAATAATTAACTCTGAATATTCTCCAAATCTTTATGCTTTAAATTCGCAACAGCCTGATCTTCATAACTGATTGCAACAGACTATATCTCTCCCTTGATCTTCGCCTGCATTCTCTGATTGTAATTAGCAGAATATTTCGTTCACACCAGAACCACGTGCAGCCCTAAACTCATTACAGTCTGATGTTTTAATGTTCTGGTATACTGATGTTCAGACATCGCATGTGACATCACACTTCAGCACTTTAACTCCACACCAGAATGTTAGCCAAACCATAACAATAGTGTTAGAAGGTCATGTTGTAACATCAACCATGACATCAGCATTGTTTTAACAAAATTTCAGCCAACTATAAGAACTTACAGTTCTGTTATCTGACTGCCATCGTTCTACGACCGCCATTGTTCTATTCTCTCTCGCGTCTGGTACGTTTTTCGTTTTTGACTGTAGCTCGTGAATTTTGGTACTGTGATCATATGAATTGGTTCACATTATTTGAGTTTTTGACATCAAAGTTATGAAGCTGTTAGTTTGGTTACACTTGACAGTTAGTGAAACTTGGTAGTTAGATTGTTAGAATGTGTTAGTAAGTTTGAATCTAATTATGCTAATGAATTGAGTTACTGAAACTGTATGAACTGTTGTGAACCAATTAGTTTATTAGATTCATGCTATTTGATTTGCTAAATGAGTTTAAATGAATGTTGATTGGTTAGAACTGTTAGGAAACATTGCATTACCATGAAACTTGGACTATCATGGAGTTTTTTGGATAGATATTTGTGATTTTGTGAAAATGTTGTATACTCATTGTTAGTGACCTTGAAAATTGACACTTAGTAGTTTCTATAACGCCTCGATTTGTTTAATTGTATTTATTTATTTCATTTATGTGAATTTTGTGAAATGAGTGAATTTATTGTATTTTACCTGCTAATTGAGTTAATTGGTTAATTTTTCTGATAGGTAAAATATTTGCAATAAATTATAATTTCTTTTCAACTTTTATTTCCCGAAATATATTTCATTGGTATGTTTATGTTTTATCGCATTTTGAGAGCATTTGGGAGATATTTGAGCTGAGGGGTATTTTGGTCTTTTTGGGGGTAGATATTTTTATAAATAGAAAGTGGAGACAAAAAGAAAAGAAAGAAAGAGAGTATTTTAAGTTACTCTATTAATTGATCAATTGGTATTAGAAGACAAACTATCAATTGGAGATATTTTACCCTATTGGAATTATATTATATAATAAGTACTATATATATATATATATATATATATATATTGGTTAGAAAGAGAGAAAAAGGGAAAGTTAGAAAAGAAGAAGAAAAACAGAGAGAAAGAAGATAAGGAAAAGGGAGAAGAGGAAAAAAGAGGAAAATTGATAATAGGTCCGTTTCAAACGCGATTAATCGGGTAAGGGTGAGAAGTTTCGATTATATTTCGATTGTATATGTATGTGTTGTTTGTATTTGTTTGGTTGAAATATATACTTTTCCGTATTGGTTGGATTGAAGAACAAATGTGTGGGAATCGATGTTTTAACGGTTAGAATTTGGAATAGATCATGTAGAATGGTCGAGTAATGTTTGGGTTTAATCGGGAATACTCGTTGGTATGATTTAGGGAGTTTTGGATTGAGTTATATAGTTTGTGAGAGTTAGGGTAATAATGATGAAATAGTGAGAAATCAATGTTTTCACGGTTGGAATTTGGAATAAGTTGTGTAGTGTAGTCGGGTAAGGTTTGGGTTTAATCGGGAATGGTTGTTTGCGTGTTTTTCCGCGGTTTCGATCGAGTTCGAATTTAGAATTCAATGATAAAATTATGTTTCAAAATATTTCAAAAAATGGAAAATGTGTTAGATGGCTTTTTAATGATGGAAATATTGTAGTATATTGAATTATGACATCGCAGCTTTTTACGAAATCGAAAACGGATGTTCGGAAGTCTAAAAATGGTGTTTTTAAGGCTAGCAGGTTTCGCGCTCAGCGCGCAGTCTGGGCGCTCAGCGCAGGTCTGGCCGAAAATGGAAAATTTCTGAAACTTCAAAAATTCATAACTTTTGATCCGTAAGTCCGTTTTGGTCCCTGTTCGAAGTGTTAGAAAGCTAACGAAATATTCTTTCTGTTAAAAATGGTTTGGAGGGTAAAAGATGATTTAATTCATTCGTGTTTTTGGAAAAATAGTCGGGTTGTCGGGTTTTACCGCATACAATGGGTGCGATTGATGTGTTGTCATGCTATATGCTTTTGATATGTAACGTGTAGCTTGTGTGCCGTTATATGATGTGAATCATATCATAGTGCATTGATGTGAATGTATATAGATTGTATGTGATTGTATGAGATGAATGCATGAGAATATTGTGAATATGTATGCATTCCAAGAATGTCTTGAGTCATTTTGTATGTGAAGCATAATGATGTACATTCATGTGTTGAGTGATTCTAATGAGAATCCGTTGTAACGTCGTGTGCCTATGTGAGGTGTGAGCGATGATTACAAACGATTGTGTGCCTAGGTGAGGTGTGAGCAATCGGTATGTTGTGATGATGGGTTGTGGCCTTATGGCAAATATGTGCATTGTTTTGGATTGGACCTCGATGCATGATTAATGATGTTGTTTTGTAGTAAAATACATTGTTTATATGAAATTCAATGTATGTTGTGTGGTGACCTTTATGGTCTGAAATGCATTGTTTGAATTGATTTGTAATGCATGAGTGTGATGATGTTGATTAATTCATATGGTTGAATTGTGGATGTATGGAATTGATGAGTTGAAATATATGCATGATTATGGTTGCATATATGTGTGAAGATGCATTTGATTGTCATGAGTTCTTGTGTGTCAAGTATCATGATATGCATCTTGTAAGTCGTGTGCCCATGTGGGGTGTGAGCGACGGATTGGTTCCAGAGGGAATCCGCTATAACGTCGTGTGCCCATGTGGGGTGAGAGCGATGATTATAGACGATTGTGTGCCTAGGTGAGGTGTGAGTAATCAGATTGTATGCCTATGTGAGGTGTGAGCAATCCATAAACATTGTGTGCCTATGTGAGGTGTGAGCAATGGGTGAACATCGTTGGCCCGACGGGGTGTTACTTGTAGTAACAAGCGGTGATTCCTGCAGAGTTCCTGAGTGAACTAGTGATGAGAAAAGTTGGAAGTCGGTACCGCATATGCATTTACATAGAGTCATTGTGTCGGTCTCTTTGCATCTACATGGATTATGATTGCATTGTTTATATGTGGAAAATCATGATTTAATTGATTATGTGTGAGACATTGTGATATGCACTTGTGATAAACGTATAGTGCATGATTAATATTCAATTGGGAATGGAGTAATTATGTGATTGAGCTTGTGATAGCATATGTGAATTGATGTGCAGTCGTGTTAAATGCATTGAATTATGAATGATATGTTTTGTGTATAAACATATGCATTATGTGTGAATATGTGATTATGTCGGTATAATTGATATATGCTATATTTTGTGGTGATGTGGTGGCGTGGTTCCATATGTCATAATCGTGGTTGGATTATGTGTGATACATTTTGTATTTGTGGCATGCTATATGTGTTAGTATGTGAAAGTATGGGTGAGATGATTTATACATGTGTTTGAATGTGTGTTTGCATATTATTATGCAATCTTGATTTAGTTGTTATTTCTCACCCTTCTGCTGTTTTATAATGCTCTATGAGGCATTGCAGATTAGAGTTGCTGGAGGTCTTTTTGTGAAGATCAGTCCTCCGTTCTATTGTCGGTCTTGGTGTCTGCTCTGATACGTAGCACGGGAGTCGGGGAACGATTATATATATATATATATATATATATATATATATATATATATATATATATGTATACATTTGTTGAATGTATGTTGTAGTACTTTTGCGTATATAGTTGATGTTCTAAAATAATTTCTTTTGTAAAACAAGTCGGTTATGGATCTTTCCGCTTTATTCCATAATTGACCTTTCCCTTTATTTGGAAGAAGTTTCCCCTTTGAGGGGATTCTATTTTATGCCATGTATCAAATTTATGAGCAGGGATGATGTTTTGTTTATTTAAATGTGGCATCCTTGTTTCTGTCAAAAAAATAAATTTTTAGTTACTCTGATTTTATTTATGTATTATTTATTCGCGATGGGAATTGGGGTGTTACATTAGTGGTATCAGAGCAGGTCGGTCTGTCCGGCCAAGTTGTTGAGTCAGTTGGTGTGACAGTTGAATACTGTCGTAGTTGTTTGTTTCTTAGTACGTGACATGTGCGTGGAGCACTGTCAGTGCTTTCTGAGTTTCTAATCTTTTGTCTTCAGGATTGAGAATGAGATAAGTGGGGGAGAAGCTTGTACTTCCCCAGGTTTCTTCAGGTGTAGAGCGTTGGCTCAGTGTGTTGTGAATTGCAAGATTGTAAGTGCTCTTTGGACAGTGTGGTTCCCGGTTCTGGAAGGAAGGCAGAGGTAAGGTTTTTGTCAACTAAGGATTTGTGCCTGAGGTAGTTTTATGCACAGCATGTAAGGAATGCTATTATAGTTTGGTAAAGATGGTTTATGCCCCATCATGATTGTCGACTGTCTATTGACAAATTGAGGAACTGATCACCCTTAATCTCTTGTTGATAGCAGACGGGAATTATGTTGGATGGAATAGACGTGCCTTTCCGGCTTTGATAGTGTATGCAATGAATTGTTTGGAATTTAAGGAAATGATTACGGATTGTTTTGATGAGTCGATGAAGATTACTATATTGGAAGATGAGACGGATTAGAGGTTTTGGTATGTTGCTCCAGTTGGAAAGTCATTGAGAGAGAACGATTGGGTATCGTTAATGGTTGTTCTCAGAGAGTAAAGTCTGAACTCAAATTTGACGAAGGTGAGGATTTGAGGTTTGGAGTCTTTGGAATTGTAGAGCATTAATGGAAATTTTGAGAGAACCTTTAGGTATGGATGTAGTATTTAAGAGTTCTTTTTGGTTGGTTGTTGCTACATGTTGGGATTTATGGAATTTGGATGGTTAAGAGAAGGACTTGTGTATGGATTACTAACAGTGGAGTAAGGTAACAATTGAGAATAAGTGTCCACTTTTATGGTTAGATAACTGGAATGGTTTGGTTGAGTTGGAGTGAAATTACAATTGTTTGGCACGTTTGATAAGAATAGTGAATTGTGTGAGTTGAGGCTTTAATCGATTTAAGGTGACTGGTTATGGTTGTTAGCATCGGGATAGGCTGTTATTTACTCGATTAAGCTTGTATGTAAGTCTGGACAAGTTTGGATGAGGGTTGGTTTGGTTGGGCATTACAATGCTCAGTGATGTTGTTTGGTGTTAGTAATGCGTCTATAATGTTTGTGGAGTAGAGGAATCGTATCTTCCATATTTATTTGGATAAGTTCGTAGTGGTTTTGATTGAAGATATTCGGATCTGTTATAAACCCAGAGGAAGAACAGGTAGAGCGTTTGAGATTTGAGTTGCAAGTGTTGAAAAGAAAGGAATTTTTATGCTAAGTTATTCAAGTGAGAATTTGGGTTGAAAGAGGTTAGTTTTCTTGGTTATGTTATTTTCGATGATGGTATTGTTGTGGATCTATCCAAGGTAGTTGCAGTTCTACAATGAGAGACTCCGAAGTTGGTTAAGGAGATTAGAATCTTTTTGGACTTCTTAGTTGGTCATTACCGGAGGTTATGGACGGCTTTTCCAAGTTACCATTTTCGTTACTTCGGTTGACTTGCAAAGGGCAAGTCGTTTGTTTTGGATGTTCATTGTGAGGAAAGCTTCAGAGAACTGATGTAGAAGTTTTCTACAGCTTAAGTTTTGATTCTGTGTGATCCTGATGAACCGTTTGTGAAGTATTGGGATGCGTCCTTGATGAGTTTAGTCAGTGTGTTAATGCAAAAGGGTAAAGTCGTAGTTTATGCTTTACGAAAAATGAGGATTCATAAAAGGATCGATACTATTCTAGATTTGGAATTGGTTGCGGTTCTATTGTGTTGGAAAATTTGGAGGTATTATCCGTATGGTTCTAGGTTCGAAGTGTTTAAGTGATCACAAGAAGGTTGAGTGCCTGTTTGGTCTGAAGGAATAGAGTATGAGACAACGAGGACGGTAAGAATTCGTGACAAGTTATGACTTTGGCTCGAATTATCCATTGGTGAAGTTAATGTCGTGCCTGATGAGTTAAGTCGAAAGTTTTTATATATGTCTGCTTCGATGGTTAAAAAGTGGGAACTTTTGGAAGAATTTAGAGAATTGAGTTGGTGTATGAATGGACATCTGTTAGTGTGAGGTTGGGTATATTAAAAGTGAACCGTGCCATTTGGTGAATATGAGAAAGAGTTAGATTTTGGACGTGGGATTTATAGTTTTGATGGTTACAAGTAATCAGAGTGCGCAGCGGAAGCGTGATGTGGCACATTTCGTATATGCGTGTGGTTAATCCTTATGTGGGAGTTTGGCAACATGGTTTTCTTTGAGTCGTGAGTTAGTCGTCAAGTGCATTGTATGGGCTTTGCATCTTGTCGTTGTAGTTGTCGTTGTGTAGTGTTGTTGTTATCAGGGTGGTTTGTCAGTTTGTGTTATTCGTGGTGTGCTTTAGTTGGCCTGTTGGTTTGTTGGTCGGATGCGAGAGTCATATTCCGAGTTGTTCGTCTCAGTTATATTTTCGAGGACGAAAATGTCTAAGTGGGGGAGAGTTGTAACGCCCCAATTTGTTTAATTGTATTTATTTATTTCATTTATGTGAATTTTGTGAAATGAGTGAATTTATTGTATTTTACCTGCTAATTGAGTTAATTGGCTAATTTTCCTGATAGGTAAAATATTTGCAATAAATTATAATTTCTTTTCAACTTTTATTTCCCGAAATATATTTCATTGGTATGTTTATGTTTTATCGCATTTTGAGAGCGTTTGAGAGATATTTGTAACACCCCGATTTTTAACAGCGGGAGCGTATATTTTTTTCTTTTTTTTGAATGCCATACATAATATTGACCACTGTCTTTTTAGGAAAATAATAAAAATGATTAAACAGAGTACGAGGTTTCGATCTAAGTCTTTTCCATACATAGGACCAGCATAATGCCCACTAGTATAAATATTTGTCCATACACATAACAATAAGCACTCAGCTTTAACAATAACAACAACAACAACATGGACAACCTCAAAACATGACCCTAAGCTGATCTTGAATTCCTAGCCCCAAGACATCGCATCTTACAAGCCTTCACGACACCTGGATACCTTAAATATCACCACTTCTAAACCTGGGTGGTCGTTAGCCACATCATAATAATAGTAGAGGGTCACAATCTAAAAACAGCATATATGGAAGAATACACACATGCCAGCAGAACATGATATACATAACAACATGAATAAGATGACAATATGATATGCAGAGCAACATAAATGAGATGACAGTATGATATATGTTACAATCACAACATTTAATTCAACACACAAATGCAATGCACACGCATCCTAAATGCAGACCTACATGAATTTGGTGGTCCCAATTCGTCGGGTACCCTCACCATGCATGAATCCCAGAATTTAACCTCTCCGCAGAGAGTCGTGATACCCCCTTGGGTCCTCACTAACCGTGCTGCCTCGCAGACACAAAAGTGTTGCCCTTGCAAACACCCGGTGTTGCCTCCCTCACATTCACCTGACTCAATTTGATCTCAAAGGATCGATGACGGCTCAGTCACATCACCTGGTGCAGTAGAATTCCCTTCGGGATTAGGTGATGATTCAGAACCCATCACCCTGGCCCATTCGGCGCCAACTACCTACACGCAACTATGGTATTCATGAACTCACACATGCAAATGCAACAGTTTGTATAAACACAATATGTATAACACAATTCACAATTCACAATTCAGTTCATATATCTATCACAGATCATATGAACAATTCTCAGTACCAATAGGTGGCTCAGACACACCTCGTGTTGTCCTCCTCGACATACACATCAATCGCAATTCATATATTTATCACAAATCATATGAATAATTCTCATTACCAACAGGTGGCTCAGACACACCTCGTGTTGTCCTCCTCGACATACACATTAACCGCAAATCATATATTTATCACAAATCATATGAATGCACATCACAAGTTTAGCGTCATAGCATAAACACATATCCCCAACCGGGCACACAATCATGAATATAACCACACAACCTCAACTGGCACACAATCATTCAAACATCCCCACAAGGGCACACAGTCATGAATACAAACACACATGCATTCAATCACATATAATATCGTTAGAAAGTGCCCTTACCTGAGCAAGCTTCCAACCCAAACAACTTACGCTACGTAAGATCGATTTGTCTCTCACGATGAAATCTCGTATCCGATTCACACTTTCAACCTTATAAAATACACAAAGGACTTAAGTTAAACCCATCTTAGATACATCTACAATAAGGCTGGGTCTTGATCGCTAACCTAAACAATTAGGGCTTTAGGTTTTCACTCTCCGATTACTAACCTAATCGCTCTATAGAAAAACCCACACAATTTAAATTCATTTATTTAGAAAAACAATTTGAATTCCAAAAATCTAGGATTCCTGCCATTAGGCCACCCTCAGTACATCATATAACAGCTCACTGGCTCCACGTTATATAACAAAAGCACAACACACAGTAAAACACCGACCGCACACACTTTACGTGATAAAACCCAACACTTTTTCAAAACCACAAAAACTAAAATCATCTCTTGCCCTCCAAACCATTTTTAATAGAAAGAACTTCACGTTAGCTTTCCAACGCTTCGAACGGGGATCAAAACCGACTTTCGGATCACAAGATATGAATTTTCGAAGTTTTCGCCGAAAACCCCCCTTTTGCCTTGAAAACCTACGGGTTTTGGCCTTTCCACCCGAAAATCCGACCGATTCAATTATTTTCTTCAAAATAACCACATAATCGTACTCACCTAATGTAACGACCCGATTTCAATTATTTCCTTTTTATTCCATTTTGGTTGAGTCTTTTATTTTAATTGGGTGATAATTATTTTTATTTGTGTAATTGGTGTATTAATATGTTATGTTTGCATGTTATGATGTTTTACCATTTTGAGAGTTTGCGGGGAAAATTAGATTGGAGGGTATTTTAGACATTTCACACTTAATGATATTTTAGTTAGTTAGTTAGTTAGATATTTTGTGAAAAAGAAATGGAAAAGTAATAGAAGTAGAAAGAAAAGAAAAGAAAGAAAGAAACATAGAGAGAAAAGGAGAGAAAGAGAGCAAGAGAGGAGAAAAGAGAAGAACAAAGAGAAAAGTGTGGAAAATCACCAAGATCAATCTTTCGGAGTCGATTTAATCGGGTAAGGGTGTGAAATATTGTTATCCTAACTTTGTGTATGATTATGTATGTGTTTTGTGTGGATGTTTTGGTTGGTTTTCCATATGTTTCCGTTTATGCCGTATTGGACGAAATCGATAGAAACCAATGTTTTTACGGTCGAAAAGTCGTATAAATACTTGTGTTGGTTGGTTATATGTATGTGAGCTGCTGTTTAAAGTTTCATGAAGTTTGGTTATGTTTTGGTTAGTTTTCGTTATGTTTCCGTTGTTTTTTCCGTTTAGGTCGAATTGTAGGAAATCGATAGAAATCGATGTTTTCACAGATGAATTTCGAAATAAATTGCGTAGATTAGTCGTATGAGGTTAGGCCGAGATTATAGAAACTCGTTTGGTTGAAATCGGTTGATATTGTGAGTTTTGACATTTTTGGGTTTTGAGAATGTGAGATTTTGGTGAAAATCGAAAGTTGTGGAATCGGTGTTTTTTTTATCCTAACATGTTGGTATGTATTTATGGAGGATTACCATGTATTTATTCGGAAGAAAGTAATTGAATCGGTCGGGTTTTCGGGCGAAAATGCCGAAAAACCAGTGCTGTACCAGCAGAACCCGTAGCAGCTTTATGCTGAAATTCTCGTTTTCGGGGAAACTTCGGAAATTCATATCTTTTGATCCGTAAGTCAGTTTTGACCCCCGTTCGAAGCGTTGGGAAGCTAACGAGATGTTCTTTCTAGGAAAAATGGTTTTGAGGTCTGAACCTGGTCCAATTGGAACAGTATTTTCGAACCGTTTCGTAGTGTCGGGCCTCCGGTTTATGTTTTTGCGTTATTTTGAAATATACATATCTTCTTCGTTGTTTATCGGATTTAAGTGTTCTTTATATCGAATCGAAGCTGTGGATGAGTACTTTTTGATGATGATGGGAAATATTATTTTTAGCCTACTTTTCCGGTAAACCGTAAATTGATTTGTTTGGATAAATGTGTATGTTGTTATACAATTGATGTGAATGTAGATGGATTATATGTGATGAATGCATGACTATGTTGTGAATAAGTATGCATTGCATGAGTGTATTGGTTCATTTTGTATGTGAAGCATCATGATATGCATTCTTGTGTTGTGGAATTCTAAGATGAATCTGTTGTAACGTCGTATGCCGATATGCGGTTGAAGCGATGATTACAAACGATTGTATGCTCATGTGGAGTTGTAGCAATCGGATTGTATGCCGAGGTGCGATTGTAGCAATCATATTGTATGCCGATGTGTGGTTGTAGCAATCCATAAACATTGTATGCCGAGGTGCGGTTGTAGCAATCATATTGTATGCCGATGTGTGGTTGTAGCAATCCGTAAACATTGTATGCCGAGGTGCGGTTGTAGCAATCATATTGTAGGCCGATGTGCGGTTGTAGCAATGGTTCCAATAAGTTCTTCAATTGAACTTGAGATGATGAGTCGGTACCGCATGCATCTGCATAGAGTCGTGAGTCGGTCTCTATGAGTTGCATTTGTCATCATTGTATTTGTGCATTGATGAATAAACATATATATGTATATGTTGATGTGGAATGAGTAGAATTGTGCAGGTGTGCATGGATGGATAAACATGAATATGTGTGTTTATGTTGAATGATAAGCATTATGAGGAATATGCTTGGTTATATATATATATGCCTTGCGATGTATATTGAGTGAGATGTGATGATTGTGACATAGTAAACATAATATGTATGTTTATGTGGTATGATGGAATGGTGAGAATATGTGGTATATGTGTATTTTTATGTTGAGATATATAATTATATGCATTGTTATTATGATAATATTTCTCACCCTTCTGCTGTTTTATGATGCTCTATGAGGCATTGCAGATTAGGTATCTGGTGGTCTTTTGTGAAGCGTGGCTTCATTTCCTTTTTGGTCGGTTGGCTCTGATATGTAGCATCGAGTAGCTAGGATGCTTATGTTTGATTCCTTTTTGTGATACATTTGTGTATGTATCTTGCTGATGAATTTGTGTATATAAACATGAATGATGTTGTTGTATCATACTTGTTGATGTGTATATATATATATATATATATATATATATATATATATATATATATATATATATATATATATATATATATATATATATATATATATATATATATATAATGTATATATGTTTGATGTTATCAATGTTTAGATTTTCCGCTTTTATTCTAAATGTTGACATGTGGGTATAAGGACTGAGATCCTTTAGTGTTGAAAGTTACCCCACTGTTGTATATCTTTTTGAGAAGGTGTTGTATGTGTTTAATTTCATGCATAATGTGACATTATCTTTTTATGCCGTAGTTACAATTATACTCTGATGAAATTTTCAATACGTGCCTAAATGATTTAATTGATTATTTGGGGGTATAGAAAGGGGTGTTACACCTAACATATAGCAGTGAATTAGAACCATTAAACACGGTTTCTACGACGTCCGTTTTCGATTCAATTCTTAAAACCCTCATTTCTCAAAAATGTCAAAAGTTACGAAATCACCCGAATTCAATCTTACAAGTTTCAATAATCACGACCTAACATTCCTCGACTAAACTACGCAATTTATTTCGAATTTCATCCGTGAAAACATCGATTTCTATCGATTTTAACAATTTTGCTCAAATATGTAAAACCTAACATTTTCTAACCAAAACCAACCAGACAAACACCTACATATACATATACTATCGTAGGATAATCGAGTTTAGTAAACTTACCCGATTTAATTGAAGATCCGGCTCCGATTCGGATGTTTTCCCCATTTTTCCCTCTTTTCTCTCTTTCTCCTCTCTTCTCCTTTCTTTCCTCCTCTTTTCTTTCCTTTTACTTTCTTTCTCTCTAATCTCTCTTTATATATATATGATCTAAACTTTCCACTTAATCCCCATCATATCCTTTTCTAAAATATCTAATCCGCAAGATTACAGTTTTACCCTTTCGCCTAAATATCTCCTAAACGCTCTCAAAACGAGATCAAACAAAAACATCGATGAAAAAATATATTATAAAATAAAAGTCAAAAATAAAATAATAATATACCCGCCAAAAAAAATATCTAATGGATATAATAATAATATCTCGACAAAATATCTAATGGATATAATAATAATATCCCAACAAAATATCTAAAAGATCTTATCTTAAAAACATATAATAATAATATAACCCAAAAATATCTAGATATTTAATGTTTCACACTTAAAAAAATGTTCTGACTCAGACGAGTCGTAACTCGCTCACGAACAACTTTTTATGAAAACCGAAAAATTTCACCGTCGCATTTTAATTAAAACCACCCAAAATTTTCGAATAAATTTTATTCCGAATAAATTTTTGTTCCTTAACTCAGAAAGATATATTGAGATTAAATTCTCAATATCGGCGATATATAAAACTCCCATTTAAATTTTGACGACAATCGGAGTCCGTGAAAATTTAAACGCGGGTATAATTTGCCCGTTTTCCCAAAAATCGGCAAAAACACATTTTTGAAATTTCGAAAACATAGAAACATTCGGAATCCAATATAACTACCGAGCCAATAGAAAAAGTCTGATTGAATTAAAAAGAAACCACGTGGATCAATCCAGACCACAGCCGAACACCCTAGAAATATCGGGTATAATCTGCTCGCTACTCCAAATTTAGTAGAAAAATAGATTAAAATGATAAAACATCATAATATCATACGGACTAAAATATACGGGTCTTACATTACTACCCACCAAAAAGGAGTTTCATCCTCGAAACTCGAGGTAAATGTAACAACCTACCAATTTATCACTAACACACTCACTAGAACGACCGCGCACCTATTGCAACCCTCTACAAAGTCACAGTGACTCAGACTCTGGACGCAACGCTAAAACCGCACACTATCTAAGCCGTCAAGAATCATTCATTCCATTCAACACAATCTTGTCTACTATCAACAACAGATTAAGGATGATCAGTTTCTCAATTTGTCAATAAGTAGGCGACAACCATGATGGTGGAATAAATCATCATTACCTAACTACGATAGTGTCATTCTCAACTTGTTCTCAAATATATGTGAGGCACAAGGGTCCAACAATCGCTTCGAGGTTTCCTAAATGTTTCCCCCCATGTCCCGTTACTTCGCTCTCGACCGTGAGACACAATCTCCCAACACAATATACAGTTTCCTACACGCTTACTTAGCTCGGAACAATCTGCTGAGTACCTCTCAAAGCAGTAACAGCTAATACCGAGTACAAATTCAACCTATTTCAATCCAAACGAAGTAGTCATCTAAGTAGAGAACTCCATATTTTTCCCAAGGTCCATAATTCCTTAGTTATTCCTTCCATCTCAATACCATGGCGACCTATATATGTTCCCATCCAAATTTATTCCCATTACCATCTTAATATTACCATCCCAACGTCCGGTTGGTGATTGAAACTTCCCTAAATTTTCTTTCATGTGCCCATTATGCCCTCTACAATACACAAAAGCCCTCTACCCCAGACTTAAACTATTGGATCACACTCTAACATAACTACCTCAGTTCCAAGTCATAACTTAGTTTACTCTCGTATGCCTTAACCTTAAACGTTCCTCATCGTTGTCTATCCCCATTTGACATACCACGCCTTTCGTATCATCCTACATCAGCTTCCACAAATTCATTGAGTTTCCTTTTCCTCTTACAACTAAATTCTATTTCCCTCAACGAGCTCATCAATCAAACCATTTTTTATTGTCCCCCTATCTCATCTTCTATTGTCAAACTGTTCTCGATGTCAACCTCTGATGTCCAATAATTTCTCAATGCCTATTTTCTATTATGCTTCTCTAGTCTTCATTATAACAAGTACAACGAATCCAAGCCTTACTAGTCTCCGCCAAACATTTCCACTTCATCCTTGATTCGTCCAAATAGGCAAATGTTTAATCCTATCTACTTCTGAATATACCCTATGCACCTTAGGTGACCCAATCTAGTTGTACCTTCAACTCTTAAGCATACATTTACCATTACTTTTTCCAGTTCATGGGCGAGGTCATTTCTTGCACGAATTCTAAATCGCCCTAATCCACCACTCCAACCGTTCCTCTCAAACTTTGTTTTAACGCCGATTTCTCAAAACCAATCTTTTCACTCCACCCATCCGTTCATCAATGACATAATGTACTTAACCTCGTCCAGACTTCTCATGTCTCATGTGGAATCTCCAATAGGCTTTTCACTTAGTAACTTCATCATCCTAATTCTGAATATAACCACCCATCTAGTCACTAATACACTACTCATTAACCTTGTGATATCAAAATTTCCAACCGCAGGATTATTCTCTTACCACTTATACCGCTTCTGAAATATCAACTTTACGTCCGAGCGCAACCCCATCATCTATAGCATACACTCTTGAGGAAATGCTTAGTATCCTTCCCATTTCCATTTGGGCCATATCCTTGGTAGTCCTTCCTAAGCAACGAGGTAGTCAACCTTCTTATTAAAAAATTTGTGTTACCTGAGCACTTTCTTGCTTGCATACAACCTTATTCTTCCTTTGTAACCACCTTTACGATACTGCAACTCCAAAGTCCCTTATACTAGATCCTCATATAACATCTAGGAGTTTCCAACTTCAAAAATCTTAGCAACCAAACGCCTATAGTCGTTTCCCAACCTACCACGACCTCCATCTTGTCAACTTTAACCCACATCTTTACTCTCCTTCACCCAATCTAAATATCCTCGTTCCAAACCAATG
The DNA here is from genome assembly GCA_022829125.1 of Lathyrus tuberosus. Lineage (NCBI taxonomy): Eukaryota > Viridiplantae > Streptophyta > Magnoliopsida > Fabales > Fabaceae > Lathyrus > Lathyrus tuberosus. Next base: position 1,689,369 of record JALAZF010000446.1, read on the forward strand.
TTCGTCCTATCAAACCTACTCTTTGTTGTTCTATCTATCTTCAATTGCTTATGACTATCCAATGGTCATAATATCCTTTTATAACACAACCCAATCCTCTTTCGCATAAGTTCTTGCTAAACATCAAGACACATCCATTCACTCTTCAGTTTCTTATTTAATCCTAGCTTTTTCTAAGGTATCAACCAACATTATCACCCTACGATCTAACACTCTACAAGAATCATCCTTCCAAAACAGACATATCTTACTCCTCCATCTAGTCACTGAGCACTTATCTCCAATCTTAACGCTTGACTTTTAAAGAGCAACTACCCAATCAAAATTCCTTTGCTAACTTTTCTTTATTCTCAGGTTCGATCCCTAAATCCAAATCTAACTTTGATCTTCACGAAATCTATATACTTGTTACACCATATAACTCCATTCATTAATTCTTCATACATGGCTCTGTGTCCTTCCAGATATTAACTTTCAGCGTCTTATCACTCTTCTAACAACCCATTGTCTACCCGCGGTATGATATTTCTAGCAAACCATGTCACCCATACTTGAATTGCTTTAGCACTTCCCTACTCTACTCATATAATTTCTTAGATCCGTGGTGCTACTTCTACCTTTTCCTCCTATAAACCGTAACACTCATTCTCTCCCAACCTCCTACTTCTAATTTTTGAAGACAACTCCACTGATGGTCACTTCTACTAAAAATTATCCATGTGATACTTGGTTTCCTTCCTTTAACATCACATGATTCATCCTTACGGTATTTAGTCACCTATCTAACCTAGCTTAAGAAACCAAATTAAACCCTCAAGCACCTACCAATCGTATAACCTTCCTTCAACTTTCCTAGGTTTCGGCCACTTTCAACGTGCAACCCGTTTTCTTTCTAGAGAAGATGTCCTATTAATCTCCAAGCATAGTAATTGTCTCCAAACGACATCTATAACTGCTCTTTGATTCCAAAGAAATATCACCTTTTTCATAGTCCATAACCTGCATCTCCTCTCATTCGAAACTCACCGGAATGAACATCCAATCATTTTTCTCTCAAAAGGTCCTCCAAATCAAGTCCTTACTTACAATCCTTTGAAACCTTGACTTCCACTCATCCCTACTAAACACCTCGGAGTGATAAGAACAAACAAAACCTCTCATCCATAGCATTACTGCAGAAAACCTTATAGTTCTTACTCGATTCAATCTCACCACCTCTAGCTCACTACCTCTAGAGAAAACGGAGACACATGTCGACCAACGTCGACAAATGCTCAAGGGGTTTAACTAAGCTTCTTACTGAAGTACTATGGGAGACCTCAACTTCAGTTAAGAAACAAATGATTACCTAGGCACATATCATGCTGGACTCAAGACACAAACCACATAACACATAGGACTCCACACATTTACTCCCACTAAACCCGACACTTGATCAGCTTAGGACACCCGACTCACAACCCCATGAAAATCTTAGACCAAAGCTCTGATACCACTATGTAATACCCCGATTTTTAACAGCGGGAGTGTATATTTTTTTCTTTTTTTTGAATGCCATACATAATATTGACCACTGTCTTTTCAGGAAAATAATAAAAATGATTAATCAGAGTACGAGCTTTCGATCTAAGTCTTTTCCATACATAGGACCAGCGTAATGCCCACTAGTATAAATATTTGTCCATACACATAACAATAAGCACTCAGGTTTAACAATAACAACAACAACAACATGGACAACCTCAAAACATGACCCTAAGCTGATCTTGAATTCCTAGCCCCGAGACATCGCATCTTACAAGCCTTCACGACACCTGGATACCTTAAATGTAACACCCCCTTTCTATACCCCCAAATAATCAAATAATCATTTAGGCACATACTAAAAATTTCGTCAGAGTATAATTATAACATGGCATAGAAGAGGCATGTCACATCATACACAAATTTTACAACATACAACACCTGCTCAACATTGATATGCAACAGTGGGGTAACTTGCAACAGAGGAACTTAGTCCTTACACCCACATCTCAATATTGAGAATAAAAGCGGAAAATCTAAACATTGAATAACAACAAACATATATACATATATACATGAATCATCAAATATTCTCCACCAACATCATATATACATGTTTACATAAACATTCATCAGCAAGATACATATACAAATGTATCACAAAAGAATCATATGCATCCTAGCTACCCGGTGCTACATATCAGAGCCAACCGACCAAAAGAATGAAGACACGCTCCACAAAAAGACCTCCAGCATACCTACTCTGCAATGCCTTATAGAGCATTATAAAACAGCAGAAGGGTGAGAAATATTATCATAATAACAATTCCTAGAATTATATATATATATATCTTAGCATAAAAATACCCATATTCCACATTCTCACCACAATTCACCCAAACTCACCCGTATACATCACAATGTATATATATATATCAACTAAGTATATTCATCATGCATAATTTCACAATTCCCAATCATTCCACATAAACATACACAATTATGTTTACTCAACAACACATCATTATAAAGATGATAAATGCAAATCATAGAGACCGACTCACGACTCTATGCAAATGCAATACAGTACCGACTCGATCATCTCAAGTTCACTCAGGAACTTCTACTGGAACCATCGCTCGTTACCAAAGTAACTCCCCGTCGGGCCTACGATGTTCACCCATTGCTCACACCCCACATGGGCACACAATGTTTATGGATCGCTCACACCCCACCTGGGCACACGACCCGATCGCTCACACCCCACACGGGCACACGATCCGATTGCTCACACCCCACATGGGCACACAATCATTTGTAACCATCGCTCACACCTCACATAGGCACATGACGTTACAACGGATTCTCATTAGAATCGCTCAACACAAGAATGCACATCATGATGCTCCACATGCAAAATGACTCAAAAGACATTCTTGAAATGCATACCTATTCACAATATATTCATGCATTCATCTCATACAATCACATACAATCTATATACATTCACATCAATGCACTATTGTACGATTCGCATTCAAACACACAGTCAAAACGGTAAAAGTCGCTACATAGCACTATTCCCGACTTTCCGACATAATAAAATCGGCCAACATTTTCCACACCATCATAATCACAATGTACAGCTCAATGGCTTTCCAACGATATAAAGAACGCCTAAATCGGAGTTACGGTTCGAGAATTATGAATTTTGTAAAAAAAAGAAATTATTTTTCAATAATAGAACAACCGCCCGGCGAAGCATGCTCACCGCCCGGCGAAACGTGCTTCGCCTCTGCTTCGCCCGGCGAAGCACAGGCGACACCAAATCCCCAAAATAATTCAAAGAGGTAGAAGCTTGGCACCTCTGCGCCTCTCGAACCGCCCGGCGAAAAGGACGCATCGCCCGGCGCTCAGGACCTTTCGCCCGGCGCTCAGCACCAGAAGCAGAAAAATTCTGCTGCGTGAACACTGTTCCACACCTCCAATTTTTCCCATTTTCTTCCCCAAATCATTTCCAACAGCAAAACAATTACTAGCAGTGGTTCATACACACATATAGATCATACAACACAATTTATATCGATTTCTATCCGCGGAAACATCGATTTCTACCATTTTCTACACAAATGGGTTTAGTTCCAAAACTCATGAAAATCAACAAAATCAACAATACAATCATACATAATCATACACATTGCTAAGATAACAAGATTTCACACCCTTACCCGGATTCCAACTTGCTATGTGATTGATCTTGATGAATTTTCCTAGTTTTCCTCTTTTCCTCTTCTTTTCTCTTCCTCTTCTTTCTTTCTCTTCTTCTTTTCTCTATTTCCCTTTTCTTACTATTTCTTTCTTTTCTATTTCTTTCTCTCATTTTCCAAACAATCAATTAATTCATTTTTCTCACCAATTCTAATTCCACTTAATTTCTAATTTATCATTAATTGAGAAAAGTCTAAAATACTCTCCATTCTAATTTCCCCGAAAACTCTCAAAACAGTAAAATAACATTTAACACACCAAATTCACAATTAAAATAATTTATCATCCAATTAAAATAAAAGACTCCACATAATTGGGAAATAATCAAAATCGGGGCGTTACAACTCTCCCCCACTTTAGAAATTTTCGTCCTCGAAAATAATACCTGAATCAAACAACTCCGGATACGACTCTCGCATCCCACTCTCTAGTTCCCAAATCATATTGCCTTCCGCAGCGCCTCCCCACGCTACCTGTACAAGAGAAATATCCTTGCCTCCGAGCTTCTTAACTTCACGATCCAAAATCCTAATCGGTAAAGCTTCCACCGTAAGGTTATCTCTCACTTCAACCTCGTCCATAGGAATAACATGTGACGGATCCGGAACATACTTCCGAAGTTGCGAAACATGGAATACATCATGCAAATTAGAAAGATTCGGAGGCAACGCCACACGGTAAGCCACGGCACCAACTCGTGCAGAAATCTGATACGGACCAATAAAACGAGAAGTCAACTTCTTTGACTTCAAAGCACGACCCACACCCGTAACCGGTGTAACTCTCAAAAACACATGGTCGCCTTCTTGAAACTCAAGATCTTTTCTCCTCTTGTGATGATAACTCTTTTGTCTACTTTGAGAAGCTTTCATCTTCTCACGGATAAACTTCACTTTCTCCGTCGTTTGTTGTACTATCTCCGGTCCAACTACCGTCCTCTCACCTGTTTCATGCCAACACAAAGGTGTTCGACATCTCCGACCATATAAAGCCTCAAATGGTGCCATACCTATACTTGAATGGAAACTATTATTGTAAGTGAATTCAATCAACGCCAAATAATTATCCCAAGCACCACCTTGCTCGAGCACACAAGCACGCAATAAATCCTCCAACGATTGAATGGTCCTCTCGGTTTGACCATCCGTTTGCGGATGATAAGCCGAACTCAATCTTAGCTTAGAACCCAAAGCCTTTTGTAGACTCTCCCAAAACCTCGATGTGAATCTAGGATCTCTATCCGATACAATACTCTTAGGAACTCCATGTAGCTTCACAACCACAAGAACATAAATCTCGGCTAACCTTTCCAAAGGATAACTAATATCAATTGGAATGAAATGAGCAGATTTAGTAAGCCTATCAACAATTACCCAAATAGCATTATGACCTCTTTGCGTATTCGGCAATCCCGTAACAAAATCCATCGATATACTATCCCATTTCCACTCCGGAATGTCCAACGGTTGCATCAATCCACTAGGCTTTTGATGTTCTACCTTCGAATTTTGACAAGTTAAGCACCCATACACAAATTGAGCCACATCTCTCTTTAATCCGGACCACCAAAAGAGTTTCTTCAAATCTTGATACATTTTATTCGCTCCCGGATGAATACTTAAGTTACTTCGGTGTCCTTCTTCCAATACCATCTTTTTCAACTCTACATCATCGGGAATACAAACACGACCACGGAATCTCAAAACTCCAAAATTATCAACCTTGAAATCTTCATTCTCATTCAACATCAAATCAACAAACTTCAAGTCCAACTTTTGCTTTTCACACACGGTTGCAAGAAAATCATTCGTAACATGTAGCATACCAAGTCTCACACTTCTCGGCGTCATTTCACAAACCAAACTCAAGTCTCTAAAATTCTCCAAAAGTTCCCATTCTCTCGCCATCAATGCAGACATATGTAACGACCTCCGACTCAAAGTATCGGCCACCACGTTTGCCTTGCCCGGATGGTAATTCAAACCAAAATCATAATCCTTCAAAAGCTCTAACCACCTTCTTTGTCTCATGTTCAACTCTTTTTGATCAAATAAATATTTCAAGCTCTTGTGATCACTAAAAACTTCAAATCTTGCACCATAAAGATAGTGTCTCCAAATTTTCAAAACAAACACCGCGGCCGCCAACTCCAAGTCATGCGTAGGATAATTCTTTTCATGTACTCTCAATTGTCTTGAAGCATACGCCACAACGTTTCCATCTTGCATCAAAACACCACCTAAACCAACCAATGAAGCATCACAATACACAACAAATGGTTCTGTAGGATTTGGAAAAATCAAGATCGGAGCTGTTGTCAACCTTTTTTTTAACTCATTGAAACTCTCTTCACAATGAATATCCCAAACGAAAGTCTTTTCCTTACAAGTTAATTGCGTTAACGGAAGTGCCAACTTCGAGATTCCCTCAATAAACCTCCGATAATAACCTGCCAATCCTAAAAAGCTTCGAATCTCTGTAACCGATCTAGGAGCCTCCCATTGCATCACTGCATCAATCTTGGATGGATCAACACTAATACCACTACCGGAAATAACATGTCCAAGAAAACTTACTTCCGATAACCAAAACTCACATTTCGATAACTTAGCATACAATCGTTTCTCTTTCAAAATTTGCAACACAATTCTCAAATGCTCTTCATGCTCCTCTTGAGACTTAGAATAAATCAAAATATCATCGATGAACACAACCACAAAATGATCTAACTGTTCATGAAAGATACGATTCATGTATTCCATGAACACACCCGGTGCATTAGAAACCCCGAATGGCATCACAGAATATTCGTAATCGCCATACCGTGTCCTAAAGGCCTTCTTTTGAATATCCTCCTCTTTCACACGAATCTGGTGATATCCCGATCTCAAATTAATCTTGCTAAAAACACGCGCACCAACCAATTGGTCCATCAAATCATCGATCCTTGGAAGCGGATACTTGTTCTTAATTGTCACCTTGTTCAATTGTCGATAATCAATGCATAACCGCATACTCCCATCCTTTTTCTTTACCAACAATACCGGAGCACCCCATGGAGAAACACTTGGTCTTACAAATCTCTTGTCCAACAAGTCATTCAATTGCCTCTTTAATTCTACCAACTCCGATGCCGACATACGATACGGTGCCATCGAAATCGGTCTCGTACCCGAAACTAGATCAATAGAAAACTCAACTTCTCTCTCCGGCGGTACATCCTCAATATCCTCAGGAAACACCTCAGGAAAATCACAAACAACAGGAAACACATCAAGTGACACTTGACCATCCACAGACAATGATGCAAACACCCCGAACAATTGACCTTCGTCCGCTAAAAGTTTCTTCAATTCTTTAGTGGATAGGACACTCTAATCTTCATCATCTTCCAAAGAAGGAAACCTTACCAACTTGTGATAGCAATCTATATGAACTCGATTAAATCGCAACAAGTTCATACCCAAGATTACGTCTAAACCTTCCAACGGCAAACACACTAAATCCATCTCGAAGTCTTTACCATAAATGGTCAAAGGACAACTTAAACAAACCAACGAAGTAGTTACTGACCCCATCGCTGGAATGTCAATAACCATCTTACCATCCATCACAGATAACACAAGATTCAAACGCTTCACGCACTCAGACGAAACAAACGAATGAGTCGCTCCCGTATCAATAATAGCAACTAAAGGCGTACTATTAATAAAGCATGTACCTTTAATCAAACGGTCTGCACTAGTAGTTTGAGTCCCCGCCAATGCAAACACCTTTCCGCCCGCTTGAGCTTGTTTCGGTTTAGTACACTTAGTACTAATGTGACCAACTTCTCCACAATTATAACACTTCACCATGTTCCTTCTACAATCTGTAGCAGCATGCCCAAGGCCTCCACAGTTGGAACATTTCAACACAGTCTTCCCACACGCAAACGATTTATGACCTAATTCACCACACTTATAACACTTAAGGGGGCCGGAACCTCCTCCTCCAGATCTCTTCTCAAAGTTTCCCCTATGCTTGCCCTTATCAGCGGGTGTCACATACGGTTCACTTCTAGCTTGTTGTTTTCCCCTCTTCTCATTCAAACTTTTGTAATGTGTAGAACGAGCCCTGCTATCTTCCTTGAAGATTCTACAACATTCCGTCAAATCTGAAAACCTTCTTATCCTTTGATATCCCACAGCCTGTTTAATCTCAGGACGCAAACCATTCTCATATTTAATACACTTTGAGAACTCAGCAGTAATTGCAGCATAGTGAGGATGGAATTGAACCAACTCCACGAACTTAGCAGTATAGTCCACCACGGACATACTACCTTGTTTCAATTCAAGGAACTCCATCTCCTTCTTCCCTTTCACACTTTCAGGGTAATACTTCCTTAAGAACTCAGTACGAAATAAATCCCAAGTTACTTCTTCGTCATCCACCTCAAGAATTTGACGCATACCGACCCACCAATCGTCGGCTTCTTCCTTCAGCATGTGAGACCCAAGCCTCACTTTATTCTCCTCCGTACAGTCCATGACTCTGAAGATCCTTTCAATCTCTTTCAACCAAAGTTGAGCACCATCGGGATCAAATCTTCCTTTGAAAACCGGTGGCTGATTCTTCCTGAACTCGTCATTAGCATTCACATTCGGCGCACCTTGCACCGCCCTAGCCATTGCTTCCAAAGCAGCAGCCATCGCATTGTCGTTTCTACCAGCCATATTCTAATCATTCCCAAAAATAACAACAAGGTTAAACAACAATTCAAATAATACGACAACAAGACAGACACAACTGACTCAACTCTGGCTCTGATACCACTTAATGTAACACCCCCTTTCTATACCCCCAAATAATCAAATAATCATTTAGGCACATATTAAAAATTTCGTCAGAGTATAATTATAACATGGCATAGAAGAGGCATGTCACATCATACACAAATTTTACAACATACAACACCTGCTCAACATTGATATGCAACAGTGGGGTAACTTGCAACAGAGGAACTTAGTCCTTACACCCACATCTCAATATTTAGAATAAAAGCGGAAAATCTAAACATTGAATAACAACAAACATATATACATATATACATGAATCATCAAATATTCTCCACCAACATCATATATACATGTTTACATAAACATTCATCAGCAAGATACATATACAAATGTATCACAAAAGAATCATATGCATCCTAGCTACCCGATGCTACATATCAGAGCCAACCGACCAAAAGAATGAAGACACGCTCCACAAAAAGACCTCCAGCATACCTACTCTGCAATGCCTCATAGAGCATTATAAAACAGCAGAAGGGTGAGAAATATTATCATAATAACAATGCCTAGAATTATATATATATCTTAGCATAAAAATACCCATATTCCACATTCTCACCACAATTCACCTAAACTCACCCGTATACATCACAATGTATATATATATATCAACCAAGTATATTCATCATGCATAATTTCACAATTCCCAATCATTCCACATAAACATACACAATTATGTTTACTCAACAACACATCATTATAAAGATGATAAATGCAAATCATAGAGACCGACTCACGACTCTATGCAAATGCAATACGGTACCGACTCGATCATCTCAAGTTCACTCAGGAACTTCTACTGGAACCATCGCTCGTTACCAAAGTAACTCCCCGTCGGGCCTACGATGTTCACCCATTGCTCACACCCCACATGGGCACACAATGTTTATGGATCGCTCACACCCCACCTGGGCACACGACCCGATCGCTCACACCCCACACGGGCACACGATCCGATTGCTCACACCCCACATGGGCACACAATCTGATTGCTCACACCCCACATGGGCACATAATCATTTGTAACCATCGCTCACACCTCACATAGGCACACGACGTTACAACGAATTCTCATTAGAATCGCTCAACACAAGAATGCACATCATGATGCTCCACATGCAAAATGACTCAAAAGACATTCTTGAAATGCATACCTATTCACAATATATTCATGCATTCATCTCATACAATCACATACAATCTATATACATTCACATCAATGCACTATTGTACGATTCGCATTCAAACACACAGTCAAAACGGTAAAAGTCGCTACATAGAACTATTCCCGACTTTCCGACATAATAAAATCGGCCAACATTTTCCACACCATCATAATCACAATGTACAGCTCAATGGCTTTCCAACGATATAAAGAACGCCTAAATCGGAGTTACGGTTCGAGAATTATGAATTTTGTAAAAAAAAGAAATTATTTTTCAAAAACAGAACAACCGCCCGGCGAAGCATGCTCGCCGCCCGGCGAAACGTGCTTCGCCTCTACTTCGCCCTGCGAAGCACAGGCGACACCAAATCCCCAAAATAATTCAAAGAGGTAGAAGCTTGGCACCTCTGCGCCTCTCGAACCGCCCGGCGAAAAGGACGCATCGCCCGGCGCTCAGGACCTTTCGCCCGGCGCTCAGCACCAGAAGCAGAAAAATTCTGCTGCGTGAACACTGTTCCACACCTCCAATTTTTCCCATTTTCTTCCCCAAATCATTTCCAACAGCAAAACAATTACTAGCAGTGGTTCATACACACATATAGATCATACAACACAATTTATATCGATTTCTATCCGCGGAAACATCGATTTCTACCATTTTCTACACAAATGGGTTTAGTTCCAAAACTCATGAAAATCAACAAAATCAACAATACAATCATACATAATCATACACATTGCTAAGATAACAAGATTTCACACCCTTACCCGGATTCCAACTTGCTATGTGATTGATCTTGATGAATTTTCCTAGTTTTCCTCTTTTCCTCTTCTTTTCTCCTCCTCTTCTTTCTTTCTCTTCTTCTTTTCTCTAATTCCCTTTTCTTACTATTTCTTTCTTTTCTATTTCTTTCTCTCATTTTCCAAACAATCAATTAATTCATTTTTCTCACTAATTCTAATTCCACTTAATTTCTAATTTATCATTAATTGAGAAAAGTCTAAAATACTCTCCATTCTAATTTCCCCGAAAACTCTCAAAACGGTAAAATAACATTTAACACACCAAATTCACAATTAAAATAATTTATCATCCAATTAAAATAAAAGACTCCACATAATTGGGAAATAATCAAAATCGGGGCGTTACATTAAATATCACCACTTCTAAACCTGGGTGGTCGTTAGCCACATCATAATAATAGTAGAGGGTCACAATCTAAAAACAGCATATATGGAAGAATACACACATGCCAGCAGAACATGATATACATAACAACATGAATAAGATGACAATATGATATGCAGAGCAACATAAATGAGATGACAGTATGATATATGTAACAATCACAACATTTAATTCAACGCACAAATGTAATGCACACGCATCCTAAATGCATACCTACATGAATTTAGTGGTCCCAATTCATCGAGTACCCTCACCATGCATGAATCCCGGAATTTAACCTCTCCGCAGAGAGTCCTGATACCCCCCTTGGGTCCTCACTAACCGTGCTTCCTCGTAGACACAAAAGTGTTGCCCTTGCAGACACCCGGTGTTGCCTCCCTCGCATTCACCTGACTCAATTTGATCTCAAAGGATCGATGACGGCTCAGTCACATCACCTGGTGCAGTAGAATTCCCTTCGGGATTAGGTGATGATTCAGAACCCATCACCCTGGCCCATTCGGCGCCAACTACCTACACGCAACTATGGTATGCATGAACCCACACATGCAAATGCAACAGTTTATATAAACACAATATGTATAAACACAATTCACAATTGACAGTTCAGTTCATATATCTATCACAGATCATATGAACAATTCTCAGTACCAACAGGTGGCCCAGACACACCTCGTGTTGTCCTCCTCGACATACACATCAATCGCAATTCATATATTTATCACAAATCATATGAATAATTCTCATTACCAACAGGTGGCTCAGACACACCTCGTGTTGTCCTCCTCGACATACACATTAACCGCAAATCATATATTTATCACAAATCATATGAATGGACATCACAAGTTTAGCGTCATAGCATAAACACATATCCCCAACCGGGCACACAATCATGAATATAACCACACAACCTCAACTGGCACACAATCATTCAAACATCCCCACAAAAGCACACAGTCATTAATACAAACACACATGCATTCAATCACATATAATATCGTTAGAAAGTGCCCTTACCTGACCAAGCTTCCAATCCAAACAACTTACGCTACGTAAGATCGATTTGTCTCTCACGATGAAATCTCGTATCCGATTCACACTTTCAACCTTATAAAATACACAAAGGACTTAAGTTAAAACCAACTCAGATACATCTACAATAAGGCTGGGTCTTGATCGCTAACCTAAACAATTAGGGCTTTAGGTTTTCACTCCCCGATTACTAACCTAATCGCTCTATAGAAAAACCCACACAATTTAAATTCATTTATTTTGAACAACAATTTGAATTCCAAAAATCTAGGATTCACGCCATTAGGCCACCCACAGTACATCATATAACAGCTCACTGGCTCCACGTTATATAACAAAAGCACAACACACAGTAAAACACCGACCGCACACACTTTACGTGATAAAACCCAACACTTTTTCAAAACCACAAAAACTAAAATCATCTCTTGCCCTCCAAACCATTTTTAATAGAAATAACATCCCGTTAGCTTTCCAACGCTTCGAACGGGGATCAAAACCGACTTTCGGATCACAAGATATGAATTTTCGAAGTTTTCGCCGAAAACCCCCCTTTTGCCTTGAAAACCTACGGGTTTTGGCCTTTCCACCCGAAAATCCGACCGATTCAATTATTTTCTTCAAAATAACCACATACTCGTACTCACCTAACATATAGCTGTGAATTAGAACCATTAAACACGATTTCTACGACGTCCGTTTTCGATTCAATTCTTAAAACCCTCATTTCTCAAAAATGTCAAAAGTTACAAAATCACCCGAATTCAATCTTACAAGTTTCAATAATCACGACCTAACATTCCTCGACTAAACTACGCAATTTATTTCGAATTTCATCCATGAAAACATCGATTTCTATCGATTTTACCAATTTTGCTCAAATATGTAAAACCTAACATTTTCTAACCAAAACCAACCAAACAAACACCTACATATACATATACTATCGTAGGATAATCGAGTTTAGTAAACTTACCCGATTTAATCGAAGATCCGGCTCCGATTCGGATGTTTTCCCCATTTTTTCCTCTTTTCTCTCTTTCTCCTCTCTTCTCCTTTCTTTCCTCCTCTTTTCTTTCCTTTTACTTTCTTTCTCTCTAATCTCTCTTTATATATATATATATATATATATGATCTAAACTTTCCACTTAATCCCCATCATATTCTTTTCTAAAATATCTAATCCGCAAGATTACCGTTTTACCCTTTCGCCTAAATATCTCCTAAACGCTCTCAAAACGAGATCAAACGAAAACATCGATGAAAAAGATATATTATAAAATAAAAGTTAAGAATAAAATAATAATATACCCACCAAAAAAATATCTAATGGATATAATAATAATATCTCGACAAAATATCTAATGGATATAATAATAATATCCCAACAAAATATCTAAAAGATCTTATCTTAAAAACATATAATAATAATATAACCCAAAAATATCTAGTTATTTAATGTCTCACACTTAAAAAAATGTTCTGACTCAGACGAGTCGTAACTCGCTCACGAACAACTTTTTATGAAAATCGAAAAATTTCACCGTCGCATTTTAATTAAAACCACCCAAAATTTTCAAATAAATTTTATTCTGAATAAATTTTTGTTCCTTAACTCAGAAAGATATATTGAGATTAAATTCTCAATATCGGCGATATATAAAACTCCCATTTAAATTTTGACGACAATCAGAGTCCGTGAAAATTTAAACGACGGGTATAATTTGCCCGTTTTCCCAAAAATCGGCAGAAACACATTTTTGAAATTTCGAAAACATAGAAACATTCGGAATCCAATATAACTACCGAGCCAATAGAAAAAGTCTGATTGAATTAAAAAGAAACCACGTGGATCAATCCAGACCACAGTCGAACACCCTAGAAATATCGGGTATAATCTGCTCGCTACTCCAAATTTAGTAGAAAAATAGATTAAAATGATAAAACATCATAATATCATACGGACTAAAATATACGGGTCTTACAATATTTGAGCTGAGGGGTATTTTGGTCTTTTTGGGGGTAGATATTTTTATAAATAGAAAGTGGAGAGAAAAAGAAAAGAAAGAAAGAGAGTATTTTAAGGTAACTCTATTAATTGATCATTTGGTATTAGAAGACAAAATATCAATTGGAGATATTTTACCCTATTGGAATTATATTAAATAATAAGTATTATATATATATATTGGTTAGAAAGAGAGAAAAAGGGAAAGTTAGAAAAGAAGAAGAAAAACAGAGAGAAAGAAGAGAAGGAAAAGGGAGAAGAGGAAAAAAGAGGAAAATTGATAATAGCTCCGTTTCAAACGCGATTAATCGGGTAAGGGTGAGAAGTTTCGATTATATTTCGATTGTATATGTATATGTATGTGTTGTTTGTATTTGTTTGGTTGAAATATATACTTTTCCTTATTGGTTGGATTGAAGAACAAATGTGTGGGAATCGATGTTTTAAAGGTTAGAATTTGGAATAGATCGTGTAGAATGGTCGAGTAATGTTTGGGTTTAATCGGGAATACTCGTTGGTATGATTTAGGGAGTTTTGGATTGAGTTATATAGTTTGTGAGGGTTAGGGCAATAATGATGAAATAGTGAGCAATCGATGTTTTCACGGTTGGAATTTGGAATAAGTTGTGTAGTGTAGTCGGGTAAGGTTTGGGTTTAATCGGGAATGGTTGTTTGCGTGTTTTTGCGCGGTTTCGATCGAGTTCGAATTTAGAATTCAATGATAAAATTATGTTTCAAAGTATTTCAAAAAATGGAAAATGTGTTAGATGGCTTTTTAATGATGGAAATATTGTAGTATATTGAATTCTGAGATCGCAGCTTTTTACGGAATCGAAAACGGATGTCCGGAAGTCTAAAAATGGTGTTTTTAAGGCTGAAATCGCAGCAGGTTTCGCGCTCAGTGCGCAGTCTGGGCGCTCAGCGCAGGTCTGGGCGAAAATGGAAAATTTCCGAAACTTCAAAAATTCATAACTTTTGATCCGTAAGTCTGTTTTGGTCTCCGTTCGAAGCGTTAGAAAGCTAACGAAATATTATTTCTGTTAAAAATTGTTTGGAGGGTAAAAGATGATTTAATTAATTTGTGTTTTTGGAAAAATAGTCGGGTTGTCGGGTTTTACCGCATACAATGGGTGCGATTGATGTGTTGTCATGCTATATGCTTTTGATATGTAACGTGTAGCTTGTGTGTCGTTATATGATGTGAATCATACCATAGTGCATTGATGTGAATGTATATAGATTGTATGTGATTGTATGAGATGAATGCATGAGTATATTGTGAATATGTATGCATTCCAAGAATGTCTTGAGTTATTTTGTATGTGAAGCATAATGATGTACATTCTTGTGTTGAGTGATTCTAATGAGAATCCGTTGAAACGTCGTGTGCCTATGTGAGGTGTGAGCGATGATTACAAACGATTGTGTGCCTAGGTGAGGTGTGAGCAATCGGTATGTTGTGATGATGGGTTGTGGCGTTATGGCAAATATGTGCATTGTTTTGGATTGGACCTCGATGCATGATTAATGATGTTGTTGTGTAGTAAAATACATTGTTTATATGAAATTAAATGTATGTTGTGTGGTGACCTTTATGGTTTGAAATGCATTGTTTGAATTGATTTGCAATGCATATGAGTGTGATGATGTTGATTAATTCATATGGTTGAATTGTGGATGTATGGAATTGATGAGTTGAAATATATGCATGATTATGGTTGCATATATGTGTGAATATGCATTTGATTGTCATGAGTTCTTGTGTGTCAAGTATCATGATATGCATCTTGTAAGTCGTGTGCCCATGTGGGGTGTGAGCGACGGATTGGTTCCAGAGGGAATCCACTATAACATCGTGTGCCCATGTGGGGTGTGAGCGATGATTATAGACGATTGTGTGCCTAGGTGAGGTATGAGCAATCGGATTGTGTGCCTATGTGAGGTGTGAGCAATCCATAAACATTGTGTGCCTATGTGAGGTGTGAGCAATGGGTGAACATTGTTGGCCCGACGAGGTGTTATTTGTAGTAACAAGCGATGATTCCAGCAGAGTTCCTGAGTGAACTAGTGATGAGAAAAGTTGGAAGTCGGTACCGCATATGCATTTACATAGAGTCGTTGTGTCGGTCTCTTTGCATCTGCATGGATTATGATTGCATTGTTTATATGTGGAAAATCATGATTTAATTGATTATGTGTGAGACATTGTGATATGCACTTGTGATAACGTATAGTGCATGATTAATATTCAATTAGGAATGGAGTAATTATGTGATTGAGCTTGTGATAGCATATGTGAATTGATGTGCAGTCGTGTTAAATGCATTGAATTATGAATGATATGTTTTGTGTATAAACATATGCATTATGTGTGAAGATGTGATTATGTCGGTATAATTGATATATGCTATATTTTATGGTGATGTGGTGGCGTGGTTCCATATGTCATAATCGTGGTTGGATTATGTGTGATACGTTTTGTATTTGTGGCATGCTATATGTGTTAGTATGTGAAGGTATGGGTGAGATGATTTATACATGTGTTTGAATGTGAGTTTGCATATTATTATGCAATCTTGATTTAGTTGTTATTTCTCACCCTTCTGTTGTTTTATAATACTCTATGAGGCATTGCAGATTAGAGTTGCTGGAGGTCTTTTGTGAAGATCAGTCCTCCATTCTATTGTCGGTCTTGGTGTCTGCTCTGATACGTAGCACGGGAGTCGGGGAACGATTATATATATATATATATATATATATATATATATATATATATATGTGTGTGTGTGTATACATTTGTTGAATGTATGTTGTAGTACTTTTGCGTATATAGTTGATGTTCTAAAATGTTTTATTTTGTAAAACAAGTCGGTTATGGATCTTTCCGCTTTATTCCATAATTGGCCTTTCCCTTTATTTGGAAGAAGTTTCCCCTTTGAGGGTATTCTATTTTATGCTATGTATCAAATTTATGAGCAGGGATGATGTTTTGTTTATTTAAATGTGGCATCCTTGTTTCTGTCGAAAAAATAAATTTTTAGTTACTCTGCTTTTATTTATGTATTTTTTATTCACGATGGGAATTGGGGTGTTACAGTTTCAATCTAGAAATGCAATGTTGAGATTTGATTAAAAAGCTAAAACATGTAATGCTATGTCAGTGAAATTATGATGTTATTGAATGGAATAGAAGTTAGCTATTTTTAGAGATGTTAGTGGCAAAGAAAAGACGTACTAATTGGATGTTTATTTTTTTTCTTTACTACAGGTCAAATGGCTAGTAACCAGGATACAAATGACTCGCACGATACAAATGATGCAAATGATTCAGCTTAGAATGTAGAAAGAGGAATTACACGAGGAATAACAATTATGAAGTCAATAATTCGTGCAAGAGATAAAGGAATCAAATGTGATGTACATTGGAGTGTTGAAGACCAACTAATTGAGCCTAACAGTGCAATGTTGATAAGTTACATAGGTTCACTTGTTCGTCAGCACATTCCAATCACCTGTGATAACTGGAGAAATCCAGCGTTTCAAGCCGGTAAAGAAAAAATATGGACTGAGATACAGGTACGTACCATATATGATTAATGTTATTAGATTTTTGTTGACGATTATGTCTTTAAATTACTTATACTAACACACTCTATGTGTATGTTTTTTTGTAGAGATCTTTTAACATTGATGAAAGTCGAAAAAAATATTGTCTTCAATTAGCCGAAAAAAGACTCAGAGGCTTTTGAACATTTTTATCAACCATTTTTCTAAAGGATGAGCAAGGGAAGTTTGTTGAAGCAGAACTTCCAATGAAGTATGCGGACTTGATTACACCTGAAGAATGGGATACATTTCTAGCCAAACGAAGAACCGAAAAATTACATGAAATGTTAATTTGTCATTTCTATTAATTGTATTGTATACTTAATGCATTAGATTGTTCTGATATGACTTAAACTTGTTTATCCAGGAAGTGAGTGACATAAATCGGCAAAGTGCATCAAAACCCACGTATCCATACAAAAAAGGGCGTTTGGGATATGCACGCTTACAACAAAAAATGGTAAATATATATATATATATAAATGCTATGATCTTATTAATTCTCTCAATGTGTTATAACTGATTATCTAATTATTTGTCTCAATCTGTGGTTAGAAGAGAGTAAAAGTTAAGAAACATCTCTTCCGGGACATGTTTTGTGGAAGGTTGCTCGTGTCGGCAAGGATGGAGTTGTTAGGGAAGATGTTCAACATGTTTTTGACGACTCTGTAAGTGTAACATTATGTCTTTAATTAAATCAAAAGTTTACTAACATATAACTAATTTTTAATCCCCACTAATAATTGTCGATATGTAAATGAATTTCAGGAGACTCTATCTCAATCCTTAACTACAGGTGAGGACGAGGATTGCAGGAGCATACTTAGTCGAGTACTAAATGTTCTTGAGTTTTCCGGCCGTGTGAGGGGTAAGGAATTTGGTGTGACTCCATCATCCTTATATAAGCATCCAAAGAAAAAAATCCTAGCAATCAACAAGTGATGCAAACGTTGGAGGAATTAAAAGCGCAAGTCCGTGAATTGCAAAAGGACAAAGAAAGATATATGGCAGAAAGGCGCGGTTCAGAGTTGAAAGATGCTAGTGACAAAGCTAGTATCAATTGTCAAAAGAGATTTCCCGAGGTAATTATACATGTTATTATGAAATTAAATTAGTACATTCATTTTAATTGACATATATACATATTAATAGTAACATATTTATTATTTGTTTAGAGTATTTCATCTTGTCAGCTATATTTATCGTCACCGACTTATCGCATAGTTGACAAGGGAAAAGTGCATAATGTAACACCCCATTTCTATACCCCTGTTGTACCCCAAAATTTGCCCTCACATATTCAAGACAATATGCCTCAAGAGGTCTCCTAGTGATTCATAAGATTTTCAGTTGCTCAAGGGTACTCAAAAGTTTCATCAGACAAAACCTCCTCCTAAGCAATAAATCCAACTAAGGTTGTGTACTTCTCAAAGTAGATTAGACTTATAAAGCTTCAAAAGGACTTCATGGTGTCCCATACACTTCAAAGAATCCTCATAACAAGTTTCAGGACTTTCCTTACAAGTTTGGTCAGTCAGATGTTCAGACAGCCAAAAATCAGTTAACTTGGTCAAAAAGTCAATTGTGGTCAACACAAAGTCAAACCTCAAGCTTTTGGTCAACATCAAGATTATGGAGTGAAATTCATCTTTTGATCAAGGGTTGATCATGATTCATCAAGGAAACCTCAGAATCATCAAGAATTGGGGGTTGCTAAATTAGGGTTTTTGTAGGAAAAGTCAACTATACTTTGACCAGGCATAACTTCCACATACTTCATCAAAAATTCCTCAACCAAAGCCCATCTTGAAGGAAATTTAATTCCCTACAACTTTGTGTCTCACAAGCCAAGTCCAGAAATGCTTCATTCGGGAGATATGAGCCAAGACATTATAGGTCATTTTGAAAGTCAACAAAAGTCAACATTTTTCAAAAGCTCATAACTTGAACATGGGAGATCAAATTGACATGGGACTAAAAGGAGTGATTAGAGAACATCTTGAGGTTTCTAAAAATTCCAAGAACACATCCAAATGATAAAAATTGAGGAAGTTATGCATTGTCAAAGTTGGACAATTTTGAGGAGGTGCACAAAGCAAATAATGGCCAAACTCCACTTTTTGCCAAAAGGGCCCATTTTGTGACAACCCAAACTTCATTTTAAGATGGTCCACGACCATTTGATCACATTTTCTGATTTTTTATTATTTATTCCATATTTTATTGGATTTAAATCCTTTAAATTCAATTTAAATCAAAATAAATATAAAAAATCAAGAGATTTGATTTGTGGTTGATTATGGAATCAAATATTGAGGTTTATGAGCATATTATCTGATTTAAATTCGTGCAAGATTGTTAAGGGAAGATTGGATGGCCAAATGGGAGAAAATGGTAAGTTTTGAACACCATTCATTATCATTCAAGTTTTGATCCAAGCCCATGGAATTTTTCAACCTAATTCCTCTCCTATAAATACATGGCCATATCCAAACCTGAAACACACGAAAAAATCACATGAAGCAACCCAAAAATATTTTCAAAAAAAGAGGCAAAACTAGAAAAATCATAAAAACACTTCATAGCGAGTTTTCACGATTTTTTCACGTCCAAATCGTCTCAAAACAATCCCAGGAGCCAATCCCCATCACTCTTGAAGGTTGGAAGCAAGTGAAATGCGCACATCAAGCCATGGCCATTTCTTGAAATTTTCACTTTTCAAATCTCATCTTTCCTGCATTATAAGTGTTATTCATGTTTATATTCTTACTAATTATGATGTTTAGATCGGTTTTGATCAATTATTAACAAGCTTTGGTGCAGGAATCAAGACTTGCCATGGTTAGGGCACAAAAAGGGTGTTCTTCGATTTTAGCGCTACAACCACTTTTAACCAAAACTAATGGCACCATTGAATTCCTAGGGTCCTAATTAGTAAATTTGAGTACCTTTGATGTTTTAATCCTTTGTATTTTTGAGTTTTGAAATTCCAGGTACATTAGCTACGGAAATATCGTAGCTAATTCGTAGCAAAATCGAGGCAAAATCGTAGCAAAAAAATCCAGTCCCAAGGTTGAAGACGATGAATAGTGGCGCTGGATTCTTGCATTTTTATTTAATATTTATTATTTGTTTTTCGTTCCCTATCACCAAAACACCTCCAGCCCAGTGGAAAAGCGCGCTTGTGTGGACTTGGGGAGCCTGGGTTCGATACCCGGCGGCGTCCCCCTTGGTTTTTCTCTGTTTTTCCATTTTTTTTCCTTTTATTAGTATAATTTATTTCCAATTTAATAATCTAACTAACATGTTTTCTTTTTAAATTTTAAAAATCATAAAAAATTTGTTAAATTAATTTTCAAAATCACAGAAAATTAGACTTTAGTTTTTTTTTTTAATTAGTTAAGTCAACTTTTTTGATTTTTTTTTATTTTCATTAATTAACTTAATTAATTTGTCAATAATTAAAGTTGTGACTTTTATTTATTTTTATTATTCAAAATCATTGCAAAAAATAAAAAGACATTAATTTAAAATTAGGTTTTTTTTTAATTAAAATTAATTAGACTTTAGGATTAATTTGTACATAATTAATTAATTTTTATTTTTTTATTTTCTTACCATTAATCTTAGTAATTTTTTTTTACTAACCCTAAAATCCTTCTCTTTTCTAAAAAAAAACATTAATATTATTTCTTGGTTGTAATAATTTAGAATTTTAATTCCTCGCATTTTCCTAAATATTGTAACTGTTCACAGGATGTAATAGCGTAGATTTACATTTCCCCGCATTTTTTTAAAATATTGTAACTGCTCATGGGATGTAATAGCTTAGGTTAAAATTCCCGCACTTTAATTTTTTTTGTACATATTCAACTACCAGTAACTAAGGTTTGCATGGCAAGACTTAAAACCTGATATAGAATAATCCTAATTCAAGATAAATAACTGAATCAACACACTCTTCACACTTACACCTCTAGGGTAACCTCTCTTCGCTGCCTTTCGATTAAATTGGTCAAGTCCCTCGAACGTGGGGGTATCTTAGTAAGGTTGCCTACGAATAAAAATCATCAAGTCCCTTCGAATAAAAGATCATAGTCCCTTCGAATAAAAGATTATAGTCCCTTCGAGTTGCCTATGAATAAACGATCTTGTCCCTCGATGACCCTACGGAAAAATGATGATTGTCCCTTCAAATTACGAAGATACCCCTACAAGTTGCCTTCTATGACCATACGATGACCCTACACTCGTCCCTTTAACATCCAAGGTAAAGACTACTTACTCACTAATAGTAAGGACAATCTTACCCCTAAAGAAAAGAAATAACAAGAAGACCTTACAAACTTAGGGTAGTAACTCTTAAATGCTTGCTCACCCTTTTCAAAAAACACTCTTTACACCTCACATCTTTGCAAACATTTTTTTCAAAGCTAAACACTTTGTATAAATCCATACGAGGATCATTACAAAGTTAAAGTCTTTATGAAAATATTTTCTAATCACACACTATACTATTTTTCAAACAAAGTAAAGTGAGCTAAGCAATTAAGAGCCCATGGATAACCATGGATACAAAAGGTGCTCGTACCTTCCTTTTGTATAACTTACCCCCCGAACTCAAAATCTTTTAAAAGGTCTTTCCTGTTCTTTTATTCCTTTCTTTATTGGATAAAATAAAAGTCGGTGGCGACTCTTGCTTACCGCAACATTTTAAAAGTCAGTTCAAACCACCGTGTTACAGAACTGGCGACTCTGCTGGGGATAAATTCTTAAAAGAGGGGTTACCTTAGGGTTTAGATCACTTTAACTTCTTTAATTATCTGTTTTGTGTGCTTTACTTTTAAGGGTTTTGTCTTGGGGGATATTACTTGGGTAAATGATCCTACACCCGGATCTAGGATCTTAGGTAAATGGCAAGAGACCAAGGAGACTGTACGGCATGTACCACTATGGTTGATATGGTAGCCATCGTTAGTGTGACACTTTGGTTTGTACTGATGTTCCTCGAGGCTTGAATTGGGGATAACATTAGGCTGCCGCGTGGTGTCATTAAGCACTAATTTGCCCTTAGAACCCTAGTTGAACTTAGCCTTGGCCATTAGAAGGTAGTGAGATAGCCGGTTTGGCATGTTCCAAAGTTGGTTGATACTCGAGACTACACTCATTGAGATCAGACTTTCAGGATCTTTTGGTCGGCCACTCGAGTGTCGCACTAAAATAAAGCCTTTGAGAAAGATCCGTGATATGAGTCCTTTAGAACCCGGTTGCTATTCTAGGACAGGTTGAGCCAACTAAACCTCAGTGGGGAAGGGTACTTACCTTTGGACTTCATACAAGCCTTTAAACCTAAGGCTCTTGTATAACTTGTTTGTGGGTGCTACTTGTTTATTATTAACATGTACATGACATCATGACATCATAACATCATAACATATCATTTTCACTAACCATTTCAAGGACCAAGGAATTTATCTTTATTCATGATTGCAGGTCATGGCTTCCGTTCCTAGAAATTTCATCTGAATCAACTTTGTAAGGGTTCCTTCCCAGCTTAAAGAATTGGTCTCAAAAGTTCCCGAGGGTTCTCGATTCACCAAAAGGCATGGTTTTCTACTCAACTTAGTTACCTCAGATTTTGAAGAAGACATGATGAGAGTCCTATTCCAATTCTTTGATCCTAAGCACCACTGTTTCACCTTCCCGGATTACCAATTGGTGCCCACGATGGAGGAGTTCTCTAAGTTACTTGGAATACCTATCCTCGATCAGATGCCATTTACCGGTCTAGAAAATGTTCCAAAGCCTGAAGTCATTGCAGCTGCTTTACATCTGAAGAGGTCAGACTTTGTATCTAATTGGGAAACAAAGAGTGGAGTCAAGGGGTTTCTTGCTAAATTCCTGATTGAGAAGGCTCAATTGTTCCTAAGAGCTATGAGTTACCATGCTTTTGAAGAAGTTTTGGCTTTGTTGATCTATGGGTTGGTGTTGTTTCCTAATCCAGACCGATTCATAGACGCGCACGCCATCAAAAAAAGTTTGAATTTCGAGTTTACTAATAAAAGTTTCCCTTTTGTTTCTGTTTGCAAAGATAAACTCTAAAGTCCTTGAAATCATTGCATATGTATCTACATCTCATAATCATTGCATAGCAGGTTTCTAAGACAGGTCTCTCATCTTCTCGTTGTTTATTTCAGAAGAAATGGCTCTCGAGCAAACCGTCAAAGATCTCCAGGCCCAGAACGCCCAGTTCCAAGAGCTGATCCTGAACTTGTCCAAGGGGCAAGAAGAACTGAAAGTACTTCTGACCAAGAAGAAGAAAGAAAGAAAATCAACTGGCATCATCAACCTGGGGAGGAGATTCAGAGGTCCGGCTAAACAGGTCAAGGAAATTGGGATTCCAGTAGATCAAGACGATGAACAGGATGAAGATGGTAAAAGTGTTAAAACTAAGGAAGAAAGCAACTATGGTTCTGACAAATATTCTGATGAAGAGGAAGAAGATTATTGGGCTGAACAATACCCTCCTGCTGATGAGAAGTATAAGCTATTAGAAGAACGTCTGAAAGCTATGGAAATCAATAAAGTGCCTGGCTTGAATTTTGAGGATCTGGGTCTAGTCTCAGAGGTTGTCATTCCCCATAAGTTTACAATTCCAACTTTTGCTAAGTATGATGGTGTTTCTTGTCCGAAGCTGCATTTGAGATCATATGTCCGAAAGATTCAACCACACACTGCTGACAAGAAATTGTGGGTACATTTCTTTCAAGAGAGTTTGTCTGGAGCACAGTTGGAATGGTACTATCAACTCGAAAGTACCAACATTCGTACATGGGAAGATTTGGATGCAGCTTTCTACAAACAATACCAGTACAATTCTGATCTGGCGCCAACCCGAATGCAACTACAGAGTATGTCAATGGGTTCTGAGGAAAGCTTTAAAGAGTATGCACAGAAGTGGAGAGATCTCGCAAGCAGAGTTCAACCCCCTTTGGCTGACAGAGAGTTGATTGACATGTTCATGAGCACATTAACCGGTCCTTTCTATAGTCATCTACTTGGAAGCTCGTCATCCGGTTTCACCGAGCTGATATTGACAGGAGAACATGTTGAAAATGGAATTCGAAGTGGTAAAATACAAGTGGCTATATCTTCAAACACTACAAAGAAGCCACCTAATGGGAAGAAGGAATCTAATGTTGTACACGGCCAGAAAGGTCGCAACCAATCTGTTGGGGCAGTTCTGATCTCTGCACCAGCGCCACAACAACAACAAGTTAGTCAGCGTAAGCAGGATACACCCAGGAGACAGTTTACAAAGATCAACATGTCACTGGCTCAAGCGTTGCAGCTTATGTTGAAGGCAGAGTTGGTTACTTTAAGGGATCCTCCTAGGAATCCTAATACTTCCGCTCCTAGCTATAATCCCGATGCAAGGTGTGCATACCATTCTAATAGTCCTGGACATGATACGAACAGTTGTTGGGCATTGAAGAACAAGATTCAAGACATGATTGATGCCAAGGAGATTGAGTTTGATCCCCGTGAGACTCCTAATGTGGTTACCACTCCTATGCCAAATCATGACAACATCGTTAGTGCTATTGATGATGGTTCTTATGCTGCTACTGTGGTCGACTTGACTACTCCTCTATCAATTGTTAAGAAGAAGTTGCTGCAAGCCGGTTTATTTCCGGGCTGCGTTGAAAATTGTCATTATTGTGCATCTCAATCCAATGGTTGTGTGAAGCTGAAAGAGGGCATTCAACGTTTGATGGACAACCGTACTATACTGTTTGAGAAGATTCCTTATACAGAGAGCTTATGTGAAAATTTGTCCCAAGGTCTAAAGTTTGAGGACGTATCTGTGGTTATTAATTCCAAAACTCCTTTGAGGATCACCTCTAAAGTTCCTGTGAAGATTACTGCTGAGCCTAGAGTGGCTCCCCTGATTATTACTACGCCCGACCCATTTCCATATTCCTCTAGCAAGGCTATCCCTTGGAAGTATGGTGCGGATGTTTACATTCATGGTGTCAAGCAAGAGCCTTTGACTGATGAAACTACTGAAGTTACTAATCCCGATATTGATAATATCGTTGGGACTAGTAAGGTTACCCGAAGTGGAAGAGTTTTCTCCCCAGAAATCTCTCTGAAGACTGTTACTACTCCAGTTCGTATCTCCGCCTCCAAAGCAATTACTGAGACTCGAGGCAAAGAACCGGTGGTTGAGCCTACCCAAATGAAGACCCCGGGTGAAACTACTATCGAAGATACCTCCAAAGAAATGGAGGAAGTGCTAAAAATTATCCGCAAGAGTGATTACAATATTGTTGAACAGTTGGGGCACACCCCCTCCAAGATCTCTATGTTATCTCTGTTGTTGTGCTCCGAGGCCCATGCTAAGGCTTTGGTGAAGTTTTTGAAATCTGCGCATGTGCCACAGGAAATCTCTGTTGACCAGTTTGAAAATTATGTCGCTAGCCTGACGACTGATAATGGTCTAAGATTTTCTGACGCTGATCTAACTCCTGCGGGAAGGAACCACAATAAGGCCTTGCATGTCTCCATTGAGTGTAGGGGCACTACTCTATCTCATGTACTGGTGGACACAGGTTCCTCATTGAATGTATTGCCGAAGATTGCTCTAGACAAGCTTGACTGTGAAGGGGTTGTGCTGAGACCTAGTGATGTTGTGGTGAGAGCTTTTGATGGTTCAAAGAGATTAGTGCATGGGGAGGTTGATCTTCTAATCAGAGTGGGTTCTTAAGTCTTTGTTTCTACTTTCTATGTAATGGACATTCGTCCTGCCTACTCCTGTCTGCTTGGGCGCCCTTGGATACATGGGGCAGGCGCTGTGACTTCTACCTTACATCAGAAGCTGAAGTATCCCGTGAAAGGCAAGATTGTCACCGTCTATGGTGAAGAAGAGTACATGGTTAGTCATTTGAATACTTTCAAGTATGTTGAGATGGATGGCGAATTCCTCGAGACTCCTTGTCAAACATTTGAATTAGCTCCTCAGACTACTCCTATTGCTAAACCAGTTTCTACTGTTCCCAAGGTTACTAGAGTGCCTCCTACAATGGTTTCCCTAAAGGATGCTAGAGCTGTGGTTGAAGAAGGTGGTTGTACCATTTGGGGTCAGCTTCCTGACATCCCTTACAAGTCTGACAAATCTGGTTTGGGCTTCACTTCAAAGGCTCAGAGGGCTGTACGTCGTGCTCGTGCTATTCGTATCACCAACAAAGGAATTCATAAAGATCAGGTCAATGCTGTGGAGGATGCTGATAGTGACTGTGAGCTAGACAGTTGGATCTTTCCCACCATTGGCAGTGGGCTCAACAATTGGAAGACTGAAGACATTATCCATATCTCCTTTAGTCAGGAGTAAATGATATTTTCTGTTTTTCTTATTTTCGAAGTTTGGTTTTGTTAATTTGAACAATAAAACTTTTAAGCCTTGTGCCTTGCCCGGGGCACAATGGCCAATTTGTTAGGGTTGTCATTTCATCGCATATTTTCATTCAATAAATCAATGGACGTTTTGCATTCAAATTTTGCGCTCTTTGTCTTTTCTTTCACTTTATATTCATCCAAATAGCTATGTGTTCTTACACACACCCACGCGATAAATTGCAGATCCACATCCACTCTGGATCCCATTGATAACGGTTCTGCTATTGTCAATTATGACTTCGAAAATCCGATCTACCAAGCCGAGGACGAAGGTGAGGAAGATTGTGAAGTGCCTGGAGAGCTTGCTAGACTATTAGAGTAAGAAGAAAAGATCATACAACCGCACGAAGAGCCAGTCGAGGTCGTAAATCTAGGTACTGAGGAGGATAAGAAAGAAATCAAGATAGGTGCTGGATTAGAAGACCGTATCAAGAAAAGACTGATTCAGATGCTACGTGATTATGCTGAGATTTTCGCTTGGTCTTATGAAGATATGCCAGGACTTGATACTGATATCGTGGTTCACCGTTTACCAATGAAAGAAGGTTGTCCTCCGATAAAGCAGAAGGTTCGTCGTATGCGCCCTGAGATGTCTGAAAAGATCAAAGCCGAGGTTATGAAGCAATTCAATGCAGGTTTTCTAGCTGTCACATCATATCCTCAGTGGGTTGCAAATGTGGTACCAGTGCCTAAGAAGGATGGTAAAGTTCGTATGTGTGTGGACTACAGGGATCTGAACAGGGCAAGCCCCAAAGATGACTTTCCTCTCCCACATATTGATGTTCTGGTAGACAACACTGCTCAGCACAAGGTATTCTCATTCATGGATGGTTTCTCGGGTTATAATCAAATCAAGATGGCATATGAAGACATGGAGAAGACTACGTTCGTTACACAGTGGGGCACCTTTTGCTACAAGGTTATGCCATTTGGTTTGAAGAACGCAGGGGCAACATACCAACGTGATATGGTTGCTTTATTCCATGATATGATCCATCACGAGATAGAGGTATACGTTGATGATATGATAGCCAAATCTCAGAATGAAGAAGAACACCTTAACCACCTACACAAGCTGTTTGAGAGGTTGAAGAAGTACAAGTTAAGATTGAATCCAAACAAATGCACCTTTGGGGTTAGATCCGGTAAACTTTTGGGTTTCGTCGTCAGTGGTAAAGGTATTGAAGTCGGCCCTGCAAAGGTAAAAGCTATACAAGATATGCCCGCTCCCCATACTGAGAGAGAAGTCAGAGGTTTCTTGGGACGTTTGAACTATATTTCCAGATTTATCTCCCATTTGACCGCTACTTGTGAGCTAATCTTCAAATTACTGAGAAAAGATCAAGTCATGAAGTGGAATGACGAATGTCAGATAGCTTTTGATAAGATCAAGGAGTATCTCCAAGAACCTCCGATTCTGATGCCACCAGTTGAAGGAAGACCTCTAATCATGTACTTAACAATGCTAGAGAATTCAATGGGGTGTGTGTTTGGGTAACCTGACGAGTCTGGTCGAAAAGAGCATGCAATATACTACCTTAGTAAAAAGTTTACCGACTGTGAAACAAGATATTCACTGCTTGAGAAAACTTGCTGCGCTTTGGCATGGGCTGCTCGCCGACTAAGATAGTATATGTTGACTCATACTACTTTATTGATCTCTAAGATGGATCCTATCAAATACATATTTGAGAAACCTGCTCTCTCCGGACGAATAGCAAGATGGCAGATGGTCTTGACAGAATACGACATCCAATACACTACGCAGAAAGCAATCAAAGGAAGTGTACTAGCTGATCATTTGGCTTATCAAGCAGTGGATGACTATCAATCTATGAATTTTGAGTTCCCAGATGAGAATATTATGCTTGTTACTGATTATGAAGAACCTGGACTATATGAAGGACGTGAACTGGGATCCCGATGGACTATGGTTTTTGATGGAGCTTCTAACGCACTCGGCAATGGTATTGGTGCTGTAATTATCTCTCCTAAGGGTTGCTATACGCCGTTTACTGCTAGACTTTGCTTTCACTGTACCAACAATATGGCTGAATATGAAGCATGCATCATGGGTCAAAGCTGCCATTGATATGAGGATCAAATTCTTGAATGTATATGGGGACTCAGCCCTAGTGATCAGTCAGATTAAAGGAGAATGGGACATGAAGCATCCAAATCTCATTCCTTACCGAGAACACGTGTTGACTTTGATTCCATACTTTGAAGAAATCACTTTTGAGTATATTCCACGAGAAGAGAATCAGTTGGCAGACGCGTTAGCTACCATGTCATCTATGTTCAAAGTCAGATGGGACAACGAGGCTCCTACAATTACTATTGACAGACTAGATAAGCCGACATACTGTTATGAAGTTGATACTGATGGGGTAGAAGAGAAACCTTGGTTCCACGAAGTGAAAAGATATCTTGAAACTCAGGAATATCCTGAAGGGGCATCTACCAATGACAGGAAGTTTCTAAGGAGGTTCTCTGCTAAGTTCTTTCTGAGTAACGGAATTTTGTACAAACACAACCACGATTCAACCTTGCTTCGCTGTGTAGACAAGAAGGAAGCAGAAAAGATTATGGAAGAGATGCATGACGGAATTTTTGGCACTCACTCCAGTGGGCATACAATGGCTAAGAAGATTTTGAGAGCAGGTTACTACTGGTCTACCATGGAAACTGATTGCCATCATCACTCCAAAACTTATCACAAGTGCCAGATCTATGCTGACAAAGTACATGTACCACCGGTCCCGTTGAATGTTCTGACTGCTCCTTGGCTTTTTGCAATGTGGGGCATTGATATGATTGGAGAGATTAAACCTACCGCTTCCAATGGACATCGTTTCATCCTTGTTGCTATCGATTACTTTACGAAGTGGGTGGAAGCAGCCTCGTTCGCTTCTGTTACCAAGAATGTTGTAGCTCGGTTCATCAAGCATAACCTTATCTGTCGATATGGCATCCCTGAAAGGATTATCACAGACAACAGTACTAATCTGAACAACACTATGATCACTGAACTCTGCACGCAGTTCAAGATTAAGCATCACAATTCTTCTCCATATCGACCAAAGATGAATGGCGTAGTGGAAGCTGCCAACAAGAATATTAAGAAGATCTTGCAAAAGATGACGGTGACATACAAAGATTGGAATGAGATGTTACCATTTGCTCTTCATGGTTATCGCACCTCAGTACGTACCTCAACAGGGGCAACCCCTTTCTCTTTAGTCTATGGTATGGAGGCAGTTTTACCCGTTGAAGTTCAGATTCCTTCCCTAAGGATTATGCAAGATGCAGGCTTAGACGAAAATGAATGGGTTCAGACTCAACTTGACCAAATAAATTTGATTGATGAGAAGAGGCTTACGGCTGTCTGTCATGGCCAGATGTATCAGAAGCGTATGATCAAGGCCTTTAACAAGAAAGTCAAGCATCAATTGTACCAGGCCGGTGATTTGGTAATAAAGCGTATCATACTCCCACAGGGTGATCCCAGGGGCAAATGGACTCCCACATATAAAGGTCCATTTGTAATCAAGAAAATATTTTCTGGCGGTGCTATGATGCTTACTACTATGGACGGTGAAGATTTCCCGCACCCCGTGAACGCGGACATAGTCAAAAGATACTACGCATAAAAAGAGACCCGCTAGGTTGACTGGCCTAGGAAAAAATAAGGGCATCCCGACGAACCAAAAGGGTTCGGGCAAAAATTAGGGATCTATATACAAAAGAACTGTACACCCGGCAAGTCGAAAACCTGAAAAGGCGGCTTGGGCAAAAAAAGGGTATCCCGGTGGACTGAAAACCTGAAAAGGCGGTCCAGGTAAAAGTTAGGGATTAAAGCGTACGACTATGTCCCGTGGAATCACTTATCTGCTTCCAGCCAAGTTTTATCAAGTTCGAACGGTGCAGATCAATCCAGTCATTTTCCTTCCGACCGCAAGGGATGAGATGCTCGAAGATATAGTGGCAATAGCAGAGTTGAAAATCAACGAGATCATTTCCACATAGCTGTTTTTCTTTGTTTATCACTCTGTACCTTTTCAATTTTTACGACAATTTCCTCTTACTAGGATTTCTGTTTCCTTGTACAAAACTGTCTGTTTATAGGCCAATTTCAAAATCAATACAAGTCTATTTTCAAATTCAAAAATTGCTTTTATTTTCCCTATTTTGTTTGCGTAAACGTCCAATTGGTGCTTTGAATGAACATATGCACTTGAATATGATTGATGTTTACCAAAAAATATATATACATGAAAACAGGAATAACATTTACTAAGGATTCTAGGAGTTGGGATAGTGTTTAAGATATCCACGAACCCCCACAGAGCCAGTTCATGGAAATGTCCCCACCGGGCAATCTCCGTGGAATTATCTCTATTGAGCTATCTTCACAAGCTCATCCCCAACAGAGATATATTCCCCTACAGAATTAATATGCCCTCAGACAGAAATCGGGCCATCTTCCAGCGATTCGCTTCCATATCTTCGATAGACAGCTTGGCATGATCATAGATCCCCTAGCAGATAAAGAAGTTGATCATTTCCCCAGCATACAGCAGAAATTTCCTCAACACTGCCTATGAAATTCTAATCCCTCTATGTAGTATACAAAATTCAATTCCCCAGCAGAATTTATTCAAGGATGCTATCCCCAAAAGAGTTGACACCCGTGTTTGAAACCTGGTCAGATAGTGCATCGGAGAGTTATCCATCTCTTTTATTCCCAGTCAGAATGCATACAATCAATTTCCACAGTAAAAGAACCATAGACTACCGACTCTCCTGACAGATACTTCTATCCACAAGCGGAAGTCAAAGATCCCCAGCGGAATATTCCCAAACGGAAAGTATGAATCCCCAATAGAGTCATTCCAAACAGGATCTGAAGATTTATTTTCTCCATCCCCAACAACAGTCAGGGATTTATTTTCCCCAATCAGACTTTACTATTCAAAGCCGCCGCTACCTTCAGCGACATTTCATACCCATACATCATCTACAATACATCATAGCATACGCATACATAACACATATAACATTCTCATTTAGTTTAAGAGCATCATTACGCAATGCATTACATATATCATGACGTTGCATAAAACTAACTTGGTTTTTTCAGGTTAGTTCTCAAACGGACAAATATTGTCAACAGTTTATCATCTTTCAGATACAATCAGTCGAAGATTCATTCTGATACTCCTTTGGATGCAGTCATGAGTAGACTCATTCCAATACATCTTCTAGACACAGTTCAGATACAATCAAGACACAGATTCATTCTGATACTCATTCCAGTACATATTCTAGACACAGTTCAGATACAATCAAGACACAGATTCATTCTGATACTTATTCCAGTACATCTTTTAGATACAGTCGGTCGAAGACTCATTCTAATACTAATTTTTTAGATACAGTCAGACGTAGACTCATTCTAATACGACCCCCAGATACAGTCAGGCAAAGACTCATTCTGATCTCCTTATAGATACAGTCAAGATGTAGACTCATTCTAGAACATCATACAGATACATTCAAGGCATAAGAATCATTCTGGCATTTCCCAGCACGTCTGCTAGATACAGTTGGACACAGACTCATTCTAATATATTCTTCAGATACAGTCAAACCTAGGCGCATTCTGATACTCCTATCAACGGTTACTTTGGATGGCATCTATAAGCCCATCTCCATCCTTTCATACACTTCGAATGGCATCTTTTAAGCCCATTTAGGCAATACGATCAACCAACAGAGCGCACTGACGAGTGCAAATTTTTGGGTTCTTATTGTTCAATCCTCTTCCACCTTCAGATCCCGATCGACACGAATACCAATCTTACTCCTCAGGTTTAAGAAGATTGAAAAGGGGCAGCTGTTGTACCCCAAAATTTTCCCTCACATATTCAAGACAATATGCCTCAAGAGGTCTCCTAGTGATTCATAAGATTTTCAGTTGCTCAAGGGTACTCAAAAGTTTCATCAGACAAAACCTCCTCCTAAGCAATAAATCCAACTAAGGTTGTGTACTTCTCAAAGTAGATTGGACTTATAAAGCTTCAAAAGGACTTCATGGTGTCCCATACACTTCAAAGAATCCTCATAATAAGTTTCAAGACTTTCCTTACAAGTTTGGTCAGTCAGATGTTCAGACAGTCAAAAATCAGTTAACTTGGTCAAAAAGTCAACTGTGGTCAACACAAAGTCAAACCTCAAGATTTTGGTCAACATCAAGATTATGGGGTGAAATTCATCTTTTGATCAAGGGTTGATCATGATTCATCAAGGAAACCTCAGAATCATCAAGAATTGGGGGTTGCTAAATTAGGGTTTTTGTAGGAAAAATCAACTGTACTTTGACTAGGCATAACTTCCACATACTTCATCTAAAATTCCTCAACCAAAGCCCATCTTGAAGGAAATTTAATTCCCTACAACTTTGTGTCTCACAAGCCAAGTCCAGAAATGCTTCATTAGGGAGATATGAGCCAAGACATTATAGGTCATTTTGAAAGTCAACAAAAGTCAACATTTTTCAAAAGCTCATAACTTGAACATGGGAGATCAAATTGACATGGGACTAAAAGGAGTGATTAGAGTACATCTTGAGGTTTCTAAAAAGTCCAAGAATACATCCAAATGATAAAAATTGAGGAAGTTATGCATTGTCAAATTTGGACAATTTTGAGGAGGTGCACAAAGCAAATAATGGCCAAACTCCACTTTTTTCCAATAGGGCCCATTTTGTGACAACCCAAACTTCATTTTAAGATGGTCCACGACCATTTGATCACATTTTCTGATTTTTTATTATTTATTCCATATTTTATTGGATTTAAATCCTTTAAATTCAATTTAAATCAAAATAAATATAAAAAATCAAGATTTTTGATTTGTGGTTGATTATGGAATCAAATATTGAGGTTTATGAGCATATTATCTGATTTAAATTCGTGCAAGATTGTTAAGGGAAGATTGGATGGCCAAATGGGAGAAAATGGTAAGTTTTGAACACCATTCATTATCATTCAAGTTTTGATCCAAGCCCATGGAATTTTTCAACCTAATTCCTCTCCTATAAATACATGGCCATATCCAAACCTGAAACACACGAAAAAATCACATGAAGCAACCCAAAAATATTTTCAAAAAAAGAGGCAAAACTAGAAAAATCATAAAAACACTTCATAGCGAGTTTTCACGATTTTTTCACGTCCAAATCGTCTCAAAACAATCCCAGGAGCCAATCCCCATCACTCTTGAAGGTTGGAAGCAAGTGAAATGCGCACATCAAGCCATGGCCATTTCTTGAAATTTTCACTTTTCAAATCTCATCTTTCATGCATTATAAGTGCTATTCATGTTTATATTCTTACTAATTATGATGTTTAGATCGGTTTTGATTAATTATTAACAAGCTTTGGTGCAGGAATCAAGACTTGCCATGGTTAGGGCACAAAAAGGGTGTTCTTCGATTTTAGCGCTACAGCCACTTTTAACCAAAACTAATGGCACCATTGAATTCCTAGGGTCCTAATTAGTAAATTTGAGTACCTTTGATGTTTTAATCCTTTGTATTTTTGAGTTTTGAAATTCCAGGTACATTAGCTACGAAAATATCGTAGCTAATTCGTAGCCAAATCGAGGCAAAATCGTAGCAAAAAAATCCAGTCCCAAGGTTGAAGACGATGAATAGTGGCGCTGGATTCTTGCATTTTTATTTAATATTTATTATTTGTTTTTCGTTCCCTATCACCAAAACACCTCCAGCCCAGTGGAAAAGCGCGCTTGTGTGACTTGGGGAGCCTGGGTTCGATACCCGGCGGCGTCCCCCTTGGTTTTTCTCTGTTTTTCCATTTTTTTTCCTTTTATTAGTATAATTTATTTCCAATTTAATAATCTAATTAACATGTTTTCTTTTTAAATTTTAAAAATCATAAAAAATTTGTTAAATTAATTTTCAAAATCAAAGAAAATTAGACTTTAGTTTTTTTTTTAGTTAGTTAAGTCAACTTTTTTGATTTTTTTTTTATTTTCATTAATTAACTTAATTAATTTGTCAATAATTAAAGTTGTGACTTTTTTTTATTTTTATTATTCAAAATCATTGCAAAAAATAAAAAGACATTAATTTAAAATTAGGTTTTTTTTAATTAAAATTAATTAGACTTTAGGATTAATTTGTACATAATTAATTATTTTTTATTTTTTTATTTTCTTACCATTAATCTTAGTATTTTTTTTTTACTAACCCTAAAATCCTTCTCTTTTCTAAAAAAAAAAAACATTAATATTATTTCTTGGTTGTAATAATTTAGAATTTTAATTCCTCGCATTTTCCTAAATATTGTAACTGTTCACAGGATGTAATAGCGTAGATTTACATTTCCCCGCATTTATTTTAAATATTGTAACTACTCATGGGATGTAATAGCTTAGGTTTAAATTCCCGCACTTTAATTTTTTTGTACATATTCAACTACTAGTAACTAAGGTTTGCATGGCAAGACTTAAAACCTGATATAGAATAATCCTAATTCAAGATAAATAACTGAATCAACACACTCTTCACACTTACACCTCTAGGGTAACCTCTCTTCGCTGCCTTTCGATTAAATTGGTCAAGTCCCTCGAACGTGGGGGTATCTTAGTAAGGTTGCCTACGAATAAAAATCATCAAGTCCCTTCGAATAAAAGATCATAGTCCCTTCGAATAAAAGATCATAGTCCCTTCGAGTTGCCTACGAATAAACGATCTTGTCCCTCGATGACCCTACGGAAAAATGATGATTGTCCCTTCAAATTACGAAGATACCCCTACAAGTTGCCTTCTATGACCATACGATGACCCTACACTCGTCCCTTTAACATCCAAGGTAAAGACTACTTACTCACTAATAGTAAGGACAGTCTTACCCCTAAAGAAAAGAAATAACAAGAAGACCTTACAAACTTAGGGTAGTAACTCTTAAATGCTTGCTCACCCTTTTCAAAAAACACTCTTTACACCTCACATCTTTGCAAACATTTTTTTCAAAGCTAAACACTTTGTATAAATCCATACGAGGATCATTACAAAGTTAAAGTCTTTATGAAAATATTTTCTAATCACACACTATACTATTTTTCAAACAAAGTAAAGTGAGCTAAGTAATTAAGAGCCCATGGATAACCATGGATACAAAAGGTGCCCGTACCTTCCTTTTGTATAACTTACCCCCCGAACTCAAAATCTTTTAAAAGGTCTTTCCTGTTCTTTTATTCCTTTCTTAATTGGATAAAATAAAAGTCGGTGGCGACTCTTGCTTACCGCAACATTTTAAAAGTCAGTTCAAACCACCGTGTTACAACCCCCAAATAATCACATAATCATTTAGGCACATATTAAAAATTTCGTCAGAGTATAATTATAAACATAGTATAAAAGAGGTATGTCACACTATACATGAAATTAAAACATTCAACACCTGCTCAACAATTGATATGCAACAGTGGGGTAACTTTGCAACAGAGGAACTTAGTCCTTACACCCACATCTCAATATTTAGAATAAAAGTGGAAAATCTAAACATTGAATAACAACAAACATATATACATAAATACATGTATCAACAAATTTTGTCC
Organism: Lathyrus tuberosus; assembly: GCA_022829125.1. Lineage (NCBI taxonomy): Eukaryota > Viridiplantae > Streptophyta > Magnoliopsida > Fabales > Fabaceae > Lathyrus > Lathyrus tuberosus. The sequence goes on from JALAZF010000446.1 coordinate 1,726,112, forward strand.
ACCAACATAATCCATGTTTACATAAACATTCATCAACCAGATATATGTACAAATGTATCACAAAAGAATCATAGCCATCCTAGCTACCCGGTGCTACATATCAGAGCCGACCGACCAAAAGAATGAAGACACGCTTCACAAAAAGACCACCAGCATACCTACTATGCAATGCCTCATAGAGCATCATAAAACAGCAGAAGGGTGGGAAATATTATCATAATAACAATGCATATAATTATATATCTTAGCATAAAAATACACATATTCCACATTCTCACCACAATTCATCACAACTCACTCATATACATCACAATGTATATATATACAAAACCAAGCATATACATCATGCATACTTTCATAATTCTTATCATTCCACATAAACATACACATTTATGTTTATTCATCAATGCACCATTATAAAGATGATAAATGCAAATCATAGAGACGACTCACGACTCTATGCAAATGCAATGCGGTACCGACTCAATCATCTCAAGTTCACTCAGGAACTTATTGGAACCATCGCTCGTTACCAATGTAACTCCCCGTCGGGCCTACGATGTTCACCCATTGCTCACACCCCACATGGGCACACAATGTTTATGGATCGCTCACACCCCACACGGGCACACGACCCGATCGCTCACACCCCACATGGGGACACGATATTCTATAATCATCGCTCACACCCCACACGGGCACACAACGTTATAGCAGATTCCCTCTAGAACCAACCGTCGCTCAAACCCCACACGGGCACACGACATTACAACGGATTCTCATTAGAATCCCTCAACACAAGAATGTACATCATTATGCTTCACATACAAAATGACTCAAGACATTCTTGAAATGCATAAATATTCACAATATATTCATGCATTCATCTCATATAATCACATACAATCTATATACATTCACATCAATGCACTATTGTATGGTTCACATCCAAACACACATTCAAAACGGTAAAAGTCGCTAAATAACACTACTCCCGACTTTTCCGACTCATTTAATCGGCTAACAATTTCCAAATCATCATAATCATATAGTACAGCTCAATAGCTTTCCAACGATACCAAGAATGTAAAAATTGAATAATCGGAACAAAAGTTACAGACGGAAACGAAAAACACATTTTGAAAAATCCCATTTTTACAACTCTTCCGGCCATACGCGTACGGGCACATGTCATACGCGTACGGCCAGAGACCCATTTTTCCCAAATTCCACGTTGAAAAGTCCATACGCGTACTGCCCAACACCGTACGCGTATTGCCCTACAATGCTACGCGTATCATACGCAAATGGGCAGATGGCCGAGAAAATTGAAGACCCATACACGTATTGGCCCATGGCTCGCCCATGTTACGCGTATTTCCAAGGTCCATACACGTATGAACATGCCCCATACGCGTATGACCTGGAAAAACCAGAAAAATTTCTGCAGAATTTGGTTCTGCGTTTTTCCAACCAAACAACTCCAAATTCATCATCTAAACTCAGAAAAATACCAATTGATAACATCCATATCAATATCCAAACCTCAAACAACATCAACAACACATTTATGCATACAAAATCATGTTTTGATCATTATTCACAACATTTTCTACATTTATGGTTTATACCAAAACTCATAAAAATCAACAACAACAATAACACAATCATACATAATGATATACATTGATAAGATAATAAAATTTCACACCCTTACCCGGATTCCAAGCTTACTAGACGATTTTTCTTGATGGGTTTCTAGTTTTTCCAAGTTTTCTCCTCTTTCTCTTCTTCCACTTTCTTTCTCTCCTTTTTCTCTCTTTTTCTCTTTTCTTTCTCTTTCTCTCCTATTTCTTTTCTTATCTCTTTTTCCTTTCTATTTCTTTTTCTTATTTTCTACTCAAATTCACTTAATTCATTTTCTCACATAATTCTACACTTAATCACTTTTCTAACAATTTTACTAAATTTCTAACTTACCATTAATTGAGAAATGTCCAAAATACCCTCCATTCTAATTTCTCCGAAAACTCTCAAAAACGGTAAAATAACATAACATGTCAACATAGCATATTAACACACCAATTTCACAAATAAAATAATTTATCACTCAATTTAAATAAAAGACTCAACGAAATGGGAATAATTGGAATCGGGGCGTTACAACTCTCCCCCACTTTAGAAATTTTCGTCCTCGAAAATATTACCTGATTCAAACAACTCCGGATACGACTCTCGCATCCTACTCTCTAGTTCCCAAGTCATATCGCCTTCCGCAGCGCCTCCCCACGCTACTTTCACAAGTGCAATATCTTTGCCTCTTAGCTTCTTAACTTCACGGCCCAAAATCCTAATCAGTAAAGTTTCAACCGTAAGGTTATCTCTCACTTCAACCTCATCCATAGGAATAACATGTGACGGATCCGGAACATACTTCCGAAGTTGCGTAACATGGAATACATCATGCAAATTCGAAAGATTCGGAGGCAACGCCACACGGTAAGCCACAACACCAACTCGTGCAGAAATCTGATACGGACCAATAAAACGAGAAGTCAACTTCTTCGACTTCAAAGCACGACTCACAAAAACACATGGTCGCCTTCTTGAAACTCAAGATCTTTCCTTCTCTTGTCATGATAGCTCTTTTGTCTACTTTGAGAAGCTTTCATCTTCTCACGGATAAACTTCACTTTCTCCGTCGTTTGTTGTACCATCTCCGGTCCAACTATCGTCCTCTCACCGGTTTCATGCCAACACAAAGGTGTTCGACATCTCCGACCATACAAAGCCTCAAATGGTGCCATACTTATACTTGAATGAAAACTATTATTGTAGGTGAACACAATCAACGCCAAATAACTATCCCAAGCACCACCTTGCTCGAGCACACAAGCACGCAATAAATCCTCCAACGATTGAATTGTCCTCTCGGTTTGACCATCCGTTTGCGGATGATAAGCCAAACTCAATCTTAGCTTAGAACCCAAAGCCTTTTTTTAAACTCTCCCAAAACCTCGATGTGAATCTAGGATCTCTATCCGATACAATACTCTTAGGAACTCCATGTAACTTCACAACCGCAAGAATATAAATATCGGCTAACCTCTCCAAAGGATAACTAATATCAATTGGAATGAAGTAAGCAAATTTAGTAAGCCTATCAACGATTACCCAAATAGCATTATGACCTCTTTGCGTATTCAGAAATCCCGTAACAAAATCCATCGATATACTATCCCATTTCCACTCCGAAATGTCCAACGGTTGCATCAATCCACTAGGCTTTTGATGTTCCACCTTAGACTTTTGACAAGTTAAGCACGCATACACAAATTGAGCCACATCTCTCTTTAACCCGGACCACCAAAAGATTTTCTTCAAATCTTGATACATTTTATTCGCTCCCGGATGAATACTTAAGTTACTTCGGTGTCCTTCTTCCAATATCATCTTTTTCAACTCCGCATCATCGGGAATACAAATAAGACCATAGAATCTCAAAACTCCAAAATTATCAACCTTGAAATCCTCATTCTCATTCATCATCAAATCAACGAACTTCAAATCCAACTTTTGCTTTTCACATACGGTTGCAAGAAAGTCATTCGTAACATGCAGCATACCAAGTCTCACACTTCTCGGCGTCATTTCACAAACCAAACTCAAGTCTCTAAAATTCTCCAAAAGTTCCCATTCTCTCATCATCAATGCAGACATATGTAACGACTTCTGACTCAAAGCATCGGCCACCACGTTTGTCTTACCCGGATGGTAATTCAAACCAAAATCATAATCCTTTAAAAGCTCTAACCACCTTCTTTGTCTCATGTTCAATTCTTTTTGATCAAATAAATATTTCAGGCTCTTGTGATCACTAAAAACTTCAAATCTTGCACCATAAAGATAGTGCCTCCATATTTTCAAAACAAACACCACGGCCGCTAACTCCAAGTCATGTGTAGGATAATTCTTTTCATGCACTCTCAATTGTCTTGAAGAATAAGCCACAACTTTTCCATCTTGCATCAAAACACCACCTAAACCAACCAATGAAGCATCACAATACACAACAAATGGTTCCGTCGGATTTTGCAAAATCAAGATCGGAGTCGTTGTCAACCTTCTTTTTAGCTCATTGAAACTCTCTTCACAATGATTTTCCCAAATGAAAGCCTTTCCTTTACAAGTCAATTGCGTTAACGGAAGTGCCAACTTCGAAAATCCCTCAATAAACCTCCGATAATAACCCGCCAAGCCTAAAAAACTTAGAATCTCCGTAACCGATCTAGGAGCCTCCCATTGCATCACCGCATCAATCATGGATGGATCAACACTAATACTACTACCGGAAATAACATGTCCAAGAAAACTTACTTCCGACAACCAAAACTCACATTTCGACAACTTAGCATACAATTGTTTCTCTTTCAAAATTTGTAACATAATCCTCAAATGCTCTTCGTGCTCCTCTTGAGACTTAGAGTAAATCAAAATATCGTCGATGAACACAACCACAAAACGATCAAACTGTTCATGAAAATTACGATTCATGTATTCCATAAACACACCCGGCGCATTAGAAACCCCGAATGGCATCACGAAATATTCGTAATGGCCATACCGTGTCCTAAAGGCCGTCTTTTGAATATCCTCCTCTTTCACACGAATCTGGTGATATCCCGATCTCAAATCAATCTTGCTAAAAACACGCGCACCAACCAATTGGTCCAACAAATCATCGATCCGTGGAAGCGGATACTTGTTCTTAATTGTCACCTTGTTCAATTGTCGATAATCAATGCATAACCGCATACTCCCATCCTTCTCCTTTACCAACAATACCGGAGCACCCCAAGGAGAAACACTTGGTATTACAAATCTCTTGTCCAACAAGTCATTTAATTGCTTCTTCAATTCTACCAACTCCGATGCCGACATACGGTACGGTGCCATTGAAACCGGTCTAGTACCCGAAACTAGATCAATAGAAAACTCAACTTCTCTTTCCGGCGGTACATCCTTAATATCCTCAGGAAACACTTCAGGAAAATCACACACAACAGGAAACACATCGAGCTCAACTTTACTCTCCACCGACAAGGATGCAAACACACCGAACAATTGAGCTTCGTCCGCTAAAAGTCTCTTCAACTCTTTAGTAGATAAGAAACTCGAGTCTTCGTCCTCTTCCAAAGAAGGAAACCTCACTAACTTGTGATAGCAATCTATATGAACCCTATTAAATTGCAACCAATTCATACCCAAGACCACATCCAACCCTTCCAACGGCAAACACACTAAATCCATCTCAAAGTCTTTACCATAAATGGTCAAAGGACAACTCAAACAAACCAAAGAAGTAGTTACTGACCCCATTTCGGGAGTATCAATAACCATCTTACCATCCATCAGAGACAACACGAGATTCAAACGCTTCGCACACTCAGACGAAATAAACGAATGAGTCACTCCAGTATCAATAATAGCAACTAAAGGCGTACTATTAATAAAGCAAGTACCTTTAATCAGACGATCTACACTCGAAGTCTGAGTTCCTGCCAAAGAAAATACCTTCCCACCAGTTGGAGCTTTCTTCGGATTCAGACACTTCGTGCTAATGTGACCAGGTTCCCCACAATTATAACATTTCACCACATTCCTCCTACAATCGGTAGTAGCATGCCCAAGGCCTCCACAATTAGAACATTTCACCACGGTCTTCCCACACTTAAATGATTTATGACCCATTTCACCACACTTGTAACACTTAATTGAACCGGAACCTCCTCCTCGAGATCTCTTCTCAAAGTTTCCCCTATGCTTGCCCTTATCAGCGGGTGTCACATAAGGTCCACTTCTAGCTTGTTGCTTTCCCTTCCTCTCATTCAAACTTTTGTAATGTGTAGAACGAGCCTTGCTATCTTCCTCGAAGATTCTACAACATTCTGTCAAATCCGAAAACCTTCTTATCCTTTGATATCCCACAGCTTGTTTAATCCCGGGACGCATACCATTCTCATTCTTAATACACTTTGAGAACTCAGTAGTAATCGCAGCATAGTGAGGATGAAATTGAACCAACTCCACAAACTTAGCAGGATAGTCCACCACGGACATACTACCTTCCCTCAGTTCAAGGAATTCCATCTCCTTCTTCCCTTTCACACTTTCAGGGTAATACTTCCTCAAGAACTCGGTACGAAATAAATCCCAAGTTATCTCTTCATCATCCACCTCAAGAACTTGACGCATACCGACCCACCAATCGTCGGCTTCTTCCTTCAGCATGTGAGACCCAAGCCTCACCTTATTCTCCTCCGCACAGTCCATGACTCTGAAGATCCTTTCAATCTCTTTCACCCAAAGTTAAGCACCATCGGGATCAAATCTTCCTTTGAAGACCGGTGGTTGATTCTTCCTGAACTCGTCATTAACATTCACGTTCGGCGCACCTTGCACCGCCCTAGCCATTGCTTCCAAAGCAGCAACCATCGCATTGTCGTTCCTACCAGCCATATTCTGATTATTCCCAAAAATGACAACAAAGTTAAACAACAGTTCAACCATCACAACAACAAGACAGACACAACTGACTCAACCAGGCTCTGATACCACTTAATGTAACACCCCCTTTCTATACCCCCAAATAATCACATAGTCATTTAGGCACATATTAAAAATTTCGTTAGAGTATAATTATAAACATAGTATAAAAGAGGTATGTCACACTATACATGAAATTAAAACATTCAACACCTGCTCAACAATTGATATGCAACAGTGGGGTAACTTTGCAACAGAGGAACTTAGTCCTTACACCCACATCTCAATATTTAGAATAAAAGCGGAAAATCTAAACATTGAATAACAACAAACATATATACATAAATACATGTATCAACAAATTTTGTCCACCAACATAATCCATGTTTACATAAACATTCATAAACCAGATACATGTACAAATGTATCACAAAAGAATCATAGCCATCCTAGCTACCCGGTGCTACATATCAGAGCCGACCGACCAAAAGAATGAAGATACGCTTCACAAAAAGACCACCAGCATACCTACTCTGCAATGCCTCATAGAGCATCATAAAACAGCAGAAGGGTGAGAAATATTATCATAATAACAATGCATATAATTATATATCTTAGCATAAAAATACACATATTCCACATTCTCACCATAATTCATCACAACTCACTCATATACATCACAATGTATATATATACAAAACCAAGCATATACATCATGCATACTTTCACAATTCTTATCATTCCACATAAACATACACATTTATGTTTATTCATCAATGCACCATTATAAAGATGATAAATGCAAATCATAGAGACCGACTCACGACTCTATGCAAATGCAATGCGGGTACCGACTCAGTCATCTCAAGTTCACTAAGGAACTTATTGGAACCATCGCTCGTTATCATTGTAACTCCCCGTCGGGCCTACGATGTTCACCCATTTCTCACACCCCACATGGGCACACAATGTTTATGGATCGCTCACACCCCACACGGGCACACGACCCGATCGCTCACACCCCACATGGGCACACGATCGTCTATAATCATTGCTCACACCCCACACGGGCACACAACGTTATAGCGGATTCCCTCCGGAACCAACCGTCGCTCACACCCCACACGGGCACACGACATTACAACGGATTCTCATTAGAATCCCTCAACACAATAATGTACATCATTATGCTTCACATACAAAATGATTCAAGACATTCTTGAAATGCATACATATTCACAATATATTCATGCATTCATCTCATATAATCACATACAATCTATATACATTCACATCAATGCACTATTGTATGGTTCACATCCAAACACACATTCAAAACGGTAAAAGTCGCTAAATAACACTACTCCTGACTTTTCCGACTCATTTAATCTGCTAATAATTTCCAAATCATCATAATCATATAGTACAGCTCAATAGCTTTCAAACGATACCAAGAATGTAAAAATCGGATAATCGGAACAAAAGTTACGGACGGAAACGAAAAACACATTTTGAAAAATCCCATTTTTACAACTCTTCTGGCCATAAGCGTACGGGCACATGTCATACGCGTACGGGCAGAGACCCATTTTTCCCCAATTCCACGTTGAAAAGTCCATACGCGTACTGCCCAACACCGTACGCGTATTGCCCTACAATGCTACGCGTATCATACGCAAATGGGCAGATGGCCGAGAAAATTGAAGACCCATACGCGTATTGGCCCATGGCTCGCCCATGTTACGCGTATTGCCAAGGTCCATACGCGTATGAACATGCCCCATACGCGTATGACCTGGAAAAACCAGAAAAATTTCTGCAGAATTTGGTTCTGCGTTTTTCCAACCAAACAACTCCAAATTCATCATCTAAACTCAGAAAAATACCAATTGATAACATCCATATCAATATTCAAACCTCAAACAACATCAACAACACATTTATGCATACAAAATCATGTTTTGATCATTATTCACAACATTTTCTACATTTATGATTTATACCAAAACTCATAAAAATCAACAACAACAATAACATAATCATACATAATGATATACATTGATGAGATAATAAAATTTCACACCCTTACTCGGATTCCATGCTTACTAGACGATTGTTCTTGATGGGTTTCTAGTTTTTCCAAGTTTTCTCCTCTTTCTCTTCTTCCACTTTCTTTCTCTCCTTTTTCTCTCTTTTTCTCTTTTCTTTCTCTTTCTCTCCTATTTCTTTTCTTATCTCTTTTTCCTTTCTATTTCTTTTTCTTATTTTCTACTCAAATTCACTTAATTCATTTTCTCACATAATTCTACACTTAATCACTTTTCTAACAATTTTACTAAATTTCTAACTTACCATTAATTGAGAAATGTCCAAAATACCCTCCATTCTAATTTCCCCGAAAACTCTCAAAAACGGTAAAATAACATAACATGTCAACATAGCATATTAACACACCAATTTCACAAATAAAATAATTAATCACTCAATTTAAATAAAAGACTCAACAAAATGGGAATAATTGGAATCGGGGCGTTACACATAACACTTTGGGAGATTTACTTCACCATAAACCGCTCCCTGATGGATATCTGAAAGTATCGGTTGATATTGCATCAGAGCTGGATGTGTTGCTACCGATACCTGACGTTGTTTTAGAGACAACATTGCTGCGAGATGCAATAAGATCGTTTGTTGCATGGATGTCAGACCTCATTTTCATAGATGACGAGGTATGTTGAAAACCATTATGAATGTTTTAGTATTCAAATGTCAATTCTGAACCACTATGAAAAGCATTATGAACCATTACGTACATATTTTTTACATGGTAATGTTAGACTCCTACAAAACCCGCATCTAGGGATAAAGGGATTTTGCGGCACAACGAGTCTGTTGCATCACAAAAAGAGGTACATTGAAAGTGTTAATTCTGTGATCCGAATTCAAAAGCTTCATGATTTTTACTTTACCTAACTTATATGATTTTTAGGTTCCTGCTCAAGAGTCACAACAAGTCAGCAAGAAAATTAGTAACGTATCCAACAAAAAAAGGATCTTCCAAGGACCGGATCAAAAAGAGCTTCTGTTGCTCGATTTAGGATGTGTCTTGAAACACTTGTGGGAACACTTGCAAAAGAGGACATGGATCAGATTTTTCGGCATCTTGAATTAGGCATCGGTGTTATGCATTCATACATCTGGTACGCCGATCAATCTATTATCTAATTAGTTGAACAATTTATTTACACATTTCAATGAAAATAGTCTAATGTTTATTATGTTTTTATTTAAGGTTCTTGTATGAAAAATTTATGCGCGGGAATCAATTATCAAACAGATTATATTTTGTGTCTTGCGCCCGTGTCAACACACCATTAATTGTTCAGGATCCAGATTCAGTAAAAGATCACTTAGTCGAGAGATTTATGGCTAGCAGTACAGAAAGTTTGTATCTTTTACCGTATAATACTGGCAAAGGGTTAGATTTTCATTCTAATTTCATTCTAATCTTTGTATCTTTTGTGTAGAAAATTTCCATCTAAACTTTTGTTTTATTTTACAGTGGTCACTGGTTGTTGGTTGCTATTAATCCTACAAGAGAAGTAGTGTATTACCTGAATTTATTAGATGGTGATTGGACAACATATCCGGATATGAAGAATATGGTTAATACGTAAGTGAGATTGTTCTAAATATTCGTTTGTATTTGCATATTTAATTATTTCTGTGAGATTGTTCTAAATATATGTTTTTATTTTGTTAGAGCAATACAAGTATTCCGATCACAAAGAGAAGCTCGAGTACCACGGTACAAAGCAAACAACATTACTTGGATCAGGGTGGAGGTATATTAATTTTCACAATTTTGCTTATAATAGTGATGGTACTTGAAAAAACAAGACAACTATATATTCTTATTTGTTTTTCTGTGTAGTGTGCTCGTCAGCGTAATGGTATAGATTACGGTTATTATGTTTTGAGGTTTATGAGAGAAATCCTTCATTTGGATCAAATAGAGATTCCAATCATGGTATGAATTTATAACTTAGGATTTATTTTAATATTTATCGAATATTTCATATAATTTATGACTTTTAACTAAATCATGCATATTACGTTTTGTTATGTAGTACTTTGATGAATACAAGTGTGTTCATTACTCGAAAGATAAGTTGGAAGAAATCAAGGAGGAATTGTATGAATACTTTATTAAGAAAAGAATCATATAAGGTATGGATGTTGTTGTGTAGTTATGGAATGTTGTATAGTTTTGGAAGTAGTTGTATATTAGGAATCTTTAGAAGTTAAAGGATTTCTAGGTGGACAAATTGTTATTAGAATTATGGATTGGTGTATATATGATGCATGTTTGTGTTGATTTATATCAAATGGTTTATGTATTGAATTATAATGGTGTATATATTTTGGATTATAATGGTATATAATGTCTATGTTTAAATAAAGGCTTGTTTGTTGAAATAAAGGCTCAATGGTTGAAATATAAGGCCTATGTGTTGAAATAAAGGCTTGTTGAATGTCATATAATGCCTATTTGTTTGAAATAAAGGCTTGAATTATACAGGTTTATGGTATTATTTCCAAAAATATGTTTTCTAAAAAAGAAGGAATAGGCAGCGCTTTTAAATAAAAAACGTTTCCTAAATTCTGATTTTTCAAAAAGTGCTTTTAAAAAGCAAAATTTACGTGAAGAAAAGAAAGCGCTTTTTAGAAAAAGCGATGCCTATAGTACACAATAGAAAGCGCTTTCCATTAAAAGTGCTGCCTTAAAGTGAAATAAAAATACATTAGACAGCGCTTTAAAAGACAGCAAGCGCTGTCTAAAGGAGGACAATAGAAAGCGTTTTTTCCTGAAAAAGCGCTGCCTAAAGATGCCAAAAGAAAGCATAAAAGGCCTGAAAAAGCGGTGTTAAAGACCCACTTTAGAAAGCGCTTTTCCAGGAAAAAGCGCTGCTAAAGGCCTACTTTAGAAAGCGCTTTTCAAGGTAAAGTGTTGCCTAAAGTATACATAAGGCAGCGCTTTTGCATAAAAAAACGCTGTCTTTACCTACAGCAGCGCCACCTTAGGAAGCGCTTTTAAGCGCTGTTAAAGGCAAAAAAAAGCGTTGTCTTTTCCCTTCCTTGGCATAGTGAATAGTTGCCTTCTCTTTCACATGTCCAGTAACAAGTGAGGAAGAAGTGAAGCTATGGCACCAGAAACTTAGACATCTTCATCCCAACATACTGAAGGAAATCATATCTAAGCAAGATGTTGGAGGATTGCCAAAACTCAAGATTGAAGAGAGCAGAGTTTGTTATAAGTGCCAAATTGGGAGGGAAACCAAGATGTCACATACCGAGTCACAACGTCAGACTACTTCCAAAGTTCTAGAACTTTTACATATAGAGCTAATAGGACCAACGCAGGCAGAAAGCCTGGGTGGAAAGATGTATGTTTATGTGGTTATAGATGATTTTTCTGGGTTTACATGGGTAAACTTTCTTAAGGGAAAATCAGACACCTTTGGAGTCTTTAAAGAATTATTTCAAAATGTTCAAAAGGAGCAAAAAGCAAGATTAGAAGCTATCATAACAAGGAGTTTGAGGATGCTAAATTCTCTGAACTTTGTGCTTCTGAAGATATCAGTTATGAATTTTCTTCTCAGCAAGATGGAATTATTGAGCAAATGACTATGGATATACAAGAGTCAGCTAGAGTCGTGCTTCATGATAAGCAATTGTCATATCACTTTTGGTCTAAGGCAATGAACACTCCATGATATATTCATAATAGGGTCACTTTGCGAGAGGGCACTTTAATCACTCTTTATGAGCTATGGAAAGGAAGAAAGCCTACAGTGAAATACTTCCATATTTTGGAAGCAAGTGATATATCCTGACTGAAAAAGACCAAAAGGGTAAGATGGATCCTAGAGTAGATGAAGGGATATTTCTGGGTTACTCTTCAAGCAGTAGAGCTTATAGAATCTTTAACTCAAAACTAGAATGACAATGGATTCTATCAGTGTGGTGATTGATGATTCAGTTACAGAACAAAGGATGGATGTTGAGGACAATGTTGGAACATCCTCTATGCAGACTAGTTATGCAGGAAAAGAGGAAAGTTGTAATTTCACTGGCATTGTGTCAGAAAACTCTCAAGTTACTACAGGTTTCTCTGTTAGAGTTTATACAGAACAATCCAAGGAAATCATCGGAAGACACCCTAATGAAGGGGACTTCACTGAATCTACAAAGGTAATATCAAACTCATTTCTTGTCTTCAAACCTGAATAAAGGATGAGTTGTATTGTTCAACAGAAGAAAATTTTGAATTGCATCATTGGATTAAGGGATTGTGGTATGCATTACTATTACAACACAAATGATATGCTGAAAGAACTATGCAAGGTAGAATGGGTTAGTGATATGTATGGATGTTTATCTCCAACAAATAGTTAGATTGCCTACATCAATAAGAAGCATGTATGTGCTTCTTGGTGGACTGTTGTAGCTGAAGGAGGTGAAACCAGAGGAGTTTGCCTTCAACTTGTGTGAATAAGACAAATGTTGAAGAAACATAATGACAAGACTGATGTTCTGACATTAGATTGTAAGGATCTGAATGTTATCAGATATTTCATTCAACATGGCTGGAACAAGAAGACTGACAGGTATAATCAACTAACCAGGAATCATGATGAAGGAAAAGTTGTTATTTGGAGCATGTGGACACTAAGGATTAGCTGACTGTTATGTTTACTAAAGCCTTATATGCAAATGTACTTGAGAACATAAGATGTGAGGTAAGAACTAGAACTAACGAGGAGTTGTAGCAATTACATATATGGAGGAATGCAACAGATACAACATCTTTCCTCTATTTTTCGGTGCTTGGTAGGCCTAAGCAAGTTAATGTGCAAGTTGAAAAGACTGGTGTGAAGAAGAAAGGCTATAAGGATGTGGCTAGGAGATCCATTATCACTCTTTCTGAAACATGGGGCAGCAACAAGGAATGCAGAAGAATCTTTGAAAGGGGCAAGAGGTGGAAGATCATCTAAAAATGATGTGAATCTGTGTTTCCAACAAGTTATGTGTGTTTCCATATGCGTTTTGTTTGTTTCCAACTGCATTTTATGCTTCCATTTGTGTGTTTCCATTACTTTGTACTTCCATTTGTGTGTTTCCATTACTTTTTTATGCTTGAATGCACTGCATGATTCCAATTTGTTTACATTTACTCTATTTATTTTTGGTCAATTTTTGGCTAAGAAAGTGGATTAAAGTATTAGTGTGTCTTTGTTTGTTCTTATGCCATGTAACATGTCCTGACATGTTGATTAATATTGTGATAAGACTGTGCTACTGCTAATGGGAGTGTAGTCTATTGTTGATGCTTGCTATATGCAACTGCTTAGGGAGAGCATGATTGTTTGTCATGCTTGTTTGTGCTTGAGGGATATTTTTTTGCTGCTGCTACTGTTGATGTGGTATGTGTGGCATGATGTCATACCAGATGTTTTGATATCTTTCCTGATGTGTTTATTTGTGAGGCTTATTTTTCTTCTGTTGCGTGTGCCTCTGATGTGTGAACTTGGATAGTTCATGGTTTGGATTTTCTGGTGATTTGGATTTTCCTTTGAGTGGGAGTATTGGTTATGTGTGACAGGGGGAGTAATGGACATGTCTGAGGTTGCTGTGTTGGATCTGTGTTGATGTGATGTCAAACCACATGTCTTAAAATCTGATCTCTGGAGATTTTTGGAGTTTAAAGGAGTTGTAATCTCTGATGATATGTAGCTGCATTTTATCTCTGATGTCTTTCTATTTGCAGTTTGTATAAAGTTTACATGTTTTCATGTAGCTTGTGTGTTGTGTTTGTGGTTTTAATCCTCTTCTCCAAAATTATTGCGCAAAGGTTGTTTTATCCAAAATTTTCCAAAGGGGAGATTGTTAGGTATGTGATTTTATGATTGGCAACAATTTTGGTAAAACATGTTTAATTTGGAAAAATATGTATCATAGTTAGATGTTATGCAAGATGTCATGACTGAGTCTGCTATTACTTTTCTTGACAGATGTTCTGACAGATGTTGTGAATCTTTGAAGATTTAATTTTAAAATATGAGATTCTGGAGGATTTTAGTTCTTATATAGGCGCAACTAAGCAAGGATATTTTTGGAACATTGCAGAGTTGGTTTGGTTTCATAAAAAGGATCTTGGAGACTTTTTAGGAAACTTTGTATTTTGTTCATATTATTGTGCAGGAAAATATGCTAATGATTGAAAGATGATTCCTAATAATTTGTGCTTCAAGAAGCCCAAGCCCACGAGGTCTGAAGGCAATTTAAAGAAAGGAGCTAAACCTATTACAACTTGGACATTGGAAAATTTGGGAGAATTAGGATTAACTGTGTCTTGGTGGTGTTTTAGGGTTTAGTGTGTTTTGTTTGTATGTCACTCTTGTATCAGGTTTGATGCATTGAGTTGACTGATTGTTCATTGTTAATTGTTCACCCTAAAGCTTTTAAGCAAGAGTGTATTGTTCTTAGTTGAAGCTTTTAAGCAAAAATAAGTATTGTCTTAGAAGTGTGTCACTTCTATTTTGTTGTTGTTGAATTATCACTGGTTTGTGACTTGTAGGAAGTGAGAGGGGGTTCTCATATCTAGGAGTTCCTAGGTAGAAGTTAGCACGGGTAGTGATTAGGTGATAAGTTGTAAATCGGGGAGTTTAGCTTTGAACTAATACTATTATAGTGAATTTCCTTCCTGGCTTGGTAGCCCCTAGATGTAGGTGAGTTGCACTGAACTGGGTTAACAACTACTGGTGATATTTTATATTTCTGCCATTTAAGTTTTTGCATATTTACTTGTGTGATCAAACTGTCTTGATCCCCGTATTGTGACATTTGTCTCGATATCTGGTATCTGTGTGCTTGAATTTCAATATGCATTCATTATATAAAATTTTTCTTGCATTTCCATTCATTTTCATCTCATCTCACATTCATGTTCAACCTCTAAACCTTTAAACTTCTTTGAACCCCACTCATCATTCTTGTTTCCTTAAATTTTCAATATATTTTTGGGTTGTGCTTATTCTACTATTTTAATTTTTGGTAGTTTAGATTACCCAATTTTGTTTAAGGTTGATGTGATATTATTTCATCTATGATTTTTCTGAACTTTATCAAGTTGATCAAGTCTTATTTTTCATTCATCATCATGTCTCAAAGAAAAAATTATGACGATGCCTTAAAATCCAAAATCAAATGTGGGGATGAATCAATGTTTGATGCTTAAGAAAGATTTATGAAACTACTAAGAAATTGAAATAACTTCCAATAAAATAACCCAACAAGATCGAATCAAAACGAGAAGCCCAATCCTAAACAATCTTATTTAACATTGACGAACATGTGGACTCTTTCCAAGAGGTCACACGTCAGAGTCTACCACCCCCAAAGTTTACCTTAGACTTTTAGATCCAATCCAATTGTCTCCCGCAGTCCACGCCACGCCAATCAAAATCAATTTCAATTGTGCACCACATATAAACCTAGTCAGACGCCACAACGGGTACAATTCTGTTCACCCTTGAAAGTTACACATCTTTTATTTTACTTACTTGGATATTGAAGTTTTAACCTTGCATGTAAACCCCTGCCCAACCAACCGAAGAGCTTATACGGAGACTCTCATCAGTACATTGTCAATCTCCTACTTTGTATTGCAATACAGGTTAATGAGAAAGACTCATTGTAATACCTCATTCTTATAATCACGTGTAGTATCTGTTAGTTGGTAAATTACTAGTAAGCACTTGGATTAGTAGACTTAAACAGAAGCATGTCATTATTAGTGAATAGAGTTCAATGGCAAGGGCAATGAAGTCTTTTCCTCTGACAAGTAAATAACTCAAACTTCATGAAAAAGCATTCATAATTTCCATTTCTCAAACTTGCAATTCAACATTTTGAGAGAGGATTAAAGAGAGGGAGGCAAGTTGGAGAGAAGAAGACGAAGGGGGAAAGCTTAACCAACTTGAAAATCTTGTTTGAATTCTAGAACTTTTGGATTCTTAAAGAAGTAGAAAGCTTAAGGATCATTGAATCATCATCATCCTCTCCATTACTTCTCTAGTTCTAGGTTCTTAAAGCTTGGTTATTAGGATTTTGATTAGGAATCGTACTTAACCAAAAATACACGTGTGTGTGGTATCCCTAAACAAGTAGGGGATACATAGAGGCCTTAGTAGCTTTATAACTGTCGGGGCTTGCTTGCGGAGGCGGGAGGCCTTGTGTGGTGGTGTTTGCGGTGTTTATAATGGTTTAAGAGATCAGTTCACGTGAGGTGAGAGACTTTGTATACCAGGTTGCACTGGATACATGTGAATTGTCCCCTTTCTCTTATTAGGGGAGAAGCATTTTAGAGGCCTTTGGGCCTAGGGTTTCCTTGGAAAGGATCATCGGCCACTCATTTAATGGTGGACCGTTGAATCCCTATTTTTTAAGAAGACATGTATCATTTACTGACCCTGACTTCTCTATGACCAAGAGAATTTTTTTCACACGTTTCACAAAATTTGGACGATTAAGAGGTATTTAGGACGAGGTGATTCCTCATAGAGGGCGACATACGATTGTCGCCACTCTTAAGGGTTGCAATGCTCCCGCCTTTGTTAGGTCCCTTACAAATATATTACTATAGAAATAGAACCATTAAGAACAATGCATGATGGGGCTAGAATTAGAATCTATAATTACATGTTTGACTTGTGTGAATCCATGAAAAACATGCTTGCTTTATTTGAATTTCATGATATGTGTGTTACTTGATCATAAATGGCTTGTTTGATTGCTTACATGTGCTCTATAATATGTTTATGTTTTTAATACTATGTTAGAACATGATTGCTTGTGGTTAGAATTGGATAAAATGGGAGGAATGCAATGAAAATTGGTTCTGCCCAAGCCTGTAAGAGGTTAGGCTCTGTCAGTAATGTTGGGTGAGAATATGGAATATAAATGGTCTAGAGGGGGGTGAATATTTCCTTTCAAAATTTCCTTAAAATTCAAACGATTCTCCAAAAATGGATTGTAAAAGGTTTTCCAAAAGTGTGCGCAAAAGGTTTAAAAGCAAAAATATGAAGAATTTACTTTTATTGGATTTTGATCACGTCGACAATTACACAATTCACAAAACTCACAGATTGTTCAACAATGAATAATTGAACGATTGTATATTACACGAGATGTGTCTTATATGATATTTAAACTGTGATCGGATTCTAACAATAAGAGTTTCCCAGAATTTAATCACCACTAAAGCTCGATTAGGTACCAATTCTAACAGAACCTACCCTTACGTAGTAAATCGCTATTAATTAAATAAACGATAAACAACGTTAAGAATTGAAAACCTAAGCATGTAATATCCTATGAAAAATTAAATGCAAAAGTGTGTGTGTGTGTGTGTGTGTGTGCGTGTGTGTGTGTGTGTGTGAGAGAGAGAGAGAGAGAGAGAGAGAGAGAGAGAGAGAGAGTACACCAAATATATAGTGGTTCGACGTTCATCCTCGCTTTGCCTACTCCACTCTTAGTGGTTTCACATTGGAACTTGCTTTGTTCCTTTTTATTTTGAGAAATATTACAAGAGTTCATACAATCACTAATCCACAAAAATGTTAAGAAAAATAAATCTCTTATCTGGATCTTGAATTGTATATAGCGTAATGCCAAACTCTTCTGCATAATCTTTACTCGATTCATGCTTTTTGAATCTTTCAGCTTCATGAATCTGCTCAGAGTCTTTGTGTACGGCAATCATCTCTTGATCCCACTGACTTCTTGAGCGAAGAACTGTTTGAAGATTTGAGAAGCACTCCACCTTATCTGTAACCTTCCAGACAGTCACTACCAAGGTCACCTAGAGAGAAGAACCTCATTCTTTTCACTAGAATTTGCCAACACCAATGACAACAACCTCAATCTTGCAAGCTACCTAAATAAATCAAGCAAACCTCAAGAATGATTAGTTTCGAGACAGTGCCTCCCTCAATCAATTACAAATCTCTCATTATGAAGATCTTATATGAAAAATAGAGTTTGAAGAAGAAATGATTTCGTTTGCAAGGGTTCTTGAACCTTCAGAAGTGAGGCGGTGTTGATTTTCTAAAAATCACAATGTAGATTGTGGTTTTCACTATTTTGTTTTTATGACAAAATGAATTTATATGTGCTTGAGATTAAACATAAAATTTGATGGAAAAAGTTAGTTAGATTCGAGACAAGAATATTTCATGATTTGAGTAAAATGAGCAAGTAGTGCGAAACAATATATCAAAAGGAAAGTGACCCATTTTCCAGTGATTCAAGTAAGGTTAAAGTTGTGATTCAAGTCACACAGGTTCATGATTCGAGTCATGGGTTAAGTCTGATTTGAATCAAATAAGATTAGTGGCTGAGATGATGTTTGTGATTCTAGTCATGTACAACTTATGATTCGAGTCATAGAGTTGCATGATTTAAGTCATGTGTAGACTGTGATTTGAATCACAGACACACAAAATTTCATGTTCGCTCTGTTTTGCTTGATTTGATTCATGTATTATGGGTGACTCGAGTCACACACAAGAAATCTCAATTTGTCAAGTTTTTCAAAATAGTTTGAAATTTCACTTCCCACATGACTTGAATTTATATCACATATGGTTCTTGTTTCATTAACTCAGGCAATTGACTTAAACCCTCATGATCAAACCTCAAACTTAACAATTGATTTATGCATGCTTAGAAAACAAATCAATTCAAACTTGATTCATAGATGTGCAATCATGAAGGAGATTTAATAAATAATAATAAATGAAATGAAAGCGATAAGACAAGCAACAAAACCGTGCGGGGGTGCTCCCCCTGAATGTGTTAGGGATATGAAACTACAAATAATTGGTTACCACCCATGAAAATGCCAAATTTACAAGTCATAATAGACCTATAACCAGTCACCTGTTTTGTGTAACCAGTTATGACACAGGTATTTTGGCCAAATACGAAACAGAACCATTATGTAACCGGTTACACCTTTCTGATAACCAGTTACATGCTCTGCAACTTTACTAGTACGAATAGACCTATAACCTGCAACGTGTTTTGTATAACCGGTTACAACCCGTATATTTTGGTCAAACACAAAACATAACTTGAATGTAACCGGTTACACCTTTCTAGGGTTACACATTTTGCAACTTTTTTCTACTTGTTTACCTCTTTACTTGTGCTTTTAGTCTGTAAACATGCGTTGGCTATGTGTTGTTATGCATATATGTTATGTTTCTATGATAATGGAATTATAACTTGAGTTTACCTCTTCAAATTTTAAAACATTAATATATATGATTTTTTTATTATATTATATTATATTATATATAAGGTATAGTGATCGAAAAAACAAAAAAAAATCGAGTTGTTTAAATATTTAATGTCACTAATTAAATATTGTTATGATATTATATTTGGTATGATATTTTATTGAATAATTCGATTGTGATATGATATTAAGACAATAACTCTTCTTTATTATGAACTATGTATGTCTGTATATTTTTTTTTATAAGCAAAAATTTTCATTCAACAAGATACTAATGGGAATATTCAACCCTTTACAAAATCATCAACCAACCCAAGCGATAACTACAAAAATTTGCAAGGAAAGTTGATCCACTCGTAATAATTACAAGTAGTTAGCGTGTTAATTCTTTTTCCTACCCACCACCAAGTAATCAAAATAATATCATCTACTATCCTATCACTATCCCAAATGACATCATTAACTAAAATTTTGTTTCTATTTAACCATAAACACCATGCTATAGTCATCCATAAACCTGCGGAATTTTGAATCATCACCTTTCTACCAATCAGTGCCACAATTCAATGACGTAAATGCGATAATATACTATCATGAGTTCCAACATCAATCCCCAACCAAAGTCCAAGCCGCCGCCATATTTCCACCATTTTTCCACAACAAAATAAAACATAAAACGCGGATTCATCACTTCTAAAGCATAAAGGACATGTGTTGTTATGCAAATTCGATAAAATACCTCGGATGCATAAGTTTTGACGCCTAGGTAATCTGTCGTGTAACATCCTCCAACCAAATGTCTAAACCTTAGGAGGAGATGAAGATAACTACATCATTTTAAACGCTGCCAGCTGCTCCTCATTTTCAGATTGAACACCTTGTGCCTCCTCCAACAAATGATATGCATTGTGGACTGAGAAGAGTTGGTATTCATCACCAACCCATACGTATTCATTGACATCAGTAGGATAGCCCCTTTGATCAGGCAGCAATAGCAACAAGGCATCTCGCTCCACCACGTATGATGCCGACATTTCAGAAACGTTAAAATCCAGCTTCCATTGCCCAGAATTCATGTCATGATCTACAAACTCGTCGCCCATCAAGCCAAAAACGACAACCTGACCGAATACTTAGCCCTGGTAAAAAAGGAAATGGCGAAGTTCACAACGGTAGAAGTGAAACATGTTCCCCGCGGGAGATCATGGCCTTCCGGGGTCTGATTCTCGGCATGCTCTTCGAGGAGGGAGTCCGGCCTGACAATTCGCCCGTCTTCAACGTGAGCCAAATAATTAATGCCTTCCGTAACGATGTCAAGACTAGGGTTTACCACCCGTAATTGAGACACGACATTCCTGAAAGACTCATCCGCGATGACAATGTTGTCATCCTCGGCTACCAGCATCCGGGCTATCAGCTCAGCCCTAGTCTTCAGTTCCTTCACGTCCTCGGGTTTATCCTCCCCGGGAGCATTAGCCAATTTCAGCTGCTCGGCCAATTCCTCGGCTGCCTTTTTCTCCGCGGCCAGCTTCGCATTCTCCCCCTTTAGCCTGGTCACCTCATCGTCCGCCGCCTTTCGGGCATCCTCAGCCCTTTGCATCTCCACCTTGGCCTTCCTCACGGCCTCCTCCAAGGACGTAACGGTAGCCTGGGATGCTCTCAGTTCGGATTCAGTTACATAATCACCCTCATCATATACAGCCGCAATCTCCAGCATTCTGACCAACGCAGAAGCATCTTGGGCCACCAACGCCCTCTTGTTCGGGCGGTCCATTCCCTGCAGCTCAAGAGACTCTGCCCGCGGAACAACCAGAGATGTCCATTCGAAAAAATTTCTGTCCAAGATCCACGGAGGAAGCTCAAATTTCCCCTTCTCTGGTGCCCGACTGAAGTCCACCGCTTCACTAACCCTTGTCTGCTTGAACCTAGAGGCCAGCGGAAACGGAGATCCTTGAGTAGGGACAGGCGAGGCACTCCCCGAGGCAGCTTGAGTAGAGGTGGGGGCACGCTGAGGAAACCGATTCTTAGGGGCGACAGTTCCAGGCTTGTTCCTCGCAGCCGCATTTTTTACCATCCTCTCATGGGCAGAAGGCATCTCACCTGCAAAAAACAAAAAGGAAAACATGAGATACCGGAGAGAAATACGTCGGACAGATCAAAAAACTAAATATTACCGAGCAGTTTGAAAGAATCCGCAGGAGTCTTTCACTCCAGCAGCGCCTTAGTGTTGATAAAACGGAACTACATACGTTTGCTCTATCGTCCTCATAGATCGGAGCCCCCTTATTCGTAACACACTCAGCCAGGCGAAACAAGCTAACATATCTCACCAGCGCATCATAAGAGGCGGAATCCTTCCCGTCCAGATTGTGCGGTTGGAGGACGTACTCGTTGGGCGCCTTCAGAAGATGATCAGGTCCCCAATGAAAAGGGAACTTAAGCAGCCTCTCCCCGATATACTTCTTGTCCTAGTTGCGCAGGTCGTCTCCATCCTCGTCAACCTCGACCTCCCAGACAAAAGTACTATCCTGGGCAGCTTCGGACACAGGCTCGATGATGTAATACCTATCCTTAAACGTCTGTATCGACTCCGAGAAAGGTTTGAATAGTTTGCAAGGCTGCTTCAACAAGACCCAACCGTACCTCCTCCCCGTCGTCTACCGCTGAATGTGAAATACGGTGAAAAACAATGGAAGAGTCGCCCCGATATTCAAAATCTCACATGTCAGCTCAAACGCCCAGATGAACGCCAACGAGTTCGGATGCAGCTGCGTCTGTAACACCCCCTTTCTATACCCCCAAATAAACACATATTCATTTAGGCACATATTAAAAATTTTGTCAGAGTATAATTATAAACATAGTATAAAAGAGGTATGTCACACTATACATGAAATTAAAACATTCAACACCTGCTCAACAATTGATATGCAACAGTGGGGTAACTTTGCAACAGAGGAACTTAGTCCTTACACCCACATCTCAATATTTAGAATAAAAGCGGAAAATCTAAACATTGAATAACATCAACATATATACATATATATATATATATATATATATATATATATATATATATATATATATATATCATCAAGTATTATCCACCAACATAATTCATGTTTACATAAACATTCATCAACAAGATACATGTACAAATGTATCACAAAAGAATCATAATCATCCTAGCTACCCGGTGCTACATATCAGAGCCGACCGACCAAAAGAATGAAGACACGCTTCACAAAAAGACCACCAGCATACCTACTCTGCAATGCCTCATAGAGCATCATAAAACAGCAGAAGGGTGAGAAATATTATCATAATAACAATGCATATAATTATATATCTTAGCATAAAAATACACATATTATACATTCTCACCACAATTCATCACAACTCACTCATATACATCACAATGTGTATATATATATATATATATATATATATATATATATATATATATATATACACAAAACCAAGCATATTCATCATGCATACCTTCACAATTCTTATCATTCCACATAAACATACATATTCATGTTTATTCATCAATGCACAATTACAAAGATGATAAATGCAAATCATAGAGACCGACTCACGACTCTATGCAAATGCAATGCGGTACCGACTCAATCATATCAAGTTCACTCAAGAACTTATTGGAACCATCGCTCGTTACCAATGTAACTCCCCATCGGGCCTACGATGTTCACCTATTGCTCACACCTCACATAGGCACACAATGTTTATGGATCGCTCACACCCCACACAGGCACACGACCCGATCGCTCACACCCTACATGGGCACACGATCCGATCGCTCACACCCCACACGGGCACACGATCATCTATAATCATCGCTCACACCCCACATGGGCACACGACGTTATAGCGGATACCCTCTGGAACCAATCCGTCGCTCACACCCCACATGGGCACACGACATTACAAGATGCATATCATGATGCTTGACACCCAAGAACTCATAACAATCAAATGCATCTTCACTCATATATGCAACCATAACCATGCATATATTTCAACTCATCATCTTATTATTCATGCATTGAAAACAATTCAAACAATGCATTTCAACCATAAAGGCCACCAACCACATACATTGGAATTTCACATAAACAATGCATATCATCACAAACCACGACAATCATACAATCACAATTACTTCCACAAGGGATTCACACCATAAAGGCTACCCATAACACATCATAACAACATACATTGATATTCAATAAAGCAATGTATTTTACCACACAACAACATCATTTATGGATCGCTCACACCCCACACGAGCACACGACCCGATTTCTCACACCTCACCTAGGCACACAATCGTTTGTAATCATCGCTCACACCTCACATAGGCACACGACGTTACAATGGATTCTCATTAGAATCACACAACACAAGAATGTACATCATTATGCTTCACATACAAAATGACTCAAGACACTCTTGAAATGCATACATATTCACAATATATTCATGCATTCTTCTCATATTATCACATACAATCTATATACATTCACATCAATTACGCCAAACGGCAACGAGCATCGCTTTACCACCTAAACGGCAACGAACTCTTTCACAATTAACATGCATTTACATTTAATTTAAACAATGCATTTATTTGCCAAAAGGCCACAATTCACAATAAATTCCACAATCTAGGATTCACACCATAAGGCTACCCACAACACATCGTATAACAACACATACAAGCTATACGTTATATTACAAAAGCATATTGCACGATAACACCTCAATCACACACATTCACGACGGTAAAAATCAACACAACGATACGGTTTCAATTTTCTTCTATAATTGAACCAGGTACAGCCCTCAAAACCCTTTTTCCTAGAAATAACATCTCGTTAGTTTTCCAACGCTTCGAACGGGGTCAAAACTGACTTACGGTTCAAGAGTTATGAATTTTTGAAGTTTTCCCAAAAACCAGTATTTGCCTAAAAAGCTGCTACGGGTTTGTGCAAAAGTGTCCGAAAATCCGACCGATTCAATTATTTTTTTCGAAACAAACACATACTCATTCATACCAAACATATAGTGATGATTTGGAACCATCAAACGTGAATTCTACGACTTTCGATTTCAATCCGAATCTTAAACCCTCAAATCTCCAAAAATGCAAAAACTTACAAAATCAACCAAATTCGGTAAAACAAGCGTACTCGACCACGGCCTAACATTACCCGACACAACTACGCAATCTATTCCGACTTTCGTCCGTAAAAACATCGATTCTATTCATTTCTACCATTTTCAACCTAGAACTCAAGCTATGGAAAACAAGAAAAACATCCAAGCAAACACATACATAATGATATACATTGATGAGATAATAAGATTTCACACCCTTACCCGATTAATCGCGCTTGAAACGAAGCTATTCTCGATTTCCTCTTTTTTCCTCTTATCCCTTTTCCTTCTCCTCTTTCTCTCTGTTTTTTCTTCTTCTTTTCTAACTTTTTCCTTTCTCTTTCTTTCTAACCATTATATATATATATATATATATATATATATATATATATATATATATATATATATATATATATATATATAATATAAATCCAATAGGGTTAAATATCTCTAATTGATATTTTGTCTTCTAATACCAATTGATCAATTATTAGAATTACCTTAAAATATTCTTTTTTTCTCTCAAATCTCTATTTATAAA
Organism: Lathyrus tuberosus; assembly: GCA_022829125.1. Classification (NCBI taxonomy): domain Eukaryota; kingdom Viridiplantae; phylum Streptophyta; class Magnoliopsida; order Fabales; family Fabaceae; genus Lathyrus; species Lathyrus tuberosus. The sequence goes on from JALAZF010000446.1 coordinate 1,751,749, forward strand.
AATATATAATTTTTCTAAAATATCTAACTAATCAAATGACCATTTTGCCCTTACGCTCAAATATCCCCCAAACGCTCTCAAAATGCGATAAAACATAAACAACGATGAATATATTTCGGAAATAAAAGTTGAAAAGAATTTATAATTTATTGCAAATATTTTACCTATCAGAGAAATTCACCAATTAACTCAATTAGCAGGTAAAATACAATAAATTCACACATTTCACAAAATTCACATAAATGAAATAAATAAATATAATTAAACAAATTGAGGCATTACAATTCTCCCCGACTTAGACATTTTCGTCCTCGAAAATATTACCTGATTCAAACAACTCCGGATACGACTCTCGCATCCGACCGACAAACTAACATGCCCACAAAAGGCACACCACGAATAACAAAACTGACAAACCACCTTGCTAACAGCAACCACAATAACGACACGACACAGGAATTAGCTATGCGCACTCGAACCATCACCATGGAAACAAGGCAACAACACAACCAAGAACACAAGTTCCACGACACAACATCGACTAAACAACCTCCACACAACCATAATACCAACATCCTTGTCACACAACATTATTACAACCATGCTACGATTCCCAAATCGACTATATAACCAAAACATCCATCTACACAGTGGCCCATGAATAATAGTTAAACCTTTCACATATCACTTCCATCCTGAAACGTCCAATGGTCTCAACACTCCTACACGTTTCCAATGTTCAACCAATGAACTCTTACCAGTCCCACACGCATATACGAATTATGTCACCTCACGCTTCCGCTGCGCAGTCTGATGACTCGTAACCATCAAAACTATCAATTCTACGTCCAAAGTTTAACGCTTTCTCGGATTTGCCAAAACTCACTGTTCACTGTTAATATATCCAACTTCACACTCTACTGTGTTATCTCACACACCAGACACAAGTCTCTGAACTGCTCAAATAATTCTAACTCCCTGACCACCAAAACTGACATGCATAAAAACTTTCAACTTAACTTATCACGCACGACATCAACTTTTCCCGAAGGATAGTCCAAGCCAAATTCATAACTCGTCACTAATTCTAACCATCCTCGCCGTCTCATACTATACTCCTTCCGACCAAACAGGTACTCAATATTCTTGTGATTACTAAACACTTCGAACCCAGAACCATAAAGATAATACCTCCAAATTTTCCAACACAATACAATCGCGACTTAATTCCAAATCCAGAATAGCATAGATCCCTTTATGAATCCTAATTTGTCGTAAAGCATAAGCCACGACTTTACCCTCTTGCATTAACACACTGACTAGATTCATCAAGAACGCATCCCAATACCCCACAAACGGTTCATCAGGGTCACACAGAACCAAAATTGGAGCCGTAGACAACTTCTACATCAGCTCCCCACAACTTACTCACAACGAACGTCCAAAACAAACGACTCACCCTATGCAAGTCAACTGAGATAACAGAAGTACGAACTTAGCAAAGCCTCCAATAACCAGCAGTAATTGTAACACCCCCCTTTCTATACCCCCAAATAATCACATTTAATCATTTAGGCACATATTAAAAATTTCGTCAGAGTATAATTATAAACATAGTATAAAAGAGGTATGTCACATTATACATGAAATTAAAACATTCAACACCTGCTCAACAATTGATATGCAACAGTGGGGTAACTTTGCAACAGAGGAACTTAGTCCTTACACCCACATCTCAATATTTAGAATAAAAGCGGAAAATCTAAACATTGAATAACAACTAACATATATACATATACATATATACATCATCAAGTATTATCCACCAACATAATTCATGTTTACATAAACATTCATCAACAAGATACATGTACAAATGTATCACAAAAGAATCATAGCCATCCTAGCAACCCGGTGCTACATATCAGAGCCGACCGACCAAAAGAACGAAGACGCGCTTCACAAAAAGACCACCAGCATACCTACTCTGCAATGCCTCATAGAGCATCATAAAACAGCAGAAGGGTGAGAAATATTATCATAATAACAATGCATATAATTATATATCTTAGCATAAAAATACACATATTCCACATTCGCACCACAATTCATCACAACTCACTCATATACATCACAATGTATATATATATATTCAAAACCAAGCATATACATCATGCATACTTTCACAATCCTTATCATTCCACATAAACATACACATTTATGTTTATTCATCAATGCACCATTATAAAGATGATAAATGCAAATCATAGAGACCGACTCACGACTCTATGCAAATGCAATGCGGTACCGACTCAATCATCTCAAGTTCACTCAGGAACTCATTGGAACCATCGCTCGTTACCAATGTAACTCCCTGTCGGGCCTACGATGTTCCCCATCGCTCACACCTCTTATTTTTAAGGCTCACGATCCGATCTGATCGCTCACACCTCTTATTTTTACGGCACGCGATGTTTATGGATCGCTCACACCTCTTTGTATAAGGCACACGACCCGATCGCTCACACCTCTTTGTATAAGGAACACGATCGTCTATAACCATCGCTCACACCCCACACGGGCACACGACGTTACAACGGGTTCTCATTAGAATCCCTCAACACAAGAATGCACATCATTATGCTTCACATGCAAATGACTCAAGACATTCTTGAAATGCATACATATTCACAATATAATCATGCATTCATCTCATTCAATGACATTCAATTTATATACATTCACATCAATTACGCCAAACGCCAACGAGCATCGCTTTACCACCTAAACGGCAACAAACTCTTTCACAATTCACATGCATTTACATTTAATTTAAACAATTCATTTATTTGCCAAAAGGCCACAATTCACAATAAATTCTACAATCTAGGATTCACACCATAAGGCTACCCACAATACATCGTATAACAACACATACAAGCTATACGTTATATTACAAAAGCATATTGCACGATAACACCTCAATCGCACACATTCACGACGGTAAAAATCAACACAACGATACGGTTTCAATTTTCTGCTATAATTGAACCAGGTACAGCCCTCAAAACCATTTTTCCTAGAAAGAACATCTCGTTAGCTTTCCAACGCTTCGAACGGGGGTCAAAACCGACTTACGGTTCAAGAGTTATGAATTTTTGAAGTTTTTCCAAAAACCAGAATTTGGCCTTGCAACAGCTACGGGTTTATGCAAAATTGCCCGAAAATCCGACCGATTCAATTATTTTTTTCGAAACAAAATCATACTCATTCATACCAAACATATAGTGACGATTTGGGACCATCAAACGTGAATTCTACGACTTTCGATTTCAATCCGAATCTTGAACCCTCAAATCTCCAAAAATGCAAAAACTTACAACATCAAACAAATTCGGTAAAACAAACATACTCGATCACGACCTAACATTATCCGACACAACTACGCAATCTATTCCGACGTTCGTCCGTAAAAACATCGATTCTATTCATTTCTATCATTTTCAACCTAGAACTCAAGCTATGGAAAACAAGAAAAACATCCAAGCAAACACATACATAATGATATACATTGATGAGATAATAAGATTTCACACCCTTACCCGATTATATCGATTCCTAAAAGTTGTTTTGAAGATTCTAAGCTTTTTTCTCTTTTTCTCTCTTTTCCCACGTTTCTTTCTCTCTGTTTTCTTCCTCTTTTCTAACTATTTCTTTTCTTCTCTTTCTAACCAATATATATATATATATATATATATATATATATATATATATATATATATATATATATATATATATATATATATATATATAATACTTATTATATAATATAAATTCAATAGGGTTAAATATCTCCAATTGATATTTTGCCTTCTAATACCAATTGATCAATTATTAGAGTTACCTTAAAATACTTTTTTTTTCCTCTCAAATCTCTATTTATAAAAATATCTAATTTTTCTAAAATATCTAATTCCTCAAAATGACCATTTTACCCCTCAGCTCAAATATATCCCGAACGCTCTCAAAACGCGATAAAACATAACCATACCGATGAAATATATTTAGGGAAATAAAAGTTGAAAAGAATTTATAATTTATTGCAAATATTTTACCTATGAGAGAAATTCACCAATTAACTCAATTAGCAGGTAAAATACAATAAATTCACACATTTCACAAAATTCACATAATTGGAATAAATAAATAGAATTAAACAAATCGGGGCGTTACAGTAATAACCAACTAAAGTCCAAAAAGCTTCTAAGTACTTTAACCGACTTTGGAGTCCCTCAACGTAGAGCTGCATCTACTCCCGATGAATCCACAACAAATACCACCATCAGAAATAACATATCCAAGAAAACTAACCTTTTCAACCAAAATTCTCACTTGAATAACTTAGCATAACACTTTGTCTCTTTTCAACACTTGCAAGTCAATTCTCAACCACTCTACTCGTTCTTCCTCCGAGTTTATAACAGATCCAAATATCCCACAAACATTACAGATTCCTTACTAACACCAAATAACATCACTGCATGTTGCAATACCCAAACAAATTCCAAAAGATATAAATTCTTAAAGTTCTTGCAAAATTCTTTTCCCTGGGTAACTGGTTACTCACACACAAGCTTAACCAAGTACATAACAGCCTATCCCAACGATAACAACCATAACCAGTCACATTAAATCGATCAAAGCCTCAACTCACACTATTCACCACTCTTATCCAACATTTCATACACTTGCAACTCCACTCAAACTCCACCAAGCCAAGAGAACTCTTAAATATTACACCCACAGCTAGGGTTTTCCTCAAAATTTCCATTAATGCTCTAAAACTCCAAAGACTCCAAACCTCACCTTCGTCAAATTTGAGTTCACACTTTACTCTCTGAGAACAACCATTAACGATACCCAATCGTTCTCTCTCAATGACTTCTCATCTTGACCAACATATGAAAACCTCGAATCCGTCTCCTCTTCCGATATAAGAATCTTCTTCAACTCAACAAAACAATCCATAATCACCTGCTTAATTCCAAACAATTCATTTCACACACTATCAAAGCCGGAAAGACACGCCTATTCCATCCAACATAATTTCCGTCTACTATCAACAAGAGATTAAGGGTGATCAGTTCGTCAATTTGTCAATAAACAGCCGACAATCATGATGAGGCATAAACCATCTTTACCAAACTATAGTAGCATTTCTTGCATCCAGTGCACAAAACTACCTAAGGCACAAATCCTTAGTTGACATAAACCTTACCTCTGCCTTCCTTCCAGAACCGGCAACAACGCTGTCCAAACCACACTTATAATCTTGCAATCAACGGCACACTGAGCCCACGCTCCACAACCGAAGCAACTTGGAGAAGTTCCAGCTTCTCCCCCAGTTATCTCAATCTCACACCTGAAGACAAAGGATTACCAAAACCCAGAAAGCACTGACAGTGTTTCACTCACATATCACGTACTAAGGAACAAACAACAACGACAGTATTCAACTTTCATGCCACACAGACTCAACAACTTGGCCGGACGAACCGACCTGCTCTGATACCACTTAATATAACACCCCATTTCTATACCCCCAAATAAACACATAATCATTTAGGCACATATTAAAAATTCCGTCAGAGTATAATTATAAACATAGTATAAAAGAGGTATGTCACACTATACATGAAATTAAAACATTCAACACCTGCTCAACAATTGATATGCAACAGTGGGGTAACTTTGCAACAGAGGAACTTAGTCCTTACACCCACATCTCAATATTTAGAATAAAAGCAGAAAATCTAAACATTGAATAACATCAACATATATACATATATATATATATATATATATATATATATATATATATATATATATATATATATATATATATATATATATATATATATATATATATATATATATATATATATATATATCATGTATTATCCACCAACATAATTCATGTTTACATAAACATTCATCAACAAGATACATGTACAAATGTATCACAAAAGAATCATAATCATCCTAGCTACCCGGTGCTACATATCAGAGCCGACCAACCAAAAGAATGAAGACACGCTTCACAAAAAGACCACCAGCATACCTACTCTGCAATGCCTCATAGAGCATCATAAAACAGCAGAAGGGTGAGAAATATTATAATAATAACAATGCATATAATTATATATCTTTGCATAAAAATACACATATTCTATATTCTCACCACAATTCATCACAACTCACTCATATACATCACAATGTATATATATATATATACAAAACTAATCATATTCATCAGGCATACCTTCACAATTCTTATCATTCCACATAAACATACATATTCATGTTTATTCATCAATGCACAATTACAAAGATGATAAATGCAAATCATAGAGACTGACAAACGACTCTATGCAAATGCAATGCGGTACCGACTCAATCATCTCAAGTTCACTCAGGAACTTATTGGAACCATCGCTCGTTACCAATATAACTCCCCGTCGGACCTACGATGTTCACCCATTGCTCACACCTCACATAGGCACACAATGTTTATTGATCGCTCACACCCCACACGGGCACACAACCCGATCGTTCACACCCCACATGGGCACACGATCCGATCGCTCACACCTCACACGGGCACACGATCATCTATAATCATCGCTCACACCCCACATGGGCACACGACGTTATAGCGGATTCCCTCTGGAACCAATCCGTCGTTCACACCCCACATGGGCACACGATATTACAAGATGCATATCATGATGCTTGACACCCAAGAACTCAAGACAATCAAATGCATCTTCACTCATATATGCAACCATAATCATGCATATATTTCAACTCATCATCTTATTATTCATGCATTGAAAACAATTCAAACAATGCATTTCAACCATAAAGGCCACCAACCACATACATTGGAATTTCACATAAACAATGCATATCATCACAAACCACGACAATAATACAATCACAATTACTTTCACAAGGGATTCACACCACAAAGGCTACCCACAACACATCATAACAACATACATTGATATTCAATAAAGCAATGTATTTTACCACACAACAACATCATTTATGGATCGCTCACACCCCACACGAGCACACGACCCAATTGCTCACACCTCACCTAGGCACACAATCGTTTGTAATCATCGCTCACACCTCACATAGGCACACGACGTTACAACGGATGCTCATTAGAATCACACAACACAAGAATGCACATCATTATGCTTCATATACAAAATGACTCAAGACACTCTTGAAATGCATACATTTCACAATATATTCATGCATTCTTCTCATACTATCACATACAATCTATATACATTCACATCAATTACGCCAAACGGCAACGAGCATCGCTTTACTACCTAAACAGCAACGAACTCTTTCACAATTCACATGCATTTACATTTAATTTAAATAATGCATTTATTTGCCAAAAGGCCACAATTCACAATAAATTCCACAATCTAGGATTCACACCATAAGGCTACGCACAACACATCGTATAACAACACATACAAGCTATACGTTATATTACAAAAGCATATTGCACGATAACACCTCAATCGCACACATTCACGACGGTAAAAATCAACACAACGATACGGTTTCAATTTTCTGCTATAATTGAACCATGTACAGCCCTCAAAACCATTTTTTCTAAAAAGAACATCTCGTTAGCTTTCCAACGCTTCGAACGGTGGTCAAAACCGACTTACGGTTCAAGAGTTATGAATTTTTGAAGTTTTTCCAAAAACCGGAATTTGGCCCTGCAACAGCTACGGGTTTATGCAAAATTGGCCGAAAATCCGACCGATTCAATTATTTTTTTCGAAACAAACACATACTCATTCATACCAAACATATAGTGACGATTTAAGACCATCAAACGTGAACTCTACGACTTTCGATTTCAATCCGAATCTTAAACCCTCAAATCTCCAAAAATGCAAAAACTTACAAAATCAACCAAATTCGGTAAAACAAGCATACTCGATCACGACCTAACATTACCCGACACAACTACGCAATCTATTCCGACTTTCGTCCGTAAAAACATCGATTATATTCATTTCTACCATTTTCAACCTAGAACTCAAGCTATGGAAAACAAGAAAAACATCCAAGCAAACACATACATAATGATATACATTGATGAGATAATAATATTTCACACCCTTACCCGATTAAATCGATTCCTAGAAGTTGTTTTGAAGATTCCAAGCTTTTTCCTCTTTTTCTCTCTTTTCCCACGTTTCTTTCTCTCTGTTTTCTTCCTCTTTTCTAACTATTTCTTTTCTTCTCTTTCTAACCAATATTTATATATAATACTTATTATATAATATAAATCCAATAGGATTAAATATCTCTAATTGATATTTTGCCTTCTAATACCAATTGATCAATTATTAGAGTTACCTTAAAATACTTTTTTTTCCTCTCAAATCTCTATTTATAAAAATATCTAATTTTTCTAAAATATCTAATCCCTCAAAATGACCATTTTACCCCTCAGCTCAAATATCTCCCGAACGCTCTCAAAACGCGACAAAACATAACCATACCGATGAAATATATTTCGGGAAATAAAAGTTGAAAAGAATTTATAATTTATTGCAAATATTTTACCTATCAGAGAAATTCACCAATTAACTCAATTAGCAGGTAAAATACAATAAATTCACACAATTCACAAAATTCACATAATTGGAATAAATAAATAGAATTAAACAAATTGGGGCGTTACAGTAATAACCAACAAAAGTCCAAAAAGCTTCTAAGTACTTTAACCGACTTTGGAGTCCCTCAACGTAGAGCTGCATCTACTCCCGATGAATCCACAACAAATACCACCATCAGAAATAACATATCCAAGAAAACTAACCTTTTCAACCAAAATTCTCACTTGAATAACTTAGCATAACACTTTGTCTCTTTTCAACACTTGCAAGTCAATTCTCAACCACTCTACTCGTTCTTCCTCCGAGTTTATAACAGATCCAAATATCCTCAATCAAAACGACTACAAACTTATCCAATTAAATATGAAAGATACGATTCATATACTCCACAAACATTACAGATTCCTTACTAACACCAAATAACATCACTACACGTTGCAATACCCAAACAAATTCCAAAAGATATAAATTCTTAAAGTTCTTGCAAAATTCTTTTCCCTGGGTAACTGGTTACTCACACACAAGCTTAACCAAGTACATAACAGCCTATCCCAACGATAACAACCATAACCAGTCACATTAAATCGATCAAAGCCTCAACTCACACTGTTCACCACTCTTATCCAACATTCCATACACTTGCAACTCCACTCAAACTCCACCAAGCCAAGAGAACTCTTAAATATTACACCCACACCTAGGGTTATCCTCAAAATTTCCATTAATGCTCTAAAACTCCAAAGACTCTAAACCTCACCTTCGTCAAATTTGAGTTCACACTTTACTCTCTGAGAACAACCATTAACGATACCCAATCGTTCTCTCTCAATGACTTCTCAACTTGACCAACATATGGAAACCTCGAATCCGTCTCCTCTTCCGATATAAGAATCTTCTTCGACTCAACAAAACAATCCATAATCACCTGCTTAATTCCAAACAATTCATTTCACACACTATCAAAGCCGGAAAGACACGCCTATTCCATCCAACATAATTTCCGTCTACTATCAACAAGAGATTAAGGGTGATCAGTTTCTCAATTTGTCAATAGACAGCCGACAATCATGATGGGGCATAAACCATCTTTACCAAACTATAGTAGCATTTCTTGCATCCAGTGCACAAAACTACCTAAGGCACAAATCCTTAGTTGACATAAACCTTACCTCTACCTTCCTTCCAGAACCGGGAACAACGCTGCCCAAACCACACTTATAATCTTGCAATCAACGGCACACTGAGCCCACGATCCACAACCGAAGCAACTTGGAGAAGTTCCAGCTTCTCCCCCACTTATCTCAATCTCACGCCTGAAGACAAAGGATTACCAAAACCCAGAAAGCACTGACAGTGTTTCACACATATATCACGTACTAAGGAACAAACAACAATGACAGTATTCAACTGTCATGCCACACAGACTCAACAACTTGGCCGGACGGACCGACCTGCTCTGATACCACTTAATGTAACACCCCTTTTCTATACCCCCAAATAAACACATAATCATTTAGGCACATATTAAAAATTCCGTCAGAGTATAATTATAAACATAGTATAAAAGAGGTATGTCACACTATACATGAAATTAAAACATTCAACACCTGCTCAACAATTGATATGCAACAGTGGGGTAACTTTGCAACAGAGGAACTTAGTCCTTACACCCACATCTCAATATTTAGAATAAAAGCGGAAAATCTAAACATTGAATAACATCAACATATATACATATATATATATATATATATATATATATATATATATATATATATATATATATCATCAAGTATTATCCACCAACATAATTCATGTTTACATAAACATTCATCAACAAGATACATGTACAAATGTATCACAAAAGAATCATAATCATCCTAGCTACCCGGTGCTACATATCAGAGCCGACCAACCAAAAGAATGAAGACACGCTTCACAAAAAGACCACCAGCATACCTACTCTGCAATGCCTCATAGAGCATCATAAAACAGCAGAAGGGTGAGAAATATTATAATAATAACAATGCATACAATTATATATCTTTGCATAAAAATACACATATTCTATATTCTCACCACAATTCATCACAACTCACTCATATACATCACAATGTATATATATATATATATATATATATATATATATATATATATATATATACAAAACCAAGCATATTCATCATGCATACCTTCACAATTCTTATCATTCCACATAAACATACATATTCATGTTTATTCATCAATGCACAATTACAAAGATGATAAATGCAAATCATAGAGACCGACTCACGACTCTATGCAAATGCAATGCGGTACCGACTCAATCATCTCAAGTTCACTCAGGAACTTATTGGAACCATCGCTCGTTACCAATGTAACTCTCCGTCGGGCCTACGATGTTCACCTATTGCTCACACCTCACATAGGCACACAATGTTTATGAATCGCTCACACCCCAGACGGGCACACGACCCGATCGCTCACACCCCACATGGGCACACGATCCGATCGCTCACACCCCACACGGGCACACGATCATCTATAATCATCGCTCACACCCCACATGGGCACACGACGTTATAGCGGATTCCCTCTGGAACCAATCCGTCGCTCACATCCCACATGGGCACACGACATTACAAGATGCATATCATGATGCTTGACACCCAAGAACTCATGACAATCAAATGCATCTTCACTCATATATGCAACCATAATCATGCATATATTTCAACTCATCATCTTATTATTCATGCATTGAAAACAATTCAAACAACGCATTTCAACCATAAAGGCCACCAACCACATACATTGGAATTTCACATAAACAATGCATATCATCACAAACCACGACAACCATACAATCACAATTACTTCCACAAGGGATTCAGACCACAAAGGCTACCCACAACACATCATAACAACATACATTGATATTCAATAAAGCAATGTATTTTACCACACAACAACATCATTTATGGATCGCTCACACCCCACACGGGCACACGACCCGATTGCTCACACCTCACCTAGGCACACAATCGTTTGTAATCATCGCTCACACCTCACATAGGCACACGACGTTACAACGGATGCTCATTAGAATCACACAACACAAGAATGTACATCATTATGCTTCACATACAAAATGACTCAAGACACTCTTGAAATGCATACATTTCACAATATATTCATGCATTCTTCTCATACTATCACATACAATCTATATACATTCACATCAATTACGCCAAACGGCAACGAACTCTTTCATAATTCACATGCATTTACATTTAATTTAAACAATGCATTTATTTGCCAAAAGGCCACAATTCACAATAAATTCCACAATCTAGGATGCACACCATAAGGTTACCCACAACACATCGTATAACAACACATACAAGCTATACATTATATTACAAAAGCATATTGCATGATAACACCTCAATCGCACACATTCACGACGGTAAAAATCAACACAACGATACGGTTTCAATTTTCTGCTTTAATTGAACCATGTACAGCCCTCAAAACTCCAAAGACTCCAAACCTCACCTTCGTCAAATTTGAGTTCACACTTTACTCTCTGAGAACAACCATTAACGATACCCAATCGTTCTCTCTCAATGACTTCTCAACTTGACCAACATATGGAAACCTCAAATCCGTCTCCTCTTCCGATATAAGAATCTTCTTCGACTCAACAAAACAATCCATAATCACCTGCTTAATTCCAAACAATTCATTTCACACACTATCAAAGCCGGAAAGACACGCCTATTCCATCCAACATAATTTCCATCTACTATCAACAAGAGATTAAGGATGATCAGTTCCTCAATTTGTCAATAGACAACCGACAATCATGATGGGGCATAAACCATCTTTACCAAACTATAGTAGCATTTCTTGCATCCAGTGCACAAAACTACCTAAGGCACAAATCCTTAGTTGACATAAACCTTACCTCTGCCATCCTTCCAGAACCGGGAACAACGATGTCTAAACCACACTTATAATCTTGCAATCAACGGCACACTGAGCCCACGCTCCACAACCGAAGCAACTTGGAGAAGTTCCAGCTTCTCCCCCACTTATCTCAATCTCACACCTGAAGACAAAGGATTACCAAAACCCAGAAAGCACTGACAGTGTTTCACACACATATCACGTACTAAGGAACAAACAACAACGACAGTATTCAACTGTCATGCCACACAGACTCAACAACTTGGCCGGACGGACCGACCTGCTCTGATACCACTTAATGTAACACGCCCTTTCTATACCCCCAAATAAACACATAATCATTTAGGCACATATTAAAAATTCCGTCAGAGTATAATTATAAACATAGTATAAAAGAGGTATGTCACACTATACATGAAATTAAAACATTCAACACCTGCTCAACAATTGATATGCAACAGTGGGGTAACTTTGCAACAGAGGAACTTAGTCCTTACACCCACATCTCAATATTTAGAATAAAAGCGGAAAATCTAAACATTGAATAACATCAACATATATATATATATATATATATATATATATATATATATATATATATATATATATATATATATATATATATCATCAAGTATTATCCACCAACATAATTCATGTTTACATAAACATTCATCAACAAGATACATGTACAAATGTATCACAAAAGAATCATAATCATCCTAGCTACCCGGTGCTACATATCAGAGCCGACCGACCAAAAGAATGAAGACACGCTTCACAAAAAGACCACCAGCATACCTACTCTGCAATGCCCCATAGAGCATCATAAAACAGCAGAAGGGTGAGAAATATTATAATAATAACAATGCATACAATTATATATCTTTGCATAAAAATACACATATTCTATATTCTCACCACAATTCATCACAACTCACTCATATACATCACAATGTATATATATATATATATACAAAACCAAGCATATTCATCATGCATACCTTCACAATTCTTATCATTCCACATAAACATACATATTCATGTTTATTCATCAATGCACAATTACAAAGATGATAAATGCAAATCATAGAGACCGACTCACGACTCTATGCAAATGCAATGCGGTACCGACTCAATCATCTCAAGTTCACTCAGGAACTTATTGGAACCATCGCTCGTTACCAATGTAACTCTCCGTCGGGCCTACGATGTTCACCTATTGCTCACACCTCACATAGGCACACAATGTTTATGGATCGCTCACACCCCAGACGGGCACACGACCCGATCGCTCACACCCCACATGGGCACACGATCCGATCGCTCACACCCCACACGGGCACACGATCATCTATAATCATCGCTCACACCCCACATGGGCACACGACGTTATAGCGGATTCCCTTTGGAACCAATCCGTCGCTCACATCCCACATGGGCACACGACATTACAAGATGCATATCATGATGCTTGACACCCAAGAACTCATGACAATCAAATGCATCTTCACTCATATATGCAACCATAATCATGCATATATTTCAACTCATCATCTTATTATTCATGCATTGAAAACAATTCAAACAACGCATTTCAACCATAAAGGCCACCAACCACATACATTGGAATTTCACATAAACAATGCATATCATCACAAACCACGACAACCATACAATCACAATTACTTCCACAAGGGATTCAGACCACAAAGGCTACCCACAACACATCATAACAACATACATTGATATTCAATAAAGCAATGTATTTTACCACACAACAACATCATTTATGGATCGCTCACACCCCACACGGGCACACGACCCGATTGCTCACACCTCACCTAGGCACACAATCGTTTGTAATCATCGCTCACACCTCACATAGGCACACGACGTTACAACGGATGCTCATTAGAATCACACAACACAAGAATGTACATCATTATGCTTCACATACAAAATGACTCAAGACACTCTTGAAATGCATACATTTCACAATATATTCATGCATTCTTCTCATACTATCACATACAATCTATATACATTCACATCAATTACTCCAAACGGCAACGAACTCTTTCACAATTCACATGCATTTACATTTAATTTAAACAATGCATTTATTTGCCAAAAGGCCACAATTCACAATAAATTCCACAATCTAGGATGCACACCATAAGGCTACCCACAACACATCGTATAACAACACATACAAGCTATACGTTATATTACAAAAGCATATTGCACGATAACACCTCAATCGCACACATTCACGACGGTAAAAATCAACACAACGATACGGTTTCAATTTTCTGCTTTAATTGAACCATGTACAGCCCTCAAAACTCCAAAGACTCCAAACCTCACCTTCGTCAAATTTGAGTTCACACTTTACTCTCTGAGAACAACCATTAACGATACCCAATCGTTCTCTCTCAATGACTTCTCAACTTGACCAACATATGGAAACCTCAAATCCGTCTCCTCTTCCGATATAAGAATCTTCTTCGACTCAACAAAACAATCCATAATCACCTGCTTAATTCCAAAAAATTCATTTCACACACTATCAAAGCCGGAAAGACACGCCTATTCCATCCAACATAATTTCCATCTACTATCAACAAGAGATTAAGGGTGATCAGTTCCTCAATTTGTCAATAGACAACCGACAATCATGATGGGGCATAAACCATCTTTATCAAACTATAGTAGCATTTCTTGCATCCAGTGCACAAAACTACCTAAGGCACAAATCCTTAGTTGACATAAACCTTACCTCTACCATCCTTCCAGAACCGGGAACAACGCTGTCTAAACCACACTTATAATCTTGCAATCAACGGCACACTGAGCCCACACTCCACAACCGAAGCAACTTCGAGATGTTCCAGCTTCTCCCCCACTTATCTCAATCTCACACCTGAAGACAAAGGATTACCAAAACCCAGAAAGCACTGGCAGTGTTTCACACACATATCACGTACTAAGGAACAAACAACAACAACAGTATTCAACTGTCATGCCACACAGACTCAACAACTTGGCCGGACGGACCGACCTGCTCTGATACCACTTAATGTAACACGCCCTTTCTATACCCCCAAATAAACACATAATCATTTAGGCACATATTAAAAATTCCGTCAGAGTATAATTATAAACATAGTATAAAAGAGGTATGTCACACTATACATGAAATTAAAACATTCAACACCTGCTCAACAATTGATATGCAACAGTGGGGTAACTTTGCAACAGAGGAACTTAGTCCTTACACCCACATCTCAATATTTAGAATAAAAGCGGAAAATCTAAACATTGAATAACATCAACATATATACATATATATATATATATATATATATATATATATATATATATATCATCAAGTATTATCCACCAAAATAATTCATGTTTACATAAACATTCATCAACAAGATACATGTAAAATGTATCACAAAAGAATCATAATCATCCTAGCTACCCGGTGCTACATATCAGAGCCGACCAACCCAAAGAATGAAGACACGCTTCACAAAAAGACCACCAGCATACCTACTCTGCAATGCCTCATAGAGCATCATAAAACAGCAGAAGGGTGAGAAATATTATAATAATAACAATGCATACAATTATATATCTTTGCATAAAAATACACATATTCTATATTCTCACCACAATTCATCACAACTCACTCATATACATCACAATGTATATATATATATACAAAACCAAGCATATTCATCATGCATACCTTCACAATTCTTATCATTCCACATAAACATACATATTCATGTTTATTCATCAATGCACAATTACAAAGATGATAAATGCAAATCATAGAGACCGACTCACGACTCTATGCAAATGCAATGCGGGTACCGACCCAATCATCTCAAGTTCACTCAGGAACTTATTGGAACCATCGCTCGTTACCAATGTAACTCTCCGTCGGGCCTACGATGTTCACCTATTGCTCACACCTCACATAGGCACACAATGTTTATAGATCGCTCACACCCCAGACGGGCACACGACCCGATCGCTCACACCCCACATGGGCACACGATCCGATCGCTCACACCCCCACACGGGCACACGATCATCTATAATCATCGCTCACACCCCACATGGGCACACGACGTTATAGCGGATTCCCTCTGGAACCAATCCGTCGCTCACATCCCACATGGGCACACGACATTACAAGATGCATATCATGATGCTTGACACCCAAGAACTCATGACAATCAAATGCATCTTCACTCATATATGCAACCATAATCATGCATATATTTCAACTCATCATCTTATTATTCATGCATTGAAAACAATTCAAACAACGCATTTCAACCATAAAGGCCACCAACCACATACATTGGAATTTCACATAAACAATGCATATCATCACAAACCACGACAACCATACAATCACAATTACTTCCACAAGGGATTCAGACCACAAAGGCTACCCACAACACATCATAACAACATACATTGATATTCAATAAAGCAATGTATTTTACCACACAACAACATCATTTATGGATCGCTCACACCCCACACGGGCACACGACCCGATTGCTCACACCTCACCTAGGCACACAATCGTTTGTAATCATCGCTCACACCTCACATAGGCACACGACGTTACAACGGATGCTCATTAGAATCACACAACACAAGAATGTACATCATTATGCTTCACATACAAAATGACTCAAGACACTCTTGAAATGCATACATTTCACAATATATTCATGCATTCTTCTCATACTATCACATACAATCTATATACATTCACATCAATTACGCCAAACGGCAACGAACTCTTTTACAATTCACATGCATTTACATTTAATTTAAACAATGCATTTATTTGCCAAAAGGCCACAATTCACAATAAATTCCACAATCTAGGATGCACACCATAAGGCTACCCACAACACATCGTATAACAACACATACAAGCTATACGTTATATTACAAAAGCATATTGCATGATAACACCTCAATCGCACACATTCACGACGGTAAAAATCAACACAACGATACGGTTTCAATTTTCTGCTTTATTTGAACCATGTACAGCCCTCAAAACTCCAAAGACTCCAAACCTCACCTTCGTCAAATTTGAGTTCACACTTTACTCTCTGAGAACAGCCATTAACGATACCCAATCGTTCTCTCTCAATGACTTCTCAACTTGACCAACATATGGAAACCTCAAATCCGTCTCCTCTTCCGATATAAGAATCTTCTTCGACTCAACAAAACAATCCATAATCACCTGCTTAATTCCAAACAATTCATTTCACACACTATCAAAGCCGGAAAGACACGCCTATTCCATCCAACATAATTTCCATCTACTATCAACAAGAGATTAAGGGTGATCAGTTCCTCAATTTGTCAATAGACAACCGACAATCATGATGGGGCATAAACCATCTTTACCAAACTATAGTAGCATTTCTTGCATCCAGTGCACAAAACTACCTAAGGCACAAATCCTTAGTTGACATAAACCTTACCTCTACCATCCTTCCAGAATCGGGAACAACACTGTCTAAACCACACTTATAATCTTGCAATCAACGGCACACTGAGCCCACGCTCCACAACCGAAGCAACTTCGAGATGTTCCAGCTTCTCCCCCACTTATCTCAATCTCACACCTGAAGACAAAGGATTACCAAAACCCAGAAAGCACTGGCAGTGTTTCACACACATATCACGTACTAAGGAACAAACAACAACGATAGTATTCAACTGTCATGCCACACAGACTCAACAACTTGGCCGGACGGACCGACCTGCTCTGATACCACTTAATGTAACACGCCCTTTCTATAACCCCAAATAAACACATAATCATTTAGGCACATATTAAAAATTCCGTCAGAGTATAATTATAAACATAGTATAAAAGAGGTATGTCACACTATACATGAAATTAAAACATTCAACACCTGCTCAACAATTGATATGCAACAGTGGGGTAACTTTGCAACAGAGGAACTTAGTCCTTACACCCACATCTCAATATTTAGAATAAAAGCGGAAAATCTAAACATTGAATAACATCAACATACATACACACACATATATATATATATATATATATATATATATATATATATATATGTATATATATATATATATATATATATATATATCATCAAGTATTATCCACCAACATAATTCATGTTTACATAAACAGTCATCAACAAGATACATGTACAAATGTATCACAAAAGAATCATAATCATCCTAGCTACCCGGTGCTACATATCAGAGCCGACCGACCAAAAGAATGAAGACACGCTTCACAAAAAGACCACCAGCATACCTACTCTGCAATGCCTCATAGAGCATCATAAAACAGCAGAAGGGTGATAAATATTATAATAATAACAATGCATATAATTATATATCTTTGCATAAAAATACACATATTCTATATTCTCACCACAATTCATCACAACTCACTCATATACATCACAATGTATATATATATATATACAAAACCAAGCTTATTCATCATGCATACCTTAACAATTCTTATCATTCCACATAAACATACATATTCATGTTTATTCATCAATGCACAATTACAAAGATGATAAATGCAAATCATAGAGACCGACTCACGACTCTATGCAAATGCAATGCGGTACCGACTCAATCATCTCAAGTTCACTCAGGAACTTATTGGAACCATCGCTCGTTACCAATGTAACTCCCCGTCGGGCCTACGATGTTCACCCATTGCTCACACCTCACATAGGCACACAATGTTTATGGATTGCTCACACCCCACACGGGCACACTATCATCTATAATCATCGCTCACACCCCACATGGGCACACGATGTTATAGCAGATTCCCTCTGGAACCAATCAGTCGCTCACACCCCACATGGGCACACGACATTACAAGATGCATATCATGATGCTTGACACCCAAGAACTCATGACAATCAAATTCATCTTCACTCATATATGCAACCATAATCATGCATATATTTCAACTCATCATCTTATTATTCATGCATTGAAAACAATTCAAACAACGCATTTCAACCATAAAGGCCACCAACCACATACATTGGAATTTCACATAAACAATGCATATCATCACAAACCACGACAATCATGCAATCACAATTACTTCCACAAGGGATTCACACCACAAAGGCTACCCATAACACATCATAACAACATACATTGAGATTCAATAAAGCAATGTATTTTACCACACAACAACATCATTCATGGATCGCTCACACCCCACACGGGCACACGACCCGATTGCTCACACCTCACCTAGGCACACAATCGTTTGTAATCATCGCTCACACCTCACATAGGCACACGACGTTACAACGGATGCTCATTAGAATCACACAACACAAGAATGTACATCATTATGCTTCACATACAAAATGAGTCAAGACACTCTTGAAATGCATACATTTCACAATATATTCATGCATTCTTCTCATACTATCACATACAATATATATACATTCACATCAATTATGCCAAACGGCAACGAGCATCGCTTTACCACCTAAACGGCAACAAACTTTTTCACAATTAACATGCATTTACATTTAATTTAAACAATGCATTTATTTGCCAAAAGACCACAATTCACAATAAATTCCACAATCTAGGATTCACACCATAAGGCTACCCACAACACATCGTATAACAACACATACAAGCTATACGTTATATTACAAAAGCATATTGCACGATAACACCTCAATCGCACACATTCACGACGGTAAAAATCAACACAACGATACGGTTTCAATTTTATGCTATAATTGAACCAGGTACAACCCTCAAAACCATTTTTCCTAGAAAGAACATCTCGTTAGCTTTCCAACGCTTCGAACGGTCAAAACTGACTTACGGTTCAAGATTTATGAATTTTTGAAGTTTTCCCAAAAACTAGAATTTGCCTAAAAAGCTGCTACGGGTCTGTGTAAAAGTGCCCGAAAATCCGACCGATTCAATTATTTTTTTCGAAACAAACACATACTCATTCATACCAAACATATAGTGATGATTTGGAACCATCAAACGTGAATTCTACGACTTTCGATTTCAATCCGAATCTTAAACCCTCAAATCTCCAAAAATGCAAAAACTTACAAAATCAACCAAATTTGGTAAAACAAGCGTACTCGATCGCGGCCTAACATTACCCGACACAACTACGCAATCTATTCCGACTTTCGTCCGTAAAAACATCGATTCTATTCATTTCTACCATTTTCAACCTAGAACTCAAACTATGGAAAACAAGAAAAACATCCAAGCAAACACATACATAATGATATACATTGATGAGATAATAAGATTTCACACCCTTACTCGATTAATCGCGCTTGAAACGGAGCTATTCTCGATTTCCTCTTTTTTCCTCTTATCCCTTTTCCTTCTCCTCTTTCTCTCTGTTTTTTCTTCTTCTTTTCTAACTTTTTCCTTTCTCTTTCTTTCTAACCATTATATATATATATATATAATACTTATTATATTATATAAATCCAATAGGGTTAAATATCTCCAATTGATATTTTGTCTTCTAATACCAATTGATCAATTATTAGAGTTACCTTAAAATACTCTCTTTTTCTCTCAAATCTTTATTTGTAAAAATATATAATTTTTCTAAAATATCTAACTAATCAAATGACCATTTTGCCCTTACGCTCAAATATCTCCCAAACGCTCTCAAAATGCGATAAAACATAAACAACGATGAATATATTTCGGAAATAAAAGTTGAAAAGAATTTATAATTTATTGCAAATATTTTACCTATCAGAGAAATTCACCAATTAACTCAATTAGCAAGTAAAATACAATAAATCCACACATTTCACAAAATTCACATAAATGAAATAAATAAATACAATTAAACAAATCGGGGCGTTACAGCGTCAGTGCCAAATTCACGTGCACGAACACTGACTGTTGAAAGTCAGTAAACGGCAACCTCAAGCCCAATTCCTTGAAAGCATACTCGTACATCGTAAAGCTCTCCCCAAAGTTCGTACAGACTTTGTCCTCCTCGGAAGGAAAGTGAACCTTCCACTCCCCCTCCGGCCCTACGATCGTATGGACATCCCCCAGGTTCTTGGCAAACGTAGACTTGTGCGCAGCCGGTTCGACCACCTCCCACTCTTCAGAAGAATCCTCAACGACGTCCTCTTCCATCTCCTCTTCCTCCCCGTCCTCGCTAGGGACACTCGAAGCAGTTGAGCTACTGCTATCCGAGGAGCTCGCTTCCTCCTCAGAAGAGTCCAAGATAATTTCTTCGTCCGGCCCCGTTGCCATGTCGATCACCTGAAAAGCAGAGAAAAAAGTGAATTCGATGAAAATAAAATCCACCCTTCCACCGCTAGTCAACAAAGGACAACGTCCCTGGCCTAAGACCTAGCATCAACAAAGAAGAATTCAAAAACCTCCCCGCGAGGAGACGCTCGGGAAAAATCACTTCTAGATGAGGAACTTCCCCGAGACGATACCCAGTTCCCGTATAAAGCTCCACCGGAAACTGCAAAGCTTCACCGGAATCTGGAGATATTCAACCAGAAAATTCATCGTCACTTCAGAAGATAAAGTACCATGGCGGTTACACGCGCATCGTCATTGCAACGACGCCATGAACCGCCCTCCTCACATCCTAGAAGCCCGACGACGCATCAGCAGTAGAAAATGGCATAACCACCGTCCACAACCAACGACCACCGGGAACGAAGCTAATCATCCTCTAAACCTAATCCTAACCGCATGCAAACTACAAAGAATCGTCAGAAGGAGTAACAAAGCACAAAATCGACGAACTTACTTGATTGATGAAGTAGGTAGACGGTTGCCCGAAGCCTGATACGGTGGCCGGAAAAGCTGACAGCGCGAACGGGCAAGAGCTCTGAAGGAGACGAAGAGAAACGAGAGAGAAAAATTCAAAATGAAACGGGTTTCCCCCTTTTATACAAAGGGGCACATGCAACATCACGCCCCCCCCTAAGGTCATCATGGCTATTAACTAGCCATCATTGCCTAGAAACGACTGCACGGAACTATAGGTACACATGGCATCCCAACGTTTCCAGTTCCTCATAACCGTTAGTCTCCCCGTCCGATAGGTAGATCTATCACGACCAGGAACATCACAGACACTAAAAGCAACGAGCACCACGAAGCAGCTTCCTCCGTGCACCCGTTTTAGCTCCCCGGAGTAGCGAGCTGTCCTTAAGTCATCACTCCCATGCTCAGGAGTAACAACTTGGGGGGCTCCTGTTCTGGACTGGACCAATGGCCAGGCACGACCCAATCCACTCCTGCTACAGCATCGACCCAATTGCCTAAGTCCAATCCACAGAGGGGCACAAGTTACCTTTATGCCCCTACAACCGGGCAAGGACTACACTGACCTCCCCGGATCTACTGCCCATTATGCACAGGCTCATACACTCCCCGAGCAGCTAGGGGCAGGTGCCCAAGACTACACCTATGCCCGACATAACGGCTAGTTTTGGGCATTCTACTCGACATAACGACTAGTTTGGGCAGTTACCTATTTCTTCGGGAAAACGGTTATCCCCCCCCCCCCCCCCCCGAAAATAGGACCGTTGGCCACGCGCTAGGGGCACTCTATAAACCCTATCGCTTGAGAGGGTCAGGTATCAATATTCACCCTACGAACTAATACTTTGTACTTGCCCCTTTTCTTTGACCCTTTCTTACTTGAGCGTCGGAGTGCCTTGCAGGTACACCCCCTCCTCCTCTCCATACGACCAGCATCTCAGACGTCCTTGGTGGCCCACTTCAACAGGATCTGATCCAATACCCGTGATCATATCCCAATCGCATTCATGTTACTCGATGATGGCCATTTTTTAATCTCTTGACGATAACCTAGAGCTTCCTTGTTAAAGAACATAAAAAATTCATAACTTTTTCACAACAACGTTTTATAATCAGGTCTTGATCTTAATGAAACCAAAGATAGATGCATATAATTTTCCATTAGAAGTTTTTGACAAACAATCTCTAGCTTTAGACGTTTCTAAGCTATAAGTTAAGAAATTTCTAGCAGCTTTCCCACTCCATGGGTTGCTGGGCGTCTTGGATTTCCTGTGATTATGTATCAAAAACTACATAACAGGGATAAAAGCTAATCACATTTAATTGAATCACTATATTAACTTGTTTTTTTTTCTTCACCAGCAAATCTTACCAGACAATCTGAACATTATAAATAGTAGCATACTTTCAATTTGAAAAAAGAAAAATACTCAAATTGGTCCCTTAAATTTACCTCAGGGTTCAATTTGATCCCTAAATTTTAAAAAGTTTCAAAATAATCCCTTAAATTTTAAAATGGTTTCATATTAGTCCTCGCCGTAAATAACCCTCAAATGTCTGTTTATGTGTGCAGACGTGGCAGATGAGTCGGCATATTGGTTCATCTTCTTTGTTAAGACAGTGATAATGTTCATTTCAGCCCCAAATTGCTTCACAAATTCGACCTAGGGCTAGGGCAAACTGCAAATAGAGATTCAAGCATGAAATCAAGTGGACCTTTGTCATTGCTGAAACAGAAAAACCGAAGAAGGTGGCTGTTCTTTGAAGGAAGGTTTGAATATGTATACAAGCTCCGGTTGAAAACCCTTATGTCATTGTGGGGACCTGACCGTTCTTCGAAGGGCAGCAACTGTTAAGAACTATGGAAAACATTTCTGGAGTTGTCCTAATTATAAGGTATATTTCATGTGAATTTGATGTTTGTACTTTGGAAAATACATGTTGCTGCAACTATTTGATTTGTAGCCTATGAATTTTTTAGGGATCTTGCCATGGTGGGTGTGGTTTCTTTGGTTGGTTTTATGAAGATGTTGGAGATAAGAAGGAGCGGTTTTGGATGGATAGAATTGAAAAGCTATCAAAGGCAATTGCAGAAAGGAAAATGGTGAATGAAAAACTTGGAAAAGTTGAAGCAGTTGAAAGATGGTTAGTTTTATAAAGACGTTGGAGATGAGAAGGAGCAGTTATGTGTATCAGTTTGTACCAGTTGAAATAAATGTGTATCAGTTTGTACAAGTTGAATTAAATAAACAAGTTTTAAATTTGTATCAGTTGTTTGTATCAGTTTGTACCAGTTGGAATGAATAGACAAGTATTAATTTTTATAATGAATTTGGTATTGCATTGTTGTATCAGTTGTTACAATTTGTTGTTGATGTGTTTTTGCATTGTTGTATTGCATTGTTATATCAGTTGTTACAATTTGTTGTTGATGTGTTTTTGCATTGTTGTATTGCATTGTTGTATCAGTTGTATCAGTTACTGATAACATTTAAGATAACATTTGTTCCATAATATGTTCCATAATTCAAAATGCCAAAATATGTTCCATAATTCAAAATATGATAACATTTGTTCCATAAGTCATAGCCAAAATACATAAGTCATAGCTTGTGACAGATTTCATAAGTCATACCCAAAATACATAAGTCATAGATTGTGACATATTATATAAGTCATAGTCAAAATACATAAGTCATAGCTTGTGACAGATACCAGATAACAAAGTGAACATAACAAAATGCTAAAGGTTCAAACTTAAACTAACAAAGTGAACATAACAAAATGCCACAGACTTAAACTAAATTTTCTAAGTTGGTGTTAATCTCTTAGTTGGCGTTGATCTCCTTCTTGTTGGCCCAACAATAGTCTTGGCTGCACTCAGTCTTGTGGTAGGTCTTGGTGGTATAAAAGGCTTAGTTGACCTTCTGATTAGTAACTTCTTGACCCTTCCATGAGATGCTGAAGTAGATGATTAGCCCCTCTTAATTGGTTATTTTGCTGCCCTTCCATCAAATGATTGTTGGGATGCATTATTAGCTCCTTGTGTAACTTGCTGGGATGCATGACTGACTCCTTGTGAAGCTTGTGTTGATGGTTGTTGGGATGGCTGCTTTGATGGTTGTTGGGATAGCTGTTGGGATTCATGAGTGACTCCTTGTGAAGCTTGTGTTGATGGTTGTTGGGATGGTTATTGGCTAGATGGTGTCACCTTGCAAGTAAGCTTATTGTGACCTGGTTTCTTACATCTGCTACACTTAACATTGAAACCATTCCTTCTCATTTTTCTGTCTGAACCATCAATCTCACCCTGCTCTAAATTTCTTCTCTTTTTTGGCCTTCCAGGCATCTTCCTATATTTGGGTGGTTGCACATTTGGATACTCAGTCCTTACCCAAAGATTTGAGTCATTAACTGGAAAAATAGCATGTTTATACACTTCCATATATCTTGCTTTTCTATAATAATCTAGAATGTAGTCATCAATTTTATAGTTCCTACTCTTCATAGTTGACAGTGCGTGAACACAAGGTAGGCCTGTCAGATCCCATCTTCTGCATGAACAAATATGCTCCTTCAAGTCTACTGAAAACTTGTCAGCTTGTTTTTCAAGGTGTCTAACCTCAAAGATATGCTCATCAGATATCCTAAAACATAAATATATGATCATTAGACATAGTAGTTTGAAACACTTCATCGGACATAGTATTAAACTTATGTTAAGTTCATGTATATTACCTGACAAGCCAAAGGTTTGTGTATGAGCTGGTTTTTTCAATTTTCCTTCTTATGTTAAGTAACACTTCAACAACTGCCATGTTCTGAAACCTCATCCTATTTGTTGCCCATCTCTCCATCATGTATGTCCTTATTTTTTCCACCATGGTTATCAATGGCTTGGCTCTAGAATCCAGGATTACACCATTAAATGCCTCAGACATGTTATTGAGAACCGCATCACATTTTTTATGTGTCTTGAAGTATGGTTTACTCCAAAATCTAGGTGGGGTGCTCATCATGTGCTTGTAGGCATCTACATTGACATCCATCATTCAGTTCATCTCTCTTTCCCAGGCTTGGTAATATGTTGACTTTGCTACCTTCCAGATGATTTCCTTCAACATCTTACCAAGATATCTTTTCCTGAAATTGTTATAGAGATGTCTGGCACAAAATCTTTGCTCAACTCTAGGTAGCAGTTTATCCATGGCAGGTAATAATCCCTATGCAACCAGGTTTAAAAACACATAAAACATAAGTATAACAAGTAAGAACATAAGCATAATAAGTAAGAACATAAGCATAACTGAAATAACATAAGTATACATTTTGTTTATCAGAAATAAAAGTGTATGTGAGGCATTTTTCTCTCCCACCAAGGTCATCAATAAGCAGCTCCAAGAACCATGTCCAGCTATCCTTATTTTCACTTTCAACTACTGCAAATACTATTGGTAGCATTTGATCATTTGGATCTCTACTTATTGCTGCCAAGATTTGACCTCCACATAGCCCTTTCAAAAAAACATCCATCAAGGCCAATGAAATGTCTGCATAATTTGAAGTTTTTCTTACAAGATGCAAATCATATGTATAGCCTTCTAAAATGGGGTCTTTGATCATCAATACTCTCTTGTGCAGGTTGGACATTCAGTTTCATAGTAGATCCTGGATTTGATCTCAATAACTCAGTAGTCATAAATCCTTGTATAATCCCCTAGGAAAGAACCATCAACCATGTCTCTAGCAGCAAATCTAGCTTTTATGGCTTTAGTCTTATTGAACCCCACATTCCACTTCTTTTGTGTATTTTCCTTTATGTCCTTAAGCTTCAATCTAGGGTTGGTTTTCAATGAATTATGTATCCTTTTGCCTAACCATTTGGTACTCGTCATCTTCACATTGTACTCCTTACTGCAACTATTATTTTCTATTATCTTCCTTAGTTACCAAGAATCTTCATTAGGTAACTTAGCACAGTAATCTTCTCACTCACATCTATCCTTACACCTAACCCTCACTGTAACACCCCCTTTCTATCTCCCCCAAATAATCAAATAAATATTTAGGCACATATTAAAAATTTCGTCAGAGTATAATTATAACATAGTATAAAAGAGGTATGTCACATTATACATTCAATTAAAACATACAACACCTGCTCAACCATTGATATGCAACAGTGGGGTAACTTTGCAACAGAGGAATTAGTCCTTACACCCACATTTCAATATTTAGAATAAAAGCGGAAAATCTAAACATTGAATAACAACTGACATATGTACATATACATATATACATCATCAAATATTGTCCACCAACATAATTCATGTTTACATAAAAATTTATCAACAAGATACATGTACAAATGTATCACAAAAGAATCATAGCCATCCTAGCTACCCGGTGGTACATATCAGAGCCGACCGACCAAAAGAATGAAGACACGCTTCACAAAAAGACCACCAGCATACCTACTCTGCAATGCCTCATAGAGCATCATAAAACAGCAGAAGGGTGAGAAATATTATCATAATAACAATGCATATAATTATATATCTTAGCATGAAAATACACATATTTCACATTCTAACCACAATTCATCCCAACTCACTCATAGACATCACAATGTTTATATATATATATTCACAACCAAGCATATACATCATGCCTACTTTCATAATTCTTATCATTCCACATAAACATACACATTTATGTTTATTCATCAATGCACCATTATAAAGAAGATAAATGCAAATCATAGAGACCGACTCACGACTCTATGCAAATGCAATGCAGTACCGACTCAATCATCTCAAGTTCACTCAGGAACTCTGCTGGAACCATCGCTCGTTACATCACTGTAACTCCCCGTCGGGCATACGATGTTCCCCGTCGCTCACACCCCACACGGGCACACGACGTTTATGGATCGCTCACACCCCACACGGGCACACGACCCGATCGCTCACACCCACCTGGGACACACGATCATCTATAATCATCGCTCACACCCCACATGGGCACACGACGTTATAGCGGATTCCCTCTGGAACCAACCGTCGCTCACACCCCACACGGGCACACGACGTTACAACGGATTCTCATCGGAATCCCTCAACACAAGAATGTACATCATTATGCTTCACAGACAAAATGACTCCAGACATTCTTGAAATGCATACATATTCACAATATATTCATGCATTCATCTCATACAATCACATACAATCTATATACATTCACATCAATGCACTATTGTATGATTCACATCCAAACACACATTCAAAACGGTAAAAGTCGCTAAATAACACTATTCCCGACTTTTCCGACTTATTTAATGGGCTAAAAATTTCCAAATCATCATAATAAGAATGTACAGCTCAATAGCTTCACAACGATACCAAGAATGTAAAAATCGGATAATCGGAACAAAAGTTACGGACGAAAACGAAAAACACATTTTGAAAAATCTCATTTTTACAATTGGCCTGACCATACGCGTATCACCATTCTCATACGCGTATGGCCCCAATTCCTCGCCATTCCCATACGCGTATCACCAATGCCCATACGCGTATGGACAGAATCGTTTTCCTTCACAAATTTCACGTTTTAAAGCCCATACGCGTATGCCCAATCACCATACGCGTATGGCCAGGCAAAATGCAGAAAAAAATTCTGCAGAACGTGGTTCTGCGTTTTTCACTCCCAAAATCATCCAATTCATCATCTAAACTCAGAAAAATACCAATTGATAACATCCATATCAGTATTCAAACCTTAAACAACATCAACAACACATTTATGCATACAAGAACATGTTTTGATCATCATTCACAACAATTTCTACATTCATGGTTTATGCAAAAACTCATGAAAATCAACAACAACAACAACACAATCATACATAAAGATATACATTGATAAGATAATAAGATTTCACACCCTTACCCCGGATTCCAAGCTTACTAGTTGATTGTTCTTGATGATTTCCTAGTTCCCCAAGTTTTTCTTCTCTTTCTCTACTTCCTCCTTCTCTTTATCTCTTTTCTTTTTCCTTTCTATTTCTATTTCTATTCTCTTTTTCTTTCTTTTCTATTTTCCACTCAAATACAATTAATTCATTTTCTCTCAAAATTCTACACTTAATCATTTTTCCAACAATGTTTACTAAATTTCTAACTTACTAATAATTGAGAAATGTCTAAAATACCCTCCATTATAATTTCCCCGAAGACTCTCAAAAACGGTAAAATATCACAACATGTCAACATAGCATATTAACACACCAATTTCACCAATAAAATAATTTATCACTCAATTTAAATAAAAGACTCAACAAAATTAGGAATAATTGGAATCGGGGCGTTACAACTCTCCCCCACTTTAGAAATTTTCGTCCTCGAAAATATTACCTTATTCAAACAACTCCGGATACGACTCTCGCATCCTACTCTCTAGCTCCCAAGTCATATCGCCTTCCGCAGCGGCTCCCCACGCTACTTTCACAAGTGCAATATCCTTGCCTCTTAGCTTCTTAACTTCACGGTCCAAAATTCTATTCGGTAAAGTTTCAATCGTAAGGTTATCTCTCACTTCAACCTCGTCCATAGGAATAACATGTGACGGATCCGGAACATACTTCCGAAGTTGCGAAACATGGAATACATCATGCAAATTCGAAAGATTCGGAGGCAACGCCACACGGTAAGCCACAACACCAACTCGTGCAGAAATCTGATACGGACCAATAAATGAGAAGTCAACTTCTTCGACTTCAAAGCACGACCCACACCCATAACCGGCGTAACTCTCAAAAACACATGGTCGCCTTCTTGAAACACAAGATCTTTTCTTCGCTTGTCATGATAGCTCTTTTGTCTACTTTGAGAAGCTTTCATCTTTTCACGAATAAACTTCACTTTCTCCGTCGTTTGTTGTACCATCTCTGGTCCAACTATTTTCCTCTCACTGGTTTCATGCCAACACAAAGGTGTTCGACATCTCCGACCATACAAAGCCTCAAATGGTGCCATACTTATACTTGAATGAAAACTGTTATTATAGGTGAACTCAATCAATGCCAAATAACTATCCCAAGCACCACCTTGCTCGAGCACACAAGCACGCAACAAATCCTCCAACGATTGAATTGTCCTCTCGGTTTGACCATCCATTTGCGGATGATAAGCCGAACTCAATCTTAGCTTAGAACCCAAGGCCTTTTGTAAACTCTCCCAAAACCTCGATGTGAATCTAGGATCTCTATCCGATACAATACTCTTAGGAACTCCATGTAACTTCACAACCGCAAGAATATAAATCTCGGCTAACTTCTCCAAAGGATAACTAATATGAATTGGAATGAAGTGAGCAGATTTAGTAAGCCTATCAACGATTACCCAAATAGCTTTATGACCTCTTTGCGTATTCAGAAATCCCGTGACAAAATCCATCGATATACTATCCCATTTCCACTCCGGAATGTCCAACGGTTGCATCAATCCACTAGGCTTTTGATGTTCTACCTTCGACTTTTGACAAGTTAAGCACGCATAAACAAATTGAGCCACATCCCTCTTTAATCCGGACCACCAAAAGATTTTCTTCAAATCTTGATACATTTTATTCGCTCCCGGATGAATACTTAAGTTACTTCGGTGTCCTTCTTCCAATATCATCTTTTTCAACTCCGCATCATCGGGAATACAAACACGACCACGGAATCTCAAAACTCCAAAATTATCAACCTTGAAATCCTCATTCTCATTCATCATCAAATCAATGAACTTCAAATCCAACTTTTGCTTTTCACACACGGTTGCAAGAAAATCATTTGTAACATGTAGCATACCAAGTCTCACACTTCTCGGCGTCATTTCACAAACCAAACTCAAGTCTCTAAAATTCTCCAAAAGTTCCCATTCTCTCATCATCAATGAGGACATATGTAACGACTTCCGACTCAAAGCATCGGCCACCACGTTTGCCTTACCCGGATGGTAATTCAAACCAAAATCATAATCCTTCAAAATCTCTAACCACCTCCTTTGTCTCATGTTCAATTCTTTTTTATCAAATAAATATTTCAAGCTTTTGTGATCACTAAAAACTTCAAATCTTGCACCGTAAAGATAGTGCCTCCAAATTTTCAAAACAAACACCACGGCCGCTAACTCCAAGTCATGTGTAGGATAATTCTTTTCATGCACTCTCAATTGTCTTGAAGCATATGCCACAACTTTTCCATCTTGCATCTAAACACCACCTAAATCAACCAATGAAGCATCACAATACACAACAAATGGTTCCGTCGGATTTGGCAAAATCAAGATCGGAGCCGTTGTCAACCTTCGTTTTAGCTCATTGAAACTCTCTTCACAATGAATATCCCAAATGAAAGCCTTTCCTTTACAAGTCAACTGCGTTAACGAAAGTGCCAACTTCGAAAATCCCTCAATAAACCTCCGATAATAACCCGCCAAGCCTAGAAAGCTTCAAATCTCCGTAATCGATCTAGGAGCCTCCCATTGCATCACCGCATCAATCTTGGATGGATCAACACTAATACCACTACCGGAAATAACATGTCCAAGAAAACTTACTTCCGACAACCAAAACTCACATTTCGACAACTTAGCATACAATTGTTTCTCTTTCAAAATTTGTAACACAATCCTCAAATGCTCTTCATGCTTCTCTTGAGACTTAGAATAAATCAAAATATCGTCGATGAACACAACCACAAAACGATCCAACTGTTCATGAAAAATACGATTCATGTATTCCATAAACACACCCGGCGCATTAGAAACCCCGAATGGCATCACGGAATATTCGTAATGGCCATACCGTGTCCTAAAGGTCGTCTTTTGAATATCCTCTTATTTCACACGAATCTGGTGATATCCCGATCTCAAATCAATCTTGCTAAAAACACGCGCACCAACCAATTGGTCCAACAAATCATCGATCCTTGGAAGCGGATACTTGTTCTTAATTGTCACCTTGTTCAATTGTCGATAATCAATGCATAACCGCATACTCCTATCCTTTTTCCTTACCAACAATACCGGAGCACCCCAAGGAGAAACACTTGGTCTTACAAATCTCTTGTCCAACAAGTCATTCAATTGCTTCTTCAATTCTACCAACTCCGATGCTGACATACGATACGGTGCCATCGAAACCGGTCTAGTACCCAGAACTAGATCAATAGAAAACTCAACTTCTCTTTTCGGCGGTACATCCTTAATATCCTCAGGAAACACCTCAGGAAAATCACAAACAACAGGAAACACATCAAAGGACACTTGACTATCCACAGACAATGATGCAAACAAACCGAACAATTGAGCTTCGTCCGCTAAAAGTTTCTTCAACTCTTTAGTAGATAAGAAATTCGAGTCTTCGTCCTCTTTCAAAGAAGGAAACCTCACTAACTTATGATAACAATCTATATGAACTCGGTTAAATTGCAACCAATTCATACCCAAGACCACATCCAATCCTTCCAACGGCAAACACACTAGATCCATCTCAAAGTCTTTACCATAAATGGTCAAAGGACACATCAAACAAACCAAATAAGTAGTTACTGACCCCATTGATGGAGTATCAATAACCATCTTACCATCCATCAGAGACAACACAAGATTCAAACGATTTGCGCACTCAGACGAAATAAACGAATGAGTCGCTCCAGTATCAATAATAGCGACTAAAGGTGTACTATTAATAAAGCAAGTACCTTTAATCAGACGGTCTGCACTGGAAGTCTGAGTTCCTGCCAAAGAAAATAGCTTCCCACCAGTTGGAGCTTTCTTCGGATTCGGACACTTCGTGCTAATGTGACCAGGTTCCCCACAATTATAGCACTTCACCATATTCCTTCTACAATCAGTAGTATCATGTCCAAGGCCTC
This sequence comes from Lathyrus tuberosus, assembly GCA_022829125.1. Taxonomy (NCBI): domain Eukaryota; kingdom Viridiplantae; phylum Streptophyta; class Magnoliopsida; order Fabales; family Fabaceae; genus Lathyrus; species Lathyrus tuberosus. Next base: position 1,785,268 of record JALAZF010000446.1, read on the forward strand.
CACAGTTAGAACATTTCACCACAGTCTTCCCACACTCGAATGATTTATGACCCATTTCACCACACTTGTAACACTTAATGGAACCGGAACCTCCTCCTCCAAATCTCTTCTCAAAGTTTCCCCTATGCTTGCCCTTATCAGCGGGCGTCACATAAGGTCCACTTCTAGCTTGTTGCTTTCCCTTCCTCTCATTCAAACTTTTGTAATGTGTAGAACGAGCCTTGCTATCTTCCTCGAAGATTCTACAACATTCCGTCAAATCCGAAAACCTTCTTATCCTTTGATACCCCACAACTTGTTTAATCTCAGGACGCAGACCATTCTCATACTTAATACACTTTGAGAACTCAGCAGTAATCGCGGCATAATGAGGATGGAATTGAACCAACTCCACAAACTTAGCAGTATAGTCCTCCACGGACATACTACCTTGTTTCAATTCAAGGAACTCCATCTCCTTCTTCCCTTTCACACTTTCAGGGTAATACTTCCTTAAGAACTCAGTACGAAATAAATTCCAGGTTACCTCTTCATCATCCACCTCAAGAACTTGACGCATACCGACCCACCAGTTGTCGGCTTCTTCCTTCAGCATGTGAGACCCAAGCCTCACCGTATTCTCCTCCGCACAGTCCATGACTCTAAAGATCCTTTCAATCTCTTTCAACCAAAGTTGAGCACCATCGGGATCAAATCTTCCTTTGAAGACCGGTGGTTGATTCTTCCTGAACTCGTCATTAGCAATCACATTTGGCGCACCTTGCACCGCCCTAGCCATTGCTTCCAAAGCAGCAGCCATCGCATTGTCGTTCCTACCAGCCATATTTTGATCATTCCCAAAAAATGAAAACAAAGTTAAACAACAATTCAACCATCATAACAACAAGACAGACACAACTGACTCAACTCTGGCTCTGATACCACTTAATGTAACACCCCCTTTCTATCTCCCCAAAATAATCAAATAAATATTTAGGCACATATTAAAAATTTCATCAGAGTATAATTATAACATAGTATAAAAGAGGTATGTCACATTATACATTCAATTAAAACATACAACACATGCTCAACCATTGATATGCAATAGTGGGATAACTTTGCAACAGAGGAACGTAGTCCTTACACCCACATTTCAATATTTAGAATAAAAGCGGAAAATCTAAACATTGAATAACTACTAACATATGTACATATACATATATACATCATCAAATATTGTCCACCAACATAATTCATGTTTACATAAACATTTATCAACAAGATACATGTACAAATGTATCACAAAAGAATCATAGCCATCCTAGCTACCCGGTGCTACATATCAGAGCCGACCGACCAAAAGAATGAAGACACGCTTCACAAAAAGACCACCAGCATACCTACTCTACAATGCCTCATAGAGCATCATAAAGCAGCAGAAGGGTGAGAAATATTATCATAATAACAATGCATATAATTATATATCTTAGCATGAAAATGCACATATTTCACATTCTCACCAAAATTCATCCCAACTCACTCATATACATCACAATGTATATATATATTCACAACCAAGCATATACATCATGCCTACTTTCAAAATTCTTATCATTCCACATAAACATACACATTTATGTTTATTCATCAATGCACCATTATAAAGATGATAAATGCAAATCATAGAGACCGACTCACGACTCTATCCAAATGCAATGCGGTACCGACTCAATCATCTCAAGTTCACTCAGGAACTCTGCTGGAACAATCGCTCGTTACATCACTGTAACTCATCGTCGGGCATACAATGTTCCCCGTCGCTTACACCCCACACGGGCACACGACGTTTATGGATCGCTCACATCCCGTACGGGCACACGACCCTTTCGCTCACACCCTACCTGGGCACACGATCGTCTATAATCATCGCTCACACCCCACATGGGCACACGACGTTATAGCGGATTCCCTCTGGAACCAACCGTCGCTCACACCCCACACGGGCACACGACGTTACAACGGATTCTCATCGGAATCCCTCAACACAAGAATGTACATCATTATGCTTCACAGACAAAATGACTCCAGACATTCTTGAAATGCATACATATTCACAATATATTCATGCATTCATCTCATACAATCACATACAATCTATATACATTGACATCAATGCACTATTGTATGATTCACATCCAAACACACATTCAAAACGGTAAAAGTCGCTAAATAACACTATTCCTGACTTTTCCGACTTATTTAATGGGCTAAAAATTTCCAAATCATCATAATAAGAATGTACAGCTCAATAGCTTCACAACGATACCAAGAATGTAAAAATCGGATAATCGGAACAAAAGTTACGGACGAAAACGAAAAACACATTTTGAAAAATCTCATTTTTACAATTGGCCTGACCATACGCGTATCACCATTCTCATATGCGTATGGCCCCAACTCCTCGCCATTCCCATACGCGTATCACCAATGCCCATACGCGTATGGACAAAATCGTTTTCCTTCACAAATTTCATGTTTTAAAGCCCATACGCGTATGCCGAATCACCATACGCGTATGGCCAGGCAAAATGCAGAAAACAATTCTGCAGAACGTGGTTCTGCGTTTTTCACTCCCAAAATCATCCAATTCATCATCTAAACTCAGAAAAATACCAATTGATAACATCCATATCAGTATTCAAACCTTAAACAACATCAACAACACATTTATGCATACAAGAACATGTTTTGATCATCATTCACAACAATTTCTACATTCATGGTTTATGCAAAAACTCATGAAAATCAACAACAACAACAACACAATCATACATAAAGATATACATTGATAAGATAATAAGATTTCACACCCTTACCCGGATTCCAAGCTTACTAGTTGATTGTTCTTGATGATTTCCTAGTTCCCCAAGTTTTTCTTCTCTTTCTCTACTTCCTCCTTCTCTTTATCTCTTTTCTTTTTCCTTTTTATTTCTATTTCTATTCTCTTTTTCTTTCTTTTCTATTTTCCACTCAAATACAATTAATTCATTTTCTCTCAAAATTCTACACTTAATCATTTTTCCAACAATTTTTTCTAAATTTCTAACTTACTAATAATTGAGAAATGTCTAAAATACCCTCCATTATAATTTCCCCGAAGACTCTCAAAAACAGTAAAATATCACAACATGTCAACATAGCATATTAACACACCAATTTCACCAATAAAATAATTTATCACTCAATTTAAATAAAAGACTCAACAAAATTGGGAATAATTGGAATCGGGGCGTTACACTCACCCTAACCTTGTTATTTTTAGTGAACTTCAAGTTCCTACCAGCTTAGATTGCATATGAGCTTATAGCTTCCTTGAAATCAGCTTTGGTAATAAAGTACATTCCAACCTCCCATTTGCAATTGAACATGTCTTTTTGTAACTTGAACATGGGGTACTTTTTTCTCCTAACTCCACTACTATCATCAGTATCACACCCATTTTATAAATCCTCACTTTCATTATTACTACCTTTAAACTCATCTTTGTTTTCCTCCAATTTTATTTACATTTTTTATTTGTTCCTCTCTTGGTCATCATCTTCATTCACATAGTCAATTAAATCATCCCCGTGATCCTCATCCAAATCATCATCATACTCATGTGATTCGTCATCAAATGCTACCTCCACTGCACTATCATAATTGAACCTTTCATCCTCACTATCATCAGAACTAAAAACATCATTGACCTCACTGCCACCTTGTCCATTATCATCATCTCCATTAGTTTCCATAACAGCATTTTCACTAATAACATTTTCCATAACAGCATTTTCCCCAACAGCATTTTCACTAACAACATTTTCCAAAACAACATTTTCACTAACAACATTTTCCATAACATCATTTTTCCTTACACTATTCTTACCACTATCATCACCTTCCATCAGCTCAATTTCCTTCAAACCCCCATTAGTTGTTTCCTCATACATTGCAGCAATGACTTGTTCGGTCTCATCCACAATTTCATTTTGCTCTACTACTATATCACCAACAGGACCATCATAGTAATCAAGTTGTGACAATGTGTGTTGAATATAGATGTCAACACTAAGATGCACCCTAAAGAGATCAGCAATCTCTAGGGCACCTTTGTCATCAACCAACAAGTTCATCCCAAAGGTTGGATCCCTATAATATATTTCCTCAATCGAATTGTACCCTAAATCCTTAAAACATCCTAACAATTCAAAATAACTTCATCTATCAGCATCTATTTTCAACTCGGCAATCTGGCCCCCTTCGTACACACTCAATTTGTCATCAACAAATTCACCAATGTGATGGATTTTTAGGTTCAAATACTCAGCCATTTCAACTTATGTCCTATGTCCAAAAAGAAGCGCAGAAAAAAAGGCAGATTTCAAATACGAAGTTGATAACTCTAAAACTATAAAAACCCTAAAACGAACAAAGTAAAAAATCACTTAAATCACTAGAAGTCATACCTGATTGTCTTCGATTTCAACTTGAAGAGTAGAGATTGCATCAAATCGCAGCAGAATCACCTTCAACATGCAACAATGGCTACGCTAGGGTTCACTTCCTTTAATTCATTTCCTCCTTCTGAGAACAATGCATTCGTTTCACTTCCCATTTCATTTTTAGGCTTACAAATTCCACATGGCATCCACATGGCATGAATACTCACACATCACTCTCACGTGTGCGCCAAGTGTACAATCACATTGACTTTGACTAACGGTGTTGACGGTAAGGACTAACGTGACACAATTTTAAAACTTAAGCGATCACTTTAGAAATTTTAATTTAAAATTAAGGGACCAAATTAGACCTCGAGATAAACTTAAGGAACCAATTTGAGTATTTTGCCTTTAAAAAAATATATTAAAACATACCACTTTATATTAACTCAATTTTAGCTACAAACAATTCATTAAAAAAAAAGTTCCATTAAATGATGACTACTGCAATCGTAGTGTTGCTACTGCCATGTATTTGAAATAATATTGATAAAATTGTCAATAATATTATAATTTTGTTAGTTAATTTGATGGTTTAATTAATCATGACTGTGTATCTAATTGATCATAAATGGATTAATATTATTTTTGTATGTTAAGCTTTTTAGATGTAATAATTCTTAAAATACTGTTTTATGCTATGGAATGGGCAAGGAGCATGCAGCTAGGCCATGTTATATTGGAATCCGATTGCAAGCAGTTAGTAGATGCATCATGTAGTAGTAGTAGTAGCAATGTTTATGAGTTTGGCTCTATTGTGTTTATGTGTAGAAGTAGTCTTTTTATTCAAACAAATTACAAGGTTAATTAGGAGACAAGCCAATCTTGTTTCTAACACTCTAGCTCGAGTGTCACGTTTTAAGCCAATCTTGAATTGATTATTTAGTCCATAATGAAATGGTATAAGCTCCCGGGAGGACCTTTGATAATCTGTGTTTGCACATTATTGTGCCCTGTTAGATAAAGATACCATGTTTAGACTCTATACGCCACTTGCAGTAATCTTCTTTTGCAGCTGAAAATTATTTATGAGCCACTCAATTTTAGCACATCAGTCCCGTCAATACCTCATAGTCATTACACAATGCGTCACCTTCAAAGAAACTGAGACCAAGCAAGACTGCTTGCAAATCTCTAAACCATAGCAGTCCACTGTAAACACATAAGAAATGTGTCTAACTTTCCCATTCAATTCATCCTTTTAGTTTCTAAGACAATGCTTCTAACTCCTCCTCTTTACTAAGAAATTAGATATCTTCAAATGCCAATTTGATTAATCCTTATCAGCTAACTATATTTCCTCTTCAGCTTCAATTCTTTTCCTAAATACTGACTTCAAATTCCATCTTGGTATTACTTTGATGAACTTTAAAATGATAGGATTGTTGAAAGCTGTTAAAAGCTGTATTTTTTTGGAAGTTTTGCAACTGCTAATCGATTAGCAGGATGTTGCTAACCGATTACAGCTGATGCAGTTCCAAAAATAACAGTTTTAACAGCATTTGCACTTTAGTTGTAATTTTTAGTTTTTGTTGTATTCTCTCATGTATAAATACATTGATGTATTCCCATTCAATAGTTAATGCCAATTTTAATCCTCACTATTACTCTCTACCCTAATTCTCTCTCTCTCTCTCAATTCATCTTCTTCCCCAAGTTTCTTTCCCCATTGTTACTACCTTCCCAAATTCTGGTTTATGTTTTTGATTGTCCTAACATTTGGCATCAAGAGCTCTGGTTATTGATCCTAATCCGCTGCAACAACAATGGCTACCGTTTCCAATGATCGAATTCCCACCAATCTCCCAATTCTTGATTCGAAGAACTACGACAAATGGGCGAAACAAATGAAGGTTTTGTTTGGTTATCAAGAGGTTCTTGAGATCGTCATCAATAGAGTTACACCGTTAGGGGCAGATGCTAGCGATGCTCGTAGGGCTACATACAAGGAAGAAAAGAAGAAGGATTACAAAGCTCTATTCTTGATTCATTCGTGTGTTGATAACGACAATTTCGAGAAGGTTGGTGATTGTGAATCCGCGAAGCAAGCATGGAAAATCTTGGAGAAAGCGTATGCCGGTGCTGTCAAAGCGAAGGTGGTAAGGTTACAAACTTACAAACGTCAATTCGAATTAACGCAAATGGAGGACAAAGAAACGATCAATGATTACATCACGCGCATTACCCGGTTAGTCAACCAAATCAAGTCATGTGGCGAAACGATCCTTGAGCAGAATGTTGTATCGAAAGTGTTGCGTTCGTTAACATCACGTTTCGATAACATTGTTGTGGCTATTGAGGAGTCGAAGGATCTAACGACTTTGAGCAAAGATGAGTTGCAAAGTTCGTTAGAGGCGCATGAACAAAGGATGGATGAGAGAAGTGCCGACAAAGCCAAAGCGGAGATCGCTTTGCAAGCGCGTTTACATGAGAAGAACAAGAGATCGAAGGGGAAGTGGACTTCTAAAAGTAAGAAGAGTTTTGGTGGAAAAGATCCACAAAATTCAAAGAGTGAAGGAAGCTCCAAGGAGGGTAATCAAAGCACTCATAAGCCGTTTGACAAAAGTTCTGTGAAGTGTTACAATTGTCAAAAGCTTGGACATTTTGCGAAAGAATGTCGCTCAAAACGCAAGGAAAAGGATGCAGATGAGGCTAAGGTTGCTAGGGAAGAGGTAGATGATGAAGATACCCTTCTTGTGATGATTACGGAAGAGAATTATGGCATTGTTGGTGCTGCTGGCAGCAGCTACTGTGATGACAGTTTGCGGGACAGCAGTTGTACTGTGTCGGAAAGTGGCGGAAAAATGCGTTCGGGTCGAAATGCATTGTTTACCATGAGTGATGGAGTTCAAAGTAAAGATGAGTGGTACTTGGATTCCGGTTGTTCAACACATATGACGGGTCGAAAGGATTGGTTTGTGCAAATCAATCAAGCGGCAAAGAGTAAAGTCAAGTTTGCCGACGACACCACTTTAAAAGCCGAAGGGGTAGGAGATGTTTTGATCGGAAGAAAGAATGGTGGACATTCTAGGATCAAAGATGTCTTGTACATACCGGGAATTAAGTGTAATCTTTTAAGCATTGGCCAATTACTTGAAAGAGGATACTTAATTCGGTTGGAGAACAAGATGTTACGCGTTTTAGATTCAAATGGTGTGTTGATTCTAAAAGCGCCGATGGCTGCCAATAGAACTTTTAAGGTTGAGTTAAAGGTTATGGAGCATCGTTGTTTAGCTACCGCGGCAAGTAGAGATGAGTGGTTATGGCATTACCGTCTTGGTCACCTTAATTTTAGGGATCTCAAGATGTTGCAACAAAGTGGAATGGTAACGGGGCTGCCACAGATTAGTGTTCCGACAGAATTGTGTGAGGAATGTGTGACAAGTAAGCAACACAAGAATGTGTTTAGCAAGGATGCGGGTCGAAGAACTAAAGGCTTACTTGAGGTGGTGTATTCCGATGTTTGTGGACCAATGCAAGTAGAGACTTATGGCGGCAATCGATACTTTGTTACGTTTATTGACGATTTTAGTAGGAAGCTTTGGACATATCTTATCAAGAGGAAGGATGAGGTATTTGGAGTGTTCAAGAGTTTCAAGTCCATGGTGGAGCGTCAAAGCGGTCGGAAGCTCAAAATTCTCAAAACGGATGGTGGAAGCGAGTATACCTCTAGTGAGTTTGGGAAGTTTTGTGATCTTGAGGGTATCGTGCGTGAGGTGGTGCCTCCATATACGCCTCAACAAAACGGAGCTGCCGAGAGAAAAAATCGTACAATAATGAACATGGTGCGCAGTATGCTTTGTGGGAAGAAATTGCCTAAGGAATTGTGGGGTGAGGCCGTGTCTACAGCCACCTACTTGTTGAATAGGTGTCCTACTAAGAAGCTGGAGAAGATCACACCAGAAGAGGTTTGGAGTGGTTTCAAGCCAAGTGTGGATCATTTGCGCGTTTTTGGATCGATTGCATATCGTCATGTACCGAATCAACTTAGAAAGAAGTTGGATGATAAAGGTGAGATATTGATATTTGTTGGATATCACTCTACTGGAGGGTACAAGTTGTTTGATCAGAAGAATCGGAAAATCGTGATAACCCGGGACGTGCTGTTTGACGAAATAAAAACTGCTGAAACAGCAGGTGTAATCGATTACACAGATGTTGCTAACCGATTACAGCCTGCTGAACAGCAGCAGTTTGTTGATTTGTTTGATGCAGAGGGTTCCGATGCCGCTGTACTTGCACCTACTGAAGCGGAAAATGCTGTTGTGAATAATGGTAGACCAGTGAGGCAAAGAGCCTTGCCTCATAGACTCCGAGATTGTGAGAGGTTCCAAGATAATGAAGTGAATAATGATGGTGATTTTGTTCATTTCGCACTTATGGCCGAATCTGAACCAGTAAATGAGGAGGAAGCCTTAAGTGATCCTAAGTGGATATGTGCAATGAAAGAGGAGCTGGAATCTATTGAGAAAAATGGTACTTGGGAGTTGGTCGATTTACCACATGGAAAGAAACCGATTGGTGTGCGATGGGTCTATAAAGTCAAAGCAAATCCTAAAGGTGAAGTAATCAAGTACAAAGCTCGATTAGTTGCCAAAGGGTTCTTGCAACGTGAGGGGATAGACTATGAGGAGGTATCGCACCAGTGGCTAGATTGGAGACTATTCGTTTGGTTGTTGGAATTGCGCATAGCAACAATTGGGTGATTTACCAAATGGATGTGAAATCCGCGTTTTTGAATGGTCCTCTTGATGAGGAGGTTTATGTGGGACAGCCACCCGATTTCGTGATCAGAAATCAAGAGAAGAAGTACTACAAGCTACACAAGGCGTTATATGGTTTGAAACAAGCTCCGAGAGCTTGGAACAAACGTATAGACGACTTTCTTATTGACATCGGTTTCAAACGGTGTGTATCCGAACATGGTGTTTATGTGAGATCGGATACTATTGATGGTGTTATTATACTTTGCTTGTATGTTGATGATCTCTTGATTACGGACAGCAATGATAAGTGTATTTCAAGGTTAAAAGTGGAGCTCATGAGTGAGTTTGAGATGACGGACCTTGGTGTCATGAGATATTTTCTTGGCATAGAGTTTCACAAGTCAAAAGTGGGGCTGCTTATGCATCAAAGAAGGTATGCTCTAGATATCTTGAAAAGGTGTGAAATGGAACATTGTAATGCTTCCAATACACCTTGTGAGGCTAGAGTTCAGCTGTCCAAAAGTGATGATGAGGATGATGTGGATCCAACACTTTACCGGAGTTTGATTGGATCGTTACGGTATTTGTGCAATACTCGGCCGGATTTGGCTTTTAGTGTCGGTATTGCGAGTAGATTCATGGAGAGACCTAAGGTGTCTCACTTGGCAGCGGTCAAGAGGATCCTTAGATATGTGAAGGGTACTCTTGGTTGTGGTATTTTGTTTCCCACATAGGATATGGGTCGCAAATGTACTTTACTTGGCTACACCGATTCTAATTGGTGCGGAGATAAAGATGATCGGAAATCTACGGCGGGGTACATCTTTATGTTCGGTAGTACACCAATCTCATGGTGTTCGAAGAAGGAACCGGTTGTAGCCCTCTCTTCTTGTGAGGCCGAGTACATTGCGGCATCATTGAGTGCTTGCCAAGCTATGTGGTTAGTGAATCTAATGAAGGAATTGGGATGTGGTGATGATGATGCCACCACTGTTTGTGGATAATGTCTCCGCGATAAATCTTGCGAAGAATCCGATTGCACACGGAAGGAGCAAGCATATTGAGATGCAGTTTCATTACTTGAGAGAATTGGTCGGTGATGGAAAGCTTAGATTGAGCTATTGCCGAAGCGAGGACCAAGTTGCGGATTTGTTGACCAAGGGTGTGACAAATGAGGTGTTCAAGAGACTGTTGAAGAGCTTGAGCATGATGGACTTGGAGCAACTAAAGTGAGGTGGTGTGTTGAAAGCTGTTAAAAGCTGTATTTTTGGAAGTTTTGCAACTGCTAATCGATTAGCAGGATGTTGCTAACCGATTACAGCTGATGCAGTTCCAAAAATAACAGTTTTAACAGCATTTGCACTTTAGTTGTAATTTTTAGTTTTTGTTGTATTCTCTCATGTATAAATACATTGATGTATTCCCATTCAATAGTTAATGCCAATTTTAATCCTCACTATTACTCTCTATCCTAATTCTCTCTCTCTCTCTCTCAATTCATCTTCTTCCCCAAGTTTCTTTCCCCATTGTTACTACCTTCCCAAATTCTGGTTTATGTTTTTGATTGTCCTAACAAGGATGTCGACTTTTAACTTGTCCAGTTCTGGAAAAGGTATCATAAGTATTGAAATCAAATTCCAAAATAATTATCATACTCAGAATATATGAAAATTCTAAGACCATTGAGGGTTAAGGACCGGGATGAGACACTGATGGAGCATGCTGCTGCAACGCTTCTGGATGAGGAAGAGACGAGACAGATACCGTTCTGGATTTTATGAATACCTGTCCCAAGGGAGACGTCTTCAGCAGGCTTGTTATACAAGCTGCGCAACTATCTTCAAGTTGAATATCAATGATGTTTAAATTGCTTTTTATTTCATACATACTATATCATCAGAAAAATCTTTTGCAGGTAATATAATTTAGGAAGAGTAAAGAAAAACATTAAAATTTAAAACTTCATATAAAAATATAACGATTTATTTAGTTGATTATCATCAATCAAATGACGATTCAATACATCTAAAAACAAAAAACATGTTCTATTTAAGAATTAAAACATTTCAAACAAGACATTCATCATAACTAGTTAACGAAACATCCCTAAAGGTAAAGCGAAAAGAGTTTTCTCTTTAAGTCATTAAAACAAAAATGAGATGGAGCAGCTGTAACGCCCCGATTTCGATTATTCCAATTTTGTTGAGTCCTTTATTTAATTGAATGTTAAATTATTCTATTTATGACTTTGGTGTGATAATATACTTTTATGCTATGTTATGATGTATTATCTCGTTTGAGAGCGTTTTCGGGAATTTCTGGTATCGCAGGTTCGCCTGGTGAAATGTTGTTGATGATGATCCAAATGTGATTTTGTGTTTATAAATGTGCTTCTAAGGATGTTTACATGTTGGGTAATGGTTTGGATGATGTCTATTGGAGTATGACTGATTTTGATGGGGTTTTGGGTTGGGAGAAAACTCAGAACAGCGTTCTGGGAATTTCTGGTATCGCAGGTTCGCCTGGCGAGGTCTGGCGAATGGGTCAGCGAGGGCTCGCCAGCACTCGCTGTAACGCCCCAGTTTTGCCAGTTTTAGTATTTTATTTAAGTGAGTCGTTTTTTATTATTTTATTATTATATTATTTTATTTTCGACTTTTATCTGAAATTATGTTATTTTTCAATCTTGTGATATTTTATTGCGTTTTGGGAACATTTGCGAGATATTTGAGTGTAGGGGTATTTTGGGCATTTTGATTTATTTTGTACGTTAAGAATAAATAGAAATAGAAAGAGAGAAAAAGTAAAAAGAAAAGAATAGAAAGAGAAGAGAAAGAGAAGTAGAAAGAAAAGAGAAGAGAAGGAGAAGAAGAAAAAGAGGAAAAAACTTGTGATTTAGGAACCGATTCAACCGACTTTTCAAACGCGAATTTATCGGGTAAGGGTGCGAAACTCGATTATACTATGATTGTGTATGATTATGTATGTTTGTGTGGAAGTTTTGTTGGTTTTTCAAATATAGGTCGAAATGAGGTAAACGAGTCGAAATCGATGTTTTCACGGTCGGAAATTGATATAAACTGTATTGTATGATCACACTGTGTGTATGAACAATTGTTGATGGTTGTTTTGCTGTTAGAATTGAATTTGGGTGAAAAATGGGATTTTTGGGGTGGATTTGCGAAGAGGAATTTTTCTGAAAATCGCAGAGCCCGCTCAGCGCGCAGGTGCCCGCTCAGCGCGCTTTTGAAAAAATGTAACCTCACCAGGCAGTAGCGAGCCCGCTCAGCGCGCTCGAGAGGCCGCTCAGCGCGGTCTGGGACTTCAAAATTTTATCTGTTTTCTAAATTCCGTAACTTTTGATCCGTAACTCGGATCGGGACGTTCTTTATACCGTTGGAAAGCTTATGAAACGTTCTTTCTTATAAAAATGGGGTTTTGAGATTGTTGGCCGATTTAATTATGTCAGAAAAGGTGAATAGTGTCGCTTGTCGACTTTTGTCGTTATAAGTGTGCATAATTGATGTGTATTATGTAATGTGCTTTGAAAATGGATATCGTATGACTTGTATGATGTTATATGATGTGAATGCATGTGATGACATGTTGTGGTGATGAATTGTGGCCGAAAGGCAAATAAATGCAATGTGTTGTATATGGTTATATATGCATGTTTGTGACTGCATATATGTGTGAAGATGCATTGGTTGTCATGAGTCCTTGTATGTCAAGCATCATGATATGCATCATTGTTGCGTCCAGTGGGATGGCGTTTCCAGTGGGGAATCAGCTATAACATCGTGTGCCTCGAAAATATGAAAGGTATGAATAGCCTGAGGACTTAAAGTGATGGTTATAGACGATCGTGTGCCCCTCTTGTGGTGGTGTGAGCGATCGGGTCGTGTGCCCCTCTTGTGGTGGTGTGAGCGATCCATAAACACCGTGTACCCCTCTTATGGTGGTGTGAGCGGTGGGTGAACATCGTAGGCCCGACGGGGAGTTACAGTTATGTAACGAGCGATGGTTCCAGCAGAGTTCCTGAGTGAACTAGTGATGAGATATGAAATCTCGGAGTCGGTACCGCATTTGCATTTGCATAGAGAGTCGTTGTGTCGGTCTCTTTGCATCTGCATGAATTATGATTGCATTGGTTATATGTGGAAAATCCTGATTTGGTTGATTATGTGTGAGACATTGTGATATGCATTTGTGATAAATGTACTGGGCATGATTAATATGCAATTGGGGATGAAGACATTGTGTGATTGAGCGGTGATAGCATTTGTGTATTGATGTGCATTCGTGTTAAATGCATTGAATTATGAATGATATGTTTCGTATATAAACATATGCATGATGTGTGAATATGTGATTATGTGAATATAATCTGTATATGCCTTATGTGTTGGCATGTGATAACTGTGGTGAGAATATTGAATATGTGTATTTTTATGTTGAAATATATAATTATATGCATTTATAGTATGGTTGTTTTTCTCACCCTTCTGCTCGTTTTATAATGCTCTATAAGGCATTGCAGATTAGAGTTGCTGGAGGTCTTTGGTGAAGCTTTGTGTCTTCACCCTTTTTGTCGGTCGGCTCTGATATGTGACACCGGGTAGCTAGGGTGGCCGTTTGTGTTTATTGTGTAATATGTATATTTTGTTTTGTACATGTACAACTTGGTGTATGACAAACTTTTTACATGATATATGTATATATGTTAATCAGATTTTAGATTTTCCGCTTTAATTCTAATTTTTGAAAATGTGGGTGTAAGGAACAAAGTTTCCTCTGTTGATTGCTACCCCACTGTTGCATATCTTTATGGGCAGGTGTTGTATGTATGTTTGGTTTCAATTTGATGTGATTCTCCCGTCTATGCCATGTTTTTAAATATGCTCTGATCAAATTTTGAATTTTCTTTTATTGCTTTAAATGCATGTTTATTGGGGGTGTAGATTGGGGGCGTCACATTAAGTGGTATCAGAGCCAGTCTGTGTCAGTTGTGTCAGTCCTTGTTGGTCTTTGTGGTTCGGTGAGCTGTTTGTTAAACCATAGTTGCTGTTATTAGAAATGAACAGAATATGGCTCGGGCTGTGCAGGGTGTACCGAATGTTGCGGGTAATAATGAGTTCGGGATGAACGAACCGCTTATCTTCAAGGGAAGATATGATCCTGATGGTGCACAATTTTGGTTTGAGGAGGTTGAAAGAATCTTCCATGTGACGGATTGTGCTGAAAAGGATAAGGTGAGACTGGGTACTCACATGCTGGAGGAAGAAGCAGCTGATTGGTGGGTTAGTTTACGCCAAGCGTTGGAAATGGATGAGGAAGAAGTTACTTAGGATTTATTTGGCCGAGAGTTTCGGAGGAGGTATTATCCTGAAGGTGTGAAGGAAAAGAAAGAGATTGAGTTCTTGGAGTTGAAACAAGGCAATATGTCCGTGGTTGACTACACTGCAAGGTTTGTGGAACTTGTGCAGTTCTATCCTCACTATCCGGAAGCGACTGCTGAATTTTCTAAGTGTGTGAAGTATGAGAACGGATTGCATCCGGAGATTAAACGGGCAATCAGTTATCAGAGGATTAGAAGGTTTTCTGATTTGGTGGACAGTTGTAGGAGTTACGAAGAGAATCATAAGGTGCGTGCTACTCCCTATGAGAATGTGAATGACAGGAAAGGGAAACAACAATCTCGTAGTGGGGGAGGAATGTCTAGTCCTCCAAGGTGTTACAGTAAGTGTTACAAGTGTGGGGATGTAGGACATCGTCAGATGGATTGTAGGAGGAATAAACTGAAATGTTCCAAGTGTGGAGGTTCGGGACATGTCGCAGTTGATTGTAGGAGAATTGGGGTGAAGTGTTTCAACTTCGGTGAAACAGGTCATATCAGTACGGGGTGTACGAAACAGAAGAGAGCTCAGACTGGTAGGAAGGTTGTTGCATTGGCAGGAGATGAGACTACTAGTGCGGATCGTTTGACTCAAGGTACTTGTTTATTAATAGTATGCCTTTAATTGCTATTATTGATATTGGGACGACTCATTCGTTTATTTCGTGTGAGTGCGTGAAGTGTTTGAATTTGTTGTTGTTTTCTTGGGGTAGTAAGATGGTTATCGATGTTTCTGCATAAGGGTCTGTAATTACTTCTCTGGTTTGTTAAAATTGTTCTTTGAGCATTTGTGGTAATGGCTTGGGATGGAATTAGTGTGTTTACAGTCGGAAGGATTAGAATGAGATAAGTGGGGGAGAAGCTGGTACTTCTCCATGTTGTTTCAGGTGTAGGGCGTTGGCTCAAGGTGTCATGTATTGCAAGGTTATAAGTGTGGTTTCTAGTTCAAGAAGGGATGCAAAGGTAAGGATTATGTCAACTAAGGAATTGTGCCTTAGGTAGTTTTGTGTATAGGATGTAGTGGATGCTATTATAGTTTGGGGGAGACGGTTTATGCCCCATCATGATTGTCGGCTGTCTATTGACAAATTGAGGAACTGATCACCCTTAATCTCTTGTTGATAGCAGACGGGAATTATGTTGGATGGAATGGACGTGTCTTTCCGGCTTTGATAGTGGTGCGGAATGGATTACTTGGAAGGGAAAGAGTTGGTTACAGATCGCGTTGTTGAGTCGATGAGGATTCTTATATCAGAAGATGAGACGGATTAGAGGTTTGAGTGTGTGGATTAAGTGGGAATGTCTCTGAGGGATAATGATTAGGTATTACTAAGAGTTGTTCTCAGAGAGTAGAGTGTGAACTTAGTTGGACAATAGTGAACGGTCGAGGCTATAGCTGCTAAGTGAGTAGTATGGGAACTTGCGGTTGTGTTTTTCATAGCTTAAGTTTTGAATTGTGACGAATCGCAAACGATTTGAAATTCTTGGATAGTTCCTTTTCGGTTGGTTGTTGCGATAGGATGGAATTTGGATTGTCAAGAGCAGGAATTTTGTGTGGGGTACGGACAGTGGTATATGGTGACAATTGAGAATAAGTGTTTACTTTCAGGATTAAGTAAAGGGTATGGTATTGGTTGAGTTTGATTGGAATTACAATTGTCGGAATGTTTGATAAGCGTAGTGATGGTTTGAGTAGAGGCTTCGAAGTTAGTTAAAGGTGATTAGAAACTTTTTGGATTTTGTCGGTTATTACCGAAGGGTATGGAAGGCTTTTTACAAGAGTAAGTGTTTTCGTTACTTCAGTTGACTTGCAAAGGTGAAGTCGATTGTTCGGGATGCATCTTGATGAGTGTAGTTGGTGGTATTATGTTGGATTATATTGGAAGTATTATCTTTATGATTCTAGATTCGAAGTGTTTGGTAATTACAAGAATATTGAATACTGGTTTGGTTTGAAGGTATAGAGACAACGAGAATGGTTGGAATTGTGATGAGTTATGAATTTGACTTGGATTATCATTTGTGAAGAGTTATTGTTGTATCAGAGGAGTTAAGTCGGAAATTTCTATGTATGTCTGTTTTAATGGTCCGAGAATTTGAGTTATTTGAGCAGTCCAGAGGCTTGTGTCTGGTGTGTGAGATAACACAGAAGAGTGTGAGAATGGAAATATTAAAAATGAACAGGGGTTTGGTGAGTATGCGAAAGAGTTAGACTTTGGACGTGAGATTGGTAGTTTGGATGGTTACGGGTCATCAGAGTGCGCAGCGGAAGCGTGATGTGGCACATTTCGTATATGTGTGTCTGACTTGTAAGAGTTCTTAGGTTGAACATTGGAAATCTGTAGGAATGATGAGATCAATGGACGTTTCGAAATGGAAGTGTTAGGTGAAAGGTTTGAATGGTATTCAGGGGATACTAAGTAGGTGGATGGTTTGGTGGTATGTACGATTGGTGAATCCTAGCCTTGATATAATAAGGATGTGCGACAAGGGTGTTGGTATTTTGGTTTTGTTGATGTTGTTGAGACCTTGTGGCATCGTGGAACTTCAGGTTCTTGTTGGTGTTGTTGCCTCGTTTCCATCGTGTTGGTTCGAGTGCGAGTGGCTAATTCCTTTGTGGGGAATTAAGGGAGTGTTACCTATGGTAGGGTAACGATCTTGTTGTGTTTCGGTTCTAGAGTGAACATGTGTGTTGGTATCGTGGTTTTTCGTGAATTGTGAGTTGGTCGTCAAGTGCATTGTATGGGCTTTGCATCTTGTCGTTGATGTTGTCGTCGTTGTCGTGTCGTTGTTGTATCTGTTGTTAGCGAGGTGGTTTGTCAGTTGTGTTGATTGTGGTGTGCTTTTGGTTGGCCTAATGTTTGATTGGTCGGATGCGAGGGCCGTGTCTGGAGTTGTTGGGATCGGTTATATTTTCGAGGACGAAAATTTCTAAGTGGGGGAGAGTTGTAACGCCCTAGTTTTGCCAGTTTTAGTATTTTATTTAAGTGAGTCGTTTTTGATTATTTTATTATTATATTATTTTATTTTTGACTTTTATCTGAAATTATGTTATTTTTCAATCTTGTGATATTTTATCGCGTTTTGGGAACATTTGCGAGATATTTGAGTGTAGGGGTATTTTGGGCATTTTGATTTATTTTGTACGTTAAGAATAAATAGAAATAGAAAGAGAGAAAAAGTAAAAAGAAAAGAATAGAAAGAGAAGAGAAAGAGAAGTAGAAAGAAAAGAGAAGAGAAGGAGAAGAAGAAAAAGAGGAAAAAACTTGTGATTTAGGAACCGATTCAACCGACTTTTCAAACGCGAATTTATCGGGTAAGGGTGCGAAACTCGATTATACTATGATTGTGTATGATTATGTATGTTTGTGTGGAAGTTTTGTTGGGTTTTCAAATATAGGTCGAAATGAGGTAAACGAGTCGAAATCGATGTTTTCACGGTCGGAAATTGATATAAACTGTATTGTATGATCACACTGTGTGTATGAACAATTGTTGATGGTTGTTTTGCTGTTAGAATTGAATTTGGGTGAAAAATGGGATTTTTGGGGTGGATTTGCGAAGAGGAATTTTTCTGAAAATCGCAGAGCCCGCTCAGCGCGCAGGTGCCCGCTCAGCGCGCTTTTGAAAAAATGTAACCTCACCAGGCAGTAGCGAGCCCGCTCAGCGCGCTCGAGAGGCCGCTCAGCGCGGTCTGGGACTTTAAAATTTTATCTGTTTTCTAAATTCCGTAACTTTTGATCCGTAACTCGGATCGGGACGTTCTTTATACCGTTGGAAAGCTTATGAAACGTTCTTTCTTATAAAAATGGGGTTTTGAGATTGTTGGCCGATTTAATTATGTCGGAAAAGGTGAATAGTGTCGCTTGTCGACTTTTGTCATTATAAGTGTGCATAATTGATGTGTATTATGTAATGTGCTTTGAAAATGGATATCGTATGACTTGTATGATGTTATATGATGTGAATGCATGTGATGACATGTTGTGGTGATGAATTGTGGCCGAAAGGCAAATAAATGCAATGTGTTGTATATGGTTATATATGCATGTTTGTGACTGCATATATGTGTGAAGATGCATTGGTTGTCATGAGTCCTTGTATGTCAAGCATCATGATATGCATCATTGTTGCGTCCAGTGGGACGGCGTTTCCGGTGGGGAATCAGCTATAACATCGTGTGCCTCGAAAATATGAAAGGTATGAATAGCCTGAGGACTTAAAGTGATGGTTATAGACGATCGTGTGCCCCTCTTGTGGTGGTGTGAGCGATCGGGTCGTGTGCCCCTCTTGTGGTGGTGTGAGCGATCCATAAACACCGTGTGCCCCTCTTATGGTGGTGTGAGCGGTGGGTGAACATCGTAGGCCCGACGGGGAGTTACAGTGATGTAACGAGCGATGGTTCCAGCAGAGTTCCTGAGTGAACTAGTGATGAGATATGAAATCTCGGAGTCGGTACCGCATTTGCATTTGAATAGAGAGTCGTTGTGTCGGTCTCTTTGCATCTGCATGAATTATGATTGCATTGGTTATATGTGGAAAATCCTGATTTGGTTGATTATGTGTGAGACATTGTGATATGCATTTGTGATAAATGTACTGGGCATGATTAATATGCAATTGGGGATGAAGACATTGTGTGATTGAGCGGTGATAGCATTTGTGTATTGATGTGCATTCGTGTTAAATGCATTGAATTATGAATGATATGTTTCGTATATAAACATATGCATGATGTGTGAATATGTGAATATGTGATTATGTGAATATAATCTGTATATGCCTTATGTGTTGGCATGTGATAACTGTGGTGAAAATATTGAATATGTGTATTTTTATGTTGAAATATATAATTATATGCATTTATAGTATGGTTGTTTTTCTCACCCTTCTGCTCGTTTTATAATGCCCTATGAGGCATTGCAGATTAGAGTTGCTGGAGGTCTTTGGTGAAGCTTTGTGTCTTCACCCTTTTTGTCGGTCGGCTCTGATATGTGACACCGGGTAGCTAGGGTGGCCGTTTGTGTTTATTGTGTACTATGTATATTTTGTTTTGTACATGTACAACTTGGTGTATGACAAACTTTTTACATGATATATGTATATATGTTAATCAGATTTTAGATTTTCCGCTTTAATTCTAATTTCTGAAAATGTGGGTGTAAGGAACAAAGTTTCCTCTGTTGATTGCTACCCCACTGTTGCATATCTTTATGGGCAGGTGTTGTATGTATGTTTGGTTTCAATTTGATGTGATTCTCCCGTCTATGCCATGTTTTTAAATATGCTCTGATCAAATTTTGAATTTTCTTTTATTGCTTTAAATGCATGTTTATTGGGGGTGTAGATTGGGGGCGTCACATTAAGTGGTATCAGGGCCAGTCCGTGTCAGTTGTGTCAGTCCTTGTTAGTCTTTGTGGTTCGGTGAGCTGTTTGTTAAACCATAGTTGCTGTTATTAGAAATGAACAGAATATGGCTCGGGCTGTGCAGGGTGTACCGAATGTTGCGGGTAATAATGAGTTCGGGATGAACGAACCGCTTATCTTCAAGGGAAGATATGATCCTGATGGTGCACAATTTTGGTTTGAGGAGGTTGAAAGAATCTTCCATGTGACGGATTGTGCTGAAAAGGATAAGGTGAGACTGGGTACTCACATGCTGGAGGAAGAAGCAGCTGATTGGTGGGTTAGTTTACGCCAAGCGTTGGAAATGGATGAGGAAGAAGTTACTTGGGATTTATTTGGCCGAGAGTTTCGGAGGAGGTATTATCCTGAAGGTGTGAAGGAAAAGAAAGAGATTGAGTTCTTGGAGTTGAAACAAGGCAATATGTCTGTGGTTGACTACACTGCAAGGTTTGTGGAACTTGTGCAGTTCTATCCTCACTATCCGGAAGCGACTGCTGAATTTTCTAAGTGTGTGAAGTATGAGAACGGATTGCATCCGGAGATTAAACGGGCAATCAGTTATCAGAGGATTAGAAGGTTTTCTGATTTGGTGGACAGTTGTAGGAGTTACGAAGAGAATCGTAAGGTGCGTGCTACTCACTATGAAAATGTGAATGACAGGAAAGGGAAACAACAATCTCGTAGTGGGGGAGGAATGTCTAGTCCTCCGAGGTGTTACAGTAAGTGTTACAAGTGTGGGGATGTAGGACATCGTCAGATGGATTGTAGGAGGAATAAACTGAAATGTTCCAAGTGTGGAGGTTCGGGACATGTCGCAGTTGATTGTAGGAGAATTGGGGTGAAGTGTTTCAACTTCGGTGAAACAGGTCATATCAGTACGGGGTGTACGAAACAGAAGAGAGCTCAGACTGGTAGGAAGGTTGTTGCATTGGCAGGAGATGAGACTACTAGTGTGGATCGTTTGACTCAAGGTACTTGTTTATTAATAGTATGCCTTTAATTGCTATTATTGATATTGGGACGACTCATTCGTTTATTTCGTGTGAGTGCGTGAAGTGTTTGAATTTGTTGTTGTTTTCTTGGGGTAGTAAGATGGTTATCGATGTTTCTGCATAAGGGTCTGTAATTACTTCTCTGGTTTGTTAAAATTGTTCTTTGAGCATTTGTGGTAATGGCTTGGGATGGAATTAGTGTGTTTACAGTCGGAAGGATTAGAATGAGATAAGTGGGGGAGAAGCTGGTACTTCTCCATGTTGTTTCAGGTGTAGGGCGCTGGCTCAAGGTGTCATGTATTGCAAGGTTATAAGTGTGGTTTCTAGTTCAAGAAGGGATGCAGAGGTAAGGATTATGTCAACTAAGGAATTGTGCCTTAGGTAGTTTTGTGTATAGGATGTAGTGGATGCTATTATAGTTTGGGGGAGACGGTTTATGCCCCATCATGATTGTCGGCTGTCTATTGACAAATTGAGGAACTGATCACCCTTAATCTCTTGTTGATAGCAGACGGGAATTATGTTGGATGGAATGGACGTGTCTTTCCGGCTTTGATAGTGGTGCGGAATGGATTACTTGGAAGGGAAAAAGTTGGTTACAGATCGCGTTGTTGAGTCGATGAGGATTCTTATATCAGAAGATGAGACGGATTAGAGGTTTGAGTGTGTGGATTAAGTGGGAATGTCTCTGAGGGATAATGATTAGGTATTACTAAGAGTTGTTCTCAGAGAGTAGAGTGTGAACTTAGTTGGACAATAGTGAACGGTCGAGGCTATAGCTGCGAAGTGAGTAGTATGGGAACTTGCGGTTGTGTTTTACATAGCTTAAGTTTTGAATTGTGACGAATCGCAAACGATTTGAAATTCTTGGATAGTTCCTTTTCGGTTGGTTGTTGCGATAGGATGGAATTTGGATTGTCAAGAGCAGGAATTTTGTGTGGGGTACGGACAGTGGTATATGGTGACAACTGAGAATAAGTGTTTACTTTCAGGATTAAGTAAAGGGTATGGTATTGGTTGAGTTTGATTGGAATTACAATTGTCGGAATGTTTGATAAGCGTAGTGATGGTTTGAGTAGAGGCTTCGAAGTTAGTTAAAGGTGATTAGAAACTTTTTGGATTTTGTCGGTTATTACCGAAGGGTATGGAAGGCTTTTTACAAGAGTAAGTGTTTTCGTTACTTCAGTTGACTTGCAAAGGTGAAGTCGATTGTTCGGGATGCATCTTGATGAGTGTAGTTGGTGGTATTATGTTGGATTATATTGGAAGTATTATCTTTATGATTCTAGATTCGAAGTGTTTGGTAATTACAAGAATATTGAATACTGGTTTGGTTTGAAGGTATAGAGACAACGAGAATGGTTGGAATTGTGATGAGTTATGAATTTGACTTAGATTATCATTTGTGAAGAGTTATTGTTGTATCAGAGGAGTTAAGTCGGAAATTTCTATGTATGTCTGTTTTAATGGTCCGAGAATTTGAGTTATTTGAGCAGTCCAGAGGCTTGTGTCTGGTGTGTGAGATAACACAGAAGAGTGTGAGAATGGAAATATTAAAAATGAACAGGGGTTTGGTGAGTATGCGAAAGAGTTAGACTTTGGACGTGAGATTGGTAGTTTGGATGGTTACGGGTCATCAGAGTGCGCAGCGGAAGCGTGATGTGGCACATTTCGTATATGTGTGTCTGACTTGTAAGAGTTCTTAGGTTGAACATTGGAAATCTGTAGGAATGATGAGATCAATGGACGTTTCGAAATGGAAGTGTTAGGTGAAAGGTTTGAATGGTATTCAGGGGATACTAAGTAGGTGGATGGTTTGGTGGTATGTACGATTGGTGAATCCTAGCCTTGATATAATAAGGATGTGCGACAAGGGTGTTGGTATTTTGGTTTTGTTGATGTTGTTGAGACCTTGTGGCATCGTGGAACTTCAGGTTCTTGTTGGTGTTGTTGCCTCGTTTCCATCGTGTTGGTTCGAGTGCGAGTGGCTAATTCCTTTGTGGGGAATTAAGGGAGTGTTACCTATGGTAGGGTAACGATCTTGTTGTGTTTCGGTTCTAGAGTGAACATGTGTGTTGGTATCGTGGTTTTTCGTGAATTGTGAGTTGGTCGTCAAGTGCATTGTATGGGCTTTGCATCTTGTCGTTGATGTTGTCGTCGTTGTCGTGTCGTTGTTGTATCTGTTGTTAGCGAGGTGGTTTGTCAGTTGTGTTGATTGTGGTGTGCTTTTGGTTGGCCTAATGTTTGATTGGTCGGATGCGAGGGCCGTGTCTGGAGTTGTTGGGATCGGTTATATTTTCGAGGACGAAAATTTCTAAGTGGGGGAGAGTTGTAACGCCCTAGTTTTGCCAGTTTTAGTATTTTATTTAAGTGAGTCGTTTTTGATTATTTTATTATTATATTATTTTATTTTCGACTTTTATCTGAAATTATGTTATTTTTCAATCTTGTGATATTTTATCGCGTTTTGGGAACATTTGCGAGATATTTGAGTGTAGGGGTATTTTGGGCATTTTGATTTATTTTGTACGTTAAGAATAAATAGAAATAGAAAGAGAGAAAAAGTAAAAAGAAAAGAATAGAAAGAGAAGAGAAAGAGAAGTAGAAAGAAAAGAGAAGAGAAGGAGAAGAAGAAAAAGAGGAAAAAACTTGTGATTTAGGAACCGATTCAACCGACTTTTCAAACGCGAATTTATCGGGTAAGGGTGCGAAACTCGATTATACTATGATTGTGTATGATTATGTATGTTTGTGTGGAAGTTTTGTTGGTTTTTCAAATATAGGTCGAAATGAGGTAAACGAGTAGAAATCGATGTTTTCACGGTCGGAAATTGATATAAACTGTATTGTATGATCACACTGTGTGTATGAACAATTGTTGATGGTTGTTTTGCTGTTAGAATTGAATTTGGGTGAAAAATGGGATTTTTGGGGTGGATTTGCGAAGAGGAATTTTTCTGAAAATCGCAGAGCCCGCTCAGCGCGCAGGTGCCCGCTCAGCGCGCTTTTGAAAAAATGTAACCTCACCAGGCAGTAGCGAGCCCGCTCAGCGCGCTCGAGAGGCCGCTCAGCGCGGTCTGGGACTTCAAAATTTTATCTGTTTTCTAAATTCCGTAACTTTTGATCCGTAACTCGGATCGGGACGTTCTTTATACCGTTGGAAAGCTTATGAAACGTTCTTTCTTATAAAAATGGGGTTTTGAGATTGTTGGCCGATTTAATTATGTCGGAAAAGGTGAATAGTGTCGCTTGTCGACTTTTGTCGTTATAAGTGTGCATAATTGATGTGTATTATGTAATGTGCTTTGAAAATGGATATCGTATGACTTGTATGATGTTATATGATGTGAATGCATGTGATGACATGTTGTGGTGATGAATTGTGGCCGAAAGGCAAATAAATGCAATGTGTTGTATATGGTTATATATGCATGTTTGTGACTGCATATATGTGTGAAGATGCATTGGTTGTCATGAGTCCTTGTATGTCAAGCATCATGATATGCATCATTGTTGCGTCCTGTGGGACGGCGTTTCCGGTGGGGAATCAGCTATAACATCGTGTGCCTCGAAAATATGAAAGGTATGAATAGCCTGAGGACTTAAAACGATGGTTATAGATGATCGTGTGCCCCTCTTGTGGTGGTGTGAGCGATCGGGTCGTGTGCCCCTCTTGTGGTGGTGTGAGCGATCCATAAACACCGTGTGCCCCTCTTGTGGTGGTGTGAGCGGTGGGTGAACATCGTAGGCCCGACGGGGAGTTACAGTGATGTAACGAGCGATGGTTCCAGCAGAGTTCCTGAGTGAACTAGTGATGAGATATGAAATCTCGGAGTCGGTACCGCATTTGCATTTGCATAGAGAGTCGTTGTGTCGGTCTCTTTGCATCTGCATGAATTATGATTGCATTGGTTATATGTGGAAAATCCTGATTTGGTTGATTATGTGTGAGACATTGTGATATGCATTTGTGATAAATGTACTAAGCATGATTAATATGCAATTGGGGATGGAGACATTGTGTGATTGAGCTGTGATAACATTTGTGTATTGATGTGAATTCGTGTTAAATGCATTGAATTATGAATGATATGTTTCGTGTATAAACATATGCATGATGTGTGAATATGTGATTATGTGAATATAATCTGTATATGCCTTATGTGTTGGCATGTGATAACTGTGGTGAGAATATTGAATATGTGTATTTTTATGTTGAAATATATAATTATATGCATTTATAGTATGGTTGTTTTTCTGACCCTTCTGCTCATTTTATAATGCTCTATGAGGCATTGCAGATTAGAGTTGCTGGAGATCTTTGGTGAGGCTTTGTGTCTTCACCCTTTTTGTCGGTCGGCTCTGATATGTGACACCGGGTAGCTAGGGTGGCCGTTTGTGTTTATTGTGTACTATGTATATTTTGTTTTGTACATGTACAACTTGGTGTATGAAAAACTTTTTACATGATATATGTATATATGTTAATCAGATTTTAGATTTTCCGCTTTAATTCTAATTTATGAAAATGTGGGTGTAAGGAACAAAGTTTCCTCTGTTGATTGCTACCCCACTGTTGCATATCTTTATGGGCAGGTGTTGTATGTATGTTTGGTTTCAATTTGATGTGATTATCCCGTCTATGCCATGTTTTTAAATATGCTCTGATCAAATTTTGAATTTTCTTTTATTGCTTTAAATGCATGTTTATTGGGGGTGTAGATTGGGGGCGTCACACTCGCCTGACGAACGGATGAACATTTCTGGGCACGGGCACTCGCCTGGCGAAGGCCAGCGAGCAAGCTAGCGAAGGTTCGCTGGGGCTCGCCTGGCAAACTTAGGTTCCTTTTTCTTCTGCCATCATTCGCTAGCATTCGCCTGGCGAATGGTAGCGAATGCTGAAAAAAATTTCAAAACTTGTTTTCTTTCATAACTTTCAAACCGTGAATTCGTTTTTGATGCCGTTCGAAGTGTCAGTTATCTTTTGAACTGTACTTTCTCATGATGAGGAGTTTGAGGTTGTTGGCTGATTAGATAAAGTCGAGAATTTAGGAATAGTGTCATTTACCGACTTTTGTCGTTTTAAATGTGTATATTGGTTGTGTAACATACAATGTGGCATTGATATTAATGTGCATGCCTTGTATGATGTTGTGTAATGATAATGCATGTGATGACATGTTGTGATGATAAAGGGTGGCCAAAAGGCAAATGAATGTGATATGTTGTAATTGGTTTTATATGCATGTTTATGATTACATGTATGTGTGAAAATGAATTGCTTACGTGAAGTTCAATGTATGTTAATTGGTGGCCGTATGGCAAGAAAATGCATTGTTGGATTGATTTCTAATGCATGAATAAAGATGGTGAAATAATTCATATAGATGAATTGTATGTGATTGTAAGAGATGAATGCATGACAATGTTTGTATACATGTATGCATTATAAGAATGTCTTGAGTCATTTTGTATGTGAAGCATAATGATGTGCATTCTTGTGTTGAGTGTAACGCCCCGATTCCAATTATTCCCATTTTGTTGAGTCTTTTATTTAAATTGAGTGATAAATTATTTTATCTGTGAAATTGGTGTGTAATATGTTATGTTGACCTGTTATGTTATTTTACCATTTTGAGAGTTTTCGGGGAAATTAGAATGGAGGATATTTTAGACATTTCTCAATTATTAGTAAGTTAGAAATTTAGTAATAATTGTTGGAAAAATGATTAAGTGTGGAATTTTGTGAGAAAATGAATTAATTGTATTTGAGTGGAAAAATAGATAGAAAGGAAAAAGAAATAAGAAGAAGGAAAAATAGAAAAGAGAGATAGAAAGAAAAAGGGATAGAAAGAAAGAAGAGGAAGAGAAGAGAAGAGGAAAAAGAGGAAAACTAGAGAATCATCAAGAACGATCACTTAGCGAGTTTGGAATCCGGGTAAGGGTGTGAAACCTTATCATCTCATCAATGTATATCGTTATGTATGTATGTTTGTATGTGGTATTGGCTTGTTCGATATTTTTCGGTTATAGGGCGAAAACGCGTAAACGAGTAGAAATCAATGTTTTCACGGATGGAAATCGATATAATTTGTGTTGTATGATCTCTATATGTTTATGAATCATTGCTATTAACTGTTTTGCTGATGGAAGTGATTTGGGGGAGAAAATGGAATTTTTGGGGGTTTTGGAACAGTGAAAACGAAGCAGAAATTCTGCTTCTGGTGTGAAGCGCCGGGCGAAATGCCCAGAGCGCCGGGCAGTTCGTGCCTTCATCGGGCGAAATTGAGAGGCGAGAGAGTGTCAAGCTACTGGTTTGGTTCACGTTTGTGAGGGTTTCCTTCGCCCCTTCTTCGTCGGGCGAAGCGAAGGCGAAATCGAAGCGTCGCCGGGCGAAACGTTCCTGTCGCGGGGCGCTTTTGTTTTTTTTTTATATAAATTTCTTTTCTTTTAAAGATTCATAATTCTCGAACCGTAATTCCGATTTAGGAGTTCTTTATATCGTTGGAAAGCTATTGAGCTGTACTTTGTGATTATGATGGTGTGGAAACTGTTGGCCGATTTTATTATGTTGGAAAGTCGGGAATAGTGCTATTTAGCGACTTTTACCGTTTTGACTGTGTGTTTGAATGCGAATCGTACAACAGTGCATTGATGTGAATGTATATAGATTGTATGTGATTGTATGAGATGAATACATGAATATAATGTTAATATGTATGCATTTCAAGAATGTCTTGAGTCATTTTGCATGTGAAGCATAATGAAGTACATTCTTGTGTTGAGCGATTCTAATGAGAATCCGTTGTATCGTCGTGTGCCTATGTGAGGTGTAAGCGATGATTACAAACGATTGTGTGCCTAGGTGAGGTGTGAGCAATCGGATCGTGTGCCCGCGTGTGGGGTGTGAGCGATCGGGTCGTGTGCCCGTGTGGGGTGTGAGCGATCCATAAACATTTTGTGCCCATGTGGGGTGTGAGCAATGGGTGAACATCGTAGGCCCGACGGGGAGTTACATTGGTAACGAGCGATGGTTCCAGTAGAGTTCCTGAGAGAACTAATGATGATTGAGTCGGTACCGCATTGCATTTGCATAGAGTCGTGAGTCGGTCTCTATGATTCGCATTTATCATCTTTGTATTTGTGCATTGATGAATAAACATGAATGTGTATGTTTATGTGGAATGATTGAGAATGGTGAAAGCATGCCTGATGAATATGCTTGGTGATATATATATATACATTGTGATGTATACGGGTGAGTTTTGATGAATTGTGGTGAGAATGTGGAATATGTGTATTTTTATGTTAAGATATATATAATTATATGCATTGTTATTATGATAATATTTCTCACCCTTCTGCTGTTTTATAATGCTCTATGAGGCATTGCAGAGTAGGTATGCTGGTGGTCTTTTTGTGGAGCGTGTCTTCATTCTTTTGGTCGGTCGGCTCTGATATGTAGCACCGGGTAGCTAGGATGGCTATGATTCTTTTGTGATACATCTGTATATGTATCTTGTTGATGAATGTTTATGTAAACATGTATGATGTTGGTGGAGAATACTTGATGATTCATGTATATATGTATATATGTATATATGTTTGTTGTTATTCAATGTTTAGATTTTCCGCTTTTATTCTAAATATTGAGATGTGGGTGTAAGGACTAAGTTCCTCTGTTGCAAAGTTACCCCACTGTGGCATATCAATGTTGAGCAGGTGTTGTATGTTTTAATTTAATGTATAATGTGATGTACCTCTTTTTATACCCTGTTTATAATTATACTCTGACGAAATTTTTAGTATGTGCCTAAACGATTAATTGTGATTATTTGGGGGTATAGAAAGGGGGTGTTACATTGAGGGATTCTAATGAGAACCCGCTATAACCTCGTGTGCCTTAAAAATAAGAGGTGTGAGCGATCGGATGGATCATGTGCCTTAAACATAAGAGGTGTGAGCGATGGTTATAGACGATCGTGTGCCTTATACAAAGAGGTGTGAGCGATCAGGTCGTGTACCTTATACAAAGAGGTGTGAGCGATCCATAAACATCGTGTGCCTTAAAAATAAGAGGTGTGAGCGATCAGATCTGATCGTGTGCCTTAAAAATAAGAGGTGTGAGCGATGGGGAACATCGTATGCCCGACGGGGAGTTACAGTGAAGTAACAAGCGATGGTTCCAGCAGAGTTCTTGAGTGAACTAGGGATGAGTCGGTACAGCATATGTAATTGCATAGAGTCGTTGTGTCGGTCTCTTGCATTTACATGAATCATGATTGCATTGTTATATGTGGAAATTCATGATTGATTATTTGTGTGGAAAATGGTGATGTACATTTATGATAAATGTATTGTGCATGTTTGATATGCATTGATAAATGGTTGATTTTATGATTGAGCTTATGATAAGCCTTGGGAAATTGTTGTGCAATTGTGTTGGATGTAGTGAATTGTAAATGATATGTTTTGTGTATAAACGTATGTATTGTACGAGAATAGGTGATTAGGTGCATGAATGATATGCTTGGGGTGATATATGTTATATAATGGAATTGGTGAGTAATAGTGTATGTGGTAATAAATGTGTTATGTGTATTTTATGTTGAAATATATAATTATATGCATCGATATTATGATAATGTTTCTTACCCTTCTGCTGTTTTATGATGCTCTATGAGGCATTGCAGAGTAGGTATGCTGGTGGTCTTTTTGTGAAGCGTGTCTTCATTCTTTTGGTCGGTCGGCTCTGATATATAGCACCGGGTAGCTAGGAGGCTATGATTCTTTTGTGATACATTTGTACATGTATCTAGTTGATAAATGTTTTTGTAAACATGAATTATGTTGATGGATAATACTTGATGATTTATATATGTATATGTATATATGTTAGTTGTTATTCAATGTTTAGATTTTCCGCTTTTATTCTAAATATTGAGATGTGGGTGTAAGGACTAAGTTCCTCTGTTGCAAAGTTACCCCACTGTTGCATATCAATTGTTGAGCAGGTGTTGAATGTTTTAATTTAACACATAATGTGACATACCTCTTTTATACCATGTTTATAATTATACTCTAACGAAATTTTTAATATGTGCCTAAATGATTATGTGATTATTTGGGGGTATAGAAAGGGGGTGTTACATTAAGTGGTATCAGAGCCAGTGTTGAGTCAGTTTGTGTCTGTCTTGTTGTTGTTGTTGTTGTTGGTTAAACTGTTGTTTAACCGTGTTGTCGTTGTTGAGAATGATGAGAATATGGCTGGTAGGAACGACAATGTTATTGCTGCTGCCATGGAGTCTATGGCTAGAGCTGTGCAAGGTGCAGGGAACGTGAATGCGAATGATGAGTTTAGAAAGAATCAACCGTCGGTCTTCAAGGGAAGATTTGATCCAGATGGTGCTCAAATATGGTTGAAGGAAATTGAAAGGATTTTCCGAGTTATGGAATGTGCGGAAGAGAACAAGGTAAGGCTAGGAACTCACGGGCTGAAGGAAGAAGCCGACGATTGGTGGGTCGGTATGTGTCAAGTTCTTGAGATTGATGAGGAGGGAATTACTTGGGATTTGTTTCGTACTGAGTTTCTAAGGAAGTATTACCCTGAACATGTTAGGGGAAACAACAAGCTCGTGGTGGTCCTTATGTGACACCCGTTGATAAGGACAAGCATAAGAGTAACTTTGAGAAGAAGTCGAGTGGAGGGGGTTCTAGTGCTCCGAAATGTTTCAAATGTGGAGAGATTGGTCATAAATCATTGGAATGTAGGAAGACTCTTGAGAAGTGTTCCAACTGTGGAGACTTGGGGCATGTTGTCGCCGATTGTAGAAGGAACAGGGTGAAGTGTTACAATTGTGGGGAATCGGGTTACATTAGTACTAATTGTGCTAAGCCGAAACAAGCTCAAGCGGGCGGAAAAGTGTTTGCATTGGCGGGTACAGATACTACTGATGCGGATCGTTAGACTACAGGTACTTGTCTTATTAATGGTATGCCTTTAGTTGCTATTGTTATTATCGGAGTGACTCATTCGTTTATTTCACATGAGTGAGCGAAGCGTTTGAATTTGTTGTTTGTTCCTTAGTACCTGATGGGTGTGTGAAACACTGTCAGTACTTTCTGGTTTTCCTGTTCGGTGGTCAGCAGGTGTTAGGATGAGATAAGTGGGGGAGAAGCTGGTACTTCTCCGTGTTTCCTCGGGTGTGGAGCGTTAACTCGGTATGTTGTGGATTGTGAGATTGTAAGTGTTATTTGGACAGAGTAGTTTCCGGTTTTAGGAAGGATACAGAGGTAAAATTTATGTCGACTAAGGATTTGTGCCTTAGGTAGTTTTGTGCACGGGATGCAAGAAAGGCTATTATAGTTTAGTGAAGATGGTTTATGCCCCATCATAGTTGTCGGCTGTCTATTGACAAATTGAGGAACTGATCACCCTTAATCTATTGTTGATAGCAGACGGGAATTGTGTTGGATGGGATAGACG
Organism: Lathyrus tuberosus; assembly: GCA_022829125.1. Lineage (NCBI taxonomy): Eukaryota > Viridiplantae > Streptophyta > Magnoliopsida > Fabales > Fabaceae > Lathyrus > Lathyrus tuberosus. The sequence continues at coordinate 1,816,779 of JALAZF010000446.1, forward strand.
TATCTTTCCGGCTTTAATAGTGAAATGGAATACATTGTTCGAAATTAATGAAGGATTATGGATTGATTTTGATGAGTTGATGAAGATTTTCATATTTGAAGAAGAGACAGATTAGAAGTTTTAGTATGTTGGAAAGCCATTAAGAGAGTATGATTGAGTATTATTATCGGTTGTTTTCAGAGTTGTTGGTAACAAAAGGAAAAGATGATTACACGAGATAATGAGCATGCGGTGTATGAGGGAATTTATGAGACTTGGGATGTCAAGGGAAGAAATTGTATATGAATTGTTGAGAAATGAATAAGGCGACGATTGAGAATAAGATAACTAGGGTGGTTTGGATCATTTGATGGAAGTAGTGATTTGTTTGGGTCGTGGCTTTGGTTTTCAGCATTTGAGAATTCATGAAAGGATTAGTACTATTGTGGAGTTGGAATTGGTTACGGTGTGTTGTGTTGGAATATTGGAAGTATTATCTTTATAATTTGGAATTCGAAGTGTTTAGTGATTTCGAGAGTATTGAGTACTTGTTTGGTCCGAAGGAATAGAGTATGAGACAACAAAGACGATTAAGATGCATGGCGAGTTATGAATTTGGTTTGGTTTTGGGAGAGGCAGTTGTTAGGCCTAGTGTGTAAGTCGAAAATCTTTATGTATGTCGGTTTTGATGGAAAGAGAGCTAGAATCGTTGAGCAGTTCAGAGACTTGTACCTAGTGAGAGAGTATTAGACTTTGGAAGCGAGATTGATGGACTCGATAGTTTGAGCAATCAGAGTGCGCAGTGGAAGCATGATGTGATCCATTTTGTATGAATGTGTGAGACTTGTAAGAGTTCGTAAGTTGGACATTGGAGACATGTTGGAATGATGAAATTATTGGACATACCAGAATGGAAGTGTTAAGTGAAAGGTTTAAATTTATTTCGTGGACTACAATGTAGATGGATGTGTTGGTGATATGTTCGATTGGTGAATCGTAGCATAGATATGTGAACAAGGAGGTTGGTCTTGTGGTTAAGTAGGAGTTCGTGAACGATGTTGTGTCATGGAACTTCCTGTCCTTGTTTGTGTTGTTGCCTCGTCTCCATTGTATTGGTTTGAGTGCGAGTAGTTAATTCCTGTGTGAGGAATTAGTGTTGTGTTACCTACGGTGATGGTAACGATCTTGTTGTGTTTCGGTTCAAGAGTGAACCTGTAAGTCGTGTTTGTGTATTCTTTGAGTTGCGAGTCGGTCGTCAAGTGCATTGTATGGGCTTTACATCTTGTCGTTATTGCCATCGTGGTCGTGTTGTCATGGTTGTTGTTGTTAGCAAGGTGGTTTGTCAGTTGTGTTATTCATGGTGTGCCTTTCATTGGCCTATTGTTTTGTTAGTCAGATGCGAGAGTTGTGTCCGGTGTTATTCGTATCAGTATATTTTCGAGGACGAAAATTCCTAAGTGGGGGAGAGTTGTAACGCCCCGATTTCAATTATTCCAATTTTGTTGAGTCCTTTATTTAATTGAATGTTAAATTATTCTATTTATGACTTTGGTGTGATAATATGCTTTTATGCTATGTTATGATGTATTATCTCGTTTGAGAGCGTTTTCGGGAATTTTGGGCTTAAGGGAATTTTGGTCATTTTATAACTATTAATGAGTTAGAGAAAATTAAAGAAGTAATTTGTAGAAGAAATTTATTAGAAAATGAATTAAGTGTAGAAATTGAATTAGAGGAAATATTGTGTAGAAATAGAAAATAAGAGAATTGGGAGAGAAATAGAATTATGTGGTAAAAATAGAATGAGAGAAAAAGGGGAAATAGAAAGAAAAAGAAGAGAAAGAAAGAGGAAGAGGGAAAAAGAGAAGAAAAGAGGAAAAAGAATGGAAATCATCAAGAACAAGAGCTAGATCATTTGGAATCCGGGTAAGGGTTAGAAACATTGTTATCTTGTCTATGTGTGTAGTTATGTATGTGTATGTTTGTGGATTGAAAGATTTTTATGAGTTTTTGGAAAACCCTAAATTGGTGAAATGTTGTTGATGATGATCCAAGTGTGATTTTGTGTTTATAAATGTGCTTCTAAGGATGTTTACATGTTGGGTAATGGTTTGGATGATGTCTATTGGAGTAGGACTGATTTTGATGGGGTTTTGGGTTGGGAGAAAACTCAGAACAGCGTTCTGGGAATTTCTGGTATCGCAGGTTCGCCTGGCGAAGTCTGGCGAATGGGCCAGCGAGGGCTCGCCAGCACTCGCCTGGCGAACGGATGAACATTTCTGGGCACGGGCACTCGCCTCGCGAAGGCCAGCGAGCAAGCCAGCGAAGGTTCGCTGGGGCTTGCCTGGAAAACTTAGGTTCCTTTTTCTTCTGCCATCATTCGCTAGCATTCGCCTGGCGAATGGTAGCGAATGCTGAAAAAAATTTCAAAACTTGTTTTCTTTCATAACTTTCAAACCGTGAATCCGTTTTTGATGCCGTTCGAAGTGTCGGTTATCTTTTGAACTGTACTTTCTCATGATGAGGAGTTTGAGGCTGTTGGCCGATTAAATAAAGTCGAGAATTCAGGAATAGTGTCATTTACCGACTTTTGTCGTTTTAAATGTGTATATTGGTTGTGTAACATATAATGTGGCATTGAAATTAATGTGTATGCCTTGTATGATGTTGTGTAATGATAATGCATGTGATGACATGTTGTGATGATAAAGTGTGGCCGAAAGGCAAATGAATGTGATATGTTGTAATTGGTTTTATATGCATGTTTATCATTACATGTATGTGTGAAAATGAATTGCTTACGTGAAGTTCAATGTATGTTAATTGGTGGCCGTATGGCAAGAAAATGCATTGTTGCATTGATTTCTAATGCATGAATAAAGATGGTGAAATAATTCATATTGATGAATTGTATGTGATTGTAAGAGATGAATGCATGACAATGTTTGTATACATGTATGCATTATAAGAATGTCTTGAGTCATTTTGTATGTGAAGCATAATGATGTGCATTCTTGTGTTGAGGGATTCTAATGAGAACCCGCTATAACCTCGTGTGCCTTAAAAATAAGAGGTGTGAGCGATCGGATGGATCATGTGCCTTAAACATAAGAGGTGTGAGCGATGGTTATAGACGACCGTGTGCCTTATACAAAGAGGTGTGAGCGATCGGGTCGTGTGACTTATACAAATAGGTGTGAGCGATCCATAAACATCGTGTGCCTTAAAAATAAGAGGTGTGAGTGATCAGATCTGATCGTGTGCCTTAAAAATAAGAGGTTTGAGCGATGGGGAACATCGTATGCCCGACGGCGAGTTACAGTGAAGTAACAAGCGATGGTTCCAGCAGAGTTCCTGAGTGAACTAGTGATGAGTCAGTACCACATATGTAATTGCATAGAGTCGTTGTGTCGATCTCTTGCATTTACATGAATCATGATTGCATTGTTATATGTGGAAAGTCATGATTGATTATTTGTGTGGAAAATGGTGATGTACATTTATGATAAATGTATTGTGCATGTTTGATATGCATTGATAAATGGTTGATTTTATGATTGAGCTTATGATAAGCCTTTGGAAATTGTTGTGCAATTGTGTTGGATGTAGTGAATTGTAAATGATACGTTTTGTGTATAAACGTATGTATTGTACGAGAATAGGTGATTAGGTGCATGAATGATATGCTTGGGGTGATATATGTTATATAATGGAATTGGTGAGTAATAATGTATGTGGTAATAAATGTGTTATGTGTATTTTATGTTGAAATATATAATTATATGCATCGATATTATGATAATGTTTCTTACCCTTCTGCTGTTTTATGATGCTCTATGAGGCATTGCAGAGTAGGTATGCTGGTGGTCTTTTTGTGAAACGTGTCTTCATTCTTTTGGTCGGTCGGCTCTGATATGTAGCACCGGGTAGCTAGGAGGCTATGATTCTTTTGTGATACATTTGTACATGTATCTAGTTGATAAATGTTTTTGTAAACATGAATTATGTTGATGGATAATACTTTATGATGTATATATGTATATGTATATATGTTAGTTGTTATTCAATGTTTAGATTTTCCGCTTTTATTCTAAATATTGAGATGTGGGTGTAAAGACTAAGTTCCTCTGTTGCAAAGTTACCCCACTATTGCATATCAATTGTTGAGCAGGTGTTGAATGTTTTAATTTAACACATAATGTGACATACCTCTTTTATACCATGTTTATAATTATACTCTGACAAAATTTTTAATATGTGTCTAAATGATTATGTGATTATTTGGGGGTATAGAAAGGGGGTGTTACAGCAGCTATCTTTTTTCAATTTTCAATGATGGCCTTGATGAAACCATTGAGACAACATCATCAGCATGCACCTTAATACAATTTGTCAAATCAATCTCCTTCAGTTGGGTGCAACTTTCAACTATGCACATCACTCCCTTTTTTGTGACACGATCGCAACATGTTAGGAATAGTTGCAAAAGTCCACAACAATTCTTTGAGATCTCATAGAGTGTTTCATCATCAACACTTGTACATGACAAGTTCAACACCTCTAATTGGTGAGCTACAAAGTTCATTTTAAATCGGCTCATTTCATTAAAATCAGCCAAGTTCAAATGTCTAATTTTACAACATCTCTTTAGAACTTGACAAATACCTTTTTCAGATATGCCATAACAAGACCTTAAATCAAGAAGCTCCAAATTTGGGAAAATGGAAGCAAACAATAAGAGACTTTCGTCGTTTATGAATGAATTATAAGCCAAAGACAGAGACTTCAACTGAGGTTTCACATCAAAATCCTTCAAAGAATCCAAATTCTCAAAATTTAAGTCTTTCATTTTAATCTCTTCAAGTGAATGACAATTTCTAATAAGGGCAAACAAAGCTGCTTCTGTGAGCTTTGAACATGTATCAAGGTTTATAGAAACCAAATGAGGAAAGAGCAAAGACAAGTCGGCAATATGATGATCATCTAGAAAATAATTATAACCAATACCTAGATGCTGTATGGTATGACACTTGGATAACAAACAATAAATTGCATTGTAAGTATAGTCGGTACAATCTTTGACGACAAACCTCTTTAAAGGAAGAACTTCCCTTGCAATAGAGTAGAGCAAATCATCTGATAATTGCGAGTCCTTGAACTTAAGACTAATCAAACACTTCAAACTGACTAATGAATCAATGAACAATGAATTAACATACCTTTCGTACTTTAGGTCAGTACAGGAAATAGATAAAGATTTCAATGTTGGTAGGTCACGGAGAGCCAAAGCAATGTCTGCGTCCAGATCATGGGAGTTGAAGCGGAGGTAACAATGAATCTATGAAAGATACGGCGGAGAGGGCAAAGTTGTGGATCGCAAATTTTGAGAGAGAATAAGAGTCGGTTGGTAATGTAGAGGAACTGTTAAGAGACGAGTGATAGAGAGTTGTGGTTATTGATAAATTTGAACACATGCTCCCAACAGTCATCAGGTAAATAAAAATCAGATTGTGTAAAAGTTTTCTTCCTCCTAATCTTAGTGAGGAGGAATGGTGATTTGTAGAAAGCTATCTTCTTTCTTTGCATGTTGAACATTGCCGCCACTGTTATTTGGAGACACGGATACTAAATGTAAACTAAATTAGGGTATATTTTAGGGATTATTATACACACCATAGATAACTACTGCCGCCGATTTCTGAGCTATTCTAACAAATTATAATTATATTGAATTTTTCCTGTATAATTTAAAATTTGTTTTTTTAACCTAATGGTCTATTTTTCTAAACAAACTCTTATAACATCCTATAATGCAATACAATTCTTAAAGTATCCTACCATTTTATTTTTGCACGCTAATGTCAAACGAGTTGACAGATGTTTATAGTATATATATCTAAATACACCAGCCAAACCATTAGCAACTCCCACACATCTCATTTGTTTTAATTTTTAATTATTTGTTGATATATTATTATTATTATTAAATTATTTATTAATTAGTTAATTAAATATTAGTTAAATGAAAACTTTCTAATATTAGTAAATTTTAACTTTTCAAATTATACATTACAACTTAATTATTTAACAACTTAAATTGATTTAAGAAAAATTCTTGTATAACTAAAATTTAATAAATGTAATAGATTTTGAAGGTTGCTTTATGGCATTTCACACATGAATTACAGGACATTGAAATTTCGTTGTTAGTAGGTGCTATTTTCTTAAGTAACATAGGCACCATAAAAATAAATAAACATGTGGAATGGAATGACATTGGTAATATAACATTTGAAATTTTTTTTTTTTGCATGGAAACAAATTTATATTCATATTCTTAGAAACAATCAATATAAAAAGAGAAAATTTTAAATTATTTTAAATTTATTTAGAATTATGGAATAATTGTGATAATGAAAGAGAAAAAAAATCTTAATTTTATTTTTTAATTAAAATTATAATTGTGTTATGTCGGTGTCTATGTAAGAATTTTTCCTTAACATCCATCCTATCCATGTGTGCTTCAAGATACATATAAACCAATAGATTGGCAACATACAGGTTAGATTGGCAACAATAAATTAGTTTTTTCCATAAATTTTATACAGCAGATATCTTCTACCACAAAGGGACAATTTCTTTTTCTTAATATAGGGTCGTTATTTTATTTGGCCGAAACCGTGATTTTTCTTAGTCATACTTAACACAAGAAGATGATATCCATATCTTACTATTTTTTTAAGAAAAAAAATCATTAAAATATTAGTTTTTTGGTCTTTAACCTAATCAAGAACACAGCTAAATTTAGTCAATCTTCTGTTGCAATTAACATTTTTTTTTATTCAAGTTTTGTGACTCGAATTATAACCCATGTTAAATCAATTCATTTTGCCATTTTTTTCATTCATGATTTGTGGCTTGAGTCATTGTCCCTTTATGGAAACAAATTTTACTGTGTGACTTGAGTGATTCATATTTTGAATCGAGTTATATGTTGGTAACGTTGACTCAATTCACCTCTTATTTGAATCTATTCAAGTCCAAATGTCATTCATCTGAACTTTTCATTTCAAATTATCATTAATTAATGGTCTTATGGGTTAGGTCTGTGATTTTATGATTGGCAACAATTTTGGTAAAAACATGTTTAATTTGGAAAAACATGTATCACAGTCAGATGTTGAGCAAGATGTAATGACATCTTGACCAACTGGTACAACAGAGTCTACTGTTACTTTTCTTGACAGGTGTTCTGACAAATGTTGTGATATGTTATACCAGAACATCATAATAATTCGGCATTTTAAATCCTTGAAGATTTTATTTTAAAATACGAGATTCTGGATGGTTTTTGTTCGCATACAGGCGCAACTAAGCAAGGATATTTTAGTAACATTGTAGAGTTGATTTGGTTTCATAAAAAGGATCTTGGAGACTTTTTAGGAAACTTTGTATTTTGTTCCTATTATTGTGTAGGAAATTATGCTAATGATTGAAAGCTGATTCTTGATGATTTGCGCTTCAAGAAGCCCAAGATCACGAAGTCTGAAGGTTATTTAAAGAAAGGAGCTAAATCTATTGCAACTTGGACATTGGAAATTTCGGGAGAATTAGGATTAGTCGCGTCTTGGTGGTGTTTTAGGGTTTAGTGTTTTTTGTTTGTATGTCACTCTTGTATCAGGTTTGATGCATTGAGTTGAGTGATTGTTCATTGTTAATTGTTCACTTTAAAGCTTTTAAGCAAGAGTGTATTGTTCTTAGTTGAAACTTTTAAGCAAAACTAAGTATTGTCTTAGAAGTGTGTCACTTCTATTTTGGTGTTGTTGAATTGTCACTGGTTTGTGACTGGTAAGAAGTGAGAGGGGGTTCTCATATCTAGGAGTTCCTAGGTAGAAGTTAGCACGGGTAGTGATTAGGTGATAAGTTGTAAATTGGGGAGTTTAGCTCTGAACTAATGCTATTATAGATTTCCTTCTTGTCTTGTTAGCCCCCAGATGTAGATGAGTTGCACTGAACTGGGTTAACAACTATTGGTGTTATTTTATCTTTCTTCCATTTAAGTTTCTACATATTTACTTGTGTGATCAAATTGTCTTGATCCCAGTGTTGTGACATCTGTCTCGGCATCTGGTATCTGCGTGCCAAAATTTTAATTGGCATCAGAGTAGGTCACCCTGTTCTGTTTTTGGGTGAGCTCCAGTGAGTTTGTATTCTGGTACTATGGACAAGGAAGAAGGAGGAAATGTTAACAGGCCCCCATTCTTAGATGGCATTAACTATGACTATTGGAAGGCACATATGGTGGCTTTCTTAAAATCTAAGGATAGAAAAACTTGGAAGGCTATCATCAAGGGTTGGGGCACCCTGTGGTTAAAGATAAATATGGGAAGGAGACCTTGAAGCCAGAACAGGACTGGACCAAGGAAGAACATGAAACTGCTCTTGGAAACTCTAAAGCCTTGAATGCTTTATTCAATGGAGTTGATAAAAATATATTTAGCTTGATCAACACCTACACTGTAGCTAAGGATGCTTGGGAAATTCTCAAGACAACTCATGAAGGCACATCTAAGGTAAAGATGTCTAGACTTCAACTGTTGACTACTAAGTTTGAAATCTGAAGATGATGGAGGATGAGAGTATTCATGACTTTCACATGAATGTTCTTGAAATAGCCAATGCCTTTAGTGCTCTGGGAGAGAAAATATCAGAAGAAAAGCTGGTTAGGAAGATCCTCATGTATTTCCCCAAGAGGTTTGATATGAAAGTAATTGCCATTGAAGAAGCTCAAGATATCAACAACATGAAAGTCGATGAACTTGTTGGTTCACTTAAAACTTTTGAAATGGCTATTAGTGACAAGTCTGAGAAGAAGATAATGAGCATAGCCTTTGTCTCCAACATTGAAGATAAAGAGGGTCAAGTTGACTTGTATACTAATGAAGGACTGTCAAATGCTATTGTATTACTTGGAAAGAAATTCAACAGAATTCGGAAGAGTATGACTAGAAAAGGAAGACCAGGTGTCAAGAACATCACATCTAACATCAGAAATAACAATGAATCTCAAAAGAATGTCCAGACTGATGAGAAGTCAAATCAAAGCAAAGGCATACAATGTTATGAGTGTAAGGGTTTTGGTCACATCAAGCCAGAATGTACCACCTATCTCAAGAAACAGAAAATGAGCTTGTCTATATCTTGGTCTGATGATGATGAGTTTGAAGATGAATCTAACTCTGAGACGGTCAAACTTGTGACTGTAACGCCCCAGTTTTGTCAGTTTTAGTATTTTATTTTAATTGAGTCGTTTTTGCTTATTTTATTATTATATTATTTTATTTTCGACTTTTATGTGAAAATATGTTATTTTTCAATGTTGTGATATTTTATCGCGTTTTGGGAACATTTGCGAGAAATTTGAGTGTAGGGGTATTTTGGTCTTTTTGGGTGGTTAGATATTTTGATGTTTATAAGAATAGAAAAAAAAATAGTAAGATAGAGAGAAAAGAAAATAGAGAGAAAAGAGAAGAAGAAAAAGGAGAAGAGAAAGAGAAGAGGAGAAAAGGAAGAAAAAGAGGAAAAACTTGTGATTTAGGAACCGATTCAACCGACTTTTCAAACGCGAATTTATCGGGTAAGGGTGCAAAACTCGATTATACTATTTTTGCGTATGATTATGTATGTTTGTGTGGAAGTTTTGTTGGTTTTTCAAATATAGGTCGAAATGAGATAATCGATTAGAAATCGAGGTTTTCACGGTCGGAAATCGAAATAAACTGTGTTGTATGATCACAATGTGTGTATGAACAATTGTTGATGGTTGTTTTGCTGTTAGAATTGAATTTGGGTGAAAAATGGAATTTTTGGGGTGGATTTGCGAAGAGGAATTTTTCTGAAAATCGCAGAGCCCGCTCAGCGCGCTTTTGAAAAAATGTAACCTCACCAGGCAGTAGCGAGCCCGCTCAGCGCGGTCTGGGACTTCAAAATTTTATCTGTTTTCTAAACTCCGTAACTTTTTATCCGTAACTCGGATCGGGACGTTCTTTATACCGTTGGAAAGCTTATGAAATGTTCTTTCTTATAAAAATGGGTTTTTGAGATTGTTGGCCGATTTAATTATGTCGGAAAAGGTGAATAGGGTCGATTGTCGACTTTTGTCGTTATAAGTGTGCATAATTGATGTGTATTATGTAATGTGCTTTGAAAATGGATATCGTATGACTTGTATGATGTTATATGATGTGAATGCATGTGATGACATGTTGTGGTGATGAATTGTGGCCGAAAGGCAAATAAATGCAATGTGTTGTATATGGTTATATATGCGTGTTTGTGACTGCATATATGTGTGAAGATGCATTGGTTGTCATGAGTCCTTGTATGTCAAGCATCATGATATGCATCATTGTTGCGTCCTGTGGGACGGCGGTTCCGGTGGGGAATCAGCTATAACATCGTGTGCCTCGAAAATATGAAAGGTATGAATAGCCTGAGGACTTAAAGCGATGGTTATAGACGATCGTGTGCCCCTCTTGTGGTGGTGTGAGCGATCGGGTCATGTGCCCCTCTTGTGGTGGTGTGAACGATCCATAAACACCGTGTGCCTCTCTTGTGGTGGTGTGAGCGGTGGGTGAACATCGTAGGCCCGACGGGGAGTTACAGTGATGTAATGAGCGATGGTTCCAGCAGAGTTCCTGAGTGAACTAGTGATGGGATATGAAATCCTGGAGTCGGTACCCGCATTTGCATTTGCATAGAGAGTCGTTGTGTCGGTCTCTTTGCATCTGCATGAATTATGATTGCATTGGTTATATGTGGAAAATCCTGATTTGGTTGATTATATGTGAGACATTGTGATATGCATTTGTGATAAATGTACTGGGCATGATTAATATGCAATTGGGGATGGAGACATTGTGTGATTGAGTTGTGATAGCATTTGTGTATTGATGTGCATTCGTGTTAAATGCATTGAATTATGAATGATATGTTTCGTGTATAAACATATGCATGATGTGTGAATATGTGATTATGTGAATATAATATGTATATGCCTTATGTGTTGGCATGTGATAATTGTGGTGAGAATATTAGATATGTGTATTTTTATGTTGATATATAATTATATGCATTTATATTATGGTTGTTTTTCTCACCCTTCTGCTCGTTTTATAATGCTCTATGAGGCATTGCAAATTAGAGTTACTGGAGGTCTTTGGTGAAGCTTTGTGTCTCACCCTTTTTGTCGGTTGGCTCTGATATGTGACACCGGGTAGCTAGGGTGGCCGTTTGTGTTTATTGTGTACTATGTATATTTTGTTTTGTACATGTACAACTTAGTGTATAACAAACTTTTTACATGATATATGTCTTTATGTTAATCAGATTTTAGATTTTCCGCTTTAATTCTAATTTCTGAAAATGTGGGTGTAAGGAACGAAGTTTCCTCTGTTGATTGCTACCCCACTGTTGCATATCTGTATGGGCAGGTGTTGTATGAATTGTTTGGATTTCAATTTGATGTGATTCTCCCGTCTATGCCATGTTTTTAAATATACTCTGATCAAATTTTGAATTTTGTTTTATTGCCTTAAATATATGTTTATTTGGGGGTGTAGATTGGGGGCGTCACATTAAGTGGTATCAGAGCCAGTCCGTGTCAGTTGTGTCAGTCCTTGTTGGTCTTTGTGGTTCGGTGAGCTGTTTGTTTAACCATAGTTGCTGTTATTGGAAATGAACAGAATATGGCTCGGGCTGTGCAGGGTGTACCGAATGTTATGGGTAATAATGAGTTCGGGATGAATGAACCGCTTATCTTCAAGGGAAGATATGATCCTGATGGTGCACAATTTTGGTTTGAGGAGGTTGAAAGAATCTTCCATGTGACGGATTGTGCTGAAGAGGATAAGGTGAGACTGGGTACTCACATGCTGGAAGAAGAATCGGCTGATTGGTGGGTTAGTTTGCGCCAAGTGTTGGAAGTGGATGAGGAAGAGGTTACTTGGGATTTATTTGGCCGAGAGTTTCGGAGGAGGTATTATCCTGAAGGTGTGAAGGAAAAGAAAGAGATTGAGTTTTTGGAACTAAAACAAGGCAATATGTCTGTGGTTGACTACACTGCAAGGTTTGTGGAACTTGTGCAGTTCTATCCTCACTATCCGGAAGCGACTGCTGAATTTTCTAAGTGTGTGAAGTATGAGAACGGATTGCGACCGGAGACTAAACGGGCAATCGGCTATCAGAGGATTAGAAGGCTTTCTGATTTGGTGGACAGTTGTAGGAGTTACGAAGAGAATCGTAAGGTGCGTGCTACTCCCTATGAGAATGTGAATGACAGGAAAGGGAAACAACAGTCTCGTAGTGGGGGAGGAATGTCTAGTCCTCCGAGGTGTTACAGTAAGTGTTACAAGTGTGGGGAGGTAGGGCATCGTCAGATGGATTGTAGGAGGAATAAACTGAAATGTTCCAAGTGTGGAGGTTTGAGACATGTCGCAGTTGATTGTAGGAGAATTGGGGTGAAGTGTTTCAACTGCGGTGAAACAGGTCATATCAGCACGGGGTGTACGAAACCGAAGGGAGCTCAGACTGGTGGGAAGGCTGTTGCATTGGTAGGAGATGAGACTACTAGTGCGGATCGTTTGACTCAAGGTACTTATTTTATTAAGAGTGGTAAAGGCTTGGGATGGAATTAGTGTGTTTACAGTTGGAAGGATTAGAATGAGATAAGTGGGGGAGAAGCTGGTACTTCTCCATGTTGTTTCAGGTGTAGGGCGCTGGCTCAAGGTGTCATGTATTGCAAGGTTATAAGTGTGGTTTCTAGTTCAAGAAGGGATGCGGAGGTAAGGATTATGTCAACTAAGGAATTGTGCCTTAGGTAGTTTTGTGTATAGGATGTAAGAAATGCTATTATAGTTGGTGGAGACGGTTTATGCCTCATCATGGTTGTCGGCTGTCTATTGACAAATTGAGGAACTGATCACCCTTAATGTCTTGTTGATAGCAGACGGGAATTATGTTGGATGGGATGGACGTGTCTTTCCGGCGTTGATGGTGATGCGGAATCAAGATTTTTGTTTGATGGTTACAGATTGCGTTGTTGAGTCGATGAGAATTCTTATATTGGAAGATGAGACGGATTAGAGGTTTGTGTATGTGGATTAAGGTGGAATGTCTTTAAGGGATGATGAGTGGGTATTACTAAGGGTTGTTCTCGGAGAGTAGAGTGTGAACTTAGTTGGACAACAGTGAACGGTCGAGGCTATAGCTGCTAAGTGAGTAGTATGGGAACTTGCGGTTGTGTTTTGCATAGCTTAAGTTTTGAATTGTGACGAATTGCAAACGATTTGAAATTCTTGGATAGTTCCTTTTTGGTTGGTTGTTGCAATAGGATGGAATTTGGATTATCAAGAGCAGGAATTGTGTGTGGAGTACGGACTGTGGTATAGAGTGACGATTGAGAATAAGTGTTTACTTTCAGGATTAAGTAAAGAGTATGGTATTGGTGGAGTTTGATTAGAATTGCAATTGTTGGAATGTTTGATAAGCGTAGTGATGGTTTGAGTAGAGGCTTCGAAGTTAGTTAAAGGTGATTAGAAAGTCGTTGGCTTTTGTTGGTGTGTTAATGTAAGAGAGTAAAGTCGTGGCTTGTGTTTTTCGACATTTGAGGATTCGAGGAAGGATCAGTACTATTGTGGAAGTGGTTGTAGTTGTATTATGTTGGATCATTGGAAGTATTATCTTAATGATTCTAGATTTGAAGTGTTTGGTAATTACAAGAATATTGAGTATTGGTTTGGTCTGAAGGAATAGAGACAACGAGAATGGTTAGAAATTGAGTAGAGTTATTGTTGTGTCTGAGGAGTTAAATCGGAAGTTCTTGTATGTCAGTTTTGGCGGTCCAAGAATTGGAGTTGTTTGAGCAGTTTAGAGGCTTGGGTCTGGTGTATAAGATGACACGAAAGAATGTGAATAGTAGTTGATGGGAAGTATGTGAAAAGTTGGACTTTGGACGTGAGATTGGTAGTTTTGATGGTTACGAGTCATCGGAGTGCGCAGCGAAAGCGTGATGTAGCACATTTCATATATGCGTGTCTGACTTGTAAGAGTTCTTAGGTTGAACATTAGAAATCTGTAGGAATGATGAGATCAATGGACGTTTCGGAATTGAAGTGTTAGGTGAAAGGTTTGAATAGTATTCATGGGCTACTAAGTAAATGGATGGTTTGGTTATATGTTCGATTGGTGAATCGTAGCATGGTTGTAATAAGGTTGTGCGACAAGGATGTTGGTATTCTGGTTTTGTTGATGTTGTGGAGACCTTGTGGTGTCGTGGAACTTTATGTTCTTGTTTGTATTGTTGTCTCGTTTCCATTGTGTTGGTTAGAGTTCGTGTAGCTAATTCCTGTGTGAGGAATTAGAGGTGTGTTGCCTACGGTGATGGTAACGATCTTGTTGTGTTTCGGTTCAAGAGTGAACCTGTGTGTTGGTATCGTGGTTTTCCTTGAATTGTGAGTTGGTCGTCAAGTGCATTGTATGGGCTTTGCATCTTGTCGTTGTTGTTGTCGTCGTTGTCGTGTCGTTGTTGTATCTGTTGTTAGCAAGGTGGTTGTCAGTCGTGTTATTCGTGGTGTGCCTTGTGGTAGGCTTGATGTTTTGTTGGTATGATACAGGAGTCGTATCCAGAGTGGTTTGTCTCGGTATATTTTCGAGGACGAAAATTTCCAAGTGGGGGAGAGTTGTAATGCCCCAGTTTTGTCAGTTTTAGTATTTTATTTTAATTGAGTCGTTTTTGCTTATTTTATTATTATATTATTTTATTTTCGACTTTTATGTGAAAATATGTTATTTTTCAATGTTGTGATATTTTATCGCGTTTTGGGAACATTTGCGAGAAATTTGAGTGTAGGGGTATTTTGGTCTTTTTGGGTGGTTAGATATTTTGATGTTTATAAGAATAGAAAAAAAAAATAGTAAGATAGAGAGAAAAGAAAATAGAGAGAAAAGAGAAGAAGAAAAAGGAGAAGAGAAAGAGAAGAGGAGAAAAGGAAGAAAAAGAGGAAAAACTTGTGATTTAGGAACCGATTCAACCGACTTTTCAAACGCGAATTTATCGGGTAAGGGTGCGAAACTCGATTATACTATTTTTGCGTATGATTATGTATGTTTGTGTGGAAGTTTTGTTGGTTTTTCAAATATAGGTCGAAATGAGATAATCGATTAGAAATCGAGGTTTTCACGGTCGGAAATCGACATAAACTGTGTTGTATGATCACAATGTGTGTATGAACAATTGTTGATGGTTGTTTTGCTGTTAGAATTGAATTTGGGTGAAAAATGGGATTTTTGGGGTGGATTTGCGAACAGGAATTTTTCTGAAAATCGCAGAGCCCACTCAGCGCGCAGGTGCCCGCTCAGCGCGCTTTTGAAAAAATGTAACCTCACCAGGCAGTAGCGAGCCCGCTCAGCGCGCTCGAGAGGCCGCTCAGCGCGGTCTGGGACTTCAAAATTTTATCTGTTTTCTAAACTCCGTAACTTTTGATCCGTAACTCGGATCGGGACGTTCTTTATACCGTTGGAAAGCTTATGAAACTTTCTTTCTTATAAAAATGGGTTTTTGAGATTGTTGGCCGATTTAATTATGTCGGAAAAGGTGAATAGGGTCGATTGTCGACTTTTGTCGTTATAAGTGTGCATAATTGATGTGTATTATGTAATGTGCTTTGAAAATGGATATCGTATGACTTGTATGATGTTATATGATGTGAATGCATGTGATGACATGTTGTGGTGATGAATTGTGGCCGAAAGGCAAATAAATACAATGTGTTGTATATGGTTATATATGCGTGTTTGTGACTGCATATATGTGTGAAGATGCATTGGTTGTCATGAGTCCTTGTATGTCAAGCATCATGATATGCATCATTGTTGCATCCTGTGGGACGGCGGTTCCGGTGGGGAATCAGCTATAACATCGTGTGCCTCAAAAATATGAAAGGTATGAATAGCCTGAGGACTTAAAGCGATGGTTATAGACGATCGTGTGCCCCTCTTGTGGTGGTGTGAGCGATCGGGTCGTGTGCCCCTCTTGTGGTGGTGTGAGCGATCCATAAACACCGTGTGCCCCTCTTGTGGTGGTGTGAGCGGTGGGTGAACATCGTAGGCCCGACGGGGAGTTACAGTGATGTAACGAGCGATGGTTCCAGCAGAGTTCCTGAGTGAACTAGTGATGGGATATGAAATCCTGGAGTCGGTACCGCATTTGCATTTTCATAGAGAGTCGTTGTGTCGGTCTCTTTGCATCTGCATGAATTATGATTGCATTGGTTATATGTGGAAAATCCTGATTTGGTTGATTATGTGTGAGACATTGTGATATGCATTTGTGATAAATGTACTGGGCATGATTAATATGCAATTGGGGATGGAGACATTGTGTGATTGAGTTGTGATAGCATTTGTGTATTGATGTGCATTCGTGTTAAATGCATTGAATTATGAATGATATGTTTCGTGTATAAACATATGCATGATGTGTGAATATGTGATTATGTGAATATAATATGTATATGCCTTATGTGTTGGCATGTGATAATTGTGGTGAGAATATTAGATATGTGTATTTTTATGTTGATATATAATTATATGCATTTATATTATGGTTGTTTTTCTCACCCTTCTGCTCGTTTTATAATGCTCTATGAGGCATTGCAGATTAGACTTACTGGAGGTCTTTGGTGAAGCTTTGTGTCTCACCCTTTTTGTCGGTCGGCTCTGATATGTGACACCGGGTAGCTAGGGTGGCCGTTTGTGTTTATTTTGTACTATGTATATTTTGTTTTGTACATGTACAACTTAGTGTATAACAAACTTTTTACATGATATATGTATTTATGTTAATCAGATTTTAGATTTTCCGCTTTAATTCTAATTTCTGAAAATGTGGGTGTAAGGAACGAAGTTTCCTCTGTTGATTGCTACCCCACTGTTGCATATCTGATTGGGCAGGTGTTGTATGAATTGTTTGGATTTCAATTTGATGTGATTCTCCCGTCTATGCCATGTTTTTAAATATACTCTGATCAAATTTCGAATTTTCTTTTATTGCCTTAAATATATGTTTATTTGGGGGTGTAGATTGGGGGCGTCATAGTGACTGCTCTCTCTGGCAGATGGGTTGATGAAGTAGAAGCTTGTGATGAAAATGACCTCTATGAAGATCTGGATGTGTCCAACAAGGAAACCTGCAACAGGTGTGAAGAACGTCTAAAGACAGAGGAAAATCATAGAAAGGCCATAACTGAATTGGAAAATGAGAAGAAGTAACTCTTAGGTGTTGATTCTCATCTTCCAAATGAGGTAACTCTCTTAAATTCCAAGCTCAATAACTTGACAGATTCCTTGAGAATTACGAAGAAGGCTGGAGACACGGAAGTTCATTATCAATCTGATAATAAACAAAGAAGAGTGTATGCAGAGAAGTTCCTTCCTATTGAATGGAAGAGAATGATGTCCAACCACATGTTACAACATCCCGCAGTCATGATGAGACTCCAAATAACTCTCAATCTACTTGGAGATGTCATTATTATGGTGAGTATGGAGATCAATAATCTTCATCTCATTCTAAGGCTAATTAAGTGAGTAAAATGAGAAGGCCTATCAATAAGGATGTGAACCTTATAGCTCACCCTTCCTTGAAGGTTTCAACTAAAGAATACTGGTACTTTGACAGTGGATGTTATAGGCATACGATAGAGGTTCAAAAGTTTCTAGTGAATATTGTTGCACCCCAAATTTTGACCCTCAGATATTCTGACTTTTGTCATATCATTTTTTGGTCATCTTTCCTAGCATGTGCAGTCATATAGTCTGTCGAACATAATCATCGCTATTTTTGTGTAATTTTGTCTAGTACTTTTAGGATTTTAAGTTAATCTAGAATTTTGTTTTTTGTCATTGGGCTAGTTAAAAATTAATCTTCCTTATTATCATTTTCTATTTACTATTTTCTTTTTTATTATTATTGAATCGTTATTGTTATTTTTATTTTATTTCTGTATTATTATTATTATTATTATTATTATTATTATTATTATTATTATGATTTTCATTATTAAAACAAAATTAACAAAAAAATCAAAAAATAATAAAATAAAAAAGAACATTTTCTTTTTTCTTTTCTTTCCAAAGTTGTCTCCCACGCCTACCACTCTTCCCCACGCTTCCTTAACCTCCCCACGTGCATCCGACACTCTATCAACACTCCAACAACACAATCTCCCATCTCCAAACATAAGGCCATCCTTGCCATGCCAGACAAACAAGCACGCCAATCCTCAACCAATCCGTACTTACCACCATCCGTGAACCCTCACAGTCAAATATCCAACACTCATAAACCCGTCCAAAAAAAAGACCTCATAACCTCGCTCGCAAAGAACCATCAAACCGACCAATCATTTTCTTAACCTCAATACATGACTTAACATCACTACACAAACCAGATAGCAAAATCCCACAAACCAAAAGCAACGTCCTCATCACCGTCGTTCGTCCCAAACACGACCAAAACCTCCTACATCAAACCACCATCCACTACACAAATTCAAACAGACTCGAACCACCGTAGCCCAGCCACACTCCATCGCCATCAAGAACCCCTCTTCAACCCCAATTCATACTTCCTCCGTTTTCACTTCACAGCCTCGCAACAATAACCCACCATTCAAAACCAAATCAAACCTTCAAACTTCATAACCATAAAACTCGTTCAAACAGAGATTGAGATGAAGAAGAGAGGATGAACAAGAAATCGGACCCAAAATCAAAACTTAGAAATCACCAAAGTGGAACAGAAGCGAGAGCGATCGGATTCGAAACCGTGAGAGAGAGTCGAGATCGAGAAGAGAGAAGGAGCTGAGGTCGAGCAAAGGCGAATCGAGAAAGAGGAGGGTTGAAACAATGAATTGATGACCCGTGTCCTTTTTCTTTCTTCCGTGATCTTATTTTCACATCTGAAGTCATTTGTTGATGTTCCTCTATTTTCCATGGCCATTACATTGCTGAAATTTTTTTTAATTGTTTTGGGCCGTGAGTTGGGCTCTTAGCCCGTATTATGTTGTGAGCATTGTTTTGGATGATGGGCCCTAAAGCCCAAGTGATTCCATGTCTTCATTGATTTCAACAACCCTTCGTTCACTTCATACCCCTCCTATTTACTATGTTTTTTTGCTTAACATTTTAATTTTGTAGTTCTCATTTTGATTATGTCTAATTACTGGTAAGTTTTTAATTCTATTTTCATTTTCGATATTCTTTTGTTTTGGGCCTATGATATAACAAAGTCATGATTTTAGTTGATTTATTTGAATCAATAAATTGTGATGAATATGAGGCCTATTTTCTTTTTTGTTGATCGATGAGAGTTTAATTAAAGATTATCGATTTTATCGATTTAAAATCTTAATTTAAACTAGATCGACTTTATGTTTCATTTCTATCTCATTTTATTTTATTTCTTATCGGTCGATGAGGATCTAAATTTCTTATTTAGAAGAGACCAATTTTATTTCATTTCAAGCCCACTTCTTCTTTTGTTTTGGGCCGATGATATCACAAAAATCATGACTTAGTCGATTTATTCAAATTACTAAAAGTCATGATATATATGAGGCCACTTCTCTTTTCTATCGGTTATTGAAAGTTAAGTATCAAGGCTATCGACTTCTCGATTGAACCAAGATTAAGACGAGACCGACATTATTTCTACTTCAGAGGTATTTTCTTTCATCTTCATCTTCATCTTCATCTTTAGACCGATGAAAGTCTTTCTATCCACAAACGTTGTTAGCGAAGCGACGAACCTTCATTATTTCAAATCTGTAGTGAGTGATCATCGAGATCGCTTTCTATAATTTGAGATCGTGATAGGTTACCTTCGACTAATCAACGAGAGTTTGTGACTCAAGACGAGGTCTCCACCTTTTCTTTTCGTGTGGCACGATTTCATCGGAGAATGATCTTCTATATCACTTATCTATCGTGTTTTAACACACAGATCAAATTGTGCATCCTCCTATAGTATGGTCTTCCTCATAGACCGTATTACGACGGATCAGTACTACATTGGACCCAATACATCGATCCATTAAATTAATCAACAAATCACTAAATTTACTTTCAGTCAATATATACATATCTGGATTTATTCTTTATGATTAATTATTATCCTTGTAAATGAGTCATGCAGAATTACTCAGCTTTTGTGGCGTCTCTGCTAGCTCCCCAGAAAGTTGTCTCTTCAGCTAATCTTGGCAATTCTTAATGGATCTCTTATCTCCAGTGAAGAAACCAATCTCATGATGACAATCCTAGTGAAGTCAAGATGCTATACCAAGCAGAGTACTCTTTCCCAGAGAAGGTCATAACCTTGAAGTAGAGCTGCTTCATCTGCAAGTTCATCCCCAGTAACGGTCCAATTTGATGAGTTTGGCTGGGTATCCTTGTCGAGATGTTTATTTCATCTCCAGTCTCGTTTCTCGTCTGTTTTGTCAGCATAAGCTTAAGCATGGCATAAACACTCATATGCATAGCATATTATCATTTTTGCTACATGATTATGGTGTTTACCTGTGTTGTTCACTTTGGCGTTTATCCCCAAGTGACTGGGTGTGTCTATTTCTCTCCAATAGAGTTGTCAGCCCTAGGCATAAAGTGCCCATCGTTTCTGAAATCCCCACAGAGTTTTATTCTCGTGGATGACGGTTGTTTCAGTTATCTTTTCCACACGTGGATAAGATAAATCCCCATTTGAGTTCATTCCTCAAATGGAGTCTTGTTTGGCCGTTTCTTTCTAGCTTGTTCCAAGATTGAACTGTGGTCCCTGGCAGGAGTGGTTTCTGAACCCACTTCCAAGTGCATTTATTTTGCACCGTGTCTTGCAGGAAGAATCTTACAGATCCCCATTGAAGACAGTTATTCCTCCAGTGGTGTTGTAATATCGACATCTCTTTGGAATTCATACCAAACAACAAGTGGCATTCTCTTGGAGAAGCTTGTTCCCTTGTGGCGACAGACAGCGATTCTGCTGGAAACTTTGCAGTCAATCATAGGTAATGGTGTCGAGATTCGGCAAATATCTCAAGATTTGGGAGACATTGGAACACCTTGTATGCCAATTCTTCTGTAAAATCCTTTTGGGATGACTTCTTCTCTCAAACCATGTAATCTGGGGCATTTGAGAATCGAAGATTATTTCATCCATTCACAAAAACTGTTGTTTGAAATGGCGACTCCCAATGCAGAACTACTTTGAATTTCTGTCTCAAGTGGTGTGATGATTCCCAACCAAGTCTCTACTACAGCGATCACAACCATTCCCCGGTGAATCTCTACTTCCGTGGTTATGGCAGGTGTGATGCAATAATTCCCCAGTTGGTGACCTAAGAATTCCCAATAAATCTCTTTGGCTCCAACCTTCCCCAGCGAAGTGGATGTTTATTTCATCCCCACGAAGTCTCAACTCTGACACCTTCGGTTCGCAACTTTGATCCGAGCTTCCCCCAATGAAGTGAATATTGATGTTATCCCATGGGTGGCCTCAGTTCTGGAATCTCCAATTACAACTTCATTTTTGGCTACTTCGGTTTGCAGTGGATATTTATTTTATCCCCTAAGAAGTCTAACCTTAAGTCCAGTCATCGCTGGCATCTTTCCTGTTGTTTGAAGGCGTTCCTGCTTGAATCGTGTCAAGCTTGAACCTAAAGTCCAATTATCATTGGCATCGTCTTTGGTTTGAATCGAGTCACCTTAGGCTTTTATTTCATCTTGTTCTTGTTTGAATCGTGTCAAACTTGAACCGAGTCCTTGTTCGAATCGTGTCGAACATTGTTTCTTGTCTTAAGATCTTGTTCCTGCTTGAATCGTGTCAAGCTTGAACCCAAAGTCCAATTATCATTGGCATCGTCTTTGGTTTGAATCGAGTCACCTTAGGCTTTTATTTCATCTTTTTCTTGTTTGAATCGTGTCAAACTTGAACCGAGTCCTTGTTCGAATCGTGTCGAACATTGTTTCTTGTCTTAAGATCTTGTTCCTGCTTGAATCGTGTCAAGCTTGAACCCAAAGTCCAATTATCGTCGGCATCGTCTTTGGTTTGAATTGAGTCACCTTAGGCTTTTATTTCATCTTGTTCTTGTTTGAATCGTGTCAAACTTGAACCGAGTCCTTGTTCGAATCGTGTGGAACATTGTTTCTTGTCTTAAGATCTTGTTCCTGCTTGAATCGTGTCAAGCTTGAACCCAAAGTCCAATTATCGTTGGCATCGTCTTTGGTTTGAATCGAGTCACCTTAGGCTTTTATTTCATCTTGTTCTTGTTTGAATCGTGTCAAACTTGAACCGGGTCCTTGTTCGAATCGTGTCGAACATTGTTTCTTGTCTTAAGATCTTGTTCCTGCTTGAATCGTGTCAAGCTTGAACCCAAAGTCCAATTATCGTTGGCATCGTCTTTGGTTTGAATCGAGTAACCTTAGGCTTTTATTTCATCTTGTTCTTGTTTGAATCATGTCAAACTTGAACTGAGTCCTTGTTCGAATCGTGTCGAACATTGTTTCTTGTCTTAAGATCTTGTTCCTGCTTGAATCGTGTCAAGCTTGAACCCAAAGTCCAATTATCGTTGGCATCGTCTTTGGTTTGAATCGAGTCACCTTAGGCTTTTATTTCATCTTATTCTTGTTTGAATCGTGTCAAACTTGAACCGAGTCCTTGTTCGAATCGTGTCGAACATTGTCTCTTGTCTTAAGATCTTGTTCCTGCTTGAATCGTGTCAAGCTTGAAGCCAAAGTCCAATTATCGTTGGCATCGTCTTTGGTTTGAATCGAGTCACCTTAGGCTTTTATTTCATCTTGTTCTTGTTTGAATCGTGTCAAACTTGAACCGAGTCCTTGTTCGAATCGTGTCGAACATTGTTTCTTGTCTTAAGATCTTGTTCCTGCTTGAATCGTGTCAAGCTTGAACCCAAAGTCTAATTATCGTTGGCATCGTCTTTGGTTTGAATCGAGTCACCTTAGGCTTTTATTTCATCTTGTTCTTGTTTGAATCGTGTCAAACTTGAACAGAGTCCTTGTTCGAATTGTGTCGAACATTGTCTTTTGTCTTAAGATCTTGTTCCTGCTTGAATCTTGTCAAGCTTGAACCCAAAGTCCAAATATCGTTGGCAGCTTCTTTTGTTTGAATCGAGTCACCTTAGGCTTTTATTTCATCTTGTTCTTGTTTGAATCTTGTCAAACTTGAACCGAGTCCTTGTTCGAATCGTGTCGAACATTGTCTCTTGTCTTAAGATCTTGTTCCTGCTTGAATCGTGTCAAGCTTGAACCCAAAGTCCAATTATCGTCGGCACCGTCTTTGGTTTGAATCGAGTCACCTTAGGGTTTTATTTCAGTTTGTTCCTGCTTGAATCGTGTCAAGCTTGAACTTAAAGTCCAGTCATCGCTGGCATCCTCCATAAATGGAATCATATTTGTTATCTCAACCAGTTCTGGTACATTTTATTCATTAACCTTGTTCACAGCCAAAGGTCCAGTCACCTTTCATCATCTGACGCAGAGTTTACCTCTGTCTTTTCTGGCTTTTCTTGAAGATCCCGTTTGAACTCTTCAGCATAGGAAACCCCCAGAAAATCTTTGTAGGATGTCTATCCTTTTATTTCAAACTGATCCCCTGTGGTGGTCGTGTCTTCTTTCCAGTTTCATGCCCATTAAGAATGTGTCTCATCCCCAGTGGAGTTGAGTTTCATCCCCAGTGGAGTTGGATCTTTCCCCAGTGGAGGACACCCCTTTAGTGTCCTATCTCCAGTAAGAACTCGTAGGGTTCCCCTCAGTTTCTCTACCCCAAGTGTTTCCTCGGGGTCTCCCCAACAAGTCTCTTTTGTTGGTTAGCCTGTATCTCCAGTGAGTTTACCTCAGGGATACTAACCTTCATCCTTCCCCGGTGTTACTCACCTGCGGTTGTTTGCCTGTTTGTCTGCATTTTTGCATCTATCATGGCATCATACCATCATACTAGAGTTCCTGGCACGTCTGCACCTTAGACTAGTTTTTCTTCCATATAATTGCATATCAGCGTATCTAAGGGCAAAATTTCCGGTTATCTATATTTAAATATCTTTCACCTCTTTCCATATCCACTGTCATTCGGTGAAAAATATTTAAATAGGGGCAACTGTTGCACCCCAAATTTTGACCCTCAGATACTCTGACTTTTGTCATATCATTTTTTGGTTATCTTTCCTAGCATGTGCAGTCATATAGTCTGTCGAACATAATCATCGCTATTTTTGTGTAATTTTGTCTAGTACTTTTAGGATTTTAAGTTAATCTAGAATTTTGTTTTTTGTCATTGGGCTAGTTAAAAATTAATCTTCCTTATTATCATTTTCTATTTACTATTTTCTTTTTTATTATTATTGAATTGTTATTGTTATTTTTATTTTATTTCTGTATTATTATTATTATTATTATTATTATTATGATTTTCATTATTAAAACAAAATTAACAAAAAAATAAAAAAATAATAAAATAAAAAAGAACATTTTCTTTTTTCTTTTCTTTCCAAAGTTGTCTCCCACGCCTACCACTCTTCCCCACGCTTCCTTAACCTCCCCACGCGCATCCGACACTCTATCAACACTCCAACAACACAATCTCCTATCTCCCAACACAAGGCCATCCTTGCCATGCCAGACAAACAAGCACGCCAATCCTCAACCAATCCGTACTTACCACCATCCGTGAACCCTCACAGTCAAATATCCAACACTCATAAACCCGTAAAAAAAAAAGACCTCATAACCTCGCTCGCAAAGAACCATCAAACCGACCAACCATTTTCTTAACCTCAATACATGACTTAACATCACTACACAAACCAGATAACAAAATCCCACAAACCAAAAGCAACGTCCTCATCACCGTCGTTCGTCCCAAACACGACCAAAACCTCCTACATCAAACCACCATCCACTACACAAATTCAAACAGACTCGAACCACCGTAGCCCAGCCACCCTCCACCGCCATCAAGAACCCTTCTTCAACCCCAATTCATACTTCCTCCGTTTTCATTTCACAGCCTCGCAACAATAACCCACCATTCAAAACCAAATCAAACCTTCAAACTTCATAACCATAAAACTCGTTCAAACAGAGATTGAAGATGAAGAAGAGGGGATGAACAAGAAATCGGACCCAAAATCAAAACTTAGAAATCACCAAAGCGGAATAGAAGCGAGAGCGATCGGATTCGAAACCGTGAGAGAGAGTCGAGATCGAGAAGAGAGAAGAAGTTGAGGTCGAGCAAAGGCGAATCGAGAAAGAGGAGGGTTGAAACAATGAATTGATGACCCGTGTCCTTTTTCTTTCTGCCGTGATCTTGTTTTCACATCTGAAGTCATTTGTTGATGTTCCTCTATTTTCCATGGCCTTTACATTGCTGAAATTTTTTTTTTAATTGTTTTGGGCCGTGAGTTGGGCTCTTAGCCCGTATTATGTTGTGAGCATTGTTTTGGATGATGGGCCCTAAAGCCCAAGTGATTCCATGTCTTCATTGATTTCAACAACCCTTCGTTCACTTCATACCCCTCCTATTTACTATGTTTTTTGCTTAACATTTTAATTTTGTAGTTCTCATTTTGATTATGTCTAATTACTGGTAAGTTTTTAATTCTATTTTCATTTTCGATATTCTTTTGTTTTGGGCCTATGATATAACAAAGTCATGATTTTAGTTGATTTATTTGAATAAATAAATTGTGATGAGTATGAGGCCTGTTTTCTTTTTTGTTGATCGATGAGAGTTTAATTAAAGATTATCGATTTAAAATCTTAATTTAAACTAGATCGACTTTATGTTTCATTTCTATCTCATTTTATTTTATTTCTTATCGGTCGATGAGGATCTAAATTTCTTATTTAGAAGAGACCAATTTTATTTCATTTCAAGCCCACTTCTTCTTTTGTTTTGGGCCGATGATATCACAAAAATCATGACTTAGTCGATTTATTCAAATTACTAAAAGTCATGATATATATGAGGCCACTTCTCTTTTCTATCGGTTAATGAAAGTTAAGTATCAAGGCTATCGACTTCTTGATTGAACCAAGATTAAGACGAGACCGACATTATTTCTACTTCAGAGGTATTTTCTTTCATCTTCATCTTCATCTTCATCTGTAGACCGATGAAAGTCTTTCTATCCACAAACGTTGTTAGCGAAGCGACGAACCTTCATTATTTCAAATCTGTAGTGAGTGATCATCGAGATCGCTTTCTATACTTTGAGATCGTGATAGGTTACCTTCGACTAATCAACCAGAGTTTGTGACTCAAGACGAGGTCTCCACCTTTTCTTTTCGTGTGGCACGATTTCATCGGAGAATGATCTTCTATATCACTTCTCTATCGTGTTTTAACACACAAATCAAATTGTGCATCCTCCTATAGTATGGTCTTCCTCATAGACCGTATTACGACAGATCAGTACTACATTGGACCCAATACATCGATCCATTAAATTAATCAACAAATCACTAAATTTACTTTCAGTCAATATATACATATCTGGATTTATTCTTTATGATTGATTATTATCCTTGTAAATATTATCACTGTTCGTATTTATATCCTGTGTATATCGTTCACTTCATTTGTTCGTATAAAACACACTAATAAATATCGAAACCCTAAAAGACTCAATTGACCGGACTGTGGTTATTATTGTGTTGGACTGAGGACTTAGATTTAGGATTTTTACCCTATGCTCTTGGAGTTGGTATTCCGGTTTTCGGATTTTCACTTGACTGGTCAGTGGCCCATCAGTGGGAAGTATTTATACACTATTCTGGTCAGATCTCTCTATTTCTTTCTCACTTACATTGATGCATTTTTTTGTCTGCATGTATATATGTTTGCCTGACATTGTCTTTTAACACGATATTATGTAGGTACTTTCATTCTTTGATTTATTATCATTTGATTTTGATGTTTTCATCATTACCATATCATATTCATGATTGTTCACATTTGACCCTCCTTCCAAAGGAAAGATCTCTACTTTGACTCGTAAGTCACAAACCTTTCCCATTTCATCCTTGGCCTCATAAGAGCCGCTTCCCTCATAGTTTAGTAATAGGATGGCATTATCATGAACTCCATGTGATTCTCACTATCATGAGAACTCACTTTACCTTTTACTCAGACTTACAGAGTTATCATGAACTCTGTGTGGTTCTCACTATCATGAGAATTCACTTCCTCCCTTCATAACGTAGACTTAGAGAGTTATCGTGGACTCTATGTGGGCTTAGGCTCATTCCCTTTGGAACGTTGGCCATAGTTAATGTTTCCTTTTCTTTCACCCTTAGTTAGGTGAACTACGGTTGCTCTGATTCCTTAGTCAGATACGTAGGCACGAGATGCGACGTCTTGGCGAGCAAACTTAGATACCAAAACTAGTGTACATACTCTTAGGTCTTTACCTTAGTACAGATAACCTTAGCAAGCAAAAACATAAAAAATAAGAAAAGCGTAATGAAACAAAAGGCTCTCGTAGAGTACTACGGACGTTTAGGGTGCTAATACCTTCCCTAGGCGTAACCAACCCCCGAACCTTAGATCTTCCCCCTTTAGGTTTTTCTAACGATCTTGAACCTTTCCTTTGGTAAAATCAAAGTCGGTTATAAAGGAAATATGATGCGAGTTAATTCATAGCTTGTTATCCAATTTTCACCGCGACAGAAATGACGACTTCACTGGGGAAGAAATAAAGGAAAGTTAGACCTATGCTGGTCCTTTCCTAAGAGGGTTAAGCCTATTTTGTTTTCACGTTCTCAAACAAAACTCTTTTCATAACAAATAAACCCTTGATCCAACGTCAAGCGGATTTTCATAATCAAACTTCAAAAACAACTTTATTCTACTTGTATATTTGCTTGTATGTCATATTTGCATGTATATCTGTATATATTTATATATATCTATGTTTGTGCTGGAATTTTCTGTGTGCAGGGTGCCATTATTAAGTGGTGAGAGTCCTAGACCCGGACTTGAGTGACATATAGGAGATGATATGGTCAAGGGTACTTTGACGGAGTCGATTACTGAAAAGTCGAATTGAGAAAATCGTCGCTCAGTTTAGGTTCTTTTGAACTTAATATTGTTTGAACGAGTCCATTCGTGAAAACGGTATTAACTTCGACCAAGAACCCTTAAGACTGAGGACCGTAGCACCTTTAACCCAACTTGGCCTATTAGGACGTAGTGCGGGGACCACGCAAGAGTCTATTTCTGCGATAGTTGCTACGCGATACTACACTCAGACGAGATTCTCTTGAGAATATTATTGACTAACCGAGTAATTTGGGAAGTTGATAATATCCGAAAGATGGATTGTAGACTCTGGGAACTTTGTAGAACCCGTTCGACAGGTACATTTTGAAACCACACCACCTTATGGGATGGGTAGACCTTGGCTCCATGCCTGTGACCTTCAAATCTAGGCCCTCTCTTGTCTGTGTGTGCATATCTGTGAATACCAGTGTACATATGTTTGTGCTTGTGTGCTTTTGCGCGTGTATATATCTATGTTTTTGTGTGCCCGTGTTTGTGCATTGCATACATCTCATCGCATCCATTGATGCTTTCAAGGAACTTAGACGTTCTCTTCTTTGCGAAGATCCTTAGAGATCACGGATTTAAAGAAAAAAAAACATAAAACAAAAAACAAAACTCTTCAGTTTTCCAAAAAGCTTGCAACTTGCTTTTGAGTTCCTTGAAACCATTTGGCTGGAATTAGCATTGCATTCTCATTGCATGCGCATCTGCACTGTATCTGCATTTCTCAGCCCTGAGTCTCGTCTGTCCTGTGTCTGTAACCCGTCCGATTTCCTTAAGACATCAGTGGACCTGAAGCAGCTCTTGAAGTTGTCTTTTCCAGACTCGCCCGTGGTGACCATCATACTGGGGAACAAAGGCATTCATCTGAAGACTCAGGTTACTCAGAAGCCAGGTTCAGACGTTGTTGACTCTGATATGTTCTTATTCACGCCTCAAGGCGTCCAAATCAGCAAACTGCCGCCTAGTCAGTCAGACTCTGAAGTGGAAGAAATTGTTGAGAATAAATGTGAAGATGATTTTCAAGCGGATCTTGACAATCAACTCTGAAGATGACCATCTCAGCTTGGCAGATTAAGAAGGAAATTTCAGTTCCCTAAAGCTGGCGATCATTTAGCCGTTTAGCATTTTTGTTGTATTTTCCTTGCATTTTTTAATCTATTTTCACTTATAAGCATTGTTGTACTTTCAAATTGGCAAGGTTAATGAAATGTTTGTGCATCTTTTGATTAAGTCCATTCGTTTCACTCATTTACTTTTTATGTTTGTGAAAAACAAAAAAAAAAAAAAACAAAAAGAAACAAAAAAAACAAAAAGAGCAAATTTTCCTTCTTTCCTCCCGTTTATCAAACTATTTGTTTAAGCAAAGATTGGGGAGGATGACGAAAATGTTATTCATAATTGTTGTGGTATGCTTTCGATTAAACCTTTTCGAGGATGTAAGGCATTGTTTCAATTCCCAAACACTGGAGAAATAGGGAAGATAAACCCTCGTTAACCCCTTTGAGCCTTGAAGTATGAGTTTTTTTTTTTCCAAAATTAAAAAACCCTCAATTTTAACCCGGGGCAGGGTAGTGTTCAGTTAAGCTGATCGAGCGCCCAAACTTTCAAAAAGAAGTGAACATCCAAGAATCCACTTTATCTATCCCTTACAAGTTAAGCGGCTGGAAGTCAAATCCACAATGATTTTCCCTTGACTATCTAAAGAGTGAGGCAGTCACAATCCTTTCAAAGAAGTCAAAATAACTTAGAGTCACACGACTTGTTCATAAATCAAAAAGAAAAAAAGAAAAACCCGCTAGGTCAAAACCTATGAAGGAGACTTAGGAAAAATTACGGGCATCCCGCTGGACTTCAAATTCAAATCCAAAAGATTTCGTCCAGGCAAAAGTTAGGGAATAAAACAAAGAATGTGAAGGCGAAAATAAAAGATCACAAAGAAAGATCTTCAGTAAAGAACAGGGTCGTGTGATCAAATACCAAAAGTAAATAAGTGAGTGACTATCATGTCCAAAGCCTTAGTGGTTTCTCAACCATATAAAAAAAAACTCCTTTGGAGAGACGAGTGTTCGTGTCAGGTTAACTGAACGTAGGATTGGAGTTCATCACGAAGAATGGGTGGGTACAAATGAATATTGAGCCTTTATCTTTTGTTTCTTAAACTGTGAACCAGGCCACGTTACAACCCTTAAAAAACCTAATTGAGGTAAGGTTGTTTTGAAAGCATATTACAATGAGGTTGATTAACCTGACTCCTAATGATCTTTGCTAATTGTGTGTCTTGATCACTTCATCTGTCGTTCTGTAAATGACCAGATCCACTTTGTTTTTTATTACTTAATCATTCCACTGTGCGTGTTTCATCAATAAAACTTGATTTCAAAAGCTTGCATAAATTTTTGCACTGAAATTGCCAATTTTAAATGAACAATACTTGTTTGTGGAATGATTTAACATCAAAGGAATCCCGACAAATGCAGTCAGCTAGGGAATTTGACTTGATAAAGGAAGCTCAGTCAAGGGGTAACTAAGCAGAAGTTTCTGTCGATCCATCATTTCAAGAATTACTGAATCAGGGGCAAAACTCTTCAAGGTTCAGAATGTTGGGGCAAGCCTTCTTGAGGCCGTTTTATGACAAGTTTGGACTCCAATGACCCATCAGCAGGGGCCAGTTTGTTCTCCAGTTGCTTCTACCACAGTTTAAAGGACTTTGTATTACGAATGCAGTTGAACTGGGGCAGTTATGTCAAGACTTATGGATCTTTTCAAGAGTTTGAAGATATTGAAGCATCTAGTATTTCAATTCTTCTGTAAAATCCTTTTGATAACCTACCCTCAAAGACCAGTTAATCAGAATCAGTCAAGTCGAGATTCGACAAACTTCTCAAAGGTAAACTAGTCTGGGACATCTTTTTTCACAAGATTAACCAAGCTGACAGGGGCAAGTTTATTCCCCAGTTGTCGACAACCAGACTGGATGATCAACTCAAAGACTTTATTGTGCACACGCTGTTAATCTAGACTTTGTACAAGACACTCCGTGATGAGTATAAACTATCAGACAGCCTCCTCTTAGGCTTTGTATAAGGATTCTCCCATGCGGAGTCATTCAGTCAACAGATAGCCTCCTCTTAGTCTTTGTATAATGATTTCCCCAAGTGGAATCCAACCTCCTCTTAGGCTTTGTATAATGATTTTCCCAGTGAAATCCAAGAAACCTCTCAGCTTCAACCTTGGGTTTCGATCAAGACAGATAACTAGTTCACGGGCTCTATCGTGCAAAGCTGTCAATCAGGGGCATTTACGTCGAGATTCGGTAAATCTTTCCAAGAGTTTGAAGATATTGAAACACCTTGTATTCCAATTCTACTGCAAAATCCTCTTGATGTATTCTTCTGACAGACCATGTACTCTAGGGCAGATGAGTCATGCAGAATTGCTCAGCTTTTGTGGCGTCTCTGCTAGCTCCCCAGAAAGTTGTCTCTTCAGCTAATCTTGGCAATTCTTAATGGATCTCTTATCTCCAGTGAAGAAACCAATCTCATGATGACAATCCTAGTGAAGTCAAGATGCTATACCAAGCAGAGTACTCTTTCCCAGAGAAGGTCATAACCTTGAAGTAGAGTTGCTTCATCTGCAAGTTCATCCCCAGTAACGGTCCAATCTGATGAGTTTGGCTGGGTATCCTTGTCGAGATGTTTATTTCATCTCCAGTCTCGTTTCTCGTCTGTTTTGTCAGCATAAGCTTAAGCATGGCATAAACACTCATATGCATAGCATATTATCATTTTTGCTACATGATTATGGTGTTTACCTGTGTTGTTCACTTTGGTGTTTATCCCCAAGTGACTGGGTGTGTCTATTTCTCTCCAATAGAGTTGTCAGCCCTAGGCATAAAGTGCCCATCGTTTCTGAAATCCCCACAGAGTTTTATTCTCGTGGATGACGGTTGTTTCAGTTATCTTTTCCACACGTGGATAAGATAAATCCCCATTTGAGTTCATTCCTCAAATGGAGTCTTGTTTGGCCGTTTCTTTCTAGCTTATTCTAAGATTGAACTGTGGTCCCTGGCAGGAGTGGTTTCTGAACCCACTTCCAAGTGCATTTATTTTGCACCGTGTCTTGCAGGAAGAATCTTACAGATCCCCATTGAAGACAGTTATTCCTCTAGTGGTGTTGTAATATCGACATCTCTTTGGAATTCATACCAAACAACAAGTGGCATTCTCTTGGAGAAGCTTGTTCCCTTGTGGCGACAGACAGCGACTCTGCTGGAAACTTTGCAGTCAATCATAGGCAATGGTGTCGAGATTCGGCAAATATCTCAAGAGTTGGGAGACATTGGAACACCTTGTATGCCAATTCTTCTGTAAAATCCTTTTGGGATGACTTCTTCTCTCAAACCATGTAATCTGGGGCATTTGAGAATCGAAGATTATTTCATCCATTCACAAAAACTGTTGTTTGAAATGGCGACTCCCAATGCAAAACTACTTTGAACTTCTGTCTCAAGTGGTGTGATGATTCCCCACCAAGTCTCTACTACAGCGATCACAACCATTCCCCGGTGAATCTCTACTTCAGTGGTTATGGCAGGTGTGATGCAAGAATTCCCCAGTTGGTGACCTAAGAATTCCCAATAAATCTCTTTGGCTCCAACCTTCCCCAGCGAAGTGGATGTTTATTTCATCCCCACGAAGCCTCAACTCTGACACCTTCGGTTCGCAACTTTGATCCGAGCTTCCCCCAATGAAGTGAATATTGATGTTATCCCATGGGTGGCCTCAGTTCTGGAATCTCCAATTACAACTTCGTTTTTGGCTACTTCGGTTTGCAGTGGATATTTAATTTATCCCCTAAGAAGTCTAACCTTAAGTCCAGTCATCGTTGGCATCTTTCTTGTTGTTTGAAGTCGTTCCCGCTTGAATCGTGTCAAGCTTGAACCTAAAGTCCAATTATCATTGGCATCGTCTTTGGTTTGAATCGAGTCACCTTAGGCTTTTATTTCATCTTGTTCTTGTTTGAATCGTGTCAAACTTGAACCGAGTCCTTGTTCGAATCGTGTCGAACATTGTTTCTTGTCTTAAGATCTTGTTCCTGCTTGAATCGTGTCAAGCTTGAACCCAAAGTCCAATTATCGTTGGCATCGTCTTTGGTTTGAATCGAGTCACCTTAGGCTTTTATTTCATCTTGTTCTTGTTTGAATCGTGTCAAACTTGAACCGAGTCCTTGTTCGAATCGTGTCGAACATTCTTTCTTGTCTTAAGATCTTGTTCCTGCTTGAATCGTGTCAAGCTTGAACCCAAAGTCCAATTATCGTTGGCATCGTCTTTAGTTTGAATCGAGTCACCTTAGGCTTTTATTTCATCTTGTTCTTGTTTGAATCGTGTCAAACTTGAACCGAGTCCTTGTTCGAATCATGTAGAACATTGTTTCTTATCTTAAGATCTTGTTCCTGCTTGAATCGTGTCAAGCTTGAACCCGAAGTCCAATTATCGTTGGCATCGTCTTTGGTTTGAATCGAGTCACCTTATGCTTTTATTTCATCTTGTTCTTGTTTGAATCGTGTCAAACTTGAACCGAGTCCTTGTTCGAATCGTGTCGAACATTGTTTCTTGTCTTAAGATCTTGTTCCTGCTTGAATCGTGTCAAGCTTGAACCCAAAGTCCAATTATCGTTGGCATCGTCTTTGGTTTGAATCGAGTCACCTTAGGCTTTTATTTCATCTTGTTCTTGTTTGAATCGTGTCAAACTTGAACCGAGTCCTTGTTCGAATCGTGTGGAACATTGTTTCTTGTCTTAAGATCTTGTTCCTGCTTGAATCGTGTCAAGCTTGAACCCAAAGTCCAATTATCGTTGGCATCGTCTTTGGTTTGAATCGAGTCACCTTAGGCTTTTATTTCATCTTGTTCTTGTTTGAATCGTGTCAAACTTGAACCGAGTCCTTGTTCGAATCGTGTCGAACATTGTTTCTTGTCTTAAGATCTAGTTCCTGCTTGAATCGTGTCAAGCTTGAACCTAAAGTCCAATTATCATTGGCATCGTCTTTGGTTTGAATCGAGTCACCTTAGGCTTTTATTTCATCTTGTTCTTGTTTGAATCGTGTCAAACTTGATCCGAGTCCTTCTTCGAATCGTGTGGAACATTGTTTCTTGTCTTAAGATCTTGTTCCTGCTTGAATCGTGTCAAGCTTGAACCCAAAGTCCAATTATCGTTTGGCATCGTCTTTGGTTTGAATCGAGTCACCTTAAGCTTTTATTTCATCTTGTTCTTGTTTGAATCGTGTCAAACTTGAACCGAGTCCTTGTTCGAATCGTGTCGAACATTGTTTCTTGTCTTAAGATCTTGTTCCTGCTTGAATCGTGTCAAGCTTGAACCCAAAGTCCAATTATCGTTGGCATCGTCTTTTGTTTGAATCGAGTCACCTTATGCCTTTATTTCATCTTGTTCTTGTTTGAATCGTGTCAAACTTGAACCGAGTCCTTGTTCGAATCATGTCGAACATTGTTTCTTGTCTTAAGATCTTGTTCCTGCTTGAATCGTGTCAAGCTTGAACCCAAAGTCCAATTATCGTTACCATCGTCTTTGGTTTGAATCGAGTCACCTTAGGCTTTTATTTCATCTTGTTCTTGTTTGAATCGTGTCAAACTTGAACCGAGTCCTTGTTCGAATCGTGTCGAACATTGTTTCTTGTCTTAAGATCTTGTTCCTGCTTGAATCGTGTCAAGCTTGAACCCAAAGTCCAATTATCGTTGGCATCGTCTTTGGTTTGAATCGAGTCACCTTATGCTTTTATTTCATCTTGTTCTTGTTTGAATCGTGTCAAACTTGAACCGAGTCCTTGTTCGAATCGTGTCGAACATTGTTTCTTGTCTTAAGATCTTGTTCCTGCTTGAATCGTGTCAAGCTTGAACCCAAAGTCCAATTATCGTTGGCATCGTCTTTGGTTTGAATCGAGTCACCTTAGGCTTTTATTTCATCTTGTTCTTGTTTGAATCGTGTCAAACTTGAACCGAGTCCTTGTTCGAATCGTGTCGAACATTCTTTCTTGTCTTAAGATCTTGTTCCTGCTTGAATCGTGTCAAGCTTGAACCCAAAGTCCAATTATCGTTGGCATCGTCTTTGGTTTGAATCGAGTCACCTTAGGCTTTTATTTCATCTTGTTCTTGTTTGAATCGTGTCAAACTTGAACCGAGTCCTTGTTCGAATCATGTAGAACATTGTTTCTTGTCTTAAGATCTTGTTCCTGCTTGAATCGTGTCAAGCTTGAACCCGAAGTCCAATTATCGTTGGCATCGTCTTTGGTTTGAATCGAGTCACCTTATGGTTTTATTTCATCTTGTTCTTGTTTGAATCGTGTCAAACTTGAACCGAGTCCTTGTTCGAATCGTGTCGAACATTGTTTCTTGTCTTAAGATCTTGTTCCTGCTTGAATCGTGTCAAGCTTGAACCCAAAGTCCAATTATCGTTGGCATCGTCTTTGGTTTGAATCGAGTCACCTTAGGCTTTTATTTCATCTTGTTCTTGTTTGAATCGTGTCAAACTTGAACCGAGTCCTTGTTCGAATCGTGTGGAACATTGTTTCTTGTCTTAAGATCTTGTTCCTGCTTGAATCGTGTCAAGCTTGAACCCAAAGTCCAATTATCGTTGGCATCGTCTTTGGTTTGAATCGAGTCACCTTAGGCTTTTATTTCATCTTGTTCTTGTTTGAATCGTGTCAAACTTGAACCGAGTCCTTGTTCGAATCGTGTCGAACATTGTTTCTTGTCTTAAGATCTAGTTCCTGCTTGAATCGTGTCAAGCTTGAACCCAAAGTCCAATTATCATTGGCATCGTCTTTGGTTTGAATCGAGTCACCTTAGGCTTTTATTTCATCTTGTTCTTGTTTGAATCGTGTCAAACTTGATCCGAGTCCTTCTTCGAATCGTGTGGAACATTGTTTCTTGTCTTAAGA
The DNA here is from genome assembly GCA_022829125.1 of Lathyrus tuberosus. Classification (NCBI taxonomy): domain Eukaryota; kingdom Viridiplantae; phylum Streptophyta; class Magnoliopsida; order Fabales; family Fabaceae; genus Lathyrus; species Lathyrus tuberosus. The sequence continues at coordinate 1,852,880 of JALAZF010000446.1, forward strand.
TCTTGTTCCTGCTTGAATCGTGTCAAGCTTGAACCCAAAGTCCAATTATCGTTTGGCATCGTCTTTGGTTTGAATCGAGTCACCTTAAGCTTTTATTTCATCTTGTTCTTGTTTGAATCGTGTCAAACTTGAACCGAGTCCTTGTTCGAATCGTGTCGAACATTGTTTCTTGTCTTAAGATCTTGTTCCTGCTTGAATCGTGTCAAGCTTGAACCCAAAGTCCAATTATCGTTGGCATCGTCTTTTGTTTGAATCGAGTCACCTTATGCCTTTATTTCATCTTGTTCTTGTTTGAATCGTGTCAAACTTGAACCGAGTCCTTGTTCGAATCATGTCGTACATTGTTTCTTGTCTTAAGATCTTGTTCCTGCTTGAATCGTGTCAAGCTTGAACCCAAAGTCCAATTATCGTTAGCATCGTCTTTGGTTTGAATCGAGTCACCTTAGGCTTTTATTTCATCTTGTTCTTGTTTGAATCGTGTCAAACTTGAACCGAGTCCTTGTTCGAATCGTGTCGAACATTGTTTCTTGTCTTAAGATCTTGTTCCTGCTTGAATCGTGTCAAGCTTGAACCCAAAGTCCAATTATCGTTGGCATCGTCTTTTGTTTGAATCGAGTCACCTTATGCCTTTATTTCATCTTGTTCTTGTTTGAATCGTGTCAAACTTGAACCGAGTCCTTGTTCGAATCATGTCGAACATTGTTTCTTGTCTTAAGATCTTGTTCCTGCTTGAATCGTGTCAAGCTTGAACCCAAAGTCCAATTATCTTTAGCATCGTCTTTGGTTTGAATCGAGTCACCTTAGGCTTTTATTTCATCTTGTTCTTGTTTGAATCGTGTCAAACTTGAACCGAGTCCTTGTTCAAATCGTGTCGAACATTGTTTCTTGTCTTAAGATCTTGTTCCTGCTTGAATCGTGTCAAGCTTGAACCCAAAGTCCAATTATCGTTGGCATCGTCTTTGGTTTGAATCGAGTCACCTTAGGCTTTTATTTCATCTTGTTCTTGTTTGAATCGTGTCAAACTTGAACCGAGTCCTTGTTCGAATCGTGTCGAACATTGTTTCTTGTCTTAAGATCTTGTTCCTGCTTGAATCGTGTCAAGCTTGAACCCAAAGTCCAATTATCGTTGGCATCGTCTTTGGTTTGAATCGAGTCACCTTAGGCTTTTATTTCATCTTGTTCTTGTTTGAATGGTGTCAAACTTGAACCGAGTCATTGTTCGAATCGTGTCGAACATTGTCTCTTGTCTTAAGATCTTGTTCCTGCTTGAATCGTGTCAAGCTTGAACCCAAAGTCCAATTATCGTTGGCATCGTCTTTAGTTTTAATCGAGTCACCTTAGGCTTTTATTTCATCTTGTTCTTTTTTGAATCGTGTCAAACTTGAACCGAGTCCTTATTCGAATCGTGTCGAACATTATTTCTTGTCTTAAGATCTTGTTCCTGCTTGAATCGTGTCAAGCTTGAACCCAAAGTCCAATTATCGTTGGCATCGTCTTTGGTTTGAATCGAGTCACCTTAGGCTTTTATTTCATCTTGTTCTTGTTTGAATCGTGTCAAACTTGAATCGAGTCCTTGTTCGAATCGTGTCGAACATTGTCTCTTGTCTTAAGATCTTATTCCTGCTTGAATCGTGTCAAGCTTGAACCCAAAGTCCAATTATCATTGGCATCGTCTTTGGTTTGAATCGAGTCACCTTAGGCTTTTATTTCATCTTGTTCTTGTTTGAATCGTGTCAAACTTGATCCGAGTCCTTGTTCGAATCGTGTGGAACATTGTTTCTTGTCTTAAGATCTTGTTCCTGCTTGAATCGTGTCAAGCTTGAACCCAAAGTCCAATTATCGTCGGCACCGTCTTTGGTTTGAATCGAGTCACCTTTGGCTTTTATTTCAGTTTGTTCCTGCTTGAATCGTGTCAAGCTTGAACCGAGTCCTTGTTCGAATCGTGTCGAACATTGTTTCTTGTCTTAAGATCTTGTGCCTGCTTGAATCGTGTCAAGCTTGAACCCAAAGTCCAATTATCGTTGGCATCGTCTTTTGTTTGAATCGAGTCACCTTATGCCTTTATTTCATCTTGTTCTTGTTTGAATCGTGTCAAACTTGAACCGAGTCCTTGTTCGAATCATGTCGAACATTGTTTCTTGTCTTAAGATCTTGTTCCTGCTTGAATCGTGTCAAGCTTGAACCCAAAGTCCAATTATCGTTAGCATCGTCTTTGGTTTGAATCGAGTCACCTTAGGCTTTTATTTCATCTTGTTCTTGTTTAAATCGTGTCAAACTTGAACCGAGTCCTTGTTCGAATCGTGTCGAACATTGTTTCTTGTCTTAAGATCTTGTTCCTGCTTGAATCGTGTCAAGCTTGAACCCAAAGTCCAATTATCGTTGGCATCGTCTTTTGTTTGAATCGAGTCACCTTATGCCTTTATTTCATCTTGTTCTTGTTTGAATCGTGTCAAACTTGAACCGAGTCCTTGTTCGAATCGTGTCGAACATTGTTTCTTGTCTTAAGATCTTGTTCCTGCTTGAATCGTGTCAAGCTTGAACCCAAAGTCCAATTATCGTTGGCATCGTCTTTTGTTTGAATCGAGTCACCTTATGCCTTTATTTCATCTTGTTCTTGTTTGAATCGTGTCAAACTTGAACCGAGTCCTTGTTCGAATCATGTCGAACATTGTTTCTTGTCTTAAGATCTTGTTCCTGCTTGAATCGTGTCAAGCTTGAACCCAAAGTCCAATTATCGTTAGCATCGTCTTTGGTTTGAATCGAGTCACCTTAGGCTTTTATTTCATCTTGTTCTTGTTTGAATCGTGTCAAACTTGAACCGAGTCCTTGTTCGAATCGTGTCGAACATTGTTTCTTGTCTTAAGATCTTGTTCCTGCTTGAATCGTGTCAAGCTTGAACCCAAAGTCCAATTATCGTTGGCATCGTCTTTTGTTTGAATCGAGTCACCTTATGCCTTTATTTCATCTTGTTCTTGTTTGAATCGTGTCAAACTTGAACCGAGTCCTTGTTCGAATCATGTCGAACATTGTTTCTTGTCTTAAGATCTTGTTCCTGCTTGAATCGTGTCAAGCTTGAACCCAAAGTCCAATTATCGTTAGCATCGTCTTTGGTTTGAATCGAGTCACCTTAGGCTTTTATTTCATCTTGTTCTTGTTTGAATCGTGTCAAACTTGAACCGAGTCCTTGTTCAAATCGTGTCGAACATTGTTTCTTGTCTTAAGATCTTGTTCCTGCTTGAATCGTGTCAAGCTTGAACCCAAAGTCCAATTATCGTTGGCATCGTCTTTGGTTTGAATCGAGTCACCTTAGGCTTTTATTTCATCTTGTTCTTGTTTGAATCGTGTCAAACTTGAACCGAGTCCTTGTTCGAATCGTGTCGAACATTGTTTCTTGTCTTAAGATCTTGTTCCTGCTTGAATCGTGTCAAGCTTGAACCCAAAGTCCAATTATCGTTGGCATCGTCTTTGGTTTGAATCGAGTCACCTTAGGCTTTTATTTCATCTTGTTCTTGTTTGAATGGTGTCAAACTTGAACCGAGTCATTGTTCGAATCGTGTCGAACATTGTCTCTTGTCTTAAGATCTTGTTCCTGCTTGAATCGTGTCAAGCTTGAACCCAAAGTCCAATTATCGTTGGCATCGTCTTTAGTTTTAATCGAGTCACCTTAGGCTTTTATTTCATCTTGTTCTTTTTTGAATCGTGTCAAACTTGAACCGAGTCCTTATTCGAATCGTGTCGAACATTATTTCTTGTCTTAAGATCTTGTTTCTGCTTGAATCGTGTCAAGCTTGAACCCAAAGTCCAATTATCGTTGGCATCGTCTTTGGTTTGAATCGAGTCACCTTAGGCTTTTATTTCATCTTGTTCTTGTTTGAATCGTGTCAAACTTGAATCGAGTCCTTGTTCGAATCGTGTCGAACATTGTCTCTTGTCTTAAGATCTTATTCCTGCTTGAATCGTGTCAAGCTTGAACCCAAAGTCCAATTATCATTGGCATCGTCTTTGGTTTGAATCGAGTCACCTTAGGCTTTTATTTCATCTTGTTCTTGTTTGAATCGTGTCAAACTTGATCCGAGTCCTTGTTCGAATCGTGTGGAACATTGTTTCTTGTCTTAAGATCTTGTTCCTGCTTGAATCGTGTCAAGCTTGAACCCAAAGTCCAATTATCGTCGGCACCGTCTTTGGTTTGAATCGAGTCACCTTTGGCTTTTATTTCAGTTTGTTCCTGCTTGAATCGTGTCAAGCTTGAACCGAGTCCTTGTTCGAATCGTGTCGAACATTGTTTCTTGTCTTAAGATCTTGTGCCTGCTTGAATCGTGTCAAGCTTGAACCCAAAGTCCAATTATCGTTGGCATCGTCTTTTGTTTGAATCGAGTCACCTTATGCCTTTATTTCATCTTGTTCTTGTTTGAATCGTGTCAAACTTGAACCGAGTCCTTGTTCGAATCATGTCGAACATTGTTTCTTGTCTTAAGATCTTGTTCCTGCTTGAATCGTGTCAAGCTTGAACCCAAAGTCCAATTATCGTTAGCATCGTCTTTGGTTTGAATCGAGTCACCTTAGGCTTTTATTTCATCTTGTTCTTGTTTAAATCGTGTCAAACTTGAACCGAGTCCTTGTTCGAATCGTGTCGAACATTGTTTCTTGTCTTAAGATCTTGTTCCTGCTTGAATCGTGTCAAGCTTGAACCCAAAGTCCAATTATCGTTGGCATCGTCTTTTGTTTGAATCGAGTCACCTTATGCCTTTATTTCATCTTGTTCTTGTTTGAATCGTGTCAAACTTGAACCGAGTCCTTGTTCGAATCATGTCGAACATTGTTTCTTGTCTTAAGATCTTGTTCCTGCTTGAATCGTGTCAAGCTTGAACCCAAAGTCCAATTATCGTTAGCATCGTCTTTGGTTTGAATCGAGTTACCTTAGGCTTTTATTTCATCTTGTTCTTGTTTGAATCGTGTCAAACTTGAACCGAGTCCTTGTTCAAATCGTGTCGAACATTGTTTCTTGTCTTAAGATCTTGTTCCTGCTTGAATCGTGTCAAGCTTGAACCCAAAGTCCAATTATCGTTGGCGTCGTCTTTGGTTTGAATCGAGTCACCTTAGGCTTTTATTTCATCTTGTTCTTGTTTGAATCGTGTCAAACTTGAACCGAGTCCTTGTTCGAATCGTGTCGAACATTGTTTCTTGTCTTAAGATCTTGTTCCTGCTTGAATCGTGTCAAGCTTGAACCCAAAGTCCAATTATCGTTGGCATCGTCTTTGGTTTGAATCGAGTCACCTTAGGCTTTTATTTCATCTTTTTCTTGTTTGAATGGTGTCAAACATGAACCGAGTCATTGTTCGAATCGTGTCGAACATTGTCTCTTGTCTTAAGATCTTGTTCCTGCTTGAATCGTGTCAAGCTTGAACCCAAAGTCCAATTATCGTTGGCATCGTCTTTAGTTTGAATCGAGTCACCTTAGGCTTTTATTTCATCTTGTTCTTTTTTGAATCGTGTCAAACTTGAACCGAGTCCTTATTCGAATCGTGTCAAACATTATTTCTTGTCTTAAGATCTTGTTCCTGCTTGAATCGTGTCAAGCTTGAACCCAAAGTCCAATTATCGTTGGCATCGTCTTTGGTTTGAATCGAGTCACCTTAGGCTTTTATTTCATCTTGTTCTTGTTTGAATCGTGTCAAACTTGAACCGAGTCCTTGTTCGAATCGTGTCGAACATTGTCTCTTGTCTTAAGATCTTATTCCTGCTTGAATCGTGTCAAGCTTGAACCCAAAGTCCAAATATCGTTGGCTTCGTCTTTGGTTTGAATCGATTCACCTTAGGCTTTTATTTAATCTTATTCTTGTTTGAATCATGTCAAACTTGAACCGAGTCCTTGTTCGAATCGTGTCGAACATTGTCTCTTGTCTTAAGATCTTGTTCCTGCTTGAATCGTGTCAAGCTTGAACCCAAAGTCCAATTATCGTCGGCACCGTCTTTGGTTTGAATCGAGTCACCTTTGGCTTTTATTTCAGTTTGTTCCTGCTTGAATTGTGTCAAGCTTGAACTTAAAGTCCAGTCATCGCTGGCATCCTCCATAATTGGAATCATATTTGTTATCTCAACCAGTTCTGGTACATTTTATTCATTAACCTTGTTCACAGCCAAAGGTCCAATCACCTTTCATCATCTGACGCAGAGTTTACCTCTGTCTTTTCTGGCTTTTCTTGAAGATCCCGTTTGAACTCTTCAGCATAGGAAACCCCCAGAAAATCTTTGTAGGATGTCTATCCTTTTATTTCAAACTGATCCCCGGTGGTGGTCGTGTCTTCTTTCTGGTTTCATGGCCATTAAGAATGTGTCTCATTCCCAGTGGAGTTGAGTTTCATCCCCAGTGGAGTTGGATCTTTCCCCAGTGGAGGACACCCCTTCAGTGTCCTATCTCCAGGAAGAACTCGTAGGGTTCCCCTCAGTTTCTCTACCCCAAGTGTTTCCTTGGGGTCTCCCCAACAAGTCTCTTTTGTTGGTTAGCCTGTATCCCCAGTGAGTTTACCTCAGGGATACTAACCTTCATCCTTCCCCGGTGTTACTCACCTGCGGTTGTTTGCCGGTTTGTCTGCATTTTTGCATCTATCATGGCATCATACCATCATACAAGAGTTCATGGCACGTCTGCACCTTAGACTAGTTTTTCTTCCATATCATTGCATATCAGCGTATCTAAGGGCAAAATTTCCGGTTATCTATATTTAAATATCTTTCACCTCTTTCCATATCCATTGTCATTCGGTGAAAAATATTTAAATATGGGCAACTGTTGCACCCCAAATTTTGACCCTCAGATACTCTGACTTTTGTCATATCATTTTTTGGTCATCTTTCCTAGCATGTGCAGTCATATAGTCTGTCGAACATAATCATCGCTATTTTTGTGTAATTTTGTCTAGTACTTTTAGGATTTTAAGTTAATCTAGAATTTTGTTTTTTTTCATTGGGCTAGTTAAAAATTAATCTTCCTTATTATCATTTTCTATTTACTATTTTCTTTTTTATTATTATTGAATTGTTATTGTTATTTTTATTTTATTTCTGTATTATTATTATTATTATTATTATTATTATTATTATTATTATGATATTCATTATTAAAACAAAATTAACAAAAAATTCAAAAAATAATAAAATAAAAAAGAACATTTTCTTTTTTCTTTTCTTTCCAAAGTTGTCTCCCACGCCTACCACTCTTCCCCACGCTTGCTTAACCTCCCCACGCGCATCCGACACTCTATCAATACTCCAACAACACAATCTCCCATCTCCCAACACAAGGCCATCCTTGCCATGCCAGACAAACAAGCACGCCAATCCTCAACCAATCCGTACTTACCACCATCCGTGAACCCTCACAGTCAAATATCCAACACTCATAAACCCGTCCAAAAAAAAAGACCTCATAACCTCGCTCGCAAAGAACCATCAAACCGACCAACCATTTTCTTAACCTCAATACATGACTTAACATCACTACACAAACCAGATAACAAAATCCCACAAACCAAAAGCAACGTCCCCATCACCGTCGTTCGTCCTAAACACGACCAAAACCTCCTACATCAAACCATCATCCATTACACAAATTCAAACAGACTCGAACCACCGTAGCCCAGCCACCCTCCACCGCCATCAAGAACCCCTCTTCAACCCCAATTCATACTTCCTCCGTTTTCACTTCACAGCCTCGCAACAATAACCCACCATTCAAAACCAAATCAAACCTTCAAACTTCATAACCATAAAACTCGTTCAAACAGAGATTGAAGATGAAGAAGAGGGGATGAACAAGAAATCGGACCCAAAATCAAAACTTAGAAATCACCAAAGCGGAACAGAAGCGAGAGCGATCGGATTCGAAACCGTGAGAGAGAGTCGAGATCGAGAAGAGAGAAGGAGCTGAGGTCGAGCAAAGGTGAATCGAGAAAGAGGAGGGTTGAAACAATGAATTGATGACCCGTGTCCTTTTTCTTTCTGCCGTGATCTTGTTTTCACATCTGAAGTCATTTGTTGATGTTCCTCTATTTTCCATGGCCTTTACATTGCTGAATTTTTTTTTTTAATTGTTTTGGGCTGTGAGTTGGGCTCTTAGCCCGTATTATGTTGTGAGCATTGTTTTGAATGATGGGCCCTAAAGCCCAAGTGATTCCATGTCTTCATTGATTTCAACAACCCTTCGTTCACTTCATACCCCTCCTATTTACTATGTTTTTTTGCTAAACATTTTAATTTTGTAGTTCTCATTTTGATTATTTCTAATTACTGGTAAGTTTTTAATTCTATCTTCATTTTCGATATTCTTTTGTTTTGGGCCTATGATATAACAAAGTCATGATTTTAGTTGATTTATTTGAATCAATAAATTGTGATGAATATGAGGCATATTTTCTTTTTTGTTGATCGATGAGAGCTTAATTAAAGATTATCAATTTTATCGATTTAAAATCTTAATTTAAACTAGATCGACTTTATGTTTCATTTCTATCTCATTTTATTTTATTTCTTATCGGTCGATGAGGATCTAAATTTCTTATTTAGAAGAGACCAATTTTATTTCATTTCAAGCCCACTTCTTCTTTTGTTTTGGGCCGATGATATCACAAAAATCATGACTTAGTCGATTTATTCAAATTACTAAAAGTCATGATATATATGAGGCCACTTCTCTTTTCTATCGGTTATTGAAAGTTAAGTATCAAGGCTATCGACTTCTCGATTGAACCAAGATTAAGACGAGACCGACATTATTTCTACTTCAGAGGTATTTTCTTTCATCTTCATCTTCATCTTCATCTTTAGACCGATGAAAGTCTTTCTATCCACAAACGTTGTTAGCGAAGCGACGGACCTTCATTATTTCAAATCTGTAGTGAGTGATCATCGAGATCGCTTTCTATACTTTAAGATCGTGATAGGTTACCTTCGACTAATCAACGAGAGTTTGTGACTCAAGACGAGGTCTCCACCTTTTCTTTTCGTGTGGCACGATTTCATCAGAGAATGATCTTCTATATCACTTCTCTATCGTGTTTTAACACACAGATCAAATTTTGCATCCTCCTATAGTATGGTCTTCCTCATAGACCGTATTACGACGGATCAGTACTACATTGGACCCAATACATCGATCCATTAAATTAATCAACAAATCACTAAATTTACTTTCAGTCAATATATACATATCTGGATTTATTCTTTATGATTGATTATTATCCTTGTAAATATTATCACTGTTCGTATTTATATCCTGTGTATATCGTTCACTTCATTTGTTCGTATAAAACACACTAATAAATATCGAAACCCTAAAAGACTCAATTGACCGGACTGTGGTTATTATTGTGTTGGACTGAGGACTTAGATTTAGGATTTTTACCCTATGCTCTTGGAGTTGGTATTCCGGTTTTCGGATTTTCACTTGACTGGTCAGTGGGCCATCAATGGGAAGTATTTATACACTATTTGGTCAGATCTCTCTATTTCTTGCTCACTTACATTGATGCATTTTTTTGTCGGCATGTATATATGTTTGCCTGACATTGTCTTTTAACACGATATTATGTAGGTACTTTCATTCTTTGATTTATTATCATTTGATTTTGATGTTTTCATCATTACCATATCATATTCATGATTGTTCACATTTGACCCTCCTTCCAAAGGAAAGATCTCTACTTTGACTCGTAAGTCACAAACCTTTCCCATTTCATCCTTGGCCTCAAAAGAGCCGCTTCCCTCATAGTTTAGTAATAGGATGGCGTTATCATGAACTCCATGTGATTCTCACTATCATGAGAACTCACTTTACCTTTTACTCAGACTTACAGAGTTATCATGAACTCTGTGTGGTTCTCACTATCATGAGAATTCACTTCCTCCCTTCATAACGTAGACTTAGAGAGTTATCGTGGACTCTATGTGAGCTTAGGCTCATTCCCTTTGGAACGTTGGCCATAGTTAATGTTTCCTTTTCTTTCACCCTTAGTTAGGTGAACTACGGTTGCTCTGATTCCTTAGTCAGATACGTAGGCACGAGATGCGACGTCTTGGCGAGCAAACTTAAATACCAAAACTAGTGTACATACTCTTAGGTCTTTACCTTAGTACAGATAACCTTAGCAAGCAAAAACATAAAAAATAAGAAAAGCGTAATGAAACAAAAGGCTCCCGTAGAGTACTACGGACGTTTAGGGTGCTAATACCTTCCCTAGGCGTAACCAATCCCCGAACCTTAGATCTCCCCCCTTTAGGTTTTTCTAACGATCTTGAACCTTTCCTTTGGATAAATCAAAGTCGGTTGTAAAGGAAATATGATGCGAGTTAATTCATAGCTTGTTATCCAATTTTCACCGCGACAAATATCAAATCCCATCCCACAAGTTTTGTCATATTTGGTGATGGTTTCAAAGGGGAAATTAAAGGATTTGGTAAATTGATGTGTGCTGGATCACCTAGTTTAGAAGATGTTCTCCTTGTGAAAGAACTAACAGTTAATCTCATCAGTATTAGTCAGTTGTGTGACTAAGGATTGTTAGTTAATTTCTCCAAGACAGAATTCCTAGTCAAAACTAATAAAGACGTTGTTCTGATGAAAGGTATAATGTCTAAAGACATTTGTTATCTGTGGGAACCTTAAATCACTACGCCAAAATTTGCTTTTGGCAGCACTATTAAGACAACGCTTTTATCAGAAAATGCTGCTATAAGTTTTGAAAAAAATTCGCTGAAAAAAAGCGCTGCTAAAGGCTACCTTTAGAAAGCCCTTCCTAAAAGCGCTGCTAAAGGCCGTACGGAGACACTACCTTAGAAAGCGCTTTTAAAAAGCGCTGCTAAAGGGTAACCTTAGAAAGCGCTGCTAAAGTCCTTAAGGTGGCTCCACATATGAAAACGCTTTCTGAAAGTGCTGCTATAGGCCAATGAAAAGAAAGCGCTTTCTAAGGAAAAGCGCTGCTATAGGCTAATTATGAAAGCGCTGCCTTAAGTCATTTATTAATTAAAAAATAAAAATGCCCTAATCATTTGTTTCTAATCATTTTCACGACTTCTCCGTCATTTCTCTCTGGCGATTTCGCAACTGTTCTGTTTCCGACCTCCATCGTTCTCCGACCGCCATTGTTGTGTTCTCTGACCGCCATTGTTCTGTTCTTCGACCGCCATTGTTCTGTTATCTGACTGCCATCGTTCTCTGACCGCCATTGTTCTGTTCTCTCTCGCGTCTGGTACGTTTTTCGTTTTTGACTGTAGCTCGTGAATTTTGGTACTGTGATCGTATGAATTGGTTCACATTATTTGAGTTTTTGACATCAAAGTATTGAAGCTGTTAGTTTGGTTACACTTGACAGTTAGTGAAACTTGGTAGTTAGATTGTTAGAATGTGTTAGTAAGTTTGAATCTAATTATGCTAGAACGTATTGTTATCATCAAAACATAGATTGACTTGTAGAGACGATTCTTGCTCTCACAATTCCTTCCCGCAATGATTGCAGTTTGGGATGAAGAGATGATGTTGTCTATAACTAATTTCAACATGCTTGCCATTAATTTAGCCACCACCTTATATACACTACCAATTACACTTATCGGTCTGTATTCGTCTAGTGCACTAGAACTTTCACATTGAGGAATAAGTACAAGAAAGGAAGAAGATAATACTTTCGGAAACTTACCAACCTCAAAAAACTCCTGGAAACAGTTCGTGAAATCCAAGCCCACAATCTCCCAACACTTTTGGAAAAAATCCATGTTGAACCCATCCGGACCCGGACTTTTATCTCCTTTGTAGTGAAATACTGCGTTCTTAATTTATGCTGCCTCAAAAGGTGCTTCAATAGCCACTCTATCCAAATCTGACAGAACCTTAAAATGATCCCTTCCAATAGACGGCAAAGGTCTGCAGACAGATTTAAACCTCTTCTCAAAATGGCTTGCCACCTCCTCATTCACGCTAGCTGTATCTTCTATGACCTGATTGTTTATAACCACAGATGGAATGGTATTCATGTTGTTTCGATGATTTATGACAACAGGATAATATCTTGTATTTTGGTCTCCCTCCTCAATCCACTTGGTACGTGATTTTTGCTGCAATAAACTTTCCTTATTCCTTAGATGCTCCACAACTCAACTTCTGCACTAGTTCATTTGGATATATCTTGGGAGCAAACAACACCATCTATCTCAGCAAGAAGATCTTCAATCTCATTTATTATTCCAATGTTTTCAACTATTTTAGTTTCAATTCATCCAAATACAGTCTTGTTCCACCACCTCAGTTTCGAGTGCAAGAGTTGAAGTTGCTTGGAAAAAATGTACATACAACTGCCTTGGGCTAAACAAGAATTCCACACTTATTTAACAAACTCAAAAAACTCAGGATGTTGAAACCAATAGTTAAAATTCCTAAACGGTTTAGGACCCCAATTGATATTTCTTACCGAAACCCACACCGGCCGATGATCCAAAATATCCCGCAACCCCACTTTCTGACAAGCCATATTCCAATCATTTAATAGACCATTAGATATAAAAAACGATCAAGCCTGCTACATGCTTTACCAGACGAACTAAACCAAGTATACTTGTTGCTCGACACTGGCAAGTCCACACACCCAGTCAACTGTATAAATTCTCCAAATTCAGCCTACATCTTTTTGTTATGATTTCCACTTCCCACTTTCTCCCTCACACTTTTCACAGTGTTAAAATCCCCTCCAATAACCCACTCCCCCTCTTCCAATTTTGATTTTAGGAACAAGATGTGACTCCAAAGGTCTCTTTTATCCGCATTGTTGCATGATGAATATATATTAAAGAAATAGCAGATTTTCTTTTTCCATATTGCCTTCATGCCTAGAAAACCTTTTCCTCTATAACTACAAACAGGTTTAAGCAAATCTTTTTTCCAAATGGTAAAGATACCTCCTGATAGCCCCTCCGAGTTTAAGGTAGACCATTGACAATTGGTATTACCCCAAATTTTATGAACAATATCATCAGTCATATGAACACACTTTGTTTTTTTGTAAAAAGACTAAGTCAGCCCCACCACTAATTAACATATTGTAAATTTTCCAGATCTTAATCTTGTTGTTGCACCCTCTAATATTGTGTGTGGCAAAATTCATAAAGAAACTGTAGTCACCACCTTCTTACCTTTGTTGAGATTACTATCTTCTGTTTCCATGTTACGAATTATAGCTTCAAAAGCCTCATCATCTTCTTCTGCCTCAACCCCCAATGTTTTGATAGAATCTAACACCCTAGTAGGTAAATCTGCAAGTTTTTTCTTAATTCTGGAATTACTTTTGATTACCTCTACATCTCTAATAGATCCACTGCTATCACCTTTAGAATCGTCTGAAAATCTTGAAATAGATTCATTCATTTCACCATCTTCACTTCCACTGCCATATTTCTCTGGAAACTCGTTTTTAGAAGGAATATGTTGTTGCTTATCCGCTTGAAGTAGTATTGAGTAATAAGAAGGTGCAAAAGGAATTTTTAAGTTTTGGTATATTTCATCCAGTAATTTCTTCTTTCTGTTAGGCTTGCTAATCAAAGGCGATTTAAAAAACATAGGCCCTAAGTTCTTCCTGTGGTCTAGCCCACTCTCTACTCTCAAATCACGACCTTTCGCAATCCCACTTATATCTTCCTTAGAGTTAATATTATTCTGAGTGTGTCTATCTATGTCATAAATTAGCTGGCCTACCTCCTTTTCCTGCAATACAATACCTGAAGCGGTAGGATTTGGTATCTGCTTTAAGTCTTGCAGACCTACCAAAAGGCTATCACCAACTTCCAACTTTTTTCTTTCTGAGTGGGCCCGGTTTAAATCTCTAGTATCCACAATCAAAACCTGTGTTTTATATCCTATGGATTTGTTTGAAATGTCACCATCACCTTTTTGTACTTCAACTTTATCACTTCCCCCAACATCACTCAAAACACGCTCGAAACCCACACCATCTTCACAACTACCATTTTGTATTGCCTTCTAGATAATATCCTCTAGTTCACTCATGCCCAACACCGATTCTTCCATCTCACTTTAAGACGATTCCACCTCCGAACTATCATCCATTGATCTAGCTTTGAAATAACATGATTTCCTAGTGCAAAAACCAATAGATTCTTCCACTATTTTAATGCGAAAAATGTCTTTGTTGACTTCAATATTGCAAACTTCATTTAGATTCATAGCGAACTTAGTTATGATAAGTATGCAAGCTACATCCAGTTTCTCGTGCTTTTGCATTTCCTCATCAGTTTGACAAATGAACCAATTATGTCCGCCAGAAATCCAAAGAACTTATCCCCCCAAACGTGGCATGGTAGACCAAAGATATTCACCCATGTCAATCTCTCTTTATCAACGTCCGATGGGGACCAAGGGTGAATATCTGAGAACCATTTCGAAATCCATTCTTCGTCTTCGACTACCATCTTCCTAATATCCTCAGTAATTTCTTCTTCCAATAACACTAGATTGGCACCCAAAGGGGTAGCTTTGGTTTTGAAGTATCCTTCTACATGTAAAACTTCTTGAACCTCATAAGACGAACCAGGCACCTCCATGATGCCCACAAAGGCTTGTTTGAATCTCTCTAACTCTTCCTCTTTAACATTGAACATTAAATGGGCAAAATTTGGTTTGTCTCCCAAAAACACCTGATGAGATATTTTCTTGTTCAAACTACTTTTTGTAGTTTTTGTATATGATTTCATGTCGTTCACAAATCTTTGGTTTCGATTGTTCAACTCCCCTCCAGTGTTCGAAAATTTACTCTTCTCTAATCTTGATTTCAACACTCCCATGTTATCTACTCTATCACCTCTCTGAAATCTAGGTGTATTTGCAAATATCTTGTTGCCATTAATGACAATGTTGTCCACTTTAATGGTAAAAAGATGTTCATCAACCACCTTCTTGAATCTTACAAAGCCAAACCTTCTTCCTTTTTTATCTAACCTTGAAGGAATAAAGACTTCAAGAACCAAACCATATTCTTTAAAGACATCAAACATTTCTTTTGCCTCAAACGAGTATGGAAATTCCGTGAAAAAATTGAAGAAGCCTCGCGTAAATCTTATTCAATCCCCTTGCTTCCATGAGCTTTCCAAATCGAACGCTTAGCTATCACAAAGCGCTTTACTTTCAGTTTCATGACATACTCCCATCCTCCATCTTTATGGTTAACCCGAGTCACTGCATACACAATTGCAAAATCGATATTCAACAGATCCACAATAGCGTACAAAACCAGAGCGAGATAAACTTAAATAAGAAAGTTTACAACTGACAAATAAACATATAGAATTTATAAAATTAAAAAAATTAATATACTAGAAAATATTAACAATAAAAAATTTATAGAAATAAATTATTAAAAAACTATTAAAGAATTATATAATTTATATTAAATTAAATAACAAAAACATTGAGTATAAGCAATAATATAATTTATATTAAATAAATAATTAAAGAATTTATAAGACATAATATAATTTATAAAAATAAATTATTAAAGATTTAATATTTAAAAATCATGTAATTTATATTAAATTAAATTCAAAAAACATTAGTATAAGCAATAATATAATATTAATAAATAAAATATCAAATCTTGATACCCAAACTTATTTTGTATGTTTATTAATATGAATTTAAATAATAGAACATACTTGTTTAAACAGTAATTCTACCGTTGTAACAAATTTAAAATAACTCAAGCAATCACGTGTCCAATATACTTGTTGTATTGTATGCCACTTCTGCATATAAATAATCTACTGCATGCTGTTATTATATCAAAATTAGTTTTGTAACTTAGAAAAAATTAATATAGAAAAATTTGTAATATTATGAAAAACGGTTTTACAAAATCTATTTTTGAAAATACAAAGAAAAATTTATTTTTTTAGAGTTAAAACAAACAGGCCCTAAATTTGTTAAAAATTATTTGATTAAACTTGGTGTGCTTAAAAAGTTTGACGGCAAAACAAATCAAGTGCTAGAAATACGGGTGTTCATGGTTTGGTAAAGATATCATTTCATGTTTTTTCTCTTCATTTTATCCTCTTGGTAAACATGTTACATATCCATTTGTTGATTCTCAATTTCTCATAACTCTCCTTATACATCATTTGATATTTTCTATAATGGTGTATGGGCGTCTACCGTATTGAGTTCCATGAACCACAATTGGCTTTTGATGTTCCTAAGCCGAGTGCATAACTTTTTAGCTTCTTCAATATTGTTCTTTTTCGTTTCCATGTTGAAGATTGGTTTGAACTCATTTGCTTATCAAAAATAAGATCTAATGTTTACAAGTCTCAAATATTGAAACTCCACTTAACTACAAACTATTTAATCTGAATTAAAAAAAAAAACTTATAATTGTCTATAATTGAAGTTCTTACAATCACAACAATTTCCTTTTCAGTCACAAACACTTTCATCTTTTCGACTGGGTGTCAGTGTAAATTAGTGATCGTGAAGGTAACAATCCTCTAACTTTCGTTGTCTAGCAATAGCAACAAAAATTATAAATCATCTTATCTGAACACTAATAGTCCGAAGAATATCAATCGTCCTATTAAGTGATATATATGCCATTAGGCATTATTGCTCAGAGAAGTGTAGGTTTATAGTCTTGCATTGAGGTTAAAAGTTTTTATATATGACAGCATTTCACAACCAAATTACTATTATTTAGTTCAGGCTTTCTGAGGAACCATAATTCCAAATTGTATTTAACAATAGCTAAGTGTTATCATATCAAGCATCAAGCATGCATGTAAATACTCCAAACCAGATTATGCTAAAAGATTTGTTTCATCAAGTTATTGAATATATTGGACATTAGCGCTGCATACATACAAACCTGGCACTTACAAACCAAGAACTTAAATATTTTAACAGTCCTAACTTCAGAGCAAAGAAGAGTAACATCACCAAATTTGGCACTCAATAATTCACAATCACATATAAGTCATGACATGGAACATGACATTTTAAATAAACAATCCAATAATTATCACCATTAATTTATAGTTTTTCTATGGCATGTATGACATAAAAAACAAGTGTGTCACTCATTGTAAGACAGAGAGAGTAATATTTATCGTGAGATACCATTTCAACTTGAATAGTTAATATTGTAAAATGTATTATAGAACCAAACGAAAAAGAAGGCTTGAAACATCGAATAGCTAAATGAAATTTCAAAAAGCATTATGGGCCCGTTTGTTTTGTTTTTTTTTTTTAAATGATTTTTATAGTGTAACATAATTTTGTAGAAAAAACTTTTACAAAAAAACTTTTCATAAAAGCTTCAAATGAAAATTTGGTTTGAATAGTTATTCTTAATATGTTATTTTAGGTATTTTATCATTTTATCGAAAATTTTTTTGGATATCAAAATTTCAAAAAATCACTTAATTTTGAAGCTATTTCAAATAGCTTTTCATGAAAATCATTTTTGAAATACAATTTTTTTTAAAAATGGTGATTTTGACTATGTTTTGGTCTTCAATAATGTATATTAATGTTATAAAATGTCAAAATTAGTTTTTTAATTTATAAAAAATAAATTTAAAAAAACTTGTAATATTTTGAAAAACGTTTTTGTAGAATCCATTTTCAAAAATACAAAGAAAAAATCCATTTTTTTAAAGCCGAAACAAACTGGCCCTATATGTCAACGAAAAATGATTTAGCCATCTGCCAAATTCTTTGATATTCCACGCCAGCAAGCTTCCCTCGACGTAAGATGACTTACAATTCAGTAAAATCAAACCAACGTTGCATTTACATCTTTAATTCCATAAAACTCCTCCGCCCGTCTTTCAATGTATTGAAGACATGTATAATGTGTTTTGAATCTCTGCATTCATGTCAAAGGAGTCATAAATTTCAATTTAGTTCACAAAATAAATTATGAAAATAATAGCTTAGATAGATGACAGGCCCCAATAATTAAAAATCAAATGGCCAACTGTGACGTGTAACACCCCGATTTCGAATATTCCTATTTGGGTTGAGTCTTTTATTTAAATTGAGTAATAATGATTTCATTTGTGAAATGATGTGTTAATATGTTATGTTTGCATATTATGTGATTTTACCGTTTTGAGAGTTTGCGGGGAAAATTAGAATAGAGGGTATTATGAGATATTTATGTTAAGTAGATAGTTTGTGTTTGCGAGGAAAGAAATAGAGAGGATAGAAACAGAATGGAAAGAAAAGAGAGAAAAAGTATAAATAGAGAGAGATAGTAAGAGAATGGGAAAGAGAAGAGAAAGAAAGGGGAAGCGAAGAACAAGGAGAAAAGTGTGGAAAATCACCAAGATCAATCTTTCGGAGTCGATTTAATCGGGTAAGGGTGCGAAACTCGATTATTGTATGATTGTGTATGATTATGTATGTGTTTACTTGGATGTTTCTTGCCTTTCCATGGTTTTTGAATTTTAGGTCGAAAACGATAAAATGATTAGGAATCGATGTTTTTACGGTCGGAAATCGATATAATTTGCATTATATGATTACCATGTGTTTATGAATCATTGCTGGTAATTGTTTTGATGTTGGAATTGATTTGGAATGAAAAATGAGGTTTTTGGGGGTTTTGGAATAGTGTAACCCGTAACAGCATTTTTCTGGTCCTGGTGCGATTCGCCAGGCGAATTGGGAATTCGCCAGGCGGATTAGGACTCGCCACTCGTTCGCCAGGCGAAGTGCTGGCGAAGGGGGATTCGCCAGGCGAAATTGTAAGTCGCCAGGCGAATTTGGAATGACAGAAATGGGGTAGCTTCTGTAACTCTTGGGGGTTTTTCTAATTTGGTGACTCGCCAGGCGAACTGCTGGCGAATGGAGATTCGCCAGGCGAAGTGCTGGCGAATGGTGATTGGCCAGGCGAAGTGCTGGCGAAAGAGGTTTGGCCAGGCGAATTCTGAAGTGGCCAGGCGAATTTGGCTGTTTCTCAATAAATTATTTTCTTTCAAAATGCATAACTTTTGATCCGTAACTCGGATCGGGACGTTCTTTATATCGTTGGAAAGCTTATGAAATGTACTTTCTTATGATGATAATTTTGAAATTGTTAGCCGATTAAATAAAGTCGAGAATTTGGGAATAGTGTCATTTACTGACTGTTGTCGCTTTAAATGTGTATACTGGTTGTGTGACATACAATGTGGCATTGATATTAATGTGTATGCCTTGTATGATGTGTTGTGGGTAGCTTTTGTGGTGTGAATCTCTTGTGGAAGTAATTGTGATGATGAAATGTTGTGACGATGGTTTGTGGCCTTATGGCAAGTATGTGCATTGTTTGATTGAGTATCAATGTATGTGGTTTCGAGTGTATGTTTAATGTATGATATGGCTGCCTCTGTGGCGTAAATCCACAGCAAGATGAATGGTAAGGTATTGATTATCATGGGATTGCTATAATAGTAATATTTGGTGTGTGGAATGGATTCCAATTGTGTTAGAATACTCATTGGGGTAGAATGGCTTATATGTTATTCCTAGTGAGGTATTAATGTTTTGGTCGAACACATTAGGGTAGAATGACTGTATGTTGTTCCTAGGGCTGTTGTTGTACTCATTAGGGTAGAATGACTTTATGTCATTCCTAGTGAAGTGCGAGTGTGTCGTTGGGTCCATTGGGGTAGAACGATTATATGTCGTTCCTGGTGGAGTACTCATTAGGGTAGAATGACTATATGTCATTCCTAGTGATGTACAATTGAGTTGTCGTGTCGTGGGATACTCATTGGGGCAGAATGACTATGTTGTCATTCCTAATGAGGTGTGCACTGGGGTAGAATGACGTTGTTGTCGTTCCTAGTGTGGTGTCCACTAGGGTAGAATGACTATGTTGTCATTCCTAGTGGGATACTCATTGGGGTAGAATGACTATGTTGTCATTCCTAATGAGAGGTGCACTAGGGTAGAATGACTATGTTGTCGTTCCTAGTGAGGTATGTCTTGGAGTAGAATGACTATGCTGTCATTCCCAGTTATGTGATGCGTGGTATTGTCGGGTCTTGATTGGATTGGTGAATTATGCATGATGTATATGTTGATGTGGAATGAGTAGAATTGTGCAGGTGTGCATTGATAGATAAACGTGAATATGTGTGTTTATGTTGAAGGATAAGCATTATGAGGAATATGCTTGGTTATATATATATATATATATATATATGCCTTGCGATGTATATTGAGTGAGATGTGATGATTGTGACATAGTAAACATAATATGTATGTTTATGTGGTATGATGGAATGGTGAGAATATGTGGTATATGTGTATTTTTATGTTGAGATATATAATTATATGCATTGTTGTTATGATAATATTTCTCACCCTTCTGCTGTTTTATAATGCTCTACGAGGCATTGCAGATTAGGTATCTGGCGGTCTTTTTGTGAAGCGTGTCTTCATTTTCCTTGTTGGTCGGTTGGCTCTGATATGTAGCACCGGGTAGCTAGGACGTTTTGATCTTTTGTGATACATTTGCATATGTATCTTGCTGATGAATTTGTGTATATAAACATGATGTTGCTCGTGATTCATACATGATGATGTATATATGTGGTTGTTATTCAATATTTTAGATGTTTCCGCTTTTATTCTAAATATTGAGATGTGGGTATAAGGACTGAGATCCTTCGTTGGTTGAGAGTTACCCCACTGTTGCATATCATTTGTTGAGAAGGTGTTGTATGTTTTAATTTCAAGCATAATGTGACATACCTTTTTATGCCGTGTTTACAATTATACTCTGATGAAATTTCCAATACGTGCCTAAATGATTTATTTGATTACTTGGGGGTATAAAAAGGTGGTGTTACATGACGCCCCAATCTACACCCCAAATAAAACATGCATTTAAAGCATTAAAAGAAAAATTCGAAATTTGATCAGAGTATATTTAAAAACATGGCATAGACCAAGGGTCACCTCAAATTGAAACCAAACAATTCATACAACACCTGCCCATACAGATATGCAACAGTGGGGTAGCAATCAACCGAGGAAACTTCGTTCCTTACACCCACATTTTCAGAAATTAGAATTAAAGCGGAAAATCTAAAATCTGATTAACATAAATACATATATCATGTAAAAAGTTTGTTATACACCAAGTTGTACATGTACTAGCCAAAAGATACATATACATAGTACACAATAAACACAAACGGCCACCCTAGCTACCCGGTGTCACATATCAGAGCCGACCGACAAAAAGGGTGAAGACACAAATCTTCACAAAGGACCTCCAGCAACTCTAATCTGCAATGCCTCATAGAGCATTATAAAACGAGCAGAAGGGTGAGAAAAACAACCATAATATAAATGCATATAATCATATATTTCAACACAAAAGTATACACATAACACATTCTCACCATTCTACCATTCCACCTAAACATATACATCATGCATAGTTCACCAATCCAATCAAGACCCGACAATACCACGTATCACATAACTGGAAATGACAGCATAGTCATTCTTCCCCAATAAATACCTCCATAGGAATGACAACATAGTCATTCTACCCTAGTACACCTCTCATTGGGAATGACAACATCGCCATTCTACCCCAATGAATATCCCACTAGGAACGACAACATAGTCATTCTACCCTAGTGGACACGACAACTCAATTGTACATCACTAGGAACGACAACATAGTCATTCTACCCTAGTGAGTACCACACTAGGAACGACATCAACGTCATTCTACCCCAGTGCACACCTCATTAGGAATGACAACATAGTCATTCTACCCCAATGAGTATCCTGACACAATTGGAATCCATTCACACACCAAATATTACTATTATAGCAGTCCCATGATAATCAATACCTTACCATTCATCTTTCTGTGGATTTACGCCACAGAGGCCGCCATATCATACACTAATCGTACCCTCGAAACCACATACATTGATACTTACTTAAACAATGTATTTATCACTAACTGCAACCCACAACAAATAGCATTTCATCATTTACACACCATTAAAACGGCAAAAGTCGACAAAACGACACTATTCACATTTCTCGATATAATTTAATCGGCTAACAAATTCCAAACCATCATAATAAGAAAGTACAGCTCAATAGCTTTCCAACGATATAAATAATGCTTAAATCGGAATTACGGTTCGAAAGATATGAATTTTTAAAAAAAGAAAATTGTTTCCAAAAGCAACCAACCGCCCGGCGAAGAATGCTCACCGCCCGACGAAACACGCTTCGCCTCTGCTTCGCCCGGCGAAGCACAGGCGACACCAATCCCCCAAAATAATTCAAAGAGGCAGAAGCTTGGAACCTCTGCGCCTCTCGAAACCGCCCAGCGAAAAGGACGCATCGCCCGACGCTCAGGGCCTTTCGCCCGGCGCTCTGCACCAGATGCAGAAAAATTCTGTTGCGTGCACACTGTTCCAAAACCCCCAAAATCTCCATTTTCATCTCCAAATCACTTCCATCAGCAAAACAATTAATAGCAATAGTTCATACACATATAGAGATCACATAACACAAATTATATCGAATTCCATCTGTGAAAACATCGATTTCTACTCATTTTATCATTTTTGACCTAAAACCCACATATACTCAAAACTTTACCAAACATAATTTTTTTCAACCACAACAATCATACATAATCACACACATGTATAGAATAATCGAGTTTCACACCCTTACCCGGATTCCAAATGACCTAGCTTTTGTTCTTGATGATTTCCACTCTTTTCTTCTCTTTTTCCCCTCCTCCTCTTTCTTTCTCTTCTTCTTCTTTCTATTTCTCCTGTTTCTCTTTCTCTCTTATTTCCTTCCTCTTATTCCTATTTCTTTTCTTTTATTTTCTTTTTCTCTCATTTCTATTTTTACCACATATTTCTATTTCTCTCCCAATTCTCTTATTTTCTCTGTCTACATAATATTTTCTCTACAAATTACTTCTTTAATTTTCTCTAGCTCATTAATAGTTATAAAATGACCAAAATGCCCTTAAGCCCAAAAATTCCCGAAAACGCTCTCAAACGAGATAATACATCATAACATAGCATAAAAGCATAATATCACACCAAAGTCATAAATAGAATAATTTAACATTCAAAATAATTAAATCGACTCGATTAAATAAAATGATCAAAACCGGGGCGTTACAACTCTCCCCCACTTGGAAATTTTCGTCCTCGAAAATAAAGCCAAACCTAACAACTCCAAACATGGCCCTCGCATCCGACCAAACAAACATGCCAACAAAAGGCGCACCACGAATAACACCACTGACAAACCACCTTGCTAACCGCAGATATGAAAACGACACGACAACGACGACAACAACACCGACAAGATGCAAAGCCCATACAATGCACTTGACGACCAACTCACAACTCAAGGAATACCCAGAACACAACTCACAGGTTCACTTTCGAACCGAAACACAACAGGATCGTTACCCTCACCGTAGGTAACCCGCCTCTAATTCCTCACATAGGAATTAGCTACTCGCACTCGAACCAACACAATGGAACGAGACAACAATACAAACAAGAACACAAGTTCCACGACTCAACATCAATTCCACAACCTCTACAAAACCCGAATACCAACATCCTTGTCACACAACATTATTACAACAATGCTACGATTCCCAATCGAACATATAACCAAAACATTCTTCTACATAGTAGCCCATGAATAATATTTAAACCTTTCACCTAACACTTCCATTCCGAAACGTCCCTTAGTCTCATCATTTCTACAGATTTCCAATGTTTCACCTAAAAACTCTTACAAGTCACACACGCATATACGAAATGTGCCACATCACGCTTCCGCTGCGCACTCTGATGACTTGTAACTACCAAGTCTCCCAATCTCAAGCCCAAAGTCTAACTCTCTCGCATACTCACCAAACCATCGTTCACTTTTAATATTTCCAACCAGTACACAATATTCTTATCATTACCAAACACTTCAAATCTAGAATCATAAAGATAATACTTCCAATATTACAACATGATACCACTGCAAACAATTCCAAATTCCATCCTATTGCAACAACCAACCAACCAAAAAGGAACTATCAAAGAATTTTAAATCGTTTGCAATTCGTCACAATTCAAAACTCACGCTATGCAAAACACAACTGCAAGTTCCCATACTACTCACTGGTTAACACGCCTCCTCCTATTATCATCTTATTCCTTACCAACCCTTAGTAATGCCCAATCATTATCCCTCAGAGACATTCCCACTTAATCCACATACTCCAACCTCTAATCCGTCTCATCTTCTGATATAAGAATCCTCATCGACTCAACAACGCGATCTGTAACCAACTCCTTCCCTTCCAAGTAATCCATTCCGCACCACTATCAAAGCCGGAAAGACACGTCCATTCCATCCAACATAATTCCCGTCTGCTATCAACAAGAGATTAAGGGTGATCAGTTCCTCAATTTGTCAATAGACAGCCGACAACCATGATGAGGCATAAACCGTCTCCACCAAACGATAATAGCATCCACTACATCCTATACACAAAACTACCTAAGGCACAATTCCTTAGTTGACATAATCCTTACCTCCGCACCCCTTCTTGAACTAGAAACCATACTTATAATCTTGCAATTCACAACACACTGAGCCAGCGCTCTACACCTGAAACAACACGGAGAAGTACCGACTTCTCCCCCACTTATCTCATTCTAGTCCTCCCAACTGTAAACACACTAATTCCATCCCAAGCCTTTACCACAACTGCTCAAAGAACAATTTAAACAAACCAGAGAAGTAATTACAGACCCCTATGCAGAAACATCCATAACCATCTTACCATACCAAAAGACCACAACAAATTCAAACGCTTCACGCACTCACACGAAAGAAACGAATGAGTCGCTCTAGTACCAATAATAGCAAACAAAGACGTACTATTAATAAAACAAGTACCTTGAGTCAGACGATCCGCACTAGTAGCCTCATCTCCTGCTAATGCAACCACCTTCCCACCGGTCTGATCTTTCTTCGGTTTCGTACACCCCGTACTGATATGACCTGTTTCACCGCAGTTGAAACACTTCATCCTAATTCTCTTACAATCAGCTCCGACATGTCCCGAACCTCCACAATTAAAACATTTCAGTTTATTCCTCCTACAATCCAACTTACGATGTCCTACTTCCCCACACTTGTGACACTTAATGTAACACCTCGGAGGACTAGACATTCCTCCCCCACTACGAGACTGTTGTTTTCCTTTCCTGTCATTCACATTCTCATAGGGAGTAGCACGCACCTTACGATCCTCTTCGTAAATCCTACAACTGTCCACCAATTCAGAAAACCTTCTAATCCTCTGATAACCGATTGCCCATTTAATCTCCGGACGCAATCCGTTCTCATACTTCACGCACTTGGAAAATTCAGCAGTCGCTTCCGGATAATGAGGATAAAACTGCACCAGTTCCACAAACTTAGCAGTGTAGTCAACAACATACATATTTCCTTGTTTCAACTCCAAGAACTCAATCTCTTTCTTTTCCTTCACACCCTCAGGGTAATACTTCCTCCGAAACTCTCGGTCAAATAAATCCCAAGTAACTCCTTCATCATCCACTCCCAACGCTTGGCGTAAACCAAATCACCAATCAGCTGCTTCTTCCTCCAGCATGTGAGTACCCAGTCTCACCTTATCCTCTTCAGCACAATCCGTCACATGGAAGATTCTTTCAACCTCCTCAAACCAAAATTGTGCACCATCAGGATCATATCTTCCCTTGAAGATAAGCGGGTCGGTCATCCCGAACTCATTATTACCCGCAACATTCGGTACACCCTGCACAGCCCGAGCCATATTTTGTTCATTTCCAATAACAGCAACTATGGTTAAACAAACAGCTCACCGAACCACAAAGACCAACAAGGACTGACACAAACTGACACGGACTGGCTCTGATACCACTTAATGTGACGCCCCAATCTACACCTCAAATAAAACATGCATTTAAAGCATTAAAAGAAAAATACAAAATTTGATCAGAGTATATTTAAAAACATGGCATAGACCAAGGGTCTCATCAAATTGAAACCAAACAATTCATACAACACCTGCCCATACAGATATGCAACAGTGGGGTAGCAATCAACCGAGGAAACTTCGTTCCTTACACCCACATTTTCAGAAATTAGAATTAAAGCGGAAAATCTAAAATCTGATTAACATAAATACATATATCATGTAAAAAGTTTGTTATACACCAAGTTGTACATGTACTAGCCAAAAGATACATATACATAGTACACAATAAACACAAACGGCCACCCTAGCTACCCGGAGTCACATATCAGAGCCGACCGACAAAAAGGGTGCAGACACAAATCTTCACAAAGGACCTCCAGCAACTCTAATCTGCAATGCCTCATAGAGCATTATAAAACGAGCAGAAGGGTGAGAAAAACAACCATAATATAAATGCATATAATAATATATTTCAACACAAAAGTATACACATAACACATTCTCACCATTCTACCATTCCACCTAAACATATACATCATGCATAGTTCACCAATCCAATCAAGACCCGACAATACCACGTATCACATAACTGGAAATGACAGCATAGGCATTCTTCCCCAATACATACCTCCATAGGAATGACAACATAGTCATTCTACCCTAGTACACCTCTCATTGGGAATGACAACATCGCCATTCTACCCCAATGAATATCCCACTAGGAACGACAACATAGTCATTCTACCCTAGTGGACACGACAACTCAATTGTACATCACTAGGAACGACAACATAGTCATTCTACCCCAGTGACTACCACACTAGGAACGACATCAACGTCATTCTACCCCAGTGCACACCTCATTAGGAATGACAACATAGTCATTCTACCCCAATGAGTATCCTGACACAATTGGAATCCATTCACACACCAAATATTACTATTATAGCAGTCCCATGATAATCAATACCTTACCATTCATCTTTCTGTGGAATTACGCCACAGAGGCCGCCATATCATACACTAATCGTACCCTCGAAACCACATACATTGATACTTACTTAAACAATGTATTTATCACTAACTGCAACCCACAACAAATAGCATTTCATCATTTACACACCATTAAAACGGCAAAAGTCGACAAAACGACACTATTCACATTTCCCGATATAATTTAATCGGCTAACAAATTCCAAACCATCATAATAAGAAAGTACAGCTCAATAGCTTTCCAACGATATAAATAATGCTTAAATCGGAATTACGGTTCGAAAGATATGATTTTTTAAAAAAAGAAAATTGTTTCCAAAAGCAACCAACCGCCCGGCGAAGCATGCTCACCGCCCGGCGAAACACGCTTCGCCTCTGCTTCGCCCAGCGAAGCACAGGCGACACCAATCCCCCAAAATAATTCAAAGAGGCAGAAGCTTGGAACCTCTGCGCCTCTCGAAACCGCCCAGTGAAAAGGACACATCGCCCGGCGCTCAGGGCCTTTCGCCCGGCGCTCTGCACCAGATGCAGAAAAATTCTGCTGCGTGCACACTGTTCCAAAACCCCCAAAATCTCCATTTTCATCTCCAAATCACTTCCATCAGCAAAACAATTAATAGCAATAGTTCATACACATATAGAGATCACATAACACAAATTATATCGAATTCCGTCCGTGAAAACATCGATTTCTACTCATTTTATCATTTTTGACCTAAAACCCACATATACTCAAAACTTTACCAAACATAATTTTTTTCAACCACAACAATCATACATAATCACACACATGTATAGAATAATCGAGTTTCACACCCTTACCCGGATTCCAAATGACCTAGCTTTTGTTCTTGATGATTTCCACTCTTTTCTTCTCTTTTTCCCCTCCTCCTCTTTCTTTCTCTTCTTCTTCTTCTTTCTATTTCTCCTGTTTCTCTTTCTCTCTTATTTCCTTCCTCTTATTCCTATTTCTTTTCTTTTATTTTCTTTTTCTCTCATTTCTATTTTTACCACATATTTCTATTTCTCTCCCAATTCTCTTATTTTCTCTGTCTACATAATATTTTCTCTACAAATTACTTCTTTAATTTTCTCTAACTCATTAATAGTTATAAAATGACCAAAATGCCCTTAAGCCCAAAAATTCCCGAAAACGCTCTCAAACGAGATAATACATCATAACATAGCATAAAAGCATAATATCACACCAAAGTCATAAATAGAATAATTTAACATTCAAAATAATTAAATCGACTCGATTAAATAAAATGATCAAAACCGGGGCGTTACAACTCTCCCCCACTTGGAAATTTTCGTCCTCGAAAATAAAGCCAAACCTAACAACTCCAAACATGGCCCTCGCATCCATACCAAACAAACATGCCAACAAAAGGGGCACCATGAATAACACCACTGACAAACCACCTTGCTAACCGCAGATATGAAAACGACACGACAACGACGACAACAACACCGACAAGATGCAAAGCCCATACAATGCACTTGACGACCAACTCACAACTCAAGGAATACCCAGAACACAACTCACAGGTTCACTTTCGAACCGAAACACAACAGGATCGTTACCCTCACCGTAGGTAACCCACCTCTAATTCCTCACATAGGAATTAGCTACTCGCACTCGAACCAACACAATGGAACGAGACAACAATACAAACAAGAACACAAGTTCCACGACTCAACATCAATTCCACAACCTCTACAAAACCCGAATACCAACATCCTTGTCACACAACATTATTACAACAATGCTACGATTCCCAATCGAACATATAACCAAAACATTCTTCTACATAGTAGCCCATGAATAATATTTAAACCTTTCACCTAACACTTCCATTCCGAAACGTCCCTTAGTCTCATCATTTCTACAGATTTCCAATGTTCCACCTAAAAACTCTTACAAGTCACACACGCATATACGAAATGTGCCACATCACGCTTCCGCTGCGCACTCTGATGACTTGTAACTACCAAGTCTCCCAATCTCAAGCCCAAAGTCTAACTCTCTCGCATACTCACCAAACCACCGTTCACTTTTAATATTTCCAACCAGTACACAATATTCTTATCATTACCAAACACTTCAAATCTAGAATCATAAAGATAATACTTCCAATATTACAACATGATACCACTGCAAACAATTCCAAATTCCATCCTATTGCAACAACCAACCAACCAAAAAGGAACTATCAAAGAATTTTAAATCGTTTGCAATTCGTCACAATTCAAAACTCACGCTATGCAAAACACAACTGCAAGTTCCCATACTACTCACTGGTTAACACGCCTCCTCCTATTATCATCTTATTCCTTACCAACCCTTAGTAATGCCCAATCATTATCCCTCAGAGACATTCCCACTTAATCCACATACTCCAACCTCTAATCCGTCTCATCTTCTGATATAAGAATCCTCATCGACTCAACAACGCGATCTGTAACCAACTCTTTCCCTTCCAAGTAATCCATTCCGCACCACTATCAAAGCCGGAAAGACACGTCCATTCCATCCAACATAATTCCCGTCTGCTATCAACAAGAGATTAAGGGTGATCAGTTCCTCAATTTGTCAATAAACAGCCGACAACCATGATGAGGCATAAACCGTCTCCACCAAACGATAATAGCATCCACTACATCCTATACACAAAACTACCTAAGGCACAATTCCTTAGTTGACATAATCCTTACCTCCGCACCCCTTCTTGAACTAGAAACCATACTTATAATCTTGCAATTCACAACACACTGAGCCAGCGCTCTACACCTGAAACAACACGGAGAAGTACCGACTTCTCCCCCACTTATCTCATTCTAGTCCTCCCAACTGTAAACACACTAATTCCATCCCAAGCCTTTACCACAACTGCTCAAAGAACAATTTAAACAAACCAGAGAAGTAATTACAGACCCCCATGCAGAAACATCCATAACCATCTTACCATACCAAAAGACCACAACAAATTCAAACGCTTCACGCACTCACACGAAAGAAACGAATGAGTCGCTCTAGTACCAATAATAGCAAACAAAGACGTACTATTAATAAAACAAGTACCTTGAGTCAGACGATCCGCACTAGTAGCCTCATCTCCTGCTAATGCAACCACCTTCCCACCGGTCTGAGCTTTCTTCGATTTCGTACACCCCGTACTGATATGACCTGTTTCACCGCAGTTGAAACACTTCATCCTAATTCTCTTACAATCAGCTCCGACATGTCCCGAACCTCCACAATTAAAACATTTCAGTTTATTCCTCCTACAATCCAACTTACGATGTCCTACTTCCCCACACTTGTGACACTTAATGTAACACCTCGGAGGACTAGACATTCCTCCCCCACTACGAGACTGTTGTTTTCCTTTCCTGTCATTCACATTCTCATAGGGAGTAGCACACACCTTACGATCCTCTTCGTAAATCCTACAACTGTCCACCAATTCAGAAAACCTTCTAATCCTCTGATAACCGATTGCCCATTTAATCTCCGGACGCAATCCGTTCTCATACTTCACGCACTTGGAAAATTCAGCAGTCGCTTCCGGATAATGAGGATAAAACTGCACCAGTTCCACAAACTTAGCAGTGTAGTCAGCAACATACATATTTCCTTGTTTCAACTCCAAGAACTCAATCTCTTTCTTTTCCTTCACACCCTCAGGGTAATACTTCCTCCGAAACTCTTGGTCAAATAAATCCCAAGTAACTCCTTCATCATCCACTCCCAACGCTTGGCGTAAACCAAATCACCAATCAGCTGCTTCTTCCTCCAGCATGTGAGTACCCAGTCTCACCTTATCCTCTTCAGCACAATCCGTCACATGGAAGATTCTTTCAACCTCCTCAAACCAAAATTGTGCACCATCAGGATCATATCTTCCCTTGAAGATAAGCGGTTCGTTCATCCCGAACTCATTATTACCCGCAACATTCGGTACACCCTGCACAGCCCGAGCCATATTCTGTTCATTTCCAATAACAGCAACTATGGTTAAACAAACAGCTCACCGAACCACAAAGACCAACAAGGACTGACACAAACTGACACGGACTGGCTCTGATACCACTTAATGTGACGCCCCAATCTACACCTCAAATAAAACATGCATTTAAAGTATTAAAAGAAAAATACAAAATTTGATCAGAGTATATTTAAAAACATGGCATAGACCAAGGGTCACATCAAATTGAAACCAAACAATTCATACAACACCTGCCCATACAGATATGCAACAGTGGGGTAGCAATCAACCGAGGAAACTTCGTTCCTTACACCCACATTTTCAGAAATTAGAATTAAAGCGGAAAATCTAAAATCTGATTAACATAAATACATATATCATGTAAAAAGTTTGTTATACACCAAGTTGTACATGTACTAGCCAAAAGATACATATACATAGTACACAATAAACACAAACGGCCACCATAGCTACCCGGAGTCACATATCAGAGCCGACCGACAAAAAGGGTGAAGACACAAATCTTCACAAAGGACCTCCAGCAACTCTAATCTGCAATGCCTCATAGAGCATTATAAAACGAGCTGAAGGGTGAGAAAAACAACCATAATATAAATGCATATAATAATATATTTCAACACAAAAGTATACACATAACACATTCTCACCATTCTACCATTCCACCTAAACATATACATCATGCATAGTTCACCAATCCAATCAAGACCCGACAATACCACGTATCACATAACTGGAAATGACAGCATAGTCATTCTTCCCCAATACATACCTCCATAGGAATGACAACATAGTCATTCTACCCTAGTACACCTCTCATTGGGAATGACAACATTGTCATTCTACCCCAATGAATATCCCACTAGGAACGACAACATAGTCATTCTACCCTAGTGGACACGACAACTCAATTGTACATCACTAGGAACGACAACATAGTCATTCTACCCCAGTGACTACCACACTAGGAACGACATCAACGTCATTCTACCCCAGTGCACACCTCATTAGGAATGACAACATAGTCATTCTACCCCAATGAGTATCCTGACACAATTGGAATCCATTCACACACCAAATATTACTATTATAACAGTCCCATGATAATCAATACCTTACCATTCATCTTTCTGTGGAATTACGCCACAGAGGCCGCCATATCATACACTAATCGTACCCTCGAAACCACATACATTGATACTTACTTAAAAAATGTATTTATCACTAACTGTAACCCACAACAAATAGTATTTCATCATTTACACACCATTAAAACGGCAAAAGTCGACAAAACGACACTATTCACATTTCCCGATATAATTTAATCGGCTAACAAATTCCAAACAATCATAATAAGAAAGTACAGCTCAATAGCTTTCCAACGATATAAATAATGCTTAAATCGGAATTACGGTTCGAAAGATATGATTTTTTAAAAAAAGAAAATTGTTTCCAAAAGCAACCAACCGCCCGGCGAAGCATGCTCACCGCCCGGCGAAACACCCTTCGCCTCTGCTTCGCCCAGCGAAGCACAGGCGACACCAATCCCCCAAAATAATTCAAAGAGGCAGAAGCTTGGAACCTCTGCGCCTCTCGAAACCGCCCAGCGAAAAGGACACATCGCCCGGCGCTCTGCACCAGATGCAGAAAAATTCTGCTGCGTGCACACTGTTCCAAAACCCCCAAAATCTCCATTTTCATCTCCAAATCACTTCCATCAGCAAAACAATTAATAGCAATAGTTCATACACATATAGAGATCACATAACACAAATTATATCGAATTCCGTCCGTGAAAACATCGATTTCTACTCATTTTATCATTTTCGACCTAAAACCCACATATACTCAAAACTTTACCAAACATAATTTTTTTCAACCACAACAATCATACATAATCACACACATGTATAGAATAATCGAGTTTCACACCCTTACCCGGATTCCAAATGACCTAGCTCTTGTTCTTGATGATTTCCACTCTTTTCTTCTCTTTTTCCCCTCCTCCTCTTTCTTTCTCTTCTTCTTCTTTCTATTTCTCCTTTTTCTCTTTCTCTCTTATTTCCTTCCTCTTATTCCTATTTCTTTTCTTTTATTTTCTTTTTCTCTCATTTCTATTTTTACCACATAATTCTATTTCTCTCCCAATTCTCTTATTTTCTCTGTCTACATAATATTTTCTCTACAAATTACTTCTTTAATTTTCTCTAACTCATTAATAGTTATAAAATGACCAAAATGCCCTTAAGCCCAAAAATTCCCGAAAACGCTCTCAAACGAGATAATACATCATAACATAGCATAAAAGCATAATATCACACCAACGTCATAAATAGAATAATTTAACATTCAAAATAATTAAATCGACTCGATTAAATAAAATGATCAAAACCGGGGCGTTACACCAACCGCCGAATAATCCAAAAACAACAAAGATTAGTTGGGGATTTCTGATATTCCACCACACCTCCTAAATTCTAATCTTGAACACTAAATAAGATCATGTTAGGACAATCATAAAACATAAACCAGAATTTGGGAAGGTAGTAACAATGGTGGAAAAGAAACTTGGGGAAGAAGATGAATTTGGGAGAGAGAGAGTTAGGGTAGAGAGAATAATATTGATGATGAATTATAAAATTGGCATTAACTTCTTAATTGGGATTACAACACTGTATTTATACACATGAGAGAATAACAAAAACTAAAAATTACAACTAAAGTGGCATGCTGTTAAAATTCTGTTATTTTTAGAAAAGTAACAGGTGTAATCGATTAGCAACATATGCGTAATCGATTACGCTAGCTGAACTTCCAAAAATACAGTTTTTTAATAGCTCACAACACACCACCTCACTTTAGTTGCTCCAAGTTCATCATGCTCAAGCTCTTCAACAGTCTTTTGAACACCTCATTTGTCACACCCTTGGTCAAAAAATCCGCAACTTGGTCCTCGCTTCGGCAATAGCTCAATCTAAGCTTTCCATCACCGACCAATTCTCTCAAGTAATGAAACCGCATCTCAATATGCTTGCTACTTCCGTGTGCAATCGGATTCTTCGCAAGATTTATCGCGGAAACATTATCCACAAACAGTGTGGTGGCATCATCATCACCACATCCCAATTCCTTCATAAGATTCACTAACCACATAGCTTGGCAAGCACTCAATGATGCCGCAATGTACTCGGCCTCACAAGAAGAGAGTGCTACAACCGGTTCCTTCTTCGAACACCATGAGATTGGTGTACTACCGAACATAAAGATGTAACCCGCCGTAGATTTCCGATCATCTTTATCTCCGCACCAATTAGAATCGGTGTAGCCAAGTAAAGTACATTTGCGACCCATATCCGATGTGGGAAACAAAATACCACAACCAAGAGTACCTTTCACATATCTAAGGATCCTCTTGACCGCTACCAAGTGAGACACCTTAGGTCTCTCCATGAATCTACTCGCAATACCGACACTAAAAGCCAAATCTGGTCGAGTATTGCACAAATACCGTAACGATCCAATCAAACTTCGGTAAAGTGTTGGATCCACATCATCCTCATCATCACTTTTGGACAGCTGAACTCTAGCCTCACAAGGTGTATTAGAAGCATTACAATGTTCCATTTTACACCTTTTCAAAATATCTAGAGCATACCTTCTTTGATGCATAAGCAGCCCCACTTTTGACTTGTGAAACTCTATGCCAAGAAAGTATCTCATCACACCAAGGTCCGTCATCTCAAACTCACTCATGAGCTCCACTTTGAACCTTGAAATACTCTTGTCATTGCTTCCCGTAATCAAGAGATCACCAACATACAAGCAAAGTATAAGAATACCATTAATAGTATCCGATCTCACATAAACACCATGTTCGGATACACACCGTTTGAAACCGATGTCAATAAGAAAGTCGTCTATACGTTTGTTCCAAGCTCTCGGAGCTTGTTTCAAACCATACAACGCCTTGTGTAGCTTGTAGTACTTCTTCTCTTGATTTTTAATCACGAAACCGGGTGGCTACCCCACATAAACCTCCTCATCAAGAGGACTATTCAAAAACGCAGATTTCACATCCATTTGGTAAATCACCCAATTGTTGCTATGCGCAATTCCAACAACCAAACGAATACTCTCCAATCTAGCCACCGGTGCGAATACCTCCTCGTAGTCTATCCCCTCACGTTGAAAGAACCCTTTGGCAACTAATCGAGCTTTGTACTTGATTACTTCACCTTTAGGATTTGCTTTGACTTTATAGACCCATCGCACACCAATCGGTTTCTTTCCATGTGGTAAATCGACCAACTCCCAAGTACCATTTTTTTCAATAGATTCCAGCTCCTCTTTCATTGCACATATCCATTTAGGATCACTTAAGGCTTCCTCCTCATTTACCGGTTCAGATTCGGCCATAAGTGCGAAATGAACAAAATCACCATCATTATTAACTTCATTATCTTGGAACCTCTCCGAATCTCGGAGTCTATGAGGCAAGGCTCTTTTCCTCACTGGTCTACCACTATTCACAACACCATTTTCCACTTCAGTAGGTGCAGGTACAGCTGCATCGGAACTCTCAGCATCAAACAAATCAACAAACTACTGTTGTTCAGCAAGCTGTAATCGGTTAGCAACATCTGGGTAATCGATTACACCTGCTGTTTCAGCAGTTTTTATTTCGTCAAACAACACGTCCCGGGTTATCACGATTTTCCGATTCCTCTCATCAAACAACTTGTACCCTCCAGTAGAGTGATATCCAACCAATATCAATTTCTCACCTTTATCATCCAACTTCTTTCTAAGTTGATTCGGTACATGACGGTATGCAATCGATCCAAAAACCCGTAAATGATTCACACTTGGTTTGAAACCACTCCAAACCTCTTCTGGTGTAATCTTCTCCAGCTTCTTAGTAGGACACCTATTCAACAAGTAGGTGGTTGTATACACGGCCTCACCCCACAGTTCCTTAGGCAATTTCTTCCCACTAAGCATACTACACACCATGTTCATTATTGTACGATTTTTCCTCTCGGCAACTCCGTTTTGTTGAGGCGTATATGGAGGCACCACCTCAGGCACGATACCCTCAAGATCACAAAACTTCCCAAACTCACTAGAGGTATACTCACCTCCACCATCCATTTTGAGAATTTTGAGCTTCCGACCGCTTTGACGCTCCACCATGGATTTGAAACTCTTGAACACTCCAAATACCTCACCCTTCCTCTTGATAAGATATTTCCAAAGTTTCCTACTAAAATCGTCAATAAATGTAACAAAATATCGATTGCCGCCATAAGTCTCTACTTGCATCGGTCCACAAACATCGGAATACACCACCTCAAGTAAGCCTTTGGTTCTTCGACCCGCATCCTTGCTAAACACGTTCTTGTGTTGCTTACTCGTCACACATTCCTCACACAATTCTGTCGGAACACTAATCTGTGGCAGCCCCGTTACCATTTCACTTTGTTGCAACATTTTGAGATCCCTAAAATTAAGGTGACCAAGACGGTAATGCCATAACCACTCATCTCTACTTGCCGCGGTAGCTAAACAACGATGCTCCATAACCTTTAACTCAACCTTAAAGGTTCTATTGGCAGCCATCGGCGCCTTTAGAATCAACACACCATTTGAATCTAAAACGCGTAACATCTTGTTCTCCAACCGAATTAAGTAACCTCTTTCAAGTAATTGGCCAATGCTTAAAAGATTACACTTAATTCCCGATATGTACAAGACGTCTTTGATCCTAGAATGTCCACCATTCTTTCTTTCGATCAAAACATCTCCTACCCCTTCGGCTCTTAAAGTGGTGTCGTCGGCAAACTTGACTTTACACTTTGCCGCTTGATTGATTTGCACAAACCAATCCTTTCGACCCGTCATATGTGTTGAACAACCGGAATCCAAGTACCATTCGTCTTTACTTTGAACTCCATCACCCATGGTAAGTAATGCATTTCGACCCGGACGCATTTTTTCGCCACTTTCCGACACAGTACAGCTGCTGACCTGCAAACTGTCATCACAGTAGCTGCTGCCAGCAGCATCAACAATGCCGTAATTCTCTTCCGTAATCATCACAAGAAGGGTATCTTCATCATCTACCTCTTCCCTAGCAACCTTAGCCTCATCCGCATCCTTTTCCTTGCGTTTTGAGCGACATTCTTTCGCAAAATGTCCAAGCTTTTGACAATTGTAACACTTCACAGAACTTTTGTCAAACGGCTTGTGGGTGTTTTGATTACCCTCTTTGGAGCTTCCTTCACTCTTTGAATTTTGTGGATCTTTTCCACCAAAATTCTTCTTCATTTTAGAAGTCCACTTCCCTTTCGATCTCTTGTTTTTCTCATGTAGACGCGCTTGCAAAGCGATCTCCGCTTTGGCTTTGTCGACACTTCTCTCATCCATCCTTTGTTCATGCGCCTCTAACGAACTTTGCAACTCATCTTTGCTCAAAGTTGTTAGATCTTTCGACTCCTCAATAGCCACAACAATGTTATCGAAACGTGATGTTAACGAATGCAACACTTTCGATACAACATTCTGCTCAAGGATCGTTTCGCCACATGACTTGATTTGGTTGACTAACCGGGTAATGCGCGTGATGTAATCGTTGATCGTTTCTCTGTCCTTCATTTGCGTTAACTCGAATTGACGTTTGTAAGTTTGTAACCTTACCACCTTCCCTTTGATGGCACCGACATACGCTTTCTCCAAGATTTCCCATGCTTGCTTCGCGGATTCACAATCACCAACCTTCTCGAAATTGTCTTTATCAACACACGAATGAATCAAGAATAGAGCTTTGTAATCCTTCTTCTTTTCTTCCTTGTATGTAGCCCTACGAGCATCGTTAGCATCTGCCCCCTAACGGTGTAACTCCATTGATGACGATCTCAAGAACCTCTTGATAACCAAACAAAACCTTCATTTGTTTCGCCCATTTGTCGTAGTTCTTCGAATCAAGAATTGGGAGATTGGTGGGAATTCGATCATTGGAAATGGTAGCCATTGTTGTTGCAGCGAATTAGGATCAATAACCAGAGCTCTTGATGCCAAATGTTAGGACAATCATAAAACATAAACCAGAATTTGGGAAGGTAGTAACAATGGTGGAAAAGAAACTTGGGGAAGAAGATGAATTTGGGAGAGAGAGAGTTAGGGTAGAGAGAGTAATATTGATGATGAATTATAAAATTGGCATTAACTTCTTAATTGGGATTACAATACTGTATTTATACACATGAGAGAATAACAAAAACTAAAAATTACAACTAAAGTGGCATGCTGTTAAAATTCTGTTATTTTTGGAAAAGTAACAGGTGTAATCGATTAGCAACATATGCGTAATCGATTACGCTAGCTGAACTTCCAAAAATACAGATTTTTAACAGCTCACAACAGATCATAACAAAATACATAATAAAATAATCAATAATTCAATTCATAGAAAAATATGATCACAACACCAAGGTAAAATAGTCACAACTTTCAAATAACTTATGCAATTATATAAAAGAAAATAACTTATGCAATTATAATGTGCTGAGTAATGAGCAAATATACAGTTGTATCATTTAAAAAATAGGAAAATTCTTTAAGAAGTAACTCTAAAACCAAAACTTCTTACATGTCATAAGAGCTAGCAGCAAACAAGACATCCTTGAAGCGGGAAAGGTTCCTTCTCCATGTTGCTCAAAATATAACCAGGTGGTGTTCTTATTTTTCTCAATGATGGCCTTGATAATACCATTGAGGGAACTATGTTAGGATGCACTTTATAACACCATCCTATTTCGATCTCTCTTAATTGTGTGTTGTTTTCTAACACATGCTTCACTCCCTTCTTTGTAACATGTTGACAAAAGTTCAGTGAGAGTTGCAAAAGTCCAGGGCAAGCCTTTGAGATTATACAGAGTTGTTCATCATCAACTCTTGTATGGGATAAGTTCAACACCTCTAATTTGGGAAATTCAAAGTCCACTCTTGATGAGTTGATTAAGTTCGAACGTCTTAGGTTGGTGTTACTTAAGTCGAGTATTTGTAGTAATGGGAAACCATCTGCAATGAGGGACAAGTCGTAGTTAGTAGTTACAGTCAAAATCAATGCTGGAACAAGTGAGAGAGGTCAAAGTTGTAATATTTTGGGATAAAGCTCTCAATCCATTTTCGGGAAAACAGAGTTGTTTGGAGAAATCGAGAGATGTAATTTTCCATGGAAAACGAGAGATTTGGGGTATAAGTGTGTCGAGGTCGTTGCAGAAGCGCGGGAAGTTGAGGGAAGTGAGATTGGTGAACCTTTGAAAGTAGCTAGAGATGAAAGGTAGGGCTGGAAGGTCTAGAGTGAGAGAGAAATGGAGACTGTTAGTGATAGAGAGGAAGCGTTTGGAAACAACGGAAAGAGTTAGGGTAAAACATTAAGTGTTAGGGTAAAACATTATATATAGGTTTCAGGGGAAATTCAAATTCGCACAGTAAACTGACGTGTTGTTTCCTGGTCTTCACGTTACAATTATAAGTGGGTTTCACTTCTGACAGAAATCAACTTTGAATTATATTCGCGGAACAATTTGATTTTCTCATTAAAGACTATAACTTTTTCAGGAGACATATTATAATAATAAATTAAACATACTATCTCTAACACCCCTTTCTATACCCCCAAATAATTAATTAAATCATTTAGGCACGTATTGAAAATTTTATCAGAGTATAATTGCAAACACGGCATAAAAAGGTATGTCACATTATGCTTGAAATTAAAACACATACAATACCTGCTCAAAATGATATGCAACAGTGGGGTAACTTTCAACAATCAAGGATCTCAGTCCTTATACCCACATGTCAACATTTAGAATAAAAGCAGAAACATCTAAACATTGATTCAAAAACATATATACATATATATATATATATATATATATATATATATATATATATATATATATATATATCATACCCCAATAGTAGTCACCAATATCATTCATGTTTACATAAACATTCATCAGCTAGATACATGTACAAAAGTATCACAAAAGCTCATAAACACATCCTAGCTACCCGGTGCTACATGTCAGAGCCAGACGACCAAAAAGGAAATGAAGCCACGCTTCACAAAAGACCACCAGATACCTAATCTGCAATGCCTCATAGAGCATCATAAAACAGCAGAAGGGTGAGAAATATTATCATAATAACGTTGCATATAATTATATATCTCAACATATAATACACATATACCACATTCTCACCACAACTCATCACTATGCATGTATATATACATATAACACCAAACATATACCATAAATCAAATACACGGTATAACAATCCGTAATTAACGCATCCTTCACATAGGCATATTCATTCAGGCTCAAATACATGTATCCCCAATACATCTCAATTCATCACCATTCATTCAACATAACACACATACATGTTTATTCACCAATGTATCATTACAAAGATACAACTCTTATCGCCATTCATCACATCTTACTCAATATACATCGCAAGGAATATATATATATAACCAAGCATATTCCTCATTGTAACAGCCCGATTATAATTATCTCCATTTTGTGCTAATTTGTATTATTTTGTTGAGTCTTTTATTTAATTGGGCAATAATTATGTTATTTGTGATATTGGTGTGTGAATATGTTATGTTTGCATATTATGTGATTTTTACCGTTTTTGAGAGTTTGCGGGGAATATTAGATTGGAGGGTATTTTAGATATTTCACATTTAATGATAGTTAGTTAGTTAGTAGATATTTTGAGAAAATATAAAGAAATAGAAAGAAAGAAAAGTATAAGAAAGAAAAAGAATA
Organism: Lathyrus tuberosus; assembly: GCA_022829125.1. Lineage (NCBI taxonomy): Eukaryota > Viridiplantae > Streptophyta > Magnoliopsida > Fabales > Fabaceae > Lathyrus > Lathyrus tuberosus. The sequence continues at coordinate 1,893,818 of JALAZF010000446.1, forward strand.
GAAATAGAAAGTTAGAGGTGAGAAAGAGAGAAAACAGAATTTTGAGAGAAAAAGGAGAAAAGAGAAGAGCAAAGAGAAAAGTGTGGAAAATCACCAAGATCAATCTTTCGGAGTCGATTTAATCGGGTAAGGGTGTGAAACATTGTTATCCTAACTTTGTGTATGATTATGTATGTGTTTTGTGTAGATGTTTTGGTTGGTTTCCATATGTTTTCGTTTATGCCGTATTTGACGGAATCGATAGAAACCGATGTTTTTACGGTCGAAAAGTCGTATAAATACATGTGTTAGTTGGATATATGTATGTGAGCTGTTGTTTAAAGTTTCATGAAGTTTGGTTATGTTTCGGTTAGTTTTCGGTATGTTTCCGTTGTTGTTTCCGTTTAGGTCGAATTGTAGGAAATCGATAGAAACCGATGTTTTCACGGTCAGAATTCGAAATAAATTACGTAGTTGTATCGAGTAAGGTTAGGTCGTCGTATAACGTGTTTTTTATTCGATTTGGTGATGTTTGGAAATTCTGGTTTTTGAAAGGTGGAAATTTAATCGAGAAATCGAACGTCGTAGAAATTTCGTTTATGCGTTCTAAATTGTTCTTATGTATTTAGTGGTTGTGCGTATATGTTTGTTTCGGTGAAAATGTTCGATTTAGTCGAGTTTCGGGCATTTCGGAAAAGTTACAGCAAGTGTGTAAATTGAGAAATCTGATTTTTGTAAAAAACAGAGCTATGAATCGACACATAAAAGCTATGTATCGATACGAAATGGGTTATGTATCGATACATAACCCTTATGCATCGATACATACAGTAGAAATTAGAGAAAACAGCATTTTCACTACAGCATGTGTCGACACATGCGAGCTATGTATCGATACATGTTGCTTTTCGTATCGATACATAAGCCTATGTATCGATACATACTGTGCTGAATCAGAAAATTCTGGTTTGTCGGGGAAACTTCGGAAATTCATATCTCTTGAACCGTAAGTCGGTTTTGACCCCCGTTCGAAGCGTTGGGAAGCTAACGAGATGTTCTTTCTAGGAAAAATGGTTTTGAGGTCTAAACCTGGTCCAATTGGAACATAATTTTCGAACCGTTTCATAGTGTCGGGCCTCCGATTTATGTTTTCACGTTATTTTGAAATATACATATCTTCTTCGTTGTTTATCGGATTAAGTGTTATTTATATCGAATCGAAGCTGTGGATGAGTACTTTTTGATGATGATGGAAAATATTATTTTTAGCCGACTTTTAACCGACTTTTCTGGTAAACCGTAAATCGAATTGTTTGGTTATTTGTGAGAACGTTCGGTTGCCGTTTGGCACAATTGATGTGAATGTATGTGGATTGTGTGTGATGAATGCATGACTATATTGTGAATAGGTATGCATGTCAAGAGTGTCATGAGTCATGTTGTATGTGAAGCATTATGATTGCATTCTTGCATTGTGGGATTCTAAGATGAATCCGTTGTAACGTCGTAAGCCTTTTGAGAGGTGGGGGCGATGATTACAAATGATTGTAAGCCTTTTGAGAGGTGGGAGCAATCGGATTGTAAGCCTTTTGAGAGGTGGGAGCAATCCATAAACATTGTAAGCCTTTTGAGAGGGGGTAGCAATGGGTGAACATCGTATGCCCGACGGGGAGTTACACTAAGTAACGAGCGATGGTTCCAATAAGTTCTTCAATTGAACTTGAGATGAAATGAGTCGGTACCGCATTGCATTTGCATAGAGTCGTGAGTTGGTCTCTATGATTTGCATTGGTCATCCTTGTATTTGTGCATGGGTGAATGAACATGAATATATGTGTTTATGTTGAATGATAAGTATTGTGATGAATATGCTTGGTTTTGTCTATAATATATATATATATATATATATATATATATATATATATATATATATATGCCTTGCGATGTATATTGAATGGGAGGTGATGAATTGTGATAAGAATTGTATCATTGTAATGATGCATTGAAGAATGAATATAATATGTATGTTTATGTGGAATGGTAGAATGGTGAGAATGTGTTATGTGTATACTTTTGTGTTGAGATATATGATTATATGCATTGTTATTATGATAATATTTCTCACCCTTCTGCTGTTTTATGATGCTCTACGAGGCATTGCAGATTAGGTATCTGGTGGTCTTTTGTGAAGTGTGTCTTCATACCTTTTTGGTCGGTTGGCTCTGATATGTAGCACCGGGTAGCTAGGACGTTTTGATCTTATTGTGATGCATTTGCATATGTATCTTGCTGATGAATTTGTGTATATAAACATGATGTATATATATATATATATATATGTTGATGTATATATGTGGTTGTTTCCAATATTTTAGATGTTTCCGCTTTTATTCTAAATATTGAGATGTGGGTATAAGGACTGAGATCCTTTGTTGTTTGAAAGTTACCCCACTGTTGCATATCTTTGTGAGCAGGTGTTGTATGTGTTTAATTTCAAGCATAATGTGACATACCTTTTTATGCCGTGTTTACAATTATACTCTGATGAAATTTCCAATACGTGCCTAAATGATTTATTTGATTATTTGGGTGTATAGAAAGGGGGTGTTACATTAAGTGGTATCAGAGCCAAGGTTGAGTCAGTCGTGTCTGTCTCGTTGTTGTGTTGGTTGAACTGTTGTGTAACCTTTGTTGTTATTTTTGGGAGTGATCAGAATATGGCTGGTAGAAACGATAATGCGATGGCTGCTGCTATGGAAGCATTGGCTAGGGCGGTGCAGGGTGCGCCGAATGTAAGTGCTAATGAAGAGTTCAGGAAGAATCAACCACCGGTCTTCAAAGGAAGATTTGATCCCGATGGTGCTCAACTTTGGCTGAAAGAGATTGAAAGAATCTTCAGAGTCATGGATTGTGCAGAAGAGAATAAGGTGAGGCTTGGATCTCACATGCTGAGGGAAGAAGCCGACGATTGGTGGGTCGGTATACGTGAAATTCTTGAGGTGGATAATGAAGAGATAACTTGGGAATTGTTTCGTACCGAGTTTTTGCTGAAGTATTACCCTGAAAGTGTGAAAGGGAAGAAAGAGATGGAATTCCTGGAATTGAAACAAGGTGGTATGTCAGTGGTGGACTATACTGCTAAGTTTGTGGAATTGGTTCAATTTCATTCTCATTATGCTGCGATTACTGCTGAGTTCTCAAAGTGTATTAAATATGAGAATGGTTTGCGTCCTGAGATTAAGCAAGCTGTGGGATATCAAAGGATTAGGAGGTTTTCGGATTTGACTGAATGTTGTAGAATCTTCGAGGAAGATAGCAAAGCTCGTTCTACACATTACAAGAGTGTGAATGAGAGGAGAGGGAAACAGCAAGCTAGAAGTGGACCTTATGTGACCCCCGCTGATAAGGGTAAATATAAGGGAAACTTTGATAAGAGATCTAGAGGAGGAAGTTCTGGGTTCATTAAGTGTTTCAATTGTGGTGGAATGGGTCATAAAGCAACTGAGTGTAGAAAGGTCGTTGGGAGATGTTCTAACTGTGGAGGTATTGGGCATTCTACTGCTGAGTGTAGGAGGAATATGGTGAAGTGTTTTAACTGTGGAGAAGTGGGTCACATTAGTACTAAGTGTACTAAGCCGAAACAGCTCAAGCGGGCGGAAAGGTGTTTGCATTGGCGGGGACTCAGACCACTAGTGCAGACCGTTTGATTAAAGGTACATGCTTTATTAATAGTACACCTTTAGTTGCTGTTATTGATACGGGAGCGACTCATTCATTTATTTCGGCTGAGTGCGCGAAGCGTTTGAATCTTGCGTTGTCTTTGATGGGTTTTGAGATGGTTATTGAGACTCCTGCTTCAGGGTCGGTAACTACGTCTTTGGTGTGTGTAAGTTGTCCTTTAACCATTTATGGTAAAGACTTCATTATGGATTTAGTGTGTTTTCCGTTGGAGGGATTGGATGTAATCTTGGGTATGAACTGGTTGCAATTTAATCGAGTTCATATAGATTGCTATCATAAGTTGGTAAGGTTTCCTTCTTTGGAAGATAATGAAGATGAGAGTTTTCTATCTACTAAAGAGTTGAAGAAACTTTTAGAGGATGAAGCTCAATTGTTTGGTTTGTTTGCATCATGGTCAGTGGAGAGTAAGATTGGTATTGATGTGTTTCCAGTGGTGTGTGATTTTCCAGAAGTGTTTCCGGAGGATATTACGGATGTACCGCCGGAAAGAGAAGTTGAGTTCTCTATTGATCTAGTTCCAGAAGTGTTTCCGGAGGATATTACGGACGTTACAACGGATTCATCTTAGAACCCCTCAATGCAAGAATGCACATCATGATGTTTCACATACAACATGACTCATGACACTCTTGAAATGCATACATATTCACAATATAGTCATGCATTTATCTCATACATATCACATACATTAATTGTATAACAACATATACAATCCTCCATATACAACCATGTGACCCATATTGTCATTTTTCATGCATTGTAATTCAATTCACATCAACACAATTATTGCCATAAGGCCACAAACTATCATCACAACATATCATCACAAGCATTTTCATCACACAACATAACATAGCATAATACACATCAATTATGCACACATCACACACAATCCACATACATTCACATCAATTGTGCCAAACGGCAACAAACCGCACTTTACATTTAATCGGAAAAGTCGGCCAAAAGTCGGCTAAAAATAATATTTTCCATCATCATCAAAAAGTACTCATCCACAGCTTCAATTCGACATAAAGAACACTTAAATCCGCTAAACAACGAAGAAGATATGTATATTTCAAAATAACGCAAAAACATAAACCGGAGGATCGACACGACGATACGGTTTGAAAATACTGTTCTAATTGGACCAGGTTCAGACCTCAAAACTATTTTTCCTAGAAAGAACATCTCGTTAGCTTCCCAACGCTTCGAACGGGGGTCAAAACCGACTTACGGTTCAAGAGTTATGAATTTCCGAAGTTTCCCCGACAAACCAGAATTTTCTGGTTCAGCTCAGTATGTATCAATACATAGGCTTATGTATCGATACAAAAAGGCCACATGTATCGATACATAGCACGCATGTGTCGACGCATGTTGTAGTGAAAATGTTGTTTTCTCAAATTTCTACAGTATGTATCGATGCATAAGGGTTATGTATCGATACATAAACCATTTCGTATCGATACATAGCTGTTATGTATCGATGCATAGCCCTGTTTTTCTCAAAAACCAGATTTCTCAATTTACACCCTTGCTGTCCTTTTTTCCCGAATGCCGAAAACTCGACTAAATCGAACATTTTCACCGAAACAAACATATACGCGCAACCACCAAATACATAAGAACAATTTAGAACACATAAACGAAATTTCTACGACGTTCGATTTTTCGATTAAATTTCAACCTTTCAAAAACCAGAATTTTCAAACATCACCAAATCGAATAAAAAGCACGCTATACAACGACCTAACCTTACTCGATACAACTACGTAATTTATTTCGAATTCTAACCGTGAAAACATCGATTTCTATCGATTTCCTACAATTCGACCTAAACGGAAACAACAACGGAAACATACCGAAAACTAACCGAAACATAACCAAACTTCATGAAACTTTAAACAGCAGCTCACATACATGTAACCAACCAACACATGTATTTATACGACTTTTCGACCGTAAAAACATCGGTTTCTATCGATTTCGTCAAATACGGCATAAACGGAACATATGGAAAACCAACCCAAAACATCCACACAAAACACATACATAATCATACACAAAGTTAGGATAATAATATTTCACACCCTTACCCGATTAAATCGACTCCGAAAGATTGATCTTGGTGATTTTCCTATGTTCCTCTTTTTCTCCTCTTCTTTCTTCCCTTCTCTAAATTCAGTTTTTCTCTCTTTCTCATTCTCTACTATCTTTTCTCTCTCAAATATCTATTTCTTATATAAAGAAAAATATCTTAACACACCAAAAAGACCAAAATACCCCTACACTCAAATATCTCGCAAACGCTCTCAAAACGCGATGAAACATCACAACATTGAAAAATAACATTTTTCTAAATAAAAGTCGAAAATAAAATAATATAATAATAAAATAATCAAAACGACTCGATTATTAAATAAGACAAAACCGGGGCGTTACACTATCTTTATCTTTTATTTATTTAAAATATTTTTTTAATTATAGAATTAAAATATTAACAATTTAACTATATATTTTAAGAATTTATTTATTTATATTTTAGAGTAATAACTTAAACATATATTAGAAAATTTGGATGAAAACATTGAAATAATGAGCAAAAGTCATGGAAAAATATGAAGAATAGAGAAAAAAACTACGAAGAGTGGAAGTATTGGGACTTAGAAAATTTTTGAAGAAAAAAAGAACAAAAAGTGACTTTGGCCCTAGGATTTCTAGCGCTCGCGATTCATTCCATTGTGGCGCGATGCGGATCTCATATTTTGAACATCGACCTATCGACCTATCTAACCTCATATATTTTGAACAAACTCATCCTTTACAAGGGAATATACACTTTGAATTTCCCAAAATTGAGGTGTTGAATTTGTCCTTTACAACAGTTGATGATACATGATGACAATCGTCATTACGTGTTTTTTATCAGCAAATTTGGACGAAAATATTGAAATAATGAGCAAAAGTCATGCATGGCAAAAATAGGAAGACTAGAGGAAAAACTACAAAGAATGGAAGAATTGGGACTTAGAAAAATTCTGAAGAAAAAGAGAACAAAAAGTGACTTTGGCCCTAGGATTTCAAGCGCACGTGATGCATGCCATCGTGGTGCGATACAGGTCTCATCGCGGCGCGATGCACGTCTCATCAGGGTTAATATGCTATGTTGACAGGTTATGATATTTTACCGTTTTTGAGAGTTTTCGGGGAAATTAGAATGGAGGGTATTTTGGACATTTCTCAATTAATGGTAAGTTAGAAATTTAGTAATTGGTAGAAAAGTGATTAAGTGAAGAATTATGTGAGAAAATGAATTAATTGAATTTGAGTAGAAAATAAGAAAAGAAATAAGAAAAGAAAAAAAAAAGATAAGAAGAAGAAATAGGAGAGAAATAGAAAGAAAGGGAAATAGAAGAGAAAGAAAGAGGAAGAAAAGAAAAGAGAAGAAAAAGAGGAAAAGCTTGGAAATCTTCAAAACAACTTCTAGGAATCGATTTAATCGGGTAAGGGTTCGAAACTCGATTATTCTATACATATGTGTGATTATGTATGACAGTTGTGGTTGAAAAATTATGTTTGGAAGAGTTTTGGGTTATATGTGAGTTTTAGGTCGATTTGTGGAATCGATGTTTTTAACGGTTAAAAATCGATAAAGATGTGTTTAGAATGATCTCTATATGTGTATGATCCATCACTATGCTTGGCTTTGCTGTTGAGAATGATCAAAGGTGGGAAAAATGAGAAAATGGGGGTTTTGATGATGAAGCCACGCTGCTGGGTATGGCTGTCTGGTGTAATTCGCCGGGCGAAGTGCCCAGAGCGTCGGGCAAAAAGTGATTTTGGCCCCTGCGTCGCCGGGCGAAATTGAGAGGCGAGAGGGTGTCACGCTGCTGGTTTTGTTCACGTTTTTGGGGGTTTTCCTTCGCCCCTACTTCGCTGGGCGAAGTGAAGGCGAAATTGAAGCGTCGCTGGGCAAAATGTCCCAGTCGCCGGGCGCTTTTGTTTTTTTTTTTCTTGTTTTTTTTAAGAAATTTTCTTTTCTTTTAGAATTCATAACTCTCGAACCGTATTTCCGATTTAAGCGTTATTTATATCGTTGGAAAGCTTATAAAATGTTCTTGCTTGTGATGATGGTTTTGAGATTGTTGGCCGATTAAATAAGTTGGAAAATCGGGAATAGTGTTATTTAACGACTTTTACCATTTTGAATGTGTGTTTTGGGATGGGAATCATACAATAGTGCATTGATGTGAATGTATATAGATTGTACGTGATTGTATGAGATGAATGCATGAATATATTGTGAATATGTATGCATTTCAAGAATGTCGTGAGTCATTTTGTATGTGAAGCATAATGATGTACATTCTTGAGTTGTGTGATTCTAATGAGAATCCGTTGTAACGTCGTGTGCCTATGTGAGGTGTGAGCGATGATTACAAACGATTGTGTGCCTAGGTGAGGTGTGAGCAATCCATAAACATTGTGTGCCTATGTGAGGTGTGACCAATGGGTGAATATCGTAGGCCCGACGAGGAGTTACATTGGTAACGAGCGATGGTTCCAATAAGTTCCTGAGTGAACTTGAGATGATTGACTCGGTACCGCATTGCATTTGCATAGAGTCGTGAGTCGGTCTCTATGATTTGCATTTATCATCTTTATAATTGAGTATTGATGAATATACATGAATATGTATGTTTATGTGGAATGATGAGAATTGTGAAAGTATGCATGATGAATATGCTTGATTATATATATATATATATATATATATATATATATACATTGTGATGTATATGAGTGGGTTGTGATGAATTGTGGTGAGGATGTAGAACATGCGTATTTTTATGCTAAGATATATAATTATATGCATTTATATTATAATTGTGTTTCTCACCCTTCTGCTGTTTTATGATGCTCTATGAGGCATTGCAGAGTAGGTATGCTGGTGGTCTTTTGTGAGGCGTGTAACGCCCCGATTTGTTTAATTCTATTTATTTATTTCATTTATTTGAATTTTGTGAAATGTGTGAATTTATTGCATTTTACCTGCTAATTGAGTTAATTGGTTAATTTCTCTGATAGGTAAAATATTTTCAATAAGTTATAATTTTCTTTTCAACTTTTATTTCATGAAAATATATTCCATCGTTGTTTATGTTTTATCGCATTTTGAGAGCGTTTGGGAGATATTTGAGCGTAAGGGCAAAATGGTCATTTTGGGTAGTTAGATATTTTGTTATAAATAGAAAGTGGAAAGAAAAAGAGAAAAAAGAAAATGGAGAGAAAGAAAAGAGAAGATAGAAAGGAAGAGGAAAGAAAAGAGGAGAAAGAGAAGAAAATCGAAGATTCTCCGTTTCAAGCGCGATTAATCGGGTAAGGGTGAGAAGTTTCAATTATATCTTGCTTGTGTATGTATATGTGTTGTTTGTTGTAATTGTTTTGGTTGTTTCGCAACTTTTCGTATCGATTGGAATTAGGAGCAATTGATAGAAATCGATGTTTTCACGGATGAAATTCGATATAAACCGCGTAAAATACTCGTTGATTATGTCTAAACATGTTTTGGTTGTCATCATGATACATAAAATTTTTGTTTGTGTTGCGAGGTTTGATATTTGTCAAAATGAACTTAAACTATCCTTTTGCAAGAGGCAGAAGTTTTTCGGGGTTTGTTGACTAATTTCTTCCTTCTGAATGATATTAGTACTTTGAGATCTTTTTGACATTAAGTGGACGACTTTAGTGATCTTATGACTCTAGTGCTTGAGAGGTTCTGAACAACTTATCAGATAGTGATCTGATTACTAATCGTTTGATTCAGCTGAGACATAATCTCAAATTGTCAGAACTTGATTATGCTGGTTCCACAAAACTTAAGAATTCATTCTTGATCAAGAACTTGATGAATCCTTAACATTCTTCTTCCTGAATATTCTTTCAGTTTTCTACATAGCTCTTTATGAAAACAATATTCAGTTCTTCATTGAATCCTTTTAACATCTAATCATTCAGGATTCAGGATTCAGATTTCTTACATCAACAGATTTTTTGTCTGAAGTTCAAAGTCATAGAACAATCTATCTTATTTACATGAAGAAGTTTTGAATGATTTTTTGAACGAGAAAGTCATGGGTGGACCTAATCCGTTTCTTGAAAACATCTGAAAACTCATAAAGAGTTAATCTTCAGCAAACAAGACTTCTTGTTTTCTGATGATTCAACTTTGAGCAAATACGTGGTCTATCCACACATATCTTCCGCATTCAACAGATACTACATCTTATCTGATGAATATATCTTATCAGCTGATTCTTCAATCTTCAATAAAGCTTCAAGTAAGGAAGATTTAGTTGCTTAACAACTGAACAACTTCCAGAATCAGTGATTTCCTCAAATACTAGATTGATTACAATTTTGTACACAATCATCCTCTGAACTGTTACAGAAATTGGAAGTGGATTTCAATCTCACCCAGAGTATTTCTGCGCACCACATCTGGATCTTTTCCTGACACTGATAAATGTTTGATATCCATCAATAACAGAATCGGTGCTCTGATACCAATTGAAGGTGCGAGAAAAACACAAGAAAGGGGGGGTTTGAATTGTGTGTTTGCTCTTTTAACAACTTTTCGCTTCTTGTTGTTAAGACGCTCAAGTAACATCAGAGTTCGTTGAGAGACTCTGAGATGCGAAGAACCATTCAGACTTGGCAATGCTTAAGGCATAAGAACCAATGAGAGTCTGAACGTTATATACCATATTCAGAACTTGCAGTGCGGAAGCTTATCAGAGTTAAGCTGCAAGGTTCTTACTTGCTTACATAAGGTTTTGATACTAAATACAGAAACATAAACTAATACGTTAAGCATAAGAGTAAAGAACACATGATATATCCTGGTTCACCACACGGGCTAATCCAGTCCACCCTCCTCAGGTGATTTCGCCTCGAACACAAGGTCTTAATCCACTATAATCAAACTTGATTACACATGCATGGGCCACGCCGGTGACTAACACACAATGAACCGTTTAGGGATTCACTCAGTGAATATAACGAACATTGACCTGCAGGTTCCAATCTCACAAGATCTACTGCTAGGATTTCCCACAATGACACCCAGCCATTGTCTTCTCGAGTCTCCGGTCACACTGACCACTCAAGGAAACCAAATTTGTAATGACCCGAAAATCTAAATTATTTATTTAATGAGTTATTTAATTAATTTAGATGAATTATTGAGGTTTGTGACAATTTTGGAGAATTATGGATTAAAAGATGCAATTTTGAATAATTTTAATAAAGTAAATAATCAAATATTATTTATGTTATTATTATTATTAAAATTAAAATGAGAAAAGGGCAAGGTGGTCTTATGTGAAAATGAGTAAGGATAGGATGGGAAGTTCATAAGTTGGGATTAGTTATCCAAGAGAAAGGAGAAACACGATCACATTTTCTCATTACCGTATTTTTTTGTGAAGAACTCTGAAGAAGAGAAGAGAAGAAGGCTAGGGGTTGAGGATTTCTAGAGGAATCTTGAAGAAAGAAAGGAAAGGCTTCAGATTACTCTAAGGTATGGGGAGAATTCCTAATTCCTTATAGTTTATGAGGTTGGAGATGAATAGATTAGGTTTTGTATGAATGTTGTTTGATTTTGATGATTTTGATGTGAAATATATGATGTGATGTGAAATATGATGAATTGTTTGGCATGTATTGGTATATATGTTGATGTAAGAGTATCGTGTAAGCATTTCTGGTCAATTTTCGTTTTGGGAAAAATTGAATTTTTAGGGTATTTCGAGTCGAAAATGTAGAAAATGAATTTTTGGGAAATTGTGGTGTTTGATGATGTAGAATGAATCAGGGATGAATGATTCGATGAAATATAATGAGATAGAATGTTATGTGTTGATGTATGTGTATTGTGTGAGTCTTTTGGTCAAATTTTCGTATTGGAAAAACTGAATTTTTGAGATATTTGAGGCCAAAACGCAGCAGAAAAATCTTTTGAAAAATTATGGGTGCAGACTTCCTGACACGGACGTGTCACAGGACACGGGCGGCCGTGTCAGACCACTGTAGTTGCTGGATTTTGTCTTTTTGGTTCTTTTTAACGCATGCTTCTGACACGGGCCGTGTCACAGGACACGGGTGACCGTGTCAGGCTTCTGTTTTGTCGTTTTTGTCGATTCTTTCATGGGGTTTTTGATGTTTTCTTGTGGATTCATTGTTGTATAGTTGTTGATAATATATGAGAGATAAAAACATTATTATATAGTGAATTCTTGTTGAAATGATGTGATGATGAATATAATTACATGATGAATTATTGTTGAATATGATATGACGATAAACATGATTGTATGACAAATTCTTGTTGAAATATGATAAAATATGATATGATGATAAACATGATTATGTGATGAATTCTTGTTGAAATGATATGATGATAAACATGATTACATGATGAATTCTTGTTGAATATGATATGGCGATAAATATGATTATATGGTGATTTTCTTGTTGATTATATGGTGATTTTTGGTGAAATATGAAATGCATGATGCACATGTGGATTTTTGATGATTTGAGGAGTTTGGCATCATTGCATTTTCATAGCATTTTTATGTTGGGGCTTCGGCTGGATGGTAGCTTCAATCCCATCGTGAGGATTGGAGTGATATGTTGATTATGTTGTGCTCCTTTATGGAGGGTTGATGGCCAGTGTCCATCACATGGAGAAAAGTCGGTACCGCATGCATACGTTGCATTTTCATTAAAGTCGACATTGCATTTCTTATGAAGTAATTGTGATGAGTTGTATTATGAATCATTTGTTGATGATAATGTGAATATTCGTTGATGATGATGTGAATAATTGTTGATGATGACCCATTGTTGTTGTTGCTTAATTTATTTAATTTCCATGTCCTTATATTACTATATTGAATTATGTTTTCTCACTCTGCCTGTGTATGGTGATGGTCTATGCGCCATCCTGCAGATAACCAAGATTAGCTTCGAGGTGATGAGGAAGTAGCATTGGAGAGTTTTCGTTATTGTTGTCTAGTTAGAAGTGTCCTGCTCTGTGTCATGTAGCATCGGGTTGGGGATTGATTGTGAACCTTGTGTTCTTTTGAATTTTTCTTGTTGAAATCCCTATATTGATGAGATAATGTGGTTTTGATTGGATAATTCTTATGAAGTTTATTAATTGAATTTACTATGAAATAAAAGTTGATTTCCGCTGCGTAGATGATAATTTTTATATTGATGATTGAGTAACCCGTGTTACGGGACAGGACAATAAATTTAAAAATGATATTAAAAGAAGTGTGACACCTTTCATGTTGTTTTTCTCTGATAAAATGAATTATTTTCTTATAATTGTATGTGGGGTAGAATGGTGTTACATTAGTGGTATCAGAGCAGGTCGGTCTGTCCGACCAAGTTGTCTATGTTGTTTATTCCTTAGTACGTGACATGTGTGTGAACACTGTCGGTACTTGTTTGTTTTTTTTTTATTATTTTTTTTTAAGCGTTGGCATCCGGTGTTGGTTGAAACAAGTAAGGGAGAAGTTTGCTTTCCGGAGATGTTTCCGGTGTGAGGAGTTGATTCAAGGTGATATTAAGGGTAAGAGTACAAGTGTTGTTGAAGTTGTAATGTCGCGAACCACCGAGAGTACAGATTCACGAATTCTTAGTTATCGGTCAAGTTTGAGATTCCTGGAGATAGAACAAGCCGATATAGTTGATGTTACTTCTCAGAGGATAGAGAGTAATGTGACGAATGTTGATATGCAAGTGAAGTATAATTATGATTTGCCTCTGGAGTGTAGATTAGAATTGGAGACAATGAAGAAATAGTGTTTTACCGGATAAACGAAGAAGATGACTCTTAGAGAGTGAAGCTTATATGAGTGTATGCATATGATGATGGTTTTATAAGATGTGAGGAGATTAATGACGACGGGTTAAGGAGATGATTGAAAATAAGGGTTTACTCCGAAAAGATTGACGATTTGATGGATCAACTGATAGGCTAGTATGTTTTTCGTATAATTGGATTGATGTCGGATTATTTTCGGATTTGGATGAAAAGCAAGAATAGTTGGAGGATCTAGAAGCAAGAGAGAGAGGTAGAACTCATGTTTATTAGAAAAAGGGGTATAACTTTTCTCTTGTAAATCCGATGGAAGCGATTCTGGAATTTTTGGAAAGCTTACGAAATTCCCTTCAGTTTGCATATAAACTTTGTTTTCGGCATTGTAGCGAGCGATTTTGGACGCGGTTCTTAAGCGTTGGTCGCTCTCTGCGGTTGAGCTTAAAACTACAGGTCGATTCATTTTTTATCCTATTGTGAGCTGAATAAGGAAGGGAAATAGATGTCTCCAGTTAACCCTGGTTTGCATACCGATTTTAAACAGCGGTCTGTTAGTTTACAGATGCTATCAATGTGGGGGGCCTTTGTACTGGTTATTTGTATTTTCGCCAATACTGGTTTTTATCTAGGACTTGACAGAAGGTTTCTGGCGGGGAACAAGGATTAGGATGTTAGGACTGATGTTTTTGAATTACTGCTTTTGATAAATGGAGATATGGGATTTGGGTTTTTTGTTGATTGTGCTCGCTAAGATCTTTTCTTTTAATCTTATGCCTACGTATTCCCGTTTACTGAAACAGGGAAATCAGAGCGTTCGTAGTTCCTCCTATTCTATGGGAGGAAATGGTTGTTTTTGGTGTCTTGTTCAAAGCCCAAGACGTGAAGCGAAAGGTGGTTTGTATCTTGTTCAAAGCCCAAGATATGAAGCTAAAAGGTGTTGTCTTTAGAGAGAATTTGTCATCTCTAAAGAGGGGGTTGTATGTCACAACTGTTTTATAAAGGAGAATTACTTTAACCGGGATTTGTGAATCCGGTAATGCCATAATTTCCTTTATAGGGGGTTTTAACCTGAAGGAGAAGACTTTAACTCAGTGTAGAGCAATACTATCTTTCCTTAGGAATTTCTCATGCTAAAAGAGGGACAGTGGCATGGATGTAGATGATCCAGAGGCTTGCCGCTTACAGCGATTAGATGAAGGGGAAGGAGTTGTTGATGTTTGTGTACTGTGAACGAGGCACAACTTGGATGCTAAAAGGTTGATTGGATTAACCAGTGGTTTTCTTATATAAAGCCTAAGACGAGGCTATTATGTATCTCGTACAAAGCCCGAGAGAGAGGCTAAAAGGTTTTCTGACTCCGGTGAGGAGGATCATTGTATCTCGTACGAAGCCCGAGATAGAGGCTATTTGACTCAACAAGAGAGTTTTCTGTATCTCGTACGAAGCCCGAGATGGAGGCTATTTGACTCAACAAGAGAGTTTTTTGTATCTCGTACGAAGCCCGAGATGGAGGCGAAAGGGGTGATTGACTCGACGAGGGAGTCTCTTATGTGTCTCGTACAAAGCCCGAGAGAAAGGCTAAAAGGTTTGACTCCACGAGGGAGTCTCTTATGTGTCTCGTACAAAGCCCGAGAGAGAGGCTAAATGTTGTCTGACTCTGCTGAGGAGGATCATTGTACAAAGCCCAAGAGGAGGCTATGATTTCTGTTCAGTTAAGTGACAGGTCCAGTATACTAATTTTAAAGAGAAAATCAGTTCTTATATGAGCAACACTGTACTCAGGGATTTGATTCAAGGATCCGAGTTATTCCTGTTCTTTAAGGAAGTGGGAAATCTGAAGGGTATTGAGACTGTCCGAGTCTACGGGGTTTTCTCCCTATTTAACAAAGGGGTCACTTGAGAATGTCTTTGAGACTCAAGGAAGTTAGACTGTCCAAGTCTAGAGTTTTATCTTTTGTACTATGTTTTGAGAAACAGTAGTAGACTCTATGAAAGGACTGTTTTATGAGAATGACTAGGTTCTGTTCCTATACCTCTAGGAGGTCGTCAGGACAATTTGTACGAAGCCCAAGAGGAGGCTGGAAACTTTTAAGAAGCCGACTGGTCCTTGTACTAAGCCCAAGAGAAGGCTATCATTCCCGGAGGAAGAATCATTATACGAAGCCTAAGAGGAGGCTGTGAATACTTCTAAGAAGCCGAGAGGTCCTTGTACTAAGCCCAAGAGGAGGCGGGGTTGCTTTTAGGAAGCCTGTGGGTCCTTGTACGATGCCCAAGAGGAGGCTGATGCTTTTAAGAAGCCGATGGGTCCCCAAACCCCGAGAAATTCAAGGCAATGCTATTCACCGAGAATAGATCAAAGTCAGGAAAGTTCGAGAATTTGGAAGAAACTCAAAGATGCCATTCACGGAGAATACATTCTTCTCTGGGAGTAGAGTTTCTTGACAATTCCTAATGAGGACAGCCGAAGAGAAGACTGTATCTGGTGATCCTATTGGGGATCTAGTTGTCTATTTCTACGAATAAACGAAACGACGTCACCTAGTTCTAGACGTAGTTGCCGGGGAAACTCTAAATATCTATACTATTATTACACAGTCGATATGAGTTTATGAAAGAAGACTTACAACGAAACAGCCCCACAATACAATATATGTATATGAAAGCGGTAAAGGAAAGCGATAACCACTTACTCGGTTGTAGAGCTTCCATGATGTTTGGTTAGTTGTTTAATAAAGAAAGATTGAAAACAACAGTATATTCAAAATCAAAGGAGAAAGTGCTTTGAAAAAGAAAGATTTGGGGCTTACAGCTCAAGGAGAGGCCCAGGGTTTTATCAGTGAACGCACTGTTTAAATTTGTACAGAGGGACTTATGCAAGTGACTGTGGCCCAAAATGGTTTCTGTACAAAGGGATGGGTCTTACACTCTCTCAAGAGGCCCAAAAAATTTTAAAGAAAAAGAGTGGGGTTTATAACACGAGGGTAGGCCCAGATGATTTTTCCGTTTGAAATGGCGATCGCGCCGAAGTTTTCTTTTAACGCAGAGGGACTTATACAATAAGTGAGGCCCAAAATGTTTTGGTTAAAAGGGGGTTGGGTCTTACACTCTATTAGAGGCCCAAAGTGTTTTGAATGGGTCTTATAGCTCGAGGAGAGGCCCAGTTGATTTTTAAAAGGCGACGATCCTGCCGTTTATTTGAAAATGTACAGAGGGACTTATACAACGAATGAGGCCCAAAATGTTTTCTGTACAAGTGGGTTGGGTCTTACACTCTCTCAAGAGGCCCAAAAAGTTTTAAAAATGATTTAAGAGGGTTGAATTAATCCAAAAACCCTAATTTGTTTTCAAAAATGTATTTAATTGAATAAAAATTCAATTAAAAATGATCAAAATTGTTTAACATATGAAAAACAAATTGTGATTTTGGATTAATACTTCAAAAATTAAGTATTGACCTACAAAATAATTAGAAAGAATTAAAAGTTGCAAAATCAATGTAGAAAAAATATTTAAAATGTCAAAAACAATTAAAATATTAATTCTTTGCAAAAATATCAATTATAAGAAATAAATAATATTTTTGGGATTTTTTGATAAAATAAAATATTTTAACATTTTTGTGAATTATTAAAAAAAGAATCAACTCAAAATCATTAAAACTCAGAGAGAAATTAATTTTTGAATCAATTAAACAAAATCACAAAATTCAAATATTTGAATTTGTGAAAAAGGCGCCAAGAACACAAGCAAGAACACGCGCGTTTTTTTGGGTTTGGCAGATTTGCGTTTTCCATCCAATCTCACTGAATACGTAATCATATCATGCAATTCACATATCATTATGCTCGTCTCAACCTCACGATCATGTCTATAACACTTAATTTCATTTAAATTAAACATAAAACATGAAATCACGAAGAAACCTCAAGAACCCTAATTTCTGCATGAAGGCTAGGATTTTTTATACACGATTCAAACAATATAATTAATTGAGGGAAAACATTCCATGCATGATTATGAACATATGGCCAAATTATTGTGCGAGGAAATATGCATAGATTGAGAGATGACCAAGTATGTGCTTACCTCTAGGCCGTGACAGCAAGTGCAATGTGATTTTTGATTTGGAGGTGTTACAGATGAGTGGTGATGATCTGAACAGCTTCCCTACATCCTATGGAGTGTGTTTGAATGCTTGGACTTGATTGAAATTGGCTGGAACGATTTGTGGTACCTCAGCTGCAACTTGATTGAAAGTTTGAGCAACCAGCTGGTGATTTTGTGAAATTGGTGTTTCAAAAGTGATCTAAGTGTTTGATCAGCTCATATGTGATGTATATGAGGTGTGTGTGTGATTGGTTTGATTGGAAAAACTCTCAAACTCAAAACCCGATAGCTACCTTGCTAAGAAAGGCATTTTTGCCAAGAGAAAGAGATTTTGAGGAAAGCATCTGTTAGATGGCTTTGGTGTACTCAAACTGATCACAATTGAGCTCTATTTATAGTAGAGCAAGTTTGTTTTTCAAGGAATAGTGAATCGCAGCTGGTAAGTAGGTTTGGCCAATGTTGTCCAATGGAAGTGCAAGTCTCCTCTAGCCATGGACTAGAGGTTAGGGCACAGAGCTTTGGTTCCCTTGGTCTTGGATAAGTCTTGACTGATTTCAGATGAGAATGGCTCAGTCCATGCCACCTTGATGCTTCCATTGAATGCTTCAATCCAAATTTGGAGTCTTGTCCCTATTTTGGCCATTCTAGGTTCAACATGCTATTTCTTGTTCCATGGACTTTGGAGGCTTGGCTCAGTGATTGTCCCATTTAGATTCAATCCTCAAATGTGTCCAAGTGGATAAGAGCATTTGAATTTGGCTTATTTTGGAAAATCGAGCAAAATTGCAAATTCTGCCTTGCCTTTGATAGATTTTAGCAAGGCAACTTGACAATGTCATATCTCATGGTGTAAGTTGAATTTGGCAATGTTCTTGGTCATTTTGGAAAGCCCTTACATGATACAACAACTGTTTGAACAAGTTTGGTTTTGATCTCTTTTGATTCCAAGTGAAAAATCCCTCTACATTTGGCAAAAAGTGAAGCAAAATCTGACTTAGTGAAATTTTCACCAAGTGTTGGAACAAAGTGTGATTTCTTGATTTTGATCACTCCATAACTCAAAATCCTTAATGAATTGGCCTTAGGTCTAGTTGAAGTTTTTGTAGAGGGTAATGAGGGCTACAAATCCATCTTTGGATGAAAAAAATTGGCCTTGTGGTTTAGGAGTTATGGTCCTCCAAAGTTGGTGTATTAGTGGTACTTTTCCATAACTTAGAAAAATTTCTAAGTTTTATGGTTACCCCTTTTACAAGTTATCCCATTTTCTTTGATTTTTCTTGATTAATGATGATTCAAATCATACATTAACATCATTTTAGGGTTAAAAAACCATTTTGGTGAAAAATCTCAAAAAGTCAAAGTTGACTTTTGTGCATAGTTGACTTTTTATCAGATGAATTCCAAACTGTGCAATTCTTCAGGAAATCATGTCCTTGACCTAAATCAAACTTGATGGACATGTTCCAAGGGTGTCATAGGGTATATTGAGGCATGATCTAGGGCTTGGGAGCATGTCCTTGTAAAAAGTCAAAGTTGCAGTTGACTTTTTCCTTAAAACCCTAATTGTGGTGCAGATGAAATTGAGACTTATTGCTCAAGCTTCTTGGATTAATCCATTGTTCCAAATGGATCAATATAGTTCATTAGAGACCCTCAAACCATCTCTTGAGGTCTTGGTTCATGACTTGTCCCAAAAGTCAACTTAGGGGTGAATTAGGTCAAGAAACCCTAATTCCTGATTTTTGATGTATGCATCCCCTGAGGCAAAATTGACTTGATGAATGGGTCCATGAGGTTCCATGGAGTATTATAGGTTGTGTTTTGGATCTTTGGCTTGTGCTCAGATGAAACTTTCCATCTAGAGGCCCTGGTCGACCAAAACCCTAATTTGGTGATACTGGCGATCTTGAGACTTGATCCACCTAGAAGGGAGCAGCCTTGTGCTTAATCCTTAAAGTGGGAGTCCTTTTTTATCCTTTGTGTATGTTTGAGAGGTTAGACAAGTTGAAGATCAAGTCATTCCTTGACTGATCCCTTGTCTAAGGCTCTGAGAGGGCTTAAAACCCTAATTTTGATTATAGTGAATGCTCAACAACCCTTGAGGCATTTGATGAGGCATGATGATTCACCCATATTGTGATGATGATTTGCACAATGATGGGAAACTTTAGTGGTCAAAATTTGGGGTATTACAGATGCCCCTATTTAATCTTCTTGGACCCGAAGGCATGAATGACAAAGGTATTCGGGCATTCGGGGTGCAAGAGGATTAAATATCGGAATACCCGAAATTTTGATGGTGGTTATGAATGGCAGATCGCATCCATCTTCTTTTGCTAAGCGATGATGCTTAGAAAAGGTAAACTTCCCCTCGATCCTGGTTTCCTACCAAGGAACTGGTCTTAGTTTCTGATTTAAACTTCCCCTCGATCCTGGTTTCCTACCAAGGAACTGGTCTTAGTTTCTGATTTAAACTTCCCCTCGATCCTGGTTTCCTACCAAGGAACTGGTCTTAGTTTCTTTTGTCAATAAACTTTATTGACAAGGGACGCTATGCGTAGCGGCTTTCCTTCAAACTTCTCGCCGAATTTTCCTAGGGAGATGCCATTTGAGGGAAAAAGTTTTGATGTCAGACTTACTGGGGAACCCATTCGTCTGAGTTGTAGAGGTGCACAAACTTCTCTGTTTGGAGACGTCATTTGTCGATTCTACTGGGGAAAGCGAGTCTCTTGAGAGACTGCTTCCGCTTGGGGTCTTTACATCATTCTTCTCGGAGATCTTCTCGGAGAAATTCCATATGATGTGATCCAATTTTGAGGTGCCGATGACCTTTTCATCAGCGGATTTTCGGAGAAGTTTTGATGTACTGCCGAACCTTTGCTTAAGAGGCTTTCTCTGGGGATTTTCCTTAATCTGGGAAAGCAAGGATATCATCTTCAATGGCGAAGAGTGACATCTGTTGAAGGTTTTCTAGCTCTTCAGAGGTTCAAGTTATCAAAGTGGTCGAGTGCCGACTCTGATCTAAAGATACACTGGTGGCGAGATTGTTCAGACACAACGTTTCCTGATGAGGAAAGAACTGAAAACTCGATTGAGAGAACTCCTATCACTAAGGTACAAGACCGGCTAGAGTGATAGTGATGCAATATGAAATGTGAATGCAAATTAATAATGCAATGATGCATGTACGTATATGCTGACAAAAATGACGCGACACACAAGCTAAAAGATGAACATGACTGGATACTCGGCCATCGCGGGGCGTGTAGAGATATCGCTGGTTCAAGATAGCAATTCCACCTTGCTTAGGAGAAATAGCCCCTGTGGGGAACACCGTTGGTCAGGCTTAGGAGATAAGAACTCGGCCGAGGGTGTCATACGAAACATGGTCTCTGACACAATTGATCCTTCATTCAGACGTACGGGTTTAGAAGGATTACTTTGATTCTGCACTTCGAAGTTCGATTACTTCTGGAGAAGCGATTGATGTTCTTTCGATGTTCAACAGTCAAAAGAAATTGCCATCTTTATTTTAAAAGCAGAAAAATTTTAACAAGTAAATTCATTTTTGTTTTATTTCAAGAATCGTTGATCATATTAAAACGTCATTCTGTAAAGCTAAAACAAATGAGAATTGCAAACAAAAGCACAAGGGCTCGAATTTTATCGATAGGATGGAAATCAGCCAAACGTGTGATCCCATAGAGTATTTACAAAGTTTAGAAAATGGTAATTTAAAGAAAAAGGGCTACATTGAAACATAACGACCACTATCCTTTTACCAACTTTGAATTCTGGGCATCCTGAGCTTCCGTCGAAGATGACCTTGATCGAGATTTCTGATGGATGGTGTAACTGCTGCTGAGGGACCTGCCTCTGTTGGACATAGTTACTTGCCATTATCCCTAATTTTTTCCTGGATTGTACCATGATGTTTCCAATCCATCGGGATGATTTTTCCCATGTCTCTAACTTTTTCCTGGACCGCCCTTTCGGGTTTTCAATCCACCGAGACGTTTTTTTTTAGTTTAGGCGAAGTATTTCTTGACTACATCAACATTCGTGGGGTAGGAAAATTCCTCTCCATCCATGGTTGCTAGTCTCAAGGCGCCTCCTGAGAAAGCTTTCGTGACCACATAGGGGCCATCATAATTCGGAGTCCATTTGCCCCGAGAATCAGTGAGAAATGATTGAATCTTCTTGAGCACGAGGTCTCCTTTCCTGAAGATGCGAGGTCGGACCTTTTTGTCAAACGCCCTCTTCATTCTCTGTTGATACAACTGACCATGGCATAATGCCGTGATTCTCTTTTCTTCGATCAGGTTTAATTCGTCGTGTCGGCTTTGACACCATTCAACTTCGGTGAGCTTAGCTTTCATCAATACTCGAATTGATGGGATCTCTACTTCTATGGGGAGCACTGCTTCTATGCCATACACTAGAGAGAAAGGGGTAGCCCCTGTTGAAGTGCGAACAGATGTGCGATAACCGTGAAGAGCAAAGGGTAGCATCTCGTTCCAATCTTTATAGGTTACAACCATCTTTTGAACGATCTTCTTGATGTTCTTGTTAGCCGCTTCTACTGCTCCGTTCATCTTGGGTCGGTAGGGAGATGAGTTATGATGTTCAATCTTGAACTCTGCAAACAACTCTTTCATCATCTTATTGTTCAAGTTAGATCCATTATCAGTAATGATCTCGCTTGGAACACCATAACGGCAGATGATATTGTTTTTGATAAATCGGACCACCACTTGTCGGGTTACATTGGCGTACGACGCTGCTTCGACCCACTTGGTGAAATAGTCAATGGCTACAAGGATGAACCGATGTCCGTTCGAAGCCTTGGGTTCAATCATGCCGATCATGTCGATTCCCCATATGGAAAATGGCCACGGGGAAGAGAGAACTTTGAGAAGTGATGGCGGTACATGAATTTTGTCAGAGTATATCTGACACTTGTGACACCTCCTCATGTACTTGTAGCAGTCAGATTCCATGGTCAACCAATAGTACCCTGCCCTCAGAATTTTTCTCGCCATTGTGTGTCCGTTGGCATGAGTGCCAAAGGATCCTTCATGAATTTCGTTCATAAGCATGTCTGCTTCTGGTCTGTCGACGCATCGGAGCAAGATCATGTCAAAATTTCTCTTATAGAGAGTGTCACCGCTCAGGAAAAAGTTTCCAGCCAATCTTCTGAGGGTTTTCCTGTCTTTTCTGAGTGCCCCAGATGGGTACTCTTGTTTCTGAAGGAAGCATTTTATATCGTGATACCAAGGTTTATCGTCTATGACTGCTTCGATCGTGAAGATGTAAGCGGGCCGTTCAAGGCGCATTATGTCGAACTTAGGTATGTCATTCCATTGACCTACACTAATCATGGAAGAGATAGTGGCTAAAGCGTCAGCCATGTGATTCTCATCACGAGGGATGTGATGAAACTCAATTCTGTTGAAGAAAGGTAACAACCTTCTTGCATAGTCTTTGTAAGGAATCAGTCCTGATTGGTATGTGTTCCAATCTCCTTTTATCTGATTGATAACCAGGGCTGAGTCGCCGTATACGTCCAAGTTTTTGATCCTTAAATCAATCGCTTCCTCGAGACCCATAATACAAGCTTCGTATTCGGCCTCGTTGTTCGTACATTTGAACGTAAGTCGAGCAGTGAAAGGAATATGGGTACCCTGAGGGGTAACAATGATTGCCCCAATTCCATTTCCATAATGATTAACTGCTCCGTCAAAGATAAACCCCCATTAGGAACCTGGTTCTGGCCCTTCACTGGCTAACGGTTCATCGCAATCTTTCATTTTTAGATACATGACATCTTCGTCTGGGAAGTCAAACCCGATTGATTCTTGATCGCCAATCGATTGATGAGCCAAGTGATCGGCTAAAATACTTCCTTTAACAGCTTTCTGAGCGTGGTACTCTATGTCATATTCTGATAACAGCATCTGCCAACGGGCAATCCTTCCCGTGAGAGCAGGCTTTTCAAAGACATACTTGATTGGATCCATTTCTGAGATCAACCAAGTAGTATGACGAATCATGTACTGGCGAAGACGTTTGGCTGCCCAAGCCAAAGTGCAGCAAGTTTTCTCGAGCATCGTGTACCGAGTTTCACAGTCGGTGAATTTCTTGCTCAAATAGTAAATGGCAGACTCTTTCCGTTTGGTTTCGTCTTGTTGGCCAAGTACACATCCCATTGAGTCCTCTAGGACTGTGAGGTAAATGATCAGTGGTCTTCCTTCCACTGGAGGTGATAGAATCGGAGGATTCAACAGGTATTCCTTAATGCTGTCGAAGGCGGTTTGGCAATCTTCTGTCCAAACGCAATCCTGGTTCTTTTTCAGTAATTTGAAGATCGGCGCACATGTGGCAGTCATAAGGAATATGAATCTGGAGATGTAGTTCAAACGTCCCAGGAATCCTCTGACTTGTTTTTCAGTTTTCGGCGAAGGCATTTCTTGAATGGCCTTGACCTTGTCAGGATCAACCTCAATTCCTTTCTGGCTGACGATGAACCCTAGTAGTTTCCCTGAACGGACACCGAAGGTGCACTTGTTGGGATTCAAGCGGAGTTTGTACTTTCTCAACCGCTCGAATAGTTTTGACAGGTGGGTCACATGCTCCTCTTCTGTTTTAGATTTAGCAATCATATCATCGACATATACCTCGATTTCTTTGTGTATCATGTCATGAAACAGAGTAGTCATGGCCCTTTGATAGGTTGCCCCGGCATTCTTCAAGCCGAACGGCATCACCTTGTAACAAAAGGTACCCCGTGGGGTAATGAACGAAGTTTTCCCCATGTCTTTCGGCGCCATTTTGATTTGATTATAGCCCGAGAATCCATCCATGAAGGAGAAAACTTTGAACTTTGTTGTACTGTCAACTAGCATGTCAATGTGTGGCAAAGGAAAGTCGTCCTTTGGACTAGCCTTGTTTAGATCTCGGTAGTCGACACACATTCTAACCATTCCGTCCTTTTTCAGAACAAGTACGATGTTGGCTAACCATTGAGGATATTCAGATGTAGCGAGGAAACCCGCGTCGATCTGTTTCTATACTTCCTCCTTGATTTTGATGGCCATGTCCGGATGAGTCCGTCTCAACCTTTGCTTTACTGGCGGACATTCCGATCTCAATGGTAAGTGATGTTCCAAGATGCTGGTATCCAACCCTGGCATATCCTGATAGGACCAAGCGAATACATCGGGAAATTCTTTGAGAAGCTTTATCAAACCCTCTCTGGCAGTTGGACTGAGCAGTGCCCCAATCCTGATTTCTTTTCTCTCTTGCTCTGAACCCAAGTTTACCGTTTCCAACGGGTCTTTGTGAGGTTCAATGGACTTTTCCTCTTGTCTGAGTAGTCGAGAGATCTCTTCTGGAATTTCGTTGTCATTTTCTCCTTCAGCCTCGAATACCGGGAACTCAATGTTGGGAGAAGGCATCGGATCGTATGTTTCAACTGGGTTTAAAACAAGCAATCTGCATGACGTGATGATTCGTGTTTAGAAGAGATAGAGAAAAATGCAAGTGTGTGCAGTGTATTTGTTTTACTGCTTGTTTTTATTATTGATTTGTTTTTTAGGATTACCATTTTCTGAAAAGTCAAAAAGAGAAAACAACAATTAATGCGGAAATTACAGAACGACGTTATTTTATTAATGAACAAGTCGATCCCTGAAACTACAGCCCTATAAAACAAAACTCTGTCGCTTTGGGCAAAGCGAAGAGGGAAATTTACAGAAAGCGAGCCCTATCAAAACATCTGTTTCACCTGGGCAGGGTGAAAGGTTAAAGCTGGCAATTACTTTGACTGATGAACGATCTTCGGAATCTCGACGGTAATCCATTGGCGGCGAACTCCTCGGTGAATCACAAAGTCTGGCACCTTCCTTAATTTGTCTTCAGAAATAATGCTGATTTCTGGTGGAGCAGGATCATTGGAATCTGTCTCCCAGGCAGAGTTGTCATAGGAGGATTCCTCAGTTGCATTTTGCATAGTATTTGTGCTCTCAGCTGCATCTCCCCATCCAGTTGGTTGGATATCTTCGAGCCTGATACGAGAGCTTTCGGGAGCGGTGTACTTGACCATGAAGTCGTATTTTCCACTCGGTTGTCCCAAGGTGTCCCACACTTCTTTTGAACTGGAGGAGTCATTTCTCTCGATGACGTTGACCTCGGGAAAAGCATAGTTGATAAATTCAAGTCCTGCAAACGTTGCGAATTCATCTTCATGTTGAGCAGTTTCAGGATGACCTGAGTGTTAATCCTATGACATGGTGGGGACACAGGTATTCTGTTCAATGATACTCAGCTGAGTTTCATTACTCGGCTGACTTTATTGCCCCAAGTTTCCTGGGTAAGGTTGCCACATTGGCAGACCATCCATTGGGCCATAGTAGGTGTAGTCAAAATTGTCTTTCATCGTAGTGTCTTCCTCTAATGAATTTGGCAGAGCGCGGCATCCTTCCGGATCACAATCCCCGTAAATCATTTCGACATCTGATCTTGGTATAAATCTCGGACTTTCTGTAGGAAAGCAAAAAGGCATAGGCACCTCTTCCTGAGACATATAACCGTCCTTGTTAAGGTAGGACTTCCATTCTTCATCCGTGTCAGAGGGATCTTCCTTATTGATAGCATGAACTGTCTGAGACACTGGGTGAAGGAAACCTCCACTGTGGAATAAGTTTTGAAGGGGATGAAGACTTTCATCGTTGGCAGCTGTCTGGGTACAGGTTGCAGAAAAACCAAGACCCTTCTTTGTTTTATTTTTGACAGGAATGACAAGCTGTCCCCATCCTGTTGTATCGGTACTCTCGACTGCTTTGATAGCATCTTTGTATGAAGAAATCGAAGTTCCCCCTTTGAAATGATTGTCCTTGCTCATTGACAGTTCTTGGAACTGAGTTCCAATAACCTCCTTGGGTTTTATACCAGTAGATGATGACAAGTTGCTTACAAGCAAGGCTTGTTCCCCACAAACCGTGACAAGTTGATCGTTCTTGATGAACTTTAGCTTTTGGTGGAGGGTCGAAGTGACCGCTCCAGCCTGATGTATCCAAGGTCTTCCTAATAAACAACTGTATGTTGCCCGGATGTCCATGACCTGGAAAGTGACTTGGAAAGTGTGAGGACCGATAGTTATGGGAAGATCAACTTCGCCGATAACTGTTTTTCTGGATCCGTCGAATGCTTTGACGACGACCTCACTGATTCTCATCGGAGGGCCCTTGAATGATAATTGCATCAAAGTGGACTTTGGCATAACATTCAGGGTTGACCCTGTGTCTAACAGTACGCTGGCTAAAGCATCGTCCTGGTAGTTAAATGTAATGTTGAGCGCCATGTTATGACGGCGACCCTCTTCAGGTAATTCCTCATCACTAAATCCCAAATTGTTGCAGGAAGTGATGTTAGAGACAATACTATCGAACTGTCTGATTGTTACATCCTGTTCCACAAAGGCTTGCTCCAAGACTTTCTGTAGAGCCTCCCTATGTGCTTCTGAACTGAGTAACAGTGATAATACCGAGATCTTTGAAGGAGTCTGTAACAGTTGATCGACAATGTTGTATTCACTCCTTTGGATGAGCTTCAGCATCTCATCATTGTTTTTCAAAAGGTCGGGATTACTGGATTGATCGACTGATAGATCGAGAGCTTCTGTCTGATGTTCCTTTTCCTTGTTAGGTTCCTCAACCCCTCGGTTGAAGATTCTACCACTCCGTGTTACTCGACTGATGTCTGCAATGTTCACAACGGAGGGTAGTGGAATTTCCTTTCCATTCTCAATTGTTGTTGCACCGTATTTGTAGGGGATAGCCTTAGCTGATTCATACGGTAGCGGTCCTGGTAGATGGATGACTACAGGAGCCTTCTGATTTTTCTGACCATCATAAGTAATCTCGATCCGTTCCCGGTTGGGAACTTTAGATTCGTCAAGTAGAGGAATAATGGCAAAAACATCCCTGGTCCTGTGATGACCAGAGATCGTGACAACATCCTCAACTTGCTTGGCAAGGTAGTTCGGTGTCCAGTTGACGGGTCCAGAACCCGGATATGGACGAATTTCTCCACGGTCGACCCGACCCTGAAGAGCTGCTCTCACAAGGTAACACCCTTGGTTATTTTTTGAACAGACGCTACAACTGTCATAGTTGTGTGGTGGCGCCGGGCCACGCCCACTTTGAATACAATGTAACCTTACTAGGTTAGCTTCCACTGATCCGACATCCAGACTTTGACGCCGAGTAGGATTCCTGTTACTGATACTAATCTGCTGAGTATCTTCATCCATATAGATTGGAATCCACCAGTGATTTAACAAGTGCTGAAGTCCCTCCTAGACAAGGGTACAACCTCGATCATTTTCGTAACCTGCTTTACAGCTTTGATAGTCATGTGATATTAAGAATTCGAGTCGGACCTGTTCAGCATGTAACTCTACCAGGTTGGTATTCATCACGCGAATATCGAAGATCTGAACCATATTGATCTGATAAGGGTTCCTATCATGGTAGTCTTGGATCCATCCAAGATCCATCTGACACTGGAGGGCCTCCTGTATGAAAGAGCATCCCTGTTTGTTTACCGAGCAAATCAGACAAGAACTGTAATCGTGTCGCGGCAGATTATGATACTGGCTTTGCCTTGAGTGCATTGCCACCAAGTTGACATTCATTGCACGGATGTCGTGGTTCTGAATGACGTTAGAATTCGTGTAGACCATGTTAACTCCACTAACTCGGTGCTCTTGGATCCATCCGAGATCCATCTGTTCCTGTAGAGCTGCTTGCACTACAGAACATCCTTGGTTGTCTTTAGAGCAGATACCACACTAATGATAGTTATGAGGTGGCACATGGCCATCTCCACTATGTCTACAATGCATCTTGACCAGATTGGTTTTCAACAAGAGTACATCGTGAATTTGATAGACATCGTCAGTCTCTCCTTCTATCAAATTGACTGCAGCCTTCTCGTGTTGAGGCAGCGGATTCGTGAGAACATTAGGATTTGTATCCTTGAAGGATAAGACCCCGCTCCTGACAAGTTTTTGCACGTCGGACTTGAAATTAAGACAAGTCTCTATATTATGCCCTGGACTTCCTTAATGATAAAGGCAAGTTTGATCCACCTTAAACCAAAAAGGCAGATTTTCCGGTACTGTAAGAGGAGATTTAGTCTGAATGTGCCCCTTAGCCAGTAGTAATGGAAACAGTTCTGCATACGTACGGGTATAGGATCAAATCCTGGTGGCCGTGTTGTACGGTTGTTGTTATATGGAGGACGAGCCTGCTGAAGAGGCTGTTGTGTCCTTTGTTGGTCAGGTTGGATATGCGCAACCTGAGGTTGATACGTAGAAATAGACGCAGGGTTGATAGCAGGAGTCACAGCTGCTACCGGTTGATAACGTCGTCTTTACTTTCCGAGGGAGATATTCCCAATATCTTGCTCTTTTTTCTTAGGGAGAGCACTACCGTATTTTTTAGTACCGCTCGTCGATCTAGTGTCTTTTGCCTAACGTCCTTCTCGGACGGCTTCCTCAAGACGTACGCCCATGCCGACCATTTCGGTGAAATCACTGGGCGCACTGGCAACCATTCGGTCATAGTAAAATGAGCTTAAGGTCTTTAAGAAGATCTTTGTCATCTCTTTTTCCTCAAGAGGTGGACAAATTTGAGCGGCAATTTCACGCCACCTTTGAGCATACTCCTTAAAGGTTTCCTTGTCCTTTTGCGACATTGATCTGAGTTGATCTCTGTCGGGTGCCATGTCCAAATTGTATTTGTATTGTTGGACGAAGGCAGTACCAAGATCTCTGAAAGTACTGATCGTAGTACGGTTTAAACCCATGTACCATTTAAGTGCGGCACCGGTTAAACTATCCTGGAAGTAGTGAATCAGTAGGTCCTGATTCTCCGTCTGAGCTGACATCCGCCGAGCGTACATCACCAGATGGCTTTAAGGGCAAGAGTTACCCTTGTATTTTTCAAAGTCGGGCACTTGGAATTTGTGCGGGACTTTGACATTGGGGACCAAGAAGAGATCTGCGGCGTCCTTTCCAAATAGATCCTGACCGCGAATGGCTTGCAGCTCCTTCTGCATTTCCAAGAATTGCTCCTGGAATTCATCCATTTTATCGAACATAGTTTTCTTCTTACCAGAAGGTGTTGGTGGAATCTGTCCTTCCGGGACAGTGTGCACCACAGGGGGTGGTACCGTGACTACGGCAGTGAGTCTTGGCGTTTCCCGAAGTTTGTAACCTTCAGAGTCTTCAGTATGCCCCTGGCATCTTCGCTTTCCCGAAGTTTGTAACCTTCAGGCCCAGCAGCTTCTGTTGTGATTCCCTGATCTTTAGTGATCGGCGGAACATATCCTTCTGGGATATAGTTAACAGGCATGCCCCAAGGATGATCTTTCGGTATCTGATACCTAGGATCATACCTCTCCACTATGGGCGTTGAGGTGATCTCTGAGATCACAGTTCGTTGTAGCTGAGCTTCTGCCATGGCTTGCATGTCGTTACGAAGCTTTCTCATATCCTCTCTCAAAGCGTCGATCTCTTCTTTCAACTCTCTGTTTTGTTCCTTAAGATCATCCATCTTTTTCTGACGATTAGCCCGAGTATTGTACGAATGAGACAGTTTGACTCTAGAACCGAGACACAAATGTGAGATTCGTAGGTAAGAAGAATGCGTTACGTGAGAATGATGAATGCAATGATTATATTAATTGTTTTTTTGGTTTAATCAAAATAAACTTCGACAATTAGATTGCAAATATCAAACAGTGGGGAAACCCCTTTTTATTGAATTCCAAAGGATTACAGAAATGGAAATACAGTAGATTACAAGATGCAGAAACAGAAACCTAAGCTAATGGGTCCCGAGTCCTCTCTGAAGAGAAATCAGGTGCTGATTCTGGTATCTTCCTTTTCTTTAACCGGGGATCTTGGGCCGTTGTCGGGTTGTCACTCCTTTGCCAGGTGAAAGGAGCGAGCAAATTCCTTTGGTCATCCTGATTATCTACTGCATGTTGCTCCAAAATTTCGATCAGAGCGTCTTTCCCTTTCAGTAATTGCTGTATTTTGATGCACTCTATGTCGAGGGTGCGGTACTTGTTCTTCCAAGACCTTTTCTCCTTTTGAATTTTGTTGAGAGTAACCTGAAGCTTTTCAGTTACCGTCATGAAGTACATGACAGATTCCCTCGGCGGAAGAATTCCGTAATGAGGATAAG
The DNA here is from genome assembly GCA_022829125.1 of Lathyrus tuberosus. Classification (NCBI taxonomy): domain Eukaryota; kingdom Viridiplantae; phylum Streptophyta; class Magnoliopsida; order Fabales; family Fabaceae; genus Lathyrus; species Lathyrus tuberosus. The sequence goes on from JALAZF010000446.1 coordinate 1,924,799, forward strand.
GCATTTTTAGCTTGAGAGCTCTAGTTTGTACCCAATGGAGATAAGGCTCCACCGAGACACAATCCGGTTTTCCTAGAGACTCTCGTCCTTTCTTATGAACATGCTTCCAAGCGTGCACTATTTCCATCTTTAGTGCTCTGTCATTTTCTCCTTCCTTGAAGAAAAGACCTTCCAGATGAACACCCAGTGGGATGTGTCTCATCGGGTATCCAAATTGACGGCGAACCAACACCAGAAGGTAGTTGATTCCTCCTTTAGTTCCTATGAGGGGTACATTGGGGAAGTTTCCACAACGATCAATGATCCTGATTCCATCATAAATCCTATTACACCAATCTATATCAGAGTTGGTAAGAGACATGATCTTCTGTGACCAACGTAAGGCACTCTTGCAATCCCAAAAAGCAGCAGACTTGGGCAAGTGGGAGATAAACCATTTATAAAGCAGAGGTACACAGCATGTGATCTCCCCTCCGCTGTACAAATTTCCCAAGTGTACAGAATGATACGCATCTGCATGCAAAGTCGGCATAGGATTTCCAATGAGAAAAACCTTAATAGTGTTAATATCGACGAAGTTATTGATGTTAGGAAACAAAAATAACCCGTAGGTGAGCAAGACAAAGATGCTTTCAAAAGCAATCACGTTTCCTATACTGGAAAAATACAGGGCTTTCTTAGTCAAGAACTGGGCTGGCAAACCTTGGATCCCACCCTTAGTGGTTAGGTGAGTCCTAACTTCAGACTCGTCCAAATGAATTGTTCTTGCAATGGTCTGATTCTTTGGAATTTCTTCCAGTCCAGAAAATGGAGCTCGATCTGTAATGTGTAGATCAGTCAAATGAGAATACTCCTCCAACGTTGGTGCTAGCTGGTAATCCGTGAATGTGAAACAGTGATAAACCGATCGTAGAATTGAACGAGCGCGTCCATGATTCCCTCAATCACATGGACTCTTAACAGTGGTAGCAAACCTCCGTGCTTGGCTCTAAAAGCCTCTGGGTTAGTGATCATCCTCGCTAACCTTCTCAAATCCTCTAGTTTTGGAACCTTGAAGGTATACTGGTGAGTTCTCCTTCTACCGAAATCCATTAGCGTAATCCTCTTTTCTGATATTTGCAATCACAGTCTTAGTTTAATTTGAAAAATAGAGAGACTAGAAGAGAAATTTTTTTTGAATGTTTTAATGTTTTTTAAATGAATGCATGAATGCAGCACACAAAAACATAGAAAAAACATGGGGTCAAAGGGTCGTTGTCATGAAGTCAAGGCTCTACCCATCCCCAAAGGTTTATACTAGGGTGATTTTTGTACCTGTACTCATTATCATCAGCTCCTCCCAGGAAAGCAAAACAACAAGCGGATCGCCAGCGAGTTGTAAAGCAATCTTAGAGTAAGTGCCATTCACCGAGAATAGATCACCAGCCTCAAATGAGGGTATTATCGCGTAACAACTATTTCCGATAGTTTCTGCACTACGAAAGGGTTTGGCTCCTCAGCTTCTCAGACTTAACAACCGGCCCATTGTCTAGGTGAGAGAATGGGTTGCGTTGGTCAGCCTCCACTGAGGTTGATGGTCGACCCCGTCGCCATCACTTATCTTAAGTGTATACTCGATCTTTCCACATACGGCATCACCCGCATTCCCATTAGCAGAAAAATAAACACGTATAGAAATTGGGAAAAGCAGTATATATATTTGTCCTAAACATCCTAGACTTATAAAGCTAAGAATCCTAAGTTCCTGACAGAAAATGGGTTCCCCGGCGGAAGCCCCAATATGTGGTATTCACACAAGTGAAGAAAAGGAAGACCGTGCCTAGATCTAACTTTGAAAGGCCCCACGGTGGGCGCCATTTTTCCTGTAGCGAGCGATTTTGGACGCGGTTCTTAAGCGCTGGTCGCTCTCTGCGGTTGAGCTTAAAACTACAGGTCGATTCATTTTTTATCCTATTGTGAGCTGAATAAGGAAGGGAAATAGATGTCTCCAATTAACCCTGCTTTGCATACCGATTTTAAACAGCGGTCTGTTAGTTTACGGATGCTATCAATGTGGGGGGGCCTTTGTACTGGTTATTTGTATTTTCGCCAATACTGGTTTTTATCTAGGACTTGACAGAAGGTTTATGGCGGGGAACAAGGATTAGGATGTTAGGACTGATGTTTTTGAATTACTGCTTTTGATTGATGGAGATATGGGATTTGGGCTTTTTGTTGATTGTGCTCGCTAAGATCTTTTCTTTTAATCTTATGCCTACGTATTCCTGTTTACCGAAACAGGGAAATCAGAGCGTTCGTAGTTCCTCCTATTCTATGGGAGGAAATGGTTGTTTTTGGTGTCTTGTTCAAAGCCCAAGACGTGAAGCGAAAAGTGGTTTGTATCTTGTTCAAAGCCCAAGATATGAAGCTAAAAGGTGTTGTCTTTAGAGAGAATTTGTCATCCCTAAAGAGGGGGTTGTATGTCACAACTGTTTTATAAAGGAGAATTACTTTAACCGGGATTTGTGAATTCGGTAATGCCATAATTTCCTTTATAGGGGGTTTTAACCTGAAGGAGAAGACTTTAACTCAGTGTAGAGCAATACTATCTTTCCTTAGGAATTTCTCATGCTAAAAGAGGGACAGTGGCATGGATGTAGATGATCCAGAGGCTTGCCGCTTACAGCGATTAGATGAAGGGGAAGGAGTTGTTGATGTTTGTGTACTGTGAACGAGGTACAACTTGGATGCTAAAAGGTTGATTGGATTAACCAGTGGTTTTCTTATATAAAGCCTAAGAGGAGGCTATTATGTATCTCGTACAAAGCCTGAGAGAGAGGCTAAAAGGTTTTCTGACTCCGCTGAGGAGGATCATTGTATCTCGTACGAAGCCCGAGATAGAGGCTATTTGACTCAACAAGAAAGTTTTTTGTATCTCGTACGAAGCCTGAGATGGAGGCTATTTGACTCAACAAGAGAGTTTTTTGTATCTCGTATGAAGCCCGAGATGGAGGCGAAAGGGGTGATTGACTCAACGAGGGAGTCTCTTATGTGTCTCGTACAAAGCCTGAGAGATAGGCTAAATGTTGTCTGACTCCGCTGAGGAGGATCATTGTACAAAGCCCAAGAGGAGGCTATGATGACTGTTCAGTTAAGTGACAGGTCCAGTATACTGATTTTAAAGAGAAAATCAGTTCTTATATGAGCAACACTGTACTCAGGGATTTGATTCAAGGATCCGAGTTATTCCTGTTCTTTAAGGAAGCGGGAAATCCGAAGGGTATTGAGACTGTCCGAGTCTACGGGGTTTTCTCCCTATTTAACGAAGGGGTCACTTGAGAATGTCTTTGAGACTCAAGGAAGTTAGACTGTCCAAGTCTAGAGTTTCATCTTTTGTACTATGTTTTGAGAAACAGTAGTAGACTCTATGAAAGGACTGTTTTATGAGAATGACTAGGTTCTGTTCCTATACCTCTAGGAGGTCGTCGAGACAATTTGTACGAAGCCCAAGAGGAGGTTGGAAACTTTTAAGAAGCTGACGGGTCCTTGTACTAAGCCCAAGAGAAGGCTATCATTCCCGGAGGAAGAATCATTATACGAAGCCTAAGAGGAGGCTGTGAATACTTCTAAGAAGCCGAGAGGTCCTTGTACTAAGCCCAAGAGGAGGTGGGTTGCTTTTAGGAAGCCTGTGGGTCCTTGTACGATGCCCAAGAGGAGGCCGATGCTTTTAAGAAGGAAAGTTCAAGGCAATGCTATTCACCGAGAATAGATCAAAGTCAGGAAAGTTCGAGAATTTGGAAGAAACTCAAAGATGCCATTCACGGAGAATACATTCATCTCTGGGAGTAGAGTTTCTTGACAATTCCTAATGAGGACAGCCGAAGAGAAGACTGTATCTGGTGATCCTATTGGGGATCTAGTTGTCTATTTCTACGAATAAACGAAACGACGTCACCTAGTTCTAGACGTAGTTGCCGGGGAAACTCTAAATATCTATGCTATTATTACACAATCGATATGAGTTTATGAAAGAAGACTTACAGCGAAATAGCCCCACAATACAATTATATGTATATGAAAGCGGTAAAGGAAAGCGATAACCACTTACTCGGTTGTAGAGTTTCCATGCTGTTTGGTTAGTTGTTCAACAAAGAAAGATTGAAAACAACAGTATATTCAAAATCAAAGGAGAAAGTGCTTTGAAAAAGAAAGATTTGGGGCTTACAGCTCAAGGAGAGGCCCAGGGTTTTATCAGTGAGCGCACTGTTTAAATTTGTACAGAGGGACTTATGCAAGTGACTGTGGCCCAAAATGGTTTCTGTACAAAGGGATGGGTCTTACACTCTCTCAAGAGGCCCAAAAAGTTTTAAAGAAAAAGAGTGGGGTTTATAACACGAGGGTAGGCCCAGATGATTTTTCCGTTTGAAATGGCGATCGCGCCGAGGTTTTCTTTTAACGCAGAGGGACTTATACAATAAGTGAGGCCCAAAATGTTTTGGTTAAAAGGGGGTTGGGTCTTACACTCTATTAGAGGCCCAAAGTGTTTTGAATGGGTCTTATAGCTCGAGGAGAGGCCCAGTTGATTTTTAAAAGGCGACGATCGTGCCGTTTATTTGAAAATGTACAGAGGGACTTATACAACGAATGAGACCCAAAATGTTTTCTGTACAAGTCGGTTGGGTCTTACACTCTCTCAAGAGGCCCAAAAAGTTTTAAAAATGATTTATGAGGGTTGAATTAATCCAAAAACCCTAATTTGTTTTCAAAAATGTATTTAATTGAATAAAAATTCAATTAAAAATGATCAAAATTGTTTAACATATGAAAAACAAATTGTGATTTTGGATTAATGCTTCAAAAATTAAGTATTGACCTACAAAATAATTAGAAAGCATTAAAAGTTGCAAAATCAATGTAGAAAAAATATTTAAAATGTCAAAAACAATTAAAATATTAATTCTTTGCAAAAATATCAATTATATGAAATAAATAATATTTTTGGGATTTTTTGATCAAATAAAATATGTTAACATTTTTGTGAATTATTAAAAAAAGAATCAACTAAAAATCATTAAAACTCAGAGAGAAATTAATTTTTGAATCAATTAAACAAAATTACAAAATTCAAATATTTGAATTTGTGAAAAAGGCGCCAAGAACACAAGCAAGAACACGCGCGTTTGTCTGGGTTTGGCTGATTTGCGTTTTCCATCCAATCTCACTGAATACGTAATCATACCATGCAATCCACATATCATTATGCTCGTCTCAACCTCACGATCATGTCTATAACACTTAATTTCATTTAAATTAAACATAAAACATGAAATCACGAAGAAACCTCAAGAACCCTAATTTCTGCATGAAGGCTAGGATTTTTGATACACGATTCAAACAATGCAATTAATTGAGGGAAAACATTCCATGCATGATTATGAACATATGACCAAATTATTGTGCGAGGAAATATGCATAGATTGATAGATGACCAAGTATGTACTTACCTCTAGGCCGTGACAGCAAGTGCAATGTGATTTTTGATTTGGAGGTGTTACAGATGAGTGGTGATGATCTGAACAGCTTCCCTACACCCTATGGAGTGTGTTTGAATGCTTGGACTTGATTGAAATTGGCTGGAACGATTTGTGGTACCTCAGCTGCAACTTGATTGAAAGTTTGAGCAACCAGCTGGTGATTTTGTGAAATTGGTGTTTCAGAAGTGATCTAAGTGTTTGATCAGCTCATATGTGATGTATATGAGGTGTGTGTGTGTGATTGGTTTGATTGGAAAAGCTCTCAAACTCAAAACCCGATAGCTACCTTGCTAAGAAAGGCATTTTTGCCAAGAGAAAGAGATTTTGAGGAAAGCATCTATTAGATGGATTTGGTGTACTCAAACTGATCACAATTGAGCTCTATTTATAGTAGAGCAAGTTTGTTTTGCAAGGAATAGTGAATGGCAACTGGAAAGTAGGTTTGGCCAATGTTGTCCAATGGAAATACAAGTCTCCTCTAGCCATTGACTAGAGGTTAGGGCACAGAGCTTTGGTTCCCTTGGTCTTGGATAAGTCTTGACTGATTTCATATGAGAATGGCTCAGTCCATGCCACCTTGATGCTTCCATTGAATGCTTAAATCCAAATTTGGAGTCTTGTCCCTATTTTGGCCATTCTAGGTTCAACATGCTATTTCTTGTTCCATGGACTTTGGAGGCTTGGCTCAGTGATTGTCCCCTTTAGATTCAATCCTCAGATGTGTCCAAGTGGATAGGAGCATTTGAATTTGGTTGATTTTGGCAAATCGAGCAAAATTGCAAATTCTGCCTTGCCTTTGACAGATTTCAGCAAGGCAACTTGACAATGTCATATCTCATGGTGTAAGTTGAATTTGGCAATGTTCTTGGTCATTTTGGAAAGCCCTTACATGATACAACAACTGTTTGAACAAGTTTGGTTTTGATCTCTTTTGATTCCAAGTGAAAAATCCCTCTACATTTGGCAAAAAGTGAAGCAAAATCTGACTTAGTGAAATTTTCACTAAGTGTTGGAACAAAGTGTGATTTCTTGATTTTGATCACTCCATAACTCAAAATCCTTAATGAATTGGCCTTAGGTCTAGTTGAAGTTTTTGTAGAGGGTAATGAGGGCTACAAATCCATCTTTGGATGAAAAAAATTGGCCTTGTGGTTTAGGAGTTATGGTCCTCCAAAGTTGTTGCATTAGTGGTACTTTTTCCATAACTTAGAAAAATTTCTAAGTTTTATGGTTACCCCTTTTACAAGTTATCCCATTTTCTTTGATTTTTCTTGATGAATGATGATCCAAATCATACATTAACATCATTTTAGGGTTAAAAATCCATTTTGGTGAAAAATCTCAAAAAGTCAAAGTTGACTTTTGTGCACAGTTGACTTTTTATCAGATGAATTCCAAACTGTGCAATTCTTCAGGAAATCATGTCCTTGACCTAAATCAAACTTGATGGACATGTTCCAAGGGCGTCATAGGGTATATTGAGTCCTGGTCAAAAGTCAAAGTTGCAGTTGACTTTTTCCTTAAAACCCTAATTGTGGTGCAGATGAAATTGAGACTTGTTGCTCAAGCTTCTTGGATTAATCCATTGTTCCAAATGGATCAATATAGTTCATTAGAGACCCTAAAACCCTCTCTTGAGGTCTTGGTTCATGACTTGTCCCAAAAGTCAACTTAGGGGTGAATTAGGTCAAGAAACCCTAATTCCTGATTTTTTATGTATGCATCCCCTGAGGCAAAATTGACTTGATGAATGGGTCCATGAGGTTCCATGGAGTATATTAGGTTGTGTTTTGGATCTTTGGCTTGTGCTCAGATGAAACTTTCCATCTAGAGGCCCTGGTCGACCAAAACCCTAATTTGGTGATACTGCCGATCTTGAGACTTGATCCACCTAGAAGGGAGCAGCCTTGTGCTTAATCCTTAAAGTGGGAGTCCTTTTTGATCCTTTGTGTATGTTTGAGAGGTTAGACAAGTTGAAGATCAAGTCATTCCTTGACTGATCCTTTGTCTAAGGCTCTGAGAGGGCTTAAAACCCTAATTTTGATTATAGTGAATGCTCAATAACCCTTGAGGCATTTGATGAGGCATGATGATTCACCCATATTGTGATGATGATTTGCACAATGATGGGAAACTTTAGTGGTCAAAATTTGGGGTATTACAGGCATGTTTTTGAAGAGAGAGAAAAACGCGTTTTAATATTGGGGCCTGATGCTGATTTTTGGAAAATTCTGCATACATAAATTCTAAACCAGTTCCGGTGTAAGGATGATAATTTTTTTCTTGTAACTCGGATTCAAGCGATTCTTGAAGTTCTGGAATCTTCACGAAATTCTCTTCATTCTGGAATATAATTTTATGTTTGGGAGGTCTATTTTGGAAGAGATAAATGTGTCCGAAGTAGAGCGACTGTTGCTGAAAAAAAAAATTTGGAAAGATGAAGACGAGTGTGAAATATCGATGAGGAATAAAATGTTGGTATTAGAAAGAATGCGACGGTATCGGAGAATGCATAGAGATGCGATTTATGTTGAATGAGAATGGTTAAAGTGACGATGTTATGTGATGGTAATGTTGAGAGAAAGGCGAATGTTTGATTAGTGTTGTTAAAATTTTTTTAACTTGGATGAAAATTGTAATTGGAGCGAACCGAGTTGGATAGTACTTAAAGTAGTTGCGATTCCAATGTTGGAAAGATATTTAATAATTGTGTTGTGCTACGAGCATGTATAAGAGATTATGTATTGGATTTTGGACGTTTTGGTATAATTGACGAGGTCGGGGTTAAGAAAACTAAGAAGTTGTTGGTAAGCATTGGGAAGTTGGCGGAGCATTATGCTTACGGACTTTGGTCACAAGGTAGAGTACGCTATTGTTGTTGGGTAATGATGATTTATGCCACTGTTATGGTTTTCGGCTGTCTATTGACAAATTGAGGAACTGATCACCCTTAATCTCTTGTTGATAGTAGACGGAATCATAATTGATGGACATATATGTCATGCCAGCTAGTATAGTATGTACGTTGAATTGGTTGAAGTTGAGCCCAGTGCTTGTGGGTTGTTTTGTCGATACAGGTTCATATATTAGGAAATTGGTTGGGTATGCAGACGTAGCATGAAGTTGCGATTGGATTGATGAGTAGTATGGGAACTCATCATCGAGTTCTGGATAACTTGGTGTTGTTTTGTGATGAGTCAAGTGACTTGAGACTTGAAGCTTTCTTGAGAAGATTCGAAGGGAAAGTAGATAGAAATGTGAGACCATGATTAGACAAGAATGTCGGATAGAGTATTAGAGGGTTGAGTTGCAAGTATTAAAAGAAGTGAAATTATAAGTTGAATTGTAAAAGTGGAACTTTTGGTTGGTAAAGATGAGTTACTTGGTTGTGTTAATTCGGATTAGAATTTATGAAGAATTATGTCAGTATGAGTAAAAGTTGATGATTTGGTTTGTCGGATTAGTTGGAAAGGAAAATATGATTTATCTGGTTGAAGTTAATTGTACACAGGTACCCTATGTTGTTGTAATGATGTTGCATGTTTAAGATGATTTTTGAGGAACGTGTAAATAGGAGATGGTAAAGTTGTAGTTTATGTTTGATGATAATCGGGAAATTCGTGGAAGCACATATATATAGGATCCAAGATCTGGAAGTAGTCGTCGTTGTAATGGTGTTGAATGTCATAGGTGTTATCCTACGGATCTAAGTTGATGTATTCGGTAACTACGAGAGTGTAGAATACTTGTTGGAACGAAATTCCGAAGAATTAAGTCGAAAGTCGTTGTTATGTCGGATTGGTGATTAGAAGTTTGAGTTAAACTGAGTAGTCTTGATACTTTGCAAGTAATCAAAGTGTGCAGCTAAAGCGTGGTGTGTATCATGCGAATACGACTTATTGGAGGTAAGGATCAGGCATCAGAAGCTTGCAAGAATTATGCACACTATTGGATATTCTAGAATGAAAGTGATATGAGAAAAGTTTTCGGGTTACTGCCATGTCGGTAGAAGTGTTGAGGTATATGTTCGTTAAAAGAATCACAATAATATGGGATTAATGTAGTAAGACAAAATTATCGGTGTTATAGGTTATGTTTATGTTCTTATGACGGTGTTGATGGCAATGGTAACGACATGGTTGTGTTCCGACCTAAGAGTGAAAGAGATTGCTCTAGTAAAGGTGTTGTAGGGCAGACCAGCTGGTGAGAGTTGGACTTGGGAGTATGAGGACCAGATGAAGGAGTCGTATCCGACTCTGTCCACTTCAGGTAATTTTCGAGGACGAAAATTCTTAAAGTAGGGGAGAGTTGTAATGACCCGAAAATCTAAATTATTTATTTAATGAGTTATTTAATTAATTTAGATGAATTATTAAGGTTTGTGACAATTTTGGAGAATTATGGATTAAAAGATGCAATTTTGAATAATTTTAATAAAGTAAATAATCAAATATTATTTATGTTATTATTATTATTAAAAATTAAAATGAGAAAAGGGCAAGGTGGTCTTATGTGAAAATGAGTAAGGATAGGATGGGAAGTTCATAAGTTGGGATTAGTTATCCAAGAGAAAGGAGAAACACTGTCACATTTTCTCATTACCGTATTTTTTTGTGAAGAACTCTGAAGAGGAGAAGAGAAGAAGGCTAGGGCTTGAGGATTTCTAGAGGAATCTTGAAGAAAGAAAGGAAAGGCTTCAGATTACTCTAAGGTATGGGGAGAATTCCTAATTCCTTATAGTTTATGAGGTTGGAGATGAATAGATTAGGTTTTGTATGAATGTTGTTTGATTTTGATGATTTTGATGTGAAATATATGATGTGATGTGAAATATGATGAATTATTTGGCATGTATTGATATATATGTTGATGTAAGTGTATCGTGTAAGCATTTCTGGTCAAATTTCGTTTTGGGAAAAATTGAGTTTTTAGGGTATTTCGAGTCGAAAACGTAGAAAATGAATTTTTGGGAAATTGTGGTGTTTGATGATGTAGAATGAATCAGGGATGAATGATTCGATGAAATATAATGAGATAGAATGTTATGTGTTGATGTATGTGTATTGTGTGAGTCTTTTGGTCAAATTTTCGTATTGGAAAAACTGAATTTTTGAGATATTTGAGGCAAAAACGCAGCAGAAAAACTTTTGACAAATTATGGGTGCAGACTTCCTGACACGGCCGTGTCACAGGACACGGGCGGCCGTGTCAGACCACTGTAGTTGCTGGATTTTGTCTTTTTGTTTCTTTTTAATGCATGCTTCTGACACGGGCCGTGTCACGGGACACGGGTGACCGTGTCAGGCTTCTGTTTTGTCGTTTTTGTCGATTCTTTCATGGGGTTTTTGATGTTTTCTTGTGGATTCATTGTTGTATAGTTGTTGATAATATATGAGAGATAAAAACATGATTATATAGTGAATTCTTGTTGAAATGATGTGATGATGAATATAATTACATGATGAATTATTGTTGAATATGATATGACGATAAACATGATTGTATGACAAATTCTTGTTGAAATATGATATGATGATAAACATGATTATGTGATGAATTCTTGTTGAAATGATATGATGATAAACATGATTACATGATGAATTCTTGTTGAATATGATATGGCGATAAATATGATTATATGGTGATTTTCTTGTTGATTATATGGTGATTTTTGGTGAAATATGAAATGCATGATGCACATGTGGATTTTTGATGATTTGAGGAGTTTGGCATCATTGCATTTTCATAGCATTTTTATGTTGGGGCTTCGTCCGGATGGTAGCTTCAATCCCATCGTGAGGATTGGAGTGATATGTTGATTATGTTGTGCTCCTTTATGGAGGGTTGATGGCTAGTGTCCATCACATGGAGAAAAGTCGGTACCGCATGCATACGTTGCATTTTCATTGAAGTCGACATTGCATTTCTTATTAAGTAATTGTGATGAGTTGTATTATGAATCATTTGTTGATGATAATGTGAATATTCGTTGATGATGATGTGAATAATTGTTGATGATGACCCATTGTTGTTGTTGCTTAATTTATTTAATTTCCATGTCCTTATATTACTATATTGAATTATGTTTTCTCACCCTGCCTGTGTATGGTGATGGTCTATGCGCCATCCTGCAGATAACCAAGATTAGCTTCGAGGTGATGAGGAAGTAGCTTTGGAGAGTTTTTGTTATTGTTATCTAGTTAGAAGTGTCCTGCTTTGTGTCATGTAACATCGGGTTGGGGATTGATTGTGAACCTTGTGTTCTTTTGAATTTTTCTTGTTGAAATCCCTATATTGATGAGATAATGTGGTTTTGATTGGATAATTCTTATGAAGTTTATTAATTGAATTTACTATGAAATAAAAGTTGATTTCCGCTGCGTAGATGATAATTTTTATATTGATGATTGAGTAACCCGTGTTACGGGACAGGACAATAAATTTAAAAATGATATTATAAGAAGTGTGACACCTTTCATGTTGTTTTTCTCTGATAAAATGAATTATTTTCTTATAATTGTATGTGGGGTAGAAGGGTGTTACAAAATTCACCAAGAATTAGTTCAGCAGGAGATTACAAAGATGCTTCTTAACAAGCAGATTACTCATAAGTTTAAGTACAAAGAACGCACATGTGTTCAAGCAAGATATGAGCAACAACTCCTTGTTATCCTAAGAAACTACAAAGATGTATATGAATATAACAGTTGTTGACATCTTGTAGATCTTCTTCTTCTTCGTCTTCTTGGGTGAGCAAGCTTCGAGCAACAACTCCTTGCTTCAGATCTTCAATGTAGTCCTGACGAGAAGGTGGTTTATAACTTGACTGATTTTCAATGTTGTCTTCTTCATCAACAACTTCTGTTTCAATTGTTGTTGTTTTGTTGATTTGATCTTTAAGCTTCAACAACAATGGCCATGAGTGAATTTGATGACAGCTTTGGATATCCTAAGTGTTACAACGAGAACTCATCATTGTTGCTATCTTCACACAATGACGTGGTCAATTCATCAATGATACATCCAATTGATGAATAATAGAATTCTTAAGATCATGGATGGACCGACTCCTTAGAATCAATAACTCTTTCCTTTAAATAGCCAATAGGATTATAGCCGTTTGAAATACCGTTGGCTGATGGAAAAGAGACGTTGTGTAATAAATAGCTGAACTGACATATCTCCTTTTTGTTGTGGGAGAAGTGACAGAATATCTTCTTGGGCAGTGTGTACAGTTACTCACAACGGTAACATTTGACTTCCAAACTTCAGTGGCTTCTGATGGTAAATTGATGAAGCATGAGTAGAGTCTTCTTAACAGGATATCTGATACGTCAAGTCTTCAGTCTTTTGAAGAAGTCCATTAGGAATCAGTCTTCATAACTTCATAACTTGTCTTTAAGAACATTATCCTTTACTTCTTCGAGTCTTCCGAAACTTCAGAACTTGTAAGTCTTCAGAGTCTTTCTGCACTTGGTCTTCAGAGCCTTTCGCCTTTATAACTTCAAGTCATGAGACTCTTCAGCACCTCGGTTCTCTAGAGTATCTTCTTCAGAATCTTAACCACTTTCAAAGAGCGTCCACAAGAGCATTGCAACAGCAATATCAACATCCTTGGATCTGACTGATCTTGATCAGATATAGAAGTGTTCTAGCTTCTTGTGACTTGTGTCACACATAGTAACTTCGCATATTATCAATTACGCACTTCTGGATGGTGCTTGATTGATCTGATATCTTCTATTCTTATGATCTGCACATAATACACGTTAGAACATAAAATGGTTCTTTCACAAATACGTATTGTTATCATCAAAACATAGATTGACTTGTAGAGACGATTCTTGTTCTCACAATTCCTTCCCGCAATGATTGCAGTTTGCGATGAAGAGATGATGTTGTCCATAACTAATTTCAACATGCTTGCCATTAATTTAGCCACCACCTTATATACACTACCAATTAAATTTATCGGTCTGTATTCGTCTAGTGCACTAGGAGTTTCACATTGAGGAATAAGTACAAGAAAGGAAGAACATAATACTTTCGGTAAGTTACCAACCTCAAAAAACTCATGGATGGTGTTCGTGAAATCCAAGCCCACAATCTCCCAACACTTTTGGAAAAAATCCATGTTGAACCCATCCGGACCCGGACTTTTATCTCCTTTGCAGTGAAATACCGCGTTCTTAATTTATGCTGCCTCAAACGGTGCTTCGATAGCCACTCTATCCGAATCTGACAGAACCTTAAAATGATCCCTTCCAATAGACGGCAAAGGTCTGCAGACAGATTTAAACCTCTTCTCAAAATGGCTTGCCACCTCCTTTTTCACGCTAGCTGTATCTTCTATGACCTGATTGTTTACAACCACCGATGGAATGGTATTCATGTTGTTTCGATGATTTATGACAGCATGATAATATCTTGTATTTTGGTCTCCCTCCTCAATCCACTTGGTACGTGATTTTGCTGCAATAAACTTTCCTTATTCCTTAGATGCTTGCACAACTCAACTTCTGCACTAGTTCATTTGGATATATCTTGGGAGCAAACAACACCACCTATCTCAGCAAGAAGATCTTCAATCTCATTTATTATTCCAATGTTTTCAACTATTTTAGTTTCAATCCATCCAAATACAGTCTTGTTCCACCACCTCAAATTCAAGTGCAAGAGTTGAAGTTTCTTGGAAAAAATGAACAAACAACTGCCTTGGGCTAAACAAGAATTCCACACTTATTTAACAAACTCAAAAAACTCAGGATGTTGAAACCAATAGTTAAAATTCCTAAACGGTTTAGGACCCCAATTGATATTTCTTACCGAAACCCACACCGGCCGATGATCCAAAATATCCCGCAACCCCACTTTCTGACAAGCCATATTCCAATCATTTAATAGACCATTAGATATAAAAAATGATCAAGCCTTCTACATGCTTTACCAGACGAACTAAACCAAGTATACTTGTTACCCGACACTGGTAAGTCCACACACCCATTCAACTGTATAAATTCTCCAAATTCAGCCTACATCTTTTTGTTATGATTTCCACTTCCCACTTTCTCCCTCACACTTTTCACAGTGTTAAAATCCCCTCCAATAACCCACTCCCACTCCCCCTCTTCCAATTTTTATTTTAGGAGCAAGATGTGACTCCAAAGGTCTCTTTTATCCGCATTGTTGCATGATGAATATATATTAAAGAAATAGCAGATTTTCTTTTTCCATATTGCCTTCATGCCTAGAAAACCTTTTCCTCTATAATTATGAACAGGTTTAAGCAAATCTTTTCTCCAAATGGTAAAGATACCTCCTGATAGCCTCTCCGAGTTTAAGGTAGACCATTGACAATTGGTATTACCCCAAATTTTATGAACAATATCATCAGTCATATGAACACACTTTGTTTTTTTGTAAAAAGACTAAGTCAGCCCCACCACTAATTAACATATTGTGAATTTTCAAGATCTTAATCTTGTTGCCGCACCCTCTAATATTGTATGTGACAAAATTGATAAAGAAACTGTAGCCACCACCTTCTTACCTTTCTTGAGATTCCTATCTTCTGCTTCCATGTTACGAATTATAGCTTCAAAAGCATCATCATCTTCTTCTGCTTCAACCCCCAATGTTTTGATAGAATCCCACACCCTAGTAGGTAAATCTGCAAGTTTTTTCTTAATTCTGGAATTAATTTTGATTACCTCTACATCTCCAATAGATCCACTGCTATCACCTTTAGAATCATCTAAAAATCTTGAAATAGATTCATTCATTTTACCATCTTCACTTCCACTGCCATATTTCTCTGGAAACTCGTTTTTAGAAGAAATATGTTGTTGCTTATCCGCTTGAAGTAGTGTTGAGTAATAAGAAGGTACAAAAGGAATTTTTAAGTTTTGGTATATTTCATCCCGTAATTTCTTCTTTCTGTTAGGGTTGCTAATCAAAGGCGATTTAAAAAACATAGGCCCTAAGTTCTTTCTGTGGTCTAGCCCACTCTCTACTCTCAAATCACGATCCTTCGCAATCCCACTTATATCTTCCTTAGAGTTAATATTATTCTGAGTGTGTCTATCTATGTCATAAAGTAGCTGGCCTACCTCCTTTTCCTGCAATACGATACCTGACGCGGTAGGATTTGGTATCTGCTTTAAGTCTTCCAGACCTACCAAAAGGCTATCACCAACTTCCAACTTTTTTCTTTCTGAGTGGGCCCGGTTTAAATCTCTAGTATCCACAATCGAAACCTGTGTTTTATATCCTATGGATTTGTTTGAAATGTCACCATCACCTTTTTGTACTTCAACTTTATCACTTCCTCCAACATCACTCAAAACACGCTCGAAACCCACACCATCTTCACAACTACCATTTTATATTGCCTTCAAGATAATATCCTCTAGTTCACTCATGCCAAACACCGATTCTTCCATCTCACTTTCAGACAATTCCACCTCCGAACTATCATCCATTGATCTAGCTTTGAAATAACATGATTTCCTAGTGCAAAAACCAATAGATTATTCCAATATTTTGATGCAAAAAATGTCTTTGTGACTTCAATGTTGCAAACTTCATTTAGATTCATTGCGAACTTAGTTATGATAAGTATGCAAGCTACATCCAGTTTCTCTTTCTTTTGCATTTCCTCAGCAGTTTGACAAATGAACCAATTATGTCTGCCAGAAATCCAAAGAACTTATCCCCTCAAACGTGGCATGGTAGACCAAAGATATTCACCCATGTCAATCTCTCTTTATCAACGTCCGATGGGGACCAAGGGTGAATATCCGAGAACCATTTTGAAATCCATTCTTCGTCTTCGACCACTATCTTCCTAATATCCCCAGTAATTTCTTCTTCCAATAACACTAGATTGACACCCAAAGGGGTAGCTTTGGTTTTGAAGTATCCTTCTACATGTAAAACTTCTTGAACCTCATAAGACGAACCAGGCACCTCCATGATGCCCACAAAGGCTTGTTCGAATCTCTCTAACTCTTCCTCTTTAACATTGAACATTAAATGAGCAAAATTTGGTTTGTCTCCCAAAAACACCTGATGAGATATTTTCTTGTTCAAACCACCTTTAGTAGTTTCTGCATATGATTTCATATCGTTCACAAATCTTTGGTTTCGATTGTTCAACTCCCCTCCAGTGTTCGAAAATTTACTCTTCTCTAATCTTGATTTCAACACACCCATGTTATCTACTTTATCACCTCTCTGAAATCTAGGTGTATTTGCAAATATCTTGTTGCCATTAATGACAATGTTGTCCATTTTAATGGTAAAAAGATGTTCATCAACCACCTTCTTGAATCTTACAAAGCCAAACCTTCTTCCCTTTTTATCTAACCTTGAAGGAATAAAGACTTCAAGAACCAAACCATATTCTTTAAAGACATCAAACATTTCTTTTGCCTCAAACGAGTCTGGAAATTCCGTGAAAAAAATGAAGAAGCCTCGCGTAAATCTTATTAAATCCCCTTGCTTCCATGAGCTTTCCAGATCGAACGCTTAGCTATCACAAAGAGCTTTACTTTCAATTTCATGACATACTCCCATCCTCCATCTTTATGGTTAACCTAAGTCACTGCATACACAGTTGCAAAACCGATATTCAACAGATCCACAATAGCGTACAAAACCAGAGCGAGATAAACTTAGTGAAACCCTAGTAACCTCGCCAATGAGCAGGAATCAAATGCCAAGGTCCCTATACTTAAGTATAGAAATTTAAACTGAAAACATCGAATAACCTACATTGCCAAAGTAAACTAAGGAAACAGCTAAGATTGCAGTAGAGCCCCTGAAGAGAAAAAAACTCAGATTGTAGAAAAAATGTAGAGAGAAGTTGGAGCTTCTCTCTCTAAAAGTTAGAGTTATTAAAAAGTTAAGAGAATAAGAATACACTAATAACAAATAAGGATAACTTATTTGCTTGTAAACTAAGGATAACATATTTACTATTTTGTTTATTTTATACTAATGAGAATAAGAATACACCAATAACAAATAAGGATAACATATTTGCTTGTGTGTTTTTTTCTTCCAACCGTGCGTGTCATAATTAGTAGTGTGCTAGCCACACCTGTTAAATTTCAATTAGAATGGTCGTAATTAGTAGTGGTAGGTCATGTATTAAATCCAACCGAGAAGGGTCATAATTAGTTGTGGGACTAAGTTTCTATCGGAAGGATTGAAAATAATGTGAGTATTTTGCTTTTAATTTGGAGCAGTAAAGATACACTGATACTATTAAGATGGGGCTTGTTCCCTGGTACCCATGGACCAGGGAATCCCGTAAGAATTAGTCTATTAAAGTTGAATGGGTGTTTAGGATTCCTAGTTACTCATTATCAATAGGGGTGCCTAGCGCTTCTTGCTTAAGTTCTTATTGCAATGTGAGTAATACACAAGTGAAGTAAGAGAAAACGCTTAAGTTAAGAATTGATAAGTGGTCTCTTTAGAGCCGAGTGAACACATAAGATACGGGCACTCACTTAGATTATTATCTCACTCCACTATCATTGTTGTTTTTCAGGTGATTCTTTACAGGTTAAAAGCAAGGACAATCTAAAGGGTAATCATGAAGGGAAAACATAGACATTGGATCTAACACTCACCTAAAGGTCAAAAGCTTCACCCAAATAAGTGAGAGAAAAACCACATATTCAACCCAAAATCATAAGGTGATTTGTGTATGGCTCCTCTCACTTATAAAGTGTCCAACCTCCATTTTTATAAGCAATGTTGGACTTAGAACTCACACATGTTTCTCAACACAACTCACACTTGTTTCTCAACAATCTCCCCCTCAAGTGTGAGCCAATCCACTATACTCCCCCTCAAGCGTAAGCTCTTTAATGGTTTGAATTTTTCACTATTTAAACCATATCCACATAATATTCAATATAATAGATTGGATTTAGAAACCATTTTTTAAAACTGGTTTAAGAAAAACATATTTGGTTTCATAATCAATTTTTAAACAATTATTAACGAGTTTGTTCAAAATTTATAGTACACTCAATTAGCAAATTGTTAGGTGAAATTAAGGGCCTGTTTGTTTTGTTTTTTTTAAAAATGATTTTATAGTGTAACAAAATTTTGTGGAAAAAAATTTACAAATAAACTTTTCATAAAAGTTTCAAATGAAAATTTGGTTTGAATAGTTATTCTTAAAATGTTATTTTAAATATATCAACATTTTATCGAAAAAAATTTTGGATATCAAAATTTCAAAAAATCACTTAATTTTGAAGCTATTTCAAATAGCTTTTCATAAAAATCATTTTTGAGATACACATTTTTTCAAAAATTAAGATTTCGACTATGTTTTTATCTTCAATAATATATGTTTATATTGTATGATATCCAGGGTCGTTTTATACAATTTGGAGGCTCTGTTTTAATGTTTAAAATTGTTCCTATTTAAGAATATATAAAATTTAAATAAATATTTTTTTTTATATAAATTATAAATAAAATTATTATTTTATTTTAAATTATAAATAAAATCAATAACATTAAAAATGTTTTTAGTAGACAACTACGATTTTCTACATTAATTCTATCAACATTATGATTTTTAACTAAAATTTGTGATTCTTTTATGATAAATTTATCAAGAGTTATTGAGATTGAGTTTTTTTTTTTTTGATAAGCAATTGTATTAATATGGAGAAAAAGGGATTCTCCAACCCGTACAAAAGACCAACCAAAAGCGACAAGCATGAAACACCCCAAAATGAATTACAAAAAGTCTAAAGGGTGATACAGCCAATCATAAAAATTGCATCTCTTGCGACCTATTTCTAACCATCTCCACGATGCAGAAACTATACGGTAAAAAATCTCATCCCCGTCCCAAACCATACCATTGAAAATAATATCATTCATCATTTTCCAAATACACCAAGAAGAGACAAACCATACGAAACAACTCATGTCGTCTTTCCCTTTGTGATGAAGAGCTAAGAACCATAAAAGAGCATGGTTACGTAAGTTATCCGCGTCAATCAGCTGGACTCCAATCCAATTGGAAATTTTCAGCCATAACACTTATATTATCGGGCAGCGAAGAAAAAGGTGTAAGGCATCCTCTTCATCATGAGAATACAACACGCATTTCTTTTCATGGGAGGAAGTAATAATACCTCTAAGAGCAAGGTTGGAGCGAGTCGGAAGCCTATCGCGAAACAATCTCCAAACAAAAATTTGAATTGACAAAGGAACTTTAGTCTTCCAAACCACTTTCAAAAGCAAGGCCTCCGACTGTTGAGGTAAAGGAATTTGAATAGAATCCACAAAATGATCGTAAGAAGACCTCACCGAGAATTCATTGTTTTTATCCAAAAGCCATTCCCATTTATCCTCCTCGGGTCTCATCAACATGCTGCCCGAGATCAAAACCTGCATTAAGGAATTCGTCTCTTGCTCGTCGACAGTACTGGGTGTCCAACAATTATCCAACCTCCACTGCCACTGGCCTTCTTGCAAAGATCCAAAATCTGCAACAGTACTATCTTTATTTAAGGCAGCAGCGAAAAGATTAGGAAAAGAAATATCCAGCTGTTGCGAACTGCACCAAAGAGCCTTCCAAAATGGAATCAAGCAACCATTACCAATAACAGGTCTAATGCACTGATTAAAACTAGCAAAATCCCCACAAAATTTGGAATTAAGAACGTCCCTCAACCAAGTCGACGCGTCTTTAGGACAGCAGTTCTGTTCAGAATTCAACACCCAATAACCAAGATTACCGTAACGGCTAACCAAGAGCTTACGCCATATTTCATTACCACCAACGAGAAACTTCCACAACCATTTGGAAATAAGAGATTTATTGAACAACCCAATGTGTTTTATGCCTAACCCACCCTTGTCTTTAGGTTTGCACAAGACTCTCCAATTGATCCACGGTATTTTGGTTTTATTCGCCGATCCCGACCATAAAAAACGACGTTGAATGGCAATAAACTCTTTAATAATTTTATCGGGAGCCTTGAAGAATGAAAGATGATGAATCGATAAATTAGCAAGAACCGAATTAACCAAGGTGACCCTTCCTCCAAAAGTCATGTTCCTGCCAACCCATGAATTGAGCCGTTCCTTCAAGCAGTCTGTTACAGGTTTCCAAAACAAAGCTCTTCTTTGATTGCCACCTATAGTGATCCCCAAGAATTTTAAAGGAAATTCCCCTATGTTGCAGTAAAGAAATGCAGCAGCAACTCTAACGCCCCGATTCCGATTATTTCCATTTTGTTGAGTCTTTTATTTAAATTGAGTGATAAATTATTTTATCTATGAAATTGGTGTGTTAATATGCTATGTTGACGTGTTATAATATTTTACCGTTTTGAGAGTTTTCGGGGAAAATTAGAATGGAGGGTATTTTAGACATTTCTCAATTACTGATAAGTTAGAAATTTAGTGGAAATAGAATTGTGTGAGAAAATGAATTAATTTGGTTTGAGTAGAAAATAAGAAAATAGGAGAGAAAGAGATAGAAAAGAAACTAGAGAGAAAAAGGAGAGAAAGAAAGAGGAAGAAGAGAAAATAGAAGAAAAACTTGGAAAACCTAGAAATCATCAAGAACAATCATCTAGCAAGCTTGGAATCCGGGTAAGGGTGTGAAATCTTATTATCTCATCAATGTATATCATTATGTATGTGTTTGCTTGGATGTTTTCTTGTTTTCCATAGCTTGAGTTTTAGGTTAGAATTGAGATTTTTGTGAGAAATTGATGGTTTTACGGTTGAAAATCGGTGTAAACGTAATAGAATACTTGTCATCATGATTGAATTATGTTTTGATGGTTATATGACAGTTGGAAATGTTTTGGGTGGTGAAAACATGATTTTTGGAGGAACTGGTGCGCTGCTGGGTTTTTCTGAAAACGCAGGTTCGCACTGTGAATGGCTAGCGAGTGGGTAGCGAGCATTCCCTGAGTGTTTGCACTGCGAACGAAGTAGCGAAGGACGTGTTAGCTTCTGCCTTGGTTCGCTGGGTGCTTCGCAATGCGAATGGGGTAGCGAGCATTTGCTGGGATGTTCGTACTATGAACGATGAGAATTTTCTAGGCTATTTTGCTTCTGCCTTGGTTCGCTGGTGCACTCGCACTGCGAATGGAGTAGCGAAGTACTCGCTGGGAGCTTCGCACTGCGAATGTAGCGGTTTTTCCCAATTTGTTTTCTCTGTAACTTTCGATCCGCTTATCCAATTTTTACATTCTTGGTATCGTTGTGAAGCTATTGAGCTGTATTTTCTTATTATGATGATTTGGAAATTGTTAGCCGATTTAATTATGTCGGAAAGTCGGGAATAGTGTTTTTAGTGACTTTTTCCCGTTTTGAATGTGTGTTTGGATGTGAATCATACAATAGTGCATTGGTGTGAATGTATATAGATTGTATGTGATAGTATAAGATGAATGCATTGTTTGAATTGTTTTCAATGTATGAATATGATGATGTGATAATCATATTGTTGATTTGTGAAGATGCATTTGATTGTCCTGAGTTCTTGTGTGTCAAGCATCATGATATGCATCTTGTGATCGTGTGCCCATGTGGGGTGTGAGCGATCGGATCGTGTGCCCGTGTGGGGTGTGAGCGATCGGATCGTGTGCCCGTGTGGGGTGTGAGCGATCCATAAACGTCGTGTGCCCATGTGGGGTGTGAGCGACGGATTGGTTCCAGAGGGAATCCACTATAACGTCGTGTGCCCATGTGGGGTGTGAGCGATGATTATAGACGATCGTGTGCCCATGTGGGGTGTGAGCGATCGGGTCGTGTGCCCGTGTGGGGTGTGAGCGATCCATAAACGTCGTGTGCCCGTGTGGGGTGTGCATGACGGGGAACATCGTATGCCCGATGGGGAGTTACATTAAGTAACGAGCGATGATTCCAATAAGTTCCTGAGTGAACTTGAGATGATTGAGTCGGTACCGCATTGCATTTGCATAGAGTCGTGAGTCGGTCTCTATGATTTGCATTTATCATCTTTATATGGGGCATTGATGAATAAACATGAATGTGTATGTTTATGTGGAATGATGAGAAATGTGAAAGTATGCATGATAAATATGCTTGGCTTTATATATATATATATATATATATATATATATATATATATATATATATATATATATATATATATATATATATATATATATATATATATATATATATATATATATATACACATTGTGATGTATATGAGTGAATTGTGATGAATTGTGGTGAGAGTGTGAAATATGTATATTTTTATGCTAAGATATATAATTATATGCATTGTTATTATGATAATATTTCTCACCCTTCTGCTGTTTTATGATGCTCTATGAGGCATTGCAGAGTAGGTATGCTGGTGGTCTTTTGTGAAGCGTGTCTTCATTATTTTGGTCGGTCGGCTCTGATATGTAGCACCGGGTAGCTAGGATGTATATGATTCTTTTGCGATGCATTGTACATGTATCTTGTTAATGAATGTTTATGTAAACATGAATTATGTTGGTGGATAATACTTGATGATGTATATATATGTTATATACTATTCAATGTTTAGATTTTCCGCTTTTATTCTTAATATTGAGATGTGGGTGTAAGGACTAAGTTCCTCTGTTGCAAAGTTACCCCACTGTTGCATATCAATTGTTGAGCAGGTGTTGAATGTTTTAATTTTATGTATAATATGACATGCCTCTTTTATACTATGTTTATAATTATACTCTGAAGAAATTTTTAATATGTGCCTAAATGATTATTTGGGGTTATAGAAAGGGGGTGTTACATTAAGTGGTATCAGAGCCAGTGTTGAGTCGGTTATATCTGTCTTGTTGTTGTGATGGTTGAACTGTTGTTTAACCTTGTTGTCATTTTTGGGAATGATCACAATATGGCTAGTAGGAAGGACAATGCGATGGCTGCTGCTTTAGAAGCAATGGCTAGGGCGGTGCAAGGTGCGCCGAACATGAATGCTAATGACGAGTTCAGGAAGAATCAACCACCGGTCTTCAAAGGAAGATTTGATCCCGATGGTGCTCAAATGTGGTTGAAAGAGATTGAAAGGATCTTCAGAGTCATGGGCTGTGTGGAGGAGAATAAGGTAAGGCTTGGGTCTCACATGCTGAAGGAAGAAGCCGACAATTGGTGGGTCGGTATGCGTCAAGTTCTTGAGGTGGATGATGAAGAGATAACTTGGAATTTATTTCGTACCGAGTTCTTGAGGAAGTATTACCCTGAAAGTGTGAAAGGGAAGAAGGAGATGGAGTTCCTTGAACTAAAATAAGGTAGTATGTCCGTGGTGGACTATACTGCTAAGTTTGTGGAGTTGGTTCAATTCCATCCTCACTATGCTGCAATTACTGCTGAGTTCTCTAAGTGTATTAAGTATGAGAATGGTTTGCGTCCCGATTTTAAGCAAGCTGTTAGATATCAAAGGATAAGAAGGTTTACGGATTTGACAAAATATTGTAGAATCTCCGACGAAGATAGCAAGGCTCGTTCTACACATTACAAAAGTTTGAATGTGAGGAAGGGAAAGCAACAAGCTAGAAGTGGACCTTATGTGACACCCGTTGATAAGGACAAGCATAGGGGAAACTTTGAGAGGAGATCTGGAGGAGGAAGTTCTGGTTCCGTTAAGTGTTACAAGTGTGGTGGAATGGGTCATAAATCATTTGGGAAGACCGTGGCGAAATGTTCTAACTGTTGAGGCCTTGGGCATGCTACTACTGATTGTAGAAGGAATGTAGTGAAGTGCTATAATTGTGGAGAAGTGGGGCACATTAGTACTAAGTGTACTAAGCCGAAACAAGCTCAAGCGGGCGGAAAGGTGTTTGCATTGGCGGGGACTCAGACTACTAGTGCAGACCGTTTGATTAAAGGTACATGCTTTATTAATAGTACATATTTAGTTAGTGTTATTGATACGGGAGCGACTCATTCGTTTATTTCGCCTGAGTGCGCGAAGCGTTTGCATCTTGTGTTGTCTTTGATGGGTGTTGAGATGGTTATTGGGACTCCTGCTTCAGGGTCGGTAACTACATCTTTGGTGTGTGTAATTTGTCCTTTGACCATGTATGGTAAAGACTTCCTTATGGATTTAGTGTGTTTGCCGTTGGAGGGGTTGGACGTAATCTTGGGTATGAACTGGTTACAATTTAATCGAGTTCATATAGATTTCTATCACAAGTTAGTAAGGTTTCCTTCTTTGGAAGATGACGAAGATGAGAGTTTCCTATCCACTAAAGAGTTGAAGAAACTTTTAGCGGACGAAGCTCAATTGTTCGGTTTGTTTGCATCATTGTCGGTGGAGAGTAAAGTTGAGCTCGATGTGTTTCCAGTGGTGTGTAATTTTCCAGAAGTGTTTCCGGAGGATATTACGGATGTACCGCCGGAAAGAGAAGTTGAGTTTTCTATTGATCTAGTTCCGGGTAGTAGACCGGTTTCGATGGCACCGTATCGTATGTCGGCATCGGAGTTGGTAGAATTGAAGAAGCAATTGAATGACTTGTTGGACAAAAGATTTGTAAGACCAAGTGTTTCTCCTTGGGATGCTCCGGTATTGTTGGTAAAGAAGAAGGATGGAAGTATGCGGTTATGCATTGATTATCGACAATTGAACAAGGTGACAATTAAGAACCAGTATCCGCTTCCAAGGATCGACGATTTAATGGACCAATTGGTTGGTGTGCGTGTTTTTAGCAAGATTGATTTGAGATCGGGATATCACCAGATTCGTGTGAAAGAAGAGGATACTCAAAAGACGGCCTTTAGGACACGGTATGGTCATTACGAATATTACGTGATGCCATTCGGGGTTTCTAATGCGCCGGGTGTGTTTATGGAATACATGAATCGTATTTTTCATTTGTGGTTGTGTTCATCGACGATATTTTGATTTACTCTAAGTCTCAAGAGGAGCATGAAGAGCATTTGAGGATTGTATTACAAATTTTGAAAGAAAAGCAATTGTATGCTAAGTTGTCGAAATGTGAATTTTGGTTGTCGAAAGTAAGTTTTCTTGGACATGTTATTTCCGATAGTGGTATTAGTGTTGATCC
Source organism: Lathyrus tuberosus (assembly GCA_022829125.1). NCBI lineage: Eukaryota > Viridiplantae > Streptophyta > Magnoliopsida > Fabales > Fabaceae > Lathyrus > Lathyrus tuberosus. The sequence continues at coordinate 1,950,396 of JALAZF010000446.1, forward strand.
GTCCAAGATTGATGCGGTGATGCAATGGGAGGCTCCTAGAACGGTTACGGAGATTCAAAGCTTTTTAGGCTTGGCGGGTTATTATCGGAGGTTCATAGAGGGATTTTCGAAGTTGGCACTTCCGTTAACGCAATTGACTTGTAAAGAAAAGGCTTTCATTTGGGATATTCATTGTGAAGAGAGTTTTAATGAGCTAAAAAGAAGGTTGACAACGGCTCCGATCTTGATTTTGCCAAATACGACGGAACCATTTGTTGTGTATTGTGATGCTTCATTGGTTGGTTTAGGTGGTGTTTTGATGCAAGATGGAAAGGTTGTGGCTTATGCTTCTAGACAATTGAGAGTGCATGAAAAGAATTATCCTACACATGACTTGGAGTTAGCGGCCGTGGTGTTTGTTTTGAAAATTTGGAGGCACTATCTTTATGGTGCAAGATTTGAAGTTTTTTGTGATCACAAGAGCTTGAAATATTTATTTGATCAAAAAGAATTGAACATGAGACAAAGAAGGTGGTTAGAGCTTTTGAAGGATTATGATTTTGGTTTGAATTACCATCCGGGTCAGGCAAACGTGGTGGCCAATGCCTTGAGTCGGAAATCGTTACATATGTCCGCATTGATGATGAGAGAATGGGAACTTTTGGAGAATTTTAGAGACTTGAGTTTGGTTTGTGAAATGACGCTGAGAAGTGTGAGACTTGGTATGCTACATGTTACGAATGATTTTCTTGCAACCGTATGTGAAAAGTAAAAGTTGGATTTGAAGTTCATTGATTTGATGATGAATGAGAACGAGGATTTCAAGATTGATAATTTTGGAGTTTTGAGATTCCGTGGTCGTATTTGTATTCCCGATGATGCGGAGTTGAAAAAGATGATATTGGAAGAAGGACACCGAAGTAACTTAAGTATTCATCCGGGAGCGAATAAAATGTATCAAGATTTGAAGAAAATCTTTTGGTGGTCCGGATTAAAGAGGGAGGTGGCTCAATTTGTGTATGCGTGCTTAACTTGTCAAAAGTCTAAGGTGGAACATCAAAAGCCTAGTGGATTGATGCAACCGTTGGACATTCCGGAGTGGAAATGGGATATTATATCGATGGATTTTGTTACGGGATTGCCGAATACGCAAAGAGGCCATAATGCTATTTGGGTAATCGTTGATAGGCTTACTAAATCTACTCACTTCATTCCAATTGATATTAGTTATCCTTTGGAGAACTTAGCCGAGATTTATATTCTTGTGATTGTGAAGTTACATGGAGTTCCTAAGAGTATTGTATCAGATAGAGATCCTAGATTCACATCGAGGTTTTGGGAGAGTTTACAAAAGGCTTTGGGTTCTAAGCTAAGATTGAGTTCGGCTTATCATCCGCAAATGGATGGTCAAACCGAGAGGACAATTCAATCGTTGGAGGATTTGTTGCGTGCTTGTGTGCTCGAGCAAGGTGGTGCTTGGGATAGTTATTTTGCGTTGATTGAGTTCACCTACAATAACAGTTTTCATTCAAGTACAAGTATGGCACCATTTGAGGCTTTGTATGGTCGGAGATGTCGAACACCTTTGTGTTGGCATGAAACCGGTGAGAGGGCGATAGTTGGACCGGAGATGGTACAACAAACGATGGAGAAAGTGAAGTTTATTCGTTAGAAGATGAAAGCTTCTCAAAGTAGACAAAAGAGCTATCATGACAAGAGAAGGAAAGATCTTGAGTTTCAAGAAGGCGACCATGTGTTTTTGAGAGTTACGCCGGTTACGGGTGTGGGTCGTGCTTTGAAGTCGAAGAAGTTGACTTCTCGTTTTATTGGTCCGTATCAAATTTCTGCACGAGTTGGTGCTGTGGCTTATCGTGTGGCATTGCCTCCGAACCTTTCGAATTTGCATGATGTATTCCATGTTTCGCAACTTCGGAAGTATGTTCCGGATCCGTCACATGTTATTCCTATGGACGAGGTTGAAGTGAGAGATAACCTTACGGTTGAAGCTTTACCGATTAGGATTTTGGACTGTGAAGTTAAGAAGCTAAAAGGCAAGGATATTACGCTTGTGAAAGTAGCGTGGGGAGGCGCAGCGGAAGGCAATATGACTTGGGAACTAGAGAGTAGGATGCGAGAGTCGTATCCGGAGTTGTTTGAATCAGGTAATATTTTTTAGGACGAAAATTTCTAAAGTGGGGGAGAGTTGTAACGCCCCGATTCCGATTATTTCCATTTTGTTGAGTCTTTTATTTAAATTGAGTGATAAATTATTTTATCTGTGAAATTGGTGTGTTAATATGCTATGTTGACGTGTTATAATATTTTACCATTTTGAGAGTTTTCGGGGAAAATTAGAATGGAGGGTATTTTAGACATTTCTCAATTACTGATAAGTTAGAAATTTAGTGGAAATAGAATTGTGTGAGAAAATGAATTAATTTGGTTTGAGTAGAAAATAAGAAAATAGGAGAGAAAGAGATAGAAAAGAAAATAGAGAGAAAAAGGAGAGAAAGAAAGAGGAAGAAGAGAAAATAGAAGAAAAACTTGGAAAACCTAGAAATCATCAAGAACAATCATCTAGCAAGCTTGGAATCCGGGTAAGGGTGTGAAATCTTATAATCTCATCAATGTATATCATTATGTATGTGTTTGCTTGGATGTTTTCTTGTTTTCCATAGCTTGAGTTTTAGGTTAGAATTGAGATTTTTGTGAGAAATTGATGGTTCTACGGTTGAAAATCGGTGTAAACGAAATAGAATACTTGTCATCATGATTGAATTATGTTTTGATGGTTATATGACAGTTGGAAATGTTTTGGGTGGTGAAAACATGAATTTTGGAGGAACTGGTGCGCTGCTGGGTTTTTCTGAAAACGCAGGTTCGCACTGCGAATGGCTAGCGAGTGGGTAGCGAGCATTCGCTGAGTGTTTGCACTACGAACGAAGTAGCGAAGGACGCGTTAGCTTCTGCCTTGGTTCGCTGGGTGCTTCGCAATGCGAATGGGGTAGCGAGCATTCGCTGGGATGTTCGCACTGCGAACGATGAGAATTTTCTAGGCTATTTTGCTTCTGCCTTGGTTCGCTGGTGCACTCGCACTGCGAATGGAGTAGCGAAGTACTCGCTGGGAGCTTCGCACTGCGAATGTAGCAGTGATTCCCAATTTGTTTTCTCTATAACTTTCGATCCGCTTATCCGATTTTTACATTCTTGGTATCGTTGTGAAGCTATTAAGCTGTATTTTCTAATTATGATGATTTAGAAATTGTTAGCCGATTTAATTATGTCGGAAAGTCGGGAATAGTGTTTTTAGTGACTTTTTCCCGTTTTGAATGTGTGTTTGGATGTGAATCATACAATAGTGCATTGGTGTGAATGTATATAGATTGTATGTGATAGTATGAGATGAATGCATTGTTTGAATTGTTTTCAATGTATGAATATGATGATGTGATAATCATATTGTTGATTTGTGAAGATGCATTTGATTGTCATGAGTTCTTGTGTGTCAAGCATCATGATATGCATCTTGTGATCGTGTGCCCATGTGGGGTGTGAGCGATCGGATCGTGTGCTCGTGTGGGGTGTGAGCGATCCATAAACGTCGTGTGCCCATGTGGGGTGTGAGCGATGGATTGGTTCCAGAGGGAATCCACTATAACGTCATGTGCCCATGTGGGGTGTGAGCGATGATTATAGACGATCGTATGCCCATGTGGGGTGTGAGCGATCGGGTCGTGTGCCCGTGTGGGGTGTGAGCGATCCATAAACGTCGTGTGCCCGTGTGGGGTGTGAGCGACGGGGAACATCGTATGCCCGACGGGGAGTTACATTAAGTAACGGGCGATGATTCTAATAAATTCCTGAGTGAACTTGAGATGATTGAGTCGGTACCGCATTGCATTTGCATAGAGTCGTGAGTCGGTCTCTATGATTTGCATTTATCATCTTTATATGGTGCATTGATGAATAAACATGAATGTGTATGTTTATGTGGAATGATGAGAAATGTGGAATGATGAGAAATGTGAAAGTATGCATGATAAATATGCTTGGCTTTATATATATATATATATACATTGTGATGTATATGAGTGAATTGTGATGAATTGTGGTGAGAGTGTGAAATATGTATATTTTTATGCTAAGATATATAATTATATGCATTGTTATTATGATAATATTTCTTACCCTTCTGCTATTTTATGATGCTCTATGAGGTATTGCAAAGTAGGTATGCTGGTGGTGTTTTGTGAAGCGTGTCTTCATTCTTTTGGTCGGTCGGCTCTGATATGTAGCACCGGGTAGCTAGGATGTAAATGATTCTTTTGCGATGCATTGTACATGTATCTTGTTAATGAATGTTTATGTAAACATGAATTATGTTGGTGGATAATACTTGATGATGTATATATATGTTATATACTATTCAATGTTTAGATTTTTCCGCTTTTATTCTGAATATTGAGATGTGGGTGTAAGGACTAAGTTCCTCTGTTGCAAAGTTACCCAACTGTTGCATATCAATTGTTGAGCAGGTGTTGAATGTTTTAATTTTATGTATAATGTGACATGCCTCTTTTATACTATGTTTATAATTATACTCTGACGAAATTTTTAATATGTGCCTAAATGATTATTTGGGGGTATAGAAAGGGGGTGTTACATCAACTCTTAAAAAACCATCATCTAAGCATATTCCAAGCAAGCAGCTTTTGGAGAAATTGATTCGTAAACCGGATATCATTTCAAAACCTCTTAAGATACTCTTGATAGCCCAAAGATTTTGATACCCTCCATCACAAAAAATCAACGTATCGTCCGTGAACTGAAGCAAATCAATGGATTCACCGACAGCATATCCAAAACCAGTGAACATATTAATAACAAAAGCTCTTTTAAACATAACTGCTAAAGTTTCAGCTACCAATGTGAAAAGAAACGGAGCAAGCGGATCTCCCTGCTTCAACCCTCTAGTAGCCTCGAAATCCTTAGAAGGCGATCCATTAACCAAAACAGAAACGTGACTGTTGCAAATATTTCCTTCGATCCACCTTATCCAATTCGGACCAAAGTTCATAGATTTGAGAACGTGAATCAAAAACTTCCAGTCAACGCAGTCATAAGCTTGTGTGAAATCAACTTTAAACAAAAGACAAGGCTTCCTATCCCTCCTAGCCAAGTCAATGACCTCATTGGCTAACAAAACACCATCCAAAATATTACGACCAGGGATGAATGCGGTCTGAAACCTAGAGACCAACTTGGAAATCACAGCAGACAGTCTAATGGCCATAAGCTTAGAAATGACTTTAGAAACACAACTTACCAACGAGATTGGCCTATAATCACCAAAATCTTGAGGATCGTCTTGTTTAGGAATTAACGACAAGAACGAAGAGGCAAAGATTTTAGGGAGTTTACATGTTGCAGAGAAGTGCAAGATGCAACTAATAAAATCAGGATCAATGGTGTCCCAACAATCCTTGAAGAATTTAAAAGAGAAACCATCGGGTCCAGGTGCTTTGTTCCCATCGCACTCAAAGACGGCTGCCCTGATTTCATCATGAGAAAACAGGACATCAAGCTTGCCACGGTCTTCCTCTGATAGCTTAACACAATCACTCAAATTAAACCTGGGTCTAGCACTAGCATCCCGTGTAAATTTCTTCTTAAAGAACTTAAAAGCACCCTCCTTAACCATGACAGGATCATCAACCATAGCCCCATCTAAACCTTTAAGGCTAATGTGATTCTGCCTATTCCTGCTCTTGAAAAAATAATGGAAAAATCTACTGTTGGTATCTCCCCCCTTGATCCATTTGTGTCTAGACTTTTGGTGAATTAAGCTTTCTTTGAACCGCAGATTACACCAGAAATTCTCTTACTCCTCCCCTCGTCTTATCAGCTGAGACTCCATCAAATCTTCAAGGCCTCCCTCCAGCAGAGCATCAAAATCATTAAAACTCTTAGCGTGCTTGTCAATGCAAAGATCTAACCAACAAAAGACATTGGTATTCCACCACTTCAACCTATCCTTAAGAGCTCTAAGTTTTTCCTTAAAAACATAGGTAGGAGAGCCCTGGAAAGAGAACGAGTTCCACGATTCACTAACAAATTTCTTGCACTCTTTATGTTCAAGCCAACAATTAAAGAAACAGAAAGGCTTAGGACCAGAGTCACGACTGATGGGTTTAATCCACACGGGACAATGATCAGAAATATCCCGATTGCCTACAATTTGAGCCTTATAGTCCCAGTACTCGATAAGAGATTCATCAACAAGAAAACGATCTAATTTACTGCAAGACAGACTATTAGAATTAAACCACGAAAACCTGTTTCCAGCAAAAGGGAGATCGACCAACTCCAATTCTCTAATGAATGAGCAGAATTCCGCGCAATCACGGGCAGACGAAGAACTAATTCCAATCCTCTCTTCCCTGCATTTAACAGAATTAAAGTCTCCCCCCACGATCCATTTTACCCCAGGGTTCCTTAATTTAAAATCAATAATGTCCTCCCAAAGTTTTCGTTTGTCCCTTATAGAGCAAGGTGAATAGACATTGACCACATAAAGATTGATACTATTCCAAGAGAACACCGAGCACAAAAATCCAGAACCTATGTACGAATAAATTGGTTGAAGTAACCCCTTTCTCCAAATTGTCAACATCCCACCTGAAGCACCAATGGAACCACTGGCTGTCCAATCGAAGCAACCATTTCCCCACAAACTTCTAACCAAAGACTCCTTCATGCTCTTGACCTTAGATTCTTGAATCAGGCAAACGTCAGCTTGGCCTTCCAACAAAGTTTTCGAATTCTCCTCCTCTTGAGAGAGAGATTACACCCACGAACATTATAAGTCACAAAAATCATTGAAACGGATTGTCTACACCCTTACAAGCTGCAAGTTGATCCTTGTCCCTGTTCTCCAAATTTCTAACCACGCTCTCAAAAATCTCTTCATCTTCGTCTGCTTCCAAGCCCATAAGATGAACCGACTCCCAGATTTTCTTAGGGACATTGTCTAAACCTGCTTTACACCTTGCATTATTTCTAGCAACATCCGACTCATCTAAAGAATACGAAGCTTCGATAGGGATAACAAGCTCGATTGTCTCTTTAACAGGAGGAAGAGAGATATTACAGAATTGTTTTGTTGTGGAACGCTTCTTGTTCACAGAAAAATTACGCCTGGATGGGCCAGATCCACCTGAAGTGTTTAAAAGAGTGGAATAGACAGATGGCTCAAACGGAATTTGTAACCTTTCATAAAAATTCGCGATGGCTTTCTTCTTTCTGATTTTGGATCCACCAATAATACCAGCATTAACATCAATATTGGAATCTATTGGGCCCAATCCAATAGTATTCACACCCCCTGTTTTGACCAACCCAGAGTTAGAGCCCAAAACCACAGTGGATCCCAACTCCACACTTACCCCATTCTTAAAGGAAGAATTCAAATTATCCTCGTCAACTGTAATCTCTGCAGCATCTGTCAAAATCACATCCGGGATATGTAGGTCCAGCAAATCCAAGTTGACCTTTACTACATCAGACGCCTCACCAAAACCTTTTGCGCTATCCACCTCTCTGACATCCAGAGAATTACTAACATAGGATTGTAAAATGTCACTGCTTCTACCAACAACGTCAAAAAAAGGTTGTTTATCCCTACATCTATGCGCCACTCTAGAAACCATAGAGCTAGTAGGACTGGAAACACTTTTATCTTCTTCGCTGCCATTGGACCATGAGCTAATGCTATCATCTTCATCTGAAAACAAAGAACCAGATGATATATACGCTTCATCATCCAATAATTCCTTGCCTCTGAAAGGTTTCGAGAAATCCTCCAAGATCCTCACTATGAACTTGGCACCGTTGATCTCCAGGTCAAGGGCCTCATTAATGAACTCACACTTATCAGTTTTAATAAGAAACCTAGCCTCATCAAAACTAATGTTCTTAGAAGTGTCAGAATCATATAAAACGAACTGGCCAAAATGCTTAGAAATATTGGAAAACGCAGCGGGATTCCAAGCAAAGCAGGGGAGTCCAACACATTTTAACCATGCAAATATTTTTCTATCCACAACATCAATGCTCCAAGGTACAATCTTAACAAACCATCTATCACACCACTCCTTGGCATCCAAAACGAAGTCTTTCACCGCACCTATCTTATCAGCTTTGAGCAAGCATAAACCCGTACCTAACGGAGTAGATTTGATATGAAAATATCCTTCCTCAGAAAGACTTTGCTGGATCACGAACGGATTGAGATTCTCCAAGACCTCTCCTACAAGAGCCTGTTCGAACCTACTCACGTCTGGAATCTCGAGACTAAGACTACTCAAGGCATTAACCAGCTTCTGCAACACAGGCCTCACCTCTCCCGTATGCTTCCTCGCGACTTAAGCGTAAGAGACATTATCATCAAGTCTTTTACCAGTATCAAAAAAGGGCCTCCCCTTCTAAATAACTGCTCCTAACTTGTGATTGTAATCCTTCTGGAATCTTGGCGTGTTGGCATGCATCTTACAACCCTGAATGAAAATACTATCTAATTTAGCCTCTAAAATTCTAGGTTCGTGTACCTTTCTGAAACGAGCGAATCCAAATCTCTTTCCTCTAATATCTTTCCTTCCGGGAATGAAAACCTCCGAGATGACACCGTAAACCTTGAACAGTTCAAACAAATCTCTCGCAAGCATATTCTCAGGGAAGTCGGAAATGAAGAATGATGTTATAGGTTCACTAACATCCGCTCCCTTGCCCCCACTCTCTTTCCATACCGAAAAACCAATGGGTCTGGTACTCTTCTTGTAAGACACTTTCTTCCACTCCATCGCTGGTCACCCAATAGAGAACCAAGAACAAGCAGCTAACTAAGAGCTAAACCGATACCAAGGCCCGTAGCCCTAAGGCTAGGAGTTTAAGCCAAAAATACCAGGAAGCTTCAGTTAAAACTACCTAAACTGAATCCACGGAAAAGAGACCGGAGAAGAAAAGTAACAAGGCGAAATTTGACGATGAAGATGATGACATTCTCAGGAGAAATTTGTACTAAGATGATTATTCTGGACTGGGCCGAGGCTGCCCAACCCATATAGCCTTGGGAGGCCCAATAAGGTCCTTCTGCAAGACACGCGACTGCCACGTGCTAGCCACAGTTTCGTCGGGCACTTAGGCAGTGTCGGGCACTTGGGACAATAGGAGAGGAGGGCATCACACCCCGCTGAGATGTGACTCCTCGACAGGCTAGCTTCTCCCCCGCGAGCATGCTACACGTCACTCCTCGATGGACACTATCCCTCCCCGCGAGGCCGTGCCCTTTCTACGGGCTTCACACCTCCTCGACCACCGAAGGCTCCTCCCCCGCGAGGAGCACCCAACGGTCCATCCCGCGTGGACACGTTCCAAGTAACCTCCCACTTCCGAAAGATTCAGTCTGCCCTACTTTCGGAAATCTAGGAGCAGTTACTCTAGGGCGAAGACCACGTGCTGGTCTTCACTACTACACGTAAGCCCTAGCAGTTACTTGGAGTGGGCCTAGTTGATCCAGCCCATTGCAGGTAACCGTTGGCCCCGCGCTGGGGGCTCTCTATAAATACCTCTCATTTGAGAGGGTCAGGTGGGACATACTCTTCTACCTCTTCACACTTTCTGTATTTGCTGATATTCTGTACACTCTCTCACTTGAGCGTCGGAGTACCTTGCAGGTACACCCCCCCCCCCCCCCCGCCGTCTCTCATCACCATCGGAGCTGCCGTTCCATACGCCGTTGGCCACTATCACTGTCTGATCCAGGTACGATCAGTGGCGCCGTCTGTGGGAACTTATAAGCTTCCCCGTTTTTCTGTTCGATAAACCAAAGCTTTCTCCGTTCAACAACCATCATGGCCAACCCGTCGGCGAATCAAGCTCTAGACAACGTTATTGCGCAGCTTAGCACTGGCAACCACGTCGACAACAACTCTGCCCGACCCGTCGCGGAGAACGACGTCAGAGAGGGACTCACCGCTTCTCTATCTTCCGAAGAAGTGGAGTACAAGACAGCTCACCAAGACGGACAGGAAACCGTCCTTCAGCCCGTTTTCCAGCCTGTTGACCCGCCGGCAAATGCGGATCCGAGCACTGATGCCCTGTTTGTGTTGGTCAATCAGACCAACCAGATGATCTTCAACCAGAACATCGGGATCGAGGCGCTGGAGAAAAGTTGTGGTCGGTCTTCCCCGCGAAGGCACCGACCACCACCATTTCCAAGACGTTCACTGTCCCCTGAGGCATCTCGCAGCCCCTCCCCGGTTCCCAAGGGTCGCAGACCACACTTGGAGCGTACTCAGCCGGAGCATCCTCAGAAACGCCACCGCTCCCCGCCACCAAAGGGACCAGTTCGCTCCTCGAAAAATAAAAGGAGCAGGCCGGACGCCGAGGAGCCCAGAGGCCGCCCGAAGGACCACTCCCCGAGACGTCGCTATGTTCGTGGACAACGCTTCCCCTCTATGTCTCCGGGAGCCAGCGAGGATGACGATTACCGGACCCCTCTGGCCAGGCACATCATGGACGCCCCTATTCCTAAGGGCCTGGAGAGGCCCCCATCCTTGGGGACATACGACGAGACATCTGATCCTGATGACCATGTCGAGACTTTTAAAGCTCTGCTCGATTTCAGGAATGTCTCAGGCGCAATCAAATGCCAACTATTCCCTACGACTCTTTGGAAAAGGGCCATGGCTTGGTACAAAAACCTAGCATCTGAGTCAATCACGTCGTGGAGAGTCCTGAGGGAACGTTTCAGAAAACATTTTACGGCTTCTCGTCGACATCCGAAGATGATAGCCTCCCTGGAAGCCATCTTTCAGGGGAAGGACGAACCTCTCCGGAGCTACATAGAGAGGTTCAACAAAGAAGCGGTCGAAATCCACGTGACCGATCACATCAAAATGTATGTCATCATCAAGGGTTTGAGGATAGGATCTAAGTTCGCAGAATCCGTCGGGCTGCACCGTCCCTGCAACTTTGAAGGCCTCCTCGAGAGGGCTCCGTCGCATATTGAGTTCGAGGAAGCTGAGGCTGTATAAATTGCCCTCGATTCGAGGCGCAAAGAAGGCCCCCACGGCAACAAGGAAGAAGACTCCCCTCCACCCAGGCGAGGTGGAAACAGGAGAAGAGAAGACTCCCTTCCACCCAGGCGAGGCGGGGAAAGAAAGAAAGCAGCCCGGACCAAAGAGCCCCCGTGAATCACGGGGACCGTCTGGCCTTTTCAAAGATTACACACCGCTGAACGTGTCCCGCTCGCGCATTTTCAGCGACTGTGCCAATTCGGAGTTCGTCAAAGGGGGAATCCGCTTCCCGAAACCAACGGCTTCCAAACCAAATGCTGACAAGTCCAAGTATTTCCGGTTCCATCGCAGTCACGGGCATGTTATTGAAGATTGCGTCCACCTTAAGGATGCAATCGAGACGCTGATTAAAGAAGGGTACCCGAAGAAGTACACCAAGCAGCAAGAGGCCCCCCGCCCCAGCGGCCAGGAGGCCCAGAATGTCGAGGAGTCAACTCCTTCTCCCGACAACGGGTCGCTGCAAGTCGTGTTGAGCATCACGCGACCTGAAGACTTCGGTTTTTCAGGAGAACTCGACAGCCCTGAAGCTGTCCAAAACATGTGGAAGAACTTCCCAATAGAAGACTCGATAAGTGCTCGCAGCACCTGGGAGTCTTTCCCCCAAGCCCTGGTCATATCGGGCGGAGCCCTTGACCGTTTGACCGTGGGGTCAATAAAGAGGAAGTTCGACGAACTGAAAGCCCCTACCCTTGAGAGAGTTAAAGGAAGATCAAATCTGATTACCTTCTACCTCGAGGAACTTCCCGGTGGGGCACCGAACGCCAATATCCCCCTCCTGATTCGGGCATATATGGCCAACTTTGACGTCCACAGCTCAGTGGACATCATGTACGTCCACCTCTTCGAGACCCTCCAGCTAACTAAGCAACACTTGTCCCCGTACGTAGGGTCAGGCCTACAAGGCTTCAACGGTGCGACCACCCGACCATGGGGCTTCGTGGAGTTAATGGTCACCTTCGGGATTGAGGAAACTGCCAGACAGGTGAATACGCGTTTCTTGGTGGTAGACTGCCCATCCCTCTACAACTGCATAATGGGGAGGACCACGTTGGCGGAACTAACCGCCGTACCATCAACGGTCCACCTGAAGATGAAATACTACACGAAGCGCGAACGTGTGGTCACTCTCCACGGGGACATCAACGTGGCCAGAAGATGTTTCAACGCGGCCATCAGAGGTCTGAGTGTCGTTGGCGGCGTCAAATCTAAGACTCAGGCCGAGACACCTCCAGACGTCGTGCCGGCTCCACTCCCGCCGGTCAGCGCGGTCGACCTTGACAGCAGATTTCCCGGGGAACAGAAAGAAGCTGCAGGCGAGGACCTCCCAGTTGAAGTCAACGGGCAGCCTCTCCACCCAATGCGCCCCGTCCCAGATGGAGATTTCGAGCTGGTTCCTCTCGGCAACAGCCCCGACCGAAGCGTGAAGATTGGCTCTGGACTCCTCGACCTGGCGAAGAGGCAACTGAAGGCATGCCTCAGAGAAAATGCAGATCTATTCGCCTGGAGTACTACAGAGATGCCCGGACTAGACCCTGAAGTAGCTTGTCATCAGCTGACTATAGATCCGGCCGCTAGGGTTGTAGCTCAACGTAGGCGTAGGCAGTCTCTAGAAAAAATGGAGGCTGCTGAAAAAGCTGTAAAAGACCTCCTAGAGGCAAACTTTATTTCTAAGGCCAAGTACACAACTTGGATTTCAAATGTTGTACTCGTTAAGAAAAATAATGGAAAATGGAGGATGTGCGTTGACTACACGGATCTTAATCGGGCATGCCCGAAAGACTCTTATCCCTTACCTAACATCGACCAACTAGCCGATAATTCTACAGGATTTAAATTACTATCCTTTATGGATGCCTATTCGGGGTACAACCAAATCCCCATGGACGAGGCCGACAAGCAGCATACCACTTTCATGACAGAGTCGGGCAACTACTACTATAACGTAATGCCCTTCGGCTTGAAAAATCCTAGTGCCACCTACCAACGGATGATGAACAAGGTCTTCCGGGCAGACATCGGCGACATACTCGAGGTTTACATGCACGACATGATCGTCAAATCTGCGGAAAAAGTCGACCATGCCTCTCACCTCCAGAAAGTGTTCGACACGGCGAGGAAATGTCGCATGAGGTTTAACCCCGACAAGTGCACCTTCGGTGTTCGCGCGGGGAAGTTCCTCGGATTCTACCTCACGGAGAGGGGCATCGAGGCAACCCCCGACAAATGTAGGTCATTCTCCGAAATCCCTACCCCGAACTCGAAGAAGTCGATCCAGTCAATCAACGGAATGCTGACTGCTCTCTCCCGTTTCGTGGCCAAATCTACTCAGTACGCACTCCCCTTTTTCAAGCTTCTCCGGCAGAAGGCGACTTTTGAATGGAGTGGAGAATGCGAACAAGCCCTCCTCCATCTAAAACAAGTCTTATCACAACCCCCGGTCTTGTCCCGATCAGATACCGGGGAAACACTTTTCTTATACCTAGCCGTCACTGGCGAAACGGTGCCTGTTGTCCTTATACGGGAGACCCCCGACGGACAGAAATCGATTTATTTCATGAGCAGAGCCCTCTAGGGCCCCGAGCTCAGAGACCAACAGATTGAAAAGGTCACCTTGGCCCTCGTATCTGCAGCCAGAAGATTACTTCATTACTTCCTGGCCCACACGATCATGGTAAGGACAGAGCAGCCCATCAGACAGCTCCTCAGTCGGCCAGATATGGCGGGGAGAATGCTCCGGTGGTCTCTCGAGCTATCCGAGTTCGACCTTCGATACGAAGGAAGAAAAAACATGAAAGCCCAAGTACTGGCCGACTTCGTAGCGGAAATGACCGTCCCTGAATCCTCGACCAGTGGCTCCCAGAAATGGACGATTTACGTCGACGGGGCCTCCAGTGCAAAAGGTAGCGGAACGGGTATTATCCTCAAAAACGAGCAGGGCATCCTGATAGAGGTCTCCCTCGAACTGTCCTTTAAGACATCGAATAACTAAGCCGAATACGAGGCCTTCCTCGCAGGACTTCGACTTGCGGAAGACTTTGGCGCAAAAGAAGTCAAAATCTTTACAGACTCCCAACTCGTGGCATCGTAGGTTCGGGGAGAATTCAAGGCCAAAATCGATAGTCTCATCGAGTACCTAACCTTGGTACAAGAAAAGTTGAAGAAATTTGTCTCCGCGAAGGTGGCTCACATCCCGCGCGAGCACAACACTCGAGCAGACGTGCTCTCCAAGCTTGCGAGCACTAAGAAAAAAGGAGGGAACAAATCAGTTATCCAGGAGATACTGACCCAGCCGAGCATAAACAAAACCGCATCGACCACAGAGGTCAACGCAATCGGGGACGTAAACTGTTGGATAACCCCAGTTTACGAATACTTGACGATGGGCAAACTGCCCGACAATCCTAAAGAAGCAGGGATAGTCAAAAGACGGGCATGTGCGTATACCGTCGTCGAGGGTAAGCTATACCGTCGAGGATTCTCCATTCCCTTACTCCGGTATGTCGAAGAAGGCAAAGTTTCGGGGATCCTCCAAGATGTCCATGAAGGGATCAACGCCCAGCACCTCGGCGGAAGGTCCCTAGCCCGAAAAGCACTCCGAGCAGGGTATTATTGGCCCACTATGCAACATGATGCAAAAGAGCACGTTAAGAAATGTGATCGCTGCCAAAGACACGGAGACATGCACCTCGCTCCTCCAAACGAGCTTAAGTCATTGTCGTCCCCGTGGCCATTTGCATTGTGGGGAATGGATATCCTCGGACCTTTCGTCATAGGGTCGTACCAAAACAAGTACCTCATCGTCGGGGTGGATTACTTCACGAAGTGGATTGAGGCCGAGGCGCTGGCCAAGATCACTGCTTTCAACATACTCCATTTCTACAAAAGAAACATCCTCGCCCGATTCGGGGTGCCCCAAGCCATTGTCACAGACAACGGGACACAGTTCACCGACAGGAACTTCCAAGACTTCCTTGCCAAACTGGGCACAAAATAACACTTCACGTCGGTCGAACACCCTCAAACCAATGGGCAGGCCGAAGCAGCGAACAGAGTGATACTCCGGGGACTGAAGCGATAACTCGGTGAGGCCAAACAACGGTGGATCGAGGAGTTGTACAGCGTCCTCTAGGCGTATCGAACACTCCCACACTCCACGACCGGGGAGACCCCGTTTCGCGTAACATACGGGACCGAAGCGGTTATCCCCGTGGAGATCAGGGAACCCTCGAGGAGGACAGAAGCTCCCCTCGACGACGAAACAAACAACGAAGCCCTGCGAGAGGAACTGGACCTTGTCGAAGAGATAAGGACCGACGCTTCCCTCCGAGAAGCCTCTTTAAAACAGAAAATAACTCTGCGTTATAACAACAAAGTTATCAAACGAGACTTCCAAGTAGGCAGTCTTGTCCTACGGAGGAATAAAAAAGATTCACGCGAAGGAAAGCTGGCCGCGAACTGGGAGGGCCCATACCGCGTCACCACAAAGACGGGAACGAGTACCTATTACCTCGAGAACCTCCACGGTGAACAACTTACTCGACCATGGAATGCTGAGAAGCTCAAGCAATACTACAGTTAGACACTGTTCGCGATAGTACAACGTCGCGACCACGGGGGCGTGCAACGGTACATGTGTGACACCTCTATATAACACACGACGGCCAAAAACCACGAAGTGTGTGCGTGAGACTTTTTGGCCCGACGAGGAGGCCTTAATCGAGCTCCTTCGTCGACGTATCAATTAGGCAGAACACCTAGCTCGCGATGGGAAGTTCGCGGCACGAAGCTAAGACCTCGACCGACGTCTTGGCATCGTTGAAGGTCGGGGTACAACCCCCGACCAATCGACTAGCTCTCTCCGCAGTCGAGGATCATCAAAGTCGAACAAACTCCCAAGGCACTAGTGATCTCAACTACTTAGGCAAAAATAAGTAACGTATAAAATATCACACACAAGCAAAATTAATAAAGAGGCATAGCGAAGTATGAAAATCGGGCAAAGCCCTTAGTACGAATGTTACATATATAAGCCCACAAGCCGGGAAAAAATAACCATTGTGCGAATATTACATCAAGTAAGCCCACAAGCCGGGCAAAAATAACAAAATGGCACGCAGACCAAGCAAACTATATCCCTACTCTGCGGCAGTCTCAGCGGCGTTCGGTCCACCTCCCTCGTTGGCATCTCCTCATTGCCCGGGCGGCACTAACCGGCCGTCGACCACCTCGAAGTCAGCATCTGCCCCATCGGTCACCAGGTCGGGGTTTAGGACCCGAAGCTGCGCCACCGCATTCCGAAACCCTATGCCCGCAATTTCAAGAGCATCATCCTCGGCTAGCCGGAGATCTTGCTCGAGTTTCCTGAGTTGGGTCACCAGCGCTGCTCGAGTGGTTAGGAGCCTATCCTCTTCAGTTTCGCCTTCAGCTGGCCGCACAACATCCTCTAACTCGGCAACCCTCTCCTTGAGCCGCTTCTCCTCTGCCTCCAGCTCGGTGATTCGGGCAAGGTGACCTCTCTCCGCTTCCTCGGCTTCCTTTAGCTTGGTCTCAGCCCGCTGCTGTTGCTCGCTCTGTTCTTTGTTCAGGTCCCTGCATTCCTTCAACTCTTTGCGCAGGTCGAGCAGCTCAGCATCCAATTTCTCGAGCTTTTCTTGCAGTCGAGAAAGTTCAGCAGCGGGGCGAGTCTCATCGTTCAGGACAATGGCAGTCGAGCAAAGCCGCATGACCGCAGACAGGTCCTCAAAGATCGTTTTCCTCCTCGCTTCCGCGGCGGCCCCCTGCACAGCTTGGATTTCAGAGGGAGGGACGCAAGGATAGATGACTTCAGAGAAGAAGTGGGGCTTTTGATGGCATGGTGGAAGTTCAAAGCTTGAAGGAGGCGGGGGACTGTCTTCGTGGGCCAGATCGACGATCTCCGCGTTCGAAACCCGTTGTCGTTTTGGCGTCCCTTGAGCACCCGGAGACTGGCTCCCAGCAGGAGGTGTTCGCCTGTCTAAAATCCCCGACACGGTCGCAGCAGGTTGAGATTGGCTAGAGCCTTCGGGCATCGCAGCAGAGAAAACACCCTCAGGCATGGCCCCTGAAGGCGTAACATCTTGACCCTTTGAACGAGATGCCTCTCCCCGGGCCTGCTCTTCCCGAGCCCTCTTCGACTTCAACTTCTTGAGTCTCTCCTCGGCTCCGGCCATTTTTCCTGCAAAAAGAAATAAAACATTAGTAAGGCAAGGCATACAGACGCGAGGAAGGCTTAGATCGTGGATGTTTTCACCACCTAATATCTCGACCGCTTCTTCGTCGGAGAAGGTCTCGAGCAGAACACGGGTATTGATCAAACGACGTTGTTTCTTCACCTGCCCGCCTGCTCCCGTTATAGGCTCTCCGCCCAGCGTCTCATGCCGGGCATCATTGAAACTCTCGACGAAAGCGACGATTTTATCATAAGCTGCCCGGTCGTCGACGTCCAACTGATTATGCTTCACCTTGTATTTGTCGACTCCCTTCTTGAAGTGTTTCTCTGTCCAGTACAGGGGGGGACCTCGGCTCCAGAACCTCCTCGGAGCGACCGTCGACCTCGCGGGTGACTTTCCGGTACAGCGAGTTGATAACTTCAAGGGTGATCGGCCTCACAAAATAGTAGCAGAATTTGAAGTCCCGGACGGAATCTAACTACGTATGGAACAAAGCTTTGCTTTGTTTGAAGGACACCCATCCGTGTCATCCACCAGCCGACGACCTTTGGAGATGGAATATCCGGAAGAAGAGGGACACTGTCGGAATGATCTTTAAGTGCTTACATACGAGCTCGAAGGCCCGGATGAAGGCCAGCGAGTTCGGGTGAATCTGCGAATGGGCCAACTTCAACCAGGCGAAGATCCCCTCTTGTAAGTCCGTGAAGGGCAGCCTCCACCCCGCCTTGTCGAACATGAATTCATATAACGGGATGCGCGTTCCCCGGTAAGGCAAACATATCCGATGATGCTCCTCTGGGCGAAAAACCTTCCAGGATTTGTCGGACCCGGGACATTCAACGTGTCCCCGAGATGTTCATCCCTGGTCCCCGAGATATTCAACAAAAGCGGGTGAAACTCTTAGCACCCCCTCTCTCAACAACTAAAGATTCTCGCCGTATTCGCCAGGAATCCTTTCATTTCTCGTGGGAACTTCATCAGTTCACCTAGGAAATGCCATGCACTAGTTAAGATTAAAAAGAAACGCAAGAAAAAGATCAGTTTTGGAGCAAATACCTTATAAGCGGCGATTTAGGGTTCCGGCACGGAGTTTCCGGCGGTTGACGGCGGCGAACGGCTGCTGTAGAAGGTAGAGAGAGAAGGAGCGAGGTTGTTGAGAGAGAAACGGAAAAGTGAGAAATGAGCGAGGGGAGGAGTTTTTATAAGGGTTCTCGCGGAACTCGAGGGACATAGGGCACTTGAGTGCACTACACTAGCCAGCCGCCATAGCCTCCCTAGGTAATAATGACAGACGACACGTGGCACACATGCAGCCGTCCATCCTCCCACGCGTGTCGTTTCAGTTTTCCCCAACGTTTCGTATCTGAAACCCCTCGTCTCCCTGGCGTTGCGACCGAACACAACTGTATGATGCCCGACTTATGTGCGGCTATAGGAACGTCGAGCACGAGAATGGCCTCCTCGGTCCCTCTCTTGGCGTATCCCCGACATGCAAATAACCCTTAAGTCATTGCTCTGACATCTCAGAACAACGACTTGGGGGGCTCCTGTTCTGGACTGGGCCGAGGCTACCCAACAGTCGAGCAGGCCCAACCCATACAGCCTGGGGAGGCCCAATAAGGTCTTTCTGCAAGACACGCGACTGCCACGTGTTAGCCACAGTTTCGTCGGGCACTAAGGCAGTGTCGGGCACTTGGGACAATAGGAGAGGAGGGCATCACACCCCGCTGAGATGTGACTCCTCGACAGGCTAGCTTCTCCCCCGCGAGCATGCTACACGTCACTCCTCGACGGACACTATCCCTCCCCGCGAGGCCGTGCCCTTTCTACGGGCTTCACACCTCCTCGACCACCGAAGGCTCCTCCCCCGCGAGGAGCACCCAACGGTCCATCCCGCGTGGACACGTTCCAAGTAACCTCCCACTTCCTAAAGATTCGGTCTGCCCTACTTCCGAAAATCTAGGAGCAGTTACTCTAGGGCGAAGACCACGTGCTGGTCTTCACTACTACACGTAAGCCCTAGCAGTTACTTGGAGTGGGCCTAGTTGATCTAGCCCATTGTAGGTAACCGTTGGCCCCGCGCTGGGGGCTCTCTATAAATACCCTCTCATTTGAGAGGGTCAGGTGGGACACACTCTTCTACCTCTTCACATTTTCTGTATTTGCTGATATTCTGTACACTCTCTCACTTGAGCGTCGGAGTACCTTGCAGGTACACCCCCCCCCCCCTGCCGTCTCTCATCACCATCGGAGCTGCCGTTCCAGACGCCGTTGGCCACTATCACTGTCTGATCCAGGTACGATCAATAATAAAAGTATTAAAATTCCGAAATAAAGCAAGTTAATGACAATAAGAAGATAATTCCATTTGAGTTTGTGGTGTTGGAGGCAAGTCTTGAAGAAGTTATAAGTTCCTTAGAAAACGAGGTGTGAACGTACCATGTTTATCTATGTTGTTTGATTGTTTTTGGTTTTCTATTGAGATTGAGTTAATTCATCAAGTCTTTTTTTTCTTACACTGCTCATAATCAGAATCCAATTTTCTAATTGAATAAAACAATTCAGGAGACATACCGAAAGAATATTATTTTTTTAAATTCCTCTTTGCTCTTAATTAAATCCGCAACGTCGAATTTGAATCCGATATACAATATTAAAGTTGAACTAGTAAATAAAATTAAGAAATAATTAATAATTAATAAATTAAACTATAAATAAGAAAGTTTACAATTGACAAATAAACATATAGAATTTATAAAATTAAAAAAATTAATATACTAGAAAATATTAACAATAAAAAATTTATAGAAATAAATTATTAAAAAAACTATTAAAGAATTATATAATTTATATTAAATTAAATAACAAAAACATTGGGTATAAGCAATAATATAATTTATATTAAATAAATAATTAAAGAATTTATAAGAAATAATATAATTTATAAAAATAAATTATTAAAGAATTAATATTTAAAAATCATATAATTTATATTAAATTAAATTAAAAAAACATTAGTATAAGCAATAATATAATATTAATAAATAAAATATCAAATCTTGATACCCAAACTTATTTTGTATGTTTATTAATATGAATTTAAATAAGAGAACATACTTGTTTAAACAGTAATTCTACTGTTGTAACAAATTTAAAATAACTCAAGCAATCACGTGTCCGATATAGTTGTTGTATTTTATGCCACTTCTGCATATAAATAATCTACTGCATGTTGTTATGATATCAAAATTAGTTTTGTAACTTAGAAAAAATTAATATAAAAAAACTTGTAATATTATGAAAAACGGTTTTACAAAATCTATTTTTGAAAATACAAAGAAAAATCCATTTTTTTTAAGTTAAAACAAACAGACCCTAAATTTGTTATAAATTATTTGATTAAACTTGGTGTGCTTAAAAAGTTTGACGGCAAGACAAATCAAGTGCTAGGAATACGGGTGTTCATGGTTTGGTAAAGATATATTTCATGTTTTTTCTCTTTATTTTTATCCTCTTGGTAAACATGTTACATTTCCATTTGTTGATTCTCAATTTCTCATAACTCTCCTTATACATCATTTGATATTTTCAATAATGGTGTATGGACGTCTCCCGTATTGAGTTCCATGAACCACAAAACTCGTCTCTGAACATGATGTTGTTCCTAGACGACCATATGACCCAACACACGACTAACCAAAATCCCATGGCAGTGCCAACACTAAGAGATTTTTGGATACACCCATTTATCCAACATAGAATATGGTTCGAAATATCTCCTACGCAAAATTCCGCAACATCCAGCCAAAGGAATAGGAATTTCCAAACATGGTTTGATTTGGAACATTGAAAGAGGAGATGTTCAACATTTTCGTCCATTAAGAAACAGAATGGGCAAACCTTTTCATTAGCATTCATGATTATTCCTCTTCGAACCAAGTTGTCGCGTGTAGGTAATCTATTGAGCATCAGTCTCCAACCGAATACTTTCAATTTAAGTTGAGTGACGGCCAGCCAATTCAGTCTCAGCGCAGATTTGACATCCTCTGCAGCAGCCGGAACCAAGCTACTTTTCCTGCAATAGAGAATATAATGACGAAACAGAGAAAACAGAAGTGTGGCCGTGTGTCCAAATAACCGAATCATGCGCATCATCGTCCACCTTGTGTTCCTGCAGCACTTCAAGTAATTTATCATATTGCGATGTGATATCTTCCTGCAATATTTGATGTGAAAATTTAATGTTCCAATTCCCTGAGCCATCCTCCCAGAAACCATTATCTTTAATACTGCTATATTTGTTATCTGCTAAAGACCATAGACCAGGAAAATCAGCAGCCAAGGTGCGGTTTGCTGCCCAACGAGATGTCCAGAATGGAGTAAACTCACCGTTTCCAGGTTTATGCGTAATATATCCATCATCTAAATTAATCCCGCAAAATGAAGATACTTGGACAAGATCTCTCCACCAAGTTGACGAAGGAACACGGCTCTTGGATACAACAGAGCTATATAGGTCTTGTAGATAATTGGGGTACCTGCTATGGATTAATCCTCTCCATAACCTATCCTCCTGAGATAAAATCTTCCAAGTCCATTTGAACATGAGAGCTGCATTAAACAATCTTAAATCTTTAACTCCTAACCCGCCTTCTTCAACAGGTTTACACACCAAGTTCCACCGGACCCAAGAGATGCCCTTTTTCGCCACAGAACCATTCCACAGGAATCGCTTCTGAATAGAAGTTAATACCTTTATGACTTTGGTTGGGACTCTGAAGAACGACATATAGTGAATTGGAATATTTTCCAATACAGAGTTGATCAATGTTACTCTGCCTCCCATAGAGAGAAACCTACCTTTCCACGAGTTTAGCCTTGCACGAACCATATTAATCAGAGGTTTCCAAAAGGAAACCAATCTATGGTTACCGCCTATTGGAATGCCGCAGAACTTAAATGGGCAGGCTGAGACTTTGCAAGAAAGAAAATTTCCAGCAGCTGAAAGAACCATGTCATCCACACCAAAGCCAAATAAGGAGCTTTTTCTAAAATTAATCTCAAGACCAGAGACGAGGTGAAAGCCTTTAAGGATTGCCTTGATAGCCAAGATATTACTCATTGAACCATCTCCAAGAATTATGGAGTCATCTGCATACTGTAGAATATGGAAGGAGATGTTCGAATCCACCCTGAAACCTGAGAAGCTGCCACTGTCAACTGCTTTTTTCATTAGGACTGCCAAACCTTCAGCAGCAATAGTAAATAAAAGAGGGGCTAGGGGGTCACCTTGTTTGAGCCCTCTAGTGACTCTAAAGTCTTTCGTAGGGCTCCCATTCACCAAGACGGATGTAAAACTGTTAAAAACCCCGTTATCCATCCACCGCATCCAATTGTCTCCGAATCCCATGTATGTCATGACATCGCGCAAGTATTTCCAGTCCACACAATCATATGCTTTACTAAAATCAACCTTCAACATTAATAGCTCTTTCTTGGAACGTTTTGCGAAATTGATAACCTCATTCAAAGTCACCACCCCATCAAGTAAATTTTGGCCCTCAATGAATGCCGTCTGAGATTGTGAGATTACACTTCCTATTTTGTTCATGAGTCTGTTAGCAAGGATCTTAGCTACTGTAACACCCCCTTTCTATACCCCCAAATAATCACATAATCATTTAGGCACATATTAAAATTTCGTCAGAGTATAATTATAAACATGGTATAAAAGAGGTATATCACATTATACATTAAATTAAAACATTCAACACCTTCTCAACAATTGATACGCAACAGTGGGGTAACTTTGCAACAGTGGAACTCAGTCCTTACACCCACATCTCAATATTTAGAATAAAAGCAGAAAATCTAAACATTGAATCACAACTAACATATATACATATCATATATACATCATCAAGTATTATCTCCCAACAGAATTCATGTTTACATAAACATTCATCAACAAGATACATATACAATGTATCACAAAAGAATCATAGCCTCCTAGCTACCCGGTGCTACATATCAGAGCCGACCGACCAAAAGAATGAATACACGCTTCACAAAAAGACCACCAGCATACCTACTTTGCAATGCCTCATAGAGCATTATAAAACAGCAGAAGGGTGAGAAATATTATCATAATAACAATGCATATAATTATATATCTTACATAAAAATACTCATATTCCACATTCTCACCATAATTCATTACATCTCACTCATACACATCGCAATGTATACATACCTATTCGAACCAAGCATATACCTCATGCATATTTTCACAATTATTATCAATCCACATAAACATACACATATATGTTTATTCATCAAAGCACCATTTTAAAGATGATAAATGCAAATCATAGAGACCAACTCACGACTCTATGCAAATGCAAGACAGTACTGACTCAATCATCACAAGTTCACTCAGGAACTCTGCTGGAACCATCGCTCGTTACATCACTGTAACTCCCCGTCGGGCATACGATGTTCCCCATCGCTCACACCTCTTATTTTTAAGGCACACGATCCAATCTGATCGCTCACACCTCTTATTTTTAAGGCACACGACGTTTATGGATCGCTCACACCTCTTTGTCTAAGGCACAACTCGATCGCTCACACCTCTTTGCATAAGGCACACGATCGCCTATACCCATTTCTCACACCTCTTATTTTTAAGGCACACGATCCATCCGATCGCTCACACCCCTTATTTTTAAGGCACACGATGTTATAGCGGATTCTCATAAGAATCCCTCAACACAAGAATGCACATCATTATGCTTCACACGCAAATGACTCAAGACATTCTTGAAATGCATACATATTCACAATATGTTCATGCATTATTCTTATATAAGTACATACAATCTATATACATTCACATCAATGCACTATTGTATGGTTCACATCCAAACACACGTTCAAAACGGTAAAAGTCGCTAAATAACACTATTCCCAACTTTTCTAACTTATATAATCGGCTAACAATCTCCAAATCATCAAAATAATAAAAAGCATTTCATAAGCTTCCAAATGCATCAAACCACGCCTCAAACCGAACCACAGATCAAAAGTTATGCAGAAAACAAAATTACACGAACAGCACTGTTCGCTGGGCGAACCTCCCTCGCGAGCATTCGCTAGCTCCTTCGCTAGGCGAACATCCCTCGTGAGCATTCGCTAGCTCCTTCGCTAGGCGAATGTTCCAGCGAACCAACTGTTAGATAAAAACAGACACAAGGTTCGCTAGGCGAACCCCTTAGCGAACCAAGGCAGCAACTACCCAAATTCAAAACACCCAAACTTTGCTAGGCGAACAACTCAGCGAACCTTTGCTGACCTTCGCCAACTGGTTCGCTAGGCGAACCCGCGAAAACCTCACTCGCCACCGCTTCGCCCCAGGTTCGCTAGGCGAACCAAGGAAAACCCAGAATTTTCCTGCGCTGTCAAAACCCCAAAAATCCATATTTTTCCAATCAAAACCTTTCCAAAACACCATATATCAATCAGAACCCAATACAATCATGGTAACCAATATTCTACCACATTTACGTCGATTTCCAACCGCGAAAACATCGATTTCTCAAAATCACTCTAAAATGGAAAACTATGAAAACACCACCAACAATCCAATACACACATACATAATCATACATAATGATACACATTGATAAGATAATAAGATTTCACACCCTTACCCGATTAAATCGATTCCTAGAAGTTGTTTTTCTTGATTTTCCTCTTCTCCTTCTCTTTTTCTCCTCTTCCTCTTTCTTTCTCTCCTTTTTCTCTCTATTCTCCTTTCTATCTATTTCTCTTCTATTTCCTTTCTATTTTCCACTCAAATACAATTAATTCATTTTCTCACAAAATTCTACACTTAATCATTTTTCCAACAATTTTTACTAAATTTCTAACTTACTAATAATTGAGAAATGTCTAAAATACCGTCCATTATAATTTTCCCGAAAACTCTCAAAACGGTCAAATATCATAACACGTCAACATAGCATATTAACATACCAATTTCACAAATAAAATAATTTATCACTCAATTTAAATAAAAGACTCAACAAAATGGGAATAATTGGAATCGGGGCGTTACAACTCTCCCCCACTTTAGAAATTTTCGTCCTCGAAAATATTACCTGATTCAAACAACTCCGGATACGACTCTCGCATCCTACTCTCTAGTTCCCAAGTCATATCACCTTCCGCTGCGCCTCCCCAAGCTACTTTCACAAGTGTAATATCCTTGCCTCTTAGTTTCTTAACTTCACGGTCCAAAATCCTATTCGGTAAAGTTTCGACCGTAAGGTTATCTCTCACTTCAACCTCGTCCATAGGAATAACATGTGACGGATCCGGAACATACTTCCGAAGTTGCGAAACATGGAATACGTCATGCAAGTTCGAAAGATTCGGAGGCAACGCCACACGGTAAGCCACAACACCAACTCGTGCAGAAATCTGATACGGGCCAATAAAATGAGAAGTCAACTTCTTCGACTTCAAAGCACGACCCACACCCGTAACCGGCGTAACTCTCAAAAACACATGGTCGCCTTCTTGAAACTCAAGATCTTTTCTTCTCTTGTCATGATAGCTCTTTTGTCTACTTTGTGAAGCTTTCATCTTCTCACGGATAAACTTCACTTTCTCCGTCGTTTGTTGTACCATCTCCGGTCCAACTATCGTCCTTTCACCGGTTTCATGCCAACACAAAGGCGTTCGACATCTCCGACCGTACAAAGCCTCAAATGGTGCCATACTTGTACTTGAATGAAAGCTGTTATTATAGGTGAACTCAATCAACGCCAAATAACTATCCCAAGCACCACCTTGCTCGAGCACACAAGCACGCAACAAGTCCTCCAACGATTGAATTGTCCTCTCGGTTTGACCATCCGTTTGCGGATGATACGCCAAACTCAATCTTAGCTTAGAACCCAAAGCCTTTTGTAAACTCTCCCAAAACCTCGATGTAAATCTAGGATCTCTATCCGATACAATACTCTTAGGAACTCCATGCAACTTCACAACCGCAAGAATATAAATCTCGGCTAACCTCTCCAAAGGATAACTAATATCAATTGGAATGAAGTAAGAAGATTTAGTAAGCCTATCAACGATTACCCAAATAGCATTATGACCTCTTTGTGTATTCGGCAACCCCGTAACAAAATCCATCGATATACTATACCATTTCCACTCCGAAATGTCCAACGGTTGCATCAATCCACTAGGCTTTTGATGTTCCACCTTGGACTTTTGACAAGTTAAGCACGCATACACAAATTGAGCCACATCTCTCTTTAGCCCGGACCACCAAAAGATTTTCTTCAAATCTTGATACATTTTATTCGCTCCCGGATGAATACTTAAGTTACTTCGGTGTCCTTCTTCCAATATCATCTTTTTCAACTCCACATCATCGAGAATACAAATACGACCACGGAATCTCAAAACTCCAAAATTATCAACCTTGAAATCCTCATTCTCATTCATCATCAAATCAACGAACTTCAAGTCCAACTTTTGCCTTTCAAATACGGTTGCAAGAAAATCATTCGTAACATGTAGATTACCAAGTCTCACACTTCTCGGCGTCATTTCACAAACCAAACTCAAGTCTCTAAAACTCTCCAAAAGTTCACATTCTCTCATCATCAATGAGGACATATGTAACGACTTCCGACTCAAAGCATCGGCCACCACGTTTGCCTTACCCGGATGGTAATTCAAACCAAAGTCATAATCTTTCAAAAGCTCTAACCGCCTTCTTTGTCTCATGTTCAATTCTTTTTGATCAAATAAATATTTCAAGCTTTTGTGATCACTAAAAACTTCGAATCTTGCTCCATAAAGATAATGCCTCCAAATTTTCAAAACAAACACCACGGCCGCTAACTCCAAGTCATGTGTAGGATAATTCTTTTCATGCACTCTCAATTGTCTTGAAGCATAAGCCACAACTTTTCCATCTTGCATCAAAACACCACCTAAACCAACCAAGGAAGCATCACAATACACAACAAATGGTTCCGTCGGATTTGGCAAAATCAAGACCGGAGCCGTTGTCAACCTTCTTTTTAGCTCATTGAAACTCTCTTCACAATGAATATCCCAAATGAAAGCCTTTCCTTTACAAGTCAATTGCGTTAACGGAAGTGCCAACTTCAAAAAATCCCTCAATAAACCTCCGATCATAACCCGCCAAGCCTAAAAATCTTCGAATCTTCGTAACCGACCTAGGAGCCTCCCATTGCATCACCGCATCAATCTTGGTTGGATCAACACTAATACCGCTACCGGAAATAACATGACCAAGAAAACTTACTTCCGATAACCAAAACTCACATTTCGACAGCTTAGCATACAATTGTTTCTCTTTCAAAATTTGTAACACAATCCTCAAATGCTCTTCATGCTCCTCTTGAGACTTAGAGTAAATCAAAATATCGTCGATGAACACAACCACGAAACGATCTAACTACTCATGAAAAATACGATTCATGTATTCCATAAACACCCCCGGCGCATTAGAATCCCCGAATGGCATCACGGAATATTCGTAATGGCCATACCGTGTCCTAAAGGTCGTCTTTTGAATATCCTCTTCTTTCACACGAATCTGGTGATATCCCGATCTCAAATCAATCTTGCTAAAAACATGTGCACCAACCAATTGGTCCAACAAATCATCGATCCTTGGAAGTGGATACCTATTCTTAATTGTCACCTTATTCAATTGTCGATAATCAATGCATAACCGCATACTCCCATCCTTCTTCTTTACCAACAATACCGAAGCACCCCAAGGAGAAACACTTGGTCTTACAAATCTCTTGTCCAACAAGTCATTCAATTGCTTCTTCAATTCTACCAACTCCGATGCCGACATACGATACGGTGCCATCGAAATCGGTCTAGTACCCGGAACTAGATCAATAGAAAACTCAACTTCTCTTTCCGGCGGTACATGTAACACCCCCTTTCTATACCCCCAAATTATCACATAATTCACTTAGGCACATATGTGAAAGAAAAATTCGCTAGAGTACGATTAAAACATAGTATAAAAGAGGCATGTCACATCATACACGCATTTAATACAAACAACACCTGCTCATTAGATTGATATGCAACAGTGGGGTAACTTGCCACAGAGGAACTTTGTCCTTACACCCACATCTCAATATTTAGAATAAAAGCGGAAAATCCAAACATTGAAAACATCGAACATATATACATCAACCAGTATGATGCAACAACATCATTCATGTTTATATATACAAATTCATCAGCAAGATACATGTACAAATGTATCACAAAAGAATACTATACATCCTAGCTACCCGGTGCTACATATCAGAGCCAACCGACCAAAAGAATGAAGACATGCTTCACAAAAAGACCTCCAGCATACCTACTCTGCAATGCCTCATAGAGCATCATAAAACAGCAGAAGGGTGAGAAATATTATCATAATAACAATGCATATAATTATATATAACCATAAAAATACACATATTACATCTTCTCACCACAATTCATCACCTTTTCATCCATATACATCACTATGTATATATATATATAAATATCCACCAAGCATATTCGTCATGCACACTTTCACAATTCTCAATCATTTCGTATAAACATACACAATTATGTTCATTCAACAACACATCATTATAAAGATGATAAATGCAAATCATAGAGACCGACTCACGACTCTATGCAAATGCAATGCGGGTACCGACTCAATCATCACTAGTTCACTCAGGAACTCTGCTGGAACCATCGCTCGTTACCGAAGTAACTCCCCGTCGGGCCTACGATGTTCACCCATTGCTCACACCCCACATGGGCACACAATGTTTATGGATCGCTCACACCCGACATGGGCACACGACCCGATCGCTCACACCCCACACGGGCACACGATCTGATTGCTCACACCCCACATGGGCACACAATCATTCGTAATCATCGCTCACACCCCACATGGGCACACGACGTTACGACGGATTCTCATTAGAATCGCTCAACACAAGAATGTATTTCATGATGCTTCATATGCAAAATGACACAAGACATTCTTGAAATGCATACATATTCACAATATATTCATGCATTCATCTCATACAATCACATACAATCTATATACATTCACATCAATGCACTATTGTATGATTCACATTCAAACACACAGTCAAAACGGTAAAAGTTGCTAAATAGCACTATTCCCAACATTCCGACATAATTAAATCGGCTAACGATTTTCAAAACATCATAATCACAACGTACGGCTCAATAGCTTTCCAACGACACCAAGAATGTAAAAATCGGATACTCGGAACAAAAGTTACGGACTAAACCGAAAACGACATTTTGAAAAATCCCATTTTTACATTCCTCCTGTCCATACACGTATCACCCATGTCCATACGCGTACGGTGTAACGCCCCAATTTTGATTATTCCATTATTCCTGAGTCTTTTAATTTAATTGGGTGATAAATTATTTTATTTGTTAAATTGGTGTGTTAAATGCTATTTTACAGTTTTCGAGAGTTTTCGGGGAAATTAGAATGGAGGGTATTTTAGTCTTTTCTCAATTAATTATAAGTTAGAAATTTTGTGGAATTAGAATTGTGTGAGAAAAATGAATTAAATTGAGTTAGTGGAAAATGAGAGAAAAGAAATAGGAGAGAAAAGAAAATAGAAAGAAAAGAGAAAGAGAGAGGAATAGAGAAAGATAGAAAGAAAAAGGAGAGAAAGAAAAAAAGAGGAAGGGAAAAAAAGAGGAAAGAAGGAAAAACTTAGAAATTCATCAAGATCAATCAATTAGCAAGCTTGGAATCCGGGGTAAGGGTGTGAAACATTGTTATCTTATCAATGTATGTGATTATGTATGAATTGTTGTTGTTGTTGATGAATTTTGTGAGTTTTAGGGTATAACCCATTTTTGAGAAATTGATTGGAAATTGATCCAAAAGTGTGTAAACTCTTGTTGATTGTGTTCTTGTTGGTCTATACATGTTTAATGTGTATTGTTACACTTCAAACTGTTATTTTTCTGAATTTAGATGATGAATTGGTGAAGTTGGAGGTGGAAAAACGCATAACATTGTTCTGCAGAACTTTCTGGAAATTCCCTGGCCATACGCGTAAGGGGCATGTCCATACGCGTATGACCCATGGCGATACGCGTAACAATGGCCGATGGAAGGGTCAATACGCGTATGGAGGGTGGCTTTTCCCGGCCCTCTGGTGATACGCGTATGGGTGAGGGGCGTACGCGTATGGGTTTGGGAACGTGGAATTGTGAAGGAAATGGGTTCTGTCCGTACGCGTATGGACATGGGTGATACGCGTATGGACAGGAGGAATGTAAAAATGGGATTTTTCAAAATGTCGTTTTCGGTTTCGTCCGTAACTTTTGTTCCGAGTATTCGATTTTTACATTCTTGGTGTCATTGGAAAGCTATTGAGCTGTACGTTGTGATTATGATGTTTTTAAAATCGTTAGCCGATTTAATTATGTCGGAAAGTCGGGAATAGTGCTACGTAGCGACTTTTACCGTTTGACTGTGTGTTTGAATGTGAATCATACAATAGTGCATTGATGTGAATGTATATAGATTGTATGTGATTGTATGAGATGAATGCATGAATATATTGTGAATATGTATGCATTTCAAGAATGTCTTGTGTCATTTTGCATATGAAGCATCATGAAATACATTCTTGTGTTGTGCGATTCTAATGAGAATCCGTCGTAACGTCGTGTGCCCATGTGGGGTGTGAGCGATGATTACGAATGATTGTGTGCCCATGTGGGGTGTGAGCAATCGGATCGTGTGCCCGTGTGGGGTGTGAGAGATCGGGTCGTGTGCCCATGTGGGGTGTGAGCGATCCATAAACATTGTGTGCCCATGTGGGGTGTGAGCAATGGGTGAACATCGTAGGCCCGACAGGGAGTTACTTCGGTAACGAGCGATGGTTCCAGCAGAGTTCCTGAGTGAACTAGTGATGATTGAGTCGGTACCGCATTGCATTTGCATAGAGTCGTGAGTCGGTCTCTATGATTTGCATTTATCATCTTTATAATGATGTGTTGTTGAATGAACATAATTGTGTATGCTTATACGGAATGATTGAGAATTGTGAAAGTGTGCATGATGAATATGCTTGGTGGATATTTATATATATACATTGTGATGTATATGGATGAAAAGGTGATGAATTGTGGTGAGAAGGGGTAATATGTGTATTTTTATGTTTATATATAATTATATGCATTGTTATTATGATAATATTTCTCACCCTTCTGCTGTTTTATGATGCTCTATGAGGCATTGCAGAGTAGGTATGCTGGAGGTCTTTTTGTGAAGCGTGTCTTCATTATTTTGGTCGGTTGGCTCTGATATGTAGCACCGGGTAGCTAGGATGTATATTATTCTTTTGCGATACATTTGCATATGTATCTTGCTGATAAATTTGTGTATATAAACATGATGTTGCTTGTGATTCATACTGGATGATGTATATATATGTATATGTATATATGTATGATGTTATTCAATGTTTGGATTTTCCGCTTTTATTCTAAATATTGAGATGTGGGTGTAAGGACAAAGTTCCTCTGTGGCAAGTTACCCCACTGTTGCATATCAATCTAATGAGCAGGTGTTGTATGTATTAAATGCGTGTATGATGTGACATGTCTCTTTTATACTATGTTTTAATCGTACTCTGGAAAATTTTTCTTTCACATATGTGCCTAAGTGAATTATGTGATAATTTGGGGGTATAGAAAGGGGGTGTTACATACGGACAGAACCCATTTCCTTCACAATTCCACGTTCCCAAAACCCATACGCGTACGCCCTTCACCCATACGCGTATCACCAGAGGGCCGGGAAAAGCCACCCTCCATACGCGTATTGACCCTTCCATCGGCCATTGTTTCGCGTATCGCCTTGGCTCATACGCGTATGGACATGCCCCTTACGCGTATGGCCAGGGAATTTCCAGAAAGTTCTGCAGAACAATGTTCTGCGTTTTTCCACCTCCAACTTCACCAATTCATCATCTAAATTCAGAAAAACAACAGTTTGAAGTGTAACAATACATATTAAACATGTATAGACCAACAAGAACACAATCAACAAGAGTTTACACACTTTTGGATCAATTTCCAATCAATTTCTCAAAAATGGGTTATACCCTAACACTCACAAAATTCATCAACAACAACAACAATTCATACATAATCACATACATTGATAAGATAACAATGTTTCACACCCTTACCCGGATTCCAAGCTTGCTAATTGATTGATCTTGATGAATTTCTAAGTTTTTCCTCCTTTCCTCTTCTTTTCTCTTCCTCTTCTTTCTTTCTCTCCTATTTCTTTCTATCTTTCTCTATTTCTCTCTATTTCTCTTTTCTTTCTATTTTCTTTTCTCTCCTTTTTCTTTTCTCTCATTTTCCACTAAATCAATTTAATTCATTTTTTTCTCACACAATTCTAATTCCACAAAATTTCTAACTTATAATTAATTGAGAAAAGACTAAAATACCCTCCATTCTAATTTCCCCGAAAACTCTCGAAAACGGTAAAATAACATTTAACACACCAATTTAACAAATAAAATAATTTATCACCCAATTAAATTAAAAGACTCAAGAATAATGGAATAATCAAAATCGGGGCGTTACAGTACATCCTTAATATCCTCAGGAAACACTTCTGGAAAATCACACACAACAGGAAACACATCAAGTGACACTTGACTATCCACAGACAATGATGCAAACAAACCAAACAATTGAGCTTCGTCCGCTAAAAGTTTCTTCAACTCTGTAGTGGATAAGAAACTCTCATCTTCATCCTCTTCCAAAGAAGGAAACCTCACTAACTTGTGATAACAATCTATATGAACTCTATTAAATTGCAACCAATTCATACCTAAGACCACATCCAACCCTTCCAACGGCAAACACACTAAGTCCATCTCAAAGTCTTTACCATAAATGGTTAAAGGACAACTCAAACAAACCAAAGAAGTAGTTACTGACCCCATTGCTGGAGTATCAATAACCATCTTACCATCCATCAGGGACAACACAAGATTCAAACGATTCGCGCACTCAGAAGAAATAAACGAATGAGTCGCTCCCGTGTCAATAATAGCAACTAGAGGTGTACTATTAATAAAGCAAGTACCTTTAATCAGACGGTCTGCACTGGAAGTTTGAGTTCCCGCCAAAGAAAATACTTTCCCACCAGTTGGAGCTTTCTTCGGATTCGGACACGTCGTGCTAATGTGACCAGGTTCCCCACAATTAAAACATTTCACCACATTCCTTCTACAATCAGTAGTAGCATGCCCAAGGCCTCCACAGTTAGAACATCTCACCACTGTCTTCCCACACTCAAATGATTTATGACCCATTTCACCACACTTGTAACACTTAATGGGACCAGAACCTCCTCCTCCAGATCTCTTCTGAAAGTTTCCCCTATGCTTGCCCCTATCAGCGGGTGTCACATAAGGTCCACTTCTAGCTTGTTGTTTTCCCTTCCTCTCATTCAAACTTTTATAATGTGTAGAACGAGCCTTGCTATCTTCCTCGAAGGTTCTACAACATTCCGTCAAATCCGAAAACCTTCTTATTCTTTGATATCCCACAGCTTGTTTAATCTCAGGACGCAAACCATTCTCATATTTAATACACTTTGAGAACTCAGCAGTAATCGCGACATAATGAGGATGGAATTGAACCAACTCCACAAACTTAGCAGTATAGTCCACCACGGACATACTACCTTGTTTCAATTCAAGGAAGTCCATCTCCTTCTTCCCTTTCACACTTTCAGGGTAATACTTCCTTAAGAACTCAGTACGAAATAAATCCCAAGTTACCTCTTCGTCATCCACCTCAAGAACTTGACGCATACCGACCCACCAATCGTCGGCTTCTTCCTTCAGCATGTGAGACCCAAGCCTCACCTTATTCTCTTCCGCACAGTCCATGACTCTGAAGATTTTTTCAATCTCTTTCAACCAAAGTTGAGCACCATCGGGATCAAATCTTCCTTTGAAGACCGGTGGTTGATTCTTCCTGAACTCGTCATTAGCATTCACATTCGGCGCACCTTGCACCGCCCTAGCCATTGCTTCCAAAGCAGCAGCCATCGCATTGTCGTTTCTACCAGCCATATTCTGATCATTCCCAAAAATGACAGCAAGGTTAAACAACAGTTCAACCAACACAACAACAAGGCAAACACAACTGACTCAACTCTGGCTCTGATACCACTTAATGTAACACCCTCTTTCTATACCCCCAAATAATCACATAATCATTTAGGCACATATTAAAATTTCGTCAGAGTATAATTTTAAACATGGTATAAAAGAGGTATATCACATTATACATTAAATTAAAACATTCAACACCTGCTCAACAATTAATATGCAACAGTGGGGTAACTTTGCAACAGTGGAACTCAGTCCTTACACCCACATCTCAATATTTAGAATAAAAGCGGAAAATCTAAACATTGAATCACAACTAACATATATACATATCATATATACATCATCAAGTATTATCTCCCAACAGAATTCATGTTTACATAAACATTCATCAACAAGATACATATACAATGTATCACAAAAGAATCATAGCCTCCTAGCTACCCGGTGTTACATATCAGAGCCGACCGACCAAAAGAATGAAGACACACTTCATAAAAAGACCACCAGCATACCTACTCTGCAATGCCTCATAGAGCATTATAAAACAGCAGAAGGGTGAGAAATATTATCATAATAACAATGCATATAATTATATATGTTACATAAAAATACTCATATTCCACATTCTCACCACAATTCATCACATCTCACTCATACACATCGCAATGTATACATACATATTCGAACCAAGCATATACCTCATGCATATTTTCACAATTCTTATCAATCCACATAAACATACACATATATGTTTATTCATCAAAGCACCATTTTAAAGATGATAAATGCAAATCATAGAGACCAACTCACGACTCTATGCAAATGCAAGACGGTACCGACTTAATCATCACAAGTTCACTCAGGAACTCTGCTGGAACCATCGCTCGTTACATCACTGTAACTCCCCGTCGGGCATACGATGTTCCCCATCGCTCACACCTCTTATTTTTAAGGCACACGATCCAATCTGATCGCTCACACCTCTTATTTTTAAGGCACACGACGTTTATGGATCGCTCACACCTCTTTGTCTAAGGCACACGACCCGATCGCTCACACCTCTTTGTATAAGGCACACGATCGCCTATACCCATTGCTCACACCTCTTATTTTTAAGGCACACGATCCATCCGATCGCTCACACCCCTTATTTTTAAGGCACACGATGTTATAGCGGATTCTCATAAGAATCCCTCAACACAAGAATGCACATCATTATGCTTCACACGCAAATGACTCAAAACATTCTTGAAATGCATACATATTCACAATATGTTCATGCATTCTTCTCATACAAGTACATACAATCTATATACATTCACATCAATGCACTATTGTATGGTTCACATCCAAACAGACGTTCAAAACGGTAAAAGTCGCTAAATAACACTATTCCCGACTTTTCCGACTTATATAATCGGCTAACAATCTCCAAATCATCATAATAAGAAAAAGCATTTCATAAGCTTCCTAATGCATCAAACCACGCCTCAAACCGAACCACAGATCAAAAGTTATGCAGAAAACAAAATTACACGAACAGCACTGTTCGCTGGGCGAACCTCCCTCGCGAGCATTCGCTGGCTCCTTCGCTAGGCGAACATCCCTCGCGAGCATTCGCTAGCTCCTTCGCTAGGCGAATATTCCAGCGAACCAACTGTTAGATAAAAACAGACACAAGGTTCGCTAGGCGAACCCCTTGGCGAACCAAGGCAGCAACTACCCACATTCAAAACACCCAAACTTCGCTAGGAGAACAACTCAGCGAACCTTCGCTGACCTTCGCCAACTGGTTCGCTAGGCGAACCCGCGAAAACCTCACTCGCCACCGCTTCGCCCCAGGTTCGCTAGGCGAACCAAGGAAAACCCCGAATTTTCCTGCGCTGTCAAAACCCCAAAAATCCATATTTTTCCAATCAAAACCTTTCCAAAACACCATATATCAATCAGAACCCAATACAATCATGGTAACCAATATTCTACCACATTTACGTCGATTTCCAACCGCGAAAACATCGATTTCTCAAAATCACTCTAAAATGGAAAACTATGAAAACACCACCAACAATCCAATACACACATACATAATCATACATAATGATACACATTGATAAGATAATAAGATTTCACACCCTTACCCGATTAAATCGATTCCTAGAAGTTGTTTTTCTTGATTTTCCTCTTCTCCTTCTCTTTTTCTCCTCTTCCTCTTTCTTTCTCTCCTTTTTCTCTCTATTCTCCTTTCTATCTCTTTCTCTTCTATTTCCTTTCTATTTTCCACTCAAATACAATTAATTCATTTTCTCACAAAATTCTACACTTAATCATTTTTCCAACAATTTTTACTAAATTTCTAACTTACTAATAATTGAGAAATGTCTAAAATACCGTCCATTATAATTTTCCCGAAAACTCTCAAAACGGTCAAATATCATAACACGTCAACATAGCATATTAACATACCAATTTCACAAATAAAATAATTTATCACTCAATTTAAATAAAAGACTCAACAAAATGGGAATAATTGGAATCGGGGCGTTACAGCTACCACTTTGTAAACCGAGCTAATCAGGGAGATAGGCCTATATTCATCAAGATTCTGTGGGCTACCGTTTTTAGGAATGAGGACAAGAAAAGAGGATACAAGAACCTTGTGCACACACTCACCTTCAAAGAACTCCAAGATGCATTTTACAAAATCGTGACCAACTAAGTTCCAACATTTTTTAAAAAATTCAAAACAATAGCCATCCGGGCCTGGGCTACGATCCCCTGCGCAATCAAAAACAACCCTTCTAACCTCAGCTGCATCAATAGGTTGTTCAAGCTCTAATCTGTCCTGGTCAGAAAACCTTTTGAAACCAGAACTTCCAATAGGTGGGAAAGGTCTTCTTACCTTGCTGAATCTTTTTTGGAAGTGGTGACTAACCGCTGACTTAACACCTTCGACGTCCTCGACATTGGATCCATTAACCCAAACAGAAGGAATCGTGTTCTGAAATATCCTTTTCTTTAACGCAGCATGAAAAAACTGTGTTGAGATCCCCTTCCTCATTCCATTTCAAACGAGACTTCTGCTTAATAATACTTTCCTCTAAATTTCGTTGTCTAGCAATAGCAACAAAAATTATAAATCATCTTATTTGTACACTAATAGTCCGAAGAATATCAATCGTCCTATTAAGTGATATATATGCCATTAGGCATTATTGCTCAGAGAAGTGTAGGTTTATAGTCTTACATTGAGGTTAAAAGTTTTTATATATGACACCATTTCACAACCAAATTACTATTATTTAGTTCAGGCTTTCTTAGGAACCATAATTCCAAATTGTATTTAACAATAGCTAAGTGTTATCATATCAAGCATCAAGCATGCATGTATATACTCCAAACCAGATTATGCTAAAAGATTTGTTTCATCAAGTTATTGAATATATTGGACATTAGCGCTGCATTCGTACAAACCTGGCACTTACAAACCAAGAACTTAAATATTTTAACAGTCCTAATTTCAGAGCAAAGAAGAGTAACATCAGCAAATTTGGCACTCAATAATTCACAATCACATATAAGTCATGACATGGAACATGACATTTTAAATAAACAATCCAATAATTATCACCATTAATTTATAGTTTTTCTATGGCATGTATGACATAAAAAACAAGTGTGTCACTCATTGTGGGAGAGAGAGTAATATTTATCGTGAGATACCATTTCAACTTGAATAGTTAATATTGTAAAATGTATTATAAAACCAAACGAAAAAGAAGGCTTCAAACATCGAATAGCTAAACGAAATTTCAAAAAGCATTATATGTCAACGAAAAATGATTTAGCCATCTGCCAAATTCTTTGACATTCCACGCCAGCAAGCTTCCCTCGACGTAAGATAACTTACAATTCAGTAAAATCAAACCAACGTTGCATTTACATCTTTAATTCCATAAAACTCCTCCGCCCGTCTTTCAATGTATTGAAGACAATGTGTTTTGAATCTCTGCATTCATGTCAAAGGAGTCATAAATTTCAATTTAGTTCACAAAATAAATTATGAAAATAATAGCTTAGATAGATGACAGGCCCCAATAATTAAAAATCAAATGGGCAACCGCCGAATAATCCAAAAACAACAAAGATTAGTCGGGGATTTCTGATATTCCACCCCACCTCCTAAGTTCTCCATGTTGCTCAAAATATAACCAGGTGGTGTTCTTATTTTTCTCAATGATGGCCTTGATAATACCATTGAGGGAACTATGTTAGGATGCACTTTATAACACCATCCTATTTCGATCTCTCTTAATTGTGTGCTGTTTTCTAACACATGCTTCACTCCCTTCTTTGTAACATGTTGACAAAAGTTCAGTGAGAGTTGCAAAAGTCCAGGGCAAGCCTTTGAGATTATACAGAGTTGTTCATCATCAACTCTTGTATGGGATAAGTTCAACACCTCTAATTTGGGAAATTCAAAGTCCACTCTTGATGAGTTGATTAAGTTCGAACGTCTTAGGTTGGTGTTACTTAAGTCGAGTATTTGTAGTAACGGGAAACAATCTGCAATGAGGGACAAGTCGTAGTTAGTAGTTACAGTCAAAATCAATGCTGGAACAAGTGAGAGAGGTCAAAGTTGTAATATTTTGGGATAAAGCTCTCAATCCATTTTCGGGAAAGCAGAGTTGTTTGGAGAAATCGAGAGATGTAATTTTCCATGGAAAACGAGAGATTTGGGGTATAAGTGTGTCGAGGTCGTTGCAGAAGCGCGGGAAGTTGAGGGAAGTGAGATTGGTGAACCTTTGAAAGTAGCTAGAGATGAAAGGTAGGGCTGGAAGGTCTAGAGTGAGAGAGAAACGGAGACTGTTAGTGATAGAGAGGAAGCGTTTGGAAACAACGGAAAGAGTTAGGGTAAAACATTAAGTGTTAGGGTAAAACATTATATATAGGTTTCAGGGGAAATTCAAATTCGCACAGTAAACTGACGTGTTGTTTCCTGGTCTTCACGTTACAATTATAAGTGGGTTTCACTTCTGACAGAAATCAACTTTGAATTATATTCGCGGAACAATTTGATTTTCTCATTAAAGACTATAACTTTTTCAGGAGACATATTATAATAATAAATTAAACATACTATCTCTAACACCCCTTTCTATACCCCCAAATAATTAATTAAATCATTTAGGCACGTATTGAAAATTTTATCAGAGTATAATTGCAAACACGGCATAAAAAGGTATGTCACATTATGCTTGAAATTAAAACACATACAATACCTGTTCAAAATGATATGCAACAGTGGGGTAACTTTCAACAATCAAGGATCTCAGTCCTTATACCCACATGTCAACATTTAGAATAAAAGCGGAAACATCTAAACATTGATTCAAAAACATATATACATATATATATATATATATATATATATATATATATATATATATATATATATATATATATATATCATACCCCAATAGTAGTCACCAATATCATTCATGTTTACATAAACATTCATCAGCTAGATACATGTACAAAAGTATCACAAAAGCTCATAAACACATCCTAGCTACCCGGTGCTACATGTCAGAGCCAGACGACCAAAAAGGAAATGAAGCCACGCTTCACAAAAGACCACCAGATACCTAATCTGCAATGCCTCATAGAGCATCATAAAACAGCAGAAGGGTGAGAAATATTATCATAATAACGTTGCATATAATTATATATCTCAACATATAATACACATATACCACATTCTCACCACAACTCATCACTATGCATGTATATATACATATAACACCAAACATATACCATAAATCAAATACACGGCATAACAATCCGTAATTAACGCATCCTTCACATAGGCATATTCATTCAGGCTCAAATACATGTATCCCCAATACATCTCAATTCATCACCATTCATTCAACATAACACACATACATGTTTATTCACCAATGTATCATTACAAAGATACAACTCTTATCGCCATTCATCACATCTTACTCAATATACATCGCAAGGAATATATATATATAACCAAGCATATTCCTCATTGTAACAGCCCGATTATAATTATCTCCATTTTGTGCTAATTTGTATTATTTTGTTGAGTCTTTTATTTAATTGGCCAATAATTATGTTATTTGTGATATTGGTGTGTGAATATGTTATGTTTGCATATTATGTGATTTTACCGTTTTTGAGAGTTTGCGGGGAATATTAGATTGGAGGGTATTTTAGATATTTCACATTTAATGATAGTTAGTT
Source organism: Lathyrus tuberosus (assembly GCA_022829125.1). NCBI lineage: Eukaryota > Viridiplantae > Streptophyta > Magnoliopsida > Fabales > Fabaceae > Lathyrus > Lathyrus tuberosus. Next base: position 1,991,262 of record JALAZF010000446.1, read on the forward strand.
AGTTAGTAGATATTTTGAGAAAATATAAAGAAATAGAAAGAAAGAAAAGTATAAGAAAGAAAAAGAATAGAAATAGAAAGTTAGAGGTGAGAAAGAGAGAAAAACAGAATTTTGAGAGAAAAAGGAGAAAAGAGAAGAGCAAAGAGAAAAGTGTGGAAAATCACCAAGATCAATCTTTCGGAGTCGATTTAATCGGGTAAGGGTGTGAAACATTGTTATCCTAACTTTGTGTATGATTATGTATGTGTTTTGTGTAGATGTTTTGGTTGGTTTCCATATGTTTTCGTTTATGCCGTATTTGACGGAATCGATAGAAACCGATGTTTTTACGGTCGAAAAGTCGTATAAATACATGTGTTAGTTGGATATATGTATGTGAGCTGTTGTTTAAAGTTTCATGAAGTTTGGTTATGTTTCGGTTAGTTTTCGGTATGTTTCCGTTGTTGTTTCCGTTTAGGTCGAATTGTAGGAAATCGATAGAAACCGATGTTTTCACGGTCAGAATTCGAAATAAATTACGTAGTTGTATCGAGTAAGGTTAGGTCGTCGTATAACGTGTTTTTTATTCGATTTGGTGATGTTTGGAAATTCTGGTTTTTGAAAGGTGGAAATTTAATCGAGAAATCGAACGTCGTAGAAATTTCGTTTATGCGTTCTAAATTGTTCTTATGTATTTAGTGGTTGTGCGTATATGTTTGTTTCGGTGAAAATGTTCGATTTAGTCGAGTTTCGGGCATTTCGGAAAAGTTACAGCAAGTGTGTAAATTGAGAAATCTGATTTTTGTAAAAAACAGAGCTATGAATCGACACATAAAAGCTATGTATCGATACGAAATGGGTTATGTATCGATACATAACCCTTATGCATCGATACATACAGTAGAAATTAGAGAAAACAGCATTTTCACTACAGCATGTGTCGACACATGTGAGCTATGTATCGATACATGTTGCTTTTCGTATCGATACATAAGCCTATGTATCGATACATACTGTGCTGAATCAGAAAATTCTGGTTTGTCGGGGAAACTTCGGAAATTCATATCTCTTGAACCGTAAGTCGGTTTTGACCCCCGTTCGAAGCGTTGGGAAGCTAACGAGATGTTCTTTCTAGGAAAAATGGTTTTGAGGTCTAAACCTGGTCCAATTGGAACATAATTTTCGAACCGTTTCATAGTGTCGGGCCTCCGATTTATGTTTTCACGTTATTTTGAAATATACATATCTTCTTCGTTGTTTATCGGATTTAAGTGTTATTTATATCGAATCGAAGCTGTGGATGAGTACTTTTTGATGATGATGGAAAATATTATTTTTAGCCGACTTTTAACCGACTTTTCCGGTAAACCGTAAATCGAATTGTTTGGTTATTTGTGAGAACGTTCGGTTGCCGTTTGGCACAATTGATGTGAATGTATGTGGATTGTGTGTGATGAATGCATGACTATATTGTGAATAGGTATGCATGTCAAGAGTGTCATGAGTCATGTTGTATGTGAAGCATTATGATTGCATTCTTGCATTGTGGGATTCTAAGATGAATCCGTTGTAACGTCGTAAGCCTTTTGAGAGGTGGGGGCGATGATTACAAATGATTGTAAGCCTTTTGAGAGGTGGGAGCAATCGGATTGTAAGCCTTTTGAGAGGTGGGAGCAATCCATAAACATTGTAAGCCTTTTGAGAGGTGGTAGCAATGGGTGAACATCGTATGCCCGACGGGGAGTTACACTAAGTAACGAGCGATGGTTCCAATAAGTTCTTCAATTGAACTTGAGATGAAATGAGTCGGTACCGCATTGCATTTGCATAGAGTCGTGAGTCGGTCTCTATGATTTGCATTGGTCATCCTTGTATCTGTGCATGGGTGAATGAACATGAATATATGTGTTTATGTTGAATGATAAGTATTGTGATGAATATGCTTGGTTTTGTCTATAATATATATATATATATATATATATATATATGCCTTGCGATGTATATTGAATGGGAGGTGATGAATTGTGATAAGAATTGTATCATTGTAATGATGCATTGAAGAATGAATATAATATGTATGTTTATGTGGAATGGTAGAATGGTGAGAATGTGTTATGTGTATACTTTTGTGTTGAGATATATGATTATATGCATTGTTATTATGATAATATTTCTCACCCTTCTGCTGTTTTATGATGCTCTACGAGGCATTGCAGATTAGGTATCTGGTGGTCTTTTGTGAAGTGTGTCTTCATACCTTTTTGGTCGGTTGGCTCTGATATGTAGCACCGGGTAGCTAGGACGTTTTGATCTTATTATGATGCATTTGCATATGTATCTTGCTGATGAATTTGTGTATATAAACATGATGTATATATATATATATGTTGATGTATATATGTGGTTGTTTCCAATATTTTAGATGTTTCCGCTTTTATTCTAAATATTGAGATGTGGGTATAAGGACTGAGATCCTTTGTTGTTTGAAAGTTACCCCACTGTTGCATATCTTTGTGAGCAGGTGTTGTATGTGTTTAATTTCAAGCATAATGTGACATACCTTTTTATGCCGTGTTTACAATTATACTCTGATGAAATTTCCAATACGTGCCTAAATGATTTATTTGATTATTTGGGGGTATAGAAAGGGGGTGTTACATTAAGTGGTATCAGAGCCAAGGTTGAGTCAGTCGTGTCTGTCTCGTTGTTGTGTTGGTTGAACTGTTGTGTAACCTTTGTTGTTATTTTTGGGAGTGATCAGAATATGGCTGGTAGAAACGATAATGCGATGGCTGCTGCTATGGAAGCATTGGCTAGGGCGGTGCAGGGTGCGCCGAATGTAAGTGCTAATGAAGAGTTCAGGAAGAATCAACCACCGGTCTTCAAAGGAAGATTTGATCCTGATGGTGCTCAACTTTGGCTGAAAGAGATTGAAAGAATCTTCAGAGTCATGGATTGTGCAGAAGAGAATAAGGTGAGGCTTGGATCTCACATGCTGAGGGAAGAAGCCGACGATTGGTGGGTCGGTATGCGTGAAATTCTTGAGGTGGATAATGAAGAGATAACTTGGGAATTGTTTCGTACCGAGTTTTTGCTGAAGTATTACCCTGAAAGTGTGAAAGGGAAGAAAGAGATGGAATTCCTGGAATTGAAACAAGGTGGTATGTCAGTGGTGGACTATACTGCTAAGTTTGTGGAATTGGTTCAATTTCATTCTCATTATGCTGCGATTACTGCTGAGTTCTCAAAGTGTATTAAATATGAGAATGGTTTGCGTCCTGAGATTAAGCAAGCTGTGGGATATCAAAGGATTAGGAGGTTTTCGGATTTGACTGAATGTTGTAGAATCTTCGAGGAAGATAGCAAAGCTCGTTCTACACATTACAAGAGTGTGAATGAGAGGAGAGGGAAACAGCAAGCTAGAAGTGGACCTTATGTGACCCCCGCTGATAAGGGTAAATATAAGGGAAACTTTGATAAGAGATCTAGAGGAGGAAGTTCTGGGTTCATTAAGTGTTTCAATTGTGGTGGAATGGGTCATAAAGCAACTGAGTGTAGAAAGGTCGTTGGGAGATGTTCTAACTGTGGAGGTATTGGGCATTCTACTGCTGAGTGTAGGAGGAATATGGTGAAGTGTTTTAACTGTGGAGAAGTGGGTCACATTAGTACTAAGTGTACTAAGCCGAAACAAGCTCAAGCGGGCGGAAAGGTGTTTGCATTGGCGGGGACTCAGACCACTAGTGCAGACCGTTTGATTAAAGGTACATGCTTTATTAATAGTACACCTTTAGTTGCTGTTATTGATACGGGAGCGACTCATTCATTTATTTCGGCTGAGTGCGCGAAGCGTTTGAATCTTGCGTTGTCTTTGATGGGTTTTGAGATGGTTATTGAGACTCCTGCTTCAGGGTCGGTAACTACGTCTTTGGTGTGTGTAAGTTGTCCTTTAACCATTTATGGTAAAGACTTCATTATGGATTTAGTGTGTTTGCCGTTGGAGGGATTGGATGTAATCTTGGGTATGAACTGGTTGCAATTTAATCGAGTTCATATAGATTGATATCATAAGTTGGTAAGGTTTCCTTCTTTGGAAGATAATGAAGATGAGAGTTTTCTATCTACTAAAGAGTTGAAGAAACTTTTAGAGGATGAAGCTCAATTGTTTGGTTTGTTTGCATCATGGTCAGTGGAGAGTAAGATTGGTATTGATGTGTTTCCAGTGGTGTGTGATTTTCCAGAAGTGTTTCCGGAGGATATTACGGATGTACCGCCGGAAAGAGAAGTTGAGTTCTCTATTGATCTAGTTCCTGGCACTAGACCGATTTCGATGGCACCGTATCGTATGTCGGCATCGGAGTTGATAGAATTGAAGAAGCAGTTGAATGACTTGTTGGACAAAAGATTTATAAGGCCAAGTGTTTCTCCTTGGGGTGCTCCGGTATTGTTGGTAAAGAAAAAGGATGGAAGTATGCGGTTATGTATTGATTATCGACAGTTGAACAAGGTGACAATTAAGAACAAGTATCCGCTTCCAAGGATTGATGATTTGATGGACCAATTGGTTGGTGCGCGTGTCTTTAGTAAGATTGATTTGAGATCGGGATATCACCAAATTCGTGTGAAAAGCGAGGATATTCAGAAGACGGCATTTAGGACACGGTATGGTCATTACGAATATTCCGTGATGCCATTCGGGGTTTCTAATGCGCCGGGGGTGTTTATGGAATACATGAATCGTATTTTTCATGAACAGTTGGATCGTTTTGTGGTTGTGTTCATCGATGATATTTTGATTTATTCTAAGTCTCAAGAAGAGCATGAAGAGCATTTGAGAATTGTGTTGCAAATTTTGAGAGAGAAACAATTATATGCTAAGTTGTCAAAATGTGACTTTTGGCTATCCGAAGTAAGTTTTCTTGGACATGTTATCTCCGGGAGTGGTATTAGTGTTGATCCATCTAAGATTGATGCGGTGATGCAGTGGGAGACTCCTAGGTCGGTTACGGAAATTCGAAGCTTTTTAGGCTTGGCGGGTTATTATCGGAGGTTTATAGAGGGATTTTCGAAGTTGGCACTTCCGTTAACGCAATTGACTTGTAAAGGAAAGGCTTTCATTTGGGATATAGATTGTGAAAAGAGTTTCATGGAGCTAAAAAGAAGGTTGACAACGGCTCCGCTCTTGATTTTGCCGAGTCCTAATGAACCATTTGTTGTATATTGTGATGCTTCATTGATTGGTTTAGGTGGTGTTTTGATGCAAGATGGAAAAGTTGTGGCATATGCTTCAAGACAATTGAGGGTGCATGAAAAGAATTATCCTACGCATGACTTGGAGTTAGCGGCGGTGGTGTTTGTTTTGAAAATTTGGAGGCATTACCTTTATGGTGCAAGATTTGAAGTTTTTAGTGATCACAAAAGCTTAAGATATTTATTTGATCAGAAAGAATTGAACATGAGACAACGAAGATGGTTAGAGCTTTTGAAGGATTTTGATTTTAGTTTGAATTACCATCCGGGTAAGGCGAATGTGGTAGCCGATGCCTTAAGTCGAAAGTTGTTACATATGTCCGCATTAATGATGACAGAATGGGAACTTTTGGAGGATTTCAGAGATTTGAGTTTGGTTTGTGAAATGACGCCGCGAAGTGTGAGACTTGGTATGTTGCATGTTACGAATGATTTTCTTGCAACGGTTAGTGAAAAGCAAAAGTTGGATTTGAAGTTCGTTGATTTAATGATGAATGAGAATGAGGATTTCAAGGTTGATAACTTTGGAGTTTTGAGATTCCGTGGTCGTATTTGTATACCCGACGACGCGGAGTTGAAAAAGATGATTTTAGAGGAAGGACACCGAAGTAATTTAAGTATTCATCCGGGTGCGAATAAGATGTATCAAGATTTGAAGAAGATCTTTTGGTGGTCCGGTTTAAAGAGAGATGTGGCTCGATTTGTGTATGCGTGTTTGACTTGTCAAAAGTCGAAGGTGGAACATCAGAAGCCTAGTGGTTTGTTGCAACCGTTGGATATTCCGGAATGGAAATGGGATAGTATATCGATGGATTTTGTTATGGGATTGCCGAATACGCAAAGAGGTCATAATGCTATTTGGGTGATTGTAGATAGGCTTACTAAATCTGCTCACTTTATTCCAATTGACATTAGTTATCCTTTGGAGAAGTTAGCCGAGATTTATGTTCGTGTGATTGTGAAGTTACATGGAGTTCCTAAGAGTATTGTATCAGATCGAGATCCGAGATTTACATCGAGATTTTGGGTGAGTTTACAAGAGGCTTTGGGTTCTAAGCTAAGATTGAGTTCGGCTTACCATCCGCAAACAGATGGTCAAACCGAGAGGACGATTCAATCGTTGGAGGATTTGTTGCGTGCTTGTGTGCTAGAGCAAGGTGGTGCTTGGGATAGTTATTTAGCGTTGATTGAGTTCACCTATAATAACAGTTTTCATTCGAGTACTGGTATGGCACCATTTGAGGCTTTGTATGGTCGGAGATGTCGAACACCTTTGTGTTGGCATGAAACTGGTGAGAGGGCGATTGTTGGACCGGAATTGGTACAAGAAACGACGGAGAAAGTGAAGTTTATTAGAGAGAAGATGAAAGCTTCTCAAAGTAGACAAAAGAGCTATCATGACAAGAGAAGGAAAGATCTTGAGTTTCAAGAAGGCGACCATGTGTTTTTGAGAGTTACACCGGTTACGGGTGTGGGTCGTGCTTTGAAGTCGAAGAAGTTGACTTCTCGTTTTATTGGTCCGTATCAGATTACTGCACATGTTGGCGCTGTGGCTTATCGTGTGGCGTTGCCTCCGAATCTTTCGAATTTGCATGACATTTTCCATGTTTCGCAACTTCGGAAGTATGTTCCGGATCCGTCACATATTATTCCTATGGACGAGGTAGAAGTGAGAGATAATCTTACGGTTGAAGTTTTACCGATTAAGATTTTGGATCGTGGAGTTAAGAAGCTAAGAGGCAAGGATATTGCGCTTGTGAAAGTAGCGTGGGGAGGCGCTTCAGAGGGCAATATGACTTGGGAATTGGAAAGTGGGATGCGCGAGTCGTATCCGGAGTTGTTTGAATTAGGTAATATTTTCGAGGACGAAAATTTCAAAAGTGGGGGAGAGTTGTAACAGCCCGATTATAATTATCTCCATTTTGTGCTAATTTGTATTATTTTGTTGAGTCTTTTATTTAATTGGGCAATAATTATGTTATTTGTGATATTGGTGTGTGAATATGTTATGTTTGCATATTATGTGATTTTACCGTTTTTGAGAGTTTGCGGGGAATATTAGATTGGAGGGTATTTTAGATATTTCACATTTAATGATAGTTAGTTAGTTAGTAGATATTTTGAGAAAATATAAAGAAATAGAAAGAAAGAAAAGTATAAGAAAGAAAAAGAATAGAAATAGAAAGTTAGAGGTGAGAAAGAGAGAAAAACAGAATTTTGAGAGAAAAAGGAGAAAAGAGAAGAGCAAAGAGAAAAGTGTGGAAAATCACCAAGATCAATCTTTCGGAGTCGATTTAATCGGGTAAGGGTGTGAAACATTGTTATCCTAACTTTGTGTATGATAATGTATGTGTTTTGTGTGGATGTTTTGGTTGGTTTCCATATGTTTTCGTTTATGCCGTATTTGACGGAATCGATAGAAACCGATGTTTTTACGGTCAAAAAGTCGTATAAATACATGTGTTAGTTGGATATATGTATGTGAGCTGTTGTTTAAAGTTTCATGAAGTTTGGTTATGTTTCGGTTAGTTTTCGGTATGTTTCCGTTGTTGTTTCCGTTTAGGTCGAATTGTAGGAAATCGATAGAAACCGATGTTTTCACGGTCAGAATTCGAAATAAATTACGTAGTTGTATCGAGTAAGGTTAGGTCATCGTATAACGTGTTTTTTATTCGATTTGGTGATGTTTGGAAATTCTGGTTTTTGAAAGGTGGAAATTTAATCGAGAAATCGAACGTCGTAGAAATTTCGTTTATGCGTTCTAAATTGTTCTTATGTATTTAGTGGTTGTGCGTATATGTTTGTTTCGGTGAAAATGTTCGATTTAGTCGAGTTTCGAGCATTTCGGAAAAGTTACAGCAAGTGTGTAAATTGAGAAATCTGATTTTTGTAAAAAACAGAGCTATGAATCGACACATAAAAGTTATGTATCGATACGAAATGGGTTATGTATCGATACATAACCCTTATGCATCGATACATACAGTAGAAATTAGAGAAAACAACATTTTCACTACAGCATGTGTCGACACATGCGAGCTATGTATCGATACATGTTGCTTTTCGTATCGATACATAAGCCTATGTATCGATACATACTGTGCTGAATCAGAAAATTCTGGTTTGTCGGGGAAACTTTGGAAATTCATATCTCTTGAACCGTAAGTCGGTTTTGACCCCCGTTCGAAGCGTTGGGAAGCTAACGAGATGTTCTTTCTAGAAAAAATGGTTTTGAGGTCTAAACCTGGTCCAATTGGAACAGAATTTTCGAACCGTTTCATAGTGTCGGGCCTCCGATTTATGTTTTCACGTTATTTTGAAATATACATATCTTCTTCGTTGTTTATCGGATTTAAGTGTTATTTATATCGAATCGAAGCTGTGGATGAGTACTTTTTGATGATGATGGAAAATATTATTTTTAGCCGACTTTTAACCGACTTTTCTGGTAAACCGTAAATCGAATTGTTTGGTTATTTGTGAGAACGTTCGGTTGCCGTTTGGCACAATTGATGTGAATGTATGTGGATTGTATGTGATGAATGCATGACTATATTGTGAATAGGTATGCATGTCAAGAGTGTCATGAGTCATGTTGTATGTGAAGCATTATGATTGCATTCTTGCATTGTGGGATTCTAAGATGAATCCGTTGTAACGTCGTAAGCCTTTTGAGAGGTGGGGGCGATGATTACAAATGATTGTAAGCCTTTTGAGAGGTGGGAGCAATCGGATTGTAAGCCTTTTGAGAGGTGGGAGCAATCCATAAACATTGTAAGCCTTTTGAGAGGTGGTAGCAATGGGTGAACATCGTATGCCCGACGGGGAGTTACACTAAGTAACGAGCGATGGTTCCAATAAGTTCTTCAATTGAACTTGAGATGAAATGAGTCGGTACCCGCATTGCATTTGCATAGAGTCGTGAGTCGGTCTCTATGATTTGCATTGGTCATCCTTGTATCTGTGCATGGGTGAATGAACATGAATATATGTGTTTATGTTGAATGATAAGTATTGTGATGAATATGCTTGGTTTTGTCTATAATATATATATATATATATATATATATATATATATGCCTTGCGATGTATATTGAATGGGAGGTGATGAATTGTGATAAGAATTGTATCATTGTAATGATGCATTGAAGAATGAATATAATATGTATGTTTATGTGGAATGGTAGAATGGTGAGAATGTGTTATGTGTATACTTTTGTGTTGAGATATATGATTATATGCATTGTTATTATGATAATATTTCTCACCCTTCTGCTGTTTTATGATGCTCTACGAGGCATTGCAGATTAGGTATCTGGTGGTCTTTTGTGAAGTGTGTCTTCATACCTTTTTGGTCGGTTGGCTCTGATATGTAGCACCGGGTAGCTAGGACGTTTTGATCTTATTGTGATGCATTTGCATATGTATCTTGCTGATGAATTTGTGTATATAAACATGATGTATATATATATATATATGTTGATGTATATATGTGGTTGTTTCCAATATTTTAGATGTTTCCGCTTTTATTCTAAATATTGAGATGTGGGTATAAGGACTGAGATCCTTTGTTGTTTGAAAGTTACCCCACTGTTGCATATCTTTGTGAGCAGGTGTTGTATGTGTTTAATTTCAAGCATAATGTGACATACCTTTTTATGCCGTGTTTACAATTATACTCTGATGAAATTTCCAATACGTGCCTAAATGATTTATTTGATTATTTGGGGGTATAGAAAGGGGGGTGTTACACTCATAATGCTTATTATTCAACATAAATACATATATTCATGTTCATTCATCAATGCACATATACAAAGATGACCAATGCAAATCATAGAGACCGACTCGCGACTCTATGCAGATGCAATGCGGGTACCGACTCCTTTCATCTCAAGTTCAATTGAAGAACTTGTTGGAACCATTCGCTCACACCTATCACATAGGCTCACGACGTTCACCCATTGCTCACACCTATCACATAGGCTCACAAGGTTTATGGATTGCTCACACCTATCACATAGGCTCACAACCCGACTGCTCACACCTGTCACATAGGCTCACAATCGTTTGTAATCATCGCTCACACCTTTCACATAGGCTCACGACGTTACAACGGATTCATCTTAGAACCCCTCAATGCAAGAATACACATCATGATGTTTCACATACAACATGACTCATGACACTCTTGAAATGCATACATATTCACAATATAGTCATGCATTTATCTCATACATATCACATACATTAATTGTATAACAACATATACAATCCTCCATATACAACCATGTGACCCATATTGTCATTTTTCATGCATTGTAATTCAATTCACATCAACACAATTATTGCCATAAGGCCACAAACTATCATCACAACATATCATCACAAGCATTTTCATTACACAACAGAACATAGCATAATACACATCAATTATGCACACATCACACACAATCCACATACATTCACATCAATTGTGCCAAACGGCAACAAACCGCACTTTACATTTAATCGGAAAAGTCGGCCAAAAGTCGGCTAAAAATAATATTTTCCATCATCATAAAAAAGTACTCATCCACAGCTTCGATTCGACATAAAGAACACTTAAATCCGCTAAACAACGAAGAAGATATGTATATTTCAAAATAACGCAAAAACATAAACCGGAGGATCGACACGACGATACGGTTTGAAAATACTGTTCTAATTGGACCAGGTTCAGACCTCAAAACCATTTTTCCTAGAAAGAACATCTCGTTAGCTTCCCAACGCTTCGAACGGGGGTCAAAACCGACTTACGGTTCAAGAGTTATGAATTTCCGAGGTTTCCCCGACAAACCAGAATTTTCTGGTTCAGCTCAGTATGTATCAATACATAGGCTTATGTATCGATACAAAAAGGCCACATGTATCGATACATAGCACGCATGTGTCGACGCATGCTGTAGTGAAAATGTTGTTTTCTCAAATTTCTACAGTATGTATCGATGCATAAGGGTTATGTATCGATACATAAACCATTTCGTATCGAAACATAGCTGTTATGTATCGATGCATAGCCCTGTTTTTCTCAAAAACCAGATTTCTCAATTTACACCCTTGCTGTCCTTTTTTCCCGAATGCCGAAAACTCGACTAAATCGAACATTTTCACCGAAACAAACATATACGCGCAACCACCAAATACATAAGAACAATTTAGAACACATAAACGAAATTTCTACGACGTTCGATTTTTCGATTAAATTTCAACCTTTCAAAAACCAGAATTTTCAAACATCACCAAATCGAATAAAAAGCACGCTATACGACGACCTAACCTTACTCGATACAACTACGTAATTTATTTCGAATTCTAACCGTGAAAACATCGATTTCTATCGATTTCCTACAATTCGACCTAAACGGAAACAACAACGGAAACATACCGAAAACTAACCGAAACATAACCAAACTTCATGAAACTTTAAACAGCAGCTCACATACATATAACCAACCAACACATGTATTTATACGACTTTTCGACCGTAAAAACATCGGTTTCTATCGATTTCGTCAAATACGGCATAAACGGAACATATGGAAAACCAACCCAAAACATCCACACAAAACACATACATAATCATACACAAAGTTAGGATAATAATATTTCACACCCTTACCCGATTAAATCGACTCCGAAAGATTGATCTTGGTGATTTTCCTATGTTCCTCTTTTTCTCCTCTTCTTTCTTCCCTTCTCTACTATCTTTTCTCTCTAAAATATCTATTTCTTATATAAAGAAAAATATCTTAACACACCAAAAAGACCAAAATACCCCTACACTCAAATATCTCGCAAACGCTCTCAAAACGCGATGAAACATCACAACATTGAAAAATAACATTTTTCTAAATAAAAGTCGAAAATAAAATAATATAATAATAAAATAATCAAAACGACTCGATTAATTAAATAAGACAAAACCGGGGCGTTACACTATCTTTATCTTTTATTTATTTAAAATATTTTTTTAATTATAGAATTAAAATATTAACAATTTAACTATATATTTTAAGAATTTATTTATTTATATTTTAGAGTAATAACTTAAACATATATTAGAAAATTTGGATGAAAACATTGAAATAATGAGCAAAAGTCATGGAAAAATATGAAGAATAGAGAAAAAAAACTACGAAGAGTGGAAGTATTGGGACTTAGAAAATTTTTGAAGAAAAAAAGAACAAAAAGTGACTTTGGCCCTAGGATTTCAAGCGCTCGCGATTCATTCCATTGTGGCGCGATGCGGATCTCATATTTTGAACATCGACCTATCGACCTATCTAACATCATATATTTTGAACAAACTCATCCTTTACAAGGGAATATACACTTTGAATTTCCCAAAATTGAGGTGTTGAATTTGTCCTTTACAACAGTTGATGATACATGATGACAATCGTCATTACGTGTTTTTTATTAGCAAATTTGGACGAAAATATTGAAATAATGAGCAAAAGTCATGCATGGCAAAAATAGGAAGACTAGAGAAAAAACTACAAAGAATGGAAGAATTGGGACTTAGAAAAATTCTGAAGAAAAAGAGAACAAAAAGTGACTTTGGCCATAGGATTTCAAGCGCACGTGATGCATGCCATCGTGGTGCGATGCAGGTCTCATCGCGGCGCGATGCACGTCTCATCAGGGTTAATATGCTATGTTGACAGGTTATGATATTTTACCGTTTTTGAGAGTTTTCGGGGAAATTAGAATGGAGGGTATTTTGGACATTTCTCAATTAATTGTAAGTTAGAAATTTAGTAATTGGTAGAAAAGTGATTAAGTGAAGAATTATGTGAGAAAATGAATTAATTGAATTTGAGTAGAAAATAAGAAAAGAAATAAGAAAAGAAAAAAAAAAGATAAGAAGAAGAAATAGGAGAGAAATAGAAAGAAAGGGAAATAGAAGAGAAAGAAAGAGGAAGAAAAGAAAAGAGAAGAAAAAGAGGAAAAGCTTGGAAATCTTCAAAACAACTTCTAGGAATCGATTTAATCGGGTAAGGGTTCGAAACTCGATTATTCTATACATGTGTCTGATTATGTATGACAGTTGTGGTTGAAAAATTATGTTTGGAAGAGTTTTGGGTTATATGTGAGTTTTAGGTCGATTTGTGGAATCGATGTTTTTAACGGTTAAAAATCGATAAAGATGTGTTTAGAATGATCTCTATATGTGTATGATCCATCACTATGCTTGGCTTTGCTGTTGAGAATGATCAAAGGTGGGAAAAATGAGAAAATGGGGGTTTTGATGATGAAGCCACGCTGCTGGGTATGGCTGTCTGGTGTAATTCGCCGGGCGAAGTGCCCAGAGCGCCGGGCAAAAAGTGATTTTGGCCCCTACGTCGCTGGGCGAAATTGAGAGGCGAGAGGGTGTCACGCTGCTGGTTTTGTTCACGTTTTTGGGGGTTTTCCTTCGCCCCTACTTCGTTGGGCGAAGTGAAGGCGAAATTGAAGCGTCGCTGGGCGAAATGTCCCAGTCGCCGGGCGCTTTTGTTTTTTTTTCTTGTTTTTTTTAAGAAATTTTCTTTTCTTTTAGAATTCATAACTCTCGAACCGTATTTCCGATTTAAGCATTATTTATATCGTTGGAAAGCTTATAAAATGTTCTTGCTTGTGATGATGGTTTTGAGATTGTTGGCCGATTAAATAAGTTGGAAAATCGGGAATAGTGTTATTTAATGACTTTTACCATTTTGAATGTGTGTTTTGGGATGGGAATCATACAATAGTTCATTGATGTGAATGTATATAGATTGTACGTGATTGTATGAGATGAATGCATGAATATATTGTGAATATGTATGCATTTCAAGAATGTCGTGAGTCATTTTGTATGTGAAGCATAATGATGTACATTCTTGAGTTGTGTGATTCTAATGAGAATCCGTTGTAACGTCGTGTGCCTATGTGAGGTGTGAGCGATGATTACAAACGATTGTGTGCCTAGGTGAGGTATGAGCAATCCATAAACATTGTGTGCCTATGTGAGGTGTGACCAATGGGTGAACATCGTAGGCCCGACGAGGAGTTACATTGGTAACGAGCGATGGTTCCAATAAGTTCCTGAGTGAACTTGAGATGATTGACTCGGTACCGCATTGCATTTGCATAGAGTCGTGAGTCGGTCTCTATGATTTGCATTTATCATCTTTATAATTGAGTATTGATGAATATACATGAATATGTATGTTTATGTGGAATGATGAGAATTGTGAAAGTATGCATGATGAATATGCTTGATTATATATATATATATATATATATATATATATATATATATATATATATATATATATATATATATATATATATATATATATATATATATATATACATTGTGATGTATATGAGTGGGTTGTGATGAATTGTGGTGAGGATGTAGAACATGCGTATTTTTATGCTAAGATATATAATTATATGCATTTATATTATAATTGTGTTTCTCACCCTTCTGTTGTTTTATGATGCTCTATGAGGCATTGCAGAGTAGGTATGCTGGTGGTCTTTTGTGAGGCGTGTAACGGCCCGATTTGTTTAATTCTATTTATTTATTTCATTTATTTGAATTTTGTGAAATGTGTGAATTTATTGCATTTTACCTGCTAATTGAGTTAATTGGTTAATTTCTCTGATAGGTAAAATATTTTCAATAAGTTATAATTTTCTTTTCAACTTTTATTTCATGAAAATATATTCCATCGTTGTTTATGTTTTATCGCATTTTGAGAGCGTTGGGGAGATATTTGAGCGTAAGGGCAAAATGGTCATTTTGGGTAGTTAGATAGTTTGTTATAAATAGAAAGTGGAAAGAAAAAGAGAAAAAAGAAAATGGAGAGAAAGAAAAGAGAAGATAGAAAGGAAGAGGAAAGAAAAGAGGAGAAAGAGAAGAAAATCGAAGATTCTCCGTTTCAAGCGCGATTAATCGGGTAAGGGTGAGAAGTTTCAATTATATCTTGCTTGTGTATGTATATGTGTTGTTTGTTGTAATTGTTTTGGTTGTTTCGCAACTTTTCGTATCGATTGGAATTAGGAGCAATTGATAGAAATCGATGTTTTCACGGATGAAATTCGATATAAACCGCGTAGAATACTCGTTGATTATGTCTAAACATGTTTTGCTTGTTCTGGTATGAATTAGAAGGGTTTGGGTGGTAAAAATGATGTATTTTGGTCCCATATGACCTAGGTTGACGCTGCTGCGAATTCTGGGTTTCGCGGGTTCGCCTAGCGAACCCCAGCGAAGGAACGGGCGAACGTTCGCTAGAAGGTTCGCCTAGCGAACTTTATGACTGTTTTCCACTGCCTTGGTTCGCTAGGGTTCGCGTAGCAAATACTGGAGCGAACATGATATTTTCCAATTTTGTTTTCGTCGTAATTTTCAAACCGTAAGTCCGTTTTGGTCGCCGTTCGAAGCGTTGGAAAGCTAATGAAATATTATTTCTTTTAAAAATGGTCTGGAGGTCATTAGATGATTTATTTAAGTCGTGGTTTTGAAAAAGTGTTGGGTTGTCGGATTTTTACCGTCGTATTGATGTGCGATCGATGTGTTATTATGCTATATGCTTTTTATATGTAACATGTAGCTTGTAGACCGTTATATGATGTGAATATACATGATGAAATGTTGTGATGATGGTTTGTGGCTTTGTGGCAAATATGTGCATTGTGTTGGATTAGACTTCGAGGCGAGATTAATGATGTTGTTGTGTGGTAAAAATACATTGTTTGATTGAATATCAATGTATGTTGTTATGATGTGTCGTGGGTAGCTTTTGTGGTGTGAATCCCTTGTGGAAGTCATTGTGATTTGTATGATTGTTGTGGTAGGTGATGAAATGCATTGTTTGAATTGTTTTCAATGCATGAATATGATGATGTGTATATTGGTTGTGTAACATACAATGTGGCATTGATATTAATGTGTATGCCTTGTATGATGTTGAGTAATGATAGTGCATGTGATGACATGTTGTGATGATAAAGTGTGGCCGAAAGGCAAATGAATGTGATATGTTGTAATTGGTTTTATATGCATGTTTATGATTACATGTATGTGTGAAAATGAATTGCTTACGTGAAGTTCAATGTATGCTAATTGGTGGCCGTATGGCAAGAAAATGCATTGTTGGATTGATTTCTAATGCATGAATAAAGATGGTGAAATAATTCATATTGATGAATTGTATGTGATTGTAAGAGATGAATGCATGACAATCTTTGTATACATGTATGCATTATAAGAATGTCTTGAGTCATTTTGTATGTGAAGCATAATGATGTACATTCTTGTGTTGAGTGATTCTAATGAGAAACCGTTGTAATGTCGTGTGCCTATGTGAGGTGTGAGCGATGATTACAAAAGATTGTGTGCCTATGTGAGGTGTGAGCAATCGGATTGTGTACTCAGGTGGGATGTGAGCAATCGGATCGTGTGCCCGCATGTGGGGTGTGAGCGATCGGGTCGTGTGCCCAGGTGGGGTGTGAGCGATCCATAAACATTGTGTGCCCATGTGGGGTGTGAGCAATGGGTGAACATCGTAGGCCCGACGGGGAGTTACATTGGTAACGAGCGATGGTTCCAGCAGAGTTCCTGAGTGAACTTGAGATGATTGAGTCGGTACCGCATTGCATTTGCATAGAGTCGTGAGTCGGTCTCTATGATTTGCATTTATCATCTCTGTATTTGTGCATTGATGAATAAACATAAATATGTATGTTTATGTGGAGTGATAAGAATTGTGGAAGTGTGCATGATGAATATGCTTGGTTTTGTACATATATACATTGTGATGTATATGAGTGAGTTGTGATGAATTGTGGTGAGAATTGTGAATGGATGCGTTATGTGTGGAAAATCATGATTTGATTTATTATGTGTGATATGTTGTATTTGTGGCATGATATATGTGTTAGTATGTGATGGTATGGGTGAGATAATTCATTCATGTGTTTGAATGTGTGTTTGCATATTATTATACAATCTTGATTTAGTTGTTATTTCTCACCCTTCTGCTGTTTTATGATGCTCTATGAGGCATTGCAGATTAGAGTTGCTGGAGGTCTTTTGTGGAGACTAGCCCTCCGTTCTGTTGTCGGTCTTGGTGTCTGCTCTGATATGTAGCACGAGAGTCGGGGAAACGATTATGTTATTTATGTATATAATTGTTGAATATATTTGGTATTACCTTTATAAGGAAAAGTTTCCCAATTGAGGGTAATCTATTTTACGCTATGTATCAAATTTATGAGCAGGGATGATGTTTTGTTTATTTAAATGTGACATCCTTGTTTCCGTCGGAAAAATAAATTTTTAGTTACTCTGATGTTATTTATGTATTATTTATTCGCGATGGGAATTGGGGTGTTACATTAGTGGTATCAGAGCAGGTCGGTCCGTCCGGCCAAGTTGTTGAGTCAGTTGGTGTGACAGTTGAATATTGTCGATGTTGTTGGTCCTTTAGTACGTGATATGTGTGTGGAGCACTGTCGGTACTTTCTGGTTTCCTAATCTTTTGGTCCTCGGGTGTTAGAATGAGATAAGTGGGGAAGAAGCTGGTACTTCTCCAAGTTGCTTCGGTTGTGGAGCGTTGGCTCAGTGTGTTGTGAATTGCAAGATTGTAAGTGTTGTTAGGACAGTGTTGTTCTCGATTCCAGAGGGAATGTGGAGGTAAGGGTTATGTCGACTAAGGATTGGTGCCTTAGTTAGTTTCGTGCATGAGATGTAAGGAATGCTATTATAGTTTGGTGAAGACGGTTTATGCCCAATCATGATTGTCGGCTGTCTATTGACAAATTGAGGAACTGATCACTCTTAATCTCTTGTTGATAGTAGACGGGAATTATGTTGGATGGAATAGAGGGTCTTTCCGGCTTGGATAGTGTGTGCCATGAATTATTTGGAGTTGAGAAAATGATTACGGATTGCTTTGATGAGTTGATGAAGACTCTTATACTGGAAGATGAGACGGATTAGAGGTTTTTTTTTTATATGTTGGTCAAGTTGGGAAGTCATTGGGAGAGAACAATTGGGTATTGTTAAAGGTTGTTCTCAGAGAGTAGAGTGTGAACTCAAATTGGACGAAGGTAAGGATTTGAGGTTGAATCTGCTAAGTAAGTAAAAGAACTTTTAGGACGTGAAACTAAGATGTTATTATGTTTGTGACGATAGTTTTCTAGGAATTAACAGAAAGGACACAGTGATGAGCTACCGGTTGTGCGTAATTTTTAGATGTATTCCCGGATGGAATATTGGATGTTAGTATTAGAAGTACCTGGACTAATAGAGCAGTTGGAAGATTTACTGGAAAGGAGAATTGTGAGGCCAAGTGTGTCGTCTTGGAGAGCCCCAGTATGGGTAGTAACAAAATGGAGAGATGATTGAATGGAATAACAAGCATTATGATGGTATTGGTATTGAGACAATGGAAAGCGAAACTTAAAGTTCTGGAGAGGTTTGGGGTCTTTGGAATTATAAAGCGTTAATGGAAATTTTGAGAAAACCTTAAGTGTGAATGTACTATTTGAGAGTTCTTTTGGGATGGTTGTTGCTACATGTGGGGATTTATGGAATTTAGACTGTTAAGAGAAGAAATTGTGTATGGGTTACTAACAGTTGATTAAGGTAACGATTGAGAATAAGTGTCCACTTTCATGAATAGATAATTGGAATGGTTTGGTTGAGTTTGAGTGAAATCGCAATTGGATGGAATGTTTGATAAGAGTGGTGAATGGTGTGAGTTAAGGCTTTGATTGATTTAATGTGAGTCTGGACAAGTTTGAATGAGGTTTGGTTTGTTTGGGCATTACAACGTGCAGTGATGTTGTTCGGTGATAGTAATGCGCCTGTAATATTTGTGGAGTAGAGGAATCGTACCTTCCATATTTATGTGGGTTTGAAAATGTTTTGGGTTGAAAAATGTGGATTTTGGGGTTTCAAACAGCGCTGAAGGATTCTGAGTTTTCGCAGGTTCGCCTAGCGAACCAATCAGCGAAGGGTAGCGAAGGTTCGCTACGGGTATTCGCCTAGCGAAGGCGTGAGCGAAGGTTCGCTAGAGTGTTCGCCTAGCGAAGTTTGGGTGTTTTGAAGGTGGGTAGTTACTGCCTTGGTTCGCTAGAGGGTTCGCCTAGCGAACTTTTTGTCTGTTTTTATCTAACCGTTGGTTCGCTGGAACATTCGCCTAGCGAAGGAGCTAGCGAATGCTCGCGAGGGACATTCGCCTAGCGAAGGAGCTAGCGAATGCTCGCGAGGGAGGTTCGCCCAGCGAACAGTGCTGTTCGTGTAATTTTGTTTTCTGCATAACTTTCGATTGGTGACTCGGATTGAGGCATGGTCGGATGATTGGAATTCCTGATTAGTTATGACTTTGGCTCGAATTATCCTATTGGTAAAGTTTATGTCGTGTGTGATGAGTTAAGTCGAAAGTTTTACTTATGCCTGCTTTGATGGTTAAAAAGTGGGAACTTTTAGGAGGATTTAGAGATTTGGGTTGGTGTGTGAATTGACGTCTGATAGTGTGCGGTTGGGTATATTAACAGTGATTTTTGGTGAAAATGAGAAAGAGTTAGACTTTGGACGTGAAATTGGTAATTGTGATGGTTACGAGTAATCAGAGTGCGCAGCGGATGCGTGGTGTGGCGCAATTTGTACTTGCGTGTGGGACTCGTAAGTGTTCATAGGTTGAACATTGGGAACATGTAGGTGTGAGGAGGCCATTGGATGTTTTAGAATGGAAGTGTTAGGGGAAAGGTTCAAATGTTATCCATGGGCTACTATGTAGATCGATGTTTGGTTGCATGTTCGATTGGTGAATCGTAGCACTGCTGTTGGTGTTCTGGTTTTGTTGATGCTGTTGAGACCTTGTGGTGTCGTGGAACTTTATGTTCTTGTTTGTGTTGTTGCCTCATTTCCATGGTGATGTTTCGAGTGTGTGTAGCTAATTCCTGTGTGGGGAATTAGGGGAGTGTTACCTAGGGTAGGGTAACGATCTTGTTGTGTTTCGGTTCTAGAGTGAACCTGTGTGTTGGTATCTTGGTTTTCTTTCAGTTGTGAGTTGGTGGTCAAGTGCATTGTATGGGCTTTGCATCTTGTCGTTGTAGTTGACGTCGTTGTCGTGTCGTTGTGGTAGTTAGCAAGGTGGTTTGTCAGTTGTGTTATTCGTGGTGTGCCTTTTGCTGGCATGTTGGTTTGTTAGTCGGATGTGAGAGTCGTATCCGGAGTTGTTCGTATCGGTTAGATTTTCGAGGACGAAAATGTCTAAGTGGGGGAGAATTGTAACGCCCCGATTTGTTTAATTCTATTTATTTATTTCATTTATTTGAATTTTGTAAAATGTGTGAATTTATTGCATTTTACCTGCTAATTGAGTTAATTGGTTAATTTCTCTGATAGGTAAAATATTTTCAATAAGTTATAATTTTCTTTTCAACTTTTATTTCATGAAAATATATTCCATCGCTGTTTATGTTTTATCGCATTTTGAGAGCGTTTGAGAGATATTTGAGCGTAAGGGCAAAATGGTCATTTTGGGTAGTTAGATATTTTGTTATAAATAGAAAGTGGAAAGAAAAAGAGAAAAAAGAAAATGGAGAGAAAGAAAAGAGAAGATAGAAAGGAAGAGGAAAGAAAAGAGGAGAAAGAGAAGAAAATCGAAGATTCTCCGTTTCAAGCGCGATTAATCGGGTAAGGGTGAGAAGTTTCAATTATATCTTGCTTGTGTATGTATATGTGTTGTTTGTTGTAATTGTTTTGGTTGTTTCGTAACTTTTCGTATCGATTGGAATTAGGAGCAATTGATAGAAATCGATGTTTTCATGGATGAAATTCGATATAAATCGCGTAGAATACTCGTTGATTATGTCTAAACATGTTTTGGTTGTTCTGGTATGAATTAGAAGGGTTTGGGTGGTAAAAATGATGTATTTTGGTCCCATATGACCTAGGTTGACGCTGCTGCGAATTCTGGGTTTCGCGGGTTCGCCTAGTGAACCCCAGCGAAGGAACGGGCGAACGTTCGCTAGAAGGTTCGCCTAGCGAACTTTATGACTGTTTTCCACTGCCTTGGTTCGCTAGGGTTCGCCTAGTGAATACTGGAGCGAACATGATATTTTCCAATTTTATTTTCGTCGTAATTTTCAAACCGTAAGTCCGTTTTGGTCGCCGTTCGAAGCGTTGGAAAGCTAATGAAATATTATTTCTTTTAAAAATGGTTTGGAGGTCATTAGATGATTTATTTAAGTCGTGGTTTTGAAATAGTGTTGGGTTGTCGGATTTTTACCGTCGTATTGATGTGCGATCGATGTGTTATTATGCTATATGCTTTTGATATGTAACATGTAGCTTGTAGACCGTTATATGATTTGAATATACATGATGAAATGTTGTGATGATGGTTTGTGGCTTTGTGGAAAATATGTACATTGTGTTGGATTAGACTTCGAGGCGAGATTAATGATGTTGTTGTGTGGTAAAAATACATTGTTTGATTGAATATCAATGTATGTTGTTATGATGTGTCGTGGGTAGCTTTTGTGGTGTGAATCCCTTGTGGAAGTCATTGTGATTTGTATGATTGTTGTGGTAGGTGATGAAATGCATTGTTTGAATTGTTTTCAATGCATGAATATGATGATGTGTATATTGGTTGTGTAACATACAATGTGGCATTGATATTAATGTGTATGCCTTGTATGATGTTGAGTAATGATAGTGCATGTGATGACATGTTGTGATGATAAAGTGTGGCCGAAAGGCAAATGAATGTGATATGTTGTAATTGGTTTTATATGCATGTTTATGATTACATGTATGTGTGAAAATGAATTGCTTACGTGAAGTTCAATGTATGCTAATTGGTGGCCGTATGGCAAGAAAATGCATTGTTGGATTGATTTATAATGCATGAATAAAGATGGTGAAATAATTCATATTGATGAATTGTATGTGATTGTAAGAGATGAATGCATGACAATGTTTGTATACATGTATGCATTATAAGAATGTCTTGAGTCATTTTGTATGTGAAGCATAATGATGTACATTCTTGTGTTGAGTGATTCTAATGAGAATCCGTTGTAATGTCGTGTGCCTATGTGAGGTGTGAGCGATGATTACAAAAGATTATGTGCCTATGTGAGGTGTGAGCAATCGGATTGTGTGCCCAGGTGGGGTGTGAGCAATCAGATCGTGTGCCCGCGTGTGGGGTGTGAGCGATCGGGTCGTGTGCCCAGGTGGGGTGTGAGCGATCCATAAAAATTGTGTGCCCATGTGGGGTGTGAGCAATG
Source organism: Lathyrus tuberosus (assembly GCA_022829125.1). Classification (NCBI taxonomy): domain Eukaryota; kingdom Viridiplantae; phylum Streptophyta; class Magnoliopsida; order Fabales; family Fabaceae; genus Lathyrus; species Lathyrus tuberosus. The sequence continues at coordinate 2,013,813 of JALAZF010000446.1, forward strand.
GGTGAACATCGTAGGCCCGACGGGGAGTTACATTGGTAACGAGCGATGGTTCCAGCAGAGTTCCTGAGTGAACTTGAGATGATTGAGTCGGTACCGCATTGCATTTGCATAGAGTCGTGAGTCGGTCTCTATGATTTGCATTTATCATCTCTGTATTTGTGCATTGATGAATAAACATAAATATGTATGTTTATGTGGAGTGATAAGAATTGTGGAAGTGTGCATGATGAATATGCTTGGTTTTGTACATATATACATTGTGATGTATATGAGTGAGTTGTGATGAATTGTGGTGAGAATTGTGAATGGATGCGTTATGTGTGGAAAATCATGATTTGATTTATTATGTGTGATATGTTGTATTTGTGGCATGCTATATGTGTTAGTATGTGATGGTATGGGTGAGATAATTCATTCATGTGTTTGAATGTGTGTTTGCATATTATTATACAATCTTGATTTAGTTGTTATTTCTCACCCTTCTGCTGTTTTATGATGCTCTATGAGGCATTGCAGATTAGAGTTGCTGGAGGTCTTTTGTGGAGACTAGCCCTCCGTTCTGTTGTCGGTCTTGGTGTCTGCTCTGATACGTAGCACGAGAGTCGGGGAAACGATTATGTTATTTATGTATATAATTGTTGAATATATTTGGTATTACCTTTATAAGGAAAAGTTTCCCAATTGAGGGTAATCTATTTTACGCTATGTATCAAATTTATGAGCAGGGATGATGTTTTGTTTATTTAAATGTGACATCCTTGTTTCTGTCGGAAAAATAAATTTTTAGTTACTCTGATGTTATTTATGTATTATTTATTCGCGATGGGAATTGGGGTGTTACAAGGCGTGTCTTCATTCTTTTCGTCGGTCGGCTCTGATATGTAGCACCGGGTAGCTAGGATGATTATGATTCTTTTGTGATACATTTGTACATGTATCTTGTTGATGAATGTTTATGTAAACATGTATTATGTTGGTGGATAATACTTGTTGATATATATATATATATATATATATATATATATATAGGTATATATGTTTGATGTTATTCAATGTTTAGATTTTCCGCTTTTAATTCTAAATATTGAGATGTGGGTGTAAGGACTAATTTCCTCTGTTGCAAAGTTACCCCACTGTTGCATATCAATTGTTGAGCAGGTGTTGAATGTTTTAATTTTATGTATAATGTGACATACCTCTTTTATACTATGTTTATAATTATACTCTGACGGAAGTTTTAATATGTGCCTAAATGATTATGTGATTATTTGGGGGTATAGAAAGGGGGTGTTACATTAAGTGGTATCAAAGCCTGGTTGAGTCAGTTGTGTCTGTCTTGTTGTTGTGATGGTTGAACTGTTGTTTAACCTTGTTGTCATTTTTGGGAATGATCAGAATATGGCTGGTAAAAACGACAATGCGATGGCTACTGCTTTGGAAGCAATGGCTAGGGCGGTGCAAGGTGCACCGAACGTGAATGCTAATGACGAGTTCAGGAAGAATCAACCACCGGTCTTCAAAGGAAGATTTGATCCCGATGGTGCTCAAAATTGGTTAAAAGAGATCGAAAGGATCTTCAGAGTTATGGACTGTGTGGAGGAGAATAAAATGAGGCTTGGGTCTCACATGCTGAAGGAAGAAGCCGACGATTGGTGGGTCGGTATGCGTCAAGTTCTTGAGGTGGATAATGAAGAGATAACTTGGGATTTATTTCGTACCGAGTTCTTGAGAAAGTATTACCCTGAAAGTGTGAAACGGAAGAAGGAGATGGAGTTCCTTGAACTGAAACAAGGTAGTATGTCCGTGGTGGACTATACTGCTAAGTTTGTGGAGTTGGTTCAATTCCATCCTCACTATGCTGCAATCACTGCTGAGTTCTCAAAGTGTATTAAGTATGAGAATGGTTTGCGTCCCGAGATTAAACAAGCTGTGGGATATCAAAGGATAAGAAGGTTTACGGATTTGACGGAATGTTGTAGAATCTTCGAGGAAGATAGCAAGGCTCGTTCTACACATTACAAGAGTTTGAATGAGAGGAAGGGAAAGCAACAAGCTAGAAGTGGACCTTATGTGACACCCGTTGATAAGGGCAAGCATAGGGGAAACTTTGAGAAGAGATCTGGAGGAGGAGGTTCTGGTTCCATTAAGTGTTACAAGTGTGGTGAAATGGGTCATAAATCATTTGAGTGTAGGAAGACCGTGGTGAAATGTTCTAACTGTGGAGGCCTTGGGCATGCTACTACCGATTGTAGAAGGAATATGGTGAAGTGTTATAATTATGGAGAAGTGGGTCATATTAGTACTAAGTGTACTAAGCCGAAACAAGCTCAAACGGGCGGAAAGGTGTTTGCATTAGCGGGGACGGACACTACTAGTGCAGACCATTTGATTAAAGGTACATGCTTTATTAATAGTACGCCTTTAGTTGCTATTATTGATACGGGAGCGACTCATTCATTCATTTCTCATGAGTGTGCTAAGCGTTTGAATTTGTTTATGACTTCTTGGGGTGGTGAGATGGTTATTGAGACTCCAACTTCAGGGTCGGTAGCTACGTCTTTGGTGTGTGTAAGTTGTCCTTTGACCATGTATGGTAAAGACTTTATTATGGATTTAGTGTGTTTGCCGTTGGAGGGATTGGACGTAATCTTGGGTATGAACTGGTTGCAATTTAATCGAGTTCATATAAATTGCTATCACAAGTTAGTGAGGTTTCCTTCTTTAGAAGATGATGAAGATGAGAGTTTCCTATCCACTAAAGAGTTGAAGAAACTTTTAGCGGACGAAGCTCAATTGTTCGGTTTGTTTACATCATTGTCGGTGGAGAGTAAGGTTGGGTTCGATGTGTTCCCAGTGGTGTGTGATTTTCCAGAAGTGTTTTTGGAGGATATTACGGATGTACCGCCGGAAAGAGAAGTTGAGTTTTCTCTATTGATCTAGTTCCGGGTACTAGACCGGTTTCGATGGCACCGTATCGTATGTCGGCATCGGAGTTGGTAGAATTGAAGAAGCAATTGAATGACTTGTTGGACAAGAGATTTGTAAGACCAAGTGTTTCTCCTTGGGGTGCTCCGATATTGTTGGTAAAGAAGAAGGATGGGAGTATGCGGTTATGCATTGATTATTGACAATTGAACAAGGTGACAATTAAGAACAAGTATCCGCTTCCAAGGATCGATGATTTGATGGACCAATTGGTTGGTGCGCGTGTTTTTAGCAAGATTGATTTGAGATCGGGATATTGTAACGCCCCAGTTTTTGTCAGTTTTATTTAATCGAGTCAATTTAATTATTTTCGTTTTTATATTATTTTATTCTTGACTTTTATTTTATAATATATTATTTTTCGTCGTTATTATGTTTGATCGCGTTTTGAGAGCGTTTGGGAGATATTTGAGCGAAAGGGTAAAATGGTCTTTTAAAGGGGTAGATATTTTTAGAAAAATAAGATATTTTTCTTTTCTTGGAATATTTAAATATAGAAAGATAGAGATAAGAGAGATATTTTATGAGATTGGGAGAAAGAAGAGAAAAACAAAGAGAAAAGAGAAAAGAGAGGAAAAAGAAGAAAGAAGTGGAAAATGGATCAACAAAGCTTGGAATCTTCGATTAATCGGGTAAGGGTGTGAAATATCGTTATCTTAACTTTGTATACGATTATGTATGTTTTATTTCGATTGTTTTGGTTGTGTTAGAAATATTTGAGGTTAGGTTGGATTTTGACATAATCGGTTAGAATCGATGTTTTCACGGATGAAATTTGAAATAAATTGTGAAGATTAGTCGCATGAGGTTAGACCGAGATTATAGAAACTCGTTTTGTTGAATTTGGTTGATTATGTGAGTATTCACAATTTTGGTGATTAAGGGTTTAGAGATTTTGGTGAAAAATAAAAGTCGTGGAATCGGGTTTTTCTTGATCCTAATATGTTGGTGTGTATTTATGTGATATCACCATGTATTTATTCGGAAGAAAGTAATTGAATCGGTCGGGTTTTGGGCGATTACGCAGCTGTACCAGAATGCAGCAGAAATTCTGGTTTTGTGCGCAGGCGTACGGACGCGTGCCGTAGGTGGAAAATCCTGATTTTTCGGAAAACTTCGGAAATTCATATCTCTTGAACCGTAAGTCGGTTTTGACCCCCGTTCGAAGCGTTGGGAAGCTAACGAGATGTTATTTCTAGGAAAAATGGTTTTGAGGTCTAAACCTGGTCCAATTAGAACAGTATTTTTGAACCGTTTCGTAGTGTCGGGCCTCCGGTTTATGTTTTTGCGTTATTTTGAAATATACATATCTTCTTCGTTGTTTATCGGATTTAAATGTTCTTTATATCGAATCGAAGCTGTGGATGAGTACTTTTTGATGAAGATGGAAAATATTATTTTTAGCCGACTTTTCCGGTAAACCGTAAATTGATTTGTTTGGATAAATGTGTATGTTGTTATACAATTGATGTGAATGTAGATGGATTATATGTGATGAATGCATGAATATATTGTGAATATGTATGCATTTCTAGAATGTCTTTCGAGTCATTTTGCATGTGAAGCATAATGATGTGCATTCTTGTGTTGAGCGATTCTAATGAGAATCCGTTGTAACGTCGTGTGCCTATGTGAGGTGTGAGCGATGATTACAAATGATTGTGTGCCCATGTGGGGTGTGAGCAATAGGATCGTGTGCCCGTGTGGGGTGTGAGCGATCGGGTCGTGTGCTCATGTGGGGTGTGAGCGATCCATAAACATTGTGTGCCCATGTGGGGTGTGAGCAATGGGTGAACATCGTAGGCCCGACGGGGAGTTACTTCGGTAACGAGCGATGGTTCCAGCAGAGTTCCTGAGTGAACTAGTGATGATTGAGTCGGTACCGCATTGCATTTGCATAGAGTCGTGAGTCGGTCTCTATAATTTGCATTGGTCATCTTTGTATATGTGCATTGATGAATGAACATGAATATATGTGTTTATGTTGAATGAATGGTGATGAATTGAGATGTATTGGTGATACATGTATTTGAGCATGAATGAATATGCCTATGTGAAGGATGCGTTAATTACGGATTGTTATGTCGTGTATTTGATTTATCGTATATGCTTGGTGTTATATGTATATATACATGCACAGTGATAAGTTGTGGTGAGAATGAGGTATATGTGTATTATATGTTGAGATGTATAATTATATGCAACGTTATTATGATAATATTTCTCACCCTTCTGCTGGAATATGCTTTTATAGCATAGTGCAGATTGCCAGCTTTAGAGGCGTGGAGGCAAGTGGAAGAGTTAGATCTTCGTCTTTGCTTAGGTCTTGGTGTCTGCTCTGATACGTAGCACGGGAGTTGGGGAAACGATTATTTTATTTATGTATATAATTGTTGAATATATTTGGTATTACCTTTATATGGAAAAGTTTCCCAATTGAGGGTAACCTATTTTATGCTATGTATCAAATTTATGAGCAGGGAGTGTGTATTCTTATTTTAAAATGTGGCATCCTTGTTTCTGTCGGAAAAATAAATTTTTAGTTACTCTAATTTTATTTATGTATTATTTATTCGCGATGGGAATTGGGGTGTTACATTAGTGGTATCAGAACTGGTCGGTCCGTCCGGCCAGGTTGTTGAGTCAGTTGGAGTGACAGTTAAATACAGTCGTTGTTGTTTGCCCCTTAGTACGTGATATGTGTGTGAAACACTGTCAGTGCTTTCTGGTTTTCTAATCCTTTGTTTTCAGGAGTTAGAATGAGATAAGTGGGGGAGAAGCTGGTACTTCTCCATGCTACTTCAGGTGTGGAGCGCTGGCTCAGTGTGTTGTGAATTGAAAGATTGTAAGTGTTGTTTGGACAGTGTTGTTCCCGATTCCGTAAGAATGCGGAGGTAAGGTTTATGTCGACTAAGGATTTGTGCCTTAGGTAGTTTTTTGCATAAGATACAAGAAATGCTATTATAGTTTGGTGAAGACGGTTTATGCCCCATCATGATTGTCGGCTGTGTATTGACAAATTGAGGAACTGATCACCCATAATCTCTTGTTGATAGCAGACGGAAATTATGTTGGATGGAATAGGCGTGTCTTTCCGGCTTTGATAGTGGGTGAAATAAATTGTTTGGAATTAAGGAAATGGTTACAGATTGTTTTGTTGAGTCGATGAAGATTTTAATATCTGAAGGTGAGCCGAATTCGAGGTTTTTGTATGTTGGTCCAGTTGGGAAGTCATTGAGAGAAAACGATTGGGTATCGTTAATGGTTGTTCTCAGAGAGTAGAGTGTGAACTCAAATTGGACGAAGGTGATGATTTGAGGTTTGGATCTGCTAAGTACGTAGAAGAACTTTTAGGACGTGAAACTCAAATGGAAAGAGTGGTTGGAAGACTTACTGGAAAAGGGATTTGTGAGACCAAGTGTGTCGCCTTAGAGAGCTCCTGTATTGTTAGTAACAAACTGGATGGATGATTGAATGGAATAACAAGCATGATGGGTATAATGGTATTGAGACTTTGGAAAGGAAAACTTAGAGTTCTGGTGAGGTTTGAAGTCTTTGGAATTTTAGAGCACTAATGGAAAATTTTGAGAGAACCTTTAGGTATGGATGTAATATTTAAGAGTTCTTTTTGGTTGGTTATTGCTACATGTTGGGATTTATGGAATTTGGACGGTTAAGAGAAGGACTTGTGTATGGATTACTGACAGTGGAGTAAGGTAACGATTGAGAATAAGCGTTCGCTCTCATGGATAGATAACTGGAATGGTTTGATTGAGTTGGAGTGAAATTACAATTGTTTGGCACGTTTGATAAGGATAGTGAATTGTGTGAGTTGAGGCTTTGATCGATTTAATGTGACTGGTTATGGTTGTTATCATCGGAATAGGTTGTTATTTGCTCGGTTAGGCTTGTATGTGAGTCTGGACAAGTTTGGATGAGGTTTGGTTTGTTTGGATATTATAATGCGCAGTGATGTTGTTTGGTGTTAGTAATGCGTCTGTAATGTTTGTGGAGTAGAGGAATCGTATCTTCCATATTTATTTGGATAAGTTCATAAGGGCTTTGATTGAGAACGTTTGGATCTGTTATAAATTCAGAGGAAGAACAGGTAGAGTGTGTGGGATTTAAATTACAAGTATTGAAAAGAGACGAAGCTTTATGCTAAGTTGTTCGAGTGAGAATTTTGGTTGAAAAGGTTAGTTTTCTTGGATATGTTATTTCTGAGGATGGTATTTTTGTGGATTCATCAAAAGTAGATGCAGTTCTACAATGAGAGGTTTCGAAGTTGGTTAAGGAGATTAAAAGCTTTTTGGACTTTAGTTGGTTATTACCGAAGGTTATGGAAGGTTTTTCCAAGTCAGCATTTTCGTTACTTCGGTTGACTTGCAAAGGGTGAGTCGTTTGCTTTGGATGTTCATTGTGAGGAAAGTTTGAGAGGATTAAAGTAGAAATGGTCTACGGCTCCAGTTTTGATTATGTGTGATCCTGTTCAACTGTTTGTGAGGTATTGTGACGTGTCTTTGATGAGTTTAGTCAGTGTGTTAATGCAAGAGGGTAAAGTCGTGGCTTATGCTTTACGACAATTGAGGATTCATAAAAGGATCTATACTATTCTGGATTTGGAATTGGTCGCGGTTGTATTGTGTTGGAATATTTGGAGGTATCATCTTTATGGTTCTAGGTTCGAAGGGTTGGTAACCGCAAGAGTTTAGAGTACTTGTTTGGTCTGAAGGAATAGAGTATGAGACGATGAGGATGGTTAGAATTTGTGACGAGTTATGAATGTGGCTTGGATTATCCTTCGGGAAAAGCTAAGGTTGTGCCGGATAAGTTAAGTCGAAGGTTTTATACATGTCTATTTTGATGGTCAGGGAGTTAGAATTATTTAAGCAGTTCAGAGACTTGTGTCTGGTGTGTAAGCTGACATGCAAAGTGCGAGGTTGGGTATATTAAAGTGCACAGTGATTTTTGGCAGAGGTGAGAAAGAGTTAGACTTTGGACGTGAGATTGGCAGACTTGATGGTTTCGAGTAATCAGAGTGTGCAGCGGAAGTGTGAGGTGGCACATTTTGTAATTACGTGTGGGACTTGTAAGAGTTCATAGGTTGAACATTGGGAACATGTAGGAGTGTTGAGACCATAGGACGTTTCAGAATGGAAGTGTTAGGTGAAAGGTTTAAATATTCTTCATGGGCTACTTTGTAGATGGAGGTTTTGGTTGTATGTTCGATTGGTGAATCGTAGCATGGTTGTAATAAGGTTGTGTGACAAGGATGTTGGTATTCTAGTTTTGTTGAGGTTGTTGAGACAATGTGGTGTAGTGGAACTTGTGTTCTTGTTTGTGTTATTGCCTCGTTCCTATCGTGTTGGTTCGAGTGCGAGTAGCTAATTCCTGTGTGGGGAGTTAGGGGAGTGTTACCTAGAGTGAGGGTAATGATCTTGTTGTGTTTCGGTTCAAGAGTGAACCTGTGCGTTGGTATCGTGGTTTTCCTTGAGTTGTGAGTTGGTCGTCAAGTGCATTGTATGGGCTTTGCATCTTGTCGTTGTAGTTGCCATCGTTGTCGTGTCGTTGTTGTAGCTGCGGTTAGCAAGGTGGTTTGTCAGTTTGTGTTATTCGTGGTGTGCTTTTGTTGGCATGTTAGTTTGTTGGTCGGATGCGAGAGTCGTATCCGGAGTTGTTCGTAGCGGTTATATTTTCGAGGACGAAAATGTCTAAGTGGGGGAGAATTGTAACGCCCCAGTTTTTGTCAGTTTTATTTAATCGAGTCAATTTAATTATTTTCATTTTTATATTATTTTATTCTTGACTTTTATTTTATAATATATTATTTTTCGTCGTTATTATGTTTGATCGCGTTTTGAGAGCGTTTGGGAGATATTTGAGCGAAAGCGTAAAATGGTCTTTTAAAGGGGTAGATATTTTTAGAAAAATAAGATATTTTTCTTTTCTTGGAATATTTATATATAGAAAGATAGAGATAAGAGAGATATTTTATGAAATTGAGAGAAAGAAGAGAAAAACAAAGAGAAAAGAGAAAAGAGAGGAAAAAGAAGAAAGAAGTGGAAAATCGATCAACAAAGCTTGGAATCTTCGATTAATCAGGTAAGGGTGTGAAATATCGTTATCTTAACTTTGTATACGATTATGTATGTTTTATTTCGATTGTTTTGGTTGTGTTAGAAATATTTGAGGTTAGGTTGGATTTTGACATAATCGGTTAGAATCGATGTTTTCACGGATGAAATTTGCTTTTATGGCATAGTGCAGATTGCCAGCTTTAGAGGCGTGGAGGCAAGTGGAAGAGTTAGATCTTCGTCTTTGCTTAGGTCTTGGTGTCTGCTCTGATACGTAGCACGGGAGTCGGAGAAACGATTATTTTATTTATGTATATAATTGTTGAATATATTTGGTATTACCTTTATATGGAAAAGTTTCCCAATTGAGGGTAACCTATTTTATGCTATGTATCAAATTTATGAGCAGGGAGTGTGTATTCTTATTTTAAAATGTGGCATCCTTGTTTCTGTCGTAAAAATAAATTTTTAGTTACTCTGATTTTATTTATGTATTATTTATTCGCGATGGGAATTGGGGTGTTACAGATATCACCAGATTCGTGTGAAAGAAGAGGATATTCAAAAGACGGCCTTTAGGACACGGTATGGCCATTACGAATATTCCGTGATGCCATTCGGGGTTTCTTATGCGCCAGGTGTGTTTATGGAATACATGAATCGTATTTTTCATGAACAGTTAGATCGTTTTGTGGTTGTGTTCATCGACGATATTTTGATTTATTCTAAGTCTCAAGAGGAGCATGAAGAGCATTTGAGGATTGTGTTACAAATTTTGAAAGAGAAACGATTGTATGCTAAGTTGTCGAAATGTGAATTTTGGTTGTCGGAAGTAAGTTTTCTTGGACATGTTATTTCCGGTAGTGGTATTAGTGTTGATCCATCCAAGATTGATGCGGTGATGCAATGGGAGGCTCCTAGGTCGGTTACGGAGATTCGAAGCTTTTTAGGCTTGGCGGGTTATTATCGGATGTTTATTAAGGGATTTTCGAAGTTGGCACTTCCGTTAACGCAATTGACTTGTAAAGGAAAGGCTTTCATTTGGGATATTCATTGTGAAGAGAGTTTCAATGAGCTAAAAAGAAGGTTGACAACGACACCGATCTTGATTTTGCCAAATCCGACGGAACCATTTGTTGTGTATTGTGATCCTTCATTGGTTGGTTTAGGTGGTGTTTTGATGCAAGATGGAAAAGTTGTGGCTTATGCTTCAAAACAATTGAGAGGGCATGAAAAGAATTATCCTACACATGACTTGGAGTTAGCGACCGTGGTGTTTGTTTTGATAATTTGGAGGCACTATCTTTATGGTGCGAGATTTGAAGTTTTTAGCGATAACAAGAGCTTGAAATATTTATTTGATCAAAAAGAATTGAACATGAGACAAAGAAGGTGGTTAGAGCTTTTGAAGGATTATGATTTTGGTTTGAATTACCATCCGGGTAAGGCAAACGTGGTGGCCGATGCTTTGAGTTGGAAGTCGTTACATATGTCCACATTGATGATGAGAGAATGGGAACTTTTGGAGAATTTTAGAGACTTGAGTTTGGTTTGTGAAATGACGCCGAGAAGTGTGAGACTTGGTATGCTACATGTTACGAATGATTTTCTTGCAACCGTATGTGAAAAGCAAAAGTTGGATTTGAAGTTCGTTGATTTGATGACGAATGAGAATGAGGATTTCAAGGTTGATAATTTTGGAGTTTTGATATTTCGTGGTCGTATTTGTATTCCTGATGATGCGGAGTTGAAAAAGATGATATTGGAAGAAGGACACCGAAGTAACTTAGGTATTCATCCGGGAGCGAATAAAATGTATCAAGATTTGAAGAAAATCTTTTGGTGGTCCGGATTAAAGAGGGACGTGGCTCAATTTGTGTATGCGTGCTTAACTTGTCAAAAGTCTAAGGTGGAACATCAAAAGCCTAGTGGATTGATGCAACCGTTGGACATTCCGGAGTGGAAATGGGATAGTATATCGATGGATTTTGTTACGGGATTGCCAAATACGCAAAGAGATCATAATGCTATTTGGGTAATCGTTGATAGGCTTACTAAATCTGCCCACTTCATTCCAATTGATATTAGTTATCCTTTGGAGAAGTTAGCCGAGATTTATGTTCTTGCGGTTGTGAAGTTACATGGAGTTCCTAAGAGTATTGTATCGGATAGAGATCCTAGATTCACATCGAGGTTTTGGGAGAGTTTACAAAAGGCTTTGGGTTCTAAGCTAAGATTGAGTTCGGCTTATCATCCGCAAACGGATGGTCAAACCGATAGGACAATTCAATCATTGGAAGATTTATTGCGTGCTTGAGCAAGGTGGTGCTTGGGATAGTTATTTGGCTTTGATTAAGTTCACCTACAATAACAGTTTTCATTCAAGTATAAGTATGGCACCATTTGAGGCTTTGTATGGTCGGAGATGTCGAACACCTTTGTGTTGGCACGGAACCGGTGAGAGGACGATAGTTGGACCGGAGATGGTACAATAAATGACGGAGAAAGTAAGGTTTATTCGTGAGAAGATGAAAGCTTCTCAAAGTGGACAAAAGAGCTATCATGACAAGAGAAGGAAAGATCTTGAGTTTCAAGAAGGCGACCATGTGTAACGCCCCGATTTTGATTATTCCATTATTCTTGAGTCTTTTGTTTTAATTGGGTGATAAATTATTTTATTTGTTAAATTGGTGTGTTAAATGTTATTTTACCGTTTTTGAGAGTTTTCGGGAAAATTAGAATGGAGGGTATTTTAGACTTTTCTCAATTAATCATAAGTTAGAAATTTGTTTGAGTTAGAATTTTGTGAGAAAAATGAATTAATTGATTTAGTGGAAAATGAGAGAAAAGAAATAGAAAAGAAAGAAAATAGATAGAAAAGAGAAAGAAAAGAGAAATAGAGAGAAAAAAGGAGAGAAAGAAAGAAGAGGAAGAGAAAAGAAGAGGAAAAGAGGAAAACCAAGAAAATCAACCTCTAGGAATCGATTTAATCGGGTAAGGGTGTGAAACTTTGTTATCTTATCAATGTATAGTATTATGTATGATTGTGAATGTGTGTATTGGATTGGTTGTGGTGTTTTCATAGTTTTCCATTTTAGGTCGATAATGAGAAATCGATGTTTTCGCGGTTGGAAATCGACGAAAATGTGGTAGAATGCTTGTTGCCATGATTTGATTGAGTTCTGATGGATGTATGTTGTTTTGAAAATGTTTTGGGTTGAAAAATAGGGTTTTTGGGTTTTCAACAGCGCTGAAGGATTCTGAGTTTTCGCAGGTTCGCCTAGCGAACCAATCAGCGAAGGGTAGCGAAGGTTCGCTACGGGTATTCGCCTAGCGAAGGCATGAGCAAAGGTTCGCTAGAGTGTTCGCCTAGCGAACTTTGGGTGTTTTTGGCTCTGTTTGGTTCTGACTTGGTTCGCCAAGTGCTCGCCTAGCGATTTTTGTGTCTGTTTTTAGCTAACAGTTGGTTCGCTGGAACATTCGCCTAGCGAAGGAGCTAGCGAATGCTCGCGAGGGAGGTTCGCCCAGCGAACAGTGCTGTTCGTGTAATTTTGTTTTCTGCACAACTTTTGATCTGTGGTTCGGTTTGAGGCGTGGTTTGATGCGTTTGAAAGCTTATGGAATGTTCTTTCTTAATATGATGAATTGGAAATTATTAGCCGATTAAATAAGTCGGAAAAGTCAGAAATAGTGATATTTAGCGACTTTTACCGTTTTGACGGTGTGCTTGAATGTGAATCGTACAATAGTGCATTGACGTGAATGTATGTAGATTGTAGGTGATTGTATGAGATGAATGCATGTATATATTGTGAATATGTATGCATTTCAAGAATGTCTTGAGTCATTATCATGTGTAGCATAATGATGTGCATTCTTGTGCTGAGGGATTCTAATGAGAATCCGCTATAACATCGTGAGCCTCTCCCGGTGGAGGTGTGAGCAACGGTTATAGACGATTGTGAGCCTCTCTCGGTGGAGGTGTGAGCGACGGTTATAGACGATCGTGAGCCTCTCTTGGTGGAGGTGTGAGCGATCGGGTCGTGAGCCTTTCTTGGTGGAGGTGTGAGCGATCCAGAAACATCGTGAGCCTCTCTTGGTGGAGGTGTGAGCGGTGGGTGAACATCGTAGGCCCGACGGGGAGTTACTTTGGTAACGAGCGATGGTTCCAGCAGAAGTTCCTGAGTGAACTTGAGATGATTGAGTCGGTACCGCATTGCATTTGCATAGAGTCGTGAGTCGGTCTCTATGATTTGCATTTCTCATCTTTAAACGATGCATTGGTGAATAAACAGTTGTGTATGTTTATGTGGAATGATAAGAATTGTGAAAGTATGCCTGATGTGTATGCTTGGTTTTATATATATATGGATACATTGCGATGTATATGAGTGACTTGTGATGAATTGTGGTGAGAAGGTGAATTATGTGTAATTTTATGCTATTATATATAATTATATGCATTGTTATTATGATAATATTTCTCACCCTTCTGCTGTTTTATGATGCTCTATGAGGCATTGCAGAGTAGGTATGCTGGTGGTCTTTTTGTGAAGCGTGTCTTCATTCTTTTGGTCGGTTGGCTCTGATATGTAGCACCGGGTAGCTAGGAGGGCTATGATTCTTTTGTGATACATTATATATGTATCTTGTTGATAAATGTTTATGTAAACATGAATTATGTTGGTGGATAATACTTGGCGATGTATATATGTGTATGTATATATATGAATTGGTTGTTATTCAATGTTTAGATCTTCCGCTTTTATTCTAAATATTGACACGTGGGTGTAAGGACTAAGTTCCTCTGTTGCAAGTTACCCCACTGTTGCATATCAAATGTTGAGCAGGTGTTGTATGTTTAAATTTCGTAATTGATGTGACATGCCTCTTTTATACCATGTTTGTAATTATACTCTGACGAAATCTTTAATATGTGCCTAAATGATTATTTGGGGGTATAGAAAGGGGGTGTTACATTAAGTGGTATCAGAGCCAGAGTTGAGTCAGTTGTGTCTGTCTTGTTGTTGTGTTGGTTGAACTGTTGTTTAACCTTGTTGTAATTTTTGGGAATGATCAGAATATGGCTGGTAGAAATGATAATGTGATGGCTGCTGCTTTGGAAGCAATGGCTAGGGCGGTGCAAGGTGCGCCGAATGTGAATGCTAATGATGAGTTCAGGAAGAATCAACCACCGGTTTTCAAAGGAAGATTTGATCCCGATGGTGCCTAACTTTGGTTAAAAGAGATTGAACGGATCTTCAGGGTCATGGACTGTGCGGAAGAGAATAAGGTAAGGCTTGGATCTCACATGTTGAAGGAAGAAGCCGACGATTGGTGGGTCGGTATGCGTGAAGTTCTTGAGGTGGATGATGAAGAAGTAACTTGGGATTTATTCCGTACTGAATTCTTGAGGAAGTATTACCCTGAGAGTGTGAAGGGAAAGAAGGAGATGGAGTTTCTTGAACTAAAACAAGGTAGTATGTCGGTGGTGGACTATACTGCTAAGTTTGTGGAGTTGGTTCAATTCCATCCTCATTATGCTGCGATTACTGCTGAGTTCTCAAAGTGTATTAAATATGAAAATGGTTTACGTCCTGAGATTAAAAAAGCTGTGGGGTATCAAAGGATAAGAAGATTTTCAGATTTGACGGAATGTTGTAGAATCTTCGAGGAAGATAGCAAGGCTCGTTCTACACATTATAAAAGTTTGAATGAGAGGAAGGGAAAGCAACAAGCTAGAAGTGGACCTTATGTGACACCCGCTGATAAGGGCAAGCATAGGGGAAACTTCGAGAGGAGATCTGGAGGAGGAGGTTCTGGTCCCATTAAGTGCTACAAGTGTGGTGAAATGGGTCATAAATCATTTGAGTGTGGGAAGACAGTGGCGAAATGTTCTAACTGTGGAGGCCTTGGGCATGCTACTACAGATTGTAGAAGGAATGTGGTGAAGTGCTATAACTGTGGGGAAATTGGTCACATTAGCCCTAAGTGTCCGAATCCGAAGAAAGCTCCATCCGGTGGGAAGGTATTTTCTCTGGCAGGAACTCAGACTTCGAGTGCAGATCGTCTGATTCGAGGTACTTGCTTTATTAATAGTACACCTTTAGTTGCCATTATTGATACTGGAGCGACTCATTCGTTTATTTCATCTGAGTGCGCGAAGCGTTTAAATCTTGTGTTGTCTCTGATGGATGGAAAGATGGTTATTGATACTCCAGCAATGGGGTTAGTAACTACGTCTTTGGTTTGTTTGATGTGTCCTTTGACCATTTATGATAAAGACTTCGAAATGGATCTAGTGTGTTTGCCGTTGGAAGGATTGGATGTGGTCTTGGGTATGAATTGGTTGCAATTTAACCGAGTTCATATAGATTGCTATCACAAGTTAGTAAGGTTTCCTTCTTTGGAAGATGATGAATTTGAGAGTTTCCTATCCACTAAAGAGTTGAAGAAACTTTTAGCGGACGAAGCTCAATTGTTTGGTTTGTTTGCATCATTGTCGGTGGAGAGTCAAGTTGAGCTTGATGTGTTCCCAGTGGTGTGTGAATTTCCAGAAGTGTTTCCGGAAGATATTACGGATGTACCGCCGAAAAGAGAAGTTGAATTTTCAATTGATCTAGTTCCGGGTACTAGACCGATTTCGATGGCACCGTATCGTATGTCGGCATCGGAATTGGTAGAATTGAAAAAGCAATTGAATGACTTGTTGGACAAGAAATTTGTAAGGCCAAGTGTTTCTCCTTGGGGTGCTCCGGTATTGTTGGTAAAGAAGAATGACGGGAGTATGCGGTTATGCATTGATTATCGACAGTTGAACAAAGTGACAATTAAGAACAAGTATCCGCTTCCAAGGATCGATGATTTGATGGACCAATAGGTTGGTGCGAATGTTTTTAGCAAGATTGATTTGAGATCAGGATACCACCAGATTCGTGTGAAAGGAGAAGATATTCAAAAGACAGCATTTAGGACACGGTATGGTCATTACGAATATTCGGTGATGCCATTCGGCGTTTCTAACCCGCCGGGTGTGTTTATGGAATACATGAATCGTATTTTTCATGAACAGTTGGATCGTTTTGTGGTTGTGTTCATCGATGATATTTTGATTTACTCTAAGTCTCAAGAGGAGCATGAAGAGCATTTGAGGATTGTGTTGCAAATTTTGAAAGAGAAACAATTGTATGCTAAGTTGTCGAAATGTGAATTTTGGTTGTCGGAAGTAAGCTTCCTTGGACATCTTATTTCCGGTAGTGGTATTAGTGTTGATCCATCCAAGATAGATGCGGTGATACAATGGGAGGTTCCTAGGTCGGTTACGGAGATTCGAAGCTTTTTAGGCTTGGCGGGTTATTATCGGAGGTTTATTGAGGGATTTTCGAAGTTGGCACTTCCTTTAACGCAATTGACTTGTAAAGGAAAGGCTTTCATTTGGGATATTCATTGTGAAGAGAGTTTCAATGAGCTAAAGAGAAGGCTGACAACGACTCCGATCTTGATTTTGCCTAATCCTAATGAACCATTTGTAGTGTATTGTGATGCTTCATTGGTGGGTTTAGGCGGTGTTTTGATGCAAGATGGAAAAGTTGTGGCATATGCTTCTAGACAATTGAGAGTGCATGAAAAGAATTATCCTACACATGACTTGGAGTTAGCGGCCGTGGTGTTTGTTTTGAAAATATGGAGGCATTACCTTTATGGTGCGAGATTTGAAGATTTTAGTGATCACAAAAGCTTAAGATATTTATTTGATCAAAAAGAATTGAACATGAGACAAAGAAGGTGGTTAGAGCTTTTGAAGGATTATGATTTTGGTTTGAATTATCATCCGGGTAAGGCAAACGTGGTGGCCGATGCTTTGAGTCGGAAATCGTTACATATGTCCGCATTGATGATGAGAGAATGGGAACTTTTGGAGGATTTTAGAGACTTGAGTTTGGTTTGAGAAATGACGCCGCGAAGTGTGCGACTTGGTATGCTACATGTTACGAATGATTTTCTTGCAACGGTTAGTGAAAAGCAAAAGTTGGATTTGAAGTTCGTTGATTTGATGATGAATGAGAACGAGGATTTTAAGGTTGATAATTTTGGAGTTTTGAGATTCCGTGGTCGTATTTGTATTCCCGACGATGTGGAGTTGAAAAAGATGATTTTGGAGGAAGGACACCGAAGTAATTTAAGTATTCATCCGGGTGCGAATAAGATGTATCAAGATTTGAAGAAGATCTTTTGGTGGTCCGGTTTAAAGAGAGATGTTGCTCAATTTGTGTATGCGTGCTTAACTTGTCAAAAGTCTAAGGTGGAACATCAAAAGCCTAGTGGATTGATGCAACCGTTGGATATTCCGGAATGGAAATGGGATAGTATATCGATGGATTTCGTTACGGGATTGCCGAATACGCAAAGAGGTCATAATGCTATTTGGGTAATTGTTGATAGGCTTACTAAATCTGCTCACTTTATTCCAATTGATATTAGTTATCCTTTGGAGAAGTTAGCCGAGATTTATGTTCTTGTGGTTGTGAAGTTACATGGAGTTCCTAAGAGTATTGTATCGGATCGAGATCCGAGATTTACATCGAGATTTTGGGTGAGTTTACAAGAGGCTTTGGGTTCTAAGCTAAGATTGAGTTCGGCTTATCATCCGCAAACGGACGGTCAAACCGAAAGGACGATTCAATCGTTGGAGGATTTATTGCGTGCTTGTGTACTCGAGCAGGGTGGTGCTTGGGATGGTTATTTGGCGTTGATTGAATTCACTTACAATAACAGTTTTCATTCGAGTATAAGTATGGCACCATTTGAGGCTTTGTATGGTCGAAGATGTCGAACACCTTTGTGTTGGCATGAAACCGGCGAGAGGACGATAGTTGGACCGGAAATGGTACAACAAACGACGGAGAAAGTGAAGTTTATTCGGGAGAAGATGAAAGCTTCTCAAAGTAGACAGAAGAGCTATCATGACAAGAGAAGGAAAGATCTTGAATTTAAAGAAGGCGACCATGTGTTTTTGAGAGTTACACCGGTTACGGGTGTGGGTCGTGCTTTGAAGTCGAAGAAGTTGACTTCTCGTTTTATTGGTCCGTATCAGATTACTTCACGAGTTGGTGTTGTGGCTTACCGTGTGGCGTTGCCTCCGAACCTTTCGAATTTGCATGACGTATTCCATGTTTCGCAACTTCGGAAATATGTTCCGGATCCGTCACATGTTATTCCTATGGACGAGGTAGAAGTGAGAGATAACCTTACATTGGAAGCTTTACCGGTTAGGATTTTGGACCCTGAAGTTAAGAAATTAAGAGGCAAGGATATTGCGCTTGTGAAAGTAGCGTGGGGAGGCGCTGCGGAAGGCAATATGACTTGGGAACTAGAGAGTGGGATGCAAGAGTCATATCCGGAGTTGTTTGAATCAGGTATTATTTTCGAGGACGAAAATTTCTAAAGTGGGGGAGAGTTGTAACGCCCCGATTTTGATTATTCCATTATTCTTGAGTCTTTTGTTTTAATTGGGTGATAAATTATTTTATTTGTTAAATTGGTGTGTTAAATGTTATTTTACCGTTTTTGAGAGTTTTCGGGAAAATTAGAATGGAGGGTATTTTAGACTTTTCTCAATTAATCATAAGTTAGAAATTTTTTTGAGTTAGAATTTTGTGAGAAAAATGAATTAATTGATTTAGTGGAAAATGAGAGAAAAGAAATAGAAAAGAAAGAAAATAGATAGAAAAGAGAAAGAAAAGAGAAATAGAGAGAAAAAAGGAGAGAAAGAAAGAAGAGGAAGAGAAAAGAAGAGGAAAAGAGGAAAACCAAGAAAATCAACCTCTAAGAATCGATTTAATCGGGTAAGGGTGTGAAACATTGTTATCTTATCAATGTATAATATTATGTATGATTGTGAATGTGTGTATTGGATTGGTTGTGGTGTTTTCATAGTTTTCCATTTTAGGTCGATAATGAGAAATCGATGTTTTCGCGGTTGGAAATCGACGAAAATGTGGTAGAATGCTTGTTGCCATGATTAGATTGAGTTCTGATGGATGTATGTTGTTTTGAAAATGTTTTGGGTTGAAAAATAGGGTTTTTGTGTTTTCAACAGCGCTGAAGGATTCTGAGTTTTCGCAGGTTCGCCTAGCGAACCAATCAGCGAAGGGTAGCGAAGGTTTGCTACGGGTATTCGCCTAGCGAAGGCATGAGCGAAGGTTCGCTAGAGTGTTCGCCTAGCGAACTTTGGGTGTTTTTGGCTCTGTTTGGTTCTGACTTGGTTCGCCAAGTGCTCGCCTAGCGAACTTTGTGTCTGTTTTTAGCTAACAGTTGGTTCGCTGGAACATTCGCCTAGCGAAGGAGCTAGCGAATGCTCGCGAGGGAGGTGCGCCCAGCGAACAGTGCTGTTCGTGTAATTTTGTTTTCTGCACAACTTTTGATCTGTGGTTCGGTTTGAGGCGTGGTTTGATGCGTTAGAAAGCTTATGGAATGTTCTTTCTTAATATGATGAATTGGAAATTATTAGCCGATTAAATAAGTCGGAAAAGTCAGAAATAGTGCTATGTAGCGACTTTTACCGTTTTGACGGTGTGTTTGAATGTGAATCGTACAATAGTGCATTGACGTGAATGTATGTAGATTGTAGGTGATTGTATGAGATGAATGCATGTATATATTGTGAATATGTATGCATTTCAAGAATGTCTTGAGTCATTATCATGTGTAGCATAATGATGTGCATTCTTGTGCTGAGGGATTCTAATGAGAATCCGCTATAACATCGTGAGCCTCTCTCGGTGGAGGTGTGAGCGACGGTTATAGACGATCGTGAGCCTCTCTCGGTGGAGGTGTGAGCGACGGTTATAGACGATCGTGAGCCTCTCTTGGTGGAGGTGTGAGCGATCGGGTCGTGAGCCTTTGTTGGTGGAGGTGTGAGCGATCCAGAAACATCGTGAGCCTCTCTTGGTGGAGGTGTGAGCGGTGGGTGAACATCGTAGGCCCAACGGGGAGTTACTTTGGTAACGAGCGATGGTTCCAGCAGAAGTTCCTGAGTGAACTTGAGATGATTGAGTCGGTACCGCATTGCATTTGCATAGAGTCGTGAGTCGGTCTCTATGATTTGCATTTCTCATCTTTAAATGATGCATTGGTGAATAAACAGTTGTGTATGTTTATGTGGAATGATAAGAATTGTGAAAGTATGCCTGATGTGTATGCTTGGTTTTATATATATATGGATACATTGCGATGTATATGAGTGACTTGTGATGAATTGTGGTGAGAAGGTGAATTATGTGTAATTTTATGCTATTATATATAATTATATGCATTGTTATTATGATAATATTTCTCACCCTTCTGCTGTTTTATGATGCTCTATGAGGCATTGCAGAGTAGGTATGCTGGTGGTCTTTTTGTGAAGCGTGTCTTCATTCTTTTGGTCGGTTGGCTCTGATATGTAGCACCGGGTAGCTAGGAGGGCTATGATTCTTTTGTGATACATTATATATGTATCTTGTTGATAAATGTTTATGTAAACATGAATTATGTTGGTGGATAATACTTGGCGATGTATATATGTGTATGTATATATATGAATTGGTTGTTATTCAATGTTTAGATCTTCCGCTTTTATTCTAAATATTGACACGTGGGTGTAAGGACTAAGTTCCTCTGTTGCAAGTTACCCCACTGTTGCATATCAAATGTTGAGCAGGTGTTGTATGTTTAAATTTCATAATTGATGTGACATGCCTCTTTTATACCATGTTTGTAATTATACTCTGACGAAATCTTTAATATGTGCCTAAATGATTATTTGGGGGTATAGAAAAGGGGTGTTACACCATGTGTTTTTGAGAGTTACGCCGGTTGCGGGTGTAGGTCGTGCTTTGAAGTCGAAGAAGTTGACTTCTCGTTTTATTGGTCCATATCAGATTTCTGCACGAGTTGGTGTTGTGGCTTACCGTGTGGCGTTGCCTCCGAATCTTTCGAATTTGCATGATGTATTCCATGTTTCGCAACTTCAGAAGTATGTTCCGGATCCGTCACATGTTATTCCTATGGACGAGGTTGAAGTGAGAGATAACCTTACGGTTGAAGCTTTACCGATTAGGATTTTGGACCATGAAGTTAAGAAGCTAAGAGGCAAGGATATTGCTCTTGTGAAAGTAGCGTGGGGAGGCGCTGCGGATGTAACGCCCCGATTTGTTTAATTGTATTTATTTATTTCATTTATGTGAATTTTGTGAAATGTGTGAATTTATTGTATTTTACCTGCTAATTGAGTTAACTGGTTAATTTCTCTGATAGGTAAAATATTTGCAATAAATTACAATTTCTTTTCAACTTTTATTTCCCGAAATATATTTCATCGGTATGTTTATGTTTTATCGCATTTTGAGAGCGTTTGGGAGATATTTGAGCTGAGGGGTATTTTGGTCTTTTTCTTAGGTAAGTTTTATGTTTTTATATAAATAGAAAGAATAGAGAGAAAATAGAGAGAAAGAAAAATAGAAAGAAGGGAAAGGAGAAGAGAGAAAGGAAGAGAAGAAGAAAAAGAGGGAGAAGAGGAAAATCATCAAAATCAATGCTTGGACTTCGATTAATCGGGTAAGGGTGAGAAGTTTCAATTATATTTCGATTGTATATGTATATGTATGTGTTTGTTTGGTTGAAAAATGTATGTTTTCCATTTGGTTAGAATTGTGAACAATTGATAGAAATTGATGTTTTCGCGGTTAGATTTCGGAACTGTTCGCGTAGAATAGTCGAGCGAGGAGTGGGTTTAATCGGAAAGGCATGTTGGTGAGATTTGAGGGGTTTTGTGTCGAGTTATCAAGAATTGGAGTTTAGGGCATTAATGGTAAATCGAGTGGAAATCGATGGTTCCACGGTTGAAATTCGGAATAAGTTGTGTAGAGTAGTCGGGTAAGGTTTGGGTTTAATCGGGAATGGTGGTTTGCGTGTTTTCTCGCGGTTTCGACCGAGTTCGAATTTAGAATTCAATGATAAAATTATGTTTTAAAATATGTCAAAAATGGAAAAATGTGTTGGATGGCTTTTTAATAGTGAAAATATTGTAGTACGTCGAATTCTGAGATCGCAGCTTTTTACGGAATCGAAAACGGATGTCCGGAAGTCTAAAAATGGTGTTTTTAAGGCTGAAATTTGTAGCAGGTTTCGTGCTCAGCGCGCAGGTCGGGCGCTCAGCGCGCAGGTCTAGGCGAAAGGGAAAATTTCTGAAACTTTGAAAACTTATAACTTTTGAACCGTAAGTCCGTTTTGGTCCCCGTTCGAAGCGTTGGAAAGCTTATGAAATGTTATTTCTTGTAAAAATGGTTTTGGGATTAGTGGCTGATTTATTTAAGTCGGGGTTTTGGAAACGTGTCGTTTTGTCGACTTTTCTAGTCGTATTTGTGTGCGATTGATCTGGTATCATGTTATATGCTTTTGTTATATAACGTATAGCTTGTGTGTTGTTATATGATGTGAATACATGTAATGAGATGTTGTGATAAGGTATTGTGATGCGATGTTGTGATAATGTTGTTGTTGTGCGATAAATACATTGTTTGATTGAATATCAATGTACGTGGTTATGATGTTGTGTTGGTTCGTGGTTTGTTGTTGTGTTTTGTGAAATGAATTGCTTATGTGAAATTAAATGTGTGTTTTGGATGTGAATCATACAATAGTGCATTGATGTGAATGTATATAGATTGTATGATTGTATGAGATGATTACAAACGATTGTGTGCCTAGGTGAGGCGTGAGCAATCGGTTTGTGTGCCTGGTATGTGGTATGTGATGATATGCATTGTTTGAATTATTTTCAATGGATGAATATGATGATGTGATAATCATATTGTCGATTTGTGAAGATGCATTTGATTGTCATGAGTTCTTGTGAGTCAAGCATCATGATATGCATTGTTGTGACGTCCTGAGTGACGGATTGGTTCCACAGGGAATCTGCTATAACATCGTGAGACTTAAAAATAAGAGGACCGAAAGCGATTTGATATATCGTGAGCCTTAAAAATAAGAGGACCGAAAGCGATGGTTATAGACGATCGTGTGCCCATGTGGGGTGTGAGCGATCGGATCGTGAGTCTTATACAAAGAGGGCCGAAAGCGATCCATAAACGTCGTGAGCCTTATACAAAGAGGACCGAAAGCGACGGGGAACATCGTATGCTCGACGGGGAGTTACACTAAGTAACGAGCGATGGTTCCAGTAGTTCCTGAGTGAACTGGTGTTGAGAAATATTGTGAGTCGGTACCGCATGGCATGTGCATAGAGTCGTTGTGTCGGTCTCTGTGCATTTGCATAAATCATGAATGGATTAATTATGTGTGAGCTTGTGATAGCTTTGGTGAATTGTTATGTATAGGTGATAAATGCATTGGTTGTGAGTGATATGTTTTGTGTATAAACATATGATATGTGATGTGGTGGTGTGTTTTCATTGGTCATAACTGTGGTGTGCATTATGTGTGAAATGTGATTATATTGGTATAATCGTTATATGCTATGTGGTTGGATTGTTAGGAATATGCTATGTATTAGTGGCATGCTATATGTGTTAGTATGTGATGTATGTGGTGAGAAGTATTATATATGTGAATTTGTTTGTGTTGTGGCATATTATTATGCAATCTTGTTATAGTTGTTATTTCTCACCCTTCTGCTGGAATATGCTTTTTATGGCATAGTGCAGATTGTCAGCTTTAGAGGCGTGGAGGCAAGTGGAAGAGTTAGATCTTCGTTTGCTTAGGTCTTGGTGTCTGCTCTGATACGTAGCACGGGAGTCGGGGAACGATTATGTTATATATGTATATAATTGTGGAAGATATTTTTGTATTACTTGTGTATGTGTACTTTGACGTTATAAACCATTTATTTTGTAAAACAAGTCGGTTATGGATCTTCCGCTTTATTCCATAATTGACATTTCCTTTATTATGGAAAAAGTTTCCCCTTTGAGGGTACTCTATTTTATGCTATGTATCAAATTTATGAGCTGGGATGATGTTTTGTTTATTTAAATGTGACATCCTTGTTTCTGTCGGAAAAATAAATTTTTAGCTACTCTGATTTTATTTATGTATTATTTATTCGCGATGGGAATTGGGGTGTTACATTAAGTGGTATCAGAGCAGGTCGGTCCGTCCGGCCAAGTTGTTGAGTTAGTTGGTGTGACAGTTGAATACTGTCGATGTTGTTTGTTCCTTAGTACGTGATATGTGTGGGAAGCACTGTCAGTACTTTCTGGTTTTCTAATCCTTGTCTGTAGGAGTTAGAATATGATAAGTGGGGGAGGAGCTTGTACTTCTCCATGTTGCTTCAGGTGGGGAGCATTGGCTCAGTGTTCCGTTGGTTGCAAGAGTGTAAGTGTTGTTTGGGCCGTGTTGGTTCACAGTTTAAGAGGGGATGCGGAGGTAAGGCTTATGTCAACTAAGGATTTGTACCTTAGGTAGTTTGGTGCACAGGATGTAAGGAATGCTATTATAGTTGGTAAAGACGGTTTATGCCCCATCATGATTGTTGGCTGTCTATTGACAAATTGAGGAACTGATCACCCTTAATCTCTTGTTGATAGTAGACGGAATTATGTTGGATGGAATAGACGTGTCTTTCCGGCCTTGATAGTGTGTTCAATGAATTATTTGGAATTAAGAAAGTGATTAGGGATTGTTTTGACGAGTCGATGAAGATTTTTATATCGGAAGATGAGTAGGATTTGAGGTTTGGATCTGCTAAGTAAGTGGGAGAACTTTTAGGACGTGAAACTAAGATGTTGTTATGTTTGTGATGATAGTTTTCTAGAGAGATTGGCAAAATGGCTACAGTGATGGGCTGCAAGTTGTGTGTGATTTTCAGATGTATTTCCGGATGGAATATTGGATGTTAGCATTAGAAGTACCCAGACTGATAGAGCAGTTGGAAGATTTACTGGAAAGGAGAATTGTGAGGCCAAGTGTGCCTTCTTGGAGAGCTCCAGCATTGTAAGTAACAAAAAGGAAGAATGATTGAGCGGAATAACAAGCATGAGGTGTATAATGGTATTGAGACTTTGGAAAGTGAAACTTAGAGTTCTGGTGAGGTTTGAAGTCTTTGGAGTTTTTGAGCATTAATGGAAATCTTGAGAAAACCCTTCTGTGCGGATGCAATATTGATATTAAGAGTTCCTTTTGGTGGGTTGTTGATACTTGTTATGTTGGTTGAAGCTGATTTGAGATGAAAATGGTGAGTTTTGGGAAGGACTGTCGAAGGGCTATTTTTCTGAAAATCGCAGTGCCCTCTCAGCGTGCAGATGCCCGCTCAGCGCGGTCTGCAGAATTTTGAACCTCTCCAGGCAGTGAGGAGCGCGCTCAGCGCGGGACAAAGCCCGCTTACCGCGACTTGAAAAAAAAAATTGAAACTTGAGTTTTTTTTCTAAATCCATAACTTTGGATTCGTAACTCGGATTGAGATGTTCTTTCTTATATAAATGGTGTTGAGATTTAGTGGCCGATTTGATTGTGTCGTGAATTTGGATAAGTTCGTAGTGGTTTTAATTGAGGATATTTGGATCTGTTATAAACTCAGAGGAAGAACAAGTAGAGTGTTTGAGAATTGGATTACAAGTGTCGAAAGGAGACAAAGAGTTATGCTAAGTTATTCAAGTGAGGATTTTGGTTGGAAAGGGTTAGTTTTCCTAGATATGTTATTTCTGATGATGGTATTTTCATGGATCCATCGGAAGTAGATCTAGTTCTACAATGAGAGACTGCGAAGTTGGTTAAGGAGATTAGGATCTTTTGGACTTTAGTTGGTTATTACCGGAGGTTATGGAAGGTTTTTCCAAGTTAGCATTTTCGTTACTTTGGTTGACTTGCAAAGGGTGAGTCGTTTATTTTGGACGTTCGTTGTGAGTAAGTTTGTGTGAACGGATGTAGAAATTGTCTACGGCTCCAGTTTTGATGCTGTGTGATCCTAATAATCTGTTTGTAAGGTATTGTGATGTGTCTTTGATGAGTTTAATCTGTGTGTTAATGCAAGAGGGTAAAGTCGTAGCTTATGCTTTATGACGATTGAGGATTCATAAGAGGATCTATACTATTCAGGATTTAGAGTTGGTTGCGGTGGTATTGTGTTGGAAATTTGGAGGTATTATTTTTATGGTTCTGGGTTCGAATTGTTTAGTAATCACAAGAATATTGAGTACCTGTTTGGTCGAAAGGAATAGAGTATAAGACAACGAGGATGGTTAAAATTCGTGACGAGTTATGAATTTGGCTTGGAGTATCCTTCGGGAAAAGCTAAGGTTGTGCCTGATGAGTTAAGTCGAAAGTTGTTATGCATGTCTGTTTTGATGGTCAGGGAGTTAAAATTAGTTGAGCAGTTCAGAGACTTGTGTCTGGTGTGTGAGAAACACAGTAGAGTGTGAAGTTGGGTATATTAAAAGTGAACACTGAGTTTTGGCGAATATGAGAAAGAGTTAGACTTTGGACGTGGAATTGGTAGTTTTGATGGTTTCGAGTAATCAGAGTACGCAGCGAAAGTGTGATATGGCACAATTCGTATATGCGTGTGTAACTTGTAAGAGTTCGTAGGTTGAACATTGGAAACATTTAGGAATGATGAGACCTTTGGACGTTTCAGAATGGAAGTGTTAGGTGAAAGGTTTAAATGTTATCCATGGGCTACTATGTAGATGGATGTTTTGGTTATATGTTCGGTTGGTGAATTGTAGCATTGTTGGAATAAGGTTGTGTGACAAGGATGTTTGGTATTCTGGTTTTGTTGATGTTGATGAGACGATGTTGTGTCGTGGAACTTTACATTCTTGTTTCTGTGGTTGCCTCGTTTCCATGGTGATGGTTCGAGTGCGTGTAGCTAATTCCTATGATGGGGAATTAGAGGAGTGTTACTACGGTGATGGTAACGATCTTGTTGTGTTTCGGTTCAAGAGTGAACTTGTATGCGTTCGTAACTTGGGTATCCTTTGAGTCGTGAGTTAGTCGTCAAGTGCATTGTATGGGCTTTGCATCTTGTCGTCGTTGTCATGTTGTTGTTGTAGCTGCTGTTAGCAAGGTTGTTTGTCGGTTTGTGGTATTCGTCGTGTGCCTTTGGTTGGCATGTTGGTTTGTTGGTCGGATGCGAGAGTCGTATCCCGAGTTGTTCGTATCAGTATATTTTCGAGGACGAAAATTTCTAAGTGGGGGAGATTTGTAACGCCCCGATTTGTTTAATTGTATTTATTTATTTCATTTATGTGAATTTTGTGAAATGTGTGAATTTATTGTATTTTACCTGCTAATTGAGTTAACTGGTTAATTTCTCTGATAGGTAAAATATTTGCAATAAATTACAATTTCTTTTCAACTTTTATTTCCCGAAATATATTTCATCGGTATGTTTATGTTTTATCGCATTTTGAGAGCGTTTGGGAGATATTTGAAATGAGGGGTATATTGGTCTTTTGCTTAGGTAAGTTTTATGTTTTTATATAAATAGAAAGAATAGAGAGAAAATAGAGAGAAAGAAAAATAGAAAGAAGGGAAAGGAGAAGAGAGAAAGGAAGAGAAGAAGAAAAAGAGGGAGAAGAGGAAAATCATCAAAATCAATGCTTGGACTTCGATTAATCGGGTAAGGGTGAGAAGTTTCAATTATATTTCGATTGTATATGTATATGTATGTGTTTGTTTGGTTGAAAAATGTATGTTTTCCATTTGGTTAGAATTGTGAACAATTGATAGAAATTGATGTTTTCGCGGTTAGATTTCGGAACTGTTCGCGTAGAATAGTCGAGCGAGGAGTGAGTTTAATCGGAAAGGCATGTTGGTGAGATTTGAGGGGTTTTGTGTCGAGTTATCAAGAATTGGAGTTTAGGGCATTAATGTTAAATCGAGTGGAAATCGATGTTTCGACGGTTGAAATTCGGAATAAGTTCTGTAGAGTAGTCGGGTAAGGTTTGGGTTTAATCGGGAATGGTGGTTTGCGTGTTTTCTCGCGGTTTCGATCGAGTTCGAATTTAGAATTCAATGATAAAATTATGTTTTAAAATATGTCAAAAATGGAAAAATGTGTTGGATGGCTTTTTAATAGTGAAAATATTGTAGTACGTCGAATTCTGAGATCGCAGCTTTTTACGGAATCGAAAACGGATGTCCGGAAGTCTAAAAATGGTGTTTTTAAGGCTGAAATTCGTAGCAGGTTTCGCGCTCAGCGCGCAGGTCGGGCGCTCAGCGCGCAGGTCTGGGCGAAAGGGAAAATTTTTGAAACTTTGAAAATTTATAACTTTTGAACCGTAAGTCCGTTTTGGTCCCCGTTCGAAGCGTTGGAAAGCTTATGAAATGTTCTTTCTTGTAAAAATGGTTTTGGGATTAGTAGCTGATTTATTTAAGTCAGGGTTTTGGAAACGTGTCGTTTTGTCGACTTTTCTCGTCGTATTTGTGTGCGATTGATGTGGTATCATGTTATATGCTTTTGTTATATAACGTATAGCTTGTGTGCTGTTATATGATGTGAATACATGTAATGAGATGTTGTGATAAGGTGTTGTGATGCGATGTTGTGATAATGTTGTTGTTGTGCGATAAATACATTGTTTGATTGAATATCAATGTACGTGGTTATGATGTTGTGTTGGTTCGTGGTTTGTTGTTGTGTTTTGCGAAATGCATTGCTTATGTGAAATTCAATGTGTGTTTTGGATGTGAATCATACAATAGTGCATTGATGTGAATGTATATAGATTGTATGATTGTATGAGATGATTACAAACGATTGTGTGCCTAGGTGAGGTGTGAGCAATCGGATTGTGTGCCCGGTATGTGGTATGTGATGATATGCATTGTTTGAATTGTTTTCAATGCATGAATATGATGATGTGATAATCATATTGTCGATTTGTGAAGATGCATTTGATTGTCATGAGTTCTTGTGAGTCAAGCATCATGATATGCATTGTTGTGACGTCCTGAGTGACGGATTGGTTCCACAGGGAATCTGCTATAACATCGTGAGCATTAAAAATAAGAGGACCGAAAGCGATTTGATATATCATGAGCCTTAAAAATAAGAGGACCGAAAGCGATGGTTATAGACGATCGTGTGCCCGTGTGGGGTGTGAGCGATCGGATCGTGAGCCTTATACAAAGAGGACCGAAAGCGATCCATAAACGTCGTGAGCCTTATACAAAGAGGACCGAAAGCGACGGGGAACATCGTATGCCCGACGGGGAGTTACACTAAGTAACGAGCGATGGTTCCAGTAGTTCCTGAGTGAACTGGTGTTGAGAAATATTGGGAGTCGTTACCGCATGGCATGTGCATAGAGTCGTTGTGTCGGTCTCTGTACATTTGCATAAATCATGAATGGATTGATTATGTGTGAGCTTGGGATAGCTTTGGTGAATTATTATGTATAGGTGATAAATGCATTGGTTGTGAGTGATATGTTTTGTGTATAAACATATGATATGTGATGTGGTGGTGTGTTTTCATTGGTCATAACTGTGGTGTGCATTATGTGTGAAATGTGATTATATTGGTATAATCGTTATATGCTATGTGGTTGGATTGTTAGGAATATGCTATTTATTAGTGGCATGCTATATGTGTTAGTATGTGATGTATGTGGTGAGAAATATTATATATGTGAATTTGTTTGTGTTGTGGCATATTATTATGCAATCTTGTTATAGTTGTTATTTCTCACCCTTCTGCTGGAATATGTTTTTTATGGCATAGTGCAGATTGTCAGCTTTAGAGGCGTGGAGGCAAGTGGAAGAGTTAGATCTTCGTTTGCTTAGGTCTTGGTGTCTGCTCTGATACGTAGCACGGGAGTCGGGGAACGATTATGTTATATATGTATATAATTGTGGAAGGTATTTTTGTATTACTTGTGTATGTGTACTTTGACGTTATAAACCATTTATTTTGTAAAACAAGTCGGTTATGGATCTTCCGCTTTATTCCATAATTGACATTTCCTTTATTATGGAAAAAGTTTCCCCTTTGAGGGTACTCTATTTTATGCTATGTATCAAATTTATGAGCAGGGACGATGTTTTGTTTATTTAAATGTGACATCCTTGTTTCTGTCGGAATAATAAATTTTTAGCTACTCCGATTTTATTTATGTATTATTTATTCGCGATGAGAATTGGGGTGTTACAGCGGAAGGCAATATGACTTGGGAACTAGAGAGTAGGATGCGAGAGTCGTATCCGGAGTTGTTTGAATCAGGTAATATTTTCGAGGACGAAAATTTCTAAAGTGGGGGAGAGTTGTAACGCCCCGATTTCGATTATTCCCATTTTGTTGAGTCCTTTATTTAAATTGTGTGATAAATTATTTTATTTGTGAAATAGGTGTGTTAATATGCTATGTTGACAGGTTATGATATTTTACCGTTTTTTAGAGTTTTCGGGGAAATTAGAATGGAGGGTATTTTGGACATTTCTCAATTAATGGTAAGTTACAAAATTTAGTAATTGGTAGAAAAGTGATTAAGTGAAGAATTATGTGAGAAAATGAATTAATTGAATTTGAATAGAAAATAAGAAAAGAAATAAGAAAAGAAAAAAAAAAGATAAGAAGAAGAAATAGGAGAGAAATAGAAAGAAAGGCAAATAGAAGAGAAAGAAAGAGGAAGAAGAGAAAAGAGAAGAAAAAGAGGGAAAGCTTGGAAATCTCCAAAACAACTTCTAGGAATCGATTTAATCCGGTAAGGGTTTGAAACTCGATTATTCTATACATGTGTGTGATTATGTATGACAGTTGTGGTTGTAAAATTATGTTTGGAAGAATTTTGGGTTATATGTGAGTTTTAGGTCGATTTGTGGAATCGGTGTTTTTAACGGTTAAAAATCGATAAAGATGTGTTTAGAATGATCTCTATATGTGTATGATCCATAACTATGCTTGGCTTTGCTGTTGAGAATGATCAAAGGTGGGAAAAATGAGAAAATGGGGGTTTTGATGATGAAGCCACGCTGCTGGGTATGGCTCTCTGGTGTAATTCGCCGGGCGAAGTGCCCAGAGCGCCGGGTGAAAAGTGATTTTGGCCCTTGCGTCGCCGGGCGAAATTGAGAGGCGAGAGGGTGTCACGCTGTTGGTTTTGTTCACGTTTTTGGGGGTTTTCCTTCGCCCCTACTTCGCTGGACGAAGTGAAGGCGAAATTGAAGCGTCGCCGGGCGAAATGTCCCAGTCGCCGGGCACTTTTGTTTTTTTTTTTTTTTTTTTTTAAGAAATTTTCTTTTCTTTTAGAATTCATAACTCTCGAACCGTATTTCCGATTTAAGCGTTATTTATATCGTTGGAAAGCTTATAAAATGTTCTTGCTTGTGATGATGGTTTTGAGATTGTTGGCCAATTAAATAAGTTGGAAAATCAGGAATAGTGTTATTTAACGACTTTTACCGTTTTGAATGTGTGTTTTGGGATGGGAATCATACAATAGTGCATTGATGTGAATGTATATAGATTGTATGTGATTGTATGAGATGAATGCATGAATATATTGTGAATATGTATGCATTTCAAGAATGTCGTGAGTCATTTTGTATGTGAAGCATAATGATGTACATTCTTGAGTTGTGTGATTCTAATGAGAATCCGTTGTAACGTCGTGTGCCTATGTGAGGTGTGAGCGATGATTACAAACGATTGTGTGCCCAGGTGAGGTGTGAGCAATCGGATTGTGTGCCTAGGTGAGGTGTGAGCAATCCATAAACATTGTGTGTCTATGTGAGGTGTGACCAATGTAACACCCCCTTTCTATACCCCCAAATAATCAAATAAATCATTTAGGCACGTATTGGAAATTTCATCAGAGTATAATAGTAAACACGGCATAAAAAGGCATGTCACATTATGCTTGAAATTAAAACATACAACACCTGCTCAACAAAATGATATGCAACAGTGGGGTAACTTTCGACGTAGGAACTCAGTCCTTACACCCACATCTCAATATTTAGAATAAAAGCAGAAAATCTAAACATTGATAACATCAAACATATATACATTATATATATACATCAACCAGTATGATACAACAACATCATTCATGTTTATATACACAAATTCATCAGCAAGATACATACACGAATGTATCACAAAAAGGAATCAAACATAAGCATCCTAGCTACCCGGTGCTACATATCAGAGCCAACCGACCAAAAAGGTATGAAGACATACTTCACAAAAGACCACCAGATACCTAATCTGCAATGCCTCGTAGAGCATCATAAAACAGCAGAAGGGTGAGAAATATTATCATAATAACAATGCATATAATCATATATCTCAACACAAAAGTATACACATAACACATTCTCACCATTCTACCATTCCACATAAACATACATATTATATTCATTCTTCAATGCATCATTACAACGATACAATTCTTATCACAATTCATCACATCTCATTCAATATACATCGCAAGGCATATATATGTATATATACAAAACCAAGCATATTCATCACAATGCTTATCATTCAACATAAACACGTATATTCATGTTCATTCATCCATGCACAAAAACAAGGATGACCAATGCAAATCATAGAGACCGACTCACGACTCTATGCAAATGCAATGCGGTACCGACTCATTTCATCTCAAGTTCAATTGAAGAACTTATTGGAACCATCGCTCGTTACTTAGTGTAACTCCCCGTCGGACATACGATGTTCACCCATTGCTACCACCTCTCAAAAGGCTTACAATGTTTATGGATTGCCCCCACCTCTCAAAAGGCTTACAATCCGATTGCTCCCACCTCTCAAAAGGCTTACAATCGTTTGTAATCATCGCCCCCACCTCTCAAAAGGCTTACGACGTTACAACGGATTCATCTTAGAACCCCACAATGCAAGAATGCACATCATGATGCTTCACATACAACATGACTCATGACACTCTTGACATACATACATATTCATAATATAGTCATGTATTCATCACACACAATCCACATACATTCATATCAATTGTGTCAAACGGCAACCGAACGTTTTCACAAATAACCAAACAATTCGATTTACGGTTTACCGAAAAAGTCGGTTAAAAGTCGGCTAAAAATAATATTTCCCATCATCATCAAAAAGTACTCATCCACAGCTTCGATTCGATATAAAGAACACTTAAATCCGATAAACAACGAAGAAGATATGTATATTTCAAAATAACGCAAAAACATAAACCGGAGGCCCGACACTACGAAACGGTTCGAAAATACTGTTCCAATTGGACCAGGTTTAGACCTCAAAACCATTTTTCCTAGAAATAACATCTCGTTAGCTTCCCAACGCTTTGAACGGGGGTCAAAACCGACTTACGGTTCAAGAGATATGAATTTCCGAAGTTTCCCCGATAAACCAGAATTTTCTAGTACAGCTCAGTATGTATCAATACATAGGCTTATGTATCGATGCAAACAGGCAACATGTATCGATACATAGGCTTATGTATCGATGCAAAAGGCAACATGTATCGATACATAGCACGCATGTGTCGACGCATGCTGTAGTGAAAATTCTGTTTTCTTAAAATTCTACAGTATGTATCGACGCATAAGGGTTATGTATCGATACATAAACCATTTCGTATTGATACATGGCTGTTATGTATCGATACATAACTCTGTTTTTCTCAAAAACCAGATTTCTCAAATGCACCCTTGCTGTAACTTTTTCCAAATGCCCGAAAACTCGACTAAATCGAACATTTTCACCGAAACAAACATATATGCGCAACCACCAAATACATAAGAACAATTTAGAACACATAAACGAAATTTCTACGACGTTCGATTTTTCGATTAAATTTCAACCTTTCAAAAACCAGAATTTTCAAAAACATCACCAAATCGAATAAAAAGCACGCTATAGGACGACCTAACCTTACTCGATACAACTACGTAATTTATTTCGAAATTCATCCGTGAAAACATCGATTTCTATCAATTTCCTACAATTCGACCTAAACGGAAAAACAATGGAAACATAACGAAAACTAACCGAAACATAACCAAACTTCATGAAACTTTAAACAGCAGCTCACATACATATAACCAACCAACACATGTATTTATACGACTTTTCGACCGTAAAAACATCGGTTTCTATCGATTTCGGCAAATACGGCATAAACGGAAACATATGGAAACCCAACCAAAACATCCACACAAAACACATACATAATCATACACAAAGTTAGGATAACAATATTTCACACCCTTACCCGATTAAATTCGATTCCTAGAGTTGTCTTGACGATTTCCAGCTTTTCCAATCTTTTCTTCTCTTTTTCTTCTCTTGTTCTTCTTTCTCTCTATTTTTCTCTCTAACTCTCCTTTTCTCTCTTTTCTAACTCTTATACTTTTCTTTCTATTTCTTTTCTTACTACTTCCTTTTCTTTACTTTAAATATCTCACAAATACCCTTAAATCATTCCTCACTTAAATTCTAACTTAATAATAATTATGAAATGTCTAAAATACCCTCCAATCTAATTTCCCCCGAAAACTCTCAAAAACGGTAAAATAATATAACACGCCAACATATCAGATTAAAACACCAATTTCACAATAACATTATTATCACCCAAATTAAATAAAAGACTCAACAAAATAATACAAATTAGCACAAAATGGAGATAATCATAATCGGGCTGTTACAACTCTCCCCCACTTTTGAAATTTTCGTCCTCGAAAATATTACCTGATTCAAACAACTCCGAATATGACTCTCGCACCCCACTCTCTAATTCCCAAGTCATATTGCCCTCCGAAGCGCCTCCCCACGCTACTTTCACAAGCGCAATATCCTTGCCTCTTAGCTTCTTAACTTCACGATCCAAAATCTTAATCGGTAAAACTTCAACCGTAAGATTATCTCTCACTTCTACCTCGTCCATAGGAATAATATGTGACGGATCCGGAACATACTTCCGAAGTTGCGAAACATGGAAAACGTCATGCAAATTCGAAAGATTCGGAGGCAACGCCACACGATAAGCCACAGCGCCAACACGTGCAGTAATCTGATACGGACCAATAAAACGAGAAGTCAACTTCTTCGACTTCAAAGCACGACCCACACCCGTAACCGGTGTAACTCTCAAAAACACATGTTCGCCTTCTTTAAACTCAAGATCTTTCCTTCTCTTGTCATGATAGCTCTTTTGTCTAATTTGAGAAGCTTTCATCTTTTCCCAAATAAACTTCACTTTCTCCGTCGTTTCTTGTACCAATTCCGGTCCAACAATCGCCCTCTCACCAGTTTCATGCCAACTCAAAGGTGTTCGACATCTCCGACCATACAAAGCCTCAAATGGTGCCATACCAATACTCGAATGAAAACTGTTATTATAGGTGAACTCAATCAACGCCAAATAACTATCCCAAGCACCACCTTGCTCTAGCACACAAGCATGCAACAAATCCTCCAACAATTGAATCGTCCTCTCGATTTGACCATCTGTTTGTGGATGGTAAGCCGAACTCAATCTTAACTTAGAACCCAAAGCCTCTTGTAAACTCACCCAAAATCTCGATGTAAATCTCGGATCTCGATCCGATACAATACTCTTAGGAACACCATGTAACTTCACAATCACACGAACATAAATCTCGGCTAACTTCTCCAAAGGATAACTAATGTCAATTGGAATAAAGTGAGCAGATTTAGTAAGCCTATCAACAATCACCCAAATAGCATTATGACTTCTTTGCGTATTCGGCAATCCCGTAACAAAATCCATCGATATACTATCCCATTTCCATTCCGGAATATCCAACGGTTGCAACAAACCACTAGGCTTCTGATGTTCCACCTTCGACTTTTGACAAGTCAAACACGCATACACAAATCGAGCCACATCCCTCTTTAAACCGGACCACCAAAAGATCTTCTTCAAATCTTGATACATCTTATTCGCACCCGGATGAATACTTAAATTACTTCGGTGTCCTTCCTCTAAAATCATCTTTTTCAACTCCGCGTCGTCGGGAATACAAATACGACCACGGAATCTCAAAACTCCAAAGTTATCAACCTTGAAATCCTCATTCTCATTTATCATTAAATCAACGAACTTCAAATCCAACTTTTGCTTTTCACTAACCGTTGCAAGAAAATCATTCGTAACATGTAACATACCAAGTCTCACACTTCGCGGCGTCATTTCACAAACCAAACTCAAATCTCTGAAATCCTCCAAAAGTTCCCATTCTGTCATCATTAATGCGGACATATGTAACAACTTTCGATTTAAGGCATCGGCTACCACATTCGCCTTACCCGGATGGTAATTCAAACTAAAATCAAAATCCTTCAAAAGCTCTAACCATCTTAGTTGTCTCATGTTCAATTCTTTCTGATCAAATAAATATCTTAAGCTTTTGTGATCACTAAAAACTTCAAATCTTGCAACATAAAGATAGTGTCTCCAAATTTTCAAAACAAACACCACCGCCGCTAACTCCAAGTCATGTGTAGGATAATTCTTTTCATGCACTCTCAATTGTCTTGAAGCATATGCCACAACTTTTCCATCTTGCATCAAAACACCACCTAAACCAATCAATGAAGCATCACAATATACAACAAATGGTTCATTAGGATTTGGAAAAATCAAGATCGGAGCCGTTGTCAACCTTCTTTTTAGCTCAATGAAACTCTTTTCACAATCTATATCCCAAATGAAAGCCTTTCCTTTACAAGTCAATTGCGTTAACGGAAGTGCCAACTTCGAAAATCCCTCTATAAACCTCCGATAATAACCCGCCAAGCCTAAAAAGCTTCGAATTTCCGTAACCGACCTAGGAGTCTCCCACTGCATCACCGCATCAATCTTAGATGGATCAACACTAATACCACTCCCGGAGATAACATGTCCAAGAAAACTTACTTCCGATAGCCAAAAGTCACATTTTGACAACTTAGCATATAATTGTTTCTCTCTCAAAATTTGCAACACAATTCTCAAATGCTCTTCATGCTCTTCTTGAGACTTAGAATAAATCAAAATATCATCGATGAACACAACCACAAAACGATCCAACTGTTCATGAAAATTACGATTCATGTATTCCATAAACACCCCCGACACATTAGAAACCCCGAATGGCATCACGAAATATTCGTAATGACCATACCGTGTCCTAAATGCCGTCTTCTGAATATCCTCGCTTTTCACACGAATTTGGTGATATCCCGATCTCAAATCAATCTTGCTAAAGACACGCGCACCAACCAATTGGTCCATCAAATCATCAATCCTTGGAAGCGGATACTTGTTCTTAATTGTCACCTTGTTCAACTGTCGATAATCAATACATAACCGCATACTTCCATCCTTTTTCTTTACCAACAATACCGGAGCACTCCAAGGAGAAACACTTGGCCTTATAAATCTTTTGTCCAACAAGTCATTCAACTGCTTCTTCAATTCTATCAACTCCGATGCCGACATACGATACGGTCCCATCGAAATCGGTCTAGTGCCAGGAACTAGATCAATAGAGAACTCAACTTCTCTTTCCGGCGGTACATCCGTAATATCCTCCGGAAACACTTCTGGAAAATTACACACCACTGGAAACACATCAATACCAATCTTACTCTCCACTGACAATGATGCAAATAAACCAAACAATTGAGCTTCTTCCTCTAAAAGTTTCTTCAACTCTTTAGTAGATAGAAAACTCTCATCTTCATTATCTTCCAAAGAAGGAAACCTTACCAACCTATGATAGCAATCTATATGAACTCGATTAAATTGCAACCAGTTCATACCCAAGATTACATCCAATCCCTCCAACGGCAAACACATTAAATCCATAATGAAGTCTTTACCATAAATGGTCAAAGGACAACTTACACACACCAAAGACGTAGTTACCGACCCTGAAGAAGGAGTCTCAATAACCATCTCAATACCCATCAAAGACAACGCAAGATTCAAACGCTTCGCGCACTCAGACGAAATAAACGAATGAGTCGCTCCCGTATCAATAACAGCAACTAAAGGTGTACTATTAATAAAGCATGTACCTTTAATCAAACGGTCTGCACTAGTGGTCTGAGTCCCCGCCAATGCAAACACCTTTCCGCCCGCTTGAGCTTGTTTCGGCTTAGTACACTTAGTACTAATGTGACCCACTTCTCCACAGTTAAAACACTTCACCATATTCCTCCTACACTCAGCAGTAGAATGCCCAATACCTCCACAGTTAGAACATCTCCCAACGGCCTTCCTACACTCAGTTGCTTTATGACCCATTCCACCACAATTGAAACACTTAATGAACCCAGAACTTCCTCCTCTAGATCTCTTATCAAAGTTTCCCTTATATTTACCCTTATCAGCGGGGGTCACATAAGGTCCATTTCTAGCTTGCTGTTTCCCTCTCCTCTCATTCGCACTCTTGTAATGTGTAGAATGAGCTTTGCTATCTTCCTCGAAGATTCTACAACATTCAGTCAAATCCGAAAACCTCCTAATCCTTTGATATCCCACAGCTTGCTTAATCTCAGGACGCAAACCATTCTCATATTTAATACACTTTGAGAACTCACCAGTAATCGCAGCATAATGAGAATGAAATTGAACTAATTCCACAAACTTAGCAGTATAGTCCACCACTGACATACCACCTTGTTTCAATTCCAGAAATTCCATCTCTTTCTTCCCTTTCACACTTTTAGGGTAATACTTCAGCAAAAACTTGGTACGAAACAATTCCCAAGTTACCTCTTCATTATCCACCTCAAGAATTTCACGCATACCGACCCACCAATCGTCGGCTTCTTCCCTCAGTATGTGAGATCCAAGCCTCACCTTATTCTCTTCCGCACAATCCATGACTCTGAAGATTCTTTCAATCTCTTTCAGCCAAAGTTGAGCACCATCGGGATCAAATCTTCCTTTGAAGACCGGTGGTTGATTCTTCCTGAACTCTTCATTAGCACTTACATTCGGCGCACCCTGCACCGCCCTAGCCAATGCTTCCATAGCAGCAGCCATCGCATTATCGTTTCTACCAGCCATATTCTGATCACTCCCAAAAATAACAACAAAGGTTAATCAACAGTTCAACCAACACAACAACGAGACAGACACGACTGACTCAACCTTGGCTCTGATACCACTTAATGTAACACCCCCTTTCTATACCCCCAAATAATCAAATAAATCATTTAGGCACGTATTGGAAATTTCATCAGAGTATAATAGTAAACACGGCATAAAAAGGCATGTCACATTATGCTTGAAATTAAAACATACAACACCTGCTCAACAAAATGATATGCAACAGTGGGGTAACTTTCAACGTAGGAACTCAGTCCTTACACCCACATCTCAATATTTAGAATAAAAGCGGAAAATCTAAACATTGATAACATCAAACATATATACATTATATATATACATCAACCAGTATGATACAACAACATCATTCATGTTTATATACACAAATTCATCAGCAAGATACATACACGAATGTATCACAAAAAGGAATCAAACATAAGCATCCTAGCTACCCGGTGCTACATATCAGAGCCAACCGACCAAAAAGGTATGAAGACACACTTCACAAAAGACCACCAGATACCTAATCTGCAATGCCTCGTAGAGCATCATAAAACAACAGAAGGGTGAGAAATATTATCATAATAACAATGCATATAATCATATATCTCAACACAAAAGTATACACATAACACATTCTCACCATTCTACCATTCCACATAAACATACATATTATATTCATTCTTCAATGCATCATTACAACGATACAATTCTTATCACAATTCATCACATCTCATTCAATATACATCGCAAGGCATATATATGTATATATACAAAACCAAGCATATTCATCACAATGCTTATCATTCAACATAAACACGTATATTCATGTTCATTCATCCATGCACAAAAACAAGGATGACCAATGCAAATCATAGAGACCGACTCACGACTCTATGCAAATGCAATGCGGTACCGACTCATTTCATCTCAAGTTCAATTGAAGAACTTATTGGAACCATCGCTCGTTACTTAGTGTAACTCCCCGTCGGGCATACGATGTTCACCCATTGCTACCACCTCTCAAAAGGCTTACAATGTTTATGGATTGGCCCCACCTCTCAAAAGGCTTACAATCTGATTGCTCCCACCTCTCAAAAGGCTTACAATCGTTTGTAATCATCGCCCCCACCTCTCAAAAGGCTTACGACGTTACAACGGATTCATCTTAGAACCCCACAATGCAAGAATGCACATCATGATGCTTCACATACAACATGACTCATGACACTCTTGACATGCAT
The DNA here is from genome assembly GCA_022829125.1 of Lathyrus tuberosus. Taxonomy (NCBI): domain Eukaryota; kingdom Viridiplantae; phylum Streptophyta; class Magnoliopsida; order Fabales; family Fabaceae; genus Lathyrus; species Lathyrus tuberosus. The sequence goes on from JALAZF010000446.1 coordinate 2,054,205, forward strand.
ACATATTCACAATATAGTCATGCATTCATCACACACAATCCACATACATTCATATCAATTGTGTCAAACGGCAACCGAACGTTTTCACAAATAACCAAACAATTCGATTTACGGTTTACCGGAAAAGTCGGTTAAAAGTCGGCTAAAAATAATATTTCCCATCATCATCAAAAAGTACTCATCCACAGCTTCGATTCGATATAAAGAACACTTAAATCCGATAAACAACGAAGAAGATATGTATATTTCAAAATAACGCAAAAACATAAACCGGAGGCCCGACACTACGAAACGGTTCGAAAATACTGTTCCAATTGGACCAGGTTTAGACCTCAAAACCATTTTTCCTAGAAAGAACATCTCGTTAGCTTCCCAACGCTTCGAACGGGGGTCAAAACCGACTTACGGTTCAAGAGATATGAATTTCCGAAGTTTCCCCGATAAACCAGAATTTTCTAGTACAGCTCAGTATGTATCAATACATAGGCTTATGTATCGATGCAAACAGGCAACATGTATCGATACATAGGCTTATGTATCGATGCAAAAGGCAACATGTATCGATACATAGCACGCATGTGTCGACGCATGCTGTAGTGAAAATTCTGTTTTCTTAAAATTCTACAGTATGTATCGACGCATAAGGGTTATGTATCGATACATAAACCATTTCGTATTGATACATGGCTGTTATGTATCGATACATAACTCTGTTTTTCTCAAAAACCAGATTTCTCAAATGCACCCTTGCTGTAACTTTTTCCAAATGCCCGAAAACTCGACTAAATCGAACATTTTCACCGAAACAAACATATATGCGCAACCACCAAATACATAAGAACAATTTAGAACACATAAACGAAATTTCTACGACGTTCGATTTTTCGATTAAATTTCAACCTTTCAAAAACCAGAATTTTCAAACATCACCAAATCGAATAAAAATCACGCTATACGACGACCTAACCTTACTCGATACAACTACATAATTTATTTCGAAATTCATCCGTGAAAACATCGATTTCTATCAATTTCCTACAATTCGACCTAAACGGAAAAACAATGGAAACATAACGAAAACTAACCGAAACATAACCAAACTTCATGAAACTTTAAACAACAGCTCACATACATATAGCCAACTAACACATGTATTTATACGACTTTTCGACCGTAAAAACATCGGTTTCTATCGATTTCGTCAAATACGGCATAAACGGAAATGTAACGCCCCGGTTTTGATTATTCCATTATTCTTGAGTCTTTTGTTTTAATTGGGTGATAAATTATTTTATTTGTTAAATTGGTGTGTTAAATGTTATTTTACCGTTTTTGAGAGTTTTCGGGAAAATTAGAATGGAGTGTATTTTAGACTTTTCTCAATTAATCATAAGTTAGAAATTTTTTTGAGTTAGAATTTTGTGAGAAAAATGAATTAATTGATTTAGTGGAAAATGAGAGAAAAGAAATAGAAAAGAAAGAAAATAGATAGAAAAGAGAAAGAAAAGAGAAATAGAGAGAAAAAGGAGAGAAAGAAAGAAGAGGAAGAGAAAAGAAGAGGAAAAGAGGAAAACCAAGAAAATCAACCTCTAGGAATTGATTTAATCGGGTAAGGGTGTGAAACATTGTTATCTTATCAATGTATAGTATTATGTATGATTGTGAATGTGTGTATTGGATTGGTTGTGGTGTTTTCATAGTTTTCCATTTTAGGTCGATAATGAGAAATCGATGTTTTCGCGGTTGGAAATCGACGAAAATGTGGTAGAATGCTTGTTGCCATGATTAGATTGAGTTCTGATGGATGTATGTTGTTTTGAAAATGTTTTGGGTTGAAAAATAGGGTTTTTGGGTTTTCAACAGCGCTGAAGGATTCTGAGTTTTCGCAGGTTCGCCTAGCGAACCAATCAGCGAAGGGTAGCGAAGGTTCGCTACAGGTATTCGCCTAGCGAAGGCATGAGCGAAGGTTCGCTAGAGTGTTCGCCTAGCGAACTTTGGGTGTTTTTGGCTCTGTTTGGTTCTGACTTGGTTCGCCAAGTGCTCGCCTAGCGAACTTTGTGTCTGTTTTTAGCTAACAGTTGGTTCGCTGGAACATTCGCCTAGCGAAGGAGCTAGCGAATGCTCGCGAGGGATGTTCGCCTAGCGAAGGAGCTAGCGAGTGCTCGCGAGGGAGGTTCGCCCAGCGAACAGTGATGTTCGTGTAATTTTGTTTTCTGCACAACTTTTGATCTGTGGTTCGGTTTGAGGCGTGGTTTGATGCGTTAGAAAGCTTATGGAATGCTCTTTTTTAATATGATGAATTGGAAATTATTAGCCGATTAAATAAGTCGGAAAAGTCAGAAATAGTGCTATTTAGTGACTTTTACCATTTTGACGGTGTGTTTGAATGTGAATCGTACAATAGTGCATTGACGTGAATGTATGTAGATTGTAGGTGATTGTATGAGATGAATGCATGTATATATTGTGAATATGTATGCATTTCAAGAATGTCTTGAGTCATTATCATGTGTAGCATAATGATGTGCATTCTTGTGCTGAGGGATTCTAATGAGAATCCGCTATAACATCGTGAGCCTCTCTCGGTGGAGGTGTGAACGACGGTTATAGACGATCGTGAGTGTAACGCCCCGATTTTGTCTTATTTATTTAATCGAGTCGATTTAATTATTTTTATTATTATATTATTTTATTCTTGACTTTTATTTGAGAATATATTATTTTTCATCGTGATTATGTTTTATCGCGTTTTGAGAGCGTTTGCGAGATATTTGAGTGTAGGGGTATTTTGGTCTTTTTGGGTGGCTAGATATTTGTTTTATTAAAATAGAAAGTAGAGGTGAGAAAAGAGAAAGAAGAAAAACAGAAAATAGAGAGAAAGAGAAGAAGAAGGAAAAGAGAAAGAAAAGAAGAAAAAGGGAGAAAACTTGGAGAGAAAGAAATTGATTCAACCGACTTTTCAAACACGATTTAATCGGGTAAGGGTGTGAAGTATTGTTATTATAACTTTGTGTGTGATTATGTATGTGTTTTGTGGGAATGTTTTGGTTGTTTTCCATATGTTTTCGTTTATGCCGTATTTAACGAAATCGATATAAACCGATGTTTCTACGGTCGGAAAGTCGTATAAGTACATGTGTTGGTTGGTTAGATGTATGTGAGCTGCTGTTTGAAGTTTCACGAAGTTTGGTTATGTTTCGGTTAGTTTTCGGTATGTTTCCGTTGTTGTTTCCGTTGTTGTTTCCGTTTAGGTCGAATTATGGGAAATTGATAGAAAACGATGTTTTCACGGTTAGAATTCGAAATAAATTACGTAGTTGTATCGAGGAAGGTTAGGTCGTCGTATGTCGTGCTTTTTATTCGATTTGGTGAAGTTTAAAAATTCTGGTTTTTGAAAGGTTGAAATTTAATCGAAAAATCGAACGTCGTAGAAATTTCGTTTAAGTGTTCTAAATTGTTCTTATGTATTTGGTGTTTATGAGTATATGTTTGTTTCGGTGAAAATGTTCGATTTAGTCGAGTTTTTGGGTGTTTCGGAAAAGGACAGCATAGGTGTAATGGAGAAAATCTGGTTTTTTGTGAAAAACAGGGTTAGGGATCGATACATAATCCCAGGGATCGATCCCTACTGTGAAAATTAGGAAAAATGGAATTTTTACTACAGCAGGGATCGATACATGCGAGTTAGGGATCGATACCTACTGTGCTGAAACAGAAATTCTGGTTTGTCGGGGAAACTTCGGAAATTCATATCTCTTGAACCGTAAGTCGGTTTTGATTCCCGTTCGAAGCGTTGGGAAGCTAATGAGATGTTCTTTCTAGGAAAAATAGTCTTGGGGTCTGAACTTGGTCCAATCGGTACAGTTTTTATGAACCGTTTCGTAGTGTCGGGCGTCCGGTTTATGTTTTTGCGTTAATTTGAAATATTCATAACTTGTTCGTTGTTTATCGGATTTGAGAGTTCTTTATATCGAATTGAAGGTATTGATATGTACTAATTGATGGTGATGAGAAATTATATTTTTAGTATACTTTTCACCAACTTTTCCGGTAAACCGTAAATCGAATTGTTCGGTTGCCGTTTGGCACAATTGATGTGAATGTATGTGATTGTTCTGTGATAAATGCATGACTGTGTGGGTGAATAGGTATGCATTTCAAGAGTGTCATAATATGCATTCTTGTGTTGACCGATTCAAATAAGAATCCGAATATAGATTCCGTGGAGAATCTGCTGAATATAGATTCCGTGGAGAATCTGCTGAACATCATTGAGATGTTAGATTCCGTGGAGAATCTGCTGAACATCATTGAGATGTTAGATTCCGTGGAGAATCTGCTGAACATCATTGAGATGTTAGATTCCGTGGAGAGTCTGCTGAGCATCGTTTGGGGATGTAAGATTCCTCGGAGAATCTGCTGGGTGTTTGTGTGCACTTGTAGGGTTTGGGTCATAGGATGGTGTCCAATAGGGTAGAATGACTATGTTGTCGTTCCTAGTGGGATATTCATTGGGGTAGAATGACGAGGTTGTCATTCCTAATGAGAGGTGCACTAGGGTAGAATGACTATGTTGTCGTTCCTAGTGAGGTCTGTATTGGGGTAGAATGACTATGTTGTCATTCCCAGTTATGTGATGCATGGTATTGTCGGGTCTTGATTGGATTGATGAATAAACATATATATGTATATGTTGATGTGGAATGAGTAGAATTGTGCAGGTGTGCATTGGAGGACAAACATAATATGTATGTTTATGTGAAATGATGATAATTGTATGTTTGTAATGATGCATTGGTGAATGAACGTGAATATATGTGTTTATGTTAAATGCATCGATATGTATTAGGGATACATGTATTTGAGCATGAATGGATATGCCATGGGATTTGATGTGTTAAATTACGGATTGTTATGCCGTGTAAATGACTTATGGAATATGTTGATGTTATGTGTATAGATACGTGCATCGTGATAAGTCGTGGTGAGAATGTGGTATATGTGTATTATACGTTGATATCTATATAATTATATGCAACGTTATTATGATAATATTTCTCACCCTTCTGCTGGAATATGCTTTTTATGGCATAGTGCAGATTGTCAGCTTTAGAGGCGTGGAGGCTTTTGTGAAGATTAGTCCTCCGTTCCGTTGTCGGTCTTGGTGTCTGCTCTGATACGTAGCACGGGAGTCGGGGAACGATTATATTTATATGTATATAATTGTTGTATATACATTTGGTAGTACTTTTGTATATAGTAGAGGTTCTGAAACAGTTTAGTTTGTAAAACACGTCGGTTATGGATCTTTCCGCTTTATTCCATAATTGACCATCATTTTGTAAGGAAAAGTTTCCCTTTGTGTTATGTATCAAAAATGTTGAGCAGGGATTGTATTTTGTGCATTTAAGTGTGACATCCATGTTTCCTGTCGGAAAAAAATAAATTTTTAGTTACTCTGATTTTATTAATTGTTATTTATTCGCGATGGGAATTGGGGTGTTACAGTGAGCCTCTCTTGGTGGAGGTGTGAGCGATCGGGTCGTGAGCCTTTCTTGGTGGAGGTGTGAGCGATCCAGAAACATCGTGAGCCTCTCTTGGTGGAGGTGTGAGCGGTGGGTGAACATCGTAGGCCCGACGGGGAGTCACTTTGGTAACGAGCGATGGTTCCAGCAGAAGTTCCTGAGTGAACTTGAGATGATTGAGTCGGTACCCGCATTGCATTTGCATAGAGTCGTGAGTCGGTCTCTATGATTTGCATTTCTCATCTTTAAATGATGCATTGGTGAATAAACAGTTGTGTATGTTTATGTGGAATGATAAGAATTGTGAAAGTATGCCTGATGTGTATGCTTGGTTTTATATATATATGGATACATTGCGATGTATATGAGTGACTTGTGATGAATTGTGGTGAGAAGGTGAATTATGTGTAATTTTATGCTATTATATATAATTATATGCATTGTTATTATGATAATATTTCTCACCCTTCTGCTGTTTTATGATGCTCTATGAGCATTGCAGAGTAGGTATGCTGGTGGTCTTTTTGTGAAGCGTGTCTTCATTCTTTTGGTCGGTTGGCTCTGATATGTAGCACCGGGTAGCTAGGAGGGCTATGATTCTTTTGTGATACATTATATATGTATCTTGTTGATAAATGTTTATGTAAACATGAATTATGTTGGTGGATAATACTTGGCGATGTATATATGTGTATGTACATATATGAATTGGTTGTTATTCAATGTTTAGATCTTCCGCTTTTATTCTAAATATTGACACGTGGGTGTAAGGACTAAGTTCCTCTGTTGCAAGTTACCCCACTGTTGCATATCAAATGTTGAGCAGGTGTTGTATGTTTAAATTTCGTAATTGATGTGACGTGCCTCTTTTATACCATGTTTGTAATTATACTCTGACGAAATCTTTAATATGTGCCTAAATGATTATTTGGGGGTATAGAAAGGGGGTGTTACAGGAAACATATGGAAAACCAACCAAAACATCCACACAAAACACATACATAATCATACACAAAGTTAGGATAACAATATTTCACACCCTTACCCGATTAAATTCGATTCCTAGAGTTGTCTTGACGATTTCCAGCTTTTCCAATCTTTTCTTCTCTTTTTCTTCTCTTGATCTTCTTTCTCTCTATTTTTCTCTCTAACTCTCCTTTTCTCTCTTTTCTAACTCTTATACTTTTCTTTCTATTTCTTTTCTTACTACTTCCTTTTCTTTACTTTAAATATCTCACAAATACCCTTAAATCATTCCTCACTTAAATTCTAACTTAACAATAATTATGAAATGTCTAAAATACCCTCCAATCTAATTTCCCCCGAAAACTCTCAAAAACGGTAAAATAATATAACACGCCAACATATCAAATTAAAACACCAATTTCACAATAACATTATTATCACCCAAATTAAATAAAAGACTCAACAAAATAATACAAATTAGCACAAAATGGAGATAATCATAATCGGGCTGTTACAACCAATGGGTGAACATCGTAGGCCCGACGGGGAGTTACATTGGTAACGAGCGATGGTTCCAATAAGTTCCTGAGTGAACTTGAGATGATTGAGTCGGTACCGCATTGCATTTGCATAGAGTCGTGAGTCGGTCTCTATGATTTGCATTTATCATCTTTATAATTGAGTATTAATGAATATACATGAATATGTATGTTTATGTGGAATGATGAGAATTGTGAAAGTATGCATGATGAATATGCTTGATTATATATATATATATATATATATATATATATATATATATATATATATATATATATATATATATATATATATATATACATTGTGATGTATATGAGTGGGTTGTGATGAATTGTGGTGAGGATGTGGAACATGCGTATTTTTATGCTAAGATATATAATTATATGCATTTATATTATAATTGTGTTTCTCACCATTCTGCTGTTTTATGATGCTCTATGAGGCATTGCAGAGTAGGTATGCTGGTGGTCTTTTGTGAGGCGTGTCTTCATTCTTTTCGTCGGTCGGCTCTGATATGTAGCACCGAGTAGCTAGGATGATTATGATTCTTTTGTGATACATTTGTACATGTATCTTGTTGATGAATGTTTATGTAAACATGTATTTTGTTGGTGGATAATACTTGTTGATATATATATATATATATATATATATATATATATATATATATATATATATATATATATATATATATATATATATATATATATATATAGGTATATATGTTTGATGTTATTCAATATTTAGATTTTCCGCTTTTAATTCTAAATATTGAGATGTGGGTGTAAGGACTAAGTTCCTCTGTTGCAAAGTTACTCCACTGTTGCATATCAATTGTTGAGCAGGTGTTGAATGTTTTAATTTTATGTATAATGTGACATACCTCTTTTATACTATGTTTATAATTATACTCTGACGGATTTTTTAATATATGCCTAAATGATTATGTGATTATTTGGGGTATAGAAATGGGGTGTTACACGTTGCAGCAGCATACTCCATCAGTGTCTCATCCTAGTCCTTAACCCTCAATGGTTATATTCAATGCTAACATCAAGATGAGGGCAAACTCTGAGAATTATGATCAAAACTTGTGTCTCATGATTGGTTTTATTTTTCTTTCATTCTATTGTAAACTTTTTTATATTAACGGAAGCTTTTATTTTGTGATACTTTGTTCAGTTTGATTTTGTTGTATATTCATTTTACTATTCTGTAATAAAATGCATCAGACAAATGTAAAACAAAGAAATCATAATTATTTTGGAATCTGTTATCAATACTGATGATACTTTTTCCAGAAAATGTAAATTTCACCAACATGAACTGGACAAGTTAAAAGTCAACATCCTATCATTTTGAAGTTCATCAAAGTAATACCAAAATGGAATTTGAAGTCAGTATTTAGGAAAAGAATTGAAACTGAAGAGGAAAATTATTTAGCTGATAAGGATGAATCAAATTGGCATTTGAAGATATCTAATTTCTTCGTAAAAAGGAGGTGTAGAAGCATTATCTTAGAAACAAAAAGGATGAATTGAATGGGAAAGTTAGATACGTTTCTTATGTGTTTACAGTGGACTGCTATGGTTTAGAGATTTGCAAGCAGTCTTGCTTGGTCTCAGTTTCTTCGAAGACGATGTATTGTGTAATGACTATGGGGTATTATGATTATGTTGATATTGACATTGTCTGGTTGCTCAAAATTATAGGTGGATGTGAATAACTACTAGTGTCCAAGAAAGTAGAAAGAGTGAAGAAGAAAAGATGAACAACTTGTTGATGCCTTTTGATGATTTTGTAGGAAATACTAAAGTATACATAAGTCCACTTATTGATGCTCTTATAAATTTCGTTATTAACTCGCTAGGGCTTGAAAAATGTTGTATAGTCTTTAAAATTTTTTGTATAGTTCTTTGAAATTTAAGATGATTTTTTAATTTTATCTTTATTTTTAGACAAAGACATCAGGGGTCATTTTTGTAATATAAAACAATTTTGCGGCACTTCACAAAATAAAATTTATGAAAATAGTGATGGAAGTATTATTGGGTTATTGCATTTGAAGGATTTGCAGATTATTTCTTGGTTTATCCTTTGAATAAATCAATTGTAAAAGTAGAACAATAAATCAAGGTTTAGAGGTTGATTCTGTTGTCAAAATCAACCATCTTTTGTATGTAATGTGAAGACTGAGAAACTTGGTAAAGTTCAAAACAAAACAGCGGAGAATGTTTTTCTTGCTGTCTGAATCATTCAAGAGTGTTTTGCATGATAATGATGCTGGCTACCTTTGAGAGTAGTATGGTCTCTTAAGAACGACATTCAAATGGACAGGTATATAGGCACGGACGTGGTTTGATTTGGAACCAAAATTAAAGCTGGATTGAACCAAACCACACTCGTTTTTTGTTGAGAAAAACCAAACCACTTCTGGTAAAGTAAACATCAGACCAAACAAGTTCTTTAGTTTGGTGAACAGTTAGAAGACACTGGACTGAACCAAACTGTTTTTCAAATTTAAGAGAATTTCTAAATGAAGCATTGTATATGATTGAATTTTCCCATCAAAGGAAGTTTCTATAAATAATATGGAATCAAAGTTGGCTACTTAAGAAAGCATCATCGAGATAGATATAATGAATCTAATATGAAATATTTGCAACTAGTGAGTTATTAATTTGCCTCTCTCAGTCTCACAACAAAACATGAACCATTATTTGTTTAAGTCTGCTTATAGCAGAACTTCCGAGAGAAGTAAAGAAACATTATACGCGAAAGAACTCCAATCATGTTCATTTTAAAAATGCATAAAGAGTATAAATATGTCAAGTTTCATTGTAAAATAAACTTGATTGGAGTTTCATTTTACACATATGTCAAAGAACTCCAATCAAGTTTGTTAAAATGTCAGCTAATCTTGTCTCTGATGACCCTCCTTTGCATTCAGACCAAAAGCTTATTTGCATACAATTGTCATTTTCATCTCTTTTAATTTCTCTTGGCTACACATACTTTGCGATCTCTGCGATTTACACTTTGATCTTGAGACAAATTCATTCATGATATTCTATCTTCTAGTTTTTTTTCTTCTAATTTTGTAACATGGGCCAAGTCAATACCAAAGAGAAAGAATCTACGAATGAGTCTGAAGCACAACTTCTGAGAAATTTCATAAGGTGCGCACATGTTATTAAATGTAGATTGGCATATTTTTCTTCAACTTTTACTCACATAGATTTTCTTTTTCTCTTGGTTTCTCTTCTGTTCACTCAAGTTTCAATTATGCACTAAGCATATGCTTTATTAATTATGCATACTTTTTGTTTTTTCTTGATATAATTTGATAAACTTTGGTTATGCATATTTGCTTTCAATGTTGTTTGTTGACATATATTTAACTGGTATGCTTTGATTATGCAGCAGTTTCAAAGCACCAAGAGAAGGTTTAATGGATCTATTAATTTTGGAGGCATTTTTTACAACCTCTCACAATAAGTAAATACTGTAACAAAAACAATGCAGTGGATTTAATCTTGCCTTTAGCTTACTCCACATTAGCATCTTTATCTATTCAACCACCTTGGCAGAGTCAAAACTTTCTTCTCCTTAAATTCCAGAGGTTACAAATGTAACGCCCCAGTTTTGATCATTTTATTTAATCGAGTCGATTTAATTATTTTGAGTATTATATTATTTTTACTTATGACTTTGGTGTGATAATATGTTGTTTTGCATTGTTATTATATTTTATCGCGTTTTGGGAACGTTTGCGGGACAATTGAGAGTAAGGGTATTTTAGTCTTTTCCTAATAATTTACTAAGTTAGAAAAGAAAGAAAATAGAATATAAGGGGAAGAGAGAAAATAGAGAGAAAGAAATAGGAAGAAGGAAAGAGAAGAGAAGGGAAAAAGAGAGAAAAGAAGAAAAAGCTTGGAAATCAAAGAAAAACAACTTCTAGGAATCGATTTAATCGGGTAAGGGTGCGAAACTCGATTATTGTATGATTGTGTATGATTATGTATGTGTTTGCTTGGATGTTTCTTGCCTTTCCATGGTTTTTGAGGTTTAGGTCGAAAACGATAAAATGATTAGGAATCGATGTTTTTACGGTCGGAAATCAATATAATTTGCGTTGTATGATTACCATGTGTTTATGAATCATTGCTGGTAATTGTTTTGCTGTTGGAATTGATTTGGAATGAAAAATGAGGTTTTTGGGGGTTTTGGAATAGTGTAACCCGTAACAGCATTTTTCTGGTCCTGGTGCGATTCGCCAGGCGAATTGGGAATTCGCCAGGCGGATTAGGACTCGCCACTCGTTCGCCAGGCGAAGTGCTGGCGAAGGGTGATTCGCCAGGCGAAATTGTAAGTCGCCAGGCGAATTTGGAATGACAGAAATGGGGTAGCTTCTGTAACTCTTGGGGTTTTTCTAATTTGGTGACTCGCCACTAGCTCGCCAGGCGAACTGCTGGCGAATGGTGATTCGCCAGGCGAAGTGCTGGCGAAGTGCTGGCGAATGGTGATTGGCCAGGCGAAGTGCTGGCGAAAGAGGTTTGGCCAGGCGAATTCTGAAGTGGCCAGGCGAATCTGGCTGTTTCTCACTAAATTCTTTTCTTTAAAATGCATAACTTTTGATCCGTAACTCGGATCGGGACGTTCTTTATATCGTTGGAAAGCTTATGAAATGTACTTTCTTATGATGATAATTTTGAAATTGTTAGCCGATTAAATAAAGTCGAGAATTTGGGAATAGTGTCATTTACCGACTTTTGTCGTTTTAAATGTGTATATTGGTTGTGTAACATACAATGTGGCATTGATATTAATGTGTAGGCCTTGTATGATGTGGCGTAATGATAGTGCATGTGATGACATGTTGTGATGATAAAGTGTGGCCGAAAGGCAAATGAATATGATATGTTGTAATTGGTTTCATATGCATGTTTATGATTACATGTATGGGTGAAAATGCATTGCTTACGTGAAGTTCAATGTATGTTAATTGGTGGCTGTATGGCAAGAAAAAATGCATTGTTGGATTGATTCATAATGCATGAATAAAGATGGTGAAATAATTCATATTGATGAATTGTATGTGATTGTAAGAGATGAATGCATGACAATGTTTGTATACATGTATGCATTATAAGAATGTCATGAATCATTTTGTATGTGAAGCATAATGATTGCATTCTTATGTTGAGGGATTCAAAGGGAATTCCGCTATGACATCGTGTGCCTATGTGAGGACCTAAAGCGATGGTTATAGATGATCGTGTGCCCAGGTGGGGACTTAAAGCGATCGGATCGTGTGCCCAGGTGGGGACTTAAAGCGATCGGGTTGTGTGCCCATGTGGGGACCTAAAGCAATCCATAACGTCGTGTGCTCATGTGGAGACCTAAAGCGACGGGTGAACATCGTAGGCCCGACGGGGTGTTACTTGAGTGATCCTCAGTAACGAGCGATGGTTCCAGCAGAGTTCCCGAGTGAACTAGTGATGGGATATGAAATCCTGGAGTCAGTACCGCATTTGCATTTGCATTTGCATAGAGAGTCGTTGTGTCGGTCTCTTTGCATCTGCATGAATTATGATTGCATTGTTATATGCGGAAAGTCATGATTGATTATCTGTGTGGAAAATGGTGATGTACATTTATGATAAATGTATTGTGTATGTTTGATATGCATTAATAAATGGTTGATTTTATGACTGAGCTTATGATAAGCCTTGGGAAATTGTTGTGCAATGGTGTTGGATGTAGTGAATTGTAATTGATATGTTTTGTGTATGAACGTATGCATTGTATGAGAATAGGTGATTATGTGAATATAATCGGTATATGTTTTATGTGTTGGTATTTGATAATTGTGGTGAGAATACTTGATATGTGTATTTTTATGTTGGTATATATAATTATATGCATTTATATTATAATTGTGTTTCTCACCCTTCTGCTGTTTTATAATGCTCTATGAGGCATTGCAGATTAGTGCTGGAGGTCTTTTTGTGAAGCTTAGGACTTCATTCTTTTGGTCGGTCGGCTCTGATATGTAGCACCGGGTAGCTAGGATGTATATGATTCTTTTGGGATACATTGTACATGTATCTATGGATGAATGTTTATTTGAACATGAATTATGTTGGTGGATAATACTTGATGATATATATGTATATATGTTTGAAGTTATTCAATGTCTATATTTTCCGCTTTTATTCTAGATATTGAGATGTGGGTGTAAGGACGAAGTTCCTCTGTGCAAGTTACCTCACTGTTGCATATCTCTGTTGAGCAGGTGTTGATTGTTTTAATTTCAAGTATAATGTGACATGCTTCTTTTATGCCATGCTTTGTAATTACACTCTGATGAAATTTTTAATATATGCCTAAATGATTAATATGTGTTTAATTGGGGGTATAGAAGGGGGTGTTACATTAAGTGGTATCAGAGCCAGTGTTGAGTCAGTTTGTGTCTGTCTTGTTGTTGTTGTTGGTTGAACTATTGTTTAACCGTGTTGTCGTTGTTGAGAATGATCAGAATATGGCTGGTAGGAGCGACAATGTTATTGCTGCTGCTATGGAGTCTATGGCTATAGCTGTGCAAGGTGCAGCGAACGTGAATGCGAACGATGAGTTTGGAAAGAATCAACCGCCGGTCTTCAAGGGAAGATTTGATCCGGATGGTGCTCAGATATGGTTGAAGGAAATTGAAAGGATTTTCCCGAGTTATGGGCTGTGCGGAAGAGAACAAGGTAAGGTTAGGAACTCACATGCTGAAGGAAGAAGCCGACGATTGGTGGGTCGGTATGCGTCAAATTCTTGAGATTGATGAGGAGGGAATTACTTGGGATTTGTTTCGTACTGAGTTTCTAAGGAAGTATTACCCTGAACATGTTAAGGGAAAGAAGGAGATGGAATTTCTAGAACTAAAGCAAGGTAGTATGTCCGTTGTGGACTATACTGCGAAGTTTGTGGAATTGGTACAATTTCATCCGCACTATGCGGCGATTACTGCTGAGTTTTCCAGATGTGTGAAGTACGAGAATGGTCTACGCCCTGAGATTAAGCAAGCCATTGGTTATCAGAGGATAAGAAGGTTTCCCGACTTGGTGGAATGTAGTAGAATCTTCGAGGAAGATAGCAAAGCTCGTTCTGCTCACTACAAGAGTATGAATGAGAGAAAAGGAAAACAACAAGCTCGTGGTGGTCCTTATGTGACACCCGTTGATAAGGACAAACATAAGAGTAACTTTGAGAAGAAGTCGAGTGGAGGGGGTTCTAGTGCTCCGAAATGTTTCAAATGTGGAGAGATTGGTCATAAATCATTGGAATGTAGGAAGACTCTTGAGAAGTGTTCCAACTGTGGAGGCTTAGGGCGTGCTGTCGCCGATTGTAGAAGGAATAGGGTGAAGTGTTACAATTGCGGGGAATCGGGTCACATTAGTACTAATTGTGCTAAGCCGAAACAAGCTCAAGCGGGCGGAAAAGTGTTTGCATTGGCGGGCACAGATACTACTGATGCGGATCGTTAGACTTCAGGTACTTGTCTTATTAATGGTAGGCCGTTAGTTGCTATTGTTATTATCGGAGTGACTCATTTGTTTATTTCACATGAGTGAGTGAAGCGTTTGAATTTGTTGTTTATTCCTTAGTACCTGATGGGTGTGTGAAACACCATCAGTACTTTTTGGTTTCCCTGTTCGGTGGTCAGTAGGTGTTAGGATGAGACAAGTGGGGGAGAAGCTGGAACTTCTCCGTGTTTCCTCGGGTGTGCGGTGTTAAGTCGGTGTGTTGTGGATTGTGAGATCGTAAGTGTTATTTGGACAGAGTAGTTTCCGGTTTCAGGAAGGATACAGAAGTAAAATTTATGTCGACTAAGGATTTGTGCCTTAGGTAGTTTTGTGCACGGGATGCAAGAAAGGCTATTATAGTTTAGTGAAGATGGTTTATGCCCCATCATAGTTGTCGGCTGTCTATTGACAAATTGAGGAACTGATCACCCTTAATCTATTGTTAATAGCAGACGGGAATTGTGTTGGATGGGATAGACGTATCTTTCCGGCTTTAATAGTGAAATGGAATACATTGTTCGGAATTAATGAAGGATTATGGATTGATTTTGATGAGTTGATGAAGATTTTCATATTTGAAGACGAGGCAGATTAGAAGTTTTAGTATGTTGGGAAGCGGAGAATTCATGAAAGGATTAGTGCTATTGTGGAGTTGGAATTGGTTACGGTTGTGTTGTGTTGGAGTATTGGAAGTATTATCTTTATAATTTTGAAATTCGAAGTGTATAGTGATTTTGAGAGTATTGAGTACTTGTTTGGTCCGAAGGAATGGAGTATGAGACAACAAAGACGATTAAGATTCATGGCGAGTTATAAATTTGGTTTGGCTTTGGGAGAGGCAGTTGTTAGGCCTAGTGTGTAAGTCGAAAATCTTTATGTATGTCGGTTTTGATGGCAAGAGAGCTAGAATCATTGAGCAGTTCAGAGACTTGTACCTAGTGAGAGAGGGTTAGACTTTGGAAGCAAGATTGATGGACTCGATAGCTTTGAGCAATCAGAGTGCGCAGTGGAAGCGTGATGTGATCCATTTTGTACGAACGTGTGATACTTGTAAGAGTACATAAGTTAGACATTGGAGACATGTTGGAATGATGAGATTATTGGACGTTCCGGAATGGAAATGTTAAGTGAAAGGTTTAAATTTATTTCGTGGACTACAAGGTAGATGGATGTGTTGGTAATATGTTCGATTGGTGAATCATAGCATAGATATGTGAACAAAGAGGTTGTTCTTGTGGCTATGTAGGAGTTCGTGAATGATGTTGTGTCATGGAACTTCCTGTCCTTGTTTGTGTTGTTGCCTCATCTCCATTGAATAGGTTCGAGTGCGAGTGGTTAATTCCTGTGTGAGGAATTAGTGTTGTGTTACCTACGGCGATGGTAACGATCTTGTTGTGTTTCGGTTCAAGAGTGAACCTGTAAGTCGTGTTTGTGTATTCTTTGAATTGCGAGTCGGTCGTCAAGTGCATTGTATGGGCTTTGTATCTTGTCGTTATTGTCATCGTGGTCGTGTTGTCGTGGTTGTTGCTGTTAGCTAGGTGGTTTGTCAGTTGTGTTATTCATGGTGTACCTTTCATCGGTCTATGTTTGTTTGGTCGGATGCGAGAGCCGTGTTTGGAGTTGTTGGGATCGGTTATATTTTCGAGGACGAAAATTTCCAAGTGGGGGAGAGTTGTAATGCCCCAGTTTTGATCATTTTATTTAATCGAGTCGATTTAATTATTTTGAGTATTATATGATTTTTACTTATGACTTTGGTGTGATAATATGTTGTTTTGCATTGTTATTATATTTTATCGCGTTTTGGGAACGTTTGCGGGACAATTGAGAGTAAGGGTATTTTAGTCTTTTCCTAATAATTTACTAAGTTAGAAAAGAAAGAAAATAGAATATAAGGGGAAGAGAGAAAATAGAGAGAAAGAAATAGGAAGAAGGAAAGAGAAGAGAAGGGAAAAAGAGAGAAAAGAAGAAAAAGCTTGGAAATCAAAGAAAAACAACTTCTAGGAATCGATTTAATCGGGTAAGGGTGCGAAACTCGATTATTGTATGATTGTGTATGATTATGTATGTGTTTGCTTGGATGTTTCTTGCCTTTCCATGGTTTTTGAGGTTTAGGTCGAAAACGATAAAATGATTAGGAATCGATGTTTTTACGGTCGGAAATCGATATAATTTGCGTTGTATGATTACCATGTGTTTATGAATCATTGCTGGTAATAGTTTTGCTGTTGGAATTGATTTGGAATGAAAAATGAGGTTTTTGGGGGTTTTGGAATAGTGTAACCCGTAACAGCATTTTTCTGGTCCTGGTGCGATTCGCCAGGCGAATTGGGAATTCGCCAGGCGGATTAGGACTCGCCACTCGTTCGCCAGGCGAAGTGCTGGCGAAGGGTGATTCGCCAGGCGAAATTGTAAGTCGTCAGGCGAATTTGGAATGACAGAAATGGGGTAGCTTCTGTAACTCTTGGGGTTTTTCTAATTTGGTGACTCGCCACTAGTTCGCCAGGCGAACTGCTGGCGAATGGTGATTCGCCAGGCGAAGTGCTGGCGAAGTGCTGGCGAATGGTGATTGGCTAGGCGAAGTGCTGGCGAAAGAGGTTTGGCCAGGCGAATTCTGAAGTGGCCAGGCGAATCTGGCTGTTTCTCACTAAATTCTTTTCTTTAAAATGCATAACTTTTGATCCGAAACTCGGATCGGGACGTTCTTTATATCGTTGGAAAGCTTATGAAATGTAATTTCATATGATGATAATTTTGAAATTGTTAGCCGATTAAATAAAGTCGAGAATTTGGGAATAGTGTCATTTACCGACTTTTGTCGTTTTAAATGTGTATATTGGTTGTGTAACATACAATGTGGCATTGATATTAATGTGTAGGCCTTGTATGATGTGGCGTAATGATAGTGCATGTGATGACATGTTGTGATGATAAAGTGTAGCCGAAAGGCAAATGAATATGATATGTTGTAATTGGTTTCATATGCATGTTTATGATTACATGTATAGGTGAAAATGCATTGCTTACGTGAAGTTCAATGTATGTTAATTGGTGGCTGTATGGCAAGAAAAAATGCATTGTTGGATTGATTCATAATGCATGAATAAAGATGGTGAAATAATTCATATTGATGAATTGTATGTGATTGTAAGAGATGAATGCATGACAATGTTTGTATACATGTATGCATTATAAGAATGTCATGAATCATTTTGTATGTGAAGCATAATGATTGCATTCTTATGTTGAGGGATTCAAAGGGAATTCCGCTATGACATCGTGTGCCTATGTGAGGACCTAAAGCGATGGTTATAGATGATCGTGTGCCCAGGTGGGGACTTAAAGCGATCGGATCGTGTGCCCAGATGGGGACTTAAAGCGATCGGGTTGTGTGCCCATGTGGGGACCTAAAGCAATCCATAACGTTGTGTGCTCATGTGGAGACCTAAAGCGACGGGTGAACATCGTAGGCCCGACGGGGTGTTACTTGAGTGATCCTCAGTAACGAGCGATGGTTCCAGCAGAGTTCCCGAGTGAACTAGTGATGGGATATGAAATCCTGGAGTCGGTACCCGCATTTGCATTTGCATTTGCATAGAGAGTCGTTGTGTCGGTCTCTTTGCATCTGCATGAATTATGATTGCATTGTTATATGCGGAAAGTCATGATTGATTATCTGTGTGGAAAATGGTGATGTACATTTATGATAAATGCATTGTGTCTGTTTGATATGCATTAATAAATGGTTGATTTTATGACTGAGCTTATGATAAGCCTTGGGAAATTGTTGTGCAATGGTGTTGGATGTAGTGAATTGTAATTGATATGTTTTGTGTATGAACGTATGCATTGTATGAGAATAGGTGATTATGTGAATATAATCGGTATATGTTTTATGTGTTGTTATTTGATAATTGTGGTGAGAATACTTGATATGTGTATTTTTATGTTGGTATATATAATTATATGCATTTATATTATAATTGTGTTTCTCACCCTTCTGCTGTTTTATAATGCTCTATGAGGCATTGCAGATTAGTGCTGGAGGTCTTTTTGTGAAGCTTAGGACTTCATTCTTTTGGTCGGTCGGCTCTGATATGTAGCACCGGGTAGCTAGGATGTATATGATTCTTTTGGGATACATTGTACATGTATCTATGGATGAATGTTTATGTGAACATGAATTATGTTGGTGGATAATACTTGATGATATATATGTATATATGTTTGAAGTTATTCAATGTCTATATTTTCCGCTTTTATTCTAGATATTGAGATGTGGGTGTAAGGACGAAGTTCCTCTGTGCAAGTTACCTCACTGTTGCATATCTCTGTTGAGCAGGTGTTGATTGTTTTAATTTCAAGTATAATGTGACATGCTTCTTTTATGCCATGCTTTGTAATTACACTCTGATGAAATTTTTAATATATGCCTAAATGATTAATATGTGTTTAATTGGGGGTATAGAAGAGGGTGTTACAACAAACATAAGAGAACCAAAATGTCAAAAAGATTTGATAATGTCTAGGGATTGCAATGGGTCAAGTTTGGGAAGAATACTATAGTACCCATCCATATACCTGCAGTTTAAAAAAAAATCACTGTAGCCTAACTCAAATCCTGCGTGGCCACCAATATTTATACCCGTATCCTATATGTACCTAAGTACTCATATTCATATTCATTTACTTGCATATATAATAAAAAATTATCAGTTAGGTACCCGGTGCCTGCGGGTTTAGGGGTGGGAAGAGTACCCAGTTGCCCTATTTGTTTTAAGCATGAAAGTGCCTGCTCTTTCTAGGAGTGGCATGGTGTTTCGGACAGGCTTTTCCATGGACCGGAGAATTGTCTTGTGTTTTTGTTTTTTTGAGGTGAAAATTATAGAGATACACTTCCGGATTAATTCACAAGTGAATCTGTAACGCCCCGATTCTGATTTTTCCCATTTTGTTGAGTCTTTTATTTAAATTGAGTGATAAATTATTTTATCTGTGAAATTGGTGTGTTAATATGTTATGTTGACATGTTACGATGTTTTACCGTTTTCGAGAGTTTTCGGGAAAATTAGAATGGAGGGTATTTTAGACATTTCTCGATTAATGTTAAGTTAGAAAATTTAGTGGAAATATAATTGTGTGAGAAAATGAATTAATTTAAGTTGTGTAGAAAATAAGAAAATGGAAAAGAGATAAGAGGAGGAAATAGGAGAGAAAGAGATAGAAAGGAAAAATAGAGAGAAAAGGGAGAGAAAGAAAGAGGAAGAGGAGAAAAGAGAAGGAAAAGAGGGGAAAAGCTAGGAGATCAAGAAATCAACTTCTAGGAATCGATTTAATCGGGTAAGGGTGTGAAGTCTTATTATCTTATCAATGTATATTATTATGTATGATTATGTATGTGTGTATTGGATTGTTTGTGGTGTTTTCATAGTTTTCCATTCTAGGTCGATGTTGAGAAATCGATGTTTTCAAGGTTGGAAATCGACGTAAACGTGGTAGAATGTTTGTTGCCATGATTAGAATAGGTTCTGGTTGATATATGTTGTTTTGAAAATGTTTTGGGTTGAAAAATATGGATTTTGGGTTTTCAACAGCGCTGAAAAATTCTGAGTTTTCCTTGGTTCGCCTAGCGAACCTGGGGCGAAGCAGTAGCGAGTGATGTTTTCGCGGGTTCGCCTAGCGAACCAGTTAGCGAAGGTTAGCGAAGGTTCGCTGAGTTGTTCGCCTAGCGAACTTTGGGTGTTTTTGATGTTGGTGGTTGCTGCCTTGGTTCGCCAAGGAGTTCGCCTAGCGAACTTTGTGTCTTGTTCTGGACTGGACCAATGGATAGAATTGGCCCAATAAGCCTCTGCTACAGAGCGGCCCAAATCGCCTAAGTCCAATCCACAGAAGGGCAAAAGTTACCTTTCTGCCCCTTCTACTGGGCAAGGAACATAGCGTTCCTCCCCGGACATTCTGCCCAACACGCACAGCTTCAGTGCTCCCCGAATAGCCATGGGCAGATGCCCGAAACTAAGCATATGCCCAACATAACGGCTAGTTTTGGACACCCTGCCCGTCGTAACGGCTAGTTTGGGCAGCGACCGATTCTTTAGGGAAAACGGTTATTTCGCCCCGAAAATAGGACCGTTAGCCACGCGCTTAGAGCCCTATATAAACCCTCTCACTTGAGAGGGTCAGGTATCAAATATTCACCCTACGAACTAATACTTTGTACTTGCCCCTTTTCTCTGACCCTTTCTTACTTGAGCGTCGGAGTGCCTTGCAGGTACACCACCACCTCTCCTCAATCACTTATCGAACAGCGAGTACGACCAGCACCCATCCGGGCACCTCCACAACGACCAGCCCGCGTGGACCAGTTCGTGTACATCAGATCAGTGGCGCCGTCTGTGGGAACTTCTTGTTCTCCCCTTCTTTCATTCCTCCTCGGAAACCGAAAGATCAAAACATATTCTCTTTGATCCGCCCACGTATGGCTGCCCAGAATTCCACGATAGGTGCTGACACCACTGTTCTCGTCCCCGTCAACAAGATAGACGTTGACGGCCATTCTTTGTTACTTTTTTACCCCCGTTTCCGTCGGGACGGGGCTACTGCATCTCCAACTCCCCCTCCCACCGGGCGAGGAGACGTGCAGATCCCATCGGAAGACCGGCCAGTTCCCGGTCCGCCCAGCGCCGACTTGGCCGTGGAAGCCCTTCTAGAAGCTGTTAACCGCACCAACCTCCTCATCCTACAACAAGGAGAAAGGATAGGAGCTCTTGAGGAGGCATCTTTCCCAAGATCCTCTCCTCCCCGGAATAAAGCCCGAAGATCCAAAAGCCCGCCACCTAGGCGCGGAGAAGACCGTGCGGTTAGGCACGAGCCTGAGATACGACCCACTCGCAAGTGCGACCAGATCTCCCCGCGAGATCGATCCCCGTCGAGACGCAAAAGAACGAGGCAAGATAGGCCCTCCCCGCCGGGCAGACCTCGTGACCGGACCCGTTCACCCTCACCTCGCAGAAACCGCCGCCGCGAGCGCAGACGACAGTCACCATCAGAGCCAAGTTCAGATAGCGACGACGAACCTCGCGGCCCGTTGTCCCGGGAGATCCTAGCAACCGGCCTTCCTAAGGGGCTGGAGAAGCCTCCGTCGCTGGGGACGTACGATGGAACCGCCGACCCGGACGAGCATATAGAGAACATCGACGCTCTCTTGGATTACAGAGGGGTACGGGGAGCCATCAAGTGCCGCCTGTTCCCGACCATGCTCCGTAAAGGAGCAATGACGTGGTACAAGCAGCTGCCCGAGGAATCCATCACGTCATGGAGACAGCTGGGGAGGATCTTCTCCCGTCACTTCACTGCTTCACGACGCCACCCCAAGACCGAGGCGTCCCTGGGAGCCGTCGTACAAGGCAAAGATGAGCCTCTCCGGGCTTATATCGAGCGCTTCAACAAGGAGGCTGTCCAAGTACCAACTGTAACACCCTTTTTCCCATCGCGAATAAATAATACATAAATAAAATCAGAGTAACTAAAAATTTATTTTTCCGACAGAAACAAGGATGTCACATTTAAATAAACAAAACATCATCCCTGGTTATATATTTGATACATAGCATAAAATAAAGTACCCTCAAGGGGGAAACTTTTTCCATAATAAAGGAAATGTCAATTATGGAATAAAACGTAAAGATCCATAACCGACTTGTTTTACAAAATAAACTGTTTTATACATCAAAATATTCATACAAAATATATCCTACAAATGTATATATATAACATAATCGTTCCCCGACTCCCGTGCTACGTGTCAGAGCAGACACCAAGACCTAAGCAAACGAAGATCTAACTCTTCCACTTGCCTCCACGCCTCTAAAGCTGACAATCTGCACTATGCCATAAAAAGCATATTCCAGCAGAAGGGTGAGAAATAACAACTATAACAAGATTTCATAATAATATGCCACAACACAAATAAATTCACAGATATAATATTTCTCACCACATACATCACATACTAACACATATAGCATGCCACCAATACATAACATATTCCTAACAATCCAACCACATGGCATATAACGATTATACCAATACAATCACATTTCACACATAATGTACACCACAATTATGACCTATGAAAACAAACCACCACATCACCTATCATATGTTTATACACAAAACATATTACTCACAACCAATGCATTTATCACCTATGCATAATAATTCACCATTATCACCATTCCACATGAACACACACATACTTGTTCATCCAACAATGCATCATTATAAGATACAGTTTATATCATCTCCATAAACATACATATATCAATGTTTATTCATCAATGCACAAATACAAAGATGATCAATGCAACTCATAGAGACCGACTCTCGACTCTATGTAGATGCATGCGGTACCGACTCATCACCCGAGCTCAATTGAAGAACTCAATGGAAATATCCTCCCTGCTGGGCCTACGATATTTCCCCGTCGCTCATACCATCATGGCATCCGATGTTTATGGATTGTTCACGCAGACACAATCCGATTGCTCAAACCCCACAAGGGCACACAATCATTCTGAAGATTCCCACGGAATCAAGTGTAACTCATCGCAACGATTACACCCATTGACTACGCAATGTTTAGAGGATCCTCAATGATCATTTGTGTAATCAATCACTCACACCCAACAGGGACGTGATATTACACCCGATTCTCCACGGAATCGCGACACATGAATGCATGTCATGATGTTTCTCATACAAAATGACCACATACACTCATGCAATGCACACATATTTCACAATATAGTCATGCATATACCATTAAATACACACATTGCAATTTCTTGCCTTTCGGCCATAATTCATCACCACAACATGCCATCACATGCATTCACATCATATAACTTCATACAAGTCATACGATATCCATATCAAAAGCACATTGCATGAACACCTCAATTACGCACGCTTACAACGACAAAAGTCGACAAAACAACACCATTCAAATATCATACATCCATCACCAATGCGTATCAATCATGCACAACATTTCATCACATATATTCACATCATATAGCGGCACACAAGCCATACGATACATATTAAAAGCATATATTTTTCACCAGAATTTCTCAAAAATGCATTTGGGACCCAAAAATGATCCAAATCTTCACCCCACATGATAGTATTACCCCCGATGACCCAAAAATACATGTTAGAACACATTTGGGCATACATTTCATCAATTCATCCGTGAAAACATCGATTTCTACGAATTACTCACAATTTCACCCAAATAGAAAAACCTATATTTTTCACCCAAACATTCAAACAAAATATACATATACACATACAATCGAAATATAATCGAAACTTCTCACCCTTACCCGATTATTCGCGCTCGAAACGGAGTTCCCGCGATCTTTCCCACTTTCTCCTCTTTTCTCTCTTCTTCCTCTTCTTTTCTCTTTTCCTTCTTTCTTTCTCTTCTCTTTCTATTTTTCTCTCTTTTCTTTCTTTCTATTTTCTATTTATTCAAAATATCTAACCCCAAAAAGAACAAAATACCCCTCAGCTTAAATATCTCGCAAACGCTCTCAAAATGCGATAAAACATAAACAATGATGAAAAATAACATTTTGTCAAATAAAAGTCAATAATAAAATAATATAAAACCAAAACCAATTAAATCTACTCTATTAAATAAATCTAACAAAACTGGGGCGTTACAATTCTCCCCCACTTAGACATTTTCGTCCTCGAAAATCTAACCGATACGAACAACTCCGGATATGACTCTCGCATCCGACTAACAACCAACATGCCAACAAAAAGGCACACCACGAATAACACAACTGGCAAACCACCTTGCTAACTACCACAACGACACGACAACGACGACAACTACAACGACAAGATGCAAAGCCCACACAATGCACTTGACGACAAACTCACAACTCAAAGAAAAGCCAAGATACCAACACACAGGTTCACTCTAGAACCGAAACACAACAAGATCGTTACCCTACCCTAGGTAACACTCCCCTAATTCCCCACACAGGAATTAGCGCCACACACTCGAACCATCACCATGGAAACGAGGCACAACACAAACAAGAACATAAAGTTCCACGACACCACAAGGTCTCAACAACTTCAACAAAACCAGAACACCAACAACAAAGCTACGATTCACCAATCCAATCGAGACCCGACAATACCACGCATCACATAACTGGGAATTACAGCATAGTCATTCTACCCCAATACATACCTCACTAGGAACGACAACATAGTCATTCTACCCTAGTGCACCTCTCATTAGGAATGACAACATCGTCATTCTACCCCAATGAATATCCCACTAGGAATGACAACATAGTCATTCTACCCCAGTGGACACGACAACTCAATTGTACATCACTAGGAACGACATATAGTCATTCTACCCTAATGAGTACTCCACCAGGAACGACATATAATCGTTCTACCCCAATGGACCCAACGACACACTCGCACTTCACTAGGAATGACATAAAGTCATTCTACCCTAATGTGTTCGACCAAAACATTAATACCTCACTAGGAATAACATATAATTCATTCTACCCCAATGAGTATTCTAACACAATTGGAATCCATTCCACACACCAAATATTACTATTATAGCAATCCCATGATAATCAATACCTTACCATTCATCTTGCTGTGGATCTACGCCACAGAGGCAGCCATATCATACATTAATCATTCACTCGAAACCACATACATTGATACTTACTTAAACAATGTATTTATCACTAACTACAACCCACAACAAATAGCATTTCATCATTTACACCCATATCAATTCACATCAAGAATTACTCACCATCAACCACAACAATCCATCTACATAGTAGCCCATGAATAATATTTAAACCTTTCACCTAACACTTCCATTCTGAAACGTCCAATGGTCTCATCATTCCTACATGTTCTCAATGTTCAACCTATGAACTCTTACAAGTCCCACACGTAAATACAAAATGTGCCACCTCACGCTTCCGCTGAGCACTCTGATTACTCGCAACCATCAAAACTATCAATTTCACGTCCAAAGTCTAACTCTTTCTCATATTCACCAAAAATCACTATTCACTTTTTAATATACCTAACCTCACACTCTACTGTGTTATCTCACACACCAGACACGAGTCTCTGAACTGTTCAAATAATTCTAATTCTCTGACCATCAAGACAAACTTACATAAAAACTTTCGGCTTAACTCCTCAGGCACAACCTTAGCTTTTCCCGAAGGATAATCCAAGCCAAATTCATAACTCGTCACGAATTCCAACCCTCCTCGTTGTCTCATACTCTATTCCTTCAGACCAAACAAGTGCTCTAAACTCTTGTGATTACCAAACACTTCGAGCCTAGAACCATAAAGATAATACCTCCAAATTTCCCAAAACAATACAACCGCAACCAATTCCAAATTCCGAATAGTATAGATCCTTTTCTGAATCCTCAATGGTCGTAAAGCATAAGCCACGACTTTACCCTCTTGCATTAATACACAGACTAAACTCATCAGAGACACATCTCAATACCTCACATCCGGTTTATTAGGATCACACAATATCAAAACTAGAGCCGTAGACAACTTCTACTTCAGCTCACCAAAACGTACTCATAACGAACATCCAAAACAAACGACTCACCCTTTGCAAGTCAACTGAGATAACAAACGTACGAACTTAGCAAAGTCTTCCATAGCCTGTTGTAACAACTAACTGAGCCCGAAAGTTTCTAATCTCCTTAACTGACTTCGGAGCCTCTCATATAGAACTACATCTACTTCCGATGGATCCATAACAATACCATCATCAGAAATAACACATCCAAGAAAACTAACCTTTTCAACCAAAATTCTCACTTGAATAACTTAGCATAAAACTTCATCTCTTTCCAACACTTGGGATTCAAATCTCAAACACTCTACCTGTTCTTCTTCTGAGTTTACAACAGATCCGAATATCCTCAATCAAAACCATTACGAAATTATCCAAATAAATATGGAAGGTACGATTCATATACTCCACAAACATTACGGACGCATTACTATCACCGAACAACATCACTGCACGTTGTAATGTCCAACCAAATTCCAAAAGATATAAATTCTTAAAGCTTTTGCAAAACCTTGCACTGGGCAGCTGGCTACTCACACACAAACTTAACCGAGTAATTACCAGTCTATTCCGATGATAACAAACATAACCAGTCACATCAAATCGATCAAAGCCTCAACTCACACAATTCACCACTTTTATCAAACATTCTAAACAATTGCAATTCCACTCAAACTCAACCAAACCATTCCAGTTATCTTTTCATGAAAGTGGACACTCATTCTCAATCGTTACCTTATAAAACTTTCCGTAATCCATACACAATTTCTTCACTTAACAGTCCAAATTCCATAAATTCCAACATGTAGCAATAACCATCCCGAAGGAACTCTCAAATACTACATCCACACTTAAGGTTTCCTCAAAATTTCCATTAATGCTCTAAAATTCCAAAAACTCCAAACCTCTCAAGAACTCTAAGTTTTGCTTTCCATAGTCACAATACCATCCTACACAACATGCTCGTTATTCCATTCAACCATCATTCCCTTTTGTTACTAACAAAGCTGGAGCTCACTAAGACAACGCCTTAATGTTCCATTCAGAAACACATCCGAAAACCATGCACAACTGACGGTCCATCACTGTGACTTCCTGCCAATTCCAGAACACTATTATCACAAATATAACAAACACCTTGGTTTCATCGCCTACGAGTTTTTCTACTTACTTAGCAGATTCCAAACCTCACATCTTCACCTTCGTCAAATTTGAGTTCACACTTTACTCTCGGAGAACAACCATTAACGATACCTAATCATTCTCTCTCAATGACTTCCCACTGGACCAACAAACCAAAACCTCCAATCTGTCTCATAAACAATAATTTCACTTTCCACAGCATAGAACACTTTCATAGCTTCATATCGATATAAAGAACGCTTAAATCGGACACCCGAGTCAAAAGATATGAATTTTTTGAAGGAAAGTCAATTATTGGAAAACAGCCAGATTCGCCTGGCGAGTCAAGATTTCGCCTGGCGAATACCTCTTTGCCAGCGCTTCGCCTGGCGAACAAGCGGCGAATCCTGATTTGTCTGAAAACTCAAACTTCCAGTAGCTAACACATATTTGTCTTTCCGTTTTCGCCTGGCGACTTCCGATTTCGCCTGGCGAATCTCCCTTCGCCAGCACCTCGCCTGGCGAACTATTGGCGAATCACAAATGTGGAAAAATCCCAAGAGTTACAGAAGCTACCCCATTTCTGTCATTCCAAATTCGCCTGGCGACTTACGATTCCGCCTGGCGAATCACCCTTCGCCAGCACTTCGCCTGGCGAACGAGTGGCGAGACTTAATCCGCCTGGCGAATTCCCAATTCGCCTGGCGAATCGCACCAGAACCAGAATTTCTGCTGCATTTCCATGGTTTCCACACCTCAAAATCCAACTTTTCCAAACCAACACAATTTCAAATTCCAAATAATTCACCACACGCACTATCAAGGCCGGAAAGACACATCTATCCCATCCAACATAATTCCCATCTACTATCAACAAGAGATTAAGGGTGATCAGTTCCTCAATTTGTCAATAGACAGCCGACAATCATGATGGGGCATAAACCGTCTTTACCAAACTATAATAGCATTCCTTACATCCTGCGCACAAAACTACCTAAGGCACAAATCCTTAGTTGACATAAACCTTACCTCCGCATTCGCTCCAGAACCGGGAACCACACTGTCCAAACAACACTTACAATCTTGCAATACACAACACACTGAGCCAACGCTCCACAACTGAAGCAACTTGGAGAAGTACCAGCTTCGCCCCCACTTATCTCATTCTAAATCCTACAGACAAAGGATTAGAAAACCAGAAAGTACTGACAGTGCTTCCACACATATCACGTACTAAGGGGCAAACACGACGACAGTATTCAACTGTCACAACAACTGACTCAACAACCTGGCCAGACGGACCGACCTGCTCTGATACCACTAATGTAACACCCTTTTTCCCATCGCGAATAAATAATACATAAATAAAATCAGAGTAACTAAAAATTTATTTTTCCGACAGAAACAAGGATGTCACATTTAAATAAACAAAACATCATCCCTGCTTATATATTTGATACATAGCATAAAATAAAGTACCCTCAAGGGGGAAACTTTTTCCATAATAAAGGAAATGTCAATTATGGAATAAAACGTAAAGATCCATAACCGACTTGTTTTACAAAATAAACTGTTTTATACATCAAAATATTCATACAAAATATATCCTACAAATGTATATATATAACATAATCGTTCCCCGACTCCCGTGCTACGTATCAGAGCAGACACCAAGACCTAAGCAAACGAAGATCTAACTCTTCCACTTGCCTCCACGCCTCTAAAGCTGACAATCTGCACTATGCCATAAAAAACATATTCCAGCAGAAGGGTGAGAAATAACAACTATAACAAGATTTCATAATAATATGCCAAAACACAAATAAATTCACAGATATAATATTTCTCACCACATACATCACATACTAACACATATAGCATGCCACCAATACATAACATATTCCTAACAATCCAACCACATGGCATATAACGATTATACCAATACAATCACATTTCACACATAATGTACACCACAATTATGACCTATGAAAACAAACCACCACATCACCTATCATATGTTTATACACAAAACATATTACTCACAACCAATGCATTTATCACCTATGCATAATAATTCACCATTATCACCATTCCACATGAACACACACATACTTGTTCATCCAACAATGCATCATTATAAGATACAGTTTATATCATCTCCATAAACATACATATATCAATGTTTATTCATCAATGCACAAATACAAAGATGATCAATGCAACTCATAGAGACCGACTCTCGACTCTATGCAGATGCATGCGGTACCGACTCATCACCCGAGCTCAAGTGAAGAACTCAATGGAAATATCCTCCCTGCCGAGCCTACGATATTTCCCCCTCGCTCATACCATCATGGCATCCGATGTTTCTGGATTCTTCACGCAGACACAATCCGATTGCTCAAACCCCACAAGGGCACACAATCATTCTGAAGATTCCCACGGAATCAAGTGTAACTCATCGCAACGATTACACCCATTGACTACGCAATGTTTAGAGGATCCTCAATGATCATTTGTGTAATCAATCACTCACACCCAACAGGGACGTGATATTACACCCGATTCTCCACGGAATCGCGACACATGAATGCATGTCATGATGTTTCTCATACAAAATGACCACATACACTCATGCAATGCACACATATTTCACAATATAGTCATGCATATACCATTAAATACACACATTGCAATTTCTTGCCTTTCGGCCATAATTCATCACCACAACATGTCATCACATGCATTCACATCATATAACTTCATACAAGTCATACGATATCCATATCAAAAGCACATTGCATGAACACCTCAATTACGCACGCTTACAACGACAAAAGTCGACAAAACAACACCATTCAAATATCATACATCCATCACCAATGCGTATCAATCATGCACAACATTTCATCACATATATTCACATCATATAGCGGCACACAAGCCATACGATACATATTAAAAGCATATAGCACGGTAAAACACCGACCGCACGCGTTTAACGCGATAAAAACCCGACAACACAACACTTTTCTAAAACCACGACCTAAATAAATCATCTACTGCCCTCCAACCCAATTTTATAAGAAAGAATATTTCATAAGCTTTCTAACGCTTCGAACGGGGACCAAAACGGACTTACGGTTCAAAAGTTATGGCTAAAATACGAAAATACTGTTTTTGCTGTCCCAGGCAAATTCGCCTGGCGAATGCCTGGCGAAACGGACTCGCCAGCAACTCGCCTGGTGAATCTGGACGAACCAGAATTTCTCAAAAACGCATTTGGGACCCAAAAATGATCCAAATCTTCACCCCACATGATAGTATTACCCCCGATGACCCAAAAATACATGTTAGAACACATTTGGGCATACATTTCATCAATTCATCCGTGAAAACATCGATTTCTACGAATTACTCACAATTTCACCCAAATAGAAAAACCTATATTTTTCACCCAAACATTCAAACAAAATATACATATACACATACAATCGAAATATAATCGAAACTTCTCACCCTTACCCGATTATTCGCGCTCGAAACGGAGTTCCCGCGATCTTTCCCACTTTCTCCTCTTTTCTCTCTTCTTCCTCTTCTTTTCTCTTTTCCTTCTTTCTTTCTCTTCTCTTTCTATTTTTCTCTCTTTTCTTTCTTTCTATTTTCTATTTATTCAAAATATCTAACCCCAAAAAGAACAAAATACCCCTTAGCTTAAATATCTCGCAAACGCTCTCAAAATGCGATAAAACATAAACAATGATGAAAAATAACATTTTGTCAAATAAAAGTCAATAATAAAATAATATAAAACCAAAACCAATTAAATCTACTCTATTAAATAAATCTAACAAAACTGGGGCGTTACACCAACGACCGACGCCATGAAGAAATTCTTGCTCGAGCAAGGGTTACGTCCTGGTTCCGATTTCGCGAAAGCCATCGGCCTCGACCCACCGAGGAATCTCAATGCACTTCTCAACCAGGCCCAGTCACATATACAGTACGAGGAGAAGGTCGCTGCCCACTCGGTCCGGACATCTCGCAACCAAGAAGGTGCCCGGACGTCCAGATTTGAAGAACCCTCGACGGGACGTCGAGGAGACAAGAGACGCGACGATCGACCTCACGATACACGCGAGCAGAGAGCACCCTCTGGGCGATTCCACGATTATACCCCCCTCACTGCCTCGAGGGAGAAAATATTGTCCGAGTGCGCCAACTCGGAGTTCAAACAGGCGGGAGTCCGTTTCCCCAAGCAGCTGCCGGTCAGGCCAGGGATGGACAAGTCCAAGTACTGCCGTTTCCACAAGAGTCACGACCATACAACGGAAGAGTGCATCCACCTCAGAGATGCCATAGAGATCCTCATTCGCGACGGCCATCTGAAGCAGTTCGCAAAAAAGAAGGACGCTCCCCGGCAAGGAGCCCAGGAAAGCAAAAAGGTCGCAGAGGAAATTCCGCCCTCCGACGACGCCAACGTCCAGGTCGCTATGTCCGTGACCCGACCAGAAGACTTTCGCATCCCGGACGATCTGCTCGCCTCCACATACCTCGCTGCCAGCAGCCCATGGGAGGCCTTCCCGTCGGCCATGGTGATCTCCGAGGGTGGATTCAACAAAGTCACAGTTGGCTCGGTCAAAAGGAGATTCAACCAACTGATCAGCAAAAGCTCCAACGAGGTCACCACGCTGGACACCACGCACAAAGGGTTCGCTCCCATTTCCTTCTACAAGGAAGAACTCCTCGGCGGGGCACCAAATTCGAACATCCCACTGCTTATCCGGGCCAGGATGACGAATTTCGATGTCCGAAGGATACTCGTGGACCAGGGCAGTTCGGTTGACATAATGTACAACCACCTGTTCGAGACATTGCAGCTGAACGACTCTCGCCTCACTCCATACGTCGGATCCGACCTGCAAGGGTTCAACGGAGCGGTGACAAAGCCCCGAGGTTACGTAGAGCTCATCGTAACCTTCGGTTCAGGAAAAACAACCCGAGCAATCAAGGCACAGTTTCTGGTAATCGATTGCCCGTCACTATACCAGTGCATCTTCGGAAGGCCAACCCTGGCAGAGTTGATTGCAGTACCTTCCACCGTACATCTCAAAATGAAGTACTACACTTCTGAAGGGATGGTCACCACCCTCCACGGCGACATCGAGGTTGCCCGCCGCTGCTTTGAAGCAGCGTCAAAGGGACTTAACACCATCTCGGCAAAGCCAAGAGCATCTGGTCGTTCCCCCCTGCCCAGCAGCTCTGAGCAGCCAAGACCACTTCCCCAGGTCCAATCAATTGACCTAGACAGCCGGTTCGGCGAAGAAGATCGCGCCAAGGTTCCAACGCCGTCGGGCAGTAAGTCCGACAACAGCGGCTGAGATGCCCGGATTGGACCCCTCCGTCGCCTGCCACCAGCTCACGATCGACCCGACCGTCAAAGCCGTTGCCCAGCGCAGAAGGAAGCAATCCCTGGAGAAGACAGAAGCAGCGGAGAAAGCTGTCAAAGACCTTCTAGAAGCTAGGTTTATTTCCGAGGCCAAATATACTACATGGCTCTCTAATGTTGTACTTGTACGAAAAAATAATGGCAAATGGAGGATGTGCGTTGATTATACTGATGTTAATAAGGTCTGTCCGAAGGACGCCTACCCCCTCCCCAATATAGACAAACTCGTAGATAATTCGGCCGGTTTTAAACTTTTATCGTTCCTCGACGCCTACTCGGGCTATAACCAAATACCAATGGCCGCGAGCGATAAAACTTACACAACCTTCATGACCGAATCAGGCAACTATTACTACAACGTAATGCCCTTCGGACTGAAGAACGCCGGCGCTACATACCAACGAATGATGAACAAAGTCTTCGACGAACAGATAGGCGATATGCTCGAGGTATACATGGACGGCATGATCGTCAAATCCCACGAGGAACTAGACCATGTCGCCCACCTCCGCAAAATTTTCGAGCAGGCAAGGAAATACCAAATTCGTTTCAACCCGGAGAAGTGCACGTTCGGGGTACGGGCAGGTAAGTTCCTCGGTTTCTACCTAACAGAACGAGGAATAGAGGCTAACCCCGACCAATGCCGGGAATTCTCTGAGTTCCCAACGCCCACGTCTAAAAAGAACATCCAATCCCTCAACGGAGTACTGACCTCGCTATCCCGCTTCGTCGCAAAGTCCGCCCAGCACGCCCTTCCTTTCTTCAAGCTCTTGCGAAAAGAAGCAGCGTTTGAATGGACCGAAGAATGCGAGGCATCCCTCCTCCACTTGAAGCAAGCTCTATCGGAACCACCCGTGTTGTCACGACCAGATACCGGGGAGGTATTGTTCCTGTACCTCGCCGTCTCCGCCGAGGCCGTTAGCGCCGTTCTCATCCGCGAAAATCCTAGCGGGCAAAAGCCGGTATATTTCACGAGCAAGGCACTGCAGGACACAGAATCGAGATATCAACAGATAGAGAAGGTAGCATTGGCCCTCGTCAACGCTGCCAGACGACTAAGACACTATTTCTTGGCCCACACGATCGTGGTGAGGACAGATCAGCCCATCAAGCAGCTACTGGGACGGCCAGACATGGCCGGGCGAATGCTCAGATGGTCGCTAGAACTGTCCGAATTTGACATCCAGTACGAAAGCAGGAAAGCTCTTAAGGCTCAAGCCCTGGCCGATTTCGTAGCAGAGGTAACTTTCTCAAATTCCTCGCCCCACCTAGTGAACAGATGGACCATCTATGTGGACGGAGCATCCAGCTCTAGTGGCAGCGGGGCAGGCGTAATTCTAGAAAACGACGAAGGAACCATAGTCGAGGCTTCCCTCACATTGTCTTTTCCCACGTCGAACAACCAGGCCGAGTACGAAGCCTTCCTCGCTGGACTATGCCTAGCCGAAGACCTGGGGGCCGAGGAAGTCATCATCTGCATGGATTCGCAGCTCATAGCCAACCAGGTATCCGGGGAATATCAAGCCAAAAATGACAGTTTCTCCGAATACCTCACCCTCGTCAGAGAAAAGATGTCGAAATTCAGAACAGTGGAAGTAAGACACGTTCCACGCGAACACAACGTACGATCAGACGTATTGTCAAAACTGGCAAGCACCAAGAGGAAAGGCGGAAACTGGTCAGTCATCCAAGAGATACTTCCCCGGTCCAGCATCACTAAGGGATCTTCGACCCTACACATACACGCGATCGGGGATAGCGATTGCTGGATGACGCCCGTTTACAACTACCTCACCAGGGACGAACTTCCAGAGGATCCCAAGGAGGCCAGCACCATCAAACGAAGGGCCTGCTCGTACGTTATCCTTGAAAACAAACTCTACCGGCGGGGCTTCTCCATCCCACTTCTTAAATGCATAGAAGAGGAGGTCGTCCCCCACGTATTGCGAGAAATCCATGAAGGCATCAACGCCCAACACCTCAGAGGAAACTCCCTTGCCCGTAAGGCCTTCCGAGCAGGGTACTATTGGCCGACCATGCAACAAGACGCCAAGGAGCATGTGAAGAAATGCGACAAATGCCAACGGCACGGGGATATGCACCTAGCTCCGCCAAATGAACTAAAAAGCATGACCTCCCCGTGGCCATTCGCCTGGTGGGGCCTGGACATCCTAGGACCCTTCGTGACGGGGTCCAGCCAAAATAAATACCTGGTAGTGGGCGTAGATTACTTCACAAAGTGGATAGAAGCAGAAGCTTTAGCCAAGATAACAACGCTCAACATTCTACGATTCTACAAGCGGAATATACTTGCCCGGTTTGGGATCCCCCAAGCAATTGTCACGGACAATGGAACACAATTCACAGACAAAAAATTCCAAGACTTTGTCGCACACCTCGGAACGAGGCAACACTTCGCTTCCGTAGAGCATCCCCAAACCAACGGGCAGGCAGAGGCGGCCAATCGTGTCATACTGCGCGGCCTCAAGCGAAGACTGGACGAAACAAAGAAAGCCTGGGTCGAGGAGCTTCACAGTGTCCTGTGGGCATACCGCACCACTCCCCAGTCCACCACCGGGGAAACACCTTTCTGTTTGGCATATGGCACCGAGGCAGTCATACCCATTGAAATCCACGTACCGTCCAGGAGGACGGAATCACCCCTGGACGAGGAAATGAAACACGAAGCGATAAGAGAGGAGCTCGACCTCGTCGAGGAAATCCGAACGGGAGCAGCCCTCCGCGAGGCATCTCTTAAGCAAAAAATAGCGATCAGGCACAATGCCAAAGTCTTCTGACAGGAGTTCGACGTGGGCAGCCTTGTCCTGCGAAGAAACCACAAGGACTCCCGCGAAGGTAAACTGGCGGCCAACTGGGAAGGACCATACCGAGTCCGCGCCAAAACGGGGAACGGCGCATACTTCCTTGAAAACCTCAACGGGGAAACGCTCCCTCGACCATGGAACGCTGAAAAACTTAAGCAATACTACAGCTAAAAGGCACAAGAAGCTTCCTCGCGTCACAAGGCCGTCTAACGGCCATCATGCTCGTTCAGGTACAAACGACGCATACGTACAAAGTGGAATCCCGCTCAAATAAATGAGCCGGAGCTCCGCTCGTCGGCGGTCCTCGATCGAGCACCGCCTTCGCCCAAGTACCATGATTGGTAGAACCCCAGCTCGCGATGGGACGTTCACGCCGCGACCTCAGGCCTCAATCGCGACCTGAGATACGCAACCTCGCCAGGATCTTCCCCGGCGGTTCGACCAGTTCCCCGCACTGGCGAATTCATAACGCAACGAGCAATCTGTCAAAAATAAGCCTTGTTGACAAACACACCCTCCGACGGGCAGTCACACATGCACAACTAAAACAAAGTACAATAGTATAAACAGAAGTTATATAAATTAACCGGGCATTAAATTAAAAGGCCACAAGGGCCAAAGATTGTGCTTGTTACATTCAAAAGGGGGCCACGCCCCCAGAACAAAAATAAGATTACAACGAGTTCAACGGCACGCAGGCCGGACAAGATACAGCTAAGCAACAAAAACTCTTCAGTCTTCCACACGCTCGGTTGACACAGCTTCAGGCCTCGTCTCCTCCACGGGCTGCTCCTCGATATGTTCCTCGGGAGTATCGAGAACAAGACCCTCGGGCAGGACAATGCGGCCACCCTCCACACGAGCTAGGTAGTGAGTACCCCCGGTCGAAATCTCGAGCCCAGGGTTCACCACTCGCAACTGGGCCACCGCACTATCAAAAGACTCCGCGGCCACAGCAATACCATCATCCTTGGCCTGTAGAATGCCAGCAACCAGCTCTTCCCGAGTCTTCAACAGTCTTATCTCCTCTGGTTCGTCATCACCCGGGGCATTGGCCGCCATCAACTCCGCGTTCAACTCCTCGGACGCCTTCTTCTCCGACCTTAGCTTGGTGACTTCCTCCCTCAGCGTTGTCACCTCTTCCTCGGCTTTCGTCTTCGCCTCACGGGCACGCCGGACCTCCTCCTTCAGCGTCGCTTCGGAGGCCCGAACAGCAGTAAGCTCAGCCTCGAGCACGTGGTCCCCCTCAGCGTACACGGCTGCCATCTCGAGCATCCTCACCAGGGCAGAAGCATCCCTGGCCACCATCGCCCTTTTGCCCGCGCGATCCATGTTCCCCAGGCTAAGAGATTTAGCCCGAGGAACAACTAAGGTATTACCCTCGAAGAACCTCATATCGTTGATGCACGGAGGAAGTTCGAACTTCCCCTTCTCAACTGCCCCCCTCAGATCCACCGTATCTGTTGTCCGGAGGCGCTTCGGTCGCCCGACCAAAGGCAGCGGAGAATCCCGTGGACAGGGAGTGGGAGAACAGGAGGTCCCCGGAGCAGTTTGAACATGGGGAGGTGCACGAGCACCAGCAGCAGTCCGGGTCTTGGAGGGAGTCGCTCCAGCCTTGCCCCTCGCCATGGCATTCCTCACCACACGGTCACGGGCTTGAGACATCTCACCTGCACAAATAAAACAAGCGCGTCAGAAACGGGGAAGAAAGAATAGCAAATAAAGTCTAAGTAACTAAATCTACCGAGCAGCGCCGTGACATCCGCAGAAGTCTTGCACTCCAGCAGTGCCTTGACGGGGATAAACCGGCGCTCGACCCTTTGACTCCCATCCTCCTCGAAGATAGGATTACCCTTGCTTGTCCAACAGGTCGCGAGCTGAAAGGAGTTGACCCACTTCATCAGGGTCTCGTAAGACGCGGCATCCTGCCCGCGTAAAGCACTCGGCTTAAAAACATAGGCACTGGGCTTCCTTGAGAAGTGGTCGGGTGTCCAGCGGATTGGAAACTTATACACCCTCTCCCCGACGTACTTCCCCTCCTCGGTGAGCAGCTCCTCTCCGTTCTCGTCACACTCTAACTCCCAGGCATACACGCTGTCTTGAACAGCTTCGGACAGAGGCTCGACGATGTAGTACCGTCTCTTGAAGTTTCGGATGGACTTCGAGAACGGCTTGAACAGTTTTTTGGGCTGCTTCAAAGAGACCCATCCGTACCTCTTCCCCGTCAGCTGCCGCTGTAGGTGGAAAACAGCAAAGAACAAAGGGATGGTGGGCCCCAAAGCAAGGTGCTCGCACACCAACTCAAAAGCCCGTATAAAGGCCAGCGAATTGGGGTGGAGTTGGGAAGGCGCCAACTTCAGATGATGGAACACCGACCGCTGGAAGTCAGTGAAGGGCAACCTCAGCCCCAGTTCTTTGAAGACAAATTCGTACATCCCGAAGCAGTCCCCGAAGCTCGAGCAGATCCGCTCGCCCACACTAGGCAGAAGCACCCTCCATTCACCTGAGGGCCCCACCTCAGTAAAACCGTCCGCCGAAAACCTCGCAAACGTGGAAGGGTGTTCGGAAGGCTCTGCCACCTCCCACTCTTCCGGGAAGAACGCGTCTATGTCCTCTTCCATTGCATCTTCCTCCACGACCCCCAGGTCATCTCCCTCCTCAGCATCACTCGCTTCCCCCTCGACGTCGCTCGAGGAATTCGAAGCTGACGAACTCGAGGATGCAGAACTCGAGGCCGTTGCACTGCTGCTCTCATCGGAGACAGTTTCTTCGGACGTAACGGGTATAACCTCCCTATCGGGCTCCATCACCACTATGATCACCTGAAAAAGCAGAGAAAGGCAGTGAATTCGACAGGAAATCAAATCCACCCTTCCACCGCTAAGACAAGTGAAAGGGCGCGCGAAAGGCTAGGAACTACGTCCCCGGCCTAAGCCCTAACATCAAACAAAGAAGGACGAAATTTCCCCGCGCCTGTACCCAGATTTCATCGAAACTCTACCAGAATCTGGAAACGTCCTAGCGGGAAACTCACCAAATCCATCAACGGATGATAGGACGCGATGGTCACGACTCGCAACCACCACGTGGGCCACCACGACCACCAAACGTGCTACCTAATCCGGCAAGACATTTGGTACAGAAAAAAGGCAGAACCTCCGCCCACCACCAACACTCGCCGGAAATCTACCTATTTTGCCATCTAGAACTAACCCTAGCCGCATGAAATCTACCACTAACAACGAAAGGAAGCAAAACAAGCAAAAAATTAGGATACTTACTTGATTTTACTAGAAGAAAGTGGAAGAAAACGGCTACTCGAAACTTGTCACGGTGGTCGGCACGACGGTCGGCTGCTTGAAGAGGGTTACGGGCAAACACACTGGTGACGAGGAAGAATCAGAAGAAGGAAAACTGGAAAATGGGACTGTTTACCCCCATTTTATACCAAGGGGCACGTACACACACGCGCCCGTAGGCAATAATGACGGCCCACTAGCCATAATTGCCTAGGTAACTGCTACACAGGTCTCGATGCACACGTGGCGACCCAACGTTTCCCATTCCGTCTGACGCGTCACCTCCCCGAATACCGGGCAAGATGGAATCGACCACGAATATCGCGGACACGGAGAACCACGAGCACCTCGATGCAGTCGTCCTCGTATCCAACGACGGCTTCATGATAGTTCCCCGGGACAACGAGGAGTCCTTAAGTCATCACTCCCATGCTCGGGAGCAACGACTTGGGGGGCTCCTGTTCTGGACTGGACCAATGGATAGAATTGGCCCAATAAGCCTCTGCTACAGAGCGGCCCAAATCGCCTAAGTCCAATCCACAGAAGGGCAAAAGTTACCTTTCTGCCCCTCCTACCGGGCAAGGAACATAGCGTTCCTCCCCGGACATTATGCCCAACACGCACAGCTTCAGTGCTCCCCGAACAGCCATGGGCAGATGCCCGAAACTAAGCATATGCCCGACATAACGGCTAGTTTTGGACACCCTGCCCGTCGTAACGGCTAGTTTGGGCAGCGACCGATTCTTTAGGGAAAACAGTTATTTCGCCCCAAAAATAGGACCGTTAGCCACGCGCTTAGAGCCCTATATAAACCCTCTCACTTGAGAGGGTCAGGTATCAAATATTCACCCTACGAACTAATACTTTGTACTTGCCCCTTTTCTCTGACCCTTTCTTACTTGAGCGTCGGAGTGCCTTGCAGGTACACCACCACCTCTCCTCAATCACTTACCGAACATCGAGTACGACCAGCACCCATCCGGGCACCTCCACAAGGACCAGCCCGCGTGGACCAGTTCGTGTACATTGGATCATGTCTGTTTTTAGCTAGTAGTTGGTTCGCTGGAACATTCGCCTAGCGAAGGTGCTAGCGAATGCTCGCGAGAGGGTTCACCCAGCGAACAGTGCTGTTTGTGTAATTTTGTTTTCTGCATAACTTTTGATCTGTGGCTCGGTTCGAGGCATGGTTTGATGCGTTAGAAAGCTTATGGAATGTTCTTTCTTATTATGATGATTTGGATATTGTTAGCCGATTTATTTATGTCAGAAAGTCGGGAATAGTGGTTTTTGTGACTTTTTCCCGTTTTGAATGTGTGTTTGGAGGTGAATCATACAATAGTGCATTGATGAGAATGTATATAGATTGTATGTGATTGTATGAGATGAATGCATGAATATATTGTGAATATGTATGCGTTTCAAGAATGTCTTGAGTCATTTTGTATGCGAAGCATAATGATGTGCATTCTTGTGTTGAGGAATTCTATGAGAACCCGATATAACATCGTGTGCCTAAAAAATAAGAGGTGTGAGCAATCGGATTGATCGTGTGCCTTAAAAATAAGAGGTGTGAGCTGTAACGCCCCTATTTTGATTATTTCCATTTTGTTGAGTCTTTTATTTTAATTGAGTGATAAATTATTTTATTTGTGAAATTGGTGTGTTAAATGTTGTTTTTCTGTTTGAGAGTTTTCGGGGAAATTAGAATGGAGGGTATTTTAGTCTTTTCTCAATTAATGATAAGTTAGAAATTTAGTGGAATTAGAATTATGTGAGAAAATGAATTAATTGTATTTGAGAGAAAAGAAATAGAAAAGAAAGAAAAATATATACAAAGGAAAAAGAGAGAGAAATAGAAAGAAAAAGGATAGAAAGAAAGAAGAGGAAGAGAAGAGAAGAGGAAAAGAGGAAAACTAGAGAATCATCAAGAACAGTCATTTAGCGAGTTTGGAATCCGGGTAAGGGTGTGAAATCTTGTTATCTTAGCAATATGTATGATTATGTATGATTGTATTGTTGTTTTGTTGATTTTCATGAGTTTTGGTATAAACCCATTTGTGTAGAAAATGGTAGAAATCGATTAAATCGGGTTAAAAATGATATTTTTGGATCCCTTGTTGTTGATACATGAATGATACATGTTGTTGGATATCAAATTGGTATTTTTCTGTGTGTAGAAGATGAAATTGGAGGATTTTGGGGGAGAAAATACAGAACTTGGTTCTGCAGAATTTTTCTGGGTTTCCCCTGGCCATACGCGTAAGGGGCATGTCCATACGCGTATGAGCTAGGCGTTACGCGTATCATTGGCCTGTTTTTGGGCCAATACGCGTATGGAGGGTGGCTTTTCCCGGCCCTCTGGTGATACGCGTATGGGTGTTGGGCGTACGCGTATGGGTTTTGAAAACGTGAAATTGTGAAGGAAATGGGTTCTGCCCATACGCGTATGGACAGGAGGAATGTAAAAATCGGATTTTTCAAAATGTCGTTTTCGTTTTCGTCCGTAACTTTTGTACCGATTATCCGATTCTTACATTCCTGGTATAGTTGGAAAGCTATTGAGTTGTACTTTGTGATTATGACGTTGTGGAAACTGTTGGCCGACTTTATTATGTCGGAAAGTCGGGAATGGTGCTATTTAGCGACTTTTACCGTTTTGACTGTGTGTTTGAATGTGAATCATACAATAGTGCATTGATGTGAATGTATATAGATTGTATGTGACTGTATGAGATGAATGCATGAATGTATTGTGAATATGTATGCATTTCAAGAATGTCTTGAGTCATTTTGCATGTGAAGCATAATGAAGTACATTCTTGTGTTGAGCGATTCTAATGAGAATCCGTTGTAACGTCGTGTGCCTATGTGAGGTGTGAGCGATGATTACAAACGATCGTGTGCCCGCGTGTGGGGTGTGAGCGATCGGGTCGTGTGCCCGTGTGGGGTGTGAGCGATCCACAAACATTGTGTGCCCATGTGGGGTGTGAGCAATGGGTGAACATCGTAGGCCCGACGGGGAGTTACATTGGTAACGAGCGATGGTTCTAGCAGAGTTCCTGTGTGAACTAATGATGATTGAGTCGGTACCGCATTGCATTTGCATAGAGTCGTGAGTCGGTCTCTATGATTTGCATTTATCATCTTTGTATTTGTGCATTGATGAATAAACATGA
Organism: Lathyrus tuberosus; assembly: GCA_022829125.1. Taxonomy (NCBI): domain Eukaryota; kingdom Viridiplantae; phylum Streptophyta; class Magnoliopsida; order Fabales; family Fabaceae; genus Lathyrus; species Lathyrus tuberosus. Next base: position 2,096,357 of record JALAZF010000446.1, read on the forward strand.
ATGCGTATGTTTATGTGGAATGATTGAGAATTGCGAAAGTATGTATGATGAATATGCTTGGTTGTATATATATATATACATTGTGATGTATATGGGTGAGTTTTGATGAATTGTGGTGAGAATGTGGAATATGTGTATTTTTATGTTAAGATATATATAATTATATGCATTGTTATTATGATAATATTTCTCACCCTTCTGCTGTTTTATGATGCTCTATGAGGCATTGCAGAGTAGGTATGCTGGAGGTCTTTTTGTGAAGCGTGTCTTAATTCTTTTGGTCGGTTGGCTCTGATATGTACCACCGGGTAGCTAGGATGTATATGATTCTTTTGTGATGCATTTGTATATGTATCTTGCTGTTGAATGTTTATGTAAACATGAACGATGTTGATGGATGATACTCGATGACGCATGTATATATATGTATATATGTTTGTTGTTATTCAATGTTTAGATTTTTCCGCTTTTATTCTAAATATTGAGATGTGGGTGTAAGGACAAAGTTCCTCTGTTGCAAAGTTACCCCACTGTTGCATATCAATGTTTGAGCAGGTGTTGTATGTTTTAATTTAATGTATAATGTGGCATACCTCTTTTATACCATGTTTATAATTATACTCTGACGAAATTTTTAATATGTGCCTAAATGATTAATTGTGATTATTTGGGGGTATAGAAAGGGAGTGTTACATTAAGTGGTATCAGAGCCAGAGTTGAGTCAGTTGTGTTTGTATTGTTGTTGTGTTGGTTGAACTGTTGTTTAACTTTGTTGTCGTTTTTGGGAATGATCAGAACATGGCTGGTAGGAACGACAATGCGATGGCTGCTGCTTTGGAAGCAATGGCTAGGGCGGTGCAAGGTGCGCCGAACGTGAATGCTAATGACGAGTTCAGGAAGAATCAACCACCGGTCTTTAAAGGAAGATTTGATTCCGATGGTGCTCAACTTTGGTTGAAAGATATTGAAAGGATCTTCAGAGTCATGGATTGTGCGGAGGAGAATAAGGTGAGACTTGGGTCTCACATGCTGAAGGAAGAAGCCGACGATTAGTGGGTCGGTATGCGTCAAATTCTTGAGGTGGATGATGAAGTGGTAACTTGGGATTTATTTCGTACTGAGTTCTTGAGGAAGTATTACCCTGAAAGTGTGAAAGGGAAGAAAGAGATGGAGTTCCTTGAATTGAAACAAGGTAGTATGTCCGTGGTGGACTATACTGCTAAATTTGTGAAGTTGGTTCAATTCCATCCTCATTATGCCGCGATTACTGCTGAATTCTCAAAGTGTATTAAATATGAGAATGGTTTACGTCCTGAGATTAAGCAAGCTGTGGGATATCAAAGGATAAGAAGGTTTTCAGATTTGACGGAATGTTGTAGAATCTTCGAGGAAGATAGTAAGGCTCGTTCTACACATTACAAAAGTTTGAATGAGAGGAAGGGAAAGCAACAAGCTAGAAGTGGACCTTATGTGACACCCGTTGATAAGGGCAAGCATAGGGGAAACTTTGATAGGTGATCTGGAGGAGGAGGTTCCGGTTCTATTAGGTGTTACAAGTGTGGTGAAATGGGTCATAAATCATTTGAGTGTGGGAAGCCAGTGGTGAAATGTTCTAACTGTGGAGGTCTTGGGCATGTTGCTATAGAATGTAGAAGGAATATGGTGAAGTGCTATAATTGTGGGGAACCTGGCCACATTAGCACAAAGTGTCCGAATCCGAAGAAAGCTCCAACTGGTGGGAAGGTATTTTCTTTGGTAGGGACTCAGACTTCGAGTGCAGACCGTCTGATTAAAGGTACTTGCTTTATTAATAGTACACCCTTAGTTGCCATTATTGATACAGGAGCGACTCATTCGTTTATTTCGTCTGAGTGCGCGAAGCGTTTGAATCTTGTGTTGTCTCTGATGGATGGTAAGATGGTTATTGATACTCCAGCAATGGGGTCAGTAACTACTTCTTTGGTTTGTTTAAGTTGTCCTTTAACCATTTATGGTAAAGACTTTGAGATGGACTTAGTGTGTTTGCCGTTGGGAGGATTGGACGTGGTCTTGGGTATGAATTGGTTGCAATTTAATAGAGTTCATATAGATTGTTATCACAAGTTAGTGAGGTTTCCTTCTTTGGAAGAGGACGAAGACTCGAGTTTCCTATCCACTAAAGAGTTGAAGAAACTTTTAGCGGACGAAGCTCAATTGTTCGGTTTGTTTGCATCTTTAACTGTGGATAGTCAAGTGTCACTTGATGTGTTTCCTGTTGTGTGTGATTTTCCTGAAGTGTTTCCTGAGGATATTAAGGATGTACCGCTGGAGAAAGAGGTTAAGTTTTTTATTGATCTAGTTCCGGGTACTAGACCGATTTCGATGGCACCGTATCGTATGTCGGCATCGGAGTTGGTAGAATAGAAGAAGCAATTGAATGACTTGTTGGACAAGAAATTTGTAAGACCAAGTGTTTCTCCGTGGGGTGCTCCGGTATTGTTGGTAAAGAAGAAGGATGGAAGTATGCGGTTATGCATTGATTATCGACAACTGAACAAGGTGACAATTAAGAACAAGTATCCGCTTCCAAGGATCGATGATTTGTTGGACCAATTGGTTGGCGCACATGTTTTTAGCAAGATTAATTTGAGATCGGGATACCACCAGATTCGTGTGAAAGGAGAAGATATTCAAAAGACGGCCTTTAGGACACGGTATGGCCATTTTGAATATTCCGTGATGCCATTCGGGGTTTCTAATGCGCCGGGTGTGTTTATGGAATAGATGAATCGTATTTTTCATGAACAGTTGGATCGTTTCGTGGTTGTGTTCATCGACGACATTTTGATTTACTCTAAGTCTCAAGAGGAGCATGAAGAGCATTTGAGAATTGTGTTACAAATTTTGAAAGGGAAACAATTGTATGCTAAGTTGTCGAAATGTGAGTTTTGGTTGTCGGAAGTAAGTTTCCTTGGGCATGTTATTTTCGGTAGTGGTATTAGTGTTGATCCATCCAAGATAGATGCGGTGATGCAATGGGAGGCTCCTAGATCGGTTACGGTGAGTCGAAGCTTTTTAGGTTTGGCGGGTTATTATCGGAGGTTTATTGAGGGATTTTCGAAGTTGGCACTTCCGTTAACGCAATTGACTTGTAAAGGAAAGGCTTTCATTTGGGATATTCATTGTGAAGAGAGTTTCAATGAGCTAAAAAGAAGGTTGACAACGGCTCCGATCTTGATTTTTCCAAGTCCGACGGAACCATTTGTTGTGTATTGTGATGCTTCTTTGGTTGGTTTAGGTGGTGTTTTGATGCAAGATGGAAAAGTTGTGGCTTATGCTTCAAGACAATTGAGAGTGCATGAAAAGAATTATCCTACATGTAACGCCCCGGTTTTGTCTTATTTAATTAATCGAGTCGTTTTGATTATTTTATTATTATATTATTTTATTTTCGACTTTTATTTAGAAAAATGTTATTTTTCAATGTTGTGACGTTTCATCGCGTTTTGAGAGCGTTTGCGAGATATTTGAGTGTAGGGGTATTTTGGTCTTTTTGGTGTGTTAAGATATTTTTCTTTATATAAGAAATAGATATTTGAGAGAGAAAAGATAGTAGAGAATAAGAAAGAGAGAAAAACAGAATTTATAGAAAGGGGTGTTACATTAAGTGGTATCAGAGCCAGACGACCAAAAAGGAAATGAAGCCACGCTTCACAAAAGACCACCAGATACCTAATCTGCAATGCCTCATAGAGCATCATAAAACAGCAGAAGGGTGAGAAATATTATCATAATAACGTTGCATATAATTATATATCTCAACATATAATACACATATACCACATTCTCACCACAACTCATCACTATGCATGTATATATACATATAACACCAAGCATATACCATAAATCAAATACACGGCATAACAATCCGTAATTAACGTATCCTTCACATAGGCATATTCATTCATGCTCAAATACATGTATCCCCAATACATCTCAATTCATAACCATTCATTCAACATAACACACATACATGTTTATTCACCAATGTATCATTACAAAGATACAACTCTTATCGCCATTCATCACATCTTACTCAATATACATCGCAAGGCATATATATATATAACCAAGCATATTCCTCATAATGCTTATTATTCAACATAAATACATATATTCATGTTCATTCATCAATGCACATATACAAAGATGACCAATGCAAATCATAGAGACCGACTCGCGACTCTATGCAGATGCAATGCGGTACCGACTCCTTTCAGCTCAAGTTCAATTGAAGAACTTGTTGGAACCATTCGCTCACACCTATCACATAGGCTCACGACGTTCACCCATTGCTCACGCCTATCACATAGGCTCACAACCCGACTGCTCACACCTTTCACATAGGCTCACAATCGTTTGTAATCATCGCTCACACCTTTCACATAGGCTCACGACGTTACAACGGATTCATCTTAGAACCCCTCAATGCAAGAATGCACATCATGATGTTTCACATACAACATGACTCATGACACTCTTGAAATGAATACATATTCACAATATAGTCATGCATTTATCTCATACATATCACATACATTAATTATATAACAACGTATACAATCCTCCATATACACCCATGTGACCCATATTGTCATTTTTCATGCATTGTAATTCAATTCACATCAACACAATTATTGCCATAAGGCCACAAACTATCATCACAACATATCATCACAAGCATTTTCATCACACAACAGCACATAGCATAATACACATCAATTATGCACACATCACACACAATCCACATACATTCACATCAATTCTGCCAAACGGCAACAAACCGCACTTTACATTTAATCGGAAAAGTCGGCTAAAAATAATATTTTCCATCATCATCAAAAAGTACTCAGCCACAGCTTCGATTCGACATAAAGAACACTTAAATCCGCTAAACAACGAATAAGATATGTATATTTCAAAATAACGCAAAAACATAAACCGGAGGATCGACACGACGATACGGTTTGAAAATACTGTTCTAATTGGACTAGGTTCAGACCTCCAAACCATTTTTCCTAGAAAGAACATCTCGTTAGCTTCCCAACACTTCGAACGGGGGTCAAAACCGACTTACGGTTCAAGAGATATGAATTTCCGAAGTTTCCCCGACAAACCAGAATTTTCTGGTTCAGCTCAGTATGTATCAATACATAGGCCTATGTATCGATTCAAAAGGCAACATGTATCGATACATAGCACGCATGTGTCGGCGCATGTTGTAGTGAAAATGCTGTTTTCTCAAATTTCTACAGTATGTATCGATGCATAAGGGTTATGTATCGATACATAAACCATTTCGTATCGATACATAGCTGTTATGTATCGATGCATAGCCCTGTTTTTCTCAAAAACCAGATTTCTCAATTTACACCCTTGCTGTCCTTTTTTCCCGAATGCCGAAAACTCGACTAAATCGAACATTTTCACCGAAACAAACATATACGCGCAACCACCAAATACATAAGAACAATTTAGAACACATAAACGAAATTTCTACAACGTTCGATTTTTCGATTAAATTTCAACCTTTCAAAAACCAGAATTTTCAAACATCACCAAATCGAATAAAAAGCACGCTATACGACGACCTAACCTTACTCGATACAACTACGTAATTTATTTCGAATTCTAACCGTGAAAACATCGATTTCTATCGATTTCCTACAATTCGACCTAAACGGAAACAACAACGGAAACATACCGAAAACTAACCGAAACATAACCAAACTTCATGAAACTTTAAACAGCAGCTCACATACATATAACCAACCAACACATGTATTTATACGACTTTTCGACCGTAAAAACATCGGTTTCTATCGATTTCGTCAAATACGGCATAAACGGAACATATGGAAAACCAACCCAAAACATCCACACAAAACACATACATAATCATACACAAAGTTAGGATAATAATATTTCACACCCTTACCCGATTAAATCGACTCCGAAAGATTGATCTTGGTGATTTTCCTACTTAATGTAACACCCCTTTCTATAAATTCTGTTTTTCTCTCTTTCTCATTCTCTACTATCTTTTCTCTCTCAAATATCTATTTTTTATATAAAGAAAAATATCTTAACACACCAAAAAGACCAAAATACCCCTACACTCAAATATCTCGCAAACGCTCTCAAAACGCGATGAAACATCACAACATTGAAAAATAACATTTTTCTAAATAAAAGTCGAAAATAAAATAATATAATAATAAAATAATCAAAACGACTCGATTAATTAAATAAGACAAAATCAGGGCATTACAACTCTCCCCCACTTAGAAATTTTCGTCCTCGAAAATATACTGAGACGAACAACTCCGGACACGACTCTCGCATCCGACTAACAAACCAACATGCCAACAAAAGGCACACCACAAATAACACAACTGACAAACCACCGTGCTAATAGCAGATACAACAACAGCACGACAACGACGACAACAACAACGACAAGATGCAAAGCCCATACAATGCACTTGACGACCAACTCACAACTCAAGGAAAACCACGATACCAACACACAGGTTCACTCTAGAACCGAGACACAACAAGATCGTTACCATCACCGCAGATAACACTCCCCTAATTCACCACAAGGAATTAGCCACACACACTCGAATAACTTAGCATAAAACTTCGTCTCTTTTCAACACTTGTAATTCAAATCTCAAACACTTTACTCATTCTTCCTCTTAGTTTATAACAAATCCAAATATCCTCAATCGAAACCACTACGAACTTATCCAATTAAATATGGAAGATACGATTCCTCTACTCCATAAACATTAGAGACGCGTTACTAACACCAAATACCATCACTGTACGTTGCAATTCCCAACCAAAATCCAAAAGATATAAATCCTTAAAGCTTTTGCAAAACTTTCCACTGGGTAACTGGTTACTCACATACAAGCTTAACCGAGTAAATAACAACCTATTCCGAGGATAACAAACCTAACCAGACACATTAAATCGATCAAAGCCTCAACTCACACAATTTACCACTCTTATCAAACATTCCAAACAATTGTAACTCACTCAAACTCAACCAAACCATTCTAGTCATCTGTTCATGAAAGTGGACACTTATTCTCAATCATTACCTTATTCAACTGTTAGTAATCCATACCCAATTTCTTCTCCTGACCGTCAAATTCCGCAATTCCAACATGTATCAACAACCAACCAAAAAGAATTCTCAAACACAATGTTACATCTACCCACAAGGGTTTCCTCGCAATTTCCATTAATGCCTTAAAACTCCAAAGACTCCAAACCCACCAGAACTCTAAGTTTGTTGTCCATAGTCTCAATACCATTATACTTGTTATTCCATTCCATCATCCTTCCTTTTGTTACCAACAATACTGGAGCTCTCTAAGACAACACCTTAATGTTCCATCCAAAAACACATCTGAAAACCATGCCCAACTGACGGCCCATCACTGCGACTTCCTGTCAATTCCCAGAACACTACCATCACAGACAAAACAAACATCTTATTCCCATCTACTAAGAGTTTCCTACTTAATTAGCAGATATAAACCTCAACTATTCACCTTCTTCCAATTAAGTTCAATCTCTACTCTCCGTGAAGCAGTCCTTAAATAAAACCCAATCATTCTCTCTCAATGACTTCCCAACTGGACTAACATACCAAAACCTCTAATCCATTTCATCTTCCGATATTAGCTTCTTCCTCGACTCATCAAAACAATCTGTAATCATCTCCTTAAATTCCAAACAACTCATTTCACACACTATCAAAGCCGGAAAGACCCGCCTATTCCATCCAACATAATTTCCGTCTGCTATCAACAAGAGATTAAGGGTGATCAGTTCCTCAATTTGCCAATAGACAGTCGACAATCATGATGGGGGATAAACCGTCTTTACCAAACTATAATAGCCTTTCTTGCATCCCATACACAAAACTATCCAAGGCACAAATCCTTAGTTGACATAAACCTTACTTCCGCATTTCTTACGGAATCGGGAACAACACTGTCCAAACAACACTTACAATCTTGCAATTCACAACACACTGAGCCAGCGCTCCACACCTGAAGCAACATGGAGAAGTACCAGCTTCTCCCCCACTTATCTCATTCTAACTCCTGAAAACAAAGGATTAGAAAACCAAAAAGCACTGACAGTGTTTCACACACATATCACGTACTAAGGGACAAACAACAACGACAGTATTCAACTGTCACACCAACAGACTCAACAACTGACTCAACACTGGCTCTGATACCACTTAATGTAACACCCCTTTCTATAAATTCTGTTTTTCTCTCTTTCTCATTCTCTACTATCTTTTCTCTCTCAAATATCTATTTCTTATATAAAGAAAAATATCTTAACACACCAAAAAGACCAAAATACCCCTACACTCAAATATCTCGCAAACGCTCTCAAAACGCGATGAAACATCACAACATTGAAAAATAACATTTTTCTAAATAAAAGTCAAAAATAAAATAATATAATAATAAAATAATCAAAACGACTCGATTAATTAAATAAGACAAAACCGGGGCGTTACACTACACATGACTTGGAGTTAGCGGTCGTGGTATTTGTTTTGAAAATTTGGAGGCACTATCTTTATGGTGCAAGATTTGAAGTTTTTAGTGATCACAAGAGCTTGAAATATTTATTTGATCAAAAAGAATTGAACATGAGACAAAGAAGGTGGTTAGAGCTTTTGAAGGATTATGATTTTGGTTTGAATTACCATCCGGGTAAGGCAAACGTGGTGGCCGATGCTTTGAGTCGGAAGTCGTTACATATGTCCGCATTGATGATGAAAGAATGGGAACTTTTGGAGAATTTTAGAGACTTGAGTTTGGTTTGTGAAATGACGCCGAGAAGTGTGAAACTTGGTATGCTACATGTTACGAATGATTTTCTTGCAACCGTATGTGAAAAGCAAAAGTTGGATTTGAAGTACTTTGATCTGATGATGAATGAGAATGAGGATTTCAAGGTTGATAATTTTGGAGTTTTGAGATTCCGTGGTCGTGTTTGTATTCCCGATGATGCGGAGTTGAAAAAGATGATATTGGAAGAAGGACACCGAAGTAACTTAAGTATTCATCCAGGAGCGAATAAAATGTATCAAGATTTGAAGAAAATATTTTGGTGGTCCGGGTTAAAGAGAGATGTGGCTCAATTTGTGTATGCGTGCTTAACTTGTCAAAAGTCTAAGGTGGAACATCGAAAGCCTAGTGGATTGATGCAACTGTTGGACATTCCGGAGTGGAAATGGGATAGTATATCGATGGATTTTGTTATTGGATTACCGAATACGCAAAGAGGCCATAATGCTATTTGGGTAATCGTTGATAGGCTTACAAAATCTGTTCACTTCATTCCAATTGATATTAGTTATCCTTTGGAGAAGTTAGCCGAGATTTATGTTCTCGTGGTTGTGAAGTTACATGGAGTTCCTAAGAGTATTGTATCAGATAGAGATCCTAGATTCACATCGAGGTTTTGGGAGAGTTTACAAAAGGCTTTGGGTTCTAAGCTAAGATTGAGTTCGGCTTATCATCCGCAAACGGATGGTCAAACCGAGAGGACAATTCAATCGTTGGAGGATTTGTTGCGTGCTTGTGTGCTCGAGCAAGGTGGTGCTTGGGATAGTTATTTGGCGTTGATTGAGTTCAGTTACAATAACAGTTTTCATTCAAGTATAAGTATGGCACCATTTGAGGCTTTGTATGGTCGAAGATGTCGAACACCTTTGTGTTGGCATGAAACCGGTGAGAGGACGTTAGTTGGACCGGAGATGGTACAACAAACGACAGAGAAAGTGAAGTTTATTCGTGAGAAGATGAAAGCTTCTCAAAGTAGACAAAAGAGCTATCATGACAAGAGAAGGAAAGATATTGAGTTTCAAGAAGGCGACCATGTGTTTTTGAGAGTTACGCCGGTTACGGGTGTGGGTCGTGCTTTGAAGTCGAAGAAGTTACCTTCTCATTTTATTGGTCCGTATCAGATTTCGGCACGAGTGGGTACTGTGGCTTATCGTGTGGCGTTGCCTCTGAATCTTTCGAATTTGCATGATGTATTCCATGTTTCGCAACTTCGGAAGTATGTTCTGGATCCGTCACATGTTATTCCTATAGACGAGGTTGAAGTGAGAGATAACCTTACGATTGAAGCTTTACCAATTAGGATTTTGGATCGTGAAGTTAAGAAGCTAAGAGGCAAGGATATTGCGCTTGTGAAAGTAGCGTGGGGAGGCGCTGCGGAAGGCAATATGACTTGGGAACTAGAGAGTAGGATGCGAGAGTCGTATCCGGAGTTGCTTGAATCAGGTAATATTTTCGAGGACGAAAATTTCTAAAGTGGGGGAGAGTTGTAACGCCCCGATTCCGATTTTTCCCATTTTGTTGTGTCTTTTATTTAAATTGAGTGATAAATTATTTTATCTGTGAAATTGGTGTGTTAATATGTTATGTTGACATGTTATAATGTTTTACCGTTTTCGAGAGTTTTCGGGAAAATTAGAATGGAGGGTATTTTAGACATTTCTCGATTAATGTTAAGTTAGAAAATTTAGTGGAAATATAATTGTGTGAGAAAATGAATTAATTTAAGTTGTGTAGAAAATAAGAAAAGAGAAAAGAGATAAGAGGAGGAAATAGGAGAGAAAGAGATAGAAAGGAAAAATCGAGAGAAAAAGGAGAGAAAGAAAGAGGAAGAGGAGAAAAGAGAAGGAAAAGAGGGGAAAAGCTAGGAGATCAAGAAATCAACTTCTAGGAATCGATTTAATCGGGTAAGGGTGTGAAGTCTTATTATCTTATCAATGTATATTATTATGTATGATTATGTATGTGTGTATTGGATTGTTTATGGTGTTTTCATAGTTTTCCATTCTAGGTCGATGTTGAGAAATCGATGTTTTCAAGGTTGGAAATCGACGTAAACGTGGTAGAATATTTGTTGCCATGATTAGAATAGGTTCTGGTTGATATATGTTGTTTTGAAAATGTTTTGCGTTGAAAAATATGGATTTTAGGTTTTCAACAGCGCTGAAAAATTATGAGTTTTCCTTGGCTCGCCTAGCGAACCTGGGGCGAAGCAGTAGCGAGTGATGTTTTCGCGGGTTCGCCTAGCGAACCAGTTAGCGAAGGTCAGCGAAGGTTCGCTGAGTTGTTCGCCTAGCGAACTTTGGGTGTTTTTGATGTTGGTGGTTGCTGCCTTGGTTCGCCAAGGGGTTCGCCTAGCGAACTTTGTGTCTGTTTTTAGCTAGTAGTTGGTTCGCTGGAACATTCGCCTAGCGAAGGTGCTAGCGAATGCTTGCGAGAGGGTTCGCCCAGCGAACAGTGCTGTTTGTGTAATTTTGTTTTCTGCATAACTTTTGATATGTGGCTCGGTTCGAGGCGTGGTTTGATGCGTTAGAAAGCTTATGGAATGTTCTTTCTTATTATGATGATTTAGAAATTGTTAGCCGATTTAATTATGTCAGAAAGTCGGGAATAGTGGTTTTTGTGACTTTTTCCCGTTTTGAATGTGTGTTTGGAGGTGAATCATACAATAGTGCATTGATGAGAATGTATATAGATTGTATGTGATTGTATAAGATGAATGCATGAATATATTATGAATATGTATGCATTTCAAGAATGTCTTGAGTCATTTTATATGCGAAGCATAATGATGTGCATTCTTGTGTTGAGGGATTCTATGAGAACCCGATATAACATCGTGTGCCTTAAAAATAAGAGGTGTGAGCGATCGGATGGATCGTGTGCCTTAAAAATAAGAGGTGTGAGCGATGGGTATAGACGATCGTGTGCCTTATACGAAGATGTGTGAGCGATTGGGTCGTGTGCCTTATACAAAGAGGTGTGAGCGATCTATAAACGTCGTGTACCTTAAAAATAAGAGGTGTGAGCGATCAGATCGGATCGTGTGCCTTATAAATAAGAGGTGTGAGCGATGGGGAACATCGTATGCCCGACGGGGAGTTACAGTGATGTAACGAGCGATGGTTCCAGCAGAGTGCCTGAGTGAACTTGAGATGATTGAGTCGGTACCCGCATTGCATTTGCATAGAGTCGTGTGTCGGTCTCTATGATTTGCATTTTATCATCTTTATATGGTGCATTAATGAATAAACATAAATATGTATGTTTATGTGGAATGATAAGAATTGTGAAAGTATGCATGATGAATATGCTTGGCTTTGTATATATATATACATTGTGATGTATATGGGTGAATTGTGATGAATTGTGGTGAGAATATGGAATATGTGTATTTTTATACTAAGATATATAATTATATGCATTGTTAATATGATAATATTTCTCACCCTTCTGCTGTTTTATAATGCTCTATGAGGCATTCCAGAGTAGGTATGCTGGTGGTCTTTTGTGAAGCGTGTCTTCATTCTTTTGGTCGGTCGGCTCTGATATGTAGCACCGGGTAGCTAGGATATATATGATTCGTTTGTGATACATTGTACATGTATCTGCTGATGAATGTTTATGTAAACAAGATTTATGTTGGTGGATAATACTTGATGATGTATATATATGTTATATATTATTCAATGTTTAGATTTTCCGCTTTTATTCTAGATATTGAGATGTGGGTGTAAGGACTAAGTTCCTTTGTTGCAAAGTTACTCCACTTTTGCATATCAATTGTTGAGCAGGTGTTGAATGTTTTAATTTCACGTATAATGTGACATACCCCTTTTATACCATGTTTATAATTATACTCTGATGAAATTTTTAATATGTGCCTAAATGATTATGTGATTATTTGGGGGTATAGAAAAGGGGGTGTTACAGAATCATCCACCCCAAATTTGTCAAGAAAATGATCCAGGACATATATGTAGATGTACTCCATAATAACCCCAAAAACATTTGTGTGTTTTTACCTTGGCAGCAAGTGTTTCAAATTGATATTTTTTTAGATCATTTATACTAAGGATATTATAACACCATGTTAATTATACCAATGTGATATATAAATTAAAACAATAATACAAATTCCAACATTAATCAATTAATCGAAAACGTTACCACGATGCATAATCTATTCAAAAAAATACAACTGCTACCAAAATACAAATAAAAATAAACTATTGTGTATATCTAACCCCCTATTTCTCCTCTACCAAATATACCCCAAGGCATTTCGTTCATCAAGTAAGATGGCATGTATGGGGGTCATACCAGAACTGTCTTCCTCAAAATATCCTCCCTATGGCATCTCTCACAATCTTACTAGAAATGTTATTTAATTAATAACAAATTGGTAAAACACTCAGACCACATATGACATGATAAATTCATCTTCTAGAACATGTTGACTTAACGTAATGAAAACTACAATATACAAAGTATATCATTAAAAATAACAAAAAAATCAAATATCACAAACAAACATTTACAACACATGACTTCAAGAAACATCAACAATACAACATTCGCAATAACTTACCTTACTTAAACAACAATATACCTTAACAACGACATACAACTTTTGTTAACAAAAACAAAATCATCAACAACGTACAACTCTTATCAACATCAAGATACAACTTTTATCAACAAAAATAAAATCATCAACAACATACAAATCTTATCAACAAAAACATACAACTTATATCAACAAAAATAAAATTATCAACAATATAACCTTTATCAACAACAACATATCTTAACAACAACATAAACATATATTAAAAAAAAAAACATCAACAATATACAAATCTTATCAACAACAACATACAACATATATCAACAAAAACAAAATAATCAACAACATTTAACTTTTATCAACAATAACATACCTAAACAACACACCGTGATCTGCTTCGCGGTGGTTTCGAAGATTTTTTCGGTGGTGCTGGGAGTTTTGGTTTTGTTACTTCCCTTCGGTATGGAGTGGATGCCGGCGAAAAGGGGTTCTTTTCGTGTGATCAAGCCAAGGTGGGATGTGTTTTCTAAAGGGAAAGGGACGTCGATTTGTGGAGGCCCCCCTCTGGTGTCGTTTTATATTTCGGAGTTTCCCGATCGGATGAGGTCGGAGGATCTTTTTAACTTGTTTGGTTGTGAGGGATACATAGTGGAGGTTTTGATCTCTCCTAGGAGGAATAGCTTAGGTAAACGTTTCAGTTTCACGAGGTTTAGAGGTGTGGAGGAGGCGAGTATCTTCGCTCTGAAGATTGATAATATTCTTATTGACGGTCGGAAAATTCATGCAAACTTGCCAAGGTTTGACAGGAATAGTCGCGGAGAGAAGAGGGTGCACTACGCCAAACAAGGGAAAAGAGGGCGCTTTTTTTGGCCTATGACAGCGGTTAAAAGCGCTGTCTAAGCCAGCGCTGTCGTAGGTAAAGGCAGCACTTTTTTATTTATGAAAAAGCGCTCTCTAAAAGGGGACTTTAGACAGCGCTTATAAAAGCGCTGTCTAATGTATACGTTTAAAATTTTAAAGAATTTTTTTATACACTTTAGAGGGCACTTTTTTCTTTAAAAGCGCTCTATAAAGTGGGACTTTAGACAGCGCTTTTGAAAGCGCTGTCTGATGTATACGTATAATGATTTTTTTATATACCTTTCGAGAGCGCTTTTCCTTAAAAGCGCTCTCTAAAGGTGGACTTTAGACAGCGCTTTTGAAAGTGCTGTGTAATGTATAACCTTAGACAGCGCTTTTTTCTCAAAAGCGTTGTCTTTTGTCTACGTATAATTTTGAAGAATTTTTTTAAAAATCCCATTTTAACCATTTTTTTTATGCAGAAACCTGTATAATTAACATTTCCATAAACCTGTATAATTCACATTTCAATAAACCAGTATGGATACGCATTTCCATCAACAAATTCTATTTCAAAACTAGAATTTACATTAATGTAGAATTCGCACAAATTCTATAAACTAGAATTTGTACATTTCAATAAACTAGAATTTACATGCAGAATTCGCACAAATTCTATTGTATGGTTTCAAACCTGCATAGAATTTACATTTCAATAAACTAGAATTTACATTCACAAAACTATACAATATTCAAGAAAGAATTCTTCTTGCAATAAAAAATTCGCACAATTCCTCCTTAGTATCTTGCAATTGTTTCCTCGTGTAATAAGGACACGCCATATCATCCAAATACTACATAACAAAACAAAATACGCATTAGTTAAGAAATAATATATAGATGTTTTGTGTTATCAAGTAGCATCACTAATAAGCAATATTGTGAAAATTAATATACCTCCACTTTGACCCATGTAATATTGGTTGCTCTAGCCCGTGCTACTCGTGTGTATCTTCCTGGTTACTAGACATTTGACCTGTAAGAAAAAAAAAATAGAAATTAAATGACAAATATAAAAATCCATAATCCTAATCTATTGAATGATATAAGCTATATTGAATGATATAAGCAATAACTTTACAACTAGTACCTTTTTCACTAACGTCTCTTTCTTTTCTTGTTTGGAGTATGTTCTACCCGTCTCTTAACAACACAGACGGTTGGATTGATCCAAATACCCTCATTATGATCATTTCTAGTATATGATTCATTCGCTATAATATTTTCATCTTGATCATTTCTAGTAAATGATTCAATATCAACATCAATATCACCTTGATCTCCAACGTTTTCATCAATTACTTTGTTAGATAAAAGCACTATAGACCATTTTGTACTTGTCGGATCAGTGACATAGAACACTTGTTTAGCTTGAGAGGCTAGAATAAAAGGCTCATCTTTGTACCCCACCCTATTAAGATCCACTTGCAAAAATCCTGACTTATCCATTCGTACGCCATTATTATTTTCAACCCACTTGCAACAAAATATAGGAATCTGAAACTTCTCATAATCAAACACCCAAATGCGCTCGATAACCCTAAAATATGACAGATTTGCAAATTTGGGGTTTAAGTCTTTCACACTTAAAATGTGCATTGCTTCAGCTACCACGGTGACACCACTATTTTGCATAGTACTTTTATCATCTTGTTCTTTGGTATAAAATGTGTATCCATTAATTGCGTATGCGCTATAAGAAAACACGACCATACTTGGACCATATGCCAAACATCTCAACCTTTCTGTTATTGAATCGCGGTCTGAATAATAATTTGAATAAATATGATCCTTAAACCAAGGTATGAAACTTCGTTTGTGCTCTCGTACTATCCAATTCTCATTTCTATTCGGATTTAAACCTCGGAGAACATCCTTGTGCATTTCAACATATGGCTCAACCTCATTCTCATTGTGCAGAACATACAAATGCACTTGATCCCGTTCGACCCTTGATACTGTCACAACTTCCTTTCCAATTAACTTTTTTCCTTCTTTTTTTTTCGACAATATGAGATTTGAGGAGTCCAATTGATTGTACATTGGACAGATATTCAGTACAAAACTCAACCGCTTCTTCAACAATGTATCGTTCGGCAATACAACCCTCTGGTCGACTTCGGTTTTTCACATACCCTTTTAATATTTTCATATAACGTTCAGCAGGGTACATCCATCTCATATAAGTCGGTCCACACAATTGTGTCTCTTTCACTAGATGAACAACTAGATGAACCATTATGTCAAAAAACGAGGGAGGAAAATACATTTCAAGATCACACAAAGTAATAACTAGTTCTTTTTGCAATGTTTGTAAGATCGCAGGATCGATCACCTTACTGCAAATTGACTTGAAGAAAAAACACAATTTAGTTATTGCGCTTCTTACTTTTTCTGGCAGAATAGAACGTATACCTATTGGTAGAAAATGTTCCATTATAACATGGCAGTCATGCGTCTTTAAACTCTTTAACTTGAGGTCTTTCATAGACACAAGTCTTCTAATATCTAAAGAGTATCCTTCTGGAACTTTAACTTCACTTAGAAACTTACACAATACTTTTTTCTCCTTTCTAGATAGAGTATACGCAGCAGGTGGTAGATATGTCCGTTTTCCTTTCTTCAAGGGTCCTAATTCAGTTCTTATCCCCATATGTACCAAGTCCTTTCTTGCTTTAAGGCAATCCTTAGACTTTCCTGGTATATTGAGTAACGTACCAATAACACTGTCAAATACATTTTTTTCAATATGCATAACATCGAGAAAATGTCTTACATACAACGACTTCCAATATGGCAGTTCAAAAAAAATTGACCTCTTCTTCCACCCACTCTTGACAAGTGTATGTGCAAAAGGCTTTCCAAACTAAGTTGTCACATCTTTCACCTTTTCAAAAATTTGATCACCTGTCAATATAGTTGGAGCTCTACCATGTTCTGGCTCTCCATTGAATGCTTTTCTCCACCCACGATAGTGATGATTAGAATTTAAGAATCTACGATGACCGAGAAAGACATTCTTCTGACCAAACTCCAATCGCGTCCAATCTGTTTTATCTTCACAAATAGGACACGCACATTGACCTTTTATGCTGTACCCTGATAGATTTCCGTATGCTGGAAAATCATTAATTGTGCCAAACAACATCGCCCTCAAGTTGAAATTTTCTTTCCTATACCCATCTTGAAGATCCTTTTACGGAGGAGGAAATTAAAGAAGCGGATTGGAGTTGCGATGGTTCAAAAAGTCCATGCCCCGATGGTTATTCTTTTCTTTTTATCAAGATTTGTTGGCATTTCATGAAGGAAGATTTTATTGGTTGTTTTCAAAGCTTTCACTCCGGAGCTTTTTTCTTTAAATCTTTTATCTCATTTTTTTTTACCTTGGTCCCAAAATAGTCTAATCCTTTGAGTTTGGATGATTATATACCTATTTGCCTTGTTAGGTGTGTTTACAAAGCTTTATCTAAACTCTTGGCGTCGAGGTTAAAGATGGTGTTGAACTCGGTTATTTCTAGTTGCCAAAGTGTTTTTGTTCCGGTAAGACAACTTCTTGAAGGGGTTTTGATAGATAATGAGGTGGTTGATTTCGCAAAGAAGGAGGGTAAAAGTTTTTGCTTTTCAAGGTTGATTTTGAGAAGGCGTATGATATGGTGTTTCGGTAGCTTGCATGAGAGGTTGGTTCGAGGATAGGTGGATTTAGGGAGATTTTGGGGTAGTTGGGCCGGTTGTTGGAGAGGCGGTCGCGGAGTTGTATAGGTTGCGGACCTTGTTGGACTATGCTCGGCCGTATGTTGGAACGTTGGGAAAGGTGACTTGGAGGGGGAGTGCAACGGAAGAATTTTCTGTGAGTTCTTTCTTTAATTTAATTTCTTCTTTACGCATTCCTCTTGGTCCAAGTAACAAATTTGATGAAGCTTTTACTATTATTTGGAAAGTTGTTGTCCCTTATAATATTAAGGCTTTTGGGTGGAGGTTCTTTTTAAATAGGCTTCCTACTAAGCAAGCTCTTAGTTGTAGAGGGTGTGTGTTTCCGAATAGTGGTTTGGAATGTGTGTTTTGCTCTTTGGAGGAAGATTCTATCGACCATATTTTTATGAAATGTGGTGTTTCTTTATTGGTGTGGAGGGAGATAGCCGTTTGGATTGGTTTTAAAAATTGGGGGGCTAGTGATATTAAAGAAAGCTTCTTATCTTGGTATTATTTGTTTAAGCAAAATAGGGTAAAGAAAGGGAAAGAAGGTTGTGTGTGGTTGGCAACGATTTGGTATTTGTGGACTTTGCGTAATGCTATTATTTTTAGCAATGTTAGTTGGAATGTATTGGATACGGTATGGAATATCAAGGCGTTGGTGTGGAGATGGTCTTATGTAGGGAAAATTACTCGCTCCAATTATAGCTTTTATGAGTTTTGCAAATTTCCTTTGTACAACTTGGCCTAAGGTTTAATTGGGTGTAATTTTCTTTTGACTCGAGGCTTTCCTCGTTTTGTTGTAAGTGGTTTCGAGAACCCATTGTTCTCGCTTTCAATATTAATCTTCTGCTTATTGAAAAAAAAAACATACCTAAACAACAACATACAACATATATCAATAAAAACAAATACATCAACATACAACTTTTATCAACAATAATATACTTTTAAAACAACATACATCATATATTACCAAAATCAAAATCATCAACAAAAACAAAATCATCAACACATAAAATGTGGAAACGTCTCATGTATCTGAAATGTGAAGAGAAAGTGAAAGGAATGAGTTTTGTGCAACACCTTTCCTTTATCTGTAACACCCCGATTCCGATTATTCCCATTTTGTTGAGTCTTTTATTTAAATTGAGTGATAAATTATTTTATTTGTGAAATTGGTGTGTTAATATGCTATGTTGACATGTTATGATATTTTACCGTTTTTGAGAGTTTTCGGGGAAATTAGAATGAAGGGTATTTTGGACATTTCTCAATTAATGGTAAGTTAGAAATTTAGTAAAATTGGTAGAAAAGTGATTAAGTGTGGAATTTTGTGAGAAAATGAATTAATTGAATTTGAGTAGAAAATAAGAAATAGAAAAGAAAAAGAGATAAGAAGAAGAAATAGGAGAGAAAGAGAAAGAAAAGAGAAATAGAGAGAAAAAGGAGAGAAAGAAAGAGGAAGAAGAGAAAAGAGAAGAAAAAGAGGAAAAGCTTGGAAATCTTCAAAACAACTTCTAGGAATCGATTTAATCGTGTAAGGGTGTGAAATCTTATTATCTCATCAATGTATATCATTATGTATGTGTTTGCTTGGATGTTTTCTTGTTTTCCATAGCTTGAGTTCTAGGTTGAAATTGAGATTTTTGTGAGGAATCGATGGTTTTACGGTTGAAAATCGGCGTAAACGTAATAGAATACTTGTCATCATGATTGAATTATGTTATGATGGTTATATGACAGTTTGGAATGTGTTGGGCGGTGAAAACATGATTTTCGGATGAACTGGTGCGCTGCTGGGTTTTTCTGAAAATGCAGGTTCGCACTGCGAATGGCTAGCGAGTGGGTAGCGAGCGTTCGCTGAGTGTTTGCACTGCGAATGGAGTAGCGAAGGATGCGCTAGCTTCTGACTTGATTCGCTAGGCAATTCGCATTGTGAATGGGGTAGCGAGCATTCGCTGGGGTGTTCGCACTGCGAACGATGAGAATTTTCTAGGCTATTTTGCTTCTGCCTTGGTTCGCTGGTACACTCGCACTGCGAATGAAGTAGCGAAGGACTCGCTAGGAGCTTCGCACTACGAATGTAGCAGTTTCTCCCAATTTGTTTTCTCTGTAACTTTTGGCCTGTGTTTCGGCTTGAGGTGTGGTTTGATGCGTTAGAGAGCTTATGAAATGTACTTTATTGTGATGATGTTTTGGAAATTGTTAGCCGATTTAATTATGTCGGAAAGTCGTGAATAGTGTTATTTAGCGACTTTTACCGTTTTGAATGTGTGTTTTGGAAGTGAATCATACAATAGTGCATTGATGTGAATGTGTATAGATTGTATGTGATTGTATGAGATGAATGCATGAATATATTGTGAATATGTATGCATTTCAAGAATGCCTTGAGTCATTTTGTATGTGAAGCATAATGATGTACATTCTTGAGTTGAGTGATTCTAATGAGAATCCGTTGTAACGTCGTGTGCCTATGTGAGGTGTGAGCGACGATTACAAACGATTGTGTGCCTAGGTGAGGTGTGAGCAATCGGGTCGTGTGCCCGTGTGGGGTGTGAGCGATCCATAAATGATGTTGTTGTGTGGTAAAATACATTGTTTGATTGAATATCAATGTATGTTGTTATGATGTGTTGTGGGTAGCCTTTGTGGTGTGAATCCCTTGTGGAAGTAATTGTGATTGTATGATTGTTGTGGTTTGTGATGATATGCATTGTTTATGTGAAATTCCAATGTATGTGGTTGGTGGCCTTTATGGTTGAAATGCATTGTTTGAATTGTTTTCAATGCATGAATAATGATGATGAGTTGAAATATATGCATGATTATGGTTGCATATATATGTGAAGATGCATTTGATTGTCATGAGTTCTTGGGTGTCAAGCATCATGATAGGCATCTTGTAATGTCGTGTGCCCATATGGGGTGTGAGCGAAGGATTGGTTCCAGAGGGAATCCGCTATAACGTCGTGTGCCCATGTGGGGTGTGAGTGATCGGGTCGTGTGCCCGTGTGGGGTGTGAGCGATCCATAAACATTGTGTGCCTATGTGAGGTGTGAGCAATGGGTGAACATCGTAGGCCCGACGGGTAGTTACATTGGTAACGAGCGATGGTTCCAATAAGTTCCTGAGTGAACTTGAGATGATTGAGTCAGTACCGCATTGCATTTGCATAGAGTCGTGAGTCGGTCTCTATGATTTGCATTTATCATCTTTATAATGGCGCATTGATGAATAAACATGAATATGTATGTTTATGTGGAATGATAAGAATTGTGAAAGTAGGCATGATGAATATGCTTGGTTTTGTATATATATACATTGTGATGTATATGAGTGAGTTGTGATGAATTGTGGTGATAATGTAGAATATGTGTATTTTTATGCTATGATATATAATTATATGCATTGTTATTATGATAATATTTCTCACCCTTCTGCTGTTTTATGATGCTCTATGAGGCATTGCAGAGTAGGTATGCTGGTGGTCTTTTTGTGAAGCGTGTCTTCATTCTTTTGGTCGGTCGGCTCTGATATGTAGCACCGGGTAGCTAGGATGTATATGATTCTTTTGTGAAACATTTGTACATGTATCTTGTTGATGAATGTTTATGTAAACATGGATTATGTTGGTGGATAATACTTGATGATATATATATATATATATATATATATATATATATATATATATATATATATATATATATATATATATATATATATATATATGTTGATGTTATTCAATGTTTAGATTTTCCACTTTTATTCTAAATATTGAGATGTGGGTGTAAGGACTAAGTTCCTCTGTTGCCAAGTTACCCCACTGTTGCATATCAATTGTTGAGCAGGTGTTGAATGTTTTAATTTCATGTATAATGTGACAAACCTTTTCTATACTATGTTTGTAATTATACTCTGACGAAATTTTTAATAGGTGCCTAAATGATTATGTGATTATTTGGGGGTATAGAAAGGGGGTGTTACATTATCCATAAGAATCGAAGAGGATATGTTGGAGTAATGTGAAAAAGTGGAATGGAGTCGTTCATGGAGTAAGGATAAGGCGTAAGATAAATGCTAGGGTTTGATTTTGAGACAGATGACTATTTTGTCTTGAAAGAGCGAACTTTCGCTTAAGTACTAGTTAAATATTTAACCACGTTGGTAAAAATGACCGTGAAGAGCTATGATATACAAGTTATAATATACAAGTTATAATATATACATATACATCAATATACAAGTTATAGTATACAAGTTATAATATACAAGTCATAATATATACATATCATTAATAGACAAGTTATAATATATACATATACATCAATAGACATCAAGAAATGTGCATAATAAGCTATATATGACCCAAAGTCAGTCCATTGGTTTTACTCAGGTTCATTGCGAGGAGATAATTCAAGATCTCTTTAAAATAACAGTGGATCCTTAGAAGGGAAACAATTTCTCTGTACCTTGTGACCCAAAGTCAGTCCATTGGTTCTGCTCAGGTTCATCGCGATGAGATAATTCAAGATCTCTTTAAAATAACAGTTGATCCTTAGAAGGGAAACAATTCCTCTGTATCTTGTGACCCAAAGCCAGTCCATTGGTTCTGCTCAAGTTCATTTCTTATTATGCACACTTGCTGATGTCTATTAATGTATATGTATATATTATAACTTGTATATTAATGATACAGTTCCTCCTGCTTATTATGCACACTTGCTAGCTTTCCACGCTCGATACTACATAAGTGAAGTAGTAATTTCTGATTCTGGTTCTGCAAGTGGTAATAGGAGTGCCACCAACTTTGTGTCAACTCTGCTGCCATTTACCTTGGATAACGTCTGATCGTGAAGGCTGGATCAGATCCTGTAGAAGTGGGCCACCAAGTGCGTCAGGGATGCTGGTCGTATGGAGAGGAGGGGGTGTACCTGCAAGGTACTCCGACGCTCAAGTAAGAAAGGGTCCGAGAAAAGGGGCAAGTACAAAGTATGAGTTCTTAGGGTGAATATTGGATACCTGACCCTCTCAAGCGAGAGGGTTTATATAGAGCCCCCAGTGCGTGGCCAACGATCCTCATTTCGGGGTGAAATAACTGTTTTCCCGAAGATTAGCTAACTGGCCAAACTAGCCGTTATGTCGGGCAGGGGTGCCAGAAACTAGCCGTTATGTCGGGCATAAGCGTGGTTTCGGGCACCTGCCCTTAACTGTTCGGGGAGCAGTGAAGCCGTGCGTGACGGGCAGTAACTCCGGGGAGGAGCAATGTGTTCCTTGCCCGGTTGGAGGGTAGAAAGGTAACTTTCTCCCCTTCGTGGATTGGACTTAGGCAATTTGGGCCACTCTGGAGCAGAAGCGGATTGCCATTGGTCCAGTCCAGAACAGGGGCCCCCCAAGTCGTTGCTCCCAAGCATGAGAGTGATGACTTAAGGACAGCTTGTTGCTCCGGGGAGCTAGCATGGAGTTGTCGTTTGGAGACGAGGAGGATTGTCTCAATGTGCTCGTGGCCCCCGGTGTCCGTGAAATTCGTGGTCGTGACCTTGTTGCCCGGTGCCCGAGGAGACTAATGGTTAGACAGAATTGGAAACGTTGGGTCGTCACGTGTGCCTAGAGCTCCGTGTAGCAGTTACTAGGAAATGATGGCTAGTTGATAGCCATCATGGCCTACGAGCGCGTGTTCGTACGTGCCCCTTTGTATAAAAAGGGGAAGTTCGTTCCATTTGGAACTTTTTGCTCTGATTCTCTTTATTTCCTTCAGCATTCCTGCCCGTTGCCATCGTCTGCTTACTCCGACCACCGTTCAAAGCTTCGAGCAGCCACTTTCATCTTCTTACATCAAGTGAGTTTTCTGATCCTTTGCTTCTTTTACTCCTTTTTGTTGTCAATGGTAGATGGCATGTGGTTATGGCTAGGTTTAGAGGACGAAATAGGTGGATTTCCGGTGTTTGTTGGTGGTGGACGGTGGTTGTGCCATTTTTCCACTTCTGACATGTCGCCGGACGTGTTAGTATGTTCTAGCGAGGAGGGCGGTTCACGGCGTCGCCGTGACTGCTATGCATGTGTGACCGTCGTGTTCGTTCATCTTCTGAGTGGGTGATTTGTTTTCCGGTAGAACATTCCCAGATTCCGGTGGAGCTTTGCGATTTTCGGCGAAGCTTTAATGGAAACTGGGTACGAGTGCGAGGAAGCTCCTCGCTTTTGGATGATTTGTTTCGAGCGTCTCCTCGCGGGGAGGTTTCAGTTTTTCTTTTGATGTTAGGGCTTAGGCCGGGGACGTTGTCCTTAGCCCTTTGCGTGCCCTTTCACTTGACTTAGTGGTGGAAGGGTGGATTTGATTTGTTGTCGAATTCACTTTCTTCTCTGCTTTTCAGGTGATTGTTATGGCGACGGGGCCAGATAGAGAGGAATAAACAGGCTCCGAGGATAATAGTAGCTCGACGGCCACGAGTTAGACGACTTCGAGTTCCCCCAGTGATGTTGGGGAAGAAGAGGAGATGGACGACATGGACGAGGACGTCACCGTGGACTCCGCCGAGGAGTGGGAGGTGGATGAACCCGCTGAGCACGTGTCTTCTTTTGCGAAGTATTTGGGGGACGTTTTTACGGAGGTTGGACCGGAGGGAGAGTGGAAGGTGCACTTCTCTTCCGTGGATGACCGGGTCTGCACGAACTTCGGGGACCGTTTCACGATGTATGAATATGCCTTTAAGGAGCTGGGCATGAGGTTGCCGTTCACCGATTTTCAGCAGTCAGTGTTCGTGCATTTGAAATTGGCCCCCACGCAACTTCATCCTAACTCATTGGCCTTCATCCGGGCGTTCGAGCTGGTATGTGAGCATCTCTCCATAGGGGCTACTCTCCCTCTGTTCTTCACTGTCTTCCATCTTCAAAGGCAGTTATCGGGGGGGGGGGGGGGGAATGCAGTTGGGTGTCTTTGAAGCAGCTCCGCAAGTTGTTTAAGCCATTCTAGGAGTCGATACGGACGTTCAAAGAGCAGTACTATGTCATCGAGCCCTTGTTCGAAGCTGCCCAGGATATTACTTACGTCTGGGAGATCGAATTTGACGAGGATGGGAATAACCTGCGCGACGAGGATGAGAAGTTTATTGGGCGGAGAATCTATAAGTTCCCCATCCATTGTGCGCCTGATCGTTTCGCCAAGAAGCCCAGTGACTATATTCTTCAACCGAGCGAGCTACGCGGGCAGGACGCTGTGACGTACGAGGTGCTGGTGAAGTGGGTCAACTCCTTCCGGCTTGCTGAGTACTGGACGAGCAAGGGTAATTCGGTCTTCGAGGAAGACGGGAGTCAGAGGGTTGAGCGTCGATTTATCAACATTAAGGCACTGCTGGAGTGCAAGACTCCTGAGGATGCCGAGAAACTGCTTGGTAGTCTTAGTTATTTAGATTTTGTTCCCGTCATTTCTTTTCCTCGTATCTAACATGCTCGTATTTTATTTTTGCAGGTGAGATGCCTCAGGCCCATGACAGGGTTGTGAGGAACGCTCTTGCGAGGAACAAGGCCGGAGCATTTCCTCCGAAGTCTCGGTTTGCTGGTGCTCGTGCTCCTCCTCCGGCGCAGTCTGCTGCGGGGACCTCTTCCTCTCCTACTCCTGCTCCCCGGGGGTCTCCTCTTCCTTTGACCGGTCGATCCAAGCGGCCAAGAATTACTGACGCTGTGGATCTCACTCGGGTACCTGAGAAAGGGAAGTTCGAGCTTCCTCCTTGTATCCTTGATAGGAAATTCTTCGAGGGGAACTCACTGATCGTGCCTCGGGCAGAGTCTCTTCGCTTGGAAAACATGGACTGCCCGAGCAAGAAGGCATTGGTGGCTCAAGATGCTTAAGCTTTGGTTAGGATGCTGGAGGTGGCGGCCGTTTACGCTGAAGGGGACTCCGCAACTGAGGCCGAACTTAATGCTGCCCATGCTACCATGGCGTCCCTCAAAGAAGACGTCAAGGGTGCTGATGACGTTCAGAAGAAGGCCGAGGAGGAGGTAGCTCGGTTAAAGAAGGAGAACTCCACGCTGGCGGCGGAGAAGAAAGTTGCTGAGGAGCTGGTCCAACGGCTGAGGGTGGCCAATGCCCCGGGTGACGATGAGCCGGAAGATGTGAAGGAATTGAAGATGAGATCCGAGCTGGTTGCCCGTTTGCTGACGGCCGAGGATAATGGTATTGCCGTCGCGGAGTAGTCTTTCAGAAACGCCGTGGCTCAACTGCGGGCGGTGAACCCTGAGCTTGACTTTTCTGTCGAGGGTACCCACTATCTGGCGCATGTTGAGGATGGCCGGATCGTCATGCCCGATCCTCTCCTTGAAGGGAATAACGAGGATCAGCCCGCGGAGGACCATGGGCCCCAGTCCGAGCCTGCCGAGCACGTGGATGAGTGAGGAGTTTGTGTTTTTGATGTTGTTGTAATATGTCCGGCCTGCGTGTCGAGTAATTGCTTGTAATTTATTTATTTTTTTGGGGGGGAATGGCCCCCGTTTAATGTAACTCAGTACAATCGTGGTCCTTGTGGCCACTTATTATGTTAAATTATTATATGTTTAATTCTGTTATCTGCATGAAGTTACTTGCTTTTATTTTTTGCTAAGTGTTGTACTCATGCTCGTTGTGAATGAATGTCTGCCCGTGATTGGGAGTATTTGACTTGTGCGAGTAATTTAGGGGGATTTCTCGTTGTAGATGTGTTCGGCAGTGAGGGGAACTGGTCGAACGGCCGGGGAATATCCTGGCGGGGGTGCGGAGCTCAGGTCGCGTTTGAGGCTTGAGTTCGCGGCGTGAACATCCCATCGCGAGCTGGGGTTCTGCCAGTCATGGTACTTTGACGACGGTGATGCTCGATCGAGGACCGCTGTCGAGCAGTTACCCGGGTCGTTACTGAGCGGGGTTCTGCTTTATTCGTATGCGACGCTTGTACCTAGATGTGCATAGTGGTCGGTATCTGATGTCCGTCGTTGTGACGGTCGAACCGAGAATCAGGGCCTTAGCTATAATATTGTTTTAGCTTTTCGGTGTTCCATGGTCGAGCAAGTTCTTCCCCGGTGAGATGTTCTAGGTAGTAGGCCCCATTTTCCGTTTTTACTCGGACGCGATAGGGTCCTTCCCAGTTGGCTGCTAGTTTGCCTTCGCGAGAGTCTTTGTGGTTTCTTCTTAGAACAAGGCTTCCCACGTCGAACTCTTGTCGTATCACCTTGGCGTTGTGCCTGATGGTAATTTTTTGTTTTAGTGAGGCTTCACGGAGGGCTTCCCCGGTTCGAATTTCCTCGACGAGGTCGAGTTCTTCTCTTAATGATTCGCCGTTCATCTCCTCGTCTAGGGGGGACTCTGTCTGCCTGGAGGGCACGTGGACTTCGACGGGGATTACACCCTCGGTCCCGTATGCTAGACGGAAAGGTGTTTCCCCGGTCGTTGAGTGCGGAGTTGTGCGGTATGCCCACAGTACGCTGTGCAGTTCCTCGACCCATGCCTTATTTGTTACGTCCAGCCTTCGCTTGAGGCCTCGAAGGACGACTCAGTTGGCTGCTTTAGCCTGTTCGTTTGTTTGAGGGTGCTCTACGGATGCGAAGTGCTGCTTCGTGCCTAGTTGGGCGACGAGGTCTTGGAACTTCCTGTCCGTGAATTGCATCCCATTGTCCATTACTATCGCTTGGGGGATGCCGAAACGTGCAAGGATGTTTCATTTGTAGAAACGCAGGATGTTGAGGGCAGTTATTTTGGATAGAGCTTCCGCTTCTATCCATTTTGTGAAATAGTCTACGCCTACTATTAGGTATTTATTCTGACTTGATCCTACCACGAAGGGTCCTAGGATGTCTAGGCCCCACCAGGAGAATGGCCACGGGGAGGACATAACCTTGAGCTCGTTAGGCGGAGCCAGGTGCATGTCCCCGTGTCGTTGGCATTTATCGCATTTCTTCACATGCTCTTTCGCGTCGTGCTGCATGGTCGGCCAATATTATCTTGCTCGGAGGGCCTTTCGGGCAAGCGACCTTCCGCCGAGATGTTGGGCGTTGATTCCTTCGTGAGTTTCGCGCATGATGTGTGCGACCATTTCTTCCTCGACACATTTGAACAGCGGGATGGAGAATCCCCGTCTGTAGAGTTTGTCTTCGACCAAGACATAAGAGCAGGCTCTTCGCCTGACTGTGCTGGCCTCCTTTGGGTCGGACGAAAGTTCGTCTTTGGCGAGATAGTTGTAGACGGGGGTCATCCAGCAGTTGTTGTCGCCGATTACCTGCACATCGAGGGTCGGGGAGGTCTTCTCGATGCTGGGTCGAGGAAGTACTTCCTGTATGATGGATTTGTTTCCGCCTTTCTTCTTTGTGCTGGCTAATTTGGATAGCACGTCTGCTCGCACATTATGTTTGTGGGTAATGTGTTTCACTTCCACTGTTGTGAACTTCGCCATCTCCTTCTTGACTAGGGCCAAATATTCGGTCAGGTTGTCATTTTTGGCTTGATATTCTCCCCGGACCTGGAGGGCCACGAGTGGTGAATCCGTGCAAATGACGACTTCTTCTGCGCCCAGGTCCTCGGCAAGGCGTAGCCCAGTGAGGAAGGCCTCGTACTCAGCCTGGTTGTTAGAGGTTGGGAAGGACAGGGTGAGTGATACTTTAACGATGATTCCTTCGTCGCTTTCCAGTATGATGCCCGCACCGCTCCCTGCCGAGCTTGAGGCACCGTCAACGAAAAAGGTCCATTGCGTGCTTCGCTTGCGGGGGAGTCTGCGAATGTCATTTCTGCGACGAAGTCGGCCAGAGCTTGGGCCTTGAGGGCTTTTCTGATTTCGTATTGGATGTCAAATTCAGACAGTTCTAACGACCATTTGAGCATTCGGCCGACCATATTTGGTCGTCCGAGCAGCTGCTTTATGGGTTGATCTGTTCGAATCACAATCGTGTGAGCCAGGAAGTAGTGTCTTAATCTTCTGGCTGCATTGATGAGGGCCAGTGCCACCTTCTCTATCTGTTGGTATCTTAGGTCTGGTCCTTGTAGCGCTTTGCTCGTGAAATATATGGGCTTCTGCCCGTCAGGTGTCTCGCGGATGAGAGTGGAGCTCACTGTTTCAGTTGCTACGGTGAGGTACAGGTACAACGTTTCGCCATTGTCAGGGCGATAGAGGACCGGTGGCTCTGAGAGTGCTCGTTTCAGATGGAGAAGGGCCTTGTCACACTCCTCGATCCATTCGAATGCAGCCTCTTTGCGGAGGGGTTTGAAGAATGGTAGGGCGTGCTGGGCGGACTTAGCCACGAAACGAGATAGTGATGCGAGCATCCCGTTGAGGGACTTGCTGGATTTTTTGGATTTGGGCGTAGGAAACTCGGAGAATGCTCGACATTTATCGGGGTTAACTTTGATTCCTCGTTCCGTTAAGTAGAAGCCGAGGAATTTGCTTGCCCGGACACCGAACATGCACTTCTCTGGATTAAAACGCATTTTGTATTTCCTGTCCTGTTCGAAGACCTTCCTCAAATGGGCAGTATGATCGGTTTCCTCGTGGGATTTTACGATCATGTCATCCATGTAGACTTCGAGCATGTCGCCTATTTCTCCCCGAAATACTTTGTTCATCATTTGTTGGTACGTTGCTCCGGCGTTCTTCAGGCCGAAGGGCATTACGTTGTGGTAATAGTTGCCCGATTCGGTCATGAAGGTCGTACATTTTTTGTCGGACATTGCCATCGGAATTTGATTATAGCCCGAGTAGGCGTCCATGAATGATAAAAGTTTAAGACCAGAATTATCAACGAGTTTATCAATATTGGGGAGGGGGTAGGCATCCTTCGGGCATGCCTTATTGAGATCGGTGTAATCAATGCACATGCGCCATTTTCCATTAGATTTTTTAACTAGTACAATGTTGTACAACCAAGTGGTGTACTTGGCCTCCGAAATAAATTTGGCATCGAGGAGGTCCTTTACAGCTTTTTCAGCAGCATTCGTTTTCTCCGGAGACTGCTTTCTCCTACGTTGTGCTACAGCCTTGACGGCTGGGTCGATTGTCAGCTGGTGGCAGGCGACGGACGGATCCAAGCCAGGCATTTCAGCGGCGCTCCATGCGAAGAGGTCGGCATTCTCTCAGAGGCATGCTTTGAGCTGCTTCCTCGCAATTTCGGGCAGGTCTGCTCCAATCTTCACTCCGCGTTGGGGGTCTTCGCCGAACAGAACGATCTCGAAGTTGCCATCTGGGATAGGGCGCATCGGATGGGAGCTGCTTGTAACACCCCCAATCTATACCTCCAAATAGATAAAGCGATAACAAATAATCAGAGTATAATAAAAACATTCATGGCATAGACAAAGGCGTCACGTCAATTGAGACAACACACAATAAACCTGCTCATAAAGATATGCAACAATCAGGTAGTAATATAAACAATGGAACTCAGTTCCTAACACCCACAATTCAGATACAGAATAAAAGCGGAAAATCTGCAACTGAATCTCATATATATATCTGATAGTTCCTGGATTGGCTGGAATTTTGGTAAAACAAAGGTTATTCAATGTTGATGTCAAGGTGTTGATGTTGTAACATTGAAGTCTTAACACTGGGCTGTGTTAAGTAGTTAAGTGCTGAAGTTGGATGTCTGATGTCACACAGGTGATGTTGTAACATCAGACCTGCAGAATTAATAACAACAGCAGGTTGTTAGGGCACGCGTATTAGCTGGAATTGTGGAGAGTGGTTGACTCATTGGATGAGAATATCTTGGGATAGATATTTTCTGTTACATGGGAGATTTGATTGCAGGTCTGTTGGAGAATTAAAAGGTTGAAGATTTAAAAAGATTTTGGGGATAAAATCTGTTTTGAAGATTCAGTTTTAATTAACAAATCTGATCAAATATTGTGACAAGTCCAAGCCCAATTCAAGGAGCTATATAAAGCGCACAAGACCAAAGGAAAAGGTACAGAAAACATTCAGAAGATCAAGAGCAGGAGGCTTAGTGTCTAGAGTTTGTTTAAAGTGCTTGTATTTACACTATTCTAGGGTTTGAATAGGTGTTGAGTTTCTGTCCTCTCTAAAGCTGTGAAGCAAAGAGAGTTGTGTGATTTGATCGAAACTGTGAAGTAAGATCAAGGGTACTCAAAGTGGTCTCTTTGAGTGTTTGTAAGGGATTGAGTGGTGTTCTCATACCTAAGTGGTTTCTTAAGTAGGAAGTCATTAGTAGAGTATAAGTTTAGGAGATTGTCAACGTGTTGTTGAGTCTGTAAATTATATCTACAAGTAGTGAATTCCATCCCTGGCTTGGTAGCCCCCAAGTTGGTTAGTTGTAACCGAACTGGGTCAACAATTCTTGGTGTTATTTTACTGTTATTGGTGTCCATTGTGTAGAGTGTGTTGTTGTGACATCACACCTTAACATCACACGTTTGATACCAGAATTTCAATTGGTATCAGAGCAGGTATCCTGTCTGTCTCTGGGTGAGATCTAGGGAAGTTACTTTCTGGTGTAAAGATGGACAAAGAAGTTGGAGGATTCGTCAACAGACCCCCTATTTTGGATGGATCCAATTATGACTATTGGAAGCCAAGGATGACCACCTTCTTAAAATCGTTGGACAGTAGGGCTTGGAAAGCTGTCATTAAAGAGTGGAAAGCACCTGTCATGTGTGAGAAGGATGATGCTGGCAAAGATAAAGAAGGCACCTCTAAGCTAAAGCCTGAAGAAGACTGGACCAAAGAGGAAGATGAGCTCGCCCTTGGAAATTCCAAAGCTCTAAATGCTATCTTCAATGGAGTGGATAAGAATATCTTCAAGTTAATCAATACCTGTGAAGTTGCTAAAGAAGCATGGGATATCTTGCAGGCTACTCATGAAGGAACATCTAGAGTCAAGATGTCACGACTTCAGATTTTAACATCAAAATTTGAAAGCCTGAAGATGAAGGATGATGAGACCATCCATGACTTCCACATGAATGTTCTGGAGTTGGCTAATGCATCCAGTGCTCTTGGTGAGAAGATGTCAGAGGAAAAGCTCGTGAGGAAGATCCTTAGGTCCCTACCTAAGAGGTACAAGATGAAAGTGACTGCTATTGAAGAAGCTCAAGACATCAGCAAGATGAGAGTAGATGAGCTCATTGGATCTCTTCAGACCTTTGAACTTGGTTTAAATGAAGAAGAACCAGAAAAGAAGCCCAAGGGTATTGCTTTGGTCTCCACTCCTGCAGAAGATAAGGTAGTCAAAGATTCTTAGGAAGATTTGTCACAAGCCATTGCAATGTTGGGAAAGCAGTTCAACAAAGTGTTAAAAAGATGGAACAATAACTACAAGCCTAGTATCAAGAACAGTTCCTCTGACATCACAAATTCAAAAGAGAAAGATGAAGAGAAGACTGCTCGGGATAAAGGTGTTCAGTGCTTTGAATGTGAAGGGTATGGACATGTCAAGAAAGAATGTCCCACATTCTTGAAAAAGCAGAAGAAGGGCATGTCAGTTTCCTGGTCTGAATCTGATAGTGAAAGTGATGGTGAGTCAGCAAAGCATGCCAGAGCCTTAACAGGAACTGTTGTGGCTGATGATGATAGTGATGAAGAAATAACTTATGAGGAGCTAGCTTCTACTTATCGGGAGCTATGTTTGAAAAGTGCTGAGATCTGTCAAGAAAATAAGTATCATAAGCAACTGATTGCTCAGCTTGAAAATGAAAAAGCTGATCGGGAAAACGAAGTTGTGCTAGTTAAGTCCCAACTGGATCAGATGACTAAATTCATTAGGATGATGAACAGTGGTACGGCTGATCTTGATAAGATTCTTCAGTTAGAGAAATCTGCTGGAGATAAATCAGGCATAGGATATGTGGCTAGCGCTTCAGGAACAAAAAGGGAGATGTCTCAACCATTATCTCAACATCAATCTACGAAACAGGGCCCTTCCCCAAAGAAGGTTGTTCAGCCCCAGAATGCTGAGAAGAAGAATGGTCCTCATCAGAGGAAGATACAGCCCCAAGGAGCTAGTCAATATATGCCTCCCCAATATCACCAGAATATGCAAGCTGTCAAGTTCAAGAAGAACATATCTCAGCAGAGGTTTCGACATCAGGAAAAATGGTATGGTTATGCATACAACAATGCTGTGACTTATGGAAGAAGGAAACCTCATCACCATAGAAGACAGCCTAAGAGACAGCATCATCAATACAGGAAAAGACAATTCAACTATGGAATAAGGAGACAACAGTATGGGTGGCAGTCTCAGAATTATCAAAGTGGGAGAAGATTCAACCACTTCAGAAACGGCGAAGTCAGATGCTTCTATTGTGGCAGGATTGGTCACATGCAGTCCTCGTGCTTCAAGCTTCACGGATATCCTAATTCTGCTCCTCAACCCAAACAGCAAGAGGTTAGGCCTAAGGTGATGAAGAAATGGATACCTAAAGTTACCTGCTTGATAGCTCACACTTCCTTGAGGGTTTCTACCAAAGATGACTGGTATTTTGACAGTGGGTGTTCAAGACACATGACTGGAGTAAAGAATCTTCTTGTTGATGTGAAACCTCAGTCTTCTGGCTATGTTACATTTGGTGATGGGATCAAAGGAGAGATAAAGGGGATTGGAAGACTAAACTGTGACAGTACTCCTAAGCTGGAGAATGTTCTTCTTGTTAAAGGACTAACAGCTAATTTGATTAGTATTAGTCAACTTTGTGATCAAGGATTCAGAGTAGACTTCACCAAGTCCGAATGTAATGTGAAAGATGACAAAGGAGAAGTCATTATGACGGGAGCCAGATCTAAGGATAATTGTTATCTTTGGGTGCCGCAAAATTCAAATTCTTCCACGTGTGTGCTTGCTAAAGAAGATGATGTCAAAATCTGGCATCAGAAGCTGGGGCATCTTCACCTAAAGGGAATGAAGAGAATTATCTCCTCAGAAGCAGTCAGAGGGATTCCCAAACTTAGTATTGAGGAAGGAAAGGTGTGTGGAGACTGTCAAAAAGGAAAGCAGACAAAGATGTCTCATCCGAAGCTTCAACATGACACCACCTCCAAGGTATTGGAACTTCTTCATATGGATTTGATGGGACCTATGCAGGTTGAAAGTCTGGGTGGAAAGAAATATGCTTATGTAGTTGTGGTGACTACTCAAGATACACCTGGGTGAATTTCATCAAAGACAAATCTGAGGTGTTTGATGTCTTTAAAGAGCTCTGTCATAAACTCCAAAGAGAAAAGGAGAGTAAGGTCATCAGAATTAGAAGTGATCATGGAAGAGAGTTTGAAAATAACAAGTTTGAAGAATTTTGCTCGTCTGAAGGTATAAGTCATGAGTTTTCATCTCCTATCACCCCTCATCAAAATGGAGTTGTTGAGAGGAAGAACAGAACTATACAAGAGTCGGCCAGGGCAATGATTCATGCCAAGAAACTACCTTATCACTTCTGGGCTGAAGCCATGAACACTGCCTGCTACATTCACAACAGAGTTACCCTAAGAAGAGGCACTTCATCCACTCTATATGAACTATGGAAGGGAAGAAAACCTACTGTTAAGTACTTCCATGTGTTTGGTAGTAAATGTTACATCCTGGCAGATAGAGAGCAGAGAAGGAAATTAGATTCCAAAAGCAATGAAGGGATATTTTTGGGGTACTCCATCAACGGAAGAGCTTATCGGGTCTTCAACTCCAGGGCCAAAGTGATGATGGAGTCAATCAATGTTGTGATTGATGATGAAGAAAAGCATGAAGTTGAGGATGTCATAGAAGATGTTGGAACATTAACTGATGAGGTAGCTGTTGAAGTTGAAGAAAGAAATCCATCCCCTAGTACTGCTGACACTGAACCTGAGCAACCTCAGAAAGATCCTTCTATCAGAATTCAGAAGGATCATCCTAAGGAGCTGATCATAGGTGATCCAAATTCTGGAGTAAGAACTAGGTCCAGAGAAATCATAGCTAGCTCGTGCTTTGTATCCAAAGTTGAGCCAAAAAATGTCAAGGAAGCTCTGACAGATGAATTTTGGATAAATGCCATGCAAGAAGAACTGGAGCAGTTCAAGAGAAATGAAGTCTGGGATCTTGTGCCAAGACCAGAAGGGGTGAATGTTATTGGAACAAAGTGGATCTTCAAAAACAAGTCAGATGAGCTTGGAGTGGTTACAAGAAACAAAGCGAGACTTGTTGCACAAGGTTATACTCAAGTGGAGGGAATCGACTTTGATGAGACGTTTGCTCCAGTGGCGAGACTAGAATCCATCAGACTACTTTTGGGTATGGCTTGTAACCTAAGATTCAAGTTGTTCCAAATGGATGTGAAGAGTGCATTTCTAAATGGCTATCTGAATGAAGAAGTCTATGTAGATCAACCTAAAGGATTCACTGATCCAATCTTCCCCAATCATGTGTTCAAACTGAGGAAGGCACTGTATGGCTTAAAACAAGCTCCAAGGGCCTGGTATGAGCGGTTGACAGAATTCTTAGTAGCAAATGGGTATAGAAAAGGAGGCATTGACAAAACCTTGTATGTCAAGGAAGAAGGAGGAAAATTAATGATAGCCCAAATTTATGTGGATGACATTGTATTTAGGGGGATGTCAGATGCTATGGTAAAACAGTTTGTACAACATATGCAATCAGAATTTGAAATGAGTTTGGTTAGAGAACTTAGCTACTTTCTTGGATTGCAAGTCAGACAAATGGAGGATTCTATCTTTATTTCTCAAAGCAAATATGCTAAGAGCATAGTAAAGAAGTTTGGCCTAGATAAAGCAAATCACAAAAGGACACCTGCTCCCACCCATTTGAAGCTGTCCAAGGATGAGAATGGAGTGAGTGTGGATCACAGCTTGTACAGAAGTATGATTGGGAGTTTACTATATTTCACAGCAAGCAGACCTGATATTTCCTTTGCTGTTGGAGTTTCTGCTAGATATCAGTCTGATCCAAAGGTAAGTCACTTGAATCAAGTGAAGAGGATTCTGAAATATGTAAATGGCACAAGTGACTATGGAATGTTATATAGCCGTGATTCTGGGACTATTTTAAAAGGATATTGTGATGCTGATTGGGCTGGAAGTGCATATGATAGAAAAAGCACCTCAGGAGGATGTTTCTTTCTAGGGAACAATCTGATTTCTTGGTTCAGCAAGAAGCAGAATTGTGTATCTCTCTCAACTGCTGAAGCTGAGTATATAGCAGCAGGAAGTAGTTGCTCTCAACTGGTCTGGATGAAGCAGATGTTGAGTGAATACAATGTTAAATAAGATGTTATTACTTTGTACTGCGATAATCTGAGTGCAATTAATATATCTAAAAATCCTATACAGCACAGTAGGACAAAGCACATAGACATAAGGCATCATTTCATAAGGGATCTGGTAGAAGAAAAAGTTGTTACCTTGGAACATGTAGCCACAGAGAACCAGCTGGCTGACATATTCACTAAAGCCTTGGATGCAAACCAATTTGAAAGATTAAGAAGCAAATTGGGAATCTGCATTTATGAAGACTGAATCTGCTAGAGAGGTTGTGGGCAGTTGGGGTGGTTCTAAAAATGTATAGTCAACTGCCAGGTGAAGGTTGCCTAATTATGGCTAAAAAGGGGGAGAAGATAGCCAAGATAGGCAAGAGGATTATTGCCATATGCTGCTGATGTGATGCAGTCATTGAGGGGGAGTATTGAAGATATCATGACATGAGGAGAGTGCAGCCAAGCAGACATCTAGAGGGAGTAATGTGCTGCACATTATGAGCTACTGAACAGCTGTGATGCTGGTTCATGTTTTTTAGGGGGGAGCACCAATTGGCTGTTGTCAAAATGAAGATGGTGCTGTAGCAGATCAAGTGATGAAGACTTTGAAGATTATCAAACTGCTGCTGATTTATGAGTTTCAAATTGATTGAAGATTATTCCGCTGCTGAAATCTCTGAAGGTGTAGAGTGCAGAAGTTGTTTGCAGTGTGCAGAGATTGTTTTAGCCAAAATTAGCCAAAGGGGGAGATTGATAGTTCCTGGATTGGCTAGAATTTTGGTAAAACAAAGGTTATTCAATGTTGATGTCAAGGTGTTGATGTTGTAACATTGAAGTCTTAACACTGGGTTGTGTTAAGTACTTAAGTGCTGAAGTTGGATGTCTGATGTCACACAGGTGATGTTGTAACATCAGACCTGCAGAATTAATAACAACAGCAGGTTGTTAGGGCACGCGTATTAGCTGGAATTGTGGAGAGTGGTTGACTCATTGGATGAGAATATCTTGGGATAGATATTTTCTGTTACATGGGAGATTTGATTGCAGGTCTGTTGGAGAATTAAAAGGTTGAAGATTTAAAAAGATTTTGGGGATAAAATCTGTTTTGAAGATTCAGTTTTAATTAACAAATCTGATCAAATATTGTGACAAGTCCAAGCCCAATTCAAGGAGCTATATAAAGCGCACAAGACCAAAGGAAAAGGTACAGAAAACATTCAGAAGATCAAGAGCAGGAGGCTTAGTGTCTAGAGTTTGTTTAAAGTGCTTGTATTTACACTATTCTAGGGTTTGAATAGGTGTTGAGTTTCTGTCCTCTCTAAAGCTGTGAAGCAAAGAGAGTTGTGTGATTTGATCAAAACTGTGAAGTAAGATCAAGGGTACTCAAAGTGGTCTCTTTGAGTGTTTGTAAGGGATTGAGTGGTGTTCTCATACCTAAGTGGTTTCTTAGGTAGGAAGTCATTAGTAGAGTATAAGTTTAGGAGATTGTCAACGGGTTGTTGAGTCTGTAAATTATATCTACAAGTAGTGAATTCCATCCCTGGCTTGGTAGCCCCCAGAGTAGGTTGGTTGTAACCGAACTGGGTCAACAATTCTTGGTGTTATTTTACTGTTATTGCTGTCCATTGTGCAGAGTGTGTTGTTGTGACATCACACCTTAACATCACACGTCTGATACCAGAATTTCAATATCACATAAAAAGCTTGTCTGTCATATACAGAGTCATACTTGTACAATCCAAAAGATATATATACATATACACATAAATCACAAACGATCTCCCCGACTACCCGGTGCTACATATCAGAGCCGACCGATAAAAGAATGAAGACCTAAGCTTCACAAAAAGACCTCTAGCATCTAATCTGCAATGCCTCATAGAGCATTCAAAACAGCAGAAGGGTGAGAAACACAATTATAATATAATTGCATACAATTATATAATAACACAAAAATACACATGAAAAATATTCTCACCACCACTTACACCAGAATTCAAATACAAAACAACACAATGCATATCTCATATATCCATCACCAAGGCATATCAATCATGCTCAATACATTTATCTCACACACACACACACACACACACACACACACACACACGCATATATATATATATATATATATATATATATATATATCTCAACTCCTCAATTCCATTCACAATTCCACACAAAATCAATCCATTCATGATTTATGCAAAGGCAAAGAGACCGACACAACGACTCTATGCAAATGCAATGTGGTACCGTTCCATCCATCATTCTCATGATTAGTTCACTCAGGAACTATTGGAATCATCGCTTGTTACTTAGTGTAACTCCCCATCGGGCAAACGATGTTCCCCTTCGCTTACACCTCTTTGTATAAGGCACACGACGTTTATGGATCGCTCACACCTCTTTGTATAAGGCACACGACCCGAACGCTCACACCTCTTTGTATAAGGCACACGATCGTCTATAATTATCGCTCACACCTCTTTGTATAAGGCACACGATGTTATAGCAGATTCCCTCTGGAATCGTTTCGTTGCTCAAACCCCACAAGGGCACACAACATCACAAAAATGCATATCATGATGCTTGGCATACAATGACTCAAGACATTCAAATACACACATATACACATCCATAATCATGCATATATAATCAAACACAACACAATGCATTTTCTTGCCCTTAGGCCACAAACCATCATCACAACATTTCATCACATGCATTCACATCATATAACATCACACAAGTCATACGATATCCATATCAAAAGCACATTGCATGATACACATCAATTACACATAATTACAACGGTAAAAGTCGACAAAATGACACTATTTCAAATTCCCGACATAATTAAATTGACCAACAATCTCAAAACCATTTTAATAAGAAAGAACATCTCAATAGCTTTCTAACGATACCAAGTATGTTCAAAACGGATAATCGGAACACAAGTTATGGAAGTACAAAGAAAAGGAATCGCGAAACGACAAAATTCAGCACCCTCTCTGGTCCTAAGCGTATTGCCCTGAGCCATACGCGTATTGGCCAGCTCACTCGCCCATTCCATACGCGTATTGCCCAAACTGATACGGTATGGGCAGAGACCAAATTCTCCCAAAAATCCCACTAAAAACTCCATACGCGTAATGCCTCACACGTTACGCGTATTGCCTTGCCAAATACGCGTACCATTACGCATTTCCGCAGAGGGCCGAGAAAAATTGACTTCCATACGCGTATTGCCCTCAATTCCCCTTGCCATATGCGTATTGCCCAAACCAATACATGTATTGCCCTGCGTGTTACGCGTATGGGCAGAGAAAACCCAAAATTTTCCTGCAGAGTTTTTCTGCTACGGGTTCAACCAAAAATCACTCCAAATCTCATCTAAACACTAGAAAATTATCAATTCAATGCACAACAACATCTATCCAACATGTCTCAGCAATTAGGAACATTAAAACATGATTTCAGACACAATTTGAATCAAATTCTAACAATTTCAACATATTATGGTTTTGGTTCTATACCTAATTTCAACTCAACAACAACCAAATACATGCATACATAATCATACACAAGTATAAGATAATCGAGTTTCGCACCCTTACCCGATTAATCGTGTTTTCAATTGTCAGTTGATTCGATTTCTTCCTCTCCAATTTTTCCCTCTTTTCTTCTTTCTTTCTCTTTTCTTTCTCTTTTTTTTCTTCTCTTTTTCTTTCTCTCTTTCTATTTTTATGAAAAACATAACTAACCAAGCCAAAAGACCAAAATACACATACACTCAAATATCTCGCAAACGCGATAAAACATAACAACAATGAAAAATAATATATTACCAAATAAAAGTCAAGAATAAAATAATATAATAATAAAAATAATTAAATCGACTCGATTAAATGAATCTAACAAAAACTAGGGCGTTATGTAACGCCCCGATTTCGATTTTTCCCATTTTGTTGAGTCTTTTATTTAAATTGAGTGATAAATTATTTTATCTGTGAAATTGGTGTGTTAATATGTTATGATGTTTTACCGTTTTCGAGAGTTTTCGGGAAAATTAGAATGGAGGGTATTTTAGACATTTCTCGATTAATGTTAAGTTAGAAAATTTAGTGGAAATATAATTGTGTGAGAAAATGAATTAATTTAAGTTGTGTAGAAAATAAGAAAATAGAAAAGAAAAGAGATAAGAGGAGGAAATAGGAGAGAAAGAGATAGAAAGGAAAAATAGAGAGAAAAAGGAGAGAAAGAAAGAGGAAGAGGAGAAAAGAGAAGGAAAAGAGGGGAAAAGCTAGGAGATCAAGAAATCAACTTCTAGGAATTGATTTAATCGGGTAAGGGTGTGAAGTCTTATTATCTTATCAATGTATATTATTATGTATGATTATGTATGTGTGCATTGGATTGTTTGTGGTGTTTTCATAGTTTTCTATTCTAGGTCAATGTTGAGAAATCGATGTTTTCGCGGTTGGAAATCGACGTAAACGTGGTAGAATGTTTGTTCCCATGATTAGAATAGGTTCTGGTTGATATATGTTGTTTTGAAAATGTTTTGGGTTGAAAAATATGGATTTTGGGTTTTCAACAGCGCTGAAAAATTCTGAGTTTTCCTTGGTTCGCCTAGCGAACCTGGGGCGAAGCAGTAGCGAGTGATGTTTTCGCAGGTTCGCCTAGCGAACCAGTTAGCGAAGGTCAGCGAAGGTTCGCTGAGTTGTTCGCCTAGCGAAGTTTGGGTGTTTTTGATGTTGGGGGTTGCTGCCTTGGTTCGCCAAGGGGTTCGCCTAACGAACTTTGTGTCTGTTTTTTAGCTAGTAGTTGGTTCGCTGGAACATTCGCCTAGCGAAGGTGCTAGCGAATGCTCGCGAGAGGGTTCGCCCAGCGAACAGTGCTGTTTGTGTAATTTTGTTTTCTGCATAACTTTTGATCTGTGGTTCGGTTTGAGGCGTGGTTTGATGCATTAGAAAGCTTATGGAATGTTCTTTCTTATTATGATGATTTGGAAATTGTTAGCCGATTTAATTATGTCGGAAAGTCGGGAATAATGTTATTTAGCGACTTTTTCCCGTTTTGAATGTGTGTTTGGATGAGAATCATACAATAGTGCATTGGTGTGAATGTATATAGATTGTATGTGATAATATGAGATGAATGCATTGTTTGAATTGTTTTCAAAGTATGAATATGATGATGTGATAATCATATTGTTGATTTGTGAAGATGCATTTGATTGTCATGAGTTCTTGTTGGTCAAGCATCATGATATGCATCTTGTGATCGTGTGCCCATGTGGGGTGTGAGCGATTGGATCGTGTGCCCATGTGGGGTGTGAGCGATCCATAAATGTCGTGTGCCCATGTGGGGTGTGAGCGATGTAACACCCCCTTTCTATTCCCCCAAATAATCACAATTAATCATTTAGGTACATATTAAAATTTCGTCAGAGTATAATTATAAACATGGTATAAAAGTGGTATGTCACATTATACGCTAAATTAAAACATACAACACCTGCTCAAACATTGATATGCAACAGTGGGGTAACTTTGTCCTTACACCCACATCTCAATATTTAGAATAAAAGTGGAAAATCTAAACATTGAATAACATCAAACATATATATATATATATATATATATATATATATATATATATATATATGCGTCATCGAGTATCATCCATCAACATAATTCATGTTTACATAAACATTCATCAGCAAGATACATATACAAATGTATCACAAAAGAATCCTATACATCCTAGCTACCCGGTGCTACATATCAAAGCCAACCGACCAAAAGAATGAAGACACGCTTCACAAAAGACCTCCAGCATACCTACTCTGCAATGCCTCATAGAGCATCATAAAACAGTAGAAGGGTGAGAAATATTATCATAATAACAATGCATATAATTATATATATCTTAACATAAAAATACCCATATTCCACATTCTCACCACAATTCATCAAAACTCACCCATATACATCACAATGTATATATATATACAACCAAGCATATTCATCATACATACTTTCGCAATTCTCAATCATTCCACATAGACATACACATTCATGTTTATTCATCAATGCACAAATACAAAGATGATAAATGCAAATCATAGAGACCGACTCACGACTCTATACAAATGCAATGCGGGTACCGACTCAATCATCATTAGTTCACTCAGGAACTCTGCTTGAACCATCACTCGTTACCAATGTAACTCCCCCTCGGGCCTACGATGTTCACCCATTGCTCACACCCCACATGGGCACACAATGTTTATGGATCGCTCACACCCCACACGGGCACACGACCCGATCGCTCACACCCCACACGTGGGCACACGATCCGATTGCTCACACCTCACCTAGGCACACAATCTTTATGGATCACTCACACCCCACACGGGTACACGACCCGATCGCTCACACCCCACACGTGGGCACACGATCCGATTGCTCACACCTCACCTAGGCACACAATCTTTATGGACCGCTCACACCCCACATGGGCACACGATCGTTTGAAATCATTGCTCACACCTCACATAGGCGCACGACGTTACAACGGATTCTCATTAGAATCGCTCAACACAAGAATGTACTTCATTATGCTTCACATGCGAAATGACTCAAGACATTCTTGAAATGCATACATATTCACAACATATTCATGCATTCATCTCATACAATCGCATACAATCTATATACATTCACATCAGTGCACTATTGTATGATTCACATTCAAACACACAGTCAAAACAGTAAAAGTCGCTAAATAGTACTCTTCCCGACTTTCCGACATAATAAAATCGGCCAACAGTTTCCACACCATCATAATCACAAAGTACAACTCAATAGCTTTCCAACGATACTAGGAATGTAAGAATCGGATAACGGAACAAAAGTTACGGACGAAAACGAAAGCGACATTTTGAAAAATCCCATTTTTACATTTCTCCTGACCATACGCGTATCACCCATGTCCATACGCGTACGGGCAGAACCCATTTCCTTCACAATTTCAGGTGTTAAAAACCCATACGCGTACGCCTAACACCCATACGCGTATCACCAGAGGGCCGGGAAAAGCCACCCTCCATACGCGTATTGGCCCAAAAACATGCCAATGATACGCGTAACGCCTGGCTCATACGCGTATGGACATGCCCGTTACGCGTATGGCCAGGGGAAACCCAGAAAAATTCTGCAGAACCAAGTTCTGCGTTTTCTCCCCCAAAATCTTCCAATTTCATCATCTACACACAGAAAAATACCAATTTGATATCCAACAACATGTATCACTCATGTATCAACAACAAGGGATCCAAAAATATCATTTTCAACCTGATTTAATCGATTTCTACCATTTTCTACACTAATGGGTCATACCAAAACTCATGAAAATCAACGAAAACAACAATACAATCATACATAATCATACACATTGCTAAGATAACAAGATTTTACACCCTTACCCGGATTCCAAACTCGCTAAATGATCGTTCTTGATGATTCTCTAGTTTTCCTCTTTTCCTCTTCTCTTCTCTTCCTCTTCTTTCTTTCTATCCTTTTTTTTCTTTCTATTTCTCTCTCTATTTTTCCTTTCTATCTATTTTTTCTTTCTTTTTTCTATTTCTTTTCTCTCAAATACAA
Organism: Lathyrus tuberosus; assembly: GCA_022829125.1. Taxonomy (NCBI): domain Eukaryota; kingdom Viridiplantae; phylum Streptophyta; class Magnoliopsida; order Fabales; family Fabaceae; genus Lathyrus; species Lathyrus tuberosus. Next base: position 2,140,325 of record JALAZF010000446.1, read on the forward strand.
TTAATTCATTTTCTCACACAATTTTAATTCCACTAAATTTCTAACTTATCATTAATTGAGGAAAATCTAAAATACCCTCCATTCTAATTTCCCCGAAAACTCTCAAAAACGGAAAAATAACATTTAACACACCAATTTCACAAATAAAATAATTTATCACTCAATTAAAATAAAAGACTCAACAAAATGGAAATAATCAAAATCGGGGCGTTACAAGCGACGATTTGGTTCCAGAGGGAATCCGCTATAATGTCGTGTGCCTGTGTGGGGTGTGAGCGATGATTATAGACGATCGTGTGCCCAAGTGGGGTGTGAGCGATCGGGTCGTGTGCCCGTGTGGGGTGTGAGCGATCCATAAACATTGTGTGCCCATGTGGGGTGTGAGCAATGGGTGAACATCGTATGCCCGACGAGGAGTTACATTGGTAACGAGCGATGGTTCCAATAAGTTCCTGAGTGAACTTGAGATGATTGAGTCGGTGCCGCATTGCATTTGCATAGAGTCGTGTGTCGGTCTCTATGATTTGTATTTTATCATCTTTATATGGTGCATTGATGAATAAACATGAATATGTATGTTTATGTGGAATGATAAGAATTGTGAAACTATGCATGATGAATATGCTTGGCTTTGTATATATATATATATACATTGTGATGTATATGGGTGAATTGTGATGAATTGTGGTGAGAATGTGGAATATGTGTATTTTTATACTAAGATATATAATTATATGCATTGTTATTATGATAATATTTCTCACCCTTTTGTTGTTTTATAATGCTCTATGAGGCATTGCAGAGTAGGTATGCTGGTGGTCTTTTGTGAAGCGTGTCTTCATTCTTTTGGTCGGTCGGCTCTGATATGTAGCACCGGGTAGCTAGGATATATATGATTCTTTTGTGATACATTGTACATGTATCTTCTGATGAATGTTTATGTAAACATGATTTATGTTGGAGGATAATACTTGCTGATGTATATATATGTTATATATTATTCAATATTTAGATTTTTCGCTTTTATTCTAGATATTGAGATGTGGGTGTAAGGACTAAGTTCCTCTGTTGCAAAGTTACTCCACTGTTGCATATCAATTGTTGAGCAGGTGTTGAATGTTTTAATTTCACGTATAATGTGACATACCTCTTTTATACCATGTTTATAATTATACTCTGATGAAATTTTTAATATGTGCCTAAATGATTATGTGATTATTTGGGGGTATAGAAAGGGGGTGTTACACGTTACAACTCTCCCCCACTTAGAAATTTTCGTCCTCAAAAATATTACCTGAGACGAACAACTCTGGATACGACTCCCGCATCCGACTCTCAAACTCCCAAGTCAAATGGCCCTCAGCAGCGCCTCCCCACGCTACTTTCACAAGCGCAATATCCTTGCCTCTTAACCGCTTCAACTCGCGATCCAAAATTCTCACTAGTAATGCCTCAACCGTAAGGTTCTCCCTTACCTCAACTTCATCCATCGGAATCACATGCGACGGATCCGGAACATACTTCCGAAGCTGTGAAACATGGAACACATCATGCAAATTCGATAGATTCGGCGGCAACGCCACCCGATAAGCCACAACACCCACTCTCGCGGATAACTGGTAAGGACCAATGAACTGAGAAGTAAGTTTCTTCGACTTCAATGCACGACCAACACCCGTCACCGGTGTAACTCTCAAAAATACATGATCGCCTTCTTGAAACTCAAGATCTTTCCTCCTTCGATCATGATAACTCTTCGGCCTACTCTGAGAAGCCTTCATTTTCTCACGAATAAGTTTCACCTTGTCCGTAGTCTGTTTCACTAACTCTGGTCCAACCACCGAACTCTCACCAGATTCATGCCAACACAAAGGTGTTCAACATCTTCTTCCATACAACGCTTCTAAAGGTGCCATTCCAATACTCGAATGGAAACTGTTGTTATACGTGAATTCAACCAACGTAAGATAACTATCCCAAGCACCACCTTGCTCAAGAACACAAGCTCTCAGAAAATCTTCCAACGACTGAATAGTTCTCTCGGTCTGACCATCCGTCTGAGGATGACAAGCCGAACTCAATATCAACTTGGAACCTAACGCCTTTTGCAAACTTTCCCAAAATCTGGAAGTAAATCTCGGATCTCGATCTGAAACAATACACAACGGAACACCATGTAGCTTCACAATCACACTGATATAAATCTCAGCCAACCTCTCCAAAGAAAAACTGATGTCAATCGGAATGAAATGCGCCGATTTAGTCAGCCTATCCACAACTACCCAAAGGGAATTATGTCCCCTCTGTGTATTCGGCAACCCTGTCACAAAATTCATAGAAATGTTATCCCATTTCCACTCGGGAATATCCAACGGTTGCAACAATCCACTAGGCTTCTGATGTTCTACCTTTGACTTCTGACACGTCAAACACGCATAAACAAACTGAGCCACATCCCTCTTCAATCCAGACCACCAAAAGATCTTCTTCAAATCTTGATACATCTTATTAGCTCCCGGATGTATACTCAAATTACTCCGGTGTCCTTCCTCTAAAATCATCTTTTTCAAGTCCGAATCATCAGGAATACAAATTCTACCACGAAATCTCAAAACACCCTTATCATCCACTTTAAAGTCACCATTCACACTTTGATCTCCAACCGTCATCAAATCAACAAATTTCACATCCAACTTCTGTTTCTCGCTAACGGTTAACAGAAAATCATTAGTGACCTTTAACATACCAAGCCTCACGCTGTCAGATCTCAATTCACACACCAAACTCAAATCTTTAAATGCTTCCAAAAGTTCCCACTCTTTAACCATCAAAACAGACATATGCAAAGACTTCCGGCTCAACGCATCGGCTACCACATTAGCTTTACCAGGATGGTAATTCAAGCCAAAATCGTAGTTCGTCAAAAATTCCAACCATCTCCGTTGCCGCATATTTAACTCTTTCTGATCAAACAAGTATTTCAAACTTTTATGATCACTAAAGACTTCGAATCTTGCACCATAGAGATAATGCCTCCAATTTTCAATACAAAAACCACGGCCGCTAATTCCAAATCATGAGTAGGGTAATTCTTCTCATGAATCCTCAATTGCCTCGAAGCATAAGCCACAACCTTACCTTCTTGCATCAACACTCCACCTAAACCAATCAAAGACGCATCACAATACACCATAAATGTTTCAGTAGGATTCGGTAAGACCAAAATCGAAGCTATAGTCAATCTTCTTTCCAGCTCACTAAAACATTCCTCACACTGAATATCCCAAATGAACGCTTTACCTTTACAAGTCAGCTGGGTCAATGGAAGTGCTAACTTGGAAAAACCTTCAATGAACCTTCGATAATATCCAGCTAAACCCAAAAAGCTTCTAATTTCAGTAACAGATCTAGGAGCCTCCCATTGTAGAACTGCATCTACTTTAGATGGATCCACAGCAATACCATTACCTGAAATCACGTGCCCAAGAAAACTCACTTCTGACAACCAGAACTCACACTTGGACAACTTGGAAAAAAGTCTCCTTTCCTTTAAAATTTTCAACATAACACGCAAATGTTCCGCATGTTCCTCCCGAGACTTAGAATAAATCAAGATGTCATCAATAAACACAACAACAAATCAATCCAAATGCTCATGGAAAATACGATTCATATACTCCATAAACACACCCGGCACATTAGAAACCCAGAACGACATCACAGAATATTCTTAATGACCGTATCGTGTCCTAAAAGCCGTCTTTTGAATATCTTCCTCTTTCACTCTAATCTGATGATAACCTGACCTCAAATCAATTTTACTAAACACACACGCACCCACCAACTGGTCCATCAAATCATCAATTCTCGGAAGAGGATACTTATTCTTAATTGTCACCTTATTCAGCTGGCGATAATCAATACACAATCGCATACTTCCATCTTTCTTTTTCACCAATAAAACTGGAGCACCCCAAGGCGATACACTCAGGCTCACAAACCTCTTCTCCAACAATTCATTGAACTGCTTCTTTAACTCAACCAACTTAGATGCCGACATACGATAAAGTGCCATAGATACAGGTCTAGTACCAAGAACTAGATCTATAAAAAACTCCACCTCTCTCTCTGGCAGCACATCTAAAATATCCTCTGGAAACACCTCTGGAAATTCACACACAACTGGAAACACATCAAGTACAACTTGACTCTCCACAGTCAACGATGCAAACAACCCGAACAACTAAGCTTCATCCGCCAAAAGTTTCTTCAACTCTTTGGTAGATAAGAAACTCGATTCCTCGTCTTCCTCAAGAGAAGGAAATCTTACCAGCTTATGATAACAATCAATATGCACTCGATTGAACTGCAACCAATTCATTACCAGAACCACATCTAAACCCTCCAATGGCAGACACACCAAATCCATCTCAAAATCTTTACCATAAATGGTCAAAGGACAACTTAGACAAACCAAAGAAGTAGTTACCGACCCCATTGCTGGAGTATTAATAACCATCTCTCCACCCATCGAAGACAACAAAAGATTCAAACGCTTCGCGTACTCAGACGAAATAAACGAATGAGTCGCTCCGGTATCAATAATAGCAACTAAAGGCGTACTACTAATAAAACAAGTACCTCTGATCAGACGATCTACACTAGTAGTCTGAGTTCCAGCTAATGCAAATACTTTCCCTCCAGCCTGAGCTTGCTATGGTTTCTGACACTTCGTACTAATATGACCAGGTTCACCACAGTTGAAATACTTCACCACATTCTTCTTACAATCAGCTGCGATATGCCCTATACCTCCTCAATTGGAACACTTCCTCATATCCTTTCTACATTTAAACTGACGATGCCCTAAGTCACCACACCTATAACATCTCAGAGGATTAGACATACCTCCCCCACTTGGCCTTTTATCGAAATTACCCCTTTGCTTACCCTTGTCAGCTGGTGACACATAAGGACCACCACGAAACGGTTGCTTCCCTTTCCTTTCGTTCACACTCTTATAGTGAGTAGAACGAGCTTTGCTATCTTCCTCATAAATTCTACAACAATCCACCAAATCTGAAAACCTCCTAATCCTTTGATAACCAATTACCTGCTTGATCTTAGGACGCAACCCATTCTCAAACTTCACACACTTGGAAAACTCTGCAGTCGCTTCAGCATAATGTGGATAAAACTGAACCAGTTCCACAAACTTAGCAGTGTAATCCACAACAGACATGTTACCTTGTTTCAACTCCAAGAACTCTATCTCTTTCTTTCCTCTAACATCTTCAGGAAAATACTTCCTCAAAAACTCCCTGTTAAACAAAGCCCAAGTGACCTCTTCACATGTAACTTCCCAAACATGACGCGCACTAAGCCACCAATCATCAGCCTCCTCTTGCAACATGTGAGTGCCCAGTCTCACCTTATGTTCCTCAGCACAGTCCATCACCCGAAATATTCTTTCAATCTCCTTAAGCTAAATCTGTGCACCATAGGATCATGTCTCCCTTTAAAGACAGGCGGTTTGTTCTTCTTGAACTCATCATTCCCACCAGCATTAGGTGCACCCTGTACAGCCCGAGCCATAGCTTGCATAGCAGCAGCAAAAGCAGCATCATTCCTACCAACCATATTCTATTCATATCCAATAACAGCAATTATGGTTAAACAAGCAGCTCACCCAAACACAAAGACCGACACAGACTGGCACGAACTGACACGGACTGGCTCTGATACCACTTAATGTAACATGTAACGCCCCGATTCCAATTATTCCCATTTTGTTGAGTCTTTTATTTAAATTGAGTGATAAATTATTTTATTTGTGAAATTGGTGTGTAATATGTTATGTTGACCTGTTATGTTATTTTACCGTTTTAAGAGTTTTCGGGGAAATTAGAATGGAGGATATTTTAGACATTTCTCAATTATTAGTAAGTTAGAAATTTAGTAATAATTGTTGGAAAAATGATTAAGTGTGGAATTTTGTGAGAAAATGAATTAATTGTATTTGAGTGGAAAAATAGATAGAAAGGAAAAAGGATATAAGAAGAAGGAAAAATAGAAAAGAGAAATAGAAAGAAAAAGGGGTAGAAAGAAAGAGGAGAAAGAGAAGAGAAGAGGAAAAAGAGGAAAAACTAGAGAATCATCAAGAACGATTATTTAGCGAGTTTGGAATCCGGATAAGGGTGTGAAATCTTATCATCTCATCAAAGTATATCATTATGTATGTATGTTTGTATGTGGTATTGGCTTGTTCGATATTTTTCGGTTATAGGGCGAAAACGCGTAAACGAGTAGAAATCGATGTTTTCACGGATGGAAATCAATATAATTTGTGTTGTATGATCTTTATATGTTTATGAACCATTGCTATTAACTGTTTTGAGGATGGAAGTGATTTGGGGAAGAAAATGGAATTTTTGGGGGTTTTGGAACAGTGTAAACGAAGCAGAAATTCTGCTTCTGGTGTGGATCGCCGGGCGAAATGCCCAGAGCGTCGGGCGGTTCGTGCCTTCGCCGGGTGAAATTGGGAGGCGAGAGAGTGTCAAGCTACTAGTTTAGTTCACGTTTGTGAGGGTTTCCTTTGCCCCTTCTTCGTCGGGCGAAGCGAAGGCGAAATGGAAGCGTCGCCGGGTGAAACGTTCCTGTCGCCGGGCGCTTTTGTTTTTTTATAATTTTCCTTTCTTTTAAAAATTTATAATTCTCGAACCGTAATTCCGATTTAGGCGTTCTTTATATCTTCGGAAAGCTATTGAGCTGTACTTTGTGATTATGATGGTGTCGAAACTGTTGGCCGATTTTATTATGTCGAAAAGTCAGGAATGGTGTTATTTAACGACTTTTACCATTTTGACTGTGTGTTCGAATGCGAATCGTACAATAGTGCAATGAAGTGAATGTATATAGATTGTATGTGATTGTATGAGATGAGTGCATGAATATATTGTGAATATGTATGCATTTCAAGAATGTCTTGAGTCAATTTGCATGTGAAGCATAATGAAGTACATTCTTGTGTTGAGCGATTCTAATGAGAATCTGTTGTAACGTCGTGTGCCTATGTGAGGTGTGAGCGATGATTACAAACGATTGTGTGCCTATGTGAGGTATGAGCAATCGGGTCTTGTGCCCGTGTGGGGGTGTGTGCGATCCATAAACGTCGTGTGCCTATGTGAGGTGTGAGCGATGATTCCAAACAATTGTGTGCCTATGTGAGGTGTGAGCAATCGGGTCGTGTGCCCGTGTGGGGTGTGAGCGATCCATAAACGTCGTGTGCCAATGTGAGGTGTGAGCGATGATTACAAACGATTGTGTGCCTATTTGAGGTGTGAGAAATCGGGTCGTGTGCCCGTGTGGGGTGTGAGCGATCCATAAACGTCGTGTGCCCTTATGGGGTGTGAGCGACGGGGAACATCGTATGCCCGACGGGGAGTTACATTGGTATCGAGCGATGGTTCCAATAAGTTCCTGAGTGAACTTGAGATGATTGAGTCAGTACCGCATTGCATTTGCATAGAGTCGTGAGTCGGTCTCTATGATTTGCATTTATCACATTTGTATTTGTGCATTGATGAATAAACATGAATGTGTATGTTTATGTGGAATGATTGAGAATGGCGAAAGCATGTCTGATGAATATGCTTGGCGATATATATATATATATATATATACATTGTGATGTATATGGGTGAGTTTTGATGAATTGTGGTGAGAATGTGGAATATGTGTGTTTTTATGTTAAGATATATATATATAATTATATGCATTGTTATTATGATAATATTTTTCACCCTTCTGCTGTTTTATAATGCTCTATGAGGCATTGCAGAGTAGGTATACTGGAGGTCTTTTTGTGAAGCGTGTCTTCATTCTTTTGGTCGGTTGGCTCTGATATGTAGCACCGGGTAGCTAGGATGTATATGATTCTTTTGTGATACATTTGTATATGTATCTTGCAGATGAATGTTTATGTAAACATGAATTATGTTGATGGATGATACTCGATGACGCATGTATATATATGTATATATGTTTGATGTTATTCAATGTTTAGATTTTCCGCTTTTATTCTAAATATTGAGATGTGGGTGGAAGGACAAAGTTCCTCTGTTGCAAAGTTACCCCACTGTTGCATATCAATGTTGAGCAGGTGTTGTAAGTTTTAATTTAATGTATAATGTGATGTACCTCATTTTTATACCATGTTTATAATTATACTCTGACGAAATTTTTATTATGTGCCTAAACGATTAATTGTGATTATTTGGGGGTATAGAAAGGGGGTGTTACATTAAGTGGTATCAGAGGCAGAGTTGAGTCAGTTGTGTCTGTCCTGTAGTTGTATTGTTTGAACTGTTGTTTAACTTTGTTGTTATTTTTGGGAATGATTTGAATATGATTGGTAGAAACGACAATGCGATGGCTGCTGCTTTGGAAGCAATGGCTAGGGCGGTGCAAGGTGCACCTAACGTGAATGCTAATGACGAGTTCAGGAAGAATCAACCACCGGTCTTCAAAGGAAGATTTGATCCCGATGGTGCTCAACTTTGGTTGAAAGAGATTGAAAGGATCTTCAGAGTCATGGACTGTGCAGAGGAGAATAAGGTGAGGCTTGGGTCTCACATGCTGAAGGAAGAAGCCGACGATTAGTGGGTCGGTATGCGTCAAATTCTTGAGGTGGATGATGAAGAGGTAACTTGGGATTTATTTAGTACTGAGTTCTTGAGGAAGTATTACCCTGAAAGTGTGAAAGGGAAGAAGGAGATGGAATTCCTTGAACTGAAACAAGGTAGTATGTCCGTGGTGGACTATACTGCTAAGTTTGTGGAGTTGGTTCAATTCCATCCTCACTATGCTGCAATCACTGCTGAGTTCTCAAAGTGTATTAAGTATGAGAATGGTTTATGTCCTGAGATTAAGCAAGCCGTGGGATATCAAAGGATAAGAAGGTTTACGGATTTGACAGAATGTTGTAGAATCTTTAAGGAAGATAGCAAGGCTCGTTCTACACATTACAAGAGTTTGAATGAGAGGAAGGGAAAGCAACAAGCTAGAAGTGGGCCTTATGTGACACCCGTTGATAAGGGCAAGCATAGGGGAAACTTTGAGAAGAGATCTGGAGGAGGAGGTTCCGGTTCTATTAGGTGTTACAAGTGTGGTGAAATGGGTCATAAATCATTTGAGTGTGGGAAGACCGTGGTGAAATGTTCTAACTGTGGAGGTCTTGGGCATGTTGCTACCGATTGTAGAAGGAATATGGTGAAGTGCTACAATTGTGGAGAAGTGGGTCACATTAGTACTAAGTGTACTAAGCCGAAACAAGCTCAAGCGGGCGGAAAGGTGTTTGCATTAGTGGGGAAGGACACTACTAGTGCAGACCGTTTGATTAAAGGTACATGCTTTATTAATAGTACGCCTTTAGTTGCTATTATTGATACGGGAGCGACTCATTCGTTTGTTTCGTCTGAGTGCGCGAAGCGTTTGAATCTTGTGTTGTCTGTGATGGATGGTAAGATGGTTATTGACACTCCAGCGATGGGGTCAGTAACTACTTCTTTGGTTTGTGTGAGTTGTCCTTTGACCATTTATGGTAAAGACTTCGAGATGGATTTAGTGTGTTTGCCGTTGGAAGGTTTAGACGTAATCTTGGGTATGAACTGGTTGTGATTTAATCAAGTTCATATAGATTGCTATCACAAGTTAGTAAGGTTTCCTTCTTTAGAAGATGATGAAGATGAGAGTTTCCTATCCACTAAAGAGTTGAAGAAACTTCTAGAGGACGAAGCTCAATTATTCGGTTTGTTTGCATCATTGTCGGTGGAGAGTAAAGTTGAGCTCGAAGTGTTCCCAGTGGTGTGTGATTTTCCAGAAGTGTTTCCGGAGGATATTACGGATGTACCGCCGGAAAGAGAAGTTGAGTTTTCTATTGATCTAGTTCTGGGTATTAGACCGGTTTCGATGGCACCGTATCGTATGTCGGCATCGGAGTTGGTAGAATTGAAGAAGCAATTGAATGACTTGTTGGATAAGAGGTTTGTAAGACCAAGTGTTTCTCCTTGGGGTGCTCCGGTATTGTTGGTAAAGAAAAAGGATGGAAGTATGCGGTTATGCATTGATTATCGACAATTGAACAAGATGACAATTAAGAACAAGTATCCGCTTCCAAGGATCGATGATTTGATGGACCAATTGATTGGTGCGCGTGTTTTTAGCAAGATTGATTTGAGATCGGGATATCACCAGATTCGTGTGAAAGAAGAGGATATTCAAAAGACGGCCTTTAGGACACGGTATGGCCATTACGAATATTCCGTGATGCCATTCGGGGTTTCTAATGTGTCGGGTGTGTTTATGGAATACATGAATCGTATCTTTCATGAACAGTTAGATCGTTTTGTGGTTGTGTTCATCGACGATATTTTGATTTATTCTAAGTCTCAAGAGGAGCATGAAGAGCATTTGAGAATTGTGTTGCAAATTTTGAAAGAGAAACAATTGTATGCTAAGTTGTCGAAATGTGAATTTTGGTTGTCGGAAGTAAGTTTTCTTGGACATATTATTTCCGGTAGTGGTATTAGTGTTGATCCATCCAAGATTGATGCGGTGATGCAATGGGAGGCTCCTAGATCGGTTACGGAGATTCGAAGGTTTTTAGGATTGGCGGGTTATGATCGGAGGTTTATTGAGGGATTTTCAAAGTTGGCACTTCCGTTAACGCAATTGACTTGTAAGGAAAATGCTTTCATTTGGGATATTCATTGTGAAGAGAGTTTCAATGAGTTAAAAAGAAGGTTGACAACGGCTCCGATCTTGATTTTGCCAAATCCGACGGAACCATTTGTTGTGTATTGTGATGCTTCATTGGTTAGTTTGGGTGGTGTTTTGATGCAAGATGGAAAAGTTGTGGCTTATGCTTCAAGACAATTGAGAGTGCATGAAAAGAATTATCCTACGCATGACTTGGAGTTGGCGGCCGTGGTGTTTATTTTGAAAATATGGAGGCATTATCTTTATGGTGCGAGATTTGAAGTTTTTAGTGATCACAAAAGCTTAAAATATTTATTTGATCAAAAAGAATTGAACATGAGACAAAGAAGGTGGTTAGAGCTTTTGAAGGATTATGATTTTGGTTTGAATTACCATCCGGGTAAGGCAAACGTGGTGGCTGATGCTTTGAGTCGGAAGTCGTTACATATGTCCGCATTGATGGTGAGAGAATGGGAACTTTTGGAGAATTTTAGAGACTTGAGTTTGGTTTGTGAAATGACGCCGAGAAGTGTGAGACTTGGTATGCTACATGTTACGAATGATTTTCTTGCAACCGTGTGTGAAAAGCAAAAGTTGGATTTGAAGTTTGTTGATTTGATAATAAATGAGAATGAGGATTTCAAGGTTGATAATTTTGGAGTTTTGAGATTCCGTGGTCGTATTTGTATCCCCGATGATGTGGAGTTGAAGAAGATGATCTTGGAAGAAGGACACCGAAGTAACTTAAGTATTCATCTGGGAGCGAATAAAATGTATCAAGATTTGAAGAAAATCTTTTGGTGGTCCGGATTAAAGTGGGATGTGGCTCAATTTGTGTATGCGTGCTTAACTTGTCAAAAGTCGAAGGTAGAACATCAAAAGCCTAGTGGATTGATGCAACCGTTGGACATTCCGGAGTGGAAGTGGGATAGTATATCGATGGATTTTGTCACGGGATTGCCGAATACGCAAAGAGGTCATAATGCTATTTGGGTAATTGTTGATATGCTTACTAAATCTGCTCACTTTATTCCAATTGATATTAGTTATCCTTTGGAGGGGTTAGCCGAGATTTATATTCTTGTGGTTGTAAAGTTACATGGAGTTCCTAAGAGTATTGTATCGGACAGAGATCCTAGATTCACATTGAGGTTTTGGGAGAGTTTAGAAAAGGCTTTGGGTTCTAAGCTAAGATTGAGTTCGGCTTATCATCCGCAAACGGATGGTCAAACCGAGAGGACAATTCAATCTTTGGAGGATTTGTTACGTGCTTGTGTGCTCGAGCAAGGTGGTGCTTGGGATAGTTATTTGGCATTGATTGAGTTCACCTACAATAATAGTTTTCATTCAAGTATAGGTATGGCACCATTTGAGGCTTTATATGGTCGGAGATGTCGAACACCTTTGTGTTGGCATGAAACAGGTGAGAGGACGGTAATTGGACCGGAGATGGTACAACAAACGACGGAGAAAGTGAAGTCTATTCGGGAGAAGATGAAAGCTTCTCAAAGTAGACAAAAGAGCTATCATGACAAGAGAAGAAAAGATCTTGAGTTTCAAGAAGGCGACCATGTGTTTTTGAGAGTTACGCCGATTATGGGTGTGGGTCGTGCTTTGAAGTCGAAGAAGTTGACTTCTCGTTTTATTGGTCCGTATCAGATTTCTGCACGAGTTGGTGCTGTGGCTTACCGTGTGGCGTTGCCTCCGAATCTTTCCAATTTGCATGATGTATTCCATGTTTCGCAACTTCGGAAGTATGTTCCGGATCCGTCACATGTTATTCCTATGGATGTGGTTGAAGTAAGAGATAACCTTACGGTTGAAGCTTTACCGATTAGGATTTTGGACCGTGAAGTTAAGAAGCTAAGAGGCAAGGATATTGCGCTTGTGAAGGTAGCGTGGGGAGGCGCCGCGGAAGGCAATATGACTTGGGAACTAGAGAGTAGGATGCGAGAGTCGTATCCGGAGTTGTTTGAATCAGGTAATATTTTCGAGGACGAAAATTTCTAAAGTGGGGGAGAGTTGTAATGCCCCGATTCGAATTATTCCCATTTTGTTGAGTCTTTTATTTAAATTGAGTGATAAATTATTTTATCTGTGAAATTGGTGTGTAATATGTTATGTTGCCCTGTTATGTTATTTTACCGTTTTGAGAGTTTTCGGGGAAATTAGAATGGAGGATATTTTAGATGTAACACCCCCTTTCTATACCCCCAAATAATCATTTAGGCACATATTAAAGATTTCGTCAGAGTATAATTACAAACATGGTATAAAAGAGGCATGTCACATCAATTACGAAATTTAAACATACAACACCTGCTCAACATTTGATATGCAACAGTGGGGTAACTTGCAACAGAGGAACTTAGTCCTTACACCCACGTGTCAATATTTAGAATAAAAGCGGAAGATCTAAACATTGAATAACAACCAATTCATATATATACATACACATATATACATCGCCAAGTATTATCCACCAACATAATTCATGTTTACATAAACATTTATCAACAAGATACATATATAATGTATCACAAAAGAATCATAGCCCTCCTAGCTACCCGGTGCTACATATCAGAGCCAACCGACCAAAAGAATGAAGACACGCTTCACAAAAAGACCACCAGCATACCTACTCTGCAATGCCTCATAGAGCATCATAAAACAGCAGAAGGGTGAGAAATATTATCATAATAACAATGCATATAATTATATATAATAGCATAAAATTACACATAATTCACCTTCTCACCACAATTCATCACAAGTCACTCATATACATCGCAATGTATCCATATATATATAAAACCAAGCATACACATCAGGCATACTTTCACAATTCTTATCATTCCACATAAACATACACAACTGTTTATTCACCAATGCATCATTTAAAGATGAGAAATGCAAATCATAGAGACCGACTCACGACTCTATGCAAATGCAATGCGGGTACCGACTCAATCATCTCAAGTTCACTCAGGAACTTCTGCTGGAACCATCGCTCGTTACCAAAGTAACTCCCCGTCGGGCCTACGATGTTCACCCACCGCTCACACCTCCACCAAGAGAGGCTCATGATGTTTCTGGATCGCTCACACCTCCACCAAGAAAGGCTCACGACCCGATCGCTCACACCTCCACCAAGAGAGGCTCACGATCGTCTAAAACCGTCGCTCACACCTCCACCGAGAGAGGCTCACGATCGTCTATAACCGTCGCTCACACCTCCACCGAGAGAGGCTCACGATGTTATAGCGGATTCTCATTAGAATCCCTCAGCACAAGAATGCACATCATTATGCTACACATGATAATGACTCAAGACATTCTTGAAATGCATACATATTCACAATATATACATGCATTCATCTCATACAATCACCTACAATCTACATACATTCACGTCAATGCACTATTGTACGATTCACATTCAAACACACCGTCAAAACGGTAAAAGTCGCTAAATAGCACTATTTCTGACTTTTCCGACTTATTTAATCAGCTAATAATTTCTAATTCATCATATTAAGAAAGAACATTCCATAAGCTTTCTAACGCATCAAACCACGCCTCAAACCGAACCACAGATCAAAAGTTGTGCAGAAAACAAAATTACACGAACAGCACTGTTCGCTGGGCGAACCTCCCTCGCGAGCATTCGCTAGCTCCTTCGCTAGGAGAATGTTCCAGCGAACCAACTGTTAGCTAAAAACAGACACAAAGTTCGCTAGGCGAGCACTTGGCGAACCAAGTCAGAACCAAACAGAGCCAAAAACACCCAAAGTTCGCTAGGCGAACACTCTAGCGAACCTTCGCTCATGCCTTCGCTAGGCGAATACCCGTAGCGAACCTTCGCTACCCTTCGCTGATTGGTTCGCTAGGCGAACCTGCGAAAACTCAGAATCCTTCAGCGCTGTTGAAAACCCAAAAACCCTATTTTTCAACCCAAAACATTTTCAAAACAACATACATCCATCAGAACTCAATCTAATCATGGCAACAAGCATTCTACCACATTTTCGTCGATTTCCAACCGCGAAAACATCGATTTCTCATTATCGACCTAAAATGGAAAACTATGAAAACACCATAACCAATCCAATACACACATTCACAATCATACATAATACTATACATTGATAAGATAACAATGTTTCACACCCTTACCCGATTAAATCGATTCCTAGAGGTTGATTTTCTTGGTTTTCCTCTTTTCCTCTTCTTTTCTCTTCCTCTTCTTTCTTTCTCTCCTTTTTCTCTCTATTTCTCTTTTCTTTCTCTTTTCTATCTATTTTCTTTCTTTTCTATTTCTTTTCTCTCATTTTCCACTAAATCAATTAATTCATTTTTCTCACAAAATTCTAACTCAAAAAAATTTCTAACTTGTGATTAATTGAGAAAAGTCTAAAATACCCTCCATTCTAATTTTCCCGAAAACTCTCAAAAACGGTAAAATAACATTTAACACACCAATTTAACAAATAAAATAATTTATCACCCAATTAAAACAAAAGACTCAAGAATAATGGAATAATCAAAATCGGGGCGTTACAACTTTCCCCCACTTTAGAAATTTTCGTCCTCGAAAATAATACCTGATTCAAACAACTCCGGATATGACTCTTGCATCCCACTCTCTAGTTCCCAAGTCACATTGCCTTCCGCAGCGCCTCCCCACGCTACTTTCACAAGCGCAATATCCTTGCCTCTTAGTTTCTTAACTTCACGGTCCAAAATCCTAACCGGTAAAGCTTCCAACGTAAGGTTATCTCTCACTTCTACCTCGTCCATAGGAATAACATGTGACGGATCCGGAACATATTTCCGAAGTTGCGAAACATGGAATACGTCATGCAAATTCGAAAGGTTCGGAGGCAACGCCACACGGTAAGCCACAACACCAACTCGTGAAGTAATCTGATACGGACCAATAAAACGAGAAGTCAACTTCTTCGACTTCAAAGCACGACCCACACCCGTAACCGGTGTAACTCTCAAAAACACATGGTCGCCTTCTTGAAATTCAAGATCTTTCCTTCTCTTGTCATGATAGCTCTTCTGTCTACTTTGAGAAGCTTTCATCTTCTCCCGAATAAACTTCACTTTCTCCGTCGTTTGTTGTACCATTTCCGGTCCAACTATCGTCCTCTCGCCGGTTTCATGCCAACACAAAGGTGTTCGACATCTCCGACCATACAAAGCCTCAAATGGTGCCATACTTATACTCGAATGAAAACTGTTATTGTAAGTGAATTCAATCAACGCCAAATAACCATCCCAAGCACCACCCTGCTCGAGTACACAAGCACGCAATAAATCCTCCAACGATTGAATCGTCCTTTCGGTTTGACCGTCCGTTTGCGGATGATAAGCCGAACTCAATCTTAGCTTAGAACCCAAAGCCTCTTGTAAACTCACCCAAAATCTCGATGTAAATCTCGGATCTCGATCCGATACAATACTCTTAGGAACTCCATGTAACTTCACAACCACAAGAACATAAATCTCGGCTAACTTCTCCAAAGGATAACTAATATCAATTGGAATAAAGTGAGCAGATTTAGTACGCCTATCAACAATTACCCAAATAGCATTATGACCTCTTTGCGTATTCGGCAATCCCGTAACGAAATCCATCAATATACTATCCCATTTCCATTCCGGAATATCCAACGGTTGCATCAATCCACTAGGCTTTTGATGTTCCACCTTAGACATTTGACAAGTTAAGCACGCATACACAAATTGAGCAACATCTCTCTTTAAACCGGACCACCAAAAGATCTTCTTCAAATCTTGATACATCTTATTCGCACCCGGATGAATACTTAAATTACTTCGGTGTCCTTCCTCCAAAATCATCTTTTTCAACTCCACATCGTCGGGAATACAAATACGACCACGGAATCTCAAAACTCCAAAATTATCAACCTTAAAATCCTCGTTGTCATTCATCATCAAATCAACGAACTTCAAATCCAACTTTTGCTTTTCACTAACCGTTGCAAGAAAATCATTCGTAACATGTAGCATACCAAGTCGCACACTTCGCGGCGTCATTTCGCAAACCAAACTCAAGTCTCTAAAATCCTCCAAAAGTTCCCATTCTCTCATCATCAATGCGGACATATGTAACGATTTCCGACTCAAAGCATCGGCCACCACGTTTGCCTTACCCGGATGGTAATTCAAAAAAAAATCATAATCCTTCAAAAGCTCTAACCACCTTCTTTGTCTCATGTTCAATTCTTTTTGATCAAATAAATATCTTAAGCTTTTGTGATCACTAAAAACTTCAAATCTCGCACCATAAAGGTAATGCCTCCATATTTTCAAAACAAACACCACGGCCGCTAACTCCAAGTCATGCGTAGGATAATTCTTTTCATGCACTCTCAATTGTCTAGAAGCATATGCCACAACTTTTCCATCTTGCATCAAAACACCACCTAAACCCACCAATGAAGCATCACAATACACTACAAATGGTTCATTAGGATTAGGCAAAATCAAGATCGGAGTCGTTGTCAGCCTTCTCTTTAGCTCATTGAAACTCTCTTCACAATGAATATCCCAAATGAAAGCCTTTCCTTTACAAGTCAATTGCGTTAAAGGAAGTGCCAACTTCGAAAATCCCTCAATAAACCTCCGATAATAACCCGCCAAGCCTAAAAAGCTTCTAATCTCCGTAACCGACCTAGGAACCTCCCATTGTATCACCGCATCTATCTTGGATGGATCAACACTAATACCACTACCGGAAATAACATGTCCAAGGAAGCTTATTTCCGACAACCAAAATTCACATTTCGACAACTTAGCATACAATTGTTTCTCTTTCAAAATTTGCAACACAATCCTCAAATGCTCTTCATGCTCCTCTTGAGACTTAGAGTAAATCAAAATATCATCGATGAACACAACCACAAAACGATCCAACTGTTCATGAAAAGTACGATTCATGTATTCCATAAACACACCCGGCGCGTTAGAAACCCCGAATGGCATCACAGAATATTGGTAATGACCATACCGTGTCCTAAATGCCGTCTTTTGAATATCTTCTCCTTTCACACGAATCTGGTGGTATCCTGATCTCAAATCAATCTTGCTAAAAACATTCGCACCAACCAATTGGTCCATCAAATCATCGATCCTTGGAAGCGGATACTTGTTCTTAATTGTCACTTTGTTCAACTGTCGATAATCAATGCATAACCGCATACTCCCGTCCTTCTTCTTTACCAACAATACCGGAGCACCCCAAGGAGAAACACTTGGCCTTACAAATTTCTTGTCCAACAAGTCATTCAATTGCTTTTTCAATTCTACCAATTCCGATGCCGACATACGATACGGTGCCATCGAAATCGGTCTAGTACCCGGAACTAGATCAATTGAAAATTCAACTTCTCTTTCCGGCGGTACATCCGTAATATCTTCCGGAAACACTTCTGGAAATTCACACACCACTGGGAACACATCAAGCTCAACTTGACTCTCCACCGACAATGATGCAAACAAACCAAACAATTGAGCTTCGTCCGCTAAAAGTTTCTTCAACTCTTTAGTGGATAGGAAACTCTCAAATTCATCATCTTCCAAAGAAGGAAACCTTACTAACTTGTGATAGCAATCTATATGAACTCGGTTAAATTGCAACCAATTCATACCCAAGACCACATCCAATCCTTCCAACGGCAAACACACTAGATCCATTTCGAAGTCTTTACCATAAATGGTCAAAGGACACATCAAACAAACCAAAGACGTAGTTACTGACCCCATTGCTGGAGTATCAATAACCATCTTACCATCCATCAGAGACAACACAAGATTTAAATGCTTCGCGCACTCAGACGAAATAAACGAATGAGTCGCTCCAGTATCAATAATGGCAACTAAAGGTGTACTATTAATAAAGCAAGTACCTCGAATCAGACGATCTGCACTCGAAGTCTGAGTTCCTGCCAGAGAAAATACCTTCCCACCAGATGGAGCTTTCTTCGGATTCGGACACTTAGGGCTAATGTGACCAATTTCCCCACAGTTATAGCACTTCACCACATTCCTTCTACAATCTGTAGTAGCATGCCCAAGGCCTCCATAGTTAGAACATTTCGCCACTGTCTTCCCACACTCAAATGATTTATGACCCATTTCACCACACTTGTAGCACTTAATGGGACCAGAACCTCCTCCTCCAGATCTCCTCTCGAAGTTTCCCCTATGCTTGCCCTTATCAGCGGGTGTCACATAAGGTCTACTTCTAGCTTGTTGCTTTCCCTTCCTCTCATTCAAACTTTTATAATGTGTAGAACGAGCCTTGCTATCTTCCTCGAAGATTCTACAACATTCCGTCAAATCCGAAAATCTTCTTATCCTTTGATACCCCACAGCTTGTTTAATCTCAGGACGTAAACCATTTTCATATTTAATACACTTTGAGAACTCAGCAGTAATCGCAGCATAATGAGGATGGAATTGAACCAACTCCACAAACTTAGCAGTATAGTCCACCACCGACATACTACCTTATTTTAGTTCAAGAAACTCCATCTCCTTCTTTCCCTTCACACTCTCAGGGTAATACTTCCTCAAGAATTCAGTACGGAATAAATCCCAAGTTACTTCTTCATCATCCACCTCAAGAACTTCACGCATACCGACCCACCAATCGTCGGCTTCTTCCTTCAACATGTGAGATCCAAGCCTCACCTTATTCTCTTCCGCACAGTCCATGACCCTGAAGATCCGTTCAATCTCTTTTAACCAAAGTTAGGCACCATCGGGATCAAATATTCCTTTGAAAACCGGTGGTTGATTCTTCCTGAACTCATCATTAGCATTCACATTCGGCGCACCTTGCACCGCCCTAGCCATTGCTTCCAAAGCAGCAGCCATCGCATTATCATTTCTACCAGCCATATTCTGATCATTCCCAAAAATTACAACAAGGTTAAACAACAGTTCAACCAACACAACAACAAGACAGACACAACTGACTCAACTCAGGCTCTGATACCACTTAATGTAACACCCCCTTTCTATACCCCCAAATAATCATTTAGGCACATATTAAAGATTTCGTCAGAGTATAATTACAAACATTGTATAAAAGAGGCATGTCATATCAATTACGAAATTTAAACATACAACACCTGCTCAACATTTGATATGCAACAGTGGGGTAACTTGCAACAGAGGAACTTAGTCCTTACACCCACGTGTCAATATTTAGAATAAAAGCGGAAGATCTAAACATTGAATAACAACCAATTCATATATATACATACACATATATACATCGCCAAGTATTATCCACCAACATAATTCATGTTCACATAAACATTTATCAACAAGATACATATATAATGTATCACAAAAGAATCATAGCCCTCCTAGCTACCCGGTGCTACATATCAGAGCCAACTGACCAAAAGAATGAAGACACGCTTCACAAAAAGACCACCAGCATACCTACTCTGCAATGCCTCATAGAGCATCATAAAACAGCAGAAGGGTGAGAAATATTATCATAATAACAATGCATATAATTATATATAATAGCATAAAATTACACATAATTCACCTTCTCACCATAATTCATCACAAGTCACTCATATACATCGCAATGTATCCATATATATATAAAACCAAGCATACACATCAGGCATACTTTCATAATTCTTATCATTCCACATAAACATACACAACTGTTTATTCACCAATGCATCATTTAAAGATGAGAAATGCAAATCATAGAGACCGACTCACGACTCTATGCAAATGCAATGCGGTACCGACTCAATCATCTCAAGTTCACTTAGGAACTTCTGCTGGAACCATCGCTCGTTACCAAAGTAACTCCCCGTCGGGCCTACGATGTTCACCCACCGCTCACACCTCCACCAAGAGAGGCTCACGATGTTTCTGGATCGCTCACACCTCCACCAAGAAAGGCTCACGACCCGATCGCTCACACCTCCACCAAGAGAGGCTCACGATCGTCTATAACCGTCGCTCATACCTCCACCGAGAGAGGCTCACGATCGTCTATAACCGTCGCTCACACCTCCACCGAGAGAGGCTCACGATGTTATAGCGGATTCTCATTAGAATCCCTCAGCATAAGAATGCACATCATTATGCTACACATGATAATGACTCAAGACATTCTTGAAATGCATACATATTCACAATATATACATGCATTCATCTCATACAATCACCTACAATCTACATACATTCACGTCAATGCACTATTGTACGATTCACATTCAAACACACCGTCAAAACAGTAAAAGTCGCTAAATAGCACTATTTCTGACTTTTCTGACTTATTTAATCGGCTAATAATTTCCAATTCATCATATTAAGAAAGAACATTCCATAAGCTTTCTAACGCATCAAACCACGCCTCAAACCGAACCACAAATCAAAAGTTGTGCAGAAAACAAAATTACACGAACAACACTGTTCGCTGGGCGAACCTCCCTCGCGAGCATTCGCTAGCTCCTTTGCTAGGCGAATGTTCCAGCGAACCAACTGTTAGCTAAAAACAGACACAAAGTTCGCTAGGCGAGCACTTGGCGAACCAAGTCAGAACCAAACAGAGCCAAAAACACCCAAAGTTCGCTAGGCGAACACTCTAGCGAACCTTCGCTCATGCCTTCGCTAGGCGAATACCCGTAGCGAACCTTCGCTACCCTTCGCTGATTGGTTCGCTAGGCGAACCTGCGAAAACTCAGAATCCTTCAGCGCTGTTGAAAACCCAAAAACCCTATTTTTCAACCCAAAACATTTTCAAAACAACATACATCCATCAGAACTCAATCTAATCATGGCAACAAGCATTCTACCACATTTTCGTCGATTTCCAACCGCGAAAACATCGATTTCTCATTATCGACCTAAAATGGAAAACTATGAAAACACCACAACCAATCCAATACACACATTCACAATCAAACATAATACTATACATTGATAAGATAACAATGTTTCACACCCTTACCCGATTAAATCGATTCCTAGAGGTTGATTTTCTTGGTTTTCCTCTTTTCCTCTTCTTTTCTCTTCCTCTTCTTTCTTTCTCTCCTTTTTCTCTCTATTTCTCTTTTCTTTCTCTTTTCTATCTATTTTCTTTCTTTTCTATTTCTTTTCTCTCATTTTCCACTAAATCAATTAATTCATTTTTCTCACAAAATTCTAACTCAAAAAAATTTCTAACTTATGATTAATTGAGAAAAGTCTAAAATACCCTCCATTCTAATTTTCCCGGAAACTCTCAAAAACGGTAAAATAACATTTAACACACCAATT
Source organism: Lathyrus tuberosus (assembly GCA_022829125.1). Lineage (NCBI taxonomy): Eukaryota > Viridiplantae > Streptophyta > Magnoliopsida > Fabales > Fabaceae > Lathyrus > Lathyrus tuberosus. The sequence continues at coordinate 2,162,417 of JALAZF010000446.1, forward strand.
TAACAAATAAAATAATTTATCACCCAATTAAAACAAAAGACTCAAGAATAATGGAATAATCAAAATCGGGGCGTTACATTAGACATTTCTCAATTATTAGTAAGTTAGAAATTTAGTAATAATTGTTGGAAAAATGATTAAGTGTGGAATTTTGTGAGAAAATGAATTAATTGTATTTGAGTGGAAAAATAGATAAAAAGGAAAAATGAAATAAGAAGAAGGAAAAATAGAAAAGAGAAATAGAAAGAAAAAGGGGTAGAAAGAAAGAGGAGAAAGAGAAGAGAAGAGGAAAAAGAGGAAAAACTAGAGAATCATCAAGAACGATTATTTAGCGAGTTTGGAATCCGGGTAAGGGTGTGAAATCTTATCATCTCATCAAAGTATATCATTATGTATGTATGTTTGTATGTGGTATTGGCTTGTTCGATATTTTTCGGTTATAGGGTGAAAACGCATAAACGAGTAGAAATCGATGTTTTCACGGATGGAAATCGATATAATTTGTGTTGTATGATCTTTATATGTTTATGAACCATTGCTATTAACTGTTTTGAGGATGGAAGTGATTTGGGGAAGAAAATGGAATTTTTGGGGGTTTTGGAACAGTGTAAACGAAGTAGAAATTCTGCTTCTGGTGTGGATCGCCGGGCGAAATGCCCAGAGCGCCGGGCGGTTCGTGCCTTCGCCGGGCGAAATTGGGAGGTGAGAGATTGTCAAGCTACTGGTTTGGTTCACGTTTGTGAGGGTTTCCTTCGTCCCTTCTTCGCCGGGCAAAGCGAAGGCGAAATGGAAGCGTCGCCGGGCGAAACGTTCCTGTCGTCGGGCGCTTTTGTTTTTTTATAATTTTCCTTTCTTTTAAAAATTCATAATTCTCGAACCGTAATTCCGATTTAGGCGTTCTTTATATTGTCGGAAAGCTATTGAGCTGTACTTTGTGATTATGATGGTGTGGAAACTGTTGGCCGATTTTATTATGTCGGAAAGTCAGGAATAGTGCTATTTAACGACTTTTACCGTTTGGACTATGTGTTTGAATGCGAATCGTACAATAGTGCATTGAAGTGAATGTATATAGATTGTATGCGATTGTATGAGATGAGTGCATGAATATATTGTGAATATGTATGCATTTCAAGAATGTCTTGAGTCATTTTGCATGTGAAGCATAATGAAGTACATTCTTGTGTTGAGCGATTCTAATGAGAATCCGTGGTAACGTCGTGTGCCTATGGGAGGTGTGAGCGATGATTACAAACGATTGTGTGCCTATGTGAGGTGTGAACAATCGGGTCCTGTGCCCGTGTGGGGTGTGAGCGATCCATAAACGTCGTGTGCCTATGTGAGGTGTGAGCGGTGATTACAAACGATTGTGTGCCTATGTGAGGTGTGGGAAATCGGGTCGTGTGCCTGTGTGGGGTGTGAGCGATCCATAAACGTCGTGTGCCCATGTGGGGTGTGAGTGACGGGGAACATCGTATGCCCGACGGGGAGTTACATTGGTAACGAGCGATGGTTCCAATAAGTTCCTGAGTGAACTTGAGATGATTGAGTCGGTACCGCATTGCATTTGCATAGAGTCGTGAGTCGGTCTCTATGATTTGCATTTATCACCTTTGTATTTGTGCATTGATGAATAAACATGAATGTGTATGTTTATGTGGAATGATTGAGAATGGCGAAAGCATGTCTGATGAATATCCTTGGCGATATATATATATATATATATATACATTGTGATGTATATGGGTGAGTTTTGATGAATTGTGGTGAGAATGTGGAATATGTGTGTTTTTATGTTAAGATATATATATAATTATATGCATTGTTATTATGATAATATTTCTCACCCTTCTGCTGTTTTATAATGCTTTATGAGGCATTGCAGAGTAGGTATGCTGGAGGTCTTTTTGTGAAGCGTGTCTTCATTCTTTTGGTCGGTTGGCTCTGATATGTAGCACCGGGTAGCTAGGATGTATATGATTCTTTTGTGATACATTTGTATATGTATCTTGCTGATGAATGTTTATGTAAACATGAATTATGTTGATGGATGATACTCGATGACGCATGTATATATATGTATATATGTTTGATGTTATTCAATGTTTAGATTTTCCGCTTTTATTCTAAATATTGAGATGTGGGTGGAAGGACAAAGTTCCTCTGTTGCAAAGTTACCCCACTGTTGCATATCAATGTTGAGCAGGTGTTGTATGTTTTAATTTAATGTATAATGTGATGTACCTCTTTTTATACCATGTTTATAATTATACTCTGACGAAATTTTTAGTATATGCCTAAACGATTAATTGTGATTATTTGGGGGTATAGAAAAGGGGTGTTACATAACACCCCCAATGTATACCCCCCAAATAGATAAAGCGATAACAAATAATCAGAGTATAATAAAAAAATTCATGGCATAGACGGAGGCGTCACATCAATTGAGATAACACACAATAAACCTGCTCATAAAGATATGCAATAATCAGGTAGTAATACAAACAGAGGAACTCAATTCCTAACACCCACAATTCAGATACAGAATAAAAGCGGAAAATCGGCAACTGAATCTCAAACCCCACAAGGGAACACAACATCACAAGAATTCATATCATGATGCTTGGCATACAATGACTCATGACATTCAAATGCACACATATACACATCCATAATCATGCATATATAATCAAACACAACACAATGCATTTTCTTGCCCTTAGGCCACAAACCATCATCACAACATTTCATCACATGCATTCACATCATATAACATCACACAAGTCATACGATATCCATATCAAAAGCACATTGCATGATACACATCAATTACACACAATTACAACGGTAAAAGTCGACAAAACGACACTATTTCAAATTCCTGACATAATTAAATCGGCCAACAATCTCAAAACCATTTTAATAAGAAAAAACATCTCAATAGCTTTCTAACGATACCAAGTATGTTCAAAACGGATAATCGGAACACAAGTTATGGAAGTACAAAGAAAAGGAATCGCGAAACGACAAAATTCAGCACCCTCTCTGGTCCTACGCGTATTGCCCTGAGCCATACGTGTATTGCCCAGTTCACTCGCCCATTCCATACGCGTATTGCCCAAAGTGATACGCATATGGGCAGAGACCAAATTCTCCCAAAAATCCCACTAAAAACTCCATACGCGTAATGCCTCACGCGTTACGCGTATTGCCTTGCCAAATACGCGTACCATTACGCATTTCAGCAGAGGGCCGATAAAAATGGACTTCCATACGCGTATTGCCCTCAATTCCCCTTGCCATACGCGTATTGCCTAAACCAATACGCGTATTGCCCTGCGTGTTACGCGTATGGGCAGAGAAAACCTAGAATTTTCCTGCAGAATTTTTCTGCTACGGGTCCAACCAAAAATCACTCCAAATCTCATCTAAACACCATAAAATTACCAAATTCAATGCACAACAACATCTATCCAACATGTCTCAGCAATTAGGAACATTAAAACATGATTTCAGACACAATTTGAATCAAATTCTAACAATTTCAACATATTATGGTTTTGGTTCTATACCCAATTTCAACTCAACAACAAACAAATACATGCATACATAATAATACACAAGTATAAGATAATCGAGTTTCGCACCCTTACCCGATTAATCGTGTTTTCAATAGTCGGTTGATTCGATTTCTTCCTCTCCAAGTTTTCCCTCTTTTCTTCTTTCTTTCTCTTTTATTTCTCTTTTCCTTCTTCTCTTTTTCTTTCTCTCTATTTTTCTCTCTTTTTATTTTTATGAAAAACATAACTAACCAAGCCAAAAGACCAAAATACCCATACACTCAAATATCTCGCAAACGCTCTCAAAACGCGATAAAACATAACAACAATGAAAAATAATATATTACCAAATAAAAGTCAAGAATAAAATAATATAATAATAAAAATAATTAAATCGACTCGATTAAATGAATCTAACAAAAACTGGGGCGTTACACTACTGCTGGACGATGTAGACGGGTTGGCAGAAGCTGCTCGTTCCTCCGGTTGGTCTTCTTCGGGGAAGCGACTGTCGAGGTCGATGGAGTCGACCTGGGGCAGAGGCTTGGCTTCCTCGGAGCTGCTTGGCAATGCTGGCTTACCCGACGCTTTCGGCTTGGATGCAATGGCATTGAGCCCCTTTGTAGCTGCCTAAAAACACCGTTGTGCAGCTTCGATGTCGCCGTGGAGGGTGGCGACCATTCCCTGTGAAGTGTAATACTTCATCTTCAGGTGGACTGTTGAGGGCACCGCTACCAACTCGGCCAGAGTTGGCCTTCCGAAAATGCACTGGTAAAGCGACGGGCAGTCGATTACCAGAAATTGCACCTTGATTGATCTGGCCGTCTCAGCTGATCCGAAGATTACGATCAGTTCGACGTATCCCCACAGCTTGGTCACTGATCCGTTGAATCCCTGTAAATCAGACCCTACATAGGGGGTAAGGTGCGATTCGTCCAGCTGAAGTGTTGAAAATAGCTGGGAGTACATGATGTCGACCGAGCTGCCCCGGTCGACGTGTATTCTGTGAACTTCGAAGTTTTCCATTCGGGCTTTGACGAGCAAAGGTATGCTTGAGTTCGGGGAACCCCCGAGGAGCTCCTCCCGGTAGAAGGAGATGGGGACGGAGCCCTTCTGGGCCTGATCAAGCGTGGTCACCTTGTTGGAGCTTGTGTTGATCAGGTGCTCGAACTTTCGTTTCACGGAGCCCACAGTAACTTTGTTGAAACCCCCGCCAGAGATGACCATGGCGGAGGGAAATGCCTCTCACGGGCTGTGGGCCGCGAAATAAGCAGGGGCGCTGAGCCCGTCTGGGACGTAGAAGTCATCTGGCCACGATATGGACATAGCGACCTGTATATTGGCGTCTTCCGAGGAGGGTACCTCCTCCTCTATCTTCTTGGACTCCTGGGCATCCTGCCGAGGAGTGTCCTTCTTCTTCGCGAACTGTTTCAGGTGGCCGTCCCTGATCAGTATCTCAATGGTATCCTTCAGATGGATGCAGTCCTCTGTAGTGTGGTTGTGACTCTTGTGGAAACGGCAGGATTTTGATTTGTCCACGTTTGGTCTGTTCGGAAGTTGCTTGGGGAACTGGACCCCTGCCTGCTTGAACTTCGAATTGGCACATTCGGAAAATATCTTTTCCCTGGAGACGGTCAGGGGGTGTAGTCATGGAACCGCCCGGAGGGCCACTTGTTGTCACGGGAGTCATGAGGATGGTCCTCGCGCCTCCGTTCGCCCCGACGAGATGTCGAAGGTTCCTCTCCTCTGGATGCTCGAGCATTCTCCGGATGGCGTGATGCTCGGATGTTGCTAGCCGCAACCTTCTCTTCAAACTGAATGTGTGATTGGGCTTTGAGGAGGAGGGCGTCTAAGTTCCTCGGTGGTGCGAGGCCAATGGCTTTAGAAAACTCGGAGCCTGGGCGGAGCCTGGGCGGAGCCCTTGCTCGAGCAGAAACTTCTTCATTTCCTCCGTTGTAGGGACCTGTACATCTTCCTTGTTGAACCTCTCGATATATGCGTGCAGAGGTTCGTCATTTCCTTGGATTATGGCCCCAAGGGAGGCCTGAGTTTTGGGGTGGCGGCGAGATACTGTGAAGTGCCGTGAGAACATCCTGCCCAGTTGTCTCCACGAGGTAATGGACTCCTCGGGCAGTTTCTTGTACCATGTCATCGCTCCCTTTCGGAGCGTGGTAGTCTAACAGCGCATCGATGTTCTCGATGTGCTCGTCGGGGTCAGTGGTTCCGTCGTACGTGCCCAGTGACGGGGGTTTCTCCAAGCCTTTTGGGAGACGGGTAGCCAAGATCTCCTGGGTCAATGGGCCGCGAGGCTCGTCGTCGCTGCTAGAACTGGTGTATGATGGGGACCGAAGGGGATGCTCGCGGCGGCGGTTCCTCCGGGGAGAAGGGGAGCGGTTCCGTCGCGGAGAAGGCGAGCGGTTCCTTCGAGAAGAAGGTGAGCGGGCCCGACATTTAGACTTGACCGGGGGATATTGCTCGTTCCTTCGAGTCCTTTTGTGGTGTGAGAGTGCTGGTCACGCGGGGAGATCTGATCGCGCTTCTGGGCTGCGCGAGAATCAGGCTCTTGGCGCAGTCTTCGGTCGATGTCTCTCGGAGGCTGCGGGCTCCTTGATCATCGCTGGTTCCTCGGCGGAGGAGGGGATCTTGGACTGCTGGAGTCTTCTAACGCCCCGATCCTCTCGTTTTGCTGCAGGATCAGGGTGTCGGTTTTGTTGATCGCCTCGAGGAGGGCTGCCACGGTCGAGTCAGCGTTGGGAGGAACACGAACGGGCTGGACGTCAAGTGAAGGCTGATCGTTGTTATGATCAGCAGGGGTAGGGGAAGGAGAAGCAGTGGCTCCGTCCCTGAGGAAACGGGTATCTCGGAGGAGAGATGAATGGCCGTCAACGTCAGATTTGTTGACGGGGAGGATGGTGGTTTGGAGAGCATCCTTGGTGCGATCTTGGGAGGCCATGATCGTGATGATCTTTGAGAATTGTTTTGATCTTCGGTTTTCGAGGAAAGAAAGATTGGGAGAACAATGATTCCCACAGACGGCGCCACTGATCATGAAGGCTGGATCAGATCCTGTAGAAGTGGGCCACCAAGTGCGTCAGGGATGCTGGTCGTATGGAGAGGAGGGGGTGTACCTGCAAGGTACTCCGACACTCAAGTAAGAAAGGGTCAGAGAAAAGGGGCAAGTACAAAGTATGAGTTCTTAGGGTGAATATTGGATACCTGGCCCTCTCAAGCGAGAGGGTTTATATAGAGCCCCCAGCGCGTGGCCAACGATCCTATTTTCGGGGCGAAATAACCGTTTTACCGAAGAATAGGTAACTGCCCAAACTAGCCGTTATGTCGGGCAAGAGTGCCAGAAACTAGTCGTTATGTCGGGCATAAGCGCGGTTTCAGACACCTGCCCCTAACTGTTCGTGGAGCAGTGAAGCCGTGCGTGACGGGCAGTAACTCCGGGGAGGAGCAATGTGTTGCTTGCCCGGTTGGAGGGCAGAAAGGTAACTTTCTCCCCTTCGTGGATTGGACTTAGGCAATTTGGGCCGCTCTGAAGCAGAAGCGGATTGGGCCATGTCTAGCCATTGGTCCAGTCCAGAGCAACGTCAAAGAAGTACTGTTTTACTGTTGATCTTGATTTGTCCTACAATCTTCGAGGATAGATTTGGGAGTTCGGGTATTCAGTGCCTTTTTTGGATATATAACTTATGGCTACAGAGATCATGTTTGTCACCATTGGTGGATGATCGTTATTCTGTCAAAATACATATTATTATTATTTTTTAAAATAAATATACCTTTTTAAGTTACAGCCATGTTTCCGGATGTGCACATCCGGAATACGCGTAACTTGTCATTCCGGATGTGCACATCCGGAACACATCAGCGCTTTTTAAGAAAACGGTGCGTCCGGATGTGCACATCCGGAATCTAGAGGCAAAAACGAAATTTCACGTGGTGTATAAGAAACTTGGGTGGTGTATTAAGAAATGGTCTTATCCTTTATGTTTGTTGAGAATTTAATCATATTTTGATATACTCTGCCGCACAAATTGTTGCCCAAAGTTTCAAGTTAAGAGTTGAATTTCAATGGGTGAAAGTGAAAGTTGATGTGAAATGAGGCCATACCAAATGCGTCAGTTTTCATTTGGTATAATAAGAACACTAAAATAATATATACCTCTTATTTCTTACATGTCTTCTTTGAAAGATATTTCAGGAAATTTATACAAACGGTATTAGTTTGATATATGAATATGATTTCAGGTTTTGCTTATCATATGATACATGTACTCTATGAATATGACTTTGTTGATTAAGGCTAATTACAATAGGCATAATCCAATTTTTATCTTAACTTGTTCAATGTATCAGTGAGCATCTTTATTCTTTCTTTGTCCAATATTTCTATACTTAACGAACCAGTTTAAAATTAAATCTCAAAATTTAGAAGATTACCTCTAAATTTTTTGGCATGACTTATCATTGTCACTTTGAAGGTGTTGTTTACATGTAATTTTAATTATTGTTACCGATATTTTGTCAAGTACTTTAGTCCTTTGATTCAAGACGCAGCAATAAACATCACGAAGAGAACTGACACTAATAGGCTAGCAACACTCTAAACTCGACCCCCAGTTCCATACAGGCATGCATTTTGAATCACCTCCTTTATTTCTTCCTACTTCATCCTCCGTCAATCACTTCCACCTGCAGCTTCATGTATATAGGCCGCAGCAGACCGAAATGGCAGCGTGATTAGCCTGCAGAAGACCAAAATAGTTGTGCGGAGAGGTCGCACAAGACCGAAAAATCTCCCTGCACAAGAACAAACCCAAAACAGCAGACTTGACCGACTGCTGCAAACCAAAAATTCCAGAGCACACCCACCTCGACCACACTCCCCGAAATCAAACTGCGATAGAAACCCACGACTAAACTGCACGGTGCTTCACACTACGCCTCAAAGGTTAACCACTGTCTCGTAAGCTAACTGCTTGACTTGTTATTTGGCTGACCATGATCATGAAGTGTGTAAATAGGTATTTTTCCTATCAATGTGTCAACTTAGTATTTATATTTTAAGGAAAACATATAAATACCATCAAGTCAACTTACCATCCACCCAGGTATCAACATACAAGTTAATCAACCTTTGAACATGCAACATTAAAATTCCTCTTGCCATAAAAATTTGCGTTTCCATTATATTGAGTTATTTCACAAACACAGCGCAATCGGTAAAATCAGGAAGCAACCAAACTTACTACGAAAGCAAAGTATCATATACCACTAAACTACAGTGGACTTCCTACCATGTGAGATTATATGAAGTTTGCAAAATAAACACACTCAACTGAACCAAAAATGACAACCATTTTTTTTTTAATAAGCAAAAATTAAGTATCATATACCACTAAACTACAGTGGACTTCCTACCATGTGAGATTATATGAAGTTTGCAAAATAAACACACTCAACTGAACTAAAAATGACAACCATTTTTTTTTTAATAAGCAAAAATTATATTGACCAAGGATACAAAGGGGTATCCTAACCTATTTACAAAAAAATCCAACCTATACCATCACAATTGCTATAAGAATTCTCTAGGAAAGTTAAACCAATTATAATAATTACAACCCCCAAAATTCCTATTTTTCTTACCAATCCACCACCAAGAGAACACAAAGACATTGTTTACAATGTTCTCCTCATTCTAAATTTCATCTTTGAAAAGAATATTGTTTCTACCTAACCACAAAAACCAACAAATGATCAACCATAAAGCCACTCCCTTTTTGATATCCATCTTTTTATCCAAACAACCCTTGACCCAATTCAAAAAATGGTCATTCAAGTTTGTAGCATTTTCCAGACGAAAACTCAACCAAGCATATATTCTACACCAAACTTTATAACTTTTACAACATAAAAGTAAAATAAAAGCATGTGCTTTCTCAAGAGCACTATTGCTTGTTTATTTATTTTGCAAAACCAAGAACAGGGTAAATCCAAAATTGTACAAGACAATGTTGTCAATCATAGACAGTAGAAAAAACATTTTGTTCAATTTCCTCTAAGCAATAGTGCTTTAGCACTACTTTTTTTTTTAATAAGCAAGGATTAATCATTAAACCGAGAACAATGGGTTCTCGCAACCACTTACAGAAAAACGAGACCAAGCTCGCCAAAAAGAAGATTACAAAACCAATAAAGCCTATGTAAAATAGTTCAGCGGGAACCTACTAAAATCATAAAAGCTATAATTGGTATCGGTAATTTTCCCGATGAAAGACCATCTCCAACTATACCACTTAATGTTCCAAACCGCATCTAACACATTCCAAGTATCGTTCCTAAAAATAATCCCATTCCTCATCAACCATAAATACCAAACGGTGGCCAACCAAATACACCCTTCCCTCCCTTTTTTAACTTTGCTCCTCTTGCAAAAATAACTCCATTTCAAGAAACTCTCTTTAATGTTACTAGCGCCATAATCCACAAAACCAATCCAATCCGCCACCTCCTTCCAAATCAATAAAGACACGTTACAACAAAGAAACAAATGATCCATCGATTCTTCCTCCAATAAACAAAGAACGCAACTCAAATCACTATCCGAATTGCAACACCCTCTAAGATTAAGGGAAAGCTTAGTTGGAATTCTATTTAAAAAACATCTCCAACCAAAAGCCTTAATTTTAAGAGGAACATGCATCTTCCAAATCAACCTCAATGCTTCATCAAAAATATTAATAGGACCAAAAGGAGTTCGAAGAGAAAGAAGAAGAGAGTAATAAGAACTAACCGAAAAATCCTCCGATCGAATAGACATCCAAGAAACCAAGTCGTGCTCCCCAAACTTAGGCCGGACCCTCTGAAGATCGGCACACATCAACCGCAAGTCCTTCGCCGACGCTTCATCAATAGCATTTGAAACTCCAAAATCCCCCCAATGCCAATCCACACCACTCCACCATCCCATGCAAGCAACCGACACCTCTTTAAGACAAGACAAATAAAAAAGACGAGGATATTTATCCTTAAGAGACATATCTTCCAACCAACAAGCAAACCAAAAAGAAGTAGAGTAGTCATTCCCAATGGAAAACCTACAATTAGAGATAAATAAATTAACCGCATCACCTTTAACTAACCCAATAATATCCCTCCACCAAAAGGAGAACTGAGATAACCTCCTACAAACAATCCCTGAACCAACAACCCTTAAATTCACATCTCCATATCTAACTTTAAGAATCTTGTACCATAAAGCATTTGACTCCGTTAAAATCCTCCATCTCCACTTATTAAGAAGAGCCGAATTAAAATCATCCACTCTTCTCAATCCAAGACCCCCTTTATCAATAGGAAGGCACACATCCTTCCAACTCACCCAATGGATCTTTCTAGTCTCCTCCTTTCCTCCCCAAAGAAAGTTGCTTTGAATTTTAGAAATAAGTTTCACAACCTTCATCGGAGCTTTATAGAAAGAAAACAAGAAAATGGGTAAGCTAGAAAGAACCGATTTTAATAAAGTGAGTCTTCCTCCGAAACTAAGAAACCGGTTGTTCCAACTATCAAGCCTCCTGTTCAACTTAGAGATCAACTCCGACCAAATTGACATCCCATTAGAAGTAAAGCCTATAGGAATACCAAGGAAAACAAAATGATTCTCTTCTCTTCTACAAGAAAGGAAAAAAGAGGCCACTTCCATAAACCGAGGGCTAATATTAATTCCAATAAGCTTACTTTTATGATAATTAATGCCCAAACCCGAAACAATCTCGAAACCCCTCAACACCGATTTAATTGCCCATAAATGCTTCCAACTACCTTCTCCAATCAATAAAGTGTCATCCGCAAATTGAAGAATGTCAACCAAACACTCTCCCTTAATATTAAAACCCTCAAAATCCCTATTCTCCACCGATTTGGAAACCATTCCCCTCAAACCCTCCGCCATAATAACAAAGAGGAACGGAGAAAGCGGGTCTCCTTGTCTCAAACCTCTTTCCACCACAAACTCCTTCGTAGGACTACCATTCACTAGTACCGACATTTTACTCGAAAAAATTAGCGCCTCCATCCACTTCATCCAAACCTCTCCAAACCCCATTTTCCTTAACATAAATCTAAGGAAATTCCAACTAACCTTGTCATAAGCTTTCTCAAAATCGACTTTATAAAGCAAAGCCCCTCTTACCTCCTTTTTAGAAAAATCTACCACTTCGTTATCCACCAAAACACCATCCAATAATAGTCTACCCGGAACAAAAGCGGTTTGAGAATTCGAGATAATCGGATCCAAAACCAACTTTAATCTAGCCGCCAACAACTTGGATAAAACTTTATACACACATCCCACCAAACAAATAGGCCTATAATCATCCAAACATAAAGGGTTTGAAGATTTAGGCACCAAAGTCAAGAAAGAAGAAATGAAAGTTTTAGAAAACCAAGCCCCGGAATGAAAGCTACGGAAACAACCAAAAAAACCTTCCTTCAAAAAATTCCAACATTTTTGAATAAAAAACAAGGAATAACCATCGGGACCCGGACTTTTCGACCCTTCACAACTCCACACCGCCTTCTTAATCTCCTCCTCCGAAAAAGGAGCTTCAAGAAGATTTTTATTCGATAAAGACAAACCTTTAAAAGAAAGGCCATCAAGAGTGGGTCTTTCTTTATCCGGTTCGACAAATTTCGCCTCGAAATGCCTCCTAACCTCATTCTTAACCTCTTCCACCTTTTCCACCAAACCATGATCCGTTCCTAACGATCCGATATAATTACGCCTCCGCCTCTCCTTCAACACTTTATGAAAAAATTTACTATTGGAATCCCCATCATTTAACCACTTTAATCTAGATTTTTGAATGAGCATATTCTCCTTAATCTTAAGATTAAGCCAAAATTTACCACCACCACTCTTCTTTCTCGACAATAAAGCCACCCTCTCCAACTCCCCATACTCCTCCACCTCGTCATCCTCCAAATTCAACTCTTTAACTCCCTCCTCCATCTCCAAATTAAACCTCCCAAACACATTATTATTCCACCATTTAAGACTATCTTTTAATATACGCAATTTCTCCTTAAGAATGAAATCTTTCCTACCCATCACAACTATCTTCTTCCATTCCTTTTCAACAAAAGGCAAAAACCGAGAGTTCGAGAACCATTCATTATTGACTTTGAACGGTTTCGGGCCCCAATCCGATTTATCCACAATAAGCCAAATCGGGCAATGATCCGAAATATCCCTTTGGTCAATTAATTGACCCACAACCCCCCAACTTTCGATAACACTATTAGTCACCAAGAAACGATATATTCTACTCTTAGCCATACCATCCCCTCCATACCAACTGAACTTCTTCCCCTTGCAAGGAACATCCACCAAATTACCTTCCGAAATAAACCCTCCGAACTCTCTCCATTCCGAACCCGAAGAAAATGCCGTTCTCCCTCTCCTCTCTTGAGAATTGCAAACCGCGTTAAAATCTCCTCCAAAAACCCATTCACCATCCGAGTGCGCCTCCTTCAAATCCAAAAGATTCCTCCATAAAGTTCTTTTCGACTCGAGGGAGCAAGAAGAGTAGATGTTAACGATATAATACAGCTTATTCAACCAACTGACCTTAACACCAAGGTAACCCGAACCTCTAAAACTGCATAGAACTTCAACCGTATTCACTTTCCACAAAACGAGCAAGCCTCCAGACATTCCATCCGAATTAACAAAGGAGTACTCAATATCTTCATTCCACCAAAAACTACGAGCCATCCTATCCGAAAGATCTTGTATTTTAGTTTCTTGAATCAAAAAGACATCCGCCTTACCTTTTGAAATAATATGAGATATTCTATTTCTCTTCACTCTACTACCTCCCCCTCTTATATTCAAAGAACCAACGATTATTTCAAACAATTCTTCTGCTCCTTCCTCCCCAACAATTTATCTTTATCACTTTTTTCCAATTCCAAAATTTTCTTTTGATAATCTCCCTTTGATTCCCCAACAACAACCCCTAAATTGGATAGAGACTCCCATAATTTAGCTCCAAGATTAGAATCCAAATTATCCTTCAATTTTTCATTGCACCTATCAATACTAGAAAACTCAGATTACTCCCCATGTGCTAAAAAATTACGGCCAGAATCCAAGGGCTGCGTATGATTTGAAGAATCCATAATGCCCACACTGGTACTTTGTTCTTCAGTACCTAATACCTTCCTACCTTTTACAAGCAACCTTTTCCTGGAAATAACTTTTCTTCTGGATTTAAAATCAAACCCAGAGTAGGGCCCACCCACACCATAAAGTTGTTTCAAATTTAACATTTTAATCAATTTCCTCCTGTGACTTTTTTTCGGTACCACAAAATCAGCCTTGCAAGACTCCAAACTGTCCCCACCACGTGACACAAACGTCTCACTATTTCCGCCTACATCCCCACCATTAGTACAAAAGACCACACTACCCTCCAAAACACTAGGTACTACCTTACTAACCCGTACTTCCTCCATTGTGTGTGAAAGGGAAACATTTTCTTTCATAGAAAGCAAAGCTTTATCGAAAATACCCCCCCTGCTGACCCTCCTGCTACTATCACCAGAAAACACCTCCCTGTCCCTTTCAAACTGACAGGTATTCAAATTCTCTACATCCTCCAAAGCCACCTCCTTGACCAATGGATAAAAGGAAGAACTATCCTCCTCTCCCTCCGAGCCGCTCTCCCTTCTAACGACGTCCTCCTTCTCCGGCGAAGCACAACCTCCCTCCTCCTCCTGAAACATCCCCAGGCATGCTTCCTCCCCGTTCTCATCGAAATCACTCCGTGCTGAATCTTCTGAATAAAGACTGACGGAAGCCGAGTCCACACAACTCGTGTAAAAGGTGTCCTCTTTGACACTTCCCAGATGATCTTCACGAAGGTAAATCACAAAAGGAGCTCCATCTATCACCACCTTCATTGAATTGGAAAGAACAAAAGAACAAGCCACTTTTACCATGATCCTTCCCACATCCCTCCTGACTCCCATGGAAGAAACATCATCACAGTCCATGAATTCACCAAAGGAGTTACCCAATGCCGTAAAAAAATCCTTGTGCCAAGCGTGACAGGGTAAACCGTAAATACGAATCCATATGACTCTATTGGTATCAACGTCCGTCTCTTTCCAAGGTTTAACAGATTGAAACCAATTCTTCCACCATGAAGCTCCCTTCTCTATAAGCTCATGGATCGCACCCTCCACATTTTCCTCCAGTAAACATAAGTTAGGACCTAAAGGAGAGGCCTTGACAGCAAAAATCCCTTCCCTTTCCAAAGCAGACTGTGTAACACCCCCTTTCTATACCCCCAAATAATCACATAATCATTTAGGAACATACTAGAAATTTCATCAGAGTATAATTATAAACATAACATAAAAAAGGTATGTCACATTATACATGAAATTAAAACATTCAACACCTGCTCAAAATTTGATATGTAACAGTGGGGTAACCTTGCAACAGAGGAACTTAGTCCTTACACCCACATCTCAATATCTAGAATAAAAGCGAAAAATCTAAACATTGAATAACATCAAACATATATACATATATGGATATATCATCAAGTGTTATCCACCAACATAATTCATGTTTATATAAACATTCATCAACAAGATACATGTACAAATGTATCACAAAAGAATCATAATCATCCTAGCTACCCGGTGCTACATATCAGAGCTGACTGACCAAAAGAATGAAGACACGCTTCACCAAAAAGACCACCAGTATACCTACTCTGCAATGCCTCATAGAGCATCATAAAACAGCAGAAGGGTGAGAAACACAATTATAATATAAATGCTTATAATTATATATCTTAGCATAAAATACACATATTCTATATTCTCACCACAATTCATCACATACTCACTCATATACATCACAATGTATATATATATATATATATATATATATATATATATATATATATATATATAACCAAGCATATTCATCATGCATACTTTCCCAATTCTCATCATTTCGCATAAACATACACATTCATGTTTATTCATCAATTCTCAATTATAAAGATGATAAATGCAAATCATAGAGACCGACTCACGACTCTATGTAAATGCAATGCGGTACCGACTCAATCATCTCAAGTCCACTCAGGAACTTATTGGAACCATCGCTCGTTACCAATGTAACTCCCCGTCGGGCCTACGATGTTCACCCATTGCTCACAACTCACATAGGCACACAATGTTTATGGATTGCTCACACCTCACATAGGCACACAATCCGATTGCTCACACCTCACCTAGGCACACAATCCGATTGGTCACACCTCACCTAGGCACATAATCGTTTGTAATCATCGCTCACACCTCACTTAGGCACACGACGTTACCACGGATTCTCATTAGAATCACACAACACAAGAATGTACATCATTATGCTTCACATACAAAACGACTCAAGACATTCTTGAAATGCATACATATTCACAATATAGTCATACATTCATCTCATACAATCACATACAATCTATATACATTCACATCAATGCACTATTGTATGATTCACATCCAAAACACACATTCAAAACGGTAAAAGTCGTTAAATAACACTATTCCTGATTTTTTGACTTATTTAATCGGCGAACAATCTCAAAACCATCATCACAAGAAAGAACGTTTTATAAGCTTTCCAACGATATAAAAAACGCTTAAATCAGAATTACGGTCCGAGAGTTATGAATTTTAAAAGAAAAGAAAATTACAAAAAAAACAAGAGCGTCCGGCGACGGGAACATTTGGCCCGGCGAAACTTCAATTTCACCTTCACCTCGCCCGCCGACGCAGGGACGAAGGAAATCCCCAAAAACATGAACAAAACCAGTAGCATGACACCCTCTCGCCTCTCAATTTCGCCCGGCGATGCAGGGGCCAAATCACGCTTCGCCCGGCGCTCTGGGCATTTCGCGCGGCGATTCACACCAGACAGCCATGCCCAGCAGCGTGGCTTCTTCATCAAAAACCCCCATTTCTCATTTTTCCCACCTTTGATCATTCCCAACAGAAAAACCAAGCATAGTGATGAATCATACACATATAGAGATCATTCTAAATACATCTTTATCGATTTTTAACCGTTAAAAACACCGATTCCACAAATCGACCTAAAACTCACATATAACTCAAAACTCTACCAAACATAATTTTTCAACCACAACAGTCATACATAATCACACACATGTATAGAATAATCGAGTTTCAAACCCTTACCCGATTAAATTGATTCCTAGAAGTTGATTTTCTTGATTTTCCTCTTTTCCTTCTCTTTTCTCCTCTTCCTCTTTCTTTTTCTCTTTTTATCTCTTTTTCTTTTCTATTTTCTTTTTACACAAATTCAAATTAATTCATTTTCTCAAAAGATTATATTTCCACTAAATTTTCTAACTTATCATTTAATTGAGAAATGTCTAAAATACCCTCCGTTCCAATTTTCCCCGAAAACTCTCAAAAATGGTAAAATAACATAACATGTCAACATAACATATTAACACACCAATTTTACAGATAAAATAATTTATCACCCAATTTAAATAAAAGACTCAACAAAATGGGAAAAATCAGAATCGGGGCGTTACAACTCTCCCCCACTTTAGAAATTTTCGTCCTCGAAAATATTACCTGATTCAAACAACTGCGGATACGACTCCCGCATCCTACCCTCTAGTTCCTAAGTCATATTGCCTTCCGCAGCGCCTCCACACGCTACCTTCACAAGCGCAATATCCTTGCCTCTTAGCTTCTTAACTTCACGGTCCAAAATCCTAATCGGTAAAGCTTCAACCGTAAGATTATCCCTCACTTCAACCTCGTCCATAGGAATAACATGTGACGGATCCGGAACATACTTCCGAAGTTGCGAAACATAGAATACATCATGCAAATTCGAAAGATTCGGAGGCAACGCCACACGGTAAGCCACAACACCAACTCGAGCAGAAATCTGATACGGACCAATAAAACGAGAAGTCAACTTTTTCGACTTCAAAGCACGACCCACACCCATAACCGGCGTAACTCTAAAAAACACATGGTCCCCTTCTTGAAACTCAAGATCTTTTCTTCTTTTGTCATGATAGCTCTTTTGTCTACTTTGAGAAGCTTTCATCTTCTCATGGATAAACTTCACTTTCTTCGTCGTTTGTTGTACCATCTCCGGTCCAACTACCGTCTTCTCACCGGTTTTGTGGCAACACAAAGGTGTTCGACATCTCCGAACATACAAAGCCTCAAATGGTGCCATACCTATACTTGAATGAAAACTGTTATTGTAAGTGAACTCAATCAACGCCAAATAACTATCCCAAGCACCACCTTGATCAAGCACACAAGCACGCAATAAATCTTCCAACGATTGAATTGTCCTCTCGGTTTGACCATCCGTTTGTGGATGATAAGCCGAACTCAATCTTAGCTTAGAACCCAAGGCCTTTTGTAAACTCTCCCAAAACCTCGATGTGAATCTAGGATCTCTATCAGATACAATACTCTTAGGAACTCCATGTAACTTCACAACCGCAAGAATATAAATCTCGGCTAACCTCTCCAAAGGATAACTAATATCAATCGGAATGAAATGAGCAGATTTAGTAAGCCTATCAACGATTACCCAAATAGCATTATGACCTCTTTGCGTATTTGGCAATCCCGTAACAAAATCCATCGATATACTATCCCATTTCCACTCCGGGATGTCCAACGGTTGCATCAATCCACTAGGCTTTTGATGTTCCACCTTAGACTTTTGACAAGTTAAGCACGCATACATAAATTGAGCCACATCCTTCTTTAATTCGGATCACCAAAAGATTTTCTTCAAATCTTGATACATTTTATTCGCTCCCAGATGAATACTTAAGTTACTTCGGTGTCCTTCTTCCAATATCATCTTTTTCAACTCCGCATCATCGGGAATACAAATATGACCACGGAATCTCAAAACTCCAAAATTATCAACCTTGAAATCCTCATTCTCATTTATTATCAAATCAACAAACTTCAAATCCAACTTTTTCTTTTCACATATGGTTGCAAGAAAATAATTCGTAACATGTAGCATACCAAGACTCACACTTCTCGACGTCATTTCACAAACCAAACTCAAGTCTCTAAAATTCTCCAAAAGTTCCCATTCTCTCATCATCAATGCGGACATATGTAACGACTTTCGACTCAAAGCATCGGCCACCACGTTTGCCTTACCCGGATGGTAATTCAAACCAAAATCATAATCCTTCAAAAGCTCTAACCACCTTCTTTGTCTCATGTTCAATTCTTTTTGATCAAATAAATATTTCAAACTCTTGTGATCGCTAAAAACTTCAAATCTTGCACCATAAAGATAGTGCCTCCAAATTTTCAAAACAAACACCACGGCCGCCAACTCTAAGTCATGTGTAGGATAATTCTTTTCATGCACTCTCAATTGTCTTGAAGCATAAGCCACAACTTTTCCATCTTGCATCAAAACACCACCTAAACCAACCAATGAAGCATCACAATACACAACAAATGGTTCCGTCGGATTTGGCAAAATCAAGATTGGAGCCGTCGTCAACCTTCGTTTTAGCTCATTGAAACTCTCTTCACAATGAATATCCCAAATGAAAACATTTCCTTTACAAGTCAATTGAGTTAACGGAAGTTCCAACTTCGAAAATCCCTCAATAAACCTCCGATAATAACCCGCCAAGCCTAAAAGCTTCGAATCTCTGTAACCGATCTAGGAGCCTCCCATTGCATCACCGCATCAATCTTGGATGGATCAACACTAATACCACTACCGGAAATAATATGTCCAAGAAAACTTACTTCCGACAACCAAAATTCACATTTCGACAACTTAGCATACAATTGTTTCTCTTTCAAAATTTGTAACACAATCCTCAAATGCTCTTCATGCTCCTCTTGAGACTTAGAATAAATCAAAATATCGTCGATGAACACAACCACAAAACGATCTAACTGTTCATGAAAAATACGATTCATGTATTCCATAAACACACCCGGCGCATTAGAAACCCTGAATGGCATCACGGAATATTCGTAATGGCCATACCGTGTCCTAAAGGCCGTCTTTTGAATATCCTCTTCTTTAACACGAATCTGGTGATATCTGTGACGCCCCCGGTCTATGCACCCCCAAATAAAACATGGATTTAAAGCAATAAAAGAAAATTCGAAATTTCATCAGAGTATATTTGAAAACACGGCAAAGACAGGGAGTATCACATCAATTTGAAACCAAACATACAACACCTGCTCATAAAGATATGCAACAGTGCGGTAGCAATCATCTAAGGAACTCAGTTCCTTACACCCACATTTGATCAGATTTTAGAATAAAAGCGAAAAATCTAAAACTGAATATCCTACATATATATCACATAAAGGTTTGTCTGGTGTTACCATAATCATGTATATATACAACTCCAAAGGATAAAGATGTATAAACATAGCATCACAAAATAATCCTATTCGATCCCCCGACTACCCGGTGTCACATATCAGAGCCGACCGACAAAATAATGAAGTCCTAAGCTTCACAAAAAGACTTCTAGCAATCTAATCTGCAATGCCTCATAGAGCATTATAAAACAGCAGAAGGGTGAGAAAAACAATCATAATAACAATGCATATAATCATATATTTCAACACAAAAGTATACACATAACACATTCTCACCATTCTACCATTCCACGTAAACATATACATCTTGCATAATTCACCCATCCAATCAAGACCCGACAATACCACGCATCACATAACTGGGAATGATAGCATAGTCATTCTACCCCAATACATACTTCACTAGGAACGACAACATAGTCATTCTACCCTGGTACACCTCTCATTAGGAATGACAACATCGTCATTCTACCCCAATGAATATCCCACTAGGAATGACAACATAGTCATTCTACCCTAGTAGACACCACACTAGGAACGACATCAACGTCATTCTACCCCAGTGCACACCTCATTAGGAATGACAACATAGTCATTCTACCCCAATGAGTATCCCACTAGGAATGACAACATAGTCATTCTACCCTAGTGGACACGACAACTCAAATGTACATCACTAGGAACGACATATAGTCATTCTACCCTAATGAGTACGACCAAAACATTAATACCTCACTAGGAATGACATATAAGCCATTCTACCCCAATGAGTATTCTAACACAATTGGAATCCATTTCACACACCAAATATTACTATTATAGTAATCCCATGATAATCAATACCTTACCATTCATCTTGCCGTGGATCTACGCCACAGAGGCCGCCATATCATACATTAATCATACACTCGAAACCACATACATTGATACTTACTTAAACAATGTATTTATCACTAACTACAACCCACGACAAATAACATTTCGTCATTTACACCCATATCAATTCACATCAAGAATTACTCACCATCAACCACAACAATCCATCATCACAACATCTCATAGCATAATACACATCAATTATGCACACTTACACCGACAAAAGTCGACAATCGACACTAGTCACCTTTTCCGACATAATTAAATCGGCTAACAAATTCCAAAACATCATAATAAGAAAGTACAGCTCAATAGCTCTCCAATGCATCAAACCACACCTCAAACCGAACCATAGATCAAAAGTTATGCAGAAAACAAAAATACACGAACAGCACTGTTCGCTGGGCGAACCTCCCTCGCGAGCATTCGCTAGCTCCTTCGCTAGGCGAACATCCCTCGCGAGTATTCGCTATCTCCTTCGCTAGGCGAATGCTCCAGCGAACCAACTGTTTGCTAAAAACAGACACAAAGTTCGCTAGGCGAACCCCCTAGCGAACCAAGGCAGCAACTACCAACATTCAAAACACCCAAACTTCGCTAGGCGAACACTCTAGCGAACCTTCGCTCACGCCTTCGCTAAGCGAATACCCGCAGCGAACCTTCGCTACCCTTCGCTGAATGGTTCGCTAGGCGAACCTGCGAAAACTCAGAATCTTTTAGCGCTGTTGAAAACCCAAAAATGATATTTTTCAGTCCAAACCATTTCCAAAACAACATATATCAGTCATAATCTATTCTAATCATGTCAACAAGCAATCTACCACATTGACGTCGATTTCCAACCGCTAAACCATCGATTCTACTCATTTTATCGTTTTCGACCTAGAAGTGAAAAACATGGAAAGCAAGAGAATCATCCAAACACATACCTACATAATCATATACAAGCATAGTATAATCGAGTTTCGCACCCTTACCCGATTAAATCGATTCCTAGAAGTTGTTTTCTTTTATTCCTAGCTTTTTCCTCTTTTTCTCTCTTTTCTCTTCTTTCCCTTCTCTTTTCTTCTTCTCCTTTTCTTTCTCTTACTATTTTCTTTCTTTTCTAATTCTCTCTATTTCTATTTCTTTCTCTTTTTCTTTACTAACTTAGTAAATAATTAGGGAAAAGACTAAAATACCCTTACTCTCAATTATCTCATAAACGATCCCAAAATGCGATAAAATATAATAACAGTACAAAACAACATATTATCACACCAAAGTCATAAATAAAAATAATATAATACTCAAAATAATTAAATCGACTCGATTAGATAAAATGATCGAAACTGGGGCGTTACAACTCTCCCCCACTTGGAAATTTTCGTCCTCGAAAATATAACCGAGACGAACAACTCCAGACACGACTCTCGCATCCGACTAACAAACCAACATGCCAACAAAAGGCGCACCACGAATAACACCACTGGCAAACCACCTTGCTAACAGCAGATATGAAAACGACACGACAACGACGACAACAACACCGACAAGATGCAAAGCCCATACAATGCACTTGACGACCAACTCACAACTCAAGGAATACCCAGAACACAACTCACAGGTTCACTCTTGAACTAAAACACAACAAGATCGTTACCATCACCGTAGGTAACCCACCTCTAATTCCTCACACAGGAATTAGCTACTCGCACTCGGACCAACACAATGGAAACGAGGCAACAACCCAAACAAGAACATAAAGTTCCACGACACGACAAGGTCTCAACAACATCAACAAAACCAGAACACCAAGCTCGTTGTCACACAACCTTATCACATCGATACCACGATTCACCAATCGTACATATAACCAAAACATCCATCTACTTAGTATCCCATGAATACCATTCAAACCTTTCACCTAACACTTCCATTCCGAAACATCCATTAGTCTCCTCATTTCTACAGATTTCCAATGTTCCACCTAAAACTCTTACAAGTCACACACGTATATACGAAATGTGCCATATCACGCTTCCGTTGCGCACTCTGATGACTTGTAACTATTAAGTCTCCCAATCTCAAGCCCAAAGTCTAACTCTTTCACATACTTCCCTAAAACCACTGTTCACTTTTAATATTTCAGTCACACATTATTTCGCGTTATCTCCCACACCGGACATAAGCCTCTGAACTGCTCGAACCACTCTAATTCTCGGACCACCAAAACAGACATACCTAGAAACTTCCGACTTAACTCCTCAGACACAACAATAACTCTTCCCAAAGGATAATTCAAGCCAAATTCATAACTCGTCACGAATTCTAACCATTCTCGTTGCCTCTATTCATTCAAACCAACCCAGTACTCAATATTCGTGTAATTACCAAATACTTCGAATCTAACATCATAAAGTTAATACTTCTAATATCCCAACATAATACAACTGCCAAAAATCCCAATTTCCACAATAATACTGATCCTTCCTCGACTTCCCAAATGTCGAAGAACACAAGTCACAACTTAAACAAATCCCTACTCTTATCAAACATTCCAACAATTGTAATTCTAATCCACCTCAACCAAACCAAGTCAGTTACCTAATTCCTGAAAGTGAATACTTATTCTCAATCGCCACTCCATACCCATGTCCGTAATCCATACCCAATTCCTTCTCTTGACAATCCAAATTCCAATCTATTATAACAACCAACCAAAAGGACTCTCAATGACTTCACCACTTAACCACATACTAGAACCTCTAATCCATCTCATCCTCTGATATAAGAATTCTCATCGACTCAACAATGCACCCTGTGACCAACTCCGTACATTTCAAATAATCCATTCCGCACCACTATCAAAGCTGGAAAGACACGTCCATTCCATCCAACATAATTCCCGTCTGTTATCAACAAGAGAATAAGGGTGATCAGTTCCTCAATTTGTCAATAGACAGCCGACAATCATGATGAGGCATAAACCGTCTCCACCAAACTATAATAGCATCCTTACATCCTATGCACAAAACTACCTAAGGCACGAATCCTTAGTTAACGTAAACCTTACTTCCGCATCCCTTCTTGAACTAGAAACCACACTTATAACCTTGCAATACATGACACCTTGAGCCAGCGCCCTACACCTGAAACAACATGGAGAAGTCAGTTTTATTTAATCGAGTCTATTTGATTATTTTATTATTATATTATTTTATTCTTGACTTTTATTTGGCAATATAGTATTTTTCATCGATGTTTATGTTTTATCGCATTTTGAGAGCGTTTGGGAGATATTTGAGCTGAGGGGTAAAATGGTCATTTTGAGGGATTAAATATTTTAGAAAAATTAGATATTTTTATAAAGATTTGAGAGAAAAGAGAGTATTTTAAGGTAACTCTAATAATTGATCAATTGGTATTAGAAGACAAAATATCAATTGAAGATATTTAACCCTATTGGATTTATATTATATAATAAGTATTATATATATATATATATATATATATATATATATATATATATATATATATATATATATATATATATATATATATATATATATATATTTGGTTAGAAAGAGAGTTAGAAAAGAAAGAAGAAAAAACAGAAAACAGGAAGAGAAGGAAAACGTGGGGAGAAGAGAGAAAAGAGGAAAATCGGGGGAACTCCGTTTCGAGCGCGAATAATCGGGTAAGGGTGAGAAGTTTCAATTATATCTTGTTTGTGTATGTATATGTGTTGTTTGTTGTGAATGTTTTGGTTGTTTTACAATGTTTTCTCTTTTGATAAATTGGGATCAAATCGATAGAAATCGATGTTTTCACGGATGAATTTCGAAATAAATTGCGTAGATTAGTCGTATGAGGTTAGGCCGAGATTATAGAAACTCGTTTGGTTGAAATCGGTTGATATTGTGAGTTTTGACATTTTTGGGTTTGGAGAATGTGAGATTTTGGTGGAAAATAAAAGTCGTGGAATCGGGTTTTTCTTGATCCTAATATGTTGGTATGTATTTATGTGATATTACCATGTATTTATTAGGAAGAAAGTAATTGAATCGGTCGGGTTTCGGGCGATTACGCAGCTGTACCAGAATGTAACAGAATTTCTGGTTTTGTGCGCAGTCGTACGGACGCGTGCTGTAGGTGGAAAATTCTGTTTTGGAAAAACTTCGGAAATTCATATCTCTTGAACCGTAAGTCGGTTTTGATCCCCGTTCGAAGTGTTGGGAAGCTAACGAGATGTTCTTTCTAGGAAAAATAGTTTTGAGGTCTGAACCTAGTCCAATCGGTACAGTTTTTTCGAACCGTTTCGTAGTGTCGGGCGTCCGGTTTATGTTTTTGGGTTATTTTGAAATAATCATATCTTCTTCGTTGTTTATCCGATTTAAGTGTTCTTTATATGGATGTGAAGCTAAAAATATGTTCTATGATTTGGTGAGGAAAAATATGATTTTTAGCCTACTTTTGGCCGACTTTACCGATTAATCGTGAATAGTTGTTTTTGATGAAATGTTGTGATGATGGTTTGTGGCTTTATGGCAATAATTGTGTTGATGTGAATATATATGATAAGTATTGGTGATGATGGTTTGTGGTGTTATGGAGGAATAAATGTGTGTTTTGGGTTTTGATTTCAATGTGCGATAATGATGTGTTGTGAGTAGCATTTGATATATGAATTCCTTGTGGAAGTGATTGTGATTGCATAATTGTTGTGGTTTGTGGTTTGTAATGAAAATGCATGTGGTGACATGTTGTGAAATGAATATGCACGTGATATTGTTGTGATGATGATTTGTGGCCTTACGGCAAGAAAATGCGATACGTGGTAATTGTTGATTTATGCATGATTATGGATGTGTATGTGGGTGCAATGTGAATGTCATGAGTCATTGTATGCCAAACATCATAATATGCATTGTTGAAACGTCCTGAGTGGCGGTTTGATTCTCGAGGGAATCTGTTATAACATCGTGTGCCTCGAAAATATGAGGCGATGCCTGAGGACTGAAAGCGATGAATCTGCTATAACATCGTGTGCCTCGAAAATATGAGGCGATGCCTGAGGACTTAAAGCGGTGGTTATAGACGATTGTGGGCTTCTTTGGAGACTTAAAGCAATCCTTAACGTCGTGTGCCTCGAAAATATGAGGCGCTGTCTGAGGACCTAAAGCGACGGGTGAACATCGTAGGCCCGACGGGGTGTTACTTGAGATTCTCAGTAACGAGCGATGGTTCCAATAGTTCCTGAGTGAACTGGTTTTGAGAAATGTTGGAAGTCGGTACCGCATGGCATTTGCATAGAGTCATTGTGTCGGTCTCTGTGCATTTGCATAAATCATGGATGCATTATGTGTGGAAAATCATGATTTGATTGATTATGTGATTATGTTGGAATAATTGATATATGCTATGTTGTTGGAAATGTTAGAAATATGTTAAGTATACGTGGCGTGCTATATGTATCGATATGTGATGCTTGTGGTGAGAATAACTGTGTATGTGAGTTTTATGTGTTTTTGCATATTATTATGCAATCTTGGTTTAGTTGTTATTTCTCACCCTTCTGCTGGAATATGCTTTTTATGGCATAGTGCAGATTGTCAGCTTTAGAGGCTTGGAGGCTTTTGTGGAGATTAGTCATCCGTTCCGTTGTCGGTCGTGGTGTCTGCTCTGATACGTAGCACGGGAGTTGGGGAACGATTATGTTATATGTATATAATTGTTGAATATATTTTGTATTTATATTTTGATGTTCTAAAACCATTTATTTGTAAAACAAGTCGGTTATGGATCTTTCCGCTTTATTCCATAATTGACATTTCCTTTATTGTGGAAAAAGTTTCCCCTTTGAGGGTACTCTATTTTATGCTATGTATCAAATTTATGAGCAGGGATTGTATTTTGTTCATTTAAGTGTGACATCCCTGTTTCCTGTCGGAAAGATAAATTTTTAGTTACTCTGATTTTATTTATGTATTATGTATTCGCGATGGGATTTGGGGTGTTACATTAGTGGTATCAGAGCAGGTCGGTCCGTCCGGCCAAGTTGTTGAGTCAGTTGGTGTGACAGTTGAATACTGTCGTTGTTGTTTGTCCCTTAGTACGTGATAGGTGTGTGGAACACTGTCAGTACTTTCTGGTTTTCTATTCCGTTGTCTGCAGGAGTTATAATGAGATAAGTGGGGGAGAAGTTGGAACTTCTCCAAGTTGCTTCAGGTGGAGCGTTGGCTCAGTGTGTTGTGAATTGCAAGAGTGTAAGTGTTGTTTGGACAGTGTTGTTTCCGATTCCGGAGGGAATGCGGAGGTAAGGTTTATGTCAACTAAGGATTTGTGTCTTAGGTAGTTTTGTGTACAGGATGTAAGAAATGCTATTATAAGTTTGGTAAAGACGGTTTATGTAACACCCCTTTCTATACCCCCAAATAATTAATTAAATCATTTAGGCACGTATTGAAAATTTCATCAGAGTATAATTGCAAACACGGCATAAAAAGGTATGTCACATTATGCTTGAAATTAAAACACATACAACACCTGCTCAAAATGATATGCAACAGTGGGGTAACTTTCAACAATCAAGGATCTCAGTCCTTATACCCACATGTTAACATTTAGAATAAAAGCGGAAACATCTAAACATTGATTAAAAAAACATATATACATATATATATATATCATACTCCAATAGTAGTCACCAATATCATTCATGTTTACATAAACATTCATCAGCTAGATACATGTACAAAAGTATCACAAAAGCTCATAAACACATCCTAGCTACCCGGTGCTACATATCAGAGCCAGACGACCAAAAAGGAAATGAAGCCACGCTTCACAAAAGACCACCAGATACCTAATCTGCAATGCCTCATAGAGCATCATAAAACAGCAGAAGGGTGAGAAATATTATCATAATAACATTGCATATAATTATATATCTCAACATATAATACACATATACCACATTCTCACCACAACTCGTCACTATGCATATATATATACATATAACACCAAGCATATACCATAAATCAAATACACGGCATAACAATCCGTAATTAACGCATCCTTCACATAGGCATATTCATTCATGCTCAAATACATGTATCCCCAATACATCTCAATTCATCACCATTCATTCAACACAACACACATACATGTTTATTCACCAATGTATCATTACAAAGATACAACTCTTATCGCCATTCATCACATCTTACTCAATATACATCGCAAGGCATATATATATATACAAAACCAAGCATATTCATCACAATGCTTATCATTCAACATAAATACATATATTCATGTTCATTCATCAATGCACATATACAAAGATGACCAATGCAAATCATAGAGACCGACTCACGACTCTATGCAAATGCAATGCGGGTACCGACTCATTTCATCTCAAGTTCAATTGAAGAACTTATTGGAACCATCGCTCGTTACCAATGTAACTCCCCGTCGGGCATACGATGTTCCCCGTCGCTTTCGGTCCTCTTTGTATAAGGCTCACGACATTTATGGATTGCTTTCGGTCCTCTTTGTATAAGGCTCACAATCCGATCGCTTTCGGTCCTCTTTGTATAAGGCTCACGATCGTCTATAACCATCGCTTTCGGTCCTCTTATTTTTAAGGCTCGCGATATATCAAATCGCTTTCAGTCCTCTTATTTTTAAGGCTCACGATGTTATAGCAGATTCTCTCTGGAATCAAACCGTCGCTCACACCCTACACGGGCACACGACGTTACAGCGGATTCTCATTAGAATCACACAACACAAGAATGCACACCATGATGCTTCACATACAACATGACTCATGACACTCTTGACATGCATACATATTCACAATATAGTCATGCATTCATCACACACAATCCACATACATTCACATCAATTGTGCCAAACGGCAACCGAACGTTTTCACAAATAACCAAACAATTCGATTTACGGTTTACCGAAAAAGTCGGTTAAAAGTCGGCTAAAAATAATATTTTCCATCATCATCAAAAATTACTCATCCATATCTTCGATTCGATATAAAGAACACTTAAATCTGATAAACAACGAAGAAGATATGTATATTTCAAAATAACGCAAAAACATAAACCGGAGGCCCGATACTACGAAACGGTTCGAAAATACTGTTCCAATTGGACCAGGTTTAGACCTAAAAACCATTTTTCCTAGAAAGAACATCTCATTAGCTTCCCAACGCTTCGAACGGGGGTCAAAACCGACTTACGGTTCAAGAGTTATGAATTTCCGAAGTTTTCCCGACAAACCAGAATTTTCTGATTCAGCACAGTATGTATCGATACATAGGCTTATGTATCGACGCATAGAGGCCACATGTATCGATACATAGCACGCATGTGTCGACGCATGCTGTAGTGAAAATGCTGTTTTCTCAAATTTCTTCAGTATGTATCGACGCATAAGGGTTATGTATCGATACATAAACCATTTCGTATCGATACATAGCTGTTATGTATCGATTCATAGCCCTGTTTTTCTCAAAAATCAGATTTCTCAAATTACACCCTTGCTGTAACTTTTCCAAATGCCCGAAAACTCGACTAAATCGAACATTTTCCCCGAAACAAACATATACGCGCAACCACCAAATACATAAGAACAATTTAGAACACATAAACGAAATTTCTACGACGTTCGATTTTTCGATTAAATTTCAACCTTTCAAAAACCAGAATTTTCAAACATCGCCAAATCGAATAAAAAGCACGATATACGACGACCTAACCTTACTCGATACAACTACGTAATTTATTTCGAATTCTAACTGTGAAAACATCGGTTTCTATCGATTTCCTACAATTCGACCTAAACGGAAACAACAACGGAAACATACCGAAAACTAACCGAAACATAACCAAACTTCATGAAACTTTAAACAGCAGCTCACAAACATATAACCAACCAACACATGTATTTATACGACTTTTCGACCGTAAAAACATCGGTTTCTATCGATTTCGTCAAATACGGCATAAACGGAAACATATGGAAAACCAACCAAAACATCCACACAAAACACATACATAATCATACACAAAGTTAGGATAACAATATTTCACACCCTTGCCCGATTAAATCGACTCCGAAAGATTGATCTTGGTGATTTTCCACACTTTTCTCTTTGCTCTTCTCTTTTCTCCTCTCTTTTCCTTCTTCTTCTCTTTTTCTCTCAAAATTCTGTTTTTCTCTCTTTCTCACCTCTAACTTTCTATTTTAATAAAACAAATATCTATCCCCACAAAAAGACCAAAAGACCCCTACACTCAAATATCTCGCAAACGCTCTCAAAACGCGACAAAATATAATCACGATGAAAAATAACATTTTTCTAAATAAAAGTCGAAAATAAAATAATCAAAACGACTCGATTAATTAAATAAGACAAAACCGGGGCGTTACAGTTTATGCCCCATCGTGATTGTCGGCTGTCTATTGACAAATTGAGGAACTGATCACCCTTAATCTCTTGTTGATAGCAGACGGGAATTATGTTGGATGGAATATACGGGTCTTTTCGGTTTTGATAGTATGTGCAATGAATTGTTTGGAATTAAGAAAACGAATACGGATTATTTTGATGAGTCGATGAAGAGGCTAATATCGGAAGATGAGACGGATTAGAGGCTTTGGTATGTTGGTTCAGTATGAAGTTTTGAGAGTGAATGATTGGGCATCGTTAATGGTGGTTCTCAGAGAGAAGAGTGTGAACTCAAATTGAACGAAGGTGATGAGTTGAGGTTTGGCTCTGCTAAGTAAGTAGAAGAACTTTTAGGAAGTGAAACTCAGATGGAAAGAGTGGTTGGAAGATTTACTGGAAAATGGATTTGTGAGACCAAGTGTGTTGTCTTAGAGAGCCCCAGTATTGATAGTAATACAAGGAACTGATGATTGAATGGAATAACAAGCATGATGTGTATGAAGGAATTGAGACTATGGAAATCAAACTTCGAGTTCCAGAGAGGTTTGGAGTTTTTGGAATTTTAAAGCATTAATGAAAATTTTGAGAAAACCTTAAGTGTGGATGTACTATTTGAGAGTTCTTTTGGATTGGTTGTTGCTACACGTTGGGATTTATGGAATTTGGATTGTTAAGAGGAGAAATTGTGTATGGATTACGGACAGTTGAATAAGGTAACGATTGAGAATAAGTGTTCACTTTCGGGAATAGATGATTGGAATGGTTTGGTTGAGTTGGAGTGAACTTGCAATTGTTTGGCCCGTTTGATAAGGATAGTGAATTGTGTGAGTTGAGGCTTGATCGATTTAATGTGACTGGTTATGGTTGTTATCATCGGAATAGGTTGTTATTTGCTCGATGAAGCTTGTATGTGAGTCTGGACAAGTTTGGATGAGGTTTGGTTTGTTTGGACATTACAACGTGCAGTGATGTTGTTCGGTGATAGTAATGCGTCTGTAATGTCTGTGGAGTATATGAATCGTATCTTCCATATTTAATTGGATAAGTTGTAGTGGTTTTGATTGAGGATATTCGAATCTGTTATAAACTCAGAAGAAGAACCGGTAGAGTGTTTGAGATTTGAATCACAAGTGTTGGAAAGAGACAAAGTTTTATGCTAAGTTATTCAAGTGAGAATTTTGGTTGAAAAGGTTAGTTTTCTTGGATATGTTATTTCTGGTGATGGTATTTTTACGGATCCATCGGAAGTAGATGTAGTTCTTCATGAGAGGCTCCGAAGTTGGTTAAGGAGAGTAGAAACTTTTGGGCTCAGTTGGTTGTTACAGAAGGCTATGGAAGACTTTGCTAAGTTCGTACTTCTGTTATCTCAGTTGACTTGCAAAGGGTGAGTAATTTGTTTTGGATGTTCGCTGTGAGTAAGTTTTGGTGAGCTGAAGTAGAAGTTGTTTACGGCTCCAGTTTTGATTCTGTGGGATCCTAATAAACCGTTTGTGAGGTATTGTGAAGTGTCTCTGAAGAGGGTAGTCATTGTGTTAATGCAAGAAAGTAAAGTCGTGGCTTATGCTTTACGACAATTGAGGATTTATAAAAGGATCTATACTATTCTGGATTTGGAATTGGTTGCGGTCGTATTGTGTTGGAAATTTGGAGGTATTATTTTTATGGTTCTCAGCTCGAAGTGTTTGGTAATCGCAAGAGTTTAAAGTACCTGGTTGGTTTGAAGGAATCGAGTATGAGACAATGAGGATGGTTAGAATTTGTGACGAGTTATGAATGTGGTTTGGACTATCCTTCGGGAAAGGCTAATGTTGTGCCCGAAGAGTTAAGTTGGAAGTTTTTACACATGGTTGTTTTGATGGTCCGATGATTAGAATTATTTGAGCAGTTCAGAGACTTGTGTCTGGTGTGTGAGATAACACAATAGAGTGTGAGGTTGGGTATATTAAAGTGAACAGTGATTTTTGGTGAATATGAGAAAGAGTTAGATTTCGGACGTAAGACTGGTAGTTTTGATGGTTACGAGTGATTAGAATGCGCAGCGGAAGAGTGATGTGACACGTTTTGTAATTGCGTGTGGGATTTGTAAGAGTTCATAAGTTGCATATTGGAAATATGTAGAAATGATGAGACCTTTGGACGTTTCAGAATGGAAGTGTTAGCTGAAAGGTTTAAATGTTATCCATGGGCTACTATGTAAATGGATGTTTTGATTTTATGTTCGATTGGTGAATCGTAGCATTGTTGTAGTATGGTTGTGTGACAAGGATGTTGGTGTTCTGGTTTTGTTGATGTTGTTGAGACCTTGTGGTGTCGTGGAACTTTATGTTCTTGTTTGTGTTGATTGCCTCGTTTCCATGGTGATGGTTCGAGTGTGTGTAGCTAATTCCTGTGTGGGGAATTAGGGGAGTGTTACCTAGGGTAGGGTAACGATCTTGTTGTGTTTCGGTTCTAGAGTGAACCTGTGTGTTGGTATCTTGGCTTTTCTTTGAGTTGTGAGTTCGTCGTCAAGTGCATTGTATGGGCTTTGCATCTTGTCGTTGTAGTTGTCGTCGTCGTTGTATCTGTTGTTAGCAAGGTGGTTTGTCAGTTGTGTTATTCGTGGTGTGCCTTTGGTTGGCATGTTGGTTTGTTAGTCGGATGCGAGAGTCGCGTCCGGAGTTGTTCGTCTCGTTATATTTTCGAGGACGAAAATGTCTAAGTGGGGGAGAGTTGTAACGCCCCAGTTTTGGGTCAGTTTTATTTAATCGAGTCTATTTGATTATTTTATTATTATATTATTTTAGTCTTGACTTTTATTTGGCAATATAGTATTTTTCATCGATGTTTATGTTTTATCGCATTTTGAGAGCGTTTGGGAGATATTTGAGCTGAGGGGTAAAATGGTCATTTTGAGGGATTAAATATTTTAGAAAAATTAGATATTTTTATAAATAGAGATTTGAGAGAAAATAGAGTATTTTAAGGTAACTCTAATAATTAATCAATTGGTATTAGAAGGCAAAATATCAATTGGAGATATTTAACCCTATTGGATTTATATTATATAATAAGTATTATATATATATATTTGGTTAGAAAGAGACTTAGAAAAGAAAGAAGAAAAAACAGAAAACAGGAAGAGAAGGAAAACGTGGGGAGAAGAGAGAAAAGAGGAAAGTCGCGGGAACTCCGTTTCGAGCGCGAATAATCGGGTAAGGGTGAGAAGTTTCAATTATATCTTGCTTGTGTATGTACATGTGTTGTTTGTTGTGAATGTTTTGGTTGTTTTACAATGTTTTCTCTTTTGATAAATTGGGATCAAATCGATAGAAATCGATGTTTTCACGGATGAATTTCGAAATAAATTGCGTAGATTAGTCGTATGAGGTTAGGCCGAGATTACAGAAACTCGTTTGGTTGAAATCGGTTGATATTGTGAGTTTTGACATTTTTGGGTTTTGAGAATGTGAGATTTTGGTGGAAAATAAAAGTCGCGGAATCGGGTTTTTCTTGATCCTAATATGTTGGTATGTATTTATGTGATATTACCATGTATTTATTCGGAAGAAAGTAATTGAATCGGTCGGGTTTCGGGCGATTACGCAGTTGTACCAGAATGTAGCAGAATTTCTGGTTTTGTGCGCAGTCGTACGGACGCGTGCTGTAGGTGGAAAATTCTGTTTTGGAAAAACTTCGGAAAGTCATATCTCTTGAACCGTAAGTCGGTTTTGATCCCCGTTCGAAGCGTGTGCCCATGTGGGGTGTGACCGATGATTATAGACGATCGTGTGCCCATGTGGGGTGTGAGCGATGATTATAGACGATCGTGTGCCCATGTGGGATGTGAGCGATCGGGTCGTGTGCCCGTGTGGGGTGTGAGCGATCCATAAACGTCGTGTGCCCGTGTGGGGTGTGAGCGATGGGGAACATCGTATGCCCGACGGGGAGTTACAGTGATGTAACAAACGATGGTTCCAGCAGAGTTCCTGAGTGAACTAGTGATAAGTCGGTACCGCATATGTAATTGCATAGAGTCGTTTTGTCGGTCTCTTGCATTTACATGAATCATGATTGTATTGTTATATGTGGAAAGTCAAGATTGATTATTTGTGTGGAAAATGGTGATGTACATTTTTGATAAATGTATTGTGCATGTTTGATATGCATTGATAAATGGTTGGTTTTATGATTGAGCTTATGATAAGCCTTTGGAAATTGTTGTGCAATTGTGTTGGATGTAGAGAATTGTAAATGATATGTTTTGTGTATAAACGTATGCATTGTATGAGAATAGGTGATTATGTGCATGAATGATATGCTTGGGTTGTGATATATGTTATATAATGGAATTGGTGAGTAATGGTGTATGTGGTAATAAATGTGTTATGTGTATTTTTATGTTGAAATATATAATTATATGCATCGATATTATGATAATGTTTCTTACCCTTCTGCTGTTTTATAATGCTCTATCAGGCATTGCAGAGTAGGTTGCTGAAGGTATTTTGTGAAGCTTAGGACTTCATTTCTTTTGGTCGGTCGGCTCTGATATGTAGCACCGGGTAGCTAGGATTACATGATTATTTTGTGATACATTTTGTATATGTATCTTGACTTGAATTGTTTATGTAAACATGATTCCGTGTTGACGGATAGTATTTGATATATATATATATATATATATATATATATATATATATATATATATATATGATGTTATTCAGTATTTAGATGTTTCCGCTTTTATTCTAAATATTGAGATGTGGGTGTAAGGACGAAGTTCCTCTGTGTAAGTTACGCCACTGTTGCATATCTCTGTTGAGCAGGTGTTGATTGTTTTAATTTCAAGTATAATGTGACATGCTTCTTTTATGCCATGCTTTGTAATTATACTCTGATGAAATTTTTAATATATGCCTAAATGATTAATATGTGATTATTTGGGGGTATAGAAGGGGGTGTTACATTAAGTGGTATCAGAGCCAGTGTTGAGTCAGTTTGTGTCTGTCTTGTTGTTGTTGTTGGTTGAACTGTTGTTTAACCGTGTTGTCGTTGTGGAGAATGATCAGAATATGGCTAGTAGGAACGACAATGTTATTGCTGCTGCCATGGAGTCTATGGCTAGAGCCGTGCAAGGTGCAGCGAACGTGAATGCGAATGATGAGTTTAGAAAGAATCAACCGTCGGTCTTCAAGGGAAGATTTGATCCGGATGGTGCTCAGATATGGTTGAAGGAAATTGAAAGGATTTTCCGAGTTATGAACTGTGCGGAAGAGAACAAGGTAAGGCTAGTAACTCACATGCTGAAGGAAGAAGCCGACGATTGGTGGGTCGGTATGCGTCAGGTTCTTGAGATTGATGAGGAGGGAATTACTTGGTATTTGTTTCGTACTGAGTTTCTAAGGAAGTATTACCCTGAACATGTTAAGGGAAAGAAGGAGATGGAATATCTAGAATTAAAGCAAGGTAGTATGTCCGTTGCGGACTATACTGCGAAGTTTGTGGGATTGGTACAATTTCATCCTCACTATGCGGCGATTACTGCTGAGTTTTCCAGATGTGTGAAGTACGAGAATGGTCTACGCCCTGAGATTCAGCAAGCCATTGGTTATCAGAGGATTAGAAGGTTTTCCGACTTGGTGGAATGTAGTAGAATCTTCGAGGAAGATAGCAAAGCTCGTTCTACTCACTACAAGAGTATGAATGAGAGAAAAGGGAAACAACAAGCTCGTGGTGGTCCTTATGTGACACCCGTTGATAAGGACAAGCATAAGAGTAACTTTGAGAAGAAGTCGAGTGGAGGGGGTTCTAGTGCTCCGAAATGTTTCAAATGTGGAGAGATTGGTCATAAATCATTGGAATGTAGGAAGACTCTTGAGAAGTGTTCCAACTGTGGAAACTTGGGGCATGCTGTCGCCGATTGTAGAAGGAACAGGGTGAAGTGTTACAATTGTGGGGAATCGGGTCACATTAGTACTAATTGTGCTAAGCCGAAACAAGCTCAAGCGGGCGGAAAAGTGTTTGCATTGGCGGGTACGGATACTACTGATGCGGATCGTTAGACTACAGGTACTTGTCTTATTAAGGGTATGCCTTTAGTTGCTATTGTTATTATCGGAGTGACTCATTCGTTTATTTCACATGAGTGAGTGAAGCGTTTGAATTTGTTGTTTGTTCCTTAGTACCTGATGGGTGTGTGAAACACCGTCAGTACTTTCTGGGTTTCCTGTTCGGTGGTCAGCAGGTGTTAGGATGAGATAAGTGGGGGAGAAGCTGGTACTTCTCCGTGTTTCCTCAGGTGTGGAGCGTTAACTCGGTGTGTTGTGGATTGTGAGATCGTAAGTGTTATTTAGACAGAATAGTTTCCGGTTTTAGGAAGGATACAGAGGTAAAATTTATGTCGACTAAGGATTTGTGCCTTAGGTAGTTTTGTGCACGGGATGTAAGAAAGGCTATTATAGTTTAGTGAAGATGGTTTATGCCCCATCATAGTTGTCGGCTGTCTATTGACAAATTGAGGAACTGATCACCCTTAATCTATTGTTGATAGCAGACGGGAATTGTGTTGGATGGGATAGACGTATCTTTCCGGCTTTAATAGTGAAATGGAATACATTGTTCGGAATTAATGAACTATTATGGATTGATTTTGATGAGTTGATGAAGGTTTTCATATTTGAAGATGAGACAGATTAGAAGTTTTAGTATGTTGGGAAGCCATTAAGAGAGTATGATTGAGTATTATTATTGGTTGTTTTCAGAGTTGTTGGTAACAAAAGGAAAAGATGATTGCACTAGATAATGAGCATGCGGTGTATGAGGGAATTTATGAGACTTGGGATGTCAAGGGAAGAAATTGTATATGAATTGTTGAGAAATGAATAAGGTGACGATTGAGAATAAGATAACTAGGATGGTTTGGATCATTTGATGGAAGTAGTGATTTGGTTGGGTCGTGGCTATGGTTTTCAGCATTTGAGAATTCATGAAAGGATTAGTACTATTGTGGAGTTGGAATTGGTTACGGTTGTGTTGTGTTGGAATATTGGAAGTACTATCTTTATAATTTTGAAATTCGAAGTGTTTAGTGATTTAGAGAGTATTGAGTACTTGTTTGGTCCGAAGGAATAGAGTATGAGACAACAAAGACGATTAAAATTCATGGCGAGTTATGAATTTGGTTTGGTTTTGGGAGAGGCAGTTGTTAGGCCTAGTGTGTAAGTCGAAAATCTTTATGTATGTCGGTTTTGATGGCAAGAGAGCTAGAATCGTTGAGCAGTTCAGAGACTTGTACCTAGTGAGAGAGGGTTAGACTTTGGAAGCGAGATTGATGGACTCGATAGTTTTGAGCAATCAGAGTGCGTAGTGGAAGCGTGATGTGATCCATTTTGTATGAATGTGTGAGACTTGTAAGAGTTCATAAGTTGGACATTGGAGACATGTTGGAATGATGAAATTATTGGACGTTCCAGAATGGAAGTGTTAAGTGAAAGGTTTAAATTTATTTCGTGGACTACAATGTAGATGGATGTGTTGGTGATATGTTCGATTGGTGAATCGTAGCATAGATATGTGAACAAGGAGGTTGGTCTTGTGGTTATGTAGGAGTTTGTGAACGATGTTGTGTCATGGAACTTCCTGTCCTTGTTTGTGTTGTTGCCTCGTCTCCATTGTATTGGTTCGAGTGCGAGTAGTTAATTCCTGTGTGAGGAATTAGTATTGTGTTACCTACGGTGATGGTAACGATCTTGTTGTGTTTCGGTTCAAGAGTGAACCTGTAAGTCGTGTTTGTGTATTCTTTGAGTTGCGAGTCGGTCGTCAAGTGCATTGTATGGGCTTTGCATCTTGTCGTTATTGTCATTGTGGTCGTGTTGTCATGGTTGTTGCTGTTAGCAAGGTGGTTTGTCAGTTGTGTTATTCATGGTGTACCTTTCATTGGCCTATTGTTTTGTTGGTCGGATGCGAGAGTTGTGTCCGGTGTTATTCGTATAAGTATATTTTCGAGGACGAAAATTCCTAAGTGGGGGAGAGTTGTAACGCCCCGATTTCGATTATTCCAATTTTTGTTGAGTCCTTTATTTAATTGAATGTTAAATTATTCTATTTATGACTTTCGTGTGATAATATGCTTTTATGCTATGTTATGATGTATTATCTCGTTTGAGAGCGTTTTCGGGAATTTTGGGCTTAAGGGCATTTTGGTCATTTTATAACTATTAATGAGTTACAGAAAATTAAGGAAGTAATTTGTAGAGGAAATTTATTAGAAAATGAATTAAGTGTAGAAATTGAAGTAGAGGAAATATTGTGTAGAAATAGAAAATAAGAGAATTGGGAGAGAAATAGAATTATGTGGTAAAAATAGAAATGAGAGAAAAAGAAAATAAAAGAAAAGAAATAGGAATAAGAGGAAGGAAATAGGAGAGAAATAGAAAAAGGGGAAATAGAAAGAAAAAGAAGAGAAAGAAAGAGGAAGAGGGAAAAAGAGAAAAAAAGAGGAAAAAGAGTGGAAATCATCAAGAACAAGAGCTAGATCATTTGGAATCCGGGTAAGGGTTAGAAACATTGTTATTTTGTTTATGTGTGTAGTTATGTATGTGTATGTTTGTGGATTGAAAGATTTTTATGAGTTTTTGGAAAACCCTAAATTGGTGAAATGTTGTTGATGATGATCCAAATGTGATTTTGTGTTTATAAATGTGCTTCTAATGATGTTTACATGTTGGGTAATGGTTTGGATGATGTCTATTGGAGTAGGACTGATTTTGATGGGGTTTTGGGTTGGGAGAAAACTCAGAACAGCGTTCTGGGAATTTCTGGTATCGCAGGTTCGCCTGGCGAAGCCTGGCGAATGGGCCAGCGAGGGCTCGCCAGCACTCGCCTGGCGAACGGATGAACATTTCTGGGCACGGGCACTCGCCTGGCGAAGGCCAGCGAGCAAGCCAGCGAAGGTTCACTGGGGCTCACCTGGCGAACTTAGGTTCCTTTTTCTTCTGCCATCATTCGCTAGCATTCGCCTGGCGAATGGTAGCGAATGCTGAAAAATTTTCAAAACTTGTTTCTTTCATAACTTTCAAACCGTGAATCCGTTTTTGATGCCGTTCGAAGTGTCGGTTATCTTTTGAATTGTACTTTCTCATGATGAGGAGTTTGAGGCTGTTGGCCGATTAAATAAAGTCGAGAATTCGTGAATAGTGTCATTTACTGACTTTTGTCGTTTTAAATGTGTATATTGGTTGTGTAACATACAATGTGGCATTGATATTAATGTGTATGCCTTGTATGATGTTGTGTAAT
Source organism: Lathyrus tuberosus (assembly GCA_022829125.1). NCBI lineage: Eukaryota > Viridiplantae > Streptophyta > Magnoliopsida > Fabales > Fabaceae > Lathyrus > Lathyrus tuberosus. The sequence continues at coordinate 2,202,071 of JALAZF010000446.1, forward strand.
GATAATGCATGTGATGACATGTTGTGATGATAAAGTGTGGCCGAAAGGCAAATGAATGTGATATGTTTTAATTGGTTTTATATGCATGTTTATGATTACATGTATGTGTGAAAATGAATTGCTTACGTGAAGTTCAATGTATGTTAATTGGTGGCCGTATGGCAAGAAAATGCATTGTTGGATTGATTTCTAATGCATGAATAAAGATGGTGAAATAATTCATATTGATGAATTGTATGTGATTGTAAGAGATGAATGCATGACAATGATTGTATACATGTATGCATTATAAGAATGTCTTGAGTCATTTTGTATGTGAAGCATATGATGTACATTCTTATGTTGAGTGATTCTAATGGGAATCCGTTGTAACGTCGTGTGCCCATGTGGGGTGTGAGCGATAGATTGGTTCCAGAGGGAATTCGCTATAACGTCGTGTGCCCATGTGGGGTGTGAGCGATGATTATAGACGATCGTGTGCCCATGTGGGGTGTGAGCGACGATTATAGACGATCGTGTGCCCATGTGGGGTGTGAGCGATGATTATAGACGATCGTGTGCCCATGTGGGGTGTGAGCGATGATTATAGACGATCGTGTGCCCATGTGGGATGTGAGCGATCGGGTCATGTGCCCGTGTGGGGTGTGAGCGATCCATAAACGTCGTGTGCCCGTGTGGGGTGTGAGCGACGGGGAACATCGTATGCCCGACGGGGAGTTACAGTGATGTAACAAGCGATGGTTCCAGCAGAGTTCCTGAGTGAACTAGTGATGAGTCGGTACCGCATATGTAATTGTATAGAGTCGTTTTGTCGGTCTCTTGCATTTACATGAATCATGATTGTATTGTTATATGTGGAAAGTCAAGATTGATTATTTGTGTGGAAAATGGTGATGTACATTTATGATAAATGTATTGTGCATGTTTGATATGCATTGATAAATGGTTGATTTTATGATTGAGCTTATGATAAGCCTTTGGAAATTGTTGTGCAATTGTGTTGGATGTAGAGAATTGTAAATGATATGTTTTGTGTATAAACGTATGCATTGTATGAGAATAGGTGATTATGTGCATGAATGATATGCTTGGGTTGTGATATATGTTATATAATGGAATTGGTGAGTAATAGTGTATGTGGTAATAAATGTGTTATGTGTATTTTTATGTTGAAATATATAATTATATGCATCGATATTATGATAATGTTTCTTACCCTTCTGTTGTTTTATAATGCTCTATGAGGCATTGCAGAGTAGGTTGCTGAAGGTATTTTGTGAAGCTTAAGACTTCATTTCTTTTGGTCGGTCGGCTCTGATATGTAGCACCGGGTAGCTAGGATTACATGATTATTTTGTGATACATTTTGTATATGTATCTTGACTTGAATTGTTTATGTAAACATGATTCCGTGTTGACGGATTGTATTTGATATATATATATATATATATATATATATATATATATATATATATATATATATATATATAAAGTTATTCAGTATTTAGATGTTTCCGCTTTTATTCTAAATATTGAGATGTGGGTGTAAGGACGAAATTCCTCTGTGCAAGTTACCCCACTGTTGCATATCTCTGTTGAGCAGGTGTTGATTGTTTTAATTTCAAGTATAATGTGACATGCTTCTTTTATGCCATGCTTTGTAATTATACTCTGATGAAATTTTTAATATATGCCTAAATGATTAATATGTGATTATTTGGGGGTATAGAAGGGGGTGTTACACTCTACATCCAACACAATTGCACAACAATTTCCAAAGGCTTATCATAAGCTCAATCATAAAATCAACCATTTATCAATGCATATCAAACATGCACAATACATTTATCATAAATGTACATCACCATTTTCCACACAAATAATCAATCATGACTTTCCACATATAACAATACAATCATGATTCATGTAAATGCAAGAGACCGACACAACGACTCTATGCAATTACATATGCGGTACTGACTCATCACTAGTTCACTCAGGAACTCTGCTGGAACCATCGCTTGTTACATCACTGTAACTCCCCGTCGGGCATACGATGTTCCCCGTCGCTCACACCCCACACGGGCACACGACGTTTATGGATCGCTCACACCCCACACGGGCACACGACCCGATCGTTCACATCCCACATGGGCACACGATCGTCTATAATCATCGCTCACACCCCACATGGGCACACGATCGTCTATAATCATCGCTCACACCCCACATGGGCACACGATCGTCTATAATCATCGCTCACACCCCCACATGGGCACACGATCGTCTATAATTATCGCTCACACCCCACATGGGCACACGATCGTCTATAATCATCGCTCACACCCCACATGGGCACACGACGTTATAGCGGATTCCCTCTAGAACTAATCTGTCGCTCACACCCCACATGGGCACACGACGTTACAACGGATTCTCATTAGAATCACTCAACACAAGAATGTACATCATTATGCTTCACATACAAAATGACTCAAGACATTCTTATAATGCATACATGTATACAAACATTGTCATGCATTCATCTCTTACAATCACATACAATTCATCAATATGAATTATTTCACCATCTTTATTCATGCATTAGAAATCAATCCAACAATGCGTTTTCTTGCCATACAGCCACCAATTAACATACATTGAACTTCACGTAAGCAATTCATTTTCACACATACATGTAATCATAAACATGCATATAAAACCAATTACAACATATCACATTCATTTACCTTTCGGCCATACTTTATCATCACAACATGTCATCACATGCATTATCATTACACAACATCATACAAGGCATACACATTAATATCAATGCCACATTGTATGTTACACAACCAATATACACATTTAAAACGACAAAAGTCGGTAAATGACACTATTCCCAAATTCTCGACTTTATTTAATCGGCCAACAGCCCCAAACTCCTCATCGTGAGAAAGTACAGTTCAAAAGATAACCGACACTTCGAATGGCATCAAAAACGGATTCACGGTTTGAAAGTTATGAAAGAAACAAGTTTTTAAAATTTTTCAGCATTCGCTACCATTCGCCAGGCGAATGCTAGCGAATGATGGCAGAAGAAAAAGGAACCTAAGTTCGCCAGGAGAGCCCCAGCGAACCTTCGCTGACTTGCTCGCTGGCCTTCGCCAGGCGAGTGCCCGTGCCCAGAAATGTTCAGCCGTTCGCCAGGCGAGTGCTGGCGAGCCCTCGCTGGCCCATTCGCCAGGCTTCGCCAGGCGAACCTGCGATACCAGAAATTCCCAGAACGCTGTTCTGAGTTTTCTCCCAACCCAAAACCCCATCAAAATCAGTCCTACTCTAATAGACATCATCTAAACCATTACCCAACATGTAAACATCATTAGAAGCACATTTATAAACACAAAATCACATTTGGATCATCATCAACAACATTTCACCAATTTAGGGTTTTCCAAAAACTCATAAAAATCTTTCAATCCACAAACATACACATACATAACTACACACATAAACAAGATAACAATGTTTCTAACCCTTACCCGGATTCCAAATGATCTAGCTCTTGTCCTTGATGATTTCCACTCTTTTTCCTCTTTTCTTCTCTTTTTCCCTCTTCCTCTTTCTTTCTCTTCTTTTTCTTTCTATTTCCCCTTTTTCGCCTTCTCTCCTATTTCCTTCCTCTTATTCCTATTTCTTTTCTTTTATTTTCTTTTTCTCTCATTTCTATTTTTACCACATAATTCTATTTCTCTCCCAATTCTCTTATTTTCTATTTCTACACAATATTTCCTCTAATTTAATTTCTACACTTAATTCATTTTCTAATAAATTTCCTCTACAAATTACTTCCTTAATTTTCTGTAACTCATTAATAGTTATAAAATGACCAAAATGCCCTTAAGCCCAAAATTCCCGAAAACGCTCTCAAACGAGATAATACATCATAACATAGCATAAAAGCATATTATCACACCAAAGTCATAAATAGAATAATTTAACATTCAATTAAATAAAGGACTCAACAAAAATTGGAATAATCGAAATCGGGGCGTTACACGCCTTGCACCACCCTATCCATTGCTTCCAAAGCAGCAGCCATTGCATTTTCGTTTCTACCAGCCATATTCTGATCCATCCAAAAAATGACAACAAGGTTAAACAACAGTTCAACCATCACAACAACAAGACAGACACAACTGACTCAACACTAGCTCTGATACCACTTAATGTAACACCCCCTTTCTATACCCCCAAATAATCACATAATCATTTAGGAACATACTAGAAATTACGTCAGAGTATAATTATAAACATAGCATAAAAGAGGTATGTCACATTATACATGAAATTAAAACATTCAACACCTGCTCAACATTTGATATGCAACAGTGGGGTAACCTTGCAACAGAGGAACTTAGTCCTTACACCCACATCTCAATATCTAGAATAAAAGCGGAAAATCTAAACATTGAATAACATCAAACATATATACATATATGGATATATCATCAAGTGTTATCCACCAACATAATTCATGTTTATATAAACATTCATCAACAAGATACATGTACAAATGTATCACAAAAGAATCATAATCATCCTAGCTACCCGGTGCTACATATCAGAGCCGACTGGCCGAAAGAATGAAGACACGCTTCACCAAAAAGACCACCAGCATACCTACTCTGCAATGCCTCATAGAGCATCATAAAACAGCAGAAGGGTGAGAAACACAATTATAATATAAATGCCTATAATTATATATCTTAGCATAAAATACACATATTCTACATTCTCACCACAATTCATCACATACTCACTCATATACATCACAATGTATATATATATATATATATATATATATATATATATATATATATATAACCAAGCATATTCATCATGCATACTTTCCCAATTCTCATCATTTCGCATAAACATACACATTCATGTTTATTCATCAATTCTCAATTATAAAGATGATAAATGCAAATCATAGAGACCGACTCACGACTCTATGCAAATGTAATGCGGTACCGACTCAATCATCTCAAGTCCACTCAGGAACTTATTGGAACCATCGCTCGTTACCAATGTAACTCCCCGTCGGGCCTACGATGTTCACCCATTGCTCACACCTCACATAGGCACACAATGTTTATGGATTGCTCACACCTCACATAGGCACACAATCCGATTGCTCACACCTCACCTAGACACACAATCCGATTGCTCATACCTCACCTAGGCACACAATCGTTTGTAATCATCGCTCACACCGCACTTAGGCACACGACGTTACCACAGATTCTCATTAGAATCACACAACACAAGAATGTACATCATTATGCTTCACATACAAAATGACTCAAGACATTTTTGAAATGCATACATATTCAAAATATAGTCATGCATTCATCTCATACAATCACATACAATCTATATACATTCACATCAATGCACTATTGTATGATTCACATCCAAAACACACATTCAAAACGGTAAAAGTCGTTAAATAACACTATTCCCGATTTTTCGAATTATTTAATCGGCGAACAATATCAAAACCATCATCACAAGCAAGAACGTTTTATAATCTTTCCAACGATATAAAAAACGCTTAAATCGGAATTACGGTCCGAGAGTTATGAATTTTAAAAGAAAAGAAAATTACAAAAAAAACAAGAGCGCCCGGCGACGGGAACATTTCGCCCCGCGAAACTTCAATTTCGCCTTCACCTCGCCCGGCGACGCAGGGGCGAAGGAAATCCCCAAAAACATGAACAAAACCAGTAGCATGACACCCTCTCGCCTCTCAATTTAGCCAGGCGCTCTGGGCATTTCGCCCGACGATTCACACCAGACAGCCATGCCCAGCAGCGTGGCTTCTTCATCAAAAACCCCCATTTCTCATTTTTCCCACCTTTGATCATTCCCAACAGCAAAACCAAGCATAGTGATGAATCATACACATATAGAGATCATTCTAAACACATCTTTATCGATTTTTAACCGTTAAAAACACCGATTCCACAAATCGACCTAAAACTCACATATAACTCAAAACTCTACCAAACATAATTTTTCAACCACAACAGTCATACATAATCACACACATGTATAGAATAATCGAGTTTCAAACCCTTACCCGATTAAATTGATTCCTAGAAGTTGATTTTCTTGATTTTCCTCTTTTCCTTCTCTTTTCTCCTCTTCCTCTTTCTTTCTCTCCTTTTTCTCTTTTTATCTCTTTTTCTTTTCTATTTTCTTTTTACACAAATTCAAATTAATTCATTTTCTCAAAAAATTATATTTCCACTAAATTTTCTAACTTATCATTTAATTGAGAAATGTCTAAAATACCCTTCGTTCCAATTTTCCCCGAAAACTCTCAAAAACGGTAAAATAACATAACATGTCAACATAACATATTAACACACCAATTTCACAGATAAAATAATTTATCACTCAATTTAAATAAAAGACTCAACAAAATGGGAAAAATCTGAATCGGGGCGTTACAGACTGGATGTAGAAAGGCGTACCTGCCACACTAGTAACACCAACAAAAGCCTTCCGAAGATTATCTTTCAGCCAACTCACAGACGAGAAAACTACCACCTCCCCGGCCACCGAAGACTTCCCCCCTTGAACCACCTCCTCCTTCTCTCCAACAGCCTCCAAATAAGTTCTTCCCTCAACTCTACCCGCAACACAACTCTTAACGGCCATTCCGTCATTCAAAAAATAACCACGAGCCTTACGTCCCTCTACAAAAACTCCTCTCCTATTTTTCTCTACCAAAACCCCTCTGCTATACCTTGGAGGATTTGCATAAATCTTCCTACCATCAATGTGAATATTATCAAGCTTAATCCCAAGCAATCTAACATCCTCAACTCCGCTAAACCTCGCAAAACCGAACCTTTTACCAAACTTGTTTTTCCTTGGGGATATCAAAACTTCCACCACCTCTCCATTACAGACAAACAGTTCAAATATATCAGCCGACGAAATCCTATCCGGAAATTCCGAGAAGTAAAAAGATGATAACGTAGCCCCTCCAACAGAGTTCCTCCCGCCTCCCCTTGGAAAGATATCCCACCTAGGAGATACATTCCTGAACTTGTTCCTAACAACAATCTTCCACTCCATCAGACACAAACAGAACAGACGATGATAGCAAAACCCAGATAAACCAGAGGATGAAGGTCCCTATTTCGAAAAATAGGAGTTTAAACCAAACATCCCTCAATTCACAAAGTTACAGCCATCAACCCATCTAGCAGAAAGTGAACAACATGCAGCGAGCCAAGAAGAAAGAAAACGAAACGGAAGATAACGATTTTAGAAGAAAGTGAACAGTCGTAACTTAGAGAGAAGGAAGAGTTTCTCTCTCATACAAAATAATGCTTTAGCACTACTATAGTCACTTCATTTCCAATTCCACTTCCATACACAAACAGCTAAAAACTATGTAAATCTCACATTCAAGATAAACTTTTCACATTACTAACTCGTCACCAATGTTACAAAGATTATTCTAAGCATGAGCCATAAACTTCCCTCTCTTTTTTTCATTCTCACCCTCTCGTATCTCTCGCACTCTCACCTCTCGTATGCTCCCCTCTTGCACGGTCTATTAGAGAAGATATCTTGTTGGTTCTACTCTACAAACCTCTTTTTCCATTCCCCATTTATCCAATTATCCAAAAGCTCTTGATAAGAGTAGTGATTCAAGTGTTCAAGTGTATCATAAAATTTTCCAAAACACGAGCTCACAATAGATTTTTCACATGATATAGAACAACGTTGCAACCATTAAAAATTTCATCCTTACTTATCTAGAGAATCAAATTAAACTAGTCTAAATATTTATTGCACAATTTTTATAAAAAAAAAAGTGCATATCGTATCAGCATAGTCAAAGTTTAGCGGAAAAGAACAACCTTCTACAAAGAAAATATGAAGTTACTTGAATTAAAGGTCTAAATTCAAACAACAACATCAATATTGAGATGAAATCAATATCTTGTGAAAAAACAAAATTGATATCAACAATCAAAACCTTGAACAGTTATAGATGAAACAACTGAAAATTCAGATTTCCAAAGCCTCCAAAGATTAAAAACACATAGCACTATAGCAGAAACTAATCGGCCTGAAAATCAATGAACAAAATACCTTCAGATTGTGTTGTTTCATCTGCAAACACAGTTGTCATGAAATTATATGATAATATCCTACTCCTACCCAAGTTCTTTAAAATTTCAATTTGTGAAAAATGAGACATACCAACGTATGCCAATATAAAAGTTATTACCAAAAGACTCTTTATTAGAAAAACAAACCTTAAAGAACACATGTCAACCAAAAAATAAATGGCTCACAGATTCAATTTCTCCACATCCGTTCACACAACAAATTTGATTCCTAGACATTCCTCCTGTTCAAATTGACTTTTGTTGATAATCTACTTAACACTTTTGTTTCGGAGTTTTATTAACATTTTTTTTAATTCATCTCCCCCAAACATAGATGAACCAATGAGATGATTTTTTTTTTATAAGCAAGATTCATTAATAAGAGATTAAGGACATCTCGAACCAAAAGCGGAATACAACCCAACAGAAGAGGGAAAAACCAAAAACAACCCTACAAAACGAACCCCACCCTTACAACCAATCGAAAGGAAATTTAAACCAATCGTAAAGACTACAGTGCCGTCTATTACGACTACCTAAAACCAACCAATTCCACGAAGTAGTAACAATACCGAAAAATATGGAATCTACATTACAAATCTCATCATTAAATAAGATGTTGTTCCTACACCTCCAAATATTCCAACAAACAATAAACCAAATGGAATTAATCGAGATTGCCTTACTTCTTCCTTTTAGGCGCAAACCCCATAATAGAACATGATCACAACAATTCGATTCCGAAATGCGATCAATATCCACCCAATCGCACACTTTATTACACACTAAGATAGATTTTGGGCAATTAAAGAACAGATGAGGTGAATCCTCCAAAACACGGAAACAAAACATGCATCCTTTCTCATGCGGGTCTGTAACAACACCTCTCACCACTAGATTCGATCTAGTTGGCAACCTATCAATAACCATTCTCCAAGCAAATATTTTCACTTTCAAAGGCATTTCCGATAGCCAAATTAAGTCCAACACCTGAGTTATATTATCACTCAAGGAATCCGTCATCTCGCTAGATGCCAAGCACTCATAATAAGATTTAACCGAAAATCTGTTGTCTCTATCTAGATTCCACTTCCAACTGTCAGCACTAGTTTGAGACAGTTGAATTTCATCCAACATCAAAAGCAGACTACATAAATCGCGGTCCAGTTGTTGCAACCAAACCAGAATCTGCTCTTGAATTTTCCAGGCCCAATCCTCTTCCTCCCATCTTCCCACTTCAGAGACAGTACCATTTTTAGCATTGCAAGCCAAATAAAGAGAAGGAAAACAGTCTTTTAAAGTTCTGTTAGTCAGCCACAGAGAGTGCCAAAAAAGAATACCATTTCCATTACCAATCACTGTAACACCCCATTTCTATACCCCCAAATAATCACATAATCATTTAGGCACCTATTAAAAATTTCGTCAGAGTATAATTATAAACATAGTATAGAAAAGGTTTGTCACATTATACATGAAATTAAAACATTCAACACCTGCTCAACAATTGATATGCAACAATGGGGTAACTTGGCAACAGAGGAACTTAGTCCTTACACCCACATCTCAATATTTAGAATAAAAGCGGAAAATCTAAACATTGAATAACATCAACGTATATATATATATATATATATATATATATATATATATATATATATATATATATATATATATATATCTCATCAAGTATTATCCACCAACACATTCCATGTTTACATAAACATTCATCAACAAGATACATGTACAAATGTATCACAAAAGAATCATATACATCCTAGCTACCCGGTGCTACATGTAACGCCCCGATTTTGATTATTCCATTATTCCTGAGTCTTTTAATTTAATTGGGTGATAAATTATTTTATTTGTTAATTGGTGTGTTAAATGTTATTTTACCGTTTTCGAGAGTTTTCGGGGAAATTAGAATGGAGGGTATTTTAGTCTTTTCTCAATTAATTATAAGTTAGAAATTTTGTGGAAATAGAATTGTGTGAGAAAAATGAATTAAATTGATTTAGTGGAAAATGAGAGAAAAGAAAATAGAAAGAAAAGAGAAATAGAGAGAAATAGAGAAAGATAGAAAGAAAAAGGAGAGAAAGAAAGAAGAGGAAGAGAAAAGAAGAGGAAGGGAGGAAAAACTTAGAAATTCATCAAGATCAATCAATTAGCAAGCTTGGAATCCGGGTAAGGGTGTGAAACATTATTATCTTATCAATGTATGTGATTATGTATGAGTTGTTGTTGTTGATGAATTTTGTGAGTTTTAGGGTATAACCCATTTTTGAGAAATTCATTAGAAATTGATCCAAATGTGTGTAAACTTGTGTTGATTGTGTTTTAGTTTGTCCATACATGTTTAAGATATGTTGTTATACATCAAACTGTTGTTTTTCTGAATTTAGATGATGAATTGGTGAAGTTGGAGGTGGAAAAACGCAGAACATTGTTCTGCAGAATTTTCTGGAAATTCCCAGGCCATACGCGTAAGGGGCATGTCCATACGCGTATGAGCCAAGGCGATACGCGTAACAATGGCCGGTGGAAGGGTCAATACGCGTATGGAGGGTGGCTTTTCCCGGCCCTCTGGTGATACGCGTATGGGTGAGGGGCGTACGAGTATGGGTTTTGGGAACGTGGAATTGTGAAGGAAATGGGTTCTGTCCGTACGCGTATGGACAGGAGGAATGTAAAAATGGGATCTTTCAAAATGTCGTTTTCGGTTTCGTCCGTAACTTTTGTTCCGGGTGTCCGATTTTTACATTCTTGGTGTCGTTGGAAAGCTATTGAGCTGTACATTGTGATTATGATGTTTTGAAAATCGTTAGCCAATTTAATTATGTCAAAAAGTCGGGAATAGTGCTATTTAGCGACTTTTACCGTTTTGACTGTGTGTTTGAATGTGAATCATACAATAGTGCATTGATGTGAATGTATATAGATTGTATGTGATTGTATGAGATGAATGCATGAATATATTGTGAATATGTATGCATTTCAAGAATGTCTTGTGTCATTTTGCATATGAAGCATCATGAAATACATTCTTGTGTTGTGCGATTCTAATGAGAATCCGTCGTAACGTCGTGTGCCCATGTGGGGTGTGAGCGATGATTACGAATGATTGTGTGCCCATGTGGGGTGTGAGCAATCGGATCGTGTGCCCGTGTGGGGTGTGAGCGATCGGGTCGTGTGCCCATGCGGGGTGTGAGCGATCCATAAACATTGTGTGCCCATGTGGGGTGTGAGCAATGGGTGAACATCGTAGGCCCGACGGGGAGTTACTTCGGTAACGAGCGATGGTTCCAGCAGAGTTCCTGAGTGAACTAGTGATGATTGAGTCGGTACCGCATTGCATTTGCATAGAGTCATGAGTCGGTCTCTATGATTTGCATTTATCATCTTTATAATGATGTGTTGTTGAATGAACATAATTGTGTATGCTTACACGGAATGATTGAGAATTGTGAAAGTGTGCATGATGAATATGCTTGGTGGATATTTATATATATACATTGTGATGTATATGGATGAAAAGGTGATGAATTGTGGTGAGAAGGTGTAATATGTGTATTTTTATGTTTATACATAATTTTATGCATTGTTATTATGATAATATTTCTCACCCTTCTGCTGTTTTATGATGCTCTATGAGGCATTGCAGAGTAGATATGCTGGAGGTCTTTTTGTGAAGCGTGTCTTCATTCTTTTGGTCGGTTGGCTCTGATATGTAGCACCGGGTAGCTAGGATGTATAGTATTCTTTTGTGATACATTTGTACATGTATCTTGCTGATGAATTTGTATATATAAACATGAATGATGTTGTTGCATCATACTGGTTGATGTATATATGTTTGATGTTATCAATGTTTGGATTTTTCGCTTTTATTCTAAACATTGAGATGTGGGTGTAAGGACAAAGTTCCTCTGTGGCAAGTAACCCCACTGTTGCATATCAATATAATGAGCAGGTGTTGTATGTATTAATTGCGTGCAGGATGTGACATGCCTCTTTTATACTATGTTTTAATCGTACTCTGGCGAATTTTTTTATATGTGCCTAAATGATTTATGTGATTATTTGGGGGTATAGAAAGGGGGTGTTACATTAAGTGGTATCAGAGCCAGAGTTGAGTCAGTTGTGTCTGTCTTGTTGTTGTGTTGGTTGAACTGTTGTTTAACCTTGTTGTCATTTTTGGGAATAATCAGAAGATGGCTGGTAGAAACGACAATGCGATGGCTGCTGCTTTGGAAGCAATGGCTAGGGCAGTGCAAGGTGCACCTAACGTGAATGCTAATGACGAGTTCAGGAAGAATCAACCACCGGTTTTCAAAGGAAGATTTGATCCCGAGGGTTCTCAACTTTGGTTGAAAGAGATTGAAAGGATCTTCAGAGTTATGGGCTATGTGGAGGAGAATAAGGTGAGGCTTGGGTCTCACATGCTGAAGGAAGAAGCCGACGATTGATGGGTCGGTATGCGTGAAGTTTTTGAGGTGGATGATGAAGAGGTAACTTGGAATTTATTTCGTACAGAATTTTTGAGGAAGTATTACCCTGAGAGTGTGAAGGGAAAGAAGGAGATGGAGTTTCTTGAACTGAAACAAGGTAGTATGTCTGTGGTGGACTATACTGCTAAATTTGTGGAGTTGGTTCAATTCCATCCTCATTATGCTGCGATTACTGCTGAGTTCTCAAAGTGTATTAAATATGAGAATGGTTTACGTCCTGAGATTAAACAAGTTGTGGGATATCAAAGGATAAGGAGGTTTGCGGATTTGACGGAATGTTGTAGAATCTTCGAAGAAGATAGTAAGGCTCGTTCTACACATTACAAAAGTTTGAATGAGAGGAAGGGGAAGCAACAAGCTAGAGGTGGACCTTATGTGACACCCGCTGATAAGGGCAAGCATAGGGGAAGCTTTGATAGGAGATCTGGAGGAGGAGGTTCCGGTGTTGTTAGGTGTTACAAATGTGGTGAAATAGGTCATAAATCTTTTGAGTGTGGGAAGCCTGTAGCGAAATGTTCTAATTGTGGTGGTCTTGGGCATGCTGCTACAGATTGTAGAAGAAATATGGTGAAGTGCTATATTTGTGGAGAAGTGGGTCACATTAGTACTAAGTGTACTAAGCCGAAACAAGCTCAAGCGGGCGGAAAGGTGTTTGCATTGGCTGGGACTCAAACTACGAATGCAGACCGTTTGATTAAAGGTACATGCTTTATTAATAGTACACCTTTAGTTGCTGTTATTGATACGGGAGCGACTCATTCGTTCATTTCGTCTAAGTGCGCGAAGCGTTTGAATCTTGCGTTAACTTTGATGGGTGTTGAGATGGTTATTGAGACTCCTGCTTCAGGGTCGGTAAATACATCTTTGGTGTGTATGAGTTGTCCTTTGACCATGTATGGTAAAGACTTCATTATGGATTTAGTATGTTTGCCGTTGGTAGGATTGGACGTAATCTTGGGTATGAACTGGTTGCAATTTAACCGAGTTCATATAGATTTCTATCACAAGTTAGTAAGGTTTCCTCCTTTGGAAGATGATGAATTTGAGAGTTTCCTATCCACTAAAGAGTTGAAGAAACTTTTAGCGGACGAAGCTCAATTGTTTGGTTTGTTTGCATCATTGTCAGTGGAAAGTAAAGTTGAGCTTGATGAGTTCCCAGTGGTGTGTGAATTTCCAGAAGTGTTTCCGGAAGATATTACGGATGTACCGCCGGAAAGAGAAGTTGAATTTTCTATTGATCTAGTTCCGGGTACTAGACCGATTTCGATGGCACCGTATCGTATGTCGGCATCGGAATTGGTAGAATTGAAAAAGCAATTGAATGACTTGTTGGACAAGAAATTTGTAAGGCCAAGTGTTTCTCCTTGGGGTGCTCCGGTATTGTTGGTAAAGAAGAAGGATGGGAGTATGCGGTTATGCATCGATTATCGACAGTTGAACAAAGTGACAATTAAGAACAAGTATCCGCTTCCAAGGATCGATGATTTGATGGACCAATTGGTTGGTGCGAATGTTTTTAGCAAAATTGATTTGAGATCAGGATACCACCAGATTCGTGTGAAAGAAGAGGATATTCAAAAGACGGCATTTAGGACACGGTATGGTCATTACGAATACTCCGTGATGCCATTCGGGGTTTCTAACGCGCCGGGTGTGTTTATGGAATACATGAATCGTATTTTTCATGAACAGTTGGATCGTTTTGTGGTTGTGTTCATCGATGATATTTTGATTTACTCTAAGTCTCAAGAGGAGCATGAAGAGCATTTGAGAACTGTGTTGCAAATTTTGAAAGAGAAACAATTGTATGCTAAGTTGTCGAAGTGTGAATTTTGGTTGTCGGAAGTAAGTTTCCTTGGGCATGTTATTTCCGGTAGTGGTATTAGTGTTGATCCATCCAAGATAGATGCGGTGATGCAATGGGAGGCTCCTAGGTCGGTTACGGAGATTCGAAGCTTTTTAGGCTTGGCGGGTTATTATCGGAGATTTATTGAGGGATTTTCGAAGTTGGCACTTCCTTTAACGCAATTGACTTGTAAAGGAAAGGCTTTCATTTGGGATATTCATTGTGAAGAGAGTTTCAATGAGTTAAAGAGAAGGTTGACAACGACTCCGATCTTGATTTTGCCTAATCCTAATGAACCATTTGTAGTGTATTGTGATGCTTCATTGGTAGGTTTAGGTGGTGTTTTGATGCAAGATGGAAAAGTTGTGGCATATGCTTCTAGACAATTGAGAGTGCATGAAAAGAATTATCCTACACATGACTTGGAGTTAGCGGCGGTGGTGTTTGTTTTGAAAATATGGAGGCATTATCTTTATGGTGCGAGATTTGAAGTTTTTAGTGATCACAAAAGCTTAAGATATTTATTTGATCAGAAAGAATTGAACATGAGACAAAGGAGGTGGCTAGAACTTTTGAAGGATTATGATTTTGGTTTGAATTACCATCCGGGTAAGGCAAACGTGGTGGCCGATGCCTTAAGTCAGAGGTTGTTACGTATGTCTGTAACGCCCCAGTTTTGATCATTTTATTTAATCGAGTCGATTTAATTATTTTGAGTATTATATTATTTTTACTTATGACTTTGGTGTGATAATATGTTGTTTTGCATTGTTATTATATTTTATCACGTTTTGGGAACGTTTGCGGGACAATTGAGAGGAAGGGTATTTTAGTCTTTTCCTAATAATTTACTAAGTTAGAAAAGAAAGAAAATAGAAATATAAGGGGAAGAGAGAAAATAGAGAGAAAGAGATAGGAAGAAGGAAAGAGAAGAGAAGGGAAAAAGAGAGAAAAGAAGAAAAAGCTTGGAAATCAAAGAAAAACAACTTCTAGGAATCGATTTAATCGGGTAAGGGTGCGAAACTCGATTATTGTATGATTGTGTATGATTATGTATGTGTTTGCTTGGATGTTTCTTGCCTTTCCATGGTTTTTGAATTTTAGGTCGAAAACGATAAAATGATTAGGAATCGATGTTTTTACGGTCGGAAATCGATATAATTTGCGTTATATGATTACCATGTGTTTATGAATCATTGTTGGTAATTGTTTTGATGTTGGAATTGATTTGGAATGAAAAATGAGGTTTTTGGGGGTTTTGGAATAGTGTAACCCGTAACAGCATTTTTCTGGTCCTGGTGAGATTCGCCAGGCGAATTGGGAATTCGCCAGGCGGATTAGGACTCGCCACTCGTTCGCCAGGCGAAGTGCTGGCGAAGAGTGATTCGCCAGGCAAAATCGTAAGTCGCCAGGCGAATTTGGAATGACAGAAATGGGGTAGCTTCTGTAACTCTTGGGGTTTTTCTAATTTGGTGACTCGCCACTAGCTCGCCAGGCGAACTGCTGGCGAATGGTGATTCGCCAGGCGAAGTGCTGGCGAAGTGCTGGCGAATGGTGATTCGCCAGGCGAAGTGCTGGCGAAGTGCTGGCGAATGGTGATTGGCCAGGCGAAGTGCTGGCGAAAGAGGTTTGGCCAGGCGAATTCTGAAGTGGCCAGGCGAATCTGGCTGTTTCTCACTAAATTCTTTTCTTTAAAAATGCTTAACTTTTGATCCGTAACTCGGATCGGGACGTTCTTTATATCGTTGGAAAGCTTATGAAATGTACTTTCTTATGATGATAATTTTGAAATTGTTAGCCGATTAAATAAAGTCGAGAATTTGGGAATAGTGTCATTTACCGACTTTTGTCTTTTTAAATGTGTATATTGGTTGTGTAACATACAATGTGGCATTGATATTAATGTGTATGCCTTGTATGATGTGGTGTAATGATAGTGCATGTGATGACATGTTGTGATGATAAAGTGTGGCCGAAAGGAAAATGAATATGATATGTTGTAATTGGTTTCATATGCATGTTTATGATTACATGTATGGGTGAAAATGCATTGTTGGATTGATTTATAATGCATGAATAAAGATGGTGAAATAATTCATATTGATGAATTGTATGTGATTGTAAGAGATGAATGCATGACAATGTTTGTATACATGTATGCATTATAAGAATGTCATGAATCATTTTGTATGTGAAGCATAATGATTGCATTCTTATGTTGAGGGATTCAAAGAGAATTCCGCTATGACATCGTGTGCCTATGTGAGGACCTAAAGCGATGGTTATAGATGATCGTGTGCCCAGGTGGGGACTTAAAGCGATCGGATCGTGTGCCCAGGTGGGGACTTAAAGCGATCGGGTTGTGTGCCCATGTGGGGACCTAAAGCAATCCATAACGTCGTGTGCCCATGTGGGGACCTAAAGCGACGGGTGAACATCGTAGGCCCGACGGGGTGTTACTTGAGTGATCCTCAGTAACGAGCGATGGTTCCAGCAGAGTTCCTGAGTGAACTAGTGATGAGTCGGTACCGCATATGTAATTGCATAGATTCGTTGCGTCGGTCTCTTGCATTTACATGAATCATGATTGCATTGTTATATGCGGAAAGTCATGATTGATTATCTGTGTGGAAAATGGTGATGTACATTTATGATAAATGTATTGTGCATGTTTGATATGCATTAATAAATGGTTGATTTTATGATTGAGCTTATGATAAGCCTTGGGAAATTGTTGTGCAATGGTGTTGGATGTAGTGAATTATGAATGATATGTTTTGTGTATAAACATATGCATGATGTGTGAATAGGTGATTATGTGAATATAATCGGTATATATTTTATGTGTTGGTATTTGATAATTGTGGTGAGAATACTTGATATGTGTATTTTTATGTTGGCATATATAATTATATGCATTTATATTATAATTGTGTTTCTCACCCTTCTGCTGTTTTATAATGCTCTATGAGGCATTGCAGATTAGTGCTGGAGGTCTTTTTGTGAAGCTTAGGACTTCATTCTTTTGGTCGGTCGGCTCTGATATGTAGCACCGGGTAGCTAGGATGTATATGATTCTTTTGTGATACATTGTACATGTATCTATGGATGAATGTTTATGTAAACAGGAATTATGTTGGTGGATAATACTTGATGATATATATGTATATATGTTTGAAGTTATTCAATGTCTAGATTTTCCGCTTTTATTCTAGATATTGAGATGTGGGTGTAAGGACGAAGTTCCTCTGTGCAAGTTACCCCACTGTTGCATATCTCTGTTGAGCAGGTGTTGATTGTTTTAATTTCAAGTATAATGTGACATGCTTCTTTTATGCCATGCTTTGTAATTACACTCTGATGAAATTTTTAATATATGCCTAAATGATTAATATGTGTTTATTTGGGGGTATAGAAGGGGGTGTTACAATGTCCGCATTGATGATGGAAGAATGGGAACTTTTGGAAGATTTCAGAGATTTGAGTTTGGTTTGTGAAATGACGCCGAGAAGTGTGCGACTTGGTATGCTACATGTTACGAATGATTTTCTTGCAACGGTTAGTGAAAAGCAAAAGTTGGACTTGAAATTCGTTGATTTGATGTTGAATGAGAATGAGGATTTCAAGGTTGATAATTATGGAGTTTTGAGATTCCGTGGTCGTATTTGTATTCCCGATGATGTGGAGTTGAAAAAGATGATTTTAGAGGAAGGACACCGAAGTAATTTAAGTATTCATCCGGGTGCGAATAAGATGTATCAAGATTTGAAGAAGATCTTTTGGTGGTCCGGTTTAAAGAGGGATGTGGCTCGATTTGTGTATGCATGCTTAACTTGTCAAAAGTCTAAGGTGGAACATCAAAAACCGAGTGGATTTATGCAACCGTTGGATATTCCGGAATGGAAATGGGATAGTATATCGATGGATTTTGTTACGGGATTTCCGAATACGCAAAGAGGTCATAATGCTATTTGGGTAATTGTTGATAGGCTTACTAAATCTGCTCACTTTATTCCAATTGATATTAGTTATCCTTTGGAGAAGTTAGCCGAGATTTATGTTCTTATGATTGTGAAGTTACATGGAGTTCCTAAGAGTATTGTATCGGATAGAGATCCAAGGTTTACATCGAGGTTTTGGGAGAGTTTACAAAAGGCTTTGGGTTCTAAGCTAAGATTGAGTTCGGCTT
Organism: Lathyrus tuberosus; assembly: GCA_022829125.1. Lineage (NCBI taxonomy): Eukaryota > Viridiplantae > Streptophyta > Magnoliopsida > Fabales > Fabaceae > Lathyrus > Lathyrus tuberosus. The sequence goes on from JALAZF010000446.1 coordinate 2,220,824, forward strand.
ATCATCCGCAAACGGACGGTCAAACCGAGAGGACGATTCAATCGTTGGAGGATTTATTGCGTGCTTGTGTACTCGAGCAAGGTGGTGCTTGGGATGGTTATTTGGCGTTGATTGAATTCACTTACATTAACAGTTTTCATTCGAGTATAAGTATGGCACCATTTGAGGCTTTGTATGGTCGGAGATGTCGAACACCTTTGTGTTGGCATGAAACCGGCGAGAGGACGATAGTTGGACCGAAAATGGTACAACAAACGACGGAGAAAGTGAAGTTTATTCGGGAGAAGATGAAAGCTTCTCAAAGTAGACAAAAGAGCTATCATGACAAGAGAAGGAAGGATCTTGAGTTTCAAGAAGGCGACCATGTGTTTTTGAGAGTTACACCAGTTACGGGTGTGGGTCGTTCTTTGAAGTCGAAGAAGTTGACATCTCGTTTTATTGGTCCGTATCAGATTACTTCATGAGTTGGTGTTGTGGCTTACCGTGTGGTGTTGCCTCCGAACCTTTCGAATTTGCATGACGTATTCCATGTTTCGCAACTTCGGAAATATGTTCCGGATCCGTCACATGTTATTCCTATGGACGAGGTTGAAGTGAGAGATAACCTTACGGTGGAAGCTTTACCGGTTAGGATTTTGGACCGCGAATTTAAGAAACTAAGGGGCAAGGATATTGCACTGGTGAAAGTAGCGTGGGGAGGCGCTGCAGAAGGCAATATGACGTGGGAACTAGAGAGTGGGATGCGAGAGTCGTATCCGGAGTTGTTTGAATCAGGTAATATTTTCGAGGACGAAAATTTCTGAAGTGGGGGAGAGTTGTAACGCCCCGATTTTGATTATTCCATTATTCCTGAGTCTTTTAATTTAATTGGGTGATAAATTATTTTATTTGTTAATTGGTGTGTTAAATGTTATTTTACCGTTTTCGAGAGTTTTCGGGGAAATTAGAATGGAGGGTATTTTAGTCTTTTCTCAATTAATTATAAGTTAGAAATTTTGTGGAAATAGAATTGTGTGAGAAAAATGAATTAAATTGATTTAGTGGAAAATGAGAGAAAAGAAATAGGAGAGAAAAGAAAATAGAAAGAAAAGAGAAATAGAGAGAAATAGAGAAAGATAGAAAGAAAAAGGAGAGAAAGAAAGAAGAGGAAGAGAAAAGAAGAGGAAGGGAGGAAAAACTTAGAAATTCATCAAGATCAATCAATTAGCAAGCTTGGAATCCGGGTAAGGGTGTGAAACATTATTATCTTATCAATGTATGTGATTATGTATGAGTTGTTGTTGTTGTTGATGAATTTTGTGAGTTTTAGGGTATAACCCATTTTTGAGAAATTGATTAGAAATTGATCCAAATGTGTGTAAACTTGTGTTGATTGTGTTTTAGTTTGTCTATACATGTTTAAGATGTGTTGTTATACATCAAACTGTTGTTTTTCTGAATTTAGATGATGAATTGGTGAAGTTGGAGGTGGAAAAACGCAGAACATTGTTCTGCAGAATTTTCTGGAAACTCCCTGGCCATACGCGTAAGGGGCATGTCCATACGTGTATGAGCCAAGGCGATACGTGTAACACCCCTTTCTATACCCCCAAATAATTAATTAAATCATTTAGGCACGTATTGAAAATTTCATCAGAGTATAATTGCAAACACGGCATAAAAAGGTATGTCACATTATGCTTGAAATTAAAACACATACAACACCTGCTCAAAATGATATGCAACAGTGGGGTAACTTTCAACAATCAAGGATCTCAGTCCTTATACCCACATGTTAACATTTAGAATAAAAGCGGAAACATCTAAACATTGATTAAAAAAACATATATACATATATATATATATATATCATACTCCAATAGTAGTCACCAATATCATTCATGTTTACATAAACATTCATCAGCTAGATACATGTACAAAAGTATCACAAAAGCTCATAAACACATCCTAGCTACCCGGTGCTACATATCAGAGCCAGACGACCAAAAAGGAAATGAAGCCACGCTTCACAAAAGACCACCAGATACCTAATCTGCAATGCCTCATAGAGCATCATAAAACAGCAGAAGGGTGAGAAATATTATCATAATAACATTGCATATAATTATATATCTCAACATATAATACACATATACCACATTCTCACCACAACTCGTCACTATGCATATATATATATATACATATAACACCAAGCATATACCATAAATCAAATACACGGCATAACAATCCGTAATTAACGCATCCTTCACATAGGCATATTCATTCATGCTCAAATACATGTATCCCCAATACATCTCAATTCATCACCATTCATTCAACACAACACACATACATGTTTATTCACCAATGTATCATTACAAAGATACAACTCTTATCGCCATTCATCACATCTTACTCAATATACATCGCAAGACATATATATATATACAAAACCAAGCATATTCATCACAATGCTTATCATTCAACATAAATACATATATTCATGTTCATTCATCAATGCACATATACAAAGATGACCAATGCAAATCATAGAGACCGACTCACGATTCTATGCAAATGCAATGCGGTACCGACTCATTTCATCTCAAGTTCAATTGAAGAACTTATTGGAACCATCGCTCGTTACCAATGTAACTCCCCGTCGGGCATACGATGTTCCCCGTCGCTTTCGGTCCTCTTTGTATTAGGCTCACGACGTTTATGGATTGCTTTCGGTCCTCTTTGTATAAGGCTCACAATCCGATCGCTTTCGGTCCTCTTTGTATAAGGCTCACGATCGTCTATAACCATCGCTTTCGGTCCTCTTATTTTTAAGGCTCACGATATATCAAATTGCTTTCAGTCCTCTTATTTTTAAGGCTCACGATGTTATAGCAGATTCTCTCTGGAATCAAACCGTCGCTCACACCCCACACGGGCACACGACGTTACAGCGGATTCTCATTAGAATCACACAACACAAGAATGCACACCATGATGCTTCACATACAACATGACTCATGACACTCTTGACATGCATACATATTCACAATATAGTCATGCATTCATCACACACAATCCACATACATTCACATCAATTGTGCCAAACGGCAACCGAACGTTTTCACAAATAACCAAACAATTCGATTTACGGTTTATCGAAAAAGTCGGTTAAAATTCGGCTAAAAATAATATTTTTCTTCATCAAATCATAGAACATATTTTTAGCTTCACATCCATATAAAGAACACCTCAATCGGATAAACAACGCAAAAGATATGAATATTTCAAAATAACGCAAAAACATAAACCGGAGGCCGGACACAACGAAACGTTTCGAAAATACTGTTCCGATTGGACCAGGTTCAGACCTCAAAACCATTTTTCCTAGAAAGAACATCTCATTAGCTTCCCAACGCTTCGAACGGGGGTCAAAACCGACTTACGGTTCAAGAGTTATGAATTTCCGAAGTTTTCCCGACAAACCAGAATTTTCTGATTCAGCACAGTATGTATCGATACATAGGCTTATGTATCGACGCATAGAGGCCACATGTATCGATACATAGCACGCATGTGTCGACGCATGCTGTAGTGAAAATGATGTTTTCTCAAATTTCTTCAGTATGTATCGACGCATAAGGGTTATGTATCGATACATAAACCATTTCGTATCGATACATAGCTGTTATGTATCGATTCATATCCCTGTTTTTCTCAAAAATCAGATTTCTCAAATTACACCCTTGCTGTAACTTTTCCAAATGCCCGAAAACTCGACTAAATCGAACATTTTCACCGAAACAAACATATACGCGCAACCACCAAATACATAAGAACAATTTAGAACACATAAACGAAATTTCTACGACGTTCGATTTTTCGATTAAATTTCAACCTTTCAAAAACCAGAATTTTCAAACATCGCCAAATCGAATAAAAAGCACGATATACGACGACCTAACCTTACTCGATACAACTACGTAATTTATTTCGAATTCTAACCGTGAAAACATCGGTTTTTATCGACTTTATTCATTTCGACCTAAAATGAAAAATATATGAAAACGATCCAAAACAACCGAAACGAAACCATACATAATCGTATACAAAGTTAAGATAACGATATTTCATACCCTTACCCGATTAAATCGACTCCGAAAGATTGATCTTGGTGATTTTCCACACTTTTCTCTTTGCTCTTCTCTTTTCTCCTCTCTTTTCCTTCTTCTTCTCTTTTTCTCTCAAAATTCTGTTTTTCTCTCTTTCTCACCTTTAACTTTCTATTTTAATAAAACAAATATCTATCCCCACAAAAAGACCAAAAGACCCCTACACTCAAATATCTCGCAAACGCTCTCAAAACGCGACAAAATATAATCACGATGAAAAATAACATTTTTCTAAATAAAAGTCAAAAATAAAATAATATAATAATAAAATAATCAAAACGACTCGATTAATTAAATAAGACAAAACCGGGGCGTTACAACTCTCCCCCACTTAGAAATTTTCGTCCTCGAAAATATACTGAGGCGAACAACTCCGGACACGACTCTCGCATCCGACTAACAAACCAACATGCCAACAAAAGGCACACCACAAATAACACAACTGACAAACCACCGTGCTAATAGCAGATACAACAACAGCATGACAACGACGACAACAACAACGACAAGATGCAAAGCCCATACAATGCACTTGACGACCAACTCACAACTCAAGGAAAACCACGATACCAACACACAGGTTCACTCTAGAACCGAAACACAACAAGATCGTTACCATCACCACAGATAACACTCCCCTAATTCACCACAAGAAATTAGCCACACACACTCGAACCATCACGATGGAAACGAGGCAACAACACAAACAAGAACACAAGTTCCACGACACAACATCGATTCCACAACCTCTACAAAACCAGAATACCAACATCCTTATCACACAACCTTATTACAACAATGCTACGATTCCCAATCGAACATATAACCAAAACATCCATCTACATAGTAGCCCATGAATAATATTTAAACCTTTCACCTAACACTTCCATTCTGAAACGTCCAATGGTCTAATCATTCCTACATGTTCTCAATGTTCAACCTATGAACTCTTACAAGTCCCACACGTAAATACAAAATGTGCCACCTCACGCTTCCGCTGAGCACTCTGATTACTCGCAACCATCAAAACTATCAATTTCACGTCCAAAGTCTAACTCTTTCTCATATTCGCCAAAAATCACTGTTCACTTTAATATTACCAACCTCACACTCTCCTGTGTTATCTCATACACCATACACAAGTCTCGGAATTGCTCAAATAATTCTAACTCCCTGACCATCAAAACAGACATGCATAGAAACTTCCAACTTAACTTTTCAGGCACAACAACAGCTTTTCCCCGAAGGATAATCCAAGCCAAATTCATAACTCATCACGAACTCTAACCATCCTTGTTGTCTCATACTCTATTCCTTTAGACCAAACGAGTACTCAATATTCTTGCGATTACCAAACACTTCGAACCTAGAACCATAAAGATAATACCTCCAAATATTCCAACACAATACCACCGCAACCAATTTCCAAATCCATAATAATACAGATCCTTTTATAAATCCTCAATTGTCGTAAAGCATAAGCCACGACTTTACCCTCTTACATTACCATGTTGACTAAACTCATCAAAGACACATCACAATACCCCAAAACCGGTTTATTAGGATCACACAAAATCAAAGCTAAAACCGTAGACAACTTCTACTCCAGCTCACCAAAACTTACTCACAACGAACATCCAAACAAACGACTCACCCTTTGTAAGTCAACTGAGATACCAGAAGTACGAACTTAACAAAGTCTTCCATAACCTGTAATAACAACCAACTGAGTCCAAAAGTTTCTAATCTCCTTAACTAACTTCGGAGCCTCTCATGTAGAACTACATCTACTTCCGATGGATCCATTAACCATACTCTCATCTGAAATAACATTTCCAAGAAACTAACCCTTTTCAACCAAAATTCTCACTCGAATAACTTAGCATAAAACTTCGTCTCTTTTCAACACTTGTAATTCAAATCTCAAACACTTTACTCATTCTTCCTCTTAGTTTATAACAAATCCAAATATCCTCAATCGAAACCACTACGAACTTATCCAATTAAATATGGGAGATACGATTCCTCTACTCCATAAACATTAGAGACGCGTTACTAACACCAAATACCATCACTGTACGTTGCAATTCCCAACCAAAATCCAAAAGATATAAATCCTTAAAGCTTTTGCAAAATTTTTCACTGGGTAACTGGTTACTCACAAACAAGCTTAACCGAGTAAATAACAACCTATTCCGAGGATAACAAACCTAACCAGTCACATTAAATCGATCAAAGCCTCAACTCACACAATTCACCATTCTTATCAAATATTCCAAACAAATGTAATTCACTCAAACTCAACCAAACCATTCTAGTCATCTGTTCATGAAAGTGGACACTTATTCTCAATCATTACCTTATTCAACGGTTAGTAATCCATACCCAATTTCTTCTCCTGACCGTCCAATTCCGCAATTCCAACATGTATCAACAACCAACCAAAAAGAATTCTCAAACACAATGTTACATCTACCCACAAGGGTTTCCTCGCAATTTCCATTAATGCCTTAAAACTCCAAAGACTCCAAACCCACCAGAACTCTAAGTTTGCTGTCCTTAGTCTCAATACCATTATACTTGTTATTCCATTCCATCATCCTTCCTTTTGTTACCAACAATACTGGAGCTCTCTAAGACAACACCTTAATGTTCCATCCAAAAACACATCTGAAAACTATGCCCAACTGACGGCCCATCACTGCGACTTCCTGCCAATTCCCAGAACACTACCATCACAGACAAAACAAACATCTTATTCCCATCTACTAAGAGTTTCCTACTTACTTAGCAGATATAAACCTCAACTATTCACCTTCGTCCAATTAAGTTCAATCTCTACTCTCTGTGAAGCAGTCCTTAAATAAAACCCAATCATTCTCTCTCAATGACTTCCCAACTGGACTAACATACCAAAACCTCTAATCCATTTCATCTTCCGATATTAGCATCTTCATCGACTCATCAAAACAATCTGTAATCATCTACTTAAATTCCAAACAATTCATTTCACACACTATCAAAGCCGGAAAGACCCGCCTATTCCATCCAACATAATTTTCGTCTGCTATCAACAAGAGATTAAGGGTGATCAGTTCCTCAATTTGCCAATAGACAGTCGACAATCATGATGGGGCATAAACCGTCTTTACCAAACTATAATAGCCTTTCTTGCATCCCATACACAAAACTATCCAAGACACAAATCCTTAGTTGACATAAACCTTACCTCCGCATTTCTTACGGAACCGGGAACAACGCTGTCCAAACAACACTTACAATCTTGCAATTCACAACACACTGAGCCAGCGCTCCACACCTGAAGCAACATGGAGAAGTACCAGCTTCTCCCCCACTTATCTCATTCTAACTCCTGAAAACAAAGGATTAGAAAACCAAAAAGCACTGACAGTGTTTCACACACATATCACGTACTAAGGGACAAACAACAACGACAGTATTCAACTGTCACACCAACAGACTCAACAACTGACTCAACACTGGCTCTGATACCACTTAATGTAACACCCCTTTCTATACCCCCAAATAATTAATTAAATCATTTAGGCACGTATTGAAAATTTCATCAGAGTATAATTGCAAACACGGCATAAAAAGGTATGTCACATTATGCTTGAAATTAAAACACATACAACACCTGCTCAAAATGATATGCAACAGTGGGGTAACTTTTAACAATCAAGGATCTCAGTCCTTATACCCACATGTTAACATTTAGAATAAAAGCGGAAACATCTAAACATTGATTAAAAAAACATATATACATATATATATATATATATATATATATATCATACTCCAATAGTAGTCACCAATATCATTCATGTTTACATAAACATTCATCAGCTAGATACATGTACAAAAGTATCACAAAAGCTCATAAACACATCCTAACTACCCGGTGCTACATATCAGAGCCTGACGACCAAAAAGGAAATGAAGCCACGCTTCACAAAAGACCACCAGATACCTAATCTGCAATGCCTCATAGAGCATCATAAAACAGCAGAAGGGTGAGAAATATTATCATAATAACATTGCATATAATTATATATCTCAACATATAATACACATATACCACATTCTCACCACAACTCGTCACTATGCATATATATATACATATAACACCAAGCATATACCATAAATCAAATACACGGCATAACAATCCGTAATTAACGCATCCTTCACATAGGCATATTCATTTATGCTCAAATACATGTATCCCCAATACATCTCAATTCATCACCATTCATTCAACACAACACACATACATGTTTATTCACCAATGTATCATTACAAAGATACAACTCTTATCGCCATTCATCACATCTTACTCAATATACATCGCAAGGCATATATATATATATACAAAACCAAGCATATTCATCACAATGCTTATCATTCAACATAAATACATATATTCATGTTCATTCATCAATGCACATATACAAAGATGACCAATGCAAATCATAGAGACCGACTCACGATTCTATGCAAATGTAATGCGGGTACCGACTCATTTCATCTCAAGTTCAATTGAAGAACTTATTGGAACCATCGCTCGTTACCAATGTAACTCCCCGTCGGGCATACGATGTTCCCCGTCGCTTTCGGTCCTCTTTGTATAAGGCTCACGACGTTTATGGATTGCTTTCGGTCCTCTTTGTATAAGGCTCACAATCCGATCGCTTTCGGTCCTCTTTGTATAAGGCTCACGATCGTCTATAACCATCGCTTTCGGTCCTCTTATTTTTAAGGCTCACGATATATCAAATCGGTTTCTGTCCTCTTATTTTTAAGGCTCACGATGTTATAGCAGATTCTCTCTGGAATCAAACCGTCGCTCACACCCCACACGGGCACACGACGTTACAGCGGATTCTCATTAGAATCACACAACACAAGAATGCACACCATGATGCTTCACATACAACATGACTCATGACACTCTTGACATGCATACATATTCACAATATAGTCATGCATTCATCACACACAATCCACATACATTCACATCAATTATGCCAAACGGCAACCGAACGTTTTCACAAATAACCAAACAATTCGATTTACGGTTTATCGGAAAAGTCGGTTAAAATTCGGCTAAAAATAATATTTTTCTTCATCAAATCATAGAACATATTTTTAGCTTCACATCCATATAAAGAACACCTCAATCGGATAAACAACGCAAAAGATATGAATATTTCAAAATAACGCAAAAACATAAACCGGAGGCCGGACACAACGAAACGTTTCGAAAATACTGTTCCGATTGGACCAGGTTCAGACCTCAAAACCATTTTTCCTAGAAAGAACATCTCATTAGCTTCCCAACGCTTCGAACGGGGGTCAAAACCGACTTACGGTTCAAGAGTTATGAATTTCCGAAGTTTTCCCGACAAACCAGAATTTTCTGATTCAGCACAGTATGTATCGATACATAGGCTTATGTATCGACGCATAGAGGCCACATGTATCGATACATAGCACGCATGTGTCGACGCATGCTGTAGTGAAAATGCTGTTTTCTCAAATTTCTTCAGTATGTATCGACGCATAAGGGTTATGTATCGATACATAAACCATTTCGTATCGATACATAGCTGTTATGTATCGATTCATAGCCCTGTTTTTCTCAAAAATCAGATTTCTCAAATTACACCCTTGCTGTAACTTTTCCAAATGCCCGAAAACTCGACTAAATCGAACATTTTCACCGAAACAAACATATACGCGCAACCACCAAATACATAAGAACAATTTAGAACACATAAACGAAATTTCTACAACGTTCGATTTTTCGATTAAATTTCAACCTTTCAAAAACCAGAATTTTCAAACATCGCCAAATCGAATAAAAAGCACGATATACGACGACCTAACCTTACTCGATACAACTACGTAATTTATTTCGAATTCTAACCGTGAAAACATTGGTTTTTATCGACTTTATTCATTTCGACCTAAAATGAAAAATATATGAAAACGATCCAAAACAACCGAAACGAAACCATACATAATCGTATACAAAGTTAAGATAACGATATTTCACACCCTTACCCGATTAAATCGACTCCGAAAGATTGATCTTGGTGATTTTCCACACTTTTCTCTTTGCTCTTCTCTTTTCTCCTCTCTTTTCCTTCTTCTTCTCTTTTTCTCTCAAAATTCTGTTTTTCTCTCTTTCTCACCTCTAACTTTCTATTTTAATAAAACAAATATCTATCCCCACAAAAAGACCAAAAGACCCCTACACTCAAATATCTCGCAAACGCTCTCAAAACGCGACAAAATATAATCACGATGAAAAATAACATTTTTCTAAATAAAAGTCGAAAATAAAATAATATAATAATAAAATAATCAAAACGACTCGATTAATTAAATAAGACAAAACCGGGGCGTTACAATACGCGTAACAATGGCCGGTGGAAGGGTCAATACGCGTATGGAGGGTGGCTTTTCCCGGCCCTCTGGTGATACGCGTATGGGTGAGGGGCGTACGCGTATGGGTTTTGGGAACGTGGAATTGTGAAGGAAATGGGTTCTGTCCGTACGCGTATGGACATGGCTGATACGCGTATGGACAGGAGGAATGTAAAAATGGGATCTTTCAAAATGTCGTTTTCGGTTTCGTCCGTAACTTTTGTTCCGGGTGTCCGATTTTTACATTCTTGGTGTCGTTGGAAAGCTATTGAGCTGTACATTGTGATTATGATGTTTTGAAAATCGTTAGCCGATTTAATTATGTCGAAAAGTCAGGAATAGTGCTATTTAGCGACTTTTACCATTTTGACTGTGTGTTTGAATGTGAATCATACAATAGTGCATTGATGTGAATGTATATAGATTGTATGTGATTGTATGAGATGAATGCATGAATATATTGTGAACATGTATGCATTTCAAGAATGTCTTGTGTCATTTTGCATATGAAGCATCATGAAATACATTCTTGTGTTGTGCGATTCTAATGAGAATCCGTCGTAACGTCGTGTGCCCATGTGGGGTGTGAGCGATGATTACGAATGATTGTGTGCCCATGTGGGGTGTGAGCAATCGGATCGTGTGCCCGTGTGGGGTGTGAGCGATCGGGTCGTGTGCCCATGTGGGGTGTGAGCGATCCATAAATATTGTGTGCCCATGTGGGGTGTGAGCAATGGGTGAACATCGTAGGCCCGACGGGGAGTTACTTCGGTAACGAGCGATGGTTCCAGCAGAGTTCCTGAGTGAACTAGTGATGATTGAGTCGGTACCGCATTGCATTTGCATAGAGTCGTGAGTCGGTCTCTATGATTTGCATTTATCATCTTTATAATGATGTGTTGTTGAATGAACATAATTGTGTATGCTTACACGGAATGATTGAGAATTGTGAAAGTGTGCATGATGAATATGCTTGGTGGATATTTATATATATACATTGTGATGTATATGGATAAAAAGGTGATGAATTGTGGTGAGAATGTGTAATATGTGTATTTTTATGTTTATACATAATTTTATGCATTGTTATTATGATAATATTTCTCACCCTTCTGCTGTTTTATGATGCTCTATGAGGCATTGCAGAGTAGATATGCTGGAGGTCTTTTTGTGAAGCGTGTCTTCATTCTTTTGGTCGGTTGGCTCTGATATGTAGCACCGGGTAGCTAGGATGTATAGTATTCTTTTGTGATACATTTGTACATGTATCTTGCTGATGAATTTGTATATATAAACATGAATGATGTTGTTGCATCATACTGGTTGATGTATATATGTTCGATGTTATCAATGTTTGGATTTTCTGCTTTTATTCTAAACATTGAGATGTGGGTGTAAGGACAAAGTTCCTCTATGGCAAGTTATCCCACTGTTGCATATCAATATAATGAGCAGGTGTTGTATGTATTAATTGCGTGCATGATGTGACATGCCTCTTTTGTACTATGTTTTAATCGTACTCTGGCGAATTTTTTTATATGTGCCTAAATGATTTATGTGATTATTTGGGGGTATAGAAAGGGGGTGTTACACTACATATCAGAGCCGACCGACCAAAAAAATGAAGACACGCTTCACAAAAAGACCACCAGCATACCTACTCTGCAATGCCTCATAGAGCATCATAAAACAGCAGAAGGGTGAGAAATATTATCATAATAACAATGCATATAATTATATATCATAGCATAAAAATGCACATATTCTACATTCTCACCACAATTCATCACAACTCACTCATATACATCACAATGTATATATATACAAAACCAAGCATATTCATCATGCCTACTTTCGCTGTGAAGGAAACGGCGCGACTGTAAAAAAGGAAAAGTTAATTCCCTTATATAGGTAAATTTTTCACAACGGTTTTCTTAAATAACCGTTATGATAGATTATATATTAATTTAATAATATCACAACGGTTAGTTATAATAACTGTAGCGTACCCCTTATACGTGGTACAAGGTTCGACACCAGGCAACAACATTTTCCTAAAATTACGCCTGGATTATAAGTGATATCGCTACGGTCATCACTTATAACCGTCGTAATATTATTAACCATTGCACTTCCCAACATATGAACGGTTTACAAGAAAATATCGTTCCAGAATATGAACGGTTTACAAGTTATCATCATTACAAGCATTAAACTATCAGTCTTTTCATCTTTAAACTTGTAACAACCCGATTTTGATATTTCCATTTTCGTGTTGATTGATTCTATTTGGTTGAGTCTTTTATTTAATTTGGGCAATAATTATGTTATTGTGAAATTGGTGTTTTAATCCGATATGTTGGCGTGTTATATTATTTTACCGTTTTTGAGAGTTTTCGGGGGAAATTAGATTGGAGGGTATTTTAGACATTTCATAATTATTGTTAAATTATATATTTTTAAGTGAGAAAATGTATTATTAGATATTTGTGAGATATTTTGGTTAATTATTATAGAGGAGATATTTTAAGAAAAGTATAAGAAAGAAAGAAAAAGAATAGAAATAGAAAGTTAGAGGTGAGAAAGAGAGAAAAACAGAATTTTGAGAGCAAGAGTGAAAAAGAGAAGAGAAAAAGAAGGAAAGCTACAAATCATCAAGATCAAGCTTCCAAGAATCGAGAAATCGGGTAAGGGTGTGAAACATTGTTATTATAACTTTGTGTATGATTATGTATGAGTTTTGTATGAATGTTTTGGGTGGTTTTTATATGTTTCCGTTTATGCCGTATTGGACGAAATCGATAGAAACCGATGTTTCTACGGTCGGAAAGTCGTATAAATACATGTGTTGGTTGGTTATATGTATGTGAGCTGCTGTTTGAAGTTTCATTAAGTTTGGTTATGTTTCGGTTAGTTTTCGGTATGGTTCCGTTGTTGTTTCCGTTTAGGTCGAATTATAGGAAATTGATAGAAAACGATGTTTTCACGGTTAGAATTCGAAATAAATTACGTAGTTGTATCGAGGAAGGTTAGGTCGTCGTATGTCGTGCTTTTTATTCGATTTGGTGAAGTTTAAAAATTCTGGTTTTTGAAAGGTTGAAATTTAATCGAAAAATCGAACGTCGTAGAAATTTCGTTTATGTGTTCTAAATTGTTCTTATGTATTTGGTGGTTGCGCGTATATGTTTGTTTCGGTGAAAATGTTCGATTTAGTCGAGTTTTCGGGGATTCGGGAAAAGGACAGCAAAGTTGTAATTTGAAAAATCTGGTTTTTTGTGAAAAACAGGGTTAGGGATCGATACATAATCCCAGGGATCGATCCCTACTGTGAAAATTGGGAAAAATGGAATTTTTACTACAGCAGGGATCGATACATGCGAGTTAGGGATCGATACATGAGGTCTTTATGTATCGATACATAAAGCCTATGTATCGATACCTACTGTGCTGAAGCAGAAATTCTGGTTTGTCGGGGAAACTTCGGAAATTCATATCTCTTGAACCGTAAGTCGGTTTTGATCCCCGTTCGAAGCGTTGGGAAGCTAACGAGATGTTCTTTCTAGGAAAAATAGTTTTGGGGTCTGAACTTGGTCCAATCGGTACAGTTTTTACGAACCGTTTCGTAGTGTCGGGCGTCCGGTTTATGTTTTTGCGTTAGTTTGAAATATTCATAACTTGTTCGTTGTTTATCGGATTTGAGAGTTCTTTATATCGAATTGAAGGTATTGATATGTACTAATTGATGGTGATAAGAAATTATATTTTTAGCTGACTTTTCACCAACTTTTCCGGTAAACCGTAAATCGAATTGTTTGGTTATTTGTGAAAACGTTCGGTTGCCGTTTGGCACAATTGATGTGAATATATGTGGATTGTGTGTGATGAATGCATGACTATATTGTGGATATGTATGCATGTCAAAAGTGTCATGAGTCATGTTGTATGTGAAGCATCATGATGTGCATTCTTGCATTGTGGGGTTCTAAGATGAACCCGTTGTAACGTCGTAAGCCTTTTGAGAGGTGGGAGCGATGATTACAAACGATCGTGAGCCTTATACAAAGAGGACCGAAAGCGATCGGATTGTGAGCCTTATACAAAGAGGACCGAAAGCAATCCATAAACATTGTAAGCCTTTTGAGAGGTGGTAGCAATGGGTGAACATCGTATGCCCGACGGGGAGTTACGTTAAGTAACAAGCGATGGTTCCAATAAGTTCTTCAATTGAACTTGAGATGAAATGAGTCGGTACCGCATTGCATTTGCATAGAGTCGTGAGTCGGTCTCTATGATTTGCATTGGTCATCTTTGTATATGTGCATTGGTGAATAAACATGAATATATGTGTTTATGTTGAATGATAAGCATTGTGATGACTATGCTTGGTTTTGTGTATATATATATATGCCTTGCGATGTATATTGAATGAGATGTGATGAATTGTGATAAGAATTGTATCGTTGTAATGATGCATTGAAGAATGAATATAATATGTATGTTATGTGGAATGGTAGAATGGTGAGGATGTGTTGTGTGTATACTCTTGTGTTGAGATATATAAATATATGCAACGTTATTATGATAA
Organism: Lathyrus tuberosus; assembly: GCA_022829125.1. Lineage (NCBI taxonomy): Eukaryota > Viridiplantae > Streptophyta > Magnoliopsida > Fabales > Fabaceae > Lathyrus > Lathyrus tuberosus. Next base: position 2,236,010 of record JALAZF010000446.1, read on the forward strand.
TATTTCTCACCCTTCTGCTGTTTTATGATGCTCTATGAGGCATTGCAGAGTAGGTATGCTGGAGGTCTTTTTGGTGAAGCGTGTCTTCATTCTTTTGGTCGGTTGGCTCTGATATGTAGCACCGGGTAGCTAGGATGTATATTATTCTTTTATGATACATTTGTATATGTATCTTGTGGATAAATGTTTATGTAAACATGAAGTGTGTTGATGAAGCATACATATGTATATGTATGTATATATATTTTGATGTATTTCAATGTTTGGATTTTCCGCTTTAATTCTAAATATTGAGATGTGGGTGTAAGGACAAAGTTACCCCACTGTTGCATATCAATGTTTTGAGCAGGTGTTGTATGTTTTAAATTCAAGCATAATGTGACATGCCTTTTTATGCCATGCTTTAATTGTACTCTGGCGAATTTTAGAATATGTGCCTAAATGATTTAAATGATTATTTGGGGGTATAGAAAGGGGGTGTTACATTAAGTGGTATCAGAGCCAGAGTTGAGTCAGTTGTGTCTGTCTTGTAGTTGTGTTGGTTGAACTGTTGTTTAACCTTTGTTGTTATTTTTGGGAATGATCTGAATATGGATGGTAGAAACGATAATGCTATGGCTGCTGCTATGGAAGCATTGGCTAGGGCGGTGCAGGGTGCGCCGAATGTAAATGCTAATGAAGAGTTCAGGAAGAATCAACCACCGGTTTTCAAAGGAAGATTTGATCCCGATGGAGCTCAAAATTGGTTGAAAGAGATTGAAAGAATCTTCAGAGTTATGGACTGTGCGGAAGAGAATAAGGTGAGGCTTGGACCTCACATGCTGAGGGAAGAAGCCGATGATTGGTGGGTCGGTATGCGCGAAATTCTTGAGGTGGATAATGAAGAGGTAACTTGGGAATTGTTTCGTACCGAGTTTTTGCTGAAGTATTACCCTGAAAGTGTGAAAGGGAAGAAGGAGATGGAATTCCTGGAATTGAAACAAGGTGGTATGTCAGTGGTGGACTATACTGCTAAGTTTGTGGAATTGGTTCAATTTCATTCTCATTATGCCGCGATTACTGCTGAGTTCTCAAAGTGTATTAAATATGAGAATGGTTTGCGTCCTGAGATTAAGCAAGCTGTGGGATATCAAAGAATTAGGAGGTTTTCGGATTTGACTGAATGTTGTAGAATCTTCGAGGAATATAGAAAAGCTCGTTCTACACATTACAAGAGTTTGAACGAGAGGAAGGGAAAACAACAAGCTAGAAGTGGACCTTATGTGACACCCGCTGATAAGGGAAAATATAAGGGAAACTTTAATAAGAGATCTGGAGGAGGAAGTTCGGGGTTCATTAAATGTTTCAATTGTGGTGGAATGGGTCATAAAGCAACTGAGTGTAGGAAGCCCGTTGGAAAATGTTCTAACTGTGGAGGAATTGGGCATTCTACTGCTGAGTGTAGGAGGAATATGGTGAAGTGTTTTAATTGTGGAGAAGTGGGTCACATTAGTACTAAGTGTACTAAGCCGAAACAAGCTCAAGCGGGCGGTAAGGTGTTTGCATTGGCGGGGACTCAGACCACTAGTGCAGACCGTTTGATTAAAGGTACATGCTTTATTAATAGTACACCTTTAGTTGCTGTTATTGATACGGGAGCGACTCATTCGTTTATTTCTTCGGAGTGCGCGATGCGTTTAAATCTTGCGTTGTCTTTGATGGGTGGTGAGATGGTTATTGAGACTCCTGCTTCAGGGTCGGTAACTACATCTTTGGTGTGTATGAGTTGTCCTTTAACCATGTATGGTAAAGACTTTGTTATGGATTTAGTGTGTTTGCCGTTGGTGGGTTTGGACGTAATCTTGGGTATGAACTGGTTGCAATTTAATCGAGTTCATATAGATTGCTATCACAAGTTAGTAAGGTTTCCTTCTTTGGAAGATGATGAATTTGAGAGTTTCCTATCCACTAAAGAGTTGAAGAAACTTTTAGCGGATGAAGCTCAATTGTTTGGTTTGTTTGCATCATTGTCGGTGGAAAGTAAAGTTTCACTTGATGTGTTCCCAGTGGTGCGGGAATTTCCAGAAGTGTTTCCGGAGGATATTACGGATGTACCGCCGGAAAGAGAAGTTGAATTTTCTATTGATCTAGTTCCGGGTACTAGACCGATTTCGATGGCACCGTATCGTATGTCGGCATCGGAGTTGGTAGAATTGAAAAAGCAATTGAATGACTTGTTGGATAAGAAATTTGTAAGACCAAGTGTTTCTCCTTGGGGTGCTCCGGTATTGTTGGTAAAGAAGAAGGACGGGAGTATGCGATTATGCATTGATTATCGACAATTGAACAAAGTGACGATTAAGAACAAGTATCCGCTTCCAAGGATCGATGATTTGATGGACCAATTGGTTGGTGCGAATGTTTTTAGTAAGATTGATTTGAGATCGGGATATCACCAGATTCGTGTGAAAGGAGAGGATATTCAAAAGACGGCATTTAGGACACGGTATGGTCATTACGAATATTCCGTGATGCCATTCGGGGTTTCTAATGCGCCGGGTGTGTTTATGGAATACATGAATCGTATTTTTCATGAACAGTTGGATCGTTTTGTGGTTGTGTTCATCGATGATATTTTGATTTACTCTAAGTCTCAAGAGGAGCATGAAGAGCATTTGAGAATTGTGTTGCAAATTTTGAAAGAGAAACAATTGTATGCTAAGTTGTCAAAATGTGAATTTTGGTTGTCGGAAGTAAGTTTCCTTGGACATGTTATTTCCGGTAGTGGTATTAGTGTTGATCCATCCAAGATAGATGCGGTGATGCAATGGGAGGCTCCTAGGTCGGTTACGGAGATTCGAAGCTTTTTAGGCTTGGCGGGTTATTATCGGAGGTTTATAGAAGGATTTTCGAAGTTGGCACTTCCTTTAACGCAATTGACTTGTAAAGGAAAGGTGTTCATTTGGGATATTCATTGTGAAGAGAGTTTCAATGAGCTAAAGAGAAGGTTGACAACGACTCCGATCTTGATTTTGCCTAATCCTAATGAACCATTTGTTGTGTATTGTGATGCTTCATTGACAGGTTTAGGTGGTGTTTTGATGCAAGATGGAAAAGTTGTGGCATATGCTTCACGACAATTGAGAGTGCATGAAAAGAATTATCCTACGCATGACTTGGAGTTAGCGGCCGTGGTGTTTGTTTTGAAAATATGGAGGCATTATCTTTATGGTGCGAGATTTGAAGTTTTTAGTGATCACAAGAGCTTGAAATATTTATTTGATCAAAATGAGTTGAACATGAGACAACGAAGATGGTTAGAGCTTTTGAAGGATTTTGATTTTAGTTTGAATTACCATCCGGGTAAGGCGAATGTGGTGGCTGATGCCTTAAGTCGAAAGTTGTTACATATGTCCGCATTAATGATGAAAGAATGGGAACTTTTGGAGGATTTCAGAGATTTGAGTTTGGTTTGTGAAATGACGCCGCGAAGTGTGAGACTTGGTATGTTACATGTTACGAATGATTTTCTTGCAATGGTTAGTGAAAAGCAAAAATTGGAGTTGAAGTTCGTTGATTTAATGTTGAATGAGAATGAGGATTTCAAGGTTGATAATTTTGGAGTTTTGAGATTCCGTGGTCGTATTTGTATTCCCGATGATGCGGAGTTGAAAAAGATGATATTGGAAGAAGGGCACCGAAGTAACTTAAGTATTCATCCGGGAGCGAACAAAATGTATCAAGATTTGAGGAAAATCTTTTGGTGGTCCGGATTAAAGAGAGATGTTGCTCAATTTGTATATGCATGTTTGACTTGTCAAAAGTCGAAGGTGGAACATCAGAAGCCTAGTGGTTTGTTGCAACCGTTGGATATTCCGGAATGGAAATGGGATAGTATATCGATGGATTTTGTTACGGGATTGCCGAATACGCAAAGAGGTCATAATGCTATTTGGGTGATTGTTGATAGGCTTACTAAATCTGCTCACTTTATTCCAATTGATATTAGTTATCCTTTGGAGAAGTTAGCCGAGATTTATGTTCTTGTGGTGGTGAAGTTACATGGAGTTCCTAAGAGTATTGTATCGGATAGAGATCCTAGATTTACATCAAGGTTTTGGGAGAGTTTACAAAAGGCTTTGGGTTCTAAGCTAAGATTGAGTTCGGCTTACCATCCGCAAACAGATGGTCAAACCGAGAGGACGATTCAATCGTTAGAGGATTTGTTACGTGCTTGTGTGCTAGAGCAAGGTGGTGCTTGGGATAGTTATTTAGCGTTGATTGAGTTCACCTATAATAACAGTTTTCATTCGAGTATTGGTATGGCACCATTTGAGGCTTTGTATGGTCGGAGATGTCGAACACCTTTGTGTTGGCATGAAACCGGCGAGAGGACGATAGTTGGACCGGAAATGGTACAACAAACGACGGAGAAAGTGAAGCTTATTCGGGAAAGGATGAAAGCTTCTCAAAGTAGTCAAAAGAGCTATCATGACAAGAGAAGGAAAGATCTTGAGTTTCAAGAAGGCGACCATGTGTTTTTGAGAGTTACACCGGTTACGGGTGTGGGTCGTGCCTTGAAGTCGAAGAAGTTGACTTCTCGTTTTATTGGTCCGTATCAGATTATTGCACGTGTTGGCGATGTGGCTTATCGGGTGGCGTTGCCTCCGAATCTTTCGAATTTGCATGACGTTTTCCATGTTTCGCAACTTCGAAAGTATGTTCCGGATCCGTCACATGTTATTCCTATGGACGAGGTGGAAGTGAGAGATAATCTTACGGTTGAAGTTTTACCGATTAAGATTTTGGATCGCGAAGTTAAGAAGTTAAGAGGTAAAGATATTGCGCTTGTGAAAGTGGCGTGGGGAGGCGCTTCAGAAGGCAATATGACTTGGGAATTGGAAAGTGGGATGCGCGAGTCGTATCCGGAGTTGTTTGAATCAGGTAATATTTTCGAGGACGAAAATTTCTAAAGTGGGGGAGAGTTGTAACAGCCCGATTTTGATATTTCCATTTTCGTGTTGATTGATTCTATTTGGTTGAGTCTTTTATTTAATTTGGGCAATAATTATGTTATTGTGAAATTGGTGTTTTAATCCGATATGTTGGCGTGTTATATTATTTTACCGTTTTTGAGAGTTTTCGGGGGAAATTAGATTGGAGGGTATTTTAGACATTTCATAATTATTGTTAAATTATATATTTTTAAGTGAGAAAATGTATTATTAGATATTTGTGAGATATTTTGGTTAATTATTATAGAGGAGATATTTTAAGAAAAGTATAAGAAAGAAAGAAAAAGAATAGAAATAGAAAGTTAGAGGTGAGAAAGAGAGAAAAACAGAATTTTGAGAGCAAGAGTGAAAAAGAGAAGAGAAAAAGAAGGAAAGCTACAAATCATCAAGATCAAGCTTCCAAGAATCGAGAAATCGGGTAAGGGTGTGAAACATTGTTATTATAACTTTGTGTATGATTATGTATGAGTTTTGTATGAATGTTTTGGGTGGTTTTTATATGTTTCCGTTTATGCCGTATTGGACGAAATCGATAGAAACCGATGTTTCTACGGTCGGAAAGTCGTATAAATACATGTGTTGGTTGGTTATATGTATGTGAGCTGCTGTTTGAAGTTTCATTAAGTTTGGTTATGTTTCGGTTAGTTTTCGGTATGGTTCCGTTGTTGTTTCCGTTTAGGTCGAATTATAGGAAATTGATAGAAAACGATGTTTTCACGGTTAGAATTCGAAATAAATTACGTAGTTGTATCGAGGAAGGTTAGGTCGTCGTATGTCGTGCTTTTTATTCGATTTGGTGAAGTTTAAAAATTCTGGTTTTTGAAAGGTTGAAATTTAATCGAAAAATCGAACGTCGTAGAAATTTCGTTTATGTGTTCTAAATTGTTCTTATGTATTTGGTGGTTGCGCGTATATGTTTGTTTCGGTGAAAATGTTCGATTTAGTCGAGTTTTCGGGGATTCGGGAAAAGGACAGCAAAGTTGTAATTTGAAAAATCTGGTTTTTTGTGAAAAACAGGGTTAGGTATCGATACATAATCCCAGGGATCGATCCCTACTGTGAAAATTGGGAAAAATGGAATTTTTACTACAGCAGGGATCGATACATGCGAGTTAGGGATCGATACATGAGGTCTTTATGTATCGATACATAAAGCCTATGTATCGATACCTACTGTGCTGAAGCAGAAATTCTGGTTTGTCGGGGAAACTTCGGAAATTCATATCTCTTGAACCGTAAGTCGGTTTTGATCCCCGTTCGAAGCGTTGGGAAGCTAACGAGATGTTCTTTCTAGGAAAAATAGTTTTGGGGTCTGAACTTGGTCCAATCGGTACAGTTTTTACGAACCGTTTCGTAGTGTCGGGCGTCCGGTTTATGTTTTTGCGTTAGTTTGAAATATTCATAACTTGTTCGTTGTTTATCGGATTTGAGAGTTCTTTATATCGAATTGAAGGTATTGATATGTACTAATTGATGGTGATAAGAAATTATATTTTTAGCTGACTTTTCACCAACTTTTCCGGTAAACCGTAAATCGAATTGTTTGGTTATTTGTGAAAACGTTCGGTTGCCGTTTGGCACAATTGATGTGAATATATGTGGATTGTGTGTGATGAATGCATGACTATATTGTGGATATGTATGCATGTCAAAAGTGTCATGAGTCATGTTGTATGTGAAGCATCATGATGTGCATTCTTGCATTGTGGGGTTCTAAGATGAACCCGTTGTAACGTCGTAAGCCTTTTGAGAGGTGGGAGCGATGATTACAAACGATCGTGAGCCTTATACAAAGAGGACCGAAAGCGATCGGATTGTGAGCCTTATACAAAGAGGACCGAAAGCAATCCATAAACATTGTAAGCCTTTTGAGAGGTGGTAGCAATGGGTGAACATCGTATGCCCGACGGGGAGTTACGTTAAGTAACAAGCGATGGTTCCAATAAGTTCTTCAATTGAACTTGAGATGAAATGAGTCGGTACCGCATTGCATTTGCATAGAGTCGTGAGTCGGTCTCTATGATTTGCATTGGTCATCTTTGTATATGTGCATTGGTGAATAAACATGAATATATGTGTTTATGTTGAATGATAAGCATTGTGATGACTATGCTTGGTTTTGTGTATATATATATGCCTTGCGATGTATATTGAATGAGATGTGATGAATTGTGATAAGAATTGTATTGTTGTAATGATGCATTGAAGAATGAATATAATATGTATGTTATGTGGAATGGTAGAATGGTGAGGATGTGTTGTGTGTATACTCTTGTGTTGAGATATATAAATATATGCAACGTTATTATGATAATATTTCTCACCCTTCTGCTGTTTTATGATGCTCTATGAGGCATTGCAGAGTAGGTATGCTGGAGGTCTTTTTGGTGAAGCGTGTCTTCATTCTTTTGGTCGGTTGGCTCTGATATGTAGCACCGGGTAGCTAGGATGTATATTATTCTTTTATGATACATTTGTATATGTATCTTGTGGATAAATGTTTATGTAAACATGAAGTGTGTTGATGAAGCATACATATGTATATGTATGTATATATATTTTGATGTATTTCAATGTTTGGATTTTCCGCTTTAATTCTAAATATTGAGATGTGGGTGTAAGGACAAAGTTACCCCACTGTTGCATATCAATGTTTTGAGCAGGTGTTGTATGTTTTAAATTCAAGCATAATGTGACATGCCTTTTTATGCCATGCTTTAATTGTACTCTGGCGAATTTTAGAATATGTGCCTAAATGATTTAAATGATTATTTGGGGGTATAGAAAGGGGGTGTTACAAAACTCATCTATAAATAGACAATTTTACATATCAAAATAATATATTCTTCGAAACAATGAGTTCAACAAATGAGAATCCTAGAAACCTCAATGAGGAACGTCAGGCGCCAATCCAGGAGGTCGTCCAACCAGCAACTGCCAACTTCAGGGATGCCTTAAGGGTAAGGAAGGATAAGAAGAAGAAGAAGAAGAAGCCGAAGAAGAAGAAGATAAAGAAGAAAATGAGGCCTGTATATTATGATTCCGATGAGGGGAGTGAGGAGAGATGTCTAGATTATGAAGATGCATTTTATGCTATGGGCTCTGACAATGATCTTGATATGTAATATGTTTATCAATGTACTCTCAATGGAATATTAAAAAAAATTATCTCTATATATGTTCATCTCTTACAGTTTTATTTTTTAAGTTATATATATACTCTATTGCACTTAAAAATACTAAAGAATACATTGCTGGGAATATACATCATACATTACATGGCGTTAGACATGTTTAAAAAATTAATACATGTTTAAAATCTAAAAATATGACAAAAAATACATTGATGTGAATCGAAGCGTGATACATGTATTAGAACGGTCTTCTAATACAAGCATGTTAAAATGTAAAAATATGGAAAAAAAAATATAGTAGCTGGGAATCGAAGCTTGTTACACAACTTGTATTACAACGGTTATGTAATACAACCGTCGTTAAACATGGCGTTATAAATTTTTAGTCCTTATACAACGGTGGGATACGAAACCGTGGTAAACCTGGCGTCGTTAAATGGGGTTTTCGTAGTAGTGAACCTTCCATCCATTGGCTCCATTTGTGCCCAAATCCCATTTTCTTAAGCATGAATCTCAAATAATTCCAGCTTACGCAGTCGTAAGCCTCTTCAAAGTCCACCTTCAAAATAACGCACCTTTTCTTACATCTTCTAGCCAAATCCAAAACCTCATTAACCGTTAGCACTCCATCTGCAATGTTTCTACCCGGAATGAATGCTGACTGATTTATGGAAACAATGCTGCCCAAAACTGTCTTCATTCTAGCTGCCAGCAATTTTGAAATGATTTTGCATAAGCTCCCTATAAGACATATAGGTCTATATTCTTGTAAGTGTCGGGGGTTGGAGACTTTAGGGATACGAGTAATGAAAGATGATGTTCCATCCTTCATTAGTTTTCCGTTCGAATGGAAATCCATCATGAATCTGAGCACATCGTTCTTGATACAATCCTAGTTAGACTTGTAAAATTCCAGCGAGAAACCGTCCGGACCTGCCGTTTTGGAACCATCATAGGACCAAACCGCTTCCTTCACCTCTTCTTCAGAGAAAGGTCTCTTAATCCACTTACTATCATGATCTGTCAACACCTTGAAGCTAATGCCCTACGAAACCGGTCTATTCATATCTTTCTCTTTGAAAAATTCCTCAAAATGTCTTTTCACAGCATCTTTTACTTCATCCACACCCTCAATTCTGCCCTCCTCCCCTTCGACCATAGAGATTTGATTCCTCCTATATCTTTCCTTCATGGCTCTATGAAAGAAGTGGGAATTCCTATCTCCTTCCGTAAGCCAAAGTTGACGAGATTTTAGCCTTAACATACACTCTTTCATATTTAAGTTATTCCAAATCTCTTTCGACACTCCATATCTATCTTTCACTATGTCTTCTATATCACCCTCAAAATTCTCAATCAAGCAATTATCCAAAACATTTAACTCTTTCACCTTAGAATCCACATTTAAATCAATCCACCCAAAAATCTCCTTATTCCACTCCTTTAACCTCGTCTTCAATGTCTTCAATTTATGATAAAGTTTATAGTCTCATCTACCTTCCACCCTTATCTTATCCCATTCCTCTCTCACAAACGCCTTGAAACCGTCATGTTTTATCCAGGTATTATAAAAACGGAACAGTTTCGGACCCAAGTCCAACTTCCCCGATTGGAGCCAGATAGGGCAATGGTCGGAGATTTCTCTGCTTCCCACTCTTTGATTAATCACATTCCACTCTTCAATCAAGTTTCTTGATAGGAGAAATCTATCAAGCCTACTCATGGCTTTTCCATTATCTTTGAACCAAGTGAATCTTCCTCCCACACACGGAACGTCAACCGAATCCATAACCTCTATAAATTCCCTGAATTCTGCCCTGTCTCTGCCTCTAAGCGCTTCTCTCACCCCAAGCCTCTCTTCTCTATAGCACACTTCATTAAAGTCTCCTCCTAAGCACCAATCACCCACACCTCCTCCCAATTTTCTCGCTTCCAAATCTCTCCAAAGCCTACTTCTGTGCAATGCACTGTTAGGAGCGTAAATGTTCACAAAGTTGTATTCCTTCCCTTTCCACACAGCATTGATTCCCACATACCCGTTTCCAGAAAAACTATAATTCAACTCCAACAGATTACGCTTCCACAAAATTACCATTCCTCCCGAAGCACCCCTCGAATTACTAGTCGTCCATTCCACTTCCTCATTACCCCAAAATGATCGCGCTAGGTTATCATTAAAGGAAGAAAATTTAGTTTCCTGGATGAAACATAAGCCAATCGTACCTGAGTTAATAAGGAAGCTAACTCTTTTCCTTTTCACATTCGACCCTCCCCCTCTTATATTGTATGACAGCAGATTCATCAAAACAATATTAAATTCGCCTTCTTCCCCTTTGCTCCTTGTTTATCTCTATCCTCCATTAAATCAATTTCCTTAATGCAATTTTTGTCCTTCTCCCCACTGATTACTCCCAACCTCTGAATTGATTCCCACGTCTTCTTTCCTACCTCTGATCCGTCATTCTTCATCAACCTCCTGTTGCATCTAATGACTTCGGAATCCGTTAGAGAATTGCAATTTGAGATTAAGAAAGATGAAATGTTATCTTCTCCCTTTTGATTTGACATCGTTTTTTCAGATATAACCTCATTCCTTCGTCGGTCCAGACAAGCGTAAAAAGATGGGATAAAGTCCACTTTTTCCCCCAAATCTTTTACATCCCTCAGTTTTCTTCTATTGGACTTATCCTTCATTATTTTCCTGCAGGCCTCTTCAAATGTGTTTGGGCCTTCTGGCACGGCCCTACTAGACACCGGCCCATAAAGTCCATTATTTGTGTTAAGTTCCCCACACACAATATTATGTTTAAAGACCCTAACACCACTACGGGTCTGATTCTCACGCTCTCCCAAGTCGTAACTTTCCAAAAAAACATTTGTGCCTTTTTGATTTGCTACAGGTTTATTTGACCTTATCTCCTTTGAAGAAACAAAGTTATACCACTTACGGGATCGGAACCTAACTTTTAAAGCTTAAAAAATATAGGGGCCCAAAATTTTAAAACTAAATTAACCCCCCTTAATTAAAGCCTTTAAAGTAAGGCCGGAAGGCCCCAACATTTTTAAAAATTATTTTTCAAAAATATTTAATTTTTAAAAATAAAAACATAACTAAAATAGATAAAATATTTTATTTTAAACAAATTAGATTTTGAACCTCTTACTTAAGTCTCATAAAAAACAAAAACACGAGGTTTAAAAATAGAGAATTTCTTAATACATCCTATAGTTTCTTAAGCGTCACGCGAAAATATTAAAATGTCTCCTAGATTTTAGAGAAGTATCTCCAAACGCACTCAATACACACACTTCATTCGTTTTTTAATCACATCCCAATATTATAAATAAATTTATTCCAAAAATATATTACCGGAAAGTTTTCGAAAATGTATTTCACCCATTACAATGTATTTCAAATTCAAATTACACTCTTACGATATAGAAGTCAATGCAAAGTATAGAATATTTTTAGCACAGTAAAGAAGAAAGGAAAAGGTACACCAAATAACAATACAGAGATAAAATCATTTTTTAGTTCCACGTTGAATCAGAATTAAACAACTTCAAAAGACAGTGTTATCAATTTCGGAAAACTCGGCCCTATTTGCATGCATTTCCTTTTAGACAATCCTCTCCGCATAGCTAAGTGTTTGGTTAATGAGTTGCAGAGGTGCAGAGTCTTTTGCCTTTTGAATGAAGACGGAACCGTTCTTAATCTCCCACTCAGAGTGCTCCTACAATCAGTAGATAATAACATTATAATGGGAACATGAAACATATATCTTGTTGATTGTTGTGCAGCTAGATTTAGGCACATCAAGTAAAAGTACAAGAAGATCAATATATATTGGAAACGTGAAACATATGTGATAACATCATGCATTGCAATAAGAGAAATTACATCTTGAAATACATTAAAATAGTCTTATGCATTGCTTATAATATTGCTGAATAACTGTTAATTCAAATCACAGTTAACTTCTAATAGACGAGAGTAATACACTATTATTAAGTAATATAAGACTATATGCAATATTACCGAACAGAAAACAAAAACATCTAGAAACACTTTCAACCACCCAAACTGATAATTTGATTAAACAGATCACTAAATGATTGCACGATTTGTTCAAAAAGAAATAATATAAGGTTGATAGGACGCATATAAAACTCAGAAAAGTAACAGCAAAAAAACTATACCGCTTAATTCAATTGAGAAACACATCATACAAAAAGTCTGATCTTACAACGCATAACTTAATTCAGATGTACCAACAACGATCAAAACACGACATTGATGGTCACGCAACGATCAAAAGTCTGGGAGATGTTTAATATGTACTTTACTATAGGAAGTATGCAAAACACAATATACCAAAGAGGGCTGCAATAAGAATGACATAAATCTTATCAACGTAATTTAAAATTCAAAACAAAGTGATGAAAAGCAATAGAATTAAAAATTGCATGTAACACTCAAATGTTTGCAGAATCATCATATGCAGACTAATGAGTATATACTCAGTTGTAAGTTGACATCTAAAACAAGTAAACTCTCATAGAATTAAAGTTGAAAAAGAAAACTTACATTTAAGAGTTAAAACTTCAATAGAGCACTTTAGAATGCTAGCAAATACGCCATCCATGATGTGAGAAGAGTTTTATATTTCTTCTACTGAAATTAAAATTAGGTGGAGCAATTATCTTTCTTAAAGACAGGCTTGACGATAACATTGAGGGAACATTACCAATATCCACTTTATCACAATTCCGCAAATTGATCTCTCTTAGTTGTGTGCAGTTTTCAAGCACATATTTCACTCCTTTCCATGTGACATAAGGACAATTTTCAAGGTGCAATTGCAAAAGCCCAGGACAACCCTTTGAGATTGCATAGAGTGTTTTATCGTGAACGGGTCTATATGACAAATTCAACACCTCCAATTTGGGAAATTCAAAGTTCATTTATTAGATATAGCTATACCAATGTTAGATATAGCCATATATACTGATAGTGTAGTTTTATATTCACACACTATTCTGTATATAAAGCCTTGTAACTATCATTTACACTTCAATGAAACAGTGTACATTTTATCTCCAATTCGTTTTCTTTCTTTCTCACTTCTTGAACACAGTAGCTTCTTCTTCTCCATGATGAGTTTCACCATCATTGACATGGTATCAGAGCTTATATAGCTCTGGTAGCCATTGTTTGTTATCTTTCTGTTCTTTTTTCATCTCCTCCTTTTCTCTTGATCTTTGCTCCAATGGCTACTCAGAGCTACGCTGATTTCACAACCAATACTGCAAACCCTTACTACCTTCATCCAAATGAGAATCCCGCAATTGTTCTTGTTTCTCCTCCGCTCGATGATAAGAATTACCATACCTGGTCTAGGTCAATGCACATTGCGTTGATATCCAAGAACAAAGAAAAGTTCATCGACGACTCTCTTCGCAAGCCTCCGGTTTCAGATCCTCTTTACGCTCCATGGATTCGATGCAATACGATGGTTCTTGCTTGGATTCAACGATCTGTTTCTGAATCAATTGCAAGATCCGTGCTTTGGATTGATAGTGCTGCCGGCGTTTGGAAGAATTTGCAGATTAGGTTTTCTCACAGCGACATTTTCCGCATTTCTGACATTCAAGAAGATCTATACAAACTTCGCCAAGGTACTCTTGATGTATCTAATTACTTTACGAATTTGAAAGTGTTATGGGATGAATTGGAGAATTATCGACCCTTTCCTTCTTGTTCTTGTGCAATTTCTTGTTCATGCGGCGCTATTGCATCGGTTCGTCGACATCGTGAACAAGATTATGTCATACGATTTCTTAAGGGATTGAATGAAAAATTCACTCATTCCAAATCTCAGATTATGATGATGAATCCCTTACCTGACATTGATAAGGTCTTTTCTCTGGTTATCCAACAAGAAAGGGAGATGAATAGTGTTGTATCTGCTACTATACCTAGCATTGGAAACACTGAAGAAAGCACTGCTTTGAATGTTCAAACTGGTCATGATGCTGCAAATGGTAAATCCAACCAGCATAAGGGCAAGTATCAGGGTAACAACGGTTCTAGAGGACAGAATCGTGTCTGTACTCACTGTGGCAGAAGCAATCACACCATTGATACATGTTTCATCAAACATGGATATCCTCCAGGTTTCAAGCACAAGAATAAAGCCAATGGTTCAGGTTCTCAGTCTGCTGCCACCATCAATAGTGCTTCAGAGACTCCTACATCAGAATCCACAACTCCCTCATATGGATTTACTCAAGAGCAATACAACAACCTTCTTGCACTGCTTCAGCAATCAAAGATTCCCTCTACAGCAAATTCTGTTTCCACTTCACCACTTATCATGAATTCTCATTCCTCTAACATCAATGGTAAGTCTTCTCATCTATGGATTTTAGATACAGGTGCCACAGATCATATTTCCTTTAATCTTTCATCCTTTATTGATTGCAAATCCATTGTTCCTATATCTGTTAATTTGCCTGATGGATCTCAACTTTCTGCCTCATTATCTGGTTCTGTTGTTATCACATCTTCCTTAACATTGCATAATGTCCTCTACATTCCTTCCTTTAAAGTCAATCTTATTTCCATAGCCAAGTTAGCTCAAAGCAATGATTGTTCTGTACAATTCACTGCTAATTCCTGTTCCATTATGCAGAACCCTTCCAAGGAAACGATTGGTATAGCTGAATTACAAAGTGGTCTCTATGTCCTAGATTCTTCTGCACACCATTACACATGTAATTCTGTTTCTAATAATGATTGTAATATCTGGCACCTCAGATTAGGACACTTATCTCATATTGGTTTACAAAATGTTGCAAAATTTTTTCCTTTTGTTTCATGTAAAAATACATATTCTCCATGTGATGCCTGTCATTTTGCTAAGCAACGAAAGCTTCCCTTTCCCAATAGCACTACTTGTTCTAATGCTGTTTTTGACATTCTCCATGCTGATGTATGGGGACCTTTTTCTACAATATCCACTCTAGGACACAAATATTTTCTTACTCTAGTTGATGACTTTTCTAGATATACGTGGGTGATTTTTCTTAAAACTAAGGACCAAACAAAGGATAGTCTTATAAACTTTATAGCATATGTTGAAAAACAGTTCCATACATCTCTTAAATGTCTAAGGACTGATAATGGAACAGAGTTTCTAGCATTACATAGTTTTTTGTCATCAAAGGGCATAGTTCATCAAAAGTCTTGTGTTGAAACCCCTCAACAAAATGGAATTGTTGAAAGAAAGCATCAACACATCCTTAATGTAGCTAGATCTCTGCATTTTCATTCTAACATGCCATTAAATCTTTGGAATTTCTGTATACAGCATGCTATTCATATCATTAATAGACTTCCAACTCCTCTACTTAAATCTAAATGTCCTCATGAAATCTTGTACCAAGAGCCACCTTCTTTAATACATCTTAAAGTGTTTGGCTGTCTTTCTTATGCTTCTACTTTAATGGCTCACAGAACCAAATTTGATCCTAGGTCTAGGAAGTCTATTTTCCTTGGTTATAAGGAAGGAACCAAGGGTTACATCCTATATGATTTAAGCAGTCACACTATCTTTGTGTCTAGAAATGTTGTCTTTTATGAGACTTCTTTTCCTTTCAAAAATCAACCTATTCCTTTAGCTAGTCAGCCTAATGCTTTCAATACTGAACCTTTATGTGAAAATTTGTCCCCTCCTGCTGACAATACATTGGTTGATGATTTATTTGTTCCTACTACTGAAAGTCAAAATGATGATACATCAGGCCCTTCTCAAACTCATATTCATGACAGTACCTTGCCAGCTACTCCTGCTAGTATTACCTCTGATCAATCTTCTCCTTTGTCCAACAGTCATAACATGGATTCTCCCCAATCTAACACTTCTTTGCCTAACAGTCCTGATAACACTCCTTCTGTACCAGCTATAGTTCCTCAAAGAGTTTCCACTAGGACCTCTCATCCCCCTAGTTATCTCTCTGATTATCATTTCTATTCAACTTCCTCTCATTCTTCTTATCCCAAAGTGTTGTACCCTTTATCTTCTGTTCTTTCATACAACAATTGTTCTCCTACTTACCACCATTTCTGTTGTTCTATTTCATCAAATACTGAACCATCCACATTTCAACAAGCCAACAAATTTGATTGCTGGAAAAATGCCATGAATGCTGAACTAAAAGCCCTTAATGATAATCATACTTGGTCTGTTGTGGATTTACCTCCTGGGAAAGTGCCTATAGGCTGTAGGTGGGTGTATAAGATTAAGTACAGGGCAGATGGTTCCATTGAACGGTATAAAGCTAGACTAGTTGCAAAGGGCTATACTCAAATGGAAGGAGTTGATTTTTTTGATACATTTTCCCCTGTAGCTAAAATCACCACAGTCAGGGTTTTGTTATCTTTAGCTGCTATTAGAGGTTGGCACTTGGAGCAGCTTGATGTTAATAATGCTTTTCTCCATGGTGATTTGAA
Source organism: Lathyrus tuberosus (assembly GCA_022829125.1). Lineage (NCBI taxonomy): Eukaryota > Viridiplantae > Streptophyta > Magnoliopsida > Fabales > Fabaceae > Lathyrus > Lathyrus tuberosus. The sequence goes on from JALAZF010000446.1 coordinate 2,252,653, forward strand.
TGAGGAAGTATATATGACATTGCCTCCTGGTTTATCTACCTCTAAGACTTCACAAGTTTGCAGGCTGCATAAATCACTATATGGTTTAAAGCAAGCTAGTAGGCAATGGTACTCAAAGCTCTCTTCCTTTTTAATTTCCCTTGGTTATTCTCAATCTCAAGCAGATTATTCTTTATACATTAAATCTACATCTTCTAGTTTTACAGCTTTACTAGTGTATGTAGATGATATAGTCTTGGCTGGTAACTCTCCTCATGAAATACATCATGTCAAGAATTTGTTGGATCAGCAGTTTAAAATTAAAGATCTTGGACAGCTTAGGTATTTTCTTGGCTTTGAGATTGCACGATCAACTAAAGGTATCTTTATGAACCAAAGACAATACACATTACAGTTGTTGGAAGATACAGGGTGTCTAGCTGCAAAACCATCTCCCGTGCCTTTCGACCCTAATCTTAAATTGTCTACATCTGATGGACAACCTCTTACTGATCCTTCAATATATAGAAGATTAATTGGTCGATTGATTTACTTGACTAATAGCAGGCCTGATATATCATATGCTGTACAACATTTAAGTCAATTTGTTTCCAAGCCCTTGACGCCACATTATCATGCTGCAACAAGAATACTCAGGTATCTAAAGTCTGCCCCTGACAAAGGTGTTTTCTTTTTAGCAAATAGTAGTTTCAAACTTTATGGTTTTGCTGATTCGGATTGGGCCAGGTGTTCTGAAACTAGGAGATCTATTACTGGTTTTTGTGTGATTCTTGGTTCCTCTCTTATTTGCTGGAAATCTAAGAAGCAAAACACGGTTTCTCGTTCTTCCACTGAAGCTGAATACCGTGCTTTAGCTTCTTTGACGTGTGAGCTTCAATGGCTTCATTATCTCTTTGCAGATTTTTTGATACAATTTCCTCAACCGGCTTCTGTCTACTGCGATAGCAAGTCAGCTATATACCTCGCTCATAATCCTACTTTCCATGAGAGAAGTAAACACATTGAATTGGATTGTCATGTGGTTCGTGAAAAGATACAGTCCAAACTGATACACTTGTTACCTATCTCCACCACTGCTCAACTTGCAGACGTTTTTACGAAGCCGTTACACTCTCCTGCATTACGATCTAATTTGTCCAAGTTAGGTCTTTGTAGTCTCCAAAGTCCACCTTGAGGGGGGATATTAGATATAGCTATACCAATGTTAGATATAGCCATATATACTGATAGTGTAGTTTTATATTCACACACTATTCTGTATATAAAGCCTTGTAACTATCATTTACACTTCAATGAAACAGTGTACATTTTATCTCCAATTCGTTTTCTTTCTTTCTCACTTCTTGAACACAGTAGCTTCTTCTTCTCCATGATGAGTTTCACCATCATTGACATCATTCCAACAGGCTTCACTCTTGAACAGTTGGCTAAGTTCAAATGTCTAATGTTACAAAATCTCCTTAAAGCTTGATCGATACCTTCATCAGATATAGATTGGCAAGAATTCAAACCAAGCAGCTCTAAATTGGAAAAAATGGAAGAAAAGCTTATGATAGTTTCATCTTTTAACCCTTTACAATTAGCCAAATAGAGAGACTTTAATTGAGAGTTTACAATACAATCCATCAAAGAATTAGAATTCCTTACACTTTTTCCAATAGATGTCGATTCCATTTTGATCTCAATAAGTGAAGGACATTTACTAACGAGTGCAAACAAGGCTGATTCTGTGAGTCTGTTACAATGACTAAGGTTTATAGACATCAAATCACCAAGAAATAAAGACAACTCGACAACATGTTGATCATTCAAAAAATAAGCCCTTTTCAAATTCAAATGTTGTATAGATGGACACTTGGATAGCAAAGAAAATATTCCGGTATAACTATAGCCTACACAATTTCGGAGTTGAAGCCTTGTCAAAGGAAGACCCGCCATTGCAATAGAGGAGAGCAAGTCATTGGAGATATTAAATGAGAACAAATTAAGACAAGTCAAACTCTTCAAATTCACCAGTGAGTCCATGAAAGGTGAAGTAACAGGGTCGGAAAAGCTGGCTGAAAAGGAATTGCAAAAAGATAAAGACCTCAATGTTGGCCTCTCGCGGAGAGCAACTGCAATGCCAGACAGGGTTATGCACCGACAATTAATGATGCTAACCTCTTCGAGAAGCTTACAGTTCTTGAACAAGTGGAAAAGTAATTCGTCGTGGATATAATAATTATGAGACAGGTTAACTTTGCGGAGTTTGGACAGTGCCAACGAAAGAACCTGTGCAAATAAGAAGGCGGTTTCGTTAAATTTGAACTGTGTAGGGTTACTGATGTCAAGTTCTTCGAGCAAAGGGAAGCAATCGGCAATGAATAACACGTCGGTGTCATACAGCGTAACAATGTTAGAACATAGGAGAGATGTCAAAGTTATAATGTTTTTGGAGAAAATTCCCAATCCCTTTAATGGAATCTTGAGTTGGTTTGAGAGATTGAGTAATGTAATTTTCAATGGAAAACGAGAGATTTGGACGAGAAGAACGTCGAGATCACCGTCGTAGTAGGATAGGTTGAGGGAGGAGATGTTGGAGAATCTACGGAAGAGGCTGAGGGTATGGAAGAGTTGGCATGTTGGATTATAGATAGTGAGAGAGGATCGAAGACGGTTGGTGATGGAAAGGAACTGTTTTGAGACAAGTGAGAGATGCTTCAAATTGTCTTCACCATCGTCTTTGAGGAATTTAAAGACCAATTCCCAACACTCATCAGGTAAATAAAGGGATTGTTGTTTTGAAATTTTGAGAGATTTTCTTTTCCTTTTCATATTGATTGGATGAAATTTGTGAAGGTTTAGGGTGAAGGGTTAGGTTAGGTTGAGTCAGTGATGATATATATAATAAATAAAGTAACAAACTCAACGAAAGAAGTTACATTCAAAAGAGGTTTTTTCTAAATAATTTGGTTGCAATACAAATACAATGTCAAGGTTTGCTTTTACCTTACGGAAAAATAGGTTATTTAAACATTTCATACAAAATAAAACAAAATAAAATCTTTCTCTTAACACAAATATTTATTGTTGCATTTTTATTAAATCAATTTATTTTCAAATTAAGTAAAATAATGAAAAATAGGTTATTTATACCTTCCATAACAAATAAAAAACAAATTTTTTTTTCAGAACACAAATATTTATTATAGCAGATTTTTTAAATTAATTTACTATCAATATAAAAACCGTCTACAAAATCCGTCTAAATTTGAGGATTAAATGGTTAGTATGTTTTGTCTCTCAAATAAATCATATATTAAATAGAAAAACCATCTCATTTGCTTCTATTTAATGGTATACTATATAGTTTTTCTCAACAAAAAAAAAAAAATGATATCCTATATAATTTTATAACCCGTCAATGGTTCCTAAATTTTGGTGTATCAAATAAATCAAATAGAAAAACTATCTCTTTTCCTTCAATTTAATTGTATGCTATATAATTATAATAAATAACATTAAGGTATAAGATATTAATAGATTTAATCTTTAAAATATATTAAAATCTATTATTTCTCTTCGGTCATTATTATAAATAAAATTGATTTTTCTTATGTGTTCAATATATCTAGCTTATATTTATATAGACACCAATGATTGAATGAACAAAATCAATTTATTTATAATATCTTTTTAATCTTTAATAACATTTTAATATCTGAAATTAAATTGTTGAATATAATCATAATAAATATCATAAAAGTAGGAGTATATAATACTTATAGTTTTATTTAAAATCTATTATTTCTTTTCAATCATTATTATAAATTCAAAAAAAAATTGGTTTTCAATAGATCTAGTTTATATCTATATATTCACCACCAATGGTTGAATGAAAAAAAAAAACCAATTTTATTTATAATATCAAATTTAATCTGTAATAATATTTTAGTACCCAAAATTAATTTTTTTACTATAATTATAATAAATAACACTGAAGTATATCTTTTTTTTTTTGATAAGCTAAGATATATATAAAATTAAGGGTTCAATAAAGGGACCCCAACCCATGTACAAAAGCTCTAACCTCAATATCAGGATCTACAAAAAATCACTAGGGCATTTAACCCAAGTGTAATAATTACATGTATGAAGTCTATTATGCACCCTACCTATCCAACTCCAAGAGAAAAACAGAATACGATTTGTAATCGTATCGAAATCCCAGAATTCATCCTTAAACATGATGTAGTTTCGGGAGGTCCAAATGGACCAACAAATAATCAACCATAATCCTATCGAGTTACTAATTGAGAACTTCCTGCCTACACACCCAGACACCCAACATGAAAAATGATTTAACAAACAACTAACCGCGATATCCGGAATGCCTAACTAATTGCAAACGAATTTCCAAATAAGACCAGATTTGTAACAACGGAAGAAAACATGATCAGCAAATTCTATTTCCTGGAAGCAAAACGGGCACGACTCTTCATGACGGATGGTGATGATGCTTCTTCTGATTAAATTGTCTCTCGTAGGAAGTCTGTTATGAACAAGCCGCCATCCGAAAACCTTCACCTTAGGCGGAGCCTCAGCTAACCAAATAAGTTTAAACACCGCAATAACTTCTTCATGAAAGTTCTCATTGGCGCCAGCACTTGAAATCTGCAAAAAATTATACAAAGACGAAACAGAGAAAGATTCGGTATCATTAAGGAGCCAGCATGGAAGATCTTCAAACGTAACATTAGGACTGAACTCGGACAGCTTCTGTCGTAGCATCTGCAGCTGACTGTGATGAGAATCCTGGACCAAATCTTGTGTAAAAATAATGTTATTCCATACCCAAGAGCCATCTATCCAAGATCCATTTTGTGAAACAAAGCTATTCTTATTTGCAGCCACCGAAAACAGCACAGGGAACTGTTGTTTTAATGTTAACGTACCAGCCCATTTAGATAGCCAAAACAAAATTGAACTTCCTTTACCTAAGGAGAAGGAAATACAATCTGAAATGATGTCTTTACCGCAGAACCACGCTAATTGCACGAGATCGCGCCACCATAAAGAATAGGACATATTGTATTTTTTAGGGCAGCCTAACTGAAATTCAATCAAATGTTCCGAATACCGAAAATCAAAGTAATTCTTCCAAAGTGTAATCTTCTTGACCAAGACCTTCCAAATCCATTTGAACATGAGAGCTCTGTTAAATAATTTGATGTCTTTTACTGCTAAACCTCCAGCCTCCCTCTTTTTGCAGACAGTACGCCACGACACCCACGACACACCTCGTTTAGAAACTAGACCGTTCCATAAGAAAGATTTTTGAATGGACACAAGAATCTTGATAACCTTACTAGGAACCTTATAAAAGGACATGAAATGAATGGGGAGGTTGGTTAGGACCGAGTTTATCAAAGTAATTCTACCACCCATCGAAAGAAAACGACTTTTCCACGAAGTCAATCTAGACCGAAACCTCTCTATCAACGGTTTCCAAAAAGCAATCAATCTATGATTACCACCAATAGGGACGCCAAGAAATTTAAAAGGAGGTACAGCAAGCTTACACGCCAAGTAGTTCTCTGCAGCCAGGATCGTTGATTCTTCCATACCAAAACCAAAAAACGAACTTTTATTAAAATTGATGTCAAGACCAGAAATCAAATGGAAACCCTTCAGAACACTTTTCATAGCCAAGATATTCCTCCATGAGCCATCGCCAATTAATACCGAATCGTCTGCATATTGTAACAAATGGAAGGATATTTCATCACTCACTTTAAATCCTGAAAAACTACCAATATCAATTGCCCTGCTCATCAATGCGGCCAGACCTTCAGCTGCGATTGTGAATAGAAAGGGTGCAAGAGGGTCACCTTGTTTAAGGCCCCTAGAAACACGAAAATCCCGAGTCGGACTTCCATTGATCAAGACAGATGCAAAGCTGTTAAAAATACCTTTCTCCATCCAAGAAAGCCACCTATTCCCGAATCCCATGATCTTCATTACATCTCGGAGATAATTCCACTCGACGCAATCGTAAGCCTTAACAAAGTCCACCTTGAGTAACATAAGCTCTTTTTTAGAACGTTTTGCAAAATCCATTATCTCATTTAAAACAAGAATGCCGTCAACCAAACTTCTGTCTTTAATAAAGGCAGTCTGCATTTTGGAAATGATACCACTAATCTTCCCTTTAAGTCTATTCGACATGATCTTGGACAGCACTTTGTAAACGGAACTGATAAGAGATATCGGTCTATAATCGTCGACCTTGTGAAGACCTTGTGAAGTTTCTCTCCATTAAAGAATTCCAGAACACACTTTGTGAAATCTTCCCCTACAATATTCCAACATCTTTTAAAGAAATCAAAGCTGAAACCGTCAGGGCCAGGGCTGCGGTCACCAACACACTCAAACACCACTCTTTTAACTTCTTCCGCATCGACTGTAGCTTCTAATTCTGCACTATCAGATGCGGACAACTTCTTGAAACCTGCTTCTCCAACAAACGGAAAACTCCTCTGAACCCTGTTGAATCTCTTGGAAAAAAATTCCCTAACCACATTTTTGATTTCCTGCACATCCTCAACATTAGAATCCTCAACTCTAACACAGGTGATGCTATTTCTATTCAACCTATTACGTAAAGCTGCATGAAAGAATTTCGTATTGCCATCGCCCTCCAAACTCCATTTCAATCTAGACTTTTGTTTTAGGATACTTTCCTTAATCCTCATATTTTTCCACAAATCCCCTTCCGCGGCATTCCTAACCTCCAAGCAGTCAGGTGACAAAACCCCCTATTATTTACAAACATCTGTTCAATATCGTTGATGGTGCTAGAATCATTTTTGATTTTTGTGTCAAACCAACCGAATACATTGTTGTTCCACCAGCGGAGTCTGGTTCTGAGATTTTGCAACTTACTAGCAAGAATGAATGAAGCTTTGCCTTCCACTTTGAATTCTTCCCACTCTTTTCTAATGAAAGGTATGAACTCAGGGTGGTCGAACCAGTACGACATAATTTTGAAAGGTTTAGGCCCCCAATCTGTGTTTCTGGCGGTGATACAGACTGGCCTATGATCAGAAATGTCTCTATCTCCAATCTTCTGAGTTATCGTATTCCAATCATTGAATATACCAGGAGAAATAATGAACCTATCAAGCCTGCTGCAAATGTTTCCTTTAGGCTTGAACCAAGAGAATTTGAGCCCTCCCAGCGGGGGATCCACACACCCCATCGAATTTATGAACTCAGTAAACTCAGTCATATATCTTCTGTTGAGGCTAGTGTAACCGATTTGCTCGTTAGCAGACTTTAGAGAATTGAAATCACCCCCCAAAATCCACTCTCCCGGCTCTAGAGAGTTTTTCAAACTGATAAGAGATGACCATAATTTTCTTTTTTCAGTAATGGAGCAAGGAGAATAGACGTTAAACAAATAATACGTTCGACCTCTCCACAGAGCTTGCATCCCCAAAAAACCTAAACCCTTAAAACTGCAAATTGGAACCACACTGCCCACCTTCCAAATTGTTAACATGCCACCAGATAAACCATTAGAGTTGCTAGCCGACCAACCGCAAGATGAATCTCCCCAAAGACTATAAACTAATGCATCTGACATAGAACTACATTTCGTTTCCTGAATGAAACAGAGATCAACTCCAGCCTTACGAAACATATCGCTGATTTTCTTCCTCTTAACAAGCCCCCCACACCCACGGATATTGTATGTAACAATATTCATGTTAAACCAACTGCTGCCTCCTTCTTACCTTTTCTGGGATTTCTGTCAACTGATTCTAGCTTTCTCAAGATATCTATAAAAACATCATCATCTTCCTCAGCTTCAATGCCTAAAGACTTAATGGAATCCCAGACTCTCGCAGGTAAATTCTCCATCTTCTTCTTAATTCTCGAGTTGTTTTGGATAAACCCAGATTCTGAAATGGAATTGTCTAAAGACTCATTCGCTCCTAAATGAGACTCGGTGTCACGCAAGGGATCTTCGATCTGAATACCAGTCCTAGTGGATTTGGGATATATACTCTCTGCGCGTAATAATGTGGAATAATATGAAGGACAAAACGGGATCTTCATTTTCTGATAAATATCATCGATGACTTTCTTTTTCTTGTTCTTAGAAACAACCGACGGGCTCCCAACATAAACCACTTTCTCTGCATCTAAACTCACTCCAACTATTGAACAGCTGACATGATCCAGGGAAGTTTCCAATTCGGAAGACTTATCAGCAGCACCACCAACACGCACATCGGGTACAAGGCAATCCAAACTCTTCTTTGAAGCTATCGCAGTTGACTGTGGCAAATTAATCAACTCCTTAACGGCACCATTTTGATCTCCCCTTACCTCTACTACAGATGGAATCAACTGGCCAGTCTCACTCACACCTTCAGATTGAGACTTATCATCTTTGACAGAGCTCATAATACTGCTATCTCCCAACTCTTGAGACACAGAAGCAGAAGAATTGGACTGCGAGCTAATAACCTTAAGTGGATCGTCCCAACCATCCCCACCCAACACTTGTTCTGAATTAATTTCAGATTCAGAATCGGAAGCAACGAACTCTGAACTATCTTCTTCGAAATGGGAACACTTGTTTCTGGCACTCTCAGACACAAAAGGACCAAAGGAGTCTTCCACTATCTTGATCCTATATGTGCTTTCGTTCACTTCCACATTGATAACTTCATTAAGATTCATGATGAATTTAGTACGAACTAGAATTCTAGCAACATCAAATCGAGATTGTTTTCTAGTGTCTTCATCCATCTTAACAAAACCACTAATGGTAGCTGTAACGCCCCAATTTCGATTATTCCAATTTTTGTTGAGTCCTTTATTTAATTGAATGTTAAATTATTCTATTTATGACTTTGGTGTGATAATATGCTTTTATGCTATGTTATGATGTATTATCTCGTTTGAGAGCGTTTTCGGGAATTTTGGGCTTAAGGGCATTTTGGTCATTTTATAACTATTAATGAGTTAGAGAAAATTAAGGAAGTAATTTGTAGAGGAAATTTATTAGAAAATGAATTAAGTGTAGAAATTGAATTAGAGGAAATATTGTGTAGAAATAGAAAATAAAAGAAAAGAAATAGGAATAAGAGGAAGGAAATAGGAGAGAAAGAGAAGAAAAGAGAGAAAGAGTGGAAATCATCAAGAACAAGAGCTAGATCATTTGGAATCCGGGTAAGGGTTAGAAACATTGTTATCTTGTTTATGTGTGTAGTTATGTATGTGTTTTCTTGTATGTTTACTTGTCTTCCATAGCTTTTGAGTTTTAGGTTGAAAATGAGAATTTTGTGAGAAATCAATACTTTCGCGGTTGGAAATTGACGTAAACGTGGTAGAATGTTTGTTGTCATGATGGGATTGGGTTCTGATTGATATATGTTGTTTTGGAAAATGTTTTGGGTTGAAAATATGGATTTTTGCCTAGCGAAGGGTCGCTACGGGTATTCGCCTAGCGAAGGCGTGAGCGAAGGTTCGCTAGAGTGTTCGCCTAGCGAAGTTTGGGTGTTTTAAATGTTGGTAGTTGCTGCCTTGGTTCGCCAGGGGGTTCGCCTAGCGAACTTTGTGTCTGTTTTTATCTAACAGTTGGTTCGCTGGAACATTCGCCTAGCGAAGGAGCTAGCGAATGCTCGCGAGGGATGTTCGCCTAGCGAAGGAGCTAGCGAATGCTCGCAAGGGAGATTCGCCCAGCGAACAGTGTTGTTCGTGTAATTTTGTTTTCTGCATAACTTTTGATCTGTGATTCGGTTTGAGGCGTGGTTTGATGCATTAGAAAGCTTATAAAATGTTTCTTTTTATGAGGATGGTTTTGAGATTGTTAGTTGATTTAATTATGTCAGAAAGTCGAGAATAGTGTCATTTACCGACTTTTGTCGTTTTAAATGTGTATATTGGTTGTGTAACATACAACGTGGCATTGATATTAATGTGTATGCCTTGTATGATATTATGTAATGATAATGCATGTGATGACATGTCGTGATGATAAAGTGTGGCCGAAAGGCAAATGAAGGTGATATGTTGTAATTGGTTTTATATGCATGTTTATGATTACATGTATGTGTGAAAATGAATTGCTTACGTGAAGTTCAATGTATGTTAATTGGTGGCCGTATGGCAAGAAAATTGCATTGTTGGATTGATTTCTAATGCATGAATAAAGATGGTGAAATTATTCATAATGATGAATTGTATGTGATTGTAAGAGATGAATGCATGACAATGTTTGTATACATGTATGCATTATAAGAATGTCATGAATCATTTTGTATGTGAAGCATAATGATTGCATTCTAGTGTTGAGGGATTCAAAGAGAATTCCGCTATGACATCGTGTGCCTATGTGAGGACCTAAAGCGGTGGTTATAGACGATCGTGTGCCTAAGGTGAGGACCTAAAGCGATCGGATCGTGTGCCTAAGGTGAGGACCTAAAGCGATCCATAAACGTCGTGTGCCTAAGTGAGGACCTAAAGCGACGGGTGAACATTGTTGGCCCGACGGGGTGTTACTTCGGTAACAAGCAATGGTTCCAATAGTTCCTGAGTGAACTAGTGATGAGTCGGTCCCGCAAATGTAATTGCATAGAGTCGTTGTGTCGGTCTCTTGCATTTACATGAATCATGATTGCATTGTTATATGTGGAAAGTCATGATTGATTATTTGTGTGGAAAATGGTGATGTACATTTATGATAAATGTGTTGTGCATGTTTGATATGCATTGCTAAATGGTTGATTTTATGATTGAGCTTATGATAAGCCTTTGGGAATTGTTGTACAATTGTGTTGGATGTAGTGAATTATAAATGACATGTTTTGTGTATAAACGTATGCATTGTATGAGAATAGGTGATTATGTGCATGAATGATATGCTTGGGTTGTGATATATGTTATATAATGGAATTTGTGAGTAATAGTGTATGTGGTAATAAATGTGTTATGTGTATTTTTATGTAGAAATATATAATTATATGCATCGATATTATGATAATGTTTCTTACCCTTCTGCTGTTTTATAATGCTCTATGAGGCATTGCAGAGTAGGTTGCTGAAGGTTTTTTTGTGAAGCTTAGGACTTCATTTCTTTTGGTCGGTCGGCTCTGATATGTAGCATCGGGTAGCTAGGATTACATGATTATTTTGTGATACATTTTGTATATGTATCTTGACTTAAATTGTTTATGTAAACATGATTCCGTGTTGACGGATAGTATTTGATATATATATATATCTATATATATGATGTTATTCGGTATTTAGATGTTTCCGCTTTTATTCTAAATATTGAGATGTGGGTGTAAGGACGAAGTTCCTATGTGCAAGTTACCCCATTGTTGCATATCTCTGTTGAGCAGGTGTTGATTGTTTTAATTTCACGTATAATGTGACATGCTTCTTTTATGCCATGCTTTGTAATTATACTCTGATGAAATTATTAATATATGCCTAAATGATTAATATGTGATTATTTGGGGGTATAGAAGGGGGTGTTACAGTAGCAGCAAGGAATTTGAAGAATTTTTCTCCCCAAACGTGACAAGGCAAACCAAAAATCTTGATCCAGGTAAGTTGTTCCTGATCAACATCATCAGGAGACCACGGGCGAACCTCAGAAAACCATTTAGATATCCACTTAGAGTCTTCTACAATCAACCTCTTGATATCACCCGGGTTATCCTCTTCAAGTAAACAAAGATTAGCCCCCAAAGGGGTAATTCTGATGTTAAAAAATCCTTCCATTTGAAAAGCCTCAGATACTTCAACAGCCGATCCCGGTAATTCCAAAACCCCCGTAAACGCTTGTTCAAACCTTTCAACATCCTCCTTACTAACTTCAAAGCTGAGGTGAGCAAAATTTGGTTTATCACCAAGGAGAACTTTGTCCACACTGATCGGTTGGTTGCGCTGAAAACCACTAGTGGTCTGAGCATAAGACAGCCTATTTCCAGCAAAACTCTTATCTGCCATCCTAGCAGCAACAACATTTGAACGATTACCTCCATTTCTACCATACTGATTCTGAAACTTGTTAGGACCTTCAGATCTTGCAATTGGATTACTCCTCCGGAATCTCGGTAAATTCACGAAAATCTTAGTGCCATTAATGACAATGTTGTCAAGTTTAATGGCAAAAAGATTTTCATCAACAACTCTTTTAAACCTTACGAAGCCAAATCGTTTACCTCTAACATCAAGTCTCCCAGGAATAAAAACCTCCAGAATGTCGCCGTACTCCTTGAAAAGGTCATACATTTGCTTGGATTCATATGAATCTGGGAATTCCGTAAAAAAGAAAGATGAAGTTTTTAATATATCAATCTCTGTGGACTTTCCGGAATGGTTTTTCCAGATCGAAGTTCTGACAAGAGTATGGTTTATAATCTTCTTCTTTCTGACCTCTACCCATTTCGAATTGGGGACACTAGGGTTATGAAGCGACATGCCGGCAGCTACAAGAAACCACCACACAGGGGATGAACACGAGCGCGATTCAGAAACCCGACGGCTGGAAAGGCGACTGCAACTGACCCACAGGGAGGAAGGTCCCTAGCCCGAAGACTAGGACTTTAAACCAAACCCTAATGAATCAAACAGACCACCACTCCAACCGACAGGCAGAGAATCCAAGGCACGCAGACGGGAATGGGTGAAACGATTGTGGTTCAGTGCACCTGATACATCGTCGCTGACGGGAAGTTGGATGAGGCGAGTGTTGAAAGACGAAGGAAGAAGACCAGAAGACGCAAGAGTAGAGAGAAGGAGGGGCTTCTATCATACTTATAGATTTAATCTTTAAATAAAATTGATTTTTTTTTGTTTTAAATATATCTAGTTTTAAACAATTTATACACCAATGGTTGAATAAACAAAAAAATCAATTTTATTTATAATATCAATTTAACCTTTAATAACATTTTAATACCCAAAATTAAATTGTTGAACTTTATATACTTTAAAACATTTTCTTATATTTATAAATTTTATGGACTAGAGTGAAGAAGGAATGATAAATTAGAGATTATATTAATGATTTATTATTTTTTTTTTTTAAGGTTTCTCCAATGAAAATAACATAAGGTTTCTTAACAATAAAATGTTTTTTCTTTTGTAACTGCCAATATTGTGGCATGTAATTTTGTAAGGATGTTCCTTCTTCCTTTCCTTTTGTCTTGACCTTTGTATTGGGAAAAAAAAAAGTAGTAGCTAGGATTTACCTGCAGACTGAAAACACAGTCACCTTTTCTATTGAAATTGATATGAGAAAAAGAGTATTTCCGCCTATGTTTTTTTGTCTAGGATCCAAAGCTATATTCCATAGAGTTCTAAAATGCAAAACTCAGATGCATTATTGTCTTCAGCAAATGAAACTACACGTTAGGATTCAAAGCATGAGTTGCATCGCAATTACATTCACGATATATTTCAAAAGAAGAAAATCTACTTGGAAAACTACAAGCCCGAAAAACAGCTATCAGATTGTTCTCACCAGAGAAGTATCCATTGAAAAGCTTCAAAAATTACAAATTAAAAGAGTGTTGGATGACAATTTACAATTTTTCATGTTCCTAGGTTCATTCATGATCATAAGTCTATTAAGTTCATTTATGCATCTCACTTATTTAATGCAATTCTCTAAGCACTAGTATAAATAGAGGTTTCACGTACTTCTTCTGTCACCAGCATAGGGATACAGGCACAAACAAATTACAATAATATAAAATCGAATGCTAAGAGAATCTCAAAGTTATTTTCTAATATTCCAAGTTCCAACAATTTGATCAACCAGAAGTTATCCTTAGTGGCCGAGTATCGCAATGAAGTTCAACTGATAACGCATTTCCTAATTGGAACTCATATGACTACATGACTGTTTTTATAGCATGATGGCTGTAGTTTTTCTCATTACAAATAATTATAATATTGTTGTAAGGATATTATGTAATTGTTTGTTTATTTTCTTCATAGCTTATAGATAATTTTCCTAAACATTGAAATGAAAAAAAGTTAAAGGATTATTAGGGTGGCCAAAACCCATAATAATATTATCCATGTGGTGGACCTCTTCACATAGAATCCTAAGTATTGAAGATGCAGTTCAATTGTCATTAACAAATAAAGGTTCAGATGCACATTTGGATCATTAGTTCTATAAGTAGTTCCACACTTTGGTTTACAAGTTTTATTATATCAACATTGGGAGAGTAGCTAGCCCTTGATGGACAAGTATCGATTTAAATTTGGAGTATGAAATGAACAAGTTAAAGGTTGATTCAAGTTTTTATTCAAGTACTAATATGCATAGGTTTAGGTCTTTAGGAAATTACCGGCATGTTGTACTTATTACTGATTAATAATCCTCTTATCAGTATATGGCAAGAGCCTTGGCTGCGAAACCATCCTCACAACAGATCGCTAGCAGCTAGCCCCTATGCAAGACAGATCTTGGGTGGTGTATTAAGAAATGGTCATTATTTATTGGATATAGTGTATTTCTATCAAACATTGATAATATACCGTTCCACTGCAGGATAATGAAGAGATTTTGGAGGCTTACGCCAAGCATAGGTTTCTTATGCTCTTGACAAGGCTGCAGTCGGAGCATTAATGTCATTCATTATTGATGTCCTGCGGATAAGTAATTTCTGTACAACAAACTTATTAGGTCGATTATGTTGAGAAACAGCAACATGAGGTGAGCATTTTATGAGTTCTTTTTCTCTATGGATAAATGGTTACTTAAACAAATCTTCATTCAGAATTTGTACTGTGAAACTCATATCGAGTAAATGTTGCATGTGTTTACTATGGATGAAAGTTGAAGTGCATAATGTCGAAGAAGACTTTCTTTGCTTCCTATTATGTCGAAGAAGACTTTCTTTGAAAGACAGGTTCATTTTGGATCAGAACAATATAATGAAGTAATAACTTATTTCTTATGTTTCTAATTGAACCAACAAAGAAAGGGAACTTAGTATATGATAGATTCAACTTAGTATCTAAGGGAAAAAACAACAAATGTAGTAATAGAAATAGAGCAGAATCAAATGCAGTAGGAAAGTTATCAACTTTATTGATAGGAACTAGAGATCAAACGGGATCTAGCTCTTTAAACAACACAGAAACAGCAGAAAAGAAAAGAAGAATAACAGAAAAGTTAGGGCAAATGCAGAGAGGCTCTTAGAGAGGCCTGAACTCTCCCAAAATCTTATCCACTAAATTCTCTGTCCTTCTGGTGTGACAGCCACCAATCATTTATTGGCAAATCCTAGGTTCTCTCTCCACTCACCAAATGCCAGCTGTCCCAACCCATGTGCAATAACAGCTAGCAAATAGTACTAGGATATTACTCTCTCTCTCCTCCCTTTTTTCGTTTTCTTTCATACACCCTTCCATACCTACCAACTCTCCCCCCTTCAAAACTATCCTTGTCCTCAAGGATAAAGTGTGGAAATTCTGTTTTCATTTTTTCTGCTAATTCCCAGGAATTTTCAAATTCTGGCAGATCCTTCCATTTCACTAAGGCCTCCAACTCCCCTTGTTCATTCCTCCGATAACTGATCACCTGCTCAGGCATTGGTTCCAACTGCCATTCTTCATTCATACAACTTGGCAGAGGTTGTGGTTCCATAGGAAGAGTCACAGCCTTCTTGAGCAGGGAGGCATGAAAGACAGGGTGCACTTTAGTATCATCAGGTAGCTTGAGCTTATATGCCACAGCTCCAATTTTATGAATTATCTCATAAGGGCCATAATATCTGGGACTTACCTTCTGATTGAGTCTTTTTGCTAGCTTCTTCATCTTATAAGGCTGAATCTTTAGGAAAACCATGTCACCTACCTCATAAACAACATCTCTTCTATGCTTGCTAGCCTGGCTCCTCATCAAATCTTGAGCCTTCAAGAGTTGATCCTGTAATTCTCGAATTACCATATTCCTGTCAACTGTCATTCTATTCACCTCATCTACAGCTGACAGTGGAATATCTCCTTTGATTAACACCGGTGGTGGTCTACCATAGAGTGCCTCAAAAGGGGTAGTCCTAAGAGAAGCATGGTAGTTTGTATTATACCAATATTCTGCCCAAGCTAGCCACTTAGGCCATTGCTTAGGTTTGAGCCCAGTCACACACCTGAGATAAGTCTCAAGACATCTATTCACCACTTCTGTTTGACCATCAGATTGGGGATGGTAGGCACTGCTGTATTTGAGTTTGGTCCCTCCTTGTTTAAACAACTCTGCCCAGAAAGTACTCAAAAAAATCTTATCTCTATCAGAAACAATTGAAGTGGGGAAACCATGTAGCCGGACTACCTCCTTAACAAAAACATCAGCAATGTCTTTGGCTGTATAAGGATGACTAATGGGAAAAAAATGAGCATACTTGGTCAGCCTGTCAACCACCACCATCACTGTATCCACTCCTTGGGCCTTAGGCAAACCTCCTATAAAATCCATGGAGATATCACTCCATGTCTGCTTGGGGATTGGCAGAGGCTGTAGTAACCCTCCTGGTGTCAGGGTTTGGTATTTATTCCTCTGACAGACTTCACATGCCTGCACATAGTCCTGTATCTTTCTTCTTATTCCCTCCCAATAGACAACGGCAGCAATCCTCTTATAAGTCCTGAGATATCCTGAATGACCTCCTACTGCAGTATCATGGAATTCATTAAGAATCCACTCAATTCTAGGGGATGCTCTAGGGATCACTATTCTTCCTCCATGGTACAATCTCCCTCCTTTCAACTGAAAACCCTTCTGACTCATAGGATCTATCAGCAAGGCTTGGACTACTCCTTTTAACCTATCATCCTTTTACACTTCATCGTCTAGTCCTTCCCAAATCTCACTCTGGACTGTGGATATATGAGAGTATTGCTCCTGCCTAGATAAGGAATCTGCTGCACTATTATCCTTTCCAGGTTTATACTTCACCTCAAAATCATAGCCTAACAATTTGGATAGCCACCTTTGTTGTTCTTCCCCCATCACTCTCTGCTCAGTGATGAATTTCAAGCTCTTTTGATCAGTATGCACCTTAAAGTGTCTGCCTAAAAGATAGGGTCTCCATTTCTGAATAGCAATCACCATAGCCATAAGCTCTCTTTCATAAACCGATTTCTGCTGAGCCTTGTCAGATAAGGTCTGGCTCATATAAGAGATAGGTTTTCCTTCTTGCATCAACACTGCTCCTATACCCTTACCAGATGCATCAGTTTCTAGCACAAACTCCTTCTCAAAATTGGGCATAGCCAAAACAGGAATGGTGGTCATAGCTATCTTCAATCCCTCAAAGGCTGATTGTGCTTCAGGATTCCAAACAAAACTGTCCTTTTTGAGTAATTGAGTGAGGGGCCAAGCAATCTTACCATAGTTCTTCACAAACTTCCTATAATAGCCAGTCAGGCCCAGGAATCCCCTTAAACCCTTTAGATTTTTAGGAATGGGCCATTTCATCATGTCCTCAATCTTCTTGGGATCTGCTGCAACACCTTTTCCGGATATTAAATGCCCTAAATATTCCACCTCCAACTGGCCAAAAGAACACTTCTTCTTATTTGCAAACAAGCTTTTATCTTTCAATACTTGCAAAATTTCAATTAAGTGTCTTCTATGCTCCTCCTTACTGCTGCTATAAATGAGGATATCATCAAAAAATACCAAGCAAAACTTCCTTAAATATGGTCTTAGCACTTCATTCATGAGTGACTGAAAAGTTGAGGGAGCATTTGTCAGTCCAAAGGGCATTACTAAGTACTCATAATGTCCTTCATGAGTTCTGAAGGCTGTTTTGGCTATATCCTCTGCTCTCATCCTGATCTGATGGTAGCCTGATTTCAGGTCCAGCTTAGAAAAAATGTTAGCACCTCCTAACTCATCCAGCAATTCTTCAATTACAGGTATGGGAAATTTGTTGGGTACGGTCACCTTGTTCAGGGCCCTGTAGTCAGTGCAAAACCTCCATCCTCCATCTTTTTTTTTCACCAACAAAACAGGACTAGAGAAAGGACTAGTACTGTTTCTGATAATTCCTGCTTGTAACATATCCTTTACAATCTTTTCTATTTCATTTTTTTGATAGAAAAGATACCTATAAGGCCTCAGATTAGGTATAGCAGCACCAGGTTTCAAGACAATAGCATGGTCATGTTCCCTTACTGGAGGAAGTCCCATTGGTAGAGTGAAAACATCTTCAAACTGGCTCAAAACATCTTCCCATTCAGCTAACTCTTTATCTTCCAGTTCTGGTACAGATTGTAAGGATTGTACCACAAACCCTACTCCTTCATCACTCAAAGCTTTTATTATAGCTTTCATGGAGGCTTGTTTAGTACACAAGGCAGGATCACCTTGTATGCTAAACTTTTGTCCCTCTCATGCCCATTTCAAGCATAACTCCCCAAAATTTGCCTCAATGTTGCCCAAACTGGCCAACCAGTCCATTCCCAGCACCATATCAGACCCTCCTAACTCCATCAAGAAGAAATGTTGGTTGAATTCTACACCTTGCATCAAGAATTTCAACCCTTCACAAATTCCTTGATACCTCACTCTTTCTCCATTTCCTACCTCAATCACATAAGGAGGGCTGTCTATCAGCTCCAGCCCAAGTTGTTTCACCACTCTAGCATCAATGAAATTACTGGTGGCACCTGAATCAATTAGGGTTATCAAATCTGTTCCATTCACATTTGCCCAAACCTTGAATGACTTGCTAGAGGTGAACCCTTCCCTACTTTGCATAGACAGCTGCAGAGTCTTACATTCCTCCCATGTTTCCCACACCCCATCTGTTTGCACCCCTATTCCTCTTATTCCCTCTTCCTCCCCACTACTGTTTTCACATAACTGCAAGCTCATATTTTTGAATTTGCAAATATGCTCCCTATTCCATTTGTCTCCACATTTGAAACACAATCCTTTTTTACTTCTTTCCTCCAGTTCTGTCGGTTCTAGTCTTTTCCCTTTATACTTCTCCTTTCCTCCCATATTGGCCCCTTCACCCTCCCTCCTATTTCCTCCTACTTCACCAGGGTCCTTGATCCTCACAGTTCCTCCCCTTTCTCTCCATGAACTTCCTCTCTTCTGCACCACCTCATTCTTTTCTTCAATGAGCAAAGCCCTATCCATCAATTCAGCCAAATCTCGACTCTCATGGAGCTTCATTTCAGCTTGAATCTCTTCCTTCAACCCATTCAGAAAAATAGAGTCCAGCATGACTCTTTCTTCCCTCCTTAATGGTGCTACCATCATCTCAAACTTCTCCCTATAATCCACCACTGATCTTTTCTGTTTCAAACTTAGCAATGGTCCTAAGGGATTTTGTAAGAGTCCAGGCTGGAACCTCCTCATCACTGCTATTTTAAACTCCTCCCAAGTTCTCAAAGGTGCTTGCTCCTCCCACCATTGATACCAGTTTAGAGCTCTGTCCTCCATTGCCAGCACTACTGCATCCAACTTGTCTTGGACTCTCACTCCATTCAAGTGAAAATATCTTTCAATACGAACTAACCACCCATAAGCATCATCTCCTTTGAAAACTGGAATCTCTACCCTTCTGTGACCAATAAACCTAGACTGGCCCTCACTACCATGGCGACGACGGTGTGGGCGTGATTCTCTTGAAATGGTACTTCTTTCACTCCATTCGTCCTCTTCCTCCTCATCACCTCCACGAATACGATGTCTCCTACGTCTTATTTGGGTATGTCTAGGGTTTTCTTGAATCAGCTGGCGAATCTCTTCCACTGTGACTTGTGGCCTTGATTGTTGGTCCATTACTAACTGTCGGATCTGATCCATTGTCACCTCAAAATTGCTCATCCTTTGTTCTAATGCTTCCACCCGGTTTTCCATGGTGCTTCTCGTCACAACCATTCACTTAGCGCAGCAAAAACCAAGGCTCTAGATACCAAATTGATAGATTCAACTTAGTATCTAAGGGAAAAAACAACAAATGTAGTAATAGAAATAGAGCAGAATCAAATGCAGTAGGAAAGTTATCAACTTTATTGATAGGAACTAGAGATCAAACGGGATCTAGCTCTTTAAACAACACAGAAACAGCAGAAAAGAAAAGAAGAATAATAGAAAAGTTAGGGCAAATGCAGAGAGGCTCTTAGAGAGGCCTGAACTCTCCCAAAATCTTATCCACTAAATTCTCTGTCCTTCTGGTGTGACAACCACCAATCATTTATTGGCAAATCCTAGGTTCTCTCTCCACTCACCAAATGCCAGCTGTCCCAACCCATGTGCAATAACAGCTAGCAAATAGTACTAGGATATTACTCTCTCTCTCCTCCCTTTTTTCGTTTTCTTTCATACACCCTTCCATACCTACCAGTATACATTAATCTAAAACATTACAACATATTTTGACAGTAAAAGCAAAAACACTGATTTTATAATAAACCATTCCGTACAGTAGTATTCTTATTATGTGTGTATGTGTATACAACTGCCAAGTTTGATTTAGGTTGACACATTTTGTACTAATATTCAACCATAATACTTATTTCAAGCTATTATAGATGCAGCAAGCATAATATTGTAACACCTAGGAAAAAATAGGAACAAATTGGAAAAAAAATTGAATAAAAATACAAATGAATAGAAACACTAATGAGAATGAAATGCTGCAAATACAATATTACCAACACCAAACCATAGCAATAAAACAGAGGGTTGATTTTCATGTTGAATCAAATATGACTTTTAAACAAAATTATTATCTTTCCTATTCCAATAAAAATACCACCAACTACTTAAGCAATTATATACACGTTAACTTTCTAAACAAAAAAGTAATTTTTTGAGAAATAAATCTGAAAAGAAAACGTCTTATATTTTCAAGTTTCAGCAGGGAACTCTCCTAATCGTGGCAAACAAGGCATCCATGATACGAGAAGAGTTTTCTCTTTTTCTTGCTGAAATAACAATGAGGTGGAGTTGTTATCTTTCTCAATGATGGTCTTAATACACATTAACCCTAGTATTCTTATTCTGTGTGTATGTGTATAAACCATTTTGTACTAATATTCAACCATAATACTTATAGATGCAGCAAGCATAATATTGTAACACCTAGGAACAAATAGGAAAAAATTTGAATAAAAATACAAATGAATAAAAACACTAATGAGAATGAAATGCTGCAAATACAATATTACCGACACCAAACCATAGCAATAAATCAGAGGGTTGATCTGCATGTTGAATCAAAATAGAAATCAAATATGACTTCTAAACAAAATTATTATCTTTCCTATTCCAACAAAAATACCACCCAACTACTTAAGCAATTATATACACATTAACTTTCTAAAGAAAAGATTAATTTTTTTTGAAGTAAATCTGAAAAGAAAAACATCTTATATTTTCAAGCTTCAGTAGGGAACTCTCCTAATCTTGGCAAACAAGGCATCCGTGATGCGAGAAGAGTTTTCTTTCTTTCTTGTTGAAAAACCAATAAGGTGGAGTTGTTATCTTTCTCAATGATGGTCTTAATACCATTGACGCAACAACATTAGAATGTACTTTATAGCAACGCCTCAAGTTGATCTCTCTCAGGTGTGTGCAATTATTTATCACATGTTTCACTCCTTTCTCGGTGACATGATGACAACATTCAAGGTTCAGTTGCAAAAGTTGACAACAACATTTTGAGATCACATAGAGTGCTTCATCATCAACTTCAGTAGCTGACAAGTTCAACACCTCTAATTTAGAAACTCCAAAATTTATTCCAAGTGTTTTCACTTTTGAACAAAGGGCTAAGTTTAGATGTTTAATCTTTAGACATCTCCTTAAAACTTGACCGACACCTTCTTCAGAAATATTGTGACAACCCTTCAAATCAAAGAGCTGCAAATTAGGGAAAATAGAAGCAAACGCTGTGATGCCTTCATCACTTAACCATGAATTATAAGACAAATAGAGATACTTTAATTGAGGGTATACAGCAGAGTCTATCCAAGAATTAGTATTATGTATACTCTTCCGTCCAATACCTTTCATTTTGATCTCACCAAGTGTACGACAGTTCCTAACAAGTGCAAACAATGTTGCTTTTGTGAGCTTCTTACAATCACTAAGGTTTATAGACACCAAATCAGTAAGAAACAACGACAATTCAACAACATGTTGATCATTCAGAAAACCAGCATTTTGAAGATTCAAATGTTGTATATGTTGACACTTGGATAATAAATTAAAGATTGCAACATAACTATAGCCGATGCAATTTCGGAGGATAATTGTCCTCAAAGGCAGACCTTCCCTTGCAATATTGGATAGCAACTCATCAGATATAATAAAATATCTGAAATGAAGACAAGTCAAACTCTTCAAACGCAGCATCGAATCAATGAAATGTGAAGTAACGCTAGTTTCAGGATCGGAAAAGGAGAAAGACCTCAATGATGGTCTCTCAGAGAGAGCTAAAGCAATGCCTGCCATAGATATTTTGAAACAGCAAAGCAGGTTGGCCTCTTCTAGATGCTTGCAATTCTTAAACAAATGGAAAATCATTTTATCATTGATATAATCATGACCATAGAGATTAATCTTCCGGAGTTTGAAAAGTGAAAGTGTAAGAGCTTCTAGCTTTTTGAGGAATTTACCGCGGCATTTTGCGGGATTACTGAGGTTGAGTTCTTCGAGTAAAGGAAAACAATCGGCAATGAGTAAGAGGTCAGTGGTCTTGAAAGAATGTAAGTTGGAACAAGTTAGAGAGGTCAAGGTTGTAATATTTTTGGAGAAAATTCTCAATCCAATGGCGGGAATAGTTGGTTTGTTGGAGAGATCGAGTGATGTAAGGTTCAATTGAAAACAAGAGATTTGAGAGAGAAACATGTTGAGGTCGCCGTGGAAGCAGGTGAGGTTGAGGGATATGAGATTGGTGAATCTTTGGAAAAGGTTAGGATGGAATGGATAGTAGATAGTGAGAGAGGATCGAAGACGGTTGGTGATGGAAAGGAACTGTTTTGAGACAAGTGAGAGAAGCTTCAAATTGTCTTCACCATCGTCTTTGAGGAATTTAAAGACCAATTCCCAACACTCATCAGGTAAATAAAGGGATTGTTGTTTTGAAAATTTGAGAGATTTTCTTTTCCTTTTCATATTGATTGGAAGAAATTTGTGAAGGTTTAGGCTGAGGGGTTAGGTTAGGTTGAGTCAGTGATGATATATATAATAAATAAAGTAACAAACTCAACGAAAGGAAAGAGGTTTTTTCTAAATAATTTGGTTGCAACACAAATACAATGTCAAGGTTTGCTTTTACCTTACGGAAAAATAGGTTACTTAAACATTTCATACAAAATAAAACAAAATAAAATCTTTCTCTTAACACAAATATTTATTGTTGCATTTTTATTAAATCAATTTACTTTCAAATTAAGTAAAATAATGAAAAATAGGTTATTTATACCTTCCATAACAAATAAAAAACAATTTTTTTTTCAGAACACAAATATTTATATATTATAGCAGATTTTTTTAATTAATTTACCATCAATTTAAAAACCATATACAAAATCCGTCTAAATTTACGGATTAAATGGTTTGTATGTTTTGTCTCTCAAATAAATCATATATTAAATAGAAAAACCATCTCATTTGCTTCTATTTAATGGTATATTATATAGTTTTTTTCAAAAAAAAAAAAATGATATCCTATATAATTTTATAACCCGTCAATGGTTACTAAATTTTGGTGTTTCAAATAAATCAAATAGAAAAACTATCTCTTTTCCTTCAATTTAATTGTATGCTATATAATTATAATAAATAACATTAAGGTATAAGATATTAATAGATTTAATCTTTAAAATATATTAAAATTTATGATTTCTCTTCGGTCATTATTATAAATAAAATTGATTTTTCTTATGTGTTCAATATATCTAGCTTATATCTATATAGACACCAATGATTGAATGAACAAAATCAATTTATTTATAATATCTTTTTAATCTTTAATAACATTTTAATATCTGAAATTAAATTGTTGAATATAATCATAATAAATAACATAAAAGTAGGAGTATATAATACTTATAGTTTTATTTAAAATCTATTATTTCTTTTCAGTCATTATTATAAATTAAAAAAAAATTGGTTTTCAATAGATCTAGTTTATATCTATATATTCACCACCAATGGTTGAATGAAAAAAAAAAAACAATTTTATTTATAATATCAAATTTAATCTGTAATAATATTTTAGTACCCAAAATTAAATTTTTTACTATAATTATAATAAATAACATTGAAGTATATCATACTTATAGATTTAATCTTTAAATAAAATTGATTTTTTTGTTTTAAATATATCTAGTTTTAAACAATTTATACACCTATGGTTGAATAAACAAAAAAATCAATTTTATTTATAATATCAATTTAACCTTTAATAACATTTTAATACCCAAAATTAAATTGTTGAACTTTATATACTTTAAAACATTTTCTTATATTTATAAATTTTATGGACTAGAGTGAAGAAGGAATGATAATTTAGAGATTATATTAATGATTTATTATTATTTTTTTAAGGTTTCTCCAATGAAAATAACATAAGGTTTCTTAACAATTTGATGAGATGTTGGAACGGAATATTGAAGGATTGCCAGAGGATTTGACTAAAAGGAGAAGTGAGGATCAAGAGAAGTTTTGGAGCAGTCTTAGATTTAAAGAGAGTATGATTTTCCAAAAATCTAGGTCGAAATGGTTGAAGGAGGGTGACGTCAACAGCCGGTATTTTCACTCTAAGTTAAAGGCTAGGACCAGACTTAATTCCATCACTGCTCTGGGGACGCCTGATAATTTGATTGAAGACCCAACCACTATCAAAGAGGCTGCTTATGACTTTTTCAAAATCAAGTTCAACAAGGTAGACACTACGAGGCCTTTACTGTACCTTGGTGATATTCTTAAATTAAGTATGTTAGATAGCTCTATGTTGGATGCTAATTTCACCTATGAAGAAATTCGTGTCGCCGTGTTTGATTGCGATAGTTGTAAATCTCCGGGTCCGGATGGTTTTTCTTTTATATTCTTCAAAGACTGTTGGGAAGTCGTGGGTTTAGATTTTGCTAATTGTGTTGGACATTTCTCTAATACCGGTTCCCTGCCGAAGGCGTTCTCTTCCTCGTTCTTGGCTTTAGTCCCTAAAGTGGACAGTCCTTTAGATTTCGGGGACTTCAGACCTTTAAGCCTTGTGGGATGTATTTCTAAAGTTATCTCTAAGCTGATGTCTTCCAGACTTGCATCTGTCATTTCTAAACTTATTTCGCCTTCCCAGACTGCTTTCATATCAGGCAGGAACCTTTTGGATGGTGTGCTCCTTGCCAATAAAGTTATTGATTTGGCAAAAAGGAAGAAGGAAAAGTGTTTAATCTTTAAGGTTGACTTCGCTCAAGTCTACGATTGCGTCGATTGGGAGTTTCTGCTTCACGTTCTTAGAGCCATGAATTTCGGTCCCAATTGGATTAAATGGATAAAAGGTAACGTTTGCAACTCCTTTGTTTCTGTTTTAATTAACGGAAGTCCGACTAGGGATTTCAAGGTCTCCAGAGGGTTAAAGCAAGGCGACCCTCTCGCCCTTTTCCTTTTCGTGTTAGTAGTGGAAATGTAACAGCCCGATTTTGATATTTCCATTTTTGTGTTGATTGATTCTATTTGGTGGAGTCTTTTATTTAATTTGGGTGATAATTATGTTATTTGTGATATTGGTGTGTGAATATGTTATGTTTGCATATTATGTGATTTTACCGTTTTTGAGAGTTTGCGGGGAATATTAGATTGGAGGGTATTTTAGATATTTCACATTTAATGATAGTTAGTTAGTTAGTAGATATTTTGAGAAAATATAAAGAAATAGAAAGAAAGAAAAGTATAAGAAAGAAAAAGAATAGAAATAGAAAGTTAGAGGTGAGAAAGGGAGAAAAACAGAATTTTGAGAGAAAAAGGAGAAAAGAGAAGAGCAAAGAGAAAAGTGTGGAAAATCACCAAGATCAATCTTTCGGAGTCGATTTAATCGGGTAAGGGTGTGAAACATTGTTATCCTAACTTTGTGTATGATTATGTATGTGTTTTGTGTGGATGTTTTGGTTGGTTTCCATATGTTTTCGTTATGCCGTATTTGACGAAATCGATAGAAACCGATGTTTTTACGGTCGAAAAGGCGTATAAATACATGTGTTGGTTGGATATATGTTTGTGAGCTGCTGTTTAAAGTTTCATGAAGTTTGGTTATGTTTCGGTTAGTTTTCGGTATGTTTCCGTTGTTGTTTCCGTTTAGGTCGAATCGTAGGAAATCGATAGAAACCGATGTTTTCACGGTTAGAATTCGAAATAAATTACGTAGTTGTATCGAGTAAGGTTAGGTCGTCGTATAGCGTGCTTTTTATTCGATTTGGTGATGTTTGAAAATTCTGGTTTTTGAAAGGTGGAAATTTAATCGAAAAATCGAACGTCGTAGAAATTTCGTTTATGCGTTCTAAATTGTTCTTATGTATTTAGTGGTTGTGCGTATATGTTTGTTTCGGTGAAAATGTTCGATTTAGTCGAGTTTCGGGCATTTCGGAAAAGTTACAGCAAGTGTGTAAATTGAGAAATCTGATTTTTGTGAAAAACAAGGCTATGAATCGATACATAACAGCTATGTATCGATACGAAATGGTTTATGTATCGATACATAACCCCTATGCATCGATACATACTGTGAAAATTGGAAAAAATAGCATTTTCACTACAGCATGTGTCGACACATGCGTGCTATGTATCGATACATGAGGTCTTTTTGTATCGATACATAAAGCCTATGTATCGATACAAACTGTGCTGAACCATAAAATTCTGGTTTGTCGGGAAACTTCGGAAATTCATATCTCTTGAACCGTAAGTCGGTTTTGACCCCCGTTTGAAGCGTTGGGAAGCTAACGAGATGTTCTTTCTAGGAAAAATAGTTTTGAGGTCTAAACCTGGTCCAATTGGAACAGTATTTTCGAACCGTTTCGTAGTGTCGGGCCTCCGGTTTATGTTTTCACGTTATTTTGAAATATACATATCTTCTTCGTTGTTTATCGGATTTAAGTGTTATTTATATCGAATCGAAGCTGTGGATGAGTACTTTTTGATGATGATGGAAAATATTATTTTTAGCCGACTTTTAACCGACTTTTCTGGTAAACCGTAAATCGAATTGTTTGGTTATTTGTGAAAACGTTTGGTTGCCGTTTGGCAGAATTGATGTGAATGTATGTGGATTGTGTGTGATGAATGCATGACTATATTGTGAATATGTATGCATGTCAAGAGTGTCATGAGTCATGTTGTATGTGAAGCATCATGATTGCATTCTTGCATTGTGGGATTCTAAGATGAATCCGTTATAACGTCGTAAGCCTTTTGAGAGGTGGGGGCGATGATTACAAACGATTGTAAGCCTTTTGAGAGGTGGGAGCAATCGGATTGTAAGCCTTTTGAGAGGTGGGAGCAATCCATAAACATTGTAAGCCTTTTGAGAGGTGGTAGCAATGGGTGAACATCGTATGCCCGACGGGGAGTTACACTAAGTAACGAGCGATGGTTCCAATAAGTTCTTCAATTGAACTTGAGATGAAATGAGTCGGTACCGCATTGCATTTGCATAGAGTCGTGAGTCGGTCTCTATGATTTGCATTGGTCATCCTTGTATTTGTGCATGGATGAATGAACATGAATATATGTGTTTATGTTGAATGATAAGCATTGTGATGACTATGCTTGGTTTTGTATATATATATATGCCTTGCGATGTATATTGAATGAGATGTGATGAATTGTGATAAGAATTGTATCGTTGTAATGATGCATTGAAGAATGAATATAATATGTATGTTTAGGTGGAATGGCAGAATGGTGAGAATGTGTTATGTGTATACTTTTGTGTTGAGATATATGATTATATGCATTGATATTATGATAATATTTCTCACCCTTCTGCTGTTTTATGATGCTCTACGAGGCATTGCAGATTAGGTATCTGGTGGTCTTTTGTGAAGCGTGTCTTCATACCTTTTTGGTCGGTTGGCTCTGATATGTAGCACCGGGTAGCTAGGATGCTTATGTTTGATTCCTTTTTGTGATGCATTCGTGTATGTATCTTGCTGATGAATTGCGTACGTAAACATGAATGATGTTGTTGTATCATACTTGTTGATGTATATATATATAATGTATATATGTTTGATGTTATCAATGTTTAGATTTTCCGCTTTTATTCTAAATATTGAGATGTGGGTGTAAGGACTGAATTCCTACGTTGAAAGTTACCCCACTGTTGCATATCATTTTATTGAGCAGGTGTTGTATGTTTTAATTTCAAGCATAATGTGACATGCCTTTTTATGCCGTGTTTACTATTATACTCTGATGAAAATTCCAATACGTGCCTAAATGATTTATTTGATTAATTGGGGGTATAGAAAAGGGGTGTTACATTAAGTGGTATCAGAGCCAAGGTTGAGTCAGTCGTGTCTGTCTCGTTGTTGTGTTGGTTGAATTGTTGTGTAACCTTTGTTGTTATTTTTGGGAGTGATCAGAATATGGCTGGTAGAAACGATAATGCGATGGCTGCTGCTATGGAAGCATTGGCTAGGGCGGTGCAGGGTGTGCCGAATGTAAGTGCTAATGAAGAGTTCAGGAAGAATCAACCACCGGTCTTCAAAGGAAGATTTGATCCTGATGGTGCTCAACTTTGGCTGAAAGAGATTGAAAGAATCTTCCGAGTCATGGACTGTGCGGAAGAGAATAAGGTGAGACTTGGATCTCACATGCTGAGGGAAGAAGCCGACGATTGGTGGGTCGGTATGCGTGAAATTCTTGAGGTGGATAATGAAGAGATAACTTGGGAATTGTTTCGTACCGAGTTTTTGCTGAAGTATTACCCTGAAAGTGTGAAAGGGAAGAAAGAGATGGAATTCCTGGAATTGAAACAAGGTGGTATGTCAGTGGTGGACTATACTGCTAAGTTTGTGGAATTGGTTCAATTTCATTCTCATTATGCTGCGATTACTGCTGAGTTCTCAAAGTGTATTAAATATGAGAATGGTTTGCGTCCTGAGATTAAGCAAGCTGTGGGATATCAAAGGATTAGGAGGTTTTCGGATTTGACTGAATGTTGTAGAATCTTCGAGGAAGATAGCAAAGCTCGTTCTACCCATTACAAGAGTGTGAATGAGAGGAGAGGGAAACAGCAAGCTAGAAGTGGACCTTATGTGACCCCCGCTGATAAGGGTAAATATAAGGGAAACTTTGATAAGAGATCTAGAGGAGGAAGTTCTGGGTTCATTAAGTGTTTCAATTGTGGTGGAATGGGTCATAAAGCAACTGAGTGTAGGAAGGCCGTTGGGAGATGTTAATTCGAACTGTGGAGGTATTGGGCATTCTACTGCTGAGTGTAGGAGGAATATGGTGAAGTGTTTTAACTGTGGAGAAGTGGGTCACATTAGTACTAAGTGTACTAAGCTGAAACAAGCTCAAGCGGGCGGAAAGGTGTTTGCATTGGCGGGGACTCAGACCACTAGTGCAGACCGTTTGATTAAAGGTACATGCTTTATTAATAGTACACCTTTAGTTGCTGTTATTGATACGGGAGCGACTCATTCGTTTATTTCGTCTGAGTGCGCGAAGCGTTTGAATGTTGCGTTGTCTTTGATGGGTATTGAGATGGTTATTGAGACTCCTGCTTCAGGGTCGGTAACTACGTATTTGGTGTGTGTAAGTTGTCCTTTGACCATTTATGGTAAAGACTTCATTATGGATTTAGTGTGTTTGCCGTTGGAGGGATTGGATGTAATCTTGGGTATGAACTGGTTGCAATTTAATCGAGTTCATATAGATTGCTATCATAAGTTGGTAAGGTTTCCTTCTTTGGAAGATAATGAAGATGAGAGTTTTCTATCTACTAAAGAGTTGAAGAAACTTTTAGAGGATGAAGCTCAATTGTTTGGTTTGTTTGCATCATGGTCAGTGGAGAGTAAGATTGGTATTGATGTGTTTCCAGTGGTGTGTGATTTTCCAGAAGTGTTTCCGGAGGATATTACGGATGTACCGCCGGAAAGAGAAGTTGAGTTCTCTATTGATCTAGTTCCTGGCACTAGACCGATTTCGATGGCACCGTATCGTATGTCGGCATCGGAGTTGATAGAATTGAAGAAGCAGTTGAATGACTTGTTGGACAAAAGATTTATAAGGCCAAGTGTTTCTCCTTGGGGTGCTCCGGTATTGTTGGTAAAGAAAAAGGATGGAAGTATGCGGTTATGTATTGATTATCGACAGTTGAACAAGGTGACAATTAAGAACAAGTATCCGCTTCCAAGGATTGATGATTTGATGGACCAATTGGTTGGTGCGCGTGTCTTTAGCAAGATTGATTTGAGATCGGGATATCACCAAATTCGTGTGAAAAGCGAGGATATTCAGAAGACGGCATTTAGGACACGGTATGGTCATTACGAATATTCCGTGATGCCATTCGGGGTTTCTAATGCGCCGGGGGTGTTTATGGAATACATGAATCGTATTTTTCATGAACAGTTGGATCGTTTTGTGGTTGTGTTCATCGATGATATTTTGATTTATTCTAAGTCTCAAGAAGAGCATGAAGAGCATTTGAGAATTGTGTTGCAAATTTTGAGAGAGAAACAATTATATGCTAAGTTGTCAAAATGTGACTTTTGGTTATCCGAAGTAAGTTTTCTTGGACATGTTATCTCCGGGAGTGGTATTAGTGTTGATCCATCTAAGATTGATGCGGTGATGCAGTGGGAGACTCCTAGGTCGGTTACGGAGATTCGAAGCTTTTTAGGCTTGGCGGGTTATTATCGGAGTTTTATAGAGGGATTTTTGAAGTTGGCACTTCCGTTAACGCAATTGACTTGTAAAGGAAAGGCTTTCATTTGGGATATAGATTGTGAAAAGAGTTTCATTGAGCTAAAAAGAAGGTTGACAACGGCTCCGATCTTGATTTTGCCGAATCCTAATGAACCATTTGTTGTATATTGTGATGCTTCATTGATTGGGTTAGGTGGTGTTTTGATGCAAGATGGAAAAGTTGTGGCATATGCTTCAAGACAATTGAGAGTGCATGAAAAGAATTATCCTATGCATGACTTAGAGTTAGCGGCGGTGGTGTTTGTTTTGAAAATTTGGAGGCATTACCTTTATGGTGCAAGATTTAAAGTTTTTAGTGATCACAAAAGCTTAAGATATTTATTTGATCAGAAAGAATTGAACATGAGACAACGAAGATGGTTAGAGCTTTTAAAGGATTTTGATTTTGGTTTGAATTACCATCCGGGTAAGGCGAATGTGGTAGCCGATGCCTTAAGTCGAAAGTTGTTACATATGTCCGCATTAATGATGACAGAATGGGAACTTTTGGAGGATTTCAGAGATTTGAGTTTGGTTTGTGAAATGACGCCGCGAAGTGTGAGACTTGGTATGTTACATGTTACGAATGATTTTCTTGCAACGGTTAGTGAAAAGCAAAAGTTGGATTTGAAGTTCGTTGATTTAATGATAAATGAGGATGAGGATTTCAAGGTTGATAACTTTGGAGTTTTGAGATTCCGTGGTCGTATTTGTGTACCCGACGACGCGGAGTTGAAAAAGATGATTTTAGAGGAAGGACACCGAAGTAATTTAAGTATTCATCCGGGTGCGAATAAGATGTATCAAGATTTGAAGAAGATCTTTTGGTGGTCCGGTTTAAAGAGGGATGTGGCTCGATTTGTGTATGCGTGTTTGACTTGTCAAAAGTCGAAGGTGGAACATCAGAAGCCTAGTGGTTTGTTGCAACCGTTGGATATTCCGGAATGGAAATGGGATAGTATATCAATGGATTTTGTTACGGGATTGTCGAATACGCAAAGAGGTCATAATGCTATTTGGGTGATTGTTGATAGGCTTACTAAATCTGCTCACTTTATTCCAATTGACATTAGTTATCCTTTGGAGAAGTTAGCCGAGATTTATGTTCGTGTGATTGTGAAGTTACATGGTGTTCCTAAGAGTATTGTATCGGATCGAGATCCGAGATTTACATCGAGATTTTGGGTAAGTTTACAAGAGGCTTTGGGTTCTAAGCTAAGATTGAGTTCGGCTTACCATCCGCAAACAGATGGTCAAACCGAGAGGACGATTCAATCGTTGGAGGATTTGTTGCGTGCTTGTGTGCTAGAGCAAGGTGGTGCTTGGGATAGTTATTTAGCGTTGATTGAGTTCACCTATAATAACAGTTTTCATTCGAGTATTGGTATGGCACCATTTGAGGTTTTGTATGGTCGGAGATGTCGAACACCTTTGTGTTGGCATGAAACTGGTGAGAGGTCGATTGTTGGACCGGAATTGGTACAAGAAACGACGGAGAAAGTGAAGTTTATTCGGGAGAAGATGAAAGCTTCTCAAAGTAGACAAAAGAGCTATCATGATAGGAGAAGGAAAGATCTTGAGTTTCAAGAAGGCGACCATATGTTTTTGAGAGTTACACCGGTTACGGGTGTGGGTCGTGCTTTGATGTCGAAGAAGTTGACTTCTCGTTTTATTGGTCCGTATCAGATTACGGCACGTGTTGGCGCTGTGGCTTATCGTGTGGCGTTGCCTCCGAATCTTTCGAATTTGCATGACGTTTTCCATGTTTCGCAACTTCGGAAGTATGTTCCGGATCCGTCACATATTATTCCTATGGACGAGGTAGAAGTCAGAGATAATCTTACGGTTGAAGTTTTACCGATTAAGATTTTGGATCGTGAAGTTAAGAAGCTAAGAGGCAAGGATATTGCGCTTGTGAAAGTAGCGTGAGGAGGCGCTTCGGAGGGCAATATGACTTGGGAATTAGAGAGTGGGGTGCGAGAGTCGTATCCGGAGTTGTTTGAATCAGGTAATATTTTCGAGGACGAAAATTTCAAAGTGGGGGAGAGTTGTAACAGCCCGATTTTGATATTTCCATTTTTGTGTTGATTGATTCTATTTGGTGGAGTCTTTTATTTAATTTGGGTGATAATTATGTTATTTGTGATATTGGTGTGTGAATATGTTATGTTTGCATATTATGTGATTTTACCGTTTTTGAGAGTTTGCGGGGAATATTAGATTGGAGGGTATTTTAGATATTTCACATTTAATGATAGTTAGTTAGTTAGTAGATATTTTGAGAAAATATAAAGAAATAGAAAGAAAGAAAAGTATAAGAAAGAAAAAGAATAGAAATAGAAAGTTAGAGGTGAGAAAGGGAGAAAAACAGAATTTTGAGAGAAAAAGGAGAAAAGAGAAGAGCAAAGAGAAAAGTGTGGAAAATCACCAAGATCAATCTTTCGGAGTCGATTTAATCGGGTAAGGGTGTGAAACATTGTTATCCTAACTTTGTGTATGATTATGTATGTGTTTTGTGTGGATGTTTTGGTTGGTTTCCATATGTTTTCGTTATGCCGTATTTGACGAAATCGATAGAAACCGATGTTTTTACGGTCGAAAAGGCGTATAAATACATGTGTTGGTTGGATATATGTTTGTGAGCTGCTGTTTAAAGTTTCATGAAGTTTGGTTATGTTTCGGTTAGTTTTCGGTATGTTTCCGTTGTTGTTTCCATTTAGGTCGAATCGTAGGAAATCGATAGAAACCGATGTTTTCACAGTTAGAATTCGAAATAAATTACGTAGTTGTATCGAGTAAGGTTAGGTCGTCGTATAGCGTGCTTTTTATTCGATTTGGTGATGTTTGAAAATTCTGGTTTTTGAAAGGTGGAAATTTAACCGAAAAATCGAACGTCGTAGAAATTTCGTTTATGCGTTCTAAATTGTTCTTATGTATTTAGTGGTTGTGCGTATATGTTTGTTTCGGTGAAAATGTTCGATTTAGTCGAGTTTCGGGCATTTCGGAAAAGTTACAGCAAGTGTGTAAATTGAGAAATCTGATTTTTGTGAAAAACAGGGCTATGAATCGATACATAACAGCTATGTATCGATACGAAATGGTTTATGTATCGATACATAACCCCTATGCATCGATACATACTGTGAAAATTGGAAAAAACAGCATTTTCACTACAGCATGTGTCGACACATGCGTGCTATGTATCGATACATGAGGTCTTTTTGTATCGATACATAAAGCCTATGTATCGATACATACTGTGCTGAACCATAAAATTCTGGTTTGTCGGGAAACTTCGGGAATTCATATCTCTTGAACCGTAAGTCGGTTTTGACCCCCGTTTGAAGCGTTGGGAAGCTAACGAGATGTTCTTTCTAGGAAAAATAGTTTTGAGGTCTAAACCTGGTCCAATTGGAACAGTATTTTCGAACCGTTTCGTAGTGTCGGGCCTCCGGTTTATGTTTTCACGTTATTTTGAAATATACATATCTTCTTCGTTGTTTATCGGATTTAAGTGTTATTTATATCGAATCGAAGCTGTGGATGAGTACTTTTTGATGATGATGGAAAATAATATTTTTAGCCGACTTTTAACCGACTTTTCTGGTAAACCGTAAATCGAATTGTTTGGTTATTTGTGAAAACGTTTGGTTGCCGTTTGGCACAATTGATGTGAATGTATGTGGATTGTGTGTGATGAATGCATGACTATATTGTGAATATGTATGCATGTCAAGAGTGTCATGAGTCATGTTGTATGTGAAGCATCATGATTGCATTCTTGCATTGTGGGATTCTAAGATGAATCCGTTGTAACGTCGTAAGCCTTTTGAGAGGTGGGGGCGATGATTACAAACGATTGTAAGCCTTTTGAGAGGTGGGAGCAATCGGATTGTAAGCCTTTTGAGAGGTGGGAGCAATCCATAAACATTGTAAGCCTTTTGAGAGGTGGTAGCAATGGGTGAACATCGTATGCCCGACGGGGAGTTACACTAAGTAACGAGCGATGGTTCCAATAAGTTCTTCAATTGAACTTGAGATGAAATGAGTCGGTACCGCATTGCATTTGCATAGAGTCGTGAGTCGGTCTCTATGATTTGCATTGGTCATCCTTGTATTTGTGCATGGATGAATGAACATGAATATATGTGTTTATGTTGAATGATAAGCATTGTGATGACTATGCTTGGTTTTGTATATATATATATGCCTTGCGATGTATATTGAATGAGATGTGATGAATTGTGATAAGAATTGTATCGTTGTAATGATGCATTGAAGAATGAATATAATATGTATGTTTAGGTGGAATGGCAGAATGGTGAGAATGTGTTATGTGTATACTTTTGTGTTGAGATATATGATTATATGCATTGTTATTATGATAATATTTCTCACCCTTCTGCTGTTTTATGATGCTCTACGAGGCATTGCAGATTAGGTATCTGGTGGTCTTTTGTGAAGCGTGTCTTCATACCTTTTTGGTCGGTTGGCTCTGATATGTAGCACCGGGTAGCTAGGATGCTTATGTTTGATTCCTTTTTGTGATGCATTCGTGTATGTATCTTGCTGATGAATTGCGTACGTAAACATGAATGATGTTGTTGTATCATACTTGTTGATGTATATATATATAATGTATATATGTTTGATGTTATCAATGTTTAGATTTTCCGCTTTTATTCTAAATATTGAGATGTGGGTGTAAGGACTGAGTTCCTACGTTGAAAGTTACCCCACTGTTGCATATCATTTTGTTGAGCAGGTGTTTTATGTTTTAATTTCAAGCATAATGTGACATGCCTTTTTATGCCGTGTTTACTATTATACTCTGATGAAAATTCCAATACGTGCCTAAATGATTTATTTGATTAATTGGGGGTATAGAAAAGGGGTGTTACAGGAAACGTTGGCTGTGATGGTTAGGCGCGCTTCTTCCCTTAATTTGTTTTCTGGATTCAAATTCAAGAAGGATGTTTCTGTTGAGCTTCTTCAATTTCCTGACGACACGCTGATTTTCTGTGATGGCGGTTATTCTAATCCGTGGGCTTTGAAGACCATCCTCCGGGGTTTCGAAATGGTTTCGGGTCTTAAAATTAATTTCTCGAAAAGCTGCATTTTTGGTATCGGTCTTGATCCTTATTTTATCAAAGCTGCAGAGTGTTTTCTTTGCTGCAAATCCGGTGTTTTTCCTTCCAAATTCCTTGGTATTCCAATAGGTGGAAACTGTAACACCCCCTTTCTATACCCCCAAATAATCACATAATTCATTTAGGCACATATATAAAAATTCGCTAGAGTACGATTAAAACATAGTATAAAAGAGGCATGTCACATCATACACTCATTTAATACATACATCACCTGCTCAAAATATTGATATGCAACATTGGGGTAACTTGCCACAGAGGAACCTTGTCCTTACACCCACATCTCAATATTTAGAATAAAAGCGGAAACATCTAAAATATTGAATAACAACCACATATATACACCAACATATATATACATCATCCAGTATGAATCACAAGCAACATCGTGTTTATATACACTAATTCATCAGCAAGATACATATGCAAATCTATCACAAAACGATCTAACGTCCTAGCTACCCGGTGCTACATATCAGAGCCAACTGACCAACAAGGAAAATGAAGACACGCTTCACAAAAAGACCGCCAGATACCTAATCTGCAATGCCTCATAGAGCATCATAAAACAGCAGAAGGGTGAGAAATATTATCATAATAACAATGCATATAATTATGTACTACAACATAAACATATAACACATGTTCTCACCACAACTCATCATATATCACAATATAGATATATCATCAAGCATATTCATTATGCATACATTCACCATTATCATCAGTCCACATGAACACACACATACTTGTTTATTCAACAATGCATCATTATAAGATACAGTTTATATCATTTCCCATAAACATACATATATCAATGTTTATTCATCAATGCACAAATACAAAGATGATCAATGCAACTCATTGAGACCGACTCTCGACTCTATGCAGATGCATGCGGTACCGACTCATCACCCGAGCTCAATTGAAGAACTCAATGGAAATATCCTCTCTGCCGGGCCTACGATATTTCCCCATCGCTCATACCATCATGGCATCCGATGTTTCTGGATTGTTCACGCAGACACAATCCGATTGCCCAAACCCCACAAGGGCACACAATCATTCTGAAGATTCCCACGGAATCAAGTGTAACTCATCGCAACGATTACACCCATTGACTACGCAATGTTCAGAGGATCCTCAATGATCATTTGTGTAATCAATCACTCACACCCAACAGGGACGTGATATTACACCCGATTCTCCACGGAATCGCGACACATGAATGCATGTCATGATGTTTCTCATACAAAATGACCACATACACTCATGCAATGCACACATATTTCACAATATAGTCATGCATATACCATTAAATACACACATTGTAATTTCTTGCCTTTCGGCCATAATTCATTACCACAACATGTATTTCATGCAATTTCACTTCACAACAACACGGAAGTCATACCATATCCATACCATCAACACATTGCATGATATACACTAATTACACACAATTATAACCGTAAAATTTGACAAAACAACACATTTTCCAATTTCCGACATAATTTAATCAGCTAACAATCTCAAAAACCATTTTTACAAGAAAGAACATTTCATAAGCTTTCCAACGATATAAAGAACGTTCCGATCCGAGTTACGGATCAAGAGTTATAAATTTTCAAAAGTTAAGAATTTATTGAGAAACAGCCAAATTCGCCTGGCAACTTGAGAATTCGCCTGGCCAAACCTCTTTCGCCAGCACTTCGCCTGACCAATTCACCATTCGCCAGCACTTCGCCTGGCGAATCACCATTCGCCAGCAGTTCGTGTAACACCCCCTTTCTGTACCCCCAATTAATCAAATAAATCATTTAGGCACGTATTGGAATTTTCATCAGAGTATAATAGTAAACACGGCATAAAAAGGCATGTCACATTATGCTTGAAATTAAAACATACAACACCTGCTCAACAAAATGATATGCAACAGTGGGGTAACTTTCAACGTAGGAACTCAGTCCTTACACCCACATCTCAATATTTAGAATAAAAGCGGAAAATCTAAACATTGATAACATCAAACATATATACATTATATATATATACATCAACAAGTATGATACAACAACATCATTCATGTTTACGTACGCAATTCATCAGCAAGATACATACACGAATGCATCACAAAAAGGAATCAAACATAAGCATCCTAGCTACCCGGTGCTACATATCAGAGCCAACCGACCAAAAAGGTATGAAGACACGCTTCACAAAAGACCACCAGATACCTAATCTGCAATGCCTCGTAGAGCATCATAAAACAGCAGAAGGGTGAGAAATATTATCATAATAACAATGCATATAATCATATATCTCAACACAAAAGTATACACATAACACATTCTCACCATTCTGCCATTCCACCTAAACATACATATTATATTCATTCTTCAATGCATCATTACAACGATACAATTCTTATCACAATTCATCACATCTCATTCAATATACATCGCAAGGCATATATATATATACAAAACCAAGCATAGTCATCACAATGCTTATCATTCAACATAAACACATATATTCATGTTCATTCATCCATGCACAAATACAAGGATGACCAATGCAAATCATAGAGACCGACTCACGACTCTATGCAAATGCAATGCGGTACCGACTCATTTCATCTCAAGTTCAATTGAAGAACTTATTGGAACCATCGCTCGTTACTTAGTGTAACTCCCCGTCGGGCATACGATGTTCACCCATTGCTACCACCTCTCAAAAGGCTTACAATGTTTATGGATTGCTCCCACCTCTCAAAAGGCTTACAATCCGATTGCTCCCACCTCTCAAAAGGCTTACAATCGTTTGTAATCATCGCCCCCACCTCTCAAAAGGCTTACGATGTTACAACGGATTCATCTTAGAATCCCACAATGCAAGAATGCAATCATAATTCTTCACATACAACATGACTCATGACACTCTTGACATGCATACATATTCACAATATAGTCATGCATTCATCACACACAATCCACATACATTCACATCAATTGTGCCAAACGGCAACCGAACGTTCTCACAAATAACCAAACAATTCGATTTACGGTTTACCGGAAAAGTCGGTTAAAAGTCGGCTAAAAATAATATTTTCCATCATCATCAAAAAGTACTCATCCACAGCTTCGATTCGATATAAATAACACTTAAATCCGATAAACAACGAAGAAGATATGTATATTTCAAAATAACGTGAAAACATAAACCGGAGGCCCGACACTACGAAACGGTTCGAAAATACTGTTCCAATTGGACCAGGTTTAGACCTCAAAACTATTTTTTCTAGAAAGAAC
Organism: Lathyrus tuberosus; assembly: GCA_022829125.1. NCBI lineage: Eukaryota > Viridiplantae > Streptophyta > Magnoliopsida > Fabales > Fabaceae > Lathyrus > Lathyrus tuberosus. The sequence goes on from JALAZF010000446.1 coordinate 2,292,084, forward strand.
ATCTCGTTAGCTTCCCAACGCTTCAAACGGGGGTCAAAACCGACTTACGGTTCAAGAGATATGAATTTCCGAAGTTTCCCGACAAACCAGAATTTTATGGTTCAGCACAGTATGTATCGATACATAGGCTTTATGTATCGATACAAAAAGACCTCATGTATCGATACATAGCACGCATGTGTCGACACATGCTGTAGTGAAAATGCTGTTTTTTCCAATTTTCACAGTATGTATCGATGCATAGGGGTTATGTATCGATACATAAACCATTTCGTATCGATACATAGCTGTTATGTATCGATTCATAGCCCTGTTTTTCACAAAAATCAGATTTCTCAATTTACACACTTGCTGTAACTTTTCCGAAATGCCCGAAACTCGACTAAATCGAACATTTTCACCGAAACAAACATATACGCACAACCACTAAATACATAAGAACAATTTAGAACGCATAAACGAAATTTCTACGACGTTCGATTTTTCGATTAAATTTCCACCTTTCAAAAACCAGAATTTTCAAACATCACCAAATCGAATAAAAAGCACGCTATACGACGACCTAACCTTACTCGATACAACTACGTAATTTATTTCGAATTCTAACCGTGAAAACATCGGTTTCTATCGATTTCCTACGATTCGACCTAAACGGAAACAACAACGGAAACATACCGAAAACTAACCGAAACATAACCAAACTTCATGAAACTTTAAACAGCAGCTCACAAACATATATCCAACCAACACATGTATTTATACGCCTTTTCGACCGTAAAAACATCGGTTTCTATCGATTTCGTCAAATACGGCATAAACGGAAACATATGGAAAACCAACCCAAACATCAACACAAAACACATACATAATCATACACATAGTTAGGATAACAATATTTCACACCCTTACCCGATTAAATCGACTCTGAAAGATTGATCTTGGTGATTTTCCACACTTTTCTCTTTGCTCTTCTCTTTTCTCCTTTTTCTCTCAAAATTCTGTTTTTCTCCCTTTCTCACCTCTAACTTTCTATTTCTATTCTTTTTCTTTCTTATACTTTTCTTTCTTTCTATTTCTTTATATTTTCTCAAAATATCTACTAACTAACTAACTATCATTAAATGTGAAATATCTAAAATACCCTCCAATCTAATATTCCCCGCAAACTCTCAAAAACGGTAAAATCACATAATATGCAAACATAACATATTCACACACCAATATCACAAATAACATAATTATCACCCAAATTAAATAAAAGACTCCACCAAATAGAATCAATCAACACAAATATGGAAATATCAAAATCGGGCTGTTACAACTCTCCCCCACTTTTGAAATTTTCGTCCTCGAAAATATTACCTGATTCAAACAACTCTGGATACGACTCTCGCACCCCACTCTCTAATTCCCAAGTCATATTGCCCTCCGAAGCGCCTCCCCACGCTACTTTCACAAGCGCAATATCCTTGCCTCTTAGCTTCTTAACTTCACGATCCAAAATCTTAATCGGTAAAACTTCAACCGTAAGATTATCTCTGACTTCTACCTCGTCCATAGGAACAATATGTGACGGATCCGGAACATACTTCCGAAGTTGCGAAACATGGAAAACGTCATGCAAATTCGAAAGATTCGGAGGCAACGCCACACGATAAGCCACAGCGCCAACACGTGCCGTAATCTGATACGGACCAATAAAACGAGAAGTCAACTTCTTCGACTTCAAAGCACAACCCACACCCGTAACCGGTGTAACTCTCAAAAACACATGGTCGCCTTCTTGAAACTCAAGATCTTTCCTTCTCCTATCATGATAGCTCTTTTGTCTACTTTGAGAAGCTTTCATCTTCTCCCGAATAAACTTCACTTTCTCCGTCGTTTCTTGTACCAATTCCGGTCCAACAATCGCCCTCTCACCAGTTTCATGCCAACACAAAGGTGTTTGACATCTCCGACCATACAAAGCCTCAAATGGTGCCATACCAATACTCGAATGAAAACTGTTATTATAGGTGAACTCAATCAACGCTAAATAACTATCCCAAGCACCACCTTGCTCTAGCACACAAGCACGCAACAAATCCTCCAACGATTGAATCGTCCTCTCGGTTTGACCATCTGTTTGCGGATGGTAAGCCGAACTCAATCTTAGCTTAGAACCCAAAGCCTCTTGTAAACTTACCCAAAATCTCGATGTAAATCTCGGATCTCGATCTGATACAATACTCTTAGGAACACCATGTAACTTCACAATCACACGAACATAAATCTCGGCTAACTTCTCCAAAGGATAACTAATGTCAATTGGAATAAAGTGAGCAGGTTTAGTAAGCCTATCAACAATCACCCAAATAGCATTATGACCTCTTTGCGTATTCGGCAATCCCGTAACAAAATCCATCGATATACTATCCCATTTCCATTCCGGAATATCCAACGGTTGCAACAAACCACTAGGCTTCTGATGTTCCACCTTCGACTTTTGACAAGTCAAACACGCATACACAAATCGAGCCACATCCCTCTTTAAACCGGACCACCAAAAGATCTTCTTCAAATCTTGATACATCTTATTCGCACCCGGATGAATACTTAAATTACTTCGGTGTCCTTCCTCTAAAATCATCTTTTTCAACTCCGCGTCGTCGGGTATACAAATACGACCACGGAATCTCAAAACTCCAAAGTTATCAACCTTGAAATCCTCATCCTCATTTATCATTAAATCAACGAACTTCAAATCCAACTTTTGCTTTTCACTAACCGTTGCAAGAAAATCATTCGTAACATGTAACATACCAAGTCTCACACTTCGCGGCGTCATTTCACAAACCAAACTCAAATCTCTGAAATCCTCCAAAAGTTCCCATTCTGTCATCATTAATGCGGACATATGTAACAACTTTCGACTTAAGGCATCGGCTACCACATTCGCCTTACCCGGATAGTAATTCAAACCAAAATCAAAATCCTTTAAAAGCTCTAACCATCTTCGTTGTCTCATGTTCAATTCTTTCTGATCAAATAAATATCTTAAGCTTTTGTGATCACTAAAAACTTCAAATCTTGCACCATAAAGGTAATGCCTCCAAATTTTCAAAACAAACACCACCGCCGCTAACTCCAAGTCATGCGTAGGATAATTCTTTTCATGCACTCTCAATTGTCTTGAAACATATGCCACAACTTTTCCATCTTGCATCAAAACACCACCTAACCCAATCAATGAAGCATCACAATATACAACAAATGGTTCATTAGGATTCGGCAAAATCAAGATCGGAGCCGTTGTCAACCTTCTTTTTAGCTCAATGAAACTCTTTTCACAATCTATATCCCAAATGAAAGCCTTTCCTTTACAAGTCAATTGCGTTAACGGAAGTGCCAACTTCGAAAATCCCTCTATAAACCTCCGATAATAACCCGCCAAGCCTAAAAAGCTTCGAATTTCCGTAACCGATCTAGGAGTCTCCCACTGCATCACCGCATCAATCTTGGATGGATCAACACTAATACCACTCCCGGAGATAACATGTCCAAGAAAACTTACTTCGGATAACCAAAAGTCACATTTTGACAACTTAGCATATAATTGTTTCTCTCTCAAAATTTGCAACACAATTCTCAAATGCTCTTCATGCTCTTCTTGAGACTTAGAATAAATCAAAATATCATCGATGAACACAACCACAAAACGATCCGATTGTTCATGAAAAATACGATTCATGTATTCCATAAACACCCCCGGCGCATTAGAAACCCCGAATGGCATCACGGAATATTCGTAATGACCATACCGTGTCCTAAATGCCGTCTTCTGAATATCCTCGCTTTTCACACGAATTTGGTGATATCCCGATCTCAAATCAATCTTGCTAAAGACACGCGCACCAACCAATTGGTCCATCAAATCATCAATCCTTGGAAGCGGATACTTGTTCTTAATTGTCACCTTGTTCAACTGTCGATAATCAATACATAACCGCATACTTCCATCCTTTTTCTTTACCAACAATACCGGAGCACCCCAAGGAGAAACACTTGGCCTTATAAATCTTTTGTCGAACAAGTCATTCAACTGCTTCTTCAATTCTATCAACTCCGATGCCGACATACGATACGGTGCCATCGAAATCGGTCTAGTGCCAGGAACTAGATCAATAGAGAACTCAACTTCTCTTTCCGGCGGTACATCCGTAATATCCTCCGGAAACACTTCTGGAAAATCACACACCACTGGAAACACATCAATACCAATCTTACTCTCCACTGACCATGATGCAAACAAACCAAACAATTGAGCTTCATCCTCTAAAAGTTTCTTCAACTCTTTAGTAGATAGAAAACTCTCATCTTCATTATCTTCCAAAGAAGGAAACCTTACCAACTTATGATAGCAATCTATATGAACTCGATTAAATTGCAACCAGTTCATACCCAAGATTACATCCAATCCCTCCAACGGCAAACACACTAAATCCATAATGAAGTCTTTACCATAAATGGTCAAAGGACAACTTACACACACCAAAGACGTAGTTACCGACCCTGAAGCAGGAGTCTCAATAACCATCTCAATACCCATCAAAGACAACGCAACATTCAAACGCTTCGCGCACTCAGACGAAATAAATGAATGAGTCGCTCCCGTATCAATAACAGCAACTAAAGGTGTACTATTAATAAAGCATGTACCTTTAATCAAACGGTCTGCACTAGTGGTCTGAGTCCCCGCCAATGCAAACACCTTTCCGCCCGCTTGAGCTTGTTTCGGCTTAGTACACTTAGTACTAATGTGACCCACTTCTCCACAGTTAAAACACTTCACCATATTCCTCCTACACTCAGCAGTAGAATGCCCAATACCTCCACAGTTAGAACATTTCCCAACGGCCTTCCTACACTCAGTTGCTTTATGACCCATTCCACCACAATTGAAACACTTAATGAACCCAGAACTTCCTCCTCTAGATCTCTTATCAAAGTTTCCCTTATATTTACCCTTATCAGCGGGGGTCACATAAGGTCCACTTCTAGCTTGCTGTTTCCCTCTCCTCTCATTCACACTCTTGTAATGTGTAGAACGAGCTTTGCTATCTTCCTCGAAGATTCTACAACATTCAGTCAAATCCGAAAACCTCCTAATCCTTTGATATCCCACAGCTTGCTTAATCTCAGGACGCAAACCATTCTCATATTTAATACACTTTGAGAACTCAGCAGTAATCGCAACATAATGAGAATGAAATTGAACCAATTCCACAAACTTAGCAGTATAGTCCACCACTGACATACCACCTTGTTTCAATTCCAGGAATTCCATCTCTTTCTTCCCTTTCACACTTTCAGGGTAATACTTCAGTAGAAACTCGGTACGAAACAATTCCCAAGTTACCTCTTCATTATCCACCTCAAGAATTTCACGCATACCGACCCACCAATCGTCGGCTTCTTCCCTCAGCATGTGAGATCCAAGTCTCACCTTATTCTCTTCCGCACAGTCCATGACTCGGAAGATTCTTTCAATCTCTTTCAGCCAAAGTTGAGCACCATCAGGATCAAATCTTCCTTTGAAGACCGGCGGTTGATTCTTCCTGAACTCTTCATTAGCACTTACATTCGGCGCACCCTGCACCGCCCTAGCCAATGCTTCCATAGCAGCAGCCATCGCATTATCGTTTCTACCAGTCATATTCTGATCACTCCCAAAAATAACAACAAAGGTTAAACAACAGTTCAACCAACACAATAACGAGACAGACACGACTGACTCAACCTTGGCTCTGATACCACTTAATGTAACACCCCCTTTCTGTACCCCCAATTAATCAAATAAATCATTTAGGCACGTATTGGAATTTTCATCCGAGTATAATAGTAAACACGGCATAAAAAGGCATGTCACATTATGCTTGAAATTAAAACATACAACACCTGCTCAACAAAATGATATGCAACAGTGGTGTAACTTTCAACGTAGGAACTCAGTCCTTACACCCACATCTCAATATTTAGAATAAAAGCGGAAAATCTAAACATTGATAACATCAAACATATATACATTATATATATATACATCAACAAGTATGATACAACAACATCATTCATGTTTACGTACGCAATTCATCAGCAAGATACATACACGAATGCATCACAAAAAGGAATCAAACATAAGCATCCTAGCTACCCGGTGCTACATATCAGAGCCAACCGACCAAAAAGGTATGAAGACACGCTTCACAAAAGACCACCAGATACCTAATCTGCAATGCCTCGTAGAGCAACATAAAACAGCAGAAGGGTGAGAAATATTATCATAATAACAATGCATATAATCATATATCTCAACACAAAAGTATACACATAACACATTCTCACCATTCTGCCATTCCACCTAAACATACATATTATATTCATTCTTCAATGCATCATTACAACGATACAATTCTTATCACAATTCATCACATCTCATTCAATATACATCGCAAGGCATATATATATATACAAAACCAAGCATAGTCATCACAATGCTTATCATTCAACATAAACACATATATTCATGTTCATTCATCCATGCACAAATACAAGGATGACCAATGCAAATCATAGAGACCGACTCACGACTCTATGCAAATGCAATGCGGTACCGACTCATTTCATCTCAAGTTCAATTGAAGAACTTATTGGAACCATCGCTCGTTACTTAGTGTAACTCCCCGTCGGGCATACGATGTTCACCCATTGCTACCACCTCTCAAAAGGCTTACAATGTTTATGGATTGCTCCCACCTCTCAAAAGGCTTACAATCCGATTGCTCCCACCTCTCAAAAGGCTTACAATAGTTTGTAATCATCGCCCCCACCTCTCAAAAGGCTTACGACGTTACAACGGATTCATCTTAGAATACCACAATGCAAGAATGCAATCATAATGCTTCACATACAACATGACTCATGACACTCTTGACATGCATACATATTCACAATATAGTCATGCATTCATCACACACAATCCACATACATTCACATCAATTGTGCCAAACGGCAACCGAACGTTCTCACAAATAACCAAACAATTCGATTTACGGTTTACCGGAAAAGTCGGTTAAAAGTCGGCTAAAAATAATATTTTCCATCATCATCAAAAAGTACTCATCCACAGCTTCGATTCGATATAAATAACACTTAAATCCGATAAACAACGAATAAGATATGTATATTTCAAAATAACGTGAAAACATAAACCGGAGGCCCGACACTACGAAACGGTTCGAAAATACTGTTCCAATTGGACCAGGTTTAGACCTCAAAACTATTTTTCCTAGAAAGAACATCTCGTTAGCTTCCCAACGCTTCAAACGGGGGTCAAAACCGACTTACGGTTCAAGAGATATGAATTTCCGAAGTTTCCCGACAAACCAGAATTTTATGGTTCAGCACAGTATGTATCGATACATAGGCTTTATGTATCGATACAAAAAGACCTCATGTATCGATACATAGCACGCATGTGTCGACACATGTTGTAGTGAAAATGCTGTTTTTTCCAATTTTCACAGTATGTATCGATGCATAGGGGTTATGTATCGATACATAAACCATTTCGTATCGATACATAGCTGTTATGTATCGATTCATAGCCCTGTTTTTCACAAAAATCAGATTTCTCAATTTACACACTTGCTGTAACTTTTCCGAAATGCCCGAAACTCGACTAAATCGAACATTTTCACCGAAACAAACATATACGCACAACCACTAAATACATAAGAACAATTTAGAACGCATAAACGAAATTTCTACGACGTTCGATTTTTCGATTAAATTTCCACCTTTCAAAAACCAGAATTTTCAAGCATCACCAAATCGAATAAAAAGCACGCTATACGACGACCTAACCTTACTCGATACAACTACGTAATTTATTTCGAATTCTAACCGTGAAAACATCGGTTTCTATCGATTTCCTACGATTCGACCTAAACGGAAACAACAACGGAAACATACCGAAAACTAACCGAAACATAACCAAACTTCATGAAACTTTAAACAGCAGCTCACAAACATATATCCAACCAACACATGTATTTATACGCCTTTTCGACCGTAAAAACATCGATTTCTATCGATTTCGTCAAATACGGCATAAACGGAAACATATGGAAAACCAACCCAAACATCAACACAAAACACATACATAATCATACACATAGATAGGATAACAATATTTCACACCCTTACCCGATTAAATCGACCCCGAAAGATTGATCTTGGTGATTTTCCACACTTTTCTCTTTGCTCTTCTCTTTTCTCCTTTTTCTCTCAAAATTCTGTTTTTCTCCCTTTCTCACCTCTAACTTTCTATTTCTATTCTTTTTCTTTCTTATACTTTTCTTTCTTTCTATTTCTTTATATTTTCTCAAAATATCTACTAACTAACTAACTATCATTAAATGTGAAATATCTAAAATACCCTCCAATCTAATATTCCCCGCAAACTCTCAAAAACGGTAAAATCACATAATATGCAAACATAACATATTCACACACCAATATCACAAATAACATAATTATCACCCAAATTAAATAAAAGACTCCACCAAATAGAATCAATCAACACAAAAATGGAAATATCAAAATCGGGCTGTTACAGTTCGCCTGACGAGCTAGTGGCGAGTCACCAAATTAGAAAACCCCAAGAGTTACAGAAGCTACCCCCTTTCTGTAATTCCAAATTCGCCTGGCGAATGGCGAATTCGCCTGGCGAATCTGCCTTCGCCAGAGCTTCGCCTGGCGAGCTAGTGGCGAAACCCAATCCGCCTGGCGAATCCCAAATTCGCCTGGCGAATCACACCAGAACCAGAAAAATGCTGTTACGGGTTACACGATCCAAAACCCCCAAAAACCTCATTTTCCATCCCAAATTAATTCCAACAACAAAACAATTATCAGCAATGATTCATAAACACATGGTAATCATACAACACAAATTATATCGATTTCCGACCGTAAAAACATCGATTCCCAATCATTTTATCGTTTTCGACCTAAAACTCAAAAGCTATGGAAACAAGAAAACGTCTGAGCAAACCCATACATAATGATACACATTGATAAGATAATAAGATTTCACACCCTTACCCGATTTCTCGATTCTTGGAAGCTTGATATTGATGATTTGTAGCTTTTCTTCTTTTTCTCTTCTCTTTTTCTCTCTTGCTCTCTTTTCTCTCTTTTTCTTTCTAACTATCTATTTCTATTCTTTTTCTTTCTTTCTTATACTTTTCTTTCTTTCTATTTCTTTATATTTTCTCAAAATATCTACTAACTAACTAACTATCATTAAATGTGAAATATCTAAAATACCCTCCAATCTAATATTCCCCGCAAACTCTCAAAAACGGTAAAATCACATAATTATGCAAACATAACATATTAACACACCAATATCACAAATAACATAATTATTGCCCAATTAAATAAAAGACTCAACCAACTAGAATCAATCAACACAAAAATGGAAATATCAAAATTGGGCTGTTACAGAAACCATAGGAGACTTTCATTTTGGAGACCCGTTTTGGATTGTTTAAAAGCTAGGCTTAGTACTTGGGCTGGCCAAAATTTGTCGATGGGTGGAAGAGTTACTTTGATCAACTCTGTTTTAGTGAACTTACCGATCCATTTCTTTTCCTTCTATAAGGCGCCCTCTAAAGTTATTAAGGATATGATAGCTATTCAACGTCGGTTTTTGTGGTTTGGTTCGGCGACTAAAAGCGGTATTCCTTGGGTTAATTGGAGCTTATTGTGCAAGCCTAAGGACAAATGGGGGCTTGGTATATGGCATATTGGCTTATTCAACACTGCTTTGCTTTCTAAATGGTTGTGGAAATTTTTAACAGGTGGTTCTGAAATTTGGAGGATTCTTCTGACTACTAGATACGGTTGCCTGAGAGAGTGGGTGAGGGATTCGGACATGGGTCGTATTCGTTCGGCTGAGTCGTTATGGCTTAAAGACCTGCGCAAAATCAAAGATACTGGGGGTCCTTTCTCGTTTCACTCTCTTGTGCAAGTCGTGGTTGGAAACGGTAAGAATGTCCAGTTCTGGAACTGGCCTTGGTGTGGGGACTTGGTGTTTAAAATCGTTTTTCCTGATCTTTTCTCTGTTGCGGTTAAAACTGATTGCTTCATAGCAGATTTAGGTTTGTGGAATAACAATACGTGGGTGTGGAATTTTGATTCCTGGTGGCAGGAGGGGTCTGCTGTCAACCCTGCATCAGTTTTGATGCTCCAGAATTTGGTGTCTAACCACCAGATTTTCTCTAACGTTGATGATTCCTGGGAATGGCTGCTGGATCCTAGCCTTGTTTTCTCTGTTAATTCGCTTTATGCTTACCTTAACTCCGATGCTGAGGGGTTCCATTTCGAAGAAGCGGACTCCCTCCTTCTTAAGGTTCTTTGGAAGACTCGTGTTCCCCTGAAGGTTCAGATATTCGCTTGGAGATTGATCTGTGATAGGCTGTAACACCCCTTTCCATACCCCCAATTAATCAATTAGGCACGTATACAAAATTTGATCAGAGTATAATTAAAACAACATGGCATAAAAAGGTATGTCACATTATACTTGAAATTAAACACATACAACACCTGCTCACAAAGATATGAAACTGTGGGGTAACTTTCAAACAACAAAGGATCTCAGTCCTTATACCCACATCTCAATATTTAGAATAAAGGCGGAAACATCTAAAATATTGAATAACAACCACATATATACATCAACATATATATACATCATCCAGTATGAATCACAAGCAACATCATGTTTATATACACAAATTCATCAGCAAGATACATATGCAAATGTATCACAAAAAGATCAAAACGTCCTAGCTACCCGGTGCTACATATCAGAGCCAACCGACCAACAAGGAAAATGAAGACACGCTTCACAAAAAGACCGCCAGATACCTAATCTGCAATGCCTCATAGAGCATTATAAAACAGCAGAAGGGTGAGAAATATTATCATAATAACAATGCATATAATTATGTACTACAACATAAACATATAACACATATTCTCACCACAACTCATCATATATCACAATATAGATATATCATCAAGCATATTCATTATGCACACATTCACCATTATCATCATTCCACATGAACACACACATACTTGTTCATTCAACAATGCATCATTATAAGATACAGTTTATATCATTTCCCATAAACATACATATATCAATGTTTATTCATCAATGCACAAATACAAAGATGATCAATGCAACTCATAGAGACCGACTCTCGACTCTATGCAGATGCATGCGGTACCGACTCATCACCCGAGCTCAATTGAAGAACTCAATGGAAATATCCTCCCTGCCGGGCCTACTCATACCATCATGGCATCCGATGTTTCTGGATTATTCACGCAGACACAATCCGATTGCTCAAACCCCACAAGGGCACACAATCATTCTGAAGATTCCCACGGAATCAAGTGTAACTCATCGCAACGATTACACCCATTGACTACGCAATGTTCAGAGGATCCTCAAATGATCATTTGTGTAATCAACACTCACACCCAATAGGGACGCGATATTACACCCGATTCTCCACGAATCGCGACACATGAATGCATGTCATGATGTTTCTCATACAAAATGACCACACACATGCAATGCACACATATGTCACAATATAGTCATGCATTCATCACATATAATCCACATACATTCACATCAATTGTATAACAACATACACAATTATCCAAACAATTCAATTTACGGTTCACCATAAAAGTCGGTTAAAAGTCGGCTAAAAATAATATTTTTCATCACCCTCAAATAGAACATATTTTTAGCTTCAGTTTGATATAAAGAACAGCTCAATCGGATAAACGACGAAAAAGTTACGGACTTTTAAAGAAAACATTTTTCGGAAAACTAGAAGAGTGCAATCGATTGCACTCCTGATGCAATCGATTGCACAGTCCCAGACTTGCAATTTTTCGCCCTTTACATATGTGCAATCGATTTGCATCCTGCTGCAATCGATTACACCTGTTAAAAACCAGAAAAAATAGTTGTTGCCCAAACACAAAACCCTCCGGAAACCCGACCGATTCAATTCTATGATACGAAACAAATACACAGTAATCCTTACCAAATATATATCAACGTTTTAGGACCATAAAACGATAATTCTACGACGTTCGATTTTCACCCGAAAACTCAAACCCTCTAATATCCAAAATGTCGAAAGTTACGAAACTCAACCGATTTCAACCAAACAAGTTTCTATAATCACGGCCTAACATCATACGACTAATCTACACAATCTATTCCGAATTTCATCTGTGAAAACATCGGTTTCTATCGATTATGTTCAAATTCAACCTAACCACAAATATCTCTAAAACAACCAAACAATTCCAACACACACCCACATAATCATAAGCATGGATAATATAACAATGTTTCACACCCCTTACCCGATTTCTCGATTCTTGGAAGCTTGATCTTGATGATTTGTAGCTTTTCCAATCTTTTCTTCTCTTTTTCTTCTCTTGTTCTTCTTTCTCTCTATTTTTCTCTCTAACTCTCCTTTTCTCTCCCTTCTAACTCTTATACTTTTCTTTCTATTTCTTTATATTTTCTCAAAATATCTACTAACTAACTATCATTAAATGTGAAATATCTAAAATACCCTCCAATCTAATATTCCCCGCAAACTCTCAAAAACGGTAAAATCACATAATATGCAAACATAACATATTAACACACCAATATCACAAATAACATAATTATTGCCCAATTAAATAAAAGACTCAAGAATAATGGAATAATCAAAATCGGGGCGTTACAACTCTCCCCCACTTTAGAAATTTTCGTCCTCGAAAATAATACCTGATTCAAACAACTCCGGATACGACTCGCGCATCCCACTTTCCAATTCCCAAGTCATATTGCCTTCTGAAGCGCCTCCCCACGCCACTTTCACAAGCACAATATCTTTACCTCTTAACTTCTTAACTTCGCGATCCAAAATCCTAACCGATAAAACTTCAACCGTAAGGTTATCTCTCACTTCAACCTCGTCCATAGGAATAACGTGTGATGAATCCAGAACATACTTCCGAAGTTGCGAAATATGGAACACATCATGCAAATTCGAAAGGTTCGGAGGCAACGCCACACGATAAGCCACAGCACCAACACGTGCAGTAATCTGATAAGGACCAATAAAACGAGATGTCAACTTCTTTGACTTCAAAGCACGACCCACACCCGTAACCGGTGTAACTCTCAAAAACACATGTTCGCCTTCCTTAAACTCAAGATCTTTCCTTCTCTTGTCATGATAGCTCTTTTGTCTACTCTGAGAAGCTTTCATCTTCTCCCGAACAAACTTCACTTTCTCCGTCATTTCTTGCACCAATTCCGGTCCAACAATCGTCCTCTCACCGGTTTCATGCCAACACAAAGGTGTTCGACATCTCCGACCATACAAAGCCTCAAATGGTGCCATACCAATACTCGAATGAAAACTGTTATTATACGTGAACTCAATCAACGCCAAATAACTATCCCAAACACCACCTTGCTCTAGCACACAAGCACGCAACAAATCTTCCAACGATTGAATCGTCCTCTCGGTTTGACCGTCCATTTGCGGATGGTAAGCCGAACTCAATCTTAACTTAGAACCCAAAGCCTGTTGTAAACTCACCCAAAATCTCGATGTAAATTTCGGATCCCGAACCGATACAATACTCTTAGGAACTCCATGTAACTTCACAATCACACGAACATAAATCTCGACTAACTTCTCCAAAGGATAACTAATATCAATTGGAACAAAGTGAGCAGATTTAGTAAGCCTATCAACAATCACCTAAATAGCATTATGACCTCTTTGCGTATTCGGCAATCCCATAACAAAAATCATCGATATACTATCCCATTTCCACTATGGAATATCCAATGGTTGCAACAAACCACTAGGCTTCTGATGTTCCACCTTCGACTTTTGACAAGTTAAACACGCATACACAAACTGAGCAACATCTCTTTTCAAACCAGACCACCAAAAGATCTTCTTCAAATCCTGATACATCTTATTCGCACCCGGATGAATACTTAAATTACTTCGGTGTCCTTCCTCTAAAATCATCTTTTTCAACTCCGCATCGTCGGGAATACAAATACGACCACGAAATCTCAAAACTCCAAAGTTATCAACCTTGAAATCCTCATTCTCGTTCATCATCAAATCAACGAACTTCAAATCCAACTTTTGCTTTTCACAAACCGTTGCAAGAAAAACATTCGTAACATGTAACATACCAAGTCTCACACTTCTCGGCGTCATTTCACAAACCAAACTCAAGTCTCTAAAATTCTCCAAAAGTTCCCATTCTCTCATCATCAATGCGGACATATTTAACGACTTCCGACTCAAGGCAGCGGCCACAACTTTTGCCTTACCCGGATGGTAATTCAAACCAAAATCATAATCCTTCAAAAGCTCTAACCACCTTCTTTGTCTCATGTTCAATTCATTTTGATCGAATAAATATTTCAAGCTTTTGTGATCACTAAAATCTTCAAACCTTGCACCATAAAGATAGTGTCTCCAAATTTTCAAAACAAACACCACGGCCGCTAACTCCAAGTCATGTGTAGGATAATTCTTTTCATGCACTCTCAATTGTCTAGAAGCATAAGCCACAACTTTTCCATCTTGCATCAAAACACCACCTAAACCAACCAATGAAGCATCATAATACACAACAAATGGTTCCGTCGGATTTGGCAAAATCAAGATCGGAGCCGTTATCAACCTTCTTTTTAACTCATTGAAACTCTCTTCACAATGAATATCCCGAATGAAAGCCTTTTCCTTACAAGTCAATTGCGTTAACGGAAGCGCCAACTTCGAAAATCCTTCAATGAACCTCCGATAATAACCCGCCAAGCCTAAAAAGCTTCGAATCTCCGTAACCGATCTAGGAGCCTCCCATTACATCACTGCATCAATCTTGGATGGATCAACACTAATACCACTCCCGGAAATAACATGTCCAACAAAACTTACTTCCGACAACAAAAATTCACATTTCGACAACTTAGCATACAATTGTTTCTCTTTCAAAATTTGCAACACAATTCTCAAATGCTCTTCATGCTCCCCTTGAGACTTAGAGTAAATCAAAATATCGTCGATGAACACAACCACAAAACGATCTAACTGTTCATGAAAAATACGATTCATGTATTCCATAAACACACCCGGCGCATTAGAAACCCCGAATGGCATCACAGAATATTCGTAATGACCATACCGTGTCCTAAAAGCCGTCTTCTGAATATCCTCAGCTTTCACCCGAATTTGGTGATATCCCGATCTCAAATCAATCTTGCTAAAAACACGTGCACCAACTAATTGGTCCATCAAATCATCGATCCTTGGAAGCGGATACTTGTTCTTAATTGTCACTTTGTTCAACTGTCGATAATCAATGCATAACCGCATACTACCGTCCTTTTTCTTTACCAACAATACCGGAGCACCCCAAGGAGAAACACTTGGCCTTACAAATCTCTTATCCAACAAGTCATTCAATTGCTTCTTCAATTCTATCAACTCTGATGCTGACATACGATACAGTGCCATCGAAATCGGTCTAGTACCCGGAACTAGATCAATAGAAAACTCAACTTCTCTCTTCGGCGGTACCTCTGTAATATCCTCAGGAAACACTTCAGGAAAATCACACACAACAGGAAACACATCAAGTGACACTTGACTATCCACAGTTAAAGATGCAAACAAACCGAACAATTGAGCTTCGTCCGCTAAAAGTTCCTTCAACTCTTTAGTGGACAGGAAACTTGAGTCTTCGTCCTCTTCCAAAGAAGGAAACCTCACTAACTTGTGATAACAATCTATATGAACTCTATTAAATTGCAACCAGTTTATACCCAAGATCACGTCCAATCCCACCAACGGCAAACATACTAAATCCATAACAAAGTCTTTACCATACATGGTTAAAGGACAACTCATACACACCAAAGATGTATTTAACGACCCTGAAGCATGAGTCTCAATAACCATTTCAGTACCCATCAAAGTTAACGCAAGATTCAAACGCTTCGCGCACTCAGACGAAATAAACGAATGAGTCGCTCCAGTATCAATAATAGCAACTAAAGGTGTACTATTAATAAAGCATGTACCTTTAATCAAACGGTCTGCATTAGTAGTTTGAGTCCCTGCCAATGCAAACACCTTTCCGCCCGCTTGAGCTTGTTTCGGCTTAGTACACTTAGTACTAATGTGACCCACTTCTCCACAATTATAGCACTTCACCATATTCCTTCTACAATCTGTAGCAGCATGCCCAAGACCACCACAATTAGAACATTTCGCTACTGTCTTCCTACAATCAAATGATTTATGACCCATACCTCCACACTTGAAACACTTTACGGGACCAGAACTTCCTCCTCCAGACCTCCTATCAAAGTTTCCCCTATGCTCGCCCTAATCAACGGGTGTCACATAAGGTCCACCTCGAGCTTGTTGCTTTCCCTTCCTCTCATTCAAACTTTTGTAGTGTGTAGAACGAGCCTTACTATCTTCCTCAAAGATTCTACAATATTCCGTCAAATCTGAAAACCTTCTTATCCTTTGATATCCCACAGCTTGCTTAATCTCCGGACGTAATCCATTCTCATATTTAATACACTTTGAGAACTCAGCAGTAATCGCGGCATAATGAGGATGGAATTGAACCAACTCCACAAATTTAGCAGTATAGTCCACCACGGACATACTACCTTGTTTCAGTTCAAGAAATTCCATCTCCTTCTTTCCCTTCACACTCTCAGGGTAATACTTTCTCAAGAACTCAGTACGAAATAAATCCCAAGTTACCTCTTCATCATCCACCTCAAGAACTTCACGTATACCGACCCACCAATCGTCGGCTTCTTCCTTCAGCATGTGAGATCCAAGCCTCACCTTATTCTCCTCCGCACAGTCCATAACTCTGAAGATTCTTTCAATCTCTTTCAACCAATTTTGAGCTCCATCGGGATCAAATTTTCCTTTGAAAACCGGTGGTTGATTCTTCCTGAACTCGTCATTAGCATTCACATTCGGCGCACCTTGCACCGCCCTAGCCATTGCTTCCAAAGCAGCAGCCATCGCATTGTCGTTCATACCAGCCATATTCTGGTTATTCCCAAAAATAACAACAAGGTTAAACAATAGTTCAACCAACACAACAACAAGACAGACACAACTGACTCAACTCTGGCTCTGATACCACTTAATGTAACACCCTTTTCCATACCCCCAATTAATCAATTAGGCACGTATACAAAATTTGATCAGAGTATAATTAAAACAACATGGCATAAAAAGGTATGTCACATTATACTTGAAATTAAACACATACAACACCTACTCACAAAGATATGCAACAGTGGGGTAACTTTCAAACAACAAAGGATCTCAGTCCTTATACCCACATCTCAATATTTAGAATAAAAGCGGAAACATCTAAAATATTAAATAACAACCACATATATACATCATCCAGTATGAATCACAAGCAACATCATGTTTATATACACAAATTCATCAGCAAGATACATATGCAAATGTATCACAAAAAGATCAAAACGCCCTAGCTACCCGGTGCTACATATCAGAGCCAACCGACCAACAAGGAAAATGAAGACACGCTTCACAAAAAGACCGCCAGATACCTAATCTGCAATGCCTCATAGAGCATTATAAAACAGCAGAAGGGTGAGAAATATTATCATAATAACAATGCATATAATTATGTACTACAACATAAACATATAACACATATTCTCACCACAACTCATCATATATCACAATATAGATATATCATCAAGCATATTCATTATGCATACATTCACCATTATCATCATTCCACATGAACACACACATACTTGTTCATTCAACAATGCATCATTATAAGATACAGTTTATATCATTTCCCATAAACATACATATATCAATGTTTATTCATCAATGCACAAATACAAAGATGATCAATGCAACTCATAGAGACCGACTCTCGACTCTATGCAGATGCATGCGGTACCGACTCATCACCCGAGCTCAATTGAAGAACTCAATGGAAATATCCTCCCTGCCGGGCCTACGATATTTCCCCATCGCTCATACCATCATTGCATCCGATGTTTCTGGATTGTTCACGCAGACACAATCCGATTGCTCAAACCCCACAAGGGCATACAATCATTCTGAAGATTCCCACGGAATCAAGTGTAACTCATCGCAACGATTACACCCATTGACTACGCAATGTTCAGAGGATCCTCAAATGATCATTTGTGTAATCAATCACTCACACCCAACAGGGACGCGATATTACACCCGATTCTCCACGAATCGCGACACATGAATGTATGTCATGATGTTTCTCATACAAAATGACCACATACACTCATGCAATGCACACATATTTCAAAATATAGTCATGCATTCATCACATATAATCCACATACATTCACATCAATTGTATAACAACATACACAATTATCCAAACAATTCAATTTACGGTTCACCGTAAAAGTCGGTTAAAAGTCGGCTAAAAATAATATTTTTCATCACCCTCAAATAGAACATATTTTTAGCTTCAGTTTGATATAAAGAACAGCTCAATCGGATAAACGACGAAAAAGTTACGGACTTTTAAAGAAAACATTTTTCGGAAAACTAGCAGAGTGCAATCGATTGCACTCCTGATGCAATCGATTGCACAGTCCCAGACTTGCAATTTTTCACCCTTTACATATGTGCAATCGATTTGCATTCTGCTGCAATCGATTGCACCTGTTAAAAACCAGAAAAAATAGCTGCTGCCCAAACACAAAACCCTCCGGAAACCCGACCGATTCAATTCTATGATACGAAACAAATACACAGTAATCCTTACCAAATATATATCAACGTTTTAGGACCATAAAACGATAATTCTACGACGTTCGATTTTCACCCGAAAACTCAAACCCTCTAATATCCAAAATGTCGAAAGTTACGAAACTCAACCGATTTCAACCAAACAAGTTTCTATAATCACGGCCTAACATCATACGACTAATCTACACAATCTATTCCGAATTTCATCTGCGAAAACATCGGTTTCTATCGATTATGTTCAAATTCAACCTAACCACAAATATCTCTAAAACAACCAAACAATTCCAACACACACCCACATAATCATAAGCATGGATAATATAACAATGTTTCACACCCTTTACCCGATTTCTCGATTCTTGGAAGCTTGATCTTGATGATTTGTAGCTTTTCCAATCTTTTCTTCTCTTTTTCTTCTTTCTCTCTATTTTTCTCTCTAACTCTCCTTTTCTCTCTCTTCTAACTCTTATACTTTTCTTTCTATTTCTTTATATTTTCTCAAAATATCTACTAACTAACTATCATTAAATGTGAAATATCTAAAATACCCTCCAATCTAATATTCCCCGCAAACTCTCAAAAACGGTAAAATCACATAATATGCAAACATAACATATTAACACACCAATATCACAAATAACATAATTATTGCCCAATTAAATAAAAGACTCAAGAATAATGGAATAATCAAAATCGGGGCGTTACATAGGCTGCCGACTCGTCTCAACTTAGCTAAGAGAGGCATTGTGACTTCCAGTCATGACAAAGTCTGCGTTTTGTGCTTTCAAGAGGAGGAGGACGCAATGCACTTATTTTTGACTTGCTCTAAAACTAATTTCTTGTGGACTAAAAGTTTTGATTGGATGGGAGTGCCTCTTTTTGTTACTGACTCTATTAGTAAGCACGCCTTACTTTGGTTTTTGGCTTTGTTTGATAAGGGTAAGGAAGACATGAGATGCTTTGTGTGGTTCGTCACGGTTTGGAGTTTATGGTCCACGAGGAACAATATCATTTTCAAGGATGCCGTTTGCGTTGTCGAGGATATTTTCTTTAGTATAGTGACTCTCTCTTGGAAATGGTTGGATTTAGGTCGAACTAGATAATTTTTACGATTGGACTAAACATCCTCTTGACTTTTTGTAATCCGTCTTGAGTTGTTTGTCCCCTCTTTTTGATTGGTTTTTTGTATGGGGCTGGAGAATCCTTTTTTCTCCCTTTTATACAAGTTGCTTATCAAAAAAAACAATAAAATGTTTTTTTTTGTAACTGCCAATATTGTGGCATGAATCAACTTGTGGATGGCATTTGTAATTTTGTAAGGATGTTCCTTCTTCCTTTCCTTTTGTCTTGATCCCTTTGTATTGGGAAAAAAAAAAAAAAAGTAGTGGCTAGGATTTACCTGCAGACTGAAAACACAGTCAACTTTTCTATTGAAATTGAAATGAGAAAAAGAGTATTTCCGCCTATGTTATTTTGTCTAGGATCCAAAGCTATATTCCATAGAGTTCTAAAATTCAAAACTCAGATGTATTATTGTCTTCAGCAAATGAAACTACACTTTAGGATTCAAAGCATGAGTTGCATCGCAATTACATTCACGATATATTTCAAAAGAAGAAAATCTACTTGGAAAACTACCAAGACCGAAAAACAGCCATCAGATTGTTCTCAGTCTCACCAAAGAAGTATCCATTGAAAAGCTTCGAAAATTACAAATTAAAAGAGTGTTGGATGATAATTTACAATTTTTCATGTTCCTAGGTTCATTCATAAGTCCATTATGTTCATTTATGCATCTCACTTATTTAATGCAATTCTTTAAGCACTAGTATAAATAGAGGTTTCATGTACTTCTTCTGTCACCAGCAAAGGGATACAGGCATAAACAAATTATAATAAGTAATGTAAAATCTAATGCTAAGAGAATCTCAAAGTTATTTTCTAATATTCCAACAATTTGATCAACCAGAAGTTATTGTTAGTGGCCGAGTATCCCAATGAAGTTCAACTGATTAAGCATTTCCTAATTGGAACTCATATGACTACATGCCTGTTTTTATAGCATGATGGCTGTAGTTTTTCTCATTACAAATAATTATAATATTGTTGTAAGGATATTATGTAATTGTTTGTTTATTTTCCTCATAGCTTATAGATAATTTGCCTAAACATTGAAATGAAAAAAAGTTAAAGGATTATTAGGGTGGCCAAAACCCATAATAATATTATCCATGTGGTGGACCTCTTTGTAACGACCCGATTTCAATTATTTCCTTTTTATTCCATTTTGGTTGAGTCTTTTATTTTAATTGGGTGATAATTATTTTTATTTGTGTAATTGGTGTATTAATATGTTATGATGTTTTACCGTTTTTGAGAGTTTGCGGGGAAAATTAGATTGGAGGGTATTTTAGACATTTCACACTTAATGATATTTTAGTTAGTTAGTTAGTTAGATATTTTGTGAAAAAGAAATGGAAAAGTAATAGAAGTAGAAAGAAAAGAAAAGTATAAGTAAGAAAAGAAAAGAAAGAAACATAGAGAGAAAAGGAGAGAAAGAGAGCAAGAGAGGAGAAAAGAGAAGAACAAAGAGAAAAGTGTGGAAAATCACCAAGATCAATCTTTCGGAGTCGATTTAATCGGGTAAGGGTGTGAAATCTTATTATCTTATCAATGTATATTATTATGTATGATTGTGTATGTGTGTATTGGATTGTTTGTGGTGTTTTCATAGTTTTCCGTTTTAGGTCGTAATGAGAAATCGATGTTTTCGCGGTTGGAAATCGACGTAAATGTGGTAGAATGCTTGTTGCCATGATTAGATTGAGTTCTGATGGATGTATATTGTTTTGAAAATGTTTTGGGTTGAAAAATAGGTTTTTTGGGTTTTCAACAGCGCTGAAGGATTCTGAGTTTTCGCAGGTTCGCCTAGCGAACCATTCAGCGAAGGGTAGCGAAGGTTCGCTACGGGTATTCGCCTAGCGAAGGCGTGAGCGAAGGTTCTCTAGAGTGTTCGCCTAGCGAAGTTTGGGTGTTTTGAATGTTGGTAGTTGGTGCCTTGGTTCGCCAAAGGGTTCGCCTAGCGAACTTTGTGTCTGTTTTTATCTAACAGTTGGTTCGCTGGAACATTCGCCTAGCGAAGGAGCTAGCGAATGCTCGCGAGGGATGTTCGCCCAGCGAACAGTGCTGTTCGTGTAATTTTGTTTTCTGCATAACTTTTTATCTGTGGTTCGGTTTGAGGCGTGGTTCGATGCATTAGAAGGCTTATGGAATGTTCTTTCTTATTTTGATGACTTGGAAATTGTTAGTCGATTTAATTATGTCGGAAAGTCGGGAATAGTTTCTTGTTGCGACTTTTTCCCATTTCGAATGTGTGTTTAGAATGTGAATCATACAATAGTGCATTGATGTGAATGTATATAGATTGTATGTGATTGTATGAGATGAATGCATGAATATATTGTGAATAAGTATGCATTGCATGAGTGTATTGGTTCATTTTGTATGTGAAGCATCATGATATGCATTCTTGTGTTGTGGGATTCTAAGATGAATCTGTTGTAATGTCGTATGCCGATATGCGGTTGAAGAGATGATTACAAACGATTGTATGCTCATGTGGAGTTGCAGCAATCGGATTGTATGTCGAGGTGCGGTTGTAGCAATCATATTCTATGTCGATGTGCGGTTGTAGCAATCCGTAAACATTGTATGCCGAGGTGCGGTTGTAGCAATCATATTGTATGCCGATGTGCGGTTGTAGCAATCTGTAAACATTGTATGCCGAGGTGCGGTTGTAGCAATCATATTGTATGCCGATGTGCGGTTGTAGCAATCATATTGTATGCCGATGTGCGGTTGTAGCAATCCGTAAACATTGTATGCCGAGGTGCGGTTGTAGCAATCATATTGTATGCTGATGTGCGGTTGTAGCAATGGTTCCAATAAGTTCTTAAATTGAACTTAAGATGATGAGTCGGTACCGCATGCATCTGCATAGAGTCGTGAGTCGGTCTCTATGAGTTGCATTTGTCATCATTGTATTTGTGCATTGATGAATAAACATATATATGTATATGTTGATGTGGAATGAGTAGAATTGTGCAGGTGTGCATGGATGGATAAACATGAATATGTGTGTTTATGTTGAATGATAAGCATTATGAGGAATATGCTTGGTTTTATACATATATGCCTTGCGATGTATATTGAGTGAGATGTGATGATTGTGACATAGTAAACATAATATGTATGTTTATGTGGTATGATGGAATGGTGAGAATATGTGGTATATGTGTATTTTTATGTTGAGATATATAATTATATGCATTGTTATTATGATAATATTTCCCACCCTTCTGCTGTTTTATGATGCTCTATGAGGCATTGCAGATTAGGTATCTGGTGGTCTTTTGTGAAGCGTGGCTTCATTTCCTTTTTGGTCGTCTGGCTCTGATATGTAGCATCGGGTAGCTAGGATGTGTTTATGAGCTTGTGTGATACTTTTGTACATGTATCTAGCTGATGAATGTTTATGTAAACATGAATGATATTGGTGACTACTATTGAAGTATGATATATATATATATATATATATATATATATATATATATGTATATATGTTTGTGAATCGATGTTTAGATGTTTCCGCTTTTATTCTAAATGTTGACATGTGGGTATAAGGACTGAGATCCTTTATTGTGGAAAGTTACCCCACTGTTGCATATCTTTTTGAGCAGGTGTTGTATGTGTTTAATTTCATGCAGAATGTGACATTCTCTTTTTATGCCGTAGTTATAATTATACTCTGATGAAATTTACAATACGTGCCTAAATGATTTAATTGATTATTTGGGGGTATAGAAAGGGGTGTTACATTAAGTGGTATCAGAGCCAGAGTTGAGTCAGTTGTGTCTGTGTTGTTGTTGTGTTGGTTGAACTGTTGTTTAACCTTGTTATTATTTTTGGGAATGATCAGAATATGTCGGGTAGAAACGACAATGCGATGGCTGCTGCTTTGGAATCGATGGCTAGGGCGGTGCAAGGTGCGCCGAACGTGAATGCTAATGACGAGTTTAGGAAGAATCAACCACCGGTTTTCAAAGGAAGATTTGATCCTGATGGTGCTCAACTCTGGTTAAAAGAGATTGAAAGAATCTTCAGAGTTATGGATTGTGCGGAGGAGAATAAGGTGAGGCTTGGATTTCACATGCTGAAGGCAGAGGCCGACGATTGGTGGGTCGGTATACGTGAAGTTCTTGAGGTGGATGATGAAGAGATAACTTGGAATTTATTTCGTACTGAATTCTTGAGGAAGTATTACCCTGAGAGTGTGAAGGGGAAGAAGGAGATGGAGTTTCTTGAACTGAAACAAGGTAGTATGTCTGTGGTAGACTATACTGCTAAATTTGTGGAGTTGGTTCAATTCCATTCTCATTATGCTGCAATTACTGCTGAGTTCTCAAAATGTGTTAAGTATGTGAACGGTTTGCGTCCTGAGATTAAGCAAGTTGTGGGATACCAGAGGATTAGAAGATTTTTAGATTTGACTGAATGTTGTAGAATCTTCGAGGAAGATAGCAAGGCTCGTTCTGCTCATTACAAAAGTGTGAATGAGAGGAAAGGTAAACAGCAAGCTAGGGATGGTCCTTATGTGACTCCTGTTGATAAAGGCAAGTATAAAGGAAATTTTGATAAGAGATCTGGAGGAGGAGGTTCCGGTTATATGAAGTGTTTCAGGTGTGGCGAATTGGGTCATAAAGTAACTGATTGTAGGAAGACTGTACCGAAATGTTCTAACTGTGGAATCCTTGGGCATGTTGCTAATGATTGTAGAAGAAATATATGAAGTGTTTTAACTATGGAGAAGTAGGTCACATTAGTCCTAACTGTACTAAACTGAAACAAGCTCAAGCGGGCGGAAAGGTGTTTGCATTAACTGGGTCAGACACTACCTGTGCGGATCGTTTGATTAAAGGTATATGTTTTATTAATAGTACGCCTTTAATTGCTATTATGGATATGGGAGCGACTTATTCTTTTATTTCTCATGTGTGTGCAAAGTGTTTGAATTTGTTTATGACTTGTTGGACAAGAGATTGGTAATGCCAAGTTGTTGAGTCTGTGTGGCATGGCAGTTGTATATTGTCGATGTTGTTTATTCCCTAGTACGTGATAAGTGTGTAGAACACTATCAGTGCTTTCTGGTTTTTCTAATTCTTTGTCTTCAGGATTGAGAATGTTATAAGTGGGGGAGAAGCTGATACTTCTCCAAGTGGCTTCAGGTGAGGAGCGTTGGCTCAAGGTGCCGTTGTTTGACCGATTGTAAGTGTTGTTTGGACAGTGTGGTTTCCGATTCCAAAGGGAATACGGAGGTAAGGTTTATGTCAAGTAAGGACTGGTGCCTTAGGTGGTTTTGTGCACAAGATGCAAGGAATGTTGTTATGGCTTGGTAAAGATGGTTTATGCCCCATCATGATTGTCGACTGTCTACTGACAAATTGAGGAACTGATCACCCTTAATCTCTTGTTGATAGCAGACGGAAATTGTGTTGGATGGAATAGACGTGTTTATCCAGCTTAGTTAGTATGTTCGGCGAATGGTTGTGGAGTATGGGAATTATATCTTCATACTTATTTGGATAAGTTTGCAGTGGTGTCCTTTAAGGATATTTTGATCGATTATAAAATCAGAGGAAGAACATGTAGGGCGTTGAAGATTGAGTCGCAAGTGTTGAAAAGAGATTAAGCTTTAAGTTAAGTTGTCAAGAGTGGATTTTGGTTGATAAAGACGAGTTTTCTTGGTCGAGAGGAATAAGTATGAGACAACATTGATGGTTGGGATTCCAAAACGAGTTATAAATTTGAATTAGATTATTCTTTGAGAAGAATTAATGTCGTGCCGGATGAGTTAAGTTGAAGGCCTTTGCATATGTATGTTTGGATGGTCAGAGAATTAGAATTGTTTGAGCAATTCAAAGGCTTGTGTCCCGTGTGTAAGCTACTGCAGAATAGTGTGAGGTTGTGTATATAACCAGTGAACTATGACTTTCTGGTGAATAGTAGGAAGAGTCAAATGTTGAATATGATTTGGTGGTTTTGTTAGTCGCGAGTAATCAGAGTACACAGCGGAAGTGTGGAATTGTTGTATTGGTTATTGTGAGACAAGGATGTAGGTATTCTGGTTTTGTGGATGTTGTTGAGGCGAAGTTGTGTCATGGAGCTTATGTTCTTGTCTGGTTGTTGCCTTGTTTCCATTGTGATGGTTCGAGTGCGAGTAGCTAATTCCTATGTTTGGAGATTAGAAGAGTGTTACCTATGGTGTTGGTAACGATCTTGTTGTGTTCCGGTTCAAGAGTGAACCTGGGTGTTTGTATCTTGGTTATCCTTTGAGTTGTGAGTTGGTCGTCAAGTGCATTGTATGGGCATTGCATCTTGTCGTGGTTGTTGTTGTCGTTGTCGTGTCGTTGTTGTTGTGGTTAGTGTACTGGTTTGTTGTTTGTGTTATTCGTGGTGTGCCTTTGGTTGGCATGATAGTGGTTGGTCGGACGCGAGAGTCGTATCCGAGGTTGCTTGTACTTAGCCTATTTTCGAGGACGAAAATGTCTAAGTGGGGGAGAGTTGTAACGACCTGATTTCAATTATTTCCTTTTTATTCCATTTTGGTTGAGTCTTTTATTTTAATTGGGTGATAATTATTTTTATTTGTGTAATTGGTGTATTAATATGTTATGTTTGCATGTTATGATGTTTTACCGTTTTTGAGAGTTTGCGGGGAAAATTAGATTGGAGGGTATTTTAGACATTTCACACTTAATGATATTTTAGGTAGTTAGTTAGTTAGATATTTTGTGAAAAAGAAATGGAAAAGTAATAGAAGTAGAAAGAAAAGAAAAGTATAAGTAAGAAAAGAAAAGAAAGAAACATAGAGAGAAAAGGAGAGAAAGAGAGCAAGAGAGGAGAAAAGAGAAGAACAAAGAGAAAAGTGTGGAAAATCACCAAGATCAATCTTTCGGAGTCGATTTAATCGGGTAAGGGTGTGAAATCTTATTATCTTATCAATGTATATTATTATGTATGATTGTGTATGTGTGTATTGGATTGTTTGTGGTGTTTTCATAGTTTTCCGTTTTAGGTCGATAATGAGAAATCGATGTTTTCGCGGTTGGAAATCGACGTAAATGTGGTAGAATGCTTGTTGCCATGATTAGATTGAGTTCTGATGGATTTATATTGTTTTGAAAATGTTTCGGGTTGAAAAATAGGTTTTTTGGGTTTTCAACAGCGCTGAAGGATTCTGAGTTTTCGCAGGTTCGCCTAGCGAACCATTCAGCGAAGGGTAGCGAAGGTTCGCTACGGGTATTCGCCTAGCGAAGGCGTGAGCGAAGGTTCGCTAGAGTGTTTGCCTAGCGAAGTTTGGGTGTTTTGAATGTTGGTAGTTGCTGCCTTGGTTCGCCAAAGGGTTCGCCTAGCGAACTTTGTGTCTGTTTTTATCTAACAGTTGGTTCGCTGGAACATTCGCCTAGCGAAGGAGCTAGCGAATGCTCGCGAGGGATGTTCGCCCAGCGAACAGTGCTGTTCGTGTAATTTTGTTTTCTGCATAACTTTTTATCTGTGGTTCGGTTTGAGGCGTGGTTCGATGCATTAGAAGGCTTATGGAATGTTCTTTCTTATTTTGATGACTTGGAAATTGTTAGTCGATTTAATTATGTCGGAAAGTCGGGAATAGTGTCTTGTTGCGACTTTTTCCCATTTCGAATGTGTGTTTTGAATGTGAATCATACAATAGTGCATTGATATGAATGTATATAGATTGTATGTGATTGTATGAGATGAATGCATGAATATATTGTGAATAAGTATGCATTGCTTGAGTGTATTGGTTCATTTTGTATGTGAAGCATCATGATATGCATTCTTGTGTTGTGGGATTCTAAGATGAATCTGTTGTAATGTCGTATGCCGATATGCGGTTGAAGCGATGATTACAAACGATTGTATGCTCATGTGGAGTTACAGCAATCGGATTGTATGCCGAGGTGCAGTTGTAGCAATCATATTGTATGCCGATGAGAGGTTGTAGCAATCTGTAAACATTGTATGCCGAGGTGCGGTTGTAGCAATCATATTGTATGCCGATGAGCGGTTGTAGCAATCCGTAAACATTGTATGCTGAGGTGCGGTTGTAGCAATCATATTGTATGCCGATGTGCGGTTGTAGCAATCATATTGTATGCCGATGTGCGGTTGTAGCAATCCGTAAACATTGTATGCCGAGGTGCGGTTGTAGCAATCATATTGTATGCCGATGTGCGGTTGTAGCAATGGTTCCAATAAGTTCTTCAATTGAACTTGAGATGATGAGTCGGTACCGCATGCATCTGCATAGAGTCGTGAGTCGGTCTCTATGAGTTGCATTTGTCATCATTGTATTTGTGCATTGATGAATAAACATATATATGTATATGTTGATGTGGAATGAGTAGAATTGTGCAGGTGTGCATGGATGGATAAACATGAATATGTGTGTTTATGTTGAATGATAAGCATTATGAGGAATATGCTTGGTTTTATACATATATGCCTTGCGATGTATATTGAGTGAGATGTGATGATTGTGACATAGTAAACATAATATGTATGTTTATGTGGTATGATGGAATGGTGAGAATATGTGGTATATGTGTATTTTTATGTTGAGATATATAATTATATGCATTGTTATTATGATAATATTTCTCACCCTTCTGCTATTTTATGTTGCTCTATGAGGCATTGCAGATTAGGTATCTGGTGGTCTTTTGTGAAGCGTGGCTTCATTTCCTTTTTGGTCGTCTGGCTCTGATATGTAGCATCGGGTAGCTAGGATGTGTTTATGAGCTTGTGTGATACTTTTGTACATGTATCTAGCTGATGAATGTTTATGTAAACATGAATGATATTGGTGACTACTATTGGAGTATGATATATATATATATATATATATATATATATATATATATATATATATATATATATATATATATATATATATATGTATATATGTTTGTGAATCGATGTTTAGATGTTTCCGCTTTTATTCTAAATGTTGACATGTGGGTATAAGGACTGAGATCCTTTATTGTGGAAAGTTACCCCACTGTTGCATATCTTTTTGAGCAGGTGTTGTATGTGTTTAATTTCATGCAGAATGTGACATTCTCTTTTTATGTCGTAGTTACAGTTATACTCTGATGAAATTTACAATACGTGCCTAAATGATTTAATTGATTATTTGGGGGTATAGAAAGGGGTGTTACACTCTTCACATAGGATCCTAAGTATTGAAGATGCAGTTCAATTGTCATTAACGAATAAAGGTTCAGATGCACATTTGGATCATTAGTTCTATAAGTAGTTCCACACTTTGGTTTACAAGTTTTATTATATCAACATTGGGAGAGTAGCTAGCCCTTGATGGTCAAGTATTTATTTAAATTTGGAGTATGAAATGAACAAGTTAAAGGTTGATTCAAGTTTTTATTCAAGTACTAATATGCATAGGTTTAGGTCTTTAGGAAATTACCGGCATGTTGTACTTATTACTGATTAATAATCCTCTTATCAATATATGGCAAGAGCCTTGGCTGCGAAACCATCCTCACAACAGATCGTTGGCAGCTAGCCCCTATGCAAGACAGATCTTGGATGGTGTATAAGAAACTTGGGTGGGAGGAATATCCTTGACGGTGTGCTAGCGTTGAATGAGATTGTTGATTATTCAAGAAGGAGTAATCATAAA
The DNA here is from genome assembly GCA_022829125.1 of Lathyrus tuberosus. Taxonomy (NCBI): domain Eukaryota; kingdom Viridiplantae; phylum Streptophyta; class Magnoliopsida; order Fabales; family Fabaceae; genus Lathyrus; species Lathyrus tuberosus. The sequence goes on from JALAZF010000446.1 coordinate 2,321,874, forward strand.
AGCCTCATACTTAAAGTCGATTTTGCGAAAGCTTACGACTGCACTGAATGGGCTTATATTAGACAGGTAATGAGCTATATGGGATTCGGCAGCAAGTTCATGAGTTGGATAGAAGGGACAGTGTTCAATAGTTTTATGTCGATACATGTGAATGGTAGTCCTACACGCGATTTCCAGGTCACCCGTGGATTACGGATGGGTGATCCTCTATCACCTTATCTATTCGCTATGGCTGCTGAAGGACTGGTTTGTATAATTAAGAAAGCAGAAGTAGTTGGTTTATATCAAGGATTCAGAATTAATCATAAGGAGGCCATAAAAGTCCTCCAATACGCTGATGATACGGTTCTTATCGGGGAGGCTAGCTGGAGAAACCTATGGGCGTTCAAAGTTATTTTGAGAGGCTTCCAATTATCGTCTGGATTGGAGATTAATTTCAATAAAAGCAGCCTTATTGGGTTTGGAGTTGAAGACTCTTTTTTGAAAGTGGGTGAGAGGTTCCTTGATTGCAAAATTCAAAATTGCCCATTCAAATTCCTTGGTATCCAAATTGGTGGGAATCATAGGTTACTAGCATTTTGGAAACCAGTGATCCATAAGGTCCAAGCGAGACTAGCTTCGTGGAAAGGAAGGTTTTTATCTATGGGGGAGAACTACTTTGATTAGATCGGTACTCACTAACCTGTCTATACATTATCTGTCTTTTTATCGGATGCCGTCGAAAGTTATCAAGATTATAACTGCATTGCAACGGAAATTTCTGTGGAATGGATCTACTTTAAAGAAGGGCATTGATTGGATACCTTGGAAAACTGTGTGTAAATCGAAGGAGATGGGGGGTCTGAACATTATGGATGTGCAGTGTCTGAATCAGGCTCTACTTGTGAAATGGTTATGGAAAATTGTGAGCTCGCAGGGTTACATTTGGGATGACATTTTGCACGATAAATATGGAGACGTCACGGCTGTGTTGGTTAGAGGAGATCAGTTTATTGAGCATGTCAAATCTTCATTATGGTGGCGTGTATGAAATGGTTAGCAAACAATTTTGGCAAGGATTCTTTCTTCTCACAGTTGAATGTAGACGTGGGTAATAGAAATTCTACAGACTTCTGGCAGTCATCTTGGTGTGATAGCAAACCACTGGCGGCTTTGTTTCCGGATCTTCACAATATTGCTCTGCAGCCCAGGAGTTTGGTGTCGGATAATGGAAGGTGGGATGGTGCAGTTTGGCAGTGGAATTTGGAGTGGGGTCAAGCCAGGTCTAACCAACAGTTTGCTCAACAGTTGGATAGGTTATACCAGTTGTAACGCCCCTATTCCAATTATTCCCATTTTGTTGAGTCTTTTATTTAATTGAGTGATAAATTATTTTATTTGTGAAATTGGCGTGTTAATATGCTATGTTGACATGTTGTGATATTTGACCGTTTTGAGAGTTTTCGGGGAAATTATAATGGAGGGTATTTTAGACATTTCTCAATTATTGGTAAGTTAGGAATTTAGTAAAAAAAAAAATTGTTAGAAAAGTGTTTAAGTGTTGAATTTTGTGAGAAAATGAATTAATTGAATTTGAGTAGAAATAAGAAAAATGAGATAAGAAAAGAAATAGGAGAGAAAGAGAAAGAAAAGAAAAATAGAAAGAAAGAAGAGGAAGGGAATAGAAGAGGAAAAGAGGAAAACTAGAGAATCATCAAGAACGATCATTTAGCGAGTTTGGAATCCGGGTAAGGGTGTGAAATTTTATTATCTTATCAACGTGTATCGTTATGTATGATTGTATTGTGTTGGTGGTGGATTTTTCTGAGTTTTTGGTATAAACCCATATTTGGTTAAATGGTTTGGAAATCGATTAATTGTGGTTGAAATCATGTTGTTAGTGTCCATAATTGTTGGTATATGATAGATACTTGTTATTGGACATTGTATTGGCGATTTTCTGGTGTGTAGGTGAGATTTGGGATGTTTTGGATTGGAACCCGTAAGCAAAAATTATGCATAAAATTTTTCTGGTTTTTCCAGGTCATACGCGTATGGGGCATGTTCATACGCGTATGAACCTTGGCAATACGCGTATGGTGGGCGAGCCATGGGCCAATACGCGTATGGGTTGCTTGTTTTCTCGGCCATCTGCCCATTTGTGTATGATACGCGTAGCATTTCAGGGCAATACGCGTACGGGCTTGGGCATTACGCGTACGGACTTTTACACGTGAACTTTGGGAAAAATGAGCTTCTGCTCATACGCGTATGGCATGTGGTGGTACGCGTATGGGCAGGAGAAGTGTAAAAATGTGATTTTTCAAAATGTGTTTTTCGTTTTCGTCCGTAACTTTTGTTCCGTTTGGCCGATTTTTACATTCTTGGTATCGTTGTGAAGCTATTGAGCTGTACTATATGGTTATGATGAATTGGAAATTGTTAGCCGATTAAATAAGTCGTAAAAGTCGGGAATAGTGTTATTTAGCGACTTTTACCGTTTTGACTGTGTGTTTAAATGTGAATCATACAATAGTGCATTGATGTGAATGTATATAGATTGTATGTGATTGTATGAGATGAATGCATGAATATATTGTGAATATGTATGCATTTCAAGAATGTCTTGATTCATTTTGTATGTGAAGCATAATGAAGTACATTCTTGTGTTGAGCGGTTCTAATGAGAATTCGTTGTATCGTCGTGTGCCTATGTGAGGTGTGAGCGATGATTACAAACGATTGTGTGCCTAGGTGAGGTGTGAGCAATCAGATTGTGTTCCTAGGTGAGGTGTGAGCAATCAGATCGTGTGCCCACGTGGGGGGTGTGAGCGATCGGGTCGTGTGCCCGTGTGGGGTGTGAGCAATCCATAAACATTGTGTGCCCATGTGGGGTGTGAGCAATGGGTGAACATCGTAGGCCCGACGGTGAGTTACATTGGTAACGAGCGATGGTTCCAGTAGAGTTCCTGAGTGAACTAATGATGATTGAGTCGGTACCGCATTGCATTTGCATAGAGTCTTGAGTCGGTCTCTATGATTTGCATTTATCATCTTTGTATTTGTGCATTGATGAATAAACATGAATGTGTATGTTTATGTGGAATGATGGAGAATTGCGAAAGTATGTATGATGAATATGCTTGGTTGTATATATATATATACATTGTGATGTATATGGGTGAGTTTTGATGAATTGTGGTGAGAATGTGGAATATGTGTATTTTTATGTTAAGATATATATAATTATATGCATTGTTATTATGATAATATTTCTCACCCTTCTGCTGTTTTATGATGCTCTATGAGGCATTGCAGAGTAGGTATACTGGAGGTCATTTTGTGAAGCGTGTCTTCATTCTTTTGGTCGGTTGGCTCTGATATGTAGCACCAGGTAGCTAGGATGATTATGATTCTATTGTGATACATTTGTATATGTATCATGCTGATGAATGTTTATGTAAGCATGAATTATGTTGATGGATGATACTCGATGACGCATGTATATATATGTATATATGTTTGATGTTATTCAATGTTTAGATTTTCCGCTTTTATTCTAAATATTGAGATGTGGGTGTAAGGACAAAGTTCCTCTGTTGCAAAGTTACCCCACTGTTGCATATCAATGTTGAGCAGGTGTTGTATGTTTTAATTTAATGTATAATGTGACGTACCTCTTTTTATACCATGTTTATAATTATACTCTGACGAAATTTTTATTATGTGCCTAAATGATTAATTGTGATTATTTGGGGGTATAGAAAGGGGGTGTTACACCAGTTACTTCAATGTAAGGTACTGTGCAAGGATCGAAACGACGAATTTTCATGGAAACTAAAATCTGAGGCTGGTAATAATTTTTCTGTCCATTCCGCATATGAATTTTTACATAGTAGACTAGTTATTCATCAGGATATGTCTTATTGTATGGCTGCGGCGTTCAAATTGATTTGGTCAGCTACCTCTCCTATTAAAACGGTAGTATTTGGGTGGAGATTAATTCACGACCGACTGCCATCGCGTGACAATTTGTTGGTTAGAGGGGTTATTTCTTCTCCACACGAAATAGTCTGCCCCATATGTTTTCAGGTTGTAGAGTCGGCTACTCATGTCATGTTTCAGTGTTCAAAAACTATTTTGGTGTGGAGGAGATTGATGGACTGGTTAGGTGTGTCGTTGCAGGTGGAAGGATCGTTGTTGGATCACCTGAGGATGTGGATTACGTCTTTAAATGTGGTTGGGGTGTCTGTTAAGAATGCAACTGGTTTGTGGCTAATAGTATGCTGGGTTGTGTGGAAAACCAGAAATGATATTTTATTTAATGATGCATTTTGGATAGAAGAGGATATTGTGCATAAGATCTTGATTTTAGCTTGGAGGTGGATTGGTAGGAAATACAACTTTACTTGTACGTATTACGATTGGTTTAATTCGCCTATAGATTTTTTGTAGTGGCAGTTGATCGGTCGGTTTTTGTGTAATTGGGACTGGATACCCCTTTTGTATCCCATTTGAATATATTTTTGTTTATTAAAAAAAAAAAAAGAAATGGTCATTATTTATTGGATATAGTGTATTTCTATCAAACATTGATAATATACCGTTCCACTGCAGGATAATGAAGAGATTTTGGAGGCTTACGCCAAGTCATAGGTTTCTTATGCTCTTAACAAGGCTGCGGTCGGAGCATTAATGTCATTCATTATTGATGTCCTCTGGATAAGTAATTTCTGTACAACAAACTTATTAGGTCGATTATGTTGAGAAACAGCAACATGAGGTGAGCATGTTATGAGTTATTTTCCTCTATGGATAAATGGTTACTTAAACAAATCTTCATTCAGAATTTGTACTGCCAAACTCATATCGAGTAAATGCTACGTGTGTTTACTATGGATGAAAGTTAAATTGCATATTATGTTGAAGTAGACTTTCTTTGCCTCCGATTATGTGAAAGACACTTCTAGAGTTACTATTTGGTTGATTGATTAAATATGTAGTTAAGTCTGTTTAATGTTTTGAAAGACAGGTTCATTTTGGATCAAAACAATATAAAGAAGTAATAACTTAGTATACATTAATCTAAAACATTACAACATATTTTGACAGTAAAAGCAAAAACACTGATTTTATAATAAACCATTCCGTACAGTAGTATTCTTATTATGTGTGTATGTGTATACAAATGCCAAGTTTGATTTAGGTTGACACATTTTGTACTAATATTCAACCCTAATACTTATTTCAAGCTATTATAGATGCAGCAAGCACAATATTGTAACACCTAGGAAAAAAATAGGAACAAATAGGAAAAAATTTGAATAAAAATACAAATGTATAGAAACACTAATGAGAATGAAATGCTGCAAATACAATATTACAAACCATGGTTTTAAATTGCGGTTGTGGCTGCGGATGCGGTTGCAGTCACTACCGGTTGCGGCGATTTCGGATGTTGCAATGCGGATTGCGGTCTTTGCGGCATGAATTTATTTTTTATCAACATAAAATAATATACTTTATTATTCGTATTAGATTTCACATGTCATCTATTGTTGCGAGCTGATGTGGTCCGATGCGGGATAATACGGTCATTGCGGTGTTATGATGCGACCGATGCGGCGTTATGATACGGTTTTTAGTGTGATTTACAATCACACCGCAATTGCGGCTTGATGCGGATGCGGACACTACCGCAACCGCAATAATGCGGCTGCATCAGGTGATGCGGTCTGCAATTTAAAACCATGTTACAGACACCAAACCATAGCAATAAAACAGAGGGTTGATTTTCATGTTGAATCAAATATGACTTCTAAACAAAATTATTATCTTTTCTGATAAGCAAAAAAAAAAATTATTATCTTTCCTATTCAAACAAAAATACCATCCAACTACTTAAGCAATTATATAGACATTAATTTCTAAAGAAAAACGTAATTTTTTTGAGAAGTAAATCTGAAAAGAAAAACATCTTATATTTTCAAGCTTAAGCAGGAAGTCTCCTAATCTTGGCAAACATGGCATCCGTGATGCGAGAAGAGTTTTCTCTTTTTCTTGCTCAAATAACAATGAGGTGGAGTTGTTATCTTTCTCAATGATGGTCTTAATACCATTGAAGCAACAAAATTAGAATGCAGTTTATAGCAATCCCTCAAGTTGATCTCTCTCAGGCGTGTGCAATTATTTATCACATGCTTCACTCCTTTCTCGGTGACATAATGACAACATTCAAGGTTGAGTTGCAAAAGCTGACAACAACATTTCGAGATCACATAGAGTGCTTCATCATCAACTTGAGTAGCTGACAAGTTCAACACCTCTAATTTAGAAACTCCAAAAGTTATTCCAAGTGTTTTCACTTTTGAACAATTGGCTAAGTTTAGTTGTTCAATATTAAAACATCTCCTTAAAACTTGACCAATACCTTCTTCAGAAATGTTTTGACAATCATTCACATCAAAGAGCTGCAGATTAGGGAAAATAGAAGCAAACGTTGTGATGCCTTCGTCAGTTAACCATGAATTATAAGACAAATAGAGATACTTTAATTGAGGGTATACAGCAGAGTCTATCCAAGAATTAGTATTATGTATACTCTTCCGTCCAATACCTTTCATTTTAATCTCACCAAGGGTAGGACAGTTCCTAACAAGTGTAAACAGTGTTGCTTTTGTGAGCCTCTTACAATCACTAAGATTTATAGACACCAAATCAGTAAGAAACAATGACAATTCAACAACATGTTGATCAATCAAAAAACCAGCATTTTGAAGATTCAAATGTTGTACATGTTGACACTTGGATAATAAATTAAAGATTGCAACATAACTATAGCCGGTGCATCTTTGGAGGATAATTGTCCTCAACGGTAGACCTTCCCTTGCTATACTGGATAGCAACTCATCAGATATGGTAAAAAACATCAAATGAAGACAAGTCAAACACTTCAAACGCAGCACCGAGTCAATGAAAGGTGAAGTAATGCTAGTTTTAAAAGCGGAAAAGGAGAAAGACCTCAATGATGGTCTCTCAGAGAGAGCTAAAGCAATGCCTGCAATAGATATTTTGAAACAGCAAAGCAGGTTGGCCTCTTCTAGATGCTTGCAATTCTTAAACAAATGGAAAATCATTTTATCATTGATATAATTATGACCACATAGATTAACCTTCCGGAGTTTAAAAAGTGCAAGTGAAAGAGCTTCTAGCTTTTTGAGGAATTTACCGCGGCATTTTCCGGGTTTACTGAGGTTGAGTTCTTCGAGTAAAGGAAAAGAATCGGCAATGAGTAAGAGGTCAGTGGTCTTGAAAGAATTTAAGTTGGAACAAGTGAGAGAGGTCAAGGTTGTAATATTTTTGGAGAAAACTCTCAATCCAATGGCGGGAATAGTTGGTTTGTTGGAGAGATCGAGTGATGTAAGGTTCAATTGAAAACAAGAGATTTGAGAGAGAAACATGTTGAGGTCGCCGTGGAAGCAGGTGAGGTTGAGGGATATGAGATTGGTGAATCTTTGGAAAAGGTTAGGATGGAATGGATAGTAGATAGTGAGAGAGGATCGAAGACGGTTGGTGATGGAAAGGAACTGTTTTGAGACAAGTGAGAGAAGCTTCAAATTGTCTTCACCATCGTCTTTGAGGAATTTAAAGACCAATTCCCAACACTCATCAGGTAAATAAAGGGATTGTTGTTTTGAAATTTTGAGAGATTTTCTTTTCCTTTTCATATTGATTGGAAGAAATTTGTGAAGGTTTAGGCTGAGGGGTTAGGTTAGGTTGAGTCAGTGATGATATATATAATAAATAAATTAACAAACTCAACGAAAGGAAAGAGGTTTTTTCTAAATAATTTGGTTGCAATACAAATACAATGTCAAGGTTTGTTTTTACCTTACGGAAAAATAGGTTATTTAAACATTCCATACAAAATAAAATCTTTCTCATAACACAAATATTTATTGTTGCATTTTTATTAAATCAATCTACTTTCAAATTAAGTAAAATAAGGAAAAATAGGTTATTTATACCTTCCATAAAAAAAACATTTTTTTTCTCAAAACACAAATATTTATTATAGCAGATTTTTTAATTAATTTACTATCAATTTAAAAAAATAATTAATGCGTTTTTATAACCCTTCTAAATTTGAGGAATAAAGGGTTATTATGTTTTGTCTCTCAAATAAATCATATATTAAATAGATAAACCATCTTATTTGCTTCTATTTAATTGTATACTATATAGTTTTTCTCAAACAAAAATGATATCCTATATAATTTTTATAACCCGTCAATGGCTACTAAATTTTTGTCCATCAAATAAATCAAATAGAAAAACTATCTCTTTTCCTTCAATTTAATTGTAAGCTATATAATTATAATAAATAACATTAAGGTATAAGATAGTAATAAATTTAATCTTTAAAATATATTAAAATCTATTATTTCTCTTCGGTCATTATTATAAATAAAATTGATTTTTCTTATGTGTTTAATATATCTAGTTTATATCTAATCTATATATACACCAATGATTGAATGAACAAAATCAATTTATTAATAATATCAATTTAATCTTTAATAACATTTTAATATCTGAAATTAAATTGTTGAATATAATCATAATAAATAACATTGAAGTAGGAGTATATAATACTTATAGTTTTATTTACAATATACTAAAATCTATTATTTCTTTTCAGTCATTATTATAAATTAAAAAAAAGTTTTTAATAGATCTAGTTTATATCTATATATACACCACCAATGGTTGAATGAAAAAAAAAAAACCAATTTTATTTATAATATCAAATTTAATCTGTAATAAAATTGTAGTACCCAAAATTAAATTTTTTACTATAATTATAATAAATAACATTGAAGTATATGATACTTATAGATTTCATCTTTAAATAAAATTGATTTTTTTTTTGTTTTAAATATATAGTTTTAAAAGGTGCTTAATCATATTGAATCGATGTGTAGAACGTTTCTGTGGACGGAAAAGCAGGTTAAGAGTGTACTGATAACGAAGGACAGGGTGCGTAGCTATGGAATCGTAACTGATGGAGAGTGTGTGTTTTGTGAAGCCCCTGAGACTATCCAACATTTGTTTTATGAGTGTACTGATACAAACTATGAACTATGTCTGGAAAAATCAGCTGCATGCCATCTCAGTAATACTTACTCCTAATGGTTGGGACGAAGAGTTGAAGTGGGTCATTCGAGCCGCAAGAGGTAAAGGCATGAAGGCTAGGTTGCTTAGAACAGTTATGGCAGAAACAGTCTACCATGTGTGGTCTATACGGAACAAGAAAGTGTTCCAACCGGAAGGTCGGCATGTGCTAAATGATGCTGAAATTCGAGCAATGGTGCTTCATAGGGTGGAGAAAAATGCTAAGATACTTGAGTATTGTCACCGTATACATTATGTTTATTAGGATTTCTTTGTATTCTATCTCATTTGTCGTTGTGAGCCTGGATCAATTGATCGGCGTTTTGTATTGAATTGTTTTTTGGTAATATAATTTCTTATTATTCAAAATATATAGTTTTAAACTATTTATACACCAATGGTTGAATAAACAAAAAATCAATTTTATTTATAATATCAATTTAACCTTTAATAACATTTTAATACCCAAAATTAAATTGTTGAACTTTATATACTTTAAAACATTTTCTTATATTTATAAATTTTATGGACTAGAGTGAAGAAGAAATGATAATTTAGGGGTTATATTAATGATTTATTATTATTTTTTTAAGGTTTCTCCAATGAAAATAACATAAGGTTTCTTAACAATAAAATGTTTTTTTTTTGTAACTTCACTTGATATTGAAGGCCAATATTGTGCCATGAATCAAGTTGTGGATGGCATTGGCGATTTACCTGCAGACTGAAAACACAATCACCTTCTCTATTGAACCATCATTAATACTAATAATTGAAATGAGAAAAAGAGTATTTCCGCCTATGTTATTTTGTCTAGGATCCAAAGCTATATTCCATAGAGTTCTAAAATGCAAAACTCAGATGTATTATTGTCTTCAGCAAATGAAACTACACGTTAGGATTCAAAGCATGAGTTGCATCGCAATTACATTCACGATATATTTCAAAAGAAGAAAATCTACTTGGAAAACAGCCATCAGATTGTTCTCACCAAAGAAGTATCCATTGAAAAGCTTCGAAAATTACAAATTAAAAGAGAGTGTTGGATGATAATTTATAATTTTTCATGTTCCTATGTTCATTCATGTATCATAAGTCTATTAAGTTCATTAATCATCTCACTTATTTAATGCAATTCTCTAAGCATTAGTATAAATAGAGGTTTCATGTACTTCTTCTGTCACCAGCATAGGGATACAGGCATAAACAAATTATAATAAGTAATATAAAATCTAATGCTAAGAGATACACTAACATAATCTCAAAGTTATTTTCTAATATTCCAACAATTTGATCAACCAGAAGTTATTGTTAGTGGCCGAGTATCCCAATGAAGTTCAACTGATAAAGCATTTCTTAATTGGAACTCATATGACTGCATGCCTGTTTTTATAGCATGATGGCTGTAGTTTTTCTCATTACAAATAATTATAATATTGTTGTAAGGATATTATGTAATTGTTTGTTTATTTTCGTCATAGCTTATAGATAATTTGCCTAAACATTGAAATGGAAAAAAGTTAAAGGATTATTAGGGTGGCCAAAATCCATAATAATAACCATGTGGTGGACCTCTTCACATAGGATCCTAAGTATTGAAGATGCAGTTCAATTGTCATTAACAAAAAAAGGTTCAGGTGCACATTTGGATCATTTGTTCTATAAGTAGTTCAACACTTTGGTTTACAAGTTTTATTATATCAACATTGGGAGAGTAGCTAGCCCTTGATGGCCAAGTATTGATTTAAATTTGGAGTATGAAAAGAACAAGTTAAAGGTTGATTCAAGTTTTTATTCAAGTACTAATATGCATAGGTTTAGGAAATTACCGGCGTGTTGTACTTGTTACTGATCAATAATCCTCTTATCAATATATGGCAAGAGCCTTGGCTGCGAAACCATCCTCACAACAGATCGCTAGCGGCTAGCCCCTATGCAAGACAGATCTGTGATTTTAAGAGTCTGTGATCCTATGCAGACCAATGACAGCAAATGGAACCTCAGTCTTCTATCTGCGGTTGTTCAGCGGCAAGATATCAATGCAAACATGCATACGCAGAGTTATCTTTAATTATGCCTAGAGAAGTTTAGTTAATAATCACTATTTTTATCAAACAGAAATCAGAGAGTTAGAAAAAGGAGGGATGATTGAACTGACCATGAGACGCCTCGATTTGTATGTCTAATGCTTGGATGTTTGATCTCTCGAGGCCTTTTATTTCCTATCCACGATGTATAACCTTGAAAAAGAAAATTTCAAGTTCTCTTTAAAAGTAGCCAAGTGATAGCAAATTTTCTACTGCCATATGAGACGGACCTTGGTCTTCTTGATATCCCATCTAGTACTAGCAGAAAAACTAAAATGCGCAAATCCAAATTAACTCATTTTTCAAAAGTTGTATTGTGGAAAGTACAATAATATCTAGGCGAAATTAAAACTCAATATTTCCACACTTTCAGAATTACCAGTCAAACCATAATTGCATATCAACAAATTCATGAAGGACTCAATAAAAAACAAGCCAAAGTTACGCAATCGATCATCAAACATAAACCTATAAGTCATAGCAAATTGAGTTTGATGAAACTATTGAATACCTCAAATATCCCCTATATATTTACACATATAACATGAAGGAGAAAATAATCAGAAAACAAAAGCAAACATAACAATTGAGACTGAAAATCTTGTCTACATTATGTGAGGGGAACATACACATACATACACATGACTCTCATAATCACCTAAGGAAAGCTAAACAAATATAATCAAGACATAATAACACAATATCCTAAATGATTCTAATCATATTTATATCATCTCAACAATAACTTTGTTAAATCAGGAAGAATTAATTTATATAATAACATACAACTTATGAACAACCACTTGTTGTTAGACCAAATGAAGGGCATGGCCAGAAACTGTAACATGATCAGACTAAAATTCTGAAAGGTCAACCAAAGAAAACATATGCCTAGAGGTTTTCAAATTCTAGTTTGATAACTTTCAATAATGATCACAAAATTTGAGAAAGAATTCATGATCAAATTTAGCTGAATTAGAATGATAGAAACCTAAAACCTGAGAACAGAGGAAACACATTTGATAAAACTCACAAATTAGAGAGAACCTATAACTTAATGAAGAAAACCTACACCAAACTCACAGATCAAGGACGAACACAAACAACTTTGAAATTGCAGCATGTGATGTTACCAATTGGCATGCAATGTCTGTTGTTACAACTTCGAGGTCAAACAACTTTAATCTGAACTAAGACCGCGTAGTGCGTGCAATGTTCGACATTGACCCGAGCTAATATCAGTGTGGGGCATGCGGGGGTTCACACATATCCTCCATAAACTGTGAAATATACTAGAGCCTAAGGCCTCTAGGCTAATAATGAATTACTATAAATGTTCCGTGAATGTGTCATTTATTCTTCACATCTATGGATAACTTACTAATATGGACAGTGATGTATCAAATACCGATGTATCTTCTAATTTCAATTCAACATGAACCAATATAGAAAACTTACAAATTTAACAGAATAAAATAAGACACTTGGAATGTTAGATCATATTATAGATCAACAAACACTGAAATTAATTAGGAACAAAACTAAGAAGGACATGTGAGCTACCACTGTGAATTATTCACAAATGATTCAATATAGCCACCAATTGATCATTCTATGTAACTAACGCTTGTAAAATACTGCAAAGAGGCGTGTATATATGGCTTATCACAGGAAACCATGGCAAAATATTCACAACATGCAATTTGAATCAAGATAGAAATCAAGCTTGATTACTAAATTGTTATCTTTCTGTTTCCAAAAGGCAACTAAATTCACATATAATGGTCAACAAATTAGTTCAATTCAAGGAATGATTTTGTGATTTCAAATCACATGCATGTCCACACTTATAACACTGAATTGCTAACATTATATAAAAGTTCTTAGACAATGACTTACGCAATTATCATGCACGGACTAATGAGCAAATATACATTTGTATCATTTAAAAAAAAGAAACTTCTCAAAGAAGTAACTCTGAAAACAAAAACAGCTTACATTTCCTAACAGCTAGCTAACAATGCATCCTCCAAGCGCAAAAACTTTCTCCTCCGCTTGGCTCAAACTACAACCAGGTGGTGCTGTTATTCTTCTCAATGATGGCCGGGAAAATAACATTGAGGCAACCACTGTATGATTGACACCACGACATCGTCCAATATCAATCTCTCTCAATCGAGTGCAGTTCTCTAGCACATGCTTCACTCCCTTCTCTGTGACGTCCGGACAACTTTCGAGTAGCAGTCGTAAAAGCCGACTGCAAGCCTTTGAGACGGTATAGAGTTGCTCATCATCAACGGTTGTAAAGGACAATTTCAACACCTCCAATTTCGGAAATTCAAAGCACAAATTCAACACGTCCGATTTCCGCTGGACTCTTAAATTTTGGTCTACTAGTATACATTTGGTAAACAGTGCGCGATGAGGAAGAATTGGTAGTAGTTTCAATTCAAAACTGTTTAAATTAAAAATAGGTGGACTAATTTCGTGAATTAGACAAAATAGGTGGACCAATACTGTAATTTAGCTTAAAAAATATTGAGCTTGTGAGTTATGATGGATGAGCGGAAGACAGAGGAGTAGGCAGGGAGACACTAGTTCGATAGAGAAATAACGACACTAGTTGATTGGACTGTGAAATTGTTAACGTGATGTATGAAGTATTGAAGAGTTTAAATATGAAATGGTTAATAGAGTTTGAATGAAATGTGAAAGGTTTTTTTGCAAAGAAAATTTAAAAAAGAAAGAAAGAAATATAACAAGACTAATTTTTTTAGAAGATGAAAAGAAAAGATATAATAAACTAATTATATTTAAATAATTTTTATAATTTATTAACGGATATAGATATATGCGGAAATAGATATCATTAAACCTGTATTCATATCCACTAACAAACGGATATTTAAATATCCATTTATTTTATCTGTGAATATCTATTAAACTACCCGCCACATATCCGAGACGGATTTTATCCGCAGATATTCCCGAGTACGGATATATTTGTCATCCCTAATGATGGTTGCTCATTGTTCCATCTAAAGGGGGAGGCTTTTAAAATTATCTTGAGGTTTGAGGTAGTCCATTTAATTGTTGGATACCACCACGGATTCGTATTACATTTAATTGAGGAAACATATGCTAATATTGAGCTACAAATGTAATACAAACCTCAATATTAGCAAAAATGAGAGTTTCCTTGTGCTTGAAGATTGCTTTTATCATCTATGAGCTTGAGGCAGCAGGAGTGTATTCCTCCACATCAGTATCTTTCAAGTAGTATGTTTGCAGCCATCTGATCCATAAGATATTCTTTTTCTTCCAAATGTTCCATAACAACTTTCCAAGAGTGGCTTTGTTCCAAGTTCCCAGAGAAATGATATTTTCCCCCTGCAGATATGAGATCACATATATGGTCCCAAGAGATTGGAGATTTTTTGCTAGCAGTGTCTTTTCCAGTCCAAATAAATCTTCTACATAGACCCTCCACATGAGCAATTATCTTTTTGGGTAGAGGGAACACCTGCATCCAATAATTTGATATTGAGAAAATGACACTCCTTACCAGTTGAAGTCTTTCTGCATAAGAAAGCATCCTTGTACTCCAGTGTCTTATTCTCTTAACCATCTTCCCTATCAAAGGCTGGTAGTTGTTAATTGTCAATTTTCTACTGTTGAGAGATACTCCCAAGTATCGAAATGGCATGGTTTCTTCTGTCAGTCTAGATCCCTGCTGCATAATTTGTCTGGTGTTTTCATCCACTCCTCCATAATAGATTTTATTTTTTGGATTACTCATGATTAATCCAGTTGCTGCTGAGAAGTCTTGCACCTTTTCCATGATCAGCCGCAGAGAAATAACATCACATATATGTCCGTAAATATCCATTTACATTCTAATCAAACGGATACGAATTTCATATTATATGTCCGTGAATATCCATTTACATTCTTAACCATCACAACTTCAATTTCAGGAATCATCACAACTTCATTTTCAGGAATCGCTTGATACGGAAGTGACTAAACATCCTTTGGAATCGCTTGATACGGGAAAACTGAAATTGAAATCTGAATTGAAGAGCGAGAGATGAAAAGGAAGAGAAATTATGCGAAATTTTCAGCACATGAAAAGGAATGAAAAGATTAACAACATAAAAAAAGGAATGAAAAGATTTAGTAGATGGGCGAGTGGATTTAGATTTTTGGTATAAAATGGGTTTACCCTAAAATTTGAAGTGAACACAAAGGTTTTAACTCTAAACTCAAAGCTCAACCGAGAGATGAAAAGGAAAAGAAATTATGTGAAAACTTCACCCGAATTGATGAAATTGATGGAAAGGAAGAGAAATGTTGTGAAAGTTTGTGAACAAGCGTCTCAGATTCCACCTGATTTGCATTTGTATCTAACAGATGATTGTTGGGAGCATATCTTCAAATTCATTTACAATAAAGAGGATTTGAAGTCTCTCTCCCTCGTCTCCAAACACTTCCTCTCTATCTCCAACCGTCTCCGATTCTCTCTCACTCTCCCCCGCCACTCAGATATACCTTTCATCTCCGCCTTATTACAAAGGTTCACCAACCTCACTTCCCTCAACCTCCCGATATTCTGCGACCACATCGACACACTTCTACCACAAATCTCTGATTTTCCATCGAAAATCACATCGCTCAATCTCTCCAAACAACGCAAGTTTCCGGCTCGTGGATTGAGAGCATTCTCCCTGAATAATACATGTTTAACCTCTCTCACTTGTTCCAACTTTGCTTATTTTGACTATAACTACCAATTCTTCCTCATCGCGCACTGTTTCCCATTCCTATAAGTGTTTCACTCTAGACTATGTTTTGTTCATCTCTTTATCAAGTAATCCGTTCATTTTACTTGTGTGGTCATGTGGTATATGTGTTTTCTTGTTGTAAGATGTTTTTCCTTACTTGTCTTATTTTCAATTCCTCCATGTTTTTTTTTTTTTAATTCTGCATGCTTTAATTAATGAAAACCTTTCATGTTTACTTAAACTCATTTGATTTACTATATTTATGTGTTTTTCTTTCTCTAATAAAATATGTTTGACCTAAGTAAATTATGTGCTTGCATGCGTACAATTTTGGTCTAGCATCTTTCCCGCCTTTTTCATAATTCTAAATGGGGAAAAGTATACTATCAGTGGGGTAGAGTATACTCTCAACTCTTGTGAGGAGAAGTTTAACAACTCCAAACTTTACTTGTTTGTTTTCCCTTTTACAACGTCACTGAGAGATGCATTTTCATCTATGTGCTTGTTGTCCTATCAAGGTGATCCAACATGGTGGAGTTTGATTATAGCAAAACTGCACAACCTGTTGATTTAATTTTGATGTTGATAATGCTCTCAAGAGAAGTCTTCATCAATATGACTGTTCAAGGCGGTGTTTGTCCAAGTGATGGTGTTTGACATGTTGTTAATAAAGTGATGGTGTTTGATATGATTATAATAGTGATGGTGCTTGACATGTGGCTAATCAAGTGATGGTACTTAATATGATTGTTCAAGTGATGGTGTCTGGCATGTTGCTAGTCAAGTAGTGGTGTTTGATATGATGTTTGACAAGTTATTTATCATGTGATGGTGTTTGGTATGTGATAACATTTTATCATCATATAACTTTTACAAGCATTTACTAGTGTTTTTGGCTATTTTTAGTTGATGTTTCTTTAGTTTGATTAAGAAAAGGTAGGAAATTGAAGAAGTGGAAGAAATAGGTAAAAGGGTGAAAATATGAAGAAATAGCATAAAAATTCACTTTTCGTTGGATTTTTCGCGCGCATGACGTGGGCGGAACATCATGTCATCGCATTCATGATCCAAGCATGAAAAAAGCATCGTGGGAGTAATTGAGAGGTCGTGGATGTGGTGGTAACCTAGTTCTAGCGTGTTTTTACTGCTATAAAAGACAAAGAAGTGTTGAAAATAGGTGTACTTGTTTGGGAAGAGAATTGGACAGCAAAGCACTTTCTAGAGCTCTAAAGTGAAGGTTTTCATCACCGAAAGCCAAATTCAAACCATAATTTCATATACTATTTCTTCATAACTTCTGTTATGAATTTTATTATTATGGGTTACTAAGTTCTTTTGATTAGGGCTTGTTAGATAAACATGTATGAATATGTTGGATCATATGTTAGATCTTTGTACTATTTGCACTTTTTATTAATATAATTATGGTATTCATTTAATATTCGTGCTCAATGTTTTATATGCGTTTACGAATTCATATATCGATTTAGACTCATGTTGATTATTGACCCTAATTGTACGAATCTGATCTAAGTTAATTTCAACTGATTAATTAACTAGGGATGGGAAATTATAAGTTGTGACACATGGTTTAATGCATTAAAACATTGTTTGTCTTAACTATCAAGTTGACCTAAGGAATTAGGGAGTTATAGTCTAGAATAGTGAGTTAGACACCAAAAAAATTGGGTATAACATCTAAGTTAAATCGTCGTAATCATTGAATTAATCA
Organism: Lathyrus tuberosus; assembly: GCA_022829125.1. NCBI lineage: Eukaryota > Viridiplantae > Streptophyta > Magnoliopsida > Fabales > Fabaceae > Lathyrus > Lathyrus tuberosus. The sequence goes on from JALAZF010000446.1 coordinate 2,339,630, forward strand.
TCGTAAGGGCAAATAAACACTAGCATCAGCAGTGACATATAATGGATTCGAAGCAAGGCATATTCACCTTTAATCTGATCAAGTTTCGAATACTTTTTACGCAATTATTTTACTAAATCAAACCTTGAAAACCCCCTATTTACTTTCTATAGCACGTGAATCACCTTGTTAAAATAAAACAATCCATGTCGCCATACGAACTTAGAAAATTATTACTTTGATACTTTTAATACACTTGTTAAATTGTCATCAGTATGTTACACTAGTGATGGTGCTTGATATGTTTGCTCAAGTGATGGTGCTTGACAAGTTATTTATCAAGTGATGGTGCCTGGTATGTTACTCAAGTGATGTGCTTGATGTGTTTGTTCAAGTGATGGTGCTTAACAAGTTGTTTATCAAGTGATTGTGATTGGTATGTTACCTAAGTGATGTTGCTTGATGTGTTTTCTAAAGTGATAATGCTTGAAAAGATGTTTATGTTATTCAAGTAATGGTTTTTGATTAAGATGAAGCTCGGGTATCATTATTGTGCTTGGAGATGAAGTTATATGTGCATATATGTGAAGACAACTCGCTATGTCAAACAACATTAGGTGAAGTCAACAAAGATCTCTAATCAAGTAGTTTTTCCTAAAGATGGAGTTTATTATAAGGATTTATCTCAAGCTTCATCAAAACAAAGTTAAAGATAATGCCAAGAGTTGAAGCTTTAGAGTGTGAAAGAGAGGAAGTGTGAAAGCTCGCATGATTGTGTTTTTATGAGTAATCAGTGTATTGTAAAGATACAAGGGCATTTTCGTAAGTATTATGGCTAAATCATACACAAAATTAAAAACTTGAGAAACCTGTAAAGCTTTTATTAAAACAACTAGAAAATGTTTTTGGAGCCTAGCTAGTTGAATTGGGAACTATCAAATTGACCAGGACAATTTTTTAACTGTCTAATTGGTTAGATTTTTTGCCTAATCAATTTGATGAGGCCTAAACATGTCCATAACTTATTATGACAGTCTCTTAATGATTGGTAACATCTCTCTACCGAAGCCTTCCATTTTGGGCATCAATAACTTATTATTTGCATTGCCTAATCGATTAGCTAATTGGTTATGTGCATTAAAAAGCTCATGGAATGTTTCCAAATTTACATCATGCTTGGCCTATAAATAAAGAGCTTTCATATTACTTTTTCAAATCCATAAAACGTGAAAACCATCACTTTTCATTTCTCTCATCACCTCTCTAAATCGTCTTGGTTTGGGATTAGCCACTGGAAGATCTATGTTCGATGAGAAGACTAACCACTTCGAGCCTTGATCTTTGTTTGCTTTTAAATTTACCTGAAAACTTCATTTCCTTGTGTTCCGGACTGGACCAATGGCTAGACATGGCCCAATCCACTTCTACTCCTAGAATGACCCAATTGCCTAAGTCCAGCTGAGGAAGGGCAGCATTTACCTTCCTGCCCTTCTACCGGGCACATGTGGACAGATGAGTCTCAAGGTCATCTGCTCCTCCCGGAATTTTTGTCCATTACGTACGGATCCTTCGCCCAGGAACAGCCATGACGCCTGTGACCGGAACTACACCCTTGCCCGTGGCAACGGCTAGTTTTGGGCACCTCTGCCCGTCATAACGACTAGTTTTTGGCAGTTACCTATTCTTCAGGAAACAGATATTCCGCCTCAAAAATAGGGACCATTTTCCACGCACTGGGGGCATTATATAAACCCTCACATTCGAGAGGGTCAGGTATCCAAAAATCACCCTAAGAGCTCATACTTTTGTACTTGCCCCTTTTCTCTGACCTTTTCTTACTTGAGCGTCAGAGTTTCTTATAGGTACATCCCCTCCTCATCTCACACCCAGCATCCCAGACGTTCCTCTTGGACCATCACAAGATCTGATCAGCCTTCACGATCAGTGGCGCCGTCTGTTGGAATCTTGTTGTTCCCGTCTTAACATCCACCTCAGATTCTAAGACCAAAACACATTCTCCGTCCAAGATTATGATCATGGCCTCATAAGATCATGTCAAAGGTGCTCACCATCTTTCTGTCCTCCCCGTCAATAAAAATGATGCTGACGGACCTTCATCTCTCCTTGGAGAAGACGTCTGTTATCTGAGAGACAGAGCTAATGCGTCTCCTTCCCCCACTCCTGCTGATCGTGCCAATGACCAGCCCTTGTTAGACCTCCAACCCGTTCCAACGCCACCCAACTCCGACCCGACCGTGGTGGCTCTCCTTGAAGCAATCAATAAGACCAACCTCTTGATCCTCCAACAAAATGAGAGGATTGGGGCGTTGGAAGAATCTGCCCGACTGAGATCCCCCCCACCAGAAAGAATCGACCATGATCCAAGAGTCCATAACCCTGGCGGGAAGCTGACCATCGGGTGTGCCAAGAACCAGAGTCCCATGCCGTTCAGAAGCGCGATCACATTTCCCCGCAAAACCAACACTCCATGGGTCACAAGAGAACCCGAAGAGATCAGCATTCACTTCCGGTCAGACCAAAGGGCCGACCACGTACACCTTCACCCCGAAGAAGTTGTCGTCATAAGCGAATCATCCGCTCCCCTTCCCGAACTAGTTCCAACAGTAACGATGAGCCCCACGGCCCATTGTCTCAAGAGATATTGGCTACACGCCTCCCCAAAGGCTTGGAGAAACCTCCATCCTTGGGCACTTACGATGGGACGACTGACCCCGATGAGAACATCGAAAACATCGATGCGCTGTTGGATTACCGTGGCGTCCAGGGCGCCATCAAGTGCCGCATATTCCCGACCACGCTCCGGAAAGGGGCAATGACTTGGTACAAACAACTGCCCGAGGAGTCCATCACCTCGTGGAAGCAGCTGGGCAGGATGTTTTCCAGACACTTTACGGCATCACGCCGCCATCCCAAGACTGAAGCCTCCCATGAGGCCATAATTCAAGGGAAAGATGAACCTCTCCGAACATATATTAAGAGGTTTAACAAAGAACCTGTGCAAGTCCCCACTATCGACGACATGAAAAAATTCATGCTCGAACGGGGACTCCGCCCGCACTCAGAGTTTTCTAAAGTTGTTGGTCTTGCACCTCCAAGGAGCCTAGACGTCTTCCTCCTCAAAGCACAGTCGTATATTCAATATGAGGAAAAGGAAGTGCCAACTCCGCCCGAGCCTCCCGACATCAGGAGAATACCCGGGCCTTTAAAGGCGATGAGCCCTCGACATCCCGTCGGGGGGAAAGAAGGCGCTAAGATCGTCCCCAGGAATCCAGGGACAACAAGGGGCTGTAGCGGAAAAATCGTGAGTGTAAGCTATTGATTAACTTAACTCGAGAAGCAAGAGTCGCCACCACACTTTTATTTTATCCAAAAAGGAAAGGAAAAAGAGCGGACAAAACCTACACAAGCTCTATAACAAGAACAAGTGAAGAAAGACTGGATAAGGGGGGGTTGGTTACGCAATGGGAAGGTGTTAGCACCCAAAACGTCTATAGGGGCCCTTTGAAATATCTACCGCTTTTGATCTAAAAAATTTTGCTTGAAAAGTGATTGAGGAGATGAGAAGAGAAGTTATTTTTTAATATTTTTGTGTTTGGAGAGACTTATCGTCTCATGCCTACGTACCCACGATGTGCAATGTAGGATCAAAACCCTGTAGTTCGTGGTACAAAGAATGAAATTTGTTTGTTTTGGTTGATTTTAAATGTAAAGACAAGTCATCATTTCCAAGCGAATAATTCCGCTTAAATAAATGAATCATGTCTAAACTTATGAAAAAGTTTTAAAAGAGAAAGTGCACGAGGGCACAAAAAGAGTTTGATGAGTTTGGTGTTTTTTTAAAGTCTTTTGAAAAAAGGTGTCAATATGCTTATGTAGTTTAGCATTTGTTAAGAAATGAAAAGAAAAGAGTAAAATCACTTGACAAAGTCAAGGTTTGATTATGAAAGAGGTGATAGTTTGAAATCAAGAAAGTTTTGAAAAAGGGAGAGAGTTTTGAAAATTGAAGAATGGGGAAGAGAAGAAGTGACTATCCTAGAGCATAAAGTAAAAGCTAGGATAAGAAAGATATAACCACACAATGTAGCTATCTTCACCATAAACCATGCAAAAGCACAAGTCTTCGAACCATAATTCCAAAGCAAAGGGAAAAGTTCCTAGTTCTAAGTCCAAGGTTCCAAGAATTGCATTGGATGTCCAAGTTCTAAGTCCAAGGATTCAAGAATAGCATTGAAGCCCAAGGTCTAGGTGCAAAATTCCATGTCCATTGCAAAGGATAGTAACCATAGTCCAAGATTAGAAGCACAAGTTTTTTAGAGGTTTTGGCCTTTATTAATGTTTTTGGTCCAAGTGGACAAAGAGAAAAAGGCATAAGCATAAACATGTGTCCAACGGACAAAGGAAAAATTGCGGAAGCATAAACATGTGTCCAACGGAAAAAGGAAAAATTGCGGAAGCATAAACATGATATGAAATGATCAAAATGAAGCATAAAAGTAAAAGAGAGAAGAAATTGTAAATGATTAGTACAATAGTAATGTTAGTAAGTTAGTGATTAGTTGTTAGAGTTAGTGATCAATAATAATTGAATAATTGCACTTAGGTCAAGGTTAATGAGAACTCATTAGAGGATTGATAAGACCAAAGCCTCCTAACAACAAGTCTCATAAGTTTTGAACCAAAAGACAAATAATCAATCATTCTTGATGGTTTTCCGATGCGGGACAAATATTGCGCTATGTTAAGCAATCGTCGAGTAATTTACGGAGTAATTACCCTACAATGAGGTCGTTCAATAGCTCTTTGTGCTAATGCATGCTAGATGAACGATATGTAAATCGTCATCCGAAAGCAATACCGCACGAAAAGAAAAATGGTAACGATCTAGTCTTGATCGAAATTCAACAAAGGAATTCCAAGATCAACTTGACTTTCATCAATAAAAAAGAAAGAGAAATAGATGAAGAGAAAGCCAAATTAAACCACACAATTATGTGATCTAAGGCTAAGAACAAAAAGAAAGGGAAGAAAATGGAAAAGGAACCAAAACAATCCCAAAATCAAGCCAAAAACGCAATTATGCCTCTGTGCAGTCGATTGCACACTAGCAGATTTTCAAAAACAAGGCAAAAAACAGCACTGTGCAGTATATTGCACAAAAATGCAAATCGATTGCACCCTGCTGTGACAGCAAAAATTCAGCAAAATTCAACATGATCATGATCTAAAACTTTCTTCAAACACCTCATGATCATGGAATCAAAAGTGCACAAAAATGCAAAGCAAATAGCAACCAATACAGTAATTAAACACAAATTGTAAGATCCAAAGATCAAGCAAACAAGATCAACAAAGATCTACATTGTGGATGATGAAATTGAAGCTTCAACAATGGTGAGAGATGAATTACCACTTCAAATCTGAAAATTCCTTCAAATTGCTTCAAGATCCAAACTCCAAAGCCTTGATCTATGAGAATTGATGAAGAAAAAACGTTTGGATGAAGGTTTAGCTCAAAGTTGAACAAGATTCAATGTGAATTCTTGTTAACTTTCAAGAAAAGAAAATTGAGCTTTAGTGAATTTTGTGGTTGGGAAGAGAATTTGCAAGAGATTTGTTGGCTATCAAGAGCTTCAAGAGAAATTTTAGCAAGGTGAATTTGGCTCTCAAAAGCTTGAAGAATGAATGAAATGAGGGTTCTATTTATAGAATTTAAGCTTGGAAATTTGGTGGTTTGGAATTTGGTTTAGAAGATCAAAATTACGATTGAAATTCAAATTTGGAGGGAAATCACAAAAGAGTGGTGATTAGTGAGGGTGTATGGTGGGGAATGATCAAAATGATATAGAGGAATTAAAATGAGGTGATCTAGAATATTCCACATGTGATCAATGGTCAAGATTGGTGTCAAATGCTTCAAAACTTGAAAAATGCTGATTTTGGCCAAATCTGTCTTCGTTCAGTCGATTGCATTGTAGCGTGAATAGACTGTACTGCTGAAAACTTCAGAATCTAGGCAAAAAATGACTGGTGCAATCAATTGGACCAATAGTACAATCGATTGCACAGTTGAAAAACTTGAAAAATGGCCTGTTGGATGGATTGTGCTGGTTCTGACTCGATTTTCTTGATTTGTCAAAGAAGGCATGGAAATAAACACATGAACCTTGGAGTCTCTTGAATAATAATCAATTAAATCTTGGAAACTCTTTATCAGATGATTTTGAATTGTTTGCAGATCAACTTTGACATTGTTCAGATGGAATTCATTCGAGCTGAGGGACTGTTTGATATCCTTGATTCCCTTCCTGAAAAAGTTAGTGAAGACAAGAACAAACATATTTTTGGAATTTGATTAAAGGTTAGTAAACATGAGCAAATAAAGGTAAATAAGAAACATACAGATGCTCAGTGATCTCTGCAAGGCATAAACCCAAAGAAGAGAGGGATAAAGGAATTAAAGCATGATCTTGTTTGTGGTATAAGATGCAAAAATGAGATGTGAATGATATGTGGAATCTTAGGGGGTTAAAAATTAGGGTCTTACAGCTGCCCCTATTTAAGTTTCTTCTATCGGGAGGTATGAAGATACTTAAATACAAAAAGCTACATTTTTAAGCCCTAAGATGCCACAAGATGATATGAATGCAAAGGATGAAACACTCTGCGGGGAAGCTTGAAACAAGGGATTTACAGTAAATTGAGAGAGATGACGCGAAAAGACACGTCGGGGAACACAAAATACTTCTGGATATTTGTCAAGGTGACAAGAAGTATCCATCAATAGTTGGAAAGAGAGGGACAAGACCCTGGAAGACGAGTAGTGACATCCAAGAATGGTATTGGATGGAAACTACGAACGGAGCAAAAGGTACGTCAAAAGATGTCCAAGAATGGCATTGGACAATAACAGGAAAGTTCCTGGTTAAAACAACAGTGTCATCCAAGAATGGCATTGGATGGAGGTGAAAAACACTCTATTGGGGATAAGACATCCAAGAATGGCATTGGATGAAACGAACTACAACATCCAAGAATGGCATTGGATAAAAAGGGTTCACGATATTCAAGACTGGCATTGAATAAAGTAAGCAGGGACTTTCAGGAATGGCACTGAAAGGTAAAGGTAAATCACTATATTCAAGAATGGCATTAAATGATAATGAGAAATACATCCAGGAATAACACTGAATGTAAAAGAGAAAACTCATTCAGGAATGGCACTGAATGAACAGATAACACTTTCAGGAATGGCACTGAAAGATATCCAAGCAAATCTGATGGGGATTACAAAACAGAGGCAAAACTTCCAGGAATAGCACTGGAATAAACAAGAGGAACAAGATATCCAGGAATGGCACTGAGAGAAACAAGAGGAACTAGATATCCAGGAATGGCACTGGAGATCAAAAGAGACAGACGCCCAGGAATGACACTGGAGTGAAAGAGTACAAAGATCTAGGAATAGCACTGGAATGAAAGAAAATAAAGATCCATGAATAGCACTGGAATGAAAGGAGACAAACACCTAACAATAGGACAAGATGCACAGGGAAACGACAATATCCAGGAATGGCACTGGAAAGAAAGAAAATAAGCAAGACATCCAGGAATAGCACTAGAAAGAAAGAAAATAAGCAAGACGTCCAGGAATAGCACTGGAAGACAAACAAGACATCCAGGAACAGCACTGGAATGAAAGAAGACAGGTAAACGACAACATTCAGGAATGGCACTGAATGAAAAGGCAGGTAAAAGTTTTGCTAGGTGCCAAGTAAGTTGGACTTTGATCACAAGGTAAGATGTTGACAACAACAGGACCTCGGAAAAATGTATATGAGCGCGAAACACACTTCGAGCTATGAAAATCTTTCTATGTATGGTATGTGAATGATTTATGTATGCAATGCATATGATAGAGACAACTGGGATGGACTCTTTTGTGAGGGAAGAAAGAGGACTCTGATTCCTCAACACAGGGAACATTTCCCATTATGCTTGGAGAGAAGATGTTGAACACATCTCTGTCACACTTATGAATTGTATCAGGATGATGGTCTTTTGAGGAAAGACATCTTGAGGATTCTTGAAGAAGACTGCCCCAGATTGATTAACTGGTGAAGATAAACTGATCATGGCTTCAGTTTGACTGCTGCATGGGAAAAATGAACTGATCATGGCTTCAATTCTTGAAATGATTGTTGAGAATAAACTGATCATGGCTTCAGTTGCTGTTGACGAGGATGAACTGATCATGGCTTCAATTGTTGAAATGATTGTTGAGAATAAACTGATCATGGCTTCAGTTGCTGGGGATGGACTGATCATGGCTTCAGTTCTTGAAAAGACTGTTGAGAAGGCTAAACTCAGTATGGGTCTTGAAAGAGATCTTCTGGCTAACCAATTCTGTGAATAACTTGCACTGAACAACAAATCTTGAATTGATTCACAAAAGGATTTGGAAGTGATGTGCCCCTGATAGGATCACTGGACAAGTTTCTCAACTGTTTGAAATTCTCTTGATGAGGAAAGTTTGCCTGCAAATAGGATCATTCAAACAAACATGGTAATTTTAATGCAAAGCTCAATGCAATTTTGAAATCAAAAATCATTTTTGGAATTATATTATTGATGTAAAGCAAATGAAACATTGTCAAAACACGACGGTTTAGACATGCAAAGTGAAAGAGAAAGCAAAGGTATGACATCAAAGCAAATGATTGCAACAAACATAGGAGTCAGTTTACGCAACCTTGCTGTAGTATGCTTTCAAAAGAAACCTGGCTTCAATTAGGTCTTTTGAAGGCTGTAACGTGGTCTGGTTCACGGTTTTTGAAACAAATGATATAGGCTCAAAGTTTATTTATTCCCAACCCATTCTTCGTGATGATCTCCAGTCCTATGCTCAGTTAATTCAAACTATGCATTCAGGTTCCAAGCGATTTTGGAATTGCAATGATAATGGCTCAAGAGGATTTTTGGGATGGCAGTCACTATTTCTTACAACATTTTGTTGTTTTTTATGAGGACCTTAGTCAACTCATTTTTTTCTTTGAGGATTTTGGTAACCTCTTGATTTTTCCTTTTTTGTTATCCCTAACTTTTGCCTGAACTGTGTCATTTGAGTTTACAGTCAGCGGGATGCCCCAATTTTTTCCTAAGTCTCCTTCATAGGTTTTGACTTAGCGGCCTTTTCATTTTTTTTTTTCATTTTTTTTTAAAGATAGTAACTGCCTGGCTTAATGATTACGGTGAACCATCATTGGCTTTCGATTTGGAAGACATCTTCGACACTTCTTTGATGTGTGCGAAGGAAAGCTTTGTGATTGCAATAATTCTCTTGTATTTAAATACACAGTCAAATTAACTGAGAACTACCCATCCCCAGGTTAAGATTGCGGGTTTTTTCATACAGAAAGAAACTCCAACTTCTAGGCTCGAAGGGGTTGACAATGGATTAACTTCCTTATTTCTCCAGTGTTTGGGAGTTGAAACAATGCCTGTACATCATCAGCCAAGTGTTGATTAAAAGCATACAATCCAGCAATTTCAGGTATCTCGTTTTCATCATCCTCCCTCCAATCTTTGCATAAACAAAAGCTTGATAAAGAAAATGAACAGGAGATATATTTTTGTTTTGTGAAAAAGAAAGCATAAAGATGCACACAGTGGATATAAATGAATTGAATCAAAAGATTGCAATGCTCATTTCATTGAAATTACCATGAAAGTACAAATAAAGTTCGAAAGCAAACAAATAATACAATCAAAGGAAAGTGCAAACAGAAAGAAACAAGGCCTAGTGACTAATCAGCAACAAGGATGAGCCGTCCTGTCTGAAACACTGGCTTTAGGAGATGATCTGTCTGAACTGACTCAAACTTCACTTAGCATGCTCTGGCAAAGGATTGCTGACAACTTTGGGATTATCATCAGCAAAGGACAGAATCTTTGAGTTCACCAATTCTTGTACTCTAGCTTTCAATGCAAAGCAACCTTCCAAGTTATGGCCTGCCCCACCTCGATGGAACTCACAGTAAAGATCAACCTTATAGCCGGCTGGAAGAGGATTTGGAGGAGGAGGTAGATCCCTCGTTCTAATCAAACCTTTCTGAACAAGACATGGATACAGCTCAGTGTAGGACATCGGGATAGGATCAAAGCTAACCCTATTGCAATTTTGATTCTGTCTAACAGGCTGACGAGGAGCTTGAACTGGTTGAGCATTGACAACAGGAGCAACTGCAGCTACATATTATTGTTGTCTGCGATGAGGTTTCCCTTCAATTGAAATAGTATGGGTATCACCATCCTTTTTCTTTTGAAAATTCCCAGCATACTTTTTAGCACCACTAAAGGCTTCAGCATTAGCAATCCTTCCTTTCTTGATACCTTCTTCTAGTCTTTCTCCAATAGTGACTAGGTCAGCAAAACCAGATGATACACTGCCTATCATCTTTTCCCAAAAGAGTGGCTGAAGAGTGTCCATGAACAATCCAGTCAATTCTTTTTCAGCCAAGGGTGGCTCCACTTGAGCAGCTAGCTCTCTCCAGCACTGAGCGTACTCCTTGAAGGATTCTTTTTCTTTCTGAGACATGTTCTACAATTGAAGGCGGTCGGGTGCCGTGTCCAAATTATACTTATATTGCTTTAAAAAAGCATCAGACAAGTCCATCTAGCTTTGGATACGGTTCTTCTCAAGTCCCATATACCATTTCATTGAAGCCCGACTCAAGCTGTCTTGGAAACAGTGAATGAGCAGTTTGTCATTTTTGGCATGAGCAGCCATCTTGCTGTAGTACATCACCAAGTGGGTTCTGGGACAGGTGTTCCCCTTGTATTACTCAAAATCAGGAGTCTTAAATTTTGGAGGAATAACCAAGTCGGAAACCAAGCACATGTCCATTGTGGCAGCATTAAAGACATCATTTCCTTCCACGACTCTTATCCTTTTGTCCAGAGTTTGACATTGCTCTCTGACTTCTTCAATGTATCCAGGTTCTCCCTGAATTTCTGATTGTGGACCAGCAGCATGGTACACGAAATGATTCTCAGGAATAGCTTGAGCAACAGAATGTACAATAGGCTGAGGTTCAGTGAACAATGGAGCTGAAGATACTGGCGAGACAAACACAAGAGTAGTTGCAAAGGGTGGCGAGTAATTCGGAGGTACCCCAAATTCTGGCCAAGTAGAAGCTGGTTACTGAGTCAGTGAAGTGTCAACAGCAGCAGGTGAAGTTTCAACAATCACAGTCCTCTGGGGTGGTTCACCTCTAGCAATCAGAACTTGCAGCATTTATGTGAGCTTGGTCATGCCGGCCATCAACTCATCAATTTCCATTCTGACTTCGGGGTTGTGTTGTTCTTGGTTTTCCATTCTCAATCTGACGGCAGCTCTAGTTCCGTAGTTGTGTTGAGGAAACAGCTTGACGGTGAACAGATAACTGGAGAAGGAGACAGTTGAAATGAGTTTCTGAGGCAACTGGGAAGCATAAACATGATATGAAATTATCAAAATGAAGCATAAAGTAAAAGAGATAAGGAGCGAGAAGGAATTGTAAATGATTAGTACAATAGTAATGTTAGTGATTAGTTGTTAGAGTTAGTGATCAATAATAATTGAATAATTGCACTTAGGTCAAGGTTAATGAGAACTCATTAGAGGATTGATAAGACCAAAGCCTCCTAACAATAAGTCTCATAAGTTTTGAACCAAAAGACAAATAATCAATCATTCTTGATGGTTTTCCGATGCGGGACAAATATTGCACTATGTTAAGCAATTTTCGAGTAATTTACGGAGTAATTACCTTACAATGAGGCCGGTCATAGCTCTTTGTGCTAATGCATGCTAGATGAACGATATGTAAATCGTCATCCGAAAGCAATACCGCACGAAAAGAAAAATGGTAACGATCTAGTCTTGATCAAAATTCAACAAAGGAATTTCAAGTTCAATTAGACTTTCATCGATCAAAAAGAAAGAGAAATAGATGAAGAGAAAGCCAAATTAAACCACACAATTATGTGATCTAAGGCTAAGAACAAAAGGAAGGGGAAGAAAATGGAAAAGGAACCAAAACAATCCCAAAATCAAGCCAAAAACGCAATTCTGCCTCTGTGTAGTCGATTGCACAAAAGGTCCAGTCGATTGCACACTGGCAGATTTGTAAAAACAAGGCAAAAAACAGCACTGTGCAGTCTATTGCACGAAAATGCAAATCGATTGAATCCTGTTGTGACAGCAAAAATTCAGCAAAATTCAACATGATCATGATCTAAAACTATCTTCAAACACCTCATGATCATGGAATCAAAAGTGCACGAAAATGCAAAGCAAATAGCAACCAATACAGTAATTAAACACAAATTGCAAGATCCAAAGATCAAGCAAACAAGATCAACAAAGATCTACATTGTGGATGATGAAATTGAAGCTTCAACAATGGTGAGAGATGAATTACCACTTCAAATCTAAAAATTCCTTCAAATTGCTTCAAGATCCAAACTCCAAAGCCTTGATCTATGAGAATTGATGAAGAAAACAAGTTTGGATGAAGGTTTAGCTCAAAGTTAAACAAGATTCAATGTGAATTCTTGTTAACTTTCAAGAGAAGAAAAGTGAGCTTTAGTGAATTTTGTGGTTGGGAAGAGAATTTACAAGAGGTTTGTTGGCTATCAAGAGCTTCAAGAGAAATTTTAGCAAGGTGAATTTGGCTCTCAAAAGCTTGAAGAATGAATGAAATGAGGGTTCTATTTATAGAATTTAAGCTTGGAAATTTGGTGGTTTGGAATTTGGTTTGGAAGATCAAAATTAGGATTGGAATTCAAATTTGAAGGGAAATCACAAAAGAGTGGTTATTAGTGAGGGTGTATGGTGGGGAATGATCAAAATGATGTAGAGGAATTAAAATGAGGTGATCTAGAATATTCCACATGTGATCAATGATCAAGATTGGTGTCAAATGCTTCAAAACTTGAAAAATGCTGATTTTGGCCAAATCTGTCTTCGTTCAGTCTATTGCATTGTAGCGCGAATAGACTGCACTGCTGAAAACTTCAGAATCTAGGCAAAAAATGATGGGTGCAATCGATTGGACCAATAGTGCAATCGATTGCACGGTTGAAAAACTTGAAAAATAGCCTGTTGGATGGATTGTGCTGGTTCTGGCTCGATTTTCTTGATTTGTCAAAGAATGCATGGAAATAAACACATGAACCTTGGAGTCTCTTGAATAATAATCAATTAAATCTTGGAAACTCTTGATCAGATAATTTTGAATTGTTTGTAGATCAACTTTGACATTGTTCAGATGGATTCCCTTCCTGAAAAAGTTAGTGAAGACAAGAACAAACATATTTTTGGATTTTGATTAAAGGTTAGTAAACATGAGCAAATAAAGGTAAATAAGAAACACACAGATGCTCAGTGATCTCTGCAAGGCATAAACCCAAAGAAGAGAGGGATAAAGGAATCAAAGCATGATCTTGTTTGTGGTATAAGATGCAAAAATGAGATGTGAATGATATGCGGAATCTTAGGGGGTTAAAAATTAGGGTCTTACAGGGGCCCTCCGGCCGGTTCCATGACTACACTCCCCTAATTGTCTCTAGGAAAATGATTCTCTCCGAATGTGCCAACTCGAAGTTTAAACAGGCCGGAGTCCGGTTCTCCAAGCAGATACCGGCCAAGCCCAACGCCGATAAATCAAAGTACTGTCGTTTCCATAAGTGTCACGGCCACACCACAGAAGACTGCATCCACTTAAAGGATACCATATAAATACTGATCAGGGATGGCCACCTGAAGCAATTTACAAAAAAGAAAGATGTTCCCCGGCAAGACGCCCAGGAGTCAAAGAAGGTAGAGGAAGAGGTACCTTCCTCAGAAGAAACCAACCTCTAAGTCTCCATGTGTATATCACGGGCGGAGGATTTCGATGTTCCAGACGAGCCCATCGCTCCCGCATATCTCGCAGCCCACAGCCCATGGGAAACTTTTCCTTCCACAATGGTCATCTCCGGAGGGGGCTTCAACAAAGTCATCGTGGGTTCAGTGAAGAGAAAGTTTGAGCACCTGATCAGCACGAACTCCGGCAAGGTGACAACGTTCGACAAAGCCCAGAAGGGATCAGTCTCCATCTCCTTCTATAGGGAAGAGCTCCTCGAAGGATCCCGGAACTCAAGTATTCCACTGCTCGTTCGGTCCCAGATGGCCAATTTTGATGTTCGCAGAATTCTGGTCGACCAAGGTAGCTCGGTCGATCTTATGTACTCAGAGCTGTTTTCAACCCTCCAGCTGGACGAATCAAACCTCACTCCCTATGTGGGTTCCGACCTCCAGGGTTTCAATGGGTCGGTCACGAAATCCTAGGGGTACGTCGAGCTGATCGTGACCTTTGGATCTGTAGAGACAGCCAGATCCATCAAAGTACAGTTCCTGGAAATTGACTTCCCGTCGGGCGGCCAACTTTGGCTGAGCTGGTCGTTGTGTCCTCCACCGTCCATCTCAAAATGAAGTACTACACTTCGAAGGGTATGGTCGCTACATTGCATGGGGACATCGAAGCTACGCGTCGATGCTTCGAAGCGGCCACCAAGGGACTCAACGCCATCGCCTCCAAGCCAAAGACGTCCGGCAAGCCAGCCTTTCCTAGCAGCTCAGAAGAAGCCAAGCTCCTGCCACACGTCGACTCCATCGACCTCGACAACCGCTTCGCTGAAGATGACCAGAAGGAGGACCAGGTAGGACCGAGCAACTCATCCGCCTCAACCAGCAGCAACTCCCATCTGATGCGCCCAATCCCGAATGGCGACTTTGAGCTCGTCCTGTTCGGAGAAGATCCTCAGCGAGGAGTAAAGATAGGGATCGGCCTCCCCGACATTGCGAGGAAGCAACTCAAAGCCTGCCTTCAGAGAACGCACACTTATTCACCTGGAGTGCTGCGGAGATGCCCGGCTTGGACCCCGTTGTCGCCTGCCATCAACTCACGGTTAACCCTGCCGTCAAAGCATTAGCACAACGTAGGAGGAAGCAGTCACCAGAGAAAACGGAGGCTGCAGAACAAGTTGTAAAATACCTCCCCGAGGCAAAATTTATCTTGGAAGCCAAGTACACCACTTGGTTGTCCAACGTTGTACTTGTGAAAAAATCTAATGGAAAGTGGCACATGTGCATTGATTATACTGATCTTAATAAGGCATGCCCGAAGGATGCCTACTGTAACACCCTTTTCTACCCCCAATAATGTTGCAGCAGAAACAACTTAAATAATCAGAGTAAGGCATAAAAATCACCTCAAAGGGTGCACATTTCTCATTAAATCAAAATAAC
The DNA here is from genome assembly GCA_022829125.1 of Lathyrus tuberosus. Classification (NCBI taxonomy): domain Eukaryota; kingdom Viridiplantae; phylum Streptophyta; class Magnoliopsida; order Fabales; family Fabaceae; genus Lathyrus; species Lathyrus tuberosus. The sequence continues at coordinate 2,354,961 of JALAZF010000446.1, forward strand.
ATAAATTACCCTGTAAACAAAAGGGTTTCCTCAAAGTTTCACAAAAAGCCTTCATTGGCAGCGGAACTCAAATTTTCAAATAAAAAGGTTTTTCGACAAACGTAATAATAGTCAAATTAAAACCATATCATCAAATAACAACAAAAATAGGGAAACAACATAGTTCGACTCAAAGGACCCCAACCCTATGTTACACTATCAGAGCAAGACCCTCTAAATCGATCAAAAGCAATTAAACTTCAAGTCCTCGAAAGCATCCACGGCTAAACCTGATCACCTACGCATTACCCACGTGGAGGCAACATTCAAACAGGTAGGGTGAGTAATCACAATTCATAATAATCATTATAAAATAAGATATACATAAAATGGCGTCATCATCATAAATACAACATCAACAGGGAAAACATCAGGAGACACTATATCATAATTCATCAATGTCACGTAAAATGCAATGCACAACAAGACTCATGCATGTGGTACCAATCGTCACAAAGGATGGACACCAGGCCATCAACCCTCCAAAGATCCCCGTCAATAGGATCGATTCTACATAAGAACCGGAGCACGTCATAATCCACTTCACATCCACACAATGGGATGGAAGCCACAAATAGACCGAAGTCTAACACCATTATCACTGGACCGAAGTCCAAACATCATCACAGAAATGCTATAAATGCATGATACACAACGTCATAATCATCATCGTAAAAATATCATTATGTGCATCATCATTCACCAAAACGTCATATTAATCACGTCATCATATATTCATCAAAACATCACAAATCATCATCATCAATATCATCAATAACATCATAGTAAATCATCAAAATATCACAGCACCAAAACCTCAGAACATCACAGCATCATAAACAAATTTCACAAAACAACAGTAGTTCCCTGCTGAGTTCGCTTTGCGAACACATTCGATGGGACCTTCGCCTTGCGAAGCTCTAGCGAATCCCAGAACCCCAACAAAGCCCCCATTCTGCCTCTCTTCGCCACTTCATTCGCTTTGTGAAGCCCTTCGCTGGGACATTCGCTGTGCGAACCCACGACACCACTTCTCAGAAATCAACCCAGAATCATCACATTTATCGCGCATTCGCTGCGCTACTTTCTTTCCGAGTCCAGGCGAACATTCGCCTTGCGAGTGTTTCGTTCGCTTTGCGAACTAGCGATTGCAGGGAATCGCTGCTACGCATCAGTAGCATACCAGACCTACATTACTTTACGAATTCAACCTCAGTTCGCCCAAAAACATCCCTACAACATTCCTAAGGCATTACAACCATTAATGACACAAAACCTACAACTAGTAGGTCGATTAATTTCACTATTCCAACTCGAAATCACCTAAACCTTCACAAACTCCCAAGATTCCCATAAACCCTATAAATACCTTTCTCACACAAGATCTCACACTTCATCAAAAAAAAGGTTTTGCCTCGAAGGCTTATTTTACCCAAAATCATTTCAACCCTTGATAATTCATCATCGATTCTCAGAAATACCTCCAAATCATCAATAACTCATAAACCCTTCAAAAAAACCCCAAAAGCCTCAAAACCCATTTTTAACACATCACGTTCTATATTGAAAACAATGAAAGGCAATACTCCCCATACCTTAGATTGTCGATCCGGTGTGTTCTCTCTTGAGCCTTTGGAAGCCTTCACAAAAATCCTCGCCTTTTCCTCTTTTCCTCAGAGCTCTCCTTCTTTCCTTCTTATTTTCACGATCTCCACAAATGAATCCTAATTTTCTCCATTCCTCCTTTTTGGTTAATTTAACTCTTGGGCCTCAAATATGGGCTTTCTCCATAATGCCCTCACTAATTCTCTTGAATTGTCCACTTTGCCCTTAATTCCTCTAATATTATTTTAAATTAATAATAATAATAATATATTCATATTATATACTATTATTTAATTAAAATAACCAAAACTCCACAAAACCCGACATCGGCACAGACCACCAAAATTCACGGAAAATTCACAAATATTATATTTAAATAAATTAAATAAATATTTCTCATAAATTTGGGGTGTTACAACTCTCCCCCACTTAAAGAATTTTCTCCCTCGAAAATTACCTCAAGGAAATAGAGTCGGATACGACTCCCTCATCTGATCTTCACGTTCCCAAGTCCAACTTTTGCCAGCTGGTCCACCCCACAGCACCTTCACCAAAGTTATGTCTTTACCCCGCAGTTGCTTCATCTCTCGGCCCTCGACACGCACAGGCAATGCTTCCACGGTCAGATTGTCCCTCATTTGTACATCATCCATCTGGATCACATGCGACGGATCCGGAATATACTTCCTCAACTGAGACACATGGAACACGTCATGCAAATTCGCAAGTGACGGCGGTAAAGCAATTCGATAGGCTACCTCTCCTATCATTTGCGATATCTGGTATGGACCAACAAAACATGGAGTGAGCTTCCTAGACTTCAAAGCTTGACCCACACCAGTCACTGGCGTCACCTTCAAAAACACATGATCTCCCTCTTGGAATTCAAGTGTTTTCCTCCTCTTATCATGGTAGCTCTTCTGACGACTCTGCGAAGCTTTCATCCTCTCTTGGATCTTCTTAATCTTCTCAGTCATCTCTTGCACAATTTCATGTCCGAGTACAGCACTCTCGCCCGACTCATACCAACACAAAGGAGCCCTACACCTTCTCCCATACAAAGCTTCGTAGGGCGCCATTCCAATACTAGCATGAAAATTATTATTGTACGTGAACTCAATCAACGGCAAAGGGCTATTCCATGATCCTACATGATCCAACACACAAGCCCTCAGCAAATAGGGGTGTTCGCGGGCCGGTTTGCTTCGGTTTTGAGTGAATCCGATACCCAAACCGATCAAAAATATATGGATTGGTTTGGATTGGATTTTCACTTTTTTTCTATAAAACCCAAACCGAACCAAACCGAGAAATAACGGGTTGGTTTGGGTTGGATTGATCGGATATATTAGAAACAAATATGTGAAAATATTTTCAAAATTTTCTAATTTACATCAACTAATTTTCTATAATAATATAGTTTTTTTTATGTATTCTCGTATTTTCATATGGATTGTGAATGTCACAAATATGTTTCCTTTTTCTTTCTTTTTAAAGTTGAATATCTTATACTAGTTTCCATTATAATGATATAAATTATATGAATTAATATGGTTGGTTCGGGTAGACGGGCTTGCGGGTAGAATTTTGAAAATTCGCTGCCCGAACCAATTAACATTGGGTTTCATTAGTTTGGTTCGGTTAATGCCCGAACTAAAAAAATGCCCGACCTAAACACCATGGTTTGGTTTGGATTCCGTTTTTGTTCGGATTTGCCCGAACCAATGAACACCCCTATCAGCAAATCCTCTAAAGATTGGATCGTCCTTTTTGTCTGACCGTCCATCTGCAGATGATAGGCAGAACTCATCCTCAACTTAGTACCCAACGCATCTTGCAAACTCTTCCAGAACCTCGATGTAAACCTCGGATCTCTATCCGACGCAATACTCGAAGGTACCCCATGTAACTTCACAATCTCCTCAATATACATCTCGGCTAGCTTCTGCATGGAATGATTAATCTTCATCGATAAGAAATGAGCCGACTTAGTTAATATATCCACGATCACCTAAATTGAATCATTTCCCTTAGCAGTCTTCGGCAACCCCACCACAAAATCCATGGAAATACTATCCCATTTCCATTCTGGAATCCTCAGCGGCTGCATCATACCTAAAGGCTTCTGATGCTCAACCTTTGACTTCTGACAAGTCAAACACGCATAAACAAACTCCGCAACATCCTTCTTCATACCTGGACACCAAAACAACTTTTTTAAATCTTGGTACATCTTCGTAGCACCGGAATGAATACTCAGCCTACTTCGATGTCCTTCTTCAAGAATGCTCTTCTTAATATCTGGGACATCTGGAACACACACTCTATCTCTAAACATCATCACACCATTCTCGTCAATTCGGAGTTCTCCTCTGTTACCTTGGTTGATCAAAGTCAATTGGTCAACTAACTCCAAGTTCGATTATTGTCCCACTCTGATCTCTTCGAGAATGCCACTAGTCAACTTCAACATTCCCAACTTCACACTGTCAGGAGTCTCTTCACACACCAAACTTAAATCTCGAAATTGCTTAATTAATTCCAACTTTTTCACCATAAGCATCGACATATGCAATGACCTTCTGCTCAATGCATCGGCCACTACATTTGCTTTGCCCGGATGATAACTCAAATCAAAATCGAAATCCTTCAATAGCTCCAACCACCTTCTCTGCCTCATATTCAATTCTTTCTGATCAAATAAGTACTTCAGACTTTTATGATCACTGAACACTTTAAACTTAGAGCCAAAGAGATAATGTCTCCAAATTTTCAGCACAAACACCACGGCGGCCAATTCTAAGTCATGTGTAGGATAATTCCTCTCATGAACTCGCAATCGTCTCGAAGCATAGGCAACAACTTGTCCATTCTGCATCAATACTCCACCAAGACCCATCTTCGACGCATCACAATACACCACAAAAGATTCGTTCAGATTAGGCAAAATTAACACTGGAGTGGTCATCAACTTCTTTAATTCCACAAAACTCTCTTCACAAGCTACATCCCACACAAAAGTCTGACCCTTTCAAGTCAACTGAGTCAAAGGTAATGCCAACTTAGAAAAGCCTTCAATAAACTTGCGGTAATAACCCGCGAATCCCAAAAAACTCCGCATCTCGGCAGCAGACTTCGGAGTCCCCCACTGTAACACAACATCAACTTTAGAAGAATCAACAACAATCCTGCCACTTGAAATCACATGACCAAGAAACTCATTCCTTCAACCAGAACTCACACTTTAACAGCTTTGCACATACAACTTCTTCTCTTTCAACACTTGCAACACAGTCCTTAAATGCTCAGCATGTCCTTCTTCAGACTTAGAATACATCAGAATATCATCAACGAAAACCACCACGAACTGATCCAAATACTCATGAAAAATTTGATTCATATACTCCATGAACACACCAGGTGCATTAGACACACCAAACGACATCACAATGTATTCATAGTAACCATACCTCGTTCTGAAAGCTGTCTTCAGAATATCATCAGGCTTAACACGAATCTGATGATAATTAGACCACAAATCAATCTTTCTAAAACACAAGTGCCCACCAATTGATCCATCAAATCATTAATCCTCGAAAGTGGATACTTATCCTTGATCGTCACTTTATTCAACTATCTATAATCCACACACAATCTCATAGTACCATCTTTCTTCTTCACCGACAACACAGGAGCACCTCATAGAAAACACTCGGCCGAACAAACTTCATCCCAAGCAACTCTTCCAATTGTTTCTTCAATTCTCCCAACTCAGATGTAGACATCTGATAAGGAGCCATTGACACCGGACTCATACCTGGTATCAAATATGTCACAACCTTTATCTCACGCTCTGGAGGCCAATCACTTACGTCATCAGGAAACACTTCCAAAATTTCACAAACAAAAGCAAAACACCAGCTTCTCCACCTTCACTAATACTCAAGGTTACCCTCAACATAAACATCTCAGCACTATCCTACATCGACTCATCAAAACCATCTGTAAGCACTTGGCTTAGCTCCAAATAATTCACTGCGCACACCGCCTAAGCTCGCAAGACATGTCTATCCCATCCCACATGATCCCGTCTATTATCAACAAGAGATTAAGGGTGATCAGTTCCTCAATTTATCAATAACAGCCGACTATCACGAGGCGGTACAAACTATCTTACCAAACCGTCGTAGCATCCAACACTGCACTTAGCCATCGCTCCACACATAAAGCATCTTGGAGAAGCACCATCTTCTCCCCCACTTGTTTCATTCCCAACCTGTAAATGGAAAACAAAACAAGCATCGACAGTGTTTTCACCCACATGTCGCACACTTGGGAATAGACAATATTAGACAACCTGGCCGGACAGACCGACCTGCTCTGATACAACTAATGTAACACCCTTTTCTACCCCTAATAATGTTGCAGCAGAAACAACTTAAATAATCAGAGTAAGGCATAAAAATCACCTCAAAGGGTGCACATTTCTCATTAAATCAAAATAACATAAATTACCCTGTAAACAAAAGGGTTTCCTCAAAGTTTCACAAAAAGCCTTCAATGGCAGCGGAACTCAAATTTTCAAATAAAAAGGTTTTTCGACAAACGTCATAATAGTCAAATTAAAACCATATCATCAAATAACAACAAAAATAGGGAAACAACATAGTTTGACTCAAAGGACTCCAACCCGATGTTACACTCTCAGAGCAAGACCCTCTAAATCGACCAAAAGCAATTAAACTTCAAGTCCTCGAAAGCATCCACGGCTAAACCTGATCACCTGCGCGTTACCCACGTGGAGGCAACATTCAAATAGGTAAGGTGAGTAATCACAATTCATAATAATCATTATAAAACAAGATATACATAAAATGGAGTCATCATCATAAATACAACATCAACAGGGAAAACATCAGGAGATACTATATCACAATTCATCAATGTCGTAAAATGCAATGCACAACAAGACTTATGCATGTGGTACCAATCGTCACAAAGGATGGACACCAGGCCATCAACCCTCCAAAGATCCCCGTCAATAGGATCGATTCTACATAAGAACCAGAGCACGTCATAATCCACTTCACATCTACATAATGGGATGGAAGCCACAAATAGACCGAAGTCTAACACCATCATCACTAGACCGAAGTCCTAACATCATCACAGAAATGTTATGAATGCATGATACACAACGTCATAATCATCATCGTAAAAATATCATTATGTGCATCATCATTAACCAAAACTTCATGTTAATCACGTCATCATATATTCATCAAAACATCACAAATCATCATCATCAATATCATCAATAACATCATAGTAAATCATCAAAATATCACAGCACCAAAACCTCAGAACATCACAACATTATAAACAAATTTCACAAAACAGCAGCAGTTCGCTGCTGAGTTCGCTGTGCGAACACATTCGCTGGGACCTTCTCCTTGCGAAACTCTAGCGAATCCCAGAATCCCAACAAAGCCCCCATTTTGCCTCTCTTCGCCACTTCATTCGCTTTGAGAAGCCCTTCACTGGGACATTCGCTGTGCAAACCCACGACACCACTTCTCAGAAATCAACCCAGAATCATCACATTTATCGTGCATTCGCTGCGCTACTCGCTTTGCGAGTCCAGGCGAACATTCGTCTTGCGAGTGTTTCGTTCGCTTTGCGAACTAACGATTGCAGGGAATCGCTGCTACGCATCAGTAGCATACCAGACCCACATTACTTTACGAATTCAACCTCAGTTCGCCCAAAAACATCCCTACAACATTCCTAAGGCATTACAACCATTAAGGACACAAAACCTATAACTAGTAGGTCGATTAATTTCACTATTCCAACTTGAAATCACCTAAACCTTCACAAACTCCCAAGATTCCCACAAACCCTATAAATTCCTTTCTCACATAAGATCCCACACATTGTCAAAAAAAGGTTTTGCCTCGAAGGCTTATTTTACCCCAAATCATATCAACCCTTGATAATCCATCATCGATTCTCAGAAATACCTCCAAATCATCAATAACTCATAAACCCTTCAAAAAAACCCCAAAAACCTCAAAACCCATTTTCAACACATCACGTTCTATATCGAAAACAATGAAAGGCAATACTCCCCATACCTTAGATTGTAGATCTGATGTGTTCTCTCTTGAGCCTTTGGAAGCCTTCACAAAAATCCTCGCCTTTTCCTCTTTTTCTCAGAGCTCTCCTTCTTTCCTTCTTATTTTCACGATCTCCACAAATGAATCCTAATTCTCTTCATTCCTCCTTTTTGGTTAATTTAACTCTTGGGCCTCAAATATGGGCTTTCTCCATAATGCCCTCACTAATTCTCTTGAATTGTCCACTTTTCCCTTAATTCCTCTAATATTATTTTAAATTAATAATAATACTAATATATTCATATTATATACTATTATTTAATTAAAATAACCAAAACTCCACAAAACCCGACATCGGCACGGACCACCAAAATTCACGGAAAATTCACAAATATTATATTTAAATAAACTAAATAAATATTTTTCATAAATTTGGGGTGTTACACCTACCCCCTCCCCAATATTGATAAACTTGTTGAAAAATACACGGCCTACTCGGGCTACAATCAAATACCAATGGAAATGAGCGATAAAAAATATACGGCCTTCATGACCGAATCGGGCAACTATTACTACAATGTAATGCCTTTCGGCCTAAATAACGCCGATGCGACCTACCAGAGGATGATGAACAAGGTCTTCCAGGGAGAAATAGGCGACATGCTAGAAGTCTATATGCACGACATGATCGTGAAATCCCACGAGGAAACCGATCACACGGCCGATCTAAGAAAAGTTTTCGAACAGGTCAGGAAATACCGGATGCGTTTCAACCCAGAGAAGTGCTCATTCGGAGTCCGGGCAGGCAAGTTCCTCGGCTTCTACCTGACAGAACGAGGAATCGAAGCCAATCCCGACAAGTGTCGGGCATTCTCCGAATTTCCAACGCCCAACTCGAAGAAGTCCATCCAATCTCTCAACGGGATGCTCGCGCTTTTGTCCCGTTTCGTGGCCAAGTCTGCCCAGTACGCCCTACTCTTCTTCAAACTCCTCCGCAAGGAAGCAGCGTTTGAATGGATGGAGGAATGCGACCAGGCTCTCCTCCATCTGAAACGGACACTTACAGAGCCATCAGTCCTCACTCAAACAGATAACATCGAAACTCTGTATCTATATCTCATCGTGGCAACCGAGGCCATAAGCGCCGCCCTTATCCGCGAGACGCCTGACTGGCAGATGCCCATATATTTCACCAGCAAAGCATTGCAGGGACCAGAGCTGAGATATCAGCAGATAGAGAAGGTAGCACTGGCTCTCATCAACGCTGCAAGAAGACTAGGGCACTACTTCCTGGCCCACACGATCATGGTTCGAACAGATCAGCCCGTAAAGCAACTACCGGGGCGACCCGACATGGCCGGCAGAATGCTCAAATGGTCGTTAGAGCTGTCCGAATTTGACATTCAGTAAAAAAGCAGGAAAGCCCTCAAGGCACAAGCTTTGACTGACTTTATCGCGGAGATGACATTCTCAGATTCCCCTACATGCGGAGCACGCAAATGGACCATTTTCGTAGACGGAGCATACAGCCCGGCTAGGAGCGGGGCAGGCATCATCTTGGAGAGCGACGAAGGAATCATCATCAAGGTATCGCTCACCTTATCCTTCCCCAGGTCAAATAACCAGGCCGAGTACGAGGCCTTCCTCGCCGGCTTGTGCCTGGCCAAATCTCTAGGGGCAAAAGAGGTCGTTATCTGCACACACTTATAACTCGTGGCCCTTCAGGTTCGAGGAGAGTACCAGGCCAAAAACGACAGCCTGTCCGAGTATTTAGCTCTGGTCAAAGAAAAGATAACAAAATTCGTTGCAGTAGAGGTGAAGCATGTTCCCTGCAAACATAACGTCAAAGCAGACGTGTTATCTAACTAGCAAGCACAAAGAAAAAGGGCAGAAACAAGTCTATCATCCAAGAGGTACTTCCTCGACCCAGTATCGAGAAGGCATCCTTGACCCTCGATGGACAGGTAATCGGTGACAACAACTGATGGATGACCCCCGTTTATAATTACCTCGCCAAGGACGAGCTTCCGTCCGACCCCAAAGAGGCCAGCACAGTCAGGCGCAGGGCATGCTCCTACGTCCTGGTCGAAGATAAACTCTACAGGTGAGGGTTCTCCATCCCTTTGCTCAAATACATCGAGGAAGAGATGGTCGCCCACGTCATGCGCGAGATCCACGAGGGAATCAACGCTCAACATCTCGGGGGGAGATCCCTCGCCCGGAAGGCACTCCGAGTAAGATACTACTAGCCCACCATGCAGCAGGATGCTAAGGAGCACGTGAAAAAGTGTGATAAATGCCAACGACACGGGGACATGCACCTAGCTCTGCCTAACGAGCTCAAAGCTATGTCCTCCCCATGGTCATTTGCCTGGTGGGGCCAGGACATCCTGGGGCCATTCGTAGTAGGATCAAACCAGAACAAGCACTTAATAGTGGGCGTTGATTACTTCACAAAGTGGATAGAAGCGGAAGCTCTAGCCAAAATAACAGCCCTTAACATACTTTGTTTCTATAAACGAAACATCCTCGCGTGTTTTGGCATCCCCCAAGCAATAGTCATGGACAATGGGACACAGTTCACGGACAGGAAGTTCCAAGATTTCGTCGCTCAGCTGGGCACGAAACAACACTTCGCATATGTCGAACATCCCCAGACTAACGGGCAAGCCAAAGCAGCAAATCGAGTAATCCTTCGAGGCCTTAAGTGAAGGCTGGACGAAACAAAGAAAGCTTGGGTCGAGGAGCTGCACAGCATCCTGTTGGCATACCACACGACTCCACACTCTTCAACCGGGGAAACTCCCTTGCGTCTGGCCTATGGAACCGAAGCTGTAATCCCCATTGAAGTACACATACCATCAAGGCGGACCGAATCACCCCTGGATGAGGAAATGAACGACAAGACACTAAGAGAGGAGCTCGATCTCGTCGAGGAAGTCGGATCAGGGGCAGTTCTCCGCGAAGCCTCATTAAAACAAAAACTTTCCATCCGGCATAACACTAAAGTAATATGACGAGAATTCCAAGTGGGCAGCCTTGTCTTGAGAAGGAACCACAAAGACTCTCGGGAAGGAAAATTCATCGCTAACTGGGAAGGACCCTACCGCGTCCAAGTGAAAACGGAGAATAGGGCCTACTACCTAGAACATCTCAACGGGGAAGAACTTGCTCGACCATTGAACGCCGAAAAGCTAAAGCAATACTATAGCTAAAGCCCTAACTGTCGGTTTGCTTCGCCAAACCGATGAACATAACATCCTGACCACGATTCACGCCTAGGTACAAGCGTCGCATGCCAGCCAAGGCAGGACCCCGCTCAGGAACGAGCCAGGTCCATGCCCGATAGCGGTTCCTCGATCGAGTCTGCCGTCTTCTAAGTACCACGATAGGCAGAACACCCAGCTCGCGATGGGAGGTTCACGCCGTGAACTCATGCCTCAAACGCGACCTAAGCTCCGCTATCTCGCTCGAAAATTCCCAGGTTGTTCGACCAGCTCCCCTCACTATCGAATAAATCTAAACCGGGAAATTCCCTGAAACGTTAAGCAAACCAAAGTGATCCCTGTTACGGGCACACAAGGGCATCGAACAAAAGTACAACACTTAGCAAAAATAATCAATGAAAGCCATTCGCAAGTATACGACATACAAAACCGGCCACAATGGCCAGATACATACATTTAATTTAAGTTGCCACAAGGACCACAAGTGTGCATATTACAAACCAAGGGGGCCACGCACCCAAAGAACATTAAATTACATCAAAACATGGCACGCAGGCCAGATACATTACAACAACAACAAAAAATAAAACTGATTTCATTCCTGCGTCTGCTCAGGCTGCTCGGTGTTAGATGTAACGCCCCAATTTCGATTATTCCAATTTTTGTTGAGTCCTTTATTTAATTTAATGTTAAATTATTCTATTTATGACTTTGGTGTGATAATATGCTTTTATGCTATGTTATGATGTATTATCTCGTTTGAGAGCGTTTTCGGGAATTTTGGGCTTAAGGGCATTTTGGTCATTTTATAACTATTAATGAGTTAGAAAAAATTAAGGAAGTAATTTGTAGAGGAAATTATTAGAAAATGAATTAAGTGTAGAAATTGAATTAAAGGAAATATTGTGTAGAAATAGAAAATAAAAGAAAAGAAATAGGAATAAGAGGAAGGAAATAGGAGAGAAAGAGAAAAAGGGGAAATAGAAAGAAAAAGAAGAGAAAGAAAGAGGAAGAGGGAAAAAGAGAAGAAAGGAGAGAAAGAGTGGAAATCATCAAGAACAAGAGCTAGATCATTTGGAATCCGGGTAAGGGTTAGAAACATTGTTATCTTGTTTATGTGTGTAGTTATGTATGTGTTTTCTTGTATGTTTGCTTGTCTTCCATAGCTTTTGAGTTTTAGGTTGAAAATGAGAATTTTGTGAGAAATCGATACTTTCGCGGTTGGAAATTGACGTAAACGTGGTAGAATGTTTGTTGTCATGATGGGATTGGGTTCTGATTGATATATGTTGTTTTGGAAAATGTTTTGGGTTGAAAATATGGATTTTTGGGTTTTCAACAGCGCTGAAGGATTCTGAGTTTTCGTAGGTTCGCCTAGCGAACCATTCAGCGAAGGGTAGCGAAGGTTTTCTACGGGTATTCGCCTAGCGAAGGAGTGAGCGAAGGTTCGCTAGAGTGTTCGCCTAGCGAAGTTTGGGTGTTTTAAATGTTGGTAGTTGCTGCCTTGGTTCGCTAGGGGGTTCGCCTAGCGAACTTTGTGTCTGTTTTTATCTAACAGTTGGTTCGCTGGAACATTCGCCTAGCGAAGGAGCTAGCGAATGCTCGCGAGGGATGTTCGCCTAGCGAAGGAGCTAGCGAATGCTCGCGAGGGAGATTCGTCCAGCGAACAGTGTTGTTCATGTAATTTTGTTTTCTGCATAACTTTTGATCTGTGATTCGGTTTGAGGCGTGGTTTGATGCATTAGAAAGCTTATAAAATGTTTATTTTTATGAGGATGGTTTTGAGATTGTTAGCTGATTTAATTATGTCGGAAAGTCGGGAATAGTGTCATTTACCGACTTTTGTCGTTTTAAATGTGTATATTGGTTGTGTAACATACAACGTGGCATTGATATTAATGTGTATGCCTTGTATGATATTGTGTAATGATAATGCATGTGATGACATGTCGTGATGATAAAGTGTGGCCGAAAGTCAAATGAAGGTGATATGTTGTAATTGGTTTTATATGCATGTTTATGATTACATGTATGTGTGAAAATGAATTGCTTACGTGAAGTTCAATGTATGTTAATTGGTGGCCGTATGGCAAGAAAATTGCATTGTTGGATTGATTTCTAATGCATGAATAAAGATGGTGAAATAATTCATAATGATGAATTGTATGTGATTGTAAGAGATGAATGCATGACAATGTTTGTATACATGTATGCATTATAAGAATGTCATGAATCATTTTGTATGTGAAGCATAATGATTGCATTATAGTGTTGAGGGATTCAAAGAGAATTCCGCTATGACATCGTGTGCCTATGTGAGGACCTAAAGCGGTGGTTATAGACGATCGTGTGCCTAAGGTGAGGACCTAAAGCGATCGGATCGTGTGCCTAAGGTGAGGACCTAAAGCGATCCATAAACGTCGTGTGCCTAAGTGAGGACCTAAAGCCACGGGTGAACATTGTTGGCCCGACGGGGTGTTACTTCGGTAACAAGCAATGGTTCCAATAGTTCCTGAGTGAACTAGTGATGAGTCGGTACCGCATATGTAATTGCATAGAGTCGTTGTGTCGGTCTCTTGCATTTACATGAATCATGATTGCATTGTTATATGTGGAAAGTCATGATTGATTATTTGTGTGGAAAATGGTGATGTACATTTATGATAAATGTATTGTGCATGTTTGATATGCATTGATAAATGGTTGATTTTATGATTGAGCTTATGATAAGCCTTTGGGAATTGTTGTGCAATTTTGTTGGATGTAGTGAATTATAAATGATATGTTTTGTGTATAAACGTATGCATTGTATGAGAAGAGGTGATTATGTGCATGAATGATATGCTTGGGTTGTGATATATGTTATATAATGGAATTTGTGAGTAATAGTGTATGTGGTAATAAATGTGTTATGTGTATTTTTATGTTGAAATATATAATTATATGCATCGATATTATGATAATGTTTCTTACCCTTCTACTGTTTTATAATGCTCTATGAGGCATTGCAGAATAGGTTGCTGAAGGTATTTTGTGAAGCTTAGGACTTCATTTCTTTAGGTCGGTCGGCTCTGATATGTAGCATCGGGTAGCTAGGATTACATGATTATTTTGTGATACATTTTGTATATGTATCTTGACTTGAATTGTTTATGTAAACATGATTCCGTGTTGACAGATAGTATTTGATATATATATATATCTATATATATGATGTTATTCGGTATTTAGAGTTTTCGCTTTTATTCTAAATATTGAGATGTGGGTGTAAGGACGAAGTTCCTATGTGCAAGTTACCCCACTGTTGCATATCTCTGTTGAGCAGGTGTTGATTGTTTTAATTTCACGTATAATGTGACATGCTTCTTTTATGCCATGCTTTGTAATTATACTCTGATGAAATTATTAATATATGCCTAAATGATTAATATGTGATTATTTGGGGGTATAGAAGGGGGTGTTACATTAAGTGGTATCAGAGCCAGTGCCGAGTCAGTTTGTGTCTGTCTTGTTGTTGTTGTTGGTTGAACTGTTGTTTAACCGTGTTGTCGTTGTTGGGAATGATCAGAATATGGCTGGTAGAAACGACAATGCGATGGCTGCTGCTTTGGAAGCAATGGCTAGGGCGGTGCAAGGTGCGCTGAACGTGAATGCTAATGACGAGTTCAGGAAGAATCAACCACCGGTCTTCAAGGGAAGATTTGATCCGGATGGTGCTCAGATATGGTTGAAGGAAATTGAAAGGATATTCCGAGTTATGGAATGTACGGAAGAGAACAAGGTAAGGCTAGGAACTCACATGCTGAAGGAAGAAGCCGACGATTGGTGGGTCGGTATGCGTCAAGTTCTTGAGGTGGAGGATGAAGAGATTACTTGGGATTTGTTTCGTACTGAGTTTCTAAGGAAGTATTACCCTGAACATGTTAAGGGAAAGAAGGAGATGGAATTTCTAGAACTAAAGCAAGGTAGTATGTCTGTTGTGGACTATACTGCGAAGTTTGTGGAATTGGTACAATTTCATCCTCACTATGCGGCGATTACTGCCGAGTTTTCCAGATGTGTGAAGTACGAGAATGGTCTACGCCCTGAGATTAAGCAAGCCATTGGTTATCAGAGGATAAGAAGATTTTCCGACTTGGTGGAATGTAGTAGAATCTTCGAGGAAGATAGCAAAGCTCGTTCTGCTCACTACAAGAGTATGAATGAGAGAAAAGGGAAACAACAAGCTCGTGGTGGTCCTTATGTGACACCCGTTGATAAGGACAAACATAAGAGTAACTTTGAGAAGAAGTCGAGTGGAGGGGGTTCTAATGCTCCGAAATGTTTCAAATGTGGAGAGATTGGTCATAAATCATTGGAATGTAGGAAGACTCTTGAGAAGTGTTCCAACTGTGGAGGCTTGGGGCATGCTTTCGCCGATTGTAGAAGGAACAGGGTGAAGTGTTACAATTGTGGGGAATCGGGTCACATTAGTACTAATTGTGCTAAGCCGAAACAAGCTCAAGCGGGCGGAAAAGTGTTTGCATTGGCGGGTACGGATACTAATGATGCGGATCGTTAGACTACAGGTACTTGTCTTATTAATGGTATGCCTTTAGTTGCTATTGTTATTATCGGAGTGACTCATTCGTTTATTTCACATGAGTAAGTGAAGCGTTTGAATTTGTTGTTTGTTCCTTAGTACCTGATGGGTGTGTGAAACACCGTCAGTACTTTTTGGTTTTTCTGTTCGGTGGTCGGCAGGTGTTAGGATGAGATAAGTGGGGGAGAAGCTGGTACTTCTCCGTGTTTCCTCGGGTGTGGAGCGTTAACTCGGTGTGTTGTGGATTGCGAGATCGTAAGTGTTATTTGGACAGAGTAGTTTCCGGTTTCAGGAAGGATACAGAGGTAAAATTTATGTCGACTAAGGATTTGTGCCTTAGGTAGCTTTGTGCACGGGATGCAAGAAAGGCTATTATAGTTTAGTGAAGATGGTTTATGCCCCATCATGATTGTCGGTTGTCTATTGACAAATTGAGGAACTGATCACCCTTAATCTATTGTTGATAGCAGACGGGAATTGTGTTGGATGGGATAGACGTATCTTTCCGGCTTTAATAGTGAAATGGAATACATTGTTCGGAATTAATGAAGGATTATGGATTGATTTTGATGAGTTGATGAAGATTTTCATATTTGGAGACGAGACATATTAGAAGTTTTAGTATGTTGGGAAGCCATTAAGAGAGTACGATTGAGTATTATTATTGGTTGCTTTCAGAGTTGTTGGTAACAAAAGGAAAAGATGATTGCACGAGATAATGAGCATGCGGTGTATGAGGGAATTTATGAGACTTGGGATGTCAAGGGAAGAAATTGTATATGAATTGTTGAGAAATGAATAAGGTGACGATTGAGAATAAGATAACTAGGATGGTTTGGATCATTTGATGGAAGTAGTGATTTGTTTGGGTCGTGGCTTAGGTTTTCAGCATTTGAGAATTCATGAAAGGATTAGTACTATTGTGGAGTTGGAATTGGTTACGGTTGTGTTGTGTTGGAATATTGGAAGTATTATCTTTATAATTTTGAAATTCGAAGTGTTTAGTGATTTCGAGAGTATTGAGTACTTGTTTGGTCCGAAGGAATAGAGTATGAGACAACAAAGACGATTAAGATTCATGGCGAGTTATGAATTTGGTTTGGTTTTGGGAGAGGCAGTTGTTAGGCCTAGTGTGTAAGTCGAAAATCTTTATGTATGTCGGTTTCGATGGCAAGAGAGCTAGAATCGTTGAGAAGTTCAGAGACTTGTACCTAGTGAGAGAGGGTTAGACTTTAGGAGCGAGATTGATGGACTCGATAGTTTTGAGCAATCAGAGTGCGCAGCGGAAGCGTGATGTGATCCATTTTGTATGGATGTGTGAGACTTGTAAGAGTTCATAAGTTGGACATTGGAGACATGTTGGAATGATGAAATTATTGGATGTTCCGGAATGGAAGTGTTAAGTGAAAGGTTTAAATTTGTTTCGTGGACTACAATGTAGATCGATGTGTTGGTGATATGTTCGATTGGTGAATCGTAGCATAGATATGTGAACAAGGAGGTTGGTCTTGTGGTTATGTAGGAGTTCGTGAACGATGTTGTGTCGTGGAACTTTATGTTCTTGTTTGTGTTGTTGCCTCGTTTCCATGGTGATAGTTCGAGTACGTGTAGCTAATTCCTATGTGGGGAATTAGGGAAGTGTTACCTAGAGTACGGTAACGATCTTGTTGTGTTTTGGTTCTAGAGTGAACCTGTGTGTTGGTATCTTGGTTTTCCTTGAGTTGTGAGTTTGTCGTCAAGTGCATTGTATGGGCTTTGCATCTTGTCGTTGTAGTTGTCGTTGTTGTAGTTAGCAAGTTGGTTTGTCAGTTGTGTTATTCGTAGTGTGCCTTTTGTTGGCATGTTGGTTTGTGGGTCGGATGCGAGAGTCGTGTCTGGAGTTGTTCGTCTCGGTATATTTTCGAGGACGAAAATGTCTAAGTAGGGGAGAGTTGTAACGCCCCAATTTCGATTATTCCAATTTTTGTTGAGTCCTTTATTTAATTGAATGTTAAATTATTCTAGTTATGACTTTGGTGTGATAATATGCTTTTATGCTATGTTATGATGTATTATCTCGTTTGAGAGCGTTTTCGGGAATTTTGGGCTTAAGGGCATTTTGGTCATTTTATAACTATTAATGAGTTAGAGAAAATTAAAGAAGTAATTTGTAGAGGAAATTATTAGGAAATGAATTAAGTGTAGAAATTGAATTAGAGGAAATATTGTGTAGAAATAGAAAATAAAAGAAAAGAAATAGGAATAAGAGGAAGGAAATAGGAGAGAAAGAGAAAAAGGGGAAATAGAAAGAAAAAGAAGAGAAAGAAAGAGGAAGAGGGAAAAAGAGAAGAAAGGAGAGAAAGAGTGGAAATCATCAAGAACAAGAGCTAGATCATTTGGAATCCGGGTAAGGGTTAGAAACATTGTTATCTTGTTTATGTGTGTAGTTATGTATGTGTTTTCTTGTATGTTTACTTGTCTTCCATAGCTTTTGAGTTTTAGGTTGAAAATGAGAATTTTGTGAGAAATCGATACTTTCGCGGTTGGAAATTGACGTAAACGTGGTAGAATGTTTGTTGTCATGATGGGATTGGGTTCTGATTGATATATGTTGTTTTGGAAAATGTTTTGGGTTGAAAATATGGATTTTTGGGTTTTCAACAGCGCTGAAGGATTCTGAGTTTTCGCAGGTTCGCCTAGCGAACCATTCAGCGAAGGGTAGCGAAGGTTCGCTACGGGTATTCGCCTAGCGAAGGAGTGAGCGAAGGTTCGCTAGAGTGTTCGCCTAGCGAAGTTTGGGTGTTTTAAATGTTGGTAGTTGCTGCCTTGGTTCGCCAGGGGGTTCGCCTAGCGAACTTTGTGTCTGTTTTTATCTAACAGCTGGTTTGCTGGAACATTCGCCTAGAGAAGGAGCTAGCGAATGCTCGCGAGGGATGTTCGCCTAGCGAAGGAGCTAGCAAATGCTCGCGAGGGAGATTCGCCCAGCGAACAGTGCTGTTCGTGTAATTTTGTTTTCTGCATAACTTTTGATCTGTGATTCGGGTTGAGGCGTGGTTTGATGCATTAGAAAGCTTATAAAATGTTTCTTTTTATGAGGATGGTTTTGAGATTGTTAGCTGATTTAATTATGTCGGAAAGTCGGGAATAGTGTCATTTACCGACTTTTGTCGTTTTAAATGTGTATATTGGTTGTGTAACATACAACGTGGCATTGATATTAATGTGTATGCCTTGTATGATATTGTGTAATGATAATGCATGTGATGACATGTCGTGATGATAAAGTGTGGCCGAAAGTCAAATGAAGGTGATATGTTGTAATTGGTTTTATATGCATGTTTATGATTACATGTATGTGTGAAAATGAATTGCTTACGTGAAGTTCAATGTATGTTAATTGGTGGCCGTATGGCAAGAAAATTGCATTGTTGGATTGATTTCTAATGCATGAATAAAGATGGTGAAATAATTCATAATGATGAATTGTATGTGATTGTAAGAGATGAATGCATGACAATGTTTGTATACATGTATGCATTATAAGAATGTCATGAATCATTTTGTATGTGAAGCATAATGATTGCATTCTAGTGTGGAGGGATTCAAAGAGAATTCCGCTATGACATCGTGTGCCTATGTGAGGACCTAAAGCAGTGGTTATAGACGATCGTGTGCCTAAGGTGAGGACCTAAAGCGATCGCATCGTGTGCCTAAGGTGAGGACCTAAAGCGATCTATAAACGTCGTGTGCCTAAGTGAGGACCTAAAGCGACGGGTGAACATTGTTGGCCCGACGGGGTGTTACTTCGGTAACAAGCAATGGTTCCAATAGTTCCTGAGTGAACTAGTGATGAGTCGGTACCGCATATGTAATTGCATAGAGTCATTGTGTCGGTCTCTTGCATTTACATGAATCATGATTGCATTGTTATATGTGGAAAGTCATGATTGATTATTTGTGTGGAAAATGGTGATGTACATTTATGATAAATGTATTGTGCATGTTTGATATGCATTGATAAATGGTTGATTTTATGATTGAGCTTATGATAAGCCTTTGGGAATTGTTGTGCAATTGTGTTGGATGTAGTGAATTATAAATGATATGTTTTGTGTATAAACGTATGCATTGTATGAGAAGAGGTGATTATGTGCATGAATGATATGCTTGGGTTGTGATATATGTTATATAATGGAATTTGTGAGTAATAGTGTATGTGGTAATAAATGTGTTATGTGTATTTTTATGTTGAAATATATAATTATATGCATCGATATTATGATAATGTTTCTTACCCTTCTGCTGTTTTATAATGCTCTATGAGACATTGCAGAGTAGGTTGCTGAAGGTATTTTGTGAAGCTTAGGACTTCATTTCTTTAGGTCGGTCGGCTCTGATATGTAGCATCGGGTAGCTAGGATTACATGATTATTTTGTGATACATTTTGTATATGTATCTTGACTTGAATTGTTTAAGTAAACATGATTCCGTGTTAACGGATAGTATTTGATATATATATATATATCTATATATATATATATATATATGATGTTATTCGGTATTTAGAGTTTCTGCTTTTATTCTAAATATTGAGATGTGGGTGTAAGGACGAAGTTCCTATGTGCAAGTTACCCCACTGTTGCATATCTCTGTTGAGCAGGTGTTGATTGTTTTAATTTCACGTATAATGTGACATGCTTCTTTTATGCCATGCTTTGTAATTATACTCTGATGAAATTATTAATATATGCCTAAATGATTAATATGTGATTATTTGGGGGTATAGAAGGGGGTGTTACATTAGACTCGGGCTGCTGGTTCTCCTCTTTCAAAAGCTGGGCGTGCTCGTCACCAATGTTGAAGAAGTCCGAAGCAACTATCTTGCCATTCTCGACATGGCCCAAGAAGTTGGTACCCTCCGTGGAGATCTGGACCTCTGAGTTCACCAGCCAAAGTTAGGCAACAGTATTCTTGAACGACTCTTCCCCAATGGCGATGACATCGTCCTCTGCCCGTATAAGACGAGCAACAAGCTCGCCTCTAGTCCTCAACGCCTTCACCTCCTCAGGCTCATCTTCAGTCAGGGCCGCTGCAGCCTTCATCTACTCGATCAACTCCTCAGCAGCCTTCCTCTCCGCAACCAGAGTGTCGTTCTCCCCTCTTAGCCTAACAGCTTCTTCATCTGATTTCTTCCTCGCGTCGGTGGCAGCTTTGACCTCCTCCCAAGCCTTCCTCGCCGTTTCTTCCAGGGACGATATGGTCGTCTGGGCTTTCTTATGTTCAGACTCAGAGGAGGAATCCCCCTCTGCATACACGGCTGCCATCTCCAGGACAAGAACCAGCACAAAGGCATCCTGCGCCAGCATGGCCCTTTTGCTTGGACGGTCCATACCCTCAAGCTTGAGGGACTCTGCCCGAGGAATCACCAGGGACGTCCCCTCAAAAAATTTCTCATCATAAAGGCATGAGGGAAGTTCAAACTTGCCCTTCTCAGCCGCCCGACTGAGGTCCACCATCTCATAGACTCTGGTGCGCTTGAATCTCAAAGCCTCGAGCGCCGGAGACCCCTGGGCAGGTGAAGGAGCGGACGAAGAGCTCCCCGCAGTAGGTTGGGTAGAAAGCACATGCTGTGTAAATCGAGACTTCGAGGCGGCCGTGCCAGGCTTGCCCCTTGCCATGGCATTCTTTACCAGACATAACAAACATGTTAGCCACCGAGTAAGCTATAATTCGGACAAAATACAAAAGGCTAAAACTACCGAGTAGCTTAAAGGCGTCCGCATGAGTCTTGCACTCCAGAAGCGCCTTCGTATTAATATAACGGTACTCCACTCTCTGTCCGCCATCATCCTCAAAGATCGGGGCGCCTTTCTTCGCCAACACTTTGCAAGCCTGAAGGAATTAATGTACTTGACCAGCGTCTCGTAACCAGCTATATCCTGCTCGTCCAGCATATCCGGCTGGGCAAGATAATGGCCAGTTCCCCGAGTGAAGTGCCTCCCACTCCAACAAAAAAAGAACTTGAACACGTTGTCCGCCAACAATTTCCTATCCTCATCATATATATCTCGGCCCTCCTCGTCGGTCGACACTGCCCTGGCGTACGTGGTATCTTGGGCCGCCTCGGACATAGGCTCGATGACATAGAACCTCTCTTTGAAGGTCCCGATTGACTCCGAGAAGGGCTTGAACAATTTTCTTGGTTGCTTCAACGAGACCCAGCCATACCTCTTCCCCGAGACCTACCTTTAGAGGTGGAAGATAGTGAAGAACAAAGGCTTCGTAGCTTCTATCTTCAGGAACTCGCAAGTCAGATCGAAGGCGCGGATGAACGCCAACGAATTCGGATGCAGTTACGACGGGGCTATATCCAGATGGACGAAGATATATTGCTGAAAGTCAGTAAAGGGCAGCCTCAACCCTATTTCCTTGAAAGCGTACTCATACATGGAGAACCTCTCCCCGTAATCCGTGCGTATTCGATCGTCCTGACTAGGGAAGTGTATCTTCCACTCTTCCTCTGGCCCTACGTCCGTAAAGTCATCCCCGGTATAAAATGCGAAAGTAGACGCGTGCTCGGCTGGCTCCGCCACAGCCTATTCCTCTGCGGAATCTTGCTCGTGTTCCTCCCCAACTTCGCTAAGGGCGGTGGAGACCTCGGTATCGCTACTCTCCGAGGAGCTCTCCTCGAAAGAGTCTATGAGAATCTCTTGCTCAGGCTCGAGCGCCATCTCGATCACCTGAAAAGCAGAGGATAAAAGTGAATTCGACTACAAAATCAAATCCACCCTTTCACCGCTAGTCAAGTGAAAGGGCGCGCGAAGAGCCAAGGACGATGTCCCCGACCTACGTCCTAAATCAGATAACACAAGAGTCTCCCATGAGGAGATGCCCGGGGGCAACCTCTCATACGCTAGGAGGAACCTCCCCGACCTACTACCCAGTTTCCGTTTGAAGCTCCACCAGAAAATTCATGTGTTCATCGGAAAATTCATCAGAACACCATGAAACTGGGTAGCTTCACCAATGCACCTACGCCATCGTCGTGATAGCGCCAGAAACGGCCTAACCCTAGGGCTTCTAAGAAGCTCTGACGACCACATCAGCAGCAGGAGATAGCCAAGCCACCGTCTACCACCAACAGACGCCAGAAAAACGCAACAGTCTCACCCAAGTCTACCTAACTGCATGCATTCTAACTAAACAAAGGTGAAAAAGCTGGAAATAAAGAGGAATCAGGTAACTTACGTGGTCGCAGAGAGTTTGGAGAACCGAAGAAGATGCTCAAAGCTGCGTACGACGGCTGGCACGACGGTTGACGGCGGCGACGGACAGAATTCTCTGAGAAGAACAAAGAAGGAGAGAGAAGCAAAAAGGCAAATGAGTAGCTCTCCCTCCTTTATATACATTCTGGAGGCGCGTACACGAACACGCGCGGCTAGAGTTATCATCATGACACTAGCTTAGCCATCATTGTGCAGTTAATACTACACAAGGTTCGAGGCACATGTGGCGTCACGTCTCTTCGAAGTACCTCAACTTTGGTCTCCCCGCATACCGGGCAGCCTGACCAACGTTACATATCTCGCGGGCACTATCTCCCCCGGGCACCCAAGGACAATTCCGTCTTGTCGACAAACAACGACCTCTTCAGAGTTCCCCGGGGCTGCGAGCTATCCTTAAGTCATCACTCCCATGCTCAGGAGCAACGACTTGGGGGGCTCCTGTTCTGGACTGGCCCAATGGCTAGGCATGACCCAATCCACTTCTACTCCTAGAACGACCCAATTGCCTAAGTCAAGCTGAGGAAGGGCAGCATTTATCTTTCTGCCCTTTTACCGGGCACATGTGGACAGATGAGTCTCAAGGTCATCTGCTCCTCCCCATCATTTCTTCATGTTACGCACGGCTCCTTCACCCTAGAACAACCATGACGCATGTGCCCAGAACTACGCCCTTGTCCGTGGCAACGGCTGGTTTTGGGCACCTCTGCCCGTCATAAAGGCTAGTTTTTGGCAATTACCTATTCTTTAGGAAACGGTTATTCCGCCTCGAAAATAGAAACCATTGGTCACGCGCTGGGGGCATTATATAAACCCTCTCGAATGAGAGGGTCAGATATCCAAAAATCACCCTAAGAACTCATACTTTTGTACTTGCCCCTTTTCTCTGACCTTTTCTTACTTGAGCGTCGGAGTGCCTTGCAGGTACACCCCCTCCTCATCTCACACTCAGCATCCCAGACGTTCCTCTTGGCCCGTCATAGGATCTGATTAGCCTTCACGGTCACCTTGTAAAAGGAGGTTCGTGGGAAAATCCTTCTAAAAGCTCTCAAGATATATTGGGCACTCTTAAGATCAATTCTTAGGAAGAGGATTAGATCACTTTATTAGACTTAACCTCTATAAATTTATAGTGTCATTTCTCTTCCTTTATCTCTTTTATTTTCCACTTAATTTCTTTACTTTGAATTTTTACTGCTTATTTAAACGTTTTATTAAATGTTTTTAAACTACAATTTAATCAGGACCCTTCATTAACTAGAAGTTTGGAAGCATATCCCTTGATATTCTTACCCAATAATGATTGGAGCTTGGGTTGAGGGATCCCTAGTTTTAATAAGTTTTAGCACAAGCACAAACTACTTTCATCATGTCATGTCCCCGGCTACTCAGTTTGTGAGCATTTCTTCTGCAATCTTGTTTCCTCCTCCAAAAATAGTTCGTCAAGCATCATACGAATTTGACCTAGATTTTATAGCCTATATTTATTAAATCAAGGTTAAACTTGCACAATCCACAACAATGAAATTCAATAAAAAATACAATTTCTACAAGAATAAATTCATAAAAGAAAATGTCCTTTAAAAGTTGTTTACAAATTAAGTTGTGCTTCTTAGAATAAATGTCCTTTAAAAGTTGTTTACAAATTAAAAACTATAATAAAAGTTTTAAAATACTAACGCTTTTATTTAATTAGTTTTATTTTAGTAATATAATTTTTATCTTTATATATATATAATGTAGGATGTAATGATTTCCTATTGTTGAATGAGGTGTGGATATGTCCAAAGAACATGTGAGAACTCCTCTGTCCAGTTCTCCTTAGTTGTCTCAAGTTTTCGACTCAACCCTCTTAAAAGAATTCGTTTTGTTGCCTCCACCTGTTCGTTTATCTGAGGTGTTCAATTAACATGAAGTGTTGCTTGACCTTTAGGTCTTCCAAACACTGTCTCGTTATCCGTCAAAATAGATTGAGGAAGTCGATATCTAGCTAAAAAAATTCTCTTGAAAATTTTCAAAATGATTATGACAATGATCTTTTCTAAGGTCTCTGATTTAACCCGCTTGATGAAGTAATCCACCTCCACGGTCAGGAATTTTAACTGATACCGAGACAAAAGAAATTACCAAGGATGTCCATGTCCCAATGGAAGAAAGGCCATGGTAGCGTCAACACATGTAACTCAGATGGAGGGAGTTGTGAACATCTCCATGTTTTTGGCACTAGTCACACTTCTTCATATAATCCTTGGCGTTTTGGACCATAGTGTTATCCGATTATCCCTTCATGAACCTTTGCGATGGTGTACGCGACTTCTTCCCTTTTGAGGCATTTCAGTAGAGGGTTCAATAAGACTTTCCTACACAAAGTTCCTTCTAACATGGAATATGAGTTTACTCTTCTCTTTACGAGAGAGGCTTCGGCTAGATCAATGAAAAATGTTTCCAACTCGATATATACTACAATGGGTGAGATCCAGGAAAGTTGTGAGGGGACTTCTATTATTGCCATCGTTACTTTGGGAATTTTGATGCTCGGGCTCCGCAAAGTTTCTTGGATGAAAGAATTATTAACTCGAGAAGCTCTAGTGCTTGCAAATTTATAAAGGATTTTTGCTCTGGTATTATACTCCCTTGGGACGTGCAAGATTTTATAGGATTTGAATTTCTCCGACCTTTCTCTTGTCTGGGAAACATATTGTTGTAATAAAGGATTTTTGGTTTAAGTATCTCATTTGACCTGCAATACAACCAACTGGGAATCTGTTTGCTATTCGATGTTTTCCTCCCCAATTCAGCGACCAATGATACGCCAGCGAGAAGGCTTCGCACTCGGCTTGATTATTGGTAGTAGAAAATTCAAAACATATGGATACTTCAATCACACTTGTAGCCTAATTCTCCCAAATGAGACTAGCTCCACCTCCTTGGGTATTAAATGATTCATCCGTAAACACTGTCCATGTGTAAGCTAGCTCTGATACACCTAGAGTCATTTCTGCTATGAAGTCTACGAACAGTTGGGTATTTAAGTCTTTCTTGCTTCAGGGGGAGATCGGTCTGGATCACAATAACATATGCTAGAAAGTATCGTCTCAGCTTCCTGGATGCAATCACCAACACCAATGTTGCCTTCTATATCCTTTGATAATGGGTTATGTTCAGGAAAAGGCTTTAGAGATAAAGTATACATGACTCTAACTGGAACTGAGCTCCCGTACGAGGACGACATTAACCGCTTCAACGAATACGACCAAATAAAGGAATTAAACCTCTTCAGTGATCGGTCGGGATAAATTGGGTGGAGGACGTGAATTCCTTCTCACATTCTGGAGCCCACTTGAAATGTGTTCTTTCTTCAACAGCTTGTAGAACGACAAGGCGTGTGGAGTCGACTTTGACTAATAGCATTCCATTCAACTTCACCACCACTTTCTTCGTTGTTAGTTGATCTTACCGGTTGATCAGAACCTGAAGTGGGCCAGAGACTTCGTCTGCGATGTTGAGTTTCAAAGATGCGGAGAGGGTGTACCTGTAAGGCACTCCAATGCTAAAGTAAGAATCGGGAGAAGAAAAGGCAAGTACAAAGTGAGTATGTCTTAGGATGATCTTAGAATACCTGACCCTCTCTAATGAGAGGGTTTTTATAATGCCCCCGGCGCTTGGCCATTGGTCTCTATTTTCGGGGCGAGATATTCGTTCCCCAAGAATAGGTAACTTCCAGAAATTAGTCGTTGGAATGGGCAGAGGTGCTCGAAACTAGCCGTTGTTGCGGGAAAAGGCGTCGTGACTGTTTCTAGATGGAGGAACCGTGCGTGACGGGCAGAAGTGTGACGAAGGGCAGCTGATCCTGGAGGTCAGCTGGCCAGCCTTCCTCAGCAGAGGGGCGGAAGAGAGAAAACTTCCTTTTGCCCTTAACTGGAAGGGCTTAGGCTATTGGGCCGTTCTGGGAGCAGAAGTGGATTGGGTCATGCCTAGCCATTGGGCCAATCCGGAACATTAGTGTTCCCATATTGATGACTGTCTCACACTTATATGGGTTTTCTTTTATGCCTCTTTTTGTTAGATAAAAGCCTAGAAATGTTTTGACTATAACCCAATGGTACACTTTTCCGAGTTGAGCCCCATATTGTACTGACAAATTCTTCGGAATACACTTGTGAGATGCTTGTCATGTAGCTTATCTTTGTTGAATTTAATGATCATGTCATCCATATAGACCTCCATTATTTCACCTATCTTTTCATTGAAGATTTTGTTTATCGTCCTCTAATATGTTGCCCTTGCATTCTTCAGGACAAAAGGCATCATGTTGTATTGATAATTGGCTTGTTTGATCATGAATGTTGTATTCTCTCTATCTGGTTTGAACATGGGTATCTGGTTGTAGTCGAAGTATGCATCCATGAATGACAATAGTTTATACTCGACTGAACTATCCATTAGCTTGTCTATGTTTAGAAGGTGATATGAATCTTTGGGGTATGCCTTGTTCAATATGGTATAATCAACACACATTCTCCACTTCTTGTAAATGTTCTTGACTAACATGACATTAAAGATCCATTTAATGTATCTCACTTAGGAAATAAAGTTAGAATCAAGCAAGCCCTGATTTGTCTTCATAGTCGTTTTGGCCTTTTAGGGGAACTGTCGCCTTCTTCGTTGGGACACATATCGGGCACAAGGATCGATGTTTAATCTGTGGCACACCACACTTGCATCTATGCCACACATATCGTGGGGGGATATTGCAAAGAGGTTGACATTAGCTCTTAGACATTCAACGAGTCTGTTTCCACACTGGCCCATAAATAAGCTCCTATACAGGTTGACTGTATTGGGTTATCATCAAGTTGGAGAATTTCAAACTCGCCATCTGGAATTTTCCTAAAGGTTTTCATCTTGACCTCGGTCGATGAACTAGGCTCATTGTCCTGCAGGATTTCATTTTCCTATACAACAAGATCGACCATGCTTACTGCATCACAAACCTTCTTCCTTCCCTTCTCCGAAGCGACAATGCTTTCTAGGGGGTTCCTCAGTATTGCCTCGTGTATAAGGTGAGCTCCGCATAGGTTGGCTGCGATAACGACTGGTTTACCCAAATCGTTGTGATATTTCATCTATAAATGGATCGTGGAAACCACTACATTAAACACTTCTAGGAATGACTTTTCAAGAATGTCGTTGTAGACGATTTCACAGGGGACTACACAAAAGCACACGCACACGATCCTTTTGTTATTTCTTTCCCCAACGGAAACTTGTAGATCCATAGCTTTATATGGACGAGTTAAGGTATAATTGAGTGTCATTAGACTCCTGCCTTCACATGGTTTCAAATCTTGCTTGTGTAACTCTAGTTTCATAAAAATTCTGATGTGCATTAGGTCGCACGACTTCCATCATCAATGAGGATCCTAATACCGAGTGGTTCACTATGATGGTGGTTATGACTAGCGAAAGCGTTGCATTAGGGGTTCCATCCACCTTTTTGTGGACTCGAACACTAAATTTGGCATGTCACCTTCTCATTCTACGATTTCGTTGATTTGAGGAAGTTTTGGTGGAGGCTCTTTCTCCCCAAGAAGTCCATTGTTGATCGAATCAATGACGAGGATATAAGATGATCTCAGACTGGAATAACCTAAGGTGTTCTCAAAAACAACGTCATAAGTCATCTTTTTTCGTATTGGCATAACTGCTATAGCGATCATGACTTGAATAAGAATGATCTGATTTATGGAAATTCACGAGAATCAATAGTTGGTTTCCACATATGGCGGCATTGTTTCGTTACGAAACCAGAAATATTGGTGAACTAGTGAGATGGACCTTTGGGGCGGTGGAGCAAGTTTCTAATATTGCAACACAATAGGTGAACCTACAAGATTAGTGTTCTAACGCCCAAGTTAGTTAATGAATTCAAGGGGTCGATTGGGCTATGGTTAGAATCATGCCTCAAATTTCATGTGGGCACCTTATATATGAGAGTTGGTTAGAGATACCCAATGTTTCCCAGGGTGGATTGCGATAGGCCATCAGACTGTATCCAACGATAGTTAAAGGTCTTCCGTGTGGATCATGTGTGGGGCTCCAAAGTATGGTTTCCATGTACCCTCAACATCTTGGTGGGGGCGACTTCAGATTTATAGTTTTCAAAGGGAGTAACTATAACAATCCAAACTTTATTAAAATTCTTGAGTGTACTACTGTCCATGTATACAAGTTGTTATAAACATAAGCTACTAGAGTCACTCTCTTCATATTAATGTGCTAGCTCACTTTGTTTGTAAATATTTAATATTATAATTTCAATAGACAAATTTAAAACCACATCAAAACAATTATAAAATAATCATTTAGACTTATAGTTCTCTTTTATCTTACATGATGTGATGATTCTTTTTAGTAGAAAAAAATCAAAATTTATTAACAGTTTTCAAAGCATGGTTTACACATTTGAGACCAAACATGACATCTTTACAATGCTCCTATATTGAAATCTTACTGCCAAAATATGTTGTTTGCTGAGGCATGTTGAATTTTTCACATGTCTCATCTCGTCTACCGTCGATAACCGGACAATTTAAGAACAGTTGCAGCTTGATACAAGTCTTAGACATGCATGCATGCATGCATTAGTTTTCAAATTCTCTCGCCTCAATTTCCTTTCCCTGCTGAAGAGTTTCCTAAAGTTGCAAAAAGAATCTCAGTTATATAATAGAACAAATAAAGTTAACTTGAAGCTTAAGTTTTCAAGATTAGATTATTGGAAGTTACCAGTTTCAGCTTCAAATCAGAGATTGTCTTCTCTCTCTGATGAGAAAAAAACTTCAATGACTGAAAAAGCAGTAAGAAAATCAGTCTTGAATGTGAAATGAAAAAAATACAAATAAAGGAGAATGATGAATGCAAAAGAAAGCTATCACTTACTCCAATTCTCTGCATTTCAAGAGACCTTTGCAATGCTTTTTTTTTGGTTAGAAGATTTTTCGCGATCTTTTTTTTAGGCCGACTATAGTTCTTACCGCGGTATATAATAATAGCATGTCCCTCTTTTAGTTTATCAACCGAAACTAAAATTCCGCCACTCTCTCGTTCTATAAACTGTGCAGTGTAGATGACCCGACTGAGTAGTCTCTGCATCGTTATGACCTTTGCTACTTCTCTGTGTTTCCAATGCTGATGCAGTCCTTCCAATACACCGTCGAATATTCCTCGCCTTCCTGCGCTCATTGTTGAGTATAGCTTCTTAGACAAAGGCTATACAGACAAAAACGGATAGAGACGAATTCGAAATTCAAGAAGTGAAATTGGTTTACCAAGAACTAGGCAACTTCTCATCTTCAATCCCATCTTTCGGAAACATTCTCTTTCCTCGTCTGTCATTATTTCCAAGTCTATATCTTCTACAGAAGGTTTCCATGCAGCATTTAACTTCGACAATTCTATTGATGATCTCTCTATTTTCTTGTTAAGCTGCAGAAAACATATAATTAATTTTAAGAATGTATCAGAATCTCACAATGAAAAGCTTTATAACAAAGCGAAAAAATCGATAAACAAAATCTCACAATGAAAGCTTTACGCTGTTGCTCTTTCAATTCTTTCTCCAATCTATATATTTCTGCTTCCAGTGGAACGTTTAAATCTACATCGACTTCTTTTATGTTCTCATGCTTATTTCGAATTTCCATATATTCTGTTAAACTTCCACTTGTACTAGTGTCTTGTGGCAGTTGAAATTCTCCGATAGAAGAAAAGGCTTGAATTGCTTTCAATCGAGTAACTTCTTCATGAAGTTGACAACTTTTAAGCTCCAATTCTCTCCTTTCTACCAAATCTGCAACTCTTTTTGGAAGGAAATCTTTTCCCCTATAGAGTAATATATAAAACTTGTTGCGCAATAATAGAACTCCTCCGGTGAGACGCTGTATAGTAAAACATCAAAGTTATTCTCATTGGTTTCCCGATACATAAACCGAAACAAGCTAAAAAGCAGCGCAATCTGCCAATCTCTCACGACTATTGAACATAAAACATATATACAACATGAAATCCTTACCAATCACTCGAAATTAATAAAATCTAACTCAAAGCAACATGAAAACTCGAGCTCACATACATAATACTACCGACTAAATTTTCTATGAAACTTGCCTTCAGTTCGTTGGCCATTGTTTCATTGTCAGTATTCTGAACTCCGTACTTGATAGCAATTTTCACCATATGACTCTTGTGCCACAACTTTAAGATAGCAGCCGCTAAGCCTTGAAGTCCTCGGTTTCTTCCTTCATAATAAAGATCGAATTGCATCTATTTTTTAGCATCAAGCATAAAACAAGAAAATAAAAATCGATAAAATATTTTCAGCCTGATAAAGAAATTGAAGAACTTATTAATCAAGGAGGGTACTACCAAGAACAAAATGAGTTGGTAAAGGGTGCGAAATCTTTCTGAAGTATGTTAGTTCATCGTCAGTTAGTTTTACACTAGTATGAGGTGGACATAGCCTAAATGGGGGCTCAAATCCAGGAACCACTTCTGGAAGTAAGTCAGCATCAACCGGAAGCGGCTTGTTCATCCACCAATCAATGAATCGAGGTCCTAAGCCGTCCAATAATCTATCACATTCCCTCTCATACAATGATCCGCTGGTCGGTTGGTAATTCACATCACGGATGTCAGTTGATTGAGAATCCTTATGATCAGCATTCCTGCTCGGTATCTCACTTGTAGTTCGGTCGGATTCAACCAGGTAATGATCATATTTGGTGGCTGATTTCACCTTGCTCGTTTCATAAGACTTTGTTCTTTGACTAGGAACATAATCGGTATAGATCTTTGGAGAACTTTTAGAAGTCAACTGATAGTCGCAGCCTCTGTAAACCACAAGAGCATCCTTCTTACTCCATACAACCAAACCTCCAGTCTTTGTCTATTCAAACA
The DNA here is from genome assembly GCA_022829125.1 of Lathyrus tuberosus. Lineage (NCBI taxonomy): Eukaryota > Viridiplantae > Streptophyta > Magnoliopsida > Fabales > Fabaceae > Lathyrus > Lathyrus tuberosus. Next base: position 2,386,751 of record JALAZF010000446.1, read on the forward strand.
GGAAATGAACACTATATAGCCATCACATAACATGGAAGGATAACCCATATAGCACAAAACAGAATAATTTGATTGATATTTCATTTCTCTGGAGCACCCACATCTCTGAAAAAATGTGTGTCTGTGTCAGTGTCAAATTATTACCGGTGTCAGTGTCAGTATCGTGTTTCATGTGTATGTGCTTCATTATACTTTCTTATTACAAGATTCCATAAACAAAGAGATTAGATAAGAATGGGGAGAAAGAAACCTAACCTCAACAATTTCTCTTGCTCTATCCATATTTTGACATAAAGGGATATCAAATTTAACCATAGCAAGTTCATTTGTCCTCCAAGTCCTTCTAATTTCCTTCACAACATCATGTGTGACACCAGCTTTCTTAACCTTGACCCAAATTCTCATTTTTGCAGCTTCACCCCTTAACCTTTGAAGCAACGCCTTATCAACAGCCAAATCCGCACTAGTTACAATTTTTTCCTTTCTCACCTTCAAAAAATCAAATTTTTCATCCTTCTCCCATGGCATTCTACTCTTAGTCACAGCCTCCTCATTCTCCATCAAACTCTCCAAACAAGCCCCAAAGTTTTCAACTTTTTTAGAACCCATTTGAGTTTCAGTCTTGTGAAGCTTTTCAACTTTGTGGGCAATTTTCTTCAATGCTTTTTTGCCTTTAACTTCTTTACCGGTTAGAGATTTATCTGAAAGGTCGCGTTTTTCGACGTTGGAATTGGGGTGTGAAGAGAAATTAGGAAGCTCTTTGGGTTGGAGAAGAAGAGGAGCATTCATCCATGGAGGTGTTGGGGCTTTGAATTTGATGGAAACATCATCGTCATGAGAATGAGAGTTGTTGTTGGAAATTGGAAGGGAAGTGGGTTTGTGGTGATTAAGGTTGTTGTTGTTTTTGGGGTTTGAGGAAAACGATGAAGATGAAATATGAACAACAGAATATGAATAGTTAAGGAAGAGCATGATGATGATTATGTGTCTCTGATCCTCAATCCCAACTGCAGTGTTCTATTACACACCGGATGATGATGAAGCTATCTAATTTACATATCTAGTAGTACTACCACCAACCACTTCTTTTAGACTCTAACTCAAAAAATATATCAACTATCAACTATATATCTACTACTAAGTGCATGTTTGGTTCCACGTTTGCACTGTCCCCCACCTTGAAAAATAAAAGCTACAAAGTGTAGCTTCTGCCTCTAGACGCGCGTTTACCCCTCTCCCACCGTGAAAACAAACATGCCTTAAAACATACTACCACTTTCACTAAAATATCCTTAAATGTTTCATTACACTTCAAAAAGAACAAATATGTATTTAACAAATCAACTACCTCCTTATAATTGATACATACCACTAAACACGCTAAAGTACCCTTTAACTAAAATTTCATTTACACTAATCAAATCTCTTTTAGATAATTGACTAAATAATACTTCCTCCGTCCCAAATTATAAGACGTTTTGGGTTTTTCACACAAATTAAGAAACTTAATTATTATTTTATGGGAAAGACAAATTATGGATAACTTTACAGTAATGCCCCTCATAATTATATAGGAGGGAGAAATTAAAAGAGTTGAAAGAATAAATAATAATAAATATTTGAGGGTATATTGAGGAAGATGTCATTTATATTGCATTGGGAATGTAAGGTGACTTATAATTTGGGACAAATTTTTTTGGCAAAGTGACTTATAATTTGGGACGGGGGGAGTAATTCATTACCCAATTAGAGCAAGTCATATTGCCAAGTAGCAGAAGTTTTTTGAAATTCCCTTTCAAATTAGAAACATGCTTTTACCCGGGTAACAATACTCTCTCTCTCTCTTTTCGTCCAACATCTCTCTCTCCAGCAACACCTTCTTTTTTCATATCTCCTTTTTTAGACCTAACTCATCTCTCCTCTTACTTCTTCTTCCTTTCATCAATCTTCAATTTGTCACCGACCAAACCGAAGAACCCTTCAATCTCATCGAAAACTATGGTAAAGAAACGAAAGTCCATTGCAACAAGTTTCGACGAAGTGGGTTGAACTATGTATGCTTTCTTTTCGGTTTCTTTATGATGTTGTTTCTGTTTTTTATGTATATAATTGTCATCTTCTTCCTCATTTTCGTTAACAAATGACATGGCCACAGTTTCTGCACTCAAATTATTAGCATATTCTTTTTAACTTTCTTTGTTTTACCATGTTTATGGGTTTAGAACATTGATAGTTACTTTGGTTTGTTTGTGTTTTTCATGTCTTTGTGTTGTTGTTTGTGTTTGTCAGTGTTTTCCGTTGAAACCTTATATTCGTTGATTGTTTACATATTTTTGGTAGTTTGATTTCAACTATTTTGATTTGTTGACAGGTTTGGAATTTACCCCATATTTTGCATATTTGCTTACTCGGTTGTATTTTTTCAGATAAATTTTTTGGTGTGAAGATGGTGTGAATATGTTCATGTTCATTTCCTTCTTCCAGCTCCAATTTTAGTGTGAATATTGTTGTTCTTCGCGTGTGGTTTGCTTGCTCTATTTATTAAGATGCAGTTATCTACTACATCTGATAAAGATATTGATCCTGTGCGAGTTCATATTTTCAATTATCGCCTTCATATGTGTAACTTCTCCTTAACTTAGACAACCTTTCTTTTCATTTGCTTATATTGAAGATGATTTACAGTGGTATGTTATTGTAGATTTAAAGACATATTTCAAGAGGTATATGAAGAAAAGTGACAATAAAAGTTTGAAGAACACTCAATATGGTTTGTTTTCATGGTTGACATTTGAGTGACTTTAAGTATGAGCATGAGCTAATTGATGACATGGTGGCATATGCACTCAAGAGTGGAGGTGGATATGTTTGGGCTTGTCAGAATTTTTATGGCGACGTTCAATGTGATTTACTTGCTTAAGGTAATATAGATACCTTATTGTTTATATTGAAGCATGATGATTGTATCTATAATGTCAGTCAGAAGTAAGCTCCACCAACATTCCTGATTAGTTGTTACTTAAATCTTGAAATTTGTATGTCTTGGATTATCAGCTTTTGTAGTCGATTATCCTTATGAATGTGACTGTTCTGGCGTGGTTGTTAATTTTGTTTTCTTTAGTTGAATGTATTTGTGAAATACAAAAGAAAGCATTTAAAACTATGTATTTAAAAAAAGTTCAATAGAGGTCACTCTATTTGCAAGGAAAATTTTCAATGTTAGGCCAATATTTGTTGTGTTTTTTCTTGTCTGGATGTATATAATGAGTCATCTTGGTTTTCTCTCTGACTTTATTGGCTTACTCATATATGGTGGAAACTGCTATTGAGCTTCCACATGCACATGTTATTGAGCTTCTGATGGCAATTTTTATTCTTGAATGAGATCTCGAGTCATGGAGTATAAGGTTTGCTCGTCAACAAGAACTTTTCCCTTGCACCACTATACTCAGCATAAAAACTTTAGATTCCATGAGATAACCATATATTTTCTTTTCAGAAAATAATGTTATGTTTCTTGAGTTGCAGAATAGTTGCACTTCATCATGGTTTTGACTAAGCTGATTTAATGTGTGTGGATCATAAATGGCTTGAAATTCCAGTAATAGTGAAAACCAAATCAGTTGACTCACAATGTTGCTCGGGCATTATTTTTTGGCGATATGGAGTTTTCTTATAGTATTAAAAAAAAGCTGGTGATTGTGTTTCTCAGTTCTCATGTGATTTTGATTACTTATTAATGTAATTGCTATTATGTGTTTAGGATTATTGGTTTTGATCATAGGAAATTTGTGCTTACACATATTCCTTCTGAAAATGAGTATCCTGAGAATATTATGATTAATGGTAGGGTAACCATGTATCACCTCTTCTCTTTTGCCTTGCATAAGAAGTTTTGAGTATAGGCATCTCCCAATTTATTTTTTCCACCAAAATCACGCATATGAATGGAACTAGAAATGTGATTGTGCCTTTCCATACTTTATATGTTGATGACATAATGTTTTTTTTTGTAAAGGAGACATTAGGACTATTAAAGCAATTGAGAAACTTTTGGATAGATATGCAGCTTGTTCTAGGAAAATGTGTAATGCTACCAAGTCCATTATCTATTCAAAGGCAATAGCAATGCCAAAAATTTGCAAATTGCTTCTTTGCTTAGCTTTAGTATAAGTGTCATCCCTTTTATTCATCTAAGAGCACACATCTACATAGGTAAGCCGAAAAACTAAGCACTTCCAATTCATTATGGATAAAATTAAGAACATGTTATGTTCTTGGAAAGCCTCTCATTTATCTATAGCTGATGGAGTTCAACTTATCAAGCCCGTTGTTCATAACATGCTTATTTATTGCATTCAAATCTAATGTCGAGTTAGTTTGATCAAAACCTTTGAAACATGGATGAAGAATTTTATATGTAATATAGATATTAAACAAAGGAAGATTATGATAATGGCATTGAGTGATAATAAGGAAGATTATGATAATGGCATTGAGTTGTTATCACATAAGATGAGAATTTCCATTATACTACAAGGAAAACTTTGGCAAGATCAAGTATCAACGGTCTGTAAGGCAGAGTATGAAGTTGTCATTCTTTGGCGGCATTGGAGAAAGATTGCTTGGAGACAAAGTTGAGTGTTGTCCAATATACGCTCAGTTAATGGCAATCGCTCGAACAAGAAATCGGTGGGATCATCAGAGGAAATTATCGTTTGATAGTTCTTTGTAATCAAAATGATGTAAACATTTGATCATCATAGTGGAAGACCGTGATTATGTTCCGATGACATCATCCATTGAAGAGTGCATCTAGGCAAAGCAAGGACGAATGCTAAAACACTATATATCCTTTTTACTTTACAAGCATTCATTCATTCATATTTGATGTTGCATATTTGCAAGATTGCAGTGATTGTATACCATATAAGTTAGATTGTGCTTATAACAATTTAGTGTATAAGCTTAAGTTTGTGGTGTATCAATCTTAAGGAATCATCATGAAGTCAGTTATGCATTGTTAAGAACATATAAGTAATGTATTTTTAAAGTGTTTCGTTTAAAGCGACTTTGGTTTTCATGTAAGTGATTTGCACTAGAAGCAATCAATCTCATGGTAACCTCATGTACTATTTCCTATGACATTGATTCATTGAGAGGCTTCCAAGCTCTCGTTTTTGTGTTTTACTTCCGCGCTTCTTAAAATCTCCGATTTCGTTTCATGGGACCTAAAAAGTTTTTCAAATTGTCTAAAGAGATTTTGGGTCTATTCAACCCCCTTCTAGACATTGTTGTTCCCATATTCTCACACAACAATCATATTTAGACAACAACTTCTCTTTTAATATCTAGAAATCAGATTAGGCAAAAGTGAAATAATAAACATAAAAAATAACATCAAACAATATCATAAACATTATAACGAAGAAAAAATAGAATAGATGAGAGATTAGTGAAGATGAAAAAGAAAGAACATAAGAGATGAGAGATTAGAGAAGAAGAGGTGCGATAAAAATGAAATTGAAAGAGAGAACGGTAGCATAAAAATAAAAAGGTGAAAAAAAGAATATAAGAGAATAAAGATTAGAAAATAAGAGACAAGATGTATCTTTCGAAGAAAACACAATACTGTTAGGAGAGATTTAAGAAAACTGAAATTGAAACCCTAAATGTGAGGAAGAGAAAATAGTTTGTAATCGTAAGTTTAAGACACAATAGGTTTAGGTTTGGGTTAGACGTGAGTTAAGTAAAAATTGGATTGTAACATAATACAGTTTGTTTTGTTTTACAAAACACAAATCGCAAACCAAACTGAACCGCACAATTTTATTAAAATATGGCCCAAACATACCTGAACTTAATTCAATTTTTTGCAATGTTCAATTTCATTTGATTTGATTTGCGACTTCAGTTTTGAATGCCCTTACTTGAGCAAATATTTTCTTTACTTAAAACATATCCTTAAGAACACTACAGAAAACAGAAGTGTATGGCGCAACATTATAAGCTCTAAGGAGGTGGTGATTGGTGGGTCTAAGTGGAGAATAGGAAATGAAGAAAAAGTGTTTATTGGCAATGACAATTGGATTCCTATTATCCCTGGTTTCAAAACTTTCAAACAGGCTTGTGAGTGGATTCTAATAACAGGGTTTGTCAGTTGATTGACCCCTATTTGGGCTTATGGGATTTACAATTCCTGAGGGCCAATTTTGACGCTCATGATGTGTCCCTTATTAGCAGCATTCCATTGTCCAACAGACTTCCCGAAGATAATCTAATTTGGCATTTAGAGGAGGACGGTGATTATTCAATTAGGTCGGCTTACCATTGGCTGGGAGAAAGACGGCGCGCAGGCAGTCCAAGTTCATCTAATGGTGGAAGACACAATGTCTAAAAAAATCTTTGGAACGTTGCAGTGAATCTGCGGGTCAAGAACTTTGTGTGGAGATTGGCGAAGAAGATCCTCCCAACCAAGAGCAATCTGCGTAAAAAAGGTATATCCATTGATGATCCTTGCCCTTTTTGTCATGTTCTTTATGAATCATCCATTCATCTCTTCCTTCGTTGTGATTTTGTCAAGATAGTCTTCATCGTTTTCCCTTTAGGAGTGCGTATTCCTGCTGAGGGTGATGTTCTTGATTGGTTAACTGATGTTCTGTTGAGTAACAATGTGGTTGTCGCCCAAACGGTGTTAATTGGCTTGTGGAAGATTTAGAAGGCTAGAAACAACTTGGTCTTTAACTTTGTAAATCCCAATCCTTGCATTATGGCTGGTGAAATATGGGACACATTGGAGGAATCTATTGTTGTGTATCGTAATGTTGCTAATAAGGGCCTTGGATATGGAATGTTGCAAAGGGATAGGAATTCCTGGGTGATCCAATCTGATGCAGGGTGCTTCGGAGATGACATTGTGACTCTTGGTTGTGTCATCAGAGACCCCACAAACAATGTTTTCATGGCAGCCTCCGAACAGATTTCCAACCATGTTGATGCGGCCACGACAGAGATTTTGACCATTAAGTGGTGTTTGCAATTGACAAAGAATTTCAAGCTGGATAACTTCATCTTACAATCGAATGCTCTTGAGATGGATTGTATTAACGGTTATGATTTTAGCGTTGCCTTAGATCATGTTGTGCTTGATTGTAAAACACTTGTTAATGATTTCTATAATGTAACTCTAATATTTATCAATAGGGTCTATAATATGATTTAGATGCCCACTACATGGTGGGAATTGAAAAATCCTTGAAATCTAGAACTCGAATTGGCCATATTGGCCATATTCCTAACCTGAGTGTTCCCCTTGTAATTCCTCTTTGGCTTTTTTTTAATCAAATCATTTGTTTGCCCCCCCCAAAAAAAAAAACAGAAGTGCCGTTTACATATCGCTTACGTAGGAACGACACTTTGTTGTCGCGTGTATCAAATTCTTATCCATTTTCCCTTTCGCTTCAACACTAAACCAGTTAACAGAAAAAAACACACCCATCTTCAACTTCTCTTTCAATTTCAATTTCAATTTCAATTCAATTCAATTTCACCATCTTCTATAACCAATCAACGAAACCCTAAAACCCCAAACCCAAAAAAATGCTTCTTCAAACAAGAAACTTCACCGCGCCATGTTTCACACCAAAAACACCAACTCCTACTACTAAAATCTCTACTCACCCTTCAAATTCAATCTCATTTCGCTCAACAAAGTGTTCAGTTTCAACCCCATTGGAACTCAAAACCGATAACAAGACTACCAAACCATTTCCAGCCGAAGTATCCAGAACCATTATGGATTTAGCCACGGCTGGCACGCTTTCTACTTTGACTCCACAGGGTTGCCCAATTGGTATTGGGGTGCGATTCGTCGTTGATTCTGAAAACGGAAACCCTTTTTTCTATTTCAATCATAATTCTATTCCCACTGCCAATCACAAGATCGACACCCCTTCTTCACTTCATGTTAAGGTATTTTTCTATTGAATTGTTTGGAACAAATGGAATAGTTGAATTGAATTGTTTTTTTTAATGCATTGTATGTGTTTGTGTTTTTGTTTGTACCAGTTTTTGCAGTCGGGATTGCGTACACCTCAGTGCACACTTCAAGGAACACTTACCAAACCGCAGGATCCAGCTTTGATCAAAGTGAGTGGATTCGGATTGATGCCAATTATTTTCAAATTAAGTTCGATGATGTGTAATCAATTAGTATTAGTATAGGTACACATGCAAGGTTATTTTCAAATTGTGATTGTAATGAATCATCGATTTAGTAGCTGAAATTGAAATTGTAGGCGTCGATGAACAATTTGATCTCTTAAATTAACATAATTTAAATATGATCCATAATATAGAATACATTAGTTTTAACCAAGTGGTTTGGCTCAAGTGGTTAATGAATTTTAGATAAAGTCAAATTGTTTGGAGTACTCCTTGGGCGCCTTGGGCGAGTTTTGCTCATCTCCTGGTTAAATTGTAGATTACCATAGCTCATTTCCCTTGGAAACCAGAGGGTTAAGACAAAAGTATTGCATTAGTTCTTCTTGGACAATTGCAGAGACTAAATTGACTAACTCAATGTGATTGAGGGTTTTCAACTTTGGAATCATTTTAAAATTTTGTTAATTTTAATTATAGAGAATTTCAAGGGCAAAGTTGCTGAATTATTCATTGAAATTATGAACGCATTGTTTGTTATCTTGACATTATGAAAGAATCAGAAAGATTGTTGAGAAATGTGGCTGATGTTTGACAAATGTGGTTATGAGGAACTCAAAAAGCCCGACCTTGTGACCTCAATTGTAATTGCATACAGAAATTTGTAACCGTCTAAATTTGTGTATTCTGTTTATGTTTGTTTAATCAAACCTATACTGCCACTCTGCAGCGGCTTGTTTCTTTGTGGAAGAAGAGGTTCGGAGAAGAAGTTGATCAAGATTTTATGTATATTATTGATGTAGATATGGTGCTGCATTTGGATGACTTCCAGGAGGTTGGGACCCGACCCTTCACCTTTTTAAATCATATTCTAGCCCATACTACAAGTATACTAGTACTAAGATTTCATGCTTTTTAACCTTACACAAGTTGGTTTCTTATATAAGCTGGCCATGTCCCTGTGTTTTCAGGACGGTGTCTGGTTCAGCTCTTTAGACTACGAAGATGCTCAACCCGACCCCCTTCGAGAATTTGCTGAGAGTTTAGTAGCTGAAATTAACACCAATAATATGGAAGACATCACTCGCTTTTGTAATGTCTATGTTGACTTGGATTTCCAGGTACTTTTCATTTCAGTTTTTTTTTTGATGGATCTGAATTTGAGATTTCACAGGCTTGCCCTAGTTAGCCTAGCTTTTGTCTCTTTCATTTCATGCATATTATCAACAACAACAAAACTTTGTCCATTTTTTTTCTTCATTATCCATTGATTTAACTAGTACACCTGATGCATCTGTGTAGCATTTTCTTTATTCATTCATGTCCTTTTGTGACTGCTAAATAAAACCTAACTTCAAAAAATCATTGGGGACCGATAAGTTAGTTTTCAATGTATTTGATTTCCCATTGTAGGTCTCAGAAGCAAAGATGATATGGGTAGATCGCTTGGGATTGGATATGCGTTTGTTTTCTCCTAACAACGGTTTATTTGAGGTCCGCATCCCTTTCCCTAGAGAAGTCACCGATGAAAAAGGGGCCAAGTCAACATTTAATTGTATGTCACAATTGGCTTGGGAGGTAGAAAGAAACTTCCATCCTCTGGATTTTGAGAAGGTTACACAATTGAAACGCATAAAGTCATGATGCTCGAGTTATAATATTTTTGCACAACCACTTACCAGTTTCGTCAAATATGCAAGGTGAAGCTTTGTAATTTTTCAAGAATGTGACAATTTTTTATGATGTTTGTATTACGTGATGATTCATTTGAGGCTTGATGTTGAGATCAATTTGAAGACTTAGCTTGACTAAGTTTTGCAAGGTTTAGTTTTTGGCTTTTGTCTAGTCTGCTGCAAGGTTAATGAGAAGATATTAAACCTGTTGGCCCTTGTGCCTCAAATATTGGATTGAAAAATGATACACTCTATTTGTAATTAGATTAAGACCAACAATAAAACTCTATACAACATAAACATAAACCCTAATATAAAATTACCAATTTAATTACTTCAAACCTGATAACTATATGTGCAGAGAGATGAATCCTGAAAATTTTAGGATGTGGAGGCTGAATCTATCATCTATTATATACATAAAAACAGAGATTCAAATTAGATTGCAACACATCACATCATCACTTTGTGTGTCACTTAATTCTAATATTATCATGTAAAAAGTAAAAATCCTAAGTGGCACCTCTAATATGAACTCCTTCATTTACGTAAGATATTTTCAAACTTTTAAAACAAAGACTCGAATTAATTCATCATTCATTTGTGTAGTTGCATTTTGCTCTTCACATATTGTAGCATCAAATATTGTTTAGAAAACTATTCATGTGCTCTCTTAAAAAATCTATTCATATATTTATGAGTTACAATTCACATCATTTCAAAAGTCACGAGTTATTCCTTATTCACCGCTCTTTCATCATTAATAATTGTAATTGCTCTTGTTTTCTAATTTTACGATTAATGGTTAGAGGATTTTGGAGGGGGAGAAGAGGAAATATTTTAAATTATGCATGTTTGGTTTAATTTTTTAGGAGAGTAGGAAATTGGAGGTAATCAGAATACCTCTTTGAGCATTTTTTAGTTCTCTCCAAATGAGAGGTTTTTGGAGAGAATGGGAGGGAAATGAGTTATGCTAAAATCTATTTTTATTATATTGACAAAATTACCATCACTTTTTTTATTAAAATTTTATAATGTCTTTATCAATATTATATGTTAACTTTTGTCATCTTAATAGAACTCCTTCATATTTTTTAACAGCACCTTTATTATTTTTATCATTAACTAACGGGATACTCGTGCTTTCGCACGAGTACCGGTCGTGAATGCGCATTTGTTTATCAATAATAATTTGGAATCAACATAAATTGATTGAAAAAACTAATATAATCTAATATATAAAAAAACTTTAAGTAATTATTAAAAACATAAAACATAAATTAAATGTATTTAATTTGTATATAATTAATGCATATTTTTGTAAAAGCCCAAGTCGAAGAAATTCATCCAGTCCCTCAACGGGATGCTCGCATCACTATCTCGTTTCGTGGCCAAATCTGCCCAACACGCCTTACCGTTCTTCAAACTCCTCCGCAAGGAGGCAGCGTTCGAATGGACCGAGGAATGTGACAAGGCTCTTCTCCATCTAAAACGAGCACTCTCGGAACCACCCGTTCTCTCTCACCCGGATAACGGCGAAACTTTGTACTTATATCTCGCTGTAGCAACCGAGGCAGTAAGCGCCGCTCTTATCCGCGAGACGCCTGACGGACAGAAGCCCATATATTTCACGAGCAAAGCACTGCAGGGACCAGAGTTAAGGTACCAACAAATAGAAAAAGTGACTCTGGCCCTCATCAACGCAGCTAGAAGACTGAGACACTACTTCCTAGCCCACACGATCGTGGTTCGAATAGATCAACCCGTAAAGCAGCTGCTGGGACGGCCAGACATGGTCGGCAGAATGCTCAAATGGTCGCTTGAGCTGTCTGAATTTGACATCCAGTGTGAAAGCAGAAAAGTCCTCAAGGCCCAAGCTCTAGCTGACTTCGTCGCAGAAATGACGTTCGCAGACTCCCCCACTTGTGGAGCGCGCAAATGGACCATTTTCGTAGACGGGGCCTCCAGCTCGGCAGGGAGCGGTGCGGGCATCATACTGGAAAGCGACGAGGGAATCATCGTTGAAGTATCGTCCACCCTGTCCTTCCCCGCCTCTAATAACTAGGCCGAATACGAAGTTTTCCTCGCTGGATTACGCTTGGCCGATGACCTGGGCGTAGAAGAAGTCGTCATCTGCACGGATTCGCAACTCATGGCCCTTCAGGTCCAAGGAGAATATCAAGCCAAAAACGACAACCTGGCCGAATACTTAGCCCTGGTCAAGAAGGAAATGGTGAAGTTAACAACGACAGAGGTGAAACATGTTCCCCGCGAACACAATGTTCGGGCATATGTGTTGTCCAAACTAGCCAGAACAAAGAAGAAAGGCGGAAACAAGTCCGTCATACAGGAGGTTCTTCCTCGACCCAGCATCGAGAAGGCTTTCCCGACCCTCGACGTACAAGTGATCAGTGACAGCAATTGCTGGATGACCTTCGTTTACAACTACCTCGCCAAGGACGAACTCTCGTCCGACCCCAAAAAGGCCAGCGTAGTTAGGCGAAGGGCCTGCTCTTATGTCATGGTCAAAGATAAACTCTACCGGCGAGGATTCTAAATCCCGCTGCTCAAATGCGTCGAGGAAGAAATGGTCGCCCATATCTTGCGTGAAATCCATGAAGGAATCAATGCCCAACATCTTGGGGGAAGGTCCCTTGCCCGAAAGGCCCTCCGAGCAAGGTACTACTGGCCAACCATGCAACATGACGCCAAAGAACACGTGAAGAAATGTGATAAATGCCAACGGCATGGGGACATGCACCTGGTGGGGCCTGGACATCCTAGGACCCTTCGTGGTAGGATCAAGCCAGAACAAATACCTAATAGTAGGCGTGGACTACTTCACAAAATGGATAGAAGCGGAGGCTCTAGCCAAAATAACTGCCCTTAACATACTGCATTTCTACAAACGAAACATCCTCGCACGTTTTGGCATACCCCAAGCGATAGTCACGGACAATGGGACGCAGTTCACAGACAGGAAATTCCAGGACTTCGTCGCCCAACTGGGCATGAAGCAACACTTCGCATCCGTCGAACATCCTCAAATAAACGGGCAAGCTGAAGCAGCGAGCAGAGTCATCCTTTGAGGCCTGAAACGAAGGTTGGACGAAACAAAGAAGGCTTGGGTCGAGGAACTGCACAACGTCTTATGGGCATACCGCACAACTCAACACTCTACAACCGGGGAAACACCCTTTCGTCTAGCATACGGGACCGAGGTCGTGATCCCCGTCGAAGTTCACGTGCCCTCTAGACGGACAGAATCACCCCTAGACGAGGAAATGAGCGATGGAGCACTAAGGGAGGAACTCGATCTCGTCGAGGAAATCCGAACATCAGGGGCTACGGGCACCATGAAACAACTTCCTCCGTCGCCAAACGACGACTTTACGTTAGCTCCCCGGAGCCACGAGTTGTCCTTAAGTCATCACTCTCATGCTCGGAAGCAACGACTTGGGGGCTCTTGTTCTGGACCGGACCAATGGTCAGGCACGGTCCAATCCACTTTTGCTCCCAGAACGGCCCAATCGCCTAAGTCCAATCCGCAAAGGGGCAAAAATGACCTTTTTGCCCCTCCAACCGGGCAAGAACTGCGCTGCTCCTCCCCGGAATTACTGCTCGTTTCGCACGGCTTCTTCACTCCCCTAACAGCTAAGGGCATGTGCCCAAAACTACACTTATGCCCGACACAATGACTAGTTTTGGGCACCCTGCCCGACACAACGGCTAGTTTTGGGCAGTTACCTATTCTTCGGGAAAACTGTTATTTCGCCCCAAAAATAGGACAGTTGGCCACGCGCTGGGGGCATTATATAAACCCTTTCACTTGAGAGGGTCAGGTATCAAATATTCACCCTACGAACTAATACTTTGTACTTGCCCCTTTTCTCTGACCCTTTCTTACTTGAGCGTCGGAGTGCCTTGTAGGTACACCCCCTCCTCCTCTCCATACGCTCAGCATCTCAGACGTACTTGGTGGCCCACTTCAACAGGATCTGATCCAACCTTCACGATCAGCATTATTTTGTAAACACTTGTTCATGTTTGAATCAATTAGGACAAAAACCACAAAAGTAAGGTGTTTTCCATTGTTCACCAAAAGTAGAGGAATTCAAGTAATTGTTGTTTAACTCGTATAGTTCATGTTTAATCTTGCAAGCTTGTTTTAAATTTTGGAAACTTAGAAAGGATCAAGGCATTTTTTGTGTACTACGAGAATAACCACCATTCCAAAAAGACTACAATTCACCTTGTTAGTGTGCGCACATTAATAACCCCTCTTGAGCCTTACAAAGAATTTTTTTTGGAGAATGAATCAATCAAGATCCCAACAAATTATTAACCTTGAGTGAAGAAAATTTTTGCCTAAAGAGAAAGAAATGTTGAAAGTTGGGGAGAGTTGTTTCATTGGAGAAAAGAGGAAAAAGAATAAGTGGTACAATGCATTCTATGAAAATAACACAAAAAGAAAGAAAGAATCAAGAAAAAGAAAGGAAATGATGCATTGTAAGAAAAGAAATGAAATGATGGAAAAGAATGTGAGAATTAAGCAAGAATAAATTTTTGAAAAATTAAAATGCTCTTCATGATTTTTACCTGTTTTTGTTCAATGGTCTTGTATATATTATCCTTTGTTGTTAACTCAAGCCAAGTTACAACCATAAAAGCCCTTAGTGATATTTGTTTCCATGGTTTTATAATAGCTTGTTGAGATGAATGCATGAATTATTCTGGATGTGGCACGATTACTTGTGAGAGTGTTTTGTCCCTTGTAAATATGTGTACATAGTGCTCATGTATATTATAATGAGTGAATTAGGTGATTCAAATTGAATTTGTGGGTACTTGATTTTGTATTGTGTGATGTTTGTGTTTAGAACTTAATTCATAATCATGTTTTGATTATATGCAAGTGATTGAGAATGTGTTGTGCGTGCGATTGTTGAGTTTGAACCATGCATATTTTTCGGTTGATTTGGTGTTTTGAAAGTTTTCTTGTGGATTTTGAATTTTACCTTTGATTGAGGGCAAACAAAGATGCAAGTTGGGGAGAGTTTGATAGGTGTCAAATTAGTTTTCGTATTCATTTGCGGCACTTTTAAGCTCTTTTCCATGCTTCTGATAATGAAATAGCTTATTTAATAAGTGATTCTTGCATCAATGTACATATTTGGTATTTTTAATGTGTTCCCTAGTTTTTCAGCATTTTATAGCAATAGGGTGCAACGAAAGTCGGGAGAAAAACTGAAGAATCAAAGAAATTCGCGTGTCAAGGAAAAGATCATCTTCGGCCGGCGAAGAGGAAGCAATGGAATGGTTGTTTCGCCCGACGAAGGCAAGGCGAAGCATTAGGCGAAAGAATGTTGAAATTCCAGTAGCTACTAGAATTGGTTCGCTGGCAGATTTGCCAAGCAAAAGGGATTCACCCGACAAGGCGTTGTCTCGCCCGGCGAATACAGATATTTTCCTCAGCCTACTGGCACTGTATCTGGCACGTGGCTTATTTTAATGGTTTCGCCCGACGAAGCTTATAGCTCACCCGGCGAATTTTCCTGGACAAAAAATGTGTAAATTGGCACTTATTGCTATTTTTGGAGGAACTTTTTGCTTTTGATAGAATTTGTTTAACCTAGAAAACACTTATGTGGAGAAAAAAGTCATCTTCATATTTACCTAGAAATCAAAGCTTTTAAGCTTTAATTTTTTATCCTTTCAAGTTTGATGCTCCAAAAGCTTTGTGTGTTACTTGTTGCTCAAGCTACCATGGTTATGCAATCGTTACATTACGAAACAAAAACAAACATATTTTATGTTCTATGTTTAAAACAATTCTAACTGTAGAACGGCGGTAGTATCAACCAATCCCTGTGGAAACGATAACAAAAACCCCCCACTAATACTATTTCAACAGTAAGAAAAATGGTATGAGTGGTAGGAAAAGGAGTATTAATTGGTAAAATGTCCAATATTAGTGTTATCAAAATGTCTCAATTGTACCAATTAATAAAAGGTCAGAGTCAGATAATATTAATTAAATCAATCTAAGCTCGCTAGTTACTCTAATTATCCCAACTGATAATTCTCATAGCACATAGGAACTTATTTGATCTCAACTAATATTATTCAGAGCACTTTAGAACAAAACAGGCTATTACAAACATAGAGTTATCATCACTTGATGAATCACTTTCGCTCTCCCAAGTGGCATGATTTCTTCTAGATTTTCTAGACGATTTGTGACTGCCTCTTTCCTTTTCTTTCTTGATTTAGGACACTCCGACTTAAAGTGACCGGATTCACCACAATTGTTACAAGTACTTCGAGACTTCCTCTTTTTGTCCTCATATTTTTTTGAGGAACTTGATAACCTTCTTCATTTATCATAGTTTTTGTCGAGATATTTGTTATCATGTTTCAACATGTATTTATTAACCCTCTTTATAAATAATCACATATCTTCTTCACCGGATTTATTGTCATCTTTAGATTTACAATCCCTAAGCTCATTATTTGGGGACCTTGAGCTAGAAATCTTTAGATCTATGTATTTCTTCCCTTCTTCTTTGTCTTTTCCTTTCTCCTTCTTCATTTTCTTTTCACACTATTTTTCGTATTTTGCTAAGCAAATGAGCTCTTGCTCACGCTCTTCCAACTTACCAAACAAAGCTGTGAGATCAAGCGACTTAAGATCATTTGCCTCCTTGATGGCGGTGACCTTGGGCTGTTATTACCTACTTAAACATGATTTGAAACATGATTTGAAACAATTCAAAACTTTGTTAGTACCAAGTTGATTTGAAACATGATTACCTAGCGCATTTAATCGATTGATAAGAAGTGTGAACCATTTTGGCATATCCGCAATGGTTTCACCATGCTCAATACGAAACAATTCAAACTCTTGATTTAATGTGTTGATCCTAGCTTGTTTGACATCATTAGTACCCTCATGGGAAATCTCTAATGCGTCCCACATAACCTTGGCGGTCTCACAATGAGAAACACGATAAAACTCATCAACACCCAAAGCGGATATGAGAATATTTTTCACTTTCCAATCATGTGACCACAATTTCCAATCATTAGAATCCCATTGTGTTTCCGGTTTAGGTACGATAACACCTTCATTGGTCATTGTTAATTCATTCGGACCATTTTGAATAATGTTCCATATACCTTTGTCAACGAAGTTGACTTGAATACGCATAAGAGCTTTCGAATAGCCATAATTTTTGCCGGTGAAAATTGGTGTTCTATTGTACGCTCCCTTAGGTTCGGTAGCCATTCTTCTAAAAAGTAAATCTCAAGCACGTAATTAATTGCAGCTCTTGATACCATTTGTTATACGATAGACTTCGATCTAGAGGGGGTTAATATATCACAAATTTAAAAACATAACTTTTGCCAAAATTTGATTTTTTAAAGTTTTATGGTACAACGGAAACAACTTGAATCAAATCGTCTAACCGAACCTACAATCGAAAAGCTCAGATATGCGTAATGTAAACCTATGGAATGATAATGAACACAAATTGTTCAACAACGATTAACTCACAGATCAATCGAATGCAAAGCTATTCGTAATGCTTATTTCCAATGAACACAAAGCAATAAAAATACTCAAAGACAATTTATCGAACACTTTGTGTGCGATCGATAACGTTTGGAAATTCAATTTTTTTTGTTGATGTTAAAATTCAATCACAATCAAAGTTATTTTGATTATATCAACAACAACACTTTGAAAGATGAAATTCTGGTATCAGACGTGTAATGTTAAGGTGCGATGTCACAACAACACACTCTGTAAATGGACAGCAATAACAGTAACAAATCAACAAAAAGAATTGTTCACCCAGTTCAGTCTAACTACCTACGTCTGGGGGCTACCAAGCCAGGGATGAAATTCACTACTTGTAGAATTAATTTACAGACTCAACAACCCAGTTGACAATCTCCTAAACTTAATTCCTACTAGTGACTTTCTACCTAAGAAACCACTTAGATATGATAACATTACTCAATCCCTAAAACAATACTCAAGGAACAACCTCTTCGAGCAACCTTGATCTTACTTCACAGCTTTGATCAAGTAATAACTCTTTATTGCTTCACAACTTCTAAGAGAGGACAGAAAACGACTCAGCAATTCAACCTAGAATTCTGTATACAAAACTCGTACAAAATACTCAAGACACTCAGCCTATGCTCTTGATCTTCTCTCTGTATTTCTGTACTTTTTCCTTTGGTTTTGTGCGCTTTATATAGCCACCTGAATTGGGCTTTGGACTGCTACAATATCTGACTTGATTTGTTATTTAAAACTGAATCTTCAAAACAGATTTTCTCCTAAAATCTTTTCAAATCTTCAACCTTTTAAATCTCCTACAAATCTGCACCAGATCTCCTATGCAGCGAAAATATCTAACCCAAGATATTCGCATCCAATGAGACAGCTTGCTCTCCACAATTCCAGCTAACACGCAAACCCTAACAACATCACAACCTGATGTCATTAATTCTGCAGATCTAATGTCACAACATCGCATGTGACATCAGACATCCAACTTCAGCAATTTAAATACTTAACACAGCCCAGTGTTAAGACTCAATGTTGCAACATCAGCACTTTGACATCAACATTGAACATACTTTGTTTTACCAAAATTTCAGCCAATCCAAGAACTAACAATCTCCCCCTTTGGCTAATTTTGGCTAAAACAATCTCTGCACCTTCAGAGACTTCAGCAGCGGAAAAACTTCAAACAATGATTTTTAAAACTTTAAGCAGCAGTATCTTCAATAAAGACTTCACAAAACTCTGCTGCAGCAGCTGCACATATTTCAACATTAGCAGCAATAAGCATTCCCCCTCAATGTAACAACCAGCATAGCAGCTGTTCATCAATTACTCCCCCTTAATATCTGCACTTCTGAACTATAACATCAGCAATCAACTACATCCTCAGCTACATATTTCTTGACTCCATTCCTTAACAGCAACAAACAACTCCTCTTTTGACAGTATTTGACATTTGACTCTTGGCACTTAAAAACTTTGTACCCTTTGATACTCTAGGCTTTCTTGGCTACTTCTCCCCCCTTTTTAGCCACAATTTGACAACCTTCAATCAGGAGCCCTATTAACTACAATTAGTACTACCCTAGCTCTCATTGTTAGTCTCTCAGTCAGCAAAAAGACATAACAAATCATAGAACAAAAACACAAAGGGTGCATATAACAGCACAATATTCATGATACAAACCATGCACAATAGTGCAGAAACAAAAACAACAGAATCAAAATTAAAACTACTAGCTAAGAAAAACAATAAAAGCTTTAATCATCTGAGCTGGTACCATCAGCATCTTCATCACCTTCATCTGACCCGGAATCCTCAGTATCGCCATTCCCATTAACTTCTCCCTGTTCCAAGTCTTTGATCATCTGCTCAATCTTCATTTTCCTAACAGTGATAGTATTGATAACCATATCAAGATCCTTGCAGGTTGCCTTCAGTTCTTCAATCAGCTCAGATTTTGTACTGACCTTCTTAACTCCAGAACTTGATGTCATAACAATGTCTGGAACATGATTCCCAGTAAACAGTTTGGGATGCAAAGATAAAGCTGACTCCCTCTTACATGCTACCTCTGTACTTGTTAAGATTCCAGGATATTGATCTAAGATCATTCCACAGATAAGGGAAGGGAATGATATAGGCATCTTGATAGCATTGGTGGCACCATGCTTTACCACTTGATCAAATATATAGCTTCCATAGTTGAACTTGACCTTTTTCCCAACAGCATAGATGAACCTTCCTAATCCCACAGTTATGGTGGTTTTGTGATTAGTAGGTACCCAGTTAGCAGCACCAATTCTGTGCAAAATAGCATACTTGATACTGAGTTTGCTAGCTGTCGATTTATTTTTCAGTGGCCACACCTTAACTTGAGTGGTAGTGATTTCTCTACACACTTCATTATCAGTCACTTCCAGCTCACATCCCTCTTGTTCATCTCTTCCCAAATATTTATTAATGGTACTAGGAGAGAAGTCAATACTAACAAACACCTTCATGTAGTTCACACTTCTATTGTCAGAAATGTCTATGGGGATGTTGACAACAAATTCCTTAACAAGTCAACTATAGCACTTAGAGAATCTGGTCACAGTCTTCAACAGTCCAGCAACATGAATGAGGTCCATAATTTCTTTCATCTCCAAAACATCCTTTCCAAGCTCCCTTTCCAGAGCTAATCTCCTTTGGCATACAAATTTCCACAAGGGAGCACTGCTAGCATAATGAAAGGATATGTTGTCCACTGGCACTTCAAGGACCTTATCAGAGATTCTTTTTAAAATGGTCTTTCTGACTGGTGTGATGTCATGGACATCTTCCTCAACATCATCCTCAGATTCAGATTCTTCTCTAATCTTTCTCTTTTTGGAGGGTGTAACAACCTTGCTCCAAGGTTTTGTGGGACCAACAGCAGTTTTCTTCTTGCCATCAGTAGACTTCTTTGGAGAGGATTCATCAGTCTTTCCTTTCCTTATCTTTAGTCTCTTGGCAATACTTGGAACAGCATTTCCAATGACTTCATTATCAGATAAATCATCCACATTGATCACATTCTCATTATTTTCTTCTCCAGGAGTAGTTCTAACATTAATGTCCTCATGCACATCATCTTCTTCCCCTCCTATTTCAGAATCTTCAATGACAGACATAGCAAGTCTATGAAGATCAGACTCATCTCCTTGCATGTCTACCTTATCTGCCGGCATCTGATTCAATGGTATAGAAATCCCTTTCACAGGTATACCTTTGTCCAATATTTTGGTAGCTAGATTCCCCATACTCTTGTCAACATCAAACTTTTCTACCACAGTTTGATACGTGGATGACCTAGGTGATGATTTATCACTAAATAGGATACTCATAACAAGCTTCTTTGTTTCAGTGTTTTTAAAGGTAGTTGCGGCCCTTTTAGAAGCAAGTTTAGAAGGTCTAGGTTTACCTGACTCTGGGAGCATTACCGAGATGGGTTGTATATTCAGAGCTTCGTCTTTAGAGTACTCATCTGTAGAAACCCTAGCTTTATTCCGCGATGAACTTTTTGATGGAGAAGATGTCTGTTTTGACATGGTTCCTTTGAGACAGTATAGGTTGAGATGATTCTTCTTGTTGAAGGAGACGAACAGACGGGAGATATGAGTTTTGATGGATTGTGATTTTGCTATAATAGGAAATGAGGGTCTGAGGTAAGGCGCCAGATTTTGTGTATTTTTTAAAGACCAATCAATTTGTTTCTCCCCCCAAATAAGCTTTCCTTTTACAAATTTGAAGGGATTCAACTTAAGAGGACTTAACTCTAACAACCTTTCACACTTGATGTCACAGTCATCAGTCTTAACATCGATAGATGGGCTGACTTCTATAGGTATCCATAGATAACAGTTATCTCTGGACCTGACTCCTTTCATGATCACTTCATCCTTTTCGTTTGTCACCAGACACTCATCCTTGGAATAGCTGACTTTGCAGCCTTCATCACATAGCTGACTTATGCTAATCAGATTAGTCTTCAACCCTTGGACAAGAATCACACTATCAAGAGTAAGACCATCAAGATTCTTCACTCTTCCTCTTCCTTCTACTACTCCTTTTTCTCCATTGCCAAACACAACCTTATTTGCATGGCAAGGATTAAACTCCACCAACTGCTCCTTTGATCCAGTCATGTGCATAGAACATCCACTGTCAAAGTACTATGCATCTATGGCAAAATGTCCATCTGAGGTATGAGCCAATAGACACGTGACCTGAGCTTTAGGAACCCATTGTTTAGCAACTTTGGATCTGACCTCCTTCTGTCTGGTTTGAGGAACTGAATTTGGATAACCATGGAGCTTGAAGCACGAGGACTGCATATGTCCAACCCTGCCACAATAGAAACATCTTACTCTGTCACCTCTAAAGTGGTTAAATCTTTTGCCACTTTGATGATAATGCTGTGGCTGCCACCCATAATGTTGTCTCCTTCTTCCATAGTTGGATTGTCTTCTTCTGTACTGAGGATGTTGTCTTCTAGACTGTCTCCTATGGTGATGAGGCTTCCTTCTTCCATAGTAATGAGGCACAACATTGTTGTATTCATTTCCATGCCAGTTACCCTGATGATGAA
The DNA here is from genome assembly GCA_022829125.1 of Lathyrus tuberosus. Classification (NCBI taxonomy): domain Eukaryota; kingdom Viridiplantae; phylum Streptophyta; class Magnoliopsida; order Fabales; family Fabaceae; genus Lathyrus; species Lathyrus tuberosus. The sequence continues at coordinate 2,408,779 of JALAZF010000446.1, forward strand.
ACCTGTTCTGATTGGACCCAACAGCCTCCATGCTCTTGTGATATTGGGGAGGCATATACTGACTGACTCCTTGGGGCTGCGTCTTCCTCTGATGAGGACCATTCTTCTTCTCAGCATTCTGGGGCTGAACAACCTTCTTTGGTGTAGGACCCTGTCTCTTAGGTTGATGTTGAGACAATGATTGAGACATCTCCTTCTTTGTTCCTGAAGTGCTTGCCACATATCCTATACCCGATTTATCTCCAGCAGCTTTTTCTGACTGAAGAATCTTATCAAGAGTAACTGTACCACTGTTCATCATCCTAACGGATTTTGTCATCTGATTCAGCTGATTCAGCTGAGACTTAACTAGTACAACTTCATTCTCCAGATCAGCTTTTTCATTTTCAAGCTGAGCAATCTGTTGCTTGTGACACTTGTTTTCTTGACAAATCTCAGCACTTTTTAAACACAGCTTTTGATAAGTAGATGCTAACTCCTCATATGTTATTTCTCCATCACTAGAATCATCATCAAAAACAATAGTTCCTGTTAAAGCTCTAACATGCTTTGCTGACTCACCTTCACTTTTACTATCAGAGTCAGACCAGGAAACTGTCATGCCCTTGTTCTGCTTTTTCAAGAAGGTGGGACACTCTTTCTTGACATGTCCATACCCTTCACACTCAAAGCACTTAACTCCTTTATCTTGGGCAGTTTTCTCTTCATCCTTCTCTTTTGATTTGCTGATGTCAGAAGATATGTTCTTGACATTAGTCCTGGAGTTATTATTCATTCTCTTGAACACTTTGTTGAACTGTCTTCCCAACATAGCAATGGCTTGAGACAAATCTTCCTGAGAATCATTATCTTTGACTTCCTTAACTTCTGCAGGAGTGGAGACCAAAGCAATACCCTTGGGCTTCTTTTCTGGTTCTTCTTCATTCAAACCAAGCTCAAAAGTTTGAAAGATCCAATGAGCTCATCAACTTTCATCTTGCTGATGTCTTGTGCTTCTTCAATAGCAGTCACCTTCATCTTGTACCTCTTAGGGAGGGACCTAAGAATCTTCCTTACAAGCTTTTCTTCTGACATTTTCTCTCCAAGAGCACTGGATGTATTAGCCAGCTCAAGAACACTCATGTGGAAGTCATGAATAGTCTCATCTTCCTTCATCTTCAGACTTTCAAACTTCGATGTTAGAAGCTGAAGTCTTGACATCTTAACTCTAGATGTTCCTTCATGTGTAGCCTTCAAAATATCCCACGCTTCCTTTGCAACCTCACAGGTATTGATTAGCCTGAATATGTTCTTATCCACCCCATTGAAAATAGCATTTAAAGCTTTGGAATTTCCAAGGGCAAGCTCATCTTCTTCCTTGGTCTATTCTTCTTCGGGCTTTGGCTTTGAGGTGCCTTCTTTATCTTTCCCAGCATCATCTTTTTCAAACACAACAGGTGCTTTCCATTCTTTAATTATAGCTTTCCAAACCCTGCTGTCCAAGGATTTCAAAAAGGTGATCATCCTTGGCTTCCAATAATCATAATTCGAGCCGTCCAAGATAGGGGGTCTGTTGACAAATCCTCCAACTTCTTTGTCCATCTTTACACCAGAAAGTAACTTCCCTAGATCTCACCCAGAGACAGACAGGATGCCTGCTCTGATACCAATTGAAATTCTGGTATCAGACGTGTGATGTTAAGGTGCGATGTCACAACAACACACTCTGCAAATGGACAGCAATAACAGTAACAAATCAACAAAAAGAATTGTTCACCCAGTTCGGTCTAACTACCTACGTCTGGGGGCTACCAGGCCAGGGATGAAATTCACTACTTGTAGAATTAATTTACAGACTCAACAACCCAGTTGACAATCTCCTAAACTTAATTCCTACTAGTGACTTTCTACCTAAGAAACCACTTAGATATGAGAACACTACTCAATCCCTAAAACAATACTCAAGGAACAACCTCTTCGAGCAACCTTGATCTTACTTCACAGCTTTGATCAAGTAATAACTCTCTATTGCTTCACAGCTTCTAAGAGAGGACAGAAAACGACTCAGCAATTCAACCTAGAATTCTGTATACAAAACTCGTACAAAATATTCAAGACACTCAGCCTATGCTCTTGATCTTCTCTCTGTATTTCTGTACTTTTTCCTTTGGTTTTGTGCGCTTTATATAGCCACCTGAATTAGGCTTTGGACTGCTACAATATCTGACTTGATTTGTTATTTAAAACTGAATCTTCAAAACAGATTTTCTCCTAAAATCTTTTCAAATCTTCAACCTTTTAAATCTCCTACAAATCTGCACCAGATCTCCTATGCAGCGAAAATATCTAACCCAAGATATTCGCATCCAATGAGACAGCTTGCTCTCCACAATTCCAGCTAGCACGCAAACCCTAACAAGATCACAACCTGATGTCATTAATTCTGCCGATCTAATGTCACAACATCGCATGTGACATCAGACATCCAACTTCAGCAATTTAAATACTTAACACAGCCCAGTGTTAAGACTCAATGTTGCAACATCAGCACTTTGACATCAACATTGAACATACTTTGTTTTACCAAAATTCCAGCCAATCCAAGAACTAACAAAAGATATTTAAAAAACAATTTCCAATCGAATTAATCGAAACAATAACGAAATCGATAATTTGCAAGAACAACAATTAAAGAGATAAAGAGAGAGAGACACAAATATTTGTTTAGGCAGTTCCCCAATCGCCCTCGCTATGGGTACGTTAATCCGAAATCGAATTGAGATACTTGCAATTAACCTTATCTTTGCAAAAATGTTTATACAAGAGGTGAAGAATTCTAACCCTACAAACCATATGGTTTGTTGTTAATTCAACACCTTCAAACCCTTGTCAAGTCACCAACAATGATGATACAATCCACCTGTTCTTGACTACTTGCTTGCAAGACCTCCTCGTCTTCAAGGTTTTTCGCTCGATCGGATTATCCCTAGCACGCACTTGTTGTACCCAAGATTCTCGAACACGGTTCACCGTCTCACGCTACTCCCTTCCAAGGAAACCACCTTATCCCAAGGCCTTCACTCGGTCGAATCCGTGTTAACGCAATCTTGTCCAAAACCTTCTAATCCAATGATCTTTAAGGAAAACCCCACCTTGGATTTCTTATTTGAAACAAACAAAGATCCCAACCAAATATTCTCGATTACACAAACCTAATTGGACTTTATCAACCCTAATCTAGATGGTCATCCAATCAAAAAATGATTATGTGTAATTTGATTGTGTGTATGCATATATGAAAGGTTGAAGATGATGGGAAAACTTTGTAATTCTGATTTCGTTTAGGTTTTACACTAGTACCCTGCTAGAAAAAGGTGCATGTGTGAGTATATATATGTGTGTGTGGAAATAGGCAAAATAGATGCAAGAAAAAATAAGATGCGAAGCAAAATTTTAAGTTTTTGAAAGCTACAGGTCGGCCAATGAAAGCAATAGGTCGCCCTGTCAAGGTACTCAAGTCGACCTAAGTGAGGCGACTTATGGACAGAGCCTACAAGCTTTAATATTGATGCGTAGAGGTCGGCCTATAAGAACTATGTGTCGATCTTTACTAAAGCAAACGCTTCTATAGGTCGTCCTGAACTCGTATGTGTCGGCCTATGCAACAATGTTCACACATAAAACTTAGTTTTTGATGTATGAAGCATGCCTAGATATTTCTAATCATTTTTAAAACCATTCGTATGCATCCTAAGGCTAAAATGATCAATGCACATCTAAATTTTGGTTGATACCGTCCAATATACAAAAACGCTAAAACACTCTCCTAGTTTTGACATCATTCAAAACATGGTTATATGGAAGAATGCACTCACAAAATCGGCATAATCTAACCAATCAACGTCCATATTCGTTCTATTCGATCGGACGGGCTTGTCCGTATTAAATCGAACAGGTTTTTCCATATTCAATTAGATGAACTTGTCTGTATTCGATTCTAAGATCAGTCCCAATAAAAACCTGAGATGCACACCTCCAACTCTTGGGAGAAATATATTCTAATAATTTATTCTTCATATAAGTAGAATCTATTAATGTCTGGTGAAACTTGATATCAAACTTGTATAATTTTAATCAATAATGAGAGTTTTATTTTTAATTTATAAATATAGGTGTTGTTGATTTTAATTAAAGAAAAAACACAGTCCAAAATATAAATGAGTTTAAATAAAAATATATAAAATTTGAATATTAGATAAATTAATATTTTACATTAATTTTGAAGATTTTTTAATACACCACCCAAGTTTCTTAGGCACCATGTGAAATTTCATTTTTGTCCCCAGATTCCGGATTTGCACATCCGGACGCACCAAATTTTTAAAAAACGCTGATATGTTCCGGATGTGCACATCCGGAAAAATTCTTGATTTGCAAATCCGGAAAAAATCAAAAGAATTCCATAAAATCATTTACTTCTAAATATAATTAAATCCAATATAATTAAAATCCAACATAATTAAACTTAATATGATTTTTTCAATATAATTAAATCCAATATAATTAAAATTAATATGATTAAAATTAATATGATTTTTTCAATATAATTAAATCCAATATAATTGAAAAAAAATTTAATTAATATTAATTTTAATTATATTGGATTTAATTATATTGAAAAAATGATATTAATTTTAATTATGTTGGATTTTAATTAGATTGGATTTAATTATATTTAGAAGTAAATGATTTTATGGAATTCTTTTGATTTTTTCCGGATTTGCAAATCAGGAATTCTTCCGGATGTGCACATCCGGAACATATCAGCGTTTTTTAAAAATTTGGTGTGTCCGGATGTGCAAATCTGAAATCTAAGAGCAAAAATGAAATTTCATATGATGCCTAAGAAACTTGAGTGATGTATTAAAAAATCACCGAATCTTAATTTTAAGTATATCCTTCATACATATCTTAAAGATGGTCGGTTACAACCACCTTAATTGGATATGAACATAATAATATATTCTCTTTAAGTTTTCACGTATTAAGTATGATTCTAAAAACCACACAAATTATATGAGAATGAATATTATATATTTTAATTATATATTTTTATTTTAGTATTATTTATTTTCTTCTCAAAACTTATATCATAGTTCTTTTAGACTTTGTTTGAGAATTTAGAAGATAAAGGAAGAGAGAGATTTGTAAAACGATTTTTGAAAGAAAAAAATATAGTTAAATCTTAAAGGTTTTTGAATTTTTTTTTATAAAATGATATAAGAGTGCTTCTCATTAACATAATTTTAATTTTGAAACTTATAACAAACATAAATTATATTTAAAGAATTTGTTTAAATCTTCCAAAATCCTTCAAACCCCTCACCAATATAATTGTTAAGTTTACAAAATTAAGGGTTTTTGATTTTTGAATAAAATAAATCTCTCAAAACTCTTTATCTAAATTCTTCTATTATTTTCACTCAGTTTTTTTTTTTTAAAGTTCTCCTCCCACTTCCACTCTAAACTCCCAAACAAAATCATAAAAAACTAACCTATAATTAATATTTTTTTATTTACACCCACACAGAAACCAAAACATACATTAAATAAATTTTATTTTTATTTAATGAATTAAGAGTAAATATGTATACATTTTTTATCTAGTAAATATGTATAAACTTATTTAAACTTATTATTTCTTAAGTGTCTCAAATAATTGATATTTTGAAAAACAATTACATAACTTTTTTTTCTTATTTATATATTAACTCTTAATTTTTCATGTATTCTATCTAACTTCTGTGCAGGGCAGGCCCAATCATCTCGGAGGCTCTGTTCTAATTTTAAAAATGGGCCTCAATTTTTTTAAAAATAGTATTATAATAATTTAAAAAGACACAAAAATATAATTATGTATTAATTAAAAATAACTTTACTTATAATTATTTTAAATTTTGTTCAATCTCATTTTTTTTATATATTGGATTTTTATCATATCATTTTTTTATTGAGTTTTTATTATAACATTTTATTTATTTTTATTAATAATTATAAAAAAAATGGGAGCTTTCAAAATTTTGGGGTCCTCTAAAATTTGGGGCTCTGTGTGGTAGCGCTAGCTGCACTTGCACAGCGTCGGCCCTGCTTCTGTGCTAAACGCAAAATATACAATATACTAGTGTGATGGCAAAAATTCTTAATTAGTATTAAAACAAATATATATATATATATATATATATATATATATATATATATATATATATATATATATATATATATATATATATATATATATATATATATATATATATATATATATACTTTTAAAAAATAGATCATGTTCACATTTTAAATAAAAAAATAGTTTTTATAAAAGTTAATTATTTTAATTTTTATTACATACACATATTTTCAAAAAAATTTACAAGGGTACTGTCAACCATTCTTTTATTATCGATTCTCTATTACTATACAATGTAAGGAGGTAGGAGCCACCAATTAATCTCATAATTAAAATTTTAATTTTATATTTAAACTAAATTCAAGATAGTAATTTAATAATGTCTTAATTACAACAAATACCGCAATTTTAAAGTTGAAAGATTATATTATTTAAATTCAAACTTCAATTATGTCTGCCACACTTTTTTAAACTTCTTAAAAATGACATGTCTGTTTGTCACTATGTGTTACTAATTTTCATTAATTTTTCTCCCTTTTAGGTTTTTTATTGTTCTACTATTAATGCATTATTGTTTATTATTTTGAAGTTTAATTTTATTATCTTTATTATGATTTTTTTTTTAATTTTACAATGATACAAATTAAGAAAGTGAAGTGGCTCCTCGTTCTCGACTAAACTGAGTGACTCCTCGTTCTCGACTAAAAGAAAATAACAAGAAAAGAACATGTCGTAATCTCAAGACTGAGTGACTCTTCGTTAACCACAAAGTAAGACAAAAAAGAGAGCAAACAAGATCAAAGTATCAATGAATTGGCACCCAAGCCAAGTATACAACTAGGAGTGAATACTACAAGTTGTAAGCAAAAATGCTAAACCCTAAGCCTGCTTCATACAAGGGCGCAAATGTACCTAACGGAGAAGGTTTGTTGCCTCTTCAAAGCGCGCAAAAAGCTCAAGACTAGAGGGAAGAAGATCCCAAGGTGGAAGAGAATAAAACCATCAAGTACTTCAAACAAGTAAGAGGGTCCAACAGTCAAGTATCAAACATCAAGTTCAAAACATGTCAGCATCTAACAAGAATCAAATGTAAGCAACCATCATCAAAGGTAATCAACAAGGAGAACCAGAATTAACATCAAGAATTGGTCGATGAAAAATCGAATTGTCTAAACAAGTATCCACAATCACAACAATCAAAGTAAAGTTAGCACTTAGCCAAAATTTAAATCAAAGCTAAAGTCTAATATAAATCAAACAAGATGATTAACAAGAATTTAAACAAAAGTTCTAAACAAAACTTCAATAAACTCTAATTAACAATTAACAAAGATATCTAATCAAGGTAAAAATCAAGTTTAACTTCACAATTAAAAAAAGATCTATCAAAATAACACGAAAATTGATCACATATTTAGTAAGAAAATTCTACCAAATTAACAAAACAATCAAAATTAACCAACAATTTAACAAGATGCAACTTCATTACAATATAACAAGAATTTCAACTAAAAGTCTACAAACTCTCTGCAGTTTAATCTTTATCTTCACGTATCAAATCTCCCCCAAAAACTTCGATCCACTTTCATCAAATTCATTCACGCAACTCTGCAAGTTTAACAACAACAATTAACGAGTCGTAAAAGAATCAGAAGAAAGAAGAACGTGACTTCAACATCAGTGGTGTGACACAAATATTGATTTAAGAGTTTAAATTTGTACCGGATGTCAACATATTGTAACTCTTTTAAAAAATAATTAAATATATATATTTTGCACATGCCTTAACTCAAAACAAAGGGTGTTCATGGGTGTGGGTCGACCCACGAATCCTCTGATCCAATCCAAACTAACTCATAAATTATCCAAATCCATTCATCCCAACCCAATCCATAACAACCCGTATATTTTTTATTCGGGTATCGGATTTGAGTTTTGCAACCCGCATTCCCGTTTACCAACCGCATTGATTTGACTTTAGTAATTTCTTAATATCTTTATTATTATTTTAAATAAAAATATAAAACTAATATCTAACTAATAAGTTATAACCATAATTTTTCAAAAAAAAAAAATATTTTCCACCAATAATGCTATTAGACTAAAGAGTTTACATAATTCTAAGATTAAATGTTGTTTCTTATTTTCTTTTGTATAATTTTCAACTTATGTATTTTATAGAAATAACTTGTCTTGTTGAATTTTATACTATTATAAAGTGTTATGTCATGTTGATGAATTTTATTAGATATTATATGATGTGTTTCATCGAATTTGAGTATTATAAATGAGTATGATTGTATTGAGTTGTGTTACATTTTTTTAAACTAATAAAAAGAATCATAATTTTTTTCTTTATTTGAAACACAACTCGCGAACCTAATCCAACCCAACCCAACCAACCCATAAATGAACATGTCAATTCGGGTAGATTTTGACAATGAAATTGCGGGTTGGACGAAGAACGCAACCCATTGAAGTTTGAACGGGTTGGGTAACGGGTTAGGTCAAACCCTGTCTAACCCAACTTGTGTACACGCTACTCAAAATATACTAGCACAAATACCTACTTAGTACTAAAACAAACATTTGTATAATTTAAATATATACACTTACTTTTAAAAAATAGGCCACACTAAGACATTCATTGACATTTTATTTAAGCTTAATTACACAAGGGATTCTTTAAGAAATTTAATTGTAATAGGTTGGTCCTTTTTTTGCTATATGATAGTCCTTTAAGTTGCATAACGTCTACAACGTTGCTCATTTTTTATGAGTTCGTTCCAAAAATGCACAACTGTCATTAACAGTGTTTATGTGGCTGTAATGCTGTTGAGATGGCTGTAACTTTGCTGAGATATAATTTTTGTAAATTAACCTTGATTTAATTAGACTAAATCCCCTAATTTAAGCAGCATCCCTAAACTTAACCCTAATTTTCCAAACTCAGAAAGGAAGCGAGCTGATGCGAACGAAGAAGGGAGATGAAGGATTTGAAGGAGACGAACTCAGTAGCGAAGCATTGAACGTTGAGGCAAGTATCGTTTTCCCTACGAAAATGTATTTGCTTTATTGAAGTCTAGGGTTTCGTATGTGGTCCCTTATAGCACTTATTGATTTCTACAACGTACAACTTTTCTGCCAAATATGGGTGTTCTTTTAGTCAATTTTCATCATGTGGGACATTTTGATGATGGGGGTACATATGTAAGAGGGATAGCGTCAAACTGGAAGTGTGATGGTGATAGATGAAGTTATTTTGAAATTTTGGATGTTGTTAAAGAAATGGGGTACCCTGGGGTACTTGAAATGTGGAATGATTTTGATTGTATATTAAAGGAACTAGTTAATGACTTTGGTGCAATATAACTACTAAATTGGTCCAAGACTCACGACAAGCTAGACCTATACATAGTCCACCCTATTTCCCAATCTGATGTAGTAGACGTAGTTGATGTCCAACCTTTACTAACTTATGTCCAACCCACTGACCAACAAATTGAGGACCTACCTGAGATACCTGACACCTTGCTCGAGATACCTGAAACTGACACCCTAAGTGAGATACCTGACATTTGACACCCAACTTGAGATACATGAGAAAAATGAAACAACTATTTAGAGTGACCTTAATGAACAAAGTAATGATAGTGCATTAGGGTGCAAGTTTGGTGATTCTGATGGTGAGGTATTAAATGATGGAATTGATGAGGTCTTGGTAGGAGTATGACGCTTTGTTGCTGGCCAGAATGATCAATAGGTGGATGAATTGTAAGTGGATGATTCAACTCAAGGAAAAAAAAGGAAGGTTAGTAGACCAAAGAAAAAAAGGCCAAGGGAAGTCCTAACAAGAAAAAGGGAATACCTTTCAAACATAGAGTGGAAGAAGCCATGTCTGTTGAAAATGAACCATCAAGTGATGAAGATACAATTGATTTTGGGTTTGTTGAAATGAGTAAATGAAAAATGGTAGAAATGGGTTTATCAAATTTAGATTACATATATGAAGAGTTGGAAACTGATGAGGATTCAAGTAGTGACTATTCAGATGAAAGAACTAAGAAAAAACACCCATCATTTGTAAGGCCTAAGAAGTTTGTGGATTATAATTGGATTTTGGGTACCATGTTCTCAACAAAGAAGGAGTTTAAAGATGCAATAACAAACTATGATGTTAATAATGGTAGAGATTTACACTTTATAATGAATGATAAGACAAAGGTTAGAGTGGGATGCAAGGAAGGGTTTGAATGGGTTGCATAATGTTTATAATTTCTAAATGAGGATACATGGCAACTGAGAAAACTAATTGACACTCACACATGCAATAGGGAGTTTAATGTAAGGATGTTTAACAATAAATGGCTTGGGAAACAGTTGTACTAAACCGTTAGAGTTAATCCAGTTGTGAAACTCACTACAATATGTGAGAAAGTGCATGAGAAATATAATACTGGTATGAGTAGGATGAAGGCTTATAGGGCAAGGAAGGCAACACTTAATTATGCAGAAGGGTCATTCAAGGAACAATATCTTAGATTGTATGACTAGACACACGAGTTACTGAGATTAAATCCAAACAACACAATTAAGTTGAAAGTCAAACCAATTGAACCACAAACTGAGGAAGACAAGCAACAACTATGTCAGCAGACAATTATTGTCAAGTTTTCAGCAACTATTTATGTGCCTTGATGCTTGTAAGAAAAGTTTTCAAATTTGTAGACCAATCCTAACCTGCACAGTCCATAACACAACCATCCCAATCTACACAATCCCAACCTGCACAATCTCAAACACAACCATCCCAGCCTGCACAATCCCAAACACAACAAACTGCAAGACTTCAAACTAGACTATCACCAACAAGAACCCAACACACAAATTCATAATCCCAACCACAACCTACCGCAAGACTTCAAACTAGGCTATCACGAAGAAGAATCCAAACTCAATCAACACAATCCCAAACACAACCAACAACAAGACTCCAAACATAGAAGGACCACACCCCTACACTCCAAACAAGGGTATTACCAAAAAGAGGCATTGCAATATATAAAGGACCAACTGTAGATTTTTCAGCCACCAAGAAGGACCACACCTAAGTTGCCTATAAAGAGAAAAACCATTAGAATGTTGACTGTTGTATTTTGCTGAACTATGATCATGTAATTTGGATGGTGTTTATGTTTTTAGGATGCTAGGTGGTTGACTTAAAAATATGTATTTTGGATGATGATTTTATGTTTTGGATGTCTACTATGTATTTTGGATGGATACTTCATGTATTTTGTTTGGTTTAATGAAAGATATTAAGGCCTTATCACTATTTTGGTTAATAGGCCTTTTATGTTTAGTCAAGGATGTCTACTATGACTCTTTTTGTGTAACAAATATAGGCACAAACTATGTCCTTACTGCAACATAAAATGTTACCGTAAACCAAGTTGTTAAACACATGTTAATTAAGTCTCTTAAAGTGTAACAAATATGTCCTTTAACTTTTCTTTAGTGTAACAAATATGGAAACAAACTATGTCCTTGATGTAACATAAAATTTGAAAGAAAGATTAGGCACAAAATAAACATCACATTAAAGAAAATCATTACAACAACACATTAACAACTTGTCTTACAACACTAACATCAACATGAACCATAATCACCACTTATTGATCAACATACACATCAACATTACAATAATCATAACTAAAAATATTATGACAAAAACTAGCATCTTTAACATCTTCAACATGTTCTTCATCATCTTTTTTGTGTAGTAGTCATCTCCATGGATCTTCATCATCTTCTCCAACATGTTGATTTATGCGTCATTTTCATCGCATTTTGAACATCTCCTTTGTGTGTTGATTTCTGTTTGCCCTTCACCATTGCACTCTTTTTTAACCCACTTAAAAGAGTTGCAGTCACAATTTAAACCTTCACTCTGTTAACATATGACAGTTAGCATTATCAAATAAGACATAGTAGAAAATAGCAATAAACGTACCACAAAGTTTCTGCAGCCCAAGAATAGCTTCCCAAAATTTCGTCCTCTCTTCCTCACTATTCGTATCGCCGTCTTTGCTCCACAAGAACACCTTGTTCGATATCCCCATGACTTGCAATCGAAATCAAGGAATTATAGTTAGGGCTACGTGAATTTGAAAAATTTGTACCTTATGAAGCCATTGTTGGAGAAAGGAGAAGAAGAACTTGATTGGGAGATAATGACAAGTTATATGGATTTAATGAAGAAGAAAGTGATTTTTTCCCAATTACTTGAAGTAATATTCAAATAAATGTCATCTCAGCAACGTTATATCCACATAAGTAGCGTTATTGACAACAGGACATTATTGAAACAGAATAATTAAAAAAGGCCAACGGTATAAATATTATATAACTTAAAAGATTAACTTATAGAAAAAAAAGACCAACCTATTACTTAAATATCATAAAGAATCCCCAGTGTAATTTTATCTTTTATTTATTATAAACCTTCGATGACTAAACACCATAAGTATAGAGGCCATAGCAACTAACCTCATAATTGAAATTTTAACCTTATATTTAAATTAATTTCAAAATAATAATTTAATAATGTTTAAAATACAACAAACACCCTATTCTAAACTTAAAAGACTATATTATTTAGGGTTAAATATGTTTTTGGTCCCTATAAATATCTCATCCTTCAGTTTTAGTCTCTATTAAAAGAAGAACATATTTTAGTTCCTACAAAAATTTTATGCATACAATTTTAATTCTTGTTATTTTCTAAAATTTTAAAAACTATTTAATTACTCTTAAACTTTTAAATTTTTGGATAATTTTTTTATACGTGTTTAGATTAATATAAAATGTTTCTTTACCAAATTATACATTTTTTTTTTAAAAATGAGAAGAATTAAATATGAATTTTTTAAATTTTAAAAGAAAATGATAAAAGTAATGAAAATCTCGACTTATAAATCAAATTTTGAGTTCCTTTTTTTCGAGGAACTTTTTATAACGTTCTAAACATATTTGTGAAATAATCATTCAAAAATACACATTGATTTAACAGTAGGGACTAAAACTCGCTATTATTTTTTATAGGAACTAAAAACAAAATTTGATAATTTTATAGGAACCAAAAACATATTTAACCCTATTATTTAAGTCCACACTTGTCTGTCAACTTTTTTTTTATAGATTTTGTTATCAAATTAATATAACAAATTGAGGATGTATATAATTAATTAAATAGTAAAATTCTAAAAAATAGTATATTAAAAAATTAAAAGAAATATTTATAGTAAAATATTTATTATAAATATTTTGATAAACTAATCCAATATTCTAAAACGAAAAAACTAATTTTAAAAGAAAAAAATATTTATAGAAGATATGAATTAACTTAATTAATTTATTCAATAAAAAAATAATTATAGAACATATATAGTTCTTTTATAAAACATACTATCTTAATAAAAATATTTGTTTTAAACAAATTAATTAAAAAAAATTGGTCGATAATTTAAATGATAATAATTCTCCTAAATAAGAAATGGATTTTCGAGTTTGCGGCTGCACATCCTATGAATACAGCGACGACCACCGCAGCAACGCCAAGTTGGTGGTGGTGCTGCACTCATAACCACCATCTCTATCCAAATCCTCCACCACCTCATTTCTTTCCTCGCCTAAAACATCCACACTTCAGAGGCAAGTGAATGAATGGCTTAAAAATGCTACTTCAATTATTAATTACACTGAATTTGATTTTTTAATTTTTAATTTTTGGTTTTTCGTATAGGTTTGCGGTTGTTACGCAGAAAGGGAATTGTTGAATCTAGCTTCGGAAACAGTGATGTTTATCGAAGCAATGAATTGAATGTATCCTCATGGGATGATAAACCCTTTGAAATTCTTCCTAATGGTAAAAGGTGTTACTTGGATGAACAAGATGTGGTTGCGTTTATTGATCCTCCTAATAATTTGATACCTTTGGATCCAAATTCTTATAATCCTGCTGCATATCTATGGTAATGCTCAGTCACTTCGTTCTTCCATGGTTTTGTTTTCACAATAATATAGCTTAATGTGTTGTGCTTTAGTGTGATGCTTTAACATTCTTTAGATTGGATTTTGTATTTGTTTGCCGTATTCTAATTAGAGTATAAATGTGCCGGACATTGGACACACCTTCAATCTGAAGTGTCGGATTTTGTCCTAAAAGTGTATGTAAGTTGGTTAGGATTAGTTGTAAGTTGGTTAAGATCACTGGATAAAGGGTATCGTTGTAGTCAACTTTTCTGATTATATAAGTTTCAAATAATCAATCTTAGTCTCAAGTTGATTTTGTCTTTGTTGGGCTTCACCATGCTTCACAACGGTGTTGCCTTCAATTTGAAGTGTCAATGGTATATAGGCCAAATAGAAATGATTGAATGTAACTAAATGCATTACCGTATTGGACATCGGACTTGCCTTTAAACTGAGGGGTCGGTGATATATAGGCCATAACAATACACAAAGAAACTGTTAGGAGTTAGAATAGAGGAGAATTAGTTAGTTCCTTAATTTGATAGAGATATTATGTATAAATAGGATAATACAATTGGTAGATGTCATCATTGAATGTTGTAAACATTGAGAATATAGTAGTGACTCTATTTTGAAGGGGAAGAGATTCTCTCCTATTTTTTTTCTTCTTCCTATTTTCATTATAAAAGTGTTCTCACTTTTCAATTCAATTCTCAGCTTCCTAACCGAGACACTAGTTTTTGTTCCGCTATACCAACGACTTCGTAAAGTGGATTCGAGTGTGGCTTTCAAATGTCATTATGTGATTGTCTGCTAATGTATAATCAATATTTATTTGTGTTCATCTCTAAAATTGATCATCTAGTGTATCGAGCAATGATTGTTTGGATTGATGAAGGTGTTGAAAGCTCCTTCCTTGGTGGTAGTTGGAGAAATGAGAATGGAGCGTATCTGCATTGGATATCAAAGAAACAATGCTATCTCACTGTTTAGTTATACAAATATTCTTCAATAGTGATTCTGTAATGCTTGTCTTCTAATGTAAAAACGACATTTATTTGTATATCTACATACCATGAGATGAGAGAGTTGATTTTAACTAGATTCTTGATAGGTTTAGTCATGTTGCAATTGTTTCACTTTCAGTGAAAGTTCTTAAATCTGAAGAAACTGATCTTTTTCTCACTTACTTTTAATCTGTATGGTCAGGAAAAAAATTGAAGATGTTCCGGAGGAAAGGCGTCATCGACTACTGCCACTGATAGAACCTAGGTCTTGTCCTCACTTCTTTTTTTATATGCCCATAATATTCTAAACCGTAGTTGGTATTCCGTGATGATCTTATTGAAATGTGGGGTATATGGACATGAGAGATTTGTGCAGACTTATATCAAAAGCTTGGCAAATAGCTGGTACACGATATGAGGATCCTAAGTTAGTACGAAAAAGTGAATCTACATTGTTGATCAACTCAAACAAAGAGGATGTGATGCTTGAATATTATAAATGCCGAACAAGTGGAGGTAAGTGAAGTGATTAATTACTTTTGTTGGTGTTTGTCACAATTAAGTTGAATATAATGAATGCGAGTCTGCTTGAATTGACTTATTTGAGCTAATCTATTGACATAAACACTTGTGAGATTACTTGGTAGAACTTATGAAAATTGTATATGACACGATCATAAGTTGTTTTCAGCTTATTTTCACAAGTTCTCCAAGATAGCTTAAGAAAACATCTTATATGAAAATTATTTGACTTTTGTTTTATTTTTTGTTATAGACATAGCTTATACTTATGCACTTATATGATAAACGCTTATGCTATAAGTGTTTAATTAAGATGCCCATCCAAACAGGGTTTGGATTCATTCCTTCCTAATACTCCTTTATGTTCTAATGTCAGCTGGGATGTAATGAATGGAGGGTTGATATAAAATGACTTCCTCGTATTGCTCACTAGCCACTATACTTTAGTTTTTTTTCTTCTACTTGACTTTCCAAAAATTAATACTCTTTAAATCCAATTAGTAAATGTTTCTTTTTGTGCAACTTCAACCTATCTTCTTTGATAGTTTTCTCTTCCTACATTATGTTGGTGTTGCACCTCAAGGTGTATTTTGTCTCAAAATTAATATTTGTGGTTGTGTGTATTTGCCTTTATCTTTTAGCATGCTTCAATCTTCATAAACCTGAATTATCAATATTTAATTTTTTGAAATAGGACCAATGCCAATTTCATGGATTAATTCCTTCAAAAAGGTGAACATTCAGTTTTCTACTTTTTATTTTTTTAATCTCTTGTACAATGTATTTGAAGACTTTGGCTGATTGTGTTGCTGCTTTTAAGGTTATATTTTCTGGCAAGGACGGGAAGACCTATGGACGGCTCATTGGTGAGTTTCTTAATTTCTGGTAAAGAAATCACAAAAGGTGTGTAGTTTATTGACTTGAATACTACCATATATCTTTCCAAATTCATGTGATAATGTGGTTAATAGATGGTTGCTCAGTTATTCTGGTTAGAAAATAAAAAAATTGAAAACTCAAGAATATAATCACCACTTATCCTATATTTTTTGTAAACTATTATATGCACAATACATGCATACACGCGTGCACATAGAGAGACCTACTATATCATGTGTTCCGCTCTGGAACTATGTAGTGATCGGAGAGGATGAATTTGCTATTGGTTGTGGTGGTTCAAGACTTTCGATACGGCGGAGAAGGGGCTGACCTGCAAGATTAGCATTCTAACGCTCAAGTCAATAAAAGAGTGAAAAGTGGAATTTGAATGGAAATGATTTGAGTACTTGAAAAGTGGCGCGTTTTCCTCTTTAAATAGGGGAGATGGTTGGTAACGGCATGTGCGGGGGATGCAGCCAACTGTTGGATTGATTTGGGAGGTTGACATGATATCCTCGTGGGATGTACCCTGCGACGCGGAGGGAAAAGAGTCCACCTACTCATCACGTGGTAGCTCCTTACTTCGCTACCGGTCTTTCGCTTCCTGGACTTTGCGACCGGTCCGATACATCATGTATAAAAGTTTTGAAATTGTTCCATGATATTTAACATGTGCTCCCTTTTCCTTGTTAATAAGGGATGAAAAGTTAGTTTTATACATCATTATCGAAATATATTTTGATAGTTCAAATGCAAAAGAAAAATAATGCATATTAGTTTTAGCTTTACAGTTTATTGTTAACTCATTAATTCTTTAAATCATGGTTTGTCAGTCTTAACGGTTCTATAATCAATTTAGAACTGTAGTAGTTTATCTACGAGGTTGTAAAACATGCTGATTTTCTTCAAAACTTTGATGCAATAGGGGATTAATTGAGGTTCTTTAAAGGCTTATTTGAGAGTTTGAAGGGGAAGGGAGGAGAGGGCTTTAAAAAAAGGGAAGGATTGAGTGGAAAAAATTGAAGGATTTTGATTGGGAGGGTTTTGGAGGGTTTGCTTTTATTCACAACACCAAAAACCTTTTAATTTGGAGGAATTCAAAATTTATATTGAAGGGGTTTTTGGAGGGCTTATTTAAATTTTCCAAATATATTTTATGTTGTTATTGTATTATGAAAATTAAAAATATAGTAATGATTAACACTCTTTTATCATTCTATACAAAATCATTCTAAACAAAGACTAAAGAGTTTATTTCTCCTCCTAGATTTTTTTTTTTGTTTTCTCGTGACTACATCGCGGTTCATTTTTTTTCAAGCTTAATTTCATTGTACTTACTATGATTTTTTTTTTTTTTAATTTCATAACCACACAGGCGGATCAGTTTTGGCTTCATTTGCTGATTCTTTCGCTCCTCTGTATTTTACAATGGCACAAATTAAGGAAGTGCTGTCAACTGAGGAGCCTTGTGATTTATCATATGAATTTGGGGATGGATTGTATGATATCAAAGAACTTCCACTAGGATTTCCTAAACCAGGTAGGGACTATTTTGTTTCTTTCATTCAGAGTTCGTAATGAGACTATTTTGTTTCTTTCATTCAGGGTTAGTCTTATTACTTACTGCTGTAAGTTTATATTTGACATTGTTAAATATTTAGGTGTATTATTTAGGGGTAATTCAATGTTTTAACAAATGTACCATAGACCCGTGAGACGTACCGTTACATGTCATATTTTAATTGGCTCAAAAAAGTGTTAAAAAGTGCAAATAAATTAAGGTTGTCAAGATTGGAGTCTTGCATAAGATTGAGAGGGGATAGTAAGATTGGAAGATTGGACCAAATTATTTTTGTAAGATCAAGAGGGGTAGCAAGATCGTAAAACATAAAACATAAGACCGTAACATAAATCGTAAGATATTACTAAAACAAAAACTAATACTATATATTTGAAGTTTTTTACATGATATTTTGGCAGGCAAATGTATTACAGGGAAAATGGCTTATGTCGAACTGTAATTGTTGCGCCTCGGCATCTTGTCATCCTTCTGGGCTTGTAATGATGATGATTGGAAAACTATTGACCGTGGCTGGAACTAGCCTAGATTGCACATAATTAATGGTTTTACTATGTTTTTCAGAATTTGACTACAATACACGATTCTACTTAAGATTGGGATCGTTGGGGGCGATGAGATTGCAAAATCGTTAGATTTTAAGATCTAAATTGAGATCTTGACAACCTTGAAATAAATTATTAATATAAGACAATAAAAACCATTTAAAAGAACCAATTCAACCAAACTGTAATTAACCGCGATCAAACCAATCGGTGAACAGACCGATTCTCTGTTGAACCGGTTGGTTTGGTTTTTAAACATTGGGGTAATTAAACTAATCTTCATTGAAGATCTGGACAGGCTTATTTCTATGACATCTTATAGTGTGACCTTGGTTCTTACGTCTTCATCAGGTTTTGGGGAGCTAGTGATGTATAAATGTTGGAAAAATTATGTTGATTATTAGATGTTAAAATTTAACCCTAATAGGTTCAATTTCTATGATAAATATCTGCATAGTATATTTTTGTGACATTGTTCTCATTTTTTTCAGTTAAACATCCTTACCCTTTCAACGATCAAATTGTTATATATGTTCGCCATCTTGGACCGGGTGTTTCAGTAGGGCAAGCATGGCAAGAGGGAAATAAGTTAGACCAAATACCCCGAAAATTATGCGGCGACATATTAATGGTGAAAGATTACACATCATGACAAGAAGGCCAGTGAAGAAACTTTTTCCTTAAAAAGTTTTGCGCACACCACCGACATGTCTATTAAGCAATGGTCTGCAGACAGCTAAATTTCTGTTTCTAAAATATATGTTATAGCATCATGACTTCGTCGCCATGAGTTTTCTGTTTCTGTTCAGGCCAACTTGGTATCAAGCTAGTTGGGAGAATAGCGCATTGAATGTAATCTTACATGTTAAGCTGTAAGATAAGGTAGTTTGCATCTTGAAGCCACTTCAGGTTCCTAAGTAATTTGTATTTCCTTTTTTGTTGACAAAAACACTAGTTATAGTTACATCACAATCATTTTTTAATGTTGCATGTTCTACACTTCATTAAATCCAATAGCTGAAATTAACCGGTACTCCCTCCGATCCTTTTTAAGTGTTATTTTTAGAATAATTTTTTGTTTCTTTTTAATTGTCACTTGCAAAGTTCAAGATAATATTAATTGCATTTTTGTCAAAATTACCTCTAAGTAATTATTACAGAGGAAAAAAAAAAGTTAGATAAATGTAATAAATAATTAGAGGTATTATAGGTAAAAGGAGAATTGTTGTTTGAAAAATAACTATATTGATTAGCTTTCTTGATAAGTGTAAAAAGTCAAAAAATAACACTTAAAAAGTAAGGGAGAGAGTATATGATTCTTACAAATCTAAGTTGATAGATTGTATAAATAAAAAACCTCATGAGACAAATGCGATGCACATGAGTTTGTAGTCTGCAAAACAGACATACAGTATATAAGGTGAATATAAGGTGAGATGTCAATTTTTCAAGTTGTCTTTTATGTTTTTGTTGAGGTTAGATTTGTCGGTGGATGAGTCATTTGTATTTCAGGCATAACAGAATACATGGAAGAAGAGGACAAAGTATTTGGCAATAAGGGCCTAGTTTGAGGACAACCTTTAAAGAAGGGTCCAAAAGATTGCATGGTTATAGTACACTTTGGCCAGTAATGTCCAAAGTTTGGTATGGTTAACTGTTGCACTGAATCCTGAACCATAATCAGGCAAGACAAGTTCCTTAAAACACGTTCTTTGTAGGTTTAACCTTTCTCAAATCTTTGTAGGTTTAACCTTTCTCAAACCCACTTTTGTAGATATTGTAGTAGCATATACACGGTCGTCTTTATGTTTTTTGAAATCCGATTGTTCATAATTCAATTGTGATAAAATATGTTGAGGTCTTATTTAGTTATAACTTAACTGATAAATCTTCTAAGAGATTTATTTAAAGACGACACAGATAATAATTTAAAAAATAAACTGATCAATCTTCTAAGAGATTTATTTAAAGACGACACAGATAATAATTTAAAAAATAAATAAATTGAATGTAAGAGATTTATTTAAAGACGACACAGATAATAATTTTAAAAATAATAAATTAAACGTAATTATAAATATTGGTGCATGTGTCTGATACCGGCACAGACATAGATATGCTTTTTTTTTTGGTTTGGATTGGGTGATTTTGTGGTGGGAAAATTATGGTAACTTTAGTGTATTTTGAGATTGTTTTATGAATAAATAAATAAAAAAATATTAATAATTAAGATGAAAGAGAGTCATATAACCAAGCGGTTGTGCTTTAGTGGCAAAGGAACTCCGTTCAAGGACGTACCCGAGGAATACTGGGTTCGATTCTCAGGTACAGAACAACATGATTGGCCAGTGCACATGCCTCTCCGCACGAACTCTGAATTATAGGAGAGAGATAGAGAGAAAGTCATGGTGACTTTCCCTCCTTAAAATCACCAAAGCCTAACCTTTTTTTAAAGGTGGCGGGGTTACGTAAATTTTGAATTCTACCACTTTTACTATATTCATGAATTGTAGCAATATCTGTTTGAAAATAACACAGGCTGTTTGAGATAAGATTGTGGTTCACGTGAAAAAGGTGAAGATATTGAAGAGCAGGAAAAAGAAAGTTAGAACTAGTTACCTACGGCATATAGATGGCATGGCATTCAAGAAATGCAAAAGCAAAGTACATTTCCCTCATATTGGCCTTCACATGAACATTTAAAAAAAAAATTCTTTTCCTATCTCTCTCTTAATTTCATTATCTTTCTTAATTATATATGTTCTTTTTAATCAACAGCAAGAATAAAATTAAAAAAGATAGCGAGTAAGAAAGAACAAGAGAAAAAGTATGAAAAGAATTCTAAATTCTTGATTACATGGTTATAACTTGCGGTCACGGTAAGCAAAACAACATGGAAACAAGTTTTCTAATTTATGATGATGTTAGACATAAGCATTCAATTTTTTTTATTGATAAATAAAAAAGAAATAGTAGATTGACCTCCTCAATGCACTACCCGATAGTTATTCCAAGTATAAAAAATTTTAATAAAAAACATGCGAACAAAATCCATCCCACTTTGTTTTGCCCTGTTTTAAAGCGAGTTAGGTGGGGCAGACTAATTTAAGACTCCGAGTCAAAAACCTCGGCCGGATCATGTTGAGAAATAAGTGTGAGATGTGTTGAGAAATAAGTGTGAGTTCTAAGTCGCACGTTATATAAAAAAGTGGAGGTTAAACACTTTATTAGTAAGAGGACCAATACATTTATCACCTTAAGATTTTGGATGAATATGTGGCGTCTCTCTCACTTGTTTAGGTGAGCCTTTGATCTTAGGTATGACTCATCAGTGGTATCATAGTTTGGTTCGAGTAAGTATCAGGGGGTGTGCTCCGTTGAAGTGCTCATGACGAGATAAGGGTGTCTTTCAACGGCGGTACAAGCATGTTGATGAAAGAGCTTCCGCTTGAGAGAGATCATAGTGGATTGGCTCGGAGGGAGAGATTGTTGAGAAACAAGTGTTAGTTGTGTTGAGAAACAAGTGTGAGCTCTAAGTCCCATATTGTTTAGAAAAGTGGAGGTTGCGTACTTTATAAGTAAAATGACTCATACATATATCACCTTAAAGTTTTGGGTGAATATGTGGTGCCTCTCTCACTTGTTTGGGTAAGTCTTTGATCTTTAGGTGAGTATTTGATTCAATGTGAATGCTTCACTCTCATGATATCAGTGGTATTTTTTCAAACACAAAATTCCCAAAATCATAATTCAACTTCTAATTTTACAAGGATAAAATTATAAACCATCTCATATAATTGCAACTTTTAAGGAGAAAATCCTCTCTAGACACACAACTATCTAAATCCCCTACATTTTCTGGTTGCGTAAAAAGCTCAAACCAACTATCTCTATTTATATTAGTACTTCAATTCTATTTTTTTAACTATCCGATGTAGGACTTGGATGAATATATTATTTGACCCAACAAATCTTCCCTTCATCCAAAGTCTCACATATCTTCCTGTTCTGGACTGGGCCAGCGCCTGCCCTACTGTCGGGCAGGCCCAAGCCCAATCACCGACAAAGGCGCAACGAGGCCCAAAGTCACCTCCGTGTCGGGCACGTACCAATCCCCTTGGACGTCGGACACGCGGGGTAAAAAGACCGTCGAGCAGAGGCACATGGCCCGCAGACGCACCTCTCCTCGACACCCACGTGCTCCTCCCCACGAGGACACATTATCTTGTAACTTCCCACTCCCGAAGGAATCGGCCTGCCCTACTTCCGGAGATTCAGGGACCGTTACACCAGGGCGAAGACCAGGTGCTGGTCTTCATTACGCCACGTAAGCCCTGACAGTTACTTGGATTGAGCCTTGCAATCCAGTCCAGTGCAAGTAACCGTTGGCCCCGCGCTGGGGGCTCTCTATAAATACCCTTTCACTTGAGAGGGTCAGGTTACGAAACATTCTAAACTCACTTCACTGTATTTGCTTTTCTCTGACCTTACTTGACTTGAGCGTCGGAGTACCTTGCAGGTACACCCCCGGCCCGCCGTATCATCATCACCGGAGCTGAAGTCCATACGACGTTGCTGGCCACTATCTAACTGTCTGATCCAGGTACGATCAGTGGCGCCGTCTGTGGGAAACACTGTTTCCCCATTTTTCCTTCAACAATAAACCAAAGCAATTCCTCCGTTCATCACCAGCATGACCAACAACCCGTCTGCGAACAAAGCTCTGGACACCGTCCTCGCGCAACTCGAGAACAGAAATCACCGTGAGGACAATGTTGCCCTCAACGTCGAAGAAGGCGACGTGAGAGACGGGCAGACCGCCTCCCCAGACTCCCAAGACACGACTTACGACGCCGCCCAGCAGGACGACTAGCAAGCCGCCTTTCAGCCAGTTGCTCCTCCGCCTAATGCAGATTCGAGCACCGTGGCCCTATTCGCCTTGGTCAACCAGACCAACCAGCTGATCATGCACCAGAATATCAGAATTGAAGCACTTGAGCGAGGGCGAACACGACGATCTTCCCCGTGAAGACATCGTCGTCCACCTTCACCTCGTCGTTCTCTTTCCCTGCGAATGACTCCTCCATAAGAATCTCGGACCCCCTCGCTGGTGCGTGAGGGCCACCGGCCGCGTCTCGAGCGCCACCAGCCAGAAACCTCCCAGAAGCGCCATCGTTCCCCCCCCCTCAGAAGGAACCCAGGCGCTCCTCGACTACCAAGAGGAGCAAGACCGCCGAGGAGAGACCGAGGAACCGCTCTAGGAACTCCCCTCCACGACAAGGACCTGGTCGACACCACCGATCCCCGTCAAGGTCCCCAGACGGAAGCGACGACGACCAGAGGACCCCTCTGTCAAGGGAGATCATGGACGCCCCAATTCTTGCGGGTATGGAGAAACCCCCGCCACTGGGGACCTTCGACGGCCTGGCCGACCCCGACGATCACGTCGAAAGTTTTGAAGCCATGCTCAACTTCAGAAACGTCAGGGGAGCCATTAAGTGCAGACTTTTCCCCACCACTTTGCAGAAGGGCGCCATGACCTGGTACAAGAGTCTAGCACCCGTGTCGATCACGTCTTGGAAGCAACTAAGAGAACGCTTTACCAAACACTTCACGACATCTCGCCGACACCCGAAGACGGAGGCTGCACTAGAGAGCATCTACCAGGGAAAAAATGAGCCTCTCAGGAACTTTATTGAGAGGTTCAACAGGGAGGCTGTCGAGGTCCACACGACCGACGTCATGAAGAAGTTTTTAATCATCTGGGGACTATGACTTGGATCCGATTTTGCCAAGTCCGTGGGCCTCCGCAGACCTCGCGGTTTGGAGGACCTCCTCCAACGAGCTCAGTTATACATCGAGTTCGAGGAGTCGGAGGCAGCATAGATCACCCTCGACTCGAGGCAGAAGGAAGGCCCCCGCGGCCACAGAGAAGAAGACTCTCCTCCCCGACGCGGAGGAGAAAAAAAAAGGAAAGCCGCCCCCGGGACTCTCGTGAACCGCGAGGACCAGCTGGCCGGTTCACGGAATACACGTCGCTCAATGCTCCCCGCGCGCGAATCCTCTTTGAGTGCTCCAACTCAGAATTTCTGAAAGGAGGTGTCCGCTTTCTGAAGCCAACTACCCCCAAATCAAACACGGACAAGTCCAAGTACTGCAGGTTCCACCGGAGCCACGGACATGTCACGGAGGACTGCATTCATCTCAAAGATGCAATTGAGATCCTGATCAAGGAAGGGCACCTAAAGAAGTACACCCAAAAGAATGACACCCCTCATCCCAGTGCCCGGGAAGCCCAAAATGTCGAGGAGACGACACCTTCTCCCGACGAGAGTCGGCTACAGGTCGCCCTCAGCGTTACTCGACCCGAAGACTTCTTTGTCCCCGAAGGCATCGAGGGCCAAGAGGCAGTTCGCAGCATGTGGGCAAACTTTCCCCACGAAGACCCCGTCGCTGCCCGCAGCACGTGGGAAGGTTTCCCCAAGACAATGGTCATATCTGGAGGGGGTTACGAGAAGGTGTTTGTAGGGTCGATCAAGCGGAAATTTGACGAACTGGAGCCCGCAACATCGGCGAAGACCACCACTCTCGAGAAGGTGCAAGGAAAATCAAACCCCGTCACCTTCTACCTTAAAGAGCTCCCAGGCGGAGCACCCAACGCCAATATCTCCCTCTTGGTGAGGGCACCGATGGCGAATTTTGACGTTCGCAGGATCCTTGTCGACCAGGGAAGTTCGGTCGACATCATGTATGCTCACCTGTTCGGGACTCTCTAGCTCGACGAGAGACATCTGACCCCGTACGTCGGTTCAGATCTGCAGGGGTTCAACGGCACCACCACCAGACCATGGGGTTACGTTGAGCTGATGGTCACATTCGGGGCCGAAGACACTGCCCGTCAAGTGAAGACCCGCTTCCTGGTGGTCGAATGTCCATTCCTCTACAACTGCATCCTCGGGAGGACCACCCTGGCCGAACTCACAGCAGTGCCATCAACGGTCCACCTCAAGATGAAGTACTACACGGCCAAGGGACGGGTAGTTACGATGCACAGGGACATAGACGCGGTCAGGAGGTGCTTCGATGCTGCAATCAAAGGCATGAGTTCCATTGACACCAAGCCCAAGACCGGAGCAAAGTCATCCTCGGACACCGTGTAGAGGCCTCTCCCGCGCGTCAACGCGGTCGACCTCGACAGCAGGTTCCTGGACGAGCACGAAGAGGGCGGAGCAGCGGACCTTGACCTCCAGGCGGAAAATAACGGGCAGTCTCTCCACCCAACGCGCCCTGTCCCAGACGGAGACTTCGAGCTCGTCGTCCTCGGGGACGATCCAGACCGTAACGTGAAGATTGGCACCAGGATCCCCGACCTGGCGAAGAAGCAGCTTAAGGCATGTCTCCGGAAGAACGTTGATATATTCGCATGGAGCGCCTCCAAGATGCCTGACCTTGACCCCGAGGAAGCTTTTCATCAGCTCGCAGTAGACCCGGCCGCTAGGGCCATAGTTCAACGTAGGCGTAGGCAGTCGCCCGAAAAAGCGGAGGCTGTTGAAAAAGCTGTAAAAGACCTCCTAGAGGCGAATTTTATTTCGGAGGCCAGGTACACGACCTGGTTGTCCAACGTTGTACTTGTCAAAAAGAATAATGGAAAATGGAGAATGTGTGTTGACTATACCGATCTTAACCGGGCAAGCCCGAAAGACTGTTACCCTTTGCCTAACATCGACCAGCTGGTCGACAATTCTGCTGGTTACAAGCTATTATCCTTCATGGACGCTTACTCAGGGTACAACCAAATCCCAATGGATAAGGTCGACAAACAGCACACGGCCTTCATGACCGAGTCGTGCAATTATTACTACAACATAATACCCTTCGGCCTAAAGAACGTCGGCGCGACCTACCAACGGATGATGAACAAAGTTTTCCGGGGAGAGATCGGCGACATGCTCGAGGTCTATATGGACGACATGATCGTCAAATCCGCAGAAGAAGTCGACCACGCCGCGCACCTCAAGAAGGTGTTCGACACAGCGAGGAGATGCCGCATGAGGTTCAATCCCGACAAATGCACCTTCGGCGTTCGGGCAGGTAAATTCCTCGGCTTCTACCTCACAGAGCGAGGAATCGAGGCCAACCCTGAAAAGTGTAGGAATTTCTCCGAGATACCAACTCCGAACTCGAAGAAGTCAATACAATCACTGAACGGGATGTTTAATGCCCTCTCCCGATTCGTCGCCAAATCCACACAATACGCACTCCCATTTTTCATCTTCTTCGACAAAAAGCCACGTTTAAATGAAGCAAGGAATGCGAGCAGGCTTTACTCCATCTCAAACGAGTCCTGTCACAGCCCCCGGTCCTCTTACGGCCAGAGAACGGGGAGACGCTTTTCTTGTATCTCGCCATCACGAGCGAAGCGATTAGCGCCGTCCTCATACGGAAAACCCCCGGTGGGCAAAAAACGATTTACTTCACGAGCAAAGCCCTCCAAGGTCCCGAGCTCAGGTATCAACAGATCGAGAAAGTTGCCCTGACCCTCGTCACCGCGGCCAGGAGGCTGCGCCATTACTTTCTAGCCCACACTGTCGTCGTAAGAACCGAACAGCCTATAAGGTAGCTCCTTGGACGACCAGATATGGCGGAAAGGATGCTCAGGTAGTCGCTCGAACTTGCCGAGTTCGACATCCAATACGAGGGAAGAAAAGCCCTGAAGGCTCAAGTACTGGCCGACTTTGTGGCGGAGATGACCGTCCTGGAGCCTTCGACCAACGGATCCCAAAAATGGACGATCTATGTCGACGGAGCATCCAACATGAAGGGGAGCGGGGCAGACATTATCCTCAAAAACGAGGTAGGCATCCTGATCGAGGTCTCCCTCAAACCATCCTTCCCGACGTCGAACAATCAGGCAGAGTATGAGGCTTTCCTCGCCGGGCTTCGGTTGGCCGAGGACCTCAGCGCCAAGGAGGTCAAAATCTTCACTGACTCCCAGCTCGTAGCCTCTCAAGTTCGAGGAGAGTATCAGTCCAAGAATGACTGCCTCATCGAATACCTGACCTTGGTAAAGGAAAAGATGAAGAATTTCGCCTCCGCGGAAGTGACCCACATCCCTCGCGAGCACAATACTCGAGCAGATGTCTTATCCAAATTGGCGAGCACAAAGAAGAAAGGCGGAAACAAATCCATCATACAAGAAGTGCTTTCCCGCCCGAGCATCGACAAACCCATTACGGCGTCGGACGTGAACGCCGTTGGGGACATCAATTGCTGGATGACCCCGGTATACAAGTACCTCACGACAGGCAAACTGCCCGAGGATCCCAGGGAAGCAGGGATGGTCAAGTCGCGAGCGTGCTCGTACACTATAGTCGAGGATAAGCTATACCGCCGCGGGTTTTCTATCCCTCTCCTCAGATGAGTCGAAGACACCAGGGTCCCCGGTATACTCCAAAAAATCCACGAGGGGATCAACGCCCAACACCTTGGTGGGCGATCCTTAGCCTGCAAGGCACTTCGGGCAGGGTATTACTGGCCCACCATGCAACAGGACGCCAAGGAACACGTCAAGAAGTGCGATAGATGCCAGCGACACGGGGACATGCACCTCGCTTCTCCTAACAAGCTCAAAACACTGTCCTCCCCGTGGCCGTTTGCGTGGTGGGGAATGGATATCCTCGGACCTTTCGTCGTGGGATCGTATCAAAACAAATACCTCATCGTCGGGGTGGATTATTTTATGAAGTGGATCGAGGCGGAAGCATTGGCCAAAATCACAGCCTTCAACATACTATGTTCTACAAGAGGAATATCCTCGCCAGATTCGGCGTGCCCCAAGCTATTGTCACCGACAACGGGACACAGTTCACCGACAAGAACTTCCAAGACTTCGTCATCAAACTGGGCACGACGCAGCACTTCACGTCAGTCGAGCACCCTCAAACGAATGGGCAAGCCGAAGCGGCGAACAGAGTGATCCTCCGAGGATTGAAACGACGACTCGGCGACGCCAAACAACGGTGGGTCGAGGAGCTGCACAGCGTCCTCTGGGCCTACTGAACAACTCCACATTCCACGACCGGGGAGACCTTTTTTCGTTTGACCTACGGAACAGAAGCGGTGATCCCCATGGAGATCAGAGAACCCTCGAGGAGGACAGAAGTCCCCCTCAACGAGGATGCGAACAGTGAGGCCCTAAGGGAAGAGCTCGACTTAGTCGAGGAGATAAGGACGGACGCATCCCTCCGCAAAGCCTCACTTAAACAGAAAATAACTCTACGTTATAACGACAAAGTTATCAAACGCAATTTTCTGGTAGGCACCCTCGTCCTACGAAGGAACCAGAAAGACTCGTGAGAAGGCAAACTCGCCACGAACTGGGAGGGCCCGTACCGCGTCTGCGCAAAAACGGGGACATGAGCCTACTTCCTCGAAAATCTGCACGGGGAAGAACTTGCTCGACCATGGAACGCTGAGAAGCTTAAACAGTACTACAGTTAAGCACTGCCCGCGACACACTAGCATCGCGGTTACGGGGACGCACTAGGGTACAAGCGCGACACCCCTATACAAAACACGATGATCAAGGGCCGCGTTGTGTGTGCGCGAGGACTTTTGATCCAACGAGGACACCTCGATTGAGCTCCGTCGTCGTTGTACCAATTAGGAAGAACACCCAGCTCGTGATGGGAAGTTCACGCCACGAAGCTAAGACCTTGACCGAGCTCTTAGCCTCGTTGAAGGTCGGAATACACCTCCGACCACTCGGCCAGCTCTCCACGCAGTCGAGGATTATCGAAGTCGAGCGAATTCCCAAAATCTCTATTACTTAGACAAAAATAAATATAAAGTATAGAAAATACGATAACATCACACACAAGCAAAAACATACAAACATCACACGCGCAGATAAACAAAAATGCATTAAGCAGGCAGAAGTCCATTGTACAGGTATTACAAACAAGTATCAAAAAGCCCCTGGCACGCAGGCCGGGCATATGCATCGAAAATAAAATGGTTCGTAGGCTAAACAAA
Source organism: Lathyrus tuberosus (assembly GCA_022829125.1). NCBI lineage: Eukaryota > Viridiplantae > Streptophyta > Magnoliopsida > Fabales > Fabaceae > Lathyrus > Lathyrus tuberosus. Next base: position 2,438,545 of record JALAZF010000446.1, read on the forward strand.
ACGAGAAAGGAAAAACCTAGTCGGCGACGGTCCCCTCTGGCTGCTCGTGTTCGTCTGCCCCTCCGCCGACCTCTTCCTCTTGCATCGGCTGCACGATCTGACCATCGACCACCTCGTAGTAGGGGTCAGTCCCTTCAGTTACAAGGTCGGGGTTGAGAACCCGAAGCTGCTACACGGCGTTCCTGAAACCTATGGCATCCGCCACGAGGTTATCCTGCTCGGCTTCCCTGAGTTTCGCTATCAGCGCTGCCCGCGAAGTCAACAACTTGTCTTCCTCGGTTTCCTCCTTAGCCGGGCGAACAACTTCTTCCAGCTCGGCGTTCCTCGCCAAGAGACGTTTCCTCTCCTCCTCAGCGTTCCTCAACCTCTCCTCCAACTTCTCTTGAAGCTCGACCTGGCCCTTGTTCTGGTTTTTGCAGTCAGCCAGCTCCTTGCCCACCTTCTCCATTTCAGCTGAGATGGACCTGAAACTCTCTTGCAGCCTGTTCAGCTCGTCCGCTGGGCATGTCTCGTCGTTCAGGACCAAGGCAGCAGCGCAAACCCGCATCACCGCAGACACGTCCTCCACCAGTGCCCTTCTCCGAGAAACCCTGTCAACACCCAAGATGGTTTGAACTTCGGGTGCACCAACGCATAGGGAATTGTTCCCCGTAAAGAAGTTCGGCCTCGGGTGGTAAGGCGGGAGCACAAATTTCACAACGGAAGGGCTTTCGTTCTCAGTGAGGTCGACGTCAATCTGATCAGCAAACCGTTGTCTCTTCGGGGAGTTCTGAGTGTTGGGGGAGTCGTTGTCCTGGGGAGAGCCAGAAAAACCCCCGGTTGCTGGAGTGGGACTGGGGCCCTGCGCCCGGAGTTGCTCGATACAACCTTTACCTCCCTTCTTCGAAATGCGGACAGCCTTCAGTTTCTTGATGCGCTCCTCAGCACCCGACATCTTGCCTGCAAAGAAAATAAATGCGTCAGTAAATCGAAAATCAGGACACGAAGAAAAAGCAAGTCGAAGAGGATTCTACCACCTACAAACTCGAGGGCGTCCTCGTCAGAAAACGTTTCAAGGAGGGCCCTCGTATTGATCAACCGGCGTTTCGTCAAGACCTTCCCGTCATCACCCCGGATGAACTCCCCGTCCGGCATCACGAGCTTGGCTTTGCTAAACCCGTTGACAAATTTGACTATTGCTTCGTACGTCAGGCGGTCCCCCTCGCACAGTCGACCAGGGCTGACGATGCAGCTGTCCATCCCCATCCTGAAATGCTCTTCTGTCCGGAACAAGGAGAACCTCAGTTCAATGACCTCTTCCTGCCGCCCATCTACTTCTCGTCGGACCTGACGGTACACCGAATTCACGGTTTCGAAGGAGACCGACCTCACTATATAGTACCGGTACTTGAAGTCGCGGACAGAGTCCATGTAGGTGCTAAACAGGCTGCTCACCTGCTTGAAAGACACCCAGCCATGTTTACCGTCGGTCGCTTGCCTTTGAAGATGAAAAATGCGAAAGAAGAGGGGCACAGTTGCCCCGATCTGGAGATATTTATAGACGAGCTCGAAGGTTCGGAGGAAGGCGAGAGAATTGGGGTGCAGCTGTGAGGGCGCCAAGCGCAACCAAGCGAACACTGACTGTTGAAAGTCCGTAAAGGGCAAGCACCACCCCGCCTGGTCGAACATAAATTCGTAAAGGGGAAACCGCATCCCCCTGTACATCGAACATATACGATGATGCTCCAGCAGCCAGAACACTTTCCACGACTTCGTAGAGCCCACCAGGCGGTGCTCGACCGTACAAAATATATCATCTTCGTCCCCGCCGACAAACTGGGAGATCATGTTTAGCGGCTCATCGCTGACCCATTCGTCGAGCAGCCGTTCCTCGACACTAGTTATCTCCGCCATCGGTGAGTCGGGTTGGTCGTCGGTGTCTAAAGATCCCACGGCCACTGACAGGGCATCCATTTACCTGAAAAGCAGAAGGAAACGGTGAATTTGATGATCCAGATCAAATTCACCCCTCCACCGCTGATCAAGTGAAAGGGCGAAGAAGGGGCGTCAGGGGCCGCGCGACTGCCGCGATCACACGATGTCTTCGGTTATAAGACGAACGACCCCGGTACTGCTTCCCGAGGATTCATCCCGCGGTTAGGAACGTTAGTAAGGACCCCGAGATATTCATCTCACGTCCTCGGGACATTCTTCCTATCCTCGTGGTTCTCATCACTTCCCCCCGCGGGATCCAACGAAGAAACTAAGAAATTCCGCCGTTTTCGCCGGATATTTCGTGACTTCCATGAGAACTTCATCAGTTCACCATAAAACCACCGTATAAATGAAAACAAAAAGAGAAAAAAGAGAGAAACTTACTTGAAATACACTTCTGGTAGGGTTCCGGTACGGCAGTCGGTGGCGGCGAACGGTGGCGAAAAAGAGAAGGAAGAAAGAGAGAGTCTGAGCAAAGGGGGAGCGAAAGTGCAAATGAAACGGGATGACCCCTATTTATAAGGGCCTCACGAGACTCGAGGACTTCCTAGGCAATCGATTACGCTACCCTAGCGTAGCCGCCCTAGGCAATGATGAGGTGTGACACGTGGCACACGCTTCCCCACGCACGTCTTTTCATTCCCCAACATGCGTCCTTCCATTCGCCCCGCTTCAGACCTCTCGTATCCCCGCGAGCAGGTCAATTTATTCCTGCCCGGTTGACCAACCACTCCTCGTTTAAAATCCCTTCCCCGACATAGTACTAGCCCTTAAGTCATTACTCTGACACCTCAGAGCAACGACTTTGGGGCTCCTGTTCTGGACTGGGTCAGCTCCTGCCCTACTGTCGGGCAGGCCCAAGCCCAATCATCGGCGAAGGCCCAACGAGGCCCAAAGTCACCTCCGTGTCGGGCACGTACCAATCCCCTTGGACGTCGGACACGGGGGGTAAAAAGACCATCGAGCAGAGGCACATAGCTCGCGGACGCACCTCTCCTCGACACCCACGTGCTCCTCCCCGCGAGGACACGTTCTCTTGTAACTTCCCACTCCCGAAGGAATCGGTTTGCCCTACTTCCGGAGATTCAGGGACCGTTACACCAGGGCGAAGACCACGTGCTGATCTTCACTACGCCACGTAAGCCCTGGCAGTTACTTGGATTGGGCCTTGCAATCCAGCCCAGTGCAAGTAACCGTTGGCCCCGCGTTGGGGGCTCTCTATAAATACCCTTTCACTTGAGAGGGTCAGGTTACGAAACATTCTAAACTCACTTCACTGTATTTGCTTTTCTCTAACCATACCTGACTTGAGCATCGGAGTACCTTGCAGGCACACCCCCCCCCCCCCCCCCCCCCCCCCCCCCGCCCGCGCCCCCCGCCGTATCATCATCACCGGAGCTGAAGTCCATACGACGTTGCTGGCCACTGTCTAACTGTCTGATCCAGATACGATCATTTCCCTTTGTCATTAACTTCGTCTTCAAACCGTTTAAGATCATTATAATGGTTAGTCACACTTGTAAACCTATTACTCTTTAATATTTTTCTCTTATTTCTACCTTGATCAGAATAATTGTTACTCTTTCTTTTTCGCTTGATCATAATTTTAGTTACTCTTCCTTCCTCCCTTGCTCGAAACTTTAGCTCTAATACCAGTTGTTGAAAAAATAACAAATAAACAAATATCAAGTGTGAGTTATAAGTTCCGCATTGCATAGAAAAGTGGAGGTTGAACATGTTATAAGTAAGAAGACTCGTACACCTGTCACCTTAAGATTTTTGGTGAATATGTGGTGTGTCTCTCACTTGTATTGATGAATCTTTGATCTTTAGGTGAGTGTTTGACTCAACGTGAATGCTTTCCCTCATGATGACCCATCAGTGGTTGAAGTGCCCATGACGAGATAAGGGTGTCTCTCAACGGCGGTACAAGCATATGGATGAAAGAGCTTCCGCTTAAAGGGGAATATAATGGATAGACTCACACTTGAGGGGGAGATTGTTGAAAACAAGTGCAAGTTATAAGTCCCACACTGCTTAGAAAAGTGGAAGTTGAACACATTATAAGTAAGAGAATCCATACACCTATCACCTTAAGGTTTTGAGTGAATATATGGTATCTCTCACTTGTTTGGGATGAGTCTTTGGCCTTTAAGTGAGCATTTGATCCAATGCGAATGGTTTTTCCTCATGGTGACCCATCAAGAATGTCAAAAATAGTGGGTCAAACTGGCCGACCAGACCCGTTTTGTCTCTACTAAGACCAACTAATTAAATCTAAAAAATTAATAGGAACATTCAATTTTATAGGGAAAGCAAAATTTTCAAATTCAATGATTTTAGAAGTTATTCAAAAATTTCTAAATTGATCATAGATACAATATAACATACATTCCTACCATTTTTAAAATTCTCAACCAAACAATAAAATATATATAAATAGATTTGGATTTTTCAAAAAATTACATTACTTCCAAATACATTTATAAAGTGTATTTTCACCTCCAAAAAATCATTTCTCTAGTATACTTTTAGTAATTATAGTTTTTATGCCATACGGAAAGTATGCTTCTTGACAAAATTAATTGTTTTTCCACTCAATGATGCTCGAGAACTTTCATATATAGTCAAAATTAATTTTGTATTTAGAATCACACTATTATATCTCACAAAAATATTCTCAACATGCAATCATTACGTGCAAATGACATCTAAATAACAGTTAAAAACCATGAATAAATAAAACAAAATGACATTAAAACAAATTAAAAATGTAACTTTATTGTCCCTCTATAAAAGCAAAAGAATAGTTGTTACTAGTTGGTAAAGTGGACATATCATGTAAACGCACACGCGACATTAAATAATATTTAATTTTCACAAAACTTGTAAAATTTAGACAATAATATCTTATTAAAAAGAATACTACTAGTATATTTGCTATGATGGATTTAAGACTCAAGTATTTTTTCAAAAGCAAAAAATAAAATTACTTTGTGGAGGCAGTAGGGTCCACAGACCTTGGGAGGTATCTGTTTATGTGTCCTACAATGATTTAAACAACTATTACCATAGACAACATATACACTAAAATAATAAATATTATTTGGTTATGTCTAAAGTTTTAATTAAAACAATTTGGGTCCAATGTGGGACACTAGTCCAATTTTAATCACAAATTCCAAATTAGTGAACAATTTCATTTTTGCACCATTTTTAGTATTTTCTTTCCTGAAAAACTTTACTGCCTGCCGACATTTTCTTTTACCATTCTAAGAAGTTCCTAATGTGTTTTCTCATATAAATAAACCAAATCTAAGTAACCTTCAACCCTAACTAACCAAAAACTAAAATAAGAAATGTATAGGAGCATTTTACGAACTGATACATCTAAATAAAGACGTGTTTGGTGTCTGACACATGTCAGTGTCTGATGCCGACACATTATAAATGCATCTAAATAAAGGTATATTTGACGTCTAACACATGTCAGTGTCTGATACTGACACACCATAAACACATTTAAATAAAAACGTGTTTGATGTCTAACAGATAGTGTCTGATACCGACACCACATCTAAATAAAGACGTGTTTGATATCTAACACATGTCACTGTCTAATATCGATACACTATTAATGCATATAAAATTTTTATCGATATCGATGTGTCAGTGTCACAGTATCCAGATACGTATTTCGTAGGTTTTTTATTCTTTCAAATAATTTTTTGAGAGACTAAAGACATATATAATTTTATCATAATAACATAGAAGTTTACACTTTGTACATGGTGGTATATAAATGAAATTTGGGTCCATAAACATTAAACTTCACATTAATTGAACACATTTGTTAGTTGGGAATTGTAGCATATCAATATCATGTTATGTTGTTGGTAAAGTATTTCAAAAGCGAGTCACAAGTTGCTTGATGTTAGCTTTTAGAGAGTTTATAACATGTGATTTGGACTTGTTAGCATATTTATAAGATTAGACATAATTGAATGATTTCTCTCTAAATCATCTGATTTGTCCCCTCATGCACATGATATTGTTGTTATGTATAGTTCGATTTTGATTGATCAATCTTCATTAGCATGTGTTTGGTAATGCGACGTATTTGACGTAGCTGATAATATTTTAAACACGTTTTATCAAAAGTTGGAATCTTAGCCGTCCAATTAAGATTGAACAGCTAAGATCGCATGAGTCTCGAATGCATTGATATCTCAATCCGAGTTCGAATAAAAATTCTCACATGTCATTCAACATTTACAAATGAACCAAATGTGAACAATAGGGTGGAAGAGATAAAATGAATTAGGTAATCTTACATGACAACAATTAAAGGACAAGAAAACCAGAAGAATAAGAAAAAGGACAAAAGAAAACAAAAGTTTCTATGAAGACACTTCAAAAAATAACAAACGTATTATGATTTGACGCGCGACAGCTTTTAGCGTTTTAACTGCCAAAACCAACTGTCTCGCAGCAATTTATATCGGTCGGAGTCTTCAATTATTTACCAGTATAAAGATCGAGTTTCTAATTTACACATTTTTTCGGACCTTCTAGCTCATTTGTTCTCCGATTAAGTCCAAACCTACAAGCAAGAATGCCACACCTTGAAATAATAAGTAGTAGAAATGCATTCCTTGCGCCGATAATAGGCTCCTAATCGCAGCCGTTAGCAACAAGAATGCAAGTGCAAGCTCTTTCTTATATATCTTGTTCATTTTCTTCGCAGGAACGGTATCTTGGAGTTTCTTTATCTTGTTAAGTTCCGAAAGACCACTATCAGAAGTCCCTCGGTGAAGTTGAAGACTCATTGCCTTTGAATCGCGTTCCTCAGCAGCTAATAGGTCAGGCTCAGACGAACGACCTGATTTTTTGGTAACAATCCATTCGTACGAGCTTCCTAACTGGAACAAACCGGATACCATAGCGTTGAATTTGGTTACTGACATAGTGTTCTCGAAAAGTAGGTAAGGGACGATGAAGGGAAAGGATTTCGGGGCGGGAAGAATGTTCAAGAATGACATGAATACAGGAATGTAACAAATAACCCAAATAGGAAGCTCGGCTTCGGGGACAAACATTGTTAATGGAAGAATGATGCAGAATAATGTGAAAGAATAGAATGGTAGGATTAGCTTTCTGAGAAGAAAGAATAGAAGTATAAGGTTTGTTTTCTTCCAAAACGCGATCTGCAACAACGCGAACACCGCAACATGTTCAGATTGTATCCTTTTTAACAAAAATTGTGCAATTCTAAGCAATGAAAGAAAAATACTTTACCTTAGAGGTTATGATCGCTGGAAGACACACGCGAAAGAGTTGCATCGGACCCGAATGCCATCGATGTTGTTGTTTCTTATAAGCTTCATATGATTCAGGAAGCTCACAAAGTACCTGAAAGAAGTGTTGTTCATTTCATAGTCATTCAATTTGGTTGCGGAATCAGTTCATTCGAAATCAATTTTCTTTACTATAAAGGTTACCTTTACATCATTGAGATAGATAAATTTCCAGCCATTCAGATGCGCCCGGACAGCTATATCCATGTCTTCTACGGTAGTTCGCTCGAGCCAGCCACCGGATTCTTCAAGTGCTTTTACTCTCCAAACACCAGCAGTTCCATTAAAACCGAAAAAATTAAGGAAGATTCCATTAACCTGTTGTTCAACCTCAAAGTGGAAACACAGATTAATATTTTGAAGTCTTGTGAGTAAATTCTCATCCTTGTTCACAAAAGTCCACCTAGCTTGAACCAATGCCAACTCCGGATTTCCCTGCGAAACAAGAATCGAAAAATGAAATGTGAAACTAATCGAAAGATTATGAAAATTCGAGTTAAAACAGATTTCGCCACCTTAAAATGTGGAACGGTTTGCTTGAGGAAATCAGGACACGGTTGGAAATCGGCATCGAAAATTGCAACGAACTCGTAACCTTTCACATAATCACAGTTCATCGCAGACTTGAGATTTCCTGCTTTATAACCTGTTCTAAACTTCCTATGACGGTAGATGATATTGACGCCTTTCTGACTCCACTTCGCGACTTCTCCTTTGATCAACCACTGTATGCTCTCATCATCAGAGTCGTCGAGAACTTGAACAAGTAACCGATCTTTCGGCCAATCAAGTTGACAGACTGCAGAAATAGATTGTTCATATACCTACATTGAACACCAAACTCATCATCATAGTCAGCCAGAATCAATTCATTCAAAATCAATTTTTTTCACCGCAAAACCGGAAAATGCATGGATTAACCTCATAATATGTTTAAAGGAACAACTTGATGAATTATTGGCTTTGGATTAAGGTCACCACCGACAAAAAAAAGTACTTTTACTTTTAAAACAAGAAGTAAAAACAGTAGAAAGGTACTAACTAAGTACACACAAAAACCATGAATAAGAGAAAAGTTTCACCTCTTTCTCATTGCACATAGGAATCTGAACAAGCACCAAAGGATAACCATAATTTGAACCTTCCAAATCATCTTCCACATTTCCATCAACAATAATTGGTTTAATCCTTTTGAATTTGATCCAGAAGCAACCAAGACACAACACGATTCGATCTATCGACTGAATCAAGAACAGAATTATGCAGAAATTTGAAAGGTATTGAATTGGTGGTGCAATATAATCAACCCTAAACTCCAACCACTTAACATAAACCTCATGAAACAACCCTTTAATCTCCCAAGTTTGTGGAACATGCAAATTATGATTGTGAAAATAGTACAAACCTTTGAAATGAGCAATAAGTTCAAACAAAAGAAATGCCATAGCCATCACCAAAAACCCAACAATCACTCTAAAAAGCAACTTTGCTTTCATAGATTTATCACTCTCATCACTTTCCACAGCACCAAAAAACAGTCTTTGTTTGACAGAACTTAGCAGAGAACAAACAGAATTTCCTAACCAAGCAACACAATTTACAGCCTTATGAGCTTTGAGAAGCAAAACCCATGTAAACTGTTTAGCATTTTTGGTTCTATCTTTGTTAACCGGTTGAAAAGCTGAATCAGGACCATTTATTTCAAGCACTGAGTAATTTGGATTCTCCATAGTAACAACAACAGGGTTACCTTTCTTTGAAGTTGAAGTTGAATTTGAAGCTTCTTTAACCCAACCCCACTTGGAAAAATCTAAACTTGGAGCCATTTTCGTGAAACAAAACCTTAACACTCAAAAGGGGTGGAAGATTTAACGAACATTGAAGAAAAACATCACTCAGAAACTCATAGAAGTGAGTGTTGTGTCAGATCCACTAGTTTTTGAATGCTGTGAGTAAAGAAGTAAAAGCCATTTTTTCTCCCTAGAATGCAGCAAGGTAGGGAATAGAGAGAAGCACTAGACAGTGTTTGAGGTTGTTTTATTGGTTTCTTTTTCTAGCATTGGAGTAGAAAAATGTTTGTTCTACATAGTACATTGTATTTTTATACGGTTTTCAAATTTTAAATTATTTTTTTCTCTTTGAAGTTTGATACTTTCACTAAAAAATCATATCCACACTCAATAGTGATACTATGGTGTTTGAAATGAAAGATGAGAGAGAAGTAATCTTATTCAGATTGTTAAGACGTAATCCATGTGCGTGGTGTTTATGATTACTCAACAAGTTTTTCTTTTTTAAGATCAACTACTCTCTTGTCTAGTATTAAGTGTGTGTTGATATATATATATATATATATATATATATATAAACCTTAAGTATGATAGAGGGATTTTTACCATCGAAATGTAGAAACATCAAATCAAATTATTATTTGAGAAATTTGAATTTTTAACATTGAAGTGAAGAAACATCAAATCAGATTACCATTTGAGAAATTTTTTAAGATTTGTAATCTTTCATGCAACGGTTCAAAATCAAAGTTGATGGAGATTCAGGTACTGATTATTCGTATATGTATGTTGCTACATACTTTTTAGTTGACCATAGTTCTAGCATCCTTACTCTAATGCATCTTGATATTCGTCTCAACTTCTATGTGGTTACCTATATTCTTGTCTCAAAGAAACATAAAGTGCAATCATCCATAATCGACGTTATTCTGGTTTAGTAAAAGAAAGGTTGTATGATATTTTTTTGTGGGTTGATAACAAAATTTTTGGAACACACCGGATTCAACCTTAAGGGTGAAGAGCCAGACCAAGATTACATTTAGATAGGGAGTAACACACTAGGTCTGATGAGATTAGTTATCAACAATGGAGTTCTATCCCACGAAGTTTTAAAGGAAAAAGAAAGCTCTTTAAGTCATCCAACTCCACATCAACAAGGAGGGATATCTATTCTAGAAGAGTTCGCTTATGAGATTCCATAGACTAATTCAACTAAAGTTCTCCTCAATATCATCATCAAGAGAAAAAAGAAAACTAATAAGAAGATTAACATTCTGGTTTGTAGGTTCGTAAAGAGTGGCTCTCAGATGTTTCATGGAGTATTTAGTGATGACGACGATGATGATGATTTTAAGTATATTATTGCTTAGATGTTTCTTTGTTTCCTTTTGTTATGATTCTTTCTATTGTACTTGGATTTCGTTTTTAATTCATGAAGTATTTTTTATTTTTAAATGCTTCTGCGTGCTTGGGTGATCAATGTTCTTTAATATCAACCATTTTTGTTTATTGTTTCCCTCCTTTTTTATTATGTCAACGGGGGAGAAGTATAATCTCTTGCGAAATAGCGTATACTCTCCATATTTGTTAGGGAGAGTTTAATCACTCTAATCTATCATCTTTGCGGTCTTGTTTTATCCACCTCCATGAGAGATGCGTTGTCATCATAAAAAAATGAGAGAATATGAATCTATGTGCTTGCATGTATGATGTTTGCAGCAATATATTTAGTTTTGGTGACGACAACACTCTAAAAGGAAGTCTTCATTAGAAGTGTTGGTGAAGTCCATCTGGTTTTGAAGATAACAAACTCGATGTGATGATAACAAACTCTGTTGTGGTGATTAAATTGTGGTTCTTGGAGATCAAGATATCAAAGGTTATCTTTGGAGGACAACACCTTATGTCAAGCGGCTTTCGGTGAAGTCAGTGAAGATCTATGATAAAGTTGTGTGCCTGATGATGGTGTTTATCATGAAGAGTTATCCCAAGCCTCGTCAAAAAGAAGATTCAAAGTTCTAGTGAAGTACTAAAGTCAAAGACAATGTAGCTAGAAACCCGAAGCATCAGTGTTGTGAAAGAGAGGAAGTGTGAAAGCTCGTCGCGTCCGTGTCTGCAAAGGTGTAAGATTAACTCTTAAATTTACAAAGGCAAATCACACACAGGTGCGCACACACGCATACACACACGCAAACGCGTGTGCTTGCACGCACACAAATGCACATGCACGCGTGCACACACACGCACGCGCGCACCTCTCACACACTTTCGAATGATCGATTATCCCATAAGAACTAGTTGATTATCATTTTTGCAACCCTAATCATTGATTATTAGGTATTATATTACTATAAGTGTAAAGGTTTGAACTTACATGTTCCTAACACATTCAGGGGAGAACCCCAATACGGTTGTTTTGTCACCTGTCTTATCGCTTCATTGTTGAGTTTATTATTGCTTATTGAGTCTTCTTCATGATTGCGTATCACTAAATCAAGTTTGAATTGATTCATTTTTAAGCATGCATAAATCAATTGTTCTATTTGATATTTGATCATAATGGTTTAAGTCAATTGTCTGAGTTAATGAAACAAGAACCATAGGTGATATCATTTTAAGTCACGTGGGAAATGGAGTCTCAAACAATTTTGAAAAACTTGAAAAATTGAGATTTCTTCTGTGTGACTCGAGTCACTCATAATACATGATTTGAATCAAGCAAAATAGAGGTGAAAAGGAAAATTTTGGTGTACGCGATTCAAATCACAATTTATGCATGATTTGAATCATGTAACTATGTGACTCGAATCACAGTTTATGCATGACTCGAATTACAGACTTCCTGGCAGCCAATGACTTGTCTGATTCGAATCAGGATTAACACATGATTCAAATCATGAACCAATGTTACTCGAATAACAACGTTAACCTGATTTAAATCGCAGGAAAATGAGTCACTTTTCTTCATGAGATATTGTTTCACACTACTTTCTCATTTGACTCAAATAATAAAATGCTATTGAATCGAATCTAACTAACTTTTTTCCATCCATTTTTGTGCTTAATCTCAAGCACATATAAAATCATTTTGTCATCATTTTTCATACACAACTCACATAACATTTTCATAATCTACATTGTGATTTCATGAAATCAATACCTTCTCCCTTTTAAAAGTTCAAAAACTCTTACAAAGGAATTTTTTTCATCTTCAACCTCAAGTTTTATTTTAGGTCTTGATTATGAGAGATTTGTAATTGATTGAGGGAGACGTCGTCTTGAAACTAATCATTTTTGAAGATTTTGTTTAAATTTTCAGGAAGCTTGCAAGATTGAGGTTGTTGTCATTGATACTGAAAAATTCCAGTGAAAAGTATAAGGTTCTTCTCTCTAGGTTACCTTGGTAGTGATTGTGTGGAAGGCTACGTACAAGGTGGAGTTCTTCTCAAATATTCAGACAATTCATTGCTCAAGAATTTGGTGGGATCAATGGGTGATTGCCACACACGAAGACTATGAGCAGATTGATGAAGCTAAAAGATTCAAGAAACGTGAATCGAGTAAAGATTATATAGAAGAGTTTAACATTAGGTTGTATACAAGTCAAGATCCAAATAGGAGAATTATTTTTCTCAACTTTGTTGTGGATTAGCGATTGTATGAACTCTTGCATTATTTGTAAAAATAAAAAGGAACAAAGCTGGTTCCAATGGGAAACCATTGAAGAGTAGAGTAAGCAAAGCGAGGACGAACGACAAACCACTATATATCCCGATGTACCTGTAACACCCTCAAAACCCCGACTCTTTGATTTAAAAGGATAACACATTCACAACACGCATATCCTTCCAATTAAAACCATTTAACATGCAACGAAAATTCAACATTTAACAACATATGCTTCAAAATATCTCTTCAAAATGAAATACTTAATTAAATAAATAATTTAAATTCTCCAACTCAAAACAATAACGAAACGACTTGTTCCCAGATGTTACATATCAGAGCAACTAAAAATTAAATAACGGAAAACGATAAATAAACGAAGAAAAACCTTAAAGCCATCTTCCAACTCACAAAAACTATTGTTCGTCTTGAGTATTTGTACCACAAGGTACATAACACCACAAACAAACAAAAGAGAGGTGAGAATACGCTCAAATATATTAACAATGAAAAACATAGCAAGGGTAGTATATTCATCACAATCATCACAAACACAATTCATTCACGTCAACAAAACCAGCCAATTTACAATGCCTTTATGTATGCAATGTGACTCACGAATCGACTCAATGCATGTGGTACTAATTTGGACATCAGAGGTATGTTACTGATCTCGTCCACTCAACAATGGTTCCTTTTCGAACCGGGTCCCCACTTCTGAACATCACTCGTCACTGATCCTTACTTCTGAATCAGTCACTCGTCACTGATCCCCACTTTTGAATCAATAACTCACTTCAAGATCGAGGTCCACGCATCAATTACTGACACATATGATGCATGATATACAAAATAATGCAATAACACTTATGGTTCCACTTCTAACCACGTACAACAACACATAAGGCAATCACAATTGTTCTTACTCCAAACCAAACATTCCAACATCAACTAAAGTAGATAGAAATGTCACTAGAAGGGGGGTTTGAATAATAACCCCTTTAAAATCTTGCTTTTAATATCTGAAACAAGATTTATCAAAATAAACTATGAATATAATCAATAATTAAAGTGTTTGTAGTGTGTGACTTGTGTATAAATAATCAAGCTTTAAAGGAAAGAGTTTAAGAAAGAACACACAGAGATTTATCCTGGTTCAACAAACTTGTCTACTCCAGTTCCCAGGTTTTGTGAAATTTTCCAATTAATGATCAATATCTTTTGATCATTTTCTTACACCAAGATGTATTTTCTTTAGCCTCACTAGGCTTATAACACTGATTATAAAGCTTCAACTAGCTTACACTATCACCCAAGATCAACCTTAACTTGAGGATATACAAAGTATTAAGAATGATTTGTTAGGAGGATCAAATTCATAATTACTCAACAAATGATTATTGAGAAGATGTAGTTTTAAGACAAATAATCTAAGAAATAGAGATCCTTGATTCTAAGATTATGATTTTAGTGAGAATATAATTTTGGAAGAATGTGATGAATTTTCTCTCTTGAACTCTCCTTGAATGAAGGTGTTTTCTCGATTTTTTCTTGAATGAATGATGTGATTTTAAGACAAATATTCTTAGAAAGGAATATCCTTGATTTTAAGAATGTGATTTTAGTGAGAATGATATTTGGAAGAATTTCATGAATATTTCTCTTGAGTTTTCCTTGAGTGATTGTCTTGAAATGAATAGAAAGTGAATGACTATTTATAGAGGTTTTGATCCTCTAGTTTCTTGAGTACCAGATCTGCCATGAGTATATACTTGAAATTACATGTCTGTCCTTGGTAATTACAATTCTGCCATTGATAGTGTAAATGAGAAGATCATCTATTTACATAATTGCCATTGAGTGAGACTGATACTCATGTTGTGTTTCTTGATCCTCAACTGCTTTATGTATTTACGAAAATGCTATTTGATATAATTTGATCCTCTAGGATAATTACAATTTTGTCATTGTTGTCTTTCTTCGTACTCACACATGTAACATCTATATTATAACTTTGCCATTGCTTTAAAACTTGATCCTCTAGGATAATTCCACCAGTTATCATTTGAGGAATTTGGATTTTTATCACTGAAGTGAAGAAACATCAAATCAAATTATCATTTGAGGAATTTGTTGAGATTTGCAATATTTCATGCAACGATTCAAAATTCAAAGTTGATGGAGATTCCGATACTGATTATTCTTATATGTATGTAGTTGCATACTTTTTAGTTGACCCTAGTTCTGGCATCCTTACTCCTTTCAAGGTAAGAGTAGTGCATCTTGATATTCGTCTCAGCCACCATGTGGTTACTTATATTCTTGTCTCAAAGAAACATATAGTGCAACCATCCATAACTGGCGTTATTGTTGTTTAGTAAAAGAAAGAATATATGGCATTTTTTGTGTGGGTTGATAACAAAAATCTTGGAACATGCCAGGTTAAACCTTAAGGTTGAAGAGTCAGACCAAGATTACATTCAGATAGAGAGTAACACACTAAGCCTGATGAGATAAGTTATCAACAATGGAGTTCTATCCCACAAAGTTTTAAAGGAAAAAGAAAGCTCTTTAAGTCATCCAACTCCACATCAGTAAGGAGGGATATCTATTCCAGAAGAGTTCGCTTATGAGATTCTAAAGACTACTTTAACTAAAGTTCTCCACAATATAATATTCAAGAGAAAAACGAAGACTAATGGGAAGATCAACATTCTGGCTTGTAGATTCGCAAAGAGTGACTCTCAGATGCCTCATGGAGTATTCAGTGATGACGATGAAGATGATTGTAAGTAGATTATTGCTTAGATGTTTCTTTCTTTCCTTTTGTTATGATTCTTTCTATTTTTCCCATTGTACTTGAATTTCTCTTTTAATTCATGAAGTATTTTTTATTTTTAAATGCTTGTGCATGCTTGGGTGATCAATGTTCTTTAATATCAACCATTTTTGCTTATTGTTTCCCTCCTTTTTTATAATGTCAAAGGGGAAGAAGTATAATCTCATGCGAAGTAGAGTATACTCTCCATATTTATTAAGGAGGGTTTAACCACTCCAATCTATCATCTTTACTTTCTTGTTTTATCCACCTCCATGAGAGATGTGTAGTCATCATAAAAAATTGAGAGAATATGAATCTATGTGCTTGCAGGTATGATGTTTGCAGCAATCTATTTGTTGGAGTAAGCCCTAATAACCAATCAGTATTGACTGTATCTGCTTTTGTATCATTACCTTGATATATATATATATATGAAATTCTGGTATCAGACGTGTGATGTTAAGGTGCGATGTCACAACAACACACTCTGCACAATGGACAAAATAAATAGCAGAATAACACACCAAATTGTTCACCCAGTTCGGTCCAACTACCTACGTCTGGGGGCTACCAAGCCAGGGATGAAATTCACTACTTGTAGAATTAATTTACAGACTCAACAACCCAGTTGACAATCTCCTAAACTTAATTCCTACTAGTGACTTTCTACCTAAGAAACCACTTAGATATGAGAACACTACTCAATCCCTAAAACACTTCAGTGAGATAATTCTCAGATCACACACTTTGAATATCACTACTTGATTCTGCTTCACAGCTTTGATCAAGAACAACTCAAAACAATAATACCAATTCACACTAGAATGGTTTACAAATCATAAACGAAGACACACACGACAATCAATCTTTTACTCTCTTTCTTCGTCGATTTTCTTTAGAACTGGTGCGCTTTATATAGCTCCTTGAATTGGGCTTGGACTTGCTACAATATCTGACTTGATTTGTTATTTAAAACTGAATATTCAAAACAGATTTTCTCCTAAAATCTTTTTAAATCTTCAACCTTTTAAATCTCCTACAAATCTGCACCAGATCTCCTATGCAGCAGGAAATATCTAACCCAAGATATTCGCATCCAATGAGACAACTTGCTCTCCACAATTCCAGCTAACACGCGAACCCTAACAACATCACAACCTGATGTTATTAATTCTGCAGATCTAATGTCACAACATCGCCATGTGACATCAGACATCCAAGCTTCAGCAATTTAAATACTTAACACGGCCCAGTGTTAAGACTCAATGTTGCAACATCAGCACTTTGACATCAACATTGAACATACTTTGTTTTACCAAAATTCCAGCCAATCTAAGAACTAACAATCTCCCCCTTTGGCTAATTTTGGCTAAAACAATCTCTGCACCTTCAGAGACTTCAGCAGCGGAAAAAAAAACATCAAAGATTTTGAAACTCCAAGCAGCACCTTCAGCATCATAACAGCTACAATCTTCAAACATTCAAGCAGCTGCACATACTCAATGCAACAACCAGCATAGCAGTTGTTCAGCAATTACTCCCCCTCAATGCAAAAACCAGCATTAGCAGTACTTTCTCCCCCTCAATATCTGCACTTCTAACATCAGCAATCAGCTACATCCTCAGCTGCATAGAACTTGACTTCATTCCTTAGCAGCAACAATCAACTCCTCTTTAGGCATTTGTACTCTTGGCACTGACCTTTGTACTCTTTGATACCCTAGGCTCTCTTGGCTACTTCTCCCCCTTTTTAGCCACAATTAGACAATCTTCAATCAGGAGCCCTATTAACTACAATTAGTACTACCCTAGCTCTCATTGTCAGTCTCACAGTCAGCAAAAAGACATAACAAATCATAGAACAAAAACATAAAGGGTGCATATAACCGCACAATATTCAAATTACAAAACCATGCACAACAGTGCAGAAACAAAAGCAACAGAAGCAAAATTAAAACTACTAACTAAGAAAAACATTAAAAGCTTTAATCATCTGAGCTGAGATCGTCAGCATCTTTTTCTGAACCTGGCTCTTCAAAATCATCATTATTGTTGGCATTGACTGCTTCATCTTCTTTTTCTGCCAATCTCAGAGTCATGAGAAGTTTTTCAAATTTCTGCTTTCTTTCAGTACTCACTCTGATGACTTCCTCTAACTCCTTGCAGGCTTCCTCTAGTTCAGAAATCACATCAGTCTTGACATGAGTATGATGAGTAGATGTTGAGGCAGATGCCTTGACATGATCAGCAACATGTTTTCCTTCAAACAGCTTCTGATGAAAAGACAAGTCAGGCTTCCTTCTACACACAATATCATACTGGTGAAGAATCCTAGGATGCTGAGACAAAATTATCCCACAAATGAGGGATGGAAATGCAATAGGCAATTTCACAGCTCTTGTTACAGCATGCTTGATAGTCTGATTATAAATGTAAGAGCCATAATCAATTAGTTTCTTTGTTCCAATGGCATAAACCAATTTGCCCAACCCAGCGGAAACAGAGGTCTTGTGGTTAGTAGGAACCCAGTTAACAGCACCTATTCTATGAAGAAGAGCATATTTCACACTTAATAGACTTGCTGATAACTTCCCTTTTGAAGGCCAAACTTCTACCTGACCAGCTGTGATTTCTTTGCAGATAACATTATTAGAAACTTCTAATTCTCCATAATCTTCCTCACTTCTTCCTAAGTAGGTATTGATCACTTTAGGAGAGAACCAGATACACTTACCCCTGACGATAACTCTTCTGAAGGTTAGGCTTTTGCTGTCATCAATAGACTCAGGGATATTCACTATAAATTCTCTGACCAGTCTATCATAGCAACTAGTCAATCCTGACACAGTCCTTATGAGACCAGCAAACTTAATTAGATCTACAATTCCAATAGACTCTAAGTCATCAGCTACTAGCTCTCTTTCCAGAGCTATCCTTCTCTGGCTTACACAATTCCACATGGATGCACTTCTGGCACAGTGAAAAAAAATGTTATCAAGCACTTGATCAGCAACTCTGTTCATCACAGGGTTGATATCTTGAACATCACACTCTGAATCTGATTCTTCCCTGATTCTCCTCTTCTTGCCAGATATGGCAACTTTGCTCCATGACTTGGGAGAGTCTGCAACTGAAGTCCTTTTCTTATCCTTGACCATATTTTCATTAGGAAGTGAATCCACTCCTTTCCCTTTCCTATCCTCCCTTCTTCTTGCTCTCGCATTACCAATGATATCGCTATCAGATGAGTCCTCAACATCTATAACCTCAACCTGATCCTTCCCATTGTGACTATCATCTCTAGGGGATGATGTTCTGACATCAGGGATGACATCAGTATCTTCAAGATCTTCTTCTTTACTACCACCTTCAGCGTCTTGAATCACAGACAAGGCCAGTCTGTGAAGATTAGTGTCCTCACTTTGAGAGTCCACCTGTTCCGCAGGCATTTGCCTTAAAGGGACAGAAATCCCTTTCACATGTATTCCCTTCTCAAGAATTTTGGCGGCAATTTGCTCCAAATGCATGTCCACATCATACTT
Organism: Lathyrus tuberosus; assembly: GCA_022829125.1. NCBI lineage: Eukaryota > Viridiplantae > Streptophyta > Magnoliopsida > Fabales > Fabaceae > Lathyrus > Lathyrus tuberosus. Next base: position 2,457,695 of record JALAZF010000446.1, read on the forward strand.
CTCCTCAACAGCTTGAGAAGATGATGACCTAGTTTCAGTTTTATTCAACTTGGTTGAAGGTTTAGAGATACCTGAATCTGGGAGTGCAATAGGAATGTGTTCTTTGTCAGCAAGTTCTTTTTCCGAAGAAACCCTAGTTCGTACATGCGCAGGTCTTTGAGAATCAGAGTTCTTGGATGGGGAAGACATCGTTCCTTTGTAACAGACTAGGTTTAGAGAAGATTTTTCTATTCTGTTGAGATTAAGGGAGATGAACCGTTGAGAAGAGAACGCTTTGATGAATCTTGATATAGAATCAATATGGTAAGGTGCCTGATTTTGAGTACCTCTTAAAGACCAATTACTAATTTTCTCCCTCTATAGAGACTTTCCTTTTAAAAATTTAAAAGGATTCACACCAGAACTCATTAACTCTGAGTGACCTTTCAGCATCCTTTCACACCTGATGTCATGGTCTGATGTTATAACATCAACTTGAACATCATTAAATTCAAGAGGAATCCACTGATAGCAGTTATTTTTGGATCTGGCACCCTTCATAACAACTTGATTATGCTCACCAGATACCACACACTCATCTTTGGTGTAGTTAACTTTGTACCCTTCATCACATAACTGACTTATGCTGATCAGATTAGTCTTCAACCCTTGGACAAGGATCACACTATCAAGAGCAAGACCGTCAAGATTCTTCACTCTTCCACTTCCTTCTACAACTCCTTTTTCTCCATTACCAAACACAACCTTATTTGCATGGCAAGGATTAAACTCCACCAACTGCTTCTTTGATCCAGTCATGTGCATTGAACATCCACTGTCAAAGTACCATGCATCCATGACAAAATGTCCATCTGAGGTATGGGCCAATAGACATGTGACATGAGCTTTAGGAACCCATTGTTTCACCACCTTGGGCCTGACCTCCTTCTGTCTGGGTTGAGGAGCAGAATTTGGATAACCATGAAGCTTGAAGCACGAGGACTGCATATGTCCAGACCTGTCACAATAGAAGCATCTGACTCTGTCATCTCTGAAGTGGTTAAATCTTCTGCCACTTTGATGATAATGTTGTGGCTGCCACCCATAATGTTGTCTCCTTCTTCCATAGTTGGATCGTCTTCTTCTATACTGAGGATGCTGTCTTCTAGGCTGTCTCCTATGGTGATGAGGCTTCCTTCTTCCATAGTGATGAGGCACAGCATTGTTGTATCCATATCCATACCAGTTTTCCTGATGTTGAGACATCTGATGAGACATGTTCTGTTTGAACCTTGCAGTCTGCATGCTCTTATGATATTGGGGAGGCATATACTGACTAGCTCCTTGAGGCTGCATCTTCCTCTGATGGAGACCATTCTTTTTCTCAACCTTCTGAGACTGAACAACCTTCTTAGGGGTAGGATCCTGTCTCTTTGTTTGAGACATTGGTTGGTACACCTCCTCCTTTGTTCCTGAAGTGCTTGCTTCAGCAGAAACCTTTTTCTCAGCCACAAATCCTATACCTGACTTATCACCAGCAACCTTTTCTGTCTGAAGGATCTTATCAAGTGTGTCTGTACCACAGCTCAACATCCTAACAGACTTGGTCATATGATCAAGGTGAGCTTTAACTAGTACAACTTCATTTTCCAGATCAGCTTTTTCATTCTCTAGCTGAGCAATCTGTTGCTTGTGGCACTTGTTTTCTTGAAATCTCAGCACTTTTTAAACACAACTCTTAATAAGTAGATGCTAACTCCTCATACGTTATTTCTCCATCACTAGAATCATCATCAGAAACAACAGTTCCTGTTAAAGCTCTAACATGCTTTGCTGACTCACCTTCACTTTCACTATCAGAGTCAGACCAGGAAACTGTCATGCCCTTCTTCTGCTTTTTCAAGAAGGTGGGACACTCTTTCTTGACATGTCCATACCCTTCACACTCAAAGCACTGAAATCCTTTATCTTGGGCAGTTTTCTCTTCATCCTTCTCTTTTGACTTGCTGATGTCAGAAGATATGTTCTTGAAATTAGGCCTGGAGTTATTATTCATTCTCTTGAACACTTTGTTGAACTGTCTTCCCAACATAACTATGGCCTGAGATAGATCCTCCTGGGATTCAGAACTCTTTCCTTTTTCTTCTTGATCATTTGACACCAAGGCTATACTCTTTGGCTTCTTTTATGGTTCTTCCTCATTCAACCCAAGCTCAAAAGTTTGAAGAGATCCAATGAGCTCATCAACTCTCATCTTGCTGATGACTTATGATTCTTCAATGGCAGTTACCTTCATCTTATACTTCTTAGGAAGGGACCTAAGGATCTTCCTTACAAGCTTTTCATCTGACATTTTTTCACCAAGAGCACTGGATGCATTAGCTAGCTCCAAAATATTCATGTGGAAGTCATGAATAGTCTCATCTTCCTTCATCTTCAGGCTTTCAAATTTTGATGTTAGAATCTGAAGTCTAGACATCTTCACTCTAGATGTTCCTTCATGAGTGGCCTTCAAAATATCCCACGCTTCCTTAGCAACTTCACATGTATAGATTAACTTGAAGATATTCTTATCCACTCCATTGAAAATTGCATTTAGAGCTTTGGAATTTCCAAGGGCAAACTCATCTTCTTCCTTGGTCCATTCTTCTTCAGGCTTTGGCTTTGAGGTGCCTTATTTATCTTTGCCAGCATCATCTTTCTCACACACAACAGATGCTTTCCACTCTTTAATAATAGCCTTCCAAGCCCTGCTGTCCAAGGATTTTAAGAAAGTGGTCATCCTTGGCTTCCAATAGTCATAATTGGATCCATCCAAAATAGGGGGTCTGTTGACGAATCCTCCAACTTCTTTGTCCATATTTACACCAGAAAGTAACTTCCCTAGATCTCACCCAGAGACAGACAGGATGCCTGCTCTGATACCAATTGAAATTCTGGTATCAGACGTGTGATGTTAAGGTGCGATGTCACAACAACACACTCTGCACAATGGACAAAATAAACAGCAGAATAACACACCAAATTGTTCACCCAGTTCGGTCCAACTACCTACGTCTGGGGGCTACCAAGCCAGGGATGAAATTCACTACTTGTAGAATTAATTTACAGACTCAACAACCCAGTTGACAATCTCCTAAACTTAATTCCTACTAGTGACTTTCTACCTAAGAAACCACTTAGATATGAGAACACTACTCAATCCCTAAAACACTTCAGTGAGATAATTCTCAGATCACACACTTTGAATATCACTACTTGATTCTGCTTCACAGCTTTGATCAAGAACAACTCAAAACAATAATACCAATTCACACTAGAATGGTTTACAAATCATAAACGAAGACACACATGACAATCAGTCTTTTGCTCTCTTTCTTCGTCGATTTTCTTTAGAACTGGTGCGCTTTATATAGCTCCTTGAATTGGGCTTGGACTTGCTACAATATCTGACTTGATTTGTTATTTAAAACTGAATATTCAAAATAGATTTTCTCCTAAAATCTTTTTAAATCTTCAACCTTTTAAATCTCCTACAAATCTGCACCAGATCTCCTATGCAGTAGGAAATATCTAACCCAAGATATTCGCATCCAATGAGACAGCTTGCTCTCCACAATTCCAGCTAACACGCGAACCCTAACAACATCACAACCTGATGTTATTAATTCTGCAGATCTAATGTCACAACATCGCCATGTGACATCAGACATCCAAGCTTCAACAATTTAAATATTAACACAGCCCAGTGTTAAGACTCAATGTTGCAACATCAGCACTTTGACATCAACATTGAACATACTTTGTTTTACCAAAATTCTAGCCAATCCAAGAACTAACAATATATATATATATATATATATATATATATATATATATATATATATACTTATTAGGCATTGTATTTATTGTGTTACTTGTATTTGACAGAATAGATTCCTTAGAATAATTAGTTTGTTTAATAATACATTAAGTTTAACTTAATCGTGAGACTTCATTAAACATAAAGATGTTATTCTTAAAGAATCTGTAGTTAAGCTTTACTGTCAAATAGGACAACAGTAATACATAGAGGCTATTATGTGAGTAGACTGCTGATTGTATCTCATAAGTCATGGATATGAGTTATCAAGTCTTCACATAGGTATAAATATTATGAGTAATATTTATATTGGGTTGACCCACCATGATAATACTACATAGTTTGTTATGTAAGTGTCATAAGTTATTCTCATAGCGATAGTGATGTATACCACCCTTCGACCCAAAACCACTATGGACCCTAGATGTTGAGTCGAGTACTTTATTGTCAATCAAACGTTGTCCGTAACAGGATGACCATAAAGATGGTTTATGGGTACTTTACAAATCATGCTAAGGGACATGAGTGACCTAGATGAGATTTGCCCCTCCTACATATACGAGAGTAATATCAGTGAGCCCGTTGATAGAGTATGACTGTAAAATACATGGTCGTGCTCAAATAAGTCGATATGAGATATTTGACTTATTTGTTGTTATCAAGTATACTCATGGATCAAGGAATAAAATATTGGACTATTCAAGGGTGACATATTCTATGCCTTGTGTTCAATATAGATATAAGGGCAAAAGGGTAATTGTACACATGATCATTATCATAGAAGGGTTATGTCAGATCACATGACATTCTTGTTAAAGAGAACCTACAAGGTTACACGCATAGAGTACTAACAAGATGTTAATTGTATTATTTAATAAATTAACGCAAATATAGTTTATTTGATTAAATATGATTTAATTAAATAAATGAGAATTGACAGTTAATTAAATTAAATATGAGTTAATTTAATTGATATTTATTTTATTTAAGTAAAAGAGTTTAGTTAAATATAATAATATTTATTTAATTAAAATAATTTAATTAAAAAAGATTGGGCTTATTTTGGAAAAAGCCAAAATAAGAGCATTAGGGTTTTAGTAGCTCTCTATAAATAGAGGAGCTCTTTCCCCTACCAGTCCTAATTATCATTTGTCTCAGAACAAGAGACGGCTAGCACACGTTCCACTTTGTACTTGCATGGAGTTCGTAGAGACGATGGTATTTTCCACGTTTGTGATCAAAGTTAAAGCATACTTCAAGAGGTAATTTGTAATTCTTATGTTGTGTTTCATTTGTGATTAATGGTTTAATCAAGATCCATTCATCATGATTATTTCGTGAAGAGGATAAAATTTTGAAAAAACCCTCTTAAATCCCAACACTATTTGGTTTTAATGATGACAACAATCTAAAGGGAAGTCTTCATCAGAAGTGTTGATGAAGTCCATATGGTTTTGATGATAACAAACTCTATGGGATGATAACAAACTCTGTTGTGGTGATTAAATTGTGGTTCTTGGAGATCAAGATATCAAAGGATATCTTTGGAGGACAACACCTTATGCCAAGCGGCTTTCGATGAAGTCAATGAAGATCTATGATCAAGTTATGTGTCTAATGATGGTGATTATCATGAAGAGTTATCCCAACCCTTATCAGAAAGAATATTCAAAATTTTAGTGAAGTGCTAAAGTCAAAGATAATGTAGCTAGAAACCTAAAGCATCAATGTTGTGAAAGAGAAAAAGTGTGTAAGATCGTCGCATCTGTGTCTGCAGATGTGTAAGATTAACTCTTAAATTTACTAAGGAAAATCACACACATACACACGTGCACACTCACACGTACACGCACATGCACACACACACACTCACACACACACACATACACACACACCTATTAAGGTGTCAGAAGGATAACCACGATTTTCGAATGGCACACTTGGTGCACAAAACACCATCAAGTCACAAGGAAAACCTAGACTCGATCAAGTCAGAGGCAATCCAGGTCAAGATAGAATCAGCAGTTAATTTGTCTGCTTAAGAACTAACTTGAGGTTCTAAAAAGATCCAAACGTGGCTACACTGTCTTCAAGAGACAAAGATGTCAGGAAGTTAAGCTTATTTATCCCCTAAACCAAAAGACCAACCTTGCTTAGCATCCCTCCAAAGCCCAATCGTTATTGGCACCTAAAAAAACAAATTTTTACCACTACCTCTAAAGCCTAACCATACTTGGCACAATCATGACTCATGAATCACATACCCTTATATCCCCAACAACCTGAGCATACATTGGCATTTTGCATACAACATCATTACATGCATGCTTATCCAGTCTTTCTCGAGAGCACGAAGTTCCTTTGGACATCCTGGTAGGATTCTGTCAGAGGCTCCCTCTTTTCACTTACCTTTTGTAAGTCCTTCTGTTTCCTTTTGCACGAAGTATTGTCTTTTCACTTGCCTTTTGCAAGTATCCCTACCTTTTGTAGCAGAATATTTTCATCACCGAGTTAAACCCCTAACTAAATCCATATTTTTCTCCTAACCATTTGTTCAGGAGTCCTCTCTGCCTTTTGCAGAAGGAAACATTACCATATGTTTCTCCTAAGCTTTTATTCAGGAGTCCTCTATGGCTTTTTCGGAAGGAAACATTATCATATTTTTCTCTTAACCTTTTGTTCAAGAGTCCTCTTGCCTTTTGCAGAAGGAAACATCATCCATATTTTTCTCCTAACCTTTTGTTCAGGAGTCCTTTATGCCTTTTACAGAAGGAAACATTATCATATTTTTTCCTAACCTTTTGTTCAAGAGTCCTCTCTGCCTTTTGCAGAAGGAACATCATTCATATTTTTCTTCTAACCTTTTATTCAGGAGTCCTTTCTGCCTTTTACAGAAGGAAACATTATCATATTTTTCTCCTAATATTTTGTTCAGGAGTCCTCTCTGCCTTTTGCAGAAGGAATTATCATCCATATTTTTCTCCTAACCTTTTGTTCAGGAGTCCTCTCTGCCTTTTGCAGAAGTAAACATTATCATATTTTTCTCCTAACCTTTTGTTCATGAGTCCTATCTGCCTTTTGCAGAAGGAATTATCATCCATATTTTTCTCCTAACCTTTTGTTCAGGAGTCCTTTCTGCCTTTTTTAGAAGAAAATACTATCATATTTTTCTCCTAACCTTTGGTTCATGAGTCCTCTCTGCCTCTTGCAAAAGGAAACATCATTCATATTTTTCTTTTAACCTTTTGTTCAGGAGTCCTCTCTGCCTTTTGCAGAAGGAGTTATCATCAATATTTTTCTCCTAACCTTTTGTTCTGGAGTCCTCCCTGCCTTTTGCAAGAGGAACTTTATATTATAATCATACCATAGTATCATCTTACTTCTCTTGGAATTCTTCAGAGATGTCTCCCCTTCCAAGACTAGCAAAGCTCATTGAAGCATACTATGCATTGAATACCATACATACCACAGCATGATCCTCATTACTGACTTGTTCCCGTAACAGAACACCTTGTTCAGATCCCTAACAGCTATACTTGCATCATCAAGACCACAATATACTTACACAAGGTTTTCGGGACAAGAAGAGTGTTAAAGAATGACATGAATACAAGAATATTACAAATAACCCAAACAGGAAGCTCGCCTTCGGGCAAAAAATTATTTATGGAAGAATGACGCAGAATAATGTGAAAGAATAGAATGGTAGGATTAGCTTTCTAATAAGAAAGAATAGAAGTATAAGGTTTGTTTTCTTCCAGAACGCGATATGCAACAACACAAACACCACAACATGTTCAGATTGTATCCTTTTTAACAAAAATTGTGCAATTATAAGCAATGAAAAAAAACACTTTACCTTAGAGGTTATGATTGCGGGAAGACACACGCGAAAGAGTTGCATCGGACCAGAATGCCATCGATGTTGTTGTATCTTAAAAGGTTCATATGATTCAGGAAGCTCACAAAGTACCTGAAAGATATCTTTAAGTATAATCGAAAGTGACTCTAAACACTCAAAATTGATTTTAGTATGCTTGTGTTTCTCGATTAGAATTGAGTATGTTTTTTTAAAACATGCTATGATTTGTAAGTTTTACCTTCAAACGTGATTTTTAAATAAATCATTTTACTTGAAACTCACTTTCAACCAGAGTCAATTTTACAGAATCAGTTCATTCAAAATCAATTTTCTTTACTATAAAGGTTACCTTTACATCATCGAGATAGATAGATTTCCAGCCATTCAGATGCGCTCGGACGACTATATCCATGTCTTTTATGGTAGTTCGCTCGAGCCAGCCACCGGATTCTTTAAGTACCTTTACTCTCCTAACACCAGCAGTTCCATTAAAACCGAAAAAATTAAGGAATATTCCATTAACCTGTTGTTTAACCTCAAACTGGAAACACAAATTAATATTTTGAAGTCTTGTGAGTAAATTCTCATCCTTGTTCACAAAAGTCCACCTAGCTTGAACCAATGCCAACTCGGGATTTCCCTGCTAAACGATAATCGAAAAATGAAATTCGATATATTATGAAAATTCTAAAAAAACAAAAAAAAACAAAAAAAATTCAGCCACCTTAAAATGTGGATCAGTTTGCTTGAGGAAATTGGGACATGGTTGGAAATCAGCATCGACAATTAAAAACAACTCTTAACCTTTCACATAATCACAGTTCATTGCAGACTTGAGATTTCCTGATTTATAACTAGTTCTAAACTTCTTGTGATGGTAGATGATATTGACGCCTTGATGACTCCACTTCACGACTTCTCCTTTGATCAACCATTGCATGCTCTCATCATCAGAGTCGTCGAGAACTTGAACAAGTAACTGATCTATCGGCCAATCAAATTGGCAGACTACAGAAATAAATTGTTCATATACCTACATTCAAAACCAAACTCATCATCAACAGTAAAATCAAAATGCTGCATCATGTTCAACCAACTTTTTAGTCTCAAAATCACCTTTAGCCAGAATCAATTCATTCAAAAATCAGATTATCATTTGAGGAATTTGTTGAGATTTGCAATATTTCATGCAACGGTTCAAAATTCAAAGTTGATGGAGATTCGGGTACTGATTATTCTTATATGTATGTAGTTGCATACTTTTTAGTTGACCCTAGTTCTGGCATCCTTACTCCTTTCAAGGTAAGAGTAGTGCATCTTGATATTCGTCTCAGCCACTATGTGATTACTTATATTCTTGTCTCACAGAAACATATAGTGCAACCATCCATAACTGACGTTATTGTGGTTTAGTAAAAGAAAGAATATATGGCATTTTTTGTGAGGGTTTATAACAAAAATCTTGGAACACGCCAGGTTCAACCTTAAGGGTGAAAAGCCAGGGAGTAACACACTAGGTCTGATGAGATTAGTTATCAACAATTGAGTTCTATCCAACAAAGTTTTGAAGGAAAAAGAATGCTCTTTAAGTCATCAAACTCTACATCAGCAGGGAGGGATATCTATTCTAGAAGAGTTCACTTATGAGATTCCAAAGACTACTTTAACTAAAGTTCTCCTCAATACCGTCATCAAGAGAAAAAAAAAGACTAATGAGAAGATCAACATTCTAGCTTGTAGGTTCGCAAATAGTAGATCTCAGATGCCTCATGAAGTATTCAGTGATGACGATGATGATGATTTTAAGTAGATTATTACTTAGATGTTTCTTTGTTTTCTTTTGTTATGATTCTTTCTATTTTTTCCATTGTATTTGAATTTCATTTTTAATTCATGAAGTATTTTTTATTTTTAAATGCTTGTGCATGCTTAAGTGATCATTGTTCTTTAATATCAACCATTTTTATACAATTAAAGGCGCAAACAGAATACAACTTAGAAAGGCTGTAAGACTTAAGAACTTCTAAAATATACAAAGTGTTAAGAGGTTCTAAGTCTAGAAAATTTGACTGGATGACTTCTCTTTGAAACGTCAATGTTGAGAGTCTTGTGTTGTATATTCTTCTTTCCTTCTTCAGACTTTATGCTCCTTATATAGAGAGGAAGAAAAAAGGCGTTGAAGGCTTTCACCAAAAGGTTGGGTTAGCTTTGTACTTGATTGGACACATCAAGAAAGCACCTTTCTGCAAGAGGAATTACCCGTTGAAACTCAGACACCCAAGAAGATATTTTTCCTTAAGTATTTACGTGAATAAAAGATCTCTGAGTCTGCCAGAGTTGCCTCAATTGAAGAGAATCTACTTCAGAGGTTAACTTTCTTTAGACTTCACTCGTCAAAGGTTGATCACTTTAGAGTCTGGGTCACCAGAGGCTGACTTTCTTCAGAGTTGACTTCTTCAAAATCTGGATCTTTCATCAGAGCCAAAGGCTTCGGAAGTGATCTTCAGAGCTAGAGTCTGAACTACAGATTAATAATCCTCAAGCTTCTCTTTATTTATTCTTAGACTTATAATCCTGCATACTTGAACAAATGTTAGAATGCCCAATTGTTCTTTAAATAATTTGTTATCATCAAAACCCAAGGGATGTGGTATCAACCATTTTTATTCCAATAATCTCCCCCTTTTTTTTATGATGACAAACATAATTATTTAAGAACAATGGTTTTTAATTTAATTAACATCTTGACTTCAAGGTCTTGTAAGCTCTCCCTGAGTCTGATAATCCAGAGGGTGAGGTTTGTAAGCTCCCCCTAAGTCATATCCAGGTTAATTAAATTCCTTTAAAAGCACAATAATATTAATCTTCATAAATTAAGAAGCACTAAGATTAATCAGCAGATTCAGGTGCTTAAGTACTCTTTATTTCTCCTTATTTTGTCATCAACAAAAATATAAATAAAAAAGACAAAAAAGATATTGAAGAAAATTTTTCATTAACCAAAAAAGAGATGCATTGAACATGTTCATGAAAGATAAAACAAAGGGTGACTAAATTCTAGAGCCTAATGTTTCTGCTTCAAAAGCTCCAAAACTACTTTCAGATCACCACCCATATTATCTTGTCTGGTAGTCATAACCTTCACCTGATCATCTAACTCCATTTGCTTATTAGCCATGGCTTTCTAATTAGCAACAACAGAATCCAACTTTGCTTCCAAGATCTCTTGCCTCTGACTGAAATAGGCAACCGACTTTGAGGTGATGTACTTCAGATTCTGAAGAATTGATACCACAGAGGTTGTGAGAGAATCCCATTTTGCAGCATAAGTTACTGGGTCAAAAGCTATAACTCTCTCAGCAACCAGATTCTGCAATCTATCAAAGATAAAAATTATATATTCTTCCATTTGGGATTGGATATAAGGTGGAGGAGGTGGAATATCAGTTTGGGGAAAGTTTTTTTGTGAGAGAACGATAAGGATTATTGTGCCAGCTTCTGACACAACATCAGTTCTTTTGGGAGAGGGGTGATGGTTAGATTGTTGGTTTTCTTAGACAGCTTAGTTTAGGGTGGTTTCAGGTTGAGGTTGGTCCAGAGAAACTTGTTCAATTTCAATCTGAGGTTCAAATTAATTTTAACTTGAGAATGATTCAGAACAAATCTTGGTTCAAGTGAAGGTTCAGTTGGAGGTTTAGGTGAAAGTTGGGGTTCAGGTGAGGTTGAGGGTTGAGGTTGAGGTTCAAGTTGAGGTTGCGGTTAAGGTGGAGGTTGAGGTTTAGGTGAAGGTTCAGATTCTAGTTGATCTTGGGTAACATGTTAAGCTTCAAATTGAACATATAAGTTATTCTAATCAGAAGTTTTTTCAGTTGAACATGCTTGGTCATTCTATGATTTTTGAGGGGTGAAGGTTTTAAGGGGGACAACTTGAATATGTTTTACAAAGATAGGTTTGAGACCAAGAGCAACAATAATGTCAACTTCTTCAGTTTCTGACTCTGAGCTATAACTAGATGAAAATTTCCCACTAGAAACATCTATGGGGGGTCCATACATGGTGTTTATGGGTGGAGGTTGTTCAAAATCAGAAATGCATGTTAGTTGTATCTGGTCCTCATAGTCAAATGGATTTACAACATTTTCTAGAATCTGAATGATAGGTGTTAGGTTGGGGGAATCCATCACAGGTTCTGATTATTGAACTATTTTATGAACATGTGATATAATGTGTTTAGAATATGGTTTGGGTGAGGCTATTGGTTATATATGATTTAAGGTGAAAGAATCAAAACAATCCTCAAAGATAAATTCCAGATTGTTACCTGTCGTATCAGTCTCTATAGCATTTGGAGAAGTTTGCTCCTCTTCACCAACAGCTTAAGAAGCAAGGTTGGTAGCAACTTCTGATACAACTTCTTCTGGTACACCAGAAGCTTCAGCTTTAGAGACACCCTAACCAGACTTCAACCTAGCTATAGATTCAGTAGCTTGGACTTCTGTAGTATTCAGAACCTCTTCTTCAGAAACAACTTCTCCCATATGAGCTGTAGAAGTTGCAGGTAGTTCCTTTGCATGACCTAACACAACATAGACAATCATTTATTCTACCCTATGAATGGCTCATTCTACAACCTTCTGAGCTTTAGCATTTGCAACCTTTGTCTTCCTGACAAAAGGTACCTCAGTTTCTTCATCTTCCTCAGCAATTTCATAAGGAAGAATCAACTTTCTTAACTTCCTCTTCTTCATAGGTGCACCAGATGTGACAAAAGATAAAGATGTCCTTTGAGGTGTTCTTCCACTTCTTGTCTTAGTGGGCATCAAGACAGTGGAGGATACCACCTCATTAATCGCCTCCTGAATTTCCTTTTACTGCACAACCTTCTTCATATGAGGCTTCTGAACTAACTTTTGACCATCAAAAGCAACTTTCTTTTTTTTTCTTAGAAGGTCTGCATGAATCTGTTAGTTCTTCTAGTAAATCCTCATAGTTCAAAACAACACAAGCATCTTTTCTTTCCATTTCAATGTATATCCTATTTACCTCAAGATTGTCTTGCTTGGTAATTACTGGATAATCCTCAAGATAGGAAGATTTTGAACTTCTGATTCTGAGAGGTTCTTATAATAATACCACTTCATTCTTCTTCAAAAGCTTCATGTTGGCCAGAACTGAAGTAGAAAGAATGTTCAAATGAATCTCCTCTATTTCATCATAAGCATAAGCATATTTAAGGAGTCAATCAAACGACCCTGATAGAATAATTCAGACAGGAGTCTAGCATATGGTACATTCTTCTTCTTATGCTTCTTGTTATCCTTGATAGCTTCACATAGATGGTGGAAGATGTAACCAGGGAGATTGATTTTCTCTTTATTGGCTAAATACCATATTCTTCACATTTCCAAAGTCTGAAGAGGATAATGTATTTTCTGACAAGTCAAACAACCTTGTCTTGATCACATCAGCTTCTGGACGGCTTTCCTTGGTGTTCAGAGTGGACCTTCTTGTATTTAACACACTAAGAAGCTTGGAAATAATCTTCTGTGTCAAGGTGACATCAACTCCCATCACAACTGACCTAATATCCACTACTTCAAACTCTTTCATACCCATTTCCTTTATACTCTTCCCTCTCAAGGAGTTATCTTGCAACATCTTCTGATTTTCTTCCATAGAAGCAGCAAGGTCATCATATACTTCAACTCTTACCCATAAGTCCTTGACCATATGTGGATACGTTGGACCATTCAACATATCAAGGAATAAAAACCATTCTTGCACTCTGAAGAAAGTCCGTAGGGAGTAACCATTCAGAATGAAGGAATCAAAATCCATAATCTGCTCCATAATGAGCTTCAGATCTTCCTTCTTAATAACAATGGTTCTGGGTTTGATATGCAGACTTTTACCAGATTCAACATTGATGGGTAGTTTGTTGGGGAGATGATGAAGCCATTACAAAAGGGGTTTTAGGGTTTCTTTTGAAATGAGTAGTTTTTCAAATAAAGCTTGAGAATGAACGTGAGATAGAGAGAGAGAAGAGGCAGGATGCATAATTTCTAAGACAAATCATCATAATCTAAAAGGTTTTTTTATCCAACAGTTGCAAGCCACATGTCAGAAGACATTTCAGATTCATGACACGTAAGTGAACAGGTGTTAGAGGCAGTTGAAAAGGTTTATCCACTTGTGTGCATATCAGAGGCAATTAATCTTATTCAAAGTTTTAGAGGCTGAGATGCTTCAGAGGCTACTATTTATCAAAGGCTAGCTCAGAGCTTCTGATCATAGTGGCTTATGATCATTATCAGACTCTGATTCTCCACTCAGATGCAAGCACAAAATTTTAAATATTTTTAGAGTGCTTTATTATGAAATAGAATAAGATTATTTGCAATTTAGATAGAAGTAGTATTATCATAGTGAAATGTAGTTCTACTTTCATGAACATGAAATTCTACTAACTGATATCAGAATATCTGGTTTGGAAACTGTTGAGTAAAAATAGAGAAGTTTTCATACCTTTCTTTGTCCAGCTTCTGATATGCTAATGAGATTATTCTTGAGGAACCACTTTTTTCCAACAATTCTCTTATGATAACCAGCATGAGTCTCTTAAGAGACCCTTACAACTGGATGAGCTTCAAAAGTTGGTTAAACATCTGAAGAACTAGCTTACTCCTTCTGAGTTAGGACTTAGAACATAGACTTTTCTTTTGTTATATGTTGTAAGCGGCCATTGTCCTGGAACTAAGATTATTTCTTTGTTATTTCCTTTTAGCATATCTATATCAAAGATAATCTCACTCTAAGGTACCTATACTCTTATGGGTCCTTTGAGGTTAGTCTTAATGGACTTCCTCTTATTTTGAGCCATAGCTTGGTAATAAGGATTTAGATCATTCAAGACTTTAGATTTAAATGTTTCTCGTCTTGAATGAATCCTAGCCTTAGGTTTTGGACCTTTCAGAACCTTGTAACTTAGTGTCTTAGGTTCTAGTTTCTTCAGAACCTTTGAATTTGAAGTGTCAGGTTCTGATTCTTTTAGAACCTCTGACTTAAGAATCATTGGTTCAAATTTCTTCAGAATTTTTGACTTTAAGGTCTCAAGTTCTGATTTATTCAAAACCTCTGATTCTATAGTCATATGTTCTGATTGGTTTAGAACCTTAGCATTAGTAGCAGGTACAAAATGAGATTACAACCCTTTTTTAGAAGAGCTTGAAAAAGAAGGGTCGGATGGTCTAATCAAGGTTTCAGTCCTTGAATTAAAAGGTAGTTGATGATGACCAAGACCTTCTCCTTTGCTTCTATTTACACCATAGATCATGGATGCAAGTTTGATTATGTTAAAGCCAATTATGACAAACTCTTTAAAAGCCAACTCATACTCATTAAGAGGTTTGTTAGACATATTCTTTACTAAAGTAATTTGATATTTTTTTAATTTTTCAATCTTATTTTTAGAAAAATTTAGTTCATATTTCATGAGAACATATTGCTTTTGTATGATTTTCATATGTCAGGCTTTATCTTAACATATATCCATTAGGTCTTGATATAAAGTAATTAAATCAGATATAGAGAGTTTAGAGAATACCTCATCTGTATCCTTTGAATCTAAGTCAGAATCAATTTCTGTTTACGTATTTGAGAATGTTGAAGCCATGAAAGCTAGATTAGCTTCTTCTTCAATTTTTCCAGGTTATTCATAATTATCAAGTTCATTCAAAGTTGCCATGAGACTTTTCTTGAACTTGCTTCTGAAGCTGTTCTTTTGGAAGCTTCCCTTTTAGGCTTTGTCCTTCTAAAGCTCTGGATAATCAGCTATAAAATGATCAAGTTTCTGACAGTTAAAGCATTATTATTGATCATCTTTATTAGCTATGGAGCTTGTTCCTTTGAAGCCATATCTTCTGCCAAAGAACTTTCTATTTTTTGTTAGCAATATACTAAAACCTCTTTATGATGAAAGACATTTCAACATCCTCTAATTCTTCTTCAGAGGCTTCAGCATGAGTGGCTTCTTTATGCTCCCAAGTCTGAAAATATTTCTCAGACCTCCTAACAGATTTCAAAGCCAGAGACTTTGATATCTTGATTGTTTCTTCATCTCCATTGCGTTCTAACTCATGGATTTGGAGATTACTGATCAAACTTTCAAGATTGATATTGTTCAGGTCTTTAGCCTCTTGAATAGTTGTCACCTTTTCTATGTATCTGACAAGAAGACTCATAAAAATCTTTTTGACATGATAAGAGGTGGTGCAACTCTTGTTCAAGATTTGATTTCTAGACACAAGAACTTGAAACCTTGAGAACATGGTTTTATTGTTGTCATCTTCTTTCATTATGAACAACTCATATTGCTGAACCAGAAGATTTGCTTTGGCTTCTTTAACTTGTTGGTTTCTTTCATAAGCAACACATAAAGATTCAATAATGTTTTTAGAAGTAGTCTTGTCAATGAACTTTATGTACTCAGAATGAGGCAAAGCACCAACAAGAATGCCTCTCACTCTGTGGTGTTTTCTGTAAATATTCTTTAGAGCATGTGTGAGAGTTTTTCTATCAGCTACCATTCCTACTCCATTTACAGAAATATCAATGCCATCTTCAAGAATGTCCTATAACTCATCATCAAGACTTATGATATGTATATAAATATTGGTTTTCCACCATTTAAATTTACTAGAGTTTCTACTGGAAGTTGGAGGTCTAGAAACATAATTGTCCTTTTTAGATGTACTATAATCATGATTAACATCACCAAGAGAAGTGGGTTGTGGACTAGGACCACCATCACCAGAGTGATATTGTAACACCCTTAATTTCCCCGCACTATTTAATTAAAATAATCAGAGTAAAACAATACGAAACAAAAATAAGGGATGTTACTTCCAACTTATCATTTACTCATAAATAGACATGTAACATATAAATGACATTTTCGGAAATCACACAACTTTAATCCAACAAAATAACCTTTATTACGCAGCGGAAAATTATTCATTTCAATCAACAAATTATAACGATTTCAATTAACTAAAGAAACTAGTTTTCATATCAGAAAAACAACTAATAATTCTTCAACGGATAAAATCATATAAAAGCGTTCCCGACTCCCAATGTTACATATCAGAGCTGACGCCAAACTAAAAGAATAAACCGAAGACTTTGACTTCCACTCACACCTGAGCTCCTACAGCAGAATATCTGCACGTCACCCACGTAGAGACAACATTCAAAAAGAAGGGGTGAGATTCTCAAATCAACAAAAGAAGAGGATGATATAAATATAAAAGCATAAATCACCAAGTCATTCACCCATATCACAACTACCAACAAGAATCACACACCTCAACACAACCACAGATCATCAATCGAAGCATAATGCAACACAACTAACAAGAGTAATGCAATGAGACACCAACTAGACTCAATGCATGTGGTACCAATTTCGATCCCTGTTTCATGATCACAATTCCCGATGGAACATCTATCTAGTCGCTCACTGATTGCGACTTTGCGTATATGGTCGGATTACTGCTGCAAGTATACAGCTTATCGCGTAGTTTTAAAAGTTTGTCGAACCCACAGGGATAAATAATCAACCTAGAGTGATCGATTATTGCGGTGTAAAGCTAAGGCTAGATTTGACGGTAAAAGAAATTTGGTTTTTAACGGGATTTGAAAAACAACAATAAAGACGAGACCGGAGAATGATTTCCGTGCTCCTTGGGACTCCGTAAAATCGAGTGTTAACAAAGGTCTCAAAATTGATATGAAGGATATACCAGTTTAAAGGCTTGACCTCACGCTCTCGCGGTCTTAACTAAGCCACGCCTAATGACCCCAAGATTTTGCTCTCGCTCGCTCGGTAGTTAAAAGGTGCGTTTTGAAAACTAACATAAACTAAATGAGGCCCTAAAGCGCTCTCCCTGCA
This sequence comes from Lathyrus tuberosus, assembly GCA_022829125.1. NCBI lineage: Eukaryota > Viridiplantae > Streptophyta > Magnoliopsida > Fabales > Fabaceae > Lathyrus > Lathyrus tuberosus. The sequence goes on from JALAZF010000446.1 coordinate 2,475,348, forward strand.
TTTAGGCTCAATGTCTGATGCCTACTATCTGGCGATTACCTCAAACTCTCGCTCTATTGGACACGCCTTGGTGCGTTTCTCACTCTCGTGACGAAACACTGTTAAACGGCATCTCGCTCTCACGACAAGGCTGCCTAAATTCAGATTAGACACCTAAACCAGAATTTTAAAAACATAAGTTAAACACAGATGGCTCTACAGAGTCCCGTCGGAACGACGGTCCTCAGTCTATGGACTCAAAGCAATTCTACTCAGACATAATTAAATCTAACACTAATGCATTACCATTTCTGAATTTTAAAACATACATATTGGTTAGTTTTCGATTAAGATCAGATTTACACTTTAATGATGAAATAAATTATAGAGCATAAAAATCAGATTAAACAATGCAGTAAAATAGACAAGATTTAAATAACCTGAAATGCGAAGGAATTAAATGGAAAATGAAACTTGTATTAAATAGTTGATCCAAGTGTACATCAGCAATAAAAGAAATGAAAAGTACAGGAGACGTATCAATCTCTCGGTGTGAGCGATCGATACTATGGCAAATGATATAAGTGGTTAGGCTAATGTAATTTCGGCAGCGCTTCCGTAAGGTTCTTGGACCCCTAAATGCAGACCTCTGGTGCTCTATATATAGGAAATTTTTGCTCCAAGCAGTTAAATTCGAAATTTGAAAACTTAACTTGCAAACTGCCAGAACTGCATCAAGAAACTGCTCCCGCGAAGCAACAACGGTCGCCTTAAGGCTAATGGTGGTCGCCATTCATCTGGACTTTGAATTTCCCTCCTTTTCTGCTATGGCGAGCGTCATTCAGTTGAACTGGGGGGAATGGCGAACGCCTTTCATCTGGATGAGGCAGAATCAAGCATTTCTCCACTTTTTCTTCTCTTTTAAGCTCAATTCTTGATCTTTTCTTCTATGGAGCTGCTATGGGACCTGTAAATGGAAAATGAAAGGTCGTTTGTTTGATAGGCTGGACCGACGGGTCGCTTTTTTGCTCTTGTATTGACTTTTTTGAAATATATATATTTCTTTTATTTCAAAAAAAAAATGGAAAATGAAAGGAAACATAAGCAAATAATACATGAAATGACAATGACTCGATAAAAATACGATAAAACATGCACGAATTGAATCAAAATAAACAATTCGGAATCGAGTCATCAAACTCCCCCACACTAAGGCTTTTGCTTGTCCTCAAGCAAACTCCCAATGTAATAAAACAGTGAGCATGATGTTTCGACTCTTAGGCACGACAAAAACAATCTAGTCACAAGGTTGCTAGGCTACAGTGAAACGGAAAGGTACTGAATAGTGAAAACAAGGATACCGTAATGACACGATTCCACAAAAACAGACGAATATTCCCTTCCTATGCAATACCAATTCAAATCATGACATTATAACTAGACCTATATCCTTCATCTTATTTCGCCTCTTTTTCATTCGAGCGCAATCACATTAAGCCCGTTATCCTTTGTACTTATATGGTAAGCGAACCTGTTAGTGTTTATGATCTCTTATTCAACCAAAAAAATTTCTTTTTCGCACGTTATGCTTTCTTTTGCTTACAAATTTCAAGAGTCCGAACCTTTAGGCTAAATGGTCGGGTGAGGACCACCTAACTTAGCGGGAACATGTCTTTCATTCGTTTTTTTCTATAAAACTCACATAAATCAACTTTTGAGATCACACATATTTGCATCGGTTTGTTACTTAGTTCCTACATACGGATGGTGCTGACTGCTAGAATAAACTAATCAAGAGGTTACTTCTAAGAAACTAGGCATAAGGTCATGGCATAATGTCTATTTAAATCAATACCACATATTTAGGGAATCTAAGGTGTAGGAACGGTATCGATATTTTCAAAACTTTCCCAAGTCCGCCTACCTAGCCTAAATCAAAGAATGAAACAACCTATACTATACGTGTCATGCCATTGAGTCTAAACAAGTTTTTTTTTGAAATTGGGGTCGAATACGGGAGTTATTAGACACAGAAAAAACGTAAAGTAAAAACGACTCAAACGTGCATATGACTCGATAATAAAAACAAACTAAACTAGAAAGCAAGAAATAAATAAAAGCAATAAACGACTCCTCCCCCACACTTAAATTAGACATTGTCCTCAATGTCTTAGTCTAAGGTGAAAGAAGGAGCGATAGAACTTGGATACATCAATGATAGGAGCACGCCCTCCACGAGGGTGTCTATCCTGCCTGATGGCTGAGTTGTCCTATGGGACATGCTGGACACAATCTATAATTCGGCTTACCTCCCTGCGCAGTCCCTTCATCTCTGAGACAACATCTCTCAAATCCGACTCGTCCCTGGCCATGAACTCGTAGTGCCTACTCTCTAACTCATGCATCTGGACATCACGCGCGACATCTCTCTCTCGCTCTCTCTGCTGTCTAAGCTCTGACAGAACTTCATCCAATGACGAATGAATACCTGCAAAATCAGAAAAAGGTGTCGTGTGTGCTTGGGTGCTAGACCCAGGTATGTCATTGGTATGGCTATGAGTGCGGGGCTGCTCAGAATGCTGCCCCATGACATCACGGTAGTGCCTCTCGACGCTTGCTGCCTCTACATTACGGGCTACTAAATCAAATACCCAATTGGAATTTTGACGCACATTTATGCGCTCAGCATTTGGCAGAGAAAAACCTCGGAACTCGTGTGTCCGGACCATAAAGTGATACCTGTTACGATGCAAACTCTTGACAAGTCGCGCATTACGGAAAAAGTCAATGTCGGCATAGAGACAAGGTATACTCTCTTAGTTTTCTAAATCGGCCTCTAAGTCTAAACAGATGGCAATGGCAGTAATGATACCGCCTATACAGATGGAACCGCCGACTCTGTTCGCTACACTAATAAAATGGGATAGAGGGAACGATGTAGGATTCACTCGGGTTTGGAAAAGTGCATAGTGAATAAAGAACAGATCCTTAGAATTCACATTCCCTGGGTTTTCTCGTTCAAAAATGGTGGAGGCGAGGGTGCGGTGAAAGTAACGAATAGCAGGGTTATGGATGGTCGTGGCTTTCAAGCCCTCCCATTTGGTGGCTCTTGTGTTGGTTATTTGATTCCAAAATTGGAAGGATCCTTCCTCCTAGTCACTGTCCAAGAGTGCTTGAGTCGCAAGACCCTCACCGGTAGAAAAACCAAAATATTCAGCTATCTGCTCATGAGTTAGCGAATAATCTACGTTAAACATTCTGAAGTAAATGGTTCTGGTGGTGCGGTTAAGATCATGGAGATATCTGGCTGAACTAAGAAACTCATAAGTAAGTCCAACGGAAGAGGGATTAAACATGGAACAGAAACGAGTCATACCTAAGTTCCTGAGCATCCACGAGACGCTATCATAAAGACCCAAGGTGCGAAGAGTTTCCAGCTCTAGATACCTTGTGGCATAGACTGGCCTTTTGGATACTCGGTGAAAGTTCGAACGCATGGTGGCTCCAATTTCTCCGTCGAGGAACTCAATGCCCGTGTAATCTATCTCTTGGTTAGCAGCCATAGTTGTTTCTTAGGAGGATGGTGCTTATGAATGTTTTTTGGCTTAAATAGTGTTTTCGTCCCTGTAAGTTGGCGAGTTTTTGGTTTTGGTCCCTGAATCTTTTTTTTTCGGTCCAAGTCCTTAACATTTGATTTCTTTTTGCGATTAGTCCCTGACGTTAAACTTCCGTTACAAAAATGATGATGTGGCTAACGTCGCTGACGTGCCAAGTGTTTTTTTTTATCATTTTTCATTTATTTTAATCCCCAATAATTCCACATAAACTGTTTTGATTTTGGTCCCTATTGTTTAAGAAGGCAAAAATGGAAATTTTGGTCCCAAGAAGACTTGAACCCATGACCTTTGCTTCCACGACATGCTTCTTAGCCACTAGACCATTTAACTCACTTGTGTTTTTATTTGCAACAAATTTATATATTACATAAATCCAATATTTACTATTTAATACTTATATTTAAAATATAAATTATTTTATAAATTAGTATAAATAATTAGTTTATTAAATATTTCATTAATTTAATATTCCAAATATTTAATATTTCAATTATTAATTATCATAATTATTTATTATTTAGTATCATAATTATTTACTATTAACTAATAATACAATATTATTTACTAATAATTATTTATTATTTATTATCGTAATTATTTATTATTTATTATCGTAACTAATAATTATTTATTAATTAAATAACTAAATAATTTTAATATTAATAATCATAATTATTTAATATCTCATTTATTTAATTTACCATAATTAATATTATAATTATTTAATAAATTAAACTATTATTAATAATTTACTGTAATTAATTAATACTCTTATTATTTAATAAATTAAACTAAATAAATTTACTGTAATTATTTAGTAAATTATTTATTATTAGTTATTAATAATTAGTTACAGTAAATTATTTAGTTATTTAATACTTTAATTTACTAAATACGGTAAATTTAAATTACTAAATACAGTAAATTTTTAATAGTTTAATTTACTATATTTATAATTTACTATATTTAGTAAATAATTTACTGTATTTATTATTTAATAATTTACTGTATTTATTATTTAGTAAATATTTATTATTTAATAATTATTTATTATTAGTAATAATAAATATAGTAAATTATTACCGTAGTTATTAATAATTATTAGTTACAGTAAATTATTTAGTTATTTAATAGTTTAATTTACTAAATAATTACAGTAAATTTATTTAGTTTAATTTATTAAATAATTAGAGTATTAATTAATTACAGTAAATTATTAATAATAGTTTAATTTATTAAATAATTATAATATTAATTACAGTAAATTAAATAAATGAGATATTAAATAATTATGATTATTAATATTAAAATTATTTTGTTATTTAAATAATAAATAATTATTAGTTACGATAATAAATAATAAATAATTACGATAATAAATAATAAATAATTATTAGTAAATAATATTGTATTATTAGTTAATAGTAAATAATTATGATACTAAATAATAAATAATTATGATAATTAATAATTGAAATATTAAATATTTGGAAAATTAAATTATGTAATATATAAATTTGTTGCAAATAAAAACACAAGTGAGTTAAATGGTCTAGTGGCTAAGAAGCATATTGTGGAAGCAATGGTCATGGGTTCAAGTCCTCTTGGGACTAAAATTTCCATTTTTGCCTTCTTAAACTATAGGGACCAAAATCAAAATAGCTTATGTGGAATTATTTGGGATTAAAATAAATGAAAAATGATAAAAAACACTTGCCATGTCAGCGACGTTAGCCACATCATCATTTTTGTAACGGAAGTTTAACGTCAGGGACTAAACGCAAAAAGAAATCAAATGTTAAGGACTTGGACCGAAAAAAAAAAGATTCAGGGACCAAAACCAAAAACTCGCCAACTTACAGGGACGAAAACACTATTTAAGCCATGTTTTTTTTGAAATGGGTAGAGAAATAGAAAGTGGATTTGAGAAAGGTGAATGGTAATGTGTGGTTAGGGGTGTTTAAATAAGGATTAAGTGGGTGAATATGGATGGTTAGAAGTTAATGTGGGATGATGAAGGGTTTACTAGGTACTTAGGGGGTATAGGAACATGCAAGAGTGTCTTGAATGGCTATAAAGGAGGCAAAAGCGTGTTTCACAAAGAAAATAGCACGTTCTGCCTGTTCGAAAGAACGGCGAGCGCCGTTAGGCATATGGCGACCGCCATTTGCTCCAGGCACGCCTTTTGGTTTCTGGCTTGGCAGAATGTAAACTTGTTACTAATTTTTTTGGTTTTTCTTGTTTTCTTGATGAACCTAAATTTGCTAAACATTAACAACTAGTTAAGTAAGGATTTAGAACACTAAAATAAAAACTTAAAGAGAAAGAAACTTGCATTAAACGAAACTGAAGTGCATTACATTTACACGTCGGCATCCCGACGGCACACATTGGAATGAAAATAAACAATACAAACGATACAAGAAAGGGAAACACTATACATGTAAATAAACTATCCTAAGAAAAACAGGGAAATAGGTGCGGCTAATGGATGATCCATGATGTTGTCTAAGGGAGTAGACAATTTGGAACATATGGTCCAACTCCTCATGTACGACATCCATAAGTCCAATGAAATCGACTCGGAGAGAGGAAATCTCATCTCGGAAGGAATCCACTTCGGACTGGAGAACATTAATAGCAGCATCTACATTCAAAGGTGGTATATCAGGATCGACTTCGGAACCTTGAGTGGCCTCGGCAAACATAATGGTATCTCGGTTTTCGTAAGCCTGAGGAGAGTCGGGTAGAGTCAGAAACTCATTAACGACCTCCAAATCATAGAGCCAATTGTCCTTATTGTGCACACTGGTGTTTTCATGGTTGGGTAAGGTGAAAGTATGGACTACAACATTATCGATAAGTAACTCGAATTCAACCGGGCCAAGGTTAGTATTAATGCCTCTGTTGAAACAAAAACTAATGTCCATCGGGCGAAAACCACCGAATGCAAATGAACGGTTCAAATGGTACCTCATTCCAATTGGATCAACAATCATAGTCACCAGCCCGCCTATTAAGATTGGCTCAAAGGTATCACGGGCTATACGACTGAAATTAGCAAGCAAATACGGGGCTGCATTGATAGGTTTTCCCTGGGATGCGCGGAGCATGATATAAAGCTCATCCCTCGACACAGATGTAATGTTCTCTTCTTTGCCAAAGAAGGTGTGAGCAAGAACCTTATGGAAATATCTTCATCCAGGGTTGTGGATGTTTTCAGAAAACAAGGCATCAGGTTCGGCATTGTCGTTTCCAGTTATGGTACCCCAGAAATGTTGAAGATCATAGCTAATGAAGGCATCAACAGGGGTCTTGGTCACAACATCGGGTTCATTAGGAAAACCCAATAATTCAGCGAATTCATGGTGGGTGAATCTGTACGTTTCCAAATAACCTGAAGGTAGCCAATCAACGGCCAAATCCGAAACCACGGGTGGCATCATAATAGAAGGAGCTTAGGAACTCCAAGGTCAGGCTACGATAAGTGCTAAATCTCTTCTCTAAAGAAAAGTGAGACCAGCCTATCTGGCTCAGAAGGAAAACAACACTGTCTCGGATGCTAAGGGTTCTCATAGCCGAGTCGTCAGGGTAGATGGACAAACCAAAGTCTCTTTGAGACAAAGCCTCAAATCGACGTCACTAGACATCGTTCCTGAAAACAACAACACGGTTCTCAAATGTCTGCATGGTTGCTGGTTAAAGGTTTCCTATAGAAGGGTCTCCTGAAAATTGAAAAGCATTACAATATTAGGGGAATAATACTATTACCTACGCGTTAGTAAGATAAAAATAGTAATAATAATCATAATACTGATAATGATAGCAACAATAATGAGATGCAACAAACGGTGATGTATATTGTATAGATTTTATACTAAACATGCATGCAATGTCCTAAAACTAAAAAAGTAAAATAAAAACTAAAGATCGTGGTTTAGCTCCCACAGAGCGCTTTGTTTAATGTCGGAAGCTCGACATTGGAATATAAAAGGGCATCATTTACCGGGAAGAGCGGGAAGCTCTTCCAATTTGTAACTAGTGATGAATTCCTTGTTTTCTACTAAGTGGTAGTGCTTTAGTCTCTGGCTGTTCACAAATAACGTCTCATTCGACTTTCGTCTAATTTCAACTGCTCCACTTGGTAGGACTTTTGTAATTTCGAAAGGACCAGACCATCTAGAGCGTAATTTTCCGGGAAAGAGTTTAAGCCTAAAGTTGAAGAGAAAAACTATATCTCCTTCGTTAAACTCCTTCTTTGTTATTCTTTTATCATGCCACTTCTTGGTTCTTTCTTTGTATATTTTGGCATTTTCATAGGCATCAAGCCTTAGTTCCTCTAGTTCATGGATATCTAGAATCCTTTTCTCGTCTGCTGCCTTATGATTCATATTCAGGGTTTTAATGGCCCAATAAGCTTTATGCTCAAGTTCCACAGGCAAATGGCACGACTTTCCGTAAACTAGCTTGTACGGTGTGGTTCCTATGGGGGTCTTGTAGGCTGTTCTGTAAGCCCACAGAGCTTCATGAAGTTTAGTAGACTAATCCTTCCTGGAGGTTGCAACGGTTTTCTCTAAAATTTGCTTGATCTCCCTATTCGACACCTCTAATTGTCCACTAGTTTGAGGGTGATAGGGTGTTGCTACTCGGTGTCGTACTCCGTATTTAAGCAATAGCTTCCCGAAAACATTCGAAATGAAATAGGAACCGCCATCACTAATGACAATTATTGGTACACCGAATCTGTGAAAGATTATGTTTTTGAAAAGTTTCACCACCACTCGTGCATCATTTGTAGGTGAAGCTATCGCCTCAATCCATTTTGATACGTAATCAACTGCGACGAGTATGTATTTGTTTCCAAAAGAAGATGGAAAGGGTCCCATGAAATCAATTCCCCATACTGTAATACCCCAAATTTTGACCACTTAGATTTCCCATCATTTTGAAAATCATCATCACAATATGGATGAACCATCATGCTTCATCAGTCTCCCCAAAGATGGGTGAGCATCCAATACAATCAAAATTAGGGTTTCAAGCCCTCTCTGAGTGCTTAGACAAAGGATCAATCAAGAAATGACATGATCTTCAACTTGTCTAATCTCTCAAACATCCACAATGGATAAAAAAGGACTCCCACTTCAAGGATTAAGCACAAGGCTGCTCCCTTCTAGGTGGATCAAGTCTCAAGATTGACAGTGTCACCAAATTAGGGTTTTGATCACCCAGGGCCTCCAGATGAAAAGTTTCATCTGGGCACAAGGCAATGATCCAAAACATAACCTAATATGCTTCATGGAACCTCATGAACCCATGCATCAAGTCAATTTTGCCTCAGGGGATGCATTCATCAAAAATCAGGAATTAGGGTTTCTTGACCTAATTCACCCCTAAGTTGACTTTTGGGACAAACCATGAGCCAAGACCTCAAGTGAAGATTTGAGGGTCTCTAATATACCATATTGATCCATTTGGAACAATGGATTTATCCAATAAGCTTGAGCAACAAGTCTCATTTTCATCTGCACCACAATTAGGGTTTTAAGGGAAAAGTCAACTGTAACTTTGACTTTTGACCAGGACATGCTCCCAAACCCTAATACATGATTGAATATACCCTATGACACCCATGGAACATGTCCATCAAGTTTGATTTACGTCAAGGACATGATTTCCTGAAGAATTGCACAGTTTGGAATTCATCTGATAAAAAGTCAACTATGCACAAAAGTCAACTTTGACTTTTTGAGATTTTTCACCAAAATGGATTTTTAACCCTAAAATGATGTTAATGTATGATTTGAATCATCATTCATCAAGAAAAATCAAGAAAAGTGAGATAACTTGTAAAAGGGGTAACCATAAAACTTAGAAAATTTTCTAAGTTAAAAATAAAGTGGCAAAGGTACCAACTTTGGAGGACCATAACTCCTAAACCACAAGGCCATTTTTTCTCATCCAAAGATGGATTTGTAGCCCTCATTATCACCTACAAAAACTTCAACTACAAGTCATTCCAATTCATTAAGGATTTTGAGTTATGGAGTGATCAAAGTGGCTAAAAAGTGAAAATGTCACTTTTTCCAACACTTAGTGAAATTTTCACTAAGTCAGATTCTGCTTCACTTTTTGCCAAATGTAGGGGGATTTTTCACTTGGATTCAAAAGAGATTAAAACCAAACTTGTTCAAACAGTTGTTGTATCATGTAAGAGCTTTCCAAAATGGTCAAGAACATTGCCAAATTCAACCTACACCATGAGATACAACATTGCCAAGTTGCCTTGCTGAAATCTGTCAAGGCAAGGCAGAATTTGCAACTTTGGTCGATTTGCCAAAATCAGCCAAATTCAATTGCTCCTATCCACTTGGACACCTCAGAGGATTGAATCTAAAGGGGACAATCACTGAGCCAAGCCTCCAAAGTCCATGGAACAAGAAATAGCATGTTGAACCTAGAATGGCCAAAATAGGGACAAGACTTCAAATTTGGAAAGAGGCATTCAATGGAACCATCAAGGTGGCATGGACTGAGCCATTCTCATCTGAAATCAGTCAAGACTTATCCAAGACCAAGGGGACCAAAGCTCTGTGCCCTAACCTCTAGTCAATGGCTAGAGGAGACTTGGATTTTCATTTGCCAACATTGGCCAAACCTACTTACCAGTTGCCATGCACTATTCCTTGCAAAACAAACTTGCTCTACTATAAATAGAGCTCAATTGTGGTCAGTTTGAGTACACCAAAGCCATCTAACAGATGCTTTCCTCAAAATCTCTTTCTCTTGGCAAAAATGCCTTTCTTAGCAAGGTAGCTATCGGGTTTTGAGTTTGAGAGCAATTCTGCACAAACCAATCACTCACACACCTCACATACATCACATATGAGCTGATCAAACACTCACATAACATCTGGAGCATCAAAATCTCAAAATCACTTGCCATCCACACAAGTTTGAAGTGAAGTTGCAGCTGAGATGCCATAAACTGATCTAGTCCATTTCAATTCAATCCAAGTGTTCAAACACACTCCATATGGTGTAGGGAAGCTGTCCAGATCATCACAACTTGTCTGTAACACCTCCAACTCAAAATCGCATCTGCTCTTGCTGTCACGACTTGGAGGTAAGCCTAAACTTGGGCATCTCTCAATCTATGCATATTTCCCCGCACAATAATTTGGCCATATGTTCATAATCATGCATGGAATGTTTTCCCTCAATTAATTGCATTGTTTGAATCGTGTATCAAAAATCCTAGCCTTCATGCAGAAATTAGGGTTCTTGAGGTCTCTTCGTGATTTCTTGTTGTATGTTTAATTTAAATGAAATTAAAGTACATAGACATGATCGTGAGATTGAAACGAGCATAATGATATGTGGATTGCATGATATGATTACGTATTCATGGAGATTGGATAGAAAATGCAAATCTGAGAAACCCAGAAAAACGCGCGTGTTCTTGGTGTTGTTCTTGGCGCCATTTTCATAAATTCAAATATTTGAATTTTGTGATTTTGTTTAATTGATTCAAAAATTAATTTCTCTCTGAGTTTTAATGATTTTGAGTTGATTCTTTTTTTAATAATTCACAAAAATGTTAAAATATTTTATTTTATAAAAAAATCCCAAAAATATTATTTGTTTCATATAATTGATATTTTTGCAAAGAATTAATATTTTCATTATTTTTGGCATTTTAAATATATTTTCTACATTGATTTTGCAATTTTTAATGCTTTCTAATTATTTTGTAGGTCAATACTTAATTTTTGAAGCATTAATCCAAGGTCACAATTTGTTTTCCATGTGTTAAACAATTTTTGATCATTTTAATTGAATTTTTATTCATTTAAATACATTTTGAAAACAAATTAGGGTTTTGGATTAATTCAGCCTTCATAAATCATTTTCAAAACCTTTTTGGGCCTCTTGAGAGAGTGTAAGACCCATCCCCCCTTGTACAAAAGCTTTTTGGGCCTCACTTATTGTATAAGTCCCTCTGTACAAGTAAACGGCGCGATCGTCGCCCGTTTAAAAATAAAACTCATCTGGGCCTCTCCTTGAGCTATAAGACCCATTCAAAACACTTTGGGCCTCTATTAGAGTGTAAGACCCAATCCCCCTTTTAACCAAAACATTTTGGGCCTCACTTATTGTATAAGTCCCTCTGCGTTAAAAGAAAACCTCGGCGCGATCGCCATTTTTAAACGAAAAATCATTTGGGCCTACCCTCGTGTTATGAGCCCCACTCTTTTCTTTAAACCTTTTTGGGCCTCTTGAGAGAGTGTAAGACCCATCCCTTTGTACAGAAAACCATTTTGGGCCCCAGTCACTTGTATAAGTCCCGCTGTACAAAGTCAAACAGTGCGCTCACTGATAAAACCCTGGGCCTCTCCTTGAGCTGTAAGCCCCAAATCTTTCTTTTTCAAAGCACTTTCTCCTTTGATTTTGAATATACTGTTGTTTTTAATCTTTCTTTGTTGAACAACTAACCAAACAGCATGGAAGCACTCCAACCGAGTAAGTGGTTATCGCTTTCATTTACTGCTTTCATATTATAAACTGTATTGTGGGGCTGCTCACTGTAAGTCTCCTTTCATAAACTCATATCTACTGTGTAATAATAGTATAGATATTTCGAGTTTCCCCGGCTACTATGTCTAGAACTAGGTGACGCCGTTTCATTTATTTGTAGAAATAGACGCCTAGATCCCCAATAGGAGCACCAGATACAGTCTTCTCTTCGGCTGTCCTCCTTAGGAATCGTCAAGAAGCTCTACTCCACAAGATGAATGTATTCTCCGTGAATGGCATCTTTGAGTTTCTCCCAAATTCTTGAACTTTCCCGACTTGATCTATTCCTTGTGGATAGCTTGGCTAGAATGTCTCGGGGTTTGGGTACCCACTACTGTTATAATCTTGGACCTTAACTAAGAAACCCTCTTTAAAGGTTAAAAGTCGCTGGATAGTAAACCTCGCACGTTTACCAGTGGTTTTTATCTTTAAAAGAGTTATCTCTCCTAATGGAAAGGAGATGATAAGACCCACGGGCTTCCTAAAAGCATCGGCCTCCTCTTGGGCATTATTCAAGGACACTACGGCTTCTTAGAAGTATTCACAGCCTCCTCTTAGGCTTCGTATAATGATCTCTTCCTCCGGGAATGATAGCCTCCTCTTGGGCTTCGTACAAGGACCCGTCGGCTTCTTAAAAGTTTCCAGCCTCCTCTTGGGCTTTGTACAAATTGTCCCGACGACCTCCTAGAGGTATAGGAACATAACCTAGTCATCCTCATAGAACAGTCCTTTCATAGAGTCTACTACTGTTTCTCAAAGCATAATACAAAAGATAAAACTCTAGACTCGGACAGTCTAACTTCCTTGAGTCTCAAAGACATTCTCAAGCACCCTTCGTTAAATAGGAAGGAAACCCGCAGACTCGGACAGTCTCGACACCCCTTTGGATTTCCTGTTTCCTCAAAGAGAAGGAAATATCCCTGATCCTCAAATCAAACCCCTGAGTACAGTATTACTCATATAAGAACTGATTTTCTCTTTAAAAATCAGTATATTGGATCTGTCACTCAACTGAAACAGCTACAATAGCCTCCATCTCGGGCTTCGTACGAGATACCAAAATTCTCCCCGGTGGAGTCAAAACAACCTTTTCGCCTCTCTCTCGGGCTTTGTACGAGATACAAAAACACTCTCTTACTGAGTATAAAAGATTCTCCAACTGAGTCAACTCTTTGCTAGCCTCCACTTAGGCTTTGTATAACGATATGCCCCACTGGGTCGAACCCTTTTAGCCTCTCTCTCGGGCTTCGTACGAGGCACAAAATAGCCTCCTCTTAGGCTTTGTATAATGATTTTCCTAGCGGAAATTAGCCTCCTCTTAGGCTTTGTATAAGAAAACCACTGGTTGATCCAATCAACCTTTTAGCATCAAAGCTGTGCCTCGTTCACAGCATACAAACATCAACAACTCCTTTCCCTTCATCTAATCGCTGTAAGCGGAAAGCCTCTGGATCATCTACATCCATGCCACTGTCCCTCTTTTAGCATGAGAAATTCCTAAGGAAAGATGGCATTGCTCTACACTGAGTTAAAGTCTTCTCCTTCAGGTTAAAACCCTTTCTTCGGAAATTATGGCATTGCTCGGATCCGCGTATCCCAGTTAAAGTAATTCTCCTTCTCCCCTCTTTAGAGATGACAAATTCTCTCTAAAGTCGAGACCTTTCAGCTTCACATCTTGGGCTTTGATCAAGATACAAATCACCTTTCGCTTCACGTCTTGGGCTTTGAACAAGACACCAAAAACCAATTTCCTCCCATAGAATAGGAGGAACTACGAACGCTCTGATTTCCCTGTTTCGGTAAACGGGAATACGTAGGCATAAGATCGAAAGAAAAGATCTTAGCGAGCGCAATCAACAAAAAACCCAAATCCCATATCTCAGTCAATCAAAAGCAGTAATTCAAAAACATCTGTCCTAACATCCTAATCCTTGTTCCCCGCCAGAAACCTTCTGCCTAGGTAAAAGAAAGAAAGAAAACAGTATTGGTGAAAATACAAATAACCAATACAAAGGCCCCCCACATTGATAGCATCCGTAACCTAACAGACCGCTGTTTAAACTCAGTATGCAAGCAGGGTTAATTGGAGACATCTATTTCCCTTCCTTATTCAGCTCACAATAGGATAAAAAATGAATCGACCTGTAGTTTTAAGCTCAAACCGCAGAGAGCGACCAACGCTTAAGAACCGCGTCCAAAATCGCTCGCAACAGAAAAAAGTGGCGCCCACCGTGGGGCGGTTCTTTCTTTCTTACTATTTAAACCTTGGGTAAGTCATTTTCATGGCGGTGGCCGCCAACAGAAAAAAGTGGCGCCCACCGTGGGGCCCGTTCCTTTCTTTCTACTTTTCTTGTGTGAAAAATTACACAAATGGTGAATCTGCTGGGGAGTCTCCTTTTCTTCCTTAGGGCATCATCCCCGTTTTCTACGGAAAATGGGAACTCTACCGAAGAGAAAGATTGACCTATGCTGGTCCATCTCTTAGGCAGGGAACCACAGATTGGGGCTTCCGCCGGGGAACCCATTTCTGTCAGGAACTTAGGATTCTTAGCTTTGAAAGTCTAGGATGATTAGGACAAATATATATACTGCTTTTCCTAATTGCTATACATGTTTATTTTTCTGCTAATGGGAATGCGTGTGATGCCGCATGTGGTGAGAATGAGTATACACCTAGAAAAGCCAAACCCTTTCGTAGTGCGGAAGCTATCGGAAATAGCTGTTACGCGATACTGCCCTCATTTGAGGCTGGTGATCTATTCTCGGTGAATAGCACTTACTCTAAGATTGCACATAACTCGCTGGTGATCCGCTTGTTGTCTTGCCTTCCTGGGAAGAGCTGATGATAATGAGTACAGGTACAAAAATCACCCTAGTATAAACCTTTGGGGATGGGTAGAGCCTTGACTTCATGACAACGACCCTCTGACCCCATGTTTTTTCTATGTTTTTGTGTGTTGCATTCATGCATTCATCTAAAAAACATTAAAACATTCAAAAAACTTTCTCTTCTAGTCTCTCTATTTTTCAAATTAAACTAAGACTGTGATTGCAAATATCAGAGAAGAGGATTACGCTAATGGATTTCGGTAGAAGGAGAACTCACCAGTATACCTTCAAGGTTCCAAAATTAGGGGATTTGAGAAAGTTAGCAAGGATGATCGTTAACCCAGAGGCTTTCAGAGCCAAGCACAGTGGTTTGCTACCACTGTTAAGAGTCCATGTGATTAAGGGGATCATGGACGTGCTCATTCAATTCTACGATCCGGTTTATCACTGTTTCACATTCCCGGATTACCAGCTTGTACCAACGCTGGAGGAGTATTCTCATCTGACTGATTTACATATCACTGATCGAGCTCCGTTTTCTGGACTGGAAGAAATTCCAAAGAATCAGACTATTGCAATAGCAATTCATTTGGACGAGTCTGAGGTCAGGACTCACATGACCGCTAAGGGTGGCATCCAAGGTTTGCCAGCCCAGTTCTTGACAAAGAAAGCCTTGTACTTCGCTAGTATAGGGAACACGACTGCTTTTGAAAGCATCTTTGTCTTGCTCACCTACATGTTATTTTTGTTTCCCAACATTAATAACTTCGTCGATATCAACGCTATTAAGGTTTTTCTAATTGGAAACCCTGTGCCAACTTTGCTCGCAGATGCGTATCATTCTGTACACTTGGGAAATTTGTACAGCGGAGGGGAGATCACATGTTGTGTACCTTTACTTTACAAATGGTTTATCTCTCACTTGCCCAAGTCTGCTGCTTTTTGGGATTGCAAGAGTGTCTTACGTTGGTCACAGAAGATCATGTCCCTCACCAACTCTGATATAGATTGGTGTAATAGGATTTATGAGGGAATTAGAATCATTGATCGTTGTGGAAACTTCCCCAGCGTACCCCTCATAGGAATTAAAGGAGGAATCAACTATCATCCGATATTAGTTCTTCGTCAATTTGGATACCCGATGAGACACATCCCACTGGGTGTTCATCTGGAAGGTCTTTTCTTCAAAGAAGGAGAAAGTGACAGAGCACTAAAGATGGAAATAGTGCAAGCTTGGAAACAGGTTTATAAGAAAGGACGAGAGTCTCTGGGAAAACCGGACTGTGTCTCGGTGGAGCCTTATCTCCATTGGGTACAAACTAGAGCTCTCAAGCTAAGGATGCCTTATCCTCGTTACGGAATTCTTCCGCCGAGGGAAACTGTTATGTACTTCATGACGGAAACTGAAAAGCTTCAGGTTACTCTCAACAAAGTTCAAAAGGAGAGGAGGTCTTGGAAGAACAAGTACCGCACCCTCGACGTAGAGTGTATCCAAATACAGCAATTACTAAAAGAGAAAGATGCTCTGATTGAAATTTTGGAGCAGCATGCTGTAGAGAATCAAGACGACAAAAGGAATTTGCTCACTCCTTTCACTTGGCAAAGGAATGACAACCCGACAACGGCTCAAGCGCCCCGGTCAAAGAAGAGGACTCGGGACCCATTAGTTTAGGTTTCTGTTTCTGCACTTTGTAATCTACTGTATTTCCATTTCTGTAATCCTTTGGAATTCAATAAAAAGGGGTTTCCCCACTGTTTGATATTTGCAATCTAATTGTCGAAGTTTATTTTGATTAAACCTAAAAAGAATTAATATAATCATTGCATTCATCATTCTCACATTGCGTATTCTCCTTACCTACGAATCTCAAGTTTGTGTCTCGATTCTAGAGTCAAACTGTCTCATTCGTATAATACTCGGGCCAATCGTCAGAAAAGGATGGATGATCTTCAGGAAGAAAACAGAGAGTTGAAAGAAGAGATCGACGCTCTGAGAGAGGATATGAGAAAGCTTCGTAACGACATGCAAGCCATGGCAGAAGCTCAGCTACAAAGAACCGTGATCTCAGAGATCACCTCAACGCCCATCATAGAAAAGTATGATCCTAGGTACTAGATGCCGAAAGATCGTCCTTGGGGCATGCCTGTTAACTATAACCCGGAAGGATATGTTCCGCCGATCACTGAAGATCAGGGAATCGCAACAGAAGCCGCTGGGCCTGAAGGTTACAAACTTCGGGAAAGCGAAGATGCCAGGGGCATACTCAAGACTCCTGAAGGTTACAAACTTCGGGAGGCGCCAAGACTTACTGCCGTAGTCACGGTACCACCCCCTGTGGTGCACACTGTCCCGGAAGGACAGATTCCGCAGACACCTTCTGGTAAGAAGGAACTATGTTTGACAGAATGGAGGAATTCCAGGAGCAGTTCTTGGAAATGCAGAAAGTGCTGCAAGCCATTCGCGGTCAGGATCTATTTGGAAAGGACGCCACAGACCTCTGCTTGGTCCCAAATGTTAAAGTCCCGCACAAATTCCAAGTGCCCGACTTTGAAAAATACAAGGGTAACTCTTGCCCTCAGAGCCATCTGGTGATGTACGCTCGGGGGATGTCAGCTCAGACGGAGAATCAGGACCCGCTGATTCATTACTTTCAGGATAGTTTAACCGGTGCCGCACTCAAATGGTACATGGGTTTAAACCGTACTACGATCAGTACATTCAGAGATCTTGGTACTGCCTTCGTCCAATAATACAAATACAATTTGGACATGGCACCCGACAGAGATCAACTCAGATCAATGTCGCAAAAGGACAAGGAAACCTTTAAGGAGTATGCTCAAAGGTGGCGTGAAATTGCCGCTCAAATTTGTCCACCTCTTGAGGAAAAAGAGATGACAAAGATCTTCTTAAAGACCTTAAGCTCATTTTACTATGACCGAATGGTTGCCAGTGCGCCCAGTGATTTCACCGAAATGGTCGGTATGGGCGTACGTCTTGAGGAAGCCGTCCGAGAAGGACGTTTGGTAAAAGACACTGGATCAACGAGCGGTACTAAAAAATATGGTAGTGCTCTCCCTAAGAAAAAAGAGCAAGATATTGGGAATATCTCTCTCGGAAAGCAAAGGCGTCGTTATCAGCCAGTAGCAGCTGTTACTCCTGCTATCGGCCCCGCGCCTGTTCCTATGTATCAACCTCAGGTTGCGCAGAGCCAACCTGACCAACAAAGGACACAACAGCCTCTTCAGCAGGCTCGTCCTCCATATAACAACAACCGTACAACACGGCCACCAGGATTTGATCCTATACCCGTAACGTACCCAGAGCTGTTTCCGTTACTGCTGGCTAAGGGGCACATTCAGACTAAGTCCCCTCTTACAGTTCCAGAAAATCCGCCTTTTTGGTTTAAAGCGGATCAGACATGCCCTTATCATCAAGGAGGTTCAGGGCATAACATTGAGACTTGCCTCAATTTCAAATCCGACGTGCGAAAGCTTGTTAGGAGCGGGCTCTTATCTTTCAAAGATACGAATCCCAACGTTCTCACGAACCCGCTGCCTCAACATGAAAAGGCTGCAGTCAATTTGATAGAAGGAGAGACTAACGATGTCTATCAAATTCATGATGTACTCTTATTGGGGACCAATCTGGTCAAGATGCATTGTAGACATAGTGGATATGGCCATGTGCCACCTCATAATTATCACCAGTGTGATATCTGCTCTAAAGACAACCAAGGATGTTCTGTAGTGCGAGCAGCTCTGCAGGAACAAATGGATCTTGGATGGATCCAAGAGCACCGAGTTCGTGGAGTTAACATGGTTTACACGAATTCCAACGTCATTCAAAACCACGACATCCGTGCGATGAATGTCAACTTGGTGGCGATGCACTCAAGGCAAAGCCAATATCATAATCTGCCGCGGCACGATTACAGTTCCTGTCTGATTTGCTCGGTAAACAAACAGGGATGCTCTTTCATACAAGAGACCCTCCAGCGTCAGATGGATCTTGGATGGATCCAAGACTACCATGATAGGAACTCCTATCAAATCAACATGGTTCAGATCTTTGACATTCGCGTGATGAGTACCAACCTGGTAGAGTTACATGCTGAGCAGGTCCGACTTGGATTCTTAATATCACATGATTATCAAAGCTGTAAAGCGGGTTGCGAAAATGATCGAGGTTGTACCCTTGTCCAGGAGGCACTTCAGCACTTGTTAAATCACTGGTGGATGCCAATCTATATGGACGAAGATACTCAGCAGATTAGTATCAATAACAGGAATCCTACTCGTCATCAAAGTCAGGATGTCCGATCAATGGAAGGTAACCTAGTGAGGTTACATTGTATTCAAAGTGGGCGTGGCCAGGTGCCTCCACACAACTATGACAGTTGTAGCGTCTGTTCGGAAAGTAACCAAGGGTGTTACCTTGTGAAAGCAGCTCTTCAGGATCAGGTCGATCACGGAGAAATTCGTCCATATCCAGGTCCAGGACCCATCATTTGGTCGCCAAACTACCTTGCTGAGCAAGTTGAGGATGTTGTCACGATCTCTGGTCATCACAGGACCAGGGATGTTTTTGCCATCATCCCTCTACTTGACGAATATAGAGTTCCCAACCGGGAACGAATCAAGGTTACTTATGATGGTCAGAAAAATCAGAAGGTTCCCATAGTCATCTATCTACCGGGGCCACTACCGTATGAATCAGCTAAGGCGATCCCTTACAAATACGATGCAACAATAATCGAGAATGGAAAGGAAATTCCATTACCCTCCGTCGTGAATATTGCAGACATCAGTCGTGTAACACGGAGCAGTCGAATCTTCAACCGAGGGGTTGGAGAATCCAACAAAGAAAAGGAACTTCAGGCAGAAATTCCTGATCCACCAGTCGGTCAATCTGGTAATTCCGACCTTTCAAAAGACAAAGATGAGATGCTAAAGCTCATCCAAAGGAGTGAATATAACATTGTTGATCAACTGTTACAGACTCCTTCAAAGATCTCAGTATTATCAATGTTACTCAGTTCAGAAGCCCACAGGGAGGCTCTACAGAAAGTCTTGGAGAAAGCCTTTGTGGAACAGGATGTAACAATCAGACAGTTCGATAGTATTGTCTCTAACATCACTTCCTGCAATAATTTGGGATTTAGTGATGAAGAATTACCCGAAGAGGGTCGCCGTCATAACATGGCGCTCAACATTACAGTTAACTGCCAGGACGATGCTTTAGCCAGCGTACTGGTAGACACAGGGTCAGCCCTGAATGTTATGCCGAAGTCCACTTTGATGCGATTATCATTCAAGGGCCCTCCGATGAGAGTCAGCGAGGTCGTCGTCAAAGCATTCGACGGATCCAGAAAAACAGTTATCGGCGAAGTGGATCTTCCCATAACTATTGGTCCTTACACTTTCCAAATCACTTTCCAGGTCATGGATATCCGGGCAACATACAGTTGTTTATTAGGAAGACCTTGGATACATCAGGCTGGAGCGGTTACGTCAACCCTCCACCAGAAGCTAAAGTTCGTCAAGAATGATCAACTTATCACGGTTTGTGGGGAACAAGCCTTGCTTGTGAGCAACTTATCATCATCTACTTGTGTGGAACCCGAGGAGGTTATTGGAACTCAGTTCCAAGCACTATCGGTGAGCAAGGACAGTCAGTTCAAAGAAGGAACTTCAATTTCTTCATACAAAGATGCTATCAAAGCGGTCGAGAGTACCGATACGACAGGATGGGGACGGCTTGTCATTCCCATTGACAATAAAACAAAGAAGGGTCTTGGTTTTTCTGCAACCTGTACCCAGACAGCCGCCAACGATGAAAGCCTTCATCCCCTTCAAAACTTCTTCCACAGTGGAGGTTTTCTTCACCCAGTGTCTCAGACAGTTCATGCTATCAATGAGGAAGATCCCTCTGACACAAATGAAGAATGGAAGTCCTACCTTAATAAGGACGATTATATGTCTCAGGAAGAGGTGCCTATGCCTTTTTGCTTTCCTACAGAAAGTCCGAGATTTATACCAAGATCAGATGTCGAAATGATCTACGGAGACTGTGATCCGGAAGGATGCCGTGCTCCGCCAAATTCATTAGAGGAAGACACTCCGATGAAAGACAACTTTGATCATAATTACTATGGCCCGATGGATGGCCTGCCAATGTGGCAGCCTTACCCAGGAAACTTGGGGCAAGAAAGTCAGCCGAGTAATGAAGCTCAGCTGAGCATCATTGAACAGAATACCTGTGTCCCCACTATGTCATGGGATCAACACTCAGGTCATTCAGAAACTACTCAACATGAAGATGAATTCGCAACGTTTGCAGGACTTGAATTCATCAACTATGCTTTTCCCGAGGTCAACGTCATCGAGAAAGATGACTCCCCCAGTTCCAAAGAAGTTTGGGACACTCTGGGACAACCTAGTGGAAAATACGACTTTATGGTCAAATACACTGCTCCCGAAAGCTCTCGTATCAGGCTCGAAGATATCCAGTCAACTGGATGGGGAGATACAGCTGAGAGCACAAATGCTATGCAAAATGCAACAGAGGAATCCTCCTACGACAATTCTGCCTGGGAGACAGATTCCAATGATCCTGCTCCACCAGAAATCAGCGTCATTTCTGAAGACAAATCAAGGAGGGTGCCAGACTTTGTGATTCACCAAGGAGTTCGCCGCGAATGGGTTGCCGTCGATGTTCCGAAGGTCGTTCGTCAGTCAAAGTAATTGCCATCTTTAACCTTTCACCCTGCCCAGGTGAAACGGATATTTTGATAGGGCTCGCTTTCTGTAAATTTCCCTCTTCGCTTTGCCCAAAGCGACAGAGTTTTGTTTTATAGGGCTGTAGTTTCAAGATTCGGCTTGTTCATTAATAAAATAACGTCGTTCTGTAATTTCCGCATTAATTGCTATTTTCTCGTTTTGCTTTTTCAGAAAATGGTAATCCTAAAAAACATTCAATAATAAAAACAAGCAGTAAAATAAATACACTGCACACACTTGCATTTTCTCTATCTCTTCTAAACACGAATCATCATGTCATGCAGATTGCTTGTTTTATACCCCGTTGAAACATACGATCTGGTGCCTTCTTCCAACTTTGAGTTCCCGGTATTCGAGGCTGAAGAAGAAAATGACAACAAAATTCCAGAAGAGATCTCCCGACTACTCAGACAAGAGGAAAGGTCCATCGAACCTCACAAAGAGCCGTTGGAAACGGTAAACTTGGGTTCAGAAAAAGAGAGAAAAGAAATCAGGATCGGAGCATTGCTCAGTCCAACTGCCAGAGAGGGTTTGATAAAGCTTCTCAAAGAATTCCCCGATGTGTTCGCTTGGTCCTATCAGGATATGCCAGGGTTGGATACCAGCATCGTGGAACATCACTTACCGTTGAGATCGGAATGTCCGCCAGTAAAGCAAAGGTTGAGACGGACTCACCCAGACATGGCCATCAAAATCAAAGAGGAGGTACAGAAACAGATCGACGCGGGTTTCCTCGCTACATCTGAATATCCTCAATGGTTAGCCAACATCGTACCCGTTCCCAAAAAGGACGGAAGGGTCAGAATGTGTGTCGATTACACAGATCTGAACAAGGCAAGTCCAAAGGACGACTTTCCTTTACCACACATTGACATGCTGGTTGACAGCACATCAAAGTTCAAAGTATTCTCCTTTATGGATGGATTCTCGGGCTATAACCAGATCAAAATGGCGCCGAAAGACATGGAGAAAACTTCGTTCATTACCCCATGGGGTACCTTTTGTTACAAGGTAATTCCGTTCGGTTTGAAGAATGCCGGGGCAACCTATTAAAGGGCCATGACTACTCTGTTTCATGACATGATACACAAAGAAATCGAGGTATATGTCGATGATTTGATTGCAAAATCAAGAACAGAGGATGAACATGTTGAACATCTGTCAAAATTGTTCGAACGTCTAAGAAAATTCAAGCTCCGCTTGAATCCCAACAAGTGCACCTTCGGTGTCCGTTCAGGGAAATTACTAGGGTTCATCGTCAGCCAGAAAGGAATTGAGGTTGATCCTGACAAGGTTAAGGCCATTCAAGAAATGCCTTCTCCGAAAACTGAAAAACAAGTCAGAGGATTCCTGGGACGGTTGAACTACATCTCCAGATTCATATTCCTTATGACCGCCACATGCGCGCCGATCTTCAAATTACTGAAAAAGAACCAGGATTGTGTTTGGTCAGATGATTGCCAAACCACCTTCGACAGTATCAAGGAATATCTGTTGAATCCTCCGATTCTATCACCTCCAGTGGAAGGAAGACCACTGATCATTTACCTCACAGTCCTAGAGGACTCAATGGGATGTGTACTTGGCCAACAAGACGAAACTAAACGGAAAGAGTCTGCCATTTACTATCTAAGCAAGAAATTCACCGACTGCGAAACTCGGTACACAATGCTTGAGAAAACTTGTTGCGCTTTGGCTTGGGCAGCCAAACTTCTTCGCCAGTACATGATTCGTCATACTACTTGGTTGGTCTCCGAAATGAATCCAATCAAGTACGTTTTCGAAAAACCTGCTCTCACGGGAAGGATTGCCCGTTGACAGATGTTACTATCAGAATATGACATAGAGTACCACGCCCAAAAAGCCGTTAAAGGAAGTATTTTAGCCGATCATTTGGCTCATCAACCGGTTTACGATCAAGAATCAATCGGGTTTGACTTCCCAGACGAAGATGTCATGTATCTAAAGATGAAAGATTGCGATGAACCGCTACCCAGTGAAGGGGCAGAACCAGGTTCCCAGTGGGGACTTATCTTTGACGGAGCAGTCAATCATTATGGAAACGGAATTGGGGCGATCATTGTTACCCCTCAGGGTTCCCACATTCCTTTCACTGCTAGACTGACATTCAAATGTACGAACAACGAGGCCGAATACGAAGCATGTATCATGGGTCTCGAAGAAGCGATTGATTTAAGGATCAAAAATTTGGACGTATATGGTGACTCAGCCTTGGTTATTAACCAGATAAAAGGAGATTGGAACACATACCAATCAGGATTGATTCCTTACAAAGACTATGCAAGAAGGTTGTTACCCTTCTTCAACAGAGTCGACTTTCATCACATCCCTCGTGATGAGAATCACATGGCTGACGCATTAGCCACTCTCTCTTCCATGATCAGTGTAGGTCAATGGAATGACATACCTAAGATCGACATAATGCGCCTTGAACGGCCCGCTTACATCTTCGCGATTGAAGCAGTCATAGACGACATACCTTGGTATCACGATATCAAGTGCTTCCTTCAGAAACAAGAGTACCCATCTGGGGCACTCAGAAAAGACAGGAAAACCCTCAGAAGATTGGCTGGAAACTTCTTCCTGAGCGGTGACACTCTCTATAAGAGAAATTTTGACATGGTCTTGCTCCGATGCGTCGACAGACCAGAAGCAGACATGCTCATGAGAGAAATTCATGAAGGATCCTTTGGCACTCATGCCAACGGACACACAATGGCGAGAAAAATTCTCAGGGCCGGGTATTATTGGTTGACAATGGAATCCGACTGCTACAAGTACATGAGGAGGTGTCACAAGTGTCAGATATACTCCGACAAAATTCATGTACCGCCATCACATCTCAAAGTTCTCTCTTCCCCATGGCCTTTTTCTATATGGGGAATCGATATGATTGGTATGATTGAACCTAAGGCTTCAAATGGACATCGGTTCATCCTGGTAGCCATTGACTATTTCACCAAGTGGGTCGAAGCAGCGTCATTCGCCAAAGTAACCCGACAAGTGGTGGTCCGATCTATCAAAAACAATATCATCTGCCGATATGGTGTTCCAAGTGAGATCATTACTGATAATGGGTCTAACTTGAACAATAAGATGATGAAAGAGTTGTGTACAGAGTTCAAGATCGAACACCATAACTCATCTCCCTACCGACCCAAGATGAACGGAGCGGTAGAAGCGGCTAACAAGAACATCAAGAAGATCGTTCAAAAGATGGTTGTGACCTATAAAGATTGGCACGAGATGCTACCCTTTGCTCTTCACGGTTATCGAACATCTGTCCGCACTTCAACAGGGGCAACCCCTTTCTCTCTAGTATATGGCATGGAGGCAGTTCTCCCCATAGAAGTAGAGATCCCATCAATCCGGGTATTGATGGAAGCTAAGCTCACCGAAGCTGAATGGTGTCAAAGTCGACACGACGAATTGAATATGATCGAGGAAAAACGAATCACGACACTATGCCACGGTCAGTTGTATCAACAGAGAATGAAGAGGGCGTTCGACAAAAAGGTCCGACCTCGTGTTTTCAGGAAAGGAGACCTTGTGCTCAAGAAGATACAATCATTTCTCGCTGATTCTCGGGGCAAATGGACCCCAAATTATGATGGCCCCTATGTCGTCACGAAAGCTTTCTCAGGCGGCGCCTTGAGACTTGCAACCATGGACGGAGAAGAATTTGCCTACCCCACGAATGTTGATGTAGTCAAGAAATACTTCGCCTAAACTAAAAAAAAAAAAAAACGTCTCGGTGGATTGAAAACCCGAAAGGGCGATCCAGGCAAAAGTTAGAGACATGGAAAAAATCATCATCCCGATGGATTGGAAATCTCATAGTACAATCCTGGCAAAAATTAGGGATAATGGCAAGTAACTATGTTCAACTGAGGCAAGTCCCTCAGCAGTAGTTACATCATCTATCGGAGGAAATCTCCAGTCAAGGTCATCTTCGACGGAAGCTCAGGATGTCCCGAACTCAAAGTTGGTAGAAGGATAGTGGTCGTTATGTTTCAACGTAGCCCTTTTCCCTGTAAATTACCATTTTCTAACTTTGTATGTACTCTTTGGAATCACGCGTTTGGCTGATCTCCATCTTATCAATAAAATTTGAGCCATTGTGCTTTTGTTTGTAATTCTTTACTTGTTTTAGCTTTACAGAACGACGTTGTTTAAACTTAATCAGCGATTCTTGAAAAAAAAAAAAAAAAAAAACGAATTTACTTGTTAAAACTTTTTCTGCTTTTAAAATAAAGATGGCAATTTCTTTTAACTGTTGAACATCAGAAGAACATCGATCGCTTCTCCCGAAGTAAGCGAACTTCAAAGTGCAGAATCAAAGTACTCCTTCTAAGCCAGTATGCCTAAATGAAGGGATCAACTGTGTCAGAGACCTTGTTTCGTCTGACACGCCTCGGCCGAGTTCTCATCTCCTAAGCCCGATCAACGTAGCTCCTAACGGGACTATCTCTCCTAAGCAAGGTGGAATTGCTATTTTGAATCAACGGTACTTCTTCGCCCCGCGATGGCCGAGTATCCAATTGTGTTCATCCATTAGTCTGTATGTCGCGTCTGTTTTGTCAGCATATACATACATACATCATGCATTTTTTATTTGCGTTCGCATTTCATATTGCATGACTATCACTCTAGTCGGTCTTATCCCCTAGTGATAACAGTTTTCTCAATCGAGTTTGTCAGCTCTTTCCTTGTCAGGAAACGTTGTGTCTGAACAATCTCGCCACCAGTGTATCGTTAGATCAGAGTCGGCACTCGACCACTTTGATAACTTGAACCTCTAAAAAGCCAGAGAAAACTTTCAATAAACATCACTCTTCGCCATTGAAGATGATATCCTTGCTTTCCCGGATTAAGGAAAATCCACAGAGAAAGCCTCGTGATCAGAGATTCGGCAGCACGCCAGTTTTGCTCCGAAAAACCACTGATGAGAAGGTCATTGGCACCTCAAAATTGGATCCAATCATATGGCATTTCTCCGGGAAGATCCCGAGAAAAGTATGATGTAACCCCAAACGAAAACAGTCTCCCAAGAGACTCGCTTTCCCCAGTAAAATCGACAAATGGCATCTCTCCAGGAAAATTCGGCGAGAAGTTTGAAGGAAAACCGCTACGAATAGCGTCCCTTGTCAGTAAAGTTTATTGACAAAAGAAACTAAGACCAGTTCCTTGGTAGGAAACCAGGATCGAGGGGAAGTTTAAATCAGAGACTGAGACCAGTTCCTTGGTAGGAAACCAGGATCGAGGGGAAGTTTAAATCAGAGACTGAGACCAGTTCCTTGGTAGGAAACCAGGATCGAGGGGAAGTTTAAAAAAGGAAACTAAGACCAGTTCCTTGGTAGGAAACCAGGATCGAGGGGAAGTTTAAATCAGAGACTGAGACCAGTTCCTTGGTAGGAAACCAAGAACGAGGGGAGGTTTATTTCAAAAGAAAACTGAGACCAGTTCCTTGGCTGAAGACCAGGATCGAGGGGTAGTTTACCTTTTCTAAGCATCATTGCTTAGCTAAAGAAGATGAATGCGTAAGCTACCATTCATAACCACCATCAAAATTTCAGATATTCCGATATTTAATCCTCTTGCACCCCGAATGCTCGAATCCCTTCGTCATTCACACCTTCGGGTCCAAGAAGATTAAATAGGGGCATCTGTAATACCCCAAATTTTGACCACTTAGATTTCCCATCATTGTGAAAATCATCATCACAATATGGATGAACCATCATGCTTCATCAGTCTCCCCAAAGATGGGTGAGCATCCAATACAATCAAAGTTAGGGTTTCAAGCCTCTCTGAGTGCTTAGACAAAGGATCAATCAAGAAATGACATGATCTTCAACTTGTCTAATCTCTCAAACATCCACAATGGATCAAAAAGGACTCCCGCTTCAAGGATTAAGCACAAGGCTGCTCCCTTCTAGGTGGATCAAGTCTCAAGATTGACAGTGTCACCAAATTAGGGTTTTGATCACCCAGGGCCTCCAGATGAAAAGTTTCATCTGGGCACAAGGCAATGATCCAAAACATAACCTAATATGCTTCATGGAACCTCATGAACCCATGCATCAAGTCAATTTTGCCTCAGGGGATGCATTCATCAAAAATCAGGAATTAGGGTTTCTTGACCTAATTCACCCCTAAGTTGACTTTTGGGACAAACCATGAGCCAAGACCTCAAGAGATGATTTGAGGGTCTCTAATATACCATATTGATCCATTTGGAATAATGGCTTGATCCAAGAAGCTTGAGCAACAAGTCTCATTTTCATCTGCACCACAATTAGGGTTTTAAGGGAAAAGTCAACTGTAACTTTGACTTTTGACCAGGACATGCTCCCAAACCCTAATACATGATTGAATATACCCTATGACACCCATGGAACATGTCCATCAAGTTTGATTTAGGTCAAGGACATGATTTCCTGAAGAATTGCACAGTTTGGAATTCATCTGATAAAAAGTCAACTGTGCACAAAAGTCAACTTTGACTTTTTGAGATTTTTCACCAAAATGGATTTTTAACCCTAAAATGATGTTAATGTATGATTTGAATCATCATTCATCAAGAAAAATCAAGAAAAGTGAGATAACTTGTAAAAGGGGTAACCATAAAACTTAGAAAATTTTCTAAGTTAAAAATAAAGTGGCAAAGGTACCAACTTTGGAGGACCATAACTCCTAAACCACAAGGCCATTTTTTCTCATCCAAAGATGGATTTGTAGCCCTCATTATCACCTACAAAAACTTCAACTACAAGTCATTCCAATTCATTAAGGATTTTGAGTTATGGAGTGATCAAAGTGGCTAAAAAGTGAAAATGTCACTTTTTCCAACACTTAGTGAAATTTTCACTAAGTCAGATTCTGCTTCACTTTTTGCCAAATGTAGGGGGATTTTTCACTTGGATTCAAAAGAGATCAAAACCAAACTTGTTCAAACAGTTGTTGTATCATGTAAGAGCTTTCCAAAATGGCCAAGAACATTGCCAAATTCAACCTACACCATGAGATACAACATTGCCAAGTTGCCTTGCTGAAATCTGTCAAGGCAAGGCAGAATTTGCAACTTTGATCGATTTGCCAAAATCAGCCAAATTCAATTGCTCCTATCCACTTGGACACCTCAGAGGATTGAATCTAAAGGGGACAATCACTGAGCCAAGCCTCCAAAGTCCATGGAACAAGAAATAGCATGTTGAACCTAGAATGGCCAAAATAGGGACAAGACTTCAAATTTGGAAAGAAGCATTCAATGGAACCATCAAGGTGGCATGGACTGAGCCATTCTCATCTGAAATCAGTCAAGACTTATCCAAGACCAAGGGGACCAAAGCTCTGTGCCCTAACCTCTAGTCAATGGCTAGAGGAGACTTGGATTTTCATTTGCCAACATTGGCCAAACCTACTTACCAGCTGCCATGCACTATTCCTTGCAAAACAAACTTACTCTACTATAAATAGAGCTCAATTGTGGTCAGTTTGAGTACACCAAAGCCATCTAACAGATGCTTTCCTCAAAATCTCTTTCTCTTGGCAAAAATGCCTTTCTTAGCAAGGTAGCTATCGGGTTTTGAGTTTGAGAGCAATTATGCACAAACCAATCACTCACACACCTCACATACATCACATATGAGCTGATCAAACACTCACATAACATCTGGAGCATCAAAATCTCAAAATCACTTGCCATCCATACAAGTTTGAAGTGAAGTTGCAGCTGAGATGCCATAAACTGATCCAGTCCATTTCAATTCAATCCAAGTGTTCAAACACACTCCATATGGTGTAGGGAAGCTGTCTAGATCATCACAACTTGTCTGTAACACCTCCAACTCAAAATCACATCTGCTCTTGCTGTCACGACTTGGAGGTAAGCCTAAACTTGAGCATCTCTCAATCTATGCATATTTCCTCGCACAATAATTTGGCCATATGTTCATAATCATGCATGGAATGTTTTCCCTCAATTAATTGCATTGTTTGAATCGTGTATCAAAAATCCTAGCCTTCATGCAGAAATTAGGGTTCTTGAGGTCTCTTCGTGATTTCTTGTTGTATGTTTAATTTAAATGAAATTAAAGTACATATACATGATCGTGAGATTGAAACGAGCATAATGATATGTGGATTGCATGATATGATTACGTATTCATGGAGATTGGATAGAAAATGCAAATCTGAGAAACCCAGAAAAACGCGCGTGTTCTTGGTGTTGTTCTTGGCGCCATTTTCATAAATTCAAATATTTGAATTTTGTGATTTTGTTTAATTGATTCAAAAATTAATTTCTCTCTGAGTTTTAATGATTTTGAGTTGATTCTTTTTTTAATAATTCACAAAAATGTTAAAATATTTTATTTTATCAAAAAATCCCAAAAATATTATTTATTTCATATAATTGATATTTTTGCAAAGAATTAATATTTTCATTGTTTTTGGCATTTTAAATATTTTTTCTACATTGATTTTGCAATTTTTAATGCTTTCTAATTATTTTGTAGGTCAATACTTAATTTTTGAAGCATTAATCCAAGGTCACAATTTGTTTTCCATGTGTTAAACAATTTTTGATCATTTTAATTGAATTTTTATTCAATTAAATACATTTTGAAAACAAATTAGGGTTTGGGATTAATTCAACCTTCATAAATCATTTTCAAAACCTTTTTGGGCCTCTTGAGAGAGTGTAAGACCCATCCCCCCTTGTACAAAAGCTTTTTGGGCCTCACTTATTGTATAAGTCCCTCTGTACAAGTAAACGGCGCGATCGTCGCCTGTTTAAAAATAAAACTCATCTGGGCCTCTCCTTGAGCTATAAGACCCATTCAAAACACTTTGGGCCTCTATTAGAGTGTAAGACCCAATCCCCCTTTTAACCAAAACATTTTGGGCCTCACTTATTGTATAAGTCCCTCTGCGTTAAAAGAAAACCTCGGCGCGATCGCCATTTTTAAACGAAAAATAATTTGGGCCTACCCTCGTGTTATGAGCCCCACTCTTTTCTTTAAACCTTTTTGGGCCTCTTGAGAGAGTGTAAGACCCATCCCTTTGTACAGAAAACCATTTTGGGCCCCAGTCACTTGTATAAGTCCCGCTGTACAAAGTCAAACAGTGCGCTCACTGATAAAACCCTGGGCCTCTCCTTGAGCTGTAAGCCCCAAATCTTTCTTTTTCAAAGCACTTTCTCCTTTGATTTTGAATATACTGTTGTTTTTAATCTTTCTTTGTTGAACAACTAACCAAACAGCATGGAAGCACTCCAACCGAGTAAGTGGTTATTGCTTTCATTTACTGCTTTCATATTATAAACTGTATTGTGGGGCTGCTCACTGTAAGTCTCCTTTCATAAACTCATATCTACTGTGTAATAATAGTATAGATATTTCGAGTTTCTCCGACTACTACGTCTAGAACTAGGTGACGCCGTTTCATTTATTCGTAGAAATAGACGCCTAGATCCCTAATAGGAGCACCAGATACAGTCTTCTCTTCGGCTGTCCTCCTTAGGAATCGTCAAGAAGCTCTAATCCCCAAGATGAATGTATTCTCCGTGAATGGCATCTTTGAGTTTCTCCCAAATTCTCGAACTTTCCTGACTTGATCTATTCCTTGTGGATAGCTTGCCTTGAATGTCTCGGGGTTTGGGTACCCACTACGGTCATAATCTTGGACCTTAACTAAGGAACCCTCTTTAAAGGTTAAAAGTCGCTGGATAGTAAACCTCGCACGTTTACCAGTGGTTTTTATCTTTAAAAGAGTTATCTCTCCTAATGGAAAGGAGATGATAAGACCCACGGGCTTCCTAAAAGCATCAGCCTCCTCTTGGGCATTATTCAAGGACACTACGGCTTCTTAGAAGTATTCACAGCCTCCTCTTAGGCTTCGTATAATGATCTCTTCCTCCGGGAATGATAGCCTCCTCTTGGGCTTCGTACAAGGACCCGTCGGCTTCTTAAAAGTTTCCAGCCTCCTCTTGGGCTTCGTACAAATTGTCCCGACGACCTCCTAGAGGTATAGGAACAGAACCTAGTCATCCTCATAGAACAGTCCTTTCATAGAGTCTACTACTGTTTCTCAAAGCATAGTACAAAAGATAAAACTCTAGACTCGGACAGTCTAACTTCCTTGAGTCTCAAAGACATTCTCAAGCACCCTTCGTTAAATAGGAAGGAAACCCGCAGACTCGGACAGTCTCGACACCCCTTTGGATTTCCTGTTTCCTCAAAGAGAAGGAAATATCCCTGATCCTCAAATCAAACCCCTGAGTACAGTATTACTCATATAAGAACTGATTTTCTCTTTAAAAATCAGTATATTGGATCTGTCACTCAACTGAAACAGCTACAATAGCCTCCATCTCGGGCTTCGTACGGGATACCAAAATTCTCCCCGGTGGAGTCAAAACAACCTTTTCGCCTCTCTCTCGGGCTTTGTACGAGATACAAAAATACTCTCTTACTGAGTATAAAAGATTCTCCAACTGAGTCAACTCTTTGCTAGCCTCCTCTTAGGCTTTGTATAACGATATGCCCCACTGGGTCGAACCCTTTTAGCCTCTCTCTCGGGCTTCGTACGAGACACAAAATAGCCTCCTCTTAGGCTTTGTATAATGATTTTCCTAGCGGAAATTAGCCTCCTCTTAGGCTTTGTATAAGAAAACCACTGGTTGATCCAATCAACCTTTTAGCATCAAAGCTGTGCCTCGTTCACAGCATACAAACATCAACAACTCCTTTCCCTTTATCTAATCGCTGTAAGCGGCAAGCCTCTGGATCATCTACATCCATGCCACTGTCCCTCTTTTAGCATGAGAAATTCCTAAGGAAAGATGGCATTGCTCTACACTGAGTTAAAGTCTTCTCCTTCAGGTTAAAACCCTTTCTTCGGAAATTATGGCATTGCTCGGATCCGCGTATCCCAGTTAAAGTAATTCTCCTTCTCCCCTCTTTAGAGATGACAAATTCTCTCTAAAGTCGAGACCTTTCAGCTTCACATCTTGGGCTTTGATCAAGATACAAATCACCTTTCGCTTCACGTCTTGGGCTTTGAACAAGACACCAAAAACCAATTTCCTCCCATAGAATAGGAGGAACTACGAACGCTCTGATTTCCCTGTTTCGGTAAACGGGAATACGTAGGCATAAGATCGAAAGAAAAGATCTTAGCGAGCGCAATCAACAAAAAATCCAAATCCCATATCTCAGTCAATCAAAAGCAGTAATTCAAAAACATCAGTCCTAACATCCTAATCCTTGTTCCCCGCCAGAAACCTTCAGCCTAGGTAAAAGAAAGAAAGAAAACAGTATTGGTGAAAATACAAATAACCAGTACAAAGGCCCCCCACATTGATAGCATCCGTAACCTAACAGACCGCTGTGTAAACTCAGTATGCAAGCAGGGTTAATTGGAGACATCTATTTCCCTTCCTTATTCAGCTCACAATAGGATAAAAAATGAATCGACCTGTAGTTTTAAGCTCAAACCGCAGAGAGCGACCAGCGCTTAAGAACCGCGTCCAAAATCGCTCGCTACACATACATCAAAGACTTCAACTTCTAAAATACCCTTTTACGACATCTCATCGCCTCTAGAAACGTTTCCAGCGCGTTGACACCGGTCACAGTTCATAACGACAATGTGAACGTCTTTCCGAAGGTTCGGCCAAAAGAGTCCAGATTGTAATATCTTTGCGCATGTTTTTGTTGTACTGGCATGTCCTCCATATGGTTCAGCATGGCATTGGGATATGACATTTTCTATTTCTGATTCAGGGACACATCGACGAAATATTCCATCGGCGCCTCTCTTGAATAATAGGGGTTCATCCCAGTAATATTGTTTAAGATCATGGAAAAATTTCTTCTTCTGTTGGTAAGTTAGATCTGGTGGAAGCACTTTGGCTGCTAGGTAGTTGACAAAGTAAGCATACCATGGCAATGTGGTTTTTGTATAGATTGCTTCTACTACTTCATTTGTCTCTGCATCGTTAAATAACACGGAACATTCTACAGTTTTGCTTTCCTTTTCCAACTGGGCTACTAGACCGTCGTAAGGAAAATCATCGTTTATAGGTACTCTTTCAGGCTTTAGATCCTCAATCCTAGAGAGATGATCTGCTACCACGTTTTCAGTACCTTTCTTATCTTTAATTTCTAAATCGAATTCTTGCAAAAGCAAGATCCATCTCAAGAACCTTGGTTTGGCATCCTTCTTAGTCAACAGGTACCTAATAGCGGCGTGATCGGTATAGATAATAATTTTTGCTCATACCAGATAGAAACGAAATTTGTCTAAGGCGAACACAATAGCCAGGAGTTCCTTTTCTGTGGTCGCATAGTTCATCTGTGCGTTGTCCAAGGTTCTACTTGCGTAGTAAATAGCATGAAGCCTTTTATCCTTTCTTTGTCCTAAGACAGCGCCTACAGGATAGTCGCTAGCGTCGCACATTATTTCAAACGGTAAACTCCAATCAGGTGGTTGCATAATTGGTGTGGTAACAAGAGCATTCTTCAGATGTTCAAATGCTTTCAAGCATTCTTCATCGAATATAAATTCAGCTTCTTTCATCAGTAGTCCAGTCAAAGGTTTTGTAATCGTAGAGAAGTCTTTAATGAATCGTCGGTAAAAACCGGCATGTCCTAAAAATCTTCGTACTTCCCTAACTGTTTTTGGTGGTTGAAGGTTTTCTATAATTTTTATCTTTGCTTTGTCTACTTCAATACCTCTATCGGATACTACATGTCCAAGAACTATACCTTGTCGCACCATGAATTGGCACCTCTCCCAATTTAACACAAGGTTCACTTTGACACGTCGTGCAAGTACCATCTCGAGGTTTGACAGACAGTGTTCGAAACTTCCCCCAGATACAGAGAAATCGTCCATAAAGACTTCCATTATGTCGTCTATGAAATCTGCGAAGATCGACATCATGCATCTCTGAAATGTTGCGGGAGCATTACACAGTCCAAATGGCATTCATTGATAGGCAAATGTGCCATACGGGCAGGTAAATATGGTCTTCTCTTAGTCATCAAGATGAATAGGTATTTGAAAAAATCCTGAGTATCCTTCTAAGCAACAGAAATATGAATGTTTGGCCAGCCGTTCAAGCATTTAGTCTACGAAGGGTAAAGGAAAATGATCTTTTCTAGTAGCCTTATTCAGCTTTCTATAGTCTATGCACATCCTCCATCCACTTTGAGTTCGTTTGGCTACGGACTCGCCTTTTTCGTTAGTTACAACTGTAACACCACCCTTCTTTGGTACGACATGCACTAGGCTGACCCATTTGCTGTCAGATATCGGGTATATGATTCCTGCTTCCAATAGTTTTTGCACTTCTCTCTTTACTACATTGCTTAGGACAGGGTTCAATCGTCTTTGATGTTCTCTGGATGTCTTACAGTCTTCCTCCATCATGATGCAATGCATACATATAGAGGGACTTATCCCTTTTAGATCGGAGATGTTATATCCAAGAGTTGTGGGATATTTCCTCAAGACTTCCAATAATTTCTCAGTTTCTATTTGTCCTAAATCAGCATTAACTATTACGGGTTTTTTGAGTTCAATGTCTAGGAATTCATATCTTAGATCTTTGGGTAATGTTTTGAGTTCTACAGATGGTTTCTTGGGCAAGGCATTGGATCGGGTGTGAGTGTTAGGCATTCTCTTAGACTGTCATCTTCATATGGCTCACGCCAGTTATCGTCTTCGAATATTTGAGGGGCTGGAATCTTTAGTACTTCCGTGTACCTTGTCGGTTCCTTCTCCATTTCTCTGACGCATTCGTCGATAACGTCTAGAAAACAGTATGAATCGTCTAAAGCAGGAGCTTTTAGGAATTGGGCTAAGATGAATTCAACTTTTTCTTCCCCAACTTTGAAGGTTAACTTTCCCTTCTTTACATCTATTATAGCTCAAACTGTTGCTAAGAACGGTCTACCTAAGATGATTGGTATATTAAAATCTTCCTTAATGTCCATTATCACGAAATCTGTCGGAATATAAAACTGACCTATGCGAACTGGCACATTTTCTAGCATACCCACTAGATACTTCACTGAACGGTCTGCTAGTTGTAGAGACATCTTCGTTGGCCTCAGGTCTCCTAAGTCAAGTTTCTTACATGTGGATAGGGGCATTAGGCTAACACTGGCTCCTAAGTCGCATAACACTTTGTCTATGACAGTCTTTCCGATTACACAAGGTATGGAAAAGCTACCTGGATCTTTTAGTTTAGGAGGCATGTTATTTTGAAGTATGGCACTACACTCGGCAGTGAGCATAACGGTTTCTTTATATTCTAACTTTTTCTTATTTGATAGGATCTCTTTAAGGAATTTGGCATATGAGGGCATTTGCATAATAGCTTCTGTGAAAGGTATCGTTATATTCAGTTGTTTTAGAAGCTCTACGAATTTCTTAAACTGTCCTTCATTTTTGGATTTAGCTAGTCTTTGGGGATAAGGCACAGGTGGTTTATATGGTGGCGGAGGCACATAGGGTGTTTCTTTCTCTGCGGCCTTTCCGCTTTCATCTTCCTTCTCTGTGTTAAGTTCTTTTGTTTTCTCAGTTCCCTTTGGTAAATTTTGGTGCATGGCTGAATTTTGGAATCTCGGGTCAATGGGTCCATCGTACTCTGTTTCGCTTCGCAAAGTAATAGCGTTAACATGACCTTTTGGGTTTGATTGTGGTTGGCCAGGAAATGCTCTAGCAGGGGCTGCGTTAGTTGATTGTTGTTGGGCTACCTGAGAAATTTGAGTTTCTAACATTTTGTTATGAGTAGCCATAGCATCAAGCTTGCTTGATAATTGTTTCATCAATTCACTCGTGTGAGCATTTTGATTCGCGAAATCCCTGTTTTGCTGAGCTCGAGCATTCATAAAGTTTTCCAACATGATTTCCATATTTGATTTTTTGGGCAGAGGTGGAGCGGGTTGCGCTCCTTTCTGAAATCCAGGTGGAATAACAGGTGCTGGCTTAGGTGGATGTAAGGCATTGTTATTCTTATATGAAAAATTCGGGTGATTTCTCCAGCCAGGATTGTAGGTGTTTGAATACGGGTTCCCTTGAGCGTAGTTCACTTGGTCGGTAGGAGTACTAGCCAACACTTGATATTCAACGTTTGTATGGCCAGGGTTTCCGCATATTTCACAATTTGGTGTAACCGCAGCTACGTTAGCTGCTGGTGGTGCTATTGCTAAACTTTTGATTTTTTGAGCAAGCGCGTCCACTTTAGCATTGACTCGATCTATACCGTTGACTTCGTGCATTCCTCCTTTCGGAGTTGGTTTCTCTATACTAGCGTGTTCACCTCCCCATTGGAAATGGTTTTGAGCCATAGTCTCTATGAGTTCATAAGCTTCTGCATTACGGTTTATCCATTAGAGCACCGCCTGCGGCAGCACATAGATTCATTTTGGTATTGTACAGCAGCCCGCCGTGAAAGGTATGTATTATCATCCATTCCTCAAGTCCATGGTGTGGGCATAACCTCAACATGTCCTTGTATCTCTCCCAAGCATCGAATAAAGATTCGTTATCCTTTTGCTTAAATCCATTAATTTGGGCTCTCAGCATAGCTGCCTTGCTTGGTGGGAAATATCTGGCTAAGAAGACTTTCTTCAACTTATCCCATGTCGTCACTGAGTGGGATGGTAGAGACTGGATCCAAGCTCTCGCTCTATCTCTCAATGAGAACGGAAAAAATCTTAGTCTAATTGCTTATTGATCAACTCCATTTGCTTTTACGGTGTCTGCATATTGCACGAATATTGATAAATGAAGGTTCGGGTCATCCGTAGCATTACTTGAGAATTGGTTTTGTTGAAATGCGGATATTAGCGAAGGTTTCAGCTCGAAATCATTACGGTTAATAGCTGGGACAACAATGCTATTATGTGGTTCATCTTGTGATTGAATAACATAATACTTTAGAGGACGTTCTCTCGGTCCATCGGCCATGTTTTGTTCTGGTTCTGATTCGGTTTCCGAATCTGAGTAGGGAATAAGAGGATCTGGGATGTTATATCTAAGAAGGATTTCATTAATTCGGCGTCTCAGAAGTATGTAACGTTCGGTTTCGTTGATTGGTTGCTCCAACTCTTCGCCTTGTGAGCGAGTGTTTGGCATACAATTGACGAATCAAAAAGGAAAAAATAAAAAGTTGCCTTAGTCTATACTGTGCAACGAAAGTATCACAATATTGACTAAATTAATCCCCGACAACGGCGCCAAAAAACTTGATCGCAACTTTGCATATATGGTGGAATTACTGCTGCAAGTATACAGCTTATCGCGTAGTTTTAAAAGATTGTCGAACCCACAAGGATTAATAATCAACCTAGACTGATCGATTATTGCAGTGTAAAGCTAAGGCTAGATTTGGCGGTAAAAGAAATTTGGTTTTTAACAGGATTTGAAAAACAACAATAAAGACGAGACCGGAGAATGATTTCCCTGATCCTTGGGACTCCGTAAAATCGAGTGTTAACAACGGTCTCGAAATTGATCTGAAGGATATACCAGTTTAAAGGCTCAACCTCACGCTCTCGCGGTCTTAACCAAGCCACGCCTAATGACCCTAAGATTTTGCTCTCGCTCGCTCGGTAGTTAAAAGGTGCGTTTTGAAAACTAACATAAACTAAATGAGGCCCTAAAGCGCTCTCGCTGCATTTAGGCTCAATGTCCGATGCCTACTATCCGGCGATTACCTCAAACTCTCGCTCTATTGGACACGCCTTGGTGCGTTTCTCACTCTCGTGACGAAACACTGTTAAATGGCTTCTCGCTCTCACGACAAGGCTGCCTAAATTCAAATTAGACACCTAAACCAGAATTTTAAAAACATAAGTTAAACACAGATGGCTCTACAGAGTCCCGTCGGAACGACGGTCCTCAGTTTATGGACCCAAAGCAATTCTACTCAGACATAATTAAATCTAACACTAATGCATTAACATTTCTGAATTTTAAAACATACATATTGGTTAGTTTTCGATTAAGATCAGATTTACACTTTAATGATGAAACAAATTATAGAGCATAAAAATCAGATTAAACAATGCAGTAAAATAGACAAGATTTAAATAACCTGAAATGCGAAGGAATTAAACGGAAAATGAAACTTGTATTAAATAGTTGATCCAAGTGTACATCAGCAACAAAAGAAATGAAAAGTACAGCAGACGTATCAATCTCTCGGTGTGAGCGATCGATACTATGGCAAATGATATAAGTGGTTAGGCTAATGAAATTTTGGCAGCACTTCCGCAAGGTTCTTGGACCCCTAAATGCAGACCTCTGGTGCTCTATATATAGGAAATTCTGGCTCCAAGCAGTTGAATTCAAAATTTGAAAACTTAACTTGCAAACTGCCAGAATTGCATTAAGAAACTGCTCCCGTGAAGCAACGGCGGTCGCCTTAAGGCTAATGGCGGTCGCCATTCATCTGGACTTTGAATTTCCCTCCTTTTCTGCTATGGCGAGCACCATTCAGTTGAACTGGGGGGGGGGGGGGGGGGAATGGCGTACGCCTTTCATCTGGATGAGGCAGAATCAAGCATTTCTCCACTTTTTCTTCTCTTTTAAGCTCAATTCTTGATCTTTTCTTCTATGGAGCTGATATGAGACCTGTAAATGGAAAATAAAAGGAAACATAAGCAAATAATACATGAAATGACAATGACTCGATAAAAATACGATAAAACATGCACGAATTGAATCGAAATAAATGATACGGAATTGAGTCATCACTCACACCCCACATGGGCATACGACAATCGTGATTGCTCACACCCCACATGGGCACACAATCACCTCAACAAAAACAACAACATCGATTCCATTAAAAGGAATCCGGATAGATGCTCACACCCCACATGGGCACACGTCATCCTTTAACTCATGCAACATGTTATGCACCTTCAACGACATCATGCAACAACGAAACAAATGCATAAACATAGCATATCATCAAATACTCAACTCACTATTTCACAACAACACCCATACACCTATTCGAACATGCATCTTCATAACAATCCTCCAAAATACATCATCTAAATAAATCATCAACGAAGCAACGGGAAGCTACGCGAAACAACAAGAAAACAGCAAAGAAACAACAAAAATCGCGCAGCAGCATTGCTGCGCCTCTTCGCACCGCCCGGCGGCGCACGGGCGTAGCCTTCCCTCAATTCCAAAAAAATTCCAGTAGCGTTCCATGTTGTGCCTCCTGAGCACTGCCTGGCACTGCACCGCCCGACGCTACAATTTCATCACCTGGCGCTACGAGCGCGTAGCAGATTTTGTGCAATCTAATTTTCTGCTACACCAGACCCAATTTCCTCCCCAAAACAGTCCTCATAGTGCACGAAAATCACATCCAATCTCAGCAATATTTAGCAGCAATAACATGCATTATTTTATAGACAACATCATGAACAAATCTTAACATTCTAACTCATTAGAACTTATCCTTTTCTCATCAAACCCCATCAAAACCCCAAACTACTTATCAACAAACATTCAACATTCACATGAATTCAACCTAACGATTTTCTACCCAAATACATACATCATCAACCCCTTAAGAGATTAAAGAATTCCCACCCTTACCTTGTATTGATGAGCTTCCTTCTTCTCTAATGGATTCCCTCCTTCACCTTGCCCTATCCTCTTTTCACCTTTTCTCCCTTTTGCTCTCACTTTTACGTAGAATGAAAAATAACTTCCTTATTCTCTAACTCTTTACACAACCCCCAACTATGATTTACCCTATTTGCCCCCACTCAACTTCGTACAATTACCACAATGACCTTCCACTCACTACACATCTAATTATTTCTATTTATTTTAATTCATTATATTATTATTATTATTATCACCCAATCCAACTAATGAAATAATAATAATAATAATAATAATAATAATAATAATAATAATAATAATAATAATAATAGTTTCCACCAATTATTTAATTAACTTAATATTCACCTAATATTAAAATTAACTAAATATTAACTAATATCATTTAATTAGTTTTACTCACCACACCACCAATCTCTATGCTTTTGCTCCCATACCCCTAACACCTCAAAATCTTATTCTTAAGGTCACTACCCCCCACCAAGGGTACTTAAAATACAACAAAACATGTTAAATCACACCATCAACCACACTGACTCATAATTATCTTACAAATAATAACTAAAATAAAAACGGGGCGTTACAGATATGATCCAGCTTCAGAATCACTCATGATAAAGATAAAAGTGTCTTTCTTAGGATCTTTCCTGCATCACTATTAAGTGTTTAGCATAGAACTTTCTCTTAAGCCGACTGAAGGTGAGAAAAACACAAGAAAAAAGGTTGAATTGTGTTGGATTTTTCTATTTAAAGATTTCTGAGCTTCTGCTTCTAATCGTTCTTAATCAAATTCTAAACACTTGGTTCAGAGTCTGACTTCAGAAAACTTGGTTTATTTCTGAAGGTCCTTATCAGATTCTGAATCAGAATCTAACTTAGAGTATCAGAGTTGACAGCAGTAGAATATTAAGTTCAAAAGCAAGGAAAGTAAAAGCAAAGAGACACAAGCAGTTATGCTGGTTCCTCTCACAACTTGAGAGTAGTCCAGTCCCCTTGTACTTCCAAGGGATTTCCACCATAACCAAGCTGATTACAAATGCTCAAGCACCAAGCAAGAGACTTTCAATACTCAAACCCACAAGTAAGAGACTTCAATGCTCAAGCACACAAGCGAGAGACTTCCAATGCTCAAAACCCCAAGTAAGAGACTTCTATGCTCTAGTACACAGGCAAGAGACTTCAAATGCTCAAGCATTAAAGCAAGAGACTTCTAACTATATAACAAACTGTTAAAAGATTTGGGTAACAACTACACTTGATATACAATCAGAGGTGTAGACAAAATACAAATTAGAAAGACTCTAAGACTTAAGAATTTCTAAAATATACAAATTTTTAAGAGGTTCTAAGTCTAGAAAATTTGACAGAGTAACTTCTCTTTGAAATGTAAAGGTTGAGAGTCTTGTGTCTTAGTGTTTTCTTTTCTTCTTCAGACCTTTTGCTCCTTATATAGAGAGGAAGAAAAGAGATGTTGAAGACTTTTACCAAAAAGAGACGTTGAAGACACCTAAGAAGAGATTTTTCATTAAGTATTCACGTGAATAAAAGATCTTTGAGTCTATTAGAGTTGCCTCAATGGAAGAGACTCTGCTTCAGAGGTTCACTTTCTTTAGACTTCACTCTTTAGAGGCTGATCACTTCAGAGTCTACTTTTTGGCTTCTAAAGCTTTAGAGTCTGGTTCGCGAGAGGGTGACTTTCTTTAGAGTTGACTTCTTTAGAGTTAGAATCTTCCATCAGAGCCAAAGTCTTCATAAGTGATCTTCAAAGCCAGAGTCTAAGCTACATATTCAGAATCCTTAAGCTCCTCTTCATTTGTTCTTAGACTTATAGTCCTGCATTCTTGAACAAATGTTAGAATGCCCAATTATTTTTTAAATACTTTGTTATGATCAAAACCCAAGGGATATGGTATCAACCATTTTTATTCCAACATAGAGTCCACTCAAAATGTGCTTATTCCTTTAACCTGTGTTGACTAAGTACAATTGGGAGGGAGTGAATTGTGTTGATTGAAAATTGAAACTAATTTATAAAAAAATTGTTATGTAAAAAAATATTTTAATTTTGATGATCACACAGAAATATGGCAGTGGAAATAAGAAGGGAGATGAAGAGAAATACACAACAGAAATAACATAAACAACAAATATAAAAGAGAGAAGAGATAAAGATAGTGCACAAGAGATTTTTAAAGGTTCAACCTAACCCATTTCCCTACATGTGATCCTAAAAATGTTCTCTTGAAAGCTCCACAAAACTCCTTTTTACTGGATTTACACATGAACCTTCAACAACAGATAAATACAACTTTTACGCTAGTTAAGCTCAAGAACTAATAGACAAAGATTTTACACGAACTTAACTCAAAAACCTTCAAACATATCTTTTACACAGAT
Organism: Lathyrus tuberosus; assembly: GCA_022829125.1. Lineage (NCBI taxonomy): Eukaryota > Viridiplantae > Streptophyta > Magnoliopsida > Fabales > Fabaceae > Lathyrus > Lathyrus tuberosus. The sequence continues at coordinate 2,518,220 of JALAZF010000446.1, forward strand.
CAAGAACGGGAACCTTTAAACAAAGCTTTTACACAAGTCAAACTCAAGAACCTATAACTATAGCTTTTATACAAGTCAAGATTTAGAACCTATAACCAAGATTTTATACAGCTTTAGCTTGCACACCACCAATTACAAAAAACTCTCACAAGGGATTTTTGATAGTTTAACACTACGACAATTCTCAGGAAAAATATATATGGAAATATATAGGGTAGAAGAAAGATACAAGAATTTCTATTCTGAAATTCAATGTAAAATGAAATGAGGAGAAGTCATCTTTATATAAAAATATATTTGAAAACAGAAATTATCTATAAGCCATTTTAATGACTTAATCAATTAACCAATCTCAGTACTTCAAGACTTACTATTGACCTTTTACATTTTATGTGATCACTTTAAGATGCTAAGCACATGATTATGCGAGCTTTCACACTTTCACAACTTCAGATCTTCGAGTTCCATTACTTGATACAACAATGACTTAATCTTCAACTGGAACTTGAATCTTCTGATTGATGAGGGTTGAGATATCTTCTGGCTCAGATGCCATTATTAGAAGCTTTTCTTGACAGTTGAAATCAACTTCCCCTGTCACAAAGAACAATCTACATCCACAAGTTGTATGACTTAAGGAGTTTTTATCTTCACATTTGCTTCATTATCAATTTCCATAATAAAAACCTACCGACAATGTGTACATCTAATCACATACATCCAAAATATGTATAACACAAAAGTATGATGAGATAATCTCGAGACGAACCTATTTAAGGTTGTAAGCTTCTTGTTCAGTTTCATTATCATTTTCTTCGTAGTCGGAGTCTCCATTTTTATAAATGCTTCACACTTGTCTGGGTTAACTTTTATGTCTCTCTCTGTTAAGTAGAAGCCAATAATTTTCAAGCTCTAACCCTGAAAGTGTACTTCTTAAATATTGTCAGACTTGTCTGAACACATTCGTGAGGTATTCATCGTGTTATTCTTTTTTGTTGAGTTTTACAACCAAGTTGTCAATTAACCACTAGTGTTGCGCCAATTTCCTATTCAAAAATATTACTCACCATCATATGATGTGTTGAACTTCCATTTTTCAAGCTGAATGGCATGACATTGTATTGTTAGTTGGCATGTTTCGCTATGAAGGCAGTTTTGTCTCTGTCCGATTTGTGAATAAGGATTTGGTTGTATCCAGAGTACTCATCCACAAATGATAAAAAAAATTAGACGAAAGAGTTATCTACTAGCTTATTGATAAAAGGGAGTGAATACGAATCTTTGGGGCTAGCCTGACTGAGGTCGGCGTCTACATCCATTCTCTATTTTCCAGACACCTTTTTAACTAGGAAAACATTGGATAGCCATTCAATGTATCTTACTTCAGAAATAAAGTTGACATGGAGTAGGCCTTAGACCATGTTCATGGTGGCTTCAGCTTTCTAGGGGGATTGTCTTATCCTTCTTTGAGCCATATATCAGATGGAATGGTCGATATTTGTAAGACTCGTAATTTTAAAATAAATAAATAAATATTTTAAGATTATAGTATATTCGCACATCGATAATATATTTTGGTCGAATTTAGATTTAAATAATTTTTATATAAGTAAATTCGAGTTTTTTTTTATTTTTATTAGTGGTTCACAATAGGTATTTTCTAAAGATGTCGATTTCAGTCTCTTTAGCGTCCGGCAAGTTAGCCGCCTTAATTTTGAAACAACCCATTTTCGTAAACGAAAATTTAAGGATAGAATAATAAAATTATTTATGATGGAATGGTAAAATAAAAATATTTTCTCCGTTTGAACTAATTTTTTGTCACTCCATTAAACGATAATTTTGACCGCTTAAAATTTTAAAATAGTCTCGGTTCTTAACGAAAGTTTTATCAATAAAATCACAAAATTATTTCCGATAGAGAAAAAAATAATAAAAAAAATAAAATTTATTTTCTCGACCGATTTTTTTTATATAGAATAATCGGAAAAAAAAGTTTTATTATCGGTAAAAATTATTTCGGACATTTTATCAGTGTCATATAATACCAGAAACTACACTAACGCGGAGAAAAATATAATAGTCATTAGAAGTATAAACCGAAGATATACTTGAGAGATATTATGCAAGATTAAGATGTGATGGGTAATTATGGTATGATGTCGGCAAGGATTATTTTATAGTAACTCATAATGGTAAGAAAACGTGTAGTCTAAATTCTACTAATCTGATCATCTACATACATAGTATTTAAAAGACTACGATGCATATTTCACACACGCAAGTTGTACAACATAGTCTGCAATTATTAGCTACTTTTAACTCAGGTAAAAAACACTCTTCTCTAAAAAGCTATCATGTTGTTACTTACAAGGTGATGTTATTATCTAGATATCAATTTATCTGTTTTATTTTCTCTCAACAAACTAAATGGCTTTGAGTTAATTGGCTTTAAATAAAATAAAAAATTGAGTTATAAGAAATACTGTGAATATAGTTGAGTATAGTTAAGTAATGAAACATAATTAATTGAAATATTTTTATGATTGTTGTAAAATCTATAAAGATGTATCAATATTTTAAAAAGTAATATCTTAACCTTATTTTCTTTATATAAATTTTTTTTTATTATATTACATAAACTTATACGTTCTATTATATATAAATAAAAATATATATGTCATTTTTGTTTATTTTTTTTTATGAATAAAAAGGTACGTTTGATTTAGGACCCATTTAAAGTCTTAGTAAAAAAAAAATTTAGAAACAAAATGATTTATTACTAGTATTGGAGATGGTTTAGGATGTAGATACTGTGATAAATTTTAGGAATTAATGATAGTAGTTAATATGAGATAAAATTTCCTCACTGTGATTTTGTTGGATATAAATATTTTAAAAACAATGATGACCTTGTTTGTAAACTAATTATAAAAATTCTCTTTAACTACTATCATATTCTTTAACTTTCACGTAACGGAGGGAGAAGTTACACTAGAGAAATATAATACTTTACTTTTAGAAAAATTTAGTAATAACTATGTTAAAAACTCAAGTAAATAATTAAGTAAATAGAATAATAAATCGGATGACAACGGAGTTTACGACGTACGAGTTCAATCTATATTAGTTCGTTCTAATTTAGTTCGTTTTGAATACAAGGTGCACGACTGACCGACCGACCAACTTCAAACTTCAGTTTCCCCGACCTTAGTAACAATAAGGGCATCTTTCTATTTTTAGATATTTCTTTTGAAAAATATATTATACATTTATACCAACTTCGTATCTTCTTACATGTTTATTTTGAAGGTGACTGATTGTGAAGGTGAGTAAATGATATATGAATATATTTGTGCAAAGATTTGATGTGTGAGATAAATTGTTACAAATGATATATGGTAAAGTTAACCATATGCGAAATGCACATATGGAGAATTGTATATTCATGCATTTCATGGTAACGTGGCTACCGGAGAGGAGTCACGAGGTGCACACCAGAGAGGTGGCACGAGGTGCGTGTCCAAGAGGGAACCACCTTATTCCGTTGTGGATCATTGAGTCTGATTGATGGTGTAGATACCCATCACCTTAGTGGCGCTAAATCCTGATGCGATACCACGGCCTTTTGCGGAGGGATTGACATTCCGGAATCATGTACATCGACATATAGACATTGCATTAGGAATGAGTCTTGATTATGCTGTATGTATTATTGTTGTAAATAATTATATACATGTGTTAAAATAAGATCTCTAGCCATGTATAATGTATTCTCTGTTTATGCTTGTTGCTCCGCTCTTGTATATTTGTTATTTTTGGATTGATGACCCTTTCAGTGGATGTGTGGGCGAATACGCCAATAGATTATGACGCACTCCGGACACGAGGAGATACCACCGTTGAAGGCGACGGACTTCACCTTCCCTGAAGACTGGACGGAGACATCCCGGGGGTTCAACCCGGCCCTAGGACAGGTCTCATATACCGGGAACGTATTGGAGACCATCACTGTAGCTGGCAGAGATATTAAGACCACGTACTCTCGACGAGCCCTGACATTCCGAATCCCAACCTCCCAGATCATTTCCAATTTCCTCTCAGGGGAGATAGATCATTTTGGGTTGTTAACCTCCCTCTCAGCCCCACCTATACCCTCATATGCCTCAGTTAGGGAAGGGGAGCCCTTCTTTCATGATTTATCTACGTCTCCCTTAGATTTAGGTATGTCTATAGGACCATACTCGACGTTTACTCGTGACATCTTCACCGTAGAGGAACTCCCTCTCATTGACCCAGTGCGCGTGCCGTCAATAGAACCAGTCACAGGTGAGGTAGGGGACGGCGACACTGAGGATCCCTTCGAGCACAACTTTGAGAGCGGATATGACGAGGAAGGTTCGGATAACACCCTGTTGAGTGCGTGTAGTGGCCTGTGTGGAGCTGGGCCAGGTGGTTATTGTGGTTGTCGTTTAGCTTAGTTTCGGAAGTGTGAGGCTGATAGGAGTATTCTAGTATTAGATGGCGTGCGCCATCAGGTGGATCAAATGGCCCAAGCTATAGCTAATATGGCAGCTGCTGTCACCGCCCAAACTGCCGCTAAGAACCTTCGAGATTTGGAGAAGCGGGACAGAGAAATACGAGCTGGGGAATCAAAAGGATTGATTGATTTCTGTCGTCACGATCCACCTAAATTCCATGGGGATGTTACTCCCGAGAAGGCTGATTTATGGCTACAAGAGATTGAGAAGATCTTTGAGGTAATCAATTGTCCTCAAGGCACAAAGGTGTTATATGCCACATACCTCCTCTTAGGCGATGCAGAGTATTGGTGGAGAAGCACTAGATTGATGATGGAGGGCGCACAAGAAGAAGTAAATTGGGAAGCTTTTAAAACAAATTTCTTAGACAAATACTTTCCCATAAGTGCGAGGACCAAATTAGGAGACGATTTTCTGAAACTTCGACAAGGGGCCATGACTGTAGGTGAGTACGCCGCCAAATTTGAAACCTTATCTAGGTATTTTCGATTCTTCCGGGAAGGAGTAGATGAAGGTTACATGTGTCACCGTTTCCAAGAAGGACTCAAGTATGAACTGCAAGACTCAGTGGTACCCTTAGGGATACAACACTTTCAACCATTAGTGGAAAAATGCAGAGAGGTGGAGGACATGAAAAATAGGAGGGCAAATCGTGGGGCGGTCCAGAACTCTGGGGGACCTAATCGTTCAAATTCTCAGAATCATGGACGTAATAAACAACATGCAAGGCCATACCAACGACCACACTATAATAATCGAGGACCTCAACGAACAGAAAACCATAACACCAGAGGAGGGGGAACTCAAGCTGCCTCAGGGGTACGTTGTTACCAATGTGGTGAAGTAGGGCATTATGCAAATGAATGTCCTAATAAGGGTCCTACATGCTTCAATTGCAACAAAAAGGGGCATATGGCGAAAGATTGCAGGGCTCCAAAGGCAGAGTTAGCTGTTAATACTGCCAAAACCGTCCGACCATCAGCTAAAGGAAGGGTGTATTGCATGAGTGCAGAAGGAGGGTCTCAGTCAAACAACTTGATTCAGGGGAACTGTGAAATTGGAGGTACAATTTTAACTGCACTTTTTGATTCAGGAGCAAAGCATTCATTCATATCTAAGGATTGTGTTGATAGATTGAAAATGGTAGTAACCCCACTACCTTTTGACTTGGTAGTGTCTACCCCTGCCAAGGTCCTAACTGTGAACACTGCATGTTTATTATGTAAAGTAGTCGTTCAAGAGAGAGAATTTCTAGTTAATCTAATATGTTTACCCCTCCAATCTCTCGAGATTATTCTCGGAATGGATTGGATGTCCTTCCATTATGTTATGTTAGATTGTGCTCGAAAGTTGGTTATTCTGCCTGAGCCGGGGGTTGTTAAATACCTATCAGCTAACCAACTCAAAGGTTCTCTAAAGAATGGAGCCTTTGACCTTTCAATACTTGCTAGTGCGGAGGTGATTGCGGAATTCAAGATTGAAGACATGTTAGTTACTCAAGACTTTCTGGATGTGTTTCCCAATGAGATTCCCGGTTTACCACCTGTAAGGGACATTGAATTCTTCATTGACTTACACCCAGGAACTGGACCCATTTCCATTGCACCATATCGGATGGCGCCAAAAGAACTCCAAGAGCTTAAGGAACAATTGGAAGACTTGCTGGAGAAAGGATTCATTAGGCAGAGTGTTTCCCCATGGGGAGCTCCGGTACTGTTAGTAAAGAAGAATGATGGGCGTTCTCGGCTATGTGTGGACTACAGGCAACTTAACAAGGCAACCGTGAAGAATCGATATCCCTTACCTCGCATTGACGACTTGATGGATCAACTTAAAGGAGCCTCCGTATTTTCTAAGATTGATCTGAAGTCCGGTTATCATCATATTCGGGTAAGAGAGGAAGACATACCAAAGACTGCATTCAGGACTCGTTACGGCCATTATGAGTACCTAGTCATGCCATTCGGAGTGACTAATGCGCCTGCTATTTTCATGGATTACATGAACCGAATTTTCCACCCATTTCTGGATAAATTCGTGGTCGTATTCATTGATGATATTCTTGTTTACTCTCGAAGTAAAACGGAGCACGAAGAACATCTACGTCAAGTGCTACAAGTTCTGCGTGAAAAGAAGTTGTATGCTAACCCATCCAAATGTGAATTCTGGCTAGAAAAAGTAAATTTCTTGGGACATGTCATATCAAAGGAAGGCATTGCTGTAGATCCGGCAAAAATTGAGACTGTGCTCGCATGGAAACAACCTCAGACAATCACTGACATAAGGAGTTTCGTAGGATTAGCCGGATACTATCGAAGATTCATTGAAGGATTCACAAAGATAGTAGCTCCATTGACTCAACTAACTCGGAAGGATCAACCTTTTGCGTGGACTGAGAAATATGAAGCTAATTTTCAATTGTTGAAGAAGAAACTTACGTCGTCGCCAATATTAATTCTGCCACAACCTGAGGAGCTATACGAAGTTTATTGTGATGCATCTCATCAAGGATTAGGATGTGTGTTGATGCAGCACCGGAAGGCCGTAGCATATGCTTCGAGACAATTGAAGATTCACGAGAGAAATTATCCTACCCATGATTTGGAGCTTGCAGCAGTAGTCTTTGCACTAAAGATTTGGCGTCATTATCTCTATGGATGTACGTTCACGATATTCAGCGACCACAAGAGTTTGAAGTACTTGTTTGATAAGAAGGAATTGAACATGAGACAAAGGAGATGGATGGAAACCTTGAAGGACTACGAATTCACATTACAATATCACCCAGGAAAAGCAAACGTCGTGGCAGATGAGTTGAGTAGGAAGGGTGTCCTTGCGACAGCATCATTGATGGCCAAGCAGCAAGAACTATGGGAAACATTTAGGGACATGCACCTAGATATAGAGTTGGGACAAGGAACCCTACAATGTAAAATGATCAGAATTTCTAATGGACTCTTGGAAGACATTCGAAATTGTCAAGACAATCCACTCTTAGAAGAGAAAAGGGAATTGATGGTACAAGGGAAGACACCCGGTTTTAAAGTAGGACCAGATAATATCTTAAGGTGCAACGAACGAATTTGTGTACCCGATGTTGCAGAGATAAGGAGACTAATTTTAGAGGAGGCCCACAAAAGTAAATTAAGCATCCACCCTGGAGCAACAAAAATGTATAAGGATTTGAGGCAAAACTATTGGTGGCCAGGAATGAAGAAGGAGGTGGCGGATTACGTAGCATCGTGTTTGACTTGCCAAAAAGCAAAGATAGAACACCAAAGGCCAGCAAGAATGTTGCAAACCTTAGATGTTCCTGAATGGAAGTGGGACAGTATTTCAATGGATTTCACTGGATTACCTAAAACTCGAAGGATGCATGACTCAATTTGGGTAATTGTCGATCGTCTGACCAAGTCTTCTCATTTCTTGCCCGTGAGAACAACCTATAATGTAGCCAAGTTAACAGAAATTTATATTTCTGAGATTGTTAGACTACATGGGGTACCTTCTAGCATCGTGTCAGACCGAGACCCAAAGTTCACATCACATTTTTGGGGTTCGTTACATGAAGCACTTGGGACAAAGCTGAGACTAAGTTCGGCATATCATCCACAAACAGATGGGCAGACAGAACGAACGAATCAGTCATTGGAGGATCTGCTTCGGGCATGTGTACTGGATGATCGAGGGAGTTGGGACGAGATACTACCGCTAATAGAATTCACCTACAACAACAGTTTCCATACTAGTATCGGAATGGCTCTATTTGAGGCGCTATATGGACGAAAGTGTCAGACGCCAGTATGTTGGTATCAAGATGGTGAAAGTATGATTGTAGGTCCGGAAATGGTTCAACAAACTACAGAGAAGGTTAAGAGCATTAGGGAAAAGATGAAGGCTTCACAAGATCGTTAGAAAAGCTACGCTGACAAAAGACGTAGACCATTGGATTTCGAAGAATGAGACCACGTGTTTCTCCGTGTCACACCCACCACAGGGGTAGGGAGAGCAATCAAGATGCGAAAGTTAACTCCAAAGTTTATTGGGCCCTATCAAATAACTTCAAAAATTGGAACTGTGGCTTACCGAATTGCATTACCTCCCTTTCTATCTCAGATACATGATGTTTTTCATGTCTCACAGCTATGAAAATACATTCCAGACCCTTCCCATGTAATCAAACCAGACACCATTCAACTTAAAGACAATTTGTCATTTGAAGTACTACCCGTTAGGATCGAGGATAAAAAGATGAAACTGTTGAGAAATAAGGAAATTCCGTTGGTTAAAATAATTTGGAACCAAGCCACTGGTGATGCAACTTGGGAACTTGAGAGTGCAATCCGAGAGAATTACCCGGATTTATTTACCGACCCATAGTTTCGAGGACGAAACTCTTATAAGGGGGGTGCATTGTAAGACCCGTAATTTTAAAATAAATAAATAAATATTTTAAGATTATAGTATATTCGCACATCGATAATATATTTTGGTCGAATTTAGATTTAAATAATTTTTATATAAGTAAATTCGAGTTTTTATTTTTATTTTTATTAGTGGTTCACGATAGGTATTTTCTAAAGATATCGATTTCAGTCTCTTTAGCGTCCGGCAAGTTAGCCGCCTTAATTTTGAAACAACCCATTTTCGAAAACGAAAATTTAAGGATAGAATAATAAAATTATTTATGATGGAATGGTAAAATAAAAATATTTTCTCCGTTTGAACTAATGTTTGGTCTCTCCATTAAACGATAATTTTGACCGCTTAAAATTTTAAAATAGTCTCGGTTCTTAACGAAAATTTTATCAATAAAATCACAAATTTATTTCCGATAGAGAAAATAAATAAATAAATAAATAATAAAAATAATAAATTTTATTTTCTCGACCGGTTTTTTTTTATATAGAATAATCGGAAAAAAAAAGTTTTATTATCGGCAAAAATTATTTCGGACATTTTATCAGTGTCATATAATACCATAAACTACACTAATGCGGAGAAAAATATAATAGTCATTAGAAGTATAAACCGAAGATATACTTGAGAGATATTATGCAAGATTAAGATGTGATGGGTAATTATGGTATGATGTCGGCAAGGATTATTTTATAGTAACTCATAATGGTAAGAAAACGTGTAGTCTAAATTCTACTAATCTGATCATCTACATACATAGTATTTAAAAGACTACGATGCATATTTCACACACGCAAGTTGTACAACATAGTCTGCAATTATTAGCTACTTTTAACTCAGGTAAAAAACACTCTTCTCTAAAAAGCTATCATGTTGTTACTTACAAGGTGATGTTATTATCTAGATATCAATTTATCTGTTTTATTTTCTCTCAACAAATTAAATGGCTTTGAGTTAATTGTCTTTAAATAAAATAAAAAATTGAGTTATAAGAAATACTGTGAATATAGTTGTGTATAGTTAAGTAATGAAACATAATTAATTGAAATATTTTTATGATTGCTGTAAAATCTATAAAGATGTATCAATATTTTAAAAAGTAATATCTTAACCTTATTTTCTTTATATAAAAAAAAATTATTATATTACATAAACTTATACGTTCTATTATATATAAATAAAAATATATATGTCATTTTTGTTTATTTTTTTTTATGACTAAAAAGGTACGTTTGATTTAGGACCCATTTAAAGTCTTAGTCAAAAAAAAAAAATTTAGAAACAAAATGATTTATTACTAGTATTGGAGATGGTTTAGGATGTAGATACTGTGATAAATTTTAGGAATTAATGATAGTAGTTAATATGAGATAAAATTTCCTCACTGTGATTTTGTTGGATATAAATATTTTAAAAACAATGATGACCTTGTTTGTAAACTAATTATAAAAGTTCTCTTTAACTACTACCATATTCTTTAACTTCCACGTAACGGAGGGAGAAGTTACACTAGAGAAATATAATACTTTACTTTTAGAAAAATTTAGTAATAACTATGTTAAAAACTCAAGTAAATAATTAAGTAAATAGAATAATAAATCGGATGACAACGGAGTTTACGACGTACGAGTTCAATCTATATTAGTTCGTTCTAATTTAGCTCGTTTTGAATACAAGGTGCACGACTGACCGACCGACCAACTTCAAACTTCAGTTTCCCCGACCTTAGTAACAGTAAGGGCATCTTTCTATTTTTAGATATTTCTTTTGAAAAATATATTATACATTTATACCAACTTCGTATCTTCTTACATGTTTATTTTGAAGGTGACTGATTGTGAAGGTGAGTAAATGATATATGAATATATTTGTGCAAAGATTTGATGTGTGAGATAAATTGTTACAAATGATATATGGTAAAGTTAACCATATGCGAAATGCACATATGGAGAATTGTATATTCATGCATTTCATGGTAACGTGGCTACCGGAGAGGAGTCACGAGGTGCACACCAGAGAGGTGGCACGAGGTGCGTGTCCAAGAGGGAACCACCTTATCCCGTTGTGGATCATTGAGTCTAATTGATGGTGTAGATACCCATCACCTTAGTGGCGCTAAATCCTGATGCGATACCACGACCCTTTGCGGAGGGATTAACATTCCGGAATCATGTACATCGACATATAGACATTGCATTAGGAATGAGTCTTGATTATGCTGTATGTATTATTGTTGTAAATAATTATATACATGTGTTAGAATGAGATCTCTAGCCATGTATAATGTATTCTCTGTTTATGCTTGTTGCTCCGCTCTTGTATATTTGTTATTTTTGGATTGATGGCCCTTTCAGTGGACGTGTGGGCGAATACGCCAATAGATTATGACGCACCCCGGACACGAGGAGATACCACCGTTGAAGGTGACGAACTTCACCTTCCATGAAGACTGGACGGAGACATCCTGGGTGTTCAACCCGGCCCTAGGACAGGTCTTATATACCGGGAACGTATTGGAGACCACCACTGTAGCTGGCAGAGATATCAAGACCACGTACTCTCGACGAGCCCTGACATTCTGAATCCCAACCTCCCAGATCATTTCCAGTTTCCTCTCAGGGGAGATAGATCGTTTTGGGTTGTTAACCTCCCTCTCAGCCCCACCTATACCTCGTATGCCTCAGTCAGGGAAGGGGAACCCTTCTTTCATGATTTATCTACGCCTCCCTTAGATTTAGGTATGTCTATAGGACCATACTCGACGTTTACTCGTGACATCTTCACCGTAGAGGAACTTCCTCTCATTGACCCAGTGCGCATGCCGTCAATAGAACCAGTCACAGGTGAGGTAGGGGATGACGACACTGAGGATCCCTCCGAGCACGACTTTGAGAGAAGATATGATGAGGATGGCTCGGATCACACCCTGTTGAGTGCGTGTAGTGGCCTGTGTGGAGCTGGGCCAGGTGGTTATTGCGGTTGTCGTTAGGCTTAGTTTTGGAAGTGTGAGGCTGATAGGAGTATTCTAGTATTAGATGGCGTGCGCCATATGACTTTCACTGCATGGTTAGAACTTTTCTCCTTGGGGTAGCTCTCCTGTGTGAGTGTCTGCCGAGGACTTTTATTCTGTTGCTCTTGGATTGTATTATGACTTATTTACACTTCCTATCCTTTGATGCGTGGTCGCCCGTTTGTATAGTATATCTACGTGGAAAAAAATGGTTAAGCTAATCTCTTTTATAAAACATATTGAGCTCTCGAATCATTACTAACTATAAATTATTTCGGTATCGTTTTTTAAAAAAAAGGACACTATTTTCATACATATGAAACCTTTAAATAAGTTATTGATGAAATCAGTACCCTTTTAAAATACACTCTCGCTGTTAAAAATTGGGGTGTTACAATATTCAGGTAGTAAAATTTTATGTTGGGGGTCAATGTTGTGTATTTCGTTAGGGGAGATCGCGAAGAGGTAATTGTTAGCTCTTGGACACTCAATAAGACCTTTCCTCATCGGATTCGGCAAGTCGGTTCCCATCCAGATTGACTTGGTTGGATTTTCATCGAGCTACACTATCTTGAAGTTTCCATCTAGGACTCGCTTCAGGGTTTTCACTTTAGTTCCCACCGGGGAGTCGAGCTCGTCACCCATCATGATTTCATTTTTGCGCACATCAAGATCAACTGTGTCAATAGGGGTCTTCTTAACCTTCTTTCCAAGAGTGATGGCAGTTACTTAGGGGTCTTTTAGGATCGTCTCATGTTTTAGGACGACTCTACTTAAGTCATCCAAAATGACAATTTGATTCACTGAAGTACTTATTGTATTTGATTCTCAAGTGGACAATGGAAGTTACTACGTCAAGTGTTTCGAGGAAAGGCCTTCCTAGGATGAAATTGTAAACACTTTCACAAGGGATCACTAAGAAACACACATTCATTGTGCTCTTGTCTGTTCCTTATCTAGTGGAAACCTGAAATTTTATAGTACCGCAAGGGCGAGTGATGAAGTCATTGCAGGAATAGAGATTCCTACCTTCATACAGTTTTATGTCCTTTTCTCTTAGCCCCAGTGCCACGAAGATGTTGGCGTACATGATGACGCAATAACTTTCGTCGTCGATAAGGGTTCTTGAGGTTACGTGGTTATCCATGGCGGAGATCACCACTAATAGAAGTGTCGCGTTGGAAATCTCATCTAACTTTCATTATCTCGGAGTCCTTGGATAAGTTTTTCTTTCTTCAGTTTCCCTTATGTTGTCAACAATCTCGAAGAGTCTTCTTTCGTAGGTCATGTGTTTAGTTCTCTCTGGCTGGATGATCTTTTGTCGATTGGAGATATGATAAGGTTTGCTGACGGTTTTGAGGTTGACACGTGAACATCGCAACTGGTTGCTGAATCAAAGTTCATTATTATTGATCGGGTGCGATCTTCGTCGAAGAGACATGACTTTTGGAATTAGATGAATTCAATGTGGAAACTCATGAGAATTAAAAATCAATTACCACAAACAACTCCCTTGTTCCATGGTTGAATGAGAAAATGGAGGTGTTGGGAGAAAAACAGCTCCCTTGTACTTAGGCATTTCACTAGTTTGTTTTATTAATTTTACTATTTTATTGTGTTTTTATATTTAAGTATATTTTTGCCTTTATTTTAAATTCATATTTTATTTTCAGCATTAGCAGTTATTTTATACTTGTTCACTGTGCAGACCATAACTTGAGCTATGAGAATCAGATTGACGAGATCTAATAAGTGTAACGCCCCGATTTGTTTAATTCTATTTATTTATTTCATTTATTTGAATTTTGTGAAATGTGTGAATTTATTGCATTTTACTTGCTAATTGAGTTAATTGGTTAATTTCTCTGATAGGTAAAATATTTTCAATAAATTATAATTTTCTTTTCAACTTTTATTTCATGAAAATATATTCCATCGCTGTTTATGTTTTATCGCATTTTGAGAGCGTTTGGGAGATATTTGAGTGTAAGGGCAAAATGGTCATTTTGGGTAGTTAGATATTTTGTTATAAATAGAAAATGGAAAGAAAAAGAGAGAAAAAGAAAATAGAGAGAAAGAAAAGAGAAGATAGAAAGGAAGAGGAAAGAAAAGAGGAGAAAGAGAAGAAAATCGAAGATTCTCCGTTTCAAGCGCGATTAATCGGGTAAGGGTGAGAAGTTTCAATTATATCTTGCTTGTGTATGTATATGTGTTGTTTGTTGTGATTGTTTTGGTTGTTTCTCGACTTTTTCTTATCGATTAAAATTAGGAGCAATTGATAGAAATCGATGTTTTCACGAATGAAATTCGATATAAACCGCATAGAATACTCGTTGATTATGTCTAAACATGTTTTGGTTGTTCTGGTATGAATTAGAAGGGTTTGGGTGGTAAAAATGATGTATTTTGGCCCCATATGACCTAGGTTGACGCTGTTGCGAATTCTGGGTTTCGCGGGTTCGCCTAGCGAACCCCAGCGAAAGAACGGGCGAATGTTCGCTAGAAGGTTCGCCTAGCGAACTTTATGACTGTTTTCCACTGCCTTGGTTCGCTAGGGTTCGCCTAGCGAATACTGGAGCGAACGTGATATTTTCCAATTTTGTTTTCGTCGTAATTTTCAAACCGTAAGTCCGTTTTGGTCGCCGTTCGAAGCGTTGGGAAGCTAATGAAAAGCTCTTTATATTAAAAATGGTTTGGAGGGCAGTATATGAATTATTTAGGTCGTGGTTTTGGAAAAGTGTTGGGTTGTCGGGTTTTTATCGCGTACAATGTGTGCGATTGATGTGTTAGCATGATATATGCTTGTGACATGTAACGTGTAGCTTGTAGACCGTTATATGATGTGAATATACACGATGAAATGTTGTGATGATGGGTTGTGGCCCTATGGCAAATATGTGCATTGTTTTGGATTAGACTCCGATGCGTAATTAATGATGTTGTTGTGTAGTAAAATACATTGTTTGATTGAATATCAACGTATGTTGTTATGATGTGTTGTGGGTAGCCTTTATGGTGTAAATCCCTTGTGGAAGTAATTGTGATTGTATGAGATGAATGCATGAAAATATTGTGAATATGTGTGCATAGCAAGAATGTCTTGAGTCATTTTGTATGTGAAGCATAATGATGTACATTCTTGTGTTGTGTGATTCTAATGAGAATCCGTTGTAACGTCGTGTGCCTATGTGAGGTGTGAGCGATGATTACAAACGATTGTGTGCCTAGGTGAGGTGTGAGCAATCGGATTGTGTGCCCGGTATGTGGTATGTGATGAAATGCATTGTTTGAATTATTTTCAATGCATGAATAATGATGATGAGATAATTCATATTGTTGAATTGTGGTGATGCATTTGATTGTCATGATTTCTTGTGTGCCAAGCATCATGATATGCATCTTGTGCGATCGTGTGCCCATGTGGGGTGTGAGCGATCCAGAAATGTCGTGTGCCCGTGTGGGGTGTGAGCGACGGTTGGTTCCAGAGGGAATCCGCTATAACGTCGTGTGCCCATGTGGGGTGTGAGCGATGATTATAGACGATCGTGTGCCCATGTGGGGTGTGAGCGATCGGGTCGTGTGCCCGTGTAGGGTGTGAGCGATCGGGTCGTGTGCCCGTGTGGGGTGTGAGCGATCCATAAACGTCGTGTGCCCGTGTGGGGTGTGAGCGACGGGGAACATCGTATGCCCGACGGGGAGTTACATTGGTAACGAGCGATGGTTCCAATAAGTTCCTGAGTGAACTTAAGATGATGGAGTCGGTACCGCATTGCATTTGCATAGAGTCGTGAGTCGGTCTCTATGATTTGCATTTATCATCTCTGTATTTGTGCATTGATGAATAAACATAAATATGTATGTTTATGTGGAGTGATAAGAATTATGGAAGTGTGCATGATGAATACGCTTGGTTTTGTACATATATACATTGTGATGTATATGAGTGAGTTATGATGAATTGTGGTGAGAATTGTGAATGGATGTGTTATGTGTGGAAAATCATGATTTGATTTATTATGTGTGATATGTTGTATTTGTGGCATGCTATATGTGTTAGTATGTGATGGTATGGGTGAGATAATTTATTCATGTGTTTGAATGTGTGTTTGCATATTATTATACAATCTTGATTTAGTATTATTTCTCACCCTTCTGCTGTTTTATGATGCTCTATGAGGCATTGCAGATTAGAGTTGCTGGAGGTCTTTTGTGGAGACTAGCCCTCCGTTCTGTTGTCGGTCTTGGTGTCTGCTCTGATACGTAGCACGAGAGTCGGGGAAACGATTATGTTATTTATGTATATAATTGTTGAATATATTTGGTATTACCTTTATATGGAAAAGTTTCCCAATTGAGGGTAATCTATTTTACGCTATGTATCAAATTTATGAGCAGGGATGATGTTTTGTTTATTTAAATGTGACATCCTTGTTTCTGTCGGAAAAATAATTTTTTAGTTACTCTGATTTTGTTTATGTATTATTTATTCGCGATGGGAATTGGGGTGTTACATTAGTGGTATCAGAGCAGGTCGGTCCGTCCGGCCAAGTTGTTGAGTCAGTTGGTGTGACAGTTGAATACTGTCGATGTTGTTGGTCCCTTAGTACGTGATATGTGTGTGGAGCACTGTCGGTACTTTCTGGTTTCCTAATCTTTTGTCCTCGGGTGTTAGAATGAGATAAGTGGGGGAGAAGCTGGTACTTCTCCAAGTTGCTTCGGTTGTGGAGCGTTGGCTCAGTGTGTTGTGAATTGCAAGATTGTAAGTGTTGTTAGGACAGTGTTGTTCCCGATTCCGGAGGGAATACGGAGGTAAGGGTTATGTCGACTAAGGATTGGTGCCTTAGTTAGTTTCGTGCATGAGATATAAGGAATGCTATTATAGTTTGGTGAAGACGGTTTATGCCCCATCATGATTGTCGGCTGTCTATTGGCAAATTGAGGAACTGATCACCCTTAATCTCTTGTTGATAGTAGACGGGAATTATGTTGGATGGAATAGAGGGTATTTCCGGCTTGGATAGTGTGTGCCATGAATTATTTGGAATTGAGAAAATGATTACAGATTGCTTTGATGAGTTGATGAAGACTCTTATACTGGAAGATAAGACGGATTAGAGGTTTTTGGTATGTTGGTCAGGTTGGGAAGTCATTGGGAGAGAACGATTGGGTATTGTTAAAGGTTGTTCTCAGAGAGTAGAGTGTGAACTCAAATTGGACGAAGGTAAGGATTTGAGGTTGAATCTGCTAAGTAAGTAAAAGAACTTTTAGGACGTGAAACTAAGATGTTATTATGTTTGTGATGATAGTTTTCTAGGAATTAGCAGAAAGGACACAGTGATGAGCTACCGGTTGTGCGTAATTTTTAGATGTATTCCTGGATGGAATATTGGATGTTAGTATTAGAAGTACCTGGACTGATAGAGCAGTTGGAAGATTTACTGGAAAGGAGAATTGTGAGGCCAAGTGTGTCGTCTTGGAGAGCCCCAGTATGGGTAGTAACAAAATGGAGAGATGATTGAATGGAATAACAAGCATTATGATGGTATTGGTATTGAGACTATGGAAAGCGAAACTTAAAGTTCTGGAGAGGTTTGGAGTCTTTGGAATTATAAAGCGTTAACGGAAATTTTGAGAAAACCTTGAGTGTGAATGTACTATTTGAGAGTTCTTTTGGGATGGTTGTTGCTACACGTGGGGATTTATGGAATTTGGACTGTTAAGAGAAGAAATTGTGTATGGGTTACTAACAGTTGATTAAGGTAACGATTGAGAATAAGTGTCCACTTTCATGAATAGATAACTGGAATGGTTTGGTTGAGTTTGAGTGAAATCGCAATTGGATGGAATGTTTGATAAGAGTGGTGAATGGTGTGAGTTGAGGCTTTGATTGATTTAATGTGAGTCTGGACAAGTTTGATGAGGTTTGGTTTGTTTGGGCATTACAACGTGCAGTGATGTTGTTCGGTGATAGTAATGCGCCTGTAATATTTGTGGAGTAGAGGAATCGTACCTTCCATATTTATGTGGATTTTGGGGTTTCAAACAGCGCAGTAAAATTCTGAGTTTTCGCAGGTTCGCCTAGCGAACCTGGGGCGAAGGTGGCAGCGAGTGAGGTTTTCGCGGGTTCACCTAGCGAACCAGTTAGCGAAGGTCAGCGAAGGTTCGCTGAGTTGTTCGCCTAGCGAAGTTTGGGTGTTTTTGATGTTGGTGGTTGCTGCCTTGGTTCGCCAAGGGATTCGCGGAGCGAACGGTAAGGCGAGGGTTCGCTAGAAGGTTCGCCTAGCGAACATGGCAGGTTGTCCCATTTTGTTTCCGTTATAACTTTTGATTGGTGACCCGGATTGAGGCACGGTCGGATGATTGGAATTCCTGATTAGTTATGACTTTGGCTCGAATTATCCTATTGGTAAAGTTTATGTCGTGCGTGATGAGTTAAGTCGAAAGTTTTACTTATGTCTGCTTTGATGGTTAAAGAGTGGGAACTTTTGGGAGGATTTAGAGATTTGGGCTGGTGTTTGAATTGACGTCTGATAGTGTGCGGTTGGGTATATTAACAGTGAACAGTGATTTTTGGTGAAAATGAGAAAGAGTTAGACTTTGGACGTGAAATTGGTAATTGTGATGGTTACGAGTAATCAGAGTGCGCAGCGGATGCGTGGTGTGGCACAATTTGTACTTGCGTGTGGGACTTGTAAGAGTTCATAGGTTGAACATTGGGAACATGTAGGAGTGAGGAGGCCATTGGATGTTTTAGAATGGAAGTGTTAGGTGAAAGGTTCAAATGTTATCCATGGGCTACTATGTAGATGGATGTTTGGTTGCATGTTTGATTGGTGAATCGTAGCACTGCTGTTGGTGTTCTGGTTTTGTTGATGTTGTTGAGACCTTGTGGTGTCATGGAACTTTATGTTCTTGTTTGTGTTGTTGCCTCGTTTCCATGGTGATGTTTCGAGTGTGTGTAGTTAATTCCTGTGTGGGGAATTAGGGGAGTGTTACCTAGGGTAGGGTAACGATCTTGTTGTGTTTCGGTTCTAGAGTGGACCTGTGTGTTGGTATCTTGGTTTTCTTTGAGTTGTGAGTTGGTGGCCAAGTGCATTGTATGGGCTTTGCATCTTGTCGTTGTAGTTGTCGTCGTTGTCGTGTCGTTGTGGTAGTTAGCAAGGTGGTTTGTCAGTTGTGTTATTCGTGGTGTGCCTTTTGCTGGCATGTTGGTTTGTTAGTCGGATGCGAGAGTCGTATCCGGAGTTGTTCGTATCGGTTAGATTTTCGAGGACGAAAATGTCTAAGTGGGGGAGAATTGTAACGCCCCGATTTGTTTAATTCTATTTATTTATTTCATTTATTTGAATTTTGTGAAATGTGTGAATTTATTGCATTTTACCTGCTAATTGAGTTAATTGGTTAATTTCTCTGATAGGTAAAATATTTTCAATAAATTATAATTTTCTTTTCAACTTTTATTTCATGAAAATATATTCCATCGCTGTTTATGTTTTATCGCATTTTGAGAGCGTTTGGGAGATATTTGAGCGTAAGGGCAAAATGGTCATTTTGGGTAGTTAGATATTTTGTTATAAATAGAAAGTGGAAAGAAAAAGAGAGAAAAAGAAAATAGAGAGAAAGAAAAGAGAAGATAGAAAGGAAGAGGAAAGAAATGAGGAGAAAGAGAAGAAAATCGAAGATTCTCCGTTTCAAGCGCGATTAATCGGGTAAGGGTGAGAAGTTTCAATTATATCTTGCTTGTGTATGTATATGTGTTGTTTGTTGTGATTGTTTTGGTTGTTTCTCGACTTTTTCTTATCGATTAAAATTAGGAGCAATTGATAGAAATCGATGTTTTCACGGATGAAATTCGATATAAACCGTGTAGAATACTCGTTGATTATGTCTAAACATGTTTTGGTTGTTCTGGTATGAATTAGAAGGGTTTGGGTGGTAAAAATGATGTATTTTGGCCCCATATGACCTAGGTTGACGCTATTGCGAATTCTGGGTTTCGCGGGTTCGCCTAGCGAACCCCAGCGAAGGAACGGGCGAATGTTCGCTAGAAGGTTCGCCTAGCGAACTTTATGACTGTTTTCCACTGCCTTGGTTCGCTAGGGTTCGCCTAGCGAATACTGGAGCGAACGTGATATTTTCCAATTTTGTGTTCGTCGTAATTTTCAAACCGTAAGTCCGTTTTGGTCGCCGTTCGAAGCGTTGGGAAGCTAATGAAAAGCTCTTTCTATTAAAAATGGTTTGGAGGGCAGTAGATGAATTATTTAGGTCGTGGTTTTGGAAAAGTGTTGGGTTGTCGGGTTTTTATCGCGTACAATGTGTGCAATTGATGTGTTAGCATGATATATGCTTGTGACATGTAACGTGTAGCTTGTAGACCGTTATATGATGTGAATATACATGATGAAATGTTGTGATGATGGGTTGTGGCCCTATGGCAAATATGTGCATTGTTTTGGATTAGACTCCGATGCGTAATTAATGATGTTGTTGTGTAGTAAAATACATTGTTTGATTGAATATCAACGTATGTTGTTATGATGTGTTGTGGGTAGCCTTTGTGGTGTGAATCCCTTGTGGAAGTAATTGTGATTGTATGAGATGAATGCATGAAAATATTGTGAATATGTGTGCATTTCAAGAATGTCTTAAGTCATTTTGTATGTGAAGCATAATGATGTACATTCTTGTGTTGTGTGATTCTAATGAGAATCCGTTGTAACGTCGTGTGCCTATGTGAGGTGTGAGTGATGATTACAAACGATTGTGTGCCTAGGTGAGGTGTGAGCAATCGGATTGTGTGCCCGGTATGTGGTATGTGATGAAATGCATTGTTTGAATTATTTTCAATGCATGAATAATGATGATGAGATAATTCATATTGTTGAATTGTGGTGATGCATTTGATTGTCATGATTTCTTGTGTGCCAAGCATCATGATATGCATCTTGTGCGATCGTGTGCCCATGTGGGGTGTGAGCGATCCAGAAACGTTGTGTGCCCATGTGGGGTGTGAGCGACGGTTGGTTCCAGAGGGAATCCGCTATAACGTCGTGTGCCCATGTGGGGTGTGAGCGATGATTATAGACGATCGTGTGCCCATGTGGGGTGTGAGCGATCGGGTCGTGTGCCCGTGTGGGGTGTGAGCGATTGGGTCGTGTGCCCGTATGGGGTGTGAGCGATCCATAAACGTCGTGTGCCCGTGTGGGGTGTGAGCGACGGGGAACATCGTATGCCTGACGGGGAGTTACATTGGTAACGAGCGATGGTTCCAATAAGTTCCTGAGTGAACTTGAGATGATGGAGTCGGTACCGCATTGCATTTGCATAGAGTCGTGAGTCGGTCTCTATGATTTGCATTTATCATCTCTGTATTTGTGCATTGATGAATAAACATAAATATGTATGTTTATGTGGAGTGATAAGAATTCTGGAAGTGTGCATGATGAATACGCTTGGTTTTGTACATATATACATTGTGATGTATATGAGTGAGTTGTGATGAATTGTGGTGAGAATTGTGAATGGATGTGTTATGTGTGGAAAATCATGATTTGATTTATTATGTGTGATATGTTGTATTTGTGGCATGCTATATGTGTTAGTATGTAATGGTATGGGTGAGATAATTTATTCATGTGTTTGAATGTGTGTTTGCATATTATTATACAATCTTGATTTAGTTGTTATTTCTCACCCTTCTGCTGTTTTATGATGCTCTATGAGGCATTGCAGATTAGAGTTGCTGGAGGTCTTTTGTGGAGACTAGCCCTCCGTTCTGTTGTCGGTCTTGGTGTCTGCTCTGATACGTAGCACGAGAGTCGGGGAAACGATTATGTTATTTATGTATATAATTGTTGAATATATTTGGTATTACCTTTATATGGAAAAGTTTCCCAATTGAGGGTAATCTATTTTACGCTATGTATCAAATTTATGAGCAGGGATGATGTTTTGTTTATTTAAATGTGACATCCTTGTTTCTGTCGGAAAAATAAATTTTTAGTTACTCTGATTTTGTTTATGTATTATTTATTCGCGATGGGAATTGGGGTGTTACAATAAGCGTTGGAAAGCTACGAGAAAGAGCTACAAGCTTCGTTTTGTAGTCAAGAGCTGATTCGGAGTCCAGAAGTCTCAAATAATTCGTAGAAGCTAAGAAATATTTAGATTTGGGTCGGGTTTTTTTATGTTTTTCGACTCGATTGGGTTAGAACCCGAATGTTAATTTTTTTCCTATACTTAGTAGCCGCTGCTACTGTTCATGGATCTCTCATTCACTGTTCACAAAATTTTCTGAAGCTTTGTACGAAACTTGTAGAGAACTAATCTCATTTGTTGTCCTGCTCTATTCAGGTTCTGATACTTGAGATTAATATATCTTTGCAAATTAAATTATATTCCCTTCAATTCTTTTATGTGTTTATCATTTGCTTAATCTAATTATCACAGGGTAGTTTGTTTGGTTCGATTGATTTATGTTTCCCTAATTTCGATTGCGTGTTACCGTTTGCTTAATCTTCTTAACCGAGTGCTTAATTCGGCAAACAGGAAATATAATTCTTATAATTTCATTCGCGCTTGTTGATTGTTGTTGTGGTCGAACATGAATGGAATCCATTTAGGGCAGTGACGTTATAATAATCAATGATAGGTAGGAACCGAATAAGCAGATTAGCTTTTTAATCGTAATCGTAATCACTTATTTTCACTGTTATTTTGATCGAAACTTAAACCTAAACAACCCCCCAAATCGATTTTAATAGGTTAATCATAATCCAAGAGTCCTTGAGATACGATATTCGAGTTTCGCTTCCCTTTTACTGCGTTTTGTCTTAAACTTTTTTTTGTCCCGCGCGCGACAACGAATCAATTATGTGTGATCTTCGTCGAAGAGGCATGACTTTTGGAATTAGATGAATTCAATGTGGAAACTCGTGAGAATTAAAAGTCAATTACCACTAACGGCTCTCTTGTTCCATGGTTAAATGAGAAAAATGAGGTGTTGGGAGAATGAACCTTTCTGGTGCGGTGCTGAGAGCTTCAGGTATGGCAGAGCAGGGAATACCTGCAAGATTAACACTCCAACGACCATGTCATTGAAATTGTAGACAAGTAGTTTGAGAGTGAGAGTGAGATAATACTTGCAAATAACACGTGATAAAGTTTATATATGATAGGCGGCTGAAACCGCCTCCATCTAACCTAACGTGTAATATGGAAAGTCGTCCGATAAAATCTAACGACATATGATGTTTAAGCAACTAGCATCAAATGTTTGACTTTATCACGAAAGTCTATCTAAACATCCGTTATATTTGATAGAGCTCTAAATTAGACCTTCGTAATTAGGTCTTTCACTTCGAATATTTTGTCAGACCGTAACAATCAGCAACTTCTAATCTCATAAACTCATAATACAATAACCAATATCCTGAACTTAAACAATCAAATAATCACCATGACAATTATCTTCAATCAATAATTATTATCGTGATGCATCTATGAATGGTTTCAATCAACAAAATCCATAACATTTGATCTTGGATATTTCAATGAATCTCGTGTGATCTCATTATTTTGGATGTCACTCGTAAACTTAATTCATGTCTCTGACTAACAACATTATTACATTCTGAATCATCATTAGCATTATTAACATAGTTCATATTTGGGTTAAAAATTATTACAAAACATAACATCATAATCATAAAACCATATTATAACAACAATATCTTCAATTTGGGAATTGACTTCAAAAACAAAAATATGTCAGCGAAATCAACACGGCATCTTTGCAAGGAGAACTCAAATGGGTTAAAGAACTCAATGAATTTCTACAATTTCTAGAAACGTGTTTTAGAAAAACACAATATGTTTCACCTCAAATCTTTAAAATATATATTTAGTCTATTTTTTATATTGAATGATATACCAGTGTCATTAAGAAGATTTAAAAAAAGAGAAATTTAGTGTCATTAAGAGATTTTTGAAAGATAATTTTTCTATAACTCTCTTTTGTAATAAACGACTCTTGAATATATTTAATGAGTTGTTATCCCCTTTCTAAATAAATTAATTTGACCGAAGCTGAATAAATAAACTGTATCCTTGTCACTTTATTTTATTTTTTTACTTTTGAAAACTTGCTTCCAATTTTGATAAATTGAAGAAAAAAAATTCTTAAACAATTTATTTTACTAGTCATTAATTTTCACCCGCATCGGCAATCAAATACTCAATTTAAACAATTAAATCATCATCATTACAATTATCATCAATATATAATTTTAATCAACAAAATACATAATATAACATTTGTCCCTACATACATTATTAATAAATTAAATAAATAGAAAAATGTTCTTTTCACCTTATGGGATGCGTCACACATTCTGGAAATTTGAAAATGTCATTCATAAGCTTTTTTGGAAATTTGAAAATATCATTCATAAGCTTAGAGATACATCTTCGAACGCACCTTAAATCAAATCAACCTTAATTCAGACACACACCTTATTTTTTGCCAAAATATAGTTCGAAGATGCATCTCTGTAAATTTTCCAGAGTGTATCCGGAGATGCATCTCCAATATACTCCTGAAGTCATTTCAAAGGTATTGGAAGCATGTTAATTGCACACCGTGAATATGTAAGGGATGCTTATCCAGAAACCCCTTGAGTTATTTCAAGGCAACAACATTTTCCAACATTATAATTTTTTGAGGTCAAAATATATTAAAGTAAAATCAAAGTAAAATCAAGTTATATTAAAGTAAAATGAAAGTAAAAAATCACACATTAATAAAAGTAAAATCATAATGTATCGACCATACATAACTTGTTTCGAAAATACAAAAAACAATACAACCAAACATAACCTACTGAGTATGTCTAACTCTCGACTTCTTTGCCTGTATTGCAAGGTATTCCAAGCCTCAGCCATAATACCTTCTAAGAGGGCCAACTGGGGATTGTCTTCCTCAAAAAGTCTCGCCTTTGTGCCTGATCTCGCCATATCCATAATACGCCGACAAACGCTTCTTACGTCTTAAGCGTGGTCATCCCTAGCCTTAAGTACCTAATGATAAGATGGCCTAGATGGTATTCCAAGAGCGTCTGGTGTAATGATAGGGTGTCACACCCTATATAACCATGTCATGTAGCTGTATGCATAAGCCTAATGTACACGAGCTAGCACTGTGTGATACTCCTCTGGTACCAAATAACTCTCAAAATTCTCAAATATCGCACTAAGATCTCTATGACGAACAGAGGGAGGAGCAGACTCTGAGGGGTGTTTTGGAATAATCTGCAGATACCCAAACTGACACATCACTCGCTCGGGCATATACAAATACATCAGACTTGGCCCACATGCTAGTCGTACAGAGTATAATGAAATGAGGTCCAGTTTATGCGTATGGAGGTGACGGTCGTATGGGACAAAAGGCATTGTCATCTGCTACATGACAGTCAAGATACACACGAAATGGCTCGATTTTCTGATTCCTTATGAGCGGGGAAAAGTCGGCAGCATGTGGCCAATCCTCAGTGTAGTCAGCCACAGGTTCCCACCCGGAGATGGGAGGAAAGTGGGAGATGATCCATTCATGAAAATGGTTCAGGTAAAATATTAATAACAAGTGTAACAAAAGAGTTATGAAAATATTAGTACAATAAATTACCGTAAGTAATATGCAACTTTCTGTCATCTGCTTTGTCTTCCAAAGACAACCCTCGCCCAACTTCAATTACAGGTAAACCAAACAGGCGGCCTCCCACTTATACTCGTTAATCGCCGTCAAGTCGATAAAATATCTAAGGTAGACCACATCGGCGTAGGTTGTTCTTTTATCCATAAAAATAGACGTGCCAACCAGGAACAAGAAGTAACACCTCAATGCATAATGTCAGTGGCACTCAACCATCATATCATCACCTTCAACATCCACAAACATCTACAAATGGTTTTTATAGAGTTATTCCAAAAATTTAAATATAGCACGAGCATCTATGGTGTCAACTACCTCATTTGCAACGTCAGTTGGGTCAACCCCCAAATATGTAACTAACATCTCGCTGGTTTTCTCTCGACCGAGCCTGTTGTGGTCTAGTCATTTTTCCTTGATGGGAAGATGCAGAAGGCATGAGACATCATTCAGGGTGATGGTTATCTCGCCAATAGGAAGGTGGAAGGATGACGTCTCTGAATCTCATCTCTGCAATTTTTGCCTGCATGCCATGGTTTATGGTAGTGTATGCAACAACGCATAAACTGAGAAGAGCAACATAGTGAATAATGTGAAGACAAGCTTTCAATGTGTTTTGATGAAGACAAGCCCATTATGAAGACAAACTCAACAATGATATGATCAAAGAAGGAAAAAGAAGAAATGCATATGACGTGACTACACTTACAAGATTGGATTGATCAAACTTTTAGGTATATGAAATTATTGACTAAAACATTCTTAGTGCTCAAAATATTTATTAGCTTGCATTGGAAAAATTATTTTTCATGTTTGAACCATATTAAATCACTTTCAAACATAATCTATTGACTTGGATAAATCAATAGATGTTGCATAAGATTGGTTCAAATACTTAGACAAGTTTTTAATTTTTCAATTTTTTCAAACATTCTGTTTTTGATAAATTGTGGCGCTTGAAACCGTCATAACAGCACAAAACAACCGCCACAATTTGCACCGATCTGAAACACTATTTGAAATTTAAGATTTGAAAAATGTTACAAACTTGTTAAGTCAAGCATCCGTTTAACCGACTTAACAAGTATTGTAGCAGAATTGAAAAATGCTTTGTTTGAATGCACCTTTTCATCATATCTTTTCATGGCATCCCTTACATCATTTCTCTTATTAAATTTTAGAATTTCTCTAACCTTGCCATGACTTTTGAATGGTTGATTTCATCACTATAAATTCATTTTAAATTTTTATTTTTCACTCACCTCTTTCATAAAAATATTTAAATCTATCTACATTTATTTTCTACACAACTTTCATACTTAGATACTTTTTTTGAAATATATTTTCACATTATTATCATAAAAGTATCTTGAGCACTTAGAGAGAATTTGTCTTGAATCTTCATACTTGAAAGAGAAGAAGGCTTTGTTATAAGTCTCAAAGAATTCTACGAACTTCATTTATTTAAATCTATTGTAATTGTTACAAGTTCCTTAATATCAAGGGTTGTTTGGTACTAGGAGGGATCTATAGGAAGGTGAATTGTATCTTTTTGTAGAGACCTTTACTTATTGTCCAGGATTGTTGGAAATAAGTGTGTTGTAAATCCAAGAGGATTGTTCTTGGTGATTTTGTTAGTGTCTGTATGGGAAGACTAGGATATTCTTGTATAAGTCCTAACAATAGTAAAATCTCTTTCATGTTGAAAGGGGGCTGGAGTACTCGAGGACCGTGAGGGGAACCAAGATATTTCTCAGTGTTCTTTACCTTTCCGCACTTTATCACTTTCATCACTTAGAATCTAAATCGAAAAAATAAGAAGACATAAGTTAAAACTGGAAAAATTTTAAAGTACTTAATTCACCCCCTCTTAGGTGCAAACTCTACTTACAAATGACATCAGAGCAGGTTATAGGTAACCTGTTCCTACAAGATCCAGTATGGCTTCCACAAGTACTAATCCGATTTTCAAAGATGGTGGTAGTAGCAACAAACCGCCACTATTTTTTGGCGAGTATTTTGATTTCTGGGAAATACGCATGAAGGCTCATTTAGAAGCACAAGGAGAAGGAATTTTGGAAACCGTCGAAAATGGCACACGTAAATGGTATCAGAACTCCAAAGACTAAAAGTTCTTATGATGATGAGGATAAGAATAAAATTATAAATGAAAAGAAAGCCTTTAACATACTACAAAGCACACTAAGTATGGATGAATTCTTCCGCATCTCTCAATGTAAATCCGCAAATGAAATTTAGGACACTTTGGTGGAAACTCATGAAGGAACTGCTGAAGTTAAAAGTTCAAGATTGAATAGCTTTAGTCAAGAATACATAATGTTCCGAATGTATCCCGGAGAATCCAGCGTCGCTTTGCAGAAAAGATTTGTACATTTAACAAATCATTTGATTGCTCTGGGTAAGACATTTTCTAACGATGAATTGAATCTTAAAGTTCGTAGATCATTAACCAGGGAATGTTAACCTAAAGTGATGGAAATATCTGAGAAGAAAAGCCTTTCAACTATGACGTCTGCATCATTGTTCGGGAAACTCCAAGAACATGAACTAGAACTTGGAAGACTAGAAAAGCATGAACATCAAGAAAAGAAATCCAAAAGTATCGCTTTAAAAGTCAAATCAAAAGAAGAACAAGATGATGCTCCTGAAGAGGATGAGAACTTTATACTTCTTAAGAAGAGACTTGGTAAGTTCTTTAATAAAAATGATAAATCTTTCAATTATGCAAAAAGAAAGAAACATTTCAGTAAAAATGAGGCTTTTACTTCAACACCCGATGTCACTTGTTATGAATGTGGAAAACAAGGCCATATAAAGACGGATTGTCCTAAACTCTCCAAGAAAGGTGGCTTCAAGAATAAAAAGGAAAAGAACAAGAAAGCCTACATAGCATGGGAAGATAATGAGATAAGTTCTTCATCAGATTTGAATAGCGACAAATGTGAAAATCTAGCATTGATGGCTTCACACCATTTCGATGATGAAGAAAAGGTTAGTAATGAATTTTCCATTTATGATAGCGATGTTCAAGGGGTTATAGATGAACTTCTTAATGAGTGCAAAATTCTGTACAAAATAATATCATCTCAAAAGAAAGAAATTCCGTCTCTAGAAAATAAAATTGAGAAAATGGAAAAAGATTACAAAGATGAAAAACAAAAGATAATTAGTGAACAAAAACATAATTTTGTATGCAAAGAATGTGAATCTCTTTCTTTTTAAATTGTCCAACTAAAAAGAGTGTTTGAAAGGTATGAAAAAGGACAAATTGGTTTTGAGGGTGTTCTTATTCAACAAAGATATTCTAACAATAAAAGTGGTCTTGGTTATTCAAAATTTAATAAACCAAGTTCAAGTAAAACAATCTTTGTTAAAGCTAGTGATCAAACTCCAAAAGAGAAAGTTAACAAAGCCAAAATTGTTCATCCTTATCCTAAAAGGAAAAGATTTGTTAAAAAGAAATCATATGTTCCTAGGTATAAAAGTAATTTTGTTCCTACATATTTTTATTGTGGTATAGTTGGCCATACACTTAATGATTGCTATGTTAGAAACTTTAGTGTTGCAAGTGGGCATTATGTGTGGGTAAAGAAAGCTACTAATTATGAAGGACCCAAGGCTATTTGGGTACCTAACAAAACTTAATTTGTCTTGTAGGTATTCTTGAAGATCACTTCTAATTTATGGTATCTTGATAGTGGTTGTTCGAAACATATGATGGGAGATATTAACAAATTTTCAAATCTAGTGCTTAAGGCCAAGGGTTATGTTACTTATGGAGATAACAACAAAGGAAAATTCTTGGCATAGGCAAAGTTGGAGCATCACCTTTCACATCCATTGAAGATGTTCTTTATGTTGAAGGACTAAAGCACAATCTTCTAAGCATTTACCAACTTTGTGACAAAGGCTTCAAGATCAAGTTCACCAAGGATGAATGTTT
Organism: Lathyrus tuberosus; assembly: GCA_022829125.1. NCBI lineage: Eukaryota > Viridiplantae > Streptophyta > Magnoliopsida > Fabales > Fabaceae > Lathyrus > Lathyrus tuberosus. The sequence continues at coordinate 2,547,862 of JALAZF010000446.1, forward strand.
GATTGAAGATGAAGTCACACATGAGGTAAAAATAAGAGGTACAAGAATTAATAATATTTTTATGATTTCCCTTGATGATTTATCTTTGAAAGTAAAATGTCTAATGGTAAATAACAATGACTCGTGGCTCTGGCATAAAAGAGTTGCTCATATTCATATGGAACATTTAAATAAGCTAGTCAAGCATGATCTTGTCATTGGATTACCTAAGATAAAGTTTGCCAAAGATAGATTATGTGATGCCTGCCAAAAGGGAAAACAAACCAAATCAACTTTTAAACCTAAGAATGTGGTGTCCACTTCAAGGCCGCTACAATTGTTGCATATAGACTTATTTGGTCCATCAAGACCAAGAAGCTTCGGAGGTAATGCATATGCATTAGTTATCATTGATGACTTTTCTAGATTTTGTTGGACATTCTTTTTAGTGCAGAAAAGTGACACATTCAAAACATTCAAGAAGTATGCAAAACAAATTCAAAATGAAAAATCTTTAATGATTGACTCCATAAGATGTGATTATGGTGGAGAATTCCAGAATGCTTCCTTTGAAGATTTTTGTGAAGAACATGGAATCCTACATAACTTTTCAGCACCAAAAACTCCTCAACAAAATGGAGTGGTGGAAAGGAAAAATAGGTCTCTTGTTGAACTTGCGAGGACTATGCTTAGCGATTCAAATCTTCCGAAATACTTTTGGGTGGACGCAGTAAGCACGACATGCTACGTAAGTAATAGAGTTATTATTAGACCTATTTTTAAAAAGACCCCTTATGAACTTTTTAAAGGTAGGAAACCAAACATTTCATACTTTCACATTTTTTGTTGTAAATATTTTGTCCTAAACAACGACAAAGATAACCTCGGTAAGTTCGATGAAAAATCCGATGAAGGTATTTTTCTTGGATATTCTCTTACTAGTAAAGCATATAGGATATATAATAAAAGAATTTTAACAATAGAAGAATCTATGGATGTTTCTTTTGATGAATCTAACACCTCTAAGGTGGATGAAGTTATTTGTGATGATGATGAAATTATAGAAAGTCTTACGGAAGATGCTACCAAAGTCAACAATAGTGATCAAATAAAACACAAAGTGGAATCCATTCAACAAGAGTCAAATCAAGGAGATCTACCTCAAGAATGGAGAACACATAGAGATCATCCTATTGAAAAGATTATTGGAGACATAAATTAGGGAGTATCTACTCGTTTAAATCTAAAATATGCATGTCGTAATATGGCTTTTGTTTCTCAAATTGAACCTTATAAAGTTAAAGATGCTTTAGATGATGCCAATGGTTTCTAGCCATGCAAGAGGAACTAAATCAGTTTGAAAGAAATCAAGTTTTAAATTTAGTTCCTAAACCAAAAGGTAAACATATTATTGGCACTAAATGGATTTTAAAAAAAAGCTAGATGAAAATGGCATCATTATAAGGAACAAGGCAAGATTAGTAGCCTAAGGCTATAATCAAGAGAAAGGTATAGATTTTGAGGAAACATTTGCTCATGTTGCTAGACTAGAAGCAATTAGATTATTATTAGCATATGCTTGTTCTTTGAATTTTCAATTGTACCAAATGGACGTTAAAAGCGCATTCCTAAATGGATACATACTTGAAGCAGTTTATGTAAGTCAACCTCCGGGATTTGAAGACTTCAAACATCCTGATCATGTGTACAAACTCAAAAAGGCCTTGTATGGATTGAAGCAAGCACGAAGGGCTTGGTATTATAGGTTAAGTAATTTTCTTTGCGAACATGGATTCGAAAAAGGCAAAGTTGATACTATTTTTTTTATCAAAAGAATTAACCATCATGCTATCTTAATGCAAATTTATGTAGATGACATCATATTTGGATCCACAAATGAATCCTTGTGTGAAGAATTCTCAACAATCATGCAAGGAGAATTTGAAATGTCCATGATGGATAAGTTGAACTACTTCCTTGTGTTGCAAATCAAACAAACAAAGAATGGGATATTCATCAATCAATCTAAGTATTTCAAAGAGCTTCTCAAAAGATTTGACATGGATACTTGCAAAGATATAGCAACTCCAATGGGATCTGGCACATATCTTGATCATGACGAATCCGAAATTCCAATTAATATCACTAAATATCGAGGTATGATCGGTTCTTTATTATATATAAGGGATAGTCAACCTGATATTATGTTTAGTGTATGTTTATGTGCATGATTTCAAGCTTGTCCAAAGGAATCTCATCTCACTGTTGTGAAGAGAATAATGAAGTATCTCAAAGGAACATCCAATGTCGATTTATGGTTGGGGTAGTGTATGTAGTCTTGTTGGTTTCTCTGATGCAGATTATGCAGGATATAAGACAGACAGGAAAAGTACAAGTGGAACATGTCACATTTTTAGAAATGCCTTAGTCTCTTGGTCATGAAAAAAGCAAGCAAGTGTGGCTCTAAGCACTGCAAAAGCATAATATATTATCGCCGGTAGTTGCTGTGCACAAATACTTTGGTTGAAGCAACAACTTCATGATTATGGTGTGATTCTAGGAAGCATATCTCTAAAATGTGATAACACTAGTGCAATAAATATTTCAAAGAATCCAATCATTCACTCAAGAACCCAACACATCGATATTAGACATCACTTCTTAAGGGATCATGTTCTAAAAGGTGACATTGAAATTTCCTTCATCAATACTCAAAATCAACTAGCAGACATCTTCACAAAGCCGCTTCCTCGGGACGCATTTTACAAAATTCGAAGAGATCTTGGTATACTAAGTGAAAGTGATATTAAATCAAGTCAAAACTCTTGAAAGTTCCATCTGAATAAAGTCACAACATCTCATAAAGAATCACAAGGTACGTGTATTCTTCTTTATTAAAATTAATTTATAAGTAAGATCTTTATTTACATGATTGTATTTTCATTATTAGGTCTCATTGATTTTATGATGTTATTATATGTGTTATATTGTTTATGTTCATCATTGGCAAAATACCCAAATTGGTCCCTTAAGTTTACCTCTGGGTCCAATTTGGTACCTTAATTTTAAAAAGTTCCAAAGTGATCCCTTAAGTTTTTAAATGGTGCCACGTTAGTCCATACCGTCACCAACGTTAGTCAAAGTCAATGGGTTTGTACAGTTGGCGAACACGTGGGGCTGAAGTGTGATTAGTCATGCCATGTGGATGCCATGTGGAATTGGAATGCCTAAAAAAGAAATGGAAACTGAAACGAATCCATTGTTCAGAAGGAGCGAAAGAAGTAAAGTTGGTGGAACCCTAGCACAGCTATTGTTGCATGTTGAAGGCGATTCAGCTGCGTTTTGAAGCAATCTCTACTCTTCAAGTTGATATCAAAGACAACCAGGTATGGTTTCTACTGATTGAAGTGAAAATGTTTCCATTTTGTTCGTTTTAGGGTTTTAGTGATTGAACTGAAATATTGCTCTTTTTTGCGCTTTTTTTTAGGACATAGGATATAGTTTGATATGGATGGGTATTTGAACTTGAAAGTCCACCACAGTGGTGAATTTGTTGATGAAGAAATGAATGTGTACGAAGGGGGTCAGATAGCTGAGTTGAAAATAGATTCTGATAGATGGAGTTATTTTGAACTGTTAGGTTGTTTTAAGGATTTAGGGTACAATTCGATTGACAAGATATATTATAGGGATCCAACCTTTGGGATGAACTTGTTGGTTGATGACAAAGGTGCTTTAGAGATTGCTGATCTCTATAGGGTGCATCTTTGTGTTGACATTTATATTCAGCACACATTGTCACAACCTGATTACTATGATGGTCCTGTTGATGAAATAGTTGTAGAGCAAAATGAAACTGTGGATGAAACTGAACAAGTCATTGCTGCAATGTTGAAGGAAGCATTTAATGGGGGTTTGAAGGAAACTGAGCAGATGGAAGGGGATGTGTTGTACCCCAAATTTTGACCCCTTAGATGTCATAACATCTTTTGCATGAGCATCATAGATCAATCACCCATGCATTGTTAACTAAACATTTTTATCAGTTTTGTTTATTTTGTTTCACTTGTAAATCAGGTTTTGTTTCAAGAGACCTCCTCTACTCAGTAATCCAATGTGATTTTTTTTCATCACAAGTTCTTCCTCAAGGACCGGACAAGGTCATCAGGACAAGGGTCTGTGTGGCGTGGTTTGAAATTTAGTGGAAGTTTGACCTAATCTTGGTCAAACAAGTGGTTTGTTTCAATATCAAATTATCAGGTTGTGGCAAAGATTCTGAATTAGGGTTTTGGTCCTCATCAAGTCATTTGTCTCATAAGTGTGCACTCAAGGCACAAGGATTAGGGTTTCTCACCCTTGGAGTTTATGATTGACAAGTATCGTTCAGTTGAGTCTCCTAAGGCTAGCTGGTTCATGGTGTGTGCAGTACTGTTTCAGTTTAACTGAAGGTGCAGAGCTATCAAAGAGGTCAGAGTAGTTGGTACATTTCAAGTTATGTGCAAGTATTTGGTCGTGTAGTTCAGGATTTGTGGCAGTCAAGTGCAATTGGCAAGGTTTAGGTGTTGTTCAAGTGTGGAAGTGTATGTCCATTCCCGTAACCGTCCTTTATCCACCTTTGTAATTTATCCAATTATCCTTTTTATTTTAATCCATTCTTGGGTTTGATCATTCACTTTTAAATCCATAACTTTATTATCCATTTTAATCCAATATTTCCATATCCACTTTTCATTCAATCATCCACATTTTTATTAAAACATTTCCAAATCTTTTCTTTTAATTCACTTCATCATTTATCCATTTTTAATCTAATTTTCATTTATCCAATTTTCAATCCATAAATATCTATGATCCACATTTCTAACCCATCTAATTCATCAAACCCATCATACCCATTTTCATTTGTTGCTCATATCTAAGTTCAACCAATTTTGTTTCTGAACCATTTTCTATTTTTATCCATTTATCCATCCATTATTATTATTACCCACTTTTTATTTTTATTTCATTATTCATTAAGAAAAATATACAAAAAAAAACCTTTTTCTATTAAACCCATTTGTTTGTCAAAGCCCATTGTTTGAATTGTCATCAAAAAACATATACAACAAAAGAGGGTATTATTCACGTTACGAGTTTATTTCATTACACATAAGGATATGCCACTTGAGCTACATCCCCTAACTTCCTAACCAAAACAAAAATGAAGTGACGACTTTCACAAAGTTTACCAAAAAGCTTACGCATCACACTAAACTAAAAGTGTTAACTCTGCTGCTAAAAAACTGCTCTGCTACGGCTTCAATACCGTACCACCACGCTGCAGCTACTTCTCTACTCCAGTCTGCTACCACGCCACGGTCCATGTCACCACCTGCAACGAGGCAAGCAACAACACAGCTCCATCCTGCTATGCTGAAAGCAACAACACAAAAGGCATCCACAGGCCAACATTGACCCGCCACGAAAAGGGATTCCTCATACAACCAAAAGCAAGATTCTGCAACTTTTTTTTCTGCTGTGAAAACAACAGGACAACAGCAACATCAGAAGCAAATAAGAAAATCCAAAATATAGAATATTTGTCTTTAAAAAGACGTAGAAGAGAGAAAGAGAGGGGGACCGGGAAAAACCTCTTCAGTTCTCTTCAACCATAAACCCTTTAACTAACACCACATCAACCAAACCTTTCCTTTTCCTTTCTCAGATTTTTCTACAGAAAACCACAACACCACCATTCAAACAAGCGACTCCCTCCATACAACTTCCTCCCAATGCCTCATTCAATCTCTTCCCTTTTCGCCAAACACAACCCAAATTTCCTAAATCATTCTCTACAACCATTCGCCAACACGAGGGAATTACTTTTGATGTGCTGCTCATAAATCCAAACAAACCCAGAATCACAACGAAAAAACCCATAAACAACTCAACCTCCACACTTCACTCAACCTTCACCACCCTGTTTCAGAACCTCTTCACCTTCAAACCATTACACCAATCAAATCCACCTTCAACTCTTTTTCAAAACTCATACCCAAATCATTCCTAAATAAATCTGAATCAGAAGGGGAGATGAGAGAGGGAGAACCAAACAATCATCTTTCAAATTGCAACAGAGATAATGAAAAGAGATCCAAAAAACTAGAAATAGAATGAGATGAAGTGGAAGACGCATCGTGAACCCAAACCTGAGTGCGAATCTTGGTCGGAAGGGAAGAAGATTGGTGGTGATTCATTTCTAATGAATTTTTCCGGAGCGAAGTTCTTGACACTTCTTTGTTCGGCGTTGTTGTTGTTCTTCCACGACCGCCTTATGTTGCTTTTCTCCAGATCGTTGCCTTGTTTTTTTCGTTTTGCCTTTTGATGATTCACTTTTAAAAAAAACCTGATGGTGGTGAGTTTTAAGCAAACTTGTTTTTCTTTTTTGTGACCCACCATGTTTTTTGGAGAAATGGGCTTTAGAGCCTGAGGTACTCTTTGCACCCTCCTGTTCAAACGGTTCGCTCTCACCCTTTTATTATCTTTCCTTTCTTTGTTCTTTTTTCTTGTTTATTTTTCCTTTCATGGATTTAACTTTGTTTCTACCTTTTATTTATCTAATGATGTTTCTTAGTATTTCAACTTAATATTTTGCTTTTTTTAAGATTTTCATCTTAAATTTATCTTTTTTTTATTCGCTTTATTGTGGGCCTATGACATTAAAAGTTCTTGATTTTATTGATTTATTGCAAGTCACTAAATATCTTGATTTATATGAGGCCGTTTTATTTTTATTGGTCAATGAAGTTCTAATCAAAAGATTTCCGATTTATCGATTTAAATCTTTATTTAGACGAGACCGACTTTATTTCCATTTCGAGCCCACTTGTCTTTATTATTTTGGGCCGATGATATTACAGAAATCACGACTTAGTCGATTTATCAAATTACTAAAAGTCGTGATATGTATGAGGCCACCTTCATTATTTTATCGGTCGATGAAAGTCGAATATCATAGATTATCGATTTCTCGATTAAATCATGATTAAGACGAGACCGACTTTATTTCTACTTCATTCTGTATTTTCTTATATCTTCATTTTCATTTTTGACTGATGAAGTCTTTCTATTCACGAACATTGTTAGCGAAGCGACGAACCTTCATTATTTCAAATCTGTAGTGAGTGATCATGGAGATTTCTTTCTATACTTTGAGATCGTGATAGGTTACCTTCGATTAATCAACGAGAGTTTGTGACTCAAGACGAGGTCTCCACCTTTTCTTTTCGTGTGGCACGATTTCATCGGAGGATGATCTCCTATATCATTTCTCTATCGTGTCTTAACACAAAGATCAAATTGTGCATCCTCCTATAGTATGGTCTTCCTCATAGACCGTACTACGACGGATCAGCACTACATTGGACCCGATTCATCGATCCAATAAATTAATCAACAATCACTAAATTTACTTTCAGTCAATATATATATATATATATATATATATATATATATATATATATATATATATATATATATATATATATATCTTGATTTATTCTTTATGTCGATTATTATCCTTGTTAATATTATCATTGCTCATATTTATATCTTGTGTATATTGTTCATTTTATTTGTTCATTTAAAATACACTAATAAATATCGAAACCCTAAAAAACTCAATTGACCGGACTGTGGTTACTATTGTGTTTTGGACTGAGGACTTAGATTTAGGACTTTTACCCTATGCTCTTGGAGTTGGTATTTTGGTCTTCGGATCTTGCTTGGCTGGTCAGTGACCCATCAGTGGGGAGTGTTTATGCACTATTCTGGTCAGATCTTTCTATCTCTTGCTCATTTACATTGATGCATTTTTTTATGTCTGCATGTATATATGTTTGTCTGACATTGTTTTTTAGCATATTAACATGATACTATGTGGATACTATCAGTCTCTGATTTATTATCACTTGACTTTGATGTCACTGTATATACCAAGTTCATATCTTGTTCATTCTATCCTGATCATATTCATGTTCATATCCTGTTCATATTATCTGGATTATATCTTTGTTCATATTCACACTGTTTATATCATATTCATGATTGTTCACACTTGACCCTCCTTCCAAAGGAAAGATCTTTACTTTGACTCCTAAGTCACAAACCTTTCCCATTTCATCCTTGGCCTCATAAGAGTCGTTTCCCTCATAGTTTAGTAATAGGATGGAGTTATCATGAACTCCATGTGATTCTCACTATCATGAGAACTTACTTTACCTTTTACTCAGACTTACAGAGTTATCATGAACTCTGTGTGGTTCTCACTATCATGAGAATTCACTTCCTCTCTTCATAATGTAGACTTAGAGAGTTATCGTGGACTCTATGTGAGCTTATGCTCATTCTCTTTGGAACGTTGGCCATAGTCAATGGTTCCTTTTCTTTCACCCTTAGTTAGGTGAACTACGGTTGCTCTGATTCTTTAGTCAGATACGTAGGCACAAGATGCGACGTCTTGGCGAGCAAAACTTAGTGTACATACTTAGGTCTTTACCTTATCCTTAGCAGATATCTCTTAGCAAGCAAACATAACATAACACAAACTTAGCAAGAGGTTCCTGTAGAGTACTACAGATACAGAGGGTGCTAATACCTTCCCTTTGTATAACCAACCCCCGAACCTTAGATCTCCCCCTTTTAGGTTTTCTACGATCTTGAACCTTTCCTTTGGATAAATCAAAGTCAGTTGTAAAAGAAATATGATGCAAGTTAATTAATAGCTTGTTATCCGATTTTTACCGCAACAGAAATGGCGACTTCACCAGGGATGACTTATTTTTTAGGGTTAAGCCACCTTGTTTTGTTTATGTTATTTATGCTTATTTGCTATACATGTACATATCTGTATATATCTGTATACCTGCTGTGCTTGAGTTTCTTTTGTTGGCTTGGTTCTTGAGTGGTGAGATAAGTCCTAACCCGGACTTGAGTGTACTTAGGATAGGACGATGGTATTCAAGGAGGCTTTGAGGGAGTCAAATCCTGAAAAGTTGAATTGAGAACACCATCACTCAGTTGAGGCCCTCTTGAGAGTCTAGTGATGTTGAGCGAATCCGTTCGTGAAAACGTGCTACTCTCAACCTAGGAGCCCATGATATTGAGAATCGTAGTTACCAAACCCCACTTGACCTTTTAGGATGTAGTGCGGTGACCATGATGGAGTCTATTTCTGAATTGGTTGTCACGTGATACTATACTCAGACAAGATCCTCTTGAGAATTTTATTGATTACCAAGTCATCTGGGAAATCTTTAAAATCCGAAAGATGGGTTGCCGACTCTGGGAACTTTTTAGAACCCTGTTCTGCAGATGAAAACCCATAGTACACACCTTTTGGGACGGGTAGACCGTGGCTCCATGCTTGTGATCTTCAAACTTAGGTCCTCTCGTGTTTGTGTGTGCATATCTGTGAATATCTGTATATGTTTGTTTGTGCATATCTGTGAATACCAGTGTACATATGTTTGTGCTTGTGTTCTTTTACGTGTGCATATATCTATGTTTTGTGTGCCCGTGTTTGTGCATTGCATACATCTCCTCGCATCCATTAATGATTTCAAAGAACTCAGAAGTTCTTTTCTTTGCGAAGATCCTTAGAGACCATGGATTTTAAAACAAAACTCTTCAGTTTCCAAAATGTTCGCAATTGGCCTTTGAGTTCCTTGAAACCATTTGGCTTGCATTAACATTGCATTCTCATTGCATGTCATTTGCATTGCATTTGCATTTCTCAGCCTTGAGTCTTGTCCGTCCTTTGTCTGTAACCCAGGCGGCTTCCTGAAGCCATCATTGGACTTGAAGTAGCTTTTGAAGTTGTCTTTTTTCAGACTCGTTCGTTGTGACCACCATGCTGGGGCACAAAGGCATTAAGCTGAAGACTTAGGGTACTCAGAAGCCAGGTTCAGACTTTGTTTGACTCTGATATGTTCTCATTCACGCCTCAAGACGTCTAAATCAGCAAACCTTCGCCTAATCAGGCAGGTTCATCAGACTCTTAGGTGGAAGAAATTTCTGAGAGTATGTGTGAAGATGATTCTCAAGCGGATCTCGACAATCAACTTTGAAGATGACTATCTCAGCTTGGCAGATTAAGAAGGAAATTTCAATTCCCTAAAGCTGGCAATCATTTGGCTGTTTAGCATTTTGTTGTATTTTCTTTGCATGTTTGAATTATATTTGCTTATAAGCATTGTTGTACTTTCAAATTGGCAAGATTAATGAAATGTTTGTGCATCTTTTGATTAAGTCCATTCGTTTCACTCATTTACTTTTGTGTTCGTAAAGACAAAAAAAAAACAAAAAAACAGACAATTTTTTTCCCATATCAATCCTTTTGTTCAAGTAAAGATTGAGGAGGATGGCGAAAATATTATCCATAATTGTTGTGGTATGCTTTCAATTAAACCTCGCCGAGGATGTAAGGCATTGTTCAATCCCCAAACACTGGAGAAATAAGGAAGATAATCCCTCGTTAACCCTTCGAGCCTAGAAGTAGGAGTTTTCTTTCTTTATACAAAAAACCCTTAAAATCTCAACCTTGGGGCAGGGTAGTTCTCAGTTTAACTTGGTTACGCATTCGAACGCAAGCGCTTCATGCAAGACACCAGTCAACTCTCTCAAATCAAATGAGTTAGCGTTGTACAAGTTGTTCATCCAAGCAATAATAAGGAAGGATAGCTGAAAAATCCTTAATCAAAGGATGAGCCGAGTCCCTTTCAAGGCAAAAGCCAAGAAAGATGGGAAGCCCAGAACTTTGCCTTATACAAAAAGAACTTGTACAACAGCCAAAAAGGGAGTTTCAAAGCAACAATCAAACAAAAAGGAGGTCCTAACCGCAAACAAAGAGAGGTATCGTGACCTCAATCAAATCAAAAGAAGAGGTATCGTGACCTCAACCAGCAAAGACAAGGAGAAGTCTCAAAGTCTCAAAGATTAACCAAATTCTGCAAGGGAGTACTGACTATCCAAGGGGTCTAAATCATCATCAATGATCATCAGCTCGTTCCTAGTCTGTAGGAACCTGAATGTATAGCTTAAGTTAACTGAGCTTAGGATTGGAGTTCATCACGAAGATGGGGTGGGTACCGAACAAACTTTGAGCCTTTATCTTTGTTTCATAAAACTGTGAACCAAGCCACGTTACAACCCTTAAAAGACCTAATTGAGGTAAGGTTATTTTGAAAGCATACTACAACAAGGTTGATTAACCTGACTCCTAATGATCTTTGCTAGTTGTGTATGTTGATTATTTCATCTGTCATTCTGTAAATGACCAGATCCACTTTGTTTTTTATTACTTAATCATTCCACTGTGCGTGTTTCATCAATAAAACTTGATTTCAAAAGCTTGCATGAATTTTTGCACTGAAATTGCCAATTTTAAATGAACAATACTTCTTTGTGAAATGATCCAACATCAAAGGAATCCCGACAAATGCAGTCAGCTAGGGAATTTGATTTGATAAAGGAAGCTCAGTCAAGGGGCAACTAAGCGGAAGGTTCTGCCGATCCATCATTTCAAGAATTGTTGAATCAGGGACATAACTCTTCAAAGTTTGGAATATTGGGGCAGGCCTTCTTGAGGTCATTTCATGACAAGTTTGGACTCCATCGACCCATCAACAAGGGCAATTTTGTGCCCCAGTTGTTTCTACCGCAGTCTGGGTACTTTGTGTTGCAAAAATAGTTGAACTAGGGGCAGTTACGTCAAGGTTCCTGAACCTCTCCAAGAGTTTGAAGATATTGAAGTGTTTGGTATTTCAATTCTTCTGTAAAATCCTCTCACAGATCAGTAAATCAGAAGCAGTCAAGTCAAGATTCGACAAACCTCTCAAAGGTCAACTAGTCTGGGACATCTTCTTCACAGATTAACCAAGCTGACAGGGGCAAGTTTATTCCCCAGTTGTCAACAACCAGACTGGATAATTAACTCAAGGATTTTGTTGTGCAGACGCTGTTAATCTAGGCTTTGTACAAGACACTCCGGGATGAGTATAAACTATCAGATAGCCTCCTCTTAGGCTTTGTATAATGATTTTTCTCCAAGTAGAATCCAGCCTCCTCTTAGGCTTTGTATAATGATTCTCCCTAGCGGAACCCAATCAATCTCTCAGCTTCAACCTGGGGTTTCAATTAAGACACATAACTAGTTCACGGGCTCTGTCGGGCAAAGCAGTCAATCAGGGGAAGTTATGTCGAGATTCGGTAAATCTCTCCAAGAGTTTGAAGATATTGAAACACCTTGTATGCCAATTCTTCTATAAAATCCTCTTGATGTATTCTTCTGACAGACCATGTACCTTGGGGCAGATAAGTTATGCGGAACTAAGCTTTTGTGGCGTCTCTGCCAGCTCCCAGTAAGTTGTCTCTTCAGCTAATCTTGGCACTTCCCAATGGGTCTCTTCTCTCCAGTGAAGAAATCATGCTCATGATGGCAATCCTAGTGAAGTCATGATGCCATACCAAGTGGAGTACTCTTTCCCTCAGAGAAGGACATAACCTTGAAGTAAAGCTACTTCACCCCCAGTGATGGTCCAACCTTTTGAGTTTGACTGGGTATCCTTGTCGAGATGTTTATTTCTTCTCCAGTCTCGCTTCTTGTCTGTTTTGTCAGCATAAGCATAAGCATGGCATAAGCATAGCATCTTAGCATTTTGCTTTCTCTTCCTGGTGTTTACCGGTCTTTGATTCACTTTGGCGTTTATCTCCCCAAGTGACTGGGTTTGTCTATTCACTCCAATAGAAAGTCAGCCCTAGGCATAAAGTGCCCATCTTTTCTGAATTCCCCACAGAGTTTTATCCTCGTGGATGATGGTTGCTTCAGTTATCTTTTTCCATATTCGGATAAGATAAATCCCCAGTTGAGTTCATTCTTTAATTGGAGTCTTGTTTGACTGTTTCTCTCTAGCTTGCTCCTAGACTGAACCTTGGCCCCTGGCAGGTGTGGTTTCTGAACCCACTTTCAAGTGCAATTATTTTGCATTGTGTCTCACAGGAATAATCTTTTATAGATCCCCATTGAAGACGTGTTTATTTTCTCCAACAGTGTTGTAATACCAATATCTTTTTGGAAGTTATGCCCAACGACAAATTTCAATCATCTTGAGAAGTTTGTTTTGCTTTCATTACCTCTACAGTGATAAGTGGTCATCTATCTCACGAGAAGCTTATCCGTCCTTGATTTCACCTTCAATCAATCATTTTCCATCAACCCGTTTGACGTGATCCCTAGTTAAGGTGTTTTTTTTTTCCGTCAATCTTTTTGATAAAGTGTTCAAAAGTCCAGCTTATACTGGTACGCAGAGTTATTTCTACCTTTTCTGGTTCCTCTTGAAGATCCCGTTTGAACTCTTCATTATAAGAATCTCCAGGAAATCTGTTTATCCTTTTGTTTCACATTGATTCCCAAGTGGAGATCATGTCTTCTTCCTGTCTTCATACTCTTTGACAATGTGAGCCTTTATTTCACTAGTAAAGTGAAGACATTCCCGGTTTATCTTAAACCTTTGGCTAAGCTAGACTTATGTACGATCTTCACCTTTGAGTGTCAGATCTTGATTCTTTGTGCAGTATTCCCCAAGAAGTCTAACCTTAAGTCCAGTCATCGCTGGCATCTTTCCTGTTGTTTAAAATCGTTCCTGCTTGAATCGTGTCAAGCTTGAACCTAAAGTCCAATTATCGTTGGCACCGTCTTTGGTTTGAATCGAGTCACCATAGGCTTTTAAGATCTTGTTCTTGTTTGAATCGTGTCAAACCTGAACCGAGTCCTTGTTCGAATCGTGTCGGACATTGTCTCTTGTTTTAAGATCTTGTTCTTGTTTGAATCGTGTCAAACCTGAACCGAGTCCTAGTTCGAATCGTGTCGGACATTGTCTCTTATTTTAAGATCTTGTTCTTGTTTGAATCGTGTCAAACTTGAACCGAGTCCTTGTTTGAATCGTGTCGAACATTGTCTCTTGTTTTAGGATCTTGTTCTTGTTTGAATCGTGTCAAACTTGAATCGAGTCCTTGTTCGAATCGTGTCGAACATTGTCTCTTGTCTTAAGATCTCGTTCCTGTTTGAATCGTGTCAAGCTTGAACCTAAAGTTCTATTATCGTTGGCACCATCTTTGGTTTGAATCGAGTCACCTTAGGCTTTTAAGATCTTGTTCTTGTTTGAATCGTGTCAAACCTGAACCGAGTCCTTGTTCGAATCGTGTCGGACATTGTCTCTTATTTTAAGATCTTGTTCTTGTTTGAATCGTGTCAAACCTGAACCGAGTCCTTGTTCAAATCGTGTCGAACATTGTCTCTTGTTTTAGGATCTTGTTCTTGTTTGAATCGTGTCAAACTTGAACTGAGTCCTTGTTCGAATCGTGTCGAACATTGTCTCTTGTCTTAAGATCCCGTTCCTGTTTGAATCGTGTCAAGCTTGAACCCAAAGTCCAATTATCGTTGGCACCGTCTTTGGTTTGAATCGAGTCACCTTAGGCTTTTATTTCAGTTTGTTCCTGCTTGAATCGTGTCAAGCTTGAATCCAAAGTCCAATTATCGTTGGCACCGTCTTTGGTTTGAATCGAATCACCTTAGGCTTTTATTTCAGTTTGTTCCTGCTTGAATCGTGTCAAGCTTGAACCCAAAGTCCAATTATCGTTGGCACCGTCTTTGGTTTGAATCGAGTCACCTTAGGCTTTTATTTCAGTTTGTTCCTGCTTGAATCGTGTCAAGCTTGAACCCAAAGTCCAATTATCATTGGCACCGTCTTTGGTTTGAATCGAGTCACCTTAGGCTTTTATTTCAGTTTGTTCCTGCTTGAATCGTGTCAAGCTTGAACCTAAAGTCTAGTCATCACTGGCATCCTCCATAAACGGAATCACATTTGTTATCTCAACCAGTTCTGGTACATTTTTTATTCATTAACCTCATTCACAGCCAAAAGGTCCAGTCACCTTTCATCATCTGACGCAGAGTTTACCTCTGTCTTTTCTGGCTTTTCTTGAAGACCCCGTTTGAACTCTTCAGTATAAGAAATCCTTATAAAACCTTCTTGGATGTCTATCCTTTTATTGTAAGTTGATCCCCAGTAGTGATCATGTCTTCTTTCTGGCTTTATGCCCAGTAAGAATGTGTTTTTCCCCAGTGTCGTCTGGTCACATGTGAGCCTGTCGTCCATCTCCCTGGATCTTTCCCCAGTGGAGAATACCTTTCTGGCTCCTATCTCCAGTAAGAACTTATAGGGTTTCCCCTCAGTTTTTATATCCCTAGTGTTTCCTTGGAGTCTCCCCAGTAAGTATCTTTTGTCAGTTAGCTTGTATCCCCAGTGAGTTTACCTCATGGATACTAACCTTCATCCTTCCCCGGTGTTATCCACCTGTGTGTGTTTCCTTTCGTTGTTGATTGCATTTTTGCACCATCATGGCATCATACCATCATACTAGAAGTTCATGGCATGTCAGCATATGCATGTCTGTTGTCTATCCTTAGCATCTGCATTCCATATAAGGGCAAAATTTTCGGTTTGCTATATTTAAATACCTCTCACCTTGATGTCCCAAGGATTTCCATTCCTCGTGCCATCTGGTAAAGCTATTTAAATAGGGGCAACTGTTGTACCCCAAATTTTGACCCCTTAGATGTCATAACATCTTTTGCATGAGCATCATAGATCAATCACCCATGCATTGTTAACTAACCATTTTTATCAGTTTTGTTTGTTTTGTTTCACATGTAAATCAGGTTTTGTTTCAAGAGACCTCCTCTCCCCAATAATCCAATGTGATTTGTTTTCATCACAAATTCTTCCTCAAGGACCGGACAAGGTCATCGGGACAAGGGTCTATGTGGTGTGGTTTGAAATTTAGTGGAAGTTTGACCTAATCTTGGTCAAACAAGTGGTTTGTTTCAATATCAGATTATCAGGCTGTGGCAGAGATTCTGAATCAGGGTTTTGGTCCTCATCAAGTCATTTGTTTCATAAGTGTGCACTCAAGGCACGAGGATCAGGGTTTCTCACCCTTGGAGTTTATGATTGACAAGTATTGTTCAGTTGAGTCTCTTAAGGCTAGCTGGTTCATGGTGTGTGCAGTACTGTTTCAGTTTAACTGAAGGTGCATAGCTATCAAAGAGGTCAGAGTAGTTGGTACATTTCAAGTTATGTGCAAGTATTTGGTCGTGTAGTTCAGGATTTGTGGCAGTTAAGTGCAATTGGCAAGGTTTAGGTGTTGTTCAAGTGTGGAAGTGTATGTCCATTCCCGTAACCGTCCTTTATCCACGTTTGTCATTTATCCAATTATCCTTTTTATTTTAATCCATTCTTGGGTTTGATCATTCACTTCTAAATCCATAACTTTATTATCCATTTTAATCCAATTTTTCCATATCCACTTTTCATTCAATCATCCACATTTTTATTAAAACATTTCCAAATCTTTTCTTTTAATTCACTTCATCATTTATCCATTTTTGATCCAATTTTCATTTATCCAATTTTCAATCCATAAATATCTATAATCCACATTTCTAACCCATCTAATTCATCAAACCCATCATACCCATTTTCATTTGTTGCTCATATCTAAGTTCAACCAATTTTGTTTCTGAACCATTTTCTATTTTTATCCATTTATCCATCCATTATTATTATTACCCACTTTTTATTTTTATTTCATTATTCATTAAGAAAAATATACAAAAAAAACCTTTTTCTATTAAACCCATTTGTTTGTCAAAGCCCATTGTTTGAATTGTCATAAAAAAACATATACAACAAAAGAGGGTATTATTCACGTTACGAGTTTATTTCATTACACATAAGGATATGCCACTTGAGCTACATCCCCTAACTTCCTAACCAAAACAAAAATGCAGTGACGACTTTCACAAAGTTTACCAAAAAGCTTACGCATCACACTAAACTAAAAGTATTAACTCTGCTGCTAAAAAACTGCTCTACTAAGGCTTCAATACCGTACCACCACGCTGCAGCTACTTCTCTACTCCAGTCTGCTACCACGCCACGGTCCATGTCACCACCTGCAACGAGGCAAGCAACAACACAGGTCCATCCTGCTATGCTGAAAGCAACAACACAAAAGGCATCCACAGGCCAACATTGACCCGCCACGAAAAGGGATTCCTCATACAACCAAAAGCAAGATTCTGCAACTTTTTTTTCTGCTGTGAAAACAACAGGACAACAGCAATATCAGAAGCAAATAAGAAAATCCAAAGTATAGAATATTTGTCTTTAAAAAGACGTAGAAGAGAGAAAGAGAGGGGGACCGGGAAAAACCTCTTCAGTTCTCTTCAACCATAAACCCTTCAACTAACACCACATCAACCAAACCTTTCCTTTCCTTTCTCAAAATTTTCTACAGAAAACCACAACACCACCATTCAAACAAGCAACTCCCTCCATACAACTTTCTCCCAACGCCTCTTTCAATCTCTTCCCTTTTCGCCAAACACAACCCAAATTTCCCAAATCATTCTCTACAACCATTCACCAACACACTTTCCACTCTCCAGAATTACTTTTGATGTGCTGCTCATAAATCCAAACAAACCCAGAATCACAACGAAAAAACCCATAAACAACTCAACCTTCACACTTCACTCAGCCTTCACCACCCTGTTTCAGAACCTCTTCACCTTCAAACCATTACACCAATCAAATCCACCTTCAACCCTTTTTCAAAACTCATACCCAAATCATTCCTAAATAAATCTGAATCAGAAGGGGAGATGAGAGAGGGAGAACCAAACACCCATCTTTCAAATCGCAACAGAGATAATGAAAAGAGATCCAAAAAACTAGAAATAGAATGAGATGAAGTGGAAGACGCGTCGTGAACCCAAACCTGAGTGCGAATCTTGGTCGGAAGGGAAGAAGATTGGTGGTGGTTCATTTCTAATGAATTTTTCCGGAGCGAAGTTCTTGACACTTCTTTGTTCGGCGTTGTTGTTGTTCTTCCACGACCGCCTTATGTTGCTTTTCTCCAGATCGTTGCCTTGTTTTTTTCGTTTTGCGTTTTGATGATTCACTTTTAAAAAAAAACTGATGGTGGTGAGTTTTAAGCAAACTTGTTTTTCTTTTTTGTGACCCACCATGTTTTTTTGGAGAAATGGGCTTTAGAGCCCGAGGTACTCTTTGCACCCTCCTGTTCAAACGGTTCGCTCTCACCCTTTTATTATCTTTCCTTTCTTTGTTCTTTTATCTTATTTATTTTTCCTTTCATGGATTTAACTTTGTTTCTACCTTTTATTTATCTAATGATGTTTCTTAGTATTTCAACTTAATATTTTGTTTTTTTTAAGATTTTCATCTTAAATTTGTCTATTTTTTATTCGCTTTATTGTGGGCCTATGACATTAAAAGTTCTTGATTTTATTGATTTATTGCAAGTCACTAAATATCTTGATTTATATGAGGCCGTTTTATTTTTATTGGTCAATGAAGTTCTTATCAAAAGATTTCCGATTTATCGATTTAAATCTTTATTTAGACGAGACCGACTTTATTTCCATTTCGAGCCCACTTGTCTTTATTATTTTGGGCCGATGATATTACAGAAATCACGACTTAGTCAATTTATCAAATTACTAAAAGTCGTGATATGTATGAGGCCACCTTCATTATTTTATCGGTCGATGAAAGTCGAATATCATAGATTATCGGTTTCTCGATTAAATCATGATTAAGATGAGACCGACTTTATTTCTACTTCATTCTGTATTTTCTTATATCTTCATTTTCATTTTTGACCGATGAAGTCTTTCTATTCACGAACATTGTTAGCGAAGCGACAAACCTTCATTATTTCAAATCTGTAGTGAGTGATCATGGAGATTTCTTTCTATACTTTGAGATCGTGATAGGTTACCTTCGATTAATCAACGAGAGTTTGTGACTTAAGACGAGGTCTCCACCTTTTCTTTTCGTGTGGCACGATTTCATCGGAGGATGATCTCCTATATCATTTCTCTATCGTGTCTTAACACAAAGATCAAATTGTGCATCCTCCTATAGTATGGTCTTCCTCATAGACCGTACTACGACGGATCAACACTACATTGGACCCGATTCATCGATCCAATAAATTAATCAACAATCACTAAATTTACTTTCAGTATATATATATATATATCTTGATTTATTCTTTATGTCGATTATTATCCTTGTTAATATTATCATTGTTCATATTTATATCTTGTGTATATTGTTCATTTTATTTGTTCATTTAAAATACACTAATAAATATCGAAACCCTAAAAAAGTCAATTGACCGGACTGTGGTTATTATTGTGTTTTGGACTGAGGACTTAGATTTAGGACTCTTACCCTATGCTCTTGGAGTTGGTATTTTGGTTTTCGGATCTTGCTTGGCTGGTCAGTGGCCCATCAGTGGGGAGTGTTTATGCACTATTCTGGTCAGATCTTTCTATCTTTTGCTCATTTATATTGATGCATTTTTTATGTCTGCATGTATATATGTTTGCCTGACATTGTTTTTTAGCATATTAACATGATACTATGTGGATACTACCAGTCTTTGATTTATTATCACTTGACTTTGATGTCACTGTATATACCATGTTCATATCTTGTTCATTCTATCCTGATCATATTCATGTTCATATCCTGTTCATATTATCTTTATTATATCTTTGTTCATATTCACACTGTTTATATCATATTCATGATTGTTCACACTTGACCCTCCTTCCAAAGGAAAGATCTTTACTTTGACTCCTAAGTCACAAACCTTTCCCATTTCATCCTTGGCCTCATAAGAGCCGTTTCCCTCATAGTTTAGTAATAGGATGGAGTTATCATGAACTCCATGTGATTCTCACTATCATGAGAACCTACTTTACCTTTTACTCAGACTTACAGAGTTATCATGAACTCTGTGTGGTTCTCACTATCATGAGAATTCACTTCCTCTCTTCATAACATAGACTTAGAGAGTTATCGTGGACTCTATGTGAGCTTATGCTCATTCCCTTTGGAACATTGGCCATAGTCAATGTTTCCTTTTCTCTCACCCTTAGTTAGGTGAACTACGATTGCTCTGATTCTTTAGTCAGATACGTAGGCACAAGATGCGACGTCTTGGCGAGCAAAACTTAGTGTGCATACTTAGGTCTTTACCTTATCCGTAGCAGATATCTCTTAGCAAGCAAACATAACATAACACAAACTTAGCAAGAGGTTCCTGTAGAGTACTACAGATACAGAGGGTGCTAATACCTTCCCTTTGTATAACCAACCCCCGAACCTTAGATCTCCCCCTTTTAGGTTTTCTACGATCTTGAACCTTTCCTTTGGATAAATCAAAGTCGGTTGTAAAAGAAATATGATGCAAGTTAATTAATAGCTTGTTTCTGATTTTCACCGCAACAGGATGGTAGTTGTAAGAATAGTGCAAAGGAAACTGCTGGTACGGAGAATGTTGTTAGTGAAAATGATGAGAGGTAAAATGTTGTTAGGGAAAAAGTTAATAGTGAAAATGCTGTTATGGAAACTGATGGAAATGTTGATAATGGACAAGGTGGTGGTGTTATCAATGATGTATTTAGTTCTAAAGATAGTGAGGATGAAAGCTTCATCTATGACAATGCAATGGAGGTAGCATTTGATGATTAATCGGATGAGTATGATGATGATTTAGATGAGGAACAAGGGGATAATTTAATTGATTATTTGAATGAAGATGATGACCAAGAGAGGAACAAAAAAAAGGCAAAGAAAAGTGGCAGGAAAACAAAGATGAGTTTAAAGGTAGTGATAATGAAAGTGATGATTTACAAAGTGGGTGTGATAGTGATGATAGTAGTGGAGTGAGGAGAAAAAAGTACCCCATGTTCAAGTTACAAAAAGACATGGCCAATTACAAATGGGAGGTTGGAATGTACTTTATTACCAAAGCTGATTTCAAGGAAGCTATAACCTCTTATGCAGTCCAATCTGGAAGGAACCTGAAGTTCACTAAAAATGGCAAGGTTAGAGTGAGGGTTAGGTGTAAGGATGGTTGTGAGTAGGAAGCTTACTGTGCTAAGTTACCTAATGAGGATTCTTGGCAACTAAGGAAGATAATAAACAGTCATAGTTGCAGTAGAGAGTACAATGTGAAGTTGATGAGTGTGAAATGGTTAAGCAAAAGGCTACAAAATTCATCGAAGACCAACCCTAGAATGAAGCTTAAGGACATAAAGGAAAAAGCACAAAAGAAGTGGAATGTAGGGGTCAATAAGACTAAGGCCATAAGAGCTAGATTTGCTGCTAGAGACATGGTTGATGGATCTTTCCTAGGGGATTATACAAGGATTTATGACTATTGCCATGAGTTATTGAGATCAAATCCAGGATCTATTGTGAAACTGAATGTCCAACCTGTACAAGAGGGTATTGATGATCAAATACCCCATTTTAGAAGGCTATACATTTACTTTGCAACTTGTAAGGAAAGCTTCAAATTATGCTGACATTTCATTGGTCTTGATGGATGTTTTTTGAAAGGACTATGTGGAGGTCAAATATTGGCAGCCATAGGTAGAGATCCAAATGATCAAATGCTACCAATAGCATTTGCAGTAGTTGAAAGTGAAAATAAGGATAACTGGACCTGGTTCTTGGAGCTACTTATTGATGATCTTGGTGGGAGAGAAAAATGCCTCACATACACTTTTATATCTGACCAACAAAAGGTATATTACTTGTCTATTTCAGTTACTTGTTCAATACTTGTTATGCTTATACTTGTCTATTTCAGTTACTTGTTCAATACTTGTTGTTCTGGACTGGGCCAGCGCCTGCCCTGCTGCCAGGAAGGCCCAAGCCCAATGACCAGTGAAGGTCCAACGAGGCCCAAATTCACCTCCGTGTCGGGCACGTACCAATCCCCTTGGACGTCAGGCACGCGGTGTAAAAAGACCGTCGAGCAGAGGAGCGTAGCACCTCTCCTCGACACCCACGTGCTCCTCCCCGTGAGGACACGTTCTCTTGTAACTTCCCACTCCCGAAGGAATCAGTATGCCCTACATCTGGAGATTCAGGGACCGTTACACCAGGACGAAGACCACGTGCTGGTCTTCACTACGCCATGTAAGCTCTGGCAGTTACTTGGAGCGGGCCTTGCAATCCAGCCCATTGCAAGTAACCATTGGCCCCGCGCCAGGGGCTCTTTATAAATACCCTCTCACTTGAGAGGGTCATGTTACGAAACATTCTAAACTCACTTCACTGTATTTGCTTTTCTCTGACCTTACCTGACTTGAGTGTCGAAGTACCTTGCAGGTACACCCCCCCCCCCCCCCCCCCCGCCGTATCATCATCATCGGAGCTGAAGTCCATACGACGTTCCTAGCCACTGTCTAACTGTCTGATCCAGGTACGATCAGTGGCGCCGTCTGTGGGAAACACTGCTTCCCCATTTTTCCTTCAACGATAAACCAAAGCAATCCCTTCGTTCATCACCAGCATGGCCAACAACCCGTCTGCGAACAAAGCTCTGGACACCGTCCTCGCTTAGCTCGAGAACGGAAACCACCGTGAGGACAATGCTGCCCTCAATGTCGAAAACAGCGACGTAAGAGACGGGCAGACCGCCTCCCCAGACTTCAAAGACACGGCTTACGACGCCGCCCAGCAGGACGACCAGTAAGCCGCCTTTCAGCCAGTTACTCCTCCGCCTAATGCAGATTCGAGCACCGTGGCCCTATTCGCCTTGGTCAACCAGACCAACCAGCTGATCATGCACCAGAATATCATAATTGAAGCACTCAAGCAAGGGCGAACACGACGATCTTCCCCACGAAGACATCATCCTCCACCTTCACCTCGCCGTTCTCCTTCCCCGCGAAGGACTCCTCCAGAAGAATCTCGGACCCCGTCGCCGGTGTGCGAGGGCCGTCGGCCGCGTCTCGAGCACCCCCAACCAGAAGCCTCCCAGAAGCGCCATCATTCCCCCCCTCAAAAGGAACCCAGGCGCTCCTCGACTACCAATAGGAGCAAGACCGCCGAGGAGAGACCGAGGAACCGCTCTAGGAACTTCCCTCCACGACAAGGACCTCGTCGACACCACCGATCCCCATCAAGGTCCCCAGATGGAAGCAACGACGAAGACCAGAAGACCCCCCTGTCACGGGAGATCATGGACGCCCCAATTCCTGCGGGCATGGAGAAACCCCCGCCACTAGGGACCTACGACGGCCTGGCCGACCCCGAAGATCACGTCGAAAGTTTTTAAGCCATGTTCAACTTCAGAAACGTCATGGGAGCCATTAAATGGAGACTTTTCCCCACCACTTTGCGGAAGGGAGTCATGACTTGGTACAAGAGTCTAGCACCAGGGTTGATCACGTCCTGGAAGCAACTAAGAGAACGCTTTACCAAATACTTCACGGCATCTCGCCGACACCCAAAGACGGAGGCTGCACTAGAGAGCATCTACCAGGGGAAGAACGAGCCTCTCAGGAACTACATTGAGAGGTTCAACAGGGAGGTTGTCGAGGTCCACAAGACCGATGACATGAAGAATTTTTTAATCATCCGGGGACTACGAATTGGATCCGATTTTGCCAAGTCCGTGGGCCTCCTTGGACCTACCCGTTTGGAGGACCTCCTCCAATAAGCTCAATCATACATCGAGTTCGAGGAGTCGGAGGCAACGTAGATCGCCCTCGACTCGAGGCGAAAGGAAGGCCCCCACGGCCGCAGAGAAGAAGACTCTCCTCCCCGACGCGGAGGAGAAAGAAAGAAGGAAAGACGCCCCCAGGACTCTCGTGAACCACGAGGACCAGCTGGCCGGTTCACAGAATACACACCCCTCAACGCTCCCCGCGCGCGCGAATCCTCTCCGAGTACTCTAACTTGGAATTTCTGTAAGGAGACGTCCGCTTTCCAAAGCCAACGACCCCCAAATTAAACACGGACAAGTCCAAGTATTGCAGGTTCCACCGGAGCCACGGACATGTCACGGAGGACTGCATCCATCTCAAAGATGCAATTGAGATCCTGATCAAGGAAGGTCACTTAAAGAAGTACGCCCAGAAGAATGACGCCCCTCGTCTCGATTCCTGGGAAGCCCAAAACGTCGAGGAGACGACACCTCCTCCCGACGAGAGTTAGCTTCAGGTCTCCCTCAGCGTCACTCGACCCGAAGACTTCTTTGTCCCCGAAGGCATCGAGGACAAAGAAGCAGTTCGCAGCATGTGGGTAAACTTCCCCCACGAAGACCCCGTCGCTGCCCGCAGCACGTGGGAAGGTTTCCCCAAGACAATGGTCATCTCCGGGGGTGGTTATGAGAAGGTGTCAGTCGGGTCGATCAAGCGGAAATTTGACAAACTGGAGTCCGCAACATCGGCGAAGACCACCACTCTTGAGAAGATGCAAGGGAAATCAAACCCTATCACCTTCTACCTTGAAGAGCTCCCAGGCGGAGCGCCCAACGCCACTATCCCCCTCTTGGTCAGGGCACAGATGGCGAATTTTGATGTTCGAAGGATCCTTGTCGACCAGGGAAGTTCGGTCGACATCATGTACGTTCACCTGTTCGGGACTCTCCAGCTCGACGAGAGACATCTGACCACGTATGTCGGTTCATATCTACAGGGGTTCAACGACACCACCACCAGACCATGGGGCTACGTTGAACTGATGGTCACATACGGGCCCGAAGACACTGCTCGCCAAGTGAAGACCCACTTCCTGGCGGTCGAATGTCCATCCCTCTACAACTGCATCCTCGGGAGGACCACCCTGGCCGAACTCACAGCAGTGCCATCAACGGTCCACCTCAAGATGAAGTACTACACGGCCAGGGGACGTGTAGTTATGATGCACAGGGACATAGACGCAGCCAAACGGTGCTTCGACGCTGCAATCAAAGGTATGAGTTCCATCGGCACTAAGCCCAAGACCGGAGTAAAGTCACCCACGGACACCGTACAGAGGCCTTTCCCGCGCGTCAACACGGTCGACCTCGACAGCAGGTTCCTGGGTGAGCACGAAGAGGGCGGAGCAGCAGACCTAGACCTCCAGGCGGAAAACAACGGGAAGCCTCTCTACCCAACGTGCCCCATCCCAGACGGAGACTTCGAGCTCGTCGCCCTCGGGGACGATCCAGACCGTAACGTGAAGATTGGCACCGGGCTCCCCGACCTGGCAAAGAAGCAGCTGAAGGCATGTCTCCAGGAGAACGCTGATCTGTTCGCATGGAGCGCCTCCGAGATGCCTGGCTTTGACCCCGAGGTGGCTTGCCATCAGCTCGCCGTAGATCCGGCCGCTAGGGCCATAGCTCAACGTAGGCGTAGGAAGTCTCCCGAAAAAGCGGAGGCTGCTGAAAAAGATGTAAAAGACCTCCTAGAGGCGAATTTTATTTTGGAGGCCAGGTACACGACCTGGCTGTCCAACGTTGTACTTGTCAAAAAGAATAATGGAAAATGGAGGATGTGTGTTGACTATACTGATTTTAACCGGGCATGCCCGAAAGACTGTTATCCTTTGCCTAACATCGACCAGCTGGTCGACAATTCTGCAGGCTACAAACTATTATCCTTCATGGATGCCTACTCGGGGTACAACCAAATCCCCATGGATAAGGTCGACAAACAGCACACAGCCTTCATGACCGAGTCGGGCAATTATTACTACAACGTAATGCCCTTCAGCCTGAAGAACGCCAGCGCGACCTACCAACGAATGATGAATAAAATTTTCTGGGGAGAAATCGGTGACATGCTCAAGGTTTATATGGACGACACGATTGTCAAATCTGCAGAAGAAGTCGACCACGCCGCGCACCTCAAGAAGGTATCCGACACAGCGAGGAGATGTCGCATGGGGTTCAATCCCGACAAATGTACCTTTTGTGTCCAGGAAGGTAAGTTCCTCGGTTTCTACCTCACAGAGCGAGGAATCGAGGCCAACCCCGACAAGTGTAGGGATTTCTCCGAGATCCCAACTCCGAACTCAAAGAAGTCAATACAATCATTAAACGGGATGCTAACTGCCCTCTCCCGCTTCGTCTCCAAGTCTGCGCAATACGCACTCCCGTTTTTTAAACTTCTTCGACAAAAAGCGACATTTGAATGGAGCGAGGAGTGCGAGCAGGTGCTACTCCACCTAAAACAAGTCCTGTCGCAGCCCCCGGTCCTCTCTCAGCCAAAGAACTGGGAGGCACTCTTCTTGTATCTCACCATCACGAGCGAAGCGGTCAGCGCCGTCCTCATACGGGAAACCCCCGACGGGTAAAAACCGATTTACTTCACGACCAAAGCTCTCCAAGGTCCCGAGCTCAGCTATCAGTAAATCGAGAAAGTCGCCCTCGTCCTCGTCACCGCGGCCAGGAGGCTACGCCATTACTTCCTAGCCCACATTGTCGTCGTAAGAACCGAACAACCTATAAGGCAGCTCCTTGGACGACCAGATATGGCGGGAAGGATGCTCAGGTGGTCACTCGAACTCGCCGAGTTCAACATCCAATATGAGGGAAGGAAGGCCCTGAAGGATCAAGTATTGGCCGACTTTGTGGCGGAGATGACAGTCCCGGAACCTTCAACCAACGAATCCCAAAAGTGGACGATCTATGTCGACGGAGCATCCAGCGCGAAGGGGAGCGGGGCGGGCATTATCCTTGAAGACGAAGAGGGCATCCTGATCGAGGTCTCCCTCGAACTATCCTTCCCGACGTCGAACAATCAGGCAGAGTATGAGGCTTTCCTCGTCGAGCGTCGGTTGGCCGAGGACCTTGGCGCCAAGGAGGTAAAAATCTTCACTGACTCCCAGCTCGTAGCCTCTCAAGTCCGAGGAGAGTATCAGGCCAAGAACGACTGCCTCATCGAATACCTGACCTTGGTAAAGGAAAAGATCAAGAATTTCACCTCCGCGGAAGTGACCCACATCCCCCGCGAGCACAATACCCGAGCAGATGTCTTGTCCAAATTGGTGAGCACAAAGAAGAAAGGCGGAAACAAATCTGTCATACAAGAAGTGCTTTCCCGCCCGAGCATCGACAAACCCATTCCGAAGGCGGACGTGAACGCTATTGGGGACAACAATTGCTAGATGACCCCGGTATACGAGTACCTCACGACAGGCAAATTGCCCGAGGATCCCAAGGAAGCAGGGATGGTCAAGCGGCGAGCATGCTCGTACACTATAGTCGAGGATAAGCTATATCACCGCGGGTTTTTAATCCCCCTCCTCAGATGCGTCGAAGAAACTAGGGTCCCTAGTATACTCCAAGAAATCCACGAGGGGATCAACGCCCAACACCTTGGTGGGCGATCCTTAGCCCGCCAGGCACTTCGGGCAGGGTATTACTGGCCCACCATGCAACAGGATGCCAAGGAACATGTCAAGAAGTGCAATAGATGCCAGAGACACGGGGACATGCACCTCGCCCCTCCTAACAAGCTCAAAACACTGTCCTCCCTGTGGCCGTTTGCGTGGTGGGGAATGGATATCCTCGGACCTTTCGTCATGGGATCGTATCAACACAAATACCTCATCGTCGGGGTGGATTATTTTACGAAGTGGATCAAGGCGGAAGCATTGGCCAAAATCACGGCCTTCAATATACTACGTTTCTACAAGAGGAACATCCTCACCCGATTCGGCGTGCCCCAAGCCATTGTTACCGACAACGGAACACAGTTCACCGACAGGAACTTCCAAGACTTCGTCACCAAACTGGGCACGAAGCAGCACTTCACATCGGTCGAGCATCCTCAAACGAATGGGCAAGCTGAAGCGGCGAATAGAGTAATCCTCCGAGGATTGAAATGTCGATTAGGCGACGCCAAACAACGGTGGGTCGAGGAGCTACACAGCATCCTCTGGGCCTACCGAACAACCCCACATTCCACGACCGGGGAGACCCCCTTTTGTCTGACCTACGGAACAGAAGCAGTGATCCCCGTGGAGATCAGGGAACCCTCAAGGAGGACAGAAGCCCCCCTCGACGGATATGCGAACAACGAAGCCCTGAGAGAAGAGCTCAATTTCGCCGAAGAGACACGGTCGGGCGCTTCTCTCCGAGAAGACTCACTAAAACAAAAAATAACTTTACGATATAATGACAAAGTCATCAAACGTGATTTTTAGGTAGGCACCCTCGTCCTACGAAGGAACCAAAAAGATTCGCGAGAAGGCAAACTGGCCGCGAACTGGGAGGGCCCGTACCGCGTTCGCGCGAAAACGAGGACATGAGCCTACTTTCTCGAAAATCTGCACAGGAAAGAACTTGCTCGACCATGGAACGCTGAGAAGCTTAAACAGTACTACAGTTAAGCACTTCCCGCGACACACTAGCATCGCAGTTACGGGTACGCACTAGGGTACAAGCACGATACCCCTATACAAAACACGATGATCAAGGGCCGCGTTGTGTGTGCGCGAATACTTTTGATCCGACGAGGACACCTTAATCGAGCTCCGTCGTCATTGTACCAATTAGGCAGAACACCCAACTCGCGATGGGAAGTTCACGCCACGAAGCTAAGACCTCGACCGAGCTCTTAGCCTCGTTGAAGGTCGGAATACACCTCCGACCACTCGACCAGCTCTCCACGCGGTCGAGGATTATCGAAGTCGAGCAAGTTCCCAAAACCTCTATTACTTAGACAAAAATAAATAAAGTATGGCAGATACAATAACATCACACATAAGCGAAAACATACAAAAATCACACACAAAAATGCATTAAGCTGGCAGAAGCCCATTATACAGGTATTACAAACAAGTGTAAAAAAGCCCCTGGTACGCAGGCCGGGCATAGGCATCAGAAAAATAAAATGGCTCGCAGGCCAAACAAAACGAGAAAGGAAAAACTTATTCAGAGGGGGCCCCCTCTGGCTACTCGTAGTCGGTTGCTCCTCCACCGACCTCGTCCTCTTGCATCGGCTGCACAATCTGACCGTCGACCACCTCGTAGTCGGGGTCAGCCCCTTCGGTAATGAGGTCGGGGTTGAGAACCCGAAGCTGCTGAACGGCGTTCATGAAACCTATATCAGCCGCTACGAGGTTATCCTGCTCGGCTTCCCGGAGTTTTGCTATCAGCGCTGCCCGCGAAGTCAACAACTTGTCTTCCTCGGTCTCCTCCTCAGCCGGGTGAACAGCTTCTTCCAGCTCCGCGTTCCTCACCAAGAGAAGTTTCCTCTCCTCCTCAGCGTTCCTCAACCTCTCCTCCAACTGCTCTTAAAGCTCGACCCGGGCCTTATTCTGGTTTTTCCAGTCAGCCAGCTACTTGTCCACCTTCTCCATTTCAGCTGAGATGGACCTAAAACTCTCTTGTAGCCTGTTGAGCTCGCCCGCTGGACATGTCTCGTCGTTCAGGACCAAGGTAGCAGCGCAAACCCGCATCACCGCAGACACATCCTCTACCAGTGCCCTTCTCCGAGAGACCCTGTCAACACCCAAGATGGTCTGAACTTCGGGCACACCAACGCATAGGGAATTGTTCCCCATAAAGAAGTTCGGCCTCGAGTGGCAAGGCGGGAGCATAAATTTCACAGTGGGAGGGCTTTCGTTCTCAGTGAGGCCGATGTCCACCTGATCAGCAAGCCGTTGTCTCTTTAGGGAGTTGTGAGTGCTGGGGGAGTCGCTGTCCTGGGGAAAGCCAGAAGAACCCCCGGTTGCCAGAGTAGGACCGGGGACCTGCGATCGAAGCTGCTCGATACATCCTTTACCTCCCTTCTTCGAAAGGCGGGCAACCTTCAACTTTTTGAAGCGCTCCTCAGCAGTCGACATCGTACCTGCAAAGAAAAGAAACGCGTTAACAAATCAAACCTAAAACACAAGGCAAAAGTCAGTCGAGGAAGTCGCTATCACCTAGCAACTCGAGGGCGTCCTCGTCAGAAAACATTTCGAGGAGGGCCCTCGTGTTGATCAACCGGCATTTCGTCAAGATCTTCCCGTCATCACCCCGGATGAACTCCCCGTTCGACGTCACGAGCTTGGCCTTGTTAAACCATTGACGAAGGCGACTATTTTCTCATACGCCAGACGATCCCCCTCGCCAAGTCGGCCAGGGCTGACAATGTAGTTGTCCGTCCCCTTTTTGAAATGTTCTTCCGTCCAGAACAAGGGGAATCTCGGTTCAATGACCTCCTCCTTCTGCCCGTCCACTTCGCGGGAAACCCGGTGGTACACCGAATTCACAGCCTCGAGCGTGACCGACTTCACGATGTAATACCGATATTTAAAGTCTCGAACAAAATCCAGGTAGGTGTGGAAGAGGTTACTCACTTGTTTAAAAAATACCCAGCCGTGTCTGCCGTCAGAGGCCTGTCGTTGGAGGTGGAAGATACAAAAGAAAAGAGGCACGGTTTCCCTGATCTGGAAATATTTACAAACGAGCTCGAAGGCTCGGATAAAAGCAAGGGAGTTAGGATGGAGCTGCGAGGGCGCCAGGCGCAGCCAAACCAACACCGCCTGTTGGAAATCCGTAAAGGGCAAATGCCACCCCGCTTGGTCAAACATGAATTCATAAAGAGGAAACCTCATCCCTCGATATATCGAATAGATGCGATGATGTGCCAGAGGCCGGAACACCTTCCACGACTTCGGGGAGCCCACCAGGCGGTGTTCGACTGCACAAAAAATATCATCTTCGTCCCCGTCACGAACTGGGAGATCATGTTTAACGGCTCATGGCTAACCCACTCTGCAAGGGGACGCTCCTCGGTGTTGGTGATCGGCGCCATTGGAGAGTCGGGCTGATCGTCGACGTCTAATGATCCCATGGCCACAGACACGAATAAAGCTTCCATGTACCTGAAAAGCAGAAGGAAACGGTGAATTCGATGATCCATATCAAATTCACCCCTCCACCGCTGTTCAAGTGAAAGGGCGAAGAAGGAGCGTCGGGATCCTGAGACTGTCGTACTCGCCCACGTCCCCTTTACAACCGACGAGCATCCCCGTGACCATCCTCAGGTCACCGGTGTGCCACTTTGGGAGGGATCCCTCCTCGGGACATTCTTCTTGTCCCCGGGGTGTTCATCCCTTCTCCCCGCGAGATTCAACAAAGAAATTAAGAAATTCTGCCATTTTCGCTGGAGATTTCGTGATTCCCATGAGAACTTCATTAGTTCACTATGAAACCACCATATAAATGCAAAAGAAAGGAGAAAGATCGAGAAACTTACTTGAAACATAGTTCCGGTAGGGTTCCGATACGGCGGTTTGTGGTGGCTTGCAGCGGAGACGATGGCAGTGAGAGAAGAAGAAAGAGAGTCTAAGCAGAGAGAGTGAAAACGTGCAAATGACACGGGCTCACCCCTATTTATAAGGGCCTCATGAGACTTAAGAGTTCCCTAGGCAATCGATTGCACTACCCTAGCATAGCCGCCCTAGGTAATGATGGGGTGTGACACATGGCGCACGTTTCCCCACGCGCGTCTTTTCATTCCCCAACATGTGTCCTTCCATTCGCCTCACTTCAGACTTCTCATATCCCCGACATCGCCCAGCCGCAGCCAGTGTAGCGCAAACAGATTGATTTGCTTCTGCCCGGTTGAGCAACCGCTCCTCGTTTAGGATCCCTTCCCCGACGGGGTACATCCTCGACATAGTACTGGCCCTTAAGTCATTACTCTGACATCTCAGAGCAACGACTTGGGGGGCTCCTGTTCTGGATTGGGCCAGCGCCTGCCCTACTGTCGGGAAGGCCCAAGCCCAATGACCAGCGAAGGCCCAACGAGGCCTAAATTCACCTCCGTGTCGGGCACGTACCAATCTCCTTGGAAGTCGGGCACGCGATGTAAAATGACCGTCGAGCAGAGGCACATAGCACCTCTCCTCGACACCCACGTGCTCCTTTCCGTGAGGACACGTTCTCTTGTAACTTCCCACTCCCGAAGGAATCGATCTGCCCTACTTCCGGAGATTCAGGGACCGTTACACCAGGGCGAAGACCACATGCTGGTCTTCAATATGCCACATAACCCCTGATAGTTACTTGGATTGGGCCTTGCAATCCAGCCCAGCGCAAGTAACCGTTGGCCCCCGCGCTGGGGGCTCTCTATAAACACCCTCTCACTTGAGAGGGTCAAGTTACGAAACATTCTAAACTCACTTCACTGTATTTACTTTTCTCTGACCTTACCTGACTTAAGCGTCGGAGTACCTTGCAGGTACACCCCCCCCCCCCCCCCCGCTGTATCATCATCACTAGAGCTGAAGTCCATACGACGTTGCTGGCCACTGTCTAACTGTCTGATCCAGGTACGATCACTTGTTATGCTTATACTTGTTATGTTCAATACTTGTTATGCTTATACTTGTCTTATGTTCAAAACTGATTGCATATGGATTATTACCTGCCATAGATGAACTGCTACCTAGAGTTGATCAAAGATTTTGTGTCAGACATCTATATAACAATTTTAGGAAAAGATATCCTGGCAAGATCTTGAAGGAAATCATTTGGAAGGCAGCAAAGTCAACATACTATCAAGCCTGGGAAAGAGAGATGAAAGGAATGAAAGATGTCAATGTAGAGGCCTACAAGCACATGATGAGCACCCCACCTAGATTCTGGAGTAGATCATATTTCAAGACATATAACAAATGTGATACTGTTCTAAAAAACATGTCTGAGGTATTTAATAGTGTAATCCTGGATTCTAGAGCCAAGCCATTGATTACCATGGTGGAAGAAATAAAGACATACATGATGGAGAGATGGGCAACAAACAGGTTGAGATTTCAGAACATGGAAGATGTTGAAGTGTTACCAAACATAAAAAGGAAAATTGAGAAAACCAGCTCATACACAAACCTCTGGCTTATCAGGTAAGATACATGAACTTAACCTAAGCTTAATATTATGTCTAATGAAGTTTTTCAAAAAACAATGTCTGATGACCATGTGTTCATGTTTTAGGATGTCTGATGAGCATATATTTGAGTTGAGGCACCTTGAAAACCAAGCTGACAAGTTTTCAGTAGATTTGAAGGGGCATAGTTGTTCATGCAGAAGATGGAAACTTACAGGCTTACCTTGTGTTCATGAACTGTCATCTATGAAGAGTAGGAACTACAGAATTGATGACTACATTCCAGATTATTACAGAAAGGCAAGATATATGGAAGTGTATAAACATGTTATTTTTCCAGTTAATGGGTCTAATCTTTGGGTAAGGACTGAGTATCCTGATGTGCTGCCACCCAAGTATAGGAAGATGCCTGGAAGGCCAAAAAAGAGAAGGGATTTAGAGCAGGGTGAGATAAATGGTTCAGACAAAAAAATGAGAAGGATTGGTTTCAATGTTAGGTGTAGCAGATGTAAGAAACCAGGTAACAACAAGCTTACTTGCAAGGTGACCCCATCTAGCCAGCAGGCCTCACAACAGCCATCTCAGCAGGAATCCCAACAACCATCAACACAAGTTTCACAAAGAGTCACTCATGAATCTCAGCAGCCATCCCAACAACCATCAACACAAGTTTCACAAGGAGTCACTCATGAATCTCAGTAGCCATCCCAAGCATCTCAAGCATCTCATGGAATGGCAGCAAAACAACCAATTAAGAAGGGCCAATCATCTACTTCAGCATCTCATGGAAGGCCCAAGAAGTTACCTATCAGAAGGCAAACTAAGCCTTTCATACCACCAAGACCTACCACAAGACTGACTGCAGCTAAGACTGCTGTTGGGCCAACAACAAGGAGATCCACACCTACTAAGAGATCAACTATCGGGCAAACTTGGAAAATTTAGTTTAAGTCTATGGAATTTTGTGTTCACTTTGTTAGTTTAAGTTTGAACCTTTACCACTTTGTTAGTTTTTGTCTGTTATCTGTCACAAGCTATGACTTGTGTATTTTGGGTATGACTTATGTATTTTGGTTGTCACTTATGCATTTTGGGTGTCACTTAGGTATTTTGGGTATGACATATGTAATCTGACACAAGCTATAACTATGTATTTTGGCTATGACTTATGGTTTCAATGTTATCACTATGTATTTTGCTTATGACTTATGTAATCTGACTTATTTACAAATGATACAACAAATTGTAACAACTGCTACAAATTGTAATAACTGATACAACAAATTGTAACAACAACAACAAATTATAACAACTGTTATAAACAAATGCAAACAAATTATACAACAACTGTTATAAACAATGCTTATAGATCAAACTTATAGTAACAACTGTTATAAACAATGCTTATAGAACCAGCTTATAAACAAATGCAAACAAATAATACAACAAATTCCAAAAATTACTTGTCTATTCATTTCAAATGGTACATACTTATAGAACCCACTAATACAAATCTAATACTTGTCTATTCATTTCAACATGAACAAACTGGTACAAACTGATACAAATCAAAGTGTTTCCCTAATTCATTCTAAAAATTACTACAATTATAATCATAAACAACATCAAATTCCAAAGTTTTTTCCACTTCATAATGTTCTTCATTTCCCTTTCAAGATTCATCATTTGTTGCCCAAGTTCTTCATTCACCATTTTTCCTTCTGCAACTTCCTTTGACAACTTTTCAACTCAATCCATCCAAAACTGCTCATTTTCATCTCCAACATCTTCATAAAACCAACCAAAGTACCCACACCCAGCTTGCATAGATCTCTAAAAAATTCATAGGCTACAAATTAATTAGTTGCAGCAACATTTGTTTTCCAAATTACAAACATCAAATTTACATGAAATATACCTTATAATTAGGACTACTGATAACGCGAAATTATATCGTTTATTTGGCTTGACCTACATGAATTTTAGTTATGATTTATTTTATTTTATTTGACTATTGCTTCGATTTATGTCTCATTTATTATGTTTTCAGGTACCTTGGATTTAATCAGATTAATTCACGAAAGAAGAGAAAAGAGAAGGAAATAAGGCATTTAACAGCAAAAACCAAATTCTGCATTCTGGAAGCGTTACGACCGTAACATAGGCATGGAGACCGTCACAAGCTAAAAGCTATGACGCTCGTCACAGGTCCATGGCGACCGGCACAAGGGAAATTCTCAGAATCCAATTTTAAACTACATGGACTTCTCAACGGGTATCAACTAGACCAAAACCACATTCAGCCAGTCAAGGAAGTGCTTCAGATATTTTCGGCCACAACTTCTCCAACTTCCCATTATCTCCACTACTTCTCCAATGCCCCATTATCTCCACTACTTTTCACATGAATTCTGAAGTAACTTCCAACCTGTTATCACTATATATAGGACCTATCATTTAGTTTCAAGGGGATCCAAGTTTTGGGCACGAAAGCGCTGTTCGTAGTTTTAGGCAGAAAATTACAATTGTAAAAGGAGTATTTTCTCACATCGATGAATTACTCCCTCATTAGTTTTTAGGCCTGTAATCTGTGTAACTGCTTGGATCAACAATCTTGCCATCATTTTATTGAAGTTATTTCCAGTTTCGTTTAATTCTAGTCTCCATTTATTTTATCGTATTTACAGGTTCTTTATTTTATCGCTTTATTATTATTATTATTATTGTTATTGCATTTCATAATTCTTTAAGCATGCTGTCATTGATTATATTTACCATGTTTATGTTGTTTTCATTTAATTCCATGTTTGGCTAAATAGTTTAGAGTCCGGCGTATGAGGACCGTCGTTACCGACGGGACTCGGTAGAAAATAATAGGTGCGAACTTATGATTAAAATCTTGTTTTGGTTTTAATTTCCAAGTCTAATTTAAATGGCTTTGTCACGAGAGTGAGAGGTGATTTAACACGATTTTGTCACGAGAGTGAGAAATTAATTAAGGTTAGAGCCGACACTGCGAGAGCGTGGGGGTCGAACCGGATAGTGGAAACTAGGCAACATATCTAAATACAGCGAGAGTGCTTTAGACACGTTTAGGATATTATTGGCTTTCAAAATATATTTCCTAGTTACCGGGCGAGCGAGAGCAAAATCTTAGGATTAAGGAACATGATTTTAGTTAATACCGCGAGAGCGTGAGGCAGAGTTTTTAAGTAGGTATATTCTACGGAACTAAATTATATTTGTAATTAGTACCCGAATTCTACAAAGTCCTTTAGGAATGCAGAATCCATATTCCGGCCTCTCTTTATTATCATATTTTCTTCGTTTTATTTTAGCGCTAGTTTTAGTTTCCCTTTGATCGAATATCATTATCCTTAGCTTTACATCGCAGCAATAGATAATGGTAGGTTGACATTGGTCTCTGTGGGTTCGACAATATTTTATATTACTTCGATAAATCTGTGCACTTGCGGGCGCATCAAGTTTTTGACGCCATTGCCGGGGACCAATAGTTAATATTGTTATTCCGTTGTTGCACCGTATAGACTAAGGCACTCATTACTATGTATCACCCAAATTTTTTCTACAATCACCACTCCCAGTATTTCAAGGAATCACAAGAATCCCATAATTCCAACCTCGAAATACAAATGGAGAATTTCAATGCATCACTAACTCATTCTCACCAAAATTACCTCTGCAACTACCAATCCCAACATTTTGTGGAGTCGCAAGAATCACATAATTCCAACCTTGAAATATTAATGCAAGATTTCAATGTGACACTGACTCACTCCCAATATCTCGAGGCACCGCAACCAAATTTTCCCTATGATTACCACTCCCAATATTTTGAGGAACCACAAGAATCCGTCAATTCCAACCTCGAAAGATTAATGAAGGATTTCATTGAAACAACAACTAATTCTAGGTTAGAATCTATGATGGAGCACTTTGTGGAGACACAAACTCTCCAGAATGACGAGCTTAGAAGACAACATCTCGATACTTATGAAACCCTTAGGCAGATAAACACTATGGTCAAGTCCCTTGCGACTCACACTGAGGCATTGGAGACTCAAATCTCCCTGCTTGCACAGACGCCTATAGGACCCTCCCTTGAGGAGCATGTGGATGTTGTAGTGACCAGTAGCGGAAGACAAATTGAGAATCCCGAGGAGAGTGATGATGAGGTTGAGGAGAGTAATAATGAAGTTGAGGAGAGTTCTGGTGAGAAGAGAGTAGAGATTAAGAAAATTCCATCGACACCATCCGAAAGGGAGGTTATCAAAGAGGTAGCGAACGAAGCACCTAATGTCGTTCCTCCTCTATATACCCCACCAATTCCTTTCTCGCAAAGGTTTGTGGAAGCTAAGGTAGAATCTCAATCCAAAATGTATGCGGAGGTATTGGAAAATATCCACACCGATGCATCTTTGTTTGAGGTCATGCATATAAAGAGAAAATTCGAGGACCATGAAACTAGGGATATCATTACTGCTAAGAGGGTAAGGTTAGAATTTGAGATGGTGGATGAGATAACTAAGCCCAAACTTGAAAAACTAATACTTAGGATAGATCCAGAACCACCACCACAAGTTCAAAAGAATGAGCCGCCCCACAGAAGGAAGAAAGGAAAAGGTGAGGGATATGTGAGATGTCTTGATTCTAGCCTTCACACTCTTTGGGAAATCCGAAACCGATACCTTGATGCCGAGGGACGAACTGTTTATTATGTCTTGTGTGTTTCAGTCCAGGCCTGTTAATGGAGCTACTTTCATGTTCGACAACCTTTTTAGGATTGCTCGCGCTGATCGCGGTCCCATTTTGATAGGTGGACTTGTAACACATATAGCTGTCGCCATGGGATTTCGGAGACGTCTTTCCCAAGTGAACCCTCTAGGAGGATATAGGCCAATGAATATCTCATTTTGCTTTAATAGGAGTCTGATTAAAAACCTTGGACCTCACCATTTTCAACTCCTTATTAATAATGAGGTTGTACCACATTTCACCCTGCCGGACCATGAACGAACAAGTGTACACAACCGTCATAATTAGTTGTATAATTTAGACGGTTCGCAAGTAGAGAATGAACCGGAGGACCTAAGTGATGATCTTGAAATTGACCCAAAAACGCCTCCGCACTATTATGACTTTCCTGATAACCCAGCTAATGACACCAAAGACACCCCTCCTGCTAACATTGAAGCCACTTTAGAAGCCTTTAGAACTGAGATAACTAGCATGCGAGAAGAGCTCATCAATATTCGTCTCGATGTCGTTGGATTAATGGACACAACTTTTGAGCAAACGGACCACATGAACCAACTCTTGGAGACTCTGAGACGCCAAATTGGCTAATTTTATTTCTTTTAACATTTGCTGCTTTTGAATTTATTTTTTTTATTTCAAGTTTTCAATGTACGGGATTTAAATTGAATTACTTCTGCTTCAGAATTTGTGTTTCCGCTACCGCTGCATCTGGATCTTGTTTTATTGGTTTAATAATGGAATTTTTCAAATGTTCCTGGTATTAATTATTTATCATTTTGCATTTTACTGGTATATGAATTTTCTGTCAGGTCTATGCTGTGTTTGCAGCCATTACCGTATTGCCATTAATTATCACTTTGACTGAGGTTGTTGTTATCATAAATATCAAATTGCTATACTAGCTGTATCATCTGTCATGGTTTTTCATTTTGTGATTTATTGCCTTCGTAAAACAAAAGCCACGCTTGGTCTTGGTCAAAAAGAAAAAACTTGATCGCGTGACTTTATGAGTCTAACGGGGTTACTAACTGCAAGCGCACAGTCTATCGCGTAGTTTTAAAAAGATATCGATCCCACAGGGACTGATAATCAAACTAGTGCTATCTGAATGTTACTATGTTTAGCTAAGGCTAATCGTTCTAAGGAAATTATGGGCGACATAAATTAAATCTAAGAATGCTAAACTTTTAATAAGAATAATTAATAACGAGATATCAGTATGTAACGCATTAATCGTTGGGAATTTAATAAGTCATCGATGTAGGTTTAAGTGCCAAATTACTTTTCAGTAGAAAATACCCATTTAAAAGACCTTATCTCACACTCTCGTGTTTATTGATTCAGACTATACTGTTAAATCAGAAGGAGCGCTCTCGCTGTATCATTTGCATTTAAAAATACTTTTTGAAAATAAATAAGTCCTAATTGATTCTAAAGTGCATCCGCTATATTTAAAATCAATGCCTAGTTTCAGCTATCTGATTAAACTCTCAAACTCTCGTTTATCTTGACCTTAACCTTAAATACCTTTTTACTTTCGTAAGAAAAGCTCATCGATTAAAAATAAGAAACCAAAGCCTAAAAACTAATTTGTAAAAGTTAACACCGATTATTATTTAATTCCATCTGATTAAATTGTTTACATACTGATACCAATTAATCTAGCCAGACATGGTTGGAAAAGTAAACATGCTAACACAGTATAAATTACTAATACTAATCATGCTGCAAAAAATGATAAATAAAAGCATATAAATAAAACCTGGAAACCGAAATTTACTTGAAGTTAAATCTGGTTACAAACTTTAAGGATGATGGCAAGCTTGGAACGGTTACAAGATAATACAATAGAAAAATGCAGAACGGAAAAGAAATTATTCTTTTGCTGGAAAAAATTTGAAAACTGAATAACTAAAAGCTCTGGTAAAAATTCGCCGACCCTCTCAATGGAGATTTTCTATTTCTTTTATACTCCCCCTGGCAGTGGCAGTTGAGCAAAAATATTGCGTTGCATGGCATGAAAATAGCTTGGAGGGAGACCGGGAGAACGTTGAGAAAACCTAGAAAATGTAGGGAAAGTGGGAGGTTATTTTTCCCTAGAAAATAGGTGGCTTGCGCCACCTCCCCTCTCACATTCCCAATGGCGGGTGCCATGTATGGTAAAGGTGGTGGGCTCCACCTCCCTTGTGGCTTGCGCCACATTGTGTGATGGTGGGCCCCACCGCTTTATAATTTTTTTCATTTTCTTTTCTCTTTTTTCTTTCCTTCCTCTTTCTCTCTCTTCATTTTCTTTTCTCTTCATTTCTTTCCTTCCCATTTCCCTCAATAAATCTTTATTTTTCGTTAAATTCCGGTTCGACTCGAGTGCCTGAAAAACATAAACAAATATGGGTAAAATAAAGCGTAAATCGGGCAAAAGCAAATAAAACATAGTATAAATTCCTGCATGTCAAGTCAAATACACGATATAATTCCGCGTTATCAAACTCCCCCATACTTGAACCTTTGCTTGTCCTCAAGCAAATAAGATACTTTAGGCACGGGTTCGAAACTGACATTTATTCAAGTAAAGCTTTAGTAAAAAAGATAGGTACTGAATATCAATAGTAAGGATACCGTAGTGACATATTTTCAAAAACTCATATCTTATGCAAACGAATCCGAATCATGTTATTACAACTCGACCAATACTTTTTCGCATCTCTCTTTCATTCTAGTGCAATCACATTAAGCCCTTTATCCCTGCACACCCATGGTAAGTAAACCTGTTAGTGTTCATTGATCCCATTTTTCAAGTTTCTTTGGAGTTGCCCTTTTTTTTTTCTTTTAATTTCGAATTTCAAGAGTCCGTTCCGTTGGGCTAAATGGTCGGGTAAGGACCACCTAACTTAGAAGGAACATATCTTTAGTTCGCTTTTGGCATTAAATTCATAAATTTTTTGGTTTTTGAGATCAAACATAAATTTGCATCGGCTTATCACTTAGGTTGTGCTTTAGGATGGTGCTGACTGCTGGTATAAACTACTTAAGAGGTTGGTGTTGGCATAATAAGTAGACAAATTCATTTGCATAATCAAATTCTAACTTAGCCTGATAGGCTTTTAAAGTGCCCTGTCATGTATCAAACCAAAATAAATTTTTGTTATGGCTAAAGAAAGTTGGGAGAATCAAAGTAATAGCAGAAACTATGTGTAGAGACTCGACAATACATGAATTTATTTTATTGAATACTAGAGAAAACTAAGCATAAAAATTTTAAATTTACCTAGAAAAACAGTAAATAACTAAAACAGTTAATTAAAGGCGATAAAACTTCCTCCCCAACACTTAAATTGAGCATTGTCCCCAACGCAACAACGTAATGTAGAAAAGGAAGGAGAAACCTGGAAAATCGGGCTACTGGCAGCCTCTTCCTCGAGTTCGTGGTCCCCTGACATTTCTGGTTTGTTGCTCTGAAGTACCCAGATCTGGATATTGATCATGTGCTTGAACGGACATACCGGCCATCCCTTGGATCAGCTCTGCCATGTTGTTCTGGCCTTACTGCATTTGCTGTATAATCTGGATCATCTCCGCTTGTTGAGTGTACATCTGGTTCTGCTGAGCCATCATTTGAGCTTGCTGAGTCACGATGCTTTGTATTCTTTGGTCACGGATAGTGTTTGCTTTGCTCTGCCTCATCATCTCAGCATATATATTATCAAGAGTTTCAGATGACTCTTCGTCTCGTCTTCTAGGAATACGCCTCGATGAGGTACCTGCAACAAAATCAGAGGAGGATGGTGTGGTGTGTGCTTGTGTGTCAATTCCGTCCCCGCCAGCAGCAACATTCTCAGGAATGTGCATGGGGTCTGGGTTATCAGTATAACAGTAGTTTTCCTCTCGCCGCACATCTGTGCGACTCGGGTTAGGAAGTATAAAACGTGGGAAAAATTTATTGTCAATCAGTAGATCATACCTACCATCTTCTCTTTTCTTAACCAATTTTATACGTTCCGTCATTTTTAAATCGATGGTAAGAGAAGGAAGTGGTGTTAAGGATGCGAAATGAGCATCGAGCTCAAGGGCTCGAGCTATAGTTGTTATTAAACCGCCGAATGTGATAGCGCCTTTGTTCGAGGCGGTTATGGAGCACATATGATTAAGCATGAATGGGACATGGTTTATTCGGCGGTCTGCAAAGGCGTTAAGTAAATAGAAAAATTCCTTCTCATTCACTTTGTTAGAATTAGACCGGCCGAAAATTGTAGTAGCCAATAGTTGGCGAAAATATCTAAAAGTCGGGTTTTGAATGAGAGTGGCTTTGTTGTCTTCACAACTTCGTGTATGAGTACCTGTTAGGCCTCTCCAAAGACACTTGTAACTGTTAACCCACTGAGATCCACTCGAGATACTACACTGCACATCGTTTCCTACTGGAAAATTAAGTTTAGCAGCCAGTTCATCAAAAGTGAATTGAAATTCAGTATTAAACATTCTAAACTGGACTGTCCCTTCTAGGTCAAAAATAATTGAGCTAAGAAATTCTAAGGTAAGTGGGACATAGACAGGGTCTCTATTAGACAAAAAATATTTCAAATTTACTCGTTCTAATAAAAAGTCTACGCTTTCAGTAAGTCCTAAAACTTCTAAACAAGTAGCGTCTGCATACCTTGTTGGCTCGATCTCGCGTTGTATAAGTGACTGGAGAAGAGTAGCTTGGTCTTGATCTCTACAAAGTATTTTATACCCCTGTGCTTGTGGTACTATTTCCATTTTGCTGGTAGCAACTACACACTCACAACTTAAATTTGCAAAATAATACTAACTGAATATAATTGTGTGAGTGAGTGAGAGTGAAGAGGTATTAGTATTTATAAATGAAGAAGGTAATTTTTTTAATTCGGGTAGTTGAGGTGGGTGGTGGTCAAAGGAGGATTTTGGGAAGGGATAAGTGTCCCACATGCATGTAATAGGTGGCGGGGGCCACAAGGAAAGGTGTGGCGGAAGCCACATTTTGTTGAAGTGGCGGGAGCCACAAATAATAAAGTGGCGCGAGCCACTAAGTGATAGGTGGCGGGAGCCACCTGCTCCTTGTTCCAAGAGTGGCGCAGGCCACTTACAAGTGGAAGCCACATGGATAATTTACTTTACTCTTTCCTCTGCATGTGATACGATTGGACCACAAAAATTATGCATGAAAACTCATTGCACCACATGATATT
Source organism: Lathyrus tuberosus (assembly GCA_022829125.1). Classification (NCBI taxonomy): domain Eukaryota; kingdom Viridiplantae; phylum Streptophyta; class Magnoliopsida; order Fabales; family Fabaceae; genus Lathyrus; species Lathyrus tuberosus. The sequence continues at coordinate 2,590,633 of JALAZF010000446.1, forward strand.
TGTCACTCTTCTTTTTGACCAGTTTACGAAAACAAAATACAACATATATACAGTAAATTATATAGCAGTGTCAGTATGCCCTTGTACTGTATCAGTCAATAAAAATTTGAATAGAAATTAAATGAAGCTGGAACGAGAAAGAAAAAAAGTGGAAATTAAAACTAAAATTAAAACCAATTAAAACCAAAATACATTAAATTTAAATCCAAATCCAAATGAAAAAAATTGTCCAAACTGATAATTGTAAGCAACAGTTGAAAGTTAAAGTTATGGAAACGAAAGATACGAAAAGCTAAATAAAAAATTCTCTTCCTTCTCCCGCACTTAAAACTAACAGTGTCCACACTGTTAAAGTGTTGGAGTCTGGATGCTATAAAATATGCTCTCCTAGCCACTTTGATTTGGATTGTTAGCAATTCCTCTAGAAAATAGTTGTTGATGAAAATGATCCAGTTGTTCCACTACGATATCCATAAATCCATGAAACTCAGTGCGAATAGTGGTGAAGTAGCCTTGAAGGCTACTCACTCGGTTCTCTAAGGCGGTAATGGCAGCGGTGTAATCAATGGGTGGAGGAGGAGCTACAATAGGTGTGTGAGATTCAGCATCAAAAACATAGTCTTCATAATGGTCATAAATCTGTGGAGTCTCAGGAGGTGATGGTGGGGCGTTATTTGGGTCGGTCAGGTCATACCGCCAGTTATTTCTGTTATGCACACTGGTGCGCTCATGGTTTGGCAGAGTGAACAGACGAACTACCTCATTGTCAATTAAATAATCAAAGGTGTCAGGTCCCATATTTCCTATGAATCGTCAGTTAAAACATAAATTAATGTTCATAGGCCGGATTGGACCAAGGGAGTTTAGCCTAATCAAAGTTTGTCTTAGTCCTATGGCGTTTGCTATCATGGTGACTAAACCCCCTACTGTTATTGGTGCACGAGCATCCAGTACAAGACTCACAAAATTAGTTATCATAAAGGTAGCAGCATTTACTGGGCGGCCCTGGGAAGCACAGTACAAAATATAAAGTTCAGTCCTGGATACAAAGGTATCATTTTCTTCCTTACCGAAAATGGTATGGGCGAGGATTTGTGAAAATACCGGATGGTTGGGTTGTGGATACTCTCAGAAAACATGCCAAATGGTTCAGGATTATAATTACCAGTTATGTTACCCCAAAAGTAGTTCAGGTCGAGGTCAAGGTGCAATTCTTCTTGGACTGTGGTAACCACATCAGGTCCACTAGGAAATCCTAGGAGTTCAGCAAGTTCTCTATGGTTATAGGTATAGTCATTACCAAACAACCTAAAGGTAACCAGTCCGCTATGAAAACCATACCCATGGTTAGGTATGTGAGTAAGGGAGCTAAGGAACTCAAGTGTCAGCCTACGATAAGAAGTAAAACTTCTTTTGATAGCAGCAGTCTCCCACCCCAATTGGCTAAACAGAAACATAACACTATCCCTGATACCTAACCTAGTCATGGTAGGTCCATCATAGTAAATGGTCAAAGCCATATCACTCTGAGCTAACATCTCAAATCTCCTCCTCTGAGTTCTGCCTCTAAAAACAATGTCCATGTAATCTACTTGTTGCATCTTGAATGTTAGTTACTAACTAAGCTAAGTTAGCCTGTAAGTAAGCAGATAGTTGTGCAAAGTTAGTAATGAACATGTAAATTATGGCATCAAGAAATGGGGAGAAGGAGAGGAAACAAAAAAAAAAACTAAAATGCAATAAAAGGTAAGAACTAAACAAGGAATTAAAATAAAATAAAATACAATAAAATAAAGAATTAAAATTAAAAATACGTGGGTTGCCTCCCACCAAGCGATGTTTTTAATGTCTTAAGCCTGACATAGTTCTAGTGCAATGTCAGTTTCCAGAATGAACGGGCTGCTCTAGGAGCTTTAGACTAGCTGAGTAATCTCTATTATCTATGCAATAATAGTGTTTTAAATGCTGTCCGTTTACTATAAATGGTTGACTAGATCTACTTTTTATTTCTACGGCACCACTTGGGAAAACCTTATTTATTATGAAGGGACCTGACCACCTAGACCTAAGTTTTCCTGGAAAGAGTTTAAGGCGTGAATTAAATAGTAGTACTACGTCACCTTCATTAAATTCTTTTCGAGAAATACGCTTGTCATGCCATTTTTTAGTTCTTTCTTTATATATCCTAGCATTCTCGTATGCGTCTAGTCGAAGTTCTTCTAGTTCGTGAATGTCTAAGATTCTTTTCTCACCTGCGGCAGTATGGTTTAAGTTGAGGGTCTTAATGGCCCAGTAGGCCTTATGCTCTAATTCTACAGGTAGATGGCATTATTTTCTGTAAACTAACTTAAAAGGTGTGGTTCCTATTGGGGTCTTATAAGATGTCCTATATGCCCATAGAGCTTCGTGTAATTTTGATGACCAGTCTTTCCTAGAGGTTCCAACCGTCTTTTCTAAGATTTGTTTGATTTCTCTATTCGAGACTTCGACTTGTCCACTTGTTTGTGGATGATATGGTGTTGCTACACTGTGTCAGACTCCATACTTCAGTAGAAGTTTTTCAAATATCTTTGATATAAAATGGGAGCCTCCGTCACTGATGACAAGTCTGGGCACACCGAATCTAGGGAAGATTATGTTCTTGAAAAGCTTAATTACTACTCGTGCGTCATTCGTTGGAGAAGCTACAACCTCGATCCATTTTGAAACATAATCAACAGCAACGAGTATATACTTATTACCAAAAGAAGATGGGAATGGCCCATGAAATCAATCCCCCATACATCAAAGACTTCCACTTCTAAGATACCCTTTTGTGGCATTTCATCGCGTCTAGAGATGTTACCAGTGCGTTGGCACCGGTCGCAGTTTAAGATCGCGATATGGACATCTTTCCATAGATTAGGCCAGAATAGGCCAGATTGTAAGATCTTAGCGCAAGTCTTTGAAGTGCTTGCGTGTCCGCCATAAGGAGCAGAATGACAATGTGAGATTATGTTTTCTATTTCATCTTCGGGAACACATCGACGGAAAATTCCATCGGAACCTCTCTTAAAAAGCAGAGGCTCATCCCAATAATATTGTTTAAGGTCATGAAAGAATTTCTTCTTTTGTTGGTAAGTTAGATCTGGTGGAAGTACCCCGACAGCTAAGTAGTTAACAAAGTCAGCATACCATGGTAGTGTCGTATTTGTTTGAATTTCTTCCACTAATTCCTTCGCTTCGGTATCGTTCAAGGTTAGTTCAGACATATTGCTTTCCAATTGGGCTATGAGTCGCTCATATGGGAAATCATCATTAATAGGCACTTGCTCAGGCTTAATACCTTCTATTCTTGATAAATGGTCTGTAACTACATTTTCGGTGCCTTTTTTTTATCTTTTATCTCTAAATCGAATTCCTGTAAGAGTAGGATCCATCTTAAAAGTCTTGGTTTGGCATCTTTCTTACTTAACAGGTATCTAATTGCGGCATGATCGGTATAGATAATTATTTCCGCTCCTACCAAGTAAGAACGAAATTTATCCAAAGCGAACACGACAGCTAGGAGTTCTTTTTCAGTGGTGGCGTAGTTCATTTGAGCAGGATCTAAGGTTCTACTTGCGTAGTAAATTGCATGGAGCTTTCTATCCTTTCTTTGTCCTAAGACTGCGCCTACGGCATAGTCACTCGCATCACACATGATTTCAAATGGTAATCTCCAATCAGGTGGTTGCATGATAGGTGCGGTAATGAGATCCATTTATAATTGTTCAAACGCTTTTAAACATTTTTCATCGAAGATAAATTCAGCGTCTTTCATTAATAAACCGGTCAGTGGTTTGGTAATTTTCGAGAAATCTTTTATAAATCGTCGGTAGAAACCGGGGTGTCCTAAGAAACTTCGTATTTCTCGTACGGTTTTCGGAGGTTGAAGATTTTCTATAATCTCTATCTTGGCTTTATCAACTTCAACCCCTTTATCAGATACTACGTGTCCAAGTACGATTCCTTGATTTACCATGAAATGGCATTTCTCCCAGTTTAATACGAGATTGACTTTCACACATCTTTCAAGTACCATTTCTAGGTTCGATAGACATCCTTCAAAACTCTGCCCACAAACAGAAAAATCGTCCATAAACACTTCCATAATGTCGTCTATAAAATCAGCGAAAATTGACATCATGCATCTTTGGAATGTTGCGGGAGCGTTACATAGTCTAAACGGCATTCGTCGATAAGAAAATGTACCATAGGGACATGTGAAAGTTTTCTTTTCTTGGTCATCAGGATGAATAAGGATCTGGAAGAATCCTGAATAACCGTCTAAATAGCAGAAGTAAGAATGTTTTACCAATCGTTCCAACATTTGGTCAATGAATGGTAATGGGAAATGATCTTTACGAGTAGCTTTGTTCAATTTTCTATAATCGATACACATTCTACTTCCAGTTACAACTCTTTGTGTTATAGATTCGCCTTTGGAGTTCTTAACAACTGTAACACCTCCCTTCTTTGGTACGACATGTACTGGGCTAACCCATTTACTGTCTGATATCGGGTATATAATTCCTGCTTCTAAAAGCTTTTTCACTTCATCCTTGACTACAGTACTTAAGATTGGATTAATCCTTCTCTGGTGTTCTCTAGAGGTCTTACAGTCTTCCTCTAGCATAATGCGATGCATATAGATAGAAGGACTTATCCCTTTAAGGTCAGCGATGTTGTAGCCTAACGCGGTTGGGTATTTTCTTAAGACATCTAAAAGTTTCTTAGTTTCGGTTTGTCCTAAGTCTGCGTTGACTATTACAGGTCGTTCGAGTTCTGTGTCTAGGAATTCATATCTTAAGCTATTGGGTAGTGTTTTCAATTCTAAAGCTGGTTTCTTTGGACAAGGAAGATGATCAGGTGTAAGTGCTAAACATTCGCTTAGGCTATCATCTTGGTATGGTTCACGCCAATTATCATCTTCAAAAATTGGAGGTATTGGAATTTTTATAATATCTGAGTATGTGGTCGGTTCCATCTCCAACTCTCTTACGCACTCATCTATGACATCTAATAGATAACATGTGTCTTCTATAGCTGGTGCTTGTAAGAATTGTGTCAGGATAAATTCAACCTTCTCTTCACCGACTTCAAAAGTTAGCTTACCTCTCTTCACGTCTATAATGGCTCCGACGGTAGCTAAGAATGGTCTTCCTAATATGATGGGCGTAGTGGAGTCTTCTTTAATATCCATGATTATGAAATCGGTAGGGGTATAGAATTGTCCTATACGAACTAGAACATTCTCTAGTATACCAACGGGATATTTAATGGAGCGGTCAGCTAATTGAATAGACATCTTAGTTGATCTTAATTCTCCCATATCAAGCTTTTTGCATATGGATACGGGCATTACACTGATACTGGCTCCTAAGTTGCATAGAGCCTTGTCTATGACGAACTTTCCAATTACACATGGTATGGAGAAACTACCTGGGTCTTTCAGCTTAAGAGGCATGTTGTTTTGAATTATCACGCTACACTCAGCAGTAAGTGTAACTGTTTCGTTATCCTCAATCTTTTTCTTATTGGATAAGATTTCTTTAAGGAACTTAGCATATGAGGGCATCTGAGTGATAGCTTCTGTAAAAGGTATTGTGATGTTCAATTGTTTTAAAAGCTCAACAAATTTCTTAAATTGTCCTGCAGTTATAGAATTTGCAAATCTTTGAGGATACGGAATAGGTGGTTTATATGGTGGTAGAGGCACATAATGTTTTTCTACGGCCTCTTGGTCATTATCTTCCTTTTCCTTGGGTTCATTTTCCTTCTCAGTATTAGGCTTTTGGTATATGGGTGGATTCTGAAGTCTTGGATCAATGGGTCCGTCTAGTTCTTTACCACTTCTCAATATAACGGTATTTGCATGTCCTTTCGGATTAGGCTGTGGTTGTCCAGGAAATGTTCCAGCAGGAGCAGCAGTAGGTGCTTGTTGTTGTGCCACTTGTGAAATTTGTGTTTCAAGCATTTTGTTGTGGGTGGCTAAAGCGTCTACTTTGTTTGATAATTGCTTAATTTGCTAACTAGTGTGTATGTTTTGATTCAGGAAGTCTTTGTTTATTTAAGCCTGGGTAGCTATAAAGTTTTCCATCATTAGTTCAAGGTTGGACTTCCTAGGAACATTAGGGGCAGTTACGGCAGCCTTTTGGTAGCCTGGTGGTGTAGCAGGTGCTTGACCAGGTGCATACAATGCAATGTTGTTTTTGTAAGAGAAGTTTGGATGATTCTTCCAGCCCGGATTGTAGGTATTTGCATAAGGGTTCCCTTGAGCATAATTCACTTGGTCACTGGTGACTCCTGCCAAGATTTGACATTCAGTGGCGGCATGTCCAGGTGTTCCGCATAATTCGCAATTTTGAGCTACGGCAACCACGGTGGCTGCAGGCGTTATGGTCAAGTTATCAATCTTTTGGGCAAGGGCATCTACCTTAGCATTGACATGATCAAGGCTACTAACCTCGTACATTCCACCTTTTGTTTGGGATTTTTCCACTGCAGTTCTTTCTCCTCCCCATTGGTAGTGGTTTTGAGCCATGCTTTTGATCAGTTGATAGGCTTCTTCATATGGTTTATCCATAAGTGTACCACCAGCGGCGGCATCTATCGTCAATCTTGTATTGTACAAGAGACCATTATAAAATGTATGGATGACTAACCAATCTTTAAGACCGTGATGCAGACACATCCTCATCATGTCTTTGTATCTTTCTCATGCATCGTAAAGAGATTCATTGTCCTTCTGTCGAAAACTATTAATTTGGGCTCTCAGCATAGCTGTTTTGCTTGGAGGAAAATATCGTGCTAAGAATACCTTTTTCAACTCATCCCACGTAGTAACGGAGTTTGATGGCAAGGATTGGAACCAAGCCCAAGCTCTATCTCTTAATGAGAAAGGAAAAAGACGTAGTCTTGTCGCGTCTGTAGTTACACCATTTACCTTCACTGTGTCTGCGTACTGCACAAACTTGGTCAAATGTTCGTTAGGATCTTCTGTAGGATTTCCAGAAAATTGATGTTGTTGTACGACTGACAACAATGAGGGTTTCAACTCGAAATCATTCCGGTTGATAGCAGGGGAAGCAATGCTACTATGTGGTTCTTGCTCAGACGGGGAAGCATAGAACTTAAGAGGACGGTTTTGTGGTCTTTCACCCATGTTTTGTTCTTTGACTGGTTCAGGAGTATGAGCAAGGAGATCGGGAATATTGTACTTGCGTTGATACTCTAGTATTCTACGTCTTAAATGTAAGAAACGCTCTAATTCGGCGATTGGTGGCTGCAAGTCTTCGCTTTGTGAGCGAGTGCTTGGCATACAATCGAAAAAGAAAAGGGAAATAAAATTTGTTGCCTTAGTTTATACTGCGCAACAATGAATCGCACTATTGGCTAAATCAAAGTCCCCGACAATGGCGCCAAAAACTTGATCGCGTGACTTTATGAGTTTAACGGGGTTACTAACTGCAAGCGCACAGTCTATCGCGTAGTTTTAAAAAGATATCGATCCCACAGGGACTGATAATCAAACTAGTGCTATCTGAATGTTACTATGTTTAGCTAAGGCTAATCGTTCTAAGGAAATTATGGGCGACAGAAATTAAATCTAAGAATGATAAACTTTTAATAAGAATAATTAATAATGAGATATCAGTATGTAACACATTAATCGTTGGGAATTTAATAAGTCATCGGTGTAGGTTTAAGTGCCAAATTACTTTTCAGTAGAAAATACCCATTTAAAAGACCTTATCTCACACTCTCGTGTTTATTGATTCAGACTATACTATTAAATCAGAAGGAGCGCTCTCGCTGTATCATTTGCATTTAAAAATACTTTTTGAAAATAAATAAGTCCTAATTGATTCTAAAGTGCTTCCGCTGTATTTAAAATCAATGCCTAGTTTCAGCTATCTGGTTAAACTCTCAAACTCTCGTTTATCTTGACCTTAACCTTAAATACCTTTTTACTTTCGTAAGAAAAGCTCATCAATTAAAAATAAGAAACCAAAGCCTAAAAACTAATTTGTAAAAGTTAACACCGATTATTATTTAATTCCATCTGATTAAATTGTTTACATACTGATACCAATTAATCTAGCCAGACATGGTTGGAAAAGTAAACATGCTAACACAATATAAGTTACTAATACTAATCATGCTGCAAAAAACGATAAATAAAAGCATATAAATAAAACCTGGAAACCGAAATTTACTTGAAGTTAAATCTGGTTACAAACTTTAAGGATGATGGCAAGCTTGGAACGGTTACAAGATAATACAATAAAAAAATGCAGAACGGAAAAGAAATTATTCTTTTGCTGGAAAAAATTTGAAAACTGAATAACTAAAAGCTCTGGTAAAAATTCGCCGACCATTTTCTATTTCTTTTATACTCCCCCTGGTAGTGGCAGTTGAGCGAAAATATTGCGTTGCATGGCGTGAAAATAGCTTGGAGGGAGACCGGGAGAACGTTGAGAAAACCTAGAAAATGTAGGGAAAGTGGGAGGTTATTTCTCCCCAGAAAATAGGTGGCTCGCGCCACCTCCCCTCTCACATTCCCAATGGCGGGCGCCATGTATGGTAAAGGTGGTGGGCGGCACCTCCCTTGTGGCTTGCGCCACATTGTGTGATGGTGGGCCCCACCCCTTTATATTTTTTTTCATTTTCTTTTCTCTTTTTTCTTTCCTTCCTCTTTCTCTCTCTTCATTTTCTTTTCTCTTCATTTCTTTCCTTCCCATTTCCCTCAATAAATTTTTATTTTCCGTTAAATTCCGGTTCGACTCGAGTGCCTGAAAAACATAAACAAATATGGGTAAAATAAAGCGTAAATTGGGCAAAAGCAAATAAAACATAGTATAAATTCATGCATGTCAAGTCAAATACACGATATAATTTCGCGTTATCAGTGGATGAGATAACTAAGCCCAAACTTGAAAAACTAATACTTAGGATAGATCCAGAACCACCACCACAAGTTCTAAAGAATGAACCGCCCCACAGAAGGAAGAAAGGAAAAGGTGAGGGATATGTGAGATGCAACCCACGAGCTTTTAATTTAATGTTTTCCTTTTATTATTTGTGTTTGCAGAAAATAAAGAATTGTATCGTTTGTCACGTCTCAGCTACATTTAGGCGAAAGATCTCTAGATGACAATCCCTTAAGATGAGTTGGTGCCCACGGACATTCCTACGAATGTCTCTGCTGGTGGTGACACCAATGATGAGTATGATAGGAGAGAGCATGTCTCTCTTGTTTGTAACTTACATCCTCCTTGTTCTTTGCATGGTCAGGTTCCACCTGCACACACCGCACCGTATTTTTCTAACAATTTTTGCAGGTACTTCCTTCGAAAACAAATAGTATGATGAGCGGCTTCAGTAAAGTGAAGTTTCAGCAAATTCAGATAACTCGTAGTACAAGACGCCGGAGTAGAAGTGGCCAGCGAAGACAGGGACAAAAAAGGAAGAATCAGCGCGAATTTGGTCGTGGTAGCACACAATGGCATTCATACAGGTTCTATCTTTCCTTTTTCACCTTTTATCAAAACATTGAGGACAATGTTTGGTTTAAGTGTGGGGGAGGAACATTTACCGCTTTCGTTTTACCGCTTTCTAGTTAGATTTACTGTTTTCTAGCATGATTTTAAATTTTTTTTTGTTTCGTACGTTTGTGCATGTGTTGTCGAGTCTTTATGCGTGATTTTATGTTTATCGATTTCCCCATTCTCTTGAGCCATACCAAATATTTTGAAAAATTTTGAGTTAACAACAGGGTTTCGTTTGAAAATCTTAGGTTACAAACAAAATTGAGGTTGAATTGTGAGACTTGGGAAAATTCTGCAAGATCGGTATCGTTCTAACACCGCGAGCCTCCCAATTATGGAAATCAATTTGAGTACTTGTTATGCCATAGCCTTAAGTTCTCACCCCTTTAGTAGTCCCTAATTAGTTTATTTTGCAGTCAGCACCATCCTAAGCACGCACTAAGTAGGAAACCGATGCAAATAAGTGTATGATCTCAGGCTTAAAAGGTAAATTAAGAAAAGAAAAAAATGAATGAATGAAAGGAAATGCTCCTTCTAAGTTAGGTGATCCTCACCCGATCATTTAGCCCAACAGTGCAAACTTCTTTATTGATATTTAAGACAATGTACAAAAAGAAAAAAAATGATGATAATGAGATCATAGTCACTAACAGGCTACCCTACCATGAGTGTGAAAGGATAACGGGCTTAATGTGATTGTGCCAGAATGAAATGGGATAAAAGAAGGATGAGTGAGTTAGGCTTTGGTATAATGACATGATTCAGATTGGTTTGTATATGAGGGAGGTTGATGACCGCAAAAGCAAAAGTTGTGTTGTTACGATATCCTTAGTGTGTGAGCAAGTACCTATCGACACAAACTTAACCGAAGTAGAATTGGTAGCCTAGGATGAGTATCCGTATTCACTATTTTTCTCACGAGTCATGGCTTGCTTGAGGACAAGCAAAGGTTTAAGTGTGGGGGATTTTGATAACGCGAAATTATATCGTTTATTTGGCTTGACCTACATGAATTTTAGTTATGATTTCCTTTATTTTATTTGGCTATTGCTTCGATTTATGTCTCATTTATTATGTTTTCAGGTACCTTGGATTTAATCAGATTAATTCACAAAAGAAGAGAAAAAAGAAGAAAAGAGAAGGAAATAAGGCATTTAACAGCAAAAACCAAATTCTACATTCTGGAAGCATTACGACCGTAACATAGGCATGGCGACCGTCACAAGCTAAAAGCTATGACGCTCGTCACAGGTCCATGGTGACCGGCACAAGGGAAATTCTCAGAATCCAATTTTAAACTACGTGGACTTCTCAACGGGTATCAACTAGACCAAAACCACATTCAGCCAGTCAAGGAAGTGCTTCAGATATTTTCGGCCACAACTTCTCCAACTTCCCATTATCTCCACTACTTCTCCAACGCCCCATTATCTCCACTACTTTTCACATGAATTCTGAAGTAACTTCCAACCTGTTATCACTATATATAGGACCTATCATTTAGTTTCAAGGGGATCCAAGTTTTGGGCACGAAAGCGCTGTTCGTAGTTTTAGGCAGAAAATTACAATTGTAAAAGGAGTATTTTCTCACATCGAGGAATTACTCCCTCATTAGTTTTTAGGCCTGTAATCTGTGTAACTACTTGGATCAACAATCTTTCCATCATTTTATTGAAGTTATTTCCAGTTTCGTTTAATTCAAGTCTCCATTTATTTTATCGTATTTACAGGTTCTTTATTTTATCGCTTTATTATTATTATTATTGTTATTGCATTTCATAATTGTTTAAGCATGCTGTCATTGATTATATTTACCATGTTTATGTTGTTTTCATTTAATTCCATGTTTGGCTAAATAGTTTAGAGTCCGGCGTATGAGGAGTGTCGTTACCGACGGGACTCGGTAGAAAATAATAGGTGCGAACTTATGATTAAAATCTTGTTTTGGTTTTAATTTCCAAGTCTAATTTAAATGGCTTTGTCACGAGAGTGAGAGGTGATTTAACATGATTTTGTCACGAGAGTGAGAAATTAATTAAGGTTAGAGTCGGCACTGCGAAAGCGTGGGGGTCAAACCGGATACTGGAAATTAGGCAACATATCTATATACAGCGAGAGCGCTTTAGACACGTTTAGGATATTATTGGCTTTCAAAATATATTTCCTAGTTACCGGGCGAGCGAGAGCAAAATCTTGGGATTAGGGAACATGACTTTAGTTAATACCACAAGAGCGTGAGGTGGAGTTTTTAAGTCGGTATATTCTACGGAACTAAATTATAGTTGTAATTAGTACCCGAATTCTACAAAGTCCTTTAGGAACGCGAAATCCATATTCCGGCCTCTCTTTATTATCATATTTTCATAGTTTTATTTTAGCGCTAGTTTTAGTTTCCCTTTCATCGAATATCATTATCCTTAGCTTTACATCGCAGCAATAGATAACGGTAGGTTGACATTGGTCTCTGTGGGTTCAACAATCTTTTATATTACTTCGATAAATCCGTGCACTTGCAGACGCATCAACTACCCCAGAAATGCTTTCCATAGTTCTTAACAGTTGTTGCCCTTCGAAGAATGGCCCAGTCCCCACAATAACAGAAGGGTTTCCAACTGGAGCTTGTATAAAAATTTGAACCTTCCTTGGAAGAACAACCACCTTCTGCATTTTTCTGTTTCAGCAATGAGGAAGATCCGTATGGTTTCATCCTTGAATCTCTAGCTCTATCCCTAACTCAAATTTCTGAATCAATTTGGGGAAGAAATGAAGTGCATAAACGTCTTAAGGAAGAAGACGATACAACAGGCCAGCTCATCAGCCACGTCTGCACACATTGACGGACGTTAGAGGGTCACTGACGGAAAGGACCAATTTGGCACCATTTAAAAACTTAAGGGATTACTTTGGAACTTTTTAGAATTGAGGGACCAAATTGGACCCCGAGGTAAACTTAAGGGACCAATTTGGGTATTTTGCCTTCATCATTTATGTATACTTTCAAATACTCCTTCACATATTCTTTTCCCTTCTTTTTGATAATGCAAAAGGGGGAGAAGAAACCATATATTTTTTGCATGCTTGTACACTAATATTTTTTAGGAAAAATCAAAGAAAGCATGGATTGTCAAATTTAGGGTGAGTTTCTCTCAAATATATGGACATTAAATAAAGGGGGAGTATTCTCATGATCTCAAGCATATATAAAGACTTCAATATCATGTCCATGATTCAACAAATTATATTTCTCAAAACTTCATAATTTGCATGGTTGTCATCATAAAAAAGGGGGAGAATGTGAAGACACGCTTCCAATGTGTTTTGATGAAGACAAGCCTATTGATGAAGACAAGCTCAACAATGATATGATCAAAGAAGGAAAAAGAAGAAATTCATATGACTTGACTACACTTGCAAGATTGGATTGATCAAACTTTTAGGTACATAAAATTCTTGACTAAAACATTCTTAGTGCTCAAAATATTTATTATCTTGCATTGGAAAAAAAGATTTTTCATGTTTGAACCATATTAAATCATTTTCAAATATAATTTATTGATTTGGATAAATCAATAGATGTTGCATAAGATTGGTTCAAATACTTAGACAAATTTTCAAATTTTCAATTTTTTCAAACATTCTGTTTTTCGTAAGTTGTGGCGTTTGAAACTATCGTAACAACACAAAAAACCACCACAATTTGCACCGGTCTGAAACAGTATTTAAAATTTAAGATTTGAAAAATGTTGCAAACTTGTTAAGTCAAGTATCCGTTTAACCGACTTAATAAGTACTGTAGCATAATTGAAAAATGCTTTATTTGAATGCACCTTTTCATCATATCTTTTCATGGCATCCCTTACATCATTTCTCTTATTAAATTTCAGAATTTCTCTAACCATTGCCATGACTTTTGAAAGATTGTTTTCATCACTATAAATTCATTTCAAATTTTCATTTTTCACTCACCTCTTTCATAAAATTATTAAAATCTCTCTACATTTATTTTCTACACAACTTTCATACTTTGATACTTTTTTTGAAATACATTTTCACATTATTATTGTGAGATTTGGGTCGAACTCATCTGTGTCGAAGGAGAGCTTTCATGTATTTCGACAGGAGGCAAGCATGTAGTCGAAGCTTGTTCATATGCTGATACCTGTTAGTTACATATAGTAGTCGAAGTCTGTTCTTATATGTATTCTGTCGAAATGTTTATATTTTGTCAAATTGGGCCTTGTGTTAAGGATCCAATTGTTTAGGTTTCCTGGGTTGCAAGTTACCTAGTTAGTCTATAAATAGGCTAGTACACTCAGTTTGTTGAGTGTGGCAAATTGTGATATTCACTTGTAATCGTTTGTGACGTTAATGAGAAAGTGAATAGTAAACAGAATTTATATTTGCCCAATCCTTGTTGTTCTCTTCTTCTTCTTCTTGGTTTCTTTTCCCGTTAAACCCTGACCCTTGTTTTTGGTTCTTGATCACCAAGAAACCATTTATACTTTGCTTAAAGACATCGTTTTTCACAACAAATTGGTACGGTGAGCGTGGATCAGATGGCTTCAACAAAGTATGAGATTGAAAAGTTCACCGGAGTGAACGATTTTGGTCTGTGGCGTTTGAAGATGAAAGCCCTACTGGTGCAGCAGGGTTGTTTGGAAGCGCTGAAGGGATTGGAAGCCATGGATGCTGCGTTGACGGAAAGGGAAAAGACGACAATGATCGAGAAAGCACACAGCGCAATTCTGTTGAGCCTTGGTGATAAGGTTCTCCGGCAGGTGTCAAAGGAGACGACGGCGTCGGGTTTATGGGTGAAGCTTGAAAGCTTGTACATGACCAAGTCGTTGGTGAATCGCCTTTACCTGAAGCAAGCCTTGTATTCGTTTAAGATGAATGAAGACAAAGCTTTGGCTGAGCAGTTGGATATGTTCAACAAGCTGATTCTTGATCTTGAAAATATTGATGTGAAGATCGATGACGAAGATCAAGCGCTGTTGTTATTATGTGCTTTTCCCAGATCGCATGCTGACTTCAAAGAATCTCTCTTGTATGGAAAAGAGTCCCTGACCTTTGAAGAAGTTCAAGCAGCCTTGTATTCGAAGTATTTGAACGAAAGAAAGGAGCAGAAACCTTCATTAGTTGGCGAAGGGTTGTCCGTGAGAGGAAGATCATCAAAGAAAGATGGTAGGTTTGACAAGAAGAAAGGTAAGGTTCAGCAGAACTCTTATGGTGGTGATATGTCTAGTATCAAATGTTATCATTGTAAGAAGGAGGGTGACACAAGAAAGGTGTGCCCTGAAAGCCTGAATAATCATGGAGGTAAGGACAATGGGAATACAGCTATAGTGCAAGATGGTTATGAATCATCTGATGTCCTTGTGGTGTCGAGCAACAACTCTTGCGAAGAGTAGATTATGGATTCTGGATGTACTTGGCATATGACTCCAAACAAGAATGTGTTTGAAGAATTATGTGATCAAGATGGAGGATCAGTGCTGCTGGGGAACAATAAAGCTTGCAAGATTGCAGGTATTGGATCTGTTAGATTCAAGCTCCATGATGAGTCAATAAAGCTATTGACTGGGGTTAGGTATCTACCTAATCTTAAGAGGAATTTAATTTCTCTTGGTGAATTCGACAGAAAGGGATATGTTTTCAAAGGAGAGCAAGGTATCCTGAAAGTCATGAAAGGGTCGAAGGAAGTCTTGAGAGGAATAAAAAACCAAGGCTTGTATACCCTTGAGGCTGAGGTTGTAAGTGGTTCGACAAATGTTGTATCCACGAAACCTATGTCGAAAACAAAGTTATGGCACATGAGATTGGACCATGTCAGCGAAAGAGGCCTGGTTGAATTGGGGAAGCAGAACCTGCTAGGAGGTGACAAAGTCGAAAAGCTGGAGTTTTGTGAATCTTGTGTATTTGGTAAATCCTGTAGGGCGAAGTTTAACAAAGGCAAGCAAAGAACACATGGATCCATTGATTACATTCATGCTGATCTTTGGGGGCCTGCAAGGAATCCTTCACATTCAGGTGCAAGGTATTTTCTATCCATTGTTGATAACTATTCCAGAAAGCTATGGGTATTCATTCAGAAGATGAAGGATGAAACTTTTGAGAATTTCAAAAGTTGGAAGGTTCTGGTCGAAACTCAAACTGGCAGAAAGGTTAAGAGGTTAAGAACCGACAATGGCCTTGAATTCTGCAATGAAGCGTTCGACAGTTACTGTGTTGAGTCTGGGATTGCAAGGCATAAGACTGTAGCAGGTACTCCTCAACAAAATGGCTTAGCTGAGAGATTCAATCGAACAATCCTTGAAAGGGTTAGATGCATGTTGGTTAGTGCTGGATTGAAGAAGGTGTTTTGGGCGGAGGCTGTTTCGACAACAGCTTATCTGATAAATAGATGTCCCTCGACTGCGCTGGGAATGAAGACACCTGAAGAAGTTTGGTCGGGTCATCCACCAGATCTCGACAAACTGAGGGTATTTGGCTGTTTAGCCTATGCTCACATTTGGCAAGACAAGGTCGAACCTGTCGCTCCCGGGATTTTCATCCAGGTATAAACGTGAAAGTGACACCGAAACAGAGTCGTCAGGAATGTGTATTTATCCCAAGAGAGGGAAAGGAAACAATGCATAAACCTGAGGGAAAGGAAAGAGCATGGTCTTGCGACCAAGAGAACTGGGTTTAGGAGTCGGTTACGCGAGAGGAAGGTATTAGCACCCCCACGCGTCCATCATACCCGATGGGATCCACGCTTGCTGCTTCAATCAAAGGGTGTAAGGAAAGGATACTGGAAAAGGAAGTGCTAGCTGGAGAACTGGAAAAGGAAAGGAGAGAGAAAGAGAAAAAAATGTAGGGAAAATAAAAGAAGTGCTCGAATGGGCCCTACCCCACTGCCTACGTATCTCATCGGGAGCATGAGAATCAGAGCGACGTAGTTCCCCTCACCTAGGGAAAACTGTTTGTGTTTTTTAGAACGACTTACGTTCTAGCTCAGGTGTTGCAGACTCGTTGAATGGAGAGCGTTACCGTCTTGCAAAAGAACGAGGAGAAGCACGTTCGTACGTTGAGAGTGAGTGAAATGAGGAGAGAATTCCCGAAGGAAAGACGTCATTTGTTTGTTTTTTGTCTTTTAAGAAAGAAGTGTTTTGATTGTTTTTGTTTTGTAACAGGTAGTGTATTTAAGTCCTTCATATAGGATCGAATGCCTCGCATATCGACCCAAGATGGGACGTACACTAAACATTCCAAGGAAATGAGAGAAGACCCCTCACCTCCTTGTTCCCACATGAAAGGCCTAAATACAATATTTGTTATGCCTTTATTAAGTGTTTTTTACTTTTATTATGAGATGAGAAGAAGTGACTCAAAAGGAAACCAAAAGTAAAAACTAAAGGGGACTAAGACTCACCCTAGTGTTAACATGCCTGGATATCCTATGGTTAATGTGGTTTAAGAAACCTACTTCTAAAAGAAAGAAGAAAAAGAGCAAAAGAAGCAACTTACTTCCAAAATGGAAGTTAAGTTGATCTTAAAGAGGGATGAAGAAGAAGTTATGCAAGGAAAGCATGTAAATGCTCATCACAAACACAAATTGAAATATTAAAAGCAATAAGAGAGGATGAAAGAGATAATGGTATGTGAAAACATGTCCACACACTTACTTACCATGCGCCTACATGAAAGGGTTAGTTCACAATATTTATAAATATGAAATAAAGGAAGAAACAACGAGTGATGATCAAATCAATTAAGAACCAAGGAAATAGGATCCTAAGAGATACAAACTAATCAAATTCAGAATCTAAACAATAAGAGTACTCTCTAATGTTAAGACATCAAACACAAATCAACTATGTACAAGTAATGTCCTAATCACTAAAGAATTACATTATGAAAAGAATAGATGAAGAATGGATGGAAATGCAAAGTGATCATGCATTTATGCCTCATGAAAGGTCAAGGTCAGAATTACATTCAATTGACAAAGGTCTTATAAAGCATATGAAATATCACACAACTTATGTTTAGAGTATTACAAGTAGAAGGGATAAGGAGAAGAAGTAAGAAAAAGAAATATGTTCAATTAAATGCACAAAATGACATATCAAAGATGCATAACATGTAACATGATTAGAGAATGCATATAGGTAGTGGCATACTAATAATAAGATGCTAATGGAATGAGCAAAACATCATACAAAATGTAAGCATAAAGCAAGAAGAGCACAAGAAGATATAAGGAATGAAAACATGTCCAAGTTTCAAGTTATAACACATAAACTCATGTCTAATGAAAATGCAAGTCAAGGTGACCTATAATGGAACTAAAATGATTTAGAATATCCTACAAATGACATATAAAGGATGCATAAACAAATCCTAATAAGATGGCATAAAGGCCTACCTAAACATGTGAGAATGATGTTAACAAAAACTTCATAAAAGGTCTCCTAATCTAGCATGCATAAACAAATAGCAAATGGATTTGAAAAATTATGAAAATAGAATACAACACAATTAAGTCAGGATGTAATCACATGTAAAAAGAACAGCACAAAATTCAACAAGAAAAGTGCTCAAATGAGCTCACACATTCACCTTGAAACACATCCAAAAAAGTTCAAATATGCCCATAAAAACACATGATAAAAATGAGTTAAAAATGAAAACAAAATATTTTCATATGCTTCAGTATGTTATCTAATCAATGCAAAAAGAATGAGTAAAAAATGTTGTGGGAAGTGGGAGAAATAAAATGTACAAGTGCAAGTATCAAGGAAAAGTTCACTTGAAAAAGAAAATGAAAAGAGATTATGAAAATATGGTCCAACATTATTAAAATCTGAATTAAAAATAGTGGAAAATTACCTAAATCTGTTAAGAACAGGTGTGAATTATTTCGGAATTTTCTATTGAATTTTAGTATTTTTATTAAAATAAAAGTGAAACTATATGTGAAGGAAATTAAAATAATAAAAGAAATGGAAAAGGGGGGTGCAGCATTAGTAAGTTTTCTAGTTCAAAATTACCATTGGGCTTAACATGGGGGGTGCGAAAAACAATTTAGCCCAGTCCATTAGGTGCATGCTTGGGTGTGACAGAGTACACAGTAATCAAACATGTTGATGCAATCAAGGCCGTACGATTAATCATGCAATATTATCCAACATCCCACAGTGCACGACCACCAAGACCACCTTACACTCACGCACACGTGAACAATCTGAAGCACAGCAAGGAAGCACATGAGGACTTAATGCTTCATTAATACGATGTTATCTTGCTATTGGCTAGCCGTAAAGTGCAATAATCCCCCCAACCAAAACATGCCACACGCCTTCTCTCTCTTACCAATTATCACTTCATAATTAATTAATCATTGCCAAACATAAGAACACGACCAATGGCATGCGGACACCTCACCCTCCTCATCATTAATTCATGCAAATTGATACTAAACTCATACAACAACACAAGAAACGCAGAATTTTTACTCATTTTCTACCTCACATAACTCCATCAATTCTTAACGAAATTTAACAAAATAAAATACCAAACTAAAGCCCAAACTTCATAGATCATGAATATGCTAATTAAATCTCAAAAAATCATTCTATCATAAAAAAAAATGGCACGAAAGTGACATGTTCAAGCACAAATTCACAAAATCACAAAATCACATAAAACCCAATTAAACAACCAATGGTGTGCCATCATTTCAGGACTTCCAGATGCAATGCATGATTACTAATTTCACATTATAAATCTCTAAAATCAGTGATGAAAATAAAAGAAAAGTTTTAAGATCCCTAACCTTGTGAGATGCAATTTTTGTTTTAGAAACCCAAGAACTTCTTGCAAGATCTTCAAATAAACACTTTGAGCCAAATAAAGGCAAAAACCAGATCCTATGCTTGACTGGAGAAGAAATTTGGAGTGATGAGTGAAACTAGAGATTTTCCAATGGTGGATTCAAGCAAATCCAATGCATACAGTAGAAAGAGGAAGTTATGGAGGTGATGCTGCTCAAAGAATCTTCGAAAATGATGAAGAAAATGAGAGAGAAATCTTGATCTGAACTTTTGAGAGTGAGAGAGAAAACTTGAGATTTCTTGAGAAATTATGATGAAAATGTGAGAAATGTGTGAGAGTTAGAGAGGAAAGTGGAGAGAATGATTGAGAATAATTTCTGAGAATGTGGAAAAATGAGAGAGAGATTGAAATTGTGGTGTAAATTTATTTATATAGTTAGGGTTAAATGTGTTTTAACCATGATCAACTGAGTTGGTTAAGTGAGTTAGTGTGAGGTTAACTGAGTAGACTCTAACTAACTGAGTAATGACAGTTAGAGGTGAGTTGGAAAGATTTACTATGGTGTGGGTGAGTTTATGAAGTGTATGGTGAGGTTTAAAGTGGATGGTGGTGATGTAAGGAAATGTTTAGCTTAATAAAGTAAAAGGTGGACTGGTGTGTAGTGTGAATATTTGAATTAGCAACAACAACAATGTTATTTTTTCTGATTTTATAGCAGCTTGATATCACTTAAAACAAGGAAGTTTGGTGATGAATATTTCTCACTTTAATGAATGGAAATGTGTGATTTTGGTGGCAAATGAAAGAGTAGATATAGGAGAATAAGTTTGATGTTGAAATTGAATTGAATAGAGGCTTGTGGGGTGGTGTAAAATGACTCCAAACAGCATGGTTCAGAACTGGTGCATAGGCGTGGCAAGTTGGTAGGTTGGCATGGCAACCTGACTTGGACAATTCAGCATGAATACGTCAACTTGGGACCATCATAACCCCATCATGACTTGCTTAAATGGAAAAATGTCCAACATCAAAGTTGAAGAGGACATTGAGATGAACAACTTTGATGTTCAACATTTTTTTATTTGAAGCTTCCTTAAATGAGAAAAATGGCTGGACATTTGGCACACCAAGTGTTCGACAAAATTATGGCGCATGGGCCTGCACTTGCCTTGCCATGACTTGGTTTTTGACCTAGTTTTGTCAAACTTTAATGGATCATAACTCCCTCAATTTTGATCCAATGGAAGAGTTCTTTATATGGATTTGAAGCTTAGAACATGAACTTTAATTGGCTCAACTTGGGCCTGAGGTTTGGAACTTTTATCTTGAAGAAAGAGAGCCTCAAAGTGTGGTGCAAAATGGTCCAAACTTGCCATTTTTGGAAATCCTAAATTTCCAAAAATGGAAACTTTGTGAATTTCTTGATTTTCCATGATTCCTCCACCATTTCTTGATCAAATTTTGTCCAATGAACATATTTAACTTGAATTTCATGACTTTGACCTCAAAAAGTCAGGAGTTGACTTTTTCACTGCACAGTTGACTTTTTTCCCCAATTTCTTTGATTTTGAATCTTCTGACCAATTGAAACCCTTCTGAAACCAATTGATGATCAATTTTCCATCCATATACACTTAGGAACACAAGGAATACCATGAGATCCAGTTTTGTCCAAAAAATCAGAAATAAAATGATTTTACGTCAAACCCTAATTTTGTACCCTCTGGTTAGGAGGAAATAACACATCCTCCAAATCCAAATTCCTCTGAATGTAATGTACATACCGTCTAACAAAGATGAGGTAGGGCATTTGGAGGTGATAAAAAATCAAAGAGCTTGCCCATTTGAGGGTCAGATCCCCATTTTAGACTGTTTTGTGTAGGAAATGATGCCCTGACCACTCTTATGGATGAATTCCCATCTTCTAATGACTTGTAAGATCAATTGAGATGACATATGACATAAGAAACCCTTGAGGATTATTTGAAGACCCTTGCTTTGAATGACCAACACCTTGCAGGCCACTGATCACATGCCCTTATGCAATATGTATGCTATGAGATGCACACAAGATCTAAATGCAATGCAATGAAACATAAGCCAGTAAAAGATAAAACAAGTATGCAATATGTGTGGTTAAAGAAACAATATTGTAAATGACGCCATGGTACGGAAGAAAAGTTTGTGAGAAAGAATTTAGAACCATTGGACCCCATAGGAAACCTGTCGGGAACTGGTGAACTACCTGTCGGGAACTGGTGAAATACCTGTCGGGAACTGGTGCAATACCTGTCGGGAACTGGTGAGCTTGGACCTGTTTTCCCTATCGGGAATGGGCAAGTGTACCTGTCGGGAACTGGCAAGGTTCAAACCAAAGGGAGATGTCGGGGACGGCTACATTTTATAACCAAGGCTTACCTATCGGGAATGGGTAACGGACCTGTCGGGAACTGGTATGGTTAAATCTCAAAAGTGCTGTCGGGGGCGGTTGCAGTTTATAACCAAGGCTTACCTACCGGGAATGGGTAACGGGACCTGTCGAAAACTGGTATGCTTAAAACTCAAAAGTGCTGTCGGGGACGGCTGCAGTTTATAACCAAGGCTTACCTATCGGGAATGGGTAACGGGACCTGTCGGGAACTGGTAAGGTTAAAACTCAAAAGTGTTGTCGGGGAGGGCTGCAGTTTATAATCAAGGCTTACCTATCGGGAATGGGTAACGGGACCTGTCGGGAACTGGTATGGTTAAAACTCAAAAGTGCTGTCGGGGACGGCTACAGGAATCCTATCGAGGATGGTTCCAAGAAACTTGCAAGTTGAGAGATATGACTCTGTGGGGAGAAAAATGATGAAACCCTTTGTACCGTTTCGCAATGTCTGTCGGGGAATGAACTAGGCATTCTTTTTTGCTTTGTCAATGATATAAGAAGCAAAGTTTTGGACCCTCGCACGAGTTATCAAAACTGGCTTATGCTTCACATGCATATGTTTGAATTTTTCATGGCGTAATGCTCCATCTCGATGGAAATGCTACGCGTTTTAGAGGATACTATGCATACTATATGTAAAATGCAAAGAGATCCTCGGCAAAATAAATGCTGAGGAGAGGTAAGCAACTCCGCTGGGAATAACAAGCTGGGCTGACTTGATCTCCTAATCTGGGCTTTGTCTTGACAAACCTGTTGAGGTCGCTTGTAGGGAATGATGACCTTGCTGGGGAAATATCATCTGAACCAGTCACCTTGGGGAAGAACTATAACCATAGGACTCCGCTGGGGAAATCAAAATCCTTCGACTTGGCTGCTGGGGAATAATGAGCTATGACAAACTTTGCTTGGGAGAACTACTTCAGAATGCCTCATGCTAAGGAATGTTTCTTAAGAGAATTTTACGGAAGACCAAGCATCTTCCACTCTACTGGGGAATTTATAACCGTTATCGACACAGAAAAACTTGTAGCAGTTAGAAACTCTGAATAGGAGAATCGACTTACTAAGATACAGCGATGAAAGCCCTTTCCTGAACATGATTGCCCCGGTACTACCACCTGACGACTTTGTCGGGGATCATGAAGCTCTGTAAATATGTTGGGGATAACTACTTCCACGAAGTACTTTCCTGCTAAGAAACCGTCTTTGCTTGGGGAGGAACGATCACTTGCACTTCATAAAAAACTTTGACTGGGAAAAGTCATACATCTTTGAACAGCTATCTCAACACCTGCAAACAAAAGAATGCGCACATATGCCCCAGGGTAACATGGGTTTTGTAATATTCACCCAAGCACACACGTCTTTTTTTTTCTTTAAAGCAATTTTAAATGTTTTCCTTTTTTTATGCACTCTATTGTAGAACCCCCACGTTTTCATATGCAAATGTTTATCAAAAGCTCAGGACGTTTATGTAAACAAAGCAAATTATATAAGAAAACAAACAGAGAAAAGTATTCTGAATAACGACCATTTTATTGATTGAAGAGCCTAAAAATAGGCATTTACATCAAGAAGCAATTCCTGGAAAGAGGTAATTGCCAAAACAGAAAAGAAGTTGTCCTAATGGCAATGTGAAAATGGAACTTTATTGAGTTTCAACCCTGCTATGGTTCATTTGTCTTCAAGACTCTCCAACTGCCTTGCCTTCAAAGGGGGATGATTGAACTGATTCCTATCCTTCAGAGGGATTATTGATTGAGACGACACAATACAGATTACTCAGATCGCAGTTTTCGCTAAATCTCTCTTTTGCTTGGACCGCCCTTTACGGGTTTTCAATCCCCCGAGATACCCTTTTTTGCCTAAGTTGCCCTTGCGGGTTTTCAACTTACCGGGTGTACTTTCTTTTTTATCTTTATCCCTAATTTTTGCCCGAACCTTTTCTTTTCCTTTTTTGTTTTTTTTTTGTTTTTTTTATATTACGGTTCGCCGGGATGCCCTTTTTTGCCTGAACTCTCTTTTTACTGTCCAGCGGGTCTCTTTATGCGAAGTATTTTTTAACTGCGTTTGAGTTCACAGGGGACAAAAAATCCTCACCGTCCATTATTGTAAGCATCAAGGCTCCGCCTGAGAAAACCTTCTTAACAACATATGGACCTTCATAATTAGGAGTCCATTTGCCTCTGTGGTTTGTATTCGGAGGAAGAATCCTTTTCAATACCAAGTCGCCCGTCTGGTAAGTCTGAGGACGCACTTTCTGGTCAAATGCCCGTTTCATTCTCCTCTGGTACAGCTGTCTATGACATACTGCAGCCAATCATCTTTCTTCGATGAGACTCAACTCGTTGAACCTCGCTCGAACCCATTCAGCCTCGTCAAGTTTAACATCCATCATTACCCTTAAAGAAGGTATCTCAACCTCAACCGGTAACACTGCTTCCATACCGTATACAAGTGAAAACGGGGTTGCCCCAGTAGATGTACGAACAGAAGTACGGTACCCATGCAACGCAAAAGGCAACATTTCATGCGAATCCTTATATGTCACCACCATCTTTTGCACAATCTTCTTAATATTTTTGTTGGCTGCCTCAACGGCACTATTTATCTTCGGGCGATAAGGAGAAGAATTGTGATGTTCAATTTTGAAGCTCTGACATAGCTCTTTCATTATCTTATTGTTGAGATTAGAACCATTGTCAGTAATGATCCTTTCGGGCATCCCATATCGGCAAATAATCTCCTTCTTAATGAATCGGGCTATCACCTGCCTGGTGACACTTGCAAAAGAGGTAGCTTCCACCCACTTTGTAAAGTAATCAATAGCCACCAAAATGAATCGATGTCCGTTGGAAGCAGTAGGCTCAATCTTCCCTATCATATCAATGCCCCACATAGCAAAGGGCCATGGAGAACTCATCACATTCAGGGGATTTGTTGGCACATGCACCTTGTCAGCATAGATTTGGCACTTATGGCATTTTCGGGCGTACTTAAAGCAATCAGCCTCCATAGTCAGCCAGTAATATCCTTCCCGCAGTAACTTCTTGGCCATAGCATGCCCACCAGCATGGGTACCGAAAGATCCTTCATGTACTTCCTGCATCAACAGGTCTGCTTCGTGTCTATCCACACATCTGAGCAAAACCATGTCATAATTTCTCTTGTAAAGCACCTCTCCATTCAACAAGAAACTTCCTGCCAACCTCCTCAGAGTCTTCTTGTCATTGTTTGATGCCCCAGCCGAATACTCTTGACTCTTGAAGAAACGCTTGATATCAAAATACTAGGGTTTATCATCAGTCGTCGTATCAGCGGCAAACACATGAGCGGGTCTGTCTAGCCTCATCACATCAATCTTGGGTATATGGTTCCACCAATTCACCTGAATCATGAAAGATAACGTGGCTAAAGCATCAGCCATCTGATTCTCATCACGAGGTATATAGCACAATTTTACTGTTGTAAAGAAAGTCAACAGTCTTCTCGCGTAGTCTCTGTAAGGAATCAAGTTCTGCTGGTGGGTATGCCAATCTCCATTGATTTGGTTGATCACTAGAGCAGAATCACCAAATATCTCAAGAGTCTTGATTCTTAAATCAATAGCTTCTTCGATACCCATGATACAAGCCTCATATTCAGCTTCATTGTTGGTGACATCAAACGTTAACCTGGCAGTGAAAGGTATGTGTGATCCTTTCGGAGTAATAAGGACTGCCCCAACACCACTTCCATTCATGTTAACGGCCCCATCGAACATCAGTTTCCATTTGTCATCAGGATCCGGCCCTTCGTCAACCGGAGGCTCTTCACAATCTTTAGCCTTGAGAAACATAATGTCTTCATCAGGAAAGTCAAACCTCATTGGCTGATAATCATCAATAGGCGACTCGGTAAGATAATCAGACAACACACTCCCTTTGATAGCTTTCTGGGAAGCGTATTGTATATCATATTCGGTCAAAACCATCTGCCACCGAGCGGCCCTTCCATTAAGAGTTGGCTTCTCAAAAATGTACTTGATTGGATCCATTTTTGAAATCAGTAGGGTTGTATGAGTTAGCATGTATTGTCTCAATCGCTTAGTAGCCCATGCTAGTGCGCAGCATGTCTTCTCAAGCATCGAGTACCGGGACTCACAATCGGTGAATTTTTTACTCAGGTAGTATATAGCATGCTCTTTCCTACCTGTCTCGTCGTGTTGACCGAGAACACAACCCATTGATCCATCACGTACAGTGAGATACATAATCAGTGGCCTCCCAGGAACTAGAGGCATGAGAATTGGAGGATTTTGCAAATATTCTTTTATTTTATCAAAGGCCTTTTGACAGTCATTGTTCCACCGAATTGCTTGATCTTTTCTTAATAACTTGAATATTGGCTCGCAAGTCGTGGTAAGATGAGATATAAATCTTGTAATATAATTCAGTCTCCCCAAAAACCCACGAACCTGTTTTTCTGTTCTTGGCTCCGGCATCTCTTGAATGGCTTTTACCTTTGCTGGATCCACCTCGATTCCCTTTTCATAGATGATGAAGCCCAGAAGCTTACCAGACCTTACCCCGAAAGTACACTTATTCAGGTTCAGCCTCAATCTGAACTTTCTCAACCGTTCAAACAACTTTTTCAAATTTATCAAATGCTCATCTTCCGTTTGTGATTTGGCAATCATATCATCCACATAAACTTCAATTTCCTTGTGAATCATATCGTGGAAGAGCGTCACCATGGCACGCTGATATGTTGCCCCAGCGTTTTTTAAACCAAACGGCATCACCTTATAGCAGAATGTGCCCCAGGGGGTAATAAATGTAGTTTTCTCCATATCCTCCGGTGCCATCTTGATCTGGTTATATCCAGAAAACCCATCCATGAAAGAAAACACAGAGAATTGATCCGTGTTATCTACCAACACATCAATGTATGGTAATGGAAAATCATCTTTTGGACTCGCCCTGTTCAAATCTCAATAATCCACGCACATTCTGACTTTGCCATCCTTCTTTGGTACAGGCACAATATTAGCGACCCATGGTGGGTAACTAGTAACAACTAGAAACCCCGCGTCCAACTGCTTTTGCACCTCCTCTTTGATCTTGATGGCCATCTCAAATTTGGTTCTCCGAAGCTTCTACTTGACAGGAAAACAACCCTCTTTCAGCGGCAATCTGTGCACCACGATGTCTGTATCCAACCCCGGCATGTCTTGATAAGACCATGCGAAGATGTCAACATACTCTCGCAACATCTCAATCAGCTCTTTACATTCTCTGCCAGGCTTGCCCCTACTTTGACCTCTTTCTTTACCTCTTCAGTACTGAGATTGCCAACTTCTATAGATTCCTGATGAGGCTGAATGACTCTTTCTTCCTGTTTCAATAATCTAGCCAACTCTTCAGAAAGTTCACAGTCTTCCTCGTCCCCCTCTTCAGCTTGGTATATTGGATTATCGAAGTCATAATAAACCATAGCAGGGTCGTCATCAACAAGATCCATAGAATTATTTCTGCATGAAAGATAATTCATGCTTTTAGAAATTGCTTCTTTTGAAAGGAAAAGAAAAGAAAAAAATGCAAGAAAACTGCGAAGAAAACATTGCCATTTTTATTTAAAGAAAATAAAAACAAAATGAAAAGATAGGGAACACAATTTTGAATACAAAACGTCCTTTTATTAATGATAAAAAATTGTATAAGAACAAATGGGGCCCTACAATGAAGTCACTATGCCTTGGGCAGAGCGTAGGACCTTTGCATGCTTAATGAAAGAAAACATAGAAAATTACTTATTTGGCAGAGTAACTTGGATGAGATCCTCCGAAAACTAATTATTCAGCTTCATTCTCGGGGCATAGGGACGCACCCAATTGTCCAGGTCACAGTCACTATCTTCACCGTCTTCAATTGCTGCACAAATCTGGCTGGGATGTATGACTCCTCCACTTGAGAAAATAACTGGCCCTTGGCGCTCTTGACCTTGTAGTGGTGGAACTCGAGGAGGTTTATAACCAACTCCACTCTTATCATCCTTGAAAGGTAGCTCAATCACTTGTCCCCAACCTTCGGTATGACCAGACTGCACCACTTCCAAAGCCTGCTTATACGAAGTCATAGAAGCTCTCATCTGTTATACCCCAAATTTTGACCACTAAGATTTCCCATCATTGTGCAAATCATCATCACAATATGGATGAACCATCATGCCTCGTCAAAAACCTCAAGGGTTGTTGAGCATTTACTACAATCAAAATTAGGGTTTCAAGCCCTCTCTGAGTGCTTAGACAAAGGATCAATCAAGGAATGACATGATCTTCAACTTGTCTAAACCTCTCAAACATCCACAAAGGATCAAAAGGACTCCCACTTTAAGGATTAAGCACAAAGTTGCTCCCTTCTAGGTGGATCAAGCCTCAAGATCGCCAGTGTCACCAAATTAGGGTTTTGATCGACCAGGGCCTCCAGATGGAAATTTTCATCTGGGCACAAGCCAATGATCCAAAACATAACCTGATATACTCCATGGAACCTCATGGACCCATTCATCAAGTCAATTTTGCCTCAGGGGATGCATTCATCAAAAATCAGGAATTAGGGTTTCTTGACCTAATTCACCCCTAAGTTGACTTTTAGGGCAAATCATGAGCCAAGACCTCAAGAGAGGGTTTGAGGGTCTCTAATGAACCAAATTGATCCATTTGGAACAATGGATTAAGCCAAGAGGCTTGAGCAACAAGTCTCAATTTCATCTGCACCACAATTAGGGTTTTAAGGGAAAAGTCAACTGTAACTTTGACTTTTGACCAAGACATGTTCCTAAACCCTAGGACATACCTTAATACACCCTATGACACCCTTGGAACATGTCCATCAAGTTTGATTTAGGTCAAAGACATGATTTCCTGAAGAATTGCACAATTTGGAATTCATCTGATAAAAAGTCAACTGTGCACAAAAGTCAACTTTGACTTTTTGAGATTTTTCACCAAAATGGATTTTTAACCCTAAAATGATGTTTATGTATGATTTGAATCATCATTCATCAAGAAAAATCAAGAAAAGTGGGATAACTTGTAAAAGGGGTAACCATAAAACTTAGAAATTTTTCAAAGTTATGGAAAAGTACCACTAATGCACCAACTTTGAAGGACCATAACTCCTAAACCACAAGGCCATTGTGCCCCATCCAAAGCTTGATTTGTAGATCTCATTACCCTCTACAAAAACTTCAACTAGGCCTAACTCCAATTCATTATGGATTTTGAGTTATGAGTG
Organism: Lathyrus tuberosus; assembly: GCA_022829125.1. Lineage (NCBI taxonomy): Eukaryota > Viridiplantae > Streptophyta > Magnoliopsida > Fabales > Fabaceae > Lathyrus > Lathyrus tuberosus. The sequence continues at coordinate 2,619,729 of JALAZF010000446.1, forward strand.
AGCCAAAGTGGCTGAAAACATGAAAATGTACCATTTTCCAACACTTTGAAAAATTCTGTCCAAGACAGATTTTGTTGAAACACCAAAACTTGTGAGATTCTTTCACACAGTTGCAAGCTGAATCAAGTCCAAAGTTAAACATCAATGTTGTTGCATATGTTGCCAAGAATTCAAAGAGCTCAACAGCATGAATTGATTCAACTTGAGCCAAGAAAAATCCTTGCCCAAAGTCATGCTGCTGCAGGCTATTTTGAGAAAATCAGTTTGCATGTTTGCTTGCCACACGATTTTGAGCCAAAGACTAAGGATCACTATGCCACCTGTGTTCAAACCAATCACAATGCAACTGATCCAACTGATAAATCTGAGTCAAAAGACCAAGGAATCTTCCAACTTGAAGTTCATCCACTTTGGCACATTTTGCCTTGAATTCAAAGTGCATTAATGTGGAATAGTGCATTGTCAAGGTAGCTACCCTACTCAGTCAATTTCTCTGATTAAACAACAATAAAAACATCTGAGGAATGTGGTTTTGGTCAAGGCATAACCCTGCTCTTGGGAATGGCTAGCTTGCCTTGCTTGAGAATAAAACCTTCAAGCCAATCCATGCAAATATGATCTGATCCAGTAGCCATTCACTATTCCTCCAAAACAAAAGTTGATCACCTATAAATAGAGGTCCCAATGGATCATTCAACTCACACCAAAGCCAGTTACAGCACTGCTTTCTCTCATTATTTCTTAAAATCTCAAGTTTTCTTATTTTTGAGTAACCACTATCGGGTTTTGAGTTGCAGCCACAATCAATCCATTCCAATTGCTCAAACACGTCACATATGATGTATTTGAGGTGTCCAAACACTTAAACACCAATTGTAACACCCCAGGCTCAAAATCACTCTTCAACCAAGCCATTATGCTTCAATTTTGCAGGTGGAGGTCTCTAGCTTGATCCAAAAGGTTTCAGAGTGTTCCAAAGCTTGCAATACACTCCATAGCATCCATTGAAGCTGTAGGGATCATCAATTCACGACTGGAACACCATCTGTGCAAATTTCCATTTCAGCTTGCATCAAGGTGAGCTTCAAACTCGAACTCCATGATCCATGCATATTTCCTCGCATGATATTTTTGCCATTTGCTTGCCATCATGTGTTGATTGTTTTGCCTCAATAAATTGGATCATAGACCTCATAACCATGCCTGCACGATTGCTTTTGCAAATTAGGGTTCATCTATGTTCATCATGATTATTTTACTCCACACTGAAAATGAATAAAATTGGGTATTGCCATCTTATTCCTTGTGAAAAAACGCACGGGTTTGGTGTTTGAATCATGTCCAATGGTTGAGAGATGAGTGAGATATGGTGCTTCACGCACGAGCTCGAGGAAGAAGATGGCCATGGCGCCATTCTTCAGAGAATCCAACAAGTTTGATATATATTTTTCACTTGCCATGTTATTAATGAATTGGCATTGCGCCCCAGCGGTTCATCAGCTGGTTTTGTGAGTATTGGCAAGCGAGAGGTCTGGGGTTCGAATCCCCCTCGCCCCAGACTTCTTTTTACCACTTTTTTATTTTGTTATTTTTCATATTATTATTTTTAATGATTTGAAAAATTAATAACTCCTTTAATTTTTATCATTTTTTATTGGTTCTTTTTGCAACAATTCACAAAAATGTTGAAATATTTTATTCCACCAAAAAATTAGATTTATATTATTTATTTAATATAATTAGTATTTTTGTGAATAAGTTCGTTTTTAGTTGTTTCTAAACATTCTAAAAATGAATATTTACTTTGAAAATCAAAACCTAATGAGTTTAAATATTCCTTGTGATTATCCCTCATTTTTTCAAACCTTAAGCAAAATCAAAAGTGGATTATTCAAATTTATTTTGAATTTTGTTTGATTTTCTTTAAATATTTACTTTTAAAGATTAAAATTAGGGTTTTTTTTATTCAACTTTCAAAATTGATTTTCAAATATATTTGGGCCTCTATTAGAGTGTAAGACCCAACCCCTTTTGTACAGAAGACATTTTTGGGCCTCAGTCACTTGTATAAGTCCCTCTGTACATTTTCAAATAAACGGCGCGATCGTCGCCTTTTCAAAACAACCTTGGGCCTACCCTCGAGTAGTAAGACCCATTTATTTTCTCAAAATATATTTGGGCCTCTATTAGAGTGTAAGACCCAAACCCCCTTTTAACCAAAACATTTTGGGCCTCACTCATTGTATAAGCCCCTTCGCGTTAAAAGAAAATCTCGGCACGATCGCCATTTCAAAAATCAATTGGGCCTACCCTCGTGTTATAAGCCCCACTCTTTTTCTTTAAACTTTTGGGCCTCTATTAGAGTGTAAGACCCAACCCCTTTTGTACATAAGACCTTTTTGGGCCTCAGTCACTTGTATAAGTCCCTCTGTACAAATTCAACAGTGCGCTCACTGATAAAACCTTGGGCCTCTCCTTGAGCTGTAAGCCCCAAATCTTTTTATTTCAAAGCACTTTCTCCTTTGATTTTGAATATACTGTTGTTTTCAATCTTTCTTTGTTGAACAACTAACCAAACAGCATGGAAGCTCTACAACCGAGTAAGTGGTTATTGCTTTCATTTACCGCTTTCATATACATATAACTGTATTGTGGGGCTGTTTCACTGTAAGTCTTCTTTCATAAACTCATATCAACTGTGTAATAATAGTATAGATATTTCGAGTTTCCCCGGCAACTACGTCTAGAACTAGGTGACGCCGTTTCGTTTATTCGTAGAAATAGACAACTAGATCCCCAATAGGATCACCAGATACAGTCTTCTCTTCGGCTGTCCTCATTTGGAATTGTCAAGAAACTCTACTCCCCAAAGATGAATGTCTTCTCCGTGAATGACATCTTTGAGTTTCTTCCAAATTCTCAAACTTTCCTGACTTGATCTATTCCTTATGAATAGCTTGCCTTGAATTTCTCGGGGTTTGGGGACCCACGGGCTTCTTAAAAGCATCGGCCTCCTCTTGGGCATCGTACAAGGACCCACAGGCTTCCTAAAAGTAACCCAGCCTCCTCTTGGGCTTAGTACAAGGACCCTACGGCTTCTTAGAAGTATTCACAGCCTCCTCTTAGGCTTCGTATAATGATCTCTTCCTCCGGGAATGATAGCCTTCTCTTGGGCTTCGTACAAGGACCGGTCGGCTTCTTAAAAGTTTCCAGCCTCCTCTTGGGCTTCGTACAAATTGTCCCGACGACCTCCTAGAGGTATAGGAACAGAACCTAGTCATCTTCATAGAACAGTCCTTTCATAGAGTCTACTACTGTTTCTCAAAGCATAGTACAAAAGATGAAACTCTAGACTTGGACAGTCTAATCTCCTTGAGTCTCAAAGACATTCTCAAGCACCCTTCAAGAATAGGAAGGAGACCCGTAGACTCAGATAGTCTCAATACCCTTTGGATTTCCCGTTTCCTCAAAGAGAAGGAAATAACCAGGATCCTTGAATCAAATCCATGAGTACAACATTGCTCATATAAGAACTGATTTTCTCTTTCAAAATCAGTATATTGGACCTGTCACTCAACTGAAACAGTCATCTTAGCCTCCTCTTGGGCTTGGTATAATGATTCTCCCCCGCGGAGTCAAACAACGTTTAGCCTCTCTCTCGGGCTTTGTACGAGACACATAAAAGACTCCCTCGCTGAGTCAGAACCCTTTAGCCTTCATCTCGGGCTTTATACGAGACACAAAAAGGATCTTATTGAGCCAAACAAACAATAGCCTCCATCTCGGGCTTTATACGAGATACCAAAAGATTTCCTCGTTGAGTCAAAACCTTTTCGCCTCTTTCTCGGGCTTTGTACGAGACACATATCAGCCTCCTCTTAGGCTTTATATAAGAAAACCACTGGTTGATCCAATCAACCTTTTAGCATCAAAGTTGTGCCTCGTTCACAGTACACAAACATCAACAACTCCTTCCCTTTCATCTAATCGCTGTAAGCGGCAAGCCTCTGGATCATCTACATCCATGCCACTGTCCCTCTTTTAGCATGAGAAATTCCTAAGGAAAGATGACATTGCTCTACACTGAGTTAAAGTCTTCTCCTTCAGGTTAAAATCCCCTATAAAGGAAATTATGGCATTGCTAGGATCCGCGTATCCCGGTTAAAGTAGTTCTCCTTTATAAACGGTTGTGACATACAACCCCCTTCTTTAGAGATGACAAATTCTCTCTAAAGTCGAGGTCCTTCAGCTTCACATCTTGGGCTTTGATCAAGATACAAACTACCTTCAGCTTCACGTCTTGGGCTTTGAACAAGACACCAAAACACCCATTTCCTCCCGTAGAATAGGAGGAACTACGAACGCTCTGATTTCCCTGTTTCGGTAAACGGGAATACGTAGGCATAAGATCGAAAGAAAAGATCTTAGCGAGCACAATCAACAAAAAACCCAAATCCCATACTCTCACATACCTATCAAAAAGCATCAGTCCTAACATCCTAATCCTTGTTCCCCGCCAGAAACCTTCTGTCTAGATAAAAACCGTATTGGCGAAAATACAAATAACCAGTACAAAGGCCGCCCCCCTCCCCCACGTTAATAGCATTCGTAACCTAACAGACCGCTGTTTAAACTCAATATGCAAGCAGGGTTAATTGGAGACATTTATTTCCATTCCTTATTCAGCTCAAAATAGGATAAAAAATTAATCGACCTATAGTTTTAAGCTCAACCGCAGAGAGCGACTAGCGCTTAAGAACCGCGTCCAAAATCACTCGCTACACCATCCTTGCCTCACCAGAAGGAGAATCTCTCACCATATTCATAGTTTCAAATGCCTGACAGAGAGTTTCGTGGATTTCTTCGTCCATCTCCACGTACTTGAAGGATGAAAGACGACTCACGAAAATGTATTCTTCTCTGCATACCGTAACAACCTGACCGTCAACCACAAATTTTATCTTCTGATGCAAGATTGAAGACACAGCCCCAACAGCGTGGATCCAGGGACAACCCAATAGACAACTATAGGCTGGTTGGATGTCTATCACATAAAACACTGTATTAAAGACCTGGGGTCCGATCTGGATCGGTAGCTCTACTTCTCCAAACACTGATCTCTTTGAACCATCAAATGCTTTCACCACTAGATCACAAGGCCTCAGTATAACTCCTTCCACATCCAACTTTGCTAATGCTTTCTTAGGCAGCACATTGAGGGACGAACCAGTGTCCACCAATACATGGGATAGCATAGCACCTTTACTTTCCATTGATATGTGGAGAGCCTTATTGTGGTTCCTTCCTTATGGTGTTAAGTCAAAATATGTGAACCCTAAACCGTTACCAGCATTAACATTGGAAATCACACTTTCAACCTGGTTCACTGATATTTCTTGCGGTACGTACGCCATATTCAAAATTTTGAGCAAAGCATTCCGATGTGCTTCGGAACATAGCAACAATGACAATATGGAGATCTTAGAAGGAGTCTGATGTAGGTGGTCAACGATCTTATAATCGCTCTTCCTGATTATTCTCATGAATTCCTCAACATCTCTCTCCAATGACTTATCAGATTCTGCCCCTGGCACTGGTTCAGTCCCTGGCGTTGGTTCATCATTTATTACTCACTTCCCTTTGGCCCTCTCTAATGCTTCAGTATCGTCTTTCCTGAGTGTCTGAGGAGTAAAAACCCTTCCGCTGCGAGTAAAACCGCCCAATCCTCCAACGTTTCCGATACTTGAACCACTTTCTTTAGGAGTCTGCACCTCCTGCCTCTGTCCTCGACTATTAGTCCCATAGTACCACGGGATAGCAACGTTGTTCTCATTTGGGACATGACTGGGAACAGTTATAGCTATAGGAGCTACTCGTTCGGGCACAGATGTCTGTACGGGAGCAGGCACTGGAATTTCCACCGGATCAAAGTAGATTGTAATAGTAGAAACTTCATCCTCTTTCTTTTTCAATTGATCAAATTGTAAACATCCTTCATCCATCATGCTCTGAAGGTTATTTCTCAATTTCACACAACCATTATCAGCAATCAAACAATCTTCACAACTTTCCGAACAACCAAGAAATACAGCCCCTTTCAGTAGGCGGTCCTTCACAACTTTCAACGGAGTCTTAACATCTTCAATGAAATTCACCCCTAGTCCATCATGCAAAGGCATGGAATTTTGAATTACATTAGGCCTCGGAGCAAAATTAATAGCCTTTGAATCAACAAGATCTTGAACCACATGTTTGAAAGCCTTGCAATTTTCCCCATTGTGACCTGGTACATTTGAGTGAAATTCACACTTTTCATTCGCATCATACCCAAAAGGCAATTTACCCGCTGGGGGAGCCAAAATCCTCATTTGTACCAACTTCAAACGAAGTAAATTCTGTAGCATTTGTGAGCAAGTCATAGGGAAAGCATTAAAATGTCGGTCATTCATTCTCTGTCTCGGGCGATACTGCCTCTGATCTGCAGGTTGAGCCTCAGTACCCGGAGCTGGAATAGTTATAGACGCTGCCTGATGATATTGGACCCTGTCGTCCTCTATCTCTTTCCCCCTGTACATATGCAACATTAGCGCCGCCTTCACGCTTCCTGTTATTGTTACTAAAAAACTTCTTTGCGGGAGCTGAACTTGTACTACTTCCGTCCTGAATCTTCCCCATCTTTAACAAACTCTCGATTCTCTCTCCAGCAATTACTATATCAGCAAACTCAGTGGATGGACAGGCAGCCAACCGATCGAGATACGGACCTTGCAAAGTATTCATGAACATGTCATCCATTTCTCTATCTGCCAATGGAGGTTGTACCTGGGCAGAAAGTTCACGCCACCTCTGGGCGTACTGCTTAAAACCTTCCTTAGGGTCCTGTGTCATGCTTTGTAACTGAGTGCGATTCGGTGCCATGTCGATGTTGTACTGGTACCGCTTCAAGAAAGCCAAGCACAACTCTTTCCAGCTTTTGATATGAGCCCTGTCTAACTTTATGTACCATTCCAGTGAGGCTCCAGACAAGCTGTCCTGGAAAAAGTACATCCATAACTTCTGAACATCAGAATAAGCCGCTATCTTCCGGTTATACGCCTGGAGATGAGTCTTAGGGCAAGAGCTACCATTGTACTTATCAAAGGTAGGCGGCTTAAACTTCGGGGGAATCTTGACACCTTATACCAGTCCCATATCTTCAACATCAATTCCCAAAGGATTCTGACTCTCTATAGCCTTCACTCTTTCCGCCAGCCCTTCGTATTTCCTGTCATCATGGTAGAATCCCATATCAGCATTAAGTATAGAAAACTGATCATCCTGACGATCTTCCACCAGCCCATTGTTGCCAGGAACAAATCCCAAGTTAACTCCAACTGGAGGAGAAGTAACAACAGGAGGATTGACCACAGGAGGATTGACCACTGGAGGGTTAATCTTGGGGGGATTAACGTTGTTGATAACAGGAATCTCTGCCTCCAACCTCTGGATAGTAGCTCTCATCTCTTCCTGCCCTGCCCTCAGGTCCTGTTGCCCCTGGGCAACACCCTGCATCAGATTCATAAATTGTTCCATGCATGCCCTCAAATCAGCCAGCTCTGTCTGTACCTGATCCATGACTCTTGTTTGGGTTCGTCTGGTTGCATACCGGTGAATATGAGAATCAGCTATTATGCCTGAAACCAAATAAAGGTTAGAGAGCTCCTGCAACAAGTACCTGTTATGCAAAATGAAATGTTATGCAATGCAAATGTCATGTTTATCATTTCCGAGGTGCCTTACACCCTGATTCCAATCTTAACCACAGAAATCTGAAGATCAGAAATCGTGATATAAAGATACGTGCCGTGGTCATGTGCTTGTGTACAGATATCTGATAAGGACTAATTTTGAATAAAACTGCTCATCCCCGTTCAACAAAGTATTCAAGTACATTCAAAAGAGGTTCATTAACAAATGAAATACAAGGGAAAGATGGATCCATCAACAAGCCTGATGGTAACCATTAACAACAAATTACAAGAAAAAGAACATCAGTCTGATAATTCCACGCCCTTCAGCTTATCGCTTGTGTATTTGATCTCCTCAAAGAGTATGTGAGTACGCTGGTGATTCGGCTTTTCAATCATCTCTTTGATCAAAACATCCCTTTTCTCAAGAGCCTCAGTTAAGGAACCCATATGCAGCATCAAAGCTTCGTCATCGCACACTCCTTTGTGTCTCTTTATGCCAGGTTGCATCTTGAGTATCTCCCTTTCTATCATGACTTCTTCAAGCTCTTTCTTGGTATTCTTCAGCTCTCTTCTAGCTTCTTCTAACTGTTCTTGACTTTTACCGAGGCTTTTCCGATACTTTCTCCTCTGCTCATGTGCCTTCTTAAGCTCTTCGCCTTTAATCTTCAACTGTTCATGTAACTCAGCATTTTCCATTCTAACATTATCCCATGCTCGCTGGAATTTGGCCAATGTATCTTTGGTCTGAGCTAAGTCCTATTTAGTTGTCTTGTGAGCCTGAGTGGCAGCATCGGCACCTTTGTTGATCTTCTGGAAGTGTTATGCTCTTTCATAAAAATCTTTCTCTTTGGCTGCTAATATTTTTTCTGCCTTCTGAGCTCTTCCTTCTAGATCTTTATTGTCATGCAGGGCTTTTTGGAGACAGCTACTTATACCAGCATTCTCTGCTTGAAGCTCTTTTACTATCTTCTGCCACTTTTCACACTCTTCAATAGCCACCATGGTTGGTTGTTCTGGCTTTACTGAACATAAAAAAGGTTCCCTTGAAAAGGGTAAAAGCAGTTCTTTTACTTTCATCTCGATCCATCTGTCATATTCAGGATAAGACCTACAATCTCCTTTCCCAAAAACCGTTTTTCCATTTTTATGCTTATATTTCCAAGCATTCACTATTTCTGTCAACTTCTCATCTTTAGTTCCTGTAAAGAACAAAGATTCTTCAACGTCTTGCTCCGTAGGAGGATTCCTGGAAGCATACCCGAACTGTCGGATGGCCAAAACTGGATTATAATTGATCCCTCCTTTTCTGCCAATCAGAGGTACATTTGGAAAATTTCTGCATCTTGTGATAAGCTCTATTCTCAATAACCGATGATCAAACCAGATAATAATATCAGCAGTTAAACCTATCATTCGCTTGGACCATTTCGCAACATCTATGGTTTCCACAAAGGCACCTGTTTGAGGCAAATACTTGAAAAGCCAATGGCACAGCAGTGGAGTACAACAACTAACAGGTCCTCCCCTTCTTTTCTCGTTCTTGTAATGCACAGAATGATAAAAATCTCCTAACAAAGTAGAGACTGGATTTTTAAGAATGAAAACTCTCGTCACCTGCATATCCACAAAGTCTTGCTGATTGGGAAAAAGAACTAGGCCATATATGCAGAGAGCCAGAATGGAATTGTAAATCGTCCAGTTTTTAGCATCAGTAGCCTCTTGAGCTTGATCAGAGAAGAATTCCAGATGAAATCCGTCAACTCTGTTTTTGCTACTCATACCACTCTTTATCACTGACTGATCTATTTGCATTGCAGCAGTAATTTCTTTTGTACTAGGAGAACTACCAGAAAAGAACGGTATTGCCGACGTGATCGGAATCCCCAAAATAAATGAGAATTCTTCTAGTGTTGGCATCAAAATGTAATCTGGAAAGAGGAAACATCTCAACGAAGGCTCGTAGAATTGCAGCAGAGTGTACAAAACATCATGTTCATACTTTGTGATAGTACGGACCATCTTAACCAAATTCCCGTACTTCTTTTGAAACCTATCAAGAACACCCGGGCCAACCATATCTATAACTTTGAGCAGTAAATCCAAGGTAGGGTCTGGAAACTTGTAAGAAACATTGTTCTTCCTCTTCTCTTCATTCTCTATTGAACCCATGGATTGGAATCAGAAGTGTATTATGCACCTGTAAATGACAAACACAACCATTATGATATGATAATGCAATGCAAAAGGGCATGTGATCAGGTAATCAGGTGTCTGTGCTGGACTGTGTGCATTGTGTCTGTATAAATATGATAACATTTCTGTAGGCGAGTGTCAAACCACTGTAATAGGATACACCATCTATATATAAAAATACCAACAGGACAGGGTATGTAGGAAGCTTGGTTACCTGCAAACCTGTAAACATCCCACCCACACTCACATGTGGATACTTAGAAAATGAGGATCCTCAGTTTAGGAGGTTTGAGAAGCAATAGCACATTCAGCCCGAAGGATACAATGCTATGCCAATCAAAGAGGTCATCCAGTGATTCACCTCAAAAATAAAGGCCATCCTATGCAAGTTCCAAAGTGGGCCCTCGGGTGCGAATGGGTTTGCCACATAATGTGGTCTGCCACTATCACCACTAAAGAGGGATGTTTTCACTAAGGTCCTCAATGATCGGTCACCAGAGTCGACAACTCTCTAGATCGACATCCTGAAATGCGCAAGATACGCACGTCAGAACATGTCCCAAGATAGCCTCGTCTGGCTGTGAATTTCGTGAATACCCAACGCACTCCAGACGACACGTAGGTCCCACTACTCTCCACTCTAATTCTAAGTGTATACTTAAGCCTGTGTAATGGGCTTATCTCTCAGAAATCCCATCCCGCCAAACAGAAAACCAGTCCAGCACAACAGTAATAATATGATATGTGATGCTAAAATGCAGTAAATACAGTAAAGTAAATAAACAGCAAAATAAAGCACGACAGTAAACACCCAATGAAAGAAAGAAAAAAAACAAACAAGCGTTAGGATTGACTCGCTTAGGGATGGACCAGCAAGAGGTCAATCTGTCCCCAGCAGAGTCGCCAGCTGTCGCTCCCGGGATTTTCATCCAGGTACAAACGCGAAAGTGGCACCGAAACAGAGTCGCCAACAATGTGTATTTATCCCAAGAGAGGGAAAGGAAACACTGCATAAACCTGAGGGAAAGGAAAGAGCATGGTCTTGCGACCAAGAGAACTGGGTTCGAGAGTCGGTTACACGAGAGGAAGGTATTAGCACCCCCACGCGTCCTTCGTACCCGATGGGATCCACGCTTGCTGCTTCAATCAAAGGGTGTAAGGAAAGGATGCTGGAAAAGGAAGTGCTAGCTGGAGAACTCGAAAAGGAAAGGAGAGAGAAAGAGAAACAAATGTAGGGAAAATAAAAGAAGTGCTCGAATGGGCCCTACCCCACTGCCTACGTATCTCATCGGGAGCATGAGAATCAGAGCGACGTAGTTCCCCTCACCTAGGGAAAACTGTTTGTGTTTTTTAGGAAACGACTTACGTTCTAGCTCAGGTGTTGCAGACTCGTTGAATGGAGAGCGTTACCGTCTTGCAAAAGAACGAGGAGAAGCACGTTCGTACGTCGAGAGTGAGTGAGATGAGGAGAGAATTCCCGAAGGAAAGACGTCATTTGTTTGTTTTTTGTCTTTTAAGAAAGAAGTGTTTTGATTGTTTTTGTTTTGTAACAGGTAGTGTATTTAAGTCCTTCATATAGGATCGAATGCCTCGCATATCGACCCAAGATGGGACGTACACTAAACATTCCAAGGAAATGAGAGAAGACCCCTCACCTCCTTGTTCCCACATGAAAGGCCTAAATACAATATTTGTTATGCCTTTATTAAGTGTTTTTTACTTTTATTATGAGATGAGAAGAAGTGACTCAAAAGGAAACCAAAAGTAAAAACTAAAGGGGACTAAGACTCACCCTAGTGTTAACATGCCTGGATATCCTATGGTTAATGTGGTTTAAGAAACCTACTTCTAAAAGAAAGAAGAAAAAGAGCAAAATAAGCAACTTACTTCCAAAATGGAAGTTAAGTTGATCTTAAAGAGGGATGAAGAAGAAGTTATGCAAGGAAAGCATGTAAATGCTCATCACAAACACAAATTGAAATATTAAAAGCAATAAGAGAGGATGAAAGAGATAATGGTATGTGAAAACATGTCCACACACTTACTTACCATGCGCCTACATGAAAGGGTTAGTTCACAATATTTACAAATATGAAATAAAGGAAGAAACAACGAGTGATGATCAAATCAATTAAGAACCAAGGAAATAGGATCCTAAGAGATACAAACTAATCAAAGTCAGAATCTAAACAATAAGAGTACTCTCTAATGTTAAGACATCATACACAAATCAACTATGTACAAGTAATGTCCTAATCACTAAAAAATTACATTATGAAAAGAATAGATGAAGAATGGATGGAAATGCAAAGTGATCATGCATTTATGCCTCATGAAAGGTCAAGGTCAGACTTACATTCAATTGACAAAGGTCTTATAAAGCATATGAAATATCACACAACTTATGTTTAGAGTATTACAAGTAGAAGGGATAAGAAGGAGAAGAAGTAAGAAAAAGAAATATGTTCAATTAAATGCACAAAATGACATATCAAAGATGCATAACATGTAACATGATTAGAGAATGCATATAGGCAGTGGCATACTAATGATAAGATGCTAATGGAATGAGCAAAACATCATACAAAATGTAAGCATAAAGCAAGAAGAGCACAAGAAGATATAAGGAATGAAAACATGTCCAAGTTTCAAGTTATAACACATAAACTCATGTCTAATGCAAATGCAAGTCAAGGTAACCTATAATGGAACTAAAATGATTTAGAATATCCTATAAATGACATACAAAGGATGCATAAACAAATCCTAATAAGATGGCATAAAGGCCTACCTAAACATGTGAGAATGATGTTAACAAAACTTCATAAAAGGTCTCCTAATATAGCATGCATAAACAAATAGCAAATTGAGTTGAAAAATTATGAAAATAGAACACAACTCAATTAAGTCAGGATGTAATCACATGTAAAAAGAACAGCACAAAATTCAACAAGAAAAGTGCTCAAATGAGCTCACACATTCACCTTGAAACACATCCAAAAAATCTCAAATACGCCCATCAAAACACATGAGAAAAATGAGTTAAAAATGTAAACAAAATATTTTCATATGCTTCAGTATGTTATCTAATCAATGCAAAAAGAATGAGTAAAAAATGTTGTGGGAAATGGGAGAAATAAAATGTACAAGTGCAAGTATCAAGGAAAAGTTCACTTGAAAAAGAAAATGAAAAGAGATTATTAAAATATGGTCCAACTTTATTAAAATCTGAATTAAAAATAGTGTAAAATTATCTAAATGTGTTAAGAACACGTGTGAATTATTTCGGAATTTTCTGTTGAATTTTAGTATTTTTATTAAAATAAAAGTGAAACTATATGTGAAGGAAATTAAAACAATAAAAGAAATGGAAAAGGGGGGTGCAGCATTAGTAAGTTTCTAGTTCAAAATTACAATTAGGCTTAACATGGGGGTGCGAAAAAGAATTTAGCCCAGTCCATTAGGCGCATGCTTGGGTGTGACAGAGTACACAGTAATCAAACATGTTGATGCAATCAAGGTCGTACGATTAATCATGCAATATTATCTTACGTCCCACAGTGCACGACCACCAAGACCACCTTACACTCACGCACACGTGAACAATCTGAAGCACAACAAGGAAGCACGTGAGGTCTTAATGCTTCATTAATGCGGTGTTATCTTGTTATTGGCTAGCCGTAAAGTGCAATAATCCCCCCAACCAAAACATGCCACGCGCCTTCTCTCTCTTACCAATTATCACTTCATAATTAATTAATCATTGCCAAACATAAGAACACGGCCAATGGCATGCGGACACCTCACCCTCCTCATCATTAATTCATGCAAATTGATACTAAACTCATACAACAACACAAAAAACGCATAATTTTTACTCATTTTCTACCTCACATAACTCCATAGATTCTTAACGAAATTTAACAAAATAAAATACCAAACTGAAGCCCAAACTTCATAGATCATGAATATGCAAATTAAATCTCAAAAAGATCATTCTATCATCAAGAAAAATGGCACGAAAGTGACATGTTCAAGCACAAATTTCACAAAATCACAAAATCACATAAAATCCAAATTAAACAACCAATGGTGTGTCATCATTTCAGGACTTCGAGATGCAATGCATGATTACTAATTTCACATTATAAATCTCTAAAATCATGATGAAATAAAAGAAAAGTTTTAAGATCCCTAACCTTGTGAGATGCAATTTTTGTTTTAGAAACCCAAGAACTTCTTGCAAGATCTTCAAATCAACACTTTGAGCCAAATAAAGGCAAAAACCAGATCCTATGCTTGACAGGAGTAGAAATTTGGAGTGATGAGTGAAACTTGAGATTTTCCAATGGTGGATTCAAGTAAATCCAATGCATACAGTAGAAAGAGGAAGTTATGGAGGTGATGCTGCTCAAAGAATCTTCAAAAATGATGAAGAAACGAGAGAGAAATCTTGATCTGAACTTTTGAGAGTGAGAGAGAAACTTGAGATTTCTTGAGAAATTATGATGAAAATGTGAGAAATGTGTGAGATTAGAGAGAAAGTGGAGAGAATGATTGAGAATAATTTCTGAGAATGTGGAAAAATGTGAGAGAGATTGAAATTGTGGTGTAAATTTGTTTATATAGTTAGGGTTAAATGTGTTTAACCATGGTCAACTGAGTTGGTTAAGTGAGTTGGTGTGAGGTTAACTGAGTAGACTCTAACTAACTGAGTCATGACAGTTAGAGGTGAGTTGGGAAGATTTACTATGGTGTGGGTGAGTTTATGAAGTGTATGGTGAGGTTTAAAGTGGATGGTGGTGATGTAAGGAAATGTTTAGCTTAATAAAGTAAAAGGTGGACTGGTGTGTAGTGTGAATATTTGAATTAGCAACAACAACAATGTTATTTTTTCTGATTTTATAGCAGCTTGATATCACTTAAAATAAGGAAGTTTGGTGATGAATATTTCTCACTTTAATGAATGGAAATGTGTGATTTTGGTGGCAAATGAAAGAGTAGATATAAGAGAATAAGTTTGATGTTGAAATTGAATTGAATAGAGGCTTGTGGGGTGGTGTAAAATGACTCCAAACAGCATGGTTCAGAACTGGTGCATGGGCGTGGAAAGTTGGTAGGTTGGCATGGCAACCTGACTTGGAAAATTCAGCATGAATACGCCAACTTGGAACCATCATAACCCCATCATAACTTGCTTAAATGGAAAAATGTCCAACATCAAAGTTGAAGAGGACATTGAGATGAACAACTTTGATGTTCAACATTTTTTCATTTGAAGCTTACTTCAATGAGAAAAATGGCTGGAAATTTGGCACACCAAGTGTTCGACAAAATTATGGCGAATGGGCCTGCACTTGCCTTGCCATGACTTGGTTTTTGACCTAGTTTTGTCAAACTTTAATGGATCATAACTCCCTCAATTTTGATCCAATGGAAGAGTTCTTTATATGGATTTGAAGCTTAGAACATGAACTTTAATTAGTTCAACTTGGGCCTGAGGTTTGGAACTTTTATCTTGAAGAAAGAGAGCCTCAAAGTGTGGTGCAAAATGGTCCAAACTTGCCATTTTTGGAAATCCTAAATTTCCAAAAATGGAAACTTTGTGCATTTCTTGATTTTCCATGATTCCTCCACCATTTCTTGATCAAATTTTGTCCAATGAACATATTTAACTTGAATTTCATGACTTTGACCTCAAAAAGTCAGGAGTTGGCTTTTTCACTGCACAATTGACTTTTTCCCCCAATTGTTTTGATTTTGAATCTTCTGACCAATTGAAACCCTTCTGAAACCAATTGATGATCAATTTTCCATCCATATACACTTAGGAACACAAGGAATACCATGAGATCCAGTTTTGTCCAAAAAATCAGAAATAAACTGATTTTACGTCAAACCTTAATTTTGTACCCTCTGGTTAGGAGGAAATAACACATCCTCCAAATCCAAATTCCTCTGAATATGATGTACATCCCGTCTAACAAAGATGAGGTAGGGAATTTGGAGGTGATAAAAACTCAAAGAGCTTGCCCATTTGAGGGTTAGATCCCTATTTTAGACTGTTTTGTGTAGGAAATGATGCCCTGACCACTCTTATGGATGAATTCCCATCTTTCAATGACTTGTAAGATCAATTGAGATGACATATGACATAAGAAACCCTTGAGGATTATTTGAAGACCCTTGCTTTGAATGACCAACACCTTGCAGGCCACTGATCACATGCCCTTATGCAATAGGTATGCTATGAGATGCACACAAGATCTAAATGCAATGCAATGAAACATAAGCCAGTAAAAGCTAAAACAAGTGGGCAAATTTTGAGGTATTACAGAGCCTAGAGCTCTGAGATGCATGTTCCTTGGATATCCTGAGGGAGTCAAGGGTTATAGGCTGTGGTGCCTAGAACCAGGTCACAGAAGATGTATCACAAGTCGTGATGTAGTTTTCAATGAGGTCGAAATGGCTTTCAAGAAAACTGGTGATGATAGTCGAAGTGCAGAAATCTCTGAAGAGGAGTTGGAACCGGTAGAGATGCCTGTTGAGGTGGAGCATAGTGATGCTGAAGTGCATAGCCCTGATGAAGTCGAAGAGCAAGATGCTGATGAGGTTGAAGAAACTATCGATGACTACCTACTGGCAAGAGATAGGTCGAGAAGAGTCATCAAGCCACCTCAGAGACTTGGTTATGCAGATCTTATAGCTTTTACCTTAATCACTGCAAGTGAGGTACTTGACGAAAAACCTAGAGATTACAAGGAAGCTATAAGGAGTTGAGACAAGACTGAATGGCGAAAAGCCATGGATGACGAGACAAAATCTCTTCATGATAATAACACTTGGGAGCTGATTGAGAAACCTGCAGGAGCAAGGTTAGCCAGCTGTAAAGTGGATTCTGAGGTACATAAATGGGTCTCTGAAAAGAGTCTTAATTTATGGTGGAGCTTGTGATGATGAAAGCTAGTTGTTTCCCTTTGTTGCTGAGTTAGATCCAAGGTGGAGATTTGTGAGATTTGGGTCGAACTCATCTGTGTCGAAGGAGAGCTTTCATGTATTTCGACAGGAGGTAAGCATGCAGTCGAAGCTTGTTCACATGCTGATGCCTGTTAGTTACATATAGTAGTTGAAGTCTGTTCTTATATGTATTCTGTCAAAATGTTTATATTCTGTCAAATTGGGCCTTGTGTTAAGGATCCAATTGTTTAGGTTTCCTGGGCTGCAAGTTACCTAGTTAGTCTATAAATAGGCTAGTACACTCAGTTTGTTGAGTGTGGCAAATTGTGATATTCACTTGTAATCATTTGTGACGTTAATGAGAAAGTGAATAGTAAACAGAATTTCTATTTGTCCAATCCTTGTTGTTCTCTTCTTCTTCTTCTTGGTTTCTTTTCCCGTTAAACCCTAACCCTTGTTTTTGGTTCTTGATCACTAAAAAACCATTTATACTTTGCTTAAAGACATCGTTTTTCACAACAATTATCATAAAAGTATCTTGAGCACTTAGAGAGAATTTGTCTTGAATCTTCATACTTGAAAGAGAAGAAGGCTTTGTTATAAGTCTTAAAGAATTCTACAAACTTCACTTATTTAAATCCATTGTAATTATTACAAGTTCCTTAGTATCAATGATTGTTTGGTGCTAGGAGGGATCTATAGGAAGGTGGATTATATCTTTTTGTAGAGGCCTTTACTTATTGTCCAGGATTGTTGGAAATAAGTGGTTGTAAATCCAAGATGATTGTTCTTGGTATTTTGTTAGTGTCTGTATGGGAAGACTAGGATAGTCTTGTATAAGTCCTAACAATAGTAAAATCTCTTTCATGTTGAAAGGGGACTGGAGTACTCTCGGACTGTGAGGGGAACCAGGATATTTCTCGGTGTTCTTTATCTTTCCTCACTTTATGACTTTCATCACTTAGAATCTAAATCGGAAAAATAAGAAGACATAAGTTAAAACCGGAAAATTTTTAAAGTACCTAATTCACCCCCTCCTCTTAGGTGCAAACTCTACTTACAGACAACATTCTTGAACCCTGCCAGTGTCGACCTGTTCCGAATCTAATATCTTCCTTTCATGGTTTATGAATTTTAAACATGGAAGCTCTTGTAAAAAAAACCACCAGTCGCGATTAAATTAGTTTAAAACATATGTAATGCAAAGGTAAATAAATATCTCTCTCTCTTTCCCTTACATCCCTAGTAGCACATTCTCCATATAGATGAAGTAAAGATGTGTCAAATGGGCCACATGGATAATTATCTACAAGGGCATCAACAACGGGGTCCTCTCGGGCTTCATAGGCTTCGTAAGCAAGGGATGAGTGGCCCTGTGAAGTAGATGCCTGAGACAAGCGAATACGGGAAGTAGAACCAGATGGTTTTGAATGTCGACCTTGTGAACCATTAAACGAGGTATCATCGAATCATGGTTTCTTGGTCTTTCCCCTAGCACTCTCACGTCATATAAAGGCATGTTTGGAAACACGACTGAGCCTAATTATGCCGAGGTTGTTTTCAGCCATGACACCTGTAATAAAACTAGAAAGTCACATCAATATTTCAACAAAAATGCAACCATGCACAAATCCAGAGATACATCTTCAAAAATAACACAAAGAAAATCCAGAGATTCATCTCCGGATAAATTCACAATTTTCATCAATGGCAGAAACCCCATTATGACCCTAATCTCCAACCAAATGGAAATGTATGTCTATATTAGCTACCTATTTCGATTGTACTACTATCTAATGAAACTTAAACAATATATCTTACCTAAAACATGATTCAAAATAAGGGTGGCTTATCCATTTGTGGTGAAGGGCGTGTAAAAAAGGTGTTCTGAAGATGCATCTCCAGACGACAGTGGCTGTTTTAGCTTTTCAACGTGGTGGGGAAGAACCATATAAGTTGGTAAAAGTAACCCCCATTAAGTATGATCATGTGGGTAGGGTGGAAAAATAGGCCAGGCCCGTTAAGAATGGTCGTTTTGCCCGTACTTTAGTGTAGGACGGGTCATAGGTTTACGCCCGTACTCTCTAATGTGCCCGCTCCGCTCCATATTTTTTGCGGGAGCGTACATTAACTTAAATTTTTTTCATTTTTAGAATGAAAAGGTGCAGTGCTCGCAAGTCTGTCCTGCCCAACCCTCACATATTTGCACAGCGGACCTAGGTTTTAAGCTCGCGTCCTCAACTATGTATGTTCTGCCCTGTCCCATTTTTTCCGGCCTTTTGTAGGGTAAGCCTAAACGGCGTGGGCATGTCCATTTTCCAACCCTACACGTGGGACCTATCGATCAATTACGACATCTCTATTTAAATTAACAACTTTAACATGAGTTAAATTCACTTTGTACTTAATTAATTTATATTTTTTAAAATTGATTTATTTATATTTATCTTTTTAGCATAAAATCTTGCAAAATTATTTGAAATAACTTTTCTATTCAATGTTTATATATATTATCTACTTATATTTTTCTTGAACTCATTGTGTTTCATATCTATAAGTGTAACACTTATATGGTTTACTTAGAAGCATTGTGGCTGATAGGCAAGACTTATTGAGACATGGAAATATTGCACAACATGCATCTGTTCGGAGGGAAAAGAGTAAATCATTGTAGGCTCATGTCACCTACTCATGCATATCTACTTCCATCTTTCCGTAGGTGACAGGTTTCACCTATTCAGGCAACAGAGGTACCCAAGTCACCGGAGGTACCCGAATCACAAGAGGCAGCAGAGGCACCCCAAGCACCGGAGGTAATAGAGGCACCCCAGGCACAAGAGGCACCTTAGGCACATGAGGGGTTTGGAGGAGGCCTGTCATGGTTATCACTGCTGCATACTTACCCACACCATACTGCTAGACATGTCTAGTACATAGAGGTAAAATTTAAATCATGCTTGTTATAATATTAAAAGTTTCTGACAATGATTTATTTTTCTGCAGGACCGTGACGCTCTAAAATTCATCAACCATTGGCGGATGATTACTAGCCTGCAGCAGTCTAATGAGCAGTGGTTTCAGGATGTTTTATGGCTATCTTAGATGAGAGACTTGTGCGAGATCGGTTATGTTACAGTTAACTATGGTAAGTTGTTTGCATTTTAGAGAGATGACACACGAAGGCGTCATCATTTTCTCTTCCACACGGTGAGATGCCTATCACACTAGACGATGTCTTGGGTCTGTTGCATCTTTCGATTAGGGAGAAACTTTTAGATCATGGGAAGATTAATAGAGATAATGCACTAGAGATGATGTTAGACTATCTGGGAGTTGACCCAGAGGCTTACATGAAGGAGTTTAAAGCCACCCGAGGGGCTCATGCTAGGTTTCAATTTTTGCAAAAGGTGTATACAAATGAGCTACTAAGAGCAAAGCAAGTTACTGGTGATGACGAGCAGGTTGCGCAACATAGAGTATGCGCTATGAGAGCATACATGTTGTATTTGGTTGACACTACCATTTTTGTGGACAAGAATGCCAATTATGTAGATGTCATCTACATGCGATACTTAAATGACTTCAAGTGGATCCATGAGTACAACTGTGAGACCGTTTGTTTGGTCTACTTGTACTCCAAGTTATTCGAAAGTTGTATGTGGAAGACCAAATAGCTGACAGATAGCATCATACTATTGACGGTAATATTTATTAGTCTTTTAGTGTTTGTGTGTCATTTTCATAACACTTTTGTAATGCCATTACTAATGATTAATCTGTTCCAACACTTTTCAGGCTTGGATCCTCCAGCACTTCCCACGCATATCCGACTGGTCATGTCTTCCGAAATACAGTGAGGATATGCCACATGCTTCAACATTTGTCCTACTCATAGGGAATCAGGTGACAAAGTTATGCATATGGTTACATTCGGTTGCTCTTCTGGATGTCGCATCCTTATTTGATACAGGATGCTCTAGAAGATCCACCGATGCCAACTCATCAGGAGATACTAGAGGATGAGCATGCTATGGCAATTCATGTTGTTGGTGTGTTTCCTAGATGTCACTGTATCATGGAGATTAGGCATTGTAGATGCCATGATGGCGGAGGCACGAGAGACACTGCAACACAAGAGGCAGTGTAAGAACAAGGGGTCCCAAGTCTGAGATTATCATACACAGTAGTTTATAGTATTTGTACTCTAGATTTATTTTTTGTTGTATTTTATTTTGACTTATTTAAACTTCATTGTGTACTCTGGATTTATTACTTTAGATGTCATTTTCTTCACACCGGCGGTATGAAATAGATGTCATTTTCTTCACACCGGCGGTATGATATAATTCATCATAGTATAACTTTAATATATCATCCATTTCATCTGAGAATCATTAAAACAAATTTAAAATTTATTGTCAAGTGTGGTTACAGGGATCTATCTCCGGATTCTGTCTGGTGTGAATACGGAGATGCATATTTGGAACAATCTATGGCAAAAAAAATGCTTTTTAGTGAGAGATGCATGAGGTGTATATTGAATTATTTTAGAGATGTAGCTCTGGATTAAATTTTAAAAAATGTATTGGGTGTGACTCAATTTTAACGTGCGTACAAAAATGTATCTTTAAAATCTGTGGAGTAATTTCGAATTTTTGTAAGGTATTTTTTCACCACTTAGGTGAAATTAGTAATTTAAAAAAATATATAAATTCCCAGTCACTTACAAAGGGGCAGAGCCCACTATTTATACACAATAGGCCCAATACTATTAAACTAAATCCAATAAAATAGAAAGGGTTAGTTAAAAAAAACTAACTTAAAACAACAAACATTAGAGGTTAATAGCGCTATTTATAACTTATTTTCAAAGATTTTTAGAATAGCTTACATCTTTTTTTTTTTCTTTCAGAATATAAATACTTATATTATAAGTGTTTATACTAAAAAACCTTAATTAAACTCACGAAAAGCGAATATGTATTTTTTGAGGGACCATATCTGTTTATTTACTATTTGTAATGCAAGTGATTACCATAATAGTGTTTTTGTATATAAATTTACATAAGTTAATTTTATGAATTTAATTTTTATGCACCACGAATGTAAAAAGGTTGACAACCACGTTGCATCAATTACTTTATATGTGTTAGTTTAAAATGAGTTAAAGTAAAAATCAAATATTATAAAAAAAAAGTTTAACAATTCGAATTAATTAACAGTATAAAATATTTTTATATGTAGAATATATATCAATTAAATCTTAAATCTTAGTCTTACAAAAAAAGATAAAATTGAATTAAAATTAATTTTATATAAACGGTTTTCATAGGCCATTTTAAAAAAATTATTAAAAAAAATTGAAAAGGTTAATCAAATGTCATAAATTATTTTTATAATTTCTTTCAAACAATATTTTAAAACACTTTCAATATATATATATATTTGTTTTGATCAGAATTGATTGAAGAATCAATGGTTGTGGAGGACTATGACAGATATGAGCTTCCAATGCGGAGGAGGAGGGCTGATCTACAAGGTTAGGACTGTAACATCCAAGTCAGCATGTGTATGCAAATAGTGAATGAGATTTGAATTTGAAATCGCATACCTGAAATCTTCATGTGTATCCTTTATATAGTAGAGTGGTTATAACAACCCGTTATTTGCTAGGCGTGTGATGTGAGGAATCGTTGGATGTATCTTGGATCTGGATCGCCTGTACTCTTCCATAAAGTAGTTCCCTTCTGCCCCGAGCAATCCAGATGAATTTTAACTCCCTCTGAGTGGTTGTCCCGAAACAATTGCCTTCTAAGCCTTTTTTTTGTATGACAGTGCAAGAGTTGTCATATTTTTCCTGTCCGTCGATAATTCTTTTAGCTTACGTGAAAAAACCAAGAGAAGAAGTTACTGTTTTGTGGATTTTGGGCCTTTAATGCGTGTCATGCTTCAAATGTCTTTTAAGAGGTACCATCATAATGATCTTCGGGAAATGAAACACTTGAGTGGTGCGTATAGGTGATCTAAAGCGTTGATAGAGTCTATTCCCCTTAGTATGTCGTCATACGATTCTTGAGGAGTCAATTTCTCACTTATTTGAGGCGTCTTTTCTATTTCATTGTTATTTCCTTTCCTTCAACATTTTCCCTTTCCTATACTTGAGGAAAACAACATCCACCATAAGTCAAAAGTCAAAAGAAGATGTATGTGCTTTCTGGGTGGACCTTGTGTATTTCTCAATTATTTTTGTCTTCGCTCAAGAAGGTAATCTTGATGGATCCTTTCTAGATGTTGGTCCATTTTTAGATTGGGGTATCTTGACCCCTAGTGAAAATGAAAGAATCTGTAGCGAGTATGATGAATATGTGCCATCCCTTTCTACGAGTGTATTTTCTTGATCATATGTTTTTGACTGCCATTCAATGGCTTTGAAATAGTAGTTCTGATTCATTTGATGGTTTCTCCGTCGTAGTTGTATTTTGCGAGTTAGGCGTATGTAAAAGTATTTCAATATTAGTGTGAATATTTAAGTGGGAAACCCTTTTAAACCCCTTTTCTTCCATCTCTTCAGAGTTCAACACAGTTCTGCGACTCAAGCACCGGGTCAAGGTTTGATTCACCCGATGTCGAACGTCAGTAGTTTCAGTACTTTTTTGAAGAACTCAAAGCATTTCAAAAATCGATTCTTCTTGGTTACCCCTTCCTTCCAAAATCTCATGTGAAGGTACGCACTTTCGGTGATGGAGTGAGAGGTAGATACCCAAACTTGTTTCCCAAGTAATGGAATGAAGGTCATTTCCTAACGGGGAATAAATTGTATATCTACAAAGGGGCAACCTTTATCAAGAAGATCTACATCTGAATAAGCGACTGACGAGTTTCATCAAAGAGTTCGGTTACCCTGGGGCTTTACTCCTCGGGATGAATCTTCACAGAAGCGCTTGAAAATACTCATTGACATTCGCATGATAGATGCCTGTATCCGGGAAAGAAGGAAGATTACATTTGGCACATCTCGGATGCCCTTGGTTTTTTCATTACCAACTCGATTATTTATAATGTTTTTACTTTGGTAATAATTGTTTGCATATTCTTCGGTGCCACCAAGAATGCATCTCGCTCTTGGTTGAGAAAATCTTATAGTCATTCCAAAATACGAGTTCTCAAATGAATAACCCGGGCTCGCGAAAGCAGCTGAATTATTCATTCGAGAGAGTACACATGCTACAAAAGTATGTGTTGTGCAAAAGTTTGTCTATTTTCTATAACCTATTATGTTTTTCATGTATTCGATTTGGAAAGTCAATTTGGTGTGTTGAGATAGATAATCATGTACCCCATGTCATGCTTTTTATTATGTGTTGAGAGAAACAATGTTTGGGAACTTGTTCCCAAAGCTTTAATCTAGTGATTGAAACCTAAGAGGAACTTTTGCAACAAGCATGATGGTTTTGAAAATGTTTTGAGAAATAAATAAAAACTTGGTACAAAAGGCTACAATCAACTAGAAGACATATATTTCAATGAAACTTATGCCCGTGTAGCTCGATTATAAGTCATAAGCATGATTATATCCTTCTCATTATATTTTCTTAAACTCTTCCAAATGGACGTGAATAATGCATTTTTGAATGATTGCATCTAGAGGGAATTGTATGCTGATCATCCTCATGATTTTAAAACTTCTCTTAGTTATGCTTTCAAAATGAAAAAGGCTATCTATGATCTAAAACAAACTGCTAGAGATTGGTTTATTTTCTTGAAAATAAGTTTCTAAGAAGAAAGGATGATGCAACTCTTTTTAAACCGAGCATATTTTTCCCTGTGTGTGCTTTGTCTATTTGGTGATACTAACAAATCCTTGTGCAAAGACATTTATGATATGATGAAGATTAAAATTGAAAGATGGGAAAGCTTGTTGAGAGAGAATATGGACACAAACAGGTCTAGAAGGGGGTTTGAATAGACAATAAAAAAAATTAGATCTCATAAAACGAAATTAGATAGTTTAAAATGTACAGAAGCAAAACACAACACTAAGAAAGCTTGAAATCATCTCAATGAATTAATCCAACAAAGGCATTACAAGATATCACTAAAGAAATGATTTTTTTTCTAATGCAATAAAATTACATGATAACCAAAGTTGCTTTAAACAAAGCGGTTTAAAAACACTTTACTTAGAAATTCATTCAAGACATAATTGGATTTATGATGATCAAATAGGTTTGATGCATCACAGATCTAAGCTTACACATTAAATCATTATAAGCAAAGTCTAACCTAAATGACGTACAAACGATGCAATGATGCAATAGATATGGTAATGAATGCAAAAAATTAAAAGAGATAATGGAAGAGAGAAAGGGCACACAAAAATATATAGTTGTTCGAGGTCCGTCCTCGCTTTGCATACTCTACTCTTTAATGGTGTTAAAACCATTAGAAAATAATCACGATCTTCCACTATTTCATAAGTTTGATACAAGAATTTTGTTACAACAAAATATCACACGATAATTTCCTCTATTGATGTAGATAATCAAATTGCTAACAAAAACATGATCTTCAATGATCTTTATCTAATATCTTTGTTATCCACAATAACCTTTTCCAAGTCTTCGTATGTGGCGATCCACCTTGATCCCACCGATTTCTTGTCTGAGCGATTGCCATTATCTAAGCGTTGAATTAGAAAAATCCCAACATTGTATATGAACAATCTTTACACAACCACACCAAAGTTGGACAACTTCCACCTCCATATTACAGACAGTTTGTACCCGACCTCAACAAAGTCTTCTATGGAGTATCGTGAAACTCTCCTCTTGCTGAATAACCCAATATCCAAACTGAATTCAAGAAACAATCTCTACACTTATTACAAACATTAAACTTCATACAAAAACATTATATTAAACAAAAAAACCAACGTGCTAGGCTAAAAAACAAATGAAATACTATCATGAATCAACTTTCTAATATTTTGAAAAATGAAGGGACTTAGGGTACAATGATAAGATAGCTGAAGCTAACATAATACAACTCAAGTGCAAATGAATTCGAACACGTGAAAAATCAAATGATAGTATACACAAAAAATTGACAAAAACATCAAAACTAAAAGAAACAATACCATACAATAATGTGACTGCAATTTCAGTTTCAAAGCTTCGATATTATCATGGGTTAAAAATTCATCGATTAATTCCTTAAACATATACACATAATAAATATATAAAAAAGTCTAAAGCTTTACACCATCAAAGATGAAAAAGGTGTTAACACTGATGGTATCTGTTGTGATCATGGAACCTCTTAAAAGGTTGAGGTGATAAAATTTTAATGGATTTATCAGTCCAGTATTTGTACCAACTTTCATATCAATTGATTCATAGAGAAGGAAAATAGAGAGCCCCCAGCGGGGGGCCAACGGTTACTTGTACTGGGCTGGATTGCAAGGCCTAATCCAAGTAACTGGCAGGGCTTATGTGGCGTAGTGAAGACCAGCACGTGGTCTTCGTCCTGGTGTAACGGTCCCTAAATCTTCGAAAATAGGGCAGACTGATTCCTTCAGGAGTGGGAAGTTACCAGAGAACGTGTCCTCGCGGGGAGGAGCACACAAAGGTCGAGGATAGTGAGGTTCTCCCCGACTATAAGCTTATGCCCGACATCGGTGTTTGCTAGGTGACTAACGAGTGGAGGATACGTGGGGTCCTCGTCTCTGCGAAGCTGAACTCGGTACTGGCCATTGGAAGGATCACGGTGGGCCGACCCATTACTGGATTGGGCCTGCTCGACGGTTGGGCAGACCGCGGCCCAGTCCAGAACAGGAGCCCCCCAAGTCGTTGCTCCGAGATGTCGGAGTAATGACTTTAGGATCGGCTCGACGCAAGGCTCCTCGTTCGAATCTCCTCGATACCTTCTGCCGTACGGGTGTCGACGATGAAGTGTCTTCGAGCTAAAACGCAGCGAGGAGGCCACGAGCACGGGATGTTAAGCGGGCAGGTATCTGAGACTCTGCTCGACTTGTGCGGAAGACGGACGGTTGTGAGGTTGAGGAGCAAGGCAGGTGAAGAGGTAAACACGGGAACGCGTGTGCAACATGTCGCCTGTCATTAATGCCTAGGGGCGGCTAGGCCTAGGGCACTCAAAAGCCTTGGGCTCCTCGAGTCCCGTGAGGGGCCTATAAAAGGGTTAAGTTCTTTTTCGCTCCAGACTTCTCTTCTATTCACCGTCGCTGCTCCACCACCGTACACCACCGCGCGCGGCTGTTTTCATCGTACCGGTCCGCTCTCCACAACCGTTTCAAGTAAGCTTTTAATCCTTTCCTGTTCCATTTTTGTTTCTTTTGGTAGTTTTCTGGCAAACCGGTAAAGTTCCCGGCACAGCTGTGGAGCTTCCGGCAAGAAACGGCAGGACTTTTCTAGGGTTCCGTCCGATTTGGCGGAGGCTTGGGATAAATATCCCGAGGACCCGATGAATAACCCGAGGACATGCAATGAATATCCTAGGGAAGTGAGGTGAGAGAGGATCAGAGACCTGAAGAAGGTCTGGGGGTAATGGTATCGGGTAGTTCGCCATTGTCCCGAGCATCTCCCGTGCTCTAGCTGCCCTTTTACTTGATCGCCGGTGGAAGGGTGGATTTGATCGTGGCCAACGAATTCACCTATTTCCTCTGCTTTTTAGGTAAAAATGGTTGTGAGGCTTGCGAGGATTATCCAGATAAACAATGAACCCGACGTGGACGGCCCCACGCATATTCTCGGGGAGGAGCTCCTGCGTCCGACCGTCGACTGGGCCGGCGAGGAGCCTCTACGTATTCGTTCACGTTTTGCCATCGTCGAGGACGTCGCTGTGGAAGAGCAGGCGAAGTGAACGGTCTTTCAGCCTCGGGAACACCACCGTATCTGCTCGAATTACCGTGGGTTAAGGTTCCCCATGTATGAGTTTACCTTTAAAGAGACCGGTATTCGTCTCCCCTTCAACAGCTTTCAGGTGGGGGTGTTCAACCGGCTGCACCTGGTGCCATCTCAGCTCCATCCTAATGCACTCTCCTTTATGCGGGCATTCGAGATCGTGTACGACTATCTCAATGTCAGGACCACCCTCTCGCTTATTTTTCGCGTCTTCCACCTCCAACAGGCAACTGACCAGGGGCGACATAGGTAGGTCTCCTTCAAACAGCCGAGGAAGCTATTCAAGGCGTACTCAGATTCGGTTAGGAATTTCAAAGATAGGTTTTACTATGTCATGCCCGCGACGCACGATGCTGTGGGCACGCTTTATGACATCGTGACCGACAGTGCCGAGTAGGAGAGGTTTGTGTCCAAGTGTCCCCTAGAGTGGGAGGATGCGCACTTCGCGCTTGGTACGGACGAATACCTTGTGAAATCTAGCGAGCTATCGGAGGAGGACAAAGAAGCGTATGCAAAGCTGGTCGCATATGTCACCGGCTTCAGCCAGGCGGTGTGTATAACTAGGGACGGAAAGTCTATCCTCGATTCTCGGGGAAGGGTCAAGACCGAGGCACGTTATATAAACACTAAGGCTCTCCTTGAGTGCAAGTCCCCCGATGAGGCCAAGAGGTTTTTAGGTAGGAACCAATTATTATGTTTGTGCGTGTACTTAGTATTGTTTCCTTGTGCTAACTTGTGTCGTGTTTTCCCTTGCAGCTCAAATGTCGAACGCCACCAAGCGCATTATGAAGATGGCTGCTGAGCGAGCTCCCAAATGAGCTAAGGGCCGTGTTCGAGACGTTATCCAGACAGCGGTGCCGATCGGCACGACGAGCAGCTCGTCTTCTCCACATTGCAGCCAGTCTCCCCCTCCGGAGAGCACCCCTGCCAAAAAGGCGAGGACTGAGGGGCCCGTCCTTGTGGACCTCGAGGAGCCTGTCCCAACGGAGATGTTTCTACTGCCCACCTGTCATCTTCAGCGGAACTTCTTCGGGGGAAGCCCTCCCGTCATCGCTGAGGCCGAGGTGAAGGCAGTTCTGAAAATGGATGGGGCGGCCATGAAAAAGGCGCTTGTCGAGGACCTGGCGACGATGATTCGAGTTTTTGAGACAACCTTGATATTAAGCCAGGGGACCCCCTCTGCCTCTGAACTGCAGAAAATAAAGGATGAATACACTGTCCTTGAGAGGGAGAAGGACAAAATTGAGGTTGACTTGCGAGAGGCCCAGACCAAGTGCGAGGAACATGCCCGTGTCCTCCACAAGCTGAACCAGGCCAACGCTGCGCTGAAGGCGACTCAAGAGGAGCGTGACCGCCTTCGAACCAGAATTGTGGAGTTGGAAGCTGCTACCCGTCCTGCAAAAAAATGAGTCGGCCGAGGAAAAAGGTTTCTCTAGCCGTGCGGATTTGATATCTAAGATTCGGGAGCTTCAGGAAGATAGTTTGGAGGCCCTCGAGATAGGTTTAAAAAATTTTATGGAGCAGGTTGAAGCCGAAAATCCAAGTGTCCAGCTCGCGCTCGACAGGATTAACCCATTTGTTCGTGTGGTCGATGGTAAGTTGGACCTGCCAGAGGAGGAGGACGGGGAGAACACTGACCGGATCGAGGAAGAGATCGCTGTTTTGTTCCTTTGCTTGTTTGCCCTGCGTGCCACTACTTTTTTGGTCTTTTGTTTGGCCTGCGTGCCATTTGTGATGATCTTTTCCTGGCCTGCGAGCCAAGGGCTTTTTGATACTTTGTAATATTTGTACGATGGGCTTATGCCCAGTTAATGCTTTGATTTTTGCGTATCTGCGCGTGTGATGTTCGTGTGTTTTCGCTTGTGTGTGATGTTATTGTATTTACTATACTTTATTTGATTTTGTCTAAGTAATAGAGATTTTGGGACCTTGCTCGACGTCGATAGTCCTCGACTGCGTGGAGAGCTGGTCGAGTGGTCGGAAGTGTATTCCGACCTTCAACGAGGCTAAGAGCTCGCTTGAGGTCTTAGCTTCGTGGCGTGAACTTCCCATCGCGAGCTGGGTGTTCTGCCTAATTGGTACGACGATGACGGAGCTCGATCGAGGTGTCCTCATTGGATCAAAGTGCTCGCGCACACACAACGCAACCCTTGATCATCGTGTTTTGTATAGGAGTTTCACGCTTGTACCCTAGTGCGTCCCCGTAACCGCGATGCTAGTGTTTCGCGGGCAGTGCTTAACTGTAGTACTGTTTAAGCTTCTTAGCGTTCCATGGTAAAGCAAGTTCTTCCTCATGTAGATTTTCGAGGAAGTAGGCTCCTGTCCACGTTTTCGCGCGAAAGCGGTACGGGCCCTCCCAGTTCGCGGCGAGTTTACATTCTCACGAGTCTTTCTGGTTCCTTCACAGGACGAGGGTGCCTACCTGAAAATCACGTTTGATAACTTTGTCATTATAACGTAAAGTTATTTTTTGTTTTAGTGAGGCCTCTCGGAGAGAAGCGCCCGATCGTGTCTCCTCGATGAAATCGAGCTCTTCCCTCAGGGCTTCGTTGTTTACGTCTCCGTCGAGGGGGGCTTTCGTCCTCCTCGAGGGTTCCCTGATCTCCACGGGGATCACCGCTTCTGTTCCGTAGGTCAGACGAAAGGGGGTCTCCTCGGTCGTGGAATGTAGGGTTGTTCGGTAGGCCCAAAGGACGTTGTGTAGCTCCTCGACCCACCGTTGTTTGGCGTCGCCTAATTGACGTTTCAGTCCTTGGAGGATTACTCTATTCGCCGCTTCGGCTTGCCCATTCGTTTGAGGGTGCTCGACTGACGTGAAGTGCTGCTTCGTACCCAGTTTGGTGACGAAGTCTTGGAAGTTCCTGTCGATGAACTGTGTTCCGTTGTCGGTGACAATAGCTTGAGGCACGCCGAATCGGGCAAGGACGTTCCTTTTGTAGAAACGTAGTATGTTGAAGGCCGTGATTTTGGCCAATGCTTCTGCCTCGATCCACTTCATAAAATAATCCACCCCGACGATGAGGTATTTGTTTTGATATGATCCCACGACGAAAGGTCTGAGGATGTCCATTCCCCACCACGCAAACGGCCACGGGGAGGACCGTGTTTTGAGCTCGCTAGGAGGAGTGAGGTGCATGTCCCTGTGTCGCTGGTATCTATCATACTTCTTGACGTGTTCCTTGGCGTCCTGCTGTATGGTGGGCCAGTAATACCCTGCCCGAAGTGCCTTACAGGCTAAAGACTGCCCATCGAGGTGCTGTGCATTGATTCCCTCATGGATTTCCTGGAGTATACCGAGGACCTTGGTCTCCTCGACGCATCTGAGGAGGGGGATAGAAAACCTGCGGCGATATAGCTTGTCCTCGGCTATAGTGTACGAGCACGCTCTTCGCTTGACCATCCTCGCTTCCTTGGGATCCTCGGGCAGTTTGCCCATCGTGAGGTACTCGTATACTGGGGTCATCCAGCAATTACTGTCCCCAATGGCGTTCACGTCTGCTGCCGGAATGGGTTTGTCGATGCTCGGGCGGGAAAACACTTCTTGTATGACGGATTTGTTTCCGCCTTTCTTCTTTGTGCTCGCCAATTTAGACAAGACATCTGCTCGGGTATTGTGCTCGCGAGGGATGTGGGTCACTTCCGCTGAGGAAAAACTCTTCATCGTTTCCTTTACCAAGGTCAGGTATTCGATGAGGCAATCATTTTTGGCCTGATACTCTCCTCGGACCTAAGAGGTTACGAGCTGGGATTCAGTGAAGATTTTGATCTCCTTGGCGCCGAGGCCCTCGGCCAACCGAAGCCGGGCGAGGAAAGCTTCGTACTTTGCTTGATTGTTCGACATCGGGAAGGACAGTTCGAGAGAGACCTCGATCAGGATGCCTTCCTCTTTTTCAAGGATAATGCTCGCTCCGCTCCCCTTCGTGCTGGATGCTCCGTCTACATAGATCGTCCACTTTTGGGATCCGTTGGTCGAAGGCTCCGGGACGGTCATCTCCGCCACAAATTCAGCCAATACCAGAGCCTTCACGGTCTTCCTTCCCTCATATTGGATGTCAAACTCGGCGAGTTCGAGCGACCACCTGAGCATCCTTCCCACCATATCTGGTCGTCCAAGGACCTGTCTTATAGGCT
The DNA here is from genome assembly GCA_022829125.1 of Lathyrus tuberosus. Taxonomy (NCBI): domain Eukaryota; kingdom Viridiplantae; phylum Streptophyta; class Magnoliopsida; order Fabales; family Fabaceae; genus Lathyrus; species Lathyrus tuberosus. Next base: position 2,651,659 of record JALAZF010000446.1, read on the forward strand.
GTTCGGTTCTTACGACGACAGTGTGGGCTAGGAAGTAATGGCACAGCCTCCTGACCGAGGTGACGAGGGCCAGGGCAACTTTCTCGATCTGCTGATACCTGAGTTCGGGACCTTGGAGGGCTTTGCTCGTGAAGTAAATCGGATTTTGCCCATCGGGGGTTTCCCGTATGAGGACATCGCTGATCGCTTCACTCGTGATGGCGAGATACAAGAAAAGTGTCTCCCCGTTCTCCGGCCGTGAGAGAACCGGGGGCTGTGACAGGACTCGTTTGAGATGGAGTAAAGCCTGCTCGCATTCCTCGCTCCATTCGAACGTGGCTTTTTGTCGAAGAAGCTTGAAAAACGGGAGTGCGTATTGTGCGGATTTGGCGACGAATCGGGAGAGGGCGGTCAACATCCCGTTTAGTGATTGTATTGACTTCTTTGAGTTCGGAGTTGGGATCTCAGAGAAAGCCCTACACTTGTCGGGGTTGGCCTCGATTCCTCGCTGTGTGAGGTAAAATCCGAGGAACTTACCTGCCCGAACGCTGAAGGTGCATTTGTCGGGGTTGAACCTCATGCGACATCTCCTCGCCGTGTCGAACACCCTCTTGAGGCGTGCGACGTGGTCGACTTCTTCTGCGGATTTGACGATCATGTCGTCCATATAGACTTCGAGCATGTCGCCGATCTCTCCCCAGAAAAATTTGTTCATCATCCGTTGGTAGGTCGCGCCGGCGTTCTTGAGGAAGAAGGGCATTACGTTGTAGTAATAATTTCCCGACTCGGTCATGAAGGCCGTGTGCTGTTTGTCGACCTTATCCATGGGGATTTGGTTGTACCCCGAGTAAGCATCCATGAAGGATAATAGCTTGTAACCTGCAGAATTGTCGACCAACTAGTCGATGTTTGGCAAAGGGTAACAGTTTTTCGGGCATGGCCGGTTAAGATCGGTATAGTCAACACACATTCTCCATTTTCCATTATTCTTTTTGACGAGTACAACGTTGGACAGCCAGGTCGTGTACCTGGCCTCCGAAATAAAATTCGCCTATAGGAGGTCTTTTTACAGCATTTTCAGCAGCCTCCGCTTTTTCGGGAGACTGCCTACGCCTACGTTGAACTACGACCCTAGCGGCCGGGTCTACTGCGAGCTGATGGCAAGCGACCTCGGGGTCAAGGCCAGGCATCTCAGAGGCGCTCTATGCGAACAGATCAGCATTCTCCCGTAGACACGCCTTCAGCTGTTTCTTCGCCAAGTCGGGGATCCCGGGTGCCAATCTTCACGTTACGGTCTGGATCGTCCCCAAGGGAGACGAGCTCAAAGTCTCCATTTGGGATGGGGCGCGTTGGGTGGAGAGGTTGCCCGTTATTTTCCGCTTGGAGGTCGAGGTCCACTGCCCCGCCTTCTTCGTACTCGTCCAGGAACCTACTGTCATGGTCGACCGTGTTGACGCGCGGGAGAGGCCTCTGTACAGTGTTCGTGGATGACTTTGCTCCGGTCTTGGGCTTAGTGCCGATGGAACTCATGCCTTTGATCGCAGCGTCGAAGCACCTCTTGGCCGCGTCTATGTCCCCGTGCATCGTAACTACACGTCCCCTGACCGTGTAGTACTTCATCTTGAGGTGGACCGTTGATGGCATTGTTGTGAGTTCGGCCAGGGTGGTCCTCCCGAGGATGCAGTTGTAGAGGGATGGATAGTCGACCACCAGGAAGCGGGTCTTCACTTGAGGGGCGGTGTCTTCAGCCCCGAATGTGACCATCAGTTCAACGTAACCCCATGGCCTGGTGGTGGTTCCGTTGAACCCCTGCCGATTTGAACCGACGTACGGGGTCAGATATCTCTCGTCGAGCTGGAGAGTCCCGAATAGGTGAGCGTACATGATGTTGAACGAACTTCCTTGGTCGACCAGGATCCTGCGAATGTCAAAATTCGCCATCTGTGCCCTCACTAAGAGGGGGATTATGGCGTTGGACGCTCCAACTGGGAGCTCTTCAAGGTAGAAGGTGATGGGGTTTGATTTCCCTTGCACCTTCTCGAGAGTGGTGGTCTTCGTCGACGTTGCGGACTCTAGTTCGTCAAATTTTCGCTTGATCGATCCGACAGACAACTTTTCGTAACCACCCCCGGATATGACCATTGTCTTGGGGAAACCTTCCCACATGCTGCGGGCAGCGACAGGGTCTTCGTGGGGGAAGTTCGCCTACATGCTGCGAACTGCCTCTTGGCCCTCGATGCCTTCGGGGACAAAGAAGTCTTCGGGTCGAGTGACGCTGAGGGCGGCCTGCAGCCGACTCTCGTCGGGAAGAGGTGTCGTCTCCTCGACATTCTGGGCTTCCCGGGCACTGGGACGAGGAGTGTCATTCTTCTGGGCATACTTCTTTAGGTGCCATTCCTTGATCAGGATCTCAATTGCATCCTTGAGATGAATGCATTCCTCCATGACATGTCCGTGACTCCGATGGAACCTGCAGTACTTGGACTTGTCCGTATTTGGTTTGGGGGGAGTTGGTTTCAGAAAGCGGACACCTCCTTTTAGAAATTTCGAGTTGGAGCACTCAGAGAGGATTCATGTGCGCGAAGCGTTGAGCGGCGTATATTCCGTGAACCGGCCAGCTGGTCCTCGCGGTTCACGAGAGTCCTGGGTGTCATACCCCAAATTTTGACCACTAAGATTTCCCATCATTGTGCAAATCATCAGCATAATGTGGATGGACCATCATACCTCATTTGTCTCCCCAAAGGTGGGTGAGCATTCACTACAAACAGGATTTAGGATTTCAAGCCCTCGCAGAGCTCTTAGACAAAGGATCAATCAAGGAATGACATGATCTTCAACTTGTCTAGCCTCTCAAATATCCACAAATGATCAAGAGGACTCCCACTTCAAGGATTAAGCACAAGTTTGCTCCCTTCTAGGTGGATCAAGCCTCAGGATCGCCAGTGTCACCAAATTAGGGTTTGGTCGACTAGGGCCTCCAGATGGAAATTTTCCTCTGGGCATGAGCCAATGCTTCAAAGCATAACCTAAAATGCTCCATGAAACATCATAAACCCCATCATCAAGTCAATTTAGCCTCAGGGGATGCATACATCAAAAATCAGGAATTAGGGTTTCTTGACCTAATTCACCCCTAAGTTGACTTTTGGGACAAATCATGAGCCAAGACCTCAAGACATGATTTGAGGGTCTCCAACATACCACGTTGATCCATTTGCAACAATGGATTGACCCAAGAAGCTTGAGCAACAAGTTTCATTTTCATCTGAACCACAGTTAGGGTTTCGCGAGAAAAGTCAACTGTAACTTTGACTTTTGACCAGGACATGCTCCCAAGCCGTGGGACACGATTAAATACACCCTATAACACCCATGGAACATGTCCATTAATTTTGATTTAGGTCAAGGACATGATTTCCTGAAGAATCGCCCAGTTTGGAATTCATCTTATAAAAAGTCAACTGTGCACAAAAGTCAAACTTTGACTTTTTGAGATTTTTCATAAAAATGGTTTTTTAACCCTAAAATGATGTTAATGTGTGATTGGCATCATCATTCATCAAGAAAAATCAAAGAAAGTGGGATAACTTGTAAAAGGGGTAACCATAAAAACTTAGAAATTTTTATAAGTTATGAAAAAAAGTGGCAAGGGTACCAACTTTGGAGGATCATAACTCCTAAACCACAAATCCATTTTTCTCCATCCAAAGCTTGATTTGTAGCCCTAATTACCCTCTACAAAAACTTCAACTAGACCTAAGTCCAATTCATTAAGGATTTTGAGTTATGCTTGGATCAAAATGGCTAAAAAGTTAAAATTGACATTTTTCAGCACAATGTCCCAACTTCAAGGCTGTTTTTCTCCATGATCCAAGTTGAACCAGGTCTAATGTTAAACATCAAAGTTGAAGTACGTCATCTAAGCTTTCTGAAAAGTCCTTGAACGTCCATGTAGCATACTCGAGCAAGGAGTTATGGATCTTACAAAAGGCCTTGCTGAAGCTGAATTTTACAAGGCAGATTTGCACATTTTTTGTGCCACACGAATTTTCAAGCCTTGTCATCAGTTTGGACACATCTAAGGATCAAATCTAAGTGGGATGATCTGATCCATGAACCTCCCAAGTCCAAGGAACAAAGAAAAGCATGCCAAAGCCTAGAAATCCCTAAAAGAGGGACAAAACTCCAATTTTGGTTTGGAGCATTTAATGGATGCTTAGAGGTGGCATGTACTGAGCCATTCTCATCTGAAATTAGTCAAGACTTATCCAAGACCAAGGGAACCAGCAGCCTGTGCCCTAACCTCTAGTCAATGGCTAGAGGAGACTTGTATTTCCATTGGCCAACATGGAACAAACACCTGCTGCAGTTGCCATTCACTGTGGATCCCAAAACAAACTTTCTCTACTATAAATTGAGCTCATTTATGCTCAGTTTGAGTACACCAAAGCCATCAAACAGATGCTTTCCTCAAATTCTCTCTTTCACTCCAAAATGCCTTCATTAGTAAGGAAATTATGAGTTTTTGAGCTAGAGAGCAATTCCACTCAAACTAATCACACACACACCTCATATATATCATATGTAAGCCGTGCAAACCATCAAAAGTGACATGTAATCACAACATCACAAAGTCACCTCTCAAAACCTCAAAATGGCACTTTTTTGCATTTTTCAAGCCATGTCTTGATTCAGTCACTTTCCAAACCAGATAAAACCTCAAACACACTCTAAATATCATCCTTGAACTATCCCAAATGGTGCCACACATCTGGAACACCATTTGAGAGAGTTGGCATTTTGGCCGTTTTTTACCATTTCGCGAGAAAGTGCACAAACTTGCTCCAGAGGTTTCCAGCCGATTCCAACCATCCTAAAAGCTTCTAAGAGGTCATTTGAGGTTGTCCAAAGCATCAAATCATTTCTGGAACAAAGCACTTGGAAGGTTGCCCAAAATCTCCAAAAAAGAGGTAAAATCCACAACTTGAATTCTTTGAATCATGCTTTCCTTTGTTGTCCACATACATGCATCATATTGAACAATTCTTGAGGCAAAAATGTAGTCCTTAATGTGTATGTTGTGATCCTCCCACTATTTGCATTTTGACATGTTTGTTTTGTGGAATTTTGGTTATTTTAAAACATGTACAGTTCTGATTTTTTGTGATTGGTGTGTTCTATACATTAAGTTTTAGTTTGCATGAGTAACACCATTGGATTCCTTGCGAAAAATCGGTCAAGATAGGTTTTTACGGATTTCAATTCCGATGAAAATTGAGAGAGTTACGCGCGTTGGAAATTTTACGCGAAACGGCGTCGAATTAACGATAGCGGTTCTGTTTTTTTCGCTTTGTACAGTGAGTTTCCGAGTGCGTGAATAATACCATTGGATTCCTTGCGAAAAATCGGTCAAGATAGGTTTTTACGGATTTCAATTCCGATGAAAATTGAGACAGTTACGCGCGTTGGAAATTTTACACGAAAACGGCGTCGAATTAACGATAGCGGTTCTATTTTTTTCGCTTTGTACAGTGAATTTCCGAGTGCGTGAATAATACCATTGGATTCCTTGTGAAAAATCGGTCAAGATAGGTTTTTACGGATTTCAATTTCGATGAAAATTGAGAGAGTTACGCGCGTTGGAAATTTTACGCGAAACGGCGTCGAAAACAACGATAGCAGTTTTTGTTTTTTTAATTTCTGCGTTTTGTGCGTTGATTTTCCGTGTGCGTGAGTAATACCATTGGATTCCTTGCGAAAAATTGGTCAAGATAGGCTCTTGCGGATCTTGATTCGGTTAAAAATCGAGAGAGTTACGCGAGTTGGAAATTTTACGCGGAACGATGTTTTAAACGACAGCAGCTCTGGTTTTTTTATCGCTGCGTTTTTTACGTTGAGTTTCGGCGTGCGTGAGCGATACCATTGGATTCCTTGCGAAAAATCGGTCAGGATAGGCTTTTGCGGATCTTTATTCGGTTAAAAATCGAGAGAGTTACGCGTGTTTGAAATTCAACGCGGGACGATGTTTTTAATCGATAGCAGTTTTTGTTTTTTAATTTCTGCGTTTTATACGTCGATTTTCCGCGTGCGTGAGTAATACCATCGGATTCCTTGCGAAAAATCGATCAGGTAGGTACTTCCGGATTTTGATTCCGATAAAAATCGAGAGAGTTACACGTGTTGGAAATTCGGCGCGGAACGATATTTTCAAAAACGATAGCAGTTTTTCTGCATTTTGTGCGTCGATTTTCCGTGCGCGTGAGTAATACCATCGGATTCCTTGCGAAAAATCGGTCAGGTAGGTACTTCCGGATTTTGATTCCGATAAAAATTGAGAGAGTTATGAGTGTTTGAAATTTGATAAAAACGTGTTGAAAATTAAAGTTTCGGTACTCGTTTTTACCCCAAAAGAAATGTCGGAGATGATATTTTGATATCTTTCCTCTTTTTCTTACTTTTTAATTTCAAAACTCAACCAATTTTTTTCGCATAGCAAAAAATCATCGTTTTCCAATTCGTACCCCATAATATTTTAATCCAAAAAAATCACAAAAAATAGTATTATTTTTAATATATTTAAAAATAGTGTTTTAAATTGTTTTAAATGCTTTTAAAATGATTTCTTTTTTTTTTTTCTTGATTTTTAAAACCAAAATGATTTTAAATATTTATGTTGATAAAATATTTTTTTTTCATAAACTTTAATCATTATTTAATGATTTTATTTGATATTTTTATTATTTTTTACTTAATTTTTCTTGAAAAAATGCCTAAAAAATGAAATTGGGGTTTTCTTGGATTTTCACCCTAACAAATCTTTTTCGAACTCTTTGGGTCTCTAATAGAGTGTAAGACCCAATTCCCTTTTAACCAAAACAATTTTGGGCCTCACTTATTGTATAAGTCCCTCTGCGTTAAAAGAAAAATTCGGCGCGATCGCCATTTTCAAACGAAAATCAACTGGGCTTCTCTTTGAGCTGTAAGTCCCATTTCTTTTCATTTTTAAACACTTGGGCCTCTATTAGAGTGTAAGACCCAACCCTTTTTTAACGAAACAATTTTGGGTCTCAGCTAATGTATAAGTCCCGATACGTTAAAAATCTCGGCGTGATCGCCATTTTCAAACTGAAAATATTTTGGGCCTCTCCCTGAGTTGTAAGCCCCATCTTTTGTACAAAAATACACTTTGGGCCTCTAATAGAGTGTAAGACCCAACCCCTATTTTCTCATTTTTCATATTGTTTTTTAATGATTTGGAAAATTAATAACTCCCTCAATTTTGATTATTTTTTATTGGTTCTTTTTCTGAAAAATCACAAAAATAGTAAAATATTTTATTCTACAAAAAAATAAAATTTATATTATTTATTTAATATAGTTGGTATTTTTGTGAATAAATTCATTTTTAATTGTTTTTAAGCATTTTAAAAGTGAATATTCATCTTGAAAATAAAGACTATGGGTCTCCCCTCGTGTTGTAAGCCCCATTTCTTTTCTTTAAACTCTTTGGGCCTCTAATAGAGTGTAAGACCCAATCTCTTTGAAAATACCAAAATTTTGGGCCTCAGTCACTTGTATAAGTCCCACGGTGTTTACAAAACTTTGGCGCGACCGTCGCCCTTTTCAAAATTAACCATTGGGCCTACCCTCGAGTAGTAAGACCCATTTCTTTTCTTAAAACTCACTTGGGCCTCTAATAGAGTGTAAGACCCATCCCTTTATACAAAAAACCTTTCTTGGGCCTCAGTCACTTGTATAAGTCCCTCTGTACAAATTCAACAGTGCGCTCACTGATAAAACCCTGGGCCTCTCCTTGAGCTGTAAGCCCCAAATCTTTCTTTTTCAAAGCACTTTCTCCTTTGATTTTGAATATACTGTTGTTTTCAATCTTTCTTTGTTGAACAACTAACCAAACAACATGAAAGCTCTACAACCGAGTAAGTGTTTACCCGCTTTCATTTACCGCTTTCATATGTATATAACTGTATTGTGGGGCTGTTTCACTGTAAGTCTCCTTTCATAAACTCATATACATATAACTGTATTGTAGGGCTGTTTCGCTGTAAGTCTTCTTTCATAAACTCATATCAACTGTGTAATAATAATATAGATATTTAGAGTTTCCCCGGCAACTACGTCTAGAACTAGGTGACGCCGTTTTGTTTATTCGTAGAAATAGACAACTAGATCCCCAATAGGATACAGTCTTCTCTTCGGCTGTCCTCATTAGGAATTGTCAAGAAACTCTACTCCCCAAGATGAATGTCTTCTCCGTGAATGGCATCTTTGAGTTTCTTCCAAATTCTCAAACTTTCCTGACTTGACCTATTCCTTGTGAATAGCTTGCCTTGAATTTCTCGGGGTTTGGGGACCCACGGGCTTCCTAAAAGCATCGGCCTCCTCTTGGGCATCGTACAAGGACCCACAGGCTTCCTCAAAGCAACCCCGCCTCCTCTTGGGCTTCGTACAAGGACCCTACGGCTTCTTAGAAGTATTCACAGCCTCCTCTTAGGCTTCGTATAATGATCTATTCCTTCGGGAATGATAGCCTCCTCTTGGGCTTAGTACAAGGACCCGTCGGCTTCTTAAAAGCTTCTAGCCTCCTCTTGGGCTTCGTACAAATTGTCCCGACGACCTCCTAGAGGTATAGGAACAGAACCTAGTCATCCTCATAGAACAATCCTTTCATAGAGTCTACTACTGTTTCTTAAAACATAGTACAAAAGATAAAACTCTAGACATGGACGGTCTAACTTCCTTGAGTCTCAAAGACATTCTCAAGTGACCCCTTCGTTAAATAGGAAGGAAACCCGCAGACTCGGACAGTCTCAATACCCCTTTGGATTTCCCGTTTCCTCAAAGAGAGGGAAATATCCCTGATCCTCAAATCAAATCCCTGAGTACAGTGTTGCTCATATAAGAACTGATTTTCTCTTTTAAAATCAGTACATTGGACCTGTCACTTAACTGAAACAGTTACCATAGCCTCCTCTTGGGCTTTGTTCAATGATTCTTCCCAGCGAAGCAAACGTTTAGCCTCCATCTCGGGCTTCGTACGAGATACCAAAATCCTCCCCAGTGGAGTCAAACAACGTTTAGCCTCTCTCTCAGGTTTTGTACGAGACACATAAGAGACTCCCTCGTTGAGTCAATCACTCCTTTCGCCTCCATCTCGGGCTTTATACGAGATACAAAAGGTTCTTATTGATCCAAATAAACAACAGCCTCCATCTCGGGCTTCGTACGAGATACAAAGACTCTCTTGTTGAGTATAAAGGACTCTCTTGTTGAGTCAAACACTTTTAGCCTCCATCTTGGGCTTCGTACGAGATACAAAAACACTCTCTTGTTGAGTATAAAAGATTTTCCTATTGAGTCAACCCTTTTAGCCTCTCTCTCAGGCTTCATACGAGACACATAAAAACTCTCTCTTGTTGGGCCAATAGCCTCCTCTTAGGCTTTGTATAAGAAAACCACTAGTTGATCCAATCAACCTTTTAGCAGCAAAGCTGTGCCTTGTTCACAGTACACAAACATCAACAACTCCTTTCCCCTTCATCTAATCGCTGTAAGCGGCAAGCCTCTGGATCATCTACATCCATGCCAATGTCCCTCTTTTAGGATGAGAAATTCCTAACGAAAGATAGCATTGCTCTACACTGAGTTAAATTCTTCTCCTTCAGGTTAAAATCCCCTTTAAAGGAAATTATGGCATTGCTAGGATCTGCGTATCCCGGTTAAAGTAATTCTCCTTTATAACCAGTCACCCAACAGTTGGGACAGACAAACCCTTCTTTAGAGATGACAAATTCTCTCTAAATTTGAGGCCCTTCAGCTTCATATCTTGGGCTTTGAACAAGATACAAATAGACTTTTCAGCTTCACATCTTGGGCTTTGAACAAGATACAAATCACCTTTCGCTTCACGTCTTGGGCTTTGAACAAGACACCAAAACACCCATTTCCTCCCATAGAATAGGAGGAACTACGAACGCTCTGATTTCCCTGTTTTGGTAAACGGGAATACGTAGGCATAAGATTGAAAGAAAAATCTTAGCGAGCACAATCAACCAAAAACCCAAATCCCATGTCTCCATCAATCAAAAGCAGTAATTCAAAAGCATCAGTCCTAACATCCTAACCCTTGTTCCCCGCTAGAAGGTCCTAGAAAGAAAGAAAACCGTACTGGCGAAAATACAAATAACCAGTACAAAGGCCCCCCCACATTGATAGCATTCGTAACCTAACAGACCGCTGTTTAAACTCAGTATACAAAGCAGGGTTAATTGGAGACATCTATTTCCCTTCCTTATTCAGCTCACAATAGGATAAAAAATGAATCGACCTGTAGTCAAAGCTCAAACCGCAGAGAGTGACCAGCACTTAAGAACCGAGTCTAAAATCGCTCGCTACAGAAAAATGGCGCCCACCGTGGGGCATAAAATTCTTTCTTAAACCTTTAAGGTGAAAACCTTGGACAAACCTTTTTTCTCTTCACTTGTGTGAATACCACAGATTGGGGCCTCAGCCGGGGAGCCATTTCTGTCAGGAACTTAGGATTCTTAGCTTTATAAGTCTAGGATGTTTAGGACAAATATATATACTACTTTCTCTAATTGCTATACATGTTTATTTTTCTGCTAATGGGAATGCGGGTGATGCCGTATGTGGAAAGAATGAGTATACACTTAAGATAAGTGATGGCGACGGGGTCGACCATCAACCTCAGTGGAGGCTGACCAACGCAACCCATTCACTCTTCTAGCCAATAGGCCGGTTGTTAAGTCTGAGAAGCTGAGGAGCCAAACCCTTTCGTAGTGCGAAAACTATCGAAAATAGTTGTTACGCGATACTACCCTCATTTGAGGCTGGTGATCTATTCTCGGTGAATGGCACTTACTCTAAGATTGCTCTACAACTCGCTGACGATCCGCTTGTTGTTTTGCTTTCCTGGGAGGAGCTGATGATAATGAGTACAGGTACAAAAATCACCCTAGTATAAACCTTTAGGGATGGGTAGAGCCTTGACTTCATGACAACGACCCTTTGACCCCATGTTTTTTCTATGTTTTTGTGTGCTGCATTCATGCATTCATTTAATAAAACATTAAAACATTCAAAAAACTTCTCTTCTAGTCTCTCTATTTTTCAAATTAAACTAAGACTGTGATTGCAAATATCAGAGAAGAGGATTACGCTAATGGATTTCGGTAGAAGGAGAACTCATACGTACACCTTCAAGGTTCCAAAGCTAGAGGATTTGAGAAGGTTAGCAAGGATGATCACTAACCCTGAGGCTTTCAGAGCCAGGAACGGAGGTTTGCTACCACTGTTAAGAGTCCATGTGATTGAGGGAATCATGGATGCACTCATTCAATTTTACAATCCGATTTATCACTGTTTCACATTCCCGGATTACCAGCTCGCACCAACGCTGGAGGAATATTCTCATCTGATTGATCTACACATTACCGATCAAGCTCCATTTTCTGGACTGGAAGAAATTCCAAAGAACCAGACCATTGCAAGAGTAATTCATTTGGACGAGTCTGAGGTCAAGACTCACATGACTACTAAGGGTGGCATCCAAGGTTTGCCAGCCCAGTTTTTGACAAAGAAAGCTCTGTACTTTGCTAGTATAGGGAGCGTGATTGCTTTTGAAAGCATCTTTGTCTTGCTCACCTACGAGTTATTTTTGTTTCCCAACATCAATAACTTCGTCGATATCAACGCTATTAAGGTTTTTCTCATTGGAAACCCTGTACCGACTTTGCTCGCAGATGCGTATCATTCTGTACACTTGGGAAATTTATACAGCAGAGGGGAAATCACATGTTGTGTACCTCTGCTTTATAAATGGTTTATCTCTCACTTGCCCAAGTCTGCTGCTTTTTGGGATTGCAAGAGTGCCTTACGTTGGTCGCAGAAGATCATGTCCCTCACCAACTCTGATATAGATTGGTGCAATAGGATTTATGAGGGAATCAGAATCATTGACCGTTGTGGAAACTTCCCCAACGTACCCCTCATAGGAACTAAAGGAGGAATCAACTACCATCCGGTATTGGTTCGCCGTCAATTTGGATACCCGATGAGACACATCCCACTGGGTGTTTATCTGGAAGGTCTTTTCTTCAAGGAAGGAGAAAGTGACAGAGCACTAAAGACGGAAATAGTGCATGCTTGGAAACACGTTCATAAGAAAGGACGAGAGTCTCTGGGAAAACCGGACTGTGTCTCGGTGGAGCCTTATGTCCATTGGGTACAAACTAGCGCTCTCAAGCTAAAGATGCCTTATCCTCGTTACGGAATTCTTCCGCCAAGGGAATCTGTCATGTACTTCATGACAGAGACTGAAAAGCTTCAGGTTACTCTCAACAAAGTTCAACGGGGGAGAAGGTCTTGGAAGAACAAGTACCGCACCCTCGACGTCGAGTGCATCAAAATACAACAATTACTGAAAGAGAAGGACGCTCTGATTGAAATTTTGGAGCAATATGCTGTAGAGAATCAAGACGAACAAAGGAATTTGCTCACTCCTTTCACTTGGCAAAGGAATGACAACCCGACAACGGCCCAAGAGCCCCGGTCAAAGAAATGGAAGATACCAGAATCAGCACCCGGTTTCTCCTCAGAGAGGACTCGGGACCCATTAGCTTAGGTTTCTGTTTCTGCACTTTGTAATCTACTGTATTTCCATTTCTGTAATCCTTTGGAATTCAATAAAAAGGGGTTTCCCCACTGTTTGATATTTGCAATCTAATTGTCGAAGTTTATTTTGATTAAACAAAAAAAAACAATTAATATAATCATTGCATTCATCATTCTCACATCGCGTATTCTTCTTCCCTACGAATCTCACGTTTGTGTCTCGATTCTAGAGTCAAACTGTCTCATTCGTATAATACTCGGGCCAATCGTCAGAAAAAGATGGATGATCTTGAGGAAGAAAATAGAGAGTTGAAAGAAGAAATCGACGCTCTAAGAGAGGATATGAGAAAGCTTCGTAACGACATGCAAGCCATGGCAGAAGCTCAGCTACAAAGAACTGTGATCTCAGAGATCACCTCAATGCCCATAGTGGAGAAGAATGATCCTAGGTATCAGATGCCGAAAGATCGTCCATGGGGCATGCCTGTCAACTATATCCCGGGAGGATATGTTCCGCCGATCACTGAAGATCAGGGAATCTCAACAGAAGCCGCTGGGCCTGAAGGTTACAAACTTCGGGAAAGCGAAGATGCCAGGGGCATACCAACAACTCCTGAAGGTTACAAACTTCGGGAGGTGCCAAGACTTACTGCCGTAGTCACGGTACCACCCCCTGTGGTGCACACTGTCCCGGAAGGACAGATTCCACAGACACCTTCTGGTAAGAAGGAAACTATGTTTGACAGAATGGAGGAATTCCAGGAACAGTTCTTGGAAATGCAGAAAGAGCTGCAAGCCATTCGCGGTCAGGATTTATTTGGAAAGGACGCCGCAAACCTCTGCTTGGTCCCCAATGTGAAAGTCCCGCACAAATTCCAAGTGCCCGACTTTGAAAAATACAAGGGTAACTCTTTCCCTCAAAGCCATCTGGTGATGTACGCTCGGCGGATGTCAGCTCAGACGGAGAATCAGGACCTACTGATTCACTACTTTCAGGATAGTTTAACCGGTGCCGCACTCAAATGGTACATGGGTTTAAACCGTGCTACAATCAACACTTTCAGAGATCTTGGTACTGCCTTCGTCCAACAATACAAATACAATTTAGACATGGCACCCGACAGAGATCAACTCAAATCGATGTCGCAAAAGGATAAGGAAACCTTTAAGGAGTATGCTCAAAGGTGGCGTGAAATTGCCGCTCAAATTTGTCCACCTCTTGAGGAAAAAGAGATGACAAAAATCTTCTTAAAGACCTTAAGCTCATTTTACTACGACCGAATAGTTGCCAGTACGCCCGGTGATTTCACCGAGATGATCGGCATGGGCGTACGTCTTGAGGAAGCCGTTCGAGAAGGACGTTTGGTAAAAGACACTGGATCGACGAGCGGTACTAAAAAATACGGTAGTACTCTCCCTAAGAAAAAAGAGCAAGATATTGGGAATATCTCTCTTGAAAAGCAAAGGCGACGTTATCAACCAGTAGCAGCTGTAATTCCTGCTACCAGCCCTGCGCCTATTCCTACGTATCAACCTCAGGTTGCGCAGAGCCAACCTGATTAGCAAAGGACACAACAGCCTCTTCAGCAGGCTCGTCCTCCATATAATAACAACCGTACAACACGACCATCAGGGTTTGATCCTATACCCGTGTTGTACGCAGAATTATTTCCGTTACTACTGGCTAAGGGGGACATCCAGACTAAGTCTCCTTTTACCGTACCAGAAAATCTTCCTTTTTGGTTTAAGGTGGATCAGACATGCCCTTATCATCAAGGAGGTTCAGGGCATAACATTGAGACTTGTCTTAATTTCAAGTCCGACGTGCAAAAGCTTGTTAGGAGCGGGCTCTTATCTTTCAAAGATACGAATCCCAATGTTCTCACGAACCCGCTGCCTCAACATGAGAAAGCTGCAGTTAATCTGATTGAGAAAGAGACTAACAATGTCTATCAAATTCATGATGTACTCTTGTTAAAGACCAATCTGGTCAAGATGCATTGTAGACAGAGTGGATATGGCCATGTGCCACCTCATAATTATCACCAGTGTGATATCTGCTCTAAAGATAACCAAGGATGTTCGGTAGTGCAATCAGCTCTACAGGAACAGATGGATCTCAGATGGATCCAAGAGCACCGAGTTCGTGGAGTTAACATGGTTTACACGAAATCTAACGTCATTCAGAACCACGGCATCCGTGCAATGAATGTCAACTTGGTGGCGATGCACTCAAGGCAAAGCCAGTATCATAATCTGCCGCGACATGATTACAGTTCCTGTCTGACTTGCTCGGTAAACAAACAGGGATGCTCTTTCATACAAGAGGCCCTCCAGCGTCAGATGGATCTTGGATGGATCCGAGACTACCATGATAGGAACCCTTATCAGATCAATATGGTTCAGATCTTCGATATTCGCGTGATGAATACCAACCTGGTAGAGTTACATGCTGAGCAGGTCCGACTCGGATTCTTAATATCACATGACTATAAAAACTGTAAAGCAGGTTGCGAAAACGATCAAGGTTGTACCCTTGTCCAGGAGGCACTTTAACACTTGTTAAATCATTGGTGGATGCCAATCTACATGGATGAAGATACTCAGTAAATTAGTATCAGTAACAGGAATCCTACTCGGCGTCAAAGTCAGGATGTCCGATCAGTGGAAGCTAACCTAGTAAGGTTACATTGTATTCAAAGTGGGCGTGGCCAGGTGCCACTACACAATTACGACAGTTGTAGCGTCTGTTCGGAAAGTAACCAAGGGTGTTACCTTGTGAGAGCAGCTCTTCAGGATCAGATCGATCGTGGAGAAATTCGTCCATATCCGGGTTCTGGACCCATCAACTGGACGCCGAATTACCTTGCCGAGCAAGTCGAGGATGTTGTCACAATCTCTGGTCATCACCATACCAGGGATGTTTTTGCCATTATCCCTCTATTTGATAAATCTAAAGTTCCCAACCAGGAATGGATTGAGATTACTTACGATGGTCAGAAAAATCAGAAGGCTCCCGTAATCATCTATCTACCGGGACCACTACCGTATGAATCAACTAAGGCTATCCCTTACAAATACGGTGCAACAATAGTCGAAAATGGAAAGGAAATTCCATTACCCTCTGTTGTGAACATTGCAGACATCAGTCAAGTAACACGGAGTGGTAGAATCTTCAACCGAGGGGTTGGGGAACTTAACAAGGAAAAGGAACTTCAGACAGAAGCTCCCGATCCACCAATCGGTCAATCCAGTAATCCCGACCTTTCAAAAAATGATGATGAGATGCTGAAGCTCATCCAAAGGAGTGAATACAAAATTGTCGATCAACTGTTGCAGACTCCTTCAAAGATCTCGGTATTATCACTGTTACTCAGTTCAGAAGCACACATGGAGGCTCTACAGAAAGTCTTGGAACAAGCCTTTGTGGAACAGGATGTAACAATCAGACAGTTCGATAGCATTGTCTCTAACATCACTTCCTACAACAATTTGGAATTTAGTGATGAGGAATTACCTGAAGAAGGTCCCCGTCATAACATGGCGCTCAATATCACTGTTAACTGCCAGGACGATGCTTTAGCCAACGTACTGGTAGACACAGGGTCAGCCCTGAATGTTATGCCGAAGTCCACTTTGATACAATTATCATTCAAGGGCCCTCCGATGAGAGTCAGCGAGGTCGTCGTCAAAGCATTCGACGGATCCAAAAAAACAGTTATCGACGAAGTTGATCTTCCCATAACTATTGGTCCTCACACTTTCCAAGTCACTTTCCAGGTCATGGACATCCGGGCAACATACAGTTGTTTATTAGGAAGACCTTGGATACATTAGGCTGGAGCGGTCACTTCGACCCTCCACCAAAAGCTAAAGTTCGCCCAGAACGACCAACTCATCACAGTCTATGGAGAACAGGCCTTGCTCGTGAGTAACTTATCATCATCTGCTTGTGTAGAACCTGAAGAGGTTATTGGAACGCAGTTCCAAGCGCTATCGGTGAGCAAGGACGATCAATTCGAAAGAGGAACCTCGATTTCCTCATACAACGATGCTATCAAAGTGGTCAAGAACACCGATACGATAGGATGAGGACGGCTTGTCATCCCTATTGACAATAAAACAAAGAAGGGTCTTGGTTTTTCTGCGACCTGTACCCAGACAGCTGCCAACGATGAGAGTCTTCATCCCCTTCAAAACTTCTTCCACAGTGGAGGTATCCTTCACCCCGTGTCTCAGACAGTTCATGCTATCAATGAGGAAGATCCCTCTGACACAGATGAAGAATGGAAGTCCTACCTTAACAAGGACGATTATATGTCTCAGAAAGAGGTGCCTATGCCTTTTTGCTTTCCTGCACAGAGTCCGAGATTTATACCAAGGTCAGATGTCGAAATGATATATGGAGATTGTGATCCGGAAGGATGTCGTGCTCCGCCAAATTCATTAGAGGAAGACACTCCGATGAAAGACAATTTTGACTACAACTACTATGGCCCAATGAATGGTCTGCCAATGTGGCAACCTTACCCAGGAAACTTGGGGCCAGAAAGTCAGCCGAGTAATGAAACTCAGCTGAGCATCATTGAATAGAATACCTGTGTCCCCACCATGTCATGGGATCAACACTCAGATCATTCAAAAACTACTCAACATGACGATGAATTTGCAACGTTTGCAGGACTAGAATTCATCAACTATGCTTTTCCTGAGGTCAACGTCATCGAGAGGGATGACTCCTCCAGTTCCAAAAAAGTGTGGGACACCTTGGGACAACCGAGTGGAAAATACGACTATATGGTCAAGTACACCGCTCCCGAAAGCTCTCGTATCAGGCTCGAAGATATCCAGCCAACTGGATGGGGAGATACAGCTGAGAGCACAAATGCTATGTAAAATACAACTGAGGAATCCTCCTACGACAATTCTGCCTGGGAGACCGATTTCAGTGATCCTGCTCCACCAAAAATCAGCGTCATTTCTGAATACAAATTAAGGAAGGTGCCAGACTTTGTGATTCACCGAGGAGTTCGCCGCCAGTGGGTTGCCGTCGAGGTTCCGAAGGTTGTTCATCAGTCAAAGTAATTGCCATCTTTAAACCTTTTACCCTGCCCAGGTGGAACGAATGTTTTGATAGGGCTCGTTTTCTGTAAATTTCCCTCTTCGCTTCGCCCAAAGCGACAGAGTTTTGTTTTATAGGGCTGTAGTTTCAAGAGTCGACTTGTTCATTAATAAAATAACGTCGTTCTGTAATTTTCGTATTAATTGTTGTTTTCTCTTTTTGCTTTTTCAGAAAATGGTAATCCTAAAAAACAATTCAAAAATAAAAACAAGCAGTAAAACAAAAACACTGCACACACTTGCATTTTCTCTATCTCTTCTAAACACGAATCATCACGTCATGCAGATTGCTTGTTTTACACCCCGTTGAAACATGCGATCCAATGCCTTCTCCCAACTTTGAGTTCCCGGTATTCGAGGCTGAAGAAGAAAATGACAATGAAATTCCAGATGAGATCTCCCGATTACTCAGACAAGAGGAAAGGTCCATTGAACCTCACAAAGAGCCGTTGGAAACGGTAAACTTGGGTTCAGAGCAAGAGAGAAAAGAAATCAAGATTGGGGCACTGCTCAGTCCAACTGCCAGAGAGGGTTTGATAAAGCTTCTCAAAGAATTCCCCGATGTATTCGCTTGGTCTTATCAGGATATGCCAGGGTTGGATACCAGCATCGTGGAACATCACTTACCGCTAAGATCGGAATGTCCGCCAGTAAAGCAAAGGTTGAGACGCACTCACCCAGACATGGCCATCAAAATCAAAGAGGAGGTACAGAAACAGATTAACGCGGGTTTCCTTGCTACATCTGAATATCCTCAATGGTTAGCCAACATCGTACCCGTTCCCAAAAAGGATGGAAAGGTCAGAATGTGTGTTGATTACAGAGATCTAAACAAGGCAAGTCCAAAGGATGACTTTCCTTTACCACACATTGACATGCTGGTTGACAACACAACAAAGTTCAAAGTATTCTCCTTCATGGATGGATTCTCGGGCTATAACCAGATCAAAATGGCGCCGAAAGACATGGAGAAAACTTCATTCATTACCCCATGGGGCACCTTTTGTTACAAGGTAATGTCGTTCGGTTTGAAGAATGCCGGGGCAACCTATCAAAGGGCCATGACTACTCTGTTTCATGACATGATACACAAGGAAATCGAAGTGTATGTCGATGATATGATTGCAAAATCAAAAACAGAGAGTGAGCACGTTGAACATCTGTCAAAATTGTTCGAACGTCTAAGAAAATTCAAGCTCCGCTTGAATCCCAACAAGGGCACCTTCGGTGTCCGTTCAGGGAAACTACTAGGGTTCATCGTCAGCCAGAAAGGAATTGAGGTTGATCCTGACAAGGTCAAGGCCATTCAAGAAATGTCTTCTCCGAAAACTGAAAAACAAGTCAGAGGATTCCTGGGACGTTTGAACTATATCTCCAGATTCATATTCCTCATGACCGTGACATGCGCGCCGATCTTCAAGTTACTCAAAAAGAACCAGGATTGCGTTTGGTCAGAAGATTGCCAAACCGCCTTCGACAGTATCAAGGAATATCTGTTGAATCCTCCGATTCTATCACCTCCAGTGGAAGGAAGACCACTGATCATTTACCTCACAGTCCTAGAGGACTCAATGGGATGTGTACTTGGCCAACAAGACGAAACCAAAAGGAAAGAGTCTGCCATTTACTATCTAAGCAAGAAATTCACCGATTACGAAACTCGGTACACGATGCTTGAGAAAACTTGCTGTGCTTTGGCTTGGGCAGCCAAACGTCTTCGCCAGTACATGATTCGTCATACTATTTGGCTGGTCTCCGAAATGGATCCAATCAAATACATTTTCAAAAAGTCTGCTCTCACAGGAAGAATTGCCCGTTGGCAGATGCTGTTATCAGAATATGACATAGAGTACCACGCTCAGAAAGCCGTTAAAGGAAGTATTTTAGCCGATCATTTGGCTCATCAACCGATTGACAATCAAGAATCAATCGGGTTTGACTTCCCAGACGAAGATGTCATGTATCTAAAAATGAAAGATTGCGATGAACCGCTACCCAGTGAAGGGCCAAAACCAGGTTCCCAGTGGGGACTTATCTTTGACGGAGCAGTCAATCATTACGGAAACGGAATTGGGGCTACCCCTTTATCTCTAGTATATGGCATGGAAGCAGTGCTCCCCATAGAAGTAAAGATCCCATCAATCCGGGTATTGATGGAAGCTAAGCTCACCGAAGCTGAATGGTGTCAAAGTCGACACGATGAACTGAATCTGATCGAACAAAAGAGAATAACGGCACTATGCCACGGTCAGTTGTATCAACAGAGAATGAAAAGGGCGTTCGACAAAAAGGTCCGACCTCGTATCTTCAGAAAACGAGACCTCGTGCTCAAGAAGATACAATCATTTCTCACTGACTCTCGGGGCAAATGGACCCCAAATTATGATGGCCCCTATGTGGTCACGGAAGCTTTCTCAGGCGGCGCCTTGAGACTTGCAACCATGGACGGAGAGGAATTTGCCTACCCCACGAATGTTGATGTAGTCAAGAAATACTTCGCCTAAACTGAAAGAAAAAAAAACGTCTCGGTGGATTGAAAACCCGAAAGGACGGTCCAGGAAAAAGTTAGAGACATGAAAAAAATCATCCCGGTGGATTGGAAACATCGTAGTACAATCCAGGCAAAAATTAGGGATAATGGCAAGTAACTATGTTCAACAGAGGCAAGTCCCTCAGCAGCAGTTACAGCATCCATCGGAGGAAAACTCCAGTCAAGGTCATCTTCGACAGAAGCTCAGGATGTCCCGAATTCAAAGTTGGTAGAAGGATAGTGGTCGTTATGTTTCAACGTAGCCCTTTTCCCTGTAAATTACCATTTTTAAACTTTGTAAATACTCTTTGGAATCACGCGTTTGGCTGATCTCCATCTTATCAATAAAATTTGGGCCCTTGTGCTTTTGTTTGTAATTCTTATTTGTTTTAGCTTTACAGAACGACGTTGTTAACATGATTAACGATTCTTGAAATAAAACAAAAATAAATTTACTTGTTAAAACTTTTTCTGCTTTTTAATAAAGATGGCAATTTCTTTTGACTGTTGAACATCGAAAGAACATCAATCGCGTCTCCAAAGGTGTTCGAACCTCAAAGTGCAGAATCAAAGTACTCCTTCTAAACCAGTACGCCTGAATGAAGGATCAATAATGTCAGAGACCATGTTCCATCTGACATCTTCGGCCAAGTTCTCATCTCCTAAGCCCGACCAGCGTCACCCCTAACAGGGACCGTTTCTCCTAAGCAAGGCAGAATTGCTATCTTGAACCAACGATATTTCTACACGCCCCGCGGTGGCCGAGTATCCAATCGTGTTCATCCCTTAGTCTGTATGTTGCGTCAGTTTTGTCCGCATATACATATATACATCATGCATTATTGATTTGCATTCACATTCATATTGCATCACTATCGTTCTTATCCCCTAGTGATAAGTCCTCTCAATCGAGTTGTCAGACCTTTCCTCGTTAGGAAGTGAATCATCTAAGCAATCTCTCTCCCGTTTATCTCTGGATTAGAGACGGTCCTTGACCACTTTGATAACTTGAACCTCTGAAAAACAAGAAAACTTTCAACAAATGTCGCTCTTCGCCATCGAAGACGATATCCTTGCTTTCCCGGATTAAGGAAAATCCCCGGAGAAAGCCTCTTAATCAGAGATTCGGCGGTACGGCAGTTTTTCTCCGAAAAAACCACTGATGAAAAGGTCATCAGCACCTCAAAATTGGATCCCATCATATGACGTTTCTCCGGAAAGATCCCGAGAAAAGTATGATGTAAGCCCCCAAACAAAAACAGTCTCTCAAGAGACTCGCTTTCCCCAGTAGAATCGACAAATGGCGTCTCCAAAATAGAGAAGTTTGTGTACCTCTACAATTCAGACGAATGGGTTCCCCAGCAAGTCTAACATCAAATCTTTTCCCACTCAAATGGCATCTCCCCAGGAAAATTCGGTGAGAAGTTTGAGGAAAACCGCTACTAACAGCGTTCCTTGTCAAGAAAGTTTATTGACAAAAGAAACTGAGACCAGTTCCTTGGTAGGAAACCAGGATCGAGGGGAAGTTTATTTCAAAAGAAACTAAGACCAGTTCCTTGGTAGGAAACCAGGATCGAGGGGAAGTTTATTTCAGCAACTAAGACCAGGTCCTTGGTAGGAAACCAGGATCGAGGGGAAGTTTATATTAGAAACCGAGACCAGATCCTTGGTAGGAAACCAGGATCGAGGGGAAGTTTACTTTAGAAACTGAGACCAGCTCCTTGGTAGGAAACCAGGATCGAGGGGAAGTTTACATTAGAAACCAAGACCAGTTCCTTGGCTGAAGACCAGGATCGAGGGGAAGTTTACATTTTCTAAGCATCACCGCTTAGCTAAAGAAGATGAATGCGTAAGCTACCATTCATAACCACTATCAAAATTTTGGGTATTCCGATATTTAATCCTCTTGCACCCCGAATGCCCGAATACCTTCGCCATTCACACCTTCGGGTCCAAGAAGATTAAATAGGGGCATCTGTCATACCCCAAATTTTGACCACTAAGATTTCCCATCATTGTGCAAATCATCAGCATAATTTGGATGGACCATCATACCTCATTAGTCTCCCCAAAGGTGGGTGAGCAGTCACTACAAACAGGATTTAGGGTTTCAAGCCCTCGCAGAGCTCTTAGACAAAGGATCAATCAAGGAATGACATGATCTTCAACTTGTCCAGCCTCTCAAATATCCACAAAGGATCAAGAGGACTCCCACTTCAAGGATTAAGCACAAGTTTGCTCCCTTCTAGGTGGATCAAGCCTCAGGATCGCCAGTGTCACCAAATTAGGGTTTGGTCGACTAGGGCCTCCAGATGGAAATTTTCCTTTGGGCATGAGCCAATGCTTCAAAGCATAACCTAAAATGCTCCATGAAACATCATAAACCCCATCATCAAGTCAATTTAGCCTCAGGGGATGCATACATCAAAAATCAGGAATTAGGGTTTCTTGACCTAATTCACCCCTAAGTTGACTTTTGGGACAAATCATGAGCCAAGACCTCAAGACATGATTTGAGGGTCTCCAACATACCACGTTGATCCATTTGCAATAATGGATTGACCCAAGAAGCTTGAGCAACAAGTTTCATTTTCATCTGAACCACAGTTAGGGTTTTGCGAGAAAAGTCAACTGTAGCTTTGACTTTTGACCAGGACATGCTCCCAAGCCGTGTGACACGATTAAATACACCCTATAACACCCATGGAACATGTCTATCAATTTTGATTTAGGTCAAGGACATGATTTCCTGAAGAATCGCACAGTTTGGAATTCATCTGATAAAAAGTCAACTGTGCACAAAAGTCAAACTTTGACTTTTTGAGATTTTTCATAAAAATGGTTTTTTAACCCTAAAATGATGTTAATGTGTGATTGGAATGATCATTCATCAAGAAAAATCAAAGAAAGTGGGATAACTTGTAAAAGGGGTAACCATAAAAACTTAGAAATTTTTCTAAGTTATGAAAAAAAGTGGCAAGGGTACCAACTTTGGAGGATCATAACTCCTAAACCACAAAGCCATTTTTCTCCATCCAAAGCTTGATTTGTATCCCTCATTACCCTCTACAAAAACTTCAACTAGACCTAAGTCCAATTCATTAAGGATTTTGAGTTATGCTTGGATCAAAATGGCTAAAAAGTTAAAATTGACATTTTCAGCACAATGTCCCAACTTCAAGGCTGTTTTTCTCCATGATCCAAGTTGAACCAGGTATAATGTTAAACATCAAAGTTGAAGTACATCATCTAAGCTTTCCAAAAAGTCCTATAACGTCCATGTAGCATACTCGAGCAAGGAGTTATGGATCTTACAAAAGGCCTTGCTGAAGCTGAATTTAACAAGGCAGATTTGCACATTTTTTGTGCCACACGAATTTTCAAGCCTTGTCATCAGTTTGGACACATCTAAGGATCAAATCCAAGTGAGATGATCTGATCCATGAACCTCCCAAGTCCAAGGAACAAAGAAAAGCATGCTAAAGCCTAGAAATCCCTAAAAGAGGGACAAAACTCCAATTTTGGTTTAGAGCATTTAATGGATGCTTAGAGGTGGCATGTACTGAGCCATTCTTATATGAAATTAGTCAAGACTTATCCAAGACCAAGGGAACCAGCAGCCTGTGCCCTAACCTCTAGTCAATGGCTAGAGGAGACTTGCATTTCCATTGGCCAACATGAAACAAACACCTGCTGCAGTTGCCATTCACTGTGGATCCCAAAAAAAACTTGCTCTACTATAAATTGAGCTCATTTGTGCTCAGTTTGAGTACACCAAAGCCATCAAATAGATGCTTTCCTCAAATTCTCTTTTTCACTCCAAAATGCCTTCATTAGTAAGGAAATTATGAGTTTTTGAGCTAGAGAGCAATTCCACTCAAACTAATCACACACACACCTCATATATATCATATGTAAGCTGTACAAACCATCAAAAGTGACCTGTAATCACAACATCACAAAGTCACCTTTCAAAACCTCAAAATGGCACTTTTTTGCATTTTTCAAGCCATGTCTTGATTCAGTCACTTTCCAAACCAGATAAAACCTCAAACACACTCTAAATATCATCCTTGAACTATCCCAAATGGTGCCACACATCTGGAACACCATTTGAGAGAGTTGGCATTTTGGCCGTTTTTTACCATTTCGCGAGAAAGTGCACAAACTTGCTCCAGAGGTTTCCAGCCGATTCCAACCATCCTAAAAGCTTCTAAGAGGTCATTTGAGGTTGTCCAAAACATCAAATCATTTCTGGAACAAAGCACTTGGAAGGTTGCCCAAAATCTCCAAAAAAGAGGTAAAATCCACAACTTGAATTCTTTGAATCATGCTTTCCTTTGTTGTCCACATACATGCATCATATTGAACAATTCTTGAGGCAAAAATGTAGTCCTTAATGTGTATGTTGTGATCCTCCCACTATTTGCATTTTGACATGTTTGTTTTGTGGAATTTTGGTTATTTTAAAACATGTACAGTTCTGATTTTTTGTGATTGGTGTGTTCTATACATTAAGTTTTAGTTTGCATGAGTAACACCATTGGATTCCTTGCGAAAAATCGGTCAAGATAGGCTTTTACGGATTTCAATTCCGATGAAAATTGAGAGAGTTACGCGCGTTGGAAATTTTACGCGAAAACGGCGTCGAATTAACGATAGCGGTTCTGTTTTTTTCGCTTTGTACAGTGAGTTTCCGAGTGTGTGAATAATACCATTGGATTCCTTGCGAAAAATCGGTCAAGATAGGTTTTTACGGATTTCAATTCCGATGAAAATTGAGAGAGTTACGCGCGTAGGAAATTTTACGCGAAACGGCGTCGAAAACAACGATAGCAGTTTTTGTTTTTTTAATTTCTGCGTTTTGTGCGTCGATTTTCCGTGTGCGTGAGTAATACCATTGGATTCCTTGGGAAAAATCGGTCAAGATAGGCTCTTGCGGATCTTGATTCGGTTAAAAATCGAGAGAGTTACGCGAGTTGGAAATTTTACGCGGAACGATGTTTTAAACGACAGCAGCTCTGGTTTTTTTATCGCTGCATTTTGTACGTTGAGTTTCGGCGTGTGTGAGCGATACCATTGGATTCCTTGCGAAAAATCGGTCAGGATAGGCTTTTGCGGATCTTGATTCGGTTAAAAATCGAGAGAGTTACGCGTGTTTGAAATTCAACGCGGGACGATGTTTTTAATCGATAGCAGTTTTTGTTTTTTAATTTCTGCGTTTTATACGTCGATTTTCCGCGTGCGTGAGTAATACCATCGGATTCCTTGCGAAAAATCGGTCAGGTAGGTACTTCCGGATTTTGATTCCGATAAAAATCGAGAGAGTTACGCGTGTTGGAAATTCGGCGCGGAACGATATTTTCAAAAACGATAGCAGTTTTTCTGCATTTTGTGCGTCGATTTTCCGTGCGCGTGAGTAATACCATCGGATTCTTTGCGAAAAATCGGTCAGGTAGGTACTTCCGGATTTTGATTCCGATAAAAATTGAGAGTTATGAGTGTTTGAAATTTGATAAAAACGTGTTGAAAATTAAAGTTTCGGTACTCGTTTTTACCCCAAAAGAAATGTCGGAGATTATATTTTGATATCTTTCCTCTTTTTCTTACTTTTTATTTTTAAAACTCAACCAATTTTTTTCACATATCAAAAAATCATCGTTTTCCAATTCGTACCCCATAATATTTTAATCCAAAAAAATCACAAAAAAAAAGTATTATTTTTAATATATTTAAAAATAGTGTTTTAAATTGTTTTAAATGCTTTTAAAATGATTTCTTTTTTTTTTCTTGATTTTTAAAACCAAAATGATTTTAAATATTTATGTTGATAAAATATTTTTTTTCATAAACTTTAATCATTATTTAATGATTTTATTTGATATTTTTATCATTTTTTACTTAATTTTTCTTGAAAAAATGCCTAAAAAATGAAATTGGGGTTTTCTTGGATTTTCACCCTAACAAATCTTTTTCGAACTCTTTGGGCCTCTAATAGAGTGTAAGACCCAATCCCCTTTTAACCAAAACAATTTTGGGCCTCACTTATTGTATAAGTCCCTCTGCGTTAAAAGAAAAATTCTGCGCGATCGCCATTTTCAAACGAAAATCAACTGGGCTTCTCTTTGAGCTGTAAGTCCCATTTCTTTTCATTTTTAAACACTTGAGCCTCTATTAGAGTGTAAGACCCAACCCTTTTTTAACGAAACAATTTTGGGCCTCAGCTATTGTATAAGTCCCGATACGTTAAAAATCTCGGCGTGATCGCCATTTTCAAACTGAAAATATTTTGGGCCTCTCCCTGAGTTGTAAGCCCCATCTTTTGTACAAAAATACACTTTGGGCCTCTAATAGAGTGTAAGACTCAACCCCTAATTTCTCATTTTTCATATTGTTTTTTAATGATTTGGAAATTTAATAACTCCCTCAATTTTGATTATTTTTGATTGATTCTTTTTCTGAAAAATCACAAAAATAGTAAAATATTTTATTCTACAAAAAAATCAAATTTATATTATTTATTTAATATAGTTGGTATTTTTGTGAATAAATTCATTTTTAATTGTTTTTAAGCATTTTAAAAGTGAATATTCATCTTGAAAATAAAGACTATGGGCCTCCCCTCGTGTTGTAAGCCCCATTTCTTTTCTTTAAACTCTTTGGGCCTCTAATAGAGTTTAAGACTCAATCCCTTTGAAAATACCAAAATTTTGGGCCTCAGTCACTTGTATAAGTCCCACGGTGTTTACAAAACTTCGGCGCGACCGTCGCCCTTTTCAAAATTAACCATTGGGCCTACCCTCGAGTAGTAAGACCCATTTATTTTCTTAAAACTCACTTGGGCCTCTAATAGAGTGTAAGACCCATCCCTTTGTACAAAAAACCTTTCTTGGGCCTCAGTCACTTGTATAAGTCCCTTTGTACAAATTCAACAGTGCGCTCACTGATAAAACCCTAGGCCTCTCCTTGAGCTGTAAGCCCCAAATCTTTCTTTTTCAAAGCACTTTCTCCTTTGATTTTGAATATACTGTTGTTTTCAATCTTTCTTTGTTGAACAACTAACCAAACAGCATGGAAGCTCTACAACCGAGTAAGTGTTTACCCGCTTTCATTTACCGCTTTCATATGTATATAACTGTATTGTGGGGATGTTTCACTGTAAGTCTCCTTTCATAAACTCATATACATATAACTGTATTGTGGGGCTGTTTCGCTGTAAGTCTTCTTTCATAAACTCATATCAACTGTGTAATAATAGTATAGATATTTAGAGTTTCCCCAGCAACTACGTCTAGAACTAGGTGACGATGTTTCGTTTATTCGTAGAAATAGACAACTAGATCCCCAATAGGATCACCAGATACAGTCTTCTCTTCGGCTGTCCTCATTAGGAATTGTCAAGAAACTCTACTCCCCAAGATGAATGTCTTCTCCGTTAATGGCATCTTTGAGTTTCTTCCAAATTCTCGAACTTTCCTGACTTGACCTATTCCTTGTGAATAGCTTGCCTTGAATTTCTCGGGGTTTGGGGACCCACGGGCTTCCTAAAAGCATCGGCCTCCTCTTGGGCATCGTACAAGGACCCACAGGCTTCCTCAAAGCAACCCCGCCTCCTATTGGGCTTCGTACAAGGACCCTACGACTTCTTAGAAGTATTCACAGCCTCCTCTTAGGCTTCGTATAATGATCTCTTCCTTCGAGAATGATAGCCTCCTCTTGGGCTTTGTACAAGGACCTGTCGGCTTCTTAAAAGCTTCTAGCCTCCTCTTGGGCTTCGTACAAATTGTCCCGACGACCTCCTAGAGGTATAGGAACAGAACCTAGTCATCCTCATAGAATAGTCATTTCATAGAGTCTACTACTGTTTCTCAAAACATAGTACAAAAGATGAAACTCTAGACATGAACGGTCTAACTTCCTTGAGTCTCAAAGACATTCTCAAGTGACCCCTTCGTTAAATAGGAAGGAAACCCGCAGACTCGGACAGTCTCAATACCCCTTTGGATTTCCCGTTTCCTCAAAGAGAGGGAAATATCCCTGATCCTCAAATCAAATCCCTGAGTACAGTGTTGCTCATATAAGAACTGATTTTCTCTTTTAAAATCAGTACATTGGACCTGTCACTTAACTGAAACAGTTACCATAGCCTCCTCTTGGGCTTTGTTCAATGATTCTTCCCAGCGAAGCAAACGTTTAGCCTCCATCTCGGGCTTCGTACGAGATACCAAAATCCTCCCCAGTAGAGTCAAACAACGTTTAGCCTCTCTCTCAGGCTTTGTACGAGACACATAAGAGACTCCCTCGTTGAGTCAATCACTCTTTTCGCCTCCATCTCGGGCTTTATACGAGATACAAAAGGTTCTTATTGATCCAAATAAACAACAGCCTCCATCTCGGGCTTCGTACGAGATACAAAGACTTTCTTGTTGAGTATAAAGGACTCTCTTGTTGAGTCAAACACTTTTAGCCTCCATCTCGGGCTTCGTACGAGATACAAAAACACTCTCTTGTTGAGTATAAAAGATTTTCCTGTTGAGTCAACCCTTTTAGCCTCTCTCTCGGGCTTCGTACGAGACACATAAAAACTCCCTCTTGTTGGGCCAATAGCCTCCTCTTAGGCTTTGTATAAGAAAACCACTGGTTGATCCAATCAACCTTTTAGTAGCAAAGCTGTGCCTCGTTCACAGTACACAAACATCAACAACTCCTTTCCCCTTCATCTAATCGCTGTAAGCGGCAAGCCTCTGGATCATCTACATCCATGCCAATGTCCCTCTTTTAGCATGAGAAATTCCTAAGGAAAGATATCATTGCTCTACACTGAGTTAAAGTCTTCTCCTTCAGGTTAAAATCCCCTTTAAAGGAAATTATGGCATTACTAGGATCCGCATATCCCGGTTAAAGTAATTCTCCTTTATAACCAGTCACCCAACAGTTGGGACAGACAAACCCTTCTTTAGAGATGACAAATTCTCTCTAAAGTTGAGGCCCTTCAGCTTCATATCTTGGGCTTTGAACAAGATACAAATAGACTTTTCAGCTTCACATCTTGGGCTTTGAACAAGATACAAATCACCTTTCGCTTCACGTCTTGGGCTTTGAACAAGACACCAAAACACCCATTTCCTCCCATAGAATAGGAGGAACTACGAACGCTCTGATTTCCCTGTTTCGGTAAACGGGAATACGTAGGCATAAGATTAAAAGAAAAATCTTAGCGAGCACAATCAACAAAAAACCCAAATCCCATATCTCCATCAATCAAAAGCAGTAATTCAAAAGCATCAGTCCTAACATCCTAACCCTTGTTCCCCGCTGGAAGGTCCTAGAAAGAAAGAAAACTGTACTGGCGAAAATACAAATAACCAGTACAAAGGCCCCCCCACATTGATAGCATTCGTAACCTAACAGACCGCTGTTTAAACTCAGTATGCAAAGCAGGGTTAATTGGAGACATCTATTTCCCTTCCTTATTCAGCTCACAATAGGATAAAAAATGAATCGACCTGTAGTCAAAGCTCAAACCGCAGAGAGCGACCAACGCTTAAGAACCGCGTCCAAAATCGCTCGCTACACTAGGGGCAGCTTTCCTTCTTTCTTTCCCCTCCCCGTCAGGGAGGAGAGTCTTCTTCTCTTCGGCCGCGGGAGCCTTCCTTCCACCTCGAGTCGAGGACGATCTGTGCTACCTCTGATTCCTCGAACTCGATGTATGACTGAGCTCGTTGGAGGAGGTCCTCCAATCGGCGAGGTCTGCGGAGGCCCGCGGACTTGGTAAAATCTGAACCAAGTCGTAGTCCCTGGATGATTAAAAACTTCTTCATGTCGTTGATCGTGTGGACCTCGACAGCCTCCCTGTTGAACCTCTCAATGTAGTTCCTGAGAGGCTCGTTCTTCCCCTGGTAGATGCTTTCTAGTGCGGCCTCCGTCTTCGGGTGTCGGCGAGATGCCGTGAAGTGTTTGGTAAAGCATTCTCTTAGTTGTCTCCAGGACGTGATCGACAAGGGTGTCAGACTCTTGTACCAGGTCATGGCGCCCTTTCGTATGGTGGTGGGGAAAAGTCTGCACTTAATGGCTCCCCTGACGTTTCTGAAGTTGAGCATGGCTTCAAAACTTTCGACGTGATCGTCTGGGTCGGCCAGGCCGTCGTAGGTCCCCAGTGGCGGGGGTTTCTCCATGCCCGCAGGAATTGGGGCGTCCATGATCTCCCGTGACAGGGGGTTCCTCTGGTCTTCGTCGTCGCTTCCGTCTGGAGACCTTGATGGGGATCGGTGGTGTCGACCAGATCCTTGTCATAGAGGGGAGTTCCTAGAGTGGTTCCTCGGTCTCTCCTCGGCGGTCTTGCTCCTCTTGGTAGTCGAGGGGCGCCTGGGTTCCTTCTGAGGGGGGGGGGGGAATGATGGCGCTTCTGGGAGGCTTCTGGCTGGGGGCGCTCGAGATGCGGTCGGTGGCCCTTGCACACCGTTGAGGGGGTCCGAGATTCTTCTTGAGGGGTCCTTAGCGGGGAAGGAGAACGGCGAGGCGAAGGTGGACGACAATGTCTTCGCGGGGAAGATTGTCGTGTTCGCCCTTGCTCGAGCGCTTCAATTCTAATATTCTGGTGAATGATCAGCTGGTTGGTCTGGTTGACCAAGGCGAACAGGGCCACAGTGCTCGAATCTACATTGGGCGGAGGAGCAACTGGCTGAAAGGCGGCTTGTTGGTCGTCCTGCTGGGCGGCATCGTAAGCCGTGTCTTGGGAGTCGGGGGAGGCGGTCTGCCCGTCTTTTACGTCTCCTTCTTCGACGTTGAGGGCAGCAACATCCTCACGGTGGTTTCCGTTCTCGAGTTGCGCGAGGACGGTGTCCAGACTTTGTTCACAGACGGGTTGTTGGCCATGCTGGTGATGAACGAAGGGATTGTTTTGGTTTATCGTTGAAGGGAAAACGGGGAAGCAATGTTTCCCCCAGACAACGCCACTGATCGTACCTGGATCAGACACTTAGACAGTGGCCAGCAACGTCTTATGGACTTCAGCTCCAGTGATGATGATACGACCGGGGGGTGTACCTGCAAGGTACTCCGACGCTCAAGTCAGGTAAGGTCAGAGAGAAAGCAAATACAGAGAATATAGGTGAGAGTTAGAATGTTTTGTAACCTGACCCTCTCAAGTGAGAGAATATTTATAGAGAGCCCCCAGCGCGGGGCCAACAGTTACTTGCACTGGGCTGGATTGCAAGGCCCAATCCAAGTAACTGCCAGGGCTTACGTGCCGTAGTGAAGACCAGCACGTGGTCTTCACTCTGGTGTAACGGTCCCTAAATCTCCAGAAGTAGGGCAAACCGACTCCTTCGGGAGTGGGAAGTTACCAAAGAACGTGTCCTCGTGGGGAGGAGCACGCAATGGTCGAGGATAGTGAGGTTCTCCCCGACTATAAGCTTATGCCCGACATCGGTGTTTACTAGGTGACTAACGAGTGGAGGACACGTGTGCAGCGAGCGATTTTGGACGCGGTTCTTAAGCGCTGGTCGCTCTCACTACAGTTGATTTTTTACTACAGGTCGATTCATTTTTTATCCTATTAAAGCTGATGAAGGAAGGGAAATAGATGTCTCCAATTAACCCTGCTTGCATACTGAGTTTAAACAGCAGTCTGTTAGGTTACGGATGCGATCAATCTGGGGGGCCTTTGTATCGGTTATTTTTATTTTCGCCAATACTGATTTCTCTCTGGGATTTCATTAGGATACTGCTTCAGATTATGATATATGGGATTTTGGGTTTTTGTTTAGTGTGCTCGCTAAGATCTTTTCTTTCGATCTTATGCCTACGTATTCCCGTTTACCGAAACAGGGAAATCAGAGCGTTCGTAGTTCCTCCTATTCTATGGGAGGAAATGGTTTTTGGTGTCTTGTTCAAAGCCCAAGACATGAAGCGAAAGGTGGTTTGTATCTTGTTCAAAGCCCAAGATGTGAAGCTGAAAAGTTTATTTGTATCTTGTTTGAAGCCCAAGATGTGAAGACAAAGGTGTTGACTTTAGAGAGAATTTGTCATCTCTAAAGAGGGGGTTGTATGTCACAACTGTTTTATAAAGGAGAATTACTTTAACCGGGATATGTGAATCCGGCAATGCCATAAATTCCTTTATAGGGGATTTCTGACCTGAAGGGGAAGACTTTAACTCAGTTTAGAGTAATGCCATCTTTCCTTAGGAATTTCTCATGCTAAAAGAGGGATAGTGGCATGGATGTAGATGATCCAGAGGCTTGCCGCTTACAGCGATTAGATGAAGGGGAAGGAGTTGTTGATGTTTGTGTACTGTGAACGAGACACAACTTTGATGCTAAAAGGTTAATTGGATCAACCAGTGGTTTCCTTATACAAAGCCCAAGAAGAGGGTAATATGTGTCTTGTACAAAGCCCGAGAGAGAGGCTGAAAGGTTTTGACTCGACGATGGAGTCTTTTGGTGTCTCGTATAAAGCCCGAGATGAAGGCTATTTGACTCAACAAGAGAGTTTTTTATATCTCGTACAAAGCCCGAGATGGAGGCTGTTGTTTGTTTGGCTCAATAAGAACCTTTTTGTATCTCGTATAAAGCCCGAGATGGAGGCCAAAGGGTGATTGACTCAACGAGGGAGTCTCTTATGTGTCTCGTACAAAGCCCGAGAGAGAGGCTAAACGTTGTTTTACTCCGCTGGGGAGAATCATTGTACAAAGCCCAAGAGGAGGCTATGGTGACTGTTTCAGTTGAGTGACAGGTCCAGTATACTGATTTTGAAAGAGAAAATCAGTTCTTATATGAGCAATGATGTACTCAAGGATTTGATTCGAGGATCAGGGTTATTTCCTGTTCTTTAAGGAAACGGGAAATCCAAAGGGTATTGAGACTGTCCGAGTCTACGGGGTTTCTTCCTATTTTTGCAGGGGTGCTTGAGAATGTCTTTGAGACTCAAGGGAACTAGACTGTCCAAGTCTAGAGTTTTATCTTTTGTACTATGCTTTGAGAAACAGTAGTAGACTCTTTGAAAGGACTATTTTATGCAGATGACTAAGTTCTGTTCCTATACCTCTAGGAGGTCGTCGGGACAATTTGTACGAAGCCCAAGAGGAGGCTAGAAATTTTTAAGAAGCCGACGGGTCCTTGTACGATGCCCAAGAGGAGGCTATCATTCCCGGAGGAAGAGATCATTATACGAAGCCTAAGAGGAGGCTGTGAATACTTCTAAGAAGCCGTAGGGTCCTTGTACTAAGCCCAAGAGGAGGCGGGGTTGCTTTTAGGAAGCCTGTGGGTCCTTGTATGATGCCCAAGAGGAGCCCGATGCTTTTAAGAAGCCCGTGGGTCCCCAAACCCCGAGAAATTCAAGACAGACTATTCACAAGGAATAGATCAAGCCAAGAAAGTTCGAGAATTTGGAAGAAACTCAAAGATGCCATTCACGGAGAATACATTCATCTCTGGGAGTAGAGTTTCTTGACAGTTCCTAATGAGGACAGCCGAAGAGAATACTGTATCTGGTGATCCTATTGGGGATCTAGCTATCTATTTCTATGAATAAACGCGACGGCGTCACCTAGTTCTAGACGTAGTTGCCAGGGAAACTCGAAATATCTATACTATTATTACACAGTTGATATGAGTTTATGAAAGAAGACTTACAGTGAAATAGCCCCACAATACAGTTATATGTATATGAAAGCGGTAAATGAAAGCGTATAAACACTTACTCGGTTGTAGAGCTTCCATGCTGTTTGGTTAGTTGTTCAACAAAGAAAGATTGAAAATAACAGTATATTCAAAATCAAAGGAGAAAGTGCTTTGAAAAAGAAAGATTTGAGGCTTACAGCTCAAGGAGAGGCCCAGGGTTTTATCAGTGAGCACACTGTTGAATTTGTACAGAGGGACTTATACAAGTGACTGAGGCCCAAAATGTTTTCTGTACAAAGGGGTTTGGGTCTTACACTCTATTAGAGGCCCAAAAGTTTTGAATGGGTCTTATAGCTCAAGGAGAGGCCCAATTAGTTAATTTTAAACTGGAGAGCGCGCCGAGGTTTTCTTTTAACGCAGAGGGACTTATACAATAAGTGAGGCCCAAAATTATTTTGGTTAAAAGGGGATTGGGTCTTACACTCTATTAGAGGCCCAAAAATTTTGAATGGGTCTTATAGCTCAAGGAGATGCCCAATTGTTATTTTTCAAAAGGGCGACGATCGCGCCGTTTGTTTTTTACGGTATCGGGACTTATACAATGCACTGAGGCCCAAAAATGATTTGGTCAAAAAAGGATTGGGTCTTACACTCTATTAGAGGCCTAAAGTGTTTTGAAAATGATTTATGAGGGTTGAATTAATGTAAAAACCCTAATTTGTTTTCAAAATGTGTTTTAATTGAATAAAAATTCAATTAAAATGATCAAAATTGTTTAACATATGGAAAACAAATTGCGATCTTGGATTAATGCTTCAAAAATTAAGTATTGACCTACAAAATAATTAGAAGGCATTAAAAGTTACAAAATCAAGAGGGAAAAAACATTTTAAATGGCAAAAACAAATAAAACATTAATTCTTTGCAAAAATATCAATTATATGAAATAAATAATATTTTTGGAATTTTTATATAAAATAAAATATTTTAACATTTTTGTGAATTATCCAAAAAAGAATCAACTCAAAATCATTAAAACTCAGAGAGAAATTAATTTTTGAATCAATTAAATAAAATCACAAAATTCAAATATTCAAATATTTGAAAATGGCGCCAAGAACAAAGGCAAGAACACGTGTGTGTTCTGAGTTTCCCAGATTTGCATTTTCTATCCAATCTCACTGAATACTTGATTATA
Source organism: Lathyrus tuberosus (assembly GCA_022829125.1). NCBI lineage: Eukaryota > Viridiplantae > Streptophyta > Magnoliopsida > Fabales > Fabaceae > Lathyrus > Lathyrus tuberosus. The sequence goes on from JALAZF010000446.1 coordinate 2,686,763, forward strand.
TCATGCAATCTACATATCAATCAACTCGTTTTAACCTCACGATCATGTCTATGGTCTTTAATTTCATTTATTTTTAACATGGAATAAGAAATCAAAGAGAAACATCAAGAACCCTAATTTCTGCATGAAGGTTCAGAAATTTCATACACGATTCAAACTATGCAATTTATTGAGGGAAAACATTCCATGCATGATTATGAACATATGGCCAAATTATTGTGCAGCAAAAATTGCATGGATCATAGAGTTAGAAGAGCCCATGCTTACCTCTTGCAGCTGGTGATCGTGTTTTGTGTTGGAGGTGTTACAGCTAGGTTCCAATGATCTGGATAGCTTCCCTAGGTGCCATGGAGTGTGTATGAATGCTTGGAATGGATTGAAATGATCTGGAACTTGAGATGGTACCCCAACTGCAAATCTGTCAAGAACTTGAGCAACTGGCTGGTGATTTTGTGATTTTGGTGTTTCAGATGTTATGTGAGTGTTTGGATCACTTCTATATGATGTATGTGAGGTGTGTGTGTGTGATTGGTTTGAGTGGAATTGCTCTCTAATGAAAAACCCGATAGTGACTTACTAAGAAAGGCAGTTTTGAGAGTGAGAAGTGGATTTTGAGAAAGGCAAGTGTTGTAGGCCTTTGGTGTACTTAAACTGATCACAATTGAGCTCTATTTATAGTAGAACAAATTTGTTTTGCAAGGAATAGTGAATGGCAACTGCTGAGTAGGTTTGACCAATGTTGGCAAATGAAAATCCAAGTCTCCTCTAGCCATTGACTATAGGTTAGGGCACAGGCTGCTGGTCCCCTTGGTCTTGGATAAGTCTTGATTGAATTCAGTTGAGAATAACTCAGTCCATGCCACCTTGATGCTTCCATTGAATGCTCTAATCCAAAATTGGAGTCTTGTCCCTATTTTGGCAATTCTAGGTTCAACATGCTATTTCTTGTTCCAAAGACTTTGGAGGCTTGGCTCAGTGATTGTCCCCTTTGGATTCAATCCTCAGAGGTTTCCAAGTGGATAGGAGCATTTGGATTTGGCTGATTTTGGCAAATCGACCAAAAGTGCAAAAATCTGCCTTGCCTTGGCAGATTTCAGCAAGGCAACTTGCCAATGTCATATCTCATGGCTCAAATTGAATTTGGTAATGTTCTTGGTCATTTTGGAAAGCCCTTACATGATACAACAACTGTTTGAACATGTTTGGTTTTGATCTCTTTTGAATCCAAGTGAAAAATCCCCCTACATTTGGAAAAAAGTAAAGGCAGATTTTGAATTAGTGAAAATTTACTAAGTGTTGGAACAAAGTGACTTTTCTTGATTTTGATCACTCCATAACTCAAAATCCATGAGGAATTTGGACATAGGTCAGTATGAAGCTTTTGTAGAGGGCAATGTGATCTACAAATCAAGTTTTGAATGGGGAACAATGGCCTTGTGGTTTAGGAGTTATGGTCCTCCAAAGTTGGCACATTAGTGTCACTTTTTCCATAACTTAGAAATTTTTCTAAGTTTTTATGGTTACCCCTTTTACAAGTTATCCCACTTTCTTTGATTTTTCTTGATGAATGATGATTCAAATCATATATTAACATCATTTTAGGGTTAAAAATCCATTTTGGTGAAAAATCTCAAAAAGTCAAAGTTGACTTTTGTGCACAGTTGATTTTTTATCAGATGAATTCCAAACTGTGCAATTCTTCAGGAAATCATGTCCTTGACCTAAATCAAACTTGATGGACATGTTCCATGGGTGTCATAGGGTATATTGAATCATGTCTTAGGGTTTGGGAGCATGTCCTGGTCAAAAGTTAAAGTTATAGTTGACTTTCCTCGCGAAACCCTAATTGTGGTGCAGATGAAATTGAGACTTGTTGCTCAAGCTTCTTGGATTAATCCATTGTTCCAAATGGATCAATATGGTATATTAGAGACCCTTAAATCATGTCTTGAGGTCTTGGTTCATGATTTGTCCCAAAAGTCAACTTAGGGGTGAATTAGGTCAAGAAACCCTAATTCCTGATTTTTTATGTATGCATCCCCTGAGGTCAAATTAACTTGATGATTGGGTCCATGAGGTCCCATGGAGTATATTAGGTTATGTTTTGGATCATTGGCTTGTGCCCAGATGAAAAATTTCCATCTGGAGGTCCTGGTCGACCAAAACCCTAATTTGGTGACACTGTCGATCTTGAGACTTGATCCACCTAGAAGGGAGCAGCCTTGTGCTTAATCCTTGAAGTGGGAGTCCTATTGATCCATTGTGGATATTTTAGAGGTTAGACAAGTCAAAGATCAAGACATTCCTTGATTGATCCTTTGTCTAAGGCTCTGAGAGGGCTTAAAACCCTAATTTTAATTGTAGTGAATGCTCAACAACCCTTGAGGCATTTGATGAGGCATGATGGTTCATCCATATTGTGATGATGATTTGCACAATGATGGGAAATCTCAGTGATCAAATTTTGGGGTATGACAACGTGGGGTCCTCGTCTCTACGAACCTGTGCTCGACACTGGCCATTGGAAGGATCACGCTGGGCCGACCCATTACTAGATTGGGCCTGCTCGACGGTTGGGCATACGGCGGCCCAGTCCGAAACATATTCTCTAAAAAGTAGTTTATTAATTATGTAGTCAATCAAAGTTATTTTTAATAACCGTTGGTTGGGTGTTTAAGTGTTAGTGGAGAAAAGAGGCGTCAAACGCATTACACCTAGAGCCCAATATAAGTCTAATTTCCTCTAGGCATAGAAAAATTCAAAGACTTATGAGTTCTATTTGAGAAAGAATCAAGGGGGAAGAAGTTCCCCAAAGCTTACTTACAATTTGATCTCAAAGCTAGATTCTACCTTCTGCGAGTAAAAGTAAGATTTTAGATCCTATTTTTTATACCTTACTATGGACTGCTCATGTCCATCTCTTTATATGGTACATGTTTCGTTTACATGTGATTTAAGTGCTATATTTGTTTCCCACCTTTTTGATTATGACAAATGGGGAAGAGTATACTTTCAGGGTGAGTATAGTATATTCTCTCTCTCTCTCTCTCTCTCTATATATATATATATATATATATATATATATATATATATATATGTACACACACACACACACATCGGTTCTCTTACCACCTCCCTAAGATATGCGTTGTCATTATAAAATGTAGGATAATGTGGATCTATGTTCTTGCAGGTATGAAGCTAATGATACTGCTAAAAACCTTTTTGATGCTTTGATGACGAAAACACTAATGATTGTTAAAGTCGGTGGTAATAGCTTTCCAACTCTCTGATGATGATGATCAAACTTGAAGACATATCAAGCCTCATAAAGTAGGAGACTAAAGATTATATTTAGGTGCTTATATGATCTATGTATCTGGAAAAAGATCACGAAAGTCTCATAGTAGTGAAAGAGAGGAAGTGTTAAAGCTCGCCTGGTCGTGTCAGTCTGAGTGACCAGAGTTTTATGAAAGTAGGAGTGTAACTCCTAAGATACTAAGGCAACTCTCTCTCTCTCTCCTCTCTCTCTCTCGCTCTCTCTCTCTCTACCACACACAAACACACACACACACACACACACATACACTTAAAATCTCTTTTAAACCTATTTTTTAACTATCATAACCTTTAGAAATGTTTTCAAGCCCGAGCCAAATGATTAGGAAGTTGTCAAACTTTTTTGAAGCATTACACTACCCAATCGTTTGAGACCTTAAGCCAGTCGATTGGAAGAAAGAAAATAAATTATGGCAATGTCTTAATGATTAACAATGACTATATATCCATACTTTCCAAAATGGGCCAGGATAATCAATTATTTTGCTCATCCAATTGATTGAGACAAGGAGCTAATTGATTGAGCAATTAAAATTGCCCATGGATCATTTCCTTTTTTAGGTTTCTCATCTCTTATATAAAGGAGGTGTCTCTCTTCCTCATTTTACATCCAAATTCGAATTTCTCTATTTTTTTGGAATTTATCTCTCTTTTTTCTCTCTTTAAAACATTTTATTTCACCTAAGTTACCTTAATGCCTTTGAAGGAAAAACTACTTGTGAGAAAAATTGTATTGGTGTCCTATTGTTGTCATTACTCTCAAGAGTGCAATATTATTGGGAAATCGAGTTTTCTTCTTGAGATTAACCAGTCTTAAAACCTCTTTTTGGTTATAGAACTTTGTTAGGAAATTTTTTTGTTTGGTTATTAATATTATTCTGGTAAATCTCTAATTGGTTTGATAGCTCAACATAGGTAAAATATTTCCTTTGGTTGGGGATAATTCATTGTAAAATCTCCAGATATGGTTGTATCAAAAAATCGCGGGCATAACATGTAAAAGCTCAAGTTTATATTCAAAACCTCAATAAGATCTCTTGGGGACAGGAGTAGGCCAACGTTCGGCCAAACCAGGATAAACCACTAGTGTCATCTCACTAACTCTTATCTATTACTTTATGTTATTTACTTTAATGATTTTGTTTTTTTTTTAATTTGTTTTACTATAATCTTAAAGAATACTAAAAAAAACCACCTTTAAGTAAAAAAAACTTAAAATTAATCACGAATTTGGAATACCACAATTCACTCATCTTTTGCTTGAAGTCACTTGTCTAATAGTTATGGCTAAATGGATGATTTCATTTGGGGTTTCCTCGATCTTCTCGCAGTCCTGGAACCCGATCATTACCTTTCAGGAATCTTCGTAGACCTGCGTCCATCCTTCTTATGGACGACCAACATCTCAATAATATTTCTCTTCTCCTGTATAAAAGAGGTGTCTCTCCTACTCATTTCACATCCAAATTTCGAATTTCTCTATTTCTTTGGAGTTTATCTCTCCTCTCTCTCTAAAATACTTTCTTTCACCTAAGTTACCTTAGTGCCTTTAAGGGAAAAACTACTTGTGAGAAAAATTGTATTGGTGTCGTGTTGTTGTCATTACTCTCAAGAGTGCAATATTATCGGGGAGTCGAGTTTGCTTCTTGAGATTAACCAGTCTTAAAACCTCAGTTTGGTTATAGAACTTAGCTGGGGAAAATATTATGTTTGGTTATTAAGATTAGTCTGGAAAATCTCTAATTGGTTTGTTAGCTCAGCTTGGGTAAAATATTTTTTTGGTTGGGGATAAGCCATTGTAAAATCTCTATATATGGTTGTATCGAAAAATCGTGGGCATAACCTGTAAAAGCTCAAGTTTATAGTCAAAACCTCAAGAAGATATCTTGGGGACAAGAGTAGGCCAACGTCCGGCCAAACCAGGATAAACCACCAGTGTCATCTCTCTAACTCTTATCTCTTACTTTATGTTATTTACTTTAATGCTTTTGTTTTATGCTATTTGTTTTACTTCGATCTTAAAGAATACTAACACAATTCACCTTTAAGTTAAAAAACCTTAAAATTAATCACAAATTTTGAGTTCCGCAATTCACCCCTCTTGTATTTGAAGTCATTTGTCCAATAGTTATGACTAAAGGGATGATTTCATTTAGGGTTTCCTAGATCTTCTCACATTTCTGCAACCCGAGCATTAGTATTTCATGAATCTTTGTAGAAGTGTCTCCATCCTACTTATGGACGACCAACATCTTAATAATATTTCTCTTCATCGTTCCCTTAGATGGGATATTCGCTCGGAGCGCCCTCTAGTGTTATCGACAATGTATTGGTGCTTCCCCTTAATATATTCCTAATCCTCACCATTGGTCCATTCTCCATATGTCAGTCATCCGCAACTTTTGAGGGGGACTTGCTTTTGGGTGACTCTTCTCTCTCTCTCTCTATCTCTCTCTCTCTCTCTCTCTCTCTATATATATATATATATATATATATATATATATATATATATATATATATATATATATATATCAATCTATCTATCTATCTCTTACCACCCTTTACATATTCAAAGAGGAAACCTCTTTTTATCAATCCCTTGATGAAATATTTCAATTGAATGGAGTCATCGGTGTTGTGGCCGTGGCCCTTGTGGAAGCAAAATTATTTTATCTTGTCCGTTCAAGATGACTCTCTGATGGGAAATGGGATTCTGACTCCTCCCTTTTGGAACTTCGTGTTGGTGTATTCTTAAATATTCTCCCATGATTCATTCAAAGGAGTGTATTTATCGTATCGACCGTGAATTTCCCGGTGAGATTCATCCTTCCGCCGATGATAATCTTTCCCAGTTGAGCGACCATAATTGGTGTCAGCACCAACTGGGTTGTCGAACTAGGTGTTAAGATTCTCCTCCAGGTTGATGAAAGATTGAGCCTTGTTCAGCAGTTCCTTCATGGTATGAGCTTCCCTCCTTTTAAGCTTATATTTGAAGGGGTTGTCCTGCGGCAGGCGTTCTCGAATATCCACCATTTACGGCCTTCCTAAGTAATTTCTACTTCCACATCCACTTCCGTGAAATGGTCGATGTAAGATCATTAAATATTTTTCCTTCCTTTTGTTATCCTTCTTAAGGCATTCATTGTTAATAATTTCCTTTTTCTAGCTGTGAAATGAGTTGCGAAGCTTTAGTATAGGTCGGTCCGAGATTCGATTCTCCAGTCCAGCAAAATGTTGAACCACAACCTAGCAGCTCTTGTCATGGTTAATGCAAATAGTTTGCACTTGAAAGCTTTATCGATGTGGAAATAGTTCAAACGCTTATTGACGAGTTGTATATGCTCATTGGAATCTCCTTTTCCATTATACTTGTTCATCTTAAGAGGCTTCTACATTGATTTTGGTGTCCTACTGTCCATGATGTGGGCGCAGAGAGGGTGTTTATGCGGGTTCCTTACTAGTGGTTTCTCTTCATACTCTTGTGGAGAAGCATAACTACCTCAATCTCCCTCGGGGCTTTGAGGAGGAGTTCGACACTCCTTGCTCTTTTGACGATTATACAATTTCAGAGCTTCATCTCTTTGCGACGCAGTCAGCTCAGAAATTGAAACTTAGTTTCTCTTCTAAAGAGGTTCTTGCATAGTGTTTCCCTTTAGAGGCGTGTTGTGTAGGCTTTCCTCAAGGCGAAACAACCTCTCCTCTATCGCTTACTAATTCTGTTGTCAAACGATGTTATACATGACGTTTAACAAATCATTAGCACCTTGTATTCTGAAATTGAATCGTAACAATTGGAAACCACACAATGGTACAAATTATGATGACGGTGGTACCGTATGTATGAGTAGAGGTACTGGAGTAGATATTGCGATATGAGGAGGTTGGAGTAAGTCTGGATGCAACTGAGTGTCTATCACGACTTGATATGAAATACCTTGAGGAGGAGGATGAGAAGGAGGAAGTTGAGTTCTCACAATTTGAGCGGCAGAGGTAGCTACTTCGCGGAAGAAGAAGGGTTGATCTGCAAAGTTAGTACTCTAACGTCCAAGTCAGTACGTGAAGGAGAAGAGAATGAAATTTGAATTTGAAATTGCGTACATGAACTCTTCGCGCGTATCCTTTATATAGTAGGGTGGTTATAATTACCCATTATTTGCTAGATGTTTGATGCAAGGAGTTGTTGCGTGTATCTTCAATTTGGATCGCATGTACTTTTCCATAAGGTCGCTCCATACGCCGTGAGCAATCTAGATGAATTATAACTTCCTCTAAATGGTCAGTCGACGACCCTTTCAATCGGCTTGATATATATATATATATATATATATATATAAAATAATTATTACACACTGTCAATATAAAATATTTTACGCGGTATATCACAACCATTCACAAGTAATACTTTATATAGGATTAAAGAAAAAGTCAAACATCTATAAAACTTTAACAGCAATGATTTACCGACAGTATAAAATTTCTTTACACTGTCAGTGCATTTCAATTAAATTCATATAAATTCACACACACACACACACACATATATATATATATATGTTGTGAAAAACGATGTCTTTAAGCAAAGTATAAAACGGTTTCTTGATGATCAAGAACCAAAACAAGGGTTAGGGTTTAACGAAAAAGAGAACAAGAAGAAGAAGAAGAAACAACAAGGATTGGGCAAATATAAATTTCTGTTTACTATTCACTTTCTCATTAAATTCACAAATGATTACAAGTGAATATCACAATTTGCTACACTCAACAAACTGAGTGTACTAGCCTATTTATAGACCAACTAGGTAACTTGCAGCCTAAGAAACCTAAATAATTGGATCCTTAACACAAGGCCCAATTCTACAGAATAAAACATTTTGACAGAATACATATAAGAACAGACTTCGACTACTATATGTAACTAACAGGCATCAGCATGTGAACAAGCTTCGACTGCATGCTTGCCTCCTGTCGAAATACATGAAAGCTCTCCTTCGAAACAGATGAGTTCGACCCAAATCCCACAAATCTCCACCTTGGATCTAACTCAGCAACAAAGGAAAACAACTAGCTTTCATCATGCAGCTTTATCAACTGCATACAGTGGAAGAACTTGCAACTTGGAAACGTCTTGGTGATCATATCAGCAGCATTGTCTTCAGTCGAAACCTTCAGCACCTGGACTTCACCAGACTCGATTATCTCTCTGACGAAATGCAGCCTCACATCAATGTGCTTAGTTCGCTCATGATAGGATGAATTCTTCGATAGGTGTATTGCACTTTGACTATCACATTTAACAGTGATACTTCGACCTTGAAGTTTCAGCTCCTTTGCAAAACCTTCAAGCCACAATGCTTCCTTCACAGCTTCAGTGAGGGCAATATATTCAGCTTCAGTGGTTGATAAGGCAACAACCTTCTGAAGCGTCACTTTCCAACTGATTGTTGTGCCAAACATTGTGAAAACATATCCAGAAATAGACTTTCTGGAATCCATACAACCTGCATAATCAGAGTTAACAAATCCTTCGATTTCGACTATGCTATCACCATCACAGGCTCCCCCATAAATCAAGACTCTTTTCAGAGACCCATTTATGTACCTGAGAATCCACTTTACAGCTTGCCAGTGCGCCTTTCCAGGATTGGCCATATACCTGCTCACAAGGCTCACTCCATATGCTATATCTGGCCTCGTACAGACCATAACATACATCAAAGAACCCACTACACTAGCATATGTAATACTATTCATATAGATCATTCAGCTTCAGTACTCGGACTTTGGGTAGTACTAAGCTTAAACTGAGGATTTGTAGGTGTCACAACAGGCTTTGAATTCGACATACCAAACTTGTCGAGAAGCTTCCGTAGGTATGTCTCTTGAGATAAGCACAACTTCGATTGCTTTCTATCTCTCCGGATGTCAATCCCAAGAATCCTGGCTGCAGCTCCCAGATCCTTCATTTCGAACTCCTTACTGAGTTCAGCCTTCACCTTCGTTACATCCCCAATACTATTGCTAGCTATAAGGATATCATCCACATACAGCAGCAACATAACAAGTGAGTTTCCAGGTCGAAATTTGAAGTAAACATAGTGATCGAACCGACTTCTAGTGAAACCAATGTGTGCCATGAACTTGTCGAATCTCTTGTTCCACTGTCGAGGAGATTGCTTCAGGACATACAAAGACCTATTCAGCTTGCACACATAATCTTCTTTACCCTTTTCTGCATACCCTTCAGGTTGACGCATCAGGATCGTTTCATCTAGATCACCATACAGAAATGTTGTCTTCACATCCATTTGCTCAAGTTCCAAGTCAAACTTTGCCACCATGGCCAACAACATTCGAATGGATCTATGCTTTACAACAGGTGAGAATACATCATTGAAGTCGACTCCTTATTTCTGAGTGAACCCCCTAGAAACCATCCTCGCCTTAAAGTGCTTCGACATCACTCATTCGATTCCTTCCTTGACCTTGAAAATCCACTTACAACTGACTAACCTTGCTTCTGCAGGTTTCTCAATCAGCTCCCAAGTGTTATTATCATGAAGAGATTTTATCTCGTCATCCATGGCTTTTCGCCATTCAGTCTTGTTTCGACTCCTTATAGCTTCCTTGTAATCTCTAGGTTCTTCGTCAAGTACCTCACTTGCAGAGATTAAGGCAAAAGCTATAAGATATGTATAACCAAGTCTCTGAGGTGGCTTGACGACTCTTCTCGATCTATCTCTTGCCAGTAGGTAGTCATCGACAATTTCCTCAGCCTCTTCAGCATCTTGCTCTTCGACTTCATCAGGGCTATGCACTTCAGCATCATTATGCTCCACCTCAACAGGCATCTCTACCTGTTCCAGCTCCTCTTCAGAGATTTTTGCACTTCGACCAACATCACTAGTTTTCTTGAAAGCCATTTCGACTTCATTGAAAACTACATCACGACTTGTGATACATCTTCTGTGACCTGGTTCTAGGCACCACAACCTATAACCCTTAACTCCCGCAGGATATCCAAGGAACATGCATCTCAGAGCTCTAGGTTCGACCTTGTCTTGCCTAATGTGAGCATAGGCTAAACAGCCAAATACTCTCAGTTTGTCGAGATCTGGTGGATGACCCGAGCAAACTTCTTCAGGTGTCTTCATCCCCAACGCAGTCGAGGGACATCTATTTATCAGATAAGCTGCTGTCGAAACAGCCTATGCCCAAAGCACCTTCTTCAATCTAGCACTAACCAACATGCATCTAACCCTTTCAAGGATTGTTCGATTCAATCTCTCAGCTAAGCCATTTTATTAAGGAGTACCTGCTACAGTCTTATGCCTTGCAATCCCGACTCAACACAGTAACTGTCGAACGCTTCGTTGCAGAATTCAAGGCCATTGTCAGTTCTCAACCTCTTAACCTTTCTGCCAGTTTGAGTTTCGACCAGAACCTTCCAACTTTTGAAATTCTCAAAAGTTTCATCCTTCGTCTTCTGAATGAATACCCATAGCTTTCTGGAATAGTCATCAACGATGGATAGAAAATACCTTGCACCTGAGTGCGAAGGATTCCTTGCAGGCCCCCAAAGATCAGCATGAATGTAATCAAGGGATCCATTTGTTCTTTGCTTGCCTTTGTTGAACTTCGCCCTACAGGATTTACCAAATACACAAGATTCACAAAACTCCAGCTTTTCGACTTTGTCACCTCCTAGCAGGTTCTGCTTCCCCAATTCGACCAGGCCTCTTTCGCTGACATGGTCCAATCTCATGTGCCATAATTCTGTCTTCGACACAGATTTCGTGGATTCAACATTTGTCGAACCACTTACAACCTCAGCCTCAAGGGTATACAAGCCTTGTTTCTTCACGCCTCTCAAGACTTCTTTCGACCCCTTCATGACTTTCAGGATACCTTGCTCTCCTTGGAAAACATATCCCTTTCTGTCGAATTCACCAAGAGAAATTAAATTCCTCTTAAGATCAGGTACATACGTAACCCCAGTCAATAGCTTTATTGACTCATCATGGAGCTTGAATCTAACAGATCCAATACCTGCAATCTTGCAAGCTTTATTGTTCCCCAACAGCACTGATCCACCATCTTGTTAACATAATTCTTCAAACACATTATTGTTTGGAGTCATATGCCAAGTACATCCAGAATCCATAATCCACTCTTCGCAAGAGTTGCTGCTCGACACCACAAGGACATCAGATGATTCATAACCATCTTGCACAATAGCTGCATTCCCATTGTCCTTACCTCCATGATTATTCAGGCGCTCAGGACACACCTTTCTTGTGTGACCCTCCTTCTTACAGTGATAACATTTGATACCAGACATATCACCACCATAAGACTTCTGTTGAACCTTTCCTTTCTTCTTATCAAACCTACCATCTTTCTTTGACGATCTTCCTTTCACGGATAACCCTTCGCCAACTGATGAAGGTTTCTGCTCATTTCTTTCGTTCAAATCCTTCGAATACAAGGCTGCTTGAACTTCTTCAAAGGTCAGGGACTCTCTTCCATACAAGAGAGTTTCTTTGAAGTGAGCATGCGATCTGGGCAAAGCACACAACAACAACAATGCTTGATCTTCATCATCAATCTTCACATCAATGTTTTCAAGATCAAGAATCAGCTTGTTGAAAGAATCCAACTGCTCAGCCAAAGCTTTGTCTTCATTCATCTTGAACGAATACAAGGCTTGCTTCAGGTAAAGACGATTCACCAACGACTTGGTCATGTACAAGCTTTCAAGCTTCACCCATAATCCTGACGCCGTCGTCTCCTTTGACACCTGTCGGAGAACCTTATCACCAAGGCTCAACAATATTGCGCTGTGTGCTTTCTCGATCATTGTCGTCTTTTCTCTTTCCGTCAACGCAGCATCCATGGCTGCCATTCCCTTCAACGCTTCCAAACATCCCTGCTGCACCAGTAGGGCTTTCATCTTCAAACGCCACAGACCGAAATCGTTCACTCCGGTGAACTTTTCAATCTCATACTTTGTTGAAGACATCTTCTCCACGCTCACCGCACCAATTTGTTGTGAAAAACGATGCCTTTAAGCAAAGTATAAAACGGTTTCTTGATGATCAAGAACCAAAACAAGGGTTAGGGTTTAACGGAAAAGAGAACAAGAAGAAGAAGAAACAACAAGGATTGGGCAAATATAAATTTCTGTTTACTATTCACTTTCTCATTAAATTCACAAATAATTACAAGTGAATATCACAATTTGTCACACTCAACAAACTGAGTGTACTAGCCTATTTATAGACTAACTAGGTAACTTGCAGCCCAAGAAACCTAAATAATTGGATCCTTAACACAAGGCCCAATTCGACAAAATACAAATATTTAAACAGAATACATATAAGAACAGACTTCGACTACTATATGTAACTAACAGACATCAGCATGCGAACAAGCTTCAACTGCATGTTTGCCTCCTGTCGAAATACATAAAAGCTCTCCTTCGACACAGATGAGTTCGACCAAAATCCCACAATATATATATAGGGAGCGTATAAAATGAGAGTGATTTTAAAATGAGAGATGAGAGTAACAAACAACAACCCTTAGATCAAGTTAATAAGAGATAAAATGCTAGTTAATAAGGGAGAGAATTTAATAGTCACATTAATGAATATATTTAATCATAATTTTTTACTGATCAAATGGTTGTTATTTGTTCCTCTCACCTCTCATTTTAAAATCCATCTCACTTGATATGCCCTATATATATATATATATATATATATATATATATATATATATATATATATAAGTTAATTCCTTTTTACTGCACGTCGACATAAGCACGTATTGATTCCATAAGAAAAACTACCCCGTTGTTTCCTTTAACAATAATTGATCTTTTCCTATTTAAAAATAAAGTATTGATATTTAATTAATTTTTGTGCAAAATTAATCAACTTTAAGAGATTTTTCTGCTCAATCCATATGATATATATCCATTGTATGTCAGAGAGGAAAAAGATATGGCATTGACTGTATAACAAAATACTTCAGTGATTTCCTGACACTTACGATACATACTTTCTTTACACAAAAAATAAAAGTAGTTTTTGAGAGGAGTGGGAGTTACCGACTTTACTCATATCTATATTTTATAGAACAGTTAAATAACACAATAAAGACTATACCCCTATAACTTCGTGAAGTAAGATTCATATTTTAGTCGAGAAAGATATTTATATTTAATAATTGTAATGTTTTTGGATATTTTGTATCTTCAGTAGAAAAAATATATGAAAAAAAAACATTTCATTATCACACCACCCATATTTCTTAAGCACTATCTGAATTTTCGTTTTTGCCTCTAATTTTTGGATGTGCACATCCGAACGCACTCTTTTCCTAAAAGTTTTCAGTTTTTTTCGGATGTGCACATCCGAAAGAATTTCTGATCTGCAAATCCGAAAAAAATCAAAATAATTCCATAAAATCATTTACTTTTAAATATAATTAAATCTAATATAATTAAAATCCAACATAATTAAACTTAATATGATTTTTTCAATATAATTAAATTCAATTTAATTAAATCCAATATAATTAAAATTAATATGATTAAAATTAATATGATTTTTTCAATATAATTAAATTAAATATAATTAAATTAATTTTAGAAGTAAATACCATATAATTTTAATTATAACTAGCGGGATACCCGTGCCTTCGCATGGGTACCCGTCGGTGACGCGTATTTGTTTACATTTAAAATTTTAAAAAAATAGAATTAATAAAAATTAATAATATGAAAAAAAAATTATATTTAAAAAAATAGAATAAATACCCGTAGATATGGTTGACGATGTGTATTTGTTTAAAAAAAAGTTAAAAAAAAAGAAGACAAAATTATTTTACCAAAAAAAATAAAATATTTTTAGAAAAACAACATATTTTATATTTGAAGCATAGATATAATTTTTTCATATATACAAATATTTGGATCAATCGTATATTTTTCCCGTGAATTCGCATGGGTATTGACTTGTCAATGGCAAAATATTTTCCAGTATTTTCATAAATAATAAACTTGTTATCGTAAAAAAATACTATTAACATTGACTTATTAATTTAAAATTATTTTAAATTAATTTATAAAAGACATTTATTTTTTCCCGTATTTAGATATTTAAATTTATTTATAAGAAAAATATTTTTCTCATTTTTGGATAAGTAGTACACTTTTTCCCGTAGATATATATATTTCCCTTATTTACATCAATAACATATACCATTGTACGCACATTTATTCTAAAATATAATAAAAATGATATTTAAAAAATTAAATTGTTTAATAAAAAAGTTATTTATTCTAAAATTATTCTCATTTATATCAATGATATTTTTTTCGTATATATAAATAAATTAATCAACAACGAATTTGATCCTGTATATTTTGACAATGAACTTAATCAACAACGAATTTGACCCCGTATATTAGACACAGTAGACGTTCCATTTATTTATTTACCCGTAATAACTTTGTTTTATATATATATTTTTTTAAATATTCTTAGTATTTTATAATATTTATCAATGAGACAAATTTGTCTCATAATTTATTTATTTTTGTATTTTTCTAAAACAAATGTATCCGTTATTATTAAAAGAATTTTTTTTAAAGAGTACTAAAATTTATCAATAGTGTAATGACTGTATGGTATAAATAACACCAAATAATAGTAACATAAATTTTAAATTTAATACAGATTATGAATATATTTTTCTTAAAAAAATGATTATTTTGTATTTTCATTTAATGTATCTTAAATGTAAATTAACAATCATTTATAATGGAATATTATATAAAAAATGAATGAATGTAATTAATTATTTGTATATTATTTCTTACAATTTATTTTGTGATAGACAGAAGTGTAAAAATATAAAGAATATTAGTAGTTGTATGTATGGATGAGTTAAAATGGAAGAGTATATTGACATTCCCGAAAATAATAATAAAGTCTTTACATTGCAATGCCAAAGTGTAAACAATATATTTTTTCCCGTTTATAAAAATAACACCATTTATTAAAATATTTGTAGCAACAATACATTTTTTTTACCTATATAAAAATTAATTTTGTTTTAACTCCTGTATTTTAAAATATTTATATCAACAATATATTTTTCCCGTAGATATAAATAAAGTTGTTTTTATTATATATTTGTATGAAATGTCAATAATAAACTTTTTTTTAGTATATAAACTAACACTCATATTTGAAATTCACTTTGAAATTGCAAATATAAATATTTGAATCATTTTTAGAATGAATGGTTGAGTTTGTTAATCTTTTTCATAGATATTTTAATACAAAATAAAATGTATTTAATAAGAGTAATTAATGTCATGAATAAGATAATTAAAAATCAAATTTATTTAATGATATATTAAAGAAATAATTAATTTTAGTATTTTCTTATAAATAAAGTAATAATTTTATAGATAGAGAGTACCATTATAGTATTTTCCAATAAATAATCCCAGTAAAATATTTCCCATTTATCAAGTGGTAATTATGAATTGTTGATATATCTTACATTTTTAATACTATCTCCGTTCCTTTTTATAAGAGACAAATCACTTTTTAGGTTCATTGAATAATCAATGTATCTAGTCTATAAACTGACCAAATACATTGATTATTGAATGAACCAAAAAATTAAATTGTCTTTTATATAAAGGAACGGAGGTAGTACAATTTAATTATGTAAATTACAATTAATAATATAGATTATGGTGGAAACATGTTTAACTAATTTAAAAATAACACATGTTTTCCGTGTGTAGATTCTTAGCTCATATTTCTCATGCTTTAATTGCACAAAATTTTTATAATGAATATTATATTAGTGAACATAGAGTACAAATGATACACAATAATAATAATAATAATAACATCTTACCATAAATATAAAATTTAATACCATTGATTATATTTTAATATAATATAATATTTCTAATTCTAAATAATATTTTTTTAAAAAAGAAATACTCACACAATTTTAATTTTAATATGTAAAAAAGATTTTAATATTAGTAAAAAAGAAGTATTTGTAAAAAAAAGTTAAAAATATTTCTTATGTGATAATAATTTTTTGTCTTTAAAAAAAAGTTAAAAATATTTTTTTCAAAAAATAATTTTTATAAAAAAAATATTATCCATGGATATCTGTAAATATCCACGGATATCGTAAAATCTGCAGATTACCCGCTTAACGGATACCACTTGGATATGGGGCGGATATGGATATCATATTTATCCAACTATCTGTATCCGCCCCCATGGATATCCATTTACATCCCTAGTTGAGTATGTGGCGTGTATCTCTCACAAGATGTGTTGCTCATAAAACAAAAATCCCCGAAGTGAAAATTTTCCCTCTTGCTGAACCCCCAAATCGATGTCCTAACAGTGGTATCAAAGCCTGGTTCGAGTAAGGGACTGACTTTCTTGTATCAAAAGTACTCCCCACAAGTGATGGGTAGGAGGTGTCCTGTTGAAGAGTATCAATGGGCGGTACAAGTGTATGTGGATGAAAGAGCTTCCGCTTGAGGGGGGAGCATTGTGGATAGACTCACACTTGAGAAGGAGTGTTGAGAATAACAAGTGTGAGTTAGAAATTTTGAGAAACAAAGGGTGAAGAAGTCCCACATTGGTTAGAAATGTGGAGACTTGATCTTTATAAGTTGGAGAACCCACACACCTATCACCTTAAGGTTTTGGGTGAGTATGTGGTGTGTCTCTCACAAGATGTGTTGCTCATAAAAGAAAAAGCCCCAAAGTAAAATGCTCCCTCATGTTCAACCCCCAAATCAATGTCCCAACAAGTCTTGAATTAAAAGAGATTTTTTTCTCTGACAATCTATTTTCTCTATTAGTTTTTCATTTTCATTTTTCAGGGAGGAAATAATCGTTTTAGAGATGGAAACAATGTCTTTTATTTTACTTCATTAATTATTGTGATTTTTATATACGGGGAAGAGATCATTATAAATAAATTCAAAAGTTAAATTTTTTACCTCATTTTATTTATGGTTTGTGATGAGACATAAGTGAGTTTCTTCCTTTTTTAGATTGACTAGAGAAATCCATGTTGTTTTAGTCCCATGTAATGTAACATCTCTCGAAATTTTTGTGTGGCATTTTGTATCTTATAGATTTCCTTTGGTTTCACGGATAATTTGTCTTTATGTGACATTTCTTTTTGAATTATAAGCAAGTTAGAACAAATGATGATCTTTCTTTGCTCTGCTTCTGAAAATTTGAAGGTTGTTTTTCATGCTTTAGGAATTCTTTCAATTTGTAAAACAAAAGATACATGTCTTCATCATTTTCATTTTAGTAGTTTTCATATTTTAGCTTCATATCTTTGACATATGTAGCTTTTAGTTTAAGTCCTTTAATTTTCTTTCCGCCTTAAAAATGTAAGATTAAAGTTGTTATTCCAGACTAAAAAAAGATTAAAGTAACATAAAATTTAAATTTCACTAATTTTAGAAATAAGATTAAAGTTGTTATTCCAGACTAAAAATAAAACTAGAAGGATATTGCTTATGTTACATACCACTTATAATCTTCCCTCAAACTGTAACTTTGATGTTAAAAGGAGCATTTCTAGATGATCATATATTCTATTAAACTCCACACACCCACACACACACCCACACACCCCCTACACACACACACACACGCACACAGAGAGAGAGAGAGAGATATATATATATATATATATAGATAGATAGAGAGAGAGAGAGAGAGAGAGGAATTGTTAATCACACCGAATAAATGCGTTTCAAGATTTGAAATTGTTTTCATAATTTAGGCCAACGATTAAATCCTCATACTTCATAATTTACACATTTTTTAGATAATTTAAAATTTTATTTTACTATATCAACTCTTTATTTATACAATGTGGTTATTCCTTGTATTATTAACATCTTATATCATGTTTGGAGGGCCAGGAATGAGTCTAGATTTGAAGACAAAAAGATGCATCGGAGATAATGCATCTGCATGCTCAAGTCAAGTTGGTGGACAATCTCAGAATGTTAAATTCTAGCAAGCCTTTAGTGACCAAATAGGTGTTTTAGATTCCTTCTCCTATGGGGTGGATTAAGTGTATGTTGGTGGTATTCTAGAGGTGGTATGTGATAAAAATATATTGTTGCAGATTTGGAGTATGAAAATATTTTTTGAGCCACGTTTTGCACTGAACTTCCACTGGTGGCGGTTAAGCTTTAAAATACTGTGATTTTATTGAATTCACCACACACTCATTTTTCTTTTCTCTACATACAACTTAGCATTACAAAGCCTTTTATACAGGCTGGAATGAAACTGACAGAGAATACAATAAGTTAGTAATCAAGATGAAGACTTTTTAGTTCTCTCAATCTTAATGATACAACCCTACCATAAATCTAAAGAAAGACAGTAATTATAATGTAATTATTACGATTCTCTCACAATGCTTACTAAAGATAGTGGTGGTTACAACACTAATTTAACACACCCCCTTAATATGTTGTTCTTTAACTCCCATTGCTTCTCTAAGTTGCTGAAATCTTCGTCTTGGTAGTGCTTTAGTAAAAATGTCTTGATGCTTCACATATAAGGTACGCTAACTTTGACTTTTTTTAAATCCTTGGTGAATGAAGTAGCTGTCAATTTCACTATACCAAGCACTAGGGGCTTGTTTTAACCCGTAGAGAGCTTTCTTCAACTTGTAAACTTTTTCCTCTTGGCCTTTATTCACAAAGCCTTGAGGTTATTGAACATACACCTCTTCTTTTAATTCTCCATTCAAGAAAGCTGACTTCATATCAAGTTGGTACAAATTCCAACCTTTTTGAGCTGCTAACGCAATGATTGTTCTCACGGTATTCAAACGTGCAACTGAAGTAAAAGTCTCACTACAGTCAATTCCAGGTTGTTGTGCATAGACTTTGACTACTAATCTAGCCTTGACTCTTTGGATTGAACCATCTAGATTATGTTTCAATTTGTACACCCACTTTACTCCAATAACTTCTTTGTTATTTGGCTTTTCAACTAGCTGCCATGTTCTTTGATTGCTTCATCAAAATTTTTTGGTTCCACAACACAATAGTCGCACCTTGCATAAATATCACTCAAATCATTCAATTTTATTGGAGTTGAGCTGGGAGATGATGAACTTGAAATTGGCGAACTTGGAGAGGATGAAGAACTTGGTGTACATGGGGCTGGTTGCTCATTTTTAGCTGCTGAATTTTATTGTAATAAAATTGCAGGGACTGTTTTCTCCTTCATTTTGCCTTCTTCCTAATTCCAAGAAGCATTCTCATCAAATACAACATCTCGTCTAATGATCACATTGTTTGTCTTCAAGTTGTAAAGTTTATAGCCCTTTGACCTGGAACTATAGCCAATAAAGACACATCTTTCACTTGTTTCTTCCAACTTTGTCCTCTTTTATTTAGGAATTTGTGTATAACAAACACACCCAAAAACTTTAAGGCGGTTAACTGAAGGTGTTCTTCCATTCCATGCTACAAATGGAATCTTATTCCATACAACCTTTGTTGGACATCTATTCAGCAAATACACAGCAATATTAACAGCCTCGGGCCAAAAGGTTTTAGGCAAACCTTTCTCAAGTAGCATGGACTTCACCATCTCCATCAAGGTTTAGTTCTTTCTTTCAGATACACCATTTTGCTGAGGTGTATAACCAACAGTGAGCTGTCTTTCAACACCTTCATCTTCACAAAATTTGTAAAATTCATTTGAGGTGTACTCCTTCCCCCCGGCCGCTTATCAACATTTTTATAAACCTACCACTTTGTTTCTCAACAAAAGCTTTAAACTTCTTAAAAATTACAAAAAATTCAAATTTTTGTCTCATAAAATTATCTCATGTCATACGGGTAAAATCATTAATAAACAAGATAAATACCTATTTTTGCCATGAGACAAAGTATTCATAGGGCCACACACATCTGTGTGTACAAGTTCCAATACTTGTTTGGCTCTCCACGCTCCTTCCTTTGGAAATGGTTGGCGGTGGTGTTTGCCAAGCATACATCCTTCACACACACACACACACCATCTGTGTGTACAAGTTAAATACCTATTTTTGCCATGAGACAAAGTATTCATAGGGCCACACACATCTGTGTGTACAAGTTCCAATACTTGTTTGGCTCTCCACGCTCCTTCCTTTGGAAATGGTTGGCGGTGGTGTTTGCCAAGCATACATCCTTCACACACACACACACCTACACATACACACACACACACACACACACACACACACACACACCAGATTTTTCTTCAATTATTGGCAGCCTATACACCATCTTCTTTTGATAAATCAACTTGAGACTATTGTAGTTCAAGTGCCCAAGTCTCATGTGCCACAAACAAGAGTCATTATCTTCTCTAGCCATCATGCTGAAATTTTTCTCTTTGAATAAAAAAATTATGCACTCTCGATTATCAAAATTTAGAGAATAACCATGCTCCAAAAGTTGTCCAATGCTTAGCAAGTTCTCATCTAACTCTGGCACATAAAGAGTGTCATGAATGAGTTTGCTTCCTTACTTTGTTGTAACTCCAATACTGCTTTTTCCTTTTACTTCAACATGTTCTCCATCGCCCAATTTAACTTTTGATCCAAATGAAGAATCAATGTTGATAAAAGCTTCTTTCTTTCCGGTCATATGATTGCTACAACCGCTATCCAAATACCATACATTTTTATCTTCTTGGAATGCTTTTTGACAAGCAAAGAACAAATTGCCTTCATCATTTTCTCCTTCTGCAAATGTAGCATGTTGTTGATAGGCAAAACGACAATCCTTTTGAATGTGCCCGAATCTCTTGCAATTGTTACATTGTGATTTGCCCTTGTTCCAACAATCCTTCTTGTCATGAGTATTACTCTTACAAATTTTGCACCAATTATTTGATGCTCCTTCATACCATCTTCTGCCATTCGCGCCTCTTCCTCTTCCTCGTGAGTTTCTTCCTCTGCCTCTGCCTCTTTCATATCTGCCACCTCTAGAAAACTCACCTCTATTTTGTATTGGAGACTTATTTTTACCATTGTTGGGCTGAATGTTGAGTTTAGATTGAAAGACACTCTCAACTAATTTTTCAGAGTGTCGTAACAACCTTTGCTCGTAGGACTCAAAGACCCCATCAAGTGTTAAACATACATAGTTGATAGGCCCTTAGTTTCTTCTATAACAGCCACCATAGAATCAAAATTTTCTGTTAAACTAATAAGAATTTATCAATAATTTTGCGATCATTGTATCTCCATGTGACTTTATTTGATTCACCAATTCAGAGAGTCTATTAAAGTATTCATTCAAACTCTTATTCTCTTTCATTCTTTCATTTTCATAGTCTCTCTTAAGAGATTGATGTTTCACAACTCTCACTTTTGAGTCTTCTTCAAACTCTTGTTATAGAATATTCCATGTTTACTTTGATGTTTTTGGCTCTCATAATCCTTGGAAAAATGGATAGAGAGACTCCTCTTTGAATCATCCCGAGAATTCCAGCATCTGTGATCTTCTTATTCTTCAATTCTTCAAGTCGTTGGCTTGATTCTTCAGCCTTTTCTTTTGATTCTCCAGCCTTTGCTGGTGTTGGTTCTTCATACCCGTTTTGGACGAACTCCAAGACATCCAACGAGGTGAACAGAGTCTCCATTTTAATAGCCCAAAAATCATAATTCTCTCCTTCAAAATAAAGAACTTTAACATTGTTATAAGTTGTGAAAGAGTTGCTTATGGAAGCCATTTTTTTTTTGTTTTTGCTACAGCTGCAAGGATTTGCAGCTCTGATACCACACTATTGGTGGTATTCTAGAGGAAGTATGTGATAAAATATATTGTTGCAGATTTGGAGTAAGAAAATATTTTTTGAGTCACGTTTTGCACTGAACTTCTACTGGTGGAGGTTAAGCTTTAAAATACTTCGATTTTATTGAATTCACCACACACCCTTTTTTTCTTTGCTCTACATACAACTTAATATTACAAAGATTTTATATAGACTTAAATAAAACTGACAGATAATACAATAAGTTGGTAATCAAGATGAGAATTCTTTGGTTCTTTCAATCATAATGATACAACTCTACCATAAATCTAAATAAAGACATTATAATGTGATGATTACAATTCTCTCATAATGCTTACTAAAGATAACAGTGGTTACAACACATTAATTTAACAGTGTAATATAAATGATTTAGTTAGGAGTGCTCTTCCTTCAACTGTTTATGGAGGAATCTTCATAAATGAGAAAGCTTGTCATGTTGGTAGTTTTTGTGCGATTCTTGATGCTGACACTGCTTTGTTTGCAGAAATGATTGCAGCTATGATGTCGTTATTAATATTGTCAAAATTTTTAAAGAATTATTTCTTCATTAAAGGATATGAACTTTTTTATAAATCGAGGATTGTATGAGTAGAGAAATGTGAAAAACTAAACTTCGATGATTGTATGAGGAGAGAAATGTGAACAACTAAACTTCAATGAGTTAAATTTCAAACAATATATCTATATAAATTTTTTCGCTATATATTTAATTTACAATTTTTTTTTTAATTTATTGTATTTTCATCTATCAAATGCCTAATTTCAAAATAGAATATGACCTCCAAATTATTTAAAACGACCCTTTTAATTAGATTATTGCTTAACATGTAAACTATGTAAATATTGAAAATTTTGCATTACAAGAAATTCTGTTGTGCTAACAATAAATTTAAATCTATAACTTGTGAGTGAAGTATCACATTAATTAATACTTGCCGACCTATACTCAATTATTCCCAAAATGTATTCGAGTCAAATAAAGATCCTACTTAAACTTTTCACTTTTCTTTGTTTGTTTTTTAGTTCAATTGGTTCGTTAAAGATTCAAAGCAACATAAGAATCTACCTTCCAAAAGATTCAAAGCAACATAAGAATCTACCTTCCAAAAGATTCAAAGCGAATTCCAAATTGAAGTACGATCAAATAATGCATGCATGTTGGACAATTACGTACCATATATTACACCATCTTTTGATCAAATAATGCATGCATGTTGGCCAATTACGTACCACATACTACACCATCTTTTGATTCACAACTAGCTAGCAAGAAATAATGTATCCTTATTGTATCTAAACATATATTTGATGTCCAATGAATGCATTGACAAGACTAAAATAGCTTGATCTGATTAGATTTGCATGCAACTTATAAAAAAGTAATTTGTATTGGTTTTAATTTGTCAAAATCATTTTGAAATTAATTTTAGTTTGTCTGGATGCCTTTGTCAAAATCATTTTCAAAAGTGCCGCATGATCAGCCAATGACTTCTTTTAAATACAAATCATAGTATTTGAAATAGACAATGGAAATCTATTTCAACTTAACTATAGAGGTTTTGAATTAATTCAATTATTTTTGAAAGTGTAGTATTAAAATTTTTGAAGGAGATGTTTTCTCTTCTATTAATTTTTTTTAACATAAAGAATTAATTTCTGCAATATATATATACATATATATATATATATATATATATATATATATATATATATATATATATATATATATATATATATATATATATATATATATATATATATATGAGATCATTATCTCACTAAATCCCAGAGAAAATATATTCTTTCTCATAAAAATCTTGTCAAAACTGAGGGACCCAGTACTCCCACAGTGGCCACTACAGGGGAAGAAGACGCGGTTTATACCCTGAGTGTTTCTATCCTACAACATTTTGTAGGGTCAAACCAACCCATAGGGGAGAAAATTCAGACTCCCCTTCAAAACCTTAGATGTCCTTCCTTAACACATTTTAGGTGGTATAAGGATACTTTCTGGTATCACCGAGCCTTGTTTAAAGTAAAATTCTACTGTTTGTAATGACAAATAGTAGCTAAAGCACTGTTGTGGTGGCTCAGATGATTATCTAAGGATGTAAGGAATAAATTTTTCGTGTAATAATATTAGTATCATATTCTTATGTTTAGACCTTGTGTTTTTAAAAACTAGAGATGTTTTTAGTTCTTTTTACTGCTCCTTTTTGTCCGGGGAAGGACGTTCATGAGCAATCTTTAGAAACTTTTGCTAAAAACATCTTTAGCATCTTTGATTTAGGACCTAGTCCTTTGCTCCCCTTTTGGGTTGATGTTTGGCTCAGTCAAAGTCTCCTATTTTTTGGGTTGATTGTTAATCAGTTTTCTGTTTGCAAAGATGTCAAGGTTGAAAGATAAGAATGTTATACTAATATGATTATGGGTCAAATTTATTCGTTAATATCAAGATTATCCATCTGACGCTTACCACAACATTTTTAGCTGAATTATTTTATGGATTCACGTATTGAACCCATTGGAAATGACAATAATAATTGTCAAAATCCTTTGATAAAAAATGGAGAAAACAATGAATTTCCTAAAGATTTATACAAATTGAATAAATGGATAATTCCATTCGTACCATCTAAACAAATTTATAAATTTGGTATGTTTGATGCAATGTCCAGGTTTGCGGTTAAAACCACAGAGCAAACTATACCTTTCTCTAATTCAACTCAAAATATTGAGTTATTAAGAAAAAAAAGATTTGCTTCCTTTTAAAGGTTACAACTTTATCCATATTGGATTAATACTAGTTACCTTCAAACCTCTAACAATGTTGGGGTTAAATTTCAGTCTCATGGCATATGTCAGAAGATGCAGAGATTTTAAACAATCTCTAGCAGCTGTTATAGATACTAGTCTGTGCCATGGGCCCGTTTACTTTGACGTCTCACCTAATTTGAGTTTATCTATGACTGATAAAAATTTGTTGGATGCTTTGCAATTAACTATTCACACTAATGGCTATAAGCCAGGTAGTGAAATTATAGCAATATGCTATAGGATATATTATAAGGTATTAAATACCTTGAACCCCAAAGTGAAAAATATTTCACCATCTGGGTCTACAACATTAGTGCAAACAAATTTGCTTACGTCTAATGTTGCCACCAATAGGTTAATAAAATGGAATGAAATAGACTTTCCTGAAACATGGTCTTCACCTCAAGAAATTGAGCCAGAACCAATCCTTAATAAGGATATATACCAAATTATTGAAACTACTGAAGGGGATATTGAAATAAGATTTAATCCC
The DNA here is from genome assembly GCA_022829125.1 of Lathyrus tuberosus. Lineage (NCBI taxonomy): Eukaryota > Viridiplantae > Streptophyta > Magnoliopsida > Fabales > Fabaceae > Lathyrus > Lathyrus tuberosus. The sequence goes on from JALAZF010000446.1 coordinate 2,712,335, forward strand.
CAACGTAGATTTAAAATACCAAGGGCTTTATCAGCCAGGTACTCTTCCCATAGTGACTTTGTCACAGCCCCAAGTACTATACCTAGGGCATCTACTTCTCAGACAAGAGAAGAAATTATTGAACCTGAATATGTTGAAAATATTAGACTAAGTGAGAATAGGATTCCCCATGGAATCTATCAGAAAGTTGAACCCAGAGTTGAATCTCCAACTCAATCAGAAATGTCATTTCACCTATGATAGTTTTTTCTAAAGGTAGTGAAATGAGAAAATTCATTAATAATGAATTTAGAAGTGTCAAAAACCATGAGTTTAGACAATGGTATTTTAATAAAATTTCAAAAAATGAATTGCATGAATTTAGGGAACTCTTTTATAAAGAATTAACCGAGACACAGGTCCCTGTTCCTTTTGTTCATTGGTTTGGTAGCATTTTTATAAAAAGAACCCAAGAAAATATCTTTGTTTTACAAAGACCTTGGATTACCCCTGAAGGAGAAACCTTAGATGCTCCTTACCCCCCAGAAAAGACTTTACAGCTAGCCGAGAATGCTGAGGCTAGTGCTTACAATAGTCTTAAAAAACTTGAGAATAGTCAAGTTACCATTAGAGAATTAAATTCTTTGATTAGAGCTCAGATCTTTACTAATGCTTTTCTAACCTGTCTTGGAGATCATATGATCTCTCTTGAGAAGCTAATTATCTCTGTTAAAGAGAATCTGGAGAAGCAGATGAATCAACAAAATCTGATTTTAGACCAATTGTCTAAAACTAAAACTTCTATTATACCCTTCCAAGAAGAATCCTCTTCTAGAAATATCCCTGATACCCTTATCGTCCAACCTCCAATTCAAATTAGTGGATTTAAAATGGATGAAAATCATAACAAATTTATGAAAATTCTGGAAAATAAACTCAAAGGTTTACACCTAAGACTTTTTTCTCAAGGAGATAGTTCTTCTGAAAAGGACTACACCTCTGAAGAAGAAAGTGAGGATATAGAAAACATTAACCAATTAACTGAGATATTTGCTGAACAAAACCTCAACCAAAACCATCAGATAAATCCTATCCATATGACTAAGGCTGTAGAAAAATATTACTACAAAAGGCCTACCCCTCAAGATGTTCTTTTTGAAGAACCGGATAGTTATCAAAACTCTTATTCTGGTAAAGCCATATATGAATGAAACATAGATGGCCTTAATGAAAAACAAACTCTTGACATGATACATAGAATTCTTATGTATGCTACAGTCTGTAAACAGAATGGGAGCTCTGATACCAAAAACAGTTTCTAGCGCAGCCCTGGATATAATGTATGTGGAGACCTTTGTGGTGGAAGCGTAAGTAAAAGAAACTGGAAGATAAGTAAAGGAAATTGGAAGATTATATTGATAGAGAGAATATGTTACAAAGTTCGAGCGTGCTTCTAAATGAGAAAATAAATCCCTTATATAGGGAAAAAGTTTCCTATTGAAACTGGTAAAAGAGGTACAAAAACCTGTTAAAACATGTCAAAAGAAACATAAAAGATAATCATTTAAGCCGGGTGCACTGCGGGCCCCATCGATACTTAACTGATTATAAACGACAAAAGAAAAGATAAAATTTAAAAGCAAAAGCAGATTCTGCTACGTCCTTTTCTACTTTAGGTGGGTGGACGTCTTAGTCACTTTTAGTGAGTGGAAAACTGAGTGGGAAACTTTCATTGGTGTGGGTCCCACTAGTTTTGTCCTGTTTTAATTATTGAGAGGCTTTTCCTTTATTGACTCTCTAAGTCATGGAGTGGATGAGGGCGTCCCAGAAATCTTCATCTGTGGGGTCTGCCTCTTGAGACTCGTCAGCTAGCATAGCATCCATTGATCCTTGGGATGAACTTGTCTTCATTGAGACATTTTCTTCCTTAGTCATTGGGAAAGTGCTGAAGAATTGATTCTTCATGTGGTCAAGAACTCTGACCATAATGTCTTCTTCATTTTCTTTAGGAAACTTTCTTTGAAAGTATTCTTTCAGCTGAGTCATAGACATTTGAGGAGAACTTTGGCTTCCGACCTGACTATTTTTGTCATTTTCAATTGTGGCAGTTATTAAGGCCACTTTTTCCTGGATATCTTTAGGATCCATTTTTATCCACCATTTACAGAAGAAATTTCTCTGCAAAATAGGAATGTTACGTTTATCCCTTGAGATGGTTATTGTCCATCTCCATATCCAAAGAAGCTGAAATTTAGCAAAATACATGAATGGACATTGTCCAGTTATTAATTTTTTTTAGAACACCTTTGAAATTAAAGGACTTTGAGTACACCAAGGTGTGTATAAATCCATTAAATTTGCTGGTAAAATTTCCAGGGATGGTCCAAATTTTAGCCACCAATTATAAAACCAATTTGGGATGGGTTTTTCCAGAATTTTTGGATTAATAGAGAAAAACCAAGAATGTTTATTCTTTGGATTCTGGTAATAAAATGCTTTAGAAAAAGCTTGGATATAATCCCAATAATTATAATAGACATGTTTTCCTTCAGCAATTTTAATTTCCTTTTCTCCATTTGGATTTAATCCCCATTCTCTGGGTTGCAATATCTTATTGATATGGAATTTGGAAAAGTTTATAAAACTAGCAGGATTATTATTCTGATAGTGATGGGTAATAGTGTCTGATTCAGTCATAAGAACTAATATTTCCAAATTTGGCCTAGATTTACCAAAAAGTCCAGGATATCCTTTTGATTCAAGATATCTGGTTTGAACTGACCAGCCATCATTGTTGGCGATCTGAATATCTTCTTCCTCTATGAACATAATTTGTTCAGTAATAGGATTTTCAAAATATTCTGCTGTTTGTTCTTGCACACAATCATTCACAGCAATCTCTTTATAAGAAATATTTTTCTTAGAGATGGATGAGGATAAGGAAGATTCTTCCTTATTATTATTTTTTGGGGGTGTAGGCAATTGCTGCATTTTTTGTCTGTCTGGATAAACAGTTGTCCATTCTCCTATTAGGGGAATGTTTTGCTCTAGCTGGGGTAACATATGGTTACTCCCTCTGCCGCCCCGGCCAAAAGAATGTCTGCCTCTTCCTCCCCTATAAAGGGTGCTCATTGCCCTGCAAGAATTCACGAGTAAGGAAATCAGCAAGAGAATTATTTTCTCCTTTAATGTATTGAATATCAAATTCAAAAGCGCTTAATTGAGCTTTCCAGGAAGTAAAAATTTGTTTAGCCACAAGATTCTTAACATCTTTCTCAATTATTGACTTAGCGGAACTATAATCAATTCTTAATAAAAAATTTTGGTTTAACAGATCAATTTGAAATTTAGAAATGCATTTAATAATAGAAAGTATTTCCTTCTCCACAATGGAATATTTAGATTGTGTTTGGTTCCATTTTCCAGAGGTAAATCTAACAAGGACTTCTTTGGAAGTCTCAGGTATCACCTGCTTAAGAATACCTCCATAACCTTGGTCAGAGGCATCGGTTTCAACAATTTTAAAATAATTAGGGTTAGCATGAGATAGAAAAGGTAAACACTTTATTTTGCCTTTAATCTTTTGGACAGCATGAGAATGATTCTCAGTCCAAGGTCCAGGGACCTTCTTTAGCCTATTATAGAGGATAACCGTGTCCTTAGCTAAGTCTTTGTCGTAATCAGAGATGTAATTAAGACTTCCTAAAAATCTCTGAAGTTGTTTTTTATCAGATAATGTATCTGGAAATTTAGAAGCAAATTAAATACTTCTGTTAATAGGAACAATGGTTCCTTTATCGATCTCATGACCTAAGAATCTCACTCTAGTTTGGAAGAGTTTCATCTTGGGCGCAGATATGACTAGCCCGTTATGTTTAACAATTCCTTTAAAAAAATTTAAATGTTTAAGGTGTTGTTGTAAAGATTTTGAGAAAACTAACACATCATCAATATAAACAATGATAAATTCAGAATAAGGATTGAAAATACCATTCATGATATTTTGGAACTCAGAAGGGGCATTCTTTAGCCCAAACGGCAGGACGTTCCATTCAAAGCGACCAAAAGGCACTGTGAAGGCAGTTTTATATTTATCAGATACCTTTATTTGAATTTGCCAATATCCAGATTTCATATTAAACTTGGAAAAGATTAAAGCATCGTTTAATCTATCTAACAAATCCTTTTTGTTAGGGATATGATATCTAATCCATTTAAGCACTTTATTCATGGGTTTGTAATTTATGACAATTCTAGGAACACCTCTCTCCTTTTCAGCTTTTGAAGGTCTTATTAAGCCTTTAGTTTGTAAAGACTCAATTTCCTTCTTACAGAGTTCTAAATAGTCTTTGTTCATTTGGGCTGGTCTAGCCTTAATAGGTATTTGACTTTCATTAAAGTTATCCAAGTAGGGAAGAGAAATGACATGTTTCTTTCTTTCCCAGAAGACATAAGGTAGATCACTGCAAACCTCAGACTTAAATTGATCATTAATTAATTTAATTTGTTTTTTAATGTCTTCTTTATTAAGTTGTTCTTCTATGCTTAATAAACTAATTTCTTCTTTTAAAAAACATAATTGTTTCTCTTTATGCTTAAGAATCATATCTTTGATCTCATTTAACATTCTTCTATGAGGATCAGTAATAAATTCAAACTTAATAGTTTTATTATTCATAATTGTGGTTATTCCCTTCTGATCAACATTCCTGATAGGCATAATATTATGCAGAAAGGGAGTTCCTAATATTATCCCTATGCGTTAGATTCTTAACAAGGATAAAGGAAGTTGGAAGACATATATCTTGATTGCAGATATATGTGTTAGACAACTTATAGTTGACTTTTAACTTGTCTCCTCCAGGTTGGGTAAGAGACTGAGTGGTTTTTGAGAAATACTTTATAGGGATAATTCCCTCTTGAAGGCAGTTTAAGTCTGCACCACTATCAATGAGAGAAATCTCATCTTTTAGAATGAAACTTCTATTAGCCACAAGGGTAATTTTCACAAACCATTTTTGCGAAGTAACTTGATCTAGGAGACTCAAATAATCTTCACTAGAAGAGGGGCGAATGAATTCTTTCTATTTCTTTTCCCTTTTCAAAATCAATCAATCTTTGATTAAGAGTTTTAAGAGTTCTAACTTGATCTAGGAGATTCAAATAATCTTCACTAGAAGAGGGGGCGAATGAATTCTTTCTATTTCTTGTCCCTTTTCAAGAAAAATCAATCTTTGATTATGAGTTCTATTACTTTTTTCTATTTGACTAATTTCATATTTTAATTGGGAAATTTCACTCTTAAGATCATTTAGAGAAGTAGGGGTTTCTCTAATATTAGACTGGTGAAATCTGGATAAGACTTCGCTTATCTGGTAAGGAGCCTCGATCATACGAGGAGCTTCAACCTTAGAATGTTCTTGGATAAGAACTTCTATCATTTTCCTTTTGATTTTAGGATCTAAAATAGCCTTAATGGCTTTTAAGGCTTCATTCTGTTCAGTGGTTAAAACATTTAACCCGTTCATGTCAACTATTGACTTCCAATAGTTGAGCTCATTGCATTGGCAGTCGTTAGCAGAAGATTCTGAAGACTCAGAATCTGAAGAGTAAATGACCCTAAGGTCTTCATTAGAAGATTCGTTTTCAGAGCTGGACTTTAAAAAAAGAATTTTCTCAAGTTGAGAAAGAAAATTTTCATCCTCAATATCATTGAGAGCTTTTTTAGATTAAGTCTTTATGCAAATTTTTTTTAATAGAAAACATCTCCCTTAAAAAATATATAATATTTGATCTTTATATAAAAAAACACTTGTTATACTTGATTTGAGTTGGGTCTAATTTAATAGTGCTTACAAAACCGACTTGCTATATTATACTATCTCATTTATGAATATATCATAGAAGTTTTTTCTTTTGGTACAAATATATCTTAGAAGTTATATCTCATATAATTTGAACTTTTATCACATATCTCATAACTATAAATATATTTAGATATTATTTTAGAATTTAAGTTCAATTTAACACTATCATTAAAAAATTGGCCTATATGATATTTTGAAGAAAAAAAATGTGAAGTTTGGATTTAATCATTTCCTTGTATACTTTGTTTCTTTTGTATGACAAGAGCCATAATGCGTATGAATTTTAGGTCATAGTCTATAATAAAGTAAGAGCAATGACATCTATACATTCCTTAACACACTTTAATTACTTAGGCACAATATTAATTTCCTATGTAATAATTCATAATATATAAATTAATCATTGGGGAATACAGCTAGGGTTATGTTACTTTTTAATTATTGGTGAAATAATCGAAACAAGATATTAATTCATAGCTAGGTTCGACGGCATATATGTGAGCAATGAAAGTATATACCATGAAGAAGAACTATTACAAATTAAAGCATAACATGGAATACTATTACAAATTAAAGCATAACATGGAATCACTCATATGGAGGCTGACTCTCACTTTTCTTTCATGTACACCATAGTGGGAGCTAATCTTAGAAAATATTCGAAGTGAATCTCAGTATAGGAATAATTGAAGAATATACTATTAGGTCGATATATATACCAATAAATGATTAAAATGAATTTTTTTTATTACTACAAAAAAATAATGATAAAATAATATATTAATAAAGAAAAGCGGAAATACTCAACAGTACAAGAAATCAACCAGAGCACAAATAAAAGAGAGAGAAAAAACTGAAAGCAACCACGGGGAAGGTGCGAAAGTCCAAGAATCATCCACGCAACAAAGCATACCCAAAAGGGACCAGACTAGAGCTCAGACTCTAGACCCACTAATAGCAGACCAGGCTCACAAGCAACACCAAAAACCACTGAGTACTAAAGGGACAGGTTAGAACTCTTGATCTGCTATTGGTTCAGACACAAAATAGAATTCTGAAGCCAATCGAAGAAGGAGAAAGAGTTCAAAGAGAATCTATTACCAAACTAATACTATTATCCTCGACCTCTTTCACATTTGTTGACGAATTAGAGAAAAGCTTATCATTACGAACAACTCAAATGGTCCACATTACAACATGGCAAATCATAATAAACCTACCCTTAAACTTTAATTAATTGAAAAAAATTAAAAATCTCAATTTGTTGTATATATAATTTAACATGTTTTTATTGAGTTGATAGTATCGATGACCTTTTAAAATTGAACAAGAACTAATCAGGTAGCTCGCTAGGAGAAATCATCTAAGGTTTAGCGAGCAAAATTCAATAAATTTGAGGATTCAGAACAAGAAGGCATGCAAGATAGTTCATGAGGTGAGCTATTAAATAAAAGATTCTCAAAAGTTATGCAAGAGTAAACTCGTGAGGTGATTTATGGTCGTTTTAGTTTTTTTTTTTTGTAAGCAAAGAATATATTGAAAGGAGTACAAAGGGTACTCAAACCTGTTTACAAAGAAACGAAGCGAGACAAAGCTCGACAAAATCAGAAAAATTACCTACCAAATGAAATCTACTACAAATAGAACAAAAGAGCTTTGTTGAATTCGTAAAAATTACATTTGGAATTAATAATGTTTCCTATAAAAGACCACCTCCAAACCGAAAACTTTACCGACCACACAGTATCCATGACATTCCATCTGATATTCATGAACGTAATGTCATTCCTGAGAATCCATAAATTCCACAAACCGCCAACCAAACACAACCTTCTCTGCCGGGTTTAACTTTCTTCGATTTACAATAGGAAAACCAATCCACAAAGCTTCCCGTGAAACCATTCCCTTCTGGAGTGGTAAAACCAATCCACTCGGAAATTTCTTTCCAAACCAAAATGACCACGGAACACCTAAGAAAAGAGTGCGACAACGATTCCAGCTGTCTATTGCAAAATAAACAATTAGAATTGTTCCCCATTAGAGTAATACCTCTAGAAGATAAGAGATCTTTTGTCGGAATTCTGTTGAGGAAGCATCTCCATCCGAACACCTTGATTTTCAAGGGAGCCTGAACTTTCCAAATTAACTTAAATGCTAAATAGTTCCGATTAGGAGGACCGAACGGTATATGAAAGCAGCTAGCCAATTTGTAAAAAGAACTAACCATGTAAACATCGGAATCCCCATATTTCCATCTAACATGGTCATTCTCCATGTAGTTCAAAGAAACCGTCTGCAATTCCGAGCAAATCTCTCGCAACTCCTTCACAACAGTCTCCTCAGGCGGACTAATAGGCAAAGGAAAAGAAACAGTCCCAGGCCTGCTCAAATCAGAGGCAGCGGCATGGCCCGCATAACTGCTATCCGATAACAAGTCTACGCCAAAATTGCTACTGATAGGAACACCAGTGGAGCAAAAAACATCCGCCTCAGAAGAATGAATAATGGAATTCACAATAGGGGGAGATTCCAAGAAACATCAATATCATTAGCCCTGTTAACAGAATACAACAACAACTCTGTCCCTGCATCCGGATGCTCAGCAGCAGAATTATGGACCGTATGAACAGGCATAGAAATCCCAAAGTCTCCCCAGGACCAAACGCCATTGGTCCAACCTCCCATACCGCCGACCGAAACATCCTGAAGACGAGACAGATTAAACGCCGCCGGATACCTGTGTTTGAAACTACCATTCCCAGTCCAATTAACATGCCAGAAAGGAACCACGAATCCATTGCCAACCTGAAATAAAGAATTGTTCAAGAAAATATCCTCCGGATAACAAACCGAAAGCGAAAGAATATCCGACCACCACGTAGAACAAGAACTCCAACTGTTACGAAAAGTGCCCACTCCCGACATAAATAGTCTAATATCGCCATAACGCGCCTTCAAAATTCTAAACCAAAGATCCTCCGATCCAACAAAAATCCTCCAACACCATTTATCCAGAAGGGCAATATTAAAATCTCTGGTTCTTTTCAAGTTCAAACCACCCTTTTCTACCGGTAAACAAATAGAATTCCAATCAATCCAATGGATCCTCCTTTTAGAATCTGATCCGCCCCAAAGGAACTGATTCTAGAGCTTCGTGATTTCCTTACAAATTTTCAGTGGGGCCAAATAGAAGGAAAGCTGAAAAATCGGAAGACTGCCAAGGACAGATTTAAGGAGAGTCAATCTACCACCAATACAGAGAAAACGATTATGCCAAGTAGACAGTCTATTTTCCAATCTCAAAATCAAAGTAGACCAAGTTAACACCCTCCTAGGATTAGATCCTATAGGGATGCTAAGAAAAGTAAAATCTTTCCTTTCCGTCCTACAAGATAGGGAAAAAGCCGCAGATTCTAAGAAGTTTGACGATACATTAATACCAATTATCTTACTCTTGTGAAAATTTATCCCGAGGCCTGAAACTAATTCAAAACCTCTAAGGATCGACTTGATAGCCCACAAGTGCCTCCAACTCCCATCTCCCACCAAAAGAGTGTCATCCGCAAATTAAAGAATGTCAATGTAACATCCACCGTTAACATTGAGACCCACGAAATCTCCATTCAAAACCACCCTCTTAACCATCCCCGTTAAACCTTCCGCAACCATAACAAAATGAAAAGGAGAAAGAGGATCTCCTTGTCTCAATCCTTTTTCCACCGAGAAATCCTTAGTCAGACTACCGTTCACTAAAACGGACATCCTACTCGAGAAGATTGTGGCCTCCATCCATCTCAACCAAAGATCGTCGAATCCCATTCTTCTCATCATGTATCTAAGGAATCCCCAACTAACCTTATCATAAGCTTTCTCAAAATCAACCTTAAAAAGCGTTACTTGCAACTTTTCCTTAACCGCATAGTCAACCACCTCATTCGCCACCAAAACTCCATCGAGCATTTGTCTACCGGGCACAAAAGCACTTTGACAATTTGAGATCAAAGTGTTCAAAACCCTTTTAAGCCTCACCGCCAAGAGCTTGGACAAAACCTTATATAAGCAACCAACTAGACAAATAGGTCTATATTCGTCCAACCCCAAAGGATTCTCTTTCTTCGGTATCAACATAAAAAAAGAGGAGATAATAGCTTTTGACAAAACAGCCCCTCTATGAAAATCTTTAAAAAACCTATGGAAGTCCTCTTTAAGGAAATGCCAACATTTCTTAATGAACAACAAGGAATATCCATCCGGTCCCGGACTTTTAGAGCCGTCACAACCCCACACCGCCTCCTTAATCTCCTCCACCGAGAACGGACTCTCAATCGAGTCTCTCTCAATCAAACTAAGAGAATTGAAAGGGATTCCCTCCAAGATAGGCCTATGAAAATCGGATTCTAAGAACTTGCACGCAAAATGATTTCTCACCTCCTCCTTATCATCCTTGACCGACTCAAGAATTCCTCTATCCGAGTTAAGGATGCCAATAAAATTGCGTCTCCTACAATCTTTCATGACCCTATAAAAGAACCGACTATTAACGTCTCCATCGTTCACCCATTTAACTCTAGATTTTTTAATAAGCATGTTCTCCTTGATCCTCAAATTCATCCAAAACCGACTAGTAGTCTCGTTACGGTTAAGTAAGTTCTCCTCTGAAAAAGATCCACTAGCCAAGGCGGCCTCATCATCCCTATCGTTCACTTCCTTGACATTATCTTCAACCTCCAAATCATACTTACCAAAGACCTCCACATTCCACCTCCTAAGACTCCCTTTAAGAATTCTCAATTTCTCTTTTAGAACATAATCACCCCTTCCCTCTATATGAAGCGCTTTCCATTCTTTCTCGAAGAAAGGAATGAAGTTTTTATCATTAAACCATTCATTGTTGAATTTGAAAGGTTTCGGCCCCCAATCCGCCGAATCCGCCATCAACCAAACTGGACAATGATCCGAAATATCGCGTAAGCCAATAAATTGTCCCACAACGCCCACCTCCTTATGATTGCAATTGAAACCAAAAAGTAATCTATCCTACTCATCGAGGATCCATCACTGCTATACCAAGAAAACTTATTCCTTTTGCACGGGACATCAACTAACTCGCTTTCTGTAATGAAATCCGAGAATTCCTTCATCTCTTTTATACGTCTACCTCTCTCCCTCCCTTTTCTTTCACTAGAATTAGTGGTAGCATTGAAATCACCCTCAATGCACCACTCTCCATCTCCATATCTATTTTTTAGATCCAATAAAGTCCTCCATAAATTACGTTTTAAGCCCAACTCGCACGGAGAATAAACATTGACAATATAGTAAAAATTATCCCTCCATAAAACTTTAACTCCTACATATCCGTCACCTTTAAAGCTACAAATCGCCTCCACACCGGAATTTCTCCAAAGAATTAATATCCCTCCCGACATTCCCACAGAACTGGAAAAAGTCCACCCAACCTCCTCTTTAGACCAAAAACTCCTCGCCATGTTATCGGCAACTAAACACAATTTAGTTTCATGAATAAGAAAAATATCCGCCTTGCCATTTTTTATAATCTGGCTGATTCTCCTTCTCTTAATCAAACTGCCACCCCCTCTAATATTCAATGAACCGATAATCATTTCCGCACATCTAATTTCGCCTTCCCACCCATCTTTCTTTCCTTATCTCTCCTCTCCATCATTTCAATTTTGCTTTTATAATCCCTCCTGTTATCGTCGACAACAACCCCCAGTTTAAAGATAGCCTCCCATAATTTTTCGCCGACGTTAGAATCCATAAGATCCCAAAGACGGGCATTACTCCTTCAGATATCAGAATCAACAGAACTATTAACATGATAAACAGAAATAGAAGAGGATTCCACCCCACCAGAATTGAGCTTGCCGTTTGAAGTAACCAAGTCCATCCTGCTGTCCATGAGTTCCAATGGAGATGACATATACTTTAAGGCGAGCATACATTTATCTAGGAGGAATTTCAGTTACTCACAATCTACAAATAGAGCGCTAAATCAAAATTGTAGACATCAAATATTTGGGAAGAAGAAAATTACAATGAGAAGTAGAAAAAACTTAAGATCAAAGTGAAACTCATCGATCTTGAATATACAAATCATTGATGCAATTTCATATTCACTTTCATCTTTGTATAAAGATACCAAAAGTATGAGTAGATAACTTTTCTTGTATTATGATTATGTGTAGTAAATTATGATTATACAATAAAACTCTTAGTATGACAAATATATAAAATCTCGTTTTTTCTATATTGATGTTGTTATTCTCGTTCTTAATGTTTTTTTGACGTTAAATTTCGAAACTGATTACTTTATTTATAAAATGTTAGAAATAAATTTTCTACTTAAGGATCTAGAAAATCATTCTCACTAAATACTAATTTGTAGGAATATGGTTAGGTTTACAGGAACCATATAATTAATATTGGATTATAATGTTATTGAATTCATTATCTGAGCGAGAAATCGGAAGTTAGTAGGTCTAGTTGATCTTGTGTTATTTGTTGGGAACAAAAATGTACGCCAAACTGAATTTGCTTTACCTTATAGGGTTTACCCGTTATGTTTTATTGCATGTCAATTTAGTTTTTGGTTTATTTATCGTAATTGAGTCTCCTCACATGGTTGTGCATTACAGGGACGTGTTGGGAAACAAGTGTGAGTTGTGTGGGAAAATAAGTGTGAGTTCTAAGTCCCACATTGCTTAGAAAAGTGAAGGTTGAACACTTTATAAGTAAGAGGACCCATATACCTATCACCTTAAGGTTTTGGGTGAATATGTGGTGTCTCTCTCACTTGTTTGGGTGAGTCTTTGACCTCCAGGTGAGTGTTTGATCCAATGTGAATGCTTCCCCCGCATGATGACCCATCAATGGTATCAGAGCCCTATTCGAGCAAGGGGCTGACTCCTTATGTCGAAAATCTTCCTGACATGTTGATTAGGCGGCGTGTTTCGTTGAAGTGCCCATGACGAGATAAGGGTGTCTTTCAATGGCAGTACAAGCATGTGGATGAAAGAGCTTCCGCTTGAGGGGGAGTATAGTGGATGGACTCAGGATGGACTCACACTTGAGAGGGAGATTGTTGGGAAACAAGTATGAGTTGTGTTGAGAAACAAGTGTGAGTTCTAAGTCTCATATTGCTAAGAAAAGTGGAGGTTGAGCACTTTATAAGTGAGAAGACCCATACACCTATCACCTTAAGGTTTTAGGTGAATACGCGGTGTCTCTCTCACTTGTTTGGGCGAGTCTTTGACCTTTAGGTGAGTGTTTAATCCAATGTGAATGCTTCCCCCTCATGATGACCCATCTGGACGGAGCCAGAAATTTTGAGTAGTGAGGTCAAGATAAATATAACATTTTATTTTCAAAAATATAAATATAAATTATAATTGTTCTCTACGATTTTTCATGTTATGAAAATGTTGAATGATTTTCTCATTTTCAATATCAACAAAAATATCTCTCTTAATGTAAGTAACTAAACAATCATTTAACCAATCATCACTATGCGATTTCGCATTCGATTCTTGATAATATTCATAGCAGAGAAAGCTCTTTCAGCTGTTGCAGTTGCCACCAGTAATATCAGAGATAACTTTAAAAGAAAATATACCAACGTGTACACAACATGTTTTTTGGTCTCTACGAGCTTGATATAAAGATCACCAATCCCCTCTAATTCTGAAAAATTCACTGTCAGAGCATACATCTAAGAAATAGTTTTCAAGCTGACAATCTAGTGCCAATAATTCCACTTGAGAAAATTCTGAAGGATAAAATTGAGCTAAACGAATCAACATCTCCTTATCAAATGCAGAAAATGAATCTCTTGGACTTAAACAAGCTACACAAAGGAGTAACTCAGTATTCACTTTTGTAAAACGATTATTCAACTCTTGAAGTTGTCGATCAATCACTTCATAAAACAATTCAACTTAAAAATGATGTAAGTTATATGCTTTCTCCATTTTTCTCTTTGACTTTTTTTGTGCCGGTTGAAAAGTGTCATCCATATCTGGAATTTCAATATCATTATGCTCACAAAATAATGAAACATCATTCAACAAAGAATCCCAACCATTATCTCTTATAGCTTGTTGCCTTATTTTGGACACTTTTACTAACTTCATAGCATTTACAATATCTTGATCACTTCTTTGTAATGCTTGAGATAAATCATGTGTTATTCCTAAAACTATTTTCATCAAGTGCAAGATGAAAATAAATTCAAAAGATTGCATATAATTCATCAGCATTAATACTTCACCTTTTTTTTTTATCTAAATCTGTTCCATCTTCCTCAACCATTTCTAGCACATCAATCATAGAAGAGAATAGAGAAACTATATTATGTAATATACCATAATGTGAGCTCCATCTTGTTTCCCCCTCCTTCTTAATTGTCATTTCTTGATTTAAACCACGCCCACTAGAGATTTCTCCATGTTCTAATGCTTCTTTCACCTTTGTAGCTTGACTTTCACGGAAAATATCACGGCGCTTACATGATGCTCCAACAACATTATACAAATTTGAAACCAAATTAAAAAAATTAAGCAATTTTAGAATGCTTTTTTGCTAATGTCACAAGAGCTAATTGGAGTTGATGGGCAAAACAATGAATAAAAAATGCCTAACAATTCTCTTTTAAAATCAAGCTTTTTAGACCATTGTATTCACCTTTCATATTACTTGCTCCGTCATAGCCTTGTCCATGTATCCTTGAAAAACTTAATCCATGTTTTGCAAATAATGACTCCAAAGCCGATTTCAATGTTAGAGCACTAGTATTTGAAACATGAACAACAACAAGAAAACACTCAATAACTTTTCCTTCATTATTTACATAACGTATAACCACAACCATTTGTTCCTTCACTAAGATATCACGAGATTCATCAATTAAAATAGCAAATAAATAATCTCCAAGATCATCCAGTATAACTTGAGTAGTGATTGTTGCAACAATTTTAACAATATCCTTTTGAATATCAGGAGATGTCAACTTAAGATTTCCACGACAATTTTTCCAAACTTTATAAATATCTTCATTGTGGTTAACAAGAAAATTTATAAGTTCAAGAAAATTCTCCTTATTTCTTGATGAAATTGACTCATCGTTACCACGAAAAGCTAAACTTTGTGCTAACAAATATCGAATGCAATCAATTATACCTGTCAAATAAATTCGATAGTCCTCTTTAACTTGAATGGATTGTTTACACAAGACACCTTCAATGTGTTGCTTTTGTTTCATTAGAGCTTGACAATTTCTCCATGCTTGATTATGCGAGCTATTTACATCTCCAAGATGAACTCGAAACCTTTCACTTTTTTTCCAATTTGTAAAGCCTTCTGTTATAAAGGCATCACCGTAACCTTTATGTTCTTCAACAAGTGACCTCATAAGATAACAACATAAACAATATGCAGCATCCTCACTTTGACTATATTCCAACCAACTATCATATTTTGAATACCAATCCGAATTAAACTTACAAAAGATATCTCCAAATTTTCTTTGTGGAAAAGTAATTTCTTTTGGTTGATAAGGACCCTTTTGAAAATAATATCTTCTAATTTTATCTCTATCACTTGGATGATAATCTGACATTTTTGGCCTTAAACCGGGATCATCAGGAAGTTTTTCCAATTCAAACTCCAAAAACCTTTTTTTGATGGGAGGATCAGTAGGTGTTTAAGGATTAGGAGTTGATGATTACTCTGTTGATTTTCTTTTGAAATATTTTTTCATTGCTTATTACTAAAAACAAAACAAAAAATCACAATTAAAAACATATTCAAAAAATTCATAATAACACTATAAAATTGATACAAACATAACAATTTCAAACAAACACTACAAAACTCTAAAAATAAATTTTCTGTCATTAACATAATCTCTAGCTCAATAAAGCAATAATATATGTTTACTCTTATTACAATAATAAAAATGAATTATAAATTTATAAAGATTAAAATTAAAAAATTTACTTTTTAAAAGATCAACAATAGAGAAGAATCTAGTAATAGAGAGACTCTTTGCAGTAAGAGAAAGAGGAGTGAGAAAAAGAGGAATACCAAAAATGATTTATTTGTATTGGGAAAGAGTCAAAGAGAATTAATAGGAATAGGAATAGAAAAAGTAAAGTTTTTTTATTTTATTTAAAACATTTATTTTATTTATTATATAGAACTAATTAATTTTTAAAGAAAAAATAAAGCAATTGATTGAATATTTTAAATATATATATGGGTGTGATACAGTGTATCATTTTATTAAGTGGGGGCATTTATTAATTTTTCTTCATAATTTTTAATAGATGGAATATATTAATATATTATATGTAATATTAAATCATGGATTAATGAGAAATGTGGTGGGGGCTGTAGCGGGGAAATTTGTGAGTATAAGCTATTGATTAACTTAACTAAAAAAAACAAGAGTCGCCACCGCACTTTTATTTTAACCAAAAGGAAATGAAAAAGAGCGAACAAAACCTAAAGTAGTTCTAAAACAAGAACAAATGAACAGAGACTGGGTAAGGGGGGTAGGTTACGCAATGGGAAGGTGTTAGCACCCAAAACGTCTATAGTACCCTATAGGAACCCTTTGAAATATCTACCGCTTTTGGTTTGAAAAGATTTGCTTGAAAAAAGATTGGGAGAGATGAGAGGAGAATTATTTTTTAGATTTTTGTGTTTGGAGAGACTTATCGCCTCATGCCTACGTACCCACGAAGTGCAATGTAGGATCAAAATCTCGTAGATCGTGGTACAAAGAATGAAATTTTGTTTGTTTTGGTTGATTTTAAGTGTAAAGACAAGTCGTCATTTCCAAGCGAATAATTCCGCTTAAAGAAATGAATTATGTCTAAACTTATGAAAAAGTTTTAAAAGAAAAAGTGCATAAGGCACAAAAAGAGATTGATGAGTTTGGTGTTTTTTAAAGTCTTTTTGAAATGGTCAAAATATGATTAATATGGATGGACATTTATTAAAGAAAAAAAAGCAAAGTTTAAAAAATCGCTCGACCGAAGTCAAGGTTTTATTATGAAAACGGATTTAAGTTTTAAAAACAAGAAGGTTTTGAAAAAGGGATAAGATTTTGAAAATTGAGGAAGGGGTGGAGAAGAAGAGACTATCCTAGTGCATAAAAATAAAAGCTAGGGTAAGAAAGATCTAACCACATGGAGGCACTCTTCAAAGCATGCTAAGACAAGAATTTCATCCTCTTGAGCCAATAAGCAAGCCAAATAAAGGCTAGAATACCAAGCTCCATAATGATCCAAAGCACAAGGGAAAGAAACCTAAGTCTAAGTCCATAAGTCCATAATCAAGAGTATAGGTCCTCCAATGCAAGGGATAGTGGCCATAGTCCAACAATTAAGAGCACAAGTCTTTTAGTGGTTTAATCCTTTGTTAATGTTTTTGAGTCCAAATGGACAAAAGAAAAACAAAAGCACAAGATAATATGGTCCAAGTGGACAAAAGAAAAATTGCGGAAGCATAAACAATGATATGATATGATATAATGACATAAAGCATGAAAAATAAAGAGAGATTGGGAGCGAGAAGGAAACATAAAAAAAAAAGTTAGAAGTTAGTAATTAGTAGCACAAGGCTCTAGTGCCATAAGCCTTCACCGGTTATTCCGTTTCGCGTTTTGAACTATAGAGATTAAACAACGTATGTAGGTTAAGGTTAATGAAGACTTGTTAGAAGATTGATAGAATCAAAGCCTCTACAACAACAAGCTTCAAAGATTTTGAACCTAATACAAAAGATTAACCAACATTGGGTTGACGCGACCAATCAAGGTCCGGACCACGAAAGTTCAAATTCCGATTGGATAAAGAGGGACAAATGTAGCGCTAGGTTAAGCAATCGCCGAGTAATTTACGAAGTAATTACCCTACAATGAGGCCGGTCAATAGTGATCTTTATGCCAATGCATGCTAGATGAACGATATGTAAATCGTCATCCAAAAGCAATACCGCACGAAAAGAAAATAGGTAACGATCTAATCTTGATCAAGAATTCAACAAAGAAATTCTAAGATCCATAAAACTTTCATCGATCAAAATATAAACGAGAAATAGATGAAGAGAAATGCCAAATTGAATTACAAAGTCAAGAACCTTTCATCTTCAAGTTCAATCACCTTTAATTGATAGATTTAAGTGTGAAAACATATCACTAATTCAAAGCACCTCAAATGAATTCAACAATTCATTTAAAGATAGATTTGAACTAACGAATGTTTAATTACTCTAACCATATCCAAAGTCCATTGAAATTGAAGAGAAATTAATCTCAACAATGTGTTTCAAGGCTAAAACAAGAAGAAAGGGGAAGAAGGAGGAAGAAAAACCAAAACAGCCCTAAAAACAAGGCAAAATATGCATTCTGTTTCGAAGTAACCGGTTACTCACCAGATGATAACCGGTTACTTAGTTTAAAATAAGCGCAGTTTTTTCAAAATTAACACAGAGTAACCCGTTACTCACCAGAGGGTAACCGGTTACTCTGCACCAGAATGCAGAAATTTGTGCAAAATTCAGCATGATCCACTTTCAAAATTTTTTACTAACACCTTATGATCATGGAACTGAAATTGCACGAAATTTAAAGTAAAATAAAAGCAAAAACCAGTAATTAAACACAATTACAAGATCCAAAGGATCAAGTAACAAAGATCTCCAAAGATCTACATTATGGAAGATGAAGATGAAGCTTCAACAATGGTGAAAGATGAATTACCACTTCAAATCTGAAAATTCCTTCGAATTGCTTCAAGATCCAAAAACCAAAGCCTTGGTCTATGAGAATTGATGAAGAAAACAAGCTTGGATGAAGGTTTAGCTCAAAGTTGAACAAGATTCAAAGTGAATTCTTGTTAACTTTCAAAAGAAGAAAAGTGAGCTTTAGTGAAATTTGTGGTTGGGGATAGAATTTGCAAGATGTTTGTTGGCTATCAAAAGCTTGTCAAATGAATGAAATAAAGCCTTTATTTATAGAATTTAGGCTTGGAAAAATTGATGGATTGGAATTTGGTTTGGAAATGAAAATTAGGCTTGGAATTTGAATTTGGAGGGAAATTATCAAAAGAGTGGTGATTAGTGGAGGTACATGGTAGGAATTAATTATGATAATGTAGGGAATTAAAATGGGACTGTCTAGAATATTCCACATGTGATCAAAATGATGAAAATTGGTGTCAATTGCTGAATTTGAATTTGCTGCCATTTTTCAAATTTTCACGAGGGTAACCGGTTACTCACCACGGGGTAACCGATTACTCAGTGTAAATTTTGAAAAAATGCCTTTTTTAAGTGCACTGTTGTGGTTCGCCTCGATTCTTTTGCTCGTCAAAGAAGGCATGGAAACAAACACATGAACCTTGGAGTCTCTTGAATAATAATCAATTAAAACTTGGAAACTCTTGTCAAATAATTTTTTAAATTAATTGCATATCAACTTAGACTTTGTTCAGATGAAATTCATTCGAGCTGCGGAGTTGTTGTCTTGGTATTTTTAACCTGTTCTTCCCCTGAAAATGTTAGTGAAAGAAAATAAAATATTTTTGGATTTTAATTAATGGTTAGTAAACATAAACAAATTAAGCAAAAAAAAAACAACTAACAAACACACACATACTCAAAGATCCCTGCAAGGCACAATCCCACAAAAGAGGGAACCAATGTGTGATCTTGTTTGTAGCGTGAAATACAAAAAAAACATGTGGGATCTTAGGGGTAAAAATTAGGGTATTACAGCCGCCCCTATTTAAGTTTCTTCTATCCAGAGATAAGAAGATTGACATCTTTGTCTCGACGAGATATAAGAGACTTAAATATAATAATAAGCCCAATTTTTTGGCCCTAAGAGACCACAAAATGATATGATTATGCGAATGATATGCAGACACAAGACCTCTATGGAGAGAATATGCCATAGGAGACAAACAACAAGCTGGGGATTAAAGAGAGAAGACTCCACCGGGGGAAAACAAAAGAGGGAAAATACATCCCAACAAGGGAAGAAACAATTTCCGCTGGGGAAGAATAAAGAGTAAGATTACCACTGAGGGAAAAATTACCAGCCCCAAAAATAAAATAGGGATAACATATTCCCAACATGGAGAGAAAAATTTGCGTTGGGGAAAAGATCACCCAATACCAGGCATCCAGTAATAGCATGATCAAAAGGAAAGATTGCCAACTACCAACCAAGTGATAGCTACAACAAGGTAGTCAATCAAAAGGATATGAGAAAAATTACCTACTACCAACAAAGGGTAGGACGACAAAGGTAACGATCTCACAAAAGGGGTACAAGAAGAATTACCTACTACCAACAAAGGGTAGGATGGCGAAGGTAATAATCTTAAAAAGGTGTACGAGAAGTATCACCTACTACCAACAAAGGGCAGGACGACAAAGGTAATAATCTCAAAAAGGGGAAAAGATTACCAGCTATCAACCAAGTGACAACTATAACAGGGTAACCAAACCGGGCTATATCACCTACTACCAACTAAAAGGCAGGACGACAAAGGTAATAAGCCAGCTATATCACCTACTACCAACTAAATGGGCAGGACGACGAAGGTGATAAGCCAAAAAGAGGGATTACCAACTATCAACCAAGTGACTGTTAAAACAAAGTAATCCACCAAGGGTATGAGAAATATTACCTACTACCAACAAAGGGTGGGACAACAAAGGTAACAATTTCAAAAGATTCGAGAAATACCACCTACTACCAACAAAAGGGCAGGACGACGAAGGCGATAAACTCGAACAAAGGAAAGATTACCGGCTATCAACCAAGTGACAGCTACAACAAGGTAATTGAATCAGGCTATATTACATACTACCAACTAAAGGGCAGGACGACAAAGGTAATAAGTCAGCTACATCACCTACTACCAACTAAATGGGCAGGACGACAAAGGTGATAAGCTTCCATTGCCAAAGCAAGGGACCAAAATTCAATCCGGGAATAAACCAGAGAGAGACGGTCAAACAAGACTCATCCCGAGGAAGAAATATCTCAACTGGGGATTAATTTCATCCAGACAAATGAACTGGGGAGGAAGGCTAAAACAAAATATCTTCCACGAGGCATAAACTCAGTGGGGAATTAGCAAAGATAGGCATTTTCTGCTTACGGGTCGACACTCTAAATGGAGAGAGGACACACATGCTTTGCGGGGATAATAACACCAGAGAGCAAAGAAACACCAACACAAATGCAAAATGCATAATGCACCAACGATATGCTATGCACAACGAAGAAATGTGCATGCAATGCTCATGAGTATGAATATGCTGACAAAACAGACATAAGGATAAACAGAGGGCGGAATGAACATCACAACACCACTTAATACTCAGCTAATCTTAATAAGATGGAGACATCATTAGCAGCTCTACTAGAGATTTAGCTGAAGAAATCCGGCAAGAGATAAACAAAAGCCATCAAAGGAAAATAAATCTTACTACAAGGCTCAAGTCTTGTTGGAGAAAGGAATGTACTCCATGGGGAGAAAACCAAATATGAATCTTCTAACCTCAACGATCCATAAAGAGGATAACAACATAAACTCTGCTCCGGGGATGGAAGGAAAGCTGTCGGGGAATCATAACAACCCAAATCTTTCTGACTTTTCCTGGGGATAACAAAGAATTCACAGGAACTTTCATTTCAATAAGATGAGGAGATCTGTTGCGGAAAAAATAAAATAACGAATCCGCTGGGGATTGTAGACATATAAACATCTACGCAAACTCCACTGGGAAAGCAAGGCATATCTGGTGGAGATACGAGAACAATCTCAAGGGATTATCCAAATCTGAGCAAAGCATCCTGGACTTGCTGAGAAAAACAGCAAAAGGTCAAACTGTGAGGGATTTTAGATCAATACTCACAAAAATGAGAGAAAACCCTACAGGTGACTACTATTAGTACTCCTTAAATAGAGATATCATCAGCAACTTCACTGGGGAATATCTAAAATAGTGATGCACAGTCTTCTCTGAAAATAAACAATCTGGAGAGAAGTACATTCTGGACTTGCCGGGGATGATAAAAATAACATCACTGCTCTATGATTGGGAAACAATCAAAACAATAATGCACAATCTCCGTTGGAGAATTAGCAAAGCTATGATCTCTGGGTAAAACAGCCTAGAGAGGAATACATCCATAAGGAAAATAAAATCCGACAGGTGACTACCGTGTCAAATACCTTTAGCGGGAAATAACATTTCTCTCTGTTTGGGGATATCCAAATCCACACATCTAGAGGGTAAAAATCTGAGTGAGGACTCTTCACATGATGTTTTTTTTTTGGGATAACAAAAGAAATGAATCTTTGTGTGGGGATAATCCCTGAAAACTGCTCAACTTCTTGACCATAACACAATCAGCTGGAGAGAATCTGGATCGAGACGTTGCTGGAAAAAAATAGAACAACACTCGTCTGGAGAAAACTCAAACCGGTATTCAACTCGGAAATACATGAATATAAATCCTTCACCTCGTAACAAATTTTGCTGAGGAAATGTCAACAAACTCTACCGGAGAAGCACCAACAAACTCTACTGGGGAGTTGACAGTAAATTCTACTGGAAGAGTAAGAACAAACCCTGCTGAGGGAAGCATTGATCTTACCATTCTTAGAATAACAATTGACATTCCTTTTTATATTCATAAATCAAAAGAAAATGTTTTTATAAATTACAAAAAATTTAAATCAATTATTCACATTTTGTTTCAAAAATCATCATAAAAAATAAATGAAATTCTGCAAACAGAAGCAAAGAAAGAATTGCAAACAAAGGGATAGAGGCCCAAATTTTATTAATAGAATGGTAGTCCGCAAATGGTGTAACTCCATGGATCATTACAAAGTTTGAAAAATGGTAAATACATGGAAAGGGCTACATTGAAATACAATGACCACTATTCTCCCTAACAACTTTGAATTCCACTGTGCTCAAAGCTTCAGCTGAGGATAATTGAAACAGACTCCTTGATGGACAATGTTGCTTTCAGTGATCAAGACTGGCCAGATGCAGTTACTTGCCATAATCCCTAACTTTTGCCTAGATTTCCCTCTCGGGTTTTCAATCTACCGGGATGGTTATTTCTGTTTTTGTCTCTAATTTTTTCCTGGACCGCCCTTTCGGGTTTTCAGCCCACCGAGACGCTCATTTTTGCCTAAGCCGCCCTTTCGGGTTTTCAACTTAGCGAGCTGTTCTTTTTATTTTTAGGCAAAGTATTTCTTGACTGTATCGACATTCATAGGACGAGTGAACTCTTCACCATCCATAGTTGTAAGAAATAATGCACCGCTAGAGAAGGCTTTCTTAACAACATATGGGCCTTCATAATTAGGAGTCCACTTGCCCCTAGAATCATTGGTAAGAGTCAAGATCTTTTTGAGCACGAGGTCGCCTTCTCTGAACACACGAGGTCGAACCTTCTTGTCAAAAGCTTTCTTCATTCTCTGTTGATACAATTGGCCATGACACAAGGCCGTCATTCTTTTCTCTTCAATCAAATTCAACTGATCATATCTGCTTTGGCACCATTCATCCTCAGACAATTCAGCTTCCATCAAAACTCTCATAGAAGGAATTTCAACTTCTACCAGGAGCACTGCTTCCATACCATAAATAAGAGAGAAAGAGGTTGCCCCTGTTGAAGTGCGGACGGATGTACGATACCCATGCAAAGCAAAAGGGAGCATCTCATGCTAGTCTTTGTAAGTAACAACCATCTTTTGAATGATCTTCTTGATATTCTTGTTAGCAGCTTCAACAGGCCCATTCATCTTAGGTATGTAAGGAGAAGAATTATGATGCTTAATCTTAAACTCATTGCATAATTCCCTCATCATCTTGTTATTCATATTCGACCCATTATCAGTGATAATCTTGCTTATAACACCATACCGACAGATGATTTGGTTCTTGATAAACCAGACCACCACTTGCTTGGTCACATTGGCATATGATTCCCCTTCAACCCACTTGGTAAAATAGTCAATAGCCACCAATATGAAACGGTGTCCGTTCGACGCTTTAGGCTCAATCATTCTAATTATATCAATGCCCCACATGGAGAAAGGCCATGGAGAAGAGATAACATTGAGAGGAGTTGGAGGAACATGAATTTTGTCAGCATAAACCTCGCATTTATGGCACTTCTTCACAAATTTGCAACAGTTAGACTCCATTGCCAACCAATAGTAACCTGCCCTCAACATTTTCTTAGCCATTGCATGCCCATTGGCATGGGTACCAAAAGATCCTTCATGAATTTCTTTCATCAACATGTCTGCTTCGTGTCTATCCACGCATCTGAGCAAGACCATGTCATAATTTCTTTTATACAGCACATCATCATTCAAGAAGAAACTACCAGCCAATCTTCTCAAAGTCTTCTTATCTTTCTTCGATGCCCCAAGTGGGTACTCTTGATTTTGAAGAAAGCATTTAATATCATAATACCACGGTTTATCATCAACAACCTCTTCAACCGAAAACACATGAGCTGGTCTATCAAGATGCATAACATTAATTTTTGGCACATCATTCCACCGATTCACCACAATAATGGAGGATATAGTGGCTAAAGCATATGCCATTCGATTTGCTGCTATGGGTACATGGTGAAACTCAACCTTATTGAAGAAAGTTAACAACCTTCTTGCATAGTCTCGATAAGGAATCAAATCAGGTTGACGTGTCTCTCATTCCCCTTTAATCTGATTAATCACCAGGGCTGAATCTCCGTATACATCAAGAATCTTGATTCTTAAATCAATAGCTTCTTCCAAGCCCATAATACATGCTTCATACTCAGCCGCATTATTTGTGCAAGTGAACATCAACCTTGCGGTGAAAGGAATATGAGAACCATGAGGAGTAACAATTATTTCCCCAATACCGTTGCCATATTCATTAACAGCTCCGTTGAAAATCAAACCCCAACGGGAACCAGGCTCAGGCCCTTCATCAGGTAATGGTTCTTCACAATCTTTAACCTTTAGATACATCACATCCTCATCAGGAAAATCAAACCTGATTGGTTGATTACAATTGGCTAGTGTGCCAAATGGTCAGCCAAAACACTTCCTTTTATTGCTTTTTGAGTTCGGTACTCAATATCATATTCTGACAGCAACATTTGCCAACGAGCAATCCTCCCAGTTAGAGCAGGCTTTTCAAAGATATACTTGATTGGATCCATTTTGGATATCAACCAAGTTGTATGATTCAACATATATTGGCGGAGGCGCTTGGTAGCCCAAGTTAAAGCACAACATGTCTTTTCAAGCATTGAATACCGAGACTCACAATCGGTGAACTTCTTGCTCAGATAATAAATGAAAAATTCTTTTCGACCAGATTCATCTTGTTGACCCAGAACACATCCCATAGACTCTTCTAGCACAGTCAAACACATGATCAAAGGTCTTCCTTCCACAGGAGAAGACAAAATCGGAGGTTCAAGAAGATACTCTTTAATTCTTTCAAAAGCTTTCTGAAAATCCTATGTCCAGACACAACTCTGATCTTTGCGAAGAATCTTGAAGATCGGCGCACATGTGGCAGTCATATTGGATATAAATCGGGAGATGTAATTCAAACGTCCCAAGAATCCTCTTACTTGTTTTTCTGTTTTGGGCGCGGGCATTTCCTGAATAGCTTTAACTTTACCAGGATCAACTTCAATGGCTTTTTGGCTGACAACAAAGCCCAATAACTTTCCAGAACGGACACCAAAAGTGCATTTATTAGGATTCAAACGGAGCTTAAACTTTCTCAAACGTTGAAACAACTTCAATAAGTACTTAATATGATCTTCTTCAGTCTTCGACTTACAAATCATATCATCCACATAGACCTCAATTTCTTTATGCATCATATCATGGAACAAAGTAGTCATAGCTCTCTGGTACGTTGCACCAACATTTTTCAAACCGAAGGGCATCACTCTGTAACAAAATGTTCCCCAGGGTGTAATGAATGTTGTTTTTTTTCATATCCTCGGGTGCCATCATTATTTGATTATAACCGGAAAATCCATCCATGAAAGAAAAGATACTGAATTTAGCAGTATTATCTACTAATATATCAATGTGTGGTAATGGAAAATCATCTTTCGGACTCGCTTTATTCAAATCTCTATAGTCAACGCACATTCGAACTTTTTCGTCTTTCTTTGGAACAGGCACAATATTGGCCACCCATTGAGGATACTCAAAAGTCACAAGAAAACCAGCATCAATCTGCTTTTGGACCTCCTCTTTGACCTTCACAGCCATGTCGGGATGAGTTCTTCTCAATTTCTACTTCACAGGTGGACATTCGGGCTTCAATGGCAAATGGTGCTCCACAATATCAGTATCAAGACCAGGCATGTCTTGATAGGACCAAGCAAACACGTCAACATATTCTCTAATAAGCTCCACAATCTTCTTCTTAACATCCGGCTGAAGCAGTGCCCCAATCTTGACTTCTTTTATATCACCAACTGAACCCAAAATGACCAATTCCACCGGCTCTTCATGAGGCTGAATGGCTTTTTCCTCGTGCTCAAGCAACCGAGAAATTTCATCTGGAATCTCCTCAATATCCTCTTCTTCAGCTCCAAACACATGGAACTCAAAGTTGGGAGAGGGCATAGGGTCATTGTTTTCAATGGGTTTAACAATCAATCTGCACAATGATTTATGTTTGATTTTAGAATATACAAGAAGTGCAAGTATTATGCAGATAAAAGTGATTATCACATTATTATTATTATTTGGTTTCTTATGTTACCATTTTTCAGAAATAAAGCAAAAAGGGAAAACATAATATGGATAAACAAAATAACATTTTATTGATGATGATAAAATCTGAAATAAAGCCCTCACAAATTCACTTTCACCTTGGGAAGAGTGAAAGGATTTTTGAAAGAAACAAAAACAAATTACTTTGAAATATGAACAATAGTGGGAACATCAGCAGCTATCCAATTCTGGCAGATCTGTCCATGTGTCACGAAATTAGGAAGTTCTTCTTCTTCATCATCTTCAATGATGGCAGCAGTAGAGTGATCTTTGTTAATGAATCCAGCACTATGAAAGGTATCATTAATATGCTTCAAATCCCTTTTGACCGTACCAGGCATAAAGCCTAAACCAGTTTTGCCCAGGTTATCAACCACGTCAATAACTCGGCCCCAACCGTCAGACTGACCAGTCTTTAATACATGCAAAGCATCCTTCAAGGAAGACATGGGCAACTCATTCTTCTTAACAAACTTATCATCAATGGAAAGAGCTTGGAATGGAGTCCCAACAATTTCATCAGCATCAATATACGAAAAGGATGAAAGATGGCCCACCAGCATCGCTTGCTCACCTCCAACAATTACCAGCTTGTCATTCTTAACAAATTTCAAATTTTGATGAAGAGTCGAAGTCACTGCCCCAGCTTCATGAATCCATGGTCGGCCAAGCAGACAACTATAAGCAGGATGAATATCCATTACTTGAAAAGTAATTTGGAAGAAGCACGGTCCTATTTTGATAGGAAGATCAACCTCTCCAATCACAGTTTTTCGAGATCCATCAAAAGCTTTAACAACAACCCCACTATACCTCATGGGAGCACCTTGGTAAGAAAGCCTCGACAAAGTAGATTTTGGTAACATATTCAAAGAAGAGACAATATCAACCAACACGTTGGAAAATGCATCTTCTTGACGGTTCATAGAGATATGTAAAGCCAAATTGTGATTTCTCCCCTCCTCGGGTAACTCTTCATCACAGAAACTCAAATTATTACATGTTGTGAGGTTGGCAACAATTCCATCAAACTGATTAACAGTCACATCATGCTCAACATATGCTTGTTCCAATACCTTCTGCAAAGATTTCCTATGAGCTTCAGAATTCATTAGTAGGGACAATACTGAAATCTTAGATGGGGTATGCAAGAGTTGATCTACAACACTGTACTCACTCTTCTTGATCAATTTCAATACTTCATCCTCATAAACTTTTGAACCACTGGACTGACCAGAAACATCGATATTACTCTCATCTTGATGTAGTTTTCCAACAATAACACTCTCCACAACCTTTGGAGGCTCAGGAGCAAAAACTCGACCACTCCGGGTCACTCTACTAACATCAGTGATGCTTAACACAGAGGACAAAGAAGGAATGGACGCTTCCTTACCATCTTCTACCATGGTAGCATTGTACTTATACGGAACAACTTTGTCAGATTCATAGGGTACTGGACCGGGTAACCGAATAACTAAAGGCGTAACAGCGGTCTTCCGACTATCATAAGAGATAACAACTCGTTCAGGAATATTAAAGTGTGGCGCAATAACATTCACCTCATTCTGATATTCATCTCTCTTAGCAGTGACTTCAATCAAATTCTCATCCATCATCCTTTGAATATCTCTCTTTACTATCACACAACCATCTGGATTCACTGAACAGATAGAACAAGCTGCATAATCATGATCGATATCATGGTATTCACTCAAAAGTGCATGCATTTCCACAAGAGGTCTTCGAATCCAACGAATATAAATTTTTTTGAATGTACCAGGACAACCATAAGCCATATTGACAGACGCCTTGCCATGATTAGGCAGCGGATTCAATTGTACATTAGGGTTGGAATCTTCAAAAGACAAAATACCACTTCTATCCAACCTTTGCACTTCCATCTTTAATGGATAACAGTTCTCAATATCATGCCCAACTCCTCCCTGATGGAAAGCACAACGAGCTTCAGGCTTATACCACCATGGCAAATATTTTGGAACAGCAGGTGGTGCACGGGTTTGAACAAGATTCTTCTGAATTAAACAAGGAAATAAATATGTATAGGTCATCGGAATTAGATTAAAATCCTTCTGAAAATGGCCCCGTTGATTGTTCTGTTGATTAGAACATTGTTGATGAGTAGGAGCTGCCTGAACAATAGGAGTTGAATTGATAACGGGAGTAACAGATGCAACATGTTGCTGACACTGATTATTCTTACTGTAACTCTTTCTGCATCCTCCACGGAAAATAGCATTGGTCTCACCCTCTTTCTTCTTGGCAAGTCCTCCCCCATATTTCTTGGAATTACCAGCAGAATTACGATCTTTTGACAAACGTCCTTCACGGACACCTTCTTCTAATCTCATCCCTATATTAACCATCTCAGTGAAGTCACTCGGGGCACTAGCAATCATACGCTCATAATAGAAAGGACTAAGAGTTTTCAGAAAAATCTTAGTCATCTCTTTTTCTTCCAACGGAGGATTAATCTGATCAGCAATCTCGCACCACCTTTGCGCGTATTCTTTGAATGTCTCCTTATCTATCTGAGCCATTGCCCGAAGCTGGTCACGATCAGGAGCCATATCCACATTATACTTATATTATTTCACAAACGCCTCACCCAAATCTTTGAAAGTGCGAATTCGAGTACTGTCGGGTCCCATATACCATTTCAAAGCTGCACCAGACAAACTGTCTTGGAAGTAGTGAATGAGAAGCTGATTATTATCAGTATGAGTCAACATCTTGCGAGCATACATAGTCAAGTGACTCAACGGACAAGAGTTTCCCTTATACTTTTCAAATTCAGGGACCTTGAACTTATGCGGGATCTTCATATTAGAAACTAAGCATAACTCATGAGCATTCTTCCTAAGCAGTTCTTTCCTGTCAGAGCTTTGATTTCTTTCTGCATCTCAGTAAAATGGTCTTGAATCTCTTCTATTCTATCATAAGCACTGGCATTTTCACTTGGAGCAGTATGGAAAATCTGTTCTTCGCCAAAAGGAATGGTATGAATCACAGGTTGCGGTACAGACATCACAGCTTGAATGGTATGAACAACTGGAATTTCAGGAGGTGGTGGTGGTTGATAACCTTTAGGAACAAAGTTAACAGGCATACCCCAGGGGAAGCCAGAGGCATGGAGTGTTGAGGAACACTAGCAGGCGCCATAGAGATGGGCGTAGAGACAATCTCAGAAATGATTGTCCTTTGCACAGGA
This sequence comes from Lathyrus tuberosus, assembly GCA_022829125.1. Taxonomy (NCBI): domain Eukaryota; kingdom Viridiplantae; phylum Streptophyta; class Magnoliopsida; order Fabales; family Fabaceae; genus Lathyrus; species Lathyrus tuberosus. The sequence continues at coordinate 2,742,292 of JALAZF010000446.1, forward strand.
GTCGAAAGCGGAGGAGGAGGAGGTTGATTCTGAGCAGTAACCATTGCTTCCGTCATAGCAGTGAGTCTCTCCAAACTATCCTTCAAATTTTTCACTTCATCACGAAGCTCACGGTTCTCTTGTTGCAACTGATCCATCTTCCTCTTCAGATTATCCCGAGTGTTATACTGGTGCGACAGCTTGAACTGGATGAAGACCAAAGGGAAACAATAAGACACCTGGAAAAGGCAAGAAACAATGCAAAATGATGCTTGATGTGCAAGTGCAAATGCAAAGTTTCAAGGAACTATAAGGCATATTGCAAACATTGTTATTTGAAATACCAAAATCTCATTCATTAATGATGGAAAAGATTACATCTTGGAAGTACAGATTCAAGAATCCTAAAACAATAGAGAATAAAGAAAACTAGATCCCTAGAGAATCCTATGAGAAGAAGTCCCAGCTCTATCTTCCAACTTCTTGATGTGGGCCTGCATCTGAGTCTTCTCAATCAGCAACTGATCAACGATCAACTTCCAAGGAGATTCTGAACTCTTCGGGATATCAGAAACTGGATGAATGCGAGAGGAACGTAAATCTTCTTGCGCCTTTCTCTTCTTGTTGGCAACTTCATCTTCATTCTTCTTCTTGAAGTGCTCTTGAAGTCTTGCATTCTCTAACTGAACAATCTGATACTTGTTCTTCCAAGCATCTCTCTCTTGTTGCATCTCGGCCAAAGCGATCTGAAACTTCTCTTTGTCTTCCCCAAAGTAGAGGATAGGCTTCTTAGCAGTTAGAGACAAAGGCTCCTGGAACGCATAAGGCATCTTCAAAGTAATAGCTCTATTTTTAACCCACTGGAGGTAAGGCTCTGAAGAGACACAATTCGGATTTCCCAAACTTTCCTTTCCTTTTCTACGAATGTTGCGCCAAGCTTCCATAATTTCTCTCTTGAGAGTAACCTGAGATTTATTTTCCTTGAAGAAGAGACCAGCCAAATGAATGTTCTTCGGTACCTCTCGCAAAGGATATCCCAACTGACGACGAGCCAACACCGGATTATAGCTGATTCCTCCCTTTGTACCAAGAAGAGGCGCATTGGGAAAATTACCACAACTATCAATAATCATTGCTCCAAAAGGAAAACGGCTACACCAATCAATATCAGAATGAGTGAGAGACATAATCTTCCGCGACCAATATAAACCATCCTTGAGGTTCCAGAAAGTTGCAGACTTCGGCAAGTGAGAAATAAACCACTTGTAAAGCAAAGGCGCACAACAGATAATCATCCATTCACCATGGAAATTCTTGAGGTGAATAGAATAGTAAGCATCGGCTAGCAAAGTAGGAACTAGATTCCCAATCAAGAAGATCTGAATAGCGTTGATGTCGACAAAGTTCTCAACATTTGGGAAGAGGAATAGCCCATAAATGAGCAAGGCAAGAATTGCCTCAAAAGCAACTATGTTCTTTACACTAGCAAAGTGATGAGCTCTATCCATCAAGAACTTAGTGGGTAACGCAAGAATATTTCCTTTGGTACCCATGCGAGTCTTAATCTCAAAAGCCTTCAAGTGAGTAGCCTTCGCAATAACGTGATGCTCGGGAGCAGGATCCAAACCAGAGAAAATCCGACCATGAACAGGCAAACCAAGCAGGAGAGAATACTCCTCTAGTGTAGGTACCAACTGATAATCAGGAAAGGTGAAACAATGAAGCAAAGGGTCATAGAACTGAACCAAAGTAGCAAGCAGTCCTTCAGCCATATCAACCTTCAAGAGAGATAAAAGCCTTCCATATCTGGACTCAAACTTCTTGGTATCAGCAACCAAAGATCCTAGCTCTCTCAAACCCCCAAACTTAGGATTCTTGAAAGTGTACTTCCTTGTACTTCTCCTTCCAAAATCCATAACAAAAGTATCTGCAATGTTTGCAATAACACCTTTAAGTTCCTTGAAATCTTTTAGAAGAATGCTCATGAATGCATGAGTGCATGAATGCAACAACCACAAACAAGATCACACAAAGCACACGGGTCAAGGTTCAAGCCACGAGCATAAAGCCAAGGGTAAGAACCAATCCCACAAAGGTATGTACTAAGGTTTTGTCTTCATTGTACCTACAGAAAACAGCGGTTCTAACAGAGTGCCCAGGGTCCTCAATCCACTATCAGACACACCAGCGCACCGATTTACTCGGAGGTTGGTAGTTATCTTCAAGAGAATCTAACCTGAGTGTAGCATCACGTGACAGCTAAGTCGGATTTGCATCCTCATAGCTTCCACGCTACGATCCTAAAAAGGCTAAGATGGGTTAAGGGTTACTAAGGTCCTCAGTGTTATAGGCTTCGATGGAAAAAGTAATGTCTTCAACGATCGCTCAATCGACATCGGTAATTCCAAAGAGGCAACCACCGAGTGGATAGATTCTCAAGTTATGCTTTTTCGGGATTCGACTCCCTCAAAGCTCCCTTGACTATACCATCCTCCTATCTCAAAGTACACTCTGGTCCGGGTATAGGACCTATCTCACACACAGAGGAACTCCCAAACAGAACAAATAAGTAACAAGAAAATCAGACAAAAAGCAGTAAATAAATCAAAGTAGGCTAAACCCCTCAACCAGAGATTCTCCCCAGCAGAGTCGCCACTTTTCTGTAGCGGGGAAATTTGTGAGTATAAGTTATTGATTAACTTAACTAAAAAAAAACAAGAGTCGCCACATCACTTTTATTTTATCCAAAAGGAAAGGAAAAAGAGCGAACAAAACCTAAAGTAGTTCTAAAACAAGAACAAATGAACAGAGACTGGGTAAGGGGGGTTGGTTACGCAATGGGAAGGTGTTAGCACCCAAAATGTCTATAGTACCCTATAGGAACCCTTTGAAATATCTACCGATTTTGGTTTGAAAAGGTTTGCTTGAAAAAAGATTGGGAGAGATGTGAGGAGAATTATTTTTTAGATTTTTGTGTTTGGAGAGACTTATCGCCTCATGCCTACGTGCCCACGATGTACAATTTAGGATGAAAACCTCGTAATTCGTGGTACAAAGAATGAAATTTTGTTTGTTTTGGTTGATTTTAAGTGTAAAGACAAGTCGCCATTTCCAAGCGAATAATTCCGCTTAAAGAAATGAATCATGTCTAAACTTATGAAAAAGTTTTAAAAGAAAAAGTGCATAAGGCACAAAAAGAGATTGATGAGTTTGGCGTTTTTTAAAGTCTTTTTGAAATGGTCAAAATATGATTAATATGGATTGACATTTATTAAAGAAAAAAAAGCAAAGTTTAAAAAATCGCTCGACCGAAGTCAAGGTTTTATTATGAAAGAGATTTTAAGTTTTAAAAACAAGAAGGTTTTGAAAAAGGGAGAAGATTTTGAAAATTGAAGAAGAGGAGAAGAAGAAGAGACTATCCTAGTGCATAAAAATAAATGCTAGGGTAAGAAAGATCTAACCATATTGAGGCACTCTTCAAAGCATACTAAGACAAGAATTTCATCCTCTTGAGCCAATAAGCAAGCCAAATAAAGGCTAGAATACCAAGCTCCATAATGATCCAAAGCACAAGGGAAAGAAACCTAAGTCTAAGTCCATAAGTCCATAATCAAGAGTATAGGTCCTCCAATGCAAGGGATAGTGGCCATAGTCCAACAATTAAGAGCATAAGTCTTTTAGTGGTTTAATCCTTTATTAATGTTTTTGAGTCCAAATAGACAAAAGAAAAACAAAAGCACAAGATAATATGGTCCAAGTGGACAAAAGAAAAATTGTCGAAGCATAAACAATGATATGATATAATATAATGACATAAAGCATAAAAAATAAAGAGAGATAGGGAGCGTGTAACACCCATATATAAAACTCATACATCAAAACATAAATGTTATATATGAATCCAAGTGTTTGGTACTGAAACACTATAAGCTCCTAGTTAACACATTATATATATTACATGCCCCAAAATACCACAACTAAAAGTTCTAAAGGCATAATATATATAAGATGTTCAAAAGATAAAAACTAAGAACTAGATCAACAATGATCTCAAAATAAACTCAGCTACCGAAGCTAGCCATCAACATACAAGGAAAAGATCACACGACCTGATCCTTACCCTTCTCGGAACCTGAAGCACCTGAAATACATCAACAACGTGGGGTGAGATACATTAAATCTCAGTGAGTTCCCTATCTTATGGATTCTCTCGGATTAACAAGGTTCTAGCAATCCTAACTCAAGTCCGGGGAAAAGGGAAAAGGACCCTTGAGTTCACACTTTATAATTATCACACTATATGGAAACATGACATGAGTTCATTAACTCACAACATCACTAATCGATAACCGTACCAAGGCATCCCTTTTGTTCGTCCGCTTCTACGTCTAGAAGTCGACCCGATTCCTGGATCCTTGTAGATACTTGGCATACGAATGGATTTGGAATTAAGGGACGCATTATCTCCTTAATTCGTCACTTCACATGGCCTTTGATGCCATCACAAGTCTCTACCCGTAGGTTCCATCGTACTATAACATTGGGGATCAAACCTGCCAAGTATTAATGCCTGCACTTCAGAGGAGCTCGAGACTCATGAAGGCCTCTCAAGGGCAAATCAAAAGAAATGGTTACGATTACGTGATCAATTACACAACGTGATTGTATTCGACAATCATAAGGCCACATTAGCCTTTAGGCCTCTCATGCCTTTCTAAAACCACAAAGTTAACCACATGTTCCATACTAGTGTTTCACTCTCAACTAGGCCAATACTCGGCAAGGATGTATCTTCCAACAACACGTGCCCGAGCATCGCCATCTAGAGTTGCATACAATTTCTATTTCCTTACTAGATTCTCCTATAGTTCAAGTTTGAGGTTTCCTCACACTTCCTATATCATTTTCATATTTGCATGCATATTCACTTACAACCATGCTAAACACTAGCAGGATAGGCAAGACATATCATAATTGCATAGCAGAATAATATATAACAATTAAAACATAAATATATCACTCTTAGAACTTTCTCGATTATTTAATCAGTCGGTAAAATCAACATATTTCATCTCCATTGCATAGAATATCTTCTCGGCGTTACATCGATATAAAGAATGTCCGATTCCGATAAACGAATCAAAAGTTATGAATTTTCTCGTTTTGGAAGAAAACTTTAAGTCCCAGGTCGCGCTAAGCGCTCCCCTGACCGCGCTAAGCGCGCAACTCTCTGCCATTTGGGGTTGCAGGATTTCAACACCGCGCTGAGCGGGCTTCTGCGCGCTAAGCGCGCTCTGCGAAACTCAGAAAAATGCTTCTGCAAAACAGAAATCTCCTACACCTCTAAACCTCTTCCAAACCACAATCAACCACCAACAGAGGTAGAATAACATAGTTTGAGCATGGTTTGAACAACAACATTCTTAAAACCTACATTTTTCTCAAGAACACAAAATTCCACAAACCCTATAATGTTCCAATCAATCCAAAGTAACCAAAACATCAAAACAAACATCAATATATGTTTCTACAAGTATATTGATCATTCATTTCGATTTATATCAATTTTCAACCGTTAAAAAATTGTTTTCAACATTCTAACCTAAAACTCATATTATCCAAAAATCTAAAATGAGGTTTCTAACTAGAACCCACCTCTTAAACAAGATGAAGATGAAGAGAATGAGATGATTGGGCAAGGATTGGATGAATGGATGATGATTTGCTCTTGGATTTTCTTCAAATTCCTCTTTCTCCTTCTTTTCTCCTTATTTTCCTTTTCTTTCCCTCTTTCTTCTTTCTCTCTCTTTCTTACTATCTTTTTTCTTTTGTTTGGAAAATGGGAGGAAAAGAAATAAGTAGTAAACTAGTATTAGTAAATAATACTACTAAATGTCCAAAAAGTCTCTTAAGTCCAAATTAGTAAAATACCTCAGAGTCAGATAATATTAATTGGATTTATTCTAAGTTCCACAGTTACTCTAATTATTTTGTCAAATAATTTCTCAGAGTACACTGGGCTCAGTCGATCACAATATAATATTATCCGGAGTAATAAAATACGGGGTATTACACCCCCCCCCCCTTAAATAGAAATTCTTCTTCGAATTTAAAGATTACCTGAACAGATGAGGGTAAGCATCTCGAAATTCCGATTCAAGTTCCCAAGTTGCATCTCCTGGATGCGTTACATCCCACTGCACCTTAACGAGAGAAATATCCTTGTTCCTTAATACTTTCTAGTACACAAGCTCTCAACATATCTTCCATTGTTTGTATTGTTCGTTCAGTTTCACCATCCGTCTGAGGATGATTAGCCGTGCAATCTTACAATTTCCGCAATAAACAACCTCGCAAGACGACTTGCTTTGAAAGCAGTCTTCACGGCTAAGAAATGCGCAGATTTCGTTAGTCGATCCACAATCACCTAAATCGAATCATAACCACCTTGCGTACGGGGTAAACCTACTACAAAGTCCATAGAAATACTGTCCCACTTCCACACTGGAATATCTAAAGGTTGCAACAACCCACCCGGTCTTTGATGTTCAATCTTAACTTGTTGGCACACCGCACATTCTGACACGAAGACTGCAACATCTCTTTTCATACCGGACCACCAATAGTCCTTCTTTAAATCTTGATACATCTTTGAAGAACCCGGATGTATAGTAAAAGCACCCTTATAAGCTTCATCCAAAATCTTTCTTCTCAACATTGCATCATTCGAAACACGAATTCTTTGGTCCAACATGATAATATCGTCATTAACGTGCACAAAACCCGGTTGAATTAACATCTCTTGCAACTTCTCATCCAATGTTTGACCTTGTTGAATCTCAACTCTTAGAGTAGAATTGACAATTAAATTTTCCATAATTACACCATCTTGAGTCCACACAAACTGAAGATTAAGATCTCTAAAATTCTCCAACAAAGCATACTCCAAAATCATCAATTTCGCACTATGAACTACTTTCTGACTTAAAGCATCTACTACCTTATTCGCTTATCCTGGATGATACTTTAGCTCTAGATCATAATCCTTTAAATATTCCATCCACCTCCTTTGATGCATATTCAACTCTTTTTGGTCAAAGAAGTACTTTAAACTCTTGTGGTCACTAAACATTTCAAAATGTACTCCATATAAATAGTGACGTCACACTTTCAAAATAAACACCACCGCCGCTAATTCCAAATCGTGGGTTGGATAATTCTTCTCGTGAATTTTCAATTGTCGAGAAGCATAAGCCACCACGTGACTTTCTTGCATTAAAATGCCTCCTAATCCCATCTTAGACGCATCACAAAATACCTCATACGACTTGCTAGGATCGAGAATAATCAGAACGGGAGTTGTAGTCAAACTTTCCTTCAAACTCATAAAACTTTGCTCACACGCCGAATCCCACTCAAAGGGGCAATCCTTCAGAGTAAGCTTAGTCATTGGCAACGCTAATTGCGAAAAGCCTTTGATAAACCTTCTGTAGTAATCTGCTAGACCCAAGAAACTTCTAATTTCCGATACATCCTTCGGTCTCTCCCAATTAATCACAGCTTTAACCTTTGACGGATCCACCGCTACACCACCCAGTGATATAACGTGACCAAGAAAACTAACTTCAGACATCCAAAACTCACACTTGCTTAACTTGGCAAAAAGTTGCTTCTCTTGTAAGATCGATAAGGCGATTCTCAAATGGCCTTCGTGCTCTTGTGGAGTATGGGAATAGATAAGAATGTCATCAATGAAGATCACAACAAATTGATCCAAGTAAGCTTGAAATATATGGTTCATGTAGTCCAAAAATAAATTGCTCCACCTTCCACCTCTCATCTGGAGCATACATAGCCTGCCTAGAATAAGCAGCCATGTCTTCAAACTTTTCAGCATAACTGGCCATAGTCATACTACCTTGTCTTAGTTGTTGAAAATCAAACTCTTTCTGAGTTCTCAAAGAGCTCGGAAAATACTTCTCCATGAAAACAACTTTGAACTGTTCCCAAACCTTTGGCACTTCCTGAATAGCCATCAAGGCCGAAGCGCTCTCCCACCATCTCATAGCGGGACCCTTCAGTGAATGAGAAGCGAACAACACCTTGTTCTCTTCGCAGCATTGGACTATCAAGAAAATCTTCTCCATACCAGAAATCCATTCGTGAGCCTTCACGGGATCTAATCCACCATGAAATTCTGGGGGATTCATGCGGATAAAATCCCAGAATTTCCCACCTTCAGCTTCTGGAACAACTACCGTAGGATGCAAACCTCCATTCATTTGTTGCATCATTTGCTGCATGAATAGATTCTGTTGTTGCTGCATCTGTTGTATAAACTAATACAGAGGAGCATTGCCATCGCCGCACGGCATATTCGTCCCTTCAGGAGTGGTGCGGGGTCTACCACGAGTGTTTCTACGTCCTTCATCCATGTTCCTAAAGGTCATACAAATAGGATTGAGTTGATCAGGATCAATGCCATAAATATAACACTTAACACCAATGGCGACACAACGTATATGAAACGGAAAGAAATACTTATACTATTTCATGGCTAGGTCGAGGATACGACCTACTCTGATACCAACTGTAACACCCATATATAAAACTCATACATCAAAGCATAAATGTTATATATGAATCCAAGTGTTTGGTACTGAAACACTATAAGCTCCTAGTTAATACATTATATATATTACATGCCCCAAAATACCACAACTAAAAGTTCTAAAGGCATAATATACATAAGATGTTCAAAAAAAAACTAAGAACTAGATCACCAATGATCTCAAAATAAACTCCGCTACGGAAGCTAGCCATCAACAAACAAGGAAAAGATCACACGACCTTATCCTTACCCTTCTCGGAACCTGAAGCACCTGAAATACATCAACAACGTGGGGTGAGATACATCAAATCCCAGTGAGTTCCCTATCTTATGGATTCTCTCGGATTAACAAGGTTCTAACAATCCTAACTCAAGTCTGGGGAAAAAGGAAAAGGACCCTTGAGTTCACACTTTATAATTCTCACACTATATGGAAACATGACATGAATTCATTAACTCACAACATCACTAATCGATAACCGTACCAAGGCATCCCTTTTGTTCATCCGCTTCTACGTCTAGAAGTCGACCCGATTCATGGATCCTTGTAGATACTTGGCATACGAATGGATTCGGAATTAAGGGACGCATTATCTCCTTAATTCATCACTTCACATGGCCTCTGATGCCATCACAAGTCTCTACCCGTAGGTTCCATCGTACTATAACATTGGGAATCAAACCTGCCAAGTAGTAATGCCTGCACTTCAGAGGAGCTCGAGACTCATGAAGGCCTCTCAAGGGCAAATCAAAAGAAATGGTTACTATTACGTGATCAATTACACAACGTGATTGTATTCGACAATCATAAGGCCACATTAGCCTTTAGGCCTCTCATGCCTTTCTAAAACCACAAAGTTAACCACATGTTCCATACTAGTGTTTCACTCTCAACTAGGCCAATACTCGGCAAGGATGTATCTTCCAACAACACGTGCCCGAGCATCACCATCTAGAGTTGTCTACAATTTCTAGTTCCTTACTAAATTCTCCTATAGTTCAAGTTTGAGGTTTCCTCACTCTTCCTATATCATTTTTATATTTGCATGCATATTCACTTACAACCATGCTAAACAATAGTAGGATAGGCAAGACATATCATAATTGCATAGTAGAATAATATATAACAATTAAAACATAAATATATCACTTTTGGAACTTTCTCGATTATTTAATCGGTCAGTAAAATCAACATATTTCATTTCCATTGCATAGAATATCTTCTCGGCGTTACATTGATATAAAGAATGTCCGATTTCGATAAACGAATCTAAAGTTATGAATTTTCTCATTTTGGAAGAAAACTTTAAGTCCCATGTCGCGCTAAGCGCACCCCTGACCGCGCTAAGCGCGCAACTCTCTGCCATCTGGGGTTGCAGGATTTCAACACCGCGCTGAGAGGGCTTCTGCGCGCTAAGCGCGCTCTGCGAAACTCAGAAAAATGCTTCAGCAAAACAGAAATCTCCTACACCTCTAAACCTCTTCCAAACCACAATCAACCACCAACAGAGGTACAATAACATAGTTTGAGCATAGTTTTAACAACAACATTCTTAAAACCTACATTTTTCTCAAGAACACAAAATTCCACAAACCCTATAATTTTCCATCAATCCAAAGTAACCAAAACATCAAAACAAGCATCAATATATGTTTCTACAAGTATATTGATCATTCATTTCGATTTATATCAATTTTCAACCGTTAAAAAATTGTTTTCAACATTCTAACCTAAAACTCATATTATCCAAAAATCTAAAATGAGGTTTCTAACTAGAACCCACCTCTTAAACAAGATGAAGATGAAGAGAATGAGATGATTGGGCAAGGATTGGATGAATGGATGATGATTTGCTCTTGGATTTTCTTCAAATTCCTCTTTCTCCTTCTTTTCTCCTTATTTTCCTTTTCTTTCCCTCTTTCTTCTTTCTCTCTCTTTCTTACTATCTTTTTCTTTTGTTTGGAAAATGGGAGGAATAGGAATAAGTAGTAAACTAGTATTAGTAAATAATACTACTAAATATCCAAAAAGTCTCTTAAGTCTAAATTAGTAAAATACCTCAGAGTCAGATAATATTAATTGGATTTATTCTAAGTTCCACAGTTACTCTAATTATTTTGTCAAATAATTTCTCAGAGTACACTGGGCTCAGTCGATCACAATATAATATTATCCGGAGTAATAAAATACGGGGTATTACATCCCCCCCCCCCTTAAATAGAAATTCGTCCTCGAATTTAAAGATTACCTGAACAGATGAGGGTAAGCATCTCGCAATTCCGATTCAAGTTCCCAAGTTGCATCTCCTGGATGCGTTACATCCCACTGTACCTTAACGAGAGAAATATCCTTGTTCCTTAATACTTTCTAGTACACAAGCTCTCAACATATCTTTCATTGTTTGTATTGTTCGTTCAGTTTCACCATCCGTCTGAGGATGATTAGCCGTGCAATCTTACAATTTCCGCAATAAACAACCTCGCAAGATGACTTGCTTTGAAAGCAGTCTTCACGGCTAAGAAATGCGCAGATTTCGTTAGTCGATCCACAATCACCTAAATCGAATCATAACCACCTTGCGTACGGGGTAAACCTACTACAAAGTCCATAGAAATACTGTCCCACTTCCACACTGGAATATCTAAAGGTTGCAACAACCCACCCGGTCTTTGATGTTCAATCTTAACTTGTTGGCACACCGCACATTCTGACACGAAGACTGCAACATCTCTTTTCATACCGGACCACCAATAGTCCTTCTTTAAATCTTGATACATCTTTGAAGAACCCGGATGTATAGTAAAAGCACCCTTATAAGCTTCATCCAAAATCTTTCTTCTCAACATTGCATTATTCGAAACATGAATTCTTTGGTCCAACATGATAATATCGTCATTAACGTGCACAAAACCCGGTTGAATTAACATCTCTTGCAACTTCTCATCCAATGTTTGACCTTGTTGAATCTCAACTCTTAGAGTAGAATTGACAATTAAATTTTCCATAATTACACCATCTTGAGTCCACACAAACTGAAGATTAAGATCTCTAAAATTCTCCAACAAAGCATACTCCAAAATCATCAATTTCGCACTATGAACTACTTTCCGACTTAAAGCATCTACTACCTTATTCGCTTATCCTGGATGATACTTTAGCTCTAGATCATAATCCTTTAAATATTCCATCCACCTCCTTTGATGCATATTCAACTCTTTTTGGTCAAAGAGGTACTTTAAACTCTTGTGGTCACTAAACATTTCAAAATGTACTCCATATAAATAGTGACGTCACACTTTCAAAATAAACACCACCGCCGCTAATTCCAAATCGTGGGTTGGATAATTCTTCTCGTGAATTTTCAATTGTCGAGAAGCATAAGCCACCACGTGACTTTCTTGCATTAAAATGCCTCCTAATCCCATCTTAGACGCATCACAAAATACCTCACACGACTTGCTAGGATCGAGAATAATCAGAACGGGAGCTATAGTCAAACTTTCCTTCAAACTCATAAAACTTTGCTCACACGCCGAATCCCACTCAAAGGGGCAATCCTTCCGAGTAAGCTTAGTCATTGGCAACGCTAATTGCGAAAAGCCTTTGATAAACCTTCTGTAGTAATCTGCTAGACCCAAGAAACTTCTAATTTCCGATACATCCTTCGGTCTCTCCCAATTAATCACAGCTTCAACCTTTGACGGATCCACCGCTACACCACCCTGTGATATAACGTGACCAAGAAAACTAACTTCAGACATCCAGAACTCACACTTGCTTAACTTGGCAAAAAGTTGCTTCTCTTGTAAGATCGATAAGGCGATTCTCAAATGGCCTTCGTGCTCTTGTGGAGTATGGGAATAGATAAGAATGTCATCAATGAAGATCACAACAAATTGATTCAAGTAAGCTTGAAATATACGGTTCATGTAGTCCAAAAATAAATTGCTCCACCTTCCACCTCTCATCTGGAGCATACATAGCCTGCCTAGAATAAGCAGCCATGTCTTCAAACTTTTCAGCATAACTGGCCACAGTCATACTACCTTGTCTTAGTTGTTGAAAATCAAACTCTTTCTGAGTTCTCAAAGAGCTCGGAAAATACTTCTCCATGAAAACAACTTTGAACTGTTCCCAAACCTTTGGCACTTCCTGAATAGCCATCAAGGCCGAAGCGCTCTCCCACCATCTCATAGCGGGACCCTTCAGTGAATGAGAAGCGAACAACACCTTGTTCTCTTCGCTGCATTGGACTATCAAGAAAATCTTCTCCATACCAGAAATCCATTCGTGAGCCTTCACGGGATCTAATCCACCATGAAATTCTGGGGGATTCATGCGGATAAAATCCCGGAATTTCCCACCTTCAGCTTCTGGAACAACTACCGTAGGATGCAAACCTCCATTCATTTGTTGCATCATTTGCTGCATGAATAGATTCTGTTGTTGCTGCATCTGTTGCATAAACTAATACAGAGGAGCATTGCCATCGCCGCACGGCATATTCGTCCCTTCAGGAGTGGTGCGGGGTCTACCACGAGTGTTTCTACGTCCTTCATCCATGTTCCTAAAGGTCATACAAATAGGATTGAGTTGATCAGGATCAATGCCATAAATATAACACTTAAGACCAATGGCGACACAACGTATATGAAACGGAAAGAAATACTTATACTATTTCATGGCTAGGTCGAGGATACGACCTACTCTGATACCAACTGTAACACCCATATATAAAACTCATACATCAAAGCATAAATGTTATATATGAATCCAAGTGTTTGGTACTGAAACACTATAAGCTCCTAGTTAATACATTATATATATTACATGCCCCAAAATACCACAACTAAAAGTTCTAAAGGCATAATATACATAAGATGTTCAAAAAAAAAAAACTAAGAACTAGATCACCAATGATCTCAAAATAAACTCCGCTACGGAAGCTAGCCATCAACAAACAAGGAAAAGATCACACGACCTTATCCTTACCCTTCTCGGAACCTGAAGCACCTGAAATACATCAACAACGTGGGGTGAGATACATCAAATCTCAGTGAGTTCCCTATCTTATGGATTCTCTCGGATTAACAAGGTTCTAACAATCCTAACTCAAGTCTGGGGAAAAAGGAAAAGGACCCTTGAGTTCATACTTTATAATTCTCACACTATATGGAAACATGACATGAGTTCATTAACTCACAACATCACTAATCGATAACCGTACCAAGGCATCCCTTTTGTTCATCCGCTTCTACGTCTAGAAGTCGACCCGATTCCTGGATCCTTGTAGATACTTGGCATACGAATGGATTCGGAATTAAGGGACGCATTATCTCCTTAATTCATCACTTCACATGGCCTCTGATGCCATCACAAGTCTCTACCCGTAGGTTCCATCGTACTATAACATTGGGAATCAAACCTGCCAAGTAGTAATGCCTGCACTTCAGAGGAGCTCGAGACTCATGAAGGCCTCTCAAGGGCAAATCAAAAGAAATGGTTACTATTACGTGATCAATTACACAACGTGATTGTATTCGACAATCATAAGGCCACATTAGCCTTTAGGCCTCTCATGCCTTTCTAAAACCACAAAGTTAACCACATGTTCCATACTAGTGTTTCACTCTCAACTAGGCCAATACTCGGCAAGGATGTATCTTCCAACAACACGTGCCCGAGCATCGCCATCTAGAGTTGTCTACAATTTCTAGTTCCTTACTAAATTCTCCTATAGTTCAAGTTTGAGGTTTCCTCACTCTTCCTATATCATTTTTATATTTGCATGCATATTCACTTACAACCATGCTAAACAATAGTAGGATAGGCAAGACATATCATAATTGCATAGTAGAATAATATATAACAATTAAAACATAAATATATCACTTTTGGAACTTTCTCGATTATTTAATCGGTCAGTAAAATCAACATATTTCATTTCCATTGCATAGAATATCTTCTCGGCGTTACATTGATATAAAGAATGTCCGATTTCGATAAACGAATCTAAAGTTATGAATTTTCTCATTTTGGAAGAAAACTTTAAGTCCCATGTCGCGCTAAGCGCACCCCTGACCGCGCTAAGCGCGCAACTCTCTGCCATCTGGGGTTGCAGGATTTCAACACCGCGCTGAGAGGGCTTCTGCGCGCTAAGCGCGCTCTGCGAAACTCAGAAAAATGCTTCAGCAAAACAGAAATCTCCTACACCTCTAAACCTCTTCCAAACCACAATCAACCACCAACAGAGGTACAATAACATAGTTTGAGCATAGTTTGAACAACAACATTCTTAAAACCTACATTTTTCTCAAGAACACAAAATTCCACAAACCCTATAATTTTCCATCAATCCAAAGTAACCAAAACATCAAAACAAGCATCAATATATGTTTCTACAAGTATATTGATCATTCATTTCGATTTATATCAATTTTCAACCGTTAAAAAATTGTTTTCAACATTCTAACCTAAAACTCATATTATCCAAAAATCTAAAATGAGGTTTCTAACTAGAACCCACCTCTTAAACAAGATGAAGATGAAGAGAATGAGATGATTGGGCAAGGATTGGATGAATGGATGATGATTTGCTCTTGGATTTTCTTCAAATTCCTCTTTCTCCTTCTTTTCTCCTTATTTTCCTTTTCTTTCCCTCTTTCTTCTTTCTCTCTCTTTCTTACTATCTTTTTCTTTTGTTTGGAAAATGGGAGGAATAGGAATAAGTAGTAAACTAGTATTAGTAAATAATACTACTAAATATCCAAAAAGTCTCTTAAGTCTAAATTAGTAAAATACCTCAGAGTCAGATAATATTAATTGGATTTATTCTAAGTTCCACAGTTACTCTAATTATTTTGTCAAATAATTTCTCAGAGTACACTGGGCTCAGTCGATCACAATATAATATTATCCGGAGTAATAAAATACGGGGAATTACAGAGCGAGAAGGAAACATAAAAAAAAAGTTAGAAGTTAGTAATTAGTAGCACAAGGCTCTAGTGCCATAAGCCTTCACCGATTATTCCGTTTCGCGTTTTGAACTATAGTGATTAAACAATGTACTTAGGTTAAGGTTAATGAAGACTTGTTAGAAGATTGATAGAATCAAAGCATCTACAACAACAAGCTTCAAAGATTTTGAACCTAATATAAAATATTAACCAACATTGGGTTGACGCGACCAATCAAGGTCCGAACCACGAAAGTTCAAATTCCGAATTGGATAAAGAGGGACAAATGTAGCGCTATGTTAAGCAATCGCCGAGTAATTTATGAAGTAATTACCCTACAATGAGGTCAGTCAATAGTGATTTTTGTGCCAATGCATGCTAGATGAACGATATGTAAATCGTCATCCGAAAGCAATACCGCACGAAAAGAAAATAGGTAACGATCTAATCTTGATCAAGAATTCAACAAAGAAATTCTAAGATCCATAAGACTTTCATCGATCAAAATAAAAAAGAGAAATAGATGAAGAGAAATGCCAAATTGAATTACAAAGTCAAGAACCTCTCATCTTCAAGTTCAATCACCTTTAATTGATAGATTTAAGTGTGAAAACATATCACTAATTCAAAGCACCTTAAATGAATTCAACAATTCATTTAAAGATAGATTTGAACTAACGAATGTTTAATTACTCTAACCATATCCAAAGTCCATTGAAATTGAAGAGAAATTAATCTCAACAATGTGTTTCAAGGCTAAAACAAGAAGAAAGGGGAAGAAGGAGGAAGAAAAACCAAAACAGCCCCAAAAACAAGGCAAAATATGTATTATGTTTCGAAGTAACCGGTTACTCACCAGATGATAACCGGTTACTTAGTTCAAAATAAATGCAGTTTTTTCAAAATTAACACAGAGTAACCCGTTACTCACCACAGGGTAATCGGTTACTCTGCACCAGAATGCAGAAATTTGTGCAAAATTCAGCATGATCCAATTTCAAAACTTTTTACAAACACCTTATGATCATGGAACTGAAATTGCACGAAATTTAAAGTAAAATAAAAGGAAAAACAAAAAATTAAACACAATTACAAGATCCAAAGGATCAAGTAACAAAGATCTCCAAAGATCTACATTATGGAAGATGAAGATGAAGCTTCAACAATGGTGAAAGATGAATTACCACTTCAAATCTGAAAATTCCTTCGAATTGCTTCAAGATCCAAAAACCAAAGCTTTGATCTATGAGAATTGATGAAGAAAACAAGCTTGGATGAAGGTTTAGCTCAAAGTTGAACAAGATTCATTGTGAATTCTTGTTAACTTTCAAAAGAAGAAAAGTGAGCTTTAGTGAAATTTGTGGTTGGGGATAGAATTTGCAAGAGGTTTGTTGGCTATAAAAAGCTTGTCAAATGAATGAAATGAAGCCTCTATTTATAGAATTTAGGCTTGGAAAAACTGGTGGATTGAAATTTGGTTTTGAAATGAAAATTAGGCTTGGAATTTGAATTTGGAGGGAAATTATCAAAAGAGTGGTGATTAGTGGAGGTACATGGTAGGAATTAATTATGATAATGTAGGCAATTAAAATGGGACGGTCTAGAATATTCCACATGTGATCAAAATGATGAAAATTGGTGCCAATTGTTGAATTTGAATTTGCTTCCATTTTTCAAATTTTCACGAGGGTAACCGGTTACTCACCACAGGGTAACCGGTTTCTCAGTGTAAATTTTGAAAAAATGCCCTTTTTAAGTGCACTGCTGTGGTTCGGCTCGATTCTTTTGCTCGTCAAAGAAGGCATGGAAATAAACACATGAACCTTGGAGCCTCTTGAATAATAATCAATTAAAACTTGGAAACTCTTGATCAAATAATTTCTGAATTAATTGCAGATCAACTTTGACTTTGTTCAGATGAAATTCATTCGAGCTGCGGGGCTGTTGTCTTGGTATTTTTAACCTGTTTTTCCCCTGAAAATGTTAGTGAAAGAAAACAAAATATTTTTGTATTTTAATTAGTGGTTAGTAAACATAAATAAATCAAGCAAAAAAAAACAACTAACAAACACACACATACTCAAAGATCCCTGCAAAGCACAATCCCACAAAAGAGGGAACCAATGTGTGATCTTGTTTGTGGCATGAAATACAAAAAACATGTGGAATCTTATGGGTAAAAATTAGGGTATTACAGGGGCATGGGCCCACCCTTTCCTAATAGTAGCTTCGTCCCTGGTGCATTATAGGGTTGAGTGCTTAATTGTTTTTACACATGCACAAATTGAACCATTTGGTTAAATTCAATGCAATATATTTTTAGTCAATTAATCGGAGATTTGGATTGAGAAACACATAATAATGTGTTTCAAATCCTGTCAAGTCTCGATTCAGAATAACACTTTATTTTGTAAAAACTTGAAACTATTGAAGTGTGATTCGAATTACAAGATTGGCTTATTCAAATCAAATTAAATTTGAAAATTCAAGAATTAGGTTAGGCCCACTTGATTTGAATCATGGCATAATTTGACTCAAAACAAACATTGTTCTGAAAAATAGGTTATTACATATGTGCATTTGATTCGAATCATAAAAAAGTCTGGCTCGAATCATAGGGGTTTTGATTCAAATCACGGAAAGGATTGAATTGAACCAAAGTTTTCCTGCAAATCTTGTATTTTGGTTCTATCAAGTTGATTTGAATAATATAATTGTGTGAGTCTAGTCACATGACTCGAATAAAAAAAATTGTGATTCAGATCTTACAAATAATTTTTATGGGTTTTAAGTCTTAATTCAAATCATTTACTCTCTTGACTCGACTCATACCATTTCCCTTGACTTGATTCAAATGGGTATTTTATCTCAATTTTTGTGCCTTATCTCTAGCACATATATAAAAATCATTTTCCAAATCTCACTCATAACCATTCTATGATTTATAACTCATAACACACATTTTCTCTCAAATTTTCAAAAAAGGTTTTGAATATTATTTCGAGCTTGCAACCAATATCTCTCTTTATCTTAGACCTTTTGCATTTTCCATTTGATTATATTAGATTCTCAACCTACGGCGTGAGATCTATTTGATAAGGATCGTTTTGTGATAAACACTTTGTGAATATTTTTTAATATTTTAGGGTTAACATCTTTGTGTGGTTGTGGCTAAGATCGTCAATCTAACGGAAAAAGAAAGAGATTATTCTCTCCAAGATTACTTCGATAGAGCTGTGTGGAAGCTGTCATAGACAAAGTTGGAGTTTTTCTCATGTTCGGTTGTTCAAGGCTCAAGCAGCCAGTAGGGCTGAGTAAAGGCCGCTGCAAAACGAAATCTTGGAGTATCATGTTTGATTAACTATTTAATTAATCAAATGGATTGACTTAATCAATTATTAATTAATTATATTATGGTCAATTGTTATTAAACACTAATTATTGATGAATTATTTGATTGAATTTTGTGTCTGAATGGACCGTGCTAGGTTGGACCATTTAGTTAAAATCAATGAGAGATCTCTGCCTATAGCTGTTTAGTTATTTAAGAGTTGTCCCATTAGACGATTAACATACAGTGAAAACTCTAGACGGTAATGAGGATAGTAATCCTCTCATACTCACTCTTACGATGCTTGTCTCTCAAATTCTACAAGGTACATCATTCTTATCATTGTCAATTATTCTTTAATATAATAATATACTATAATTTGATCTATTTGATTCAATAAGATCTTTCAATTGGTATTAGAGCCAGATTTAGATACATATTATGGCTTTTGTGAAAAGCATATGAAATCACCATTTATATTTGTTTTATATGCGTGAGATGTGTTGTTACTATAATATGAAAGTTGGAAAATTATTTCTATGATTTAGACTTTGATATTAAATTTATTTGTTTCATTCTTTCTACGAGAACAATTTTATGGTCTTTTATAAAATTAATTTCGCTGTTATTTCATTACAAGATTTTATCTTAATTCTTATGAGATGACATTGATACTAATTATAAATTGTTTTAATTTTTGAATAAATTGAATATGTCAATATTAGATATGACTTACGGTTCATAATATCAGTGCCATGGAATATATTTGAGACATAAGTCTTCCTATGGTTATGTGTAGGGCTGTTTTCTTTTACATGTAATGTATATTCTTCATTATTAATTCAGTGGTGCCTTGATAATTATAAAATTTGATAGTGATTAAATTCATTATTGGCATCATTGTTAATTCTAAAATTTAGCAAATTTCATCTATTAAAAGGCTAAACATGGCTGATTCAGTAGCATAAAAATCACTGATATCCAATAAATATTTTCAGCATGATATAAAGGAAATATATTTTATTTCATGGTATATTAATTTAAAATATTTATTTTATTTTGAAATAAAATCATGATTTAAGTCATATAAAAAATTTCCTTATATAATCAACACAAGAATATTTTATTGTTTTATTTAAATATTCTTGAGTTTTGAAATTTAAATTTATTTATTTTGAAATTTATATGTAATGTGATGTGATATGAGAATCGAAAAAAATATAAATAATATATTCTAAAATTTGTGCCTAAATATTTTGTGTGAAAATATGTCTGTAGCATTAACACAAATAATTTTTATTGTAAAATTATTTAGACTCAATTTTATAGATTCTCTCCTCAAATATGACGAAATTAATTAATTAAAAAAAAATCTTGTTATGTCCAGGTTTGGACTCTTTTAACTTTACAATGATAAATAAAGTTCAAATTCTGTATTTATATAATTGGCAATTTGTGTTTCAAATTATTCTTGTATTGTATCAGTTTATTATCATTTTTAAAGTTTGTTTTAATATAATGATTTACGATTGGTTTATGAGCTTTTGAGATGATACTACAAAAATTATCCAAATTGACTGATTTTATTTGTAAAGATGAATGTCACATGCTTTGAGGTTAGTAATAATTTATTCTTGAATCTCTTATGATCTATTATATATTTACTTTTAAGAAGAAATTTGTTTCTCATATTATCTAATCCTTTAAAAATGATAAAAATGTGCATCTATAAATAATAAAAAAATATATTTTTTCAGAATACTTTAAAATTAAAACTCTTTATTTATTTTAATAAATTGATTTATTGTTATACGCTCAAATAAATATATGAATAAAAATCTAGTTTTATGAATATATTTGAAATCATATTATTTTGATAGTTTTATTCTGCATAATTAAGTAATATCTCTTAATTTGTATAATCGTAATTTCATCTACCGTAGATACAATTATACAAAATTTTCTATATTGAATAAAATATCATTCTTAATTTATATGATTGTAACTCACCTATCGTGAGTACAATTGTATAAATTTTGTTTAATAAAATAATGAAATTAATTTTAATTAAAATAAATATTATATTAATAATAGTTATATCATATCGGTGTGGCATTATTATTATTATAATTTTTTGTACAATGTACTTGTGATTTATGATTATGTAAATTATGGTTAGAATATCTTATCGGTATTAGAATTTTTTGTGACATAATATTTGTACATTGTTATATATTTTACTTAATATTGTTGAAAATATTATTTAATAAATAAGAAATAATTTTAAAGAAATATAATACTTTATGAAATTCAATCATTTATTTTTAATATTTTTTTTTATTAAAATAGTTTTCAATTCTCTTTGTATTATGTAATTGATGGACATACCCTATCGGTGTGACGTTCATTGACATGATCATTCTGTGATAGAGAAGAAAAAAAATTAAATATTTTTTAAAAATATTTTTAAACTCTTGAATTAATAATTCAATTATTAGACTCTATCAAATCGGAGAATTTAACATGTCAATTGTATAAAAATGAGAATCAAATATTATTTCATAAATATAATATTATTTTATAGAGACTTATATTGAGGATATTATAGTATTATGTTATTGATGTAAATTTATGACTGCTTGTGTTATATCCTCAATATTAATTACATTAAAGTCTTGTATTTTTCCGCTGCGTATAACATATAATTTTTCTCAAATGCGTGTAGTTATCATTGTAGAATTTGAGTTTTGAGTGAGTTATTAAAATGTTATATATAATCCTATATTCTATTTAAAATTATATGGATTTGATATCACTCAAATGATGATAAATATTTTATATAACTATCATGTTAAATATGTAATTCATTGTTTTAGAAAGATTAAATTTGATTTTGAAAGATCAGATTTGATTAGAAAGATTAGATTAGATATTTTTGGGCTTTTATAGTTTGAGCTTTAGCTTGAGATGCAAGTTAACCTAAATCTATAAATAGTGAGGAACCCTTATCATTGTAATAATCAAGTTTGATAATTCACAGTTTGCAGTTGCAAGTGAATATTGAAAGTTTCCACAGTTTGTGGGCAGAAATAATTCTGCAGTTTTTCATCTTCTTCTCCAATGCTACTATTTCTCTTTTCTCTTTCTTTCTTTCTCAATTTTTCTTTTCGTTGCCATTACGTGTGATTGTTAACAATCTTGAGATTAAGATTGAATAGGAATTCTCAAAAGGTTTTGGGTTAATTCCAACATCTGGTATCTAGAGCTCCGGTTGCGATTCAAAGAAGAAAAATCGTAATGGCGATGAATCATTTGAACGGGCACTTTCTGGCGAGCCTTCCGATTCTCAAGAAATATATTTATGAGAATTGGTGCAAGCAGATTAAGGTGGTTTTCTGTTATCAAGATCTTTGGGATCTTTTGAAGGAAGGAGTAGCACCACTTGCAGAAAACGCGATGGATCAAGAAAAGGATGCACACAAAGAATTGAAGAAGAAAGATTATAAATCTCTCTTTATAATCCATCAGTGTGTCGATCCTGATAACTTTGAAAAGGTTAGTAATGTAGTGTCAGCAAAGGAAGCGTGAGAGATTCTTGAAAAGTCGTTTGGAGGCGCAGAGAAAGTGAAAGAGGTGAGGTTACAAACTCACAAGAGAACCTATGAGTTGCTTCAGATGGAAGACAATGAAAGTATAACAGATTTCTTCACCAGAGTTACAAAGCTGGTGAATCAAATCAAGGTATGTGGAGAGGTGTTGGCACCAAGATCAGTTGTTGCAAAGATCTTGAGGTCATTGGCTCCAAAGTTCGACCACGTGGTAGTAGCCATAGAAGAGTCGAAAAACTTGTCAGTATTGACGAAGGAAGAGCTTCAAGGGACATTTGAGTCTCATGAACAAAGGATGGCTGAAAGAGCTGCAAGAAAGTAAAAGAGTGATATGGCTTTACAGGCGCGGTCAGAAAAGGAAAGGAAAGGCAAAGGAAGCTGGAATGGCAACAAAGGTAGAGGAGGCTACAACAATTCGACTGGTCGAAATCAGCATGAAGGAAACTGGTCGAATCAGAGAAAACCCTGGAACCAAGGCAACCAAAGAGGTGGTACTGCAAGTAGAGGAAGAGGTGGTGGTCGAAATCCTGACAAGAGTCACATTCAATGTTTCAATTGTCAGAGGTATGATCACTATTTTAGTGATTGTCCAGAAAAGAAGAAGAATCAAGAAACTGATACAAAGCTAGCGAAACATGAAGAAAAAGAGATGTTGCTGATGGTCACAACAAGAGACGAAGAGAGATTCCAGGACCAGTAGTACTTGGACTTAGGATGCTCATCACACATGACTAGAAGTAAAGATTGGTTTGTCAACATGAATCCCTCGTCAAAGAACACGGTGAGGTTTGTAAATAACAACACTCTAGCAGCTGAAGGTGTTGGTGATGTTCTGATTATGAGGAAAGATGGCAAGAGGTCTATAATTTCCAATGTGTTTTATAAACCAAGCATGAAGAGTAATTTACTTAGTATGGGGAAGTTGGTCGAAAAGAACTACAAGGTGTCGATCAAAGACAAGATGGTGAGAATTCTCGACGCAGGTGGTAGGTTGATCTTGAAGGCTCCAATGTCTCAAAATAGGACCTTCAAGATTGAAGTCAATGTGATGGAGCACAAGTGCCTAGCAACTGTAGCCAGGAGAGATGAGTGGTTATGGCATTTTCGACTAGGCCATCTCAACTTCAATGACATCAGAGAGCTAAAAAGAATAAATATGGCTTCAGGATTACCTGAAATCGACATTCTAAGTGAAGTCTGTGAAGAGTGTGTTCAGTCAAAACAACACAAGAATAGTGTTGTACCCCAAATTTTACCCTTATTTTTTTTTGCTAGTTGATGTTTTTTTATTTATTTTTCTCTATATTTTAATTTAGTATTTATTTTTAGTGTTTTATTTGTTTTTATTTTAACCTAATTGCAATATGGCTCATTCTTTTTTATTTTATTTATATTTTATTGTCCTTTTTTTTATTATTAATTTAAAATTAATCTCAATTTAGTTTAATTTAAAAAAAAAATGGTTTCATTAATTAGATTAATTATTAATTTAGTTTTTTTACTAATTTAAATTAGGTTTTTAATTAGTTTTACTTTTATTATTGTTATTAGTCATATTATAATATAATTTAAAAGAAAGAAAAAGGTTTTTCCTTTTCAATTTTTTATTCTGATATGTCCACCGTGTCTAAATCATGTTTCAATTGGAAGAATTCATTAACCATTAGCCAATGAGGACCAAGTGTTTGCTTTGACTTTTCAACCCAATTCATCAGCCAAAGGAGCAGCGACATGTGGCACTAAAAAAAAAACAAAAACGACCAAAATATGCTCTTCTCCCTCATTCATGGTCACGAGTTTCAGATGAAAATCCAAACACCATGCGAACCAATTCACCCAAAATCGTTTCACCCAATCCCTTGGCGCGCTCTCCTATTTTGAATTCATCCAAAACATTGCCCATTTGAGCTTCCAAGTCTTGGTTCATCAAAAGCGTCTTTGAGGCGTTACCGTTTTCATCTTACCTCTGTTGCACCTCTGCATCCTCTGCGAGATTGTCATGGCATTGTCCCTATCAGCTTCCTTTTCTATTGCTTGTTTATTTGACATCAGGAGTGTATTTCAGAAGCAATGCTCAATTTAACATTTGACTCTGCAATCTCTGAGCATTGGAACTGCAAGGAGCGTTGGTTCCCCAAGGTTACAACATTTGATTTCAAATCTCAAAACCCTAGCCACTGAGTTTTGGCTCATTGGATGGATTCAACCCGGCCCATTAAGATAGCCTATATAAGGAGCTCAATTCCAACACTTGGACATTAACATTTTTTCCTCACAAAAACACTCATAGAGATTTTGAGTTCTTCGAGACTTGCTTTGGAGGGCTTTGGTCAGTTCAGAAAGAAGGCATTCAGTTCATTGGAAGGTGCAGTGGACATTTGGTAACCATCTCTTTTCCCTTTCATGTTCATGCTCATCAAATAATCATTATGTTTTGTGCATTGTTTTGTTCTTTGCATTATAACTTGTTGACATGTGTTCAAGTATACAACTGGTATGTTTCGGTTTTGTTTAGATTGAATTGGTTGCATTTCTTTTGGCTTAAGTCCTTACTCCAACCCCATATTTGCAATGCTTCATTTTTTTTGTTCGAATTTGTGTATGCCTGAGAGGAGATGATATCCATATGCTGAAAATGAATGTTGAGTATGTATTTGCTCACTGGTGTGAATCTCTTTCAAAGCATGTTTATCTTATTTATATCAGTTTCTGGTATATGGTATGCGTGCTCACTACCATTGGTGTGGTTTGTGACTAGTTACAAACTTGAATCCATGTGTAGGTTTGCCTTCCTTGTTTAAAGCTTATTCTGTCCATGTATTATTGCTATCAGTATGCTATTTGTATGCAAGTTTATAAGTGTTGATTACTGATCTGTTGCTCTACCCTTAATTTTGGTTGATATTGATTGCTAAATCCTTTGTTTTATCTTCCTTAGAACCATATGTTCATTATCAAAGAACCACATACAGAGCCATCCCTAAGATCACTTTGCATTATCCTGAACCCTTGCCTTAAGTCACACACCCACACTTCAGTTGGAGGCATGTCTTCATGCTGCAAGTCTATATTAGTCTGCATCTGACTCATTGTTTAACTTTCTCTTGATATTTGCTTTTGAATGGATCTGTGACTATACAATCTCTGGTGCACCTGTTGAATTGATGTGTCTTTGGTTTGAAAGTCTTTGCATTTGTTCAAACATGATCCATTTTGTTTTCTTCTTAACTTGCTCATATGCCCATATCAGTTTAATTGGCTTTGGATGTGTTTTGAACTAAGTTTTCGTTGCTAAGCATTTGATTTGGTAACTAAAGTTTTTAAACTGACTATGAACCTTTGCTAATCTATACTTTATCTTTATCCAAGTTGGCCTAGGTTTTGACATTCTCTTTTCTTAAAATCAATTTGAATCACTGAGCTGCTGGTCCCTTGAACTTTTGCATACCTGGTTTGCTTGTGTGGCAATATTTTGTGATCTTGATCTGTGTGTATGAGGTATTTTTATGACTGTTATCCAGTTTGGAACTTGAAGTAGATAGAGCATACATCATCCTTTTTTTTTTCTTGTTAAAAAATCTGAATGTCTTAGGATACGCACGAATTCATGTAGTTTGGTCTTAGTGAACATTTGTTTTCATTTATGAACTTGCTCTTTATAGTTAATCTTCACATTGACCTGGTTTCAGTTTTAAGTTTTTATCAAATCTTCTTTGTAATCTGTAACTTGAGAGGGTTAAGACCTGGCTTTTTGGATTGAGGATTGATCATCTGTTGTTATTCCACTTTGTTTATGTTGTTTGCTTGGTAATTGCTCAAAATGTCTTAGCTTAATGTTTGATATGCGTGGAGTTTCTTTTGGTTTTATTTAGATAATTCGTTTCTGTTTCATTGAGTCAGGGCAAGGTTATGTGGTTATTTTGAAATCAGGGCCATAAGTTGCTATCATTAATTCATGTGCTTGCCTTCACATCTTTGATTTGCTTCCATTGATTCACACTCTTCTTTGCAGTATGTGTGTATATTGTATGATAAGTCTTAGTTTAATTGGAAGACACCATAATAATCCTCATGTTTTGCTAATTGATCTAGAGTTTCACTTTGTAAATTTGGTTGGTTTTTTATTGAATTATGAGTGGTTGAATTTGGCTGGGCAAGCGAGAGTTTGGAGTTAATGGGCAAGGATGGCACGCGTGTTTGGTTTGTTTGGAATTCATTGACTTGTTTGCCTTATATGTTTTTGGAAGCGTATAATTCATGGATGAGAGCGTAGTACCGCTGGTCCATGAAGGGAGTTATAAGTATTTGCAAGCAAGGGGACTGGGGTTCGATCCCCACGCCCAACCTTTTTTTTCCTTTTGTCTGATTTTCGCTTGTTTTATATATATTTGTGTTTATATCTTCTATTCACCACGCGCACGCAGCTCAGTGGCCTTTGTTTGGTGTTGTTGATTCAGAGAGCGTGGGTTCAATCCCCATGGCTGCCACTTCTTTTTATTACTTATTTATTTTACTATTTTAACTTTATACTTAATTTTCAAAATATCTTAACTCATTCATTTTTAATCCTTTCTATCCCATTCTTTTTACTATATTTCTCTAATTAAATCTACTTTCTACATATAAAAAGAAAATGACAAAAATATATTATTTTAAAGACCTTTATGCATGTTTGGTTTATAAATGCTTATTAAGTCTTTATTATTGAATCTTGCCATTTTATCTTTATTCATAATGTTTGATCTTTGTCTCATGTATGTTTCTAAACTTTGTATTGACATCTTGATCTTGTTTCCTCTCATTATTATACTCATGTCTTTTTATAATCATCATATGTGTTTAATACCTTGTTTTTTTATCAACTGTTATTTCCCCCCCACTCCAAAGGAAGGAGAAATATGTTGAATCCTAAGTCATTGACCTCCCACCCTAACCTAAGTGACCTCTTAGAAGAAACTTTATTTTCTTGGCCTCATCAGAGCCATAGAAATCACAACTAGCTTTAGGAGAGAGTTCTTAAACTCTTAGTGATATTCATCCTAATGAACTATCACTTTCCCTACTGACTAAAACATAACATAGGTCCATTACAACTAGATTTAGAGAGTTCTTAAACTCTACAATCAGTTTGTACTCATTTCCCCTCTGAATATTGACCATAGTCAATCGTTCAGTAGAAGTAGAACTACGCATACTCTGATTCTACACCCGAGGATACGTAGGCGTAAGGTGCGATGCCTTATCGAGTATACTTAGATACTAACCCCTAGGGTTTTCAACCTTTAGCATAGAACCCTTAGCAAACATAATATAACATTAAAACAAGAGGTTCCCGTAGAGTACTACGGACGTTTAGGGTGCTAATACCTTCCCTAGGCATAACCAACCCCCGAACCTTAGATCTCCCCCTTTAGGTTTTTTTAGCGATCTTGAACCTTTCCTTTGGATAAATCAAAGTCGGTTGTAAAAGAAAATGATGCAAGTTAATTAATAGCTTGTTATCCGATTTTCACCGCAACAAATAGATTTAGCAAGGATGCAGGAAGGAAGTCAAAGGTAATTCTGGAATTCATATACTCTGATGTATGTGGTCCAATCTAGGTGGATTCGATTGGTGGCAACAGATACTTTGTCATGTTCATAGATGATTACAGTCGAAAGCTGTGGACTTATCTCATCAAGAAGAAAAGTGATGTGATCGAGGTATTTTCCAAATTCAAATCTATGGTTGAAAAACAGAGTGGTCGAAAGCTGAAAATTCTGAGGACTGATGGTGGTGGAGAGTATGTGTCGAAAGTGTTTGATGCATTATGTGAGAAAGAAGGGATTGTGCATGAGGTGGTGCCACCCTACACTCCACAGCAAAATGGAATTGCAGAAAGAAATAACAGAACCATCATGAACATGGTGAGAAGTATGTTGAATGGAAAGCATCAACCCAAAGAATTATGGGGAGAAGCGGTTTCGACAACAACATATATTTTAAACAGATGTTTGCAGAAGAAGCTCGAAGGAATCACACCAGAAGAATGTTGGTCTGGTGTCAAGCCAAGCCTCAGTCACTTGAAGGTGTTTGGATCTATAGCACATAGACATGTGCCAGATCAGTTGAGAAGAAAACTTGATGACAAGTCGAATCAGATGATCTTGATAGGATATCATTCGACTGGAGGATACAAGTTGTTCGACCCAGTGAATAAGCAGGTAGTGATCAGCAGGGACGTGATCATAGATGAGCTTAAAGAATGGGATTGGACTAAGAATGTAAAGAAGGATTCAGTGAGAATATCTTGTGAAGAACCAACCACTAAAGTCAAAAGAGAAGTTTGATAGGAACAAGTCATAGATGAAGCAGGTCCAAGCAGACCTCGACGAACAAGACACATGCTTGCAAGGTTGCAAGAATGTGTAATTACATCAGATGATGTGGTTGATGAAGAGGGAGAGCTGGTACATTATGCTTTCTCCGCAGATGTCGAACCAGTCAATTCAACCGAGGCATTGAAAGATTCCAAGTGGGTGAAAGCAATGAATGAGGAGTTAGAGTCCATCAAAGTCAACAACACCTGGTCACTAGTTGAATTGCCTCAAGGCAAGAAGGAAATTGATGTGAAGTGGGTTTACAAGGTGAAGGTGAATCCTAGATGAGAAGTAACTCGACACAAGGTGAAACTTGTGGCGAAAGGATTTCTTTAGAAAGAAGGAATCGACTTCGACGAAGTGTTTGCACCTATTGCTAGGATCGAAACAATCAGGTTGGTTGTTGGTCTAGCAAATATGAACAATTGGCACACATATCAGATGGACATGAAATGTGAATTCCTTAATGTCGCACAACCAGCTGGGTATGTGAAACGAGGCAAAGAAGGAAAGGTGTACAGGCTGCATAAAGCCCTGTATGGACTCAAGCAAGCTCCAAGAGCTTGGAATAAGAAGATCGACAGCTTCTTAAGGAAGAAGGAATTTGTGAAATGTACGACTGAGCATGGAGTGTATGTAAGGAAAAGCAATAGTGAATTGCTTATTCTATGCCTTTATGTCGATGACCTGTTGATAACAGAAAGTTGCAAGAAGGAGATCAAAGATTTCAAACATGACCTAAGTGAGGAGTTTGAAATGTCAGACTTGGGAAATCTCTCATATTTCCTTGGCATAGAATTCTACAAGACTAGTAGAGGTTTGATGATGCACCAACTAAGACCAGATTGCAACTGTTTAAAGATTCAGATGAAGATGATGTCGACCCTACCCAATACAGAAGACTTATTAGGTCACTTCGATACCTTTGTCACACAAGGCATGACTTAGCATACAGTGTGGGTATGGTAAGTAGATTCATACAGAAGCCAAAGGTATCACACCTAGCAGCAATGAAGAGGATACTGAGGTATCTAAAAGGGACCCTCGACTATGACATTTTATTTCCTGCAGCTGATGAAGGAAAATAATGCAAGCTAATGGGATACACCGACTCTAGTTGGTGTAGTGATGCTGAGGATAGAAAATCCACAACTAGCTGTGTTTATGTTAGGTGGTGCACCAGTTGCTTGGAGTTCGAGAAAAGAGCCAGTAGTGGAATTGTCGTCATGCGAAGCAGAGTACAGAGTTGCTTCTCTTTGTGCATGTCAAGCAACTTGGATGGTGAACCTGGTCGAAGAGACCACAGGGAAGAGTCATGGAGCAATTACCATGAAGATCGACAACATGTCAACTATTAACTTGGCAAAGAATCCAATAACACATGGTCGAAGTAAGCACATTGAAATGAGGTTCCATTATCTTCGAGAGCAGGTAGCAAAGGGAAGATGAACTTGAAACACTGCAGAACTGAGAATCAGATTGCAGATATCATGACGAATGGAGTGTAGGTCGTAGTTTTCAGAAGACTAAGAGCCATGATGAATATAGACAGTTTAGACACAATGAATTAGGTGGTGTGTTAAATATGTAATTCATTATTTTAGAAAGATTAGATTTGATTTAGAAAGATCAGATTTGATTTAGAAAGATTAGATTAGATATTTTTGGGCTTTTATAGTTTGGGCTTTAGCTTGAGACGCAAGTTAACCTAAATCTATAAATAGGGAGGAACCCTTATCATTGTAAAAATCAAGTTTGATAATTCACAGTTTGCAGTTGCAAGTGAATATTGAAAGTTTTCACAGTTTGTGGGTAGAAAGAATTCTGCAGGTTTTCATCTTCTTCTCCAACGTTACTATTTCTCTTTTCTCTTTCTTTCTTTCTTTCTTTCTCAATTTTTCTTTTTGTTGCCATTGCGTGTGATTGTTAACAATCTTGAGATCAAGATTGAATAGAAATTCTCAAAAGGTTTTGGGTTAATTCCAACACATCATACTCTTTACATGTGAAATTATTTAAATAATGACATATTTTATTTACTTGCAAAATATGTGGTTAAGTTTGTAAAACACTAATGATGATATATTATATAACCTCTTATTTGTATAGTTTTGCACTAAAAATAAAATTAGTATCCCATTGTATGATCAAAGTATTTAATATTTTTGGGCTCTGATAAATCTTATTCTATTGGATCACTGGGAGTGCATGTGTACATAATTATATAATCTAAAATTTTATATTATTATTCTCATATTGTCATATATTTTGTGTGCATTATAAATATGACATATTCTAAGATTACTTCAAAAATATATAATAACTCTAAGAAGTCTTATTCTATTATAGTGAGGTATATATTATTCTCTTAATCTCAAGAAACAGTATAATTTGATGTTTAAGTCGATATTGAAAAGACACATAATTCTTTAGCATGCAATAATATTGTGTTATTCTATCTTCAATAGTTCATACTTGTCAAGTATAATATGAAAGTACAAGTAAATATCAATACTCCTATCGAGTATGATATTGTGTTATGAATGTACTTATGATCAAATGTAATAACTCTCGTAATATGGTATGCCTATATGTAATTACTATTCTTAGACCTTTGTGAATGTTCTATGACCTTTAATTTGAAAATTCATTAGTAAAATCACTGACCACGAATTTATACAGATGAATAAGGCTTATGATATTTTGGGTTAGTGAGAGTTTATCATTAGTATATTCATATGCTTGGACCATTCTTTAATAACTTATTTCTCTTAACTTAAATGTTACTCTAAATTCACCATTCTTTAAAATGTGAGTCTTTAACGTGTATGCTTTGTTTTCTCTATCGGATACAATTTCTGCAATATTGAAGCTTACTTCTCTTTTGATTGATTAATATTTTGACCATTATTGATATTCTAATATTAAAATTAATATAATTGATTATTATCATCCAAGTGGGCGATTGTTAGGTTAATTATTTAATTAATTAAATGGATTGACATAATTAATTATTAATTAATTATATTATGGTCAATTGTTACTAAACACTAATTATTGATGAATTATTTGATTAGATTTTGTGTATGAATGACCCGTGATGGGTTGGATCTTTCAATTAAGCCCAATGAGAGGTACCTTCCCTCAGCCGTTTAGTTATTTAAGTGTTGCCCCATTAGACGATTAGCATACAATAAAAACCCCAGACAGTAATGAGGATTATAATCCTCTCATACTCACTCTTCTAATGGTTGTCTCTCAAATCCTCCAAGGCATATTATTCTTATCATTGTTGATTATTATTTAATATAATAATATACTATAATTTTTATCTATTTTATTTAATTAGATCTTTCACATCATTCTTGAAGCTGGAAGATAGAAGTTGAAGTCGAGTAAAGATTTTCTAGAATTCAGTGTCAGTCGTTGTGTACAGTCAAAGAGGATTCATAATTAAGATCTTTATTTTCAGAGTTTCTGAAATAATAATTGCATTAAAAGAATTTATGTAATATTGTTAAAATCTTAATGGAAGAACAACAAATTTTTAATGTGCGACCATCGGAGAGTGGAGTAGGTGCCATACCTCAATTTTGTTCGGTTTTTTAGAATTTTTAGGTGGATATTTGTGTAATTTTATTGCATTATTATTTTATTTTAATTTTTTTAAAAGGTTGTTATATTGGTATTTCATTTAGTATTTATTTATTTTAATTTTCTCCATTTCTTTAAAATATAAAAAATATAAAATATGTGTTAAATTTATTTGATTTAATTTTAATTTTTATTGTTATCTTAACGATTAAGAAAAATCATGAAAGATATTTGTGATTTCGTAAATAAGTAACATTGTGATTTTTTTTATTATAGTTATCAATATTTGATTTTGTTTTTCTTTTTTATTTTAACCAAGTTTTTAGTATATATAGTAGAAGAAATTACACAAAAAAGACACACAAAAAATCACACAAAAGAAAGCCACTCAAAAAATCTCTCTCCCCCTCACGTGTTTTGACCATCCTCAAATCACCTTCATAAAATACCACACCATCACATTCATCCTTCATATTCACCAACACCCTTGATCACCATTAACAACATACACCCTCTCCTTCATACCATCAATTACTATTATCCACAATTAACCAAACCACTACACAACTTACATCACCACAACACCATCATCACATATCAACATAACTCAATCTTCACCATTAACAACACCATAAGCTTCACTCAATGTACATAACCAATAACAACAAATAATTTCTTCAGTAACAAAAACCTCTATTATGTTGGAATTAGCCCAAAACTTTGAGAATTTCGAATCAATCTTGATGAACAATATTCAATCACCCGATCGAAATCCCTTGTTATTCACTCTTCACTCATGTGAATCAATCACACCTTGATTGCAAGAATGATTCTGCGCAGTAATTGTTAATGAAAAAAGAAAGAAAATTGAATAAGAAAGAAGATTAGGGTTTGACTAAGATTGGGAAAGAAGAAGATGATTTCAACAGAGTTTCTCTCTGCCCACAAACTGAGGAAATCTTATTAATTTTGCAACTACAAGTGATTACAAGAGTATTATACTTCTTTTCCAAAATAGGGGTTACTCCCTCTATTTATAATTGAGCTAGCTTACCCCATAAGCTAAAGCCCAAAATACCTATTTTGATCTAAGTCGAAATCATGTGTCAAGCAACCTGCTTCGACACTTAGACATCTAATGTTACTCAACACACACTACAAGTTTCGACACATCCTTGTTTCCGTCGAGCACTACCTTCTTCACACAAGGAATTACAATCTCAACACACCACCTAATTCATTGTGTATAAGCTGTCTATATTCATCATAGATCTTAGCTTCTTGAACACTTCGACTTACACTTTTTTTGTCATGATATCTGCAATTTGATTCTCAGTACTGTACTGTTCCAAGCTCATCTTCCCTTCTTCTACCTGCTCTCGAAGATAGTGGAACCGCATTTCGATGTGCTTGCTTCATCCATGTGCTATTGGATTCTTCGCCAGATTGATAACAGACATGATGTCGATCTACATAGTAATTGCCCCATGATTCTTCCCTGTAATCTCTTCGACTAGATTCACCATCCACATTGCTTAGCATGCACAGAGAGAAGCAGCTATATATTCTGCTTCGCACGGCGACAATGCCACTACTGGCTCCTTTCTCGAACTCCAAGCAACTGGTGCACCGCCTAGCATAAACACATAGCCAGCTGTGGGTTCTTTTATCCTCAGCATCACTACATCAACTTGATTCAATGTATCCTACTAACATTCATTCTTTTCCTTCATCAGCTGCAGGAAATAAAATGTTGTAGTCAAGAGTTCCTTTCAAATATGTTAGTATCCTTTTCGTCACTGATAGGTGTGATGCATTTGGCTTCTGCATGAATCTACTCACCATACCTACATTGTATGCTAGATCAGGCCTTGTGTGACAAAGGTATTGAAGGGATTCAAGGAGTCTTCTGTACTACATTGGATCGACATCATCGTCGAATGTGTATTTCGACAGTTGCATTTTAGGCTCATCTGGCATTGAAGTTGGGTTGCAATCTTGCATCTCAAATCTCTTGATAATTTCGCCTGCATATCTTCTTTGATGCATCATCAAACCTCTACTACTCTTTTAGAATTCAATGTCAAGGAAATATGAGAGATTTCCCAAGTCTAACATTTCAAACTCCTCTCTTAGGTCATGTTTGAAATCTTTGATCTCCTTCTTGCAACTTCCTGTTTTCAGCAGGTCATCGACATAGAGACATAGTATAAGCAATTCAATATTGCTTCTCCTTACGTATACTCCATGCTCAGTTGTACACTTCACAAATTCTTTCTCCCTTAGAAAGCTATCTATCTTCTTATTCCAAGCTCTTTGAGCCTGCTTAAGTCCATACAGGGCTCTATGCAGTCTGTACACCTTTCTTTCTTTACATTGTTTCACAAGTTGTGCAACATAAACTTCTTCATCTAAGGGGCTATTTAGAAATTCACATTTCGCATCCATCTAACACATGTACCATTTTTCATGTTTGCTAGACCAACAATCAACTTGATTGTTTCGATTCTAGCAACTGGTGCAAAGACTTCGCTGAAATCAATTCCTCTTTTCTAAAGAAATCTTTTTGCTACAAGTATTGCCTTGTGTCGAGTTACTTCTCCTTTAGGATTCAGGTTCACCTTGTATACCCACTTCATATCAATTGCCTTCATAACTTAAGGAAATTTGACAAGTGACCAAGTGTTGTTGACTTCGATAGACTCTAGTTCCTCATTCAATGCTTTCACCCCCTTCGAATCTTTCAGTGCCTCGGCTGCATTGACTGGTTTGACATCTGCATAGAAAGCATAATGTATTAACTCACCTTCTTCATTGACCACATCATCTTATGTGATCACACGTTCTTGCAACCTTGCATGCATGTGTCTTGCTCATTGAGGTCTGCTTGGGCCTGCTTCACCTCTGACTTCTTTTTGTAAAACTTCTCTTTCGACTTCCCTAGCTGGTTCTTCACATAAGATTCTCACTGAATCCTTCTTAACATTCTCAATCCAGTCCCATTTCTTAAGCTCATCTATTATCATGTCCCTACTTATCACTGCTTGCTTGCTCAATGGGTCAAACAACTTGTATCCTTCAGTCGAATGATATCCTATCAAGATCATTTGACTCAACTTGTCATCAAACTTTTTTCTCAACTGATCCGGCACATGTCTATGTGCTATAGATCTAAACACCTTCAGATGACTTAGGGTAGGCTTGACACCAGACCAACATTATCCTGGCGTGATTCCTTCTAGCTTCTTTTTCGGACATCTATTCAAGATGTATGTTGCAGTCGACACAGTTTCTCCCCATAATTCGTTGGGTAGATGGTTGCCTCTCAACATACTTCTCACCATATTCATGAAGGTTCTATTCTTCCTTTCTCCAGTTCCATTATGTTGTGGAGTGTAGGGTGGCACCACCTCATGTGCAATCCATTCTTTCTCATATAATGCATTGAAATATTTTGATACATACTCTCCACCACCATCAGTTCTCATAATCTTTAGCTTTTGACCACTTTGTCTTTCGCCATAGATTTAAACTTGGAAAATGCCTCGATCACTTCACTTTTCTTCTTGATCAGGTAAGTCCACGGTTTTTGACTAAAATAATCTATGAATGTGACAAAGTATCTATTACCTCCAATCGAATCCACCTGGATAGGTCCACACACATCAGAGTATATGACTTCAAGAACTACCTTCGACTTGCTTCCTGCATTCTTGCTGGAGTTTTTTTGTGTTGTTTTGCCTGAATAAATTCTTCACACACGTCACTTGGAATGTCAATTTCTGGTAATCCTGAAATCATATTTCTTCTCTTCAAATCTCTGATGTATTTGAAATTGAGATAGCCAAGTCTATAATGCCATATGCCCATATCCATTCATCTCTGCTGGCTACAGTTGCAAGGCACTTGTGCTCCATCATATTAAGTTCAATCTTGAAGGTTCTATTCTAAGACATCGGTGCCTTCAATATTAACCTACCACTTGAGTCGAGAACTTTCATCATCTTGTCTTCAATCACACTTTGTAGTTCTTTTCTACCAACTGCCCTATACTGAGAAAATTGCTCTTCATGCATGGTTTGTACAACACATTGGAAATTATTGACCTTTTACCATCTTTCCTCATAATCAGAACATCACCAATACCTTCAGCTGCTAGAGTATTGTCATTTGCAAATTTCACCATGTTCTACCTTGAGGGCTTTAAGTTGACAAACCAATCCTTCCTTCCAGATATATCTGATGAACATCCCGAGTCCAAGTACCATTGGTCCTTGAATCTCTCTTCATCTCTCGTTGTAACCATCAGCAACATCTCTTCTTCTTCATGTTTTTCCAACTTCGCATCAGCTTCTTGATTCTTCTGTTTTTTAGGGCAATCACTAAAATAGTGACCATACTTATGACAATTGTAACACTAAATGAGACTTTTGTCATGTTTTCGACCACTATCTCTTCCTCTACCTGCAACACCACCTCTTTGGTTGCCTTGGTTCCAGGGTTTTTCACTGATTCAACCAGTTTCCTTCTTGATAATTTAGATTAGTCGAATTGTTGTAGCCTCCCTTACCATTGTTGTTATTCCAACTTCCTTTGACTTTCTTTTCTTTTGCTGATTACGCCTGCAAAGCCACGTCACTCTTCAACTTTCCTGCAGCTCTTTCAACCATTCTTTGTTCATGAGATTCAAGCGTCCCCTGAAGCTCTTCCTTTGTCAATGTTGATAAGTCTTTCGACTCTTTTATCGCCATTACCACGTGGTCGAA
This sequence comes from Lathyrus tuberosus, assembly GCA_022829125.1. NCBI lineage: Eukaryota > Viridiplantae > Streptophyta > Magnoliopsida > Fabales > Fabaceae > Lathyrus > Lathyrus tuberosus. The sequence goes on from JALAZF010000446.1 coordinate 2,779,498, forward strand.
TTTTGGAGCCAATGACCTCAAGATATTTGCAACAAATGGTCTTAATGTCAACACTTATCAACATACTTTGATTTGATGCACCAATTTAGTAACCCTAGTGAAAAAAATCAGTTATGCTTTCACTTTCTTCCTCTAAAGCAATTCATACGTCCTTTTGTGAGTTTGTAACCTCACCTCTTTCACTTTCTCTGCGCCTTCAACCGATTTCTCCAAGATTTCCCGTGATTCTTTTGCTAATTCTACATCGCTGGCCTTTTTGAAATTGTATGGATTAACAGAATGATGAATTATAAAGCAAGCCTTATAATCTTTCGTCTTCAATTCTTTGTATGCAATCATTTCTTGATCTGACGCATTTTTTGCAAGTGGTGTTACTCATTCCTTCATAAGATCCCAGAGATCTTGATAACAGAAAACCACCTTCATCTGTTTACACCAATTCTCATAATTATTGTTCTTGAGAATCGAAAAACTCACCGGAAAATGCTCGTTTGGATGATTCATCGCCATCGTGTTTTGCTTTCAAGAATCACAACCGGAGCTCTAAATACCAGATGTTGGAATTAACCCAAAATTTTGAGAATTTCGAATCAATCTTGATGAATACGATTCAATCAACTGATTAAAATCCGTTGTTCTTCACTCTTCACTCGAGTGAGTCAATCACATCTTGATTACAAGAATGATTCTGCGTAGCAATTGTTAATGGAAGAAGAAAGAAAATTGAATTAGAAAGAAGATTAGGATTTGACTAAGATTGGGAAAGAAGAAGATGATTTCTACAGAGTCTCTCTTTACCCACAAACTATGGAAATTTATTAATTTTGCAACTACAAGTGTTTACAAGATTATTCTACTTCTCTTCCAAAATAGGGGTTACATTCTCTATTATAATTGAGCTAGCTTACTCCCTAAGCTAAAGTCCAAAATATACTAAAGCCCAAAATACTATTTTGGTCTAAGTTGAAATCATGTGTCAAGCAACCTACTTCGATACTTCGACATCTAATGCTACTTGACACACACTACAAGTTTTGATACATCCTTGTTTCTATCGAGCACTACCTGCTTTGACATAAGGAATTACAATCTCAACGCATTAAACCATAATCAATCCAATAACTCACTTCATTCACCATCCATAAACAACAACACCACACAACAACATTAACAACAAATTTCCATCACAACATCAAACAACAACACCACACAACAACAAATATAATAACAAATTTCAATCACAACATCATACAACACAAAATCGAATCCACAAAATAATAAGGAAGAAGCTGTCGTCGAACGAAGCTGCTACAACCACTATTCCGATGACCATCCCACAGTGACCACGAATCCACCATTCATACCGACTGTTCCCAACTCCGATCGCATCATCCCCGTAAAGTCGACTGCGCCTCCTCCACTATCACGTTTCTGTCGTTGCCACCCACGTTTCTGATTCAATAGTTTTTTATTGTTTTGCTTTGTGATTCGATTTTGTCACTTGATATTGAGTTGTTGTTGTGTTGTGATTTATTATGAGAGAAGAAATATGGTGGAGGTAGGAGAAAGGGTTTGATTTTGGTAGGGAAGAGGATGAATAAGGAAAAGGTGATAAGACACTCTCCTTTTTATTTTCTTTTCTTTGTTTTATATTTTGGTCATTTATGTTTATTTTTATTTAATAATAAAAATAGCCACGTGTCACGTTTTTGTTGGTTGGATTTTAAATGATGGACTGGATCCTGTAAAGGGTCTATGTTAAAATTACTATGTTTGTGCGTTTTAATGGCCACGTGATGACGATCAGGAGGCCAAATTTTCATCATTTCACAAGGTACATATGGATCATCTGACCTTCATCAGATGGTCAGGAGAGCCTGATACCATTTCCTTTGTTTTATTTCCTTTTTTTATTATTTTCACTTTTGTTTATTGGGCCTTTCCTTGGGCCCCTTATTTGTTATATTCGCAATCTCCCCCTCCCCCCCCCCCCACCCCCATTTAGGCTTGCACCCCGTTGCTTTAATTTTTAATTCTTGATTTTTTTTCATTAATTATTGGTTTTAATTTGATTAATTATTATTATTATTAACATGAATATTAAATAATCGTAAACTCCATTTTTATTTTTAACACGAAATTAACATTATTTAAAATCATACTATCTTCACCACTTGAATCAAAAATCTTTTTCGCAATAAAATTAGATGAAAAAGGATCTATTGGATGTATATCCCTGTGGTCCCCTGAGTATTTAGATACAAGTCGTATAACTTATCTTTCGAGTACTCGTCTTCCTTTCAAACCCTGTTCTCTATAAAATCAGATGAAAAGGATCTACTGGATGTATATACCTGTGGTCCCCGAGAATTTGGATACAAGTCATATAGTTTTCCTTTCAAATACTCGTCTTCCTTTCACACTCTTTTCGCAATATAATCGAATGAAAATGATCTATTGGATGATATTCCTATGGTCCCCGAGTATTTTGATACAAATCGCATAGCTTGCCTTTTGGATACTCGTCTTCTATCTAAAAACAATCTAAACCCATCAAACCTAATTTTCTCCCAAGTGTGACTAAGAAAAAATTTTCATAAATGAACGATGTTTTATCCATTGTGAGTGATGCGACGAACAAGCAAACGCTTCATTCCACCCATGTGCGATTAGCAAACAACGTTTAACCACTCAAATGCAACCTAAACATTGTTCACTAAAATCAACCAACAAACAAACATTTGTTTACCAGAACTACGTAGCTATGAGTTCTCCATCACACCTGGGGATACGTAGCTGAAAGATTCAACATCTTTTCAAACACCCTAATAAAAAACTAATTCCCCCATTTATTTCTATTTGTAAATATGTTGTAATAACAAGAAGAAATCAACAAATCTTTAAATCTAACACTCACATTCACAAAACTAACTAAATGTTTCCCATTGAGTACAGCGAATGTGTGGGGTGCTAATACCTTCATCGCGCATAACCAACTCTCAAACCTGAATTTGGTTGTGACGACCATATTTGTTCTTCAATGGTGAGTCTTGTCGATTTCGAGCGTTTATTCAATCGGGTAATTTTTGTGTTGCAAGAGCTGGCATATCTATTGAGGATTTTTGAGAGTCAAGCCTAATTTAATTAGCTTTGCAAGGAGTATTAGCATTGTTTATTTTTATTTCTTCTAACACCTTTATTTTTATGTATGTGACTTGGGTGTGTTGTAGGTCCGGTTTATAATCACTTTTACTTTGAGTGAGACTTTACTCCTGAGTTTGAGAAAAACCTTAAATTGGTGGTTGTGTAATGTTTGCCTTCGAGATGTATGTCTCGGTTGGTTGGTGAAAAGACCCCATCTAGAGTAGATCCTCTTGGAGATATTGTTGTCTAACGAGTATTCGTTATGGCAACAATATTTTCAAAAAGAATCAATGACTCTAGGGACTTTTTGTCTAGAACCATAAACTTGTTATTAGGACCAATGGTTATGTACTATTGGCCTTCGAGATGTATGTCTCGCTTGGTTGGCATAAAAATCTCACTTGGAATAGATACTTTTAAGGGTATCATTGTCTAATGAGTATTCCTTATGGCGGAGATATTTTTAAATAGGATCCATGACTTTGAGAACCATGTCTAGAACCTTGGAGTTAATGGTTGTGTAATGTTAGCCTTCGAGATGTATGCCTCACTTGGTTGACGTGAAAACCTCGCCTAGAATAGATCATCTTGAGGATTTTGTTATCTAATGAGTATTTGTTATGGCAGAAATATTCTCAAATAGGATTCATGACTCTAGGATAAAACCCTAGAGCCTACCCGTGTGGGGATTACTAGTTAGATAGCACTTAAAATCTTTCTACCGTGAGAAATCATACCTGAATTGTTCAAAACCAGTTCGCCCATAAACCCAAAATACATACACGACATTGCATTTTCATAAAAATATTTTATCATATCAGAAACGAAAGCTCATGATTATGCATTCATCATCATACATGCACATTTTACCACACAAAAAAAAACTCATCCCACCTTTTGTCTGTAACTACCAAGTTGATTCCCCTGGCACTCGCTTGTAATAATAATATTTTAATATTTTTATTATTAATTTTAAATATTAATACGTTGTTGTATGTTTTATTTAACTTAATAGAAATTAGAGACATTTTAGAGTTGAAAGAATATATATTTTTATTTAAAATTAGAGGGAAATAGGTGTTTTAAGTAAAAAGGTGGGGTGTGGTGAGAATTAGAGAAATAATAGAATTAATATTTTAATTGAGTTATTAGGATAATTAGATAATAATTATTTTAATTAATTTAGAGTATTATTTGAATTAAAAAATAAATAATAGTAATAGAGGTTTATTGGGGGTGTTAGAGGAGTTAGGGATGAGAGAAGTAAAAAATAGATTTTAGGTTAAATAAATAAGTAAAGTAAGGATTAGAAGGGGGGGTTGTGAAAATTGAGGAATTATTAAAAGAGGCAGATAGAGGCGGACTTAGGAGAAATCTTGGAGAGTAAGAAAAAATCCCAAAGAGGCTAGAAGTTTTCATCGATTTGCAAATTCGAGGTAAGGGGAAGAATTATTCATATATGGATGGTTAAACATAGGGATCGTGAGGGGTCACTATCCTCTTGTCTTATCCCTTTTCACTGTAATCTGTAATTGATGTTTTGTTTGTGGCCAAAGGGAGTTTGGGCAAAACTCCTTTGAGGAGATTGATTGATCATGTTTGTATTCTCGAATATGATATGCATTCTCATCGATATGTCTTGATGTATTGTTTAACCTTGTTGATAACCTTGTCGACAACCTTGTCGATGCCTTGTTGATATTATTTCCATGTTTGTGTATGGTGGTTGGCTATGAGTTATAGATCTATTCAATAGGGCGAGAGTTAGAATTTTTAATTTTCAATTGCTATGTTTATCAATATGTTTTTAGGGCGGTGGGAACTCAAATTGGCGAAATATGCGAGTTTTAAAATATGTTTAATAGGGAGAAAAGCGCAAAAAATAACAAAAAATCATAGGTAGGCATATGCGGGGATTAATCGTCTTATTCCATGCATAACTTGAGTTTCATAAGTCTGTTTAGGATGTCGTTAGTTTCATTAGAAAGAAAATTTAACGATATTTCAAACTAGAAATTTCATAATTTTATCGGGAGTATATAGCTTTTAGTGCTATTTTGAAGTCAGACCTTCTTTTTAAAGTTTATATACTCCCTCTATCCCAAAATAATTGTCGTATCTTATAAAATTATTTGTCCCAAAATAAGTGTCGCTTTTAGTTTCCAATGCAATTCTAATGTTTATCTTCCAATTATACCCTTTAATTAACACTCTCAATTTATTATTCTCTCACTTTGCATTTATGATAATTTGAATACACCAATAGTAACTAAGGATAGTTTGGTAAAAATACTATTATCTCTCTTTCATTTATTACATTTTCTTAATTTGTGTGAAATAACCAACTATGACAATTATTTTGGGAATGAGGGAGTATGAACTATTGCGATATGACTGAACTGAAACAAATAGAGCTGGAGTTTTGTAACCCTGTTTGAAGTGCGGTTAAGTGCGTTTGAAAGAGGGTTTAAAGATATTTTAGACGGGAGAGTTTCATAATTTTATCACAAGTTTATAATATTTTGTGCTATTTTAATGTTAGATAATTTTAGAGTTATGTCTAGAGTTTTGGGAAACCTTTTAGCAATTTAAGGAATTAAACATAATTATAAATAACTTAAAATGGAGTTAGTGATATGTTTTAGAGTTATTTAAAATAATAGAGTTAAGTTGTTATGAGTTTAGAGTTGTTAACATGTCTAGTGTTGAATTTGAGTTCGGATATGTTTAGAGTAGTAAGTTAGTGTTGTATTTTGAACTACTTACATGCTTAGAGTCGAGCCTGAAATGGTTGAGTTGACTCTAATGTGTTCAATGAGATAGTTTGTTGTGTTTGGAGTGTTATGTGAATAACATAGTTTTGAGAAATTTCAAATTCAGTGACCTTTCGCTACCTTTTTGATAAGTTTGAGATCAAATTTTAATCTTAGGATTGTTTTAGTATTAATTGAATGATGCCGCCAGCCAATTGAGTTCATAAGAGTTGTCTTTATATGCAAGAGTTGTCTTTTGAGAACTTTAGAGAACTTTGGAGTAATTTAGAGTTATTTTAGAGTTGTAGATATTGTTTTAGAGTTATTTAGAGCTCATCTTGAGAACATTGTTGAGTAATAGATGAGAAATGTTACCCTCTTGATGTGTTGCAAGTATAAATAATAAATATTACTATGTCTATGTTTTGAGTAATTTTATGAGTTAATGAGCAAATTGAGTTAATGTTATTTTGAGTTGCTGAGGAATAACATAATTTTACTTCATTATTATTTTTTAAATATAATCATTTGAGATTTAATTGCATTATTGAGTTATGTAATTCAGAGAGAATTACAGTAATTGTCTTATGTTGGTTAATTGTGATTCAGAGAGAACCTTGTCTAGAGGGGATTTTGTTCAGAGAAAACACTACTGCGATTATGAGATGTCGTTTGTTGATTGATTGTGAGTTGTGATTAACATTATGTTCATGCATTCATGTATATCAGAATTAGGTAGGACTTCAGTCTAATGTGGTACAATGCTAAGAGAGAGTCAGTGACGAGGTCCAATGCTCAGAGAGAGCCAATGACGAGGTACTGTGCTTAGAGAGATTCAATGACGAGGTCCAGTGCTCAGAGAGAATCAATGACGAATAATTAGGTCATTTTATCACTTTTTTTTTGTGATTTTTGTGTTTGTTAAGTTCTCAGTTGCTTTTAAACTTGTTTGTTTTGAATGGTAAGATTAATGAATTAATCATGAATCTTTTGAATTAATATTTTCATGTTCACTCTTTTTATACTTTCTTCTTTCCTTTGATACAAAAAATAATAATAAACATCAACATTTCTTCTCCCCAATTTTCTTTATCAAACTTTTGTTTTAGCAAGGATTGGATGAAGGATGATCTAAGCAAAATAACCAAGGTTGCTGAAGTATGCTTTTGTTAGCAAGGCCTAGCTGATGATGTAAGGCATTGTTTCATTTCCCAACATAAGGAGTTAAGGAGATTTAATCCCTAATCAACCCCTTCGAGCCTAAAGTTAGTGTTCTTTCTGTTTCAAAAAAAACCCTTAATCTTAACCAGGGGCATGGTAGTTTTTTCAGTTGGTTTGATCATGTATTTATATTTCAAGAGAATTATTCTATCTAATCATCGCAATAAGAGGTTCACTCACATCCTCTTGCACACATCATACAATTTCAAAGAAATAGTGACAATACAAAGCTTACATCAATTGTTTCTCTCGAACCATTAACACGGCTATCACAAATCAATAGAACAAAATTTTTAGAAATTGTTCCCTAAAAAATGAAAAAAAAAATGAGATATGCAAAAATAGACAGAAAAAAGGTAATCAAAATCTTTAAAAAATGAGAAAAGAAAAAATGGGATTATGGCCATCATATCAAAAAGAACAATAAAAAAGAGTGATTGGCATCTCAAGACATCTCATCAATTCTTGATCAATCATGTCTTTCTCTTTACAACCATAAAACTCTCTTGGAAACTAAATGCATCTGTTGAATTAATTGATTTTAGGAATGGAGATAATCAGAAGGAGAATCAAGGAGGGTTAAAATCGAATTTTGAGCCATATAATCCTTTTGTTCATAAACTGTGAACCTGGTCATATTACAACCTTCAAAAGACCTAATTAAAGCTAGGTTTACTTTGAAAGCATACTGCAGCAAAATTGTGGTAAGTTGACTCCAAATGTTTTATAATCATTGCCATTCACTTTATTGGAACACTCTCAGATTCTCAAACTTAGTTGTGAGGAGTTGCAGCCTTGACATCCTAACCTTGGATGTTCCTTTATAAGCAATATTGAGAATCTCCCAAGCTTATTTGGCTATAGTACAAGTGTGGATGAGTCTGAACATGTTTTTGTCAACGCCATTAAATATAGCATTCAATGCTTTATCATTTGCAAGAGCTTCATCATCATCGTCCTTGGACTAATAAGCTTCATGCTTTAATTTTGTTGAACCATCTTTAACAATAATCACAGGATGTTTCCAGTCTTTGATCATAACCTTCTAAGTTTTGTTTTCTATGGACTAAAGAAAAGCCACCATCATGGCTTTCCGGTAGTCATAATTAGAGTCATCCAAAACAAGTGGCCTATTTACTGAACCTCCATCCTTAGTTTTGTCTATTTGAATAAAAAATATTTACCCTAAAGCTCACCCAAACAAAACAAGGTGCTTGCTCTGATACCAATTAAAATTCTATTCCACAGGGGACAAATGTTGGACCAGATCTTGGAACAACTTGTCCAACTTCTTGAAATAGAACGAAGTAAATTGAAAATAATAAAATATTACATAAAGCAGTAAAATGACACAGGAGAATGGTAATCTAATTCGGTGAAACCACACCTACATCTGAGGGGCACTCTACCCAAGAAAGAAAATTCACCACTTTGAATTAGAACAATTGATCTAATAAGAACCTTCAACCCCTATGAAGGTTTATGCCTCTCCCTAATCCTAGTGACTTTCTATTTAGAACCCCTCTTAAATATGAGAACCCACTCACTTTCTTCAATCACTAAACCCTAGTGATCAACCTCAATAATAAGCCTATTGGTTTTTAAAATACCAACGCAACTAAGACAAACCAACTATACCAAGTTACTGAAACACAATGGTGCACAACAATATATTCAACATTATCCCAGCTATGGCATTAGCGTGGAATACAAGTAACAAAGACTCAAACCATAAACATAAATAACCCAGTTCTTGCGTACAAAATCCTTACATAACCATGATAATAGAATTTCCTTCTATAGCAATGTATTTTGGGTTTTTTCTCCTTGTGGATCTACATTTAATTAGTCCAGAATAATAGTTGAAAAAGTTGAATTTGATTTGCTCCATAAATCTCTCCAACAAAAGATATGATTTGTTATAATTGAAATTCAAATTTAAATCACATTTAAATCTGATTTGAATATCTCCAACTATTAAACAAATAAAATTCACATTGCTAATAAATCTGCAATAAATTTGATTGGAATCCAATCAGAAAAATCACACCAAACAACATCTCTTAAGGTCTGCTGAACAAGGCTAGATGTTATACTGCACATGCTAGAACATCTGTCGCTCCCAGGATTTTCATCCAGGTTCAAACGCGAGAGTGGCGCGGAAAAACAGAGTCGCCAGTCGTGTAAATTTATCCCAAGAGAGGGAAAGGGAACACCGCATAAACCTGAGGAAGAGGGAAAGGAATGGTCATCGCAACCATAGTCTGGGTTCGGGAGTCGGTTACGCGAGGGGAAGGTGCTAGCACCCCACGCGTCCATCGTACTCGATGGGATCCACGCTTGTTGTCTAATCTAAGGGTGAGTTATCCTATCATCTAGGGTTGTACTAAGACGGGGAGGGAAAGACAAAGACCGACTCGGTAGGACGTCGACGTCCTAGGCCTACTACCCCCTTGTGCAATGGGGAATTCAGAGTCAACGTAGTTCGGACCAAGTTCTTTTTGTGTTTTTTATGAGCGACGTTAAGTTCGCGTCCGGCAGTTAGGGTCGATGCCTGTTTGTGACTCAGACGGAAAGTAACGTGCCCTTTTTGAAAATAGCCTTTAGTTTGACAATCCCGAAAGACAAAAAGGTTTGAAGTTGGTTTGTATTTTTTAGGACAGAAGTGACTTGAGTTAGTCCATAAATTGCATTGCACCAAAGTCTAGGGCACAGGGGCGAATACTTAACGCATCGTCCCAAGACAGGACGCTCGCTAAGCACTCTAGAAAGATGAGAGGAAGCCCCTCATTTCTCATTCCCCACGCTTAAGGCTCGTGCGCAATACACTTTATTACTATTAAGTGCTTTTCAGAAAGTTTGAGATGAGAAGAGAGAAGACACAAGGGATACTCTAAGGGGAGACTATGAATCCTAAAGTCATCATGCATGGGTGACCTACGGTTAGTGAGGTTCAACCTAAACCCTAAATAAAGGAAAAGATGAGAGAAGGAAAGAGAAAGGGTGACCATGGATACTTATCCATACCCTTAAAGAACTTACCTTAGTCCCTGCATAAGAGGTTAGTGAGAAATAGACATAAATAATATCAAAGCAAATGAAAATCAAGCAATGGCAAACAATAATGATAATAATCCAAACACGAACTCAGAAGTTAAAGAAACAACCCCAAAGCAAATGGCACAAGTGCCTTTTCAAACAGATAATCAGATGTGGTCAGAAATACACATATAAGCAGATCTCAAGTGAAAATAAATCAAACAATTGGAAAAATAACTCCCAAAATTCCCAAATTAAATATCAAGGTTCCTCAACTAGAGACAAACCAAATACCATAAATCCCTGCAGAAAATCAAGATGTTAGTCATTCAAATAATCAGGCAAAGCCCAGGTGAGAAGTAGGGTTCAATGTGCCAAAGGGAAGGACCTAAATGCATATGAAATAAATTTAAAAATGAAAGAAAAATATTTTTATGCAATTTAGGATGTTAGTGAACAAATGCAAAAAGAACGGATCAAAAATATTTTATGGTTGTAGAGAAATAAAATAAATAATTTTTAGTATGCATGATATGAGTAATGCAAAAAGAAATTGAATAAATAATTAGTTTAAATGATAAAAATAAAATAAAAAATAAAAAATAAAATTTGCAAAAATTTTGTAAAATAATAAAGATGATGTATGAATTTTTTAGTAATTTTTTAATGCAATTATGTAATTTTAATAATTAAAATATGAAATGATAATTGAAATAAAATAAAATATGAAAATAGTATGGGGGGTGCGTTAGTAAAAAAAAAGAACTGGAAATGATATTGGGCTGAAGAGTGGGGGGTGCGAATAGCAACCCAGCCCACTGATTGATCAGAAAAAAACAAAAATAAAAAAGGGACTACCGTGTGCATACCACGTGCCAGGCGCGTGCGTTTTTAATGTGTTGGCGTGTTGTTGTTCGTTTGATGCATCAGACGGTCACAGTCCAGTCAACTAAAATAAAAGTAAATCAAAAGAAATAACATAATTGGGTGGTACATGGTAATGGCGTGGGGTAAAGTCCATCTGATTACTAATTTAAATTCAGAAAAAAAATAAAATAGAAAAATATGTGGCAGCATCGTGGCCACACGATCCAAGCCATGGACGGCCCATATTACGTCTTCAACCTCCAGCCACCCTCCTTCGCCGGACCGCCACCTTCGCCGGAGCCCTAGCTCCGGCCACCACCTGCAACCACAAAACTGCCCAGAAAATGCAATGGGGTACACTATTCGACCCAGAATTTCGTCAGGAATCCAAATATAGCATCAAAAATTTCAAATAACCAATGGATAATAAAATACGAATAGAGAAAGATTAGGGCACAAAACTTTAAACACACATAGCAAGCAATATACACGTCCAAACACCACAAAAATCACATCAGCATGATCAGTGACAAACACACAACAATATGCATACTTAAAAAATGAGTTTCACGATCATCAAAATCAACACTAACCTGAGATGGTTCCACATGTGTACTTGCTTTTGGCTGCAAGTGGTGGTCGGGTTGCACTCTAGAGATCACCAGGAGAAGGTTTGTGGAAGAACTTTAAAGAAACTCCTTGTAAATTGAGAGATCCAAGGAATTCAAGAATTAGGGTTCACTTTCTTTTTCTCCAAAATATCACGTGTAACTAACCCTAACCAGTGCACGGATGGGTTTAAATAGGCTAGGGTTTTCCTCTGATGATAACTTGGGCTTGGGTAATTCCTTGTTTAATGAGTTTTTGAATAGTTTGGCATTTTGAATAATGGAGAATAATTGATAAATATGCCATAGAACCACTTGGTTAAAAAGCCAAAAATGCTTCTTAGGAATTGTTTTTGGATGTTAGAACATTTCTTGAAGCAATGGAATTGATTATAGGTCATTATGCCCAAAATTGTGAAAATGGGATCATGAGAAACCCTAAAAACCACTTTGCCTTCTTTTGACCATAAGTTGAGTTTCACAAATGATATGGAGACCCACTAGTACTTGTTGGAAAGAGGAGAAAAAGATCTTCAACTTTCATGTTGGAGAAAAATTAATTTGAAGCCTTCTTGATGATGAAAAGTCAAGTTGAATGCAGTGCAGGAACTTGCCCAAAAAGGAAACTTTTCATTATAGGTCACTTTCCAAATTTAGAAACTTTGCACCAACTCCTGATTCCTGATAAATATGTATGAAACTTGAACCCTGGAGACCATATGAGGATGTGAGACCTTGAAAATCTTGGAGAGAACCTCAAAATTCCACAGTTGACTTCTCCCCTCACTGTTGACTTTTACCCAATTCAACTGATTTCCAATCCATTGGCCGGTTGAACTTCTCCTGAACCAAACTGATGGACAACCTCCTACCCCTAGGTATTTAGGGACCCAAGGAATACCATAGAATCAAGTCTTGCCCAAAAAATCAGAAATAAACTGACTTTATAGCAAACCCTAGTTATGGTACCCTCAGTCTAGGAGGAAATAACACAGTCTCCAAATCCAAATTCCTCTGAATATGATGTGTATCCTCTCCAACAAAGATAAGATATGCCATTTGGTGATGATAAAAACCCAAGGAGCTTGCCCATTGAAGCAATAAACCCAAGACTCTCAAAACCCTAATCTATGCACTGGTTAGGAGAGGATGATCCACTTGAGCTCTCTTGGACAATACCAGAACTCTTGCTTGACCCTCTGAAGCACTGCCTCGGGCACCTTGACCCCATGCTAAGAACCAATGATATGCACACATGATAATGCAAAATGCAATGCAACATAAGCCAGTTAGTAATAAAGTAAGGAGGGCAAATTTTGGGGTGCAACAGCTGCCCCTATTCAATCAACTTGGTCCTAAAGGTATGATAGCGACGGCTTTCAGACAATCAGGATGCACGGAGATTGAATACCAAAGAACCCAGAAATTTGCAATCCTCTGCTGGAAAATTAGCCATAAATGTTGTACTGTCACAATACGGACAAGTGCTAGCTATGTTGGGTATAAAGTGAAACAAACTCTCCCAAGTTACGTCATCTCTACTGACAAAGAGAACTGACAAAGGAATCTTGAAATATGCCATCCTTGCTGATAAAGGGAACTGACGAAAAGAATCTCCAAAAGATCGTTATCCCTGCTGACAAAGAGAACTAGCAAAATAAACTGCCATCCCTGCTGATAAAGGGAGCTGATGAAAGAAATCTCCAAAAGATTGCTATCCCTGCTGATAAAGAGAAACTAGCAAAATAAATACCATCCCTGCTGATAAAGGGACACTGACAAAAGAATATCTTCAAAGGATTACTATCTCTGCTGATAAAGAGAAACTAGCAATACAAATGCCATCCCTGCTGATAAAGGGAAACTGACGAAGAAAATATCCGAAAGATTGCTATCTCTGCTGATAAAGAGAAACTAGCAAAATGAATGCCATCCCTGCTGATAAAGGGAAACTAGCAAGATAAATGTCATCCCTGCTGATAAAGGGAAACTGACAAAAGAAATATCTGAAAGATTGCTATCTCTGCTGATAAAGAGAAACTAGCAATACCAATGCCATCCCTGCTAATAAAGGGAAACTGACAAAAGAAATATCCGAAAGATTGCTATCTCTGCTGATAAAGAGAAACTAGCAAAATAAATGCCATCCCTGCTGATAAAGGGAAACTGACGAAAGAAAATCTCCAAAAGATTGTTATCTCTGCTGATAAAGAGAAACTAGCAATACCAATGCCATCCCTGCTGATAAAGGGAAACTGACAAAAGAAATATTCGAAAGATTCCTATCTCTGCTGATAAAGAGAAACTAGCAAAATAAATTCCATCCCTGCTGATAAAGGGAAACTGACGAAAGAAAATCTCCAAAATATTGTTATCTCTGCTGATAAAGAGAAACTAGCAAAACAAATGTCATCCCTGCTGATAAAGGGAAACTGACAAAAGAAATCTCCGAAAGATTGCTATCTCTGCTGATAAAGAGAAACTAGCAAAATAAATGGTGACTTCACTGGGGATAACGTGAAACAAAACTTCTGGTCCAGCAAGAACGGGGTTTCACAAAAGAGAAAGGCCAGACAAACTTCTAACGGACCCATGATCCACAGATAAGATGACTCCGCTGGGGAAAGGAGAAGTCTAAATAAAAGACTCTGCCGGGGAGCACAAGTATGAGGAACACATCCCTCTAAAATCTCTTGAGTTATGCCATCTCTGCTTAGAAAGAGAACTGGCAAAGAGAGTATCAAACCTGGCTTATGCTTCGAATGCAAATGTTTGAACAATGGCGTAATGCTCCATACGAAATGGAAACGCTATGTGTTTGAAGATGCAATGCAAGTGCTTATGATATGCAAAAGGGGTCCCTCCAGCAAAATAAATGCCGGAGAGAAAAGAACAATTCAGCTGGGGATGACAAATATAAATTGTCCTCTAAATCTGGGAGCTCTGCTGAGAAGGGTCATACTGATCGACTCTTCGGATCAACAGCTTCTGCTGGGGATGAAATCCCGAAAGAACTACCGGGGACCACACCTATCTTTCACTGAAGGTAACATCCAAAACTTGAGATTTCTCCTCTGCTGGGGGAGTTGAGAATGAGTGCCAATAATGGAATCGGAAGCTTGTTACTGAGGATTGCCAATAACAATTGGGCTTAGGACCTGCTGGGGGAAAACTGTTCGTAATACCATCCTGCTTGGGGATACTGCTGATCTTAGCTTGCTGATGGGGAGAATGACTTTACTTCCACCTCGCTGGGGATTAGAATATGACATTGTCGGTGAAAGCACGCTTCCTGACTAGACAGGGAAGGTGAACATCCTGATTCTGTGGGGAAACAACGTCTTGATATGGAGGAAATACTTTCCAAGCCTCCTGCTGGGGGAAGTCTGCTCTGCTGAGGAAAGTTTGTCCTGCTAGGGAAGGAGTAATCTCAATGTTGGGGAAGAAAACTGCTGGGAGAATACAATCCTGTTACCCTGCAAGTCAAATAACGACAAATAGAATATGCCACGACCTGGCTATCACCATTAACGCCTAAGTAATTTCTACTGCTTTTCGTTATGCTTTGCAAAGCTCGAAATTTTATATGCAATGTTTATAAAAAATATCGGACGTTTTTGCAAACAAAATAGTAAAAGTAAAAGTAAAACAAACAATGGAAAGCTCTTTGAGTGAAATGAATATTTTATTGAAGAGTGGCCTGTAAATAGGCATTTACAATAGGAAGCAATTCCTAGAAAGAGGTAATTGCGCAAAAGCAAAAAAAAGAAAATACACATGTCGGCAATGTGGGGAACAGATATCCACCATGATTTGACTCAGCTATGACCCATATGTCTTGCTTATCCACAAATGCCTTGACCTTCGAAGAGACTAACTGTACTGATTCCTTTCTTTCAGAACTTCCAGGTATTGAGAGTGTTCACAGATCGAACGTAGACCATAGCCTTTCGCTTACAAATCCCTAACTTTTACCCGGATCGCCCTTTTCGGGTTTTCAATCCACCGGGATACCCATTTTTGCCAAAGTCGCCTTTTCAGGTTTTCTACTTTGCGGGTTTACACATTTCTTTTTACATTTTATCCCTAACTTTTGCCCGAACCTTTTCCTTTTTATGGTTCGCCGGGATGCCCCTTTTTGCCTGGACTTTCTTTTTATGTCCAGCGGGTCTCTTTTATGCGAAGTATTTTTTGACTACGTCTGCGTTCACAGGGGATATAAAATCTTCGCCATCCATAGTTGAGAGTAGTAAGGCTCCACCAGAGAAAACCTTTCTGACTACATACGGCCCTTCGTAGTTTGGAGTCCATTTGCCCCTGTGATCTGTCTGAGGAGGAATGATCCTTTTCAAAACCAATTCGCCAGTCTGAAAACTCCGAGGACGCACTTTCTGGTTAAAGGCGTGCTTCATCCTGCTCTAATACAAACGACCATGTGCGATGGCTGCCAATCTCTTTTCTTCAATAAGGTTCAACTGATCCAACCTGGAACGCACCCATTCAGCTTCATCAAGCTTCACATCTGCCAGAACTCTCAAGGACGGAATCTCGACCTCTAAGGGTAAAACTGCTTCCATACCATATACCAATGAGAAAGGGGTTACCCCAGTTGACGTACGCACCAAAGTACAGTAACCGTGTAGGGTGTAAGGTAACATCTCATGCCAGTCCTTATATGTTACCACCATCTTCTGCACAATCTTCTTGATATTCTTATTTGTCGCCTCAACAGCACCATTCATCTTCGGACGATACGGAGAAGAATTGTGATGCTCGATCTTGAAACTCTGACATAGTTCCTCCATCATCTTATTATTCAAATTTGAGCCATTATCAGTAATGATTCTCTCCTGGACCCCATAACGACAGATGATGTCCTTCTTTATAAACCGGGCTACCACTTGCTTAGTGACGTTGGCGTACGAGGCTGCCTCCACCCACTTTGTGAAATAGTCAATGGCAACCAAAATGAAACGATGCCCATTAGAAGCAGTGGGCTCAATCTTTCCAATCATATCTATACCCCACATTGCAAACGGCCAAGGAGATGACAACACATTTAGAGGCGTAGGCAGTACGTGCATCTTATCTGCATAAATCTGGCATTTATGGCACTTCCAAGCGTACTTGAAACAATCAGACTCCATAGTCATCCAATAATATCCTGCTCTCAACAACTTTCTAGCCATGGTGTGTCCACTGGAATGAGTACCAAAAGAGCCCTCGTGAACTTCCTCCATCAATAAGCCTGCCTCGTGTTCATCAACACAACGTAGCAAGACCATATCGAAGTTCCTCTTATATAACACATCATCCTTGTTCAGAAAGAAATTTCCTGCCAACCTCCTCAGAGTCTTCTTATCTTTGGTGGAGGCACCCTCTGGATACTCCTATCTCTTCAGAAAAACCTTAATATCATGATACCACGGTTTACCATCAGATACATCTTCAATTGCAAACACAAAAGCCGGTCTGTCCAGACGCATGATTCTAATCGAAGGTGTTTCATTCCAACGGTTCACCTTATACATGGATGCCAATGTCGCCAACGTATTAGCCATCTGATTCTCAGCTTGGGGCACATGATGAAAATCCACCCTATCAAAGAAAGGTAACAACCTTCTGGCATAGTTGTTATAAGGTACCAAATTTGCCTGACGAGTCTCCCATTCTCCTGTAATCTGATTAACTACCAACGCGGAATCACCATAGACATCAAGGTTCTTAATTCTCAAATCAATTGATTCTTCTAACCCCATGATGCATGCTTCATACTCCGCCTCGTTGTTGGTACACACAAATGCTAACCGGGCAGTGAAAGGTATATGATAACCCTTCGGAGTTGTAATGATTGCCCCAATTCCATTACCATACGAGTTGACAGCCCCATCAAAAATCATCTTCCACTGTGATCCAATCTCAGGTCCTTCGTCAGGCAGAGGCTCTTCACAATCCTTCATTTTCAGAAACATAACATGCTCGTCTGGAAACTCAAACTTCATAGGCTGATAATCCTCGACTGGCTGATCAGCAAGATATTCTGACAGAACACTTCCCTTAATGGCCTTCTGAGAAACATACTGAATATCGTACTCTGTCAAAACCATCTGCCAACGGGCTATCCTTCCAAAAAGTGCTTGCTTCTCAAACACGTACTTAATCGGATCCATCTTCGAAATCAACAAGGTTGTGTGATTTAACATATACTGTTTTAGGCGCTTGGCTGCCCAAGCGAGTGCACAACATGTCTTTTCCAGCATAGAGTATCTTGATTCGCAATCGGCGAACTTCTTACTCAGGTAGTAAATGGCGTGCTCTTTTTTACCTGTCTCGTCGTGTTGACCGAGCACACAACCCATCGAATTCTCAAGAACCGTAAGGTACATAATCAATAGTCTCCCAGATACTGGTGGCATAAGGACTGGGGGTTCATGCAGATACGTCTTTATCTTTTCAAATGCCTATCGACAATTTTCGTTCCACCTGACCTCTTGATCCTTTCTCAGCAACTTGAAAATTGGTTCACATGTAGTTGTCAGATGAGAGATGAATATGGCAATGTAATTCAACCTACCCAGGAAACCACGAACCTCTTTCTCTGTTCTCGGCTCAGGCATCTCTTGTATGGCTCTTATCTTTGCAGGATCAACCTCGATACCTCTTTCACTAACAATGAATCCCAGTAATTTACCAGACCTCACGCCGAAAGTGCACTTGTTCAGATTCAACCTCAATCTGAACTTCCTCAACCTTTCAAACAACTTCTGGAGGTTTACCAAGTGTTCTTCCTCTGTCTGTGACTTCGCAATCATGTCATCAACATAGATTTCGATCTCCTTGTGAATCATATCATGAAAGAGAGTCACCATCGCCCGCTGATAGGTTGCCCCAACATTCTTCAATCTAAAGGGCATTACCTTATAGCAAAATGTTCCCCACGGTGTTATGAACGTAGTTTTCTCCATGTCCTCTGGGGCCATTTTGATTTGGTTATACCCAGAGAAGCCATCCATGAAGGAAAACACAGAATATTGAGCAATATTGTCCACTAACACGTCAATGTGGGGGAGCGGGAAATCATCCTTCGGGCTTGCCCTATTCAAATCTCGGTAATCCACACACATCCTGACCTTCCCATCCTTCTTAGGTACAGGTACAATATTAGCAACCCACGGAGGATAATTTGTCACAGCCAGAAATCCGGCGTCCAACTGTTTCTGGACCTCTTCCTTGATTTTGACAGCCATATCTGGTTTCGTCCTTCTCAGTTTCTGTTTGACCGGAGTACAACCCTCTTTAAGTGGCAGCCGGTGTGAAACAATGTCAGTGTCCAGTCCAGGCATGTCTTGGTAAGACCAGGCGAAGATATCCACATACTCGCGAAGTAACTCAATCAGTCTTCTCTTAACAGTGTCTTCCAGGGCAGCCCCAACCTTTACTTCTCGTTTAACATCCTCGGTTCCCAGATTAACAGTCTCAACTTCCTCCTGATGAGGTAGAATAACCCTTTCCTCTTGTTTCAGTAGCCTGGCTAATTCTTCTGGTAAGTCACAGTCTTCGTCAGTCTCTTCTTCGACCTGATAGATGGGATTGTCGAAGTCATATCGAGCCATAGCTAAGTCATGGGTGGAATCTGAACAAAGGAACCTGCATGATGGATGTTTTATGTTCATTATGAGTGCAACAAACAAGAAAACACATTGCCATTTTGATGTGGGTTAATGCAAAAAGTAAAAATAGAAAGACAGGGATCAAATATTTGAATGAAAAAATGTCCTTTATTGATGATAAAAATAGCAAATAAAACATCCAGGCCCTACAAATAAATATCACTACGCCTTGAGCAGAGCGTAGGACTCAACATAACTGAAAACAAAAGTAAATTACTCCGGGCGCGTCACTTGGATAACTTTCTCGGAGGACCAGTTGCCTAGACTCTGACCAGGAATGCGGGGACGAATCCATTCATCCATGTCACAATCACTATCCCCTTCATCCTCAATAGCATTAACTCTGTCGAAGAAAACACTGGCACTGGTGAAACGGACTGGACCATAGAACTTGGGAGGCTCTTCAGAACGCCTAGGTGGCTTGTAACCCAGTCCATGAGTATCTTGCTTCCTTTGAACATTAATAACACTGCCCCACTTCTGAGAACCACCAGCTTCAACTATAGCACGCGCCTCTTTGAAAGAGGACATTGGAACTTCTGGTTGTATGACGACTTCAGGTTGGACAACCGCCTCAGGCTGAGTGACTGCCTTTGGGGGTTCCTGGGGAATCTTTACAGCTTCAAAGGCTTGGCACAAAGTTTCCTGTATCTCACCATCTACCTCTACATACTTGAAGGTTGATAGGTGACTCACCATGATATCTTCTTCACCACAAACAGTCACAACGTGGCCATCCACCATATACTTCAACTTCTGGTGCAGCGTAGAAGTTACTGCCCCAGCACCGTGGATCCAGGGGCGACCCAACAAACAACTATAGGCAGGCTGAATATCCATTATGTAAAAGGTGGTGTTGAAAATCTCAGGACCCACCTTGATCGGCAGAACCAACTCTCCAAAAACTGACCTCTTGGATCCATCAAAAGCACGTACCACCAAGTCACTTGGTGTACAAATCAACCCACGAGTATCCAACTTCATCAAAGCCTTCTTTGGTAACACATTCAAAGACGACCCAGTATCAACTAACACATGCGACATCAAAGAACCACGACATTCCACTGAAATATGCAGAGCATTGTTGTGATTCCTCCCAGCCGGAGTCAGATCTAAATCGGTGAAACCCAAACCGTTACCAGCATTCACATGAGCCACAACCCCTTCTAACTGATTGACGGATATTTCCTGTGGTACATAAGCCATATTCAGAACCTTCAGTAATGCATTTCGGTGTGCCTCGGAGCACAACAGTAAAGATAGAATGGAAATCTTTGATGGAGTTTGGTGAAGTTGGTCGACAATCTTGTAATCACTCTTTCTGATCAACCTCATAAACTCTTCTACATCTTCTGAGAAAGTATCCCCACCTTGCTTTGTCGTAGAATTATTAGCTTCCTACCTCTGTACGGACTCATCTATCATCTGTTTACCCTTGTCTTGTCTTGAACTGCCAGCTTGATTCTCGGACGGAATAAAGACCCTACCACTCCTAGTGATAGCCCCTGCTTCAACAAGATTTCCAACCCCTGTATTCACAGCTGATGTGTCTTCCAATTCCTGCTTTTTACCATTAACAAACACCTCGGCCCCATAGTTCCATGGGATGGCCTTGGTAGTCTCATACGGGACTGGTCCAGGAACAGTGATAGTGACCGGCGCTGGTCTCGCCGGCGCTGATATAGTAATTGTCTTGAATGGAATTGTTATCGTGGCAACCTCAATCTCTCTGTCAGTAACGTTACTCTGCTTGCAACCTCTGTCAAACTGTAATACCCCTTCGTTGATCATTCTCTGAATACCTGCTTTCAATAACTCACAACCGCCTAGCTGCGACACACATCCTACACAACCTTCATCACAACCGGGAAATACCCCTCCCTTCAACAGTCTTTCCTTTACCACACCCAAGGGAGTTTGGACTTCGTTCACATCTGAAATTAAACTCAAGTCTTCACAGTCTTCAATAATAGCATTGACCTTCGGCCCACCGTGATTCGGCATCGGGTTCTGATTCACATTTGGAACGTCATTGGAGAAATTGATGACTTTGGAATCCAGCAAATCTTGAACCTTATGCTTAAAAGCTTTACAGTTCTCAGTATGGTGTTCGGGTGCCCCAGAATGAAACTCACAGTGGGCGTTGGCGTCATAGCCGGGAGGTGGATTACCAGTAGGTGGAGCCAATGTTCTCGTCTGAATTAACTGCAATTTTAACAAGTACTGGAATAATTGAGAGTAGGACATAGGTGGAGTGTCAAAATGTCTATCCCGCCTATTCTGAGGCTGTGATCGGTAGGGAGTCTGATTTTGTTGTTGAGACCCTGCTGGCTGCTGAGGTGCTGCTGGGATGGTTACAGAAGCCACCTGCTGATTGTAGTTCTGACGAGGTCCATCTCTACCACGATATGATGACACAGAGTTTGTATCTCCCTCCTTCTTCTTATAACCACTGGCATAAGGCTTCTTACTTCCTCCAGATGAGGACCCATCACTGCCTGATATCTTTCCCGCCTTAATTCCACTTTCCACCATCTCCCCCACTAAGATCAAGTCAGCAAACTATCCAGTCATACATGGTACCAGATTTTCATAGTAATGACCCTGCAAAGTGGCCATAAACATAGTTATTATTTCATGTTCCAACATGGGAGGCTGAACCCTCGCTGCCAGTTCACGCCACCTCTGAGCGTACTCCTTGAAACTCTCATTGTTCTTCTGTGACAGATTCTGCAGCTGTGTTCTATTAGGAGCCATATCAGTGTTATATTGGTAATGTCTGATAAATGCCCCTGCCAGATCTCTCCAACTACGCACATCCTTCCTTTCCAGTTGCATGTACCACTCCAGGGATGCCCCAGATAGGCTATCCTGGAAGCAATGCATCATCAGCTTTTCATTCTTCGCATATGCAGCCATCTTGCTTGCATATGCCCTGACGTGGGTCCTCGGACAAGTCATACCATTATACTTCTCGAAAGTGGGAGTCTGAAACTTGTGCTGAATAACAACGCCTGGAACCAGCCCCAAATCCTCTAGATCCATTCCCACAGAATCCTGATTCACAACACCCCTCAGCTGTTCCTCAATCAAACGGATCCTCTGATCCTGGTCAGTCTGGGGACTAGCATCCCCACCTGGCAAAGAAAATACATCATCCTGAACATCATCAT
The DNA here is from genome assembly GCA_022829125.1 of Lathyrus tuberosus. Classification (NCBI taxonomy): domain Eukaryota; kingdom Viridiplantae; phylum Streptophyta; class Magnoliopsida; order Fabales; family Fabaceae; genus Lathyrus; species Lathyrus tuberosus. The sequence goes on from JALAZF010000446.1 coordinate 2,801,973, forward strand.
ACTGACGACCCTGAACTGCGCCAGCACCAGTACCACCTCCCCTAGCATTTTCAGCTCTGCCCGGAGGAATCACAACACTAGAAACAGGAATGCCTCCGCCAGTAGGACCATTCTGACCATTACCAGTAACACCAATCTGAAGTCCTCCATGAAGGACACCGTCATCATCAACCCTCGCAATTAGTGGCTGAACGAGAGTCCTCAACTGCTCTTGTCCCTGAGCAACCCCTTGCATTAATTCCATGAATTGGTTCATGCGAGTCCGCATCTCAATGATCTCATTCTATAGCTGATCCATGAGTCTCTTCTAATTCTGTCTAGTAGGATACCGGTGAATGTGCTGATCTGCAATTCTGAGATTAGAATAATATACGAACTCCGGAAATAAACACCTGTCATACAAAATGATTATGCGAAATGATTATGAGTATGCAAATGCAAATGGACATGTTTGAAAATTCACAAGGCAATCCACCCCTTGATTCCGGTTTAATAACAAGATATAATGGAACTTCTGCTCATATAATAAGAAAACCAGAGAAAAGTCAAATGTCAACAATCACAAATCCGAGATAACGAGTCTGAATATAAAAACCATAGGTCCCAACCAACAAGCCTGGTGGTGATCCACATACAATGAAAGAAAACAGAAAACGATGGCATATCATCAAAGTTTACAAGCGTCAATCCCCCCATCCATTATGCTTTCTGCACCAGTCTTGAATCTCCTTGAACAGCTTTCTGGTATCGGGATGCTTCGGCCTCTGAATTAGCCCTTGAATGAGAAGGTCTCTCCTGTGTATGATCTCATCCAAGTATCGGCAATGTAACTCCCAAGCGTCTTCTCCAGAAACACCATCCATGCTAGGACCCTCATGTCTAGGTTTCTTCACTTTAGCTTGGACTTTCAGTTCTTCCATAGAGGTTATGACTTCATTGAGTCGACCCTCGACTACTTGTCTCTTGAATATCCCTGATAAGATCTCGGCGTCTTTCTTCTTGAGCGTCGACTTCAACTGATCAATCTTAGCTATGTAGTCGTCTTCCTTTCTCTTATTCTCAGCCATGGCAGTTTCTCGGTGCTCATCGAACCTGTGAATCTTCAACAAAGCTTTGCCTAATTCCTCCTCCTTGGACCTGAGAACGTTACTGATACCATCCAAAGCTTGTTTCATCCTTTCTCTGGATGCGATCATGCCAGCAAGCTCTCTTTCTGCTTTAGCAAGGAGCTCTGTCTTCAACTTGGCGGTATGAACAGCTTCACCCCGCTCATGCTTCCACTGATAAATCTCTCTCTTTAGCTCACTATTTTCTTCCCGCAACCTTTCCTTTTCAGCCCATAATTTGTTATACTTCTCCAAATCAACGGTGGTAGGAGGCTCGATCACCAAAGGATACAAAGGTGGTTCCACCGGAAATGGAAGAAGTTCCTCTTCTGCTCTCTTCTTAATCCACTCTTTATAGGAAGAGAAAGCCCAATTGTTACTTTTCCCGAATGGAATTTTACCCTTCTTGGTCACCTGTTTCCAAGCATTCACAACTTTCCTTATCAACCCTTGATCCTCAATACCATTGAAGAATAAGGACTCTCGGACATCTCGCACTTCGGGTGGATTTTTCAAAGGATAGCCAAACTGTCTGATAGCTAGGGAGGGATTATAGTTAATTCCACCTTTCCTCCCTATCAAGGGTACATTAGGGAATTCTCCGCATTTCCAAATAATCTCCATTCCTAGCAAGTCACGATTAAACCAAACAATGTTGTCAGCAGTCAAGCCCATTACCCTCTTCGACCACTTCAGAGAATCTTTCGTATCAACGAAAGCGCCAGATTCAGGGAGATGACTCAGAAACCAAGTAGCTAAAAGCGGTGCACAGCAACTTACAGTTTTTCCACGCCTATTCTCATTCTTATAGTGGACCGAGTGATACACATCACCTAGCAAGGTAGGTATAGGATTCTTCGAAATAAAGATTCTGACGGCGTGCATATCCACCAGATCAGGAATATTCGGAAACAGGACAATCCCATAGATGCACATAGCTAGGATAGCCTGGAAAGCAGTCCAATTCTTCTCTTTGACATGTATGCAAGCTTGATCAAATAGGAACTTCAATAGGAAACCCTTAACTCCTTGTTTTTCTTCAATATTACTGTTCAGAACGGATTCACTAATATGAAGAGCCACAACCATTTCTTTTATACCGGGGTGTTCTTCAGAAAAGAAAACTATATCATGACTGATAGGAATTCCCAAAATAAATGAGAACTCCTCCAACGTTGGAGCCAAGATGTAGTTCGGGAAAGTGAAGCAACGCAGAGACGGATCGTAAAACTGAAGAAGTGTGTGAATGGCATCCTTCTCATACTTGGAGATGTTATAGACAAATTTCAGAAGTCTTCCATACCCTCCACTGAACTCTGTACGAACTCCGGAACCAGCCATATTAATCAGTTTGTGAATCAGTGTCAAAGTCGGTTCTGGGAACGAATAGGCGACAGTCTTCTATCTCTGAACATCCATGCTGAAGTAACCTCAGAAAACCGGAATCAAGGGTAAGATGCAAGCCCTACAAAATGTCAAACATGTCAGAATGCAAGAAAAATGATATACTTATGCAAACATGGGGTCAAGGCACACTGCTGGATGTGATGTGCTGTTAGCTGGACGAGAACCACAACCCATTAAACCAGAATTCTGAACCACTGAGGAACCCAAATAATCAGACATTGATGAGAAATCCAGAAAAACAGGGTAGGTTGAAGGTCTCGGTTACCTGTAAACCTGCAAATGCCCATCCCCTCTCACATGTGGGTACTAGGATGTTCAGTATCTCGGGCTCTCAGGTCGAGAAATAATGATACGTTCACCATTTCTGGTTTGGCATCATCATCAATCGAGGAGGCCTCAACTGATTCTCATCAATCGAGGAAGGTCCTTAGCTTTGGCACTAAGGTCGAGAAACAATAGTACATTCATCCCTCGGGGTACAGTACTATCGTCAATCGAGGAGTGCCTCCACTGATTCTCTTCAAAACGTATGGGCCATCCTATGCGAGTTCCAAAGCGGGCCCTCGGGTGCGAATGGGTTTGCCACAGGATGTGGTCTACCACTGTCACCACTAAAGAGGGATGTTTCCACTAAGGTCCTCAATGATCGGTCACCAGAGTCGACAGCTCTCTAGATCAACACCCCAACATGCGCAAGACACACACGTTAGAATGCGTCCCAAGATAGCCTCGTCTGGTTGTGAATTTCGTGAACACACAAACGTACCAAGCGGGCACGTAGGTCCCACTACTTTTCACTCTAGTCCTAGGGTATACTCAAGCTTGGGTATTGGGCTTCTCTCTCAGACCCACCCAACCTGCAAAACAAAGACAGCCAGCACAGCACAGCAGCATGACAGTAATAAAAAATGAAATGCAGAAAATGCGGTAAAAATAAAAATAAAATACAACACATAAAGCAAAACAAAAACAAAGCACCCAAAGAGAACAAAGACAAGCAAGCATTAGGATTGACTCGCTTAGGGATGGACCAGCATAGGTCAACCAGAGATTCTGGGTTCGATCCCCAGCAGAGTCGCCAGCTGTAGCTCCCAGGATTTTCATCCAGGTTCAAACGCGAGAGTGGGACGGAAAAACAGAGTCGTCAGCCGTGTAAATTTATCCCAAGAGAGGGAAAAGGAACACCGCATAAACCTGAGGAAGAGAGAAATGAATGGTCATCGCAACCATAGCCTGGGTTCGGGAGTCGGTTACGCGAGGGGAAGGTGCTAGCACCCCACGCGTCCATCCTACTCGATGGGATCCACGCTTGTTGTCTAATCTAAGGGTGAGTTATCCTATCATCTAGGGCTGTACTAAGACGGGGAGGGAAAGACAAAGACCGACTCGGTAGGACGTCGACGTCCTAGGCCTACATACCCCCCTTGTGCAATGGGGAATTCAGAGTCAACGTAGTTCGGACCAAGTTCTTTTTGTGTTTTTTATGAGCGACGTTAAGTTCGCGTCCGGCGGTTAGGGTCGATGCCTGTTTGCGACTCAGACGGAAAGTAACGTGCCCTTTTTGAAAATAGCCTTTAGTTTGACAATCCCGAAGGACAAAAAGGTTTGAAGTTGGTTTGTATTTTTAGGACAGAAGTGACTTGAGTTAGTCCATAAATTGCATTGCACCAAAGTCTAGGGCACAGGGGCGAAAACTTAACGCATCGTCCCAAGACAGGACGCTCGCTAAGCACTCTAGAAAGATGAGAGGAAGCCCCTCATTTCTCATTCCCCACGCTTAAGGCTCGTGCGCAATACACTTTATTATTATTAAGTGCTTTTCAGAAAGTTTGAGATGAGAAGAGAGAAGACACAAGAGATACTCTAAGGGGAGACTATGAATCCTAAAGTCATCATGCATGGGTGACCTACGGTTAGTGAGGTTCAACCTAAACCCTAAAGAAAGGAAAAGATGAGAGAAGGAAAGAGAAAGGGTGACCATGGATACTTATCCATACCCTTAAAGAACTTACCTTAGTCCCTGCATAAGAGGTTAGTGAGAAATAGACATAAATAATATCAAAGCAAGTGAAAATCAAGCAATGGCAAACAATAATGATAATAATCCAAACACGAACTCAGAAGTTAAAGAAACAACCCCAAAGCAAATGGCACAAGTGCCTTTTCAAACAGATAATCAGATGTGGTCAGAAATACACACATAAGCAGATCGCAAGTGAAAATAAATCAAACAATTGGAGAAATAACTCCCAAAATTCCCAAATTAAATATCAAGGTTCCTCAACCAGAGACAAACCAAATACCATAAATCCTTGCAAAAAATCAAGATGTTAGTCATTCAAATAATCAGGCAAAGCCCAGGTGAGAAGTAGGGTTCAATGTGCCAAAGGGAAGGACCTAAATGCAATATGAAATAAATTTAAAAATGAAAAATAAATATTTTTATGCAATTTAGGATGTTAGTGAACAAATGCAAAAAGAACGGATCAAAAATATTTTATGGTTGTAGAGAAATAAAATAAATAATTTTTAGTATGCATCATATGAGTAATGCAAAAAGAAATTGAATAAATAATTAGTTTAAATGATAAAAATAAAATAAAAATAAAAAATAAAATTTGCAAAATTTTTGTAAAATAATAAAGATGATGTATGAATTTTTTAGCAATTTTTTAATGCAATTATGTAATTTTAATAATTAAAATATGAAATAATAATTGAAATAAAATAAAATATGAAAATAGTATGGGGGTGCGTTAGTAAAAAAAAAGAACTGGAAATGATATTGGGCTGAAGAGTGGGGGTGCGAATAACAACCCAGCCCACTGATTGATCAGAAAAAAACAAAAATAAAAAAGGGACTACCGTGTGCATACCACGTGCCAGGCGCGTGCGTTTTTAATGTGTTGGCGTGTTGTTGTTTGTTTGATGCATCAGACGGTCACAGTCCAGTCAACTTAAATAAAAGTAAATCAAAAGAAATAACATAATTGGGTGGTACATGATAATGGCGTGGGGTAAAGTCCATCTGATTACTAATTTAAATTCAGAAAAAAAATAAAATAGAAAAATATGTGGCAGCATCGTGGCCACACGATCCAAGCCATGGACGGCCCAGATTACGTCTTCAACCTCCAGCCACCCTCCTTCGCCGGACCGCCACCTTCGCCGGAGCCCTAGCTCCGGCCACCACCTGCAACCACAAAACTGCCCAGAAAATGCAATGGGGTACACTATTCGACCCAGAATTTCGTCAGGAATCCAAATATAGCATCAAAAATTTCAAATAACCAATGGATAATAAAATACGAACAGAGAAAGATTAGGGTACAAAACTTTAAACACACATAGCAAGCAATATACACGTCCAAACACCACAAAAATCACATCAGCATGATCAGTGACAAACACACAACAATATGCATACTTAAAAAATGAGTTTCACGATCATCAAAATCAACCCTAACCTGAGATGGTTCCACACGTGTACTTGCTTTTGGCTGCAAGTGGTGGTTGGGTTGCACTCTAGAGATCACCAGGAGAAGGTTTGTGGAAGAACTTTGAAGAAACTCCTTGTAAATTGAGAGATCTAAGGAATTCAAGAATTAGGGTTCACTTTCTTTTTCTCCAAAATATCACGTGTAACTAACCCTAACCAGTGCATGGATGGGTTTAAATAGGCTAGGGTTTTCCTCTGATGATGACTTGGGCTTGGGTAATTCCTTGTTTAATGAGTTTTTGAATAGTTTGGCATTTTGAATAATGGAGAATAATTGATAAATATGCCATGGAACCACTTGGTTAAAAAGCCAAAAATGCTTCTTAGGAATTGTTTTTGGATGTTAGAACATGTCTTGAAGCAATGGAATTGATTATAGGTCATTATGCCCAAAATTGTGAAAATGGGATCATGAGAAACCCTAAAAACCACTTTGCCTTATTTTGACCATAAGTTGAGTTTCACAAATGATATGGAGACCCACTAGTACTTGTTGGAAAGAGGAGAAAAAGATCTTCAACTTTCATGTTGGAGAAAAATTCATTTGAAGCTTTCTTGATGATGAAAAGTCAAGTTGAATGCAGTGCAGGAACTTGCCCAAAAAGGAAACTTTTCATTATAGGTCACTTTCCAAATTTAGAAACTTTGCACCAACTCCTGATTCCTGATAAATATGTATGAAACTTGAACCCTGGAGACTATATGAGGATGTGAGACCTTGAAAATCTTGGAGAGAACCTCAAAATTCCACAGTTGACTTCTCCTCTCACTGTTGACTTTTACCCAATTCAACTGATTTCCAATCCATTGGCCGGTTGAACTTCTCCTGAACCAAACTGATGGACAACCTCCCACCCCTAGGTATTTAGGAACCCAAGGAATACCATAGAATCAAGTCTTGCCCAAAAAATCAGAAATAAACTGACTTTATAGCAAACCCTAGTTTTGGTACCCTCAGTCTAGGAGGAAATAACACAGTCTCCAAATCCAAATTCCTCTGAATATGATGTGTATCCTCTCCAACAAAGATAAGATATGCCATTTGGTGATGATAAAAACCCAAGGAGCTTGCCCATTGAAGCAATAAACCCAAGAATCTCAAAACCCTAATCTATGCACTGGTTAGGAGAGGATGATCCACCTGAGCTCTCTTGGACAATACCAGAACTCTTGCTTGACCCTCTGAAGCACTGCCTCAGACACCTTGACCCCATGCTAAGAACCAATGATATGCACACATGATAATGCAAAATGCAATGCAACATAAGCCAGTTAGTAATAAAGTAAGGAGGGCAAATTTTGGGGGCATGCATGAGTGATTATGTGATTGACTAAGTATGGGAGCATTGTGTTTGATCTGTTTTGTGTAGCAACCACTTTACTTATGTGTTACTTCTGCTGCTGTTGTTGTTGTTGTTTACTTTATGTGCTTGTGTATGATATGTTGAATGCTTAACTTAATTTACTTATGTGTTACTTTTGTTATTGTTGTTGTTTGCTCTGTTTGCTTATGTGTGGTGTGTTGAATGCTCAACTTATGTCACACATCTTCTATGTTTTTGAAAGCATTGTTTTACCAAAATTTGCTAAAAGGGGAGATTGTTGTTCCTTTTGGATTGGTAGCATTATGCAAAATAACATAGTATGTTCAAGTTGTTTTTGTGGAGAAAGGTCACATGTGGGACATGATGTTCTAGCCGGTGTGGCACATCGGGCCCCTGTTGCTACTACTCCGTTGACGCGTTTTCTATTTCTATTTTGACCGCATTTTTGGATTTGTTTCTGATTAATTTGTTGTTATTTTTAGAAACCTAATTAATTAGATTTGTTTGATGATTTGTTAAGATCAAATTTAAAGATTTGGAAATTTTAATTTGAATTCAAATTAAATCATATCTTGTTGTGGAGCTGTTTTGGAAAAATAAATCTTAACAAAATATCCATTTTATTTGCTGATCAAATCTTTTGCTCATTGGAGAAAATCCCAATAATGGAATTCTATTTAAATAGACTCAATTCTATCATTGAAGACAATGAACAAGTATTGAAGATCCCTAGTGTTAGGGTTTTATTTCAGTCATTTGTTTATGTTGCTTGTAAACCACGCTCATATCACAAAGCATTATGTTGGTTTGTTTAGTTGAGTTGTAATTCAACATTTTTTAAGTTGTTTAATAAAGGTGATCAATTTGGATTGGTGCTTGATATAAATTGAGAGGGGTTCTCATATTAAGGGAGAGACCTAAATAGAAAGTCACTAGGATTAGGAAGAGGCTTTGAACAACATGACATTATTGTTCCTATAAGACTAATTGTACTAATTCAAGATAATGAACTTTCTTTCTTAGGTAGAGTGCCCCCAAATGTAGCCATGGTTTCACCGAACTGGGTTAACAATTCTTTGTGTCCTTTCATTGCTTTCTGCATTGATCATCTTGTTTATCATTATTGTCAATTTCAGTTCAAAGTGTTGAACACCTTGGCTTAAGCATCTTGTCCAACATTTATCCCCTTAAGAACAAAAATTCAATCGTTCTTCCCATGTGATTTGCATAGGATTATTCTTTGAGCAAGTTCATATAATCGCTCAGGAGCTCTGTCTGGGCCCTTCGTTAACATTTTCCCATAAGGCAGCAAGGACCCCTTGTTAAACTCTAGTTCATTTTATCGCCTCTAGGGTAAAAAAGGATTCCTCTATAAGGATCCAACATTTTATCGCCTTAAAATGAGACAAGGATTTCTCATAGGAATCCAATGTGTTTGATTTCCCCAATAGCGAAAATGATCCCTCATCGAAATCCAACGTTTCTTATTGGCTCTAAAGGGTGGCATGGATTCCACCATGAAAATCCATCATGTTATTTCCTCCAAGGACGCCAAGTATTCCTCCATGAGGATCCAGTGTTTTACCTTTTCCAAGGTCGGCAAGAATTCCTCCATAAGGATCCAGTATTTTATCGCCTCCAAGGCCGACAATGATTCCTCCCTGAGGATCCAACATTTTATCACCTCCAAGAGCGGTAAGGATTGCATCATGAGGATACAACCTTTTATCTATTCCAAGGGTGGGAATTATTACTCCATGAGGATTCATCATTTTATTGCCTCTAAGGACGACAAGGATTCGTCCATGAGGATCTAACATCTTGTCGCCTCCAAGGGAGGTTTCGTATGGATATCTTTCGTCTAGTTTCCTGCAAAGAAAAGCGTATACGGAAATGCAAATAATTAAAAATAACAAAATGAGGAGCCACATTAAAAACACTTTCCCCCTCACGAGGAGCAAGGGAAAATAGTGTTTCCTCATAAAGATGATTTGTCCTTACAAATGGTAGAGGTATAATACACACCTAGAATAGAAATAATAGCAATAAAACAAAACAACGATAAAAAGAGAATAATTTTGGAGCTTTCCGTCGATTCTTCATTCTTGCATCTTCTTGCCCTTCTGAGTAGGAACCTCTCCATCTTTTAGGGCCGCTTTTGGTGGCTTGATTCTCTGGCCCGAGCTTTTGGTGTTCGCACCTAGAGTTTGAACTCTTTTCAGCTTTAAACTTTCCACATAGCATTTCCTGGCGACTTCCTGGTCTCCTTGTATGACTCCAACCCGCCTGCTAGAGAGTGGGTATTTCATGCACAAATATAAAGTAGACAAGGCGGCACCCAACTCATTAAGAGTTGGTCGCCCTGTGATCATATTATAGGAAAATGGGGCATCTATAACCAGATACCTGAACTTGCTCTGCTTGGCTTATTCCTCCACTCCGAAGGTGGTCCTCAACATTATATACCATTTTACTTGTACTTGCTTACCATATAAACCAACTAGTGACCCTTTGAAAGCTTTTAGATAATTTGGATTGAGGAGAAGCCTCTCAAATGCTTCGCAATAAATAATATTTGTGGAGCTTTCTTGATCTACTAATAATCTTCTAATTTCCTAATCATCACACGCCACTATGATGAACATATGGTTTTCGTTGTGGGGATGAATTCTTGTTGTGTCTTTTTCCGAAAAAGAGATCTCGACCTCTAGTGCTTTGGTCTCGCATATCTCTGAATTTAAGGGCAGGTCCTCTATAGTTAATATTTGGCTAGCATATCTTCGTCAGGCAGAACTGGTCTCTCAGTCCCTAGTGAATCCTCCTGCATTAATATTCAGGTTATGACGCACAACCTTGTCACCATCTTCATTTCTCAACTTCTTTCCTTTTCTAGGCCCGAGGCTTCTAGTTATGGAGTTGATTGCATCATCTTTTAGTTAGATCAATGGTTGGTATCGAGTAATTACTTTTACTCACTCTCACGATGAATATTCTTGAACTTAATATGGATGTTGCTAGTAGTGTGCTAGGGGAAATGACCCATGATGATGGATAAATGGTATGAAGTGTATGATTAATATATGATAAGATGGAGATATCTAGGTTCTTGCTAAACCATTTATTTGTAGATCCTTAGTTATTTTCTATCATTGGTCATTATGGGTATGATCGAGTAACATATTCTCCATATTGGTTGTGGATGTGAAGAAACCTCTAGAGTTTAATGCTTTTACTCACTCTCTTGTTTATACAAATTGGACCCATGGCCGATTGAACTCAGGTTCCATGCCCACTATGGAAGGTGTTCAACCTTATGCCTTCTTTTTTACACGTATTGCTATATAGGTTCTTCATAAATAAGTGGTGGATTTGACTATTAGATTAAGATTCATGTTTATGTAGTTATCGTATATCTCTAGATTTTTTATTCTCTGAACATTACAAATAAAAATGAGTTTTATATGCACAACTGCTCCAATAATAAATAGTTCAAGAAATGCATAATTCTATATTTTAAAATAAATAAAATATATATTAAATTATATGCATTTTATGAGGTTTTACAGAAAAACAAAATAAAAGTATTTTGATAGGAATTTAGTATTGAATCTCTTAAATCTTTTTCAAAAAATACATGTATTAGGTCTTGAAAAATCAATCAATCATATCCACAATCATATTGCAAACTGGAAAGTTGGAAACAAATCTCTATTGTTACTATAATATTTATCAAATTAAAACAACACTCACCTATATATGGAATAAAATCAATATTTAATTTTGTTGCATATGGACTTGATATTTCTTTTTATTATCCAAATTAAGCCGAATATTTGGACTCATTCAAATTAGAAAATCATATTAATTATCCAATTAGGAAGCTTCCAAAAGCATTTATATACATAGAACTGTGGATGAACCCAGAAAAAGTTATGACAACCACACAAGAATTCTAAGCAATGACACGCATGTATCGCACTAAACTTTAGTTAGATTCATATCTAATATAATATGACATTTCAATAAGAAAATATGTACATTCCAACGCATACACATGTGGATATATAGCTCTTAATATCCATTGTCCTTGCTTTTAATTTTCATTTCAAAGCTTTTCAACAAAGAGGGACTTTTTGAATTTATTTATTTCATTCTTAAAATGAGTTGCTATAAGTAATTTCTTGGCAGCAACCTAAGCAGTACATTCTTGATATTTCATTTTAGCAATACTTTGAATGCGTATCATACGTCAATTCAAAACTTCATGCATGGCAACAAGTCAGACTGGAGACTACTTTTTTCCTGCTAATATTTAAATTTGAATTTTTGAACAATTTCTATTTCTCGGAATGATCTTCAACAAACATGAAGAATTAAAATTCAAACTCGTTTTAAACATATTAGGTTGGATTCTGATATTTCCGTTTTGTCATCATCTATATATATATATATATATATATATATATATATATATATATATATATATATATATATATATATATATATATATATTTCAAATAATAAAAAACAAATCAAAATAACAAAGCATTTAGTGTATATTTAATATTTTAAATTATCAAAAATAAATAATAAAATACGTAATAAAATAAATATGCAAGTTCGCAATTACTATTGTATCCCCCATTATCCAACATGACTCTATATTTTGTAATAAAAAAACTTGAACTCAAACTTAAATTCAATCAAAATAGATTTTTACCGTCAAATTCTGAGCAAATTCAAGTGGGTCTCTATAAATACGAGTTATATTATTAGGTTTACAAAACATCAATGTATAATTGAAGTGTGAATTTTCTATAAATAAAATAATAATTATTAGTAAAAACTCAAACAATATGATGCTTTAGATTTGAATTTGAAATATAGTATTTGATCTAATATTTTATTTTAGTTACTATTCAATGCAACCAAATAATTATAATTATCAAGAGAGGGAGTCTGATGACCAAAATTTAAATTTTGTCGCTTCATAAGTTATAATCAGAGTCAAACAACATTATTGTTACATTGAAGATTTGTTAATTGAGTTATCCATTAAGATTTGATTAAAAAAAATTATTTAAAAAAGTAACACTTCTATTTAAATTTTTTTCAAAACATGAATTTTAAATAAACATTTTGTTTAGATAATGAGCTTCTTTTGTTGAAATCTCCCTGCAAAAATAGTAGAACATAAAAGGGGTTAAAGGTATTGTGTGCTAAAAAGAAAATGTGAGATAAGAACACGTACATCTCATCACCTTCACTCAATACTATTCCTTATCCATTCACCAAAAAAAAATCTTTTTGCTTGTCTCTTTGGCCCTATTACATCAGCCTATTCTTCAACATTCATAAACTAATTGCGCATGTTGCACATTTTTTTTGTCATAGTGACTCCTTTTTATTGCACCTTTCTCCTCGTTGAATTACCTTTCCTATTAAGCCTAATTTACAGCTAAAGCAACTTTATCTGTCGGTTTTGTCCAAAAGAAGTAAATTTGAAGATTCTAGCATCTTATATTGCTTATCCACAAATATGTATTCGAAAGATTTTTTGCTAGCAAACTATAGAGATATTTCGAAAAGAATAAGTAAATCAATTTTGAAGAAATAACAAGTTAGTTTTAAAGGAAGATGTATTAAAAAAAAGTCAAGTTAGTTTTAAAGGAAGATGTATTAAAAAAATAAAGTTGTTTAATTTGGTTTTGATGATGACACAGAAATAAGTTTATTATTTAACGTTTGTTATTTGTTTAGAAAGTTTTTGTTGAGCATGAAGACTTGAGTATTTATAAGTGGGAGAACCTACACACCTATCACTTTAAGGTTTTGGGTGAGTATGTAGTGTGTCTCTCACAAAGATGTCTTGCTTTAGAAAAGAAGTTTCACAATATTCAATGCTCCCTAGTTGAATCTCTCCTAAGAGTGACATCAGAGCTCTTGATTAAGGGTTATTTTACTTGTTTGAATGATGGAGTCAAATACAAAGATGAAGATGATATTGTTGAGTGATTCTAATTATCATTTATGGAAGGGCAAGATGAAAGACTTATTATTTGTGAAGAAATTGCATTTACCGGTTTTTAGTTCCGCAAAGCCGGATTCTGTGTCTGGTGAAGAATGAGAGTTTGAACATCTACAGGTAGGTGATTTTATTCGACAATATGTAGAAGATAATGTTTATAATCATATTGCTAATAAGACACATGCAAAAACTTTATGGGAGAAGATAGAGTCCTTGTATGCCTCTAAATTAGAGAATAATAATTTGTTCATGTTGAATAACTTCATAAGTTTGAAGTATAAGGAGGGGACTTCTATTTCAGATCACTTGAGTGAATTTCAAAGCCTCCTTGATCAGATGTCAGGAATGAATATCAAATTTGATGATGAACTTTTGGGACTATTTCTATTGTTATTTTTACCAGAGTCTTGGGAGACATTTTGGGTTTCTATCACAAGTTCTGCTCTTAGAGGTGTTGTTTCTTTGGAAACGGCTAAGGGTGGTATTCTTAATGAGGAGATGAGAAGGAAGGCACAGGATTCTTCATCTTAACCCGAGGTACTTGTCACTGAAAATAGGGGATAAGTCATAAAAAGGAACTGAATGGTGGTAGAGAGAATAACAGAAGCAAGTCCAAGCCACGATACAAGAATCTGAAGTGTCACTACTGTCACAAAACAGGACACGTACAGAAGTATTGCTATCAGTGGAAAAGAGGTAACAAAGGCAAGAAGGGTAAGTATAAACAAAGAGACCGTGGAGATCATGATGATGATCGTGTTACTACTGCTACTAATGATGATCTTGTTATTCTCTGTGATCATGAGTCTACTTATCTTGTATCAAACGAGAGCATGTGGATAGTTGACAGTGGTGCTACATTGCATGTTACACCCAGGAAGGATTTCTTCACATCTTATACTTCTGGTGAGTTTAGAGTGTTGAAGATGGGTAATGATGGTGTATCTAAGGTAATTGGTGTTGGTGATGTTTGCTTGTGATAAGTGCAAATTGTACCTATTTTTGTATATAAGTTTTGTTGCACTTATCGATACTTTTTGGTTAATATCATTCGAATAAACCCCGCTTTGTTTGTAATTACGTTTACTTTACGTTTTAGTGTATTGCGTATCGTGTAAATATCATTGAGTTTAATTGATTTTCTCTCATTTTTGTAGGTATTCAAGCAATGATATTTTGCCATTATTGTATAGATCATTAAATAAGCTTTCCAACGCTTTCGGCCGTGCGTTAATCTGAGTTACGGTTCATAAGTTATGGTCAAAATAAGAACTGGTTTGCTGTTAAGTTCGCTTTGCGAACTTTCCAGCGAATGTTCACCAGAAAGTTCGCTTTGTGAACTTTCCAGCGAATGTTCGCCAGAAAGTTCGCTTTGCAAACTTCCCAGCGAACGAGACAGTAGAAAAAGGGACCAAAGTTAGCAAAGCGAACTTCCCAGCGAATGTTCGCCAGAAAGTTCGCAAAGCGAACTGTCTAGCGAATGTTCGTCCAGAGTCGGTTTAACTGTTCCGTAGGCACTTAAGTGCCACTTTTTGAGGCTCGCTTTGCGAGTAAAACGTTCTCTAAGCGAACGTGACAGATTTTGTAATACTATAAGTTCATTTTCAGTCATTTTTTAGGGGATGTTTTGGGGTATTTGTTCCCAATTCATCAAACCTTCATTCTTTGTAGTTTAGAGCTTAGAAAAGCATAAATGGAGGTTGCAACTCGACGATTGGGGGTGGATGATTCTTGGATCGTGATTGACACCGCGAGAGATTTTGATTCCTCTTCTCTCTTCCCTTTGTAGTTTCCATTTGTTGTGAGTTTGTATGTAAGTTTACCTTGATTATATGTATATTCATTACTCATGGTGTTGTATAAAGCTCATTTTACAAATTAATGTTGGTGCCATGATTTCTTTATTTGGGTTTGAGTTGCGGTAGACATATCCTCTTTGAATCTGGATTTAGGATGAACATCTATTATGTTCTAGACTCTAGAGATAGATTTAGACTTAATATTCACTTTAGTATCGATTCTTAATGCTTCCGTTTGGTCGAGTTGCGTGAGACATCACCTCCGAGGTGATGCGGTTGTTCTCTCAACTTTGCGTTAGACATAACCTTTATTGTGAGCGATACGTGATAATGTTGACGAGTGATTTAGGTTGCGCGCAACTAAGTAGTGAGTTTGAGTATTTAATAGGGTAGATGAAATGTAAACTCGAGAGTTCTCTACTCTCCAAAGAATGAATTCTTTTTATGTTCATAAGTTTTATTTCTCGCATTTACTTTAAACCTATTTTAAACCCAACTCTTTAATGTTTAAACTGTCGAACGACATTCTTTCCCTCGAACCGATCTCTGTGGACACGATAAATTCTCGGAAAAGTACTTCCAAAATGTTTGTTGCTTGCCGCTATTCCGTATCCAACAAAATGGCGTCGTTGCTGGGGATTGGTTTTGATATTGAATCGCATTGCGATAGTTTCTTTGTTTTTGAGTTTTGTATATATCGTATATATTGTCTATTTCCATTATGTTTGTTCAAGTGTTGTATACATTTTGTTCCTGTAACGTTTGTTTAAGTGTTTGGTTAGGGCACTAATTTTTGGTTTGCGCGGTGAGGCATCACCATGGCATGAAGGAAGGAAGTTACTAGCTAAGCATTGTAAAGGCGTCGAGCTTACGACGTAAAACAAGCATGTTGTATTATTTTCTTTTGTGTGGTTTAGCTTAGGTAGTGTGGTGAAAATTCATTAAACAAGTTGTACTCGGATTTTTCGTGAAATTCTCAAATCTTCACTTTACAACTTGTTTAATGAATTTTCTGCCGGTCTTTTAGCTTGTTTATATTAATAGCTTTCGTGTTTGTCAATGAGTTTGTGTTGAGCTGCATGAGGAAATTTGGTGATGTTCCAAGTTGATCGTTTCAACTTGCGGATGTATGGTAATGATATTGTTAAGTTTTGTACACGTACAAGGTATGTGTTTATCGCTTTCTTGACTTTAGCATATTCATGATACTTAGGCTTTGTACAAACTTACATGCCATTCATTTTTTTGTATACTTGTTCTTGTTGTGAATCACTTTAGTTCCCACCTTTTTTGTGAGGTAGCTTTCCATTGTTCATATATGCGCAGAGTACCAACATTTTTGTTATAACTGGATTTTATTATGCTTAATCTTTTGTTTGTGTTGATTATATGAAAGCATGAAAAGGATCAAGGCATTTTGTTTTATTTTGAGCACAACTACCTATCCAAATAGTCATTCACCTTGTGAGTGTGTGATCATTCGTAACCCCTTTGAGCTTTTTGATCCATGTTTTATTTGAACTTAATGCTTGTCTATGAGTATTTAGTTCAATTATTTTTGAATGTATTTTGTTTTTTCTTCAACTTTGTGTTGTTGTATGAATTTTTGCCTTGCCTTAGAAAGTAGGGAGTATTCACATGATGATGTGGTTGAATTCAAGCTGGGGAGAGAATGGTTGTATACACATTGGTTGGTTTCTATGAGGTTGAAAAAGAAAAGAAAAAAGAGAAAAATATGACAAAGAAACGAAAAGAAAAAAGTGAAAAAGGAAAGAAAAAGAAAATCCTTGAGAAAGGAAACAAAAAGAGTTCAAATAATTGTGCTAAATAAGTATTGTGTGTTGTGTAACACTTGGGATTTTGGAAGAAGTTGATTGGAATTTTGTGTTTGAGTCTTTGTGAGTTGATCACTCCATTAGGTTTAGGCAAGTTTTTGTTTCAATTACCTTTAGAAATTGCCCCTTGTTTGTTTACCCGACTACGCTACAACCTTGAAAGTCCTTGTGATTCTTGCCTTTGTATGTTCAATGTGAATTTTTGGATGGTTGCATAATTTAGTCTTTTGTTTGCAAGATTGTTGTGTGAGTGAAAAGTACCTCATTTTATATTTTTCATCTACCGATAATTGTTTTTGCTAGGTGTGATTCACGATTGAACTCGTGTTGTTTTAGGATGTTTGACATGATTTTTGTATTTTGCATTTGTTTCGTGACTATGTTATCGTCGTAGTTAGTGGTAAGTATTTACTTTGTGTGTACTATTTTTCATTTGAACCATTCATTTGTCCGTTTTTCAAAACCTGTTGACTTGTGATTGCTTGGTTGTTACTTTTGTTTCTTTGAGTTGTTTGATTCTTGTTTGAGGACAAACAAGTTTAAGTTGGGGAGAGTTTGATAAGTGCAAATTGTACCTATTTTTGTATATAAGTTTTATTGCACTTATCGATACTTTTTGGTTAATATCGTTCGAATAAACCCCACTTTGTTTGTAATTAAGTTTACTTTACATTTTAGTGTATATATTGCGTATCGTGTAAATATCATTGAGTTTAATTGATTTTCTCTCATTTTTATAGGTAATTAAGTAATTATATTTTGCCATTGTTGTATAGAGCATTGAATAAGCTTTCCAACGCTTCCGATCGTGCGTCAATCCGAATTACGGTTCAGAACTTATGGTCAAAATAAGAACTAGTTTGATGTCAAGTTCGCTTTGCGAACTTTCCAGCGAATATTCGTCAGAAAGTTCACAAAGCGAATTTCCCAGCGAACGAGACAGTTGAAAAAGGGACCAAAGTTAGAAAAGCGATGAAAGATCCAAGTTGTATGCAAAGTCAAAACAATTTTCTTAATCCCATTTGTGAGTCTTTGGTTGTAAGGGTTTTGTGCATATTCCAAAGGATGAAAGATCCAAGTTGGATGCAAAGTCAAAACAATGTATCTTCATCGGCTAAGGGCAAGATGAGTTTGGATACAGGTTGTATGATCCCGTAGGGAAGAAACTTATTCGAAGTCGGGATGTGGTGTTTATGGAAGACAAAACTATTGAAGATATTGATAAGGTAGAAAAGGCTACACCCAAGAAAGACATCAAATTGTCTAATGTTGGTCCAGTTCGGTTACATAGTCATAATTTGGATGCTATTGGTGGTAATGATCACAATGGTAAGCCATATGATTATGTTGATGATCAACAACTTGGAGATGAGGTAAATATTCAAACTAATGATGGTGAAATGGAAAGAGATTTGTCACAGGATGATAATCTTGGTGAAACTCCATAATCATCTCAAGTTCAACCTAGGAGGAGTAACAGGCGGAGACAACCTTCTACAAGGTATAATTGTGATGAGTATGTGATCTTGACTGATGAGGGTGAACCCGAGTGTTTTCAAGAGGCCATGGAAAGTGATGAAAATCAAAAGTCGATGGATGCAATGCATGATGAGATGAAATTATTGCATGATAATCACACTTATGATTTAGTAAAACTGCCTAAATGCAAAAGGGCTTTGGAAAATATATGGATTTATAGAGTTAAACATGCGAGCAACTCTAAGTCTCCAAGATATAAAGCCAGATTAGTGGTGAAAGGTTTCTGTCAAAGAAAGGGTGTTGATTTTAATGATATTTTCTCCCCTGTTGTAAAGATGTCAGCAATTAGAACCGTGTTGAGTTTGGCTGCTACTCTTGATTTAGAGGTTGAGCAAATAGATGTGAAAACGGCTTTCCTTTATGGTTATTTGGAGGAAGAGATCTACATGAAACAACCCGATGGTTTTCAATTTAAAGGTAAGATCATGTGTGTAGATTGAGAAAGAGTTTATATGGGTTGAAGCAAGCTCCAAGGCAGTGGTACAAGAAGTTTGAGTCTGTTGTGTGTGATCAAGGATACCAGAAGACTACTTCAGATCATTGCATCTTTATTAGAGAATTTTCTAACGATGACTTCATTATCTTGTTGTTATATGTTGATGATATGCTTATTGTAGGGAAAAGTGTTTCTAACATTAACATGTTAAAGAAGCAATTGGAAGAGTCATTTGCCATGAAAGACATGGGAGCAGCTAAACAGATTCTTGGCACTAGGATCATGCGTGACAAAAAAGAGAAGAAACTTTAGACGTTACAATAAAATTATATCGAAAGAGTGCTGCAAAGATTCAAAATGGAAAGTTCTAAGGCGGTAAGCACTCCTCTCGCTACTCATTTCAAGTTGAGTTATAATCAAAGTCCTTCAAGTGAATATGAAGCGTTTGATATGAAACATGTTCCTTATGCGTCTGCTGTGGGTAGTTTGATGTATGCAATGGTGTGTACAAGACCAGATATAGCACATGTTGTTGGTACAGTAAGTAATTTTTTGTCAAATCCAGGTAGAGAGCATTAGAATGCTCTAAAATGGATTTTAAGGTATCTTTGCGGTACTACTTCTATGAGGCTTTATTTTGGAGGAGATAAGCCTACTCTAGTAGGGTACTCTGACTCTGATATGACTGGAGACATTGATTCCAGAAAGTCCACTTTGGGCTACATGATTAAATTTGCAGGGGGAGCTATTTTCTTGGCAGTCCAAATTGCAAATGTGTGTAGCACTATCTACTACAGAGGCTGAGTTCATTGCAATTACTGAAGCATGCAAAGAGTTACTATGGTTGAAGAAATATTTACAGGAGCTTGGTTTTGTTCAAGGCAAATATGTGTTATTTGTTGATAGTCAAAGCGCTATTCATCTTGGTAAGAATCTGTCTTTTCATAATAGGTCCAAACACATTGACGTGAGATATCATTAGATACGTGATATTTTGGACGCTAAGGTGTTGGAGTTGGCTAAAGTTCATATAGATGATAATGGTTTTGATATGATGACTAAAGCATTACCAAGAGGGAAATTTGAAGCTTGTTGTGATATCGCAGGTTTGGCGGTTTCCTCCACATAGTTGTGAGGAGGAGATTTGTTGGGTTTGAGCTCCCTTCTTATATGGAGAAAGACCCAAATATGATTAGCCAATTTGTCTCACTTATTTAAGTGGAGAGGATCAATTTAGGGTTAAGAGAGATAGAGAGAAAAAATAAAGATTCAAAATAGAGAAAAGAGGAGAGAAACTCATTCCCGTTTTTCTGCAATCATTCTCACTAAATCGACGATCCCCGATTCGTTAACCGTTGGATCAAGCTCAAATTTTGTGAGCAGGTTCGTAACACATATATCTAAGTTTTAACCGTTCAGAATTTCAAAACAACGTCTGAGTTGAAAGTTATTTGCTTTGCACTGAAGCTGTAGATTTGAGAAAAAATTTCAACTTTTGATTCTTATTTGCAAACTAGTTTGCTTTGTGATTTGCGGTTGTTAGCACTAGTTTATGAATCATTTTAAAACTCTCTTGTACCCTTAATTGATTATAGTGGAATTATTTCTTTGGTCTAGACAACTCGTGGTTTTTACTCTCATATTAAGGGGTTTTCCACGTTAAAAATATCGGTGTTCTTTTGTGCCTTTATTTGTTCAATTTGTCGTCTTATATCTGTTATTGATCCTCATGGTTCCTACAAGTTTGGAAAGATTTATATCCACTCTGTATTATTCTATTATTGTGTCTTAATTTCCTGTCATGCTCCGAGATTGTTAAGGCAATTTTCAAACACAGAGATATCATAATGAATTTTATGGCTTGGAAGGTGTTTGAATTGAACGGTAAGTATGAGACTAAGAGGATGTATCAGATGTTTAGAGGGAACAAACAAAAAGTTGGTTGGAGAAGTCTCTTCTACGACAATCTTGCTAGACTAAGAGCGGTTTTCACTCTCTGGATGGTATGTCAGGAAATACTTCTCATCGATTGCTCAAGTTTGGAATAACCACTGACGGCGAATGTGCGTACTGCAATATACCAGAAAGCTGTGATAATCTCTACATTGAATGTAAGGTGGCCAAGAATATCCGGAAACAAGACCTAAATTGGTTTAATGTCTATCATATTCCAAAAAAGTGGGGAATGGAACTTAAGGAGATTTGTAAACTGACAAGAGGCAAGGGATGCAGGAAGAAACTCTTAAAATTCGCCTTTACTGAAACCGTGTATGCTATTTAGAATGCCAGAACCTGATCATTTTCTAGAACAAGAAAATGGATTGCCTCAATAGTAAAGACATCATTGAGGAAGTTTTATATAAAGCTGAAATTAATGACAAATTAGCTAGATTTTGTAATTGAGTATGAACTTTTTTGTCGCTTAGTTTGTGTTGTCGGCTAGAAGCATGATCCTTGGATCGGCTATGTACGGCCATTGTTTTTTTTAGAATATAATTCTCTCTTGTTTCAAAAAAAAATATTCCTGTAATTTTTATGAGTTGAATATATATATTTATACTTATTATGAATGTATTAACTTTATTCATATTTTTAATATATCAAAATGCAAGAAGTGAGAATTGGACTCCAACTTATTGAACATCTATGTAGCATTTAATATTTGAGTAGGGGAAATAGAGAAAATAGTAGATGCATCATAACCATCGTCTAATGAATAAAGTGAATTCCATTAAAATATATTAATATTTTAAAATAATTTAAATGATTTAACAAATTGATAATTTTTTGAAATTGTACTTTTTTTTATTGGTAAGATATTATGAATCTATAATATAGGAACTTTAGTGGTTCTGGAAACTACTAATTTAACCCTTGTAAATATCTTGCCATGTCATCATTTGGGGGGTATTAAATGTCTAAATCCAACCATTTTGAACCAAATCATGACTTAGTTGAATCCTAATGACACCCTTTATCATACTTACACATAATTGTGGCAAAATTTTGACCAATACATTTTCTTTCCAACCACAGCCAGCTGGATTGTACGTTTTCTTTCTCTCTCTCTCTCTCTCCGTCCTTGTCTCCTTTCCTTCTTTCTCTTTGTTTCTCTTTCCCTTCCGCTTTCTTTCTCTTTCCCTCTACACAACCAACTCCTATCCTTCTTTCTCTTTCTCTTTCGCTTTCTTTCTCTTTCCCTCTGCACATCGAAGTTCATCTTCTTCCTCATATTCTTGCTTCACCTATATCTTTGAGTTTTTTGTCAATGTTTCAGTTCTGAAACTTCCAAAACAGCCCAAGCTTATTCGTTCCACACCGCCACAAAAACCTAACACAATGACCGGAGCAAAAACGTCGGAGTTACAACAATGGAAACCAAACTTCGAAGTTGTATTCAAACCGGTATCAAAGCTCGATCTTACACAAGGTTGTCATTCTTCTAATTTAATGTTAGGTTGTTGTTTGCTTCTCTATCTTGAAATTTACTTTAATGTTCTTCAGTGTTTACTTCTTCAGTCTTTAGCTCCTAGTATAGATTTCATCTTTTGCAAACATACTTTTAACAAAGTTTGTTTTTTTTTCAATGACATGTTTTAGGTCTTATGGTTTCCGGTGTTGTAACATCAGGGTTTTCATAAGGTACATCCTAATCCTTTGTGTATGGTTAATTCTATTTTAGGAGAAGACACAAAAATTTTTTAAAGCATAACATTGATTTTTATAATAATAGGGTATAGTCATTGTTTTATAAATTACAAATTTTAAAAACATTTTTGAAAGGTTGATGGTTTACGTAATCTGCGTCTAATATCAATTGCATTTTTATCTATCACTGTCTGCAGTCATTTGCTTATTTAGCTATCACTGGAATCCTGCAATTGGTGCGCTTTCAGTATTTCCTGTTACGATTTTAACTATTGTTTGATTCATAATTTAACAAATAATGGAAGTTAGATGTACGGGACATCAATTGTGGACCTGCGATAAGAGAGTCGATTGGAGTTTGTCAACACTGTGTTCTTCGTCTTTGAAGCAGTGGCCTATATGCAGGTATGTTACAATGCCTGTTGAAACCATATAACTTTCACAACGGACGTGATAATTGTATTACAACATGCACTTATTGATGATATAGACTTAATTTGAAATGGTTCACAGATAACATGGTGCGACCATACACACAGAAGCTGCCCCTTTCATTATAAAGGTCTTATAAGGTAATGTGATGCAACACAAATTGTAATATTCTTCAATTTGATGATGGAATGTACATCTGTTTGATTTCATATACATTAGTGTTGCATATGTTTTAAACCTGATCAAGATGAGGTTTCAAACATGAAAGATTGTGAGTATACATTTTGGTTTATCCATGGCATTTTCTTTGATGAAGAATTAAAGAAGGATATATGTACTGAAATTTCTGTCAAATCAATTACAGGAGTGTACAACATATTATTTAATATCATCATCTCCAAGGTTAGTTCTGCTTCCAAGTCGTGTATTTTTTTAGGTTCATGTGTCATTATGCTGATATGATTCATATATTTATGTTTTCAACTGAATACGTTGAAACTTCATAACTGTTACTTTTCTTTTAACATTTCGGCTATTTAATGGTTTTATTTATATTAAACTTGCAGAATGATGTAAGGAATCCGCCGCATTTGGGCTGGACGTGGTCAGTTAGTGCTGATAATTATCTACTCACTTCCCCTTATGTTATTTTTATTTATTTATTTATTAACCGATTCTTTATTTGTTACATGAATGTTCTATTTTGATTTGTTGTATGCATAAATGCTAATTCACCACCAGAGAAATGCTAAAACTTTATCTTTACAGGTTTCCACACTGCAGACGTAACAAGGGTAATGCTAATGAATCATAGCATAGTACCTATGCTGCAAAAGATGAACTATAGGGCGGCATTTAATGTTCCTTAGTAAGTGCAAGACATTTGATAAAATAGTGGCTGGAGAAATTCTGTGATATCAGAGTGATAACAAATCATTGATTTGAGGTATTATTTATATGGTGAGACGGCTTCACAAAGTCTATTACCTTTTTCATTTAGTGGCTTCCCCTGATGAAATTCAAGCTCAATATGTCGGGGATATATCTGTTTGCTATGCTTAACTTTCAGATTTTTCTTTGGTACAGGTTCTAAAATATAATCTGAAAATTTTTCGATCAATTCCTCTATCTCGATATTTATACATCATAATTGTACTTATGGTCCAAACCTCCATTAGTTTACTTTGCATACATTACAGGTTAATACTAACAGGATATCGTTTTTTTGATAGAGACATACGCGACACTACCGGGTCAACCTCCATGTATTACTGAGACCGATGTAGATTATTGGCTTCCTTGGTTTTGTGTTCTTCAAGGTGAATGTTTATTGTTATATTTGTTGTGTCGTGAAAGTCAATAAACTTGTATTTTATATGTTGTATTGTAATTTTCTTTACACTTAAATGGCTGAATATGGTGATCTTTCAATGTCAAAATATAAAATACATAACTCCAATCTTTAAAGTTAACTCTTCATTTATGGATGTAGGATTTAAATATATAGGTAATGTTTCTTTCCAGGCCAAAATTACAAAACTCCAAAAGCTGGTTGATTAAATGGAGTTTGTGGAAGATCAGGTACAACCTCTTTGGCAAAAGAAGTCTGCTTTTGATCACGAGATGGAGCATGCTGCAACTGCTCAGACACAGAGTTCTGGTGGAGTTTGGCGATTCTTTGGTGGGAGTGAAAAATCAAGACCGAGGTTAAGGTTAAGGTTATTTCACAGCCAAGGTTAAATAGACTATGTACCCGAACTGGTAATATGTTATTTCTGTAAACTTTGTAGTTTTCATGATTGTTTATATCTAATAAAATCATATTATCGTTAGAAAAGTTAGTTGAACTGAATATGTCGATCATGGTTTTAGTTTTTTCTAACGAACCAAATACGAAAACTTTGCTTTGAAAATCATTACGCTGATCACAAAAACTATGATTTCTTCATGCAGTTCGAAGAGCAAAGAGATCACATATATTTAGAGTCAATTCTTCATGTTGTTTTTCTTGACCCTGACTGGAATAACCCAGTAAGATTATATTCATCTGCTCATACTTTAAGAAGGTATCTTATGATAGGTTAGACATATTCTTTGAATGTATCAAGAATTCTTATGTGCTTACTAGATCAACTTTCAATTTTGTTCATATCTGGCTATAGAAAAGCAAACTTGCATGAAAAGCTTGATTTATTGTTGCTGGACATGAAAACAGTGGGATTAACATAACAACTTTTTTGATGAATGACAGATGAACTTCGTTCATCTCATCGACTTCTATACCAGGCTGCAATCAAACTAATAATGGGATTGAGGAAACTTGGCGTGGAGTCAAATCTTGCAGTTGCTGAGTGACTCAAATCTTGTTGTCACATCAAGATGATGTCTCAGTTAATATTGAATCCAACTGCATCATTTTTTACTAACATGCATACATTTTCGGTATGCTCCTTTTTTCCCATTTTCCATTTGATTCATTGCTTTTTTCCTATCATTAATGGACTTAAGGTACCTCCTATAATATCTCCAGTTTTGTATCCATAATATATTTTATGCATACTTCTAATTTTCTTTAATGCACAATCACGTTATACATTGTATTTGCAACATAATGGGATTCTTTACCATCACAAGTCTTTATTATTCTGCCTTTGATTATTCCAACTTTACAGTTTCAGGTGTGTTAATGCTTTTCCATTTCCAATGCAGGGGGGAAGCTCCACAGTCACAGCCCTCATTATTTAACCCTTCCTCCTATTATCTATTTCACACCCCACTCTTCAGAGACACCCAACTTTTTCTATGGCATCCACCCAAAATATCCAACCTGCTGCCCCTATTCACGTCGATACGGCAACTGACCAAACGCCTTCTCCGGATTTGCAACCAACTCAGCCTCTCCATCATCATGTAGACCCCCAACCAAATCTACAGGTTCATGACATACTTGTACTTTGCATATTTTTCTCACTTAATTTAATTGTCCCTTATTCTTTCATTCTGAACAAATACTGTAATTTTCTTAACGCCTGCAGACCCAACAACATGTCGAAACTCCCTTCCACCTACAACCTCATACTTAGATCCGACCACCTACGGAGGTTCAACCATTGCCGAATTCCGAGCGCCGTCAACCGCACCAAGAGGGACCCAACTTTCAACCAACTCTGCAGGTCCCCCCGGTACATTTCAGTTTTCCCTCCTTATCTCAGACGATCTGTATATTATTTCTTTTCTTGTTAACACATGCAGTATGTTCATTTTGGATTAATGAAGTGCTACAATATCCTACAATAAATCATAATTTATGTTTTCCATGGAAATCAGTAGACATATTCATTGATTGGTTTTGTTCTCTACAACTCCATAACCCTCCTCCAGTTCAACATTCAAGAAAGAGGAGAAGAATAACCACTCCTGCTTCGTTCGTGACCCCAATCATTTATTTGGACTCAGATGATGACCAACAACCTGACTACGAACCGCTAGATTCCGATGATGACGATGAGCGGGACTATACATGGGATAACTTTATGTATGGAAGAATTTACACATATAGTGATTAACTATGCAAGTTTAATTTCAATTTGATTTAAGTCTTTCAATATGTGTTTTGTAATTCAGCCCAAACTAAAATTTAGTTTCATCTGTACTGCTACTATTCATATTCCATTAACTTTATTTCAATGAACTTTTTGTCTTCTTCAAATAGAAATCACAACTTTTGAAGCATTACTTTTAATTGCATTATTAAATACAAGAATAATTAAAACTCTATTTATTTTTATTTTATGATTTAATACACATGAAAATTATAAAATAATTAAAATATTTTTAATCAACTAATTAATTATTAATTTACATATTACTTTATAATTTATTAACATTATATATTTGTTACTAATATATGATTCCAAACATTGGCAAAATAGGTATATTTTTTACTATTAATTTTTGTTACAATTATATTAATATTTACAAAGACTAAATAATGACATTAATAATTTTATAAATAATTTCAAATTAAATTAATATTAATGCTCCAAATATACCGTTCTTTCAAACTTATTAACATAGGGGAAAACTATTTTTATGCTCCAATTATAAATAAAAATATTATTTTAATTCAAGATTTTAACTTTATTGGTTAAATAAATTTGTTTTTCTATTTGTTTCATTCTTATTACATTTTAAAAACTAATATTTGTAACACCCCAGTCTTGGTGCAAACGCAATAGTATCCACGTCAGTTTCCGTACAAACGCATATGTTATTATACAGATTCAAATTCTTTGTTGATTATACCCACTAAATTATTGTATCTTTTAAAAATAATAATTTTTTTTTGCTGAAAATATATATTTTTTAAGTTTTAACATACAATTTTGCCTTTTGTTTAAAATAATAACTTTTTAAAATTCTATCTAATATTGTTTTTTTGAAATTATATTTAATTTAACATACATTATTTTTAAAGATAATATATGAAACTTTGAAATATATATTATATATGTGTTTCTTTTAACAATTCGAAAATTTATACAAAATTGTTTGATTTTAAATTTATGTCTTTCATTTATATTTTTATTTTTGAGAACATAATAAAGAAATAAAATATTTTCACATCTCTTATGTGTTTTTCACATGTCTTATGTGTTTAATATCGCATTTTATTTTATTTAAATAAATAAACAAAATATTGTCACTTTTTTTAACTGTTTTTAAACTTTCTAATATTTTCAACATTTATAACAATTTTAGTTGTCTTTAAGTAAATGTTACTCTTTTTTTAAAATCTACAATGTTTATTATTTTTACGGAACTAAAAACTATTAAGCCTTTTTTGTTTAATTTAACAAACATTTAAAACGGTTGATATATAAAAAATATTATAAGATTTTTAAAAATGAAATAATGAGTCATGTAAAAAACAAATTTTACATTTATATACGGAGTCAAATTCGTTGTTTATTACAGCCACTCAATTATTATATTATTTAAAAATAATAATTTTTTTGTTTTAATATTTTAATATTTTAATTTCATTTTTCTTATAATTTGAAATAAATGCGTTCCCACTAGTATATCTGCATCAAGTTGTTGAGGTTTTGGATGAAGTGAAGCATAAAATAAAAGTGAGTTCCGACGTGGCTCGAATTTTTCACGAAGACTGCCATTGTCAAGTCAAGAAAAATAATTCAGTTCCGACGGCAGGTCACCATGAAGATTGTCTGCAGTTACACGCTTCTTTGCCGCCGGCATATACCTGTCTCTTTTTTATAAACAACTAAACTGGAAAATCTCACATCGAATAATATTGTCTTTGAGGGCGACTAACCCAGACGGGCTATTGTACAAAAATTCAAATTTTGTTACTATTAAATTTTACTTAGATATAATTTTATAAACGTTTATTGTTGTTAGTTTGAGGTGAAGAGTTGTTACTATTAAACAATAAAATACTAAAATACCCTCTAACAAACTTGGTCACCAAATAAAGATTCAAACAGTTATGTTTTATGATTTCCAAAGAAATAATAGCACAAAATTAAAATATAAAGTTGACTTGTTAGTTTGAGGTGAAGAGTTATAATTTTTTTAATTAATTATTTTTAAACTTAATTTTCAAACTAACCATCTTTTTTTAATTATATATTAAATTATTTATGTTTTAAATAAAATAAAAAATACACCAAAGACCATATGCTAGATTAATTGGCGTTTATTTATATATATATATATATATATATATATATATATATATATATATATATATATATATATATATATATATATATATATATATATGAGAATGTTATTTTTATATAAGAATATGAGAATGAATCTGAACCATTAGATTTTAAAATAAATGGTGGAGATTATGTGTCAGTTTTTTTCTCTCTCCTCCATCATTTATTTTAATAATGAAGAGAGAAAAATAAAAACCATACATAATCTCCACCATTTATTTTAAAATCTAATGATTCAGATTCATTCTCATGTTCTTACATAAAAATGTCATTCTCATAGGATATGAACCATATATATATATATATATATATATATATATATATACATGTGTGTGTGCGTGAGTGTGGATGTGTGTATGTGTGCGCGCGTGTGTTGGCAATTACTCTAACGTCAATGTGTATTCATTTTTATTTTATTTACTATATGCCTGCGCCATTTAGTCGGCCATTTAAGTATAATTTTGAGAACATTGTTGTAATTTTTTTTGTTTGAAACATTGCTAGTTTGATATATAATTGAGAAAGATGATTATTTTAGAATTTAAGTAGAAAAATACAATTATTTAAAAAAAATCGAAGAGATAACCGTTTGTTTTCAATATTTTTAATATAATTTTTATAGTTTTATATATTTTTGTTTTAAAAAATTATAAAGAATTAAAAAAGTAAAATTAAAAAATGGTTTAGATAGTATTTTTTATAAAATGTTATTTTAAATATTACATCATTTTATTAGAATTTTAAAAAAAACATTCTCAAATTTGAAATGTTTTTTTTTTTTTATTTTTTATGAAAATTATTTTTAAGATATATCTTTTTGAAAAATTATGTTAATTTGACTATATTTTAAATTTTAATATTGTATATTTATGTTACTAGATGCTAAAATTAATATTTTAATTCATAAAAATGAGTTTAAAATAAATTGGCTAAAATACAGTTTTGGTCCCCCTGTTTGTCAAAATTCACGGTTTTGGTCCCCCATTTTGTTTTTTAACAGTTTTGGTCCCCCACCCCTCACTGTTCATGTACGGACATGTACTGTTCATGTACGGATTAAGTACTGTTCATCATTTTTTTGAGCAAAAATTGGGATGGGGGACCAAAACTGTTAAAAAAAAAATAGAGGACCAAAACCGTAAATTTTGACAAATAGGAGGACCAAAACTGTATTTTAGCCAAATAAATTTTATTATTTAAAAAAATCATAGAAATTATTTTTAAAAATATAAAGACAAAATGATTTTAAAATAACGTTTTACGATAAATAGAGCAAACTTCTCCAACATAAAACAATTGAATCATGACATGATACTATATATGTTGGTCCAACCGATCAATGAAAATAACAAGAAGAAAATATTGAGTATGCTTGTAAACACAAAAAAAAAAAAAAAAAAATTTATCTTGTAGTATTGTCAAACTTTAATTCTATATCTTAAACAATTTTACTAAAAAGTTCAATCGACAAAACCTATTGAAATTTAAGAGGAGTTGTTTTGTTAGTTAGATAAATTGCTAAAAGTAAAAAATGTAAGATAATGCAATTGTTTGCTTTTCTCATTCATGTTTAATTATGATACAATATAATTATAGGATAAAATATTCTAATTACAGTAAACTAATTATGACTAATTATAACAATAATATTTTATTTTATTGATATTGGATAGTTTTAAAGTTCATATCAATGTACATTAATTATCAATATTGTCTCCCAATATATGATCTTGTAACAATTAAAATTGAGCCCCTAAAGCCACAGAAGCATTTGATGCACTCTCTCCTGCCAAGGACAAATCCAATGCCTCAAGTCTAATAAGTAAAGAAACCCTTTCTTGAAAGTTCTCAATAAATGGATTTATACCAACCACAAAGTCTTCAACTCTTCCTCGCAATTCTTTATCAAACTAAATAGATGTCTCTTTTAATAATTTCACCCCCACCACCAGTCTCCCAATGTCTAAAGGGATTAACCCCCCATGATGTTTATTTTTGTCATAAGAAAGCCGAAAAAATCACATTATTACAAATATTCAATTCTAGGTTCAATTCTGAACTCGCTTCCCAAAAGATGTCAAATGCTTTAGCCACCTCCTCTAAATCCCTTGAGATGGTCTCATCATCAAGACTCCAAGTATGAAGAAGAAACTTCCAATTGTCTTATGAATAAGAAAGTATAACACATGAGAAAAAAGGAGTAGTTCCAATGGGTTACCTTGTTGTTCTCCAATGGCGGGGCATAATATGTTCATCCCTATGGTACAACTTCGTTTTATAATTAGAGTTTGACCTAACTCATTCCTACAAAACCAACTTATAAGGTTATGTGTGTCACTTTATATAAAGATTTTTCAAGTTTACTGGGCCTAGTGCATGAATATAAATTGTGGGTGTCCCGTGGTACAATCGATATAATTTGATACTATATTAAAATTAGAGTTTGACATAATTCATCAATAAAAAACTAATTTATATGATAAGGGGTGACACTCTATATAAAGACTTATTAAAATCTATTTCTATCCAAAACAATATATGAAATATTTCCATTATATGATGTTTAGAATTACGAATATGGATTTCAGAAAAAACCAAGATGAAAAAATAGTTAAATTTGTTGGAGTCAGTTGTGAAACTCCATTGATGCACACACATATAGATTTCACACACACACACACAATTAGAGAGAGAGAGAGAGAGAGAGAGAGAGAGAGAAGATGAAGTGGTTGAAGCAAAATGAAAGCTCACACTTGCATTGATTCTCTAACAAAATTACAATTGATTTAAGCACGGTTAAAAGATCTTAACTGTCTTAATGAAATGCAAATTTACATAAAATGAAATGTAAAATAAAATTAAATGCATTCAACTGTACTTAATAACGGCAACTAATGGTAAAACAGTAAATGTGAGAATGTGAATTACTTCCAATACCATCCCTTAATTCATATTCTCAAAAGCAATAACACCAAGATCATTCCTCAACTTGATGAATTAATCTGTCTTAATTGCTTCGGTAAGCACATCTGCAAGTTGCCTTTGAGTGCTGCAATGAACAACCTCAAGCACTCCACTCTGAATTTGATTGTGCAGAAAATGGAACTTTGTATCAATGTGCTTGCTCCTCCCGTGTGCACTGGATTTTTGGCAAGACTTATGGCTGATCTGTTGTCAATCAATAGATTCACTGGTGTATGCACACCAAAATTCAGTTCCAACAAATTAATCATCCAGATAGCTTGGAAAGCAGTTACAGCTCCAACTATATATTCTACTTCACAAGTAGCTATATATTCTTATAAACAATTATATATATATATATATATATATATATATATATATATATATATCACAATTGGTTTTGATGTTGTTTCATATATAATCTTTCCACTGTTGTTTCTTACTAAGACTGTGGAGTTGGTATTCCAGGCACCAAGTGTTTTGCATCCGATAAGCATGCAAAGAAGTGGAACATAATGGGTCATAACTTCTTAGAAGTCGAGTTGAAGATAAATAGCCGTTTGATTGATGAAAAGTCCAAACCGTATTAATATGATTTTTTTTTTTAAATTCAGAATCATTGGTTATTAGGTGTTGTGTTGATGAAAATTAATAGTTATTGGGTTGATGAAAATTTCAAACATTTTGGATATGATTTTTATTTTTTTATTTTTTATTTTTTTTCTTATAATAATGCTAAAAAATTGAGGGTAGAATTTTTTTTAAATATTCGTAACTTGCAGCGGTTCAAACCGCCATAATTTACTGTCGCAATAAATAATCAAAACAAAAATCAAAATGAAATTCCACAAAGGTTAGTAACCGTCGTATTATTCAGTTTATGTCAATTCCCTAACCGTCGTGAAATATAACGACGGTTGGTGTGACAGTTTAGACAACTGTCGCAATACAGCCTCACGACGCACGTTTTTTTGGACGGAGATGCAACCGTCGTAACATGCAAATTGCGGCGGTTCTAACCGCCTGTCATGTAAATGAAAGGAAAGTCGCGGGATCGGGGGATTAGACCGAAGGAAGAGAAGCCTTAAACAAAAATATTGGCAGGGTGAAGAATGATATGGCATAAGATTAACTTTCTGGCCAGCTTGTTCACATCACATAAAAAGTTTTCAATAAGAATCTTAACTTATTGGAGTTGCTGCTATCAACAAGACAAGACCGATAACGTGGCTACGAGCTCTTTCCTTACTCAGACAGACCCCAACCCCAAGCGGGCACGGTGACAAGACTTTGATGCGGGGTTCGGAAGATAGGCTTGCAACAGATTGAACCGATCGATTCCCCGGGGCATATAAAGATTGGCGAAGCATAAGGTTAGTAACATCGATGCTGATAACTTCCTTTTCTCCTTTGGACGGCCTGACTTAAACCTGTTGAAGGCAAACACCATACATGAACAAATATTTTGTAGTGCTTCTCATATCCATCTTATCTCCACACCAGTCAGAGTTTGAATAACAAACCATCTCAATAACATTGCTAACTATACCAAATGGAAAAATAGTCCCATACTTAAGAGTTCCTTTGATGTACTTAAGTATTCTAGTGGCTTCCTAATTGTGTGACCACATTGATTTACTCATGAACCTGCTTGCCACCCCAAGTGCATAACAGATATCAGGCCCAGTGTTTCATAGATACCTCAAAGAACGAACCATTTGCTTGAAAATAATAGCATCCACATCTTCACCGTCATTGTCAGCTTCTACCTTGTTGTTTGTCTCTGCCGGTGTAACTGCGGGCTTGCAATTGATCAATTCAATCTCTTTAGCAACTCAAACTTATACTTCAATTAGTGCATAATGATTCCCTTAGCAGTATACAAAATCTCCATCCCTAGAAAGTATACCATATTGCCAAGGTCAGCTATATCAAATGCATTCATCAATATGCTTTTGAATTTGTTCATCTTTGTGGTGCAGCTCCTTATAAATAACATGTCACTAACATTAAGGCATACTGGTAAGTGCTAAATTGGATTGATATTGAGTGTGAATAATTGGAACTTATTGACTTAATTCAACCAATAAAACTCAACTTTTGTGCATATGTTGTATAGTTTACATTATAGTGTATATATTGCGTATCGTGTCAATATCATTGAGTTTAATTATTTTTCTCTCATTTTTATAGGTATACAAGCAATGATATTTTGTCATTTTCTTATATAGCATTGAATAAGCTTTCCAACGCTTTCGACCGCGCGTAAAACGGAGTTACGGTTCAAAAGTTATGGTCGAACCAAGTGCTGGTTTGCTGTCATGTTCGCTAGGCGAACATAAAGTGCTTAAAAGCGTGGAAAACACTGTTTTGGCAATAGCTAAGGCGGTATATGTTCGTTGGGCGAACGGGACTTCGCTGGGAAAACACGGGACCCCAAATTTTCCTATAAAGTCAATTTTAAGATAGTTTTTAGTTTATGTTTTTGGGATCTTTTAACCCCAACTTCATCAAACACATTTTTGGAGTTTAGAGAGCTTTTACAACATCAATTGAGGTTGCTACTCGAAGATCCAGGATTGAAGCTTCTTTAATCGTGATTGACACTGTGAGAGATTTTGATTATTCTCATTTCTTCCCTTTGTAGTTTCCATTTGTGGGGTTTGTATGTAAGTTTACTCTGATTTTATGTATATGTATTGATCATGTCGTTGTATAAGATCTATTTTACAAATCTTTATCGGTGTTATCCTTGTTTTACTCGCTTTATGTTTGGATTTGAGTTGCGGTAGACATATCCACTTCGAATCTGTATCTAGGATATTCATCTATCGATTCACAAATTGGAGAAATCGATTTATGGTTGATATTTTCTTTGTGTTGAACTTAAAGCTTATTGTATCGGTTGTTATATGGAGAAATCGTATAGCGGTGAATACGTTATTTCTCACGACACCGCTCTGGACATAGACGGTATTAAGAGAATATATTATGATATTGACGAGTGTTTTAGGTTGCGTACAACTGATTGGTAGATTGTGTATTTGATGGGTAGACGGAAAACAAATCGTGTCAAGTTTTCTCCTCTCTAAAGAATGTATTTATTTTCTTGTTCATATGTTTTTGTTTTGGCTCTTTACTCTCAAACCATTTAAAACCAAGCTTAGATATGTAGAGATTATCGAACGACATTCTTTCCCTCGAACCAATCCCTATGGAGACGACAAAAACTGGGTACTTAATTAATTTTTGCTTGCCCCTATACTGTTCCAGCAAAATGGCG
This sequence comes from Lathyrus tuberosus, assembly GCA_022829125.1. Taxonomy (NCBI): domain Eukaryota; kingdom Viridiplantae; phylum Streptophyta; class Magnoliopsida; order Fabales; family Fabaceae; genus Lathyrus; species Lathyrus tuberosus. The sequence goes on from JALAZF010000446.1 coordinate 2,837,024, forward strand.
TCGTTGCCGAGGATTTGTTTTGATATTGAATCGCATTGCGATAGTTTCTATATTTCTAAGCTTTGCACATAATTGTATATATGCTTTTATAGATACTTGTTTTGCTTTTGTCTGCCATTATGTTTGTTCAAGTGTTGTATATATTTTGTTCCCGTAATGTTTGTTCAAGTGTTTGGTTAAGACACTTTCTTTAGGTTGGCGCTTTGACAAAGCATCGACATGTCTGTGAGGAAGTTACTAGCAAAGCACAATAAAGGCGTCTAGCTAACGACGTGAAACAAGCGCTTGTTGGGAGGCAACCCAACTGTTTTTGAGTTTGTATAGCTTTATGTTTATTTAGTTTGATTCAATTTTGTTAGGTTGTTAGGAAATTTTTTTGTTTTGTATCAAGCTTTATTTTTTATTAGCTTGAGGATGCATTTTGTGATTGTTCAAGTTTGATTATTTCAACAAGAAAATTTTATGATAATATGAAAAGTTTAAAGGAGTTACATGGCTAAGGTTTGTGTATATTGCTTTCCTAGAACATAACATGTTTATGAACCTTAGGCTTTATACAAATAACATGTCATTCATTCTCTTGCAATTTTTGTTCAATTTTGAATCACTTAGGTCCAAAAGCCATAAATTGTGAGAAACCTCCATTGTTTACTAAATGCTTAGGATGACTGATAACTTTGTTTAATTCGTTTTATTCATGCTTAATCTTTTGATTATTGTGTTTTTGTGGAAGCATTAGAAATGATCAAGGAATTTGTTGATATTGAGCACAACCATAACCAAAAGTAACTTACCCGTGAGTAGCGAGAATTTGCTAGCCCCTTTGAGCCTTAATAGAGTCGATCCTAATTTAGTGATGAAATCTCTTTTCATCATTGAATTTTGTGGGATTCTAAAAAAAATTCTTGAACCTTTGAACAATGTTTTAAATTGATTTGCTTGCCATAAAAAGCAATGAGTATTCACTAGAGGTTTGGTTGAATTCAAGTTGGGGAGAGTGAAAAGAAAGTGGTGAGTTGCTCAAAAATTTTGAAAATTTTCAAGCAAGCATAGAAAATAAAATGTGAATATGAATGTGAAAAACAAAAGAAAAATATTCTTGTTTGAAAAGAAAAAAATAGAGAATGAAAAATAATTGTGCAAAGGAAGTTTGGAAAGGGTGAGCAATAGAGAAAATAAATTGATGAATGAAGTTATGATGTGTAAATACCATGTATATTGAATGTTTCTTTTGCGTGCAACTTCGATTCAATAGCCTAAGAAATGACTATTTGTTGTGAAACATGGCTAAGCTACAACCTTTCAAGTCCTTAGTGATCTTTTTGCTTCCATGATTTCATTTATGATTGTTAGATGAATGTATGAATTGAAGTGTTGTTAGCATTGTTTTTAGATGAGTGTAATTGTCCCGCGGTTGCAAACGCGTAAATTTCTTCATTTTTATTCTGAAGAGGAGTGTTAGGTGTGATTCATTCTTAAACATTTGTATTGCTTTAGAATTTTTGACACGTGTTTTGTGCTTAGATTTTGTTTCATAATCGTGGTGTCGTTGTAGTTTAGTGGTAAGCATTGCTTTGCATGTACTTTTGATAGTTGTACCATACGTATGTTTTCCGTTTGTAAAAACTTGTTGAGCATGATTTCTTGATTATTGCTTTTGTTTCTTCGAGTTGTTTGATTCTTGTTTGAGGACAAACAAGTTTAAGTTGGGGAGAGTTTAATAAGTACTAAGTTGGAATGATATTGAGTGTGAATAATTGGCACTTATTAGCTTAATTCAACTAATAAACCTCAGCTTTTGTGCATATGTTGTATAATTTACATTATAGTGTATATATTGTGTATCGTGTAAATATCATTGAGTTTAATTGTTTTTATCTCATTTTTGTAGGTATACAAGCAATGATATTTTGTCATTGTCTTATAGAGAATTGAATAAGCTTTCCAACGCTTCCAACCGCACGTAAAACGGAGTTACGGTTCAAAAGTTATGGTCGAAACAAGTGCTGGTTTGTTGTCATGTTCGCTAGGTGAACAAAAATGTTTGCTAGGGGAACATAAAGTGCTCAAAAGCGTGGAAAACACTATTTTGGCAGTAGCTAAGGCTGCATATGTTCCCTGGGCGAACGAGACTTTGTTGGGCAAACACCGGACCCCAAATTTGCATATAAAGTCAATTTTAAGATATTTTTTAGTTTATGTTTTTGGGATCTTTTAACTCCAACTTCATCAAACACATTTTTGGAGTTTATAGAGCTTTAACAACATCAATGGAGGTTGCAACTCGATGATCCGGGATTGAAGCTTCTTTAATCGTGGTTGACACCGCGAGAGATTTTGATTCTTCTCTTTTCTTCCCTTTGTAGTTTCCATTTGTGGGGTTTGTATGTAAGTTTACTCTGATTTTATGTATATGTATTGATCATGGCGTTGTATACGATCTATTTTACAAATCTTTATCGGTGTTATCCTTGTTTCACTCGCTTTATGTTTGGATTTGAGTTGCGATAGACATATCCTCTTTGAATCCGGATCTAGGATATTCATCTATCGATTCACAAATTAGAGAAATCGATTTGTGGTTGATATTTGCTTTGTGTTGAACTTAAAGCTTATTGTATCAGTTGTTATATGGAGAAATCGTATAGCGATGGATACGGTATTTCTCACGACACCGCTCTAGACATAGACAGTATTGAGAGAATACGTGAGGATATTGACGAGTGTTTTAGGTTGCGTACAACTGATTGGTAGATTGTGTATTTGATGGGTAGACGGAAATATAACTCGTGTCGAGTTTTCTCCTCTCTAAATAATGTATTTATTTTCTTGTTCATATGTTTTTCTTTTGGCTCTTTACTCTCAAACCATTTAAAACCAAGCTTAGATATATAGAGATTGTCGAATGACATTCTTTCCCTCGATCTAATCCCTGTGGAGACGACAAAAACAAGGTACTTAATTAATTTTTGCTTGCCGCTATACCATTCCAGCACATACCAAATTCACATTTCCATTAGGGGTGTGTTTCACATACACACCATACTCCAATTCACATTCTTGAATCCCTGCTGCTAGAAAAATTAATCAATTTTCATATTCCAAGCTCTTGGAGCTTGTTTAAGCCCATACAAAGCTTTATGTAGCTTGTACAACATCTTTTCTTTATTCTTCATTACAAATCCAGGAGGTTGTGACACATAAACCTCTTCTTGCAAGGGACCATTTAAAAATGTAGACTTGGCATCTAAATGTAGCAGAGGCCAATTCCTACTTTGCGGCTTATAACAATCACCAATCTTATTGTTTCATGTGTAACTATAGGTGCAAACACTTCAAAGTAGTCTAAACCACATTTTTGTAGGAATTTTCTAGCTACTAGCCTTGCTTTATGCTTGGCAATTAACCCACTTGGCTTCATCTTTATCTTAAAGATTTATCTCACACAAATGGCTTTCTTGTTCTTTGGCAAAACAATCAACTCTCATGTCTTATTTCTTTCAATTTCCTCAAGTTCTTCCTTCATAGCCTTCACCCACACTATCTTCTTGAGTGCCTCATCAATGCTAACAGGTTAAGAATCCACCATGAATGCACAATGTATGACTTCTCCTTCATTATTAACCTCGGTATACTGAATTAATTAAAAATATACCAGTCTTCTTGGTATTTGTCTAATTCTCTATGCCCTTTGAATCTGTATTGGTTCATCATCACTCTCACCTTATAATTCATTCTCACAGTGCTTCTCATTTGTGGCTCGTCAACTGGTACCTCATTCACTAGTATTGTTTCATCATCAGTATGTTCTACAACATCATCATCTCTTACTTCTAGTGTTATCACTACACTATAACTAGGTTGATACTTACTCCAATCCCAAGCTTTTGATTCTTTTTCCAACACATGCCTATGGATTTCAATCTTGTTGGTAACAGGGCAATAGAGTTTGTAAGCACTTGTGGAGTGGTAACCTTTAAGTAACATGACCTTACTTTTATCATCTAACTTTCTCCTAGTGGCATCCGGCACATGCTTAAAACACACTGATCCAAACACATCGAGATGACTAACACTCTATCTTCTCCTAGTATATTTCTCAAGTGGAACCACTTCCTTCAATTGTTTTGTTAGTCATCTATTGAGTATGTATGCTGAAGTAGCAATGGCCTCACCCCACAGTGTGTGAGGTGAGTTTTTTTTTCCTTTAACGTACCCATTGCCATGTCAAGCAAAGTCTTGTTTCTCCTTTCAGCAAGACGATTATGTTGTGGTGTATGTAACGCCCCGATTCCGATTATTCCCATTTTGTTGAGTCTTTTATTTAAATTGAGTGATAAATTATTTTATTTGTGAAATTGGTGTGTTAATATGCTATGTTGACATGTTATGATATTTTACCGTTTTTGAGAGTTTTCAAGGAAATTAGAATGGAGGGTATTTTGGACATTTCTCAATTAATAATAAGTTAGAAATTTAGTGGAAATAGAATTGTGTGAGAAAATGAATTAATTGAATTTGAGTAGAAAATAAGAAAAGAAAATGAGGAAAAAGAAAGTAGGAAAAGAAATAGAAAAGAAAAAGAGATAAGAAGAAGAAATAGGAGAGAAAGAAAGAGGAAGAAGAGAAAAGAGAAGAAAACTTGGAAACCTAGAAAACCATCAAGAACAATCATCTAGCAAGTTTGGAATCCGGGTAAGGGTGTGAAATCTTATTATCTCATCAATGTATATCATTATGTATGATTATGTATGTGTTTGTTTGTTGTTTTGTTGGATTGTATGAGAAATAGAACAAAGCCCATTTGTGTAGAAAGTGTTAGAATTCGATTGATTCGTGTTGGAAATGATGTTTTCGTGTTCCTTGTTGTTGATACATGATTGATATATGTTGTTGAACTTCAAACTGGTATTTTTCTGAGTTTAGATGATGAATTTGGGTGTGGTTGGAGTGGAAAACGCAGAAAAAATTATGCAGAAAAATTCTGCATTTTGCCTGGCCATACGCGTATTGGGGCAGGCCATACGCGTATTGACTTGGGCAATACGCGTATGGGTGGAGAATTTCAGGGTCAATACGCGTATGGGTTGCATGTTTTCCACGGCCATCTGGTGAAATGCATTAGATACGCGTACGGGGTTTGGCCATACACGTACGGCTTGGGTGCATACGCGTACGGTCAGGTCAAGTGTAAAAATGGGACTTTTCAAAATATCGTTTTCGTTTTTCTTTCGTAACTTGAGTTCCGTTTACCCGATTTTTACGTTCTTGGTATCGTTATGTAGCTATTGAGCTGTACTTTCTTATTATGATGATTTGGAAACTGTTAGCCGATTTAATAAGTCGGAAAGTCGGGAATAGTGTTATTTCGCGATTTTTACCGTTTTGAATGTGTGTTTTGGATGTGAATCATACAATAGTGCATTGATGTGAATGTATATAGATTGTATGTGATTGTATGAGATGAATGCATGAATATATTGTGAATATGTATGCATCTCAAGAATGTCTTGAGTCATTTTGTATGTGAAGCATAATGATGTACATTCTTGTGTTGTGTGATTCTAATGAGAATCCGTTGTAACGTCGTGTGCCTATGTGAGGTGTGAACGATGATTACAAACGATTGTGTGCCTAGGTGAGGTGTGAGAAATTGGATTGTGTGCCTATGTGAGGTGTGAGCAATCCATAAACATTGTGTGCCTATGTGAGGTGTGAGCAATGGGTGAACATCGTAGGCCCGACGAGGAGTTACTTTGGTAACGAGCGATGGTTCCAATAAGTTCCTGAGTGAACTTGAGATGATTGAGTCTGTACCGCATTGCATTTGCATAGAGTCGTGAGTCAGTCTCTATGATTTTCATTTATCATCTTTATAATTGTGTATTGATGAATAAACATGAATATGTATGTTTATGTGGAATGATAAGAATTGTGAAAGTATGCATGATGAATATGCTTGGTTTTGCATATATATACATTGTGATGTATATGAGTGTGCTGTGATGAATTGTGGTGAGAATGTAGAATATGTGTATTTTCATGCTAAGATATATAATTATATGCATTGTTATTATGATAATATTTCTCACCCTTCAGCTGTTTTATGATGCTCTATGAGGCATTGCAGAGTAGGTATGCTGGTGGTCTTTTTGTGAAGCGTGTCTTCATTCTTTTGGTCGGTCGGCTCTGATATGTAGCACCGGGTAGCTAGGATGTATATGATTCTTTTGTGATACATTTGTACATGTATCTTGTTGATGAATGTTTATGTAAACATGAATTATGTTGGTGGATGAATACTTGATGATATATATATATATATATATATATATATATATATATATATATATATATATATATATATATATATATGTTTGATGTTTGATGTTATTCAATGTTTAGATTTTCCGCTTTTATTCTAAATATTGAGATGTGGGTGTAAGGACTAAGTTCCTCTGTTGCAAAGTTACCCCACTGTTGCATATCAATTGTTGAGCAGGTGTTGAATGTTTTAATTTCATGTATAATGTGACATACCTCTTTTATACTATGTTTATAATTATACTCTGACGGAATTTTTAATATGTGCCTAAATGTTAATGTGATTATTTGGGGGTATAGAAAAGGGGTGTTACATTAAGTGGTATCAGAGCCAGTGTTGAGTCAGTTGTGTCTGTCTTGTTGTTGTGATGGTTGAACTGTTGTTTAACCTTGTTGTCATTTTTGGGAATGATCAGAATATGGCTGGTAGAAACGACAATGCGATGGCTGCTGCTTTGGAAGCAATGGCTAGGGCGGTGCAAGGTGCGCCGAACGTGAATGCTAATGACGAGTTCAGGAAGAATCAACCACCGGTCTTCAAGGGAAGATTTGATCCCGATGGTGCTCAAATTTGGTTGAAAGAGATTGAAAGGATCTTCAGAGTCATGGGCTGTGCGAAGGAGAATAAGGTGAGGCTTGGGTCTCACATGCTGAAGGAAGAAGCCGACGATTGGTGGGTCGGTATGCGTCAAGTTCTTGAGGTGGATGATGAAGAGATAACGTGGGATTTATTTCGTACCGAGTTCTTGAGGAAGTATTACCCTGAAAGTGTGAAAGGGAAGAAGGAGATGGAGTTCCTTGAACTGAAACAAGGTAGTATGTCCGTGGTGGACTATACTGCTAAGTTTGTGGAGTTGGTTCAATTCCATCCTCACTATGCTGTAATTACTGCTGAGTTCTCAAAGTGTATTAAGTATGAGAATGGTTTGCGTCCCGAGATTAAACAAGCTGTGGGATATCAAAGGATAAGAAGGTTTACGGATTTGACGGAATGTTGTAGAATCTTCGAGGAAGATAGCAAGGCTCGTTCTACACATTACAAAAGTTTGAATGAGAGGAAGGGAAAACAACAAGCTAGAAGTGGACCTTATGTGACACCCGTTGATAAGGGCAAGCATAGGGGAAACTTTGAGAAGAGATCTGGAGGAGGAGGTTCTGGTTCCGTTAAGTGTTACAAGTGTGGTGAAATGGGTCATAAATCATTTGAGTGTGGGAAGACCGTGGTGAAATGTTCTAACTGTGGAGGCCTTGGGCATGCTACTACCGATTGTAGAAGGAATATGGTGAAGTGCTATAATTGTGGAGAAGTGGGTCACATTAGTACTAAGTGTACTAAGTCGAAACAAGCTCAAGCGGGCGGAAAGGTGTTTGCATTAGCGGGGACGAACACTACTAGTGCAGACCGTTTGATTAAAGGTACATGCTTTATTAATAGTACGCCTTTAGTTGCTATTATTGATACGGGAGCAACTCATTCATTCATTTATCATGAGTGCGCTAAGCGTTTGAATTTGTTTATAACTTCTTGGGGTGGTGAGATGGTTATTGAGACTCCTGCTTCAGGGTCGGTAACTACGTCTTTGGTGTGTGTAAGTTGTCCTTTGACCATGTATGGTAAAGACTTCATTATGGATTTAGTGTGTTTGCCGTTGGAGGGATTGGACGTAATCTTGGGTATGAACTGGTTGCAATTTAATTGAGTTCATATAGATTGCTATCACAAGTTAGTGAGGTTTCCTTCTTTGGAAGATGATGAAGATGAGAGTTTCCTATCCACTAAAGAGTTGAAGAAACTTTTAGCGGACGAAGCTCAATTGTTCGGTTTGTTTGCATCGTTGTCGGTGGAGAGTAAAGTTGAGCTCGGTGGGTTCCCAATGGTGTGTGATTTTCCAGAAGTGTTTCCGGAGGATATTACGGATGTACCGCCAGAAAGAGAAGTTGAGTTTTCTATTGATCTAGTTCCGGGTACTAGACCGGTTTCTATGGCACCGTATCATATGTCGGCATCGGAGTTGGTAGAATTGAAGAAGCAATTGAATGACTTGTTGGACAAGAGATTTGTAAGACCAAGTGTTTCTCCTTGGGGTGCTCCGGTATTGTTGGTAAAGAAGAAGGACGGGAGTATGCGGTTATGCATTGATTATCGGCAATTGAACAAGGTGACAATTAAGAACAAGTATCCGCTTCCAAGGATCGATGATTTGATGGACCAATTGGTTGGTGTGCGTGTTTTTAGCAAGATTGATTTGAGATCGGGATATCACCAGATTCGTGTGAAAGGAGAGGATATTCAAAAGACGGCCTTTAGGACACGGTATGGTCATTACGAATATTCCGTGATGCCATTCGGGGTTTCTAATGCGCCGGGTGTGTTTATGGAATACATGAATCGTATTTTTCATGAACAATTAGATCATTTTGTGGTTGTGTTCATCGACGATATTTTGATTTATTCTAAGTCTCAAGAGGAGCGTGAAGAACATTTGAGGATTGTGTTACAAATTTTGAAAGAGAAACAATTGTATGCTAAGTTGTCGAAATGTGAATTTTGGTTGTCGGAAGTAAGTTTTCTTGGACATGTTATTTCCGGTAGTGGTATTAGTGTTGATCCATCCAAGATTGATGCGGTGATGCAATGGGAGGCTCCTAGATCGGTTACGGAGATTCGAAGCTTTTTAGGCTTGACGGGTTATTATCGGAGGTTTATTAAGGGATTTTCGAAGTTGGCACTTCCGTTAACGCAATTGACTTGTAAAGGAAAGGCTTTCATTTGGGATATTCATTGTGAAGAGAGTTTCAATGAGATAAAAAGAAGGTTGACAACGACTCCGATCTTGATTTTGCCAAATCCGACGGAACCATTTGTTGTGTATTGTGATGCTTCATTGGCTGGTTTAGGTGGTGTTTTGATGCAAGATGGAAAATTTGTGGCTTATGCTTCAAGATAATTGAGAGTGCATGAAAAGAATTATCCTACACATGACTTGGAGTTAGCGGCCGTGGTGTTTGTTTTGAAAATTTGGAGGCACTATCTTTATGGTGCAAGATTTGAAGTTTTTAGTGATCACAAGAACTTGAAATATTTATTTGATAAAAAAGAATTGAACATGAGACAAAGAAGGTGGTTAGAGCTTTTGAAGGATTATGATTTTGGTTTGAATTACCATCCGGGTAAGGCAAACGTGGTGGCCGATGCTTTGAGTCGGAAGTCGTTACATATGTCCGCATTGATGATGAGAGAATGGGAACTTTTGGAGAATTTTAGAGACTTGAGTTTGGTTTGTGACATGACGCCGAGAAGTGTGAGACTTGGTATGCTACATGTTACGAATGATTTTCTTGCAACCGTATGTGAAAAACAAAAGTTGGATTTGAAGTTCATTGATTTAATGATGAGTGAGAATGAGGATTTCAAGGTTGATAATTTTGGAGTTTTGAGATTCCGTGGTCGTATTTGTATTCCCGATGATACGGAGTTGAAAAAGATGATATTGGAAGAAGGACACCGAAGTAACTTAAGCATTCATCCGGGAGCGAATAAAATGTATCAAGATTTGAAGAAAGTCTTTTGGTGGTCCGGATTAAAGAGGGATGTGGCTCAATTTGTGTATGTGTGCTTAACTTGTCAAAAGTCTAAGGTGGAACATCAAAAGCCTAGTGGATTGATGCAACCGTTGGACATTCCGGAGTGGAAATAGGATAGTATATCGATGGATTTTGTTACGGGATTGCCGAATACACAAAGAGGTCATAATGCTATTTGGTTAATCGTTGATAGGCTTACTAAATCTGCTCACTTCATTCCAATTGATATTAGTTATCCTTTGGAGAAGTTAGCCGAGATTTATGTTCTTGCGGTTGTGAAGTTACATGGAGTTCCTAAGAGTATTGTATCGGATAGAGATCCTAGATTCACATCGAGGTTTTGGGAGAGTTTACAAAAGGCTTTGGGTTCTAAGCTAAGATTGAGTTCGGCTTATCATCCTCAAACGGATGGTCAAACCGAGAGGACAATTCAATCGTTGGAGGATTTATTGCGTGCTTGTGTGCTCGAGCAAGGTGGTGCTTGGGATAGTTATTTGGCATTGATTGAGTTCACCTACAATAATAGTTTTCATTAAAGTATAAGTATGGCACTATTTGAGGCTTTGTATGGTCGGAGATGTCGAACACCTTTGTGTTGGCATAAAACCGGAGAGAGGACGATAGTTGGACCAGAGATGGTACAACAAATGACGGAGAAAGTGAAGTTTATTCGTGAGAAGATGAAAGCTTCTCAAAGTAGACAAAAGAGCTATCATGACAAGAGAAGGAAAGATCTTGAGTTTCAAGAAGGCGACCATGTGTTTTTGAGAGTTACGCCGGTTACGGGTGTGGGTCATGCTTTGAAGTCGAAGAAGTTGACTTCTCGTTTTATTGGTCCGTATCAGATTTCTGCACGAGTTGGTGTTGTGGCTTACCGTGTGGCGTTGCCTCCGAATCTTTCGAATTTGCATGATGTATTCCATGTTTCGCAACTTCGAAAGTATGTTTCGGATCCGTCACATGTTATCCATATGGACGAGGTTGAAGTGAGAGATAACCTTACGGTTGAAGCTTTACCGATTAGGATTTTGGACCGTGAAGTTAAGAAGCTAAGAGGCAAGGATATTGCGCTTGTGAAAGTAGCGTGGGGAGGCGCTGCGGAAGGCGATATGACTTGGGAACTAGAGAGTAGGATGCGAGAGTCGTATCCGGAGTTGTTTGAATCAGGTAATATTTTCGAGGACGAAAATTTCTAAAGTGGGGGAGAGTTGTAACGCCCCGATTCCGATTATTCCCATTTTGTTGAGTCTTTTATTTAAATTGAGTGATAAATTATTTTATTTGTGAAATTGGTGTGTTAATATGCTATGTTGACATGTTATGATATTTTACCGTTTTTGAGAGTTTTCGGGGAAATTAGAATTGAGGGTATTTTGGACATTTCTCAATTAATAATAAGTTAGAAATTTAGTGGAAATAGAATTGTGTGAGAAAATGAATTAATTGAATTTGAGTAGAAAATAAGAAAAGAAAATGAGGAAAAAGAAAGTAGGATAAGAAATAGAAAAGAAAAAGAGATAAGAAGAAGAAATAGGAGAGAAAGAAAGAGGAAGAAGAGAAAAGAGAAGAAAACTTGGAAACCTAGAAAACCATCAAGAACAATCATCTAGCAAGCTTGGAATCCGGGTAAGGGTGTGAAATCTTATTATCTCATTAATGTATATCATTATGTATGATTATGTATGTGTTTGTTTGTTGTTTTGTTGGATTGTATGAGAAATAGAACAAAACCCATTTGTGTAGAAAGTGTTAGAATTCGATTGATTCATATTGGAAATGATGTTTTCGTGTTCCTTGTTGTTGATACATGATTGATATATGTTGTTGAACTTCAAACTGGTATTTTTCTGAGTTTAGATGATGAATTTAGGTGTGGTTGGAGTGGAAAACGCAGAAAAAATTATGCAGAAAAATTTTGCATTTTGCCTGGCCATATGCGTATTGGGGCAGGCCATACGCGTATTGACTTGGGCAATACGCGTATGGGTGGCGAATTTCAGGGTCAATACGCGTATAGGTTGCATGTTTTCCACGGCCATCTGGTGAAATGCGTAAGATACGCGTACGGGGTTTGGCCATACACGTACGGCTTGGGTGCATACGCGTACGGTCAGGTCAAGTGTAAAAATGGGACTTTTTAAAATATCGTTTTCCTTTTTCTTTCGTAACTTGAGTTCCGTTTACCCGATTTTTACGTTCTTGGTATCGTTATGTAGCTATTGAGATGTACTTTCTTATTATGATTATTTGGAAACTGTTAGCCGATTTAATAAGTCAGAAAGTCGGGAATAGTTTTATTTCGCGACTTTTACCGTTTTGAATGTGTGTTTTGGATGTGAATCATACAATAGTGCATTGATGTGAATGTATATAGATTGTATGTGATTGTATGAGATGAATGCATGAATATATTGTGAATATGTATGCATCTCAAGAATGTCTTGAGTCATTTTGTATGTGAAGCATAATGATGTACATTCTTGTGTTGTGTGATTCTAATGAGAATCCGTTGTAACGTCGTGTGCCTATGTGAGGTGTGAACGATGATTACAAACGATTGTGTGCCTAGGTGAGGTGTGAGCAATCGGATTATGTGCCTATGTGAGGTGTGAGCAATCCATAAACATTGTGTGCCTATGTGAGGTGTGAGCAATGGGTGAACATCGTAGGCCCGACGGGGAGTTACTTTGGTAACGAGCGATGGTTCCAATAAGTTCCTGAGTGAACTTGAGATGATTGAGTCGGTACCCGCATTGCATTTGCATAGAGTCGTGAGTCGGTATCTATGATTTACATTTATCATCTTTATAATTGTGTATTGATGAATAAACATGAATATGTATGTTTATGTGGAATGATAAGAATTGTGAAAGTATGCATGATGAATATGCTTGGTTTTGCATATATATACATTGTGATGTATATGAGTGTGCTGTGATGAATTGTGGTGAGAATGTAGAATATGTGTATTTTCATGCTAAGATATATAATTATATACATTGTTATTATGATAATATTTCTCACCCTTCTGCTGTTTTATGATGCTCTATGAGGCATTGCAGAGTAGGTATGCTGGTGGTCTTTTTGTGAAGCGTGTCTTCATTCTTTTGGTCAGTCGGCTCTGATATGTAGCACCGGGTAGCTAGGATGTATATGATTCTTTTGTGATACATTTGTACATGTATCTTGTTGATGAATGTTTATGTAAACATGAATTATGTTGGTGGATGAATACTTGATGATATATATATATATATATATATATATATATATATATATATATATATATGTTTGATGTTTGATGTTATTCAATGTTTAGATTTTCCGTTTTTATTCTAAATATTGAGATGTGGGTGTAAGGACTAAGTTCCTCTGTTGCAAAGTTACCCCACTATTGCATATCAATTGTTGAGCAGGTGTTGAATGTTTTAATTTCATGTATAATGTGACATACCTCTTTTATAATATGTTTATAATTATACTCTGACGGAATTTTTAATATGTGCCTAAATGTTAATGTGATTATTTGGGGGTATAGAAAGGGGGTGTTACAGTGTATATGGAAAAGTCACCTCATGTTCAATCACATGCTCTTGATATAATTTCTTAAACTCATTTGAGTTAAATTCTTCTCCACCATCATTTCTGAATATCTTCAATTGTTGACCACTCTACTTTTCAACCTTCACCTTGAACTTCTTAAATTCAGCCAATATTTCATGCTTGAATTTAATGAGTGCCACCCACACCATCCTTGTGAGTTCATCCACAAATGACACAAAGTACTTATTTCCACCAAATGAAAGTACCTCAAAAGGTCCACACATCAGAGTGTATTAATCCTAAGGCATAAGTGGCTCTAGGTGGCAGTTTAGATGAGACTGGCGGCCTTGATTACTTGCCTCTCATGCACACATCACATGATTTCTCTAGTATCACAACTCTAGGAATTCCCTGGACTAGATTCTTGGCGTTTAAATGACTAAAACTCCTAAAGTTAAGATGCCCTAGGCTTTTGTGCAACAATACACTTTCTTTCTCCATGTTTGTTGTAACGCCCCATTTTATTTCAATTAATTGAAATTATCTGGTGTTGTGTGTATATATGTGTTTATGTGTGTTTCATTATGTTGGGGGTACCCCGCGGTAGGGGGTAGTAACCTAAGTGTTAATTCCCTTAAGGGTGAGGGGTGTGTGGCTAATTTTGTAGAATTTGGTGGTGTGGTGAGAATGAGTAATAAAGTAACATTAGTAATAATTAATTAATATTATTAATTTAAATTATTAGGAGATAGTGTTATTATTATTTAAGTTGTAAAATAATAATAATAATAATAATAATAATAGTAATAATAATATTGAAATAACAATAATAATAATTAAAATAAGAATATTAAGGTGAAAATAAGAATAAGGGACAGAATTGGCAATTGGAAGATTATTGAGGACATAATAGAGAGTTAGAGGAATAAGTGAGGGCATAAGAGGCAAACCATAGAAAGGGTCATAGGGTTAAACAAGTAAAACCAGGAGATAGATTTCATTATGTACGATCGTGACTTTTGAGAAGAACGGAAGAAAGGCTAGGGTTGAAGAAGAAGAGGGAACCATCATTTGTGAAGGTTTAGAAAGCTCAAATACAAGGTAAGAGTTGGGTTCTAATCTTCTTAGGGATAGTATGTTGAATGATGGGTAAATGTTTAGGTTCTTACATTGTGGGTTGTGTGTTGTTCTATGATTTGATTGTTGTGGAGTAATTGATGATGATATTGTTTAATGGGTATGTGATAAATGATGATTTGTTAATCGATATGTGATGGAATTGTTGCCTATATGTATGCAAAATTTCTGTTTTGGAATTGTTGATAAGTTCCTCGATTGTTGAGCTTTGATGTTTCGAGTAAATATGAAATTGACGATGATATGATGTTAATACATGAGTAAAACATGGTATAATTGAGTTTTAGGATGTTAATTTAGTATAAAATTGAGTCTATGATGATGGGTTTTCGTAGCATAGGCTCTGGTTTGAAAAGTTGGTGTGAAAGTGCTTTTTAAAAAAGTGATTTTTTAAGTTCGGAGCAGCATGCATCGACCTCCAAAGTTTTGTGGGTCGACCTGAAGCCTCCCGAATCAAATATTTTGAAAACTGGAACAGCATGCGTTGACCTGAAGCTCTCATGCGTCGACTCTTGCACTCAACTTTTGCAAAAAAATGTTAAAAACGTTTTTGATAATAACTTTTTTACTGTTTATCTGAATGACGTTTGAAGCGTTGGAAAGCAAATAAGTAGAACTTTAACATGGTATAATTAGGTAAGCCATTTTCCCAAAAATTTTATGTTTAATATGTTGAGGAATGTGACTATTAATTGTTGCGTATGTTAAGAAGTCTTGTTGTAAGTGACCAAACTTGAATGTTGTTATAAATATGTTATTGTGGTGTTAATGGTGGAATATGAGCATGTTTAATGATATTGTTGGGATTGCATTATATATATATATATATATAATGTATGAAATATAATTTGATGTTTGTTGGTCAATTTGGGCGGTGTACAATAACCATGATGGTGGATTATTGTGCACGATGATGTTATCGTTGTTGTATGCATAAATAGCCGCATTGCATACATTTGTGAACATGAGTAGTAATATTTTATTGTTCGACGTGATTGAAGGTTATGTTATAATGTGGTGTGATATAAAACATTACTTCAAATGTGATTATGTTGAGTTGTGGTGATTGCATAAAAGATATATATGTTGAATGAACTACATGTTATACTTGTTGGCCAATTTGGGCGGTGTATAATAACCATGGTGGTGGGTTATTGTGCACGATGATGTTGTTGTTGTATGCATAAATAGTCGCATTGCATATATTTGTGGATAATGGTCCGTTGTTGGTGAGCCTAAAACCCCTATTGTGTGGATTGGGCTGGTAGCTGATTCGGAGGTGATGGATCAGTGAGTGGTTCTGATCCTAAGAGGTGGGGATCAGAACGGTGAACCTGAGTGTTCATGAAAATTGGTACCACATGCATAAGCATTGAGTCAGGTGTGAGTCTCATTGCATTGGATATGTTGCTATGCTGCTAAATATGTGGTGTTGTGTGATTAATTGATTTGTTATCGTGTGATTTTCTGTTTGTTGGTGAATAATTGGGGATAATATTGTTGGTTGATTAATGTGAGATATTTAGTTGAATTGTTGTTATGTTAACCTGATGCATATCGTTTAACATGCTTTCCATTATATTATCATGATATCTCACCCCTTCTGTTTGAATGTTGCCTCCACGTGGGTAACGCGCAGATGCTCCGGAGTAGCTTGTAGAAGCATTGGAGATAGCTTTGGAGTACTTTATTAGTTTTCGTTAATTAGAAGGTGTCTTGCTCTGATATGTAACATCGGGTTGGGAATGCCAGTATGCGAATGTTGTGTTTCCTTGACTAACATATTTTATGATAATTTTGAAGATGTCGAACTATGGTAACTCCAATTCAGATGATATGTTATGTTGTTAACATATTTATTTTGGTGTTATGAAGATGAATGAAGTTGTTTTATGATTATGATTCCGCTGCGAAGTTCAATTTATGTGTTGAAGTCATAAAAGAAAATGATGTTATAGATGTTAAAACCCGTGTTACGGAGCAGGATGATTATTATGAATGTTTTATATGAAGTGTGACACCATTGAGTGGTGAATTAAGTTGAACTATACTTATTATTTTGCGAATTATTTTTTGGGGTTAGAAGGGTATTACATTTGTTCCACTAAGACATTGCGTCTCTGTTATTTCAACATTCACCTTAAATTTTCTATTCTTCTCTAAATGCAGACTACATAATCAGCCTCTTCTCATAGTCATATAGCTTTAGCAGTTTGTCTTCCATGGACTTTGAATATCCTTTATCCAGCAACTGACTTGCACTGATCAAGTTGCTTTTAATGCATGGCACATACCACACATCTTCAATCAAGACAGTTCTACCATCCCTCACCTTATCTAGAACATTTTCCATTCCTTCACCAGTTAGGTACTCATTATCAGCACATCTGATTCTGGTTCTTTTGTTGGAATTAAAATTGATCAACCATTATTTGTTTCGAGTTATGTGATTGGAGCAACCTGTGTCCATATACCACTAATCTATCACCACTCCACCATCATTTGCAGTCATCATTAATAACACAGGTTCCTCCTCTGAATCACTTCTAGTTATATTAGCTTTCTCGTTCTTATTCTCCCTATTTGATCAACATTCAACAGAAAAGTGACCAAACCTATTATATTGTAGCATTGAATTTTTCTTTTATCAAATTTCTCCTTTCCTCTTTGATAATTCTTATATTTCTTTCCACCTTGATTAAAAGATTATACAACACTATTATCACCATTTTTCTTTTTCTTGTTCTCTAGCTATGCTTGTTTCTTATTCTTCCATTTATCATTCTTCCAATTAGACTTATCATTATTGTTTTTCTTAACGATTTGAGCCTTAAGAACTGGTTTTGTTTCTCTTTCAGAACTTCTTTCAGTCAATCTTAATTCCTATGCCTCTAAGCTACTTTGCAATTCCTCAATTCTCATAGTGCTAGTGTCTTTCGAATGTTCTATCGCTACAACAATGTAATCAAACTAAGGAGTAAGTGATTTTAGTACCTTTTCAACAATTGTTTGCTCTGAGAGAGTTTCTCCATAAGTTTTTATCTCATTCGTCACTGCATTCACTCTTAAAATGTAATCAGGTGCCTTCTCATTGTTCTTTATGCTCAGATTCTCATATTGTTTGCGAAGGGATTGCAATTTTACCTTCTTCACCAATGCATCACCATCATAGCATCGTACAAGTATGTCCCTCGCTGCCTTTGTCGTTATCGCATCGACAATCTCCTCAAACACCTTTGTGTTTGAGCTTCTGTTGTGTTTTCAGCCACCGGTGTGTAATCATCGTTGATAAGCTCAAGCACATCTTGAGCACCGAACAACACACACATTTGGATCGGCCGATGCTTCCAATTCTTTTCATCGAACACTGGTTACTTCGTGTTTAATCTAATGTATGCTCCGCTCATCTTCATTCTGTGTGCAAATCAATTAATTCTCACCGACGTTCGTGTTTACCTTACCCTGAGAATCAAAATTGCAATTCTCTTCGATTTCGCACTTCAATTCAGTGTGAATTTGAGGAACGAAATTGAACACACACCTCACATACACCCGTGTTTCCCTTAATCAAACCTGAAACTCTAAATACCAATTTTTTAGAGTCAATTGTGAAACTCCATTGATGCGCGGTTAAAGCAAAATGAAAAGTCACACTTGCATTGATTTTCTAACTGAATTACAATTGATTCAAGCACATTTAAAATTTTTTAACTATCTTAAATAAAATACAAATTTACATGAAATGAAATGAAAAGTAAATGAAAATTAAATATATTCAACAATAATTATCAATGATAACAATTGGTAAAACAATAAATATGAGAATGTGAATTACTTCCAATAAAATTGTCTAGGTACTAGAGTCACACATCTCAAGTGTGAATGACTCTGAATTCGAAACCTGACTTTGGTATATACAGTTGTCTAGCGAACAACAGAATTATGCTTGGGACATACTCCCTCTGTCTCATAATAAGTGTTTTATTTGAGCTCTGTGCGGTTTTTAAGAAAATGATTAGATGTGTTGATTTTAATGATAAAATTAATATTTTTTACTCCCTCCGTTCCTTTTTAAGTGTCTTTTTTAGAATAATTTTGTGTTTCTTTTAATTGTCATGTGTAAAGTTCAAGGTAGTATTGATTACACTTTTGTCAAAATTACCCCTAATTAATCATTACAAAGAGAAAAAAAGTAAGATGAATGTAATAAATAACTAAGGGTATTATAGGTAAAAGAAGAATTGTTGTTTGAAAAGTAACTATAATGATTAGTTTTCTTGGTATGTGTAAAAAGTCAAAAAATGACACTTAAAAAGGAACGGAGAGAATACTAAAATACCCTTATTTATTGTAGTTAGTGAAATAGTTGAAAAACGTAAAAGTTAATAAATAAATATATAGTAGTGAAAAAAAATAATAAATATTATATTGGTATTCTAAAGAGACATTTATTTTGAGACATAAAATAAAATACAAATAAAACACTTTTTATAAGACAGAGGGAGTATCAAAGTAAAATTTTAATACATAAAAAAATACATTAAAATATCACAGCATTATTTTAACACAATTTGTTAAAAAGACTACACGTACAAAATAAACGCAATATAAATTTTAAAAAAATTAATAAAAAAATCAATTAAAATATAATTGTTAAGAATCTCTCTTTAAAACTCTCGTAATACTCATTTTTTTTAGTAATAAAATTAATATAAATTTTACTCTTAAAAATAGACGCTACATATGATATAGAAATTTAGAAATTTCACTCCATAATAGAGTGAATACTAAAGAGACTAAAGAGACTTATCTTACAATTTTGTCTATAAGTTCTTATAGTATTAAAATACAATTGTACATATTTGAAAAATTTGTATTTTTCTCTCCTCTCATTATTTTATCTAACACCCGTAACTTCAACAATACATTTGGCGCCATATTTCTTAACATTTCCGCACCTATCACTTTTCATGAAAATTTGTTTGCCATTATTCAAATCTGACCAGAATATTAAATGAAATTCAATTATAATATCATGACGTGTCTCTCCTCCAATATTTGACCGACTCCAATTTTTCTTTGCTTTTGATAGTGACTTAGTGAAAGGGTATTTACATAAATAAACAAAATAAATTGAAGGTTGGTGAGTGGAATTGTATTATAAAGTCTCAACCATGTCCTATACAAATATTATAAATATAACAAACCATTTACTAACACATTACTTACTTCTAAGGCAAACCATTTTCTTTCATTCTCTGCCTCCAATTTTCAAACTTCAAAATAATCAACATTTCTCACAATGCCAACATTTACTCAAAGAATCAAAATTTATTTTATTCTTCTAGCATTTCTCCTCTTTGCAGGTTTGTTCTGTTTTTTCACCATGCATGCTAATATTATTATTATCTTAAATTTTTTTTTGCTAGAATTAACTTGACTATTCAAATTATTGAAATCACAGATACTGGAATTTTGGTAGCGTCATTTGGTATTAACTATGGACAAGTAGCAAACAATTTGCCAGCACCAACTAAAGTCCTTGAGCTTCTCAGTACTTTAAAGATCACGAAAACAAGAATCTACGACACGAATCCGGAGATTCTCAAAGCTTTCGCGAATTCGAATGTGGAAATCATTGTGACGGTCGAAAATCAAATACTAAACCTGTTGAATGATCCACAACAAGCACTTCAATGGGTGAATACCAATATAAAACCTTATGTTCCTCAAACAAAGATAACTGGAATTCAAGTAGGAAACGAAGTTTTCACCGAAATCGACTCGAGCCTAATTCAATATCTTGTTCCGGCAATGATCAACATTCATAATGGTCTAGTTCAATTAGGTTTAGACACAAACATTCATGTGTCAACACCTAGTTCATTAGAAGTTCTTGAAGAATCTTACCCTCCTTCAGCTGGTAGTTTCAGAAGTGAAATCTCAGGAATCATGTATCCATTATTGAACTTTTTGTCTAAAACAAAATCACCCTTTTGGATCAATGCATATCCTTATTTTGCTTATAAGAATAACCCTAATCAAATACCATTAGACTATGTATTATTTAACCCTAATCAAGGAATGGTTGATCCTAATACAAATTTACATTATGATAACATGCTATATGCTATGGTAGATGCAGTTACATTTGCAATATCTAAATTAGGGTTTAATGGGATAGAAGTTAGGGTTTCTGAGACAGGTTGGCCATCTAAAGGAGATTCTGATGAAATTGGTGCATCATTGAAAAATGCTGAAATTTATAACAAGAATTTGTTGAAAAGACAAATGGCAAATGAGGGAACTCCTTTGAGTCCTAGAAGGAGATTGGAGTCATATTTGTTTGCATTGTTTAATGAAGATCTCAAGAATGGACCAACATCAGAAAGAAACTATGGATTGTTTGAGCCTGATGAATCTATGACATACAATGTTGGATTGTCTTCATTTGCTAAATCATCAAATCCATCTACTTCAATTTCTCTTACTTCCTCTGCCACTAGAACAAAGGTAAATAAAGAGTGTCAAAATATTGTCCTTTTTCTTTTCCAATAAATAATGCTTATGGTTTAATTTTTTAAATTGATTTCACGCATTCAGAAGACTAATGACTGTTTGATTGTGATAAGGCGATTTAAAGAAAACATATTTTACTTTATATTTTATACCAAATTCCGGTCCACCACAATATACTAAATGCGTGAATGCGTGAAATCTTATAGTATTATTTTTATGATAGAAAATCATTTGATAAATATCAATCTAATTATTATTTTTTAAATCAAAATTTACTTTGAACCAGGCAGCACAAAAGGAATACCAAAGCATGTTCTACAGGGTGCTTGTGTATTTGCTGATTTCATCACTTTGTGCCTTTGTTTAAGAAGACTATTATAACACTGTGGCGTGATTCATGTGTACATACATATATTTTGAAAAGTGTGGCATTTTTATATCTTTGCAAAAGGGAGACCCTTTAAAGTATATTATCAACCATATGATATATATTATTAAAAGGTAACCCTATTTTGCTGAATCAACAATATGAGGAAGAGACGCAGCAATTACCGATATTAATATATGTTTGGTATCACATTGAATTCATCAGAATCACCAGAATTACAATAAGACGCACACACGCGTTTCATTGTGATGATTCAGATAAATTCACTAGAATACCAAACATGCACTTAAATTGATCAAGTGGTGATTTATTTACTTCAACAAGAAGTCACTTTACCCCCACCATTAGTCACAATCCAGCAAGAAGCATGTGGTGGTGACGTTAGATTGTGGTTATTTTAGGGTAGATAAGGACCAAGTGACACCTCATTCTTTTATTGTAGAAGAAGAATGTTTCATTTTCAAATTAATTTATTATCAAAAAGGAAATATGTTGTTTTGTATATTGTTGATTTTGTTGTAGAATTGATTAATTAATTAATCTCATAGTAAAAATATAAGACTAGACTTGTTTCTTGTTTACCATATGTATCATATTATTGGATGTAATGAAAAGCCCCTCTTTTATAGGACGTGGAATCCATTCATTATTATTTGTGTGTATATTTATATATATTACTCTTCCTTCTCTACTTGACTATATTTTATTTTAGTAGAAAAGTTCAATGAAAATGTGATATAATGAAAAATGTAATAGTAATAAACTAAAGTGCATATAAAGTTAAGACTTTGTTTGTTACTTTTTATTATCCTTAAGGAGACAATAGGACGATCTTGCTTTATTTTGTGGCCAAATAACCGTCAGCAAAGGGTCATAGCACACCCTTTGCCAAAGGTGGAGGTGCCTTTATCAATTTTTATTCAACAAAATTTCTATTTTTCTTCTGTTTTTAAGGGGACAATCACACATCAGCCTTATTAGAGCATGATGGGGATTGGCTTAGCATGGTGGTGCACATGAGCCCCTCAAATTCTAAAGCTGAGACCCACCCCTTCAAAAATTAGTAATACTTTATTTTTTTAGAAAAAAGTTCTTAGGGTCTTAAAATAATTATAAAGGCAATTTGAAATTGTATCCCACCAAGAATTTGTGTCAGCAATTAGTATCCTCTTAAGGAACTAAACCTTGTGATTTGAAATTTTTAATAATTTTAGATGAGGGATGTTACATCAATTACTTAGAATTGGTTGTGTCCTAAGTGATAAATATTTTAAATCTTGTGTCAAGTACTTTCAGACTTTACACATCGAATAATATATGACATGAATAATCTTTATAGATAAGAACAATTCTCATCTAATTTTATAAGAACGAGTTAGACTCAACCACACATTCTAAAATAGTATCAGAGTTTCATTTAAGATCTATTGGACCATCCATCATATCTGCCCAACACCGGTTCAATATAGCAAAACACTAACTTTTGGTAAGAAAAATAGTAAAACAGTGACAATATTATTAACTATGAAGAGTCAAAAACATTTATGTTTGCATGGCTGCCCGGACAAATATAATGATAAAAAAACACAAACAATAGCGTCTCATTTTACATGAGTGTGATGTCTGTTTCATCAGTCCAGGGTAGCAGAAGAGCTTCCAAAAGGAATTTTGATCTTTATATAGAGATTTACCAACATTTTAGACACCACATCTGCCATAAGAAAAAAGAAATAGTGGTTCTTATATCTTGATGTTGTGCTGCTTGTGAAGTCTAGAGTAACCAAACTAATCAAAACGCAACAACATGGGGAATGAACCAGGATATAAGAATTTAAGTTGAATGCCAAAGCTTCCAACTAAATGTGCAGAGTGTAAACATGTATCTTAAGCTACTTAATGCTTTTGCCCTTTCATTGGCATCACTAACTGTTTGACATAGTTCAAGGTTGTTTTTATAATCACAGTTTTCAATCTATGTTCTAATTAAACAAAAAGAGAAACTTTTTGAAGTTTTAAAATTTCTTTAAGTTACTACTTTGAAAGCAATACCCAAAAAACAGAGTATGATTGATGTTGTAAATATGTCTTAAAACCTTTGTTGATAAAGAGAAAGAAAAACATATTTGGAGATTGTATTTACCGCGAAAATCGGACGAAAAGTCGAGAAAAAAAATCGGTCGGTGAATAGTGTCGTCTGTGCGGTGAATAGTGTTGTCCGTACGATGAATAGTGTTTTTGAGTTTTCAGGTTTTTTCGATTCAGTCAATGGATCAATGTGATTTTGGGCTTTGCTTGTTGGGTATTTGCTATCATAAGGTTTCAGCTATTCACAAGGAAAATCTTAGAAAAGCAAAGGTTTAGAAAAACTTTTGGAGTTGTTTAAGGTTATTGTGAAACACTATTACACATTGGGTTTGAGTGATTCATATATTGAGAGTTGAAGAGGTTGGGAAACACTTGGGTAGAAAATAAGGTTGTTCTTGGGAACCGGAAGGCGAAAGCTATTTTCTTGTAACTCATCTGTAATCTCTTGTAACAACTTTTTGAGTATAATGAATTTGAGAGCTGCTATCTCCCCCAGAATAGATCGTTTGATCGAACTGGATAAACAAACCTTCAATTTTTTTCTTACCTTATTCTGTTATATTATCTGTGTACGGATTATTATTGCTGAAGACCATTTATTTTGGTTGCTATTGTTCTTTGCCTCACAAATTGATATTGAATTTTGTCGTAATTCACAACAAGATTCACAACAAGTGGTACGTTGAGCGTGGAGCAAAGAGATATTGTTGACAAGTGAGCACCATGGTTAGTAGATGGCAGATCGAGAAATTTTCCGGTAACAATGACTTCGGGTTGTGGAAAATTAAGATGCAAACAATTTTAATTCAAGAGAAGTGTATTGATGCTTTGAAGAGCGAAGCATTGATGCCTGCAGGGCTTACACAGGTACAGAAGACCGAGATGATGGATAAGGCCAAGAATGCCATTATCTTGTGCCTCAGGGATAAAGTTCTAAGAGAAGTCGCCAGGGAGCAAACTGCGGTTGCTATGTGGGAAAAACTTGAATCATTGTATATGACAAAGTCTTTGGCTCACATGTTGTATCTGAAACAACAACTCTATTCATTCCGAATGGTGGAAAACAAATCCATAGTTGAGCAGCTCGTAGAATTTCACAAGATTATCAATGATCTTGAGAATATTGAAGTGAAGATTGATAATGAGGACAAGGCTTTGCTCCTATTGAGTTCATTACCCAGATCCTTTGAGCACTTTAAGGATGCCCTTCTTTATGGTAAGGAAGGTACTATTACTTTGGATGAAGTCCAGACGGCGGTGAAATCCAAAGAATTTTCAAATTCGAAAGATTTGAAGATTGAAGATAGTGGTGAAGGCTTAAATGTGTCAAGAGGAGAAGGTGAGTGTAAAGGGATGTCCAAATCAAAGAGGTCTGACAAGTCAAAGGCAAAATGTTTTAATTGTCATAAAATCGGTCACTTTAAAAGGGATTGTCCTGAAAGAAAGGTCAATGAAGATTCTGTTCAAGTTGTAGTTGCATTGGGTGAGGAAAGTTATGAGGATGTCGAAGCACTAGTAGTATCGAGTTTGGAAACTAAAGATAGTTGGGTCATTGACTCAGGTTGCTCTTATCACATGTATCCAAGAATAGAATACTTTGAAACTTTGAAGATGGTGCAAGGTGGAGTAGTTTACCTTGGTAATAATAAGGCATGCAAGGTTCATGGTATTGGTACGGTCAGATTTAAAATGTTTAATGATCGTGAACTTATTATTCACAACGTGAGGTATGTTCAAGAACTCAAGCGAAATTTGTTGTCTATAAGTATGTTTGATGATCTAGGCTATTATACTAGAGTTGAACATGGAGTGTTGAAGATTTCGCGTGATGAATTGATTATTGCTAAAGGGTCTAAAATATGTGACCTATATATTTTAGAAGGTTCAAATGTTATTATCCATTCATCGTTAACTAGTGGAGGCTTTCATGACAAGGAAAAGCTATGAGATTTGAGTTTAAGGCATTATGAATGCCTTGAGAAAGTTCCAGAGGAGTACAATGAATTTTGCAGAAATCAAGGGATAAAAATATATGTTACCGCTGAGTTGTTATTCAGTTTTTGGGGAAGAGCTGAGGTTAAAACAACTTACTTGGTTGGTAGAGAATTTCTTCAGAAGCAGAATAGTGAAAACCAAGGGAGAAACCTGGGAGAAATTATAATGGAGAAAACTCAGTTTGAGGTGGAGTTTCCTACTATAGATGCTAGCAGTAATGAGGGAACAGTTACAGAGATCTCTGATTATCATTTGACTCATGATAAGGTAAGGAGGGTTATTGTAGCATCTCAAAGGGACGATTATGTTAGCCTTGGATATTATGTTTTTAATGTGGCTGAAGGACTGTAAAATAAAAGAAGAAAAACCTTCAGGGAGGCATTTGAAAACAGGCGGAGTCAAGGGTGGTTGAAAAATCATACTTGTAGACTTGTTAAATTACTTAGGCAAAAAAGGGTAATTGAGAACAAGTGGATGCAAGTTGCGAGATCAAGATTCAAGGGTTGCTTGAATTTGATCAAAGTTATTGATTAAAGTTTCAACTTGGTAGAGAGCAGCAATGTTGTTGACTGTTAAATTGGTATCAACACGGATTAAAGTCAAGGTTGAGATTGTTGTAAATATGTCTTAAAACCTTTGTTGATGAAGAGAAAGAAAACGTATTTTGGAGATTGCATTTACCGCAAAAATCAGAAGTTTTAGAAAGTCGGATAAAAAATCTAGGAAAAAAAATCGGTCGATGAATAGTGTCATCTGTATGGTGAATAGTGATATCCATACGGATGAATAGTGACGTCCGCACGGTGAATAGTGTTGTCCGTACGATGAATAGTGTTTTTGAGTTTTTGAGCTTTTTCGATTCGGTCAATGAATCCATGTGATTTTGGGCTTTGTGTGTTGGGTATTTGCTATTATAAATATGTATCTCTTATATGCTTGGTGTGTGACGATCTTAGAGTTTACACCAACAAGGGAGAGCAAGGGTTTAAAGGTATAGCATAGGGTTTCAGCTATTCACAAGAAAACCTTAGAAAAGCAAAGGTTTAGGGAAACCTTTGGATTTGTTTAAGGTTATTATGAAACACTATTACACCTTGGGTTTGAGTGATTCATATATTGAGAGTTAGAGAGGTTGGGAAACACTTGGGTATAAAATAGGGTTGTTCTTGGGAAACTGAAAGCGAATGCTATTTTCTTGTAACTCATATGTAATCTCTTGTAACAACTTTATGAGTATAGTGAATTGGAGAGTTGCTCTCTCCCCTAGAGTAGATCGTTTGATCGAACTGGGTAAACAAACCTTCGGTTTTTTTCTTGCCTTATTCTGTTATATTATCTGTGTACGGATTATTATTGCTGAAGACCATTTATTTTGGTTGCTATTGTTCTTTGCCTCACAAATTGATATTGAATTTTGTCGTAATTCACAACAATTGATTTTTTTATTAACAAGAAAACTATAAAGTAAAAGAAAAGAGAGATGAGAAGACAAAGACAATTCAAAGTGGTATAAAACTGGATTCTTGATTCAATTACACATTAAGAAACAATGTTTACAATTGAATCTCAACCACACCACTTTCTCCCGCTGTTTAGGATTATCAGGGATTAATGGGAAATGGTGACTAGTATGCTATTTATAAGAAAACTAAACTCTAACTTTCAACTAACGTACTAAACAATTGGTCCAATAGACTGACACAATTCAACATGCTAACTTAAACAATAAGCTAACATATTTTTGCATGCAAGAACTGTCTTCGACTATAACATGCACATCTTCTACTATTGTCGAACCATGAAGATACCCTTATCGAGGCTAGAGTTTGCTCCATATACCACAAATCTCCACCTTGGAACAAATTATACACCAACAAGGGAACAAACTAACTTTTATCATCCAACTTTATCAACTACATACAATGGAAGAACTTGCTACTCGACAATGTCTTGGTGACCATATCAGCAGCATTGTCATCAGTCAAAACCTTCAACACTTGGAATTTTTGACGCTTGATTATCTTCTTGAGGAAATGCAGCCCCACATCGATGTGCTTGGTTCGCTCATGATAGGCTGAATTCTTTGACAGATGTATTGCACTTTGACTATCACATTTAACAGTGATAACTCGGCCTTGAAGTTTCAGCTTCTTAACAAAACCTTCAAGCCACAATGCTTATTTCACAGCTTCAGTGAGGGCAACATAGTCCGCTTCAGTGGTTGATAAGGCAACAACCTTCTGAAGAGTTGCTTTCTAACTGATTGATTTGTCAAACATAATGAACACATATTCAGAAATAGATTTTCTGTAATACATACAACCTGCAAAATCAGAATGGATAAATCCTTCGATTTTGACTTTGCTATCATCACCACAGGCTCCACCAAAAATTAGGACTCTGCTCAGAGACCCATTTATGTACCTTAGAATCCACTTTAATGCTTGTCAATGCGCCTTCCCAGGATTGGCCATATACCTGCTTACAAGGCTCAGTCCATACGCTATGTATGGCCTCGTATGCATCATAGCATACATCAAAGAACCTAATATTATAGCATATGGAATGTTATTCATATAGGCTCTTTCGACTTCAGTACTAGGACTTTGAGTCGTACTCAACTTGAATTGAGGATTAGTCGGTGTTAGAACAGGCTTTAAATTTGACATACCAAACTTGTCGAGAATCTTCTTTAGGTATGTCTCTTGAGATAAGCATAACCTCGATTGTTTTCTATCTCTTTGGATGTCAATCCCAAGAATCCTGGAGGCAACTCCCAGATCCTTCATGTCGAACTCCTTATCGAGTTCAACTGTCACCTTCATAACATCCTCGACACAATTGCTTGTTATGAGGATGTCATCCATATAAAAGCAACAAAATAACAAGTGAATTTCCAGGTCAAAATATGAAGTAAACACAATGGTCGAGCTGGCTCCTAGTGAAACCTATGTATGCCATGAACTTGTCGAATCTTATATTCCATTATCGAGGAGATTGTTTCAGGCCATATAACGACTTATTTAGCTTGTACACATAATCTTCCTTTCCTTTTTCTACACACCCTTCAGGTTGCCTTATCAGAATTGTTTCATCTAGATCGCCATATAAGAACGTGGTCTTCACATTCATCTGTTCAAGTTCTAGGTCAAACTTTTCCACCATGTCTAACAACATTCTAATGGATCTATACTTTACAACAGGTGAGAACACATCATTAAAGTCGACTCTTTCTTTTTGAGCGAACCCCTTAGTAACCAACCTTGCCTTAAATCGCTTCGACATCACTCGTTCGATTCCTTCCTTAACCTTGAAAAACCACTTAGAGCTGACTAACCTGACCCATACAAGTTTCTCGACTCCTCATTACTTCCTTATAGTCTTTAGGTTCTTT
The DNA here is from genome assembly GCA_022829125.1 of Lathyrus tuberosus. Taxonomy (NCBI): domain Eukaryota; kingdom Viridiplantae; phylum Streptophyta; class Magnoliopsida; order Fabales; family Fabaceae; genus Lathyrus; species Lathyrus tuberosus. The sequence goes on from JALAZF010000446.1 coordinate 2,865,994, forward strand.
ATTCAGAACCTCACTTGTAGAGTTTAAGGCATAAGCTATGAGATCTGCATAACCAAGTCCCTAAGGTGGCTTGATGACTCTTCTCGACCCAGCAGGTAGTCATTATCAGACTCATCATCTTCATCAGCAACTTTTGCTTCTTCTTCGACTTCATCTGGGTTATGCAATTCAGTATCACTATGCTCCACCTCAACATGAATCTCTTCCAGTTTCAGCTCCTCTATAGAGATCTTCGTACTTCGACCAACGTCATCAATTTTCTTGAAACCCATCTTACCTTCATTGAAAACTACAACTCGACTTGTGATACACATCCCGTGACTTAGCTCTAGGCACCATAACCTATAAGCTTTGACTCTTTCAGGATATCCAAGGAACATACATCACAGATCTCTAGGTTCAACCTTGTCTTGCCTAATGTGAGCATAGGCTAAACAACTAAATACTCTAAGTATGTCAAGATTAGGTGGATGTCTCGACCAAACTTCTTTAGGTGTGTATTCATTCCCAAGACAATTGAAGGACACCTATTTATCAGGTATATTGCAATCACAATAGCTTCTGCCCAAAACACCTTCTTTAATCCCACATTAACCGACATGCATCTCACTCTTTCTAGAATGGTTCGGTTAAACCTTTCAGCCAAACCATTTTGTTTTGGAGTTCCTGCAGTAGTTCTGTGTCATGTAATACCAAACACATCACAATATCTTTCGAAAGCCTCATTGCAAAATTCAAGACCATTGTCGGTCCTAAATCTCTTGACCTTTCCGCCAATTTGGTTTTTGACCAGAGTCTTCCAACTTTTGAAATTTTAAAAAGTTTCATCCTTAGTTTTTTGAATGAATACTTATCATACATTAATTTTGTCCCATGTTTTTTATCTACTTTAAGTCAAGTATTACCTCATTTGAAAATTTCAAAAACATATTCTAAGTACATTACATACATCATATGCCATGCATCATTTAAAATTCATTCAATGCAAGTTAATTCTATCAAAGTCAACCAAAAGTCAACCTTTGATCATTTGCATAATTCTATGGTTGCATCATTCCAAATAAATTCCTATCATTCATCATATGCACTTTGTATTATTCAAAGTTAAAAAGTTGACTTAAATATTCAAGTCATTTTGCATCATTTTTATTTTTTTGCATCACATGCAAGAAAAAAAAATAGTAAACTCCCTGGAAATAAAATTCAAGTCAAATTCTCATTACATCATCATTTTAATTCATTTCTCATTTGATCATCCACCATTCAGTTGAAAAATCAAAGATAAAGTCAAAATTTTGGGCATAAAAAAAATGATCACACTTGTTTTGCCTCGTCACACTTTTCATTCATACCTCATTTGATCACATCCAATTACACTACATATTAAAGTTTGAGATTAGAATTCATTCAAATTCATCCAAATTCACTCACACTTTGTGTATTTTCTCACAATTCTCATCTTATCCTTTAACCTAATTCTAAAGCCTATAAATCAACATCATTTCATTCATAATTTACACAATCAATCACTACTAAACAACCCCAAAATTCTGCTTCAAATTCATCATCAAAGTTCTAATTTCTTCATTTTGAAGAAACTTGGAGTTTGAGCAAAAACCCTCCAAACTTAATCCAATTGCCATCCATTTTCTTCGAATCATTGCACAACATCATCACCACCATAATCCATACCAAAAAACCACACAAAAACTCTTATTCATTCAAGTTCATTTTTAACTCGATTTCGGAAAAGTTGTCGAAATTTTTAAATAATGCTAAATTAAGGAAGAGGAAGTTGCAAGGAGTCCAAATCTCACATGTTGAAGGAAGAAGCCGATGATTGGTGGGTCGGTATGCGTGAAGTTCTTGAGGTGGATGATGAAGAGGTAACTTGGAATTTATTTCGTACTGAATTCTTAAGGAAGTATTACCCTGAGAGTGTGAAGGGAAAGAAGGAGATGGAGTTTCTTGAACTAAAACAAGGTAGTATGTCGGTGGTGGACTATACTGCTAAGTTTGTAGAGTTGGTTCAATTCCATCCTCATTATGTTGCGATTACTGCTGAGTTCTCAAAGTGTATTAAATATGAGAATGGTTTACGTCCTGAGATTAAACAAGCTATGGGGTATCAAAGGATAAGGAGGTTTGCGGATTTGACGGAATGTTGTAGAATCTTCGAGGAAGATAGCAAGGCTCGTTCTACACATTACAAAAGTTTGAATGAGAGGAAGGGAAAGCAACAAGCTCGAGGTGGACCTTATGTGACACCCGTTGATAAGGGCAAGCATAGGGGAAACTTTGATAGGAGGTCTGGAGGAGGAAGTTCTGGTCCCGTAAAGTGTTTCAAGTGTGGAGGTATGGGTCATAAATCATTTGATTGTAGGAAGACTGTGGTGAAATGTTCTAACTGTGGAGGAGTAGGGCATGCTACTACTGAGTGTAGGAGGAATGTAGTGAAGTGCTATAATTGTGGAGAAGTGGGTCACATTAGTACTAAGTGTACTAAGCCGAAACAAGCTCAAGCGGGCGGAAAGGTGTTCGCATTGGCGGGGACTCAAACTACGAATGCATACCGTTTGATTAAAGGTACATGCTTTATTAATAGTACACCTTTAGTTGCTGTTATCGATACGGGAGCGATTCATTCGTTTATTTCGTCTGAGTGCGCGAAGCGTTTGAATCTTGCGTTAACTTTGATGGGTGCTGAAATGGTTATTGAGACTCCTGCTTTAGGGTCGGTAACTACGTCTTTGGTGTGTGTAAGTTGTCCTTTGACCATGTGTGGTAAAGACTTCATTATGGATTTAGTATGTTTGCCGTTGGAGGGATTGGACGTAATCTTGGGTATGAACTGGTTGCAATTTAATCGAGTTCATATAGATTGCTATCACAAGTTAGTAAGGTTTCCTTCTTTGGAAGATGATGAATTTGAGAGTTTCCTATCCACTAAAGAGTTGAAGAAACTTTTAGCGGACGAAGCTCAATTGTTTGGTTTGTTTGCATCATTGTCGGTGGAGAGTCAAGTTGAGCTTGATGTGTTCCCAGTGGTGTGTGAATTTCCAGAAGTGTTTCCGGAAGATATTAGGGATGTACCGCCGGAAAGAGAAGTTGAATTTTCAATTGATCTAGTTCCGGGTACTAGACCGATTTCGATGGCACCGTATCGTATGTCGGCATCAGAATTGGTAGAATTGAAAAAGCAATTGAATGACTTGTTGGACAAGAAATTTGTAAGGCCAAGTGTTTCTCCTTGGGGTGCTCCGGTATTGTTGGTAAAGAAGAAGGACGGGAGTATGCGGTTATGCATTGATTATCGACAGTTGAACAAAGTGACAATTAAGAACAAGTATCCGCTTCCAAGGATCGATGATTTGATGGACCAATTGGTTGGTGCGAATGTTTTTAGCAAGATTGATTTGAGATCAGGATACCACCAGATTCGTGTGAAAGGAGAAGATATTCAAAAGACGGCATTTAGGACACGGTATGGTCATTACGAATACTCCGTGATGCCATTCGGGGTTTCTAACGCGCCGGGTGTGTTTATGGAATACATGAATCGTATTTTTCATGAACAGTTGGATCGTTTTGTGGTTGTGTTCATCGATGATATTTTGATTTACTCTAAGTCTCAAGAGGAGCATGAAGAGCATTTGAGAATTGTGTTGCAAATTTTGAAAGAGAAACAATTGTATGCTAAGTTGTCGAAATGTGAATTTTGGTTGTCAGAAGTAAGCTTCCTTGGACATGTTATTTCCGGTAGTGGTATTAGTGTTGATCCATCCAAGATAGATGCGGTGATACAATGGGAGGTTCCTAGGTCGGTTACGGAGATTCGAAGCTTTTTAGGCTTGGCGGGTTATTATCGGAGGTTTATTGAGGGATTTTCGAAGTTGGCACTTCCTTTAACGCAATTGACTTGTAAAGGAAAGGCTTTCATTTGGGATATTCATTGTGAAGAGAGTTTCAATGAGCTAAAGAGAAGGCTGACAACGACTCCGATCTTGATTTTGCCTAATCCTAATGAACCATTTGTAGTGTATTGTGATGCTTCATTGGTGGGTTTAGGTGGTGTTTTGATGCAAGATGGAAAAGTTGTGGCATATGCTTCTAGACAATTGAGAGTGCATGAAAAGAATTATCCTACACATGACTTGGAGTTAGCGGCCGTGGTGTTTGTTTTGAAAATATGGAGGCATTACCTTTATGGTGCAAGATTTGAAGTTTTTAGTGATCACAAAAGCTTAAGATATTTATTTGATCAAAAAGAATTGAACATGAGACAAAGAAGGTGGTTAGAGCTTTTGAAGGATTATGATTTTGGTTTGAATTACCATCCGGGTAAGGCAAACGTGGTGGCCGATGCTTTGAGTCAGAAATCGTTACATATGTCCGCATTGATGATGAGAGAATGGGAACTTTTGGAGGATTTTAGAGACTTGAGTTTGGTTTGCGAAATGACGCCGCGAAGTGTGCGACTTGGTATGCTACATGTTACGAATGATTTTCTTGCAACGGTTAGTGAAAAGCAAAAGTTGGATTTGAAGTTCGTTGATTTGATGATGAATGAGAACGAGGATTTTAAGGTTGATAATTTTGGAGTTTTGAGATTTTGTGGTCGTATTTGTATCCCCGACGATGTGGAGTTGAAAAAGATGATTTTGGAGGAAGGGCACCGAAGTAATTTAAGTATTCATCCGGGTGCGAATAAGATGTATCAAGATTTGAAGAAGATCTTTTGGTGGTCCGGTTTAAAGAGAGATGTTGCTCAATTTGTGTATGCGTGCTTAACTTGTCAAAAGTCTAAGGTGGAACATCAAAAGCCTAGTGGATTGATGCAACTGTTGGATATTCCGGAATGGAAATGGGATAGTATATCGATGGATTTCGTTACAGGATTGCCGAATACGCAAAGAGGTCATAATGCTATTTGGGTCATTGTTGATAGGCTTACTAAATCTGCTCACTTTATTCCAATTGATATTAGTTATCCTTTGGAGAAGTTAGCCGAGATTTATGTTCTTGTGGTTGTGAAGTTACATGGAGTTCCTAAGAGTATTGTATCGGATCGAGATCCGAGATTTACATCGAGATTTTGGGTGAGTTTACAAGAGGCTTTGGGTTCTAAGCTAAGATTGAGTTCGGCTTAGCATCCGCAAACGGACGGTCAAACCGAATGGACGATTCAATCGTTGGAGGATTTATTGCGTGCTTGTGTACTCGAGCAAGGTGGTGCTTGGGATGGTTATTTGGCGTTGATTGAATTCACTTACAATAACAGTTTTCATTCGAGTATAAGTATGGCACCATTTGAGGCTTTGTATGGTCAGAGATGTCGAACACCTTTGTGTTGGCATGAAACCGGCGAGAGGACGATAGTTGGACCGGAAATGGTACAACAAACGACGGAGAAAGTGAAGTTTATTCGGGAGAAGATGAAAGTTTCTCAAAGTAGACAGAAGAGCTATCATGACAAGAGAAGGAAAGATCTTGAATTTCAAGAAGGCGACCATGTGTTTTTGAGAGTTACACCGGTTACGGGTGTGGGTCGTGCTTTGAAGTCGAAGAAGTTGACTTCTCGTTTTATTGGTCCGTATCAGATTACTTCACGAGTTGGTGTTGTGGCTTACCGTGTGGCGTTGCCTCCGAACCTTTCGAATTTGCATGACGTATTCCATGTTTCGCAACTTCGGAAATATGTTCCGGATCCGTCACATGTTATTCCTATGGACGAGGTAGAAGTGAGAGATAACCTTACGTTGGAAGCTTTACCGGTTAGGATTTTGGACCGTGAAGTTAAGAAATTAAGAGGCAAGGATATTGCGCTTGTGAAAGTAGCGTGGGGAGGCGCTGCGGAAGGCAATATGACTTGGGAACTAGAGAGTGGGATGCGAGAGTCGTATCCGAAGTTGTTTGAATCAGGTATTATTTTCGAGGACGAAAATTTCTAAAGTGGGGGAGAGTTGTAACGCCCCGATTTTGATTATTCCATTATTCTTGAGTCTTTTGTTTTAATTGGGTGATAAATTATTTTATTTGTTAAATTGGTGTGTTAAATGTTATTTTACCGTTTTTGAGAGTTTTCGGGGAAATTAGAATGGAGGGTATTTTAGACTTTTCTCAATTAATCATAAGTTAGAAATTTTGTGGAGTTAGAATTTTGTGAGAAAAATGAATTAATTGATTTAGTGGAAAATGAGAGAAAAGAAATAGAAAAGAAAGAAAATAGATAGAAAAGAGAAAGAAAAGAGAAATAGAGAGAAAAAGGAGAGAAAGAAAGAAGAGGAAGAGAAAAGAAGAGGAAAAGAGGAAAACCAAGAAAATCAACCTCTAGGAATCGATTTAATCGGGTAAGGGTGTGAAACATTGTTATCTTATCAATGTATAGTATTATGTATGATTGTGTATGTGTGTATTGGATTGGTTGTGGTGTTTTCATAGTTTTCCATTTTAGGTCGGTAATGAGAAATCGATGTTTTCGCGGTTGGAAATCGACGAAAATGTGGTAGAATGCTTGTTGCCATGATTAGATTGAGTTCTGATGGATGTATGTTGTTTTGAAAATGTTTTGGGTTGAAAAATAGGGTTTTTGGGTTTTCAACAGCGCTGAAGGATTCTGAGTTTTCGCAGGTTCGCCTAGCGAACCAATCAGCGAAGGGTAGCGAAGGTTCGCTACGGGTATTCGCCTAGCGAAGGCATGAGCGAAGGTTCGCTAGAGTGTTCGCCTAGCGAACTTTGGGTGTTTTTAGCTCTGTTTGGTTCTGACTTGGTTCGCCAAGTGCTCGCCTAGCGAACTTTGTGTCTGTTTTTAGCTAACAGTTGGTTCGCTGGAACATTCGCCTAGCAAAGGAGCTAGCGAATGCTCGCGAGGGATGTTCGCCTAGCGAAGGATCTAGCGAATGCTCGCGAGGGAGGTTCGCCCAGCGAACAGTGCTGTTCGTGTAATTTTGTTTTCTGCATAACTTTTGATCTGTGGTTCGGTTTGAGGCGTGGTTTGATGCATTAGGAAGCTTATGAAACGTTCTTTATCATTATGATGAATTGAAAATTCTTAGCCGATTAAATAAGTCGGAAAAGTCGGGAATAGTGATATTTAGAGACTTTTACCGTTTTGACTAGGTGTTTGAATGTGAATCATACAGTAGTGCATTGATGTGAATATATATAGACTGTATGTGATTGTATGAGAAGAATGCATGAATATATTGTGAAATATGTGTGCATTGCATGAGGGTATGGGGTCATTTTGTATGAGAAACATCATGACATGCATTCATGTGTCGCGATTCCGTGGAGAATCGGGTGTAATATCACGTCCCTGTTGGGTGTGAGTGATTGATTACACAAATGATCATTTGAGGATCCTCTGAACATTGCGTAGTCAATGGGTGTAATCGTTGCGATGAGTTACACTTGATTCCGTGGGAATCTTCAGAATGATTGTGTGCCCTTGTGGGGTTTGAGCAATCGGATTGTGTCTGCGTGAACAATCCAGAAACATCGGATGCCATGATGGTATGAGCGATGGGGAAATATCGTAGGCCCGGCAGGGAGGATATTTCCATTGAGTTCTTCAATTGAGCTCGGGTGATGAGTCGGTACCGCATGCATTGCATAGAGTCGAGAGTCGGTCTCTATGAGTTGCATTGATCATCTTTGTATTTGTGCATTGATGAATAAACATTGATATATGTATGTTTATGGGAAATGATATAAACTGTATCTTATAATGATGCATTGTTGAATGAACAAGTATGTGTGTGTTCATGTGGAATGATGATAATGGTGAATGTATGCATAATGTATAGGCTTGATGATATATCCATATTGTGATATATGATGAGTTGTGGTGAGAATATGTGTTATATGTTTATGTTGTAGTACATAATTATATGCATTGTTATTATGATAATATTTCTCACCCTTCTGCTGTTTTATGATGCTCTATGAGGCATTGCAGAGTAGGTATGCGGGAGGTCTTTTTGTGAAGCGTGTCTTCATTCTTTTGGTCGGTTGGCTCTGATATGTAGCACCGGGTAGCTAGGATGTATATTATTCTTTTGTGATACATTTGTACATGTATCTTGTGGATGAATGTTTAAGTAAACATGAATTATGTTGATGGGTGATAACCGATGACGCATGTATATATAAGTATATATGTTTGATGTTATTCAATGTTTAGATTTTCCGCTTTTATTCTAAATATTGAGATGTGGGTGTAAGGACAAAGTTCCTCTGTTGCAAAGTTACCCCACTGTTGCATATCGATGTTTGAGCAGGTGTTGTATGGTTTAATTTAACGTATGATGTGACATGCCTCTTTTATACTATGTTTTAATCGTACTCTGGCGAATTGATTTTATATGTGCCTAAATGATTTATTTGATTATTTGGGGGTATAGAAAGGGGTGTTACAAGAATCAAGAGAACGAACTTATCTCTCTCAAATAAAAGATTGGTCATATTAATTGTACCTTCTAAGAGAGTGGTTAATGCATTACTATGAAGAGTTTCAGAAAATAACAATTTTCTCTTAGTGATTTTACTTCGAATGGACCACATACATCGGAGTGCACAATTTCAAGTTTGTATTGAGACTTCATTGGCAAGTCATGCTTGAAGGCTTTCTTGTCTGCTTGGCTTTACAACATTCCTCACATAGTTGTTTTGGCAATTTAATCCTTGGAAGTCCATACACCATCTTTTTCATGTCCATCGGGCTAAGACTCCTAAAATTGAGATGACCAACTCTTTGATGCTAAACCCAATTTTTATCTTCAACTGTGTTTGATGCAAGACATTGTTGATCAAACATATTGATCATGATCTTGAATGTCGTGTTGGTTGAAAAAGGTGCCCTCTGAATTAGCCTATGCATTTCATCAAACACTTTGAGTTCACTTTCTTCCAGCTTCATTGTGTAATTCTTGTTAAGTAATTGACCTAAACTAATAAAATTACTTGCCATCGAAGAAACATACAAAACATCCCTAATTATAGCTTCATGTTCATCCTTCTTTTTAACACTAATGTTGCCCAATCCCTCTGATGTCACAATGCTATTATCTGTAAATTGAATTGATCTTTTAACTGATTCATCCAACTTGACAAACCAGTTCTTGTTGCATGTCATATGATTGTTGCAACCTGTATCAAGGCACCACACATTTACTTTCGATGAGGCTAAACATATTGTAACCATCAAGATAACATCTTTACATTCATTTCTACCATTACAAGCAAATTTAACAACACCCTTGTCCTCGTCATTGTTCTTGTTATAGTAGTACTCTCTAGCATAATGGCCAAGCTTTTTGCAATAAAGCATTAAACCTCCTTCATATTAACCTTCTTCTGGGTCTTTTGATTATGACCAGCATCATTCTTGCTAGTTTCACATTGGCTTCTTGCATCCTTACCAACATCGCCATTGTCATTCAACCTTTTCTTCCATTTTACTTTCACTTTGTTGTTGCTTGAGGAGTTTTCTTTCATCTTCTTTAAGAATTTTGCTTACAAAGCCTATTCAGATACCTTTTTTGAATCTCTTTCTTTCGGCCTTATCTCATGCACCTCAAGAGATGCTTATAATTCTTTAAGCTTCATCCCTAAAAAGTCTTTAGATTCTTTACTTTCCACGACAATGTGATTAAATTTGACTGGAAGAGCCCTTAACACTTTCTCTACCTTATGCAATTCAATGGTTTTTTCTCCACATGCTTTCATCTAATTTTTCAAAGTCATCGTCTTTGAGAAGAACTTAGCAATGGTCTCATCATCTTTCATCAACAAGTTTTCATATTGCTTCCTGAAAGATGACAACTTCACTTTCTTTAACTTTTAATCTTCACCATAGAACTTCTTAAGAGTACCCCAAGCATCCTTGGGCGTTTCTTGCTCGACAATCTTCTCAAATATGTTCAAATCCATGCATTGACGAATCAAGAATAAGCCTTTTCCATCATTCTTGCTCAATTCACGATGAACAGTCCTTTGTGTCTCAATAGCATTTGACTCTAATTTTAGGAAGCCATCATTCACGATTTCAAGCACATATTGAAATATGAATATGAGTTTATCTGTGCACACTACCTATCATAGATTTCTCCATTAAAAAAAATAGATTGAGAACCGAACTACTGCTCGTGATACCAATTTGTTGGATAACTTGTTTTGCAAGTTACTTGATAAATGATTATCAAAGGAGAAAAAGAGAGTGGTCAAGTGAAGAATGAAGTTTATTATCACTAATGATCAATTACAATGCATGGCGATATTTATAGACTTTTTAAATCACCAAAAACAAATTCAAAATAAACCGTCAAACTTGTGATAGTTTGCTTGACTTGTGACACTTTCAAATGTTACCAAAACCTGAATTACACACAATACAATGTTAATATAGTTCATGTCAGTATATTGAAGAATACATAAGCTCATGACTTAATTTGTATCTCAAAGAATGTAAGCTCAAGATATTGGTGGAATATGTCCCTAGTCACATTCATCATATCATTTCTAACCACTTTTTTTTCAAAACTATGAATCGTCATCATTGTGAAACACAATATTGCCAATTGGTAAATTAAATTCTTATTTGAAATTTTCTATCTAATTATTCAATTGAAATCTGAAATCCCATTCAAGTAAGACATTGATAACAAAAGTGAAATTATCTACAATTATTTAGTAATTTTTCTTATTTCCAAGTAAAACATGCAAGTTGCTTTTGATTTAAAGAGGAAAATATAGACTAACCATTTAATAGTGAGCAAAACTTGCTTTAATAATTTTATTTTGAAATTTTGATAACTCTAAATATTTGTCTTTTTTAAATGTGAGTGAAATAAAATACCAATTTTTCAATCATTAAAATACATAAAAATGAGTAAATGGCAGACTACAAGATAATAAAGTATTGTCAATAAACTATTGAATAAAAAACATTAATAACACTCCTTATTACAAGGTTTATGGAATTAGTAAGACACATTGATCATCAAACAATGCATAAGAAACATGTTATTCATCTCATTTAACTATGTAACTATTCTAATACATGAGATTTTTTTATCTATATTTTTTTTGTAAGCAAGAATTTATAGGAGTACTAAAGAAACTCAAACCCGATTATAAAAGGGGAAGACCAAGTCCAGAACAACGGGGAAATTAAAACCAAATAAAGCTTATGCTAAATAATGTAATGGCAAATTACAAAATTCAAAAAAGTTACATTTAAAACTATTAGTTTCTCCAATAAATGACCATCTCCAAACAAAAAATTTGATGTTCCACAACATGTCCAAAATATTCCAAGGTGCATTATTAAACACTATATCGTTCCTCGTCCTCCACAAAGTTCAACACATAGTCAACCAAATACAATCAACTTTACGCTTCTTCACCTTCTTCTTGGATGCATACATAGCCCACATACAAAGTTATTCAACACATTATCAGTTTGAAAATCCAACCCAATCCACACGGCTACCTCAGTCTAAATTGATTTTGAAATTTGACAGCCATGAAGAACGTGATCCAAAGACTTTAACTTAGAATTACAGAAAATGCAGGAAGTTTCAGAGTTAAAAGTAATACCGCGCCGAAGTAATTGTTCTCTCGGCGGTAATCTATTTAAGAAGCTCCTCCATCCAAACGCTCATACTCTAAACGGTACCGAAGAATTCCAAAGTAACAAATAAGCAAAATTCGTACCTGCAACATCAACAACGGAAAACAAAGGATCGGGCATTATTTCGTATCCCGACTTAGCTGTGTAACCGACTAAAGGGTCCAGAGTCCAAACAGCTTTATCGAGCACGTCCATGCAGGGTGAAACGTCGAGCAGAAGCGATCTTAATAATCGAACTCTGAGATGCACTTATGCATTTGAGGATTTGGGAATTCCTAAAACTCCCAAAGTCCGCCTTTCTTGTATCCAAGTGCCCATAGCTGTTGTAACACCCTAAATAATCCCCCGCGTAATATAAATAAAATTAGAGTAAAATAAAATATCAAACATTTAGGATACTACTTTCATCAAACACCTGCTCATATACTTGATATACAACGCATCATTTTAAAATTATTTTAACGACAATGATAATGATAAAAGACCTCTAACTTCATTTTCTTTTTATTAAAACAGCGGAAACATCAACACATATTCATTACAACGTAAGCATAGTATTCAATTAAATAAATAACTAAAATTAAGAGATATCTAAAATCTCAAGCAAAATATAGCCTAAGAAAACATAGCGTTCCATGACCCCAGTGTTACATATCAGAGCAGACACCGACACAAAGGCATAAATGGAAGACTCCATCTTCCACTCACATCAGATCTCCTATTGCGGATTATCTGCACGTTACCCTCGTAGAGGCAACATTCAAACAGAAGGGGTGAGATTCTAAAATCAACAAACGAAACAGATGATAAAAATATGAAAGCATAAGATCATCAAGTAATTCACCCTTCAACACAACTTTCATTAATTTCAACACAAACAGATAATCACACATTTCATAATGCAACACAACTCTTATATAATGCAATGAGACACCAACTTGACTCAATGCATGTGGTACCAATTCGACCCCTATTTCATGGCCACAATCCCCGTTGGGACGTCATAATAGTCGCTCACACCCCACATGGGCACAAGACATTCGTGATCGCTCACACCCCACATGGGCACACGATCACTCGTAATCGATCACACCCCACACGGGCACAAGATTACCTCAACAACAATAACAACATCGACTCGATTCTATTTTAAAGAATCCGGATAAACGCTCGCACCCCACATGGGCACACGTCTTATCCCACAACTCATGCAACATGAATGCATATCAACAACAACATACAATGACTCTCATGAAATCAATGTATCACGCCACTGTAGGCCACAACACAACATGTCATAACAACTCAACAACATCATCATACCACATCATAAGCAACAACTAATGCATTTACAAGTTATGCCACAAAACTCAACAACAACATCATACTACATCATAAGCAACAACTAATGCATTTACAAGTTATGCCACAACAACTCAAAAATAACATACAACAACGACGTAATGCATATGACTAGAATACAACGAATACATTACCTCACAACTGCCCAATATACAGTATACACCTGTTCAAACATGCAAACATTGCAATCCACCACAACAACACGCATTGCACAACTAATTTCCATATTTCACGGTTCAACATATTCCCATACAAAACTCAAACACACACCACATGTTGAATAGTTGGAATTCTGTCATTGAAAATAATTTTAACAGAAAGTACAAGAAACGGGCTTTCCAACGATTCGAACGGTGGCCCAAACGGACTTAAGGATCAAAAGTTATGAATTTTTGAAAATTTACAAAAACTGTCACGTTTAGTGATAACCGGTTAGCACATATGCCATAACCGGTTACACAGTTGAAAAATGCCCAAAAACCCCAAATTTGAACTATTTAACCGGTTATGTCCCACACGGTAACCGGTTACTTGACCTGCAGAATCAATTCTCTGCTATTTCTGTTACGAAAATCACTTTTCAACCCTAATCCAATAACCCTAAACCACATATACCACATAATTTGACCCCCAAAATCAGTATGCAACATTATACATATAATATGAACTCTTATAACACAACAAAACACCAATTCAATCAAGAAATTCATACAATTAGAGCATTTTCGTTATTACCGACACGTAACTTCAACTTCTCACCGGAAACATTCAACGATCAACAAAATACGGGAATAAAACCTAACGATTTATCTACCCTCATACATATATCATATATCCCTTAAGAGATTAAAGAACCCCACCCTTAACTTATAGTTCTTGCAAAATTCTCTTTTACCTCAAACAATGGTGATTTCCTCTTCTCCCTTGAGCCCTAGACTTCCCTCTTGCTCATTTCTCTTGTTTTCACGTATAATGATTTGTCTCTTCTTAATCCCCTTTTTCTTATTATTATAATATTATTATTATTACTATCACTTAATCCACTAATAAAATAATAACAATAATAATAGTTTTTCATCACATATTTAATTAAATCAATATTCAACTATTATTATAATTAAATAATTACTAACTAAAATAATCTAATTAGTCTCACTCCCCGCACCACCAATCTCTACACTTTTGGTCACACATCCCTACTACCTTAAAGACAATTCTTAAGGCCACTACCCACCACCAAGGGTACTCAAAACATGATGAAGCACGCAAAATCACACAATTACACACGTCAACACATAAATATAATTACAAATAATAATTAAAATAAAACGGGGAGTTACAACTCTCCCCCACTCAGAATATTTTCGTCCTCGAAAATTTACCTAATACGAACAACTCAGGATACGCCTCATGCATCCCGCTCTCCCACTCCCTAGTCACGAAAGACAACACCACGAATAACACAAAACAACAAACCACCTCATCAATGACAACAACAACGACACAACAAGATGTGATGCTCACGCAATGTACTCGGCGACCAACTCAAGATACAAGGATTAACCAAGTTACGAACACACAAGCTCACTCTTGAACCGGAATGCAACACAATCGTTACCATCATCACAGGTAATACTCCCCTAATCCCCCATCATAGGACTTAGCTGCTCGCACTCGAACCATCACTATAGGAAACGAGACAACAACAAAGATAAGAACATAAAGCTCCACGACACAACATCGTCTTAACCTCATCAACATAACTAGAATACCAACCTCGTTGTCACACAACATCAAGTTAACAATTCTACGATTCACCAATCAAACATGTAACTAATACATCCATCTACATAGTAGTACATGATTAATATTTAAACATTTCACCATATCTCTTCCATTTTGGAACATCCAATGGTTTCATCATTCCTGCAGGTTCTAACGTTCAACCTTTGAACTCTTGCAAGTCACACACACACACACACACGCGCGCGCATACGAACTGTGCTACATCACGCCTCTGTTGTGCACTCTGATTACTCGCAACTATTAACTCTACCAAATTCACATCCAACTTCTGACTCTCCCTAATATTCACCAGAAAATCATTTTTCACTTTTAATATACCCAACCTCGCACTCTACTCCGTTAACTCACACACCAGACACAAGTCTCCGAACTGCTAACTCAATGCTAATTCTCTGACTATCAAAGCAGACATATGAAAAGACTTCCAACTTAACTCATCAGGCACGAAATTAACTTTACCAATAGGATAATTCGAGCCAAGGTCCTAACTCATCATAAATTCCAACCATCCCTGTTATCTCATACTCTACTCCTTCCAATCAAACAGGTATTCTACACTCTTGTGATTACTAAACAATTCGAACCTAGATCCATAAAAATAATACTTCCAGATTTTCAACACAATTACAACCGCAGCCAACTCCAAATCTTGAACAGGATAGATCCTTTCATGAATCCTCAATTTTTGTAAAGCATAAACTACGACTTTACCATATTGTATTAACACACTGTCTAAACTCATTATAAACACATCCCAATACCCCACAAACAGTTTATTAGGATCAGGCAGAATCGAAACTGGAGCCGTAGTCAACTTTTACTTCAGCTCTTTAAAATTTTCCTCACAACAAACATATCCAAACAAACGAGTTACCTTTCGCAAGTCAACTGAGATAATGGAAGTGCTAACTTGGAAAAGCCTTCCATAAACTGCGGTAATAACCAACTAAATCCAAAAATCTTCTAATCATCTTAACCAACTTCAGAGCTTTCTCATTGTAGAACTGCATCTACTTTGGATGGATCCACAACAATGCCCTCATCTGAAATAACATAACCCAGAAACTCGCCTCTACCAACCAAAAATCACACTTTGATAACTTAGCATAAAACTTCATCCCTTTAAATACTTGTAACTCAATTCTCAAATACTCTACACGCTCTTCTTCTAGTTTTATAATAGATCCGACTATCCCCAACGAACACCACTTTGAACTTATCCAATTAAGTATGGAAGATATGATTCATATTCCCCACACACTTCCTGGGTGCATTACAATCTCCGAACAACATCATCATATATTCGCAATTCCCATACCGAGTTCTACAGACCATTTTCTTAACATTTTCATTCTTCACTCGAATTTAATGATAACCCGACCTCAAGTCTATTTGTGCTAAACACACGCACACTCACCAATTGATCCATCAAGTCCTCTATTCTTGAAACCGGACACTTATTCTTAAGCACTTTGGAGAGTTATCAATCTGCATAAAAACACACTTATCCACTGGAGTTCCTACCAATCAAATGGTATAAGAATCTCTCTTATGTCCGTTAGTAGAATAACCTCCCTTTCAATATACAACAGTTTAGCATATGTTCGTCACTCTTCAAACGATAGAGATGTAGGAGTTATACTACTACAACCATAACATATACAACCTTCAAAATCCATTCTGAGCTCGAAATAATTTATCCAAAATAGCTTAACAACCTCTGGTTCTGGTTACCACATCCCATATCAATTCTTCTTACGGGGTTCTGACTCACTCAAGGTTTATGCTTACATGATACCTCAACCCATAACAAAAGTGATACCATCTAGGAACTTCAAATCATTCGCGATTCGTCACAATTTAAAACTCAAGTTATCCATAACACAACTGTGAGTTCCCATACTACTCACCGATTAACACGCAACCTCATGCTATCATCCATTTCTTTAATAACAATACTGCAGCTTTCCAAGGCGACACCATTGGTCTCACAATTCTCCTCTCTAGTAAATCTTCTAACTGCTCTATCAGTTCTACTAATTCTAACATCGACATCCTATATGGTGCCATAGAAACATCTAGTACCAGGGACTAGACCAATAGAGAATTCCACATCTCTTTCTAGTGGTACATCCGATATGTCACCCGGAAACACATCTGGAACTCACGCACAACTGGCAGTTCATCGTTGTGACTTTACTGCCAATTCCCAGAACACCATCATCGCAATCATGGCAAACATCGGAGCCTCGTCTCCTAAGAGTTCTTCTACTTACTTAGCAGATATAAACCTTAACTCTTCACCTTCGTCAAATTTAAGTTCACCCTCTACTCTCTGAGAAGCAACCATCAACAATACCAGATTATTCTCTCTCAGAGACATCCCAACTTGACCGACGTACAAAACCTCGAATCTGTCTCATCTTCATATATAAGAACCTGCATCGACTCATCAAAATAATCTGTAAGCACTTGGCTTAACTAAAAATAATCCACCGTACACAACATCTGAGCCGAAAAGATACGTCTATCCCATCCAACATGATCCCGTCTACTATCAACAAGAGATTAAGGGTGATCAGTTCCTCAATTTGTTAATAGACAGCCGACAATCATGATGGGGCATAAACCATCCTTACCAAGCTATAATAGCGGTCAACGACACACTACACTATCATCCAAACGATTGGTAAACACATAGTTTAACTCCTACTAATCCGTCTCAAGAACCACGTCATCTCGTTCCAACTAAAGACAACCGTGTCTATCCTTAGGGAACACGTTAGGATACTCTACACATCACTGGACCATCCCCAGCCAAAACATCACCTTCCCTCTCACAAGGAAGCCAAAAACGAGAACATCTGACCGTCTTCCCTCAAGGATCACACCATTCTCAAAATAGTTGAACAGTCCAATTCAACACTCTCTCTTGCAATGACACAATATCTAATCTCTTGACAGCTGAAATATCCAAGAGAAGCAGACGCCTCTCCACCACTTGTTTCATTCCCAACCTGTAAATGGAAAACAAAATAAGCACCGACAGTGTTTTCACACACATGTCGCATACTAGGGAACAACACAATTAAACAACCTGGTCGGACGGACCGACCTGCTCTGATACCACTATGTAACACCCTAAATAATCCCCCGCGTAATATAAATAAAATCAGAGTAAAATAAAATATCAAACATTTAGGATGCTACTTTCATCAAACACCTGCTCATATACTTGATATGCAATGCATCATTTTAAAATTATTTTAACAACAATGATAATGATAAAAGACCTCTAACTTCATTTTATTTTTATTAAAACAGTGGAAACATCAACACATATTCATTACAACGTAAGCATAGTATTCAATTAAATAAATAACTAAAATTAAGAGATATCTAAAATCTCAAGCAAAACATAGCCTAAGAAAACATAGCGTTCCATGACCCCAGTGTTACATATCAGAGCAGACACCGACACAAAGGCATAAACGGAAGACTCCATCTTCCACTCACATCAGATCTCCTACTGCGGATTATCTGCACGTTACCCACATAGAGGCAACATTCAAACAGAAGGGGTGAGATTCTCAAATCAACAAAAGAAACAGATGATATAAATATGAAAGCATAAGATCATCAAGTAATTCACCCTTCAACACAACTTTCATTAATTTCAACACAAATAGATAATCACACATTTCATAATGCAACACAACTCTTATATAATGCAATGAGACACCAACTTGACTCAATGCATGTGGTACCAATTCGACCCCTGTTTCATGGTCATAATCCCCGTCAAAACGTCATAATAGTCGCTCACACCCCACATGGGCACACGACATCCGTGATCGCTCACACCCCACATGGGCACACGATCACCCGTAATCGCTCACACCCCACATGGGCACACGATTACCTCAACAACAACAACAACGACTCGATTCAATTTTAAAGAATCTGGATAAACACTCACACCCCACATGAGCACACGTCTTATCCCACAACTCATGCAACATGAATGCATATCAACAACAACATACAATGACTCTCATGAAATCAATGTATCACGCCAGTGTAGGCCACAACACAATATGCCATGATAACTCAACAACATCATCATACCACATCATAAGCAACAACTAATACATTTACAAGTTATGCCACAGCAACTCAACAACAACATCATACTACATCATAAGCAACAACTAATGCATTTACAAGTTATGCCACAACAACTCAAAAATAATATACAACAACGACGTAATGCATATGACTAGAATACAACCAATACATTACCTTACAACTGTCCAATATACATTATACACTTGTTTAAACATGCAAACATTGCAATCCACCACACCAATACGCATTGCACAACTAATTTCCATATTTCATGGTTCAACATATTCCCATACAAAACTCAAACACACACCACATGTTTAATAGTTAGAACTCTGTCATTGAAAATAATTTTAACAGAAAGTACAAGAAACCAGCTTTCCAACGATTCGAACGGCGACCCAAACGGACTTACGGATCAAAATTTATGAATTTTTGAAAATTTACAAAAACTGTCACGTTCAGTGGTAACCGGTTATCACATATGCCGTAATCGGTTACACAGTTGAAAAATGCCCAAAAACCCAAAATTTGCACTATGTAACCGGTTACGTCCCACACGGTAACCGGTTACTTGACCTGCAGAATTAATTCTCTACTGTTTCTGTTACGAAAATCACTTTTCAACCCCAATCCAATAACCCCAAACCACATATACCACAGAATTTGACCCCCAAAGTCAGTATGTGTTGCACCCCAAATTTTACCCTCAGATACCCTGACCATTTATCATATCATCCTAGGCATCTGTCTTAGCACTTGCAGTCATTTGGTCCATTAATCATAGTCATGCATTTTCCGTCTAATTGTTGCCATTGTTTCCTTTATTATTTATTCAATTATTTCATGAGTTTTTTAGAACATTTCTTTTAGAATTTTGATCTTTATTATTACTTTGAAATCACTAATTTAATTTACAATTAATTCTTTCTTTTTCTTAATACATTTTATCTCTAGTTATTTATTTCTATTTTTATTTTTATTATTACTATTATTTTCATTTACTTATTATTATTATTTTATCATTATTATTTTGTTATTATTTTTATAACTATTATTATTATTATCGTTCTTTCGTTTTCATTATTATTAAAAAAAATAAAGAAGGAAACTTGCAGCAACTTTTGCCTTGTTCTGCAGAACTGTACGCCCAAAACATCTCCCACAAGACATCACAGCCCAAAACCGTACAAACTTTCAGCATATGCTCCGAAACCAAAGCCCGCACGCGAACTGTACCCTCACCATGTACTTTTCCATACTACACAAAGGCAAGATTTAGAAGTAAAAGGAAGAAACCAAAGGACTCTGCTATTCTCCACGCCACAAAATCGGACATAGGCCTGCAGTGAGACAAGACAGGACGAAGTTTTTGTACCCTTTTGAAACCTCTCCAACAAGTTGGCATTATGAAAAGCAACAAGAATAAAAAGGAGGAGAAAAACTTTCTGCAGAAAAAAAGAGAGAACCCTCTGTGAACACGACACAATCCCTTCTTCATAAGCCCTTTTTCCAACACTCTTCTGGCTCCTTAGCAACCGTTCGCTCTCATAACCCAAACCTCACTACAAACCCGACCTTAGCGCTCTCAAAACTCATACAGAACCAACTTCGTCACCTACAAAGTTATTCGTTCGTCGTGAACATACAAACCGCCATACTCACAACCATCAATACTCCCTCGCCGGAAACCACCCACCATCCAAAACCCAAAATCGGAACTCTCACCAAATTCCTTCAACCTTTTAACATCTCCAATCTCCAAATAATCCTCCATCCACCAATAACAACAAAAAACCTCCATAAATCCTATTGTTCGTGACCACCCTTTGACACTCTGACAACAACAAAAACCTCACCCTGCCGGGAACTAAACCTCCGGTAATCCACCATAACCACCACCGCGTACCTACTTTCATTCACGTTACCCTTTTCCTTTCACAACCACTCTCTCAACCGCTGCTTCACCGTCATCACCACTATCTCCAAATCTGACACGAACCCCCTTCTCCTTCTTCCTCAAAACCTCAAGCCTTTTTCCAAAACCAAATCAAAATCAAACTTCAATCTCTTTCGACCTTCACCTCAAATTAACAACCTCTCCTCAAACCCTAAATCAATCCAAATCAACATCAAAATCTTCATGACCTTAGACACACAAATCCAAATCAGAACAGAGATGAATAGAAGAAGAGATTGAGACAAGGAAGATGAAGCCAAACGAACCACAAACCTTGCGACTCTGAGACCGAAATTAAGTGAGGGATGAACGATTTCAACACATAGAGGGGTAAATCCACTGAATCGATGCCTCTGTTTCATTGATGGAGTTCTCTTGAACAATTTGTGGATTCCGAGTCCGTCGTCGCTTGTGCTTTCGTATCTGAACCTTGATGATAATGAAAGGCGTGATTATTTGTTTTGTTTTAACTTTTCATTTTCACCGAGCTTATTTTGTTGCTGTAACTTGCATTTTTTTCTTTCCTTTTCTTCTTTGACCAAGCCATGGGCTAGTAGTTGTTTTTTTCATTTTAAGAGTTGTTGATAAAAAAAAGGGCGAACCGTTATTGGGCTTTGTAGCCCACGATGTTGTTCCTTTACTCACCGCCTTCATTCACATGTGCACCCCTCTTGGGTGTTCTTATTTTAATTAATTTTATTTTAATTTTTTAATTTTATGTATTAACTTTTTGCATTATTAGTTTTAATATATTTTAAGTTTACTCAATTAATCTCACTTCTTTTCCTTTAGATTTTCATTTTCAATCTTTTTGGGCCTATGATATAGGAAAATCATGATTTTTGTTGATTTATTTGAATCAATAAATTGTGATGAATATGAGGCCCATTTTCTATTTTGTTGGTCAATGAGAGTTTAATTAAAGATTATCGATTTCATCGATTTAAAATCTTGATTTAGACTAGACCGAATTTATGTTTCATTTCGATCTCATTTAATTTTATTTTTGTTGGTCAATGAAAATCTAATAGAAAGGTGTTCGATTTCTCGATCTAAAATCCTTAGTTAGATGAGGCCGACTTTATTTCCGCTTCGAGCCCGTTTCTTTATTTTTGGGCCGATGATATCACAAAAATCATGACTCAGTCGATTTATCCAAATTACTAAAAGTCGTGATACGTATGAGGCCAGCTTCATTTTTATCGGTCGATGAAAGTCGAATATCATAGATTATCGGTTTCTCGATTAAATCATGATTAAGACGAGACCGACTTTATTCTGTATTTTCTTATATCTTCATTTTCATTTTTTACCGATGAAGTCTTTCTATTCACGAATGTTGTTAGCGAAGCGACGAATCTTCATTATTTCAAATCTGTAGTGAGTGATCATTGAGATCTCTTTCTATACTTTGAGATCGTGATAGGTTACCTTCGACTAATCAACGAGAGTTTGTGATTGAGACAAGGTCTTTACCTTTTCTTTTCGTGTGGCACGATTTCATCGGAGAATGATCGTTAATATCATTTCTCCATTGTGTCTTAACACAAAGATCAATTGTGCATCCTCCTATAGTATAGTCTTCCTCATAGACTGTGCTACGACGGTTTCGCACTATATTGGACCCTATTCAGCAATCCAATAAATTGAATCAATTAACCACTGACTTTACTTTCTGTCAATATTATCTTGATTTTATTATTATCCTTTGTTCATATTGTCACTAATCATATTTATATCTTGTGTATATTGTTCATTTTATTTGTTCATTTAAAATACACTTATAAATATCGAAACCCTAAAAAACTCAATTGACCGGACTGTGGTTACTATTGTGTGTTGGACTGAGGACTTAGATTTAGGATTCTTTACCCTATGCTCTTGGAGTGGAGGTTTTGATCTTGGTTTGTCAGTGGCTCACCAGCATGCACTCTATTTTGGGTTAGATCTTTCTATCTCTTACTCATTTACTTTTGCTTGATGTCTGCTTTTCTTGATACTTATATATGTGTTTGCTTGACATTGTTTCTTAGCATGTTAGCATGATAAACATGATACTATGTGGTTACCATCATTCTTTGATTTATTATCATTTGATTTTGATGTTTTGATTATTACCATGTTCATATTACTTTGTTCATACTATCTTGATTATACTTTTGTCCATATTCATAATGTATATATCATATCCATGTTTGAGTCTTGACCCTCCTTCCAAAGGAAAGTTCCTACTTCGACTCCTAAGTCACAAATCTTCCTCATTTCATCCTCGGCCTCTAGAGCCATTCCCCTCATAGTTTAGTAATAGGATGGAGTTATCATGAACTCCATGTGATTCTCACTATCATGAGAACTCACTTTACCTTTTACTCAGACTTACAGAGTTATCATGAACTCTGTGTGGTTCTCACTATCATGAGAATTCACTTCCTCCCTTCATAACGTAGACTTAGAGAGTTATCGTGGGCTCTACGTGAGCTTATGCTCATTCCCTTTGGAACGTCTGCCATAATCAATGCTTCTTTTTCTTTCACCCTTAGTTAGGTGAACTACGGTTGCTCTGATTCTTTAGTCAGATACGTAGGCACAAGATGCGACGTCTTGGCGAGCAAAACTTAGTGTACATACTTAGGTCTTTACCTTACCCTTAGTACAGATTTCCCTTAGCAAGCAAACATAACATAACACAAACTTAAACAAGAGGTTCTTGTAGAGTACTACAGATACTTAGGGTGCTAATACCTTCCCTTTGTATAACCAACCCCCGAACCTTAGATCTCCCCCCTTTAGGTTTTTCTAACGATCTTGGACCTTTCCTTTGGATAAATCAAAGTCGGTTGTAAAAGAAATATGATGCAAGTTAATTAATAGCTTGTTATCCGATTTTCACCACAACAGAAATGGCGACTTCACTGGGGAAGAAGCTTATTTTTTAGGGTTAAGCCTACCTTGTTTTTTGCTTGTGTTATTTATGTCTTGCTTGTTTCCTTGTATACATATGTGATATCTGTATATCTGTATATATTTGTATATATCTCTGTCTGTACTGGATCTTCTGTGTGCAGGGTGTTACTATTGAGTGGTGAGATAAGTCTTAACCCGGACTTGAGTGTACTTAGGATATGACGATGGTATTCAAGGAGGCTTTGAGGGAGTCGAATCCTGAAAAGTTGAATTGATAACACCATCACTCAGTTGAGGCCCTCTCGAGGGTCTAGTTATGTTGAACGAATTCGTTCGTGAAAGCATGCTACTCTCGACCTAGGAGCCCGTGATATTGAGAACCGTAGTTACCAAACCCCACTTGGCCTTTTAGGATGTAGTGCGGTGACCATGATGGAGTCTATTTCTGAATTGGTTGTTACACGATACTACACTCAGATGAGATCCTCTTGAGAATTTTATTAATTACCAAGTCATCTGGGAAATCTTTAAAATCTGAAAGATGGGCTGTCGACTCTGGGAACTTTTTAGAACCCTGTTCTGCAGATGAAAACCCATAGTACATACCTTTTGGGATGGGTAGACCATGGCTCCATGCTCGTGATCTTCACACCTAGGCCCTCTCTTGTTTGTGTGTGCATATCTGTGAATATCTGTATATGTTTGTTTGTGCATATATGTGAATACCAGTGTACATATGTTTGTGCTTGTGTGATTTTGCGTGTGCATATATCTATGTTTTGTATGCCCGTGTTTGTGCATTGCATACATCTCCTCGCATCCATTAATGACTTCAAGGAACTCAGACGTTCTTTTCTTTGCGAAGATCCTTAGAGATCATGGATTTTAAAACAAAACTCTTCAGATTCCAAAATGTTCGCAGTTAGCCTTTGAGTTCCTTAAAACCATTTGGCTTGCATTAGCATTGCCTTCTCATTGCATGTCATTTGCATTGCATTTGCATTTCTCAGCCTTGAGTCTTATTCGTCCTTTGTCTGTAACCCAGGCGGCTTCCTGAAGCCATCATTGGAATTGAAGTAGCTTTTGAAGTTATCTCTTTCAGACTCATTCGTTGTGACCACCATGCTGGGGCACAGAGGCATTCAGCTGAAGACTTAGGGTACTCAGAAGCCAGGTTTAGACTTTGTTTGACTCTGATATGTTCTCATTCACGCCTCAAGGTGTCCAAACCAGCCAGTCTTCACCTAATCAGGCAGGTTCATCAGACTCTGAGGTGGAAGAATTTTCTGAGAGTAGGTGTGAAGATGATTCTCAAGCGGATCTCGACAATCAATTCTGAAGATGACTATCTCAGCTTGGCAGATTAAGAAGGAAATTTCAATTCCCTAAAGCTGGCAATCATTTGGCTGTTTAGCATTTTTGTTGTATTTTCTTTGCATGTTTGAATTATATTTGCTTATAAGCATTGTTATACTTTCAAATTGGCAATATTAATGAAATGTTTGTGCATCTTTTGATTAAGTCCATTCGTTTCACTCATTTACTTTTATGTTCATAAAGACAAAAAAACAAAAAACAGACAATTTTTTTCCCATATCAATACTTTTGTTCAAGCAAAGATTGGGGAGGATGACAAAAATATTATCCATAATTGATGTGGTATGCTTTCGATTAAACCTTGCCGAGGATGTAAGGCATTGTTTCGATTCCCAAACACTGGAGAAATAAGGAAGATAATCCCTCGTTAACCCTTCGAGCCTAGAAGTAGGAGTTTTCTTTCTTTACACAAAAAAACCCTTGAATCTCAACCTTGGGGTGGGTAGTTCTCAGTTTAACTTGGTTATGCATTCGAATGCGAACGTTTCGTACAAGACACCAGTCAGCTCTCTCAAATCAAATGAGTTAGTGTTTGTACAAGTTATTCCTCCAAACAGCAAATAAGGAAGGATCGTTGAAAAAAAATCCTTAATCAAAGGATGAGCCGAGTCCCTTTCAAGGCGAAAGCCAAGAAAGTTGGGAAGCCCAGAACTTTGTCTTATACACAAAGAACTTGTACAACAGCCAAGAAGAGGCCTCGAAACCTCAATCAAAAGAAGAGGTATCGTGACCTCAACCAAATCAAAAGAAGAGGTATCATGACCTCAACCAAATCAAAAGAGGAGGTATCATGACCTAAACAAAAAAAAAAGAGGTTATAACCTCAGCAAAGACAACCAAAAGACAACCAAATTCTGCAAGGGAGCAGTGACTATAAAGGTGTCTGAATCATCAACTATCATCAATTCATTCCTAACCTAGAGGAATCTAAATGTATAGCTTGAGTTAACTGAGCGTAGGATCGGAGTTCATCACGAAGATGGGGTGGGACAAATAAACTTTGAGCCTTTATCTTTTGTTTCATAAACCGTGAAACAGACCACGTTACAACCCTTAAAAGACCTAATTGAGGTAAGGTTGTTTTGAAAGCATACTACAACAAGGTTGATTAATCTGACTCCTAATAATCTTTGCAAGTTGTGTGTGTTGATCACTTCATATGTCATTCTGTAAATGACCAGATCCACTTTGTTTTTTATTACTTAATCATTCCACTGTGCGTGTTTCATCAATAAAACTTTGTTTTCAAAAGCTTGCATGAATTTTGCATTGAAATTGCCAATTTTTAATGAACAATACTTGTTTGCAAAGACGATTAAATGTCAAAGAAATCTCAACAAATGCAGCCAGCTAGGGAATTCGACCTGATAAAGGAAGCTCAGTCAGGGGCAACCAAGCGGAAGGTTCTACCAATCCACCATCCCAATAGCCAAGAATCAGGGGCAGAACTCTTCAAAGTTCAGAGTATTGGGGCAAGTCTTCTTGAGGTCATCTTACGACAAGTTTGGACCCCAGTGACCCATCAGCAGGGGCAAGTTTGTTCTCCAGTTGTTCCTACCACAGTCTAAAAGACTTTGTATTGCGAATGCAGTTGAATTGGGGCAGTTATGTCAAGACTCATGGATCTTTTCAAGAGTTTGAAGATATTGAAGCATTTGGTATGCCAATTCTTCTGTAAAAATCCTTTTGATGACTTATCCTCACAAGACCAGTTAATCAGAAGCAGTCAAGTCGAGATTCTGCAAGACAACTAGTCTGGGGCATCTTCTTCACAGTTTAACCAAGCTGACAGGGGCAAGTTTATTCCCCAGTTGTCAACAACCAGACTGGATAATTAACTCAAGGATTTTGTTGTGCAGACGATGTTAATCTAGGCTTTATACAAGACACTCCGTGATGAGTATAAACTATCAGATAGCCTCCTCTTAGGCTTTGTATAAGGATTCTCCCATGCAGAGTCAGCTAGTCAACAGATAGCCTCCTCTTAGGCTTTGAATAATGATTTCCCCAAGTGGAACCCAGCCTCCTCTTAGGCTTTGTATAATGATTTCCCCAAGTGGAATCCAGCCTCCTCTTAGGCTTTGTATAATGATTTTTCCTAGCGGAATCCAATCAATCTCTTAGCTTCAACCTGGAGTTTCGATCAAGATACATAACTAGTTCACGGGCTCTGTCGTGCAAAGCAGTCAATTAGGGGCAGTTATGCTGAGATTCACGAAATCTCTCCAAGAGTTTGAAGATATTGAAACACCTTGTATGCCAATTCTTCTGTAAAATCCTCTTGATGTATTCTTCTGACAGACCATGTACTCTGGGGCAGATGAGTCATGCAGAATTACTCAGCTTTTGTGGCGTCTCTGCTAGCTCCCCAGAAAGTTATCTCTTCAGTCAACCTTGGCACTTCCTAATGGATCTCTTCTCCCCAATGAAGAAATTAAACTCATGATGGTATTCCTAGTGAAGTAAGATGCTATATCAAGTGGAGTACTCTTTCCCCCAGAGAAGGACATAACCTTGAAGTAAAGCTACTTCACCCCCAGTGATAGTCCAACCTTTTAAGTTTGGCTGGGTATCCTCGTCAAGATGTTTATTTCATCTCCAGTTTCGCTTCTTGTCTGTTTTGTCAGCATAAGCTTAAGCATGACATAAGCACTCATATGCATAACATATTATTATTTTTTTGCTACATGTTTCTGGTGTTTACCTGTTTTGTTCACTTTGGCGTTTATTTCCCCAAGTGACTGGGTTTATCTATTCTCTCCAATAGAGGTGTCAGCCCTAGGCATAAAGTGTTATTTCCTTCTGAATTCCACACAGAGTTTTATCCTCGTGGATGATGGTTGCTTCAGTTATCTTTTTCCACATTCGGATAAGATAAATCCCCAATTGAGTTCATTCCTCAATTGGAGTCTTGTTTGACCGTTTCTTTCTAGCTTGCTCCTAGACTGAACCTTGGTCCCTGGAAGGTGTGGTTTCTGAACCCACTTTCAAGTGCATTTATTTTGCATTATGTCTCACAGGAAGAATCTTTTACAGATCCCCATTGAAGACATGTTTATTTTCTCCAACAGTGTTGTAATACCAATATCTTTTTGGAAGTTATGCCCAACAACAAGTGATAATCTCCTTGAGAAACTTGCTTTACTATCATTACCTCTACGACGATAAGTGGTCATCTCTTACGAGAAGTTTATCCGTCTTTGATTTTACCTTCAGTCAGTCTGATGTGACCCCTATTTAAGGTATTTCTTCCAGTCAATCTATTTGATGAGGTGTTCCAAGTCCAGCTTGTACTGGCATGCAAAAATTCAACTTATACTAATACACAGAGTTTACCTCTGTCTTTTCTTGAAGATCCCGTTTGAACTCTTCATTATAAGAAAATTCCAGGAAATCCATTGTTGGATGCTTATCCTTTTGTTTCACATTGATCCCCAAGTGGAAATCATGTCTTCTTCCTGTCTTCATATTCTTTGACAATGTGAGCCTTTATTTCACCTGTAAAGGGAAGACATTCCTGGTTTACCTTAAACCTTTGGCTAAGCTTGACTTATGTCCGATATTCACCTTTGAGTGTCAGATCTTGATTCTTTGTGCAGTATTCCCCAAGAAGTCTAACCTTAAGTCCAGTCATCGCTGGCATCTTTTTGTTTAAAACCGTTCCTGCTTGAATCGTGTCAAGCTTGAACCTAAAGTCCAATTATCGTTGGCACTGTCTTTGGTTTGAATCGAGTCACCTTAGGCTTTTAAGATCTTGTTCTTGTTTGAATCGTGTCAAACCTGAACCGAGTCCTTGTTCGAATCGTGTCGGATATTGTCTCTTGTTTTAAGATCTTGTTCTTGTTTGAATCGTGTCAAACCTGAACTGAGTCCTTGTTCGAATCGTGTCGGACATTGTCTCTTGTTTTAAGATCTTGTTCTTGTTTGAATCGTGTCAAACCTGAACCGAGTCCTTGTTCGAATCGTGTCGGACATTGTCTCTTGTTTTAAGATCTTGTTCTTATTTGAATCGTGTCAAACCTGAACCGAGTCCTTATTCGAATCGTGTCGGACGTTGTCTCTTATTTTAAGATCTTGTTCTTATTTGAAACGTGTCAAACCTGAACCGAGTCTTTGTTCGAATCGTGTCGAACACTGTCTCTTGTTTTAAGATCTTGTTCTTGTTTGAATCATGTCAAACCTGAACCGAGTCCTTGTTTGAATCGTGTCGAACATTGTCTCTTGTCTTAAGATCCCGTTCCTGTTTGAATCGTGTCAAACTTGAACCCAAAGTCCAATTATCGTTGGCACCGTCTTTGGTTTGAATCGAGTCACCTTAGGCTTTTATTTCAGTTTGTTCCCGCTTGAATCGTGTGAAGCTTGAACCTAAAGTCTAGTCATCGCTGGCATCCTCCATAAACGAAATCATATTTGTTATCTCAACCAGTTCTGGTACATTTTTTATTCATTAACCTCATTCACAGCCAAAAGGTCCAGTCACCTTTCATTATCTGATGCGCAGAGTTTGTCTCTGTATTTTCTAGCTTTTCTTGAAGATCCCGTTTGAACTCTTCAGTCTAAGAAATCCCCAGAAAATCTTTGTAGGATGTCTATCCTTTTATTTCAAACTGATCCCCTGTGGTGATCATGTCTTCTTTCTGGTTTCATGCCCAGTAAGAATGTGTCCTTTCCCAATATCGTCCGGTTACTTTTGAACTGTGTCGTCTACCTCCCTGGATCTTTCCCCCAGTGGAGAACACCTCTTTGGTGTCCTATCTCCAGTAAGAACTTGTAGGGTTTCCCCTCAGTTTTTCTATCCCCGGTGTTTCCTTGGAGTCTCCCTAGTAAGTCTCTTTTGTCTATTAGCTTGTATCCCCAGTGAGTTTACCTCATGGATACTAACCTTCTACCTTCCTCGGTGTTATCCACCTGTGTTGTTTGCTTGTTTGTCTGCATTTTTGCACCATCATGGCATCATACCATCATACTAGAAGTTCATGGCACGTCCGCATCCTAGACTAGTTGGGTTCATATCATTGCATATCAGCGTATCTAAGGGCAAAATTTTTGGTTATCTATATTTAAATATCTTTCACCATCTTTCCATATCCCTTGTCATTCGGTGAAAATATTTAAATAGGGGCAACTGTTGCACCCCAAATTTTACCCTCAGATACCCTGACCATTTATCATATCATCATAGGTCATTTGTCTTAGCACTTGCAGTCATTTGGTCTATTAATCATAGTCATGCATTTTTCGTCTAATTGTTGCCATTGTTTCCTTTATTATTTATTCAATTATTTCATGAGTTTTTTAGAACATTTCTTTTAGAATTTTGATCTTTATTATTACTTTGAAATCACTAATTTAATTTACAATTAATTCTTTCTTTTTCTTAATACATTTTATCTCTAGTTATTTATTTCAATTTTTATTTTTATTATTACAATTATTTTCATTTACTTATTATTATTATTTTATCATTATTATTTTGTTATTATTTTTATAACTATTATTATTATTATTTTTATCGTTCTTTCGTTTTCATTATTATTAAAAAAAAGAAATAAGGAAACTTGCAGCAACTTTTGCCTTGTTCTGCAGAACTGTACGCCCAAAGCATCTCCCACAAGACATCACAGCCCAAAACCGTACAAAATTTCAGCATATGCTCCGAAACCAAAGCCCGCACGCGACCTGTACCCTCACCATGTACTTTTCCATACTACACAAAGGCAAGATTTAGCAGTAAAAGGAAGAAACCAAAGGACTCTGTTATTCTCCACGCCACAAAATCGGACATAGGCCTGCAGTGAGACAAGACGGGACGAAGTTTTCGTACCCTTTTGAAACCTCTCCAACAAGTTGGCATTATAAAAAGCAACAAGAATAAAAAGGAGGAGAAAAAATTTCTGCAGAAAAAAAGAGAGAACCCTCTGTGAACACGACACAATCCCTTCTTCATAAGCCCTTCTTCCAACACTCTTCTGGCTCCTTCGCAACCGTTCGCTCTCATAACCCAAACCTCACTACAAACCCGACCTTAGTGCTCTCAAAACTCATACGGAACCAACTTCGTCACCTACAAAGTTATTCGTTCGTCGTGAACATACAAACCGCCATACTCACAACCATCAATACTCCCTCGCCGGAAACCACCCACCATCCAAAACCCAAAATCGGAACTCTCACCAAATTCCTTCAACCTTTCAACATCTCCAATCTCCAAACAACCCTCCATCCACCAATAACAACAAAAAACCTCCATAAATCCTATTGTTCGTGACCACCCTTGGACACTCTGACAACAACAAAAACCTCACCCTGCCGGGAACTAAACCGCCGGTAATCCACCATAACCACCACCGCGTACCTACTCTCATTCGCGTTACCCTTTTCCTTTCACAACCACTCTCTCAACCGCTGCTTCACCGTCATCACCACCATCTCCAAATCTGACACGAACCCCCTTCGCCTTCTTCCTCAAAACCTCAAGCCTTTTTCCAAAACCAAATCAAAATCAAACTTCAATCTCTTTCGACCTTCACCTCAAATTAACAACCTCTCCTCAAACCCTAAATCAATCCAAATCAACATAAAAATCTTCATGACCTTAGACACGCAAATCCGAATCAGAACAGAGATGAATAGAAGAAGAGATTGAGACGAGGAAGATGAAGCCAAACGAACCACAAACCTTGCGAATCTGAGACCGAAATCAAGTGAGGGATGAACGATTTCAACACATAGAGGGGTAAATCCACTGAATCGATGCCTCTGTTGCGTTGATGGAGTTCTCTTGAACAATTTGTGGATTCCGAGTCCGCCGTCGCTTGTGCTTTCGTGTCTGAACCTTGATGATAATTAAAGGCATGATTATTTGTTTTGTTTTAACTTTTCATTTTCACCGAGCTTATTTTGTTGCTGTAACTAGCATTTTTTTTCTTTCCTTTTCTTCTTTGACCAAGCCATGGGCTAGTAGTTGTTTTTTTCATTTTAAGAGTTGTTGATAAAAAAAAGGGCGAACCGTTATTGGGCTTTGTAGCCCACGATGCTGTTCCTTTACTCACCGCCTTCATTCACATGTGCACCCCTCTTGGGTGTTCTTATTTTAATTAATTTTATTTTAATTTTTTAATTTTATTTCTTAATTTTTTGCATTATTAGTTTTAATATATTTTAAGTTTACTCAATTAATCTCACTTCTTTTCCTTTAGATTTTCATTTTCAATCTTTTTGGGCCTATGATATAGGAAAATCATGATTTTTGTTGATTTATTTGAATGAATAAATTGTGATGAATATGAGGCCCATTTTCTATATTGTTGGTCAATGAGAGTTTAATTAAAGATTATCGATTTCATCGATTTAAAATCTTGATTTAGACTAAACCGAATTTATGTTTCATTTCGATCTCATTTTATTTTATTTTTGTTGGTCAATGAAAATCTAATAGAAAGGTGTTCGATTTCTCGGTCTAAAATCCTTAGTTAGATGAGGCCGACTTTATTTCCGCTTTGAGCCCGTTTCTTTATTTTTGGGCCGATGATATCACAAAAATCATGACTCAGTCGATTTATCCAAATTACTAAAAGTCGTGATACGTATGAGACCACCTTCATTTTTATCGGTCGATGAAAGTCGAATATCATAGATTATCAGTTTCTCGATTAAATCATGATTAAGACGAGACCGACTTTATTCTGTATTTTCTTATATCTTCATTTTCATTTTGACCGATGAAGTCTTTCTATTCACGAATGTTGTTAGCGAAGCGACAAATCTTCATTATTTCAAATCTTTAGTGAGTGATCATTGAGATCTCTTTCTATACTTTGAGATCGTGATAGGTTACCTTCGACTAATCAACGAGAGTTTGTGATTGAGACGAGGTCTTTACCTTTTCTTTTTGTGTGGCACGATTTCATCGGAGAATGATCTTCAATATCATTTCTCCATCGTGTCTTAACACAAAGATCAATTGTGCATCCTCCTATAGTATAGTCTTCCTCATAGACTGTGTTATGACAGTTTCGCACTATATTGGACCCTATTCAGCAATCCAATAAATTGAATCAATTAACCACTGACTTTACTTTCTGTAAATATTATCTTGATTTTATTATTATCCTTTGTTCATATTGTCACTGTTCATATTTATATCTTGTGTATATTGTTCATTTTATTTGTTCATTTAAAATACACTAATAAATATCGAAACCCTAAAAAACTCAATTGATCGGACTGTGGTTTCAATTGTGTTTTGGACTGAGGACTTAGATTTAGGATTCTTTACCCTATGCTCTTGGAGTGGAGGTTTTGATCTTGGTTTGTCAGTGGCTCACCAGCATGCACTCTATTTTGGGTTAGATCTTTCTATCTCTTACTCATTTACTTTTGCTTGATGTTTGCTTTTCTTGATACTTATATATGTGTTTGCTTGACATTGTTTCTTAGCATGTTAGCATGATAAACATGATACTATGTGGTTACCATCATTATTTGATTTATTATAATTTGATTTTGATGTTTTGATTATTACCATGTTCATATTACTTTGTTCATACTATCTTGATTATACTTTTGTCCATATTCATACTATATATATCATATCCATGCTTGATTCTTGACCCTCCTTCCAAAGGAAAGTTCCTACTTCGACTCCTAAGTCACAAA
The DNA here is from genome assembly GCA_022829125.1 of Lathyrus tuberosus. NCBI lineage: Eukaryota > Viridiplantae > Streptophyta > Magnoliopsida > Fabales > Fabaceae > Lathyrus > Lathyrus tuberosus. The sequence goes on from JALAZF010000446.1 coordinate 2,899,821, forward strand.
TCTTCCTCATTTCATCCTCGGCCTCTAGAGCCATTCCCCTCATAGTTTAGTAATAGGATGGAGTTATCATGAACTCCATGTGATTCTCACTATCATGAGAACTCACTTTACCTTTTACTCAGACTTACAGAGTTATCATGAACTCTGTGTGGTTCTCACTATCATGAGAATTCACTTCCTCCCTTCATAACGTAGACTTAGAGAGTTATCGTGGGCTCTACGTGGGCTTATGCTCATTCCCTTTGGAACGTTGGCCATAGTCAATGCTTCTTTTTCTTTCACCCTTAGTTAGGTGAACTACGGTTGCTCTGATTCTTTAGTCAGATACGTAGGCACAAGATGCGACGTCTTGGCGAGCAAAACTTAGTGTACATACTTAGGTCTTTACCTTACCCTTAGTACAGATTTCCCTTAGCAAGCAAACATAACATAACACAAACTTAAACAAGAGGTTCTTGTAGAGTACTACAGATACTTAGGGTGCTAATACCTTCCCTTTGTATAACCAACCCCCGAACCTTAGATCTCCCCTCTTTAGGTTTTTCTAACGATCTTGAACCTTTCCTTTGGATAAATCAAAGTCGGTTGTAAAAGAAATATGATGCAAGTTAATTAATAGCTTGTTATCCGATTTTCACCGCAACAGTATGCAACATTATACATATAATATAAACTCTTATAACACAACAAAACACCAATTCAATCAAGAAATTCACACAATTAGAGCATTTTTGTTATTACCGACACGTAACTTCAACTTCTCACCCGAAACATTCAACGATCAACAAAATACAGGAATAAAACTTAACAATTTATCTACCCTTAAGAGATTAAAGAACCCCACCCTTACCTTATAGTTCTTGCAAGATTCTCTTCTACCTCAAATAATGGTGATTTCCTCTTCTCCCTTGAGCCCTAGGCTTCCCTCTTGCTCCTTTCTCTTGTTTTCACGTATAATGATTTCTCTCTTCTCTAATCCCCTTTTTCTTATTATTATAATATTATTATTATTACTATCACTTATTCCACTAATAAAATAATAACAATAATAATAGTTTTTCATCACATATTTAATTAAATCAATATTCAACTATTATTATAATTAAATAACTACTAACTAAAATAATCTAATTAGTCTTACTCCCCACACCACCAATCTCTACGCTTTTGGTCACTGTTCGCTGGTAAATTTGACGAACAATCTCTGGTTTCCTAATTTATGAAAATTAGTTTACTAACAGGACCAACCACACAAATCCTAGGGCAAAGTGCTTTTGAAAGTGTCGTTGATTTGAATAGGAAGATATTCGTTTTGTATTTGCTAAGGTTTCTTTTAATGGTTTTCGACTAAAAGAACAAAGGGTATAATATGGCGAAAAGATAATTGAAGATAAGTTTAAACGAGAAATAAAGTAAATTGTCTAAGTAAAGGAAATGACTTGAATGTAAAAAAAAAATGAAGAAAAACTTGGAATTTTATTAAAGTGCATAAATGTAAACTGGTGTTTTCTATCCATACATTTTCCAGAAAACTCGTTTCTCTCACACGGTTACTTTGAGTAATTGTGGTAATTTGTACAAAGTTTGGAACACACCTGATTCCTATCACAACTATCCTATTTATATACAAATAAAATAACTGCTAATAACAGTTACTTCCTAAAAATACGACACATGGCTTCTTGCATGTCTTTTCTCCATCAGATTTGTTCCACGCGTAATCTGCCAAAGGTAACGCCCTTTTTCATTCAAATTTCAAACTTCATGTCGAAACAACACATCCTTCCAGCAGTGTCGAAATGTCAAAGTCTTATATTTCAAATATCTTCTTCAATTTATACTTCCAGCTGCGAATAATAATAGTTTGTCGAAAGTACTAAAAATCTCAAATCATTTAATGGCGTCGAAAAATACCCATATACAAATTTCCCCCCAATAAATGATTTTTCGATCAATCCAAGAGAAAAAACATTTGTTGCCAATATTTATTCGACGCCTTTAATGACTCAGCAAGTCAACTGTTTCCATGATTTGACAATTCTGACCCTAAAACCATCATTACACTTTATCAAAACATCAACTCAACCCACGTTTCTGACAACCACCAACATCATTGCCTAAACCCTAGCACGTCCTAGGTAATTCAACTGCCACCTCCCCACTTCTTCCATGAAAAACTGCCACGTGGTCCACGATCAAAATCCTCCAAAACTTAAACGTTTCAGTCTTTATCACCTATAAATACATCAAAACCCTTTTCTTTTAATCTTTTAGAATTCCTTCTTCTTCAAAAGATTTCTTCCGTTTCTTCATTTTTCTCTTCAACTCTTTCTTCAATAATGGCTACTTCCACAGCTCCTTCTACAAGCAAGAACTCCAAAGGTTCCAAATCTTTACCACCTGCGCACAGAATAGCTGGACCAAAAAATGTAGGTAACCAACAATATGTTCCTGAGCCCCCAAATGAGAAAGAGAAAGAAAGTATTTATCTCTCCCAGGTACTCATCCCTATTCTTATTTCTGGTTCATGTTACGCCATGCTAGGTCAATTACCAAACCCAAACGCAGATCCAGTAAGAATGAAAGAATTTTTTCCAACCTACCACCATTACAAACCCATAGCTGCTGGTGCAAAGCCTAAACCTGCTAAAACAAACCCTGTAGAAGAAACCCCTGATAACACAAATCAAGATTCGACCGCTGATGAAGATCTTAACCTAACTTATTTGAATCACGCTAGAATCTTTAGGTCTTGCCCTTTGACGAAAGACCCTTCTGATTATCTAGCTTGGTTAGCCAGAGTTGAAAAGTTAAAGCACAATTCTGGAAAGAATTAGGAATTTTTGACTTAATCCAGTTGTCGATATCTGGCCCAGGTTACTGCCCCAACATGCTCTTAGCCTCCCTTTATTTTTGGGATAGCACCTATTACACTTTCCACCTTCCTTGTGGAATGATCACTCCCACTCTTTTCGACGTGGCTGCTATTACTGGTCTCAGTCCTTTAGGAACAGATTACAATCCTAACATCCTTTGTGACGATTCCATAGGATTCGACACCAATAAAGCTACCTTCACTGCATACATTGCTAACTATCATGACAAGCAATCTGAAGAAGTCTCCGACCAAGATCACATAGCCTTCTTAGCCCTATGGTTATCAAGATATGTCTTTTGCTCCAGATCTCTTCAGGTAGCCAAGCGTTATATTACCATAGCTAACCAACTTCATGCAGGAAGCAAATTATGTTTAAACGAAATGATTTTAGCGAATCTCTATGAGTCTTTGAGCGAAAGTGTCACTTTTCTTAAGACCGTGAAAAACAAAGGCAATCTTCTCCTTTCTGGGCCATTTTGGCTCCTTCAATTGTGGCTCAATGCCACCTTCGAAGCTTCTCTCCCTATCAAGAACTTCGTAAATGAAGATAAAGTGAAAGACAGAGATGTCGAATGGCCCATGCTGGTACAACTGACACCTACTGACGAAGGAATCAGCCTTCGACAAGCTTTTACCAGTTATGTTATGATGTTTGCCAAAAGTCACAACTTCAGTCCCAGCATGGCCCCTTTCGCCAATAGGACGATTGGTCCATTGTGGTTCACCAGACAGTTACCCGTAGAAATGAAAAAATATGAAGATGATTTCCTTAATGTTTGGGAGTCTTTCCTAACACCCAGGCTTTTAACTTCCAAACTTAACCCTGGCAAGTCGAAGATTACTTTGGTAGTTTACCAACCAAATCTTGTCTCTCGACAATTTGGATTGATACAACTATAACCAAAGCCACTTTTTCCACGAAAAGGCTCCCTCATTTTTTACAACACTTTCCATAATGAAGAAAAAAGTGCAGCATTATCAGCTAAGTATTCTAACTCGGTTGAAATCCAACCAGTGATCTTTCGACCATCTTTTCTATGTACCCAAGAGTTTGACGAATGGTGGAAAGATTACTACACCAACAAATTCTTTGACGTACCTTCCTTTAATATTCGGCTAACCAAAGCTTTTGCCCTTGTGCAGGACAAGACTAAAAAAGGTATTTCAAGACACATCAAAGAAGTGCAAGCATTTCAAAAATACTTTGAAACTATCTGTAGACCTGATGAACTTAGTCGAACCATAAGCAAAGCAGCCGTCACTTTAAAACAAAAATTTACAGAAAAACTAGATAGTTTAAAATTGCCTTCATACGTTCGACCAGAACAACGTTATGAACTGGCTTTCAATCTTTATCCACCAAAGTTTCCCCCTCTACCTTCTGCTGAATTTGGTGTGGCATTAAGCCCTCCATTTCCAGATTGGTTCATTTGTGGGGATTCAATGAAACTGCTTCGACAACATTATAAAAAAGGTGTTGAGCGAGTGGTTCCGACTAAGTACACATTGGACAATTTCAAAGGTCACCTTCATATTGGCATAGAACACGTTCGCGTGGAAACTCCTATTCTTGAAGGTGTTAAATGGGAACATTTTTTTGACATTCTAAATTTACTTTCCACGTATCTTTTCTTACATTTATATCTAGCTTTTCTCTCTTTTTCTTAGCTTTGAGAATTCCTGCCAAGAAAGCAGCTGTCGAAGGTGCATCAGCAAGAATGGAAGAAGATCCTCAAAACACAACCACCAAAAAGCCTATGGCGAAAGTACAACCTCCTCCTTCTGTATTAACCTTTCCTCTATTTTTCCAAAAACTAATAAAGTTCTATTGTTATGTTCAGGTAAGTCGAAAACCTCCTCCAACACCAAAAAGAAAAACACAAGAAACAAAAGTCGCTAGTGAAGAATCTGGTGACGAATCCCCAGAACACAATCAACCTTTGAAAAGAAAAAGGACTACAAAAACTCCTTCCCAAAGATCCTTCACTGCCAGAACCTCAAAGAAAACTCCTCCCAGCAGCCCAATTTTGGAATCTCAACCAAAACCTGCAGAAAGTGGAAGCTCCAGCCTCAACACTGCTATCCCTCAGGTATATTCCAACTTTCAACTACTGGATTTTTTATCCTGTATATTTCTTTTTCTATCTAATTTTAATTCATTTTACAGACTCAAGTCGACATTCATGGAAACCCCATGGTACAAGTGCTCCCAAAAACTAGCAGCGATCCAACCTACAAGCCCACCAGTGCAACAAACACATCCCTAAAGGATTCGACCAAGGAGTCAGCAACAGAGGTCGAACAAACCCATAAGACTCCCCAGCATGAAAATCTTCATCCAGACAAAATTCAGGAAGAAACAAGTCTTAAGGATGATACCATGGAACGACAAACTGAAGCAGCATTTGAAACAATGTCTATGGATAACCCTTCTGACGATAATTCTCCCCCTCATCCAGAACCAAATGAAGAAAACAAGGATGAAGATGCTGAAACTGAAACTGAGGTCGAAAAAGAAACAAACGAAGAAGAAGAAAATAATGAAGAAGAAGAAAATGATGAGACGAAGAAGCAAAGTGCCGAACCAGAACCAGAACAAAGCACCCAACAACATCTTGACCAAACAAAAACCAGTTCGTTGGGGACTGGTTCGACCAACTTCTCTCGTGAAGAACTTGAGAACATGAAAGTGCAAAAACCATTAGAATATCTAAGGGCCATGCTGAACGCTCGTCACACCTTCTATGACTCTTCTCACAGCAGTTCGACTACCTCTGGGACAGTTTCTGGCGTCAAGTCCATAGATGCTATAATGGTTATTAAGGAAAAATTATGGATGTGGACTTGTTCAAAACTTTGGAAAATGATCCAGCCGCCCACTTCGACTTGAAAAAGATCCTGAAGCAAGTTAATGTTTTGGAAGCCCCTGCTGAAGTAAGCAACATTATGGTGGACCTGACCACCATAATTGACCTGACAATAGCAGACTTCAATCGCCTTATAGATTATTCACAGAAAATCACAAATAAATCTGAGACTCAACTTGCCGAATGGGATGTTGCTGCTGTATCTACCAACAAAGTCTCTGAATTAGAACAACTTTCTGAACAACACAAAAAAAAGACTGTTGCGTGCGACAATAAAATCCAAAAATGGGAGAAAAAGATAGCTGCACTTCAAAAGAAAATCTCCAGAGAGAAGAAGCACTACAGCAACCCAAACAAAACGAAATTGATCAAGAGTTGACAGTGGGTTTGCATCATGCTGACAGAGCCCAAAAACTAAGTCAAGAGATTGAAGAACTTTCGACAAACAAAGCCCTTTGTGAGTGTCGACTTTAAATCCAGAAGAACAAGTTCGACCAACTGAAGAAATCTTTTACTAAATTGACGTTGTAATTTAGCCTTTTAAGGCCAATTTTATTTGTAATGACATATATGCCATTTGTTTGACGAATTTCACCACTTTATTGTTTATGCAAACTTATTCCATGGTTATTTTAATTTCCTGCAGTATAGGCTTGTATTTCTTTAAATACTTCCCATTTATTTTAAATACTCTTTTATCATTCTCTAACTCCTCAATTTCATACGCGCCATTTGAAAAAACTCTTAGAATCTGAAAAGGTCCTTCCCACTTAGGGGACCATTTTCCCATTAACCTGTCTTTTCGATCCATGGGAAGAATTACTTTCCAAACTAAATCACCAATTAGGAAAGTCTTATATTTCACTTTCTTATTGTAAAACTTTTCGACTCTTTCTTTTTGTCTTTTTAATAAATCCAACGCATTTAATCTTTCTTCGTCCAAATCAACTAACTCGTCCATCATCATACTCCAATATGTATCTGATGGAATTTCATGATGCCTCTGAATTCGAATCGACTGTAAATAAACCTCAACTGGTAAAACTGCATCATGTCCATATGTCAATCTAAATGGAGTAGTATTTGTTGCTTCTTTAGGGGACGTTCGACAAGCCCATAAAATTTGATCCAAAGTCTTATGCCAATTCTTAGGCTTTGTCCCCACGTGCTTTTTAATCAAACTTATTACAACCTTATTTGCTGCTTCGACTTGTCCATTTGCTTGAGCGTAATAAAGTGTCGAAGTAAGAAGCTTAAATCCTGTTTCGTTTGCAAATGTTTGCATATTCTTCCCAGTAAACACAGATCCTTGATCTGTTGTTATTGTCTCAGGTATCCCATATCTATAGAGGATATGCTTTCAAATGAATTCTATGACTGCTTCTTGATCAACATTTACCAAAGGTATGGCTTCTATCCATTTTGTGAAATAATCTACTCCAACCAAAATATACCTTTGGACTTTCGAAGATACTGGTCGAATTTCTCCGATTAAATCTAAAGCCCAACCCCTAAATGGCCAAGGCTTCACAGTAGAATGTAACTCACTTGTAGGTACGTATGGTATTTCTGCATGTACCTGACATTCCTGGCAACCATTTGAAAATTCGACACAGTCCTTCAACATTGTTGGCCAATACATTCCTTGTCGAAATAACAACCATTTCATTTTATGGCCTGCTTGATGCACACCACATGCTCCACTATGCACATTCGATAAAGCTATAAAAGCCTCATCTTTGCCCAAACATTTTAACAAAACTCCCTCTGAAGTCTTTTTAAACAACTAATTTCCAAAAAGCATATAACTTAACGCTCTGTACTTAACTTTTCTTTCGACTTTCTGATTTGGGTCTTGTAAATAATCCTTAATGGGCTTTCTCCAATCTTCAACCCTTGAATCGTCTATATTAAATATCTCAAAACTCTCTTCGTCACCATACCCTAACTTTATTGTCTCCAAATCTGATGGGGACAACTTAGTTGATACAACTCTTCCTCTTACTTCAATGGCCTTTTCCAATTTTTCTTTCGACACTTTATAACCAGATGCGAGTTGTGCCAAATCATTCGCCACTTGATTTTCCATTCGAGGAATATGTCTGATGGTTACATTGTCTAATTTCTTCAAGAGCCTGTTAGCTATTACGAAGTACATAATTAAATTTTCTTTAACACACTTGTACTCCTTGGTCACTTGCTTTATTACCAACTCAGAGTCTCCCATTATTTCGACTCTAGTTGCCCCCAATTCCAATAAAATTTCAAGTCCAGTTATCAAAGCTTCATATTCTGCTTCATTGTTCGAACATAATCCTTCGACTTTGTACTTGAATTTTGTTGGAATTCTATTAGGAGAAATAATCAATATCCCAACACCAGTTCCATTCTTATGACTGGAACCGTCGAAGTATAGTTTCCATGGCTCTATTTCAACATATTCAACATAATCTTCATTTATGGCGTGGTCAGCTATAAAGTCAGCCACCACTTGTCCCTTAACAGCCTTCAAAGGCAAATATATTAAGGAATATTCAGTCAATGCCAAAGCCCATTTCCCAATTCGACTATGTAAAATTGATTTTGATAACATATGCTTTATTACGTCAAAATGAGAAGAAATATATACATTGACTGGCTTTATATAGTGTTTTAACTTCATACATGAAAAGTAAACACACAGACATAGCTTTTCTATTACACTATACCTAGTTTCGGCATCATTTAAGACTCTACTGAGGTAGTAGATGGCTCTTTCGACGCCATTTTCATCCTCTTGACATAACATACTTCCTAATGTCCTATCTGATGCCGCTATATACAACCTCATACTTTTACTTCTACAAGGAGACATTAAGATTGGGGGATGGGTCAAGTATTCCTTGATTTTGTCAAACACAGCTTATTGATCCTGCCCCCATGCAAAATCTTCCTTCTTCAGTCGAAGTAGAGGAGAGAAGGCTTGCATTTTTCCACTAAGGTTGGAGATGAACCTTCTGAGAAAGTTGATCTTCCCAAGCAGAGACTGCAACTCTTTCTTTGTCGATGGCGCTTTTGCCTCCATTATTGCTTTGGCTTTGTTTTCATTGATTTCGATCCCCTTCTTGTGGACCACAAAGCCAAGGAAATCTCCCGCCTACACATCAAAAGCATATTTGAGAGGGTTCATTTTTAAACCAAACTTCCTCATCCTTTCAAAGGACTGTCGAAGACGGTCTACATGATTTTCGCCTGAAACAGACTTAATTACAATGTCATCTATATAGATTTGCATGAAAGTTTCAATAAAATCATGAAAAATTGAATTCATGGCTCGCTGATAAGTTTCCCCAGCATTTTTTAAACCAAAGGGCATTACCACCCATTCGTAGGTGCCTATGGCTCCAGGACAACGAAATGTTGTCTTAGGGACATCTTCTTCAGCAATAAAAATTTGACTATAGCCAGAGTATCCATCTAACATACTCAGATACTCATGGCCTGCGGCAGAATCTATAAGCATTTCTGCCACTGGCATAGGATATTCGTGCTTAGGGGTAGCTGAATTCAAATCTCGAAAGTCAATGCATACCCTTAATTTGCCATTTTTCTTTATTACAGGAACAATATTTGCAATCCATTTGACATACCTCATCGTGCGGATGAATTTGCTTTTCACAAGTTTTTCGACCTCCTCTTTGATCTTCGACAAAATCTCTAGTGCGAAGCGTCTGGGAGTTTGCTTTACAGGTTTCTTTCCTGCTATTATAGGCAACTTCAATTCGACCAAACTCCTGTCCAGCCCAGGCATTTCGTCGTAGTCCCACGCGAAACAATCTTTAAATTCTTTCAGCAGTTGGATTATCTCAACCTTTAACTGAGGGTCCATCTTGGAACTTATGTAGGTTGGCCTTTTTTCTGCCCCCAGTCCTAAATCGACTTCTTCCAATGGATCCTGTGCCACCATCTTCATGTCTGTTGACGCTGGATCCTTTTCAAACCCCAAGGGTTCGTCATCATAAATGGCGTCAAACTTTTGATGTTGCCATTCGCCAACTTCTGCGTTGAACAGATCCTCTTCAACGTCCCTTTGAGGACATTGTTTGTTGAAATCATTTCTATTGGCTTTGACAGCCGTGTATTTTACTTCGGCTTCAAGAGCCGCCTTGAGTTTATTTTTGGCTAAATAAGTCGTAATCTTTTCGAGCACTGATGACTCACTCATCGTCACCAAACTCACTTCCCCATCCCGTTGGCTCTATATGTGCAGTCCCAAAGACATAGTTTGCCTCATCGACCACTTCCATATCCCACTGGAAACCATATGTGGGGTGGAGATACAGCGACCAGAAAGCATTATCAGTTGCCTTCAGGTCGAAAGTTGCTGGACTGCATGGAGCTATATGGGCCAAGTGTTTGTCGAAGCTGGATCGATCCACATGGTTTACCTCAGCCATGAAATAGCTTTGATCCGCCTCTATGTTTTTGACAATTCCATCAGCTCGCCAAATAGCTATACGCTGATGCATCGACAAGGGCACAGCACCCATGCCATGGATCCATTCTCTACCCAAAAGTAAATTATAATTAGCCTTTGAGGCTATGACCATGAACATCATTGGTCTAGTTATAGTCCCAACGGTTAAATCCACTTGGATAACACCCAAAGTGGTTACCACTTTGCCTTCATAGTTTGATAATACCATGTTGTGGGGTTTTGCATCAGACTCATCTTTCCTTATCCTCTTCAACATATAATGGGGCATTAAGTTAACTGCAGCCCCTCCATCAATCAAGATTTTGTTCACTCCCACGTTCTCCATTTTCCCCTTTATGAAGAGAAGCTTGAGGTGGCCACGCATGGAGTCATCTGGCCTTTCGAAAAAGGCATTCTGTTCCTCGACACAGTCGTTGTTCATAATATAGTAACATACTGGTCTGTGCCCTATAACTTCATTCTCCATAACATCCTTCTCTTCTTCGACCTCCATGACTTGGTCATATTCTTTTGGAAGGACAGAGACCATGTTGCATACTATGTCGAGAGACGCGTCTGACTCAGACCTGAAGTCGTCAGTCATTTCGTCATCCTCTCCCACTTTTTCTTTAAATGGTACTAGTTCAATTGCATTACAGGAATTGTTGCTGTAAGATTCCTCTTTTCGATTCACCACTTGGACATTGCTACTTGACTCTGGTTTGCTTCTTTCGACAGCAACTTTCTCAGCAACCCCTTTCTCAGCAGCTTCCTTTTTTGCCCTTTTTTGTCTTTGGAATCGCCTCCATTTGGACTTCGACATGGGATTCTTGCCTTTATAATTCTCTGAGGGATAAGCCCTTGGTTTTGGCCTTTCGCCTTCTTTCTTGCCAGCCATTGAAGAACCCCTCTGAACTTCAAAATTTTTCCACTTTCTCTGTCCCTGGGCCTCCCTGATTGGTTGAACCCACTTATCACTAGGAGCTTTGTTGGTGGGTTTGAAGGTATTTGGGTGCCTTCTGTAACACCCCCAATCTAAACCCCCAATTAATAAAAAGCAGTAAAAGAAAATTCAAAATTTCATCAGAGTATATTTAAATTATCATGGCATAGACCGAGGGGTCACATCAAATTGAAAACAGTACATACAACACCTGCTTATAAAGATATGCAACAGTGGGGTAGCAATCAACAGAGGAACTCAGTTCCTTACACCCACATTTCAGAATTTAGAATGAAAGCGGAAAATCTAAAACTGAATAACATACATATATATCACATGAAAAGTTGGTCATACATCAAGTTGTACATGCACAAGCCAAAAGATATATATACAGAATACACAATAATCACTAATGGCCTCCCTAACTACCCTGTGTCACATATCAGAGCCGACCGACAAAAGAATGAAGACGCAAAGCTTCACAAAAATACCTCCAGCAACTCTAATCTGCAATACCTCATAGAGCATTATAAAACAGCAGAAGGGTGAGAAAAACAACCATAATATAATTACATACAATTATATATATAACACAAAAATACACATATATACGATTCTCACCATAACTCACGCCATAAATCATACACAAAGCATTACAAGTCATAATTCATATTTCCATCACCAACACATATCCATATATCAATTTTATCCACAAATCCACCCATAATCAACCATTAATGATTTATGCAAATGCAAGAGACCGACACAACGACTCTATACATATGCACATGCGGTACCGACTTCCATTGTTTCTCATCACTAGTTCACTCAGGAACTCTGCTGGAATCATCACTCGTTATATCACTATAACTCCCCGTCGGGCATACGATGTTCCCCGTCGCTCACACCTCTTTGTATAAGGCACACGACATTTATGGATCGCTCACACCTCTTTGTATAAGGCACACGACGTTATAGCGAATTCTCTCTGGAATCCAAACCGTCACTCAGGACGTCTCAACAATACATATCATGATGCTTGGCATATAATGACTCATGACATTTAATATGCACACATGAATACATTCATTTACATCGACAAAATCACACTTTGCACTTATGCCCAAAACAATGCATTTAATTTCCACGCGGCCACAAATCATCACAACACCATTTAAACACATACATTTACATCATACAATAGCACTTTGCACGATACACATCAAATACGTACAAGTATAACGACAAAAGTCGACAACCGACACTATTCCCGATTTTCCGACATAATTAAATCGGCTAACAATTTCACAATCATCATAATTAGAAAGTACAGCTCAATAGCTACACAACAATACCAAGAATGTAAAAATCAGATAAACAAAACTCAAGTTACGGAAGAAAACGATAAACGATATTTTGAAAAGTCCCATTTTGCAATTGTCCTGTCCATACGCGTATTGCCCTGAGCCATACGCGTATGGGCAGAGACTCATTTTTCCCAAAGTTCACGTGTAAAAGTCCGTACGCGTATTACCCAAACTCGTACGCGTATTGCCCTACAATGCTACGCGTATCATACGAAAATGGGCAGATGGCCGAGTGAAATACCCTCTCATACGCGTATTGGTCCATGACTCGCCCTCCATACGCGTATTGCCAAGGTCCATACACGTATGAACATGCCCCATACGCGGCTGACCTGGAAAAACCAGAAAAATTTCTGCAGAACGTGGTTCTGCATTTTCTCACCCAAATCACTCCAATTTTCACCTACACCCAGAAAAATTACCAATACAATGCATTGCAACATGTATCTATCATGTACCAACAAGAATGAACACTTAACACATAATTTTCAACACATTTAATTGATTTCTAAACCATTTTTCCAAAAATGGGTTTTACTAAATATTTTCATTTCAATCCAACAAACATCACAAATACGCATACATAATCATACACAAGTATACAATAATTGAGTTTCGCACCCTTACCCGATTAAATCGATTCTAGGAGTTGATTTTTCTTGATTTTCCAAGTTTTCCACTATTTCTCTTCTTCTTCTCTTTTCTCTCCTTTTTCTTTCTTCTCCCTTTCTTTCTTTCTATTTTTCTCTCTTCTATTTTCTATTTTTCTTACTTAATCAAAAATATCCTAAAATGACCAAAATACCCCCACACTCAAATATCTCGCAAACGATCCCAAAACCGATTAAAATATCACGACATCGAAAAATAACATATTTTCAGATAAAAGTCAAAAATAAAATAAAATAATAATAAAATAATCAAACGACTCGATTAAATAAAACGCACACTAAAACTGGGTCGTTACAACTCTTCCCCACTTAGAAATTTTCGTCCTCGAAAATATTACCTGAGACGAGCAACTCTGGATACGACTCCCGCATCCGACTCTCCAACTCCCAAATCAAATTGCCCTCATCAGCGCCTCCCCACGCCACTTTCACAAGTGCAATATCCTTGACCCTCAACCGCTTCACCTCGCGATCCAAAACCCTAACTGGTACTGCCTCGACCGTAAGGTTCTCCCTTACCTCAACTTCATCCATCAGAATCACATGCGACGGATCCGGAACATACTTCCGAAGCTGTGAAACATGAAACACATCGTGCAAATTCGACAGATTCGGCGGCAACGCCACCCTATAAGCCACAGCACCCACTCTCGCGGATATCTGGTAAGGACCAATAAACCGAGAAGTAAGTTTCTTCGATTTCAATGCACGACCCACACCTGTTACCGGCGTAACCCTCAGAAATACATGATCGCCCTCTTGGAATTCAAGATCTTTTCGTCTCCGATCATGATAACTCTTTTGTCTACTCTGAGAAGCTTTCATCTTCTCACGAATAAACTTCACTTTCTCCGTCGTCTGTTGCACCAACTCTGGTCCAACCACCATTCTCTCAACAGATTCGTACCAACACAACGGTGTTCGACACCTTCGTCCATACAATGCTTCAAACGGTGCCATTCCAATACTAGAATGGAAACTGTTATTATACGTAAACTCAATCAATGCAAGATAACTATCCCACGCACCACCTTGTTCCAAAACACAAGCCCTCAACAAATCCTCCAAAGACTGAATCGTCCTCTCTGTCTGACCATCCGTCTGTGGATGATAAGTCGGACTCAATCTCAATTTAGAACCCAAAGCCTTCTGTAAACTTTCCCAGAATCTCGAAGTAAACCGAGGATCTCGATCAGAAACAATACTCAATGGAACCCCATGCAACTTCACAATCACACTGATGTAAATTTCAGCTAACCGTTCCAAAGTAAAACTGATATCAATCGGAATAAAATGAGCCGATTTAGTCAGCCTATCAACAATCACCCAAATAACATTATGCCCTCGTTGAGTATTCGGTAACCCTGTTACAAAATCCATGGAAATACTATCCCACTTCCACTCAGGAATATCCAACGGTTGTAACAAACCACTAGGCCTCAGATGTTCCACCTTCGATTTCTGACAAGTCAAACATGCATAAACAAACTGAGCCACATCTCTTTTCAATCCAGACCACCAGAAAATCTTCTTCAAATCCTGATACATCTTATTCGCTCCCGGATGTATACTCAAATTACTCCGGTGTCCTTCCTCCAAAATCATCTTTTTCAACTCCGCATCGTCTGGAATACAAATCCTACCTCAGAATCTCAAAACACCATTAATATCCACTTGAAAATCACTATTCGCATCTTTTCCTCCTACCAACATCAAATCCACAAGTTTCACATCCAACTTCTGTTTCTCACAAACAGTCGTCAGAAAATCATTAGTAATCGTTAGCATTCTAAGCCTCACGCTTTCCGATGTCACTTCACAAACCAAACCCAAGTCTCTAAACGATTCCAAAAGTTCCCACTCTTTAACCATTAAAGCGGACATGTGTAACGATTTCTGACTCAACGCATCGGCTACCACATTAGCTTTACCAGGATGGTAATTCAAGCCAAAGTCATAGTCCTTCAAGAATTGCAACCATCTACGTTGCCTCATATTAAGCTCTTTCTGATCAAACAAATATTTTGAACTTTTATGATCACTAAAGACTTCAAACCTTGCACCGTAGGGATAATGCCTCCAGATCTTCAACACCAAAACCACAACTGCTAACTCAAGATCATGAGTAGGATAATTTTTCTCATGAACTCTCAATTGCCTTGAAGCATACGCCACGACCTTACCTTCCTGCATCAAAACACCACCTAGACCAATCAAAGAAGCATCACAATAAACCACAAATGGTTCATTAGGATTCGGCAAAATCAAAATCGGAGTTGTCTTCAATCTTTTCTTCAGCTCATTAAAACTTTCCTCGCACCGAATATCCCAAATGAACGCTTGCCCTTTACAAGTCAACTGGGTCAAAGGAAGTGCTAGCTTAGAAAAACCTTCAATAAACCTTCGATAATAACCAGCCAAACCCAAAAAGCTTCGAATTTCAGTAACAGATCTCGGAGCCTCCCATTGTAGAACTGCTTCTACTTTAGATGGATCCACAGCAATACCATTACCTGAAATTACGTGTCCAAGAAAACTTACCTTCGACAACCAGAATTCACACTTGGACAATTTGGCAAAAAGCTTCCTCTCCTTCAAAACCTGCAAAACAATACGCAAATGTTCTGCATGCTCCTCCCGAGACTTAGAATAAATTAAGATATCATCAATAAACACCACCACAAAACGATCCAGATGCTCGTGAAAAATACGATTCATGTATTCCATAAACACACCTGGTGCATTAGAAACCCCGAACGACATCACAGAATATTCATAATGACCGTATCGTGTCCTAAAAGCCGTTTTCTGTATATCTTCCTCCTTCACCCTTATCTGATGATACCCTGACCTCAAGTCAATCTTACTGAACACACACGCACCAACTAACTGATCCATCAGATCATCAATCCTTGGAAGAGGATACTTATTCTTGATCGTCACCTTATTCAACTGACGATAATCAATACATAATCGCATACTGTCATCCTTCTTTTTCACCAATAAAACTGGAGCACCCCAAGGCGACACACTTGGTCTCACGAACCTCTTCTCCAACAACTCATTCAATCGTTTCTTTAGCTCAACCAACTCCGATGCCGACATACGATAAGGTGCCATAGAAACAAGTCTAGTACCAGGAACTAGATCTATAGAAAACTCCACCTCTCTCTCTGGCGGCAAGTCTGAAATATCCTTAGGAAACACTTCCGGAAATTCACACACGACAGGAAACACATCAAGTGAAACTTGACTATCCACAGTTAAAGATGCAAACAATCCAAACAACTGAGCTTCCTCCGCCAAAAGTTTCTTCAACTCCTTGGTAGATAAGAAACTCGAGTCTTCGTCTTCCTCAAGAGAAGGAAACCTTACCAGCTTATGATAACAATCGATGTGAACCCTATTGAATTGCAACCAATTCATACCCAGAACCACATCTAAACCCTCCAACGGTAAACACACCAAATCCATCTCAAAATCTTTACCATAAATGGTCAAAGGACATCTTAGACAAACCAAAGACGTAGTTACTGACCCCATTGCTGGAGTATCAATAACCATTTCACCACCCATCAAAGACAACACAAGATTCAAACGCTTCACGCACTCAGACGAAATAAACGAATGAGTCGCTCCAGTATCAATAATAGCAATCAAAGGAGTACTATTAATAAAACAAGTACCTCTGATCAGACGATCTGCACTCGAAGTCTGAGTCCCCGATAATGCAAACATTTTCCCACTAGCTGGAGCTTGCTTCGGTTTCGGACACTTTATACTAACATGTCCCAGCTCACCACAATTAAAGCACTTCACCACGTTCTTCTTACAATCAGCTGCAATGTGTCTTATACCTCCACAGTTAGAACACTTCCTAAAATCTTTCCTGCACTCAAACTGACGATGCCCCACTTCACCACACCTATAACATCTCATAGGACCAGACATTCCTCCTCCACCTGACCTTTTCTCAAAATTCCCTCTTTGTTTACCTTTGTTAGCTGGTGTCACATACGGACCACCACAGAACTGTTGTTTCCCTTTCCTCTCGCTCACACTCTTGTAATGAGTAGAACGAGCCTTACTGTCTTCTTCATAAATTCTACAACAATCTACCAAATCAGAAAACCTTCGAATCCTTTGATAACCAATTGCCTGCTTTATCTCAGGACGCAAGCCATTCTCAAACTTTACACACTTAGAGAATTCAGTAGTCGCTTTAGCATAATGAGGATAAAACTGCACAAGTTCCACAAACTTAGCAGTATAATCAACAACAGACATATTACCTTGTTTAAGTTCCAAGAACTCTATCTCCTTCTTCCTTCTTACGTCTTCAGGAAAGTACCTCCTCAGAAACTCTGTACTAAACACAGCCCAAGTAATTTCCTCCTCCGCAGCTTCCAACACACCCCGAGTACTAACGCACCAGTCATCAGCCTCCTCCAATAACATGTGAGTACCCAGTCTCACCTTCTGATCCTCCTCACAACCCATCACTCGGAAAATCCTTTCAATCTCTTTCAGCCAAATCTGTGCACCATCCGGATCATATCTTCCTTTGAAGACAGACGGTTTGTTCTTTCGGAACTCATCATTACCAGCAGCATGAGGTGCACCCTGCACAGCACGAACCATAGCTTGCATAGCCGCAGCCAAAGTAGCATCATTCCTACCAGCCATATTCTGTTCATTTCCAATAACATAAACTATGGTTAAACAAACAACTCATCCAACCATAGCGACCAACAAGGACTGACACAACTGACACTAACAGACACAAACTGGATCTGATACCACTTAATGTAACACCCCCAATCTAAACCCCCAATTAATAAAAAGCAGTAAAAGAAAATTCAAAATTTCGTCAGAGTATATTTAAATTATCATGGCATAGACCGAGGGGTCACATCAAATTGAAAACAGTACATACAACACCTGCTCATAAAGATATGCAACAGTGGGGTAGCAATCAACAGAGGAACTCAGTTCCTTACACCCACATTTCAGAATTTAGAATGAAAGCGGAAAATCTAAAACTGAATAACATACATATATATCACATGAAAAGTTGGTCATACATCAAGTTGTACATGCACAAGCCAAAAGATATATATATATATATATATATATATATATATATATATATATATATATATATATATATATATATATATATATATACAGAATACGCAATAATCACTAACGGCCTCCCTAACTACCCTGTGTCACATATCAGAGCCGACCGACAAAAGAATGAAGACGCAAAGCTTCACAAAAATACCTCCAGCAACTCTAATATGCAATGCCTCATAGAGCATTATAAAACAGCAGAAGGGTGAGAAAAACAACCATAATATAATTACATACAATTATATATATAACACAAAAATACACATATATACGATTCTCACCACAACTCACGCCATAAATCATACACAAAGCATTACAAGTCATAATTCATATTTCCATCACCAACACATATCCATATATCAATTTTATCCACAAATCCACCCATAATCAACCATTAATGATTTATGCAAATGCAAGAGACCGACACAATGACTCTATACATATGCACATGCGGTACCGACTTCCATTGTTTCTCATCACTAGTTCACTCAGGAACTCTGCTGGAATCATCGCTCGTTATATCACTATAACTCCCCGTCGGGCATAAGATGTTCCCCGTCGCTCACACCTCTTTGTATAAGGCACACGATGTTTATGGATCGCTCACACCTCTTTGTATAAGGCACATGACCCGATCGCTCACACCCCACATGGGCACACGATCGTCTATAATCATCGCTCACACCTCTTTGTATAAGGCACATGACCCGATCGCTCACACCCCACATAGGCACACGATCGTCTATAATCATCGCTCACACCTCTTTGTATAAGGCACACGACATTAAAACGAATTCTCTCTGGAATCCAAACCGTCACTCAGGACGTCTCAACAATGCATATCATGATGCTTGGCATACAATGACTCATGACATTTAATATGCACACATGAATACATTCATTTACATCGACAAAAACACACTTTGAACTTATGCCCAAAACAATGCATTTAATTTCCATGCGGCCACAAATCATCACAACACCATTTAAACACATACATTTACATCATACAACAACACTTTGCACGATACATATCAAATATGTATAAGTATAATGACAAAAGTCGACAACCGACATTATTCCCGATTTTTCGATATAATTAAATCGGCTAACAATTTCACAATCATCATAATTAAGAAGTACAACTCAATAGCTACACAACAATACCAAGAATGTAAAAATCAGATAAACGGAACTCAAGTTACGGAAGAAAACGATAAACGATATTTTGAAAAGTCCCATTTTGCAATTGTCCTGTCCATACGCGTATTGCCCTGAGCCATACGCGTATGGGCAGAGACTCATTTTTTCCAAAGTTCACGTGTAAAAGTCCGTACGCGTATTGCCCAAACTCGTACGCGTATTGCCCTACAATGCTACGCGTATCATACGCAAATGGGCAGATGGCCGAGTGAAATACCCTCTCATACGCGTATTGGCCCATGACTCGCCCTCCATACGCGTATTGCCAAGGTCCATACACGTATGAACATGCCCCATACGCGTATGACCTGGAAAAACCAGAAAGATTTCTGCAGAACGTGGTTCTGCGTTTTCTCACCCAAATCACTCCAATTTTCACCTACACCCAGAAAAATTACCAATACAATGCATTGCAACATGTATCTATCATGTACCAACAAGAATGAACACTTAACACATAATTTTCAACACATTTAATTGATTTCTAAACCATTTTTCCAAAAATGGGTTTTACTAAATATTTTCATTTCAATCCAACAAACATCACAAATACGCATACATAATCATACACAAGTATACAATAATTGAGTTTCGCACCCTTACCCGATTAAATCGATTCTAGGAGTTGATTTTTCTTAATTTTCCAAGTTTTCCACTATTTCTCTTCTTCTCTTTTCTCTCCTGTTTCTTTCTTCTCCCTTTCTTTCTTTCTATTTTCTCTCTTCTATTTTCTATTTTTCTTACTTAATCAAAAATATCCTAAAATGACCAAAATACCCCCACACTCAAATATCTCGCAAACGATCCCAAAACCGATTAAAATATCACGACATCGAAAAATAACATATTTTCAGATAAAAGTCGAAAATAAAATAAAATAATAATAAAATAATCAAACGACTCGATTAAATAAAATGCGCACTAAAACTGGGTCGTTACACCTTCCTCCAAACTTTTGCTGGTTTTGATCATTTCGCCTTGGGTCAAACCTCTCCGTTCTAGCAGGTGGAACTACCCCCCAGTTTCCTTTCCCCTTTGCTTTTTCCATTCCCTCCAGATTATCTGCTGCTTTCTTGTCGAACACAACGCTACAGCGGGGGCACAGCATAACCTCAGATTTTATCTTCTGACACCTTTGAAGGAACTCAATCAGATTCTCTTCCTCTTTAGGATACACCACTTTTTAATATTCCTCTCTATGGCGCTCTTCATCAGTCAGCATTGGAGCTTTCTGGGATACCTCCACCATATTAACATTGGTTGTTTGCCCATCTCCAATACTTAACTTGTTCATCTTCAGAGTGAGCCCCTCCTTAATTTCATGCTTCTTCTTTGCTAGGTCGAAATCTCCCTTGCCCTCTTTTTTATCTCCTTCTGGAGATGGCTTCTTAATGTCACGTTGACAACAGAAACCAACATATTTATCTCTGGGATCCTCTATTATCCTTCGTAGAATCCCATAAACAGTTGGCTTCGCAGGACCATCAGTAGTCTTTGCGTTAACTTTAGAGATACCTTCGCCAACCTCAGTATTGGCTTGGTCGAAACTATCGCCAAACTCCATGTTGTCTCCATTAAGGCCCTCAGTAGCCTTATTCTTGTCTTCGACAAAACCTTCAGTAGCTTCGTCATTCTTTATAATGTTGAGACCCTCAGTGGCCTCCTTCTCTTTCTCGACGGAACTCTCAGTAGTTTCGCCATTCTTTGCATTGTTGAAACCCTCAGTGGTTTCATCCTTGTTCACGTTGTTGAGACCCTCAGTAGCCTCCTTGTTGATGCAATTCTTCAAGCTTCCTTCGCCAAGGTATTTAGTAACCTTGATCATCACTGGTTTATTGATGAAGTCTTTGGATATTTCCTCCACATCACTTTCATCTGTAGGGATGTCAGTGATCTCTACCATGTTCACATTTGTGTCGAAACCTTCAGTGGCTTCTATCATTTCAAAGTTGCAGTCAAAACCCTCTTCGACCTCCACCATGTTCACTGTGGATGGTTCAACATAGTGGGCTTCGACCATCTGCATCGGATTTGAATCAATCCTCATTTGTGGCTTCGACTTGTCGTCGAACTTCAATCTTCCGTCACGAATGACATTTTGCACCAGATCCCTGAAAAGGAAACATTATGATGTTTTATGACCTAAAAAATTATGGTACTTACAAAAACCTCTCTTTTTCTGTTGTTCTATAGGAGGCACTTTAGTGCCAGGTGGCACTATCATTTGGCCATCTTTAACCAACAAGTCAAATATTTCGTCACACTTGGTGACGTCGAATGTATAAGTCCTTTTAGGAAACTTATCATTCTTTTCAGGTTCGACTGGGTTTTTTCCATTCGACGGAGCCAATACTTTACAGGAGTATGGTGGACCCTGTTTCAATTCTGCTAAGTCAACTTCTTATTCGTCGAAACTAAATGATTCGCTCTCGTCATCATCATCTTCTTGACATACCCCCGCATAAGTCACTCTTTCTTTCTTATTTTTAGTTACTCTAGCTTTTTCGGCTTTTAAACGTTCGACCTGTCTCACCCTATCAGCCAATTGTGCCATATCCCTCGGATATTGAGTGTCTAATTTCTTTCTAATTGAATAGTCAAGACCACCTGCTGCCATTTCGACTAATTCATGCTCAGGCACTTGCGTGAAACATCTCACCTTAAGTAATCTAAACCTATTTAAATAATCGTCAATTGGCTCAGAGAATTTTCTTTTAACACTAGCCAACTCCTTCAAACTTATTTTCGTTTGTCCCATGTAAAATTGTTCATGGAACAACCTTTCTAACTGGACCCACATATGGATCGAATTTGCAGGCAAAGACGTAAACCAAGTAAAAGTATTTTTTGTTAAAGAACTTGGAAAATATTTCATTTTTAAATTTTCATTGTGTGCAATTTCCCCTGCTTCGATCAAGTAACGGGCCACATGTTCGACAGTGGATTCGCTAGTATCCCTTGAGAATTTGGTAAACTTGGGGACTTTCCATCTTAGGGGTAATTCTTGTTGCAAAATATACTCAGACAATGGGGATGTATAACTGGGCCTTTGCAGCCCCACATTCACACCATTTCTGGCCATAATTCTTTCAACCATGGCTGCTAAATTATTTTCTGCTGGCATGTTGTTATAACGCAATTGTTGCACAACATCATCAGCATTTTGGTCTCTATGGACTAACACCCTTCTAGGCTCTTGTTGGACAGGAATTTTGACATGAGGCTGTTCGACCACTACCTCTTGGTTTCTAAGGTTTACTTGAGAAATATTCGCTGGCCTCTGGTTTATTGTGGTTTCCTCTTCGACAACTACTCTGTGATTCTGAACTATTTGTTCCCTTGGTTGGGTTTGAGGAACACCAAAGAAGTCAGCAATGCGCATCATTTGCGCTGCTAATAACTGGTTCGTTTGGGTGGTGTTTTGTATTAAAGGATTAAACACAGCCCCCATTTGTTGCGTTAGCATCTGCACCATATCATGGTTGCTTTCATCCATTTGTTGCCTAATTACTTGTGCAGAATTGTTAGTGATTGCAGGCATATAAGTTTGGTATCCCGTTGACATAGGCTGACCCATTCTGCCTATGTGGTTTGCACCAGACCCTGATCCTTGTAGGGGCAAAGTAATATTAACCAAAGGATCAGAGTATAACGATGACGCATTGTGCAAACTTGCCATCACAGTTGTTGGCATTCCATAAGGCTGTTCCATATTATGTAGACGCATTGAAAAATTCGTCGCAAATGGCCTATGAACACCCCCTAAAGGAGGAGGGGTCATATGAGGCATTTGGGGTCCAACTGTAGAGACACTAGGCGCGTTTTGGGATGCCAAAAACGCTCGTGTCGACCCCGTTGATGATGGTATCGCCTCTGATACAGAAACTGACACCGTATTTTCTCCTGTCGAAGGAATAGGCATTGGGTTGTTAACATTTTGATTATTAGGCGCGTTTTGATACGCCATTCTTCTTATTCTTGTTCTTTTTGGTCTTTCTTCGTTGTTCACGGCTAACTTGCCACTCCTTAGAATCATACAACGAAATGAAAACTTTTTCTTCTAAGAATTTGCTATAAGAACAAAATACAAACTAAATAAATGCACTAGGTCCCACCAGGTGTGCCAATTTGTTCGCTGGTAAATTTGATGAACAATCTCTGGTTTCCTAATTTATGAAAATTAGTTTACTAACAGGACCAACCACCTAAATCCTAGGGCAAAGTGCTTTTGAAAGTGTCGTTGATTTGAATAGGAAGATATTCGTTTTGTATTTGCTAAGGTTTCTTTTAATGGTTTTCGACTAAAAGAACAAAGGGTATAATATGGCGAAAAGATAATTGAAGATAAGTTTAAACGAGAAATAAAGTAAATTGTCGAAGTAAAGGAAATGACTTGAATGTAAAAAAAATGAAGAAAAACTTGGAATTTTATTAAAGTGCATAAATGTAAACTGGTGTTTTCCATACATACATTTTCCAGAAAACTCGTTTCTCTCACACGGTTACTTTGAGTAATTGTGGTAATTTGTACAAAGTTTGGAACACACCTGATTCCTATCACAACTATCCTATTTATATACAAATAAAATAACTGCTAATAACAGTTACTTCCTAAAAATACGACACATGGCTTCTTGCATGTCTTTTCTCCATCAGATTTGTTCCACGCGTAATCTGCCAAAGGTAACGCCCTTTTACATTCAAATTTCAAACTTCATGTCGAAACAACACATCCTTCCAGCAGTGTCGAAATGTCGAAGTCTTATATTTCAAATATCTTCTTCAATTTATACTTCCAGCTGCGAATAACAATAGTCTGTCAAAAATACTAAAAATCTCAAATCATTTAATGGCGTCGAAAAATACCCATATACAGTCACACATCCCTACTACCTTAAAGACAATTCTTAAGGCCACTACCCACCACCAAGGGTACTCAAAACATGATGAAGCACGCAAAATCACACAATTACACACGTCAACACATAAATATAATTATGAATAATAATTAAATTAAAACGGGGCGTTACAGCTGCCACCATATTAGACTTAGCCTTGCTTAAACAAAATAGACCAAACACTGCAAGAAAAACTGTCTCCAACCACGTGATATAGTGACGTGACAATCACGTGACAAAAAAAGGAGTTGTGACGTGATAAGCATGTGGCAACAATTTTTTATTATTAAAAAACTGAAACTACTACAAGTACATGGGGAAAACAAAAAAAAAATAATCAAAATATTGTGACGTGGTAATCACGTTGCAAATTTAAAAGTATTATAAAACAATAAAAGGAATCTGGCCTGGAGAGGTTAGCAGATGGGGGAGATTTTCAAATTTTTAAATTTTCAGTTGGGACGTGAATATCATGTCGCAACATGAAATTAAAAGAAAAGAACATTATGATTCCCATGCTGACATGATGGGAGGGGTTGACTGACACATTAATTTGTGTCACGATTCGCACGTCGCAACCCTCATGACTGTTGGGATGTTGCGACGTAAATTTCACTTCGCTAGGTTGCGACGTGAAATTCACGCCGCTGATAGTGCTATATAAGTTCCAATTCTCTCTCTCTCTCTCTCCCAAACCTGTTTGCTACAGAATTTCTTTCCTCTTCTCCATTTTTCTTTATCTGCAATTGCTTTCTTCTTCTTCATTCCAAATTATTTTGCTTGTTCATCTTCAATTCATCTTTAAATTTTCTTCCTCCAATATTATCCATCTCAAAAGGTATTTTAATTTTTTGTTTTTTAGTTGTTAAATAATGTGTTATTTTTTAATTGTATAAATTACAATGTTAATTTTTTTCTTTAAGATTTATCAAGAGATCTACGGGATTGTTGGTTCTTCAAGATTAAAGCATTTCTTTATTATCTTCATTGAGGTATTTAAATATTTAATATTTAATTTTTCAGATTTAAATAAATTTGTTGGTTGTTGGTTGTTGGTTGTTGTTAATGCAAATTAAAATGTAGGATACTTTTTTTTAAAACAAAATTTGATTTGAAATAAATATACAGTAAACATAATATATTATATTATATTTTAAATAAAAACATAATAAAAAACAGAATATATATATTATATTATATTTTAAATAAAAACATAATGTATTTTTATAATATATTATTTTTTGTAATATATTCTTTGTTATACTATATTTTTATTATATTATAAAAATATAATATATATTTTTTAAAAAACAGAATATATATATATATATATATATATATATATATATATATAAACATAATAATAATTTTTTAAACATAATATTTATTAAAAATATAATATATTATATATGTATATATAAAACAAAATAAAATTGAATATAGTTATATTTTATGTACATTAAAAAAATAATATGTTAATTAAAAACAAAATGGTGTGAAATATTTTTTTTAAAACATAACAATTTTTTTCAAATGTTAATATATTATCTTATGTTATGTATATATATTATTGTTCTGGACTGGGTCGGGGTCTGCCCCTCAATCGAGCAGGCCCAACCCACGCGTCCTGGGGGCGGCCCAACAAAGGTCACTTGTCATAACCAACGTCGAGCACAGACCACTCCAACAGTGTCGAGCACACACCACACTGCGGCGGTGTTCGGGCACATGCGGCACAGAACGTCGGGCAGAGGTGCTAAATCCCTCCGAGCTCAACCCTCCTCGACACTCAGGTGCTCCTTCCCGCGAGGAGCCATCTCCTTCTGTACACAAGAGTCCTCCCCGCCACGCAAGGGTCCTCCCCGCGAGGACACGTTCTCATGTAACCGCCCACTCCCAATGGAATCGGTCTGCCCTAGTTCCGGAGATTTAGGAGCGGTTACCCCAGGGCGAAGACCACGTGCTGGTCCTCACTACGCCACGTAAGCCCTGGAAGTTGCTTGGATTGGGCCTTACAATCCAGCCCAGTGCAAGTAACCGTTGGCCCCGCGCTGAGGGCTCTCTATAAATACCCTCTCACTTGTGAGGGTCAGGTTACACACACACTTTCTTACTCATCTATGTACTTGCTTTTTCTCTGACAGTTACCTTACTTGAGCGTCGGAGTGTCTTGCAGGTACCCCCCCGGCCGTCTCTCAACCGCACCAGAGCTGAAGTTCAACAGACGCCGCTGGCCACCGATACTGTCTGGTCCAGGTACGATCAGTGGCGCCGTCTGTGGGAACCTTTGCTTCCCCGTTTTTCCCTCGTTAAACCAAAGCAACTCTCGTTCATCACCATCATGGTCGGCAACCCGTCTGTTACCAAGGCTCTGGACACCGTCCTCGCACAGCTCGAGAATGGGAACCACCGTGAAGACGCTGCTGCCCCCCACGTCGAAGAAGTCAATGTGAGGGACGAGCAGACCGCCTCCCCAGACTCCTAAGACACGGTTTACCATGCTTCCCGGCAGGACGACCAACAAGCCATCATTCAGCCAGTTGCTCCCCCGCCCAACGCGGATCTGAGCACCGTGGCCTTATTTTCCCTGATCAACCAGACTAACCATCTGATAGCGCACCAGAATACCAGGATTGAAGCACTGGAGCAAAGGCGAACATAGCGATCTTCCCCGCGAAGACACCGCCGCCCACCCTCACCTCGCCGCTCCCCTTCCCCGCGAAGGACTCCGCCCGTGGAATCTCGGACCCCCTCGCCGGTGCGCGAGGGCCGCCGTCCACCTCTTGAGCGCCCCCAGCCGGCGACCTCCCCGAAGCGCCATCGCTCCTCGCCTCGGAAGGAACCCAGGCCCGCTGCAAACAACAAGAAGTCCAAAACCGCTGAGGAGAGACCGAGGAACCGCTCGAGGAACTCCCCTCCGCAGCATCACCGGTCCCCGTCGGAATCCCCGGCCGGAAGCGACGACGACGACCAGAGGACCCCTCTGTCGAGGGAGATCATGAACGCCCTAATCCCCGTGGGCATGGAGAAACCCCCGCCACTGGGGACATACGACGGTCTGGCCGACCCAGACGATCATGTCGAAAGTTTCGAGGCCATGCTCGACTTCAGAAACGTCCGGGGAGCCATAAGATGCAGGCTCTTCCCCACCACCTTACGGAAGGGCGCCATGACATGGTACAAGGGCCTAGAACCCGGGTCAATAACATCCTGGAGGCAGCTGAGACAACGCTTCACCAAACATTTTACTGCATCTCATCGACACCCAAAGATAGAGGCTGCCCTTGAGAGCATCTTCTAAGGGAAGAACGAGTCTCTCCAGTATTACATAGAGAGATTCAACAGAGAAGCCATCGAAGTTCATACGACCGATGATATGAAGAAATACTTGATCATACACGGACTACGGGCGGGATCTGACTTCGCCAAGTCCGTAGGCCTCCGCAGACCCCGCCGTCTAGAGGACCTCCTCCATCGGGCTCAGTCGTACATCGAGCTCGAGGAGTCGGAGGCAACACATATCGCCCTCGAGTCAAGACGAAGAGAGGGCCCCCGCGGCCACAAAGATGAAGACTCCCCTCCCCGACGAGGAGGAGAAAGAAACAGAGAGAATCGCCCCCGTGACACCCGCGAACCGCGCGGACCAGCTGGCCGGTTCACGGAATACACCCTGCTTAATGCTCCCCGCACGTGGATCCTCTCCGAATGCCAGAACTCGGAGTTTCAGAATGGAGGCGTCCGCTTCCCAAAGCCGACTTCTCCCAAACCAAACGTTGACAAGTCAAAGTACTGCAGATTCCACCGAAGCCACGGGCATGTAATGGAATACTGCATCCATCTCAAGGATGCAATTGAAATTCTCATCAAGGAGGGGCACTTGAAGAAATATGCCCAGAAGAATGACACTCCTCGTCCAAGCTCACGAGAAGCGCAGAACGTCGAGGAGACAACACCTCCTCCCGACGACAACCAACTTCAGGTCGCCCTCAGCGTCACTCGACCCGAGGACTTCTTCGTCCCCGTAATCATTGAGGGCGGAGAAGCAATCCGTAACATGTGGGTGACCTTCCGCGACGAGGACCCCGTTACTGCCCGCAGTACCTGGGAAGGCTTCCCCAAAGCAATGGTCATCTCTGGAGGTGGTCCCAAGAAATTATCTGTTGGATCAATCAAGCGAAAGTTTGACGAACTGGAGTCCGCGACATCGACAAAAACAACCACTCTCGAGAAGGTGCAAGGGAAATCAAACCCTATCACCTTCTACCTCGAAGAACTCCCCGGCGGAGCACCCAACGCCACTATCCCCCTCCTAGTCAGGGCAGAGATGGTAAACTTTGACGTCTGAAGGATCCTAGTCGACCAGGGAAGTTCGGTCGACATCATGTATTCCCATCTGTTCGGGATCCTTCAGCTCGACGAGAGACATCTGACCCCGTACGTCGGCTCGGATCTGCAGGGTTTCAACGGCACCACCACCAGACCATGGGGCTACGTTGATGGTCACCTTCGGGGCCGAAGACACTGCCCGACAGATGAAGATCCGCTTCCTGGTGGTCGATTGTCCATCCCTTTACAACTGCATCCTCGGGAGGACTACCCTGGCCGAGCTCACGGCGGTGCCATAAACGGTCCACCTCAAAATGAAATACTACACGCGCAGGGGACGAGTAGTAACGATGCACGGGGACATTGACGCGGCCAGAAGATGCTTCGATGCCGCCGTCAAAGGCATGAGCTCCATTAGCCCCAAACTGAAGACCGCGACGAAGCCAACACCGGGCCCCGAACAGGTGCCTCTCCCGTGCGTCAACGCGGTCGACCTCGACAGCAGATTCTACGGCGAACCAGACGAAGATAGAGTCGAAGATCTCGACCACCATGTAGAGAACAACGGGCGACCTCTCCATCCAACGCGCCCCATCCCAGACGTAGACTTCGAGCTCGTGATACTCGGGGACGACCCAGACTGCAACGTGAAGATTGGCGCCGAGATCCCCGACCTTGTGAAGGAGCAGCTGAAAGCATGTCTGAGGGAGAACGCTGATCTCTTCGCATGGAGTGCATCCGAGATGCCCAGCCTCGACCCCGCAGTGGCTTGCCATCAGCTCGTAGTAGATCCGGCCGCTAGGGCCATAGCCCAACGTAGGCGTAAGCAGTCTCCCGAAAAAGCGGAGGCTGCTGAAAAAGCTATAAAAGACCTCCTAGAGGCAAATTTTATTTCGGAGGCCAGATACACGACCTGGTTGTCCAACGTTGTACTTGTTAAAAAGAATAATGGAAAATAGAGGATGTGTGTTGATTATACTGATCTTAATCGGGCTTGCCCGAAAGACTGCTACCCATTGCCTAACATCGACCAGCTGGTCGACAATTCAGTAGGTTACAAACTACTATCCTTCATGGATGTGTACTCGGGATACAACCAATTTCCCATGGACAAGGTCGACAAACAACACACGGCATTCATGACCGAGTCGGGCAACTACTACTACAACGTAATGCCCTTCGACCTGAAAAACGCCGGTGCGACCTGATGAACAAGGTTTTCCGAGCTGAAATCGGCGACATGCTCGAGGTGTACATGGACGACATGATCGTCAAATCCGCGGAAGAGGTCGACCATGCCGCACACCTCAAGAAAGTGTTCGACACGGCGAGGAAATGTCATATGAGATTCAATCCCGACAAGTGCACTTTCGGCGTTCGGGCAGGTAAGTTCCTTGGTTTCTACCTAACAGAGCGAGGAATCGAAGCCAACCCCGACAAGTGTAGAGCTTTTTCTGAGATCCCCACTCCGGACTCGAAGAAGTCGATATAATCATTGAACGAGATACTCACTACCCTCTCCCGCTTCGTCGCCAAATCGGCACAATACGCACTCCCATTTTTCAAACTTCTTCGACAAAAAGCAGAGTTTGAATGGAGCGAAGAATGCGAGCAAGCACTCCTCCACCTAAAACAAGTATTATCGCAGCCCCCGGTCCTCTCACGGCCTGAGAACGGGGAGACACTTTTCTTATATCTCGCGATCGCGAGCGAAGCAGTTAGCACGGTCCTAGTTCATGAAACTCTGGACGGGCAAAAGCCAGTTTACTTCACGAGCAAAGCCCTCCAAGGCCCGGAGCTCAGATATCAGCAGATAGAGAAAGTTTCCCTGGGCCTCGTTACCGTGGCCAGGAGGCTATGCCACTACTTCCTCGCCCACACCGTCGTCATGAGGACCGAGCAGCCTATAAGACAGCTCCTCGAACGACCGGACATGGTGGGGAGGATGCTCAGGTGGTCTCTTAAACTCTCCGAGTTCAACGTCCAATACGAGGGAAGGAAAGCCCTGAAGGCTCAAGTATTGGCCGACTTCGTAGCAGAGATGACCGTCCCGGAATCTTCGGCCAACGGATCCCAAAAATGGACGATCTACGTCGACAGAGCATCCAGCCCGAAGGGAAGCGGGGCGGGCATCATCCTCGAAAACAAGGAAGGCATCCTGATCGAGGTATCCCTCGAACTATCCTTCCCGACGTCGAACAACCAAGCCGAGTACGAGGCTTTCCTCGCTGGACTTCGGCTGGCCGAGGACCTCGGCGCCAAGGAGGTCAAACTCTTCACCGACTCCTAGCTCGTGGACTCGCAAGTCCGAGGAGAGTACCAAGCCAAGAACGACAACCTCATAGAATACTTGACCTTGGTGAAAGAGAAGATGAAAAATTTCACCTCCGCGGAAGTAACTCACATCCCCCGCGAGCACAATGCCTGAGCAGATGTCTTGTCCAAATTAGCGAGCACAAAGAAGAAAGGCGGGAACAAATCCGTCATACAAGAAGTGTTTTACCGCCCGAGCATCGACAAACCGGCCGCAGTTTCGGACGTCAACGCCATCGGGGATAGCAACTGCTGGATGACCCCAGTATACGAATACCTCATGACGGGCAGACTGCCCGAAGATCCCAAAGAAGCAGGAATGGTCAAAAGGCAGGCGTGCTCGTACACCATAGTCGAGGACAAGCTATACCGGCGAGGGTTCTCTATTCCCCTCCTCAGATGCGTCGAGGAGACCAAGGTCTCCGGCATACTCCAGGAGATCCATGAGGGAATCAATGCACAACACCTCGGCGGATGATCGCTGGTCCGTAAAGTGCTTTGAGCAGTGTATTACTGGCCCACCATGCAACAGGATGCCAAGGAGCACGTCAAGAAGTGCGACAGATGCCAACAACACGGGGACATGCACCTTGTGCCTCCCAACTAGCTCAGTCCATTCTCCTCCCCATGGCCATTCGCATGATGGGGAATGGATATCCTCGGACCTTTCGTCCAGGGGTCGTATCAAAACAAGTACCTCATCGTCGGGGTGGACTACTTCACGAAGTGGATTGAGGCGGAAGCGTTGGCCAAAATCACGGCCTTTAACATACTACGTTTTTACAAAAGAAATATCCTGGCCCGATTAGGCGTGCCTCAAGCTATCGTCACCGACAACGGAACACAGTTCACCGATAGGAACTTCCAAGACTTCGTCTCTAAGCTAGGCACGAAGCAACACTTCACGTTGGTCGAACACCCCCAAACGAACGGACAGGCGGAGGTGGCGAACAGGGTTATACTCCGAGGATTAAGACGTCGACTAGGCGACACCAAACAACGGTGGGTCGAGGAGCTGTACAGCGTCCTATGGGCCTACCGAACGACCCCACACTCCACAACCGGGGAGACCCCTTTCCGTCTGACCTACGGGACGGAAGCGGTGATCCCCATGGAAATTAGGGAACCGTCGAGGAGGACAGAAGCCCCCCTCGACGGTGATGCGAACGACGAAGCCCTGAGAGAGGAGCTTGATTTCGTCGAGGAGACCCGTTCGGGCGCCTCTCTCCGAGAAGGTTCACTTAAACAGAAAATAGCTTTGCGTTATAACGACAAAGTTATCAAACGAGATTTTCAGGTGGGCATCCTCGTCCTGCGAAGGAACCAAAAAGACTCGCGAGAAGGCAAACTCTTCGAGAACTGGGAAGGCCCGCACCGCGTCCACGCGAAAACGGGGACAGGAGCCTACTTCCTAAAAAATCTGCACGGGGAAGAACTTGCTCGACCTTGGAACGCTGAAAAGCTAAAACAATATTACAGTTAAGCACTGCCCGCGACACACTAGCTTCGCGGCCACGGGGACGTACTAAGGTACAAATGCGATACCCCTATACGAAACACGGTGGTCAAGGGCTGCGTTGTGTGAGCGCAAGCACTTTGACCCGACGATGACACCTCGCCGAGATCCTGCATCGTCGTACCAATTAGGCAGAACACCCAGCTCGCGATGGGAAGTTCACGCCACGAAGCTAAGACCTCGACCGAGCTCTTAGCCTCGTCGAAGGTCGGAACACATATCCGACCACCCGGCCTGCTCTACCCGCGGTCAGGGCTATCGTTGTTGAGCAAACTCCTGAGGTATATCACTTAGACAAAAATAAACAAAATATAGCAAATACAATAGCATCACACACAAGCAAAAACATACAAACATCACACATACAGATAAACAAAAATGCATTAAGCGGGCAAAAGCCCATTGTACGGGTGTTACAAAGAAGCCCAGAGTATCAAAAAGCCCCTGGCGCGCAGGTCGGGCACAAGTCATTACAAAGAAGAAAAAAAACAAGTGGCACGCAGGCCGAACAAGCAAAACTAAACATCGATCTCATCCTCAAATCGACGTCCGTCGTCCTCGTCCTCCTCCTCTGGCAGGTCCAACTTGCCATCAACCACACGCAGGAACGGGCTGATCCTGTCGAGCGCAAGCTGAACACCCGGATTCTCTGCACCGACCTGCTCCACGGCGTTCTTAAAGCCTATCTCGAGGGCCTCCAGGCTATCTTGCTGAAGTTCCCGAATCTTAGCGATCAGGCTTGCACGGTCGACGAAGCTTTTCTCCTCGGCGGATTCTTTCTTTGCGGGACGAACAGCGGCTTCTAATTTTTCAGCCTTGGCCTGAAAGCGATCGTACTCCTCTTGAGTCGCCGTCAGTGCGGCCTTGGCCTCTTTCAGCTCGTGGAGGGCATCGGCATAGTCCTCGCATTTGGCCTGGGCCTTTTGGAGATCAGTCGCGACCCTGTCCTTCTCCTTCTCGAGGGCAGCATAGTCGTCTTTCAGCTTCTGTAACTCGAAGGCAAAGGGGGCAGCATCATTCAATATCAAGGCAGTCTCGAAAACACGCATCATGGCCGCAAGGTCCTCGACAAACGCCTATCGCCTAGCCGCACCGTCCATTCCCAGCACCCCCTTCACTTCGGCATCAGCAATAACAGGGGGGCTTCCCCCGAAGAAATTCCGCTGGAGGTGACATGCGGGCATCAAAAACTTCACCCGTGAAGCGGGGTCCACGAGATCCATGAGGACAGGTCCCTCGGTCCTCGCTTTCTTAGCGGGGGTGCTCTCCGGAGGAGGAGACTGGCTACACTGTGGAGAGGCCGAACCACTCGTCGTCCCAGTCAACGCCGCAGCCTGGATAACGTCCCGAACCCAGCTCTTGGTCCGTTTGGGTGCCCGTTCAGCGGCCAACTTCAGGATGCGCTCGGTGGCGTTCGACATTTGAGCTGCAAGAGAAAACATGGAAAAAGTTAGCATAAAGAAACAAAGCTAGATGAATGCCCGAATAAGACAAGGAGTTCCTACCTAAGAACCTCTTGGCCTCATCGGGAGACTTACACTCGAGGAGACCCTAGGTGTTTATGTACCGGGGCTCGGTCACAACCCTTCCTCGGGAGTCGAGGAGATACTTTCCGTCCCTACCAACGCATTCTGCCCGGTTGAAACCGTTGACATACTCGACCAGCGTGGCGTACACTCCTTTCTCCTCCTCTGACAGCTCGCCGGGCTTCACAAGGTAGTCCTCAGTGCCGAGCGCAAAGTGCGCATCCTCCCACTCCAGGGGACACTTGGACACAAACCTTTCCTTCCCGGAGCCATCGGGCACAATGTCGTAGAGCTTACCCACAGCTTCGTGCGTCGCGGGCATGACATAGTAGAACCTGTCCTTGAAATTCCTAATTGAATCCGAGTACGCCTTGAACAGCTTCCTCGGTTGTTTGAAAGAGACCCAACTATGTCACCCGTGGTCTGTTGAACGTTGGAGGTGGAAGACGCGGAAGAAGAGCGTGAGAGTGGCCCCGATCTTGAGATAGTCGCACACGATCTCAAAGGCCCGCAAAAAGGCAAGCGCGTTAGGGTGCAGTTGGGACGGCGCCAGATGCAGACGGTTGAAAACCCCCAACTGAAAGCTGTTGAAGGGGAGACGAATACCGACCTCTTTGAAGGCAAACTCGTACATAGGGAATCTCAACCCATGATAGTTCGAACATATGTGGTGGTGGACCCTAGGTTGAAAAACCGTCCACTTTGCCTCCTCGCCCTCAGGGACGTCCTCGACCAAAACGAACGCGTCCGTATCGTCGGCAGCAAAACGCGACTGTATACGCAGGGGCTCCTCCCCGGCCCAGTCAGCGGCCGGACGCACGAGCTCCTCCCCAGGGATCTGAGCGGGCCCGTCCACGTCGGGTTCGGTATCTATCTGGAGAATCCTCGGAACTCTCACGACCATCTTTTTTACCTGAAAAACAGAGGAAATAGGTGAATTCGTTGGCCGCGACCAAATCCACCCTTCCACCGCCGATCAAGTGAAAGGGCAGCGAGAGCTAAGAAAAGGCTCGGGGACACGGTGAACTTCCCCTCCCTTCTTTGGGTCTCTAACCCCTCTGTATCGTGTCCTCGAGACATTCATCACATGTCCTCGAGGTATTCATCGAGTCCTCCCGGTATTCATCGGGACCTCGGGATACTCATCCCAAACCTCTGACAATCCTACCAGAACCCTAGAAACGTCCCGACGTTCCCAACCAGAACTCAAAGGACTGCCGGGAACTTCATCAGCTCACCGGAAAACCACAAACGAAAAGTAAAACGGAAAAGAGAGGGGTCAGAAGCTTACTTGGAACGGCAGTGGAAACTTCACCGGAGCGGAAGATACGACGGCGTACGGCGGCGAACGACGGCAGAGCAGCTAGGAGACAGAGAAGAGAGGAGCGAAAAAGATGGGAACGTGCAATTGGCATGAACTTAACCCCTTTTATAAGCTCCTCACGAGACTCGAGGGTTTCCTAGACAATCGATTACGCTACCCTAGCATAACCACCCTAGGCCCTGATGAAGGGTGACACGTGGCACACGCTTCCCCAGGTGCGTCTTTTTATTCCCCAACACGCCCTTTCGTTCACCTCGGTCCAGACTCCTCGTGTCAACGCGGCGCCGCCCATCTACGGCCGGTCTAGCACGAGCAGGTCTATTCATCTCTGCCCGGTTTACCAACCGTTCCTCGTTTAGTCCCTTCCCCGACTGGGCAAGTCCTCGACATAGCCGGCCCTTAAGTCATTACTCCGACACCTCGGAGCAACGACTTGGGGGGCTCCTGTTCTGGACTGGGTCGGGGTCTGCCCCTCAATCGAGCAGGCCCAACCCATGCGTCCTGGGGGCGGCCCAACAAAGGCCCCTTGTCACAACCAACGTCGAGCACAGACCACTCCAACAGTGTCGAGCACACACCACACCGCGACGGTGTTCGGGCACACGCGGCACAGAACGTCGGGCAGAGGTACTAAGTCCCTCCGAGCTCGACCCTCCTCGACACTCAGGTGCTCCTTCCCGCGAGGAGCCATCTCCTTCTGCACACAAGAGTCATCCCCGCAAGGACACGTCTCTCCCCAATACGCAAGGGTATTCCCCGCGAAGACACGTTCTCACGTAACCGCCCACTCCCGATGGAATCGGTCTGCCCTAGTTCCGGAGATCTAGGAGCGGTTACCCCAGGGCGAAGACCACGTGCTGGTCCTCACTACGCCACGTAAGCCCTAGCAGTTGCTTGGATTGGGCCTTGCAATCCAGCCTAGTGCAAGTAACTGTTGGCCCCGCGCTGGGGGCTCTCTATAAATACCCTCTCACTTGTGAGGGTTAGGTTACACACACACACTTTCTTACTCATCTCTGTACTTGCTTTTTCTCTGACAGTTACCTTACTTGAGCGTCGGAGTGCCTTGCAGGTACACACCCCGCCGTCTCTCAACTGCACCGGAGCTAAAGTTCAACAGACGCCGCTGGCCACCGATACTGTCTGATCCAGGTACGATCAATTATGTTATATGTTTATTAAATATTTAATTAAAACTAAAACAAAATATTTAAGTTTATGTTAAGGCATTTTTATATAAGTTTATAAAAAACAAAATATGTTAGATTAATTATGTTATATGTTATATTATATGTTATGTTATATGTTATGTATTATGTGTTATATTATATGTTATGTTATATGTTATGTATTATGTGTTATATTATATGTTATGTTATATTATATGTTTACGAATTATATGTATTAAATGTTATGTTATATGTTTGTTAAATGTTTAGTTAAAAGAAAAACAAAATATTTATGTTTATTTTAAAAAAATTATTATTTAAGTTTATTAAAAACAAAATAGTATGAAATTTATTTGTAGTTATATATATTAAGAACAAATAAAAAATAGTAGAAAATTTGTTTGTATTTAAAGTAGTTTCTAGTTAATATAAGTTTATGTTAAAAAATAATATTAAAATCACATATGTAATTAAAAAGGCAATGATTGTATAAATGTGTAGTATGGAATATTATCGATACTATCGTAGTTGAATGTACGATAGGTTGTATCCAGGAAGACGTGAACTTAAATCAGATTTTGAGGAACGAGTTAAAGGGTTTATCACGTGTGCATTTTCTCAGGAAAGTTGTCGAAGCAAATGAAGAGTTAGATGTCCTTGTCTTAAATGTGAATGCAGACCTATAATTAGTGACCTAGAAGAAATAGAACGTCATTTGAAGAGAAGGGGTTTCGTTGAAAATTATTGGGTTTGGATATATAATGGAGAAGAACTGTCGAGTAGCGTACCAGAGACCAGTAATATGCATGCTTCAAGTAGTCGATCACCGATGGAATATGGGAAAACTTTAATCTGATCGGTGAGACGGTGGGTGATGCTTTTGGTGTAAACGTGACCTATGACGAACCTGAAGATTTTGATGGGGAAGAGTTGCCGAATGAGGAAGCCCAAAGATTTTATCAGTTGTTGAATGAGATAAATACGCCGTTGTTTGAGGGGTTGTCGGGCTCAAAGTTATCAATTTGTGTGAGATTATTGGCCGCCAAGTCAAATTGGAATGTTCTTGATCAGTGTTTGGAATTCTTCGCAAAAATTATGCTCGATGCGACTCCTATGAAATACAACTTGCCTACAAGTTTTGATGATGCAAAGAGGTTGGTGTTGAAGTTGGGTTTAGAAGTAAGAAAGATTGATTATTGCATTAGTGGTTGCATGTTATTTTATGACAATGAGTTTGGTACTAATGATGGAGAGTTGGAGTAATGTAAGTTTTTTAAGAGTCTAAGATATAAAGTTCGCAGTAAAACCATTGATCATAAGCAAAAAAGTGTAGCAGTGAAGTCCATGTTTTATCTTTTGATAATACCAAGGTTAAAAAGAATGTTTGCTTCAATGCACATTTCAAGTCA
Organism: Lathyrus tuberosus; assembly: GCA_022829125.1. NCBI lineage: Eukaryota > Viridiplantae > Streptophyta > Magnoliopsida > Fabales > Fabaceae > Lathyrus > Lathyrus tuberosus. Next base: position 2,937,823 of record JALAZF010000446.1, read on the forward strand.
AATGACATGGCATCATACAAGCAAAACAAGTTCAAGAACTATGCGGCATCCATCTGATGGCGAGGCATATAAGCACTTTGATCACATACATACTGATTTTGCCGCAGAACATAGAAATATGAGGCTTGGATTATGCTCTGATGGTTTTACTCCATTTGTCCAAGCGTCGGGAAGCAGATATTCTTGTCGGCCAGTTATTGTAACCCCTTACAACCTCCCTCCTGAGATGTGCATGGCAAAACCATACATGTTTTTGACTTGCCTCATTCCATGACCGTCGAGTCCAAAAGCTAGAATCGATGTGTACTTACAATCTTTAATTGATGATTTGAATAGGTTGTGGATTGGACAATGGACTTATGATATATCAAGTAAACAAAAGTTTACTATGTGAGTTGCCTTGATCTAGACTAATAACGAATTTCCAGCATATGACATGTTGTTTGGATGGGGTACGCATGGCAAAATGGAATGTCCGCATGGCATGAGGAACACCAAGGCGTTTACGTTGGAAAAGGGAGGTGGGGGAGTCTGTTGTTTGACTGTCACCGTAGATTCCTACCAAGAAATCATCCTTATAGAAGAAACAAGATTGATTTCAAAAAAGACGAACGAGCAACAGATTTGCCTCTGCCTCGATTATCACTAGGTGAAGTATGGAACCAAGTTTGTGAACTAACAAAATTCACAGATATTGGTAAAGCATGTAGAATTCAAAGATACGAATCACACACAATTGGACAAAAAAGTATATTTGAAACCTTCCATCATGAAAAGATAATTTATTGCGCCATAATTAGGGGTGGGAATAGGTCAGACCAACTAACAAGGGTCTACGGTCTAACCTACATAGGCTCAGGCCAGACCAGGTTTTTTCTTAAAAAGAAAAGACATAGGCTTTTTTATAAGTCTATTTAGCTAAAGACAGACTGTAAGAAAAGCCTTTTAAGCCTTTCAGGCTGACCTATTTAAGAAAAAATCAATAAATTTATTATTATTATATTCTATTTTGTACTTTTAATTAAAATACGAAAATAAAACTTAGTTATCTTGAAGAACTTATGAAAATAAGTTGAACAAACATTATAAACAATGTCATAAGTTATTGTCATAAGTTTTTCTCATAAGTTCTCTTCAACAAATAGTATCACCAAACTTATGCTAATAAGAAAACTTGAACGAGACAATGAAAACAAACATTTAAACTCATTGATCTTTTAACTTGTTAGTCTATTTAACATTAGTTGAATTTCTTATTTACAGATGTTCAAATGAAATAGGCTACTAGGTCAATCAGACATTCGAAAATGTCAGACTTAAACCTAAAAATAAGCCTATGATAAACTACATGTCAGACTTAAGCTTTAAATTTTTTAGCATGTCAGACTCAGGCTTAACTCAGCCTACCCCTAGCCATAATCTTAATGTTATACAAATAATTTTTTCTTTTTCAATACGAATTTCTTATGTAGTTTTTTAATATGCTGAAGTACAACATTATCCATAAACTAAATCAACTTACTATTTATAGGTTTGACTTTCTACAAAAAGAAATGTTGGATCAAATCAAATTTACTCTTTTACATTGGTTAAATTATTGTGTCTTTTTTAAAATAACCGAACAAAATCAATCGTTAGACAACAACGGTTTTGTCTTTAAAAAACATCACAGTTTTGTAGAAGGAAAAAAAACGTCATTTCTAAAATAGGAAATGACGATAAGGCCCATGTTTGACCAAAAGAACCCTAACTTAGAGTGAGAATACCCACTCTACCCCCTCTCTCTCTCTCTCCTCCGTTTCTGGTTTCTGCCATTGGATCTCACTCACTCTCTCTCTCTCTCTCTCTCTCTCTCTCTCAACACCTTCTTCTTCCTCCTCTCGCATTTTCAGGTAACAAACTCCCTCTCTTTTTTGTATTGCACTCCACTCATTTTTGTTTAACCCAAATTTCTTATATTATTCATTTACTATTTATTGTTTTCTAGATTTATATGTAATTACTGGAATATTATTTTTTTGTTTTCTTAATATTCATCTACTAAGTTATACTCAACAAAATTGATGAACCTTTTTGGGGTTTAGGGTTCTTACTAAAGTCTATTTTTGTTTATAATTAGAAAGGATTAGAGTGTTAATCATGGTTCAGATTGAATGTGATGCTGTTCTGTACATGATAGAGAAAATGGTGCTGTTACTAATTTATTACAGGTTTGAGTTGTTGACTATTACTGCATACAAGTTAAAACCTTGAAACAGTTAACTCTATGGAGGACCACAATTTTGTTGTTGGTCAAGAATTCCCTGATGTGAAGACTTTTCGGAATGCTATTAAAGAAGCTGCTATTGCGCAACATTTTGAGCTTCGTATTATCAAGAGCGACTTGATTCGATACTTTGCTAAATGTGCCTGTGACGGATGTCCGTGGCGGATTCGTGCTGTTAAGCTCCCCAATGCCCCGACGTTTACTATAAGAAGTCTTGAAGGGACGCATACTTGTGGAAGAAATGCGCTCAATGGGCACCACCAGGCTTCTGTGGATTGGATTGTGAGTTTTATAGAAGAACGGTTACGAGATAACATTAATTATAAGCCGAAAGATATTTTACATGACATTCATAAGCAATATGGGATAACGATACCGTATAAGCAAGCTTGGCGTGCTAAGGAACGGGGCCTTGCGGCAATATATGGCTCTTCTGAAGAAGGGTTTTATCTACTTCCTTCGTATTGTGAAGAAATAAAGAAAACAAATTCGGGAAGTGTTGCGGAGGTGTTTACCACTTGTGCAGATAACCGTTTTCAGAGACTTTTTGTTTCCTTTTATGCATCGATTCATGGTTTTGTTAATGGTTGTTTGCCCGTTGTTGCTCTTGGTGGAATTCAGCTGAAAAGCAAATACCTTAGCACATTCCTTTCCGCAACTTCTTTTGATGCGGATGGTGGGTTGTTTCCACTTGCTTTCGCCGTTGTCGATGTAGAAAACGATGAAAGCTGGACATGGTTCCTGTCTGAGTTGCATAAGGCACTAGAGGTGAATATTGAATGCATGCTTGAGATTATATTTTTATCAGATGGGCATAAGGGTATTGTGGATGCAATAACAAGGAAGTTTCCGAAATCTTCGCATGCATTCTGCATGCGTTACTTAAGCGAAAGCATTGGCAAAGAGTTCAAGAACTCTAGGCTTATCCATCTTCTATGGAAGGCTGCGTATGCTACTACGACTATTGCATTCAAAGAAAAAATGGCGGAAATAGAAGAGCTCTCTCCCGAAGCCGCCAATTGGTTACAGCAATTTCATCCTTCCCAATGGGCTCTAGCATATTTCAAAGGGACAAGATATGGTCATTTGTCCTCCAATATTGAAGAGTTCAATAAATGGATTCTTGAAGCCCGGGAGTTGCCAATTATCCAAGTGATCGAGCAGATTCATAGCAAACTTAAAACTGAGTTTGATGACCGGTGTTTGAAAAGCAGTTCATGGTGTTCTGTACTTGCTCCATCTGCCGAGAGGCGAATGGTCGAAGCCATTAATCATGCATCCACATATCAAGTCCTTAGATCAGACGAGGTAGAGTTTGAGGTTATTTCAGCTGATCGATCTGATATTGTAAATATTGGCAGTCATAGCTGTTCCTGCCGGGATTGGCAGCTATATGGGATACCTTGTTCCCACGCCGTTGCTGCTCTTATCTCATGTCGTAAGGATGTCTACACATATACGGAAAAGTGTTTTACTGCTGCAAGTTACAGGGATACTTATGCAGAGGTGTTACATCCCATCCCTGAAAAAATTGAATGGAGGAAAACAGATGAATCTTCCTTGGATAACGATATCGTAGTTGTGCGACCGCCAAAATTCCGCCGACCTCCAGGGCGACCGGAAAAGAAACGGATTTGTGTGGAGGACAATAATCGCGACAAACATACAGTGCATTGTAGTCGATGTAATCAAACTGGACATTACAAGACTACATGCAAAGCAGAGATAATAAGTAGTATACAACAGTTTTAGTTGTCTGATTTTGTACTATGTAGTAGTTTAACTAAAGATCTAGTCTCTAAAGAACTCATGTTTAGCCACACATGTTTAAGACCATGTAAGATAGTATAAATCACTCTTAAATCAGTTGGTGTTATGAAGAGTGTTTGAAACTTTGAAGCGTAGATTTAGCAAGGTTGAAAACTAATCATACCAAGCAATGCATGTATTGAATATCATTATGTAAATTGGAGAATCTTCAATTTATGTGATTCCTACATTTTGACAGTTATCAATAGAAGCATACAAGACATTAAACATCATCTAAGATGTGTTGCTACATTTTCAGTTTGATACAATAATAAAACTGAAAATGGCACCAGAGTAAACACTGCTATGCAGTCTCAAGAATATAGTATAAATTTTATTCTCTGGAAAATTATTCAAAAGGCATTCAATTGAGATATTCTAAATTTCATCACTTGTATAGCTGCTTGAATCTTCTGCAGGCCTCCAAGACATTTTCTTTGTGACCAAAAGCACTGACCCTGACAAACCCTTCACCGCCCGGTCCAAAACCACTCCCAGGAGTTATAACCACGTGCGTCTTCTCCAGAATCTCACCGAACACATCCCATGAACTTTGGCCTGGGAAGTGGATCCACGCATACGGTGCATTTTTCCCTCCGTACACTTTAAACCCAAGAGAATCAAATGTCTCCATTATTATGTTGGTATTTTCTTTGTAGTATCCAATCACCCCGCGCATAGCCTACATTCAAATGCATCAAGCCTATTATGTAACTTGTTCATTGAAAAACACATAACTTAATCAATATTTAGACCAAAAGAACCAACCTTAAGGCCATCTGGTGAAAGGCATGCAATACCACCAGCCTGTGAAATATTTGATGCACCATTGAAACAAGTATTTACGATACGGCTGAAGTCCTTGGCAACGGGAAATCCATCAGAAAACAGTAATTGTTTTGGAACCACAGTCCAACCCAATCGGACTCCGGTGAACCCAGCATACTTGCTAAATGATGAAGTTTCAATGGCAACCTGCATAAGGCCATAACATGTCATTCACATTCGTATTTGAAGCAATTCACCAAGCATCAAAAGCAGGTTGCAAAGTAAATTGAAGTATAATGACACAAACAAACTATACTGACCTCTTTGGCTCCAGGAATTTCAAAGATGGAGCGCGGGTTGTCACCAGACATATACATAGCATATGCTGAATCATGTATTATTATAGACCCATTGTCCTTAGCATACTGAACTAGTTGTGCCAGTTGTTCCCTTGTTGCTGCAGCGCCAGTAGGATTGTTTGGAGAACAGAAAAACATTATATCCGGTCGAGAAATAGAAGATAAATCAGGGAAGAAACCATTTTCCGGATTACACCTCATATATTCAATGTTCGCAAACTTCTGAACATCCTTCTGGTACAAACCAGTCTGGCCCATAATTACACTTGAGTCTACATAAGCCTGCATATAAAATATCAGTTATTTACAGAGAAGCTACAAGAAACAAAAGGCTATTTAAGCATTCAAGCAAATGATGAAAAGATAATTATAAACAAGGGCATAGATATGAACTACCGGGTATGATGGATCCTGCACAGCCATTTTCACATTTGAACCAAAGACAATCTGCCACCAAATGAAAAAAAAAAAGTTAGTTACATTACTCAACTATAAGTAGAATAGGTGACTTAAGTAGAACACAATCTATTTTTAAATAATTACAATAATGAACCTGGAGACGAGATATATCGCACTTTGCTCCATCTGAGACAAATATATCATCATCTTCTATGCCAAGATCAGGGTAAAATGTTGAAACAATTGCACTTCTTAGTGGCTGCATAGATTAGAAACGTCTCTTAATCTTCCAAGCATCATTAACTTATGTAAAAAGATGGCAGCAAAAAGCTTACAAAATGCATGCTTAGAATATAAGATATTGATATGACATACCTTTTCACCTTGTCCAGCTCCATAACCACTGTATCCTTCCAAGGTTGACAAAGCAAGTGATTTCTGAATAATTGAAAGAAAAAAAAAACATTTTCAAATTCCCGGTTAACAAAAGATGGAGCATTACATTTTTACTACGAATAAAAGACAAACTTAAACAGCAGCAACTAGACACACAATGTGAGATGACAACATCAGAATAAGGCATCAGAAGCAGTACTAAAACGAAATTCACAGATAAAAAAGAGATACGAAACAGATTATTTTCTACTGTCGAAAGTGCAAACATGGAAAACACATACCTTTGCCAATGCAGAAGCTATGACTTCAGGAATGGGTTCAGTAGTATCACCAATCCCAAGGCTTATTATTTTTGCATCAGGGTACTTGAGCAAGTGTGCAGACTTTCTTCTAGCAACCTATTTTTATGCAATAAAATGGAAAAACAAAACAAGGTCAGTGAAGAGGAAGGAAGATATTAACCAGAAAGACCAAAAGCAGATAGATGAAGCAACATCATATACCTCAGGAAAGAGATAACCAGCTTGAAGTTTACCCAAGTTTTCATTGCGAGAGACACTTGTCTTATAGGCTTCAAAACAAAATAAGGAACCAAAATAATGTAATCTTGTTAAGAAAATTAGATCCATAATTCAATAGAGCAACTAGCATGCTCATTTTCAAGACTAATATCAGCTATAAATGAACCACATGCACCCGAGTTTGTTACGAATTAAAAAAAAAATTGATTTTGATATTCAATAATTTGGAAATTGTTCAGAAAACCATAAGCTATTTTATACTACTAGTTTACCATAATGAAAAGCACTTTTGTTTTGGAAAAATCATGTGCCGAAAAATGATTTTGAATCTGCTCAAAACATAATATTGGTGAATCACAAGTAAAATCATGAATGAAAATATCCAAAATACAAAATAGAAGATTATGACACGTAAAACCATAACGAAAAGCACGTTATTTTGGAAAAATGATCACATGTAAAATCATAAATGTAAATATCCAATTACAAACCAGCGTCATGTTGTTGGGATGTAGCGATGCATTTACAAATGGTGGATCTCTTAGAATGCAAAGATACACGACTTCTGCAAACAAATCAATATACGAAATTGTAAACAGAAAAAAGATGCAATTTTTTTTGCAACAATGGCGTAAAAAAGCATCGATAGAAAGAGCGTTAGGAGAAATGAGAGTACCTGGAATTGAAATTGGATGGAGCTAAGAAAGAAGAGGAAGAAGAAGAGATTGAAAGGGTTATAGACATTTTTGATGGAAAAAGAGGAGGGTGTAATTATAATTACTGAATTGATGTATAATAAACATCTTTCACTTACATTAATCACATCATATAAAGTTAACTACCACCATTATTACATTTTAACCATGATCAATGTTAATATAACAGTTTTTTTCATACCCTTAAGTGTAATTTCTGATCCCTAATTATTTAAGGTATTAGTATTTTTTATTTATTCTAGGGTTAAATAAGGAATAGATCATTGAAAATAACCCAACATTCAAGTTTAGTCTCTAAAAATATTTTTTTCAAGGTTTGGTCCTCCTAAAATTTTCCGTTTCTAATTGTAGTCTCTCCCGTTAGTTTTGACTAACGGTTGATGATTTGGCGTGCCACATGTGAAAATTTGTTGCTTGTTTCTTATGCCACGTCAGAAATAATTTAATTCTTCTATTTCTCCTCCACCTTCCTCCTCACATTCTCTATCATTCCAATTGCAGAATCGCTTAAACACATACATAAAAACATTATTTTCCTAACAATCCTAAGAATAAGATGTGACAAAGTGATATAATTCTGATTTTTGTAGTAAGTGATGAAAGTTGGATTTTGAACTTTGAATCAATCAAAAGATTGATCTTCTCCTTTTTGTAACAATCACTCTTAATGATATTATACAAGTGTTCGACTCAATAATAATGAAACTAATGCAATGAGTATGAAGGTTTAATTGCAGAAGTTTCTGTTTGAAAAGTTTGAAGAACACTCTTGTAAAAATGCAGAATTTTTAAGTGATTGAATGATTGAAAATTATAGCAAAAGGAGGTGAATAGAAAAACTGAACTTATGCTCTTTATATAACCCTAATACACCTCTGCAAATGAGTGTTAAAATATGAAGAGATGCCATGAATCAATGCAAAAAACGTTTGAAAAGAAATCTGAAAAGTTGCAGAATTTTTCACACTGTTTCAGTGTTAATCGGTTAACACTTTGTGTTAATCGGTTAACACCTTTCCAACGTTACAAATTTTTCAAAAATATTCACTGGTTAACCGGTTAACCTATTGTGTTAATCGGTTAACACTGTTAGAAAATGCAGAAAAACAGAATTTTAAAGAAGTAAACGCATGGCATTCTTTTTCAATCATTCTTAAACTCATGATGCATAAATGAGACACTATTGAACACTTGTATAATCATTATTAAGAGATGAAATGCTATACCTTTGATCAATCAAGATAATCTTCAATTCTTGAATAATATTTGAAACTTTGAACTTCTTGAATGAAGACATTTGATCCACTTCCTTTTTTAGCATGATTAAAGTTCAAGTAGTATTTGTTGTCTTCATCAAAATCACTTGAAAAGATTGAAATTACATTGAAATTACATTCTCCCCCTTTTTGATGATGACAACCAAATCTGAAAGATGCTTTCATGATGTTTCTCTAAAGATAAAAAAAAACTCCCCCTTTGATGATGCTCCCCCTCAATTCATGAGTATCAAAAGAGTTTTGAAATCTGCACATTTTGTTAGAGAAACCAAGTACTAATACACAATTTTTACCTATGAGATTTTACCTCAAGATTGACTTCATCAAAACATTCATCCTTGGTGAACATGATCTTGAAGCCTTTGTCACAAAGTTGGCTTTTAGAAGATATTCCTTTAGTCCTTTAACATAAAGTACATCTTCAATGAATAAGTGCTCCAACTTTGCCAATGCCAAGAATTCTTTCTTTTAAGGTATTCCCCATATGAAATAACCCTTGGACTATAAGCACTAGATTTGAAAGTTAGTTTATGTCTCCCACCAAAAGCTTAGAGCCACCACTTATCAAAACAACATAGTTTTAAAGTGGTCCTCAAGCAAACCTACAAAATAAATTAAGTTTGATTTGGTACCCAATGTGCTTTGGGTCCATCAAAGTTAGTACCTTTCTTTACCCACACATAATGCCCACTTGCAACACTAAAGTTTCTTACATAGCAAGCATTAGGTGTATGACCAACAATACCACAATAAAAACAAGTAGGTTCAAAGTTGCTCTTATATCTTGGAACATAAGATTTCTTTTTAGGAAATCTTTTCTTTTTAGGATTAGGATGCACATTCCTAGGTTTGTTCACTTTCTCTTTGGAAGTTTGATCCTTAGCCTTAACAAATATAGTTTTACTTGAACTTGGTTTAGAAAACTTTGAATAACCAAGTCCACTTTTATCATTTGAATATCTTTGTTGACTAAAGACTTCTTCCAATCCAATTTGTCCTTTCTCATACCTTTCAAGTACTTTTTTTAATTGGACAATTTGAAAAGAGAGTGATTCACAATTTTTACATACAAAATTCTGTTTTTCACTAATCATCTTTTGTTTCTCATTTTCGATCTCTTTTTCTAATGAAACATTTTTTTCTTCTAAAGTTGAAATTTGTTTCTTTTGAGATGATATAGTTTTATACAGAATTTTACATTCATTTAACAATTCATTTATGGCACCTTGTGCATCACTATCAAAAGAATTATTACTAACCTCATCTTCTTCATCATCGGAGTGGTGTGATGCTATCAATGCAAGATTTACATGTTCTTCATCTGAAGATGGACTTATTTCGTTGTCTACATATGTTTTCCTTTCCTTTTTATGATTCTTTTTCTTGAATTTATTTTTCTTTTGAATTGTAGGACATTCACTTTTAACATGTCCTCTTTCTCCACATTCAAAGCATTTAATCTTTCTCGTTGGTGCTTCCCCTTTAGTGATCTCCTTTTTCCTTTCTTTTCTTAGAAACTTTTCAAACTTTTTGATAAGATCATCATTTTCATCACTATTGGACTCATCCTCTTGATTGCTATCATAATTTTTTACTTTTGTCTTTAAGGCAAGGTCTTTTGAATCTTTTACTTGTATTTCATGCTTCTCCAATCTTTCAAGTTCTAACTCATGCTCTTGAAGTTTACCAAATAGAGATGCGGAAGTCATCGTAGAGAGGCTTTTCTTTTCCGATATTGCCGTTACTTTTGGTTTCCATTCTCTAGTCAATGATCTTAGAATTTTGAGATTTAATTCATCATTTGAGAATGTTTTACCAAGTGCCATTAAGTGGTTAGTCAAATGAACAAATCTCTTCTGTAATGCAACAATGGATTCTCTGGGCTGCATTCGGAACATTTCATATTCTTGACTTAAAGTGTTTAGTCTGGATCTTTTTACTTCAGTCGTACCTTCATGTGTTTCTACCAACGTATCCCATATTTCTTTAGCCGATTTACATTGACAAACATGAAAGAACTCATCCATACTTAATGCACTCTGAAGAATATTGACAGCTTTCTTTTCATTCAAGATTCTTTTCTTGTCATCTTCATCATATGTATTTTTTAAATTTGGAGTACCAACACCATTGACCACATTAACCGGATTATGCGGACCATTCTCAATGGCTTCACATATACCTTCTCCTTGTGCTTCAAGATGTGCCTTCATGCGGATTTTCCAAAAGTCAAAATACTCTCCAGAGAAAAGTGGAGGCTTGTTACTACTTCCACCGTCTTTGAATACCGGGTTTATGCTTGCGGAAGCCATGCTGGATCTTGTCGGAATAGGTTACCTAACCTGCTCTGATGCCAATTGTAAGTTATATATGAGCCTAAGAGGGGGTGAATTAGGCTCTTAGACAATTATCCGGATTTTTGACGGTTTTTGAATTTTACTTGCCTAAAAGTTTCTAAGTGAGGAAAGCGGTAAATGCGGAAAGTAAAGAACACCAAGACGTATAGTGGCTCCCCTCACAGGTCGAGAGTACTCCACTCCACTTTCAACATGAAAGAGATTTTACTATAGTTTTGGACAAGACAAGACTCTTCCTAGTCTTTCTATACAAGTCACTAACTATCAACCACCAAGAACACCCTCTTGGATTTTTACAAGTTTAAAGTCCAACCGAGAATCAACCTCTCACAAATGGACCTCTTGTATCCACAATCCGGATAACAAGGATTACACTTCACAACTTTATTCCTAACAATCCTAAGAATAAGATGTGACAAAGTGATATAATTCTGATTTTTGTAGTAAGTGATGAAAGTTGCATTTTGAACTTTGAATCAATCAAAAGATTGATCTTCTCCTTTTTGTAACAATCACTCTTAATGATATTATACAAGTGTTCGACTCAATAATAATGAAACTAATGCAATGAGTATGAAGGTTTAATTGCAGAAGTTTCTGTTTGAAAAGTTTGAAGAACACTCTTGTAAAAATGCAGAATTTTTAAGTGATTGAATGATTGAAAATTTTAGCAAAAGGAGGTGAATAGAAAAACTGAACTTATGCTCTTTATATAACCCTAATACACCTCTACAAATGAGTGTTAAAATATGAAGAGATGCCATGAATCAATGAAAAAAAACATTTGAAAAGAAATCTGAAAAGTTGCAGAATTGTTCACACTGTTTCAATGTTAATCGGTTAACACTTTGTGTTAATCGGTTAACACCTTTCCAACGTTACAAATTTTTCAAAAATATTCACTGGTTAACCGGTTAACCTATTGTGTTAATCGGTTAACACTGTTAGAAAATGCAGAAAAACAGAATTTTAAAGAAGTAAACGCATGGCATTCTTTTTCAATCATTCTTAAACTTATGATGCATAAGTGAGACATTATTGAACACTTGTATAATCATTATTAAGAGATGAAATGTTATACCTTTGATCAATCAAGATAATCTTCAATTCTTGAATAATATTTGAAACTTTGAACTTCTTGAATGAAGACATTTGATCCACTTCCTTTTTTAGCATGATTAAAGTTCAAGTAGTATTTGTTGTCTTCATCAAAATCACTTGAAAAGATTGAAATTACATTGAAATTACACCTTGCACTTGGTTCTTTGAGCTCAAATGTCCTAAGCTCCTGAAATTCAAATGCCCTAACCTTTTATGCCACATGTCACTTTCTTCTTTAGCATATGTTGTGCTGAGACACTGTGTTTTTGCAGCTTTAACACTCACATTGAATGTTCTATTTCTCTCCAATGTAGATTGCATGATCAACTTCTTGTTGCTGCCATAAAGATTTAGTAGGTTGTTTCCCATAGTCACTGAGTATCCTTTCTCCAGCAATTGACCTACACTTTTCAAGTTACTTTTTATGCTAGGAACATACCACACATCTTTGATCAACACAGTTTAGTCATCCGTCATTTTTACTAGGATAATCCTCATTCCCTCAGCAACTAGATATTCATCATCAGCACACCTAATTTTGGTTTTCCTGTCTGAGTCAAAATTGACCAGCCATTGTCTGTTTCCAGTTATATGGTTGGAACAACTTGTGTCCATGTACCACCAATCTACCATTGCTTCAACATCATTTTTTATCACCATCAGCAACATAGGTTCTTCATTTGAATCACCTATAGCTATGTTGGCCTCTTCATTCTTGTTTTCCTTGTTTGACAAACATTCAACAACAAAGTGACCAAATTATTGTAATTATAGCATTAGACCTTTCTCGCATCGAACTTCTCATTTTCCTTCTAAACACTTTTATGTCTCTTCTCACCTTGATTGGAGAATTATGACTTCTAGACACCACCATCATTCATTTACGTGATTTCCAATCATGATTGTTTCTTGTTCTTTCACTTGAGATTATCATTGTTGCTCTTCTTAACAAAAAGAGCTTTAAGAGTCTGTTTTGTTTCCCTTTCAAAGTTTCTTTTAGTTAGACACAGTTCTTGTGTTTCTAAACTACTTTTACCTCTTTAATTCTCATGGTGCTAGTGTCTTTCGAGTGTTTTATGACTACCACAATATAATCAAACTAAGGAGTAAGTGATCTTAGTACCTTTTCAATGATTACTTGTTCACAAAACGTTTCTCCACAAGACTTTATCTCACTCGTCACCACAATTACTCTTGAGATGTAATCAAATACCTTTTCATTGTTCTTCATGATGAAACTCTCGTATTGTTTGCGTAGGGATTGCAACTTTACTTTCTTTACTGATGCTTCACCATCATAGCGTCGCACAAGCGTATCCCACGCCGTCTTCGCCGTTGTTGAATCAAAAATCTTCTCAAACACTTTTGTGTCTACACATTGGTGAATGTAGAACAATGTTTTCTGATCCTTCTTTCTCGATTCACGTTGCACATTTCTTTGCGCTTCTGTTAGATTTTTTACAACGGGCGTGTAGCCATCATTGACAAGCTCAAGCACATTTTAAGCGTCAAACAACACACGCATTTTATCGACCACTAATTCAAATTTTTTCCGTCGAATACTAGGAGCTTTGTATTCAGGCTATCGTTTCCGACGTTCATCTTCGTTCTTGTGCAAATCACTCAATTCTCACCAACACTTGTGTTTTCCCTAACCCTGAGAATCAAGATTATGATTCTCTTCGATTTCGATCTTCAATTCAGTGTGAATATGAGGAACGAAATCAGGCATACACCTCACGTACACTCGTGTTTCTGTTTTAATCAAAATTGGAGCTTTGAATACCAATTTGTTGGAGTTCAAATGATGAACGCCATTATTGCACGAGAGCTGAATTGATTATGCAGAGAAAGCGAGATACAAGAAAATGAATGTAAAAATAATTTTATTGATAACTCTCTCTAACTGAATTGCAAGGTTTAGATTATCGTTAGTAAAACATTAACTATATTAACGAAAACCAAATACATCTTAAATGAAATGCCAAATGGAAACACAAGTGAAATACAAAGTAAATGATAATTTTTAAATTTGAATTACATTTAACAATAAACCCTTTATTGGATGGAAAATTTCATAAACTGATATAGAAATCATTCAGATCAACAAATTTTTTATGGAAGACCTGAAAATCAAGGCCAATAATTTGAAAAAGAATGGGTTTATTGGTAGTTTGATTTCCTATCTTGAAAACATTAGGGAGAAAGCTGGGTTTTTAATTGAGATTGGTGATTCCTAAACTCGAAGATGTTATAAAAAGTCTTGGTTTTGTGCTTGATGATTGGCGTTACATCCACAGTTTCATCAGGAGTTGAGATCAATTGAAGGATTGGTTAATTGTTTGATAGCTGAAGTTAAAATGTGTAACATGGTGACTGTTGTAACCAAAAAACTAAAGATTGATGTAACATGATGAAGTAAGTCTCTTCCAAAGGTTTATTATTGCGTTGGAATAGGTTAGTGTTTTTGTTAAGTAAGTACTTTTAGTTATGGCTTTAACCTGCTTGGTGAGATAAATATGTTTAAATCCAAAAGAAAATATAAATTGATGTTAGCCATATTAGTTATGGCTTGGCTCACACGATGCGAACTTCCGTATTGTAACAGCTTGATGAAATAGAAATACTCTAAAGCTATATAAAGTATTGTTGATGAAATAGAAATACTCCAAAGCCATGTTAAGTATTGATATACTATTTTGTTGGGTAAACAAGAGTATCTCTATTAAGTAACTTATTATCGTTTTTGGGATTTAAATCTATTCAAATATATAAGGAAAGAGAATTTCATATTGCACCCTAGATATTTTTAATATACTCTGTGAATTTTCACACATGTCTCATAATTTCGGAGATACATCTCCGGACGCACCTTATTATACACTCAACAAAGATCATTCTGAGCTACTCCATTTTTTTTTTGTTATTTTTATTCTGGAGATGCATCTCCAAAATAATTTCGTAGTTACATCTTTGGAGGCACACCAGAAACAGATTCAACAGAAACGTAACTTTCCAAAATGAAATTGACATTCATAACATAAAATGATCATTACAATGATGATGTCAATAGAAAATTCAATATTTACATTTCAATATCCCGGTGGACACTTGCACATCTTCAAAATATCTTCGAACGATCTTTGTAGCATCGCTTCCAACTCGAGCGGAACTTTCTCTTTGAAAACGAAAAACGTATCCTATATAGCCCTAACATCCGCTTGCCTCTTGAGCTCAAATTTGGTGAACTAAATTTTTCCTCCGTTGTCAATCGAAGGTGAACAGTACTCGAGCTTTACAATCTTTCGATTGTCTCTGTAAGAAAGGAGATGGTGGATTTTGTCTTTGATATCTTCGAGGGAGGTGAAGTCGTTGAGCTTGAACGTTCGGCCGAGTGTAGAGCTGGAGAAGGACACATTTGCGACATACCAATAGATGTTTATTTGTGACATTCGAGACATTTTGAGTTTGTGTGAAATATAACATTAGAGTACCTAAATTCATAGAATCCATATATCAATTTGTACTACTCCTTAACTGACATATTGATTCCGGAGATATATCTCCGGAATGAAACCCTATTATCTTGTTCCGGAAACGCATCTCCGGAACTTGTCCTGAAGCAGTTTCAATATAAAACCATATAAAAGAACCTTACTTTTCCATTGACAAGATAACACATGTTAATATGGGGAAGATGAAAAATGCATGAAGAAAAAATATGAACAAAAGGTTAGTATATAACATTTCATTTATATTGAGACACAATTACAAACAATTATTTGTCTGGTTAAACAAGAAATCAAAACGAATCAAAACTGTTCTGGACTGGACCAATGGCTAGAATTGGCCCAATCCGCTTCTGCTCCAGAGCGGCCCAAATTGCCTAAGTCCAATCCAAGGAGGGGGGGAAGTGACCTTTCTGCCCCTCCAACCGGGCAAGGAACACAACGTTCCTCCCCAGAATTACTGCCCGTTACGCACGACTTAGCTGCTCCCCGAACAGACATGGGCAGGTGCCCAGAACCACGCCTATGCTCGACCCAACGGCTAGTTTTGGGCACACTGCCCGACATAACGGCTAGTTTGGGTAGTTACCTATTCTTTGGGGAAAACGGTTATTTCGCCCCAAAAATAGAACCGTTGGCCACGCGCTGGGGCTCTATATAAACCCTCTCACTTGAGAGGGTCAGGTATTCAATATTGACCCTAAGAATTCACTCTTGTACTTGCCCCTTTTTCTCTGACCTTCACTTGAGCGTCGGAGTGCCTTGCAGGTACACCCCCTCCTCTCCTCATCAACATTCCGAACACCTCGCCCATCTGACGACCATCATACGTCCGAGCACCTTGCCATCTGACGACCAGCTTACGTGGACCCGTTTGAATACGCAGGATCAGTGGCGCCGTCTGTGGGAACTCCTTGTTCTCCCCTTCTTTCTTTCCTCCTCGGAAACTAAAAGATCAAAACATACTTTCTTTGATCCGCCCACATATGGCCGCTCAGAACTCCGCAAAAGGTGCTGACGTTACGGTTCTCGTTTCCGTTAACAAGATGGACGTCGACGGCAGATCTCTGTTACTTTCTGACCCCCGTTTCCTCCGAGACGGGGCTGCTGCGTCTCCAACTCCTCCTCCCACCGAGCAAGGAGGCAAGCAGCCACCGTCGGGTGAACGACCAATTCCTGGCCCTCCCAGCGCCGACCTGGCCGTTGCAGCTCTTTTGGAAGCTGTCAACAGCACAAACCTCCTCATCTTGCAGCAAGGAGAAAGAATAGGAGCTCTCGAGGAAGCATCTCTTCCAAGATCCTCTCCTCCCAAGAGTAAGCACCAAAAATCAAGAAGCCCGCCACCTAGACGTGGGGAAGACCATAGATCGAGGCATGAGCCTGAATCACAACACATTCGCAAGCGCGACCAGATCTCCCCGCGAGATCGATCATCGCCAAGACACAAGAGAACGAGGCAGGATAGGCATTCTCCACCGGTCAGACCTTGTGACCGACAACGGTCACCATCAACTCCGAGTTCGGACAGCGACGACGAGCCCCGCTGCCCGTTGTCCCGCAGGATCTTGGCCACCCGTCTCCCTAAAGGACTAGAGAAGCCTCCATCTCTAGGGACTTACGATGGAACCACTGATCCAGACGAGCACATAGAAAACATAGATGCTCTTTTAGACTACAGGGGGTACGAGGAGCCATCAAATACCGCATGTTCCCGACCATGCTCCGGAAGGGAGCAATGACATGGTACAAGCAGCTGCCAGAAGAATCCATTACATCCTGGAGGCAGTTGGGGAGGATTTTCTCCCGTCACTTTACTGCATCGCGACGCCATCCAAAGACCGAGGCGTCCCTCGGAGCTGTCGTACAGGGAAGAGATGAGCCTCTTCGGGCTTACATTGAACGGTTCAACAAGGAGGTCGTCCAAGTACCAACGGCCGACGACATGAAGAAATTCCTGCTCGAGCATGGATTATGTCCTGGCTCAGACTTCACAAAAGCCATCGGCCTCGATCCACCGAGGAACCTTAACGCCCTTCTCCTCTAAGCCCAGTCGCATATACAATACGAGGAGAAGGTTGTTGCACACTCTGTCCAGGCCTCTCGACACCAAGAAGGTGCCCACTCATCCAGAGCTTAAGAGCCCTCGACATCCCGTTGTTGCACCCCAAAATTTGCTCTCCTACCTTTAGTACTAACTGGCTTATGTTTCACTTCATTTTTGCATTATCATGTGTGCATATCATTGGTTCTTAGCATGGGGTCAAGGTGCTTGAGGCAGCTCAAGAGGAGAAGATGTTCTTCAAAGAGTCAAGCAAGAGTCCTTGTATTGTGGATCACTCTCTCCTAACCAGTGCAAAAATTAGGGTTTTGAGGTTCTTGGGTTTATTGCTCCAATGGGCAAGCTTCTTGGGTTTTTATCATCACCAAATGGCATATCTTATCTTTGTTGGAGAGGATACACATCATATTCAGAGGAATTTGAATTTGGAGACTGTGTTATTTCCTCCTAGACTGAGGACACCAAGATTAGGGTTTGGTATAAAGTCAGTTTATTTCTGATTTTTTGGGCAAGACTTGATCCCATGGTATTCCTTGGGTCCCTAAGTGTCTAGGAATGGAAGATTGTCCATCAGTTTGGTTCATGAGAAGTTCAATTGGCCAATGGATTGGGAATCAGGAGAATTTGGGAAAAGTCAGCAGTGAGAGGGGAAGTCAACTGTGAAATTTTGAGGTTCTCTTCAAAGTTTTCAAGGTCTCACATCCTCATATGGTCTTCAAGGGTAAATTTTCATACCATTTATCAAGAATCAAGGGTTGGTACAAAAGTTACTAAATATGGAAATGACCTATAATTTGAAAGCTTCCTTTTTGGGCAAGTTCTTACATTACATTCAACTTGAATTTTCATCATCAAAAAAGCTTCAAATGAATTTTCCTCCAACATGAAAGTTGAAGATCTTTTTCTCCCCTTTCCAAAAAGTACTAGATGGTCTCCATATCATTTGTGAAACTCAAGTTATGACCAAAAGAAGGCAAAGTGGTTTTTAGGGTTCTATTTTCACAAACTTTTGCATTTTGGGACATAGTGACTTATAATTGATTCCATTGCTTCATGTCACATTCTAACATCAAAGAACATTCCTTAAGGATCATTTTGGGCCTTTGACTCAAGTGGATCCATGGTTTATTCTTCACTTATTTCCCATTATTCAAAGTTGCAAGAGGCATCAAAACTTATGAATCAAAATGTTTCAAGGCCCAATTTCAATTCAGGTGTGATTAGCAATTGAAACTTAAGTGATCCATCATGAAATATTTGGGTGTAAATGCATGGAAGAGGGTGTATCTCACATAATGCAATTTTCTAAAATCATCCAAAACTCATTAAACAAAGAATTACCAAGGCCCAAATGTTGATCAGTGGATTAACCTAGCCTATTTAAGCTAACTCATGCTAGGGTTAGAGATACATACACGTGATTTGGAGGAGAAAAAAAGCTTGAACCCTAAAACTTGAATCATTCGTATCTCTCAAGCAAGAAGAGCTTTTCCAAAAGTTCTTCCACAAACTTCATCCTTGGCATCTGTAGAGCACAAATCGTCCATCACTTGAAGCTAATAGGAAGGGATACAGTCTGCGTAATCTCAGGTTAGTGCAATTTGCATGCTCCTAAAACTCCTCTTTTTGATGCGCATAATAATCTGTGATTGTGGCTGATCATTCTGGTATATTTTATTTTGTGTTTGGACGCACGTATGGATTGTATGATGAGTTTAAAGTTTTTGAACCCTAACTTTTTTTATTCGAATCTCCTTATGCATTGGTTATTTGTGATTTTTGATTGGATATTTGAGATCCTCACGAAATTCTGGTCAGGTAGGTGTATTCGTGTGCGTGTTCTGGGTTGTTTTTCATTGCAGGTGGCTGGAACCCTAGCTCCGGCGACTGGTAAGGGTTCCGGCGCGGTGCGGGTGCTGGAGGTAGGAGATGAAGTCTCCACCGTTGATTTGTTTGATCCCACGGCCATCATGCTGCCACGCGTTCTAATTTTTGTTTTTATTTTATTTAATTGCATGTTTATTACCCCACGTTAATTATTGTGCATCCTCAGATCATATTCTATCATCAGGCCTACCTTCTTATTAGGTTGACTAATCTGAGACGTTGGTTAGATCAGACGGTTAGATGCTTGCCAACAAATTAAAATACCATGTGCCTTACCACGTGCAATTATTTTATTTTATTTATTTTCGGGGTAATTGTATGTGTGCGCGTTTATATTGATTATGGTGTGTTTTTTAATCTGGGCCATAGATTTTGATGACTTTGAGATTGTGTTGACTAAATGGTAAGCGCAGGATTGATCCTAAGGTGAGTAGGAGGTCAACGTGGTGGACTGCAGCACATGTGAATGTTGTTTTGTTTTATTTTAATTTCTAATGGGTTTTGTTTGGGCTTGCTATTTACACACCCCCCTTTAGCCCATGTGCATTTCTCAACGTGTTTCATTTACTGAACACACCCTCACTCATTTTCTTTCCATTTTACTTTTACTTAATTATTGCATTCCATTTTTTATTTTTAAAAAATAGTTAATTGCATTAAAAAATTCCCAGAAAATTCATTAATCACATTTGGCATTTTATAAAATTTTATCAAATTTTATTTTATTATTTTATTTTATTTTTAGCATCTGAAATAATTATTTGTTTATTTTCTTTTTGAATTTATTTCATGCATGCATACCATGACTTGTCCATTTTATTTCTCATCATCCATAAAGCATTTTGACTCATTCTTTTTGCATTATTTCACCAACACATTGAATTGCATTAAAATATTTTTCTATCATTTTTAAAATCATTTCATATTGCATTCTAGTCCTCCTTTTTTGCATATTGAGCCATGTTTCTTGTCTGAATTTTACATGATTGTTTGAGTGACTTTTATTTTGAATTTTGGCTTGAGTTTTGGACATGTTGTTTGCTTCTGGTTGAGATATGTTGATAATTAATTTGGTGATGTTTTGCTAATTGTTTGATTGCTTTTATTTGAGATCTTCTTGTATGCACATCTTTGACCATGTCTAATCACTTGTTTGAAAAGGCACTTGTGCCATCATTTGGGTTTGCTCCTTTGACTTGACAATTCATGTTTAGGTCATCCACATTCTGTCTTGGTTGATTTCATTTGGTTTATAATCATTTCTCTTTGGTTTGTGACTTGCGTGGGTTTTATTTGCCTTATAGTTACTTATGTCTGTTTTGTACTAACCTTTTATGCAGAGGTAGAGGTAAGTAATTTGAGAGTGTGGATAGTTATCCATGCTCACTCTCATTCTTTCTTTCTCTCATCTTTTCTTTTCTTTAGGCTTAGGTTGTCGTCAAACCTCCCCTTAGGGCCACCTTTGCATGATAACATTAGGACTAGATTCCATAGGATAGTCTCCCTTTAAACCTCCCCTTAGGGCCATCTTTGCATGATAACATTAGGATAGATTTTCCCCGTAGTGTTTTTTCTTTTCTTTTGAGTCCCTCTTCTCATCTCTTAACATCTCTAAAATACTTAATAAGGTCAACTTGCCTTGCACACGAGCCTTAAACATAGGAAATGAAGATTGAGGGGTCCCCCTTCTCTCTTCTAAAGTGTTGAGCATACGTTCCATTGGGGGCGACCATGTGACGCATTCGCTCCCGTGTTATACACTTTGGTTCAAGTTGAGTTACAAACTAACTAAAGTCACTTCTGTCCTAAAAAATACAAACAAACTTCAAACCTTTTTATCCTGTGGGATTGTCAAACTAAAGGCTATTTTCAAAAAGGGCACGTTACTTTCTGTCTGAGTCGCAAACAGGCATCGACCCTAACTGCCGGACGCGAACTTAACGTCGCTCATAAAAAACACAAAAAGAACTTGGTCCGAACTACGCTGACTCTGAATTCCCCATTGCACAAAGGGGGTACGTAGGCCTAGGACGTCGACGTCCTACCGAGTCTGTCTTAGTTTTTCCCTTCCCCGTTTTAGTGCAGCCCTAGATGTTAGGATAACTCACCCTTAGATTTAGACAACAAGCATGGATCCCATCGAGTACGATGGACGCGTGGGGTGCTAGCACCTTCCCCTCGCGTAACCGATTCCCGAACCCAGGCTATGGTTGTGATGACCATTCCTTTCCCTCTTCCTCAGGTTTATGCGGTGTTCCCTTTCCCTCTCTTGGGATAAATTTACACGGCTGGCGACTCTATTTTTTCGCGCCACTCTCGCGTTTGTACCTGGATGAAAATCCTGGGAGCGACAGCTGGTGACTCTGCTGGGGACTCTGGTTAACATATGCTGGTCCATCCCTAAGCGACTCAATCCTAACGCTTGCTTGTCTTTGTTCTTTTTGGGTGTTTTTGTTTTTGTTTTGTTTTGCTTTATTTGTTGTATTTTATTTTCTACCGCATTTAGTGCTTTGCATATTATTATCATCTGCTGCACTGTTCTTCTGTTTGGCGGGTTGGGAGTTTTGAGAGATAAGCCCAATACCCAGGCTTGAGCGTACACGTAGGATTAGCGTGGCAAGTAGTGTGACTCGTGTGGCATTTGGCCAGACATAGTATACACGAAAACTCCACATCCAGATGAGGTTTTCTTTAGTAATGTTCTCTCCTGCGCATTGGTGTAGATGATTGAATGTAACTTGGAAAATTGTCGACTCTGGCGGCCATTCCCGAGAACTCAGTAACGACACTCCTCCCGAGACGTGATAATGGCAGACCAGAAATGGCAAATCCATTACACATGTCGATCCGAGGACCCAATGCTGGGAACTTGCTATAGGTTTCCTTTTGGAAAAGAATCGGTGGAAGCACTCCTCGTTTGGCGATAGTACTGTACCCCGAGGGATGAATGTACTATTGCTTCTCGACCTCAGTGCCGAAGCTGAGGACTTTCCATAGGATGTTTTTTTTTAGAGGGGAATCAGTTGAGGCCTCCTCGATTGATGATGATGCCAAACCAGAAATGGTGAACGTATCATCATTTCTCGACCTGAGAGCCCATGATATTGAGGATCCTCGGCTTTCTAGTACCCACATGTGAGAGGGCAGGGTGTTTACAGGTTTGCAGGTAACCTTGACCTTCAACATACCCGGTTTTCTGATCAGCAGATTTATCAGCGTGGTAATATGGTTATGTTGGTATTCTGGGTGTTTGGGCAGACCTTTGAGATTATACAGTTGTTCAGTGCAGCAGTTGTCCAGTCTGTGTGGCATCCTTGATCCCATGTGTGCATTTGCATCATCATTTTGCATCCTAACATGTTTATTCATTTGCAGGGTTGCATCCTAACTTTGATTCTGGTTTTTGAAGACCATTAAGGATGAGTACTGAGAAGAGAAAGAGCATCATAATGTACAAGTTCCCATCACTTATTCTGGATCCTGTTCACCAGATTGTTTCTATGGCAGAGCATGGGGTATTGGCAGACTTTAGAGGAGAGTATGGAAGAATTCTGGATTTTGCTCGCAACATCACTGAATACGAGTATAGGGCTTTGTACACTCTGGTGCAATTCTATGACCCTCACCTGCGTTGTTTCCTATTCACTGATTATCTTTTGGCTCAGACATTGGAGGAATTTGCTCTCATCCTAGATGTTTCTATTAAAGAAGAGGCTCCCTTTTATCCTTCTAAAGAACTTCTGGATTTGGGAAAAGTTTATGAGGCTTTGCATTTGGATTTATCTTTGTTGGAAAATAACGTTGCCAGTAAGGGAGGGTGTAAAGGTTTTCATGTGAAATTTTTGATAGAGCAGGCTGCTGTGTATGCTAAGGCTAGATGTTGGTCAGTTTTCAACGCCATCTTGGCTATGTGTGTCTATGGAACGATGTTATTTCCAAACATGAAGGATTTTGTGGACATGCACGCTGTCCGGATATTTACCATGAAGAATCTGGTACCTACTTTGCTTGGAGATCTGTATTATTCAGTGCATTATAAGAACGAGAAGAGGAGGGGAGGACCCCCTTATTTTTGTGCGCCAATCTACTACAAATGGTTTGCTGATCGTCTTCCCACATCTGGGGCATTTGTAGATACTCAAGGAACATTGGATTGGTCCAAAAGATTGATGGGCTTGAGGGCAAATAATCTAATTTGGGTTAACTGTGACTTGTTGGGCCAGGATATCATGATTAGTTGTGGAGGTCTCCCAAATGTGCCTCTAATAGGAAGGAAATGGGGAATTAACTACAACTCTATTCTTGCTATTAGGTAATTCGGGTATGCCTTGAAAGAGCCGCCAAGAGACGAGGAGGTCCAAGAATCTTTGTATCTGAGTGGGGAAATCGATCCGGAACGGTTAAAAGAAGCTGCAAATACTTGGGAAGATCGTCACAAGAAAGGGAAGACTTATTTTGGGAAGAGCAACAACAGAACATTTCCGACATATGAAGATTGGATTCAGAAAAGGGTAGAGGAAGAGCTTTTACCATTCCCCAAGGAACCACCGTCTTACCCCTTGCTGATTGAGCCTCCTACCACAGTTGAGATAGAGAAGTTTAACAAGTTGTGGGCTGAAAAGGAAAAGCTGCGAGAAGAAAACAGTGAGCTAAAAAGAGAGATTTATCAGTTGAAACATGAGCGGGGTGAAGCTGTTCATATTGCCAAGTTGAAGACAGAGCTTCTCGCTAAGACAGAACAGGAGCTAGCTGACAAGGTCGCAGCCAGACAAAGGATGAAGCAAGCTCTAGATGGTATCAGTAAGGTTCTCGAGTCTAAGAAGGAGGAATTGGACAAGGCTTTATTAAAAATTCACAGGTTCAATGCTCACTGAGAAACTGCAATGGCTGAGAATAAGCGAAAGAAAGACGATTATCTAGCTAAGATTGACCGATTGAAGTTGAAGCTCAAGAAGAAAGACGTTGAGATCCTATCAGGAGTATTCAAGAGACAAGCAGTCGAAGGTCGACTCAATGAAGCCATAGCCTCCATAGAGGAACTGAAGATCCAAGCTGAAGTGAAGAGACCTAGAAATGAGGGCCCTAGCATGGATGGTGTTGTTGGAGAAGACGCTTGCAAGTTGCATTGCCGATACTTGGAAGGGATCATGCATAGGAGAGACGTTCTCATTCAAGAGCTAATTCAGAGACCGAAGCATCCCGACACCAAAAAGTTGTTCAAGGAAATTCAAGACTGGAGCAAAAAGCACAATGGATGGGGGGGATTGACACTTGTGGACTTTGATGACATGCCGTAGTTTTCTATCTTCTTTCATTATTTGGACCACCGCCAGACTTGTTGGTTGGGATCTATGATTATTGTGTTCAGACTTGTTATCTTGGATTGGTGATTGTTGACATTTGGTTTTCCTCTGGTTTTCTTAATATATGAGCAGAAGTTCTGTTCTATCTTGTTATTAAACCGGAATCAAGGGGTGGATCGCCCTGTAAATATTCAAACATGTTCACCTGCATTTGCATTTTGCATAATCATTTTGCATAACATGTGTTTATCTCTGGTGTTCTTATTTTGTTCTCCTCCGCAGTACAGGATTGATCAGCCAGTTCGTCGGTATTCTACTCAGTCTGTGATAACCAGAGGATAGCCATGGAACAATTCCGTGCAGAGATGCTTGAGATGAAGGTTCAGATAAGGCAATTTGGGGAAGACATGTTGGTCATGTCCCAAGAGCAGAAGATGCTGAGGCAGGAGGTCAGTCAGATGAAGACTCAGTTGGGTTTGGTCACGGAAATTTTGAAAACAGTGTTGAAGAAGGAAAACAGTCATGTGCTCGCTTCCACAACAGAGGTCCTTACTCCTCCCATCTCTTTGGGATTTGATCGTGGATTGCCTCGTGAATCTCTTCCACAAGCTGAAGTTCCAGGACCTTCCCTACCGCAACCAGGTCGTGTCTCCCAAGATAAACCTAAGAATAAAAAGTGTGTGCAGAGACCGAAGCAGCCTGAAAGAGTTTTTCATCTGCTCCCTATGCCATATTCTTAACTATTGCAGCATCTCCTTCAGTTGCAACTGGTACAGAAAAGGACTTTGGCTCCTCTCACTGGTAATCCCCCACCAGGCTACAATGTAAGAGCCCATTGTGATTTCCATTCTGGGGCACCAGGGCATACTGTGGAGGAATGTAGGGCCCTTCAGCACGCTGTCCAGGACCTGATTGATTCGAGGAAAATTGAATTCACACCGAGCGGCGTAAGCATACAAAGTGGTCCCGTTCTAGCTATTGAAAAAGAAGTGGGTATCCCCGTTGCTTCTCCCAAAGCCACGTCAGGTCAGGGGCATTGCTTGCAGTCCTTGGTCTTAGAATCCCCACATCCGCCAATGCTGCCTACGCCTCAACTAAGTCTGAAGAGAAAAGTGCCTGAAAAGATTATGCGCTCGAATCAGGGTCAACAAGAGAACTGCTCTGGAAGGAGACAACAAAGATCACGGAGGCCTGAGAGAAGGTTTGATCCACTCCCTATTCCTCACAGCCATGTTCTTGCTCGTCTACTTGGAAGTTCTTTGGTTCAACTAAGGGATGCCAAGCCTGTTCCCGACCCTATTCCTCCTGATTATGATATGGATGCCAGATGTGAATATCACTCAGACACACTGGGCCATTCAATTGAAAACTGCAACGTGTTCAAGCACAAGTTGCAAGACCTGGTAGACTCAGAGATCATTGTATTCACTGAAGATGATATGTACATCAATGGAAGCCTCCTTTCTCAAATGAACACTCAGTCTGCAAGTACGTCCAAACAGAATTAAGCTTCCTCAGCAATGGCAATCTTCAGCTTCTTTACTGCATTTTCATTTGTAGTTTTTCATTTCTTGTTAAAGCATCGTATGCATGTAAGACTTGTTTGTTTTTTTATGATGATATTAATGCAATGAGTATGTTTTTCTTGAAGTATTCCATTCGTGTTCACTCTTAAATGTTTATACGCATTGCGATACCAATTTTCTTGTTTAGAACTCTTGAGGGAGGATGATGAGACGAAAACGCAAAATCTCTGGTTGTATGTTCAAGGATAGAACCTTGTTGAGGATCTACAGGCATTGTTTCAAACCCCCAAACACTGGAGATATAAGGGAGATAGACCCTCGTTAACCCTTTCGAGCCTTGAAGTAGGAGTTTCCTTTGTACGAAAAAGTCCTCATACTTAACCCAGGGGCAGGGTAGGCGTCAGTTAGTTTGACCAAGCGTTTAGATTTCAAGGAGAGTGTGCATAAGAGGATCCATTACCTTCTATCCCACCGTCAAGAGGTCAAGAGATGCGAAACCACAACGGTTAGCCGTCAACAACCAAGGAGTGAGGCAGTTACGACCCTGTCAAGCAAGTAAGACAACCAGTGTCACACGCTTTGTTCAAAAGGGGGAATAAAAATATATAAAAAAAAAAGAAAAGCCCGCTAAGTCGAAACCTGAAAACAAACGACTTAGGCAAAAGTTAGGGCATCCCGCTGGACTACAAAATCGAAAAACTCAAAGGAGTCAGTCCAGGAAAAAATTAGGGATCAGAAAAAGAGCAAAAGAAAGAAAAAGCGAAAAGCATTACAAGAGAAAATCCTCGATAAGAACAAATTCGTGTGATTACAGACACAAAAGGGATGACTGCCACTCCAAAGCCTTGATCTATGAGAATTGATGAAGAAAACAAGTTTGGATGAAGGTTTAGCTCAAAGTTGAACAAGATTCAATGTGAATTCTTGTTAACTTTCAAAAGAAGAAAAGTGAGCTTTGAGTGAATTTTGTGGTTGGGGAGAGAATTTGCAAGAGGTTTTTTGGCTATCAAAAGCTTGAAGAATGAATGAAATGAGGGTTCTATTTATAGAGTTTAGGCTTGGGAAATTTGGTGGATTGGAATTTGGTTTGAAAATAGAAATTAGGTTTGGAATTTGAATTTGGAGGGAAATTATCAAAAGAGTGGTGATTAGTGAAGGTACATGGTAGGAATTAATTATGATGATGTAGGGAATTAAAATGAGATGGTCTAGAATATTCCACATGTGATCAAAATGATGAAAATTGGTGTCAATTGCTGCAGAATTTGAATTTTCTGCCATTTTTCCAAAAATTGCACGTGTTAATCGATTAACGCAGTGAAAAAATGGGAAAATTGGATTTTTGATGTGTTGTCTTGCCTCTGACTCAATTTTTCTTGCTTGTCAAAGAAGGCATGGACATAAACACATGAACCTTGGAGTCTCTTGAATAGCAATCAATTAAATCTTGGAAATTCTTCATCAGATGATTTTGAATTGTCTGCAGATCAAACTTTGACTTTGTTTTGATGAAATTTATTCGAGTTGAGGGACTATTTTTTTTTTGGTATTTTTAACCTGTTCTTCCCCTGAAAATGTTAGTGAAAGAAAACAAAATATTTTTGGATTTTGATTAAAGGTTATTAAACATAAGCAAATAAAGGCAAGTAAGAAATACACAGATGCTCGGAGATCCCTGCAAGGCATAAACCCAAAGAAGAGAGGGATCAAGGACCAAAGCATGATCTTGTTTGTGGTATAAGATGCAAAATGAGATGTGAATGATATGTGGAATCTTAGGGGTCAAGAATTAGGGTCTTACAGCTGCCCCTATTTAAGTCTCTTCTATCGGGAGATATGAAAATACTTAAATACAAAAAGCTATATTTTTTAGCCCTAAGATGCCACAAGATGATATGAATGCAAAGAATAAAACAGACTGCGGGGAAACTAAAAATAAGGGATTTACAGTAAATTGAGAGAGACGGCATGAAAAGACACGTCGGGGAACACAAGCTATTTCTGGAGATCTGCCAAGGTGACAAGAAGTATCCATCAATAGTTGGAAACAGAGGGACAAGACCCTGGAAGACGAGTAGTGACATCCAAGAATGGCATTGAAAAGAAACTACGAACGAGACAAAAGGTATGTCAAAAGATGTCCAAGAATGACATTGGACAAACAACAAGAAAGTTTCTTGTAAAAAGCAGCAGCGTCATCCAAGAATAGCATTGGATGGAGGTGAAAAAACACTCTATCGGGGATAAGATATCCAAGAATAGCATTGGATGAAAGACGCTACAACATTCAAAAATGGCATTAAATGAGGCAATAGTAAACATCAAAGACATTCAAGAATAGCGTTGGACAGAAACAAAATTCCATTTGAAAAACTTCACTGGGGACATTCAAGAATGGCATTGGATGGCAAGGTTAAATATCAGAGATATCCAAGAATAGCATTGGACTTGGTTGGGGAAAAGGTGTCCAAAAATGGAATTGGACAAAAGAAATCACAACATCCAAGAATGACATTGAATGAAGTGAGAAAGGTTATGGAAAATATATCATAAGTATCCAAGAATGGTATTGGATAAAAAGAGAAGGGACATTCATGAATGGCACCGAAAGTAGAAACTACATTCAGGAATGGCACTGAATGAACAGATAAAACTTTCAGGAATGGCACTGAAAGATATCCAAGAATCTGTTGGGGATTACAGAAGAGAGGCAAAACTTCCAAGAATAGCACTGGGAGAAATAAGAGGAACAAGATATCCAGGAATGGCACTGGAGGTCAAAAGAGACAGACATCCAAGAATGGCACTGGAGTGAGAGAAAAACAAAAGTCCATGAATAACACTGGAATAGAAGAAGACAAATATCTAACAACAGCACTAGATGCATAGGGAAACGACAACATCCCGGAATGGCACTAGAAAGAAAGAAAATAAACAAGACATCCAGGAATAACACTGGGTGAAAAGACAGGCAATGTTTTGGTAGGTGCCAAGTAAGTTAGACTTTGATCACAAGGTAATATGTTGAAAGCAACAGGACCTCGGGAAATGTATATGAGCGCGAAGCACACTTCGAGCTATGAAAATCTTTCTATGTATGATATGTGAATGATTTATATATGCAATGCAGATGATAGGGACAAATGAGATAAACTCTTTTGTGAGGGAAGAATGGAACTCTGATTCCTCAACATAGGGAACACTGCCCACTCTGCTTGGAGAGAAGAATGTTGAAAATATCTCAGTCACACTTATGAATTGTATCAGGCTGATGGTCTTTTGAGGAAAGACAACTTGAGGATTCTTGAAGAAGACTGCCCCTGATTGACTGATGAGGATAAACTGATCATAGCTTCAGTTTGAGTGCTGCAGGGAAAAAGATTAAACTGATCATGGCTTCAATTCTTGAAATGATTGTTGAGAATAAAATGATCATGGCTTCAGTTCTTGAAATGACTGTTGAGAAGGCTAAACTCAACATGGGTCTTGAAAGAGATCTCCGGGTTAACCAATTCTAAAAATAAATTGCATTGAACAACAAATCTTGAACAAGATCTGGAAGTAATGTGCCCCTGATGGGACACTGACCAAGTTTCTCAACTGTTTGAAAATTCTTGATGAGGAAAGTTTGCCTGCAAATAAAATTATTCAAACACGGTAATTTTAATGCAAAGCTCATGCAATTTTGAAATCAAAATCACTTGTCAAAACACGGCGGTTTAAACATTCAAAATGAAAGATAAAGCAAAGGTATGACATCAAAACAAATGATTGGAAACAAACATATGAGTCAGTTTACGCAACCTTGCTGTAGTATGCTTTCAAAAGAACATGGCTTCAATTAGGTCTTTTGAGGGTTGTAACGTGGTTTGGTTCACGGTTTTTGAAACAAATGATATAGGCTCAAAGTTAATTTGTACCCACCCCATTCTTCATGATGATCTCCGGTCCTATGCTCAGTTGATTCAAACTATGCATTCAGGTTCCAAGTGATTTTGGAATTGCAACACTGTTATGATGATGGATCAAGGGATTTTTGAGATGGCAATCACTCTTTCTTACAACATTTTGTTGCTTTTGATGAGGACCTTAGTCAACTCGTTTTGTCTTTGAGGATTTTGGTAACCTCTTGATTTGATTTTTCTTTTGTTATCCCTAACTTTTGCCTGAACTGTGTCATTTGAGTTTACAGTCAGTGGGATGCCCCAATTTTGCCTAAGTCTCCTTCATAGGTTTTGACTTAGCGGGCTTTTCTTTTGATTTTTTTTTCATTTTTTTTAAAGATAGTGACTCTCTGGCTTAATGATTACAGTGAACCATCATTGGCTTTTGATTTGAATGATATCTTCGACACTTCTTTGATGTGTGCGAAGGAAAGCTTGTGATTGCAATAATTATCTTGTGTTTAAATACACAGTCAAATTAACTGAGAACTACCTATCCCCAGGTTAAGATTGCAGTTTTTTTCGTACAGAAAAAAACTCCAACTTTTAGGCTCAAAGGGGTTGACAAGGGATTAACTTCCTTATTTCTCCAGTGTTTGGGAGTTGAAACAATACCTGTACATCATCAACCAAGTTTTAATTGAAAGCATACAGTCCAGTAATTTCAGGTATTTCGTTTTCATCATCCCCCCTCCAATCTTTGCATAATCAAAAGCTTGATAAAGAAAGTGAACAGGAGATATATTTTGTTTTGTGAAAAAGAAAGCATAAAGATGCACACATTGGATATAAATGAATTGAATCAAAACATTGCAATGCTCATTTCATTGAAATTACGATGAAAGTACAAATAAAGTTCGAAAACAAACAAACAATACAATCAAAGAAAAGTGCAAACAGAAAGAAACAAGGCCTAGTGATTAATCAGCAACAAGGATGAGTTGTCCTGTCTGAAACACTGGCTTTAGGAAATGATCCGTCTGAACTGATTCAAACTTTACTTGGCATACTCTGGCAAAGGATTGTTGACAACATTGGGATTATCATCAAGAAAGGTCATAATCTTTGAGTTCACAAATTCTTGTACTCTAGCTTTCAGTGCATAGCAACCTTCCAAGTTATAGCCTGCCCCACCTCGATGGAACTCACAGTGAAGATCATCCCTAAAGCCAGCTGGGAGAGGATTTAGAGGAGAAGGTAGATCCCTCGTTATAATCAAACCTTTCTTTACAAGACATGGATACAACTCAGTGTAGGACATCGGGATAAGATCATAGTTAACCCTATTGCAATTCTAATTTTGTCTAATAGTCTGACGAGGTGCCATGTCCAGATTGTACTTATATTGCTTTAAGAAAGCATCAGCCAAGTCCTTTTGTCTAGAGTTTGTCATTGCTCTCTGACTTCTTTAATGTATCCAGGTTCTCCCTGATTTCAGATTGTGGACCAGCAGCATGGTACACGAAAGGAGGATTCTCAGGAATAGCTTGAGCAACAGAATGCACAACAGACTGAGGTTCAGTGAACAATAGAGCTGAAGATACTGGCAGTACATACAGGACAAACACAAGAGTAG
Source organism: Lathyrus tuberosus (assembly GCA_022829125.1). Taxonomy (NCBI): domain Eukaryota; kingdom Viridiplantae; phylum Streptophyta; class Magnoliopsida; order Fabales; family Fabaceae; genus Lathyrus; species Lathyrus tuberosus. The sequence continues at coordinate 2,969,596 of JALAZF010000446.1, forward strand.
TTGAAAAGGGTGGCGAGTAATTCGGAGGTAACCCAAATTCTGGCCAAGTAGAAGCTGGTTGCTGAGTCAGTGGAGGGTCAACAGCAGCAGGTGAGATTCCAGAGATCACGGTCCTCTGAGGTGGTTCACCTCTAGCAATCAGAACTTGCATCATTTCTGTTAGTTTGGTCATGCCAGCCTTCAACTCATCAATTTCCATTATGACTTCGGCATTGTGTTGTTCTTGGTTTTCCATTCTCAATCTGACAGCAGCTCTAGTTCCGTAGTTGTGTTGAGGAAACAGCTTGACGGTGAACACATAATTGAAGAAGAAGACAGTTGAAATGAGTTTCTGAGACAACTAGGAAGAATGCAGATGTATGCTCATGGATGCAAGAGTGCATGAATGCAACAACCACAAACAAGATCACTTAAAGCACACGGGTTCAAAGGTTCGAGTCATGAGCATGGAGTCGAGGGTAAGAACCTCCCACAATGGTATGTACTAAGGTTTTGTCTTCATTATACCTGCAGAAAACAGCGGTTCTAATAGAGTGCCCATGGTCCACAATCCACTATCAGACACACCGGCGCACCGATTTACTCGGAGGTTGGTAGTTATCCTCGAGAGAATCTAACCTGAGTGTGGCATCGCGTAACAGCTAAGTCGGATTTACATCCTCATAGCTTCCGCGCCACGATCCTAAAAAGGCTTAGATAGGTTAAGGGTTACTACGATCCTCAGTGTTATAGGCTTCTATGGAAAAAGTAATGCCTTCAACGATCACTCAATCGGCATCAGTAATTCCAAAGAGGCAATCACCGAGTGGATAGATTCTCAAGTTCTGCTTTTTCGGGATTCGACTCCCTCAAAGCTCCCTTGACTATACCATCCTCCTATCTCAAAGTACACTCTGGTCCGGGTATAGGACCTATCTCACACACAGAGGAACTCCTAAATAGGACAAACAAGTAACAAGCAAATCAGACAAAAAGCAGTAAATATATCAAAGTAGGCAAAACCCCTCAAGGGAGGATGGTCCCCAGCAGAGTCGCCACTTTTTTGTAGCGGCAAAATCGTGAGTGTAAGTTATTGCTTAACTTAACTCGAAAAGCAAGAGTCGCCACCACACTTTTATTTTATCTAAAAAGGAAAGGAAAAAAGAACGAACAAAACCTACACAAGCTCTACAACAAGAACAAGTGAACAGAGACTGGGTAAGGGGCTTGGTTACGTTAAGGGAAGGTGTTAACACCCAAAACGTCTATAGTACTCTATAGGAACCCTTTGAAATATCTACGCTTTTGGTCTGAAAAAGTTTGTTTGAAAAGTGATTGAGGAGATGAGAAGAGAAATGTTTTTTCAGATTTTTGTGTTTGAAAAGACTTGTCGTCTCATGCCTACATACCCACGGAGTGCAATGTAGGATCAAAACCTCGTAGTTCGTGGTACAAAGAATGAATTTTGTTTGTTTTGGTTGATTTTAAATGTAAAGACAAGTCGTCATTTCCAAGCGAATAGTTCCGCTTAAAGAAATTAATCATGTCTAAACTTATGAAAAAGTTAAAGGAAAAATACACAAGGAAACAAAAAGAGAGTTTGATGAGTTTAGTGTTTTTTAAAGTCTTTTGAAAAAGGTGTCAATATACTTATGTAGTTTAGCATTTGTTAAGAAATGAAAAGTAAAAGAGTAAAATCACTTGACAAAGTCAATGTTTGATTATGAAAGAGGTGATGGTTTGAAATCAAGAAGGTTTTTGAAAAAAGAGAGAGAGTTTTGAAAATTTAAGAATGTGTGGAGAAGAAGTGACTATCCTAAAGCACAAAGTAAAAGCTAAGGATAAGAAAGATCTAACCACAATTGTAGCTATCTTCACCATAAACCAAGCAAAAGCACAAGTCTTCAAAGTCTTCGAACCATAATTCTAAAGCAAAGGGAAAAGGTCCTAGTTCTAAGTCCAAGGATCCAAGAATAGCATTGAAGTCCAAGGTCTAGGTGCAAAACTCCATGTCCATTGCAAAGGATAGTAACCAAAGTCCAAGATTAGAATCACAAGTTTTTTAGAGGTTTTGGCCTTTATTAATGTTTTTGTTCCAATTGGACAAAGAGAAAAAGGCATAAGCATAAACATGTGTCCAACAGACAATGGAAAAATTGAGGAAGCATAAACATGTGTCCAACGGACAAAGGAAAACTTGCGGAAGCATAGACATGATATGAAATGATAATAATGGAGCATAAAAGTAAAAGAGAGATAGGGAGCGAGAAAGAAACATAAAAGTGACTAATCAAGAAGTTATGCTTTGGTTTACTTTGACTGCAAGCTAGGGTTTTGGCTAACCCATTGAGATCATAAAAGTTTGTGCTTTGGTTTACTTTGACTGCAAGCTAGGGTTTTGGCACCAAGAAGTTCAAGAAGTTAACTAATCAAGGAGTTATGATCCTCAACTCTCCAACATTATCAAAGGCCTCCTTACATCAATAATCAAGGGCAAGATTCCATCTATATCATTTCATCAAGCCTCAAGTCATCAGATGCACCAAATTAGGGTTTTGACTTAATTCAACCCTGAGTTGACTTTTTGAGCAAGGCATGATCCTACACCACATGACATGATTCAAGGACCTCAAGTACATTATCTTAGCCCATTCATATGGTTGGATTTATTCAAGGAGCTTGATCCTTTTGTTAGAACAAGATTTGGTTCTACCAGATATCTCTAAGTTTTGATAATAACAAAGTATTATTTGTGGGAGAATAATTTTGGTACTGTAACATTTATTTTACGTAGAATTAACAAACAGGATCTGACTCTGTAGAGAAAGCTCTGACTCTGATAAAGACCATGTGCAATGTCACTCTGATTTTACCAAAAGTCGCTTATGCACCAAAGAACCTAGTCTGCTTCTGATCTACTCACTTTCAGAAGAATTCTAAAAAGACAATATGTTGCTGCTGCAATGCTCTCTTGGATTTTGCCTTTGAACATGACTCTGATGATTTACTTCTGAAGGTTTTCTAGCTTCTAAAGTCATTATCTTTTGAAGACTACGTGTTGAAGACTCTGAAGACAAGGTTCTGCTGAACAACGTTCTGAAGATTTAAGTTTCCGAAGACCAAGGGTTCTAAAGACTGAATGCTAAAGACTCTGAAGACAAGATTCTGGTGAACAAGTTCTAAAGACTCTTATGACTCAAGGCTCTGAAGACCTAGTGATCAAATCTTCTACTCATGCTTCAATCACCTCTATTCAGAAGCCTTTGATGAACAGAAGAAGATGAAACGTTTGCAAGGGAAAATAGTACATTGTACGCATCAAACACATTCTTTTCCACTACCCTGATTTGGTGGTACAAAGGACAAATTTTGTGTACGATTTTCGTCCCTGCGTAACGACATTATTTCAAGTCGCCAGTAATCTTAAGGATATTCCTGATCTACCCTCCAACGGATCTCTTTCTGGCAATATAAGGACTTGATCACTTAAAGAAAATAAGGATATGCGACATACATGCACAAACAGTAAAGCACCACAATACAATGCAAGAAACATTGTTCATATTGTATAGATTTTCTTTAAGTTACTTGAGTTATTCATAGTGTTTATATCTGCTTGTGTAGAAGCAAATTCATTGTAAACATTAATTTTGTTCAAACACTTGTTTATATTCCTTAAGGGACCAGTTAGGTCAGAATCTTTAAGAAGAGACGGTTAGTCTTTGGGTGTTAGTCACCAGCAGTTGCTAGTGCAGTGTAATCAGTTGATTATATGGATTAAGTCCTTCTGTATAAATCACCTTGGTGGGTGGACTAGATTAGCTTGATAGTTTTCAAGTGAACCAGGATATATCCTGTGTCTTTCTCTCTTGTGAGTTTATTTGTGATCTTTGTTTGAGTTTCACAAAAAGCTTTCATTTTTGAAAACCCAATTCAAACCCCCTTTCTTGTGTTTTCTCACACGTTCATTTGGCATCAGAGCTTCAGTTCTGATTGTGATAAAAGTTTATCAACACTACACTGTGTTCAGTATCGATCCAGTATTTGTGTGAGATATCATGACTGCAACTAATGCTAATCCTATTCAAGAAGAGAAAGATCATTACAGTGTCAAACCACCAGTCTTTGATGGTGAAAAGTTTGACTACTGGAAAGATAGAATTGAAAGTTTCTTTCTTGGTTACGATATAGATCTTTGGGATCTTGTAATCGATGGGTACACTCACCCAGTTGATGCTACATGAGTAAAAGTGTCTAGAAGTGCTATGACCAACCAACAAAAGAAAGATTACAAGAATCATCACAAGGCAAGAACTATACTACTAAATGTTATCTCTTATACTGAGTATGAGGAGATAACAAACAGAGATACTGCCAAATCAGTTTTTTATTCTCTAAGAATGACTCGTAAAGGAAATGCTCAAGTTAAGAAGACAAAGGCGCTTGCCGTAATCCAGAAATATGAGGCATTCAGAATAGAGGATGATGAAACAATTGAGACTATGTTTTCAAGGTTTCAAATGCTAGTCGCGGGACTTAAAGTTCTGGACAAAAGATACTCAACTGCTGATCATGTCAAAAAGATCATCAGAAGCCTTCGCAAGAAATAGAGACCTATGGTAACTGCTCTAAAGCTATCCAAGAATTTGAACAGTATAAGTCTTGAAGAACTTGTTAGTTCTTTAAGAAGTCATGAGATAGAGCTAGAGGAAGATGAACCTCAGAAGAAGAGTAAATATATTGCTCTTAAGTCTAAACCTGAAAAGGCAAAGGCTTATCAAGTTGAGGAAGAATCAAAAGATTCTGATGAAGAATCAGAAGATGAGCTATCACTTATCTCCAGAAGGATCAACAAACTCTGGAAACATAGGTAAGGAAATTTCAAAGGATCAAGAAGGAACAAAGGTCATGCTGACTCATCATCTGGACAAAAGAAGCAGAGTTCTGGAAAAGAAGTCATCTGCTATGAGTGTAATGAGTCAGGTCCTTACAAGAACGAGTGTCCAAAGCTTAAGAAAGACAAAAAGCCTAAGAAGAACTTCTCCAAAGCGAAGAAGGGACTCATAGCAACTTGGGATGACTTTGATTCTGAAGAAGAAGATTTTGATGAAGAACAAGCGAACGTTGCGCTTGTGGAAACAACAATTGACGCTGAAGTCTCTGGAGAGCCAGAAGACAAAATGTTGTCAGAACTAGAATCAGACTCAGACTCTGACTCAGAGGTATTATCTAAACTTTCTCGTTGTGAATTAGAGTCGTGTCTTTCAGAAATGTTGGAAAAATATCAAACTCTTCAAAGTAAATACAATGATCTTAAAAAATCCCATGTAATTGCTTCTGAAGCAAGAGATAAGCTTGAGCAGAATAATTCTTCTCTAAATGAAAATATTTTTTCTTTAAAATATAGTAATTGTGCTTTGAAAAGAAAAATTTTCAAACTAGAAGAAGAATTAATCTCCGATGTCTCTGACACTAGTTGTGTCAACAAGTATGATAGAGCATTCCAGTACTTTCTAGCTAAAAGCAAAGATAGAAGCAGAATAGCTTCCATGATCTATGGAGTTAGCAGAAATGGCAAGAAAGGTTTGGGGTGTACAAAAACATTTGAAATTGACGAAAGTCAGCCAGTAAAACCAAAACCTCTCGATGACCATTTTGTGCCTTCTGGCTCTGAGCTTGATTGTTCTGAGCTTGCACAGAAACCCCCACCGACACATAAATCTATTTCTAAAGCTAAATATCATGCACAAATTCCACTTGATTATCCTGTTGCACATAAGCCCAAGGTTATCAAACACTAAGGGAAAACTAACAAAAGAGGACCCAGAAAGTGGGTACCTAAGGACAAGATAATCTATGTTACAAATATCCTTAGCAGGTCAGTTGAAACACTAATCATGGTACCTGGACAGTGGTTGCTCGCGACACATGACGGGAAGAAGGCATATGTTCCAAAGTCTGGAACTTAAGCCTAGAGGCTTCGTTGGTTTCGGAGGAAACCAGAAGGGAAAAATCATTGGCTCTGGAACTGTTGGTAATGGTAAAGTTCCTTCTATTACTGATGTCCTTCTGGTCGATGGTTTGATGCATAACTTATTGTCAATCAGTCAACTTACTGACAATTGTTATGATATCATTTTTAATCAAAAGTCTTGTAAGGCTGCCAGTCAGAAAGATGGCTCAATCCTTTTTATTGGAAAGGGGAAAGACAACATTTACAAGATTAGACTTTCTGATCTCTGTGAACAGAATGTCAAACGCTTAATGTCTGTTAATGAGGAGTAATGGGTATGGCATAGACGTTTGGGCCATGTTAGCATGAGAAGGATTTCTCAGCTAAATAAGCTTGAACTTGTCAAAGGCTTACCAAATCTGAAGTATTCTTCAGATGCTCTTTGTGAAGCATGTCACACCTCTAGAAAAAATGTTGTGTCCACCTCTAGACCGTTAGAACTTCTACACATTGATTTGTTTGGACCAGTGAAAACTGCTTCAATCAGTGGAAAGAAGTATGGATTAGTTATCGTTGATGACTATAGTCGTTGGACATGGGTAAAATTCGTGAAACACAAGGATGAGTCACATTCTGTGTTCTCTACCTTTTGTTCACAAGTGCAAACAGAGAAGGATTGCAAAATAGTCAGAAGTGATCATGGTGGAAAATTTGAGAACAGATACTTTGAGAATCTTTTTGATTCCCATGGCATTTACCATGATTTCTCTTGTCCCAGAACTCCACAACAGAATGGAGTAGTGGAAAGAAAGAATAGGACTTTGCAAAAAATGGCTCGTACCATGATCCAAGAAACTGACATGGCTAAGCATTTCTGGGCAGAGGCGGTAAATACAACATGTTATATTCATAACAGGATCTCTATCAGACCTATTCTGGGTAAGACTCCCTATGAATTATGGAAGAATAGAAAACCTAACATCTCTTGTTTTCATCCTTTTGGTTGTATTTGTTTTATGTTGAACACTAAAGAGAATATTGGAAAGTTTGACTCCAAAGCTCAAAGTGTTTACTGTTAGGATACTCTGAACGCTCTAAAGGCTACATAATCTATAAAACAGAAACACAGATTGTTGAGGAATCAATTCATGTCAGATTCGATGATAAGCTTGACCCTGAAAAATCAAAGCTAGTTGAAAAGTTTGCATATTTGAAAAGTATTTTATCAGAATCCAAGGAGGAAGATTCAAATAAAGGAGACAAAGATGCAGAATCTATAGAATCAGATGCAATCGCACCAGAAACAACGAATAGTCCATCTCATCAGAAGAAGAATAGACTAAAGACTTCTCATTCTGAAGAATTGATTCTGGGAGACAAAGTTGATCCAGTCATAACTCGTTCATCATTCAAACCTTGTGAAGAAACTCTTTTGGGTTTGGTGTCTTTGATAAAGCCAACATCAGTTGATGAAGCTCTTATGGAGAATGAGTGGATTCTGGCAATGCAAGAATAGCTGAATTAATTCACCAGAAAGGATGTTTGGTATCTTGTTCAGAAACCAAAAGGTGTCCACATTATTGGAACAAAGTGGGTATTCAGAAACAAGTTAGATGAGAAAGGTGAGGTCGTAAGAAACAAAACACGACTGGTAGCACAAGGTTATAGTCAACAAGAATGGATAGACTATACAAAAACCTTTGCACCAGTTTCCAGGTTAGAATCTATTCGTATTTTAATTTCCTTTGCTGTAAATCATGACATCACTTTATATTAGGTGGATGTAAAAAGTGCATTTTTAAACGGGCATATTTCTGAAGATGTGCATGTGCACCAACCTCCTGGTTTTGAAAGTTCTGAAAATCCATATTTTGTTTTCAAACTTAAAAAATCATTATATGGTCTGAAATAGGCTCTCATAGCTTGGTATGAAAGGCTAAGTAACTTTCTTTTGGAAAATGACTTTACTAGAGGAAAAGTGGATACAACATTCTTTTGAAAAACCTTTAAAAATAACATTCTGATTGTGCAGATTTACGTTGATGATATTATTTTTGGTTCTGCTAATACTTCATTGTGCAAGGAATTTTCTAAGTTAATGCAGGCTGAATTTGAAAGGAGTCTGATGGGAGAACTCAGATTCTTTTTGGGAATTCAGATTGATCAACGTCCAGAAGGAACGTACATTCATCAGAGCAAGTATGCAAGAGAACTTATGAAGAAGTTTAATATGTCAGAAAGTAAACCTGCAAAGACTCTTATGCATCCTACATGCATTCTGGAGAAAGAAGAAGTAAGTAAAAAGGTTTGTCAGAAGCTCTATTATGGTATGATAAGCTCTCTTTTATATTTGGCTGCTTCTCGTCCAGATATTATGTTCAGTGTATGTCTTTGTGCTCATTTCCAATCAGATCCAAGGGAAACTCACTTAACATTCGTTAAGAGAATCCTAAGGTATCTAAAAGGAACAACTAACCTTGGCTTTATGTATAAGAAAACATCAGAGTACAAGCTTTCTGGTTATTGTGATGCAGATTATGCTGGAGGCAGATTAGAAAGGAAAAGTATTTCTGGAAACTGTCAGTTTCTAGGGAATAACCCCAAAAGACAATCAACCATTGCACTTTCAACTGCAGAAGCAGAATATATCTCAACATCACTGTGTAGTACTCAGATACTCTAGATGAAGAATCAACTAGAAGATTATCAGATACACGAGAGTAACATTCATATCTTCTGTGATAATACTTCTGTTATTTGTTTATCTAATAATCCTATTTTGCATTCTAGGGCAAAACATATTGAAATAAAACATCAATTTTTACGTGACTATGTTCAGAAGGGTACTTTTTAGTTTAAATTTGTGGATACAGACCACCAGTGGGCTGATATCTTCACAAAACCCCTTGTTGGGGTTAGATTCATATTCGTTCTGGAAAATCTATTTATAAAACCGTGTCCAGAATAAGTAGATGAAATTTTGATGTGTCAAGTCATCAGAACTTTTGAAATAAGATTCTGGCATTAAGCAAATTGATTATTACTTATTTAATGTCTTTCTGAGTAATGATGCTTTTACTTGTTAGAAGATGTCTTGATCAGAAACTTGTCTAGTCAGATACCTTTTGGTATTCTTGACTTTAGGAATATCAAATGTGTTTTCTTGAAACAAACGACTATGATTATTTTGTGACACTTGTCCAAAATTAAATCATATCTTAATGTTGAAGAGACACCTCGAGCATTGTGATTTCGTGAGACTAGGTTTCAAGTAATTACTCCTTATTATTCCCTATTATTATTGTAATCATGTTTTGACGCATTGGGCTTGGTAACTTACTTGAGAATAGATTAAATATTTACGTCTTCCCCTATTACTGTGCATTCATTAAGATGTGTCTAAAACAAAGATTTCTTGAAATTAAGTGCTTCTCTTCTCAACCTTTATTCCTTGTCAGATTCTTCCCTCCCATTTTCAAGTATACATTTATTCATATTTATTGACTGATGTCAAGATTTGAATAATGTATACCTAATATGTGATCTTTTGGAGACTGATACACTATTTTCCCATTCTTTGATTTTGTTTGTGTCTCTTACCCTGCTCTTGTCCTTCATCACTTGTCTTGGAAATGATGAATTTTCGTTTCAGTTCATCTAATCTTTATTGCTATTTATTAATGATACATTTTGTATATATATATATATATATATATATATATATATATATATATATATATATATATATATATATATATATATATATATAATACTCCTCCTCATATCTCTTCATCAGTCCTTCAACTTGTTTATCCTTCCTATCCTATTTCGATCACTATGCCTATTGATTATCTTCGTACAAAATAAATTTATCAAAATACATTGTTTTGTCATTATCAAAAAGGGGGGGATTGTAACGCCCTGATTTTGATTATTCCATTATTCTTGAGTCTTTTAATTTAATTGGGTGATAAATTATTTTATTTGTTAAATTGGTGTGTTAAATGTTATTTTACCGTTTTCGAGAGTTTTCGGGGAAATTAGAATGGAGGGTATTTTAGTCTTTTCTCAATTAATTATAAGTTAGAAATTTTGTGGGATTAGAATTTATGTGATTAAAATGAATTAAATTGATTTAGTGGAAAATGAGAGAAAAGAAAATAGAAAGAAAAGAGAAATAGAGAGAAATAGAGAAAGATAGAAAGAAATAGGAGAGAAAGAAAGAAGAGGAAGAGAAAAGAAGAGGAAAGGAGGAAAAACTTAGAAATTCATCAAGATCAATCAATTAGCAAGCTTGGAATCCGGGTAAGGGTATGAAACATTATTATCTTATCAATGTACGTGATTATGTATGAATTGTTGTTGTTGTTGATGAATTTTGTGAGTTTTAGGGTATAACCCATTTTTGAGAAATTGATTGGAAATTGATCCAAAAGTGTGTAAACTCTTGTTGATTGTGTTCTTGTTGGTCTATACATGTTTAATATGTATTGTTACACTTCAAACTGTTGTTTTTCTGAATTTAGATGATGAATTGGTGAAGTTGGAGGTGGAAAAACGCAGAACATTGTTCTGCAGAATTTTCTGGAAATTCCCTGGCCATACGCGTAAGGGGCATGTCCATACGCGTATGAGCCAAGGCGATACGCGTAACAATGGCCGATGGAAGGGTCAATACGCGTATGGGGGGTGGCTTTTCCCGGCCCTCTGGTGATACACGTATGGGTAAGGGGCGTACGCGTATGGGTTTTGGAAACGTGGAATTGTGAAGGAAATGGCTTCTGTCCGTACGCGTATGGACATGGGTGATACGCGTATGGACAGGAGGAATGTAAAAATGGGATTTTTCCAAAATGTCATTTTCGTTTTCGTCCGTAACTTTTGTTCCGATTATCCGATTTTTACATTCTGGGTGTCGTTGGAAAGGTATTGAGCTGTACTTTCTTATTATGATGTTTTGAAAATCGTTAGCCGATTTAATTATGTCAGAAAGTCGGGAATAGTGCTATTTAGCGACTTTTACCGTTTTGACTGTGTGTTTGAATGTGAATCATACAATAGTGCATTGATGTGAATGTATATAGATTGTATGTGATTGTATGAGATGAATGCATGAATATATTGTGAATATGTGCGCATTTCAAGAATGTCTTGTGTCATTTTGCATATGAAGCATCATGAAATACATTCTTATGTTGAGCGATTCTAATGAGAATCCGTCGTAACGTCGTGTGCCCATGTGGGGTGTGAGCGATGATTACGAATGATTGTGTGCCCATGTGGGGTGTGAGCAATCGGATCGTGTGCCTGTGTGGGGTGTGAGCGATCGGGTCGTGTGCCCGTGTGGGGTGTGAGCGATCCATAAACATTGTGTGCCCATGTGGGGTGTGAGCAATGGGTGAACATCGTAGGCCCGACGGGGAGTTACTTCGGTAACGAGCGATGGTTCCAGCAGAGTTCCTGAGTGAACTAGTGATGATTGAGTCGGTACCGCATTGCATTTGCATAGAGTCGTGAGTCGGTCTCTATGATTTGCATTTATCATCTTTGTATTTGTGCATTGATGAATAAACATGAATGTGTATGTTTATGTGGAATGATTGAGAATTGCGAAAGTATGTACGATGAATATGCTTGGTTGTATATATATATACACTGTGATGTATACGGATGAGTTTTGATGGATTGTGGTGAGAATGTGGAATGTGTATTTTTATGTTAAGATATATATAATTGTATGCATTGTTATTATGATAATATTTCTCACCCTTCTGCTGTTTTATGATGCTCTATGAGGCATTGCAGAGTAGGTATGTTTGAGGTCTTTTTGTGAAGCGTGTCTTCATTCTTTTGGTCGGTTGGCTCTGATATGTAGCACCGGATAGCTAGGATGTATATTATTCTTTTGTGATACATTTGCATATGTATCTTGCTGACGAATTTGTGTATATAAACATGATGATGCTTGTGATTCATACTGGAGGATGCATATATATGTGGTTGTTCTTCAATATTTTAGATGTTTCCGCTTTTATTCTAAATATTGAGATGTGGGTGTAAGGACTAAGTTCCTCTGTGGCAAGTTACCCCACTGTTGCATATCAATATAATGAGCAGGTGTTGTATGTATTAAATGCGTGTATGATGTGACATGCCTCTTTTATACTATGTTTTAATCGTACTCTGGCGAATTTTTTTTCTTAATATGTGCCTAAATGATTTATGTGATTATTTGGGGGTATAGAAAGGGGGTGTTACATTAAGTGGTATCAGAGCCAGAGTTGAGTCAGTTGTGTCTGTCTTGTTGTTGTGTTGGTTGAACTGTTGTTTAAACTTGTTGTCATTTTTGGGAATAATCAGAAGATGGCTGGTAGAAACGACAATGCGATGGCTGCTGCTTTGGAAGCAATGGCTAGGGCGGTGCAAGGTGCACCTAACGTGAATGCTAATGACGAGTTCAGGAAGAATCAACCACCGGTTTTCAAAGGAAGATTTGATCCCGATGGAGCTCAATTGTGGTTGAAGGAGATTGAAAGAATCTTCAGAGTTATGGGCTGTGTGGAGGAGAATAAGGTGAGGCTTGGGTCTCACATGCTGAAGGAAGAAGCCGACGATTGGTGGGTCGGTATGCGTGAAGTTCTTGAGGTGGATGATGAAGAGATAACTTGGAATTTATTTCGTACTGAATTCTTGAGGAAGTATTACCCTGAGAGTGTGAAGGGAAAGAAGGAGATGGAGTTTCTTGAACTGAAACAAGGTAGTATGTCTGTGGTGGACTATACTGCTAAATTTGTGGAGTTGGTTCAATTCCATCCTCATTATGCTGCGATTACTGCTGAGTTCTCAAAGTGTATTAAATATGAGAATGGTTTACGTCCTGAGATCAAACAAGCTGTGGGATATCAAAGGATAAGGAGGTTTGCGGATTTGACGGAATGTTGTAGAATCTTCGAAGAAGATAGTAAGGCTCGTTCTACACATTACAAAAGTTTGAATGAGAGGAAGGGGAAGCAACAAGCTAGGAGTGGACCTTATGTGACACCCGTTGATAAGGGCAAGCATAGGGGAAGCTTTGATAGAAGATCTGGAGGAGGAGGTTCCGGTGTTGTTAGGTGTTACAAATGTGGTGAAATAGGTCATAAATCTTTTGAGTGTGGGAAGCCTGTAGCGAAATGTTCTAATTGTGGTGGTCTTGGGCATGCTGCTACAGATTGTAGAAGAAATATGGTGAAGTGCTATAATTGTGGAGAAGTGGGTCACATTAGTACTAAGTGTACTAAGCCGAAACAAGCTCAAGCGGGCGGAAAGGTGTTTGCATTGGCGGGAACTCAAACTACAAATGCGGACCGTTTGATTAAAGGTACATGCTTTATTAATAGTACACCTTTAGTTGCTGTTATTGATACGGGAGCGACTCATTCGTTTATTTCGTCTGAGTGCGCAAAGCGTTTGAATCTTGCGTTAACTTTGATGGGTGCTGAAATGGTTATTGAGACTCCTGCTTCAGGGTCGGTAAATACATCTTTGGTGTGTATGAGTTGTCCTTTGACCATGTATGGTAAAGACTTCATTATGGATTTAGTATGTTTGCCGTTGGTAGGATTGGACGTAATCTTGGGTATGAACTGGTTGCAATTTAACCGAGTTCATATAGATTGCTATCACAAGTTAGTAAGGTTTCCTTCTTTGGAAGATGATGAATTTGAGAGTTTCCTATCCACTAAAGAGTTAAAGAAACTTTTAGCGGACGAAGCTCAATTGTTTGGTTTGTTTGCATCATTGTCGGTGGAGAGTAAAGTTGAGCTTGATGTGTTCCCAGTGGTGTGTGAATTTCCAGAAGTGTTTCCGGAAGATATTACGGATGTACCGCCGGAAAGAGAAGTTGAATTTTCTATTGATCTAGTTCCGGGTACTAGACCGATTTCGATGGCACCGTATCGTATGTCGGCATCGGAATTGGTAGAATTGAAAAAGCAATTGAATGACTTGTTGGACAAGAAATTTGTAAGGCCAAGTGTTTCTCCTTAGGGTGCTCCGGTATTGTTGGTAAAGAAGAAGGACGGGAGTATGCGGTTATGCATTGATTATCGACAGTTGAACAAAGTGACAATTAAGAACAAGTATCCGCTTCCAAGGATCGATGATTTGATGGACCAATTGGTTGGTGCGAATGTTTTTAGCAAGATTGATTTGAGATCAGGATACCACCAGATTCGTGTGAAAGAAGAGGATATTCAAAAGATGGCATTTAGGACACGGTATGGTCATTACGAATACTCCGTGATGCCATTCGGGGTTTCTAACGCGCCGGGTGTGTTTATGGAATACATGAATCGTATTTTTCATGAACAGTTGGATCGTTTTGTGGTTGTGTTCATCAATGATATTTTGATTTACTCTAAGTCTCAAGAGGAGCATGAAGAGCATTTGAAAATTGTGTTGCAAATTTTGAAAGAGAAACAATTGTATGCTAAGTTGTCAAAGTGTGAATTTTGGTTATCGGAAGTAAGTTTCCTTGGACATGTTATTTCCGGTAGTGGTATTAGTGTTGATCCATCCAAGATAGATGCGGTGATGCAATGGGAGGCTCCTAGGTCGGTTACGGAGATTCAAAGCTTTTTAGGCTTGGCGAGTTACTATCGGAGGTTTATTGAGGGATTTTCGAAATTGGCACTTCCTTTAACGCAATTGACTTGTAAAGGAAAGGCTTTCATTTCGGATATTCATTGCGAAGAGAGTTTCAATGAGTTAAAGAGAAGGTTGACAACGACTCCAATCTTGATTTTGCCTAATCCTAATGAACCATTTGTTGTGTATTGTGATGCTTCATTGACAGGTTTAGGTGGTGTTTTGATGCAAGATGGAAAAGTGGTGGCATATGCTTCTAGACAATTGAGAGTGCATGAAAAGAATTATCCTACACATGACTTGGAGTTAGCGGCGGTGGTGTTTGTTTTGAAAATATGGAGGCATTATCTTTATGGTGCAAGATTTGAAGTTTTTAGTGATCACAAAAGCTTAAGATATTTATTTGATCAGAAAGAATTGAACATGAGACAAAGGAGGTGGCTAGAACTTTTGAAGGATTATGATTTTGGTTTGAATTACCATCCGGGTAAGGCAAACGTGGTGGCCGATGCCTTAAGTCGGAGGTTGTTACATATATCCGCATTGATGATGGAAGAATGGGAACTTTTGGAAGATTTCAGAGATTTGAGTTTGGTTTGTGAAATGACGCCGAGAAGTGTGCGACTTGGGATGTTACATGTTACGAATGATTTTCTTGCGACGGTTAGTGAAGAGCAAAAGTTGGACTTGAAATTCGTTGATTTGATGTTGAATGAGAATGAGGATTTCAAGGTTGATAATTATGGTGTTTTGAGATTCCGTGGTCGTATTTGTATTCCCGATGATGTGGAGTTGAAAAAGATGATTTTAGAGGAAGGACACCGAAGTAATTTAAGTATTCATCCGGGTGCGAATAAGATGTATCAAGATTTGAAGAAGATCTTTTGGTGGTCCGGTTTAAAGAGGGATGTGGCTCGATTTGTGTATGCATGCTTAACTTGTCAAAAGTCTAAGGTGGAACATCAAAAACCGAGTGGATTTATGCAACCGTTGGATATTCCGGAATGGAAATGGGATAGTATATCGATGGATTTTGTTACGGGATTGCCGAATACGCAAAGAGGTCATAATGCTATTTGGGTAATTGTTGATAGGCTTACTAAATCTGCTCACTTTATTCCAATTGATATTAGTTATCCTTTGGAGAAGTTAGCCGAGATTTATGTTCTTGTGATTGTGAAGCTACATGGAGTTCCTAAGAGTATTGTATCGGATAGAGATCCAAGGTTTACATCGAGGTTTTGGGAGAGTTTACAAAAGGCTTTGGGTTCTAAGCTAAGATTGAGTTCGGCTTATCATCCGCAAACGGACGGTCAAACCGAGAGGACGATTCAATCGTTGGAGGATTTATTGCGTGCTTGTGTACTCGAGCAAGGTGGTGCCTGGGATGGTTATTTGGCGTTGATTGAATTCACTTACAATAACAGTTTTCATTCAAGTATAAGTATGGCACCATTTGAGGCTTTGTATGGTCGGAGATGTCGAACACCTTTGTGTTGGCATGAAACCGGCGAGAGGACGATAGTTGGACCAGAAATGGTACAACAGACGACGGAGAAAGTGAAGTTTATTCGGGAGAAGATGAAAGCTTCTCAAAGTAGACAAAAGAGCTATCATGACAAGAGAAGGAAGGATCTTGAGTTTCAAGAAGGCGATCATGTGTTTTTGAGAGTTACACCAGTTACTGGTGTGGGTCGTGCTTTGAAGTCGAAGAAGTTGACATCTCGTTTTATTGGTCCGTATCAGATTACTTCACGAGTTGGTGTTGTGGCTTACCGTGTAGCGTTGCCTCCGAACCTTTCGAATTTGCATGACGTATTCCATGTTTCGCAACTTCAGAAATATGTTTCGGATCCGTCACATGTTATTCCTATGGACGAGGTTGAAGTGAGAGATAACCTTACGGTGGAAGCTTTACCGGTTAGGATTTTGGACCGCGAAGTTAAGAAACTAAGGGGCAAGGATATTGCGCTGGTGAAAGTAGCGTGGAGAGGCGCTGCGGAAGGCAATATGACGTGGGAACTAGAGAGTGGGATGCGAGAGTCGTATCCGGAGTTGTTTGAATCAGGTATTATTTTCGAGGACGAAAATTTCTAAAGTGGGGGAGAGTTGTAACGCCCCGATTTTGATTATTCCATTATTCTTGAGTCTTTTAATTTAATTGGGTGATAAATTATTTTATTTGTTAAATTGGTGTGTTAAATGTTATTTTACCGTTTTCGAGAGTTTTCGGGGAAATTAGAATGGAGGGTATTTTAGTCTTTTCTCAATTAATTATAAGTTAGAAATTTTGTGGGATTAGAATTTATGTGATTAAAATGAATTAAATTGATTTAGTGGAAAATGAGAGAAAAGAAAATAGAAAGAAAAGAGAAATAGAGAGAAATAGAGAAAGATAGAAAGAAATAGGAGAGAAAGAAAGAAGAGGAAGAGAAAAGAAGAGGAAAGGAGGAAAAACTTAGAAATTCATCAAGATCAATCAATTAGCAAGCTTAGAATCCGGGTAAGGGTGTGAAACATTATTATCTTATCAATGTACGTGATTATGTATGAATTGCTGTTGTTGTTGATGAATTTTGTGAGTTTTAGGGTATAACCCATTTTTGAGAAATTGATTGGAAATTGATCCAAAAGTGTGTAAACTCTTGTTGATTGTGTTCTTGTTGGTCTATACATGTTTAATATGTATTGTTACACTTCAAACTGTTGTTTTTCTGAATTTAGATGATGAATTGGTGAAGTTGGAGGTGGAAAAACGCAGAACATTGTTCTGCAGAATTTTCTGGAAATTCCCTGGCCATACGCGTAAGGGGCATGTCCATACGCGTATGAGCCAAGGCGATACGCGTAACAATGGCCGATGGAAGGGTCAATACGCGTATGGGGGGTGGTTTTTCCCGACCCTCTGGTGATACGCGTATGGCTAAGGGGCGTACGCGTATGGGTTTTGGAAACGTGGAATTGTGAAGGAAATGGCTTCTGTCCGTACGCGTATGGACATGGGTGATACGCGTATGGACAGGAGGAATGTAAAAATGGGATTTTTCCAAAATGTCATTTTCGTTTTCGTCCGTAACTTTTGTTCCGATTATCCGATTTTTACATTCTGGGTGTCGTTGGAAAGGTATTGAGCTGTACTTTCTTATTATGATGTTTTGAAAATCGTTAGCCGATTTAATTATGTCGGAAAGTCGGGAATAGTGTTATTTAGCGACTTTTACCGTTTTGACTGTGTTTGAATGTGAATCATACAATAGTGCATTGATGTGAATGTATATAGATTGTATGTGATTGTATGAGATGAATGCATGAATATATTGTGAATATGTGTGCATTTCAAGAATGTCTTGTGTCATTTTGCATATGAAGCATCATGAAATACATTCTTGTGTTGAGCGATTCTAATGAGAATCAGTCGTAACGTCGTGTGCCCATGTGGGGTGTGAGCGATGATTACGAATGATTGTGTGCCCATGTGGGGTGTGAGCAATCGGGTCGTGTGCCCGTGTGGGGTGTGAGCGATCCATAAACATTGTGTGCCCATGTGGGGTGTGAGCAATGGGTGAACATCGTAGGCCCGACGGGGAGTTACTTCGGTAACGAGCGATGGTTCCAGCAGAGTTCCTGAGTGAACTAGTGATGATTGAGTCGGTACCGCATTGCATTTGCATAGAGTCGTGAGTCGGTCTCTATGATTTGCATTTATCATCTTTGTATTTGTGCATTGATGAATAAACATGAATGTGTATGTTTATGTGGAATGATTGAGAATTGCGAAAGTATGTACGATGAATATGCTTGGTTGTATATATATATATATATATATATACACTGTGATGTATACGGATGAGTTTTGATGGATTGTGGTGAGAATGTGGAATATGTGTATTTTTATGTTAAGATATATATAATTGTATGCATTGTTATTATGATAATATTTCTCACCCTTCTGCTGTTTTATGATGCTCTATGAAGCATTGCAGAGTAGGTATGCTGGAGGTCTTTTTGTGAAGCGTGTCTTCATTCTTTTGGTCGGTTGGCTCTGATATGTAGCACCGGGTAGCTAGGATGTATATTATTCTTTTGTGATACATTTGCATATGTATCTTGCTGACGAATTTGTGTATATAAACATGATGATGCTTGTGATTCATACTGGAGGATGCATATATATGTGGTTGTTCTTCAATATTTTAGATGTTTCCGCTTTTATTCTAAATATTGAGATGTGGGTGTAAGGACAAAGTTCCTCTGTGGCAAGTTACCCCACTGTTGCATATCAATATAATGAGCAGGTGTTGTATGTATTAAATGCGTGTATGATGTGACATGCCTCTTTTATACTATGTTTTAATCGTACTCTGGCGAATTTTTTTTCTTAATATGTGCCTAAATGATTTATGTGATTATTTGGGGGTATAGAAAGGGGGTGTTACAGGGATTGTTAGAACAAGATTTGGTTCTGCCAGATATCTCTAAGTTTTGATAATAACAAAGTAGTATTTGTGTGAGAACAATTTTGGTACTCTAACGTTTGTTTTCTGTAGAATTAACAAATAGGAACTGACTCTGATAGAGAAAGCTCTGACTCTAATAAAGACCATGTGCAACGTCACTCTGATTTGATCAAAAGTCGCTTCTGCGCCAAAGAAGCAAGTCTGCTACTGATCTACTCACTTTCAAAAGAATTATAAGAAGACAATATATTGATGTTGCAATGTTCTCTTGGATTCTGACTCTGAACATGACTATAATGATTTACTTCTGAAGGCTTTCTAGCTTCTGAAGTCATTATCTTCTGAAGGCTAAGTGCTGAAGACTCTGAAGACAAGGTTCGGCTGAACAACGTTCCGAAGACTCTGAAGACTTAAGTTTCTGAAGACTAAGTGCTGAAGACTCTAAATACAAGGTTCTGCTGAACAACGTTCTGAAGACTCTGAAGACTTAAGTTTTCGAAGACCAAGGGTTCTGAAGACTGAGTGCTAAAGACTTTGAAGACAAGGTTCTGGTGAACAAGTTCTGAAGACTCTGATGACTCAAGACTCTGAAGACCCAGTTGTCAACTCTTCTACTCATGCTTCAATCACCTATATTCAGAAGCCTCTGATGAATAGAAGAAGATGAAACGTTTGCAAGGGAAAATAGTACATAGTACGTATCAAACACGTTTTTTCCACTACCCTGATTTGGTGGTACAAATGACAACTTTTGTGTACGATTTTCATCCCTTTGTAACAACATTATTTCAAGTCGCGAGCAATCTTAAGGATATTCATGATCTTCCCTCCAATAGATCTTTTTCTGGATATATAAGGACTTGATCACTTGAAGAAAATAAGGATATGAGACATACATGCACAAACAGTAAAGCACCACAATACAACGCAAGAAACACTGTTCATACTGTAGAGATTTTTTTAAGCTACTTGAGTTATTCATAGTGTTTGTATCTGCTTGTGTAGAAGCAAATTCATTGTAAACATTAATTTTGTTCAAACACTTGTTTGTATTCCTTAAGGGACCTGTTAGGTCAGAATCCTTAAGAAGAGACAGTTAGTCTTTGGTTGTTAGTCACCAGCAGTTGCTAGTGCAGTGTAATCAATTGATTATAGTGGATTAAGTCCTTGTGTATAAGGCAAAATCAACTTGGCGGGTGGAGTGGATTAGCTTGATAGTTTTCAAATGAACTAGGATATATTGTGTCTTTCTCTCTTGTGAGTTTATTTGTGATCTTTGTTTGAGTTTCACAAAAAGTTTTCATTTTTGAAAACCAAATTCAAACCCCCATTTATTGTGTTTTATCACACCTTCACCTTTGATAATTGAATAATTCAAATTCATATGGAAAAATTCAACTGTTCATCAAAGTCAAAGTTTGACTTTTGAGATTTTTGGTCTAACAAAGACTCCACAAGTCAAGATCATGAAAATATGATGGATGATTGCATTTGATCATGAGAGATCAAGAAAATTAAGGAAAAGGTCAAGACTAGTGGATTTGGGATTGCAAAATTTTTTAAGTTATGAAATTTCATGTTCATGTGCCCTACTTTCCAAGTCCATAACTTCTTCCTCAAGCAACCAATGAAAACACTTAAGGACTCATTTTAAAGATGTTATTACATACTTCAATTTGGTGAAAAAATTGACTCAAAAGCATTTACCTATTGGAATTTATGATTGTTCAAAGTTGAGGTCTCAAAGTTGTGAAAATGTCCAACACTTAGAAATTTTTCTAAGTATATTTTTATGAATCAGTTGCAAGTCCAATTTTGTTGGACATTTTTCTCATTGATCCAATTTGATTATTTTCAAGTGATCAGCATCAAAGTTGAAGTATTTAATCTCATCTTTCAAATGGTACTAAGAACATGGAATTATCTTGCTTGAGCATGAAGTTATGAATTTGCAAAGTAACCACGGTGAGGCAGTTTAAACCAAGGCAAATTATGTACCAAGATTTTACACGATTTGGATGACACTTTTACCAACTTTCCAAACATTTTCAGAGGATATGATCAACTTGGAACTTGTTCTTTGGCTTGTAATCTTTCCAATGGTACCAAATCCTACTCTATTTGATCTTATTTTATCATACAAAAGCATCATCCAATGTGCTACCTTAAACTTCTTTGGACATGAAGCAAAAGACACCTTTTGGCCAGTGTCACAACTGCGAAAAACAGAAGAGTCGCCATCGAACGTTATTTATCCCGACGAAGGGAAAGGAAACGATCGAAGAAAACCTCAAAAGGGTGAAGACATGGTCATTGCAACCATAGTCTGGATTCAGGAGTCAATTACGCGAGAGGAAGGTATTAGCACCCCCTCGCGTTTGTTGTACTCAACGGGATCCACTATTGTTGTTCTAATCAAAGGGTATGTTTATCTAAATCCTACTTGCTAAATAGAAACCAAAATGGGAAAAACAAAAGGAGACTCAATATGACTTCGCTGTCCTAGGCCTACGTATTTCCTCGTGCAATGGGAAAGTCAAAGTCAACATAGTTCGGAGGACTAGGAGTGAATGGGGGGAATGTGCTCGCTAAGACATCGTCGTCTTATGCCTATGTATCCTCATTCGGACGAGAATGAAGAAGTCAGAGCGCTTGTAGTTTAACCTACCACGGAAAAGGGAAAAGGGTGCTCGCCAAGACTTCGTCGTCTTGTGCCTACGTATCCTCAATCGGACGAGAATGAGGAAATCAGAGCCAACGTAGTTCGACCTACCACAGGTTAGTTGTTGTCTTTTATAAGTGATGCTAAACTCACGTTCTAGCAGTTGGGGTCGATGCCTGTTTGCAGTAGAACGGAGGTAACACGTCTTTTTGAAAAGGTTTGAAAGGAAATCCCGAAGGACAAAATGGTTTGAATTTGTTCAAGGATTTTAGAGAAGGTGAATTGACTTTGTTTGCGATGTGTAGCTGTCGCATCTGCGAAAATCAACCGGCAGAAAAGAACAGAAGAGTCGCCACCGAACGTTATTTATCCCGATGCAGGGAAATGAAACGATCGAAGAAAACCTCAACAAAGGGGAAAGGAATGGTCGTCGCAACCATAGCCTGGGTTCGGGAATCGGTTATGCGAGAGGAAGGTATTAGCACCCCTTCGCGTCCATCGTACTTGATGGGATCCACGCTTGTTGTTTTCGATTAAAGGGTGTAGGGTATCTGAAACTCAACTGCTCACTGGAAATTGGAAACGAAAGGGGAAAGAAAAGAAAAAGACACAAAGGACTCGCAAGGATCGTTGCAATCCTATGCCTACGTATCTTCATTAACCAATGAAGAATCAGAGTCAACGTAGTTCGACGGACTACGGTTTTTTGGGGGAAGTTTTCTTGCCAAGCGTCGCGCCTGTGCCTACGTATCCTCAATCTAACCAAAATGAGGAAGTCAGAGCAGTCGTAGTTCGACCTAACAAGGTCGGTTGTTTCGTTGTTTGGTCTCGATTCCACTTGGGCGAGAGAAAAGGGTTTGCTAAGTAAGGTTGTGCTCGGAGAGATCTCGCACGATCTCCTGCCTACGTATCTCGCTCGCACGCGAGAATCAGAGCGACATAGTTCCCCTCACTAGGGATGGCTTTGCTTTGTTTGTGTTTTTAACGGAAAACGTCAAGGTTCGCGTTCGAGCAGTTTAGGTGTCGCAGCTCGTTGTACGGAGTCTTAGGCATTTACCTGTTTGCGGTAGAACGAAAATGACGCATCCTTTACGAATGGAGTGAGGAAGATGAGAAGAGAATTGTTTGTTTTTTTATCTTTTAGGAGAAGTGCTTTTACTGATTGTATTTGTAACTCATATTGCACTAAAGTCTATGACATAGGAACGAATGCGTCGCATGGTCGTCCCTAACAAGACGTATGCCAAACACTCTAGAAAGGCAAATGGAGACCCTCCTCCTTCCATTTCCCGTGTGCTTAAGGCTCATGGCGTACAATGCTTGTTGCCTTTATTACATGTTTTTTATTTTTGTTTTGAGATGAGAAGAGAGAAAGACTCATAGTTGAAAGAAGAAAAAAAACAACTAAGGGGAGACTAATTGTATTCCTAATGTTGTCATGCATTGATGGCCTTATGGTTCAGTTAACAAAAGGAAATCTACCTAATGGACAAGTAGGGATTGCATTACCTAATGCTCATCTTACCTTACCTTAATCAAAAAATTAAGGTTAAGCTAAGATCCCAAAGGGGTGTGAAAGAGTTATTCAAACAATCATTATATCACACAATCCACAAGTGAAAGAATAATAGAAAACGAATGAAAAAGGATGAAAGAAGAATTAAGTAATCATGTACTCAAGCACCTTACCTCATAATCCACCTTAAGCAACCTTGGTTACAAGAAAGTAAATCACAAGCACTAGTTACCAATTACTTGAAAAGTTATGCATTATGAAATTGAGGAAAAATATGTCCGTCAATCGAAAATTGAGAAACAGATACTAAATGTATCCAAAAATGAAAATAAAAATTATCAAAAATTAAATAAAGTATCCAAGAATCACCATAAATTTTCTCAGAATTTTTTAGTAACATTCACTATTTTTAATATGGTAATTTGAAACGTGTAATGAAAAGAAAATCAAAATCATGGAAACAAACGAGGGGTGCATGCATAGTAATATCCATGTTCAAAATTCCCTGGGCCAACAAATGGGAGGTGGGATTAGTAAAA
The DNA here is from genome assembly GCA_022829125.1 of Lathyrus tuberosus. Taxonomy (NCBI): domain Eukaryota; kingdom Viridiplantae; phylum Streptophyta; class Magnoliopsida; order Fabales; family Fabaceae; genus Lathyrus; species Lathyrus tuberosus. Next base: position 2,993,330 of record JALAZF010000446.1, read on the forward strand.
ATGCTTAACCCAATTCGCAATGCATGGGATCCTCACATCCCAACCTCAGGAAACAAACCTCACACGATCAATAGTTATTTCCCTTTGACATTCACTTCGCCGGAGATAATTATCACCGTCGCGCCGGAAATCGCCTCCGGCTGCTGCGGAGGGTGATACTACATAAACCTCACATCACCGTGCTCGTCCTCGCTCTCTGAATCTCAATCTGGCTTCAATTTCCACAAATTCCTATCCTACATCTCAAATCGCGCACAAATGCTCAAGAACCCTAGGTATTTAAATCGGAAATTAAATGGTGATCGAAAACGAATTAGGGCTCAGTATCTTGTGGTTATGGCTCCTCAACATTCATACTACAAACCAGCAACAAACACAAAGTAAGACAATGGAGATTATGGCATTTCGCGTTTACCTACGGAACCGAGGATCGTTCCGGTGATGGTTGGGGTTTATCCGAAGGCGATGCAGAATAGAAAACCAGAGAGGAGACTCCAAAGCTCGGGAATTGCGAAATAAACGCAAGAATGGAAGCTTCTATTCAGGTAAAGTTTCAAAACCTTCTTCTATGAGCTTTGATCTGTGAATTCTTCTTCTTATTCCTTAACTCATAGATCCTGCGAGTGTTTTTCTTGGTACGTAGTAGTGTATGCGACGATGAATCACGGCAGGAAGAGAGAATTGGGAGAATCAGTGCTGGGTAATTGGTGGCTGAGCTCTTGTTATCGCAAGCTTTAAGGTGAAGCTTGCGTAACAATGGAGGTTATTTTGAGCTTTTAGTGAGTATGGGTGGAGAGAGAAGGATGAGGAATCAGAATTCTGAAAAAAATAATTGGAGTTGAGAGGATGAAGATGAGAATGAAGAAGTATTGAAGATGAAAAAGTGAGAAAATGGGAAAAAAAATGGTGATTAGATTATGAAGAGAGGAATGAAGATTGGTTTTATATGATGAAGGAGGAGGTTGAGAAATTCTGTTATAGTTAGTTGTAACTGCATTGAGAGTTAGTTACATGTTAGTGTGATTCTGTTTTGGCTAGTTGTCACAGTTAGGAGAGTTAGTTGGGGCTAATCAGGTTAGAGTGAATTGGAATGAGTTAGTTTTTGAACTTGAAGTTGGTTATAGGACTGTTATAGAGAAGTTTGTGGTTAGTGAATTCGGTTAGTTAGTTAGTTGGAGTTAGTTGCATTGAAAATTGTTATGGAGTTGGTGATGAATTCTGCTAGTGAAATGTCAAAGTGTAGTTATTGAATGTGTGAAGGTTAGTTTATGAGAACGATCTAATGAGTTTTATTTTGTTTTTGGTGTTTACAGTTTGCGCTTGTGGACGATTTCAGTGGCCAGCAAACCATTTACCGGAGCCTCTTTATAAGTTTTTCCTTTGCAATCTCTTTCACGTGTCATGCCTGGAGGTAGCTAAGTCGAATTCCATATATTCTGCTTGAAACTGAATTACTGCAGGACACTCAATGTGCATTTTTCTCGAGCCATCATCACGACAAGCATGTTGTAATTCCTCTCTTGACTTTTCAGCATTTACTGCTTTCCTAAGCGAAACGTCTACACCGTCCGCATTTGGAGGCTTCAATGAGACCAAGGATTCTTGCTCTTCGTCACTCTTGGAATGGTGTACCATAATAATGAGATTGTCGCAACTGAACCCGCGATCCTACCGTCGGAAGTTGATCAAGGTAAGAAGTGGATGTATACTGCTAGCTTTGAGTTGAATTTGCATGAAGTATTATGCATCACTGACAGATAGATGCTTAGGTTATATTTGATGGTTGTTAGTAGTGTTATAAGAAATCAGTATGGAATGTTAAGTAGAAATGAGTTAGTGAACATTAGTGGTGATAACTTGATCTTGCAGCAATCCAGAACCTTGGTTAACTTATGTTCGTGTTGGATTTTGTGAAGTATGATGTTTTTATGTTGGGTCTGTTTAGGAAGTGATGCGGGGCTATTTTGGATGACGAAACACCATTAACCTTGCAGGGACATGTGTTTCTCTAATGCCTTGTGTTGAGAAATGATAGGGGATGGGGGCTCATCTGATGTGATGTTGGCAAGGAACTCAAACCATGTATTCAGAGGATCGAATGGACTACCAAGCCAGAGCAACACACTCACTTCGACAAGCAATGTGTTTTCGAGTACTCCGCCAACTCTGTCGTAAATTATGAGCCAGGGCACAGTTGGTGGCATCGAGACTGTTGCAGAGTCAAGACTTGAAACAACTGAATTGATAATGACGCTTTCGGTTTGGGTAATCCTACATGCTGACGGCACTCAGACAATGAAACAATTACATTTGTTAGATCAGGAACAAGGAGCATCAGCAGCTGCTGCAACGCGTGTTTCGAGCTGACAATTGAGGCCTTTTGTGTCGTACGATCGAATAGCTCCGATGAAATGATGCTTCGCAGTTAGGTACATTGGTTGTTGTGGTGTAACTTGTTCTTGCTTTGCACTTGTGACTTGATTTGTGAAAAATGCAATTATGTGAAATTTTGTCAAGACGTGAGTGCTTTGCGGTGTTGTTTATGGTTGTATGTCTTTTCTTGCAGAAAATTGTGCGTTGATACGTCACGAAATTCTTCGACGACTCCAAGCGGCAAAAGAGCTCGAAATTCATCACCGTGAGGTATTGAGATCTGAACATCTTGGAATAAAAACATCTTGAGAAATTTTCATTCTTTTCGTTAGCAAATCCCACATGACAGCATTAAATTCTTGCTCTTTTGATGCGCAGCTTCGTTGCAGGATTATGGCGTCAATATTATCGCCAACTCTCTGAATGATGGAAGTTATGACCTCTGTCAAGCTCCGAGTACCACAGGTGAATCTATGCAATCTACCCTTCTTATCTTGTAGTTTGAAGGAAAATGTATAGGGTATGCTTGCAGGAGAATAAGGAATCGGTCTCCTTGTCTCTCCTATATCAAAACCTATTTTGAAGGAGTTCTCACTCTGTGTTTCGTCATCATCGTCATTTGGAGATAAGGCCATTGCTGAATCCCAAAATCTGTGCATCAGGGAGGTGCCAGCTTCATTATTTCCGACCTGACTAACTGTAGCCGCAGCAGCATGAGTCACATGAATCACATCAACCACAGCAACTACAATTCCATCTCTATCAGCCACCGGAAGATGTAAAAATTTTCCATCATGCATAATTTGAAGTGCATCGATAATTGGTGTATCAATTACTGTACATTATGGATTTGGGGTCATAACTGTCTCAACAAGAGTTAACGATGGGGAGGGATTTTGTGTTATTACCCGCATCAAGATATCCTTTGAAGTAAGGATACCGTAAGGTTTGTCATCAACTACCACGACAACAGCACTTGCACGAAGTTCAAGCGTATTTTCCGTTGTTGTCAAAACCGAGTCTCTTAATGAGACAGTAACAACACTTGAATTCTCGGGAATGATTGTAGACAATGATGGTTTAAATATCTGATCCCGAAGAGTCTCAAAGAATGATGAATTGGAGCCTTCAACAGCCGCTGCACTTGCCTTTCCTGTTATGCTTTTGTACATTTCTGCTGTGTATTTTTTCTTTTTTAGTCCAGTCTGTTATGGTTTGTGAATATTATCAACTTTCAGTTAGAGGTTTTTGAAAATTGTTATGAATTTCTACTATATAATTATATTGAATCGGAAATGAATTTTCTGGTACTATTTTTCTGGTGTGAATGTTGCTGCTATGATAATTTCTGCTGCAATTCCTTGAATTTATTGTTAGCTACTGTTATGAGTTGTGGAATTTTGTAATTGAATTTGTATGGAACTCTCCCATGCTGTGAATTTTTATTGCCATCTCCTCTTATAATGCTTTTCCAGACAGGTATGTCGGTCATTGTTTAAAAATAACAATGTTTTATTTATATACCTTTTCTGTTTCTATAAATTTTGGTGTAGTATCCATTAGCATTAGCAATGTGTGCTAAACTATTATTCATATGTTGGAACAGATATGCAATTGTGAAAGAAAATGGTATAGCTGTTGGCACTCTTGACGATAAACAGAGACTTCATCTTTACCAATCCATACCACTGGGGGAGAGCACGCAACTTCAATTTGTTATCAGCAGAAAACAAATACTATTGCAATTTGTTCGGTTAAATAAAGCCTATTCAAAGAAGAGTCTGAAATACACTCTGTCCGCGTTTTGGATGACCGATATTTTGAGTTCAAAGCAACCCACTTTCTTGAACTAGGAGAACAAAGCCGGATTATAGTTAGTTGTTGTTTCTCAAATGATGCTAGAGTATATTTTTGCGTCGGAACAGCATATTCGTTCCCCATGCGAAATCAATCCACCCAGGTAACTTTACAACAGCCTAATATACATTAATTTGGGTTTGCTCTAGCCAATGGCTTTGATATTGTGCATCTTTGTCTATTTTTAAAAACAAATTTAGGGAAGGATACTGGTTTTCTGTATCGCCGAAGGTTATAAGTTTGAGCTGATTGCTCAGCTGAAGACAAAAGGGCAAGTTTACTCCTTACATCCATTTAATGGAAAACTACTTGCTTTGATTGGTTCCTGCATTCAAATCTATGACTGGATGATCCAGGATGACAGTGCGTATAAATTACAGTCAGCATGTCGTGCACATCGACACAACATCTTCGCGCATGTGCACGACATGCTGACTGTAATTTATACGCACCGTCATCCTGGATCATCCAGTCATAGATTTGAATGCAGGAACCAACCAGAGCAAGTAGTTTTCCATTAAATGGATGTAAGCAGTAAACTTGCCTTTTTGTCTTCAGCTGAGCAATCAGCTCAAACTTATAACCTTCGGCGATACAGAAAACCAGTATCCTTCCCTAAATTTGTTTTTAAAAATAGACAAAGATGCACAATATCAAAGTCATTGGCTAGAACAAACCCAAATTAATGTATATTAGGTTGTTGTAAAGTTACCTGGGTGGATTGATTTCGCATGGGGAACGGATATGCTGTTCCGACGCAAAAATATACTCTGGCATCATTTGAGAAAGAGCAGCTAACTATAATCCGGCTTTGTTCTCCTAGTTCAAGAAAGTGGGTTGCTTTGAACTCAAAATATCGGTCATCCAAAACGCGGACAGTGTATTTCAGGCTCTTCTTTGAATAGGCTTGATTTAACCGAACAAATTGCAATAGTATTTGTTTTCTGCTGATAACAGATTGAAGTTGCGTGCTCTCCCCCCAGTGGTATGGATTGGTAAAGATGAAGTCTTTGTTTATCGTCAAGAGTGCCAACAGCTATACCATTTTCTTTCACAATTGTGCACATCTGTTCCAACATATGAATAATAATTCAGCACACATTGCTAATGCTAATGGATACTGCACCAAAATTTATAGAAACAGAAAAGGTATATAAATAAAACATTGTTATTTTTAAACAATGACCGGCATACCTGTCTGGAAAAGCGGAAGAGCTGAAAGGGCACACATCATTGACGTTCCTTAGATTCACATAACTATGAACTAATTCGCTGTCTCTGCTATAAATCATAATTGACCTATCATAACATACCGCTAATACACGTGTATTATTGGAAGGAACAATCCGTAGTGCAATAGGTGTTCCCCCAAAAGAGACCACTTTCTTGTATGTTAACACACCAGTACATGTGTTCAACAGATAGTAAAAAAGAGCACCATCACCCCGGCCGCATAGCAAGTAAGGAATCTACAAAATGTAATTCAACTGTCAAATGAGTAAGACTCTATTTAACTTCTCTACTCAATTCTAAAATTGAACCACAGAATAGAGGAGCCCTCCAATCTTAGACTCAAACAATAACTATTTAGAAGCAGAATTTTATATGAAAAACGTAAGATAGCTCAAGGAAAGCCTACCCCTTCAAAAGCACAAAAAAGAACGGATCGAGGTACGATTGGACCCAAATCCACATTGAACTTTTCAACGAGGTCTGGAAGAGAAAATACTGAAACACTATACTTAGTCCAAAATCCAACGGCTGCTAGATCACAATGATTGGGGTTTTCACCAATGGAGGTTAGGTCTAAGCATGAGCCCGAATACTCCATTTTGGCTTTCAGAATTTGCTGGAGTAGTCCATCTCCAATTTCCAAATAAATCAATTCTACCATGTATTTACTATTTGTAGCCAACAAAATCTGCAAAGTAGTAATCATGGCAATAAGGATGATGATTATTAACAACCTTTCAGAAATCATAACTTGTATTGTCTTTAGTGCATAGGTTTAAAATCCAACTACTTAAATTAGAGAAGACAGAAAATAACAAGGAGCTTAAAAAATATAAGGCATGGAATCTATTCAATCTCACTTCATATCAGATATGACAACTCCATGTAAAGCTAAATAAATACATCACAAAAAAAGTCTAAACCACAAAGGAGAAATTTATCAAATTTGAATGAGCAAAATATTCCTTTGACCGTTCCCATTTATCTTATAGTTATGAGCAGCACTATAGGCAGAATAAATTCAAACAGATGCAACAATTAAGTGCAAGGAAATGCTCATGGATGACCAAACCTACTATGAGCATACCAACAGCTGTGATACATAAAAATCAGATGAGTGAGGAGCATCTCTCTTAAGATTCACACGATTAACATCTCAACCCAGGTGACAGTAATATATGCAGTTTTGTAATGCTTATTATTTTGGTTATAAAAAACTAAAAGGAAAAAGATACAAACTTGTCGGCAGCTATCTATAGCTTTCAGAATAATGGTAAACGCTTGATCCAACAAAAGTATCACCTATAGTTTACATAATAACATATTGATGAAGCCTAAGAATCAAACCTGGGTAGCATTAGCAGTGGCAACACCATATGACCAGCCTGATGGTGCACGGCATTCATATGTGAGGCTTCCATCTGTGGAACTCACCAATCTTACGGATTCAGACGTAACCTGTTAAGCAAACTGAAAATTTTGGTTAAGAGGGCAGAACAACATTGATGTGTAGCATCAACATCAAGGACTTCACTCAAGCATTCAGAATATAAGAATGACGGTTAGCCTCTCAAGCATTCAAGGCCTATATTACAAGTAATGGCTTAAAAAATTAACACTGGTCATGGAGAAATGTGAAATAGGCAATTGGGAATACCAATAACTGCACCTTACTTTGAATACTTGGTTTAAATGTCCAGATGATTAAGAAAGACACGAGTCTTCATCGAAAAGAAATAAAATATCCTTTTAATGCAAGGGGGTATGTATACTTATTGTGAATTGTCGTTGTTGTTTGTTTATATGAAAAACATTTTGAAAATCCGGGTAATGGGATCCTCTATAAAAATACTATAAAATTGACAATCTAAACTTAAACTTGATTGAATAATGCAAATGCCAAAACATCTCTGTGTCTATTTTAACAGAACATCTAGTTTGCTAATTGTAGTCAGAAATGGAGGTATCACTCTAATCAACCAGAAAAGAGGAAAACTTATTGTAGGGAAATAAGGCCAGAAATTGTACCTGTAAAAATTGATTGTGAATTGCCTCATGGCAAAATAATGATCGTGCTTCATAACAAAATCCATTCATGTAAAAATCCCTCAGCACACCATTTGGGTTCAATGAAAGAGACATTGTGGCTTGTACATAAGACACAATCAGATAAAGACGGTCATCTGGGAATTTCACTGACCATATTCCTTTGATACCTAGATCTTCCCATAAAACCTATTTCACATAAATGCATCAGAAAATTAATATTTTGCAATAGAAGTAGTTATAAAGATTTATTTTTATTTGGCATTTGTGTGTCTTAGGTTGTAGAAGTCATTGCATAGTGGGGCGGGGACTGACCTGTTCATCAACCCCTATTGTGTTACAAACAATTCGAAGAGAACCATCCTTGTAGGTTCCAGAACAAGTTACAAGCTCTCCTAGACCTTCCCTTTCAGGGGCTATCATACAAAAGTCTACAATCGGCCCCAAATTGGCATACAGTGTCAAAACTTTTACATTCTCGTTTTCTGCTTGTAGATCAAGCTTTATAAGCTGCATTTACACCAAAAATAGTTACTATGGTATATCTCTCTTAGTATGATAGTAAAACTAATTAGACATGTAAGTTATTACCACACCTGTGAATCTCCGTAAATGGAACCAATGTATACAGTTTTTTTATTGATGCATGATATTGAAGATGCAATAGAAGTCTCTCCAAGGTGCTCAATTTGGAGTCCGGTAACCCTAAAAAAAATGATAAACTAGAAGAATAAGAAATAATATGTCTAATGAAAAATAATATTGATAACATGTTCAATGAAAAAAGGAAGCAATCATAAGATCACATACTTCTCTTTCTCATGGGTTATCACAAGTAAACTTAGAAATCCATTGTGGCCACCAAGTAAATAACTAGAACCATCAACCATTCCATAAGCTATAGTATTGGACTGAAATGTACCCATAAAATATAATTAACAGAAAACCAACTTCTCATGTCATTTAGACATAATTGGAGGAACTTAGAATTACTAGCAGAAGTTTAGTGAAATAGAATTTACTACTCTACAGCATACATGTGTAATCGAGATAGTTTCAAGCACATCAGTATTGCAGTATGCAACCTCTTTTCCTCCAATGATAAGTAAACCACAAAGAGGCGAGGGGACAGGGATCAATGAGTGAGCCCCACAATCAAGGTCGGTACGAGACAAAGAACCTTCAACAAAACATTTGTCTATCAAAGAAATCATGTATGTTTTAACATGATGACCGTCCTTCATATCCTGCCACAGATAATAGAAACATGGAATATATAAGCTACATAAGAATGCTAGAAAATATAAACAGGTAAGCTACACAAGAATGCTAGAAAAAATGAATAGATAAGTAACAGTGTTATCAAATTGCAGAGCCATGGCCGCTATGGCGGATATACATAGCGATTTTTGGGCTTGCCACAATGGCAAATATCGGCTGAAATTGCGGTTTTTCCGCTATAAAGCAGACGGTATGGAGGAATTTGGACTCTCCGCAATAGACCGCCATCCTCCATCGATGACACTGTATAGTGTAAACATCTACCAATCTTAGACCTCACCAAAAACCATCTTCAAGACAACTTTGATACAATCTACAATATAACAACACCAGACACCCTACCATAAAAGTTAAGTGTTGAAAAAGTTTTGATTTGAAAATAAAATGGAAGGGTTGGTAGGAATACTCTCCTAGAGGAATCAATAAGCCTTGCTCTGCCATACTTATTTGGATATAATGCAGAAAAAAAGAAATAGCAGAAGAAACTGTTGTATTCAAACCTTCCAAGAACGTGAAGGGAAAGAAAAAGGAAGCAAAATACAATAACAAAAGTCTACACATTGTACCTAATATCACCTTAAAAAGTAGAGTAGAATTAGAAACCTGGTAAAGAACTGCAATCGTTGGTTCTGAACAATCAAAGAGAAATTTGATGTCCAAAACATTAGGTACCTTAAGCCTGTAAACGAAATTTGGCAAAAATACAAGAGAATCAGGGAACAATGTTTTCCATTTTGAACACTAACTACTCAAGTGAGTGGTTAATCATGCATGTTTAAAAAGTGGTTTGTTAGAGGACTTTATTATGCATTCCTAAATCAGAAACATATCGACTTATCAAATATATGTTATGATATATAAAGTTAAAATCATTGCTACATTTGCACTTAAAAGCTTAATATTGGGGGAGAATTAGTTCTTGACACCTATTACAATCAAAAAAAAACTTTTAACGTTGAAAAATTGAGGGAAAATATATTGAATGAATAAAATAATTACCTAATATTGAATGCTTCTTGAATGTGACCATTATCAAAGGAAATGACCTATTAGAACAAATAGCAAATGATTATAATCAAAGTGTGCAAGAGGCAAAATAAAACAATAATCTTAATCTACCACTTTTACATGTGAGAATACCTTAAAAAATCCATCATACAGATGAAGTCCAATAAGCTCGTGTCTCTGGTCAATGATAACCATCTGAGTTGCACGAGGTTTCCCATGAAGCTCGGCAACATCTTGTGTATCCCTAAATAACAATGTCAAAAAAACTTAAAGATTTTCACTAACTTAGAAAAAAAAAATGTTTAATGGGTCATTTTTAACAAGTTTATAGTTAGCAAAAATAAATAATGCATTACCTACTAATAAGCTTTGAATTCAAATTATCCCATTCGAGAACACAGAATTTATACTCCTCAGTAGAAATAAACAGAAAAGCTTGTGTTTCATCCTGTTTGATGGAATGAAAAAAAATTAACAAATAAAAAGAAAACAAGATTTTAAAGTAAATATAAAACTAAAACCTAGAATAAAAACTCACATGAAGGCGGAATAGTTCTAGAGTAGCAATTCGACCATAAATTGGAACATCATGTATAGTCTGCAAACGAATTTCATTGTTAGGAAGCTAATAAACCCTAACAAAACTAGAGAAAAACTAATAAAACTATAAAGATAAATGACAAAACATTCTGATTTTTGATTCCTTTCTATTCACTCTCTATCATTGCCGCCGGGTTCACTTGAACCTTGTCCTCAAGGTTCTAAATTAATACCAAAACACATAGTAGAGGTAAGAGCTGCAAACATCAATCCATACTGAAAGTCAAATGTGATGCTCAGATGTAATACTGAAAGGCAAATAAGGAACCTTCTGAAAGTCTCAGCCCATCCATACTCTAGCATCTGAGTCAATAGCGCTAACAAATAAGCCGCTACACGATGAATGTTCCTATGATAGAAAGCCTTAACAATTGTGATGATGTTAATTGCATAAACACCACTAGATTCTGAGCTAACAAAGATGGTTATCAACACATGCTCCTTCAAAGAGAATGGCCTCAAATTCAGCAAAAAAGACAAACCTGTTAAATGGACTTGAATTGGTTTTGTAGGAAGTGTTGCAACCACAAGTTTCCCAAGTAGGAGTGCAATAATCTGAGATGAGACATAAGTGATTTTAAAAGGGTTGGTTTTGTATCCTAAAAATTGGTTCACAAATACAAGGAGCGCACATGATGCTAACCCAAGAATCCATGTCCGGGAAGTGAGTGATGGTTGAGAAGGGTCATCAGTGATGGGAACTGTTAGTCTCACTTGCTCAATAGGACTATTATTAATGCTAAACTCATCTTTCTTTTTTAAAATCTCATCCGCTTCTGGATCAGGTGGGTGATTTGCTGCTTCCACAATAAATTTAGCTTTAATCTCATTTGCATTTTCCCTGTTGATGACTCCTCCAAGAGCTGCAGGAACAAGAACATCACAATCTTGAACCAAAATTGATTTGGGATCAATTGAATCACCACCATGAAATCCTTTAATTCCTTTGTTTTCTTTGGAATACTTAAGGAATTTAGTTCTTCTTGGGCAACTAAAACTGGCAGCAACCTGTGTTCCAGACACAAGAATATTTGGGTGTACAATCAAAAATTTATTATCATGATTAATATCACAATTTCCCCTTTCATCAAATTGACAAATTACGTTCACAGTATCTCCAGGTGCAATTACACTGTAAGACCATTCATCCCACGTTTATAGCTCGCTCTTCTACAGTTTGTTCATTTAGTAAACAAAGCACCTTATATGGACCTTCAGCAGCAGATGAATCAGCATGTTGCAATTTTTCAGATGCCTCCAAAACCAAATAATTAGAATTGGAGAAATCACCAACAACCTCTTTAGGTATGTGTGATTTAGTTCTTTCAACTAGATGGTTGACTCTGACAGGGAACTTGTTAGCAGTGCCATCTTGCGATTTAAAGGAATGAGTGGTTTTATCACAAACTGTATCATTATCAACACCAATTGCATCTTCAACTTGATCTAAAAGTTCAAGCAATGCCTTTTTGTGCTGCCTCAAAAAAAACTGGTCAGATGGCCCAATGTGCTCAACATCCTTGGCAAGCTTATCTAGGCGACATAACATGGATGGTGGAGTTCTGAAGGGATTTCTTTCACCAGCCACTCCAGAAGAGTTGCTCACAGTAGTTAGATTGCCATTAACTACCACATGACGACCACAGTTAAATCTTTTCAGGCCTAACTTACTCAATGACAGCGGAGCGTTTGCAGATGCAGTAGGAGTTGGTGTAATAAGCAACTCGTTAACCTTGTCGCCTTTGTCCAAAGAAGTCTTATCTACTGAGCAGTGGTGAATTTGTAACATGCTTGTCCTCGAAGAATCATCTAATGCTTGAAACGTCTTAGGCATGTATTTTGAAACTACTTGAAGCCTTTCATTCACCAGAGATATCTTCCATGTAACCTCATCAGCTCCATCATCCTGACTTTGCTTGATAAACATTCCAGGTGAGAACTTGAACCGCTTGCGTGACACGGACTTTGAAATCTCCAGAGACACCTCAGCGGGATCAGTGGCCACCGGCAATACCAAACTATCGGGAGTAACATTCTGCGAAGATGGATCCGACCGAGCCTTCGCGTCGTTGGGTTTTTCTGGCGGTGGGAGAGAAATGGAATCAACCTGAGAGGTTGAGTTGTTAGCTTGCTGTTTTTGAGAATGTTGGATTGTGTGGCGATCGAATACCTCAGGTGCATAAATATCCTTAAGATCTTTCACCACAACCTTGAGCTCAAATCCATCGGCTTTCGTCTGACATATATCAATGGTTTGCGGATGACAGTTACTAGCAATAATGAAAGTTTTCTTTTTACCCTTTTGAATATTATTACACATAGACATCGAGCAATGAGGCATTTGACATAGGAAAACCAGTGAGATCAGTAATCATGGTTTGAAAATTCAACAAAGACTCAAGACGACATTGAGATATCTCAGCTTGATAAGGTGTATACTGTGTATACCAAGCAGGATTCTCCATGATGTTTCTCAAAATCACAGGTGGAACATGAGTGTTAAAATCATATGGATTCAATAGTGGTGGAGATGTTACCGATTCGTCAGCGAGCTGGGTTTTCCTTGACGCTGGGTTAAATCCTAGAGCTGACTTCACAACTATGTAATTTCCAAACCCTTTGTATCCGTCTTTGTCTAACTTCCGTATAACACCAAGGGATTGCAACAAAAGCTGGGTTGTGGAGGTGAGAAACTCGTCAGGTGCTGTGAAAGAATAAGGTGTCAACTTACTCCGGATGGAATCGGGACGGATCTGACCGGAGCGGCTCCGGTGTAAGAGACTCTGGGATCTGCTGCGGGTGAAAGTGGAAGAGAGGGGTGGAGATCTCTGGTTCCGTGTGCGGATTGGTGTACTAAGGTGAAAAGATTTTCCATGAAAAAGATGGGAACGAGGAAGTGATTGGAGATGTAAAAGAGAGATTTGTGGGATAGACAGGAGAAATGCTCCATTAGTAATATTTCATAAGAGGATTTGAGTATATAGATAAAAGTACCCATTGTTAGGAAACTAATAAACCCTAACAAAACTAGAGCAAACCTAATAAAACTATAAAGATAAATAAATAATACATAAAAGCCCAAATATTAATAAAAACCCACTAAAATAATACATAAAAATATCAATATAAAATTTATAAACCCTAACAAAACTAGAGCAAACCTAATAAAACTATAAAGATAAATAAATAATACATAAAAGCCCAAATATTAATAAAAACCCACTAAAATAATACATAAAAATATCAATATAAAATTCTGAATTAACTTAAAGAATATAATTCACTCTCTATCACTCATCATATTGCATGTAAATTAAAAAAAAAAAAAAAAAACTATTCAAATAAAAACATTATTATACCTCCAAACTCCCAGTATCATGCATTTCCTAAAATGCAAAGTAAAAATTAGGTTCAATGATGGTATAGTAAAGAATCAATAAACCAACCAATAATTTACAGAAATCTTACGCCAAGACGAGATTCGTTTCATTTGGTCCATTTGCTCCAGTGAAATTGCCGACACAAGCATGAGTGACTTGGGTGGATTTATGAGCTGTGGCCACATAGTTCCATATACCCGTGGAGTTTTCTTCTGCTGCTAAAGAAATGGAGTTTTCTTCTGCTGCTAAAGAAAAACAAACGTTTCATAACTAAACCAATATAAACTAAAATTAATTAATGAATTTAATTTAAATATAAATCAACTTAAACAATGCAACATTAAAACGTAACAACTTTCTTTAATCATGATAATATTTTAAAGTTGATTCAACAAAGTCACAAAGAAGCAGACAGAAACTAGTTAACCTGTTAAAGCCATGGAATAGAGGAGAAAACAGCAAAGCAGCGAGATGAAGTTAGTGTTGCAACAGAGGAGAGAGAGTAAACGCAAAAATGCACTGCCAGTTGCAGAGAAGACGGAGAAGCGCAAACCGAAGAGATGAGTGAGAGTAATCGCAGAAACGCAATGCCAATTGCAGAGAAGACGGAGAAGCGCAAACCGAAGAGACGAATGAGAGTAAACGCAGAAACGCACTGCAAGCACAAACCGAAGAGATGAGTGAGAGTAATCGCAGAAACGCAATGCCAGTTGCAGAGAAGACAGAGAAGCGCAAACCGAAGAGATGAGTGAGAGTAATCGTAGAAACGCAATGCCAGTTGCTGAGAAGACGGAGAAGCGCAAACCGAAGAGACGAATGAGAGTAAACGCAGAAACGCACTGCAAGCACAAACCGAAGAAACGAGTGAGAGTAATCGCAGAAACACAATGCCAGTTGCAGAGAAGACGGAGAAGCGCAAACCGAAGAGACGAGTGAGAGTAATCGCATAATGGAGGGAGACCGCGAACCGAAGAGACGAGGGAGTGAGTGAGAAAGATCACGTGTTACTTTCGTTATGTCAAGCTGAAGAAAAGGATCCTCTGTTATCGCATATTCACAAGTTACTATGTTAGTAACTCTTTGATCTAAATCACACAATCAAGAAAAATAGAAATAATAATTGTATTAAATCAGAGTCGTCTATCTTAATCGTACGGCTGGAAAAACCTGACACAGACCGTGTGGTTGCACCAAATCACAATCTCGATATGGGAGGGAAATGATCAAATTTTTTTCTTAACAAACTCTCAACTTTTTTCTTTCTTCTTTTTTTATCTCTTATAAACTTAATAAAACATTACTAATTTTAGACCACGTACACTCTCTTTTTTTATATATATATTTGGTTAAATTTCATGTATACATTTTTATTGGTTTTGTTTTTTCATATATGTCATTATTTTTTGTTCTCACATTATTTTTCACAGATAAATCATTAAAAAAATATAATTTATAGATGGGATAATTGTTTTTCTATAATCAATTAATTAAGTTAATTTTTGTATTTAATAAAAAATAAAATAATTAAACCAATTTTTATTTGTTATAAACATCTCACATTCAACAAATATAAGTCACTATTTACCATTAATAGTTTTTAGTATAATTTTTTTTTAAACATCAATTACAAGTTTTTTTATAACATTCATTGTTTTAGTTTTTTTTTCATATATTTGAGTTAAAACCTGTAATTTCAATTTCGTCCATAATGTTTATTTGAATGATTAAAAAAAATTGTGATATATAATATATTATGACAATTAATTTTAATATGAATAAATTTTGAAACAATTTAAAAAACAAGGGCGAAAAAAAGTGTATTATAAAAACTAAAAATTCATTTTCTTAAATGTGTTTTAAAAATTAATATGCCATTGTTTTTGTTTTCTATTTTTTTCAAAGATAGATTAACATACTTTTTTTTGTTATTTTCTTTTTAAAAAATAATTTCTTAAAAGTAATTTAGAAAATAGGATATAAAAACAAAACTAAATAAAATTCATTCAAAAAACTCTAAATGACAAAATATGTTTTTAAATTTTCTTTCTTATTCAAAAATTAGATTGCCAAACAATTTTTTTCAATTTTATATCTCTAAATGTTTTTAAAAATTAAAATTTCTCCTTTATTTTATTTTATTTTATTTTACTTTTTAATGGGTATCTTTCTCTTTAGCACATATAACATGTTTTGCTCACAAACAAGAAATGATTGATGAAATAGTGTGATTGATCTCTGGAAATGTACACTGAGCTTATGGTAGGGCGACGCGGGGGTGAACTTGCAGGTTAGCACTTCTACACCTAACGCAGTGAGAGAAAATGAAAAGTGATGTAAAAGTGAAAATGGATTCGAATACCTGAAATGACGCGCTTCGTCTCTTCTATAGTTTAAGCAATTATATTCGTCTGCAAGGAATACAGTGTGATGTGTGAACAACCATCTGATTGATTTGGACGGTGGGTGATGTGTCTAGAGGGTGGAATCACTTATATCTGGTGAGAAAAATGGTTCACCAAATCCACGCGCTTGATTCCTTAGCGCTCGTTTATGGGTCTCTCGCCTTGGGCCTTGTAAGTGGTCCCGAACAATTGTCCCTCAAGCCATTGTCTCTACTTTTCAAGATAGGTGTTTTGTCGTGTATGATCCTAGATCGGATGTTGGATGAGGTAAGTGAATAGTCTTGATGTGACGTCACTAACATTGGGAACATACGCATTGAATGTTTCCTTGCAATGGGTGATGTTTTATAGGGAAGTCTCGGCGTGTGTCCCTACTTTTGTCAGCAATGACATCCGTTGTTTCATATGATACTTAAATGCTTTGAGCAATTTACAAGAAGATTTGGACCATTAGTAGTGTAATTCTCACCTCTAAATATGGGAGATTGTGTGGTCCACTGTAGTGGGATACTCATGAGAACTTTCTAACTTACCACTTTATCTTCTTTGGTCACTTGTGGGATTAGGAACTTTTTTTTCTTCTTCTTCTTCGCATGCAACTTCCTTCATTATATCCATTTTTCTATGCAGACCTTCGTTTCAAATTCACTCGCACCACTTCTTTCAGTGCATGAACCTTCAACTTCATCCCCTTTTAAGGTATCACCCGTGTTTCCCTTTCCCCCAAAATTGATTTCTTTGTTTGGGTTTTTGAAAAAAGGGATTATGAAGTCTAATGGATGAATTTTTCGTATGATGGTGATTTACAGATGATGATCTTCGCTTTGAGAAAATGTTACGACTTTTGACTTGCTTTGCCTTTAATGAATTCCTCTACTATTGGTGCACTTTGATGGACGTGTTGAACTTAGATTTTAGCGTGTTTCATGTTGCTTATTGATCTTTGTTTTTTCTTATAACAGAGTTCATTGCTATGAAAAATATGCCAACCTTGATACGGAAAACAAAAAGAGACATTTCAGCTAATTTGGTGGACTAAAATATGTTAGACATAATCTCTTCTTTTATTGGTGTAGGCAGCTTGGACCATTCGTTTACTAAAGTGGGGCCTTCATCAGATTGGGAGATACTACCTTTGGATGAAGATAAAATGGTATGCAATAAATATGAAGGATGTGTCATCCCTTTCCATGAGTGCATATTCTCCTTATTATATTTTTGTCTTCCTTTCAATGATTTCAAGGTCAGCGGCATGAACCACCTAATAATTTCTCCCTCGCAGCTGCACTCGGTGAGCTATGTGTATGTGTGTGTGAATACAAGAAAGGTGTGCCTACCTTGGGCGCATCTTCCATATGTTAAAGGACCAACACATATCGGCTAACATCATGCGTGGTCAAGGTCAGATTTCTCTAAGGCAATGCACCAATATATTTGATGTTTACTCGGATAGTATGAAGCATATCAAGGATCGATTATTCTTGGTTACTCCCCTTATTGAAGAAGCTCATTCAAAGATATGCACCATATTCCTCGTGCCTTCGTATAAATGTACATACATATTCTCCTAGTTCTGGCGTCAAAGCCATTTCTCAGAGGAGTCTGGATCTTATGTCTACAAAGAAGATAATTTGTCCCAAAAAGAGATCTACTTGAAGAGT
The DNA here is from genome assembly GCA_022829125.1 of Lathyrus tuberosus. Lineage (NCBI taxonomy): Eukaryota > Viridiplantae > Streptophyta > Magnoliopsida > Fabales > Fabaceae > Lathyrus > Lathyrus tuberosus. The sequence goes on from JALAZF010000446.1 coordinate 3,011,171, forward strand.
AAATTTGTGTCTTTTTTTAGGACCATGGTTATGTCGGTGGTGTTTTCTCTTCTGACGTGTCGAAGAAATGAATGAAACGGTTCATTGAGACTTGCTTGTTGGTGGACATCAGCACGAAAGAGGCTAGAAATATTATCTTTGGTGATTAGAATTGGTGCCCTACTTCTCCTTAATGTTTCCTTGAATAATTTCATTTCTAATCTATTTGTTATTCATTACGAAGGTAACATGAAATACGAGAAAACAATGCAACAAACAAAGAAGACTTCTCAGGTTATCTCTCTTCTAACAGGTACCCCCAATACCCATGCCACTGGATGAGCTTCAACATCAGGGGTCTCTACTGGACCGGCTACTCTGGTTACACCTACCCCAAAACAAGTGGAAACTCGAGATTTACCTTACCAAGTTTGGTGGACAATAATTTGTGCTTGTCGCAACCCCGTCATAGGAGAAGTCCAGCTCTTAGTTCTGAGCTTGAAGTGCCTTAGATGGAAGGTTTTTTTGTTAGACTTCTTTGGGTGTTTAGGCGAAACTTAAGGAGGTCGGGTCCTACGGGAGGCTCTGTATGGATTCCAACCGTGTTGCCTCCTAAGCTTTTAGCGTGACCTGGTCCGCACACGGCTAGAGATATTCAGGCTTCTATCTCTGAAGAAGATTATTCTTTTTTTTCAAATAAATTTGAGGCGCTCGCGTATTTTTCTCCTTTGGTGTTGACGGTCTTGGCCTTTGGTGCTGCAAAGCAAAGAGAAGTTGTCATGTCGAACCATCTTTTAAAATGATAAACAGGTGCTCGACGAATGTTTTAAAGGTTTCACCATCGAGCAGGATCAGTATCTGGAGGAGCTTTATGGGGCTTCCACCTCATTTTTGAAGATAAAAGTTGTTGTGAAAATGTTTGAGTACCCACAATAAACAATTGGGGCTAAGACCCTTTTGGAGTTTCCACATAATATGAGTTATACTCAACAATCCCCACCTTGGCGAATATCAAACCCCTGTGGAGACTTCCTGCATGCTGATCACATATTGGCGACTAGGGAGGTACACCTCGTGCTTAACACTGAGAAACATGTAACAAGTCCAAGCAATGCCTGAACTTGTCATTGATTACTGTCTTAGTCAACATATCAATTGTGTTATCTAGAGTATGGACCTTTTCAAGTAATATATTTCCAGATGCAAGTAACTCAATGATTGTTTGCCAAATAAAAGGCACCCTAACTATCACAATGCAATTGAACTTCACCTTGCTCAACACCTAATTCTCTCAACAATTATTTTAAGTCATAAGGCTTATTTGGCAACTTCACTTGTCGACGTATACTCTGCTTCAGTTGTCAACTTGGCCATTATGGATTGAACCGGTGATTTCTAACAAATAGGTAACCCTACTAAAGTAAATGCATGCCCTGTTATAGATCTCATATCATCCATATCACTAGCATAGTATGAATATATATGTCTTACAACTAAAGATTCACCTTGGTTATTTCTAAACATGATACCATAACTCGTTGTACCCGTCGAGTACCTGAAAATCCATTTAACTTCTTCCTAATGACGTTTTCCTAGTTTGGACATAAACTTACAAACTTGACTTACAATTTGTGTCATATATGGTATAGTGCAAACCATAACATACATTAAACAACCAACTAACATAAGAAACCTTTGACATATACTCAACTTTTGCCTTTTTCTTTGGGCACTGATCCAAAGAGAGCTTAAAGTGATTCAACAATGGAGTACTCACAATTTTAAAATTACTCATGTCAAACTTGTCTAGCATACAGTAATAGGAAAATAAAATAGCCACCATCAACGCTCATAATATAAACACAATAGATATACTCACACCTTCTGTAGCCAATATGAAGCATGTATGAATCAAAGTGTTTGTACCGTTTCCTTAGAGACAGCTTTAAACCGTACAAAGATCTCTTCCATTTATAAACTAGTCTGCCACGTCCAATGTTACCAAACCCCTCTACCTGTTCCATGTCCATTTGTTCTAAATGCGTGTATCGACTAGCTACCAAGGCTAATATTGCCTTGATAGAAGTATGTCTGACAATTGGATAAAAAATCTCATCACAGTCAACATCGTTATTCTGCATGTACCTCTTTGCTACAAGATGAACCTTGAATTTTTTTCCCTTTTTTTATGTTACTGTTGGTTTCCTCTTGAACAACCACATACAACCTATGGCCATTTTTCTGTTAGGATATTGTTCCTTTTGATTTGATGCATTATGCAAAACAACATGGAGCATACAAGATGTTTTGGTGAAGAAATGACTCGTAAGGGACATGATATTCCAGCATGTGTGTAACATCTGGCCTTTGTCAACAGGTCATGGTTATTGTTGTTCTGAGCAAAAATTTTGGTTGTGTTTCAATCATATTTGTTGTTATCTTTTATCAATGTGTTAATTAGATTTGTTTTGCATGTTGAATAAAATCAATCTAATTGTTGGGAGATTTAAATTTGAATTAAAACAAATCAAATATTTTGTTGGAGGTTTTTGAAAAACAAATCAAAATAGAACCTTCTACAAATTTGGAAGTGATCAAATCTTATGCCCATTGGAGAAAAGCCCAGAAGTTGTGTTGCTATTTAAGGAGACTCAGACTTAGTGTTTGAAGTGAGTGCAAGTATTAAAGAATCTTTGTGTTAGGGTTTCTATTTTGAGTCTTTTGCTTGTGTTATTGTTTGTGCACTACTTTAGCGTCTGCATTAAACATCTAAAGGCATAAATATTGGTTTGATATTTGAGTTGTAATTTATCAATCTTGAAACTGATTATTGTATTGATCACTAAGGTTGGTGGTTAAGAGAAAGTGAGAAGGTCTCATATTTAGGGGGAGTCCTAAATAGAAATACACGGGTAGAATTAGGAAGATGGGCATTGAACAATGGTGATTTATCTAAGACACTTTGTACTAATTCTATTGTGAATGGATTTTCTTTCTTGGATTGGAAGCCCTCTAGATGTAGGTAATGTTTGTTGCGACGTGAAAAATACCACGGGCGTTACATCCAAATACTCGAGACTACGAAGGATAGTTACATCCATATAATCTTTTTCATCCAAGTTAATTATGAAATTTGTAAGGCAAATTAAGTCATGTTTCTTCAACGTATGATGAGTATTTGCACGGGAGGCTAAGTACGAACATCATACAAATACTCAGGACTAGGGAGGATAATTACGTCCAACTAGTCTTTTTCGTCCACTAAAGAATGAACTAGAATCGGTTATTTAATGTAATTTGAAACAGGAGACGAGTACTCAAACGAGAGGTGAAGTATGGTCATCATCCAAATACTCAGGGACTAGAAAGGATAATTGCGTCCATCTAATCCTTGTTCAACTGATTTTTTATTGCAGAAAAGCTTTCGAAATGAATAAGTTTGAAAAGGACTTGATATCAATAAAGAGTTTTGATCCAATTTCGAAGCAATAATAAACAACAAACAACAACACATATACCAAATATTTACATGATTATAGGGTCATTACTACATCCAAAAACAAAAATCCAGCATCGACACAACGAAGATGAATGCAATCGATAATCAAAATTTAAATACGCAATAGACAGCAGATACACGAAAACACGACAAAAATTTCGATTTGAATTATTACCAAACGCCATGTTATAATGTTGTCATCAGTTTTGTTACGACGAGTATCGTAGTGGAGGGATTTTAGGAGCAGCGAGACCAGACAAATATGAGCAAGAACGCGAAAGATGAAAGATTATGCCAGAAATTAGAGTGAAAGAGATCAGTGTTGCAGGTGATGGTCTTGTTGATGGTGCGATGCATGCGGGTGATGAATGTTGGTCGGCTATTGGTGGTTGTTTCTCTCCAGAAAATATAAGGGTGGTGGCGAGGTTGCGTGTTTGGTTGTGAGAGGGAATGAATCAGAGTGTGGTGGTGTGCGTGAAGTAGTGACGAAGTGAGAGGTTATTGTATGCGTCGTTGGAGTTGAGAGTGAGAAGATGGTGGTCAATTGGCATGGTGCTGGTGATGGTTGAGTTGGTTGATTTTTCGAAGGAGGTGATGTGGTAGGAGATGCTTCACAACGGAGTTTGGTGGCTTGATGAGATCGTCGATTTTTGAAGTGAGGTTTTGTAGTTTAACGACGGCTAGTGGGGGTTTCACAATGGAAGATGGAGAATAAATGGTGGTCAGAAGTTGTGTGTGGTGAGTTGGCTAGAAACGAGTTAGAGTTGGTGGTTGGAGGAGTTGTGGTTCTGTTGGCCGGAGCGGACAGGTGCAAGATTGTTGGTTGTCGGAGAGGGAATATGTGGTGTGTTGAAGTAGGAAGAAGCAATAAGCCTCTCTTTTTTTCTTTTTCGTTTCTCTTAGGGTCCATTTAGTTTAGCGGAGGGGAAGGAAGGGGATGGATTTTAATAAAGGGGAAGGGGAGAATGTATTTTAATTAAACGTATGTTTGGTTCAAAAGAAGAGAGGAGGGAGAAGTTTTAATCAAATATATGTTTGGTTCAAAGGGGATGAGAGGGGTTTTAAAACTAATTTACATTTTTACCTTTAAAATATTATAACTCTTATGATAAATAATTAAAAAAAAAATGATATTCACCAAAAAAATTCAATTCATAAACAACATAGATAATCAAACAAAAAATATTTAATATTTAAAATACTCTAAAATATCTTAAAATGAAAATAAAATATTGATAAATACCATAAAGTCACATTATATGATCATATGAACCATTTTCTTATCTTGATGATCCATCTAATCCTATAAAATATTTATAAAATTAAATTTTAGATAATATATAACTCATACTACAAGTATATATTGATATGTAATACAACACAACAACTTATAAAACAATTAAGTTATTACAAACAAAATAATAAATAAAAATGAATAGAATAAAACACAAGGGAAAAAAAGTTGAATCATAATGATAAAAATAATGGAGTTGCCGTTAAAAAATATGGAGAAATTATAATAAGGTGACAAAAATTAACGTATAATATTTATAAAGACAGTTTAAAATTTTAATTAAAAAAAAAGGTAATGTTGTCAATATAATAAAAGTAAATTTTATCATAACTCCTCTCCCTCCCCTCCCCCCGGAAAACCTCCAATTCGAGGGGAACAAAAAAAAGGCTCAATGAGGGATTCTGAATACCTCCAATCTCATCCCCTCCCCTCATAAAAAATTGAACTAAACTTACCTATTTTAAAATATTCCCTCCCCTCATCTCCAAAACCCCCAACCAAACGGACTCTTAATTTGCTGAGAGTGTAATGAGGCCCAATGCTATAATTAAGGAGGGAAAGGATGACATGGTAAATTCTGTTATAAATGCAAACACAAATCAAGGAATGAGGATAACAACAAGCACAAATCAAGGAGTGCGAAGAGGAAACCGAAACCGTCATCCTAACGTTAAGCACAAGGATTATATATAGAATAGAGTAATATGAGAAAGGATAGGATTGAAGTGTGTTACTATTTCTCTCTCTCTGAACTTTTGTTTCTGTTCTTTTCAATTTAAAGCTTTAATAAATTGTTTAACCCTCTATTGTTAGAGGAAGACTTTCAATTAATAAAACATTGTCAAATTCTTTATCATTATAGTGTAACCATAACAATTGGTGCTTTCACTGACCCATGCCAGACAACACACGTATGAAGGAATTGCAGTCGGTGGTGAAGAGGAACGTCGAGGCCATTGAAAAGGTCCATAATGACTTATACACTCAGATGGATCGGGTGGAAACAACAAATGCAAATTGATTCAACCGGCTCGAAACGGCGACTGCGGCGAACGAAGCTAAGCTAGATCAAATTACAGCCTCCATTGATGCTCTGCTGAAACTTCATGAAAAGCGAACAGAGTCTTCCCATGGGGACATGAACTACAACAAGCCCCCGTTTCAGATACGGTCCTTGAAAATCGATTTCCCTATATTCGATGGAAAAACGTATTAGATTGGATTTTCAAAGCAGAACAATTTTTTGATTACTATAACACCCCGGATCCGGATCGTTTAATTATCGCTTCAGTCCATCTAGACAAGGATGTGGTTCCATGGTTTCAGATGATTCAAAGATCTCATCCTTTTCACACTTGGTAAGAGTTTACTCGAGCACTGGAGATGGAGTTTGGACCCTCTGTGTATGAGTGTCCCAGAGCAACACTCTTTAAGCTAACACAAACTAGCTCAGTAGGGGAGTACTATAAAGAATTCACTGCACTAGCAAATAAAGTATATGGCTTAAGTACTGAGGCAATGTTGGATTGCTTTATCAGTGGCTTGAACGTAGAGATTCGCATGGATGTGTTGGCATTATCACCACATGACATCACGAAGGCGGTGGCATTAGCAAAACTATATGAAGAAAAATACAACAACACACCTAAACCAAAACTTAACACTGGTCCGAACCCAACCCAACCCAACAACTCAAACTACCCGAATCGATACAACCCATTCAACCCCAAAACAGACACCAGTAACCAAAATACTAAATCAAACCTATCACCCTTGCTAAACACACCAAACCAAAAACCGACAACAATAAAAAATATTTCACCAACTGAGATGCAACTTAGACGAGACAAAGGTTTGTGTTACTTTTGTGATGAGAAGTTCTCCCATACCTACCGATGTCAAAACAGATGGTTAATGATGTTATATTTAACCGATGACAATGAGGAGCCACTCGAACCAGACCCCTCTGAACAAAACCTTGATGGCCAAACAACTGTCGAAGACCAACATTACCTTTCATTGAACGCCATGAGGGGGAACAATAGCGTGGGTACGTTGCAATTCTCCGGTCAAATTGGCAACATCCCTGTGCACACTCTGATTGATGGGGGGAGCTCAGACACATACCTTCAACCACGAATTGCTCAATTTATGAAATTACCTGTTGAAACGACACCTAACTTTAAAGTCTTAGTAGGAAACGGACAGAGCCTGATAGTTGAAGGGATGGTGAAACAACTCCAGGTTCACATCCAAGGGCACAATATTGTGGTTCCAGCATACTTGCTCCCTGTTGCTGTAGCAGATTTGATCTTAGGGTCATCGTGGCTCGCAGCACTGGGTCCGCACATCGCCGACTACGTGACACCCACATTGAAATTTTGTTTACTGGACAAATTTGTTACTCTACAAGGGGACAAAACCATAGTTCCAAAACAAGCCCAGCTACACCAGTTGAGACGGATGCAACAAACACACGCAATAGTATAATGTTTCACAGTGCAGTTACTTCACAATAAGACAAGTCTAGAAGAACTACAAGGGCTTTCAAACGAAGTCAAACCAGAGATAGATATGTTGCTCAACACGTACAAAAGGGTATTTCAAACACCATCAGGATTGCCGCCACCAAGAGAAGAAAATCACGAGATACCTCTGCTACCTGGTTCTAAACCAGTGAAAGTTAAGCCATATTGATATCCTCACAGTCAAAAAGAACAAATCGAGAAGATGCTACAAGAGATGTTGGAACAAGGAATTATCAAACCAAGTAACAACCTGTTTTCGTCTCCTATAATTTTGGTAAAAATGAAGGATGGATGTTGGCGATTTTGCACCGACTACATGGGCCCTTAATAGCATCACTGTCAAGGATAGCTTTCCCATGCCAACCGTGGATGAATTGTTAGACGAATTGCATGGTGCAAAGTATTTTTCTAAGTTAGACTTGCGCTCAGGGTACCACCAAATCTTGGTTAAAGCAGAAGATAGGCACAAGATCGTTTTTCGTACACACCACGGCCATTATGAGTAGTTAGTCATGCCCTTCGGATTAACAAACGTGCCTGCTACCTTTCAATGTTTAATGAATAAAATTTTTTCGCATGATTTAAGAAATTTTGTGCTAGTTTTCTTTGATGATATCTTGGTGTACAGTGCTTCTTGGCCATGCCACTTACAACATATGGAATGGGTGTTACTAATGTTACAGAACCATGAGTTGTTTGCCAAATTATCAAAATGTTCATTTGGTCAAAAGGAAGTTGAGTACCTAGGCCATGCAGTGTCAGGTACAGGGGTGTCTATGGAAAGTAACAAAGTTAAAGCTGTGATGGAATGGCCACAACCTAAAAACATCAAGCAACTCAGAGGCTTCCTTGGTCTCACTGGTTATTATAGAAGGTTTATAAATGGGTATGCTCATATTGCTGGTCCACTTACTGACTTATTGCGCAAAGATGCATTCGAATGAAAGGCTGGAGCGGTAGAAGCTTTTAATAGTCTGAAACGAGCAATCACTACAGCTCCCGTTCTTAAATTGCCAAATTTTGATGAACCATTTACTCTAGAAACGGATGCATCCGGAACTGGAGTGGGTGCAGTGTTGGGACAGAATGGCCATCCGATAGCATTTTTTTCAAAAAAATTATCATTACGGAGGAAAAAGCAATCTGCCTACATTCGAGAACTCCTAGCTATAACGGAAGCACTAGCAAAATTTAGACACTACTTATTGGGGCACAAATTTGTGATTAAAACAGATCAAAAGAGCTTTGAAATTCTGGAACATATGCAGAATTCAGATGTCCTAGAACATGCCGTTCAACATCTGGTCTGACATGATCACAAAGGGCAAGGTATATAGCAATAATCATGGTACTGAAAAGATAAAAGCAAGACACACATAATTGTTTACCCAGTTCGGTCAAATACACCTACTCTGGGGGCTACCAAGTCAGGGATGAAGTCCACTATCAGTAGTATCAATTCAAAGTTAAACTCTCCGTTTACAGCTTATCACTCAATCACTACCCAATGACCCTTCTACCTAGATCCTCTCTAGATATGAGAAACACTTCTCACTCCCAATCACCGCAATGATGTCTAGCAGTCAACAACACAGCCACTGCATCGACGACTCTTTACCTATAGAACAATTCAGCAAGAACGACACCTTTCCAAGACACAACTTAGAGTTACTTAAAAGCTTCCTCCAAGAACAATACTCCTCTTACTTAACAGCTTCGAGGATCACACTTACAAACTGTCCAACTCACAGGTCGAGTGGTACAGGAACCAACCCTAATACTAGAACTTTTACATCTTTGGTTGCGTTACCAAACTAGGTTACAAAACATCTATATATATAACCTATTCTCAACTAGATTTGGGCCTACAAAATCACAGCAAATAAGCTGTTACAAATCAGCAGAACCTCCTGCTAAATAATAGGTCTTCAATCAAATGTTTCCTAATATGTCTCCATATTTAGAAAGTAGTGCAAATCCGAAAACCAACACAAAATCTCAACCCAATTACTTTGGACGCCACATAGGATAACTAAATATTCACAGAATATTCAATAACAAATAACGACTAACAAAATCTTCTTTTAATCCAATAACATACGCGATGTCCTATGATCCAGGATGGGACATCTTTATCCGACATGTTGAATGCAGTACATTAGAACATCTTGATTAACCAGCACATGACAGCAAAACAACAACACCTTAAAACAACCATGCACTCATACCAGCTTAGTGCAGCACAACATGTCAAGACATCACACTTGACATCTCCACAACCTGCAACTAATCTAATATGACAGATACTAGACATAACTAGTTAGTGCAGAACAGCATGTCTAAACATCCTCCTTGACATTTCAAAACCTGCAACTAAACTATTATGGCAGATACACAAAACAGCATGTTAAAACAACTTTAGTGACATAAAGCTATCATATAGGTTTTAACAAAATTTAGCCAACACAAATACTGCATAGCTGCAGAACTAACAAACTCCCCCTTTGGCAAATTTTGGCTAAAACCATCATATCATATCAAATATATCAGCAGCAGAAGATAGTCACACACATCAGTAGCAGATAAAACAATTATCAACACTGCAACACCTACACAAGCAGATCAGCACTCAATCTTCATCTGCACACATACTCAATCTTCATCTATACACAATCTCACACAGCAGCAACTCCACAACAACATTTACCAACTAGCTCACCACTCACACTAGCAATCACAAATAAATATTATAACATCATATGGGACATCAAATATCAGCACATCATGCAATCACACACTCTCCCCCTTTTTAGCCATATTTGACAAAGCAATAGCACACCAGAGCAATATCCATACAACCTTTGAATAACACAACCAGCTCCCCCTCAAGGAAACAACCAAGGAACACTAACTACTACTACTTACTTCTCCCCCTTTTTAGCCATAATATGCCAAACCAAAAAAATAGTAGTATTACTCCCCCTGACGTGGATAACTAGTGCACCTGAATGGAAAACATAAGACACATCTTCATGTCTTCAAGAGCTCACTCCCAGTCCAGCCACCTGCTGAAGCACATTCATTTTGGCACCACAATCCCTTATGACAAGAAAAAATAGTCACTCACACATGAAGTTACATCATGCTATACATGAGGAACATAAGGATCACTATCCTCCTTCAAACAAGCTAAAGCTCCCCCTCAAGCCAAGGAACCATAAAACAACCAGAGAGACACAAAAACTTCAAATCCACAAAAAAACACATCACAGCCCATCACATCACAGAAGATCACAATAACACAAGAACAATACTCTCTCCCCAAGCTTTTCAACTGGCCTTAGCAAGGCCCCAACTCTCCACAGGCAATCATTCCCTATCATTCTCCCGTATGATAATTTGGAATACTCCTGATCAGTTGATGAGTATCTTCACCTTCAGACTTTCAAGTAATCAATACATGATCTGCTTCAGTCTTCTCTACATTCTCCATCCAAGGCAGACCTTCTACTTCATCATTCTCCTGTATGACTATGTAGACGCTCCTTTAGGCACCAAGCTCCTGAACCAGACCACAATCATCTTTCACCAAGGAAATCCAACCCAGATAATGTTCTAACACTAAGTTAGAACATCTGTCACACACCAAGACATCATCACCATGATTCTTGATATGTTTCACCAACTAGACTTACTATAGCATAGTAATCCAAAGAACTAGAGAAATAAACTCTCATCCACCTTCAAGAAGAATAATCTCCTTGAGTCTTCAACTCATCACCCTTCTGCCCAAGAGTAACTTGTTCCAAGACAATCCTCAATAATAACCAGCTGCCATACTCTGATGATCTTGATTCTTCGAATCCACTTCTGAGATCAACCAAATGCCACAGTTTGATCACCTCATTCATGAATCCTCATATGAAAACAACCAAATGCCACATTTTGATCTTTTTCACGTTTGTTAGAACTCTCACAGAGATATCCTGATCCACCAAGGAAACTTGATCTTCAAGTCACATGTTCCAATTGCTCAATAGCAAACACACTTAGACTCCCTAAGCCATGGTCATGTAACATCTTCTCCTTCCTGCAGCTCCCGCAAACTGCCAAGAGAACGGTCTTTTGAAACATCCTATTGTTCATTCCTGTAGATCACCCTATCATAAGCTGATGTGCCACATCACCAATTGAGACTTCTGATGTTAAGCTAGATGTCAGAGCATTATGATATGCAACTGTTGAATTCAGCTCTTCCTTCTGCCACTCAGAAGAACCTCCTCCCTTTGCAGAAACAGATTTCTATGCTCTCATAGACTTGATTCAATAATCAAGTTTGAGTAGACAACCTCCATCCTGCTCAGAAACTCCTAAGACTTCAAACCTACCACATCTGAATCTTCAGAAGATAAGTAGTTCAAGACTACCCCATAGCTATACCAAAGAATGCCACTTCCCTTAGTAGAGCCGTCAGTAGAAAACCATAGATAACAGCCACATATCCTCGACTTTCACAAGAAAAAACCATGCTCCAAAGCACCTAGATCAGAAATAAACTGATCCAACCATCAAGATTATGATGTCTTCATAGTCTTCCATCTCTATCTTCAACAACATAATTCAGGTCGTCACACACCAACACACTAAATAGAGAAAAGTAAATTCTCAAGGCTTCTGCAGTCCTGCACTTTTACATCAGACATATACATAGTCTTCCGTCAATGTATTTTGTCATTAGTTGAAAGCACAACATCTTAGATAAACGCTTAGCTCCCGTCAGAGTATTCACTATCGGTTATATGCACATCCTTATAAAAAACAGACAAATACTCAACTCCTGTCAAGATATTTATCATATGTGATAAGGTAACCTTCTCACACAAGGTACGACATTCTTTTCCTGCACACTTGTGGCACTAGCTGGTCCCTCTTTTATTAATCCACACACATCTCTTACAAGGGACACAAGAGGATCGACCATCAGCATCTGATCAACCTTCAAAACCAGACCATACACACAAGTAGGAACCTGCATACTCTACATCTCAAGAATCTTCTTCTCAACCTTCTGATGTTCAGACCTTCTGTCTGTCTTTGAGATGTTGAATGCCATCCTTCTGCACCTAAAGAGGAGATTCCCTCTAACAGGTTTCTGGAGCAAAAAAAATATTGACTGGTCATCATAAATAGATTGTTAAATAAAATATGCTTCTTCCTACAAGGATGCTTTTCAATCCTTGCAAAAACATGTTCCATTATGCGAGGACACCACATAACTGAACTCCAGCTTAAGAAGAACCTTCTCATACCAATACCAGGGAACCATAATCTTTTGGTTCAAAAGAACACCAATTCCTCCTTGCTCCAAACCCATTTGCAATGCAAAATCTTTATCCACTAGATTCTGCACACTCTGCTGGTTTGATGTCACAACAACTGGTAGAACATCATTCAAGAACAACACCATGGGATCCTTCAATTTAGACCTATGGATGGTCTTTCAGAGAAGAGAGCAAAAATAAATTGCATCCTTCTGATCAACATACTTATTGAAAATGCCTTTATGAGTGGACTTGGGTCAAACCTCAAGTATCTTTGGTCACTTTAATAAGTCAGTTAATATTATCCTCAAGTATCACAACACCATGTGATACACCTTCAGAGGAGAACAGAGTGTTGCAGCCTCAACACACAAACCACCAGGAATTTTCCATCAGATATATATAAGCAGCGGAACACACACCAGAAAACTCCTCTATAACCCTTGCACAAACACGACACTCCATAGGTTTGGAATTAAATCAAACCACACAGCAGCTCATCATCAAAGCTACAAGCCTGATAACAATAGACAAGTCCAATACATACTCTGTCATGAACAGTCCATCCTCCACTTCTAAGGACCATTCAAACAACAACATAAACTTCTCCAAGTTCAAGCAACTTTTCAGTAGGTACCACTTACCTTGCCCATGACCAGAAAGTATCTTCCCTAGGATCTCACCCAGAAATAGAACAGGATGCCTGCTCTGATACCAATTGAAATTCTGGTACATATGCAGAATTCAGATGTCCTAGAACATGTTGTTCGACATCTGGTCTGACAAGATCACAAAGGGCAAGGTATATAGCAATAATCATGGTACTGAAAAGATAAAAGCAAGACACACATAATTGTTTACCCAGTTCAGTCTAACACACCTACTCTGGGGGCTACCAAGCCAGGGATGAAGTCCACTATCAGTAGTATCAATTCAAAGCTAAACTCTCCGTTTACAGCTTATCACTCAATCACTACCCAATGACCCTTCTACCTAGATCTTCTCTAGCTATGAGAAACACTTCTCACTCCCAATCACCGCAATGATGTCTAACAGTCAACAACACAGCCACTGCATCGACGGCTCTTTACCTATACAACAATTCAGCAAGAACGACACCTTTCCAAGACACAACTTCGAGTTACTTAAAAGCTTCCTCCAAGAACAATACTCCTCTTACTTAACAGCTTCGAGGATCACACTTACAAACTGTCTAACTCACAGGTCGAGTGGTACAGGAACCAACCCTAATACTATAACTTTTACATCTTTGGTTGCGTTACCAAACTAGGTTACAAAACATCTATATATATAACCTATTCCCAATTGGATTTGGGCCTACAAAATCACAGCAAATAAGCTGCTATAAATCAGCAGAACCTCCTGCTAAATAATAGGTCTTCAATCAAATGTTTCCTAATATGTCTCCATATTTAGAAAGTAGTGCAAATCCGAAAACCAACACAAAATCTCAACCCAATTACTTTGGACGCCACATAGGATAACTAAATATTCACAGAATATTCAGTAACAAATAACGACTAACAGAATCTTCTTTTAATCCAATAACAGACGCGATGTTCTATGATCCAGGATGGGACATCTTTATCCGACATGTTAAATGCAGTACATTAGAACATCTTGATTAACCAGCACATGACAGCAAAACAACAACACCTTAAAACAACCATGCACTCATACCAGCTTAGTGTAGCACAACATGTCAAGCCATCACACTTGACATCTCCACAACCTGCAACTAATCTAATATGACAGATACTGAACATAACTAGTTAGTGCAGAACAGCATGTCTAAACATCCTCCTTGACATTTCACAACCTGCAACTAAACTATTATGGCAGATACACAAAGCAGCATGTTAAAACAACTTTAGTGACATAAAGCTATCATATAGGTTTTAACAAAATTTAGCCAACACAAATACTGCATAGCTGCAGAACTAACAAACTCCCCCTTTGGCAAATTTTGGCTAAAACCATCATATCATATCAAATATATCAGCAGCAGAAGATAGTCACACACATCAGTAGCAGATAAAACAATTATCAACACTGCAACACCTACACAAGCAGATCAGCACTCAATCTTCATCTGCACACATACTCAATCTTCATCTATACACAATCTCACACAGCAGCAACTCCACAACAACATTTACCAACTAGCTCACCACTCACACTAGCAATCACAAATAAATATTATAACATCATATGGGACATCAAATATCAGCACATCATGCAATCACACACTCTCCTCCTTTTTAGCCATATTTGACAAAGCAATAGCACACCAGAGCAATATCCATACAACCTTTGAATAACACAACCAGCTCCCCCTCAAGGAAACAACCAAGGAACACTAACTACTACTACTTACTTCTCCCCCTTTTTAGCCATAATATGCCAAACCAAAAAAAATAGTAGTATTACTCCCCCTGACGTGGATAACTAGTGCACCTGAATGGAAAACATAAGACACATCTTCATGTCTTCAAGAGCTCACTCCCAGTCCAGCCACCTGCTGAAGCACATTCATTTTGGCACCACAATCCCTTATGACAAGAAGAAATAGTCACTCACACATGAAGTTACATCATGCTATACATGAGGAACATAAGGATCACTATCCTCCTTCAAACAAGCTAAAGCTCCCCCTCAAGCCAAGGAACCATAAAACAACCAGAGAGACACAAAAACTTCAAATCCACAAAAAAACACATCACAGCCCATCACATCACAGAAGATCACAATAACACAAGAACAATACTCTCTCCCCAAGCTTTTCAACTGGCCTTAGAAAGGCCCCAACTCTCCACAGGAAATCATTCCATATCATTCTCCCTTATGATAATTTGGAATACTCCTGATCAGTTGATGAGTATCTTCACCATCAGACTTTCAAGCAATCAATACCTGATCTGCTTCAGTCTTCTCTACATTCTCCATCCAAGGCAGACCTTCTACTTCATCATTCTCCTGTATGACTATGTAGACGCTCCTTTAGGCACCAAGCTCCTGAACCAGACCACAATCATCCTTCACCAAGGAAATCCAACCCAGATAATGTTTCAACACCAAGTTAGAACATCTGTTATAAACCAAGACATCATCACCATGATTCTTGATATGCTCCACCAACTGGACTTACTATAGCATAGTAATCCAAAGAACTAGAGAAATAAACTCTCATCCACCTTCAAGAAGTATAATCTCCTTGAGTCTTCAACTCATCACCCTTCTGCCCAAGAGTAACCTGTTCCAAGACAATCCTCAATCATAACCTGCTGCCATACTCTGATTATCTTGATTCTTCGAATCCACTTCTGAGATCAACCAAATGCCACAGTTTGATCACCTCATTCATGAATCCTCATATGAAAACAACCAAATGCCACATTTTGATCTTTTTCACGTTTGTCAGAACTCTCACAGAGATATCCTGATCCACCAAGGAAACTTGATCTTCAAGTCACATGTTCCAATTGCTCAATAGCAAACACACTTAGACTCCCTAAGCCATGGTCATGTAACATCTTCTCCTTCCTGCAGCTCCCGCAAACTGCCAAGAGAACGGTCTTTTGAAACACCCTATTGGTCATTCCTGTAGATCACCCTATCATAAGTTGATGTGCCACATCACCAACGGAGACTTCTGATGTTAAGCTAGATGTCAGAGCATTATGACATCCAACTGTTGAATTCAGCTCTTCCTTCAGCCACTCAGAAGAACCTCCTCCCTTTGCAGAAACAGATTTCCATGCTCTCATAGACTTGATTCAATAATCAAGTTTGAGTAGACAACCTCCATCCTGCTCAGAAACTCCTAAGACTTCAAACCTACCACATCTGAATCTTCAGAAGATAAGTAGTTCAAGACTACCCCATAGCTATACCAAAGAATGCCACTTCCCTTAGTAGAGCCGTCAGTAGAAAACCATAGATAACAGCCACATATCCTCGACTTTCACAAGAAAAAACCAAGCTCCAAAGCACCTAGATCAGAAATAAACTGATCCAACCATCAAGATTATGATGTCTTCATAGTCTTCCATCTCTATCTTTAACAGCATAATTCAGGTCGTCACACACCAACACACTAAATAGAGAAAAGTAAATTCTCAAGGCTTCTGCAGTCCTGCACTTTTACATCAGACATATACATAGTCTTCCGTCAATGTATTTTGTCATTAGTTGAAAGCACAACATCTTAGATAAACGCTTAGCTCCCGTTAGAGTATTCACTAACGGTTATATGCACATCCTTATAAAAAACAGACAAATACTCAACTTCTGTCAAGATATTTATCATATGTGATAAGGTAACCTTCTCACACAAGGTACGACATTCTTTTCCTGCACACTTGTGGCACTAGCTGGTCCCTCTTTTATTAATCCACACACATCTCTTGCAAGGGACACAAGAGGATCGACCATCAGCATCTGATCAACCTTCAAAACCAGACCATACACACAAGTAGGAACCTGCATACTCTACATCTCAAGAATCTTCTTCTCAACCTTCTGATGTTCAGACCTTCTGTCTGTCTTTGAGATGTTGAATGCCATCCTTCTGCACCTAAAGAGGAGATTCCCTCTAACAGGTTTCTGGAGCAAAAAAAATATTGACTGGTCATCATAAACAGATTGTTAAATAAAATATGCTTCTTCCTACAAGGATGCTTTTCAATCCTTGCAAAAACATGTTCCATTATGCGAGGACACCACATAACTGAACTCCAGCTTAAGAAGAACCTTCTCATACCAATACCAGGGAACCATAATCTTTTGGTTCAAAAGAACACCAATTCCTCCTTGCTCCAAACCCATTTGCAATGCAAAATCGTTATCCACTAGATTCTGCACACTCTGCTGGTTTGATGTCACAACAACTGGTAGAACATCATTCAAGAACAACACCATGGGATCCTTCAATTTAGACCTGTGGATGGTCTTTCAGAGAAGAGAGCAAAAATAAATTGCATCCTTCTGATCAACATACTTATTGAAAATGCCTTTATGAGTGGACTTGGGTCAAACCTCAAGTATCTTTGGTCACTTTAATAAGTCAGTTAATATTATCCTCAAGTATCACAACACCATGTGATACACCTTCAGAGGAGAACAGAGTGTTGCAGCCTCAACACACAAACCACCAGGAATTTTCCATCAGATATATATAAGCAGCGGAACACACACCAGAAAACTCCTCTATAACCCTTGCACAAACACGACACTCCATAGGTTTGGAATTAAATCAAACCACACAGCAGCTCATCATCAAAGCTACAAGCCTGATAACAATAGACAAGTCCAATACATACTCTGTCATGAACAGTCCATCCTCCACTTCTAAGGACCATTCAAACAACAACATAAACTTCTCCAAGTTCAAGCAACTTTTCAGTAGGTACCACTTACCTTGCCCATGACCAGAAAGTATATTCCCTAGGATCTCACCCAGAAATAGAACAGGATGCCTGCTCTGATACCAATTGAAATTCTGGTACATATGCAGAATTCAGATGTCCTAGAACATGTTGTTCGACATCTGGTCTGACATGATCACAAAGGGCAAGGTATATAGCAATAATCATGGTACTGAAAAGATAAAAGCAAGACACACATAATTGTTTACCCAGTTCGGTCTAACACACCTACTCTGGGGGCTACCAAGCCAGGGATGAAGTCCACTATTAGTAGTATCAATTCAAAGCTAAACTCTCCGTTTACAGCTTATCACTCAATCACTACCCAATGACCCTTCTACCTAGATCTTCTCTAGCTATGAGAAACACTTCTCACTCCCAATCACCGCAATGATGTCTAACAGTCAACAACACAGCCACTGCATCGACGGCTCTTTACCTATACAATAATTCAGCAAGAACGACACCTTTCCAAGACACAACTTCGAGTTACTTAAAAGCTTCCTCCAAGAACAATACTCCTCTTACTTAACAGCTTCGAGGATCACACTTACAAACTGTCTAACTCACAGGTCGAGTGGTACAGGAACCAACCCTAATACTATAACTTTTACATCTTTGGTTGCGTTACCAAACTAGGTTACAAAACATCTATATATATAACCTATTCCCAATTGGATTTGGGCCTACAAAATCACAGCAAATAAGCTGCTATAAATCAGCAGAACCTCCTGCTAAATAATAGGTCTTCAATCAAATGTTTCCTAATATGTCTCCATATTTAGAAAGTAGTGCAAATCCGAAAACCAACACAAAATCTCAACCCAATTACTTTGGACGCCACATAGGATAACTAAATATTCACAGAATATTCAGTAACAAATAACGACTAACAGAATCTTCTTTTAATCCAATAACAGACGCGATGTCCTATGATCCAGGATGGGACATCTTTATCCGACATGTTAAATGCAGTACATTAGAACATCTTGATTAACCAGCACATGACAGCAAAACAACAACACCTTAAAACAACCATGCACTCATACCAGCTTAGTGTAGCACAACATGTCAAGACATCACACTTGACATCTCCACAACCTGCAACTAATCTAATATGACAGATACTGAACATAACTAGTTAGTGCAGAACAGCATGTCTAAACATCCTCCTTGACATTTCACAACCTGCAACTAAACTATTATGGCAGATACACAAAACAGCATGTTAAAACAACTTTAGTGACATAAAGCTATCATATAGGTTTTAACAAAATTTAGCCAACACAAATACTGCATAGCTGCAGAACTAACAAACTCCCCCTTTGGCAAATTTTGGCTAAAACCATCATATCATATCAAATATATCAGCAGCAGAAGATAGTCACACACATCAGTAGCAGATAAAACAATTATCAACACTGCAACACCTACACAAGCAGATCAGCACTCAATCTTCATCTGCACACATACTCAATCTTCATCTATACACAATCTCACACAGCAGCAACTCCACAACAACATTTACCAACTAGCTCACCACTCACACTAGCAATCACAAATAAATATTATAACATCATATGGGACATCAAATATCAGCACATCATGCAATCACACACTCTCCTCCTTTTTAGCCATATTTGACAAAGCAATAGCACACCAGAGCAATATCCATACAACCTTTGAATAACACAACCAGCTCCCCCTCAAGGAAACAACCAAGGAACACTAACTACTACTACTTACTTCTCCCCCTTTTTAGCCATAATATGCCAAACCAAAAAAAATAGTAGTATTACTCCCCCTGACGTGGATAACTAGTGCACCTGAATGGAAAACATAAGACACATCTTCATGTCTTCAAGAGCTCACTCCCAGTCCAGCCACCTGCTGAAGCACATTCATTTTGGCACCACAATCCCTTATGACAAGAAGAAATAGTCACTCACACATGAAGTTACATCATGCTATACATGAGGAACATAAGGATCACTATCCTCCTTCAAACAAGCTAAAGCTCCCCCTCAAGCCAAGGAACCATAAAACAACCAGAGAGACACAAAAACTTCAAATCCACAAAAAAACACATCACAGCCCATCACATCAGAAAAGATCACAATAACACAAGAACAATACTCTCTCCCCAAGCTTTTCAACTGGCCTTAGAAAGGCCCCAACTCTCCACAGGCAATCATTCCATATCATTCTCCCTTATGATAATTTGGAATACTCCTGATCAGTTGATGAGTATCTTCACCTTCAGACTTTCAAGCAATCAATACCTGATCTGCTTCAGTCTTCTCTACATTCTCCATCCAAGGCAGACCTTCTACTTCATCATTCTCCTGTATGACTATGTAGACGCTCCTTTAGGCACCAAGCTCCTGAACCAGACCACAATCATCCTTCACCAAGGAAATCCAACCCAGATAATGTTCCAACACCAAGTTAGAACATCTGTTACAAACCAAGACATCATCACCATGATTCTTGATATGCTCCACCAACTGGACTTACTATAGCATAGTAATCCAAAGAACTAGAGAAATAAACTCTCATCCACCTTCAAGAAGTATAATCTCCTTGAGTCTTCAACTCATCACCCTTCTGCCCAAGAGTAACCTGTTCCAAGACAATCCTCAATCATAACCTGCTGCCATACTCTGATTATCTTGATTCTTCGAATCCACTTCTGAGATCAACCAAATGCCATAGTTTGATCACCTCATTCATGAATCCTCATATGAAAACAACCAAATGCCACATTTTGATCTTTTTCACGTTTGTCAGAACTCTCACAGAGATATCCTGATCCACCAAGGAAACTTGATCTTCAAGTCACATGTTCCAATTGCTCAATAGCAAACACACTTAGACTCCCTAAGCCATGGTCATGTAACATCTTCTCCTTCCTGCAGCTCCCGCAAACTGCCAAGAGAACGGTCTTTTGAAACACCCTATTGGTCATTCCTGTAGATCACCCTATCATAAGTTGATGTGCCACATCACCAACGGAGACTTCTGATGTTAAGCTAGATGTCAGAGCATTATGACATCCAACTGTTGAATTCAGCTCTTCCTTCAGCCACTCAGAAGAACCTCCTCCCTTTGCAGAAACAGATTTCCATGCTCTCATAGACTTGATTCAATAATCAAGTTTGAGTAGATAACCTCCATCCTGCTCAGAAACTCCTAAGACTTCAAACCTACCACATCTGAATCTTCAGAAGATAAGTAGTTCAAGACTACCCCATAGCTATACCAAAGAATGCCACTTCCCTTAGTAGAGCCGTCAGTAGAAAACCATAGATAACAGCCACATATCCTCGACTTTCACAAGAAAAAACCAAGCTCCAAAGCACCTAGATCAGAAATAAACTGATCCAACCATCAAGATTATGATGTCTTCATAGTCTTCCATCTCTATCTTCAACAGCATAATTCAGGTCGTCACACACCAACACACCAAATAGAGAAAAGTAAATTCTCAACACTTCTGCAGTCCTGAACTTTTACATCAGACATATACATAGTCTCCCGTCAATGTATTTTGTCATTAGTTGAAAGCACAACATCTTAGATAAACGCTCAGCTCCCATCAGAGTATTCACTATCGGTTATATGCACATCCTTATCAAAAACAGACAAATACTCAACTCCTGTCAAGATATTTATCATATGTGATAAGGTAACCTTCTCACACAAGGTACGACATTCTTTTCCTGCACACTTGTGGCACTAGCTGATCCCTATTTTATTAATCCACACACATCTCTTGCAAGGGACACAAGAGGATCGACCATCAGCATCTGATCAACCTTCAAAACCAGACCATACACACAAGTAGGAACCTGCATACTCTACATCTCAAGAATCTTCTTCTCAACCTTCTGATGTTCAGACCTTCTGTCTGTCTTTGAGATGTTGAATGCCATCCTTCTGCACCTAAAGAGGAGATTCCCTCTAACAGGTTTCTGGAGCAAAAAAATATTGACTGGTCATCACAAACAGATTGTTAAATAAAATATGCTTCTTCCTAAAAGGATGTTTTTCAATCCTTGCCAAAACATGTTCCATTATGTGAGGACACCACATAACTGAACTCCAGCTTAAGAAGAACCTTCTCATACCAATACCAGGGAACCATAATCTTTTGGTTCAAAAGAACACCAATTCCTCCTTGCTCCAAACCCATTTGCAATGCAAAATCTTTATCCACTAGATTCTGCACACTCTGCTGGTTTGATGTCACAACAACTGGTAGAACATCATTCAAGAACAACACCATGGGATCCTTCAATTTAGACCTGTGGATGGTCTTTCAGAGAAGAGAGCAAAAATAAATTGCATCCTTCTGATCAACATACTTATTGAAAATGCCTTTATGAGTGGACTTGGGTCAAACCTCAAGTATCTTTGGTCACTTTAATAAGTCAGTCAATATTATCCTCAAGTATCACAACACCATGTGATACACCTTCAGAGGAGAACAGAGTGTTGCAGCCTCATCACACAAACCACCAGGAATTTTCCATCAGATATATATAAGCAGCGGAACACACACCAGAAAACTCCTCTATAACCCTTGCACAAACACGACACTCCATAGGTTTGGAATTAAATCAAACCACACAGCAGCTCACCATCAAAGCTACAAGCCTGATAACAATAGACAAGTCCAATACACACTCTGTCATGAACAGTCCATCCTCCACTTCTAAGGACTATTCAAACAACAACATAAACTTCTCCAAGTTCAAGCAACTTTTAAGTAGGTACCACTTACCTTGCCCATGACCAGAAAGTATCTTCCCTAGGATCTCACCCAGAAATAGAACAGGATGCCTGCTCTGATACCAATTGAAATTCTGGTACATATGCAGAATTCAGATGTCCTAGAATATGCCGTTCGACATCTGGTCTGACATGATCACAAAGGGCAAGGTATATAGCAATAATCATGGTACTGAAAAGATAAAAGCAAGACACACACAATTGTTTACCCAGTTCGGTCTAACACACCTACTCTGGGGGCTACCAAGCCAGGGATGAAGTCCACTATCAGTAGTATTAATTCAAAGCTAAACTCTCCGTTTACAGCTTATCACTCAACCACTACCCAATGACCCTTCTACCTAGATCCTCTCTAGCTATGAGAAACACTTCTCACTCCCAATCACCGCAATGATGTCTAGCAGTCAACAACACAGCCACTGCATCGACGGCTCTTTACCTATACAACAATTCAACAAGAACGAGAGCTTTCCAAGACACAACTTAGAGTCACTTAAAAGCTTCCTCCAAGAACAATACTCCTCTTACTTAACAGCTTCGAGGATCACACTTACAAACTGTCTAACTCACAGGTCGAGTGGTACAGGAACCAACCCTAATACTATAACTTTTACATCTTTGGTTGCGTTACCAAACTAGGTTACAAAACATCTATATATATAACCTATTCCCAATTGGATTTGGGCCTACAAAATCACAGCAAATAAGCTGCTATAAATCAGCAGAACCTCCTGCTAAATAATAGGTCTTCAATCAAATGTTTCCTAATATGTCTCCATATTTAGAAAGTAGTGCAAATCCGAAAACCAACACAAAATCTCAACCCAATTACTTTGGACGCCACATAGGATAACTAAATATTCACAGAATATTCAGTAACAAATAACGACTAACAGAATCTTCTTTTAATCCAATAACAGACGCGATGTCCTATGATCCAGGATGGGACATCTTTATCCGACATGTTAAATGCAGTACATTAGAACATCTTGATTAACCAGCACATGACAGCAAAACAACAACACCTTAAAACAACCATGAACTCATACCAGCTTAGTGTAGCACAACATGTCAAGACATCACACTTGACATCTCCACAACCTGCAACTAATCTAATATGACAGATACTGAACATAACTAGTTAGTGCAGAACAGCATGTCTAAACATCCTCCTTGACATTTCACAACCTGCAACTAAACTATTATGGCAGATACACAAAACAGCATGTTAAAACAACTTTAGTGACATAAAGCTATCATATAGGTTTTAACAAAATTTAGCCAACACAAATACTGCATAGCTGCAGAACTAACAAACTCCCCCTTTGGCAAATTTTGGCTAAAACCATCATATCATATCAAATATATCAGCAGCAGAAGATAGTCACACACATCAGTAGCAGATAAAACAATTATCAACACTGCAACACCTACACAAGCAGATCAGCACTCAATCTTCATCTGCACACATACTCAATCTTCATCTATACACAATCTCACACAGCAGCAACTCCACAACAACATTTACCAACTAGCTCACCACTCACACTAGTAATCACAAATAAATATTATAACATCATATGGGACATCAAATATCAGCACATCATGCAATCACACACTCTCCTCCTTTTTAGCCATATTTGACAAAGCAATAGCACACCAGAGCAATATCCATACAACCTTTGAATAACACAACCAGCTCCCCCTCAAGGAAACAACCAAGGAACACTAACTACTACTACTTACTTCTCCCCCTTTTTAGCCATAATATGCCAAACCAAAAAAAATAGTAGTATTACTCCCCCTGACGTGGATAACTAGTGCACCTGAATGGAAAACATAAGACACATCTTCATGTCTTCAAGAGCTCACTCCCAGTCCAGCCACCTGCTGAAGCACATTCATTTTGGCACCACAATCCCTTATGACAAGAAGAAATAGTCACTCACACATGAAGTTACATCATGCTATACATGAGGAACATAAGGATCACTATCCTCCTTCAAACAAGCTAAAGCTCCCCCTCAAGCCAAGGAACCATAAAACAACCAGAGAGACACAAAAACTTCAAATCCACAAAAAAACACATCACAGCCCATCACATCACAAAAGATCACAATAACACAAGAACAATACTCTCTCCCCAAGCTTTTCAACTGGCCTTAGAAAGGCCCCAACTCTCCACAGGCAATCATTCCATATCATTCTCCCTTATGATAATTTGGAATACTCCTGATCAGTTGATGAGTATCTTCACCTTCAGACTTTCAAGCAATCAATACCTGATCTGCTTCAGTCTTCTCTACATTCTCCATCCAAGGCAGACCTTCTACTTCATCATTCTCCTGTATGACTATGTAGACGCTCCTTTAGGCACCAAGCTCCTGAACCAGACCACAATCATCCTTCACCAAGGAAATCCAACCCAGATAATGTTCCAACACCAAGTTAGAACATCTGTTACAAACCAAGACATCATCACCATGATTCTTGATATGCTCCACCAACTGGACTTACTATAGCATAGTAATCCAAAGAACTAGAGAAATAAACTCTCATCCACCTTCAAGAAGTATAATCTTCTTGAGTCTTCAACTCATCACCCTTCTGCCCAAGAGTAACCTGTTCCAAGACAATCCTCAATCATAACCTGCTGCCATACTCTGATTATCTTGATTCTTCGAATCCACTTCTGAGATCAACCAAATGCCATAGTTTGATCACCTCATTCATGAATCCTCATATGAAAACAACCAAATGCCACATTTTGATCTTTTTCACGTTTGTCAGAACTCTCACAGAGATATCCTGATCCACCAAGGAAACTTGATCTTCAAGTCACATGTTCCAATTGCTCAATAGCAAACACACTTAGACTCCCTAAGCCATGGTCATGTAACATCTTCTCCTTCCTGCAGCTCCCGCAAACTGCCAAGAGAACGGTCTTTTGAAACACCCTATTGGTCATTCCTGTAGATCACCCTATCATAAGTTGATGTGCCACATCACCAACGGAGACTTCTGATGTTAAGCTAGATGTCAGAGCATTATGACATCCAACTGTTGAATTCAGCTCTTCCTTCAGCCACTCAGAAGAACCTCCTCCCTTTGCAGAAACAGATTTCCATGCTCTCATAGACTTGATTCAATAATCAAGTTTGAGTAGATAACCTCCATCCTGCTCAGAAACTCCTAAGACTTCAAACCTACCACATCTGAATCTTCAGAAGATAAGTAGTTCAAGACTACCCCATAGCTATACCAAAGAATGCCACTTCCCTTAGTAGAGCCGTCAGTAGAAAACCATAGATAACAGCCACATATCCTCGACTTTCACAAGAAAAAACCAAGCTCCAAAGCACCTAGATCAGAAATAAACTGATCCAACCATCAAGATTATGATGTCTTCATAGTCTTCCATCTCTATCTTCAACAGCATAATTCAGGTCGTCACACACCAACACACCAAATAGAGAAAAGTAAATTCTCAACACTTCTGCAGTCCTGAACTTTTACATCAGACATATACATAGTCTCCCGTCAATGTATTTTGTCATTAGTTGAAAGCACAACATCTTAGATAAACGCTCAGCTCCCGTCAGAGTATTCACTATCGGTTATATGCACATCCTTATAAAAAACAGACAAATACTCACCTCCTGTCAAGATATTTATCATATGTGATAAGGTAACCTTCTCACACAAGGTACGACATTCTTTTCCTGCACACTTGTGGCACTAGCTGATCCCTATTTTATTAATCCACACACATCTCTTGCAAGGGACACAAGAGGATCGACCATCAGCATCTGATCAACCTTCAAAACCAGACCATACACACAAGTAGGAACCTACATACTCTACATCTCAAGAATCTTCTTCTCAACCTTCTGATGTTCAGACCTTCTGTCTGTCTTTGAGATGTTGAATGCCATCCTTCTGCACCTAAAGAGGAGATTCCCTCTAACAGGTTTCTGGAGCAAAAAAATATTGACTGGTCATCACAAACAGATTGTTAAATAAAATATGCTTCTTCCTAAAAGGATGTTTTTCAATCCTTGCCAAAACATGTTCCATTATGTGAGGACACCACATAACTGAACTCCAGCTTAAGAAGAACCTTCTCATACCAATACCAGGGAACCATAATCTTTTGGTTCAAAAGAACACCAATTCCTCCTTGCTCCAAACCCATTTGCAATGCAAAATCTTTATCCACTAGATTCTGCACACTCTGCTGGTTTGATGTCACAACAACTGGTAGAACATCATTCAAGAACAACACCATGGGATCCTTTAATTTAGACCTGTGGATGGTCTTTCAGAGAAGAGAGCAAAAATAAATTGCATCCTTCTGATCAACATACTTATTGAAAATGCCTTTATGAGTGGACTTGGGTCAAACCTCAAGTATCTTTGGTCACTTTAATAAGTCAGTCAATATTATCCTCAAGTATCACAACACCATGTGATACACCTTCAGAGGAGAACAGAGTGTTGCAGCCTCATCACACAAACCACCAGGAATTTTCCATCAGATATATATAAGCAGCGGAACACACACCAGAAAACTCCTCTATAACCCTTGCACAAACACGACACTCCATAGGTTTGGAATTAAATCAAACCACACAGCAGCTCACCATCAAAGCTACAAGCCTGATAACAATAGACAAGTCCAATACACACTCTGTCATGAACAGTCCATCCTCCACTTCTAAGGACCATTCAAACAACAACATAAACTTCTCCAAGTTCAAGCAACTTTTAAGTAGGTACCACTTACCTTGCCCATGACCAGAAAGTATCTTCCCTAGGATCTCACCCAGAAATAGAACAGGATGCCTGCTCTGATACCAATTGAAATTCTGGTACATATGCAGAATTCAGATGTCCTAGAATATGCCGTTCGACATCTGGTCTGACATGATCACAAAGGGCAAGGTATATAGCAATAATCATGGTACTGAAAAGATAAAAGCAAGACACACACAATTGTTTACCCAGTTCGGTCTAACACACCTACTCTGGGGGCTACCAAGCCAGGGATGAAGTCCACTATCAGTAGTATCAATTCAAAGCTAAACTCTCCGTTTACAGCTTATCACTCAATCACTACCCAATGACCCTTCTACCTAGATCCTCTCTAGCTATGAGAAACACTTCTCACTCCCAATCACCGCAATGATGTCTAGCAGTCAACAACACAGCCACTGCATCGACGGCTCTTTACCTATACAACAATTCAACAAGAACGACAGCTTTCCAAGACACAACTTAGAGTCACTTAAAAGCTTCCTCCAAGAACAATACTCCTCTTACTTAACAGCTTCGAGGATCACACTTACAAACTGTCTAACTCACAGGTCGAGTGGTACAGGAACTAACCCTAATACTATAACTTTTACATCTTTGGTTGCGTTACCAAACTAGGTTACAAAACATCTATATATATAACCTATTCCCAATTGGATTTGGGCCTACAAAATCACAGCAAATAAGCTGCTATAAATCAGCAGAACCTCCTGCTAAATAATAGTTCTTCAATCAAATGTTTCCTAATATGTCTCCATATTTAGAAAGTAGTGCAAATCCGAAAACCAACACAAAATCTCAACCCAATTACTTTGGACGCCACATAGGATAACTAAATATTCACAGAATATTCAGTAACAAATAACGACTAACAGAATCTTCTTTTAATCCAATAACAGACGCGATGTCCTATGATCCAGGATGGGACATCTTTATCCGACATATTGAATGCAGTACATTAGAACATCTTGATTAACCAGCACATGACAGCAAAACAACAACACCTTAAAACAACCATGCACTCATACCAACTTAGTGCAGCACAACATGTCAAGACATCACACTTGACATCTCCACAACCTGCAACTAATCTAATATGACAGATACTGAACATAACTAGTTAGTGCAGAACAGCATGTCAAAACATCCTCCTTGACATTTCACAACCTGCAACTAAACTATTATGGCAGATACACAAAACAGCATGTTAAAACAACTTTAGTGACATAAAGCTATCATATAGGTTTTAACATAATTTAGCCAACACAAATACTGCATAGCTGCAGAACTAACAAGCTTGAAGAATTTGTTGGACCAATCATTACAAACCCTGGAACAATAAGCATGGCTACATAAATTTGTAGGATTCGATTTCACAATCGAATATAAGCCGGGAAAGGAGAATGTGGCAGCAGATGCCCTATCTAGAGTATTCATGATGGCTTGGTCTGAGCCTCAAAGTCAGCTACTACAAGAGCTCAAAGACGAACTGACACAGCAACAAGAGTGGCGAGATATTTTGCAACGCAAACGACAAGGTACTGAAAGAGAAGATCTATATGTCGTACCAGATGGATTAATTTTCTATAAGGATAGGCTGGTAGTACCGACAAACAGTCCACTAATAACAAAAATATTAACGGAATATCATAGCTCCCCTATAGGAGGACATGCAGGCGTGACCCGGACCCTGGCCAGAGTACAAGCACAATTTTATTGGAGTAAAATGAAGCATGATGTAAAGGAATTTGTGGCAAAATGCACCATATGTCAACAAGCTAAATCTTTGAATACTACTCCTATGGGATTGTTCCAACCACTCCCTATCCCTCAACAAGTGTGGGAAGACATAGCTATGGACTTTATTACTGGCCTACCTAACTCTTTTAGTTTTACGGTCATCATGGTGGTGATAGATAGATTGACAAAGTATAGTCAATTCATAGCTCAAAAAACTGACTATACTAGCAAAACAATGGCAGAGGCTTTCATGTCTTATGTAGTCAAGTTACACGGTGTCCCAAAGTCTATAGTATTTGATCATGACAAGGTTTTCACGAGTGCTTTTTGGCAACATCTATTCAAACTACAAGGTACCTCATTGGCTATGAGTACTGCTTACCACCCCCAAACCGACGGGCAATCGGAAGCTGTAAACAAGTTCTTTGAGATGTACTTAAGATGTTTTACCTTTGATACACCAAAAACATGGTACAAGGTGCTCCCATGGGTAGAGTACTGGTATAATACAACATTGCAGACAAGCATTGGCATGACACCTTTTAAAGAATTGTACGGGCGGGATCCCCCGAACCTAACTAGGTATAATTACAGTGCCACTGACCCTATACCAATCCAAGAGCAATTGATTGAGCGAGATACATTGCTTGCACGACTAAAGTCACAGTTGTTGAAGGCGCAACAAGTCATGAAAAATCAATCTGATAAGAATCGTAGGGACGGGAAATTCGAGATTGGGGACTTGGTGCTTGTCAAGTTACAACCGTATAGACAACATTCGGCTGCATTGAGAAAAAATTACAAATTGTCTATGAGTTACTTTGGACCATTTTCTATCATTGAGCGATCAGGGTTGTTGCGTATAAGCTCGAGTTGCCACACACAGCCAGAATACATCCTGTCTTTCATATATCACAACTGAAACCTTTTAAGGGAGAGGTTCGAGACCCATATCTGCCATTACTATTGTCGAGTACAGATAATGGAATCATAGCCCAACCTGCAACAGTGTTAGATTGTAGGGTACTAATCCAGGGAGAACAACGCATTCCACAGGTGAAAATTCAATGGGAGCCTGGTTTAGACACCACGTGGGAAAATGTCAAAGATATGAAAAACCACTATCCTCTTTTCAACCTTGAGGACAAGGTTGATCTCATAGGAGGGTGTATTGTACTGAGGCCCAATGCTATAATTAAGGAGGGAAAGGATGACATGGTAAATTATGTTATAAATGCAAGCACAAATCAAGGAATGAGGATAACGACAAGCACAAATCAAGGAGTGAGAAGAGGAAACTGAAACCGTCATCCTAACGTTAAGCACAAGGATTATATATAGAATAGAGTAATAAAAGAAAGGATAGGATTGAAGTGTGTTACTATTTCTCTCTCTCTGAACTTTTGTTTCCGTTCTTTTCAATTTAACGCTTTAATAAATTGTTTAATGCTCTATTGTTAGAGGAAGGCTTTCAATTAATAAAATATTGTCAAATTCTTTATCATTCTGGTGTAACCATAACAAAGAGTCATAGAGATTTGAGGTGGATGAGAAGTGGTGATGGAGGGAGTAGACTGGTTTGTGTTTAAAGTCGAATAGGGCAATGAATCAAGAAGAAAAAATTGTATTCAACTTCTTTCAGCTTTTTATTTCACGCCTTATTTTATTTCTTTCTTTTTTCATTTTGGAATTTTGAATTGAGAGAGATGAGGATAATGGGCGGGTGATCATTTTGCAATGGTCGCTAGTTAGCATATATACTAGTAGGGTAGAGTTTACATTTTATTTTAATTGCAACACTGCCCTTGGATATTTTTGTGCGACAAAATGAGTTCAATTTGATGAAATTAAATCAACCAAATATTAATAAATCAACTCAAATATTTTATTTTTATCTCTATTTATTTTCTTTAATTATTTTGATTAAAAATGAAATAAAAACAAATTAAATCGAGCAATACAAGAGTTTAATTCAATCCTCTTAGGACGAAAAGGAGTGGTTGGGATACCATTGTCCCCTCAACTCTTGAGTATTTGATTGAGGGTTGTACTTAGCCTATGGTTGGATACTCGTCTCCCTTTAAGTACCAATGATTAAACTCCTCAAACAAATTTCATAAGCAAACTCTAAAATCAATCTCAACCAACTCAATACATCTTTCGCCTTAAGGCGACATTCAAACATTTTACCATTCAACACCTCAACAACAAGCTCCTTTTTGGTTTAAACACCACCCTTATATTTCTCTCTGGTTTAAACACCACTCTTATCTTTCTCTTTGGGTTAATCACCATCTTATGGTTAACACACCTTATTCTCTTGGTTTAAACACCACTTTTATCAAACTCCTTTGGTTTAAACACCAAGTTTATCAAACTCTTTTGGTTTAAACACCACTCTTTTGGTTTAAACACCGTTTTATCCTTTCTTTTGTTTAAACACCACTCTCTTGGTTTAAACGCCACTTTCATTCTTGTTTGGTTTGAACACCACTTTTATTGCCTCACCGGTTTAAACACCGCCCTTATTGGTTTAAACACCACTTTTATTCCTTCTTGGTTTAAACACCACATTTATTTCTTCTATGGTTTAAACACCACCCTTCTTGGTTTAAACACCACTTTTATTCTTTCTCAATTTAAACACCACATTTATTTCTTGTCTAGTTTAAACACTGCTAACTTTGTTTAAACACCATTTCTATCTCTCTTTGGGTTAAACACCACTTTCTTCTCCCCTTCGGTTTAAACACCGCCTTTATTACTTTCCTTATTGCTTGGGTTAAACACCACTCCTATCATTTATATTACCCTTCTTGGCTTAAACACCACTGCCCTCTTAGTTCAAACACCAATTTTATTCCTGTTTGGTTTAAACACCGCCACCTTTATTACTTCTCTGGTTTAAACACCACTTTCGTTCCTCGTTGCTTTAAACACCACTACTCTTATTTCTCTTTGGTTTAAACACCACTTTTGCCTCTTGTTTGGTTTAAGCATCGCTCCTATCACTTTGATTATCCTTTCGATCTAAACACTTATATCCCTTGTTTGGTTCAAACACCACTTCCATCACCTTTATTTCCTTTGTGGTTTAAACACCGAAATCTTTTGTCCTATCCTTAGTTCCATAAACGAAGCTCTGACTTCCTCATTGAACTACTATAGTACCCTACCTAAACTCTGCCCATTGTCATTCCTATATAGGTTAAAAACATTTCTTTTTTTGTTGAACTTACATTTCATATATTTTATCTTGCTTTTACTTAAACAAAAGTCATGCATTTCTATGACTCTTTTTCAAATCTCCTTAAACAAAAGTCATTCAACAAAAGTCATGCATTTCTATGACTCTTTTTCAAATCTCCAATCTTTCATTTAAACCATCTTCCTTCGACTCTCCATGTAGGACTGTCATTTGCAACGATGCTAGCTCTTAGATATGTTCCGCGAGTTCATCTAAAATTAAAGTAAAAATATAAAAAACTTAGAGTTGAACTTTGGTGTAATCCTATTGTAATACAGAAATCACCAATCTCTTCATCATGTGTCTATCACATTAGTCAACACTCATTCATACATATCTTAGATAGCTCAAATATAAACAATATTGTCACATTAGTCAACACTCATTCATACATATCTTAGATAGCTCGAATATAAACAATACTAACATCTTCAGAAACTCAATATAAACAATCCTAACATCTTTCTTCTAAAGCTTTTCACAAAATCTCTCTAAGCAATCTATCAAACGCCTTCTCCAAATTAATAAAAATTCAGTACTATTATTTCTGTGCTTTTGTGGTTGGCATTTATTTTGCTAAAACTATTATAGCAGTAAGAAGTTGAAACATGAAGTTCTAATTTGCTGCATTCAAGATGTCGAATGAAGATGTCCCATACCTGCTCATAGGACATCGCGTTTGCATTCAGTTTTAAAGCAGATTCTGTTGCTGTTGATTGTTACAAATATTCTGTGAATATTTGGTTATCCTATGTGGCATCCAAAGCATTTTTGGATTGTGATTATTTGTTGGTTTTTCGGATTTGCTGTTGTTTCTAATTATGGAGACATAATAGGAAACTTTGGATTGAAGACCTATTTTGTTGGAGTTTATTTTGCAGATTTGTGAGCAGTCTATTTGCTGCGTTTTTGAAGCCCAATTCAGTCCAGATTAAATGCTATATATTGACTGATGTAAACCTAGTTTTAGGTGTGGAACTTACTTGTGTTTTGTTAGGGTTTCGAGTGTATTTTGTGAGCCTAACTGGTATCATTCTGATAACAGTATAAGGACTGGTTTTTTGTGTTGTAAGTCCTGTCAGTTACTCATAAGCTTTTAAGCATTGAGTTTCTTGTGTGTCAATTCTCATAAGCTGTGAAGTATTAAGAATTGTGTGTTTTGAAAGTGTGACTTTCAGTTTGTTTCTTGTGTGGAAAGATACCAATCACGGGTTGTGGTTATAAAGGGTTTTGAGGAGGGCCTCATACCTAGGTGAGTCTTAGGTAGAAGTCATAGGAAGGGTAGTGATTAAGTGAGCATATTATTCGGTTATTGTATGATCTGTGAATTGATACTATCGTATATTGATTTCGTCACTGGCTTGGTAGCCCCCAGAGTAGGTGTGTTAGACCGAACTGGGTAATCATATCACTGTGTTATTTACTTTCTGCACTGTTAATTTTTGTTATCTTGTTCATTGTGTTGGATATCAGTGTCTCAACATCTGTGTAGGACATCTGATATCTGTGCCAGAATTTCAATTGGCATCAAGAGCTTGCACCCTTATTTGGTTTTGGGTGAGATTCAGGGAAGGTACTTTCTGGTACAATGGACAAGGATGGAGGATTTCTGAACAAACCACCTCTGCTTGATGGTTCCAACTATGACTATTGGAAACCAAGGATGATAACATTCATCAAATCCATGGATGATCAAGCATGGAAAGCTGTTATAAAAGGATGGGAGCCCCCAGAGGTTAAAGATGAAAAAGGTACCCCTACTGATGTGGTGAAGGAAGAGGAAGACTGGGATGATGCAGATTACAAAGGGTCCGTAGGAAATTCCAAAGCCATGAATGCATTGTTCAATGGTGTTAACAAGAATATCTTCAGGTTGATAGAACACTGAACCATTGCTAAAGAGGCGTGGAAGGTCTTGAAGGTTGCTCATGAAGGGACTTCAAAGGTGAAGATGTCAAAACTTCAGCTTCTCACTAGCAAGTTTGAGAGTTTGAAGATGAAAGAGGATGAGAGCATTCATGACTTTCATATGAACATTATTGAGATAGCTAATGCCTCTAGTGCCCTAGGTGAAAAGATGTCTGACAGCAAACTGGTCAGAAAAATCCTCAGATCTCTACCTAAGAGATTTGACATGAAAGTGACTGCTATAGAGGAAGCTCAGGATATAGACAAGATGAAAGTGGATGAACCGGTGGGATCTCTTCAAACATTTGAATTAGGGATCAGTGAAAAGTCTGAAAAGAAGAAGAGCATAACTTTTGTGTCAAATGCTGGTGACTCAGAAGATGAAGGTGACCTGGTCAGAGATGAAGGGGTGTCTAAAGATATGGTATTGCTTGGAAAACAATTTAACAAAGTGTTGAAAAGGATTAACTGGAAGTCGAGAGCAAATGCTCAGAACAAGTCACTCGACATCAGTAAGAACCAGGATAGAGGCAGAAGATCCAGAACTGAAGAAGACTTCAATCAAGGGAAGAGAGTTCAGTGCTTTGAATGTGAGGGATATGGGCACATAAAGACTGAGTGTCCCACGTATCTCAAAATGCAGAAGAAGGGCTTATCAATGTCTTGGTCAGAAGGAGAGTCTGAGAGTGATCTTGAAGAAGAATCAGCAAAATTGGTGACAGCTTTGACTGGGATCTGTAAGGCTGATGGAGAAACTACTTGTGAGTCTGACTCTGACAAAGAATCCTATGTTGGAGAACTCACTAAGGAAGAAGTCTTCACAGGGTTTTAAGAGTTGTGTATCAAGAATGAAGAAAGGTGCCAGATAATATTGGAACAGAAGATTCTGATAGCTCAACTAGAAGCTGAGAAGGAAGAACATCTATCAACCATTGATGATCTGAAAAAGGAGGTTGAATGGCAAAAGTCTAAACTTGACAATATGACCAAATCTATAAGAATGCTGAACAATGGTACCGCGCAGCTGGATGAGATTCTTCAGACTGGGAAAGATGCTGGAAATGTGCAAGGCCTTGGTTTTAACAATCAAGCAGAGACTTACAAGAAGCCTGTATTGAAGTTTGTTCCTCAGAAAATAAAACAAGAATAGGGGATGTCAAATCACATGTTTCAACATCAGATGAAGCATCAGAAAAGAGTTTGTAGATCAAAGTATAAACCATGCAGATGCCATTACTGTGGAAAGATTGGTCATTTAAAGTCCTTTTGCTACAAGCTGGACGACTATCCCAAAACTGCTCAGCAACAAAATAAAGGACAGAGTTGGGGTAAAGTGAAGAGAAGATGGATTCCTAGACAAATGATGGCTGGTCTCATAGCACATACCTCTCTTAGAGCATCTGCAAGAGAAGATTGGTACTTTGACAGTGGTTGCTCAAGACACATGACTGGTGTGAAGAAATTCTTGTCAGATATTAAGCCTCACTCCACCAATTATGTCACCTTTGGGGATGGATCAAAGGGTGAAATAAAAGGTGTTGGAAAGCTGGACTACACAGGACAACCAAATCTGGATCGTGTTCTATTTGTCAAAGGGCTGACCGCAAATTTAATCAGTATAAGCCAACTGTGTGATGTGGGTCTCAAAGTAAATTTCACCAAATCTGAATGTCTAGTAACCAATGAGAAAGATGAAGTTGTTATGAAGGGAACCAGGTCTAAGGATAACTGTTATCTGTGGAATCCTCAAGAACCTGAAAGTATGTCTACTTGTTTGATGTCAAAGGAAGATGAAACCAAACTGTGGCATCAGAAATTGGGTCACTTACACCTGAAAGGGATGAAGAAGGTTATGTCAAGTGAAGTTGTTAGAGGTATTCCCAAGCTGAAGATTCATGAGGATAAAATATGCGGTGAATGTCAAGTTGGGAAGCAAACAACGGTGTCACACAAGAGGCTTCAACATCTTACCACAACTTCTAGAGTTCTAGAACTCCTTCACATGGACTTAATGGGACCTATGCAGGTTGAAAGTCTTGGTGGGAAGAAGTATGCCTATGTTGTCGTAGATGACTACTCCAGATTCACTTGGATAAGTTTTATCAAAGAAAAGTCTGAAGTATTTGCAGTTTTTAAAGAGTTGTGTCAAAGGATTCAACGGGAAAATGATTGTGGTGTTATTCGAATCAGAAGTGATCATGGGAAAGAATTCGAAAATAGCAGGTTTGAAGAGTTCTGCTTATCTGAAGGAATCACTCATGAATTCTCATCACCGATCACTCCTCAGCAGAATGGTGTGGTGGAACGCAAGAGCAGGACTATACAAGAGTGTGCAAGAGTCATGATTCATGCCAAAAAGCTTCCATATCATTTTTGGGCTGAAGCCATGAATACTACTTGCTATATACACAATAGGGTGACTATCAGATCAGGTACTTCTGTCACTCTTTATGATCTATGGAAAGGTAGAAAGCCAAATGTGAAGTATTTCCATGTGTTTGGGAGTAAGTGTTATATCTTGGCGGATCGTGAGCAGAGGCGAAAGATGGATCCCAAGAGTGAGGAAGGGATATTTTTGGGATACTCTACAAACAGTAAAGCATATAGGGTATTTAATTCCAGAACTAAGGTGATGATGGAATCCATAAATGTGGTGGTTGATGACTCTGGCAAAGATGAAGATGTCCCAGATGATGTTGGAGCATGTCTGCCCATGAACAATGAAACCTCCCAAGACACTGAGTCTGTAGAAGATAGTGCTCAAGAAACCAACACTAGACCTGAGAATGAAGAGGTAGAGGATGCTAACAGGGGACCCTCTATAAGGATTCTGAAGGATCACCCTAAGGAATTGATTATTGGAAATCTGAATGAAGGTGTTAGAACCAGAACGAGGGAGACCGTGTCAAATGCATGCTTTGTTTCAAAGATTGAACCAAAGAATGTCAAAGAAGCATTGACAGATGAGTTCTGGATAAGTGCTATGCAAGATGAACTTTGTCAATTCAAGAGGAATGAAGTCTGGGAACTGGTACCAAGACTAGCATGAACAAATGTGATTGGAACAAAATGGGTTTATAAGAATAAGTCTGATGAACAAGGAGTTGTTACTAGGAACAAAGCCAGATTAGTTGCCCAAGGATACACACAGATTGAAGGAGTAGACTTCGATGAAACATTTGCGCCAGTGGCTCGATTGGAATCCATCAGATTGCTGTTAGGAGTGGCATGTTTGTTGAAATTCAGATTGTTTCAAATGGATGTCAAGAGTGCTTTTCTGAATGGTTATCTTAATGAGGAAGTCTATGTAGAGCAGCCTAAAGGGTTTGTGGATCCAAATTTTCCTGATCATGTTTTCAAGCTGAAGAAGGCTTTGTATGGGCTGAAACAAGCTCCACGAGCTTGGTATGAAAGACTGACTGAGTTCTTAGTCAACAATGGATACAGGAAGGGTGTTATTGATAAAACACTTTTTGTCAAGGAGAAGGATGGGAAACTAATGATTGCTCAGATTTACGTAGATGATATTATGTTTGGTGGGATGTCGGATGAAATGGTCCAACATTTTGTCAACCAAATGCAGTCTGAATTTGAGATGAGCTTGGTAGGTGAATTGACCTACTTCCTTGGATTACAAGTCAAGCAGATGGAAGATTCCATTTTTATTTGTCAAAGCAAATATGCGAGGAACATTGTGAAGAAGTTTGGACTGGATAATGCCAAGCATAAGAGGACTCCTGCTCCTACTCACTTGAAGTTATCCAAAGATGAAAAGGGAGTGAATGTTGAACAAAGTTTGTATAGAAGTATGATTGGCAGTCTGCTGTATCTTACAGCAAGTAGGCCAAACATAACATTTGATGTTGGCGTGTGTGCAAGATACCAAGCAGAACCCAAGGTCAGTCACATCAATCAAGTTAAGAGAATTCTTAAGTATGTGAGTGGTACATGTGATTATGGGTTGTTGTACTCCCATGACTCAAGTCTCATTTTAGTAGGTTACTATGATGCTGATTGGGCTGGAAGTGCTGATGATAGGAAGAGTACCTCTGGAGGATGTTTCTTTTTGGGAAATAATCTTATTTCATGGTTTAGTAAGAAGCAAAATTCTGTATCCCTTTCTACTGCTGAAGCTGAGTACATAGCAGCTGGTAGTAGTTGTGCTCAACTGGTATGGATGAAGCAGATGTTATCTGAGTATAATGTCACACAAGATGTCATGACATTGTTTTGTGACAACCTGAACGCTATTAATATTTCCAAAAATTCCATTCAACACAGCAGGACTAAGCACATTGATATCAGGCATCACTTCATCAGAGAACTTGTGGAGGACAAAGTCATAACTCTTGAGCATGTGAGCACAGAAAATCAGCTTGCTGACATATTTACCAAGGCTCTGGATGCAGTTCAGTTTGAAAACCTGAGGAGCAGACTTGGGGTTTGCATTCATGAAGAACTATAACAATTAATGTTTCTTCTGGCTGCCAGATTGGAAAGAGTAAAAGAGGTTCTGGTAGTGCAGTGTGTGCATGGGGGGGAAATGCTGAAGTTTGAGCATGACACTTGGTCATGTGATGTGGTGTTTATTCTGGTTTATTTTTACTTTGACTTGTTCTACTTGCCTTTGTCATATTTATGGCTAAAAAGGGGGAGTAGTATGTTTGTTTGTGCTTGAGTGCTTGTGCTGCTGCAGTAGTTAAGGGGGAGATTGTGGAATGTTGCTGCAGTTGAGGGGGAGTTTTGCTATGCTGCTATGCTGTCTGCTAAGCTGGATGTTTTTTTGTTGTTGTGTGATGTTGGATATTTCGCTGCTGTCTGATATGGATGTTTTTTTTGTGTGCTGCCTGCTGCTTCTTTGAAAGTTTTTTGTGTGTGTAGTTTTAGCCAAAATAAGCCAAAGGGGGAGATTGTTATTTCTGTGCTTTTGTGGTTGGCATTTATTTTGCTAAAACTATTATAGCAGCAAGAAGTTGAAACATGAAGTTCTAATTTGCTGCATTCAAGATGTCCCATACCTGCTCATAGGACATCGCATTTGCATTCAGTTTTAAAGCAGATTCTGTTGCTGTTGATTGTTACAAATATTCTGTGAATATTTGGTTATCCTATGTGGCATCCAAAGCATTTTTGGATTGTGATTATTTGTTGGTTTTCCGGATTTGCTGCTGTTTCTAATTATGGAGACATAATAGGAAACTTTGGATTGAAGACCTATTTTGTTGAAGTTTATTTTGCAGATTTGTGAGCAGTCTATTTGCTGCGTTTTTGAAGCCCAATTCAGTCCAGATTAAATGCTATATATTGACTGATGTAAACCTAGTTTTAGGTGTGGAACTTACTTGTGTTTTGTTAGGGTTTCGAGTGTATTTTGTAAGCCTAACTGGTATCATTCTGATAACAGTATAAGGACTGGTTTTTTGTGTTGTAAGTTCTGTCAGTTACTCATAAGCTTTTAAGCATTGAGTTTCTTGTGTGTCAATTCTCATAAGCTGTGAAGTATTGAGAATTATGTGTTTTGAAAGTGTGACTTTCGGTTTGTTTCTTGTGGGGAAAGATACCAATCACGGGTTGTGGTTGTAGAGGGATTTGAGGAGGGCCTCATACCTAGGTGAGTCTTAGGTAGAAGTCATAGGAAGGGTAGTGATTAAGTGAGCAGATTATTCGGTTATTGTATGATCTGTGAATTGATACTACCGTATATTGATTTCGTCTCTGGCTTGGTAGCCCCCAGAGTAGGTGTGTTAGACCGAACTGGGTAAACATATCACTGTGTTATTTACTTTCTGCACTGTTAATTTTTGTTATCTTGTTCATTGTATTGGATATCAGTGTCTCAACATCTGTGTAGAATATCTGATATCTGTGCCAGAATTTCAAGTACAAATCTTATTTGCTCATCTGATACGGCTCAATCTCATGTCACAATAGATAGATCCCTTTCATAGTGGACCTCCCATGACAATTACTATCAACGTTTAGTATTAACCAAATTTGTGGTCTATGTATGATTTCACTATTAATATAGTATAGTTTTTTTTAACTAAATAAAGCATCAAATGTCAATGAGCTTCCAATTAGTGTTTAAGTTTCAAATATTGTTGAATAATGTATGCTTAAGATTATTTAAAGAAGGCATAAGAATAATTCTAATATACAAAAAAGATACTCGAAGCATGAAGAAAATCTTAAACAGTAGTCTGCTGGGTCAATGTTTAAAATGAAAATCCATCTTAATACAATTATGTTAGGCCTATTAGCATATCACTTTAAGACCAAAGTGCATAAAACAGAACTACAACTATTTATTGTTCAACTTGTGTATAAATAATATGGTTGTTGTACAACCTTGTGTACTTCGTTCTACTAAGAAAAAGTCACTCAAAACTTTATACTGAGAAACATAATAACGACATTTGTTTATGCTCACATATAAAAACTAAATAACGACATCAAAACACTTTTTGTGTACATTCTTTGCTGGCGCACAAAAATCACATGTATTATGTGGCAAAACTTTGATTTGACACGTGAAAACATCATAGGAGAGGCACAAGCTTCACTGTAGTGTCTATGGCATCCACACGTGTGACGAGTTGAGCTGGTACGTGAATTACCTGCAAAGCAGAAAAGAAATCACATTAACCACAGCATTCCCACACATTTAAAGGTTTTAAGTAGGGTGTGAAAAAAACTAGTTCCTAAGAACTAATTTTAAGAAACTGGTGCATCCTTTTCAAAAGCTCATTACAGGTTTGTTTACATGCATAAATATTTGAATAGATTTAAAGCCCAAAAAATGATAATAAGTTACTGAACAGAGATACTCTTGTTTACTCAAAAAAATAGTATCACTACTTAACATAGCTTAGAGTATTTCTATTTCATCAAGCCGATCCAATAGGGAAGTGTGCATCGTGTGAGCCAGCCGTAACTATTATGTCTAACCTCGATTTAAATTTTCTTTTAAATTGAAACATATTTATCTCACCAAGCAGGTTAAAGCTATGACGCAATGTTCTTATATGATCATATTGTACTTTCACCAATATAAATCACTGTCTTATATATAGAGAAACCAATGTTCTCCATCTTTTAGATAGTTTGAAGCAAAATTTTAGATTTAAAACACTTACAATAGATGAATGGAAGAGGGACCAGATACAGCTGCAGCTCTTTGTGCCCGGTTAGCTTCACACTTATAAAGCTCTTTCATTTCTTTTTTAGTGCGACGTGCCTCACGCCGTTCCTCCTTCACAGCAGCCTTAAAAACAACAGTTATCAACTTAGCAGGACTCATAAAGTTATTATTCTTAGAGAGACAGCAGTTGATGAATTCAGAATAAGGTCGATAATTATAGCATTCATATATGAAGCATAGTATATACAGTTACCTTTCTCTCTTTCTTCTCCTCCTTTGACTCTAGGCCATGTTGTTTTCTCTTGTACTGTTCCGTTTTTTCAATCGTCGAGTCTTTAACCTTTTCAGCAGCAGGTTTTCTACCACCGGGTAAGAAGTCTAAAGGAAGCTTTGCTTTTCCTCTTAGGGAAATTATTGGATTAGAGGAACTAAAGGCAGCAGTCACAGTTTCAGCCAATTTCTTTTTCCTATTTGCCCCCGGTGTTTCAATCTTTCCAGGGTGGTTATCTAAATTTGTATACGTTGAAACAATAGTCTCACAATCCCAAACTTCTGACTCATCGCTACTTTCTTCAAAAATCACAGCATCTTTGCCATCATCTTCAACTTCATACTGCTCACCATATTCTTTGGTACGGCGAATCACATCGGCAGCAGAATCCTCTTCCTCCTCACCTTCTGCAGGAACCCTGTACTTGCCTCCACCATCAAGTTCTTGGTTATCCATCACATGGTTGCCAAGCGAGAGTTTGAGCTTCGCAGCAAGTGACTCATCTTCAGCTCGATAATTTTCTTCATAATCACCATAATAATCATCGTAGTCACTGTTATCATCAGTTCCATATTCTTGACGTTCAAGCTATAACAAAATATGTACTGAGAATGAGAATCTTAGAAGTAAAATGTATAGAGGTGGTCAATATAGACTATAATTACTTGTAAAAGCAATAATGGATAAAATTTGAAAATTACACTCAGATACCATACCAAAAATGAAGAAGTTGAATACAGTTTATTAAATCATGTAATTTGAGATAGAAACTGATGTGTAGAGATAAAAGTGAGGAGAAAGTTAACCATGCATTGAATCTTGTTTTCTATTCTGAATAACACCTTAGTACAAACAGAAACATAGAACAGCAATACAAGCTAATCGATGACATAGTACATACAAAAACATACTTATAGAACTTTTAACGATTTGGGAAAATGTAAAGCATCACACAATGTGAAAATTAAAGATTATGATTAGAACTCACCAAATCGAATTGTTCATCTAACAGACGACGACCTCTTGGCTTCTCAACAACACAGTGCACATCTGTTGCACCATTTGAACTCCCATCCAAAGGTCCACAATCACCGGCAAGAGTGGAATAAGCAGAAACTTGCAATGCATGTTTATCGTTTAAGCTCCTACTCAGCATAGACTCCTCGGGGAAGTTCTTTCCATTAGATGTGTGAGTCTTCTCTTCGTCACCTTCTTCATCTTCACAGAGGTTAGCCTGGACAACAAAGTCTTCCTCCAAATCTTCGACATCAGAGCCAAACCGCGATACATCACTGTCATCGAGCAGTGCAGCAACTTCAGGATCAACAGCTTTTTGAACCCTTACGTTAGCAGTATGGGATGCAACACTGTACAAAGTGTTTTCTTCGGGCTCTTTCTCTGCCGCCTCTTTAATTCGAACTCTCGAAGCATCATAAGCCTAAATTCACAAAAACTACAAATCTTTAAAGCCAATTTGGATAAGATTCTACAAATAGTCAAATACTTACAGAAAAATAACTATTTGACAAATCTTTGCTACATTAATTTACAGAAAAATAATTTGGTTTAAGAAAAATAACTATTTGACAACTGCACACTTACAAAGGCTATCTAAAGTGAAAAAATATACACTTATTTTTAATGAGGGACTAAAAAAATACTACTACGAAGAATTAAATTCTACTAATATACTTTGAGTGACAGTGTTTATACAGAGAAATCTTGTCCAGTTGATTCTAACTTAACAGTCTAACCAAGCTAAAATATATATAACTTTTTAGGGTGAAATTGAGCTAACAGCTTAAATAAGCACTCATCAAATAAGTGTTTATCATTCAAACTCTTATACATAAGCCATTTTTTAATCACAGAAGGATTGCATTATACTCTTCTCATGTAAATTATAAGCTTATTTTATAAGCCATCATATTGAGCCCATTGCAATAAGATGAAAACTGCTTGTGAATAATCAATAACTGAAG
Organism: Lathyrus tuberosus; assembly: GCA_022829125.1. Lineage (NCBI taxonomy): Eukaryota > Viridiplantae > Streptophyta > Magnoliopsida > Fabales > Fabaceae > Lathyrus > Lathyrus tuberosus. The sequence continues at coordinate 3,055,137 of JALAZF010000446.1, forward strand.
CTATTTTCATAAGCTAGCACAGATACTCGCATAAGTCCAAATAAGCTCTTCCAAAGAAACCCTGGTTTAAAAAAGCAAAGCTTCTAACAAACATCACAGCAAAAAAAAAAAACTAAACCGGTACAACTAACTGAAACCAAATTCAACACGCAGGGAGAGAGAGAACAGAATCATCACCTTAACATCACTGACATGCTCAAGTTTGAACTTAGGGTTACTAAAGAAATTTGAACCACCGCCAGTATTCTTAATTTCCCTCAAATGAAACAAGTAGTTATAACCATCATCCGGAAACCCTAATTCCAGAATCTCCTTCCTCACATCGTCTGGCAAAGGACCACCGCCTTCCGCAAACCCGTCGTCGGTGTCAAACTCTGCGTCAGGGTCATCGGGTGAATCGGCGAAGATAGATTCGGCGGGACGAGGATTGTTGTCGACGCGAACGAAAACACGGTCGGATTGAGCGAATGCTGGATCAGTTGAGTCGCGAGCCATGAGTTGGAATGTTGTAGAAGTCTTTTTGTCGATGAATTTCTTCTTCCCCATTTTGTATCAGTTTGATTGGCTGTAGCGGTGGTTGTAGTGGTGGTTGCTGTGGCGGCGCCGGAGACTCAGTGCTTAATGTTCAGTGAGGCTAACTGAAGGAGAAGTTATGCGGAACCCTAGTAATAGTAGTATTTCACCAAAACACGTTTATTTATTATCGTTGTGTTTTTAAAATTACTAGTAAAATTTGATTTGGACTTAGGACTACTGCCAAATTTTATTTATTTTAAAAATATTTTATTGATATATCCAAAAATATCATGGGGTGTGTTTGTTTGAGAGATTAAAATTATATTTTCAGGAATATCATTCCTAGGAATAACATTTCTAGGAGTTTTATTCTCATCAATTTGTTTGGTAAATAATTAAGGTTTCAAGGAATAATTTTGAAATTGATTTAATTATAATTTTAAAATTTTAAAAATATAAAATAATGTGTTAAAATAATATGAAAGTGGGTAGTTATAGTTGGTTATTTTTTATTCCCATGGGAATATATGATTCCCACCCTTTGACATGGGAATAAATATTCATAATTTCATGAGTAAATTTTATTCCTGAAAATTATTTGTTCCAAGGCATTTTTTTTCTTTCCCATCTACCAAACAATGGAATAATTATTTACAGCCTCAGATTTCCGGAAACTTTTTTTCTAGCACCGAAACAAACACACCCATGTAGTTTTTTTTTTCTAAATGAGTGACACAAAAAATCTAACTTTGATTTGATTTGTTTTTTTAAGTCTCGTATCTATTCAATATTATATTAGGTTTTGTTTTAAAATGTAAACCCTTATTTTGTTTAAATAAAATTAAATTAAAGTTTTTTTTCCCTCACAGACTCAAATTATTTTGGCGTATCAACACATATTTTTTCACTCGTTAACTAACTTGGGTGTTAGAATGTTAATCTTATAAGTGCACTTCCCGTTTTATCGTACCAGAAGCTCACTCCACCTTATCTGACCTCTATTTCATTCAATTCTGACTACTTTGGTTCTTGTACTGAACATCGGTGTTGTATGTGGGAATCAATATTTGAAGGTCTAAGGTGAGATGCCTAAAGCGATTGTTACCAACCGCGATACCGCATTGATAATTTGGTTGCAAATGTATTTTCTTCTTCTTATGCATTACTTATAACAAAGAATGTGAGAAGTTGGGTTAAACCCACGGTATGCACGAAACAAATAGAGTCCGAAGATGAAAAATTGGTGAAGGCAGTAATGGTGGTAGAAAAAAATGGATGCATGGAATCATATAATAAATTCTTCAACAAAAGAACTATATGTCGATTTCGTTATTCATTTAAGGAAAGTGTGTGAAAAGTATCCAGATTTGTTGAAATATGTTGAAAGCACAATTTTTGACCAAGTGAAGGAAAAGATAGTTTGTGTATGGACTAATCATGTTAGACACCTTAGAAATACAACAACTAACAGAGTTGAGTCGACCAATGCTACTTTGAAAAATTGGTTGGGAAATAGTAAGGGGGATTTGTGTAGAGACTGAAACTTTGTGAACAACATGATTCAAAACCAGCATAATGAGATATGAACAACATTTGGTCAGAGCATCACAGTTTTGGAACACAGATTTAAAAGAACACTCCATATTCTCAATTGGTTGGTAACATTTTTCGGACGGATTAAACTACATCTTTCACGAGGCTAAAAGAGTTGATAATGTAGGCTTCGATAGCGCAAAATGTGGATGCACAATTGTGAAAACTTATGGTCTCCCATGTGCTAGTGCTATTGCTAAAAACCTGAAACTTAGCGAACTAATAAGAATGGACGAGGTTTGCACTCATTGGAAGAGACTTAGGCTTCATGATGATGGATGCATGGGTGACGGTTAATCGAATATCTCTATTTTTATCGAATGGGAAGTGATACAAGAGAGATTTTTGAAGGTCGATGACAACATGAAACTCCACATCAAGGAACAATTGAGGAAGATTGTCTATCCAAAAACCACTGACATAAAACCGCTTTCTCAATCGGTAAAAACAAAAGGTGCTCCAAATAAAATGAAACCTACACTGAATGACAACTCGGTTACATGGTATCATTCATATTTTGAACATGTTTACAAATTTTTTCCCAACTCACCAACTCCAAAATCTAAAAAAAAAAAGTGTTGTGAAAAGAGTTCGCATTAGCAAACCACCTCCGGCTCCGCTTCCATCGAAGATTCCATTCATTGTTTGGGGATATGGTAGCCCGTGCCTCCTCCGGTACTAGATGACTCTCATAATCAGCAGACATCTCCTATATCTGTCTATGAGTCAAGGTATGAGTAGTAGAGACAACAGGGTGTTCGAGGATGGTCTGAGTGTACTCGAACTGCCTCATGACACACTCGAGCAGATGAGGAGCAGTGAGACGCGATCCGCAGGCCAACCATCTGGAGTATAGCACTATCTCGTTAAATAGTCGCGTCTGACGGTGATCCATGTAGCTATTAAAGTGCATGTCCTCAACAACCAAATTGTCAAGATAGACTTTGAAAGGCTCGACCGCCTGGTTCCCTCTAAGCAAGATAAAAGCACAGACATGCAACATATCCTCAATGTACTTAGGCACTGTCGCCCATCTAACGATGCACGATAAGTGCTAGAGGATCCAAGCCTGAGAAAAAAGTTTGGAACAAACAAATCATCGACAATGGTTTCGCAAATATGAAATAAAAATGACAAAAAACACATTTAATGATCAAGAATTATTACCATCAGTAGTGTCACGCTGTTTGTAACCTGCTTCGTCTTCCATATGCATCTTTCTCTTAACTTCAAATAAAGATAGACCAGGCAAGCCGCCCCCCAGTTGTACTCATGGATGCGTTATAGATCCAAGAAGTACCGTTGATAGGTAACGTCAGTATAAGCGGCACTATTGTCAACAAAAATGCAAGACCCAACAAAAAAAAGTATGCCCTCAGAACATGCGTCTTGTGTACCGCCACATGCTCATCATCACCACGAGCCTACTGTGCCTTCAAGATCTCATCATCATATATGTTCTTCAGGAACTCAAATCTAGCATGAGCACCCTTGGTCTTATCCACCTTCTCCATCGCCTTCTCTGAATCAGCCCCAAGATACTATATCATCACCTCGTCTGCCTCGTCTCTGGTCATCCTCCCATGATCGAGTAATCTCCCCCTGATCGGAAGATGCAACAAACACTAGACATCGTCCAGCGTGATAAACATCTCACCATGCGGGAGATGAAACGAAGAGGTCTCAGAGTGTCATCTTTCCACGAATGCATTAAGCATCATATGGTTTACCAGAGTGTAACCGATCATGCATAGGTCATTCAGGCCAGATAAGGACAGAACCAACTGGAACTAATCCTCATCCTGCTAACGCAATGCAACAATCTTCCTCCCGTGGTTAAGAAACTTTTGGGGATCACGCTTATGAAATTTGCCAAAAATAATCAATGTCGGCAATTAAAATTAACATAAAAAATAAATAAAAAATCTAACAAATGCAACCTCTCTGTCCCAGATATGGCTGGCAGTATGGTCTGAATACAGAGGAAGTAAGAACAAATTAAATGAACCCCCTAAAAAACCCTATGGCTCGACATCCTCAGCAACCTCACCCTCTGGAGGCGACACTAAATCAACAACATCATTAGTGGGAGGTGGGTCTGAAACAATAGCATTATCCGTAGGAGATGACACTGGTGACTCTTGACGCCTGTGGGAGGATGAGGGAAGTGACGCGTCAGATGGTGAATCTCGTTTCCTATGGGAAGAAGAACATACTGCAGGAAATTCCGGAGATGAATCTCTAAAAGCACCATTAAACTAAAACATTGATAAATTCTAGAGATGCATCTCTGGAAGCACGATTAAACTAAAAATGTTGACAAATTCTGGAGATGCATCTTCGGAATTTCCTGAAGTATATGAAACGATGAACAATTACGGGGATGCATCTTCGGAATGTTCTACAACACAAAGGTCGCGCCAAAGGCGAATGTACCTCATGCAAGTTAGAGAAAATATGTTCTGATCACCATTTTTATCCAACAAATAAGTTATACACTATGTATAAACTATATTACATGCGATTTCTACGCATTTCTAACCCTAATAATTGATTCCTACTCGTTTACACTAAAACTCGAACATTTTCCGAAAACTCAAAAAAATTACTTGAAATTGATGATTCAGATGTTGTTTCCAATATTAGAGATGATTTTTGATGTTCCTATGAGTTTTTTTTTACTCTCGTTTGATAAAATTTGATTTGGTGTAGGGGGTTGTATTAGGAAGAAGGCTGTGTTGAGTTTGAAAACACTGTGAAATGAAAAAGGAGAAGAGTCTAACCCGAATTATGCTCCAAAATATTCTGGAGATATATTTCTAAAATATTTTAGCGTTCACTTACGTTTGGTGCGTCCGAAGATATATCTCTAAAAACAAAAAACATTTATGGAATGCTACGTTAGAAAGACATGCGATGCGGTAAGAAATTCTCTTATTATTCCTTATTAGGCCCAGGCCCAATAGCTTCCTTCTTTCTTCTTCATTTTTTTCTGGTAGTGTAGCCGAAGCGAAGCTAAGAGTAAAAAAACTAGAAGAGAGAGAGATACAGAGAGACAACTGATACCAGATCATCGATCCATGGCCTCAGCCGGAGGAGCAGTGCCGTTTTGGCGAGCAGCAGGGATGACATACATAACATACTCCAACATATGCGCCAATCTCGTCAGAAATTGCCTCAAGGAACCTCACAAAACCGAAGCTATCTCTCGCGAAAAGGTTCATTTCTCTCTTTCCAAATGGATCGACGGAAAGCCTGAAAAACCTAGTACGATCCCTTTTCTCTCATCTTTAGCTTTTCTTTCATACCCTAATTTCAATCTTTTGAATCAAATCTAGTTACTATCATCTTTAGCTTTTGTTTCATACCCTAATTTCAATTCACAATGTTAATTTGATTTATGTTTAATTTATTCATTTTTTCAAATTATTATCGATTTCGCCGTATGAGTGTCGGAGTCATATTCGGATTGTTCGTGCTTCATAGAGTTGTACCATTGCTAGATTGAAATCAAATTATGTTTGAGGCAGGTTATCATAAGATTAGCTGGTTGTTAGAAAATACATGATTCATCTTAGGATTATTTAGGTTAAGATTGCGTCATAAATGATTTCTTATAGAAAATACATGATTCATCTTAGGATTATTCGATTTCTATCATTCCCTGGTGTCCTTTATTATGGACATTAGCCGCGTTGAAGTGCGCGTGTCTGTGTTAGAGGATGTGTTTCATAGCTACTCACTCACTTGCTAGTCTATTTCATTACTTTACAAAACCCAGAAATCATGTGAGAGTGAGAAGATGCTTTTGCAGCTATTGTCATTCCAAATTCTATGTATTCTGCTTGCTGATATCATTTCTTGCTTGTTTCTAATTTACTGTAACAGCGTGATCTATATCATATATTGTCAAACTAATTTAATAAAATTTGTATTCATGTATGCTTTGAATCCATTCTAATGTGATGTTTTCATTAGTTTTAGAAATTCATGCATGGCTTTTATGTCAAATTTGCTTTTAGATTTAACCATATAAACAGAAATTGCTTTTGCCTTAAACACAGTTGAATGCAATCAAAGTTTGTACAGAACACTCTTAGAAGCCGAAAAAGATGTACACGTGATAGGGATCTAAAGAGAAAGGGTTGAAATTGAAGTAAAATATAAAATATATTGTTGATTGCTCTGAACATTTGGTTTGACTAAATGCCGTTTTCTGTTGTCGTCTCCTTAGAGTTTGCATTTCACGCCGAGTTTATGTAGTTTTGTATAGTTTCTGTATTACCTCTGATCGAAGTGTTAATTTTTTATTTATTTTTCAGCTCTTCGTTCAGACACCCCAGATCACTGATTTGGAATGGCTGGAACCTATGCCTGTAGAATTCTTTGAGATCTGCTGGAAGTTGATTTACATTTTGAACCTTTCTGTGATTTTTGATGTTTTCCATTGTTCTTTTTATGTCCATAATGTGGCACATGCACTATGTTTTGAATTTGCGTGGTTAATATTGTAATAATTTAAGTTTGAACACATATAGTTTCAAACTTAATGAAAGAATTTACATGATAATATCCCTTTCTAGTATGAATTTCAGCCACAACATTGTTATTAGACCAAATAAAATGAATAGTAATTCATAAATTCATGTGATGTTTGCCTTGGATCAATTATATATACAACCACTCTTCTTCATAGACTGTCTTATTTAGGTCTTATATTTCTCTGATTGGTCAAAACTCCTTGCAATAATGATTGAGATGTCAAAGTTGGGAATTATTGATGAGCAGCCATGGAAGAGAAGAGAAGGTAAAGTAGATTCTTGTGTCAAAACTGCGACAACATCGTCAGTCACTTAGTGCTAACAAGAACATTGATGAAACAATCCTATGCCAATATAAAAGAGGTAGGTTAAAAATTGAGACGATTTCTCCTCTTCTCTCTACTCCAATCTCTCAAAATATGCTTCTTGTAAGACGAAATTTGAAACTTTCTAGTGCGTGACACATTTTTTATCTAAAAAGTTGGCCAAATTTTCAACTTCATCGCCTATTTATTCACTTTTTTTTATTATTTTCTTTCAATTTTTGTGTACAATTCTTCTCATTTTTTGTAATTGTAACTTGTATAGAAAAAATAACCTAAAAAAACGTAAATTATTAAAATTGGCATCAAAGCTAATGCAAAATATGCTAAAAAAAAACATATAACAATTGAATTTTATCACAATCCCAATTTTGAATCTTTCCTGAACAAGCTTGAGAATTGAGATTCTACAAAAATATAACAATTTACTTGTTTAGATGATAATATATAAATTCAATTCTACTTACCATAATACTTTTATGATCATGCTCAAATACAACTTCATTTCTAAAATCTCAAGATTGATAAATTAAAAGACATCAATCATACTCATATTCACTCAATTTTTTCTCTTCCTCTGAAATTCATTTAAATGATAAGAATGTCACTTAATTAACATGCAAAAATTATTTTGCCAAAAGTCTATCAAATCAAAATTATTGTACACATTTTTGAGGTATTAAAGGTTGTAACGTGAATGAATGGTGTTAAACTTTTAGAGATTTGTATTTATTTTTTATGGGTTCGTTCCCGTTCATTTCATTTTTATATTCTTCTTCTTGCTTTTATTTTTCATCAAACAAAATTTTCAATGAGTATCATTTTTCACATTAATTTTTGTAAGTCTTTTTATTCGTATTTAATTCAAGAACACCATTCAAAAATTAAAATGTTGATATTCTAAGATCAATCTCAAACTTATAATTCTGCTTTAGTTGGGATTTTTCTCACTACTACCCAATTTTAAGGAGATAAAGGTAATCATAAATATTTAGGCCAAAGTCATAAAGTCATATAATTTGTCTGTAACATAGAAAGGGATAAAGTTCAATGAGGTTAGCAAAAAATATAAAATAAAAATGAAATGGGTTGGTTCTATGTGGATTTAGGTACCAAAAAACATTGTCACATGTGTGAATAAGTGAATAATTTGACAATTAACTATAAAAAAATGTGCAATTTTTATAGAATTTTAAATTGCATGCATACTCTTATATTTCAAACAGTCAATAAATAAAGAATATATATTTCAAACTTTACTCATTTGAGTATCTAGAAATTGAGTAGAATTAGATATAGGGCATGTTTGGTTTAGCGGTAGCAAATGAAAAAGAACGATAGGAAATCACGGTAGTATAGAAGCTACACTTTGTAGCTTTTGGTTTTTCACGGTAGGAATGCCTTGGGACGTGAGTTTGAGGATTCAAAAGCTAAACCAAAAACACTAATAAACTCAAATCTTTGGCTCTGTTTAACGTGAGAGACTCCAATAGGTCTCTCACGTGAGAGACCTCATTAGCGACGGATTTTTACCGTCGCTAAATATTATTATTCATTTAGCGACAAATTTTTTCCGTCACTAAAAATGAATAGTAACATTTAGCGACGAATTTTTACCGTCACTAAATATTACTATTTATTTTTACCGTCGCTAAATAAATAGTAACATTTACGATAAATTCATCATTTTTTGTCACTTGCTAATCTTCTCTTCGTCATCATTTTGCATACATTTGCATTTTTTTTTATAATTCTTTTACACGTAGAATGGTTACCTTTATGCTATTGAACATTTCAAGGAATTTTTTGAATTACCCCTCTTTCAAGTTTTTTTCTTTAGATGAAGATAACAAAATATTGTAGAGAGTGGAACTTCTTTCTCTTTATTTTCTTCTCCTTTACTTCCAATTTTTTCTCAACTTTTTTTTTCTTTCTTTTCCTCACTTTTTTCCCAATTCGGATCACTGTTATGTCTTTCTCTTCGACTTCACCTCATTTCATTCTCAACCTTTTTTAATGACTTTTTCTTTCGACACATAACATTTGTCACTACGAGAGCTTGGTTCTTATCAAATTAATAATATAGCCTATTTCATTTCTCCATGAGTTACCAACCATATTACCTTTATAGTTGCAAGTAGATTGAGCAACTACTAGTTTGGTAATTGTCCAATTTGACTTTATAAGAAAACTTCATTATTTTTGGTGATAGTCTCCTTATAAAGTTTCATGGCTTTAGACTTATCTTGTGTTACTTGTATGAACCGTGTTTAGGATTCCTTCACATATGAAGATTTCTTTGGTTGTTGTTGTTGAGTTTGATTTTGATTTTGTAGTTGTTGTTGAGGATCATTTTAACATCTTTGTTAAGGGATTTGTTAAGGATCTGTTAAGGATCATATGACTGTCAAGGTTGTCTTGGATGTTTATTCTGGTAACACGATTGATGTTGCTAGCCTTGGTTCGAACCTTGCCCCTGGCTTTCGCTCCACCAAAAGTTATAATAGTTTATCCATGAAGGAGTGTATGTTTTATAAAAGGAGGATTGTTCCTCTAAAAATTTCATATGTTGTTAAATTCCTCATCTAAGAATCTTTCAAAATTGTATTAGCCATGGACACTATCACAATAATCAAACATTAAAGTATGCCCAGTTATACCTATTGTACATGATCCTTCTGAAATATGCTATTTGATTGGTTAGTGTGTCAAGTTGATATTGCATTTGATTATGGTTTTCTAACAATGCACTTTGAGTGGCAAATTCTCTTTCTTCTTCTAACGCCTATGTCCATCAATGAACGATACTAGTTTTATGCTATACTTTCAATAAGCTTTTTCACATATGTACCATACGTTGTTCTCAAAGTACCTCAAGATGAGGCATATAATAACATTCTTGTGGTTTATCTAAATTTTTGCGTAAAATATTATACATGTACCAAATCATCAAGATTATGTGATGGATATTGATCGGAGGCGATCAGACTGGATCGTCGTGGCCTTCGCGTAGGGCAGATGGTGCTTGTAGGAGAGGAGGGGGTGTACCTGCAAGACACTCTGACGCTCAAGTAAGAAAAGGTCAGAGGAAAGGGGCGAGTACAAAATGTGTTTTTAGGATGAATATTGGATACCTGACCCTCTCGAATGAGAGGGTTTTTATAGTGCCCCCAGCGTGTGGCCAACGATCCCTATTTTCGGGGCGAAATAATCGTTTCCCAAAGAATAGGTAACTGCCTAAAACTAGTCGTTATGTCGGGCAGACTGCCCAAAACTAGCCGTTATGTCGGGAAAAGGCGTAATTTCGGACACATGCCCATGGCTGTCCGGGGATTGATGAAATCGTGCGTGACGGGCAGGTGTTCCGGGGAGGAGCGAATGTCTCTGAGGCTCATTCGTCCAAGAATGCCCGGTTGGAGGGCAGAAAGGTAAATTATGCTCTTTGTGGATTGGGCTTAGGCAATTGGGCCGTTCTGGGAGTAGAAGTGGATTGGGTCGTGCCTAGCCACTAGTCCAGTCCAGAACAAGAGCCCCCCAAGTCGTTGCTCCCGAGCATGGGAGTGATGACTTAAGGATAGCCCGTTGATCCGGGGAATGGTAGCAGAGTCCTCGTTTGGTGACGAAGAGAGTTGTCCCGTGGTGCCCGTGGGCCCTGATGTCCGTAAGGCCCGTAACCGCGTCTTGTTCGCCCGTCGTACAGGGAGACCAACAGTTAGAAGGAACTGAAACGTTGGGGCGCCACGTGTGCCTCGAGCCCTATGCTGCAGTAACTAGGAAATGATGGCTAGTATGTATCCATTATGACCTAGTTGGGCGTGCCTCTGCACGTGCTCCTCAGCAGTATAAAAGGAGAGAGAGTCCAGCCATTTCACACTTTTGTTTCTCTCTTTTCTTCTTCGTCTTCTTCAGAAAGCTTAGTTCACCGCCGTCATCGTCCGCCGCCGTAGCCACCGTCCAAGCTTCAAGTACTTTCTTTCATCTTCTCCGACCACGTAAGTCATCCAACTCCTTGTCTTTTTCCAAATTTTTCATTTCCATTTTAGAATGCATGCGGTTATGTTAGAGTTAGGAGACATAGTGGTGTTTTCCGGTGGCTGTTGGTGGTGGACAGCGGCTGGGCCATCTTCTGCTGTCGGCATGGCCACCGGAGCCCTTTAGAGGACTACGAGTAGGGCGGTCACTGGCTTTGTTGCGACGATGACGCATAAGTAACTGTCGTGGCTACTCAGTTCTGGTACTCTGATGAAGTTTTCGGTGAAGCTTCAAACGGAAACTGGGAAGTGACTCGAGGAAGCTCCTCGTTGTGTGAGGGATCTTCCCCGAGCGCCTCCTCGTGGGAGACTCTTGTATTTTTAATTTAAGGCTTAGGCCGGGGACGACGTCCTTGGCCCTTTGCGCGCCCTTTCACTTGACCAGCGGTGGAATGGTGGATTTAATTTTGCGTCGAATTCACTTTTGTCCTCTGCTTTTCAGGTGATGGCGACAGGGCCCGACGGGGAAATTTTAATAGATTCATCCGAGGAGAACTCCTCGGAGAGCAGTAGCACGAAAGCTTCAACTGTCCCCAGCGAAGTCGGGGAGGAGCTCGAAGAGAATCCTGTTGAGGAGTGGTGGGTGGCTGAGCCTGCCGAGCACGAATCCATCTTTGTTACTTTCACCGGGGATGTCTTCAAGGATGTTGGACCGGAGGGGGAATGGAAGGTGCATTTCCCCTCCCAAGATGATCGGATCTGTTCGGACTTCGGGGAGAGATTTTCCATGTACGAATATGCCTTTAAGGAGCTGGGGTTGAGGCTGGCCTTTACTGATTTCCAGCAGTCTGTCTTCGTGCACCTGGACCTGGCTCCATCGCAAATGCACCCCAACTCGTTGGCGTTCATCCGCGCCTTTGAGTTGACCTGTGAGTTCCTGCAGGTGGAAACTACGCTGCCTTTGTTTTTCACTATATTCCATCTTCAGCGGCAGGTCACACGGAGGAGATATGGCTGGGTATCGTTGAAGCAGCCCCGAAAGCTGTTCAAGCCTTTCTCGGAGTCAATCCTGGCGTTTAAGGAGAGGTTCTACATCATAGAGCTTGTGTCGGAGAAGGCCCAGGACAACACGTATGTCTGGGCGGTGTCGATCGATGAAAATGGCAATGACATGTGCGGTGAGAACGGGAAGCTGATCGGGGTCAAAGAGTTCAAATTTCCCTTTCAGTGGAGTGGGAATCATTTCTCTAAGGAGCCCAATGGTTATGTTGCTCAGCCGAACATGCTGGACGGGCAGGATCTGGCCGACTATGAAAAGCTGGTGAAATATGTGAATTCTTTTAGACTTGCTGAATGCTGGACGAAAAAGGGGAGTCCTATTTTTTAGGAGGATGGTACCCAGCGGGTGGAGTACCGATACATTAATACAAAGACGCTTTTGGAGTGCAAGACTCCCGCGGACGCTTATAAGCTGCTCGATAGTTATAGTTATTTTAACTTACCCGAACTGTATTTTCTTCGTCGTCTAATATATTTGTTGTGTTTCCGCAGGTGAGATGCCCTCCGCCCACGAAAGAATGGTGCGAAATGCTGTTGCGAGGAACAAGCCTGGGGCGGCTGCTCCAAAGACTCGATTTGCCCAGCGTGCTCCTCCTCCTTCTCAGCCAGTTGTGGGGAGCTCCTCGCCTACTCCTACTCAAGGATCCCCCTTGCCCTTGGCCTTCAGGTTTAAGCGGTCGAGGGCCAATGAAATCGTGGACCTTAGCCGGGCATCAGAGAAAGGGAAGTTCGAACTTCCTCCTTGTATTCTTGATAGAAAATTCTTCGAGGGGACGTCCCTGGTTGTGCCGCGGGCAGAGTCTCTCAAATTAGAGGGCATGGATCGTCCGACCAAGAGGGCGCTGGTGGCGCAAGATGCCTCCGTATTGGTTAGAGTTCTGGAAATGGTGGCGATCTATGCCGAGGGGGATTCTGCAACTGAGTCCGAACTCAGAGCTGCCCGGGCTACCATAGCCTCTTTGGAAGAGACAGCGAGGAAGGCCAAGGAATAAGCCAAGTAAGCTGGTGACGCCAGGAAGAAGGAAGACGAGGAGGCTACCAGGCTAAAGGGGTAGAATGCCACGCTGACGGCGGAGAAGAAGGCAGTCGAGGAGCTGATCCGCCAGTTGAGGAATGCAAGCGCACCGACCGAGGATGAGCTTGAAGACGTGAAGGCACTGAAGACCAGGGCGGAGGTAGTTGTTCGTATGCTTCGGGCGGAAGAGGACGTGTTTTCCATTGGGGAGGAGTCGTTTGACAATGCTGTTGCCCAGCTCAGGCTGGTGAACCCCGACGTCCAAATCTCCATCGAGGGTACCAACTTTCTCGGCCAGGTGAAGGATGGAAAGATAACTCTCCCTGATTTTCTCAACCTTGGTGCCGAACACGCCCGTCCCGAGGAGACCCAGTCGCCATAGTCTATCCCCGAGCAGCCAGAGTTCGTCCAGGATCAGTCGGAGCGGATGGAAGAATGACTCCTTTTTATCTTGCTGTAATTTATCCGGCCTGCGTGCCGTGTTTTTTGATGTATCTTGTTTTCTTCTGGGGCACGACCCCTTTGTTTTGTAACATGCATAGCTTGTGGCCCTTGTGGTCACTTTAATTTATTTATGTATGTGTCCGGTCGATATGGCTGGTTTTGTATGTATGGCTTTCGTTGTTCGATAAGCTCTTGTACCCACAACAGGGATCACTGATATGTTTTATGATTTAGAGAATTGCTTGTCGTAGATGTGTTCGACAGTGAGGGGGACTGGTCGAACGGTCGGGGAAGTGGTTTCGCCCGTGATGAGACTAGGGTCTCGGTTGAGGTACTAATCTCATAGGCTTGGACGGTTCCCATCGCGAGCTGGGTGTCCTGCCTAATTGGTGTGGCAACGGCGGAGCTCGATTGAGGTATCCCCGTTCTGCGCAGAGTCTGCTCGTCCCATAAGCAGAAACTGGCCGACATTGTAAAATGGATCTTGCTTACACCGAGGCACGATCTTGTGACCGAGCCGTCTCCCCGTTTAAGGGAGATCTTGTCGGCAATTAGTCCGACCTCGTAGTTGGTTCTAACTGTAGTATTGTTTGAGCTTTTCAGCGTTCCATGGTCGAGCAAATGGTTCTCCGTCCAAAGTTTCTAAATAGTAGGCTCTGGTGCCCTTTTTGGATTTGACCCTGTAGGGTCCTTCCCAGTTCGCGTCCAGCTTTCCTTCGCGCGAATCCTTCTGGTTTCTGCGCAGGACTAAGCTGCCAACGGGGAAGTCGCGCTTTATGACTCTAGCGTCGTGGCGCAAGGTTATTTGTTGTTTCAGCGAAGCTTTGTGGAGAGCTGCCCCGACCGTATCTCTTCAACTAGATCGAGCTCTTCTCTCAGGGCTTCGTCATTTATCTCCTCGTCGAGGGGAGCCTCCGTTCGTCTGGAAGGTTCCCTGATCTCCACCGGTATCACCGCCTCCATTTCGTAAGCTAGTCGGAAAGGGGTTTCGCCGGTGGTGGAGTGTGATGTTGTTTTGTAGGCCCAGAGCACGCTATATAGCTCCTCGACCCATCTCTTTTTGGATTCGTCCAGCCTTCGCTTTAGGCCACGAAGGATTACCCTGTTCGCGGCCTCCGCTTTCCCGTTAATCTAGGGATGCTCGAGGAGGTGAAGTGCTGCTTCGTGCCTAATTTGGTGACGAAGTCATGGAACTTCCTGTCCGTGAACTGGGTTCCATTGTCGGTCGAATCGCGCGAGGACGTTCCTTTTGTAGAATCAGAGTATATTAAATGTTGTGATCTTGGAGAGGGCTTCGACTTCGATCCACTTAGTAAAGTAATCGACGACCAAGATCATAAACTTGTTTTGATAAGAACCTGTTCTGGACTGGGCCGTGGTTTCCTACAATCAAACAGGCCCAATCCATATAACTTGAAGAAGCCCAATAAAGTCCTAAAGAAGGACACATGAGTGTCATACACGAGGCCAAATGTATGTCGGGCACCTGGTGTAGCGAGCGATTTTGGACGCGGTTCTTAAGCGTTGGTCGCTCTCTGCGGTTGAGCTTAAAACTACAGGTCGATTCATTTTTTATCCTATTGTGAGCTGAATAAGGAAGGGAAATAGATGTCTCCAATTAACCCTGCTTGCATACTGAGTTTAAACAGCGGTCTGTTAGGTTACGGATGCTATCAATGTGGGGGGCCTTTGTACTGGTTATTTGTATTTTCGCCAATACTGATTTCTTTCTTTCTAGGACTTTCTAGCGGGGAACAAGGGTTAGGATGTTAGGACTGATGCTTTTTGATGTGAGAGTATGGGATTTGAGTTTTTGTTTAGTGTGCTCGCTAAGATTTTTCTTTCAATCTTATGCCTACGTATTCCCGTTTACCGAAACAGGGAAATCAGAGCGTTCGTAGTTCCTCCTATTCTATGGGAGGAAATGGGTTTTTGGTGTCTTGTTCAAAGCTCAAGACGTGAAGCGAAAGGTAGTTTGTATCTTGTTCAAAGCCCAAGATGTGAAGCTAAAGGGTTTTTTCTTTAGAGAGAATTTGTCATCTCTAAAGAAGGGTAAAGGAGAATTACTTTAACCGGGATACGCGGATCCTAGCAATGCCATAATTTCCTAAGAAGGGGTTTTAACCTGAAGGAGAAGACTTTAACTCAGTGTAGAGCAATGCTATCTTTCCTTAGGAATTTCTCATGCTAAAAGAGGGACAGTGGCATGGATGTAGATGATCCAGAGGCTTGCCGCTTACAGCGATTAGATGAAGGGGAAGGAGTTGTTGATGTTTGTGTACTGTGAACGAGGCACAGCTTTGATGCTAAAAGGTTGATTGGATCAACCAGTGGTTTTCTTATACAAAGCCTAAGAGGAGGCTATTGGCCCAACAAGAGGGTGTTTTTATGTGTCTCGTACAAAGCCCGAGAGAGAGAGGCTAAAAGGGTTTTTGACTCGACGAAGGAGTCTTTTGGTATCTCGTATAAAGCCCGAGATGGAGGCGATTTGACTCAACAAGGGAGTTTTTTTGTTTGTATCTCGTACGAAGCCCGAGATGGAGGCGATTTGACTCAACAAGGGAGTTTTTTTGTATCTCGTATGAAGCCCGAGATGGAGGCTGTTGTTTATTTGGCTCAATAAGAACCTTTTTATATCTCGTATAAAGCCCGAGATAGAGGCGAAAAGGGTGATTGACTCAACGAGGGAGTCTCTTATGTGTCTCGTACAAAGCCCGAGAGAGAGGCTAAACGTTGCTTGACTCCGCTGAGAAGAATCATTGTACAAGGCCCAAGAGGAGGCCAGGGTGACTGTTTCAGTTGAGTGATAGGTCCGGTATACTGATTTTGAAAGAGAAAATCAGTTCTTATATGAGCAACACTGTACTCAGGGATTTGATTCAAGGATCCGGGTTATTCCTGTTTTTTTAAGGAAGCGGGGGAATCCGAAGGGTATTGAGACTGTCCAAGTTTACGGGTTTCCTTTCTATTTAACGAAGGGGTTACTTGAGAATGTCTTTGAGACTCAAGGAAGTTAGACTGTCCAAGTCTAGAGTTTTATCTTTTGTACTATGCTTTGAGAAACAGTAGTAGACTCTATGAAAGGACCGTTCTATGAGGATGACTAGGTTCTGTTCCTATACCTCTAGGAGGTCGTCGGGACAATTTGTACGAAGCCCAAGAGGAGGCTAGAAGCTTTTTAAGAAGCCGACGGGTCCTTGTACTAAGCCCAAGAGGAGGCTATCATTCCCGGAGGAAGAGATCATTATATGAAGCCTAATAGGAGGTTATGAATACTTCTAAGAAGCCGTAGGGTCCTTGTACTAAGCCCAAAAGGAGGCGGGGTTGCTTTTAGGAAGCCTGTGGGTCCTTGTACGATGCCCAAGAGGAGGCCGGTGCTTTTAAGAAGCCCGTGGGTCCCCAAACCCCGAGAAATTCAAGGCAATGCTATTCACCGAGAATAGATCAAAGTCAGGAAAGTTCGAGAATTTGGAAGAAACTCAAAGATGCCATTCACGGAGAAGACATTCATCTTGGGGAGTAGAGTTTCTTGACAATTCTTAATGAGGACAGCTGAAGAGAAGACTGTATCTGGTGATCCTATTGGGGACCTAGTTGTCTATTTCTACGAATAAACGAAACGACATCACCTAGTTCTAGACGTAGTTGCCGGGGAAACTCTAAATATCTATACTATTATTACACAGTTGATATGAGTTTATGAAAGAAGACTTACAGTGAAACAGCCCCACAATACAGTTATATGTATATGAAAACGGTAAATGAAAGCAATAACCACTTACTCGGTTGTAGAGCTTCCATGCTGTTTGGTTAGTTGTTCAACAAAGAAAGATTGAAAACAACAATATATTCAAAATCAAAGGAGAAAGTGCTTTGAAAAAGAAAGTTTTGGGGCTTACAGCTCAAGGAGAGGCCCAGGGTTTTATCAGTGAGCGCACTGTTGTTTTTATACAGAGGGACTTATACAAGTGACTGAGGCCCAAAATATTTATGTACAAGTGGGTTGGGTCTTACACTCTCTCAAGAGGCCCAAAAAGTTTTAAAAGAAAAAGAGTGAGGCTTATAACACGAGGGTAGGCCCAAATGACTTTTTCCGTTTGAAATGGCGATCGCACCGAGGTTTTCTTTTAACGCAGAGGGACTTATACAATAAGTGAAGCCCAAAATGTTTTTGGTTAAAAGGGGTTTGGGTCTTACACTCTATTAGAGGCCTAAAGTGTTTTGAATGAGTCTTATAGCTCAAGGAGAGGCCCAAGGGTTATTTTGAAAAGGCGACGATCGCGCCGTTTGTTTTTGACGGTATAGGGACTTATACAATGCACTGAGGCCCAAAATATTTTGGTCAAGAAAGGATTGGGTCTTACACTCTATTAGAGGCCCAAAGTGTTTTGAAAATGACTTATAAGGGTTAAATTAATCCAAAAACCCTAATTTGTTTTCAAAAATGTATTTAATTGAATAAAAATTCAATTAAGATGATCAAAATTGTTTAACATGTGAAAAACAAATTGTGATCTTGGATTAATGCTTCAAAAATTAAGTATTGACCTACAAAATAATTAGAAAGCATTAAAAGTTGCAAAATCAATGTAGAAAAAATATTTAAAATGTCAAAAACAATTAAAATATTAATTCTTTGCAAAAATATCAATTATATGAAATAAATAATATTTTTGGGATTTTTTTATAAAATAAAATATTTTAACATTTTTGTGAATTATTAAAAAAAGAATCAACTCAAAATCATTAAAACTCAGAGAGAAATTAATTTTTGAATCAATTAAACAAAATCACAAAATTCAAATATTTGAATTTGTGAAAAAGGCGCCTAGAACACAAGCAAGAACACGCGCGTTTTTCTGGGTTTGGCTGATTTGTATTTTCCATCCAATCTCACTGAATACGTAATCATATCATGCAATCCACATATCATTATGCTCGTCTCAACCTCACGATCATGTCTATAACACTTAATTTCATTTAAATTAAACACAAAACATGAAATCACGAAGAAACCTCAAGAACCCTAATTTCTGCATGAAGGCTAGGATTTTTGATACACGATTCAAACAATGCAATTAATTGAGGGAAAACATTCCATGCATGATTATGAACATATGGCCAAATTATTGTGCGAGGAAATATGCATAGATTGAGAGATGACCAAGTATGTGCTTACCTCTAGGCCGTGACAGCAAGTGCAATGTGATTTTTGATTTGGAGGTGTTACAGATGAGTGATGATGATCTGAACAGCTTCCCTACACCCTATGGAGTGTGTTTGAATGGTTGGACTTGATTGAAATTAGCTGGATCACTTTGTGGTACCTCAGCTGCAACTTAGTTAAAACCTTGAGCAACCAGCTGGTGATTTTGTGAAATTGGTGTTTCAGAAGTAATCTAAGTGTTTGATTAGCTCATATGTGATGTATGTGAGGTGTGTGAGTGATTGGTTTGATTGGAAGAGCTCTCAAACTCAAAACCCGATAGTGACTTGCCTTAGAAGGCAAAATTGGAGTGAAAGAAGAGATTTTGAGGAAAGCATTTGTTTGATGGCTTTGGTGTACTCAAATTGATCACAATTGAGCTCTATTTATAGTAGAGCAAGTTTGTTTTGCAAGGAATAGTGCATGGCAGCTGGTAAGTAGGTTTGGCCAATGTTGTCCAATGGGAATCCAAGTCTCCTCTAGCCATTGACTAGAGGTTAGGGTACAGAGCTTTGGTTCCCTTGGTCTTGGATAAGTCTTGACTGATTTCAGATGAGAATGGCTCAGTCCATGCCACCTTGATGCTTCCATTGAATGCTTCAATCCAAATTTGGAGTCTTGTCCCTATTTTGGCCATTCTAGGTTCAACATGTTATTTCTTGTTCCATGGACTTTGGAGGCTTGACTCAGTGATTGTCCCCTTTAGATTCAATCCTCTGAGGTGTCCAAGTGGATAGGAGTATTTGAATTTGGCTGATTTTGGCAAATCGAGCCAAAATGCAAAATCTGCCTTGCCTTTGACAGATTTCAGCAAGGCAACTTGACAATGTCATATCTCATGGTGTAAGTTGAATTTGGCAATGTTCTTGACCATTTTGGAAAGCCCTTACATGATACAACAACTGTTTGAACAAGTTTGGTTTTGATATCTTTTGATTCCAAGTGAAAAGTCCCACTACATTTGGCAAAAAGTGAAGCAAAATCTGACTTAGTGAAATTTTCACTAAGTGTTGGAACAAAGTGTGATTTCTTGATTTTGATCACTCCATAACTCAAAATCCTTAATGAATTGGACTTAGGTCTAGTTGAAGTTTTTGTAGAGGGTAATTAGGGCTACAAATCCATCTTTGGATGAGAAAAATTGGCCTTGTGGTTTAGGAGTTATGGTCCTCCAAAGTTAGGGTATTAGTGGTACTTTTTCCATAACTTAGAAAAATTTCTAAGTTTTATGGTTACCCCTTTTTCAAGTTATCCCACTTTCTTTGATTTTTCTTGATGAATGATGATTCAAATCATACATTAACATCATTTTAGGGTTAAAAATCCATTTGGTGAAAAATCTCAAAAAGTCAAAGTTGACTTTTGTGCACAGTTGACTTTTTATCAGATGAATTTCAAACTGTGCAATTCTTCATGAAATCATGTCCTTGACCTAAATCAAACTTGATGGACATGTTCCAAGGGTGTCATAGGGTATATTGGGGCATGTCCTAGGGTTTGGGAGCATGTCCTGGTCAAAAGTCAAAGTTACAGTTGACTTTCTTCGCGAAACCCTAATTGTTGTGCAGATGAAATTGAGACTTGTTGCTCAAGCTTCCTGGATTAATCCATTGTTCCAAATGGATAAATATAGTTCATTAGAGACCCTCAAATCATGTCTTGAGGTCTTGGCTCCTGATTTGCCCTAAAAGTCAACTTAGGGGTGAATTAGGTCAAGAAACCCTAATTCTTGATTTTTGATGTATGCATCCCCTGAGGTCAAATTGACTTGATGCTTGGGTCCATGAGGTTCCATGGAGTACATTAGGTTGTGTTTTGGATCTTTGGCTTGTGCCCAGATGAAACTTTCCATCTAGAGGCCCTGGTCAATCAAAACCCTAATTTGGTGATACTGGCGATCTTGAGACTTGATCCACCTAGAAGGGAGCAAACTTGTGCTTAATCCTTGAAGTGGGAGTCCTTTTGATCCATTGTGGATGTTTGAGAGGTTAGACAAGTTGAAGATCATGTCATTCCTTGATTGATCCTTTGTCTAAGGCTCTGAGAGGGCTTAAAACCCTAATTTTGATTGTAGTGAATGCTCAATACTCCTTGAGGCATTTGATGAGGCATGATGGTTCATCCACATTGTGATGATGATTTGCACAATGATGGGAAACTTTAGTGGTCAAAATTTGGGGTATGACAGATGCCCCTATTTAATCTTCTTGGACCCGAAGGTGTGAATGACGAAGATATTCGGGCATTCGGGGTGCAAGAGGATTAAATATCGAAATACCCAAAATTTTGATGTCTATGAATGGTAGCTTGCGCATTTATCTTCTTTTGCTAAGCAATGATGCTTAGAAAAGGTAAACTTACCCTCGATCCTGGTCTTCAGCCAAGGAACTGGTCTTAGTTTCTGAAATAAACTTCCCCTCGATCCTGGTTTTCAGCCAAGGAACTGGTCTTAGTTTCTGAAATAAACTTCCCCTCGATCCTGGTTTCCTACCAAGGAACTGGTCTTAGTTTTTGTCGTAAACTCCCCCTCGATCTTGGTTTCCTACCAAGGAACTGGTCTTAGTTTCTGTTGTAAACTCCCCCTCGATCCTGGTTTCCTACCAAGGAACTGGTCTTAGTTTTCTTTTGTAAACTCCCCCTCGATCCTGGTTTCCTACCAAGGAACTGGTCTTAGTTTTCTTTTGTCAATAAACTTTATTGACAAGGGACGCTATGCGTAGCGGTTTTCCTCAAACTTCTCGCCGAATTTTCCCGGGGAGATGCCATTTAACGGAAAAAGTTTTGATGTCAGACCTGCTGGGGAACCCAGTCGTCTAAGTTGTAGAGTTGCACAAACTTCTCTTGGAGACGCCATTTGTCGATTCTACTGGGGAAAGCGAGTCTCTTGAGAGACTATTTCCACTTGGGATCTTACATCATACTTTTCTCGGGATCTTCCCGGAGAAATGCCATATGATGGGGTCCAATTTTGAGGTGCCGATGACCTTTTTCATCAGTGATTTTCGGAGAAACACTGATGTACTGCCGAATCTCCGATTACGGAGCTCTCTCTAGGGATTTTCTTTAATCTGGGAAAGCAAGGATATCATCTTCAATGGCGAAGAGTGACATCTGTTGAAGGTTCTCTGGCTTTTCAGAGGTTCAAGTTATCAAAGTGGTCGAGTGCCGACTCTGACTTAAGGATACACTGTGGTGAGGTTGTTCAGACACAATGTTTCCTGACGAGGAAAGAACCGACAACTCGATTGAGAAGACTTTTATCACTAGGGGACACGACCGACTAGAGTGATAGCGATGCAATATGAAATGTGAATGCAAATCAATAATGCATGATGTATGTATGTATATGCTGACAAAACTGACGCGACACACAAACTAAAAGATGAACATGACTGGATACTCGGCCATCACGGGGCGTATAGAGATATCGCTGGTTCAAGATAGCAATTCCACCTTGCTTAGGAGAGATAGTCCCTGTTGGGAGCTATGTTGGTCGGGCTTAGGAGATGAGAACTCGGCAGAGGCGTGTCAGACGAAACAAGGTCTCTGACACAGTTGATCCCTTCATTTAGGCGTACTGGGTTAGAAGGAGTACTTTGATTCTGCACTTTGAGGTTCGATTACTTCTGGAGAAGCGATCGATGTTCTTCTGATGTTCAACAGTCAAAAGAAATTGCCGTCTTTAAAAGCAGAAAAAGTTTTACCAAGTAAATTCATTTTTGTTTTATTTCTAGAATCATTAATCATGTTAACAACGTCGTTCTGTAAAGCTAAAACAAATAAGAATTGCAAACAAAAGCACAAGGGCTCAAATTTTATTAATAAGATGGAGATCAGCCAAACACGTGATTCCATTGAGTATTTACAAAGTTTAAAAATGGTAATTTACAGGGAAAAGGAATACGTTGAAACGTAACGACCATCATCCTTCTACCAACTTTGAATTCGGGGGCATCCTGAGCTTTTGTCGAAGATGACCTTGACTGGAGTTTTCTTCCGATGATGTAACTGTTGCTGCTGAGGGACTTGCCTCTGTTGAACATAGTTACTTGCCATTATCCCTAATTTTTGCATGGATTGTACTATGATATTTCCAATCCACCGGGATGATTTTTTTTCATGTCTCTAACTTTTGCCTGGACCGCCCTTTCGGGTTTTCAATCCACTGAGACGTTTTTTTTTTGTAGGCGAAGTATTTCTTGACTACATCAACATTCGTGGGGTAGGCAAATTCCTCTCCGTCCATGGTTGCAAGTCTCAAGGCGCCGCCTGAGAAAGCTTTCGTGACCACATAGGGGCCATCATAATTCGGAGACCACTTGCCCCGAGAATCAGTGAGAAAAGATTGTATCTTCTTGAGCACGAGGTCTCCTTTTCTGAAGATGCGAGGTCTGACCTTTTTGTCGAACGCCTTCTTCATTCTCTGTTGATACAACTGACCGTGGCATAGTGCCGTTATTCTCTTTTCTTCGATCAGATTCAGCTCGTCGTGTCGGTTTTGACACCATTCAGCTTCGGTGAGCTTAGCTTCCATCAATACCCGGATTGATGAGATCTCTACTTCTATGGGGAGCACTGCTTCCATGCCATATACTAGAGAGAAAGGGGTTGCCCCTGTTGAAGTACAGACAGATGTGCGATAACCGTGAAGAGCAAAGGGTAGTATCTCGTGCCAGTCTTTGTAGGTTACAACCATCTTTTGAACGATCTTCTTGATGTTCTTGTTAGCCGCTCTACCGCTCCGTTCATCTTGGGTCGGTAGGGAGATGAGTTATGGTGTTCGCACAACTTTTTCATCATTTTATTGTTCAAGTTAGACTCATTATCAGTAATGATCTCGCTTGGAACACCATAACGGCAGATGATATTGTTTTTGATAAATCGGAACACCACTTGTCGGGTTACATTAGCGAATGACGCTGCTTCGACCCACTTGGTGAAATAGTCAATGGCTACTAGGATAAACCGATGTCCGTTCGAAGCCTTAGGTTCAATCATGCCAATCATGTCGATTCCCCATATGGAAAAAGGCCATGGGGAAGAAAGAACTTTGAGATGTGATGGCGGTACATGAATTTTGTCGGAGTATATCTGACACTTGTGACACCTCCTCATGTACTTGTAGCAGTCGGATTCCATGGTCAACCAGTAGTACCCTACTCTCAGAATTTTTCTCGCCATTGTGTGTCCGTTGGCATGAGTTCCAAAGGATCCTTCATGAATTTCTTTCATAAGCATGTCTGCTTCTGGTCTGTCTACGCATCGGAGCAAGACCATGTCAAAATTTCTCTTATAAAGAGTGTCACCGCTCAGGAAGAAGTTTCCAGCCAATCTTCTGAGGGTTTTTCTGTCTTTTCTGAGTGCCCCTGATGGGTACTCTTGTTTCTGAAGGAAGCATTTGATATCGTGATACCAAGGTTTGTCGTCTATGACTGCTTCAATCGTGAAGATGTAAGCGGGTCATTCAAGGCGCATGATGTCAATCTTAGGTATGTCATTTCATCGACCTACACTAATCATGGAAGAGAGAGTGGCTAATGCATCAGCCATGTGATTCTCATCACGAGGGATGTGATGAAACTCAACTCTGTTGAAGAAGGGTAACAACCTTCTTGCATAGTCTTTGTAAGGAATCAATCCTGATTGGTATGTGTTCTAATCTCCTTTTATCTGATTGATAACCAAGGCTGAGTCACCATATACGTCCAAGTTTTTGATCCTTAAATCAATCGCTTCTTCGAGACCCATGATACAAGCTTCGTATTCGGCCTCGTTTTTCGTACACTTGAACATAAGTCGAGCGGTGAAAGGAATGTGGGTACCCTGAGGGGTAACAATGATTGCCCCAATTCTGTTTCCATAATGATTAACTGCTCCGTCAAAGATAAGTCCCCATTGGGAACCTGGTTCTGGCCCTTCACTGGGTAACGGTTCATCGCAGTCTTTCATCTTTAGATACATGACATCTTCGTCTGAGAAGTCAAACCCGATTGATTCTTGATCATCAATCGGTTGATGAGCCAAATGATCGGCTAAAATACTTCCCTTAACGGCTTTCTGAGCGTGGTACTCTATGTCATATTCTGATAATAGCATTTGCCAACGGGCAATTCTTCCCGTAGGAGCAGGTTTTTCGAAGACATACTTGATTGGATCCATTTCTGAGATCAACCAAGTAGTGTGACGAATCATGTACTGGCGAAGACGTTTGGCTGTCCAGGCCAAAACATAGCAAGTTTTCTCAAGCATCGTGTACCAAGTCTCACAGTCGGTGAATTTCTTGCTTAAATAGTAGATGACAGACTCTTTCTTTTAGTTTCGTCTTGTTGGCCAAGTACACGTCCCATTGAGTCCTCCAGGACTGTGAGGTAAATGATCAGTGGTCTTCCTTCCACTGGAGGTGATAGAATCGGCGGGTTCAACAGGTATTCTTTGATACTGTCGAAGGCGGTTTGGCAGTCCTCTGTCCAAACGCAGTCCTGGTTCTTTTTGAGTAACTTGAAAATCGGCGCACATGTGGCGGTCATAAGGAATATGAATCTGGAGATGTAGTTTAAACGTCCCAGGAATCCTCTGACTTGTTTTTCAGTTTTCGGAGAAGGCATTTCTTGAATGGCCTTGACCTTGTCAGGATCAACTTCAATTCCTTTCTGGCTGACGATGAACCCTAGTAGTTTCCCTGAATGGACACCGAAGGTGCACTTGTTGGGATTCAAGCGGAGCTTGAATTTTCTTAGACGTTCGAACAATTTTGACAGATGTTCAATGTGTTCACTCTCTGTTTTTGACTTTGCAATCATATCATCGACATACACCTCGATTTCCTTGTGTATCATGTCATGAAACAGAGTAGTCATGGCCCTTTGATAGGTTGCCCTGGCGTTCTTCAAACCGAACGACATTACCTTGTAACAAAAGGTACCCCATGGGGTAATGAACGAAGTTTTCTCCATGTCTTTCGGCGCCATTTTGATCTGGTTATAGCCCGAGAATCCATCCATGAAGGAGAATACTTTGAACTTTGTTGTGCTGTCTACCAGCATATCAATGTGTGGTAAAGGAAAGTCGTCCTTTGGACTTCCCTTGTTCAGATCTCTGTAATCAACACACATTCTGACCTTTCCGTCCTTTTTGGGAACGGGTACGATGTTGGCTAACCATTGAGGATATTCAGCTGTAGCGAGGAAACCCGCGTCAATCTGTTTCTGCACCTCCTCTTTGATTTTGATGGCCATGTCCGGGTGAGTGCGTCTCAACCTTTGCTTTACTGGCGGACATTCCGATCTCAATGGTAAGTGATGTTCCATGATACTGGTATCCAACCCTGGCATATCCTGGTAGGACCAAGCGAATACATCGGGAAACTCTTTGAGAAGCTTTACCAAACCTTCTCTGGCAGTTGGACTGAGCAGTTCCCCAATCCTAATTTCTTTTCCCTCTTTTTCGGAACCCAAGTTTACCGTTTCCAACGGTTCTTTGTGAGGTCCAATGGACCTTTCCTCTTGTCCGAGTAATCGGGAGATCTCTTCTGGAATTTCGTTGTCATTTTCTTCTTTAGCCTCGAATACCGGGAACTCAAAGTTGGGAGAAGGCATCGGATCGTATGTTTCAACGGGGTGTAAAACAAGCAATCTGCATGACGTGACGATTCATGTTTAGATGAGATAGAGAAAAATGCAAGTGTGTGCAGTGTTTTATTTTACTGCTTGTTTTTTATAGTTTCGTTTTTTAGGATTACCATTTTCTTTGAAAAAGCAAAAAGAGAAAACAGCAATTAATGCGGAAATTACAGAACGACGTTATTTTATTAATGAACAAGTCGATCCTTGAAACTACAGCCCTATAAAACAAAACTCTGTTGCTTTGGGCGAAGCGAATAGGGAAATTTACAGAAAGCGAGCCCTATCAAAACATCCGTTTCACCTGGGCAGGGTGAAAGGTTAAAGATGGCAATTACTTTGACTGGTGAATGACCTGCGGAACATCGACAACAATCCATTGGTGGAGAACTCCTCGGTGAATCACAAAGTCTGGCACCTTCCTTAATATGTCTTCAGAAATGACGCTGATTTCTGGTGGAGCAGGATCATTGGAATCTCTCTCCCAGGCAGAGTTGTCGTAGGAGAATTCCTCTGTTGCATTTTGTAGAGCATTTATGCTCTCAGCTGTATCTCCCCATCCAGTTGGCTGGATATCTTCGAGCCTGATACGAGAGCTTTCAGGAGCGGTGTACTTGACCATGAAGTCGAATTTTCCACTCGGTTCTCCCAAGGTGTCCCAAACTTCTTTGGAACTGGAGGAGTCATTTCTCTCGACGACGTTAACCTCGGGAAAAGCATAGTTGATGAATTCAAGTCCTGTGAACGTTGCGAATTCATCTTCATGTTGAGTAGTTTTCGAATGACCTGAGTATTGATCCCATTACATGGTGGGGACACAGGTATTCTGTTCAATGACGGTCAGCTGATTTTCATTGTTCGGCTGACTTTCTTGCCCCAAGTTTCCTGGGTAAGGTTGCCACATTGGCAGACCATCCATTGTATAGTAATTGTGGTCAAAGTTGTCTTTCATCGGAGTGTCTTTCTCTAATGAATTTGGCGGAGCGCGGCATCCTTCTGGATCACAATCCCCGTAGATCATTTTGACATCTGATCTTGGTATAAATCTCAGACTTTCTGTAGGAAAGCAAAAAGGCATAGGCACCTCTTCCTGAGACATATAACCGTCCTTGTTAAGGTAGGACTTCCATTCTTCATCTGTGTCAGAGGGATCTTCCTCATTGATAGCATGAACTGTCTGAGACACTGGGTGAAGGAAACCTCCACTGTGGAATAAGTTTTGAAGGGGATGAAGACTTTCATCGCTGGCAGCTGTCCGGGTACAGGTTGCAGAAAAACCAAGACCCTTCTTTGTTTTATTGTCAATGGGAATGACAAGCTGTCCCCATCCTGTTGTATCGCTACTCTCAACCGCTTTGATAGTATCTTTGTATGAGGAAATCGAGGTTCCTCCTTGGGATTGATTGTCCTTGCCCACCGACAGTGCTTGGAACTGAGTTCCAATAACCTCCTCGGGTTCTATTCCAGTAGATGATGACAAGTTACTCACAAGCAAGGCTTGTTCTCCACAGACTGTGACAAGTTAATCGTTCTGAACGAACTTTAGCTTTTGGTGGAGGGTTGAAGTAACCCCTCCAGCCTGATGTATCCAAGGTCTTCCTAATAAACAACTATACGTTGCCCGGATATCCATGACCTGGAAAGTGACTTGGAAAGTGTGAGGACCAATAGTTATGGGAAAATCAACTTCGCCGATAACCGTTTTTCTGGATCCATCGAATGCTTTGACGACAATCTCGCTGACTCTCATCGGAGGGCCCTTGAATGATAATTGCATCAAAGTGGACTTCGGCATAACATTCAGGGCTGACCCTGTGTCTACCAGTACGCTGGCTAAAGCATCGTCCTGGCAGTTAACTGTGATATTGAGCACCATGTTATGATGGCGACCCTCTTCGGGTAATTCCTCATCACTAAATCCCAAATTATTGCAGGAAGTGATGTTAGAGACAATGCTATCGAACTGTCTGATTGTTACATCCTGCTCCACAAAGTCTTGCTCCAAGACTTTCTGTAGAGCCTCCCTGTGGGCTTCCGAACTGAGTAATAGTGATAATACTGAGATCTTTGAAGGAGTCTGTAACAGCTGATCGACAATGTTGTATTCACTCCTTTGGATGAGCTTTAGTATCTCATTATTATTTTTCGAAAGGTCGGGATTACTGGACTGACCGACTGGTGGATCGGGAGCTTCTGTCTGAAGTTCCTTTTCCTTGTTAACTTCCCCAACCCCTCGGTTGAAGATTCTACCACTCCGTGTTACTCGACTGATGTCTGCAATGTTCACGACGGAGGGTAATGGAATTTCCTTTCCATTCTTAATTGTTGTTGCACCGTATTTGTAAGGGATAGCCTTAGCTGATTCATACGGTAGTGGTCTCGGTAAATAGATGACTATGGGAACCTTCTGATTTTTCTGACCATCATAAGTAATCTCGATCCGTTTCCGGTTGGGAACTTTAGATTCGTCAAGTAGAGGGATGATGGCAAAAATATCCCTGGTATGGTGATGACCAGAGATTGTAACAACATCCTCAACTTGCTCGGCAAGGTAGTTCGGCGACCAGTTGGTGGGTCCAGAACCCGGATATGGACGAATTTCTCCACGATTGACCTGACCCTGAAGAGCTGCTCTCACAAGGTAACACCCTTGGTTACTTTCCGAACAGACACTATAACTGTCATAGTTGTGTAGTGGCACCTGGCCACGCCCACTTTGAATACAATGTAACCTCACTAGGTTAGCTTCCACTGATCGGACATCCTGATTCTGACGCCGGGTAGGATTCCTGTTACTGATACTAATTTGTTGAGTATCTTCATCCATGTAAATTGGCATCCACCAATGATTTAACAAGTGCTGAAGTGCCTCCTGGACAAGGGTACAACCTCGTTCATTTTCGCAACCCGCTATACAGCTTTGATAGTCATGTGATATTAAGAACCCAAGCCGGACCTGCTCAGCATGTAACTCTACCAGGTTGGTATTCATTACGCGAATATCGAAGATCTGAACCATGTTGATTTGATAGGAGTTCCTATCATGGTAGTCTTGGATCCATCCAAGATCCATCTGACGCTGGAGGGCCTCCTGTATGAAAGAGCATCCCTATTTATTTACCGAGCAAATCAGACAAGAACTGTAATCGTGCCGCGGCAGATTATGATACTGGCTTTGCCTTGAGTGCATCGCCACCAAGTTAACGTTTATTGCACGGATGTCATGGTTCTGAATGACGTTAGAATTCGTGTAGACCATGTTAACTCCACGAATTCGGTGCTTCTGGATCCATCCGAGATCCATTTGTTCCTGTAGAGCCGTTTGCACTACCGAACATCCTTAATCGTCTTTAGAGCAGATATCACACTGGTGATAGTTATGAGGTGGCACATGGCCATATCCGCTCTGTCTACAATGCATCTTGACCAGATTGGTTTTCAACAAGAGTACATCGTAAATTTGATAGACATTGTTAATCTCTTCCTCTATCAAATTGACTGCAGCCTTCTCATGTTGAGGCAGCGGGTTCGTAAGAACACTAGGATTCGTATCTTTGAAAGATAAGAGCCCGCTCCTAACAAGCTTTTGCACGTCGGACTTGAAATTGAGACAAGTCTCTATGTTATGCCCTGGACTTCCTTGATGATAAGGGCAATTTTGATCCACCTTAAATCAAAAAGGAGGATTTTCTGGTACTGTAAGAGGAGATTTAGTCTGAATGTACCCCTTAGCTAGTAGTAATGGAAACAGTTCTGCATACATCACGGGTATAGGATCAAATCCTGGTGGCCGTGTTGTACGGTTGTTATTATATAGAGGACGAGCCTGCTGAAGAGGTTGTTGTGTTCTTTGCTGGTCAGGTTGGCTCTGCGCAACCTGAGGTTGATACGTAGGAATAGACGCAGGGTTGATAGCAGGAGCCACAGCTGCTACCGGTTGATAACGTCGTCTTTGCTTTCCAAGAGAGATATTCCTGATATCTTGCTCTTTTTTCTTAGGGAGAGCCCTACCATATTTTTTAGTACAGCTCGTCGATCCAGTGTCTTTTACCAAACGTCCTTCTCGGACGGCTTCCTCAAGACGTACGCCCATGCCGACCATTTCGGTGAAATCACTGGGCGCACTGGCAATCATTCGGTCATAGTAAAATGAGCTTAAGGTCTTTAAGAAGATCTTTGTCATCTCTTTTTCCTCAAGAGGTGGACAAATTTGAGTGGCAATTTCACGCCACCTTTGAGCATACTCCTTAAAGGTTTCCTTGTCCTTTTGTGACATTGATCTGAGTTGATCTCTGTCGGGTGCCATGTCCAAATTGTATTTGTATGGTTGGACGAAGGCAGTACCAAGATCCCTGAATGTGCTGATCGTGGCACAGTTTAAACCCATGTACCATTTGAGTGCGGCACCGGTTAAACTATCCTGAAAGTAGTGAATCAGTAGGTCCTGATTCTCCGTCTGAGCTGACATCCGCCGAGCGTACATCACCAGATGGCTTTGAGGGCAAGAGTTACCCTTATATTTTTCAAAGTCGGGCACTTGGAACTTGTGCGGGACTTTCACATTTGGGACCAAGCAGAGATCTGCGGCGTCCTTTCCAAATAGATCCTGATCGTGAATGGCCTGCAGTTCCTTCTGCATTTCCAAGAACTGTTCCTGGAATTCATCCATTCTATCGAACATAGTTTCCTTCTTACCAGAAGGTGTCTGTGGAATCTGTCCTTCCGGGACAGTGTGCACCACAGGGGGTGGGACCGTGACTACGGCAGTGAGTCTTGGCGTTTCCTGAAGTTTGTAACCTTCAGGAGTCTTCAACATGCCCCTGGCATCTTCGCTTTCCCGAAGTCTGTAACCTTCAGGCCCAGCGGCTTCTGTTATGATTCCCTGATCTTCAGTGATCGGCGGAACATATCCTTCCGGGATATAATTAATAGGCATGCCCCAAGGACGATCTTTCGGTATCTGATACCTAGGATCATACCTCTCCACTATGGGCGTTGAGGTGATCTCTAAGATCACAGTTCATTGTACCTGAGCTTCTGCCATGGCTTGCATGTCGTTATGAAGCTTTCTCATATATTCTCTCAGAGCGTCGATCTCTTCTTTCAACTCTCTGTTTTCTTCCTCAAGATCATCCATCCTTTTCTGACGATTGGCTCGAGTATTATATGAATGAGACAGTTTGACTCTAAAATCGAGACACAAACATGAGATTCGTAGGGAAGAAGAATACGTGATGTGAGAATGATGAATGCAATGATTATATTAATTGTTTTTTGGTTTAATCAAAATAAACTTCGACAATTAGATTGCAAACATCAAACGGTGGGGAAACCCCTTTTTATTGAATTCAAAGGATTACAGAAGTGGAAATACAGTAGATTACAAAGTACAAAAACAAAACTAAACTAATGGGTCCTGAGTCTTCTCTGAAGAGAAATCAGGTGCTGATTCGGGTATCTTCCTTTTCTTTGACCGGGGCTCTTGGGTCGTTGTCGGGTTGTCATTCCTTTGCCAAGTGAAAGGAGCGAGCAAATTCCTTTGGTCATCTTGATTATCTATAGCATGTTGCTCCAAAATTTCAATCAGAGCATCTTTCTCTTTCAGTAATTGTTGTATTTTGATGCACTCTATATCGAGGGTGCGGTACTTGTTCTTCCAAGACCTTCTCTCCTTTTGAATTTTATTGAGAGTAACCTGAAGCTTTTCAGTTTCCGTCATGAAGTATATGACAGATTCCCTCGGCGGAAGAATTCCGTAACGAGGATAAGGCATTTTTAGCTTGAGAGCTCTAGTTTGTACCCAATGGAGATAAGGCTCCACCGAGACACATTCTGGTTTTCCCAGAGACTCTCGTCCTTTCTTATGAACATGCTTCCAAGCGTGCACTATTTCCATCTTTAGTGCTCTGTCGTTTTCTCCTCCTTTGAAGAAAAGACCTTCCAGATGAACACCCAGTGGAATGTGTCTCATCGGGTATCCAAATTGACGGCGAACCAATACCGAATAGTAGTTGATTCCTCCTTTAGTTCCTATATCAGAGTTGGTAAGAGACATGATCTTTTGCGACCAACGTAAGGCACTCTTGCAATCCCAAAAAGCAGCAGACTTGGGCAAGTGAGAGATAAACCATTTGTAAAGCAGAGGTACACAACATGTGATCTCCCCTCCACTGTACAAATTCCCCAAGTGTACAGAATAATACGCATCTGCGAGCAGAGTCGGCACAGGATTTCCAATGAGAAAAACCTTAATAGCGTTAATATCGACGAAGTTATTGATGTTGGGAAACAAAAATAACCCGTAGGTGAGCAAGACGAAGATGCTTTCAAAATCACTCACGTTTCCTATACTGGCAAAATATAGGGATTTCTTTGTCAAGAACTGGGCTGGCAAACCTTGGATGCCACCCTTAGTGGTTATGTGAGTCCTAACTTCAGACTCGTCCAAATGAATTGCTCTTGCAATAGTCTGATTCTTTGGAATTTCTTCCAGTCCAGAAAATGGAGCTCGATCTGTAATGTGTAGATCGATCAGGTGAGAATACTCCTCCAGCGTTGGTGCAAGCTGGTAATCCGGGAATGTGAAAAGGTGATAAACCGGATCATAAAACTGAACGAGCGTATCCATGATTCCCTCAATCACATGGACTCTTAATAATGGTAGCAAACCTCCGTGCTTGGCTCTGAAAGCCTCTGGGTTAGTGATCATCCTCGCTAACCTTCTCAAATCCTCTAATTTTGGAACCTTGAAGGTATACTGGTGAGTTCTCCTTCTACCGAAATCCATTAGTGCAATCCTTTTCTCTGATATTTGCAATCACAGTCTTAGTTTAATTTGAAAAACAGAGAGACTAGAGGAGAAGATTTTTTTTGAATGTTTTAATGTTTTTTAGATGAATGCATGAATGCAACACACAAAAACATAGAAAAAACATGGGGTCAAAGGGTCGTTGTCATGAAGTCAAGGCTCTACCCATCCCCAAAGGTTTATACTAGGGTGATTTTTGTACCTGTACTCATTATCATCAGCTCCTCCCAGGAAAGCAAAACAACAAGCGGATCGTCAGCGAGTTGTAGTGCAATCTTAGAGTAAGTGCCATTCACCGAGAATAGATCACCAGCCTCAAATGAGGGTAGTATCGCGTAACAACTATTCCCGATAGTTTCCGCACTACGAAAGGGTTTGGCTCCTCAGCTTCTCAGACTTAACAACCGACCCATTGGCTAAGAGAGTGAATGGGCTGCGTTGGTCAGCCTCCATTGAGGTTGATGGTCGACCCCGTCGCCATCACTTATCTTAAGTGTCTACTCAATCTTTCCACATACGGCATCACCCGCATTCCCATTAGCAGAAAATAAACATGTATAGCAATTAGGAAAAGCGGTATATATATATTTGTCCTAAACATCCTAGACCTTTAAAGCTATGAATCCTAAGTTCCTGACAGAAAATGGGTTCCCCGGCGGAAGCCCCAATCTGTAGTATTCACACAAGAGGTGAAAAAGGAAATCAAAATTAGGCCCCACGGTGGGCGCCATTTTTTCTGTAGCGAGCGATTTTGGACGCGGTTCTTAAGCGCTGGTCGCTCTCTGCGGTTGAGCTTAAAATTACAGGTCGATTCATTTTTTATCCTATTGTGAGCTGAATAAGGAAGGGAAATAGATGTCTCAAATTAACCCTGCTTGCATACTGAGTTTAAACAGCGGTTTGTTAGGTTACGGATGCTATCAATGTGGGGGGCCTTTGTACTGGTTATTTGTATTTTCGCCAATACTGATTTCTTTCTTTCTAGGACTTTCTAGCAGGGAACAAGGGTTAGGATGTTAGGACTGATGCTTTTTGATGTGAGAGTATGGGATTTGAGTTTTTGTTTAGTGTGCTCGCTAAGATTTTTCTTTCAATCTTATGCCTACGTATTCCCGTTTACCGAAACAGGGAAATCAGAGCGTTCGTAGTTCCTCCTATTCTATGGGAGGAAATGGGTTTTTGGTGTCTTGTTCAAAGCCCAAGACGTGAAGCGAAAGGTAGTTTGTATCTTGTTCAAAGCCCAAGATGTGAAGCTAAAGGGTTTTTTCTTTAGAGAGAATTTGTCATCTCTAAAGAAGGGTAAAGGAGAATTACTTTAACCAGGATACGCGGATCCTAGCAATGCCATAATTTCCTAAGAAGGGGTTTTAACCTGAAGGAGAAGACTTTAACTCAGTGTAGAGCAATGTTATCTTTCCTTAGGAATTTCTCATGCTAAAAGAGGGACAGTGGCATGGATGTAGATGATCCAGAGGCTTGCCGCTTACAGCGATTAGATGAAGGGGAAGGAGTTGTTGATGTTTGTGTACTGTGAACGAGGCACAACTTTGATGCTAAAAGGTTGATTGGATCAACCAGTGGTTTTCTTATACAAAGCCTAAGAGGAGGCTATTGGCCCAACAAGAGGGTGTTTTTATGTGTCTCGTACAAAGCCCGAGAGAGAGAGGCTAAAAGGGTTTTTTACTCGACGAAGGAGTCTTTTGGTATCTCGTATAAAGCCCGAGATGGAGGCGATTTGACTCAACAAGGGAGTTTTTTTGTTTGTATCTCGTACGAAGCCCGAGATGGAGGCAATTTGACTCAACAAGGGAATTTTTTTGTATCTCGTATGAAGCCCGAGATGGAGGCTATTGTTTATTTGGCTCAACAAGAACCTTTTTGTATCTCGTATAAAGCCCGAGATGGAGGCGAAAGGGGTGATTGACTCAACGAGGGAGTCTCTTATGTGTCTCGTACAAAGCCTGAGAGAGAGGCTAAACATTGCTTGACTCCGCTGAGGAGAATCATTGTACAAGGCCCAAGAGGAGGCCAGGGTGACTGTTTCAGTTGAGTGACAGGTCCGGTATACTGATTTTGAAAGAGAAAATCAGTTCTTATATGAGCAACACTGTACTCAGGGATTTGATTCAAGGATCCGGGTTATTCCTGTTTTTTTAAGGAAGCGGGGGAATCCGAAGGGTATTGAGACTGTCCAAGTCTACGGGTTTCCTTTCTATTTAACGAAGGGGTTACTTGAGAATGTCTTTGAGACTCAAGGAAGTTAGACTGTCCAAGTCTAGAGTTTTATCTTTTGTACCATGCTTTGAGAAACAGTAGTAGACTCTATGAAAGGACCGTTCTATGAGGCTGACTAGGTTCTGTTCCTATACCTCTAGGAGGTCGTCGGGACAATTTGTACGAAGCCCAAGAGGAGGCTAGAAGCTTTTTAAGAAGCCGACGGGTCCTTGTACTAAGCCAAAGAGGAGGCTATCATTCCCGGAGGAAGAGATCATTATACGAAGCCTAAGAGGAGGCTGTGAATACTTCTAAGAAGCCGTAGGGTCCTTGTACTAAGCCCAAGAGGAGGCGGGGTTGCTTTTAGGAAGCCTGTGGGTCCTTGTACGATGCCCAAGAGGAGGCCGGTGCTTTTAAGAAGCCTGTGGGTCCCCAAACCCCGAGAAATTCAAGGCAATGCTATTCACCGAGAATAGATCAAAGTTAGGAAAGTTCGAGAATTTGGAAGAAACTCAAAGATGCCATTCACGGAGAAGACATTCATCTTGGGGAGTAGAGTTTCTTGACAATTCTTAATGAGGACAGCCGAAGAGAAGACTGTATCTGGTGATCCTATTGGGGATCTAGTTGTCTATTTCTACGAATAAACGAAACGACGTCACCTAGTTCTAGACGTAGTTGCCGGGGAAACTCTAAATATCTATACTATTATTACACAGTTGATATGAGTTTATGAAAGAAGACTTACAGTGAAACAGCCCCACAATACAGTTATATGTATATGAAAGCGGTAAATGAAAGCAATAACCACTTACTCGGTTGTAGAGCTTCCATGTTGTTTGGTTAGTTGTTCAACAAAGAAAGATTGAAAACAACAATATATTCAAAATCAAAGGAGAAAGTGCTTTGAAAAAGAAAGTTTTGGGGCTTACAGCTCAAGGAGAGGCCCAGGGTTTTATCAGTGAGCGCACTGTTGTTTTTGTACAGAGGGACTTATACAAGTGACTGAGGCCCAAAATATTTCTGTACAAGTGGGTTGGGTCTTACACTCTCTCAAGAGGCCTAAAAAGTTTTAAAAGAAAAAGAGTGGGGCTTATAACACGAGGGTAGGCCCAAATGACTTTTTCCGTTTGAAATGGCGATCGCGCCGAGGTTTTCTTTTAACGCAGAGGGACTTATACAATAAGTGAAGCCCAAAATGTTTTTGGTTAAAAGGGGTTTGGGTCTTACACTCTATTAGAGGCCCAAAGTGTTTTGAATGGGTCTTATAGCTCAAGGAGAGGCCCAAGGGTTATTTTGAAAAGGCGACGATCGCGCCGTTTATTTTTGACGGTATCAGGACTTATACAATGCACTGAGGCCCAAAATATTTTGGTCAAGAAAGGATTGGGTCTTACACTCTATTAGAGGCCCAAAGTGTTTTGAAAATGACTTATGAGGGTTGAATTAATCCAAAAACCCTAATTTGTTTTCAAAAATGTATTTAATTGAATAAAAATTCAATTAAGATGATCAAAATTGTTTAACATGTGAAAAACAAATTGTGATCTTGGATTAATGCTTCAAAAATTAAGTATTGACCTACAAAATAATTAGAAAGCATTAAAAGTTGCAAAATCAATCTAGAAAAAATATTTAAAATGTCAAAAACAATTAAAATATTAATTCTTTGCAAAAATATCAATTATATGAAATAAATAATATTTTTGGGATTTTTTGATAAAATAAAATATTTTAACATTTTTGTGAATTATTAAAAAAAGAATCAACTCAAAATCATTAAAACTCAGAGAGAAATTAATTTTTGAATCAATTAAACAAAATCACAAAATTCAAATATTTGAATTTGTGAAAAAGGCGCCAAGAACACAACCAAGAACACGCGCGTTTTTCTGGGTTTGGCTGATTTGCGTTTTCCATCCAATCTCACTGAATACATAATCATATCATGCAATCCACATATCATTATGCTCGTCTCAA
Organism: Lathyrus tuberosus; assembly: GCA_022829125.1. NCBI lineage: Eukaryota > Viridiplantae > Streptophyta > Magnoliopsida > Fabales > Fabaceae > Lathyrus > Lathyrus tuberosus. The sequence goes on from JALAZF010000446.1 coordinate 3,092,426, forward strand.
CCTCACGATCATGTCTATAACACTTAATTTCATTTAAATTAAACACAAAACATGAAATCACGAAGAAACCTCAAGAACCCTAATTTTTGCATGAAGGCTAGGATTTTTGATACACGATTCAAACAATGCAATTAATTGAGGGAAAACATTCCATGCATGATTATGAACATATGGCCAAATTATTGTGCGAGGAAATATGCATAGATTGAGAGATGACCAAGTATGTGCTTACCTCTAGGCCGTGACAGCAAGTACAATGTGATTTTTGATTTGGAGGTGTTACAGATGAGTGATGATGATCTTAACAGCTTCCCTACACCCTATGGAGTGTGTTTGAATGGTTGGACTTGATTGAAATTGGCTGGATCACTTTGTGGTACCTCAGCTGCAACTTGGTTAAAACCTTGAGCAACCAGCTGGTGATTTTGTGAAATTGGTGTTTCAGAAGTGATTTAAGTGTTTAATCAGCTCATATGTGATGTATGTGAGGTGTGTGAGTGATTGGTTTGATTGGAAGAGCTCTTAAACTCAAAACCTGATAGTGACTTGCCTTAGAAGGCAAAATTGGAGTGAAAGAAGAGATTTTGAGGAAAGCATCTGTTTGATGGCTTTGGTGTACTCAAACTGATCACAATTGAGCTCTATTTATAGTAGAGCAAGTTTGTTTTGCAAGGAATAGTGCATGGCAGCTGGTAAGTAGGTTTGGCCAATGTTGTCCAATGGGAATCCAAGTCTCCTCTAGCCATTGACTAGAGGTTAGGGTACAGAGCTTTGGTTCCCTTGGTCTTGGATAAGTCTTGATTGATTTCAGATGAGAATGGCTCAGTCCATGCCACCTTGATGCTTCCATTGAATGCTTCAATCCAAATTTGGAGTCTTGTCCCTATTTTGGCCATTCTAGGTTCAACATGCTATTTCTTGTTCCATGGACTTTGGAGGCTTGGCTCAGTGATTGTCCCCTTTAGATTCAATCCTCTGAGGTGTCCAAGTGGATAGGAGCATTTGAATTTGGCTGATTTTGGCAAATCGAGCCAAAATGCAAAATCTGCCTTGCCTTTGACAGATTTCAGCAAGGCAACTTGACAATGTCATATCTCATGGTGTAAGTTGAATTTGGCAATGTTCTTGACCATTTTGGAAAGCCCTTACATGATACAACAACTGTTTGAACAAGTTTGGTTTTGATCTCTTTTGATTCCAAGTGAAAAATCCCTCTACATTTGGTAAAAAGTGAAGCAAAATCTGACTTAGTGAAATTTTCACTAAGTGTTGGAACAAAATGTGATTTCTTGATTTTGATCACTCCATAACTCAAAATCCTTAATGAATTGGACTTAGGACAAGTTGAAGTTTTTGTAGATGGTAATGAGGGCTACAAATCCATCTTTGGATGAGAAAAATTGGCCTTGTGGTTTAGAAGTTATGGTCCTCCAAAGTTAGGGTATTAGTGGTACTTTTTCCATAACTTAGAAAAATTTCTAAGTTTTATGGTTACCCCTTTTTCAAGTTATCCCACTTTCTTTGATTTTTCTTGATGAATGATGATTCAAATCATACATTAACATCATTTTAGGGTTAAAAATCCATTTGGTGAAAAATCTCAAAAAGTCAAAGTTGACTTTTGTGCACAGTTGACTTTTTATCAGATGAATTCCAAACTGTGCAATTCTTCATGAAATCATGTCCTTGACCTAAATCAAACTTGATGGATATGTTCCAAGGGTGTCATAGGGTATATTGGGGCATGTCCTAGGGTTTGGGAGCATGTCCTGGTCAAAAGTCAAAGTTACAGTTGACTTTCCTCGCGAAACCCTAATTGTGGTGCAGATGAAATTGAGACTTGTTGCTCAAGCTTCCTGGATTAATCCATTGTTCCAAATGGATAAATATAGTTCATTAGAGACCCTCAAATCATGTCTTGAGGTCTTGGCTCCTGATTTGCCCTAAAAGTCAACTTAGGGGTGAATTAGGTCAAGAAACCCTAATTCCTGATTTTTGATGTATGCATCCCCTGAGGTCAAATTGACTTGATGCTTGGGTCCACGAGGTTCCATGGAGTACATTAGGTTGTGTTTTGGATCTTTGGCTTGTGCCCAGATGAAACTTTCCATCTGGACGCCCTGGTCGATCAAAACCCTAATTTGGTGATACTGGCGATCTTGAGACTTGATCCACCTAGAAGGGAGCAAACTTGTGCTTAATCCTTTAAGTGGGAGTCCTTTTAATCCATTGTGGATGTTTGAGAGGTTAGACAAGTTGAAGATCATGTCATTCCTTGATTGATCCTTTGTCTAAGGCTCTGAGAGGGCTTAAAACCCTAATTTTGATTGTAGTGAATGCTCATTACTCCTTGAGGCATTTGATGAGGCATGATGGTTCATCCACATTGTGATGATGATATGCACAATGATGGGAAACTTTAGTGGTCAAAATTTGGGGTATGACACCTGGCACCTTGACAGTGTCGAGCATCTGAGGACAAACAGGAAAGGAAGACTTCACACCCTAATGAAATGGACCTCCTCGACAGATTAACTTCTCCCTGCGAGAATACTCCTAACCTCGTTGACTCATAGGTCCTCGACAAGTATGGTTCTCCTCCGATTAGGTCATGTCCAGACCACGACCACCATGTCTCCTCGACATTGTAGACTCTCCCCCGAGGAGTCTACTAACGGTCTTATCTACACATATACGTTTCATGTAACCGTCTACTAATGGCATTAAAGGGACGATTACACTAGGGTGTTGACCACGAGCTGGTCATTATTACTACACGTAAGACCTAGCAGTTACTTGGAACGGGTCACACACTGGTCCCACCCGTTGCAAGTAACCGTTGGCCATGCGCTGGGGGTCTCCTATAAATACCCTCTCACCTGAGAGGGTCAAGGCAGTTAACTTCTTACTTTCACTCACTTTCTCTGTATTTGCTGTGCCCTCACTGACTTAATCATCAGAGTGCCCTGCAGGTACACCCCCCCCCCCCCCCCGACGTCTTTCATCATCATTGAAGTAGCAACAATTCCAGATGTCGTTGGTCATCTTCAAACTGTCTGATCCAGGTACGATCAGTGGCGCCGTCTGTGGGAATTTCATAAGTTTCCCCGTTTTCTTCGCGATAAACCAAACTTTCCTCATTCAACTACCAGCAATGGCCAACCCGTCTGCGAATCAAGCTATAAACAATGTTATCACACAACTTGGTGGTAACACCCATGGCGACAACAATACTCTTCAGCCTGTCGTGGAGAATGATGTCAGAGATGGAATCACCGCTTCCCCATCTTCCGATGAGGTAGAGTACGAGACTGCTCAACAAGATGGACAGAAAGCAATCTTCCAGCCCACTTACCATTCTATGGATCCACCACCAAATGCAGAACCGAACACTGTTGCCTTGTTTGCGTTGGTCAATCAGACCAATCAAATGATCTTCAACCAAAGCTTACGGATCGAGAAGCTAGAAAAAGGCCGTGGTCGAACTTCCCCGTGAAGACACCCACCACCTCCTTATCCCGGACATTCACAGTCTCCAGTGGAATCTCGCAGTCCTTCCCCAGTAAATGGGGGTCGCAGACCACGTTTGGAGCGTAACTAGACCGAGCATCCACAAAAGCGTCATCGCTCCCCGACACCAAAAGGGCCCGCTCGTCCCTTAAAGACTAAGAGGAGTAAGCCTGATGTCGAGGAGCCGAGAGGCCGTCATAAGGAAAACTCCCCGAGACGTCACTATGTTCGTGGCCATAATTCTCCTTCTGTATCCCCGGGAGGCAACGATGATGACGACTACCGGACTCCTCTATCCAGACAAATAATGGAAGCTCCTATTCCTAAAGGCTTGGAGAGACCTCCATCCTTGGGGACTTACGATGGAACATCTGATCCTGACGACCATGTCGAGAGCTTCGAGGCTCTTCTCGACTTTAGAAACGTCTCCGGCGCTATCAAATGTCGATTATTCCCTACGACTCTTCAGAAAAGGGCCATGGCTTGGTATAAAAACCTGGAACCTGAATCAATAGCGTCGTGGAAAGCTCTGAGGGAACGTTTCAGGAAGCATTTTACAGCTTTTCGAAGACATCCAAAAACTATATCCTCCTTGGAGGCCATCTTCCAAAAAAAGAAAGAATCTCTCCGGAGCTACATAGAGAGATTCAACAAAGAAGCGGTCGAGGTCCATACGACCGACCATATAAAATTATATCTCATCATCAAAGGACTGCGGGTTGGTTCCAAGTTCGCAGAATCTGTCGGATTACACCGTCCTCGCAGCTTCGAAGGTTTCCTCGAACGAGCTCAATCACACATTGAGTTCGAGGAAGCAGAAGCAGCCCAGATTGCCCTTGATTTAAGAAGCAGAGAAGGCCCCCGCGGCCGGAACAGGGAAGACTCCCCTACGCCTAGGCAAGGAGGGGATAGGAGAAGAGAAGATTCCCCTCCACCTAAGCGAGGCGGGGAGAGGAAAAAAGAAAATCAGAATAAAGAGTCCCGCGAATCTCGGGGACCTGCCGGTCTTTTCAAAGATTACACTCCACTAAATGTGTCCCGTGCTCGCATTTTCAGTGAATGTGCAAATTCGGAGTTCGTGAAAGGGGGAATCCGCTTCCCAAAACCAACAGCTCCCAAACCAAATACTGATAAATCCAAGTACTGCCGGTTCCATCGCAGTCACGGGCATGTTACGGAGGATTGCATCCACCTTAAGGACGCAATCGAAACGTTGATTAAAGAGGGCTACCTGAAAAAGTATGCCAAACAAGACGAGGCTCCTTGTCCCATCGGCCAAGAAGCTCTAAATACCGAGGAGTCGAACCATCCGGACACTGGAAAACTGCAGGTTGCCTTAAGCATCACACGACCTGAAGACTTCGGTTTCCAAGGAAATATTAGCGATGCCGAAGCTATTCGAAACATATGAAAGAGCTTCCCGGCAGAAGAACTAGTAAGTGTTCGCAGTACTTGGGAAAGTTTCCCCCAAGTCCTAGTCATATCGGGCGGAAACCCTGAACGAGTGACCGTCGGTTCAATAAAGAAGAAGTTTGACGAGCTAAGGACATCCACTCCTCGAGACCCAACTCTCAGCTTATCTCGTGGAAAATCATGCCCTATAAGTTTCTATCTCGAGGAGTTACCAGGCGGATCCCCGAATGCTAATATACCTCTCCTAATTCGGGCACAAATGGCCAACTTTGATGTGCATCAGATTTTGGTCGATCAGGGAAGCTCGGTAGACATCATGTACACTCACCTCTTCGACACTCTCCAGCTAATAAAGCATCACCTATCCCCATATGTGGGATCTGATCTACAAGGCTTCAACGACGCATCTACTAGACCTCGAGGTTATGTAGAATTGTTGGTCACATTCGGAGTAGGTGAAATAGCTCGACAGGCGAAGACGCGTTTTCTAGTGGTCGACTGCCCTTCCCTCTACAACTGCATCTTGGGAAGGACCACTTTGGCTGAAATAACAGCTGTACCATCCACTGTCCACCTAAAAATAAAGTATTATACGACACAAGGACGTGTGGTTACCCTCCATAGGGATATTGAAGTAGCTAGAAGATGTTTTGATGCAGCGATCAAAGGTCTAAGTGTTGTCGGTGGCGTCCACGCTAGAAGAGCAACCTCAGATATCGCACAGGTTCCACTACCGCCGGTCAGCGCGGTCGACCTTGATAGCAGGTTCACTGGGGAACAAGAAGAAGTTGCAGGCAAAGACCTCCCAGTTGAAGTCAACGGGCAGCCTCTCTACCCAACACGCCCCATCCCAGACGGAGATTTTGAGCTGATCCCTCTTGGCGACGACCCAGAGCGAACTGTGAAGATCGGCTATGGACTCCCCGACTTGGCGAGGAGGCAGCTGTAACGTCCCGATTCCGATTTTTCCAATTTTGTTGAGTCTTTTATTTAAATTGAGTGATAAATTATTTTATCTGTGAAATTTGTGTGTTAATATGCTATGTGGACATGTTATGTTATTTTACCGTTTTTGAGAGTTTTTGGGAAAATTAGAATGGAGGGTATTTTAGACATTTCTCAATTAATGATAAGTTAGAAATTTAGTGGAAATAGAATTGTGTGAGAAAATGAATTAATGGAATTTGAGTAGAAAATAGAAAATCAAAAGAAATAAGAAGAAGAAATAGGAGAGAAAGAGAAAGAAAAGAAAAATAGAGAGAAAAAGGAGAGAAAGAAAGAGGAAGAGGAGAAAAGAGAAAAAGAGAGGAAAAGCTTGGAAATCTTCAAAAACAACTTCTAGGAATCGATTTATCCGGGTAAGGGTGTGAAATCTTATTATCTTATCAATGTATATCATTATGTATGATTGTGTTCTTGTTGTTGTTGATTTTTATGAGTTTTTGTATAAACCCATTTTTGGTAAAATTGATTAGAAATTGATTAAAGGTGGTTGAAATCATGTTTTTAGTATCCATAATTGTTGGTACATGATAGATACTTGTTATTGGACATTGTATTGGCAATTTTCTGGTATGTAGGTGGAATTTTGGGTGTTATGGATTGGACCCCGTAAGCAAAAATTATGCAGAAGAATTTTTCTGGTTTTTCCAGGTCATACGCGTATGGGGCATGTTCATACGCATATGAACCTTGGCAATACGCGTATGGTGGGCGAGGCATGGGCCAATACGCGTATGGGATGTTATTTTGCTCGACCATCTGCCCATTTGCGTATGATACGCGTAGGATTTCAGGGCAATACGCGTACGAGCTTGGGCATTATGCATACGGACTTTTACACGTGATCTTTGGGAAAAATAAGTCTCTGGCTCAGGGCAATACGCGTATGGACAGGACAGATGGTAAAATGAGATTTTTCAAAAATGTGTTTTCGTTTTCGTCCGTAACTTTTGTTCCGTTTATCCGATTTTTACATTCTTGGTATCGTTGTGAATCTATTGAGCTGTACTTTATTATTATGATGATTTAGGAATTGTTAGCTGATTTAATTATGTCGGAAAGCCGGGAATAGTGTTATTTAGCGACTTTTACCGTTTGAATATGTGTTTTGGATGTGAATCATACAATAGTGCATTGATGTGAATGTATATAGATTGTATGTAATAGTATGAGATGAATGCATGAATATATTGTGAATATGTATGCATTTCAAGAATGTCTTGATTCATTTTGCATGTGAAGCATAATGATGTGCATTCTTGTGTTGTGTGATTCTAATGAGAATCCGTTGTAACGTCGTGTGCCTATGTGAGGTGTGAGCGATGATTACAAACGATTATGTGCCCATGTGGGGTGTGAGCAATCGGATTATGTGCCTATGTGAGGTGTGAGCAATCCATAAACATTGTGTGCCCATGTGGGGTGTGAGCAATGGGTGAACATCGTAGGCCCGACGGGGAGTTACATTGGTAACGAGCGATGGTTCCAATAAGTTCTTGAGTGAACTTGAGATGATTGAGTCGGTACCCACATTGCATTTGCATAGAGTCGTGAGTCGGTCTCTATGATTTGCATTTATCATCTTTATAATGGTGCATTGATGAATAAACATGAATATGGATGTTTATGTGGAATGATAAGAATTGTGAAAGTATGCATGATGAATATGCTTGGTTATATATATATATATATATATATATATATATATATATATATATATATATATATATATATACATTGTGATGTATATGAGTGAGTTTTGATGAATTGTGGTGAGAATGTAGACTATGTGCATTTTTATGCTAAGATATATAATTATATGCATTGTTACTATGATAATATTTCTCACCCTTCTGCTATTTTATGATGCTCTATAAGGCATTGCAGAGTAGGTATGTTGGTGGTCTTTTTGTGAAGCGTGTCTTCATTCTTTTGGTCGGTCGGCTTTGATATGTAGCACCGGGTAGCTAGGATGTATATGATTCTTTTGTGATACATTTGTACATGTATCTGGTAGATGAATGTTTATGTAAACATGAATTATGTTGGTGGATAACACTTGATGATATTTACATATATGTATATATGTTTGATGTTATTCAATGTTTAGATTTTCCGCTTTTATTCTAAATATTGAGATGTGGGTGTAAGGACTAAGTTCCTCTGTTGCAAAGTTACCCCACTGTTGCATATCAATCATTGAGCAGGTGTTGAATGTTTTAATTTCATGTATAATGTGACATACCTCTTTTATACTATGTTTATAATTATACTCTGACGGAATTTTTAATATGTGCCTAAATGATTATGTGATTAGTTGGGGGTATAGAAAGGGGGTGTTACAGCAGCTGAAGGCATATCTCCGAGAGAATGCAGATTTGTTCGCTTGGAGCGCTTCGGAGATGCCCGGATTAGATCCTCAAGTGGCTTGTCACCAGCTGACCATAGATTCAAATGCTAGGGCTATAGCTCAACGTAGGCGTAGGCAGTCTCCAGAAAAAATGGAGGCTGCTGAAAAAGCTGTAAAAGACCTCCTAGAGGCAAACTTTATTTTGGAGGCCAAGTACACCACTTGGTTGTCCAATGTTGTACTTGTTAAAAAATCTAATGGAAAATGGAGGATGTGCGTTGACTACATGGATCTTAATCGGGCATGCCCGAAAGACTCTTACCCATTGCCAAACATCGACCGACTGGTCGACAATTCTGCAGGATTTAAACTGTTGTCTTTCATGGACGCTTATTCGGGATATAACCAAATTCCCATGGATGAGGCCGACAGAAAGCATACAACTTTTATGACTGAGTCGGGCAATTATTATTATAATGTAATGCCCTTTGGTCTGAAGAATGCTGGCGTCACCTACCAACGAATGATGAACAAGGTCTTCCGAGCAGAAATTGGTGACATGCTCGAAGTTTATATGGACGACATGATCGTCAAATCCGTAGAAGAAGTCGACCACGCTGCTCATCTTAAAAAGGTGTTCGACACGGCAAGGAAATGTCGCATGAGATTCAATCCCGACAAGTGCACTTTCGGGGTTCGAGCAGGGAAATTCCTCGGCTTTTACCTTACGGAGAGAGGAATTGAAGCAAATCCCGACAAATGTAAGGCCTTTTCCGAGATTCCTACTCCGAAGTCAAAGAAGTCGATACAATCACTTAACGAAATGTTAACTGCCCTCTCTCGTTTTGTTGCTAAATCTGCCCAATACACACTCCCATTTTTCAAACTTCTTCGACAGAAAGCAACATTTGAATGGAGTGAAGAATGCGAACAAGCCCTTCTCCATCTAAAACAAGTCTTATCACAACCCCCGGTCTTGTCCCGACCAGATAACGGGGAGACACTCTTCTTGTACCTGGCCATCACCGGCGAAGCGGTAAGTGCTGTCCTCATACGGGAGACCCCCGGTAGACAGAAACCGGTTTATTTCATGAGCAAAGCTCTTCAGGGTCCCGAGCTCAGATATCAACAGATTGAAAAGGTCGCCTTGTCCCTCATAACTGCAGCCAGAAGACTACGCCATTACTTCCTGGCCCACACAATTGTGGTAAGAACTGAGCAGCCTATCAGACAGCTCCTTAGTCGGCCAGATATGGCAGGGAGAATGCTCTGGTGGTCTCTCGAGCTATCCAAGTTCGACGTTCGATACGAAGGAAGAAAAGCCCTGAAAGCTCAGGTACTGGCCGACTTCGTAGCGGAAATGACAGTCCCCGAACCCTTGACCAATAGCTCCCAAAAATGGACAATTTACGTCGACGGAGCCTCCAGTGCAAAGGGCAGCAGAGCAGGCATTATCCTTGAAAACGAGGAGGCCATCTTGATAGAAGTCTCACTAGAGCTATCTTTCAAAACATCAAATAACCAAGCTGAGTATGAGGCATTCCTCACAGAACTTCGACTTGCAGAAGACCTTGGCACAAAAGAAGTCAAAATCTTTACAGACTCTCAGCTCGTAGCATCACAAGTTCGAGGAGAATTTCAGGCCAAAAATGATAGTCTCATTGAATACCTAACCTTGGTACAAGAAAAGTTGAAGAAATTTGTCTCAGCGGAGGTGGCTCACATCCCGCGCGAGCACAACATTCGAGCAGACGTGCTCTCCAAGCTAGCGAGCACTAAGAAGAAAAGAGGGAACAAATTAGTGATCCAAGAGATACTGACCCATCCGAGCATCAACAAACTTACCTCTACCACAGAGGTGAACGTTATCGGGGACGCAAACTGTTGGATGACTCCAATTTACGAATACCTGATGACGGGCACACTGCCCGACGATCCTAAAGAAGCTGGGATAGTCAAGAGGCGGGCATGTGCATACACCATAGTCAAAGGTAAACTATATCGCCGAGGATTCTCCATCCCTCTACTCTGGTGTGTCGAGGAAAGTAAAGTTTCAGAGATTCTCCAAGAAATACATGAAGGAATCAACGCGCAACATCTAGGCGGAAGATCTTTGGCTCGAAAAGCTCTCCGAGCAGGATATTACTGGCCCACTATTCAACAAGACGCAAAGGAACACGTCAAAAAGTGCGACCGTTGTCAGAGGCATGGGGACATGCACCTCGCTCCTCCAAATGAGCTTAAATCATTGTCATCCCCGTGGCCCTTTGCGTGGTGGGGAATGGATATCCTCGGACCTTTCGTCGTAGGATCATACCAAAATAAGTACCGCATCGTCGGAGTAGATTACTTCACAAAGTGGATCGAGGCGGAAGCACTAGCCAAGATCACTGCTTTCAATATATTACGTTTCTACAAGAGAAATATACTCGCCCGATTCGGCGTGCCTCAGGCCATTGTTACAGACAACGGGACACAGTTCGTCGACAGAAACTTCCAAGACTTCGTTGCCAAACTGGGTACGAAGCAACACTTTACATCGGTCGAACACCCACAAACCAACGGGCAAGCTGAAGCAGCGAACAGAATAATACTCCGAGGACTCAAATGAAGACTCGGCGAAGCCAAACAACGGTGGGTCGAGGAGTTACACAGCGTCCTCTGGGCGTATCGAACTACCCCTCATTCCACGACCGGGGAGACCCCGTTCCGGTTAACATATGGAACCGAAGCAGTAATTCCCGTGGAAATCAGGGAACCTTCAAGAAGGACAGAAGCTCCTCTTGACAAAGAAGTGAACAACGAAGCCCTTCGCGAAGAACTCGACCTGGTCGAAGAAATAAGGACGGGTGCATCCCTCCGAGAAGCCTCTTTAAAACAAAAAATAACTTTGCGTTATAATGACAAAGTCATCAAGCGAGATTTCCAAGTAGGCAGTCTTGTCTTACGAAGAAATCAGAAAAATTCACGTGAAGGAAAGCTGGCCGCAAACTGGGAGGGCCCCTACCGCGTCATTGCAAAGATGGGGACAGGTGCGTATTACCTCGAAAACCTCCAAGGTGAACAACTTGCTCGACCATGGAATGCTGAGAAGCTTAAACAATATTACAGTTGAACACTGCATATAACTATACAAAAGTTGCCATTACGGGGAGTGTGCCATGGTACAGGCATGACACCTCTATATGCTAACGAAGGTCAAAAGTCACGTTGTGTGTGCGTTGAACTTTTGGCCCGGCGAGGAGTACTCTATCGAGCTCCGTCGTCAAAGTACCTTGTAGGCAGAACGCCCAGCTCGCGATGGGAAGTTCACTCCATGAAACTAAGACCTCGATCGACCTCTTAGCTTCGTTGAAGGTCGGGGTACAACCCCTGACCGCTCGACCAGCTCTCTTCGCAGTCGAGGATCACTAGAGTCGAGCAAACTCCCAAATATCCAGCAATTTCAAAATAACTTAGATAAAAATAAGTAAAATACCACACACAGAGCAGATAAAGAGGCAAAATGGAAACACTAAGTCAGGTAAGCCCATTGTAAAAATATTACATAAAACCCTGGCTCTTAGGCCGGGAAAATCAGCAAGTATGGCACGCTGGCCAGTCAATACAAAAAATTGGCACGCAGGCCAAACTGACTACACTATCACTCCGCAGCAGCATCAGCTGCCTCGGGATTCTCCCGCTCCCCGTTTCCCCCATCAGCATTTACTGTTTGGCCGGGCAACACAATCTTACCGTTGACCACCTCAAACTTGGAATAAGCTCCAGCGGTTACAAGGTCCGGATTCAGGAGTTTAAGCTGCGCCACAGCATTCTGGAACCCGACATCTGCAAACTCTAGAGCATCATCTTCAGCCAACCGAAGATCCTTCTCTACTTCCCTGAGCTTGGCTATCAGAGCAGCTCGAGAGGTCAATAGTTTATCCTCCTCGGTTTCATCCTCGGCTGGCCGAACAGCCTCTTCCAGTTCAGATATCCTGTCTTTGAGACACCGCTCTTACCCTTCCAACGCATCGATCCGAGCAAGGTGGCCCTTCGCCACATCCTCAGCGACCTTCAACTTCTCCTCTGACTGTTTCTGCTGCTCGCCTTGTTCTCTATTCAGCTCTCTGCATTCCTTCAAGTCTTTTTGCACGCCGAGCAATTCAGTATCTAAAATCTGAAGTCTTTCTTTCAGTCGAGAAAGCTCAGCAACAGAGCAACCCTCATCATTCAGAACGAGGGCAGTCAAACAGAGCCGCATGACAGCAGACATATCCTCGATAATTATTTTCCTTCTCGCTCCCGAAGCACTCCCCAACAAAGCCTGGGCTTCAGCAGGGGCGACACGAGGACAACTAACCTCGGAGAAGTAGCGACGCTGGAGATAACACGGAGGAATCTCGAAGCTTGTAGGAGGAGGAGGGGGACTACCTTCCACATCAACAATGGGCGGCCCAATGGCCCTTGCCCGCTTAGATGTCCTTTGGACCCCCGGGGACTGATTCTCAGAGGTCACAGTTGCGGTTAACACAGTATGAGATTGCTCGGAACCCTCAGACACTACAGTAGAAGGAGTACTCTCAGACACTGTCGTAGAAGAGATATGTTGAGGGGTACTTTGTTCGGTTGGACGAGATTGTTCTTCCCTAGCTCTTTTTTCCCTTAGCCTCGAGTATCTTTCTGCAGCTTTGACCATTTTCCCTACAAAAAGAAAGAAAAATATTAATAAAACAAGATACACGAACATGAGAGAAATCTAAGTCGAGGATATTTGCACCACCTAAGAGCTCGACAACCTCCTCATCGGAGAAAGTCTCGAGTAGAACACGAGTATTAATCAGGCGACGGGCCTTCGTCACCTGCTTATCACCACCTATCGAGGTCTCTCCGTCCTCGGATACGCTTGGAATTTTATTCAAACTCTCCATGTACTCGACAATCTTGCCATAAGCATCGCGATCCTCGACATTGAGCTTATTATGTCTTACTTTGTATTTGTCTACCCCCTCTTTGTAATGCTCTTCTGTCCAGAAGAGTGGGAATTTTGGCACCATCACTTCTGTAGACAACCCATCCACTTCTTGAGTCACCCTTTCATATATTGAATTAATGACCTCGGGAGTGACCGGCTTCACAAAATAGTAACGCCACTTGAAATCTCGAACAGAGTCCAAGTAGGTGTGGAATAAAACTTTATTTTGTTTGAATGACACCCAGCCGTGTCGACCATCGGTTGTAGACCGCTGCAGATGAAAAATTCAGAAGAAAAGGGACATTGTTGCCCTGATGTCCAAGTATTTGCAGACGAGCTCAAAAGCCCGGAGAAAGGCCAATGAGTTCGGGTGGATTTGCGATAGAGCCAATTTTAACCATTTGAAGACCCCCTCTTGGAAGTCTGTGAAGGGGAGCCTCCACCCCGCCTCTTGAAACATAAACTCATACACCGGGAAACGCATTCCCATGTAAGGTGTACATATACGCTGGTCCTCGTTGGGGCAGTACACTTTCCAGGATTGCTCAGAACCGAGCAACCTATGCTCGACAGTACAAAACCCATTTTCGTCGGGGAATGTGAAGACGGGCGACATAGTGAGGGCCTCATCGCACACCCAATCCTCAAGCGGACACTCTTGTCTAAAAGCCATATGGGCCATCGGAATTTCAGTTTGGTTATCCCCTTCGAATTCACCTACGACCACTTCAGCAGCCAATCTGTCCATCAACCTGAAAAGCAGAAGGGAACAGGTGAATTCGACGAGTCATACCAAACTAGCCAGTCGAAGACGAATAACGGATGTCCCCGGGAAACTCATCGCTTCCCCGGAAAATCTTGCCCCTTTTTCCCGTGAAATCAACGAAAAAGAGTAATTGTTGGGGACCCAAAACATTATCAGGTCCCCGCGATGTTCATCACGCTCCCCGGATATTTTCTACAAGTCCCCAGAATATTCATCCAGTTCCTCAGTTTTATTCAACAGAAACGGAAACAGAGAAAAATTCATACACTTTTTCCCTTAAAACAACCAAAGATCCCTGCCGTGTTCGCCAGGAATCCTTTCATTTCTCATGAGAACTTCAACAGTTCATCAGAGAAACAATTTCAAATAAGTTAAACTTAAAGGAAATGCCGGGAACATAACAGTTTTGAAGAAAATACCTTGTAGATGGTTGAATAGGGTTCCGGCACAGCGTAGCACGACGGTTCACGGCGGACTTGTGGTGGTTGATAGTGGCGAACGGAGGATGAGAAAATGGAAAAGAAAGAGGAAACGATTCTTGAACGAAAGAGCGAAAAATGAGAAATGAAGGGAAAAGAGAGTATTTATAGATAAATCACGGAACTCGAGAAGCCTGGGGCACTCGAGTACTTTACCCTAGGCAGCCACCCTATGCAATGATGACAAGTGACACGTGGCGCACTTACGTCGGTCAAAAATCCACGTGTGTCCTCTCGTCATCCCGTCGTTTCAAAATGGAAACTTCTCATCTCCCCAATATTTCAACCAGATGCAACTCTTCGTTGCCCGCAAGCTATCAACGCCCGCCTCATGATAATGGCCCCAAGATATCAATGCCCGACGTCATGATAATCATGGAAATTTCGACTATGCTGATATCCTCCTCGGATCATCCCTTGGCATTTCCCCGACACGATTATTAACCCTCAAGTCATTGCTCTAATACCTCAAAGCAACAACTTAGGGGGGCTCCTGTTCTGGACTGGGTCATGGTTTCCTACAATCAAACAGGCCCAATCCATGTAACTTGAAGAAGCCCAATAAAGTCCTAAAGAAGGACACATGACTGCCATACACGAGGCTAAATGTATGTCGGGCACCTGGCACCTTGACAGTGTCGAGCATCTGAGGACAAACAGGAAAGGAAGACTTCACACCCTAATGAAATTGACCTCCTCGACAGATTAACTTCTCCCCGCGAGAATACTCCTAACCTCGTTGACTCATAGGTCCTCGACAAGTATGGTTCTCCTCCGATTAGGTCATGTCCAGACCATAACCACCATGTCTCCTCGACATTGTAGACTCTCCCCCGAGGAGTCTACTAACGGTCTTATCTACATAGATACGTTTCATGTAACAGTCTACTAATGGCATTAAAGGGACGATTACACTAGGGTGTTGACCATGAGCTGGTCATTATTACTACATGTAAGCCCTAGCAGTTACTTGGAACGGGTCACACACTGGTCCCACCCGTTGCAAGTAACCGTTGGCCACGCGCTGGGGGTCTCCTATAAATACCCTCTCACCTGAGAGGGTCAAGGCAGTTAACTTCTTACTTTCACTCACTTTCTCTGTATTTGTTGTGCCCTCACTGACTTAAGCATTGGAGTGCCCTGCAGGTACACCCCCCCGCCGTCTTTCACATCATTGAAGTAGCAACAATTCCAGACGTCGTTGGTCATCTTTAAACTATCTGATCCATGTACGATCAAGAACACATTGTAAAGAGGCCGAGTATGTTCATCCCTCACCAGGCGAAGGGCCAAGGCAAGGATAGAGTCTTCAACTCGTTGGGGAGTTCCAGGTGCATGTCCCTGTGGCGCTGGCATCGGTCACATTTTTGGACGTGCTCGTTGGCGTCGTGCTGCATGGTCGGCCAATAGTATCATGCTCGGAAGGCTTTTCGTGCCAATGATCTTCCTCCCAAATGTTGCGAGTTGATGCCCCTGTGGATCTCTTGGAGGATTTCAGGGACTTTGCTCTTCTCGACACATTTCAGGAGGGGGAAGGAAAATCCTCGTCGGTAGAGTTTGTCTTCGATCAACACGTACAAGCAAGCTCGTCGTTTAGTCACGCTGGCCTCTTTGTTGTCCTTGGGCAGCTCCTTTTTGGTGAGGTAATCGTACATGGGAGTCATCCAACAGTGACTGTCCCCGATGGCGTTGACGTCGGGCATCTGCGACGGTTTCTCGATGCTGGGTCGGGTGAGTATCTCTTGCACGATGGATTTATTGCCGCCCTTCTTCGTGGTGCTAGCCAGTTTAGACAAGATGTCTGCCTGCGGGTTTCGTTCGTGGGGGATGTGGTGGACTTCCCACGCGTCAAACATGGTTATTCTCTCCATCACCAATGTCAGATATTTAACTAGCTGGTCGTTTTTTGCTTGAAACTCTCCCCGTACTTGGGATGCTACGAGCTGGGAATCTGTGTAAATCTTTACCTCCTTGGCGCTCAAGTCCTCTGTCAGCCTTAGTCCTGCGAGGAAGGCCTCGTATTCGGCTTGGTTGTTGGACATAGGGAAGGACAGGACTAGAGATACTTCGATTAGTATTCCTTCCTCGTTTTCGAGGATGATATCTGCGCCGCTACCCGAGGGGCTGGATGCCTCGTCCACGTAAATGGTCCATCTCTGCGTCCCGCCTGGCGGGGACGATGGAGGTGTCATCTCTGCCACGAAGTCGGCCAGGACTTGTGCCTTGAGGGCCTTCCTGCCCTCGTAGTGAATGTGAAATTCTGATAACTCCAGGGACCATTTGAGCATTCTGCCAGCCATGTCTGGCCGGCGAAGTAACTGCCTGATGGGTTGGTCCGTGCGTATTGCTATGGTGTGGGCCAGGAAGTAGTGTTTGAGTCTTCTTGCGGCGGGTAACGAGGGAAAGGGTGACTTCTCTAACTGCGCGTACCTGATTTCTGGCCCTTGCAGGGCCTTGCTGGTGAAATAAATGGGCTTTTGCCCGTCCGTTGTCTCGCAGATGAGTGCAGCGCTGATGGCTTCGATGGCAACAGAGAGATATAGGTATAAGGTCTCCCCGCATTTTGTTCGAGAAAGCACGGGAGGTTCGGACAAGGCTTGCTTAAGGTGGGCCAGAGCTTGCTCGCACTCCTCCGTCCATTCGAAATTGGCCTCATTTCTGAGGAGTTTAAAGAAGGGCAGGGCGTGTTGAGCAGACTTGGCCACGAAGCAGGAAAGTGAAGTGAGCATTCTGTTGAGGGATTGTATGGACTTTTTCGACCTGGGCGTGGGGTACTCCACGAATACTCAGCACTTGTCCGGACTCGCCTCTATTCCCCTTTCGGTGAGGTAGAATCCGAGGAACTTCCCCGCACGTACGCCGAAGGTGCATTTTTCTGGATTAAAGCGCATTTTGCACTTCCTGGCCTGGTCGAAGACCTTTTTCAAATGGGTCGTATGGTCGGATTTATTTTGGGATTTCACGATCATATCGTCTATGTAAACTTCGAGCATGTCTTCGATCTCTGATCGGAAGACCTTGTTCATCATGCGCTGGTATGTGGCCCTAACATTTTTCAGACCGAAGGGCATTACATTGTAGTAGTAGTTCCCCGAGGAGGTCATGAACGCGGTGTAACTCTTGTCCTTTTCGGCCATAGGGATTTGATTGTACTCCGAATAGGCGTCCATGAAGGACAAAAGTTTAAAACCTGCAGAGTTATCTACGAGCTTGGCTATGCTCGGTAAGGGATAAACATTTTTCGGGAAAGCCCGGTTGAGATTAGTATAGTCAATGCACATGCGCCATTTTCCACTATGCTTTTTAACAAGTACAATATTGAACAGCCAGGTTGTATACATGGCCTCCGAAATGAATTTTGCCTCTAAGAGGTCTTGCACAAGTTTTTCGGTAGCCTGTGCCTTTTTGTCGGATTGTTTCCGCCTGCGCTGTGAGACGACACAGGCAGCTGGGTCGATGGTCAAATGGTGGCATGCGGTCTCAGGGTCCAAGCCGGGCATATCTGCGGCGCTCTAAGCAAACAGATCATCATTGTTGTCCAGGCACTTCTTCAGCTGTTGCTTGACTTTGTCGGGCAGTCCCGCACCAATTTTCACCCCTTTGTTGGGGTTATTGCTGAAGGCGATGACTTCAAACTCCCCGTCTAGAACTGGTCGCATGAGGGCTGATGTGGAGGAACTGTTCGTCCCAACCGAAGCACCTTCACTACTATCTTCCTTGCCTTCCTCTGAAATTCGGCTGTCGAGGTCGATGGTGTGTACAGGGAGTGTCGGCTTCTTGTCCAATTGGCCGTCTTCGGATGGATGATCCTCCTCCCATGCCCGCTTAGCTGCTTTGGGTACTGCACCAATATGGTTTTGTCCCCGGGTCGCTGCTTCGAAACATCTGCGGGCAGCCTCTATGACCCCGTGCAATGTCGCAACGTGTCCCTTCTCCGTATAGTACTTCAATTTGAGGTAGACAATTGAAGGGACAACAACTAACTCTGCGAGGGTCGGTCTCCCCAAGATGCATTGGCATAATGACGGGTAATCGATCACCAGGAATTGGGTCTTGATTGACCTGGATGCCTCTTCTTCCCCGAATGTGACTGGGAGCTCCACGTACCCCCAAGGTCTGGCCGTGGTTCCATTATACCCCTGCAAATCGGATCCCACGTATGGTGAGAAGTTCTTCTAGTCCAGCTTGAGGTCCCAAAACAGGCCGGTGTACATTATGTCCACCGAACTACCCTGGTCGACCAGGATTCTTCTGACGTCGGTGCTTGCCAATCTTGCCCTGACGAACAAGGGGATGTGTGAGTCGGGAGAGCCTCCGGGCAGCTCTTCGCTGTAAAAGGTGATCGGCAGGGAGCGCCCCTTGATCTTTTCAAGAGTGGATAGCCAGTCAGGACTGCAATCAATAAGCTGCTTGAACTTTCGCTTGACGGATCCTACTGTCAGCTCATTGTACCCCCCGCATGAGATAACCATGGCTGCAGGGAATGTTTCCCAAGTGCTGAGCGCGAACATTTGGGACGGCTCCTCGAAATCATCTGGGATGGCAAAGTCCTCTGGTCGCGTGATGGACATATCGACCTGTGGGGGAGGACTAGACGGGGATGATTCTGCTTCCTTCTTTGAATCTGACGCCTCCCGTTTTAAAGATTCACCTTTCTTGACATATTGCTTCAGATGACCCTCCTTGATGAGGATCTCAATAGCATCTTTAAGGTGCACACAGTTCTCGGTCATGTGGTCGTGGCTGCGGTGGAAGCGGCAATATTTACTTTTATCCACGTTGCCTTTGGACGTCCTTGGTTTGGGGAACCTGACGTCTCCCTGCTTAAACTCCGTATTGATGCATTCGGAGAGAATGCACTCGCGAGGAGCGGTGAGTAGGGTGTACTCCGTGAATCGGCCAACATGCCCTTTACCTTCTCGGGGGCGATCGTCTCGTCGCCTCTCTTTCCCATGTCGGGACGTCTCCGACTCATCTTTTTTTGGTGCCCGGGTATTTTCGCGATCTCTCGCGTCCCGGGCATGGTATGTGACCTCCTTCTCTTCGTAATGTATGTACGATTCGGCTTTCCAGAGAAGTTCCATTAATGTTCGAGGCGTCTCGATTTCGACGGCCTTGCGAAACTCGCTCTTTGGTCTCAAGCCCTTCCACGACTTCTTTGTTAAACTATTCAATATATGCCCGCAAGGACTCGTCCTTGCCTTGTATGATAGCTTCCAAGGTGGCCTCCGACTTGGGATATCGTCGGGAAGCCATAAAATGTCGGGCAAACCGGCTCTTCAGATCTCTCCACGACGAGACTGACCCTCAGGGAAGGCGCTTGAACCAAGCCATAGCCCCCTTCCTGGGGGTGATTAGGAACAACCTGCATTTTATGGCCCCACTTACATTGTGGTAGTGGAGCATTGCTTCTATGTTCTCTATGTGCTCGCCGGGATCGGAGGTCCAGTCATAGGTCGCTAAAGCGAGGGGCTTTTCCAACTCGCGAGAAATTCTGGTGTCCATGATCTCCTGCGAGAGGGGGCCATGGACGTCGTCGTCACTGCTTGTGCTCGGGGAACAGGAGAAGGAAAGGCTACGAGCGCGGCTTCTGCTACGTCGTGGAGAATGCCTGCGCGAAGGCGCGATGCTCGTACTTTTCTGACGGCCTAGATTTCTTTGGCGCGGGGGAACCTCTTGACTTCCGTGGAGGAGACCGGCGTCTTCTTCGTGCAAGATTGGACGCGGGCTCTTCTGATCTTGATCATCTTCTCTCCGGGGAAAGGCTTCTGGATCTGTCACGCTTCCGTTTCTGAGGGGGAGACCGGGGACGTGGAGACGGGCTGCGAGGCTTCTCCGAGGACTGGCGCTCCTGGAGGACGTGCTCGAGAGCGTTGATTGTTTCACCTTGCTGGAAGATCAAGAGGTTTTATCTGTTGAGGGAGGCTATGAGAGCAGTTGTACTGGGGTCAGCGTTTTGCGGCACCGAAATAGGCTCGAAAACACGGTCAGTAGCCTGTGATCGAGGCTTCACGTCATCGGGAGTAGGGGAGGCGGTCTTCCCATCGCGATGATCTGTCTCTGGGAAAGCAACTCCTGAGAGGATGTGGTCGGTGTTATCGGGGATAACGGCGAGAGCAGATTCTTGACAAACAACATCATTCTTGGTGGAGGCCATGATGATCGAAAAAGGTTTGAAGAGAGATTTAGTCTTTGAAATGAAAAAGAGGGGATCTTGAATCAAAAGACGGGGAAGCTAGTTTCCCACAGACGGCGCCACTGATCGGAGGCGATCAGACTGGATTATCGTGGCCTTCGCGTAGGGCAGATGATGCTTGTAGGAGATTAGGGGGTGTACCTGCAAGGCACTCCGACGCTCAAGTAAGAAAAGGTCATAGGAAAGGGGCGAGTACAAAATGTGTTCTTAGGATGAATATTGGATACTTGACCCTCTCGAATGAGAGGGTTTTTATAGTGCCCCCAGCGCGTGGCCAACGGTCCCTTTTTTCGGGGCGAAATAACAGTTTCCCAAAGAATAGGTAACTGCCCAAAACTAGCCGTTATGTCGGGCAGACTGCCCAAACCTAGTCGTTATGTCGGGCAAAGGCGTAGTTCCGGACACATGCCCATGGCTGTCTGGGGATTGATGAAATCGTGCGTGACGGGCAGGTGTTCCGGGGAGGAGCGAATGTCTCTGAGGCTCATTCGCCCAAGATTGCTCGGTTGGAGGGCAGAAAGGTAAATTATGCCCTTTGTGGATTGGGCTTAGACAATTGGGCCGTTCTGGGAGCAGAAGTGGATTGGGCCGTGCCTAGCCACTGGTCCAGTCCAGAACAGGACGCGGTTACGGGCCTATGTCCATATTGTTTTCTAACAATGCACTTTGAGTGGCAAATTCTCTTTCTTCTTCTAACGCCTATGTCCAATCAATGAACGATACTAGTTTTATGCTATACTTTCAATAAGCTCTTTCACATATGTACCATACTCTGTTCTCAAAGTACCTCAAGATGAGGCATATAATAACATTCTTGTGGTTTCTCTAAATTTTTGCGTAAAATATTATACATGTACCAAATCATCAAGATTATGTGATGGATATATTTTTATCAGACGATTAAACTTTTCCTACAATTGTAGAGAGAATTCATTTCTCCTTGCTAGAAACCTATGTTGTTAGTCATTTTATCGACATATTTGCTTACTAAATAAAATATTTTCAAATTATGTTCTTCTAGCCATGTCCAAGTATTGATCACATCACTTGGTAAAGTTTATATCCAATATTTCGCTCTATCAGTAAATGTTAATGCAAAAAAATATGAGAAAAATGTCATGTAATATAAAGAGTCTTCCAATAATAATAGATCCAATCACATTATCTACAAGTAGTTTTCAAACACACAGTCTATAATTACTCACTCATTCGTAAATAAACAAAAAAGGATTAAGTAAAAGTAATTATTAAATAACAAAAGAGATTTATCATTACAATGAACATAACTAAAATAACCACATGGTTCATACAAATATAGGGAAAATTCATCTAAAGGGGTAGAGTATAAGGAAACTAAAAACTCATTCTAAGGAAATTTATGGAAAATGAGAAAAAAAAATCAAAATAACAATACAAATGAAAAGGGATAAATCTCTTGATGATTTTTTCTCTTTTCTTTGCTCCATGGTTTCAAAATATGTCTCTTGTACGATGAAATTCCAAACCCTTGCAACTAAATGCATTTGGGTATTTATAAAAAGTTTTGATATTTCACAAAAATGCGTCACATTATCTTATGTGTGCCTCATGTTTTTGTGATTAAGTTGGCGTCATTTTCAAATGATCGCAAAATGCAATGCTCTGCTCTGTCCTGTGTCACATATTTTCCAAGAAACTGTCAAAATTTTCAGCGTCGTGGAATTCACTAATTCGTTCATTTTCTTATTTTATTTTATTTATTATGTTTAAGTCTTCTCCATTCTTTGTCATTGCAACTTATTTAGTAAAAACACTACATAATTTGTTTGATTAGGATGATTTCGACAAAAACTTATCGTTTCCATAATTCTTTATAATATTTATTAAAACCTACAAAATTGTGAATGATTAAAAGTAAAAGCACTAAAAAAATAATATAAAATATACTAAAAAATATGTAATAACTAACAATCATCAGACTCCTTGTGTCCAATCCAGTTGTGACCCCCACGGGCCGAAGTTCAAAACTGAGTATCACATTTTCCTGTAATCTCATTGATCCTAGTGTGTATAGACGCCTCATTAGCATTAGAAGTGGTAAAATGGGCACAACCCATCATGCATGCCATTTTTTTCTGCACTTTTTAGCGGGACAAACCAAAGTTTTAAACCCGCACCCTCTAATATGTATTCCCCGCCCTGTTTTTTGTAAGCACGAGTATTAACATAATTTTTTGCAATTTTAAGTTTTAAAAGTGAAATCCTTGCGAGCCTGCACTGTCTCGTCTTCCTTTTTTATGGGATAAATCAAAGTTTATGCCCTTACTCTCAATTATGTTTGTCCCATTTTTTTGTGAATTTTTGTGGGACGTAGCTAAACGAGGCGGACATAGTCATTTGCCATCTCTAATAGACTTACTACTTTATCTCACTACTACTAGCCCGTGTTTTTGCAACAACTGAGCCAATACATGTCCTTACCTACTAACACTCGCATCAAGTTGTGATTCGTGTTTTATGTTACATAAAACAATCTTTATCCTAAGGATTGTTTTTCTAGCATATTTTAAGCTACAATTCAAGGTCTTAAGTAAATCTAATTGGGCCTTATGTATGTTTTTCACCATTTTTTTACGAGATTCACTTATTTCTTAGCATTCAATGAAACAAATTATCATTCTTAGATCTTTTTCTTTAAGCTGAATATAGAGCATCCACCTCTATTGTGTGTGTGAATTGTAGTCTTTCACATTCCTTCTACTTCTGCATGACCTTCACATACATTGTATTTCTCCAACCATCTTATATTGTGATAATCAATCAATTAGTGTTGATGGTGCCATAATCACCATGGAAACTCATGAAGATGAAACAGAATTTCAACTGAGAGAGAAAGATTGTAACAGAAAACAATTGAAGTATTGTAACTGTAAAATCTTCATTAGATTGGAAAAATAGATTACAAGAGAATTTATACAATGTCAATATCTTATCTCTAATGTGTGATAGCTAATCTAACTAACAAGCTGATGTGGCACTATGCTATTGGTTTACACTACTCTTACTAATTACAATATACAGTAGGATATTAACAGCCCCCCTCAAGTTGGACTTTGGATGCTACAAAGACCCAACTTGGATAGAGACCTCTGAAGAGTAGGAGAATGCAGAGGTTTAGTAAGCATATCAGCCAGCTGATCATGTGTAGATATAGGAAGCAAATGAATAAGTTTGGATTGTAATCTCTCACGAACCACATGACAATCCAGCTCTATATGTTTGCTTCTTTCATGAAATATGGGATTATGAGCCAAATAAATGGTTGATTTGCTATTACAGAAAATAGAAGCAGGTTGAGAAAATTCAACCAAAAGATCACGAAATATGTACTGCAGCCATTGAACCTCACAAGTAATAGCAGCCAATGCTCTATATTCAGCTTCTGTTGAAGATCTTGATGCAGTATGTTGTTTCTTTGACTTCCAGCATAACAATGAATTGCCTAACATCACACAATATCCAGTGATAGATTTCCTAGTATCAGGGCATCGAGCCCAATCTGAATCAGCAAAACCTAGGAGTTTCAAATCACTAGATGCAGAAAATAGGATGCCAGTAGCAGGTACAGACTTGAGATACCTCAAAACCCGAGTGGCATCCTGAAAATGTGGGAGACGAGGTTGTGCCATGAATTGACTCAAATGTTGGACAACATAGGATATATCAGGCCTTGAATTAGTAAGATAAATGAGTCTTCCAATCAATCTTCTATAGGATGAAGCATCTTCCAAGAGAGCACCTTCATTAGCAGATAACTTGGTGTTGGGATCAATAGGAATTGAGGAAGGCTTGGCAGCAAGAACACCAGAATCTTGTAAAAGCTCAAGAGTGTATTTTCTTTGGTTTAAGAAAATACCCTTTGTGGATCTAGCAATCTCAAACCCCAAGAAATACCTGAGCTTACCAAGATCTTTAATCTTAAACTGCTGATTTGACAAGTCCTTGACATGTTGTATTTCAACTAGAGAATTTCCTGCTAGCACAACATCATCCACATACACTAGGAGGGCAGTGAAATGAGGAGCTTCATGCTTAACATAAAGTGAATAATCTGCCTGAGACTGATGATATCCAAGAGAAATCAAAAAGGTAGAAAGTTTTGAATACCACTGCCTACTAGCTTGTTTTAGGCCATATAAGGATTTTTGCAACTTACACACTTTAGATGAATCATAACCAGATAGGCCAGGAGGAAGACTCATGTAGACTTCTTCATTTAAATCCCCATGAAGAAAGGCATTATTGACATCTAATTGTTCTAGATGCCAGCCTTTAATAGCTGCAAGGGAAAGCAAGACTCTAACAGTGGTAAGTTTGGCAACAGGGGAGAAGGTGTCAAAATAATCAATACCTTCCATTTGAGTATAACCTTTGGCAACTAATCTGACCTTGTACCTTTCAATAGATCCATCAGCCTTGTGTTTCACTTTATAAACCCAACGACATCCAATAGGTATCTTACCACTAGGTAGATCCACCACAGTCCATGTTTGATTCTCTCCAAGAGCTTTAAGATCCACATCCATGGCATTAATCCAACAGTCATGTTTAATGGCTTGTTTGTATGTGGTTGGTTCAGATATGGAAGAAATTGCACAACAGAAATTTTTGTAATAAGGAGAACACTTGTCATATGAAAGGACAGAAGATAAGGGATACATGATAGTAGATGTAGAAGAATGAGAAGTAGAGGGAGTGTTATTGGCATGATAACAATGATAATCAGCTAAGTAACTTGGAGGATTTGAAACTCGAGTGGAGTGTCTAAGAGGAGGGGGGAATGAGTATTTGAAGCATCATTGTTATGATCAGCACTATTTGAATATGTATTAGGTTGAGTGTTACTGTCATTATCAGAAGAATTCAAGGAGTTTGGTGGCTCCATGGAACAATTAATGTTTGTTGGACTGGGGTTGGAGGATGTACTTTGAGATGACTGAAGAAAAGGGGATTGTGATTGCTGTCTACAAGTAGCAGGTGTACTTAAAGACATATTTTGTGGGTTATCAGGTCTGAATTGTGTAGACTGTTGTGAAGTAGGGCTAGACTGATGGGAAGTAGGGCTAGACTGCTGCGGAGATAAAGGAGAGAAGCAGGTATTATCATCAGGTAAGGTAGATATGTCAGTAGAGGTCTGAGACTGATGAGATATACCATGATCATCATAAGAAATAGGGCAAAGGTTGGGTTGAACATGATTATGTGTAGAAGGATGTTGAAAGGAAGATTTATCACTACTAAAAGGATAAACATTTTCATAGAAAACAGCATGTCTGGATACAAAAACTGTATGATTTTGGATGTCATATAGGACATAACCTTTTGTACCATCTTTGAAACCCAAGAAAACAACTTTTCTAGCTCTTTGGCAAAATTTTGTTTTGTTTGGGAGATTGGACACAGCATAGCTCAAACAGCCAAACACTTTCAGATGAATTAAAGAAGGAGGTTGGTGGTACCACATTTCATGAGGGCTTTTAAGTTTCAACAAAGGAGTGGGAAGCCTATTGATGAGGTGTACAACATGAGCAATACAAAAATTCCACATATTAAGGGGAATATGTGAATGAAACTAGAGGGACCTAGCAACATTTAAAATATGCTGATGCTTCCTTTCAACCACCCCATTTTGTTGGGGTGTGTATGCACAAGATTTTTGGTGAATAACACCTTTGGCTAAGAAAAAGTCAGATAGAGGGAGAAATTCAGTCCCATTATCTGATCTGAAAAACTTTAAGGAAGAGTTAAATTGATTTTCAATATAGGCTGTGAATTGAATGATGCTTTGTTTGGTTTGGTCTTTAGATTTTAAAAAAATAACCCAAGTATATCTACTATAATCATCTACAAGAGTTAGGAAATATTTGTGTCCTAAAGTTGAAATAGTTGAAAATGGTCCCCATATATCAGCATGTAAAAGTTCAAAAGGGAAAGTAGATTGGGTAGTACTATGAGGAAAAGATAACTTCTTTTGTTTACTAAAATGACATGGATCACATGGAAACATTTGATTATTGTATTTCGAAGAAATAAAGGGAAAAGTCTTGGATACATGTTGTAGCCCTATAGAAGATACATGCCCTAATCTCAAATGCCAAAGAAAGGAATTATCTTGTACAGATGTATTACAAACATGTTTATTTTGAGAAGAATCAAGAACATATAAACCTCTGTGAAGCTTAGCTGTACCAATCATTTCCTTGGAATGATTCTGCAGAATATTGCAAGAATTATCAGTGAAATGAACTACACAGTCATTACTTTTCACAAGTTTGGCTATTGAAATTAAATTGACATGGAAACTTGGAATATATAGGACATTATGAAGAACTAAGGCTGAAGAGAGATGAATGCTGCCAGAAATAGAAGCAGTCACATGAGAACCATTAGGTAGACTAACATGAATAGGAACAATGTTTATGTGTGAAGTGAAACAAGACAAATCACATGAAATATGATTAGTGGCCCCTGCATCAAGGATCCATAAGTGAGGGTTCTTACCATTTTCATGTTGAGAATGTGAATTCAATGCAAAGGGTGAGGTGGTAATAGAATTGGCCTTAGGAGTGGACTTGGACTGTTGAAGTAATTCCAGGATGCTTTGATATTGCTATTGAGTGAAGCCAACCATAGACCGAGTTGAATTTTGTTGTGATGATACCTGACCTGTTTCAACAGAAGCAGCAGACTGAGAGCTTGTAATGGAATTATTGGATTTACCTTTACCTTTAAATCCAGGTGGATATCCATGCTTAATGAAACAAGTTTCAATTGTGTGATTACTCCTCCCACAATGAGTGCACACTCTGTTTTGCCCTTTGGCCGCACCATAACCACCAGTTTTGCCTCTGGCTTGATTACTACCAGTTTTGCCCTGATTGTTGCCACAAGAAGAATTCAAATGCATAACTGTAGAATCCTCAGATGCAGTGCTATTCGAGATGGTGCTTTTAGAACTATTTATCTCTCTTTCTTGTTGAATCACAAGAGCAAATGACTTATCTATATCAGGTAAAGGTTGCATCATCATAATTTGAGTCTTGGATTGAGCAAACTTCTCATTCAAGCCCTTAAGAAAACGTATTACGTAATCTTGTTCTCAATATTTCTTAATAGATGCAAGAGCACCACAAGAACACTGGATAGCACAAGAACAAGAAGCAATAGGTCTATATGTCTCTAACTCATCCCACATAACTTTCATCTGAGTAAAATAGCTAGAAACATCGAGAGTACCTTGACGAAACTTATACAAATCCTCTTGTATATCAGAAATGCGGAATATGTCACCTTGTGAAAATCGAATCTTCAGATTTCTCCACACTTCAACGGCACTTTCAATCCATAAAATCGACTTAGCAATTGACTCAGAAATAGAACGATGAATTCATGAGAGAACCATAGTATTGCAACAGATCCAAGGAGCATAAAGAATATCTGATACCGACAGTTTTGGGAGGGTTCCGTCGATGAACTTTTCTTTATTCTTCGAAATCAATGCAATGTGCATTGACCTAGCCCATGTGTGATAATTCTTTTCATCCAGAAGAGGAGTAACAAGAACTAGAGAGGGATTTTCATTCGGATGCAAGTAGTATGGGTTTGAAGAATTCGTGGAAAAATCTGATAAGCTCTGGTATGCCATTAATGGGGAAAGAGAAAACAAGAAATTCGATTGCAACAGAAAAGGGAACGAAGGTTGAAGATTGAGAAAGGAAACGAATTGCAAACAAGAAAAATTTGCAGAACTCAATCGAAACAGATCAAGAATGCAATCGAAAAGGAAACGAAAGATGAAAACCAATGGCTACCAGAGCTTTAGAAGCTCTGATACCATGTTGATGGTGCCATAATCACCATGGAAACTCATGAAGATGAAACAAAATTTCAACTGAGAGAGAAAGATTGTAACAGAAAACAGTTGAAGTATTGTAACTGTAAAATCTTCATTAGATTGGAAAAATAGATTACAAGAGAATTTATACAATGTCAATATCTTATCTCTAATGTGTGATAGCTAATCTAACTAACAAGCTGATGTGGCACTATGCTATTGGTTTACACTACTCTTACTAATTACAATTATATAGTAGGATATTAACAATTAGCCACATCACAACCAATGTTATGTTCTATTAAACAACGAATCATACCAAATTGATTGTCACATAGTTAGGTAGAAACTTTAAGCCAAACTTTTTATTCCTAGTTTAGTCCAGATAGATGACATTCACTACAAAAAAAGTAGGATATTGTGGCGGTTAAAAATGTAAAATTGTGGCGGTTTTAACCGTCGTAATTGACAAATTTGGCGGTTTCCTCAAACGCCATATATTTTGATGCCGCTAAGAGAAAAATGGCGGTTTAAAAGAAACCGACACATAAATGCCGTAATTTATAATGGTGGTATTTGTTCTTAAATAACGGCGGTTTAAACCTTCATAGTGTTCACTCTTTCCAAAAACAATTATGGGAAATTTTGGCAGTTCCAACCGCCATAATTTCCATTATTTAAAAAAAAATCAAAATAATGGCCATTAGGAGTGAGCATCTTCATATTTTTTATCATTAATAAAAAAATTACTTTAATTTTTGTACTCAATTAAAGCTATTGACATACATTACACAATATAATCCTTTAATCCAAAAAACTACATTTAGACATTGACCAAAACACTAGATTAAATTTTTATTGGTCACCATATCATGTTGGTCAATTAGGTGAAGCTTTATTTTTATTGTATCTTTCTAAGTGAGTTTAAGTAAAAAGATATAGTAGAAAACTAATTAGGACTCTACATTCATGTGTTACACAAGTGCAATTGTTTATTTATAAAAAGTATTTATCCTAGTGCTTGAATTTCTATAGCCTTCAATACACCCTCCTACAAACCATGTGGCAAAGCTTTCCAGCATAGTGTATGAACTTAAAAGTTAATTCTTTAATAGTGTGTTCAATTCTTGTAATTTCAAACATATAGTTTGTGTGACATATCTTTTTTCAAATGGTATTTTTGAGGAAGAATTTTCCTAACATAGAACTCTAGTATCCTGATGCTTTGATTAAAAAATCAATTGCTTCCCTCTTGTTATTTGATATTCCAAAAATTCATAATCAATGATTACTTATTGTTCAATTTGTGAATCGTTTAATAGGATACGACTTCATCTTGCACTGTGCACGTTTGGAATAACAGTGAGTTTATCGATCACAGTGATAACTCGAGTGATTTTAGAAAAAAATATGTTTAGTAATTTCAACAAAATTATAGTGTCACTAATTTCATCTTTCCAAACATGCATTTAAATATTTAAAAAAGGTTATATATTTGCACAAAACCTAAAGACACAAACCTGTATCCAGAGTTTGAATGGTCTTTCGGGATCATCGGTGAATCAACCTCAGATAGTGTCAGCATCACCATAAATTGAACACAAGATAACACCTCAAACCACACATTTTCTATACTACTATTCTGCAAAGAAAAGACATTAACATGTTTGAAAAAAAAATCCAAAACCAATGCCGAAAAAATAAAAAATTAAGAATGATATTACAAGTAACCATACTTGTCTTCCATCTTCCAAGTTTTTCCACTTAAATTTTATTAGCCCTTCAAGACCATACTCTGCATCATATAAAGGTTATAACTCATTTTAAAAATAAACAGAACATAGAGAGAATAAATTATTTATATTATTTGAGAATTTATGAACCTTTATTAGTAAGTCCAATAAGATGAGACAAGTATTCATTTAAAGTTCGGTTTAAAAGACTGCCACAATTTACCGTAAATAATGGCGGTTTAATAAAACGCCATAAAAACTGTCTAATTTACGCGATTTTTTGTAATGATAAATCATTGGTTAACAGTGCCACATGTACACCCAATCACCAGAAATCTTCTATATGGTGTGTTACATTAGTTTATGTTTACATACGTTAAAAAAGACAAAATGTGAATAAAAAACATTATGAAAATTATTATTTTTAAAAAAATGAAGACTAAAAATGAATTCTGATATATTTAGAGGTCCTCTAGCATAATTAAGCATTTTTTTTTTATTATTTCACATCCCAAACACCCTTAATATTCCAACAATTATTAAAATAATATATAGTATATTCTAACAATTACTTTGTTAAGTTGGTTATAAAATATTTCTATTTTATTCTACTCTAATTACTCACGGTTTAAATTAAATTGAACGATCAACATTCAAACATCTGAATGGCTGGACCACCATAGCTTATATTAATACATATATCAACATTGTTAATAAATACGCTTAGGATTGTTTAATGATTGTTTATATATTTTTGATCGTACCTGGATCAGACAGTTACAGGTGGCCAACGACGTCCGTTGAGCTCCGGCTCCGGTGAGGTTGAAGTACGGCGGGGGGGGGGGGGGGGGGGGGGGGGGGGGGGTGGGGGTGGGGGGGGGGGGGGGTGCACCTGCAAGGTACTCCGACGCTCAAGTTAGGGAGTGCACAGAGTAACAGCAAATACAAAGAGTGAAAAAAGTGACTTAACCTGACCCTCTCAAGTGAGAGAGTATTTATAGAGAGCCCCCAGCGCGGGGCCAACGGTTACTTGCGTTGGGCTGGATTGTCAGGCCCAATCCAAGTAACTGCCAGGGCTTACGTGGCGTAGTGAAGACCAGCACGTGGTCTTCGCCCTAGGGTAACGTTCTTAGATTTCCGGGATCAGGGCAGACCGAATCCTGCGGAAGCGGGAGGTTACTTGGAACGTGTCCATGTGGTACGGACCGTTAGACACTCCTCGCGGGGGAGGAGTCTTCTGTGTCGAGGACCACAAGCCGTACGACGGGCATGGCCTTGCGGGAGGGACCATGTCTGCCGAGGAGTGGTATGTGGCATTCTCGCGGGGGAGAAGCTGGTATGTCGAGGAGGTACCTCTCCGCCGGGGTGCGAGGTCCTCCTGTCCTGGTGACCTAGATGCCCGACACTGCAAAGTGCTTGGGGGGAACGTTGGTCTGCTTGCAGCAGTCAAGGGCCCCGCGGAGGGGGTCTTAGTGGGCCTCCCCATGCTATATGGGTTGGGCCTGCTCGACTGTTGGGCAGCCTCGGCCCAGCCCAGAACAAGAGCCCCCTAAGTCGTTGCTCTGAGGTGGCAGAGTGATGACTTAAGGGTTATTATATGTCGAGGATACGCTAAGAGAGGAACCGAGGAGGTCGATATCCTATGCGGAATTCATTCGGCCGGATGAGTGTCGGCGTCGGACAGATGTGTCCGGTCGTATGGTCGGGGAGATGAAGGGCTTCGGATTCAAAGCGATGGGGAAACCCGAAACGACACGCGTGGGGGGACGGGTGATTGCATGCGTGCCACGTGTTGCCTGCCATCATTACCTAGGGGGCTAGGGCGGCTGGCTAGGGTAGCGCACTCGAGTGCCCTACGCCCCTCGGGTCTCGCGAGAATCGCTTATAAAAGCCGCTCCCCTCGCTCATTCTTCACTTTTCCGCTTCTCTCTCAAGAAACTTTCTCCCTCTCTCTCTAACCTCTTCCGTCGTAGCTCGCCGTCGTCATTCGCCGGGCACTCTCTGCCGGACGCATTTCCTCCGCTAGGACCGCCGTTCGCCGCCGTACCAGAGCCGGAAACCTCCGCGCCGGAACCCTACACCGCCGCTTACCAGGTATTTGCTTCAAACCGGACCTTTATTTCGCGTTTTTCTTCGATTTTAACTAGTGTAGGATGTTTCCTTGGCTAATTAATGACATTCCCATGAGAAACGAAGGGATTCCCGGCGATTACGGCGGGAATCTTTAGTTGTGGAGAGGGAGAGTGCGAAGATTCTTGCTCGCTATTGATGAATACCTCGGGGACCAGGGACGAACACGTCGGGGATCCGTTGAATGTCTCGGGGTCCTTGATAATCAGTGTATTTGTTAGTGCCGCGGGGACACGGGGCAGAACCTTCCGGGGAGACGATGAGTTCCCCGGTGGGTAAGTTGATCCTTGGTCGATCTAGTCGGGGAATTGAGAAAGCCTTGCCCCTTCTTCGCCCGTTCGCTTGAACAGCGGTGGAGGGGTGAATTTGATACGACCAATCGAATTTACCGTTTCCTTCTGCTTTTCAGGTAAATGGATGATTTGGCTGCATAGGTGGCCGCAGGATATTTCGAGGACAACGACGACGACCAGCCTGACTCCCCCATGGCTCACATGGCCTTTGCGCAGGAGAGGCCGCTTGAGGACTGGGTCTGTAGTGAAGCCCTTGAGATGTCGTCCATCTTCGTGTACCCAGATGTGGTCGATGCTTTTTGCACCGTTGAGCACAGACTAATCGGAAGTGGTCAATCCTGGAAGGTGTTTCGTCCCGAGGAGCATCACCGGATATGTTCCCCTTACCGGGGAATGCAGGTCCCCTTGTACGAGTTTATGTTCGAGAAGGCGGGGTGGAGGCTGCCTTTCACGGATTTTCAGGAGGGGATCTTTGACTGGTTGAAGTTGGCCCCTTCGCAGATTCATCTGAACTCGCTGGCCTTCATCCGGGCTTTCGAGCTCGTATGCAAATATTTGGAGATCGTGCCGACCGTTCGCCTTTTCTTCCGCATATTCCACCTCCAACGGTCGTGGGTAGGAGGTCGACACGGCTGGGTGTCCTTCAAGCAGAGCAAGGCGTTGTTCCACACTTACTTGGATTCCATCCGGGATTTCAAGTTCCGCTATTTCTATGTGAAGCCGGTCACCCTCGAGGCGATATATTCATTGTACCGGAAAGTCACCCGCGAGGTCGACGGCCGTTCCGAGGAGGTGCTGGTGCCGAAGTTTCCTCTGTACTGGACGGAGGAACACTTTAAGAAAGGAGTTGACAAGTATAAAACGAAACCTGTTCAGATGGAGGCCTACGAGCTGGAAGCCTACGATAAAATCGTAGCTTTCGTCGACAGCCTATAATAGGTGCAGATGGGCAGGTGAAGAAAGAACGTCGCCTGATAAACACCCGCGTTCTGCTCGAGACCTTCTCCGACGAGGAGGCCATCGAATTGTTAGGTGGTGAAACGCCCTGGTTTTATTTCTTCCTCGTATCTGTGTTTCTCGCTTTACTAACGCTTTCTTTTGCAGGAACAATGGCCGGAGCCGAAGAGAGGTTGAAGAAACTGAAAGCGAAGAGGGCCCGGGAAGCGCAGGCCCGGGGAGAAGCGTCGCGCTCCAAAGATCAGGAAGTTGCCCCCTCTGGGGCCCCGCGCGAGGGTGTTTCCACGGCCGCTGCCCCCGAAGGATCCACTCTGTCCCAGCCTGCTGCCTCTGTATCGGGGACCGCGGGTGACCGCACAACTCCTGCGGGAAGCCAATCCCCGGCTACCCAAGGGGCCCCGAAGAGGCAGCGCGTTGCGGAGGTCATCGACCTGGGTGGTGAAGATAGTCCCCCGGTTCCTTCCAGCTTTGACCTTCCCCCCTGTCATCAAAAACCTCACTTCTTCTCCGAGGTTACTTATCCTCGCTCCCTTCCCTCCGAGATCCAAACCGTGCTGGGGACCGCACCTGAAGTGAGGAGGAAGATGCTTTTTGAGGACCTGTCGGCCGTCATGCGTATCTGCTCGACTGCCCTCATTCTAAATGACGAGACCCGCCCTGCTGCTGAACTGGCCCGCCTGCAGGAGGCACTGGATACCTTGGGCGCTGAGATGCTCGACATGCGCAAGGAGCTAAAAGAGTGCCGAGATCTGAACAAAGAGCAAGGCAAGCAGCAGCAATTGGTCGAGGCCAAGCTTAAGGAAGCCGAGGAGACAAAGAAGAGCCACCTTGCCCGAATCGCTGAGCTGGAGTTGGAGGAGAAGCGGCTTAAGGTAAGAATTGCCGAGCTGGAAGATGCGGTGCGGCCAGCCGAAGGGGAGACTGAGGAGGACAAACTCCTGACCACTCGTGCGGCGTTCGTGGCGCAGCTCCGGAAGCTTGAGCAGGACCTCCGAGTGTCCGAGGATGATTCTATCAAAACCGCAGGTATAGGTTTCCGCAGTGCCGTGGCGCAGCTTCGGGTTCTCAACCCCGACCTTGTCATCGAAGGGATCGACCCCGACGCTGAGGTGGTGGATGGCCAGATCGTGTATCCTCTGCGGGAGAACGACATTCATGCGCACGAGGAGCCCGACGGGGCCGCAGCTGAGTAGGTTTTTATCTTTGTTTTGGTCGGCCTGCGAGCCGTTTTGTTTCGCCCGGCTTGTGGGCTTAGCTGATGTACTTTTTGCACAATGGTTATTTTCGCCCGGCTTGTGGGCTCATATTTGTAACTTTTTAATATCTCTGTTAATTTTCCTTGTGTGTGATGTGGTGTTTGTTATACTTTATTGTTTTACACTTTATTTTTGCCCAAGTAATAAGGCTTTGGGATTTGCTCGACCTTGATCGTCCCTGACCGCGTGGAGAGCTGGTCGGGCGGCCGGAGGAGTACTCCGACCTTCAACGAGGCTAAGAGCTCGGTCGAGGTCCTAGTCTCGTGGCATGAACTTCCCATCGCGAGCTGGGTGTTATACCCGGTTGGCACGACGACGGTGGGCCTCGATCAAGGTATCCCCGCCGGATCAAATGTCCTCGCGCACACACAACGCGGTCTCTGATCATCGTGTTCTTATAGGGGTGTCGCGCTTGTACCCCAGCGCGTCCCCGTATCGCGGTGCTTGTCATCCGCGGGCAGTGTTTAACTGTAATATTGTTTTAGCTTTTCAGCGTTCCATGGTCGAGCAAGTTCTTCCCCGTGCAGATTTTCGAGGAAATAGGCTCCTGTCCCCGTCTTCGCGCGGACGCGGTACGGGCCCTCCCAGTTCGCGGCGAGTTTGCCTTCTCGCGAGTCTTTCTGGTTCCTTCGTAGGACGAGGGTGCCCACCTGAAAATCACGTTTAATGACACTGTCATTATAACGCAGTGTTATTTTTTGTTTAAGTGACGCCTCTCGGAGAGAAGCGCCCGAGCGTGTTTCCTCCACGAAGTCGAGTTCTTCCCTCAAGGCTTCGTTGTTCGTGTTCCCGTCGAGGGGGGCTTCCGTCCTCCTCGAGGGTTCTCTGATCTCCACGGGGATCACTGCCTCCGTTCCATAAGTAAAACGGAAGGGGGTCTCCCCGGTCGTGGAGTGTGGGGTTGTTCGGTAGGCCCAGAGAATGCTGTGTAGCTCTTCGACCCACCGTTGTTTGGCGTCGCCCAGTCTCTGTCTTAATCCTCGAAGGATCACTCTGTTAGCGGCCTCAGCCTGCCCGTTCGTTTGAGGGTGCTCAACCGACGTGAAGTGCTGCTTCGTGCCTAGTTTTGCGACGAAGTCTTGGAAGTTCCTGTCGGTGAACTGGGTTCCGTTGTCTGTGACGATGGCTTGAGGCACTCCGAACCGGGCGAGGATATTTCTTTTGTAGAAACGAAGTATGTTGAAAGCGGTGATTTTGGCCAATGCTTCTGCTTCAATCCACTTTATGAAGTAATCTACCCCGACGATGAGGTATTTGTTCTGATACGACCCCTGGACGAAAGGCTCGAGGATATCCATCCCCCACCATGCGAACGGCCACGGGGAGGATAGCGTCGTGAGTTCGCTAGGGGGAGCGAGGTGCATGTCCCCGTGCCGCTGGCATTTATCGCACTTCTTGACGTGCTCCTTGGCGTCTTGTTGCATGGTCGACCAGTAATATCCTGCCTGGAGTGCTTTCCGAGCTAGCGATCGTCCGCCTAGGTGCTGCGCATTGATTCCCTCGTGGATCTCCTGGAGTATGTCGGGGACCTTGGTGTCTTCGATACATCTGAGGAGGGGAATAGATAATCCTCGCCGGTATAGCTTATCCTCGACTATAGTGTACGAGCATGCCCGTCTCTTGACCATTCTAGCTTCTTTGGGGTCTTCGGGCAGTTTGCCCGTCGTGAGGTATTCGTATACCGGTGTCATCCAGCAGCCGCTGTCCCCGATGGCGT
This sequence comes from Lathyrus tuberosus, assembly GCA_022829125.1. Lineage (NCBI taxonomy): Eukaryota > Viridiplantae > Streptophyta > Magnoliopsida > Fabales > Fabaceae > Lathyrus > Lathyrus tuberosus. The sequence continues at coordinate 3,129,055 of JALAZF010000446.1, forward strand.
TGATATTCGAAACCATACCAGGTTTATCGACGCTCGGGTGGGAAAGGACCTCTTGTATGACGGACTTGTTTCCGCCTTTCTTTTTCGTGCTTGCTAATTTTGACAGGACGTCTGCCCGGGCATTATGCTCCCGGGGAATGTGAGTCACTTCTGCCGAGGTGAACTTCTTCATCTTCTCTTTTACCAAGGCCAAGTATTCTATGAGACTGTCGTTCTTGGCCTGGTACTCTCCTCGGACTTGCGAGGCTACGAGCTGGAAATCGGTGAATAGCTTGACCTCCTTGGCGCCAATGTCCTCAGCCAGCCTGAGTCCCGCAAGGAAGGCCTCGTATTCGGCTTGGTTATTCGAAGTCGGGAAAGCCAGTTCGAGGGACACCTCGATGAGGATGCCCTCCTCGTTTTCGAGTATGATTCCCGCTCCGCTTCCTTTCGGGCTGGATGCTCCGTCGACATATATTGTCCATTTCTGCGACCCGTTGGCTGAGGGTTCTGGGACGGTCATCTCTGCTACGAAGTCGGCCAGCACTTGTGCCTTCAAGGCTTTCCTCCCTTCGTATTGGATGTCGAATTCGGCTAGCTCGAGCGACCACCTGAGCATCCTCCCCGCCATATCTGGTCGTCCGAGGAGTTGCCTGATCGGCTGGTTGGTCCTCACGACGACGGTATGGGCAAGGAAGTAGTGGCGGAGTCTTCTGGCCGCGGTGATGAGGCCCAGTGTGACTTTCTCGATCTGTTGATACCTGAGCTCGGGGCCTTGGAGGGCTTTGCTCGTGAAGTAAACTGGCTTCTGTCCGTCTGGTGTTTCCCGAATGAGGACGGCGCTGACCGCTTCGCTCGTGATCGCAAGATACAAGAAGAGTGTTTCCCCGTCCTCGGGTCGCGAGAGGACCGGGGGTTGCGATAGGACTTGCTTTAAATGTGCGAGCGCTTGTTCGCATTCCTCGCTCCACTCAAATGCTGCTTTTTGCCGGAGGAGTTTGAAAAAGGGGAGTGCGTACTGTGCGGATTTGGCGACGAAACGGGAAAGGGCGGTGAGCATTCCGTTCAATGATTGTATTGACTTCTTCGAGCTCGGAGTAGGGAGCTCGGAAAAGGCTCTGCACTTGTCGGGGTTTGCCTCGATTCCTCGTTCCGTGAGGTAAAATCCGAGGAACTTTCCTGCCCGGACACCGAAGGTGCATTTGTCGGGATTAAACCTCATACGGCATCTTCTCGCCGTATCGAACACCTTCTTGAGGTGCGCGGCGTGGTTGACTTCTTCTGCGGACTTGACGATCATGTCGTTCATGTAGACTTCGAGCATGTCTCCTATTTCAGTTCGAAAGACCTTGTTCATCATCCGCTGGTAGGTCGCACCGGCATTCTTCAGACCGAAAGGCATTACATTGTAGTAGTAATTGCCCGACGCGGTCATGAAGGCCGTGTGTTGCTTGTCGACCTTGTCCATGGGAATTTGGTTGTATCCTGAATAGGCGTCCATGAAAGACAGTAGTTTGTAACCTGCAGAATTGTCGACCAGTTGGTCGATGTTAGGCAAGGGGTAACAGTCTTTCGGGCAAGCCCGGTTAAGATCAGTATAATCAACGCACATTCTCCATTTTCCATTATTTTTCTTAACAAGTACAACGTTGGACAGCCATGTCGTGTATTTGGCTTCCGAAATAAAATTTGCCTCTAGGAGGTCTTTTACAGCTTTCTCAGCAGCCTCCGCTTTCTCGGGAGACTGCTTGCGCCTACGCTGTGCTACGGCCCTAGCGGCCAGATCTACTGCGAGCTGATGGCAAGCCACCTCGGGGTCGAGGCCAGGCATCTCGGATGCGCTCCACGCGAAGAGGTCAGCGTTCTCCCTCAGACATGCTTTAAGCTGCTCTTTGGCTAGGTCGGGGATCCTGGTGCCGATCTTCACGTTGCGATCTGGACTGCTTCCGACGGCCACAAGCTCGAACTCTCCATCTGGGATGGGCGTATTGGGTGGAGAGGTTGCCCGTTGTTTTCCGCCCGGTGGTCATGGTCTTCGACTCTGTCTTCATTGGGCTCGCCGGAGAACCTGCTGTCGAGGTCGACCGCGTTGACGCGCAGGAGAGGTATCTGTCCGGCGTCCTGGGGTGGTTTGGCCACGGCCTTAGGTTTGGGACCAATGGAACTTAGGCCCTTGACGGCGGCATCGAAGCATCTCCTAGCCGCGTCGATGTCCCCGTGCATCGTCACTACCCGTCCTCTCCTCGTGTAGTACTTCATTTTGAGATGGACCATTGACGGGACCGCCGTGAGTTCAGCAAGGGTGGTCCTTCCGAGGATGCAGTTGTAGAGGGATGGGCATTCCACCACCAGGAAACGGATCTTCGCCTGTCGGGCCGTGTCTTCGGCCCCAAACATAACCATCAGCTCCACGTAACCCCATGGTCTGGTGGTGGATCCATTGAACCCCTGTAGGTCTGACCCGACGTATGGGGTCAAATGCCTCTCGTCCAGCTGAAGGGTCCCAAACAGATGAGAATACATGATGTCGACCGAGCTCCCCTGGTCGACTAGGATTCTTCGGACGTCAAAGTTCGCCATTTGGGCCCTGACCAGGAGGGGAATAGTGGCATTTGGTGCTCCCCCGGGGAGTTCTTCGAGGTAGAAGGTGATGGGATTGGAGTTTCCGCGCACTTTCTCGAGGGTGGTCGCCTTTGACGATGTCGCGGATTCCAGTTCGTCAAACTTTCGTTTGATCGACCCAACCGATATTTTCCCGGGGTCTCCTCCGGAGATAACCATTGCTTTGGGGAAGCCTTCCCAGGTACTACGGGCCGTGACGGGGCCTTCGTCGGGGAAGGTCGCCCACATGTTGCGGATTGCCTCTTCGCCCTCGATGATTGGGGGGACGAAGAAGTCCTCGGGCCGAGTGACCCTGAGGGCGACCTGAAGCTGGCTGTCGGCAGGAGGAGGTGTTGTCTCCTCGACGTTCTGCGATTCCTTTGAGCTGGTACGAGGAGGATCATTCTGCTGGGCATATTTCTTCAAGTGCCCTTCTTTGATGAGAATCTCAATGGCATCCTTGAGGTGGATGCAATCCTCGGTGACATGCCCGTGGCTTCTGTGGAACCTGCAGTACTTAGATTTGTCAACGTTTGGTTTGGGAGCCGCGGGCTTCGGGAAGCGAACTCCTCCTTTCACAAACTCGGAATTCTGGCAGTCTGAGAGGATCCGAGACCGGGAAGTGTTGAGCGGCGTGTACTCCGTGAATCGGCCAGCTGGCCCGCGCTGTTCCCGGGGATCTCGATTGCGATTTTCCTTCCTCTTTTCTCCTCCTCGCCGGGGAGAAGCGTCATCGTCTTTGTGGCCGCGGGGGCCTTCTCTGCGTCTTGTCTCAAGAGCGATCTGGGCTGCTTCCGTCTCTTCGAGCTCGATGTACTTCTGGGCTCGAGCGAGAAGGTCTTCGAGACGCCTGGGTCTTCGGAGGCCAATGGATTTGGCAAAGTCCGACCCGGCGCGTAGTCCGTGAATAATTAAGTATTTCTTCATGTCGTCGGTCGTGTGGACCTCGACGGCTTCCTTGTTAAACCTTTCGATGTAATTTCGGAGGGATTCGTTCCTCCATTGGAAGATTTTCTCTAGGGCAGCCTCTGTCTTGGGGTGTCGACGAGATGCGGTGAAGTGTTTGGTGAAGCGTTGTTTCAGCTGCTTCCACGACGTGATCGAACCAGGTTCCAGGCCCTTGTACCACGTCATGGCTCCCTTCCGTAAGGTAGTGGGGAACAGCCGGCACCTGATGGCTCCCCTGACGTTTCGAAAGTCGAGCATTGCTTCGAAATTCTCCACGTGATCGTCGGGGTCGGTCAGCCCGTCATAGGTCCCCAAGTGTGGAGGTTTCTCCATGCCTGGAGGGATTGGGGCGTCCATGATTTCCCACGACAAGGGGGTCCTTTGGTCCTCGTCGTCGCTATCAGCCGGGGATCTCGAAGGTGATCGATGGTGCCGTGGAGGAGAGTTCCTCGACCGGTTCTTTGGTCTCTCTTCGGTCTGCTTGGACTTCTTGGAGGTGGCGGAGGCCCTGGGTTCCTTCCTGGGCGGGGAACGAGGGCGTTTCTGGTTGATTGCCGGCTGGGGGCGCTCGAGACGCGGTCGACGACCATGGCGTACGGACGACGATGTCCGAGAATCTTCGGAAGGGGTCCTTCGCGGGGAAGGAGAGAGGCGAGGTGACTGGGGGCGACGATGTCTTCGCGGGGAAGATCGTCGTGCAAGTCCATGCTCCAAGGCTTCAATTCTGGTGTTCTGCTGCGCGATCAGCTGATTGGTCTGGTTGATCAACGCAAATAGGGCCGCGGTACTTGGGTCCGCGTTGGGCGGCAGAGCCACTGGCTGGAGAGGGGTTTGCTGGTCGTCCGTGCGGACGACGTTGATAGTCGCATCCTGTGAGTCCGGGGAGGCGGTCCGTCCGTCCCTTATGTCACCTTCGTCGCCGTGGAGGATGGCGGCATCCTCACGGTGGTTCCCGTTCTCCAGTTGTGCGAGCACGGTGTCCAGAGCCTGGTTGACGGTCGGATTGGCCATGTTGGTGATGAATAGAGGAAGCTTTGGTTTATCGAGGAGAAAACGGGGAAGCTTATAAAGTTCCCACAGACGGCGCCACTGATCGTACCTGGATCAGACAGTTACAGGTGGCCAACGACGTCCGTTGAGCTCCGGCTCCGGTGAGGTTGAAGTACGGCGGGGGGGGTGCACCTGCAAGGTACTCCGACGCTCAAGTTAGGGAGTGCACAGAGTAACAGCAAATACAAAGAGTGAAAAAAGTGACTTAACCTGACCCTCTCAAGTGAGAGAGTATTTATAGAGAGCCCCCAGCGCGGGGCCAACGCTTACTTGCGTTGGGCTGGATTGTCAGGCCCAATCCAAGTAACTGCTAGGGCTTACGTGGCGTAGTGAAGACTAGCACGTGGTCTTCGCCCTGGGGTAACCGTTCCTAGATTTCCGGGATCAGGGCAGACCGAATCCTGCGGAAGCGGGAGGTTACTTGGAACGTGTCCATGTGGTACGGACCGTTAGACACTCCTCGCGGGGGAGGAGTCTTCTGTGTCGAGGACCACAAGCCGTACGACGGACATGGCCTTGCGGGGAGGGACCATGTCTGCCGAGGAGTGGTATGTGGCATTCTCGCGGGGGAGAAGCTGGTATGTCGAGGAGGTACCTCTCCGCCGGGGTGCGAGGTCCTCCTGTCCTGGTGACCTAGATGCCCGACACTGCAAAGTGCTCGGGGGGAACGTTGGTCTGCTTGCAGTAGTCAAGGGCCCCGCGGAGGAGGTCTTAGTGGGCCTCCCCATGCTATATGGGTTGGGCCTGCTCGACTGTTTGGCAGCCTCGGCCCAGCCCCGAACAATTTTTTAAATTAAATGTTGTATATTTAATACTACAAAGTTAGATATAGTTCCCCCACTTTACAGAATTTATATATACTCATCAAGGAATTGCAATAATTGCATGACAATTGCAGTTCATAAGTATGTAACAAAGTGCTTTGTCTTTCTATATTATTTTTATGATCATAATAAAACATTAAATAAATAAAAAATAAAAAGAAGATAAGAATACGAAATTTAAATATATAATCAAAATTATACAAAAATATAAATATTTTACATTTATTAAACAAACAATCACATATGTATGGTATCAATTCCAAATATGCAAAAAGTATAAAGTCTTCATAATTACCAAATTTCTAATTCACCGAATAAATAGCAATAATCACATCGTTATCAAATTAGCCAATTTTCTCAACGTAGAAAGATCAACTCTATTTTTGTCTAAATATATACTCCCTCTGTTCTATATTATAAGCAAATTTTACTTTTTAGATACATTAAATAATTAATGTATCTGGTCTATATATAGACCAGATACATTAATTATTCAATGTATCTAAAAAGTAAAATTTGCTTATAATATAGAACGGAGGGAGTATGTTTTAATTTATGCAAGTATACTCCTTTTTATTTATTTATTATTAAATTGATTTATATTTTTTTATATAAATATGTTATTTTAGTTCTTAATCCTCAGTGTTTTGTTTTACTCCTGCAAAAATATATTTATATGAGATTTCCCTTTAAAATATTTATTTTAATTATTTTTAATAGAAAATAAATATACATATTGTTAGAAAGTTATGCTTACACTATTCATAATTTTGTTTGTAACTAATTTTTGTGACTTTTATTAATTGATCTCAATATTACAACTTACGTTTCTATTAGCATTTGAGGTAACCTACAATAGTAGGTTATATGGTAAACTAATATTGACAGATGTCAGGCATAATTATCAAAAAAGGGAAGTTAGTTACCTTAAGTTTGTACTCAAACTTAAGAAAATTAGTGGATGTAAGAGCATCTCCAATGGTGCAACTTAGTTTTAGATTTTTTGTGGGATTCATCAAGACACGTCATCTTTAAACAACTCATTCAATTTTCAGTCTAATGATGTAACTCTAAAGAACCCATATTAGGTCCCACCATTTTACTTAATATATTAATATATTATTCATATTAAATTTTATTTTATTTAAAATAATAATTTAAATTATTTAAATTTAAATTAATATAAATAAATAAAATTAAAATTAAACATAAAATTTAAAATAATAATTAAAATTAATCTCAAATACATGACATATAATTAAAAATAATAAAATAAATAACATCACATAATTGTTAAGGTCCATTTGACCTTAACAAAAATAATTTGAAGTAAGAAGATGAAAAATTGGGTAAAATATATGGTCAATTGAAGGTTAAAAGATGAAATTGTGAAAGTAAAATTTAAAATACTATGAGTAAAATGATAAAATTGTGAGAAAGAAATAAACTTATGAGACAAAATTTGAATATTATTTGCTTCTATTGATAACCAAATAAATCATTTTAAAAAAATAAATAGAAAGAGCCGTTGTGTTTCAACAGTTAGAAATTATATTATATTTTAATAAAAGAACTGTTGAATTAGTGTTGCATTACAATGCAATGAAGAATGACATGGCGATACACATTAACTTGCTTTTCTATTCCAGATGGCGGACACCATCAAAGTAACGTGCGATGAAGATGGTCTAAGGGGTTTTGTCAATACATCAGTTAGTTGGTCTGTACCAAAAATTTGATTGACACTAAATTGCTTGGCAATCACCATCTCTCAAACAAAAAACATTTCAATTTCCACGTGTTTAGTTCTTGTGTGCATTATGGGATTATGGGCAAGAAGAACTGCAAATTGATTATCACATAGGATGACCGATGGCTTAGTGGACACATACAATTCCTTAAGTAAGGTTTGTATCCAAAGAAGATCTGCAGTTGCTTGTGCTAAGCTCCTGCACTCTGCCTCTATATTAGATCTAGCCACCACCGGTTGCTTCTTAGACCACCAGGAGATGAGATTTTCCCTAAAAAAGATAGTTGCACCTGATGTACTCCTTCTACCATCAGGATCAAAAGCCCAATCTACATCACAAAACACTTATAATGAAGGAGTCACTTGGGAGAGTGAGAAGAAAGATGAAGGCCATGTCCAATGGTGCCTTTGAGGTATTTAAGGATCATTTTAACTGTCGCCCAATATTCCTCAAGAGGAGATGCCATGTACTGACAAACTTTATTCACTACATAGGCAATGTCAGACCTTATTATGGTGCCATATTGTAATGCACCTACAACTGACCTATAAAGAAAGGGATCAAAAAGAGTTGTTGAGCCAGTTTTAGCGAATTTGTAGGTTGATTGCATAGGATTTTCCACTGGACTAAACTCATGCATGTTGGTCTTGTGGAGTAGGTCCTTGATACATTTGGTCCGAGTGAGTAAGAAAGCACCATTGTGTCCCTGATTCACCTCAATGTTCAAGAAATAGTCACGATCTCCTTAGTGTTTGAGGGAAAAGGCAAGGTTTAGTTTGGTAATAATGTCCTGAACCAAGGACTTGGAGCTACCTGTAATTATCATGTCATCTACATACACAAGAAGGTAGAGGGTATGACCATTAGAGGAGTAAGTGAATAATGATGGGTCACATTTACTTGCCTTAAATTGAAGTTTAATCAAAGCACTCTACAACCTTTCAAACCACTGCCTTGGAGTCAGTTTGAGGCCAGAGGGCCTTGTGGAGCTTACACATAAGTGAGGGATAAGAACTGACAAACCCTTGATGTTGTTCCATGTATACTTCCTTATCAAGCAACCCATTGAGGAAATTATTATTGATATGAATTTGTTGAATGGTCCAGTGATGAGTAACAACAATAGTAAGAATAACCCTTACAATGATAGGCTTGGCCACAGGTGAAAAGGTTTCTTGAAAATCAACCACTGTCTTTGATGAAATCCTTTGGCAACAAGCCTAGACTTGTACCTATGGACAGTCCCATCAAGATTTTCCTTCATCCTAAAAAACCTATTTGCATCCTATAGCTTGTATATGAGATAGAATAGGAACAAGAGACCATGTTTTATTACTGATAAGGGCATCAAACTCTGCCTGCATTTTAGACTTCCACTGCAAGTCACTAATAGCTTGATTAACATTTTTGGGTTTAGAGTTGGTAAGTAGTAGTCTAGGATCAAGTCTAGGTTGAATGAAGTCTGATATGGCCATAGATTGCATATGATCAGAGTTATCAAGGACAATAGTGAGAGGAATGACTCCAGTAGGTATAGAACAATAGAGGCTAAGAGTGTTTAGACTGAAAAGTGCTGGAGGAATGAGATTGAGAGGACTGAGACTCAGCATAAGAAGTTTTAGGTGAGGAACTAAAAGAGCCCTAATACTTGGAAGGAGAAATGTGAACTGAATGTTGCTCAGTGGCAGAAGAAGAAACAGGAGATTGTGTAGATTGAGACATAGTAGTATAAGTAAAAATAGATGAAGACAGGAGAGCGAGAGGGGGTAATGTGACACCATGAGGTGAGGAAGTACAAGGTTTAGATTTAAAAAATAGATCAAGATAAGGAAACCTAGTTTCATTAAATAAGACATATTAAAATATGTATAATCTATCGTTGAAAGAGAGGCACCTCTAGCCTTTGTGAGAGGTGAAATACCCAACAAATAGGAACTCTCAGGATCTAAACTCAACTTTATGAGCATGATATAGTCTAAGGAGGGGGAAACAATCACCCCTAAACACCTTTAAAAAATGATAGCCAGGTTAAGTTTTAAAAAAAAATTGTATTGGGAACCTGAAAATTAAGAGAGGCATATGGCAACCTATTGATGAGATAAACAATAGTGGAAAAAACATTGTCCCAATAGGTGAGGGGTAAAGATGTTTAACCGAGTAAAGTAAGGCTAAAATCCACAATATGTCTATGTTTTCTTTCAACTACACCATTTTGGTATTGAGTGCGGGGACAAATGACTCTATGGAAATTACCTAGCTCATATAAGAATTTGGTGAAGGATCTAAACTCCCCTCTTCAATCAGACTATATAGCTATAATAGGGTAACGATGTTGAAGTTTAGCCATAGAATTGAATTGTTTGAAAATGTTAAGTGCTTCAGATTTATATTTAAGCAAGTAAAACCATATGAATTTAGAATATGTGTAACGCCCCGATTCCAATTATTCCCATTTTGTTGAGTCTTTTATTTAAATTGGGTGATAAATTATTTTATTTGTGAAATTGGTGTGTTAATATGTTATGTTGACGTGTTATGTTATTTGATCGTTTTGAGAGTTTTCGGGGAAAATTAAAATGGAGGATATTTTAGACATTTCTCAATTATTAGTAAGTTAGAAATTTAGTAAAAATTGTTGGAAAAATGATTAAGTGTAGAATTTTGTGAGAAAATGAATTAATTAAATTGGAGAAGAAATAGAAATAGAAATAGAAAGGAAAAAGAAAGATAGAAAGAAAGAGGGGAGAAAGAAAGAGGAAGAGGAGAAAAGAGAAGGAAAAGAGGAAAATCAAGAAAATCAACTTCTAGGAATCGATTTAATCGGGTAAGGGTGTGAAATCTTATTATCTTATCAATGTGTATCATTATGTATGATTATGTATGTGTGTATTGGATCGTTGGTGGTGTTTTCATAGTTTTCCATTTTAGAGTGATTTTGAGAAATCGATGTTTTCGCGGTTGGAAATCGACGTAAATGTGGTAGAATATCGGTTGCCATGATTGTATTGGGTTCTGATTGATATATGGTGTTTTGAAAAGGTTTTGATTGGAAAAATATGGATTTTTGGGGTTTTGACAGCGCAGGAAAAGTCTGGGTTTTCCTTGGTTCGCCTAGCGAGCCTGGGGCGAAGCGGTGGCGAGTGAGGTTTTCGCGGATTCGCCTAGCAAACCAGTTGGCGAAGGTCAGCGAAGGTTCGCTGAGTTGTTCACCTAGCGAAGTTTGGGTGTTTTGAATGTGGGTAGTTGCTGCCTTGGTACGCTAAGGGGTTCGCCTAGCGAACTTTGTGTCTGTTTTTATCTAACAGTTGGTTCGCTGGAACATTCGCCTAGCGAAGGAGCTAGCGAATGCTCGCGAGGGATGTTCGCCTAGCGAAGGAGCTAGCGAATGCTCGCGAGGGAGGTTCGCCCAGTGAACAGTGCTGTTCGTGTAATTTTGTTTTCTGCATAACTTTTGATCTGTGGTTCGGTTTGAGGCGTGGTTTGATGCATTAGGAAGCTTATGAAATGTTATTTCTCATTATGATGAATTGGAAATTATTAGCCGATTAAATAAGTCAGAAATAGTGTTATTTAGCGACTTTTACCGTTTTGAATGTGTGTTTAGATGTGAATCATACAATAGTGCATTGATGTGAATGTATATAAATTGTATGTGATTGAATGAGATGAATGCATGATTACATTGTGAATATGTATGCATTTCAAGAATGTCTTGAGTCATTTGCATGTGAAGCATAATGATGTGCATTCTTGTGTTGAGGGATTCTAATGAGAACCCGATATAACATCGTGTGCCTTAAACATAAGAGGTGTGAGCGATCGGATGGATCATGTGCCTTAAAAATAAGAGGTGTGAGCGATAGTTATAGACGATCGTGTGCCCGTGTGGGGTGTGAGCGGTCGGGTCGTGTTCCTTATACAAAGAGGTGTGAGCGATCCATAAACGTCGTGTGCCTTAAAAATAAGAGGTGTGAGCGATCAGATCAGATCGTGTGCCTTAAAAATAAGAGGTGTGAGCGATGGGGAACATCGTATGCCCGACGGGGAGTTACAGTGATGTAACGAGCGATGGGTCCAGCAGAGTTCCTGAGTGAACTTGAGATGATTGAGTCGGTACCCGCATTGCATTTGCATAGAGTCGTGAGTCGGTCTCTATGATTTGTATTTATCATCTTTGTATTTGTGCATTGATGAGTAAACATGAATGTGCATGTTTATGTGGAATGATTAAGAATTGCGGAAGTATGTATGATGAATATGCTTGGTAGTATATATATATACATTGTGATGTATATGGGTGAGTTTTTGATGAATTGTGGTGAGAATGTGGAATATGTGTATTTTTATGTTAAGATATATATAATTATATGCATTGTTATTATGATAATATTTCTCACCCTTCTGCTGTTTTATAATGCTCTTTGAGGCATTGCAGAGTAGGTATGCTGATGGTCTTTTTGTGAAGCGTGTCTTCATTCTTTTGGTCGGTCGGCTCTGATATGTAGCACCGGGTAGCTAGGATGGCTATGATTCTTTTGGGATACCTTTGTATATGTATCTTGTTGATGAATGTTTATGTAAACATGAATGATGTTGGTGGAGAATACTTGATGATGTATGTATAGATGTATATATGTTTGTTGTTATTCAATGTTTAGATTTTCCGCTGTTATTCTAAATGTTGAGATGTGGGTGTAAGGACTAAGTTCCTCTGTTGCAAAGTTACCCCACTGTTGCATATCAACTGTTGAGCAGGTGTTGAATGTTTTAATTTAATGTATAATGTGATATACCTCTTTTATACCATGTTTATAATTATACTCTGACGAAATTTTAATATGTGCCTAAATGATTATGTGATTATTTGGGGGTATAGAAAGGGGGTGTTACAATATGCATCCACAAATAACATATAGTAAGAGAACCCCATAGTAGATAAATTGGGGGAAGGCCCCCATAAATCAAAATATATCAATTATAAGGTTGTAGAGTGTGTGGTGTGTGCGGCAGAAGAACGTAACCAGTGAGTTTTGCCCATGCAAGATGAAGTACAAAAGATGTTATTGTCTTTAGAATGAAATGGAATATTAAAATATTATATAACAAGTCTTAAGGAATTGAAACTAGGATGACCTAGTCTAAGATGCCACACACTAGGCAACTTAGATCATATACAAGTAGAATTAATACTAGACACATTATTGTTGAAAAGCAAACTAGACATAGACATAATGGAAGACATTGTAGGAGGAGATAATGCTATAGAAGGAAACTCATAAAAGCTCATCAATTCCCACAAGACCTTCAAGAAGAGTGGCATCAGTTTCCTGTGATTTAACAAAACACTTATAAGGGAAAAACAAAAAATAAATATGATTATCCTTTGAAAGGTGACTGGAACTGATTGGGTTTTTAGTTATAGAAAGTACAAGTAGAAGATTGTTGAGTGGAAGTTGTGTGTGTGAGTGAATATGAGAGGGAAAAGAACTAGAGCCAATAGAGGATATATGCAAACCTTGGCCATTTCTAATGTAAATTTGACCTAGACCATCAGAAGATGTGTAGTCTGCTGAATGTTTTTAGCTCACTAGTCACATGAAAGGAGGCTCCCGAGTGGCCGAGTCAGAAATCTAGGAGGTAGAAATAGAGGGCAAAGTGTTGGCAATGAAGGTGCTAGAAGGAGTTTGAAAGGTAGGTGAAGGCCTCATGTGAATTTAGAATATGCATCTGCAAATAACATATAGTAAGAGAACCCCATAGTAGATAAATTGGGGGAAGGTCCCCAGAAATCACAATATATCAATTCTAAGGGTGTAAAGTGTGTGGTGTGTGCAACAGAAGAACATAACCAGCGAGTTTTGCCCATGCAACATGCAATACAAAAGATGTTATTGTCTTTAGAATGAAATGGAATATTAAAATCTTGTAGAACAAGTCTTAAGGAATTGAAACTAGGATGACCTAGTCTAAAATGCCACACACTAGGAAACTTAGATCATATAGAAGTAAAATTAATACTAGACACGTTATTATTGAAAAGCAAACCAGACATAGACATAATGGAAGACATTGTAGGAGGAGATAATGCTATAGAAGGAAACTCATAAAGCTCGTCAATTCCAACAAGACCTTCAAGAAGAGTGGCATCAGTTTCCTGTGATTTAACAAAACACTTATCAGGAAAAAAACATAAAATAAACATGATTATCCTTTGAAAACTGACTGAAAATAATTAAGTTTTTAGTTATAAAAGGTACAAGTAGAAGATTGTTGAGTGTAAGTTGTGTGTTTGGGTGAATATGAGATGGAAAAGAGCTAGAGCCAATAGAGGATATATGCAAACCTTAGCCATTAGCAATGTAAATTTGACCAGGACCATCAGAAGTGTGTAGCCTGCTGAATGTTTTTAGCTTCACTAGTCACATGAAATGAGGCTCCTGAGTCAGAAATCTAGGAGGTAGAAATAGAGGGCAATGTGTTGGCAATGGAGGTGCTTGAAGGAGTTTGAAAGGCAGGTGAAGACCTCATGAGAGAAGTCTCTCTGTTCCAAACATTGTTGCCATAAGAGTAATTATGCCAAGGTTGTTGAGGAGCACCAAATGAGTTGTTGCCATTGAATGAAGAAAGCCAGAAGTTTTGATTGAAACGATGTGAGCATTGTAAAACACAATGACCAAATTTAGAGCAAACTTGACATTGCAGAGTAGAGTTAGAGAATTTACCTCCTCTACCTCTGCCAGGTAGGCCTCTTCTTCTACCATAACTAAGGATGTAAATGGATATCCATGGGGAAGGATACTATGATATTCGTATCTGCCCCGTTGGATAAATATGATATCCATATCCACCCTATATCCACGGGTATCCGTTAAGCGGGTAATCCACAGATTTTACGGTATTCACAATTATTCTGTAGATATCCATGGATAAATTTTTTTTATAATTTTTTTTTTTGAAAAAAATATTTTTAACTTCTTTTAAAGACACAAAAAGTTATTATCGCATAACATCTATATAATTCGCTCTTAATTTAACAATAAAATTTCATCACATTAATTTTCCTCTTATTCACCAAAAAATAATTAAATCCAAACATGATATCCATACATTTAGTTTTTAACCAAACAAATAAAAAATATTGTGGTTGTGAGTTATTGATGGAAGAGCGGACGACAAAGGAGTAGAAAAGGAGACGTTGGGTCAACAGAGGAATGAAAACACTAGTTGGTTGAATTGTGAAATTGTTGAAGTGAGGTATGAAATATTGAAGAATTTAAATATGAAATAGCTAATAGAATTTGGGCCAGGGGCTGGCCCACCGTCGGGCACGACCCAACCCAACTCCTCGGCGGAGAGGGTCCAACACAAAGGCCCAATACCCCATCCCGCGGGAGGAAACGCTCATCACGCGTCTTCCCTACGTACTCCACGTGCTCCCCACGCGGGGACACATCACCAACTGAACCCGCGCCTTCTGCGGGACAATTGACCCAGGACGAAAACCACGTGCTAGTCTTCCCTAGTCCACGTAGATCCTTACAATTATCTGTAATGGGCCTAATGATCCAGCCCACTACAGATAACCGTTGACCAAGCGCTAAGGGCACATTATAAATACCCTCCTCCATATGAGGGTTCGGTATTCTAATTCATACTCACTTTCTGTGCTTGCTTTCTCTCTCGTTCTGAACCTCACTTTGGCATCGGAGTCTCTTGCAGGTACACCCCCTCCTCTACTCCACCACCATTGAACTTGGAGCTCACAACATGTTACTAGCCACCGATATTCTTCTAATCTCGGTAAGATCATATATATATATATATATATATATATATATATATATATATATATATATATATATATATATATATATATAAAGACTAACATTTTTTAGAAGATGAAAAGATAAGGTATAATAAACTAATGATATTTAAATGATTTTTATAATTTATTAATAGATGGATATCCGCATGCACGAATATCATTAAACTTGTATCCATATCCATTAACAAATGTGTATTTAAATATTCATTTATTTTATCCGTGGATTTCCATTAAGCTATCCACCCCATATCCGTGACGGATTTTATCCGCGGGTACAGATTTTGTTGTCATCCCTAATAACTACCACAAAGAGCTTGGTAATAATTGTCAGTGTTATGTGTTTGCATTAGGGAAATAGAGGAATCTAAACTAGTAGTTGGAGCCTCGTCCTGTGGTAGATGTGAAGGTACAATGTGAGTAAGATTGAGAGAGGCTAGGTCAGAAACTGAAGGTTTTTTGAACTTGTTGAGACGAAGTTCATGAGCAACAAGTAAGATTTCAACCTCATCAATACCAATAACTCCAAATTTGATTTCAACAACAGACATAACTGATGCATAATCAACAGGTAAGCCTTCAAGAATCCCATCAATGTGAAATGAAGAAGGAACAAGATCACTAATTGAAGCTAGGTCATCAACAATAGTGAGAATCTTGAGGAGATAATCTTAAATTGATGAGTTATCCAGTGTAATGGTGCATAATTTCACTCTCAACTAATGAGCTCGAGCACGAGTTTGCTTTTGGAAATATTTGAATAAGCGAATCCAAATATGAATGTGAACAATCTGCAATAACATGTTACGTGTTAAACTAATAATGACACACAACTAACTAGGCTAGCTATCTCTAATAAATACTTTACACACGTCTGTGAGCAAGCCTTTAAGTTTTTGTATGATTGCAAATTGTGTGATATGCATGATATAAGATTTGTATGCATGATTAGTTTGTACATACATATGATTTCATACCTACTATAATTTAAAAGACAATGCAAATTGATTCATATCATCATTGTAATCATAAAAACGTTTTTCCCTATGTATGCATCGATTCATACGTGGCTTGTATCGACACATACCTTTGATAAACTCACAAAAAAACCGTTTTGCTTCAGTATGTATCGATTCATACGACACTTGTATCGATACATGATCCTTTGTAACTAGGGTATGTATCGACGCATACGCATCATGTATCGATGCATGATTTACTTCACATTCTGAAATAATTTTGCTTCAGTATGTATCGATTCATACGATACTTGTATCGACACATGTTCCTTTGTAATTAAGCTATGTATCGACGCATGTGCATCATGTATCGATGCATGATTTATTTTACATTCTGAAAATTAACAGGTACAATATGCATCGATGCATACAACCATGTGTCGACTCATGCATGTGTTATACTCACTATGTATCGACGCATACGACTCTTGTATCGATACATAGAGCTGTTTGTTGCTTTTAACCGTTTCTGTTTTCATATATAAGTGTCATGACAGTTCAGTTTGGAGGCAGAATTCTGGTTAGAGTGAAAAAGTGCAATCAAAGCAAAAGACAAGTTTGGTGTGCATGATTTTTCAAGAGCAGTGTTAGAAACCTGAAAGAGACTTTGTCTTCATCATCTTCTCAATCTCGTTAATTCAAGAACATCAACACATAATCATTTTTGTTCTTCGGATTAAGGGATCTTTGAGATAACGTTCAGTGGTACGATCATTGATCTAGCTGAGTTAAAGATACAAAGGGGGTTTCGAGGAAAAACCATTTGGTGGTTTGTCCTTCAAGAACGGGTGTGTTCTTGAGGGTTTGTTAGTCACGATTGTAGAACAGATTCAGCCGCAGCGTAGGGTTTGGAAATCTGGAGATTTCGCAAACAGGTCGTGGAACCGGTGAATTGTCTGTATTTCTTGCAGGAAAATTCTTGATCAAGCTCAGATCAAGTGAAGGTTCATACAATAGGAAGATCTTGGGGTTTAGATTTCTGGATTTGTATTGTAACCTTGTAAAGAACGAATTCAGCATTATTGATATAACAGGTCTCAATTTCATTTTGAAATTGAGAGGGAGACGTACCCACACGCGAGGACGGAAGTGGGAAACTTCCTTACCAAATCTCTGCGTATCGTATTCTATCTTTATCTCTTTACGCTTTCAACAATTTTGTGATTCGTTTGGTGTGTTGTGTATTAAAGTTTCAAGATACAATAGTGGTACGAAAATCTTTGTCAAAATCACCATTATTGTTAATCGTTGAATGCATACACGCCAAGTGTTTGACAAAATTGTTTGCTGTGTTTTTGTTCATTAGAAACGGTCTTTGTATGATAAGTGCATTTGAGTCGATTCATATCTGGTGTTAATATATCTTTGTCATCCTAATAAATCCAGCATAAACTCGTGTGTCCGGTTTTCTAGTAGCTGGTTCAGAATAGACGGAAGTCGATTCGGGATCATAATTTTTCCGCTAACTTGAAAGACTCTGATAAACTTTTTTAAATCCTTGAGTTTCAAGGAGGTGATCTATTCACCCCCCCTCTCGATCACTAGCCACACCGTCTAACAAGTGGTATCAGAGCGCCGGTTCGCTGGTGCTTTGTGGCTGCTTGTAACGATATGGATTCTGAACCAAAGGGGGCGTATAATAGAGCGCCTGTTTTCAACGGTGAAAATTATGGCTACTGGAAAGACTGCATGCGAGTTCATATAAATTCTGTGGATAGGAATGTGTGGGCTGCCATTCAAAATGGTCCTTTTCAAATTACTATGAGAAATGAGGCTGGCGCCATAGTTCCTAAACCAGAAGATGATTATGATGAGAAAGATGAGAAAAAGTGGTCGAGTGATTGGAGAGCTCGAAATATGCTAATTTCAGCACTTAGTGCTGATGAGTATTATCGGGTATCCCATTGCTCGACAGCTAAAGAAATGTGGGATGCTTTAGAAATTGCCCATGAGGGTACTACTGAAGTAAAACAGTCCCGTATTAACACACTTAATCAAGAGTTCGAGCTCTTTCGCATGAAACAAGGAGAATCTATCTCTGACATGCAAAAGAGATTCGTTCATCTCATAAATCGGTTGAATGCACTTGGAAAACCTGTTTCCAATGAAATAGCCACTAATAAAATTCTGAGGTGTCTTAGCAGGGAATGGCAACCTAAAGTAACAGCTATTAAGGAAGCCAACGACCTCACGACGCTTACTATTACAACTTTATTCGGCAAGCTGGAAGAACATCAGCAAGAACTGGAAAGTCTCGAAATATTTGAGAAAAAGAGTAAAAAGGAAAAGAATAAAGACAAAGAGAGTGAGAAGAAGCCAATAGCTCTTGTGGCCTCTAACTCAAAGTCCTCACAAAAAGAGCAAAGCGACAATGATTCAAGTAGTGACGAAGATTTGGGTGATGAAGAAATGGGACTTTTTGTTAAGAGATATAATAGATTCATTCGAAAGAATGGAATCCAGCATTCCGACAAAAATCTCATTAAGTTTCGAAGACAATCTGTAGAGTCAAAACAGGAAGAGAATAAGAAGCATAGAGTAAAAGGATCGTGTTTTAATTGTGGTAAATCTGGACATTATAAAACAGAATGCCCTATGAAGAAAAAGGACAAAGGAAAAGCTCAACCAAGAAGGTCAAATAAACAAAGAAGAGCTTACATAGCATGGGAAAGCGATAGTGACTCATCAAGCTCACAAAGTTTAAATGATAGTGATGAGACAGCAAATCTGTGTCTTATGGCTCACACCAAAAATCAGTCCTACCACAAGAAGAAAATCAACGATAAGAAAGTAAGACAAGCCTACTATAGTAATGTCTCCTCTATGTCTTTTTCTGAACTGAAAATCGCTTTTGAAAAACTGCATAACGAAGTTGTAGATGCTTTCAAAAGATTATCTTCCGATAAACAAATTTTTTCATTCTTGGAAGGTAAAGTATACAAAGCTGAAAAAGATTTAGAAAGCTTGAAAGCTAGTATTGCAGAAAATTCAAAAGATATTAATGTTAACGGATGTAGTAAAGTTAGGTATTGTGAAGCTTGTCATATTTGGCAACAAGATGTTAAAACTCTTAAAGTCAAATTGGAAAAAGCTTTACAACCCAAGGTGACTTACGCCGTTGATTCTAGGTTGTTTAAGAAGTCATTAAATCCACCATATGCAAAATACTCCTTTATTCCAAAGGGTTTAATGATCAAAAATAAACAAATACATCATCGTGGCTTATGTCACTATTGTTGTCATACTGGTCATACCATTGAAAAATGCAAGTTTAGGAGATTTCTTGTTCCTAAAGGCATTTATCAATGGAGGCCTAAAGGCAACCATGTTACAACTTACCCACATGGACCCAATGAAAATTGGGTACCTGTTTCTCTCTTTTGATATTGTAGGATGAGTGTCTTGCATCCGTAGATAGAAGATGGTTTCTAGACAGCGGGTGCTCAAGGCACATGACGGGTGACATATCGCTTTTTATAGACTTCAAAGCAAAGAAGAAGGGATATGTTACTTATGGAGACAATAACAAAGGAGCTATACTTGGCAAAGGTAGTGTAGGTAATCCCTCTACCACTACTATTTCTGATGTCCATCTAGTTGAGGGGCTTAAACATAATTTGTTAAGTATTAGTCAATTGTGCGACAAGGGTTACAAGGTTTCTTTCACAAAAACTTGCTGCACAATTGAACATACTGAACAGAATATTGTGTTTAAGGGTGTAAGAGTAAACAATATCTATATGCTTGATCTTTTTGATGTACCTTTAACAAGCTCTAAGTGTCTAGTTGCCTTGAATGATGATTCTTGGCTTTGGCACAGACGCTTAGCGCATGTTAATTTCGATTTGCTTAATAAGGTTGTATCTAAGGATCTAGTAGTCGGTCTTCCAAAGATAAAATTTTCAAAAGACCATCTATGTGACGCGTGCCAAATGGGAAAGCAAACAAGGGTATCTTTTAAATCCAAAAATGTAATTTCAACTTCACGACCCCTTGAGCTTCTCCATATGGATCTCTTTGGACCTTCTAGGACAAAGAGTCTAGGCGGAAACTATTATGGTTTAGTAATCGTTGATGACTATTCTAGATTTACTTGGACTATATTCCTTCATAGCAAAGATGAAACGTTTTCCGCTTTTAAGAGTTTTGCAAAACTGTCCCAAAATAAAATGAATTCTAAAATAGTTACAATTCGAAGCGATCATGGAGGAGAATTTCAAAACTATCTCTTTGATAAGTACTGTGATAAGTATGGTATTGAGCATAACTTTTTAGCTCCTCGAACTCCACAACAGAATGGCGTTGTGGAGCGCAAAAATCGCGTTTTAGAAGAGCTGGCAAGAACAATGCTAAATGAGGGTGGATTGCCAAAATATTTTTGGGCTGATGCAGTTAGCACAGCCTGTTATGTTCTAAACAGGGTTCTAATTCGCCCTATTTTAAATAAAACCCCTTATGAGCTTTTAAAAGGAAGAAAGCCAAACTTATCACATCTTCACGTATTCGGTTGTAAGTGTTTTGTTTTGAATAATGGTAAGGAAAAACTTGGGAAGTTTGATGCAAAAGCAGATGAAGGTATTTTTCTTGGTTATTCACAATCAAGTAAAGCATATAGAGTGTATAATAAGCGTTTACTTTCCGTTGAAGAATCTGTTCATGTCTCTTTTGATGAGTCTTATCCGAAAACTGTCGGAAAAGGTATTTCTTTTGATGACACAGGTATATCTACAGAAGACATACTCAAAGAAGTTGTTTCGGAAACTGATCAGTCCAAAACAGAAGACAATGAGGAGGAGGAAGATACCAGTCATGTAAAAGATAAGGAAGAAGGACAAACTGAAGTGAATGTCCTTCCACCAACTTGGAGATCTTCAAAAGATCATCCTATTGACAACATCTTGGGAGACATTTCAAAGGGAGTCATGACTCGTTCTAGGATAAGTAATTTCTGCTCTCACTTCGCTTTTGTTTCACAAGTAGAACCTAAAAATGCCAAAGAGGCCTTGATTGATGAATTTTGGCTAATAGCCATGCAAGAAGAGCTTAATCAATTTAAAAGAAATGACGTTTGGGAACTTGTTCCTCGTCCGTGAGATCATCATATCATAGGTACTAAATGGGTTTTTAGAAATAAGCTTGATGAAAACGGAGTGATAACTAGGAATAAGGCACGTTTAGTGGCACAAGGGTATAACCATGAGGAGGGCATAGACTATGAGGAAACTTATGCTCCAGTTGCTCGCCTCGAAGCTATACGTCTCTTGCTTGCTTATGCGTGTTCTAGAGATTTTAAGCTTTACCAAATGGACGTAAAGAGTGCGTTTCTAAATGGTGTCCTAAATGAAGAGGTATACGTCTCACAACCTCCTGGTTTTGAGAATGCTGAATATCCAGATTATGTTTACAAATTAAAACGAGCTTTGTATGGTCTTAAGCAAGCCCCTCGGGTTTGGTATGAAAGACTTAGCAAATTTCTACTTGATCATGGATATTCAAGAGGTAAAGTGGATACCACCCTCTTCATTAAACACAAGGGAAAACACATTCTTTTAGTTCAAGTTTATGTAGACGATATAATTTTTGGTTCAACTAACATACACTTGGTCGAAGAGTTTTCAAAAGTTATGCAGGGTGAATTTGAAATGAGTCTTATGGGGGAGCTTAATTTCTTCCTCGGTCTCCAAATAAAGCAGCTTGATGAGGGTACAGCTGTGAGTCAAACAAAATACTGCAGAGAGCTGCTCAAGCGCTTTGGAATGAACGACTCAAAATCAATAGACACACCTATGCCTACCAACGGAAATCTAGATAAAGATGAACACGGTAAGAGTGTAGATGTCAAACAGTATAGAGGTATGATTGGGTCTCTCTTGTATCTTACTGCGTCTAGACCTGACATCATGTTTAGTGTCTGCATGTGTGCACGATATCAATCGAATCCTAAAGAGTCACACTTGAAAGCTGTCAAGCGCATATTTAGATATCTTCATGGAACATCTAAGTATGGGCTCTGGTATTCAAAAGGAAGCGATTGTAGCTTAGTAGGTTACTCCGATTCTGATTTTGCTGGCTACAAATCAGATAGGAAAAGTACTAGTGGTACATGTCACTTATTTTCAAACTCTTTGGTCAGTTGGCATAGCAAGAAACAGGTGTCTGTCGCATTGTCAACTGCTGAGGCTGAGTACGTTGCAGCCGGTAGCTGTTGCGCTCAGATCGTGTGGCTGAAGCAACAACTACAAGATTTCGATATTCAACTCAAACGCATTCCAATAAAGTGTGACAACACCAGTGCTATAAATCTTACTAAGAATCCTGTTTTACACTCACGCACTAAACACATAGAGATTAGGCATCACTTTCTTCGCGATCATGTTGAAAAAGAGGACGTTGTATTTGAGCATGTTCATACTAAAAACCAACTTGCTGACATTTTTACTAAACCATTAGCAACGGAACCGTTCTTCAACATTCGTCGTGAATTAGGGATTTTAGATCTCTCCTCATCGATGTCTTAAGCATGTTGGTCCTTATTTATATATATCTCACTTTGGCTGTTAAGCTTTATTTTTAGACATCACTCAGACTCCATAAGGTTTCATCAACAGAGGTAATATCATTCCTTTCTAAAATCTCTTTGGAACTTTGTGATTAGTGTATGGTAGAACAAATTCGTTAAGATCGTTTATATGTATTTCATTGCATATGTTGTTTGAACATTAACGTTTGATTCATGAATTGTACTTGAGCATCATTATCATGACATCATCTATACTGCATTGACTCAAGAGCTGTTCACAGGTTTCTAACTCAACAGGTAGTCACAAATCAGTTAAAACATGTTTTAGCATCAAGTATGTATCGATACAACAAGAACATGTGTTGACACATTAGAGTTTCCGATCGATACATTCGTGATATGTGTCGATTCATGTCTTTTCATTTTCAATTTTTTTAAAACTTGTTTCAGTATGTGTCGATGCATCCGTGCTTTGTGTCGACACATAGGACACTTTCAAAAACAAAAATTTCGCGATATGAATCGATCCATACCCTTTGTATCGATACATACTGTTTCTTTTACAATAAATGCATGTTCAAATCAGTTGTGGATCGACACATCAGCTAATTTTAAAGGGATAATTCACTCTAACCTCTCTTCTCCTCTCATACCCACACGGCTAACCCTAACCTTCTCAAACATCTTCATCTCCAAAACCCTAATTCACATCTTAACCCCTCTACAATTCATCACCATGCCTCCCAGAATTATACCGGCTAGACAAAGAGGAAAAGGAAAGGAACCCATTGGGACGTCTGGTCAGTCTCCACAACCTCCAGAAATCCCTCCCAGTGCTCTCACTCTTCTTCATCCTGCCATCGCTGAGGAGTTTGAGACCTCTTTCAAGACAAGGTTAGTTATGAAACCTCATGTCTTTGATAAAACTGATGCATCTGCCCTCCATCTCAACGATGTCGTTGATTTATTGAAGGCACAAACCCTTGGTACATTTTTGGCCATAAATGATGCCTATCATGAGGATTTTATTCGTATATTTTATGCTGGTCTGCAAACTGGTAGAGGCTATATGTTCAGATGCTCAATTGGCACCAAAACTTACACTTTTGAAGCCACTGATTGGGAGAAAGTGTTTCAAATTCCGCTTGGGGTGCCTGGACTGAAAAAATGGCATGACCAAAGTTATGATACGGAGTTTAAAATAAGGGACTATGTTGCATCTATTTCCAAATTGGATAGACCTCTCGGAGAGGATGAACCCATCACTTCTGGTATGATTACAAGCATACTTAGAATACTTCACTGGATTGTCTCGTACATCTTGCGTCCAAAGTCTGGTGGTCATTCTAGGTTGGATCGATCAGACATTCATCTTGTGTACCTTCTTCACAAAAAGGTCCCACTTAATTGGCCAAACTACTTTGTGAAACGCATGTTTCTTATGCGTAACAGTATGAAGAATATCACACTTGGATATGCTGCCCAAATTATGCGAATCATCAAATACTGGAATGTAACCATCCCTTTAGTACCCCTTACATCTTCCTCTTCCGCCCAAGAGTTCAACACTGCTACTTTATCTCATATGGGATACCGGTGGGACAAGGAGCGTCAATGTTTTTATTTTCTGGGCAGAGGATCCAAAACAAGGGTGTACAATTTTGATGTGCCATCTGAACAAGTGTTTGTGCCTGAAGACTAACTGGATGAAGAAATGCATGAGGCCAATGACGAGAATCAGCCTGAAGCAGATGCTAATGCTGGCTGGGGTGATTGGGTGCCACAAAGGTGGTCTCCAACAAATTATGAACCAGGTCCACGTGTTCCTCCGTTCTCTGGCGCTGCCTCCTCTTCAACTGCCCCTGAGTACTTGACTCAAATGTTTCAGCAAATGGAGCTTGCAAATCAAGCCCGTCATGAACAGGCGCTTGCTTGGCATGTGCAGCAAAATGAGTGGCATAAGGAGCATCTTGAGTGGCATGATGAACACACAAGGATGTATCATAATCAGCATGCTTGGCACACCGGAATTGGTTAAATGGCATCAAGTCTTTTACAATGAAATGTCTGGTTTTATGGACGATTGCCGTGCACATCCTGGTATCATGGACAGATTCAGAAGTGTTGAAGTTCAGAACCGGTTCCGGCGATATAATTTCATGGGTCATAATCCTGATGAGATGCCTCCTCCGCCGCCTCCACCAAGCTTCAGAGATCCTGATAGAGAGGATGAGGAGTCCTGTGGAGGCCATAACCCTTTTTAGGCTAGCATCATGTCATTTCATTACATTTCATTTCATCATCATGTTGTTTCAGTTTCCTTGCTACATTGTTCAAACTTCATTTGTTTTGGTTCTGCTTATGTAAACTCCAAGTACTTTCTTAAAATTTTAATGCTTATTTCTTTTAGTTCTGTTTACTTGTGTTAGTCTTTCCCTGTCTTATCATTCTCTGTGAATGATTCTGTTATGTTAAGCTTCATTCTTGGTGATTGTGAGCTTCTATATCAATATTGCTGTCTATTGTTACATCAATTTTGCTGTTTAAGCTTTGGGACTATTTCACCAGACTGTCTATCTCTTCTTTTTGATGTTGACAAAGGGGGAGAAGAAAGACAACAAGATGTTGACAGCCATGCACAAACTCAGGGGGAGTGCTCTATCACATCTTGCAAATTTGCCATCATCAAAAAGGGGGAGTTTGTGAGCAAGCCTTTAAGTTTTTGTATGATTCCAAATTGTGTGATATGCATGATATAAGATTTGTATGCATGATTAGTTTGTACATACATATGATTTCATACCTACTATGATTTAAAAGACAATGCAAATTGATTCATATCATCATTGTAATCATAAAAACGTTTTTCCCTATGTATGCATCGATTCATACGTGGCTTGTATCGACACATACCTTTGATAAACTCACAAAAAAAACCGTTTTGCTTCAGTATGTATCGATTCATACGACACTTGTATCGATACATGATCCTTTGTAACTAGGGTATGTATCGACGCATACGCATCATGTATCGATGCATGATTTACTTCACATTCTGAAATAATTTTGCTTCAGTATGTATCGATTCATACGATACTTGTATCGACACATGTTCCTTTGTAATTAAGCTATGTATCGACGCATGTGCATCATGTATCGATGCATGATTTATTTTACATTCTGAAAATTAACAGGTACAATATGCATCGATGCATACAACCATGTGTCGACTCATGCATGTGTTATACTCACTATGTATCGACGCATACGACTCTTGTATCGATACATAGAGCTGTTTGTTGCTTTTAACCGTTTCTGTTTTCATATATAAGTGTCATGACAGTTCAGTTTGGAGGCAGAATTCTGGTTAGAGTGAAAAAGTGCAATCAAAGCAAAAGACAAGTTTGGTGTGCATGATTTTTCAAGAGCAGTGTTAGAAACCTGAAAGAGACTTTGTCTTCATCATCTTCTCAATCTCGTTAATTCAAGAACATCAACACATAATCATTTTTGTTCTTCGGATTAAGGGATCTTTGAGATAACGTTCAGTGGTACGATCATTGATCTAGCTGAGTTGAAGATACAAAGGGGGTTTCGAGGAAAAACCATTTGGTGGTTTGTCCTTCAAGAACGGGTGTGTTCTTGAGGGTTTGTTAGTCACGATTGCAGAACAGATTCAGCCGCAGCGTAGGGTTTGGAAATCTGGAGATTTCGCAAACAGGTCGTGGAACCGGTGAATTGTCTGTATTTCTTGCAGGAAAATTCTTGATCAAGCTCAGATCAAGTGAAGGTTCATACAATAGGAAGATCTTGGGGTTTAGATTTCTGGATTTGTATTGTAACCTTGTAAAGAACGAATTCAGCATTATTGATATAACAGGTCTCAATTTCATTTTGAAATTAAGAGGGAGACGTACCCACACGCGAGGACGGAAGTGGGGAACTTCCTTACCAAATCTCAGCGTATCGTATTCTATCTTTATCTCTTTACGCTTTCAACAATTTTGTGATTCGTTTGGTGTGTTGCGTATTAAAGTTTCAAGATACAATAGTGGTACGAAAATCTTTGTCAAAATCACCATTATTGTTAATCATTGAATGCATACACGCCAAGTGTTTGACAAAATTGTTTGCTGTGTTTTTGTTCATTGGAAACGGTCTTTGTATGATAAGTGCATTTGAGTCGATTCATATCTGGTGTTAATATATCTTTGTCATCCTAATAAATCCAACATAAACTCGTGTGTCCGGTTTTCTAGTAGCTGGTTCAGAATAGACGGAAGTCGATTCGGGATCATAATTCTTCCGCTAACTTGAAAGACTCTGATAAACTTTTTTAAATCCTTGAGTTTCAAGGAGGTGATCTATTCACCCCCCCCCCCCCCCCCCCTCTCGATCACTAGCCACACCGTCTAACAACGTCATGAATCAATTTAAATATGAATGAAGTTTATAATTTAAAAAAATATTGAGAATTAAAAATATAAAGTTATGTATATTTATAAGGACAAAAATACTATACATTATATAGCATATACTTTTTTAGAAAAAATATTATAGTAACATATTCCCTCCCTCTCAAAATATATGAGAAAAAAATGTATTTTTTTCCCAAAATATAAGAGAAAAAAATAACTTTTATCATTTTCAAGATAAAATAAAATGTAAATTGCATTTAATTTGCTTTCTCTCTTATGTTTTCTATAATCAACAATCAATTAGAATTGTTTTTACATCTTTCAAATCAATTTATTTCAACAAATTTTTACTCAAATTATTATGATTTTACTTTTCTTAATAAGTGTGATTTTAATTTTTTCTCTTATATTTTGAGACGGGGAGAGTATACTCTTTTCGTTAAAGAATATTCGTTGTATTTAACTATTTTATAAAATTTACAAAAAATAATAAATTAAAAAAAATGATTTTATCAAATTATTCACTTTAATTGCTAATACTTTTCTATTATCATAAATATAAAATAGAGAGTATATACATAATGTTAATAATATAATATAATTAAAAAATAGACAATTAAAATTGTATTAAAAATTAAAAATTACTTTGAGACAATTTTCTTTATAGACTACAAAACGAATAATAAGATAGAAATCCTCATCTACAAAAAAAAAATGTAGGTGTAACTTAAAAAAAGTGAAACATTATATTGCACAACTCGTGCTAAGAATTCAGTCTCAAATAAAATAACTATTTAAAGCAATAAAGACTTAAAATCAAATCAAAACATGCAAATGTGAGAAAATATAAATTTTACATCAAGGAAGCATTTCACATGTTTTGATCACTAAAATGAAAAATCATTATCATATTTTTAGGCCCTGTTTTTAATACACCACCTAACAACTATTTTGATACTTTTAGCCACACACCATATTCTATTTGAATTTTGTTCAAATATAACGAGGTTTATGTTAGATAATATTATTGATATTTTTATAGTGTTTTATTGTATTTTAGTGATGACAATTTAGTTTTTTTTGTTAAGTAGTCTTATTTTTTTAGTGTTTTATTATATTTTAGTGATGATAATTTAGTTTTTTAAAGTAGTCTTATACATCTTTGCACTCGATGTCCTTATACACCTATCAATTGAATTGTCTTAATTTAGTCTTTTTAAACTAGTATTTATAATATAGTGACCTTAAGAAATCATTGGATAAACTGCGTTGGCTATGTTAGAACCATGCATCTTATTGTAACACATATTTATAAGAAAAGAAATGCTACTACAGATACCTTGGTCAATATTTATAAGAAAAGAAATGCTAACACATATTGATAGATTATGAGTAATTGTGTTGGATTGATGTTTTAACGGTTCAAATGCAGAATAGAATGGGTAGTATAGTCGGGTTATGCATGAGTTTAATCGGTAATACGTGTTCTGGTGTTTTAATATGTTTTGATTGAGTTTAATTGGGTTTTGTATCAAGAAAAATGAGTTTTTCAGTTTCTGCAACAGGGTTAACTGATTAACAGTATGAGGTTAATCGATTAACCCATGAAAAATGATGTTTTACGCTAAATCTTGGCTGGTTAACCGATTACCTGAATGTGGTTAACTAGTTAACCAAATGTGCCTCTAACTCTTATTTCACTACTGGAATTTGATTTGTTAACCGGTTAACCATATGAGGATAACCGATTAACACTGGAAAATTGTGAAAAATGTTTGAAAATCCATAACTTTTGAGTGAATACATGCTTAAAATGAAATAAGAAGAGTGAGGAAACCTTACCACTAAACCAAATGGTGTAATTCTAGTATTGTGACTAGGAAATAATAGAGAATCTAGATGGAAATGCCTGTGCATTCAATGCCTAGGTGTGCATCCTTGACGAATAGTTGTCTAGAGGATAATGAGGCGTTATATGGAACATGTGTGGACCTTTGTGTTTCTTTGTGATTAAGGATCGTGGCCTTGTGATTGTTGAATACAATCACGTTTGTGTGAGAGCACGTAATCAGAACTATTTTCCTTGAGACTTTCCGTTTCATGAGCTGAGAGCTCCTCTGGAATGTATGCATGATTACTTGACAGGTTTGATTCCCGTGTGCAGTACGAATGGAACCTACGGGTAGAGACTTGTGATGGTTAATGGCCCATGTGAAGTGACGATTTGTAAGGTGGATGTGCCCCTTCAAATCTGAATACATTCGTATGTCAAGTAAGTGCAAGGATCCATGACTCGTGCCAACTTCTAGACGTAGAAGAGGACGGGAAAAGGGGATGCCTTGATGAGGTTACCGATTAGTGATAGTTGAGTTGTTGAACTCATGGGCATGTTTCCATATAGTGTGAGATTGTGAACTCAAGGTCTTTTCCCTTCCCTTTGACTTGAGTTAGGATTGGTTAGAACCTTGTAAAGCCGAGAGAATCCATAAGATAGGGAACTCACTAGGATTATTATCTCACCCCACGTTGTTGATTATATTCAGGTGCTTCAGGTTCCGTGAAGGGTAAGGATAAAGCAGTTTGATATCCTTACGTATCTTGACCTTTTGGGATGACATAGCTTTCGTTGTGGAGATTTTATTTTGAGATCATTTATTGATCTAGTTCTTAGTACTTTGGAACATCTTGTGTATAGTATGCCATAGTTTTAGACTTTATTTTGGGCATGTAATGTATACAATGTGTTATCTAGAAACTTATTGGTATTCCAGTACCAAAACTTGGATTCATGTATAATATATTCCAGTTATTGTATTCTCTGTCTCCACTATTTATCCACCATCCTATCTTTTATTAGAAGTTCTATTGTCAAGGATAAACTAGAAATGTTTATTTTTCTATTTCAATTTCATTATAGGGTTTGGTTCTTGCCCCTTGTTGTTGGCGTCTTCCCTTTCTTTATATATATTTTGGGTGGGTCCAATTGACCCACATGTTCAAAAAAAAGTGTATCGTGACTATTGTTTATTAGAATAACAATGATAATCTAACATTGTTCACTAAGTTTTACTTGTTCTATTGAAACGTTAAAAGGGTGCCCATTTTCTCTTTTTATGCTTTTATATGTTCGTTTATTGTTAACATGGTATAAGTGTTTGATTGATTATCTTCGTATGTTGTCATGTTTTCGCGCTAAATAAGAAGAAACACAAATGGATAGAATGTAAACTTTTTGCTTTTCTCTTTCTTTCTCATCAAAAGGTAATGTTTGTTTTGCTGATTTGATTTCTATTAGTCAATTAACAAGTCATAGAGAAAAATTGAATTGAGAAACAACTAGTGAGAGAAGTTGTGTTCCTAATTTGAGAAGGAAAAATAGTGATTTAAGTGTTGTTCTCTCTCTCTCTCAAAGGAAAATAGTTGAGTCGATTAGGCTCGACGACTGGGAGAAGCAAAACGAAATTAGGGTTTGGCCAAAAAAGAAACAATGTTATGGATACCATGACCGATCTCCATCAATAAAGAAGAATCTTTCTAAATCTCTTCGGGTCATTAGGGCCTTAAAGAATCCAAAATACGTCATGGTTGTAAATGACATAGCGTTCCTGATAGAAAATTACGAGTCCTTTAGAAATAACTAGGTTTTTAAAGTTATTTTCCCCAAGAAGTCCCGCTCCGACGACCCGACAAGTCATCTATTTAAAAGGACCCTCACTGCAATGCACCCCTCCTTGAATTATTCGGTCATGCAATATTTTTTTTATAAAAAGAACCAAATGCATTTCGACCCCGTCGTGGTTCTCAATCATTTTGTGGCATCGAGTATGGCTCAACCATCTACGATGGGGTGAGCGAATGCGCAAGGACGAAGCTTAGATAAGAGAATATGTTATCGCATTGTTTTTTTGTAGAAAGCTCGACCAACTAGAAAAAGTGTTTGACCGAAGCCAAAAAGAGGTTAACCTACTTCATTCGCTTAGCAAAAGATATTCGCTTAGCGAGAACAACAAAAACCACCATACGACTCTTTCCTTTCTAGCCCTAGAACAAAATAATATTACTGATGACACTCTTTCGTTACATGTTTTCAACAAGAACTTGGAGCAATTTCAGTCAAATATGGAGTCAATATGAAGCAAAAGTGCCAAAGAAGTGCTTGTAATGATCAAGTGTGGAGAAAATATATATTTAGTGAAAATTGGTGAAAAAAGGCACAAAAGAACAAAAAGGCTATTAAATTTCTCGTGCTCCATCGTGCCTCGTCGTGGGCACGATAACAAGGTATCGTTAGCGCGTTAAGAAGCATCGTGGGCGTGATGGGCCTTTAATTTTGACTTTTTTTGATGCATTTCTGACGCGTTTTAGTGGCTATAAAAGGGAAACTTTGGTACTTTTACAAGGGTTCTGCGTTGTTTACTCTAAAGTGATGACAAAGAGTCCCAAGAAGGAAGTTTTGAGAGCATTGGAATCCATTTAAGTCCAAACTCTTCAAGGATCTCACATGCAATCATCTTCTCAACTCCTAGTATTTTATTCTATTACGATGAGTAGCTAAATCACTCTAGATTAGGTTTTGCCTGATGAACTTATTTTGATCCTATTGGATTATATGTTTAGTTTTATGTTTTATGAATAGTTAAAGTTATATTTTCTATTTAATTATCTTTGTTCTTAATGCTTATTATTTGTGGACGCGCTGATAATATGAACTTAGGCGAGTAGGAATTATTGACCCTAAGCCTATGAGTCTGAACTAGGATAATTAATCTACTTTTGTCGGTTGAATAGGTATAGGAGACCACTAGTAGTGGCTTTTGAATTAACGCACCGTACGCCTAATTTCACTTTCGCCGACCGAATAGGAATATGGAATCACTAGTAGAAATTAGTGAGTTATACACCAAGGGATTGGGTATAATGGTTTTGTTAATTCGCCATAAAAATATGATAACTTACCATTCATCTAATTCACTAAACATCAACAGGGGATAAACAAAGGATTCACAGTAAAACCTAGTCTCTTTTCTCGTATTGAATTCATAACAAGTTTGCTTTTTGCAAAATAACTCGAGACCCCCCCATAGTTACTTTTATATTTCGCACAATTATAGTTTTGTTAAATAGAAATCCTTGTGGATATGATCTTTATTTTTATTAGTTCGACACTATCGGTACACTTGCCGATAAGTCATCAAGTTTTTGGCGTCGTTGCCAGGGATTTTCGATAATTTTGACAAGGCAACTCTTATGCGACATTTAGTTTTTTGTTTTTAGTTGTTAATTTTTTTAATTTAGTTATTTGTATTTTCGTGTATTTTATTTTCTTTGGTTTGATG
Organism: Lathyrus tuberosus; assembly: GCA_022829125.1. Taxonomy (NCBI): domain Eukaryota; kingdom Viridiplantae; phylum Streptophyta; class Magnoliopsida; order Fabales; family Fabaceae; genus Lathyrus; species Lathyrus tuberosus. The sequence continues at coordinate 3,161,323 of JALAZF010000446.1, forward strand.
CAATACTATTGAAGCTATTTTTTCTATTTGTTTATGCGAGGTCCAGGATCAGAGCTAACACTTTTTGATCCATAGATTAAAAAGATCGCACGAGCCAATGGGAAAGCAGCGCGAGAAGCACTTTTAGCGCAACAAGATTTAGTAGAGAAATTTTCACATGTTCCTTCTGATAACGAAAGTGAAGAAGAAGAAATGGCCATGGCGGCTCCACCGGCTCAAACTATGGGTGACTACTCAAACAAACTGATGCGGGGCAAATTTCTATAGGTTTCGTACCTGTTAACCCTGCTACTTTTGAAATTAAAATTTTGTGCTTTCAGGTTTAAAGGACAATCCATTTGATGGAAATACGATCTGTGATCCGTGGGAGCATATAGCTCGCTTTTATGAAACAACCTCAATGTGCAAACCAATTGGTGTAACTGAAGATCAGGTAAAGTTGATGTTGTTCAGTTTCTCGTTGATTGGGAGAGCTAAATACTAGTTGTTGTGTCTTCCCAATGGCAAGATTAGTACATGGAAAGAGTTAGAAGACAAATTTCTAAAGAGGTTATTCACTACCACCCAGATTTTCAAAATGAGTCGAGATCACAAACTTCGAGCTACAAGAGACCGAGTGCTTGTATAATTCATGGGAGAGATTCAAACTGTTATTAAGAAGGTGTTATAATCATAACATGAGCCGCATGGAACAATTGCAAAATTTCATCAAAGTTGGAGGTACCATTCGAACCTTGAGCAAAAGACAGGTAAAAAAGTTAGTTGATATAGTTTTATTGAACGAATACCGCTTAAAGAGTGAAAGGGGAGTCATGGTTAAGATGACAGGTACACCAAAGGGTGTGTTAACTCTAGACATTCATATTGCATTGCTAGCTCAGATCGAACTGCTAAATAAAAATATTGAAGTAAAGCAACCTTAATCAAGCTAATGTAAGCCAGGTACAACTTTTGAAAAATGATTTTTACGGAGAAGGACATGCAAATAGGTCGGGGTGGCAAATGGGCATGCCCGTATCGTTTAGGCCTGCAACACAAAAGCCCACAAAAAAACGGGACAAGAGGGGCGGTCATAGTTAATGATTCGGGCCTAAAACCTAGGCCTGCCCCGAATAAAAGTGAGGGCGGGGTAGGAAGAGCCTGCGAGCACTGCACCTTTTAAGCCTAAAAATGCAAAAGTTTATGTAAATGCTCGTGCCCGCAAAAGCTCACGATGAAAATAGGCCAGGGAGGAGCGGACACATTAGAGGGTGAGAGCCTAACCGCACTAAATTGTGGGCAAAACAAGTATGTCCAACGGGCTTAGCCCGTTTTGCCGCCCCTACAAATAAGATGTGTTCTCTAGGAGGCTCAAGTGAAGAAGTTCAATTTGTAAATTTCCAAAAGAATAATCCCTACTCAAACACCTACAACCCAAGTTGGAAAGATCAACATAACTTCAAATGGAGAAATAATCAAACCTTAAATTCTAGTCAAGGTATTCAACAAGCACAACAAACTCCATTCTAGAGGAAAACTTCACCATTTGATTAAACTATTAACAAATTCATTCAGGTAACTCAAAGCAAATTTGAACAGGTAAATAAGCAACGTGAGACTAAGAGCAAGAACCATGAAGAATCAATAAAAAATTTAGATATGCAAGTAGGGAAACTGTCTTGACAAGTAGCCTTAATATCATGTTCTAGTGAAGGGTTTATTCTAACACTATTAACAATCCAAAGAATGAGACCTGTCAATCCATAGAGTTAGGATATGGGGTAGAACCAAGCCGAAGGAAGGATGTAATATGTGATGAAGTATTGGATGTAGAAAAAGAGGTGGTGAAAAAATGAATGACTACCCTGCGAGGGGGGGGGGGTACACTTAATAAATTGATAAACCAAAACTCACCCGCGATGAGGACCTCTAAGAAAATCCTCAATGATCATAGTTTTAAACTGTCATACCATGTCAAACCACGGTATCCAATCATAAGGAAGAAACTGAAACACTATAAGAAGAAGGATTTTTCAAGAAGTTCAAAGAGATGCTTGGAAAACTCCAAGTAAGTATCTCGTTTCATGAAATATTATAATTGATGCCTAAATATGTTAAAGAAATTCAGAGGCGTAAAGGAAAATAAGAGAGACACAAACAATTATCCTAATTCCTCCCACAAATTAAGATTATTCTAGTCCTCTTGTACTTCCAAGGGATTTTCACTATAACCAAAAATGATAACAATTTCTCGAGCACAAAGCAAGAGACTCTCAATGCTCAAACACACAAGTAAGAGACTTATATGCTCAAGTACACAAGTAATAAACTTCAAATGCTAAAACACACAGGTAAGAGACTTCTAGGCTCAAACACACAAGCAAGATAATTCAAATGCTCGAGCACTTAGCAAGAGACTTCTTAAACTCAAACTAACAGTTAATAGATTGTGAAAAACTACACTTGATATACAATCAGAGGTGTAAATAAAATACAACACATAAAGATTCTTGAGACTTATGAATTTGTAGGATATATAAGTGTTAAGAAATTCTAAGTTAAACTTGTGCTTTTTATTTGACAGATCCTTTAATGTCAATAACTCATTGTTTTTCTTCAACTCTTTAGCTACTTATATAGAGATAAAGAAAAGAGTCGTTATAGAAAAGAGGAAGAATAACTGTATAAATATGGGGCAGACAATAATAGAAGGGGAAAAAAGTAAGCCTTAATTCACAGTGCATATGTGATCTCACCTTATTCGCTTCATGAAGATTGTCCAAAAATGTTTATCAGGAACAATAGGTATTTGTGATCTTTATTTATTTTCAAAGACAAGAAACAGATGTAGATATACATAAAAAAGTGTTTTAGCCATATTTTTCAAAAATAACTCACCAATGAATATGTCGTCTTCATATTCCTTTGTTTTTGTCTTTGTTTATTTTTTATTTAAATAATTTTTCATTTTACCATCTTATCTTTATATGTTTAAATTTATCAAAATATATTATTTACGATATAATTCCAACAAAACCCTTGCATCTTAGCATAATTTTAATACTCTTTTCATGACGAGTTTGCTGAACTTTTATTTAACTTCTCTTTCATTGTGACAAATGCACAGATTTATCTCAAAGCCACTGTCTTTCATAGACTTCATTTGAAGAGTTCATCTTCCTAAAATCTCTATGCAATAAGTGATGTCGATTGGGCTGGAAATCATGATGGTTATACATCCACTTTTGCACATGTTACATTTTATGGTGACAACCCCATTTCTTGGAAGTATTTTGATCTTGACGGCTGATCAGAATGTAAAGTGGGCCAAAGATGACGTCTGCAATGCTGGGTGTGTGAGATGAGGTGGGGGTGTACCTGCAAGGTGCTTCGATGCTAAAGTAAGAATCGGGAGAGAGAGAGAGAGAGAGAGAGAGAGAGAGAGAGAGAGAAAGAGCAAGTATAAAGTATGTGTTTCGTAGGATGATTTAGAATACCCGACCCTCTCAAATGAGAGGGTTTTTATAGTGCCCCCAGCGCGTGGCCAACAGTCCCTATTTTCGGGGCAAAATAACCGTTTCCCGAAGAATAGGTAACTGCCAGAAACTAGCTGTTAGGACGGGCAGAGGTGACCGAAACTAGTCGTTGCCACGGGAAAAGACGCAGTTGCGGGCACGGGCGTCTTGACTGTCTCTGGATGGTGGAGCCATGCGTAACAGACAGTAACGAGCGAGGAGGAGCAGGTGACCCTTGGGGTCATCCGACTATGTTTGCTCGGTAGAGGGGAGGAAGGGTAAATGCTTCCCTAAATTGACTGGACTTTAGGCAATTGGGCCGTTCTGGGAGCAAAAGTGGATTGGGCCATGCCTAGTCATTGGACCAGTCTGGAACAGAAACCCCCCAAGTCATTGCTCTAAAGCACATGAGTGATGACTTAAGGGTAGTTTGCAGTCCCAGGGAGATCTTAGAAAGGGTCGTCGCTTGTCGACGAGGTGAAGTTGTTCTACGATGCCCGAGGGAGTTAGTGCTCACGGGATACGCGACATTGTATGACGTGTCTGGCGTACGGGGAGCACAACGGTTGATGTGATCTGAAGAGGTGAAGTGCCACGTGTGCCTTGAGCCCTGTGCTGCATTAAATGCGTCATGATGGCTAGGCTAGGGTTATGATGATGCCCCTAGCCACACGTGCTCGTGCACGTGCCCTCAGAAGGCCTATAAATAGAGGGAGAAGTTGCTCATTTGTACTTTTTGCTTCTATTTCCTCCTTCGCTTTTCTGGTCTGAGTTCTTCCGTTTGCTGTCGTTCAAGCCACTGTCCACCACCATCCAGCCGCCGTACCAGCTCCGGCTAGAGTCTTCGACCCTCTAGCGCTTCCTTGACCACGTAAGTTATCCAACTTGGCTCTAGTTTCAGGCTTTTCTGCTTTCTGTTTTTCTAGAATGCATGCTGTTAAGTTAAATCTAGGTAGTGTAGTAGCAGTTTCCGGCGACTGTTGGTGGCAGACGGTGGTTTAGACACTTTTTGCCGCTGTCGTAGTCGTCGGACCCTTAGGAACTTAGAGGTTTAGGTTATTTTTGACGTCGTTGCGACGACAAAAGCGTTTGTCGCCGGCGGAACTCATGACTTTTCCGGTAGGTTCATGAGTTTTCTGGTAGGCCTTCAAACGGTATTCTGGGTAGCGAACTGTTGAGGCGGTAAAGCGGCAAGCAACAAGAAGATTTGGAAGTATTTTTTTCAGGAATTTATCGTGTCCACATAGATCGGTGCTATTGAACTGTCGTTCGACAATTTAAATGTTAAAGAATTTGGGTTTAAAATGAGTGTAAATTAAATGCGGGAAATAAAACTTATGAACATAAAAAGAATTCATTCTTTGGAGAGTAGAGAACTCTCGGGTTTACATTTCATCTACCTTATCAAATACTTAAACTTACTACCCAGTTGTACGCAACCTAAATCACTCATCAACATTATCACGTATCGCTCACAACAAAGGTTATGTCTAACACAAAATTGAGAGAACAACCGCATTGCCTCATCGATGATGTCTCACGCAACTCGACCACACGGAAGCATTAAGTTCCGATACCCAAGTGAATATTAAGCCTAAATCTATCTCTAGAATCTAGAACCTAATAGATGTTCATCCTAAATCTGGATTCAAAGAGGATATGTCTACCGCAACTCAAACCCAAATAAAGAAAGCAATCATCAACATTAATTTATAAAATGAGTTCTAACAACACCATGAGCAATAAATATACATATAATCAAGGTAAACTTACATAAAAACTCACAAAAAATGGAAACTACAAAGGGAAGAGAGAAGAGGAATCAAAATCTCTCGCGGTGTCAATCACGATCCAAGAATCATCCACCCCGAATCGTCGAGTTGCAACCTCCATTGATGCTTTTCTAAGCTCGAAACTATCAAAAAATAAAGTTTGATGGAGTGGGAGCAAAAAATACCCAAATCGTCACCTAAAAAATGAATGAAATGACTTAAATAACATTTCAAAAATCAGTCAAGTTCGCGGTGCGAAATTTTATTCGCTGAGCGAACATCAAAATTTGGCACTTGAGTGCCTCAGAACAGCTAAACCGATTGCAATTCTGCAAAAGTTTGCAATGCAAACTTTTATTCGCAAAGCGAATATTCGCTGGAAAGTTCTCAATGCTAATTTTGGTCCCTTTTTCTACTGCTATAATTCTAGGAGCATTAGCTGGGAAGTTCGCAAAGCGAACTTTGTTCCCTTTTTCTAGTGCTAGACTTGTTTTGACCATAACTTCTAAACCGTAACTCGGATTGACGCACGGTCGGAAGCGTTGGAAAGCTTATTCAATGCTATTTATGAATATGACAAGATATTATTGCTTGAATACCTACAGAAATGAGAGAAAATCAAGTAAACTCAATGATATTTACACGATACTGTTCGCTGGTGAATTTGGCGAACAACCTCTGGTTTCCTAATTTATGAAAATTAGTTTACTAACAGGACCAACCAAACAAATCCTAGGACAAAGTGCTTTTGAGAATGTCTTTGGTTTAGAAAAAATGTATTCGTTTTGTGTCTTCTAAGGTTTCCTCTAATAGTTTCTTCGACTAATAGAACAAGGACGCGATAATGGCGAAAAAGTAATTGGAGATAAACTTAAACTGAAAACAAAGTAAATTGCTGAGATGAAGAAAATGACTTGAATGTAAAGAAATGAAGAAAAAACTTGGAATTTTATTAAAATGCATAAATGTAGATTGGTGCTTCCCATACATACATTTCCAGAACACTCGTTTCTCTCACACGGTTACTTTGAGTATTTGCGGTAATTTGTACAAAATTTGGAACACCCTTGAATCTAACACCAAGACCTCCTATTTATATACAAACGAAATAACTACTCTTAACAGCTATTTCTCCTGATGGCGACAAATGTCATTCTGCATGCATTCGTCTCCTAGATGCGTTCCACGCGTCCAATTTCAAAAGTGAAACTCCCTCCTGAAATTTTAAATTTAAACATCCGTCGAAAGGATCAATTCTTCTTATGTCGAAATTATCCTCCTTACTTAGAAAAATCTGCCAATGCTTCCCCTAAGTACCATTTGCCTTCGACTGGCCTTCTTCATCAAAACCCTTATAATTGAAATATCCTGTCGAAAATATTTCCCATTTGCTTTAGAAACATTTTCTTGGCGTCGAAATCAGCAACCTACAAATTGCCCCCCAAAAAATGCATTTTCGACCGAGGGAGAAAGACATTTTTTGCCGATGCAATTCGACGCCATGAATCATTCGACTAGCGACTGTTCATATGATTTAGACATTAGAAATGTCAGAATCATCATTACGCTTTTCCCAAAACGTCTTTTCAGCCCACGTTTTTGGAGATCTTCATTATTCCTACTCTAACCCCTATCACATCGTGGGTCAAAAACCCTAACTGGCACCGTCAGAATCATCCACTTCATACTCTCCACGTGTCCCACAATCTTCCCACTACTTTTTCCCACTTCACTTTCTGAATACCAACCACTTCTATTCTTCCAACTTATATATAAGTTAAAGATTGCATTTTTCACCTTTTACGTTCCTTCTCTCCAAAAACTCTCTTCAAACTTCAATCTTCTCCATTTTTCTCTCTACTTCTCTGTAATCAACAATGGCGTCTTCTGCTACTCCAAAAGTCACCGGTAAAGATTCTCGGAAGTCCAACAGCTTAGCACCAGTGGAAAGAATCTTCGGTCCCAAGGTGGTGGGAAATCAAGAGTACGTTCCAGAACCTCCCCATGAAGAAGAAAAATGCTGCATTTATCAATCTCAAGTACTCATTCCTATCTTAATTTATCGTAAATCCCACGCCATGTTAGGACCTTTGCCTAATTTGAAATTAGACCCCGTTAAGGTACGAGAATTCTTCCCAACCTATCATCTTTACAAACCCATAGCGAATGGGGTTAGACCTAGAACGGATAAGGAGAAAATTATAGATGAAAAATCCAAAGTAAATGGCCAAGGGACCTCTTCTGATGAAGTCATAAACCTAGAGTACATGAATAATTTCAGAATTTTTAGATCCTGCCCTTTGTCGAAAGACCCCTCCGATTATTTGGCTTGGTTGGACAAGATAGAAAAGGTTAAAAGCAATGATTGGAAAACCATGGGTATTTATGATCTTATTCAGCTGTCGAAAGTAGGGCCAGGATATTGTCCTTCCATGCTTCTAGCTTCCCTTTATTTCTGGGACAACACTTACAACAACTTCCACATCCCTTGTGGGATGATTACTCCTACCCTTTTCGACATAGCTGCCATTACTGGCTTGAGCCCCCTAGGAATCGATTATGATCCAAACTTGCTAGCTGATGATTCAATAGGCTTCGACACCAACAAAGCCACCTTTACAGCCTATATTGCCAACTATCATGACAAGGAAACCAAGGAAGTATCTGATCAAGAGCATGTAGCCTTCCTGGCCCTTTGGCTATCGAGATGCGTCTTTTGCTCAAGATCTCTCCAAGTGGCGAAGCGCTATATCACCATAGCAAATCAGCTTCACGCTGGGCACCGGCTTTGTCTTAGCGAGATAATTTTGGCGAATCTATACGAATCCCTTGGCGAAGGAGTTACCATCTTGAAGAACATCAAGGAAAAGAAAACTTTGTTGTTATCAGGGCCTTTTTGGCTCTTATAATTTTGGCTCAATGCCACTTTCGAAGCCTCCCTTCCCAATAAACCAATTGTGGATACAACTGCTCTAGGGGACAGAAGAGTCGAAGGTCTTCGTTTGGCGCAACTAACACCCCATGACGAAGGTCTAAGTCTCCAACAAACCTTTACCAGTTACGTCATGATGTTTACTAAGCGTTATAGTTTTACACCCAACATGGCTCCTTTTGCTGAGAGGAAAGTTGGACCCTCATGGTTTACCAGAAAACTTCCCCTTGAGTCAAAATCTCTAGAAGAAGAATTCCTCAACGTCTGGGAATCTTTCCTTACTCCAAGACTTCTAGTTTCCAAACTTGGCCCTTCGAAACTCAAAGTTTCCCTTGTCAACTATCAGCCCAATCTGGTTTCTCGACAGTTTGAGTTGATACAAATAATACCAAAACCTCTCTTTTCCAGAAAAGGCTCTTTAATTCATTATAATATGACTCACACTGAAGATGAATGCTCTGAGTTGTTGGCGAAGTATTCTAACCTGGTCGAAATCCAACCAGTGGTCTTTCGACCTAGCTTCCTCTACACTCAAGAGTTTGACGAATGGTGGAGGGACTACTATGATTCTCAAATGTTTAACATGGATTCTTTCACCATTCAACTGACCAGAGCCTTTGCCCTTGTGCAGGACAAGACCAAGAAAGGTACTTCTCGACACATCAAAGAAATCCAAGCTTTCCAGAAATACTTTGATACTGCCTACAGGCCTAATGATCTTAGTCGAACCATACGCGAAGCAGCAGTTACTTTGAAACAAAAGTTTACAGAAAAGCTTGATGAGTTAAAACTACCCACGTATGTTCGACCAGAACAGCGCTATGAGGTAGCTTTTAAACTTTATCACCCAAAATTTCCCCCTCTACCATCTGCTGAATTTGGTGTGGCTCTTAGCCCTCCATTTCCAGATTGGTTCATTTGTGGGGATTCTCTGAAAATTCTTCGCAAAGAAAAGCAGAAACGTGCCAAGCGAGTGGTTTCGACTAAGTACACCCTGGACAATTTCAAAGGCCACCTTCATATTGGCATAGAACACGTTCGCGTGGAAACTCCTATATATGAAGGTGTGGAAAATGGGAAGAAGTTCAATCTCACTTTTTATTTATTCAAATGTACGTTATTTTATGCTTGACTCTTTTCTTCTTTTCTTCTCTAGCTATCAACATTTCGACCAAGAAACCCGCCACAGGCGAAGCAACAACTGCTGGAGATGCAGAACCCCAAAAAGACGCTGCCAAGACACCTTTGGCGAAGGTATTACTTTACTTTTATTTTAAGTCACCAAATGTTTTATTTTCTGAAATACTAACAAACATCTCTCTTGACCCACAGGGCAGTCGAAGACCGCCGTCGACGCCTAAGAAAAGGAAAGCGAAAGAACAAGAAGTCAAAGCTGCTGATACTGATGATGGTGATGAGTCACCAGACCAAGTAAAACCCACCAAAAAGAAAAAGAAGACAACCAAACCTCCACCACAGAAACCTCCTACCCCCAGAATTTTAGAAAAAACTCTACCCAAAAATCCAGGCGAGGAAACTACTCCTGCTCCAGCAGAAAGCGAAAGCTCTAGCTTGAATACCAACACTCCAAAGGTATGATTTTTCTTTTCCTTTTGACGCTAAAAGGCTGTTTACTTGCATTACCTTCTTTGATCTATTTATCTTTTAGGTACCTGTCGATACTCATGGACATCCCATGGTCCAAGTTCTCCCCAAGACCAGCAGTGATCCCACTTATAAACCAACCAGCTCCTCCAAATCTTCTCCTAAGAATTCGGCAAAGGAATCAGCTACTGAAGTACATCAACCCACTGCTATTTCTACACGAATTCCAGATGTAGTGGAAGAAGAAGCTGGTCCTGAGACTGACGACTTAGTCGACACTGGTGGAGATACTGTGATGCCTACTGCAATGGTTATCATAAGTAATGAACCTGAAGATCAATCTCCCCTCAACTCACTAGTTTCTGACGAAGAGAAGGATGAAGAGGTTGCCACTGACGCCGAAGAGGAGGAAGAAAAAGAAAATGAAAAGCCGCCAACTCCCACAGCTGCTACGGACGAAGAGAAAGAAAGCGACAAAGAAGATCTTGGCAAAGCAAATAAAACTGCTTCGACCACAACAACTTCGACCCAACTTTCTCACGAGGAGCTTAAAAATATGAAGGTGCAAAGACCTTTTGAGTACCTCAAGACCATGCTTAGTTCCCGCTACAATTTTACTGACACTACCATTAGTAGTTCGACAACCTCAGGGACTACTTCTGATGCCAAATCAGTGGACGAATTGCTGGCCAATATTCGACAGAAAGTTCCTGATATTGACTTATTTCAACTTCTGGAGAATGATCCATCTGCACAATTCGACCTGAAGAAAATCCTAAAGCAAATCAATGTCCTGGAGGCTCCCCCTAAGGTCACTGATGTGGTGTTGGACCTCACCACCTTGATAGATCTTGTGGTAACTGACTTTAATCGACTTCGAGAGTACTCCAAGAAGCTTGAAAATAAGACAGAAACCCAACTTGCTGAGTGGAATGCTGCTTCAAATTCGTCCAACAAAGTAACTGAACTGGAGAAAGTGTCTGAACAAAATAAGCAGGAAGCAGCTTTGTGTGGTGAGAATATCCTTAAGTGGAAGAAGCAAATTGCTGCTCTTCAAAGCAAAATTTCCCAGGCGGAAAAGCGTCAAGCAGAACTGCAATAGACCGACCAAGAGGAAATCCGTAAAGAGCTTGAAGTTGGTGTGCACCACGTTGATAGGGCCCGCAAGCTTGGTGAGGAAATTGAGGAGCTTTCGAAAGGCAAGGAACTTTGTGAGCGTCGTCTCCAAATCCAGAGATCGAAATTTGAGAAGCTGAAAGAATCTTTTCCCGTTTGAATATTTGTAATTTTTTGTTTTGGCTTTTTTAAGGCCTTTTTGTAATGACATTGGATCTATATTATTTGGCGAGAAGATTTTCAATCCGCCATGTTGTTTTTTCCTGCATAATTATTCGACTGTTATTTTAACTTCTTGTAATGTGGGCCTATATTTGTTCAAATATTTCCCATTTATTTTTAATATACGCTTATCTTTATCCACTTCTTCGACTTCATATGCGCCATTGGAAAATACTCATATAATTTGAAAAGGTCCTTCCCACTTAGGGGACCATTTTCCCATAAGTTTGTCTTTTCGATCCGTGGGGAGAATTACTTTCCAAACTAACTCACCAATTAGGAAAGCCTTACGTTTCACTTTCTTATTGTAAAATTTTTCGACTCTTTCTTTTTTCCTTTTTAATAAATCCAACGCATTTAACCTTTCTTCGTCCAAATCAACTAATTCGTCCATCATCATACTGCAATATATATCTGATGGAATTTCATGATGCCTCTGAATTCGAATCGACTGCAAATAAACCTCAACTGGTAAAACTGCATCATGTCCGTATGTCAACCTAAATGGAGTAGTATTTGTTGCTTCTTTAGGGGATGTTCGAGAAGCCCATAAGATTTGATCCAAAGTCTTATGCCAATTCTTAGGCTTTGTCCCCATGTGCTTTTTAATCAAACTTATCACCACCTTATTTGCTGCTTCGACTTGTCCATTTGCTTGAGCGTAATAAGGTGTCGAAGTGAGAAGCTTGAATCCCATCTCCCTTGCAAATGTTTGCATATTCCTCCCAGTAAACACAGATCCTTGATCTGTTGTTATTGTCTCAGGTATCCCATATCTATAGATGATATGCTTTCGAATGAATTCTATGACTGCTTCTTGATCAACATTTACCAAAGGTATGGCTTCTATCCATTTTGTGAAATAATCTATTCCAACCAAGATGTATCTTTGGCCTTTCGACGATGGTGGTCGAATTTCCCCAATCAAATCTAAAGCCCAACCCCTAAATGGCCAAGGCTTCACAATAGAATGCAACTCACTTGCAGGAACGTGTGGTATTCCGGCATGTACTTGACATTCCTGGCAACCTTTTGCAAATTCAACACAATCCTTCAATATTGTTGGCCAATATATTCCCTGTCGAAATAATAACCACTTCATTTTATGGCCCGCTTGATGAGCACCACATGCTCCACTGTGCACATTCGACAAAGCTATAAAAGCTTCATCTTCGCCCAAACATTTTAACAAAACTCCCTCTGAAGTCTTTTTAAACAACTCATTTCCAAAAAGCACATAACTTAACGCTCTGTACTTAACTTTTCTTTCGACTTTCTGATTTGGGTCTTGTAAATAGTCCTTGATGGGCTTTCTCCAATCTTCGACCCTCGAATCGTCTATATTAAATATCTCAAAACTCTCTTCGTCACCATACCCTAACTTTATTGTCTCCAAATCTGATGGGGACAACTTAGTTGATACAACTCTTCCTCTTACTTCAATGGTCTTTTCCAACTTTTCTTTCGACACTTTATAACCAGATGCGAGTTGGGCCAAATCATTCGCCACTTGATTTTCCATACGAGGAATATGCCTGATAATTACATTGTCGAATTTCTTCAAGAGCCTGTTAGCTATTACAAAGTACATAATTAAATTTTCTTTAACGCACTTGTACTCCTTGGTCACTTGCTTTATTACCAACTCAGAGTCTCCCATTATTTCGACTCTAGTTGCCCCTAATTCCGATAAAATTTAAAGTCCAGTTATTAAAGCTTCATATTCTGCTTCATTATTCGAACATAAGCCTTCGACTTTGTACTTAAATTTTGTTGGAATTCTGTTAGGAGAAATAATCAATAGCCCAATGTCAGTTCCATTCTTATGACTGGAACCGTCGAAATATAGCTTCCACAGCTCTATTATGACATATTCAATATAATCTTCATTGATGGCGTGGTCAGCTATAAAGTCAGCCACCACTTGCCCCTTAACAGCCTTCAGAGGCAAATACATTAAGGAATATTCAGTCAATGCCAAAGCCCATTTCCCAATTCGACTATGTAAAATTGATTTTGATAACATATGCTTTATTACGTCAAAATGAGAGGAAATATATACATCGACTGGCTTTATGTAGTGCTTTAACTTCATACACGAAAAGTAAACACACAGACATAGTTTTTCTATTACACTATACCTAGTTTCAGCATCATTTAAGACTCTACTGAGGTAATAGATGGCTCTTTCGACGCCATTCTCATCCTCTTGACATAACATACTTCCTAATGTCCTATCTGATGCCGCTATATACAACCTCATACTTTTACTTCTACAAGGAGACATCAAGATTGGGGGATGGGTCAAGTATTCCTTGATTTTGTCGAACACAGCTTGTTGATCTTGCCCCCATGTAAAATCTTCCTTCTTCAGTCGAAGTAGAGGAGAGAAGGCTTGCGTTTTTCCACTAAGGTTGGAGATGAACCTTCTGAGAAAGTTGATCTTCCCAAGCAGAGACTGCAACTCCTTCTTTGTCGATGGCGCTTTCGCCTCCATTATTGCTTTGGCTTTGTTTTCATTGATTTTGATCCCCTTCTTGTGGACCACAAAGCCAAGGAAATCTCCCGCCTGCACACCAAAAGCACATTTGAGAGGGTTCATTTTTAAACTAAACTTCCTCATCCTTTCGAATGACTGTCGAAGATGGTCAATATGATTTTCGCCTGAAACAGACTTAATTACAATATCATCTATATAGATTTGCATAAAAGTTTCGATAAAATCATGAAAAATCGAATTCATAGCTCGCTGATAAGTTGCCCCAGCATTTTTAGACCAAAAGGCATTACCACCCATTCATAGGTGCCTATGGCTCCAGGGCAACGAAATGCCGTCTTAGGGACATCTTCGTCAGCAATAAAAATCTGATTATAGTCAGAGTATCCATCTAACATACTTAGATACTCATGGCCTGCAGCAGAATCTATAAGCATTTCCGCTACTGGCATAGGATATTCATCTTTAGGGGTAGCTGAATTTAAATCTCGAAAGTCAATGCATACCCTTAATTTGCCATTTTTCTTTATTACAGGAACAATATTTGCAATCCATTCGACATACCTCGTTGTACGGATGAACTTACATTTCAGAAGTCTTTCGACCTCCTCTTTAATCTTCGACAAAATCTCTGGTGCGAAGCGTTTGGGAGTTTGCTTTACAGGCTTCTTCCCTGCTATTATGGGCAACTTCAATTCGACCAAACTCCTGTCGAGACCAGGCATCTCGTCGTAGTCCCACGCGAAACAATCTTTAAACTCTTGCAGCAGCTGGACTATTTCGACTTTTAACTAAAGGTTCATCTTGGCACTTATGTAGGTTGGCCTTTTTTCTGCCCCCAGTCCTAAATCGACTTCTTCCAATGGATCCTGCACCACCATCTTCATATCTATCGAAGTCGGATCCTTTTCAAACCCCAAGGGTTCGTCATCATAAATGGCGTCTAACTTTTGATGTTGTCATTCGCCAATCTCTGTGTTGAACAGGTCCTCTTCAACGTCCCTCTGAGGACATTGTTTGTTGAAATCATTTCCATTGGCTTCGACAGCCATATACTTTACTTCGGCTTCTAGAGCCGCCTTGAGTTTATTTTCGGCTACATAAGCCGTAATCCTTTCGAGCGCTGATGATTCACTCATCGTCACCAAACTCGCTTCCCCAGCCGGTTGGCTCTATATGTGCAGTCCCAAAGACATAGTTTGCCTCGTCGACCACTTCCATATCCCACTGGAAACCATATGTGGGGTGGAGGTACAGCGAACAGAAAGCATTATCAGTAGCCTTTAGGTCGAAAGTCGCTGGACTACATGGAGCTATGTGGGCCAAGTGTTTGTCGAAACTGCATCGATCCACATGGTTTACCTCAGCCATGAAATAACTTTGATCCGCCTCTATGTTTTCGACAATTCCATCAGATCGCCAAATAGCTATAAGCTGATGCATCGACGAGGGCACAACACCCACGCCATGGATCCATTCTCTACCCATAAGTAAATTATAATTAGCCTTTGAGGCTATAACCATGAACATCGTTGGTCTAGTTATAGTCCCAACAGTTAAATCCACTTGGATAACACCCAAAGTAGTTCCCACTTTGCCTTCATAGTTTGACAATACCATGTTGTGGGGCTTTGCATCAGACTCGTCTTTCCCAATTCACTTCAACATATAATGGGGCATCAAGTTAACTGCAGCCCCTCCATCAACCAGAATTTTGTTCACTCCCACATTCTCCACTTTCCCCTTTATGAATAGGGGCTTGAGGTGGCCACGCATGGAGTCATCTGGCCTTTCGAAAAAGGCATTTTGTTCCTTGACACAGCCGTTATTCATAATATAGTAACACACCGGCCTGTGCCCTATAACTTCACTTTCCATAACATCCTCCTCTTCTTCGACCTCCATAATTTGGTCGTATTCTTTTGGAATGACAGAGACCACGTTGCACACAATATCGAGAGACGCGTCCGACTCAGACCTGAACTCATCAGTCATTTCATCATCCTCTCCCATTTTTTCCTTAGATGGCACTGGTTCCATTACATTGCAGGAATTGTTGCTGTAAGATGCCTCTTTTTGATTCACTACTTACATGTTGCTACTTGACTCTGGTTTGCTTCTTTCGACGGAGACTTCCTCAGCAACCCTTTTCTCAGCAGCCTCCTTTTCCGCCCTTTTTTGTCTTTAGAATCGCCTCCATTGGGACCTCGACATGGGATTCTTGCCTTTATAATTATCTGAGGGATAAGGCCTTGGTTTTGGCCTTTCGCCATCCTTGTTGCCGGCCATAGACGAACCCCTCTGAACTTCGAAATTTTTCCACTTTCTCTGTCCCTGGGCTTCCCTTATTGGTTTAACCCATTTGTCATCAGGAGCTTTGTTGGTGGGTTTGAAGGTATTTGGGTACCTTCGTCCAAACTTTTGCTGGTTTTGATCATTTCACCTTGGGTCGAACCTTTCCGTTCTCGCAGGTGGAACTGCCCCCCAGTTTCCTTTTCTTTTGGCTTTTTCCATTCCCTCCAGGTTGTCTGCTGCTTTCTTGTCGAACACGGCACTACAGCGGGGGCACAGCATAACCTCAGACCTTTTCTTCTGACACCTTTGAAGGAACTCAATCAGATTCTCTTCCTCTTTAGGGTACGCCACTTTTTGATATTCCTCTCTACGACGCTCTTCGTCAGTCTGCATTGGAACTTTTTGGGATACTTCCACCATATTAACATTGGTTGTTTGAGCATCTCCAATACTTAACTTGTTCATTTTCAGAGTGAGTCCCTCCTCAATCTCATGTTTCTTCTTTGCCAGGTCGAAAATCCCTTCTGGCGATGGCTTCTTGATGCCATGTTGGCAACAAAAACCCATACATTTCTCTCTGGGATCCTCCATTGTTCTTCGTTGAATCCCATGAACAGTTGACTTCGCAGGACCATCAGTAGTCTTAGCGTTTATCTAAAAGATACCTTCGCCAACCTCAGTATTGGCTTGATCGAAGGTAACAGCAAACTCCATGTTGTCTCCCTTAAGGCCTTCAGTAGCCTTATTCTTGTCTTCGGCGAAGCCTTCAGTAGCTTTGTCATTCTTCACAAAGTTGAGACCCTCAGTAGCGTCCTTTTCTTTCTCGACGGAACTCTCAGTAGTTTCGTCATTCTTCACAAAGTTGAGACCCTCAGTGGTTTCATCCTTGTTCACACCGTTGAGGCCTTCAGTAGCCTCTTTGTTGATGCAATTCTTCAACCTTCCTTCGCCAAGGTGTTCAGTAACCTTGATCATCACTGGTTTATTGACGAAATCTTCGGATATTTCCTCCACATCACTTTCGTCTGTAGGGATCTCAGCGATCTCTACCATGTTCACATTTACGTCGAAACCTTCAGTGGCTTCTATCATCTCAAAGCTGCAGTTAGAACCCTCTTCGACCTCCACCATGTTCACTGTGGATGGTTCAGCATAGTGGGCTTCGACCATTTGCATTGGATTTGAGTCAACCTTCATCGATGGCTTCGACTTGTCGCCGAACTTCAATCTTCCATCACGAATGGCATTTTGCACCAGATCCCTGAAAAGGAAACATTGAGATGTTTTATGACCTAAAAAATTATGGTACTTACAAAATCCTCTCTTTTTCTGTTGTTCTATTGGAGGCACTTTGGTGCCAGGTGGCACTATCATTTGGCCATCTTTAACCAACAAGTCAAATATTTCGTCACACTTAGTGACGTCGAATTTATAAGTCCTTTTAGGAAACTTATCATTCTTCTCAGGTTCGATTGGGTTTTTTCCATTCGACGGAGCCAACACTTTACAAGAGTATGGTGGACCCTGTTTTAATTCTGCTAAGTCAACTTCTTGTTCGTCGAAACTATATGATTCGCTCTCGTCATCATCATCTTCCTGACATACCCCTACATAAGCCACTATTTCTTTCTTATTTTTAGTTACTCTAGCTTTTTCAGCTTTTAAACGTTCGACCTGTCTCACCCTATCCGCCAACTGTGCCATATCCCTCAGATATTGAGTGTCTAGCTTCTTTCTAATTAAATGGTCTAGACCACCTGCTGCCATTTCGACTAATTCGTGCTCAGGCACTTGCGTGAAACATCTCGCCTTAAGTAACCTAAATCTATTTAAATAATCATCAATTGGCTCAGAGAATTTTCTTTTAACACTAGCCAATTCCTTCAAACTTATTTTTGTTTGTCCCATGTAAAATTGTTCATGGAACAACCTTTCTAACTGGACCCACGTGTGGATCGAATTCGCAGGCAAATATGTGAACCAAGTAAAGGCATTTTTCGTCAAAGAACTTGGAAAACATTTCATTTTTAAATTTTCATTGCGTGCAATTTCTCCTGCTTCGATCAAGTAACGGGCCACATGTTCGACAGTGGATTCGCTAGTGTCCCCTGAGAATTTGGTAAATTTGGGGACTTTCCACCTTGGGGACAATTCCTGTTGCAGAATATACTCAGACAATGAGGATGTATAACTGGGCCTTTGCAGTCCCACATTCACACCATTTCTGGCCATAATCCTTTCGACCATGGCTGCTAAGTTATTTTCTGCTGGCATGTTGTTGTGACGCAATTGTTGCACAACATCATCAGCATCTTGGTCTCTATGGACTAATACCCTTCTAGGCTCTTGTTGGACAGGAATCTCGACATGAGGATGTTCGACCATTACCTCTTGGTTTTTAGGGTTTCCTTGAGGAATGTTCGCTGGCCTCTAGTTTATTGTGGGTTCCTCTTCGACAACTACTCTGGGATTTTGAACTATTTGTTCCCTTGGTTGGGTTTGAGGGACACCAAAGAAGTCAACAATGCGCGTCATTTGCGCTGCTAATAATTGGTTCGTTTGGGTGGTGTTTTGGATTAAAGGATTAAACACAACCCCCATTTGTTGTGTTAGCATCTGCACCATATCATGGTTACTTTTGTCCATTTGTTGCCTAATTACTTGTCCAGAGTTGTTAGTGATTGCAGGCATATAAGTTTGGTATCCCGTTGGTACAGGCTGACCCATTATGCCTATATAGTTCGCACCAGACCCTAATCCTTGTAGGGGCGAAGTAACATTAACCAAAGGATCAGAATATAATGACGACGCATTGTGCAAACTTGCCATCACCGTTGTTGGCATTCCATAAGGTTGTTCTCTATTATGTGGAGGCATTGAAAAATTCGTCACAAATGGCCTACGAACACCTCTTAAAGGAGGAGGGGTCATTTGAGGCATTTGGGGTCCCACTGTAGAGACACTGGGTGCGTTTTGGGATGCTGAAAATGCTGGGATCGACCCCATTGATGATGGTATCGCTTCTGACATAGAAACTGACGCCGTATTGTCTCTTGTCGAAGGAATAGGCGTTGGGTTATTAACATTTTAATTATTATGCGCGCTTTTATTCGCCATTCTTCTTGTTCTTGTTCTTTTTGGTCTTTCTTCGTTGTTCACGACTAACTTGCCACTCCTTAGAATCATACAACAAAATAAAACTTTTCTTCTAAGAATTTGCCATAAGAACAAAAAGGACCAACTAAAGTAAATGCACTAGGTCCACTGGGCGTGCCAATTTGTTCGCTGGTGAATTTGGCGAACAATCTCTGGTTTCCTAATTTATGAAAATTAGTTTACTAACAGGACCAACCAAACAAATCCTAGGACAAAGTGCTTTTGAGAATGTCTTTGGTTTAGAAAAAATGTATTCGTTTTGTGTTTTCTAAGGTTTCCTCTAATAGTTTCTTCGACTAATAGAAAAAGGACGCGATAATGGCGAAAAAGTAATTGGAGATAAACTTAAACTGAAAAAAAAGTAAATTGTTGAGATGAAGAAAATGACTTGAATGTAAAGAAATGAAGAAAAAACTTGGAATTTTATTAAAATGCATAAATGTAGATTGGTGTTTCCCATACATACATTTCCAGAACACTCGTTTCTCTCACACGGTTACTTTGAGTATTTGCGGTAATTTGTACAAAATTTGGAACACCCTTGAATCTAACACCAAGACCTCCTATTTATATACAAACTAAATAACTACCCTTAACAGCTATTTCTCCTGATGGCGACAAATGTCATTCTGCATGCATTCGTCTCCTAGATGCGTTCCACGCCTCCAATTTCAAAAGTGAAACTCCCTCCTGAAATTTGAAATTTAAACATCCGTCGAAAGGATCAATTCTTCTTATGTCGAAATTATCCTCCTTACTTAGAAAAACCTGCCAATGCTTCCCCTAAGTACCCTTTGCCTTCGACTGGCCTTCTTCATTAAAACCCTTATAATTGAAATATCCTGTCAAAAATATTTCCCATTTGCTTTTGAAACATTTTCTTGGCGTCGAAATCAGCAACCTACAGATATGCAATATATACACTATAATGTAAAGTAAACGTATTTACAAACAAAACGGAGTTTATTCGTATGATATTTAACAAAAAGTATCGATAAGTGCAACAAAACTTATATACAAAAATAGTTACAATTTGCACTTATCACGAACCGGGGAGGATCTCCCCGTGTGCGTTGGAGGGTTTGCCCCGGGCATCTCCTCACGCTATTAGATGTGCCATTTGAGTAGGGCTTAGGTCGGGGATATCATCCTCGGGTCTTTGCGCGCCCTTTCACTTGACTAGCGGTGGAAGGGTGGATTTGATTTTGTCATCGAATTCACTTTTGTCCTCTACTTTTCAGGTGAAGGAGATGACCCGTGAAACCGAAGAGGAAATTCTCATAGACTCGTACGAGGAGAGCTCCTCAAAAAATAGTGATACAGAGGCTACAGCCACTCCCAGCGATGTCGGCAAGATTCCATCTGCGATGACCTCCGCGGAGGAGTGGTCAGTCACAGAACCCGCAGAGTATGCCTCCGTTTTTGCTTCATATTCTGGGGACGCCTTCATGACCGTGGGGGCTGAAGGGGAATGGAAGGTTCATTTTCCTGGAGAAGATAATAGTATCTGCACGGACTATGGGGAGAGGTTCCCGATGTATGAGTATGTCTTCAAAGATATTGGACTGAGGACGCCCTTCACTGATTTCTAGACGTCGATCTTTGTGCATTTAAACCTGGCCCCCTCCCAGTTGCATCTCAATTTCCTAGCCTTCATCCGGGTGTTCGAACTGACGTGCGAGTTTATGAAAATATGAGCAACCCTCCCCTTGTTCTTTATAGTCTTCCACCTCCAACGGGAAGTCTCGGGGAGGAAGTTTGACTGGGTCTCGTTGAAGCGGGCGAGGAAATTGTTTAAACCGTTCTCTGAGTCCATTAGGACTTTTAAAGAGAGGTTTTATATTATCGAGCCCGTGTCAGGGAAAGACCAAGACTCCACGTATGTCTGGGAGGTGTCGACGGATGAGAATGGGGGGATCTTTATGACGAGGAGGGCAAAGTAGTGGCGCGGAGGTTGCTGAAGTTTCCCTTCTGCTGGAGTGGTGCTCATTTTTCCCAGGGGACTGACCAGTATCTTGCCCAACCGGAGATGTTAGATGATGATGACAAGGCCGGCTATGCAGCGCTGGTGAACTTTGTCAACGGTTTTACCCCTGCCCAATGTTGGACTAAGAGCGTGGACCCAATATTCGAGGAAGATTGGGGGCAGAAGGTGGATAGCCGTTTTATCAACGCAAAGGAGCTCCTTGAGTGCCAGACTCACGATGATGCTCTTAAACTACTGGGTAGTCTTTATTTCTTAGTTTGTTTTGATTATTGTCTTCCCCATTTGCTAACATGCTCGTTATGTTTTTGCAGGTGAAATGTCTTCAGCGTATGAACGGATGGTGAAGAATGCCCACGCGAAGGGCAAGGGTGGCACAGTAAACACGAAGAGTCGGCTCAGCCAATGAGTCTCACCTCCACAAACGGGGTCGGGGAGCTCCTCGTCGACTCCTCCGCCTGTCCATAATTCTCCAGTGCCTGTAAACTCGAGGCTTAAGCGCTTCCCGTGGACCGAGACGGTGGACCTCAGCCATGCAGGGGAGAATAGTAGGTTTGAGTTGCCTCCGTGTCTTCACAATAAAAAGTTCTTCGAGGGCTCCTATTTGACGGTTCCTAGGGATGAGTCTCTAAAGCTCGAGGCTATAGATCGCCCGAGCAAGAGGGCAATGCTGGCACAGGATGCTTTCGCCATGATTAGGGCTTGGAGATGGCAGCGGTTTACGCCGAGGAAGATTCCCAGCATGGCTCCGAGCTGAAGAAGGCTTAGGTCATGATAGCGATCCTAGAGGAGAAGGTGAAGAAGTCTAAGAAGGAGGTTAGGGTCGCCGAGGAGGCGATGAAAAAGTCCCAAAAGGAGCTGACCAAGATCCAAGGGGAGAAAGACACCCTGGCCGCAGAGAAGAAAGTTGCATAAGATTTGGTCGAGCAACTGAGGTCTGTTGCTCCCCCTGCTGAAGACGAGCACGAGAGTTTGAAGGAGCTGAAGACTCGGGCTGAGTTGGTTGCCCGTATTGTGCAGGTGGAGGATGACGTCGAAGCATTGGCGAGGATTCTTTCAACAATGATGTGGCGCAGCTGAAACTTGTGAACCCCGGGGTCCAACTGTCCACTGAGAGGACCAATTTCCTGTACCATGTTGAGGATGGAAAGATCTTCATCCCCGACTTTCTCCAGATCGGCGAGGAGCATGCTCGAACTCTCCACAAGGAGCCTCAACAGATGGAGGAGTGATTTCTTTTTGTTGTACTTTCGGTCTGCTTGCCGTGTTTATGTAATTTATTGTTTTGTATGGGGCATGGCCCATTGTTAATGTAACAAGTACAATTGTGGTCCTCGTGACCACTTATTATCGTGATATATATGTTTCCGGCCGCTCTGGTCAGTTTTGTATGATCGATATTCTTGCATGGCTTTATCTGTCTTTATTTTCACTAAGTGTAGTAACTTTTCTCGATACGTGTGCGTGCCCGTAATAAGGGTAACTTTGAATGATTTGTTGTTTTCGTGGTTTGCTCGACTTAGATATGTTCGTCAGTGAGGGGGACTGGTCGAATGGCCAGGGTAGTTTCCGGGCATGAGAGCGGAGCTCAGGTCGTGTTTGAGGCCTGAGTTCGCGGCGTGAACTTCCCATCGCGAGTTGGGTTTCTGCCTATCATGGTACTTTGACGACGGCGGTCTCAGTCTAGGAGCAACCATCGGGCATGGGTTCTGCTCATTCTTGAGCGAAAGCCTACCTCAGTTTGTATGTAGCACTTGTACCTGGGCGCACATTCGTGGTCGGGACGCTATGCTCGTCGCATCGACAAAGCAAGCTGATGATTAGGGCCTTAACAATAATATTGTTTTAGCTTTTCGGCGTTCCATGGTCGAGGAAGTTCTTCCCCGTTAAGGTGTTCTAGGTAGTAGGCCCCATTCTCCATCTTCGCCCGAACGCGATAAGGTCCTTCCCAGTTTGCGGCGAGTTTGCCTTCTTGAGAATCTTTGTGATTCCTTCTTAAGACGAGACTGCCTACTTGGAATTCTCGCCGTATAACTTTGGCGTTGTGTCTAATTGCAATTTTTTTGTTTTAGTGAGGCTTCGCGGAGAGCTGCTCCTGATCGGACTTTTTCGACAAGATCGAGCTCCTCCCTTAGCGCCTCGTTATTTGTCTCCTCGTCCAGGGGGGATTTAGTCCGCCTGGAGGGCACGTGTATCTCAATAGGGATCACTGCCTCCACTCCGTAAGTTAGACGAAAAGGGGTTTCCCCGGTCGAAAAGTGGGGCGTAGTGCGGTATGCCCAGAGAACGATGTGCAACTCCTCGACCCAAGCCTTCTTCACTTCTTCCAGCCTTCATTTGAGGCCTCGTAGGATTACCCTATTTGCTGCTTCGGCTTGCCCGTTAGTCTGGGGATGTTCGACGGAGGCGAAGTGTTGTTTCGTGCCCAAAATAACCCTTCAATTGAAGAGGTCATTGATCTTAGGTATATGAACAACTTTAGGGTATTTAGAGCTAGTCCCTTCTTTAAAGACCCCTCTGACTATTTAGGATGGTTGAATAAATTAGAAAAAACAAAGTCTGAAGTCTGGAAAGACATGGGTATTTATGATTTGATCATGTTGTCGAAGGTAGGACCTGATTATTGCTCGAACATGCTTGTCTCGTCCTTGTATTTTTGGGACAGCACCCATTATACTCTCTATCTTCCATGTGGAATGATGACACCAACTTTATTCGACGTAGCCGCTATCACAGGGCTTAAACCAACTGGGAACTCCTATGGCCCTGATTTTATGTCTGAAGATAACATAGGCTTTTTGACCTCTAGGGTAGCATATTCGACCCACATCGCACATTATCATGATAAAGATATAGAAGAGGTCTCAGATATAAAACACATAGCTTTCTTAGCACTACGGTTGTCTCATTGTGTCTTGTGTTCGAAGTCACTACAAGTTGCCAGGAAATTCCTAACTATGGCGAACCAACTCCATTATGGCCACTAGCGTCCAAACGGACACTCCCGTGTCCGTTTGTCCGCTTTTTTTGATGCGCACAGCGGAGAAAAATAAACGTGTGTATATTATATATGAGGTTTTTATCGTACTTTATATTAAAAATAATATTTTTTTAGACAACATATACGTGTGCATATTAATGTACTTATTGAATACAAATACATTTATTATTGATGTATTTATTCAGATACATATTAAGTATTGTTTGCAATATGTAATATTCAGACATTAAATTTTGTTTGAATTCAGAAAATCGCATTGTAACGTGACTTTATTCAACCAGTTTTTTCAAGCAAATAAACATAAATATTAACAGAGATATTAAGTTAACGGGTTATAAATATAACTTACACAACAACTTCTACTATTAACTTCCTATCTAACGGGTTATAATATAAATAAATATTTTTTATTTAACTTAAATTTTAATCTAAAGATTTAATAGAATTAAATATGATTATATATTTCTTAAAACATATTATATTTTACAAATTGAGAACTACATAGAGAATATAGAATATGAAAATCAACCGGACTCCAAATTAAAAACAGCACATCAAACTTTGTATTCATAATCATTAAAATGATTGATTTAAAAACCAACATTATTAAGAGAATAACATTAAAATAATTGATATTCAATTTAAAATACATACTTTATTCTTTCAAACAATAAATAGATAACAATAAAAATAGTCATTCAACAATAAATAGATAACAATAAAAATAGTCATTCAAAATTAAGAGAAAATATTTAAACAAATAATCTAATAAATAATGTTATTAAAAAAATAACATTAAAATAATTGATATTCAGTTTAAAATACATACTTTATTCTTTCAAACAATAAATAGATAACAATAAAAATAGTCATTCAAAATTAAGAGAAGATATTTAAACAAATAATCTAATAAATATGAATAAAATGGTATTAAAAAAATAAAACTGAAACAAATATGTTTCAATAAATCAATCTTACTTGGTGTGACCAATGTGTGCATCTTTTTAAAATGGGTAGTTTGTGTTTTGTCCACTCAAAAAATATAAAGTAATAAAAAAGAAAGCAGAAGAATTAGAAGGAGAACATAGGGAGGCTTATTACATTTCTTCAAGATTTGCTCTCTTTCATCCAATGCCTCATTTTCTTTTTCATTTTGTAGAAGGCAATGGAGTTGCTATGCCAAAGTGGGGACATCTCTTTTTTCCATGATTCTTCATTCTTCTTTCTTTCTATATGCAGATGTACACCTTCAAATAATTTTTGGTTGCATTAATTTCAAAGAAAGATTTCAAATTGAAGAGAGTAAACAAATTATAGAAGTTATATTTCTAACACATAAATCAAGAAATTATTGTAATTTATAACTGATTGATTTGAATGGGTCTAAAAGTTAAGACGTTATTATATATTGTCATGCAGTTAATAACTGCACATTGGAAGTTAACAATATTATTTTTAATTTCTTTGGCAATAAAAAAAATGAACCACAAAAATGAAAATGACGGGCAAAAATAGAATAAAAATAGGTCAGACTAAAATAGTATATCTCCATTATATATAGTTATAGATATATAGTTCTAGATATACATACGCATAAAAATATATATGATGATTTTTTTTAAATTTTGATTTTAATTAAAATTATGTGTATTTAAATATAATTTTTAATCGGAAGTTAAAATCAGTTTTTTTTTCAAATAACTAATTACTTTTAATTGTGTATAAAGTTCAAATATAAAATGGGGGGAGTAGTTATTTTTTGTTTGTGTAACTTTTAGGTAGTTTTGAAGGGTAAAAGAGGAAATAAAATAGGCTACACCAAAAAGAAGTTTTGCCTTTATATATTGTATAGATAACCTTTGTTTAAGTGAACTAATCCTAACTAGCCTCTATGAATCTATGAGTGAAGGCGTTACCCAACTCAAGTGTCTGGGTGACAAAGGAAATCTCCTCCTTTCTGGACCTTTCTGGCTTCTACAATTGTGGTTGAACGCTTCATTCGAAGCCTGTCTTCCCCACAAGAATCAAATCGAAGAGAACGCTGACGAAGTGAAGAATAGGAGGATAGAATGTCCATGCCTGGCGAAGCTAACTCCTGTTGATGAAGGTTGACCTATTCAATAAACCTTCACTAATTTTATCATGATGTTTGCTAAACGTTATGACTTCTCACCCAATATGGCTCCCTTCGCTGCAAGGAAATGTGGTCCTGGGTGGTTCACCAGGCCATTCCCAGCCGTAGAAGGCTCAAGAAGTAGAATCTACTGCAATCTGGGAAGCTTTCCTGACTCCTATGGTTTTAACCCTCATGTTCAATCTCTCAAAGAGCCTAGTCACCTTTATTGCTTATCAGTCCAACCTTGTTGCCCGACAATTTGGATTAGTTCAGGTTTTACCCAAACCCCTCTATGACAAGAAAAACCTTCTCTTCCTCTACAACGCAGTTCATACTGAAGCTGTAACTACCAAACAAATTGCGTGGTATGCTGGTCGAACTCAACTCCTTCCTGTTGCTTTTCGAAACCAGCTTTCTCTGCACCCAATAATTCGATGACTGGTGGAAAGCTTACTATGTGGAAGAATTTTTCTACGTGACTGCTTTTACACATCACATTAACAAGGTTTTCCTCTCTATGCAGGAAAAAGTCAAGAAAGGTACTTCGATGCATATCAAAGAAATATAAGCCTTCCAGAAATACTTTGAAACTGTTTATCTACCCGATGATCTTGGTCGAACCGTCCGCGACGCAGCTATTACTTTGAAGGAATTTTTTTTAAAGAAAGTGGAGAACTTAAAGATCCCTTCGTACGTTCCTCCTAAGAAACGGTATGAAACGACTTTTAATATGTTTCCTCCCAAATTCCCTCGACTGCCAAATGATGATTTTGGAGTGGCCCTTGCCCCTCAATTTCTAGACTGGTTCATTTGTGGGGATTCTATCAAAATCCTTCGCCAACAATCAAAGCCAAAAGCCCAGCGGGTGGTTTCAACCAAACATACACTAGATAGTTTCAAAGGGCATCTTCATATTGGGATCGAAGATGTTCGCATAGAATCTGAAATATATAAAAGTGTGGAATGGAAGGATTTCGATCCAACATTTCTTCTAATTTATTTTCTTTCACCTATAATAACTGTTTCTATTTTCCTTTAGGCGTGAAAATTCCACCAAAGAAACTAACAGCTAGGAAACCAGTCGAGGTAAAAGAGGAAGGAGGAAGTAAAGCAGCAACAACAACAAAGGTATTTCGTATCCCTTATTAATTTTGTCATTTTCCATATATTCCATTATTTTTCTAACATTTCCCTTTCAGGGCGCTCGAAAGCTACCCCCAACTCCCCAAAAAAGGAAAGCCAAGGAAGATGCAATTGTGGTGGTTGAATCGGATGATGAAGATCTATCTCCGACTACCGAACAACCTCTCAAGAAAAAGAAGAGGCAGCTCAAAATGAGCGAAGCTCTGGCCCAATCTCAAATAAAAGTTGCAAAGGCTCCGACCAAGAAACCCATTACCTTAACAATACTGGAACCAACTCCTGTAGAGATGTCAAAGAAAGCCGCAGACCAACCTGAAAGTGACAATTCAAGCCCTGGGGATGAAGCTCCCAAGGTACCAAATCTTATACCTTATCATTTTCTTAGTAATCTTGTTCGACTCCTGACTTTTATTACTATTTTCAGGACAATGCAGGAGTTTCTACTCAACCAGCTGCCAAATCAACCAATACCACACTCCTCAATAGTGGAGGCGAACCGACGTATCATCCCACTTCTGCAAAGGATTCTAAAAAGAGCTCGATGAGAAAAATAAATCAGACAATCGGGGTACAACGTGAAACTTCTCCGCCCAATACTATTACCCAGAACTCTCATACCAGTGGGCCTGAACACGAAGGTGACCAAGAAAATGACACACAAGCTGAACCAGTTAAGAATGATATGGAGGTGGATCACCCTGAAGTCCATGTCGAAGATGAAGCTGAAGATGTCTTCCTAAGAGTCGAACATCTGGATATCATTCAGCAAGATCAAGATGATGATATGGAAGAAAGGGAGAATTGCTCTATATTCCAGAATTATTTGATGCTTATTGAGGAATTTGTGGATGACGATGAAAATGTCGAAGAAGATAATGAAAAGGACGAAGAAGAGGAGGAAGACACTCATGATGAGACAATCATCGAACCAACCCCTAATCCTGACCCGTCGATTGCGAAGGATTCAGGCAAAATATTTGTGACCCTTTATGCAGAAGAACTAGAGGCTTTGAAAAAGAGCAACCTCGCGAATACCTGAAAGCTTTGATTGGTTCTAGAGGGAGTTCGTCTGAGAAGAGTCTTAGTTCCTCCTCAGTATCTGGTGGCCAATCCACTAACAATCCTGCCAGCGAAATACTTTCAAAAATCAAGGAAAAGGTTTTTAAAGGTGACCTATTTCGACTCATAGAGTTCGACCCTACTTCTCCTATCGCCTTGAAAAGTCTTCTAAAAAAGGTTAACATTCTGGCCGTTTCTCCTGAAGTTGCGAACGTCATCTCAGAGTTGACTTCAATGATCGAACATGTTGCTGCTGATGTTACCAAAATAAAGCAAAGCTCTAAAGATATTGAAAGTCATATTGGCTCTGTAGCAGCTGTATGGGAAGCTGCCTCGGAGTCGACTAACCGATTGGCGGATTTAGAGAAAGTCTAAGAACGAAACAAGGCTGAGATCGAAACTAATAATCGAAATATCCATTCCTGGGAGGAACAGATAAAAGATGTGCAGACCAAAATTTCAAAAGCCAAGAAACAAAATGTTGAGCTTGTGAAGTTTGACAACTCTAAAGTAGCTAAAGAGCTTGATGTTGGGCTGAGCTTTACTGATAAAGCCCAGAAGTTAGAAGCATAGCTAAAGGTTATGAGGTCGACCAAGTCCGTCTGTGAGAAGCAGTTAGAATTTCTGAAGGTGAAGTATTTCAACATGAAGGCCAACCTTCAATTTTAGCTCTAGTTCCCTTTTTTTTTTCAAACTTTATCATCACTTCTTGGATTATGTAATAACTTTGAACCCTTCGTGGTTCTTATGGATGTAACGGATTTAGCCATTTTGGCAATAAATTTCATTTTACCATGTTAGCTTCGATTATTTTGTATGTGATTACTCTTTATCTATTTTTATTTCTTGAAGTACAGGCTTGTACTTTTTCAAATACTTCCCGTTTACTCTCAAGATTCTTTTATCTTCATCTAACTCCTCGATCTCATAAGCACCGTTTAAAAAGACTTGTATGATCTGAAAAGGGCCTTCCCATTTAGGGCACCATTTCCCTAAGGCTCTGTCTTTTCGATCCATAGGCAGGATTACTTTCCAAACCAACTCTTCAGGCAAAAACATCTTAACTTTGGCTTTCTTATTATAAGACTTCTCTATTCTCTTTTTTTTTTTGTCTTTTCAATAACTCTAAAGCATTGAGTCTTTCCTCATCCAAGTCAACTAATTCATCTAACATCATGTTCCAATACGACTCATATGGGATCTAATGATGCCTCTGAATTCTTGTCGACTGAAGGTAAATCTCAACTGGTAACACTGAATCGTGACCAAAGGTCAATCGAAATGGCGTGGAGTTAATAGCTTATTTAGGGGAGGTTCGACATGCCCAGAGAACCTGGTCTAAAGTCTTGTGCCAATTTCTAGGCTTCTTTCCCACACGTTTCTTAATTAAACTAATCACCACTTTGTTTGCTGCTTCGACCTGACCATTAGCCTGAGCATAATAAGGTGTGGAGGTTAATAATTTGAAACCCATTTCATTAGCAAATTCTTGTATCTTTCGACCAGTGAATACTGATTCTTGATCTGCTGTAATGGTTTATGGAATTCCAAACCTATAGATAACGTGTTTTTTAATGAATTCGATTACGTCTTCTTGGCCAACATTTGGCAATGGTATAGCCTTGATCCATTTCGTAAAATAGTCAGTGTCGACCAAAATGTACCTTTGACTTTTAGATGACGCCGGTCGAATTTCCCCAACCAAATCCAAAGCCCAACCTCTAAAGGGCCATGGCTTGACTATGGAGTGTAATTCACTTGCAGGAACATGTTGTATACCTACGTGCACTTGGCAACCCTTAGCGAATTCAATACAATATTTCAACATAGTAGGCTAATACATCCCCTGTCGAAACAAAAGCCATTTCATCTTATAGCCTACCTGATGAGCCCCACACTCCCCCACTATGGATAGTCGAAAGGGCTAGATACGCCTCTGACTCACTAAGGCATTTAAGTAAAACTCCCTCAGGAGTCTTTTTAAATAATTCATTACCCAAAAGAACATAACTTAAAGCTCGATACCTGATTTTTTTCGTTCTGTGTACGCCGTTGGGTTTTGCAGATACTCCACTATTGGTTTTCTCCAGTCTTCGTCTGTCAAACTATCTATTGCTAAAATTTGAAAGTTCTCTTTATCAGCGTACCCTAGCTTCGTTGTTTCCAAATCCGATGGGGACAATCTGACTGACACAACTCTACCTCTAACTTCGATTGCATCTTGTAACTTTTCTTTCAAAATTTTGTACACATAAGCAATTTGAGCCAAGTCATTAGCCACTTGATTCTCCAGTCGAGGTATGAGTCGAATGCTCACCACTTCGAACCTTTTCAGTAATCGATTGGCTATTACAAAGTACATAATGAGATTTTCTTTAACTCACTGTACTCATTTGTGATTTGTTTTATGACTAACTCCGAGTCTCCCATTATTTCGTCTCGAGTTGCCCCCAATTCCAACAATATTTCAAGTTCGGCTATTAAAGCCTCATATTCAGCCTCATTATTCGAACAAATACCTTCGACTTTATACTTGAATTTTGTTGGAATTTTATTAGGAGAAATAATCAAGACTTCTACGCCTGTACCATCTTTATGACTAGAACCGTCGAAATACAATTTCCAAGGTTCGAGCTCAAGATAGTTTAACATATTTTCGTTTATAGAGTGGTAAACGATGAAGTCTGCTACCACTTATCCCTTAACAGCCTTCAAAGGCATGTAAGTTAGGGAATTCTCAGTTAAAGCTAATGCCTATTTACCAATTCGACCGTGTAAAATTGGTTTAGACAACATATGTTTAATGATATCAAAATGAGACGAAACATAAACATCAACAAGTTTTATATAATGCTTCAACTTTGTACAAGAAAAATACAAGCATAAACACAATTTTTCAACTATGCTATACCTAGTTTCTGCATCATTCAAACCCTACTAAGGTAGTAAATGTCTCTTTCGACACCATTTTCATCCTCTTGAGCCAACATGCTCCCTAAAGTTTTGTCCGACGCAGATATGTATAATCTCATACTCCTATTTCTACAAGGTGGTGTTAGAATCGGAGGGTGACTCAAGTACTCCTTGATTTTGTCGAAAGCTTCTTGCTGAGCTTGCCCCCATTCGAATCCTTCCTTGTTGAGTCAAAGCAGAGGTGAGAAGGATTGAGTTTTTCCGCTAAGGTTCGAGATGAATGTCCTTAAGAAATTGATATTTCCCAGCAATGACTGTAATTCTTTCTTTGTTGATGACATTTTTGCCTCAATAATAGCCTTGGTCTTATTCTGGTTTATTTCGATTCCCTTTTTGTGGACCACAAAGCCTAAGAAATTCCCCGCCTGCACACAAAAAGCACATTTGAGAGGATTCATTTTCAGACCATGTCTCCTTATTCTTTCAAAAGATTGTCGAAGATGGTCAATATGATTCTTCCCTGAAATGGACTTAACAACAATATCGTCAATATAAATTTGCATAAAAGTCTCTATATAATCATGGAAGATCGAATTCATCGCTCTTTGGTATGTTGCCCCAACATTCTTTAGACCAAAAGGCATGACTACCCACTCATAGGTGCCTAGAGCCTCAGGGCATCGAAACACCGTCTTTCGGACATCCTCTTCAGCAATGAATGTTTGATTATACCCAGAATACTCATCGAGCATACTAAGGTATTCATGGCCTGCGGCAGAATCAACTAGCATTTCTGCCACAGGCATTGAATATTCGTCCTTTAGGGTTGCAGCGTTTAAATCTCTAAAATCTATGCAAACCCTTAAAGTACCATTCTTTATGATAATAGGTACAATATTTACTAACCATTCGACATACCTGACTGTTCGAATGAATTTGCAATGAAGAAGCCTTTCAACCTACTCCTTGATCTTCGAGAGAATTGTCGGTGCAAACCGCCTTGGATTCTGCTTGTTTGGCTTCTTCCCAGGCTTAATTGGCAGCTTCAATTCGACTAGATCTCTGCTTAAACCAGACATTTTAACGTAATCCCATGCAAAGCAGTCTTTGAACTCCTTTAACAATTGGATCACTTCAACCTTGAGTTGTGGGCTGATATTGGCGCTGATGTATGTTGGCCTTTTTGTTGCCCCCTCTCCTAGGTCAATTTCTTCTAGCGGATCTTGCTCTAACATTTTAATGTTGGCTACCAACAGATCCTTCTCGAAACCCAAAGGCTCTTCATCGTAGATGGCGTCGAGCCTCTGGCCTTGCACTTCATCCTGAACCTTATCAGGTGGTTCTGGATCGAAGTCCTTACCAGGACCTTCTTGGTGTAATCTTTTGTTGGCTTCGACAACCATATGTTTCACTTCAGTCTCCAAGGCTGTTTGTAGTTTATTTTCGGCTATATAAGCCGAAATCCTTTTAAGTGCTTCGAACTCAGACATCATCACCGAATTCGCTTCCCCATCCTGTAGGGTCGACTCTAGACGTCCCTTCATATGCAAGGTCATCTTCTCCCACGACCTCACGATCCCATTCAAGGCCATTTGTGGGATGCAAGTACAACAAATAATATGCGTTGTCATCCGGAGTAAATGCAAAGTTGGTCAGGTTGTATGGAGCAATGTTTGCCAGGTGCTTTTCGAAATGACGCATGTCTATATGATTGATTGCAGTCTTGAAATAACCTTGGTCTGCTTCAATGTTTTCCATAATATCGTCTGGGCGCCATATAGTAATCCTCTAATGCATGGATGAAGGTTATAATTGGCTTTCGTTTCGACAACCATAAACATGGTCGGTCTTGTAACGGTACCTATGGTCAAATCAACCTGAATCACCCCCAAAGTAGTACCCACCTTTCCTTCATAGTTGGAGAGCACCATATTATGGGGCTTGGTATCGGTGTCGAACTTCCTAATTTTCCTCAACATGAAGTGTGGCATCAGGTTCACCGTCGCACCACAATCCACTAAGGTTTTGTTGACAGGAACATCTTCGACCTTTCCTGTAATAAATAGAGGCTTCAAATAAATCTTCGTTGCCTCGTCTGGGTGTTCGAAGAACGCGTTCTGTTCCTCGACGCAACCGTTATTCATCACGTAATAGCACACAGGATTTTGTGCAGCCATTTTGATTTCGGTATTATTATCCGTTTCTTCGGCCTCAGTTATTTGGTCGAATTCTCTGGGGAGCACTGAAACCACATTCACTATGATGTCCAAAGACTGCTCCGAACCTGAGTCGAAATTGTCACTAAGCATCTCATCCTTAGCAACTGCTCGATCATGCCTTTTTTTGGCCTCTTCTTCCTGTGTGGCAAATAAATTTCTTCCCACCGACATCTTTTAGACAGGCTTTGGCTCCTCCCTGTCAGACTTTTCGGTCGGTACGTTGGTACTTGACTCCGCCTTTGCCCCAACCTCTCTCTGAGCCTTTCTTCTTCTTTGTTCCCTTCTCCATTGTGATCTGGACATGGGATTCTTTCCTTTATAATTTTCTGAGATGTAGGCTAACTGCTTTGAAGTCTGGAATTCTCTACGGTGTGTCATTGATGAGCCTCTATCTACATCGGAGTTTTGCCATTTCTGCTGGTTTTTCCCCTGTTTTCGTTTGGTCTTGTCCACTTTCCATTAGAGAGCTCTGCAAACGGCTTGAAAGTGGTGGGTCTTGCACCTGAGACTCTTGATTTAGTCTGTTCCTGCTTCAAAGAAGATCTCCTCGGATCAAAGCCCCGTTGACCATGAAGGGCTCCTTCTTCACGTCTTTCTTTGGCTTTCCTGACTCCTTCAAGGTTTTGGGCTGCTTTTTGATCAAACACAACACTGCATCGAGGACACAACGTCACTTCTGATTTTTTCTTTTGGCACCTATGGAGGAAATCCATCAGAGTCTCCTTCTGCTTTGGGTAAGCTATTTTGTTATGCTCCTCTTGTCGACGCTCTTCGTCGACTTCCATGGGGGGTTATTGTAAGATTTCCACCATGTTGATATCCATGTTGACATCATCAGTGATGTCCAGCTTGTGTAACTTCATTTGAAGGCCTTCAGTAACATTGTCCATTCGTATGAAACCATCAACAGTTTCTTTTGTTATCATAATTAAATTGGAATCCTCAGTGATTCCTCCATTAAGGTTTTCAGTTACTCCCAAATCGAAACCATCAGTAGTTTCTTTGGCGAAGCCTTGAACAGCCTCACCGGCAAAATTCTTCATAAACTCCTGGTCGAGATCCTCAGTACTCCTGACCATAATAGCTCCATTGTTGAAGTCTTCAGTGACTTCGACCATGTTGACAGTGTTATCGAGATCTTCAATGACCTTAATCATGTTGACCTCAGTTGGCTCTGTGTAATGAGCGTCAACCACCTGCAAAGGATCAGAGTGAATCTTCATCAGACTCTTCGACTTCTCTCCTAATTTCAGTATTCCTTCCTGGATAGCATTTTGAACAAGATCCCTGAAAAGAAAACATTGAGAAGTTTTATGACCAAAGAAATTATGATACTTACAGAAACCTCTCTTTTTTCTTTGTTCCAAATGAGGCATTTTAGCACCAGGAGGCACTATCATTTTACCATCCTTAACTAACAAATCGAAAATTTCGTCACACTTGGTAACGTCGAAAGTGTAAGTTTTCTTAGGAAATTTATCGCTTTTTTCCGGTTCGACAAAGTTCTTTCCGTTCGAATAGGCCAAGACCTTACAAGAGTAAGGTGGACCTTGTTTCAATTCAGCAAGGTCAATCTCGCTTTCGTCGAAACTCGATGGCTAAGTATAATGTCTTTTGTCTTCTTCATTGAATTCGACGTAGACTATTATTTTATTCTTATTTGCCCTAGCCCCCTCTTCTTTCAGGCGTTCTAATTGTCGAACCCTATAAGCCAATTGGGTAATGTCCCTCAAGTATTGGGTGTCTAGTTTGTTTATATATATTATACCAATATACCTTGTGAATACTATATCGAAAACTATCATTATGTATCTATTTTATTTTTGTTTGGAGAATATTAGATAAACCTACGTTACCATACAAATAAAATCAAAATGTTCTATCATGATCACATACCATGCCACCAAACCTTACCATACAAATCAAATCAAAATGTTCTATCATGATCACACACCATGCCACCAAGCCCTACCTTTCCTGGATTAGTAAAAATACTACTATACATATTGAGAACCATTAAACTCACATGCCTTTTATTCCAACACATCTCGCAAATTAATCAAGGAGGGTGGAAGGGTAAGCTTTCAAACATCTGTTTGGAGACCTGTAATTGAGTAAAGATAAATGATGTAATTTGGTATTTCATAGTAGTTATTCCTTCAAAAATAAAGTTGTTCTGAATGATTCAAATATTCCATATTATCAAAGGAGACAAGATATCTCCTTTAGTCACTAAGATCGCCAGAATCTTTAAAATATTATCAAAGTCAACCTACAATATGTTGTTTAAACATGATTAAACTTGCAACACTCAATGTCTACCGACACGAGGACATGTCGTTGGACAATAAATATTTTCATCGTCATATTCTCCGATGACACAATATTTCTCGTACTAATAAAATTTATATGAAATGACTCAACACTATTCATATTTTTAAAAAATAATTCTAAATAATATAATGATAACATAGACTTATTTTCACTCTATAAAAAAAAAAATATATATATAATATTAATTTTTAATAAATTTTATATTACCATCAAAACTTTTAATTATCATATTTACTCATTAAAATATATATAAACACAAATATAGTATTTGATATAAACTCATCTACTATTTATTAACTTTTTAAAAGTGTTTTTTATTTAAAAAAATTACATATCAAATGTCTTCTCCTTTTCACCAAACAAAACTAAACATATATATTTTTTATTATCCTATCAACTACTTTAGGTGCAAAGAATCTGTCATTTGTAGGCAAACAAATAAGAAAAATCCACATCTACTACTACTAGATAGTATTTTATTAATTAGTTGAAGAAATTTAGACCAAAAATTAACATTTTACTATTATTTTTGTTTTACTAAAAAGAAAAAGATTAGAAATAGGAATTAAAAAAAAAACGGTTAGAAAAAAAAAAGTGATGAGAGTGGTGTGTGTGTGCTGGCATTGGCAAAATTTTTATCTTACCGTCACCGCTTCGTTAGGGATCAGAGAGAGAAATAAAAAAATACCAATCAACTAATCACAGCGTGACCGTGTCTTCTCTCTTTCTTCATTCACTTCAAATTCTTCTTCGAATTCAATTCAATGTTGTTGTAATTTTCTAGATTGGCGCGTGGATCTCTCTCTACTTTAGTTTTTGAATTTCGCTATTTTTTGAACCCTAGAATTTACTGTGATCTGGTGGTTGTTATGACGACGGTGAAGTCATCGTCGCGGTCGCGAGCGACGGCGGCGAGTGTGAAAGAGAATGGAGTTAAGCTTGAAGAAGGTCTTACTCCGTTCAAGTCTGATAGATTTGATGCTGAGTTCTATGTTCAGTCTAATTCTTCTCTCAACGACAAGGTTCCGTTTCTCGTTTTGCATTTTTTGCTTACTCTAGATTAACGACTTTCCGTTTCGTTTGGTTGAACTTGATTTTCTTTGATCCATTGTTTCTTGTTCTGATTGCGTGATTTCATTTTCGTTTTCGTTTTCGTTCGTGAGGTTTTGCTTTTGTTTCTCGATGATTGTTTTGCATTATTATGCAGAAAAAAATTAGTTAATTAATTGAAGAGTACGCAATTTGTTAATGAAAAACTGTTAGCGACTAATCTGGATGCTTAGATTCATTTATGTGATTTTTTCAAAATTATTATTGTTGTATAACTTTGTATCATTCAAATTGCATTCTAAATCAAATTTTGATGATTGTTTATTCTATTTTTTCCTCAGGAAATTAAGCAGTTATGCACGTATTTAGTAGACTTAAAAAGAGCTTCTGCCGAGGAGATGCGCAGAAGTGTCTATGCGAACTATGCAGCTTTTATCCGGTTAGTTGTGTGTTAGTTTGTATTCGGTTAGTTGTGTGTCTATGCGAACTACCAAGAGGTTGTTTCCAAGATTTGTATTCATGACATTTATTTAGGTCTAAGAGCATCAACCTTACCGTTCGGCCAAGGCTCACCCACCTAGTGGGAGCCTTGCGTACTAAGCCGGTGATAATATATATACAATGAACAATATATGCAGTAAGATATATTTCTCTAATTTAATTAATAAAATGAATTGATGATAATGCAATAAATTAACATATATGGGTGAGATAGAGGCAGTGGGGTTTGTGTGCCCGGCGGTTCTATGAACCTATCTCCTTGACACAACAACACGCGTACAATAAAACACATAGAAGGATACTGAAATTTCTTCAATACTGAAGATATGATATGACCTAGATATAGATATGTTAACAAAAATTTATAATAGAAATATACATATCAATGCATAATATTTGTAAAGAGTGTTGAAATTTTATATTAATATACGTAGATGACGATCATCACAATTTACTAAAAAATACTCGTATCATACGAATTAAGTATAGATGCATCTTTCTCTTGTCCATTTCAAAATATATTTCATTCCTTGTAAACATTTTACAAATGTACCTTTTCCCTTATTAATGTTAAAACGTCACAAAAAGCATAGTTAGTTCTATATAAAAGAAGTCTTGACTCCATTCAATTCTTTACAATTTTACCGTCTAATACCAAATGGATCATTTTCATCCCCCCATTCTCACCATCCCAAAAATGCATAATTTCTAAGTCTAGTTCATCAAGAGGAAACTCTACCAGCTCTTGATGAAGTTGGTCCACCACCAGCATCCAAATTTTCATGTACATCTCCCCTAATGTCCCACAATTGCATGCCTTCTTTTATATATTCTTTTATATATTCTTTTATATATTCTTAAAATGAATGAGGAGTGTGTACTACAATTCAGCTCACAACATGATGAAGAACAAGGTTGTACAAAATGCTTTAAAGCGAGTTTTATAGCTGTATGCCAAAGCACCAAAACAGTATCCCAAATGTATAGGCCAATATTTTGTTTCAAATATTTTTTTTATAAAATTTGGAATATACTCCATGCACACGTATGTAGTAGCACTGTACCTATATACAATACTGATAACTATGCAGGAGGAGTATTGTACATAACTACACATATTAGTATCAGATATGGGTAAAATATAACACTTATACTTTAGCAATTTGTGTTTTTCAGAAATTGTTTATTATATTTGTAAGAATTAACAACACACTAACACTGATTTTCACATTGAGTATGTGGGGTTCAAACTACGTATTGCCGAAACTCTGAAACTAGTAGCTTCAACACATAATTCCATTGGTACCTTTCAAGCTTTTCTGCATATAAATTTCGGTATGGTGACCAAAATAGTATATAAATTCAACTCTTTTAACAAACAAAACACCAATTGTCTAATGGCGAAGTGGTGCTCAGCCACAGCTCCATTATGGATTTCACTTCTGAGCTTAAGTATTTTGAGGGTGCAGAAGAAGGGAAACCAGATTTCAGCTATTCAACCAATCAAAACACTTGCATACAATTTATATCTTGTGATACTTTATAAATTCTAAACGGCCCTAATAATTTAGCTTCATCCTCATATATCGTCAAGTAAATATTTTATCAGTACCTGATTTGACAAAGGGTTTTGAGCATCTGAGAATTATTTATGAGAATTATCTTCTTCCTGTGTGTGGCCTAAATTTGGATGTGGCAGTTGGGGGAAGAGTTCACCCACTTGCAATGATTTTTAACTGATGTATCATTAATCTCTTTTTGCACATTAGTCAGGAAAACCATTTTAATTTTATTTTGCTGATTTATCATTGGTCATGTTTTAAATTTCTGTAATATTTAAATGTCATAGAACTTCCAAGGAGATATCGGATTTAGAAGGCGAGCTTTCATCAATCAGAAACCTACTATCTACTCAAGCTACCTTAATACATGGTTTGGCTGATGGAGTTCACATTGATCAATTATCGATCTCCGATTCTAATGGTTTTT
This sequence comes from Lathyrus tuberosus, assembly GCA_022829125.1. Taxonomy (NCBI): domain Eukaryota; kingdom Viridiplantae; phylum Streptophyta; class Magnoliopsida; order Fabales; family Fabaceae; genus Lathyrus; species Lathyrus tuberosus. Next base: position 3,200,721 of record JALAZF010000446.1, read on the forward strand.
CTGTGAATGGTACACTGGACTCTGAAGATCCGGAAATTTCAGATCTGGACAAATGGTTAGTTGAGTTTCCTGATCTCTTGGATGTTCTTTTGGCTGAGAGGCGAGTGGAAGAAGCTTTGGCCGCTCTTGATGAAGGAGAACGTGTTGTCTCTGAAGCAAAAGAGATGAAATCTCTCAACCCATCTTTACTTCTGTCTCTGCAAAGTTCTATTACCGAACGTAGGCAAAAATTAGCTGATCAGCTTGCTGAAGCTGCTTGTCAGCCCTCTACTCGTGGCGCTGAACTCCGTGCATCAGTTTCTGCCCTTAAAAAACTTGGAGATGGTCCACATGCTCACAGCTTGCTACTCAATGCTCATCTGCAACGATATCAGTATAACATGCAAAGTCTCCGGCCATCAAACACTTCTTATGGAGGAGCATATACTGCAGCTCTTGCACAACTGGTATTTTCTGCAGTTGCACAAGCTGCAAGCGACTCGCTGGCTATTTTTGGTGAGGAGCCAGCTTATTCTTCTGAACTTGTGATGTGGGCTACCAAGCAAACCGAGGCATTTGCTCTTCTGGTCAAAAGGCATGCATTAGCTTCATCAGCAGCTGCAGGAGGTTTAAGAGCTGCTGCAGAGTGTGTTCAAATAGCATTGGGCCATTGCTCATTGTTGGAAGCTCGTGGCCTGGCTCTCTGTCCTGTCCTTTTGAAACTTTTTAGACCTAGTGTTGAACAGGCATTAGATGCTAATTTGAAGCGAATACAAGAGAGTACTGCTGCTATGGCTGCTGCTGATGATTGGGTACTCACATATCCTCCTAACGCTAACCGTCAGACCGGTAGCACAACAGCACTTCAACATAAACTTACAAGTAGTGCCCATCGCTTCAATTTGATGGTCCAGGTGAGAATTTTAGTTTTGACACAATATTGACTTATGATATGGAATGCTGTTTGACCTGAGAAACAGTGTTATAGCAGGTGTTGGGACAGTGTGAGTAGTTGTTATAAAACTAACTGCTGAAATATATATGTTATTTTGACTCGTAATGTGAATATTATCTCGCTTTTAAGTGAAGAAATTTATAAATGTGCGTAAAAGCACAGTTTATTTCAGTTCATTTATAAATAATATCAACCTTTGGTCATGTTTTTTTTCCCCCTATCTTTTTCATTTTTCTTGTTCGATCTGTTAATAATCTTTTGAACTTTATCTGTGAAATCGAATAAATAATTGTCTCTGGACTTCAATACACACAGTTACTCACCTTCCATATTTAAAACTATTTGACTCTATCAAATGATTTTCCATGTTTCCCTTGTATAATGGTTCTTTGTTTCCAATTCACCACAGGACTTCTTTGAGGATGTAGGACCACTGCTTAGTATGCAGTTGGGAGGCCAAGCTCTGGAAGGGCTGTTTCAAGTATTTGACTTTTATATGAACATGCTTATTAAAGCACTACCAGAATCAATGGACGAAGAAGAAAGCTTTGAGGGTTCTGGAAACAAAATTGTACGAATGGCTGAGACTGAAGCCCAGCAGATTGCATTGCTTGCTAATGCCTCATTACTTGCTGACGAACTACTTCCACGTGCAGCCATGAAGCTCTCCTCCCTAAACCAAGATCCCTACAAGGATGATAACCGTAGAAGAACCTCAGAAAGGCAAAATCGCCATCCTGAACAACGGGAATGGAGAAGACGACTTGTGGGTTCAGTTGACAAGTTGAAAGATACATTCTGTCGGCAACATGCTTTGAGCCTGATATTCACCGAGGAAGGAGATAGTCTTCTTACAGCTGACATGTATATAAATATGGAAGGAAATGCAGATGATGTTGAATGGATTCCATCTTCGATTTTTCAGGTATTTTTGGAAACCGTGTTTTAAATTTAACCATTCCATTCTTCATTGAGTGAATTTGAACCACACTTTCTTTTTTTCTTTGCTCCGCATAAGTGTTTGTAATGTCTCCTCTCTACTTTTCCTTTCCGCTTGCTCTTTTTCTTGTTGGGAACTTCTTTTTTACGGCTATATGTAATGTAACGAGGAGAAAACTCCAGAATCTGATTCTGTAGTCTCGTGGTTGTTGATTTTAAAAATTGATGGATTAGACGGAAAATTGAGGGTCTCTATGTTTCTAATTCTAGAATACCTTATTCACATTTTAGAGTCTTTGCAAATTTTTTGGATATTTGTGAAATTGCTAATTAAGGTATGTACCAAACAAAATATTCTTTCTGAATAATTTTTGTTATCAATTGATATTGAATGTTCGACACATCTTGAGTATGTTTGATGTTATTTTTTCTTTCCTTTTTGCAGTTTCAAAAACTTTACTTGCTAAAATCAATACTATGTTCTGTTTATGCTTCAATTATTATTCAAAATCTGACTGAGACTATTTTGTCATTGTCTAGGAACTTTTCATAAAATTGAACAGAATGGCAAATATAGCAGCAGATATGTTTGTAGGGAGGGAAAGATTTGCTACACTGCTCTTGATGAGACTTACAGAAACTGTTATTTTGTGGATTTCAGAAGATCAGAGCTTTTGGGATGATATTGAGGAAGGGCCAAGGCCTTTAGGTCCTCTTGGTCTACAACAGGTATGACACTAACGCAGAATTTAAGAAATAAAAATAGAAAATGTTTTTACAAAGTAAACAACCCCCAAGAGTCCGATAGATCTTCGTTTCTATTTCAATTAATTTATTGTTGGTAAAACTGTTTTTATTCCTAAATTTATCATTTTATTTATTTCACATCAATACATCTGAAATGCATAGGATATTTTCATTATACAATACATCTATAGTGTAGCTATATTATTATTTTATTCAAGCCTTTCTGGTTATCAAGCACATGGAGAAAATCACCATTTGGGGATTCTTGTGCATTCAAAAGCATTTTAGGGCACATTTATTTACTTTTTGGAATTAAAATTCTTCCAAAACCCATTTAAAAACTTAAAAAAATTGTCCATATATTTGTTATAATATTTTTGAAAATGACTGTTCCAACATCGGCGAATGTATTGCTCTTTAGAATCTAAAAACACACGCTTCTCTGGTGTAATTATTTACTGATAGGGAAGATCAATAGATGCATACTTCATTTGAAAGAACCATGTTGTAATGATTTACTGATAGGGAAGATCAATAGATGCATACTTCATTTGAAAGAACCATGACAGCCATATAATTTTCTTTTGTACGCCATGCAGTTTTATTTGGATATGAAGTTTGTAGTGTGTTTTGCCTCCAACGGTCGGTATTTGTCAAGGAATTTGCAACGAATCGTCAATGAAATCATAACGAAGGCAATGACAGCATTTTCTGCTACAGGGTTGGATCCATATGGGTAGGTTCTGCAATTTTTTTTAGCCATGTTTCACCACCAACATTCTATCTGTGTTTTCCATTGTTGTCATTGGAAGCATTTGTTCATTTTGAGAGTCTAATATTTTTTTTTCTTCTAGGGAACTGCCTGAAGATGAATGGTTTAATGAAATATGTCAAGATGCTATGGAAAGATTAAGTGGAAAACCGAAGGAAATAAACGGGGAGAGGGAACTTAGCAGCCCTACTGCATCTGTCTCTGCACAATCAATGTCATCTGTCAGGTCTCATAATAGTTCATAATGCGTAGTTTAATCCCTGTAAATTAGTACGGTCTGATCTATCATGAAATTATTGACAGATTATTGTCTCCATTAACATTGATCTCTTCATTGCTTCTCATGTTGTTTCTATATTCCCTTAGCATCCCCTTCATTTTTGTGTATCAATGGGGGATAACCTTGCATTTCTGTAGATTTAATAATTTTTTCGTCCTGTCAAATTTGGCCTTGTGTTTGTAAATGTTTGTTGACTCGATTATTTGGTTCGTATTCTTAAATAATATTTTTTGAAAGCATACTCCATATTTTTAAGTTGCCATTCTTGCACAATTTTTGGTTCTGAGGTTTCCTGGGTTTTCACTTGAATGTTTTTCTAGCATGTTACCATATAGTTCATTTGGAAAGTATAAATATATATGTTTACTCAGCACACTGCTCATAAAAACTCCGTAGTAGCATAGGAAAAAAAACACTTGACAACTTTCTTAACCGAAAAGAAACTCTTGCTCTTGGAAAACCAGAACAACACTCTGAATATGTTGTGTTGAAAAAAGTGACATTTGAGCTTGATTACCAATACTGTTGAGGACTACATGGATGATTATTGAACATGGGTTCATCCAGTGTTTTAAAAACCGGACCGGTTGGACCGGGAACCGGCCAGGTAACCGGCTGGGTTCACTTGTTCGATCGCCCATGTCTTCGAACCGGAGGGAACCGGTGTGAATCGGTGCGAACCGGAAAAACCGGTGGTTTTTGCAAACCGGTGATTCAATTGCTTATTTTAAAAAAAAAAAAAAAATTTAAATTTTGTTTTTAAATTTGTTTTACTTAAATACATATGAACTTTTCTCCAAGAATAATAGTGATCACTCATTTAATTCAAGTGATACACAAATTAAGTTTCGTAATATCCACAAAATTATTTTTACTATTTTGTATTTATATTGATTGAAAAATCATCCTACAAATATTTGTATAGAAATTTAAGAACACAGATTAAGAAACTAAATATAATATAATTTTAGACTTAATTAATTTTCATTATATATATAGATTTAGAAAATTAATTATTTAGAATAATGTTAATATTCGTATTGTTTTAATTATTAACATTAAAACTGATTTTCTACTAACATTAAAACTATGAATTTAAATTAGACTCTGTTTAATTTAGACTCTATTTAAAATTTACAATTAGACTCTGTTTAAAATTTGTATTTAAATTATGAATCTGTGAATTTATGATATGATATTTTTAAAAAATTTAAGTGCTAGTTATATTTTTTAGATACTGAATCATCTGGTTCGATCGGTTTTACCGGTTTTATACCTATTATAATGACAGGTTTATTCAATCGAGTTATTCTGTTTAATCCGGTTTAATCCGGTTTGGTTATGCGGTTCGACCAATGACCCAGTGGTTTGACCGAAAAACCAATGACCCAGTATCCTCATCGATTTGATGACCGGTCCGGTTTTTAAAATAATGTGTTCATCCTCTCAACTAAGTGGAGTTCAAAAATATTGCTATCCATAATTAGCTAGAGTTTACATTTGTTGTAGTCTCCATACGTTCAATATACTGTGATTCTTTTAAAAGACTAATTTAATTATCTCAGAAGTTTAATATTTTTATCTTTGTATAAAAAGCTTAATTTTTTTCCGGCTCTTTAAGTAATGAAAGAACCCATTCATTAAAGACAGACAAAAAATTGGATAAAGAAAAAATGATTTCTTAAGGATCTTTTATGTTTCTTAATCACTATACGAAATTAATGTTCTTAATTTTTTGAGATGTCTTTTTGAACGTACCATAAATTCAGAATAAACGTTGATATATTTCAGAGATGCATCTCCATAACAATTTAAAACATATTATGCATCAAATTCACATTTAGAAGCCATTATACACGTGAATTGGTCCGGAGATGCATCTTTGTGAATTTTTTGAGATACATCTTTGTAATGTATCAGAACTTGATCTTTCATATTATATTTGTTTATCTGTATTCAGATGAAGATTAAAACCATACCATACAATCAGAAATTAAAAATAGACGCACATAAATTCAGATGGTCTAAAAATGCTATATATAAATAAAAGACTAATAAATGTCGAAAATGTCATACAATCGAGACCAATAAGGTACCATGATGTCAAAACAAAATACATACCATAATACTACTATTATATACTAATACACTATTGTGTGTGTTTGACTACCTCTCCTCTACCTCCTCTGCTTTTTAAACCTCCTCGGCCATCAGTCCCCCTCTCATCTGGCGTTGTCTCTGATACAACAATGTTCCTCGTGCCTCTATCATGATGGCATCTATGACCTGCATCACATCAGATCCATAAGGAAAGATACATCTGTCAATGCCTGCCTACGCAATCTCCACTATGCGACGACATCTAGGCAAGACATCCTCAACATGATCTAACTATGCATGCTCCTCCTCTAGTATTTCCTGATGATCTGGCCTCAGCAGATCTCCTGGAGCAGCATGCACCATGTACAGATGTGAGATCCTGAAAAACCATCTAATGTACCCTTCGATGTAGCTTCAGCCGCTCTCAGCTATGGTACTCTGTGTCTCTTTCGATACTAGATGACTCTCATAATCATCAAAAATGCGATCTACCTATCTACGTGTCAAGGCAGGAGGAGCAGAGACAACGGGGTGTTTGGGAATGGTCTGAGTGTAGCCGAATTGCCGCATGACGTGCTCAGGTAGATGAGGAGCAGAGACAACGGGGTGTTTGGGAATGGTCTGAGTGTAACCGAATTGCCGCATGACGTGCTCAGGTAGATGAGGAGCAGTGAGACGCGATTCGCAGGTCAACCATCCTTAGTATATAATTATTTCGTCAAATGGTCGCGTCTCACGGTGATCAACATAGTTGTTGAAGTGCATGTCCTCGACAACAAAATGGTCAAGATAGACTCTTCAAGGCTTGGCCGCCTGGTTCCCTCTGAGCGGGGAAAAAGCAGTAGTACATGGCATATCCTCAGTGTAAGTCGGTACACTCGCCCAATCGGAGATGCGGGGGAAGTGCTGGAGGATCCAAGCCTGAAATGAAAAATTTGGAACACACAAATCATCAGTAATGGCTTTGTAAAGACGAAATGAAAATGACAAAGAAACATTCAAAGACAAATAATTATTATCGTCAGTAGTGTGACGTTGGCTGTGACCTGTTTTGTTTTCCACATACAACCCTCTCTTAGCTTCGAGTACAGGTAGATCAAACAAGCGGCCCCCCAGTTGTACTCATGGATCCGCTCGATGTCCACGAAGTACCGTAGGTAGACGACGTCTGTATAAGTGGCAATCTTGTCCATAAAAATCGCAATGCCAACCAAATATAGCAGGTATGCTCTCATAGCATGCGATCTATGGAGCGCCACCTGCTCATCATCACCTTCAGCCTGCTTTGTTTTCAGGATCTCAGCCTCATATATCTTCTTCAGGTATTCAAATCTAGCATGAGCACCCCTGGTTCTATCCAACTCATCATTCGCATCCTCTGGATCAACCCCCGGATACTCTACCATCATCTCAAGTACCTCGTCTTTGGTCATCCTTCCATGATCTAGGAATCCTCCTTGATCGGAAGATGTAGCAAACAAGATCCATTGTATTATGAAAAGGAGCCTGATCAAGTGGGGTATTGGCAGTGGCTTGACCAGTCTGAGATGGTACAACAATAACAGACCTAGGATGAGGCTGTTGTAGTACAAACTAAGATGACAACCTCTCTAATGTGACAGGGATGCTTTTGTTAGGGGACTCATCAATATGATTTGTCCTTATTGGATTGTAAGAAGAGGACACCCCATTATTAGAACAGGTATTAAACATAGGTGGGTGTAGATTGTATGTTGGATTTGGTATAGGATTGGAGATTTCTTGACAGTTTGACTCAGAAGTGCAAGAGAACAACATAGAGAAAGGAAAATCATGTTCATGAAATCTAACATCCTTAGAGATATATATTTTTCCCTCTTTACTTAAATACTTGAAGCCCTTATGTTGAGTAGAAATACCAAGATAGACACACTCTTAACTTCTAAATTGAAATTTGTGTTTGTTAAAAGGTCTAAGTACAGGAAAATAAGAGCACCCAAAAACTTTTAGAGATTTATAATCATGATCTTTTCCATGTAAGGCATGAAAGTGTGAGTTGAAATTAGGAAGATTGGGAGTGGAAATTCTATTGATTAGGTAGACAGATGTAGTAAGGCTATGGTCCCAAAATGTGATAGGGAAAGATGCATGAGCCAACATTGTGAGTCCCATTTTTACTATGTGTCTGTGTTTTCTGTCCACAATCCCATTTTGATGAGATGTGTGAGGGCAAGTTAATATATGGTTTATTCCTAACACAGCTAGATAATTTGTGAAAGGTATATACTCACCTCCAAAATCAGACTAGACTGCCTTGATTGTGGTGTGAAATTGGGTTTTAACAAACATATGACACAATTTGAAAGGTTGAAGAGTTTCAGATTTGTTCTTTAGAAAGTATAACCATGTATACTTGGTGTAGCCATCTACAAAGGCCACATAATATCTAAACCCAGAGCTAGAGAATTGAGGAGATATACCCCATTAGTCAGTATAAATGATATCAAAGGCATTATAGTAATAGTAGTAGACAAAGGAGAATGAATTCTATGTGCCTTTCCATGATTACAAGATTTACAAGTAAAGGAAGCAACTTTATTAGGAATAGAAATATTGCAAAAGTTTTAGTATTTGTTTGATATAATTGAAATTGGCATCTGACCAAGTCGATTATGCCACAAGGAACTAGAATGAAAATTACTAGGTTCAACTATAGTAGAATTAGAAATTGGATAACTATGTATACCGGTAAGAAGATATCAGTTGTTATTCATGCACTTTGACCTTGGCAGCTCTAATAGAAGCTTGGGAAAGCAATATAAACCACTGTCATCAAGATAGCCCTCAAGTGGAGTTTGCTTAGAATCTTGGGATTTAATACAACATTTGTCAGCTAAAAACTAAAAAATGACATTGTTATCCTTAGAGAAATTAGAGACAGACAACAAATTTCTAATGATTGAGGGAACATGTAATACATTAGACAACAATAATGAGGTGCAGAGTGAGAGTGAAAATCGGCTGAACTTATGGATTCTATGGTGAGGGTTTGACCATTTCCAACATATACTCTATTAGTTCCTACATAGCTTTTGGAATTTTGTAAATCGGCATTAGAAGGTATAAGATGGTGAGATGCACCTGAGTCAGCAAACCAGACCTGTGATTCTAACTTAGCAGGCAGTGAGTATTCTTGAGTGTGAGCTAACTTCTGATTTGTAGTTGTCATCATTGACATTTCCTGAGTTCTCTAGTTGGAATCTCGAGGCTGCTCACGCTTTTGAAGTGGCCTCAATCATAGCACTACCTTGAGAGCTTGAAGAGTTATGAGGTATAAAGTTTTCATCGAACCTATGCAAGCAATCAGTAACTGAGTGCCCGTATTTACGATACAATTGGCACATTGGCCGATTCCCAGATGTGTAGCGCCCTCAACCACAAGCACATCCTCGAGTATAACGAATTCCCCTGCCATGCTTACCAGAGAAGGCTCATCTGGAGCTGGTGATTTCCTAATTTGTGTGAGCAAGATTAGCTGCTACAGTGGATACTGCAAGTTCTTATCGAAACTTATCTAGTTGCGCTTCTTGAATGTACAGTAGGGTTTCTACATCGCACAATGACGGTGACTCTGCGCTTCCATACATCTGCATCACAAATAGGTTGTACTCTTCAGGAAGACCATCAAAAATTGAGTATATTTGATCTTGTTCAGAGATCAAATCTCCCACTGTTATAAGAGAATTCGCAATGACCTTGATTCTGAGAACAAATTTGGTAATGTATTTGTTTCCTTTCTTTGTCAATATCAGCTCCACTCTCAGTTGTCGAACCCTAGCTTTTAGTTGTGCATTGAAGTATTTGTGGATCTTGTCCCAAACTTCATATGCATGTTTGCAGGCGAGAACTCGCGGTAGCACGGACTCAGAGATGGTGGAAAACATCCATATAAACACAGCTTGATCTTGGACAAGCCAAGATTTATATTCTTCAGAAAATGTACATGTCACTTGATCTTGAGTGGTTTTGAATTTCTGAGGAATTTGGGGGTTGACAACAACACCATCCATCTTTTGCGTCAAGGTTACGCCTTCAACTTGTTGATTCCATAGCAAATAATTGTTTTCTTGGAGTTTGATCGAAAGCTTCAGTCCAAAAGCATTGTGTGAATTGGAAGACGTGAACGTTGCCGAAATTGTGTATGTTACACAAACAATATGGAGTAGATTTTTCATTCTCAGCTCTGAATAGTTACTCTATACAACTTAATACAATACAATTTAAAGCTCTTTAACATATGAATAACAGAACTATTAACATCTAACTAACATAAGCCTTGATACTTTTAACTTCGTTAAACTGGTCGTGAGACTTTGCTTGACACACTTACAATAGCTCACTTGTTGAATATCTATATCTCTATCACAAAGCAAGAGGCAAAATGAATGTCTCCAAATTGTTGTATAAAAATAAAACAAATGAGAATTTTTTTTTACTGAAAAACAAGTCAGAAAAATTTATGCATCTAGTATGATGCCTTGAAACTAGATACGAAATTGCCATTTTCTCGGTATAACTCAAAAAATCCGATCTAAATAAGTTGGAAGTCTATCATAGCCTTAATTTTAAGAAATTGCTTAAGACACTCTAAAGATTGCTACCACATCCTCGTGGAAAATTAAAAATACCCCAATAGTCTAGAGATACATCTACAGACACACTCCAAACACATTTGTTTCTGAGTCAGACCTAAGTCAATGCAAAAAATTACAGAAATGCATCTCTGTGTAACTTATGGAAATGCATTTTCAGACGTTTTAATTAAAAACGTGTTATACCCTTTTTCCTTCCTCACTTCTCAAAATACCCTCTCAAACTCTCAACCTCTCAAGTATGAAACTCTCTCAATTGACATTCTCTCAAAATTATTCAACTCATTTCAAAGCTTCTTCCATCAACATCAAATCGATCAAAGAGCTGCATCAACATCAAACCAAACTCACATTTGATAAGCTTTTTTTTTTCTAAACTTTTTTTATTTCTGTATACATTTGTAGAAATTGCGCATTAGGTTATGTAATAGATAGTTTATATATGTTATTTAAATGAGCAATGTGTTTGATATATAGTTTAAATGATCAATGCATTATTTTGAATATTGGCGTGAATTGCATTTCTGCCATTGACATTCTTTTGAGTTCCAGAACCTTAAGAAGATGCATCTCCCAAAATTTATAACATTTTGATTTCCAAAATCCAGATATGCATCTCCGAAAATTTATCAGTCTGAATTTTTTGGCTTGACCTAATTGTGTTTCATATGTATAATGTTTGTGTGATTCACGTACAGGAATCATGGCTGATAATCAAGATAGATTGAGGCACGATAAAGTTGCGCAACATGCATCAGTTTGGAGGGAAAGAGCTTGGTCTTCGTAGGCACCTGTAGTTTTAGACCGACATATGCGGAGGCGTCAATTTCAGGGGCTCGTGCATCTCCGTCTCCGTCTTCCCGCAGAATACACATGTCACCTACTCAGGCACCCGAGGCACCTGAGGCTTCGCAGGCACCTCAAGTACTAAGGCACTCGAGGGGTTTGAAGAATGTCCATCAGACTGATCGTTGTTGCCTTTATGCCAGGACCATAATGTTGGACATGTCTGTGACTAAGAGATAAAATTCAGTTGTATTCATTCTTTGAAATATCATGTTTGTTATAATATTCGATGTTTCCGACAATTTATTTTTTTGCAGGACCATGATGCTTTAAAATGCATCAACCATGACCAAAAGTTACGGGTTTGTCGCAGCCTAATGAGCAGTAGTTTCAGGATGTGATGAAACTAAATGGGTTGGTAAACTTATGCAGGATCAATTATGTTACGATTAACTATGGTATGTTGTCCGCGTTTGTAGAGAGATGGCAGTCGAAAACGTCATCATTTCATCTTCCACATGGTGAGATGTTTATCACATTGGACGATGTCTCGTGCTTGCTGCATCTTCTGATCAGGGGAATATTGTTATACCACAACATGATTAACAAAGATGATGCACTAGAGATGATGGTAGACTATCTGAGAGCTAACCCAGAGAATGTCATGAAGGAATTAGAAGACACCTGAGGGGCTCACGTTAAGTTTTGATTCATGGAGAGGTTGTATACACAACAGCTGCATGATACAAAGTAGGCCGTTGGTGATGATGAGCAGGTTACGCACAATATAACATATGTATTGTGAGCATACCTGTTGTACTTAGGTGGCACATCCATTTTTTTATGAGAATTCCACTTATGTGGATGTGATCAATCTAATATACTTCGCTGACTTGGAACAGATCCATGAGTACAATTGAGGGCCGCTTGTTTGGTTTACCTGTACTCTAAGTTAGCTGAAGGTTGTATGCAAACGACAAAACAGATGACAAACAACATCACGCCGTTGACGAAAATATTTGTGCATCTTTTAGTGTTTGTGTGTCATTTTCATAACACTTTTGTTACACCATTACTAATGATTCATATGTACCATTTTCAAACTTGGATCCTCTGGTATTTCCCATGCATATCCGGTTGGTCATGTGTTCTAACATAAACTGAGGATAAGCCATGTGTTTCTGCATTTCTTTCGCATAGAGGAAATCAGGCGATGAAGTCAGGGAGTGTATCTTGACCGCTTGGTAGCAGAAGATATATACTTTCACACTTACGCCACTCACTGTGAGACGCGAATCTTTGAAGACATAGCTTTCTACTCTGGATGGTTGGCTTGCGGTTCACGTCTGACGTATCCTCATCTTCCTAAGCACGTCATACATGTTCGGCTACATGCAGCTTATTTCCAGAGACCCTTCTGAGTCTCTCCCGCTATGACACGTACAAATGTGGATATCATGTTTGATGATTATCTTAATTATACGGTACCAGATAAGGCAAAAAGTACCATAGCTCCTAGCGACTGGAATGTTGTACACGGCTACATACAATGCTATTTCAGGGTATCACATCCTTATACACCAGATGCTCTGGGAGATCCATATAGATCAACTCATCAGAAAATACTAGAAGAGGAACAGACTAGGACATATCATGTTGTTGATATGTTGCCTAGATGTCGTCGTATCATGGGCATTGGGTAAACGATTATATACAGAGGACTTATTTCAGATGACTATAAGGTGAGGGACGTTCTAGATGGCATAATGGAAGGGGGCACTGCAGTACAAGAGGCAATGTAGGAACGGGTGCTCAAGCACGTCATATGCAGTAGTATATAGCATTTATATTATGAGTTCTATTTTTGGTTCTATTTTATTTTGACTTCATTGTGTACTCCAAATTTACTAATTTATATGTCAGTTCCATATATTATTTCGAAAGTGCGTGGTTTAATTTATACAAAGATTAAAAATGATATTATAACTATAATATATTATCAGATTCATCGAGCATCTTCGAAACAAAGTCAAAAATTATTGTCTGGTGTAGTTTCGAAAATGCATTTTTGGATTCTGACAGGTGTAAATACGAAAATGCATATTCAGAACAATTTATATCAAGAAAGGACGTCTCACTAAAAAATGAATGAAGATATACATGGAATTGTTCTGAAGATACATCTCCAAAATACATATAGAGTGAGACTTAATTAGGACGTAATTCTCAATGAAATGCAAAGTAAGTTTAGAGATGTATTTCCAAAATCAAATGAGCATGTTCAATTTTTCATAGAATACTTTTGTACCATTGGAAATGAGATTAGCAACTCCCCAATTTTAAAGCAAAACCTCGTTTTTTTAAAAATCTTATGTCCTATTAACTTATTCAAATGAGATTAAATAGACTAATAAATTAATATTCAAATGAGATTAAATATCATTTTAATATCTAACATGTCATTTTTATTTTAAGAAAAAGGTATCACTATTATTATATCATATAACATATTTCAATAATAAATTTTGAATATACAAAAAACATACAGGTTGATTTAAAAAAATTAAAATTAAATAATTTTAAATACAAAATACAGTATAATAACAACAGTAGAATATTTATATTTACTTATATAAACCACCACTTTTTATAACATGCAGTCTCACTTTTTAAAACTATTTTCACTCTTAATGAATGGTGTGCGAGCTGAAGAGTTCAAAGCAAAAACTTAAAAAGATTAATCTCATTGATAGCAGGATGAGGATCCCAGAATTACCCCATTATCCACTAGTTTTAGTAAGTAGCCTACTAAAAATTTTTCTACATATATAAAACTTGACACAGTATAGACTTTCAGTTCTCGCATAGAACTAACATGTATAGTTCATCAGAAACTCAGCCACATGGAACCTATAATTCAATTGCTGCTTCACGTGATATCCAACAGATGTTCCAACCAAATTTGATGGTAGATTACCTTACCCGTGCTAACAAAAATAACCTGCAACAATATGGCAGTAGCAGTAATGGACTTTCCATTATGAAACGAAGCTTTGTCATGTTGCAACCCTGTATAAATCAGACAATATATAACTCCGATGATTCCTTTAGACACTTCTAACTTTAACGCAATAACACTGATGCTCTGATCAAATGGACTGATGAATGCCAGGATGGATGTAGTTTAAACAAACAAAAACTCTTATAAAGTCCAAAGCATGGGAGTGTAGTACTTTAGAAGACAAAATACAAGTTTATATCCGGCAATTTAAAAATGAATTTAAAGAACTTCATAGTTAATTACATATTTATGACAATCTCAACCATTAATTTTCCTAATCACCGATTATAACCATATTTTATCATCTAAAATATGCACCCAGTTCACAGAAACAAAAATTAAATAAGAGACAAAATACGGTGCAAATGACAATTGTAATGAGTGGAAAGGGTAGCAGAATCATTGATATGTGATATCCTAATTTCTCCATACCTAGCCAAACTGTGTCATGAAAACAAAGCAAGCATCATAATAAGATGTCATGTCAAATAAACAACACATGAACCAAAGGTGGAAACAGATGCCAATGCCTGCTTAGATAACATTCCTAATACCAATGTATACAGAAAGTCTAACGACCATAAGGAACACAATTAAAACAAAATTAAGACCCATGCACAGCTTCTACAAATGATAACATCATCTAACATCTATGAAAGTAATTTTGGGAACCAACACATGCTGCCAAGAAATGCATGTCTGATTAGTATAACATAGGCAAATGAATGTATGATGCCACTGTGCATTCATTAACATGAGCAAGGATGATAATGGCGATGACTTGATAATCAATGGATGCATGTAACAGCTGCAAGATGCATCCTATTATGTAGTAATATTGGTTGTAGCATAAAGAACAAAGTACATCCCCTTCAAGCTACTGATAAGTCATTGCTACTGGGGCTCCGTTGGCACTAGGAGAAACAGCAATAGGGGCATTCCCATCTTTTCTTTTCCCAAATGGATTTTTGGAATATCTGCTAAGAAGTCAAGAAAAGTACAAAAGAATTCCTTGGTTACAACAGAAGGGAGAAATCACAACAAATTTTATACCAAATTAAATGCAAAGTATGAGTGTTTTTTGAATACACATTGAGAGATAAGAGATGGTAGCAATAATCATCAGTCAACAAATATGAAGCTTGTCAAAAAAAAAAAAAAGTCAACAAATATGAAGCTTGAGCCCTGAATTTATATGGATACCTGCTTTTGGCAGCTGTATCCATATCAGATTATATGGTCGGGAAATGTAATTACAAATTTCAAGAAAATCCATTGAAAAATCAAACAAAAGAAACTCGTGGTTTCAGTATCATTGTTGAAAAGCACATTAAAAGACCAAAGCAAACATACATGGTGAATAGGAATAAGTGCAAGGCATTTAAGCAAAAACTTGTCATGTATTCTCTAGTCATAACCCCCCCGATGTTGGGTTAATTAGGGAAGAAAACAAAGCTTCGCATGCTTGACAGTAAAAAAAGGATATTGTATCCGCATGCCAATTGAACCAGAACTTGGGATAACAGCACCCTGTAGATTGTGGTGCACATTTGTAGCACTATTCACATCCTGCAAGAGGATTGAATACCAAACTGAGGAAAATTTGAATGAAAACACAAGACAAGTATTAAAGTTTACTGACAATAAAAACACAATACAAGAAAAGATTTTTCAGACAATAAAAATGACAAATATGAACAAAAGTTTACAGACTTCAAACTCAATGAAACAGACTGTATGCCTCTCCTGCCTTAAAATCTTCATTTGCTTAAAACCAGGTTGTCTGCATTAGAAAGCCAAGTTCAACAGATTAATCACATACTTGAGACAGCATAGAAAATACTACATTGATTTAACAGTAGAGCCTGTGTGAAAGGATAAGATGCACATACACACTGAAAAGGCCCCTCACTTCTTCCTCATTAATGTTCTCTCCCAAGTTCCCAATAAACAGGGTGTTGCAAGGAGGATTATCTTTAGTGTTCTGTACAGAAGAAAATTTCAAGTTAACACATTGCATTACCTGTCTATCATTGATAAACAATATTAAGGGAGGCATAAAAAACATTTATTAATAAACAGACAAAATCAATCCAGCGGAATTGATAAAAATTAAACACCAAAAAGATTAGACAATGGGGAGAAAACAACATCTTTGCATGATAGTAGCTAAGGTAAAATCAGCTATGAATCTACATGGAACAAATAAAACTTCTACTTTACCCTTCAAACGTCATATCTTTTCCAGTAGGATGTACCTAACAGATTTAAACATTCATTCAGCAATTTAAAGGTATTCATTACTTTAATATTGGTTTCATAGACAATTAAAAGACTGATGTAATCTCTAAAATATGATTCTAAATCCGAGCTGAATATAACAATTACGTCAGCAACACATCAGATCAAATCAAAGGCAAATTCTTCATCTTCCATATTCCCTTTGAGATACAATTTTAGAACTTTTCCAAGCCCAATCAAAACTTCAGAACAATTCGGGAGAACAGTAAAATGCAGGTACGTTACTTCATCAATTTCTAACAGTAACATAGTAATACTATATACCAAGGAGAACAGAGATCAGGCCCTCTTAAACAAAAGGAGAAACTAAATAGGCAAACATTGTAGACCTTTAATAGCTATCATAATATTCAAAAACCCCACCTTCCTTATTTATAAAATAGGAGCTCAACACTTCACGCAAAGGGTAATGATATAAAAATTGACAGAAAGATAAGTGAAACCAAAGTTGCACCAACAGTTTATAAGCCACTCTCACCTGAACTGGAACATAACTGCTAGGCGCAGCTATAGAAACTGAAGCAGGCATTGGTACTGGTGCAACAGGATAGCCTGCATATGGATCATAAGGAGGAGGAGGAGGTGGTGCCATATATCTAGGCCACAAAAACAAACTTACAGTGAATAATATGGAGGAACAAACAAAAGAAAACTCTTATCAATGTTTCCAATCGTGGATCTTAACGGTTTGTTCAAATTCTGCTACACAACAGTGCTATAGCTTCTATATGACAACATTTTGTACTGCCTAGCATGTTGCAGAACAATAACGATTTGTATAAATTCTGCTAGGATATAGTTTATATTTGTCAAACTATTCTTATATATGATAACTATATAAACAAACAAACACACATATAGGCCGTGTTAGTGATAGTTTACCCGTGTGGTCCCCAAACAGGTGGTGGTGGAGGATGAAAAGGAGATGGGGTTACATAAGCAGTATGTGTATAATCCCCAGCTGTTCGTAACCGCTTACTTTGATCAAAAGCACTTGTATCAGCTCCTATTCCAACAAAAATTCAAAATAAGCAACACTTCTATGCAATTTACACTGAAATGTGCAATTAATTTGGCATAATCATCTTCATTCTAAACACAAACTTATAGTGAGATTCAATAAAAATTCAATTGAACTGAATGACCTCTTTTAACAAACAGATTTTTCTTGGCCATCTCAGTGTGAAGAACGGACTTGGATTCATGATCGAACAGCATCTCCTGAAGAATGTCTTTGGCAGCAATCGCTTGACGAGAAGAACTGAAAAGAGCAAAACCCATAGGTTTTTCAGCTTTGAAATTCAACTGAGAAGCTTCAAAACCAGGTAACCATCGAAGTAGGTTCTGAATTTCTCTCTCTTTCACATCTTCTGGAAGTCCCGTTATGAATATAGTTCGAACCTAAACGCATCGAAGGAAATTGCATTACATGTTTGATAATAGATTCGATTTTGGAAATAAATAAGAGTGAAGGGAAGTTGAGTTACCTCTTCGGAGGAAGGAGAAGGAGCGGCGGAAGGTGGAGGAGGAGGGGCGGCGGCCGGTGGCCATTGTTGGTGGTAATGGTGGATGCCGGTGCCAGCCATGTGAAATTCCGAAAGAAACCCTAACCCTAGTGCTACACCACGCACCAGTGAATCGGGTGTTTACTCTAAACACTCTCTTCTCCAATGTTGAAGGTGTACTTTATTATTGTTTTTAAATTAAATTACAAAATCAACACTTAAAATCTTGATCAATTTTTTTATTGTTTGCTTATTAATATACTATAATTTTCTAATTTATTTATTTATTTATTTATTTATCCTATCTTATAGGAGTAAATTGTCTGTCATTTTTATTTGATTTTACTTTTTTTTTAAATCAAGAAAAACTATATAAAAAGAAAAGAAGCAATTTATTTAAATATAAAAAAAGAATAGGCCAAAATCATCCATTAATTGAAACAATGACTAAGAAGATTGATTCTATCCCTAATAAAAACCAGTACTCAAGTCTCAAAGTAATATAATAGTCTTTCTAATAAAAAAATTTGTTTCAAAATAAAAGTGTTTTTACTTTTTTAATAATGTAGCAATAATTAATTTTTATCAACTTTATCTTTAATAAATATTTTCTACACAACTTTTAAGATATTATAGCCTATTATATATTTATGACAATTAATATTAATTAAGGACAATTTTGTAAAATTGTTACAATACATTATTCAATTATTATTTTTCTTAATCATTATTTTTTTAATTGATATACAATAACCTTCAAAGACAATTATTTTAAAACGGAGGGAGTAAAAAATATGTGTGGGATCTAATATGTGTACGAAGTTGTTATTTAATTGAAGTTGTATTAAAAAAATTATATATAAAAAATTAATATAATTTGAATTAGGAGACTTTTTCATATATAAATATTATTTTTGTTTTAATATTATTTATAAAAATATTTGAATTAATAATAATTTTTTTCCATTTATAAAAATAATATTTTTTATTAAAATATTTTCCAATATGCACATGTTTATGTTTAAACTAAAACTTTTCCACGCACATGTTTATGTTTAAACTAAAACTTTTCAACAATTTTGAAAATTAAAACTATATATGTATATATAATTCCAATGTTACAATCAACTAAGGACAACTTGTTTCTAAATCATATTATACAAATATTTTATTAAAATGATTGGTTGCTTAAGTGTTGTAAATGTGACAAACTTTTGAACCCGTAAGAATGTGTCTATCCATTGTTTTTACATCTATTTATTACAAACAATATATTAATCAATTAAGCCCCAAAAATTCTATCTAAAACCTTTCAGCAACAAAAACCTTATATTACTTGAATATAAATCTTTCAACAACAAAAACCTTATATTTACTTGAATATAACACTATTAAATATTATAACTATTGAGAATTTTTTTTATAAGCTATAAATTTCACTATATCAAGTATACAGTATATTAGGAGTACACCAATCCTTACATTATGAATATATATTGTACTACAGCATTACATTGTACTACAACAAATATTCACATTCAAAGATATCTAAAATGTAAAGTAAAAAGTCTAGAGGAGACTTAAACAAATCATAAAATTTACATTGGATTCTATCATGGTTACATAGTAGCCACCTCCAATCTTCTTGTCTTGCAATCATCTCCCAAAAGTTTACTTGATTACGCACCCACCAAATAGTCCAACACGCTACGAGCCATATATACCTCGTCGATATCTTGGATGTTTTCCTCACCGTTTTCATAAACCAAAGGAAAAAATGATCACATACATTGTCCACCTTCTCCCAATCAATTCCCACCCAATGTGCTAACTTAGACTAAACCATTCGAATGGTCGGGCAATTGCAGAAAATATGATTTTTATCCTCATCACAATTATAACATAATACACACACAATTTCATTAAAAGTAGAGATTATACCTCCGGCCGCCAAGTTGTTTCTAGTTGGAAGTCTATCCCACATCAATCTCCACCCAAATGTTTTAACTTTAAGTGGAACATTAGTTTGCCAAATTACTTCCATAGCAGTCTTTGATATAATCTCCAAGCCAATGGATTCAGTCAAGCTTTTCATACTCTTATAACACGATGAAACAGTAAATTCATCACTCTCACCACTTATCCAAACATATTTGTCATTGTTTTCCTGAGTTGGCCTTACATGAATCAGCAGCTCTAGCAGGTTGCTCCATTCTTCAGCAACGTTTCTTTGCATCTCCTGTGACCAACCAATCATATTTCAACTCCACACTCCATCATTCCAGCTCCCTGAGTCACATACTGCAGCCCGCTTTTCTTCTATACAAATTTGGGAATGCAGTAAAAAGAGGAGTATCCTGCTTTATTATTGTTTTTAAATTAAATTACAAAATCAACACTTAAAATCTTGATCAATTTTTTTTTATTGTTTGTTTATTAATATACTATAATTTCCTAATTTATTTATGTATCCTATCTTATAGGAGTAAATTGTTTGTCATTTTTATTTGATTCTATTTTTTTTTAAATCAAGAAGAACTATATAAAAAAAAGAAAAGAAGCAATATAAATAAATAAATAAATAAAGAATAGGCCAAAATCATCCACTAATTGAAACAATGACTAAGAAGATTGATTCTATCCTTAATAAAAACTAGTAAAAATTATGTGTGAGATCTAGTATGCGTATTTGTTCACGGTTACAAGAAGTTGTTGTTTAATTAAAAAAGCATTAAAAAAATTATATATAAAAAATTAATATCATTTGAATCAGTAGATTTTTTCATATATAAATATTATTTTTGTTTTAATATTATTTATAAAAAATATTTGAATAAATAATATTTTTTTTCATTTATAAAAATAACATTTTTTATTAAAATATTTTCCAATATGCACATGTTTATGTTTAAACTAAAACTTTTCCACGCACGTGTTTATGTTTAAGCTAAAACTTTTCCACAATTTTGAAAAATAAAACTATATATGTATATATAATTCCAATGTTGCAATCAACTAAGAACAACTTGTTTCTAAATCATATTATACAAATATTAAAAATAACAAACTTTTGAACCAGTATGAGTGTGTCTATCATTGTTTTTACATCTATTTATTACAAGCAATATATTAATCAATTAAGCCCCCAAAACTCTACCTAAAATCTTTCAATAACAAAAACCTTATATTGGAAATAGATCATTTGCTGCAGTTTCTCTTCAGTCATCCCTTCTGCCCATCATCCAATGGTTTAGAGTTAATAAAATAACTAAATAAATGAAAACACTTTTTTTTTTAAAGAGAGAAAATTGAAATGAAAGGCTAAGATGAGAGCTGAATGACAGGAGAAGCAAATGCGCTGGAGAGGATCCAAGTCCCCTTATATTAGTTGAATATTAATCTTTCGACAACAAAAACCTTATACTACTTGATTATAACACTATTAAATATTATAATTATTGAGAACTTCACACCAAAACTACTTCTGTCAACAATATAGAACTTCACACCAAAAACAAAATAAAAAGACCTCATCTTTTAGAGTTGTTCCGCTTCTTTATCCATGTATCTCTGTGTACAAT
Organism: Lathyrus tuberosus; assembly: GCA_022829125.1. Classification (NCBI taxonomy): domain Eukaryota; kingdom Viridiplantae; phylum Streptophyta; class Magnoliopsida; order Fabales; family Fabaceae; genus Lathyrus; species Lathyrus tuberosus. Next base: position 3,222,358 of record JALAZF010000446.1, read on the forward strand.
TTGAGAAACATAAAGTTTGGTTTGAAAAGTTTTGATATATGTAACCTTTAAATTTCTAGTTTGATTAGGTAGTTTTTGGTTTTATGCAAACTATAGCTTATGATAAGAGCACAATATTTGTCGTTTTAAAAAAAAATCAACCGTATATGATAGACTGGTTAAGAAACTCTGCTAATTGAAATTGACAACATAGTGTGAGACATACTAATAGCAGTTTATGTTGGCTGTTGGTAATAGTAAAATATTGATTTTCTCATTTAATTTAATATCTATAATTCTTTGTATCGAAGTAGGTAGTGCTCGACAAAAACAGGGATCTATCGAAACTTATAGCGTGTGTCGAGTAGTGTTAAATGTCGAAGTGTCGAATCAGGTTGTTTGACACAGGATTTCGACTTAGCCCTATTTTAGTAAAGTTAGCTAAATTAGATATTTTGGACTTTGTGTTTTGGGTTTTGGCTTATGGAGCAAGCTAACCTAAAATTATAAATAGAGGGAGTGTTAGCTCTTAAGTTCGACGCCTGGATTAAGAGTTTTTTCTAAGAGATAGGATTTCTGAAGGTTTATGAGACTTCGACATAAATGTCGTTATCAGAAAGTCTAGTCGAAGGGTATCTTTCTGCAGAGAAGAGAGGGTTTAAAGACAGAAATATTTCCAAACTTAGGGGATATTAGTCAACGGAAGTACTACTGAGGGTATTTCGACGCGAAGATTTAAATTCAAAAAAAGGGAGGGAACAGTTGTTCTTATCCGTTTCTGAAGAAATACATGTAGCGTTCATCCAAAAAGTGAAGACATGCACGACGCCATGTGTTTCGCCCTGATTAATAGCCCGTTAGTGGGTAGTTATTTTTAACCATTATAAATAGCAAGTCTTAGCATTAGATTTGTGTGTGTTCGATTGTATACAAATACTCAGTGTGCTTAAAGTACCAGTGTAGAGAAAAGAGCGTGTGAGAATGTATGTTGATGTAACACCACTTTTACAATTCAATGCAATTTAATAAGTTTCTTTAATTAAAGTCTCTTTTTATTCATGCAAGTTAACTTCTGCATTTTACCAGTCTTTTCGACTTAAATCCTTTTCACATTTTAGTTTTACTTTATATTTTTTGAAGTAGACCCTTTTTACTTATGAACGTTGTCGGAGTGTTCTTGAAATTTTCCAGAAACCTACACAGAAAGACAATTAGCACATGTCCTAGGATTTAGTTTGGTTGATCCTGCAAGTTACTCATTTTTACATAAAATTGATAGACCAGAGGTTGTTTACTATTTTTCCCAGTAAACAAATTAGCACACCCGGTGGGATTGTGCTAAACGAATTGTTTGTGTCTTTAAAAAGAAACTTATAATTCTGTATTTTTGATTATCTTTTCTGTGTCGAGTACTCTGTTGTATGTTATTAAGAAGTGGAAAAGTAGCCACCGCAAACGAAGATAGACCAAAAAGAAAGTATACGAGGAAAATGACAAGTAATAATCAGGCAAATAGTTTGAATCCTCAAACTATGTCTGGTGTCAATGCAGAACCAATCCCAGGGTCTTCGACTGGAGGACCCATGGTTCCTGCGTCCGTATCTGAAACTATGCCATCTAGGGCAAGTTCGACACCAACACATTCGATTGCCCATACTGAGCCAATTTTAACTTATATTGGGCCAAGGGGACCCCCAGTGACTCCCTCACCAATAGAAACGTCTACATATCGACATTTTTCGCCACCGGGTTTTTCGATGCCTTTAAACGGTCGAGAACAGCCTTATGGGATGCCAACTTCGATGATGGGAAATTTACAAAACGCTCCCCCAGTATATTCAGAACTCGTGATGACGTCACCTTTACAAGGACCAGGATCTGGGATTAATATGGGTCGAAATAATCAATCCTTGGGAATAGGATATTCAACCCAAATGTCAGGCTTAACGAATACCACTGCAACCTATTTAAGGCAGCAAATGGATGAAAGTAACCACCAAATGGTCCGAATGATGTCCCAAACTATGGGAGAAATTTTTTAGCCTCTAATTCAAAATACTACCCAGACTAATCAACAAATGGTTGCGCAGATGACGCGCCTCGCAAATTTCTTTGGTGTGCCTAACCCTCCTCAACACCCTCAGAGAGAGTATATCGCAGGAAACCAATGGGTGGTGTTCGAAGAGGACCCTACTACTAACCAGAACCAACAAAATCCAGGAAATATACCTCAGGCGAATGTACCGAACCAGGGAATAGTCGAACCCCCTAGGATTCAACCACAAATTCCTGTAGGAGAACAACCAATGGTGGTTTTGGTGAATAAAAACCAGGATGCTGACAAGATTGTACAACAAGTTCGACATAATGAGGTGGCAGTAGATAACAATTTGGCAGCCATGGTCGAAAGGATTATGGTCCAAAATGGGGTAAACTTTGGCCTGCTTAGGCCAAATTATACATCTTCATTGTCAGAATACATTCTCCAGTCGAAGTTACCCCCTAGAACGAAAATCCCTAAGTTCACTAAGTTTTCTGGGGACACCACTGAATCCACTGTCGAACACGTGGCCAGATATGTGATAGAGGCTGAAGAAATTGCGAATAATGAGAATCTTAGGATAAAATACTTCCCAAGTTCTCTGACAAAGAATGCCTTCACATGGTTCACAACTTTGCCACCTAATTCGATCCACAATTGGACTCAGTTGGAACAGCTGTTTCATTAGCAGTTCTATATGGGACAAACAAAGATTAGTCTGAAAGAGTTGGCTAGTATAAAACAAAAATTCACTGAGCAGATAGATGACTACTTGAATAGATTCCGAATGCTTAAGGATAGATGCTTTACACAAGTGCCAGAGCATGAGTTAGTCGAAATGGCCGCTGGAGGCCTTGATTATTCCATTAGAAAGAAATTAGATACTCAATATCTAAGAGATATGGCTCAATTGGCTGATAGAGTTCGATAACTAGAACGCCTAAAAGAAGAAAAGGCTAGGGCAAATAAGAATAAAAGGGTGGCCTACGTCGAAGTTAATGACGAATATGAAAAATATTATAATGAGCCAGTAAGTTTCGACGAAGGCGAGATCTATCTCGCTGAATTGAAATAAGGCCCACCTTATTCTTGTAAGTTGTTGGCCCCTTCGAATGGGAAAAATCATGTCGAACCAGAAAAAAATGACAAATTCCCCAAGAAAACTTATACTTTCGACGTTACTAAATGTGACGAAATTTTTGATTTGTTAGTTAAGGACGGTCAAATGATAATGCCCCCATGGTCAGGATTACTGAAAATCTCGACCAAGAATTTATAAGGAGTTTTGTTATCGGGGCTATCGAAAGTTTCACCAACAACACTACAGATGGTGTTGGCATAGGGGTCACTGAAGGCGTCGACGAAGGAGTTACTAAGGATTCCCAGTGGATGATGGTAACCAAAGAAACTGCTAACGGTTTCGTTCAGATAGATAAGGCTGGTGAGGGCCTACAGATGGAATTGTGTAAGCTTGACATCACTGAGGATGTCAAAATAGAAACCAATATGGTGGAGATTTCTCAGGAGACACCCATGGAAGTTGATAATGAACACCGACAGGAAGAGTACAACAAGTTGGCCTTCCCGAAAGAGGAAGAAAATTTGATTGACTTTATACACAGGTGTTAGAGGAAGAGGTCAGAAGTTATGTTGTGCCCTAGGTGTAGCGTTGTATTTGACAAGAAGGCGGCGTAGAATCTCGAAGGAGTTCGAAAGGCCAAGCAAAGGCGTGAGGAGAAAACCCGTCATGGCCCGCGGAGTTTCGACCCTAGGAGGTCTGCTTCGAATCAAGAACAACCAAAGGCTAGAGTGCCAGGGGCTAGGCCTACTACGTTTAAACCATTTGCTGAACTTTCTAACAGCGAGTGGGTAAAACCAAATGAGAATAGGCAGAATGGCCAGCAAAAGTGGAAAGATTTCGACGTCAACAGGGGTTCTTCAATTACCTATCGCAAGGAATTTCAATCCTCCAACAAATTGGCCCACATTTCTGAGAATTACAAGGGTAAAAATCCTATGTCTAGGTCGCAGTGGAGGAGGGAGCAGCGAAGGAGGAAAGCCCAACGGGAAGCTGAATCGAAAGATAAGGCGGAATCAAGTACAAACATACCTACCAAAAGCAACGAAAAGGAGATGACATAAGTTGTCGAAAAGTTGCCAGTAGGGCAAAAATTGTTCAAAACCCAAGACGAAGAGGCCGAAAAGAAACATGATCGGGCCATAGCGGAAGACGAGATGATGACAGATAACTTCGATTTTGATTCAGAGGCCTCATTGGACATCATTGTGAATGTGGTATCAGTGTTGCCAAGAGAATTTGATCAAATCACGGAGGTCGAAGAGTCCGATGCCTATACAGAAGCTGAAATGGTGGCACACAAACCAGTGTGCTACTATGTAATGAACAATGGCTGTGTCGAAGAGCAAAATGCGTTCTTTGAACAGCCAGATGAGGCAATGAAGAGCCATCTGAAGCCTCTATTCATTACTGGAAGTTAAAAATGTTCCGGTGAATAAAATTTTGGTTGACTGCGGCGCTACGGTGAATTTGATGTCGCACTTTATGCTGAGAAAAATCGGAAAATTTGATACAGACACTAAACCACACAACATGGTTATGTAGAATTATGAAGGAAAAATTGGCACCGCTCTTGGTGTTATACAGGTTGATCTGACGGTTGGGACGGTTACGAGGCCTACAGTTTTTATGGTGGTTGAAACAAAGGCAAATTATAATTTATTGTTGGAACGAGAGTGGATACATGGAATTGGAGTTGTACCATCTTCTATGCACCAGAGGATTACAATATGGAGGTCAGACGACATCATTGAGAATATTGAGGTCGATCAAGGATATTTCAAGGCCCTAATTAACCATCTCGACCGGCGCCAGTTCGATAAGCATTTAGCCAATATTGCTCCAGCAATCCAGCTGACTTTGCTTTTACCCCAGACGATGAAGCATACTGCTCATTACATGCATCTCGTCAATGGTTTTAGATGGGATAAAGAGGTTGTGGGTGAGGATGATTTTGCATACCCTGCCCATGTGCCTGGAATAACCCCGACAGGTTGGGGAAGTGAATTCAGTGATGATGTCTGAATTCGAAGTGCTAAAAAAGATTTTGGCTTATATAGCCGAAAACAAATTGCAAGCGGCCTTAGAGGATGAAGTTAAAAACATGGCTGACAAGGCCAACAATGATTCACACAAAGGAGGTCCTGGTAAGGACTTCGATCCAAAACCACCTGATCAGGTTCGGGATGAAGAACAAAGGCTCGACGCCATCTATAATGATGAGCCTTTGGGTTTCGAGAAGGATCCATTGGCAACCAATATCAAAATGCTAGCGCAAGATCCACTTGAAGAAATCGACTTAGGAGAAGGGGCAGTGAAAAGGCCTACTTACATCAGCGCCAACATTAGTCCACAACTCAAAGTCAAAGTAATCCAATTGCTAAGGGAGTTCAAAGACTGTTTCACGTGGGATTACGATGATATGCCTGGTTTGAGCAGAGAGCTGGTCGAACTAAAGCTGCCAATCAAGTCTGGAAAAAAGCCGATCAAGCAAAATCCCTGGCGGTTTGCACCAGCAATTCTCTCGAAGATCAAGGAGGAAGTTGAAAGGCTCATTCGTTGCAGATTTATTCGAATGGCCAGGTATGTCGAATGGCTTGAAAACATTGTGCCTGTTATAAAAAAGAATGGTACTTTGAGGGTTTGCATAGACTTTAGAGATCTGAATGTTGCGACCCCAAAGGATGAATACTCAATGCCGGTGGCGGAAATGCTAGTCGACTCTGTCGTTGGCCATGAATACCTTAGCATGCTCGATGGGTATTCTGGGTATAACTAAATATTTATTGCTAAAAATGATGTCCCTAAGACGGCGTTTTGATGCCTTGGGGCCTTAGGCACTTACGAATGGATAGTTATGCCTTTTGGCCTAAAAAATGCTGGGGCAACATATCAAAAAGCAATGAATACAATCTTCAATGATTTCATAGAAACTTTTGTGCAAATTTACATTAATGATATTGTTGTAAAGTCTGTTTCAGGGAAGAATCATATTGACCATCTTCGACAGTCATTCGAAAGGATGCGAAGGCATGGTCTCAAAATGAATCCTCTCAAATACGTTTTTTGTGTGCAGGCGGGAGATTTCTTAGGCTTTGTGGTCCACAAAAAGGGAATCGAAATAAATCAAAATAAGACCAAGGCCATTATGTAGGCGAAAGCGCCATCGACAAAGAAGGAACTGCAGTCACTGTTGGGAAAGATCAATTTCTTGAGAAGATTTATCTCGAATCACAGCTGGAAGACTCAAGCCTTTTCACCTCTACTCCGACTAAACAAGGATGGATTCGAATGGGGGCAAGCTCAACAGGAAGCTTTCGACAAAATCAAAGAGTATTTGAGTCATCCTTCAATCCTAGCACCACCTTATAGAAGTAGGAGCATGAGATTGTACATATATGCGTCAGACAAAACCTTAGGGAGCATGTTGGCTCAAGAGGATGAAAATGGCGTTGAAAGAGCCATTTATTACCTTAGTAGGGTTTTGAACGATGCAGAAACTAGGTATAGCATGGTTGAGAAATTGTGTTTATGCTTGTATATCTCTTGTACAAAATTAAAGCACTATATAAAGCCAGTTGATGTTTATGTTTCGTCTCATTTCGATATCATTAAGCATATGTTATCTAAGCCTATTTTGCATAGCCGAATTGGTAAGTGGGCATTGGCATTAACTGAATACTCCCTAACGTATATACCTTTAAAGGCCGTTAAGGGACAAGTGGTAGCATAATTTATTGTCGACTACTCTATAAGCGAGAACGTGTCGAATTATCTTGATCTTGAACCATGGAAATTATATTTCAACGGTTCTAGTCATAAAGATGGCACAGGTGTAGGAGTTCTGATTATTTCTCCTAATAAAATCCCAACAAAATTCAAATACAAAGTCGAAGGTCTTTGCTCGAACAACGAGGCTGAATATGAAGCTTTAATAGCCGAACTTGAAATTTTGTTGGAATTGGGGGCAACTCGAGTCGAAATAATGGGAGACTCAGAGTTAGTCATCAAACAGATTACAAGGGAGTACAAATGCGTGAAAGAAAATCTCATCATGTACTTTGTAATAGTCAATAGATTACTGAGAAAGTTTGAGATGGTGAGTGTTCGACACATACCTCGACTAGAGAACCATGTAGCCAATGATTTAGCTCAAATTGCTTCTGGGTACAAAATTTTGAAAGAAAAGTTGCAAGACGCAATCGAAGTCAGAGGTAGAGTTGTGTCAACCAGATTATCCCCAACAGATTTGGAAGTTATAAAGCTAGGGTATGCTGATAAGGAAAATTTTGAAATCTTAGTCATAGATAGTTTGACGGACGAAGATTGGAGGAAGTCAATAGTAGAATATTTGCAAAATCCAACAGCATCCACAGAATGAAAAATCAGGTATCGAGCTTTGAGTTATGTTCTTTTGGGTAATGAATTGTTTAAAAAGACTCCTGAAGGAGTCTTGCTCAAATGCCTTAGTGAATCAGAGGCATACCTAGCTCTTTCGACTGTTCATGGTGGGGCATATGGGGCACATCAGGTAGACCACAAAATGAAATGGCTTTTATTTCGACATGGCATGTATTGGCCTACCATGTTGAATGATTGTATCGAATTTGCTAAAGGATGTCAGGAGTGCCAAGTGCATGCAAGTATACAGCATGTTCCTGCAAGCGAACTACACTTCATAGTCAAACCATGGCCCTTTAGAGGTTGGGCTTTGGATTTGGTTGGTGAGATTCGATCAGCGTCATCAAATAATCAAAGGTACATTTTGGTAGGCATTGACTATTTTAGGAAATGGATGGAAGCTATACCTTTACCAAATATTGACCAAGAGGATGTGATCGAATTCATTAAGAAACACATTATTTATAGGTTTGGAACCCCAGAAACCATTACGACAGATCAAGGATCAGTGTTTACTGGTCGCAAAATGCGAGAATTTGCCAAAGAAATAGGTTTCAAACTTTTAACCTCTACGCCTTATTACGCTCAGGCTAATGGTCAGGTCAAAGCAGCAAATAAAGTGGTAATTGGCCTAATTAAAAAGCATGTGGGAAAGAATCCTAGAAATTGGCATAAAACATTAGACCGAGTCCTTTGGGCATATCGAACTTCCTCTAAGGAGGTGACGAATTCCACGCCTTTTCGATTGACCTTTGGCCATGACGCGGTATTACCAGTTGAAATCCATCTTCAGTTGGTAAGAATTCAGAGGCACCATGAGATCCCATCTGAGTCGTATTGGAATATGATGTTGGATGAATTGGTAGATTTAGATGAGGAAAGGCTCAATGCTTTAGAATTGTTGAAAAGGCATAAGAAGATAGTAGAACAATCTTACAATAAGAAAGTCAAAGTGAAGACTTTATCGCCTGAAGAGTTGGTTTGGAAAGAAATTTTGCCTATGGATCGAAAGGATTGGTCTTTGGCAAAATGGTCTCCTAAGTGGGAAGGTCCTTTTCAAATCATACAAGTTTTTTCGAATGGTGCTTATGAGATCAAAGAATTAGATCAAGATAGGAAGATCTTGAGGGTAAATGGGAAATACTTAAAGAAGTACAAGCCTGCTCTTCGAGAAGTAAAAATAGCTAGAGAGTAATCACGCATGCAAAATAAACGAAGCTAATATGGAAAAATAAAATAAAACACAGTGCCAAAATGGCTAAATTCGTTACATCAAAAAGCAAACAAACATTACAGAATTCAAGGAATAGTGATGAAACATAAAAAAATAGTCTTTGGAAATTAGAACGACAAGTTGTATTTCATGGTGGAGTACTTCGCCCTCAAAAGTTATAGCCGTCTCTCACACAGGGATTGGTTCGACCTCATGGTCTCCAGTACTGCTTTTAGTTTTTGAGCTTTGTCAGCAGAATCCAGACCTATGTTAAGCTCTTTCGCCATCTGGGAGTTGTCAAACTTTGCAAGCTCGACGTTCTGCTTCTTAACATTCAAAATCTTCGCTTGCAACTCTTTTATCTGTGCCTCCCAGGATTTGATACTTTGGTCATTGGCTTCGATCTAAGTCTTGATCTGTTCTTGGATTTGCTCCAAATTTGCTAGTCTATTGGTGGATTATGTGGCAGCATCCCATGCAGCCGCGACTGAGCCAATTTAATTTTCAATATTTTTTTAGATTTGTTTGATTTTGGCAAGGTCCGGAGCAATTCGATCAACCATCGAGGTCAGATCCAAAATGATATTTGCAATTTCTAGAGAAGCAGTTAGAATATCAACCTTTTTGAAGAGACTCTTCAAAGCAATTGGAGAAGTGGGGTCAGACTCAATAAGTCGAAACAAGTCACCCTTGAAAACCTTTTCTTTAATCTTTGACAATATCCTGCTTGAAGGATCAGCAGTGGTTTGACCACCAGATACAGAGGGCGAACTGAGGGTTTTGTCAGACGAACTTCCCTTGGAACCAAGTAAAACTTTTAAGTACTCACGGGGATTGTTCTTTTTCAGGGCCTCTAGTTCTTCTGCAGAAAGGATCATGGAAGTTTTGCTTGAATCCTTTGCAGTTAACAAATTAGGGTTAGGAGCTGTTTCGACATTTATCTCCTCCTGAACGTCTCCTTCCTCTTTTGCATCGTGATCACTACCATCTTCGATGTTTTCATCATCATCCATAAAATCCTCAATAGTCATTGATTGGTTAGGGAACATAAAATGTTTACCTCCTACTTCCATAACATCATCTTGAGCAGCACCCGAGGTTTTGACTCTTGGAGACCTATCATCAATTTCTTCTTCGACTTGCGCCTCAGGGGTTATCCACCTCCATGTTAGCCCAGTTGTTTCAGCCTGTGTGTCTTTGTCTTGGTCATTTTTGTGGTCAGATATACTAGTGTGAGAAGTTTGTGTGGTGGTCTTGGGCGGAGAAGTTTCACGTTGTTTCTCGACCACTTGGTTGATTTCGCTCAGTGAGCTCTTCTCATAATCCTTTACTGAAGTAGGGTAGTATGTTGGTTCACCTTCACTAGTTAGGATTGTTGGGTTAGTTGATTCGGCAGCCGGTTGAGTCTAAGTTCCTGCGTCATCCTGAAAGGCATCAACAAAGTTAATAGTCGAAGAGAAATACCAAGGGCAATAAGGTATATGTGTGAATAATTTTTTGTACCTTAGGAGCTTCTGCCCCGGGACTTGAATTATTACTTTCAGGTTGCTCTGCAGCATTTTTTGACATCTCCTCGGGTGTTGGCTCCAAGACGGTCAGTTTGGTGGGTTTCTTGATCACGACCTTCACACCTTTCGCCTGAGATTGAGCGATGGCTTCGTTTATCTTTGGTTGCCTTTTCTTTTTCTTCAGAGGCTGTTCAGCAGTTGGAGATAAGTCTTCATCTATAGATTCGATTATCAATAGTGTATCATTAGTTGCCTTCCTTTTATGGGGAGTCGGAGGTTGTTTTCAAGCGCACTGAAGAAGAAAATGTTAGAAAATAATGGACATAGAATGACAAATTTAATAAAGGGTGTGAAGATACCTTTGTTGTTGTTGTTGTCTTGCTCCATTCTTCTTCCTTCACTTCTGCAATCTTTCTAGTTTGTGGTTTCTTCAGAGGAATCTTCGTGGCTAAACAAACTGAAAAAGCAGTCATTATATGTGAAAATAAGTAGACAAGAAAATGTTGGGTCGAAATTCTCCCGTTCCACACCTTTATATATTTCAGATTCGATGCGAACATCTTCGATCCCAATATGAAAATGCCCTTTGAAACTGTCTAGTGTATGCTTGGTCAAAACCACCCGCTGTGCTTTTGGTTTTGATTACTGGCGAAGGATTTTGATAGAATCCCCACAGGCGAACCAGTCTGGAAATGGAGGGGCATGGGCCACTCCAAAGTCAGCACTTGGCAGTCGAGGGAATTTGGGAGTAAACATATTGAAAGCTGTTTCGTATCGTTTCTCAGGAGGAACGTATGAATGTATCTTTAAGTTCTACATTTTCTTTTAAAAAAAATCCTTCAGAGTGACAGCTGCATCGCGGACGGTTTGACCAAGATCATTTGGTCGATAAACAGTTTCAAAGTATTTTTGGAAGGCTTAGATTTCTTTAATGTTTGTCGAAGTACCTTTCTTCACTTTTTCCTGCACAGAGAGGAAAACCTTGTAATGTGGTGCATGAATGCAGCCACGTCGAAAAATTCTTCAGCATAATAAGTCTTCCACCAGTCATCAAATTGTTAAGTACAAAGGAAACTTGGTTCGAAAACCACTGGAAGAAGCTGCGTTTGACCAGCATATCGTGCAATATGCTTAATGGACATTGCTTCACTATGGCTGGCGTTGTAAAGAAGGAGAGCACATTTTTTGTCATAGATTGGTCGAGGTAAAACTTGAACCAATCTAAATTGTCGAGCGACAAGATTTGGTTGATAAGTTATCAAGGAAACTTGGCTTTTTGAGAGGTTAAACCTGAGGGTTAAGACCCTAGGGGTTAAGAAGGCTTCCCAAATCGAAATGGATTATGTTGTTTGTGCTTTCGATGGCGCTGGGAATGGCCTGGTGAACCACTCAGGGCCATACTTCCTTGCAGCAAAAGGAGCCATGTTGGGCGTAAATTCATAGTGTTTGGCGAACATCATGATAAAGTTGGTGAAAGCCTGTTGGACGGGTCGACCATCATCAGCAGGTGTCAACTTTGCCAAACAAAGGCCTTCTACTCTTCGATTTTTCACATCATCAACATCCTCATTGATTTGATTTTTGAAGGGGAGACAAGCTTCAAACGAAGCATTCAACCACAGTTGAAGCAGCCAGAAGGGACTAGAGAGTAGTAAACTTCCTTTGTCAGCTAGGCTTTTGAGATGGGTTACCCCTTCAATTATGGATTCGTAAAGGCTGGCTAGAATTAAATCGCTCAAACATAAGTCATAACCGACATGTAATTGGTTCGCCATGGTTAGAAACTTTCTAGTGACCTGCAGTGACTTCGAGCAAAAGACACAGCGTGACAACCACAAAGCTAAGAAAACTATATATTCGACGTCCGATACCTCCTCCGTGCTCTTATCGTGATAGAGAGTTATTTGGGTCGAATAAGCCGCCTTAGAGGTAGTAAAACCTATGTTATCCTCAGCCATGAAGTCAGGATCATAGGTATTCCCAGTAGGTTTAAGCCCTATGATAGCGGCTATGTCGAAAAGGGTAGGTGTTATCATGCCACACGGGAGATGAAGGGTGTAGTGGGTACTATCCCAGAAGTACAAGGACGAAATCAGCATATTCGAACAATAATCAGGTCCTACTTTTGACAGCATAATCAGGTCATAAATGCCCATTTTCTTCCAAACGTCAGATTTCGTTTTCTCTAATTTATTCAACCACCCTAAGTAATCAGCGGGATCCTTAAAGGTCGGGCTTGCTCTAAAGGCCCTAAAATGGTTCAAATATCTAAGGTCGATAGCTTCTTCATTCGAAGGATTGTTGGGATCAGCAGGGTTTTCAGTATTAGCCTTAGGTTTTCTACATTGCCCTACAGGTTTGTATTTATGATAAGAGGGAAAATATTCCTTAAGCCTAGCAGGATCTACTTTCAAATCAGCTAAAGGGCCAAACAAAGCCAATGGCTTATCAGAAACAATTAAAGGAATAAGTACCTGAGAAGCATAAATTCTCCTATTTTCTTCATCAAGGGGTTCAGGTAGATATTGTTGGTTCCCCACCATGGTAGGTCCAGCAACAGAGTCAAATGGGGCAAGTTGAGAAATCTTTTTTGGAGCTCTCATGGGTTTGCCAGCATCCTTGGTGACCTTGACAACGTCTTTAGTGAAGCGTGTAGAGGAAGCCATTTTTGATGGAAAATGAAGAAGTTTGAGTTTTTGAAGTGCAGGGATTGTTGGGAAATTTGAAAGGAAGAAGATGCAAAAGTGAAAACAATTGTGGGAGTTGGTATTTATATGTGGGAAAGTGGAAGTGGTTTGAAAAGATTATGAAATATTAGGACTGATAGTGGGACATTGTTCCCCCCACGTTTCTTGATGAAATGGTGGTAATAAGTGCCTACCTCCCCATGATCTCCTAGACCCTAGGGAGAGGTAACGATGACTGAGATTTTGCGTGATTTGAAAAGACATGTCAGATTTAGCAATAATGGCTACGATGTCATAGGTCTGCTCAAAGGAAGGTGAGTAGTTGAAGCCACTAATAAGCCTCGAAACCATACGAGGTCTAAATGAGGCGTCCAATTTCATTTTCAAAAAATGCCTTTTTCTGCAATAATGTCGAAAATGACATTTTTGGGGGGCAATTTGTTAGCTCCTAAGTTCGACGCCTGATGTTGGATTAAGAGTTTTTTCTAAGAGATAGGATTTCTGAAGTTCTATGAGACTTCGACATAAATGTCTTTATTAGAAAGTCTAGTCGAAAGGTATCTTTCTGTAGAGAAGAGAGGGTTTAAAGTCTTAGAAATATTTCCAAACTTAGGGGATATTAGTCGACGGAAGTACTACTGAGGGTATTTCGACGCGAAGATTTAAATTAAAAAAAAAAAGAGGGAACAATTGTTCTTATCCGTTTATGAAGAAAGACATGTGACGTTCATCCAAGAAGCGAAGACATGCACGACGCCATGTGTTTCGCCCTGATTAATAGCCCTTTAGTGGATAGTTATTTTTAACCATTATAAATAGCAAGTCTTAGCATTAGATTTGTGTGTGTTCAATTGTATACAAATACTCAGTGTGCTCAAAGTACCAGTGTAGAGAAAAGAGCATGTGAGAATGTACGTTGATGTAACACCACTTTTACAATTCAATGCAATTTAATAAGTTTCTTTCATTAAAGTCTCTTTTTATTCATGCAAGTTAACTTCTGCATTTTACCAGTCTTTTCGACTTAAATCCTTTTCAAATTTTAGTTTTACTTTATATTTTTTGAAGTAGACCCTTTTTACTTATGAACGTTGTCGGAGTGTTTTTGAAATTTTCCAAAAACCTACACAGAAAGACAATTAGCACATGTCCTAGGATTTAGTTTGGTCGATCCTGCAAGTTACTAATTTTTACATAAAATTGATAGACCAAAGGTTGTTTACTATTTTTCCCAGTAAACAGGGAGTAACTCCTATTGTTGAATTCACATAATTTTATAGTTGTAAAGTGAATAAGTTTTCACAGTTACTCTGCAGAAATCATCATATTCTTCTGTATTTTATCAAACTTTAATTTTCTTTCTTGTACAATTTTTCTTTTTTTTCATTGTTATTATATCAATAATAATGTTGTTCATCAAGATTGATAGAAATTCTTCATAGATTGTGGTAGATTTCCAACTTCTAGTATCTAGAGCACTGATTGAGCGATTCGTGAAAAGAAAATCAGGATGACAATGAATCATCCAAACATGCATTTTTCTGCGAGTCTTCCGATTCTCAAGAACAAGAATTATGAAAATTGGTGCAAGCAGAGGAAAATTGTCTTCTGTTATCAAAATCTTAAAGATCTTGTGAAGGAATGAGTAACACCACTTGCAAAAAACGCGTCGGATCAATAAAAGATCACACGTACACAAAGAATTGAAGAAGAAAGATTATAAAGCTCTCTTTATAATTCATCAATGCGTTGATCCTAATAATTTTGAAAAAGTTAGTGATTTAGAATCAACGAAAGAAGCATGGGAAATTCTGGAAAAATCGTTTGGAGGCGCAGAAAAGGTGAAAGATGCGAGGTTACAAACTCCCAAAAGAACCTATGAATTGCTTCAGATGGAAGACAATGAAAGCATAACAGATTTTTTCACTAAGGGTTACAAAATTGGTGAATCAAATCAAGGTATGTGGAGAAGTGTTGAAATCAAAACCAGTTGTTTTAAAGATTTTGAGGTCATTGACTCCAATGTTCGACAATTAATTTTGTTAGATTTTATTATATACATAATCAATAAATAGTAGAAATATTTTTATTTTTATTTTTATTTTTATTAAAAACAGAATATGTTATATAGATTTATTAAAAATAGAAAAAATATTTTTATTTTTATTAAAACATAATATGTAATATTTTTATTTTTAATAAGATACATTAAGTAAAGAAATTATTAGGTTGTTGGTTGTTGTTGTAAAATTATTATTAAAAAAAATATTAATCCAAAAATAATTAACATAAAATTTATTTTTTTTATATTAAAATTTATAACATTAGATTTTTTATATATTATCAAAAATAGAATACAGAAACATTAGATTTTATATATATTATCAAAAACAGAATACAAAATATGTTATATAGATTTATAAAAAAATAAAAAAAAATATTTTTTATTTTTATTAAAAATAGAATATGTAATATTTTTTTATTTTTAATTTTATTGTAAAGAAAGATATGTTATAAGTAAAGATATGTTAAGTAATATATATATATATATATATATATATATATATATATATAAAGCATAGGTATAAAATGTAGTATTTATAGTAAATATATTTAGTTAGGAAATGTACAATTTGACTAAACATATATAGTATAAAATGTAGTTATGTTTAAAATAATGTGAAAAAATTTAAAATTATTGCGCATCTTTCACGTTTTCTGCGCCTCCAAACGATTTCTCCAGAATATCCCATGCTTTTTTCGTTGATTCTAAATCACTAACTTTTTCAAAATTATTAGGATCAACGCATTGATAAATTATAAAAAGAGCTTTATAATCTTTCTTCACAAAAGAACCTATGAATTACTTCAGATAGAAGATAATGAAAGCATAACAGATTTTTTCACTAAGGGTTACAAAATTGGTGAATCAAATCAATGTATGTGGAGAAGTGTTGACATCAAAATCAGTTGTCTTAAAGATTTTGAGGGCATTGACTCCAAAGTTCGACAATTAATTTTGTTAGATTTTATTATATACATAATCAATAAATAGTACAAATATTTTTATTTTTATTTTTATTAAAAACAGAATATGTTATATAAATTTATTAAAAATAGAAAAATTTATTTTTATTTTTATTAAAACATAATATGTAATATTTTTATTTTTAATAAGATACATTAAGTAAAGAAATTATTAGGTTGTTGGTTGTTGTTGTAAAATTATTATTAAAAAAAATATTAATCCAAAAATAATTAATATAAAATTTATTTTTATTATATTAAAATTAATAACATTAGATTTTATATATATTATCAAAAATAGAATACAGAAACATTAGATTTTATATATATTATCAAAAACAGAATACAAATTATGTTATATAGATTTATAAAAAAATAGAAAAAAATATTTTTTATTTTTATTAAGAATAGAATATGTAATTTTTTTTTCTAATTTTATTGTAAGGAAAGATATGTTATAAGTAAAGATATGTTAAGTAATATATATATATATATATATATATATGAAGCATAGGTATAAAATGTAGTATTTATAGTAAATATATTTAGTTATGAAATGTACAATTTTACTAAACATATATAGTATAAAATGTAGTTATGTTTAAAATAATGTGAAAAAAATTAAATTATTTCGAATATATATTAAAATTACATTTTTAATTAAAATGATAATGATAGTACAAATGTGCAGTATGAAATGTAATTTGTAAGAAATGTTTAGTATTTATAAAATGTAGTATGAATTAAATTTGTATGAAATATAGTTTGTATGAAATGCATAGTTTGTATGAAATGTAGTTTAAATTAAATTTAGTATAATACAATTAATTAGTATGAAATGTATTTTGTAGTAATTGTTTGACCAAAAATCTCGGAATTGGTTGATAGATTGAAATCACATTCATAATTAAAATGGCAACGATTTTTTAAATGTGCAGTATGGAATATTTCGATACTATCATAGTTGGATGTCCGATAGAACGTTATCAAGAAGACGTGGACTTAAACCAAATTTTGAGGAAGGAGTTAAAGGGTTTATCACGTGGGCATTTGCTTAAGAATGTTGTCGAAGCGAAGGAGGAGTAAAATGTCCTTGTCTTAAATATGAATGTAGACCTATAATTAGTGACCCAGAGGAAGTAGAATGACACTTGAAGATAATGGGTTTCATTAAAAATTATTGGGTTTGGACATATAATGGAGAAGAACTGCAGAGTAACGTATCAAAGACTTCTAATACGCATGCATTAAGCAGTCGATCACATATGGAATTTGAGGAACAATTTAATCTGATCGGTGATATGGTTGACAGTGCCTTCATGGTAAATGTGACATATGATGAACCTCAAGATTTTGATGGGGAAGAGTTGTTGAACGAGGAAGCGCAAAGATTTTACCAATTGTTGAAAGAAATGAATACGTCGTTATTTATTCTTGTTGCAAATTCTTATTGGCCAGTTATTGTAAGAAATGTCTAAGCGTTCGCAATTGGATATTCTTGTTGGTCAGTTATTGTAACCCTTTACAACCTCCCTCTTGAGATGTGCATGACAAAACCATACATGTTTTTGACTTGCCTCATTCCAAGACCGTCGAGTCTAAGAGCCGAAATCGATGTGTGTTTACAACCTTTAATTGATGATTTGAAGAGGTTATGGATTGGAGAATGGACTTATGATATATATCGCAAACAAAACTTTACTTTGTGAGGTGCCTTGATGTGGACTATTAATGAATTTACCGTGTATGGAATGTTATCTGGTTGGGGTACACATGGCAAAATGGGATGTCCTCATTGCATGGAATTTACTAAGGCTTTTACGTTGCAATTCGGGGGGGAGTTTCTGATTTAACTATCAACGCAGATTCCTAGCACAAGACCATGTCTTTAGAAGAAATAAGAATGATTTCAAAAAAGACGAACGAGTAAAAGATTCGCCTCCCCCTCGATCGTCACCAGGTGAAATATGGAACCAAGTTTGTGAACTACCAAAATTCACATATTATGGTGAAGCATGCAAAATTCAAGGATATGGGGTCAACCGCAATTGGACAAAAAGAAGTATATTTTGGGACCTCACATATTGGAAAGATAATTTGTTACGACGTAATCTTGATGTTATGCATATTGAGAATAATTTTTTTGATAATGTATTTAACACAGTGATTGATGTTCAAGGCAAAACAAAAGATAATGAAAATGCTAGAAGGGACATGGAAATTTTGTATGATAGAAAAAGACTTGGAGTTGAAGCCTCTACCAAATGGAAAATTATTAAAACCCAAGGCTAATTACAGTCTAACTTCCCAAGAATCTAAAACGGTTTCTCGATTGTTAAATGAATTGAGAATGCCTGATGGTTATGCTTCAAATTTAGCAAGGTGTGCCGACGCCAAAACTGGGAAGTTGCATGGAATAAAAAGTCATGATTGTCATGTTTTCATAGAACAATTTCTTCCAATTGCGTTCAGTTCACTACCCAAACATGTGTTTAATCCACTAACTGAAATAAGTCAATTTTTTAGAGATATTTGTGCGTCAACTTTAAGAGTCAATAACATCATTAAGTTGGACCAAAATATTCCAGTAATTCTATGTAAGTTGGAACGAGTTTTTCCACATGTTTTTTCTACTCTATGGAACATCTACTTGTGGATCTTGCATATGAAGCTTATCTTGGCGGCCCTATTCAATATAGGTGGATGTATTCCTTTGAAATATTCATGGGTGATTCAAAGCGATCAGTGAAAAATAAAGCTAAACTTGAAGGATTAATATGTGCACATTACTTGCATCGGGAAACATCACATTTTCGCAGTCATTATTTCAATCATTTGATGTTAACTCCAAGAATCATAAGAAGTGGATTTAATGTTAACAAAAGAAGTCATTTTACCTTGTCAGTCTTCGGTCTTCCCGATCGTACCTTTGGAAAAGAGAATGTGCATTGGCTAACCCAAAAAGAATTGAAATCTGCACATGTTCATGTCTTGATTAAATGTGTTAAAGTTAAACCATATCTTGAGTAAGTATACCCCAACTACCTATTTGTCTTTACAGATTGAATTATTACCTTCTAACTAATAGTATGTTTCTTTATAGGGCATTTAATACCTCCTATTTTCAAAGCACCAATGAACAAGCAACTACCGATCACATACATGCATCTTTTCCAGCATGGTTCAAGGAGCATTTGTCATGCATTGTTGCACCGACTCAAAAAATACTTCATTTGAGAAACATGTCTAGAGGCCCTATTCAAAGAGAAATTGAATGGCACATATACTTTGTGAACAATTATAAATTTCACACCCAGGTCTGAACTGAAGGGAAAAAACCATAAATAGCGGTGTATTTGTAAAAGGAGCCACAAATGGTGGTGAAGACGACTTCTATGGCATTGTTACGCATATTTACGAGTTGGCATACAATTACTTGGACTCGGAAAATAGAGTTGTTTTCTTTTATTGTGATTGGTATGATCCATCTGCTAGGAGCACAAAAATAGATAAGAAATATAACATTATTGAGATTTGAATGGAGAGAAGGTACAAAGAGTATGACCCTTTCATAATGTCGCATATCGTTAAGCAAGTTTATCATGTTCTTTAGCCTTCAATTCAACCACGTAAATGAGGATGGTGTGCTGTAATCAAAACAAAGCCATTAGGTCATATTGAAACTGACGATCTAGTGGAAGATGTTGCTTACCAAGATGATGAAATTTCTCAAATTAATGATGTGGTTGAAGTTAAACAAATTACAAATTTGTGTGATACATTGGTTGAAGGTCATCAAATTGACGCATCTGTGTTGTTAGTAGAAAATAATGTGGATGAAGAGCATGAAGAGTTTGGATCTGAGGGCACAATTGAAACAGATGATGAAAATAATATGGGTGAAGAGCATGAAGAGTTTGAATAGTTCGTTTTATTGATTTTACTTAATGTATTGTATGTGTATATTCAGACCAGGTTAAAAAAAATAATACATATGGAAATAATTTTTACTTATTGTTTGTATATATTGTGTTGATTTATTTATGTACGATTATCTCAAAATAGATAAAGTGTCACCCGACCTGACAAGAGTAAGGGTAAGACTCAGCCTCGTCCGAGAGCAAGGGTACGAGAGGTACCTCCCTCGTCCATGTATGCTTCTTGCCCATAGAGTTTGGCAGATCCAAAGTTTATGGACACTTCTCAGTCACTTACGCCATTACTCTCCTCCTCCTATATGGTTCCATCTGGGAGTCTAGCTTTTATTAGTCCGTTTGAGCATTCTCTATCATCATACCAGTCTGGGGGATCCTTTATGCAGCAGCCTATGAAATCTACTTTTTCACATGTACCATCATTCTTCATGTAGCAGCCTGGGGGATCTACTTTTTCACAAGTACCATTTTCCTTCACGCAGCAGCCTGAGGGATCTAGTTTTCCTCAACAGTTTTCCTTCACGCAGCAGCCTGAGGAATCTACTTTTCCTCAACAATCTTCCTTCACACAGCAGCCTAGGGGATCTAGTTTTCCACATCCCACCCAGGTACCATCATCCTTCTTGCAGCTGACTGGGGGATCTAGTTCCCGCATTCCACATCCCACACGTATACCTGCGCGTCAGGAGCAGGATGACCCTATTCAGAAGAAGGATGAAGTTCATGAGGAGCAGGAAAATCCTGTTGCAGAAGAACATATGATGGTTGAAGAACGACATGTTATTAAGCTCGATGGATCGAAGTAAGTCTCTAATTTATAATATTTAGTTAACTATATATTGTCATTTTTATATTCAATACTTATTCAAATTGTTGTTGTTTAGTTTTGATCCGTGTCGGCTTGCTGCAAAAGCTATAAATCGGGTAATTCAACTAATGTATAAAAAAGTGTTTAAGTCTTCTGGAGAGCTTACAGATGATGAGAAAGATGAATGGTTTGATAAATTTAAGGTTGAATGTATTTTTATTTAAGTTATGTTATTTTATAATTATTTTTTGTCATAATTATATAACAATTTATTTGAATGTCATACAACATTGCAGGAAAGGTGTACGTGGAACGTCATGGACCAATGTAAGATTAAAAAAAAAATAGAAGTAGGACATCTGGCCGACTATCTAACATGCTTAGGCGTGCTATATTACGTTGGGAAGAGCAACAAATTCGTCCTGACTGGAAAGGCCAGGAAGTATTTGAGGAACTTAATGTCTATTGGAAGACATATGGTTTTAAGAAAAATCTAAACATTCAAAGAAATTAAAAGCATCTGAGTCAGGGGGCTGTCTTAATACAGTAGGAAGTATCAATATCGGAGAACATGCTAGACGAATGGTAATTATAACTATTTTTTAAATTCTATTTTGATTTATTATATATATATATATATATATATATATATATATATATATATATATATATATATATATATATATATATATATATATATATATATATATATATATATATATATATATATATAAAGTTAATTATTTTAATTAGAAAAAAGATTTGGGGAGACACCCACATATTAGTGAGTTGTTCGTGAAGACCCGAACCAAAAAATCGGGGGAGTTTGTTGACGCCCGTTCCAAATCAACTTTGGTAACTTATTTATATTTCATTATTTTACTTAATTATTGTATATAACTAAATTGTTTAAACTAGATTTAATTTAATTTTTTATGTATGTGTAGGAGTTGTATCAGAGATTGCTTACCCAATTTCTAGTTGAAAATCCTCAGTATACTCCGATCGGGAATGATCTGCTTGATCCACGTGTGGATATTTATATTTGGGGTTTATCAATTGGCGGGAATGAAGCTAATTGGTGTTTTTTGGTGTTTGACCTTTGGTTGCCGACTACAGAATAGGGGATATAACTTTATTTCAAAGACTTGAAGATGGGGGAAGGAACATCTCATCCACTAGAATTGACACCTAAAATGATGGAAATAGTGAGACAATTGGCTCTAACTGAGGCGAGACGCGAGACAGCGACACGTGAGGCGGAGATGAAACGCGAGAAAGAGGCACGTGAGGCAGCGCTAAAGGCCGAAATTAAGAAAATGAAGAAGAGGCAATCTGAGATGGAGGCGCAAATGCGGCAGTTTTTTTGCCTCACAATCGAATCATCCTGTCCAAGAAGATGAAGACGAAGAAGATAATATATTTAGTAGTCATGATGATTAATTTTTTTTATTATTATTTATGTTTGTGTCTTGAATATCCCATGACTAGAAATTTAATATTTTTTAATGATTATAATTATTAGAAAATTTGACTTTTTTAATAAAAAATTATTTTAATTTTTGCATTTTATTATTTATTAATTAGTTTTTATTCATTATTAATTTTTGTATTTTTTAAAGTACAATTTTTTTATTAAATAATTAACCTAAAAAATACAAATCATGTGGCTATAATGCTGGAAAATAAAATTCATTAGTGGCATGATATTCATGTCACTAAATAATAATTGTTTTGAGTTTTGTGACGTGATTTACCTTCCATTAAATTGTGACGTGAAATACACATCACTATATGTTAACACTGACATTTTGCAATGTACTTCAGACTTTTGGGTTGCGACGTGAAAAACATATCACAATTTAGTGACATGATTTTCACGTGGCAATGTGGTCCAAATAATTTTATACGTTGCGACGTGATTACCATCTCACAATTTAGTGACGTGATTTTCACGTGGCAAAAAGTTGTCACGGGTGCTCCTGCGGCGTTCTTGACCCACGTCGTTAATTTGGCTTTGTGACGTGATATTTGCCTTAGTGGCGTGATTTTCACGTGGCTATTGGCTATATTTTTTTTGTAGTGTTACTTCTCGTTTTATTAGTTCGTACCAATTTCTTAAAAGATTCAGCGAAGTTACCTATCAAGTTGCATTACCACTATCTCTCTCAAACCTTCATAATGTCTTTCATGTCTCTTAACATTAGTATATCCCAGACTCGTCTCACGTGTTTCAATTGGATGACGTGCAAATAAGAGATAACCTGACTTACGAGAGGTAAAACACTAAAAGGATAAAGAAATTTCTTTGGTGAAGATTATGTGGGGAGGATCCATAGATGGTAGCATGACTTGGGAGCTAGAGAGTCAGATGAAGAAGTCTTAAGTGGGGGGAGAGTTCTATAAGTGGGGGGAGAGTTGTAACACCATGAATATTTTATTAAAATTTTATTAGATTTGTATTTGGATTTTGGTGTGCTTTATCATTTATTGTATTTGTTATAAAATAATAATTTATTTAATATAAATATAATGATAATAAAAAATAATAAGGGTTGGGATTATTTAGAAATTATGGGTTCAATACTGAGATTTATTAAAATAAAGGAAATTAGTAAGAAAAAGTAAAATAGAAATAAAATCTAATTTTCTATTTAAGGGTGAGTAGGCATGGCAACGGGGCGGGTCGGAGACATTTTTTATCTCCCCTAAACCCAAACCCGAATCCCCAAACAATCCCTGTTTTGTGCCCCAAACCCAAAAGGGGATGGAGAATTAAGATTCAAATCCGTCCCAAATGGGTTCGGGTAGTGAAATCAAATTTTTTAATAGAAAAAATTATTTTTTTCAATATCAAATTACATTACAAATAGTAAAATAAAATAATCTCAAAAAATTCTTTACATACATTGCAAATGTTTTAAATAATAAATACAAATCAAAATATCTAAACATTAGCCATATATTTAATATTCTAAATTATCAAAACTAAATACTAATCTACATAAAAAGTGAATGGGGTAGGTTCGGGTGGGTACTAGTGTACCCATTACCTGACCCATCCCCAAATTTTATGATCGGGGGAAACCCAAACCCGAACCCAAACTCAGCAAAGCAGGTTTTCCTCGTCAACTTCAGGGCGGGTTCGGGTGGATACCCGTGGGTAGGGGTGGAAATAGGCTGGGCCGAGCTAGGCTTTGCTAAGCCTAAGCCACCGGCCTGCCAAAAAAATTGAAGCCTAAGTCTGGCCTGTAGCCTGTCGTAGGCTTATTTTTAGGCCTGAGGATGGCCTTTTCTAAGGCCTGGTTAACCTGTTAGCCTACATAAAAGCCAGTTATTTTAAATAGATTAACAAACTAAAAAATCAATGAGACTAAAAGTTTGTTTACATTGAATTATTTTAACATACCTATTATCATAAGTTTTGTGAGATTATTTGTTTAAGATAACTTATGAAAATAACTTCTAACATTGTTCATAGGGTGTGTTTATCTTATTTTCATAAATTCTCCAAGATAACCAATTTTTATTTATGTATTTTAATTCAAAGTACAAAACATAACATAATGATAATAAAAAAATTATTCATATTTATTTAAATAGGCCAATCTGTTAGGCTTAAAAGGGTTTTTTCATGGTCTGAGGCCTAGCCTTTTTAACTAAATAGGCTTATAAAAAAGCCTAGGCCTTTTCTATTTTAAAAAAAGCTTGGCCTGGTCTGAGCCTGTGTAGGCTAGGCCTGTAGACCCCTGTTATCGGTCTGGCCTATTTCCACCCCTACCCGTGGTTATGGGTTATGCTGCTATGCCTAAGGGTGAAGGAAGTTAGAGAGTGTGTCAGTAGAGGAAAAGGAGAAGAGTTTAGGCAATCCTAGAAAAGGAAATCTCAAGAATAGGAATTTCCATCACCAAGAGCTTGAAGGTTTCGACTTAATCGAGGTAAAGTGAGGAGATTATTTCATGATTGGTGTTTAAGCTTAGGGATAACGGGGATTCCCTTTGCCTATTTTCTCTTTTTTTTTATTGTATGATATTATTGATGAATTATGTGAGGTTTGTGTAAAACCTCGAAGATTATGTTAATGATGTTAAGTATTAACAAGTGTGATTAGTGTGGATAATAGTCTCACATTGGATAGGAATATGGTGACTTAAGAATTTATAAGTGGAAGAACCCATACACCTATCACCTTAAGGTTTTGGGTGAGTATGTGGTGTGTCTCTCACAAAGGTGTTGCTCTAGAAAGGAAAGTACCACAATGTTGAATGCCCCCTAGTGAAAATCTCCCCTAACAGTGGTATCATGAGCTCTGGTTCGAGTGAAGTACCGACTCACTTGTATCGAAAGTACTCCGCACAGGTGGTGGTTAGGAGGTGTTCCGTTGAAGAGTGTCAACGGCTGTACAAGGGTGGTGAGTAAGAAATACACAACAGAAAGTGCAGTTGCACAGTTGAAGCTTCTGCTTAAGGGAGAGCATTGTGGATAGACTCGCACTTGAGGGGGAGTGTTAAATACTAACAAGTGTGAGTAGTGTGGATAATAGTTCCACATTGGATAGAAATGTGGTGACTTGAGAATTTATAAGTGGGTGAACCCATACACCTATCACCTTAAGGTTTTGGGTGAGTATGTGGTGTGTCTCTCACAAAAGTGTTGCTATAGAAAGGAAAGTCCCACAATGTTCAATGCTCTCTAGTGAAAATCTCCCCTAACAAATGATAGATTTTGATTGTGTATTGTTGAGACTAATTTTGTTGTTTTTGATGTGAAATTTGTGTAAATCTATGTTGAAGATTGAGTTGTTGATGTTTATATGCTATATGATGAATTTATGAAGAAAACATGACTATTTTATGTGATATATGTTAGATTGGTATTCTTTTATGTGAAATCTATTGTTTATATGTGTAAATCAAATTCTAGATTGTTTATGACATGAGTTGGGAGAAAATTTGGATGTTTGAATCTATTTTCATGGAGAAAATGCAAAAAACGAGTTTCTACTACGGTGAAGGGCGTCACCTGTGTGACGGTCCAACCGTCACTGCACCGGGGATGAAAACGCTAGACCGTCAACGATGACAGGCGTCACACACATGACCGATGAACTGTCAACGCCCCATGACAGACGTTATTCCCCTTGACCGTCAGCGGTGACATGTGAGCTTTCTCAAGGGCGACGACCATCAAGGTCGAGACGGTCAAACCGTCAACTCTGTTGATTGACCGATTTGTGATGTTTTGGCTAATTTTTTGCAGAGGCCCCGATTCCTCAACTTAATTCATTATGTTAAGTGATTCATTATTGAGAAACTAGTTATAATTAGTTATTGTTGATTTAATTGATATTTGCCTCGTGGTTAGGTCGTGTTGAAAATTGATGGTTTTAGGTTCAAGGCGAACCAATATTTAGCCCCAACAGACAGTGATTGATGTGAATTATGTATAGGTTCGAAGAACTAGTGTATGATATGTTTTAGGTTTGAAAGGACCAGTGTTAGCCTTAATCGACAATGTTGATAATTGGAGTAGAAGGTTTGAATAAAGATTATCTGCATTTGTTTGATCATGCAACATGTATATTAGAGATTAGTTAATGACTTTGGTCAAGTGTTTAGGACTTCGGTTCAGTGTGAAGGATCACTCAGTAAAATAACTTTGATATCTAAGACTTCGATCTAGTGTTTAGGACTTTGGTCCAGTGTTAGGATTGGTACCACATGCACAAGAGTAGAGGAAGTACGCGTTGCATAATGAAATTGTATATTATACATCTGTGTTGACTAAATATGTTTGTTGCGTCCTATCCTTGTTGTTTATACACCGTTTAATTTATGAAATATATTCTCACTCCTTTATTGTCTTTATGTTTCTACCTTGTACTTTTATGTAGATAATTCCCATGTAGAAACTGAAGAGTGATAGCTGTTGTTTTACAGAGGATGACGTGGTTAGCCTCTTTAGTAGTTTATTTCTGCATTATGTTCGTCATACCTTATGTCGGCTTTTTAGTATTCACTTTGGTTCGTTCTGATATTATAACATCGGGATGGAATACTTTTCTATGTCCTTAAATTGTTTTTGAACTAATTTCTTATGCTATGTTTTTTAATTAAAAGTCCACCTTTGAAATGAAAGTTAAAAGTTTTGTCAATGTGACATCCTTGTTTTATCTTCATATTTTCTATAATATTTTATAAATCATATTTGAGATTTAGAGTATTAGGTAACATAATGTGAATGGTCAATTTATTACAATAAGAAGACATGCAAAATGATATTGAAAACACTACAATTAAGCCAATAATCACAAAGTTTGGGTCATTGTTGTAGACTATAATAATGGTGTTTTTGTTAATGTGACTAGGTGTTTGAGTTAGAAGAAGTGTTTTCAACTTCCACTTTTTTGACTAATATAATATCTCTTTAAATTCTAATAAACAAATATATTCTATATCACAATTATAAATAAATTTGTCTTTTTTGTTCATTAACCATTGATATATCTAGATTTAGATCCTCTAATGCTCTTTTGATCCAGCAGTCTTTCCTTTTCCTAACTCAATGGTTGATTGTCCCACAAAGAAAAAATAGTCGTACAAATGAGAGAAAACAAAATGTATTTTTGAATGTAAAAGTCATTTCACATATTCAATCATACATTATATTAAAAAATATCTCTCAATTGTCTACATGATATCCAATTAGCAATCAAAACTCCCCCATGGGTCCAAGGCCGGTACTACATACTGGCCATTTAGAACAAAGTAAACACTGAGGTTTGATTAGTCACATATTAACTGAAAAAGTATGGAATTCTGGATGTTTTGGATTTTGCATCTTCACTTTTCTTTTTTTGTATTTCTGTGTTGTTAGAATTTTAAACCTTTTTAAAATTCTAATCCACAATAGACCAATTATGAAACTAGTCCATATTAAAATTTTACACTTCAAGGAATAAAAACGAAAAGATATCTTCTATCTTGTATTTATGTGAACTAGTTCTAGTTTGGTACATCACATTATGATTCTTACCTATCTTTTCCCTTGGAAGTGATTGCAACAGTTTTGTAACTCTAAACAACAGTGTCAAACAAACAACATCAATTACAAAAAAAAAGAAAAGAAAAAAAAACAAATAGTTTGTTCTTATTTAATGCTGGAAAACAACACACTACTAGCTGCTTATATTTTCAGCTAGTTTTATTTATTCTCTCTATCATCCATTACTTCATAACATACCTATCACTTTCCACAAGCTTTCTATCAAAATATCTCAGAGAGAATACAAAAATACATACTCATTAACTTACTAATTAATTTAAATGCACTGACAGTATAAAATTTTAAACACATACATCCGATCAAACCAGACTGTCACGTCTCTTGATTGGATCTATGTGTTTAATAGTTTTACATTGTAGATGCATATAAATTAAATCGTTCAGTTAATTCGCCCCAATCAATAACTATATATATATAGTATTACTTTCTAAAATTCATAAGATGATATCAATTCAACTTCTAAAGCTTGAGAAACACAAACTCCTCGATGGCAGGGACAGCTCCAATGTTGTCAAGAGCTTCCTTATTTGGTTCTTCATCGACGCAGATAGCCATAACAGCTTTCTGGCGGCGAGATGTTCTTCCGACGCTCATGAAGCTCACATTAACATTCTGTTGGCCCAATATGTTTCCGACAAGACCGATCATCCCAGGTTGATCGGTCTGTCTGCACAAAATCAGATTCCCTTCTAAGCTCACATCGACGCCGAAAGATCCAACACATGTAAGATGAGGTGTACCATACTTCACTTTTCCATCAATGCTTATCTGACCCTCAGATACAGCACTAGCGAATTTGGACTCCACATTCGATATCTGTATCTGGATTGACTCAACAGGTAGCTCAAGAGACGAATCGACAGTGACTTTTTCCTCACTTATGCGAAGGCCTCTTTGCTTCGCAATGTAATCCGCGTTAACAAGGTTGACAATTGTGTTTGATATGGGTTCAATGATGCCTTTTGTGATCATGGCGCGGAGTAGTCTAGTATCTAGATTGTCTGGGCCCCTAGCCGATCGGTAAACCACTTTGATCGACTGGATTCCGCTTCCTCCAGATACCAACTGCACTGCTAACCGCCCTAGCTTCTCAGCCAAAACAACATATGGAGCCAGTTCTGATAACACCTGATGTAAAAGAAGAACAATGCACATAAATCATAGATTTTACGAGGTTCGACCAATGCGACTTATGGCTAAAACAATCTCTAATTCACAAAAGAGTAATTTCTTTTACCTCAGGAGCAACCATAGGAGCATTGACAGCAGTTGCTGAAAGTTCACCATTCAATGCACCAACAACAGCTTCTGCGATTTCAATAGCCACACCTTCCTAATGTGTCGAAATCGGTGAGAAAAAAACTTGGTAAGAAAATAATGTCTCCTAAAAATAAGAAGGAAAAAAAAGGAAAGAAAGTTACTATATGAAGAAAAACAAACCTGTGCTTCTTTGGTGCTAGCTCCAAGATGAGGTGTAACAATCACATTCTCATGTTGCACTAACTTACTGTCTTTGGCCGGAGGCTCCTCGGTGAACACGTCAAGCGCGGCCTACTCCACGTGCAATATAATACCAACCACAAAATATATAGTAATTCAAGGAACATGTAATATATATTAGCGAAACTCTGTATAGACTGATCCAACACAGAAATTGTTTGCACCTAAGGAACATGTGAATTGAAAAAGAGAAATGGAGTAATAGGGTAAACCTGAGCAACGATTCCGCTATCAAGTGCTTTGACTAAAGCATCTTCATCAATAACACCACCTCTAGCAACATTGATGATTCTCACGCCTTTCTTCATCTTAGCAAAAGTGTTGTCATTAAAGACTTTGTTAGTAGTTGGAGTGAGAGGCATGTGAAGTGAGATGAAATCAGCAGTTGTGATTGCTTGATCAAATGAAACCAATTCAACACCAACAGCGCGTGCTCTGTCAGCTGGAGCATAAGGATCATGCGCTATCACATTCATTCCCAACCCTTTCGCACGTCTCGCAACTTCAGATCCAACTTTTCCAAATCCCATTACTGCTAATGTTTTCCCAACCATTGATACTCCCACATACTTGCTTCTTAGCCATTTTCCTGCAAAATTTATCAACTAACTAATATCATTCGCCCGATCTCAAATCAATAACCACCAGAAACTCACACATACAACTATGAGGTCCCGACCCAGACAAAATGTCCAACATAACAATATCAAAGATCGCGTCGCGTGTAGTATACCTCAAGCAAACAATCTATCAAAGATCACGTCGCGGCCACAACTCAATTGTGAACTCAAGCATTTATAGTAGTACCTCCGTTCATTTTTATAAGAGACAACTTACTTTTTAAGTTCATTGACCAAATACATTGATTATTCAATTAACCTACAAAGTGAGTTGTCTTTTATAAAAAGGAACGGAGGTAGTATTAAATTATGCATATATAAAAACATAGATCTAGAAACTACTAGTACATGTTTGGTTTCTTGTTGAAATCACTCTGAGCCGCTCTGATTTGCAACCAGAGTGGCTCGCGTGATTTCAACAAAATCATTTCAACAAACCAATTGTGAAACCAAACATACACTCGATCTCGATCGAAAACATGTAACATACCGGCTTTGAGGGAAGCATCAGCCTGAGCAACATTACGAGCCATGGCAGCAAGCAGTGCAATTCCATGTTCTGCAGCAGCAATAGTATTAGCAGTAGGAGCATTCACAACAAGACAACCATATTCCGTAGCAGCTTGTAGATCCACATTATCAATCCCAACACCAGCTCTACCAACAACTTTCAACTTCCCTTTACCAGCTTCAAACACTTTCCTCGTAACTTTGGTACCACTTCTCACAATCAAAGCATCACAGGTTGAGATCTTCGCGCAAAGGTCTTCAGGTGAAAGATCATAAGCACATACCACGTTTCCTAGCTTTCTCAACACTTGTAAACCTGCTTCTCCGAGCTTCTCGGAGACCAAGATCGTTGGTTTGTCATTTCCAACATCGTTGTTGTTGGAAATGGTTTGTGTTGTTTGTTTTGTTTGGTCAACGGTTTTTAAAACACTGTTGACCACAAAACAACGTTTTTGACATGAAAGTTTAATGTTGTTAATGTTGTTGGGGCTTGGGAATGAGAGATTGGAGATTTTTGAAGATCTTGATTCTGAAGATGATGAAGAAGAAATCAAAGGTGAAGGGAAGATTGATTTGGTAGAAGCTGAAGAAGCCATTGATGCTCTGTTTTTTGTTGAATGAATGAATTTGCTCTGTTTTTATGATTGGGGTTTTGTAAAGTTTTGAATAGTGATTTGAGGCATTTATTATTTAGAAATGCTATAAATAATATATAATATAAACCAATAACAACAATTCTAAAAAAAAATAAATAGAACAATAATAAGAAAGAAGGTGATGTGATGTGAGGCAAATGTGAGATTTTTCTTTGGATTGGGGTTTTGGTGGTTGGTGGAGGTTTTTGGTTTTTTTGAGTAAGTTGGTGGAGGATTTTACTCATGCTATTTGTGTTGAATAACAATAAATAACCATTAATAGTGTATCTTTTTGGATATTTGAATAATCACTCATTTCTTACTCCAATAAAAAATATATTTTATTTAAGGAATAAAATGTATAGAAATGGATTCTACCATAAAAAGTTACACTATTATTATTGTTCATAATTCTATATTAAATCATATGAAATAAATAGTATTTACAAGTAAGATGTATTGTTTATCTTAACTCAAGTTAGTATTGTAGAAATATTTGATTATTGTAGAAATATTTGATTATTGATTGCATATTTGATTATTATTCGATTGCAGATGTGTCAGTTTAAATTTATAATATTTTATTTATTTAGTTTTATGAAATAAATTTTTAATAATTAGATTATTAAACCAATTTTTTATTTAAAAATTAAATTTATAATATTGTAAATTATAAGATGATATAAAACTTTTTCGGCCAATCATACAATTTAAAAGTCAAATTTATATTAAATTGTATTTTATTAAAAAAAAAAATCTTACTTGATTATATGTGGTTAAATTGCAAGAAAAGTATTGACTTATATTTGAAAATTTGATGAGAAGCATATATAAACAAAATATTAGTAAATGGCTGCGTTAAAAGTGCCTATAAATATCGTATTCTATTTAATATTATTATTATCTCCAACGTATTTATAAAAAAGATTAATTGAATAATTAATATATTTAAACTATATAATAAACAAATATATAAATTATTTAATAAATTAAAAAAAAAATTATTAATATATTTAAAGAGAATGGTATTTAATTAATCACCTATTTAGAAAAGTTTTTAGACTGAAAAAAGATAGTGGTAGATTAGATTCTATTCCATAACCAATGGAGTAAAAGCAACTCATTTATTGGTTCTGTCATTGTCTTTCAAATCGCATCTACCCACACACACTCATTACTCGTCAACATAAATTGCATTATTGGTTTTATCTTTTTTATTTTATTTTTAGGCTGCTGAAGAATCTAATTATAGACTAGAAAGATTTTTTTATTCAAAAAATCATGTTAAAGATTTTGTTTTATCTTTAGATGAAATGTATAATAGAGTTTAAATAAAACAGTGAAGTTCACATAAATTTCATCAAATAAAAAATGTTGAAAATTGAGTGTTGTTAACTCACTCACTTCGATGAACATTATAAAAGTGTTGAAAATAAAGTAGTAGGACCACCTAAGTATGTAACCTACTAACCTTACATCATATTATATTTTAATATATGAAAATTATTTCATAGAATTCATATGATGCTTTCATATTTTATTTATTTATTTTCTAGCCTATTGTAAGAAAGATTCCGAGATCCTTTGCTTTTGAGAAGGGTGGGGTTAGGAGTAGGTAACAGCTTTCATATTTTATTTATTTATTTTCTAGCCTATTGTAAGAAAGATTCCAAGATCCTTTGCTTTTGAGAAGGGTGGGGTTAGGAGTAGGTAACAATATAATTTTTATTTGAAATAAATAAAAAAGTGAACACTATCATACTAGGTTGTTTGATATGAAAACACAAGCTTAATATTTGTTTATCTTTAAACTAGTCGTCTACCCGTGCGATGCACGGGGATGTTGTTGAATCAATAATAATGATAAAATATGTATAAAATTAATTTATAAATTTAATAGACATATTACATAAAATATTTGTCACTCTTTAGATTAAAAATTAAATAAAATAAAAGAGAAAAAAATAAATATAAAAATAATACAGTACATATGTTTGATGTTAAGGCAATGATATAGATGTAATATTGGTAGTGAAAGTTTAGTGAAAAGAATAAAGAATAATATATCAGTAAAACTTATTTTAAGTTTTGAAAGACTTCTTTATAAACGACATGTGAGAAAACAGATTGTTTAAGATAAACTCCAACATGCTTCAAAGAATGTCCTTGACTTTTATTAATAGTCATTGCAAATGAAAGAACTAAAGGGAATTGTCGCCGCTGAAATTTGAAAGGAATTCTTGGATCAAAAGGTGTTAGTGACAACCTAGGTATATACACCTTATTACCAATATTTTTTCCTGATAGAATTCTTCCTTCAAGCACATATTTTCCCATTTTTGTGATGATTAGTCGAGTTCCATTGCACAACCCAGAAGATTGATCTATATTTCTCAATAACATTACTAGTACTCCAACCTTGAGTTTCAAGTCATTATTTGGAAGGCCAGAAGCACTAATTGTGTTTAAAAATTCAGGTGTATGTATATCATTAGGTACATCTATATCTGAATTCACCGAGTATGGAGTGTCAAAACTTAGATATGTTTTTAACTCACTGGGAATCAATGATAACATGTACTTATTAATGTCATCAACAATTTCATTTTTTTGGGGCGAGTATAGCTCTGTAACACCCATAGATAACAACATACATCAAAGCATATATATTATACATGAATCCAAGTCGTGGTATTGAAATACCATAAGTTCCCAGTTAACACATTGTATACATTACATGTCAAAAAAAACAAAAACACTAAAAGTCTAAGGCATAATATATACAAGATGTTCCAAAGGACTAAGAACTAGATCAATACAATGATCTCAAAATAAATCTCCACAACGGAAGCCATGCCATCCCAAAAGCCAAGATACGTAAGGATAATCAAACAACTTTATCCTTACCCTTCGCGGAACCTGAAGTACCTGTAACATAATCAACAACATGGGGTGAGATATTAAATCTCAGTGAGTTCCATATCTTATAGATTCTCTCGGCTTTACAAGGTTCTATCATCCTAACTCAAGTCGAGGGGAAGGGAGTGACCTTGAGTCCACAATCTCACACTGTATTGAAACATATTATGAGTCTGCTAACTCAAAATTATCACTTATCGTCAACCTTATCAAGGCATCCCCTCTTCTCGCCCTCTCCTACGTCTAGAAGTCGGGATAAGTCATGGATCCTCGTAGATTACTTGGCATACGAAATGGATTCGGATACTAAGGGACAAATTATCACCTTAATTCGTCACTTCACACGGCACGTACACCGTCACAAGTCTCTTTACCTTATAGGTTCCATACGTACTATACTCGGGAATCAAACCTACCAAGTAATCGTGCATTCATTCCAGAGGAGCTCGTTACTCATGGAACGAAACATATTAGAGAAATGGTTGCGATTACGTGATTTCACATACAACTGTGATTGTATTCAACAATTCTAAGCCATACTTGCCTTTAGGCCTCATTTGCCTTTTCTCGATAATTACCATGGTTTACACATGTTCCATACTAGTGTCTTATTCTTTTCTATACCATTCGGTATTTGGACACACACCTCGGCCTTGTATGCTCGAGCGTCGTCATTAGGTTATCTATCAATTTCCTAGCCACATTACTAGGTTCTAATATAGATTATGGTGAAGTTTTCTCACTCTTCCTATTCCATATTTTAAACATGATTACTCTCTCCATCATAGTTAACAACAATTGATTAGACAAAGCATAATACAATTTTGTAATAGAATTACATGTAATAATTCAATCCTAAAGTTAACATAACTCTTGGGTTCCCTCCGATTTATTTAACCGGGTATCGAAGTCAATATTTTTCACTTTTATCTCGTAGGATATTTTCATAGCTTTCCAACGGCTATCACTATGCCTTGATCGGAATTACGATCCAAAAGATATCAATTTTTAAGCATTTTTCACAAATCATAACAGTGGTAACCGGTTACCTCAGAATGAGTAACCGGTTACTCAAGCTGCATTGCTCAAACAGAAGCAAAATGAGAGTTAGAGGCACAATTTGGTAATCGGTTACCTCAGAATGAGTAACCGGTTACTTAGTTCATTTTCCACGCCAAAACTCAGTTTTTCCTGCATGTAACCGGTTACCTCAAAATGAGTAACCGGTTACCACTGAACCAGAAGCATAAAAACCTGTTATTTTCAACATAAAATCCAATGGAAACCCATATAGCTTCAATGGATCATAAAATCAATTATCACACATCACATACACACATATATCAGTTATACTACCCATTTTTATTCGCATTTGCACCGTCAAAACATCGATTTCATATTATTATTCACAATCCAACATTTCTAACCTAGCCTCTAACATTTCCAATATTTCTAAAACTTAAGTTCTAACTAGAACGCACCTCTAAACAAGAAGAAGATGAAGATTGAGAGATGATTTGAAGAAGAAATTATGAAGATCCAAGCTTGTTCTTCAACTTCTAGGTTTCTTTCTTTTTCTCTCCTCTTGCTCCTTCTTCTCTACTCTTTTCTATCTTTTCTTTCTATTGTTCCAAATGAAGAGGAAAGGAAATGATATAGAAAATATATCTAAGTTAGTAACATTAACTTAGGTGTCCAAAATATCTCTAAAGTATCAATTGATAAAACCTCAGGGTCAGAGAATATTAATTTGATATGTTCTGAGCTCATCAGTTACTCTAATTATCTTTGCAAATAATTTCTCAGAGTACACTGAAACCCAGTTGATCATAACTAATATTATCCAGAGCAAAATAAAATACGGGGTATTACAAGCTCGGTCTTGAAAAAATGTTGGATCGTTCATGTTATCCAAAAAGGATGGGTAAATGCTTTGAAGAATAGATGAAATTAAATCAGTTGAACTTTTAATGAGTAAGTCATCTGGAATTTCAAGTGTTATATAGTCATCACTTTGTTCTCCATTTGTTCCATCACCAATCCCTAACACCCAATCAGAAAATATTTTTCTTTGTCTAACATCATCATCACTGCTTTCACTAAGTAGCCTCATATTTGTATGCAATGTTAGGACTTCACAATAATTCCAAAGATATGAGGAGTTAATGGTAGAATGAACCACGACTTGTCTTGTTGCTTTAGGAATAACTGGTAGAATTTGTCTGAACTCCTCCAAAAACAACAACCTTTCCTCCAAAAGGAATATTTAAATTTCCGTTATTACAAAAGCGAATAACATCTTTGAAAGTTCTATCAACAACTTCAAAACAATGCTTATGGAGCATTGGTGCTTCATCCCATATAATGAGTTTTGTTCTTGCTATCAATTATGCTAAAAGGGTATTTTGATCAATACCGCAAGTGGAATACTCATAAATGTCTATTGGTATAGAGAATCTTGAATGAGCTGTTCTTCCTCCAGGAATAAGCAAAGAATCAATTCCACTTGATGCCACTGTTAACACAATATCTCCTTTCGATCTTAATGATGCTGACATAGCCCTCAGAATGTAAATTATTCCAGTACCACCATATCCATACAGGAAAAATATGTCGTATTTATTCTCTTCAACTCGTGCCATAATTTTGTCATATACTATTCTCTGTTCAGCAGTCATAATTGACATCAATTGAGTATGTTCTAAAGTCAAAAGTTGTCTATCATAATTTAACTCATCATAAATGAGTCTATTTTGGCTTTCGTAAGTAAGAGATTCATCTGTTTGAGGTAATGAGGAAAAATCACTTAAACTTTTGTTATTGCTCTGTAACAATGATTCAATATCTGCTAATACAAATTTTTTTATCTCATCGTCTGATAATTCCAAATCTGCCATAATAATAAAATAAATTTAGTAGCATAGAAAATGTAAAAAGGAATAGGTAATTAGATAACATGTATGTAAGAACCAACTTAATCTTGCATGTCAAATATGAAAGTGTATATTATATGCGCAAATACCTGGTATTTGAAGAACCAGTCTCTGCCTATGCAAGATGTCATCACCTAAATACTCCCATGTTTTTTGCCAAACAATTTTCGGCCTGGATAGTTGTTTTGAAAGTAAAAGGGTTACAAATAATTTTCTCAAAAAAGAACATGTACCTCAATTGCTTGACTCTATAATGGCATCTATGTATTCTTTGTCGTCATGTAGGAAACCCATAGCAAAGCATACATCTTTAAATGTGTCATATAACACATTATTTACTGTATTGATTTCCTTGTAACTCTGAGGACCTTTGACATAATTAAGCAAAGTTCTCAAATAATATCTCTCACCTGATCCAGGTGGTGCAAAATGAATTCTACCTATTGTGAAACATTTTTTATGTGGACACCATTCTTTTTCAAAATCTTTCCAAACAAATTCCAAAGGAAATTGATTGTAAGTAAGATTTCTTCCTTCTTCATATTTTTTATTTGCTTCCATCCATGCCAAAAAATTTGTATTTTACATATTTGGCTTATTGATAACTTGGTTAATTAGATGAACATCATCGAAAACAATAAATTGTTGATTTTCTAAATGAAAAGATAACCTCTCAATAAAAGTTTCCCTATAGTTAATGTTAAAGCTAAATATTCTCCAAGTTACTTCATAGGATGACAAATATCTACAATCATAATACATTTTAATTTCATTAATAATTTCATAATCATTGGCTCCATTGACACTATTATAGAAGCTTGCGGTAACACGATCATGCCCTTTGTTGACATACTTAAAAAGGTATTTAATAGACCGATACTGATTGCACCATTCAACATTTATATGAGCATTATATTTTAGTAGTAGATGTCTATTATATGGTACGACAAACCTGTTATCTGTAAAAGACTCACCCTTTTTAATGAAATGACCATTATCTCTCCTTCTATATATTGGATATCCATTTGCATCAATAGTGGTACTATCGAGAAACTTCTTTAGAAAATATTTTGTGCACTTTCCATTTTGCATGCATGGAGAATTTTTATTTTGAGCACCGCATGGACCATGAATCATAAGTGAAGACTCTATTTGAAATAATTCCATGTCAGTTTCTTTATTAGGAATCTCAGCTGATATTATTTTGTCGATGTCATTGGGATTTACACATCTAAATTTAGGATGAAGAAATACCAAAATATGAGCATGTGGTAGTCCGAGTTTTTGAAATTCAATTGTGTATATCACTGGAAATGAATATAAAACAAAATAAATATAATTAATAAAATAAACCATTAATTGAATATAATGCAACAATCAAATTTAATTAGAAAATACATGCTTTGACTTTTCCGAAGATTTCTCCTTTCTTTATATCTTTTATCAAATGATCAAGTTAAATCTTGAATATTCTACAAACAAAATCAGGCCTGTCTTCTGGTTTTAAATTGTATTTTAACAAAAATGTAAGTAACTCTGGCCATTTCTGATTGCATGTAAAAGTAATAAATAAATCAGGAAATCCAGTCCATGCACAAATAGCCATAGCATCTTGGTAATTTTGAAGCATGTAACATGTTCCTCCTACAAAAGTTAATGGCAACATAATTCTTCTTCCTGTGGTTGAAGGATCAGTCTCTCCTCTAAGAATT
The DNA here is from genome assembly GCA_022829125.1 of Lathyrus tuberosus. Classification (NCBI taxonomy): domain Eukaryota; kingdom Viridiplantae; phylum Streptophyta; class Magnoliopsida; order Fabales; family Fabaceae; genus Lathyrus; species Lathyrus tuberosus. The sequence continues at coordinate 3,260,929 of JALAZF010000446.1, forward strand.
GCCTCTGGGAGACCTTTATACATTTCGGACCTTAATTATTTTTGATGATTTCAAACCCATTTTAATCTTGAAGACTCTATCATACTATAACCATAAACCAAAAACTGTTGGAATACACGTTTAACAAACAACAATGGTGCCATGTCATTTTCTCTCTGTTGGATTCTATAGGAAAACCACTCTTTGATAGTTACCATTTGTTTTTAATAGTTGGTGCATCTGATACATCATTGTATTGGATGTCTTTCCAATATCCATCTTCTTCTCGAGGAAATAGTAATGGATATTACAATGGCAAGTAAGCTGAACTCAAAATAGAAATACGCTTCAACCATCCTGATTGAGTCTCAACAATGATGTCTCTCTCAAATTCAGCACTATCAAAATCACCTATAATTAATGCAGCTACCTCTGAAGTCGTGGGTAGATTGTACATTCAGCCATCATAACCTCTTTTACCTAATATTCCCAAACGCAACATTGGTACATTGTTTTCACTGATTTTTTGACGAACCATTTGATATTGTTTGCAATATTGATTATATTCGTCAAGAACGTCTTTTAATTCATTAACTATTCCGGCTTTCAGTGATGAAGCATTGTCTTTCATTCTAGAAAAAACAAACAAAAATAGTTGTGCAAAATTATTTTATACAATAAAAACATTTTATAATTAAAACTTCATTGTGAAATAAATACCTAACCATTTGCATTATGTTCTTGATCTCATTTTTAGTGTCATAAATATATAATTGAGCAAATTTAGGTTGATTTCCAAGAAGTGGGAGTAGACTTTCGATTTGATGATAGTTCTCGCCATTCATGACAAACATCGGAGGTGCTTGTCCATTGTTTATTTCACCATGAATTTTACCACCCATAGATGTGAAAGCAAACATGCTATTGAATGATCTAATGTTATCCATAAATAATTTGCTTCTTGTGTCATGTTTGTGAAATAAATCATGCAATGGTTGGGGTGGTTTCTTGTATTGAGGAAACACAACTCTTCCATGGGAACAACACATAGAAAATGTTGGATTTGTTGCATTATATATATTTTTTGTATTCTTTCTTCAAACCACATGATTGCACCATAATAATTGCAAACTGAGTTTGGTTCTCCAATGTCCCAGTACTGAGACTTTTGTTCTAGAAAAAACATTATCGAATAATACATATTATACGATATTACATGAAATTAATGCAAAATTAAAAGCATAAATATTAATAATTTGAACAATGATATAATATCAGATGTATCAGTCACTATATGATCAAAATAATTAAAATGTAATTCATTGACATGATTAGCAAAATTGTCATTTAGCTTAGCTGATGAACGTGTATAATACGCAAAATATTTTAGTATTTTATATGTATTATATTAAATTAAAAAGTAAAACATGAGCACTAATAGTTATTGCTAATGAGGTAAAAAAAAATAACACCCTTCATTGAACAAAATTAATTTAATTAAAATAATTATAATAATTACCTTGCATCGATATAACGGGTGAATCATCCAAAGATATAATAATATGTTCATTAATAGAAGATTTTGAGAGTCTATTTTTTTTTATAATGAACTTTTCTGAACCTAATTTTTTTGTAGCTCCTTTTGCTTTATTGGTAGAAGTGGACATTTGAATATAAAATATAATACTTAAAAAAATTGAAATTAGTTAAAAGATAAAAAAATATAATTAAATAATAAAGAACATAAACGAAATAAATTATCAATTTTTGTGAAATAGTGACCTGAATTCCTAAATGCAATTTATAGTCAATATAACAATGAGGGGGGTGTTTCAATTTTTCTTATAGAGAAGACACTTTTAAAGTAATTTCTATGTGTATATATACAATAGTGAGTTTTTAGAATTAGTTTCTATAATATTAAAAGAATTTTCATTATTTTAGTAACATAATTAACAAACAACCTAAAATAAACCCTAAAAAAATGATCATAAAATATCCAATTGATATTACCTAATAAAAATTAAATTGAAATATTGGAGAGATAGTTGATACTGCTTTTTCAGAGATATGAAAATGGAGAAATGGTAAGAAGAAACATAAATAATATGTACCCTCATTAGTAACCTATTAATGCACTTAATGAAATATTAAATATTTTAATTAATTAATTAATTTAAGAAATAGGTTAGGTCAATAGTAAAAATAAGAATTTATAGTGAAAATATCAATCATAAGAATAGGATTTATGGTGAAAATAGGAATGTGGAATGGTTGTTTTTAAATATAACAATATTTAAAAATAATAATAAATAAAATAAAATAAAACGTGGTTGTATAATTTAAAAAAAATTTAAAAATAAAAATGTGGCTATATAATGCAATTGGTGGAATATTAAATATTTTAATTAATTAATTAATTTAAGGAATATGTTGTGTTAACAGTAAAAATAGGAATTTATAGTGAAAATATCAATCCTAAAAATAGGAATTTATCATGAAAATAGGAATGATATAACAAATTTTTTAAAAAATAAATAAATAAAATTAAAAAAATGTGGCTTTATAATTTGAAAAAATTAAAAAATATATATAAAAACGTGGCTTTATAATGCAATGTAAAAGTATGTGCATCCTCTTGCCTACATTTTCGGAAATTAAGCTAACAAAGTCAAGCATGTTGAATTTTGGTTTTATATATTGTAGCCAGATTTTCGAGAAAAATATCAACAACTTTATTAGCTGCATAATAAGCTGTAAAATTATGTGATGAATTTTTTTCATTCTTTTCCCTTGTTAATAGAAGCTGATAATCAACAATATGTAAACTCCCAAAAAGATACATAGGAACAAACCTAATGGTTTGTTAAATATATGTCGAGAAATTGGTTATTATTATTATTATAAAAAATATTAAAATCTTAATATTCCATCATTACTAAAATATTAACATTAAAATATTAAAAAATATTGGAAATGCAGTTAGTATGAAGTTAGTTTTTGTTGAAGTTGTAAGTGGAGTTAGTGTATTTTCTTTGCTATGTTGAAGTTGAATGAGCTTCTAAGTGAAACTTATTTTTAATTAGTTAATTGTGGATGGACTATAGCAATTAAAAAGATACATTAAATAAAATATTAATTAAAAATATCTTAAAATAAATGTTATTAATGTAATACAATAAAAATATCACGTGTAGATAGTTGAAATATCACACGAAATTATTAAATATAAAAATAATAAAATACTAAAAATGCAAAAAAGACTATAATATGCCATCAAACATTATTTAATAGTCTCAATCTTAATATTTGAAATTTTTTTAATCTTGTTGTTTGATCCTTGGCTAACATCGAAATCATCGAGTGAAAGAGTTTCTACATCATTTAAAGATCTTTTTCCGCTTGATTTGCTAGTAGGAGCTTCTTGAGAACTTGTTAGATCAATCCTTGCTATTAGAATCAATATACTCAATTGAAGTTTACGTATAAGTAAAAATTTAGATCATTAATGTATGATTATTTTTAAAACGTGTAATTAAATAAATGACTAACCAAAAAAACGAACCTTTATTTGATGAAGGGGGATGAATTGATCGATGATTTCACTATCAGTTATCATTTTTTTAACTGTGTAAGTTTGCCAGTTACGATAAATGTTTTCATTCGTAACTTCAACTTTGAAAAGCATGTCTTTGTTTAGAAAATATTGAAGTTCAATAGGGCTCTCAATTATTTCACTTTGCTGCATTTAAAATAGTTTGCGGTAAACAAAAATAAAGTCACAATTATATTATTATAATAATTTTAAAAATAGGAAATTTCAAAAAATAAATAAATATATGTAAGTTAATTGCAAAGACCTGTTGAGTTTTTGCACCAATCAATTCCTCAGCAGATTTTCCTAAAAATTGTGAGACAACGCGATCAAATAGAATAAAAGTTGTAAATCCTGTGGCATCGATGACATGAACATGAAGCTTGAACCTGTATACTCAAAAATAGTACAATAGTAAAATTAAATTAAATATAAAAAATATTGGAAAAAATAAATTATCAATAAAAAAATTAAAGATTAATTTTTAATAAGTATTTTGTATACCTAGGTACAACTTTCTCTTGTTAGTGCGTGAGACACTTTTAGTGAGGAGAGAAAGAGAGAGAATAAGGAAATAAAGATTTGTATTATTGAATTGTGTAAATAATGGTACAATCTAGAACTATTTATATACAACCCTAATTGGGCTGGGGCTAACACAACTTGGATTATATTTAAATATTAAATCTAATCAAATCTAATCTAATATTTCAACACACCCCCATAATCCAAGTTGTCGAGCCTACGCTAGTCATAGTCGATCTGAACTATTCCTAATTTCTTTCTCAAATTCAGGAATATGTCGATCTTCAATTCTTTGGTGAAAATGTCGGCCAACTGTGCTTCACTTGAGCAATGCCTAACTTCAAGTTCACTTCGATTTACCCTTTCCCTCAAGAAGTGAAATCTGGCTTCGATATGCTTACTTCTTCCATGCAAAACTTGATTCTTCGCTAAATTTATGGCTGACTTGTTGTCGATTTGCAACACAAGAGGTTTCTTCACTTCGATCTCCATTTCTTCAAGTACCTATCTGATCCAAATTGCTTGACATGCAGCATAGGATTCTGCTATATATTCAGCTTCACACGATGACAATGCCACCACAGGTTGCTTCTTTGAACACCACGAGATTAGGGAACCAAATACTTGAAAGAAATAGCCAGTTGTACTTCTTCGATCTTCCTTATCTCCACACCAATCAACATCTGAAAAGCAATTAACTATTTCTCCTTTGCCTTCAGAATCTCGTCGAAATAGAATTCCAAAATCTATTGTTCCTTTTAAGTATCTTAGAATTCTTCTTGCAGCTTTCATGTGTGACACTCTTGGTTCACCCATGAATCTGCTCACTAATTCGACTGTAAAACCTATATCAGGTCGACTGTTACATATCTCAGAGATCCAACTATTTGTTTGAACAAAGTTACATCAACTTTGTCTTTCTCTCCATGCTTCTCCAACTTCAAGTTTGGTTCGACAGGTGAGGATGCAGGATTCGAATCATCCACTCTGAATTTCTTGAGTATCTCTTTGACATACTTCATTTGATGTAGCACCATACCTTGCTTCAATATTTGAAATTCCATGCCTAGGAAATAAGACAATTTTCCCAGATCCGACATGTAACACCCCATTTCTACCCGGCGGATAATAGTAAAATCAGAGTTATAAAATTTCAACAAACAATAGGATGCTATACTTTCATCTTAAAAGCAAATTCGATTAATTTCATATGAACATATACATAACACTTTGATCGGATGAACCGATAACAACAAAATGCATATATATCTTCTTTTCAAAGCAAAACAACTTCAAGATATGAATATTCAACTTTGATTCGCTTAACATTTTTATTCGACTAAAACAACTTCAAAACAACATAATTCTTAATAAATTCAACTTAAAAATTCAGCAACATAAAACATATTCAACAATAAACAACAAGCGTCCATCCCCCGAGTGTTACGTATCAGAGCAAGACCCCTTTTGACTTGCCATAGAGCAACAAAGGACTTCATAAAGTTACTTCGAACTTCCACTGCAAATCTTGAGTACCTGCCCATTTCCCATGGTAGGGGAAATATCAGCAGAAGGGGTGAGATATCTACCAATATAATAAGACGTATGATAAATAATATGTTAGAATTTAGATCATACAGAATTACCACTTTACAGCTTATAACAACAACTAGCACAACCAGTCATCAGCATAATATCACAACAAAGTCATCAACTTAATACCACGGCAATTTAACCAACTTAATATAACAACTTTCAAACCACAAATATAACAACAAAACTCTTAACAGGTTATAACAATATTTTCATAGCTTTTAGACATTACCTGTCACAACAAGTCAACAACATAATAACAACGAAAATACCATCACAACACTGGAATATGCAGCTTAGAATGTGCTCATACAATGCACATGCATGTGGTACCATTGGAGCAGAACTCCCAACTTAAAAACGGAGTAGAACTCCCAACTTAGAAATTGCCAATCAAGGCCAAGGCATAAGCCTTCCTCGCAGTTTTGCCAATCCAGGCCAACGTAATAATTTTGCCAATCCATGCCAACGTAATAATTTTTGCCAATCCAGGCCAACATAATAATTTTGCCAATCCAGGCCAACGTAATATGCTATGCTATGCATGCGACAACAACTACAGCATCAACTTATTCAACAATAACACAACCACCACACAACTGCAACTTAACAACAAATTCAACTTTGGCCATTGGCCTACAACTTAACAGCAACAACAAATCAACATTGGCCATTGGCCTACAACTTAACAGCAACAACAAATCAACATTGGCCATCGGCCTACAACTTGGTATCAACATCCCAACAACGACATAAAGACTACTTTTCAACAGCAACTCAACCATAAAAACGCAACAACAACAATTCGACAACAACTTACCCACAATACAACACATCAACAACAACTTATCAACAACGACACGTTAACCACAATAATTCAACATAAACAAAAATATACAACTTACCAACAACGACATGTTAACACCAATAATTCAACATCAACAAAAATATACGACAGCGATCCGTAATTATTCCGGACAATTCTACTAAAACCGGTTAATTAACTATCGGCTATAAATACTACTATTTTCTACTCTGTACCAACCATCTTATACCACAAACGCTTCTTGAATTTATTCGGACCAGACTCCCAAAACCGATTAATTAATCTTATGCTAAAGTCACTAATATTTCCGCTCTGTTTTAATTTTATTAAGACCATTCTGGTACTGATACTATACAATAAGTTCTGCTATATCTTAATCCTTATTCTGCTGTAATTATCCTTCTACTAAAAGAACGTTGTTTAATGCTATACAATTACTCACTATACTGCTACTGCTAGATTAATCTTCTGCTAAACCACCATTTCTACTGCTACTATAATACTACCTATTATTACCTTGCTGTTATATTTTTCTATCAATTAACACAGTTACTACTACTGAATATTACAACTTGCTAGTTCATGATTTTACTGTTTTTATTTTCCTATTAACTTGAGACTGAAACTAATAATAGATTATTTTTCTGCTAATATACTAGTTCTATTTTTCTACTAATTAATGCTAATTAACATAATAATTTACTAAATAATACATTTTCTGTTACAAGCCACTTACACTAGAATGGCTTGCGCCATCCCTTTCCACCGCACAAGGTGGCTTGCGCCACCTCTTGCTCATGTGCCAAGGTGTTTGCGCCACCATTTCCAATGGCCAGAGGTGGCTTGTGCCATCCTCCAATGCAAGGCCCAGGTGGCTTGCGCCATCTTTAAATTACACCCAGGGGTGGCTTGCGTCATCCCTCCCCTTTTATTTATTATTTTTTTTTAAACTCAACTTGATCAGATACTCCCGAACACAGCCACCACAACTCATAACATCATAAATTTTTTTTCTCGGCACAGCACATAAACTACAATTTCTCAGGATAACAGTCGAGTACAAAAAAAAAACAACCGTTAATTCGGAATATTTTTCGACACAAATCGCACACATGATAACAGTTTTATGCAATCCAAATCCCACATACTATCCATTAATTACCCTATTATAGAGTCAAAACCCCACCCTTACCTTGGATTGGAGACCGCTCTAACCCACCGGTTGAATCCTTGTTCACCATAGCTTCAAACATGCGCTCTGCAACTTCTCCTCGTACGACATCTTTGTTTTCTTCTCCCTTTTTCCTTCGTTACTGCCTATTTCTTTTCTCCACCCAAAACCCTTATTTCTTTTCTCTGGTACTTCTATGTACTGTAACTTCCTTCTTCTATTTTTTTACAAAACCCTATTTCACTAATTCATAAAAATAATAATAATAATAATAGTATTATTTAATCTATTGGGCCTAATTCTTACACCTCCATTATTACTTCATACTACCATTTAAAATAAGCCCACATAAATAATAATATTATTTCTAATATTATTTCTCCGATTAAACCGACTAATTACCCGACTATCCACTGAACACTCAAACAACATAATAATCCAATTTCTCTTCTTAGTATAATACCAACAATTCCAACAATTAAATCCTTAATTAATTTAATTAAATAATCAATTAAATTCGGGGAGTTACAACTCTCCCCCACTTAGGATATTTTCGTCCTCGAAAATCTATCCAACACACCATCCTCAACTTCGCTTCCAACTCTCTGATCCTCAGTTGAGTTTGGCAACACTCCGACTACCACTTTCCGACACAGCCATAACTCACCATGATTTAACTCCGATAAACGCCTGCTAATCCTTCAACACCTTCGCGATTTAATCGCTAATAACATATCAACCGCTTCAAGAATATCTTGACATATCAACATTTAGAGTAGTAACAACCATATTTACTCATACTTGGATATACAACTTCACATCATCCTCTTAACAACATTCTCACACTACAACTCATACCCGACTCCAATCCCATAATGTACATGTTAATTATCAGCAAATACCAACATCTCTACTCATATCGTCGCATCATTCTTATAGTGACATCGACATAGCCACCATAATCCACTTCGTCATATTATGAAATATTGCTTCTTACTTACAGTAACCAACAACAATATGACAACGAGAACAAAATCATTATAACGTCAACTTAATAGCTTAATTCACGAATATACGCACAACTCCCCATCAACCAACAACCATAATAACATCATTATAGAATCAGCAAAATTTACGAGAAACACATTATTCTGACACGTCATCCTTATATCAACAATTCACTAAATCTAACACGTAGGTCAAGACACATCATTCACTCAGGCTTCTAATATTTAGTCTTTCACTTCTAACGAGTCTCACAAGCATAACAACTGCACCACTTCACGCTTCAGCTGCACAACTCTGATCATCAATCTCAAGTCATCGTCCTCATTAAAGTTTCCGTCAACTATATGGTTTACAACTTCAATCTAGTTTCGGAATTTCTTTAACATCCACCATAAAATCACTGTTCACTCGATATTCTCAATCTTTCACATTGCGACGTTAACTCACATATAAACTCGCTACTCCGAATTGTGCACTACGTTTCAACTCTTTCCCAGCCATTCCTCTATCAATTCGCACCAACTGGTGAACGACTATCCACACGATATACATCAATCACTTTACACACTATTAAGATAGCAAGACAAGTCTATACCATCCAACACGATCTCGTCTACTATCAACAAGAGATTAAGGGTGATCAATTCCTCAATTTGTCAATAGATAGCCGACAACCATAATGAAGTATAAACCCTCGTTACCAAACTATAATAGTGTTCCTTTAGGACTCGTACTCAAGTCACTTAAAGCACCAAAATCCAATAATTTCCAATGAGGTTTACAAATACGCCCATAATTTCCCTCTCATTCGATCTTGTCGATGAGACACCAATGCTCAACATATTACACGGTCCATATTAACTCACTTAGCCTCACACGAAGGTTAAGTATTCTCCAACTCAAGAATTACTACTATGTTAGTACATTACACGTCGTCTCGTTCCAATTGAATCCTCACCATGCCGTTCCACACCGTTTTGGTCATAGAACCCCTCCACTTCTTCTTTTACACATGCCACTACCTTGGCATCATAAACACGACTCTAATTCCTCTTAAAAGCATCTTCCTTTAAAAGGACATCTTCATTCTAATCATTGTTAATCATCATAAGCCGCACCTCTATGCGCTTCTCCAATACTTTCAGCTTATTCACCAACAACGTATTACGCTTGACCTCGTCTTGAACAACTGCGATAATAACCATTTATGCCCAAAAAACCTTTAGTTTCGTAACCGGCTTCAGTGTCCCTCCCTATAGGAATGCATCTACCGTATTTGAAAACACTTTCATAGGATATGATATATTTTTATCTCCTCATAGGTTCAAAAAGAACATCAATCTGATACTCGGAACACAAGATATGGATTTCCAAAGTTATCCGAAAATGCGAACACCGACGTCATGCAGCGACATACTATTACACACCTTACGATAACATCAGAACATAATTTCTTTGCACCAGTACCAACACTTACCATCCTCGAAATCGTACTCATCTCCTCGCATTTTCTGACTCTGACTCCCGATTCAAAACATTCCAACAATATCGACAACTTTTACAATCATCACAAGAATCCTACGACAAGGTCTACAGCAATTTTTCATTCTATCACCATTCAAACTTCGACATCTTATGCAAGGCTACTCAAACCGACAACTTCACAGTCCATCAGCAGCGCCAAAACATCGCAACTTTCTAAATTCCATCTTCTAAAAATTCTCCTTGTTACTTGACAATCTCCTTCAGAACATCAGGAATTCGCATTCTACTTGTATACCAACAACCGCTACCTTACTCCTCATCCTTCGAGAAGTAAGCATCAACAACGTCTGATCATCCTCTTTCAAGACGTTCCAACTTTATTGACAGCCAAAATCTTGAATCCATGTCACCTTCGGATTCGGAAAACAGCAAAACTTCCGCAATACTTGCACTGTCGCCAACAGCAGCATACTGAACCAACATCTCACAACCAAGACATATCCGAGAAGTAAAGCTTCTCCCCCACTTATCTTCAACCCAACTCCTGCATACAATCGATTAGAAAAGCAAACAAGTACCGACAGTGTTTCACACACTTGTCGCATACCAAGGGACAAATAACATTTAGACAACATTGGCCGGACAGACCGACTTGCTCTGATACCACTAATGTAACACCCCATTTCTACCCGGCGGATAATAGTAAAATCAGAGTTATAAAATTTCAACAAACAATAGGATGCTACACTTTCATCTTAAAAACAACTTCGATTAATTTCATATGAACAGATACATAACACTTTGATCGGATGAACCGATAACAACAAAATGCATATATATCTTCTTTTCAAAGCAAAACAACTTCAAGATATGAATATTCAACTTTGATTCACTTAACATTTTTGTTCGACTAAAACAACTTCAAAACAACATAATTCTTAATAAATTCAGCTTAACAATTCAGCAACATAAAACATATTCAACAATAAACAACAAGCGTCCATCCCCCGAGTGTTACGTATCAGAGCAAGACCCCTTTTGACTTGCCATAGAGCAACAAAGGACTTCATAAAGTTACTTCGAACTTCCACTGCAAATCTTGAGTACCTGCCCATTTCCCATGGTAAGGGAAATATCAGCAGAAGGGGTGAGATATCTACCAATATAATAAGACGTATGATAAATAATATGTTAGAATTTAGATCATACAGAATTACCACTTTACAGCTTATAACAACAACTAGCACAACCAGTCATCAGCATAATATCACAACAAAGTCATCAACTTAATACCACGACAATTTAACCAACTTAATATAACAACTTTTAAACCACAAATATAACAACAAAACTCTCAACAGGTTATAACAACATTTTCATAGCTTTCAGACATTACCTGTCACAGCAAGTCAACAACATAATAACAACGAATATACCATCAGAACACTGGAATATGCAGCTTAGAATGTGACTTATACAATGCACATGCATGTGGTACCATTGAAGCAGAACTCCCAACTTAAAAATGGAGCAGAACTCCCAACTTAGAAATTGCCAATCAAGGCCAAGGAATGAGCCTTCCTCACAGTTTTGCCAATCCAGGTCAACGTAATAATTTTGCCAATCCAGGCCAACGTAATAATTTTTGCCAATCCAGGCTAACGTAATAATTTTGCCAATCCAGGCCAACGTAATATGCTATGCTATGCATGTGACAACAACTACAACATCAACTTATTCAACAATAACACAACCACCACACAACTGCAACTTAACAACAAATTCAACTTTGGCCATCGGCCTACAACTTAACAGCAACAACAAATCAACATTGGCCATCGGCCTACAACTTAACAGCAACAACAAATCAACATTGGCCATCGGCCTACAACTTGGTATCAACATCTCAACAATGACATAAAGACTACTTTTCAACAGCAACTCAACCATAACAACGCAACAACAACAATTCGACAGCAACTTACCCACAATACAACACATCAACAACAACTTATCAACAACGACACGTTAACCACAATAATTCAACATCAACAAAAATATACAACTTACCAACAACGACATGTTAACACCAATAATTCAACATCAACAAAAATATACGACAGCGATCCGTAATTGTTCCGGACAATTATACTAAAACCAGTTAATTAACTATCGGCTACAAATACTACTATTTTGTACTTTGTACCAACCATCTTATACCACAAACGCTTCTTGAATTTATTCGGACCAGACTCCCAAAACCGATTAATTAATCTTCTGCTAAAGTCACTAATATTTCCGCTCTGTTTTAATTTTATTAAGACCATTCTGGTACTGATACTATACAACAAGTTCTGCTATATCTTAATCCTTATTCTGCTGTAATTATCCTTCTACTAAAAGAACGTTGTTTATTGCTATACAATTACTCACTATACTACTACTGCTAGATTAATCTTCTACTAAACCACCATTTCTACTGCTACTATAATACTACCTATTATTACCTTGCTGTTATATTTTTCTATCAATTAACACTGTTACTACTACTGAATATTACAACTTGCTAGTTCATGATTTTACTGTTTTTATTTTCCTATTAACTTGAGACTGAAACTAATAATAGATTATTTTTCTGCTAATATACTAGTTCTGTTTTTCTACTAATTAATGCTAATTAACATAATAATTTACTAAATAATACATTTTCTGTTACAAGCCACTTACACTAGAATGGCTTGCGCCATCCCTTTCCACTACACAAGGTGGCTTGCGCCACCTCTTACTCATGTGCCAAGGTGGTTTGCGCCACCATTTCCAATGGCCAGAGGTGGCTTGCGCCATCCTCCAATGCAAGGCCCAGGTGGCTTGCGCCACCTTTAAATTACACCCAGGGGTGGCTTGCGCCATCCCTCCCCTTTTATTTATTATTTTTTTTTTAAACTCAACTTGATCAGATACTCCCGAACACAGCCACCACAACTCATAACATCATAATTTTTTTTTTCTCGGCACAACACAGAAACTACAATTTCTCAGGATAACATTCGAGTACAAAAAAAAACAACCGTTAATTCGGAATATTTTTTGACACAAATCGCACACATGATAACAATTTTATGCAATCCAAATCCCACATACTATCCATTAATTACCCTATTATAGAGTCAGAACCCCACCCTTACCTTGGATTGGAGACCGCTCTAACCCACCGGTTGAATCCTTGTTCACCATAGCTTCAAACATGCGCTCTGCAACTTCTCCTCGTACGACATCTTTGTTTTCTTCTCCCTTTTTCCTTCGTTACTGCCTATTTCTTTTCTCCACCCAAAACCCTTATTTCTTTTCTCTGGTACTTCTATGTACTGTAACTTCCTTCTTCTCTTTTTTTACAAAACCCTATTTCACTAATTCATAAAAATAATAATAATAATAGTATTATTTAATCTATTGGGCCTAATTCTTACACCTCCATTATTACTTCATACTACCATTTAAAATAAGCCCACATAAATAATAATATTATTTCTAATATTATTTCTCCGATTAAACCGACTAATTACCCGACTATCCACTGAACACTCAAACAACATAATAATCCAATTTCTCTTCTTAGTATAATACCAACAATTCCAACAATTAAATCCTTAATTAATTTAATTAAATAATCAATTTAATTCGGGGCGTTACAACTCTCCCCCACTTAGGATATTTTCGTCCTCGAAAATCTATCCAACACACCATCCTCAACTTCGCTTCGAACTCTCTGATCCTCAGTTGAGTTTGGCAACACTCCGACTACCACTTTCCGACACAGCTATAACTCACCATGATTTAACTCCGATAAACGCCTGCTAATCCTTCAACACCTTCGCGATTTAATCTCTAATAACATATCAACCGCTTCAAGAATATCTTGACATATCAACATTTAGAGTAGTAACAACCATATTTACTCATACTTGGATATACAGCTTCACATCATCCTCTTAACAACATTCTCACACTACAACTCATACCCGACTCCAATCCCATAATGTACATGTTAATTATCAGCAAATACCAACATCTCTACTCATATCGTCGCATCATTCTTATAGTGACATCGACATAGCCACCATAATCCACTTCGTCATATTATGAAATATTGCTTCTTACTTACAGTAACCAACAACATCCTGACAACGAGAACAAAATCATTATAACGTCAACTTAACAGCTTAATTCACGAATATACGCACAACTCCCCATCAACCAACAACCATAATAACATCATTATAAAATCAACAAAATTTACGAGAAACACATTATTCTGACACGTCATCCTTATATCAACAATTCACTAAATCTAACACGTAGGTCAAGACACATCATTTGGCTTCTAATATTTAGTCCTTCACTTCTAACGAGTCTCACAAGCATAACAACTGCACCACTTCACGCTTCAGCTGCACAACTCTGATCATCCATCTCAAGTCATCGTCCTCATTAAAGTTTCCGTCAACTATATGGTTTACAACTTCAATCTAGTTTTGGAATTTCTTTAACATCCACCATAAAATCACTGTTCACTCGATATTCTCAATCTTTCACATTGCGACGTTAACTCGCATATAAACTCGCTACTCCGAATTGTGCACTACGTTTCAACTCTTTCCCAGCCATTCCTCTATCAATTCGCACCAACTGGTGAACGACTATCCACACGATATACATCAATCACTTTACACACTATTAAGATAGCAAGACAAGTCTATACCATCCAACACGATCTCGTCTACTATCAACAAGAGATTAAGGGTGATCAGTTCCTCAATTTGTCAATAGATAGCTGACAACCATAATGAAGTATAAACCCTCGTTACCAAACTATAATAGTGTTCCTTTAGGACTCGTACTCAAGTCACTTAAAGCACCAAAATCCAATAATTTCCAATGAGGTTTACAAATACGTCCATAATTTCCCTCTCATTTGATCTTGTCGATGAGACACCAATGCTCAACATATTACACGGTCCATATTAACTCACTTAGCCTCACACGAAGGTTAAGTATTCTCCAACTCAAGAATTACTACTATGTCAGTACATTACACGTCGTCTCGTTCCAATTGAATCCTCACCATGCCGTTCCACACCGTTTTGGTCATAGAACCCCTCCACTTCTTCTTTTACACATGCCACTACCTTGGCATCATAAACACGACTCTAATTCCTCTTAAAAGCATCTTCCTTTAAAAGGACATCTTCATTCTAATCATTGTTAATCATCATAAGCCGCACCTCTATGCGCTTCTCCAATACTTTCAGCTTATTCGCCAACAACGTATTACGCTTGACCTCATCTCGAACAACTGCGATAATAACCATTTATGCCCAAAAAACCTTTAGTTTCGTAACCGACTTCAGTGTCCCTCCCTATAGGAATGCATCTACCATATTTGAAAACACTTTCATAGGATATGATATATTTTTATCTCCTCATAGGTTCAAAAAGAACATCAATCCGATACTCGGAACACAAGATATGAATTTCCAAAGTTATCCGAAAATGCGAACACCGACGTCATGCAACGACATACTATTACACACCTTACGATAACATCAGAACATAATTTCTTTGCAACAGTACCAACACTTACCATCCTCGAAATCGTACTCATCTCCTCGCATTTTCTGACTCTGACTCGCGATTCAAAACATTCCAACAACATCGACAACTTTTACAATCATCACAACAATCCTACGACAAGGTCTACAGCAATCTGTCATTCTATCACCATTCAAACTTCGACATCTTATGCAAGGCTACTCAAACCGACAACTTCACAGTCCATCAGCAGCGCCAAAACATCGCAACTTTCTAAATTCCATCTTCTAAAAATCCTCCTTGTTACTTGACAATCTCCTTCAGAACATCAGGAATTCGCATTCTACTTGTATACCAACAACTGCTACCTTACTCCTCATCCTTCGAGAAGTAAGCATCAACAACGTCTGATCATCCTCTTTCAAGACGTTCCAACTTTATTGACAGCCAAAATCTTGAATCCATGTCACCTTCGGATTCGGAAAATAGAAAAACTTCCGCAATACTTGTACTGTCGCCAACAGCAGCATACTGAACCAACATCTTACAACCAAGACATATCCGAGAAGCAAAGCTTCTCCCCCACTTATCTTCAACCCAACTCCTGCATACAATCGATTAGAAAAGCAAACAAGTACCGACAGTGTTTCACACACTTGTCGCATACCAAGGGACAAATAACATTTAGACAACATTGGCCGGACAGACCGATTTGCTCTGATACCACTAATGTAACACCCCATTTCTACCCGGCGGATAATAGTAAAATCAGAGTTATAAAATTTCAACAAACAATAGGATGCTACACTTTCATCTTAAAAACAACTTCGATTAATTTCATATGAACAGATACATAACACTTTGATCGGATGAACCGATAACAACAAAATGCATATATATCTTCTTTTCAAAGCAAAACAACTTCAAGATATGAATATTCAACTTTGATTCACTTAACATTTTTGTTCGACTAAAACAACTTCAAAACAACATAATTCTTAATAAATTCAACTTAACAATTCAGCAACATAAAACATATTCAACAATAAACAACAAGCGTCCATCCCCCGAGTGTTACGTATCAGAGCAAGACCCCTTTTGACTTGCCATAGAGCAACAAAGGACTTCATAAAGTTACTTCGAACTTCCACTGCAAATCTTGAGTACTTGCCCATTTCCCATGGTAAGGGAAATATCAGCAGAAGGGGTGAGATATCTACCAATATAATAAGACGTATGATAAATAATATGTTAGAATTTAGATCATACAGAATTACCACTTTACAGCTTATAACAACAACTAGCACAATCAGTCATCAGCATAATATCACAACAAAGTCATCAACTTAATACCACGGCAATTTAACCAACTTAATATAACAACTTTTAAACCACAAATATAACAACAAAACTCTCAACAGGTTATAACAACATTTTCATAGCTTTCAGACATTACCTGTCACAACAAGTCAACAACATAATAACAACGAATATACCATCAGAACACTGGAATATGCAGCTTAGAATGTGACTTATACAATGCACATGCATGTGGTACCATTGAAGCAGAACTCCCAACTTAAAAATGGAGTAGAACTCCCAACTTAGAAATTGCCAATCAAGGCCAAGGAATGAGCCTTCCTCACAGTTTTGCCAATCCAGGTCAACGTAATAATTTTGCCAATCCAGGCCAACGTAATAATTTTTGCCAATCCAGGCTAACGTAATAATTTTGCCAATCCAGGCCAACGTAATATGCTATGCTATGCATGTGACAACAACTACAACATCAACTTATTCAACAATAACACAACCACCACACAACTGCAACTTAACAACAAATTCAACTTTGGCCATCGGCCTACAACTTAACAGCAACAACAAATCAACATTGGCCATCGGCCTACAACTTAACAGCAACAACAAATCAACATTGGCCATCGGCCTACAACTTGGTATCAACATCTCAACAATGACATAAAGACTACTTTTCAACAGCAACTCAACCATAACAACGCAACAACAACAATTCGACAGCAACTTACCCACAATACAACACATCAACAACAACTTATCAACAACGACACGTTAACCACAATAATTCAACATCAACAAAAATATACAACTTACCAACAACGACATGTTAACACCAATAATTCAACATCAACAAAAATATACGACAGCGATCCGTAATTGTTCCGGACAATTCTACTAAAACCAGTTAATTAACTATCGGCTACAAATACTACTATTTTGTACTCTGTACCAACCATCTTATACCACAAACGCTTCTTGAATTTATTCGGACCAGACTCCCAAAACCGATTAATTAATCTTCTGCTAAAGTCACTAATATTTCCGCTCTGTTTTAATTTTATTAAGACCATTCTGGTACTGATACTATACAACAAGTTCTGCTATATCTTAATCCTTATTCTGCTGTAATTATCCTTCTACTAAAAGAACGTTGTTTATTGCTATACAATTACTCACTATACTACTACTGCTAGATTAATCTTCTACTAAACCACCATTTCTACTGCTACTATAATACTACCTATTATTACCTTGCTGTTATATTTTTCTATCAATTAACACGGTTACTACTACTGAATATTACAACTTGCTAGTTCATGATTTTACTGTTTTTATTTTCCTATTAACTTGAGACTGAAACTAATAATAGATTATTTTTCTGCTAATATACTAGTTCTGTTTTTCTACTAATTAATGCTAATTAACATAATAATTTACTAAATAATACATTTTCTGTTACAAGCCACTTACACTAGAATGGCTTGCGCCATCCCTTTCCACTACACAAGGTGGCTTGCGCCACCTCTTGCTCATGTGCCAAGGTGGTTTGCGCCACCATTTCCAATGGCCAGAGGTGGCTTGCGCCATCCTCCAATGCAAGGCCCAGGTGGCTTGCTCCACCTTTAAATTACACCCAGGGGTGGCTTGCGCCATCCCTCCCCTTTTATTTATTTATTATTTTTTTTTAAACTCAACTTGATCAGATACTCCCGAACACAGCCACCACAACTCATAACATCATAATTTTTTTTTTCTCGGCACAGCACAGAAACTACAATTTCTCAGGATAACATTCGAGTACAAAAAAAAACAACCGTTAATTCGGAATATTTTTTGACACAAATCGCACACATGATAACAGTTTTATGCAATCCAAATCCCACATACTATCCATTAATTACCCTATTATAGAGTCAGAACCCCACCCTTACCTTGGATTGGAGACCGCTCTAACCCACCGGTTGAATCCTTGTTCACCATAGCTTTAAACATGCGCTCTGCAACTTCTCCTCGTACGACATCTTTGTTTTCTTCTCCCTTTTTCCTTCGTTGCCTATTTCTTTTCTCCACCCAAAACCCTTATTTCTTTTCTCTGGTACTTCTATGTACTGTAACTTCCTTCTTCTTTTTTTTACAAAACCCTATTTCACTAATTTATAAAAATAATAATAATAATAATAATAATAATAATAATAATAATAATAATAATAATAATAATAATAATAATAATAGTATTATTTAATCTATTGGGCCTAATTCTTACACCTCCATTATTACTTCATACTACCATTTAAAATAAGCCCACATAAATAATAATATTATTTCTCCGATTAGACCGACTAATTACCCGACTATCCACTGAACACTCAAACAACATAATAATCCAATTTCTCTTCTTTGTATAATACCGACAATTCCAACAATTAAATCCTTAATTAATTTAATTAAATAATCAATTAAATTCGGGGCGTTACACGACACTTCAAATTCCTTCATCATCAGCTCTTTGAACTTCGACAAGTTCTCTAAGCTATTTCCAGTTACCAACAAGGCATCGACATATAAGCAGATGATTGTTATATCTTGTGCTACAACCTGAACATAGACATCATACTCAAACTTGTATTTGACAACTCCCAATTCAACTAAGTATGATTCGATTTTCTTGTTCCATGCCCTAGGTGCATGCTTGAGGCCATAGAGCGCTTTGTGCAACTTATATACTTTACTCGCTTCCTTCTGAATCACAAACCCGTGAGGTTGTGTGACATAGACAACTTCGTCTAACGGACCATTCAGAAATGCAAACTTCACATCTAAGTGAAATGTCGACCAACCTTGGTTACATACCAATGCTACCACTAGTAGAACAGTCTCTAGTCTTGCTACTGCAGCAAATACTTCAGGGTAGTTAAGTCATTCTCTTTGAAGAAACCTCGAGCTACTAATCTTGCTTTATGTCTTGCTATCGACCCATCAACATTTTGTTTCAACTTGAACACCCACTTTACTTCGATAGATTTTGTATGTGCTGGCAATTCGACTAACTCCTATATGTTGTTTCTTTCGATTGCCTATAACTCTTCGACCATAGCTAACTTCCACTGTTGAATTTTTAAAGCTTTGTTATGGTTGGTTGGTTCAACACCTGCAAGTAAAGAAAAATGAACTAATTCTCCTTGTGGTGTGACTTCATCATCACTAGTCACTTCATAATCATGAAGTCTTGTTGGAGGAACTCTATTTCACCGAGGTCTTTGGCTTGTTTCAACCACAGCCTCTGTGTCGGGAATGTTAGCAACTGCTTCTACTTCGACTTCGACTGGATTCTCAACAATTCCTTAAACTTCAACTTCATCAGTTTCTTCTTCGAAATCAGAGCTCATAAATGGCTTGTTAATTGAATTACTAGAATTCCAATCCCATGCAGAATTTTCATCAATCACAATATCTCGACTCAACACAATCTTCTCATTAATTGGATTGAATAGCCTGTATGCACCAGTCTTATGATATCCTACCAGAATAATAAGTTCACTCTTGTCATCAAGCCTCCTTCTTCTTGCATCAGGAACATGCTTGTAACACATAGAGCCAAACACCTTCAGATGACTCACTGATGGTCGTTTTCCACTCCACACTTCTTCAGGAACCTTGTTCTTCAATTGCTTGGTAGGGCACCTGTTCAGGATATAAACTGCAATCGAAACAGCTTCACCCCATAGAGATTTTGGCAAATTCTTCTTCTTGAGCATACATCTCGCCATATCCAATATGGTTTTATTTCTTCTTTCAACAATTCCATTATTTTGAGGAGTATAAGGAGCAGTTACCTCATGATCAACACCATGTTCTGCACAAATTTTTTTAAACATCTTCGAAGTGTATTCGCCTCCTCCATCGGTTCGCAGAACTTTGATCCTCTTCTCACTCTGGTTTTCGAAAAACATCTTGAATCTCTTAAAGATTCAAATACTTCATCCTTTCTCTTGATCACATAGATCCACAGCTTTCGACTAAACTCATCGACGAACGAAACAAAATATCTGTTTCCACCAATGGCATGTTCTTCGAACGGACCACATACATTTGAATTTACAACTTCGAGTATGCAGGATGATCTCATTGGCATAGTCGAAACGAAAGAATTTCTAGATTGCTTTCCGACAAAATAACCTCCACAGAGTTTGTCAGGCATCTCAAGACTTGGAATACCAGATACCATATCTTGAGTAATCAGCTGATTGAGTGATCAAAAGTTCAAATGTCCAAATCTTAAATGCCACAACCAACTATCCTTGTGGTCGACAACAGTTTTTAGACATTGTACATCATTCGAACTGATCATGGTCTTAAATGTCATGTTCTTCGACAACGGAGATTTCAAGACCAAATTGTTCTGGGTGTCGAACAGTTTCAAAACTCCATCTTTCATGACAACTGAGAAGCCTTTTTCGACCAGTTGTCCAACACTTAACAGGTTGCACTTCATTCTAGGTACATAGAACACATCTCTGATCTTAGCATTCGCTCTATTACTCAGTTGAAAAACTATATTGCTAGTACCTTCTGCTTGCAACGAACTGTTATCAGCAAGTTTTACCTTGCTCTTCTTTGACTCGTCAAAATCTGCTAACCACTTCTTTCGACCAGTCATGTGATTTAAGCAGCCTGAGTCGAGGAACCAGGTCTTGGATTCAACATGGTTATCTGCCACTACAGCCATAACCACCATACCACCTTCAGAATCATCTGAATCTTGGCGTGCAAGGTTCGCTCCTTCGTCCTTGCCTTTTTTTGATCCATTGTCTTTCCTGTACCAATAATGTTTGGCCAAATGACCCCATTTTCACAGTTATAACACTACATATATTTCTTATCTTCTTTGTCCTTTCGATAGTTTCCTCCTCCTCTTTTCAAAGATTCAAAAGCTCTATCTTCGACCTGATTCTTGTGAGGGTTCAACCAAGACTTCTTTCCTTAAGTCTTGTCGACTTTGCCTTTGAATTTGTTGGAACCATAATTCCTTTTCCATGACTGAGCCTGCATTACTTGTATCGAATCCTGAACTCTCTTTCTTTCAACAATCCTCATCTCATGCGCCTCCAACTAACCAACCAAATCTTCATATTTTAGGGTTTCAAGATTGTTGGATCCTTGAAAAACTACGATAACGTGATCAAAGTGAGAGGTCAACGTTTTCATTACCTTCTCAACTATCATCTTATCGGTTATGGTTTCGCCACAACCCTTCATGAGATGGACGAGTTTTTGAATCTTCGACACATATTCTGCAACTTTTTTGTCTTCTCCCTTCGACAACAACTCATATTATTGACACATGGTTTGCAACTTGACAACCTTGACTTTCTCACCTCCTTCATAATACTTCACCAGAATATCCTATGCCTCCTTCGCCGTTTCAGCATGAGAGATTCTGTCGAAGTTAGCAGCATCGACCGCCGTCTGAATGCAATAAGCAGCCTTGCAATATTTCTTCTTGACTTCGTTGTGGGCTTTTTTCTGTTCTTCGGTTGCATTTTCAGCCAACACAGGAACGCCGCCGGTAACCACTTATAGGGTATCATGGAAGCCAAATAAGGATTGCATCTGTTTTTTCCATCCGATCCAATTCTTGTCGTCAAGCATTAGAAGGGAATTCAGAATGCTCTTATCACCAGTCATTTTCGCAGCGGTTGATTCACTTGCCCTGAAAACACGATCTTTGATGTGAAGTTCTTGAAAACTCGATCAAGAATAATAACCGGAAGCTCTGGATACTAATTTGTTAGTGCGTGAGGCACTTTTAGTGAGGAAAGAAAGAGAGAGAATAAGGAAATAAGAATTTGTATTATTGAATTGTGTAAATAATAATACAAACTAGAACTATTTATATACAACCCTAATTGGGCTTGAGCTAACACAACTTGGATTATATTTAAATTTTAAATCTAATCAAATCTAATCTAATATTTCAACATCTCTTTTCCTTTACAACTATCACAATAATAATTATTTTCGTCAATATGCATTTTTCTGAAATAATTTTTGCATGAAATATAGCACTAGCCATTGTCCAAGTCAATCTCAATGATCTTTGCGAGAATTGAAACAAAGCACTTCTGAAATATTGAATTATATTTGAAAAATTAACATAAAAATAATAAATAATACAAAAATATTTAACAAAAAAACATACAGATTTTGCCTATAATATATCTGATATTGTCATTCGTTAAGTTTGCATCAATTCTTCAATTAATGTCAGATTAGTATGACCACTCATTTGTGTCACTGACTGAGTGAGCAAAATTTTTGTGTCATCCAATCTATGATAAAAACATAAATGAATTAGTTGGTTTAAAATTTTATTAAAATAGTGATATGTACTTTAACTTATATTCATTGACTTCCTTGATGTCAGCATTTAAGAATATCTTAGTACCAAAATATGCATTTGAAATTTCCATTATTCTTGTTAACAAACATTTAACATAGTTGGGTGAAATAATAAAAACTAAATAATAATAATGCACAAAAAAATTACCATTCAATTTCTGTAACTTGGCAGGATTCATGATAAACATGATAGGACTCGATTCACCATGATTTTAAAGATATTGATGCATTTGTTTAGCATAAGTTTCCCATAAAGTGAAATGTATTCTATTGTTTCTGTGGTTATACGTGATTAATAAAGAGAAAATAATGCATTTTAAATAAAATTATGTAATTAAATATTATGATAAATCATTATTAAATCTTACTCTAAATCTTCGAGAACAATGTCAATGAGTTTGTATATTTTTTTTCATTCTTTTGAGTTTCTTTAATGTTATCCTTTTCTACAACATGTCCAATCACGTCTGTTAAAATTATAAAAATCAATTAAATTATAAATAAACAAATAAATTATAAATAAACTTGAAAGTAAAATTAGAACAATATAATATATATATCAAGTAATTTATCATCAGTTGTAGCTGCAAGGATATCCGAAAAAGCAACAAAATCAAAATGATTTGGTGGAATTTCATTAGCAACTATTTTATTGCACTTTGTAGCTCCCATGAAGTTCAATTTGAACTTGTGTGTTGTTGGTTTGAATTTGTTATCATTTTTCGCTACTAACACGTTTTCAATTAAATAAGTAAAACTTTCTTTTAAGGATTCTTGAAACTGTGCGAGAAGCCTTTTTTTACATTGGCCTGAATCTTTCCATACTACAATGAAAAACAAAGATGAAATTACTAAAAACAAAATCAATAAAAATCAACTAACATTATTTTGAAATAAATTCAAATTTAAAGTATTTATACCTTTTCGTCAAGTAAAATCATCTCCAAACTATTTGTGTCGGATGAATTTTTGAATTCTGGTTGAGTCCATAATCGAATGATCTGAACCTTCAAATTCCAATTGATCTTGCCTACGTGAATGTTAGCAATGCAAGTAATTATAGGATGTGCCATTGAACACCCAATTGATATTAGATAACGAAAAATAAACTGCAATATTGAGATGAAAATGGAGGAATCGTATAATAAAAAAATGATTTTTTAGCTTTAATAGTATTCTGAAAAGCAATGAGGAGCATGGGTATGTAAAAGAACGTGGTTATGTGGCTATATAAAAGAACGTGGTTATGTGGTTTTGGAAAGTTGCTTTTGTGGTTTTAGAACATTGAAAAAGAGTTTTTTATTCGAGAAATTAATTCATTTAGTTAATAGAAATTTGGAATGCGTCAATCGTGAAAATAGGAAGGTGGGTATTTTTAAGGTAATTGAATTATTATTTAATTAAATTAATTTAATAAAAATTATTTTAAAAAATAAAAGTTTTTTAAAAATATGTACCAATGTGAAGCGTGAAAATTGGAAGGTGGGTGTGTAATGATTGTGGCATTAAAAATTTGTTTTGAAACTAATGCAGTTCAGTAGAATAATATAAATGTGTTAAATTGATAATGAAGTACTGGGATTAATGGGGTTATAGAAAGCATTTGAGTAGAAAAATATAAAAGTTAATATTATTATTCAATTTATTTATTATTAATTATAATAATTTAATTATTAATTAAATAATTATACTGAGATTAGTGAAATTTAATTATAAAGGTTGGTAAACATGGAAAAAACTTTTAAAAATATGTAGCAAATTTTTGTGGAATTTAATTATAAAGGTGGGTAAATGTGACAAAAACTTTTAAAAATATGGAGCAAATATTTAGCAAATTTTTGGGGAATTTAATTAAAAAGGTGGGTAAACGTGGCAAAAAACTTTTAAAAATATTGAGCAAATTTTTAGCTAATTTTTGTAGAATTTAATTATAAAGGTCGGTAAACGTGGCAAAAACTTTTATAAATATGTAGCAAATTTTTAACAAATTTTTGTGGAATTTAATTATAAAGGATTTTTGTGGAATTTAATTATAAATTTTTTCAAAAATACGTAGCAAATTTAATTATTAGCTAGTGGAATGAAGTTATTATGAAGATAAATAAATAAAATAATTATTAATTAATTATATTGGTGGAAGTTTTGGCGGGAAGATTTGATGGAAAAGTTATAGGATTATAATTTAGTATGATATGATGTCAATTTTGAGATTTATCTTTAAAATATTATATTAAAAAAATATATTATGATAATTATTTTTATCTAATTAACACGTGAAAAAATTAAAAATTAATTATTAAATTTGTCGTTAATGACTTAAACATTTTTTAAAACTAATGGAATGAAATGAACTCGAAATTATCATAGAAAGATATTAAATTAAAATACTATTTCTATATTTAATTACTTTAAAATTAATTTAAACTTTTAAAGAATGCTTTTTTTTTGTCAAGTAGAAATAATATTATATTTAACAAAACTGAAAACTGAAAAGTATTTTAATTTTTCTATTAAAAAAATTGGGTATTAGTACTTGTTCTGGACTGGGCCAACGGCCATGCGCGGCCCAATCCGTGACTGCTACAGTAACGGCCCAAACGCTTGGATCCAGTCCATTAAGATGACAAAAGTACCCGTTTGCCACTACAACCGGGCACTGACTGCTCAGCCCTGCCCGGAATTATTGTCCGCCACACACGAACTACAGCTCCCCGACAGCTGACGGACAGATGCCCGTAACTACCCTCATGCCCGTCATAACGGCTAGTTTGGGCAGTTACCTATTCTTCAGGAAAACGGTTATTTCGCCTTGAAAATAGGACCGTTGGCCCCGCGCTGGGGAACATTATATAAACCATCTCATTTGAGAGGGCGAGGTATCACATTTTTCACCCTAAGCATACACTTTGTACTTGCCCCTTTTTTCTCTGACCCTTTCTTACTTGAGCGTCGGAGTACCTTGCAGGTACACCACCTTTCCTCCTCATCACCCGTCCGATCACCTTGCCCATCTGACGACCAGTGTGCGTGGATCTGATCAAATACTCGAGATCAGTGGCGCCGTCTGTGGGAATTCCTTGTTCTCCCCTTCTTTCTTTCTTACTCGGAAACTAAAGATCAAAACATACTTTCGTTAATCCACCCACACATGGCCGCTCAGAACTCCGCACAAGGTGCTGATGTTACAGTTCTCGTTCCCGTCAACAAGATGGACGTTGATGGTAGATCTCCATTACTTTCCGATCCCCGTTTCCTTCGAGACGGGGCTACTGCGTCTCCAACTCCTCCCCCCCGGGCAAGGAGACAGACAGCTACCATCCGGTGAACGACCAAACCCTGGCCCTCCCAGCGCCGACCTGACCGTTGCAGCTCCTTTGGACGCTGTCAACCGCACAAACCTCCTTATCTTGCAGTAAGGAGAAAGGATAGGAGCTCTCGAAGAGGCAGCTCTACCAAGATCCTCCCCTCCTAAGAGGAAACACCAGAGATCAAGAAGCCCGCCACCTAGGCGCCGGGAAGACCGTATGATGAGGCGTGAGCCTGAACCACTACGCGTTCGCAAGCGCGACCAGATCTCCCCGCGGGATCAGTCACCACCAAGACACAAGAGAACGAGGCAAGAAGGGCATTCTCCGCCGGCCAGACCTCGCGACCGGCCACGATCACCCTCACCTCGCGGAGACCGCCGCCGCGAGCGCAGACAATGGTCACCGTCGACTTCAAGTTCGGACAGCGACGACGAGCCTCGCGGCCCGTTGTCCCACAGGATCCTGGCCACTCGTCTCCCCAAAGGACTAGAGAAACCTCCGTCTCTAGGGACTTATGATGGAACCACGGACCCAGACGAGCACATAGAAAACATAGATGCTCTTCTGGACTACAGAGGGGTAAGGGGAGCCATCAAATGCCGACTGTTCCCCACCACACTCCAGAAGGGAGCAATGACCTGGTACAAACAGCTGTCAGAAGAATCCATCACGTCCTGGAGACAGCTCGGGAGGATTTTCTCCCGACACTTTACCGCATCACGACGCCATCCAAAGACTGAGGCGTCCCTTGGAGCTGTTGTACAGGGGAGAGATGAACCTCTTCGGGACTACATTGAGCGGTTCAACAAGGAAGCCGTCCAAGTGCCAACGACCGACGAGATGAAGAAGTTCCTGCTCGAGCAGGGATTACGTCCTGGCTCAGACTTCGCGAAAGCCATCGGCCTAGATCCACCGAGGAAGCTCAACGCTCTCCTCCACCAAGCCCAGTCGCATATACAGTACGAGGAGAAGGTCGTTGCCCACTCTGTCCGGGCATCCCGTTACCAGGAAGGTGCCCGGACATCCAGAGCTGAAGAGCCCTCGACATCCCGTCGAGGAGATAAAAGACGCGACGATCGGCCTCGCGATGCGCGCGAACAGAAGGGACCTTCTGGACGGTTCCATGACTATACCCCCCTCACTACCTCGAGGGAGAAAATCTTGTTCGAATGTGCCAACTCAGAGTTCAAGCAAGCGGGGGTCCGCTTCCCCAAACAGATGCCGGCCAGACCAGGTGTGGACAAATCCAAGTATTGCCGCTTCCACAAGAGCCACGACCATACGACGGAAGAATGTATCCACCTCCGAGATGCCATAGAAATCCTCATTCGAGACGGCCACCTGAAGTAGTTCGCGAAGAAGAAAGAAGCTCCCCGGCAAGAAACCCAGGAGAGCAAGAAGGCTTCAGAGGAGACTCCGCCCTCCGATGACACCAACGTACAGGTCGCTATGTCCGTGACTCGGCCAGAAGACTTCTGCATCCCTGATAGTCTGCCCGCTTCCACGTTCCTCGGCGCTCACAGCCCGTGGGAAACCTTCCTATCGGCCATGGTCATCTCCGGTGGGGGATTCAACAAAATCACGGTTGGTTCGGTCAAGAGGAAGTTCGATCAACTGATCAGCAAAAGTTCCAACGAAGTCACCACGCTGGATACCACTCGCAAAGGATCCTCTCGCATCTCCTTCTACAAAGAGGAGCTCCTCGGCGGGTCACCAAACTCAAGCATCCCGCTTCTCATCCGGGCAAGGATGGCGAACTTCAACGTTCGTAGGATACTCGTGGACCAGGGAAGTTCAGTTGATATAATGTATAACCACCTGTTCGAGACACTGCAGTTGGACGACTCTCACCTCACTCCATACGTTGGATCCGACCTGCAGGAATTCAACGGAGCGGTAACAAGGCCCCGAGGTTACGTAGAGCTCATTGTGACCTTCGGTTCAGGAAAGACAACCCGAGCAATCAAATCACAATTTCTGCTAATTGACTGCCCGTCACTATATCAGTGCATTTTTGGAAGGCCAACCCTATCAGAGTTGGTTGCAGTGACTTCCACCGTGCATCTCAAGATGAAGTACTACACTTCTGAAGGGATGGTCGCCACCCTCCACGGCGACATCGAAGCTGCCCGTCGATGCTTTGAAGCAGCATCAAAAGGACTGGGCACCATCTCAGCGAAGCCGAGGACATCTAGTCGCCCTCCTCTGCCCAGCAGCTCCGAGTAGCCAAAGCCACTCCCCCAGGTCGAATCCATCGATTTGGACAACCGTTTCAGCGAGGAGGATCACGCCAAAGACTTGACGACTTCGGGTAGCCAGTCCCACAACAGTGGCCATCTCCTGCGCCCCATACCAGATGGCAACTTCGAGATCGTCCCGTTCGGAGAAGACCCCCAACGGGGAGTGAAGATCAGAGCAGACCTCCTCGACCTGGCCAAGAGACAGCTAAAAGCGTGCCTCAGGGAGAACGCAGACTTGTTCGCATGGAGTGCTACTGAAATGCCAGGATTGGACCCCTCCGTCGCTTGCCACCAGCTTACAATTGATCCGGCCGTCAAGGCCGTTGCCCAACGCAGAAGGAAATAGTCCCTGGAGAAGATGGAAGCCGCGGAGAAAGCTGTTAAAGACCTTCTAGAAGCTAGGTTTATTTCTGAGGCCAAATACACTACATGGCTCTCAAATGTTGTACTTGTAAGAAAAAAATAATGGCAAATGGAGAATGTGCGTTGATTATACCGATGTTAACAAGGCCTGTCCGAATGACGCCTACCCCCTCCCCAACATAGATAAACTCGTAGATAACTCCGCAGGTTTTAAACTTTTATCGTTCCTCGACGCCTACTCGGGCTATAACCAAATCCCAATG
The DNA here is from genome assembly GCA_022829125.1 of Lathyrus tuberosus. Lineage (NCBI taxonomy): Eukaryota > Viridiplantae > Streptophyta > Magnoliopsida > Fabales > Fabaceae > Lathyrus > Lathyrus tuberosus. The sequence continues at coordinate 3,290,590 of JALAZF010000446.1, forward strand.
GCCGCGAGCGATAAAACTTACACGGCCTTCATGACCGAATCGGGCAACTATTACTACAACGTAATGCCCTTCGGACTGAAGAACGCCGGCGCTACGTACCAACGAATGATGAACAAAGTCTTCCAAGGACAAATAGGCGACATGCTCGAGGTATACATGGACGACATGATCGTCAAGTCCCACGAGGAGCTGGACCATGTCGCCCACCTTCGCCAAATCTTCGAGCAAGCGAGAAAATATTAAATGCGTTTTAACCCAGAGAATTGCACGTTCGGTGTACGGGCAGGTAAATTCCTTGGTTTCTACTTAACGGAACGAGGAATAGAGGCTAACCCCGACAAATGTCGGGCATTCTCTGAGTTCCCAACGCCCACGTCTAAGAAGAACATCCAGTCCCTCAACGGGGTACTCACCTCGTTGTCCCGCTTCATCGCTAAATCCGCCCAACACGCCCTTCCTTTCTTCAAGCTCTTGAGAAAAGAAGCCGTGTTTGAATGGACCGAGGAATGCGAGGCGTCCCTCCTTCACTTAAAACAAGCTCTGTCGAAACCGCCCGTGTTATCTCGGCCAGATACCGGGGAAGTTTTGTTCTTATACCTCGTCGTCAACGCCGAGGCCGTGAGCGCCGTTCTCATCCGCGAGAATCACGTCGGGCAAAAACCCGTATACTTCACGAGCAAAGCGTTGCAGGACGCGGAGTTGCGATATCAGCAGATAGAAAAGGTAGCGTTAGCCCTCGTCAACGCTGCCAGACGACTGAGACACTACTTCTTGGCCCATACGACCATGGTAAGGACGGATCAACCCATCAAGCAATTGCTGGGCCGGCCAGACATGGCCGGTCGAATGCTCAAGTGGTCATTGGAGCTGTCAGAATTTGACGTCCGGTATGAAAGCAGAAAAACTCTCAAAGCACAGGCCCTGGCCGATTTCGTGGCGGAAGTAACCTTCTCAGACTCCTCGCCCCACATAGCAAACAAATGGACCATCTACGTGGACGGAGCATCCAACTCGAGTAGCAGCGGGGCAGGAGTAATTCTTGAAAACGACGAAGGGACCATAGTAGAGGCGTCTCTCACTCTGTCCTTCCCCACATCGAACAACCAGGCGGAGTATGAGGCCTTCCTCGCTGGGTTGCGCCTAGCCGAAGACCTAGGGGCAGAAGAAATCATCATCTGCACGGACTCTCAGCTCGTAGCCCACCAGATCTCCGGGGAGTATCAGGCCAAAAACGACAGTCTATCTGAATACCTCTCCCTAGTCAAGGAAAAGATGTCGAGGTTCAGGACGGTAGCAGTAAGACATGTTCCCCGCGAACACAACGTGCGAGTAGACGTCCTGTCCAAACTAGCGAGCACCAAGAGGAAAGGCGGAAACAGGTCAGTCATTCAAGAGATACTTCCCAGGTCCAGCATCGACAAGGTGTCCTCAACCCTACACGTGCACGCGATCAGAGACAGCGACTACTAGATGACGCCCGTGTACAACTACCTCACCAGGGACGAACTTTCGGATGACCCCAAGAAAGCCAGCACCATCAGACGAAGAGCTTGCTCGTACGTCATCCTCGAGAATAAACTTTACCGAAGGGGCTTCTCCATCCCACTGCTAAAGTGCATAGAGGAGGAGATTGTCCCCCACGTATTACGAGAAATCCACGAAGGTATTAACGCCCAGCACCTGGGAGGAAGGTCCCTTGCCCGCAAGGCACTCCGGGCAGGATATTACTGGCCAACTATGCAGCAAAACGCCAAAGAGCATGTGAAAAAATGCGACAAATGCCAACGGCACGGGGATATGCACCTAGCTCCACCTAACGAGCTGAAAAGCTTGACATCCCCGTGGCCATTCGCCTGGTGGGGCCTAGACATCCTATGACCCTTCGTGACAGGATCTAGCCAAAACAAATACCTGATAGTGGGCGTAGATTATTTCACAAAATGGATAGAAGCAGAAGCCTTAGCGAAGATAACAGCACTTAACATTCTACGCTTCTACAAGCGGAATATCCTTGCTCGTTTTGGGATTCCCCAAGCAATCGTCACGGACAATGGAACACAATTCACGGACAAGAAGTTCCAAGACTTCGTCGCCCATCTCGGAACAAAGCAACACTTCGCTTCGGTCGAGCACCCCCAGACCAACGGGCAGGCGGAAGCGGCCAACCGTGTCATCCTTCGTGGCCTCAAACGAAGACTGGACGAAACGAAGAAGGCCTGGGTGGAGGAGCTCCACAGCGTCTTATGGGCATATCGTACTACTCCCCAGTCTACCACCGGGGAGACGCCTTTCCGCTTAGCATATGGCATGGAGGCTGTTTTACCCATCGAGATCCACGTACCGTCCAGAAGGACCGAGTCACCTCTAGACGAGAAGATGAACAACGAAGCGATGAGAGAAGAGCTCGACCTCGTCGAGGAAATCCGGACATGAGCAACCCTCCGCGAAGCGTCTCTTAAGCAAAAAATAGCAATCAGGCACAACGCCAAAGTCTTACGACGAGAATTCAACGTGGGCAGCCTTGTCCTACGAAGAAACCACAAGGACTCTCGCGAAGGCAAACTAGCGGCCAACTGGGAAGGGCCATACAGAGTCCGTGCCAAAATGGGAAATGGTGCATACTTCCTCGAAAACCTCAACGGGGATACAATCCCTCGACCATGGAACGCTGAAAAACTTAAGCAATACTACAGCTAAAGTCACAATAGGCTTCCTCGCGTCAAAGGACCACCCAACAGTCATCATGCTCCTCCAGGTACAAACGATGCATACGTACAAAGTGGAATTCCGCTCAAATAAATGAGCCGGAACTCTGCTCGTCGGCGATCCTCAATCGAGCATTGCCTTCGCCCAAGTACCATGATTGGCAGAACCCCAGCTCGCGATGGGACGTTCACGCCGCGAACTCAGGCCTCAATCGCGATCTGAGATCCGCAACCTCGCCAGGACCTTCCCCGGCTATTCGACCAGTTCTCTGCACTGGAGAATTCTCACACAACGAGCAAGCTTCAAAAGATAGCTCTGCTAACGGACATACCCTCCGACGGGCAGTCATACATGCACAACTAATGTAAAGTACAACAACATAAACAAAAATCATATAAGTAACAAAACCGGCCAACATAAACCGGGCATAAAGTAAAAAAGGCCACCAGGGCCAAAGATTGTACGAATTACATAAAAAGAGGGGCCACGCCCCCCAAACCAAATAAAATTACAACAAACTACACGGCACGCAGGCCGACAAAACATCATCATCGGCAAACATCATTCCTCGGTGTCTTCGACTCGTTCATCATCGGGCGGAGAGGTCTGGGTTCTAGCTTGGCCGACAAGGATAGACTCTGGCATCACTATTTGCCTGTCTTTAACATACGCCAAGAAATTGGTACCTTCGATCACCAAATCAACACCAGGATTCACCACCTGAAGCTGAGACACTGCGTTTTGGAAGGACTCCTCGCCGAGCACCGCGTTGTCATCCTCGGCCACCACTAGTCGGGCAACTAACTCTGACCTTGTCTTTAGCACCTTCACGTCCTCAGGCTCCTCCTCGCCCGGAGCATTGGCCGCCTGCAGTTGCGCGACCAAGTCCTCAGCAGCCTTTTTCTCAGCCTCGAGTGTAACCATCTTCCCCTTTAGCTGGGCAACCTCCTCGCTCTCCTTCTCCCTCGCCTCCTTAGCAGCCCTAGCTTCCTCCCTGGCCTTCCTCAAGCTCTCCTCGAGAGCGGTCACCTTCCCGCGGGCAATAGTCAACTCACCCTCAGTGGTCGTGTCCCCTTCGGCATAGGTGGCCGCCATCTCCAGCAGCCTGACCACCGCAGAGGCATCCTGGGCCACCAACACCCTCTTGCTCGGACGGTCCAGGCTTTGCAAATGAAGAGAATCAGCGTGGGGAATCACCAAAGAGGTCCCTTCAAAAACCCTCTTGTCCAGTACACAAGGAGGCAGCTCGAATTTCGCTTTCTCTGACGCTTTGCCCAGATCCACTGCCTCGTTCCTTGGACGCTTAGACCTGGTCGCCAGGGGCATTGGAGACCGTTGTGCATTGGCCGGTGAAACATTCCCCTGAGGAGGCTGGGAAGGACCAATCGTACGGGCAGGGGAAGGACGAACCTTAGGAGTAGCAGCTGCAGCAGCTTGTTTCCGCGCGGCCACGTTCCCCACCATCCTTTCGTGGGCTGAAGGCATAGCGGCTGCAAAAGACAAAAACAGGTGTCAGGTGATAAAAAATAACGAGCAATGCAAAGCAATATATTAAGATTAAATACCGAGCAGATCCATAGCATCCCTATAAGTGTTGCACCCCAGCAGTGCCCTAACGTTAATAAAATGAGGCTCCACTCGAGGACTACCGTCGTCCTCAAGGATCACCACATTCTTCTTTGTAACACACTCGGCCATCCGGAACGAGTTCACGTACTTCAGCAGTTTCTCATATGAGGCAGCATCCCCCTCATCCAAATCGGTCGGCTCAAAAACATAGTCCTTTGGGGGCTTAGTAAAATGCGCCCCGGTCCACTGGAAGGGATATTTCAGCAATTGCCGCCCAATGTATTTACCCTCCTCGTTAATCCTGTCCTCCCCGTTCTCATCCACTTCAAGCTCCCAGCAGAACATGCTATCCTGGGCAGCCTCTGATACGGGCTCCACGACGAAGTACCTCGTCTTAAATGTACGGATAGATTCAGAGAAAGGTTTGAACAGCTTACGCTGCTGCTTCAAAGAGACCCAACCATAGCTCTTTCCAGAAGTCTGCCGTTGAAGATGAAATACGGTGAAGAAGAATGGAAGAGTCGCCCCTACCTGCAAGTGCTCGCACACCAGCTCGAACGCCCGCATGAACGCTAACGAGTTGGGGTGGAGCTGCGTAGGGGCCAGGTGAAGATGTAGAAAGACGGACTGCTGGAAATCCGTAAATGGAAGCCTCAAGCCAAAATCCTTGAAGACATATTCATACATCGTGAAACGTTCCCCGTAATTGGTGCAGACGCGCTCATTAGCAGTGGGAAAGTGGACTCTCCAATCCCCGTCGTCTCCCACCGTCCGGAAGCAGTCTCCAACATAGCTCGCAAACTCGGACACATGCTCGGAGGGTTCAGCTACCTCCCATTCCTCTGCTTCATTTTCTGCTACATCCTCCTCGGGTGCATCCTCCTCGGGTACCTCCTCCTCGAGCACCTCGTCCTGATCATCGTCCCGCAGTTCGTCCTCTTGCTCGTAGTCCGTATCCTGCTCAGTGGACCCACTCGAAGACTGAGTGCTATTACTCCCCGAGGAACCAGACTCCTCCTCGGACGAATCTAATACAATTTCTCCACGGGGCCCTGTCGCCATCACCTGAAAAGCAGAGAAAGACAGTGAATTCGACAGCTAATCAAATCCACCCTTCCACTGCTGAACAAGTGAAAGGGCGCGCTAAGGGCTGAGGACGACGTCCCCGGCCTAAGCCCTGACAACACTGCGAAAAGTCTCCCCGCGAGATAGTGCCCGGAACTCTCCTCCTACATGAGGAATTTCTCCAAAGCAAGATCACGAGTTTTTCATTCAGCTCACAACTCCATAAAACGCAACGCTCGCACGGTCACGTGCACGTCACCATCGCGACGGCGTCACGGACAGACCCTCCACACACAGCGTAACGACAGGCTAACGACGATGGAGACGGCGGAACCATCATCCACCACCGGCGACTACCACATATACAACCCTGAGTCTCCTAAAATCTAACCTAACCACATGCACCGTCTCAGTAAACATCGACAAAAAGCAAAACAAGGAAAAGAGACGACTTACTCGTAAATATGAGGCTGAAAGGACTTGCTCGGAGCTTCAAACAATGAAGGTTGCAACGGACAGCGTTCACGGGCAAGGAATTTGCTGAAGATTGAAGGAAAAGGTTCTGAATGAATGTTTTTCCCCCTATTTATACAGGAGGTCACGTGCAACCACACGCGCACATAGGTCATAATGACTACCCGCTAGCCATCATTGCCTAAGCGGCAGCGGCACAAGTTCCAACACACACGTGGCAACCCCCGTACCGTTTCGTATTCCACTAAACTGTTGGTACCCACCGGTAACGGGCAACGTATAACGACCACGACCAACAGCCACAACGGACAGTAGAAACCACGGGCTCCCACAGCCGTTGAGCAAAATGCTCCACTTCCCTGAGACTGTACGCTATCCTTAAGTCATCACTTCCATGCTCGGAAGCAACGACTTGGGGGGCTACTGTTCTGGACTGGGCCAACGGCCATGCGCGGCCCAATCCGTGACTGCTACAGTAACGGCCCAAACGCTTGGATCCAGTTCATTAAGATGACAAAAGTACCCTTTTGCCACTACAACCGGGCACTGACTGCTCAGCCCTGCCCGAAATTATTATCCGCCACACACGAACTACAGCTCCCCGATAGCTGACGGACAGATGCCCGCAACTACCCTCCTGCCCGTCATAACGGCTAGTTTGGGCAGTTACCTATTCTTCAGGAAAACGGTTATTTCGCCTTGAAAATAGGACCGTTGGCCACGCGTTGGGGAACATTATATAAACCTTCTCATTTGAGAGGGCGAGGTATCACATTTTTCACCCTAAGCATACACTTTGTACTTGCCCCTTTTTTCTCTGACCCTTTCTTATTTGAGCGTCGGAGTACCTTGCAGGTACACCACCTTTCCTCCTCATCACCCGTCCGAGCACCTTGCCCATCTGACGACCAGCGTGCGTGGATCTGATCAAATACTCGAGATCAGTACTTATAAATTAAAATTATAAAAAACTCAAATACACGAATGTAAAATACCGAATTTGAATTAAGTTCAATCGTGGAATCATAATTAATCGGTGAACGGCAAAGTATAACTTTGATACGACGGACCAAGCTTCTGATACGATATATAGAGAGCTAATATACAAACATAACACTCTAACGTCTAAATCAGTGATAGAATGAAAAATGGCATGAGAGTGAAAATGAATTTGAATACCCAAGAATCACACACTTTCTCTCTTATATAAAGGGAGTGATTAAAACCATGTGCGAGGAATGTAATGTCTTGTGCGGATAACTGTTTGATTGATTTGGACAGTTGTTAATGATTTAGCGGACGGAATTGTCTACTTCGCAGGATAGAGGAATACATGCTCCTCTCAATCGCTTCCTTTGCTGGGCCTTTCATCTTGGGCCTTGTGAGCGGCCCAGAACAATTGTCCCACAAACCTTTAGCACTGCTCTGCTTTGCAAGACCAGGGTTTGTCGTATACACTTTAGCCTGACTGCTTGGCTTGAAGAGGCGAAAAGGACTTGATGGGACGTCACTATCATCGGGAACAAAGGCAGTAAGAGTCTTTCTCGTAATAGGTAAGGTTTCACAGGAAACAACTGACGTGTGTTCCTACGCTAGTTGGAAATGATGCATCCTCATCCTTAGGGTACTTTAGTACTTTGAAAAATCTTCGATGAAATCCCAACTGCTATTTTCCACCTTTTCAAAGCCAGCAGTAGTTCAATTTCTTCAATAAAGGACCAGGGCTTGATATCTCTAAAACAATGCACCAAGATATTTGATGTTTATTCAGACTGTGTGAAACATTTCAAGGATCTTTTTTTTGTATGGTTACCCCTCTACGTGAAAAGGCTCATTCCACAACATGCTCAATAAAACCTAGGTTACCTTGCCAATGCTCATACATATTCTCCATGTTATGACGACAAAGCAACTTCTTGGAGGAATCAGGGTCTCACTTGTAAAAGATAGACTATTTGACCCAAGAAAATATCTTCCTGAAAAGGCAAGTGGCGTCTTTCTACGAGGCTCTAGTTTATTTCAAGGTGTTACTCCTCCTAACGAAGGGTCGAAGAAATTGTTGAAGTGGCTCATAGAGACATGTTTGTTGGTGGAAGTCGACTCGAAAAAGGCCTAGAAAGACAATTTTGGTGAACAAATATGGGGGTTTTTCCTTTTTCTAATACTCTTTGACAATTTCCTATGTAACCTATTTGTTCTTTCCCTACAGATAAGATGCAATGTGAGAAAACAATGCAAAAAATGAGGAGGACTTCCCAAGTTACCACTCATATAACCCGTGTTACCAATATTTTGACCACTATAAGGGTGTCAGCAATGAGAGCCTCTACTATATTTGGATTAGACAGGTCACTCCTACTCCATCAAAGTTGGAAGTATGGGATTCATATGACCATGTCACGATGGAAAATTTGTGGGGCTCACACGACCTAACGATGTAGGAGACTTGTAACTTAGTCTTGATCTTGAAGAGATTTGGGTGGAAAGGATGCTCGCTAAGCATCCTCGGTTCCTCGAGAGGGATGTAAGGATGATGAGATCCACTAAGAACTATGCATCGTCCTGATGGGTTTGCCTCTTGCATTGTCGGCACACCCTGGTCATCGAAGAATATTATTCTTATTTTTCAAACACATCTGAAGATGCTCGCCAATAGGGGTTATCAGGCTTGGCTTACTACACCCTCCAAGTATCAACCATCATAGCCTTTGGAGATTATTAGAAAGGAGAAGTCTTCTTTCCCTACCGTTTTTAGGGGGAGAAAAAAGTGTTCAAAGAGCGTGTTGACTCCATTGTTATCAAACGAGACTGGTATTGGGAAGAACTCCAATGACCATCTACCTCACTTTCGAGTATACTCATTGTTGTGGATTCTTTTAAGTACCCTGACACGCTGGTTGAGAAGGTGAATCTACTTGTACAGAAAGTGACAAAGAAGAATGAATTTTTATCTTCTGCTCATGCATCACTATCTAGAATGGAGACAAACCTTGATAAGGCGAATCGATCATTGGATCCTACTCGAAAAAGGACTGAAGAGCTCGAGGAATCTTTGAAGAAGTCTCAAGAAGGTTGAAGACTCCTTTCATGAGATGCATCTTGATAACTTAGCCTTGTCCAAGGAGTACACAAAGTGTTTAGTAGAAAGTTATTCTATCGCACGAGACTCTTTTGAAAATGCTCTACAGTAGGTGAAATATTTTATCCCACAGGGCTTATCTTTTGAGAGAAAGATCATCTTAACCAGAAAATGGAAGATGGGAAGCTGATTTCCCTGATTGATTAATTGACTTCTTTTTATGTATGTACCTGATGTATTTGTACCTTAAATGAATGGGAAAGTTTTATGATTCCTGATTTGCATACTTCTGTTTTGGTTACTTACCACTTTTTTTTACATGTTTATACGACATTGCTTTATGTCCCAAGTTCGCTTCTCTAGAAGATAGCTTGAATTCCAATATTGTGCTCAAAGTTTTATTGGCTATCTCTAGGGATCGTACTCAGAAATGGGTCAATTCGATACCACTTCCCTACCCCCAAGTGAGAACCTGGTTTGAGGTCGAGGTAATGTGGATTCACCGCTGCCTTTGGAGTAATTAGTTACTAAGAGGGGGTCAACCCATATTATCCACTTTGTGGTCCATTGTCTTTGTTTGTGCATTAGCACTATGTAGATTTGATTGCTTTAGTCATATGTCACTGGTGTTTGTGACAACACCCTTGATTCTTTTGTGATATGGCTTTCATTATTTTGGTCGTGCGTCAGTGGCGTTTATGACAACATCCCTGATTTATCACTACCTTTATAATCATAAGGAAAATATAGTTTATTGAAATTTTGTTTATTCTCTGATGGAATATCATTGTACATCATAACAATATTTTTGCTTTACATATGCATTAAATTAAAATTAACCAAGCAGTATGATCTTCTGTTATTGGTCGCTTGGGGCATGTTAGTTGGCTTAGACTTTCATCAGGATTCCTTACTTGCAAATGTCTAGCCAGAATAATTCACTTTACATGTTGGTGGCCTGATAACCATGTCCTTTAACTGTCTAACTAGGAAAACTATGTTGATCTCCATGGATTTTCCTTTGCCATTCTTCTAGTATCGCTACAGAGTGTTGTATATGCAATTTCCCCCAAATAAGTCAGATTTCATAATTACCCGCTCGTCATGGACGTTAGGATATTTCATCTTGAGATAGACCATGTAAGACAATTCGTCCAAGGTTAGTCGAAGGGTTTTCCTTATATACAATTATAGATAATTTTGCAGAGGACCACCAAAAATTGTGAGTCAATTGTTATATTATCTCGTCCTTAACTTAGTGTGACCATCAATTTGACGTACCCCTAGAGATAGGTTATTGTGTCAATGAAGGCTTGCAGTTCGGATCCTACGTAAGGCCATAATTTCTCTTTCTCCAGCCTTATCTTCTCAAAGAGGTTCAAGTACATAATATCGCAAGAACTTTTGCCATCAATAAGGAATCAGGAAACATTAAAATTTGCAATGGTGGTCGTTACCACTAAAAGAATGACCCCATTTGGGATACCTCACATCTTTTCACTATTATAGAATCTGAGGATATACCTTTTTAGTTTCTCAATCGAAACGTCTCCTTCATTTTTGTTTACGAATATCAGCTTGATGATTTTTCTCTTCATCATCCTTTGGTAAGGGTTATTTTCTCTAAGAAGACCACGAGTAATGGATACGATGTATTGGGGTTTCACTTTATGGCTTTCTTCTTCACTGCTGCTATCTTTGTCCCTTTTTCTCTAGCGGCAACTTCAATAGTCTTCTTAGAAGATTTTTCTCTGCAAGGGGATCACTTCTTTTTTGGCGACTTTCCTCGCCTCCCACTGTCTCTCTTATTGTCTCGGGTGTACTCAGTAATTCGTCCCTTCTTAATCAATCCTTCTATTTCATCCTTAAGTTGGATGCAATCATTTGTATCATGGTCGTGAATGTTGTGTAACACAAAGATATTTAGACTTTTCCGACCAAGATATTTCTTTGACCAGAAAGGGATTCCTGATCTCAACCTCCTTTAATCAGTATTTTCACATTTCTTCCATATTTTATCACTCGACGTGTTTATGTGAGTATAAGCATTAAGCCTAAGACTTGCTAACAATACAATATACAACAACCCCTAGTGTTTAAGGGTTGTTAGAGGCTTTTAGGGTTTGTTGCAGGGTTTCAAGCTAACTCACGTAAGAAGTGAGAATGATATATTTCGTCCTCTCCCTCTTAGGGTTGAGGTATTTATGGGAGTTCCTAGGCCTGGATTTTAGACCCCTAAAAAATAGTAACCGCCTTTAGAGCGAGGTTATTAATCCTTTATTATTTAGAAACATGTGGTTAACTTCCTTGGCTCCTTCACTGTATCATTGTGGATCATGGATAAATCAATCCTCACAGTCTTACGCTTCAGGCGAGTTCTCCCTGAAGTGGGCGACATATTTGAGGAAAGAGCCTCACATTTAGTAAACATGTGAACGACCTAAAATATGGGCAATCAATAAGGCACTATGGGTGAGGTGTTGCAACATTTTCCTTCCTTGCCGCCCCTTGTAAGCCCCTCGCAAATATAACAATAAAAATTGGATCTATATCTATGATCTTCTTTTTCTCTATGGCGACCACTAACCCTATGTGGTTCCCGGTTAGGTCTGGAGTTCTCAATTCCTCGACTTTTTACTCCTTATTCAGCCATGAGCTTTTCTTCATAATTGACGTATGGTTGTATCCAACTCAACAAATCGCATAGGTTATGGGCTTCATCGAGCCCTAAGTTTTTCTGAAACATGTAATCCGATCTCAAATCCTTCTCGAATATCCAACATTTCATCCTATCATTTGTGCCTCCCACGATAAATACCACTTTAGTGAATTAGTCAATGTAATTGTGTAAGGTTTCTTTCTTTCCTTGGGTGACTCCACTGAGTATGACCATTATTTTGGGTTTCCATTTTTGGGTGATGAAAACTTCAGAGGTCTTTCCACAAATTTTACTCCAATCTAAAAGGGTCTTAATCCATTCATTGTGGATCCGATCAAGGTTAGTGCAAAGAGTTTGCATTTTACTGCCCATTGGGTATGGTAATAGTTTAGTCAATTGCCTGCATGATCCATATGTTCATCTATGTCTACAGTTCTATCATAACTCTATAGCTTTTGAGGCTTCTATAATGATATTCAGATCTTGCTATCAAGGATGCAGGCAAGCAGAGAGTTCCTTTTCTGCTTCGGAATCGGAGCTTCATTGTCGTATATTTCCTTTCTTCGAGGATAACGAACCTCTGGGGGAATGTGGGTATTGCTCCTCTCTTCAGGATCAGGAACAAGAGTTATATGTCTTCGACGACAGATACGAATCGAAGACCTCGGGGTCTCTCCTCGCGGATATGTTTACCTAATAGAGGTCGACTTAGGGACCACAACTTGATTTCCTTAGGAGCTCACCTCTCACACAATATTATTTTTTGAAGTAATGTGTTGCAAGATATCTTTAATTGTACTGCTACACCTGGTTATAAAAGTTGTTCAACAGGTTGATGACTCCATTAACTCCTAGGTTAGCCTGTAATAGTTGAAGGCTAGGGAACATTTCCCATACAAGTACAATGAGTAATAATAGAGGTCAATGTGATGGTTCGCCTTGGTGAAATTGTTGCTTAGATACGAAGAACATAAGAGCTTAGAATGCTCCTTAACCAACTTTCAGTGGAGGAAGATCTTATTGTGTAGGATTAGAAGGAGACACCACTAGGACTGTATCGTCCTTTGCTTGAGGAGAATTATGAGACGAAGCTCTAACAGTTTCAGCAACTACAATAGTGACTTGATGTTGAACGACGTATCGAGTGACTTTGGATGCCATCGTGGTTGATGAATCTGAGGATGAGTCTGTTGGAAGAGGAAGTTGAAACTTCAAGAAAAAATATCAAGAAACGAATATCTGAACCTTCTAAGAAAGGAGATATGAATCTATGATTTAAGGAGATATGAACGTGGAAATTTGCGAGAATCCGATTTCTACTCCCACAAACGACACTACTGTTGCGTTGTAAAACCAGAGTTGTTCGTTGAACGGTGAAGTAGTAGAACCTTTGTATGGTGGAGTAAATTTTCCGTACTAAAGATAAATGATTGACATACAAGATTAACACTTCAACGTTCAAATCACTTAGTGAATGAAAAGTGATATCAGAGTGAGAATAACTTTAAATACTTAAGAATGATGCAATTTCTTTAACATAGTAGAAACGATTAAAATATTATGTGATGAGTGTGATATTTTGTGCGAACAACCGTCTGATTGATCTGATTGATCGCAAGTTAACAAATTTAAAAGTTGTCGCCTAATCTAATAATATGGTCTTAGAAGGATTTTTTTTTTTTTTAAAATAAGGATTATATAAATAGAAAGAAAATTGTTACAAAAGATAGGGGGGACATTAACCAAGACCCTATCAAGAGGAAACAAACCTAAAGAATGGCAAACCTAGCTGATTCTTTACAAAATCTGCTCTCAAGCAAGCAGGAATAGTGTCAAAATAAGAGTATTCACTAAGATTAAGACCGATGTTAGCAAGCGTATCTGCACAGCTATTGCCCTCCCTAAAAATATGCGAGACCACAAAATTCCAGTTAGAGACTATGTTCAAACAGTTAACCCATCTATTTCTAATATGCCAAGGCACAAAAAAAGGGGACCTAAAAGCCTTGACCACGGCCGTAGAGTCAGACTCCAACCAAACGTTATGCCAGTTTTTCTCATGGGCGAACTCAATTACAAACATTGCACCTGAGAGTTCGGCAATGAGGGAATTGGACAAACCCAAACTAACAGCAAAAGCTCCCATAAAATCTCCGCTGCTACTGTCGCTCCCAGGATTTTCATCCAGGTACAAACGCGAGAGTGGCGCGGAAAAACAGAGTCGCCAGCCGTGTAAATTTATCCCAAGAGAGGGAAAGGGAACACTGCATAAACCTGAGGAAGAGGTGTCATACCCCAAATTTTGACCACTTAGATTTCCCATCATTGGGCAAATCATCAGTCTCCCCAAAGATGGGTGAGCATCCACTACAATCAAAATTAGGGTTTCAAGCCCTATCTGAGCTTTAGACAAAGGCTCAATCAAGAAATGACTTGATTTTCAACTTGTCTAATCTCTCAAACATCCTCAAAGGATCAAAAGGACTCCCACTTCAAAGATTAAGCACAAGGTTGCTCCCTTCTAGGTGGATCAAGCCTCAAGATCGCTAGTGTCACCAAATTAGGGTTTTGATCACTCAGGGCCTCCAGATGAAAAATTTCATCTGGGCACAAGCCATTGATCCAAAACATAACCTAATATACTTCATGGAACCTCATGAACCCATGCATCAAGTCAATTTTTCCTCAAGGGGATGCATACATTAAAAATCATGAATTAGGGTTTCTTGACCTAATTCACCCCTAAGTTGACTTTTGGGACAAATCATGAGCCAAGACCTCAAGAGATGATTTGAGGGTCTCTAATATACCATATTGATCCATTTGGAACAATGGATTAATCCAAGAAGTTTGAGCAACAAGTTTCAATTTCATCTGCACCACAATTAGGGTTTTAAGGGAAAAGTCAACTGTAACTTTGACTTTTGACCAAGACATGCTCCCAAACCCTAATACATGATTGAATATACCCTATGACACCCATGTAACATGTCCATCAAGTTTGATTTAGGTCAAGGACATGATTTCCTGAAGAATTGCACAGTTTGGAATTCATCTGATAAAAAGTCAACTGTGCACAAAAGTCAACTTTGACTTTTTGAGATTTTTCACCAAAATGGATTTTTAACCCTAAAATGATGTTAATGTATGATTTGAATCATCATTCATCAAGAAAAATCAAGAAAAGTGAGATAACTTGTAAAAGGGGTAACCATAAAACTTAGAAATTTTTCTAAGTTAAAAATAAAGTGGCAAGGGTACCAACTTTGGAGGACCATAACTCCTAAACCACAAGGCCATTTTTTCTCATCCAAAGATGGATTTGTAGCCCTCATTATCACCTACAAAAACTTCAACAACAAGTCATTCCAATTCATTAAGAATTTTGAGTTATGGAGTGATCAAAGTGGCTGAAAAGTGAAAATGTCACTTTTTCCAACACTTAGTGAAATTTTCACTAAGTCGGATTCTGCCTCACTTTTTGCCAAATGTAGGGGGATTTTTCACTTGGAATCAAAAGAGATCAAAACCAAACTTGTTCAAACAGTTGTTGTATCATGTAAGAGCTTTCCAAAATGGCAAAGAACATTGCCAAATTCAACTTACACCATGAGATATGACATTGGCAAGTTACCTTGCTGAAATCTGTCAAGGCAAGGCAGAATTTGCAACTTTGGTCGATTTGCCAAAATCAGCCAAATTCAATTGCTCCTATCCACTTGGACACCTCAGTGGATTGAATCTAAAGGGGACAATCACTGAGCCAAGCCTCCAAAGTCCATGGAACAAGAAATAGCATGTTGAACCTAGAATAGCCAAAATAGGGACAAGACTTCAAATTTGGAATGAGGCATTCAGTGGAACCATCAAGGTGGCATGGACTGAGCCATTCTTATCTGAAATCAGTCAAGACTTATCCAAGACCAAGGGAACCAAAGCTCTGTGCCCTAACCTCTAGTCAATGGCTAGAGGAGACTTGGATTTTCATTTGCCAACATTGGCCAAACCTACTTACCAGCTGCCATGCACTATTCCTTGCAAAATAAACTTGCTCTACTATAAATAGAGCTCAATTGTGGTCAGTTTGAGTACACCAAAGCCATCTAACAGATGCTTTCCTCAAAATCTCTTCTTTCACTCCAATTTTGCCTTCTAAAGCAAGTCACTATCGGGTTTTGAGTTTGAGAGCAATTCCAATCAAACCAATCACTCACACACCTCACATACATCACATATGAGCTGATCAAACACTTAGATTACTTCTGAAACACCAATTTCACAAAATCACCAGCTGGTTGCTCAAGGTTTTAACCAAAGTGCAGCTGAGGTACCATAAAATGATCCAGCCAATTTCAATCAAGTCCAACCATCCAAACACAATCCATAGGGTGTAGGGAAACTGTTCAGATCATCACAACTCATCTGTAACACCTCCAAATCAAAAATCACTTTGAACTTGCTGTCACGACCTAAAGGTAAGCCTAAACTTGGTCATCTCTCAATCTATGCATATTTCCTCGCACAATAATTTGGCCATATGTTCATAATCATGCATGGAATGTTTTCCCTCAATTAATTGCATTGTTTGAATCGTGTATCAAAAATCCTAGCCTTCATGCAGAAATTAGGGTTCTTGAGGTCTCTTCGTGATTTCTTGTTGTATGTTTAATTTAAATGAAATTAAGTGTTATAGACATGATCGTGAGGTTGAGACGAGCATAATGATATGTGGATTGCATGATATGATTACGTATTCAGTGAGATTGGATGGAAAATGCAAATCTGAGAAACCAAGAACACGCGCGTGTTCTTCAGCTGTTCTTGGCGCCATTTTTCATATATTTGAATATTTGAATTTTGTGATTTTGTTTAATTGATTCAAAAATTAATTTCTCTCTGAGTTTTAATGATTTTGAGTTGATTCTTTTTTTAATAATTCACAAAAATGTTAAAATATTTTATTTTCCCAAAAAATCCCAAAAGTATTATTTATTTCATATAATTGATATTTTTGTAAAGAATTAATATTTTGATTGTTTTTGGCATTTTAAATATTTTTTCTACATTGATTTTGCAACTTTTAATGCTTTCTAATTATTTTGTAGGTCAATACTTAATTTTTGAAGCATTAATCCAAGATCACAATTTGTTTTCCATGTGTTAAACAATTTTTTGATCATTTTAATTGAATTTTTATTCAATTAAATACATTTTGAAAACAAATTAGGGTTTTGGATTAATTCAACTCTCATAAATCATTTTCAAAACTTTTTGGGCCTCTTGAGAGAGTGTAAGACCCATCCCCCCTTGTACAAAAACTTTTTGGGCCTCACTCATTGTATAAGTCCCTCTGTACAAGTAAACGGCGCGATCGTCGCCCGTTTAAAAAAATAAAAAATCATCTGGGCCTCTCCTTGAGCTACAAGACCCATTCAAAACACTTTGGGCCTCTATTAGAGTGTAAGACCCAATCCCCCTTTTAACCAAACATCTTGGGCCTCACTTATTGTATAAGTCCCTTTGCGTTAAAAGAAAATCTCGGCGCGATCGCCATTTCAAACGGAAAAATCATCTGGGCCTACCCCCGCGTTATAAGCCCCGCTCTTTTTATTTAAACCTTTTGGGCCTCTTGAGAGAGTGTAAGACCCATCCCTTTGTACAGAAACCATTTTTGGGCCCCAGTCACTTGTATAAGTCCCGCTGTACAAAGTCAAACAGTGCGCTCACTGATAAAACCCTGGGCCTCTCCTTGAGCTGTAAGCCCCAAATCTTTCTTTTTCAAAGCACTTTCTCCTTTGATTTTGAATATACTGTTGTTTTCAATCTTTCTTTGTTGAACAACTAACCAAACAGTATGGAAACACTACAACCGAGTAAGTGGTTATCGCTTTCGTTTACTGCTTTCATATTATAAACTGTATTGTGGGGCTGCTCACTGTAAGTTTCCTTTCATAAACTCATATCTATTGTGTAATAATAGTATAGATATTTCGAGTTTCCCCGGCAACTACGTCTAGAACTAGGTGACGCCGTTTCGTTTATTCGTAGAAATAGACGCCTAGATCCCCAATAGGAGCACCAGATACAGTCTTCTCTTCGGCTGTCCTCCTTAGGAATTGTCAAGAAGCTCTATTCCCCAAGATGAATATATTCTCCGTGAATGGCATCTTCGAGTTTCATCCAAATTCTCGAACTTTCCTGACTTGATCTATTCCTTGTGGATAGCTTGCCTTGAATGTCTCGGGGTTTGGGTACCCACTACGGTCATAATCTTGGACCTTAACTAAGGAACCCTCTTTAAAAGCTAAAAATCGCTGGATAGTAAACCTCGCACGTTTACCAGTGGTTTTTATCTTTAAAAGAGTTATCTCTCCTAATGGAAAGGAGATGATAGACCCGCGGGCTTCTTAAAAGCATTGGCCTCCTCTTGGGCATTATTCAAGGACCCTACGGCTTCTTAGAAGTATTCACAGCCTCCTCTTAGGCTTCGTAATGATTTCTTCCTCCGGGAATGATAGCCTCCTCTTGGGCTTCGTACAAGGACCGATCGGCTTCCTAAAAGTTTTCAGCCTCCTCTTGGGCTTCGTACAAATTGTCCCGACGACCTCCTAGAGGTATAGGAACAGAACCTAGTCATCCTCATAGAACAGTCCTTTCATAGAGTCTACTACTGTTTCTCAAAGCATAGTACAAAAGATAAAACTCTAGACACGGACAGTCTAACTTCCTTGAGTCTCAAAGACATTCTCAAGCGACCCCTTCGTTAAATAGGAAGGAAACCCGCAGACTCGGACAGTCTCAATACCCTTTGGATTTCCAGTTTCCCCAAAGAAGAGGAAACAACCCCGATCCTCAGATCTAACCCATGAGTACAGTGATGCTCATATAAGAACTGATTTTCTCTTTCAAAATCAGTATACTGGACCTGTCACTTAACTGACACAGTAACCGTAGCCTCCTCTTGGGCTTTGTACAATGATTCTCCCCAACGGAGTCAAACAACGTTTAGCCTCTCTCTCGGGCTTTGTACGAGACACATAAGAGACTCCCTCGTTGAGTCAATCACCTCTTTCGCCTCCATCTCGGGCTTTATACGAGATACAAAAAGGTTCTTATTGAGCCAAACAAACAACAGCCTCCATCTCGGGCTTCATACGAGATACAAAAACAAAAACTCCCTTGTTGAGTCAAATAGCCTCCATCTCGGGCTTTATACGAGATACCAAAAGATTCCATCGTTGAGTCAAAAACTTTTAGTCTCTCTCTCGGGCTTTGTACGGGACACAAAATAGCCTCCTCTTAGGCTTTGTATAATGATTTTCCTAGCGGAAATTAGCCTCCCCTTAGGCTTTGTATAAGAAAACCACTGGTTAATCCAATTAACCTTTTAGCATCAAAGCTGTGCCTCGTTCACAGTACACAAACATCAACAACTCCTTTCCCTTCATCTAATCGCTGTAAGCGGTAAGCCTCTGGATCATCTATATCCACGCCACTGTCCCTCTTTTAGCATGAGAAATTCCTAAGGAAAGATAGAATTGCTCTACACTGAGTTAAAGTCTTCTCCTTCAGGTTAAAACCCTTTCTTCGGAAATTATGGCATTGCTCGGATCCGCGTATCCCAGTTAAAGTAATTCTCCTTCTCCCCTCTTTAGAGATGACAAATTCTCTCTAAAGTTGAGGTCTTTCAGCTTCACGTCTTGGGCTTTGAACAAGACACAAATAGACCTTTCAGCTTCACATCTTGGGCTTTGAACAAGATACAAACCACCTTTCGCTTCACGTCTTGGGCTTTGAACAAGACACCAAAACAATAATTTCCTCCCATAGAATAGGAGGAACTACGAACGCTCTGATTTCCCTATTTCAGTAAACGGGAATACGTAGGCATAAGATCGAAAGAAAAGATCTTAGCGAGCGCAAATCAACAAAAAAACCAAATCCCATATCTCCATCAATCAAAAGCAGTAATTCGAAAACATCAGTCCTAACATCCTAATCCTTGTTCCCCGCCAGAAACCTTCTGCCCAGGTAAAAAAGAAAGAAATCAGTATTGGCGAAAATACAAATAACCAGTACAAAGGCCCCCCACATTGATAGCATTCGTAACTTAACAGACTGCTGTTTAAACTCAGTATGCAAGCAGGGTTAATTGGAGACATCTATTTCCCTTCCTTATTCAGCTCACAATAGGATAAAAAATGAATCGACCTGTAGTTTTAAGCTCAACCGCAGAGAGCGACCAACGCTTAAGAACCGCGTCCAAAATCGCTCGCTACAGAAAAGTGGCGCCCACCGTGGGGCCAAATCTTCTTTCTTAAACGTTTAAGGTGAAAACCTTGGACAAACCTTCCTTCTCTTCACTTATGTGAAAACCACAGATTGGGGCTTCCGCCGGGGAACCCATTTCTGTCAGGAACTTAGGAATCATAGCTTTAAAGGTCTAGGATGTTTAGGACAAATATATATACTGCTTTTCCTAATTGCTATACGTGTTTATTTTTCTGCTAATGGGAATGCGTGTGATGCCGCATGTGGTGAGAATGAGTATACACTTAAGATAAGTGATGGCGACGGGGTCGACCATCAACTTCAGTGGAGGCTGACCAACGCAACCCATTCACTCTTCTAGCCAATGGGCCGGTTGTTAAGTCTGAGAAGCTGAGGAGCCAAACCCTTTCGTAGTGCGGAAACTATCGGAAATAGTTGTTACGCGATACTACCCTCATTTGAGGCTGGTGATCTATTCTCGGTGAATGGCACTTACTCTAAGATTGCTCTACAACTCGCTGGCGATCCGCTTGTTGTTTTGCTTTCCTGGGAGGAGCTAATGATAATGAGTACAGGTACAAAAATCACCCTAGTATAAACCTTTGGGTATGGGTAGAGCCTTGACTTCATGACAACGACCCTTTGACCCCATGTTTTTTCTATGTTTTTGTATACTGCATTCATGCATCCATTTAATAAAACATTAAAACATTAAAAAAAACTTCTCTTCTAGTCTCTCTGTTTTTCAAATTAAACTAAGACTGTGATTGCAAATATCAGAGAAAAAGATTGCATTAATGGATTTCGGTAGAAGGAGAACTCGCCAGTATACCTTCAAGGTTCCAAAGCTAGAGGATTTGAGAAAGTTAGCGAGGATGATCGTTAACCCAGAGGCTTTCAGAGCCAAGCACGGTGGTTTGCTACCACTGTTAAGAGTCCATGTGATTAAGGGGATCATGGACGTGCTCATTCAGTTCTACGATCCGGTTTATCATTGTTTTACATTCTCGGATTACCAGATATCACCAACACTGGAGGAGTATTCTCATCTGACTGATTTACATATCACTGATCGAGCTCCATTTTCTGGACTGGAAGAAATTCCAAAGAATCAGACTATTGCAATAGCAATTCATTTGGACGAGTCTGAGGTCAGGACTCACATGACCACTAAGGGTGGCATCCAAGGTTTGCCAGCCCAGTTCTTGATGAAAAAGGCTCTATACTTCGCTAGTATAGGGAACGGGACTACTTTTGAAAGCATCTTTGTCTTGCTCACCTACGGGTTATTTTTGTTTTCCAACATCAATAACTTCGTCGATATCAACGCAATTAAGGTTTTTCTCATTGGAAACCCTGTGTCGACTTTGCTTGCAGATGCGTATCATTCTGTACACTTGGGAAATTTGTACAGCGGAGGGGAGATCACATGCTGTGTACCTTTGCTCTACAAATGGTTTATATCCCATTTGCCCAAGTCTGCTGCTTTTTGGGATTGCAAGAGTGTCTTACGTTGGTCGCAGAAGATCATGTCTCTCACCAATTCCGATATAGATTGGTGTAATAGGATTTATGAGGGAATCAGAATCATTGACCGTTGTGGAAACTTCCCCAGCGTACCCCTCATAGGAACTAAAGGAGGAATCAACTATCATCCGATATTGGTTCTTCGTCAATTTGGATACCCGATGAGACACATCCCACTGGGTGTTCATCTGGAAGGTCTTTTCTTCAAAGAAGGAGAAAATGACAGAGCACTAAAGATGGAAATAGTGCAAGCTTGGAAACATGTTCATAAGAAAGGACGAGAGTCTCTGGGAAAACCGAACCGTGTCTCGGTGGAGCCTTATCTCCACTGGGTACAAACTAGAGCTCTCAAGCTAAAGATGCCTTATCCTCGTTACAGAATTCTTCCACCGAGGGAAACTGTCATGTACTTCATGACGGAAACTGAAAAGCTTCAGGTTACTCTCAACAAAGTTCAAAAGGAAAGAAGATCTTGGAAGAACAAGTACCGCACCCTCGACGTAGAGTGTATCCAAATACAACAACTACTAAAAGAGAAAGATGCTCTGATTGAAATTTTGGAGCAACATGCTGTAGATAATCAAGATGACCAAAGGAATTTGCTCGCTCCTTTCACCTGGCAAAGGAATGACAACGGCCCAAGCCCCCCGGTCAAAGAAAAGGAAGATACCAGAATCAGCACCCGGTTTCTCCTCAGAGAGGACTCGGGACCTATTAGTTTAGGTTTCTGTTTCTGCACTTTGTAATCTACTGTATTTCCATTTCTGTAATCCTTTGGAATTCAATAAAAAGGGTTTTCCCCAGTGTTTGATATTTGCAATCTAATTGTCGAAGTTTATTTTGATTAAACAAAAAAAAACAATTAATATAATCATTGCATTCATCATTCTCACATCGCGTATTCTTCTTCCCTACGAATCTCACGTTTGTGTCTCGATTCTAGAGTCAAACTGTCTCATTCGTATAATACTCGGGCCAATCGTCAGAAAAAGATGGATGATCTTGAGGAAGAAAACAGAGAGTTGAGAGAAGAAATCGACGCTCTAAGAGAGGATATGAGAAAGCTTCGTAACGACATGCAAGCCATGGCAGAAGCTCAGCTACAAAGAACTGTGATCTCAGAGATCACCTCAACACCCACCATAGAAAAGTATGATCCTAGGTGTCAAATGCCGAAAGATCGTCCGTGGGGCATGCCTGTTAACTATATCCCGGAAGGATATGTTCCCCCGATCACTGAAGATCAGGGAATCGTAACAGAAGCCGCTGGGCCTGAAGGTTACAAACTTCGGGAAAGCGAAGATGCCAGGGGCATACTGAAGACTCCTGAAGGTTACAAACTTCGGGAGGCGCCAAGACTTACTGCCGTAGTCACGGTACCACCCCCTGTGGTGCACACTGTCCCGGAAGGACAGATTCCACAGACACCTTCTGGTAAGAAAGAAACTATTTTTGACAGAATGGATGAATTCCAGGAGCAGTTCCTGGAAATGCAGAAAGAGCTGCAAGCCATTCGCGGTCAGGATCTATTTGGAAAAGACGCCGCAGACCTCTGCTTGGTCCCAAATGTGAAAGTCCCGCACAAGTTCCAAGTGCCCGACTTTGAAAAATACAAGGGTAACTCTTGCCCTCAGAGCCATCTGGTGATGTACGCTCGGCGGATGTCAGCTCAGATGGAGAATCAGGACCTGCTGATTCACTACTTCCAGGATAGTTTAACCGGTGCCGCACTCAAATGGTACATGGGTTTAAACCGTACTACGATTAGTACATTCAGAGATCTTGGTACTGCCTTCGTCCAATAATACAAGTACAATTTGGACATGGCACCCGACAGTGATCAACTCAGATCAATGTCGCAAAAGGACAAGGAAACCTTTAAGGAGTATGCTCAAAGGTGGCGTGAAATTGCCGCTCAAATTTGTCCACCTCTTGAGGAAAAAGAGATGACAAAGATCTTCTTAAAGACCTTAAGCTCATTTTACTACGGCCGAATGGTCGCCAGTGCGCCCAGTGATTTCACCGAAATGGTCGGCATGGGTGTACGTCTTGAGGAAGCCGTCCGAGAAGGACGTTTGGTAAAAGACACTGGATCGACGAGCGGTACTAAAAAATACGGTAGTGCTCTCCCTAAGAAAAAAGAGCAAGATATTGGGAATATCTCTCTCAGAAAGCAAAGGCGACGTTATCAGCTAGTAGCAGCTGTTACTCCTGCTATCGGTCCCGCGCCTGTTCCTATGAATCAACCTCAGGTTGCGCAGAGCCAACCTGACCAACAAAGGACACAACAGCCTCTTCAGCAGGCTCGTCCTCCATATAACAACAACCGTACAACACGGCCACCAGGATTTGATCCTATACCCGTAACGTACGCAGAGCTGTTTCCGTTACTGCTGGCTAAGGGGCACATCTAGACTAAGTCTCCTCTTACAGTACCGGAAAATCCGCCTTTTTGGTTTAAAGAGGATCAAACATGCCCTTATCATCAAGGAGGTTCAGGGCATAACATAGAGACTTGCCTCAATTTCAAGTCCGACGTGCAAAAGCTTGTTAGGAGCGGGCTTTTATCTTTCAAAGATACGAATCCCAATGTTCTCACGAACCCGCTGCCTCAACATGAGAAAACTGCAGTCAATCTGATTGAGAAAGAGACTAACGATGTCTATCAAATTCATGATGTACTCTTGTTAAAGACCAATCTGGTCAAGATGCATTGTAGACAGAGTGGATATGGCCAAGTGCCACCGCATAATTATCACCAGTGTGATATCTGCTCTAAAGACAACCAGGGATGTTCTGTAGTGCAAGCAGCTCTGCAGGAACAGATGGATCTCGGATGGATCCAAGAGCACTGAGTTCGTGGAGTTAACATGGTTTACACGAATTCTAACGTCATTCAAAACCACGACATCCGTGCGATGAATGTCAACTTGGTGGCAATGCACTCAAGGCAAAGTCAGTATCATAATCTGCCGCGGCACGATTACAGTTCCTGTCTGATTTGCTCGGTAAATAAACAGGGATGCTCTTTCATACAAGAGGCCCTCCAGCATCAGATGGATCTTGGATGGATCCAAGACTACCATGATAGGAACTCCTATCAAATCAACATGGTTCAGATCTTCGATATCCGCGTAATGAATACCAACCTGGTAGAATTACATGCTGAGCAGGTCCGACTTGGATTCTTAATATCACATGACTATCAAAACTGTAAAGCGGGTTGCGAAAACGATCGAGGTTGTACCCTTGTCCAGGAGGCACTTCAGCACTTGTTAAATCACTGGTGGATGCCAATCTATATGGACGAAGACACTCAGCAGATTAGTATCAATAACAGGAATCCTACTCGTCGTCAAAGTCAGGATGTCCGATCAATGGAAGGTAACCTAGTGAGGTTACATTGTATTCAAAGTGGGCGTGGCCAGGTGCCACCACACAACTATGACAGTTGTAGCGTCTGTTCGGAAAGTAACCAAGGGTGTTACCTTGTGAGAGCAGCTCTTCAGGGTCAGGTCGATCATGGAGAGATTCACCCATATCTGGGTTCTGGACCCATCAACTGGACGCCGAACTACCTTGCCGAGCAAGTTGAGGATGTTGTTACGATCTCTGGTCATCACAGGACCAGGGATGTTTTTGCCATCATCCCTCTACTTGACGAATCTAGAGTTCCCAACTGGGAACGGATTAAGGTTACTTATGATGGTCAGAAAAATCAGAGGGCTCCCGTAATCGTCTATCTATCGGGACCATTACCTTATGAATCAGCTAAGGCTATCCCTTACAAATACGGTGTGACAACAATTGAGAATGGAAAGGAAATCCCATTACCCTCCGTCATGAATATTGCAAACATCAGTCGTGTAACACGGAGCGGTCGAATCTTCAACCGAGGGGTTGGAGAATCCAACAAAGAAAAGGAACTTCAGGCAGAAATTCCTGATCCACCAGTCGATCAATCTAGTAATCCCGACTTTTCAAAAGACAAAGATGAGATGCTAAAGCTCATCCAAAGGAGTGAATACAACATTGTTGATCAACTGTTACAGACTCCTTCAAAGATCTCGATATTATCACTGTTACTTAGTTCAGAAGTACACAGAGAGGCTCTACAGAAAGTCTTAGAGCAAGCCTTTGTGGAACAGGATGTAACGATCAGACAGTTCGATAGTATTGTCTCTAACATCACTTCCTGCAATAACTTGGGATTTAGTGATGAGGAATTACCCGAAGAGGGTCGCCGTCATAACATGGCGCTCAACATTACAGTTAACTGCCAGGACGATGCTTTAGCCAACGTACTGGTAGACACAGGGTCAGCCCTGAATGTTATGCCGAAGTCCACTTTGATGCAATTATCATTCAAGGGCCCTTCGATGAGAGTCAGCGAGGTCGTCGTCAAAGCATTCGACGGATCCAGAAAAACGGTTATCGGCGAAGTTGATCTTCCCATAACTATTGGTCCTCACACTTTCCAAATCACTTTTCAGGTCATGGACATCCGGGCAACATACAGTTGTTTATTAGGAAGACCTTGGATACATCAGGCTGGAGCGGTTACGTCAACCCTCCACCAAAACCTAAAGTTCGTCAAGAACGATCAACTTGTCACGGTTTGTGGGGAACAAGCCTTGTTTGTAAGCAACTTATCATCATCTACTTGTGTGGAACCCAAGGAGGTTATTGGAACTCAGTTCCAAGCACTATCGGTGAGCAAGGACAATCAGTTCAAAGAAGGAACTTCAATTTCTTCATACAAAGATGCTATCAAAGCGGTCGAGAGTACCGATACAACCGGATGGGGACAACTTGTCATTCCTATTGAGAATAAAACAAAGAAGGGTCTTGGTTTTTCTGTAACTTGTACCCAGACAGCTGCCGACGACGAAAGGCTTCATCCCCTTCAAAACTTCTTCCACAGTGGAGGTTTTCTTCACCCAGTGTCTCAGACAGTTCATGCTATCAATGAGGAAGATCCCTCTGACACAGATGAAGAATGGAAGTCCTACCTTAACAAGGACGGTTATATGTCTCAGGAAGAGGTGCCTATGCCTTTTTACTTTCCTACAGAAAGTCCGAGATTTATACCAAGATCAGATGTCGAAATGATCTACGGAGATTGCGATCCGGAAGGATGTCGTGCTCCGCCAAATTCATCAGAGGAAGACACTCTGATGAAAGACAACTTTGATCACAATTACTATGGCCCGATGGATGGCCTGCCAATGTGGCAGCCTTACCCAGGAGACTTGGGGCAAGAAAGTCAGCCGAATAATGAAACTCAGCTGAGCATCATTGAATAGAATACCTGTGTCCCACCATGTCATGGGATCAACACTCAGGTCATTCGGAAATTACTCAACATGACGATGAATTCGCAACGTTTGCAGGACTTAAATTCATCAACTATGCTTTTCCTGAGGTCAACGTCATCGAGAGGGATGACTTCTCCAGTTCCAAAGAAGTTTGGGACACTCTGGGATAACCAAGTGGAAAATACGACTTTATGGTCAAGTACACTGCTCCCGAAAGCTCTCGTATCAGGTTCGAAGATATCCAGCCAACTGGATGGGGAGATACAGCTGAGAGCACCAATGCTATGCAAAATACAACAGAGGAATCCTCCTACAACAATTCTGCTTGGGAGACAGATTCCAATGATCCTGCTCCACCAAAAATCAGCGTCATTTCTGAAGACAAATCAAGGAAGGTGCCAGACTTTGTGATTCACCGAGGAGTTCGCCGCCAGTGGGTTGTTGTCGAGGTTCTGAAGGTCGTTCATCAGTCAAAGTAATTGCCATCTTTAAACCTTTCACCCTGCCCAGGTGAAACGGGTGTTTTGATAGGGCTCGCTTTCTGTAAATTTCCCTCTTCGCTTTGCCCAAAGCGAGTGAGTTTTGTTTTATAGGGCTGTAGTTTCAAGATTCGACTTGTTCATTAATAAAATAACGTCGTTCTATAATTTCCGCATTAATTGCTGTTTTCTCTTTTTGCTTTTTCGGAAAATGGTAATCCTAAAAAACATTCAATAATAAAAACAAGCAGTAAAATCAAAACACTGCACACACTTACATTTTCTCTATCTCTTCTAAACACGAATCATCACGTCATGCAGATTGCTTGTTTTAAACCCCGTTGAAACATACGATCCAATGCCTTCTCCCAACTTTGAGTTCCCGGTATTCGAGGCTGAAGAAGAAGTTGACAACGAAATTCCAGAAGAGATCTCCCGACTACTCAGACAAGAGGAAAGGTCCATTGAACCTCACAAAGAGCCGTTGGAAATGGTAAACTTGGGTTCAGAAAAAGAGAGAAAAGAAATCAGGATCGGAGCACTGCTCAGTCCAACTGCCAGAGAAGATCTGATAAAGCTTCTCAAAGAATTCCCCAATGTGTTCGCTTGGTCCTATCAGGATATGCCAGGGTTGGATACCAGCATCGTGGAACATCACTTACCGTTGAGATCGGAATGTCCGCCAGTAAAGCAAAGGTTGAGACGGACTCACCCGGACATGGCCATCAAAATCAAAGAGGAGGTACAGAAACAGATCGACTCGGGTTTCCTCGCTACATCTGAATATCCTCAATGGTTAGCCAACATCGTACCCGTTCCCAAAAAGGACGGAAAGGTCAGAATGTGTGTTGATTACAGAGATCTGAACGGGGCAAGTCCAAAGGACGACTTTCCTTTACCGCACATTGATATGCTGGTAGACAGTACAACAAAGTTCAAAGTTTTCTCCTTCATGGATGGATTCTCGGGCTATAACCAGATCAAAATGGCGCCGAAAGACATGGAGAAAACTTCGTTCATTACCCCATGGGGTACCTTTTGTTACAAGGTAATGCCGTTCGGTTTGAAGAACGCCGGGGCAACCTATCAAAGGGCCATGACTACTCTGTTTCATGACATGATACACAAGGAAATCGAAGTGTATGTCGATGATATGATTGCAAAATCAAAAACAGAGAGTGAGCACGTTGAACATCTGTCAAAATTGTTCGAACGTCTAAGAAAATTCAAGCTCCGCTTGAATCCCAACAAGTGCACCTTCGGTGTCCGTTCAGGGAAACTACTAGGGTTCATCGTCAGCCAGAAAGGAATTGAAGTTGATCCTGACAAGGTCAAGCCCATTCAAGAAATGCCTTCTCCGAAAACTGAAAAACAAGTCAGAGGATTCCTGGGACGTTTGAACTACATCTCCAGATTCATATTCCTTATGACCGCGACATGTGCGCCGATTTTCAAATTACTCAAAAAGAACCAGGATTGCGTTTGGTCAGAAGATTGCCAAACCGCCTTCGACAGTATCAAGGAATATCTGTTGAATCCTCCGATTCTATCACCTCCAGTGGAAGGAAGACCACTGATCATTTACCTCACAGTCCTAGAGGACTCAATGGGATGTGTACTTGGCCAACAAGACGAAACTAAACGGAAAGAGTCTGCCATCTACTATCTAAGCAAGAAATTCACCGACTGCGAGACTCGGTACACAATGCTTGAGAAAACTTGTTGCGCTTTGGCTTGGGCAGCCAAACGTCTTCGCCAATACATGATTCGTCATACTACTTGGTTGATCTTAGAAATGGATCCAATCAAGTACGTTTTCGAAAAACCTGCTCTCCCGGGAAGGATTGCCCGTTGGCAGATGTTACTATCAGAATATGACATAGAGTACCACGCTCAGAAAGCCGTTAAAGGAAGTATTTTAGCCGATCATTTGGCTCATCAACCGATTGACAATCAAGAATCAATCGGGTTTGACTTCCCAGACGAAGATGTCATGTATCTAAAGATGAAAGATTGCGATGAACCGCTACCCAGTGAAGGGCCAGAACCAGGTTCCGAGTGGGGACTTATCTTTGACGGAGCAGTCAATCATTATGGAAACGGAATTGGGGCAATCATTGTTACCCCTCAGGGTTCCCACATTCCTTTCACTGCCAGACTTACGTTCAAATGTACGAACAACGAGGCCGAATACGAAGCATGTATCATAGGTCTCGAAGAAGCGATTGATTTAAGGATAAAAAACTTGGACGTATACGGCGATTCAGCCTTGGTTATTAACCAGATAAAAGGAGATTGGAACACATACCAATCAGGACTGATCCCTTACAAAGACTATGCAAGGAGGTTGTTACCCTTCTTCAACAGAGTTGACTTTCATCACATCCCTCGTGATGAGAATCACATGGCTGATGCATTAGCCACTCTCTCTTCCATGATCAGTGTAGGTTGATGGAACGACGTACCTAAGATCGACATCATGCGCCTTGAACGGCCCGCTTACATCTTCGCGATTGAAGCAGTCATAGACGACAGACCTTGGTATCACGATATCAAATGCTTCCTTCAGAAACAAGAGTACCCATCTGGGGCACTCAGAAAAGACAGGAAAACCCTCAGAAGATTGGCTGGAAACTTCTTCCTGAGCGGGGACACTCTCTATAAGAGAAATTTTGACATGGTCTTGCTCCGATGCGTCGACAGACCAGAAGCAGGCATGCTCATGAAAGAAATTCATGAAGGATCCTTTGGCACTCATGCCAACGGACACACAATGGTGAGAAAAATTCTCAGGGCCGGGTATTATTGGTTGACCATGGAATCCGACTGCTACAAGTACATGAGGAGGTGTCACAAGTGTCAGATATACTCCGACAAAATTCATGTACCGCCATCACATCTCAAAGTTCTCTCTTCCCCATGGCCTTTCTCCATATGGGGAATCGATATGATTGGTATGATTGAGCCCAAGGCTTCAAACGGACATCGGTTCATCCTGGTAGCCATTGACTATTTCACCAAGTGGGTAGAAACAGCGTCATTCGCCAATGTAACCCGACAAGTGGTGGTCCGATTTATCAAAAACAATATCATCTTCCGTTATGGTGTTCCAAGCAAGATCATTACTGATAATGGATCTAACTTGAACAATAAGATGATGAAAGAGTTGTGTGCAGAGTTCAAGATCGAACACCATAACTCATTTCCCTACCGACCTAAGATGAACGGAGCGGTAGAAGCGACTAATAAGAACATCAAGAAGATCGTTCAAAAGATGGTTGTAACCTATAAAGATTGGCACGAAATGCTACCCTTTGCTCTTCACGGTTATTGAACATCTGTCCGCACTTCAACAGGGGCAACCCCTTTCTCCCTAGTATATGGCATGGAAGCAGTGCTCCCCATAGAAGTAGAGATCCCATCAATCCGGGTATTGATGGAAGCTAAGCTTACCGAAGCTGAATGGTGTCAAAGTCGACACGACGAACTGAACCTGATCGAAGAGAAGCGAATCACGACACTATGCCGCGGTCAGTTGTACTAACAGAGAATGAAGAGGGCGTTTGACAAAAAGGTCCGACCTCATGTCTTCAGAAAAGGAGACCTTGTGCTCAAGAAGATACAATCATTTCTCACTGATTCTCGGGGCAAATGGACCCCAAATTATGATGGCCCATATGTGGTCACGAAAGCTTTCTCAGGCGGCGCCTTGAGACTTGCAACCATGGACGGAGAGGAATTTTCCTACCCCACGAATGTTGATGTAGTCAAGAAATACTTCGCCTAAAACTAAAAAAAACGTCTCGGTGGATTGAAAACCCGAAAGGGCAGTCCAGGCAAAAGTTAGAGACATGAAAAAAATCATCCCGATGGATTGGAAATCTCATAGTACAATCCAGGAAAAAGTTAGGGATAATGGCAAGTAACTATGTTCAACAGAGGCAAGCCCCTCAACAGCAGCAGCAGTTGCATCATCTATCAGAGGAAATCTCCAGTCAAAGGTCATCTTCGACAGAAGCTCAGGATGTCCCGAATTCAAAGTTGGTAGAAGGATAGTGGTCGTTATGTTTCAACGTAGCCCTTTTCCCTGTAAATTACCATTTTCAAACTTTGTAAATACTCTTTGGAATCACGCGTTTAGCTGATCTCTATCTTATCAATAAAATTTGAGCCCTTGTGCTTTTGTTTGTAATTCTTATTTGTTTTAGCTTTACAGAACGACGTTGTTAACATGATTAACGATTCTTGAAATAAAACAAAAATGAATTTACTTGTTAAAACTTTTTCTGCTTTTAAATTAAAAATGGCATTTCTTTTGACTGTTGAACATCAGAAGAACATCGATCGCTTCTCCCGAAGTAAGCGAACTTCAAAGTGCGGAATCAAAGTACTCCTTCTAGACCAGTACTCCTGAATGAAGGATCAATAATGTCAGAGACCATGTTTCGTCTGACATCCTCGGCCGAGTTCTCATCTCCTAAGCCCGATCAACATAGTTCCCAACGGGACTATCTCTCCTAAGCAAGGTGGAATTGCTATTTTGAATCAACGGTACTTCTTCGCCCCGCGATGGCCGAGTATCCAATTGTGTTCATCCATTAGTCTGTATGTCGCGTCTGTTTTGTCAGCATAAACATACTTACATCATGCATTTGATTTGCATTCACATTTCATATTGCATCGTTATCACTCTAGCCGGTCTTGTCCCTTAGTGATAGGAGTTCTCTGAATCGAGTTGTCAGTTCTTTCCTCGTCAGGAAACGTTGTGTCTGAACAATCTCGCCACCAGTGTATCTTTAGATCAGAGTCGACACTCGACCACTTTGATAACTTGAACCTCTGAAGAGCCAGAGAACCTTCAATAGATGTCACTCTTCACCATTAAAGATGATATCCTTGCTTTCCCGGATTAAGGAAAATCCGCAGAGAAAGCCTCGTGATCAGAGATTCGGTAGTACATCAGTATTTCTCCGAAAATCCCTGATGAAAAGGTCATCGGCACCTCAAAATTGGAACCCATCATATGGCATTTCTCCGGGAAGATCCCGAGAAAAGTATGATGTAACCCCAAACGAAAACAGTCTCTCAAGAGACTCGCTTTCCCCAGTAGAATCGACAAATGGCGTCTCCAACAGAGAAGTTTGTGTACCTCTACAATTCAGACGAATGGGTTCCCCAGCAAGTCTGACATCAAAACATTTTCCACTCAAATGGCATCTCCCCAGGAAAATTCGGCGAGAAGTTTGAAGGGAAAACCGCTACTAACAGCGTTCCTTGTCAAGAAAGTTTATTGACAAAAGAAACTGAGACCAGTTCCTTGGTAAGAAACCAGGATCGAGGGGAAGTTTAAATCAGAAACTAAGACCAGTTCCTTGGTAAGAAACCAGGATCGAGGGGAAGTTTAAAATCAGAAACTAAGACCAGTTCCTTGGTAGGAAACCAAGAACGAGGGGAAGTTGACAAAAAAAAAAGGAACTGAGACCAGCTCCTTGGCTGAAGACCAGGATCGAGGGGAAGTTTACCTTTTCTAAGCATCATCGCTTAGCTAAAGAAGATGAATGTGTAAGCTACCATTCATAACCACCATCAAAATTTCGGATATTCCTATATTTAATCCCCTTGCACCGCGAATGCCCGAACACCTTCGTCATTCACACCTTCGGGTCCAAGAAGATTAAATAGGGGCATCTGTCATACCCCAAATTTTGACCACTTAGATTTCCCATCATTGGGAAAATCATCAGTCTCCCCAAAGATGGGTGAGCATCCACTACAATCAAAATTAGGGTTTCAAGCCCTCTCTGAGCTTTAGACAAAGGCTCAATCAAGAAATGACTTGATTTTCAACTTGTCTAATCTCTCAAACATCCTCAAAGGATCAAAAGGACTCCCACTTCAAGGATTAAGCACAAGGTTGCTCCCTTCTAGGTGGATCAAGCCTCAAGATCGCCAGTGTCACCAAATTAGGGTTTTGATCACTCAGGGCCTCCAGATGAAAAATTTCATCTGGGCACAAGCCATTGATCCAAAACATAACCTAATATACTTCATGGAACCTCATGAACCCATGCATCAAGTCAATTTTGCCTCAAGGGGATGCATACATTAAAAATCAGGAATTAGGGTTTCTTGACCTAATTCACCCCTAAGTTGACTTTTGGGACAAATCATGAGCCAAGACCTCAAGAGATGATTTGAGGGTCTCTAATATACCATATTGATCCATTTGGAACAATGGATTAATCCAAGAAGTTTGAGCAACAAGTTTCAATTTCATCTGCACCACAATTAGGGTTTTAAGGGAAAAGTCAACTGTAACTTTGACTTTTGACCAAGACATGCTCCCAAACCCTAATACATGATTAAATATACCCTATGACACCCATGGAACATGTCCATCAAGTTTGATTTAGGTCAAGGACATGATTTCCTGAAGAATTGCACAGTTTGGAATTCATCTGATAAAAAGTCAACTGTGCACAAAAGTCAACTTTGACTTTTTGAGATTTTTCACCAAAATGGATTTTTAACCCTAAAATGATGTTAATGTATGATTTGAATCATCATTCATCAAGAAAAATCAAGAAAAGTGAGATAACTTGTAAAAGGGGTAACCATAAAACTTAGAAATTTTTCTAAGTTAAAAATAAAGTGGCAAGGGTACCAACTTTGGAGGACCATAACTCCTAAACCACAAGGCCATTTTTTCTCATCCAAAGATGGATTTTTAGCCCTCATTATCACCTACAAAAACTTCAACTACAAGTCATTCCAATTCATTAAGAATTTTGAGTTATGGAGTGATCAAAGTGGCTGAAAAGTGAAAATGTCACTTTTTCCAACACTTAGTGAAATTTTCACTAAGTCAGATTCTGCCTCACTTTTTGCCAAATGTAGGGGGATTTTTCACTTGGAATCAAAAGAGATCAAAACCAAACTTGTTCAAACAGTTGTTGTATCATGTAAGAGCTTTCCAAAATGGCCAAGAACATTGCCAAATTCAACTTACACCATGAGATATGACATTGGCAAGTTACCTTGCTGAAATCTGTCAAGGCAAGGCAGAATTTGCAACTTTGGTCGATTTGCCAAAATCAGCCAAATTCAATTGCTCCTATCCACTTGGACACCTCAGTGGATTGAATCTAAAGGGGATAATCACTGAGCCAAGCCTCCAAAGTCCATGGAACAAGAAATAGCATGTTGAACCTAGAATGGCCAAAATAGGGACAAGACTTCAAATTTGGAATGAGGCATTCAGTGGAACCATCAAGGTGGCATGGACTGAGCCATTCTCATCTGAAATCAGTTAAGACTTATCCAAGACCAAGGGAACCAAAGCTCTGTGCCCTAACCTCTAGTCAATGGCTAGAGGAGACTTGGATTTTCATTTGCCAACATTGGCCAAACCTACTTACCAGCTGCCATGCACTATTCCTTGCAAAACAAACTTGCTCTACTATAAATAGAGCTCAATTGTGGTCAGTTTGAGTACACCAAAGCCATCTAACAGATGCTTTCCTCAAAATCTCTTCTTTCACTCCAATTTTGCCTTCTAAAGCAAGTCACTATCGGGTTTTGAGTTTGAGAGCAATTCCAATCAAACCAATCACTCACACACCTCACATACATCACATATGAGCTGATCAAACACTTAGATTACTTCTGAAACACCAATTTCACAAAATCACCAGCTGGTTGCTCAAGGTTTTAACCAAAGTGCAGCTGAGGTACCATAAAATGATCCAGCCAATTTCAATCAAGTCCAACCATCAAAACACAATCCATAGGGTGTAGGGAAGCTGTTCAGATCATCACAACTCATATGTAACACCTCCAGATCAAAAATCACTTTGAACTTGCTGTCACGACCTAAAGGTAAGCCTAAACTTGGTCATCTCTCAATCTATGCATATTTCCTCGCACAATAATTTGGCCATATGTTCATAATCATGCATGAAATGTTTTCCCTCAATTAATTGCATTGTTTGAATCGTGTATCAAAAATCCTAGCCTTCATGCAGAAATTAGGGTTCTTGAGGTCTCTCCGTGATTTCTTGTTGTATGTTTAATTTAAATGAAATTAAGTGTTATAGACATGATCGTGAGGTTGAGACGAGCATAATGATATGTGGATTGCATGATATGATTGCGTATTCAGTGAGATTGGATGGAAAATGCAAATCTGAGAAACCAAGAACACGCGCGTGTTCTTCAGCTGTTCTTGGCGCCATTTTTCATATATTTGAATATTTGAATTTTGTGATTTTGTTTAATTGATTCAAAAATTAATTTCTCTCTGAGTTTTAATGATTTTGAGTTGATTCTTTTTTTAATAATTCACAAAAATGTTAAAATATTTTTTTTCCCAAAAAATCCCAAAAATATTATTTATTTCATCTAATTGATATTTTTGTAAAGAATTAATATTTTGATTGTTTTTGGCATTTTAAATATTTTTTCTACATTGATTTTGCAACTTTTAATGCTTTCTAATTATTTTGTAGGTCAATACTTAATTTTTGAAGCATTAATCCAAGATCACAATTTGTTTTCCATGTGTTAAACAATTTTTTGATCATTTTAATTGAGTTTTTATTCAATTAAATACATTTTGAAAACAAATTAGGGTTTTGGATTAATTCAACCCTCATAAATCATTTTCAAAACTTTTTGGGCCTCTTGAGAGAGTGTAAGACCCATCCCCCCTTGTACAAAAACTTTTTGGGCCTCACTCATTGTATAAGTCCCTCTGTACAAGTAAACGGCGCGATCGTCGCCCGTTTAAAAAAATAAAAAATCATCTGGGCCTCTCCTTGAGCTATAAGACCCATTCAAAACACTTTGGGCCTCTATTAGAGTGTAAGACCCAATCCCCCTTTTAACCAAACATCTTGGGCCTCACTTATTGTATAAGTCCCTTTGCGTTAAAAGAAAATCTCGGCGCGATCGCCATTTCAAACGGAAAAATCATCTGGGCCTACCCCCGCGTTATAAGCCCCACTCTTTTTCTTTAAACCTTTTGGGCCTCTTGAGAGAGTGTAAGACCCATCCCTTTGTACATAAACCATTTTTGGGCCCCAGTCACTTGTATAAGTCCCGCTGTACAAAGTCAAACAGTGCGCTCACTGATAAAACCCTGGGCCTCTCCTTGAGCTGTAAGCCCCAAATCTTTCTTTTTCAAAGCACTTTCTCCTTTGATTTTGAATATACTGTTGTTTTCAATCTTTCTTTGTTGAACAACTAACCAAACAGCATGGAAACACTACAACCGAGTAAGTGGTTATCGCTTTCGTTTACTGCTTTCATATTATAAACTGTATTGTGGGGTTGCTCACTGTAAGTCTCCTTTCATAAACTCATATCTACTGTGTAATAATAGTATAGATATTTTGAGTTTCCCCGGCAACTACGTCTAGAACTAGGTGACGCCGTTTCGTTTATTCGTAGAAATAGACGCCTAGATCCCCAATAGGAGCACCAGATACAGTCTTCTCTTCGGCTGTCCTCCTTAGGAATTGTCAAGAAGCTCTATTCCCCAAGATGAATGTATTCTCCATGAATGGCATCTTCGAGTTTCTTCCAAATTCTCGAACTTTCCTGACTTGATCTATTCCTTGTGGATAGCTTGCCTTGAATGTCTCGGGGTTTGGGTACCCACTACGGTCATAATCTTGAACCTTAACTAAGGAACCCTCTTTAAAAGCTAAAAATTGCTGGATAGTAAATCTCGCACGTTTACCAGTGGTTTTTATCTTTAAAAGAGTTATCTCTCCTAATGGAAAGGAGATGATAGACCCACGGGCTTCTTAAAAGCATTGGCCTCCTCTTGGGCATTATTCAAGGACCCTACAGCTTCTTAGAAGTATTCACAGCCTCCTCTTAGGCTTCGTATAATGATTTCTTCCTCCGGGAATGATAGCCTCCTCTTGGGCTTCGTACAAATTGTCCTGACGACCTCCTAGAGGTATAGGAACAGAACCTAGTCATCCTCATAGAACAGTCATTTCATAGAGTCTACTACTGTTTCTCAAAGCATAGTACAAAAGATAAAACTCTAGACACGGACAGTCTAACTTCCTTGAGTCTCAAAGACATTCTCAAGCGACCCCTTCGTTAAATAGGAAGGAAACCTGCAGACTCGGACAGTCTCAATACCCTTTGGATTTCCAGTTTCCCCAAAGAAGAGGAAACAACCCCGATCCTCAGATCTAACCCATGAGTACAGTGATGCTCATATAAGAACTTATTTTCTCTTTCAAAATTAGTATACTGGACCTGTCACTTAACTGACACAGTAACCTTATCCTCTCTCTCGGACTTTGTACGAGACACATAAGAGACTCCCTCGTTGAGTCAATCACCCCTTTCGCCTCCATCTCGGGCTTTATACGAGATACAAAAAGGTTCTTATTGAGCCAAACAAACAACAGCCTCCATCTCGGGCTTCATACGAGATACAAAAACAAAAAACTCCCTTGTTGAGTCAAATAGCCTCCATCTCGGGCTTTATACGAGATACCAAAAGATTCCATCGTTGAGTCAAAAACTTTTAGCCTCTCTCTCGGGCTTTGTACGGGACACAAAATAGCCTCCTCTTAGGCTTTGTATAATGATTTTCCTAGCGGAAATTAGCCTCCCCTTAGGCTTTGTATAAGAAAACCACTGGTTAATGCAATTGTGCATTAACCTTTTAGCATCAAAGATGTGCCTCGTTCACAGTACACAAACATCAACAACTCCTTTCCCTTCATCTAATCGCTGTAACCGGCAAGCCTCTGGATCATCTATATCCACGCCACTGTCCCTCTTTTAGCATGAGAAATTCCTAAGGAAAGATAGCATTGCTTTACACTGAGTTAAAGTCTTCTCCTTCAGGTTAAAACCCTTTCTTCGAAAATTATGGCATTGCTCGGATCCGCGTATCCCAGTTAAAGTAATTCTCCTTCTCCCCTCTATAGAGATGACAAATTCTCTCTAAAGTCGAGGTCTTTCAGCTTCACGTCTTGGGCTTTGAACAAGACACAAATAGACCTTTCAGCTTCACATCTTGGGCTTTGAACAAGATACAAACCACCTTTCGCCTTACGTCTTGGGCTTTGAACAAGACACCAAAACAACAATTTCCTCCCATAGAATAGGAGGAACTACGAACGCTCTGATTTCCCTGTTTCGGTAAACGGGAATACGTAGGCATAAGATCGAAAGAAAAGATCTTAGCGAGCGCAAATCAACAAAAAAACCAAATCCCATATCTCCATCAATCAAAAGCAGTAATTCGAAAACATCAGTCCTAACATCCTAATCCTTGTTCCCCGCCAGAAACCTTCTGCCCAGGTAAAAAAGAAAGAAATCAGTATTGGCGAAAATACAAATAACCAGTACAAAGGCCCCCCACATTGATAGCATTCGTAATTTAACAGACCGCTGTTTAAACTCAGTATGCAAGCATGGTTAATTGGAGACATCTATTTCCCTTCCTTATTCAGCTCACAATAGGATAAAAAATGAATCGACCTGTAGTTTTAAGCTCAACCGCAGAGAGCGACCAACGCTTAAGAACCGCATCCAAAATCGTTCACTACAAGAGGGAAAGGAATGGTCATCGCAACCATATCCTGGGTTCGGGAGTCGGTTACGCGAGGGGAAGGTGCTAGCACCCCACGCGTCCATCGTACTCGATGGGATCCACGCTTGTTGTCTATTCTAAGGGTGAGTTATCCTATCATCTATGGCTGCACTAAGACGGGGAAGGGGAAAACAAAGACAG
The DNA here is from genome assembly GCA_022829125.1 of Lathyrus tuberosus. Taxonomy (NCBI): domain Eukaryota; kingdom Viridiplantae; phylum Streptophyta; class Magnoliopsida; order Fabales; family Fabaceae; genus Lathyrus; species Lathyrus tuberosus. The sequence goes on from JALAZF010000446.1 coordinate 3,329,507, forward strand.
ACTCGGTAGGACGTCAATGTCCTAGGCCTACGTACCCCCCTTGTGTAATGGGGAATTCAGAGTCAACGTAGTTAGGACCAAGTTCTTTTTGTGTTTTTTATGAGCGACGTTAAGTTCGCGTCCGGCAGTTAGGGTCGATGCCTGTTTGCGTCTCAGACGGAAAGTAACGTGCCCTTTTTGAAAATAGCCTTTAAGTTTGGAAATCCCGAAGGACAAAAAGGTTTGAAGTTGGTTTGTGTTTTTTAGGACAGAAGTGGCTTAAGTTAGTTCCTAAGTTGCATTGCACCAAAGTCTAGGGCACAGGGGCGAATACTTAACGCATCGTCCCAAGACAGGACGCTCGCTAAGCACTCTAGAAAGATGAGAGGAAGCCCCTCATTTCTCATTCCCCACACTTAAGGCTCGTGCGCAATACACCTTATTCTTATTAAGTGTTTTAAAGAAATTTGAGATGAGAAGAGAGACGACACAAAGGTAACTCTAAAGGGGGACTATGAGTCCTAAAGTTATCATGCATGGGTGATCTACGGTTAGTGAGGTTCAACCTAAACCCTGAAGAAAGGAAAAGATAGGGAAGGAAAAAGTAAGGGTGACCATGGATACTTATCCATACCCTTAAAGAACTTACCTTAGTCCCTGCATAAAAGATTAGTACAGAATAGACACAAGTAAGAGAAATGAGGTGAATGAAAATCACACAATGGCGAACAAAAGTGATTATCATCCAAACATGAATCAAAGAAACAAAGAAACAGCCCCAAAGCAAATAGCACAAGTGCCTTTTCAAACAGATAATCATACAAGGTCAAAGATGCGTCTGCAAGAAAATCTCAAGTGAAAACAAATCAGATAATTAGAAAAATAACTCCTAAAATTCCCAAATTAAACATTAAGGTTCCTCAACCAGAGGCAAACAACATATCAAAATTCCCTGCAAAAAATAAGATATTAGTCATTCAAATAATTAGGCAGAGTTCAGGTGGGAATTAGGGCTCAGTGTGCCAAAGGGAAGGACCTAAATGCAATATGAAACAAATTTAAAAATGAAAGAAAAATATTTTTATGCAATTTAGGATGTTAGTGAACAAATGCAGAAAGAACGGATCAAAGATATTTTACGGATGCAGAGAAATAAAATAAAGAAATTAAGTATGCATTATATGGATAATTCAAAAAGAAGTTGAATTAAATAATTAATTTAAATGATAAAAAATAAAATAAAAATAAAAAATAAAATTTGTAAAAATTATTAAAATGATAAATATGATGTATGAAAATTTTTTAGTAATTTTTTAATGCAATTACATAATTTTAATAATTAAAATATGAAAATGTAAAATTAAAATAAAATAAAATGAATTAATGGGCTGGGGGGTGTAGACAGCAAGAAAACACGTTGGAAGTGGAATTGGGCTGAAGAGTGGGGGGTGCGTATAGCAACCCGGCCCATCAGCAAAAAAATAAAATAAAAAAAGACCACCGTGGGGTGCCATGTGACTGGCACATGCGCATTTTAATGCGCTGTCTTGATCCTGTTCGCACGATTCATCAAACGGCCAATGGTTAGTCAACGCAATAGAAAGTAAGCAAAAGGGAATAACATAATTGGGTGTGCATGGTAACTGCTGTGGGTGAATAAACACTGGATCCGTAATAAAAATTCAGAAAAAAAATAAAAGAACCAACACGTGGACCGCTGATGACCGCACGATGGAGGAAACGGACGGCTGGGAGTCATCTTCAACCTTCCTTCGCCGCAACCCTCACAGCCGCCGGAGCTAGGGTTCCGGCCGCCGTCCTCCGCCACCTGCAACCTGAAAAGTGCCCAGAAAATACCAAACCATATACCGTTCGAACCAGAATTTCGCAAGGGTTCCAAATCTCTCATCCAAAATCACAAATGAACAACATATAATAAAAAAACGAATGGATTAGTGTTAGGGCATAAAACTTCAAATGCACATAGCAAGTAATATACACATCCATATTAAAAACCAATTACATCAGCATGATCAGCAGACACCACACTTCAATATAGACATAAAAAAAGAGAGTTTTGGGAGCACGAAAAATTCATCAACCTGAGATGGTACAGCTCCAATCCTTGCTTTTGGCTGCAAATTGTGGTTGAGTTGTGTTCTAGAGATCTCCAAGAGAAGTTTTGTGGAAGAAACTTGAAGAAACTCTTTGTAATTCGTGAGATCCAAGGAAAGAAAGCTTTAGGGTACAAGTTGTTGTTCTCCAAAATATCACGTGTGTCTAACCCTAACCAGTGCATGGATGGGTTTATAAAGACTAGGGTTTGCCTCTGAATATGAATTGGGCTTGGGTAATTACTTGTTTAATGATTTTTGAATTATTTTGGAATTTTGTATTATGTGGAATATACCTCTCTCATGCATGTTCACTTAAAAATTCCATGATGGATCATTTGCATTTGGATTGATAATTACACCCCTATGGAACTTGGGCCTTGAAACTTTTTTGATTCATGACTTTTGAATAATTTGGCATTTTTGAATAATGGGAAGAAAATGAATAATAAACCATGGAATTTCTTCATTCTTGGGCCCAAAATAAACCTCAAGGAAAGTATTTTAATATTGGAAAGTGGCATGACACAATGGAATTGGTTATAGGTCATTATGCCCAAAGTTGTGAAAATGGCACCATGAAAAACCCTAAAAACCACTTTGCCTTCTTTTGACCATAAGTTGAGTTTCACAAATGATATGGATACCCACTAGTACTTGTTGGAAAGAGGAGAAAAAGATCTTCAACTTTCATGTTGGATAAAAATTTATTTGAAGCTTTCTTGATGGTGAAAAGTCAAGTTGAATGCAATGCAGAAACTTGCCAAAAATGGAAACTTTTCATTATAGGTCACTTTCTAAATTGGGAAACTTTGCACCAACTCCTGATTCCTGATAAATACGTATGAAACTTGACCCTTGAAGACCATATGAGGATGTGGGACCCTGAAAACCTTGGAGAGAACCTCAAAATTCCACAGTTGACTTCTCCTCTCACTGTTGACTTTTACCCAATTCAACTGATTTTCAATCCATTGGCCAATTGAACTTCTCCTGAACCAAACTGATGGACAACCTCCCATCCCTAGGTATTTAGGGACCCAAGGAGTACCATGGAATCAAGTCCTGCCCAAAAAATCAGAAATAAACTGACTTTATAGCAAACCCTAGTTGTGGTACCCTCAGTCTAGGAGGAAATAGAACAGTCACCAAATCCAAATTCCTCTGAATATGATGTGTATCCTCTCCAACAAAGATAAGATATGCCATTTGATGATGATAAAAACCCAAGGAGCTTGCCCATTGAAGCAATAAACCCAAGAATCTCAAAACCCTAATCTATGCACTGGTTAGGAAAGGATGATCCACCTGAGCTCTCTTGGACAATACCAGGACTCTTGCTTGACCCTCTGAAGCACTGCCTCAGGCACCTTGACCCCATGCTAAGAACCAACGATATGCACAGATGATAATGCAAAATGCAATGCAACTTAAGCCAGTTAGTAATAAAGTAAGGAGGGCAAATTTTGGGGTGCAACAACTGCCCCTATTCAATCAACTTGGTCCTGAAGGTGTGATAGCAACGGCTCTCAGACATTCCAGGGTACACGGGGATGGAATACCGAAAGAGCCCCGGAAATTTGCTTATGGTAAGAATAACGAGAAAGAGTGTGCTGAAAAATAAGGAATATGACCTCAACCATATCCACAAGGAAAAAACAAATACGACCTCAATCGTACCCAAAAGGCGAATACTACCTAAAAGGAAGACTGACCTCAATCATTCTGCCCACAAAGAAAATACGAATACGACCTCGATCGCACCCACAAAACGAATACACCCTCAATTACATCCACAAAGGAAGACTGACCTCGATCACTCTACCCACAAAGAAAACACGAATACGACCTCAATCGCACCCACAAAACGAATACAACCTCAATTATACCCGCAAAGCAAGACTGACCTCAATCACTCTACCCACAAAGAAAATACGAATACGACCTCGATCGCACCCACAAAACGAATACAACCTCAATTGCATCCCCAAAACGAATACAACCTCAATTATACCCTCCAAAACGAATACAACCTCAATTATACCCGCAAAGAAAAGACGAATACGACCTCGATCGCACCCACAAAATGAATACAACCTCAATTGCATTCGCAAAATGAATACAACCTCAATTGTACCCTCAAAGGAAGACTGACCTCAATCACTCTACCCACAAAGAAAATACGAATACGACCTCAATCGCACCCACAAAACGAATACAACCTCAATTGTACCCTCAAAGAAAAGATGAATACGACCTCGATCGCACCCACAAAACGAATACAACCTCAATTGCATCCGCAAAACGAATACAACCTCAATTGTACCCTCAAAGGAAGACTGACCTCAATCACTCTACCCACAAAGAAAATACGAATACGACCTCAATCGCACCCACAAAACGAATACAACCTCAATTGTACCCTCAAAGGAAGACTGACCTCAATCACTCTACCCACAAAGAAAATACGAATACGACCTCAATCGCACCCACAAAACGAATACAACCTCAATTATACCCTCAAAGAAAGACTGACCTCAATCACTCTACCCACAAAGAAAATAAGAATACGACCTCAATCGCACACACAAAACGAATACAACCTCAATTGCATCCGCAAAGGATAACCAACATAAAGTGGACTTCACTGGGGATAACGTGAAACAAGACTCACAAAAGAAGAAGGCCAAAATGAGGCAACCAAAGACAAACTTCTAACGGACTCCTGATCTACAGATAAGATGACTTCGTTGGGGAAGGTGAAGTCTAAATAAAAGACTCTGCCGGGGAGCACAAGTATGAGGAACGCATCCCTCCAAAATCTCCTGAGTTATGCCATCTCTGCTGAGAAAGAGAACTGGAAAGGAAAGTATCAAACCTGGCTTATGCTTCGGAATGCAAATGTTTGAATTTTGCCGTAATGCTCCACACGTAGTGGAAATGCTACGCATTTGAGGATGCAATGCAAATGCTTATGATATGCAAAAAGGGTCCCTCCAGCAAAATAAATGCTGGAGAGAAAAGACCAATTCAGCTGCGGAGGACAAAAATAAATTGTCCTCTGAATCCAGGAACTCTGCCGAGAAGGATCACACTGATCGACTCCTTGGATCAACAACTTCTACTGGGGATGAAATCCTGAAAGAACTACCGGGGCTACACCTGTCTGAAGGTAACATCCAACCTGAGATTTCTCCTCTGCTAGGGGAGTTAAGAATGAACGCCAATGACGGAACCGGAAGTCCGTTACTGAGGATTGCTGATAACCAATTGGCTCATAACCTGCTGGGGAAAACAGTCCATGATACTAGCCTGCTTGGGGATACCGCTGATCTTAGCCTGCTGGGGAGAATGACTTTACTCCCACCTTGCTGGGGATCAGAATATGACATTGTTGGTGAAAGTACGCTTCCCGACTGGATGGGGAAGTGAGCACCACGATTCTGTGGGGAAACAACGTCTCGATTCGGAGAAAATACTTTCCAAGTCTTCTGCTGGGGAAAGTCAGCTCTGCTGAGGAAAGTGTAATCTCAATGCTGGGGAGAGCAACCTGCTGGGGGAGTACAATCCTGTTGCCCTGCAAGTCAAATAACAACAAATAGAATATGCCACAACCTGGCTATCACCGTTAACGCTTAAGTAATTTCTACTGCTTTTTGTTATGCTTCGCAAAGCTCAAAGTTTCATATGCAATGTTTATCAAAATATCGGACGTTTTTGCAAACAAAACAGTAAAAGTAAAAGTAAAACAAACAATGGAAAGCTCTTTGAGTGAAATGAATATTTTATTGAAGAGTGGCCTGTAAATAGGCATTTACAATAGGAAGCAATTCCTAGAAAGAGGTAATTGCGCAAAAACAAAAAGAAAATACACATGTCGGCAATGTGGGAACAGATATCCACCATGATTCGACTCAGCTATGACCCATACGACTTGCTTATCCACAAATGTCTTGACCTTCGAAGAGACTAACTGTACTGATCCTTTTCTTTCAGAATTTCCAGGTGTTGAAAGTGTTCACAGATCAAACGCAGACCGTAGCCTTTCGCTTATAAATCCCTAACTTTTGCCTGGATTGCCCTTTTCGAGTTTTCAATCCACCGGGATACCCATTTTTGCCAAAGTCGCCCTTTCAGGTTTTCAACTTTGCGGGTGTACACATTTCTTTTTACATTTTATCCCTAATTTTTGCCCGAACCTTTTCCTTTTTATGGCTCGCCGGGATGCCCCTTTTTTGCCTGGATCTTCTTTTTGTGTCCAGCGGGTCTCTTTTATGCGAAGTATTTTTTGACTACGTCTGCGTTCACAGGGGAGGTAAAATCTTCGCCATCCATAGTTGAAAGTAGTAAGGCTCCACCAGAGAAAACCTTTCTGACTACATACGGCCCTTCGTAGTTTGGAGTCCATTTGCCCCTGTGACCTGTCTGAGGAGGAAGGATCCTTTTCAAAACCAATTCGCCTGTTTGAAAATTCCGAGGGCGCACCTTCTGATCAAAGGCGTGCTTCATCCTACTCTGATACAAACGACCATGTGCGATGGCTGCCAATCTCTTTTCTTCAATAAGGTTCAACTGATCCAACCTGGAGCGTACCCATTCAGCTTCATCAAGCTTCACATCTGCCAGAACTCTCAAAGATGGAATCTCGACCTCTAAGGGTAAAACTGCTTCCATATCGTACACTAATGAGAAAGGGGTTGCCCCAGTTGACGTACACACCGAAGTACGGTAACCATGTAGAGCATAAGGTAACATCTCATACCAGTCTTTATACGTTACCACCATCTTCTGCACAATCTTCTTGATATTCTTATTTGCCGCCTCAACAGCCCCATTCATCTTCGGACGATAGGGAGAAGAATTGTGATGCTCGATCTTAAAACTCTGACATAGTTCCTCCATCATCTTATTATTCAAATTCGAGCCATTATCAGTAATGATTCTCTCCGGGACCCTATAACGACAGATGATGTCCTTCTTTATAAACCGAGCTACCACTTGCTTGGTGACATTGGCGTACGAGGCTGCCTCCACCCACTTTGTGAAATAGTCAATGGCAACCAAAATGAAACGATGCCCATTGGAAGCAGTAGGCTCAATCTTTCCAATCATATCTATACCCCACATTGCAAAAGGCCAGGGAGACGACAACACATTTAAAGGTGTAGGCGGTACATGCATCTTATCTGCATAAATCTGGCATTTATGGCACTTCCGAGCGTACTTGAAACAATCTGACTCCATAGTCATCCAGTAATATCCTGCTCTCAACAACTTTCTAGCCATGGTGTGTCCACTGGAATGAGTACCGAAAGAACCCTCGTGAACTTCCTCCATCAATAACCCTACCTCATGTTCGTCAACACAACGTAGCAAGACCATATCGAAGTTCCTCTTATATAACACACCATCTTTGTTCAGGAAGAAGTTCCCTGCCAACCTTATCAGAGTCTTCTTATCCTTGGTGGAGGCACCCTCTGGATACTCTTGTCTCTTCAGAAAAACCTTAATATCATGATACCACGGTTTGCCATCAGACACATCTTCAATTGCAAACACAAAAGCCGGTCTATCCAGACGCATGATCCTAATCAACATAGTTTCATTCCAACGGTTCACCTTATACATAGACGCCAATGTCGCCAACGCATCAGCCATCTGATTCTCAGCTCTGGGCACATGATGAAAATCCACCCTATCAAAGAAAGGTAACAACCTTCTGGCATAGTTGTTATAAGGTACCAAATTTGCCTGACGAGTCTCCCATTCTCCTGTAATCTGATTAACCACCAACACGGAATCACCATAGACATCGAGGTTCTTAATTCTCAAATCAATTGCTTCTTCTAACCCCATGATGCATGCTTCATACTCCGCCTCGTTGTTGGTACACACAAATGCTAACCGGGCAGTGAAAGGTATATGAGAACCCTTCGGAGTTGTAATGATTGCCCTGATTCCATTACCATACGAGTTGACAGCCCCATCAAAAATCATCTTCCACTGTGATCCAATCTCAGGTCCTTCGTTAGGCAGAGGCTCTTCACAATCCTTCATTTTCAGAAACATAACATGCTCGTCTGGAAACTCAAACTTCATAGGCTGATAATCCTCGACTGGCTGATCAGCAAGATATTCTGACAGAACACTTCCCTTAATGGCCTTCTGAGAAACATACTGAATATCGTACTCTGTCAAAACCATCTGCCAACGGGCTATCCTTCCAGAGAGTGCTTGCTTCTCAAACACGTACTTAATCGGATCCATCTTCGAAATCAAAAAGGTTGTGTGATTTAACATATACTGCCTTAGGCGCTTGGCTGCCCAAGCGAGTGCACAACATGTCTTTTCCAGCATAGAATATCTTGATTCGCAATCGGTGAACTTCTTACTCAGGTAGTAAATGGCATGCTCTTTTTTACCCGTCTCGTCGTGTTGACCGAGCACACAACCCATCGAATTCTCAAGAACCGTAAGGTACATAATCAATGGTCTCCCAGACACCGGTGGCATAAGGACTGGAGGTTCCTGCAAATACCTCTTTATCCTTTCAAACGCCTCTCGACAATTTTCATTCCACCTGACCTCTTGGTCCTTTCTTAACAACTTGAAAATTGGTTCACATGTAGCCGTCAGATGAGAGATGAACCTGGCAATGTAATTCAACCTCCCCAAGAAACCACGAACCTCTTTCTCTGTTCTTGGCTCAGGCATCTCCTGTATGGCTCTTATCTTTGCAGGATCAACCTCGATACCTCTTTCACTAACAATGAATCCCAGCAATTTACCGGACCTTACGCCGAAGGTGCACTTGTTCGGATTCAATCTCAATCTGAACTTCCTCAACCTTTCAAACAGCTTCTAGAGGTTTACCAAGTGTTCTTCCTCTGTCTGTGACTTCGCAATCATGTCATCAACATAGACTTCGATCTCCTTGTGAATCATATCATGAAAGAGAGTCACCATCGCCCGCTGATAGGTTGCCCCAACATTCTTCAATCCAAAGGGCATTACCTTGTAGCAAAATGTTCCCCACGGTGTTATGAAAGTAGTCTTCTCCATGTCCTCTGGGGCCATTTTGATTTGGTTATACCCAGATAAGCCATCCATGAAGGAAAACACAGAATATTGAGCAGTATTGTCCACTAACACGTCAATGTGGGGGAGCGGGAAATCATCCTTCGGGCTCGCCCTATTCAAATCTCGGTAATCGACACACATCCTGACCTTCCCATCCTTCTTAGGTACAGGTACAATATTAGCAACCCACGGAGGATAATTTGTCACAGCAAGAAATCCGGCGTCCAACTGTTTCTGCTTGACTGGAGTACAACCCTCTTTAAGCGGCAGTCTGTGTGAAACAATGTCAGTGTCAAGCCCAGGCATGTCTTGGTAAGACCAGGCGAAGATATCCACATACTCTCGGAGTAACTCAATCAGTCTTCCCTTAACGGTGTCTTCCAAGGCAGCCCCAACCTTTACTTCTCGTTTAACATCCTCGGTCCCCAGATTAACAGTCTCAACTTCCTCCTGATGAGGTAGAATAACCCTTTCCTCTTGTTTCAGTAACCTGGCTAATTCTTCTGGTAAGTCACAGTCTTCGTCAGTCTCTTCTTCAGCCTGATAGATGGGATTGTTGAAGTCATATCGAGCCATAGCTAAGTCACGGGTGGAATCTGAACAAAGGAACCTGCATGATGGATGTTTTATGTTCATTATGAGTGCAACAAACAAGAAAACACATTGCCATTTTGATGTGGGTTAATGCAAAAAGTAAAAAATAGAAAGACAGGGATCGAAATATTTGAATGAAAAACGTCCTTTATTGATGATAAAAATAGCAAATAAAACATCCAAGCCCTACAAATAAATATCACTACGCCTTGGGCAGAGCGTAGGACTCAACATAACAGAAAACAAAAGTAAATTACTCCGGGCGCGTCACTTGGATAACTTTCTCGGAGGACCAGTTGCCTAGACTCTGACCAGGAATGCAGGGACGGATCCATTCATCCATGTCATAATCACTATCTCCTTCACCCTCAATATCATTGACTCTGTCGAAGAAAACACCGGCACTGGTGAAACGGACTGGACCATAGAACTTGGGAGGCTCTTCAGAACGCCTAGGTGGCTTGTATCCCAGTCCATGAGTATCTTGCTTCCTTTGAACATCAATAACACTGCCCCACTTCTGAGAACCACCAGCTTCAACTATAGCACGCGCCTCTTTGAAAGAGGACATTGGAACTTCTGGTTGTATGACGACTTCAGGTTGGACAACCGCCTCAGGCTGAGTGACTGCCTTTGGGGGTTCCTGGGGAATCTTCACAGCTTCAAAGGCTTGGCACAAAGTTTCCTGTATCTCACCGTCTACCTCTACATACTTGAAGGTCGACAGGTGACTCACCATGATATCTTCTTCACCACAAACAGTCACAACGTGGCCATCCACCATATACTTCAACTTCTGGTGCAGCGTAGAAGTTACTGCCCCAGCACCATGGATCCATGGGCGACCCAACAAATAACTATAGGCAGGCTGAATATCCATTATGTAAAAGGTGGTGTTGAAAACCTCAGGACCCACCTTGATCGGCATAACTAACTCTCCAAACACTAATCTCTTGGAGCCATCAAAAGCACGTACCACCAAGTCACTTGGTGTACAAATCAACCCACGAGTATCCAACTTCATCAGAGCCTTCTTTGGTAACACATTCAAAGACGACCCAGTATCAACTAACACATGCGACATCAAAGAACCACGGCATTCCACTAAAATATGCAGAGCATTGTTGTGATTCCTCCCAGCCGGAGTCAAATCTAAATCGGTGAAACCCAAACCATTACCAGCATTCACATGAGCCACAACCCCTTCTAACTGATTGACGGATATTTCCTATGGTACATAAGCCATATTTAGAATCTTCAGCAATGCATTTCGGTGTGCCTCGGAGCACAACAGTAAGGATAGGATGGAAATCTTCTATGGAGTTTGGTGGAGTTGGTCAACAATCTTGTAATCACTTTTTCTGATCAACCTCATAAACTCTTCTACATCTTCTGAGAAAGTATCCCCACCTGGCTTGGTCGTAGAATTATTAGCTTCCTGCCTCTGTACGGACTCATCCATCATCTGTTTACCTTTGTCTTGTTTTGAACTGCTAGCTTGATTCTCTGACGGAACAAAGACTCTACCACTCCTAGTGATAGCCCCCGCTTCAACAAGATTTTCCACCCCTGTGTTCACAGCTGATGTCTCTTCGAATTCCACCTTCTCACCATTAACAAACACCTCGGCCCCATAATTCCATGGGATGGCCTTGGTACTCTCATACGGAACTGGTCCAGGAACAGTGATAGTGACCGGCGCTGGTCTCGCCGGCGCTGATATAGTTATCGTCTTGAATGGAATTGTTATCGTGGCAACATCAATCTCTCTGTCAGTAACAATACTCTGTTTACAGCCCCTGTCAAACTGTAATACCCCTTCGCTGATCATTTTCTGAATACCTGCTTTCAATAAATCACAACCGCCTGGCTGCGACACACATTCTACACAACCTTCATCACAACCGGGAAATACCCCTCCCTTCAATAGTCTTTCCTTCACCACACCCAAGGGAGTTTGGATTTCGTTCACATCTGAAATCAAACTCAAGTCTTCACAGTCTTCAATAATAGCATTGACCTTCGGCCCACCGTGATTCGGCATCGGGTTCTGATTCACATTAGGAACATCGTTGGAGAAATTGATGGCTTTGGAATCCAGCAGATCTTGAACCTGATGCTTAAAAGCTTTACAGTTTTCAATATAATGTCCGAGTGCCCTAGAATGAAACTCACAGTGGGCATTGGCGTCATAGCCGGGAGGTGGATTACCAGTAGGTGGAGCCAATGTTCTCTTCTGGATTAATTGTAGCTTTAGCAAGTACTAAAATAATTGAGCGTATGGAAGAGGTGGAGTGTCAAAATGCCTATCCCGCCTAGTCGGAGGCTGAGACCGGCGAGGAGCCTGATTTTGTTGTTGAGACGCTGCTGGCTATTGAGGTGCTGCTGGGATGGTTACAGAAGCCACCTGCTGATTGTAGTTCTGACAAGGTCCATCTCTACCACGATATGATGACACAGAGTTTGTATCTCCCTCCTTCTTCTTATAACCATTGGCATAAGGCTTCTTGCTTCCTCCAGATGAGGACCCATCACTGCCTGATATCTTCCCCGCCTTGATTCCGCTTTCCACCATTTCCCCCACTAAGATTAAGTCAGCAAACTTTCCAGTCATACATGGTACCAGCTTTTCATAGTAATGACCCTGCAAGGTGGCCATAAACATAGTTATCATTTCACGTTCCAACATGGGAGGCTGAACCCTCGCTGCCAGTTCACGCCACCTCTGAGCGTACTCCTTGAAACTCTCATTGTTCTTCTGTGACAGATTCTGCAGCTGTGTTCTGTTAGGAGCCATATCAGTGTTATATTGGTAATGTCTGATAAATGCCCCTGCCAGATCTCTCCAACTACGCACATCCTTCCTTTCCAGTTGCATGTACCACTCCAGGGATGCCCCAGATAGGCTATCCTGGAAGCAATGCATCATCAGCTTTTCATTCTTCGCATATGCAGTCATCTTGCTTGCATATGCCCTGACGTGGGTCCTTGGACAAGTCATACCGTTATACTTCTTGAAAGTGGGAGTCTAAAACTTGTGCGGAATAACAACGCCTGGAACCAACCCCAAATCCTCTAGATCCATTCCCACAGAATCCTGATTCACAACACCCCTCAGCTGCTCCTCAATCAAAAGGATCCTCTGATCCTGATCAGTCTGGGGACCAGCATCCCCACCTGGCAAAGAAAATGCATCATCCTGAACATCATCATACTAACGACCCTGAACTGCGCCAGTACCGGTACCACCTCCCCCAGCATTTTCAGCTCCGCTCGGAGGAATCACAACACTAGAAACCGGAACACCTCCGCCCGTAGGACCATTCTGACCATTATCAGTAACACCAGTCTGAAGTCCTCCATGAAGGACACCATCATTATCAACCCTCGCAATCAGTGGCTGAACGAGAGTTCTCAACTGTTCTTGTCCCTGAGCAACCCCTTGCATTAATTCCATGAATTGGTTCATGCGAGTCCGCATCTCAATGATCTCATTCTGTAGCTGATCCATGAGTCTCTTCCGATTCTGCTTAGTAGGATACTGGTGAATGTGCTGATCTGCAATTCTGAGATTAGAATAATATAAGAACTCCGGAGATAAACACCTGTCATGCAAAATGATTATGCAAAATGATTATGAATATGCAAATGCAAATGGACATGTTTGAAAATTCACAAGGCGATCCACCCCTTGATTCCGGTTTAATAACAAGATATAATGGAACTTCTGCTCATATATTAAGAAAACCAGAGAAAAGCCAAATGTCAACAATCATAAATCCGAGATAACGAGTCTGAATATAAAAACCCTAGGTCCCAACCAACAAGCCTGGTGGTGATCCACATACAATAAAAGAGAACAGAAAACTATGGCATATCATCAAAATTCACAAGTGTCAATCCCCCCATCCATTATGCTTTCTGCACCAGTCTTGAATCTCCTTGAACAGCTTTCTGGTATCGGGATGCTTCGGCCTCTGAATTAGCCCTTGAATGAGAAGGTCTCTCCTGTGTATGATCCCATCCAAGTATCGGCAATGTAACTCCCAAGCGTCTTCTCCCGAAACATCATCCATGCTAGGACCCTCATGTCTAGGTTTCTTCACTTCAGCTTGGACTTTCAGTTCTTCCATGGAGGCTATGGCTTCCTTGAGTCGATCTTCGACTACTTGTCTCTTGAATATCCCTGATAATATCTCGGCGTCTTTCTTCTTGAGTGTCGACTTCAACTGATCAATCTTAGCTATGTAGTCGTCTTCTTTTCTCTTGTTCTCAGCCATGGCAGTTTCTTGGTGATCATTGAACCTGTGAATCTTCAACAAAGCCTTGCCTAATTCCTCCTCCTTGGACCTGGGAACGCTACTGATACCATCAAAAGCTTGTTTCATTCTTTCTCTGGATGCGACCATGTCAGCAAGCTCTCTTTCTGCTTTAGCAAGAAGCTCTGTCTTCAACTTGGCGGTATGAACAGCTTCACCCCGCTCATGCTTCCACTGATAAATCTCTCTCTTTAGCTCACTATTTTCTTCTCGCAACCTTTCCTTTTCAGCCCATAATTTGTTATACTTCTCCAACTCAACGGTGGTAGGAGGCTCGATCACCAAAGGATACAAAGGTGGTTCCACCGGGAATGGAAGAAGCTCCTCTTCTGCTCTCTTCTTAATCCATTCTTTATAGGAAGGGAAATCCCGATTATTACTTTTCCCTAATGGAATTTTACCCTTCTTGGTCACCTGTTTCCAAGCGTTCACAACTTTCCTTATCATTCCTTGATCCTCAATGCCATTGAAGAACAAGGACTCTCAGACATCTCGCTCTTCGGGTGGATTCTTCAAAGGATAGCCAAACTGTCTGATAGCTAGGGAGGGATTATAATTAATTCCACCTTTCCTCCCTATCAAGGGAACATTTGGGAATTCTCCGCATTTGCAAATAATCTCCATTCCTAGCAAGTCACAATTAATCTAAGCAATGTTGTCAGCAGTCAAGCCCATAACCCTCTTTGACCATTTCAGAGAATCTTTCGTATCAACGAAAGCGCCAGATTCAGAGAGACGACTCGGAAACCAAGTAGCTAAAATCGCTGCACAACAACTCACAGTTTTCCCACGCCTATTCTCATTCTTGTAGTGAACCGAGTGATACACATCACCTAGCAAGGTAGGTATAGGATTCTTCGAAATAAAGATTCTGACGGCATGCATGTCCACCAGATCAGGAATATTCGGAAACAGGACAATCCCATAGATGCACATAGCTAGGATAACTTGGAAAACAGTCCAATTCTTCTCTTTGACATGTATGCAAGCCTGATCAAACAAGAACTTCAACAAGAAACCCTTAACTCCTTATTTTTCTGCAATGTTACTGTTCAGAACAGACTCACTAATATGAAGAGCAACAGCCATATCTTTTATACCGGGGTGTTCTTCGGAAAAGAAAACTATATCATGCCTGATGGGGATTCCCAAAATAAATGAGAATTCTTCCAACATTGGAGCCAAGATGTAGTCCGGGAAAGTGAAGCAACGCAGAGACGGATCGTAAAACTGAAGAAGTGTGTGAATGGCATCCTTCTCATACTGGGAGATATTATAGACAAATTTCAGAAGTCTTCCATACCTTCCACTGAACTCTGTACGAACTTCGGAACCAGCCATATTAATCAGTTTGTGAATTAGTGTCAAAGTCGGCTCTGGGAATAAATAGGCGACAGTCTTCTTTCTCTGAACATCCATACTGAAGCAACCTCAGAAAATCGGAATCAAGAGTAAGATGCAAGCCCTGAAAAATGTCAAACACGTCAGAATGCAAGAAAAATGATATGCTCATGCAAACATGGGGTCAAGGCACACTGCTGGATGTGTTGTGCTGTTAGCTGAACGAGAAACCAGAAAACCAGAACTCTGAACCACCGAGGAACCCAAATAATCAGACATTGATGAGAAATCCAGAAAACCGGGTAGGTTGAAAGTCTCGGTTACCTGTAAACCTGTAAACGCCCATCCCCTCTCACATGTGGGTACTAGGATGTTCAGTATCCCAGGCTCTCAGGTCGAGAAATGATGATACGTTCACCATTTCTGGTTTGGCATCATCATCAATCGAGGAGGCCTCAACTGATTCTCCAAAGCAGAAGGTCCTCAGCTTTGGCACTGAGGTCGAGAAACAATAGTACATTCATCCCTCGGGGTACAGTACTAAAGTCAATCGAGGAGTGCCTCCACTGATTCTCTTCAAAACGTAGGGGTCTTCCTATGCGAGTTCCAAAGCGGGCCCTCGGGTGCGAATGGGTTTGCCACAGGATGTGGTCTGCCACTATCACCACTAAAGAGGGATGTTTCCACTAAGGTCCTCAATTATCGGTCACCAGAGTCGACAGCTCTCTAGATCAACACCCCAACATGCGAAAGACACACACGTTAGAAGGCATCCCAAGATAGCCTCGTTTGGTTGTGAATTTCGTGAACACACAAACGTACCAAGCGGGTACGTAGGTCCCACTACTTTCCACTCTAGTCCTAGGGTATTCTCAAGCCTTGGTATTGGGCTTATCTCTCAGACCAACCCAACCTGCAAAACAAAGACAGCCAGCACAGCACAGCAGCATGACAGTAAAGGATGAAATGCAGAAAATGCGGTAAAAATAAAAATAAAAATAAAGTACAACATAAAGCAAAACAAAAACAAAACACCCAAAGAGACAAGCAAGCGTTAGGATTGACTCGCTTAGGGATGGACCAGCATAGGTCAACCAGAGTCCCCAGCAGAGTCGCCAGCTGTCGCTCCCAGGATTTTCATCCAGGTATAAACGCGAGAGTGGCGCGGAAAAATAGAGTCGCCAGCCGTGTAAATTTATCCCAAGAGAGGGAAAGGGAACACTGCATAAACCTGAGGAAGAGAGAAAGGAATGGTCATCGCAACCATATCCTGGGTTCGGGAGTCGGTTACGCGAGGGGAAGGTGCTAGCACCCCACGCGTCCATCGTACTCGATGGGATCCACGCTTGTTGTCTATTCTAAGGGTGAGTTATCCTATCATCTATGGCTGCACTAAGACGGGGAAGGGGAAAACAAAGACAGACTCGGTAGGACGTCAATGTCCTAGGCCTATGTACCCCTATTGTGCAATGGGGAATTCAGAGTCAACGTAGTTCGGACCAAGTTCTTTTTGTGTTTTTTATGAGCGACGTTAAGTTCGCGTCCGACAGTTAGGGTCGATGCCTGTTTGCGTCTCAAACGGAAAGTAACGTGCCCTTTTTGAAAATAGCCTTTACGTTTGGAAATCCCGAAGGACAAAAAGGTTTGAAGTTGGTTTGTGTTTTTTAGGACAGAAGTGGCTTAAGTTAGTTCCTAAGTTGCATTGCACCAAAGTCTAGGGCACAGGGGCGAATACTTAACGCATCGTCCCAAGACAGGACGCTCGCTAAGCACTCTAGAAAGATGAGAGGAAGCCCCTCATTTCTCATTCCCCACACTTAAGGCTCGTGCGCAATACACCTTATTCTTATTAAGTGTTTTAAAGAAATTTGAGATGAGAAGAGAGACGACACAAAGGTAACTCTAAAGGGGGACTATGAGTCCTAAAGTTATCATGCATGGGTGATCTACGGTTAGTGAGGTTCAACCTAAACCCTGAAGAAAGGAAAAGATAGGGAAGGAAAAAGTAAGGGTGACCATGGATACTTATCCATACCCTTAAAGAACTTACCTTAGTCCCTGCATAAAAGATTAGTACAGAATAGACACAAGTAAGAGAAATGAGGTGAATGAAAATCACACAATGGCGAACAAAAGTGATTATCATCCAAACATGAATCAAAGAAACAAAGAAACAGCCCCAAAGCAAATAGCACAAGTGCCTTTTCAAACAGATAATCATACAAGGTCAAAGATGCGTCTGCAAGAAAATCTCAAGTGAAAACAAATCAGATAATTAGAAAAATAACTCCTAAAATTCCCAAATTAAACATTAAGGTTCCTCAACCAGAGGCAAACAACATATCAAAATTCCCTGCAAAAAATAAGATATTAGTCATTCAAATAATTAGGCAGAGTTCAGGTGGGAATTAGGGCTCAGTGTGCCAAAGGGAAGGACCTAAATGCAATATGAAACAAATTTAAAAATGAAAGAAAAATATTTTTATGCAATTTAGGATGTTAGTGAACAAATGCAGAAAGAACGGATCAAAGATATTTTACGGATGCAGAGAAATAAAATAAAGAAATTAAGTATGCATTATATGGATAATTCAAAAAGAAGTTGAATTAAATAATTAATTTAAATGATAAAAAATAAAATAAAAATAAAAAATAAAATTTGTAAAAATTATTAAAATGATAAATATGATGTATGAAAATTTTTTAGTAATTTTTTAATGCAATTACATAATTTTAATAATTAAAATATGAAAATGTAAAATTAAAATAAAATAAAATGAATTAATGGGCTGGGGGGTGTAGACAGCAAGAAAACACGTTGGAAGTGGAATTGGGCTGAAGAGTGGGGGGTGCGTATAGCAACCCGGCCCATCAGCAAAAAAATAAAATAAAAAAAGACCACCGTGGGGTGCCATGTGACTGGCACATGCGCATTTTAATGCGCTGTCTTGATCCTGTTCGCACGATTCATCAAACGGCCAATGGTTAGTCAACGCAATAGAAAGTAAGCAAAAGGGAATAACATAATTGGGTGTGCATGGTAACTGCTGTGGGTGAATAAACACTGGATCCGTAATAAAAATTCAGAAAAAAAATAAAAGAACCAACACGTGGACCGCTGATGACCGCACGATGGAGGAAACGGACGGCTGGGAGTCATCTTCAACCTTCCTTCGCCGCAACCCTCACAGCCGCCGGAGCTAGGGTTCCGGCCGCCGTCCTCCGCCACCTGCAACCTGAAAAGTGCCCAGAAAATACCAAACCATATACCGTTCGAACCAGAATTTCGCAAGGGTTCCAAATCTCTCATCCAAAATCACAAATGAACAACATATAATAAAAAAACGAATGGATTAGTGTTAGGGCATAAAACTTCAAATGCACATAGCAAGTAATATACACATCCATATTAAAAACCAATTACATCAGCATGATCAGCAGACACCACACTTCAATATAGACATAAAAAAAGAGAGTTTTGGGAGCACGAAAAATTCATCAACCTGAGATGGTACAGCTCCAATCCTTGCTTTTGGCTGCAAATTGTGGTTGAGTTGTGTTCTAGAGATCTCCAAGAGAAGTTTTGTGGAAGAAACTTGAAGAAACTCTTTGTAATTCGTGAGATCCAAGGAAAGAAAGCTTTAGGGTACAAGTTGTTGTTCTCCAAAATATCACGTGTGTCTAACCCTAACCAGTGCATGGATGGGTTTATAAAGACTAGGGTTTGCCTCTGAATATGAATTGGGCTTGGGTAATTACTTGTTTAATGATTTTTGAATTATTTTGGAATTTTGTATTATGTGGAATATACCTCTCTCATGCATGTTCACTTAAAAATTCCATGATGGATCATTTGCATTTGGATTGATAATTACACCCCTATGGAACTTGGGCCTTGAAACTTTTTTGATTCATGACTTTTGAATAATTTGGCATTTTTGAATAATGGGAAGAAAATGAATAATAAACCATGGAATTTCTTCATTCTTGGGCCCAAAATAAACCTCAAGGAAAGTCTTTTAATATTGGAAAGTGGCATGACACAATGGAATTGGTTATAGGTCATTATGCCCAAAGTTGTGAAAATGGCACCATGAAAAACCCTAAAAACCACTTTGCCTTCTTTTGACCATAAGTTGAGTTTCACAAATGATATGGATACCCACTAGTACTTGTTGGAAAGAGGAGAAAAAGATCTTCAACTTTCATGTTGGAGAAAAATTCATTTGAAGCTTTCTTGATGGTGAAAAGTCAAGTTGAATGCAATGCAGAAACTTGCCAAAAATGGAAACTTTTCATTATAGGTCACTTTCTAAATTGGGAAACTTTACACCAACTCCTGATTCCTGATAAATACGTATGAAACTTGACCCTTGAAGACCATATGAGGATGTGGGACCCTGAAAACCTTGGAGAGAACCTCAAAATTCCACAGTTGACTTCTCCTCTCATTGTTGACTTTTACCCAATTCAACTGATTTTCAATCCATTGGCCAATTGAACTTCTCCTGAACCAAACTGATGGACAACCTCCCATCCCTAGGTATTTAGGGACCCAAGGAGTACCATGGAATCAAGTCCTGCCCAAAAAATCAGAAATAAACTGACTTTATAGCAAACCCTAGTTGTGGTACCCTCAGTCTAGGAGGAAATAGAACAGTCTCCAAATCCAAATTCCTCTGAATATGATGTGTATCCTCTCCAACAAAGATAAGATATGCCATTTGATGATGATAAAAACCCAAGGAGCTTGCCCATTGAAGCAATAAACCCAAGAATCTCAAAACCCTAATCTATGCACTGGTTAGGAAAGGATGATCCACCTAAGCTCTCTTGGACAATACCAGGACTCTTGCTTGACCCTCTGAAGCACTGCCTCAGGCACCTTGACCCCATGCTAAGAACCAATGATATGCACACATGATAATGCAAAATGCAATGCAACATAAGCCAGTTAGTAATAAAGTAAGGAGGGCAAATTTTGGGGTGCAACAGCTACCTCTCGCAATACCCCCGCAGGCCGAGTTACTAGAGAGAGAGGCTCCATCACAGTTAATTTTAATCCAATTTCTCGGAGGGGGCTTCCACAAAACCTCAACGATTTTCGGGGCCTTCGGAGGCCGGATGGTGACCCAAAAATTCTTGAGGATCTCAAACTCTTGCATATTCAAAAAAGAGGCCCGGCCCGAGCTGCCAGCAAAAGAAATGGCCTCCAGGATGTACGAGATGGTATAGTTAAGGTTACAAGTTTCATGATTAAATCTAACCTTATTACGAGCCGACCAAATGGCATTGAGAACGAAAATAACTGCAGCACAGGCAGTCTCTTTGTACTGCCATGTACCACTTCTGTTAAGCAGATTTTCAACATCCAGCCACCCACCAATAGTACCCCGGCAATTCAACCTTTTACCAACCCAATTCCAGATATGCGAAGCAAATTTACAATAAAAAAAAAGGTGCTGAGAAGTTTCTTCGGCAGCCTCACAAAGGTCACACCGAGATGGGAAAATAAAATGACGGCGCTTCCATTGATCGTCCGTTGGCACCTTATTGTGAAGGAGCTTCCACACAAAACAAGACTTTGACGGAGAAATTGATTTAGACCATATCCATTTCCACCAATTCTTCCGAATCCCTTTAGATCTCTTAAAATTATAGGCCATTTTCGAAGTTAAAACTCCATCCGTAGAGTGTAGCCACACTTTACAGTCCGGCCGCAAATCGAAAGGAATGTGGCACGCTCTGATTCTAGCCAAAATGGAGGGGGAATGGGCGTGAGAGAATTGGAAAAAATCCATATGCCATCAATCAGAATGCTACTGACTTTTTGATCCTGTATACCTCCCGAGTCCGGCAACTCGGCGTGTAACGGAGAACCACACCAACTATCAAACCAGAGACTAATCAGATCGCCATTTCCTAAACACCAAGAAGAGTTTTCAGCAATGGTTGACATCTCAGCTTTAAGACTGTACCAAAGGGAGGAGAAGATATGATGCTTTATGGTCTTGCCTTTTCTAAAAACTCTCTGCCTGAGGAGGACTGCCCCATTCATTATTGGAGTTCATTAACCCCCAAGCAAGCATGCGATTAAAAGCTTCATTCATTTTAACTAGCGACCGTAAACCAAACCCACCTTCCTCTAAGGGGTGGCACATAGTCTTCCACGCCACAGAGATAACTTTGGCCTTAGAGACTTCTCCACTCCAAATAAATCTCTTTATCGCCTGCTCAATATCTCGAATAAGGGAAATAGGCCACGAATACACGAACATACTATGAATCCTTCTGCTGGGGAGGGAATGGATCTATGGTATGTGACGAACATGACGATCAAATGAATTAGGTTGAGCATGAATTTTCTAAGTATACTAACTTAAAATATGAATACAGTAAAAAAAAAAATAATTAAACAACTTATCTAGAAAGGGGCAGTTTAATGATTTATTTTACTAAATAATAAAAGGTCCAAAATAATTGTGACCTTTATTTATAATTTGGGACATGTGAGGTTTGTGTACGAAGGATTCAGAATGCAATTATTATTATTATCACTGTGCCATCATTATATCTCACTGAAATCTGAATGCTTTAATCTTGGGATCAAGTGGAAACATACGCGAATGGCTGCCTTGTCACAAAAACCAACTTGTCCTTTAGTTATTTTTATTTTTATAATAAAGTACATAGTTTTAAATTAAGAAAAGATGTTAACAAAGAGTTAACTTTGTGATCTCCTTTTTATCAATTGGCAAGTTGGACTAGTTTGTTTATAACTCAAATTGGAAACGCCATCTATAACTACAACAATATAGCATATGCAAACTTATGTCATTAGAATTTGAATTATATGTATAAATATCATTTTAGAAATTGAGTAATACTATGGGACTATGGGACACAACTTACTCTAAAGTAGAAGTGATAATGATATCATAACCACTCTAAAATCGGGACCATAGCATTATGAACGTTTTGAAACTAAAAGGACAATGAAATTATGATCACTTTAAATCTTAAAGGGGCAATGATATTCAGACCATTCTTAATATCCAAGGGACTAGTATTAAAATCACTCTTAATATTTAAGGAACATAAAGAAAAGGAAAAGTAATTTATGTTATAATTTTGAATCATAACTGTAATATTATATGGGTTTGGGTTATTATTTAATTAGTAAAAATTATAGTGGTCTAATTAATAATTAAATATGTGGTTAAAAACATAAATATCATAAAAGATAAGATTATTATATAGATATCATAAATCATGAGCATTTCTTAATGCATCACCTAAGTTTCTTAGGCACCACGTGAAATTATTTTTTTTGCCCTCTGATTTCAGATGTGCACATCCGGACGCACCGTATCCTTAATTATAAAAAAAAAGTTGTTCCGGATGTGCATATCTGGTAGGCCTCGGGATCTGTATATCCGGAAGCATGACTGATATATTTGAAGATGCATGATCACTCCCCCTTCCCATTCTCAACATTTCTTCTACTACACTCACTCTCACCAACTCAAAAAATCCTACTTCATCAATCCCATTTCTCACTCAAAAAGTTCAAATTTTTGGTGCAACAAATCAAAGGGAGCAAGAAAAGACTGAATTTCAGGTAAATATTCAACTTCATCCACTACATTGCTCACATTATCAATCTACACTTTTGAAAAAACTAGTTACGCTACTTCCGGATCTGCACATCCGTTACGAATTGAGCATGAACATTTTCGGATGCGCACATCCGGAAAAATGCCTGAACCTAATTAATTTAAATTTTCAGCAAATTTCAAATATATTTTATTTATACATATTAATTGTTCTATTCTTGTTTATAAATAGATACGGTGCATCCCGATAACATGTCAAAAGAATTAGTTGCGTCGATTTCTCCGAAAGATAAAGGCATGCTCGTAAAGTCGGTTGATGTCGGCGGTGGCTTTAACAACAAGCAAGACTTTGATGATCGTGAAAGCATGATCGCATACATTCGTAGGACAACTATTGAGCTTGGCTTCGGTGTAAATATCGGGAGATCGAATAATGGATCGGATAGAAGAAAAGCTTTTGTAATTTTGGGTTGCGAAAGAAGCGACAAATATCAAGCACCTCTACGGAAGTTAAAGAAAGACGAGACCGGTACTAGAAGATGTGAGTGCCCTTTTAAGATTGGTGGTTACATGTTAGTTTCCAAGAAATGAAGATTTACCGTTCGTTGTGGTATACATAACCACGAAATGTGCTCAAAGCTTCAAGGCCATCCAAGTGTATGTCGGCTCAAGGTGGAAGAGAAGGCATGTATAGCCGACATGACCTTGAACCTTGTCCAACCGAAGAATATACTTGCGACGTTGAAACGGAAAGAACCCGAAAATGTTGCAAACATAAAGCAAGTGTATAACATTCGGTATCAAACGAACAAGGCAATTAGGGGAGATAGGAGTGAGATGCAACAACTGGTGTTGGAGGACAACGATTACGTGTCTCGGTACAGATATCGCGATGATGGAATTACGGTCCGAGATATTTTTTGGCCTCATCCGGATTCCATTAAGTTGTTCAACACGTTCTCGACAGTGCTCATTCTTGATAGCACCGACAAGATAAACAAGTATCGTCTTCCATTGTTTGAGATGGTTGGTGTTACATCTACAGATAAGACATATGTCGGTGGCTTTGCCTTTTTGGAGTGTGAGAAAGAGGACGATTTCACGTGGGCGTTGGAGACGTGTCGGTCACTTTTGAAGAAACATGTTCAAATAGCAAAAGCAATTGTTACGGACCGCGACAACGCCTTGATGAATGCGGTTGCAAAGGTCTTTCCTTCTTCCAATGCACTATTTTGTCGATTTTACATAACAAAGAATGTGCGAAGTCGGGTTAAAACTGCAGTGGGTGCGAAACAAGTGGAGTCGGAAGACGGAAAAGTGGTCAAGTCGGGTGTCATTGTAGAGAAAATTATGGATGCATGGACTCATATTCTAAATTCTTCCACAACGGAATTATATGCCGATTCGGTCATTAAATTCCGGAAAGTGTGTGAACGGTACCCCGCTTTGTTGAAATATGTTGAATCCACCATTCTTGATCAAGTGAAAGAAAAGATTGTTCGTGCGTGGACCGATAACGTACGACATCTTGGAAACACTACCACCAATAGAGTTGAGTCGGCACATGCCACTTTGAAGAATTGGTTGGGGAATAGCAAGGGGGATTTATGTCGGGATTGAGACTCTGTGCATCTAATGATCAAAAACCAACACAATGAGATACAAACCACTTTCGGTCTGAGCATCACGGTTTTGGAACATCGGTTTAAAGGTAACTTCCTCTACTCTCATTTGATCGGCAACATGTCTCGGGCGGGGTTGGGCTATATTTTTCACGAGGCCAACCAAGCCGAAACGGTAGTTCTGATAGTGCAAAGTGTGGTTGCACTATTGTGAAAACCTACGGTCTTCCTTGTGCTTGTGCCATTGCTAAAAAGTTGAAACTAGGTGAGCCAATACAAATTGACGAAGTTTATCCTCATTGGATGAGACTTAGTTATGATGATGATGGTTGTAAGGAAGGAGATAAACCGAATATCTCTATTTTGGCCGAATTGGAAGCGATTCAAAAGAGATTTTCGAAGGCCGACGTCAATATGAAGCTACACATCAAAGAAGAGTTGAGGAAGATTGCCTTCCCCGAAACAACCACAATGATACCGCCGTCTCAACCGGTTAAGACAAAGGGTGCTCCGAAGAAGTTGAAGCCTACACCAAATGACAACTCAACAACTCAGTCTCCTTCGTATTATGAGCACGTTGACCAAATCTTGCCGGACTCTCCGACTCCTAAATCTCTACAAAGTGTCATGAAAGGAGCTCGCATTTCCAAACCGACTCCGACACCGATTCCACGAGTTCCGACTCCGACTCCAACTACACGTATGATTTCTTTTATTAACGAGATGCTGGTTTTTATGCACAAGCATATCGACGGTATAATCGATGTTGTAGGGGATGGTAATTGTGGTTACCGAGCCGTCTCGGCACTACTCGGTAAAGGAGAGGAAGGTCATGCACTTGTACGTCATCAACTTATCCTAGAGTTGGAGATGCATAAAGAAGCATACTTGCGTCTCTATGAAAATCAAGAAAATTACAACAAGGTTCACTAGTTACTTGTTCCATGGTTGAGTGGTCCGACACCGGTATCGAAATGGATGAGCTTCCCCGAGATGGGTCATCTTAAAGCATGCGCCTACGATATGGTGTGTATCGACTTGACGAGGTACGGATTTTCAGAAACCTTTTTACCACTCCACACCGCACCTCCGTCGAATCCAAATGATCGCATCATATGTATCAGATGGCTTGCGAAATCAAGACATTTCGTACAAGTTATCTTGAAACCCGGATGCCCGATACCACGTAAATCTCCGCAATGGGCGACGCATGCAACCGCAATTGCCGAGTCTTGGTCGGATAGTTTTGTCAAAAGGATGCTTGAATTTGAAAGATTGCACACAATTGAAAAGGCATCAAATGCGAAAAATCGAAAGTTCTAGCTCCAATAGATTTAGACGGAGAATTTTGTTTTAACTCTTTTGTATAATCATACGACACAATGTACATTATTGAAGTGAAATATATTGTATTTTTATCCATATGTCTTTTTAATACACTTATGAATTTTATTGCACTGAAAGTATTCCAAGTGGCTGCATAAGCTGTTCAATTCTGTTTTAAAATTGTATCAGTAAAACATTCTGATTTGCACATCCGGACAATTTATGGATTTGCACATCCGGAGCCAATATTTGTAGGGTTTGTCCGGATCTGCACATTCGGAACGAATTTAGGCAGAAATAACTTTACCCTAACTTTTCTATAAATTAGGGGTTTCATTTGATATCATTCACACAAACTCTAAATGTCTCAATTGTATGATATCAAGATCCATTGGTATGTCGCAACTGTCTCCTATACCGACGACATAACAATCGGTCGCAAGTATAAGTTAACGAGGGACATCTCAATCGGCGAGATCATTGACGACATCGAACATCTCCTACCTTACGGAGACAAACGAAAGGTTGTGAAGCTTCAGTATCGTTCACCTTCCGTTGATAACGAGGGGAACGTCGCTTACAACCTTGTTGAGCTCAAGAATCAAGAGGATGTTAGAGCGATGTGGCGAACTTTTTTTGGCTACGAAGAACGATTCCCGCTCAAGTTCGAGGCAACCGCCAAAATCCGAAGAACGGTCGATGACATCTTAGAGATGTGTAAGCGTCTACCGGGCTATTGATCTTGTAATATTTAAATTTCTGTCGATGTCATGGCGATTTTCTCAATGTAATCCCGATTTTATTTTATGAATGTGAGAAACGTTGTTGGTTTTTTGGTGTTGTGCATAAGGTTTTATTTCGGATTTGCAAATACGAACGTTTACCGGATGTGCACATCCGGTAAAAACTGAAATTTTTTAAAAAAACGGTGCGTCCGGATTTAAACATCCGGAACGCATGGGTATTTTCGTCAGCGCGCTAGGTGCCTAAGAAGGTTGGGTGGTGTGTTAAGAAATTCACTAAATCAATATATACTTTGATGAGATGACAAATTAAAATATTGTAAACTAAGAAATAACCACAAGATTATTTATATTGGTTATGGTTCTGTTAGTTTTACCTAATAATTTCTATTTTGGAAATAGTCAATTAAATGTTGTATTGGAAAAATGTTAAGTGTTAGCATTGATTGACATAAGTTGACAGGAACAAATATGTCGACTAGAACGTTTCGACTAGTATCTTGAAACATGGTTTGGAAGAATCTTAAAAGCAGGTCTTGAAACATGGTTTGAAGGAGTCTCAGGAATAGATCTAATTGACCTCTCGATATCGTGTCGAAGTCGAAGCGTTCAGCGAGTTGTAAAGACTTAGAAGATTTTGGAAACCAAAGACTTGAGAAGAGTCTTAGCGCTATCAACAACCACATTCGACGAACAGACAATTATTATCGCTAAGAACAATTAGGAACGTGGGATAATGATTTTCAGAAGTTTGTATGTTCTGACAACACTGCAGTGTTTCAGAAGACTAAGTTGCATGTTCTTGAAGATATGTCTACTTTATATGAATAAGCTGTCGGAGTTAGTAATCTTTAGTATAATATATATATAGCATTTTCATACATTGTAATCAAGGTTGCAAAATTCATATACTTTCTTCATAGAACTACAATACTCGAATCAAAGAGCGAAATAGTTTGTGAGTAACATGTGAGTCCATGTCATTTGTCTTTGTTGTCAATATATTTCTTTAATTGAAACAGACACTTTACAATTCTTGTCATTTTCCATGCTTGTCATTTATTGCTTTTTCATTTAATGCCATTTATCGTAGCTTACTTTTGCGTTAATTCAAGCTTCTGTGTCATTAAAGTTTGTCTTCACTTTATCTGCATACAGATATTCATAGTCACTTCACACACATATTTTCTTGTACACGCGTTTTATACAAATTGCTTCCAAGATTTTTCGAGTTAATTTGACAGGCTATTTAAACCCGTGATTGTTTTCTAAAAACACTTGCGAACAAATTGGCACACCCAATGAGACATTTTTTGTGTAAAGTTTTACTTTTATTTTACAATAGACATTTTTGTTCTACATGAAATGTTTTTAATGTTCGGAGTCATATACGTCTGTGAAGTGGTAGGATTTTAGCAAAAATGGTTAATCCAAAAAATACTTCCCGTGCTTGGAATGATGCTCTAAACCTAGCAACAACAATTACCACGATGGTTGGTACTACAGGGACATCGAACCCTGTTAGAGTTACATGCCCAATCCTGACTCCGGTACTGACTTTAACATCAATACCAGGAGTTATAGTTTCCTTACCACCGATAACAAATATCCCAACTACACCCAGGCCTACTTCTACTATTGTAGGGGACCATACGCCCCCTTATGTCCCATATTTTACCTTACCTTTAGTTATTAGGGATTGCCCATATGGCATTCCAACTGCCATGATGGAAGGCTTGCAAAGTCACACTTCGACGTTTGCAGACAATGTTGCGACGATAACGTCACCCTTAAATCCACAGTTGACGTCAGGATCTGCCATAAGCAATCATGTTCAGATGGCACAATCACAAGGAGGATTTGGATATGTTCCTCCAAGAATGGCAGCCTTAACTACAAGTTCCCTTGTGTGTATGAGGCAACAAATGGATGAGAGTAGCCATGCGATGGTAAAAATGTCGACACAATAGATAGGTAATGTGTTTCACCCTTTGATTTAGAACATAACCCAACGTTACCAGCAGTTGGCTCACTAGATGGGTAAAATTGCTGATTTTTTTAGGGCGTCTCCAGCGCTAGTTGTGTCGATACCTAATAACCAAATGTCTGTTGAGCAACCCCCAACGAGGGTAGTCGAAGGAAACCAAGGACAAAATGGCCCATAAATACTTATGGTACAAAGAGACCAGGATGCCGACTAAGTACTTATGAATGTTCAACAAAACAACTTTGGGGGGCAAAACAATATAACTAATGTGGCCGAACAGATTTTGGCCCAACATGGTCTTAACATTAGCATTCATAGACATAATTATGTATCCTCTCTGTTGGAATATGTTCGACAAACCAAACTTCCCAGGGGATTAAAAGTCCCCAAATTCACCAAGTTTACTGGTGAAACCAATGAGTCCACGGTCGAAATTGTTTTTAGGTATCAGACAGAGACTGATGATATAACCAATAATGAGAATTTGAAAATGAAATATTTTCCCAATTCTCTGATAAAAACGCTTTTACGTGGTTCACCACATTGCCCCCACATTCCATATTTAATTGGAACCAACTGGAAAAGGCAATCCATGAATAGTTTTATATGGGTAAATCTAAGATTAGTCTAAAAAATTTGCCGATGTGAGGCGGAAAGTGGCTAAAACTATATATGATCACCTAAATAGGTTTAAGATAATGAAATCAAGGTGTTTTACCCAGGTTCCTGAGCATGAGTTAGTAGAATTGGATGTAGAGGGTCTCGATTATTCCATAAGGAAAAAGCTAGACACCTAATACTTAAGAGATATGGCCCAACTTGCGAACAAAGTTTGACGGCTGAAAAAGCCAAGTCAAGTAAGTATCATAAAAAAGAGAAGGTGGCCTACGTCGAAGTAGACGAAATAGAAAACTTGTCTGACATAGATTTTGAGTATGTCGAGGAAAGAATAGTTAACGTGGCAGAATTAAAGTCAGGACCTCCTTATGTATGTAAGTTACTAAGACCTTCGGATGGGAATAATCCTGTCAAACAAAAACACAAGAAATTCGTCACGAAAACTTATACATTTGATGTAACTAAGTGTGACAAGATTTTTGATCTTTTAGTCTCTGATGGTTAAATTATATTCCCTAAAGGGCTTAAAACTCCTCCCCAAGAGTGGAGTAAGAATAAGGGTTTTTGTAAATTTCATAACTTCTTAGGTCATAAAACTTCTCAATGTGTGCTTTTCATGGACTTGGTTCAAAATGCATAAAAAGACGGGAGGCTAAAAGTTGCTTATAAGCAAAAGCCTCGACTAGACGAAGAGGCTGATCCCAAAATCGACGAGGCTCTTCTTGTCAAACTTATTATTGTCTTGATGGTTAATATCACCGATGACAAAAAAGAATTCGAACCCAGTTACGAAGAGAAAATGAAGGGAGTTTTCCCCAAGGTTGAGGAAGAACTCATTGATTTTCTAAATAGGTGCAAGCTTAAGGAATTTAAGGTCATGTTGTGCATGAATTGCAACACTACTTTTTATAAGGAGGGCTCAAAAGAGTTAGAAAAAAATAACCCTTACTAGTCAAAGAAAGGTGGTCGACAAGAGCAAAAAAAAATCTTTTTCAATAAGAGCGGAGTGCCTGAAAAGACTTAGAGACCTAAGTCACATGTCCCTCCCTCTAATGTTCCTTCGAGAGAGTGATTTGGACCTGTAGGAAGGTCGACTGCGGATAAAGGAAAATGGAAGTTGATGGAGGTTGGCGCAAGATCTTCCTATCTGGAAAACTCTCATATTTTTAAGAAATACTCGTATATTTCTAAGAACTACATTTGGAAGAATCCTATGACTCGAACCCAATGTTAGAGGCATCAAAGAAATAAAAAATATCCATTTGAAGCAGGGAGCGCAAGTAAGAATAGCAGTGTGTAAGCTACGATTGATGGACAAACGACAAGAAAGCCTGTTAAACAGAGGTTGCTTCCCCCCACTACCACTGGTGGTGGAAAAAGAACCAAAGATTTCCGTCGGTGAAGATGAAGAGATGGAAACTAATTAGTTCGACTCAGGGTCGGAAGATGATTTGGATATTATATGAAATATGATATTCGTGATGCCATTAGAATATGATACATTTACCGAAGTAACTAAAGAGGAGGACGGGTCAACTAAAGAAATGGCTACTTATAAGCCTTTATGTTACTATATCATGAATGCTGACTCTGTTAATGAAGCAAAACTATATTTGAGAGGGACGAAATGTACATGCAAAAAAATTTAAAGTTGTTGTATATATGGGCTAAGGTGGAAGGTGTCAGGATAAATAAGGTTCTGATAGACTGAAGAGTCTTTATTAATATGATGTCACATTCCTTAATTAGGAAGATTGGAAAATATGATACGGATTTAAAATCCAATAATATGGTCTTGTCTAAATATGAGGGAAAGACCAGCTGACCCTTGGGAATCATTCAAGTTAACATGGTTGTAGGAACCATTACTCGACCTACCTTGTTTATTGTGATTCCGACTAAGGAGAATTATAATTTGCTATTAGGCCGAGAATGGATACATGGAGTAGGATTTGTGCCTTCTCCCATGCACCAAAGAATTACGATCTAGAAACCCGACAGAATCGTGGAGCACTGTAATACCCCGTAAATTATTCCACTCGGGATAATATTATTACAGTCGACTGGGTTCCGGGTTACTCTGAGAATTTATTGGATAAAATAATTAGAGTAAACTGACGAACTCAGAACTGATCAGATTAATATTATTTAACTTTGAGATTTTATTAATTTGTGCAATTGAGATAATTTGGACATTTAGTAATATTACTAAATTAATGATAGTTTCTATATCTTTTATTTCCTCTCATTCTCCAACATAGTAACATTTGAGAGAGAGAAATTAGAGAGAAGGAGAGGAAAGGAAAGAAAAAGAGAAAACTTAGAATTGAAGAGAAAAGCTTGGATCATCATGGCCTCTTCATCAAACATCTTCCAATCTTCATCATCATCATCTATTCAAGGTGGGTTGTAGTTAGATGCTTTAGTTGTAGGATTTCTTGAGTTCTAGAGTTAGGTTTGGTTTTGAGAGAAAATGAATAATCTTGCTAAAATCATGAACTTAACGGTTAGAAATCGATATAAATTGTGTAGTATGATCAATGTGTGTGTAGAAACATCTATAGATCATTGTTATGATGTTGGTATTATTTGGAATGATTTTGGAATGAAATGGGTTTTTGAAATGTTAGGTTTTATGTAGAAACTTTGTGGAATTGTTGGAAATTATGTGTTTGGATGTTTGTTGGTTAAACTATGATGGAATCATAATCATAAACCCTTATTTGTTGATTGGGTATGTTGTGAGGGTGGAAAATGGTGGTTTGGAAGTTTTGTAGCGAAGGGGAATTTTTCTGCATAATGCAGAGCGCGCTTAGCACGGTCATGCCCGCTTAGCGCGGTCTGCAGAATTTCCAACCTTCCCAACCCGAGAGTAGCGTGCTTAGCGCGGAGGGGTGCGCGCTTAGCGCGACCTGGAGCAAAAAGAAAAAAAAAAGATTATTTCTAAAATCCGTAACTTTCGACTCGGTTACCCGATTTGAGTGTTCTTGGTACCGATGGAGAGCTAGGGAAATTTTCTACCTATTGGAAGTGAAAAATATTAGTTTTGATGTCTGATTAAATAAACCGGAGGGAACCGGAATCGGTGTGAATTTTGATATGTTGTCTATGCGTTCTATTATATTATTGACTTGTTATTTCCTACTTTTCTTGTTGTTTAATTTGATTGTGAGTGTATGCCTGTTAAAATATGAAATAGGTAGAGTGAGGAATATTGCCATAAACTATGTTAGAACCTAGTAACGGCTAGGAAGTCGTGGAATAACATAGCGACGACGCTCGTGCAAGAGAGGCTGAGGCGTGCGTCTATTACCGAATGATATGAAATTAATTACACTAGTATGGATCATGTTAATTGTGTGTGCTTGAGGAAAGACAAAAGAGGTCTTAAGGTGAATGTGGCCTTGTGATTGTCGAATACAATAGCTTGTGTTTATGATCACGTAATCGTAACCGTTTCACTTGAGATGCAGTTTCATGAGTCTCGAGCTCCTCTAAAACGTATGCATAATTACTTGGCAGGTTTGATTCCCGCGTGTAGTACGAATGAAGCCTATATGGTAAAGAGACTTGCGATGGTTAACAGGCCATGAGAAGTGACGGTTCACGGTTAACAGGCCGATGATCCCGAATCCATTTCGTATGCCAATTAACTACAAGGATCCATGACTCGGGTCGTCTTCTAGTGTGAGTTAACGGAACTCACGAACATGGATCCATATAGTGTGTGTGAGTACTCAAAGTCATATCCCTTCCCTTTTGACTTGAGTTAGGATTTTTAGAACCTTGTAAAGCCGAGAGGACTTCTAAGATAGCAACTCACTGAGATTTGATGTATCTCACCCCACGTTGTTGTTACATCACAGGTACTACAGGTTCGACGAAGGGTAAGGACAAAGTGGTTTGACTTTCCTTACGGATCGTAGCTTTTGTGTGGTAAGGCTTCCGTTGTGATGATTTTTGAGATCATTGTTTGATCTAGTTCTTAGTATTTATCTTTGGAACATCTTGTATATATATTATGCCATAGTTTTTTTATTAGGTGATTTTGGGGCATGTATATGTATAATGTGTTTACTAGGGACTTGTATATTTCAGTACCAAACGTATTATTCATGTATAATATGTGCTTTCATTCATGTATATATATATATATATATATATATATATATATATATATATATGGGTGTTACAGTTGGTATCAGAGCAGGTCGTATGCTTGACCTAGCCATGAAATAGTATAAGTATTTTCTTTCCGTTTCATATGCGTTGTGTCACCATTGGTCTTCCGTGTTATATTTATGGTATTGAGCCTGATCAACTTAATCCTATCTATATGACATTTAGGAACATGGCGGACGGGCGCAGAAACAACCGGGGTAGACCGAGAACCACTCCAACTTGGACAAATCCACCGGGTGACTGATAGGTAGCTGATTGTAAATGAATTGTAGATTAATTTTCTATATTTTAAAGCTTTTTTCTAAGTGCCTTAATGCGAAACTGCTTATTTTTAAGTGATTTTCGAATTTATGTTTTATTTTGGGCTATTTGATGTTTTTGGTTGTTTTGCTGCATTTTTTGTAAAAGCGACGTGGCAAAAATCGGAAGAAAACACGATGAAATGAGCAACGTCGCGTGTCTGCAACAAACAGTGAATTCGCCTGGCGAGTTGGTGGCGGAAGGAGAAATTCGCCAGGCGAATGTCTGGCGAGTCTGCTGGCGAATTTTTCTTCAAATTGGGTGCTCTCTGTAAGTGTTTCGCCGCAGCATTCGCCAGGCGACTTGGTGGCGAAAGTAATTCGCCTGGCGAGTTTGGAGTTTGCCTGGCGAATTTTAGATTTTTTCTCAGGTTCTTTGCACTGTTCTGGCACTGTCACCGGAGATTTATCAAGGACTTCGCCAAGGTCGCAAAGTCGTTGAGCAACTTGCTTGTCCAAGGTAAGGTTTTCGACTTTGACGAGTCTTTTCTTTTTGCTTTTAATTTTTTGAAAAAGAGTTTAACCACCTCACCGATAATCGTTGCACCTAACTAGAAATTAGATTTTGAATTAATGTGCGATGCAAGCGATTATGCGGTTTGGGCTGTTTTGGGTCAAAGGAGAACGAAAGTTTTCCACGCTATACATTATGCGAGCAAAGTTTTAAACGAGGCTCAAATTAACTATGCAACAACTGAAAAAAAGTTGCTCGCCATAGTGTATGCGTTGGAGAAATTTCGTGCCTATTTGATTGGTTCACGTGTCATCGTTTACATGGACCATTCGGCTATAAGGTATCTGCTCACCAAGCCTGATTCAAAATAGAGGCTGATTCGGTGGATCCTTTTGTTACAAGAATTTGATCTTGAAATTCGTGACAAAAGGGGTTCCGAGAATTTGGTGGCGGATCACTTATCCCGCCTGATCAACGTTGACGTGACCAAAAATGAATTTGAGGTAAAAGAGGAGTTCCCGGATGAAAAACTATTTAGAGTGCAGGTTAGACCGTGGTTCGCCGACATGGCTAACCACAAAGCCACCGGATTGATACCGGACGGTCTAACGCACCACCAAAAATGGAAATTTTTGTCTGATGCCAAGTCATTTGTATGGGATGAACCCCATTTATTTAAACTTGGTGTCGACAACCTCCTCGGAAGGTGTGTGTCAGTGGAGGAAGCCACGAATATTCTGTGGCATTGTCATAACTCTCCTTACGGAGGTCACTTCAATGGGTTAAGAACGGCCACTAAAGTCCTTCAGTCGGGCTTTTATTGGCCGTCCTTATTCAAAGATGCGCATGCGCATGCCCTTAGTTGTGACAAGTGCCAGAGAAGTGGAGGTATTTCACGGCGGCAAGAAATGCCATTACAAAATATGTTAGAAATCGAAGTTTTTGACTGTTGGGGGATCGACTTTGTCGGTCCATTCCCATCTTCATTTTCTAATGAATATATTTTGGTCGCTGTGGATTACGTTTCCAAGTGGGTTGAGGCAATAGCATGTGCTAAAGCCGACGGAAAAACAGTGGTGAAGTTTTTGAAAAGAAATATTTTTGCGCGTTTTGGTACACCTCGAGTGTTAATAAGTGATGAAGGATCTCACTTCTGTAACACTCAGCTTGACAAAGCTCTTGAGCAATATGGTGTGAAACACAAAGTTGCTACACCATATCATCCTCAAGCTAACGGTCAAGCGGAGGTATCCAATTGTGAGATAAAGCGTATTTTAGAAAAAACTGTCTCGGCCTCGAGAAAGGATTGGGCCAACAAGTTGGATGACGCGTTGTGGGCGTATCGGACCGCTTTTAAGGCTCCGATCGGTCTTACCCCGTTTAAAATGGTTTATGGTAAGAATTTCCACTTACCGGTAGAGTTGGAGCATAAGGCATTTTGGGCCTTAAAATTTTTTAATTTTGATCCAACTCTAAGCGGCGAAAAAAGAAAAGTGCAATTACACGAGTTGGATGAATTGCGCCTTCAGGCGTACGATTCCAATAAATTGTATAAGGAACGTGTAAAGTCTTACCATGACATAAAAATTGTCATCAAATAGTTTGAGGTCGGACAGCTGGTCTTATTGTTCAATTCTCGGTTAAAATTGTTTCCCGGAAAATTAAGATCTAAATGGTCCGGTCCGTTTCGGATTGTGGAAATCAAGCCCTATGGAGCAATCGTAATTGAGGACACAATGTCAAAAGAAAATTGGACAGTTAACGGCCAGAGATTGAAAGTGTACCTTGGAGGAGGTTTCAAGCGAAATCCCGCAGTTGTGCCTTTTCGCGATCCGTGAGGTCGCAATGGTCCGTCGAGCTTAGCCGACGTTAAACAAACGCTTGTTGTGAGGCACCCCAACATTTTAAGTATTTCATCTGTTTAATTTTTTAAATTGTGTGTTATTAGTAGTTATTTTAGAAAGTGTTGGGAAATTCTGCTCTACACCATTGACATGTGATAATTCTGTTTCTGGTGTAATTCGCCTGGCGAATCCTTAATTCACCTGGCGAATTCAATTTCGCCAGTCTCTCGCCAGTCATTCGCCTGGCGAATTTGGCGTGACCTGTCTTTTTTGTCTGCAGAAGGAAAGGGGGAAATGAATGTTTTTTTTAAATTAATTAATTAATATTATTTTATTAGGGTCCACTAGGGACCACACACTCATCACCACTTATCTCATCTCCTTTCACTATTTTTCCTTTCATTTTCTCGCCTATCACTATCACTCTCACTTCTCTTCTCCCAAACCCTACACTCTTAACCTTTCCTTCTCCTTCTCCATCACCTTCACTTCCATTTAAGGTATGATTCATTCTAATTGTAGTCCTCATTTTTGTTTTGTTTTTGCTTTGCTTAATTTGTTCAATTAGGGTAAATTAGGGTTTAATTCACAATGGTTAGAATGTTGTTAGAACCCCTAAGGAATTACTTAAATGTTAGTGTTATTCAGTGGTTGGTGTTGGATTAGTATGTGCATGGATGAAATTGTGAAACAACCATTGCGTATGGAATTTTTGGGAATTTTTCAGAACTCGCCAGACACTCGCCAGGCGAGTGAGCCGCGAGAGGTCGCCAGGTATTCGCCTGGCGAGCTTGGGGAGAATGGCAATTTTTATTTATTTATTTATTTTTTTTATTTTTCTGTTCTGTTCTGCGTATACGTCTTATGTTTTATGTGTTTACTTTCTGATGAATTTTTGTTTTGTTGTTTGGGTTGTGCTGACATGAGACAACGATTTTTTTGCTTTGTGTTTTCCGTTTTTTTTTTCTTTCAGATGCCGCCAAGAACCAAAGTCACCAGTGGAAAGAAACAGAAGATGGCTGCAGGAAGCGGTTCCGGGCAACAACCTGAATTTGATCCAAGTCGGTTTTTAAGCGTAGCTCATGCTGCCCGGTACAAAATGCTTGAGGGCCGACAGTTTTTATCCGAGAAAAGATTTGATATCAACCCGGAGGGTCCGTACCGTAAGTTAGCCAAAATTTTTTACAATAAAAAGTGGGGACATCTCATTAATCCTCTGGAGGCACTCAACTACGAGATGGTGCGTGAATTCTACGCAAATGCTCTTGAATTCCCAGAAAATCAAGGAAATATGCAAGTGTTCCGGTACATCACTTATGTCCGTGGCAAAGAAATTAGGTTCGATCGTGAAGACATCAATGTCCTTTTTGGGAAGCCAAGTTCTTTAGGAATGTTCGAGAAGAATGCCTACACTAAGGAGCTTGGCACGCATCTTGATCATGATAAGATTGCCAGGACCATTTTGTTTCCGGGAAAAAGTGTGGAAAGAAACGCTGTGGGTGATCCTATCCGTTATCGGAGGGAGGACATGCCTCTGGATGTGCAAGCTGTTCTTCTTCTAATTCTCCACAACATTAAGCCCAAATCGCACCGTTCTTCGATTCCGCCTGAGGTTGGCCTCCTTCTTTATTACATCATGGAAGACAAAGAGGTTGATGTTGCTCGGATCATTGCGTATGAAATGAAAAATTTTATCGAGAATACGCGACGCCCCGAGGTACATGCTACTGCCCCTATTATTTTCCCTTGTTTTGTCACTGCTCTTTGTCTCAAAAAGTGGATCATGATGCCCGATGTGATTAATGAGAAAATGAGGGGTGATTAATGATGATTATATTGAGAGGTATTGTAAGAACAAGCTGATTGAGAAGAGGAAGGGTTCGAGTGTTGGTCAGCCTAGTGAGCAGCCTGAGGTTCTTGATTATTCGACGTGGGATCCTAGAATGCGAGCTGCATTCAATTATACTTGGGATATGGCTGAGGCTTATCAGAGATCATCCGAGTTCAATTTCAATTGTATGTAGCAGTTGTACCAGTTTCAAACCACTCCGCAGGAGGTTGTTCCTTTTCCTACTAGGACGGACTATGATAATTATGCAAACTGGCCTGTGGACAGGCGTCCTTTCTTTTCAGGGGGGTGGTCCATCTGGAGCTGTTGATGCTGGGGGTGATGGTGGGATTGATGATGATGATGATGGTGGTAGTGACGAGATGCAGGATGGTCTCCATGATTTGGTTAATTAGCGGAGGCGTCAAAGTGAAGGATTTTTTTTTATTATTGCATTTTATGAATTTTATTTTCAGTATTTTATTTTCAGTTTTTATATGTCAGTTAGTATTTTATTTTCAGTTTTTATAGTTCAGTTAGAATTTTGGATCGCTTCGGCGAGAATTTTTCAGTTGTAGTATTCTGGATCGCTTCGGCGAGTACAATTTTTGGTGTGGTTAAACCAGTACTTATAATATTTCAGTTGGTGTGAAATTTTGTTTAGTAAATTTTGTTTTTATTTTATGTGTGTTTGCGCAAAGAAAGTGAAAATTGCCCTTAATTTTTGAAAAATTTTGTGTTAGCACAAGAAGGGTGCTTTGTTAGCATTAAACATTGATGGTGATGATAGAATTCTTGTTTGTGTGCACAATCAAAGTGTGAATGTGTTGTGTATAATTTTAGCATGATTGTGAGTTGGTGCTTTATACAATTTATGATAATGCAGTATGTTGTAACTACTTGTTCATGTTTGAATCAATTAGGACAAAACCACATAAGTGAGATGCTTTCCATTGTTCACCAAAAAGAGAGTCGAGTAATCGTTGTTTTACTCGTCTTGTTCATGTTTAATCTTGTGAGTTGTTTAAATGATTGGAAACTTAGAAAGGATCAAGGCAAATTTTGAGCACTATGAGGAAAACCATCGTTCCAAAAATACTTCCGAGTAACCTTGTGAGTGTGCGTGAATTTGAAACTCCTTTTGAGCCTAAAAAGAAAGATTTTTTTTGTTGTGTGAATCATGAACCCGAATGTTAACATGTTTCGAAGAGTTTTTTTTAAATGAACTTGAATTATTGTTGAGGTTGGGGAGATTGGCTTAATTTTGAAAGAAAAAAAAAAGAATGGTGGATACAAGACATTCTCAAATGAATTCAATAGGAGAATGATGAAAAAGAAAAGGAAAAATCAAAGAAAAAAAAATAGGGGTTTAAAAAAAAAAGAAGAGAATGTATTGTGAGAATTAATGTTGGTGGTTCAAGCAAGAAGGTTTGTGTTAAAAAGTGAACTGCTCTTCGTGAAAGTTTTTTTTTTTGTGATTCAATAGTCGTGTACATATGTCCCTTGTTTTTACCCCGACCAAATTACAACCATAAAAGTCCTTTGTGATCTTAGTTTCTACTTCTTTTTGATAACTTTGTGAGATGAATGCATGAATGATTCCAGATGTGGCACGATTGCTTGAGAGAGTGTTTTGTCCCGTGTGCAATTATGTACATAGTTTGTTAA
Organism: Lathyrus tuberosus; assembly: GCA_022829125.1. Lineage (NCBI taxonomy): Eukaryota > Viridiplantae > Streptophyta > Magnoliopsida > Fabales > Fabaceae > Lathyrus > Lathyrus tuberosus. The sequence continues at coordinate 3,369,121 of JALAZF010000446.1, forward strand.
TAATAAGTATAAGTAGGTGATTCAACTTGAGCGTGTAGGAACTTGATTTTGCATTGTGTAAGTTTTGTTTAGAACTTAACTCATAATTGTGCTTGGATTCTATGCAACTTTGTGGAAATACTTTGTGCGTGTATGTGTCAAGTTTGAACCATTGAGGTTTTCGGTTAATATTGTGCATGGAATTCTTGTTTGTAGTTGTTAACACTAATTTTTGGTTGAGGACAAACAACAAGGCAAGTTGGGGAGAGTTTGATAGGTAGCTGATTGTAAATGAATTGTAGATTAATTTTCAGTATTTTAAAGCTTTTTTCTAAGTGCCTTAATGCGAAACTGCTTATTTTTAAGTGATTTTCGAATTTATGTTTTATTTTGGGCTATTTGATGTTTTTGTTTGTTTTGCTGCATTTTTTGTAAAAGCGACGTGGCAAAAATCGGAAGAAAACACGATGAAATGAGCAACGTCGCGTGTCTGCAACAAACAGTGAATTCGCCTGGCGAGTTGGTGGCGGAAGGAGAAATTCGCCAGGCGAATGTCTGGCGAGTCTGCTGGCGAATTTATCTTCAAATTGGGTGCTCTCTGTAAGTGTTTCGCCGCAGCATTCGCCAGGCGACTTGGTGGCGAAAGTAATTCGCCTGGCGAGTTTGGAATTCGCCTGGCGAATTTTAGATTTTTTCTCAGGTTCTTTGCACTGTTCTGGCACGTGAGCTGTACTTAAAGGTTTCGCCAGGCGAATTTTGTAGCTCGCCTGGCGAATTTGTCTGGGCAGAAAGTGCTATTTAGTGTGTGGTTATATATTTTTTTTGACTACTTTGATTTTACCACTCTTTTGTAACCTAAAACTTGTGTGAAGAAGAAGAAACTCCATTGTTACTTATTTTTCCAAGTTCCAAGCTTTTATGCTTCAATCCTTGAATCTTTAAAGATTGAAGTTCCACAAGCTTTGCAACTTAACTTGTCATCCAAGCTACCATGAGAAGTGGTAGATAAACACTCAATGTTGAGGTTAGAGGTAGTTGATTCTACTTTTATGTATTGCTTTTGATCTATTGTATATGAACAAAGTCTTTGATCAATATAGATGAAGTTGTTTTCTCTTAATACTTTATGTTTGATTTGTTTTACTCTAGACATAGATTCCACAAATCTTGACCTAACAATTTCATCTCTTAAAAACCAAACTCTAGACATAGATTTGGGATTTGCTATTCGCATTGTATTGATCTTAATGATCGTTGTTTAGATTGTTAGCGTGAGACATCATCTAACAGTTTAAACAACGGTACTCGCGATTTCGCTATAGACATAAACTTAGTCGGGAGGATACGCGGTTATATTGGTCGGAAACCGAGTTCATATGCTTGATTAATCGTTTATACATGGAAAGGATTAGCGAAACCTAACCTTAACATGCTTTTATAAAACCTTTTACAAAATCTTTGTGACAAATTAATCTTTGCTACAAGTGAATGTTAAAAACAATTGAGAAATTTCTGAAACTGTTAACTTAGAATATCGCAACTATTGAAAGGCACGCATCAAATATCAAACAATCCATGTGGATACGATTTAAAAGCAACCCCCACTAGTACTCTACCAACAAAATGGCGCCGTTGCCGGGGGATTATTAGGTGATATTGCAAGCATTATGATAGTTGAGTTATTTTAAGCTGTTACCACTTTATCTTGAGCTTGTTAATCTGTTTTGTTTAGTGTGCAGACTTAGTTTATGCGAGGGAAACTACCGGCGGACCAACTTCTTTTCGATCCTGAGATTGAGAGAACCGCTCGTAGAATCAACAGCAGGACTAGACGAAGGAGGCAGCTAGCGAGACAGAAGCGAGAACAAGAGGACATTACTTCTACACCACCACCAGTTCCACAGATAATTGATAAGTGTAAATTGTACCTATTTTTATATATATGTTTTGTTGCACTTATCGATTCTTTTTGGTAAATATCGTGCGAATAAAACCCAATTTGTTTGTAAATACGTTTAGTTTACGTTTTCAGTGTATAGTGCGTTACCGTGTAAATATCATTGAGTTTAATCGATTTTCATTTATTTTTTTAGGTGTTCCAGCAATGGGATATTTCCATATTCATAAAGAGCATTGAATAAGCTTTCCAACGCTTCAAACCGGTGCGTCAATCGGAGTTACGGTTCAAGAGTTATGAAGAAAACAAATTCTGGTTTTCTGTCATGCTCGCTAGGCGAGCCCCCGTAGCGAACACTCGCTAGCTTGTTCGCTAGGCGAACCGGGGCGAACAGAAAGTTCCAGAATCGTGAAAAAACTCAACAGAAAGGCGGTTTACGTTCGCCTAGCGAACGGGGACTCGCTAGGCGAACCTGGAAAGTCAGAATTGCCCATTTAAGCCATTTTTCATCATCTTTTAGTTATGGGTTTGATATTTTTAGTTCCAAATCCATCCAATAGCATTTTTTGACCAGAATTAGGCTAGAAAACACATTGGAGCATGAATTAGGATGATCCGGAGTCGAATCCTTCATGAATCGGAGCCGACAACTTTTGAGATGTTTGGTTTTTCTCCATTTCTTCTCTATGTATTTCTCTATTTTGTGGGTTATGTTTGTATTGTTACTCTAAACCTATGTACATGTATTGATCATGGTTGTATAATATATATGCTTTACAAATCATTATCGATGTCTTCCTTGATCTTTTTGCATTTATGTTTGGATTTGTGTTGTGTTAGAGATAAACATCATGAATCTTGATTAAGGATGGATATCTATTGTCTAGACTCTAGAGATAGATTTAGATAATAATCTTTATGGTGTCGGAACTTAATGTCTTCCGTGTTTCAAGGCGTCGTGCGCGAGAGCGTCGACGAGAGTAATACGGTTGCTCTCTCAACTGTGCGTTAGACATAACCTTTATTGTGAGCGATACATGATGATTTTGATGAGTATTGTATGTTGAATGCGACCGATTGATAGGTTTACGTTTGTTCTGAGTAGTGTATATTCATGCTTGATAGGTTTCTTCTCTTCAAAGAATGTACTCTTTTTATGTTCATCTTTACTTTTCTGTTTGTTTTTACTTGTAAACCATTTTAATCCAAACTCATTAACGCGAGAGATTGTCGAACGGCATTCTTTCCCTCGAACCGATCTCTGTGGACACGATATAAATCCCGGAGGGAATTCTTCCGAAAATAAATATTTTTGCTTGCTTGCCCTATTCTGCATTCAACAAAATGGCGCCGTTGCCGGGGATTGGTTTTGATATTGAATCGCATTGCGATAGTTTCTTTGTTTTTGAGTTTTGTAGATATCGTACATGTTGTATATTTTCACTTGTTTATATTGATACTTGTACATTTTGACGTTTGTTCAAGTGTTTGGTTAGGACGCTTGCTTTTGGTTGCGCGGTGAGACATCACCATGGCATGAATGAAGGAAGTTTCTAATTCAGCACCGTAAAGGCGTCGAGCTTACAACGTAAAACAAGCATGTTTTATAGTTATTCTTTTCAAATATTTTTGGTTGTTGTTTGCTCACAGATTTTGATTGACTTATTTGAGGATGCTTTTGTGATTTTCCAAGTTGGTTCGTTTTAACTTACGGATGTATGGTAATGATTTTGTTAAGTTTTGTACACGTCTGAGGTATGTATTTATCGCTTTCTATACTTTAGCATATTCATGATACTTAGGCATTTTACAAACTTCCATGCCATCCATTCTTTTGTATACTTGTTCTATTGTGAATCACTTTAGTTCCCAACCTTTTTGTGAGGAAGCCTTCTATTGTTCATATATGCACGGAGAACCAACATTCTTGTTATAACTGGATTTTATTATGTTGAATCTTTTATTTGTGTTGATTATATGAATGCATGAAAAGGATCAAGGCAATTGTTTCATTTTGAGCACAACTACCTTAGCCAAATAGTCAATTCACCTTGTGAGTGTGTGAGAATTCGTAACCCCTTTGAGCTTTTTGATCCATGTTTTTATTTGAACTTAATGCTTGTCAATGAGTATTTAGTTCACTTATTTTTGAATGGATTTTGTTTTTTCTTGGACCTCAACTTTGTGTTGTTGTATGGATTTTTTCCTTGCCTTAGAAAGTAAGGAGTATTCACATGATGATGTGGTTGAATTCAAGTTGGGGAGAGAATGGTTGTTTACTCATTGGTTGGATTCTATGAGGATTGAAAAAGAAAGGGAAAAAAGAGAAAAATATGACAAAGAAAAGAAAAGAAAAAAGTGAAAAAGAAAGAAAAAAGAAAAATCCTTGAAAAAGGAAACAAAAAGAGTTGCAATAATTGTGCTAAATAAGTATTGTGTTGTGTGTAACACTTGGGATGAAAGAAGAAGTTTGATTGAAATTTTTTGTTTGAACTTTTGTGAGTTGATCACTCCCTTAGGTTTAGGCAAGTTTTTGTTTCGATTAGCTTTAGGAATTGCCCCTTGTTTGTTTACCCGACCACGCTACAACCTTGAAAAGCCCTTGTGATTCTTGCCTTTATATTTTCAATGTGAATTTGTGGATGTATGCATAATTTAGTCTTTTGTTTGCATGAGTGTTGTGTGAGTGTAAAGAACCTCATTTTGTGTTTTTCATCTACCGATGATTGTTTTTGCTAGGTGTGATTCACATTTGAACTTGTGTTGTTTTAGAATTTTTGGCATGACTTTTGTACTTTGCTTTTGTTTCGTGACTATGTTATCGTTGCAGTTTAGTGGTAAGTATTTACTTTTTGTGTGTACCGTTTTCATTTGAACAATTCATTCGTTTCCGTTTTTCAAAACCTGTTGATTCGTCTTTCTTTGGATATCGCTTTTGCATTTTCAAGTTTGTTTGATTTTTGTTTGTGGACAAACAAGTAGGTAAGTTGGGGAGAGTTTGATAAGTGTAAATTGTACCTATTTTTGTATATATGTTTTGTTGCACTTATCGATTCTTTTTGGTAAATATCGTGCGAATAAAACCCAATTTGTTTGTAAATACGTTTAGTTTACGTTTTCGGTGTATAGTGCGTTACCTTGTAAATATCATTGAGTTTAATCGATTTTCATTTATTTTTGTAGGTGTTCCAGCAATGGGATATTTCCATATTCATAAAGAGCATTGAATAAGCCTTCCAACGCTTCAAACCGTGCGTCAATCGGAGTTACGGTTCAAGAGTTATGAAGAAAACAAATTCTGGTTTTCTGTCATGCTCGCTAGGCGAGCCCCCGTAGCGAACACTCGCTAGCTTGTTCGCTAGGCGAACCAGGGCGAACAGAAAGTTCCAGAATCGTGAAAAAACTCAACAGAAAGGCGGTTTACGTTCGCCTAGCGAACGGGGACTCGCTAGGCGAACCTGGAAAGTCAGAATTGCCCATTTAAGCCATTTGTCATCATTTTTTAGTTATGGGTTTGATATTTTTAGTTCCAAATCCATCCAATAGCATTTTTTGACCAGAATTAGGCTAGAAAACACATTGGAGCATGAATTAGGATGATCCGGAGTCGAATCCTTCATGAATCGGAGCCGACAACTTTTGAGATGTTTGGTTTTTCTCCATTTCTTCTCTATGTATTTCTCTATTTTGTGGGTTATGTTTGTATTGTTACTCTAAACCTATGTACATGTATTGATCATGGTTGTATAATATATATGCTTTACAAATCATTATCGATGTCTTCCTTTATCTTTTTGCATTTATGTTTGGATTTGTGTTGTGTTAGAGATAAACATCATGAATCTTGATTAAGGATGGATATCTATTGTCTAGACTCTAGAGATAGATTTAGATAATAATCTTTATGGTGTCGGAACTTAATGTCTTCTGTGTTTCGAGGCGTCGTGCGCGAGAGCGTCGACGAGAGTAATACGGTTGCTCTCTCAACTGTGCGTTAGACATAACCTTTGTTGTGAGCGATACATGATGATTTTGATGAGTATTGTATGTTGAATGCGACCGATTGATAGGTTTACGTTTGTTCTGAGTAGTGTATATTCATGCTTGATAGGTTTCTTCTCTTCAAAGAATGTACTCTTTTTATGTTCATCTTTACTTTTCTGTTTGTTTTTACTTGTAAACCATTTTAATCCAAACTCATTAACGCGAGAGATTGTCGAACGACATTCTTTCCCTCGAACCGATCTATGTGGACACGATATAAATCCCGGAGGGAATTCTTCCAAAAATAAATATTTTTGCTTGCTTGCCCTATTCTGCATTCAACAATAATTCCAATGATGGAGACAGATCCACCACCACCACCACCACCTGCTTCTAGGCCATGTACAAATAGTCCGAGACACAATGCTCAGTTCGCTCGCCATGCACACAACGGTCGGCGAGATGAAGACCGGTATTCTCCAACTGTTATATCAAAGTCCATTTACGGGTATGGATCATGAAGATCCTTTTACCCATCTTACAAAATTCTATGAAATAGCGGGAGCGACTGGTGCACCTGAAGCAGAAGAGGAGTCTCTGTTCAAGAGACTATTCCTGCATTCCCTCATTGGGAAGGCAAAGGAATGGTATCTTGATCAATCAACTGCCATAATGACGGATTGGAATCAATTGGAAGAGAAATTTTTGGAGAGATTTTTGCCTCACACTCGGTTTATGGAAGCAAAGACCGCCATCACGGTATTCACACAAGGAGCTAATGAATCTCTCAACGAAGCTTGGGAGAGGTTCAAATCAATGTTACGAAAGTGCAAAGGCCATGGTTTTGATGAATTGTCACAAATTCATATCTTTAGAAATGGGTTGCAACTTGTACACAAAACCTTGTTGGATGCCACCGCCGGTGGATCCTTGTTAAGCAAAACTGCAGCGGAAGCCACAACTATCATTGATAAGATGGCCTTGAACGATCATCAAGGTAGTCACAACCGTGGACCTGCTCAACGAACTCCGGGAGTGTTAGAATTAGGAACAAGCGATGCTATCCTTGCGCAGAACAAATTGTTATCACAACAGGTTGAGTTGTTAACGAAGCAAATGTCTAAGCTGCCGCAACAATTCAAAGAGATGCATGAATCTTCAAGTAAAAATGTGCAAGTGTTAGTGTGTGAATTATGTCGAGGTGACCATCCGACCGGTTATTGTCCTCCCGTTGTGGAGGAAGCAAATTACGCGGGAAATCAAGGTTACCAACCCCGACCTCCGTATCAACAAGCCAACCAAGGTTACCAACAAAGGCCTAACCAAGGTTATCAACAACAATGGAGACCGCAAGAAGTCGGACCATCAAACCGTCAACAATACCAAAATTACACTCAACCTCCGCAAGCTCCCGTTGGAAATACAAAGATGGAGGACACTCTTACACAATTTATGCAAATGGCAATTTCAAATCAAAAGAACATCGATGCCGCCATAAGGAATCTTGAAACGCAAGTCGGACAATTATCAAAACAATTGGCCGACCAACAAAAAGGGCCTTTTACGGCAAATACGCTTCCGAATCCTAAGGATTGTAAAGCAATTCTCACAAGAAGTGGAAGAGAGATTGACATGGGTGTAGGTAAAAAGAGAGTGGAGGAGGAGGTTGTAGTTGAAAAAGAAAAAGATAGGGAAGAGATTGAAGTAGAAAAAAATGTTGAGGGTGTGTTAGTTGAAAATGAGATTGAAAAAAATGAGAAAGAAAAAAGTGAGAATGAGAAAAAAATAGAGAGTGAAGAAAGAGTGAAGAGAACTAAGAAGGGAAAGGAGCCGATGAACAATATTCCGATTCAACATCTACCATATCCACATGCTCCTACAAAGAAATATAGTGCGCGGCACTATTCTCGGTTTATGGATATCTTTAAGCAATTACAAATAAATATTCCATTTTCCGAGGCTTTGGAGCAGATGCCTAAATATGCGAAATTCATGAAAGATATCCTCACGAAGAAGAAAAGTATACAAATCAGGAGACGATTATGGTGGATGCAAGCTGTAGTGCGATCATTCAACAGACTCTCCCAAGAAAAGAATGTGATCCGGGACGAGTTACATTGCCGGTTACGATATGAAACATGTATGTGGGTAATGGGTTGATTGATTTGGGTTCTAGCATCAACTTGATACCATTGTCGATTGTGAAACGGCTAGGCCACATGGAATTGAGGGCCACGCAAATGACGTTGCAACTCGCCGATAAATCCACTACCCGTCCTCACGGTGTAGCGGAAGACGTGTTGGTCAAAGTGGAAAAATTTTTGTTTCCGATCGACTTTGTTGTAATTGAAATGGAGGAGGACTATGATGCACCGTTGATTCTTGGAAGGCCTTTCATGAAAACTGCTCGAATGGCAATTGACATGGACGATGGTCTCATGAAAGTGAGAGTCCAAGATGAAGAGGTGTGTTTCAATCTTTATGATGCCATGAAGCACAAGAAAGATAAGGGTGATTGTTTCCGAATCGATGCAACGGAGAAAGCAAGTTTTGAGGTTACAAAGCAAATTCATGTCATTGATCTGTTACAAAGAGCTTTGGATGATACCTTGGAAGTATTCTCGGTTGAAGAAGAGTAAGCTCTTGAAGAGTGTTTGTTAGAGCTTGAAGCTTTGGAAGAATTGCAACCTTGGGATTATGAAGAAGAAATTCTAAAAAAAGTGGTTAATGATGAGCCTTCCAAACTTGAGCTGAAAGTGTTACCGCCAACCTTGAAGTATGCTTTTCTCGATGACGGTGGTAATAAACCGGTGATCATAAGCAGTGTTTTATCTGAAGTGGAGGAAAGTCGCTTAATTCAAGTGTTGAAAAAAAATCAGGATGCTATGGGATGGACTTTGTCCGATCTCAAAGGCATAAGCCCTTCGTATTGCATGCATAGAATATTCATGGAGGAAGACTTTAAACCGGTTGCTCAACCTCAACGCCGCTTAAATCCTATCATGAAAGAAGTGGTTAGGAAGGAAGTGGTGAAAATGTTAGATGTCGGGATGATTTATCCTATTTCTGACAGCCCGTGGGTTAGTCCGGTGCATGTGGTACCGAAAAAAGGAGGATTAACGGTGGTCCGAAACGAGAAAAATGAGCTTATACCAACAAAGGTCGTAACCGGGTGGAGAATGTGCATCGACTACCGTAGGTTGAACAAAGCTACGAGAAAAGATCATTTTCCTCTACCTTTTATGGATCAAATGCTCGAAAGGCTTTCCGGTCAACAATTTACTGTTTTTTGGATGGATATTCGGGTTACAACCAAATTATTGTGAACCCGGAGGATCATGAAAAAACTGCTTTCACATGTCCTTTCGGAATCTTCGCTTATAGGAGGATGTCGTTTGGATTATGTAATGCACCGACGACTTTTCAGCAGTGTATGCAAGCTATCTTCTCGGGTTTGATCGAAAAGACAATCGAGGTCTTTATGGATGATTTCTCCATTTTTGGACAATCATTTGATTTGTGCTTGAAAAATTTGGATACGGTGTTGGAACGGTGTGTGGAAACTAATTTGGTGCTTAATTGGGAAAAATGCAACTTTATGGTTAACGAGGGAATTGTGCTCGGTCACAAAGTGTCTTCGAAGGGCCTTGAAGTTGATAAAGCCAAAGTGGATGTTATCGAGAAATTACCACCGCCGATGAATGTCAAAGGTATAAGGAGTTTTCTTGGACACGCCAGGTTCTACCGGAGATTTATCAAGGACTTCGCCAAGGTCGCAAAGTCGTTGAGCAACTTGCTTGTCCAAGGTAAGGTTTTCGACTTTGACGAGTCTTTTCTTTTTGCTTTTAATTTTTTGAAAAAGAGTTTAACCACCTCACCGATAATCGTTGCACCTAACTGGAAATTAGATTTTGAATTAATGTGCGATGCAAGCGATTATGCGGTTTGGGCTGTTTTGGGTCAAAGGAGAACGAAAGTTTTCCACGCTATACATTATGCGAGCAAAGTTTTAAACGAGGCTCAAATTAACTATGCAACAACTGAAAAAGAGTTGCTCGCCATAGTGTATGCGTTGGAGAAATTTCGTGCCTATTTGATTGGTTCACGTGTCATCGTTTACACGGACCATTCGGCTATAAGGTATCTGCTCACCAAGCCTGATTCAAAATAGAGGCTGATTCGGTGGATCCTTTTGTTACAAGAATTTAATCTTGAAATTCGTGACAAAAGGGGTTCCGAGAATTTGGTGGCGGATCACTTATCCCGCCTGATCAACGTTGACGTGACCAAAAATGAATTTGAGGTAAAAGAGGAGTTCCCGGATGAAAAACTATTTAGAGTGCAGGTTAGACCGTGGTTCGCCGACATGGCTAACCACAAAGCCACCGGATTGATACCGGACGGTCTAACGCACCACCAAAAACGGAAATTTTTGTCTGATGCCAAGTCATTTGTATGGGATGAACCCCATTTATTTAAACTTGGTGTCGACAACCTCCTCAAAAGGTGTGTGTCAGTGGAGGAAGCCACGAATATTCTGTGGCATTGTCATAACTCTCCTTACGGAGGTCACTTCAATGGGTTAAGAACGGCCACTAAAGTCCTTCAGTCGGGCTTTTATTGGCTGTCCTTATTCAAAGATGCGCATGCGCATGCCCTTAGTTGTGACAAGTGCCAGAGAAGTGGAGGTATTTCACAGCGGCAAGAAATGCCATTACAAAATATGTTAGAAATCGAAGTTTTTGACTGTTGGGGGATCGACTTTGTCGGTCCATTCCCATCTTCATTTTCTAATGAATATATTTTGGTCGCTGTGGATTACGTTTCCAAGTGGGTTGAGGCAATAGCATGTGCTAAAGCCGACGGAAAAACAGTGGTGAAGTTTTTGAAAAGAAATATTTTTGCGCGTTTTGGTACACCTCGAGTGTTAATAAGTGATGAAGGATCTCACTTCTGTAACACTCAGCTTGACAAAGCTCTTGAGCAATATGGTGTGAAGCACAAAGTTGCTACACCATATCATCCTCAAGCTAACGGTCAAGCGGAGGTATCCAATTGTGAGATAAAGCGTATTTTAGAAAAAACTGTCTCGGCCTCGAGAAAGGATTGGGCCAACAAGTTGGATGACGCGTTGTGGGCGTATCGGACCGCTTTTACGGCTCCGATCGGTCTTACCCCGTTTAAAATGGTTTATGGTAAGAATTTCCACTTACCGGTAGAGTTGGAGCATAAGGCATTTTGGGCCTTAAAATTTTTTAATTTTGATCCAACTCTAAGCGGCGAAAAAAGAAAAGTGCAATTACACGAGTTGGATGAATTGCGCCTTCAGACGTACGATTCCAATAAATTGTATAAGGAACGTGTAAAGTCTTACCATGACATAAAAATTGTCATCAAACAGTTTGAGGTCGGACAGCTGGTCTTATTGTTCAATTCTCGGTTAAAATTGTTTCCCGGAAAATTAAGATCTAAATGGTCCGGTCCGTTTCGGATTGTGGAAATCAAGCCCTATGGAGCAATCGTAATTGAGGACACAATGTCAAAAGAAAATTGGACAGTTAACGGCCAGAGATTGAAAGTGTACCTTGGAGGAGGTTTCAAGCGAAATCCCGCAGTTGTGCCTTTTCGCGATCCGTGAGGTCGCAATGGTCCGTCGAGCTTAGCCGACGTTAAGCAAACGCTTGTTGGGAGGCACCCCAACATTTTAAGTATTTCATCTGTTTAATTTTTTAAATTGTGTGTTATTAGTAGTTATTTTAGAAAGTGTTGGGAAATTCTGCTCTACACCATTGACATGTGATAATTCTGTTTCTGGTGTAATTCGCCTGGCGAATCCTTAATTCACCTGGCGAATTCAATTTCGCCAGTCTCTCGCCAGTCATTCGCCTGGCGAATTTGGCGTGACCTGTCTTTTTTGTCTGCAGAAGGAAAGGGGGAAATGAATGTTTTTTTTAAATTAATTAATTAATATTATTTTATTAGGGACCACACACTCATCACCACTTATCTCATCTCCTTTCACTATTTTTCCTTTCATTTTCTCGCCTATCACTATCACTCTCACTTCTCTTCTCCCAAACCCTACACTCTTAACCTTTCCTTCTCCTTCTCCATCACCTTCACTTCCATTTAAGGTATGATTCATTCTAATTGTAGTCCTCATTTTTGTTTTGTTTTTGCTTTGCTTAATTTGTTCAATTAGGGTAAATTAGGGTTTAATTCACAATGGTTAGAATGTTGTTAGAACCCCTAAGGAATTACTTAAATGTTAGTGTTATTCAGTGGTTGGTGTTGGATTAGTATGTGCATGGGTGAAATTGTGAAACAACCACTGCGTATGGAATTTTTGGGAATTTTTCAGAACTCGCCAGACACTCGCCAGGCGAGTGAGCCGCGAGAGGTCGCCAGGTATTCGCCTGGCGAGCTTGGGGAGAATGGCAATTTTTTTTTATTTTTTTTTTTATTTTTCTGTTCTGTTCTGTGTATACGTCTTATGTTTTATGTGTTTACTTTCTGATGAATTTTTGTTTTGTTGTTTGGGTTGTGCTGACATGAGACAACGATTTTTTTGCTTTGTGTTTTCCATTTTTTTTTTCTTTCAGATGCCGCCAAGAACCAAAGTCACCAGTGGAAAGAAACAGAAGATGGCTGCAGGAAGCGGTTCCGGGCAACAACCTGAATTTGATCCAAGCTGGTTTTTAAGCGTAGCTCATGCTGCCTGGTACAAAATGCTTGAGGGCCGGCAGTTTTTATCCGAGAAAAGATTTGATATCAACCCGGAGGGTCCGTACCGTAAGTTAGCCAAAATTTTTTACAATAAAAAGTGGGGACATCTCATTAATCCTCTGGAGGCACTCAACTACGAGATGGTGCGTGAATTCTACGCAAATGCTATTGAATTCCCAGAAACTCAAGGAAATATGCAAGTGTTCCGGTACATCACTTATGTCCGTGGCAAATAAATTAGGTTCGATCGTGAAGACATCAATGTCCTTTTTGGGAAGCCAAGTTCTTTAGGAATGTTCGAGAAGGATGCCTACACTAAGGAGCTTGGCACGCATCTTAATCATGATAAGATTGCCAGGACCATTTTGTTTCCGGGAAAAAGTGTGGAAAGAAACGCTGTGGGTGATCCTATCCGTTATCGGAGGGAGGACATGCCTCCGGATGTGCAAGCTGTTCTTCTTCTAATTCTCCACAACATTAAGCCCAAATCGCACCGTTCTTCGATTCCGCCTGAGGTTGGCCTCCTTCTTTATTACATCATGGAAGACAAAGAGGTTGATGTTGCTCGGATCATTGCGTATGAAATGAAAAATTTTATCGAGAATACGCGACGCCCCGAGGTACATGCTACTGCCCCTATTATTTTCCCTTGTTTTGTCACTGCTCTTTGTCTCAAAAAGTGGATCATGATGCCCGATGTGATTAATGAGAAAAGGAGGGGGGTGATTAATGATGATTATATTGTGAGGTATTGTAAGAACAAGCTGATTGAGAAGAGGAAGGGTTCGAGTGTTGGTCAGCCTAGTGAGCAGCCTTGTGAGCAGCCTGAGGTTCTTGATTATTCGACGTGGGATCCTAGAATGCGAGCTGCATTCAATTATACTTGGGATATGGCTGAGGCTTATCAGAGATCATCTGAGTTCAATTTCAATTGTATGTAGCAGTTGTACCAGTTTCAAACCACTCCGCAGGAGGTTGTTCCTTTTCCTACTAGGACGGACTATGATAATTATGCAAACTGGCCTGTGGACAGGCGTCCTTTCTTTTCAGGGGGGTGGTCCATCTAGAGCTGTTGATGCTGGGGGTGATGGTGGGATTGATGATGATGATGATGGTGGTGACGAGATGCAGGATGGTCTCCATGATTTGGCTAATTAGCGGAGGCGTCAAAGTGAAGGATTTTTTTTATTATTGCGTTTTATGAATTTTATTTTCAGTATTTTATTTTCAGTTTTTATATGACAGTTAGTATTTTATTTTCTGTTTTTATAGTTCAGTTAGAATTTTGGATCGCTTCGGCGAGAATTTTTCAGTTGTAGTATTCTGGATCGCTTCGGCGAGTACAATTTTTGGTGTGGTTAAACCAGTACTTATAATATTTCAGTTGGTGTGAAATTTTGTTTAGTAAATTTTGTTTTTATTTTATGTGTGTTTGCGCAAAGAAAGTGAAAATTGCCCTTAATTTTTGAAAAAATTTGTGTTAGCACAAGAAGGGTGCTTTGTTAGCATTAAACATTGATGGTGATGATAGAATTCTTGTTTGTGTGCACAATCAAAGTGTGAATGTGTTGTGTATAATTTTAGCATGATTGTGAGTTAGTGCTTTATACAATTTATGATAATGCAGTATGTTGTAACTACTTGTTCATGTTTGAATCAATTAGGACAAAACCACATAAGTGAGATGCTTTCCATTGTTCACCAAAAAGAGAGTCGAGTAATCGTTGTTTTACTCGTCTTGTTCATGTTTAAGCTTGTGAGTTGTTTAAATGATTGGAAACTTAGAAAGGATCAAGGCAAATTTTGAGCACTATGAGGAAAACCACCGTTCCAAAAATACTTCCGAGTAACCTTGTGAGTGTGCGCGAATTTGAAACTCCTTTTGAGCCTAAAAAGAAAGATTTTTTTTGTTGTGTGAATCATGAACCCGAATGTTAACATGTTTCGAAGAGTTTTTTTAAATGAACTTGAATTATTGTTGAGGTTGGGGAGATTGGCTTAATTTTGAAAGAAAAAAAAAAGAATGGTGGATACAAGACATTCTCAAATGAATTCAATAGGAGAATGATGAAAAAGAAAAGGAAAAATCAAAGAAAAAAAAATAGGGGTTTAAAAAAAAAAGAAGAGAATGTATTGTGAGAATTAATGTTGGTGGTTCAAGCAAGAAGGTTTGTGTTAAAAAGTGAATTGCTCTTCGTGAAAGTTTTTTTTTTGTGATTCAATAGTCGTGTACATATGTCCCTTGTTTTTACCCCGACCAAATTACAACCATAAAAGTCCTTTGTGATCTTAGTTTCTACTTCTTTTTTATAACTTTGTGAGATGAATGCATGAATGATTCCGGATGTGGCACGATTGCTTGAGAGAGTGTTTTGTCCCGTGTGCAATTATGTACATAGTTTGTTAATAATAAGTATAAGTAGGTGATTCAACTTGAGCGTGTAGGAACTTGATTTTGCATTGTGTAAGTTGTGTTTAGAACTTAACTCATAATTGTGCTTGGATTCTATGCAACTTTGTGGAAATACTTTGTGCGTGTATGTGTCAAGTTTGAACCATTGAGGTTTTCGGTTAATATTGTGCATGGAATTCTTGTTTGTAGTTGTTAACACTAATTTTTGGTTGAGGACAAACAACAAGGTAAGTTGGGGAGAGTTTGATAGGTAGCTGATTGTAAATGAATTGTAGATTAATTTTCTGTATTTTTAAGCTTTTTTCTAAGTGCCTTAATGCGAAACTGCTTATTTTTAAGTGATTTTCGAATTTATGTTTTATTTTGGGCTATTTGATGTTTTTGTTTGTTTTGCTGCATTTTTTGTAAAAGCGACGTGGCAAAAATCGGAAGAAAACACGATGAAATGAGCAACGTCGCGTGTCTGCAACAAACAGTGAATTCGCCTGGCGAGTTGGTGGCGGAAGGAGAAATTTGCCAGGCGAATGTCTGGCGAGTCTGCTGGCGAATTTGTCTTCAAATTGGGTGCTCTCTGTAAGTGTTTCGCCGCAGCATTCGCCAGGCGACTTGGTGGCGAAAGTAATTCGCCTGGCGAGTTTGGAATTCGCCTGGCGAATTTTAGATTTTTTCTCAGGTTCTTTGCACTGTTCTGGCGCGTGGGCTGTACTTAAAGGTTTCGCCAGGCGAATTTTGTAGCTCGCCTGGCGAATTTGTCTGGGCAGAAAGTGCTATTTAGTGTGTGGTTAGATATTTTTTTTGACTACTTTGATTTTACCACTCTTTTGTAACCTAAAACTTGTGTGAAGAAGAAGAAACTCCATTGTTACTTATTTTTCCAAGTTCCAAGCTTTTATGCTTCAATCCTTGAATCTTTGAAGATTGAAGTTCCACAAGCTTTGCAACTTAACTTGTCATCCAAGCTACCATGAGAAGTGGTAGCTAAACACTCAATGTTGAGGTTAGAGGTAGTTGATTCTACTTTTATGTATTGCTTTTGATCTATTGTATATGAACAAAGTCTTTGATCAATATAGATGAAGTTGTTTTCTCTTAATACTTTATGTTTGATTTGTTTTACTCTAGACATAGATTCCACAAATCTTGACCTAACAATTTCATCTCTTAAAAACCAAACTCTAGACATAGATTTGGGATTTGCTATTCGCATTGTATTGATCTTAATGATCGTTGTTTAGATTGTTAGCGTGAGACATCATCTAACAGTTTAAACAACGGTACTCGCGATTTCGCTTTAGACATAAACTTAGTCGGGAGGATACGCGGTTATATTGGTCGGAAACCGAGTTCATATGCTTGATTAATCGTTTATACATGGAAAGGATTAGCGAAACCTAACCTTAACATGCTTTTATAAAACCTTTTACAAAATCTTTGTGACAAATTAATCTTTGCTACAAGTGAATGTTAAAAACAATTGAGAAATTTCTGAAACTGTTAACTTAGAATATCGCAACTATTGAAAGGCACGCATCAAATATCAAACAATCCCTGTGGATACGGTTTAAAAACAACCCCCACTATTACTCTACCAACAGTGGGAGAGTGGTGGGAGAGTGCTTCGGCCTTAATGACAATTCAGGAGGTACCGAAGGTATGGGAGCAGTTTAAGATAAATTTTATGGAGAAGTATTTTCCTAGTTCCTTAAGGTCTCAGAAGGAATTCGAGTTTCAACAGTTGAGACAAGGTAACTTGACCGTGGCTTCTTATGCAGAAAAGTTCGAGGTTATGGCTGCTTACTCTAGGCAGGCCATGTATGCTCCTGACGAGAGATGGAAGATCGACCAATTTCTGTTTGGTTTGAGGGCTGAAATTTCACATAGCGTGTCTCAGAGGGAATTCACTAGCTATGTTGAATTGTTACGGCAGTGTTATATAGCGGAGCATAGCTTAAAGAAGGTGTAAGCAGAAGGAGACTTGAGTAGGTTGAATCAAGGTGGCCGTGGAAGATCGAATCAACAAATTAGGCCAAGACAACAAACTTTTAAGGGAAAACAAGTTCAGAGTTCCAGGACTAGTGTGCCTCCGTTGTGCCGCACTTGTGGGAAGAATCATCATGGTAGGTGCAGTTTCGGAGGGATAAAGTCTTACCAGTGCCACAAGGTGGGCCACATGGCGAGGGATTACCCTCAAAATAGAAATCAAACGCAAGAAAGGAATACCGGCCGGGTATATACTTTGGAGGCGAAGAAGGAAAAGGGTGGCAACTCTTTGATTGCTGGTACGTGTTTCGTAAATGGACATCCTTGTTTTGTGTTATTTGATTGTGGAGCCACACATTCTTTTGTATCGATGCAGTGTATGAAGCGACTTGGGTTGAAAGCTGTCTCGTTGTCTCCATATATGGTGGTTACTACTGCCATGGATGAGATAGTGGAAACACCTTTAATGTGTGAAAATTGTGTTTTATCTGTGAATGGAAGAGTTTTCCAAATTGACTTGATTTGTTTGCCGCTTAAGAAAGTAGATGTTGTGTTGGGAATGGACTGGCTTTCTGCTAATTCGGTGTTTATCGGTTGTGAAGAAAAGCTAATCATTATTCCATTCGATGAGGCTACTCCAAGGGATGTGTTAACTACTATTTTGGAAGGTACGGTTGGAATGATTAATTTCTTATTTGAAAAGGAAAAGTCTGTTCTTTTGGTTCTTACTAAGGGGAGAGTAACAACCTTCAGGTGTTGAGTATTCCGGTAGTCTGTGAATTTCCCCAAGTTTTCCCCGAGGATATCACTTCTCTTCCTCCGGTGAGGGAAGTGGAATTCTCTATTGACCTGATACCTGGAACGACTCCAATATCCATTTCTCCGCATCGGATGACACCACTTGAATTAAGGGAATTAAAGGATCAATTGGAAGAGTTGATGGCTAAGAATTTTGTCCGACCAAGTGTTTTGCCTTGGGGAGCTCTGGTGTTATTAGTAAAGAAGAAGGATGGTGGAATGCAGTTGTGTATCGATTACCGCCAGTTGAATAAGGTCACCATCAAGAAAAAATACCCACTACCAAGTATAGACGACCTATTAGATCAATTGAAAGGATCCGGTGTGTTCTCGAAGATTGATTTAAAGCAGGGATATCATCAGATTCGTGTGAAGAGTTCGGATGTACCGAAGACTGCATTTAAAACTCGTTATGGTCACTATGAATTCTTAGTGATGCCCTTCGGTGTAACTAATGCTCTGACAGTTTTCACGGATTATATGAATAGGATATTTCAACCTTACTTGGACCAGTTTGTGGTGATCTTTATTGATGACATTCTTATCTATTCTCGTGATTCTCAAGAGCACGGAGAACACCTAAGAATCGTTTTATCGATCTTAGAAGACAGACAACTTTTTGCCAAGCTAAGCAAGTGCGAGTTTTGGATGTCGGAGGTTAATTTTCTTGGTCACGTCATATCTCAAGGAGGTGTGGCGGTAGATCCATCAAAAGTTGAAGCGGTGATTAATTGGGAGAGACCGAAGGATGTTGCAGAGATTAGGAGTTTCTTGGGTTTAGCAGGTTATTATAGAAGATTTATTAAAGGATTTTCTCACCTGGCTTTACCAATGACGATACTTACTCGAAAGGATTGTTTGTATGAGTGGGATTCGGCTTGTGAAAGAAGTTTTATGAGTTTGAAGGAAAGATTGACGACCACTTCTGTCTTGATTATTCCTGATCCTAGCAAGTCGTATGAGGTATATTGTGACGCATCAAAGAGGGGATTAGGAGGTGTGTTAATGCAGGATGGTCATGTAGTGGCTTATGCTTCACGACAGTTAAAAGTTCATGAAGAGAATTATCCAACTCATGATTTAGAAATGGCGGCAGTTGTGTTCACTTTGAAGGTGTGGCGTCACTATTTGTATGGTGTACGTTTTGAGATGTTTAGCGGCCACAAGAACTTGAAGTATCTCTTTGATCAGAAAGAATTGAACATGCGTTAAAGGAGGTGTATGGAGTATTTGAAGGATTTTGATTTGGAACTTAAGTACCATCCAGGAAAAGCAAATAAGGTGGCAGATGCATTAAGTCGAAAAATGGTTCATAGTGCCGAATTGATGATCTTGGAATATACTTTGTTGGAAAAATTTCGAGATCTAAATCTTCAATTTGTGTGGACCCCTAATGGTGTGATTATGGGAAATTTGAATATCAATTTTACTCTTAGAGAGGAAATTCAACAAGGACAGATGTTAGATGGGAAGTTACAAGAAGTGTTAGTACAACCGAGTTTTGTGCGAGCTACCGACGGAATTATTTTGTTTAACCAAAGAGTTTGTATTCCGGATGATGCGGTGTTGAAAAGAAGGATTTTAGAAGAAGCGCATAAGGGTACTTTTACTATACATCCTGGTTCTTCGAAGATGTATCAAAATTTAAAAAGGGACTATTGGTGGTCCGGGACGAAAAAGGATATAGCGGTGTATGTGTCAGAATGTGCGGTATGCCAACAAGTGAAGATTGAACACCAAAGACCAGGTGGCTTGTTGCAACCTTTAGAAATTCCGGTATGGAAGTGGGATAGTATTTCTATGGACTTCGCCGTTGGACTACCCCATACTCAGGGTGGTTATGATTTGATTTGGGTAATTGTGGATCGGCTGACGAAATCTGCGCATTTCTTGGCCGTAAAGACTACTTAGAAGGCGAGTCATCTCACAAGGTTGTTCATTTTGGAAATAGTGCGATTGCATGGTATTCCCTCTAGTATTGTTTCGGATAGAGATCCAAAGTTTATTTAAAGATTTTGGAGAGCTTTTCAACAAGCTATGGGAACGAAATTGTGTTTAAGCACGTCGAATCATCCGCAAACGGATGGTCAGACGGAACGAACAATACAAACAATGGAAGATATGTTAAGAGCTTGTGTACTCGAGAGTGGAGGAAATTGGATAGAACTTTTACCATTGATCGAGTTCTCTTATAACAATAGTTATCATGCAAGTATTGGTATGGCTCCGTACGAGGCATTGTATGGAAGGAAGTGTAGGACGCCATTGTGTTGGGCGGAGG
This sequence comes from Lathyrus tuberosus, assembly GCA_022829125.1. Taxonomy (NCBI): domain Eukaryota; kingdom Viridiplantae; phylum Streptophyta; class Magnoliopsida; order Fabales; family Fabaceae; genus Lathyrus; species Lathyrus tuberosus. The sequence continues at coordinate 3,389,179 of JALAZF010000446.1, forward strand.
TTGGCAAAGATAGAATTTTGGGACCTGATATTATTCAAGAGACTACGGAAAAGATTCGGATGATCCGTGATAAGGTCAAACAAGCCCAAGATTATCAGAAGAGTTATGCGGATAACCGTAGAAGACCTTTGGAGTTTGATTAGGGTGATCACGTGTTTTTGAAAGTTACTCTGAGATTGAGGTTAAAAGGACCATTTAAGTCGCGAAAGTTAAGTCCGAGATACGTGGGACCGTATCAAATTTTAGAAAGAATTGGTGAAGTAGCTTACAGATTAGCCCTACCGCCTTCTCTGTCGGAGATGCACGACGTTTTTCATGTATCTCAGCTTCGGAAGTTTATTCCCGATCCTCTTCAGCCACTTTTACCTGATACGATCGAAATAGAAGCAGATTTGACGTTTGAGGCTCAACCGAGTCGTATCACAGGAAGAGAAACTAAGGTGTTAAGGAATAAAGAGGTTCCTTTTGTTAAGGTTCAGTGGGATGAGACGCGTCCGGGTGATGCAACATGGGAATTGGAATCCGAGATGCGAGAAGCTTATCCTCATCTTTTCAGGTAATTGTTTTAAATTCGTGGGCGAATTTCTATTTAGGGGGGGGGGGGAGGATGTAATACCCCGCAAATTATTCCACTCGGGATAATATTATTACGGTCAACTGGGTTCCAGGTGACTCTGAGAATTTATTAGATAAAATAATTAGAGTAAACTGACGAACTCAGAACTGATCAGATTAATATTATTTAACTTTGAGGTTTTATTAATTTGTGCAATTGAGATAATTTGGACATTTAGTAGTATTACTAAATTAATGATAGTTTCTATATCTTTTCTTTCCTCTCATTCTCCAACATAGTAACATTTGAGAGAGAGAGAAATTGAGAGAAGGAAGAACAAAGGAAAGAAAAAGAAGAAAACTTGGAATTGAAGAGAAAAGCTTGGATCATCATCTCCTCTTCATCAAACATCTTCCAATCTTCATCATCATCATCTATTCAAGGTGGGTTGTAGTTAGATGCTTTAGTTGTAGGATTTCTTGAGTTCTAGAGTTAGGTTTGGTTTTGAGAGAAAATGACTAATCTTGCTAAAATCATGAACTTAACGGTTAGAAATCGATATAAATTGTGTAGTATGATCAATGTGTGTGTAGAAACATCTATAGATCATTGTTATGATATTGGTATTGTTTGGAATGATTTTGGAATGAAATGGGTTTTTGAAATGTTAGGTTTTGTGTAGAAACTTTGTGGAATTGTTGGAAATTATGTGTTTGGATGTTTATTGGTTAAACTATGATGGAATCATGATCTTAAACCCTTATTTGTTGATTGGGTATGTTGTGAGGGTGGAAAATGGTGGTTTGGAAGTTCTGTTGCGAAGGGGAATTTTTCTGCATAACGCAGAGCGTGCTTAGCGCGGTCATGCCTGCTTAGCGCGGTCTGCAGAATTTCCAACCTTCCCAACCCGAGAGTAGCGTGCTTAGCGCGGAGGGGTGCGCGCTTAGCGCGACCTAGAGCAAAAAGAAAAAAAAAGATTATTTCTAAAATCCGTAACTTTCGACTCGGTTACCCGATTTAAGTGTTCTTGGTACCGATGGAGAGCTAGGGAAATTTTCTACCTATTGGAAGTGAAAAATATTAGTTTTGATATCCGATTAAATAAACCGGAGGGAACCGGAATCGGTGTGAATTTTGATATGTTGTCTATGCATTCTATTATATTATTGACTTGTTATTTCCTACTTTTCTTGTTGTTTAATTTGATTGTGAGTGTATGCCTGTTAAAATATGAAATAGGTAGAGTGAGGAATATTGCCATAAACTATGTTAGAACCTAGTAACGGCTAGGAAGTCGTGGAATAACATAGCGACGACGCTCGTGCAAGAGAGGCTGAGGCGTGCGTCTATTACCGAATGATATGAAATTAATTACACTAGTATGGATCATGTTAATTGTGTGTGCTTGAGGAAAGACAAAAGAGGTCTTAAGGTGAATGTGGCCTTGTGATTGTCTAATATAATCGCTTGTGTTTATGATCATGTAATCGTAACCGTTTCACTTGAGATGCAGTTTCATGAGTCTCGAGCTCCTCTAAAACGTATGCATAATTACTTGGCAGGTTTGATTCCCGCGTGTAGTACGAATGAAGCCTATATGGTAAAGAGACTTGTGATGGTTAACAGGCCATGAGAAGTGACGGTTCACGGTTAACAGGCCGATGATCCCGAATACATTTCGTATGCCAAGTAACTACAAGGATCCATGACTCGGGTCGTCTTCTAGTGTGAGTTAACGGAACTCACGAACATGGATCCATATAGTGTGTGTGAGTACTCAAAGTCATATCCCTTCCCTTTTGACTTGAGTTAGGATTTTTAGAACCTTGTAAAGCCGAGAGGACTTCTAAGATAGCAACTCACTGAGATTTGATGTATCTCACCCCACGTTGTTGTTACATCACAGGTACTACAGGTTCGACGAAGGGTAAGGACAAAGTGGTTTGACTTTCCTTACGGATCGTAGCTTTTGTGTGGCGAGGCTTCCGTTGTGAAGATTTTTGAGATCATTGTTTGATCTAGTTCTTAGTATTTATCTTTGGAACATCTTGTATATATATTATGCCATAGTTTTTTATTAGGTGATTTTGGGGCATGTATATGTATACTGTGTTTACTAGGGACTTGTATATTTCAGTACCAAACGTATTACTCATGTATAATATGTGCTTTCATGTATGTATATATATATATATATATATATATATATATATATATATATATATGGGCGTTACAAGCACATAGAAGCTGACCAAAGTTTCTTCTATGTAGAGGTAAATTATGTCCACAGAAGAAACTTTGACCGATTGTTCAAGAATATTTCGCCATGCGCGGCAGTTGGGCCAGGCTACAACTTCAAAGGGGGATACATATATTACTCTATAAAGCTTCACCTAGTGTATGGTTTTATGTGGGAATATGAGATCATTGGGGGATACATTAAATGTTATGGATTAGACGAGGATGATTACGAGTCGAGCACTTTGGCTCAAATTTTGGCCTATGTGGCTGGAATCAAATTGATAACGCCCTTAGAGCCAGAATCTCTATAAATGTTGGTTGTCGAAGCAACAATGTTTTAAGTTCAAAAGGAAATTGGCCAAAATGGCCAAGAAACAACTTCAGAAATCGCATGCTCGATTGTATATATGATGATGAGCCTTTGGAGTTCGAGAAAGACCCTTTAACCTCGAAAAAAATATGTAAGCTCAAGATCCTTTGAAAGCGGTAGTTTTAGGAGGCAGGACGACTAAGAGGCCAACTTACATAAGTTTTAAGCTCTATCCATGCCTGAAAACAAAAGTAATTGGAATTCTGAAAGAAGTTCATTGACAACTTCTCCCGGTATTACCATGAGATGCCATGAATTAGTCGGGATTTGGTGGAGTTCAAATTACCAATCAAGCCTGACAAGAGGCATATAAAGCAAACCCCAATGAGATTTGCGCTAAAATTAATGTTGAAGATCAAGGTAGAAATCGAAAGGCTACTCAAAAACAAGTTCATAAGACCTTCCGGGTATGTCGAATGGCTAGCAAATATTGTTCTACTAATTAAAATTAATGGCACCCTCAGAGTTTGTATCGACTTTAGAGATTTGAACATCGTCGCCCGAAAAGACGAATACCCAATGCCAATGTTAGAAATAATAGTCGATTTGACAATTGGTTTTGAGTATTTAAGTCTCTTAGATGGTTATTCTGGTTATAACCAAATTTTCATTACAGAGGAAGATGTGGCCAAAATGGCGTTTCAATGTCCTAGGGCCTTAGGCACATACGAGTGGGTGGTGATGCCCTTTAGCTTGAAGAACGTTGGCGCAACATACCAGAGGGTAATGAACTTTATGTTTCATGACTTTATTGAAACGTTTATGGAGGTTTATATAGAGGACATAGTCAATAAATTTCCATCATAAAGTGGTCACTTAGACCACCTTCGACAGTCCTTTGAAAGGATGAGGAAATATGGACTAAAGATGAATCCATTAAAGTGTACTTTTTGTGTCAATGTAGGAGATTTATTTGGGTTTCGTAGTCCACAAGAAAGACATCAAAATAAATATGAACAAGATAAAGGACATACTCAACACCAGAGCCTCCGACGAATAAAAAGCAACTTAAATCTCTACTTGGGAAAATAAATTTTCTGAGAAGGTTTATATTGAATCTAAGTGGCAAGATAAAGGTATTCTCGCCATTGTTACGTTTGAAGAAGGAGGAATGCTTTAAATGGGAGCCAAAACATCAAAAGGCATTTGACGATATCAAGGCATATTTGTCGAAACCTCCTTTATTGTTACCTCCCATGAGAAACAAGAGTATGAAATTGTACATTTATGCATCAGGTTCAACAATAGGCAATATGTTAGGCCGAGAAGATGATTATGGCATCAAAAGGGCCATATATTATCTCAGTCGACTATTGAATGATGTTGAAGCTAGGTATATCCTAATAAATAAGTTATGCATTTCTTTGTACTTCTCTTGTATGAAATTAAAATATTATATCAAATCAACGAATGTGTTTGTCTACTCACATTTTGATGTTATCAAACATATTCTGTAAAAACCAATTCTGCATAATAGAATAGGGAAATGGGTTATGACCTTGACAGAGTATTCTCTGACTTACGCACTGTTAAAGGCCATGAAAGGCAAAATTATTGCTGATTTTATTCTAGATCACACAATAACAAAAGTAGCGCAAAACTATGTCGAGCAATCTGCATTGAAGTTGTACTTCGACGGTTCAAGTCATGCTAAGGGAGCCGATGTTGGAATTCTGATTATTTCCCCCTAGGGAATTCTAACTAAGTATAAATTTAAAATTAATGGTTGTTGCTCTAATAACGAGGTCGCATACGAAGCCTTAATAACAGACCTAACGATCTTGATATACCTGGGGGAAACAAGAGTCAAGATCAAGGAGACTCAAAATTAGTATTAAAACTGTTGAGAAAGGAATACAAATGCATTAACAATAATTTAGTAATGTATTTTGTCAAAGTGAATTTATTGTTCAGAAGATTCAACATAGTCGATATTAAACATGTGCCTCGAATTAAGAATCAAGAGGCTAATGATTTAGACCAAATAGCTTCAGGGTACAGAGTTTCCAAAGAAAAATTAAAAGAGTTCATTGAAGTCAAAGATAAATTTATTTTGACCACTGTAGTTTCCCCATAATTGTCAAAGTCAAAACTGGTGAGAGTAGAAGAGTTAGAAGATCTAAATCCTAAGTTTTTTGAAAATTTCGCCATTGATAATTTGTCAAATGATGATTGGAAAAGGTCTGCTATGGAGTTCCTAAAGAATTCAACGGGAACAACCAATTGAAAGATCGAATATAAGGCATTAAGTTATATCATCGTGGGAAATTAATTGTTTAAAAAGACGCCTGAAGGTGTATTGCTAAAGTGCCGTAGCGAAAGCGATGCTTATTTGGAAATAATTAGTGCTCATAGTGGATCATGCAGCGCCTATCAAGATGGTCATAAGATGAAGTGGTTATAGGGGTATATTGGCCCACGATGTTGAAAGTCTTTTTAGAATTCACCAAAAGGTGTCAAGAATGCCAGAAGTGTAACGCCCGTTTATTTAATTAAGTATTTAATTAAATATAATTGTAGTATGTTGTGTTGATTCGCGTTGATTTGAGTATTTGTGTCGATTTAAGTTGATTCCGGAATATCGGAATATTATGTTGATGTTTCTAAGTTGGTTCGAGTTGAATTGATTTAAGTTGTGGAAATAATATTGGATATTTTTCGTCTATGGTTAAATATGTTGATTTGGTGGTTTGGACGATTTATTTGATAGTCGGTAATTAGTCGATTTAGTCGAGAGAAATAATATTAGAATTAATATTATGGAATATAAGCGTATTTTATTTAAGTGGGCTTATTTTATGGTTGTGTGTAGTAAGATTGGGGGGTGAAGATAGTAGGCCCAATAAGAATAATAAAATAATAGTATTATTATTATTAGTATTATTATTAATTGGGTTGGTTGAGAAAAAAAGGGGAATTAGGTTTTGATTAGTGGAGAAAAATAAGGGTTGAGAGAAGGAGTAAAACATGTTATACGTGAAAAGTTGCTGTAATACCCCAAATTTTGACCACTTAGATTTCCCATCATTGTGAAAATCATCATCACAATATGGATGAACCATCATGCTTCATCAGTCTCCCCAAAGATGGGTGAGCATCCAATACAATCAAAATTAGGGTTTCAAGCCCTCTCTGAGTGCTTAGACAAAGGATCAATCAAGAAATGACATGATCTTCAACTTGTCTAATCTCTTAAATATCCACAATGGATCAAAAAGGACTCTCACTTCAAGGATTAAGCACAAGGCTGCTCCCTTCTAGGTGGATCAAGTCTCAAGATCGACAGTGTCACCAAATTAGGGTTTTGGTCGACCAGGGCCTCCAGATGGAAATTTTCATCTGGGCACAAGGCAATGATCCAAAACATGACCTAATATACTTCATGGAACCTCATGAACCCATGCATCAAGTCAATTTTGCCTCAGGGGATGCATTCATCAAAAATCAGGAATTAGGGTTTCTTGACCTAATTCACCCCTAAGTTGACTTTTGGGACAAACCATGAGCCAAGACCTCAATACATGATTTGAGGGTCTCTAATATACCATATTGATCCATTTGGAACAATGGATTGATCCAAGAAGCTTGAGCAACAAGTCTCAATTTCATCTGCACCACAATTAGGGTTTTAAGAGAAAAGTCAACTGTAACTTTGACTTTTGACCAAGACATGCTCCCAAACCCTAATACATGATTTAATATACCCTATGACACCCATGGAACATGTCCATCAAGTTTGATTTAGGTCAAGGACATGATTTCCTGAAGAATTGCACAGTTTGGAATTCATCTGATAAAAAGTCAACTGTGCACAAAAGTCAACTTTGACTTTTTGAGATTTTTCACCAAAATGGATTTTTAACCCTAAAATGATGTTAATGTATGATTTGAATCATCATTCATCAAGAAAAATCAAGAAAAGTGAGATAACTTGTAAAAGGGGTAACCATAAAACTTAGAAATTTTTCTAAGTTAAAAATAAAGTGGCAAAGGTACCAACTTTGGAGGACCATAACTCCTAAAACACAAGGCCATATTTTCTCATCCAAAGATGGATTTGTAGCCCTCATTATCACCTACAAAAACTTCAACTACAAGTCATTCCAATTCATTAAGGATTTTGAGTTATGGAGTGATCAAAGTGGCTGAAAAGTGAAAATGTCACTTTTTCCAACACTTAGTGAAATTTTCACTAAGTCAGATTCTGCCTCACTTTTTGCCAAAGGTAGGGGGATTTTTCACTTGGAATCAAAAGAGATCAAAACCAAACTTGTTCAAACAGTTGTTATATCATGTAAGAGTTTTCCAAAATGGCCAAGAACATTGCCAAATTCAACCTACACCATGAGATACAACATTGCCAAGTTGCCTTGCTGAAATCTGTCAAGGCAAGGTAGAATTTGCAACTTTGGTCGATTTGCCAAAATCAGCCAAATTCAATTGCTCCTATCCACTTGGACACCTCAGAGGATTGAATCTAAAGGGGACAATCACTGAGCCAAGCCTCCAAATTCCATGGAACAAGAAATAGCATGTTGAACCTAGAATGGCCAAAATAGGGACAAGACTTCAAATTTGGAATGAGGCATTCAATGGAACCATCAAGGTGGCATGGACTGAGCCATTCTCATCTGAAATCAGTCAAGACTTATCCAAGACCAAGGGGACCAAAGCTCTGTGCCCTAACCTCTAGTCAATGGCTAGAGGAGACTTGGATTTTCATTTGCCAACATTGGCCAAACCTACTTACCAGCTGCCATGCACTATTCCTTGCAAAACAAACTTGCTCTACTATAAATAGAGCTCAATTGTGGTCAGTTTGAGTACACCAAAGCCATCTAACAGATGCTTTCCTCAAAATCTCTTCTTTCACTCCAATTTTGCCTTCTAAGGCAAGTCACTATCGGGTTTTGAGTTTGAGAGCAATTCCAATCAAACCAATCACTCACACACCTCACATACATCACATATGAGCTGATCAAACACTTAGATTACTTCTGAAACATCAATTTCACAAAATCACCAGCTGGTTGCTCAAGGTTTTAACCAAAGTGCAGCTGAGGTACCACAAAATGATCCAGCCAATTTCAATCAAGTCCAACCATCCAAACACAAACCATAGGGTGTAGGGAAGCTGTTCAGATCATCACAACTCATCTGTAACACCTCCAGATCAAAAATCACTTTGAACTTGCTGTCACGACTTGGAGGTAAGCACATACTTGGTCATCTCTCAATCTATGCATATTTCCTCGCACAATAATTTGGCCATATGTTCATAATCATGCATGGAATGTTTTCCCTCAATTAATTGCATTGTTTGAATCGTGTATCAAAAATCCTAGCCTTCATGCAGAAATTAGGGTTCTTGAGGTCTCTTCGTGATTTCTTGTTGTATGTTTAATTTAAATGAAATTAAAGTACATAGACATGATCGTGAGGTTGAGGCGAGCATAATGATATGTGGATTGCATGATATGATTACGTATTAATGAAGATTGGATAGAAAATGCAAATATGAGAAACCAAGAACACGCGCGTGTTCTTTAGCTTGTTCTTGGCGCCATTTTTAGAAATTCAAATATTTGAATTTTGTGATTTTGTTTAATTGATTCAAAAATTAATTTCTCTCTGAGTTTTAATGATTTTGAGTTGATTCTTTTTTTAATAATTCACAAAAATGTTAAAATATTTTATTTTTACAAAAAATCCCAAAAATATTATTTATTTCATATAATTGATATTTTTGCAAAGAATTAATATTTTAATTGTTTTTTGACATTTTAAATATTTTTTCTACATTGATTTTGCAACTTTTAATGTTTTCTAATTATTTTGTAGGTTAATACTTAATTTTTGAAGCATTAATCCAAGATCACAATTTGTTTTCCATGTGTTAAATAATTTTTGATCATTTTAATTGAATTTTTATTCAATTAAATACATTTTGAAAACAAATTAGGGTTTTGGATTAATTCAACCCTCATAAATCATTTTCAAAACTCTTTGGGCCTCTTGAGAGAGTGTAAGACCCATCCCCCCTTGTACAAAAACATTTTGGGCCTCACTCATTGTATAAGTCCCTCTGTACAAGTAAACGGCGCGATCGTCGCCCGTTTAAAAATAAAAATCATCTGGGCCTCTCCTTGAGCTATAAGACCCATTCAAAACACTTTGGGCCTCTATTTGAGTGTAAGACCCAATCCCCCTTTTAACCAAAACATTTTGGGCCTCACTTATTGTATAAGTCCCTCTGCGTTAAAAGAAAACCTCGGCGCGATCGCGATTTTTAAACGAAAAATCATTTGGGCCTACCCTCGTGTTATAAGCCCCTCTCTTTTCTTTAAACCTTTTTTGGGCCTCTTGAGAGAGTGTAAGACCCATCCCTTTGTACAGAAAACCTTTTTGGGCCCCAGTCACTTGTATAAGTCCCTCTGTACAAATTCAAACAGTGCGTTCACTGATAAAACCCTGGGCTTCTCCTTGAGCTGTAAGCCCCAAATCTTTCTTTTTCAAAGCACTTTCTCCTTTGATTTTGAATATACTGTTGTTTTCAATCTTTCTTTGTTGAACAACTAACCAAACAGCATGGAAGCACTACAACCGAGTAAGTGGTTATCGCTTTCATTTACTGCTTTCATATTATAAACTGTATTGTGGGGCTGCTCACTGTAAGTCTCCTTTCATAAACTCATATCTACTGTGTAATAATAGTATAGATATTTCGAGTTTCCCCGGCAACTACGTCTAGAACTAGGTGACGCCGTTTCATTTATTCGTAGAAATAGACGCCTAGATCCCCAATAGGAGCACCAGATACAGTCTTCTCTTCGGTTGTCCTCCTTAGGAATCGTCAAGAAACTCTACTCCCCAAGATGAATGTATTCTCCGTGAATGGCATCTTTGAGTTTCTTACAAATTCTCGAACTTTCCTGACTTGATCTATTCCTTGTGGATAGCTTGCCTTGAATGTCTTGGGGTTTGGGTACCCATTACGGTCATAATCTTGGACCTTAACTAAGGAACCCTCTTTAAAAGCTAAAAATCGCTGGATAGTAAACCTCGCACGTTTACCAGTGGTTTTTATCTTTAAAAGAGTTATCTCTCCTAATGGAAAGGAGATGATAGACCCACGGGCTTCTTAAAAGCATCGGCCTCCTCTTGGGCATTATTCAAGGACACTACGGCTTCTTAGAAGTATTCACAGCCTCCTCTTAGGCTTCGTATAATGATCTCTTCCTTCGAGAATGATAGCCTCCTCTTGGGCTTCGTACAAGGACCTGTCGGCTTCTTAAAAGTTTCCAGCCTCCTCTTGGGCTTCGTACAAATTGTCCCGATGACCTCCTAGAGGTATAGGAACAGAACCTAGTCATCCTCATAGAACAGTCCTTTCATAGAGTCTACTACTGTTTCTCAAAGCATAGAACAAAAGAAAAAAACTCTAGACTTGGACAGTCTAACTTCCTTGAGTCTCAAAGACATTCTCAAGTGACCCCTTCGTTAAATAGGAAGGAAACCCGCAGACTCGGACAGTCTCAATACCCTTTGGATTTCCAGTTTCCTCAAAGAGAAGGAAATATCCCTGATCCTCAAATCAAATCCCTGAGTACAGTGTTGCTCATATAAGAACTGATTTTCTCTTTTAAAATCAGTATATTGGATCTGTCACTCAACTGAAACAAACCTTTAGCCTCAATCTCGGGCTTCGTACGAGATACAAAAACACTCTCTTGTTGAGTATCAAAGACTCTCTTGTTGAGTCAAACAATAGCCTCTATCTCGGGCTTCGTACGAGACACAAAGACTCCATCGTCGGGTCAAAAACTTTTAGCCTTCATCTCGGGCTTTATACGAGATACCAAAAGACTCCATCGTCGGGTCAAAAACTTTTAGCCTCTCTCTCGGACTTTGTACGAGACACAAAATAGCCTCCTCTTAGGCTTTGTATAATGATTTTCCTAGCGGAAATTAGCCTCCTCTTAGGCTTTGTATAAGAAAACCACTGGTTGATCCAATCAACCTTTTAGCATCAAAGCTGTGCCTCGTTCACAGTACACAAACATCAACAAATCCTTTCCTTTCATCTAATCGCTGTAAGCGGCAAGCCTCTGGATCATCTATATCCATGCCACTGTCCCTCTTTTAGCATGAGAAATTCCTAAGGAAAGATGGCATTGCTCTACACTGAGTTAAAGTCTTCTCCTTCAGGTTAAAACCCTTTCTTCCGAAATTATGGCATTGCTAGGATCCGCGTATCCCAGTTAAAGTAATTCTCCTTCCCCCTCTTTAGAGATGACAAATTCTCTCTAAAGTCGAGGTCCTTCAGCTTCACGTCTTGGGCTTTGAACAAGACACAAATAGACCTTTCAGCTTCACATCTTGGGCTTTGAACAAGATACAAACCACCTTTCGCTTCACGTCTTGGGCTTTGAACAAGACACCAAAACACCAAAAACACCCATTTCCTCCCATAGAATAGGAGGAACTACGAACGCTCTGATTTCCTTGTTTCGGTAAACGGGAATACGTAGGCATAAGATCGAAAGAAAAGATCTCAGCGAGCGCAATCAACAAAAAACCCAAATCCCATATCTCCATCAATCAAAAGCAGTATTTCAAAAGCATCAGTCCTAACATCCTAATCCTTGTTCCCCACCAGAAACCTTCTGCCCAGGTAAAAAAGAAAGAAAACAGTATTGGCGAAAATACAAATAACCAGTACAAAGGCCCCCCCACATTGATAGCATCCGTAACCTAACAGACCGCTGTTTAAACTCAGTATGCAAAGCAGGGTTAATTGGAGACATCTATTTCCCTTCCTTATTCAGCTCACAATAGGATAAAAAATGAATCGACCTGTAGTTTAAGCTCAAACCGCAGAGAGCGACCAACGCTTAAGAACCGCGTCCAAAATCGCTCGCTACAGTTGCAAGAGGAAGTTTTGGAGAAATTGATCGTGGAAGTTACAGAGGAAAAAGTCTTAGAGAAGAATAAGGGTTTTAGAGGAGAGAAAATAGCTTGGAAGCAAAGGAGAAAGAAGAACTCATGATCATATCTCTATTTTCGCACTTATGGTACAGCCTCCACTAAACAGGTGATAACTTTTTACTTGTAATTCCGATTAAAGCGATTCTTGAATTTCTGGAAAGCTTACGAAATTCCCTTCAATTTGATATATGATTTCATGTCAATATGTTCGGTATTAAAGGAGAAAAATGCATTTGAAGTTTGGGAGTTCATGCTGGAAATGGGTCAAATAGTAGTTACGGGATTGATGATGATGGAGGCTGAATTTTGGTCAAGATAGGAACTCAATGGCAGCATGTTCATATTTCTAATCTCCATGGATGCAAGAGGAGAGGAAAAGAGGCAGAGCGAAGAGAGAAGCAGTTAGGCTTGGAGTTTTGCAGAGGGGATACGGGAGAATTGCCGTCGGAGACAAGTCGGAAAAGTCGATCGAAAATTCGAGCGGCCATCAATCTAAGGTAAGGGTGGGGTTCGAATTTTATAACCGGGTATATGATAATTGATACGTGGGATTGAGATTTATATAATTTTCTACTGAATGTGTTGAAGTGTATTGATGAATTGGTTTTGTTTTTGTGGAATTTGATGTTTGCTAGATTGTTTGGTTATTGTTCTATAGTGTTAAACTTAGGATGGAATTTGGTTAAATCGATAGAAACCGATGTTTTCGCGGACGAAAGTCGGAATAGATTGCATAGTTGTGTCATGAAATGTTAGGCCGTGATCAAGTATGCTTGTTTCATCGAATTTGGTTGATTTTGTAAGTTTTTGCATTTTTAGAGATTTGGGGGTTTAAGATTCGGATTAAAATCGAAAGTCGTAGAACTCACGTTTGATGGTTCCAAATCACTACTATATGTTTGGTATGAATGAGTAGGTGTTTGTTTCGAAGAAAATAATTGAATCGGTCAGATTTTCGGACGAAAATGTAAAATTCCGTAGGGCTGTTATGCAGAAAAATTCTGGTTTCGGAAAGTTTGGAAAATTCATATCTTTTGATCCGTAAGTCAGTTTTGACCCCCGTTCGAAGCGTTGGAAAGCTAACGAGATGTTCTTTCTAGGAAAAATGGTTTTGAGGTCTGTATCTAGTTCAATTATAGCAGAAAATTGAAACCGTATCGTTGTGTTGATTTCTACCATCGTGAATGTGTGCGATTGAGGTGTTATCGTGCAATATGCCTCAACAATGTTAACCGATTAATAATGCAGAGGAATAGCAATAATGTGGAGACTTAGAAATAACAGTAGCAGATTTTGTATCAGAGTTGAATTTAATGACAATAACATGATTTAGTAGCATTTGAGATTTGATATCAGGGAATCAAATAAATAGAAACAGTGGAAATTAGTAGCAATAATGGAGGTTGATGAAAATAGTACCGAATAGTGATATTAGTAGTTTTAACCGATATAATTGTTTAACCGAAATTAGTTGAAATTTTGCAGAAGTAATTCGTAAGTGGTTGTAGTTATTTTTGGTTGGTTGATGTATGGAGTTAGTCGAATAAGTAGAATTAAGCGGAAAATTAGTTGTCCGGAATTTAATGAAAATTGGCGGGATAACTAATATAAATTAGTAGGTATTCTTGGTTGGTTTGTTTTGTGGTAATTATGTCGATTAAGTTGATTTGCAGGTACAGTTGAATAGGTTGAATTGTCCCGGTTTATGGGCACTGTTAAGTTGTAGGTCTTATGACCAATGTTTTATGTTGATGTTGAATACATTGTTGATGTGGTGATGTTGGTGATGTGATGTTGAATATGTTGTTGATTAAGTTGTAGGTCGAACGACCAATGTTGGATTAAGTTGATGCAAGTGGTGCATGTTTAAGTTGTTGTTCTCGTTGTTGTTATTGCGTTGTTGTTGTTGTGACGTTGTGGTTATTGTTGCATGCATACATTTGCATTGATTAAGTTGGCCTTGATGACACCTGTTTAAGTTGGCCTTGATGGCATCCGATTAAGTTGAAAATGCCTCGATAACCTGACATATGTTTAAGTTGGGAGTTTTACTCTGATGGTACCATATGCATGTGCATAGTTGAGTCGCATTTGAGTTGCATGTTGAAGTTGTTAATATTATTACGTTGTTGTTGATTGTTGGTGTTGTTGATATAAGTTGTTATTGTTGTGAGTTATTGTTGTTATGAATTGTTATTGCTGTAAGTTGTCGCTTGATACAGGTTGTTGTTATAAGTTGTTGTTTGTTATAAGTTGTGGTTGCTCTTAAGTTGTTTACTAATAGTTGTTGTATGACTGTTGTATGAAGCGGTGAAATTTGTGTGATTCTAATCTAATATATTAATTATCATGCCTTTGATTATATTTTTCGATATCTCACCCCTTCTGTAATGATGTTACCTATTATGGGTAACGGAGCAGGTACTCAAGAATAGCTGTGAAGGTTTGAAGTCTTAGTCGCTGTTAGTTCAAGTTGGTGTCATGCTCTGATACGTAGCACTTGGGGGGAAATGTTTTGTTTATGTTGTTGTTCCTAATTGTTGTTATTACAATAATTCTTGAATAATTATAAATTGAAGTTTTGATCTAGTTGAATAAAGTGAATATGATTTATAAGTTGTGAAGGCCGAATGCTATGTATCTACTTTAAAAGGAAATACAGGTTTATGTTATTGGTTTTGTTGTTCAAGTTGAAAATGTGACATCTCATTTGTTTTATGTTGAAAATTTTGCACTCTGGTTTTTAATAAACGTTGGGTAGAAAATGGGGTATTACATCAGTGGTATCAGAGCAGGTCGGTCTGTCCGGCCAAGTTGTCTAATGTTGTTTATCCCTTAGTACGTGACAAGTGTGTGGAACACTGTCGGTACTTGTTTGTTTTCCTAATCGATGGTATGCAGGAGTTAGTTTGAAACAAGTGGGGGAGAAGTTTACTTCTCAGAGATGTTTGTAGTATGTGAAGTTGAATCAAGGTGATATTGATCGCAAGAGTGCAAGTGTTGTCAGAACTGTGTTGTTGCGAATCGACGAGAGTATAGACTCATGATTTTATCTGTTGGTCCAGTTGAGACATTTGAAGGAGGACAAGTCAGTATGATCGATGTTTGCTTCTCGGAGAAGAGAGGGCAACGTGACGAATAGTGATATACAAGTGGAGTATAACTGGAGTAAAGTCGGATGATTTTCAGAGTTGAGTGAAAAACAAGGATTGTTGGAAGAGTTTGGAAGTAAGAGAAAGAGGTAGAGCTCATGTTCACCAATTTCGGTTTTTATTTTCACATTTATGGAACAGCCTTCAGTATAAGAGGCATAACTTTCTACTCGTAACTCCGATGAAAGCGATTCTGGACTTTTCGGAAAGTTTACGAAATACCCTACAGTTTGCATATACGATTGGTCTTCAGGAAGTTTGTGAAGAGGGAGAAATGTGCGTTTTAATGTTTGGGTCTGATGTTGATTTTTGGAAAATTCTGCATATGGAAATTCTGAACCAGTCCCGTTGTAAGGATGATAACTTTTTACTCGTAACTCGGATTCAAGCGATTCTTGAAGTTCTGGAATCTTTACAAAATTCTCTTCATTTTAGAATATGAATTTGTGATTGAGAGGTCTGTATTGAAAGAGATATCTGTGGCTGAAGTTGAGCGACTACTGCTGAAAAATTTGGAAAGATGAAGCCTAGTGTGAAATTTTGATAAGAATAATATGTTGGTAATTATAAGGATGTGACGGTATCTGAGAATGCATCGAGATGCAATTTATGTTGAATAAAGAGAAATAAGTGATGATGTCATGTGATAGTAATGTTGAGAAAAAGACGGATGGTTGATTTGCAACGTTAAAATTTTTAACTTGGATAAGAGTTGTAATTGGAGCGAGCCGAGTTGGATAGTACTTGAAGTAGTAGCGATTTCGGTGTTGGGAAGATATTTAATAATTGTGTTGTGCTACGAGCATGTATAAGAGATTACGTACTGGATTTTGGACGTTTTGGTATAATTGACGAAGTTGAAATTAAGGAAACTAAGAAGACGTTGATAAGCCCCAGAGAGTTGGCAGAGCATTGTGCTTACGGACTTTGGGCACAAGTTGTAGTACGCTATTATGTTGGGTAATGATGATTTATGCCACTGTTATGGTTGTCGGTTGTCTATTGACAAATTGAGGAACTGATCACCCTTAATCTCTTGTTGATAGTAGACAAAATCATAATTGATGGATAGATGTGTCGTGCCAACTAGTATAGTACGTATTTGAATTGGTTGAAGTCAAGCCAAGTGCTTGTGGATTGTTTATTTTGTCGATGTAGATTCATATATGAGCATATTAGTTGAATTTAAGGATGATGGCATGAGGTTGTGATTTAATTGATGAGTAGTATGGAAATTCGCAGTTGAGTTCTGGGTAATTTGAGAATTGAGTTGCAAGTAGAAAAAGAAGTGAAGTTATAAGTTGAATTGTAAAAGTGGAACTTTTGGTTGGTAAAGATGAGTTACTTGGTTGTGTTAATTCGGATAAGAATTTATGAAGAATTGTGTCAGTATGAGTAAAAGTCGATAATTTGGTTTGTTGGATTAGTTGGAAAGAAAAAGATGATTTATCTGGTTGAAGTTAATTGTGCACAGGTACCCTATGTTGTTGTAATGATGTTGCGTGTTTAAGGTGATTTTCGAGGAACGTGTAAATAGGAGATGGTAAAATTGTACTTATGTTTTATGATAATTGGGAAGTAGTCGCCGTTGTAATTATGTTGAACGTTCAGAGGTGTTGTCTTACGGATCTAAGTTCGAAGTATTCGGTAACTACAAAAGTGTAGAATACCTGTTGGGATGGAATGTCCGAAGAGTTAAGTCGAAAGTCTTTTGTTATGTCGGTTTTGGCGATTGAGAAGTTGGGAATAAAATGGGTAGACTTGATACTTTGCAAGTAATCAGAGTGCGCAGCGAACGCGTGGTGTTGTACAGTTGTTCATGCGTGAGCAACAGCGATGTTGGTAGTTTGGTTGTATTGATGTCATGTTTAAGTTGTGTGATCATATGTTGTTGCGTTCTAGTTCTTAAACCGGCGAATTCTTAAGTTGGTTACTCTTTATGTTATAATGTTAAGTTGTCAAGTGTGTCGCATGAGTAGTATTCGAGTTGTTTTCGCCGTCGATGTTATGAATTGTTTGTATTATACGTAGGTTGCCTTCGGAGATGAGAGTTGATTAGTCGGATGGAATCACATAGTTGGAGTAGTTGTATCGGATGAATTTTCGAGGACGAAAATGTTCTAAGTGGGGGAGAGTTGTAACGCCCGTTTATTTAATTAAGTATTTAATTAAATATAATTGTAGTATGTTGTGTTGATTCGCGTTGATTTGAGTATTTGTGTCGATTTAAGTTGATTCTGGAATATCGGAATATTATGTTGATGTTTCTAAGTTGGTTCGAGTTGAATTGATTTAAGTTGTGGAAATAATATTGGATATTTTCCGTCTATGGTTAAATATGTTGATTTGGTGGTTTGGACGATTTATTTGATAGTCGGTAATTAGTCGATTTAGTCGAGAGAAATAATATTAGAATTAATATTATGGAATATAAGCGTATTTTATTTAAGTGGGCTTATTTTATGGTTGTGTGTAGTAAGATTGGGGGGTGAAGATAGTAGGCCCAATAAGAATAATAAAATAATAGTATTATTATTATTAGTATTATTATTAATTGGGTTGGTTGAGAAAAAAAAGGGAATTAGGTTTTGATTAGTGGAGAAAAATAAGGGTTGAGAGAAGGAGTAAAACATGTTGTACGTGAAAAGTTGCAAGAGGAAGTTTTAGAGAAATTGATCGTGGAAGTTACAGAGGAAAAAGTCTTAGAGAAGAATAAGGGTTTTAGAGGAGAGAAAATAGCTTGGAAGCAAAGGAGAAAGAAGAACTCATGATCATATCTCTATTTTCGCACTTATGGTACAGCTTCCACTAAACAGGTGATAACTTTTTACTTGTAATTTCGATTAAAGCGATTCTTGAATTTCTGGAAAGCTTACGAAATTCCCTTCAATTTGATATATGATTTCGTGTCAATAAGTTCAGTATTAAAGGAGAAAACGCATTTGAAGTTTGGGAGTTCATGCTGGAAATAGGTCAAAGAGTAGTTACGGGATTGATGATGATGGAGACTGAATTTTGGGCAAGATAGGAACTCAATGGCAGCATGTTCATATTTCTAATTTCCATGGATGCAAGAGGAGAGGAAAAGAGGCAGAGAGAAGAGAGAAGCCGTTAGGCTTGGAGTTTTGCAGAGGGGATACGAGAGAATTGCCGTCGGAGCCAAGTCGGAAAAGTCGATCGGAAATTCGAGCGGCCATCAATCTAAGGTAAGGGTGGGGTTCGAATTTTATAATCGGGTATATGATAATTGATACGTGGGATTGGGATTTATATAATTTTCTACTGAATGTGTTGAAGTGTATTGATGAATTGGTTTTGTTTTTGTAGAATTTGATGTTTGCTAGATTGTTTGGTTATTGTTCTATAGTGTTAAACTTAGGATGGAATTTGGTTAAATCGATGGAAACCGATGTTTTCGCGGACGAAAATCGGAATAGATTGCATAGTTGTGTCAAGAAATGTTAGGCCGTGATCGAGTATGCTTGTTTCATCGAATTTGGTTGATTTTGTAAGTTTTTACATTTTTGGAGATTTGGGGGTTTAAGATTCGGATTGAAATCGAAAGTCGTAGAACTCACGTTTGATGGTTCCAAATCACTACTATATGTTTGGTATGAATGAGTAGGTGTTTGTTTCGAAGAAAATAATTGAATCGGTCAGATTTTTGGACGAAAATGCAAAATTCCATAGGGCTGTTATGCAGAAAAATTCTGGTTTCGGAAAGTTTGGAAAATTCATATCTTTTGATCCGTATGTCAGTTTTGACCCCCGTTCGAAGCATTGGAAAGCTAACGAGATGTTCTTTCTAGGAAAAATGATTTTGAGGTCTGTATCTAGTTCAATTATAGCAGAAAATTGAAACTGTATCGTTGTGTTGATTTCTACCGTCGTGAATGTGTGCGATTGAGGTGTTATCGTGCAATATGCCTCAACAATGTTAACCGATTAATAATGCAGAGGAATAGCAATAATGTGGAGACTTAGAAATAACAGTAGCAGGTTTTGTATCAGAGTTGAATTTAATGACAATAACATGATTTAGTAGCATTCGAGATTTGATATCAGGGAATCAAATAAATAGAAACAGTGGAAATTAGTAGCAATAATGGAGGTTGATGAAAATAGTACCGAATAGTGATATTAGTAGTTTTAACCGATATAATTGTTTAACCGAAATTAGTTGAAATTTTGCAGAAGTAATTCATAAGCGGTTGTAGTTATTTTTTGTTGGTTGATGTATGGAGTTAGTCGAATAAGTAGAATTAAGCGGAAAATTAGTTGTCCGGAATTTAATGAAAATTGGCGGGATAACTAATATAAATTAGTAGGTATTCTTGGTTGGTTTGTTTTGTGGTAATTATGTCGATTAAGTTGATTTGTAGGTACAGTTGAATAGGTTGAATTGTCCTGGTTTATGGGCACTGTTAAGTTGTAGGTCTTATGACCAATGTTTTATGTTGATGTTGAATACGTTGTTGATGTGGTGATGTTGGTGATGTGATGTTGAATATGTTGTTGATTAAGTTGTAGGTCGAACGACCAATGTTGGATTAAGTTGATGCAAGTGGTGCATGTTTAAGTTGTTGTTATCGTTGTTGTTATTGCGTTGTTGTTGTTGTGACGTTGTGGTTATTGTTGCATGCATACATTTGCATTGATTAAGTTGGCCTTGATGGCACCTGTTTAAGTTGGCCTTGATGGCATCCGATTAAGTTGAAAATGCCTCGATAACCTGGCATATGTTTAAGTTGGGAGTTTTACTCCGATGGTACCACATGCATGTGCATAGTTGAGTCGCATTTGAGTTGCATGTTGAAGTTGTTAATATTATTACGTTGTTGTTGATTGTTGGTGTTGTTGATATAAGTTGTTATTGTTGTGAGTTATTGTTGTTATGAATTGTTATTGCTGTAAGTTGTCGCTTGATACAGGTTGTTGTTATAAGTTGTTGTTTGTTATAAGTTGTGGTTGCTCTTAAGTTGTTTACTAATAGTTGTTGTATGACTGTTGTATGAAGCGGTGAAATTTGTGTGATTCTAATCTAATATATTAATTATCATGCCTTTGATTATATTTTTCGATATCTCACCCCTTCTGTAATGATGTTACCTATTATGGGTAACGGAGCAGGTACTCAAGAATAGCTGTGAAGGTTTGAAGTTTTAGTCGCTGTTAGTTCAAGTTGGTGTCATGCTCTGATACGTAGCACTCGGGGGGAAATGTTTTGTTTATGTTGTTGTTCCTAATTGTTGTTATTACAATAATTCTTGAATAATTATAAATTAAAGTTTTGATCTAGTTGAATAAAGTGAATATGATTTATAAGTTGTGAAGGCCGAATGCTATGTATCTACTTTAAAAGGAAATACAGGTTTATGTTATTGGTTTTGTTGTTCAAGTTGAAAATGTGACATCTCATTTGTTTTATGTTGAAAATTTTGCCCTCTGATTTTTAATAAACGTTGGGTAGAAAATGGGGTGTTACAAGAAGCATGCAGGGATTCGGCATGTCCCTGCCAGTGAGTTATACCCAATCATCAAACCTTGGAAATTTAGAGGTTGGGTATTAGATTTGAAAGGTGAGATTAGACCTTCATAATTAAAAAGTCATAAGTATATATTAGTAGGCATCAACTATTTTAACAAATGGGTCGAAGTAGTGCCTTTGGTGAATGTCGACAATGATGTTGTGATTAATTTTATACAAAGTCACATCATCTGTAGATTTGAGATTCCTGAGACCATAACCACATACCAAGGATCAGTTTTCATTGGTTGGAAGATGGTTGAGTTTGTCTTAGAATCAGGAATAAAACTTCTGACCTCTACCCCTTATTACGCCAAAGCAAATAGTTAAATCGAGGCTGCAAACAAAATCATAATTGGCCCGATAAAAAAACATGTAGTCCAGAAGCCAAAGAATTGGCATAAGATGTTGAATCAAGTACTTTGAGCTTGCTGAACGTCCCATAAGGAGGAAACTAATTTTACACCTTTTCGGCTAACATTTAGACATGATGCAGTGTTGCCTACTAAGATACACCCATAATCAGTAAGAATTCAAAGGCAAAGAGAGATCCCATCTGACCACTAAAAATGACAATAACGCTTCCTCCGTGCAAGCACATTCTAAGCACAACCTTGCTCTATTACCTCTACATCCAATCGAGATAACACGTATGTCTTAATGCAACACGCTATTAAGTAAGACAACCATACAATGTCTAATGCAGATCAGCCAGAAATAAATTAAAATATCTGGAACCATGCGAGTTTAGGTATGATTTGATATTTTTATGACAATTTTTGTAACACAATTTTATTTTATAAATTGTAGGCAAATACGATAACTCCACTAACAATGAACTCCCAATACATGTAAAAATAAATAAAAATAAAATAAGGAAGATAACGGGCACGCCCTACTTAAGAATAGAAACAATCTGACAATCTTGAGCAACTTGATTTGGGCAAATCTGCACCCCCGAAATAGTCAGCGGATGATGAAAATGTTCCACTTTTTTCAACACATTTTCAAAAGACTCCATAACCGCCTCAAGGTTCACATAGACACATTCTTTTAATTGTTTAGCCATGGAAGCTTTTTGTCAGTGTAAGAACTCCAACTCTTTCCAAGAAAATTCAAGAGCTTGGGTCCTTTCCTCTAATGTCCTCGACAGATGCATTACCTGGCCACCAACAATACTAGGAAAGTTGGGCGGATCCAAAGCTTTACGTACCTTCTGCAGGAAAGCATGAGTTTTCTACAGTTACCTTAAGTAAGTATCCTGTTGGGATGAAAAAGTATTCACACTTCTCTCCAGCCATACCTTTTCCTCACGCATCCTCTCGAACCAAAAAGCTTCCCAACAGCCATATCCAACCAGGGAAAAAGAGACAGAAAATTGCTTA
This sequence comes from Lathyrus tuberosus, assembly GCA_022829125.1. Classification (NCBI taxonomy): domain Eukaryota; kingdom Viridiplantae; phylum Streptophyta; class Magnoliopsida; order Fabales; family Fabaceae; genus Lathyrus; species Lathyrus tuberosus. The sequence continues at coordinate 3,411,398 of JALAZF010000446.1, forward strand.
GTAAAGCGATCCAAAACATATAACTCTTCCCATAAGGACTAGCCGGAAAGGCCTACAAAAAATTCCTAGTCATCATCAAAGGGAGAATCATGGTGAACTTAATAATGGTTAGGGCAAGAGTCAGGGTTCATATGCGAACTTGGAAGAGAAATAAGATTTGCAGCAGGGCTTGGTCGTTGTATTCCCCACTTTAAGACCCAGACCCTTACTTCATCCTTCATCATATCTACACAAAAATACAATCGTTATTCGAAGACAAATACAATGAAAGAAAGCCAATAATGAAGAATAAAGAAAATTCTGAACTCACCAATGGCATCCCGACGACCTTCATGAGAATGGGACTCCATCAACAAGGAAACATCTATCAAACTCTTTAGACGCTTCTTTTCAGCCTTGTCCAAAGGGACCGCACCACCGACATATCCCAAATGGTTGACGAACTTTAACAACTTCTTCTTCTGAAAAGAATCCTCCAAATTAAAGTCACTTTCTTTATAAACATAAGATCCATTCTCCATAAGAAAGTGTTTTGATGACCAACAATTGGAAAACAACGACTTACATTTACTTTCCACCCACGGTTCAACCGCACAAATAGTTACGTGAGCCTTGGGGTGAATAGGGTGACAAAAAAAACTGGTCCATGAAAGAGGGTGGTTCAAGGAAAGCTTAAAAAATTGTATCATCGATACCAAAAGAACCAAACCCTGACCTTTTGGTTGGGCCGACGTGTTACGATCACAATGAAAGAGATGAAATAATAAGACAATGAAGGGTTTTCCTTTCAGATACTCACACGGGTGCTGATAGGCTTTAACGTACGACCAACTAGTAGGATGAATTTGAGTTGAGCCACCATCAAATAGTTTAGAACATCTATTTCGAAAGCAGTAAAAGTTAAACGATCCTCCAGAACCAAAAAGTGATACTCATATAGAGGGATGGTACAATTACCATACTCATTACAAATTCTATCTTCATTGCTAGAAATGGTAAGCCCCCAAAGTGGCGGTTGGCCAACATAAAAAAATGCCTCATCTAAACTCCATTTTTTGGCGAAGATAGATACAGTTGATGAGAATACGAAACCTTCCCATGGATAAGATGGGTTCTCCAAATTTGTTTTCACATAAACCGAGGTCTCCTTGTCGCATCACGATAGCAACTTCAAGAAAATGAAAGAGATGCTTCATAGGAGAAGAAAAGACAAACGATTCAAAAACAGAAGAGAAGAAAAAAACCTAGAGTAAAAAAGTGACTCTAGCTCTTCCCACTTTTATGAGTTAGGCTTACGAAATGAAAGGTGTCTTATTAAACAATTGATTCTCTTGCACGTAATACTTTAGTATTTCAATTCCCTAGTAATATCATAACCACTTTTCCAAAGGCATTTGAAATTATGAGGTAGTTGAAGCAAAGAAGGTATGACTGGTATCCGACGTATGGAAATCATTAATACCTTTGCCTCTATTCCTTAATATCGAGGGCTTAAGGGGCACCTGTCCTGGGTGAACCATATCTTTGACGCTTTGGCCCCTCTCTAGAGATCTGACCACCATAAGGATTGAACTCCCCGAATTGATCCGATCCAGGCATCACTATTTCCAGTCCGACCACTTCCAGGCGTAACATCCCATATCCAGTTCAAGTGCATGCTAAAGCCTATGGAACATTCTCATGACCACTGAACCTTTAGTAAGATGGAAGAATGGGATCCATCCCTCTAACGCATCCAATTGTCCTCTGCATTCTACACCAGAAAGTTAGCAAGTTTGTTATTCAACTCCTCTATATATGCGGGTGATTTCATTTCAGGTAACAAGTTTCAAAAATAATTTGAATACTCTTTCATCATACACATACTGATTTGAGCGTCAGAGTTCTAACCTTACAGGTATACCCCACGCTTTGTTACATCAGAAGCTCTCCTCAGATGTAGCTTCTGAGACTACACACATTTCTAGTTTTGACACAGAACAATATCTAATATTACAAAGTATACATGAAATAAGTTGTTGGCAACTTGTATCAACACATTTCTGACATTTCTAGCATGTTTTTTTCTGCCATCTTCAATGTTCATGTAGAAGGCTATATTCGCAAACACCCAATTCTATCTACCACTGAAAGTGGCATAATATTGACACTTACACATAAATCAACAAGTGCATTGCCAATTTCCATATTACCTATAGAGACATGTAATATTACTACTCCAGGGTCAGCTTCCTTCCTAGGTAGGTCCTTCAACTTGTTCTAGCAGACTTCCTCCTACACTTTCTCTTCTTCTGAATATTCTGTTCCTTCTTGCTTGGCTTCAATAATTTTATCTTCTTTAACAGTAACAACTCAGTTTTCCTTTGGATTTTTCTTTGTATTTGCATTGAATATTTTACTTGAGAGATCCGAGAACAGTTTGGCAAATTATTCCACCTACATCAAGGTTTTTAATGGAGACTTTAGTATTTTTGTGGCTGGCCATAGACACCTACATAAAGTGATTGAGTGTATCTTCCAACTTTGTTACTTTTTTGGATAGTGGAGGTGTTTGTGAATAATGTTGAAAAGGATGTCTATTGGATGGACCAAATTTGAATCTCTATCCTTGATTGAAATCATTGTTTTGTGGGAAGTTGTTGTTTTGATATTGCCCAGGATTTTAATTGTCTAAATAGTTTATTTCTCTATCAGTAGGGGCGAAATATGGTTGGATGATCTCTGTTGTAGAGTTCATAGAATGCAATCTGCCTATGTTGAGGTACTTCATGCATTTCCTTCACTTTTGTGGCAGCTTTGACAGTTGTTAGTTAGTTCATCTACCGCATGGGTTAACAACTTGTTTTAAGCAATAATGGCATCACTGGTATTCAGTTCTATGATACCATTATTTCTTTGAGCGAGTCCCTATTGTGTTATCTTTGATGATCACTGAGTGTCATACACTCAATTATTACAATTGCATCTTTAGCGCTTTATATCAGAGAACATCCAACAATAACATATAGTAACATCATCAAAGATAAATTTATCTTTTAAAAGTTAATAGGTTAGTTACTATAAACAAAATATACATAATATACGGTTCTATACAGACATAAACTTACTTAAAATAATAAAATATGCTATCTCTTTAAAACTTAGTTGTGGTCCCCGAAAACAGCGGTATTTTGTTGCATTAGCAGCAAAAATAAGTTTTTACAGGTATTGTATCCATATAGAGCAGTGGTTTTAAAGACAAATTAGCAGAGGTTTATTATTCTAAGTAGGAAAGGGTTTTGAGATTGTTGTGATGCAAAAAAATAAATACCAGAAAATAAATGATAGAAAGTAAAGTAGGAGATTTCAGTATTAACAGTAAGAATGCTTTTTGGGGGTGTATTTCTTCATTTGTATCAATCAATCACATCCAAGGTCAGTAATATATTTCTCAACTCAGCATATAATACTACCACATGTTACCCTTATTCGTATCTCCTTTCAATCTCCATGTCGTGAGATTAATGTACTACCACATGTTACCATATGTCTAGGCTTAGCACTCAATAGATTATTATCTTGGATCTAGTATTGGCAAGCACCTTTCGATGTCCAGTCACACCATGAAAACATGTTTTAGGTTGCAAAGCTAAAACAAGCATACAGATTAAAAAGTCACCAATATTTCATCATGAGTATATTTATGTAGAATGTCATTACTCATTTAGTACATGAATATAATGACTACATTTAACCCCAAAGATAGAAATTTTAGCCATGCTTACTCATGGTTAGTGTAACAACTGGTCGTTCCAGATAAGTTGACTTCGAAAGTGGTATATGCCCTGTCATCTGAGCATCACTTCTGCTTTCATACTTCCTTTCTTATTCTCCTATTGTATACCTGAGTAAACCTACTCCAATTATGTACTCCTCCGATCCACTGAAACTTTCTTTGCCATTACCTAAAAACTTCTATTTATAGGAACATTTCTGAGGCTTTCGTTAGGTGCATCGTCTTTGCACCCAACGCGCCTACCATGCTTTGTCACTCTGACCAGTCAGTTTTTTCTTCTTCAACAAGCAACACTTGCATGTCTTCTACATGTCCTTGGCCGCCTTTGCTCGCCCAAAGTACCACCCATTCAACTAGCACGCTAACCCTTGCCTCACCATGAAGTACTTGCATCTGACCAGACCACCTAGGCCTATTCTGCGCCTAACGCACCTGTATCTTTAGGCCTAGCGATCCTTGCTTCGTCAGAGTTTTTCTTTTGCCTATTTTTTGCTTGCTGATTCGTGACTTTCCAGTTCATTTCACCCGTTTTTGATTAATGCATACAAGAAAAGTCTAAACACGTGTTTTCTTTCTTTTCATAGATAAATTAGAATTTTTTGTAACAATTGCTTGTGAAATAAGTCAATGAATGCTGACGCATTTAACGTAAATCTGACACTTATTAGATTACAAGCTATTTTCTCTGAAAAATCCTCTTTTTTATTTTTGTTGTCGTTATTAATTTTGATTATTAATATTCAGATGTTTTTGAAAAATGATCAAAGCTAACCACATTGTTATTATATTTTTATTTTAACTTTTTACCGCTTACGAAAACTATTACAATATCATTAAATGTTATATCTGATACAACAAAGATTGACTTTTTTAGAGTTTATGGTGGATCATTGTTTGTATGAAGGCAAAACCTCTTTGATATCATAGATGATGGCTGAACTGTTGAGAAATTGGGCGCCAACTTAACTTGATCACATCTTCATGTAATGAATAATATTATTCCTGCAAAATAATAAAATGTTAAGCAAACCTGAGGCATGTAAAAACACTGTCCTTAAGGATTTATCCGCCTCTTATGCGCAAATCCTCCAGGATTCAACAGGTTCTTCCCAGAACATATCTGAGGCAACAGAACAACAAGAAATGTCCGGAAGATGTAACCAGAAATATAAGAAAGAAAGAGGTATTTTTCGTTTCTGTATCTCGTAAAACATGGTAGGGGAATAGTTATATAAGAGAGAGAAAGATTGAGTAAATGATTTGACTAAGTTAAGTCAAACGAATTAATTATTTGACCAAGTCAAATTATTATAAATCATAAAGTTAATAATAATAATAATAATAATAATAAGTAATATCGTAAAAATATTTTTCTCATATTTGTCTTTTAAGGATGCGACAAAACTTATTTAGAACTTTTGAAATATAATCAAAATTTGCAACAATCCCCACATATTTCAAAAGTTGTAAAAAAAATAAAAAGGAATTTCCTGAATAACATCATGGATGTGATGCATCAAACTGGTATAGCGAGCTATATGAAACAGTCCTAGAATGACAATACTTAACACACAGTGAAATTGGTGTAGCACGCTAAATGAACCAAAGACACTTGGCGTATGTTAGAGGTCTACCACCCACATCACACCCCCACGGTTCTTGTTGTTGATGATGTGGTGCGCTAATAGGTCATGTGCGTGCCTGGTTATTTCATAAGTACTCTAGAGATTTCGCCAAGATCTCATACAAACGACCCCACTCAACACTCACATAGGTGATTTCATTAAGTGCATGCTGCAAATCATACACCACCAATAAAGGATATGAAATTCATTAAAAGCTATGTAAGCTTATCGCCTCAGTAATGCAGTGTCTATCACTTTCTCACTTACACCATAAGAAAAGGACGCAAGAAAAATTAATCAAATAATTTTTGTTGCTAGCAGAACTAACAAGTGACTTGTTCTTACCCATATGAACCTTATTCATGGGATCTCCAATCACAAAGGTTGGGTTCCTATCACTTGTTAATTTCAATTGGCTTTAAGCCCAATTCTCCTCGATGTGTTCACAAATCAATTTCTTCCCAGGGCTTTATCAGAGGATCAATTAAGATCACTTTGATCTGACGTCACATAAATAGAGGATATTACCTCGTTAATCAGTAGCTACTTTATACACAATTGAAGAAGACCCAATTTTCTTCCATCAATCAATATTGACTAAGATGTCTCTAAGTCAATAAATCTCATATACTTACTCAAGTTTATAAAAGTATACTGGTTTCCACAATAGATTTGTACAGGTTTGCTTATATGATAATTAAGCGATGGCACTATCAATAATGATAAATATAAATCTATTATTTAAATATTTATTTTGCAGGTCAGTTAGAATGACTTTCGAGCGACAACTTTTCATCTGACTAAAAATAAATAAATATGCTTATATATTTATTTTTATTGGAAGAATATTCAATTATCATCATTGTATTAATTTAATACAATGGCCCATCAACTCTAAATAATATTATAATTCATATTTTCTTTTTATATATTTTATGTAATTAAAAATCATCATAAAATATTTTCCCATTACTCATTAAATAAATAATACACTAACCTTCCAATAAATCAATTTTTTTTCATTAGAAATAATAACATATCCATTTTTATTTTTAACCAGTGAAATCACAAGTGTACTCATTCATTACACATTAACATTAACTCAATAAAATGTGAACAAATAAATTCACATAAATATTATATGATCAACTTTATTAAGCATCATCGTATTATTCCAAATATTTCATGATTCTATCAAATATCTAAAAGATATATGCATCAACGTTAAAATTATTTCTAAATAATCTCATTTATATTTCACTTGCTTCTCACATCAAATCATATATGTATCTAAAATAACTTAATTTTTTTTAATAAAATAATTAAGTACTATTTTAAAATTAAATAAAATAGTTTAAATATTACTATTCATATATTCATACATAAATGCATATATCAAACTAAACTCTCGTAATATAATTATTATATGCATGCCCCCACATTAAACTATATTTTGTATAAATTAAAAATACACATATCAATATATTTGATCTCAACAAAAATATCTTTTAATTGTTCACTTTTAACTCAAATTATTATTGAGAGTAAATAATATTTAAATAATTCTAAAATGCTCATGTTAAACTATACAGGTCTACTTAGATGATTTCTAAGTGACAACATCTCCATGAAATATTGAATAATCTAATCTTAGATTTATTCTCATATAGATTATCTCATTTAAAAAATTTCTCCAAAAAATAGCATCATCACACAAATCAAAAAATATAAAGATACTGAAATATTTCTCCACAATGTACATTTTTTTTTAATTTCCTCAACTTCTAAATAGAATAATAATATTACAAAGGAAAATATCATTAGTTAAAATATTTTTTTTATGGTCAAATATTTTAACACCAAACACATAATAAATTAAATTAAATTGAATATTCAATGCATAACAATTATGATTTAGTATAACAATCATATCTCTTAAAAAAACAGTAACCACCACAAATTATAATTAGTATTTATAACACATTATTATTAATTATATATTTTTAACAATTCCTAATCCAATTTTTCTCTTAAAAGAAATTATCGCAACACAGGAATATCAGATGATATAAAAATACCTATTCACAAAGTTTCGGTTATTTTGTCATAATACGATATCTCTCCTATACAAAGTTCTTTAGATCAATTAACTCATCATATAAAACACACGTATTATTCTTTAAAAATTATAAATAGATTATAACATGTGCACTATTAGTTATATATTCCTACAAACTTATTTCCATTAATAAAGACATAAAATAGATGCATCTCAAACACATATTAAAAAATACGTATATATGTAAATCAAATAGTAACACTTTATGCTTAAGACAACAATTTAACATCATCATTGAAATTAAAATTCAAAAGATTTTCAATAAAAAAAATAGTGTACCTTGTGAGTCGACACAGTTAGCACTTCTTCATCACTAATAAATGAAAGTGGAAATACTGCTCTTGGAGTAGTTAAATTTTAATAAATAAAACTTTGTTACAGTAACAAGAGATCACTTCAACACATCAAGTCAAAAAAAATTATTTGGCCGAAATAAAATAATATGTTAACTATGAATCCAACAAACGAGTATTGAAATCCTAACTCCAGCACCAAGTAAACACCATAATAACCAACGAATATATATCAGCGGCAAAATAGTTGGAATTAACCTGATAGTTGCAGCTCTAAGTAATATATAGTTCATTTCTTTTAATTTCTTCCGGCGAAGGCAAATGAAATAAATCCTTAAGATTGTTGAGAAATTGGGCGCCAACTTGACTTGATCACATCTTCATGTAATGAATAATATTAATCCTGCAAAATAATAAATTGTTAAGCAAACCTGAGGCGTGTAAAAACACTGTCGTTAAGGATTTATCCGCCTCTTATGCGTAAATCCCTCGGGATTCAAACAGGTTCTTCCAGAACGTATCTGAGGCAACAGAACAACAAGAAATGTACGGAAGATGTAACCAGAAATATAAGAAACAAAGAGGTATTTTTCGTTTCTGTATCTCGTAAAACATAGTATGGAAATAATTATATAAGAGAGAGAAACATTGAGTAAATGATTTGACTAAGTCAAGTCAAACGAATTAATTATTTGACCAAGTCAAATTATTATAAATCATAAAGTTAATAATAATAATAATAATTAATATCATAAAAATATTTTTCCCATGTTTGTCTTTTAAAGATGCGACAAAACTTATTTAGAACTTTTGAAATATAATCAAAATTTGGAACAGAACCATGTTAAAAATATTTTTACAATAATGTAAAGATGTACATAAATTGTAGTCATCACCTTGCGAACTTAGCTTTATAACAATATTGGTTGAAATGTCTCACTGAATGTGTCAAATTTAATTTTGAAACTAAAGTTAGATGAAATATCAATTAATAGCGCTTATTATGATTTACTTCAAACAATTATGTCAAAAAAGAAACTTTGTCTCTCGACTGTGAGTTTTAACTCCACCAAAAAGTATTAAGTATCAAGTTGTATTTTTGTTGTTGTTAAACTAAAGGATTAATAAATAAATGTAAAGCAAGAAAATAGAGCATATATTACAAAAAAAAAAAGAATTGTATGACTGGCTTTGTTTCATAAATGAAATGTATAAGGAGTATTTATGGGAAAAGTTAATTTTAGTGAACAAAACATCGCAGCGTGACATCCAATATTTTGCCTGATTCATTCCTTATCTTACAACATTATATTTCCCTTATTCGTGTGTATGTTGCCACATCAAATCATGCCTCCGTAAAAACATGTGTTCGAGTTAATGATGCTACCATAAGTTTCATAAGATACAAACATGGGGGGGGAAAAGAAGCATGTATGCAAATAAAGTGTATAGAAACATAACAACACAAGTTGCTGGAATTAAGGGACAAAAACAAAGAGTATGAAGATAAGTAAGAAACTTGGAAATGAATACTTTGATCATTGCCAACTTGGCATTATTATTCAGCAAATTAACAATCTATTCTAATCAATCAAAGTTAGGGGTAGAAAATATCATTCCAAATCCACCCCCAAAACATTATTTACTACACATCCAATCTATACAGTATATACATTGTGCGTGTGTGTTCATAAACCAAAATGAGAAATAGCAAAACAGATATTGCAGAGGGTCACTGATCATTGTATTTTTCCCTTTCTCTTGTTATCTTGAGCCCAAAATACCTGCCAAAATAGAACAATCACAAAACATGATTATTATTACTAATCAAACATAAATTCAAATACCTATGAAAAGTGAATTGATCAAAGCTAAAAAAAACTCACCTTCCAAGCATCATCAGTGTAGCTTGAGGATTAGTTCCAGGTGAAACACTAAAAACAGAACCGTCCACAACTCTAAGAGAATCAATTCCAATGACCTTAAGATGAGAATCAACAACCCTACCAACAACACATCCTCCATGATAATGCCATATAGTACTAACCGTCCTTCTACAAAAGTCAGCCATTTCAACATAATTCGTTTGATCATTAGGCAAAGCAGGTCCAATAAACCTAAAATCTCTAACCCCTAACCAATTCCTAAACTTGAAATCATTCATTGCTCTACTCCTAAGAACATCACCTAGTTTCCTGGTTCCATTAACACATCTCTCAACATCAACAGCATTGGTAAAGTAGTTAAACCTAACAATCGGATTAAACCTAACATCCGTCGAAGCTAATCGAAGAAACCCAGTAGAAACCGGACCTGAAATCTTCGAAATCAGAGTTGCAACCGTTAAGTAAAGCGGCGAAGCAGGCGGACGGATGAAAAGCATTTGTTGCGGTGTCGAAAACGGAACAACATTAGAAGCAGCTTCAATGTAAGCACCTGAATCTGTGATACCTACAACCTCAATGAGAGAATGTTCAAGAGGAATCGACGGTAGAAACGTGATTCCGTTACGCGGATTATCGTATAGAAAATGACCTACATAAGGTAAATGATGAGCAACAGGAATTCCCCATGAAGAAAGATAAGGTCTAGGCCCAATTCCACTGAGAAGTAGAAGCTGTGGAGATCCAATTGCACCTGCTGAAAGAATCACTTCACCTCGATCTTTCAAAATCGCGTGATGATATTTACCGTTTTCGTCGCGATAAAGAACACCAATAGCTGATAAACTCGATGTCGTTGCGGAATTTGGAGAGGAAAACGAAGAAGATGAAGAAGATGCTAGAAGGAGTCGTTCCACGCTGGCGTAAACGGCAACTTGGAGATTGGAATGTCGTGCATATCGTAAAAGATCCGCTGAACTATGTCGTTTACCTGAAGAATCAAAAGTGGACCCACCGATTTTCGTTCCCCTAGCGTGATCTAACGTGAAACCGTTATAAGGACCCACACCAGCTTCTAGAAGACCATCACGAACAGCGGATTGCCACGTTTTCAATTCAGGACGAAACACGATCTCTCTTTCAACCCATTCGTACGATTCGTTCACAAGCTTTAAATCCCAAAGCAAACCAGAATTCGTAAAAAACTCACGATCGGCACGACTGTAGAATCCGGCATTGATCGCGCTGCTTCCGCCGAGAACGCGGCCGCGAGCATTGAGTACGCCGTCTTCCGAAACGAATGACTGAGCCGGCGAATCTTCGTTGTTAGCGTTGTTTGCGTTTGCGGTCAAGAGTGTGTTCAAGAAACCTTCTTGGTTCATCAAACTAGGTCTTCCGTGGCTGATTCCGCCGCGTTCGAGAACGAGAACGCGGTGGGACTGTGACAGCGTGGCGGCTAATGGACAGCCGGCGGTTCCGCCGCCGACTATGATGTAGTCGTAGTAATCTTCTAACGGAAACTCGCTTGCGTTTGAAACCATTTCTAGGTAACTCGGTGGTTTTTCTACAATGCAAATAGATACAGTTAGTGATTAGAAAGATGTGATTAGTGTAAATGGAAATTAATTAGAGTTAATTAATGAGTTACCTTTATGTTGTTCTTGAGAGTAAGAATCTTGGTCTTGTGTTGGAGAAGCATGGGAAGGGTTAAAGAATGTTGAGGTGAAAAATAACAGAAATAGAATTTCTATGGAAACGGTTATGGCGGATTTCACCATTTTTGTTTCTTCACAGTTTTTAGGGTTCTGATTGGGGAAGAAGGTGAATGAGTGTGGAGAGTGAAGAGGGTGGGTTTGATTTTGGAGGGAAACGAAACGAAACCGTTTTTGTAAATTGCTAATTTGGGTTTTTTTTCCCTAAGTGAGAGAGAGAGAGAGAGTTGTAAAACGCACCGTATCGATAATTCAACTTTGATTTTTGTTTATTGGAAGAGTTTGTGCTATCAACTATCTCAAATTCCTATATTGGTTTTTGTGTGATCTATATAAAACTTTATTTGAGTGCTAACTCTCGTTGCATTATTTGGCTTTGTTGCTATAGAGCCATATAAATTTGCATTAGAGCATGCGACTTACTCTTTGTCATAAATTATAGGACACAATTTTTTAATATGTTTATTACAATTTTATACAATTTTTATGAAGGGTCGGAAAATATTAAATGGTATTGTGATAACGAATAAAGTCATGAACGATACATAAAAGCAAAAATGAGAATTAGTCATGTTTAAAATAGATTTAAAAAATATATATATATTCACTACTACAAAACGCGCAAACAACAAAACCAGACTTATAACGGCTTGTCTATACACCGTTGTAATAGATTCGCGCGTTTTTTTAATGACGGTTAAAATTCCAACCGTGGTAAAATATGAGGTCTTTCACCACGGGTATTTAAAGAACCATCATTATAGGTAGTGTCTGATCATGGGTTCAATTCCCAGCACCAACATTTATGGTTTTTAAATATTTTTTCAAAATGCCAACAAGCTTTCACCATGGTTATGTTTTCAACAGTCATTATAGCCTATAGTTTAGTTTTAGGTCTTGCATTTCAAAAAATCGGTTTAAGGGAAAATCGTCTCCTTTTTTAAATCTGTTTCGTGCATCTGAAGCAGAAAAATCATGCGGTCATTAGTCTCTTACTCTAAAAGAGTTACGAGACTTCACCCTCAAAACTCCAAATTCATCTTTTTCTATTTTTAATAAATTTTTTACTGTTTTCATAGTCTCAAAAAATTCCAAAAAAAATCTCAAAATTCTTATTTTACCTAATTAGATTAAATTTCGTGTTTTTAGATTTTTCTGAATTTATTTTAATCATGTTACTTCTTTCCTATTTTTCCAAAATGCTGACAGACCTTTAACCACGGGTATTTAAACCAACCGTCATTATAGGTGGCGTTTTTTACTTATTTTTTCAAAATGCTTACAGACCTTTCACCACGGGTAATTTAAACCAACCGTCATTATAGGTATCGTCTTGTCATGGGTTCAAGTCTCAGCACCAGCATTTTTCAAGTCTCATTACCAACATTATAGGTGGCGTGCATATTGAGTTTATTAACTATCCTTAAACAAATCTTGGTCGTCCATTTAGTGATTATCAACGGCCAAGACACTACTATTAGTGATTCGCGTGAAACCTAAAACTTAGACGTCTTCTATCTCTAAACATCATCTTTCATTTACGATACTCCATTTCTCCATTAAACCAAATTTCAGAACTCGAGTTAGCAATATTAGTTGTTGGTGTTCTTTTTTAATTATTGTTGTTCTTTATTGTTATTTTTTATTATTGTTGTTCTTGTTGTTCTTTTTTATTAATGTTGTTCTTGTTGTTATTATTGTTATTATTATTGTTGTTGTTGTTGTTCTTCTTCTTCTTCTTCTTCTTCTTCTTCTTCTTCTTCTTGTTCTTCTTGTTCTTGTTATTGTTGTTGTTGTTGTTGTTATTGATGTTGTTGTTGTTGTTATTATTGATGTTGTTGTTGTTGTTGTTGTTGTTATTCCTATTGTTGTTCTTGATGTTCTTGTTGTTATTGTTCTTGTTAATGTTCTTGTTCTAATGCTGTAATTTTATTTTATTTTATTAAAAGACATACAACAACGGTTATTTAAAATAATCGTCATAATAGGTAGCTCTAATGCTGCATTTTTTTAAAAGACATACAACAACGGGTATTTAAAATAACCGTCATTATAGGTAGCGCATTTTCCAATTTATTACAACGGTTTCCAGATCGTTGTAGAAACAGCAAACTTACAACGACAATCTACATAACAACGTCTTCGCCTGCGTCATTATATGTCATTCTCAACCGTTGTTAAATGGGTTTTTCGTAGTAGTGGTTTCAGTTGAACGAGGGTTTTAAACAATGTGATGTTAAATATGGGGTTCCCGAAGAGATGGATGCAATGGATAATAGAGTGTTTGTAGTAAGCTATAACACGAGCTCTCATTATCAGAAGTTCAATCGATGAATATATGATGATGAGGAGTTTGAGACAAGATGGACCCTTTTTCATCGTTTTTGTTCTTGATAGTAGCAGAAGGTCTAAACTGAGTCAAGGTGGATCTCCTTTCATCGTTTTTGTTCTTGATAGTAGCAGATGGTCCGAACTTAACGTTGAGCGCTTTAGGTAATATTAGTCTTTTTACAAGGGAGAATATTGACAATAACTTTGAATCACAATATCTCCTTTGCAATTTGCTGAAGACACTTTAATCCTTTGTGAAAAAAAAGGTAAAACATCAGATCTCCGAAGGTGAATTAGACACTCTTTGAAATGATCTCAGGTATTACAGTTAATTTTTACAAGAGTATGCTTATGGGTGTTGGTATTGAATATTTGCACCCGACGTCACCTTCGGTGGTGCTAAATTTTAAAAGTGATTAGATTTTGTTTCTTTATCTCGATCTCTCTATTAGGAGTAGGTAATCTTCGTAGACACTCGTTCTAGAATCCTATAATGGAGAAAGTAAAAAAAGAGGTTTTCGAAGCGAGAGAGAAAAATGTTGGTCATGGGTGGTTTTCCTTCTTCTTGGTTCCTACATATATTATTTCTTCCATGAAATTTTTTCTTATAAAGGTGAGGATGTCCGTAAGATACATTGGATAAAATTGAATAAAGTGTGTTTAGATAGAGAAATAGGTGGGTTGGAGATTTGAAGGGTAAGAGAATTCAATTTAGCTTTGATAAAAATATCGCAGTTGAAATACCATGTTGATTAGGATGGTTTGTGGCACAGACTATTAGAAGAAAAAATATGAAGTATATGGGATCACATGAAGAATAAATGTAGCAGTGCATCTGTGTGGTGGATGGATTTATCTAGAGTTAGGGAGGGGCGGAGACGAACGCTTGTCAGTGGCTAGACGATCTTTTAGCTCTATCAATGAGGGAAGAAACATCCTTCTAGAAAGACCATTGCCTAAATTGTAACAATCTTTCTTCTAAGTTTCTTCACCTTTACGAGGTATTGGCAAAAGGTAATGTTTTAGTAACAGAGATATGATGATTAGGATGAGAGCCTAAGGTTTAGGGTGAAGGCGACGAATGAGACTTTTTGAGTGCGAGGATGAGAAAGTGGCAAAAATGTTACTCTTTACTATGAGTGTAAGACAATTTTACATATGCAACCAATTAAAATATTTACCATTGTTATGTAATATCAGTATTTTTAAAATAAAATTATGTTTTATTCTATTACATAATTGTGATTGGTTGATAGTGTAAAATATTTTACACTGCATTTTCTTTTTTCTCTTATAAAAATTTGTACTCTACTTTTTTTTAAAAAAAGAGAAAATTTAAATAAATGACACCAAGTGGGATGACAAATAAACTTGGTCCTATAAATCCAATCACAAAAAATATTATATAAAAATAATGATGATCTTCTTTAAGATGAAAATTTATAAGCTCCTTTAATATGAAAATTTCTAATCTCCTAAAATAAAATTATAATATACATAATATGAATTTGTAAAATTATGAACCCGAGATGAATTTGTAAAATTATGAACCCGAGCCCCCTCTTTAATTCATTTCAGCATTGCCTTCATTTTGGTAACACTTTTGGAAATAAGAGAATGGTATTCGCAAATATTATACTTTGTAAAAAGAAAAGAAAAGAGTGTCCAAGAACAATAATATCATAAAGATATGAAAGAATCATGAAAAATGAGAAATAGATAACAAGAGTAAGCAATACAAGAATTGAGTGAAGTTATTTACAAATCAACATCTAATAATTAGGAAGAATTATCACATAATTGGATGAAAAGATCAAAGTTTGTTGAAACAATCAAATATATGGGAATAAATGATCTTTGCATATTCATAAATTGAGATAGGGTTTGTAACAAATACCTTTTCTCTTTGACAACACACTAATGACATAATTCACATGCAAAAAATATTATTTATGTCACATCATCTCATAGTTCAAGATCAAGCTATAATACAATAGTATAACTTGTTTACCAAAATCGGCATGAAATCAAATTTAAGATCAAAACTTTTTCTTCAAACGAAGGAAGGTTAAGGGATTACAAAGACATTTTAAGAGGAGTAAATAGTTTAACATTTTACTATTGTTCCTTACTTGTTGCACTATTAACTAAATTACTATAGGTATAGAGTGTGCTCCTCTCAAGGTCTCAGGTTCGAATCCTGCTGGGTATAAATTATTTATTTAAAAAAAAAAACTATTGGTATAGAGACATATTCAGACAAAATATTGCATGCATGAATTGAAAAAACGAAAAACATCATGAAAATTAAAATAGGAAGTCAGATGTGGGGTGCAACATACTGTTGGTAGCGAGAAAAATCATGTATTAGCCACGTAATTAGCCTGACTAAATTATCTAAGACACACCATTTTGATGGGTAAGAGTGTAAGACTAGTGTTTTTCTATAAATATTTTACTTGTAAAAAAATTTAGAAACACACATTTAATCAAACTAATTTTATCATATACATATTTTTATACATTTTTCAGTCTGTCTTACTTTATTCTATGCATTATTTTAGTCCAATAACTTAAATATTCAAAAATCTTTACACAGTTATGAGACCCATAACTGGATAATAAACTTTATTTCTCAATATAATCACTAATGAATGACAATCACAATTTAAAGATATTAATCAATACTTCGACTAAATTTTAAATTATACAATGAGTCTTAATTAGTATATAACTCTTTTTGAGAAATTATATGGCGGTTTAAAATTTTGTTAAGTGGTTTAATTTGTGTCATAGAATATGTTTCATTTACGTTTTTTTATGTCTTAAAATAAATAGTTTTTTAGAATATTAATATAATATTTATTATTTTTTTCACTACAATATTTCTATTTATTAAATTTCATATTTTTCAACTATTTCACTAATTATAATAAATAAAGATATTTTAGTAATAATATTAATTTAAAAATGGGGAAGTACTTTTTAGAGAAATTATTTATAGTATTTTATAGTCAAAATTTTAAAACGAATTTGATTTAAGTGACAACATAATCCGTACCCATGGGTAACCGCCCGCCTTGAAGTTGACGGAAAAAACTCATTTTAATTGAGTTTGAGTTTTTTCCAATTATAAAATATAAGGATTGGTCGGGTAATATGGATACTGGTCCCCACCCCAAATCCGTCTCATTCACTTTATTATGTAGATTAATATTTAGTTTTGATAATTTAGAATATTAAATGTGTTACTAATGTTTTTATATTTTGATTTGTATATTATTTAAAACATTTGAAATATATCAACGGAATCTTTTGAGATTATTTTATTTTATTATTTGTAATATAATTTGATATTGTAAAAAATAAATTTTTCAATTAAAAAATTTGATTTCACTAAAAGGATGGTGGCAGAATGGGATACCCGAATCCATTTAAGACAGATTTGAATTTTAATTCTTCATCTCCATTTAAATGTAGAACGGATAACAGAAATTGTTTGAGATTTACGTTTAGATTTAAAGGAAATAAAAATCGTCCCAACCCGCCTATTGGTATGTCTAGGCTCTGTTTGGTAAAAATAGCGTTTGACTGATAAGTTAGCTGATAGTTTATAGCTTATGACTGATAGTTGGTGACTGATAATTTATAGCTTATAATTGATGACTTATAGCTGATAAGCTAATTGAAGTGTTTGGTAAAATTAGCGGTTTAATTAAGTGATAAAATAAAATGACATAAAAGATATTTAATAATTATTATTTTATTTTAAATTATAATAAATTATAAAGGATAGTGGTGGATTTTAGTTAAAATAATAAAGGTAAAAGTGGAAGAAAAAATGATAAGCTATAAGCTATAAGCTAAAACACTTTTTAAAATAACATCTGAAAAATAAACTATAAACTAATAAAATAAGTTATAAGCTCGTTATGAAAAGATCGTTATCAAACAGGTCTTTTATTATCATATGAGCTTATAAACTATAAGACATAAACTATAAGCTCAAAAAATATCTTCCCAAACAGAACCCTAGTCACACGTGCTTAGACGCCTCGTTTGGCTTTGGAGGGTTTTCTTAAATACTTTTTTTTGGACTTGCTTTTGCTTCTAAAACGGGCAATGCTTATAGTCATGCACGCCTGATCCAACGAAGGTACGAAGAAAGAAACAAATACAATACTAATCCATATGAGACAGATTGATTGGAGATGAAAGCATCACTTGAGTTAAAGACAAACACATAATTTGGCTTGTTACTTTGGTTGACTTTAACAAGTTTAAACTTCAAACCCCAAAAAAACTTCTTTGCTTTTGTAAGGAAAATATAACATCTAGACTTTCAAAAAGTCATAGAATTATTTGATTATGTTTAATTCTGATTATTCATCGATTCAAATACAGCTTAAGAAAATAATGTTTATAATGTGATTTTTGTTTTATCTGAGATAATTTCTTCATAGATTTAAATTTCAAAGGAATAGATGTATTCCAAGTTCTAACATGTCTAGAGATATCTCTTGAAGCATACTTTTTTAATTGGTTTGATTCAAGTTCAAAAGTTGAGTTGAAATAGTGTAGTTTTGGTTAAAATTAAGATTTGAAAAAGACTTTGACAGGATCCGTCTTAAAAAAGAGTTTTGATTTTTGTTCTAGTGTACTATTTTGAATAAGTGTTTAATGTTTCATCAAAATACATTAGGTAAGAAATCATTTTAGACTATTTTTTTGGCGCACTTAGCTGGTTCTTTAACTAATTAGGCATGATAACATATTCATTTGAATCTGTTTCGAATTTGACATAAAAGTCAATTTTGATTGAGTTTAGGTTTGGATATGGGTTTTTTCAATTATAAAATATGAAAATGAGTCAGGTAATAGGGATACTAGTATCTATCCGAACTCGTCTCCAAACCCACTTATGTATTTTATTATTTTAGTTTTGATAATTTAGAATATTCAATATGTGACTAATATTTTAATATTTTAATATTTATTTATTATTTAAAATATTTGAAATATATGAATGTAATTTTTTGAGATTTTATTTTATTATGTTTAATATAATTTAATTTTGGAAAAATAAATCTATTTATTAAAAAAAATATTTTATAAATAGATGATGGTGGGATGAGAATATCCAACCCAACCACACTTGTTTATGACGAGTATGAATTTTAATTTTCTATTCTTGATGGACATTAAGGTGGAAACGAATATTGTTTTATAATTTAGATTTGGATTTGAAAATGGTAAAAACCGTCTTCGACCCACTCTTATCATGTCTATAAATAATAAAACAAAAAATAAAAAACAAGAGAAAAAGAGTTTTGGCTCAAAGTATTCCTACCTTAAGCATTACAAACTTTAAAAAATTATTGCTATGAAAGACATATGAGAGGGTTTGGTTTTACGGATGTTTGTTGATTCAAGTAATTGATTTGAGTCACAAGCTAACCCAACTAACAAAATAACTCCTAGTTAGTTTTTCATTAATTATGTTTTTCCTTTTTTATTCAGTACATTTTCTTTATTAAAAAATATGATGATGATGAATCTACTTTTTAAATTCTTTATATAATTTAAATTTTAGTAAAATAATTTTATTGGCATAAATTTTTATTGGAAACCTATGTTTAAACTATTGTATATTTTATTTCAAAACTACTCAAATCATTCTTTTATTATTCTTTGGATTTAGGTTGTCACAAAATTTACCATAAAATTCGCCTATTTTATTAATCTCATCACGAACCTTTTAAAAATTATGTGAAAACCGCGCATATTTAGAAATGTGACTGATTTCTTTGTTTAATAAAATATATTTTTTACACAATAAGGATATTTTATCGAGTATAATTTAATGGTAAAAGTGCAATAATAGTTATGGGAGCACTTGCATGATTCACGTCACCATCCAAAACTTTACTCTTTTTTATTTTTTTTTACATAAAAAGATTTTAATGTTTTTATATAGGGGTATTATGGATACAGGTCGACTCACTAACTCGTTGACCCAAACCAAACAAACTCATAAGTTATTCAAATTTATTCATTAACGAATATATTCAATCAAGCCTATAACAATCAGTATAATTTTGATTGGGATATCGGATTTGAATTTTATAACTCGTGGATCCGTTGACCAAACTCATTGATGTTGCTTTAGTAATTTTTTTATTATTTTTACTATTATTTTAAATAAAAATATAAAATTAATACCTTACTAATAATCATAGTTTTTTCAAAAATTTTTATTTTCTACTAATAATACTACTAAACCAATGAATTTACATAATTTTAAGATTAAATATTATTTTTTATTTTCTTTTTGTATAATTTCCAATTTATATATTTTATAGAAATAACGTGTGTTGTTGAATTTTATATTATTATCAAGTGTTATATTGTGTTGATGAATTTTATTAAATATTATATGATATGTTTCATCAAATTTGAGTGTTATAAATAAGTATGATTAAATTGAATTGTATTACATTTTTTTAAACTGACAAAACGAATCATTAGAAAAATATTTTTTTTTGAAACACAACCTACAAACTCAATCCAACATAAAACAAAAATGAACGGATCGACTCAGATCAATTTTGACAATAAAATTGCGGGTTTAACGAAGAATTCAATCGATTGAAATTTAAACAAGTTGAATAACGAATTAGGTCAAACCTAGTCTAATCCAATCCATGTATCCCCTTAGTTTTTACCTCTCAACAAAGGGTTAGATGAGTCATACATTATTGTAATTTATATATAAATTGAAATTAATTATTCTAAATTAAGAAAAAAAATTTATAACCAAATAAAAAGTCCCAATATTTAAATATGAATAAAGGATTCATTGAGAGATACAGAAAATTGTTTTAATTATAACTAAAATTTTGAAATTTTGAATTATTCACTCTGTTCTAAACTATAAGTTACTTTGACACTTTTACACAGATTAAGAAATCTCTAACTTTTTAAAATTTTGTCAAGATTCTAAAAAAAAATTCTCTTTTACCCTTGACAAATCATTTAAAGCTTTGTCAAAAAATTAAAAAAATAAAATAAAAAACATTAATACCATCCATCATTTTAAGCACACGCTCATAATTTCTTTTTTCTCTCTCTTTATTGGAGAACGCATATGCCCATTAAATTGATATAGACACTTGATTTGGAGTACAACACACTTTATCCATCCAACTCCCAATCTCTCATACTCTCAATTTGAAAAAACAAAATTTACAATATTATAAAAAAAATTCCTCCAATTTGTTAGATTAAATTTTCAAGTTTCCCTCCATATATGTTTTAATAGTTTTGATTGTTGGTTCTTCTTTTTACTATAAATCTAGAATTTTAAACTAAATAAATCATACAGCCCACAAAATGACTTCAAATCATGAAGCTTCATTTTTGCATATAAATTTAAACAATGAAAACCCTCGTCAAAAAATTGATAATGGTAATGTCCAACCATAAAATTCAAATGAAATTTAGCATTTATCAGAGTTAAATATCAATGCAGTAGAAGAGATTGATCTCAACATCATTCCAAATTCTCCATTAATATCATCAGCAGAACAATTTGTATATGATTTAAATGTGCAACCATTTGATACATGTTTGAGTGAAGATGTCTCTGAACATATTGATAAATAAAGTAGCTAAATATTTTACGTTTTTATATAATTGCACATCCATTAAATATTCTTGACAAAATCTTCTGGATTGCATATATGATTGTATATGTAATATTGGATATTATTATAGTCACTATATATCAAATGTTAATAAGGAAAATGAATTAATTTTGAATCATTAAATTGATATGAATTGATTTGATATTAATTTGATATGAATTAATTTAATATAATTTGATATAAAATTCACTTTGAATTTCATTTACGCAAATTTTTTCACATGTTCTTAGAAGGTTCATATGAAGAAAATTATATATAGAGAACAATAATGCACATGAAGATATTGGATTAGAACCCGGTATTAGTTTTATTTGTTATTCTTTTTGATATATAATCTATGAAAATATCTTACATAGTGTTTATTTTCTCTTATTTATAGAAGAATACGATAATAATGATCGGTCAAATTTTGAAGCATTAGAGGTACCAAAAATAAGAAAAGCGATCTCTAATACTAAGAGAAGAGTGATATATGAAGCTTTATTAGAGAAAAGTGTTTATGGAAAACTGGAAAAATGGGTAACCAAATTAGTTGCATCACAATTTTCAGTTCATATACGTAGTGTTCAACATATTTGGAAACTTGCTGAAAACAATGGAGTAAATGTGGATGTGTCAAATAAAAAAGTAGGAAATTGTGGGTGCAAGAGAGTTCAAGTTGATTTTGATCGAGTTCGAAATATTCCTTTGAATAAAAAAATAACAGTTAGAGATATTTTTTTTGCATTAAACATGAGTCAGAGTACATTGTCAATATGTGTAAAGTCAAAAGATATACGAAGATATTCAAATGCTTTAAAACCTTTTTTAACTGAAAAAAATAAGAAAGGTAGATTACAATTTTGCTTATCAATGATTGATAGGGATAACATATACTATGATCTAATTTTAAAGGGTTGTTGCTCTAGACTGGGCCTGGGGCTGGCCCACCGTCGAGCACAACCCAGCCCAGCTCCGCGTCGAAGAAGGCCCAACACAAAGGCCCAATCCATCATTATTGCGGGAGGGCACATTCCTCACACGTCCTCCACACCTTCTCCACGTGCTCCTCACGTCAACTGAACCCGTCTTTCGCGGGGCAGTTAACCCAGAACGAAGACCACATGCTGGTCTTTCCTACGTCCACGTAAGATCCTTGCAGCCATCTGTTGTGGGCCTAACGATCCAGCCTACAACAGATGGCCTTTGGCCCAGCGTTGGGGGCACACTATAAATACCCTCCTCCACAAGAGGGTCAGGTATTCTAAATTCACTCACTATTCTGTACTTGCTTTCTCTCATCACTCTGAATCTCACTTTGCCATCGGAGTGTCTTGCAGGTACACCCCCTCCTCTTCCCCGTCACCGGTAAACTTGGAGTCCACGACGTGTTGTCGGCCGCTGATTGATTTCTGATCCTGGTAAGATCAGTGGCGCCGTCTATGGGAAACCTTTGCTGCCCCGTCTTTTCTTTCTCTTATACCTAAATACCAAAGCAAACTTTCAAAAACCTACCAATCATCATGGTCGATCAACACGCTGACGATAACGTTCACGAAGCTGCCTTCTCCACCTTTACTGTCGGCGGCGACCACAACAACAATGGGACAATCGTTGCTGAAGAGGGTGGCCCTTGAGACGGACTCACCGCCTCTCCCTCCTCCGAAGATACGACCTACAACGCCGTCCAACATTTTGAGAATCCGGGAGTTTTTCAACCAATTCCCGTACCACCAGGTGTCGATCCTACCACGGTGGCCCTGTTCATAGCGATCAACCAAACCAACTTCATGATTTTCCAGCAGAATGAACGGATTTGAATGCTGGAGAAGGACCGCCGATCGCGCTCTCCCCCATAGAGACATCGACCATCTGAATCTCGTAGCCCGTCACCACAATGATGAGACATCCGTCCACACTCTCTCCCACAGAGACACCAATAAAATGAGTCTCAGAGCCTCTCTCCAGGACAACTCGGGCGTCGCCCACGGTTAGAAAGGCCACAATATTCAATCACTAAGAAGCGAGATCGTACTCCTCCCCGCAGGGAGCGGCGCTCCCCCGTTCCCAAGAAGAATAAAACCGGCGGGTAACTGGACAAGTCAAGGGGTCGACCAAGAAACTCGCCGCACCGCAGCAGAATCCCTTGACATGACAACTCCCTGTCACACTCACAGTCCAAAGCGATGAATACGACCCCCGCGGTCCACTATCCCGAGCAATTATGGAAACTCCCCTCCCCGTCGGGAAGTAAAAACCGCTAAGTCTGGCCACCTACGACGGCACGACGGACCCAGACGACCACATCGAGAACATCGATGCGATACTCGACTACCGCAACGTTAGAGGCGCCATCAAATGCCGACTCTTCCCCACAACTCTAAGGAAGGGTGCCATGGCATGGTACAAAAGTCTCGCCTCGGAGTCCATCACCTCTTGGAAGGATCTGAAAACGCAGTTTACCAGGCATTTCAACGCCTCTCGACGACACCCGAAATCTGAGACGTCACTTGAGGCCATCATACAGGGGAAGGAAGAATCTCTCTGAGACTACATATAGAGGTTCAATCGGGAGACCGTCCAGATCGCCACGACTGACCGCATGAAGAGATACCTGCTCGACCGAGGGCTGCGCCCCCGCAGTGACTTCGCCAAAGTAGTGGGCATCAAAACGACTCGTTCACTGGACGACCTCTTCTTCAAAGCCCATGCCTATATCCAGTACGAGGAGAAAGAGGCCGCCAATAATGCCCGCGAATCACGGAACCAAGAGAACACCAAAGTCACGAAGTATGACGACCTTGTAGTTCCCCGAAGAGGTGAGGAGAAAAGGAGAGATGATAAGCCACGCGACTCCCGCGAGCATAGTTTCGCTTTGTACACACTGCTGACTGCTCCCTGCGAGCGCATCCTGGCCCAGTGTATAAACTCGTACTTCAAACAGAGTGGGGTACATTTTCCTAAGCCAACACCCCTTAAGCCAAACGTCGACAAATCCAAATACTGTCAGTTCCACAGGATCCACGAGCACTTCACCGAAGACTGCATCTACCTCAAGGATGCAATTGAAATCCTGATTAAGGAGGGACGCCTGAAACAGTACACCAAGAGGAGCGAGGCTCCTCGACAGGACGTTCATGAGACGAAAAAGGTCAAAGAGGAAACACTACCCTCCGACGACACCGGCTTACAGGTCACCTTGTGCGTCTATCGGCCAGAGGATTTCTAGCTCCCCGACGAGACCGACACACCCTTGATTAATCACAACACATGGGAGAACTTCCTCTCCGCTGTGGTCATATCCGATGAGGATTCAACAAGCTCACCGTGGGGTCGGTGAAAAGAAAATTTGATGAGCTGATCGACGCAAGCTCGAACCAGAATGCAACCCTCGACAGGTTCCAAGGAAAATCAAATCCCATCACCTTCTACCTCGAGGAACTGACAGGCGGTTCTCCTAACTCCATCATTCCTCTGCTCGTGAGAGCACAAATGACGAACTTCGACATTCGCCGCATCCTGGTCGACCAAGGGAGCTCCATCTACATTATGTACGCTCATCTGTTCACCACTCTTCATCTCGACGAGAGGCATTTGACACCGTATGTAGGCTCTGACCTACAAGGCTTCTATGGCACAACCACTAAGCCATAGGGTTATGTGGAGCTACTCGTCACCTTAGGGTTCAAGGAGACCGCCAGACAAGTCAAAGTTCGTTTCCTGGTCATAGAGTTCCTATCTCTGTACCAGTGCATCCTTGGAAGACCAACTCAGGCTGAGCTGACCGTAGTGCCATCCACGGTCCATTTAAAAATGAAGTACTATACGACCAGGGGTCGCATCTTCACTCTTCACGGGGACATTGAAGCCGCAAAAAGATGCTTCAAAGCTGCCACAAAGGGGCTGAACTCAATCAATATGACGCCCAAGACTGCCAGCAAGCCAACCCGATCAGAGGAGCAGAAGTCGTTGCCTCGCGTCAACTCAGTCGACCTCGACAACTGCTTCACCAATGAGCAGAAGCAGAACAAAGCAGTATCAGACGCTTCTCCAATATTCGGTAATGACGGGAAACCTCTTCATCCTATGTGCCCATCCCGGATGGCGAGTTCGAGCTTATTCTCCTCGGCAACAACCGGGACAAAGGCGTGAAGATCGGCACGGGGCTCCCCGACTTAGCAACGAAGTAAATGAAGGTCTGCCTAAGGAAAAACGCTGACTTGTTCACATGGAGCACTGCAGAAATGCCCGAGATGGACCCCGACATTGCCTACCATCAGCTGATCATAGATCCTGCCGCTAGGGTCGTAGTTCAACGTAGACGTAGGCAGTCTCCAGAGAAAGCGGAGGCTGCTGAAAAAGTTGTAAAAGACCTCTTAGAGGCAAATTTTATTTCTGAAGCCCAATACACAACCTGGCTGTCTAACGTTGTACTAGTTAAAAAATATAATGGAAAATGGAGAATGTGTGTTGACTATACTGATCTTAACAAGACCTGCCCCAAAGATGCATATCCTTTACCTAACATAGATAGACTAGTAGACAACTCTGCCCGTTATAAACTTTTATCATTCATGGATGCATATTCAGGTTACAATCAAATCCCCATGGCGAGGAGTGACAAACAATACACTGCTTTCATGACCGAGTTGAGCAACTACTACTACAACGTAATGCCTTTCAGCCTGAAGAACGCCGATGCTACTTACCAATGAATAATGAACAAAGTTTTCCGAGATGAGATTAGGGATATACTCGAAGTCTACATGGACGACATGATCGTAAAGTCCCAGGAGGAATTTGACCACACCTCCCACCTGAGGAGAGTCTTAGACCAAGCAAAGAGATGCAAGATAAGGTTCAATCCGAAGAAATATACTTTCGGCCTACAGGCGGGAAAGTTCATCGATTTCTATCTAACAAAGCGAGGAATCAAAGCCAACCCCGATAAGTGCAGAGCCTTCTCCGAGTTCCCAACGTCAAACTTGAAGAAGTTAATCCAATCCCTAAAAGGGATACTCACCTCGCTTCGTGGCAAAATCTGCTCAGCACGCACTCTCATTTTTTAAACTTCTGTGCAAAGAGGCAACGTTCGAATGGACGGAGGAGTGCGAGCAAGCCCTCCCCCACCTAAAATGAGTTCTTTCGCAGCCACCGGTCATATCGCGACCAGATAACGAGGAGACTTTGTACCTCTAGCTCGCCATAGCGACCAAGGCTATCAACAAGGTTCTCATTCGCGAGACTCCCGAAGGGCAGAAACCTATATATTTCACTAGTAAATCCTTGTAAGACCCAGAGCTTAGATATCAGCAGATCAAAAAAGTGGTTATGACCCTCATCAATGCGGCCAGAAGGCTACGAAATTACTTCCTAGCTCACACGGCCGTGGTACGGACTGACCAACCCGTAAAGCAACTACTCGACCATCCCGACATGGCCGGTAGAATGCTTAAATGGTCGCTAGAACTCTCTAAGTTCGACATCTAGTACGAAAGCAAGAAAGCCCTCAAAGCTCAAGTATTAGCCGACTTCGTGGCAGAGATGGCCGTACCGATCTCTCTAACAAACGGAGGCCACAAGTGGACAATCTTCGTGGACAAGGCATCCAACTCGACAGAAAGCGGTGCCGACATCATTCTTGAGAACGAAGAAGGCATCCTGATCGAAGTTTCCCTCGCTTTATCTTTCTCGACCTCGAACAACCAAGCCGAGTACGAAGCCTTTGTCATACCCCAAATTTTGACCACTAAGATTTTCCATCATTGTGCAAATCATCACCACAATATGGATGTACCATTATGCCTCATCAGTCTCCCCAAAGATGGGTGAGCATTCACTACAATCAGGATTAGGGTTTCAAGCCCTCTCAGAGCTCTTAGACAAAGGATAAATCAAGGAATGGCATGATCTTCAACTTATCTAACCTCACAAACATCCACAAAGAATCAAGAGGACTTCCACATCAAGGATTAAGCACAAGGCTGCAACATTCCAAGTGGATCAAGCCTCAAGATCGCCAGTGTCACCAAATTAGGGTTTTGGTCGACCAAGGCCTCCAGATGGAAATTTTCCTCTGGGCATGAGCCAATACTTCAAAGTATAACCCAAGATACTCCAAGGGACCTCATGGGCCCAATCATCAAGTCAATTTAGCCTCAAGGGATGCATTCACTAAAAATCAGGTATTAGGGTTTCTTGACCTAATTCACCCCT
Source organism: Lathyrus tuberosus (assembly GCA_022829125.1). Taxonomy (NCBI): domain Eukaryota; kingdom Viridiplantae; phylum Streptophyta; class Magnoliopsida; order Fabales; family Fabaceae; genus Lathyrus; species Lathyrus tuberosus. The sequence goes on from JALAZF010000446.1 coordinate 3,439,037, forward strand.
AAGTTGACTTTTGGGAGAAATCATGAGCCAAGACCTCAAGACAAGGTTTGAGGGTCTCCAATACACTACATTGATCCATTTGCAATAATGGATTGATCCAAGAAGCTTGATCTACAAGTTTCAATTTCATCTGAACCACAATTAGGGTTTTTAAAGAAAAAGTCAACTGTACCTTTGACTTTTGACCAAGACATGCTCCCAAACCTTGGGACATGATTCAATACACCATATAACACCTATGAAATCAATCCATCAAGTTTGATTTAGGTCAAGGACTTGATTTCATAGAGGATCGCATAGTTTGGAGTTCATCTAATAAAAAGTCAACTGTGTCCAAAAGTCAAAGTTTGACTTTTTTATTTTTTGGTCAATTATGGTTCCCTAACCCTAAAATGATGTTAATGTGTGATTTGAATCAACATTCATCAAGAAAAATCAAAGAAAGTAGGATAACTTGTAAAAGGGGTAACCATAAAAAACTTAGAATTTTTCTAAGTTGTGGAACAAAGTGGCTAGGGTACCAACTTCCAAGGATCATAACTTGTGATCCAAGTAACCATTTTGGCTGATCCAAAGATGGATTTGTAGCTCTCATGGTATACTTTAAAAGTGTTAACTACACCTCATTCCAATTCCTCATAGATTTCAAGTTATGATTGGATCAAAATCACTAAAAACATGAAAATCCCTCTTTTTCAACACTTAGACAAAATTCTGTCCAAGACAGATTTTGTTGGAAACACCAAAACTTGTGAGGTTTTTTCACATAGTTGGAAGTGGAATCAATTCCAAAGGTAAACATCAATGTTGTTGCAAATGTTGCTAAGAATTCAAAGAGCTTATTAGCATGAATTGATTCAACTTAAGCCAAGAGAAATTCGTGCCCAAAGTCATGCTGCTGCAACTGTTTTGGAAAAATCAGTTTGTGTGATTTCTTGCCACACATGATTTCTGAATCAAAACCAAGGATCCCTATGCCACAGTCATCTAATATGATCCTAATCCAATTGATCCAACCTGTAAAGCTAAGTCAAAAAGCCAAGGGATCTTCCAACTTGAGATTAATGCATTTTGGCACATTATGCCTTGAATTCAAAGGCATTTATGTGAAATAGAGCACTTTCAACAAAGCCACTCTACTCAGTCAAGATGCTCACTTAAAAAACAATTAAAACATCTGAGGAATGTAGATTTGGTCAAGACATAGCCCTGCTCTTGGGAGGGGCTAGGTTGCCTTGAATGAGAAGAAATACCACCAAGCCAAAGCCATTGAATATGATCTGATCCAGCAGCCATTCACTATTCCTCCAAGACAAGAGTTGATCACCTATAAATAGAGGTTCTAACTGATCATTCAAACCACGCCAAAGCAACTTCCAGCATTGCTTTCTCTCATTCTCTCTTAAGTGCCAAATTTCTTTGTTTTTGAGCAACCACCATCGGGTTTTGAGTTGCAGCCTCAAGCAACTCAAACCAACTTCTCAAACACATCACATATGATGTATATGAGGTGTTCAAACACTTAAATCATCTCTGTAACACCTCTAGCTCAAAATCACTCTTCAACCAAGCCACTATGCATCCATTCTGCAGTTGGATTCCTCCAACTTGATCCAAAGATTTTCAAAGTGTTCCAAGGCTTGCAATCCACTCAACAACATCCATTGAAGCTGTAGGGATCATCAAATCACTTATGGAACACCATCTGTGCAGAATCCCATTTCAGCTTGCATCAAGGTAAGCCTCCAAACTCTCATAACATGATCCATGCATATTTCCTCGCATGATACTTTTGACAATTGCTTGTCATCATATATTGAGTGTTCCCCCTCAATCAATTGTTGTTTACAATTCTTACATAGGATTTCCTTGAGTTCATGCCAATTTTAGGGTTCTTCAGGTTTAACTTGTTATGTTCTGATTCAATCCATTTCAACAAAATTGAATATTGCCATCATATTCCTTGTTCGAAAACGCATGAAATTGGTGTTTAAATCATGACAAATGGTTGAGAAACGAATGAGTTAGAGAGCTTCACGCATCTGAGCTTGATGAAGATGGCCATGGCGCCATGGTTCAGAAAACCAACCAAATTTGATATATATTTTTCCCTTGCCATATATTAAATGAATTGGCATTGCGCCCCAGTGGTTGATCAGCTGGTTTGTGTGTATTAGCAAGCGAGAGGTCTGGGGTTCGAACCCCCCTCGCCCAGACCTCTTTTTTATCACTTTTTCCTATTTTTATTTTTTTCATATTATTTTATTAATGATTTGAAAAATTAATTTCTCACTCAATTTTTATTATTTTTTATTAGTTCTTTTTCTGAAAAATCACAAAAATAGTAAAATAATTTATTCTACAAAAAAATCAAATTTATATTATTTATTTAATATAGTTGGTATTTTTGTGAATAAATTCATTTTAATTATTTTTTAAACATTTTAAAATGAATATTCATTTTGGAAATCAAAGCCAAATAAGTTTTAAATCATCTTGTGATTAAAACCTCATTTTTTTCAAACCTTAACCAAAAATCACAAATGGTTTATTTAAACTTATTTGGTATTTTTGTTTTTTTAATTAATTTCCTTTGGAAAATTACTTTTAAAAGGTGAAAATTAGGGTTTCTTTGATTTTAATCATACTCAAATATTAAAAACTCTTTGGGCATCTAATAGAGTGTAAGACCCAACCCCTTTTTGAAACCAAAATGATTTGGGCCTCAGATGTTGTATAAGACCCACTGTGTTTTCAAAAACCTCGGCGCGATCGTCGTTTTCAAACAAAAAACCTTGGGTCTCTCTTTGAGCTATAAGACCCATTTATTTTCTTAAAAACTCTTTGGGCCTCTTGGTAGAGTGTAAGTCCCATCCTTTTGTAAATAAAAATCTTTTTGGGCCTCAGTGTATTGTATAAGTCTCAATACCGTCAAAAAATTCGGCGCGATCGTTGCCTTTTTAACAAAAAAACCTTGGGCATCTCCTTGAGCTATAAGACCCATTTCTTTTCTTAAAAAACTCTGTGGGCCTCTAATAGAGTGTAAGACCCAACCCCCTTGTACATAAAAACTTTTTGGGCCTCACATATTGTATAAGTCTCTCTGTACGATTTCCAAAACAACGGTGCAATCATCGTTAAAACTTGGGCCTCTCCTTGAGCTGTAAGCCCCAACAATCTTTTCAAAGCACTTCCTCCTTTGATTTTGAATTCAAATATATGTTGTTATCAAAACTTTCTTTAATTTCTTTGTTGAACAGCTAACAAAACAACATGGAAGCTCTACAACGGGTAAGTGTTTATCCGCTTTCTTTTACCGCTTTCATATGTATATAACTGTATTGTGGGGTTGTTTCACTGTAAGTCTTCTTTCACATCCTTTTATATACTTGTCATATATCAATTGTGTAATACTAGTATAGTTATTTATAGTTTTCCCCGGCAACTACGTCTAGAACTAGGTAAAGCCCTGTTGGCCACTCTTAAATACAAACAAAACTAGATCCCCCGTAGGATTCCAGATACAGTCTTCCCTTCTCTTGGGGTTAAATAATATGGAACAAAGAGAAAGGCAATATTCTCGGTGAACCTTTTCTCAGACTGTCACCCTTAAAAATTGTCAAAGAAACTTTAACACCCTAGAGATGATCTTTTCTCCGTGAATGGCATCTCTTGAGTTTCTTCCAAATTCTCGAACTTTCCTGGAATGATCTCTTCTCCGTGAATTGCATTTCTTGAACTTCTCTTGGTTTGGGGACCCACAGGCTTCCTAAAAGCATCATTGCCTTCTCTTGGGCATTGTACAAGGACCCTTCGGCTTCTTAGAAGTTCTCATGCCTTCTCTTGGGCTTAATATAAGGACCCTAACGACCTCCTAAAGGTATAGGACAAAACTTAATCATCCTTCGTTAGAGTTGTCTTTCTAAAAGGAGTCAAAACCTTTAGAACAATTTTAGGGTTGAAACTCATCCCTTAAACGAGTCGGCCTCCTCTTGGGCATCATACAAAATATAAAACTCTACCAGTAGACTTGGACAGTCTAATACCCTTTAGCCTCAAAGACATTCTCAAGCATCTTTCAAACATAGGAGAAACCCCGGATTCTGGATTAATCTTCAGCCGAGTTAAAATTTGTGGGTTCTAAAACCCTGTCTTTCTCCCGAAAATCCCCAACCAAGGTCGGTTTACCATCAAGATAACACTATCTCAAACCAGATCCTCAAGGTTTCTGATCTATCAATTCCTTTTGCGTCCCCTGCAAGAATTGATTCCCTTCTTGGACCTGCCTCGGGATCTCAATTACCTCTGGCAGTAAGATAGCCTCCTCTTAGGCTTTGTATAATGATCCTTCCTCAGCGAAGTTAGCCTCCTCTTGGGCTTTGTATAATGATTCTCCCTAGCAGAGTTAACCTTTTCAGACTCTCTTGTTGAGTCCATCACTTTTCAAGACTCTCTTGTTGAGTCACTTTCCTTTTAGCCTCTATCTCGGGCTTCGTACGAGACATCAAATCACTCTCTTGTTGAGTATAAAAGACTCTATTGTTGAGTCAACCAACTTGTCCGACTCTCTTATTGAGTCAACCTTTTTAGCCTCCGTCTTGGGCTTCGTATAAGACAGATAAAAGTACTTTCTTGTTGAGTCAAACCTTTTTAGCCTCCGTCTTGGGTTTCGTACAAGACATATAAAAGCACTCTCTTGTTGAGCCAGTCACTTGTTAGTACTCTCTTGTTGAGTAAACCCTTTTAGCCTCTATCTCGGGCTTCGTACGAGACAAATAAAAAACACCCTCTTGTTGGGTCAATAGCCTCCCCTTAGGATTTGTATAGAGAAATCCCTGGTTGAGTCAATCAACCTTTTAGCATCAAACTTGTGCTTTAATCAAGGCATACGAACATCAATAGTTCCTCTTTAGAGATGACAAGTTCTCTCTCAGTCAAACCTTTTAGCTTCAATCTTGGGCTTTGAACAAGACACAAAAAACCCTTCAGCTTCATATCTTGGGCTTTGAACAAGATACAAATACTCTTTTTAGCCTCTGTCCTGGGCTTTGAACAAGACACCAAAACATCTTTTCCCCCCATAGAATAGGAGGGAACTACGATCGCTCTGATTTCCTTATTTCGTTAAACGGGAATACGTAGGCATAAGATTGCAAAATCTTAGCGAGCATACTAATCAAAAAACTCAAAGTCCAGTACCTTCATACATCAACCAAAAGCATCAGATCTAATACCTTACCAAAAACCTCACAAATAGTCCAGACACTGTATTCTTAAGCAAAATAACCTAAAACAGACCCCCTTTTGATAGCATCTATAAACCAACAGTTTTGACTGTTTAACCTCAGTATGCAAGCAGGGTTAATTGGAGACATCTATTTCCCTTCCTTAATCAGCTTCACAGGATAAAAAATGAATCGAACTGTAGTACCAAAGCGATAGTGATTCGAAACCACAAAAATCGTGCTACAGCCTTCCTCGCAGGGCTACGCTTAGTTGAGGATCAAAGCGCGAAAGAGGTAAAATTTTCACCAATTCTCAGCTCGTCGCCTCTCAGGTGCGAGGGGAATACCAAGCCAAAAATGACAATCTCGTTGAGTACTTGGCCCTGGTCAAAGAAAGGATGAAAAAGTCCGACTTCGGGGAAGTAAAGCACGTTCCTCGTGAACACAACACTCGGGAGGACATCCTGTCAAAACTCGCGAGCACGAGGAAAAAGGGCGGAAACAAGTTCGTCATTCAAGAGATACCCTCTCCCCCGAGCATCGAAAAATCCTCCGTGCCACTCGACGTGAACGCCATCAGGGACAACGACTCCTGGATGACCCTGGTGTACAATTACCTCGCTTCAGGAGAACTACCCTCCGACCAGAAAAAGGCCAGTGTTACAAAACACAGGGTCTGCTTCTACGTCTTAGTTGAAGACAAGCTTTACAGGCAAGGATTCTCCATCCTCCTCCTAAAATGCGTCGGGGAATCCAAGGTCCCCCATGTGCTACGTGAAATCCACTAAGGAATAAACGCTCAACACCTTAGAGGAAGATCCCTCGCTCGGAAGACCCTGTGAGCAGGATACTACTGGCCCACCATACAACACGACGCAAAAAAGCATGTAAAGAAATGCATAAAGTGCCAACGCCATAGGGACATGCACTTAGAACCGCCCAATGATCTCAAGACTCTGTCGTCTCCACAGCCCTTCGCCCGGTGGGGGATGGATATCCTCGGCCAATCACCATGGGGTCATACCAGAAGAAGTACTTGATAGTCAGTGTCGACTATTTCACAAAGTGGATAGAGGCTAAGGCCTTCGCCAAAATCACGACGCATAACATACTTTGTTTCTACAAATGAAACATACTTGCCCAGTTCGGCATACCATAAGCACTTGTCACCGACAACGTGATGCAGTTTATCGACAAAAACTTCCAGGAGTTTGTCGGAAAACTGGGCACCAAGCAACATTTCATGTTTGTTAAGCACCCACAAATGAATGGGCAAGCCGAAGCCGCAAACAAAGTGATCATACGAAGCTTTAAACGAATATTAGGCGAAGCTAAAAAGGGGTGGGTCGAAGAGCTACATAGCGTACTCTGGGTCTACAGAACGACCCCGCACTTGACCACCAGGGAGACTCCATTCCGACTAACCTACGGAACCAAGGCAGTTATTCCTGTGGAAATCAGAGAGCCCTCTAGGTGGACCGAATCTCTCCTCGGCGAGGAGATGAACGACGAGGCACCATAGGAGGAACTCGATCTAGTCGAAGAAATTCGGTCGCGGGCAGCCCTCCACGAAGTCTCATTAAAACAAAAAAATAACTTTGTGACATAACGCCAAAGTCATAAAACGTGAATTCCAAATTGGCAGCCTAGTCCTACGAAGAAATTAGAAAGATTCGCGCAAAGGAAAACTTGCCGCAAACTGGGAAGGCACCTATCGTGTTTGAGCGAAAACAGATAACGGGGCCTATTATCTAGAAAGCCTGCACGAGGAAGAACTTGCTTGACCATGGAATGTTGATAAGCTTAAGCAATATTACAGCTAGACATCGCAGTCAGCGTACTTGGTTCGCCGACAACAAAGTATGTACCGACCATAGATGCGTGCTCTAGTACAAGTACAACTTACCAAGCTTGAAACGAAAAAGGCAAGATTCCGCTCTTTTTTGCGAGCAGATCCTTTACCCGACGGGGACACCTCGATCGAGCTCCGCTATTATTGTACCAGTAAGGCAGAACACCCAGCTCGTGATGGGAAGTTCATGTTGTGAAGCAGCAAAGACCTCGACCGAGATCTTAGCTTCGTCGTCGATCAGAAGCCAACTCCGATCACTCGACCAGTTCCCTACATAGTCGAGCACCAACTCGGTCGAGTAAGAGCCCCCGACACTTGGTGAAAACAATGTTATAAACATAAACATGGATGAGGAAAATAAGTACTCGACAAAACATACAAAGGCATACACACATGTCAAAAAGGCAGTTATATTAGGATTACAAATGAAATATTCAAGTACAGCAAACGAGCAAAGGCCCAATATTCAAACATTACAAACTTTGGCACGCATGCCAGTCAAATAAAAAATATGGCACGATGCCAAACAACTACAAAATAAAAATTAAACATTTTCTTCCTCTTCGAGTTGGGACTCCCCATCGGCTTAATCAACATTGTTGTCGAGACCTGCTGGAGCGACTATCTGGCCGTTGACCACCTGATGAAAAGAACCGACCCCCTAAGTAACAAGCTGAATCCCGGGGTGATCGACTTGGAGCTGCTCCACCGCACTGTTGATGCTCGTCTCGAGGGTTTCCAAGCAGTCCTTCTCGAGCCCCCGGATTTGAGAAATCAACTCACCCCGAGTCGACAAGGCCTTCTCCTCGACAGTCTCATCCTCGGCGGGCGCCACAGCGGCCTCCAATTTAATGACCTTCGCCCGGTGACATTTGTTCTCCTCGGTCGCCTTGGCCAACTTCTCCTTCATCTGATTCATTTCCCAGTAAAGATCGACCTGGATCTGATACTTCTTCCGGTAGTCGAAGAAGTCGTTCTCCAGCTTAATTTTCTTTGCCTCAAGGTCCATATTTACAGCCTGCACACTCCTCAGCTCGGTAAGGGGACATGTATCCTTATAGTTGAGGGCCAGGGTAGTCTCCAAAACCCTCATCACAGCGGTCGCGTCCTCGGATAATGCTTTTCTCCTGGCCACCTTGTCGACGACCAGGATTTCCTTTGAATCCAATTCAGGCACAACCAGAGAGTTGTCCCCGTTGAAGAGCCCCCTATGAAGATAACGAGGTAACACGAAGTTCTCCCAGACGACCTCCTCCGTGAGATCGACGATCGCAGGGTCTTCTTCACGGTGCCTCTTCTTTGATGGGTTCTCCCGAGAAGCAGGAGACTGGCTCCCCTGGGGCGAAGAGGAAAAACTGCCAAGGATGTGGTCCAGCTTCGAATGCTTTTGGATCTGGGAAACGCGACCCTTGGGGGCTTTCTTGGTACCCCTGGCCGCTGCGATCTTGAGCATGCGCTCTTGAAGGCTTGACATTTGACCTGCAACAAACGAAAGAACACAGGTTAATATAATAAGGAAGAATAAGTGAACATACAAGTTGAGAACACACTCCCTACCTAAAATTCTTAAGGCTTCCCCGGCATAACCACACTCGAGGAGCCTCTTAGTGTTGATTAGCCAGGCCTCGTAAGCGACCTCCCCATCCTTGTTAAGGATGAAGCTCCCGTCCTTGTTCACGCACTTGGCAGGTACGAAGCTGTCAACCAATGCCACGAGCTTCTCATAGACAAGCTGGTCCTTGGCGCCTAGCTCATTAGGCTTTATGATGTAGTGATTTGTCCTCTTGTCGGAATGTACCCTCTGCTTTTTGAGGGGAACTTCACTTCTAGCCTCACCACCTCCTGTCCGTCCTTGAGCTTGACCACGCGTTCAAACAGAGAATTGATGGAGGCCTCCGACACAGGCTTCACGAGATAATATCTATCTTTGAAGGCCCGGATGGAGTCTAGGTATGTCCTGAACAACTTTCTCGGTTGGTTAAAGGACACCCAGTTGTGCTGCCCGTGCAAAAATTGCCGCTGAAGGTAGAAAACACGGAAGAACAATGGGAGTGTGGTGCTAATCTGAAGGTGTTTGCACACGAGCTCAAACGCCCACACAAACGCGGTCGCGTCCAGGTAAAGCTGAGAGGGTGCCAACTCCAACCATTGAAAAATCCCCATCTGGAAGTCACTGAAGGGCAGGCGAAGCCCTGCCTCCCGAAAGGAAAATTCATACATGGGGAAGCATTTTCCCTCATATATCGAACAAACCTGGTCCGTTCTTTTAGGCTTGTACGTCTCCCAGTTTGCGGGGGCCCCTTCTTCTATGTCCTCGACGATGATAAAAGCATATGAAACGTCATAGGAGAAACGCGGGACAATATCCAGGTGTTCCTGCCTGACCCAATCTAAGTTGGGTTCAGTGGTCACGTCAACCATGATGGTTTTGGCATTTACGTTGACCAGATTGGTGTCCTTGGTCTGTCGATCCATTTAACCTAAAAAGTATAGGAAAATAGTGAATTTGACGTTAAGATCAAATTCACCCTTCCACTGCAAATCAAGTGAAAAGGCGAGGAGGTACGCGTGGACATACTCCCGACCAAAAGCCCTTTGTTTAAATGGCAAGCGTGGGGGTTGAAAGACCCGCTCCTCGACACAGAACCTTAGCAAAAAGCACAGGCTCCATTGGGAAGAGTCTCCTCGACGCGACCTACTATCGGAACCCTCACGGGGAAGAAGCCCCTTGACACGAGAATCTCTGTACGACTGTGAGGAGAAAGTTCCCCTGGCGTTAAGCCCAGTAGGGACGCAAAAACTTCATAAGTTCCTCGGAGACTTCATGAATTCTCTGGAAACTTCATCGGAAACTTTATGAGTTCCCCAAAAACTTCATCAGGACCTCATGAAGTTCATAAAAAATTCAAGAACACCGCCAGAAAATTCATAAAAATTTCCAGAAAATGCATAACTTCATCGTGAAGTTAATGAGCTTCGCCGAGAAACACGTATTCCGCTCTCTTCCTACTCAAGATTCGACGGAAGTCGGTGATTGAGAATGGCACGACCACCGTCAAACGCCAACACTAGCCAGAACTAGATCCTAAAGCTACACTATAAGGCTAACCACTACCACACTAACTAAGAAAGGAAGCAAAGAGTTACTTAAGTGAAGAGGATGCTAGAGATCTACGATGACGAAAAGAGGGTTGACGGCGGCGGCGGTAAGCGAATTCAGGAGAAAACAAAAAAACTTGGAAAATTCTTGAAGAGCTTGAGAGTACTGTGAGCGTACCAAATGAATCCCATCTCCTCATACTTATAGTCGCTGGCATGCAAAACGAATCATCGCCTAGACCCTCGAATACCCCTACTCGTAGGCCGTCAGATGCATTTATTGTTTCTGACACGTGGCTTGAAGAGACGTCACACTTGTCTTTTCAAGCCCCATCACACGACTCGAGGAAAATACATGTCTTCTCCTCCGACTTCCGCCACATAGCCCAGAGTTTGTCGTTCCAAATCGTGTCAACGTTCCAGAGTCCAAGACGTCGAGCACAATGCTCGACTCCCACGTTGTATCGCGAGCACGTCCTTAGAGGGATTTAAAACAAGTCACATTGTCGAACATGCATAACGACTTTGGCCCCCTTGCGAGCACACGACTTCGAGATAAACGCGAAACTGGACCTTGTCGTCGTGCACGCGCGAACCTTGTGGGCTTTATCTAGAGAAAATATTTTTACATGCTCGCGATATCGGGCATGAGGAGTAACTTCTCCGCTTCCTCGCGAGCGTAGCTCTGCGGGTTCACCATGTCGAACCCAAGTAGACACTCTCCCCGTGGAAATTTCTTTTATCCCTCTTCGACGTAAGAATTGACTCTAAGTCATTACTCCCTCGCTTCGGAGCAACGACTTAAGGGGCTCCTATTTTGGACTGGGCCTGGGGCTGGCCCACCGTCAGGCACAACCCAGCCCAGCTCCGCGTCGAAGAAGGCATAACTTAAAGGCCTAATCCATCATCACCACGGGAGGGCACATTCCTCACACGTCCTCCACATGTCCTCCATACGTTCTCCACGTGCTCCTCACGTGGGACATGTCACCAACTGAACCCGTCTTTCGCGGGGTAGTTGACCCAAGATGAAGACCACGTGCTGGTCTTCCTTACGTCTATTTAGGATCCCGTCAGTTATTCGTTGTGGGCCTAACGATCCAACCCACAACAGATGGCCTTTGGCCCAACGCTGGGGGACACTATAAATTCCCTCCTCCACAGGAGGGACATGCATTCTGAATTCACTCACTATTCTATACTTACTTTCTCTCATAACTATGAATCTCACTTTGGCATCGGTGTGTCTTACAGGTATACCCCCTCCTCTTCCCCGTCACTGGAAAACTTGGAGTCCACGACGTGTTGCTGGCCACTGATTGATCTCTGATCCTAGTAAGATCAGTTGTATAACACAGTTCACATTGATGAGAGGTGGTTTTACATGAAAGAAAAATCTGAGAATTTTTATTTGCTCCAAGACGAAGAAGAACCAATTCGTACTTGTAAAAGTAAAAATTTTATACCAAAAGTAATGTTTTTAGTAGCCATAGCTCGACCAAGATTTGATGTATACGGAAATGAATTATTCTCTTGAAAAATAAGTGTATTTCCTTTCATCACACAAGAGTCGGCTAGAAGATCTAGTGTAAATAGACATGTAGGCACACTTGAGACCAAACCAATATAATCGGTTAATAAAGAGGTCATAAGGAAATATTTACTTGAGAAAGTTCTACTGGAAATTAAAGAAAAATGAACAAGAGAAGAAATGGGTAAACCGATATTTATTCAACAAGACAATACAAAATCGCACATTGACTGTGAAGATGAAGAATTTTGTCGAATATCTTTCAAGATGGATTTGATATTCGTTTGATGTGACAACCACCAAACTCTCCAGATTTGAATGTTTTAGATCTTGGATTTTTCAGTTCAATCCAAGCTTTACAACATAAAGAGTCTCCTAACTCTATTGATGAACTTGTTGATGCGGTTGAGAGGTCATTTCAAGCTTTTGAAACTACCAAATCGAATTGGATATTTTTAACATTTTAATTATGTATGATTGAAATCATGAAAGCAAAGGGCACCCACAACTATAAAATTCCACATTTGAATAAAGAAAAATTAGAAAGAAGAAATCAATTCCCAACACAATTGAAATGTGATATTGAATTGGTGCAAGAGATTCATCATTATTTAAATTTCACATGAAGTGTTGAGATTTTTTTAAAATATGTTAGGTCTTGTAAATTTCGTTGCCAAAGTTGTGCACTTCATATAAATTAGTGTTTTTTTTAATTAACAATTAAATTATATTTATTTACTTGGAGTACTATTTATCTGTTTTATTATATAATTAATTTAAATTAAATAAAAATTAGGTAAAAAGTAGTATTTTTATTTTCAAGGGAGTGCACACCAAAAAAAACAGTCAAATACAAAAGTATATGTGTGAACACCAGTATAAACTAATTTAATATATTTAATTCTAAAAATATATTCTTCCATTTTGAGAGGAACTGGTTGATGTTTTAACAACTCACATATTCGTTGACCTATTGTTAAATAATTTTATATTACTTTATTAAATAAATTATAAAATTTAAATCAATTTAGTTTATAAAGTATGCTTACAATTATTTATGAATAAAATGACATTTGTATAGCAATAAATATTGATAAAATCACAAGAATGGTTGTTGTATATTTTAAATGATTTTTTTAATATTTTATATATGACAATTCTATAAATATTATTTTACACATCTTTAAAAGAAAAATAAAAATCCAGTCCGTATGATCGCCAGTATATACTAAGTTAATATATTTATTTCTAAAAATATATTCTTCCAAGTTGAGAGGAGCTGGTTGATATTTTAACAACTCACATATTCGTTGGCCTAGTGTTAAACAATTTTATATTGCTTTATTAAATAAATTCTAAATTTTACATCAATTTAGTTTATAAAGTATGCTTACAGTTATTATGAATAAAATGACGTTTGTATAGCAATAAATATTGATAAAATCGCGAGAATGGTTGTTGTATATTTTAAATGACTTTTTTTTTAATATTTTTATATATGACAATCATCTATAAATATTATTTTACACATCTTTAAAAGAAAAATAAAAATCCAGTTAATATTTAATGATTACAATTAATTGATATTGTAAAATATATTTATACTCTCACCAATCATGGCCAAAATAAATAAATTATTAAATATAGAAGAGATAAAAACTAAGAAGATGGCTCCACAAACAAGTTGGCTGAAGGGAAGGTAAAAAATCACCAATAAGACCGAAGAGGAAGCATGTTAGGGGAGATTTTAACTAGGGAGCATTGAACATTGTGGGACTTTCCTTTTTAGAGCAACACCTTTGTGAGAGACACAACACATATTCACCCAAAACCTTAAGGTGATAGGTGGGTGGGTTCTCTCACTTATAAATGCTCAAGTCACCACATTCCTGTCCAATGTGGGATTATTATCGACACTACTCATACTTGTTATACTTTACAAAGCCGACCAAACAACAATCCCCTATAAATTTAAGCATGAGAGTGGGTCATGCGCTTGGTCCAAAATTTAGAGGTCACAAATAGTGGCGGAACTAACATATTACCAGGGGTTCATATGCACTTCTTCAACTTTTAGGATTTACACTAAGTATTCTAAACTTTATCTATTTTGCACCCCTGAGAAAAATGTTTTGCACGAACTCTCCCCTCTTACCATTGTAAGAACTGCTGTTGGAATTAACCCAAAATCTTTTGAGAATTCATATTCAATCTTGATCTCAAGATTGTTAACAATCACACGCAATGGCAACGAAAAGAAAAATTGAGAAAGAAAGAAAGAGAAAAGAGAAATAGTAGCATTGGAGAAGAAGATGAAAAACTGTAGATTCTTTCTACCCACAAACTGTGGAAACTTTCAATATTCACTTGCAACTGCAAACTGTGAATTATCAAGCTTTATTATTACAATGATAAGGGTTCCTCCCTATTTATAGATTTAGGTTAACTTGCATCTCAAGCTAAAGTCCAAACTATAAAAGCCCAAATATATCTAATTTAATCTTTCTAAATCAAATCTGATCTATCTAAATCAAATATAATCTTTCTAAAACAATGAATTACATATTTAACACACCACCTAATTCATTGTGCCTAAAATGTCTACATTCATCATAGACCTTAGCTTCTTGAAAACTTCGACCTGCACTCCCTTCGTCATGATATCTACAATCTGACTCTCAGTTCTGCACTATACAAAGTTCATCTTCCCTTCTGCTACATGCTCTCGAAGATAATGGAACCTCATTTTGATGTGCTTACTTCGACCATGTGCTATTGGATTCTTTGCCAGATTGATAGCTGATATGCTGTCGATCTTCATGGTAATTGCTCCATGACTCTTCCCTATAATCTCTTCGACCAAGTTCACCATCCAGGTTACTTGAAATACACAAAGAGAAGCAGCTATATACTCTGCTTCGCATGATGACAATGCCACTACTGGTTCCTTTTTCAAACTCTAAGCAACTGATGTACCACCTAACATAAACACATAGCCTGCTGTGAATTTTCTATCCTCAACATCACTACACCAACTAGAGTTGGTGTATCCCGCTAACTTGCATTATTTTCCTTCATCAGCGGCATGAAACAAAATGTCGTAGTCGAGAGTCCCTTTCAGATACCTTAGTATCCTCTTCGTTACTGCTAGGTGTGATACCATTGGCTTCTGCATGAATCTACTTACCATACCCACACTGTATGCTAAGTCAGGCCTTGTGTGATAAAGGTATCAAAGTGACCCAATAAATCTTCTGTATTGGGTAGAATCGACATCATCTTTATCTAAATCTTTCAACAGTTGCAATCTGGTCACAACTGGAGTCGAAGTTGGGTTGCAATCATGTATCTCAAATCTCTTGAGTATTTTGCCTGCATATCTTCTTTGATGCATCATCAAACCTCTACTAGTCTTATAGAATTCGACGCCAAGGAAATATGAGAAATTTCCCAAGTCTGACATTTCAAACTCCTCACTTAGGTCATGTTTGAAATCTTCGATCTCCTTCTTGCAACTTCTTGTTATCAACAGGTCATCGACATAGAGGCATATAATAAGTAATTCACTATTGCTTCTCCTTACATACACTCCATGCTCAGTCGTACATTTCACAAACTTCTTCTTCCTTAAGAAGCTGTCAATTTTCTTATTCCAAGCTCTTGGAGCTTGCTTGAGTCCATACATGGCTTTATGCAACCTGTACACCTTTCCTTCTTTGCCTCGTTTCACATACCCAACTGTTTGTGCGACATAAACTTCTTCGTCTAAGGGGCCATTAAGGAATGCACACTTCATGTCCATCTGACATGTGTGCCAATTGTTCATATTTACTAGACCAACAACCAACCTGATTGTTTCGATCCTAGCAACAGGTGCAAACACTTCATCGAAGTCGATTCCTTCCTTCTGAAGAAATCCTTTTGCCACAAGTCTCGCCTTGTGTCGAGTTACTTCTCCTCTAGGATTCACCTTCACCTTGTAAACCCACTTCACATCAATTGCCTTCTTGTCTTGAGGCAATTCAACAAGTGACCAAGTGTTTTTGACTTCAATGGACTCTAACTCCTCATTCATTGCTTTCACCCACTTCGAATCTTTCAATGCCTCGGCTGCATTGACTGGTTCGACATCTGCGTAGAAAACATAATGTACTAGCTCACCCTCTTCATCAACCACATCATCTGATGTAATTACACATTCTTGCAACCTTGCAGGCATGTGTCTTGTTCGCGAGGTCTGCTTGGACCTGCTTCATCTATGACATGTTCCTGTCGAACTTCTCTTTCGATTTTAGTGGCTGGTTCTTCACAAGAGATTCTCGCTGAATCCTTCTTGACATTCTCAGCCCAATCCCATTCTTTAAGCTCATCTATGATCACGTCCCTGCTGATCACTACCTGCTTATTCACTGGGTCGAACAACTTGTAACCTCCAGTCAAATGATATCCTATCAAGATCATCTGATTCGACTTGTCATCAAGCTTCCTTCTCAACTGATCTGGCACATGTTTATATGCTATAGATCCAAACACCTTCAAGTGACTGAGGTTAGGCTTGACCAGACCAATATTCTTCTGGTGTGATTCCTTCAAGCTTCTTCGTCGGACATCTGTTTAATATGTATGTTGCTGCCGAAACCGCTTCTCCCCATAGTTCTTTGGGTAGATGCTTTCCATTCAACATACTTCTCACCATGTTCATGATGGCTCTGTTCTTTCTTTATGCAATTCCATTTTGCTGTGGAGTGTAGGGTGGCACCACCTCATGCATAATCCCTTCCTTTTCACATAATGCATCGAACTCTTTCGACACATACTCTTCACCACCATCAGTCCTTAGAATTTTTAGCTTTCGACCACTCTGTATTTCGACCATAGATTTGAATCTGTCAAATACCTCGATTACATCACTTTTCTTCTTGATGTGGTAAGTCCATAGTTTTTTATTGTAATCATCTATGAACGTGACAAAATATCTGTTACCACCAATCCAATCCACCTGGATTGGACCACATACATCAGAGTATATAACTTCCAAAATCGCCTTCAACTTCCTTCCTGCATCCTTGCTGAAGCTATTCTTGTGTTGTTTCGAGTGAACACACTCTTCACAGACTTCACTTGGAATGTCAATTTCTGGTAATCCTGAACCCTTATTTCTTCTCTTTAGCTCTCTGATGTCATTGAAGTTGAGATGGCCTAGTCGAAAATGCCACAACCACTCATCTCTGATGGCTGCAGTTGCTAGGCACTTATGCTCCATCACATTGTATTCAATCTTGAAGGTCCTATTCTGAGACATTGGAGCCTTCAAGATCAACCTACCACCTGCGTCGAGAACTCTCATCATCTTGTCTTTAATCAACACCTTGTAGTTCTTTTCGACCAACTGCTCTATACTGAGTAAATTACTCTTCATGCCTGGTATGTACAACACATTGGAAATTGTTTACTTCTTGCCATCTTTCCTCATAATCAGAACATCACCAACATCTTCAGCTGCTAGAGTGTTGTCATTTGTAAACTTCACTGTGTTCTTCGACGAGGGCTTCATGTTGACAAACCAATCTTTCCTTCCAGTCATGTGTAATGAGCATCCTCAGCCCAAGTACCACTGGTCTTGGAATCTCTCTTCGTCTCTTGTTGTGACTATCAGCAACATCTCTTCTTCTTCATGTTTCGCCAGCTTTGCATCAGTTTCTTGATTCTTCTTCTTTATCACTAAAATAATGACCATACCTCTGACAATTGAAACATTGAATGTGACTCTTGTCAGGCTTTCGACCACTACCTCTTCCTCTACCTGCAGCACCACATCTTTGGTTGTCTTGGTTCCAAGGTTTTCTCTGATTCGGCCAGTTTCCTTCATGCTGATTTCGACCATCGAATTGATGTAGCCTCCTCTACCTTTGTTGCCATTCCAACTTCCTTTGCCTTTCCTTTCCTTTTTTGACTGTGTCTGCAAAGCCATATCACTATTCGACTTTCCTGCAGCTCTTTCATCCATCCTTTATTCATGAGACTCAAGCGTCCCTTGAAGCTCTTCCTTTGTCAATACTGACAACTCTTTCGACTCTTCTAGGGCTACTTCCACGTGGTCGAACTTTGGAGCCAATAACCTCAATATTTTTGCAATAACTGATCTTGATGTCAACACCTCTCCACATACCTTGATTTGATTCACCAGCTTTGTAACTCTGGCGAAGAAATCTGTTATACTTTCATTGTCTTCCATCTGAAGCAACTCATAAGTTCTCATGTGAGTTTGTAACCTCACCTCTTTCACCTTCTCTGCACCTCCAAACGATTTTTCAAGAATCTCCCACGTTTCCTTTGCTGACTCTACATCGCTAACCTTTTCAAAGTTATCTGGATCGACACACTGATGGATTATAAAGAGAGCTTTATAATCTTTCTTCTTCAATTCTTTGTGTGCAACCTTTTCTTGATCCGTCGCGTCTTCTGCAAGCAGTGCTACTCCTTCCTTCCCAAGATCCCAAAGATTTGATAACAAAAAACCACCTTAATCTGATTGCACCAATTCTCATAATTATCTTTCTTGAGAATCGGAAGGCTCATCGGAAAGTGCCCGTTTGGATGATTCATCGCCATCACGATTTCCTTCCTTGAATCGCAACCGGAGCTCTAGATACTAGATGTTGGAATTAACCAAAAACCTTTTGAGAATTTCTATTCAATCTTGATCTCAAGATTGTTAACAATCACACGCAATGACAATGAAAAGAAAAATTGAGAAAGAAAGAAAGAAAGAGAAAAGAGAAATAGTAGCGTTGGAGAAGAAGATGAAAAACTGCAGAATTCTTTCTGCCCACAAACTGTGGAAACTTTCAATATTCACTTGCAACTACAAACTGTGAATTATCAAGCTTTATTATTACAATGATAAGGGTTCCTCCCTATTTATAGATTTAGGGTAACTTGCATCTCAAGCTAAAGCCCAAACTATAAAAGCCCAAAAATATCTAATCTAATATTTCTAAATCAAATCTGATCTATCTAAATCAAATCTAATATTTCTTAAACAATAAATTACATATTTAACAACTGCCACGTTTTAAATTGTAATTAGTATAGTATTCAATACATTGCAGATTTAACAAGACACATTTTTAATAGCACCAATTTGATATATAATTCATTGCAAATCAAATTAAAAATACAAATTTATTAACAATTAGTATAAACAATTTAAAATATTGTAACATAAATTAGTTTAGAATAAATAGAACAAAGTTGCATGTTGAAAGAAAAATAAAGAGGCATAAGTGTAAGATAATATTTTGCTTAATAAATACATATCTTAAGAAATATTATATAATAACTAATTTATTAATATATGTAATTTTTTTTATTATGTATTAACTATAAAAGACAAGATTTAAACAACATATAGGATAACTCTATTTTATAAAATAATTCACACTATTAATATTAGTCGAGTCTAAGAAAACGAGTTAAATTCTTACAACATAACAAACCAATTTTTTCAGTTTTGTGTATATAAATAGAATTACCTAAAGATAAAAGATCTTATGAGCAAAAAATTACATATGCAGAATAAGAATCAATCTGTCTATCCACTTAAGCACCCAATACAAAAAAAATAGATTCTACATCACAAATAACAAACAAATGATCTTCAGATTCTTCCTAACACATGTAAACAACACACCGTGGCTCACTATCCCCCAAAAATACTCCATCGTTTCCTTAGATTAAACCTAGTCGTTGATTGTACCCAACGACCCTTATTTTTATATATTCAATTTAAATATATCTTTTCTACTGAGGAATGAATTGCATTACCAAATTAGTTCACTTTTTATTTAGTAATTTCACATTCGTTTCCATTTTGTTATTTTGTTTTAGTAATTATTGTTGTTATGGGCCGACCAACCAGCATGAAGGGACCCCAAACTTTCCAAAGTCTTCTCAGTACATGAAGATTATCATACTAAGGATCAAAACAATATCTTAACTCCAAGTGCATCCAACGATTTGTCGAATTTCTCGACTAGTAAATAGCAAGTTCATTATTTTCTCTTTCTCAATATATAGAAAAGGCGCCAAATTGAGGTAACAAGTTGCAAATTCAATTTTATTTACTTTTTAAACTCATATTTTGACTTGAGTG
Organism: Lathyrus tuberosus; assembly: GCA_022829125.1. Taxonomy (NCBI): domain Eukaryota; kingdom Viridiplantae; phylum Streptophyta; class Magnoliopsida; order Fabales; family Fabaceae; genus Lathyrus; species Lathyrus tuberosus. Next base: position 3,458,899 of record JALAZF010000446.1, read on the forward strand.
TTGGAGTGTTGACCTTACAACGCCTCTCATTCCACCTCATCAGAAGTTGCGATCCGCCATCACCACCGTTACTTCTCTCATTTCTAGTTCTAGAACTGAACTATTATTTTAATTGAATTAAGTAACCTTATTTTATTTATAATTTTTCTTTTTGATTTTAATAAATATAGTTTATATTATTTTTACTTTTTTCAAAGAAAAATCAACAAAAATGAAAGAAAAACCATTATCTAAAGATATTAGGTTCAATTGTATCTAACTATATAAAGGCAAAATACCTATTTGTCGTAGATTTATTCCAATTATATTTTAGAACAATTGTATATTTAGCTATATATAAAGGCGAAATACCATTTTGATGTAGTTTATTTTTGTTCCAAATATATCCATTTTAGTTTAGGTTTTAAAATTAACTTTTTTCATTCCAATATCTTCTACTATTTATCTGTTTTATTATATAATTTAAATAAAATAAAAATTAGGTAAAAAAAATGTATTTTAATTTTTACGGGAGTGCACACAAAAAAAACAGTCAAACACAAAAGTGTCCGTGTGAACGCCAGTATATATTAATTTAATATATTTATTTCTATAAATATATTTTTCCATGTTGAGATGAGATGGTTGCTGTTTTAACAACTCACATATTCGTTGACCTATTGTTAAATAATTTTATATTGCTTAATTAAATAAATTCTAAATTTTACATCAATTTAGTTTATAAAGTCTGCTTACAATTATTTATAAATAAAACGACGTTTGTATAGCAATAAATATTGATAAAATCACGAGAATGGTTGTTGTATATTTTAAATGATTTTTTTTATATTTTCAATATATGACAATCATTTATAAATATTATTTTACACATCTTAAAAAAAATACCATTTAATATATAATAATTACAATTAATTGATATTGTAAAATATATTTATACTTTCACCAATCATGCCCAAAATAAATAAATTATTAAATATAGAAGAGATAAAAACTAAGAAGATAAAAAAATCACCAAAAAGACCGAAGAGGAAGCCGACCAAACAACAATCCCCTATAAATTTAAGCATGAGAGCGGGTCATGCTCTTGGTCCAAAGGTTAGAGGTCACAAATAATGAGTTCAGATCCACTCCATTTCCTTATCCTCCATTTATTCAAGTTTCTTTAATAGATTTTTGCCACGTAGAATTTAATGATTTGAATGGTCAAGATTAAAAATTAAAAAAATATTTTAATTAATTATGGACTATTGAAATCCTTTAATGTTTTAAACCATAGAATTAAATATTTTTAACCATGTATCCTGTTTTAAATCTGGACCATTGAAATCTTTTAATACCACATGGCAAAGATATGTTAAATAAAATGGATTAAATGGAGGATAAGGAAATGGAGTGGATCTAAACTCACAAATAGTGGCGGAGCCAGCATATTACAAGAGGTTCATATGCACTTCTTCAACTTTAAGGATTTACACTAATTATTCTAAACTTTATTTGTCTTGCACCCCTGAGAAAAATGTTTTGCACCAGCTCCCCCCTCTTACCATTGTAAGAGCTGTCACGTTTTAAATTGTAATTAGTATAGTATTCAATACATTGCAAATTTAACAAGACACATTTTTAATAGTAGCTATTTGATATTTAATTCATTACAAATCAAATTAAATATGCAATTTTATTAGCAATTAGTATAAAAAACTTAAAATATTGTCACATAAATTAGCTTAGAATGAATAGAACAAAGTTGCATGTCGAAAGAAAAATGAAGAGGCATACGTGTAAGATAATACTTTGCTTAATAAATATAGATTTTACAAAATATTATATAATTACTAATTTATTAATGTATGCAATTTTTTTATTATGTATTAACTAAAAAAGACAAGATTTCAACAACATATAGGATAACACTATTTTATAAAATAATCCACACTATTAATATTAGTCGAGTCTAAGAGAACGAGTTAAATTTTTACAACATAGCAAACCAATTTTTTTAGTTTTGTGTATATCAAATAGAATTACCTAAAGATAAAAGATGTTATGAGAAAAAAATTACATCTACTGAATATGATTCAGTCTGTCTATCCACTTAAGCACCCTATACCAAAAAGTGGATTCTACATCACGAATAACTATCAAATGATCTTTAGATTCTTCCTAGCACAAGCAAACAACACACCGTACCTCACTATCCCTTAAAAATACTCCCTCGCTTTCTTGGATTAAACCTAGTCGTTGATTGTACCCAACGACCTTGATTTTTATATATTCAATTTAAATATATCTTTTTCTCCTAAGGAATAAATTGCATTATCAAATTAGTTCACTTTTTATTTAGTAATTTCACATTCGTTTCCTTTTGGTTATTTTGTTTTAGTAATTATTGTTGTTATGGCCGACCAACCAACATGAAGTAACCTAAAACTTTCCAAAGTCTTCTCACTACATGAAGATTATCATCCTACCGATCAGAATAATATCTCAACTCCAAGTGCATCCAACGATTTGTCGAATTTCTCGACTAGTAAATAGCAAGTTCATTATTTTTCTCTTTCTCAATATATAGAGAAGGCGCCAAATTGAGGTAGGCCCGACCCTGTGCAGGAGCAGTAGGCTCTACAGCACATGGCCCCATATTTTAGAGGGCCCTAAATGTTAAAAAGTCTAATTTTTTTAAATTAATATTAAAAAATATAAAAAAAATATTATTAAAAAGTCAAATCAATTAAAAAAGGGTCTAATGGTAATGCACTGACAGTGTAAAAATTTTTTACACTGCCATCCAATAAAAACATAATGTTTTGCCATGTCATATAATTTTTTTAAAAATTACAGTCTGACTTGGCGGGATTCATGGTCGTGATTGGTTGACAGTGTAGTGCAATCAATTAAAAAATACTATAATAAAAATCCAATACATTAAAAAATGAGATTGATTAAAGTCAAAATAATTATAATTAAATTTTATTTTTGTAAATATATAATTATATTTTTTATGTGTTATTTTTATTTATTATAATTGTTTTTTTTTATTTATTTTAACTTATTTTAAAATTAGAACTGGGCCTCCAGTTTGATTGGGTCGGCCCTGAATTGAGATAACAAGTTACAAATTCAATTTTATTTTTATTTTTAACTCATATTCTGACTTGAGCGTTGGAATGCTTACCTTACAGCGCCTCTTATAAAGTAACCTTATTATATTTATAATTTTTCTATTTGATTTTGATAAATGTAGTTTATATAAATTTTTATTATTTTTACTTTTTTTAAAGTAAAATCAACAAAAATGAAAGAAAAATCATTATCTATAGATATTAGGTTCAAATCCTATTAGTCATAGATTTATTCCAATTAGATTTAATAACAATTGTATTTTTAACTATATATAAAGGCGAAACACCATTTTGGTGTAGTTTATTTTTGTTCTAAATATATCCTTTTTAGTTTTGGTTTTAAAATTAACTTTTTTTATTCCATTATCTTCTACTATTTATTTGTTTTATTATATAATTAATTTAAATTAAATAAAAATTAAGTAAAAAGTAGCATTTTTATTTTCAATGGAATGCACACCAAAAAATCTTTCAAACACGAAAGTGTCCGTGTGAACGCGAGTATATATTAATTTAATATATTTATTTCTAAAGATATATTCTTCCATGTTGAGAGGAGCTGGTTGATGTTTTAACAACTCACATATTCGTTGACGTATTATTAAATAATTTTATATTGCTTTATTAAATAAATTCTAAAATTTACATCAATTTAGTTTATAAATTATGCTTACAATTATTTATGAATAAAATGACGTTTGATAAGCAATAAATATTGATAAAATCACGAGAATGGTTGTTGTATATTTTAAATGAATTTTTTATATATTTTTATATATGACAATAATCTATAAATATTATTTTACACTTCTTTAAAAGAAAAATAAAAATCCAGTTAATATTTAATAATTACAATTAATTGATATTGTAAAATATATTTATACTTTCACTAATCATACCCAAAATAAATAAGTTATTAATTATTGAAGAGATAAAAACTAAGATGACTCCACAAAGGAGTTGGCTGAGGGGAAGGTAAAAAAATCACCAATAAGACGGAAGAGGAAGCCGACCATACAACAATCCCCTATAAATTTAAACATTAGAGTGGGTCATGCTCTTTGTCCAAAATATAGAAGTCACAAATAGTGGTGGAGCCAACATATTACCAGGGGTTCATATACACTTCTTCAACTTTTAGGATTTACACTAATTATTCTAAATTTTATCTATCTTACACCCTTGAAAAAAAAAGTTTTGCTCCAACTCTCCCCTTTTACCAATGTAAGAGGTGCTATGTTTTAAATTGTAATTAATATAGTATTCAATACATTGCAAATTTAACAAAACACGTTTTTAATTGTAGCTATTTGATATATAATTCATTACAAATCAAATTAAATATGCAATTTTATTAATAATTAGTATAAAAAATGTAAAATACTGAAACATAAATTAGTTTAGAATGAATAGAACAAAGTTGCATGTTGAAAGAAAAATAAAGAGACATAAGTGTAAGATAATATTTTGCTTAATAAATACAGATCTTACAAAATATTATATAATAACTAATTTATTAATGTATGTAATTTTTTTTATTATGTATTAACTATAAAAGACAAGATTTAAAAAACATATAGGATAACTCTATTTTATAAAATAATTCACACTATTAATATTAGTCAAGTCTAAGAGAACGAGTTAAATTTTTACAACATGGCAAACCAATTTTTTCAGTTTTGTCTATATCAAATAGAATTACCTAAAGATAAAAGATCTTATGAGCAAAAAATTACATCCGCTGAATATGAATCAGTCTGTCTATCCACTTAAGCACCCTATACCAAAAAATGGATTCTACATCACAAATAACAAACAAATGATCTTCTGATTCTTCCTAACACAAGAAAACAACACACCGTGCCTCACTATCCCCCAAAAATACTCCATCGTTTCCTTAGATTAAACCTAGTCGTTGATTGTACCCAATGTAATACCCCGTAAATTATTCCACTCGGGATAATATTACTATGATCAACTGGGTTCCGGTTTACTCTGAGAAATTATTAGATAAAAAATAATTAGAGTAAACTGATGAGCAGCAGATCAAATGTAATATTATCTGACTCTGAGGTTTTAATTTTTGGCGTTATAGAGATTTTTTTTTTGGATATTTAGTAGTGTTACTAACTAATGACATTTCTCTATATCAACTCATTTTCCCTTTTTCTCTTCATTTGGAACAAAAGCTAGAAAATAGCAAGAAAGAGAAAGCAGAGAGAAGGAAGAGGAAAGGAAAGAAAAAGAGGAAAAGTTCAAGAGCTCAAGATCATCTCTTCATCATTTCATCTCAGCTTCTTCATCATCAACTTCTAATCCAGGTGGGTCCTAGATAGAAACTTTAGAGTATAATTTCTTGAGGTTCTAGAGTTAGGTTGGGTTTTGGGGGAAAATGGGGTTTTGTGTAAAATCAAAGAATCTAGCGGTTAAAGTGTGTTATGAATTGCGTAGTATGATCAATATATGTATAGAATCATCCATTGATAGTTGTTATGATGTTTGTTATTGAATTGAAATGTTAGGGTTTTGTGTGGAAATTATGTAATGTTGTTGCAAATTATGTTTGTGAAGTTTGTGGAATAATCCATGAAAGAACCATGATCACACACCCCTATTGGTTGATTGGGTATGGTTTTAGGGGTGAAAGTGTGGTTGGAAGGCTGTTGTGAAAAGGAATTTTTTCTGCATAACGCAAAGCGCGCTTAGCGCGGTCTGGAGAATTTTCGCCTTCATCAGGCCGAGAGTAGCGCGCTTAGCGCGGGTGGGGCCCGCTTAGCACGACCTGGAACAAAAGAAAAACTATTTTTTTCTTCTAAAATTCATAACTTTTGACTCGTTCACCCGATTTAAATGTTCTTGGTACCGATAGAGAGCTATCAACATACTCTGTCTAATGGAAGTGAAAAATACTAGTTTTGATGCCCGATTAAATAAGTCGGAGGGAACCGGATTTGGTGTAACTTGTGGATTTGTTGAATTGTGTGATTCTATTATATGATTGACTTGTGTTTACCTATTTTTCTTGTTGTTATGCATGTTTGAGAGTATATGCATGTTAAAATACGAAATAGGTAGAGTGAGGAATATACTATAACTATATCGGAACCTAATAACGGCTAGGAAATTATGGAATAACGGAATGGCGACGCTTGTGCGTGAGGGGTCGAGGCGTGCGTCTATTACCGAATGGTATGGGAATAATTACACTAGTATGGATCATGTTTTATTGTGTTTATTTGAGAAAGACAAAAGAGGTCTTAAGGCGAAGGTGGCCTTGTGATTGTTGAATACAATCACGTTTGTGTGTGTGATCACGAAATCGTAACTGGTTATCTTGAGTTGCAGTTTCATGAGTCTCGAGCTCCTCTGAAACGTATGCATGACTACTTGGCAGGTTTGATTCCTGTGTGCAGTACGAATGACGCTCAGGGAGCGTATGCTTGTGACAGTTAATGGCCCGTAGAACCCGAATCCATTCGTATGTCAAGTAGGTTACCAGGATCCATGACTCGGGTCGACTTCTAGATGTAGAAGCGTACGGGAAAAGGGGATGCCTTGGTGAGGTTATCGATGTGTGATAGTGTGAGTTAACATGACTCATGAGCATGGATCCATATAGTGTGTGCAAGTACTCAAAGTCACTTCCCTTCCCCTTTTGACTTGAGTTAGGTGTGATAGAACCTTGTGAAGCCGAGAGGACCTATAAGATAGGGAACTCACTGAGATTTAATGTATCTCACCCCACGTTGTTGATTATTTTATAGGTACTACAGGTTCGGCGAAAGGTAAGGATAAAGTTGTGTGACTTTCCTTACTACCTTAGCTTTTTGGGATGGTAAGACTTCTGTTGTGAAGATTATTTTGAGATCATTAATTGATCTAGTTCTTAGTGTTGGAACATCTTGTATATATAATGCCATAGTTTTTGTATTAGGTATTTTTGGGCATGTATATGTATAATGTGTTAACTAGGGACTTATTGTATTTCAGTACCAAAACGTGAATTCATGTATGATATGGATGCTTTGATGTATTATATTATATTTGGGTGTTACAGTTGGTATCAGAGCAGGTCGTATCCTCGACCTAGCCATGAAATAGGATAAGCATTTCTTTCCGTTTCATATGTGTGGTGTCACCATTGGTCTTGCGTGTTATATTTATGGTATTGAGCCTGATCAACTTAACCCTATCTGTATGATATCCAGGAACATGGCAGACGGACGCAGAAACAATCGTGGTAGACCCAGAACCACTCCAGCTGGAACAAATCCACCAGGCAACGACGGGAATGCTCCTTTGTATCAATTCATGCAACAGATGCAGCAACAACAGAATCAGTTTATGCAACAAATGGTACAGCAAATGGCTGGAGGTCTGCATCCTCCAGTGGTTGTTCCAGAAGTTACAGGTGGAAGCTTTAGGGATTTCATCTGTATGAATCCTCTGGAATTTCAGGGAGGGTTAGATCCGGTAAAGGCTCACGAGTGGATAGCCAGCATGGAGAGGATTTTCTTAATAGTCTAGTGTAGTGAGGAAAATAAGGTGGTTTATGCTTCTCACTTGTTGAAGGGTCCTGCCATGAGGTGGTGGGAGAGTGCCTCCGCCTTGATGACCATTCAAGAGGTACCCAAGGTCTGGGAGCAGTTTAAGGTAAATTTTATGGAGAAGTATTTCCCAAGTTCCTTAAGGACTCAGAAGGAATTCGAGTTTCAACAGTTGAGACAGGGTAACTTGACTGTGGCCGTTTATGCGGAGAGGTTTGAGGTGATGGATGCTTATTATAGGCAGGCTATGTATGCTCCGGACGAAAGGTGGAAGACTGATCAGTTTATTTTTGGTTTGAGAGCTGAAATTTCACATAGCGTGTCTCAGAGGGAGTTCACTAGCTATGTCAAATTATTAAGGCAGTACTACGTGGTAGAACATAGTTTGAAGAAGGTGCAAGCGGAAGGAGAATTGAGTAAGTCGAATCAAGGTGATCGAGGAAGATTAAATCAACAATTTAGACCAAGACAACAAGCTTTCAAAGGGAAGCAAGTTCAAAGTTCTAGGACCAGTGCACCTCCAGTATGTCGTGCTTGTGGTAGGAATCATTATGGGAGGTGTGGTATCGAAGGTGTAAACTGTTACCAGTGTCAGAAAGTGGGCCATTTGGCGAGGGATTGTCCTCAGAGTAGGAATCAGACACAAGGGAGGAATATCGGCCGAGTGTATACCTTGGATGCAAGGAAAGCAAAGGGTGACAACTCTTTGATTACTGGTACGTGTTTCGTTAATGGAAAACCTTGCTTTGTATTAGTTGATTGTGGAGCCACACACTCTTTTGTATCGATGCAATGTGTGAAGCGACTTGGGTTGCAAGTTGTTCCATTGTCTCCACCCATGGTGGTTATTACTGCCATGGATGAGATAATGGAAACACCTCTAATGTGTGAGCATTGTGTTTTGTCCATGAATGATAGAGTTTTTCAGATTGACCTTATCTGTTTACCGCTTAAGAAAGTTGATGTCGTTTTGGGGATGGATTGGCTTTCTGCTAATTCGGTGTTTATTGGGTGTGAGGAAAAGCTAATCATCATTCCATCTGTCAAGGCTACCCCGAAGGATTTGCTAACAACTATTTTAGAAGGTACGGTGGGAATGATAAATTTTTTGTTTGAGAAGGAGAAATTTGTTTTGCTGGTTTTTACTAAGGAGGGGAGTAGTGAGTAGCAAGTGCTGAGTATTCCAATAGTTTGTGAGTTTCCCGAAGTTTTTCCTGAGGACGTTACTTCTCTTCCTCCAGAAAGAGAAGTTGAGTTCTCTATTGACCTGGTACCGGGAACGGCTCCTATATCTGTTTCTTCGGATGACACCACTTGAATTAAGGGAATTAAAGGACCAATTGGAGGACTTAATGGCTAAGCATTTTGTTAGACCTAGCGTTTCACCGTGGGGAGCTCCAGTGTTGTTGGTAAAGAAGAAAGATGGTGGAATGCGTTTGTGCATTGATTATCGTAAGTTGAATAAAGTCACCATTAAGAACAAGTACCCCTTACCAAGGATAGACGACCTGTTGGATCAATTGAAAGGAGCCTGTGTGTTCTCGAAGATTGATTTACGGTCGGGTTATCATCAGATTTGTGTGAAGAGTTTCGATGTGCCTAAGACTGCATTTAGAATCCGTTACGGCCTTTACGAATTCTTGGTGATGCCTTTCGGTGTGACTAATGCTCCAGCTATTTTTATGGATTATATGAACCGTATATTTCAAGTTTACTTGGACCAATTCGTCGTGATCTTTATTGACGACATTCTTATTTATTCTCGTACTCCACAAGAGCACGGAGAACATCTGAGAATTGTCCTATCGGTGTTGCAAGAGAAGCAACTTTTTGCGAAGTTAAGCAAGTGTGAATTTTGGATGTCGGAAGTTAATTTTCTTGGACATGTTATCTCTCAAGGTGGTGTGGCGGTGGATCCGTCGAAGGTAGAAGCAGTGATTAATTGGGAGAGACCAAAGAATGCTTATGAAGTTAGAAGTTTCTTGGGATTGGCAGGTTACTATAGAAGGTTCATCAAAGGTTTTTCTCAATTGGCCTTACCAATGACAAAGCTTACTCGGAAGGATTGTGCTTATGAGTGGGATTCGGGTTGTGAGCAAAGATTTATGAAATTAAAGGAAAGTTTGACGACGGCTCCTGTGTTAATCATTCCTGATCCTAACAACTCTTACGAAGTATTTTGCGATGCTTCTAAGATGGGATTAGGAGGTGTTCTGATGCAAGGCGGTCAAGTTGTAGCTTATGCTTCTCGACAATTAAAAGTTCATGAGAAGAATTATCCAAATCATGATTTAGAACTAGCAGCGGTTGTATTTACGCCGAAGGTGTGGCGTCATTATTTATATGGTGTACGTTTTGAAATGTTCAGTGACCATAAGAGTTTGAAGTATTTATTTGACCAAAACGAGTTGAATATGCGACAAAGAAGGTGGATGGAGTACTTAAAGGATTATGATTTAGAATTAAAGTATCATCCAGGAAAAGCAAATAAAGTGGCAGATGCATTAAGTCGGAAAATGGTTCATAGTGCCGAATTGATGATATTAGAATATGCATTGTTGGAAAAGTTTAGAGATCTTAACCTTCAGTTTGTGTGGACGTCGAATGGTGTAAGTATGGGAAACGTGAATGTCCATTCTACTCTAAGAGTTGAGATTCAACAAGGACAAAATTTAGAAGAGAAGTTTTAAGAGATGTTATTTCAACCGGGTTTTACACGAGCAGCGAATGGGATTGTTCTGTTTAACCAAAGGATTTATATTCCGAATGATGAGGTATTAAAAAGAAAGATTTTAGATGAAGTTTATAAAGGTACTTTTACGATACATCCTGGTTCTTCGAAGATGTATTAGGAATTAAAAAAGGATTATTGGTGGCCAGGAATGAAAAAGGATATCACGGTGTATGTCTCAGAATATGCAGTGTGCCAACAGGTGAAGATTGAACACCAAAGACCGGGCGGTCTGTTACAACCTTTAGAGTTTCCAGTTTGGAAGTGGGATAGTATTTCTATGGATTTTGCAGTAGGCTTACCCCGTACACAAGGTGGTTATGATTCTATTTGGGTGATTGTGGATCGACTAACGAAATCTGCACATTTCTTAGCCGTGAAGAGTACTTACAAGGCAAGTCACCTTGCAAGGTTGTTTATTTCTGAAATTGTGACATTGCATGGTGTTCCCTCTAGCATTGTGTCCGATAAAGATCCAAAGTTTACTTCAAGGTTTTGGAAGGTTTTCCAACAAGCTATGGGAACAAAGTTGTGTTTGAGCACGTCGAATCATCCGCAAACGGATGGTCAGACTGAGCGAACAATACAAACGATGGAGGATATGTTAAGAGCTTGTGTGCTAGAAAGTAAACGAAATTGGAAGGAACTTCTGCTGTTGATCGAGTTTTCTTATAACATCAGTTATCATGCGAGCATCGGTATGGCTCCTTACGAAGCATTGTATGGAAGAAAACGTAGAACACCTTTGTGTTGGGCGGAAGTTGGTGAATATAGAATTTTGGGACCCGAGATTATTCAAGAAACTACGAAAAAGATTTGAATGATCCGTGAGAAGGCTAAACAAGCACAAGATCGTCAGAAAAGTTATGCGGATAACCGTAGGAGACCTTTAGAATTTGAGGAAGGTAACCATATATTTTTGAAAGTTACTCCGAGATTGAGATTGGAAGGACCTTTTAAGTCACGCAAGTTAAGTCCGAGATACGTGGGACCGTATCAGATCTTAGAAAGGATTGGCGAAGTAGCTTACAGATTGGCCTTACCACCCTCTCTGTCAGAAATGCATGACGTTTTTCATGTATCTCAGCTCCGAAAGTTTATTCCTAACCCTCTTCAGCCAGTCTTATCGAAATCAGTGGAAATAGAAACAAACTTGACTTTTGAACCTCAACCGAGTCGTATCGCAAGAAGAGAAACAAAGGTATTATGGAACAAAGGCATTCCTCTTGTGAAGGTGCAATGGGATGTGACGCATTCGGGTGATGCTACTTGGAAACTAGAATCAGAGATGCGAGAAGTTTATCCTCATCTTTTCAGGTAATTGTTTTAAATTCGAGGGCGAATTTCTATTTAAGGGGGGGAGGATGTAATACCCCGTAAATTATTCCACTCGGGATAATATTACTATGATCAACTGGGTTCCGGTTTACTCTGAGAAATTATTGGATAAAATATAATTAGAGTAAACTGATGAGCTCAGAGCTGATCAAATGTAATATTATCTGACTCTGAGGTTTTAACTTTTGGCGTTATAGAGATTTTTTTTGGACATTTAGTAGTGTTACTAATTAATGACATTTCTCTATATCATCTCATTTTCCCTTTTTCTCTTCATTTGGAACAAAAGCTAGAAAATAGCAAGAAAGAGAAAGTAGAGAGAAGGAAGAGGAAAGGAAAGAAAAAGAAGAAAAGTTCAAGAGCTCAAGATCATCAACTCTTCATCATTTCATCTCAGCTTCTTCATCATCAACTTCTAATCCAAGTCGGTTCTAGATAGAAACTTTAGAGTATAATTTCTTGAGGTTTTAGAGTTAGGTTGGGTTTTGGGGAAAAATGGGGTTTTGTGTAAAATCAAAGAATCTAGCGGTTAAAGTGTGTTATGAATTGCGTAGTATGATCAATATATGTATAGAATCATCCATTGATAGTTGTTATGATGTTTGTTATTGAATTGAAATGTTAGGGTTTTGTGTGGAAATTATGTAATGTTGTTGGAAATTATGTTTGTGAAGTTTGTGGAGTAATCCATGAAAGAACCGTGATCACACACCCCTATTGGTTGATTGGGTATGGTTTTAGGGGTGAAAGTGTGGTTGGAAGGCTGCTGTGAAAAGGTATTTTTTCAGCATAACGCAGAGCGCGCTTAGCGCGGTCTGGAGAATTTTCGCCTCCATCAGGCAGAGAGTAGCGCGCTTAGCGCGGGTGGGGCCCACTTAGCGCGACCTGGAACAAAAGAAAAACTATTTTTTTCTTCTAAAATTCATAACTTTTGACTCGTTCACCCGATTTAAATGTTCTTGGTATTGATAGAGAGCTATCAATATACTCTGTCTAATGGAAATGAAAAATACTAGTTTTGATGCCCGATTAAATAAGTCGGAGGAAACCGGATTTGGTGTAACTTGTGGATTTGTTGAATTGTGTGATTCTATTATATGATTGACTTGTGTTTACCTATTTTTCTTGTTGTTATGCATGTTTGAGAGTATATGCATGTTAAAATACGAAATAGATAGAGTGAGGAATATACTATAACTATATCGGAACCTAGTAACGGCTAGGAAATTGTGGAATAACGGAATGGCGACGCTCGTGCGTGAGGGGCCGAGGCGTGCGTCTATTACCGAATGGTATGGGAATAATTACACTAGTATGGATAATTTTTTATTGTGTTTATTTGAGAAAGACAAAAGAGGTCTTAAGGTGAAGGTGGTCTTGTGATTGTCGAATACAATCACGTTTGTGTGTGTGTGATCACGAAATCGTAACCGGTTATCTTGAGTTGCAGTTTCATGAGTCTCGAGCTCCTCTGAAACGTATGCATGACTACTTGGCAGGTTTGATTCCCGCGAGCAGTACGAATGGCGCTCAGGGAGCGTATGCTTGTGACGGTTAATAGCCCGTGTGAAGTGACGGTTCATAACGGTTAATGGCCCGTAGAACCCGAATCCATTCGTATGTCAAGTAGGTTACCAGTATCCATGACTCGGGTCGACTTCTAGACGTAGAAGCGGACAGGAAAAGGGGATGCCTTGGTGAGGTTATCGATGTGTGATAGTGTGAGTTAACATGACTCATGAGCATGAATCCATATAGTGTGTCTGAGTACTCAAAGTCACTTTTCTTCCCCTTTTGACTTGAGTTAGGTGTGATAGAACCTTGTGAAGCCGAGAGGACCTATAAGATAGGGAACTCACTGAGATTTGATGTAACTCACCCCACGTTTTTTATTATTGTACAGGTACTACATGTTCGGCGAAGGGTAAGGATAAAGTTGTGTGACTTTCCTTACTACCTTAGCTTTTTGGGATGGCAAGACTTCCGTTGTGAAGATTATTTTGAGATCATTAATTGACCTAGTTCTTAGTGTTGGAACATCTTGTATATATAATGCCATAGTTTTTGTATTAGGTATTTTTGGGCATGTATATGTATAATGTGTTAACTAGGGACTTATTGTATTTCAGTACCAAAACGTGAATTCATGTATGATATGGATGCTTTGATGTATTATGTTATATTTGGGTGTTACACCCAACGACCCTTATTTTTATATATTCAATTTAAATATATATTTTCTACTAAGGAATGAATTGCATTACCAAATTAGTTCACTTTTTATTTAGTAATTTCACGTTCGTTTCCATTTGGTTATTTTGTTTTAGTAATTACTGTTGTTATGGGCCGACCAACCAGCATGAAGGGACCTCAAATTTTCCAAAGTCTTCTCAGTACTTGAAGATTATAATCCCAACGATCAAAATAATATCTCAACTCCAAGTGCATCCAACGATTTGTCGAATTTCTCGACTAGTAAATAGCAAATTCATTATTTTTCTCTTTCTCAATATATAGAAAAGGCGCCAAATTTAGGTAACAAGTTACAATTTCAATTTTATTTTACTTTTTTAACTCATATTCTGACTTGAGTGTTGTAGTGCTAACCTTACAGCGCCTCTTATTCCACCACATCAGAAGTTGCGATCCGCCATCACCACCGTTACTTCTCTCAATTCTGGTTCTAGAACTGAACTATTATTTTAATTGAATTAAATTACCTTATTTTATTTATAATTTTTCTTTTGATTTTAATAAATATAGTCTATATTATTTTTACTTTTTTAAGAAAAATTAACAAAAATGAAAGAAAAACAATTATCTATAGATATTATCTGCAGATTTATTCCATTTAGATTTTATAACAATTGTCTTTTTAACTATATATATAAAGGAGAAATACCATTTTGGTGTAGCTTATTTTTGTTCCAAAATTATCCTTTTTAGTTTAGGTTTTAAAATTAACTTTTTCCATTCCATTATCTTCTACTATTTATTTGTTTTATTATATAATTTAAATTAAAAAAATTAAGTAAAAAAAGTATTTTTATTTTCACGGGAGTGCACACCAAAAAACCAGTCAAACACGAAAGTGTCCGTGTGAACGCTAGTATATATTAATTTAATATATTTATTACTAAAAATATATTTTTCCACGTTGAGATGAGATGGTTGATGTTTTAACAACTCACATATTTGTTGACCTATTGTTAAATAAGTTTATATTGCTTTATTAAATAAATTCTAAATTTTACATCAATTTAGTTTTTAAAGTATGCTTACAATTATTTATAAATTAAACGACGTTTGTATAGCAATAAATATTGATAAAATCACGAGAACGGTTGTTGTATATTTTAAATGATTTTTTTTTATATTTTCAATATATGACAATCATCTATAAATATTATTTTACATATCTTTAGAAGAAAAATAAAATACCATTTAATATTTAATAATTACAATTAATTGATAATGTAAAATATATTTATACTTTCACCAATCATGCCCAAAATAAATAAATTATTAAATATAGAAGAGATAAAAACTAAGAAGATGACTACACAAAGAAGTTGAGTGAGGGGAAGGTAAAAAAATCACCAAAAAGACCGAAGAGGAAGCTATAACATCCACATCTAATAAATCTAGAATAACTAAAAATGGACATTAAATTCAGTACTGAATACATTTAATACTACGGTAATTGGTCTCAAGGTACAACAATGTACTTGAAATACATTAATAGTACATAATGTAGTTTTTCACCTGATACAACGAAATTAATAAGTTGTCATATAAATACAACAAAATAAACTTAAACATGAATAAATAGCTACTCCCTCCGGTCACAATTATAAGCCAAAATAACTACTTTCACATGTATTAAGAAAGTTAGTTAAGTGCTATTAATTTTCTTGATTTCATGTACAATTAAAGTAAAATTTACAATAATATTCTTAGTTTATTTGATGAATCAACTTTCAACATTAAATGTTTTTGAATTAAATTAAGGATATAATAGTAATACAAGTATTAATTAATCTAAAATTTAATGACTTATGTTTATAATAGTGACCAAGATTTAAGATATTTTTTTTGTTTATAATAGTGACCGGAGGGAGTAAGATCTTAAAACTCCTATAGTCTTTAGACACTTTCTTACCCAAAGCTTTATTCATCCGCTTATCTAAAAAAAATAAAGAGTCGTGGGATGAGACATAATGTTTCAGCGAGTTCCACCTATCATAGGCTATTAGACATTTAGGATACTAGTTACTATCACAATCGTAGTTACCAGGTACTAATACTAATATTAGAATTTATCCTATCTAGGATTTATCCGCCGTATTTCTAAGATTTATATGTATATAAATTCATTACTTTAAATTAAAGAAAAGTAGTGTGTAACAAATAATTATTACTGATTGATTTTATGGAATGACTCGAGTTGAACAGTCCCGACACATTCCCGTATAACCAAGTCTCACTATCAATCAGTGTTAGACATGGTGCTCATCTTATCGCCAAATAGGCCTCTAATCTAGGAAACCTCATCCATCAACTCTGGAGCCTCGTAGGACATGGCTTAACATTTCTTTATAAATTTTAACATGATCCAAAGCCTATTATTAGTTTACAATATCACATATTAATAGTATGACACAAGTCCCTCATTATCCTTTATCATTCTTAACACATAACTTTATCTACCATTTTCCATAAGTTTTTCCTAACTTAGAATCATGTTTACTTTTAATGTTGCAAGTATGATACCTTCAGCTTAATTATGAAAATATGTTTGTTATATATACTGGAACAAGTACAAGTTAGAAGGTATTTAATGAAATTTTTGTAAAACGTGTTCCACAAAAATTTAAAGCCAAAGTTCAGTTTTCTATACCAGAATTTAATATGTTTTGATCATTAGAATTACTTTAGGGGAATTAAAGCCACATATGATTCTAGAATTCACATGCATGCTAAATTAATGCTAAATTAATTAAGTCTAAACCATTATAAATTCATTAAGTCTAAATTAAAGCTAAACTAATTTCTAAGTTCTTAATCTAAAAAGTCAGAATCTCGATGCATGTTAAATTAATGCTATGATAATTTCTAAAATCATTATAGTTTCTAGCTACCCTATGGTGGGAACTAAACTAAGGAACTCACCTCTTTTGAATTTCTTCACAAAACTTCAAATTCCCACTTCAAGTTTTAGATTCCATTGTTCCTTTTGATATCAGATCCTAAACACCATCCAAAATTTAATGATCATTCAAAACCGTACATGTGTTGAAAAGTATTTTGGGGGGTGTTTTATCGTCTCCACAGGGATTGTATGTGTATTGCCGCCATTCTATAGTCGAAAACGTTTTAAATTTTTAAAATAACAAAGAGTTGGGTTGTTTCGTATTGGATCATTTGCATAAGAATTTAGTAATCAATGGTTAAGAAATCGGTTTTAAAGGTTTGGTAAAAACATGCCAAGATTAGGGTCCGATAATCCGATTCGTACATATTTACTCGATAAAGGATGTGAACTTATTAACGATGAATATAACCACATATCCTCGCAACAAGTTTATCTCTAACCTTGTTGTAGGATTTATCATATTGATCCTTTGATGATCTCTCACTCAAACTACCAATATGATAACATTCAAGATCAATATTTACGAACATCAACTTTCAAAACTATCTCTAGCCTCATGATTATTGATGGATTGAAACTTAGGTCAAGTTTTAGAACATATTTCTCAATTATGAACTAAAATAAAATATAAACCATACAAACAAAGTTTTTCTTCTATATTTATCATCAACAAAGTTCACACACTACAATCAAGATCAATACATACAAAATGATGGATTACCTACCACTAATCTTGACACAAGATGTGTTTAGCTACACATATTCATGGTAGCTTGTTTCACAAGTTTCGTGAGGAGATGAAAAAGTATCCGCGTCGAAGAATCGAGATCGGATGCAAATCCAGCTTCTCTATGTGAAGAATCCCTCTTAGATGAAGAAATATCATAAAAATAGGTTTTGGTGTGATAAAGTGAAGTTATGATCCCAAGAAAATACATAAAGTACTTAAATAGTCCACTTGAAATCAACATAGTTTGCACTGCAAACTTTTTGTTCGCCTAGCGAACCACAAATTTGGCACCTGAGGTGCCTCTGATAAGCTAAACCGCCTCAGAAGTTCTGCATAAGTTCGTAATGCAAACTTTTGTTCGAAAGCAAACTATTCGCCTACAAGTTCGCAAAGTGAACTTAGGCCCCTTTTGCTACTGCCATATCCAAGGTGTCCTTCGCCATGTCTTCGCAAAACGATGAAACAGTGAACGTTCGCTGGGAAGTTCGCAAAGCAAACTTTAGTCCCTTTTCTTACTATCCAAATCCCGGGACCAGTCGCTGGAGCTTTGCCAGTTGTTCGCAAAGCGAACATTCGCTGGCAAGTTCGTAAAGCGAACTTGCTGATGTTTTCTTCCTTTCTTTGGTAACTTGTATCACTTCTTGTGTCTTACATCTTTGATCATTTAGTGCCTTTTCCTGCACAATAACATACATATTACAAGCACCAAAGGTATATTCTAAATGTTTGAAGAATAACAATAATTCATGAGTAAAATCCACAATTTGACATAAAAGAGTTGAAAAATATCAAGTATCAAATAGAAATATTAGTCATGTTTGACATCTAACAAACTCTCCCCAACTAACTCTTTGTTTTTCCTCAAGCAAAGTATGTCTCTCATTGAAAATAAGAGGATTTACTCAACCATTTGAATCAACCAAGAAAAGATAAATCATGGCAGCAAAAAGATCACTAAGGGCTTTTAAGGTTGTAGCATGGTCGGGTTAACAATAAAGGGACATTTCTTAAGGTCATTTAATCAAAATTGCCGATGCAAAAGAACATTCACTATACAAGGTATTCACACACATCTCAACTTCATTTACCAATTTCATTCCTTTATCAAAAACCTTCTCAAACTTCCTTATGCACAAGCAATTCTTTTTCTCTTTTTTTTTTTTTTATATTCATATTCACATTTCTTTTTCTTTTCATGCTTGCTTGAAATTTTTCAAAAGTTTGAGCAATTTACCAATCTTCTTTTTCATTCTCCCCAACTTAATTTCAACTAAACCTTAAGTGAATGTTCCTTGCTTTTTAAGGCAAGGAAATCAATAAAAACAAAGCTCCAAGGTTCAAGGAGAATTTTTTTTAAGAAACTCTAAAAAATTCAACGATGAACTTGATTTTCAAATTATGTAAAACACAAAATTCACCACTAAACGAGATCTAAACTGCTTAGGCTCAAAGGGCTAACGAATACTCACTACTCACGGGTAAATCACTGTTTAGAAATGGTTGTGCTCAATATCAACAAATGCCTTGACCATTTCTAATGCTTCCACAAAATCACACAAATCACAAGATAAAGCATGAATTAAAAGTATAAAACAAGATTCATCATCAATCCTATGTGTAGCGAGCGATTTTTGTCGGTGACACGACCGCCTTATCGCGGAATGGTTTCCTTCTCAAAGAGGAGGAGTTGGGTGCTACTTTCTGATTTCTTATTTATCCCATGAAGCTGGAAGGGAAATGGAAGATATCTAAAACTAACCTTGCACGCGGATGTTTAACTGAACAAACGCTTAAAAAGAGATTCGGGGAGTTCGGGGTCAGGTTATACAATGGGGAGTTGTCAATTACTCATCCTATATGTGGTTATCCATAGGTTGTTAGCATTAGGTTACGCTTTGTACTTAATGGTGTTTATATGTTGATGGGTTGGGAAAAGTTTGAGATAGAGAGTGAGTTTTTTTATGATTTTGGTGAGGTACTGGACCTCAGTTTGATTGATGTGAAGGTACTTGACCAAAAGTTTTTTTTTGGTATGCTCGCTAAGATTTCACAATCTTATGCCTACATATTCCCATTTAAAGAAACAGAGAAATCAGAGCAATCGTAGTTCCTCCTATTCTATGGGAGGAAAAAATGATGTTTTGGTGTCTTGTTCAAAGCCCAAGATTGAAGCTAAAAGGTTTATTTGTGTCTTGTTCAAAGCCCAAGATTGAAGCTAAAGGATTGATTGAATCCACTTGGGAAGTCCTTATACAAAGCCTAAGAGGAGGCTAGAAAGACTGACTCAACAAGAGAGTGTTTATATATGTCTTGTACAAAGCCCAAGATTGAGGCTAAAAAGAGACTGACTCTTTTGGGGATATCATTATACAAAGCCTAAGAGGAGGCTAAAATTTTAACTTTTCTAGGGAAATGTTTTGTCTGTCTTGTACAAAGCCCAAGATTGAGGCTAAAAGATATTTTGACTCCGCCGGGGAGGGTTTGTATGTGTTTTATACAAAGCCCAAGATTGCGGCTGAAAAGAAGACTGACTCTGTGGGAAAGAAATCTTTATCTGTCATATACAAAGCCCAAGGTTGAGGCTGAAAAGAAAACTGTACTGACTCGGCTAAGGATATTTTAGGTGTCTTGTACAAAGCCCAAGATTGAGGCTGAAAGGAGTTTGACTCTGCTGGAGAGTATTATCTTCCTTGTACAAAGCCCAAGATTGAGGCTGAAGAGAGGATTGACTCTACTTAGGGAAATTTATATGGTTTCTTATACAAAGCCCAAGATTGAGGCTGGCCAAGCTAGAGAATTCATTATACATAGCCTAAGAGGAGGATAACTTCTGCTAGGGGAAATCATTATACAAGGCCTAAGAGGAGGCTAAAAAAGACCGACTCAACAAGAGAGTGTTTTTATTTATCTTGTACAATCCCCAAGATTGAGGCTGAAAGGGTTGACTCAACAAGAGAGTATTGAAAGGGGATTGACTCAACAAGAAAGTCTAAAAAATGTGATTGACTCAATAAGAGAGTCTGAAAAGGTGATTGACTCAACAAGAGAGTCTGAAAAGGTGATTGACTCAATAAGAGAGTCTGAAAAGGTGATTGACTCAACAAGAGAGTCTGAAAAGGTGATTGACTCAACAAGAGAGTCTGAAAAGGTGATTGACTCAACAAGAGAGTCTGAAAAGGTGATTGACTCAACAAGAGAGTCTGAAAAGGTTAGCTCAGCTGGGGAAAATCATTGTACAAAGCCCAAGAGGAGGCTGGCTATGCTGAGGAAATGAGGGATTATTATACAAAGCCTAAGAGAAGACTATCTTTGCTGGGGAAGAACAAAGAAAGAAATCTTTATACAAAGCCTAAGAGGAGGCTATCTTCTGCTAAGGATTATTGAAATCCAGAGGCAGGTCCAAAATGGGGAATCAACTCTTGCTGAGGGTTACAGAAGTGTTGAGGTATCAGATGCCTTGAGGTTCTGATTTGGGATAGTGTTATACTGATGATAAGCTGACCCTGGCTGGGGAAACTTAAGGGGAGACTTCAAAGATTGAGTTTTGAAAACCTATAGAGGTTTCAACTCTACTGGAGATTGGTTGAATAACCAGGGTTTTTCCTGTGTTTGTAGGGAACTTGAGAATGTCTTTGAGATTTAAGAGGGGATTAGGCTGTCCAAGTCTACTGGTATGGAAGAGTTTATCTGTGTATGATGCCCAAAAGGAGGCAGAAAGACTTAAGGGATGAGTATCAACCCTAAATTGTCCAAGGTTTTGACTCTTTTAGAAAGACAGCTCTAACAAAGGATAACTAAGTTCTATCCTATACCTTTAAGAGGTCTTCAGGGTCCTTGTATTAAGCTCAAGAGAAGGCGTGAGAACTTCTAAGAAGCCGGAGAGTCCTTGTACAAAGCCCAAGAGGAGGCGAGGATGCTTTTAGGAAGCCCGTGGGTCCAAACTTAAGAAGAGTTCAAGAAAAGTTTCACCGGGAATAATCTTTTCTTTAGTTAACAGTTCTAGGGTTTGAAGAAATTCAAGAGAGGTTTCACCGGGAATTAATCCTCTCTGGGGAAATGAACTTCTTTGACAATTTTCTAATAGTGACAGTCTGAGAAAAGTTTCACCGGGAATAATGCCTTTCTCTTTGTTCCATATTGTTTAAGCCCAAGAGAAGGCAAGACTGTATCTGGAAATCCTATGGGGATCTAATTTTGACTGTATTTAAGAGTGACCAACTGGCTTTACCTATTTCTAGACCTAGTTGCCAGGGAAAACTCTAAGCAGATATACTAGTATATATACATTTGATATATGACAAGTATTTAAAAGGATATGAAAGAAAGACTTACAGGTGAGCAAGCTTCCAGCAATACAGTTATATATATGAAAGCAAGTAAATGAAAGCTGATAAAACTTACAGGCGAGCAAGCTTCCATTGTAACAGCTGTATGGTTAGTTATTCAAGAAATTAAAGAAAGTTTTGATAACAACTATGAATTTGAACCTAAATCAAAAAGGAAGGTTGTTTTGAAAAGGTTGTTGGGGCTTATACTCAAGGAGAGACCCAGATAAAAAACAGTAATCGTACCGTTGTTTTGTAAATGGTACTGGGGCTTATACAATGACTGAGGCCCAAAAAGGTTTTCTATACAGAGGGATGGGTCTTACAACTCAAGGTGAGGCCCAAAGTTTATTTTATATACAAGTGATGGGGCTTACAACTCAAGGAGAGGCCCAAAGATTTTTGTTTAAAAAGGCGACGACCGCGCCGAGATTTTAAAATCGTATCGGGACTTATACAATGACTGAGGCCCAAAAAGGTTTCCTACACAAAGGGGTTTGGGTCTTACACTCTATTAGAGGCCCAAGTGTTTGAAAAGATTTGTTTAGGGTGATAGTGATCAAAACCCTAGTTTTTGGTTTTTTAATGTATTTTAATTGAATAAAAATTCCATTAAAATAATCAAACATGTGAAAAAAGGTTGTGATCTTGGATTTATATTTGGAAAATCATATTTCATTCATGGGATGATTTAAAAATCATTTGAATTTTGCAAAACCAAGAGAAAGAAATATTTTTAATGTTAAAAACAAATAAAAATATCATTCTTTACAAAAATATCAAATATATGAAATAAATAATATTTTTGTAAAATTTTCATGGAATAAAATATTTTAATATTTTTGGGAATTTTCAAAAAAAGAACCAATAGAAATAATTAAAATTGAGAGAAAAATTAATTTTTGAATTAATTAATAAAAACATGAAAATATTGAAAATATAGCAAAAATATGGCAAAGTAGCAAAAAAGTCTGGGTGGGGTTTGAACCCACGACCTTGGCAACAAACACACATGCACGCTACAACTGGGGTGGTGATACATCCGTGTATCAAAACCACCCCATTAATTCATAAGGCATTCCTTGTTTCTAGGCGTATGCACGGCAAGGCAAGGCAAGCTTTTGGGCAGTTTACGTGAAGCCTCAAACTTTCTCATTTTTCCATGGATTGGGACAAAATTTAGGTGCATCTGACCCAGAATTTCACAAGGAATCCAATGGTGCCCTTGTTTTTTTCAGATGAGGTCTGTAATACCCCATAAATTATTTCACTCTCAAGAATATTATTATGATCAACTGGGTTCTAATTTACTCTGAGAAGTTATTGGATAAAATAACTAGAGTAAACTGATGAGCTCAGAGCAGATCAAATTAATATTTTCTGACTCTGAGGTTTTAACTTTTGTCGTTATAGAGACTTTTTGGACATTTAGTAGTATTACTAATTAATGGGTATTCTTACTATATCTTTTCTTTTCCTTCATGTTACTAATGATAGTAACATAACTTGGTTTTGGAGAGGGAAAGAAGAGAGAAGTTATAGAAGAAGAAGAAGAAACTCTTGAAGCTCATCACCAAGGATCATCATCATCAATTCATCCAATCTTTACCCAATCTCATATTCATCTTCATCTTGCTAAGAGGTGGGTTCTAGTTAGAACTTTAGTTTTAGAGTTTTGGGAAAATGTTTGATTTAGGTTAAAAATGTGGAATCAATGGATTTAACGGTTAAAAATTGATATAAACTGTGTTGAATGATCACATTATGCTTATGAACAATTGTGATGCTTGTTTGTGCTATTTGATAATGTTTTGAGTTGATAAAGATGGGTTTTTAACCCTTGGAACAAGAGGAAAACGCAGCTGAGCATGGCTGTTCTGATGCAAAGCGTCGGGCGGTGCTCAGAGCGCCGGGCGGTTCGAGGCAAGTGCCTCTGCTATGTCGGGCGATGCCCAAGAGGCGCAGCATGTAACGCCCCTGTAACTTTCAGGTTTTTGGAAGAGTGTTTACGCCCCTGCTTCGCCGGGCAAAGCAGAGGCGAAGGGGGACGCCGCCGGGCGATGGTTGGAGCACCGGGCGCTCCAGGGACTTTTGCAAAGGCTCCCCTTTTCTTGTAAATTCTATAACTTTTGATCCGCTTATCCGATTTAAGTGTTCTTGATACCGATAGAAAGCGGTGGAAATAATCTATATGATGAAAGTGAAAATTGTCAATTTTAGTAGCCCGATTAAATAATCGGAGGGAACCCAAGAGTGGTATAACTTATGTTTGAATTATTACATGTATTTCTAATGTGAAATTATGATATGCTTTGCCTAATATTGATGTTGAACATGATTGAGAGTAATGCATATTAAAATATGAAATAGGTAGAGTGAGGAATATTACCCTTGAATTATATTGGAACCAAGTAACGGCTAGGATAGTATTGAATAACATAACGACGATGCTCGTGCAAGAGAGGCTGAGGCATGCGTCTATTACCGAATGGTATAGAAAGAGTTACACTAGTATGGATCATGTTATATTGTGTTAAGTGTAGAAAGACAAAGAGGTCTTAAGGCTAATATGGTCGGGTGATTGTTGAATACAATCTCATTGGTGTATATGATCACGTAATTGTAACCATCGCCCTTGAGAGGCATTCATGAGTCTCGAGCTCCTCTGAAGTGCAGGCATTACTACTTGGCAGGTTTGATTCCCAATGTTATAGTACGATGGAACCTACGGGTAGAGACTTGTGATGGCATGAGAGGCCATGAGAAGTGACGAATTAAGGTGATAATGTGTCCCTTAATTCCGAATCCATTCGTATGCCAAGTAACTACAAGGATCCATGACTCGGGTCGTCTTCTAGACATTGAAGCGGACGGGAAGAAGGGATGCCTTGGTAAGGTTATCGATTAGTGATAGATTGTGAGTTGACAAGACTAAAGAACATGGATCCATATAGTGTGTGTGAGTACTCAAAGCCATCCCCCTTCCCTTTTGACTTGAGTTAGGTGTGATAGAACCTTGTAAAGCCGAGAGAACCTATAAGATAGAAAACTCACTGAGATTGATGTATCTCACCCCACGTTGTTGATTATTTTACAGGTACTACAGGTTCGACGAAGGGTAATGATAAAGTTTTTTGATTTTCCTTACTACCTTAGCTTTTCGGGATGGCAAAACTTCCATTGTGAAGATTATTTTTTGAGATCAATATTTGATCTAGTTCTTAGTGTTGGAACATCTTGTATATATAATACCATAGTTTTTTTATTAGGTTTTTTGGGCATGTATATGTATAATGTGTTAACTAGGGACTTATTGTATTTCAGTACCAAACGTGTTATTCATGTATAATATATGCTTTGATGTATGTATTTATATACGGGCATTACAAGGTCCCTATTTTAAAACCCGATAGTGATTTTGAAATAGGCCAAATTTTGCATTTTCTATGCTAACACATGGTACAGGTAAGAATTACATGGCAAATTGGTTCAAACACAACATATACAACATGTATGAGATGTTTATGATCAGTGGACATCAAAGGAATGCATAATTCAAAGAGTTCAAGTTGTCATGCACTTACCTCTTGGAGCTTTTTGTGCTATATGCCAAGTTCCTTGTGCCAAAAGTAATTTGACGCTTTGGACACTCTCAATTGATCCCTTAGAAGCTTTTAGAATGATTGGAACCAGCTGGAATCCTCAAGAACAAGTTTTGGCACTTTCTTGCAAAAGGGGCAAAAGTGACCAATATTGCAACTCTCTCAAATGGTGTTCCAGATGAGGGGAACCATTTGAGACAGTTTGAGGATGATATTTGGAGTGTGTTTGAGGCTTGGTTTGGTTTTGGAAGTGACTGAATCAAGAAATGGCTTGGAAAATGCAGAAAAGTCAAATTTTGAGGTTTTGGAGGCTGACTTTGTGATTTTGGTGTTTCAGGTCACAAGTGAGTGTTTGAACAGCTTAGATACAACGTATTAGAGGTGTTTGGATCATGAGCTATGGTGGAATTGCTCTCTAACTCAAAAACTCAAAGATAACTTGCAGAAGAAGGCATTTTGGCCTAGAGAAAGAGATTTTGAGGAAAGCAAGTGTTGT
Organism: Lathyrus tuberosus; assembly: GCA_022829125.1. Lineage (NCBI taxonomy): Eukaryota > Viridiplantae > Streptophyta > Magnoliopsida > Fabales > Fabaceae > Lathyrus > Lathyrus tuberosus. The sequence goes on from JALAZF010000446.1 coordinate 3,484,942, forward strand.
AGTGCTTTGGTGTACTCAAATTGAGCGTAAATGAGCTCTATTTATAGTAGAACAAGTTTGTTTTGCAAGCAATAGTGAATGGCTGCTGGTACTGGCCTTTGGCCAATGCTGAGCAAAAGGAATCTCAAGTCTCCTCTAGCCATTGACTTGAGGTTAGGGGACAGGCCTATGGTCCTTTGATTCAGAGCTTATCCTTGACTCATTTAGTTAGGAATGTGTCAGTCCATGCCACCTTGGTGTATCCATTAAATGCATTGCAACAAAATTGGAGTCTTGGCACCTTTTTAGCCTTTTTAGGTTTGTTATGGCTAATGTAGATTCTTGGACTTTTGAGGCTTGGGGATCAGATCATTCCCTTCATGTTTTATCCTCAAATGTGTCCAAATTGATGACAAGGCTTGGATTTATCAGATTTGGACAAATCGAGCAAAATGTACAAATTCTGCCTTGTAAAAGCCAGTTCATGATGCCATGTTCCAAGGGTTGTATCTCCCTGCTCAAATGGAATTTGGAGATGATCTGGTACTTGTTGGAAAGCCCTCATGGCATACTTCAACTTTGATGTTCACCCCTAGATCTAGTTTAACTTGGATCAAGGTGAAAAAGTCCCTAAATTTTGGAAAAAGTAAGGCAGATTCTGACTTTTTGTTGAAAATTTCACTAAGTGTTGGAAAACGTGGCATTTTCATGTTTTTGCCATTTTGATCATTCCATAACTTAAAATCCATGAAGAATTAGAGTTGGAGGTAGTTGAAGCTTTTGTAGAGTGTAGCAAGACCTACAAATCCAGCTTTGGATCACCCAAAATGGTTGCTTGGATCTCAAGTTATGGTCCTTGGAAGTTGGTACCAAAATCACTTTTATTCCATAACTTAGAAAAAATTTGGTCTCTCAAGGTTGCCCCTTTTGCAAGAAACCTCGCTTTTCTTGATTTTTCTTAATGAATTATGATCAATACCACACATTAACATTATTTTTGACTTAGGGGAACCATATTTGTGAAAAATTCCAAAAAGTCAAACTTGATTTTGTGCACAATTGACTTTTTATCAGATGAAATCCAAACTGAGCGATCCTTTGTGAAATCAAGTCCTTGACCTAAATCAAACCTAATGGATGGACTCCATAGGTGATATAGGGTGTATTGAATCATGTCCCAAGGTTTGGGAGCATATCTTGGTCAAAAGTCAAAGGTACAGTTGACTTTTTCCTCAAAACCCTAATTATGGTCCAGATGAAATTGAAACTTGTGAACCAAGCTTCTTGGATCAATCCATTCTTATAAATGGATCAATGTAGTGTACTTGAGTCCCTCAAATCATGTATTGAGGTCTTGGCTCATATTTTGCTCCAAAAGTCAACTTAGGGGTGAATTAGGTCAAGAAACCCTAATTCCTGATTTTTATAAATGCATCCCCTGAGGCTAAATTGACTTGATGATTGGGTCCATGAGGTCCCTTGGAGTATCTTGGGTTATGTTTTGAAGCATTGGCTCATGCCCAGAGGAAAAATTCCATCTGGCGGCCCTGATCGACCAAAACCCTAATTTGGTGACACTGACGATCTTGAGGCTTAATCCACTTGGAATGTTGCAATCTTGTGCTTGATTCTTGATGTGGGAGTCCTCTTGATCCTTTATAGGTGTTTGAGATGTTAGAAAAGTTGAAGATCATGTCATTTCTTGATTGATCTTTTGTCTAAGTGCTATGAGAGAGCTTTAAAACCCTAATTCTTGTTTGTGGTTAATGCTCAATCATCTTTGAGGAGATTGATGAGGCATGAAAGTACATCCATATTGTGATGATGATTTTCACAATGATGAGAAATATTGGTGGTCAAAATTTGGGGTATGACACTATGCATTTAGTAAAACATAGAGGTTTCTTACCATTATGGTTTTTGGACCTAAGTGACATAAGCAATCAATAAAGTTGTAACAAGAAACAAAATTTCATTTGTACAAAGACAAAAGGTTCTAACACATTCTAAATTCTAGAAATAGGTAACTATGTACCTTGCCAATAATAACATGCTTAAATTCTATCATTGCCATGCAAACTTGGAAGAATCTTCTTTGATGAACAACGACACCAACCTAGAAGTCTCTTTCAAAACCACATCCAAAAGTTGGAAACATTAAATCCCACAAGCATACCAACATAACACAACACAATAAAAGAAAACTAAACTAAAAATGAAATGAAAACTGAACAATTTTAATTGAAAAACAAAATACTCATAATAATAGCATAATAGTGTTATGGTGTGAAAACACCAACAAAAGTCATTAGTACCTCATAAGGGTACAAAGTACATCGAATATCAAAATAATCCACCTAGTGGATAAAGTACAACAATAATAACTGATACATAAAGCATAATAAAAGAAAACTTCACTTTGAAGAATCAAAGGAAGTACAAAATAACAACATCAAAATCAGTCCTCTTCGGACTCGGAGCCGGAAACCTCAATCTCCTCCTCCTCAGAACCAAACTTCAATCCAGATACCTCCACATTCTCATCATCACCATCATCCTCCGCATCAACATCTTCAGGCTCACCAGCTGCCTCTGCTCCCCCTCCAAAAATTGGCATGGCCTCAGGCCAACCAGCATGAGCTAGGAGTTGCTCCATAGTCATCATAGAGTGATCCACAGAGGGCTCACGGATTTGCAGTTGTAATACACGCATCGAATCATGTAAATCCATCATAGCGCGCTGAGAAGACTCCATCCAGTCCCAATTATACTGGCATATCTCCTGCTGATACGGGTAATAACCATGAGAAGCAGAACCACTCGAACCATCACCAGCACCTATGCCGACATCAGCACCAGCACCTAAAGACTCACCCCGCAACCCCTTTGGTTTACAAAATTTGTCCACATACCGGTCATCAATGGCAGCCGGGATGGTAATCTGATGACGTGCGGGGACATTCACCCCCACATAATCAGACAAGGAAAGGCAAGGGGACAGTTTTTCCGAGCAACCTAACCAATGCCACTTTCCATAATATCCTTCATCTCATTAGCAATAATCCTAGCTACATCAATCTGGACATTCATCATGATACTGTGGACCAAATGGGCAAGGGGTATGGGAATGGTCGAGGAATGCAACTTTGGCTTAATGTTTGTAAGAACCAAAAGTAAGATCAACTGGGCCAAAGGACACATGTCCTTACGTTGGTATCTACGTGCAACCCTAGATGGGTTCAACTCCACAGTTTTTCCTTCACGCAAAAAGTCTGCAGTCATTTTTTCTATGTCTCTATGGAGTCTCAAGGTTCTGTGATAGGTATCTATCTCATTTTCTCTCAACTGCAGCGGGTTCCCAAGAACCTCATTAATAGTATTCCGATCAAAAAGCACCTTTGTTCCACATACCAAGGTCTTTCACCCAAATTCTGCCCAATCATCTGGGAGGGCATTTGCATAAAATTCCCGTATCATCTCCACGTTATAGCTATCCACAGGTGTAATCAACCTTCCCCATTTTTTTCGTTCAAGGAGCCCAGCTACCGCCCGATAGCTGTCATGTGGATTCAGATTAAATCTTTTCTCAGACAATATAGTTCTCCTCTCTAAAGTCAGGTACCTTGCAGCCTGTTTTGCCCATAGGAAATGTGTATTGTCGAACTGAATTGGAGCCGATCGTGTAGAACTACCGGTCTTCCTCTTTTTTAATGGAATGATTTTTGGAGCGATCTGCAAAACAGTCCATTTGATGAGGAGCAAAACAATATTCAAAAATCCCAAACAGAAACAGTAAAAAAAATTCAGAAATCTGGTCTGTTCGCCCAAATTTCGCAAAGCGAAGTCCTGGCGAACATTCGCCCCAGACTCGCTAAGCAAAGTTCTGGCGAATGTTCGCCCCAGGTTCGCAAAGCGAACTAGTCAGCGAACCTGCGAAAATTTTCAAAAATAACAGCTTCCAGTCAGTTCCAACATCAGACTTCCTTTCACAATACAACCTCTATTCTAAAGTTTGCATAAAATTCAACATGCAACAACAAACAAACCTTAAAACAAAGGTGAATTGTACACACTTTTCAAACCTAGAATCAAATTGTCTCTAATGTTCAACCTAACTAACCTAACCACATTGTCTAACACAAATTAACAGAGAGAAGTAGCATCAAACCTGGACTTGTTAGGACTTGGAAAAACTTGAGAGAGAGAGAGAGAGAGATAGGAACAGAGAGCAAACGTGAGAGATTTTTGTGTTAGTGTTTGTGAGAGTTTGTGAGAGAGGCAAAGTGAGAGTCACCAAGTTAGTGTAGGGTTACCCACAAAATCAGAAAGTGATGGGTCGTGGGCCCAAGTCTCTGGCCCACACACTAAAAAAAACCTTTTTAATGAGGTGGCAGCAGAAAAACATTTGGCTGTCTCGCTAAGTTTGCAATGCGAAATGGTCAGCGAATGCTCGCCCCAGGCTCGCAAAGCGAACTAGCCAGCGAACCTGAAAGAATTTTGAATTTTTTTTAGCAGCTGCTACCACATTACACCAATTCTAAACAACTTAACACTAAAAAACAGTAGAAAAACAAAAATACTTACAATGTTGGGGTGCCTCCCAACTAGCGCTTTGTTTAACGTCGTTTGAGCTCGACGGTCCAGAGGCTTGACACCTCAAAACCAAAAGCTCAAGACTTGGCTTCCAAGAAAACAACACTCCACGAACAAAGACTTCAACCATTATCGTGTCCGGTCTTTGGTCCCCTCTTCTTTAAAAAGGAAAAATCCCAACATGATCGCATCACAGCCGCTTTTGCATCTTCATTCTTCTTTTTTCTCAGAACCTCTCTTGCACGTTCTTTTTCTTTATAAGCGTCATCTTCCTTCTTTTTCCTCAGAACCTCTTTTGCACATTCTTTTTCTCTAAAGGCATCTTCTTCCCTTATGGCTTCTTCCGTTGTATCAATATAGAAACTATCATGGTGATCTTTGGAATGCTTCATTGCTTCAAAAAGTTTAAAGCACACCTCTTCATTTTGAACTCTTACTTTCATAAGGCTATCGTCAACATCAATCATCATTCGAGCGGTCTTCATAAAAGGGCATCCAAGAATCAATGGAGCATCTTCGTCTTCCTCCATATCAATCACAACAAAGTTAACCAGAAAGGAAAATTTATCAACCTTAACCAATACATCTTGAACCAATCCATGAGGATGAGTTGTGGATTTGTCAGCCAATTGTAATGTCATCTGAATTGCTTTCATTTCAATGTTCCCAAGCCTTTTCACAATAGACAATGGAATTAAGTTAATGCTTGAGCCTAAATCAATTAAGTCTTTGCCAACATAGACATCACCAATGGTTACCGGTAAAGTAACATGCCTCGAATCGACTTCTTTCTTTGGTAGAGTTCTTTGGATTATAGCACTACAACTTGCATCAAGGATAATTGTTTCCGGCTCTGAATATCTTCGCTTCTTTGTAAGAATATCTTTCATGAACTTAGCATATTCCGGCATTTGTTCAAGCGCTTCGAAAAACGGAATGTTGATTTGTAGTTGTTTGAATATGTCCATGAAATGAGTGTAATGCCTTTCATTATCCTTCTTGGTGGGCACATGAGGGTAAGGTAGATTTTTTATAGGACTTGAATTCACTATCTCCTTCCCCTTTTTGACTCTTCTCTTTTTTTCTTCTATCTTATCCTTCTCAAGGTTATCTTTTTCAACTAACTTCTCATCTTTATTTTCAACTTCTTCCTTATCATTCTTTTTAACTACAACATCATCAACTTTTTCTTTCTCCACAACCTCCTAAATTCTTACATCAACATTTTTCTCATTTTTTTCTCCTTCTCCCAACTCTCTCCCACTTCTAGTAACAATAGCTTTACAATGCTCCTTTGGGTTGTTTTGAGTATTGGCGGAAAAAGGTGGTCCCGATTGTTGCTCGGCCATTTGTTTTGCAAGTTGCCCGACTTGATTCTCGAGATTTTTTATCGATGCTTTATTTGTCTTTTGATTTTCCATGGACATTTGAATAAATTAGTTAAGAGTTTCTTCAAGCTTGGAACTCCCACCTTGTGGTTGTGCGGGTTGATATGGATTTTGTCGGTATCCTTGTTGATTTTGATAATTTCCTCTTGGTTGTTGATTTTGATACCCTTGTTGATTTTGATAAGGTTGTTGTTGCCTTTGATAACCTTGTTGTTGATTTTGATTATTCATGTAATTTGCTTCTTCATCAATCGGAGGACAAAGAGGACAATAGTCGGTTGGGTGATCACCTTTACATAGCTCACAAACTGCTATTTGCACATTTTTGTTCGGTAAATCTTGCATCTCTTTAATCTGTTGAGGTAGCTTTGACATTTTTTGCGTTAGCAACTCAACCTGTTGAGATAGCAATTTGTTCTAAGCAAGAATTGCATCATTTGTCCCCAACTCTAGCACTCCCGGTTTCTTTTGAGATTGGCCACGGTTATGATACCCTTGATGGTCGTTTAGTGCCATCTTGTCAATGATAGAAATGGCTTCGTCAGCGCTTTTAGTCATTAAAGATCCGCCCGCGGTAGCATCCAACAATGTTTTGTGAACCATTTTAAGACCATTTCTAAAAATATGAACTTGCGTAAGCTTATCAAAACCGTGCCCTTTGCATTTTCTAAGCATGGACTTGAATCTCTCCCAAGCTTCGTTGAGAGACTCATTCCCACCCTGTGAGAAAACTGCAATCGCCGTTTTCGCTTCCATGAAACGATTGTGAGGAAAAAGTCATTCCAAGAACTTCTCTTCTAACATGTTCCAGTCCGTCATAATAGCAGTTGATTGGTCAAGGTACCATTCCGTTGCCTTCCCAATTAGGGAATGCGGGAATAGTCTCTTAAACAAAGACTCTTCTTCAGCTTCTGGGGCTCTAGTCACACACGCAATTTCATAGAATTTGGTCAAGTGAGTAAAGGGATCCTTGTGATCCATACCGGTGAATGGATTTTGGTATAGAAGAGCAAGGATACCCGTTTTCATTTCAGAGTGCCGACCATTATGAGCATTACGTGCGAACTGAGCAGTATGCCTCAGACTATTAACACAAGGTGTTGAAGCAGGTGGTGGTGGTGGTGGAGCAGTCATGGTTGGTGGTAACTGTGGTATTGGTGTCGAAGATGAACTTTCTCCTCGTTCTCGTCTTTCCTTAGCAAGTTGCCTCCTCCGCCTTGTTTTGCTATTTAACTTACGTGCAGTTCTTTAAATCTCAGGATCGAAAAGAAGTTGATCTGCGGGTAACTTCCCTCGCATAAACAGAGTCTGTACACTTAGCCAAACAAATTAACAAGCACAAGAAAAAGTTAAACAAGCTTGAAACTTAACAACTATTGCGATGCTTGAACAAACAACAATCCCCGGCAACGGCGCCATTTTGTTGAAAAGTATTTTGGGGGGTGTTTTATCGTCTCCATAGGGATTGTATGTGTATTGTCGCCGTTCTATAGTCGAAAACGTTTTAAACTTTTAAAATAACAAAGACTTTGGTCGTTTTGTATCGGATCGTTTGCATAAGAATTTAGTAATCAATGGTAAAGAAATCGTTTTTAAAGGTTTGGTAAAAACATGCCAAGATTAGGGTCCGATAATCCGATTCGTACGTATTTACTCGATAAAGGATGTGAACTTGTTAACGATGAATATAACCACATATCCTCTCAACAAGTTTATCTCTAACACTTGTTGTGGGATTTATCATATTGATTCTTTGATGATCTCTCACTCAAACTACCAATATGATAACATTCAAGATCAATATTTATGAACATCAACTTTCAAAACTATCTCTAGCCTCATGATTATTGATGGGTTGAAACTTAGGTCAAGTTTTAGAACATATTTCTCAATCATGAACTAAAACAAAATATAAACCATACAAACAAAGTTTTTCTTCTATATTTATCATCAACAAAGTTCACACACTACAATCAAGATCAATACATACAAAATGATGGATTACCTACGACTAATCTTGACACAAGATGTGTTTAGCTACACATATTCATGGTAGCTTGTTTCACAAGTTTCGCGAGGAGATGAAAAAGCATCCGCGTCGAAGAATCGAGATCGGATGCAAATCCAGCTTCTCTATGTGAAGAATCTCTCTTAGATGAAGAAATATCAGAAAAATAGGTTTTGGTGTGATAAAGTGAAGTTATGATCCCAAGAAAATACATAAAGTACTTAAATAGTCCACTTGAAATCAACATAGTTCGCACTGCAAACTTTTTGTTCGCCTAGCGAACCACAAATTTGGCACCCGAGGTGCCTCTGATAAACTAAACCGCCTCAGAAATTGTGCATAAGTTCGCAAAGCGAACTATTTGCCTACAAGTTCGCAAAGCGAACTTAGGCCCTCTTTTGCTACTGCCATATCTAAGGTGTCCTTCGCCAGGTCTTCGCAAAGCGATGAAACAGCGAACGTTCGTTGGGAAGTTCGCAAAGCGAACTTGCTGTTGTTTTATTCCTTGCTTTGGTAACTTGTATCACTTCTTGTGTCTTACGTCTTTGATCATTTAGTGCCTTTTCCTGCACAATAACACACATATTAAAAGCACCAAAGGTATATTCTCAATGTTTGAAGAATAACAATAATTCATGAGTAAAATCCACAATTTGACATAAAAGAGTTGAAAAATATCAAGTATCAAATAGAAATATTAGTCATGTTTGACATCTAACAACATGCAAGCAGTGATTTGCTATTTTACAGAAAATACAAGAGAAAGGAAAATGATTATTTTTTGTTAGAGGAAGGAGATATGGAAGGTTTTGGATTCTTACCTTATCTTAGAATGGCTTTAACAGTTCCAAAATAGAGTTTCATGTGAGGTTTTGGTTGAAGAAGTGAAGTTTGAGAGAAGGGGAAATGAGGGAGTTAGGCGTGATAGAGAGGAAGAAGAGAGAAATATGGTTTGGTCTCTTTGGATAATGGTTAAGAAAGAAAAATTAGTTTTATGACTAATGGGTCATAAAAGATAACTCTCACTTTTACTAAAATGTCACTCCTTTCATTTATTCCATTAATTGAATTTAAATCCAAGTAACACATTTCTAATTTAATTTCATTTCCATGAACACTTATCTTAAATAAATTATTTTAAGCGGGATATTACAATCCACCCCCCTTAAAATAATTTCGTCCTCGAAATTATAGAAATTTACCTGAGAAAAGGTGAGGATAGTTCTTCTGCATCTCTGATTCTAATTCCCAAGTGGCCTCTCCATCAGGGGATCCACCCCATTCTACTTTCACAATCAGAATCTCTTTGTTCTGAAGGGACTTGACATCTCGGTCTACAATTCTAGTTGGCTCTGGTTGGAAAGTTAAATCAGATTTGAGCTCCACTTTGCTCAAATCAACTTTGGTAAAAGGATCAGGTACAAATTTCTTCAATTGCGATACATGGAATACATCATGTAGCCCTGACATGACTGGGGGTAAAGCTAACTGAGGCAACTTCACCAGCTCGCTGGATAATCTGGAACGGTTCTATATACCTTGGGCACAATTTCTTGGTTTTGAACACACCACGTAATCCTAACTTTGGGGTCACTTTCAGGAATACATGGTCACCTCCTTCGAATTCAAGGGGTCTTCGACGATTGTCGGCATAACTCTTTTGTCTACTCTGAGTTGTCTTCATCTTTTCCTGAATGGATTTAATTTTTAAAGTAGTCTCTTGAATCACATCAGGACCTAGGATTCCCTTATCTCCGACTTCAGCCTAACACAAAGGAGTCCTACACTTTCTTCCGTACAGGGCTTCATATGGTGTCATTCTGATGCCAGAATGATAGATATTATTGTAGGAAAACTTAATCAAATAAAGATGGTCACTCCAACTGTCCCCGTCTTCTAGAACGCAAGCGCAAAACATGTCTTCTAGAGTCTGAATTGCTCTTTCAGTGTGACCATCAGTCTGAGGATGATGAGAAGTACTCAGGCACAACTTGGTACCCAATGCTTTATGAAAAGCCTTCCAAAACTTGGAAGTAAAGGTAGGGTCTCTATCAGATACAATACTAACTGGTACTCTATGTAACTTTACAATTTCTAACAAAAAGATCTTAGTATATTGGGATACTTTATACGTTGTCTTCATAGGTATAAAGTGAGTAGACTTTGTCAAACAGTCTACTATCACCCAAATTGAATCATGTCCCTTTTGAGTGTGCGGTAATCCTACTACGAAGTTCATAGCAATCTGCTCCCACTTCCATTGTAGAATTTCCAAAGGTTGTAGTAGTCATGTCGGTCTTTGGTTTTCAATCTTCACTTGTTGACATACTATACATCTTGCCACGAATTCTGCTATATCAGTTTTCATTCCAGGTAGGGGTGGAAATAGGTCAGGCCGATAACAGGGGCCTACAGGCTAGCCTACACAGGCTCAGGCCAGGCCAATATTTTTTTAATAGAAATGGCCTATGTTTTTTTATAAGCCTATTTAGTTAAAAATGCTAGGCCCCGGGCCATAAAAGAGCCTTTTAAGCCTAACAGGCTAGCCAAATTAAATAAATATGAATAATTTTTTTATTATCATTATGTTATGCTTTGTACTTTGAGTTAAAATACATAAATAAAAATTAGTTATCTTAGAGAACTTATGAAAATAAGATGAAAAAACCTTATGAACAATGTTATAAGTTTGGCAAAATAACCTTTTTTGTCCCTTAACTTTGCCCTAGGGTCTAGTTTGGTCCCTTAACTTTAAAAAGTGGTCAGTTCGTCACTTAACTTTTAAAATTGTGCCACGTTTATCCTTCTGTTTGGTTCCGTTAGTCAAAGGTTGAAATCACATGCCAGGTGGACTTTGTAATACCCCGTATTATCTAAATGCTCAATTGGATATCAGATGAGATCCGATGAGTACCTTTGTGCTCCATCTTTGGTTAATTGGGTTAACGGAATCCTCTAAGTACTTTAAGTATTATCAATTAGGATCAATAGAGCAACTAATGAACTCTGAAGAGATCAATTATTTAATAAAGAGACAGATCAATATTTATTTTAATTCAAGAAAATATTTTAAGGTAACTTTAATAACTGATCAATTGGTGTAAGACGATAAAATATCAATTGGAGATATTTTACTTATTGGATTATATTATAGGCTTAATACCATTTTTGGTCCTCTAACTATAGGGGTGGGTCCAATTTGATCCTGTATCTTTTAAAAGTTTCAAATTGGTCTCATACGTTATTAAATAGGTTCACGTTTGTCCTCGCCGTTAGAAAAGTTAAATTTTCACTTAAAAATGTTGATGACGTGGATTGGATGTGCTTATGTGTATGTTAGTGAATGAGGATGTGGCACTGTTTATATATTTCAATGCTGAGGTGGTGTTAGTTATTTTTTATTAATTTTAATTAAGTTTTTTAGAAAATATATTTAAATTAATTTCACAAACTTTATTATAAAATATTTGGGCCTGAAACCCATTTTCTTCACAACAGCCCAATCATCAAGTTTTATTATAACAATGTGAACAAACTATATAAACACTTAAATTTGTTGTTGAATATTCAATGTGGGACTTCACAAACCTCATTGTTGTTGAACTCACTCCTTCCAAAAGGAGGCTGATAAGAGGGGGAGCTTCCACCATAAGTGCACGATCAACCAATATGGAGATTGCACTCTTTCCACGCTCATTTGCTTTCTCTACAAACTAAATCAATTTAACAGAAAAAATCCTAACAGGTTGGAGAAATGTTCTTCTATTTATGCATATTTAAAGCCAACCTTGTCAACATTTAACAGATAACCAAAAGAATCATGCATGCATGTGTCTCACCTAGAGTCTTACTACAACTGTTTCTATTATGAGTTTCCTCTACCAATAAAGAGTTAATTAAGTAAAGAGTTAACAGATAACCAAAAGATATCGTATCTCTCAAGGCGTGCTGAAATAGAATTTATGTCCATGTTACATATTTATTTTATTCGTCAAGGTTACTGCATAATGTTTGCCTTAGTTAATGTTGGTAGTGGATTTTATGTGACATTCTACGTTGCTCCTTTTTAAAATTTAGTTATAAATAATTTATCTAAATGTTACCATGTTTTTCCTTGTTTAGAATGATTAGAGGTGAATGATGGATAGTTAGATAAAAAGAAGAAAATGCTGGGATCTTACAAATAGATTATTGGAATGTTAAGAACTTGGGTTATTCCATGATTTTTTGTTTCGAATTTCTTTAAAGTATATAACAAAAGTGAATCCATGGTTGTAACCAGTCAGTATGATTCTAGAATTTGCTATGCTTTCATGGTAAATTTCTCAGTACCCAGTCTCACCATTCAATACTTGTAGATGAATTTCGAGGTCATAACTGGGACATAAAGCGTACCTATGTTTATGGATTCCATGTGAAACAATAGTATTCGACCCATCCATGCACCCTTTAGCAGATGAAAATTCAAAATGGATTGTTCCACGACTACTATTTCTTGATAGCTATTTCACTTGTGAAGATACATCCAACTGGACCTGGCAAAGTGAGCCAAAATGAATGTCACGGGGTCTCTGATTCTGCAGACAATATGTGACATCTCAAGCTGCATCTTAAATTCAACTTTGACGCTGGCTGTTTTTTTAATGATTATTAAAGATTGGATTTGGGTGCCATAGATCAAACCAACTCAGTTCTTGTTACATCTTGTTGAAAACATGGATTGGAGTTTTTTAGAGTGGATTGAGTTTTGTTGCAGAAGCTTTTCTTAAAGTCCCACATTGAATTTGCAATAACAATATTGTGTTTATAAAGCATTTATTCACACCTTATAATAAACCTTGATTAATGGGCTTTTAGTGTAAAGTGCATGGGCTTCAAGCCCAAATATTTTATCTCAAAGTTTGTGAAAATTAATTTAAAGAATAATTCTGCCACCTCAGCTAATTGCCACATCAGCTGCCACGTCCCTTAGTTCTAACACCGTTTATCAATATTTAACGGAAAGGACTTGTTTAATTCTGTTTGATAACGTAAGGGACCAAAATGAAACTTTTAAAAGATAGAGGACTAAAATGGACCCAGAGGTATAGGTAAGGGACTAAAAAGGGTATTAAGCCTATATTATATAATAAGTATATTTATATATATATTAGAAAGTGGAGGTAAGAAGAAGAAAAGGAAAAACAGAGAAAGAAGAGTAAGAGAAATAGAAAGAAGGGAAAGGAAGAGAAGAAGAGAGGAATAACTTAGATGAAGAAGAAAAGCTCATGGATCATCTTCACTATTCATCATCTTCTTCAAACTCCTCTTCAATGCTAAGGTGGGTTCTAGTTAGAAACTCTAAGTTCTAGAAATTTCATGTTTTGAACTTAGGTTAGAAATTGAGAGAAAATGATGAAATTGATAAAATCAATGTTTCTAACGGATAAAACGTGGAATAAACCGAGTAATATAGTCGGGTTATATGTGGAAATAGTTGGGTTATGATTGAGGTGGATTAGTTTGGTTGAAAAACCTAATTTTCATATTTGATAATATTAGTATTAATTTTGTAGTTATGATGGATGGCCTTTTAATTGGGAAAATATCATAGTGTGTTGAATTTTGAGACCGAGGCTTTTTACGGAATCGAAATCGGAGGTCCGGAAGGCATTTAACGGTTGAAAACTGAATTTTTAGCAAAATCTGCGCAATATGACTCGACCTCCAGGATTTTGAGTCGACCTAAAGTACCTTTGCGTCGACGCATGAGTCGACTCCCACTGACCCGAGTGTTACAGAATTTTTCCAACATGTCAGATTTTGTTTTCTTCATAACTTTTGAACCGTAAGTCCGTTTTGGTCCCCGTTCGAAGCGTTGGAAAGCTATTCCAATACCCTATGTGATGGTGAGGTAGAAAGATGGTTATATGCCATGGATTGATAGTATAAAGATGTAAAGTAATGTATGTGTGGATATTGTAGTTCTCGTTTCCACCTAAATTCATGAATCGGGAATCCGATTGATATGGGACTTGAAGCCTTGGAAAGAGAATCTAATGTGCTATTAAATGGTGTTGTGAGACCATGATTTAACCAAGGATGCTTGGTAGAGGATAGTAGTGGCTTGTATGCCTTAAAATGTGTGTAAACTACTATGTGGATTATGTTTGACATGTTATGTTATCATGTGTGTTTTATGGTTGATATTGTTATGCAAATTGTGGTATACCATGTCCATCTAACTGTTGTTAAGTATGAATGAGAGAACATGCATGCTTAAAATGAATTAGGAAGAGTGAGGAAACTTTACCCCAAAGCAAAATGGTATAATTCTAGGTTGTGACTAGGATTGTCATAAAAACTCTAGATGGCGATGCTCGTGCATTCGATGTAGAAAGGTGCATCCTTGACGAGTAATGGTCTAGAGTAGAGAACCTAGATGGAGATGCTCGTGCATTCGATGTAGAAAGGTACATCCTTGAGGAGTAATGGTCTAGGAGAGAGTGAACACTAGTATGGAACATGTGTGTAAACCTTTGTGTTTTATGAGAAAAGGCAAAAGAGGCCTTAAGGCGAATGTGGCCTTGTGATTGTCGAATACAATCACGTTGTGTATATGATCACGTAATCGTAACTGTTTCCCTTGAGATGCAGTTTCATGAGTCTCGAGCTCCTCTTAAACGTATGCATAATTACTTGACAGGTTTGATTCCCGCGTGTAGTACGAATGAAACCTATGGGTAGAGACTTGTGATGGTTAACAGGCCATGAGAAGTGACGGTTCACGGTTAACAGGCCGATGTTCCTAAATCCATTTCGTATGCCAAGTAACTACAAGGATCCATGACTCGGGTCGACTTCTAGACGTAGAAGCGGACGGGAAAAGGGAATGCCTTGGTAAGGTTATCGATTAGTGAGATTCTTGAGTTAACAGGCTCAGGACATATTCCATTTGTGAGAATTTTTGAGTTAACAGACTCATGACATGTTTCCATATAGTGTGAGATTGTGAACTCAAGGTCACTTCCCTTCCCTTTGACTTGAGTTAGGATTTGGCTAGAACCCTGTAAAGCTGAGAGAATCCATAAGATAGGTAACTCACTGAGATTTAATATCTCACCCCATTATTGTTGCTATTTTTCAGACATTGATTACAGGTTTGATTTACAAGTGGAGCTATGCTTGAATGTTTCAAGAGAAGCTTAGTTGAGCTTATTCCGCTGTGTATTATTTTCTTGTACAATGAGGAATATTGTACCTTATTCTTAGATTTTCTTGTTTTGGCTAATTTCCATGCCTTGTACCATAGGTTGTACTTATGTATTAGAAATGGTCAAGTATGTGAATTATGCCATTAGGTACTTATGATGGTGTCAGTACCAAATAAAATGCTTGTATAGTATTATTCTAGGTATATATTATACAGGGCATTACAGTTGGTATCAGAGCAGGTCGTGTCCTCGACCTAGCCTTGAAACATCATTAGTAAATCTATTTCTGCCTCTTAAGTGTGTCTTGCCAGCATGACTCTTAATATCATATTATGTAGTGTTGGGCCTGATCAACCTAATGTTATGTATGTGATAGGTAGAATCATGGTTGAGTGACCACGAGGACTCCGAAATGTTGTTGGAACTTGTGCTGTGAGGGTAGACTCAAGCCAAGAGTTAGTAGGGAGGAGTTTTGGTCAACTCAGTTGAGGTCTTAAGTAGAAGTTGTGATTGGGAAACATGGAATTGAAGAGGGGTGTGTTGTTCCACCAATCCTTTGGAAGGATGGAGTTTGAAAGTTAAGGATCTCTATCAGACGATTGGTCAAGGTATCAAGGAATATGTAAAATTGCTAGTGCAGCTGGATTGACCACTAGTATGGATAAGGATTTCAAGTAATCTCATTTTGTGAAAAAGAAAAGTTGTTTTGTGGAACTTGTGACGTAAGGTCCGGAAGTGAGATAATCATTGGTGTTTCAGTTTCTAAGGTCGTTATGGTATCTTGAATGGACGAGAGTACCTTAAGGAATGTGTTCGGAACAAAGTCTTCCAACTGGTTAAAAGTTGAGAGTTAAGGAAGTTAAGCTTTCATGGGAACCTAAAGTAGTAGAGAAGTGTGAGAAGGAAACACAAGGATGTGTTTACATGCTTCAAGTGAAACAAGTATGTGTCGAACGAAGGTTAGGAGATAAGTTGCGTGTATTCAGTTATGAAAAGAAATTACGTTCGGGATAATACATCAGGATTTCTGTATTCGGCGATGGACCAATTTAGAATTTGGAATTTGTTATATTACCCAAGGAACGGTATAAGGTATTGTGCTGGAGAAAGAATGAGCTTCATTTAGTAACAGAAAGTGTAGTGATACGGACCGGAAGAAGTTTGTATTACGAGACGGAGTAAGTAACTTGGATCTAAGGGAATCTTTGTAAGATGGTTTTATGTTTGGACCTAAGAGGATTACAACGGAGGGTGAAGTAAATGCAGTGTGGAAAACGGTATTAACGATATGTTATGAGGAAGTGACAACGGAATGTGTTTTGGACGAGTGTGCAATGGAGTTTTTAAGGTGTTGACGAACCTATAGTTAAGGAAGTGTAATCACGGATGGTTCACCCATGAGAACTCTAATAGTATGACGTGGAATGAGAAAAGTTACACTTTGGTATTAAGAACGAGCGTAGTAGTAGCACCGTGGTCACAAGTGTACGTGATGGATTCTCATTCTTGAGACAAATGTGAAGGGACATACTTTGTGTAACAGTGAATATTGTATTTTAAGAAGTAAGATTGTGGTAAAACAACGAGAAGCAAATCAAGACTTATTACAGACTAAGTGTAAATCATGATACATTTTGGTAGATCCAGGATGAATAGAGAAACTACTCTTGTGGGCTTCTTCTAAAATCAATCTCTTCAGCTCTTGATCATTAGGGACACAAATTCTCCCTTCAAACAACATTATGCCATCATCTGCTGTTGTATAATTAGGTTGATCAAACCTCCTCTGTAGGTCCATGTCAAATTTCTGAGCCTGGGCGATCTGAAACCTCAAGTCACAGGAAATCTCTATGTGGTTCATCATTAATCCATTTTCTACTTCAACTTCATTGAAGTTTAAGTCTCTGAAATCCTCAATGAGACTGCACTTGTGAATCAAAAGATTTGAATTGCCCAATGCTTTTCTGCTCAAAGTGTCTGCTACTACATTAGCCTTTCCAGGATGGTACTTCAAATCAAAGTCGAAATCCTTCATGTATTCCATCCATCTTCGCTGCCTCATGTTTAAATCTCTTTGGTCAAACAAATATTTTCAACTCTTGTGATCACTTAACAAATCAAACTGAGCTCCATATAAATGGTGTCTCCACACCTTCAATGCAAACACTATAGCTGATAATTCTAGGTCATGAGTGGGATAGTTCGCTTCGTGAGGTTTCAAATGTCTAGAGGCATAAGCCACCACTTGTCCATTTTGCATCAAAACACTTCCTAATCCCTTTGCGGATGCATCGCAATACACTGTGTATCTCTGATTTGGATCAAGAATTACTAACACTGGGGCTTTAGTTAGCTTTTTCTTCAAAGTCTTGAAACTTTTGTCACATTTTTCATTCCATTTGAAAGGTGTGTCTTTTCTGGTCAATTTAGTCAAGGGTAAGACGATTTGGGAGAATCTAAAAATGAATCTTCTGTAATAACCTGCTAATCCCAAAAAACTTTGAACTTCAGATACATTCCTGGGTCTTTCCCAATTAAGCACTGCCTCTACCTTAGACTAGTCGACGGCAACACCTCCTTGAGAAATCACATGTGCCAAGAATTTTACTTCTGAGAGCCAAAACTCACACTTACTAAATTTGGCATACAATTGCTTCTCTCTAAGGATGTTCAAAACAATCCTCAGATGTTCGGCATGTTCTTCCTGTGTCTTAGACTAAATCAGAATGTCATCTATAAAGATTATAACAAACTGATCTAAATATGGATGGAAAATTCGATTCATATAGTCCATGAATACAGTAGGAGCATTCCATACACCAAAAGGCATAACTAGGAATTAATAGTGCCCATATCTAGTTCTGAAAGCAGTTTTGGATACGTCGGAAGACTTAATACGAATCTGATGATAACCAGATCTCAAATCAATCTTAGAGAACATTGTAGCCCCCTTTAGTTGATCCAATAAATCATTAATCCGAAGAAGAGGATACTTATTCTTGATAGTGACCTTATTAAGATGAAGGTAATCGATACATAATCTCATACCACCATCCTTCTTCTTGACTAATACCACAGGTGCACCCCAAGGTGACACACTTGGTCGAATAAAATGCTTCAGGAGTAGTTCTTCTAATTGATTTTTCAATTCTCTAAGTTCAGTAGGTGACATCCTATAAGGAGCCACTGATACTGGCTCATCTCCTGGAACCAAATAAATTGAAAACTCGATTTCTCTTTCTGGAGGAAGATTAGTGATATCATCTGGGAAAATATCTAGGAATTCGTTCACTATAGGGATATCATGGGGACCAATATCTGACTCAGACGCCATAGTGATCATTAGATAGAAGTCTGTGTCTGATGCACAACAATAATGGATCATTTAATAGGCATTGTTGAGAAACTATGAAAGGGCTACTCCTTCATAGGTATTATCAATGGGCATATAAAGACTCTTCTCTGCACACCCAATGTACACATAATTGGCAGTGAGCCAATCCATACCCAAAATCAGACCGAACCCTCTGATTGGCACGCAAATGAGATCAATGTAGTAGGTCCTTGAAGTAATAGTGATTAGACAATTCTGACTTACAAGGTTGGCCACAATTCCACCATCTGTGGCAGTGGATACCGTCATGGGGGGATTAACGGCGACATTTCTAAGTTAAGTCTTTCAACACATTTGAATGAATTGGATGCGCCACAATCAAATAACACAATAACTTCATGTTGTTAAGGATGACACGTACCATCAATTAAGTCATTATTAGCTTTGGATTTCTTTCCATCCAGGGAGTATATTCGACCTTTGCTAGTAGTAACTCCAGCTCCACCTCTATCTTTTCTAGTTGGACATTCAGATGCAAACTGACCTAGTTGTTTGCATACAAAACATAGCCCTTTGCCTTTCATACATTCTCCCTTATGGGGATTCTCGCAATTTGAGCATAAAGGGGAGCCCTTCGGGGAGGAGACTTACTTCCCTTTACCTGGTGATCCTTTTGGCTTAAGCTGCTGGTGGTACTTCTCCTTCCTTTTATCATAAGCCAAGCTCTTTTCCTTGTTCATTTTTGCAACGCTTGACTCGGCAACCAAACTCTTATGCACCAAATCATCAAAGGAGGTGAAATTTTGTTGAGCCACCGAGTGTTCAATATCACCATGCAGGGCATACTTATACTGGTTTATCTTCCAGTCCTCGTCATCAGCATACCGGTTATGAGAGGAGTACAATGACAATTCTTCAAATTTTTTAAGTAAATTCAGTAACCGTCATACTCCCTTGTTTCAACTCCAAGAACTCTTGTTCCTTTCGAATCTTGTAAGTCCTTGGCAGATACTTGTCTAACAGAGCTTTCTTAAAGTTTGTCCAAGTTAAGGCGACTTCATTGGCTTCCATGTGTCTCTTAGCCCCGTCCCACCATTCTTCGGTTGGACCACTCATTTGGAACGTGGCATAAATAACGTTATCCTCTTTTGAACAATTTGCCATCTGGAAAATCTTCTCCATTTATTTTATCCATTGCTTAGCCTTTTTCGGGTCAGCCATTCCGTCAAAATTTGGAGGGTGATGTTGGTTGAATTCTCTAAAGGCTAGATTACCTACCACAGGCGGTGGCAGATGAGCTTGCTGGTGTTGTCCCATCATAGGTTGTCTGAATTGATTCATAAATGCTTGTATCATCTGCTGATGTTGTTGTGCTTGTTGAGCCTGGACTTGTTGTTGTTGGTATTGCATTTGTTGTTGTTGCTGCAAAATTTGAGTCCAGACATTGGCATTAAGGTCCACTTCAGGGATTTGATTATGATTCCTTCGTGGTGTTCCTCTTTGCTTTCCTGACATTGTGTTCTAAATGCCACAAGCAATATCAAGTTGATCAAACTCAATATGTCATAACATCAGAATTAATATTCGGAATCCGAATGGTTACCATTTCAGAGAGTTTTTTTTTATATTAACAACCCATGGCATGGTCCGAATTGAACCGACCAGCTCTGATACCAAATATAACATCCACATCTAATAAATCTAGAATAACTAGAAATGGACATTAAATTCAGTACTGGATACATTTAATACTACGGTAATTGGTCTCAAGGTACAAGAGAAAGGAAAAGGATGATTTTTGGTTAAAGGGAGAAGATATGGAAGGTTTTGAATTCTTACCTTATCTTAGAATGGATTTAACAGTTTCAAAACAGAGTTGCATGTGAGGTTTTGGTTGAAGAAGTCAAGTTTGAGAGAAGGGGAAATGAGGGAGTTAGGCATGATAGAGAGGAAGAAGAGAGAAATATGGTTCTGTCTCTTTGGCTAATGGTTAAGAAAGATAACTCTCACTTTTAATAAAATGACATTCCTTTCATTTATTCCATTAATTGAATTTAAATCCAAGTAACACATTTTTAATTTAATTTCATTTCCATGAACACTTATCTTAAATAAATTATTTTAAGCGGGATATTACAGAAGCCAACCTAACAGCAATTCACTATAAATTTAAGCATGAGAGCGGGTCATGCTCTTGGTCTAAAATTTAGAGTTCACAAATAGTGGCGGAGCCAGCATATTACCAGGGGTTCATATGCACTTCTTCAACTTTTACGATTTACACTAATTATTCGAAACTTTATCTATTTTGCACCTCTGAGAAAAATGTTTTGCACCAACTCTCCCTCATAGCATTGTAAGAGCTGCCACGTTTTAAATTGTAATTAGTATAGTATTCAATACATTGCAACTTTAACAAGACACATTTTTAATAGTAGCTATTTTATATTTAATTCATTACAAATAAAATTAAATATGCTATTTTATTAGCAATTAGTATAAAAAAATTAAAATATTGTCACATAAATTAGCTTAGAATGAATAGAAAAAAGTTGCATGTTGAAAGAAAAATAAAGAGGCATACGTGTAAGATAATACTTTGCTTAATAAATATAGATTTTACAAAATATTATATAATAATTAATTTATTAATGTATGCAACTTTTTATTATGTATTGTAATACCCCGTATTGCATAAACGCTCTGGATAATATTAGTCGAGACCAATTGAGATCCAGTGTGCTCTGAGTATTTATCTGTTAAGATAATTAGAGCAACTGATGAACTCAGAGCTGATCAGATTAATATTATCTAACTCTAAGGTTTTATTAATTGGTGCATTTGAGATAATTTGTACATTTAGTAGTGTTACTAACTAATGATTATTTTTCCTATATCATTTCATTTTTTCTCATTTTCCAAAGATAGAAACATTTGGAGAAAGAGAAGTTAGAGAGAAGGAAAAGGAAAGGAAAGAAGAGAAAATCCAAAGAGCTCAAGATCAAGAATCATCCTCTACTCTTCATCAATTAATCTCATCTTCCTCATCATCATCTTCTAATCTAGGTGGGTTCTAGATAGAAGCTTTAGTTGTAGAATTCTTGAGGTTCTAGAGTTAGGTTGGATTTTGAGAAAAATGAGTATTTTTGCTAAATCAAAGAATCCAACGGTTGAAATGCGATATAAATTGCATAGTGTGAGAGTTGGGTCGAACTCATGTTGTGTCGAAGGAGAGCTTTCATGTGTTTTTGACAGGAGGCAAGCATGCAGTCGAAGCTTGTTCACATGCTGGTGCCTGAGTGTTACATACTGTAGTCAAAGTTTTGTTCTAGTATGTACTGTCGAATTATTCTGTCGAATTGGGCCATGTATTAAGGATCCAATTGTTTAGGTTTCTTGGGCTGCAAGTTACCTAGTTAGTCTATAAATAGGCTAGTACACTCAGTTTGTTGAGTGTGGTAAATTGTGATATTCACTTGTAATCATTTGTGACTTTAATGAGAAAGTGAATAGTAAATAGAATTTATATTTGCCCAATCCTTGTTGTTCCTTATTCTTCTTCTTGTGTTTTCTTTCTTGATTTTCCGTTAACCCTTGTCGGGTTCTTGATCATCAAGAAACCGTTCTATACTTTGCTTAAAGATATCATTTTTCACAACAAATTGGTGCGGTGAGCGTGGAGAAGATGTCTTCAATAAAGTATGAAATTGAAAAGTTCACCGGAGTGAACGATTTTGGTCTGTGGCGCTTGAAGATGAAAGCCCTACTGGTGCAGCAGAGTTGTTTGGAAGCGTTGAAGGGACAAGCAGCCATGGATGCTGCGTTGACGGAAAGACAAAAAAGGCAATGATCGAGAAAGCACACAGAGCAATATTGTTGAGACTTGGTGATAAGGTTCTCCGGCAGGTATCAAAGGAGACTACGGCGTCAGGATTATGGGTGAAACTTGAAAGTTTGTATATGACCAAATCTCTGGTGAATCGTCTCTACCTGAAGCAAGCTTTGTATTCTTTCAAGATGAGTGGAGACAAAACTTTGGCTGAGCAGTTGGAAATGTTCAACAAGCTGATTCTTGATCTTGAAAATATTGATGTGAAGATCGACGACAAAGATCAAGCATTGTTGTTGTTGTGTGCTTTGCCAAGAACACATGCTCACTTCAAAGAAACCCTCTTGTATGGAAGAGAGTCCCTGATCTTTGAAGAAGTTCAAGCAGCCTTGTATTCGAAGGATTTGAACGAAAGAAAGGAGTAGAAACCATCATCAGTTGGCGAAGGGTTGTCCGTGAAAGGAATATCGTCAAAGAAAGATGGTAGGTTTGACAAGAAGAAAGGTAAGGTTCAGCAGAAGTCTTATGGTGGTGATATGTCTAGTATCAAATGTTATCATTGTAAGAAGGAGGGTCATACAAGAAAAGTGTGCCCTGAGCGCATGAATAATCATGGAGGTAAGGACAATGGGAATGCAGCTATAGTGCAAGATGGTTATGAATCATCTGATGTCCTTGTGGTGTCGATCAGCAACTCTTGCGAAGAGTGGATTATGGATTCTGGATGTACTTGGCATGTGACTCCAAACAAGAATGTGTTTGAATAATTATGTGATCAAGATGGTGGATCAATGCTACTGGGGAACAATAAAGCTTGCAAGATTGCAAGTATTGGATCTGTTAGGTTCAAGCTCCATGATGAGTCAATAAAGCTATTGACTGGGGTTAGGTATGTACATGATCTTAAGAGAAATTTAATTTCTCTTGGTGAATTCGAAAGAAAGGGATATGTTTTCAAAGGAGAGCAAGGTATCCTGAAAGTCATGAAAGGGTCGAAGGAAGTCTTGAGATGCGTAAAAAAACCAAGGCTTGTATACCCTTGAGGCTGAGGTTGTAAGTGGTTCGACAAATGTTGTATCCACGAAACCTGTGTCGAAGACAGAATTATGGCACATGAGATTGGGCCATGTCAGTGAAAGAGGCCTGGTCGAATTGGGGAAGCAGAACCTGCTAGGAGGTGACGAAGTCGAAAAGCTGGAGTTTTGTGAATTTTGTGTATTTGGTAAATCCTGTAGGGCGAAGTTTAACAAAGGCAAGCAAAGAACACATGGATCCCTTGATTACATTCATGCTGATCTTTGGGGGCCTGCAAGGAATCCTTCACACTCAGGTACAAGGTATTTTGTATCCATCGTTGATGACTATTCTAGAAAGCTATAGGTATTCATTCAGAAGACGAAGGATGAAACTTTTGAGAATTTCAAAAGTTGGAAGGTTCTGGTCGAAACTCAAACTGGAAGAAAGGTTAAGAGGTTGAGAATCGACAATGGCCTTGAATTCTGCAATGAAGCGTTCGACAGTTACTGTGTTGAGTCTGGGATTGCAAGGCATAAGACTATAGCAGGTACTCCTCAACAAAATGGCTTAGCTGAGAGATTCAATAGAACAATCCTTGAAAGGGTTAGATGCATGTTGGTTAGTGCTGGATTGAAGAAGGTGTTTTGGGCAGAGGCTGTTTCGACAGCAGCTTATCTGATAAATAGATATCCCTCGACTGCGCTGGGAATGAAGACACCTGAAGAAGTTTGGTCGGGTCATCCACCAGATCTCGACAAACTGAGAGTATTTGGCAGTTTAGCCTATGCTCACATTAGGCAAGACAAGGTCGAACCTAGAGCTCTGAGATGCATATTCCTTGGATATCCTGAGGGAGTCAAGGGTTATAGGCTGTGGTGCCTAGAACCAGGTCATAGAAGATGTATCACAAGTCGTGATGTAGTTTTCAATGAGGTCGAAATGGCTTTCAAGAAAACTGGTGATGTTGGTCGAAGTGCAGAAATCTCTGAAGAGGAGCTGGAACATGTAGAGATGCCTGTTGAGGTGGAGCATAGTGATGCTGAAGTGCATAGCCCTGATGAAGTCGAAGAGCAAGATGCTGAAGAGGCTGAGGAAACTGTCGATGACTACCTACTGGCAAGAGATAGGTCGAGAAGAGTCATCAAGCCACCTCAGAGACTTGGTTATGAAGATCTTATAGCTTTTGCCTTAATCTCTGTAAGTGAGGTACTTGATGAAGAACCTAGAGATTACAAGGAAGCTATAAGGAGTCGAAACAAGACTGAATGACGAAAAGCCATGGATAGCGAGATGAAATCTCTTCATGATAATAACACTTGGGAGCTGATTGAGAAACCTGTAGGAGCAAGGTTAGTCAGTTGTAAGTGGATTTTCAAGGTCAAGGAAGGAATCGAAGGAGTGATGTCGAAGCGCTTTAAGGCGAGGCTGGTTGCTAGGGGGTTCACTCAGAAAGAAGGAGTCGACTTCAATGATGTGTTCTCACTTGTTGTAAAGCATAGATCCATTTGAATGCTATTGGCCATGGTGGCAAAGTTCAACTTGGAACTTGAACAAATGGATGTGAAGACAGCATTTCTGTATGGTGATCTAGATGAAACGATCCTGATGCGTCAACCTGAAGGGTATGCAAAAAAGGGAAAAGAAGATTATGTGTCCAATCTGAATAGGTCTTTGTATGGCCTGAAACAATCTCCTCGATAGTGGAACAGGAGATTCGACAAGTTCTTAACACACATTGGCTTCACTAGAAGTCAGTTCGATCACTGTGTTTAATTTAAATTTTGACCTGGAAACTCACTTGTTATGTTGTTGTTGTATGTGGATGATATCCTCATAGCTAGCAACAATGTTGAGGATGTAACGAAGGTGAAGGCTGAACTCAGTAAGGAGTTTAGAATGAAGGATCTGAGAGCTGCAGCCAGGATTCTTGGGATTGACATCCGGAGAGATAGAAAGCAGTTGAAGTTGTGCTTATCTCAAGAGACATACCTACAGAAGCTTCTCGACAAGTTTGGTATGTCGAATTCAAAGCCTGTTGTGGCACCTACAAATCCTTAGTTTAAGCTTAGTACTACTCAAAGTCCAAGTACTGAAGTTGAAAGAATCTATATGAATAGCATTCCATATGCTAGTGTAGTGGGTTCTTTGATGTATGCTATGGTCTGTATGAGGCCAGACATAGCATATGGAGTGAGCCTTGTGAGCAGGTATATGGCAAATCCTGGAAAGGCGCACTGGCAAGCTGTAAAGTGGATTCTCAGGTACATAAATGGGTCTCTGAAAAGAGTCTTGATTTATGGTGGAGCCTGTGATGGTGATAGGAAGGATTTGTTGACTCTGATTATGCAGGTTGTATGGATTCCAGAAAGTCTATTTCTGGATAAGTTTTCACAATGTTTGGCACAACAATCAGCTGGAAAGTGACGCTTCAGAAGGTTGTTGCCTTATCAACCACTGAAGCTGAATATATTGCCCTCACTGAAGTTGTGAAGGAAGCATTGTGGCTTGAAGGTTTTGCAAAGGAGCTTAAGCTTAAAGGTTGAAGTATCACTGTTAAATGTGATAGTCAAAGTGCAATACACCTGTCGAAGAATTCAGCCTATCATGAGCGAAATAAGGACATAGATGTGAGGCTGCACTTCGTCAAAGAAATAATCGAGCGTGGTAAAGTCCAGGTGTTGAAGGTTTCGACTGAAGACAATGCTGCTGATATGATCACCAAGACGTTGCCAAGTTGCAAGTTATTCCACTATATACAGTTGATAAAGCTGCATGATGAAAGCTAGTTGATTCCCTTATTACTGAGTTAGATCCAAGGTGGAGATTTGTGAAAGTTGGGTCGAACTCATGTTGTGTCGAAGGAGAGCTTTCATGTGTTTTTGACAGGAGGCAAGCATGCAGTCGAAGCTTGTTCACATGCTGGTGCCTGAGTGTTACATACTGTAGTCGAAGTTTTGTTCTAGTATGTACTGTCGAATTATTCTGTCGAATTGGGCCCTGTGTTAAGGATCTAATTGTTTAGGTTTCTTGGGCTGCAAGTTACCTAGTTAGTCTATAAATAGGCTAGTACACTTAGTTTGTTGAGTGTGGCAAATTGTGATATTCACTTGTAATCATTTGTGACTTTAATGAGAAAGTGAATAGTAAACAAAATTTATATTTGCCCAATCCTTGTTGTTCCTTCTTCTTCTTCTTATGTTTTCTTTCTTGGTTTTCCGTTAACCCTTGTCGGGTTCTTGATCATCAAAAAACCGTTTTATACTTTGCTTAAAGATATCGTTTTTCACAACACATAGAATGATTGATATATATGTTTGATCATCTATAAATACTCTTTTGTGTGTTTGGTTATGTTTTGAATGATATTTTTGGGCAAATGTTCCGTTTTGTCGCTGCTGAGAAATTCTGGGTTTTGCAGGGTTCGCTAGGCGAACCCTTGGCGAAGGGTAAAGCGAATGGTTATCGAGGGTTCTCCTAGCGAACCCCAAAGCGAAGGGAAGGCGAATGTTCGCCTGGTGTTCACAAAGCAAACTCTTTGCCCTTTTGGCTCTGTCTTGGTTCGCTAGAGGTTCGCAAGTCGAAGGTGAAAGCGAATGTTCGCCTGGAGATTCGCCTAGCGTACATGACAGATTTCTGTTTTGTTTCCTTCATAACTTGTGAACTGTGACTCCGATTTAAGTGTTCTTTATATCGATGTGAAGTTATGAAAGTGTTCTATGATATAGAAGGCAAAAATATTGTTTATGAGGTTGAATTTATTCGATTATGTTAAATAAACAAAATTAAGTGATTTATGAAAAAAGGAACTTTTGAAAATTTAAAAGCTTCAAGATATGAGTTAGTGAGGAAACCTTAGTACAATAGAATGACTTAGAGAATGGTGTGGAAATGCTTACATCGATACAAGAAGAGTGTCTTTGTTAAGTAGTTGTTAGTGGAGGACCGTAATTCCTCCGGTTTGTAGTCTATCCCTTAATAAATACTGTGACCCGTGTTGAAGAGCCCCTTATGCGGGATGGCCGGGGAGAAGTTTCTTAGTGGTTGGTACCGTGACCCATGCTGAAGTGCTCCTTGTGTGGGCTGGCCCGGGAGAAGTACCAGTTGTAGATAACCGTGACCCGTGTTGAAGACCCCCTTGTGCGGGATGGTCGGGGAGAAGTTATCTACGTTAAGGATCCGTGACCCGTGTTATAGTGCCTTGTATAGGCTGGCCGGGGAGAAGATTCCTTAACTAGTTTTCGCTTTGTGAATTGTACGATTGTTTCTCTAGTCAGAAATGTTTGAGCTCAAGGTCTAGTTCCTTTCCCCCGACTTGAGCTAAACTGAGATAGAACCTCTTAAATCCGAGAGAATCCATAAGATAGGGAACTCACTGAGATTTGTTATCTCACCCCATGTTGTTGATTATATTTCAGGTACTTTCGGTTCCGCGAAGGGTAAGGATAAAGCTGTGTGATTTATCCTTACTTGTTGGATGGCTTGGCTTCCGTTGTGGAGTTTTTTTTAGATCATTGTCGATCTAGTTCTTAGTATTTATCTTTTGAACATCTTGTATACGTTATTCCGCCGTTTGTTGTACCTTTTGTTTTGGGGCATGTAATTTATACAATGTGTTTACTAGGAACTTATTGGTATTTCAGTACCAAAACTTGGATTCATGTATAATATATGCTTCGATGTATGGTATTATATATGAGTGTTACAGTTGGTATTAGAGCAGGTCGTATCCTCGACCTAGCCATGAAATATTATAAGTATTTCTTTCCGCTTCATATGCGTTGTGTCGCCATTGGTCTTAAGTGTTATATTCATGGTATTGAGCCTGATCAACTTAATCCTATCTGTACGACCTTTAGGAACATGGCTGACGGACACAGAAGCAATCGTGGTAGACCTAGAACTACTCCAGCTGGGACGAATCCGCCAGGCGGTGATGAGAATGCTCATTTGTATCAGTTTATGCAATAGATGCAGCAGCAACAGAACCAATTCATGCAGTAAATGGTACAACAAATAAATGGAGGTCTTCAGCCTCAGGTGGTTGTTCCAGAAGTTGTAGGTGGGAGTTTTCGGGATTTCTTCCGCATGAATCCTCCAGAATTTCATGGCGAATTAGATCCTGTAAAGGTTCACGAATGGGTGTCTGGTATGGAAAGAATTTTCTTGATAGTGCATTGTAGTGAGGAGAATAAGGTGGTATTCGCTTCTCATTTGTTGAAGGGTCCTGCCATGAGGTGGTGGGATAGTGCTTCGACTCTTATGACTATTCAGGGTGTGCCCAAGGTCTGGGAACAATTCAAGGCAAATTTCATGGAGAAATATTTTCCTAGCTCCTTGAGGACTCAGAAAGAGTTTGAATTCCAACAGTTAAGACAGGGTAGTATGACTGTGGCCAATTATGCTGAAAAGTTTGAGGACATGGCAGTTTATTCTAGGCAGGCTATGTATGCTCCGGATGAAAGGTGGAAAATAGACCAATTTCTTTTTGGACTGAAAGCTGAAATCTCTCATAGTGTATCTAAGAGGGAGTTCACTACTTATGCTGAAGTTCTAAGGCAATGCTATGTGGATGAGTATAGTTTGAAGGAAGTCCAAGCTGAAGGTGTTGCAAGTAGGGTGAATCAAGGTGATCGTGGGAGACCAAGTCAACAGTTTGGGCCTAGATCCCAAGCTCTAAAAGGAAAGCAGGTTGCTAGACCTAATGTTATTCCTCTATGTAAGGTGTGTAACAAACGTCATTTTAGGAAGTGTGCCAATGGGAGTTTTAGGTGTTATAATTGTAATGAATTGGGTCATGTGGCTAGAGAGTGTACTCAGAATAGAAACCAAGTGCAAGGAAGGAATACCATAAGGGTTTATACCTTGGATGCAAGGAAGACGAAGAATGACAACTCTTTGATTGCGGGTACGTGTTTCGTAAATGGGCATCCTTGTTTTGTTTTATTTGATTGTGGAGTAACACATTCTTTTGTGTCAATGAGATGTATGGGGCGACTTGGGTTGCAAGCTATTCCTTTGTCTCCTCCTATGGTGGTCACTACCGCCATGAATGAAATGGTTGAGACACCGTTGATGTGTGAAAACTGTATTTTGTCTGTGGATGGTATAGTTTTTCAGATTGACCTTATTTGTTTACCGCTTAAGAAAGTTGATGGCGTTTTGGGGATGGATTGGCTTTCTGCTAATTCGGTGCTTATTGGGTGTGAGGAAAAGCTAATCATCATTCCATTTGTTGAGGCTACCCCGAAGGATGTGTTAACAACTATTTTAGAAGGTACGGTGGGAATGATAAATTTCTTGTTTGAGAAGGAAAAATCTGTTCTTCTGGTTCTTACTAAGGAGGATAGTAGAGATCAGCAAGTGCGGGGTATTCCTATAGTCTGTGAGTTTCCCGAATTTTTTCCCGAGGACGTCACTTCTCTTCCTCCGGAGAGAGAAGTTTAGTTCTCTATTGACCTGGTACCGGGAATGGCTCCTATATCCGTTTCTCCTTATCGGATGACACCACTTGAATTAAGAGAATTAAAGGACCAATTGGAGGATTTGATGGCTAAGCATTTTGTTTGACCTAGCGTTTCACCGTGGGGAGCTCCAATGTTATTGGTAAAGAAGAAAGATGGTAGAATACAGTTATGTATTGATTATCGTAAGTTGAATAAAGTCACCATTAAGAACAAGTACCCCTTACCGGATAGGCGACCTGTTGGATCAATTGAAAGGAGCCTGTGTGTTCTCGAAGATTGATTTACGGTCGGATTATCATCAGATTCGTGTGAAGAGTTTTGATGTGTCTAAGACTGCATTTAGAACCCGTTAATGCCATTACGAATTTTTGGTGATGCCTTTCGGTGTGACTAATGCTCCAACTGTTTTTATGGATTACATGAACCGTATATTTCAAGCTTACTTGGACCAATTTGTCGTAATCTTTATTGACGACATTCTTATTTATTCTCGTACTCCACAAGAGCATGGAGAACATCTGAGAATTGTTTTATCGGTGTTGCAAGAGAAGCAACTTTTTGCTAAGTTAAGTAAGTGTGAGTTTTGGATGTCGGAAGTTAAATTTCTTGGTCATGTTATATCTCAAGGTGGTGTGGCGGTAGATCTGTCAAAGGTAGAAGCAATGATTAATTGGGAGAGACCGAGGAATGCTTCAGAAGTTAGAAGTTTCTTGGGATTGGCAGGTTACTATAGAAGGTTCATCAAAGGTTTTTCTCAATTGGCCCTACCAATGACCAAACTTACTTGAAAAGAGTGTGCTTATGAGTGGGATTCGGGCTGTGAGCAAAGCTTTATGAAATTGAAGGAAAGATTGACGACTGCTCCTGTGTTAATCATTCCTGATCCTAACAACTGTTACGAAGTATTTTACGATGCTTCTAAGATGGGATTAGGAGGTGTTCTGATGCAAGGCGGTCAAGTCGTAGCTTACGCTTCTCGACAATTGAAAGTTCGTGAGAAGAATTATCCAACTCATGATTTGGAACTAGCAGCAGTTGTGTTTGCACTGAAGGTGTGGCGCCATTATCTGTATGGTGTACGTTTTGAAATGTTCAGTGACCATAAAAGTTTGAAGTATTTATTTAACCCAAAGGAGTTGAATATGCGAAAAAGAAGATGGATGGAGTACTTAAAGTATTATGACTTAGAATTAAAGTATCATCCAGGAAAAGCAAATAAAGTAGCAGACGCATTAAGTCGTAAAATGGTTCATAGTGCCGAATTGATGATATTGGAGTATGCTTTGTTGGAAAAGCTTAGAGATCTTAATCTCCAGTTTGTGTGGACTCCAAATGGTGTAATTATGGGAAATTTGAATGTCAATTCTATTCTAAGAGATGAAATTCAACAAGAACAAGTTTTAGAGGAGGAGTTTCAAGAGATGTTACTCCAACTGGGTTTTACACGAGCAACAAATGGTATCGTCCTGTTTAACCCAAGGATTTGTGTTCCGAATGACGCGGTATTAAAAAGAAAGATTTTAGATGAAGCCCATAAAGGTACTTTTACGATACATCCTGGTTCCTCGAAGATGTATCAGGACTTGAAGAAGGATTATTGGTGGTCCGAAATGAAAAAGGATATTGCGGTGTATGTATCAGAATGTGCAGTGTGCCAACAGGTGAAGATTGAACACCAAAGACCGGGCGGTCTGTTGCAACCTTTAGAGATTCCAGTTTGGAAGTGGGATAGTATTTCTATGGACTTTGCAGTAGGTTTACCCCGTACGCAAGGTGGTTATGATTCTATTTGGGTGATTGTGGATCGACTAACGAAATCTGCGCATTTCTTAGCCGTGAAGACTACTTACAAGGCAAGTCATCTTGCAAAGTTGTTTATTTCTGAAATTGTGAGATTGCATGGTGTCCCCTCTAACATTGTGTCCGATAGAGATCCAAAGTTTACTTCAAGATTTTGGAAGGCTTTTCAACAAGCTATAGGTAAGAGGTTGCGTGTGAGCACGTCTAATCATCCTCAGACGGATGGTCAGACTGAGCGAACAATACAAATAATGGAAGATATGTTGAGAGCTTGTGTGCTAGAAAGTAGAGGAATTTGGAAGGAACTTCTACTGTTGATTGAGTTTTCTTATAACAATAGTTACCATGCGAGCATCGGTATGACTCCTTATGAAGCATTGTATGGGAGAAAGTGTAGGACACCTTTGTGTTGGGCGGAAGTTGGTGAAGATAGAATTTTGGGACCCGAAATTATTCAAGAAACTACGAAAAAGATTCGAATGATCCGTGAGAAAGTTAAACAAGCACAAGATCGTCAAAGGAGTTATGCGAACAATCGTAGGAGACCTTTAGAATTTGAGGAAGGTGACCGTGTGTTTTTGAAAGTTACTCCGAGATTGAGATTGAAAGGACCATTTAAGCCACACAAGTTAAGTCCGAGATACGTGAGACCGTATCAGATCTTAGAAAGGATCGGTGAAGTCGCTTACCGATTAGCCTTACCACCCTCTCTATCAGAGATGCATGTCGTCTTTCATGTATCTCAGCTTCGAAAGTTTATTCCTGATCCTCTTCAGCCAGTTCTACCAGACTCAGTTGAAATAGAAGCAGACTTGACTTTTGAAACTCAACCGAGCCGTATTATGGGAAGAGAAACAAAGGTATTAAGGAATAAAGACATTCCTCTTATTAAGGTGCAATGGGATGTGACGCATCTGGGTGATACTACTAGGGAACTAGAATCGGAGATGCGAGATGCTTACCCTCATCTGTTCAGGTAATCTTTTAAATTCGAGGGCGAATTTTCTATTTAAGGGGGGGAGGATGTAATACCCCGTATTTCATAAACGCTCTGGATAATATTAGTCGAGACTAATTAAGATCCAGTGTGCTCTGAGTATATATCTGTTAAGATAATTAGAGCAACTGATGAACTCAGAGCTGATCAGATTAATATTATCTAACTCTAAGGTTTTATTAATTGGTGTATTTGAGATAATTTGGACATTTAGTAGTGTTACTAACTAATGATTATTTTTCCTATATCATTTCATTTTTCCTCATTTTCCAAAGATAGAAACATTTGGAGAAAGAGAAGTTAGAGAGAAGGAAAAGGAAAGGAAATAAGAGAAAATCCAAAGAGCTCAAGATCAAGAATCATCCTCTACTCTTCATCAATTCATCTCATCTTCTTCATCATCATCTTCTAATCCAGGTGGGTTCTAGATAAAAGCTTTAGTTGTAGAATTCTTGAGGTTCTAGAGTTAGGTTGAATTTTGAGAAAAATGAGTATTTTTGCTAAATAAAAGAATCCAACGGTTGAAATGCGATATAAATTGCATAGAATGATTGATATATATGTTTGATCATCTGTAAATACTTGTTTATGTGTTTAGTTATGTTTTGAATGAGATTTTTGGGCAAATGTTTCGTTTTGTCGCTGCTGAGAAATTCTGAGTTTTGCAGGGTTCGCCTAGCGAACCCTTGGCGAAGGGCAAAGCGAATGGTTATCGAGGGTTCGCTAGAAGCGAAGGGAAGGCGAATGTTTGCCTGGTGTTCGCAAAGCGGGCTTTGTGCCCTTTTGGTTCTGTCTTGGTTCGCTAGAGGTTCGCAAGGAGAAGGTGAAAGCGAATGTTCGCCTGGAGATTCGCCTAGCGTACATGACAGATTTCCGTTTTGTTTCCTTCATAACTTGTGAACCGTGACTCCGATTTAAGTGTTCTTTATATCGATGTGAAGCTATGAAAGTGTTCTATGATATGGAAGGTGAAAATATTGTTTATGAGATGGAATTTATTCGATTATGTTAAATAAACGGAATTAAGTGATTTATGAAAAAAGGAACTTTTGAAAATTTAAAAGCTTCAAGATGTGAGTTAGTGAGGAAACCTTAGTACAATAGAATGACTTAGAGAATGGTGTGGAAATGCTTACATCAATACTAGAAGAGTTTCTTTGTTAAGTAGTTGTTAGTGGAGGACCGTAATTCCTCCGGTTTGTAGTCTATCCCTTAATAAATATCGTGACCCGTGTTGAAGAGCCCCTTGTGCGGGATGGTCGGCGAGAAGTATTTATTAAGTAAGTAACCGTGACTCGTGTTGAAGATCCCCTTGTGCGGGATGGCCGAGGAGAAGTTACTTAGTGGTTGGTACTGTGACCCATGCTGAAGTGCTCCTTGTGTAGGCTGGCCGGGGAGAAGTACCAGTTGTAGATAACCGTGACCCGTGTTGAAGAGCCCCTTGTGCGGGATGGCCGGGGAGAAGTTATCTACGTTAAGGATCTGTGACCCATGTTATAGTGCCTTGTATAGGCTGGCCGGGGAGAAGATTACTTAACTAGTTGTCGCTTTGTGAATTGTACGATTGTTTCTCTAGTCAGAAATGTTTGAGCTCAAGGTCTAGTTCCTTTCCCCCGACTTGAGCTAGACTGAGATAGAACCTTGTAAAGCCGAGAGAATCCATTAGATAAGGAACTCACTGAGATTTGTTATCTCACCCCATGTTTTTTTATTATATTTCAGGTACTTAAGGTTCCGCGAAGGGTAAAGATAAAGCTGTGTGATTTATCCTTACTTGTTGGATGGCTTGGCTTCCGTTGTCGAGTTTTTTTTGAGATCATTGTCGATCTAGTTCTTAGTATTTATATTTTGAACATCTTGTATACGTTATGCCGCCGTTTATTGTACCTTTTGTTTTGGGGCATGTAATTTACACAATGTGTTTACTAGGAACTTATTGGTATTTCAGTACCAAAACTTGGATTCATGTATAATATATGCTTCGATGTATGGTATTATATATGGGTGTTACATGTATTAACTAAAAAAGACAAGATTTCAACAACATATAGGATAGCTCTATTTTATAAAATAATTCACACTATTAATATTAGTCGAGTCTAAGAGAACGAGTTAAATTTTTACAACATGGCAAACCATTTTTTTTAGTTTTGTGTATATCAAATAGAATTACCTAAAGATAAAAGATCTTATGAGAAAAAAATTACATTTGTTGAATCAGTCTGTCTATCCACTTAATCACCCTGTACCAAAAAGTGGATTCTACATCACAAATAACTATAAAATGATCTTAAGATTCTTCCTAGCAAAAGCAAACAACACACCGTGCCTCACTATCCCCCAAAAATACTCCCTCGTTTCCTTGGATTAAACCTAGTTGTTGATTGTACCCAATGACCTTGATTTTTATATATTCCATTTAAATATATCTTTTTCTACTAAGGAATAAATTGCATTACCAAATTAGTTCACTTTTTATTTAGTAATTTCACATTCGTTTCCTTTTGGTTGTTTTGGTTTAGTAATTGTTGTTGTTATGGGCCGACCAACCAACATGAAGGGACCTCAAACTTTCTAAAGTTTTCTCAGGTACGTGAAGATTATCATCCTAACGATCAGAATAATATCTCAACTACAAGTGCATCCAACGATTTGTCGAATTTCTCGACTAGTAAATAACAAGTTCATTATTTTTCTCTTTCTCAATATATAGAGAAGGCGCCAAATTGAGGTTACAAATTCAATTTTATTTTATTTTTTAAACTCATATTCTGACTTGAGTGTTGGAGTGCACCTTACATCGCCTCTCATTCCACCGCATCAAAAGTTGCGATCCGCCATCACCACCGTTACTCTTCTCATTTCTAGTTCTATAACTGAACAATTATTTTAATTGAATTAAGTAACCTTATTATATTTATAATTCTTCTTTTTGATTTTGATAAATATAGTTTATATAAATTTTTATTATTTTTACTTTTTTTTAAAGAAAAATCAACAAAAAAGAAAGAAAAACCATTATCTATAGATATTAGGTTTAAATCCTATTAGTAGTAGATTTATTCCTATTAGATTTAATAACAATTGTATTTTTAACTATATATAAAGGCAAAACACAGTTATGGTGTAGTTTATTTTTGTTCTAAATATATCCTTTTTAGTTTTGATTTTAAAATTAACTTTTTTTATTCCATTATCTTCTACTATTTATATGTTTTATTATATAATTAATTTAAATTAAAAAAATAAGTAAAAAGTAGTATTTTTATTTTAACGGGAATGCACAACAAAAAAACAGTCAAACACGAAAGTGCCCGTGTGAACGCGAGTAAATATTTAATTTCTTCCATGTTGAGAGGAGTTGATTGATGTTTTAACAACTCACATATTCGTTGACCTATTGTTAAATAATTTTATATTGCTTTATTAAATAAATTCTAAATTTGACATCAATTTAGTTTATAAATTATGCTTACAATTATTTATGAATAAAATGACGTTTGTAAAGCAAGAAATATTGATAAAATCACGAAAATGGTTTTTGTATATTTTAAATGAATTTTTTATATATTTTTATATATGACAATCATCTATAAATATTATGTTAAACATCTTTAAAAGAAAAATAAAAATCCAGTTAATATTTAATAATTTCAATTAACTGATATTGTAAAATACATTTATACTTTCCTTAATCATGCCCAAAATAAATAAATTATTAAATATTAAAGGGATAAAAACTAAGAAGATGACTCCACAAATGAGTTGGCTGAGGGGAAGGTAAAAAATCACAATAAGACGGAAGAGGAAGCCGACCAAACAACAATCCCCTATAAATTTAAGCATAAGAGCGGGTCATGCTCTTGGTCTAAAATTTAGAGGTCATAAATAGTGGCGGACCCAACATATTACCAGGGGTTCATATACACTTCTTCAACTTTTAGGATTTACACTAATTATTCTAAACTTTATCAATCTTCCATCCCTGAGAAAAATATTTTGCACAAACTCTCCCCTCTTACCATTGTAAGAGCTGCCACATTTTAAATTGTAATTAGTATAGTATTCAATACATAGCAAATTTAACAAGACACATTTTTAATAGTAGCTATTTGATATCTAATTCATTACAAATAAAATTAAATATGCAATTTTATTAATAATTAGTATAAAAATTTAAAATATTGTCACATAATTTAGCTTAGAATGAATAGAACAAAGTTGCATGTTGAAAGAAAAATAAAGAGGCATATGTGTAAGATAATATTTTGCTTAATAAATATAGATTTACAAAATATTATATTTTAACTAATTTATTAATGTATGTAATTCTTTTAGTATGTATTAACTAAAAAAGAAAAGAGTTCAACAACATATAAGATAACTCTATTTTATAAAATAATTCACACTATTAATATTAGTCGAATATAAGAGAACGAGTAAAATTTTTACAACATGGAAAATCAATTTTTTCGAGTTTTGTGTATATCAAATAAAATTACCTAAAGATAAAAGATCTTATGAGAAAAAAACTACATCTGCGGAATATGAATCAGTGTGTCTATCCACTTAAGCACCCTATACATAAAAGTGGATTCTACATCACAAATTACAAACAAATGATCTTCCGATTCTTCCTAACACAAACAAACAACACACTTTGCCTCACTATCCCCCAAAAATACTCCCTCGTTTCCTTGGATTAAACCTAGTCGTTGATTGTACCCAATGACCATGATTTTTATATATTCCATTTAAATATATATTTTTTTACTAAGGAATGAATTGCATTACCAAATTAGTTCATTTTTTATTTAGTAATTTCACATTCGTTTCCTTTTGGTTATTTTGTTTTAGTAATTATTGTTGTTATGGGCCGAACAACCAGAATGAAGGGACATCAAACTTTCCAAAGTCTTCTCAGTACATGAAGATTATCATCCTAACGATCAGAATAATATCTCAACTTCAAGTGCATCCAACGATTTGTCGAATTTCTCGACTAGTAAATAGCAAGTTCATTATTTTTCTCTTTATCAATATATAGAGAAGGCTCCAAATTGAGGTAACAAGTAACAAATTCAATTTTATTTTACTTTTTTAAATCATATTCTGACTTGAGCGTTGGAGTGTTGACCTTACAGCGCCTCTAGTTCCACCACATCAGAAGTTGCGATCCGCCATCACCACCGATACTCCTCTCATTTCTGGTTCTAAAACTAAATAATTATTTTAATTGAATTACAAAACCTTATTTTATTTATAATTTTTCTTTTTGATTTTAATAAATATAGTTTATATAAATTTTTATTATTTTTACTTTTTAAAAAAAAATCAACAAAAATGAAAGAAAAACCATTATTTATAGATATAACGTTCAAATCCTATTAGTTGTAGATTTATTCCAAATAGATTTAAAAACAATTGTATTTTTAACTATATATAAAGGCAAAACACCATTTTGGTGTAGTTAATTTTTTTCTCCAAATATATCATTTTTAGTTTTGATTTTAAAATTAACTTCTTTCATTCCATTGTCTTCTACTAATTATTTGTTTTATTATATAATTAATTTAAATTAAATAAAAATTAAGTATAAAGTAGTATTTTTATTTTCACGGGAATGCACACAAAAAAAAAAACAGTCAAACACGAAAGTGTCCGTATGAACGCCATTATATATTAATTTAATATATTTATTTCTAAAAATATATTCTTCCATGTTGAGAGGAGCCGGTTGATGTTTTAACAACTCACATATTCGTTGACCTATTGTTAAATAATTTTATATTGCTTTATTAAATAAATTCAAAATTTTACATCAATTTAGTTTATAAAGTATGCTTACAATTATTTATGAATAAAATGACGTTTGTATAGTAATAAATATTGATAAAATCATGAGAATGGTTGTTGTATATTTTAAATGATTTTTTTTTTATATTTTCAATATATGACAATCATCTATAAATATTATTTAATACATCTTTAAAAGAAAAATAAAATACCATTTAATATTTAATAATTACAATTAATTGATATTATAAAATATATTTATACTTTCACCGATCATGCCCAAAATAAATAAATTATTAAATATAGAAGAGATAAAAACTAAGAAGATGACTCCACAAAGGAGTAGGCTGAGGCGAAGGTAAAAAATCACCAAAAAGACCGAAGAGGTAGCCGACCAAACAACAATCCCCTATAAATTTTAGCACGAGGGCGGGTCCGGGTCATGCTCTTGGTCCAAATTTTAGAGGTCACAAATAGTGGCGGAGCCAGCATATTATCAGGGGTTTATATGCACTTCTTCAACTTTTAGGATTTACACTAATTATTCTAAACTTTATCTATCTTGTACCCCTAAGAAAAAAGTTTTCCACCAACTCTCCCCTCTTACCATTGTAAGAGCTGCCACGTTTTAAATTGTAATTAGTATAGTATTCAATACATTGCAAATTTAACAAGACACATTTTTAATAGTAGCTATTTGATATCTAATTCATTATAAATAAAATTAAATA
Source organism: Lathyrus tuberosus (assembly GCA_022829125.1). Classification (NCBI taxonomy): domain Eukaryota; kingdom Viridiplantae; phylum Streptophyta; class Magnoliopsida; order Fabales; family Fabaceae; genus Lathyrus; species Lathyrus tuberosus. The sequence continues at coordinate 3,524,071 of JALAZF010000446.1, forward strand.
TGCAATTTTATTAACAATTAGTATAAAAAATTTAAAATATTGTCACATAAATTAGCTTAGAATGAATAGAACAAAGTTGCATGTTGAAAGAAAAATAAAGAGGTATACGTGAAAGATTATATTTTGCTTAATAAATATAGTTTTACAAAATATTATATAATAACTAATTTATTAATGTATGTAATTCTTTTATTATGTATTAACTAAAAAAGACAAGAATTCAATAACATATAAGATAGCTCTATTTTATAAAATAATTCACACTATTAATATTAGTCGAATCTAAGAGAACGAGTTAAATTTTTACAACATGGAAGATCAATTTTTTCAGTTTTGTCTATATCAAATAGAATTACCTAAAGAAGTTGAAGAAATTGCTGAAAATCCAGTCGAAGTCGAAGTAGAAGCAGTTGTTGACATTCCCGATACAGAGGCTGTGGCTGAAACAAGCCAAAAACCTCGGTGAAATAGAGTTCCTCCAACAAGACTTCATGATTATGAAGTGAATGGTGATGATGAAGTCACACTAGATGGAGAGTTAGTTCATTTTGCTTTACTTGCAGGTGCTAAACCAATCAACCATAACGAAGCTTTAAAAGTTCAACAGTGGAAGTTAGCTATGGTCGAAGAGTTACAGGCAATCGAAAGAAACAACACATGAGAGTTAGTCAAATTGCCAGCACATATAAAAGCTATCGAAGTAAAGTGGGTGTTCAAGTTGAAACACAATGCTGATGGGTCGATAGCAAGAGATAAATCAAGATTAGTAGCTCGAGGGTTTCTTCAAAGAGAAGGACTTGACTACTTTGAAGTATTTGCTCGAGTAGCAAGACTGGAGACTGTTCGACTAGTGGTAGCATTGACATGTAGCCAAGGTTGGTCGACATTTCACTTAGATGTGAAGTCAGCTTTTCTGAATGGTCCGTTAGACAATGAGGTCTATGTCACACAACCTTCTGGGTTTGTGATTCAGAAGGAAGCGAGTAAAGTATATAAGTTGCACAAAGCACTCTATGGCCTCAAGCGGGTGCTTAGGGCATGGAACAAGAAGATCGACTTATACTTAGTCGAATTGGGATTTGTCAAATGCATGTCTGAGTATGTTGTCTATGTTCAAGTTGTAGCACAAGATATAACAATCATCTGCTTATATGTCGATGATTTGCTAGTAACTGGAAATAGCCTGAAGAACTTGTCGAAATTCAAAGAGCTGATGAAGAAGGAATTTGAAATGTCGGATCTGGGAAAATTGTCTTATTTCCTAGGCATGGAATTTCATCTGTCAAAGTATGGTATGATGCTACATCAAAGGAAGTATGTCAAAGAGATACTCAAGAGATTCAGAATGGATTATTCGAATCCTTCATCCTCACCTGTCGAACCAAACGTGAAGTTGGAGAAGCATGGAGAGGAAGACAAAGTTGATATAACTTTGTTCAAACAAATAGTTGGATCTCTGAGATATGTGTGCAATAGTCGACCTGATATAGGTTTCGTAGTCAGATTAGTGAGCTGATTCATGGGTGAACCAAGAGTGTCACACATGAAAGCTGCAAGAAGAATTCTGAGATACTTAAAAGGAACAACAGATTTTGGAATTCTATTTCGACGAGATTCTGAAGGCAAAGGAGCAATAGTTAATTGTTTTTTATATGCCGATTGGTGTGGAGATAAAGAAGAGCAAAGAAGTACAACAGGCTATTTCTTTCAAGTATTTGGTGCCCCGATCTCATGGTGTTCGAAGAAGCAACCTGTGGTGGCATTATCATCGTGTGAAGCTGAATATATAGCAGGATCCTATGCTGCATGTCAAGCAATTTGGATCAGATCAGTACTTGAAGAAATGGAGGTCGAAGTGAAGAAACCCCTTGTGTTATAAATCGTTAACAAGTCAGCCATAAATCTGGCGAAGAATCCAGTTCTGCATGGAAGGAGTAAGCATATCGAAGCCAGATTTCACTTCTTGAGGGAAAAGTTAAATCTAGGTGAACTTGAAGTTAGACATTGCTCAAGTGAAGCAAAGTTGGCCAACATTTTTACCAAAAGGATTGAAGATCGATAGATTCCTGAATTTGAGAAAGAAATTAGGAATAGTTCAGATTGACTATGACTAGCGTAGACCCGACAATTTGGATTATGGGGGTGTGTTGAAATATTAGATTTGATTTGATATGATTAGATTTGATTAGATTTAATATTTAGATATAATCCAAGTAGTGTTAGCCCAAGCCCAATTAGGGTTGTATATAAATAGTCCTAGCTTGTATCATTATTTACACAATTCAATAGTACAAATCCTTATTTCCTTATTCTCTCTCTTTCTCTCCTCACAAAAGTGCCTCATGCACTAACAATTATGAGAAAAAACTACATCTGCTGAATATGAATCAGTCTGTCTATCCACTTAAGCACCCTATGCCAAAAAGTGGATTCTACATCACAAATAACAAAGAAATGATATTCCAATTCTTCCTAACACAAACAAACAACACATTTTGCCTCACTATCCCCAAAAAATACTCCCTCGTTTCCTTGTATTAAACCTACTCGTTGATTGTACCCAACGACCTTGATTTTTATATATTCTATTTAAATGTATTTTTTTCTACTAAGGAATGAATTGCATTACCAAATTAGTTCATTTTTATTTAGTAATTTCACATTCGTTTCCTTTTGGTTATTTTGTTTTAGTAATTATTGTTGTTATGGGCCAACCAACCAGAATGAAGGAACATCAAACTTTCCAAAGTCTTCTCTGTAAATGAAGATTATCATCCTAACGATGAGACTAATATCTCAACTCCAAGTGCATCCAACGATTTTTCAAATTTCTCGACTAGTAAATAGCAAGTTCATTATTTTTCTCTTTATCAATATATATAGAAGGATCCAGATTAAGGTAACAAGTAACAAATTTAATTTAATTTTACTTTTTTAACTTATATTCTGACTTGAGCGTTGGAGTGTTGACCTTACAACGCCTTTCAATCCACTGCATCAGAAGTTGCGATCCGCCATCACCACTGTTACTCCTCTCATTTCTGGTTCTAGAACTGAACAATTATTTTAATTGAATTAAGTAACCTTATTTTATTTATAATTTTTCTTTTTTATTTTAATAAATATAGTTTATATAAATTTTTATTATTTTTACTTTTTAAAGAAAAAATCAACAAAAATGAAAGAAAAACCATTATTTATAGATATAAGGTCACAATCCTATTAGTCGTAGATTTATTCTAATTAGATTTAAAAACAATTGTATTTTTAGCTATATATAAAGGTGAAACACCATTTTGGTGTAGTTAATTTTTTTCTTCAAATATATCCTTTTTAGTTTTGGTTTTAGAATTAACTTCTTTCATTCCATTGTCTTCTACTATTTATCTGTTTTATTATATAATTAATTTAAATTAAATAAAAATTAAGTAAAAAGTAGTATTTTTATTTTCACGAGATTTCACACTAAAAAAACAGTCAAACACAAAAGTGTCCGTGTGAACGCCAATATATATTAAGTTAATATATTTATTTTTAAAAATATTGTAACACCCACATATAACAACATACATCAAGGCATATATATTATACATGAATCCAAGTTTTGGTATTGAAATACCATAAGTTTTTAGTTAACACATTGTATACATTACATGCCCAAAATACAATATACTAAAAATCTATGGCATAATATATACAAGATGTTCCAAAGTACTAAGAACTAGATCAAAACAATGATCTCAAAATAAATCTCCACAACGGAAGCCATGCCACGTAAGGATAATCAAACGGCCTTATCTTTACCCTTCGCGGAACCTGAAGTACTTGTAATATAATCAACAACGTGGGGTGAGATATTAAATCTCAGTGAGTTTCCTATCTTATAGATTCTCTCAGCTTTACAAGGTTCTATCAATCCTAACTCAAGTCAAAGGGAAGGGAAGTGACATTGAGTTCACAATCTAACACCACATGGAAACATGTTCATGAGTTCACTAACTTAAAATATCACTAATCGGTAACACATACCAAGGCATATTTCCCCAGCCAACCCCGACAAGAGAGTTCAACACGGGTCACGGATCCTTAAAAACGTAGACATTCATTCCCGACCAACCCTTCCAAAGAGTTATGGACACGGGTCCCGGAAGCTAACATAGATAACTTTCCCCGGCCAGCCTACACAAGAGGTCCTTCAACACAGGTCACAGTTAGCTACACATGGTACTTTTCCCGGCCAGCCTACATAAGAGGTTTTTCAACACGGGTCACTAATACCACCCACTAAGTAACTTTCCCCAGCCAACCTACACAAGAGGTCCTTCAACACGGGTCACGGTCACTTACTCAATAAACACTTTCCCCGGCCAGCCTACACAAGAGGCCCTTCAACACGGGTCATGATATTTATTGAGGGATAAAAACATACACTCCGGAGGAGATTTCGAACCAAACCATAAATCTCTGCTAATAACTACTTATCAAAGATACACTTTTAACATCGATGCCTATGCATTGTCATTTAAACCTCTATCAAGACCTAGTTACATCTCTAGGTTCACATCATTTTGTTTTGGGGTAAAGTTTCCTCACTCTTCCTAATTCATTTTAAGCATGTATTTTCTCTCATTTTCCTTTCACAATAAGGGATTAGATGTAACACAATACAATGGAATAACCAAATGCATATAATAAATCAACCAATAAAATTTACACAAATCTTGGGTTCCCTTCGATTTATTTAATCAGGTATCGAAATCGATATTTTTCACTTTTATCACGTAGGATATTTTCATAGCTTTCCAATGACTATTATCATGCCTCGATCGGGATCACGATCCAAAAGATATGAATTTTTAAACATTTTTAAAAACTCACAACAGTGGTAACCGGTTACCTCAAAATGAGTAACCGGTTACTCAAGCTGCACTGTTCAAAACAGAATCAAAATGAGAGTTAGAGACACATTTTGGTAACCGGTTACCTCAAAGTGAGTAACCGGTTACTTAGTTCATTTTTCACGTAAGACCTCAAATTTCCTGCATGTAACCGGTTACCTCAAAGTGAGTAACCAGTTACCACTGAACCAGAAGCATAAAAAACCTATTTTTAATGGTGTAAACTCAAACCAAAGCCAATCAAAACATGATCCATCACAATAACAAGTATTATTCAGCAATTTCTCACACAACCCAATCGTGTTATGCATTCTATTTCATGTTTTAACCATAGAAACACCATTTAACACATTTAATCAAAATCCACCATTTTTATTCAAAGTTCTAACCTAAGTTTCTACACTTAGGGTTCTAACTAAAACTCACCTATGAACAAGATGAAAAAGATGAAGAAGATGCTGGGATGATTTGATGAAGAAGAGATGATGATCCAAGCTGTTTGCTCTTCCTCTAGGTTTCTCCTTTTTCTCCCTTTCCTCTTCCTTCTCTCTATCTCTTTCCAACTTTGTTTCTATTTTGACACAAGTGAGGAAATGAAATGATATAGAGAAATTTCAATTAGCTAGTAACACTACTAAATGTCCAAATATCTCTATAGCACCAAATGCTAACACCTCAGAGTCAGATAATATTAATTTGATCTGATCTGAGCTCATCGATTTCTCAAATTATCTTTGCAAATAATTTCTCAGAGTACACGGAACCCAATTGATCAAAACTAATATTATCCAAAGAAAAATAAAAATATGGGGTATTACATCCTCCCCTCCTTAAATAGAAATTCGTCCACGAATTTAAAGATTACCTGAAAAGATGAGGGTAAGCATCCTGCATCTCCAATTCGAGTTCCCAAGTTGCATCACCCGGATGCGTCTCATCCCACTGAACCTTCACTAGAGGAATCTCTTTATTCCTTAGTACCTTAGTTTCTCTTCCTGTGATACGGCCTGGTTGAGGTTCGAACATCAAATCTGCTTCTATCTTAATTGTATCTGGTAGAATTAGCTGAAGAGGATCTGGAACAAACTTCCTGAGTTGAGACACATGAAAAACATCGTGCATCTCTGACAGAGAATGTGGTAAGGCTAATATGTAAACTACTTCATCAATCCTTTCTAAAATTTGATACGGTCCCACGTATCTCAGACTTAACTTCCGCGACTTAAACGACCTTTCAACCTCAATCTCGGAGTAACCTTCAAAAAAACGTGATCACCTTCATCAAACTCTAAAGGTCTCTTACGATTATCCGCATAACTCTTCTGACGATCTTGTGCTTGTTTAAGTTTATCACTGATCTTTCTAATCTTTTCCGTAGTCTCTTGGATAATCTCGGGTCCCAAAATTCTATCTTCCCCAACTTCCGCCCAACACAAAGGTGTTCTACATTTCCTTCCATACAATGCTTCGTAAGAAGCCATACCAATACTTGCATGATAACTATTGTTGTACAAGAACTCAATCAACGGTAAAAGTTCTATCCAATTTCCTCCACTTCCAAGTACACAAGCCCTCAATATATCTTCCATCGTTTCTATCGTCGGTTCCGTCTGACCATCCATTTGAGGATGATTCGACGTACTCAAACACAACTTTGTTCCCATAGATTGTTGAAAAGCTCTCCAAAATCTTGAAGTAAATTTTAGATCTCTATCGGAAACAATACTAGAGGGAATACCATGTAACCTCACAATTTCCAAAATGAACAACCTTGCAAGATGACTTGCCTTGTAAGTAGTCTTTACGGCTAAGAAATGAGCAGATTTCATCAACCAATCCACAATCACCCAAATAGAATCATAACCACCTTGTGCACGAGGTAATCTAACTGCAAAGTCCATAAAAATACTATCCCACTTCCATACTGGAATTTCTAACGGATGTAATAAGCCACCCGGACTTTGGTGTTCAATCTTCACTTGTTGGCATACCACACACTCTGATACATATTCCGCAATATCTCTTTTCATACCGGACCACCAATAGTTCCTCTTTAAATCTTGATACATTTTTTAAGAACCAGGATGTATAGTAAAAGCACCTTTATGCGCTTCCTCCAAAATTCTTCTTTTCAACACCGCATCATCCGGAACACAAATCCTTTGATTAAACAAAATGATTCTGTCGGTAGCTCGCACAAAACCCGGTTGAACTAACACTTCTTATAACTTCTCATCCAACACTTGCCCTTGTTAAATTTCCTCTCTAAGAGTAGAATTAACATTCAAGTTTCCCATAATCACACCATTAGGAGTCCAAATAAATTGAAGATTAAGATCTCGAAACTTTTCCAATAAGGCATACTCTAACATCATCAACTCAGCATTATGCAACACTTTTCGGCTTAATGCATCCGCCACTTTATTCGATTTACCCGGATGGTACTTTAGTTCCAAGTCATAATCCTTTAAATACTCCATCCATCTCCTTTGACGCATGTTCAACTCTTTTTGGTCAATAGATACTTCAAACTCTTGTGGTCGCTAAACATTTCAAAACGTACTCCATACAAATAATGACGCCACACTTTTAGTGTAAAAACAACTGCCGCCAATTCCAAATCATGCGTTGGATAATTCTTCTCGTGAACTTTTAATTGTCGAGAAGCATAAGCCACCACGTGACTATCTTGCATTAAAACACCTCTTAAACCCATCTTTGATGCATCACAAAACACCTCATACGACTTGCCAGGATCAGGAATGATCAAAACAGGAGCAGTCATCAATCTTTCCTTCAAATTCATAAAACTTTGTTCACAAGCCAAATCCCACTCATAAGGACAATCCTTTCTAGTAAGCTTGGTCATTGGTAAAGCCAATTGAGAAAATCCTTTGATAAACCTTCTATAATAACCTGCCAGTCCCAAGAAACTTCTAACTTCGTAAAAATTCTTTGGTCTCTCCCAATTGATTACCGCTTCAACTTTCGATGGATCCACTGCAACGCCTCCTTGAGATATGACATGACCAAGAAAATTAACCTCCGACATCCAAAACTCACACTTGCTTAGCTTGGCAAAAAGTTGTCTCTCTTGTAAGATCGATAAAATGATTCTTAGATGTTCTCCGTGCTCTTGAGAAGTATGAGAATAAATAAGAATGTCATCAATAAAGATCACTACGAATTGGTCCAAGTAAGGTTGAAATATCCGATTCATATAATCCATAAAAACTACCGGAGCATTCGTCACACCGAAAGGCATTACTAAGATTTCATAATGGCAATAACGGGTTCTAAACGCGGTCTTTGGTACATCTGAACTCTTCACACGGATTTGATGATAACTCGACCGTAAATCAATCTTCGAGAACACACAGGCTCCTTTCAATTGGTCTAACAGGTCGTCTATCCTGGGTAATGGGTACTTGTTCTTAATGGCGACTTTATTCAACTGCCGGTAATCAATACATAACCGCATTCCACCATCCTTCTTCTTTACTAATAACATTGGAGCTCCCCAGGGCGAAACTCTGGGTCGAACAAAATGCTTAGCCATTAACTCTTCCAATTGATCCTTCAATTCTCTTAACTCAAGTGGTGCCATCTGATACGGAGAAACGGATATAGGAGCCATTCCCGGCATCAGGTAAACAGAGAATTCCACTTCCCTTTCCGGAGGGAGAGAAGTGACATCCTCAGGGAAAACTTCGGAAAACTCACAGACTACAGGGATATTCAGAACTTGAAGGTCGCTACTCTCCTCCTTAGTGAGAACCAAAAGAACAGATTTTTCCTTCTCAAACAAGAAATTTATCATTCCCACCGTACCTTCTAAAATAGTAGTTAGCACATCTTTCGAAGTAGCTCCAACAGATGGAATGATGATTAGCTTTTCTTCACAACCAATAAATACCGAATTAGCAAAAAGCCAATCCATCCCCAAAACAACATCCATTTTCTTAAGCGGTAAACAAATAAGATCAATCTAGAAAACTCTTCCATCCACCGATAAAACACAGTTTTCACATATTAAAGGTGTTTCAACCATCTCAACCATGGCAGTAGTAACCACCATGGGTGGAGACAACGGAATAGCTTGCAACCCAAGTCGCTTCACACATTGCATTGACACAAAAGAGTGTGTTGCTCCACAATCAAATAATACAAAGCAAGGATTCCCATTAACAAAACACGTAACAACAATCAAAGAGTTATCACCCTTTGTCTTCTTTGCATCCAACGTATAAACTCAACCGGTACTTTTTCCTTGCATCTTATTCCTATTCTGAGGATAATCTCTAGCCACATGTCCCACTCCATCACAATGATAACACCTAAAAGTTCCATCGATACACTTCCCAAAGTGATACTTGTTGCACAACCGGTACAAAGGAGGAGTGTTAGGTCTAACGCTTTGCACCTACTTCCCTTTAAAGGCTTGTGGTCTAGATCTATACTGTTGACTTGATCTCCCAAGGTCACCCTAATTCATCCTACTCGCAACTCCCTCAGCTTGAACTTTCTTCAAACTATGCTCAGCCACATAACATTGCCTCAGCAATTCAGCGTAAGTAGTGAACTCTCTTTGAGACACACTGTGAGAAATCTCAGCTTTCAATCCAAAAAGGAATTGGTCAATCTTCCATTTTTCATCAGGAGCATACACGGCCTGCCTAGAATAAGCAGCTATGATCTCAAACTTCTCAGCATAAGTAGCCACAGTCATAGTACCTTGCCTCAACTGTTGGAAATCGAACTCTTTTTGGGTCCTCAAAGAACTAGGGAAATAATTATCCATGAAAGTAATCTTAAATTGCTCCCAGACCTTAGGCACATCTTGAATAGTCATTAAAGCTGAAACACTCTCCCACCACCTCATAGCAGGACCTTTCAATGAGTAAGAAGCAAACACCACTTTGTTCTCTTCACTACACTGAACTATCAGAAAGATTCTCTCCATACCAGCCACCCATTCATGAGCTTTCAAAGGATCTAATCTGCTATGAAATTTTGGAGGATTAATGCGGATGAAATCTTGAAAAATTTCAGCTACAGCATATGGAACAACCACCTGAGGATGAAAACCCCCATTCATCTGTTGTACCATCTGCTGTATGATATGGTTCTGCTGTTGCTGCATCTGTTGTAAAAATTGAGGCCATGGGACATACTCGTCGCCGTCTGGCGGACTCGTCTCAGCAGGAGTAGTTCTGGGTCTACCACAGGTTCTGCGTCCGTTAGTTGTGTTCCTAAAGGTCATACAGATATGATTAAGTTGATCAGGCTCAATGCCATAAATATAACACTTAAGACCAATGGCGACACAACGCATATGAATGGAAAGAAACACTTATACTATTTCATGGCTAGGTTGAGGATACGACCTGCTCTGATACCAACTATAACACCCACATATAACAACATACATCAAGGCATATATATTATACATGAATCCAAGTTTTGGTATTGAAATACCATAAGTTCCTAGTTAACACATTGTATACATTACATGCCCAAAATACAATATACTAAAAATCTATGACATAATATATACAAGATATTCCAAAGTACTAAGAACTAGATCAAAACAATGTGTTGTACCCCAAATTTTACCCCTTAGATATCATCTTCATTTTTGCATCTTAGGTCAATCATCTGCATTGTTTAAACTAATCCATATCTTGCAGTTTGTTTCTTTTGTGTTCAAATTAGGGTTTCCTTGAGACATGTCAGTCAATGGCTTTGATTTTCATCAAGATGAACCCTATAACCCTAATTCATGATTCTATGGTTTATCAAACATCCTCAAGAGTCTCCTAAGGACTTTAGATGTGAAGAAAGAAGCAAGTTTACAAGGGTTGACTTCAGTGCATTCACTGTCAAATTAGGGTTTGACTGAAACCCTAATCTTTGAAGTTTTGGTTCAAATGAAGTGTTAATGGTTCTAATCATTATATAATGTCTCATGAAGTATTCAAGGTATCCACATCAAGTTTCATGAGGTTTCTTGCAAGAAAAGTAGGGTTTTGACCAAGAAAGGTGCCATTTGTGAGGTTTTTCCCCTAATACCATAATTTGAAATGACCATAACTCCTAAACCACACATCCAATTGGAGTGGCTCAAAGCTCATTGGAAAGCTCTTTCCAAGATCTTCAATTTGTTCCATATTACGTTTTGTCTAAAAATGCTTGGTTTTTGAGTTATGAAGCTTACAAGACATTTTGACCAACACTTGGAAAATTTTTCAGCACTTTTCATCACTTTTTTCTCAGCTTTGGCACCACTTTTCACCCATTTCCATTTGGATTCAAGTCTTGGGTCCCAAATGAAAGTTGTAGAGCTTGATAAGAGCTTTCCAACCATATATGGAACGTCTCAAGAGGATAAACCATTCTCAAGTTATGAATTATCAAAGAAGGGCACTTGAAATTGTCAAATTCAATAACTTAGAAATTTTTCTAAGTTTATTTTGGCAGTTTTGGGCACACGATTTACAAGGCATTTTTCTACCCATTCAAGGCATTATCTCAACTATCTTCCAACATTAACATTGAAGTATTATGCAAAGGCTTTCATTTGAACCTAAGAGCATGAATTTTGGATCATCAAGTCAAGAGATATCATGTGTGGATTATGGCCATATGAAAATGTTTTTGCACCAAGAACACCAATTTTTGAGTTTGAATTTCTTTCTTATCTTTTCAAGTACTCTCTGCAGACCCACCAAATCTTTTCCAACTCCACTTTTCTCCTAAAAGCACACTGTACATGCTCTTGCTTTTGTACTTTCTTGTTGACCTTTGCAAGCTACCACCAACCATTCCCTCGTGTACTTCCTTGAACCACTAGACACAAACCAAAACAGCCTATCTTCTCTGACCCATTGGCCTAAAAAGAAACTTCACTTGGCTCTATGTTGTTGTGATCAGAACAAGCCATTTCCCAAATCCTTTCCATGATTTTTCTTCTCAAGACAAACTCTTGGCATGATGGTTCTTGACTCTCTTGGACCAGCTGAGCTCCCTATATAAGGGCCCCTTCTCCTCTTCGTTTGGACACCAACAAAAAACACAAAAAAGACTCTGAAACTTGCTTTTGGAAGAATGCACGAGAGCTAGCTGGGAAGGAAAGGGAGCTTTTGCAACTTGCTTGGAAATTAGGTAAGTTTCCCAAACCTCTATCTATTATGCTTACCATGCTTGTTCGTGTGTTAGGATGAATATGCTTTAGTCAATAGTTACTTTGCTGTTTTAATAATATGTTGTGTTGTATGGCATAAATGTTGTTATGAACTTCATGTTTTGAGGAAGCTCTGACTTATCCATGGCTTAAGCATTTTTATCACGTATGAACTTGTGTTGAGAACATGTTGGCTGGTTTGGTTTTGAGTTCGTATGGTTGAGAATATTAGTTCATATGTTGCTTACTGTTTTACTTTGAAATGATGTTGTGAACACCAATCTTTAATCCATGGTAGAAGATGTGTTAGTCTTGACCTTTGAACACCAAGATATTGATCCTTTTGAATGTTTAATATATGTTAAATATTTTGTTAGGTTGTGTTGCTCTTATGCATCATTGAGTGTGTTTGATGTATTCTGTTCAAGTTGACACTCGTGTACACATGTTTGTAACCTTATCTTGAAACACCAATTATCATCTTTGGAACATAATGTGTATCAACTTCATTCTTTTCACATGCTGTTGAGGTTTTATGAAATGCATTGCATGAGTTGTGTTGTTATAAATTATGCTTTACTATGCATGTGTAAGTGTAACTCATTGTGTGTAGTAAAATGCCATGTTGTTGTTATGTGTGAATGCAATGTATCATGTTTAGTAATGCCCTCATTTATTGTGTTATACGAATGTTGTGTGAGATGTGATAGGAGCAAGTGATTGCTAGTTGATGTGGGTGCATAAGCAGTATACTCTTACGTGTGAAATAGATGCAGAATGGGAATGATGAGAGAAGGTTATTTGTAGTATATTTAGGTACTGATAATGTTGTTGTGTGTGATTTTCTTTCATGAGTTTTGAACAATGCTATGCTGTTGTTTGGTCGTGTGGCATTGGTGCTTGTGTATTATATAATATGATCTTCATAGCATGTTAGTTGGTTCAAGTTTGAAACATGTATGTTGGTTCTGATTCGAAAACAGAAGGTGTTTATCTTTTTTTTCTCAAACTGGCTTCATATTTGGAACACTTGGTTTCATCTGATTTTTCTTCATGACTCAACCATTATCTTGTTCAGCTTATGGCTTCATTGCGTTCTACATGTAAAGTGCTCCAATTCAGTAATTTATTTCATGTTGTTTGGTTAGGATTTGGTTGATTTATGATGGATTGAAATTGATTACTTATTTTGATGTTGTAAGATGGAATACGATAGCAGTTCAGTTTTTGCATGTATTCATTTTCCCATGCTTGATCCTGATTGGTTGGCATTGTGTTTGTCCTGTAGTGCATTAATAACATGTCCAATTGTTATCACATAACACACACTACACGTTCAGCTTTATGTGCGTGTTTTCCATTTTATATTTTCAATGTTTTATTTGGCTTTTGTATTATTTGAAGTGTGTTATGAACGGATGAAACACGCCGTCCCAACGGTCACACACATGCACATAATTCGCCTATCACTTGCCATGCCTGGGTTCGATCCTTGGATCAACCCTTTTGCTGTTTTTTTTTTCTTTTTTTGGCCTGATTCACTTCATTTCCAACCTGGGCCTTGCGCGTTTGATACCAACACCCCCCTGTTTTCTGGCCCAATTTCATCCTTCTCATTTTTAAACTAACCAGAATCACTCATACACCCCTTGCGTTTTTTAATTCTTTTTTATTTTTATTAATTTCAAATATTTTCTTTTATTCAAATCTTTTTTTAAAAATGTTTTATTTCATTTATTTAATAACTTTTTCATTTATTCTAAAAAACTCCCAAAAATATTTTTTAATCTTTATTTAATTTTTTTTTTGTTTTTAATAATTTTTCTTAAATGCTTATTTAGGATTAATTATTAATTTGAGAAGTTTTATCTTTCCATCCTTAGACAAGTTGTTAAACTTTTGTTCATGACTTTTCTTGTTAATCTTTATTTTTGGTCGATGATATAACAAAGTTCATGGTTTGGTTGATTTCATTAAAGCGACAAAACTTTGATCAATATGAGACCACTTTATTTTTATTTCAGTTTCATTTACTATTTAGTCGATGAAAGTCAAGAATCATTGATTATCGATTTCTCGGTTAAATCATGATTAAGACGAGACAAACTTTGTACATACCCTTAGGTCTTTACCTTAGTACATATATTATCTTAGCAAGCAAACACAACATAACATAAATTAAACAAGAGGTTCCTGTAGAGTACTACAGATACTTAGGATGCTAACACCTTCCCTAGGTATAACCAACCCCCGAACCTTAGATCTCCCCCCTTTTAGGTTTTCTTCGATCTTGAACCTTTCCTTTGGATAAATCAAAGTCGGTTGTAAAAGAAAATGATGCAAATTAATTAATAATTTGTTATCCGATTTTCACCGCAACAGAAATGGAGACTTCACTGGGGAAGTTCTCCCTAAGAGGGTTAAGCCTATCTTGTTTGTATTTGTGTTATTTATATGTTTGCTTGCTTGTACATTTGTATATTTATATCTGTATATATCTGTATACCTGTTTTTGCTTGGGATCTCCTGTGTGCAGGGTATTACTTTTGAGTGGTGAGATAAGTCCTAACCCGGACTTGAGTGTACTTAGGATAGGACGATGGTATTCAAGGAGGCTTTGAGGGAGTCGAATCCTGAAAAGTTGAATTGATAACACCATTACTCAGTTGAGGCCCTCTCGAGAGTCTAGTTATGTTGAACGAATTCGTTCATGAAAGCGTGCTACTCTCGACCTAGGAGCCCGTGATATTGAGAACCGTAGTTACCAAACCTCACTTAAGCCTTTTAGATGTAGTGCGGAGACCATGATGGAGTCTATTTCTGAATTGGTTGTCACGCGATACTACACTCAGACGAGATCCTCTTGAGAATTTTATTGATTACCAAGTCATCTGGGAAATCCTTAAAATCCGAAAAATGGGTTGTCGACTCTGGGAACCTTTTAGAACCCTGTTCTACAGTTTATGAACCCTAGTACACACCCTGTGGTTGGTTCTCTACCCAGACTCCATGTTGTGATCTCGAACCCTTGATCCTGCTATGTGTGTTTTGCATCCTATTTGCTTTGTATTGCATATCATTTGCATCCTTGCATGTTTCTTTGCATGCGTCTGTCTGGCCAGCAACTCATCTCTAGTTGTCTCTATATTCCAGAGTTTGTCTGTTAGTCGTCAAGCTGGTCCCTCGACACCAATACCGGACTAGAGCTAAATACAGACAAAAGATGTCAGAGCAAGAGATACACAATGTTGAGGTCCGAATGGAGATCGATGAACTTAAGTCGAGCATGACTAAACTCACTGAGATGCTCCAAGTTTTGATTGCTAGGGGAGAGCCACCCCAAAGGACAGTCATCCAAGAAGTTTCACGTGCTGATCCTCCACCAGTTCAAGTGCCACCTTCACCTTGGCCAGAGTTTGGTTTGCCACACAACTATTCTCCACCTCTTGCATCTAATGCTATGATTGGCCAAGCTGCTAGACCAGTGTTTCAAGCTCCTATTTTTACCGAGCCTCAACCTATAGTTCAGACTACTCGAGCTCCCTTTGAGGATCTCCGCTATGAGTACAATGCTGCTAGTGCTCAAGGTGAGGACCATGAAGACTTTGTTGAACCTAAAGTTGTCCGAGAGCAGTTTCAGAGCTTAGAGAAGAGACTCAAAGCTGTTGAGGGTAATGACTTCTTTAATGTGGATGCGGACAACATGTGCTTAGTGTCTGACCTTGTTATACCTCCTAAGTTCATAACTCCAGATTTTGTGAAGTACAAAGGTCATTCTTGCCCAAGAGCTCATTTGGTCATGTATCTTCGTAGGATGACTGCTCATGCCAAGAATCAGAAGCTGCTTATCTATTGTTTTCAGGATAGCTTGAGTAGGGCATCACTTAAGTGGTATATGGGTCTCGAGCAAAGTTCCATTCACTGCTTCCAAGATCTCACAAATGCCTTCATGAAGCAATACAAGTATAACCTCGACATGGCTCCTGATCGCCGTCAACTGCAAAATATGTCTCAGAATGATAAAGAGTCTTTCAAGGAGTATGCCCAGCGCTGGAGAGAGTTGGCTTCCCAAATGGAACCTCCCCTGGCCGAGAAGGAGTTAACTAGAATGTTTATGGATACCCTATCCCCATTTTATTGGGAGAAGATGGTTGGAAGTGTTTCCTCCAATTTCACTGATTTGGTTACTATTGGCCGAAGATTAAAGGAAGGACTTAAGAATGGAAAAGTGTCCAAGGTTACTGAATCTTCTAATGCTATGAAGAAATCTTATGGGAACATTCAGAAAAAGAAGGAAGATCAGACTAATGCTATAATGGTTGAAGTGAGAAAGCCTCGTCCTCAACCTCAGTATGTTGTTCACCCTACTGTTGCTGCTGTTACTCCTATGGTTGCTGCACCACGACCAGCTCAAGCTTTCCAACATCTGGCTGCAGGACAGAGCCAGTACCGTAATAGGGGTCAATTTGATCCTATTCCCATGACTTACACTGAACTGTATCCCTGCCTGGTTGAGCAAGGTTTGATTACCACAAGGCCTCTGCCTCCTCCTCCAAATCCTCTTCCAGCCGGCTATAGGGTTGATCTTCATTGTGAATACCATCAAGGTGGTGCGGGCCATAACTTGGAAAATTGCTTTGCATTGAAGGCTAGAGTACAAGAGCTGGTGAGGAACAAAGTCCTCTCCTTTAAGGACAATCCCAATGTTCAGAGTAATCCTCTGCCAGGGCACGCCAAGTGAAGCCTCAGTCGACTAGCCACTTCTTAAAGACAGGACAACTCATCCTTGTGTTTGATTAGTCACTAGGCCTTTGTTTCTTGTTGTTTGCACTTTCTTTATTTTGTAATGGTTGTTTGCTTTCAACTATGTTTGTACTTTCAAAATTAATGAAATGAGCATTGCAATTTTTGATTCAATTCATTTGTGTTTGCTATTTACATCTTTATGCTTTCTTTTGCAAAATATTCTATCTCTTTTCCCGCTTTCTTTTGATTATGCAAAGATCGGAGGGAGGATGATGAAAACGTAAATACTCATAATTGTTGTTGGTATGCTTTCAAATCAAAACTTTGCTAACGATGTAAGGCATTGTTTCAATCCCTAAACACTGGAGACATAAGGAAGATAACCCCTCTTTAACCCCTTCGAGCCTAGAAGTAGGAGTTTCTTTCTTTACAAACAAAAACCCGCAATCTTAACCTGGGGCAGGGTAGTTCTCAGTTAACTAGATTGTGCATTCAATTACAAGAGCTTCATGCAAGACGACTTTCAACAAAATGTTGCACTCACAGTTTTCTTTCACACACAACAAGCAAGTGTCGAAGATGTCTTTCAAGTCGAAAGTCGATGATGGTTCTCCGTAATCATTAAGCCAGACAGTCACTTTCTTTCAAAAAAGATAAAAAAAAAAATAAAAAAAAAAAGCCCGCTAAGTCGAAACCTATGAAGGAGACTTAGGCAAAATTGGGGCATCCCACTGACTGTAAGATTCACAAGAAACAGTTCAGGCAAAAGTTAGGGATAATAAATAAGAGAAATCCTTAAATCCTTACCATAAAAGTCCTCAATGAAAAAAAATAACTAAATGTTATAGGGAAGCAGTGACTGCCACCTCAAGTCCATTGAATTTTGAACCATCATCATTACTATCATCAGCGCAATTCCTAACCTATGGGAACTTGAGTGCATAGCTTGAGTTAACTGAGCATAGGATTGGAAGTTCATCACGGAGATTGGGTGGGTCACAAATAAATTTTGAGCCTTTATCCTTTGTTTCTTAAACCGTGAGCCAGGCCACGTTACAACCCTCGAAAGACCTAATTGAAGCAAGGTCATTTTGAAAGCATACTACAACAAGGTTGCGTAACCTGACTCCTAAAGATTTTTGCAGATCATTTGTTTTGGTATCACACCTTTTACTTTACTTTTCACTCCTAAATGTCTTGAACGGCCGTGTTCAGACCAGTGATTCATTTGTTTTGCAATTTGATTTTGATTTCAAAAGTTGTTTGAACTTTGCATTTACCACGATTGTACAAATACTTTTGTTTGCAAACTAGCTTTCTTCTCAAGGAATTTTCAAACAATTAAGAAGCTTGGTCGGTGATCCAATCAGGGGCAAGTTCCTTCCATATCCTGTTGAGAACCAGTTCAAGATTTGTGGTTTAATGTCGACTTCTCATAATTGGTTTATTCAGAAGATACTTCAAGACTCATACTGGGGCAAGCAATCCCAGTGTACAGCAAAAACAATCATCTTTCAAGACTTAGACTGGGTCAAGCTTTCTAAGAGCACCATGAAACGGTCCTTTCTAGACTCACACAAACTGAAGCAATGATCAGTTCATCTACAACAGTCAGCTAATCTGGGTCAGTTAATTTGAAGAATCCCCAAGCAACTTTCCATCCTTCCTACAAGGACCGTCACTTGATACAGTTTACCAATGTGGCAGATGATGTGTCCAGCATTAGCATCTCTAATCCCAAGCAGAATGGCAGTGATCTCCGTGTTGAGGAATCAGTCTTCCAGTCTTGTCTTCTCCCACAAAAGAGTTGTGCGGTGTCGTCAGCATCCGCATTTGCATTTGATCATGTATCATCTGCATAATTCATATACATATGCATATCATGAGTGTTTCATCCTCATTTGCATTTCTCCCGAGGTCGTGTCGTTATCCACGTCTTACCTTGTGGTCAAAGTCTAATTTACTTGGCGCCTTACCAAAGTGTTACCTGTCCTTTCATTCAGTGCCATTCCTGAATATTGTCGTTTCATGAGTATCTTCTCTCATTCCAGTGCTATTCTTAGATCTCTATATCCTTTCACTCCAGTGCCATTCCTGGATGCCTGTCTCTCGTGATCTCCAGTGCCATTCCTAGATATCTTATTCCTCTTGTTTCTCCCAGTGATATTCCTGGAAGTTTTGCCTATCCTCTATAACCACAATCAAATTTGCTTGGATATCTCTCAGTGCCATTCCTGAAAGTATTTTTTGTCCATTCAGTGCCATTCCTGGATGAGTTTTCTCCTTTGCATTCAGTGCCATTCCTGGATGTCTTTCTCACTATCATTGGATACCATTCCTGAATATAGTGATCTAACTTTACTTTCAGTGCCATTCCTGAAAGTTCACAGTCACCCAATACTTTTTTGGGTTCTTATTATTCGCATCTATCTAAAGCCATTATTAGATATTGTGAGTCATACCTTTCATTCAAAGCCATTATTGGGTGACTGGTTTCTTTGCATTCAATGCCATTCTTGAATGCAGTCTTTGTTCACCTCTATCTAAAGCCATTATTAGATATTGTGAGTCATACCTTTCATTCAAAGCCATTATTGGGTGACTGTTTTCTTTGCATTCAATGCCATTCTTGAATGCAGTCTTTGTTCACCTCTATCTAAAGCCATTATTAGATATTGTGAGTCATACCTTTCATTCAAAGCCATTATTGGGTGACTGGTTTCTTTGCATTCAATGCCATTCTTGAATGCAGTCTCTGTTCACATTCATCTGATGCCATTCCCAGCTATTATGATTTGTACCTTCCATTCAAAGCCATTATTGAATGTCTGGTGTCCTTTTATTCAAAGCTGTATAGTCTTGTTTGCTCACCTTTATCTAAAGTCTTTATTAGATATTGTGACTTGTACCTTTCATTCAAAGCTATTATTGGATGTCTGGTTTCTTTTGCCATCTGATGTGTTTCTGGATGTGTATATCTCTGTCTTTTCTGGCTTTTCTTGAAGATCCCGTTTGAACTCTTCAGTATAAGAAAATCCCAGATGTCTATCCTTTTATTTCAATGTGATTCCCAGTGGAGATCATGTCTTCTTTCTGGTTCCATGCCCAGTAAAGAGTGTGCTTTTATTTTCCCCAGTGTTCCCTCAGAGTCTCCCCATTGAGTCTCTTGTGTTGGTTAGTCTGTATCCCCAGTGAGTCCTCTTCACGGATATTAATCTTCATCCTTCCCCAGTAAGGCTCATCTGTGGTGGTTTGCCCTTTATTTCTGGAGTCCATCTGCATTCTTGCACTATCATATCATCATTATCATCATACTAGAAGTTCATGGCATGTCAGCATTTGCATGTATGTTGCTTGTCCTTAGCATGTTCATGTCATCTAAGGGTAAAATTTTCGGTTTGCTATATTTAAATACCTTTCACCTTGATCTCTCGAGGGTTTCCATCCCTCGTGTCGTCCGGTGAAGCTATTTAAATAGGGGCAACTGTTGTACCCCAAATTTTACCCCTTAGATATCATCTTCATTTTTGCATCTTAGGTCAATCATCTGCATTGTTTAAACTAACCCATATCTTGCAGTTTGTTTCTTTTGTGTTCAAATTAGGGTTTCCTTGAGACATGTCAGTCAATGGCTTTGATTTTCATCAAGATGAACCCTATAACCCTAATTCATGATTCTATGGTTTATCAAACATCCTCAAGAGTCTCCTAAGGACTTTAGATGTGAAGAAAGAAGCAAGTTTACAAGGGTTGACTTCAGTGCATTCACAGTTAAATTAGGGTTTGACTGAAACCCTAATCTTTGAAGTTTTGGTTCAAATGAAGTGTTTATGGTTCTAATCATTATATAATGTCTCGTGAAGTATTCAAGGTATCCACATCAAGTTTCATGAGGTTTCTTGCAAGAAAAGTAGGGTTTTGACCAAGAAAGGTGCCATTTGTGAGGTTTTTCCCCTAATACCATAATTTGAAATGACCATAACTCCTAAACCACACATCCAATTGGAGTGACTCAAAGCTCATTGGAAAGCTCTTTCCAAGATCTTCAATTTGTTCCATATTACTTTTTGTCTAAAAATGCTTGGTTTTTGAGTTATGAAGCTTACAAGACATTTTGACCAACACTTGGAAAATTTTTCAGCACTTTTCATCACTTTTTTCTCAGCTTTGGCACCACTTTTCACCCATTTCCATTTGGATTCAAGTCTTGGGTCCCAAATGAAAGTTGTAGAGCTTGATAAGAGCTTTCCAACCATATGTGGAACATCTCAAGGGGATAAACCATTCTCAAGTTATGAATTATCAAAGAAGGGCACTTGAAATTGTCAAATTCAATAACTTAGAAATTTTTCTAAGTTTATTTTGGCAGTTTTGGGCACACGATTTACAAGGCATTTTTCTACCCATTCAAGGCATTATCTCAACTATCTTCCAACATCAACATTGAAGTATTATGCAAAGGCTTTCATTTGAACCCAAGAGCATGAATTTTGGATCATCAAGTCAAGAGATATCATGTGTGGATTATGGTCATACGAAAATGTTTTTGCACCAAGAACACCAATTTTTGAGTTTGAATTTCTTTCTTATCTTTTCAAGTACTCTCTGTAGACCCACCAAATCTTTTCCAACTCCACTTTTCTCCTAAAAGCACGTTGCACATGCTCTTGCTTTTGTACTTTCTTGTTGACCTTTGCAAGCTACCACCAACCATTCCCTCGTGTACTTCCTTGAACCACTAGACACAAACCAAAACAGCCTATCTTCTCTGACCTATTGGCTTAAAAAGAAACTTCACTTGGCTCTATGTTGTTGTGATCAGAACAAGCCATTTCCCAAATCTTTTCCATGATTTTTCTTCTCAAGACAAACTCTTGGCACGATGGTTCTTGACGCTCTTGGACCAGCTGAGCTCCCTATATAAGGGCCCCTTCTCCTCTTCGTTTGGACACCAACAAAAAACACTATGAAACTTGCTTTTGAAAGAGTGCACGAGAGCTAGCTGGGAAGGAAAGGAAGCTTTTGCAACTTGTTTGGAAATTAGGTAAGTTTCCCAAACCTCTATCTATCATGCTTACCATACTTGTTCGTGTGTTAGGATGAATATGCTTTAGTCAATAGTTACTTTGTTGTTTTAATAGTATGTTGTGTTGTATGGCATAAATGTTGTTATGAACTTCATGTTTTGAGGAAGCTCTGACTTATCCATGGCTTAAGCATTTTTATCACGTATGAACTTGTGTTGAGAACATGTTGGCTGGTTTGGTTTTGAGTTCGTATGGTTGAGAATATTAGTTCATATGTTGCTTACTGTTTTACTTTGAAATGATGTTGTGAACACCAATCTTTAATCCATGGTAGAAGATGTGTTAGTCTTGACCTTTGAACTCCAAGATATTGATCCTTTTGAATGTTTGATATATGTCAAATATTTTGTTAGGTTGTGTTGCTCTTATGCATCATTGAGTGTGTTTAATGTATTATGTTCAAGTTGACACTCGTGTACACATGTTTGTAACCTTATCTTGAAACACCAAATATCATCTTTGGAACATAATGTGTGTCAACTTCATTCTTTTCACATGCTGTTGAGGTTTTATGAAATGCATTGCATGAGTTGTGTTGTTATAAATTATGCTTTACTATGCATGTGTAAGTGTAACTCATTGTGTGTAGTAAAATGCCATGTTGTTGTTATGTGTGAATGCAATGTATCATGTTTAGTAATGCCCTCATTTATTGTGTTATACGAATATTGTGTGAGATGTGATAAGAGCAAGTGATTGCTAGTTGATGTGGGTGCATAAGCAGTATACTCTTACGTGTGAAATAGATGCAGAATGGGAATGATGAGAGAAGGTTATTTGTAGTATATTTAGGTACTGATAATGTTGTTGTGTGTGATTTTCTTTCATGAGTTTTGAACAATGCTATGCTGTTGTTTGGTCGTGTGGCATTGGTGCTTGTGTATTATATAATATGATCTTCATAGCATGTTAGTTGGTTCAAGTTTGAAACATGTATGTTGGTTCTGATTCGAAAACAGAAGGTGTTTATCTTTTTTTCCTCAAACTGGCTTCATATTTGGAACACTTGGTTTCATCTGATTTTTCTTCATGACTCAACCATTATCTTGTTCAGCTTATGGCTTCATTGCATTCTACATGTAAAGTGCTCCAATTCAGTAATTTATTTCATGTTGTTTGGTTAGGATTTGGTTGATTTATGATGGATTGAAATTGATTACTTATTTTGATGTTGTAAGATGGAATACGATAGCAGTTCAGTTTTTGCATGTATTCATTTTCCCATGCTTGATCCTGATTGGTTGGCATTGTGTTTGTCCTGTAGTGCATTAATAACATGTCCAATTGTTATCACATAACACACACTACACGTTCAACTTTATGTGCGTGTTTTCCATTTTATATTTTCAATGTTTTATTTGGCTTTTGTATTATTTGAAGTGTGTTATGAACGGATGAAACACGCCGTCCCAACGGTCACACACATGCACATAATTCGCCTATCACTTGCCATGCCTGGGTTCGATCCTTGGATCATTTCCAACCTGGGCCTTGCGCGTTTGATACCAACACCCCCCTGTTTTCTGGCCCAATTTCATCCTTCTCATTTTTAAACTAACCAGAATCACTCATACACCCCTTGCGTTTTTTAATTCTTTTTTATTTTTATTAATTTCAAATATTTTCTTTTATTCAAATCTTTTTTTAAAAATGTTTTATTTCATTTATTTAATAACTTTTTCATTTATTCTAAAAAACTCCCAAAAATATTTTTTAATCTTTATTTAATTTTTTTTTTGTTTTTAATAATTTTTCTTAAATGCTTATTTAGGATTAATTATTAATTTGAGAAGTTTTATCTTTCCATCCTTAGACAAGTTGTTAAACTTTTGTTCATGACTTTTCTTGTTAATCTTTATTTTTGGTCGATGATATAACAAAGTTCATGGTTTGGTTGATTTCATTAAAGCGACAAAACTTTGATCAATATGAGACCACTTTATTTTTATTTCAGTTTCATTTACTATTTAGTCGATGAAAGTCAAGAATCATTGATTATCGATTTCTCGGTTAAATCATGATTAAGACGAGACAAACTTTGTACATACCCTTAGGTCTTTACCTTAGTACATATATTATCTTAGCAAGCAAACACAACATAACATAAATTAAACAAGAGGTTCATGTAGAGTACTACAGATATTTAGGATGCTAACACCTTCCCTGGGTATAACCAACCCCCGAACCTTAGATCTCCCCCCTTTTAGGTTTTCTTCGATCTTGAACCTTTCCTTTGGATAAATCAAAGTCGGTTGTAAAAGAAAATGATGCAAATTAATTAATAATTTGTTATCCGATTTTCACCGCAACACAATGATCTCAAAATAAATCTCTACAACGGAAGCCATGCCACGTAAGGATAATCAAACGACCTTATCCTTACCCTTCGCGGAACCTGAAGTACCTGTAATATAATCAACAACATGGGTGAGATATTAAATCTCAGTGAGTTCCCTATCTTACAGATTCTCTCAGCTTTACAAGGTTCTATCAATCCTAACTCAAGTGAAAGGGAAGGGAAGTGACCTTGAGTTCACAATCTCACACCACATGGAAACATGTTCATGAGTTCACTAACTCAAAATATCACTAATCGGTAACACATACCAAGGCATCTTTCCCCGGCCAACCCTACAAGAGAGTTCGATACGGGTCATGGATCCTTAAAAATGTAGACATCCATTCCCGGCCAACCCTTCCAAAGAGTTATGGACACGGATCCCGGAAGCTAACATAGATAACTTTCCCCTACCAGCCTACACAAGAGGTCCTTCAACACAGGTCATGGTTACCTACACATGGTATTTTCTCGGCCAGCCTACACAAGAGGTCTTTTAACATGGGTCACTAATACCACCCACTAAGTAACTTTCCCCGGCCAGCCTACACAAGAGGTCCTTCAACACGGGTCACAGTCACTTACTCAATAAACACTTTCCCCGGCCAGCCTACACAAGAGGCCCTTCAACACGGGTCACATGTATTTATTGAGTGATAAAAACGTACACTCCAGAGGAGATTTCGAACCAAACCACAAATCTCCGCTAATAACTACTTCTCAAAGATACACTTTTAGCATCGATGCCTAAGCATTGTCATTTAAACCTCTATCAAGACCTAGTTACATCTCTAGGTTCACATCATTTTGTTTTGGGGTAAAGTTTCCTCACTCTTCCTAATTCATTTTAAACATGTATTTTCTCTCATTTTCCTTTCACAATAAGGGATTAGATGTAACACAATACAATGGAATAACCAAATGCATAAAACAAATCAACCCGTAAAATTTACACAAATCTTGGGCTCCCTCCGATTTATTTAATCGGGTATCAAAATCAATATTTTTCACTTTTATCACGTAGGATAGTTTCATAGCTTTCCAACGACTATTACCATGCCTCGATCGGGATCACGATCCAAAAGATATGAATTTTTAAACATTTTTCAAAACTCACAACAGTGGTAACCGGTTACCTCAAAATGAGTAACCGGTTACTCAAGCTGCACTGTTCAAAACAGAATCAAAATGAGAGTTAGAGACACATTTTGGTAACCGGTTACTTCAAAGTGAGTAACCGGTTACTTAGTTCATTTTTCACGTAAGACCTCAAATTTCATGCATGTAACCGGTTACCTCAAAGTGAGTAACCGATTACCACTGAACCAGAAGCATAAAAAACCTGTTTTTAATGGTGTAAACTCAAAGCAAAACCAATCAATACATGATCCATCACAATAACAAGTATTATTCAGCAATTTCTCACACAACCCAATCGTGTTATGCATTCTATTACATGTTTTAACCATAGAAACAACATTTAACACATGTAATCAAAATCCACCATTTTTATTCAAAGTTCTAACCTAAGTTTCTACACTTAGGGTTCTAACTAGAACTCACCTATGAACAAGATGAAAAAGATGAAGAAGATGTTGGGATGATTTGATGAAGAAGAGATGATGATCCAAGCTCTTTGCTCTTCCTCTAGGTTTCTCCTCTTTCTCCCCTTCCTCTTCCTTCTCTCTATCTCTTTCCAACTTTGTTTCTATTTTGACACAAGTGAGGAAATGAAATGATATAGAGAAATTTCAATTAGCTAGTAACACTACTAAATGTCCAAATATCTCTATAGCACCAAATGCTAACACCTCAGAGTCAGATAATATTAATTTGATCTGATCTGAGCTCATCGGTTGCTCAAATTATCTTTGCATATAATTTCTCAGAATACACCGGAACTCAATTGATCAAAACTAATATTATCCATAGCAAAATAAAAATACGGGGTATTACAAATATATTCTTCCATGTTGAGAGCAGCTGGTTGATATTTTAACAACTCACATATTCGTTAACCTATTGTTAAATAATTTTATATTGCTTTATTAAATAAATTCTAAATTTTATATCAATTTAGTTTATAAAGTATGCTTACAAATATTTATGAATAAAGTGACGTTTGTATAGCAATAAATATTGATAAAACCACGAGAATGGTTGTTGTATATTTTAAATGATTTTTTTTATATTTTCAATATATGGCAATCATCTATAAATATTATTTTACACATCTTTAAATGAAAAATAAAATACCATTTAGTATTTAATAATTACAATTAATTGATATTATAAAATATATTTATAATTTAACCAATCATGCCCAAAATAAATAAATTATTAAATATAGAAGAGATAAAAACCAAGAAGATGACTCCACAAAGGAGTTGGCTGAGTGAAAGGTAACAAAATCACCAAAAAGACCGAAGAGGAAGCCGACCAAACAGCAATCCCTTATAAATTTAAGCATGAGAGCGGGTCAAGGTCTTGGTCCAAAATTTAGAGGTCACAAATAGTGGCGGAGCCAACATATTACCAGGGGCTCATATGCACTTCTTTAACTTTTAGGATTTACGCTAATTATTCTAAACTTTATCTATCTTGCACCCCTGAAAAAAATGTTTTCCACCAACTCTCCCCTTTTACCATTGTAAGAGTTGCCACATTTTATAATTGTAATTAGTATTGTATTCAATACATTTCATAACAAGACACATTTTTAATAGTAGCTATTTGATATCTAATTCATTACAAATAAAATTAAATATGCAATTTTATTAACAATTAGTATAAAAAAATTTAACTATTGTCACATAAATTAGCTTAGAATGAATAGAACAAAGTTGCATGTTGAAAGAAAAATAAAGAGGCATACGTGTAAGATAATATTTTGCTTAATAAATATAGATTTTACAAAATATTATATAATAACTAATTTATTAATGTATGTAATTCTTTTATTATGTATTAACTAAAAAAAGACAAGAATTCAACAACATATAAGATAGCTATATTTTATAAAATAATTCAAACTATTAATATTAGTCAAATCTAAGAGAACGAGTTAAATTTTTACAACATGGAAAATCAATTTTTTTCAGTTTTATGTATATCAAATAGAATTACCTAAAGATAAAAGATCTTATGAGAAAAAAAACTATGTAATGCCCTGTATAATATATACCTAGAATAATACAATACAAGCATTTTATTTGGTACTGACACCATCATAAGTGCCTAATGGCATAATTCACAATACTTGACCATTTCTAATACATAAATACAACCTATGGTACAAGGCATGGAAATTAGCCAAAATAAAAATCTAAGATCAATATACAATATCCTCAATTGTATACAATAAATGCACAGCAGAATAAGCTCGACTAAGCTTCTCCTGAAACATCCAAGCATAGCTCCACTTGTAAATCAAACCTGCAAATACTTCCTGAAAATAATCAACAATAATGGGGTGAGATACATCAAATCTCAGTGAGTTCTCTATCTTATGGATTCTCTCGGCTTTACAGGGATCTAGCCAATCCTAACTCAAGTCAAGGGGAAGGGAATTGACCTTGAGTTCACAATCTCACACTATATGGAAACATGTCATGAGTTCACCAACTCAAAATATCACTAATTGATAACCTTACCAAGGCATCCCCTTTTCCCGTCCGCTTCTACGTCTAGAAGTCGACCCGAGTCATGGATCCTTGTAGTTACTTGACATACAAAATGGATTCGGGAACATCGGCTTGTTAACCGTGAACCGTCACTTCTCATGGCCTGTTAACCATCGCAAGTCTCTTTACCATATAGGCTCCATTTGTACTCGCACGCGGGAATCAAACCTGCCAAGTAATTGTGCACATGTTTCAGAGGAGCCCGAGACCCATGAAACACACTCACATGAAATGGTTACAATTATGTGATCACACACACAAACGTGATTGTATTCGACAATCACAAGGCCGCATTCGCCTTAAGGCCTCTTTTTCCTTTTCTCATAATCACAAAAGTTCAACATGTTCCATACTAGTGTTTCACTCTCTCCTAGACCAATCTCGTCACGGATGCACCTTTCTACACCAAGTGCCCGAGCCTTGCCATCTAGGTTTTCTACTCTAGGCCAGAACTCGTCAAGGATGCACATATATACATCGAATGCACGAGCATCGCCATCCAGAGTTTCTATCACAATTCTATTCACAACCTAGAATTATAACAATCTTAACTATGCCATTTGTTTTGGGGTAAAGTTTTCTCACTCTTCCTAACTCATTTTAAGCATGCATATTCTCTGATCATGTTTAACAACAATTAATTACACATAGCATAACACAATTTGCATAAGACAAACACATATATTAATTCAATCATAAGTCACATAACTCTTGGTTTCCCTCCGATCATTTAATCGGGTATCCAATCAATATTTCTCACTCTTATCCCGTAGGATATTTTCACAGCTTTGGATCGACTATTACCATGCTTCGATCGAATTTACGATCCAAAAGATATGGAATTTCAACATATCATATAACATTATTTCATTCATTTTCCACTATTCGGAGCCACGGTTCGGAAGTTAAGAATTTTTAAAGAAAAGAATTTATTTGGAAAACTCCCAGGAGCGCCCGACGGTCAAGGTTTCACCCCGCAGTGCCCCTTCGCCTCTACTCCGCCCAGCGAAGCAGAGGCGTAAGACCCTTTCCAAAAACTTAAGAGTTACAGAAGCGTTCCAAGATGCGCCCCTTGGCCATCGCCCGACGCAAGCACACATCGCCCGACGGTCAAGGCGCCGCCCGGCGGTACGCATCAGAAGCAGAATTTTCTGCTGCGTTTTCCATGGTTCCAAGGGTCCAAAACTCACCCTTTCCACACCAAATCATTTCCAAACATCAAAACAAGTACCATCAATTGATCACATGCACATTACGACTACACTGCACAATTTATATCGAATTTCATTCATTAGATTTCATTTTCTCTCAAATCTAACCTAAGTTCAAAACTTATTTTTCTAGGACTTAGAGTGTCTAACTAGAACCCACCTAATAATCAAAGAGGAGGTTGAAGAAGCTGATGAATCGATGAAGAGATGACGAAGATCCAAGCTCTTCCTTCTTTTCCATTTTCCTCTTTCTCTTCTTTCTCCCACTTTCTTCTTCTTCTTCTTCTTACTATCTCTTTCTCTTTCTCCTTTCTAACAAAATATATATATAATACCAATATTATAAAATATATTTCAACATGGTAAAATATCTCCAATTGATATTATGTCATCTCACACCAATTGATCAATTATTAGAAGTATCTTAAAATACTCTCTTGAACTAATAAATATCAATCTGTTCCTTTAATAAAATAATTAATCCCTTTAGAGTTCACCAGTTGCTCTATTGATCCCAATTGACCATACTTAAAGCACTTAGAGGATTCCATTAATCCAATTCACCAAGGACAGAGCACATAGACATTCATCTGATCTCATCTGATATCCAATTGAGCATTTAGATAATATGGGGTATTACAAACTACATCTGCTGAATATGAATCAGTATGTCTATCCACTTAAGCACCCTATATCAAAAAGTGAATTCTACATCACAAATAACAAACAAATGATCTTCCGATTCTTTCTAACACAAACAAACAACACACTTTGCCTCACTATCCCCCAAAATTACTCTCTTGTTTCCTTGGATTAAACCTAATCGTTGATTGTACCCAACGACCTTGATTTTTATATATTCCATTTAAATATAAATTTTTCTACTAAGGAATGAATTGCATTACCAAATTAGTTCATTTTTTTTAGAAATTTCATATTCGTTTCCTTTTGGTTATTTTGTTTTAGTAATTATTGTTGTTATGGGCCGACCAACCAGAATGAAGGGACATTAAACATTTCAAAGTCTTCTCAGTACATGAAGATTATCATCGTAACGATCAGAATAATATCTCAGCTCCAAGTGCATCCAATGATTTGTCGAATTTCTTGACTAGTAAATAGCAAGTTCATTATTTTTCTCTTTATCAATATATAAAGAAGGCTCCAAATTGAGGTAACAAGTAATAAATTCAATTTTATTCAACTTTTTTAACTCATATTCTGACTTGAGCGTTGGAATGCCGACCTTACAGCGCCTCTCATTCCATTGCATCAGAAGTTGCGATCCGCCATCACCACTGTTACTCCTCTCATTTCTGGTTTTAGAACTGAACAATTATTTTAATTGAATTAAGTAACCTTATTTTATTTGTAATTTTTCTTTTTGATTTTAAAAAATAAAGTTTATAATTTTTTATTTTTTATTATTTCTTTAAGAAAAAAATCAACAAAATTGAAAGAAAAACCATTATTTATAGATATAAGGTTCAAATCCTATAAGTCGTAGATTTATTCCAATTAGATTTTAAAACAATTGTATTTTTAACTATATATAAAGGCGAAACACCATTTTGGTGTAGTTAAGTTTTTTTCTCCAATTATATCCTTTTTAGTCTTGGTTTTAAAATTAACTTCTTTCATTCCATTGTCTTCTACTATTATCTGTTTTATTATATAATTAATTTAAATTAAATAAAAAGTAATATTTTTATTTTCACGAGAGTGCACATCAAAAAACCAATCAAACACGAAAGTGTCTATGTGAACGCCAATATATATTAAGTTTATATATATATATATATATATATATATATATATATATATATATATATATATATATATATATATATATATATATATATATATCTAAAACTATATTCTTCCATGTTGAGAGGAGCTGGTTGATGTTTTAACAACTCACATATTCGTTGACCTATTGTTAAATAATTTTATATTACTTTATTAAATAAATTCAAAATTTTACATCAATTTAGTTTATAAAGTATGCTTACAATTATTTATGAATAAAATGACGTTTGTATAGCAATAAATATTGATAAAACCACGAGAATGGTTGTTGTATATTTTAAATGAATATTTTTTTTTTATATTTTCATTATATGACAACCATCTATAAATATTATTTTACACATCTTTAAAAGAAAAATAAAATACCATTTAATATTTAATAATTACAATTAATTGATATTGTAAAATATATTTATACTTTCACCAATTATGCCCAAAGTAAATAAATTATTAAATATAGAAGAGATAAAAACTAAGAAGATGACTCCACAAAGGAGTTGGCTAAGGGGAAGGTAAAACAATCACCAAAAAGACCGAAGAGGAAGCCGACCAAACAACAATACCCTATAAATTTAAGCATGAGAGCGGGTCATGGTCTTAGACCAAAATTTAGAGGTCACAGATAGTGGCAGAGCCAGCATATTACCAGGGGTTCATATGCACTTCTTCAACTTTTAGGAATTACACTAATTATTCTAAACTTCATCTATATTGCACCCCTGAGAAAAATGTTTTGCACCAACTCTCACCTCTTACTATTGTAAGAGCTTCCACGTTATAAATTGTAATTAGTATAGTATTCAATACATTGCAAATTTAACAATATACATTTTTAATAGTGGCTATTTGATATCTAATTCAGTACAAATAAAATTAAATATGCAATTTTATTAACAATTAGTATAAAAAATTTAAATTATTGTCACATAAATTAGCTTAGAATGAATAGAACAAAGTTGCATGTTGAAAGAAAAATAAAGAGACATACGTGTAAGATAATATTTTGCTTAATAAATATAGATTTTACAAAATATTATATAATAACTAATTTATTAATGTATGTAATTATTTTAATCTGTATTAACTAAAAAAAGACAAGAATTCAACAACATATAAGATAGCTCTATTTTATAACATAATTCACACTATTAATATTAGTCGAATCTAAGAGAACGAGTTAAACTTTTACAACATGGAACATCAATATTTTTCAGTTTTGTGTATATCAAATAGAATTACCTAAAGATAAAAGATCTTATGAGAAAAAAAACTACATCTGCTGAATATGAATCAGTCTGTCTATCCACTTAAGCACCCTATACCAAAAAGTGGATTCTACATCACAAATAACAAACAAAGATCTTCCGATTCTTCTTAACACAAACAAACAACACACTTTGCCTCACTATCCCCCAAAAATACTCCCTCGTTTCCTTGGATTAAACCTAGTCGTTGATTGTATCCAACGACCTTGATTTTTATATATTCCATTTAAATATATCTTTTCTACTAAGGAATGAATTGCATTACCAAATTAGTTCATTTTATATTTAGTAACTTCACATTCGTTTCCTTTTGGTTATTTTGTTTTAGTAATTATTGTTGTTATGGGCCGACCAACCAGAATGAAGGGACATTAAACTTTCCAAAGTATTCTCAGTACATGAAGATTATCATCCTAACGGTCAGAATAATATCTCAACTCCAAGTGCATCCAACGATTTGTCGAATTTCTCGTCTAGTAAATTGCAAGTTCATTATTTTTCTCTTTATCAATATACAAAGAAGGCTCCAAATTGAGGTAACAATTAACAAATTCAATTTTATTTTACTTTTTTAACTCATATTCTGACTTGAGCTTTGGAGTGATGACCTTACAGCGCCTCTCATTCCACTGCATCAGAAGTTACGATCTGCCATCACCACCGTTACTCCTCTCATTTCTGGTTTTAGAACTGAATAATTATTTTAATTGAATTAAGTAACCTTATTTTATTTATAATTTTTCTTTTTGATTTTAATTAATATAGTTCATATAAATTTTTATTATTTTTACTTTTTTAAGAAAAAATCAACAAAAATGAAAGAAAAACCATTATTTATAGATATAAGGTTCAAATCCTATTAGTCGTAGATTTATTCCAATTAGATTTATAAACAATTGTATTTTTAACTATATATAAAGGCGAAACATCATTTTGGTGTAGTTAAATTTTTTCGCCAAACATATCCTTTTTTGTTTTGGTTTTAAAATTAACTTCTTTCATTCCATTGTCTTCTATTATTTATCTGTTTTATTATATAACTAATTTAAATTAAATAAAAATTAAGTAAAAAGTAGTATTTTTATTTTCACGGGAGTGCACACCAGAAAAACAGTCAAACATGAAAGTGTCTGTGTGAACGCCAATATATATTAAGTTAATATATTTATTTCTAAAAATATATTCTTCCATGTTGAGAGGAGCTGGTTGATGTTTTAACAGCTCAGATATTCGTTGACCTATTGTTTAATAATTTTATATTGCTTTATTAAATAAATTCTAAATTTTACATCAATTTAGTTTATAAAGTATGCTTACAATAATTATGAATAAAATGATGTTTGTATAGCAATAAATATTGATAAAACCACAAGAATGGTTATGGTATATTTTAAATGATTTTTTTTTTTTTTTATATTTTCAATATATGACAACCATCTATAAATATTATTTTACACATCTTTGAAAGAAAAATAAAATACCGTTTAGTATTTAATAATTACAATTAATTAATATTGTAAAATATATTTATACTTTCACCAATCATGCCCAAAATAAATAAATTATTAAGTATAGAAAAGATAAAAACTAAGAAGATGAATCCACAAAGGAGTTGGCTGAGGGGAAGGTAAAAAAAATCACCAAAAAGACCGAAGAGGAAGCCGACCAAACAACAATCCCCTATAAATTTAAGCATGAGAGCGGGTCATGCTCTTGGTCCAAAATTTAGAGGTCACAAATAGTGCGAAGCCAGCATATTACCAGAGGTTCATATGCACTTCTTCAACTTTTAGGATTTACACTAATTATTCTAAACTTTATCTATCTTGCACCCTGAGAAAAATGTTTTGCACCAACTCTCCCCTCTTACCATTGTAAGAGCTGCCACGTTTTAAATTGTAATTAGAAAATCGTTTGATGTCCTTACTTGCCTTAGCTTTTGGAATGGCTTATTTTCGCTGTGAAGACTCTATTTTGAGATCATTGTTATGATCTAGTTCTTAGTTTTTGGAGTATCTTGTGTATATTATGCCATTGTTTTAGATTTTATGTTCTGGCATGTAATGTATGCAATGTGCTACTAGGAACTTATTTGTATTTCAATACCAAACGTACAAGCATGTATGTATAATATGTATCTTCTAGACATATGTATTTATATATGGGTGTTACAAGCACCCTATACCGAATTGTGGACACTACATCACAAAGAACAAATAAATAGTCCACTAATTCTTACTAATCCAAGCACACAATACACCATACCCCAACGTCCCCCCAGAAAAATCCCTCGTCTCTTGGGATTACGCCTAGTCATCGACTGTACCTAACGACTTATATTATTTTTGGCTTAATACACTACGCCAAAAATAGGATTAGACAGCACTAAAAAGACAGCGCTTTTATCAAAAAGCGCTGCTAAAAGAATAAAAAAATTTCGCTAAAAAAAGCGCTGTAAAAGACAACCTTTAGAAAACGCTTTTTAAAAGCGCTGTTAAATGCCATAAATGGAAGCCACCTTAGAAAGCGCTTTTTGCACAAAGCGCTGCTAAAAAGAATAAAAAAATTTCGCTAAAAAAGCGCTGTAAAAGACAGAATTTAGAAAGCGCTTTTTAAAAGTGCTGTTAAATGCTAGCCACCTTAGAAAGCGCTTTTTGGAAAAATCGCTGCTATAGGTATTAACCTTAGAAAGCGCTTTCAGAAAAGCGCTCTTATATGTAGCACTTAAGAAAGCGCTTTATGAAAAGCGCTCTCTAAGGTCAATTATAAATTAAATTATAAAACAATTTCTATTCATTTTCAGAAACCTCTTTTCATTTTCTTCTCTCGACCGTTGCTTTCATGCGTTCTGAAACCCTTGCTTTCAATCGTTCTTGCATGCGTTCTGAAACATTGTCATTGCCGTCGTTCTGATACTTTTTCCGTCACGGTTGTCGTCATTCTGATACTTTTTCTGTCACGGTTGCCTCCGTTCTGAAACCCTCGCATTCGTGAAGGAGAAGACGAAAACGAAGAGGTACGTTCTTGTTGTTGTTCTTGCGTCTTACCGTTGAAACTTTTTCCGTCATTGTTGATACTTTTTCCGTCATTGTTGTTCTTGTTGTTTGGTTCGCTTTAGGCATTTTTGTTGGACCAACTTGTATTGATTCTTTTTCTGCTGCTGCTCTAGCCGCTAACAGCAAGCCCAGTTCTCTGGCGGGTCTTGTTGTGTGGTTAGCAACATTGCTATCATGGATTACTATCATATATTGTGTAGTTTACTATCATATATTGGATATAAAAGAAAGACATAGTTTTAAGATTAATTAAAGGAAAATGTTGTGTAGTTTGTTAATGATCCATCCTTATAGTGCAACGAATGCTCTTTCCTTGTTGGAGATAATCAAAAGCCTTGTTAATATCTTTGAATTCCACCTCTTGTGTTATGAAACCAATCACAACATTGCTATTATATAGTGACTATATATATTGAGAAAGAGTAATTACTTTTGAGGCCACTATGTAGGTTGTGACAGTATCAAGGGTCGAACGGGATCAAGTGCATTTGTATGTTCTGCACAATGAGAATGAGGTTGAGCCGTATGTTGAAATGCACAAGGATGTTCTCCGAGGTTTAAATCCGAATAGAAATGAGAATTGGATAGTATGAGAGCACAATCGAAGTTTCATACCTTGGTTTAAGGATCATATTTATTCAAAGTATTATTCAGATCCCGCTTCAATAACAGAAAGGTTGAGATGTCTAGCATATGGTTCAAGTTTAGTTGTGTTTTCTTATAGAGCATACGCAATTAATGGATACACATTTTATACCAAAGAACAAGATGATAAAAGTACTATGCAAAATAGTGGTGTCACCGTGGTAGCTGAAGCAATGCACATTTGAAGTGTGAAAGATTTAAACCCCAAATTTGCAAATCTGTTATATTTTGGGGTTATCGAGCGCATTTGGGTGTTTGATTATGAGAAGTTTCAGATTCCTATATTTCGTTGCAAGTGGGTTGAAAATAATAATGGCGTACGAATGGATAAGTCAGGATTTTTGCAAGTGGATCTTAATAGGGTGGGGTACACAGATGAGCCTTTTATTCTAGCCTCTCAAGCTAAACAAGTGTTCTATGTCACTGATCCGACAAGTACAAAATGGTCTATAGTGCTTTTATCTAACAAAGTAATTGATGAAAACATTGGAGATCAAGGTGATATTGATGTTGATATTGAATCATTTACTAGAAATGATCAAGATGAAAATATTATAGCGAATGAATCATATACAAGAAATGATCATAATGAGGGTATTTGGATCAATCCAACCGTCTGTGTTGTTAAGAGACGGGTAAAACATATTCCAACCAAGAAAAGAAAGAGACGTTAGTGAAAAAGGTACTAAGATTTTCATTCTAATCTTTAATTTGTATCTTTTGCGTAGGAATTATCCATCTAAACTTTTGTTATATTTTACAGTGGACACTGCTTGTTGATTGCCATTAATCCTACAAGAGAAGTATACCGAGCACAAAGAGAATCTCGAGTAGCACGGGCTAAAGCAACCAACGTTACATGGGTCAAAGTGGAGGTTTATTAATTTTCACAATGTTGCTTATTAGTGATGCTACTTGATAACACAAAACAACTATATATTAATTCTTATTTGTTTGTCTATGTGTAGTGCCCTCGTCAGCGTAATGGCATAGACTGCGGGTATTTCGTTTTGAGGTTTATGAGAGAAATCCGTCAAATGGATCGATTAGAGGTTCCTATTACGGTATGCATGGATTTATAACTTAGGATTTATTTTAATATTTATCGGATATGTCATATAATTTATTATTTTTAACTAAATCATGCATATTTTGTTTTGTTATGTAGTACTTTGATGAATACGCGTGTTCTCATTACACGAAGGATAAATTGCAAGAAATTAAGGAGGAATTGTGCGAATACCTTATATAAAAAAGAATCCTATATAAGGTATAGGATTATGGGATTATGTGAATGTATAGTTTTGTGAATGGTTTATTTTATGGGATTGTATAGTTTTGTGAATGGTTTATGCCCTTTATGTGTTTTTGGATTGTAATTGTATAGTTTTGTGAATAGTTAATGTAAATAACTTGAATTATAATGGAAATGGTTTATGTGGTTTATGTGATTTATGGGATTAGTGGAAATGGTTAATGAACCATACTAGAAATTGTTAATGGAAATGTGAAATATACAGGTTTATTGAAATGGCTTGAATTATACAGGTTTCTGCATAAAAAAATGGTTAAAATGGGATTTTTTAAAAAAATCATTAAAATTATACGTAGAGAAAAGACAGCGCTTTATAGAAAAAACGATGTCTATAGTTCACAAAAGAAAGCGTTTTTCCTAAAAAAGCGCCCTCTAAAGGTATAGAAAAATTGATAACTAAAATTATAGGCATACATTAGACAGCGCTTTTTCCTGAAAAAACGCTTTCTAAAGGTATATAAAAAAATTCATTAAAATTTTATACGTATACATTAGACAGCGCTTCTGCAAAAGCGCTGTCTAAAGGCCCACTTTAGAGAGCGCTTTTTAAGGAAAAAGCGTTGTCTAATGTATACTTTAGAGAGCGCTTTTCCATAAATCAAAAGCGCTGTCTTTACCTACGACAGCGCTACCTTAGGCAGCGCTTTTAAGCGTTGTTTAAGGCCTAAAAAAGCGTTGTCTAATGTTTTGTTTGGCATAATGATATTCTTTTTGACCCCATCTGTTAAACTCGAGCTTTATTTTAATCTCTTAACTTAAAAAATGTCTATATTAGTCTATTAACTCTTTAAAATGTATCATGTTAATCATTTTCGTCTAATTAGTGATGGAAAATAAATTCATAATTCAGTCGCAAATTAAACAAAAATGACTAATATAATACGTTTTGAAAAGTTAGAAGACCAATATGAATCTTTTTTGTTGTGATCACAAACGATACCTTTCAACTCTTTCTTGATTGAGAAACGAAGTTTCTTTGGTGAACAATGAAATGGTTAGAACAAAGAGGGAAAGAAGAAAGAATAAAGAAGGAGAATAGGATTCTTGGGCAAACTGTTTTCTAATCACTTTCTCATTTAGGGTTTATAAATGATTACAAGTGAATAACATAATTGGCCTCACTCAACAACCCGAGTGATCTAGCCTATTTATAGACTATAAAGTAACTTAAATAACAAACTAACCTAAACAATTGAATCCTTAACACAAGGCCCAATTCAACATAAAAAATTTAACTTTACATACTATAACTGTCTTCGACTATAATATGTAAACACTTCGACACCAGCATGTGAATAATCTTCGACTTCATGCTTGTCTCCTGTCGAATCCTGAAATTTATCCCAGTCGACAGCATTAGAGTTCGGTCCAATATATCACAAATCTCCACCTTGGATCAAACTCTACTAACAACAAGGAATAAATTAGCTTTCATCATGCAGCTTTATGTTAGGTGTGAATTGTGACTTAAAATGAACCATCTTTATTGGCACTTTTCAACTCAATTCTCATGTTTTCATAGATTTAACTCATGAATTGTTGTTATTCTTCAAACATTGTGAATATACCTTTGGTGCTTGTAATATGTGTGTTATTGTGCAGGAAAAGGCACTAATTGATCAAAGATGTAAGACATAAAGAAATTATATAAGCTGCCAAAGAAAAGAGGAAAACATCAGTAAGTCCGCTTTGCGAACTTGCCAGCGAATGTTCGCTTTGCGAACAAACTGGCGAAGTCCCAGCGAATGGTCCCAGACTTGGACAGTAGGAAAAGGGACTAAAGTTCACTTTGCGAACTTCCCAGCGAATGTTCGCTGTTTCATCGCTATGCGAAGAACTGGCGAAGGGCACCTTGAAAATGGCAGAAGAAAAAGGCACCTAAGTTCGCTTTGCGAGCTTGAAGGCGAGTGTTCACTTTGCGAATAATCCTTCGCATTGCGAACTTATGCATAAATTTTGTGGCGGTTTAGCTTATCAGAGGCACCTGAGGTGCCTAAATTTGGCGTTCGCTTTGCGAGTGAAAAGTTCGCAGTGCGAACTTGGCAATTTCTGAATGTAGTATTTAAGTAATTTTCACCATTTTTTAGAATATAATCAATATAACTTGTAATTTTAACATCAGAACTTTATCTCTCTTAAAATCCAAATATATTCTAGTGAGAGAAACTCAAACCCCAAGGGGGAGAAGATAAGATCTTCAATCTCTTGTTGGGTTTGGATGTAATCTTTTGATACCTTATGTATTTCTTCTAATCTATGTTTGTGAACTAGTTTTGATTCTCTATTATTGATTTTCTTTTATTGCTTATTTGTGGGTCTTGACAAAACCAATTTCAAATCCTTGATCTTAGATTTTCATCTATCAATGAGTAAGCTTTTGACATGGTTTTATGATTTTATATTCATTTGCATCTTAGCTTTTTAGCATTGTGTTGATTGTTAGTTTGAATAGCTTCTAGTAATTAATGCAATAAAGACCGCGATAACGCTTGACGAACGGTATCGTGAGGGTGCGTGAGAATATTGATGAATAACTTTGTTCACATCCATGGGGTAAATTAGTTGAATGCATGTAAAAAGGATTAATCATATGTACGTATTCTGATCATGGCTTTGTATATGAATTACTCATTAGTTTGATATGAATGTTATAGTAATATCTGTTGGGTCTAGATGTCGGAAATGGATGTAGGCTTAAAATTCATGTAGGTTTTAAATGCTTTATATTGATTGGTAATGTGCGAGAGCAATTATTGATCGGTACAAAATCACTCACAACATACGGGGACCGAGAGGATATGTATGTCGTGAGTGATACATGATGATATTAGACGAACAAGTGATTTATGTATAAAATGATCTAAAGAATGCATGTGTTATCAATTGATGAGATCCAACCCCAACAAGGCTCCGTTTATACTTCAGTCTTTACTTTATATTTTCCGTCTTTACATTTGATGCCTTTAATTTTGCTTCCTTAAATCTTTTGAACTAATACTTTTGCACCATAAGCTTAAAAACGTAGAAACCGTCGAACGACATTCTTTCTCGCACCGATCCCTGTGGAGACGACAAAACTGGGTACTTAATTAATTTTTCTTGCTTCTTTACCACTTCAACAAAATGGCGCCGTTGTCGGGGATTGGTGTTTGGATATTGAGTTGCATTGCGATAGTTTATATATTTTTGAGCTTTGTACATTTGTTTATATTGTATATCTTTGTTTTCTTTTATGTTTTCTCTAGTGTGACTAGGATTGATGAGAACTCCTTCTGGATTGGTTGCTATTTGTATAAAATTATTCAATAAAGCTTCGACTGAGTCTGGATGGTGATGATAGGATGGTGGGCTTTGAATGTATACGAGGTAAATTGTACCGCTTTATAGAATGTTAGAATGATTTAAGAATTTTGTGCTTTGTGCAAATGTGTATTCTTGTTTCATTTTGCAACTTGTTTGAATGCTTGTTTCACTTAGGTCCAAAAGCCACAAATTGTGAGAAACCTCCATTGTTTACTATATGCTAGGATGACTGATGACTATGTTTAATTCGCTTGATTCATGCTTTATCTTTTGATTATTGTGATTTTGTGGAAGCATTAGAAATGATCAAGGCATTTGTTTATATTGAGCACAATTGGATCCAAAATTATCTTACCCGTGAGTAGTGAGAATTCGTTAACCCCTTTGAGCCTAAACAGTTTAGATCTCATTTTAGTGATGAACTTGGTTTATGTACATAATTTGAAAGTATAGTTCATCATTGAATTTTGTGAGGTTCTAAAAATTTCTTCTTGAACCTCTGAACATTGTTTTAATTTGATTTCCTTGCCATAAAAAGCAAGAAGCATTCATTTGGGGTTTAGTTAAATTCAAGTTAGGGAGAATGAAAAATAAGATTGGTAAGTTGCTATAAACTTTTGAAAAATTTCAAACAAGCATGAAAAGAAAAAGTGTGAATATGAATGTGAAAAACAAAAGAAAAAGAATGCTTGTTTGAATAAGAAAAATAGAGAATGAAGTAATTGTGCATAAGGAAGTTTGAGAAGGTTTATGGTAAAGGAATGAAAATGGTGAATGAAGTTGTGTGGTGTAAATACCATGTATAGTGAATGTTTCTTTTTGCATCGGCAACTTTGATTCAATGACCTTTAGAAATGTCCCTTTGTTGTGAACCCGACCAAGCTACAACCTTTGAAGCCCTTTGTGATCTTTTTGCTTCCATGTTTTTGTTTTTTATTGTTAGATGTTGTATGAATTGAGTTGCTATTAGCATTGTTTGTCAGGTGAGTGAAATTTTCCGGCGGTTGCAAACGCGTTAATTTCTTCATTCTTATTCTGAAGAGGAGTGTTAGAGTGATTCAAGTATGAAAATTTAGTTGTTGTTTGAAACATGCCATGATATTTGTTTAAGAACTTAATTCTTTGTCATTGTTCGATTCTATTGAGTGGTGAACGTTGCTTGTGCGCATTTTCATGCTTGACCAAATCCTCTTATTTGAGAAATTTCTCTTGTCTGAATTTGAATTGCTAAATCCATTCTTGGTTGAATTAAATGCTTGAGCAAATCCTCTTGTTTTCATGAGGGGCATACTTTGCTTGAGGACAAACAAAAATCTAGTTGGGGAGAGTTGTTAGGTGCGAATTGTGACTTAAAATGAACCATCTTTATTGGCACTTTTCAACTCAATTCTCATGTTTTCATAGATTTAACTCATGAATTATTGTTATTCTTCAAACATTGTGAATATACCTTTGGTGCTTGTAATATGTGTGTTATTGTGCAGGAAAAGGCACTAATTGATCAATGATGTAAGACACAAAGAAATGATACAAGCTCCCAAAGAAAAGAGGAAAACATCATCAAGTTCGCTTCGCAAACCTGCCAAAGAATGTTCGCTTTGCAAACAAACTGGCTAAGTCCCAGCGAATGGCCCTAGACTTAGACAGTAGGAAAAGGGACTATAGTTCACTTTGCGAACTTCCCAGCGAATGTTCGCTGTTTCATCGCTGTGCGAAGAACTGGCGAAGGGCACCTTGGAAATGGTAGAAGAAAAAGGCACCTAAGTTCGCTTTACGAATAATCCTTCGCATTGCGAACTTATGCAGAAATTTTGTGGCGGTTTAGCTTATCAGAGGCACCTCAGGTGCCCAAATTTGGTGTTCGCTTTGCGAGTGAAAAGTTCGCAGTGCAAACTTGGCAATTTCTGAATGTAGTATTTAAGTAATTTTCACCATTTTTTAGAATATAATCAATATAACTTGTAATTTTAACATCAGAACTTTATCTCTCTTAAAATCCAAATATATTCTAGTGAGAGAAACTCAAACCCCAAGGGGGAGAAGATAAGATCTTCAATCTCTTGTTGGGTTTGGATGTAATCTTTTGATACCTTATGTATTTCTTCTAATCTATGTTTGTGAACTAGTTTTGATTCTCTATTGTTGATTTTCTTTGATTGCTTATTTGTGGGTCTTGACAAAACCAATTTCAAATCCTTGATCTTAGATTTTCATCTATCAATGAGTAAGCTTTTGACATGGTTTTATGATTTTATATTCATTTGCATCTTAGCTTTTTAGCATTGTGTTGATTGTTAGTTTGAATAGCTTCTAGTAATTAATGCAATAAAGACCGCGATAACGCTTGACGAACGGTATCGTGAGGGTGCGTGAGAATATTGATGAATAACTTTGTTCACATCCATGGGGTAAATTAGTTGAATGCATGTAAAAAGGATTAATCATATGTACGTATTCTGATCATGGCTTTGTATATGAATTACTCATTAGTTTGATATGAATGTTATAGTAATATCTGTTGGGTCTAGATGTCGGAAATGGATGTAGGCTTAAAATTCATGTAGGTTTTAAATGCTTTATATTGATTGGTAATGTGCGAGAGCAATTATTGATCGGTACAAAATCACTCACAACATACGGGGACCGAGAGGATATGTATGTCGTGAGTGATACATGATGATATTAGACGAACAAGTGAT
This sequence comes from Lathyrus tuberosus, assembly GCA_022829125.1. Taxonomy (NCBI): domain Eukaryota; kingdom Viridiplantae; phylum Streptophyta; class Magnoliopsida; order Fabales; family Fabaceae; genus Lathyrus; species Lathyrus tuberosus. The sequence continues at coordinate 3,567,309 of JALAZF010000446.1, forward strand.
TTATGTATAAAATGATCTGAAGAATGCATGTGTTATCAATTGATGAGATCCAACCCCAACAAGGCTCCGTTTATACTTCAGTCTTTACTTTATATTTTCCGTCTTTACATTTGATGCCTTTAATTTTGGTTCCTTAAATCTTTTGAACCAATACTTTTGCACCATAAGCTTAGAAACATAGAAACCATCGAACGTCATTCTTTCTCGCACCGATCCCTGTGGAGACGACAAAACTGGGTACTTAATTAATTTTTGCTTGCTGCTTTACCGCTTCAACACTTTATCAACTGTACACAGTGGAAAAACATGCAACTCATCAATGTCTTGGTGATCATATCAACAACATTGTCATCAGTCGAAACCTTTAGCACCTGGACTTCACCATGCTTGATATCTCTCTGACGAAGTGCAGCCTTACATCAATGTGCTTGGTTCACTCATGATAGGCTGAGTTTTTGACAGGTGTATTCCACTTTGACTATCACATTTAACAGTGATACTTCGACCTTGAAGTTTTAGCTCCTTTGCAAACCCTTCAAGCCACAATGCTTCTTTCACATCTTCAGTGAGGGCAATATATTCTGCTTCAGTAGTTGATAAGGCAACAACCTTCCGAAGCATTGTTTTCCAACTGATTGTTGTGCCGAACTTAGTGAACACATATCCAGAAATAAACTTTCTGGAATCCATACAACCTGCATAATCTGAGTCGATGAATCCTTTGACTTCGACTATGCTATCACCACAGGCTCTACCATAAATCAAGACTCTTCTCAGAGACCCATTTATATACCAAAGAATCCACTTCAAAGCTTGTCAGTGCGCCTTTCCAGAATTGGACATATACCTGCTTACAAGGCTCACTCCATATACTATGTCTGGCCTCGTACAAACCATAACATACATCAAAGAACCCATTATACTAGCATATGGGATGCTACTCATATAGATTCTTCCAGCTTCAGTACTCAGACTTTGAGTAGTACTAAGCTTAAACTGAGGATTTTTGGGAGTCACAACAAGCTTTGAATTCGACATACCAAACTTGTCGAGAAGCATTCGTAGGTATGTCTCTTGAGATAAGCACAACTTCGACTATTTTCTATCTCTCTGGATGTCAATCCCAAGAATCCTGGTGGCAACTCCTAGATCCTTCATTTCGAACTCCTTACTAAGTTCAGTCTTTACCTCTATTACATCCTCAACACTGTTGTTAACTAAGAGGATATCATCCATATAAAGCAACAAAATAACAAGTGAGTTTCCAGGTCAAAATCTGAAGTAAACACAGTGGTCGAACTGGCTCCTAGTGAAACCAATGTATGCCATGAACTTGTCTAATCTCATGTTCCATTGTCGAGGAGATTGTTTCATGCCATACAAAGACCTATTCAGCTTGCACACATAATCTTCCTTATCCTTTTCTGCATACCCTTCAGGTTGACGAATCAGGGTCATTTCGTCTAGGTCACCATACATAAATGATGTCTTCACTTCCATTTGCTCATGTTCCAGGTCGAACTTCGCCACTATGGCTAACAACATTCTAATCGATCTATGCTTTACAATAGACGAGAACACATCATTGAAGTCGACACCTTCTTTCTGAGTGAACCCCCTAGCAACCAACTTTGCCTTAAAGCGCTTCGACATCACTTCTTCGATTCCTTCCTTGACCTTGATAATCCACTTACAACTGACTAACCTGGCTCCTGCAGGCTTCTCAATCAGCTCTCAAGTGTTATTATCATGAAGAGATTTCATCTCGTCATCCATGGCTTTTCGCCATTCAGTCTTATTTCGACTCCTCATAGCTTCCTTGTAATCTCTAGGTTCTTCCTCAAGTACCTCACTTGCAGAGATTAAGGCAAAAGCTATAAGATCTGCATACCCAAGTCTCTGAGTGGCTTGATGACTCTCCTCAACCTATCTCTTGTCAATAGGTAGTCATCGACAACTTCCTCAGTATCTTGCTCTTCTTCTTCGACTTCATCTAGGTTATGTACTTCAGCATCACTATGCTCTACCTCAACAAGAATCTCTACCTGTTCCAGTTCCTCTTCAAAGATTTCTGCACTTCTACCAGCATCACCAGTTTTCTTGAACGCCATCTCAACTTCATTGAAAACTACATCACGACTTGTGATACATCTTCTGTGACCTGACTCTATGCACCATAGCCTATAACCTTTGACTCCCTCAGGATATCCAAGGAACACGCATCTCAGAGCTCTAGGTTCGACCTTGTCTTGCATAATGTGAGCATAGGCTAAATAGCCAAATACTCTAAGTTTATCGAGATCTGGTGGCTGACTCGACCAAACTTCTTCAAGTGTCTTCATTCCCAAGGCAGTCAAGGGACATCTATTTATCAGATAAGCTGCTGTCGAAACAGCCTCTGCCCAAAAGACCTTCTTCAATCTAGTACTAATCAACATGCATCTAACCCTTTCAAGGATTGTTTGATTGAATCTCTCAGCTAAGCCATTTTGGTGAGGAGGGCTTGCTACAGTCTTATGCCTTGCAATCCCAGACTCGACACAGTAACTGTCGAAAGCTTCATTGCAGAACTCAAGGTCATTGTCGGTTCTTAACCTCTTCACTTTTCTGCCTGTTTGAATTTCGACTAAAACCTTCCAACTTTTGAAATTCTCAAAAGTTTCATCCTTAGTCTTCTGAATGAATACCCATAATTTTCTGGAATAGTCATCAACTATGGATAGAAAATACCTTGCGCCTGAATGTGAAGGATTTCTTGCAGGCCCCCAAAGATCAGCATGAATGTGATCAAGGGATCCGTGTGTTCTTTGTTTACCTTTGTTAAACTTCACCTACAGGATTTGCCAAATACACAAGGTTCACAAAACTCTAACTTCTCGACTTTGTCACCACCTAGTAGGTTCTGTTTCCCCAGTTCGACCAGGCCTCTTTCGCTGACATGACCCAATCTCATGTGCCATAATTCTGTCTTCGACACGGGTTCCATGGATGCAAAATCTGCCGAACCACTTACAACCTCAACCTCAAGGTTATACAAGCCTTGTTTCTTCACACATTTCAAGACTTCCTTTGACCCCTTCATGACTTTCAGGATACCTTGCTCTCCTTTGAAAACATATCCTTTCTTGTTGAATTCACCAAGAGAAATCAAATTCCTCTTAAGGTTAGGTACATACCTAACCCCAGTTAATAGCCTTATTGACTCATCATGGAGCTTGAATCTTATAGATCCGATACCTGTAATTTTGCAAGCTTTATTGTTTCCCAACAGCACTGATCCACCATCTTGATCACATAATTCTTCAAACACATTCTTGTTTGGAGTCATATGTCAAGTACATTCTAAATCCATAACCCACTCTTTGCAAGAGTTGTTGCTTGACAACACAAGGACGTCAGATGATTCATAATCATCTTGCACAATAGTTGCATTGCCATTGTCCTTGCCTCCATGATTATTCTGGCGCTCAGGACACACCTTTCTTGTGTGATCCTCCTTCTTACAGTGATAACACTTAATACCAGAAATATCACCACCATAAGACTTCTGCTGAGCTTTACCTGTCTTCTTCTCAAACTTACCATCTCTCTTCGAGGATTTTCCCTTCACGGTCAACCCTTCACCAACTGATGATGATGGTTTCTGCTCCTTTCTTTCGTTCAAATCCTTCGAATACAAGGTTGTTTGAACTTCTTCAAAGGTGAGAGACTCTCTTCCATACAAGAGGATTTCTTTGAAGTGAGCATGCGACTTAGGTAAAGAACACAGCAATAACAACGTTTGATCTTCGTCATTGATGGTAACATCAATATTTTCAAGATTAAGAATCAGCTTGTTGAACGTATTCAGTTGCTCCATCAACGCTTTGTCTTTATTCAACTTGAATGAATACAAAGCTTGCTTTAAGTACAAACGATTCACCAAGGACTTTGTCATATATAATCCTTCGAGTTTCAGCCAAACACCCATTGTCGTCTTCTCTTTCGAAACCTGCATGAGAACCTTATCACCAAGACTCAGAATAATTACACTGTCGATCATCATTGTCCTTTCCTTCTCCGTCAATGCAGCATCCATTGCTTCCTCTCCCTTTAACGCTTCTAGCAAACCCTGTTGAACAAGAAGGGCTCGCATCTTCAAACGCCATAAACCGAAATCATTAACTCCGGTGAACTTCTCAATTTCAAACTTTGTTGACGACATCTTCTCCACGCTCACCGCACCAGTTTGTTGTGATCACAAACAATACCTTTCAACTCTTTCTTGATTGAGAAACGAAGTTTCTTGGGTGAACAATGAAACGGTTAAAACAAAGAGGGAAAGAAGAAAAAATAAGGAAGGAGAATATGATTCTTAGGCAAACTATTTTCTATTCACTTTCTCATTTAGGATTTACAAATGATTACAATTGAATAACACAATTGGTCTCACTCAACAACCTGAGTGATCTAGCCTATTTATAAACTACAAGGTAACTTAAATAACAAGCTAACCTAAACAATTGGGTCCTTAACACAAGACCCAATTCGACATAAAAAAAATCGACACTACATACTAGAATTGTCTTCGACTACAGTATATAAACACTTCGACATCAGCATGTGAACAATCTTGACTTCATACTTGTCTCCTGTCGAATCCTGAAAACTATCACAATCGACAGCACTAGAGTTCGATCTAATATCTCATATTTTTCAAGATAAAGATAAAAAAATATTAAACTATTTTCTTATATATTCAATTTAAATATATATTTTTTCTATTAAGAAATGAATTATATTACTAAATTAGTTCACTTTTTTTAGTAATTTCTCATTCGTTTCCATTTGTTTACTTTGTTTTAGTGATTGCTATTTAATTTGTATTATTTAGCCTTATTTTATTTACATTCTTTTTTACATTTTGATTAAAAGAGCACTATATAATTTTTTTATTATTTTTACTTTTAAAAATATTTACAACAAAAATGAAAGGAAAGACCCTTATAGTGTTTATATTTTCACACGCGTACACACAAAAAAGCGGCTAGACGAACATAAAAGTGTCCACCTAAACGCTAATATATATTAACTTAATATTTATATTTCTAAAATATATTCTTCATACTTAGAGAGAAGTTGGTTGATGTTTTGACAATTCATAGATTCGTTGATTTATTTTTAATTAGTTTTATGTTGCTTTATCAAATAAATTCATTTTATTAAATAAAATTTAGTTTTTAAATTATTTATACGATTTGATTATTAATAAAATTACATTGAGATTAATTGTTATATATTTTTAATGTTAAAAGTAAGTTTTATAGGGTCAGTCTATCACAATGATCTTAAAATATTATTTTTAATACATTTTAAAATAAAATTAATTTTATATTTGATGATTGCAATTAATTGACATTATAAAATATATTTATACATATGCATAATGCATATTCAAAAAATTATAGAACTAATCAAACAATTAATTCGGTTAAATCAAAATAATATAATAAACATTTATAATTTTTTAACCAATGAACATTTTTTAATTTGTAAAATTAAGAAACAATTTTGTAAGTATTAATTTTTTTAAATTAATATACTTCGATTATTAAAAAAAAATTAAGAAACAATTTAAATATTTATTTTTTTATTCTAATGAATAAAGGTTCTAGCCTTATTAGACACAAATTTATTTCATTTAGAATTTATTACAATTGTATCTATATATCTTTTTTGTTTCATATATATCTTTTTTTTTTTTAGTTTTTTATTTTAATTTAATTTTTTTCCATTCCATTATCTATCTTATCTGTTTTATCTTATATTTAATTTGTGCATATAAAAAAGCGGATAAACGGATTTGAATTTTAGTATACATTAATTTTTTATATTGAGAAGAATTGGTTGATGTTTTAACAACTCACACATTCATTTATCTATTATTTATTAATTTTATGTTGCTTTATTTAATAAATTCTTATTATTAAATAAAATTTAATTTATAAATTATTTATACAATTTAATTAATAATAAAATAATATTAATATTGAAATAAATATCAGTAAGACTAAGAGATTAATTGTTATGTATTTTCATTATAAGAAAAGTCAGTCCATCACAATCATATACAAATATTATTTTAAACATCAATAAAAATAAAATATAATTTAATATTTTACAATTATAATTAATTGACATTGTAAAGTGTATTTATACTTTAAATAATGTATATTAAAAAAATTCTAATATTAATCAATCAATTAATTTAGTTAACACAAAATAATATAATAAATATTTATAATTTCTTATCCTATGAATATTTTTCCATTTGTATAATTAAGAAATAATTTAAATAATTATTTTTTATTCTAATGAAGTAAGGTTCTAACCCAATTAGATGTTATTTTTTATTCTAATGAAGTAAGGTTCTAACCCAATTAGATGAAATTCATTACATTTTGAATTTATTATAATTGTATATATAACAATATAAAAAGGTGAAACACCATTTTAGAGTAGTTCATTTTTTTTCAAATATCTCTTTTTTAGTTTCTGATTATTTTATTATCTTTTACTGTTAATTTGTTTTATCATATAATTCATTTGTACGCATAGAAAAGACGAACCTGGACGCTAGTATATATTAGTTTAATGTGTATATTTCAAAAAATATATTTTTCTTTATTGAGAGAAGTTGGTTGATGTTTTAACAATTCACACATTCGTTGACCAATTATTTATTAATTTTATGTTGTTTTATTAAATAAATTTCAAATATTAAACAAATTTTAGTTTATAAATTATTTATACAATTTAATTATTTATAAATAAACAATTTAATTATTAGTTGATATAAAATATTATTTTTTATATCATTTATAGAAAATAAAATATATTTTAGTATTTAACAATTACAATTAATTGATATTATAAAATATATTTAAGTGAATATTAACAAAATTCTGGAACTAATCATTCAATTAATTTGTTCACACAAAATAATATTATAATATTATAATTTTTTTATCCTATGAATATTTTTCCATTTGTAAAATTAAAAAACAATTTAAACAATTATTATTTTTATTTTAATGAAGCAAAGTTTTAACTCTATTAGATGCAAATTGATTGCATTTAGAATTTATTATATAATTGTATTTGTATATTAAAGTGAAATACCATTTTAGTGAAACATATTTTTGTTTTAAATATATCTTTTTAATTTTATTTTAAATTTAACTTTTTTCCATTTCATTATCTTCTACTATTTATCTGATTTATCGTATAATTAATTTGTGCACGCAAAAAAGCGGATAAACGGACCTAAATATTTGTATATACAAATTTAATATGTATATTTTGAAAAATATATTTTTCCTATATTTAGATGAGTTGTTTGATGTTTTAACAACTCATTGATTTTGTTGACATATTGTTTATTAATTTTATGTTCTGTTATTAATTAAATTCTAAATATTAAATAAATTTTAATTTATAAAAATATTAAAAAAATATGTATACAATGCATATTAAAAAATATATATACAATGCATATTAATAAAGTAACATGCTAATAAATATCAATAAAACTAAGAGATTAATTATTATATATTTTTAAAGTAAGAAATTTATAGTAAAAAAATCCAATGCGTATTAAAAAAAATTATTTATACAATGCATGTTGAAAAAAATATAAATTAATATTTGATAATTACAAAATATATTTATACAATGCATATTAAAAAATTCTAGAAGTAATTAATCAAATAACTTAATTAACACAAAATAATATAAGAAATATTTAGAATTTTTATATTTTATGAATATTTTTTCCATTGTAAATATAAGAAATAATTAAAATAAATAATTTTCCCTTTTTTAAATCCTTCTATAATAATGACATGTGTGAAGTGATCCAACGATGTACTAGAAAAGATATAGGCTACACCTCGACACTCAACCCAAGTCGACCTATGCATAAAAAACAGTGCCGAATTGTGATTGGTCCACGTGTCTCACGGGCCCTGTAGGCGCGTGGACCCCATCTCTTTTAAATCTCGATTCCCTCTTTTGATAGCAACCTCTCACTTCCACCTCTCAAGCTCAGCTCAAAATTACTTTTCTTTTATTTTTTTATTATTTTTTTATTATTATAAATATTTCTTTTCTCTGTCAAATTATTACAGAACCAACGAACCTCTCCCTCTTTTTTTATTTTCTTATTTTTTTCATAATCATAAAATCAAATCAATTTTCGTTTCGCTTCTCACACTTCCCGGAACCTTCTCTTCACTGCTTTCACCAATTTTCCGTTGCCATGGTTTCTCTCTATCGCATCATTTTCATCTTTTTCATTTCACATACTCCTATATGATATATAAACCTTTCCTCTTTTCCTCTATTTTATAATTAATTTTAATCTCAAACTAAACTCATTTAGTTATTAATTTTTTTGGTATTTGCGAGAAACAAATGATATGAAGCCGATTCAGCTTCCACCTCCAACCGCCACCGGCTCAGCTGCAGGTTCTCCTAACCGTCCCCAACGCCGCCGCAGAGACCTAACTCTTCCGCTTCCCCAGCGTGACACAAACTTAGCTGTTCCGCTTCCGCTTCCTCCGTCTGGTAGCGGAAGCGGAGGGAGCGGAAATGGAGGAAGCGGAGGGAGCGGTGGAGGAGGAACAAATCAGCAACTAGTGATTCCTTTCTCGGAGCTTGAGAGGCTGAACCGGATCGGAAGCGGTAGCGGAGGAACGGTTTACAAAGTAGTTCACAGAATCAACGGCCGTGCGTACGCGTTGAAGGTGATTTACGGACATCACGAGGAATCCGTTCGTCGTCAGATCCATAGAGAAATCCAGATCTTGAGAGATGTTGATGATCCGAACGTGGTGAAGTGTCACGAGATGTACGATCACAACGCTGAAATTCAGGTTCTGCTGGAATACATGGACGGTGGTTCTCTCGAAGGGAAATACATCCCTCAGGAGAATCAGCTTGCTGACGTGGCACGTCAGATCCTCCGCGGACTTGCTTATCTCCACCGCCGTCACATCGTTCATAGAGACATCAAACCGTCGAATCTGTTGATCAATTCGCGGAAACAGGTTAAGATCGCTGACTTCGGTGTTGGTAGGATTCTGAATCAAACGATGGATCCGTGTAATTCATCGGTAGGAACGATTGCTTACATGTCACCGGAGAGGATAAACACCGATATCAACGACGGACAATACGATGCTTACGCCGGTGACATATGGAGTTTAGGTGTGAGTATATTGGAGTTTTACATGGGAAGATTTCCGTTTGCAGTTGGTAGACAAGGTGATTGGGCGAGTTTGATGTGTGCTATTTGTATGTCGCAACCACCGGAAGCTCCAACAACGGCTTCGCCGGAGTTTAGAGATTTCGTTTCGCGGTGTTTGCAGAGAGATCCGTCGAGGAGATGGACTGCTTCGAGGTTGCTTTCGCATCCTTTTCTTACTCGAACGGTTTCTCATCAAAATCAGAGTCCTCCGAATCTTCATCAACTACTTCCTCCTCCACCGAGGCCACTTTCTTCTTAGTTCAAGTTTTTTTATTTATTATTATTATTATTATTACTAGTACTATTTTCAAGAAAAGAAGAACTAAATTGGTTGAATCAGAGGCTGAGATTGTTACCATAACATGAATGATGAATCTAGCACTGGTTACCTGTTTTTAATTTTAGTTTTATCTTTATAAATGTTATATTATGTACCAAAATGTAATCCAAATCAAACGCTTCCTTTATTTGCTTAAAATTATGTAACTGCTTTTCACTGCTTTTGTTTTGTTGTTATCTTTTTATGCTAAATGATTGTGCACGTTTGGTTAGTTAAAGGGAATGGGAACAAAATGATGCAATGAGAGAAGGATTCAGTTTTTTTCTGTTCTTTTCTGTTTATTGTTATTGTTGTTATTACTCATGGAAAATGATATTATCACAGATAGATAGATTTATTAGTAATGGTTATGTTATGGTAGTGATTTGTGGTTTAAATAAGTAATCTAATCTAAATCTATAGATGATGATGATTTGTTGAGTTGGGAATATTTGTTTCTGGGGTCCCCCATTTTGGTTCATTCATTCAAAAGTATGCTATATTTTTTTGCTGAATGGAAGAATGAAAAGAAAGCATCACTAATGGATATAAACTATAAAGTGAGATGGAACATATGATTATCCTAAAGAAAAGGTGAAACAAGGAACATAATCTCGTTCTAAACCCTTTTGGGGTTGGCACTTTTCTCAATATTAGTGGGTTTGGTTCTTTTTAAGTGCTTTAACTTTTGGTTATTTGATTACTCATAGCATGGTTGTGGTTTTCTTTGGGATCCTAGCTTTTATAGATGATGAAGATTAAGATATTATGCTTTTGTAAAACCTATATTGTTTATTTCATTCTAGTATTTGGTTTCATTGATTTTGGTTATGGCTATACCAAATTCTACTAGAAAACATTGCAGTATTATCCAAATCTGGTAATTGCTTGAAATGGAGGTACCAATTTGGGGCTACCTACCACCAATAGGTGGTGGTTGGTCGAAGGGGAGAGGAAGAGGGTTGAGATGTGATGCCAATTATTGCTAAAATTAAAAGTTTGAACTGTAAAGGGAAGAAACATGTGTATGATTATCCACTTTATATGAATGTGTTATTTGCTATTGCTGGAATCACGAGATATAATTTAAATACGACAGTGGAAGCAAAATCAGTGGAAAACAGCTAATATTAGACATATGAGCTACGCCTAAGGTCCAAACCAAACCTTGATGCCTTAAGGCAGGGTAAAAAAATTGTCAACCAAAACTGTCGTGCTATGAAGAAGTTGATTATTGAGTGTATGGTTGTATATATTTAAAGTTGAATTAAGAGGAGCGATATAAATTTGATTTTGATATCTTAAACTTTTTAAGAATAAAATTGTTTTTGTTTTTAAAAAATACTCTAAAACACTATTTGATGAAGTATTTTACAATGTGTCCGATTAAGCAAACTCAATTATTAGTTATGCATGAACATCAAATTGTAGTGCTATGGATTTATGAATTCAAGCTATTTAATTATTTGACAAAAATAAAGTATTTTACAATGTACATTCAAAAAAAAGTTACTTGATAGTAACAAATATTAAACATGTTTGCAAAAATAAGAATAAAATTTGAAATTAAAAAAAATAAAATAAACGACAGTTTTGTAAATAAAGTCTAATTTTTAAGTTTTAGCATGTAATAATAAATCGTCTATTTTTGAAAAAACTATTATAATAGCATGTAACAATAAACCGTTTATTTTTGAAAAACGAGTATAATTGTGTGCAATAATAAATCGTCTATTTTTAAAAATCAGGTATAATAACGCGTAATAATACTCCGTCTATTTTTGAAAAACGGATATAATAGCGCGTAATAATAAACCATCTATTTTTGAAAAACGGGTATAATAGCGCGTAATATTAAATAATATTACGCGCTATTTATCCTAAAAGTGAGTATAATTTAAAAATTACAAAAAAAAAAGATTTGTACCTGAAACAATGATTTTTATAAATAGACATTCTATAAATAAAGTTAATTTAAGTTTTAACATTTAAAAATAAGCATTCTGTATTTAAAAAAGATAAATTTAAATTTAAAACAGAATATAAATTTGTTTAAAGTCAATGTATATATACTAATAATGTATATATATTAATATGATAGTTTAAATTATTTATATATATAATATAATAAAGTTTATATATATATATATATATATATATATATATATATATATATATATATATATATATATATATATATATATATATATATATATATTTACGCTAATTTTATCTTTTATAAAAAGTAAATATATTTAAATTTAGTGTATATTTGTGATAATTTACATCTATTTTATTTAAAATAGAGTGTAGTATTACACCATTTTAAAATGGATGTAAATTCTTCCTACATATATCTTCTGATGAATTTATACCCGAATATAACGGGCATAATATGTCTTAAAAAAAATACAAAACCTTCTTTTTACACTAGTGAAATTATTTGATTGAATTCAAATAATGTTGTTTGAAATTTACTTTTATTAGAAAAAAGTTATTTTTTTAAAACTATTCAATAATGAATGTATTTGCCTGTATATGGTTTGGTTTAGGTATTATTCAATGAATTAGAAAATATTTTTTTTTCTATAATAAAGAGTGGAGTAAGTAATTGAACTAGTTTATAAATATAAAATAACAAAATTAGTGAATTACAAAAATTAAAATAACAAGTAAAGTTCTAAAATTAAACTATAAATTCATGAAAACTCTAATTATTAAACATACATATTTTAAATATATGAAATTGTAAGTTATAAATTAGTAAAATTAAGGTATAAATGAGTAACAAAATGATAATTATTAAACATATATTTTTTAATAATATAAATTTATAAGCTATAGACTAGTTTATTATGTTTGTGAAACAGATATTAAGTATCTAGAATTGTAGTTTTTTTTTTTCAATTAAAAATATAAATGATTTTACATTGAATTTAATTTTATCAAAATTAATATCTTAAAAGTATTTTGATTTAGTTACAGTATTAATCTCTCTTTTCTTTACTGATTCATGAAATTGATCCCCTATTTTAAATTTAAACAGTTTTAATTGTTTTCTCATATTTTTTTATTTAAAATTAATGATAATTTCTTTTAAATGACAAATTTCTAGTGAAAAATAATAACTTATTATATATAAATTTATTGTAGAATTTTAGAGATAAAAATATAAATTAAAAAGCAAATATCTTATCAATTTTCTATGAAAAAATGTGAGGGGACGCATTTAAAATAATGAGACTAATTTTGTGACTCAAATAAAATTGAAGACAAAAAATGTAATTTAGCAAATTATTTTTTTATAATTAATTTATATTAGAACAAAATCAAACACAAGTTCAAATAAGTTTCTATCAAAGTTGTGAAACTCAAATTTTTACAGTAATTTATTTTATTTAAAATAATATATTTATACAATATTATTAAACGTATCAACAATTTAAGTTTTAATGAATTATAAAATAAAAATTTATATCTTATTATAATAAAGTGCCATGTTCTTAAACTTTGATCTAGTTACTCTTTCCGTTTTTTTATTATAAGTTGTTTTTTATTTTTCACACGTATTAAAAAATATAATAATTATAGTATGAAAAAGAGAAATTATAAAAGATTTTATAAAATTATTCTTTATTAATGGTATTGAAAAGACAAATTTACATAATTGAAAGAAGAGAGAATAATAAATATTTAGGAGTATGATAGAAAAAATGACATTAATAATTCATTGTTATTATAAAACGACTTATATTGTAGTACAATTTTTTTTCCAAAGCGATTTATAATAAAAAACGGAGGTAGTATATAACTATCTTATATTAAATCATAAAAACATATAAAAGATAAAATAATATTCAACTTGGATTTTGTTTAAATTTAATTTTACAAATATTTTAATACAAAATTTATATTTAAAAAGTAGAAATTACAAAATTTTAACAAATTATAACTCAAAAATGTCGATTACACAACTAAACAAAATATACACCATTTTAAAATGGGTATAAATTCTTTATACATATCTTATCCAAAATTTATACCAGATTATAACGGGCATAATATATTTAAATACGATTCCAAAGTGAAATTATTTGATTGAATTCATGTAACGTTTTGTGAAATCTATATTTGTATTATTAAAAAGTTATTTTTTTATAACTTATTCAATAAATAATGTATTTATCTAAATATGATTCGGTTAAGATATTATTCAATGAATTATAAAAGTTTTTTTCTATAATAAAGAGTGAAGGAAGTAATTGAACTAGTTACAAATATATAAAAAAAATAGCTTAAATAGTCTTTTTGGTTTCTGTAAGTTAAACAAGTTATTTATTTTGGTCTTTATAAGTATTTTTTAGTCTGAGTCCCTATATTTTACTTTTTGCATGCGTTTTAATTCGTAAAACCAAAATGTGAATTTTGGCTTTAGGACTAAAACGTATGGAAATAGTAAAATATAAGGACTACAACCAAAAAAAAATTTATAGAGAACAAAATAAAAAATTAGCAAATTTACAGAGACCAAAGACTATTTAAGCCAAACAAAATTATTTAATTATAAAAATTGAAATAACAAGTACAGTTCTAAGATTAAACAATAAATTCATTAGAAAACTATAATTATTGAACATGTATATTGTAAAGCATATTTTTTTTGGTAAATTGGTAAGTTATTAATGGGTGAGAAAGCAACAATTATTAAACATATTTTTTTAATTATATAAAGGTTAATTATAGTTTTGGTCCTATATTTGATTTGGTTTACGAACTTGATTTCTCCATTTTAAATTTAAATAGTTTTGAATTCTATATTTTAAAGTTAAACAGTTTTAATTCTCCTCTCATATTTTTATACTTAAAATTAACAATGTTTTTATTTTTAAAATAATAAATTATTTGTGAAATATGATAAATCATCGTATATAAACATGTTGTTGAACTTTATAAAAAAATAATATAAATTAAAAAAAAATTCATAGATTTTTTTTATAAAAAACGTAAGAGAGAGATTAAAACTGTTTAAATTAAAATAGAAGTCCAAAACTATTTGAATTTATAATAGAGGTATTAATTTTGTGAATAAAAAAAAATCAGGGACTAACGGTCATTTAGCCTTATAAAATATAACAAAAATGATATTTTGACACCAATCCATACATCTACACCGTATGTACGAACGATGAATAGTGTCGTCCGTACATGAACAGTACATGACCGTACGGTGAATAATGTCGTCCGTACATGAACAGTGTCGTCTGCATCGTGCGGAAATAGTACCTGTCCGTACATGAACAGTGCTTTGTCCGTACATGAACAGTGTTGTCCGTACATGAACAGTGTCGTCCCGTACCGTACGGACATGCGGTGTAGGTGTAGGAATGAGTGTCAAGATAGTATTGCTGAAAATATAAACTAGTTCAAAAATGATATTTTGACACCAATCCATACACCTACACCGTATGTACGGACGATAAATAGTGTCATCCGTACATGAACAGTACATGGCCACACGGTGAATAGTGTCGCCACGCACATGAACAGTGTCGTCCGTACCGTACGGAAATAGTATTTGTCCGTACATGAACAGTGCTTGTCCGTACATGAACAGTGTTGTCCGTACATAAACTGTGTCGTCCGTACCGTACAGACATACGGTGTAGGTGTAGGAATGGGTGTCAAGATAGCATTGCTGAAACTAGTTTATTATGTTTGTCAAACATACATAAACATATTTTGAATTATAGTTTTATTACTTTCAATTAATTTTAATTTAGTGTTGAATTTAATGCTCAATTCAATTTTTAATTGAATGCATTAAAATATAAATGATTTTACATTGAATTTGATTTTTAGCAAAATTAGTTTTGCAAAATTATTTTTTAAAATTAATTTATATTACAACAAAATCAAACACAAGTTCAAATGAGTTTCCAAGGTTGTCAAACTCAAATTTTTATATTAAAATAAATTTAAAATTATTATATACCTAATATATATAAATACACATTATCAACAATTTAAATGTTAAATTTATTATAAAATAAAAATTTATATCTTACTATAGTAAAGTGACATGTTCTTAAACTTCTATCTAATTATATAACTATCCTGTATTAAATCATAAAAACATAGAAAAGAATTTCATAAAATTTTAAATGTGTTAATAGATAAAAGGGTTAATTGTGATTTACCCCCCTGACATATGAGCGAATTTTGATTTACCCCCCTCCATGCCTTTAGGCAACGGTTTTTTTGAAAAAATCGTTGCCAAAACCTGCCTATGGCAACGGTGGGGGGGTAAACCAAAACACGCTCATATGTCAGGGGGGTAAATCACAATTAACCCTAGATAAAACTATCCAATTACTTATTAATTTATTTGTAATCTTAAAAAATCTTATAAAATTACATAAAATAGTATTAGAATTTGTGTGATTTTAATGAGTTTATTGCATGTTAACATAGATAAAATAATATTCACTTAGATTTTATTTAAATTTAATTTTACAAATTATTTAATTCAAAATTCATATTTAAAATATAAAATTTACAAAATTGAACAAATGAAGACTCGATTTTAATAAATTTGATTATACACACAAAAACAAAATATATGCTTACGGTCTTTAACAAATATCTATCATAGGTCAAAGAGTTGAATACTAAGAGCAAAACTCTTTGCAAAGTCAAATATTTCACTCAAAAAAGACAAATAACCTCAAAATTGACTTAAGCTTAAGAAAATTGACTATGAGAAATAGTGTAGCAACTTCGTTCACATCTTCACCAAACTTAATTAAAGTAAATTAAAAAAATGCACATGTGAACATGAGTTTGGATAGTTAATAATACAATAATTCTATATTTTATTTTGTTATCATGTTTGGATAGTTAATAATACAATAATTCTATATTTTATTTTGTTATTGATGATAATTGATTTAAAAAAGAAGAGTTGCTTTAACTTTTGTGAATCTGTCCGGTATATTTCCTGTTCATATATATTTGTTGTTAGTAGCTAGTTGCTGTTTGTGGATAATGCTTTTATAAAAAGGATTAGATGCTTAATACTTTTCCGGATTTTATGTAATCCGTACAAAGCATTTTTTAAGATAAACTAATTAATATATATATATATATATATATATAAAATAATATTTTTTTTTTTTGGAATCATAGTTGTTCGGTGAATGGTGAAACATTCCTTCGTTGCAGTGATTTTGAGATTTTGATATGATGAAGAGAGAAGTGACCTACGTGTTGTTGGTGAACAAGATAAAGAAGATGAATATGAAACAGAGAGAAAAAATGTCAGTAACTTCTATTGAATGAAATTCTATTACAACTCTGTTTTACAATATTAAAACTTGACTTGTATATTATCAGTTCCTAAATGTAAACCAAGTTTAATTCTAAATTCAACTTAAATGAAATGGTGAAATGAATTACAATCTAACATCATTCATTAATTCATATTCAGCTAAAATTAAAATCAACAACACCAATTTCATCCCTTAAATGAATAAAGTGTTCAATCTTGATTGTTTTAGTCAGCATATCTGTCAGCTGCTTTTGAGTGCTACAATGCACAACTTAAGTATTCTATTATGTACTTGATTTTTTAGAAAGTGGAACTTCGTGTCAATGTGCTTGCTCCTTCCATGTAGCACTGGATTCATGGCAAGGCTTATAGCTGATTTGTTGTCAACCATCAACTTCACAGGCTTTCTCACATCGATCTTCAGATTTTGCAACAAATTCAGAATCAACACAACTTGACTGACAGTCAGAGCACCTGCAATGTACTCAGCTTCACAGGTTGACAATGCAACAACTAGTTGCTTCTTAGAGCACCAAGAAATATGACCCCCCAAATACTTGAAGAAATACCTATAAGTACTTCTTCTGTCAACTATGTCTCCACACTGTAGCGAGCGATTTTGGACGCGATTCTTAAGCGCTGGTCGCTCTCAGCGGTTTGAGCTTACTACAGGTTGATTCATTTTTTATCCTATTAAAGCTGATGAAGGAAGGGAAATAGATGTCTCCAATTAACCCTGCTTTGCATACTGAGTTTAAACAGCGGTCTGTTAGGTTACAGATGCGATCAATGTGGTGGGGCCTTTCTTGTGTTATTTTGACATAATGACAGGTTTCTGGCGGGGAACAAGGATTAGGATGTTAAGACTGATGTTTTTTGATAGATATGTGAGAGTATGGGATTTTGGTTTTTTGTTGATTGTGCTCGCTAAGATTATTCTTTCAATCTTATGCCTACGTATTCCCGTTTACCGATACAGGGAAATCAGAGCGTTCGTAGTTCCTCCTATTCTATGGGAGGAAATGGTTGTTTTGGTGTCTTGTTCAAAGCCCAAGACGTGAAGCTAAAGGTGATTTGTATCTTGTTCAAAGCCCAAGATGTCAAGCTAAAGAGTCTATTTGTATCTTGTTCAAAGCCCAAGATATGAAGCTAAAGGGTTTGACTTTAGAGAGAATTTGTCATCTCTAAAGGGGGTCTGTTTGTCACAACTGTTTATAAAGGAGGATTACTTTAACCGGGATTTGTGAATCCGGCAATGCCATAATTTCCTTTATAGGGGTTTTTGACCTGAAGGAGAAGACTTTAACTCAGTGTAGAGCAATTCTATCTTTCCTTAGGAATTTCTCATGCTAAAAGAGGGACAGTGGCATGGATATAGATGACCCAGAGGCTTGCCGCTTACAGCAATTAGATGAAAGGGAAGGAGTTGTTGATGTTTGTGTACTGTGAACGAGGCACAACTTTGATGCTAAAAGGTTGATTGGATCAACCAGTGGTTTTCTTATACAAATCCTAAGATGAGGCTATTGGCCCAACAAGAGGGAGTTTTTGTGTGTCTCGTACGAAGCCCGAGAGAGAGGCTAAAAGGTTTTGACTTGATGGTGAAGACTTTTGGTATCTCGTATAAAGCCCGAGATGAAGGCTATTTGACTCAACAAGAGAGTTTTTTGTATCTCGTACGAAGCCCGAGATGGAGGTTAAAATTTGTTTGGCTCAATAAGAACCCTTTTGTATCTCGTATAAAGCCCGAGATGGAGGCGAAAAGGCTGATTGACTCAACGAGGGAGTCTCTTATGTGTCTCGTACAAAGCCCGAGAGAGAGGCTAAACGTTGTTTCAGTTAAGTGACAGGTCCAATATATTGATTTTGAAAGAGAAAATCAGTTCTTATATGAGCAACACTGTACTCAGGGATTTGATCTGAGGACCAGGGATATTTCCTTTTCTTTGAGGAAGGGGGAAATCCGAAGGGTGTTGCGACTATCCGAGTCTGCGGGTTTCCTTCCTATTTAACGAAGGGGTTACTTGAGAATGTCTTTGAGACTCAAGGGAGTTAGACTGTCCAAGTCTAGAGTTTTATCTTTTGTACTATGCTTTGAGAAACAGTAGTAGACTCTACGACAGGACTGTTCTATTGAGATGACTAAGTTCTGTTCCTATACCTCTAGGAGATCGTCAGGACAATTTGTACGAAGCCCAAGAGGAGGCTGGAAACTTTTAAGAAGCCGACAGGTCTTTGTACAAAGCCCAAGAGGAGGCTATCATTCTCGGGGGAAGAGATCATTATACGAAGCCTAAGAGGAGGTTGTGAATACTTCTAAGAAGCCGGCGGGTCCTTGTACAAAGCCCAAGAGGAGGCGGGGTTGCTTTTAGGAAGCCTGTGGGTCCTTGAACGATGCCCAAAAGGAGGCCGATGCTTTTAAGAAGCCGATTGGTCCCCAAACCCCGAGAAATTCAAGGCAAGCTATTCACAAGGAATAGATCGAGTCAGGAAAGTTCGAGAATTTGGAAGAAACTTAAGAGATGCCATTCACGGAGAAAAGATCATCTCTGGGGAATAGAGTTTCTTGACAAGTGCTTTTAAGAAGCCTGTGGGTCCCCAAACCCCGAGAAATTCAAGGCAATGCTATTCACCGAGAATAGATCAAAGTCAGGAAAGCCCGAGAATTTGGAAGAAACTCAAGAGATGCCATTCACGGAGAAAAGATCATCTCTAGGGAGTAGAGTTTCTTGACAAGTGCTTTTAAGAAGCCTGTGGGTCCCCAAACCCCGAGAAATTCAAGGCAATGCTATTCACTGAGAATAGATCAAAGTCAGGAAAATCCGAGAATTTGGAAGAAACTCAAGAGATGCCATTCACGGATAAAAGGTCATCTCTGGGGAGTAGAGTTTCTTTGACAACTTCTATGAGTGACAGTCTATGAAAGGGTTCACTGAGAATGCTGCCTTTCATGTCTCCATATTGTTTAACCCCAAGAGGAGGGAAGACTGTGTCTGGTAATCCTATGGGGGTCTAGTTTTGACTATTTCTAAGAGTGATCAATGGGCTTAATGCTAGACGTAGTTGCCGGGGAGACTCTAAATATCTATACTATTATTACACAGTTGATATGAGTTTATGAAAGAAGACTTACAGTAAAACAGCCCCACAATACAGTTATAAGTATATGAAAGCAGTAAATGAAAGCAATAACCACTTACTCGGTTGTAGAGCTTTCATGCTGTTTGGTTAGTTGTTCAACAAAGAAAGATTGAAAACAACAATATATTCAAAATCAAAGGAGAAAGTGCTTTGAAAAAGAAAGATTTGGGGCTTACAGCTCAAGGAGAGGCCCAAAAAAAGTTTAAAAGAAAAAGAGTGGGGCTTATAACACGAGGGTAGGCCCAAATGATTTTTCCGTTTAAGATGGCGATCGCGCCGAGGTTTTCTTTTAACGCATGGGGACTTATACAATAAGTGAGGCCCAAAAAGGTTTTGGTTAAAAGGGGATTGGGTCTTACACTCTATTAGAGGCCCAAAGGTTTTGAATGGGTCTTATAGCTCAAAGAGAGGCCCAAGGTTATTTTTCAAAAGGCGACGATCGTGCCGTTTGTTTTTTACGGTATCGGGACTTATACAATACACTGAGGCCCAAAAATGATTTGGTCAAAAAAAAAGATTGGGTCTTACACTTTATTAGAGGCCCAAAGAGTTTTGAAAATGATTTATGAGGGTTGAATTAATCCAAAAACCCTAATTTGTTTTTTTAAATGTGTTTTAATTGAATAAAAATTCAATTAAAATGATCAAAATTGTTTAACGTATGAAAAACAAATTGTGATCTTGGATTAATGCTTCAAAAATTAAGTATTGCCCTACAAAATAATTAGCAAGCATTAAAAGTTGCAAAATCAAGGTGGAAAAAATATTTTAAATGTTAAAAACAATTAAAACATTAATTCTTTGCAAAAATATCAATTATATGAAATAAATAATATTTTTGGGATTTTTTGGAAAAATAAAATATTTTAACATTTTTGTGAATTATTAAAAAAAGAAGGCTTAATACCCTTTTTGGTCCTCTAGCTATAGGGGTAGGTCCAAATAAGTCCTCTAGCTTTTAAAAGTTCCAAATTGGTCCTATACGATTTTAAATAGGTCCACGTTAGTCCTCGCCGTTAGAAAAGTTAAAATTTCAAATAAAATATTGATGACATGGCATGGGTTGTGCTGAGGTGTACGTTTCTGAATGGGGATTTGGCTCGGTGGTTATAGGCTCTTCATTTCCCACCTATTTTTCATCAAGTCATTTGTTCAGTTAGTCTTCCATCCATCTTTGAAACCCTAGCACAGCCAGACGAAGAAGAAGAAGCTCGCGTGTGAAGACGAAGACGACTATTACGTTTCCAGGACATACGATTGAAGACGAAGATTTATCTTGGTAAGTATCTATGTTCCTTTCGTAGAACAATAGTTTTCGGTAATCTAGGGTTTGTGTGTTGAAATTAGGGTTGTTTCAATCTTCTTTTTGTGAAGTTTCTGCTTGTTTATGATATTAGGTTGAAATGGAAGAAATGATAACCCTCAACATTCATCATAGTGGGGAATTTATGGATTCTGAAAAAACGAAATACGTGGGGGGTAAATCTAACGAATTAAAGGTAGATGTTGATAGGTGGTCTTATTTTGAGTTGATAGGTGTTTTGAAAGATATAGGGTATAACGAGGTAAACAACATCTACTACAGGGATCCTACATTTGGGATTAATGAGCTTACTGATGATAGAGGTGCGTTGGACATAGCTGACCTATGTAGGGTACACCTCAAGGTTGACATATATATTGAACACCCATTATCCCAACCTGATTATGTTGATGAGGGTGACACATTACATGAAGAACCTATTAACATGGAGGAGGATATATTAAATGAAGAACCTTTGGATGTTGTGAATGAAGAACAATATGATATTGTTGCTGAACTTGTTGAACAAGTACTTAAGGATGTAAACACTTCTGTTGATAGTGCTGGTGAGGGAGTGAATTCTAGTGAGGGTGTCAAGGCTGGTGAGGGAGTGCATACTGGTGAGGGTGTGACTACTGGTGAGGGTGTGACTATTGATGAGGTTGTCTTGGATGGTGAGAATGTGAATTCTGATGAGGGTGCCTTGGATGGTGAGAATGTGAATTCTGATGTGGGTCTTGAGAAAGAGGGTGTAGAGAAAGAGAGTGTTGAGAAAGAGGGTGATGGGAATGGGGATGGGATTCATGGTCAGGTGCATGATACTTCATCTGATGACAGTGAGGATTCATCCTATAACTATGATAGTGCCTTGGAGATTGATTTCAGTGATTCTGATCCTAGTCTGGATTATGAGGAAGAACATGTTGCCAAAATGGTGGCATATGATGAGAAACAGGAAGGAACAAGTAAATTGAAGAAAAGGAAAGGGGGTGCAGATAGTGGAGAGGAGAATGGAGCTGTGTATGATAGTGAAGAGTTGGAAAGTGGAGGTGACACTGAGGATGAAGAAGAACCAAAGAAGAGGAAACATCCAATCTTCAAGGCAATGAAAGACATGCAAAACTATAAATGGGAGTTGGGAACCTATTTCAATACCAAAACTGATTTTAAAGAAGCCATTCAAACATATGCTGTGCAAAATGGGAGAGGTTTGAAGTTTCTAAAAAATGATAACATAAGAGTGAAGGTGGTATGTAAGCCTGGATGTCAATGGGAGGCATACTGTGGAAAACTTCCTGATGAGGAAACTTGGCTGCTTAGGAAACTAGTTGACACACATAACTGTGCTAGAGAGTATAATGTTAAGATGATGAGCACGAAATGGTTAAGCAAGAGATTGCAAAATACATTGAAAAACAATCCTAAGCTTAAGCTAAAGGATATTAAGGAGAAAGCCCTCAAGAAATGGAATGTAGGTGTTAACAAGACCAAGGCTATTAGGGCTAGATTTGCAGCCAGGGATATGGTAGATGGATCTTATTTAGGAGACTACACTAGGATTTATGACTATTGTCATGAAATTTTGAGGACAAATCCTGGGTCAACTGTTAAGATACATGTCACACCAGTTCAAGAGGGAAGTGAGGATGCAAGACCTTATTTCAAGAGAATGTATGTTTGTTATGATGCTTGCAAGAAGAGCTTCAAGATGTGTAGACCAATAATTGGGCTTGATGGCTGTTTTTTAAAGGGTCTATGTGGTGGCCAGATTTTATCTGCAATAGGAACAGATCCCAATGATCAAATGATGCCTATTGCCTTTGCTGTGGTGGAAGGGGAAAATAGAGAATCATGGACTTGGTTTTTAAAGCTCCTCATTGATGATCTGGGTGGAAGAGAAGAGTGTAGGACCTACACTTTCATTTCTGATCAGCAAAAGGTACTCCTATATTTATTGCCTTTATTTAAGTTTGAATTATTTTTTTATTTAGAATTTAATCCTGAATTTATATGCATTTTCAGGGTCTTCTCCCAGCTATGGATGAATTGTTATCAGGTGTTGAACAAAGGTTCTGTGTGAGACACCTGTACAACAATTTCAGAAAGAAATTTCCAGGAAAAGTGTTGAAAGAAATCATTTGGAAGGCAGCCAGAGCTACTTATCCACAGGCCTGGGAAAGAGAGATGAGAGGCATGAGGAGGATAAATGAAGAGGCCTACAAACACATGATGCAAACCCCACCACGATTTTGGAGCAAGTCCTATTTCAGAACCACAACAAAATGTGATACTGTCTTGAATAATATGTCAGAAGCATTCAACAGTGTAATTGTGGAAGCAAGGTCAAAACCTTTGGTTACAATGTTGGAGGAGATAAGAGGATACATAATGGAAAAATGGGCGGCAAATAGGCTAAAGTTCTCTAACTTAGGTGATGATGAAGTCTTGCCAAACATTAAGAAGAAGGTGGAGAAAATCAGCAGTTTCACAAATTCATGGATTGTAAGGTAACTTAGGTGACTGACTGTTGTGTTTTTATAGGATGAAATTCTTTTGATAGGATATAGACTGACTGTTGTGTTTTTATAGGATGTCATCTGAACACATTTTTGAGGTGAAGCACTTTGAGAATCAGGGAGACATGTTCTCTGTCAACTTGAAGGAACATAGTTGTTCTTGCAGAAAGTGGGACCTGACAGGTCTCCCATGTGTCCATGTGATTTCCTCAATCAAGAGTAGAGGTCTTGATATTGACCAGTTTGTTCCTGAATATTACAAGAAGGCTAGGTACATTAGAGTGTATGAACCAATCATTTACCCTCTAAATGGTACAAATCTATGGGTGAGAACTGAATACCCTGATGTGCAGCCTCCCAAATTCAAGAAAATGCCTGGGAGACCAAAGAAGAAGAGGAATAGGGAACAGGGTGAGATTGATGGTTCTGACAGGAAAATAAGAAAAACTGGTATGATTATGAGGTGCACTAGGTGCAGACAGACTGGCCACAACAAATCAACTTGTAAGATGGCTCAGCCACCACAACAGTCAACACAGGCCACCCAGCAACCAACTTCTTCTACTCAGCTCACCCAGCAAGCATCTGAAGCAAATCTGGCAACACAGACAAGTCATGCAACAAACTCAGTCAAGCAACCAACTCAGAATAAAACAACTCAGTCAACTCAACCAACTCAGACAAGCAAACCAACTCAACCAAGTCAAGCAAGCAAAACAACTCAGAATACTACCATGAAGCCTCCAACACAAGCTAGGCACAAGTTGCCTTTTAAGAGACCAGCACAACTTTCACAGAGACCCACCACCAGATTGAGTGCATCACAGAATGCAGTGGGTCCTACTACTAGGAGGACAACACCAACTAAAAGGATCATTCAAAAGAAATCCTCTTAGGGTCTGTAGTTTATGTTGTATTGTGTAATGAACAAGTTCTACTATTTTGTGTAATGTTGTGAAGTTCTTTGGAAAACTTCTGTTATTTTGTGTAATGTTATGAACAACTTCTGTTATGATTACTTCTGTCATGATGTAATCAGATTATCCTATTTTGGGCAATGTTGATGTAATCAGATTATGGTATTTTGTGTAATGTGGATGTAATCAGACTATGTTATTCTGTTATGATGTAATGATTACTTCTGTTAAGCTGTTATCATATAATTGTCATAAATTATGGTGTACAAACTGTTACAAACTGTTACAAACTGCTAGGCTAAACTGTTAAATTAAGCTGCTAAATTAAGCTGCTAAACTGTTAAACAGGTGCAACATTTCAGGTTCACAAACTGTTTTATACCAACTATTATTTAGTGTAAACACTGAATTACTAGATTTGGTAACTGAATTACAGGTGAACAATTTCATGTCCACAAACACATGAAGCAAACACTGAATTACTAGATTTGGTAACAACTGGTACATCAATCCACACAAATAACACAACTTCAACATTCACATCAACTTTTTTATACCAACTGATAAACCAAATTGTACATGTCATGGAACCAACTTTTACATCAACTTCAATATTCACAACACCTTAACCACTAAAACAAATAACACAATAAAAAACAGGGACTTCCAGATCATCTTCCTTTTCCTAGTGTTCTTCAAATCTTCTTCTAGAAGTAGATTATTGTCCTTCAACACTTCAACCATGCTTTTTGCCTTAGCCAACTCTTTTTGGGCTTCTTCCAACTCCTTAAATTGCATTTCAATCTTCCATTGCAGATTCCTCATGCGTTCCTCGTTCCCATCTCTTGAATCATCATAGAACCATTCAAAAAAACCGCATTCGGCATTCGTGTGTCCCTATACATATATGCAGCCAACTTGTTAACAGTGAAGCTGTAATGGATGGAATGCATGTGTTTAACAAAGAATATTACCTTAAAATGTTTACAACCCCAGAAAAGCTTTCCATAATTTTTTACGGTTCTTGCCTTGCGAAGTACACACAGGTCTCCACAAGCACACATAACTTGCCCAAAACTGGTATAAACTTGCGATGAAGATGAAGAAGAAACGTGACCAGAACTCATTATTGGGAAGAAAATGAAGAACAAACGCCGCCCAGATACTTGATTTCCCTTTCAATTTGGTGAATTTAGGATGAATTGTGAACCTAGGGTTTGAGATTGGGATTCAATTTATAAAGATTCAGATAAAACACTGTACCTAGCGAAGAAGATGATGACAATGCTTCATTCCCCAGCCAACTCAGCATACACATCAGTTATTTTAACATCGTTAGCATGTATTTAACGGAAAGGATCAATACGAAACTATTTAAAATCGTATAGGACCAATTTGGAACTTTTAAAAGCTAGAGGACTTATTTAGACCTACCCCTATAGCTAGAGGACCAAAAAGGGTATTAAGCCAAAAAAGAATCAACTCAAAATCATTAAAACTCAGAGAGAAATTAATTTTTGAATCAATTAAATAAAAATCACAAAATTCAAATATTTGAATTTGAAAGAAATGGCGCCAAGAAATACTTGATTATATCATGCAATTCACATATCATTATGCTCGTCTCAACCTCACGACCATGTCTATGTCAATTAATTTCATTTAAATTAAACATACAACAAGAAATCATGAAAAATCCTCAAGAACCCTAATTTCTGCATGAAGGCTAGGATTTTTGATACACGATTCAAACAATACAATTAATTGAGGGGAAACATTCCATGCATGATTATGAACATATGGCCAAAGTATTGTGTGAGGAAATATGCATAGATTGAGAGATGCCCAAGTTTAGGCTTACCTTTAGGTCGTGACAGCAAGTGCAATGTGATTTTTGAGTTGGAGGTGTTACAGATGAGTTGTGATGACCTGAACAGCTTCCCTACACCCTATGGATTGTGTTTGAATGCTTGGACTTGATTGAAATTGGCTGGATCACTTCATGGCATCTCAACTGCATTTTGGTTAAAACCTTGAGCAATTGACTGGTGATTCTGAGAAATCAGTGTTCTAGATGTTGTTTAAGTGTTTGATCAACTCATATATGATGTATGTGATGTGTGTGTGTGATTGGTTTGAGTGGAATTGCTCTCAAACTCAAAACCCGATGGTGACTTACCTTAGAAGGCAAAATTGGAGTGAAAGAGGAGATTTTGAGGAAAGCATCTGTTAGATGGCTTTGGTGTACTTAAAACTGATCACAATTGAGCTCTATTTATAGTAGAGTAAGTTTGTTTTGGGATCCACAGTGAGTGGCAACTGCAGCAGAGGTTTGGCCAATGTTGTCCAATGGAAATCCAAGTCTCCTCTAGCCATTGACTAGAGGTTAGGGCACAGAGCTGTGGTTCCCTTGGTCTTGGATAAGTCTTGACTGAATTCAGTTGAGAATGGCTCAGTCCATGCCACCTTGATGCTTCCATTGAATGCCTCATTCCAAAATTGAAGTCTTGTCCCTATTTTGGCCATTCTAGGTTCAACATGCTATTTCTTGTTCCAAAGACTTTGGAGGCTTGGCTCAGTGATTGTCCCCTTTAGATTCAATCCCCTGAGGTGTCCAAGTGGATAGGAGCATTTGGATTTGGCTGATTTTGGCAAATCGACCAAAAATGCAAAATCTGCCTTGCCTTGGCAGATTTCAGCAAGGCAACTTGCCAATGTCATATCTCATGACTCAAATTGAATTTGGTAATGTTCTTGGCCATTTTGGGAAGCCCTTACATGATACAACAACTGTTTGAACATGTTTGGTTTTGATCTCTTTTGAATCCAAGTGAAAAATCCCCCTACATTTGGCAAAAAGTGAGGTAAAATCTGACTTAGTGAAATTTTCACTAAGTGTTGGAACAAAGTGACTTTTCTTGATTTTGATCACTCCATAACTCAAAATCCATGAGGAATTTGGACATAGGTCAGTATGAAGTTTTTGTAGAGGTCAATGAGATCTACAAATCAAGCTTTGGATGGAAA
The DNA here is from genome assembly GCA_022829125.1 of Lathyrus tuberosus. Lineage (NCBI taxonomy): Eukaryota > Viridiplantae > Streptophyta > Magnoliopsida > Fabales > Fabaceae > Lathyrus > Lathyrus tuberosus. The sequence goes on from JALAZF010000446.1 coordinate 3,595,148, forward strand.
AAATTGGCTTTGTGGTTTAGGAGTTATGGTCCTCCAAAGTTGGCACATTAGTGGTACTTTTTCATAACTTAGAAATTTTTCTAAGTTTTTATGGTTACCCCTTTTACAAGTTATCCAACTTTTCTTGATTTTTCTTGATGAATTATGATTCAAATCATACATAAACATCATTTTAGGGTTAAAAATCCATTTTGGTGAAAAATCTCAAAAAGTCAAAGTTGACTTTTGTGCACAGTTGACTTTTTATCAGATGAATTCCAAATTGTGCAATTCTTCAGGAAAACATGTCCTTGACCTAAATCAAACTTGATGGACATGTTCCATGGGTGTCATAGGGTATATTGAAGCATGTCCTAGGGTTTGGGAGCATGTCTTTGTCAAAAGTCAAAGTTACAGTTGACTTTTTCCTTAAAACCCTAATTGTGGTGCAGATTAAATTGAGATTTGTTGCTCAAGCTTCTTGGATTAATCCATTGTTCCAAATGGATCAATATGGTATATTAAAGACCCTCAAATCATGTCTTGAGGTCTTGGTTCATGATTTGTCCCAAAAGTCAACTTAGGGGTGAATTAGGTCAAGAAACCCTAATTCTTGATTTTTAGTGAATGCATCCCCAAAGGCAAAATTGACTTGATGATTGAGTCCATGAGGCTCCATGGAGTATATTAGGTCATGTTTTGGATCCTTGGCTTGTGCCCAGAGGAAAAATTTCATCTGGAGGCCTTGGTCGACCAAAACCCTAATTTGGTGACACTGACGATCTTGAGACTTGATCCACCTAGAAGGGAGCAACCTTGCACTTAATCCTTGAAGTGAGAGTCCTTTTGATCCATTGTGGATATTTGAGGGATTAGACAAGTTGAAGATCATGTCATTCCTTGATTGATCATTTGTCTAAGGCTCTGAGAGGGCTTAAAACCCTAATTTTGATTGTAGTGAATGCTCAACAATTCCTTGAGGAGATTGATGAGACATGATGGTTCATCCATATTATGATGATGATTTGCACAATGATGGGAAATATTAGTGGTCAAAATTTGGGGTATGACAGATGCCCCTATTTAATCTTCTTGGACACGAAGGTGTGAATGACGAAGGTATTCAGACATTCGGGGTGCAAGAGGATTAAATATCGAAATACCCGAAATTTTGATGGTGGTTATGAATGGCAGCTTACACATTCATCTTCTTTAGCTAAGCGATGATGCTTAGAAAAGGTAAACTTCCCCTCGATCCTGGTCTTCAGCCAAGGAACTGGTCTCAGTCTTTTGTCAACTTCCCCTCGATCCTGGTTTCCTACCAAGGAACTGGTCTTAGTTTCTGAAATAAACTTCCCCTCGATCCTGGTTTCCTACCAAGGAACTGGTCTCAGTTTCTTCCGTCAATAAACTTTATTGACAAGGGACGCTATTTGTAGCGGTTTTCCTCAAACTTCTCGCCGGATTTTCCTGGGGAGATGCCATTTGAGTGAAAAAAGTTTTGATGTCAGACTTGCTGGGGAACCCAGTCGTCTGAGTTGTAGAGGTGCACAAACTTCTCTGTTGGAGACGCCATTTGTTTTTACTGGGGGAGAGTAGGTCTCTTGAGAGACTGCTGTCGCTTGGGATCTTACATCATACTTTCCTCGGGATCTTCCCGGAGAAATGCCATATGATGGGGTCCAATTTTGAGGTGCCGGTGACCTTTTCATCATCAATCTTTTCTGGGACGAAACTGGAATGCTGCCGAATCTCTGATTACGAGGCTTTCTCTGTGGATTTTCCTTAATCTGGGAAAGCAAGGATATCATCTTCAATGGCGAAGAGTGACATTTATTGAAAGTTTCTCTGGCTTTTCAGAGGTTCAAGTTATCAAAGTGGTCGAGTGCCGACTCTAATCCAGAGATACACTGGAGGAGAGATTGTTTGAACGCAACGTTTCCTGACGAGGCAAGAACTGACAACTCGATTGAGAAAACTGTTATCACTAAGGGATAAGACCGACTAGAGTGATAGCGATGAAATATGAATGCGAATGTAAGTAAAATGCATGATGTATGTATGTATATGCTGACAAAACTAACGTGACATACAGACTGATGAGTGAACACGACCAGATACTCGGCCATCGCGGGGCGAAGAAGTACCGTTGTTCAAAAAAGTAGCAATTCTACCTTGCTTAGGAGAGATAGTCCATGCGGGGAATACCGTTGATCAGGCTTAGGAGATAAGAACTCGGCCGAAGAGGTCAGATGGAATAGTCGCATCCGACACTGTTGATCCTTCATTCAGGCGCACTGGCGTAGAATGAGTATTTTGATTCTGCACTTTGAAATTCAAACGCCTTTGGAGACGCGATCGACGTTCTTTCGATGTTCAGCACTCAAAAGAAAATGCCATCTTTAATTTAAAAGCAGAAAAAGTTTTAACGAGTAAATTCATTTTTGTTTCATTTCAAGAATCGTTGATCATGTTAAAATGTGGTTCTATAAAGCTAAAACAAATAAGAATTACAAACAAAAGCACAAGGGATCAAATTTTATTGATAAGATGGAGATCAGCCAAACGCATGATTCCAAAGAGTATATACAAAGTTAGAAAATGGTAATTTACAGGGAAAAGGGCTACGTTGAAACATAATGACCACTATCCTTCTACCAACTTTGAATTCGGGGCATCCTGAGCTTCTGTCGAAGATGACCTTGACTGGAATTTTCCTCCAATGGATGGTGTAACTGCTGCTGAGGGACTTGCCTCTGTTAAACATAGTTACTTGCCATTATCCCTAATTTTTGCCTGGATTGTACTATGATGTTTCCAATCCAACGGGATGATTTTTTTTCATGTCTCTAACTTTTGCCTGGACCGCCCTTTCGGGTTTTCAATCCACCGAGACGTTTTTTTTAGGCAAAGTATTTCTTGACTACATCAACATTCGCGGGGTAGGCAAATTCCTCTCCGTCCATGGTTGCAAGTCTCAAGGCACCGCCTGAGAAAGATTTCGTGACCACATAGGGGCCATCATAATTTGGGGTCCATTTACCCCGAGAGTCAGTGAGAAATGATTGTATCTTCTTGAGCACGAGGTCCCCTTTTCTGAAGACACGAGGTCGGACCTTTTTGTCGAATGCCCTCTTCATTCTCTGTTGATACAGCTGACCGTGGCATAGTGCCGTTATTCTCTTTTCTTCGATCAGATTCAGTTCGTCGTGTCAACTTTGACACCATTCAGCTTCTGAAAGCTTAGCTGCCATCAATACCTGGATTGACGGGATCTCTACTTCTATGGGGAGCACTGCCTCCATGCCATACACTAGAGAGAAAGGGGTTGCCCCTGTTGAAGTGCGGATAGATGTGCGATAACCGTGAAGAGCAAAGGGTAGCATCTCGTGCCAGTCGTTGTAGGTTACAACCATCTTTTGAACAATCTTCTTGATGTTCTTGTTAGCCGCTTCTACCGCTCCGTTCATCTTGGGTCGGTAGGGAGATGAGTTATGGTGCTCGATCTTGAACTCTGCGCACAACTCTTTCATCATCTTATTGTTCAAGTTAGATCCATTATCTGTAATGATCTGGCTCGGAACACCATAACGGCAAATGATATTGTTTTTGATAAATTGGACCACCACTTGTCGGGTTACATTAGCGTACGACGCTGCTTCGACCCACTTAGTGAAATAGTCAATGGCTACCAGGATAAACCGATGTTCGTTTGAAGCCTTAGGTTCGATCAAGCCAATCATGTTGATTCCCCATATGGAAAAAGGCCACGGGGAAGAAAGAACTTTGAGATGTGATGGCGGTACATGAATTTTGTCGGAGTATATCTGACACTTGTGACACCTCCTCATGTACTTGTAGCAGTCAGATTCCATGGTCAACCAGTAGTACCCTGCTCTCAGAATTTTTCTCGCCATTGTGTGTCCGTTGGCATGAGTGCCAAAGGATCCTTCATGAATTTCTTTCATAAGCATGTCTGCTTCTGGTCTGTCTACGCATCGGAGCAAGACCATGTCAAAATTTCTCTTATAGAGTGTATCACCGCTCAGGAAGAAGTTTCCAGCCAATCTTCTGAGGGTCTTTCTGTCTTTCCTGGATGCCCCAGGTGGGTACTCTTGTTTCTGAAGGAAGCATTTGATATCGTGATACCAAGGTCTGTCATCTAGGATTGCTTCAATCGTGAAGACGTAGGCGGGCCGTTCAAGGCGCATTATGTCGATCTTAGGTAGGTCATTCCATTGACCTACACTAATCATGGAAGAGAAAGTGGCTAAGGCACCAGCCATATGATTCTCATCACGAGGGATGTGATGAAACTCAACTCTGTTGAAGAAGGGTAACAACCTCCTTGCATAGTCTTTGTAAGGAATCAGTCCTGATTGGTATGTATTCCAATCTCCATTTATCTGATTGATAACCAGGGCTGAGTCGCCATATACGTCCAAGTTTTTGATATTTAAATCAATCGCTTCTTCGAGACCCATAATACAAGCTTCGTACTCGGCCTCGTTGTTCGTACATTTGAACGTAAGTCTGGCAGTGAAAGGAATGTGGGTACCCTGAGGGGTAACAATGATTGCCTCAATTCCATTTCCATAATGGTTAACTACTCTGTCAAAGATAAGTCCCCACTGGGAACCTGGTTATGGCCCCTCACTGGGTAGCGGTTCATCACAGTCTTTCATTTTTAGATACATGACATCTTCGTCCGGGAAGTCAAACCCGATTGATTCTTGATCGTCAATCGGTTGATGAGCCAAATGATCGGCTAAAATACTTCCCTTAACGGCTTTCTGAGCGTGTTACTCTATGTCATATTCTGATAACAACATCAGCCAACGGGCAATTCTTCCCGTAAGAGCAGGTTTTTCGAAGACGTACTTGATTAGATCCATTTCTGAGATCAACCAAGTAGTATGACAAATCATGTACTGGCGAAGACGTTTGGCAGCCCAAGCCAAAGCGCAGCAAGTTTTCTCGAGCATTGTGTACCGAGTTTCACAGTCGATGAATTTCTTGCTTAGATAGTAGATGGCAGACTCATTCCTTTTGATTTCGTCTTGTTGGCCAAGTACATATCCCATTGAGTCCACTAGGACTGTGAGGTAAATGATCAATGGTCTTCCTTCCACTGGAGGTGATAGAATCAGAGGATTCAATAGATATTCCTTAATACTGTCGAAGGCGGTTTGGCAATCTTCTGACCAAACGCAATCCTGGTTCTTTTTAAGTAACTTGAAGATCGGCGCACACGTCGCAGTCATGAGGAATATGAATCTGGAGATGTAGTTCAAATGTCCTAGGAATCCTCTAACTTGTTTTTCAGTTTTTGGAGAAGGCATTTCTTGAATGGCCTTGACCTTGTCAGGATCAACCTCAATTCCTTTCTGGGTGACGATGAACCCTAGGAGTTTCCCTGAACGGACACCGAAGGTGCACTTGTTAGGATTCAAGCGGAGCTTGAATTTTCTTAGACGTTCGAATAATTTCGACAGGTGCTCAATGTGCTCACTCTCTGTTTTTGATTTTACAATCATATCATCGACATATACCTCGATTTCTTTGTGTATCATGTCATGAAACAGAGTAGTCATGGCCCTTTGATAGGTTGCCCCGACGTTCTTCAAACCGAACGGCATTACCTTGTAACAAAAGGTGCCCCATGGGGTGATGAATGAAGTTTTCTCCATGTCTTTCGGTGCCATTTTGATCTGGTTATAGCCCGAGAATCCATCCATGAAGGAGAAAATTTTGAACTTTGATGTGCTGTCTACCAGCATGTCAATGTATGGTAAAGGAAAGTCATCCTTTGGACTTGCCTTGTTCAGATCCCTGTAATCAACACACATTCTGACATTTCCGTCCTTTTTGGGAACGGGTACGATGTTGGCCAACCATTGAGGATATTCAGATGTAGCGAGGAAACCCGCGTGGATCTGTTTCTGTACCTCCTCTTTGATTTTGATGGCCATGTCCGGGTGAGTCTGTCTCAACCTTTGCTTTACCGGCAGACATTCCTATCTTAACGATAAGTGATGTTCCACGATGCTGGTATCCAACCCTGGCATATCCTTATAGGACCAAGCGAATATATCAGGAAATTTTCTGAGAAGCTTTATCAAACCCTCTCTGGCAGTTGGACTGAGTAGTGCCCTAATCCTGATTTCTTTTCTCTCTTTTTCTGAACCCAAGTTTATCGTTTCCAACGGCTCTTTGTGAGGTTCAATGGACCTTTCCTCCTGTCTGAGTAGTCGAGAGATCTCTTCTAGAATTTCGTCGTCATCTTCTTCTTCAGCCCCAAATATCGAGAATTCAAAGTCGGGAGAAGGCATCGGATCGTATGTTTCAACGGGGTTCAAAACAAGCAATCTGCACGACGTGATGATTCGTGTTTAGAAGAGATAGAGAAAATGCAAGTTTGTGCAGTGTTTTATTTTACTGCTTGTTTTTATTTTTAATTGTTTTTCTTTAGGATTACCATTTTCTGAGAAAAAGCAAAAAGAGAAAACAACGATTAATGCGGAAATTACAGAACGACGTTATTTTATTAATGAACAAGTCGACTCTTGAAACTACAGCCCTATAAAACAAAACTCTGTCGCTTCGGGCAAAGCGAAGAGGGAAATTTACAGAAAGCGAGCCCTATCAAAACATCCGTTTCACCTGGGCGGGGTGAAAGGTTAAAGATGGCAATTACTTTGACTGATGAGCGATCTTCGGAACCTCGACGGCAACCCATTAACGGCGAACTCCTTGGTGAATCACAAAGTTTGGCACCTTCCTTGATTTGTCTTTAGAAATGACGCTGATTTCTGGTGGAGCAGGATCATTGGAATCTGTCTCCCAGGCAGAGTTGTCGTAGGAGGATTCCTCTGTTGTATTTTGCATAACATTTGTGCTCTCAGCTGTATCTCCCCATCCAGTTGGCTGGATGTCCTCGAGCCTGATACGAGAGCTTTCGGGCGCAGTGTACTTGACCATATAGTCGTATTTTCCACTTGGTTGTCCCAAGGTGTCCCACACTTCTTTCGAACTGGAGGAGTCATCCCTCTCGATGATGTTAACCTTGGGAAAAGCATAGTTGATGAATTCAAGTCCTGCAAACGTTGCGAATTCATTGTCATGTTGAGTAATTTCTGAATGACCTGAGTGTTGATCCCATGACATGGTGGGGACACAGGTATTCTGTTCAATGACGGTCAGCTGATTTTCATTATTCGGCTGACTCTCTTGCCCCAAGTCTCCTGGATAAGGTTGCCACATTGGCAGACCATCCATTGGGCCATAGTAGGTGTAGTCACAATTGTCTTTCATCGGAGTGTCTTCCTCTAATGAATTTGGCGGAGCATAGCATCCTTCCGGATCACAATCCCCGTATATCATTTCGACGTCTGATCGTGGTATAAATCTCAGACTCTCTGTAGGAAAGCAAAAAGGAGTTTGCGTTTCGTCCTGAGACATATAATCGTCCTTGTTAAGATAGGACTTCCATTCTTCATCTGTGTCAGAGGGATCTTCCTCATTGATAGCATGTACTGCTTGAGACACTGGGTGGAGGAAACCTCAACTGTGGAAGAAGTTTTGAATGGGATGAAGACTTCCATCACTTGCAGCTGTCTGGGTACAGGTTGCAGAAAAACCAAGACCCTTCTTTGTTTTATTGTCAATAGGAATGACAAGTTGTCCCCATCCAGTTGTACTGGCACTCTCAACCGCTTTGATAGCATCGTTGTATGAGGAAATCGTGGTTCCTTCTTTGAACTGATTATCTTTGCTCATCGACAGTGCTTGAAACTGAGTTCCAATAACCTCCTCAGGTTCTACACAAGCAGATGATGATAAGTTACTCACAAGCAAGGCTTGTTCTCCACAGACTGTGACAAGTTGATCGTTCTGAACAAACTTCAGCTTTTGGTAGTGGGTCGAAGTAACCGCTCCAGCCTGATGTATCCAAGGTCTTCCTAATAAACAACTGTATGTTTCCCGGATGTCCATGACCTGGAAAGTGTGAGGACTAATAGTTATGGGAAGATCAACTTCGCCGATAACCGTTTTTCTGGATCCGTCGAACGCCTTGACGACGACCTCGCTGATTCTCATCGGAGGGCCTTTGAATGATAATTGCATCAAAGTAGACTTCGGCATAACATTTAGGGCTGACCCTGTGTCTACCAGTACGCCGGCTAAAGCATCGTCCTGGCAGTTAACTGTGATATTAAGCGCCATGTTATGACGGCGACCCTCTTCGGGTAATTCCTCATCACTAAATCCCAAGTGATTGCAGGAAGTGATGTTAGAGACAATACTATCGAACTGTCTGATCGTTACATCCTGTTCCACAAAGGCTTGCTCCAAGACTTTCTGTAGAGCCTCCCTATGCGCTTCTGAACTGAGGAATAGTGATAACACAGAGATCTTTGAAGGAGTCTGTAACAACTGATCAACAATGTTATATTCACTCCTTTGGATGAGCTTCAGCATCTCATCGTTATTTTTTGAAAGGTCGGGATCACTGGATTGACCGACTAATAGATCGGGAGCTTCTGTCTGAAGTTCCTTTTCCTTGTTAGGTTCTCCAACTCCTCGGTTGAAGATTCGACTGCTCCATGTTACACGACTGATGTCTGCAATATTCACGACGGAGGGTCATGGAATTTCCTTTCCATTTTCAATCATCGTTGCACTGTATTTGTAAGGGATAGCCTTAGTTGATTCATACGGTAATGGTCCCGGTAGATAGATGACTATGGGAACTTTCTGATTTTTCTGACCATCATAAGTAATCTCGATCCATTCCCGGTTGGGAACTTTAGATTCATCAAGTAGAGGGATGATGGCAAAAACATCCCTGGTCTGGTGACGACCAGAGATTGTGACAACATCCTCAACTTGATCGGCAAGGTAGCTCGGCGTCCAGTTGATGGGTCCAGAACCCGGATATGGACGAATCTCTCCACGATCCACCTGACCTTAAAGAGCTGCTCTCACAAGGTAACACCCTTGGTTACTTTCCGAACAGACGCTACAACGGTCATAATTGTGTGGTGGCACCTGGCCACGCCCACTTTGGATACAATGTAACCTTACTAGGTTAGCTTCCATTGATCGGACATCCTGACTTTAACGCCGGGTGGGATTCCTGTTACTGATACGAATTTGCTGAGTATCTTCATCCATGTAGATTGGCATCCACCAGTGATTTAACAAGTGCTGAAGTGCCTCCTGGACAAGGGTACAACCTCGATCGTTTTCGCAACCCGCTTTACAGCTTTGATAATCATGTGATATTAAGAATCCGAGCCGGACCTGCTCAGCATGTAACTCTACCAAGTTGGTATTCATCACGCGAATATCAAAGATCTGAACCATGTTGATCTGATAAGGGTTCCTATCATGGTAGTCTTGGATCCATCCAAGATCCATCTGACGCTTGAGGGCCTCTTGTATGAAAGAGCATCCCTGTTTATTTACCGAGCAAGTCAGACAAGAACTCTAATCGTGTCGTGGCAGATTATGATACTGGCTTTGCCTTGAGTGCATTACCACCAAGTTGACATTCATTGCACGGATGTCGTGGTTCTGAATGACGTTGGAGTTCGTGTAAACCATGTTAACTTCACGAACTCGGTATTCTCGGATCCATCTGAGATCCATCTGTTCCTGTAGAGCTGCTTGCACTACAGAACATCCTTGTTTGTCTTTAGAGCAGATATCACACTGATGATAGTTATGAGGTGGCACATGGCCATATCCACTCTGTCTACAATGTATCTTTACCAGATTGGTTTTCAACAAGAGTACATCGTGAATTTGATAGACGTTGTTAGTCTCTTTCTCAATCAGATTGACTGCAGCTTTCTCGTGTTGAGGCAGCGGGTTCGTGAGAACATTAGGGTTTGTATCCTTGAAGGATAAGACCCCGCTCCTAACAAGTTTTTGCACGTCGGACTTGAAATTGAGACAATTCTCTATATTATGCCCTGATCCTCCTTGATGATAAGGGCATGTCTGATCCACCTTAAACCAAAAAGGCGGATTTTCTGGTACTGTAAGAGGAGACTTAGTCTGAATGTGCCCCTTAGCTAGTAGTAACAGAAATAATTCTGCGTATAACATGGGTATAGGATCAAACCCTGATGGTTGTGTCGTACAGTTGTTGTTATATGGAGGACGAGCCTGCTGAAGAGGTTGTTGTGTCCTTTGCTGATTAGGTTGGCTTTGCGCAACCTGAGGCTGATACGTAGGAATAGGCGCAAGGCTGATAGCAGGAATTACAGCTGATAACGTCGCCTTTGCTTTCCGTGAGAGATATTCCCAATATCTTGCTCTTTTTTCTTAGGGAGAGCACTACCATATTTTTTAGTACTGCTCGTCGATCCAGTGTCTTTTACCAAACGTCCTTCTCGGACGGCTTCCTCAAGAAGTACGCCCATGCCGACCATCTCGGTGAAGTCACTGGGCGCGCTGACAACCATTCGGTCATAGTAAAATGAGTTTAAGGTCTTTAAGAAGATCTTTGTCATCTCTTTTTCCTCAAGAGGTGGACAAATCTGAGCGGCAATTTCACGCCACCTTTGAGCATACTCCTTAAAGGTTTCCTTGTCCTTTTGCGACATCGATCTGAGTTGATCTCTGTCGAGTGCCATGTCCAAATTGTATTTGTATTATTGGACGAAGGCAGTACCAAGATCTATGAATGTGCTAATCGTAGCACGGTTTAAACCCATGTACCATTTTAATGCGGCACCGGTTAAACTATCCTGAAAGTAATGAATCAGTAGGTCCTGATTCTCCGTCTGAGCTGACATCCGCCGAGCGTACATCACCAGATGGCTCTAAGGGCAAGAGTTACCCTTGTATTTTTCAAAGTCGGGCACTTGGAATTTGTGCAGAACTTTCACATTGGGGACAAAGTAGAGGTCTGCGACGTCCTTTCCAAATAGATCCTGACCGTGAATGGCTTGCAGTTCCTTCTACATTTCCAAGAACTGTTCCTGGAATTCATCCATTCGGTCAAACATGGTTTCCTTTTTACCAGAAGGTATCTGTGGAATTTGTCCTTCCAGGATAGTGTGCACCACAGGGGGTGGTACCGTGACTACGGCAGCAAATCTTGGCGTTTCCCGAAGTTTGTAACCTTCAGGAGTCTTCAGTATGCCCCTGGCATCTTCGCTTTCCCAAATTTTGTAACCTTCAGGTGCAACGACTTCTGTTGCGATTCCCTGATCTTCAGTGATCGGCGGAACATATCCTTCCGGGATATAGTTAATAGGCATGCCCCAAGGGCGATCTTTCGGTATCTGATACCTAGGATCATACTTCTCCACTATGTGCGTTGAGGTGATCTCTAAGATCACAGTTCTTTGTAGCTGAGCTTCTGTCATGGCTTGCATGTCGTTACGAAGCTTTCTCATATCCTCTCTCAGAGCGTCGATCTCTTCTTTCAACTCTCTATTTTCTTCCTCAAGATCATCCATCTTTTTCTGACGATTGGCCCGAGTATTGTACGAATAAGACAGTTTGACTCTAGAATCGAGACACAAACGTGAGATTCGTAGGTAAGGAGAATACGCGGTGTGAGAATAATGAATGCAATGATTATATTAATTGTTTTTATGGTTTAATCAAAATAAACTTCGACAATTAAATTGCAAATATCAAACAGTGGAGAAACCCTTTTTTATTGAAATTCAAAGGATTACAGAAACGGAAATACAGTAGATTACAAAGTGCAGAAACAGAAACCTAAGCTAATGGGTCCCGAGTCCTCTCTGAAGAGAAATCGGGTGCTGATTCTGGCATCTTCCTTTTCTTTGACCGGGGCTCTTGAGCCATTGTCGGGTTGTCGTTACCTTGCCAAGTGAAATGAGTGAGCAAATTCCTTTGGTCATCCTGATTATCCACAGCATGTTGCTCCAAAATTTCAATCAGAGCATCTTTTTCTTTCAGTAATTGCTGTATTTTGATGCACTCTACGTCGAGGGTGCGATACTTGTTCTTCCAAGATCTTCTCTCCCGTTGAACTTTGTTGAGAGTAACCTGAAGCTTTTCAGTTTCCGTCATGAAGTACATGACAGATTCCTTTGGCGGAAGAATTCTGTAACGAGGATAAGGCATCTTTAGCTTGAGAGCTCTAGTTTGTACCCAATGGAGATAAGGCTCCACCGAGACACAGTCCGGTTTTCCCAGAGACTCTCGTCCTTTCTTATGAACTTGCTTCCAAGCGTGCACTATTTCCATTTTCAGTGCTCTGTCACTTTCTCCTTTCTTGAAGAAAAGACCTTCCAGATGAACACCCAGTGGGATGTGTCTCATTGGGTATCCAAATTGACGAAGAACCAATATCGGATGGTAGTTGATTCCTCCCTTAGTTCCTATAAGGGGTACGTTGGGGAAGTTTCCACAACGGTCAATGATCCTGATTCCATCATAAATCCTATTACACCAATCTATATCAGAGTTGGTAAGAGACATGATCTTCTGCGACCAACGTAAGACACTCTTACAATCCCAAAAAGTAGCAGACTTGGGCAAGTGGGAGATAAACCATTTATAAAGGAAAGGTACACAGCATGTGATCTCCCCTCCGCTGTACAAATTTCCCAAGTGTACAGAATGATATGCATCTGCGAGCAAAGTCGGCACAGGGTTTCCAATGAGAAAAACCTTAACAGCGTTAATATCGACGAAGTTATTGATGTTGGGAAACAAAAATAACCCGTAGGTGAGTAAGACAAAGATGCTTTCAAAAGCAGTCACGTTCCCTATACTGGCAAAGTACAGGGCTTTCTTCGTCAAGAACTGGGCTGGAAAACCTTGGATGCCACCTTTAGCGGTCATGTGAGTCCTGACCTCAGACTCGTCCAAATAAATTGCTCTTATAATGGTCCGATTCTTTGGAATTTCTTCCAGTCCAGAAAATGGAGCTCGATCTGTAATGTGTAGATCAGTCAGATGAGAATATTCCTCCAGCGTTGGTGCTAGCTAGTAATCCGGGGATGTGAAACAGTGATAAACCGGATCGTAAAACTGAATGAGCACATCCATGATTCCCTCAATCACATGGACTCTTAACAGTGGTAGCAAACCTCCGTGTTTGGCTCTGAAAGCCTCAGGGTTAGTGATCATCCTTGTTAACCTTCTCAAATCCCCTAGTTTTGGAACCTTGAAGGTGTACGTATGAGTTCTCCTTCTACTGAAATCCATTAGCGTAATCCTCTTCTCTGATATTTGCAATCACAGTCTTAGTTTAATTTGAAAAACAGAGAGACTAGAAGAGAAGTTTTTTTTTTGATGTTTTAATGTTTTTTTTAAATGAATGCATGAATGCAGCACACAAAAACATAGAAAAAACATGGGGTCAGAGGGTCGTTGTCATGAAGTCAAGGCTCTACCCATCCCCAAAGGTTTATACTAGGGTGTTTTTTGTACCTGTACTCATTATCATCAACTCCTCCCAGGAAAGCAAAACAACAAGTGGATCGCCAGCGAGTTGTAGAGCAATCTTAGAGTAAGTTCCATTCACCGAGAATAGATCACCAGCCTCAAATGAGGGTAGTATCGCGTAACAACTATTTCCGATAGTTTCCGCACTAAGAAAGGGTTTGGCTCCTCAGCTTCTCAGACTTAACAATCGGACCATTGTCTAGGTGAGAGAATGGGTTGCATTGGTCAGCCTCCACTGAGGTTGATGGTCGACCCCGTCGCCATCACTTATCTTAAGTGTATGCTCAATCTTTCCACATACGGCATCACCCGCATTCCCATTAGCAGAAAAATAAACACGTATAGCAATTAGGAAAAGCAATATATATATTTGTCCTAAACATCCTAGACCTTTAAAGCTATGAATCCTAAGTTCCTGACAGAAAATGAGTTCCCCGGGGGAAGCCCCAATATGTGGTTTTCACACAAGTGAAGAGAAGGAAGACCGTGCCTAGATCTAACTTTGAAAAGCCCCACGGTGGGTGCCATTTTTCTGTAGCGAGCGATTTTGGACGCGGTTCTTAAGCGTTGGTCGCTCTCTGCGGTTTGAGCTTACTACAGGTCGATTCATTTTTTATCCTATTAAAGCTGATGAAGGAAGGGAAATAGATGTCTCCAATTAACCTTGCTTTGCATACTAAGTTTAAACAGCGGTCTGTTAGGTTACGTATGCGATCAATATGGTGGGGCCTTTCTTGTGTTATTTTGACATAATGACAGGTTTCTGGCGGGGAACAAGGATTAGGATGTTAAGACTGATGTTTTTTGATAGATATGTGAGAGTATGGGATTTTGGTTTTTTGTTGATTGTGCTCGCTAAGATTATTCTTTCAATACTATGCCTACGTATTCCCGTTTACCGAAACAGGGAAATCAGAGCGTTCGTAGTTCCTCCTATTCTATGGGAGGAAATGGTTGTTTTGGTGTCTTGTTCAAAGCCCAAGACGTGAAGCTAAAGGTGATTTGTATCTTGTTCAAAGCCCAAGATGTCAAGCTAAAGAGTCTATTTGTATCTTGTTCAAAGCCCAAGATATGAAGCTAAAGGGTTTGACTTTAGAGAGAATTTGTCATCTCTAAAGTGGGTCTGTTTGTCATAACTGTTTATAAAGGAGGATTATTTTAACCGGGATTTGTGAATCCGGCAATGCCATAATTTCCTTTATAGGGGTTTTTGACCTGAAGGAGAAGACTTTAACTCAGTGTAGAGCAATGCTATCTTTCCTTAGGAATTTCTCATGCTAAAAGAGGGACAGTGGCATGGATATAGATGACCCAGAGGCTTGCCGCTTACAGCAATTAGATGAAAGGGAATGAGTTGTTGATGTTTGTGTACTGTGAACGAGGCACAACTTTGATGCTAAAAGGTTGATTGGATCAACCAGTGGTTTTCTTATACAAAGCCTAAGAGGAGGCTATTGGCCCAACAAGAGGGAGTTTTTGTGTGTCTCGTACGAAGCCCGAGAGAGAGGATAAAAGGTTTTGACTTGACGGTGAAGTCTTTTGGTATCTCGTATAAAGCCCGAGATGAAAGCTATTTTACTCAACAAGAGAGTTTTTTGTATCTCGTACGAAGCCCGAGATGGAGGCTAAAATTTGTTTGGCTCAATAAGAACCCTTTTGTATCTCATATAAAGCCCGAGATGGAGGCTAAAAGGCTGATTGACTCAACGAGGGAGTCTCTTATGTGTCTCATACAAAGCCCGAGAGAGAGGCTAAACATTGTTTCAGTTAAGTGACAGGTCCAGTATACTGATTTTGAAAGAGAAAATTAGTTCTTATATGAGCAACACTGTACTCAGGGATTTGATCTGAGGACCAGGGATATTTCCTTTTCTTTGAGGAAGGGGAAATCCGAAGGGTGTTGCGACTATCCGAGTCTACGGGTTTCCTTCCTATTTAACGAAGGGGTTACTTGAGAATGTCTTTGAGACTCAAGGGAGTTAGACTGTCCAAGTCTAAAGTTTTATCTTTTGTACTATGCTTTGAGAAATAGTAGTAGACTCTACGACAGGACTGTTCTATTGAGATGACTAAGTTCTGTTCCTATACCTCTAGGAGGTCGTCGGGACAATTTGTATGAAGCCCAAGAGGAGGTTGGAAACTTTTAAGAAGCCGACGAGTCTTTGTACGAAGCCCAAGAGGAGGTTATCATTCCCGGGGGAAGACATCATTATACGAAGCCTAAGAGGAGGCTGTGAATACTTCTAAGAAGCCGGCGGGTCCTTGTACTAAGACCAAGAGGAGGCGGGGTTGATTTTAGGAAGCTTGTGGGTCCTTGAACGATGCCCAAGAGGAGGCCGATGCTTTTAAGAAGCCGATGGGTCCCCAAGAAATTCAAGGAAAGCTATTCACAAGGAATATATCGAGTCAGGAAAGTTTGAGAATTTGGAAGAAACTCAAGAGATGCCATTCACGGAGAAAAGATCATCTCTGTTGAATCGAGTTTCTTGACAAGTGCTTTTAAGAAGCCTGTGGGTCCCCAAAACCTGAGAAATTCAAGGCAATGCTATTCACCGAGAATAGATCAAAGTCAGGAAAGTCCGAGAATTTGGAAGAAACTCAAGAGATGCCATTCACGGAGAAAAGATCATCTCTGGGGAGTAGAGTTTCGTGACAAGTGCTTTTAAGAAGCATGTAGGTCCCCAAACCCTGAAAAATTCAAGGCAATGCTATTCACCGAGAATAGATCAAAGTCAGGAAAGTCCGAGAATTTGGAAGAAACTCAAGAGATGCCATTCACGGAGAAAAGATCATCTCTGGGGTGTAGAGTTTCTTTGACAACTTCTATGAGTGACAGTCTATGAAAGGGTTCACTGAGAATGCTGCCTTTCATGTCTCCATATTGTTTAACCCCAAGAGGAGGGAAGACTGTGTCTGGTAATCCTATGGGGGTCTAGTTTTGACTATTTCTAAGAGTGATCAACAGGCTTAATGCTAGACGTAGTTGCCAGGGAGACTCTAAATATCTATACTATTATTACACAGTTGATATGAGTTTATGAAAGAAGACTTACAGTGAAACACCCCCACAATACAGTTATAAGTATATGAAAGCGGTATATGAAAGCAATAACCACTTACTCGGTTGTAGAGCTTCCATGCTGTTTGGTTAGTTGTTCAACAAAGAAAGATTGAAAACAACAATATATTCAAAATCAAAGGAGAAAGTGCTTTGAAAAAGAAAGAGTTGGGGCTTACAGCTCAAGGAGAGGCCCAAAAAAAGTTTAAAAGAAAAAGAGTGGGGCTTATAACACGAGGGTAGGCCCAAATGATTTTTTCGTTTAAGATGGCGATCGCGCCGAGGTTTTCTTTTAACGCAGGGGGACTTATACAATAAGTGAGGCCCAAAAAGGTGTTGGTTAAAAGGGGATTGGGTCTTACACTCTATTAGAGGCCCAAAGGTTTTGAATGGGTCTTATAGCTCAAGGAGAGGCCCAAGGTTATTTTTCAAAAGGCGACGATCGTGCCGTTTGTTTTTTACGGTATCGGGACTTATACAATACACTGAGGCCCAAAAATGATTTGGTCAAAAAAAAGGATTGGGTCTTACACTCTATTAGAGGCCCAAAGAGTTTTGAAAATGATTTATGAGGGTTGAATTAATCCAAAAACCGTAATTTATTT
Organism: Lathyrus tuberosus; assembly: GCA_022829125.1. Taxonomy (NCBI): domain Eukaryota; kingdom Viridiplantae; phylum Streptophyta; class Magnoliopsida; order Fabales; family Fabaceae; genus Lathyrus; species Lathyrus tuberosus. The sequence goes on from JALAZF010000446.1 coordinate 3,612,236, forward strand.
TTTTTAAATGTGTTTTAATTGAATAAAAATTCAATTAAAATGATCAAAATTGTTTAACATATGAAAAACAAATTGTGATCTTGGATTAATGCTTCAAAAATTAAGTATTGCCCTACAAAATAATTAGCAAGCATTAAAAGTTGCAAAATCAAGGTGGAAAAAAATATTTTAAATGTTAAAAACAATTAAAACATTAATTCTTTGTAAAAATATCAATTATATGAAATTTTTGGGATTTTTTGGAAAAATAAAATATTTTAACATTTTTGTGAATTATTAAAAAAAGAATCAACTCAAAATCATTAAAACTCAGAGAGAAATTAATTTTTGAATCAATTAAATAAAAATCACAAAATTCAAATATTTGAATTTGAAAGAAATGGCGCCAAGAACAGCTGAAGAACACGCGCATGTTTCAGCTTGGCCCAGATTTGCATTTTCTCTCCAATCTCACTGAATACTTGATTATATCATGCAATCCACATATCATTATGCTTGTCTTAACCTCACGACCATGTCTATGCCAATTAATTTCATTTAAATTAAACATACAACAAGAAATCATGAAAAATCCTCAAGAACCCTAATTTCTGCATGAAGGCTAGGATTTTTTATACACGATTCAAACAATGCAATTAATTGAGGGGAAACATTCCATGCATGATTATGAACATATGGCCAAAGTATTGTGCGAGGAAATATGCATAGATTGAGAGATGCCCAAGCTTAGGCTTACCTTTAGGTCGTGACAGCAAGTGCAATGTGATTTTTGAGTTGGAGGTGTTACAGATGAGTTGTGATGACCTGAACAGCTTCCGTACACCCTATGGATTGTGTTTGAATGCTTGGACTTGATTGAAATTGGCTGGATTACTTCATGGTATCTCAACTGCATTTTGGTTAAAACCTTGAGCAATTGACTGGTGATTCTGAGAAATCAGTGTTCCAGATGTTGTTTAAGTGTTTGATCAGCTCATATATGATGTATGTGAGGTGTGTGTGTGTGATTGGTTTGAGTGGAATTTCTCTCAAACCCAAAACCCGATGGTGACTTGCCTTAGAAGGCAAAATTGGAGTGAAAGAGGAGATTTTGAGGAAAGCATCTGTTAGATGGCTTTGGTGTACTTAAACTGATCATAATTGAGCTCTATTTATAGTAGAGCAAGTTTTTTTTGGGATCCACAGTGAATGGCAACTGCAGCAGAGGTTTGGCCAATGTTGTCCAATGGAAATCCAAGTCTCCTCTAGCCATTAAATAGAGGTTAGGGCACAGAGCTGTGGTTCCCTTGGTCTTGGATAAGTCTTGACTGAATTCAGTTGAGAATGGCTCAGTTCATGCCACCTTGATGCTTCCATTGAATGCCTCATTCCAAAATTGAAGTCTTGTCCCTATTTTGGCCATTCTAGGTTCAACATGCTATTTCTTGTTCCAAAGACTTTGGAGGCTTGGCCCAGTGATTGTCCCCTTTAGATTCAATCCCCTGAGGTGTCCAAGTGGATAGGAGCATTTGGATTTGCCTGATTTTGGAAAATCGACCAAAAATGCAAAATCTGCCTTGCCTTGGCAGATTTCAGCAAGGCAACTTGCCAATGTCATATCTCATGGCTCAAATTGAATTTGGTAATGTTCTTGGCCATTTTGGAAAGCCCTTACATGATACAACAACTGTTTCAACATGTTTGGTTTTGATCTCTTTTGAATCCAAGTGAAAAATCCCCCTACATTTGGCAAAAAGTGAGGTAAAATCTGACTTAGTGAAATTTTCACCAAGTGTTGGAACAAAGTGACTTTTCTTGATTTTGATCACTCCATAACTCAAAATCCATGAGGAATTTGGACATAGGTCAGTATGAAGTTTTTGTAGAGGGCAATGAGATCTACAAATCAAGCTTTGGATGGAAAAAATTGGCTTTGTGGTTTAGGAGTTATGGTCCTCCAAAGTTGGCACATTAGTGGTACTTTTTCATAACTTAGAAATTTTTCTAAGTTTTTATGGTTACCCCTTTTACAAGTTATCCAACTTTTCTTGATTTTTCTTGATGAATGATGATTCAAATCATACATAAACATCATTTTAGGGTTAAAATCCATTTTGGTGAAAAATCTCAAAAAGTCAAAGTTGACTTTTGTGCACAGTTGACTTATTATCAGATGAATTCCAAACTGTGCAATTCTTCAGGAAACCATGTCCTTGACCTAAATCAAACTTGATGGACATGTTCCATGGGTGTCATAGGGTATATTGAAGCATGTCCTAGGGTTTGGGAGCATGTCTTGGTCAAAAGTCAAAGTTACAGTTGACTTTTTCCTTAAAACCCTAATTGTGGTGCAGATTAAATTGAGGTTTGTTGCTCAAGCTTATTGGATTAATACATTGTTCCAAATGGATCAATATGGTATATTAAAGACCCTCAAATCATGTCTTGAGGTCTTGGTTCATGATTTGTCCCAAAAGTCAACTTAGGGGTGAATTAGGTCAAGAAACCCTAATTCCTGATTTTTAGTGAATGCATCCCCAGAGGCAAAATTGACTTGATGATTGGGTCCATAAGGCTCCATGGAGTATATTAGGTCATGTTTTGGATCCTTGGCTTGTGCCCAGAGGAAAAATTTCATCTGGAGGCCTTGGTCGACCAAAACCCTAATTTGGTGACACTGGCGATCTTGAGACTTGATCCACCTAGAAGGGAGTAGCCTTGTGCTTAATCCTTGAAGTGGGAGTCCTTTTGATCCATTGTGGATATTTGAGGGATTAGACAAGTTGAAGATCATGTCATTCCTTGATTGATCATTTGTCTAAGGCTCTGAGAGGGCTTAAAACCCTAATTTTGATTGTAGTGAATGCTCAACAATTCCTTGAGGAGATTGATGAGACATGATGGTTCATCCATATTGTGATGATGATTTGCACAATGATGGGAAATCTTAGTGGTCAAAATTTGGGGTATGATACATACCAATCAGAGTCTGAATATCACATTCACTCTGAATCAGATTTAGCATCAGAGGAGAACAAAACTCCATACTTTAGTGTCCTCCTAAGATACCTCAGAATCCTGACAGTAACTTGATAATGAGACCACATTGGTTTACTCATGAACCTACAAACCATTCCAACTGTATAACAAATATCAGGTATGGTATTGTAGAGATATCTCAATGAACCTACCAACTGTTTGAAAGTTGTAGCATCTACATCATCACACTCAGGATCAGAATCAAGTTTTTGATTTGCTTCAGCATTTGAGATTGCAGACTTGTAATTTATTAGCTCAAATATCTTCAGAAGTTCAAGTTCATACTTCAGCTGATTTAAAATTTCTCAGAGTACATAATCTTCATCCCTAGAAAATATGTCATATTTCCTAGATCAGTCATCTCAAACTCATTCATTAACACCTTCTTGAACTTAGTTATCTTATGTTCACAACTCCATGTTAGCAATATGTCATCAACATACAGGCACACCAGAATCATATTGTCTTTAGAAGTATGCTGAACATAGACACCATACTCCATCTCACACTTTCAGAGTCCTTGAAGCTTGAAAAATGAATAAATTTTCAAATTCTAGGCTCTAGGAGCTTGTTTCAGTCTATACAATGCTTTATGTAACCTGTACGCCATCCCTTCCTGATTCTTTTTCATAAATCTAGAAGGTTGTGACACATAAACCTCTTCTTCTAATTGACCATTCAGAAAAGCATATTTCACATCTAAATACATCATAGGCCAATTCTTATTAACAGTTGTCACAATCACCAGTCTGATTGTCTCATGTCTCGCTACAGGAGCAACCACCTATAAGTAATCTGACCTAGGTTTCTGTAGAAAACCTCTTACTAATAACCTTGCTTTGTGTTTGCTAATTGATCCACCTGGCTTTAGTTTCATCTTGTATACCCATATCACGCTGATGGCTTTCTTGTTCCTTGGATGCTTAGTAAACTCTCAAGTCTTGTTTCTTTCTATAGCCTTATGTTCTTCTTTCATGGAATTCAACAACACTTTCTTCTTGAGAGCTTCTTCGGTACTCACTGGTTCAGATTCTACCAACATGGGACATTAAATGACTTCCCCTTCAGAGTCTATCTTAGTATCTTTCAACATGTCAAACTCAGTAAATCTTCTTAATATTTGTCTGATTCTTTGTGGTCTCTAAATCTTCCTCAGATGCTGGAACATTATCAGATGGTGGACTACCTTCAGAGTCCAGTCCACCTTCAAAGGCTTAATTACCAACAAAGTCTTGATTACCCCCAGAGTCTTGATCATCATCAGAATCTGAATCAAAATCAGATTCACCCTCAGAGTCAGATTCACCTTCAGACCCTTCTTCAACATCAAAGTCACCTTCAGACTCAAATTTATCATCTTTAGACTCAGAATCTTCTTCTGAGTCTAAAATATTTTCAGAAGTTAACTCAGGTGTTAACACTACCCCAGAGTTGGATTGAGACTTGTTTTAATCTTACATATCTGATTCTTTCACAATAACATCTCTAATGAATTCAACTTTGTTAGTGACAGGACAATAGATATTATAAGCACATGTACTGTGGTACCCTACAAGCAACATGACTTTGCTTTTGTCATCCAACTTCTTCCTCTTAGCATCTGGAACATGTTTGTAACAAATAGAACCAAACACCTTCAGATGATTCACACTTTGCTGATCTCCAGTCCATTTTTATAAAGGAAAATTTTCCTCCAACTTCTTAGTTGGACACCTGTTGAGCACATATGTTGCAGTGGTAACAGCTTCTCCTCATAAGGTGTTAGGTAGTTTCTTCTCCTTCAGCATGCTCCTTGTCATATCAAGCAAAGTTATGGTTCTTCTTTTAGCAAGACCATTGTGTTAAGGAGTGTATGGAAAACTAACCTCATGCTCAATTCCATTCTCCTCACAAAAATTCTTGAACTATGTATAGCTGTACTCACCTCCATCATCAGTTCTGAGAATTTTTAGCTTCTGACCACTTTGTTTTTCAGCCTTCACCTTGAACTTCTGAAACTCAATAAACACCTCATGCTTAAACATGATGAGTGCTACCCATGTCATCCTTGTGAACTCATCCATAAAAGAAAAAAATACGTATTTCCTCCAAGTGAAGGTACTTCAAACGGTCCACATACATCTGAATGCACTACTCCCAAAGCATGTTTTGCTCTTGGGATTACTTCTGATGCAAATGGTAATCTTGGTTGCTTGCCTTTTATGCATATCTCACATGACTTCTCAAGCTTCACAGTCTTAGGAATTCCATGTACCAACTTCTTAGAACTCATATGCCCTAAGCTTTTGAAGTTCAAATGCCCCAATCTCTTGTGCCATAACTAACTGTCACCTTCAGCACCTTCTGCACTAAGGCATTTAGTGTCATTTGTCTCCACATTCACTTTGAATGTTTTATTGCTTCTCTGTTCAGACTGCATAATCAACTTCTGATCAGAATCATAAAACTTCAAGAGATTGTTCTTCATGGTAACTGAGAAATCTTTCTCAATTAGCTGACCCACACTAATCAGATTGCACTTCATGCCAGGAACATACCAAACAACCTTGATCATAACAGTCTTTCCATTCTTCACTCTGACCTTGACATTTCCCATTATTTAACATATTTGATCTTTGTCCTCTTTTTATAGTCAAAATCTATCAGCCATTGTTTGTTTCCAGTTAGGTGATCTGAGCAGCCAATGTCCATATACCACCAGTCTACCAAATAACCACCATCATATTTAGAAGCCAGCAATAGCACAGGTTCATCATCAGATTCTCCTCTGGATATGTTTTCTTCTTTTGATTTCCTTTCCTTGTTTGACCAACAGTCAAAAGAAAAGTGACTATACTTCTTACAACAGTAACATTGAACCTTATTCTTGTCAAACTTCTCATTTCCCTTCTGATGTTTCTTCTCATCAGAGTTGGAGGCTTATGAATTCTGATATCCACCATGTCTCTTACCTGCTGATATCCAAAATGGATCCAATCAAGTATATTTTTGAAAATCCCGCGCTAATTGGACGGATTACTCGCTGGAAGATGTTGTTGTCTGAATATGATATCGAGTAACAGACTCAAAAAGCAATCAAAGGAAGTATGTTGGCTGACCATTTGGCTCACCAGCCAATTGATAACTATCAATCTATCAGGTTTGATTTCCCTAATGAAGATGTGATGTATTTGAAAGCTAAAGATTGTGAGGAACCATTACCTGAAGAAGGGCCAGAGCCTGGATCCCGTTGGGGTTTTATTTTGGATGGAGTTGTTAACGCTATGGCAATGGTATTGGGGTAGTCATAATTACTCCTCATGGTTCTCATATTCCTTTCACCGCAAGGTTGATGTTCAACTGTACAAATAATACGGCAGAGTATGAAACATGTATTATGGGCTTGGAAGAAGCTATTGACTGAGAATTAAGATTCTTGATGTATACGGAGATTCAGCCCTAGTGATTAATCAGATCAAAGGAGAATGGGAAACACGTCAACCTGATTTGATTCCTTATAGAGACTATGCAAGAAGGTTGTCAACTTTCTTCAATAAAGTTGAGTTCCACCATATACCTAGAGAAGAAAATTGGATGGCAGATGCATTGGTAACTTTATCCTCCATGATTGTGGTGAATAGGTGGAATGATGTGCCTATGATTAATGTTATGCACCTGGATAGACATGCACATGTGTTTTCGGTAAAAGAGATCGTTGATGATAAACCATGTTATTATGACATTAAATGCTTTCTTCAGAAACAACAGTACCCACTTAGGGCATCAAATAAAGATAAGAAGACTTTGAGAAGGTTGTGTGACAACTTTTTCCTGAATGATGATGTGCTTTACAAGAGAAATTATGACATGATCTTGGCTCAGATACGTGGATAGACACGAAGCAGGCATGTTGGTGAAAGCAATTCATGAATGATCCTTTGGTACCCATACCAATTGACATGAAATGGCAAAGAAGATGTAAAGAGCAGGTTACTATTGGCTGACAATGGAATCTGATTGTTGCAAATATGTGAAGAAATGCCACAAATGTCAAGTTTACGTTGACAAAATTCATGTACCTCGAACTCTTCTTAATGTTATTTCTTCTCCATGTGGGGAATTGACATGATTGACATAATTGATCCCAAAGCTTCAAATGGACATCATTTTATTCTGGTGGCCATTGATTATTTTACCAAGTGGGTTGAAGCGGCATCATACGCCAATGTGACCAAGCAGGTGGTTGTTCGGTTTATCAAGTATCAGATTATCAGTCGTTATGGTGTTCCAAGTAAGATCATTACTGATAATGGATCGAACTTGAATAACAAGATGATGAAAGAGATGTGTGAAGAATTAAAAATTAAACACCATAACTCTTCTCCTTATAGACCAAATATGAATGGGGTTGTTGAAGCTGCTAACAAGAATATAAAGAAGATTATCCAAAAGATGGTTGTAACTTATAAGGACTGGCATGAGATGCTTCCTTTTGCTTTACATGGGTATCGTACATTCGTCCGCACTTCAACAGGGGTAAACCTTTTCTCACTTCTATATGGTATGAAAGTAGTGCTCTCTATAGAAGTTGAAATCCCATTAATGAGAGTCTTGATGGAAGCTGAATTGTCTGAGGTTGAATGGTGTTAGAGTAGGTCTGATCAGTTGAATTTGATTGAAGAGAAGAGAATGAAGGCTTTGTGCCATGGTCAGTTGTATCAATAGAGGATGAAGAAAACTTTTGATAAGAAGGTCTGACATCGTGTGTTCAGAGAAGGCGACCTCGTGCTCAAAAAGATCTCGACTTTTACCTCTGATTCTAGGGGCAAATGGACTCCTAATTATGAAGGCCCATATGTTGTTAAGGGAGCCTTCTTTGGCAGTGCATTGATTCTTACAACTATGGATGGTGAAGAGTTCACTCATCTTATGAATGCCGATGCAGTTAAGAAATACTTCGCCTAAAAAAATTAAACGAACAACTCGCTAAGTTGAAAACCCGAAAGGGCGGCTTAGGCAAAAATGAGCGTCTCGGTGGATTGAAAACCCGAAAAGGCGGTCCAGGAAAAAATTAGAGACATAAACAGAAATAATTATCCTGGTAGATTGAAAACCCGAAAGGGCAATCTAGGAAAAAGTTAAGGATTATGGCAAGTAACTGCATCAGGGCAGACTGGATCGTTTGAAGCAACGGTGCCCATCAAAGATTCTCAATCAATCATCCTCAACCGAAGATTTGAGCATAGTGAAATTCAAAGTTGTTAGGAAGAATAATGGTCATTGTATTTCAATGTAGCTCTTTTCCATGTATTTACCATTTTTCAACTTTGTAATGATCCATGGAGTCACGCCATTTGCGGGCTACCATTCTTATCAATAAAATTTGAGCCTTTTGTCTAATTATTTTCTATTCTTATGTTGTTTCAGTTTACAAAATTTCATTTTTTTTATGATAATTTTTTAAACAAAAGATGAATAAGTAATCATAATTTTGAAATTTACAAAATGTTTTCCTTGATTTATGAATATAAAAGAGGAATGTCAACGTTGATTTCAAGAATGGTAAAATCTTGAAGTGCGACGCTTCGTGCTTTCATAAGCAAAGTTTTCATCATCTCCAGTAAGGATTATAGAAATGATCTCGTCTCCTTAGCAGGTATTTTATCCCTTATGCAGAGTTGTTGATATCCCAAGTAGAGTTTAATTTTATGTTCATCCCTTCTCTATAGAGTGGTGAATACTTCTTCCCCCAGGGAGAATTTTGAAGTTTTTGGTTGGTTGTGTTTCCCCAGCAGATCTTCCCCTCAGAACGGAGTTCATGTTTGTCATTTCCCTAGTGGAGTGTTGTTGTTAAGAAGATTGATCTTTGGGTGTTGGTTCCAAGCAGTATATTCTCCTCCTCAGGAGTATAGCCTTGTAATAAGATTCCTTCCCTTTGATGGCTTTTGTTATCCCTTTGTAGGATTTTTCCAGTTGTATCCCTAGCAGGATCTCCAATTTTATCTCCATCTTGTTGAGATTTGGCGGAGTATGTAATTATACCGTGTGTTCGGTCTTTCGTTGTTTATCGTTGTGCTCGTTTTGTCATCATATCCATACATGTGTTCATACATGTGCATCATTTTCCTTGAGCATTACATCATATGTTGCATTATACATCTTTGCATCTTTTGGTGTTTTCCTCGCTCTCTTGTGCGTTTCTCCCCACAATGTGTGTGTGTGTGTGTCTGTGTGTGTGTGTGTCCTATCTCCAATAGAGTGTCGACCTTAAGCAGAAAGTGTTATCCTTTCTGAATCTCCACTGAGTTTGATTCTCATGGAATATTTTTGATTCATCTTCCATTCCCAGTTCGTTTATCTAGATGGAACTAAACCCATTTGAGTTATTTCCTCATTTGGTTGAGTCCTGTTTGATCGTTTCTATTCAGATTGAACCTGGATTAAACTTTGGTCCCCAACAACGTTGATTGGATCCCTCTAGGTTGTGAATCCTATATGGTTGAGAATGCAATCAGTTTTGCACCCTTAGAGATGTCTTATCATCATCAGTGGATTTTTTTTTGAAATATTCTTGCTTCCCCAACAGTGTTTTTTGTAACACTCCTTTGGTCCCTCAACTAGTGGTAGTCTCTTTTGAGTATCTGGTATGACCCCAGATTGTTAAATATATATCTTCAAATTACATGGCGTCTCTCTAGTTTGTCCTCAGTAGAGAAGTTTTTTGTGAAATCCTTGATTCTTATCCAATCAAGTGAAGCCTTGTTTTTCCATCAAATGGCATCGCTTCGAAAATGTCTCATTGAGAAGTTTGTTGTGAAACCACCTTTCCATTAAATGGCATCTCTTAAAAAATGTATCGTTGAGAAGTTTAATTTTGAATTATATCCTTTCCATTAAATGGCATCTCTTCGAAAATGTATCGTTGGGAAGTTTAATGTTGAATTCTATCTTTTCCATTAAATGGCATCTCTTCGAAAATGTCTCGTTGAGAAGTTTAATGTGAATTTTATCTCTCCTCTCAAATGGCAACTCTTCAAAAAATTCTCGTCGAGAAGTTTGATGTGGATCTTACCTTTTCCGCTCCAGGCATTTTTCCCTTTGGATTTGGTATTTGCAGCTGCTTGCGTTAGTAAGTTTCTCCCCTTGGAGTCTTATTTTTTTCGTTTTGTTTCAACTATGCAATGGTTCGTTCCCATACATAGTTATCCTTAGAGTTAAGTGTCTTCCCGTCCCTGGTGGGATGATCTTTCCACAGCAGAGTCTTAGCCCTTTTTTGTTACCCTTCAGCATTTTTTGTTTGTCTTCTGTGGCGCCATATCCCCCACGGAGTCCCCTGTTTACATTCATTGCATATCATATGCATTATGTGGTATCTTAGGGCCAAAATTTGGGATTTCTGTATTTAAGTCTCTTCTATCTCATCGAGACAAAGATTTCAATCTCTGTATCTTCGAAAAGAAGAAACTTAAATAGGGTCATCTGTCATACCCTAATTTTTAACCCTAAGATCCCACATATCATTTGCTTTTTTGCCCACAAACAAGATCATATACTTGGTTCTTCCCTCCCTCTTATCCTTTGGGATTTGCCCTTACAGAGGTCACCGAACACCATTTTGTGTGTGTTTATCTTTATGTTTATACACTTATTATTTATCTAACCACTAATCAAAATGCAAAAATATGTCTTGTTTCTTTAAGCTTTGTACAAGGTAGAACATTTCATCAAGAGCACCATGCTTGGTTCCTCAGATAGGGTTGTGTTCTCTCAAGGAAAAGTGTGATCATCCATTAATTCTCAAGATACTTTCTCTCAAGACACAGCTTTTAATATCAAGATTAATGGTCATCAAACATCTCAATATCATTTGGATCAAGAATACCTCAAGACTGTGTAGCTTGTTTCTTAAGAAAAGTCAAAGGTTCGTGTGTTAATTTTCATGCCTTCTTCAACAAGTTATCTTAAGCCTTGGTCATTTTAATCAAAGTAAATTCAATTACATCTTATTTTGAGTTCATAAGATCATCCATGTACCTTGAAATGCAAGAAAACCTCAAGTGCACATGTTAGTTCAAGAAGGTTTGACCAAAAAGTCAACATTTTCAAGTCAAAGTTCTAAGGATTACAACTCCTTCAATTCTCCATATTTTTGTTTGCTTTTTTTTTTTTTTGCATATGACTCTTCTCAACATCCTTTTCAACTTCTCTTTACATGACAAGAGCCAATTATGCTTGGAGGACCATCAAAAGTTTGAAGACATTATAGGTCAATTCTGGACTTAGTGAAATTTGACTTATTTTCAAGTGATTTTTTCTCAACTTTCAAGGATCACAACTTCTCCATTTTTTATCCTTTGAGGATGATTATTTTTCACAATATCATTTAAAGTGCCCTCTACAAGTTTTCTTCAATGATCAAGATCAAATTATGCTTGGAAGGCCTTGAAATTTGTTGGAACATTATATGTCATTTTCTGCCTCAAATACTTAGAATTTTTCTAAGTATGGTGACCAGTTTTTCATGCCAACTTCAACACATCATAACTTTATCCTCATATGTCCAAATGAATACTTTCTTAGTACATTGTAAACTAGGCCATGAGGACTACACATTGGAAGAAGAATGAGATCAAAAAGCCTCTTGAGTAGGATGCCCCATTGAGTTGAACATGGACACTTGAAACTGAAGAAAGCTCCATGATCAGAATTTTGATTCATCTAATCTTCAATTATAGATCAATTTGACATGAGTTAACCACTTAAACATGTTTAGTGAAGTGTCTAAAGTTTAATTAAGACTTGAAATGCAAGTTTTAGCTGAGTTTTGGGTAATTTCAAGTCACACTTTCCTCATGACCAAGGGTGCACACGATTACACTAAATTTCCACTCAATTCACCCCTCTCAGCATTCCATCATCTTCAGCTATAAATAGAGGACCTCAATACCTTCATTTCCAAGCTTTTGAGAGCCATTGAACCCCTGGTTGAACTTCAATTTTCCCCAGAAATTTCACTATCAAGTTTTGAATTCTAGCCATTCTCAACCCAATTTCTTTGTTCTAATACCTTCATCGGCCTCCTCTGAAGCTTTTGCATCAAGTATCAAGCTCCCAGACCTTCTGAAGTGCTCTAACCATATCAAGCTTCTTCAACCTCCGTCCACCATCTCAGCAAGGTAGTTAGAAGCTTCAATTCGTTTCAAACAAGTTACCACAATGTAGACATTGGATCGCTGATCATTTTCCCTAACTTACCTGATGTTGATTGCTTGATTTGACCATTTAATTTTTGTTAGAGTGTTCGTGTTTATTTATGCATTTCTCAAAAATTCTCCTATCTCATTTTCAATAAATGAAAATGGTGTATGGAGTTGAGTTCGCCTTGATGAGGTGGTTAGAATGGCATAGGTCTCATGACCTGAAGTAACTATTTTCCAGAGCTCCGGTGAGAGCTCACCGGAGAAGATGACCGGAGAGGCAGAGAACGATGACCTGCGTGGTGCCATGTTGGAGATTTGAAATGTTTTCGTTGGTTGGATTTAAATGTGATATGATGCTTTGCCTTACGTGTATTCCATAGTGTTCCCTCATCTCAGGTGCGTTGGATCTGCCACGTCAATTAATGAGGCTTGATCCAACGTACCTTGTTTTTTCTCTTTTTATTATTTTCTGATTTTATTTTAAAATCTCATTAAACTTCAAAAATTCATAAAAAAAAGCTACATTAACATTTTTCACTCCAATTTTTTTTCATAGTTTCATAAAAATATTTCCTATTTTTTGAGAATTTTTTTTTAATTTTTATATTTTTATTTTCTATTTTTCATGATTTTCTTCTTTTTGCATATGTTTTAAATAGTTTAAAAACATTTTTATGCATTTTAAAATTCTCAAAAATTTTGTATATGATCCCTGAGTTGTTTCTGACTTTCGGGTTTTTTTATTTTATCATTTGTGATTTTGTTTGATGTATCTTTTGCATTTTCATGTTTATTTTTCTTTTTTATTCATTTTAAAAATCATTTTGATGCATATTATTTCATTCTATTGCATTTTGTTCTTGTTTGACCTTTGTTAACTGTTGTTTGACTTGAATCTTGGTTGATTCGGTCAAGTTTCATCAAGCTCAATGGATCTTGAGTGTTGGTGGGGTGAAAACCATAATCCACCAAAATGGATGATTGATCTTGATGATAGCTTGATCAATCCTTGGATTTAATTTGTTGTTTTGGTTTCCTTGCTGCCTCTTCTTCACCCCCCCCCCCCCCCCCCCCCTTTTTCTTTTAGTTAATGAAAATCTTTAACAACATGGAACTTTTTGGAGTTCTTGATTAAGATGAGACCACTCATTTTTTCTTTTTGCATGGTAAGCTTTAAGAGAATGACTTACATGTCATTTCTCTAGCTTGCATTAGCACAAATATCATTATTGACCGTCCTGCCATAATATGACCTTTCTTATAGCTTGTGTTACGATTGCTTAACATAGCGCTAAATTTGTCCCGAATCGGAAACTAAGTCATTTTTGTAAGTGAGATTGTTAGCCTCCTATTTTCCATGGTATTATGTGAAACATATTGGATCTTTTGTTACTAAAGAGAGCTAATGGCATACTTGTTGATTTTATCCAAGTTGGAGCCCTTCTCTTGGTAATGTATAAGACCATGTTTTCATGCTTATGGATGTTTAGTTGAGTGTTCTCCAAAAAATGACAATTTGGCCTTTCTTTTCTAATCACTAACTTACTAATATTTACTTTAATTGTCATTTATTTTATGCTCTTTACTTATTTCAATTTAATTTTATGCATTTAATTTAGCATTTTATATTCAATTATCATATTGCTTTTTCTCTTTGTCCACTTGAACTTGTGTTTATGCTTATGCTCTTTTATTTTGTCCATTTGGACTTTCTTTCTCTTAAGACATTAATAAATATTAAACCTCTTATAAGACTTTGTTACTTTGTGGACTTGATGTTACTACCCTATGCATTATGGAGTTTTGGACTTAGAATTAAGACTTTGACCGTGGCTTGGAAGTACATCTTAAGACCTACTTGGATTCATCTGGTACCATTGGCTTAAGGATTCTCTTGAAGACTCATCTTGGTTATTATGATATCATTTGATGTGTGGATTACTATTTGCTTATTTGGCTTGGTCAAGGCTCAATCCAAAGGAGAGAATTATTGATTGACTTGTGTCATGGGGTTAGCCATCTTCTCTTGGTTAGATCTTTCTCTATCCCTAGCTTTTATTTTATGCTTTAGGATATTCCCTTCATCTCCTTCCCCATTCTTAAATTTTTAAAATCTTCACCCTTTTTCAAAATATTCTTCTTTCAAACTAGAACCACTTTCATAATAAACCTTGACTTTGTCAAGTGTATTTTCAAAATCTTTTCTTTAATAAATGCTAAGATATCTTAAGCATACTTAAACAATTTTCAAAAGACAAAAAAAATACAAAAACTCATTCAATCATTTTGTGCCTTTGTGCACTTTTTATTTTAAAACTTTTCATAAAATTTAGACACGTTGAGATGTAATTCTTCTATCCCCATAGTATTGATGGTAATTCTTTTCCACCCGTGAGAGTTAGTGGCATACTTGTTGGTTTTCATCCAAGTTGGAGCCCCTCTCCTTGTGATACAAAGTTCTCATTACTTGTGGGTGATTAGTTGTAGTATTCTCCTTAAAATGACAACTTGTCTTATCATTTAAAATGAATCCAAACAAACCATTTTGTTATTTTTACCACGAACTACGAGGTTTTGATCCTCCATTGCACTTTGTGGGTACGTAGGCACGAGGCTCAGGAAGTCTTGTCAAACATAAAATTATAAAAAAATACTTCTCTTTTCACCTCCCTAATCTTTTATAAGGAAACCATTTTCAAACCAAAAAGTGTAGATATTTCAAAAGGTTCCTATAGAGTACTATAGACGTTTTAGGTGCTAACACCTTCCCTTTGCATAACCAACCCCTTACGCTGTCTATGTTTATTTGTTCTTGTTTTAGAACTTCTTTAGGTTTTGTTCTCTCTTTTTCCTTTCCTTTGGATAAAAAAAAGTGTGGTGGCGACTCTTGTTTTATGAGTTAAGTTAATCAATAGCTTATACTCACAATTTTTACCGCTACAATGATAACAAATTATTGAAATAACAATGGTTTATTTGATGTGTGTTACATGTGTGTATGTTCTTATACTTGTAAATATTATTATCAGAACCTATTGTACATTAAGCACACTTTGAGAGTTGTTGCATTGCTAGATTCTGGTGGCAGAATTTGAATAACACTTGCTAAGTGATGCCTGGCGAAGACCTTGAAGCTGAAGGTCTCAGCATTAGAAGAAGCAACATTATTGTCTCTACACTTAGTAAATGAAAATTGACTTTTGGTACCATTCAGAGTTGGTGATAAAACTGAAGTTGTCTGTACTGTAGAAAGCAAGTTGTATTTTCAAATCAGTTTGTCAGCTAGAGTCTACAAATTGCAAGGCTCAAGAAAGGCAGCGATGCTTTATGGATATCTACTCTCAATGGCTCTAATAGTAAATAATCTCTTGAAGACTCAAAGGTTAAACATGTTACACATTAGATTAAGGTCTTCTGGTGTATCTATCTTCAACGACTCTTGTACTATGAACAAAAAAGATTCTTGATCAAGTTACCTCCTCAACGACTAGTTTCTGAAAAGGCTATAAATATGGCTGAAGGTTCAAACTAAATCTTTAACAAGGATCAACAAGAAGAATGAGTAACGATCAACAATTATCAATTCATTGTATACACATATTTTTTTTATGTAGGTTGTAATTGTAAAAGCCTTAAGGTTTCTTACACATTGTATATCTTAGAAATCTTAAGAGCTTTAGGTATTTGTTATGGTGATTTCTCGTACCTCTGATACTTGTATCATGTACACCTTGTTCTCTATCCTACTGAGCTTGTTCAGCAGTATAGATAAAAGTCTTGTGTCATTGGGATACAAGCAAGGAAGTCTTGAGCCAAGATGCTTGAGTCAGGTAAGTCTCTTGCTACGTGCTTGAGCATTGAAAGTCTTAATCAAGTGGATTGATTGAGCAGAAGTCTTGTATCATTGGGATACAAGTAAGGAAGACTCAAGTCAAAATGCTTGAGCCACATAAGTTTCTTGCTATGTGCTTGAGCAGTGAAAGTCGTATTCATGTAGATTAATTGAGCAGGAAAGTCTTGAGCCAGTGTGGCTTGAGCAGGATAGCCCAGTTCATGAAATTTGGAGCAGTAAGTCTTGGCGGGGGAGGAGCAAGCGGAGGCTCGTTTCATGGAACCTTGAGCAGAGGTCTTGTGCCTGAGGGGCTTGAGCAGGAATGCTCAATATATGGAATTGAAGTAGTAAATCTTGACCATAGGGGTGCAAGCAGAGATGCTCGTTTCATGGGACTTGGATTAGAAGCCTTAGTATAACGGCCTGAGCAAGGAAGTCTTGGGTTCGTAGAACCTGAGCAGGAAGTCTCGAGTGAGGAGCTTGAACAAAAGTCTTGGACCTTGGGTATGAGCAAGTGTAAAGAATTATGCATAATGCATAAGCGATTGTAATCATGTTTTGATTATAGTGAAAATCTCTTGTGAAGCAAGGGGACTGGACTACTCTCAGTTAGGGGATGAACAAATATAATTCTTTGCGTCTTCTACTATTATTTATTTGCTTATGTTAACATTCCGCTGCTAAGAACTAACTAGAATCTGAACACCATTTTAGATTCTGAACTCTAATCAGATGCAAAATAAGAAAACGGAAAACACAATTCAACCCCCTTTTCTTGTGTACTTTTTTCACCTTCACTTTCAAATAGATTATCTTTACACCATCAACTTCTATAGTAATACCTTTTGAAAGGATATTCTATAGACCTTCAGAATCCCTTTTATCAAGACCAATGATTTAAAAATATATTTTGCTTTTCCATCATTTAAATTCAGTGAAATCACCATTTGGATATGGTAGGAAAATCGGTATAATATTTTTCATGTGGTACCTGATTCCTTCTCAAAGTAAAGTCTTTAATAGACATACTTTTATTATTGGATCATTATCTGTGCCACTGTTAAGTGTTAAGCACAAACCAAGCTCTGATACTAATTGAAGGTGAGAAAAGTACACAAGGAAGAAAGGTTGAATTGTGTTTTCTGTTTTCTTAGTTTGCATCTGATCAAAGTTCATAATCTAAACTGGTGTTCAGATTTTGGTTAATTCTTAGCAGCGAATTATTAACAAAAGCAAATACATAATAGCAAAAGACACAAAGATTTATATTGGTTCCTCCCAAACTAAGAGTAGTCCAGTCCCCTTGCTTCATAAGAGATTTTCACTATAATCAAAACATGATTACAATCGCTTATGCATTCTGCATAAGACTTTTACACTTGCTCAGACCCAAGGTCCAAGACTTCTACCCAAGCTCCTCACTCGAGACTTCTTGCTCAGGTTCGCCGAACCCAATACTTCCTTACTCAGGCCCTCAGCCCAAGACTTCTACTCCAAGTCCCATGAAACGAGCTTCTCTGCTTGCACTTCTCTGGTCAAGACTTATTGCTCAAACTCTATGTACTGAGCATTCCTGCTTAAGCCCCTCGGACTAAAGACTTCTGCTCCAAGTCCTATGAAATGAGCTTATCTGCTTGCACCCCATTGGTCAAGACTTACTGCTCAAATTTCATGTACCTAGCTATCCTGCTCAAGCCACACTGGCTAAAGACTTTCCTGATTAATCAATCTTCTTGATTAAGACTTTCACTGCTCAAGCACATATAAAGAGATTTACGTGGCTCAAGCATCTTGACTCGAGACTTCCTTGCTTGTATCCCAATGATACAAGACTTCTGCTCAATCAATCCACTTGATTAAGACTTCCACAACTCAAGCACATAGCAAGAGACTTATGTGGTTCAAGCATCTTGGCTTGAGACTTCCTTGCTTGTATCCCAATGACACAAGACTTTTATCTAAACTGCTGAGCAAGCTCAGCAGAATAGAGAACAAGGTGTATATGATACAAGTATCAAAGGTACAGGAAATCACCTTAACAAAGACCTAAAACACTTAATATTTCTAAGATATTCAATGTGTAAAAAATCTTAAGGCTTTTACAATTACAACTTACATCAGAAAAATTTGCATATACAATGAATTGATAGTTGCTAATCTTGTTACTCCTTCTTCTGGTTGATCCTTGTTAAAGATTCAGTTTAAACCTTCATCCATGTTTATAGCCTTTTCAGAAACTAGTCATTGAGGAGGTAACTTGATCAAGAGTCTTTGTTGTTACTCTATAGTACAAGAGTTGTTGAAGATAGATACACCAGAAGATCTTAATCCAATCTGTAACATGTTTAACCTTTGAGTCTTCAAGAGATTTTGTACTATTAGAGTCGTTGAGAGTATATATCCATAAAGCATCTCAACCTTTCTTGAGCCTTGTAATCTGTAGACTCTAGCTGACAAACTGATTTAACAATACAACTTATTTTCTGTAATACATACAACTTCAGCTTTATCACCAACTCTAAATGGTACCAGAAGCCAAATTACATTCACTAAGTGTAGAGACAATTACGGTGCTTCTTCTGATGCTGAGACCTTCAGCTTCAGAGTCTATGCCAGACATCACTTAGCAAGTGTTCTTCAGATTCTGCCACCAGAAGCTAGCAATTCAACAACTCTCAAAGTGTGTTTAATGTACTCAGATTCCGATTATAATATTTACAAGTAATAGAACCTGCACACATGTAACACACATCAAATAAACCATTGTTTTTTCAATACTTTGCTATCATCAAAACCCAAGGAAATTATGTCATGAACAAATCTTGTTCTAACACAAAGATCCTCACACTCTGAAGAATTGATTCTAGGTGATAAGACTTAACCTGTCAGAACCAGATCCTCATTCAAACCTTCAGAAGAAACACTTTTGGGTTTGGTGTCCCTCATAGAGCCTACATCTATTGATGAAGCCCTTTTGGACACATAATGGATTTTGGCTGTGTAAGAAGAGTTGAACCGATTCTCCAGAAATGATGTGTGGAGTCTTGTGCCAAGACCCAAAGAAACTCTTGTTATTGGAACAAAGTGAGTCTTCAAAAATAAGCTGAGCGAATGTTAGATGTCAAACATGACTAATGTTTCTATTGTATACTTGGCATTTTTAAACACTTTCATGTTTTAATTGTGGAATTTAGTATTGAATTGTTGTTGTTCTTCAAACATTGTTTATATACCTTTAGTGCTTGTAATATGTGTGTTATTGTACAGGAAAAGGCACAAATTGATCAAAGATATAAGACACAAATAAATGATACAAGTTGCCAAAGAAAAGAGGAAAACATCAGCAAGTTCGCTTTGCGAACAAACTGGCGAAGTCCCAGCAAATGGTCCCAGACTTGGACAGTAGGAAAAGGGACTAAAGTTTGCTTTGCGAACTCCAAGCGAATGTTTGCTGATTTACTCGCTTTGCGAAAGACCTGGCAAAGAACCCTTGGCTGAGGAAGTAAGAAAAGGGGCCTAAGTTCACTTTGTGAACTTGTAGGTGAATAGTTCACTTTGCGAACAAAATTTTGCATTGCGAACTTATGCAGACAAACAAGGGCAGTTTAGCTTATCAGAAGCCACTTCAGGTGCCACTTTCATCATTCACTAGGCGAACAAATCATTCGCAGTGCAAATGTGTCTGATTTCAAGTGTACTATAAATAGATTTTATGCATTTTCTTGGGATCATAACTTCACTTTATCATACAAAAACATAGTTTTCTGATATTTCTTCATCCAAGAGGGATTTTACACATTGAGAAGCTGAAGTCGCATCCGATCTCGATTATTTGACGCATATGCTTTTTCATCTCCTCACGAAACTTGTGATACAAGCTACCATGAATATGTATAGCTAAACACATCTTGTGTTAATATTAGAGGTAGTTAATCTTGCTTGTATGTATTTCTTTTGATCTTTTGTATATGAACAAGGTTGATGATTAATATATGATTAATTTGTTTGTTTTTAATGGTATATTTGTGGTTTAAATCACTCTAGACATAGATTTTCCAAATCTTGACCTAATATCCTCATCTCTTAAAAACCAAACTCTAGATATAGATTTGGGGTTTAATATTCGCTTTGTATTGATCTTAACATTCGTTGTTTCGATTGTTAGCGTGAGACATCATCTAACGATTTAAACAACGATACTCACGAATTTGCTTTAGACATAAATTTATTCGCGAGGATGCGTGATTGTATTGATCGAAACTACGTTCATATGCTTGATTAATCGGATATGTATGAAAAGGATTAGCGAAATCTATTCTTGACATGCTTTTCTAAAACTTACAACTTCTTTGCTTTAATTTACTTTCTTTGCTAAAAACTTATGTTACCAAAAACTAAGAATCATTTGAAACCCCTTTACTTAAAACGGTAAAACTATTGAACGACAAGCATTGATAACACACAATCCCTCTGGATACAATAAAACACCCCTCGAATTACTCTTCAACAAAATGGCGCCGTTGCCGGGGATTGTTGTTTGTTATTGCAAGCATTGTAATGCCACAGTTACCGTCAACCATGGCTGAGATTGAAAGAACTGTGCGTAAGTTAAATAGCAGAACAAGGCAGAGGAGGCAACTTGCTAAGGAAAGACGAGAATGAGACGAAAGTTCAACTTCGACACCAATACCACAGTTACCGTCAACCATGGCTGCTCCACCACCACCACCACCTGCTTCAGTTTCATGTGTTAATAGTCTGAGGCATACTGCACAGTTCGCACGTAATGCTCATAATGGTCGGCACTCTGAAATGAAAACGGGTATTCTCGCTCTTCTATGAAATTGAGGGCGCGACTGGTGCACCCGAAGCTGAAGAAGAGTCTTTGTTTAAGAGACTATTCCCGCATTCCCTCATTAGGAAGGCTAAGGAATGGTACCTTGACCAATTAACTGCCATTATGACGGACTGGAAAATGTTAGAAGAGAAGTTCTTGGAACGATTTTTTCCTCACAATCGTTTCATGGAAGCTAAAACGGAGATTGCAGTTTTCACTCAAGGTGGTAATGAGTCTCTCAACGAAGCTTGGGAGAGATTCAAGTCCATGCTTAGAA
Source organism: Lathyrus tuberosus (assembly GCA_022829125.1). NCBI lineage: Eukaryota > Viridiplantae > Streptophyta > Magnoliopsida > Fabales > Fabaceae > Lathyrus > Lathyrus tuberosus. Next base: position 3,633,379 of record JALAZF010000446.1, read on the forward strand.
AATGCAAAGGGCACGGTTTTGATGAGCTTATGCAAGTTTATATTTTAAGAAATGGTATCAAATGGTTCACAAAACGTTGTTAGATGCTACCGCGGGTGGATCTTTAATGAATAAAAGTGCCGAAGAAGCTATTTCTATCATTGACAAGATGGCATTAAACGACCATCAAGGGAATCATAACCGTGGCCAATCTCAAAGGAAGTCGAGAGTGCTAGAGTTGGGTACAAATGACGTAATTCTTGCTCAGAACAAGTTGCTATCTCAACAGGTTGAGTTGCTCACGCAACAAATGTCGAAGCTACCTCAACAGATTAAAGAGATCCATGAGTTACCGAACAAAAATGTGCAAATAGCGGTTTGTGAACTTTGTAAAGGCGATCACCCAACCGGCTATTGTCCTCCTTATCCTCCGGTTGAAGAAGAAGAAAATTACATGAATAATCAAAATCAACAACAAGGTTATCAAAGGCAACACCAATCTTATCAGAATCAATAAGGGTATCAAAATCAACAACCAAGAGGAAATTATCAAAATCAACAAGGATATCAACAAACTCGACAAAATCCTTATAAACCTCAAGGAGGGAGTTCCAAGCTTGAAGAAACTCTTAACCAATTTATTCAAATGTCCATGGCTAATCAAAAGACAAATGAAGCATCGATCAAAAATCTCGAGAGTCAAGTTGGGCAACTTACAAAACAAATGGCCGAGTAAAAAGCGGGGCCTTCTTTCTCCGCCAATACTCAAAATAACCCAAAGGAGCATTATAAAGCTATTGTTACTAGAAGTGGGAGAGAGTTGGGAGAAGGAGAAAAAAATGAGAAAAATGTTGATGTAAGAATTGAGGAGGTTGTGGAGAAGGAAAAAATTGATGATGTTGTAGTTGAAAATAATGATAAGGAAGAAGTTGAAAATAAGAATGAGAAGTTAGTTGAAAAAGATAACCTTGAAAAAGAAAAGATAGAAGAAAAGAAGAGAAGAGTCAAAAAGGGGAAGGAGATAGTGAATCAAATTCCTATTCAAAACTTACCTTACCCTCATGCGCCCACAAAGAAAGACAACGAAAGGCATTACACTCGTTTCATGGACATATTCAAACAATTACAAATCAACATTCCGTTTTCCGAAGCGCTTGAACAAATGCCGAAATATGCTAAGTTCATGAAAGATATTCTTACAAAGAAGCGAAGATATTCGGAGCCGGAAACAATTATCCTTGATGCAAGTTGTAGTGTTATAATCCAAAGAACTCTACCAAGGAAATAAGTCGATCCGGGGAGTGTTACTTTGCCGGTAACCATTGGTGATGTCTATGTTGGAAAGGGCTTAATTGATTTGGGCTCAAGCATAAACTTAATTCCATTGTCCATTATGAAGAGGCTTGGGAACATTGAAATGAAGGCAATTCGGATGACGTTATAATTGGCCAAAAAATCCACAACTCATCCTCATGGATTGGCTCAAGATGTCTTGGTTAAAGTTGATAAGTTTTTATTTCTGGTTGAATTTGTTATTATTAATATGGAGGAAGACGAGGATGCTCCATTAATTCTTGGACGCCCTTTATGAAGACCGCTTGAATGATGATTGATGTTGATGATGGTCTTATGAAAGTAAGAGTTCAAAATGAAGAAGTGAGTTTTAATCTCTTTGAAGCAATGAAGCATTCTCAAGATAAACATGATAGTTTCTGTATTGATGCAACGGAAGAAGCCATATTGGAAGTTTCAAAGCAAGTTCATATAGTATCTCCCTTGGAAAGAGCTCTTGATGACTCATTTGAAATATTTTCTGATGAAGAAGAAAGGGCACTTGAAGAGTGTTTGAAGGAACTTGAATCTTTAAAGGAGTTACAACCATGAGAATGTGAAGCGAAAGAGTTAAAGAAAGAGGTGAGTGATGAGAAGTCTCAACTTGAATTGAAGGTGTTGCCTTCTAATTTAAAATATGTGTTCCTTGATGGCGGTTGCAACAAACCGGTTATCATTAGCAACATCTTGACCGACAAAGAGGGGGACCGTTTGATTCAAGTTTTGAAAAAGAATCAACTAGCTATAGGTTGGGTTATTTTTTATCTAAAGGGAATAAGTCCAGCTTATTGCATGCACAAGATTTTAATGGAAGAGGATTTTAAGTCGGTCGCTCAACCGCAACGCCGCTTAAATCCTACCACGAAAGAGGTGGTTAGGAAGGAAGTGGTAAAAATGTTAGATGCCGGAATGATTTACCCCATTTCTGATAGCCCATGGGTTAGTCCGGTACAAGTGGTGCCGAAAAAGGCGGATTGAAGGTTATCCGAAACGAGAAAAATGACTTAATCCCAACAAGAACCGTGAACGGGTGGAGAATGTGTATTGATTACCGTAGGCTAAACAAAGCTACGAGGAAAGATCATTTCTGTAACACCCCAATTCCCATCGCGAATAAATAATACATAATTGCATCAGAGTAAGTAAAAATTTATTATTCTTAGACAGAAACAAGGATGCCACATCAATAGAAAGAAAACACAATCTCTGCTCATAAATTTTGATACATAACACAAAATGGAATAACCTCAAAGGGAAACTTTTTCCATACAAAAGGAAAGTTCAATTATGGACTAAAGCGGAAAGATCCATAATTGACTTGTTTTACAAAATAAATCATTTTATAACATCAAAATATTCATACAGAGGTAATACAAAATAGATCCTACAATTGTATACATATATAACAAAAGCGTTCCCCCGACTCCCGTGTTACGTATCAGAGTAGACAGACTGACAAAAGGATGGAGAACTAATCTTCACAAAAGCCTCCAAGACACAGATCTGCAATTGCCTCATAGAGCAACAAACCATAGCAGAAGGGTGAGAAATAACAACTAAATCAAGATTGCATAATAATATGCAAACACATACAAATTCACATGCATAATTATTCTCACCACAAGCATCATATACTAATACATATAGCGCGCCACAGATACATAACATATTTCTGATAATCCAACAGCATAGCATATATCAATTACACCAACATAATCACATATTCACACATAAGGCACACCAAAGTCATAACATATGGAAACACCCCATTACATCACATAGCATATTCCTATGCATAAAACATATTATCCACAACCAATGCATTTATCACATATACACATCAATTCACCAATTCAAACATAAATCACAACACATACTCAATCAATTCATGATTTTCCACACATAATCAATTCATTCATATTTTCCACACATAATCAATCCATTCATGATTTTCCACACATAATCAATCCATTCATGATTTTCCACATATAATCAATCGATTCATGATTTTCCACATATAATTAATCCATTCATGATTTATGCAAATGCAAAGAGACCGACACAACGACTCTATGAAAATGCAGTACCATCCATCCATCATTCTCATCATTAGTTCACTCAGGAACTATTGGAATCATCGCTTGTTACTTAGTGTAACTCCCCGTCGGGCAAACGATGTTCCTCGTCGCTTTAGGTCCTCTTTGTATAAGGCACACGACGTTTATGGATCGCTTTAGGTCCTCTTTGTATAAGGCACACGATCCCATCGCTTTAGGTCCTCTTTGTATAAGGCACACGATCGTCTATAACGTCGCTTTAGGTCCTCTTTGTATAAGGCACACGACCGTTACAGCAGATTCCCTCTGGAATCGTTTCGTCGCTCACACCCCACATGGGCACACGACATCACAAGATGCATATCATGATGCTTGGCATACAATGACCCATGACAATCAAATCCACACATATATGCAACCATGTGAACCACTTCAACATCCTTAATCATGCATATATAAGCAAACACAACACATTGCATTTACTTGCCCTTAGGCCACAAACCACCATCACAACATTTCATCACATGCATTCGCATCATACAACAGCACACAAGTTATACGATATATATCAAAAGCATATTGCATGATAACACATCAATCACATACAGTTAAGATGGTAAAAGTCGACAAAATGACACATTATTCACGATTGAAACGGAGGTTTCCTCGATTTTCCTCTTTCTCCTCTTCTTTCTTTCTTTCTTCTCCTTTTCTTTCTCTTCTTTTCCTTTCCCTTTCTTTTCTCTCTTTTTCTCTCCACTTTCTATTTATTAAAAATATCTAATTTTTCTAAAATATCTAACCTCTCAAAATGACCATTTTACCCCTCAGCTCAAATATCTCGCAAACGCTCTCAAAACACAATAACGATGAAAAATAATATATTGCCAAATAAAAGTCAAGAATAAAATAATATAAAAACAAAAATAATTAAAGCAACTCGATTAAATAAATCGGACAAAACAGGGCGTTACAATTCTCCCCCACTTAGACATTTTCGTCATCGAAAATATAACCGATACGAACAACTCCGGATACGACTCTCGAATCCTACTAACAAACCGACATGCCAACCAAAGACGCACCACAAATAACACAACTGACAAACCACCTTGCTAACAGCAGCTACAACAACGACACGACAATGACGACAACTACAACGACAAGATGCAAAGCCCATACAATGCACTTGACGACTAACTCGCGACTCGAAGAATACCCAAGCTACGAACACACACAGGAATTAGCTACTCGCACTCAAACCATCACGATGGAAACGAGGCAACAACACAAACAAGAATATAAAGTTCCACAACCCAACATCACTTCAACAACCTCGTCAAAACTAGAATACCAAACATCCTTGTCACACAACAATATTACAACAATGCTACGATTTACCAATCGAACATACAACCAAAACGTCCATCTACATAGTAGCCCATGAATAATATTTAAACGTTTCACTTAACACTTCCATCCTGAAACGTCCAATAGTCTCATCATTCCTACATGTTCCCAATGTTCGACCTATGAACTCTTACAAGTCCCACCCGCATATACAAAATGTGCCACATCACGCTTCTGCTGCGCACTCTGATTACCCCTAACCATCAAACTACCAATCTCACGTCCAAAGTCTAACTCTTTCTCTCATTCGCCAAAAATCATTGTTCACTTTTAATATTTCCAACCTCATACTCTCCTGTGTTATCTCATACACCAGACACAAGTCTCTGAACTGCTCAAATAATTTTTAATTCTCTGACCATCAAAACAACCATATGCAAGGACTATCGACTTAACTCATCACGCACGACATTAGCTCTTCCTGAAGGATAATCCAAGCCAACTTCATAACTCATCACGAATTCTAACCATCCTCGTTGTCTCATACTCTATCCCTTCAGACCAAACAAGTACTCAATAGTCTTGTGATTACTAAACACTTCGAACCTAGAACCATCAAGATAATACCTCCAAATATTCCAACACAATACAACCGCAACCAATTCCAAATCCAGAATAGTATAGACCCTTTTATGAATCCTCAATTGTCGTAAAGCATGAGCCACGACTTTAAACTCTTGCATTAACACACTGCCTAAACTCATCAAAGACGCATCCCAATACCTCACAAACGGTTTATCAGGATTACACAGTGTTGTACCCCAAATTTTTCCCTTAGATCTATTGATTTTTTGCATATCATATTAGGTCAATCATGCCGCATAGCTAACCCGTTTTATCGGGTTCTTGCTTTTGTTGTTTTTTTATCAGGTTTGCCTCGAGGGAATTCAAGGAGTAATTGATCAAGGTCTTTTGGATGGAGCATTAAATCAAGCAAGAGATGTCTCCATAACCCTAAACCCGCCATGACCAAATTTCTACTTATTTTATCTACCCTCATTTCTACTCATTTTCTAAACCTATTTCATCAACCTTTTCATTTTATCAACTTTTGTTCAATTTATTCAATTTAATTTCCTTAAACCTCATTTAATCCTAATCATTTCTAAATCCATTATCATTTATATTTTAATCACCTTTGTTTATGCAAGACCATTTAATTTTCCTAAGTCCATGTTCCATAATCCATCGTGACCAAAAAGAGGGAAAGGAAGGTGTTACATATTATCAGAATTATTTTCATTGCCAAGTGGCCAATAGGAATCAAGAATGAATATGTTGACTTTTCAACCCAAGTATCAGCCAATGGAAATGTGCCAAATTGGAAAGGAAGAACTCAGCATTATTTGAAATCCATATGTTCACAAAACCATTCAATCCTTGGCACAAAACTATTTTGAACTCTCCAAAGACAATTCCCTTTTTGAGCTCTCAACGGTTTTCATCAATAAAATTGATTCTGAAGATTGCTTGTCTTGGCATTCATCCTGACACCACCTGCAAGATGCTTTCTCAATCCCAAAACCTTGCCTTATTTGATAGCCTCTCAGTGACACCAGAGGGAGGGTTCTGAAGACATGCATGAAATGGTGAAGCTGCTCCTGCAGCATCTGCTTGCTTTGGCACGACATATGAGCGTTTGTCTCCAAGAGCTGAAGAACGTTTGAATTCAAATTGTAAACCCTAGCTCTAACCTTGCCCACCAAGTTTTGAAACTTAACCCGACCCATCAAGCAGCCTATATAAAGAGCTCGTCTACAGCTCCCAAAGGACATCAACATTCCATCAACATTTTTCACAACAAACACTTCTCATAAAATTGTTAAAGCTTCTGGTGCACGAGCAAGAAAGAGGAAGAGTGATTTCAACATTCTGGTTCAAGCTCAGAAAGTTCATCACAAGGCGAGGAAATAGTGGACTTGCTCCACTAGGTATCACCTTATCTCTTTCTACTCTTATGCATGATGGTTATGTGATACATGTTGTTATCATTTTTGTTCCATTACTGTCTGGTTTTTATGGTTATTTTGCTTCATGTTTGAATATTATGCTATCATATGCTTTCTGTTTGATTATCGTGTTGCTGTGAAAAATCATCATGCTGGTTTTCATTTTGTGTGATTTAATCGTGTTCGGATTCGTTTGGTTTTGTTCGTGTTCGTGAAATACAAATAGAATGAATGAGAACTGGGTGGCGCTCGCCATGTTTAGTTTGGTGGTTCCCGCCACATAGTAATAATAATATAATAACCACACTCACACATCAAATAAAATATAAAAAAAAAAGGAAAAAGAAACACCCTGGGGCAAGCCATGCTTTATGCATGGTGCCAGGCACCATCACCATGTGGCGCAAGCCACTTCTCTTCAAAGGAAAAGGTGGCGCAAGCCACCCCTTTCCTGTGGCTTCCACCCCTTTTTTATTTTGTTGTTTTTTAACTTCTTTTTTTCATATTTCTTTTCTGTGTTTTTTTTCTCTTAATAATTTCAAAAACAATATAAATTCTGCTTCTTATTTCTTTTTAGATTCAAATGTATTCTTGAACATGTTAGAAGCATTTCCTTAAATATGCTATAATTTGTGAAGTTTGGTTGAACATTGTTTCTTGGCTTTATCATGAGAATGTTGGCTGTGCTTCTGTTTGTTATACTATATGTTTCCAATGCTTTGCTTCTCAAACTGTTAGAATACATTTGCTGCTATGCTTGACATGATCATGTTCTCACTGTTTCTAAAAATGTTACTGTTGTTAAATATGCTGTGATTCATGAAACCCTTGCCATGAAAATGTTGTTTGCTTTCTGTTTGAAATCACAGGAGTAAATTCTTCTGTTTCTGTTTGCTTTCCATGCTATGATTGCCATGCTTGTGTGACTACTGTTTGTAGATTGATTCTTCTTTGAATTTATTTGGTTTGTGAAGTTCTGTCTCTGACTTTATCATAACTCTTGCCATGCAAGTCTGTGTTGCTTTACTACCTGTTAATAAACAACAGGTTTTCAAATGCTTTGTTTCCAACTGTGAATGCTTCTCTGCCTTATATGTTCACTACATGACCACTTGCACTCACTGTCTGATGTGTTTACACTTATGGTTAAATGCACACTATTTGCTATGTTCATATTTATGCTACACTTCATAATCACTTGCTTACCACTTGCTATGTCCACACTTATATTCACTTCTGATCACTCACTCACTGTTTGCTATATTAATTTTTTAAGCACATCTCATGATTATTTGTTTACTGCTTTATTGAACTCTTATATATTACATATATTTCAACTCTTCTATAACTCTTATTTATAAGATGTTATTTCCCCCCTTCCTTCCAAAGGAAAAGTTTTTCTATTGATTTCAAGATCATAGAAAGCTCATTACCCTTCTTTGACCCATAGTCATAGGTAACCATTCATTACCCTTTTAAAACTAGCCTTCCTAAGAGATAGCCATTAATCCCTTATAACCTTTAAACCCTCCTTTAACCTACATAAGAGATAGCCATTAATCTCCTCTCATTCACCAACTTTTAAACTTTCACAATCTTTTCAAGAGATAGCCATTAATCTCTTTCCCCTTTCACCCCATCCGGTGAACTACGATTGCTCTGATTTCTCAAGTTCACCTTGAGAATACGTAGGCATAGGATTGCGAGATCCTAGCGAGCTACCTTTTTCTTTTTCCATCTTTTTCCTTTACATCCGATCCCTCTCGGATTCCACATTTTCTTTTTACACCTTTAGACCATACTTAGTGTATATACTTTAGGTTCTTACCTTTACCCTTAGTACAGATTATCTTTAGCATGCAAACATAGAATAACACAAATACTAACAAGAGGTTCCTGTAGAGTACTACAGATACAGAGGGCACTAATACCTTCCCTTTGTATAACCAACCCCCGAACCTTAGATCTCCCCCCTTAGGTTTTTCACGATCTTGAACTTTTCCTTTGGATAAATCAAAGTCGGTTGTAAAAGAAAATGATGCAAGTTAATTAATAGCTTGTTATCCGATTTTCACCGCAACAGAAATGGCGACTTCACTGGGGATCAATTTTGAGGGTTAAACCCACCTTGCTTTTGCTTATGTTATTCATGCTTGTTTGCTATATTTGTACATATCCCTTGTATATATGCTTTGTTTGAGATCTCTTGTGGGCATGGTACTATTGAGTGGTGAGATAAGTCCTAACCTGGACTTGAGAGCACTTATGATAGGATCGTGGTGTAATCAATAGTCGGTTGTTGGCAGTAGTACCAACAATTTATGGCATATGATGACCACACTCAGATGAGGCCCTTTGGGATTGTTGATGTCTGATGTGAGCAGTCACATTGATATTACTTTTTCAAATGGTAGCCAGGGATTCTGAGGACCGTAGTTACCTTTACCCCACCTGGCCTTTATAGCGTAGTGCGGTGACTATGAGGGAGCCAATCCCGAGTAGTTGTCACGCGATACTACACTCAGACGAGTTTATCTTGAGAATATTGTTAACCCGTGTTAGTAGTCACATGGGTCGATAATATCCGAAGGATTTACGTAGACTCTGGGAACTTTTAGAACCATGTTCTACAGTTGATAAACCCTAGTACACACCCTGTGGTTGGTGCTTTACCCAGACTCCATGTTGTGATCTCCAACCCTTGTTCCTGTTGCATGTGTTTTTGCATCCTGTTTGCATCGCATTGCATATCATTTGCATGGTTCATTGCATGCGTCTGTCTGTCCAGTTACTCATCTCCAGCTGTCTCTATATTCTAGAGTTATCTTTGGGTCGTCAAGCTGATTCCTCGACACCGATACCAGACTAGAGCTAACTATAGACGAAGGATGTCGGAGCAAGAGGTACATAATGTTGAGGTCCGAATGGAGATCGATGACCTCAAATCAAGTATGACTAAACTCACTGAGATGCTTCAAGTTTTGCTTGCTAGAGGAGAGCCTCCCCAAAGGACAGTCATCCAAGAAGTTTCAAGTGCTGATCCTCCACCGGTTCAAGTGCCGCCTTCAACTTGGCCAGAGTTTGGTTTACCACACAACTATTCTCCATCTCTTGCATCTAATGCTATGATTGGTCAAGCTGCTAAGCCAGTGTTTCAAGCTCCTGTTTTTACCGAGCCTCAACCTATAGTTCAGACAACTCGAGCTCCCTTTGAAGACCCCCACTATGAGTACAATGCTGCCAGTGCTCAAGGTGAAGACCATGAAGACTTTGTTGAACCTGAAGTTATTCGGGAACAGTTTCAGAGCATAGAGAAGAGACTCAAAGCCGTTGAGGGTACTGATTTCTTTAATGTGGATGCAGACAACCTGTGTTTAGTATCAGACCTTGTTATACCTCCTAAGTTCACAACTCCAGATTTTGTGAAGTACAAGGGTCACTCTTGCCCAAGAGCTCATTTGGTCATGTATCTTCGCAGGATGACTGCTCATGCCAAAAATCAGAAGCTGCTTATCCATTGTTTTCAGGATAGCTTGAATGGGGCATCACTCAAATGGTACATGGGTCTTGAGCAAAACTTTATCCACAGCTTTCAAGACCTCACCAATGCCTTCATGAAGCAATACAAGTATAACCTCGACATGGCTCCTGATCGTCGTCAACTGTAAAACATGTCTCAGAATGATAAAGAGTCTTTCAAGGAGTATGCTCAGCGCTGGAGAGAGTTGGCTTCTCAAGTTGAACCTCCCTTGGCTGAGAAAGAGTTAACCGGAATGTTCATGGATACCCTGTCCCCATTCTATTGGGAGAAGATGGTTGGAAGTGTTTCCTTCAATTTCACTGATTTGGTTACTATCGGCCAAAGACTCGAGGAGGGTCTTAAGAAAGGAAAAGTGTCAAAGGTTGCTGAATCTTCTAATGCTGTGAAGAAATTCTACGGGAACTTTCAGAAAAAGAAAGAAGATCAGACTAATGGTATAATGGTTGAAGTGAGAAGGCCTCGTCCCCAACCTCAGTATGTTGTGCATCCTACTGTTGCTGCTGTTACTCCCGTGGTTGCTGCACCACGACCAGTTCAAGCTCCCCAACGTCCGACTGCAGGACAGGGCCAGTATCGTAATAGGGGTCAATTTGATCCTATTCCCATGACTTACACCGAACTTTATCCTGGTTTGGTTGAACAAGGTTTGATTACCACAAGGCCTTTGCCTCCTCCTCCAAATCCTCTTCCAGCCGGCTATAGGGCTGATCTTCATTATGAATACCATCAAGGTGGTGCAGGCCATAACTTGGAACGTTGCTTTGCATTGAAGGCTGGAGTGCAAGAGATGATGAGGAGCAAAATCCTCTCCTTTAAGGGCAATCCCAATGTTCAGAGCAATCCTCTGCCAGGGCACGCCAAGTGAAGCTTCAGTCGACTTCAGCAGGCTATCCTCCTAAAAGCCAGTGTTTCAGACAGGACAACTCATCCTTGTATTGATTAGTCACTAGGCCTTTGTTTCTTGTTGTTTGCATTTTCTTTATTTTGTAATAGCTGTTTGCTTTCAACTATTGTTTGTACCTTCAAATTAATGAAATGAGCATTGCAACTTTTTGATTCAATTCATTTATGTTTGCTATTTATTATATCTTTATGCTTTCTTTTGCAAAATACTTTATCTCTTTTCCACTTTCCTTTTGATTATACAAAGATTGGAGGGAGGATGATGAAACATTATACTCATAATTGTTGTGGTATGCTTTCAAATCAAAACCTTGCTGACGATGTAAGGCATTGTTTCAATCCCCAAACACTGGAGAAATAAGGAAGATAACCCCTCTTTAACCCCTTCGAGCCTTGAAGTAGGAGTTTCTTTTCTTTACAAATAAAAACCTGCAATCTTAACCTGGGGCTGGGTAGTTCTCAGTTAACTTGATTGTGCATTCAAATACAAGAGTTTCATTCAAGACACCTTTCAACAAAGTTCACAAATGTTCCTTCGCACACAACAAGCAAGTGTCGGAGATGTCCTTCAAGTGGAAAGCCGGTGATGGTTAGCCGTAATCATTAAGCCAGACAGTCATTTTCTTTAAAAAAAAAAGATAAAAATCAAAAAAAGAAAAAGCCCGCTAAGTCGAAGCCTATGAAGGAGACTTAGGCAAAATTGGGGCATCCCGCTGGCTGTAAGCTCAAATGACGCAGTTCAGGCAAAAGTTAGGGATAATAAAAATCATTCAAGAGGTTACCAAAATCCTCAAAGATAAAACGAGTTGACTGAGGTCCTTACCAAAAACAACAAAATGTTGTGAGAAGCAGTGACTGCCATCTCAAGTCCATTGAATTTTGAACCATCATCATTACTATCATCAGTGCAATTCCTAACCTATGGGAACTTGAGTGCATAGTTTGAGTTAACTGAGCATAGGACTGGAGTTCATCACGTAGATTGGGTGGGTCACAAATAAATTTTGAGCCTTTATCCTTGGTTTCTTAAACCATGAACCAGGCCACGTTACAACCCTCGAAAGACCTAATTGAAGCAAGTTCATTTTGAGAGCATACTACAACAAAGTTGCGTAACCTGACTCCTGAAGAGTTTTGCAGATCACTTGTTTTGGTATCACACCTCTTGCTTAAACTTTTCACTTTAATGTCTTGAACCGCCGTGTTCTGATTAATGACTCATATACTTTGCACCTGTTTCAAAATGATTTTGATTTCAAAAGTTGCATGAACTTTGCATTTACCATGTTTGTACAAATACTTTTGTTTGCAAACTAGCTTTCTTCTTAAGGAATTTTCAAACATTTGAGAAACTTGGTCGGTGATCCAATCAGGGGCAAGTTCCTTCCATTTCCTGTTGAGAATCATTTCAAGATTTGTGGTTTAATGGCAACTTCTTAGAATTGGTTTATTCAGAAGAGGTTTCGAGACTCATACTGGGGCAAGCAATCCCAGTGTACATCGAAAACAATCATCTTTCAAGACTCAGACCGGGGCAGACTTTCTAAGAGCACCATGAAACAGTCATTTCAGAATCAATCAAACTGAAGCAATGATCAGTTCGTCTACAACAAGCCGCTAGTCTGGGGCAGTCTACTTGAAGGATCCCCAAGCAACTCTTTATCCTTCCTACAAGGATCATCAATTTGGATACAGTTTACCAGTGTGGCGGGGATGTGTTCAGCAATAGCATCTTTAGTTCCTGAGCAGAATGACAAGTGATCTCCGTGTTGAGGAATCAGTCTCCCAGTCTTGTCTTCTCCCACAAAAGAGTCGTGTTGTGTCATCAACATCTGCATTCGCATTTGATCATATATCATCTGCATAATTTATCCATATGCATATCATGAGTGTTTCATCCTCATTTGCATTTCTCCCGAGGTCGTGTCGTCATCCACGTCTTACCTATCCTTTTCATTCAGTGCAATTCCTGAATGTTGTCATTCTCTTGCATACCATCTTTTTGATAGATGTTGGTCTTCTCTCATTCCAGTGTTATTCCTGGATCCTTATATTCTCTCACTCCAGTGTCGTTCCTGGATGCCTGTCTCTTATGATCTCCAGTTCCATTCCTGGATATCTCATTCCTCTTGTTTCTCTCAGTGCTATTCCTGGAAGTTTTGCCTACCTTCTGTAACCACAATCAAATTTGCTTGGATATCTTTTAGTGCTATTCTTGGAAGTTTTATCCTTTTCATTCGATGCCATTCCTGAATATAGTGATTTACCCTTACTTTCAATGTCGTTCCTGAAGGTTCACAGTCATCTAAAGCCGTTATTGGATTTGCGGTTTCTCTACCATCCGATGCCTATTCGGATGTGTCTCTCTTTCTGATGTTTTTTTCAGATCGAGTCTTTGTTCACTTTATCTAAAGCCGTTATTAGATATTGTGATTTGTACCTTTCATTCAAAGCCGTTATTGGATATCCGGTTTCTCTACCATCTGATGCCTATCTGGATGTGTCTCTCCTTCTGATGTTTTTTCAGATCGAGTCTTTGTTCACTTTATCTAAAGCCGTTAGTAGATATTGTGATTTGTACCTTTCATTCAAAGCCGTTATTGGATGTCCGGTTTCTCTACCATCCGATGCCTATCCGGATGTGTCTCTCCTTCTGATGTTTTTTCAGATCGAGTCTTTGTTCACTTTATCTAAAGCAGTTATTAGATATTATGATTTGTACCTATCATTCAAAGCCGTTATTGGATGTCCGGTTTCTCTACCATCCGATGCCTATCCGGATGTGTCTTTCCTTCTGATGTTTTTTTCAGATCAAGTCTTTGTTCACCTTCATCTAAAGCCATTATTAGATATTGTGACTTGTACCTTTCATTCAAAGCCATTATTGGATGTCTGGTTTCTTTTGCCATCTGATGTTTTTCCGGATGTGCCTTTCTCTGTCTTTTCTGGCTTTTCTTGAAGATCCCGTTTGAACTCTTCAGTATAAGAAAATTCCAGAAAATCTTTTGTTGTTACCTATCCTTTATTTCAAACTGATCCCCAGTGGAGATCATGTTTTCTTTCTGGTTCCATGCCCAGTAAAGAGTGTTTCTTTCATTTCTCCAGTGATCCTGTGTTTGGCTGCCCTTCTTTGGTGTCCGGTTTTGTCTGCATCTTGCATGGCATCATATCGTCATATTAGCAGCATTGCACGTCTTTGTATCTAAGGGCAAAATTTTTGGTTTGTTATATTTAAATACCTTTCACCCGGACGTCCCGAGGAACATCGTTCCTCGTGCCATTCGGTGAAGATTTTTAAATAGGGGCAACTGTTGTACCCCAAATTTTTCCCTTAGATCTATTAATTTTTTGCATATCATATTAGGTCAATCATGCCGCATAGCTAACCCGTTTTATCGGGTTCTTGCTTTTGTTTTTTTTATCAGGTTTGCCTCGAGGGAATTCAAGGAGTAATTGATCAAGGTCTTTTGGATAGAGCATTAAATCAAGCAAGAGATGTCTCCATAACCCTATACCCACCATGACCAAATTTCTACTCATTTTATCTACCCTCATTTCTACTCATTTTCTAAACCTATTTCATCAACCTTTTCATTTTATCAACTTTTGTTCAATTTGTTCAATTTAATTTCCTTAAACCTCATTTAATCCTAATCATTTCTAAATCCATTATCATTTATATTTTAATCACCTTTGTTTATGCAAGACCATTTAATTTTCCTAAGTCCATGTTCCATAATCCATCGTGACCAAAAAGAGGGAAAGGAAGGTGTTACATATTATCAGAATTATTTTCATTGCCAAGTGGCCAATAGGAATCAAGAATGAATATGTTGACTTTTCAACCCAAGTATCAGCCAATGGAAATGTGCCAAATTGGAAAGGAAGAACTCAGCATTATTTGAAATCCATATGTTCACAAAACCATTCAATCCTTGGCACAAAACTATTTTGAACTCTCCAAAGACAATTCCCTTTTTGAGCTCTCAACGGTTTTCCTCAATAAAATTGATTCTGAAGATTGCTTGTCTTGGCATTCATCCTGACACCACCTGCAAGATGCTTTCTCAATCCCAAAACCTTGCCTTATTTGATAGCCTCTCAGTGACACCAGAGGGAGGGTTCTGAAGACATGCATGAAATGGTGAAGCTGCTCCTGCAGCATCTGCTTGCTTTGGCACGACATAGGAGCGTTTGTCTCCAAGAGCTGAAGAACGTTTGAATTCAAATTGTAAACCCTAGCTCTAACCTTGCCCACCAAGTTTTGAAACTTAACCCGACCCATCAAGCAGCCTATATAAAGAGCTCGTCTACAGCTCCCAAAGGACATCAGCATTCCATCAACATTTTTCACAACAAACACTTCTCACAAAATTGTTAAAGCTTCTGGTGCACGAGCAAGAAAGAGGAAGAGTGATTTCAACATTCTGGTTAAAGCTCAGAAAGTTCATCACAAGGCGAGGAAATAGTGGACTTGCTCCACTAGGTATCACCTTATCTCTTTCTACTCTTATGCATGATGGTTATGTGATACATGTTGTTATCATTTTTGTTCCATTACTGTCTGGTTTTTATGGTTATTTTGCTTCATGTTTGAATATTATGCTATCATATGCTTTCTGTTTGATTATCGTGTTGCTGTGAAAAATCATCATACTGGTTTTCATTTCGTGTGATTTAATCGTGTTCGGATTCGTTTGGTTTTGTTCGTGAAATAAAAATAGAATGAATGAGAACTGGGTGGCGCTCGCCATGTTTAGTTTGGTGGCTCCCGCCACATAGTAATAATAATATAATAACCACACTCACACATCAAATAAAAAAAAAAAAAAAGGAAAAAGAAACACCCTGGCGCAAGTCATGCTTTATGCATGGCGCCAGGCACCATCACCATGTGGCGCAAGCCACTTCTCTTCAAAGGAAAAGGTGGCGCAAGCCACCCCTTTCCTGTGGCTTCCACCCCTTTTTTATTTTGTTGTTTTTTAACTTCTTTTTTTCATATTTCTTTTCTGTGTTTTTTTTCTCTTAATAATTTCAAAAACAATATAAATTCTGCTTCTTATTTCTTTTTAGAGTCAAATGTATTCTTGAACATGTTAGAAGCATTTCCTTAAATATGCTATAATTTGTGAAGTTTGGTTGAACATTGTTTCTTGGCTTTATCATGAGAATGTTGGATGTTCTTATGTTTGTTATACTATATGTTTCCAATGCTTTGCTTCTCAAACTGTTAGAATACATTTGCTGCTATGCTTGACATGATCATGTTCTCACTGTTTCTAAAAATGTTACTGTTGTTAAATATGCTGTGATTCATGAAACCCTTGCCATGAAAATGTTGTTTGCTTTCTGTTTGAAATCACAGGAGTAAATTCTTCTGTTTCTGTTTGCTTTCCATGCTATGATTGCCATGCTTGTGTGACTACTGTTTGTAGATTGATTCTTCTATGAATGTATTTGGTTTGTGAAGTTCTGTCTCTGACTTTATCATAACTCTTGCCATGCAAGTCTGTGTTGCTTTGCTACCTGTTAATAAACAACATGTTTTCAAATGCTTTGTTTCCAACTGTGAATGCTTCTCTGCCTTATATGTTCACTACATGACCACTTGCACTCACTGTCTGATGTGTTTACACTTATGGTTAAATGCACACTATTTGCTATGTTCATATATATGCTACACTTCATGATCGCTTGCTTACCACTTGCTATGTCCACACTTATATTCACTTCTGATCACTCACTCACTGTTTGCTATATTCATTTTTTAAGCACATCTCATGATTATTTGTTTACTGTTTTATTGAACTCTTATATATTACATATATTTCAACTCTTCTATAACTCTTATTTATAAGATGTTATTTCCCCCTTCCTTCCAAAGGAAAAGTTTTTCTATTGATTTCAAGATCATAGAAAGCTCATTACCCTTCTTTGACCCATAGTCATAGGTAACCATTCATTACCCTTTTAAAACTAGCCTTCCTAAGAGATAGCCATTAATCCCTTATAACCTTTAAACCCTCCTTTAACCTACATAAGAGATAGCCATTAATCTCCTCTCATTCACCAACTTTTAAACTTTCACAATCTTTTCAAGAGATAGCCATTAATCTCTTTCCCCTTTCACCCCATCCGGTGAACTACGATTGCTCTGATTTCTCAAGTTCACCTTGAGAATACGTAGGCATAGGATTGCGAGATCCTAGCGAGCTACCTTTTTCTTTTTCCATCTTTTTCCTTTACATCCGATCCCTCTCGGATTCCACATTTTCTTTTTACACCTTTAGACCATACTTAGTGTATATACTTTAGGTTCTTACCTTTACCCTTAGTACAGATTATCTTTAGCATGCAAACATAGAATAACACAAATACTAACAAGAGGTTCCTGTAGAGTACTACAGATACAGAGGGCGCTAATACCTTCCCTTTGTATAACCAACCCCCGAACCTTAGATCTCCCCCCCTTAGGTTTTTCACGATCTTGAACCTTTCCTTTGGATAAATCAAAGTCGGTTGTAAAAGAAAATTATGCAAGTTAATTAATAGCTTGTTATCCGATTTTCACCACAACACACAGCATCAAAACTGGAGCCGTAGACAACTTCTACTTTAACCCTCTCAAACTTTCCTCACAATGAACATCCAAAGCAAACGACTTACCTTTTACAAGTCATCTATCATAACGAAAATGCTAACTTGGAAAAACCTTTCATAACCTCCGGTAATAACCAACTAAAGTCCAAAAAGATTCTAATTTCCTTAACCAACTTCGGAGCCTCCCATTGTAGAACTGCATGTACTTCCGATGGATCCATAACCATACTCTCATCTGAAATAACATATCCAAGCAAACTAACCCTTTTCAACCAAAATTCTCACTCGAATAACTTAGCATAAAACTTCGTCTCTTTTCAACACTTGTAATTCGAATCTCAAATACTCTACCTGTTCTTTCTCTGAGTTTATAACAGATCCGAATACCCTTAATCAAAACCACCACGACCTCATCCAAGTAAATATGGAAGATACGATTCATCTACTCCAGAAACTTTATAGACGCATTACTAACACCAAATAACATCACTGTACGTTGTAATGCCCAACCAAATTCCAAAAGATATAAATTCTTAAAGCTTTTGCAAAAATTTTCACTGGGTAACTGGTTACTCACATACAAACTTAACCGAGTAAATAACAGTCTATCCCGACAATAACAACCATAACCAGTCACATTAAATCGATCAAAGCCTCAACTCACACAATTCACCACTCTTATCAAACATTCCAACCAATTGTGATTTCACTCAAACTCAACCAAACCAATTCTAGTTATCTATTCATGAAAGGGGGCACTTATTCTCAATCGTTACCTTATTCAACTGTTAGTAGTCCATATACAATTTCTGCTCTTAACAATCCAAATTCTATAAATCCCAACATTTAGCAACAACCAACCAAAAAGAACTCTCAAATATTACATCCACACCTAGGGTTTTCTCAAGATTTCCATTAATGCTCTAAAACTCCAAAGACTCCAAACCTCACCAGAACTCTAAGTTTGGCTTCCCATAGTCTCAATACCATTATACACCTCATGCTTGTTATTCCATTCAGTCATCCATCCTTTTTGTTACTAACAACACTGAAGCTTTCCGAAGCGACACACTTGGTCTCATAAATCCCATTTCCAGTAAATCTTCCAACCGCTCTTTCAATCTGAGTAATTCTAACGCTAACATCCAATATTCCATCCGGAAACACATCTGGAATCACGCACAACTGACAGCCCATCACTGTGGCCTTTCTTCCAACTCTAAATCACTATTGTCACAAACAAAACAAACATCTCAGTCCTATATACTAAGTGTTTTCTACTTACTTAGCCGATATAAACCTCAAATCCTCACCTTCGTCCAATTTTGAGTTCAGTCTCTACTCTCCGAGAAGCAGCCATTAATAATACCCAATCATTCTCTCTCAATGACCACCCAACTTGACCAACATACAAAAACCTTAAATTCGCCTCATCTTCCGATATAAGAATCTTCATCAACTCAACAAAATAATCTGTAACCATTTTCTTAAATTCCAAATAATTCATTGTACACATTATCAAAGCCGGAAAGACACGTCTATTCCATCCAACATAATTTCATCTACTATCAACAAGAGATTAAGGGTGATCAGTTCCTCAATTTGTCAATAGACAGCCGATAATCATGAGGGGGCATAAACCGTCTTTACCAAACTATAATAACATCTCTTACCTCTGGTGCACAAAACTACCTAAGGCACAAATCCTAGTTGACATAAACCTTACCTCCGCATTCCCTCCGGAATCGGGAACAACACTGTCCAAACAACACTTACACTCTTGCAATTTACAACACACTAAGCCAACACTCCACACCTTAAGCAACATGGAGAAACACAAGTTTCTCCCCCACTTATCTCATTCTCAAACCTGAAGACAAAAGATTAGAAAACCAGAAAGTACTGACAGTGTTTCACACATATATCACATTCTAAGGAACAAACAACATCAACAACATTCAACTGTCACACCAACTGACTCAACAACTTGGCCGGACGGACCGACCTGCTCTGATACCACTAATGTAACACCCCAATTCCCATCGCAAATAAATAATACATAATTAAATCAGAGTAAGTAAAAATTTATTATTCTTAGACAGAAACAAGGATGCCACATCAATAGAAATAAAACACAATCCCTGCTTATAAATTTTGATACATAACACAAAATGGAATAACCTCAAAGGGAAACTTTTTCCATACAAAAGGAAAGTTCAATTATGGAATAAAGCGGAAAGATCCATAACTGACTTGTTTTACAAAAGAAATCATTTTATAACATCAAAATATTCATACAAAGGTAATACAAAATAGATTCTACAATTGTATACATATATAACAAAAACGTTCCCCCGACTCCCGTGTTATGTATCAGAGCAGACAAACTGACAAAAGGATGGAGAACTATTCTTCACAAAAGCCTCCAAGACACAGATCTGTAATTGCCTCATAGAGCAACAAACCATAGCAGAAGGGTGAGAAATAACAACTAAATCAAGATTGCATAATAATATGCAAACACATACAAATTCACATGCATAATTATTTTCACAACAAGCCTCACATACTAATACATATAGTGTGCCACAGATACATAACATATTTATGATAATCCAACATCATAGCATATATCAATTACACCAACATAATCACATATTCACACATAAGGCACACCAAAGTCATAACATATGGAAACACCCCACCACATCACATAGCATATGTCTATGCATAAAACATATTATCCACAACCAATGCATTTATCACATATGCACATCAATTCACCAATTCAAACATAAATCTCAACACATACTCAATCAATTCATGATTTTCCGCACATAATCAATTCATTCATGATTTTTCACACACAATCAATCCATTCATGATTTTCCACACAAAATCAATCCATTCATGATTTTCCACACATAATCAATCCATTCATGATTTATGCAAATGCAAAGAGACCGACACAACGACTCTATGCAAATGCGGTACCATCCATCCATCATTCTCATCATTAGTTCACTCAGGAACTATTGGAATCATCACTTGTTACTTAGTGTAACTCCCCGTCGGGCAAACGATGTTCCCCGTCGCTTTAGGTCCTCTTTGTATAAGGCACACGACGTTTATAGATCACTTTAGGTCCTCCTTGTATAAGGCACACGATCCGATCGCTTTAGGTCCTCTTTGTATAAGGCACACGATCGTCTATAACGTCGCTTTAGGTCCTCTTTGTATAAGGCACATGACCGTTACAGCAGATTCCCTCTGGAATTGTTTCGTCACTCACACCCCACAAGGGCAGACGACATCACAAGTTGCATATCATGATGCTTGGCATACAATGACCCATGACAATCAAATGCACACATATATGCAACCATGTGAACCACTCCAACATCCTTAATCATGCATATACAATCAAACACAACACATTGCATTTACTTGCCCTTAGGCCACAAACCATCATCACAACATTTTCATCACATGCATTCACATCATACAATAGCACACAAGTCATACGATATATATCAA
The DNA here is from genome assembly GCA_022829125.1 of Lathyrus tuberosus. NCBI lineage: Eukaryota > Viridiplantae > Streptophyta > Magnoliopsida > Fabales > Fabaceae > Lathyrus > Lathyrus tuberosus. Next base: position 3,654,687 of record JALAZF010000446.1, read on the forward strand.
AAGCATATTGCATGATAACACATCAATCACATACAGTTAAGACAGTAAAAGTCGACAAAACGACACATTTTCAAATTCCCGACACAATTAAATCTGCCACCAATATCAAAACCATTTTAATAAGAAAGAACATCTCAATAGCTTTCTAACGGTACCAAGAATGCCTCGATCCGAGTTACGGATCACAAGTTACGACATCGGACGCGAAATCGGGAAAATTCTGCACCCTCTCTGGTCATACGCGTATTGCCTTGGGCCATACGCGTAATGCCCAGTTCACTCGCACATCCATACGCGTAATTCCCTAAGTGCTACGCGTATGGGCAAAGACTAATTTCTCCCCAAAAATTCCACTAAGAATCTAGTATGCGTATTGCCTCCCACGTTACGCGTAATGCCATGCCCCTTAGGCGTACCATTACGCATTTTAGCAGAGGGCCGTGTAAAATGGGTTCCATACGTGTAATGCCCTCAATTCCCCCTAGCCATACGCGTATTGCCCTAACCAATACGCGTATTGTCTTGCCTGTTACGCGTATGGGCAGCGCAACCCATAATTTTTCCTCCATAATTCCTGTTACGAATTTCACACAAAAACCTCTCCAAATCTCATCTAAACACTTCCAAATCACAATATATCAACCCAAACATGTTCCAATCCTAACAACAAGTATTCTACGCAGTTTATATCGAGTTTCGACCGTGAAAATATCGATTTCTATCAATTATTCATCAATTTATTAATGAGAAAAAGTTGTGAAACAACCAAAACAATTACAACAAACAACACATATACATACACAAGCAAGATATAATTGAAACTTCTCACCCTTACCCGATTATTCGCGATTGAAACAGAGGTTTCCTCGATTTTCCTCTTTCTCCTCTTCTCTCTTTCTTTCTTCTCCTTTTCTTTCTCTTCTTTTCCTTTCCCTTTCTTTTCTCTCTTTTTCTCTCCACTTTGTATTTATTAAAAATATCTAATTTTTCTAAAATATCTAACCTCTCAAAATGACCATTTTACCCCTCAGCTCAAATATCTCGCAAACGCTCTCAAAACACGATAAAACACAACGATGAAAAATAATATATTGCCAATTAAAAGTCAAGAATAAAATAATATAAAAACAAAAATAATTAAAGCGACTCGATTAAATAAATCGGACAAAATGGGGCGTTACAATTTCCCTCTTCCGTTCATAGATCAAATGCTTGAGAGACTTTCCGGTCAACAATTCTACTGTTTTTTGGATGGTTATTCGGGTTACAATCAAATTATTGTGAACTCGGAGGACCATGAAAAAACTATTTTTACATGCCCTTTTGGAATCTTTGCGTATAGGAGGATGTCATTTGGGTTGTGTAATGCACCAGTGACTTTTCAAAGGTGTATGCAAGCAATATTCTCATATTCGATCGAAAATACAATTGAGGTTTTTATGGATAACTTCTCAGTTTTTGGGCAATCATTTGATATTTGTTTGAAAAACTTGGAACCGATTTTGGAACGGTGTGTGGAAACCAACTTGGTACTCAATTGGGAAAAATGTAACTTCATGGTGACCGAAGGAATTGTGCTTAGCCACAAAGTTTCTTCAAAGGGCCTTGAAGTCGATCAAACCAAGGTGGATGTTATTGAGAAATTGCCACCACCGTTGAATGTAAAAGGTATAAGGAGCTTCCTTGGACATGCAGGATTTTATCGGAGGTTCATCAAGAATTTCGCAAAGATAGCAAAGCCTTTGAGCAATTTGCTCAACAAAGATAAGTCCTTTGATTTTGATGAGTCTTGCATGGTCACTTTTAATTATTTAAAACAAAGTTTGACTACCACACCCTTAATCATTGCGCCCAATTAAAAAATGGATTTTGAACTCATGTGTTACGCGAGCGATTATGCGGTAGGTGCGGTATTGGATCAACGGAGAACGACAATTTTTCATGCTATACACTACGCGAGCAAAGTCTTGAATGAAGCTTAAGTAAACTATGCAACAACCAAAAAAGAGTTGCTTGCGATAGTGTATGCATCGGAGAAATTTTGGTCTTATTTAATTGGGTCTCGAGTAGTGGTTTACACGGATCATGCGGCGATTAAGTATTTGCTTACCAAGCCAGACTCAAAACAAAGGCTAATTCGTTGGGTCCTGTTGTTACAAGAATTTGATATGGAAATTCGTGACAAAAAGGGATCTGAGAATTTGGTGGTGGATCACTTATCCCGCCTAGTAAATGTTGAAGTGACCAAAAATAAATTAGAGGTCAATGAGGAATTTCCGGACGAAAAGTTGTATATGGTGCAAGTTAGACTATGGTTCACTGACATGGCTAATCACAAAGCCGCCGGATTAATACCGGAAGGTTTAACTCATCATCAGAAAAAGAAATTTTTATCTGACGCCAAGTCTTTTGTTTGGGACAAACCATATTTGTTTAGGCTTGGTGTCGATAACATTTTGAGAAGATGTGTGTCAAAAGAAGAGGCCACTAGTATACTTTTGTATTGTCACAACTCTCCTTATGGAGGGCATTTCAACGGATTAAGAACGACAACGAAAGTCCTCCAATCGGGCTTTTATTGGCCTTCTTTATTCAAAGATGCACATGTGCATGCACAAAGTTGTGACAAGTGTCAAAGGAGTGGTGGAATTTCAAAACGTCATGAAATTCTGTTACAAAACATGTTGGAAGTTAAGGTGTTTGATTGTTGGGGAATAGACTTTGTTGGACCTTTTCCATCATCATTTTCCAAAGAGTATATTTTAGTCGCAGTTGACTATGTATCCAAATGGGTAGAGGCAATAGCATGTGCTAAAACGGACGGAAAAACTGTGATAAATTTTTTAAAGAAAATTTTTTTTCTCGATTTGGTACTCCGAGGGTGTTGATAAGTGACGGAGGATCCCACTTTTGCAACACTCAGCAAGAAAAAGCCTTGGAGCAGTATGGTGTTAAGCATAAAGTTGCAACACCATATCATCCACATGCCAATGATAAGCGGAGGTATCAAACCATGAAATTAAAAGGATCTTAGAAAAAACGGTGTCGTCCTCGAGAAAGGACTGGTCAAATAAGCTCGACGATGCTTTGTGGGCCTATTAGACAACTTTTAAAGCTCCGATTGGTCTCACACCTTTCAAAATGGTCTATGGTAAGAATTGTCATTTGCCGGTGAAGTTGGAACATAAGGCATTTTGGGCCTTGAAATTTCTGAATTTTGATCCAACTTTAAGCAGAGAAAGAAGAAAGATACAATTGCATGAAATGGAGGAATTGCGCCTCCAAGCGTATGACTCCAACATGCTGTACAAAGATCGGGTGAAAACTTACCATGACATAAAGATAGTGACCAAATAGTTTGAAGTAGGGCAACTGGTCTTACTTTTCAATTCTCGATTAAAATTGTTCCCTGGAAAATTGAAATCTAGGTGGTCCGGTCTGTTCCGTATTCGGGAGATCAAACAATATGGGGCAATAGTCATTGAAGACACAAAGTCAAATGAGAGTTGGACTGTAAATGGTCAGAGGTTGAAGATTTATCTTGGTGGTGATTTCGAGCGGAATCCCTCCGTAGTGTCTTTTTGCGATCCTGGAGGTTGCATTGGACCGTCGAGCTTAACCGACGTTAAACAAGCGCTTGTTGGGAGGCACCCCAACATTTTAAGTATTTATGTTTTCTTTGTTGTTTTGATGATTTAATTTGTTTAAGGATTGGTGTAGTGTCGTAACAGATGCAGAAATTTTTTTCAAAAAAACCTGTCATGTTCGCTGGCATGTTCGCTTTGCGAACTTGGAGCGAGTATTCGCTAGATAGTTCGCTTTGCGAACTTAGCGAGATAGGCAAGTGTTTTCTGCTGCCACCTCATTAAAAAAGGATCTTTTTATGGGTGGGCCAGACAATTGGGCCCATGACCCATCACATTTTCTAATTATTGAGAGGCAACCCTGCTCCCTTTGTCATTCTCACTCTTGCGTCTCTCACAAACACACTCACAAGTGAAGCTCTCTCACGTTTGCTCAATTCCTATCATTCTTTCACCAAGTTTTTCCCAAGTGCTAACAATTTCATATTTGAATTTCTTGTTCTCTCTGTTGATTTCTGTTAGAACACTGTGTTTAGGATAGTTAGGGGAACATTAGAGATAAATTACTTCTAGGTTTTGAAAGTGTTTTCAATACCCTCTGTTCATAATGATGTGTTGTTGCTGCATGTTTACATTTGATCAAGCATTATGAGGAGAGTTGTGTGTTGAAACTAGTCTGATGTTGGAAAAATTGAGAGGCTGTCACTTTTGAAATTTTCGCTGGTTTGCTGACCAGTTCGCTTTGCGAACCTGGGCGAGTATTCGCCAGAACCTCGCTTTGCGAATCTGGGGCGAATGTTCGCCATGCTTTGCTTTGTGAACTTTACGCGAACAGTCCAGAATTTTGAATTTTTTATTTATTTATCTCAGTTTGGGATTCTGTTTTGTTCATATTCTAATGGACTGTTTTGCTGCTGGTTGTTGTTTTATTTGGTGATTTTTGCAGATGGCTCCAAAAATCAATCTGGCGAAAAAGAGAAAGGCCAGTACTTCACGTCAAGTTCCGATTCAGTTCGACAGTGATCGCTTTAGAGGAGCAAAACATGCCGCAAGGTACCTAACCTTGGAAAGGATAACCATATTACCCTAGAAGAGATTTTATCTAAATCCACCGAGGAGATACCGTTCCGTAGCTCAACTCCTCGAAGAGAAAAAGTGGGGGAGACTGATAACACCAATGGATAGTTACAACGTTGAGATGGTTCGCGAATTTTATGCTAATGCCCTCCCAGATGATAGGGAGCCTTTTGGTTGGACAACCTTCGTTGGGGGAAAAATGGTGAGGATTGACCGAGGAACCATTAAAACTGTTCTTGAAAATCCATTACCATTGAGAGCAAGTCATATTGATAACTTTCAAAGAACATTGCACCTCCATAGAGACATTGCGGCCATGACTAGAGACCTTTTGCAAGAAGGTAAATCTGTAGAGCTTAATCCATCTGGGGTTGCCAAGAGATACCATCGTGATGGTATGCGACCTTTGGCACAATTGATCTTACTTCTGGTTGTCACCAACATTAAGCCACAATCACATACATCGACCATTCCTATTTACCTTGCCCATCTGATCCACAGCATAATGACCAATGTCAAGATCGATGTAGCTAGGATTATAGCGAATGAGATAAGGGCTATTGTTGAGAGTGGTCTTGGTTCCGCTTCTAGGAAGAACGCTCCTCTTGCCTTTCCTTGTCTCATTATGACTCTGTGTGTGCATGCTGGGGTTGATGTCCCCACGCGCCGTCAGGTGAATATCCCGGCTGCTATCGATGACCGTTATGTGGATAAGTTTTGTAAACTAAAGGGGGTGAGGGGTGAGACTTCTGGTGCTGGTGCTGATGCTGGCACAAGGGCTGGCGATGGGTCTGGTAGTTCTGGGTCTCAAAATTTTTATCCGTATCAGCAGGAAATTTGCCAATATAATTGGGATTGGATGGCGGCTTCTCAGTGCGCCATGATGGACTTACATGATTCTATGCAGGTTTTGCAGCTGCAGATCCGTGAACCCACCATGGATCACACTATGATGACAAGGGAGAAATTCTTTGCTCATGTTGGTTAGCCTGAGGCCAGGCCAGTTTTCAGAGGGGGAACAGAGGCAGCTGGTGAGCCTGAAGATGCTGATGCGGAGGATGATGGCGATGGTGATGATGTGGAGGTTTCTGGTTTAGATTCTGGTTCTGAGGAAGAGTTGATAGAGGTGTCCGGTTCCGAGTCCGAGGAGGACTGATTTTGTTGTTATCATTTTGTACTTCCTTTGAGCGTCAAAGTGAAGTTTTCTGTTGATTTCTGTTATTATGCTTTTTATATCAGTCTTTAGTGTTGTACTTTATCCACTAGGTGGATTTTTGTTTTGAGATATTTTGATGTACTTGTACCCATTGAGGTACTAATGACTTTTGTTGGTGTTTTCACACCAAAGCACTTTTATGATATTATTATTATGTTGTTTTCAGTTAAATTGGTTTAGTTTCATTTTTTTTAGTTTTTATTATTATTGTTGTTAAGAGTTGAATTCTTCAGTTAACGAATGTTCAACTCTTAAATTGTTGGTATGGTTTTTATCGTTTTATGTTGGTATGCTTGTGGAAGTTTAATGTTTCCATCTTTTGGATGTGGTTGTGGAAGCAACTTCTAAGTTGGTGATTGTGTTCATCAAAGAAGATTCCTCCAAGTTGGATGGCTATGATAGTATTTTAAGCATGTATTATTGGCAAGGTACATAGTTACCTAGTTCTAGAATTTAGAATGTGTTAGAACTTTTTGTCTTTGTACAAATGAAACTGTGTTTCTTGTTACAACTTTATTGATTGCTTAAGTCATTTAGGTCCAAAAACTACAAAAGTGAGAAACCTCCATGTTATACTAAATGCATAGGATTGATGATGAATTTTGTTTTATACTTTTAATTCATGCTTTATCTTGTGATTTGTGTGATATTGTGGAAGCATTAGAAATGATCAAGGCACTTGTTGATATTGAGCACAACCATTTCCAAACAGTGATTTACCAGTGAGTAGTGAGTATTTGTTAGCCCCTTGAGCCTAAACAGTTTAGATCTCGTTTAGTGATGAACTTTGTGTTGTACATAATTTGAAAATCAAGTTCATCATTGAATTTTTGAGAGTTTCTAAAAAATGTCTTCTTGAACCTTGGAACTTTGTTTTATTGATTTCCTTGCCTTAAAAAGCAAGGAGCATTCACTTAAGGTTTAGTTGAAAATAAGTTGGGGAGAATGAAAAAGAAGATTGGTAAATTGCTCAAACTTTTGAAAATTTTCAAGCAAGCATGAAAAGAAAAAGAGAATGTGATTATGAATGTGAAAAAAAATAGAAAAGGATGCTTGCTTGAATGAGAAAAATAGAGACCAATAATTGTGCATGAGGAAGTTTGAGAAGGTTTGTGATAAAGGTGCAAAATTGGTGACTGAAGTTGAAATGTGTGTGAATACCTTGTATAATGAATGTTCTTTTGCATCGGAAACTTCAATTCAATGGCCTTTAGAAATATCCGTTTGTTTTTAACCCGACCAAGCTACAACCTTAAAATCCCTTAGTGATCTTTTACTTCCATGATTTCTTACGTAATCGATTAGATATTGTATGAATTGCTTTGTATTTGCATCATTTGTCATTTGAGCGAAATTGCCCCACGGTTGCAAACGCGTTAATTTCCTTCAATCCTTTTTTGAAGAGGAGTGTTAGAGTGACATGATCATAATGGTTTAGTTGTCTCTAGAAACATTGTCTGAGATTTGTTTAAGAATCAAGTTCTTTTGCATTGTCGATTCTAGGATTGTGTAATTGTTGCTTTGTTACAATTGTTGTTTATTTGAGCCGTTTATCTTTTCTTGGTTGAATTAAATGCTTGAGCAAATCCTCTTGTTTTCAATGAGAGACATACTTTTCTTGAGGACAAGAAAAGAGCTAGTTGGGGAGAGTTTGTTAGATGTCAAACATGACTAATATTTCTATTGTATACTTGGCATTTTTCAACACTTTCATGTTTTAATTGTGGAATTTAGTATTGAATTGTTGTTGTTCTTCAAACATTGTTTATATACCTTTGGTGCTTGTAATATGTGTGCTATTGTGCACGAAAAGGCATAAATTGATCAAAGATATAAGACACAAAGAAATGATACACGTTGCTAAAGAAAAGAGGTAAACATCAGCAAGTTCGCTTTGCGAACTTGCCAGCGAATGTTCGCTTTGCGAACAAACTGGCGAAGTCCCAGCGAATGGTCCCAGACTTGGACAGTAGGAGAAGGGACTAAAGTTCGCTTTGCGAACTCCAAGCGAATGTTCGTTGATTTACTCGCTTTGCGAAAGACCTGTCGAAGATCCCTTGGTAGAGGCAGTAAGAAAAGGGGCCTAAGTTCGCTTTGCAAACTTGTAGGCGAATAGTTCGCTTTACGAACAAAAGTTTGCATTACGAACTTATGTAGACAAACAAGGGCGGTTTAGCTTATCAGAAGCCACTTCAGGTGCCACTTTCATCATTCGCTAGGCGAACAAATCATTCACAGTGCGAATGTGTGTGATTTCAAGTGTACTATAAATAGATCTTATGCATTTTCTTGGGATCATAACTTCACTTTATCATACAAAAACCTAGTTTTCTAATATTTCTTCATCCAAGAGGGGTTTTACACATTGAGAAGCTGAAGTCGCATCTGATCTCGATTATTCGACGCGGATGCTTTTTCTTCTCCTCACGAAACTTGTGATACAAGTTACCATAAATATGTGTAGCTAAACACATATTGTGTCAAGATTAGAGGTAGTTAATCTTGCTTGTATGTATTTCTTTTGATCTTTTGTATATGAACAAGGTTGATGATCAATATATGATGAAGTTGTTTGTTTTTAATGGTATATTTGTGGTTTGAATCACTCTAGACATAGATTTTCCAAATCTTGACCTAATATCTTCATCTCTTAAAAACCAAACTCTAGATATAGATTTGGGGTTTAAGATTCGCTTTGTATTGATCTTAAAGTTCGTTGTTTCGATTGTTAGCGTGAGACATCATCTAATGATTTAAACAACGATACTCACGAATTTGCTTTAGACATAAACTTATTCGCGAGGATACGTGATTGTATTGATCGAAACTACGTTCATATGCTTGATTAATCGGATATGTATGAAAAGGATTAGCGAAATCTATTCTTGACATGCTTTTCTAAAACTTACAACATCTTTGCTCCAATTTACTTCTTTGCTAAAAACTTATGTTACCAAAAACTAAGAATCAATTAAAACCCCTTTACTTAAAATGGTAAAACTATTGAACGCCAAGCATTGATAACACACAATCCCTGTGGATACGATAAAACACCCCCGGAATTGCTCTTCAACAGCGAACAAGGAGAGGTAGTAAGAAACAAGGCTTGATTGGTTGCACAATGCTATACAACAAGAAATGATTGACTATACTGAAACCTTTGCACCAGTTGCCAGGTTAGAGTCTATTCGTCTCTTATCTTCCTTTGTTGTTAATCATAACATCACCTTATATCAAATGGTTGTTAAGAGTGCATTTTTGAACGATTACATAACAGAAGTGTATGTACATCAACCTCCTAGTTTTGAAAATCATAAAAACCCAGATTTCATTTTCAAACTTAAGAAATCATTGTATGGTCTGAAACAAGCTCCTAGAGCATGGTATGAAAGACTAAGCAATTTTATTCTTGAAAATGATTTCACCAGAGGGAAGGTTAATACAACTTTTTTCTGTAAAACATTCAAAAATGATATTCTCGTTGTTCAAATTTACGTTGATGGTATTATATTTGGTTATTCTAATGCTTCTTTGAGCAAGGAATTTGCTAAGTCTATGCAGTCAAAATTTTAAATGAGTCTGATGGGAGAACTCAAGTTCTTTTTGGGGACTCAGATCAATCAAACTCTATAAGGAACCTACATTCATCAGAGCAAGTACACCAAGAAACTTCTGAAGAAGTTTTACATGTCAGAATGCAAGATTTTAAAGACTCATATGCATCCTATATGCATCCTTGAGAAGGATGAGGTAAGCTGTAAGGTTGAGTAAAAGGTATACAGAGGTATGATTGGCTCTCTCTTATACTTAACTGCTTCTAGACCTAACATTTTGTTTAGTGTTTGTTTGTGTGCTCGCTTCCTTATAGACCCTAGATGTAAGTAGAGTTTTCACCTAAGAGAGGGGGGGGGGGGGGGGGGTGAATTAGGTTTTTGAAAATTTTCCCAGCTTTAAACTTAAGTTTTATAATTTTTCCGTTTGGTTACTAAGTGATGAAAGTGGTATAGTGCGGAAAGATAAAAGACATAGTGATAAATCCTGGTTCCCCTTACAATCCGAGAGTACTCCAGTCTCTTACGCAGTAAGATATTTTACTATCTTGTATGAACTTTGTACAAGATATCTTAGCCACTATACACAAGATCCTAAACAAATAAATAAGAACAATCCCCTAATGATTAACACTAAATGAAATAAGAGAATAATCCTCCCTTAATCACTCTCTTGTTTCCAACAATCCTGAACAACAAGGAATTCGACAATATTCAGAATTTTTACAAGAGTTTTTGAAGTAGTATACAATGTATCAGTCACTTGGATTTATCTTCTCTTTTAAATAAACGATTCTCTTTATGTAACACAAGTGCTTAAGTATGTATGTAGATGAAACTATATGCATTTCCAAAGAAAATTATGTGCAAAAGTTTCACCAAAAAATTATGTTCAATAACACTTAAAAATTGAAAGATGAAAGAAAAATGATTTTGAATTGTAGATGAAAGAGGTGTCATTGAAAATCTGAAAGTTAAGGTATATATAAAGTCTTAACTCCTCTCTAAATGAGTACAAATGAATGAATAGATTCCATGTTTCAAAAACCATTTTAAAATTTCGTTTCTACTGAAAAATGCCTGAACCACTGTCACTCCTTCAGTGGTAATCGGTTACCATATATGGTGTAACCGATTACACCTGAAGGAACGTTAAAAAAAATTGAAAAATGAACATATGTAACCGATTACATGATTTAAGGTAACTGATTACACCTTACGAAAAAGAACATATAAGAAAATGTTCAGGTGTGGTAACCGGTTACAAGTATTTGGATAACCGGTTACATGAGCAGGCAGAGGCAAAAATACTTAGGAAATAATACATTTTGGCCAATGTTCGATGCACTAAAACTTTTAATAAATTATGGCATGATTGAATGAATATTTTGAGCACTTGACATTATCATAGAGAGGTTGAATACTTGAACCTTATTATTTCATGATCAATCCAATAAGAGCATTCCAAGACTTGAACTTTATCACTTGAAATTTAAACTTTATTGCGCTTGCTCTTGATATGAGTCTTGAACCATGCTTTTTGACATAAAAACTTTCTTGTAGATTTGTCTTCATCAAAACAATTACTTGAGAAGCTTGTCTTCACACTAGAGAATCCCATTTAATAGCTGTTAAGAGGGTCTTCGGGTATCTGAAAGGTACTATTAACCTTGACTTGTGTTATAGTAAATCTAAAGACTACAAGCTTATTGGTTATTGTGATGCTGATTACGCTGGAGATATACTTGAAAGAAAAAACACTTCTGGAAGCTGTTAGTTTTTGAGAGTCAACTTGATTTTATGGTCTAGCAAGAGGAAATCAACCATAGCATTTTCAACTGTTGAAGATGAATACATTGCAGCTTCTAGATGTAACACCCATATGCTCTAGATGAAAAGTCAACTAGAAGAATTTCAAATATATGAGAGTAACATTAATATTCTCTGTGATAATACTTCTATATGTTTGTATAAGAATCCGATTTTGCATTCTAGAACTAAACATATTGAGATCAAACATCACTTTATAAGTGACTATGTTCAGAAATGAATTTTAAAATTTAAATTTATTGATATAGGCTATCAATGAGTTGATATCTTTTCAGAACCCCTTGTTGAAGATAAATTTGTTTTCATTCTGAAACATTTATCTATGGAAACTTATCCAGAATGAAACAGATGATTATCTCAGAATGTTTATTTTCTTATAATGCTTTAATGAGACTCTGATACATTTTGACTCTGAACATGTGAGTCTTTCGAAAGTGGATCAGTACAAACCCACGTGATCCGTATTCGCTTACATACCAAGCGTGCTTCGTCGTACTCTGACTACTCCTCTTTCATTGGCTTCTACTTGTCTTTTACTGACTTATTTGTACCCAGCTTCATGATTGAACTCCCCTCGGCCAATCGTCACTCGACAACAGCTCCGTCCTAGCGTAGGCTGAAGAAGTAAAGCCTCTGCCTCTATAGTTTAGAAAAGAATTTGTCAATGGAGTGAAGTTGAGATTATTTGAAGATACATCTCAAAATATATTCAATAGTAGATACAACTTTAAAACTTTATTTATTTATTTATAATTTCAAATTTTGATGTAATATGCAGAAGTGGATTTTTTTTGTAACAGCAAGCAAATGAGAGAGATGCAGTTTAGGACCAAAATTACGCTTTAATCTTCCTAGTCATTAATTGGAACAAATGACGCTAAAGCATTTGAGGCCTCCATCGAAACCCTAACTTCACCATCACCATCTTCCTCCGACACAATGCCTCTTCCCACTCTTCCATTTGAGATTGTGGTAGAAATTCTCTCTAGGCTTCCTGTGAAGATCCTCATGCAACTCAAATGCGTCTGCAAATCCTGGAAATCTCTAATCTCCGATCCCAAATTTGCCAAGAAGCACCTTGGCCACGCGAGTCAGAGCCTCATCTTAACCAATCCCTCACTCAATTTCGTTCTCATAGCAAACCCTCTCTCATCCGTTTTCACAGAAGCGACCACCACCGCCGTACAGGTAGAGTACCCTGTAGAAAAACAAAACCATTGCGCTTTCATTGTTGGACTTGGATCTTGTCACGGCATCCTCTGTTTCCGTTTATCATTTCTGGTATTTGTTTGGAATCCCTCCATTAGACAATTTACGATATTGCCCCCTTTGGATGAGAAATATAGCGTACCACCCTGTTTTTCCTTTGGCTATGATAATTTGAGTGACAGTTACAAGGTTGTTGCTGTTTGTGTTCAACCTACTGTTAGCGATGGCAAAACTCAAGTAAAAGTTTTTACTTTGGGAACCACTTCTTGGAGAAGAATCCAGGACTTCCCTCCTAATACTACCATTTTGAATAGATTAGGAATATTCGTTAGCGGAGCTATTAATTGGTTAACATTTAGATCTACACATTCTTCACGAGTCATTGTTTCTCTTGATTTGGAGAAGGAATTTTATAGAGACATACCGCAGCCTGATTGTGGAGGGGTTAATGTGGTTGATGTTAACGTAGGGGTTTTGAGGGATTGCTTGTGCATATTTTCTCATGCCAATGCTTTTTCAGATGTCTGGCTTATGAAGGAGTATGGAAATAAAGATTCTTGGACTAAATTGTGTTGTCTTCCTCACATAGTAGGTCTTTGTCGTTGGCCTTATCCTGCTGCACTTTCTGTTTCTCAAGATGATCAGGTGCTTTTTATTAATGAGCGACGAGAGTGGGCTGTTTACAATTTTAGAGACCGCACTTTTAAGGATCCTGGTATTCAAAACATAGACGGCTGGATGCATTCAGAGGTATATCAAGAGAGTTTGATATCACCTTGTTTTTAAATAGTAGTATGTATGTTAGATGCTATGTTATGCTACTTGTGTATCAAGAAATCATCTACTGGATTCTTTATGTTGATTTCCATTTGTGTTATGTATTTTATGTTTACTGATTCCTTCATGGTTTATTGTTTAGTTATTGGTAGATGGAATTTGCAGCATGAGTGATTTCTATGTTATGTTTAATTTGTTTTTTGTTAGTTAGAGTTTTTTTGTTACAATGCATTTCATTATATGAAGATTGGAATCAAGTGTTATGCCCGGTCACTTGTATGTTTGTCAACATTTCTATTGATGGCTACACAAGTTTCAGAATGTGGGTGACAAAGTGTTGTCACTGGGATGTTTGAAGCAACCTGTAAATTTTCTTTGACCAGTAGTTGTAGAGTGCTATTACTATCCTATTTGTTATTAAGCATGCCCAGTGGGAAGCAATAGATATGGTAAATAGCTTCTCATGATATGGTAAATAGCTTCTCATGATGTGAGATTTTCATGAGTTTCTTTTCTTCTGCCTTCTTTAGGTTTTGACAGTGTTTTAAAACCCAGTCTGACTGAGAACCAAAGGGTGGGGCGGGGCAGGTTGAAAAGGTCAAAAAACCAGAAATGCAATTGACTCACTGAAAATCGGTGTGACCTGACTAGTTTATCGGTCAAACGAGCGAACATGTAGGTTGCACTTTTTTTACTTACTTTTTTCCATTCGACTTACTTGTTCTTGGTGATAATTATGGGGACTTAGGCTGGAATTTTCGTTCTTTGGAATTTTGTGCTTTGAATGTTTCTTCTGAAGAAGGGTGATACTATTATAGACTTGTAGTGTTATTGAAATAGCTAGGTAGGTTTGAGAGGTAGGTACTATAGTGATAAAATGCCTTATTAGCATAGCATAGCATTAACACAATAAAATCACCCATAAAGTGATTTTATCAAAACCCAAAAATGCAGTTCTTACTTATACTTAAATCGTAGTAACTCACTTGGATTGTGACAAGTACAATGCAAATCCACCACCAATTTTGTTGTGTGTTGAGGAGGAGAATTTTAGTGTGTGAGAATTTGGATGGCTGTATGTGAGTTCTTTATAGCCTTCTTAGTGCTTTGCCTTTTATAATGTAGAGTTAGTGGAGGGTTTTGTTTACTATATGAGGTTTGAACCTTCTATACAGATTATGTCACCTTCATCTATCTAAAATAAAAAGTCTATATTTTAATCTGAGGTGTAAGCAAACAAATAATTTAGCTACTTGTTTTCTTTTAATTTTCATGAACGATCAACAATTTCAGTTTTTCAATTAGTTTGTTGATTTGTTTCTTCAATCAATAATTATTTTGGATTCCTAAATTCAAAGTCGCCATGAAAAATAACAATAAAAGATCTCGAACAAAAAATATTCAAGACATTTTTTTTCCAAGAGTCTAAAATAAACAATAACCTTATTTCAAACTTGCTTTTAATGTTAAAGATTCTATTTCAAAATATTTAAATTTTGAACATGCCAAATTTATTCATTAATTTAAGATTTAGATATGGAAAAGTTACTTTTAAAATATTCTTGCTCAAAATTTCAAAAAGAATTGATTTTAAAGAGATGAAGAAATAATAACAAATTGAATAAAGGTGTTCAAAAAAATACTTTCTCACTGTAATAGAGATTGCGGTGTTATGTGATAATCAAAGTTTTGCTGCTTCGGCATTGCATTCTATTTTTAGCAACTTGATTGCTTTATTTCAAGATTTAAGGATTTTAGTTCTTGGTTCTTTTTTAATACAGCTATGCTATGCTTTACACCCATTCATACACTATACCGTATACACTGTTCACAAATACGAGGAACAGTGTAACAGTACATGAATAGTGACGTGAACAATGTCATATGAACAATATCCGTAAACAGTAATTTTTAATAGTAAATCAAAGTTGGTTAATAAAATGTAAAAAGTTAGTTAATTAAGTGAAGAAGTTGGTTAACAAACGCGCAGATATTAAAAATAATTTTTACAAGTAAAACAAAGTTGGTTAATGCAATATAAAAAGTTGGTTAATGCAGTTATAAAGTTGGTTAATAAACGTTCAGATATAAAAATAATTTTTAGTACTAAAACAAAATTGATTAATACAATGTAAAAAGTTGGTTAATGAAGTTATGAAATTGGTTAATAAATGTTTAGATATAAAAAAAATAATTAATTTTTATATTTAAAAAAAATATATTTTATTATTATAATATTTCACTGTTTACCATATTGGTGGACAGTAAAATACGGTGTAGGTATATACATGGGTGTAAGAATAACATTTCTCATTTGAATACTTTGTGTATATGTTAATTGTTTTTTACTTTTGTTTTGTAGAGATAACATCTCTAACGTATGTTAATTTTGACGATGAAGAACATGTAAGTTGAAGGAGTTTCAAAATACCATGGTTTGATTGAATTTTATTTTGCAAAATGAATGTTAGTTGGTAATACATTTGTTGTGTGAAAGTTTTAATTAAATACTATAATATTATAGTAGTTAACTAATTTGCAATTTTTTAAATTTGAATCGATATGTGATTATGAGTGTCAAAGTAGATATGAAATAATTTTTTAAGTAAAAAATCAAGTAAAACAACATATTAAAAAATGCTTATCATAAAAAAAAAGTTAAAAATATTTTTTTTAAGCCTCATGTTATACTAACAGACCCTCTAAAATACTCTACAGAGGTGTTGGAGATGTAGACTCTCGTTGCTGGCTTCAAAATCATATCATCCATATACACCTCTAATATTTCCCCTATTTCTTACTGAAATATCTTATTCATCATCCTCTCATACGTCGCCCCTACTGATAGTTCGCTCATTCGATCATGAAGGTAGTTTTCCCTTAGTTTGGTTCGTACATGGATATTTGGTTATAACCAAAATATGTATCCATGAACGACAAAAGTTTATAGCCGACTAAGTTGTCCACCAATTTGCCGATGTTCGACATGGAATAAGAATCTTTAGGGCATGCCCGGTTAAGATCCATGTAATCTACAGACATTTTCCACTTCCACAAATATTTTTTCACTAGCAGGACGTTAGAGAGCCCTTTAGTGTATCTTGCTTTGGAAATGAAATTGACATCCAACAACCCTTGAACTGTTTTGGTTGTTGCGTCTTCCTTCTTAGAGGATTGGTGTCTCATTCGCTGAGAGACATATCAGGCTTTTGGATCGAAGTTTAACTTGTGGCACAACATGCTCGGGTCAATATCAGGCATGTCGTGTGGTGAAACGGAGAAAAGATCAGTGTTGGCTTTTAGGCATCTGATAACCCTTTCTCTTACTACAACCAAGAGATCGTCGCTTATCTTTACCGGCCGAAAAGAATTGTCATTGAATTGAATAACTTGAAATTCTCCGTCCGACACTAACTGCAAATATATATTTTTTAAAATAATTTTAAATTCTATCGAAATGTAAATTTTGTATCAATTAAACATAAAAACAGCAAATGAGAGATGTATTTTATGGAAATAAGTAAGTTTTTCAAATAAATTCTTTGAATAACCAAGTTACTCCACTATTTCCCAAACTAGCCATGTTTAAAAATAAAAATAAAAATAAAATTCCAACGCAAATGAGTCTAAACTCTAATCTTCATCGGGAAGGAATGGCGCTGAGTAGCGAGACTGATGAAGGAAACGATGTCGTTCTGCCTGATCCACTGACGGAAGAAACATCCGCCTCCATCGAAACCCTAACTTCACCATCAGCATCTTCCTCCGACACGATGCCTCTTCCCACTCTTCCATTCGAGATTGTGGTAGAAATTCTCTCTAGGCTTCCGGTGAAGTTTCTCATGCAACTCCAATGCGTCTGCAAATCCTGGAAATCTCTAATCTCCGATCCCAAATTCGCCAAGAAGCACCTTCGCCACGCCAGTCAGAGCCTCATCTTAACATGCAGGAATCCCTCACTCGATTTCGTCGTCATAGCGAACCATCTCTCCTCCGTTTTCACAGAAGCGACCACCACCGCCGTACAGGTAGAGTACCCTCTAAAATATAGATACCATTCCGCTGACATTGTTGGCTCTTGTGACGGCATCCTCTGCCTCCGCTTCTGTTTAACAACCATGAATAAAAGTGTAGCTATTTTGTGGAATCCTTCCATTAGAAAATTTACGAAACTGCCCTCTTTGAAAGAGGGATGTCGCACAACATTATGTTTTTCCTTTGGCTATGATGATTTGAGTGACAGTTACAAGGTCGTTGTCGTTTATCGTGTACCTAATCCTATTGATGGTATGGTTAGAGATTTCAATACTCAAGTAAAGGTTCATACTTTGGGAACAACTTCTTGGAGAAGAATTCAGGACTTCCCTCCTAATACTCTCATTTTTAATAAATCAGGAAAATTCGTTAGTGGAGCTATTTATTGGTTAACATTTAGATCTACACATTCTTCGCGGGTCATTGTTTCTCTTGATTTGGAGAAGGAATTTTATAGAGACATACCGCAGCCTGATTATGGAGGGGTTAATGTGGTTAGTTTAGGCATAGGGGTTTTGAGGGATTGCTTGTGCATTTTTTCTCATGCTCATGCTTTTTCAGATGTCTGGCTTATGAAGGAGTATGGAAATAAAGATTCTTGGACTAAATTGTTCCGTCTTCCTCACAAAAGAGATCCTGATGCTTGGCGTTATGTTTCTGTACTTTATGTTTCTCAGGATGATCAAGTGCTATTTGCTAATCTGCGAGAAAAATTGGTTGTTTACAATTCTAGAGATGGTACTTTTAAGGATCCTGGTATTCAAAACATAGATGACTGGATGGATTCAAAAGTCTACCACGGAGAGTTTGATATCACCTTGCTTTTAAATGCTAACATGTATGTTAGATGATATGTTATGCTACTTGTATATCAAGAATCCATATACTGGATTCTTCAACTCCCTCATTGCAACTTTTATGTTGATTTTCATTTGTGTTATGTATTTTATGTTTACTGGTACCTTCATGGTTTATTGTTTAGTTATTGGTAATTGGAATTTGCAGCATGAGACATTGCTGTGTTGGGTTTCATTTATTTTTTAGTTAGAATTTTTTTGTTACTTCTTTTACAGTGCATTTCATTATATGGTTACTGGTTTGGTTTTCTAAGATTGGAACCAAGTGTTATACCCAGGCACTTGTAAGTTTGTCAAAATTTATGTCGATGGCTACAAGGCATTGTCGCCGGGATGTTTGAATCAATGTGAAGTTTCTATGGTCTCTAGTTATAGAGTGCTATTTTATTCCAAAAGCAAAGAATCGCTATTCTAGAATTTCTGCATTACTCCTCCACCACCCCAATGGTAATATATTTACTCTCATTCTGTCTCACTGAATGTTTTTTGTTTTCTTCTATTTCACAATAGCTTTCTATGCATAGGCTTGATTTCATTGTGCATCGATGCTTTTGTCCCAAACTTGAACCCTTTTGTGGGAATTGCTATATTCAATAGTTGAAATTGTAATTTTATTCAAATGAATATTTATCCACTTTTATCTCATGAAATTATAAGAAGTAGGATATAGGTTCATGGCTTCTGCAAATTATGACTAGTACTTGAATTGTTGTGTCATGGTTGCTCAAAGACAGATACATGGTACCGAAAGTAGGATTTTTCATTGTATTTTCAGGTATCCTTGGTCTCTTTATTAAGTACCCCCACCACCACCATACATCTTTTTTCACAAACAGTTTGATGTTTAGTTTATATGATTTTAGTCGTACCTCTTAAAATCAAATACATTTCCTTGTGTTAGATACAATAGATATACATGTTTCTTAAGACGAAACTTTTAGATTTGGATACCATTTGAACTTAAATGGCATGTGCTGAGTTGGTATCCCTGCTTGAAAACACATTTTATTATAAGCTTATTTGCTTGAGATTTGATACCCAGGCCTTTATGTGAAAACAAATTTGGATGCGATTTTCTCAAGCTTGGATACATACTTATTAGCTTTATGCTTACAGAATTCCTTCCAGGGTTATTCATATTTTTGGTGTTAAAAGCTACCCTCATTTTATCTTTTGGCAATGCTAGTTCTTTTATTGTGCATTTCATATATGGTTATCATTTGGTTTTCTAAGATTGGAGTCAAGTGTTATGCCCAGTAACTTGTATATTTGTCAAAATTTCTGTTGATGGTTATAAAAGTTTCATAATGTGCGCGACAAGGCGTTATCACTTGGGATGTCTGAAGCAACTTAAGGTTTCTTTGACCTGTAGTTACAGAGTGCTATTTTTATACCAAAAGCAAAGACTCATTAATCTTGAATCTTCTGCATCATTCGTTCACCATCTCAATCATAATATGTTTCCTCTCACAATTTTTTTATTCTGTTTTTTGTTTATTTTAAATTTCACAATGGCTCTCTTTATGCGTGGGATTTCATTGTGTATCGAATCTATCGATGCTTTTGTCGCAAACTTAAAGCCTATTGTGGGAATTACTAGATTCAATAGCCAAAGCTGTAATTTTATTCCAGTGAATATAGAAAATAGGAATTAGGTTTATGGCTTATGCAAATTGTGTCAATTACTACTTGAACTAGTGGTGGTTTGATTTGCTTGGATTTATAATCCTTTTTCAGTTCTGTTAGCTCAATTCTTTAAATATCTGGACTACTTGATTTTGTTGAGGTTACTCTTATATAGAGTTTATTCAGGTTGATTCCACTTGGTGTAGCTTTCTTCTCAAAATATAGTTGCACTTGTAAGCAATCTCTTGATTTGGAAAATGGTCCTCTGGTCTTGAAAATTCAATTTTGAATTTTGGTTGAAGAGGGAGATGTCTTTCATGGCTCTTTCACTTGAAAATTTCAAACGTTTAGAGGAATTTTTGTATTCAATTTCCGCAGTTCTTTAGGCCATACTCTTTAGTGGGAAGAATTTGAAGCAGGGTTGATGAATATAATATCACTTTCCTAAGTTTGTAATGTAATGTTATCTTATTTGTTCTTGTCAATTTGCTCTCACTTCTTTAGTTCCTACACTAAGGATTTTTTGGTCCTTTGCATGTGCATTAGAATATGAGGGCATGATACTTGTAACCCAATTAAGTTGAGGCTCATTTTTGGGAAGAATTGGATGCAAGGAGGGGTCATGATCATGAAAAAGGCTTCCCTGGTGTATATGAAGTTTGGAATATTACTTAATAGGCCTTAATACCCATTTTAGCCCCTTATCTATATCTCAGGGTCCATTTTGATCCTCTTTCTTTTAAAAGTTTCAATTTGGTCCCTTATATTGTCAAACAGAATCAAAAAAGCTCTTTCCGTTAAATATGTATAACGACGTTTGAAGAAGAGGACGTGACAATTGAGGTGGACTGTCCTATTCATCACATGGCACTGATGTGGATATGTTCATTAAAAAGGTTACCAAAATATTGCCGACACCAAGATTCCAACTTGGTTCAAGTGGGTGAACAACACAATTCTTTACCACTAAACCACTTTCGTTTTGGTAATTAATTTTACACGTTAAAAATATCAACTATTTCTAAAACAACTTTTGAGAGTAAAATATATCAGGCTTGTTTCTCTTGATGCAGAACAGTTTTGTTTTATAACTTTGTACAAATATAGTGATTAGAGCAATGAAAGCATAGCTTCTAAAGGAAGCTTTAAATGTAAATGTAAATTCGTTTCATGTTTTCCGTTCGCGCTAAGCTTTACCGATGACACTTTTCTTCCATAGTTGCTTCTTCTTGGAATGTATTGGGAGTTATGTTGTTTAAGTGATGCTAAGAAAGTGTTTGATGAAATGGAAGAGAGATTTGGTTTCTTATAGTTTTGTTGTTTCGTGTTATGATGAGAATGGATTTTATAGGGAGGGATTGGAAATGTTCCGTTTCGTGGTTTCTGAAGGGCTTAGACATGACTCGGTTATGCTTCTTAGTATAGCCGATGCTTGTGCTAAAATTGGTTGTTTGAGATTGGCTAAATCAGTTCATGGATATGTGATCAGAGAAGGCTTGATTGGTGAGGGTAGTTTGAGTAATTCTCTTATTGTTATGTACAGTCGGTGTCGTTACTTGTGTAAAGTGAAACGACTCTTTGAGTCTCTTGTTGATCGAAGTACTTCTTTGTTGGACTTCTATAATTTCGTCTTATAATCAAAATGATTGCTTTGAAGAGGCAATAAATGTTTTTGTTAAAATGCAAGATTCAGAGGTGGAACCGAACGAAGTGACAGTGATTAGTGTTCTGAATTCCTGTGCTAGATTGGGTTGGTTAAAAGAGGGAAAATCAGTTCATTGATATGTTCAATTTCAGCAAGTGCAAGTGTTGGTTCGATACAATTCGGACAACAGATACATGGTCATGTCATGAAAAGAGGCTTCGTCGAATTTGTTCAAAACTCTTTGATGGATATGTATTCAAAATGCAGCTTTGTGGATTCGACATACACAATATTTAACAAAATCAGGAAGAAAAGCATTGTGACATGGAACTGTATGATTTGCGGGTTTTCTCAGAACAACATTTCATTAGAAATACTCAACTTATTTGATGAGATGTATGAAAAATGCCTCGAAATAAACGAAGTAACCTTTTTAAGTGCAATTCAACCTTGCTCCAATTTGGGTTATATTGACAAGGGAAAATGGATTCACCATAAAATCATCATAACCGGTAATCAGAACGATGTTTATATCAATACATCTCTGGTAGACATGTATGCAAAATGTGGAGACCTTCAAACAGCCAGAAGAGTTTTCGATAGCATACTCGAGAAAAGTGTGGTGTCATGGAGTACCATGATTGATGCTCATGGCATACACGGTCAAATAAACACCACTATCTCACTCTTCACTAAAATGGTTAACTCATATATCAAACCAAACGAAGTAACCTTCATGAATATCTTATCCGCCTGCAGGCATGCCGGATCCGTCGAAGAAGGAAAACTTTATTTCAACTCTATGAGGGATTATGGTGTAGTACCAAATCAAGAACATTTTGCCTCTATAGTTGACCTTTTAAGTCGTGCCGGTGATATCAACGGGGCATACAAAATAATTAAATCGATACAAATGCCAGTAGATGCTAGCATTTGGGGAGCTTTGCTTAACGGATGCCGAATACACGAGAGGATGAACGTAATTGACAACATCAGTGAAGAACTCTGACAAATAAGCACACATGATACAGGTTAATATACTTTGTTATCGAACATATACGCTGAAGGAGGAAAGTGGTATGAATCAAGAAAGGTGAGATCAAAGATGGAAGGATTCAGACTGAAGAGAAAACTGTTCTGCATCAAGAGAAACAAGCCTGATATATTTTACTCTCAAAAGCTGTTTTAGAAATAGCTGATATTTTTAATGTGTAAAATTAATTACCAAAAGGAAAGTGGTTTAGTGGTAAAGAATTGTGTTGTTCACCCACTTGAACCTAGTTCGAATCTTGGTGTGGGCAATATTTTAGTAACCTTTTTAATGAGCATATCCACATCAGCGCCATGTGATGAATAGGATAATCCACCTAAGTTGCCACGTCCTCTTTGTTAGCTCTTAAATTCGACGCCTAGGGGATTAATTTAAGAGACAAGAATCCTTTAAGGAGAGTGGAAGTTTTCAACCATAATTAAAATGTTGAAAGTTTGGGTCGAAAGGATGCCCTTGCGTAGGAGGGAAACTAAGCTGTGGACTTAGAGATATTTCCAAACTTAGTGAATATTAGTCGACAACACACTACTGAAGGTATTTTGACGCGAAGATTTAAATTCAAAAATAGGAGGGAACATTTATTTCTATCCAATTCTGAAGGAGGACATGTGGCGTTCATCCAAGAAGTGAAGACATTCACGACGCCATGTGTTACGCCCTGATTAGTAGCCTGTTAGTAGGTAGTTATTTTTAACCATTATAAATATCAAGTCTTAGCAATAGATTTCGGGGTGTTCAATTGTATACAAAAAAATCAGTGTGCTCAAAGTACCAGCGTAGAGAAAATAGCGTGTGAGAATGTATGTTGATGTAACATCACTTTTACAATTCAATGCAATTTAATAAGTTTCTTTCATTAAAGTCTCTTTTCATTTCATGCAAGTTAACTTCTACATTTACCAGCCTTTTCGATTTAAAGCCATTTTAAAGCCCTTCTTACCTTTTAATTGCCTTATATTTCTTGAAGTAAATCCTTTTTTTTCATTTATGTACACCGTCGAAGTGTTCTTGATATGTTTTTTTCAAGAAATTTACACAAGAAAGCAATTAGCACATGCCCTGGGATTTAGTGTGGTCGATCCTGCAAGTTACTCAGTTTTACACAAAAATTGATAGACCAGAGGTTGTTTACTAATTTTCCCAGTAATTAAATTGGCACACCCGGTGGGATCGTGCTAAACGAATTTCTTGCGTTTTCAAAATGAAACTTATAACTCTGTGTTTTTTATTATCTTTTCTGTGTCAAGTACTTCGTTGTATGTTATTAAGAAGTGGAAAAGTAGCCACCACAAACAAAGAGAGACCAAAAAGAAAGTACATGAGGAAAATGGCAAGTACTAATCAGCCAAATAGTTCGGATCCTCAAACTATGTCAGGTGTTAAAGCGGAACCAGTCTCAGGGCCTTCGACTGGAGGACCCACGGTTTATGCGTCCGTATCTGAAACTATGCCATCTATGGCAAGTTCGACACCAACACATTCGATTTCCCATACTGAACCAATTTTAACTTATATTGGGCCAAGGGGACCCCCAGTGACTCCCCCACCAATAGGAACGTCTACATATTGACATTTTCCGCCACCTGGTTTTTCGATGCCTTTAGACGGCCGAGAACAACCCTATGGGATGCCAACTTCGATGATGGTAAATTTGCAAAACGCCCCCAGTATATTCAGAGCCCCTGATGATGTCACTTTTACAAGGGTCAGGATATGGGATTAATATGGGTCGAAATAACCAATCTTTAGGAATAGGATATTCAACCCAAATGTCAGGCTCGGCGAATACCACTGCAGCCTATTTAAGGCAGCAAATGGATAAAAGTAACCACCAAATGGTCCAAATGATGTCCCAAACTATGGGGGAGGTCTTTCAGCCTCTAATTCAAAATACCACCCAGACTAATCAACAAATGGCTGCGTAGATGACGCGCCTTGCAGATTTCTTTGGTGTGCCTAACCCTCCTCGACACCCTCAGAGAGAGTATATCGCAGGAAACCAAGGGGTAGTGTTCGAAGAGGACCCCACTATTAACCAGAACCAACAAAATCCAGGAAATATACCTCAAGCAAATGTACCAAACTAGGGAGTAGTCGAACCCCCTAGGATTCAACCACAAATTCCTGTAGGAGAACCACCAAGAGTGGTTTTGGTGAATAGAAACTAGGACGCCGACAACGTCGTATAGCAAGTTCGACGTAATGAGGTGGCAGCAGATAACAATCTAGTAGCCATGGTCGAAAGGATTATGGTCCAAAATGGGGTAAACTTTGGCCTGCGAAGGCCAAATTATACATCTCAATTATCAGAATACATTCTCTAGTCGGAGTTACCCCCTCGAACAAAAGTCCCTAAGTTCACTAAGTTCTTTGGGGACACCACTGAATCCACTGTCGAACACGTGGCCAGATATGTGATAGAGGCTGGAGAAATCGCGAATAATGAGAATCTTAGGATAAAATACTTCCCAAGTTCTCTGACGAAGAATACCTTCACGTGGTTTATAACTTTGCCACCTAATTCGATCTACAATTGGACCCAGTTGGAATGGTTGTTTCATGAGCAGTTCTATATGGCACAAACGAAGATTAGTCTGAAAGAGTTGGCTAGTATAAAACATAAATTTAATGAGCCAATAGATGAATACTTGAATAGATTCCGACTGATCAAAGCTATATGCTTTACACAAGTACCAGAGTATGAGTTAGTCAAAATGGTTGTTGTAGGCCTTGATTATTCTATTAGAAAGAAATTAGATACTCAATATCTAATATATATGGCTCAATTGGCTGATAGAGTTCGACAACTAGAACGCATGAAAGAATAAAATGCTAGGGCAAATAAGAATAAAAGGGTGGCCTACGTCGAAGTTGATGACGAAAATGAAAAATATTGTAATGAGCCAGTATGTTTCGACGAAGGCGAGATCGATCTTGCTGAGTTGAAACAAAGCCCACCTTATTCTTGTAAGTTGTTGGCCCCTACGAATGGGAAAAATCCTGTCGAACCAGAGAAAAATGACAAATTCCCCAAGAAAAATTATACTTTCGACGTTACTAAATATGACGAAATTTTCGATTTGTTAGTTAAGGACGGTCAAATGATAGTGCCCCCTGGTGCTAAAATGCCTCCTTTAGAACAAAGGAAAAAGAAAGGATTTTGTAAATATCATAATTTCTTAGGCTATAAGACTTCTCAATGTTTTCTTTTCAGGGATCTTGTGCAGAACACAATCCAAGAAGGAAGGCTAAAGTTAGGAGAGAAGTCCAAAAATCAGATGAAGATCGATTCAGACCCCCTACCAGTGGCTGATGCTCATTATACAGAGCCAATGAAGGTTCATATGGTCGAGGTTGTTGGAGGCCTCAACAATGATGCTAATATGGTCGAAATCGCTGATGATTTCAACAGTGAGGAAGTCATGGTCAGGATTACAGAAAATCTCGACCAAGAATTCATAAGGAGTCTTGCTATCGGCGTTGTCGAAAGATTCACCAACAACACTACTGATGGTGTCGGGGTCACTGAAGGCACTGACAAGGGAGTTACTGAGGATTCCCAGTGCATGTTGGTAACAAAAGAAACCGCTGACAGTTTCGTTCAGATGGATAAGGTTACTGAGGGACTACAGATGGAATTGTGCAAGCTTGACATCATTGAGGGTGTCAAAATGGAAGTCAATATGGTGGAGATTTCTCAGGAGCTACCCATGCAAGTCGGTGATGAACGCCGACATGAAGAGTACAACAAGTTGGCCTTCCCAAATGAGGAAGGAAATTTGATTGACTTTATACACAGGTGTCAAAGGAAGGGGTCTGAAGTCATGTTGTACCCCAGGTGTAACACTATATTCGACAAAAAAACAGCGCAAAATCTCGAAGGAGTGCGAAAGGCCAAGCAAAGGTGGGAGAAAATCCGTCATGGCCCGTGGAGTTTCGACCCTAGGAGGTCTACGTCGAACCAGGAACAACCAAAGGCTAGAGTGTCAGGGGCAAGGCCTGCTACATTTAAACCATTTGTTGAACTTTCTAACGGCAAGTGGGTAAAACCAAATGAGAATAGGGAGAACGGTCAACAAAAGTGGAAAGATTTTGACGTCAACAGGGGTTCTTCACTTACCTATCGCAAGGAATATCAATCCTCCAACAAATTGGCCCACATTTCTGAAAATTATAAAGGTAAAAGTCCCATGTCAAGGTGACAGTGGAGGCGGGGAACAGCGAAGAAGGAAAGCCCAAAGGGAAGCCGAGTCGAAAGATAAGGGGGAATCAAGTACAAACCTACTTGCCGAAAGCAACGGAAAAGGGAAGACAAAAGTTGTCGAAAAATTGCCTATAGGGCGAAAATTGTTCAAAACCCAAGACGAAGAGGCCAGAGAAAAACATGATCGGGCCGTGGCGGAGGACGAGATAATGACGGATAACTTCGATTCTGATTCAGAAGCCTCATTGGACATCGTTGTGAACGTGGTATCAGTATTGCCTAGAGAATTTAACTAGATCACGGAGGTCGAAGAGGTTAATGCCTATTCAGAAGCTGAAATGGCGGCACACAAACCAGTGTGCTACTATGTAATGAACAATGGTTGTGTCGAAGAGCAGAATGCATTCTTTGAACGGCTAGATGAGGCAATGAAGAGCCATCTGAAGTATCTATTCATTACTGGAAAAGTTGAAAATGTTCCAGTGAATAAAATCTTGGTTGACTGCGGCGCTACAGTGAATTTGATGCAACACTTTATGTTGAGAAATGTAACACCTTTTTCTACCTCACAAATATCGTAGCGGATTAAACATAAAATCATTATATAAATCAGCATCACCTCAAAGGGTGCACATTTCTCAATAAAATCAAATCAACAAAAGTTACTCTGTAAACAACAGGCTTTCCTCAAAATAACTCAAAAATGCCTCAAAGGGCAACAGATCCACCATAACCACAAAATCCCACCAAAGGGTTTTTGAAACAAAACCATAATCATCAAAATAACAACAAAATAACATCCAAATAAAACTCAACATGGTTCGACTCAACGACCCAACCCGATGTTACACTATCAGAGCAAGACCCTTTACATCGACCAAAAGCAAATAATACTTCAAAAGTTCCTCGAAGCATCCACGGCTAATCCTGATCACCTGCACGTTACCCACGTGGAGGCAACATTCAAACAGGCAGGGTGAGTACTCACAATTCATTATAATCAATATAAAATCAATATATGTATAAAATGGCGTCATCATCATATACAACATCATCAGAGTCATCACAAGGCAAACATCAAAGCACAACATCGTAAATATCAACAAATGCCACATAAATGCAATGCACAACAAGACTCATGCATGTGGTACCAATCGTCACAGTCGATGGACACTTAGGCCATCACCCTTCAAAGATCCCCGTCATTAGGATCGGTTCCACACAAGAACCAGAGCACGTAAAAAACCACCTCACATCCTCACAATGGGATGTAAGCCACAATAGACCAAAGTCTAACATCATTCTTAAATGCTATGAATGCATGATACACAACGTAATAATCATCATCATCAATAAAATCATTATGTGCATCACCATTCATCAATTCTAATGTCAATCATGTCATCATATATTCATCAAAACATCACGAAATCATCATCTCATAATCATCAATAACATCATGGTAAATCATCAGAAAAATCACAGCATCAAAACATCAAGACAACACAGAATCATAACAAAATTTCGCGAACAACAGGCGTTACTGAGTTAGTTGTGCGAACATGTTTGCTGGGACCTTCGCTACCTCCATTCGCTTTGGCGTTGCCACTCGCTTGGACATTCGCTGTGCGAGCTAAAAACCACCCTTAAGAATCCATCCAAGTATTATCACACAAATTATCGCGCATTCGTTGCGTTGCTCGCTTTGCGAGGCTGGGGCGAGTGTTCGCCTTGCGAAGGAATGGTTCGCTTTGCAAACCTACGATTTCAGGAAATCGCTGCTACGCATCAGTAGCAAAACAGGTCCAAAATCCCTTACGATTTCAACCCCAATTACCCCAAAAACATCCCTACAACATTCCCAATGCATCGTGGAAATCAAAGGCATAAAACCTATATCTATTAGGTCGATTCATTACACTATTCAAAACCTCAAATCACCTAAACCTTCACAAACTCTCAAAATTCCCATAAATCCCTTTCACCACAAGGTCGAAACAACATCGACAGGGAAAATCACCCTCAAGGTCTATTTAATCCGATTCAATTCAACCCTTGATAATCGATTCACAAAATACCCTCAAATCATCAGTTTATCATAAAACCCATAAACCCTCATAAACCTCAAAATCCACTTTAAATACATCGAATCCCTATATTGAGAACAATGAAAGGCAATACTCCCCATACCTTAGATTGTCGATTAAGAGCTTTCTCTATTGATTCTTTGGAAACCTTCTCGAATCCTTGCCTTTCCCTTTTTCCTCAGAGCTCTGCATTTTCCCTTCTTTTCACGATCTAACCAAATGACTCCCGTTCTTCCCAATTCCTTTTTGTTAAACCCTTGGGCTTCTAAAATGGGCTTTCCGCATAATACCCTCACTAATCCTCCTAAAAAGTCCATCTTGCCCTTAATTCCTCTAATATTATTTTAAATTAATAATAATACCAATATATTTATATTATATATTATTATTTAATTAAAATAACCAAAAACTCCACCAAAATACTGGCATCGACACAAACCCCCAAAATTCACCAAAAATTCATAAATATTATATTTAAATAAATTAAATAAATATTCTAATAAATTTGGGGTGTTACAACTCTCCCCCACTTAAAGAATTTTCGCCCTAAAAAATTACCTCAAGGAAATAGAGTCGGATACGACTCCCTCATCTGATCTTCGCGTTCCCAAGTCAAACTTTCGCCAGCTGGTCCGCCCCACATCACCTTCACGAAAGTTATGCCTATACCCCATAGTTTCTTCATTTCTCGACCGTCAATCCGCACAGGTAAAGCTTCCACTGTCAGATTATCCCTCACTTGTACATCATCTATCTGAATCACATGTGACCGATCCGGAATGTACTTCCTCAACTGATACACGTGGAACACGTCATGCAAATTCGCAAGTGACGGCAGTAAAGCAATTCGATAGGCTACCTCTCCTATCCTCTGTGATATTTGGTATGGACCAACAAAACGTGGAGTGAGCTTCCTAGACTTCAAAGCTCGACCCACACCAGTCACTAGAGTCACCCTCAAAAACACGTGATCTCCTTCTTGGAATTCAAGTGTCTTCCTCCTCTTATCATGATAGCTCTTCTGGCGACTTTGAGATGCTCTCATCCTTGCTTGGATCATCTTAATCTTCTCGGTCGTCTCTTGTACAATCTCAGGTCCGAGTACAACACTCTCGCTCGACTCATACCAACAAAAAGGAGTCATACACCTTCTCCTATACAAAGCTTCATATGGTGCCATTCTGATACTAGCATGAAAACTGTTATTGTACGTGAACTCAATCAATGGTAAATGGCTATCCCAAGATCCTCCGTGATCCAACACCCAAGCTCTTTCCTAGGTAAAGTTCTTTGAATTATAGCACTACAACTAGCATCAAGGACAATTGTTTCCGGCTTCGAATATCTTCTTTTCTTTGTAAGGATATCCTTCATGAACTTAGCATATTTCGGAATTTGTTCAAGCACTTCGGCAAACGAAATGTTGATTTGTAATTGTTTGAAAATGTCCATGAAACGAGCGTAATGCGGTTCGTTGTCTTTCTTGGTGGGCACATGAGGGTAAGGTAAGTTTTGGACCGGAATTGGATTCACTATCTCCTTCCCTTTTTTCACTCTTCTTTTCTTTTCTTCAATATTTTCTTTTTCCAGGTTATCTTTTTCAACTTCTTCCTTATCATTATTTTCAACTACAACATCATCAACTTTCTCTTCCTCCTCAACCTCCTCAATTATCACATCATCATTTTTCTCATTTTTTTCTCCTTCTCTCAACTCTCTCCCACTTCTAGTAATAATTGCTTTACAATGCTCCTTTGGGTTTTTTGAGTATTGGCGGAGAAAGAAGGTCCAGTTTGTTGTTCGGCCACTTGTTTTGCAAGTTGCCCAACTTGATTCTCTAGATTCTTGATCGATGCTTCATTTGACTTTTGATTTGCCATGGACATTTGAATAAATTGGTTAAGAGTTTCTTCAAGCTTGGAACTCCCACCTTGAGGTTGATAAGGATTTTGTCGATTTTGTTAATATCCTTGATTTTGATAAAAATTTCCTCTTGGTTGTTGATTTTGGTACCCTTGTTGATAAGGTTGTTGTTGCCTTTGATAACCTTGCTGCTGATTTAGATTGTTCATATAATTCACTTCTTCTTCAATTAGAGGACAAGGAGGAGGACAATAGCCGGTTGGATGATCACCTTTACATAACTCACAAATCGCTACTTGCACCTTTTTGTTAGGAAGTTCATGCATCTCTTTGATCTGTTGAGGTAGCTTGGACATTTGTTGTGTTAGCAACTCAACCTGTTGAGAGAGCAATTTGTTTTGGCCAAGTATTGCATCATTCGTTCCCAACTCTAGCACTCCAACTTTCTTTTGAGAAGAGCCACGATTATGGTTCCCCTGATGGTCGTTTAAAGCCATCTTGTCAATGATGGAAATGGATTCATCGGCACTTTTGCTCGTTAAGGATCCACCCGCGGTGGCATCCAACAGTGTTTTATGAACCAACTGAAGACCATTTCAATATGAATTTGAGAAAGCTCATAGAAACCATGCCCTTTACACTTTCTCAACATGGATTTGAATCTCTCCCAAGCTTCGTTGAGAGATTCATTTCCACATTGAGTGAAAACTGCAATTGCTGTTTTAGCCTCTATGAAACGATTATGTGGAAAAAATTGTTCCAAAAACTTTTCCTCTAGCACGTTCCAGTCCATCATGATTTCCGTAGATTGGTCAAGATACCATTCCTTAGCCTTCCCAATGAGGGAATGCGGGAATAGTCTTTTAAACAGTGATTCTTCTTCAGTTTCGGGTGCACCAGTTGCTCCCGCAATCTCATAGAACTTAGTTAAGTATGTAAAATGATCCTCGTGATCCATACCAGTGAAAGGATTCTGATATAGAAGCGAGAGGATACCATTTTTCATTTCTGAATGCTGACCATTCGGAGCATTGCGTGCAAATTGTGTTGTATGTCTCGGACTATTAGTACAAGGTCTAAAAGCAGGTGGTGGTGGTGGTTCAGCCATAGTTGGCGGTAACTGTGGTATTTGCGTCGAAGTTGAACTTTCGTCTCGCTCTCCTCTTTCTTTTGCATGTTGCCTCCTCCGCCTTGTTTAGCTATTTAACTTACGCGCAGTTCTTTCGATTTCAAGATAAAAAAGAAGTTGGTCTGCGGGTAAGTTCCCTCACATAAAATGGAGTCTGCACACTAAACCAAACAAATCAACAAGCACAAGAAAAAGTTAACAAGTTCAAAACTCAATAACTATTGCAATGCTCGCAATATAACAACAATCCCCGACAACGACGCCATTTTGTTGAATGAGTAATTCGGGGGGTGTTTTTATCGTATCCACAGAGATTGTGTATATTGTCGCCGTTCGATAGTTAAAAGCGTTTCAAACTTTAATAGTAACAAAGGTTTTGGGTAATTTTCAATCGGATCGTTTGCATTCGAATTTTAGAAATCAACAATAAAAAGATTGGTTTTAGGGTTTTGGTAAAAACATGTCAAGATTAGTTTTCAATAATCCGTTTCGTACGTATCAACTCGATAAAGCTTGTGATCTTGTAAACAATAAACTAACCACATATCCTCTCAACAAGTTTCTCTCGAACACTTGTTGTGAGATTTATCATATTGATCCTTTGTTGATCTCTCACACAAACTACCAATATGATAACATTCAAGTTCAATATTTATGAACATCAACATTCAAAACTCTCTCTAGCCTTATGAATATTGAAGGATTGAAGCTTATGTCAAGTTTTAAAACATTTCTCTCGAACATGGATTAAAATAAAATATAAACCATATAAACAAAGTTTTTCCTCTATATTCATTATAAACAAAGTTCACAAACTTACAACCAAGATCAATACATACAAAAGAGAGGATTATCTACCTCTAATCTTGACACAAAAGTGCTTAGCTACCCATAGACATGGTAGCTTGCTTGACAAGTAAGTAGCAAAGCTTTTGGAGCATCAATCTTCAAAGATTCAAGGATTGAAGCATAAAAGCTTTGACCACTATGAAAAATAGTAATAATGGAGTTTTTCTCCTAAAACAAACTTCTAGGTTACAAGAGAGTACAATGAAAAGTGATGATATCTCTAAAAAATATACCAAATGTACTTGAGTACAAGTTCAGCCCAGAAAGCAGCGTCGGGCGGTCCTTTCCAGCGTCGGGCGGTGGCCAAAAGTGAGGCCACGTGACAGCTACAGTGTCAGCTGGATCTCACAAAATATCTTCCAGCGTCGGGCGATGAAATCACAGTGTCGGGCGATCAATCCTAGGTCGGGCGAAACTTGAAGAGGCGCAGTAGGGAACACTTCTGGAATTTGAGAGAAATTGATGTATCCTGCGCCTTAGCAGCGTCGGGTGATGCAAGAGCCTTCCTGCGCCTTAGCAGCGCCGGGCGGTTCAAGAGGCCTAAAATGCGACATGCGAGCTTTCTGTTCTGAGCGTTTCCTTGCGAATCGAGCTGCGATCTTTTCGCCTAAAATGCTATAAAAAAATACTCAAACACATCAAAATACCTAATACTTATAAAAATACAAGAATCGCTTAATTAATAAGTCGTGTCCCGATTAAAGCGATTAAAAGGGCTTAAAGACATAAAAATAAATTATGAAAATAAGCATTTCTTGACACCTATCAGTCTCATGAACAGAGGATGGCTTAAAGAGCTGCAAGAAAGTCGAAGAGTGATATGGCTTTACAGGCACAGTTAGAAAAGGAAAGAAAAGGAAAAGGAAGCGTGAATGGAAACAAAGGTAGAGGAGGCTACAACAATCAGAGAAAACCATGGAACCAAGGCAACCAAAGAGGTGGTGCTCCAGGTAGAGGAAGAGGTGGTGGTCGAAAGCCGGACAAAAGTCACATTCAATGTTTCAATTGTCAGAAGTATGGCCACTATGTTAGTGATTGTCCATAAAAGAAGAAAAATCAAGAAACTGATGCAAAGCTGGCGAAACATGAAGAAGAAGAGACGTTGCTGATGGTCACAACAAGAGATGAAGAAAGATTCCAAGATCAGTGGTACTTGGACTCAGGATGCTCATCACACATGACTGAAAGGAAAGATTGGTTTGTCAACATGAAGCCCTCATAGAAGAACACTGTGAAGTTTGCAAATGACAACACTCTAGCAGCGGAAGGTGTTGGTGATGTTCTGATTATGAGGAAAGATGGCAAGAGGTCAACAATTTCCAATGTGTTGTACATACTAGGCATGAAGAGTAATTTACTCAGTATAGGGCAACTTGTCGAAAAGAACTACAAGGTAGTTGTCGAAGACAAGATGATGAGAGTTCTCGACGCAGGTGGTAGGTTGATCTTGAAGGCTCCAATGTCCCAGAATAGGACCTTCAAGATTGAACTCAAGGTGATGGAGCACAAGTGCCTAGCAATTGCAGCCAGCAGAGGTGAGTGTTTATAGCATTTTCGACTAGGCCATCTCAACTTCAATGACATCAGAGAACTAAAGAGAAGAAATATGGTTTCAGGAATACCAGAAATTGACATTCCAAGTGAAGTCTGTGAAGAGTGTGTTCAGTAGAAACAACACAAGAATAGCTTCAGCAAGGATGCAGGAAGGAAGTCGAAGGCAATTCTGGAAGTCATATACTCTGATGTATATGGTCCAATCCAGGTGGATTCGATTGGTGGAAGCAGGTACTTTATCACGTTCATAGATGATTAGAGTCGAAAGTTGTGGACTTACCTCATCAAGAAGAAAAGTGATGTGATCGAGGTATTTGCCAGATTCAAATCTATGGTCGAAAGACAGAGTGGTCGAAAGCTGAAAATTCTGAGGACTGATGGTGGTGGAGAGTATGTGTCGAAAGAGTTTGGTGCATTATGTGAAAAAGAAGGGATTGTGTATGAGGTGGTGCCACCCTACACTCTACAGAAAAATGGAGTTGCAGAACGAAAGAACAGAACCATCATGAACATGGTGAGAAGTATGTTGAATGGAAAGCATCTGCCCAAAGAATTATGGGGAAAAGTGGTTTTGACAACAAGATATATTTTAAACAGATGTTCGACGAAAAAGCTTAAAGGAATCACACCAGAAGAATGTTGGTCTGGTGTCAAGCCTAGCCTAATTCACTTGAAGGTGTTTGGATCTATAGCACATAGACATGTTCCAGATCAGTTGAGAAGGAAGCTTGATGACAAGTCGAATCAGATGATCTTGATATGATATCATTCAACTGGAGGTTACAAACTGTTCGACCCAGTGAATAAGCAGGTAGTGATTAATAGGGACGTGATCATAGATGAGCTTAAAGAATGGGATTGGACTGAGAATGCCAAGAAGCATTCAGTGAGAATCTCTTGTGAAGAACCAACCACTGAAGTCGAAAGAGAAGTTCGACAGGAACCAGTCATAGTTGAAGCCGACCCAAGCAGAACTCGACGAACAAGACACATGTCTGTAAGGTTGCAAGAATGTGAAATTACATCAGATGATGTGGTTAATGAAGAGGGTAAGCTGGTACATTATGTTTTCTATGCAGATGTCGAACCAGTCAATGCAGCTGAGGTATTAAAAGATTCGAAGTGGGTGAAAGCAATGAATGAAGAGTTAGAGCCCATCGAAGTCGACAACACCTGGTCAATTGTTGAATTGCCTCAAGGCAAGAAGGCAGTTGATGTGAAGTGGGTTTACAAGGTGAAGGTAAATCCTAGAGGAGAAGTAACTCGACACAAGGCGAGACTTGTGGCGAAAGGATTTCTTCAGAAGGATGGAATCGACTTCAATGAAGTGTTCACACCTGTTGCAAGGATCGAAACAATCAAGTTGGTTGTTGGTTTAGCAAATATGAACAATTGGCACACATGTCAGATGGACGTGAAGTGTGCATTCCTTAATAGCCCCTTAGATGAAGAAGTTTATGTCGCACAACTAGCTGAATATGTGAAACGAGGCGAAGAAGGAAAGGTGTACAGGCTGCATAAAGCCCTGCATGGACTTAAGCAAGCTCCAAGAGCTTGGAATAAGAAAATCGACAGCTTTTTAAGGGAGAAGGAATTTATGAAGTGTACAACTGAGCATGGAGTGTATGTAAGGAGAAGCAATAATGAAATGCTTATACTATGCCTCTATGTTGATGATTTATTGATAACAGGTAGTTGCAAGAAGGAGATCGAAGATTTTAAATATGACCTAAGTGAGGAGTTTGAAATGTCAAACTTGGGAAATCTCTCATATTTCCTTGGCATCGAATTCTACAAGACTAGTAGAGGTTTGATGATGCACCAAAGAAGATATGCAGGCGAAATACTCAAGAGATTTGAGATGCAAGATTGCAACCCAACTTCGACTCCAACTGAGATCAGACTGCAACTGTCAAAGGATTCAGATGAAGATGATGTCGACCCAACCCAATACAGAAGACTGATTGGGTCACTTAGATACCTTTGTCACACAAGGCCTTACTTAGCATACAATGTGGGTATGGTAAGTAGATTCATGCAGAAGCCAAATGTATCACACCTAACAGCGACGAAGAGGATACTGAGGTATCTGAAAGGGACTCTCGACTACGGTATTTTATTTCCTGCAGCTGATGAAGTGAAAGAATGCAAGTTAGTGGGATACACCGACTCCAGCTGGTGTAGTGATGTAAAGGATAGAAAATCCACAGCTGGATATGTGTTTATGTTAGGTGGTGCACCAGTTGCTTGGAGTTCGAGAAAGGAGTCAATAGTGGCATTGTCATCATGCGAAGCAGAATATATAGATGCTTCTATTTGTGCATGTCAAGCAACCTGGATGGTGAACTTGGTCGAAGAGATTACAGGGAAGAGTCATAGAGAAATTACCGTGAAGATCGACAGCATGTCAGCTATCAACTTGGCGAAGAATCCAATAGCTCACGGTCGAAGCAAGCACATCGAAATGAGGTTCCATTATCTTCGAGAGCAGGTAGCAGAAGGGAAGGTGAATTTGGAACACTGTAGAACTGAGAATCAGATTGCAGATATCATGACGAAGGGAGTGCATGTCGAAGTTTTCAGAAGACTGAGAGCCATGATGAATGTAGACAACTTAGACACAATGAATTAGGTGGTGTGTTGAGTTGTAATTTATTGTGTCAAAGCAGTTTAGCTCGACAGAAACAAGGAGCAGTCGAGTTGTAATAGTGAGTCGAAGTATCAAAGAAGGTTCCTTCACACACAATTTCGACTTAGGCCTGTTTTAGTAATGTTAACTATTTTGGGCTTTTATAGTTTTGGGTCTTGGCTTGGGGTGCAAGCTAACCTAAATCTATAAATATGGAGAAACCCTTATATTTTGTAACAAGAAGCTTAGAAAAAAAAGCTTGTATTCACAGTTGCAGTTTGCAAGTGAAATAACAGAATTTCCACAGTTTGTGGGTAGAGAGTTCTCTGCAGAATTGTTCATCTTCTCCTCCAAATATTTTCTTCTTTCGTTTCTTTTCTTGTTGTTCTTTCTCAATCTCTTTCATTGTCATTGGTGTTTGTGGATTTGTTAACAATCTTGAGATCAAAATTGAAGAGGAATTCCCATAGGTTGTGGGTTAATTTCAACATCTCTAACAGTATTAAATAATTGATGAAGATATTTTTGGCTTTAAATAACTAGTATTATTTTAGAATGGTTCTAATGAACATTCATGAAAAAGAAAAGAAAGAAAAGATAAATACATATTCAAGTTCTAAGATAAATTATATACTAAAAAAATTCAATACCTTAAGAAAAAGTGAAATTATAAGTCCTCTATGTTCAAAATTATTAGATCATAGTGTAATTCAATCAAGTAGTTTTCGTACACTTAAATTGAAATATGATTTGAATTATAGCATTCTCTCTAAGAGTTAAATTTCTTAGTTTGAATTTCTATCAATTTAAATACAAACTCACATTCTTGCAAATTTGCACAGAAGTAAAAACAAACTTTTTTAAAAAAAGAGAAGTAAGAAAAAACAGGTAAAGATTTGATTTTAGAGGATTAAGTTCTTTGGTAAAGATGTTTTTTTATAAAGGTTTAAATGTAGTTTTAGTCTCTCTATATATTTTTTATATAATTTTTTAGTACCCTTTTAAAAAAATCAATTATTTGATTCCTCTTTATCAAGTTACATGTTTTTCTGGTGGTCTGCTTCCATTTGTAAGCTATTTATATGTCATGTCACATTGAATGCAGACCCATTTTTCAGTTGTGCATGACACATGCTTAAATGCATAATAGTAAAAAAAATTAAAAAAAATAATCTGAATTTAAAATGTAATTAGAATATGTATTATCATTATTAATTACAAAATAAAATCATAGAAATAGGTTTTCAATTCATTTCAAACGCACGTTCATTATCTTCATCCTCCAATAGAAGAAAATAACAACCTCTTCATCTTCCATCTCCAACCCATAACTGAAACTCTAAAGTGTTCGTGTGCGTGGCTTCGTCTCTTCATCTATATAAATTATTCGTGGTCGTTTCACTGTACCGACTGCAAAATGAGTAGCCCACCAAAACTATGGAAAATGAACGAAGAAGAAAAATATTGTGTCAGGCACGTGCTTTTCTATTTCCTTTTAAGAAACCTATATTAGTGGGTGGTTTCAATTTTTCGTTTTGTTTACTTTTACTGATACCCTAATTTTTATCAATAGTGTGTGGTCTCATTGTTTTGAAATGGTTGTTTGTGGTCCCAATGTACTGAAACCCTAATTTTTGTTTGCTTTTACTAAAACCATAATTTTTTTTACTAAAAGCCTAATTTTTTTTTTACTAAAACCCTCTTTATGTTATGCAAGCTTGCAACTTGCCAAACCATTAGGTTAAGAATTCACCATCGAGGTACACTTATACAGACCCCTGTTAAATGGTATTTGAATGGGGAAGTGTAAAAAATGACCCGTGGATGGGACATTGACTATGTGTCTTAAATAGAGCTGGAAAAGTTGATCAAAATAGTGGGATATACTAATATGAAGTACATTTGGGATTGCAATCCTAGGTTTAGCTTTGCTAGGGGGACTTACTTCAATTAAAAATGATGCAGATGTATTGAAATTTGTTGAAGATGTTAAAGGATATGATTTGGTTGATGTGTATGTTGAGCATTATGTTGATATCCCTGATATAGTAGATGAGTTAGAGTTAGAGCAGAGATATTCTGATAATGATTATGTAGTTAAGGATGTGGGAGGGAGCAACAAAGATTCTAATCATAATGAGGTTGATAATGAGGGAGCGGAGAACAATGTTTCTGACCATAATGATGTTGATGATGAGGGAGAGAACAACAATGCTTCTGACCATAATGAGGTTGATGACGAGGGAGGAAACAACATTGTTTCTGGCCATAATGAGGTTAATGATAAGAGAGAGAATAATGGTGAAGATTCGATTGACTTGGATTGGACAATAATCATATCATCTAAGACAACTGAATTACCATATGAGCATGATCACGGTGAGGATTTTGATCAACTATATACTATTCTTGCTAGTGAAGATGAGCAAGAGTATGAGCATTTTCCTAATTTCAAAGATGGTGAGACAATCAAGTTTCAATAAGGTATGGTGTTTACTAATAATGATGTGATAAGGGATGTTGTTAAAGAATATGCTATGGATAGTAAGAAAAATGTCTACTTCAAAAAGAATGATTGAAAAAGGATGATAGTTAAGTGTAAATTGTTAGGCCCCACCACCAAAGAAAGAAAAACAAAGGAAAAAGCAAAGTTAAATTTTCCTTTGTGATTTTCAATGTTGCAGGCTGCAGCATATTTTGAATTTGCTTTCTGCAGCAAATTTTGATTTTGCTTCCATGCCATTTGTTTCACTATAAATACATGCATTGCATTTGTGAAATTACACAACAACAACAACACCAAGAGAAAAAACTCAGAGAGAGAGAGAGAAAAACACAGAGAGAAAAATATTTCTAGTGTGAGAAATATTTATGTGAGAGAAACTCTTGGGTGTAATTGGGTTGTGGGGTTTGTGAGATAATTGAGTGTTTTGTAAACACAGTGTAATTTTTCTCTTTTCAATAAAAGGTATACAGCAGCCCGGAGACGTAGGCAGTATTGGCCGAACTCCGTTATCAATTTGTGTGTGCTTTTATGCTTCCGTATTTTATTGCTTTCACGAACCTGACAACGGGAAGTTTTGCGTAGTTTCCTAATAACTGGTATCAGAGCTGGTTCGTTCTCCGGGATAATTTTTCAGGAAAGTACTGTCCACGTGAATAGTAAATTCGTGAATAGTGTTTCTGTGAATAGTGAAAATTACTGTTCACGAATAGTGTTTTTCGTGAATAGTGAAAATTGGTCAGCGTTACCAATCTTTCCGGTGGTTTGTATAAATTGTCAAAGGCGATCCAGAGGAGTCAGGTTCGAGTGGGAGCTATGGCGGCAGACGAAGGAAAGGTGAAAATCGAGAAGTTCGACGGTGCGGACTTCGGCTTTTGGAAGATGCAAATAGAGGATTATTTGTATTAGAAAAACATGCATCAACCTCTCACGGATAAACCCGCAGATATGAAGGAAGAAGATTGGAAGCTTCTAGACAGAAAAGCTCTTGGAGTCATCCGGTTAACACTATCCCGTAATGTTGCCTTCAATATTGCCAAAGAAAAGACTACGGCTGGTCTTATGAAGGCCCTTTCCAACATGTACGAAAAGCCATCGGCCTCAAATAAAGTTCATTTGATGAGGCGGTTGTTCAACTTACGGATGATAGAAGATGCATCAACGGTGCAACACCTAAATGAACTCAGCACAGTCACAACCCAGTTAAGTTCAGTTGGAATCGACTTTGATGATGAAGTACGGGCTTTGATACTCTTGTCTTCCCTACCAGAAAGTTGGAATGCTACTGTCACAGCTGTGAGTAGCTCATCGGGAAGCAACAAGTTAAAATTTGATGATGTTCGTAATTTGGTTCTCAGTGAGGAGATCCGACGGAGAGAGTCGGGTGAATCATCAACCTCTTCAGTATTACATACAGAGTCAAGAGGCAGAAGTTCAACCAGAAGAAGCGGACGTGACAAATCAAAGGTGAGGCGATCCAAGTCCAGAAACCATCATAGTTCTAACAACTCAAAGACTATTGAGTGTTAGAATTGTGGGAAGACGGGACACTATAAAAACCAGTGCAGGAGTGCACCGAAGAATCAAGAGGCGGAAGATGAGGCAAACGTTGCTTCAACCTCAGGAGGAGGTGATGCGTTAATATGCTCTTTGGAGAACAAGGAAGAGTCTTGGGTGTTAGACTCTGGAGCATCCTTTCACGCAACTTCGCAGAAAGAACTCTTCGAGAATTATGTCCCTGGAAACCTCGGTAAAGTTTACCTTGGTAATGAACAATCTTGCGAGATTGTGGGAAAAGGTGTAGTGAAGATCAAGTTGAACGGGTCTGTTTGGGAGCTGAAAAATGTTAGACACATCCCCGACCTGACAAAGAACTTAATCTCAGTAGGCCAGTTGGCCAGTGACGGCTACACAACAATCTTCCACGGAGATCAGTGGAAAATTTCAAAAGGTGCAATGACGATAGCTCGCGGCAAAAAGAGTGGTACTCTTTACAAGACAGCAGGAGAATGTCATCTTATTGCGGTTGCAGTAAATGATAATCCCAATCTATGGCACCAGCGACTTGGCCATTGAGTGAGAAATGGATGAAGGTCATGCACTCGAAGGGCAAACTTCCAGGTCTTCAGTCAGTAGAAATTGACATGTGTGAAGACTGTATATTTGGAAAGTAGAAGAGAGTCAACTTTCAGACAAGTGGAAGAAGTCCAAAGAAGGAGAGACTCGAGCTCATTCACTCTGATGTTTGGGGTCCAACAACTGTCCCATCAATTAGTGGGAAACGATACTTTGTGACTTTTATTGACGACCACTCCAGAAAGGTATGGGTTTATTTTATAAAACAAAAGTCTAAAGTATTCGAGGCTTTCAAGATATGGAAAGCCATGGTGGAGAATGAGACAGGATTGAAGATCAAAAAGCTCAGAACTGACAATGGTGGTGAATATGAAGACACCAGATTCAAGAAGTTCTTCTATGGGCACGGGATCAGAATGGAGAGGACCGTGCCAGGTACGCCTCAACACAATGGTGTAGCTGAGCGTATGAACCGAACGTTGACAGAAAGAGCTAGAAGCATGCGTGTGCAATCAGGCCTTCCAAAGCAATTTTGGGCAGAAGCAGTCAACACAACAGCTTACTTGATCAACCGAGGTCCATCGGTACCATTGGATCATAGAATACCAGAAGAGGTATGGAGCGGAAAAGAGATAAAACTCTCACATCTTAGAGTTTTTGGTTGTGCAGCATAT
Source organism: Lathyrus tuberosus (assembly GCA_022829125.1). Taxonomy (NCBI): domain Eukaryota; kingdom Viridiplantae; phylum Streptophyta; class Magnoliopsida; order Fabales; family Fabaceae; genus Lathyrus; species Lathyrus tuberosus. The sequence continues at coordinate 3,696,713 of JALAZF010000446.1, forward strand.
GTGCACATCAGTGATCAAGGAAGGAACAAACTCGATCCCAAATCAAAGAAGTGCACTTTCATTGGTTATGGTGAAGATGAGTTCGGTTACCGCCTTTGGGATGATGAAAACAAAAAGATGATCCGCAACAGAGATGTGATCTTCAATGAAAGAATGATGTACAAGGGCAAGCAAAATACAGGTTCCAGCAACTTAGAACCAAGTGGGCCAGTTTTTGCAGAGGTGGACGATGTCCTAGAAAGTCCTACCGTTGAGAGTCCTCAGTCAGAGGAAACAACTGAACCAGACAGCAGGCAACAGTCTAATAGAGCAGAGCATCCGACTCCAATCCATGAATTAAGGAGGTCTTCTCGAATTCCTGTACCTAACAGGAAATACACGAGCTACATGTTGTTGACAGATGGAGGAGAGCCTGAACACTATGCAGAAGCATGTCAGACAGCAGATGCGAGCAAGTGGGAGCTTGCCATGAAAGACGAGATGAAGTCTTTGATCTCTAATCAGGCATGGGAACTAGCAGAGTTACCTATGGGAAAGAAGGCACTTCACAACAAATGGGTGTATCGGGTGAAGGAGGAGCATGATGGCTCTAAAAGATATAAAGATCGACTTGTTGTAAAAGGATTCCAGCAAAAGGAAGGAGTCGATTACACCGAGATTTTCGCACCAGTTGTGAAGCTCAATACTATCAGGTCTGTGTTAAGTATTGTTGCCAGTGAAGAGCTCTACTTGGAGTAGTTGGACGTGAAGACTGCATTTCTTCACGGAGACCTAGATGAGGAGATCTATATGCACCAACCAGAAGGTTTCTCAGAGAAAGAGAAAGAAAATATGGTGTGCAGATTAAAGAAGAGCTTGTATGGCCTAAAACAAACTCCAAGGCAGTGGTATATGAAGTTTGAGAGCTTCATGCACATGGAAGGTTTCAAGAAGTGCAATGCTGACCACTGTTGTTTCTTCAAGAGGTATAACTCCAATTATATCATTTTGCTACTTTATGTCGATGATATGTTAGTAGCAGGTTCAGACATGGCCGAGATCAGAAACTTGAAGATGCAGTTGTCAAAGGAGTTTGACATGAAAGACCTGGGTCCAGCAAAGAAGATCCTTGGGATGCAAATCATGAGAGATAAGCAAAAGGGAACATTGCAGTTATCTCAGGAGGAGTACATCAACTGTGTTTTGCAGAGATTCAACATGGACAACTCCAAACCGGTTAGCACACCTTTGGCTAGTCATTTTCGTTTATCAAAGGATCAATCTCCTAAGACGGAAGAAGAAAGGGAATTAATGGCTAAGATTCCATATGCCCCAGTCATCGGAAGTTTGATGTACGCGATGGTCTGCACGAGGCCAGACATTGGCCATGCAGTGGGAGTTGTAAGCAGGTTTATGTCAAATCCTGGTAAAGCTCATTGGGAAGCTGTTAAATGGATTTTGAGGTATCTACGAGGCACTAAAGAAAAGTGCTTGTGCTTTGGCAAAAGTGAGCTAAAAGTACAAGGCTACGTAGATGCAGACTTTGCAGGTGAAGTTGATCACCGAAGAAGCACCACCGGTTACATATTTACTGTTGGTACTACAGCTGTTAGTTGGATGTCGCAGATACAAAAAATTGTTGCTCTATCCACTACAGAAGCTGAGTATGTAGCAGTGACAGAAGCTAGCAAAGAATTGATTTGGCTTCAAGGATTGTTGACAGAGTTGGGTTTCATCCAAGAAAGGAGTGTTTTGCACAGTGATAGTCAGAGTGCAATACATCTGACAAAGAATTCAGCATTTTACTCAAGAACGAAGCACATTGACCTCCGTTATCACTTCATCAGATCAATGCTTGAGGATGAGGTACTAACGTTGAGGAAGATCTTAGGAAGCAAGAACCCATCAGACATGTTGACAAAGGTAGTGATTATTGACAAACTGAAGTTGTGCTCAACTTCAGTTGACCTGCTAGAATAACTACCAGAGAGGCTGCTGCATGAGTGAGGTGTGAAGACCGACTGAAGTCAATCTTCAAGTGGGAGATTGTTAGGCCCCACCACCAAAGAAAGAAAAGCAAAGGAAAAAGCAAAGTTAAATTTTGCTTTGTGATTTTCAATGTTGCAGGCTGCAGCATATTTTGAATTTGCTTTCTGCAACAAATTTTGATTTTGCTTCCATGCCATTTGTTTCACTATAAATACATGCATTGCATTTGTGAAATTACACAACAACAACAACACCAAGAGAAAAAACTCAGAGAGAGAGAGAGAAAAACACAGAGAGAAAAATATTTCTAGTGTGAGAAATATTTCTGTGAGAGAAACTCTTGGGTGTAATTGGGTTGTGGGGTTTGTGAGAGAATTGAGTGTTTTGTAAACACAGTGTAATTTTTCTCTTTTCAATAAAAGGTCTGCAGCAGCCCGGAGACGTAGGCAGTATTGGCCGAACTCCGTTATCAATTTGTGTGTGCTTTTATGCTTCCGTATTTTATTGCTTTCACGAACCTGACAACGGGAAATTTTGCGTAATTTCCTAACATAAAGAAGGATGCAAATTTTACATGAACAAGTTATACGAACAGGTTATTTGAACAAGTTGGCATGTACAGCTGGAGAGTGAGACCAATTTTTAATGTGTCATGTCATAGAAATGACTTACAAGTGGAAGGGATCACAAAAAAACACATAACTTGATAAAGAGAGACCAAATATTTGTTTTTTTTAAAGGATACTAACAATTAGAAAAATAGTATAAGAGAACTAAAACTGTATTTAAGCCTTTTATAAAATGCTTTACAATTCAAACATCTCCATTTCTTGTTTATTTTTGATATATTCATGACTCTCTTAATATATGAACTAGAAGCTACTTCTTCTACCTCAGATACCATTTGTATATTGTGATATCTTAATTGTACAATTCTCTTACCAACAAATCCTCTTTTTCATTCCAAACAAAACACTTTGAACCGAATAATATTCACTTTTTTATTCTAACTAAATACATAGTTCCAAAATAAAAGAACATTTGAATCATTAGTTGAACCATAAGCAAACATCATATGAGATATGATATGATACATGTTTTTAATATCACAAACTATAAGATATGAAATTGAGTTGTTGAATTTGGACCAATATGTTTATAAAATACATTGAAAAATTATTGTACTTCAATTTGGAAACCCTGCTGCAAGCTTAGCCCTTAGATCCTTTCGTAGTATTTTGCCGGAAGGAGACTTGGGAATAACATCAATGAAGAATACTCGTTTAATTCTTTTGTAAAACACCACCTAAAATACACATCAACCAATTCATATTATTAGATATATAGAGAAATCTTTAAGAGAATTTTTTTAAAAATTGAAGATTAAAAAAAAAAACCTGTTTAGCTACAAACTTCTTAATTTCATCCTCAGTTGTGTCGATGTCACTGTTCGATCTAACCACAAATGCAACCGGGACCTCACCAGCAGCTTCATCTTGCATTCTGGAAATACAAAATAATTGAATTTGAGACTTTATAAGTAAGTGTTTGAGTTTACGATAACTATTATCATTCCGTTTATATATATATATATATATATATATATATTACGAGTACTTACGGGACGACAGCAACATCAGAGATTTGAGGATGAGAGAGAATAATTGCTTCAAGTTCAGCTGGAGCAACTTGAAAACCTTTGTATTTAATCAATTCTTTAAGTCTATCAACGATGAACAATTCATCATCATCATCAATGTATCCAATGTCACCGGTATGCAACCAACCTTCTTTGTCTATTGTTCTCAATGTTGCTTCTGGATCATTTAGATAACCTAATGTTCAACATGTCACAAACAATATGTTAAAACAATACCATTTAAATATATACTATAGTTTTCATATATTTCATATATGATTTTTCTATGTTTGAGTCTAATGACACATTTCAAATTATCAACCTTAGTCAAAGGTAGGTATAAAAACAGGTATTCTTAAAAACAAAACATATTACTTGTAAACAAACAAGACTATACCAACTTGTGCAATTTGTTGACCTATATATTCATGTTGGTGGGTTTTATAGTGATAAAAAGTCTTCAAAATTAAGATAATTTCTAGGTGAGGTTGACCCATATTTTGGGACTTAATAATTAGCCTCACTTCAAAATTCCAATCATTTACAAAAATGTGGTAAACAATGTAAGCCACCAACCTTTGAAAAAGAAAAACCCAAGACATAAATAGAGGCGTGTATGATTAAATATCAGAAGTGAAATTGACCTTTTTTTTTTTTTTTTTATCATCAATATATCTAATCTATTATATTGATAGTATTTATCCGATAAATCAATGAATATAAAAAATAAATTTTCTTATAAAAGTGATGAGAGAGTATATAATTTTCATTTTTTATAATCATATATTAAGATAATTCTATTTGAGATAATTCGGCATAATAAAGTTTGAATATGATTAGATTTAGAGTGTAGTACCTTTCATGATTTGGTCGCCTCTAATACAAATTTCACCAGGTTGATTACGAGGCAAAGAAGAATCATTTTCAGGATCAACAATCTTCATCTCAGCATTTCTAACAACGGTTCCACATGCACCTGGTTTTACATCTATTGGTTCTTTTGCAAATGACAAACACATTGTTAACACTGGACCTGCTTCCGTCATCCCATATCCCTATAATCAATCAAATCAATATATCAGAATCGCAATTTCAACTACATCAACCACATACAATCTCTGTAGCACTTACACATATGTTACATTTAATCTATAATCTATATAGAATATAACAATATACCTGTCCAAGTTTGGATTTAGGAAATTTGGCCCTAACAGAGTCCTCAAGTTCTTTACCAAGAGGGGCCCCACCAGATTTCAAAACCCTAATGGATGAAAGGTCATAGCTATCCAGTTCAGGAGACTTAGAAATAGCCAAAACTATTGGAGGCACAACAGGAGCAATAGTAACTCTGTATTTATGAACAAGTTCCAAAAATGCATGAATATCAAACTTTGGCATTAACAGAATTGAAGCTTTGGCTCTCAAACCACAAAGCAAAACAGAGTTGAGTGAGTAGATATGGAACATTGGAAGAACACAAAGTATCACATCTTCACTGTGGTAATATAGATTTGGATTTTCACCATCAACTTGTTGTGCTATGCTTGTTACTAATCCTTTGTGTGTTAGCATAACACCTTTAGGTAACCCTGTTGTTCCAGAAGAATATGGCAAAGCAACCACATCATCAGGGTTGATTTCCACTTTTACCTGTTGAAATTTCTTAAAAAATTAGTGACAAAATTAAAAATGCACTCAACATATTAAATATTTTTGCATTTTTTTATCATCTAAAATTTTATTCATGCGCAATAACATTAATTTCTTTTAATTTTAAACTCGAATAATGAATCATCTAATCTAACAATATCGATTTTTTGTCCGCAGACAATTATATAATAATTTTTTTAATATTAGTAAATAAAATTTTATATTATTTAATTATTTAATTATTATACCATGCACTAGTTGGTAGTGAGTTGGAACCAAATGTACCACTCACCTTGTGAATGATATGTCACCACCTAATTCCACCTAAATTAGGTGTTGGAGAATTTTAGCTCAAATAGTTCTAGACTTTTTTTTCTACATCACATTATTATATATATTCTAAACATGATATTACTAGTTTGTATGTAACATTCCTTTTGTATTCTTTAAATAAATAAAAAAAGTTCTATTTAACCGAATAAAATTAATAAAAAAACATTTATTTTCCATTATTTAATAATTGAAATATAATTTTAAATCAAAAAATGTATATTTTTTTACTAATAATGTAAAATCTATTTTTGCTAAATTTTTTCATCGGTCAAAATGATACTTTATCTCACAAAAGTCCCCATGCTATGTATTTCACACAAATATATATATATATATATATATATATATATATATATATATATATATATATATATATATAATAACTTTTAGAAAATTAACTCTAATAGAGATGAAAAATAACAGTTTGAAATTAATGAATATACTATGAAGTATAACTGAATAAAAGTAAAACTGAAAATGTTCTAATTTTTTTTTTTTCAATTATTACCATTATTATGAGAAAGATAGTAATATTTACTTTAAGAAAATAAATAATCAAAAATTTGCATCAATTTTGACATTACCTCATCAATTTCTCTCTCATCAGCCTTAACCAATTCACTGAAATGCATATGATTTTCTCCTTCTGGTATAGAATCCACAAAAACAAGTTTCACATTTTCCAAATCCTTAACTTTCTCGTAGTAACAACCTTGTGTTACAATCAACTTAGCATTAGAAGCTTTTGCTTGTTTAGCAATCTCAGCAGCGGTAAAAAAAGGATTCGCGGCGGTCATTATAGCGCCGCGAAAAGAAGCGCCTAGAAAGGCGAACACGAACTCGGGACAATTCGGGAGAAGAACCATGATGACATCGCCTTGTTCGATCCCGAGATTTTTGAGACCGGACGCCACTCGTCGGGCAGATAGCTCGACGTCGTGGTATGTGTAGATTTCGCCGGTTGGCGCATTGATGAGACATGGATGTGATCCATATTTTGGTAGATTTTCAAAGCAATATGAGTGAAGAGGAAGGTTTTTGGGAATGTGGATATCAGGGAGCTTAGACCTGAAAATGATTTCTTCTTCCATTTTTTGGATAGTCATTTGAATGTTTTGATTTGATGAAATTTATGTTGATGTTTGGTTTGTTTGTTCACTTAAGAAAAAACGTGAATTTTAGTTGTAATATAGGACTTGTAGCCAGCCACATGAGAATTAGTTCAAAGGTGATCGTGGTTGGTGAAGGGACAAAATGGTCAATTTAAAATATGTAAAAAATAATAATTTATATTATATGGTTGGTGGGTGATGTATGAATATGCATTATAGATCATGGATCATAGGAAAAAATAGTTGTTGGTGATAGTGACATTTTTTAAAATTAAAAAATAATTAATTCTAAATTATAATAAATAAGTTTACATATTTGTAAAGAACAAACTATATTACATATTTGTAGAAGAATATTTGTTTTACTTTACAATTATAGAATATTCAATCAAAAATCAATATTCCGATAAGGATTTGTTCTTCTAATTATGATGAATTTTAAATATTAATTTATTTTAAAAAATTAATAAAATATATGATTAATTAATTTTTAGATTGGTTAGTGGTTTTGGTTATATCTTTTTTCTAAATAATTAGAATTTAGTTTTGGTTTTTTTTTTTTCTTTTTCTTTTTACCTACCACAAGACCATTTCAATTAAGTGTGTGGAGTGGAGTCTCTTATTTCCATTTGGACGGAACTTTACCAAATCTTATCCTTTTCACCAACCACAAGACCATGATTGGCTTGTAATCATTCTGCATTTGTTAAATGGGCCTTGGCCCATCTACTTTCATAACTTTTTCTAAGCCCACTGGGCCTTTGCTTTGCATTCTTTTCATCTAAAAAATATTTAAAATATATATATACTATGTGAAAATTTTTAAAAAATTATAAGAGCATTGTAATCTTTGAAAATAAGTTAATTTTTTCAACCTTTCATAAAAAAATGAGAAAGGGGCTTTAGAATGAAATAAAGAGGGAAGGAATTCAAAGGTGAAGAGGAAACAATAAAGGAAAAATAATTGAGAGAATCTGATTTTGAGTGTTATAGATAGAAGATACATTTATGTTATGTTTCTTATTAATTAAAATATTAATACTATATATGCAGTTTTTTCTTTAATTTAATAACTTTTCTGTTTATGTATTAAGTATTTATGGCCTTAAATATGAAATACAATGAACACTAATTGATTGTCATTATATTTTAAAAGAGATATTTAAATTATAATTAAAAAATATATACGTTAGATGAATCAAAATTAAACTCATATTGATGTTATTGAATTGATTTAATAAAGATGAAAGGATCGGGTTGAAATGGTTCACCGAAAAGAATCCACCTAATGAAGATAACTATTTATAAGAAAAAAAAAATGAGGATTTCTTAATACACCTCATGGGTTTCTTAGATACCGTGCGAAATTTTTTTTTTATCCTCTGATTTCGGATGTGCACATTCGGACGCACCATTTTTTTAAAAAACGTTGATTTGTTCTGGATGTGCATATCCGAAATAATTCCTGATGTGCAAATCCGGAAGAAATTCTTATAACTTCGCGCCAGACCCTTCTCCCCCCTCATTCTTTAACTTTTCACATTCCAAACAATCAAACTCTCTCAAACTCTCAATTTCTCATTCCCACAAATTCTGACTTTTTTCACTCGAGTTCGGCGCAGAGCGATTTCTACAACGATCAAGACACTCAAAATCCTCTGTATCTTAATTTAATCGGTAAGTTTTCGAATTTTAGAGTTTCGGAGTTATTTTCGAGTAATCGATTTAGAGTAGAAATTTAGGTGTAGAAATTGTTAGGTAGTATGAATATCATAGGTTAGAGACAATGTAGGTATTGTTTGCTGCTTCAAACGGACGATCAGGACATTAAAATGCCATTTTCTATGGTACAGTAGTCATGACTGCGTTTTTTAGAACTTGAAATACGTACCAGATGTGCAGATCAGAAAAAATTTTAACGTTGATTGCTTTCCTGATGTGCACATCCGGAAAAACCCAACGTTAAATATTCTGAGTACTTCCGGATGTGCATCCACGGAAGTTTTCCTGATGTGCAAATCCGGAAGCAACTTGGTTTCTATTTTTGTTTTATTTTGTTTATTGTTTATTGTTTTTTTAATTATTTTTAAAAAATTCTAATTTATTTATTATGCTTTGCAGATTACATGGCTGCCAGAGACGATCGTATGATACATGGACGGACAGCTCAACATGTATATGTCCGACGTGAGCGGACGCAGTCTACAGCCGAGGGTTCCGGCGCAGAGGCAGATCTAGCAGCCCCTACAGCTGAGGGACATCCTACACCACAACCTTCCACATCACAAGTTCAGGCAACTCCCCGTCAACCGCCGTTTCTACATCTCAGAGGCGTCGGGTTCGTACTCCTGGTTCATCAGGGGCCCCGCTCGCACACAGGCGTCTTCGGGAGACTCCAGTTCCATCACCCGTACCTCAGAAGATTGTTCCTGAGGGTGATCACCCAGCACATGAGGGTGGTGACGGCGATGACGATTTCGATGAGCTGGAGGGTTACCCCGGGGGACCGTCTGATATGTCCCTACTCCTGGGGTACTCTAAGCATACTGCTAGATATGTCTGGCTAGGACAGGTAACTTTTCTCGGTTTAGTTATAGAATTGTTTTCATTGAAAATATTTTCATTTGTAACATTGTTTTATTTGGAAATTTTCAGGAGAATGATTCCCAGAAGTTCTATAATCATGGGGGCAAGGTTATAGACATGATTGCGGAGCTTTTAGAGGATGAGTGGTTCCATTCTGCACTTGCTACCTCTGGTCTCGGAGACCTTTCTAGGATTGGGTATCCCCAGATCAGCTACGGTATGTTAATGGCCTTTGTTGAGAGATGGCACCTTGAGACATTCTCATTCCATCTACCGTACGACGAGCTCACGATCACACTCGACGGCATCTCGTGCCTTTTACATCTACTGATCATGGGTACCCTTCTCTGTCAAGGTAAGATGTCGAAGATGGAAGCGATAGAGATGCTGACTTAGGAGCTTGAGGCTACCCCAGATGACGCACTTGCGGAGGTGACCTAGTTGAGAGGCGCACACGTCTGGTTCTCCTTTCTGACACGTAAATTTTGTGAGGAGCTTGCAGAGGCAGGACAGGCAGCAGGTGATCCAGCTGAGGTGGAGATCCACAGGTAGCGTGCCCTGAGATGCTACTATCTATTTTTGCTCGGCATGCAGCTGTTTGTGGACACCAGCGCCACTTACATTGATATTGTTTACCTCAGGTACCTTTTGGATCCCACGGAGATCCATGGGTACAACTGGGGGTGGCTACACTGGCATACACCTATTCTAGGCTCTCAGATGGTTGCCTCTGGGCAGCCAAGACTGTGGCAGGCAGCTGTACACTATACGTGGTAACAATCTTATATTCTAAGTCTTTTTTTTTCATTTCTTTTCTTTCTATATTCATTATAATGTTTGACACCGATGTTATGTTTTCCATTTCAGGCGTGGATATTATAGCACTTTCCCAAGATTACTGGTTGGGGGAGTGTCGGGGGGTAGGGGTGGCAAACGGGCATGTTCGTCCTGTTTAGGCCCGCCCCGCAAATGCCCGCAAAATGGAAAGGGGCGGGGCGGTCATAGTTGATGATGCGGGCCTAAAACGTATGTCCACCCCACAAAAACGTGAGGGCGGGGCGGAGAAAGCCCGCAGGCACTGCACCTTTTAAGCCTAAAAATACAAAATTTTATGTAAATGATCGTGCCCGCAAAAGCCCGCGAAGAAAACGGGGCGGGTTGGGGGGAACACATTAGAGGGTGAGGGCATAAACCTTTGGCCCACCCCGCACTAAAGTGCGGGTAAAACGGGCATGTCCAACGGGTCGGCTCGTTTTTCCACCCCTATCGGGGGGTACACTGAGGATATGCCATGTGCTGGTGCATTTCTCCTGCTCAGAGGGAACCAGGCGCCCGAGCCCTACAGAGTTTATCTTGATCTGATGGCTGCTGAGGACAATTTTTATGAGGCCTATGCCGATCATCGTGTGACGCGCCCGTTCGATGAGGTTTCGCTGTTCTCATAATAGTTGGCATGCAGTTCGACCATTACTGCTCGATATCTGCCGGAGCGCGTCTTGCGTCAGTTCGGTTACACGCAGACGATCCCCGGGATGCCTCATGAGTCTGCTCCTCTAGGCTTGACCCACACGCAGATAGGTGAGACATATGCTGACTTCCAGTCCCACTTGGTGCCGGAAGAGGCTCGGGCGACCAGAGCGCCGAGAGACTAGAGCGTTGCTACCGGGTACATCATGTGGTTCTATACCGTCTCACACCCATGCATGGTGCCCACTGCTGAGGGATCGCCACCCAGACCTGCTCATCAGGAGATATTAGGGATCGCCACCCAGACCTGCTGGCGATTCCCTTCATTGTTCGTCCTCTTGTTCTATTTCCTTAACGTTTTTCATTACTCTGGTTATATGAGTTGTGCAAGTTATAATATTATGGGTGATTTTGATGATAAAAAATAAAGTTAAATTAATCATAGCATCATTAAAAAATGAACTTATCACAAAGCTAAGCTAAATAAGTTTTGTAATGAAAAGGAACTGAAATTGTGAAAGTGAAATTGAATCTCACTTGATCATGTGCTTTGTTTTTTATTTATCAAATTTGGATTATTACTGTGTAAATTAAACAACAATTGCTCTCAAAGTATTAAGGTAATACACACACTAAAATGTTTTATAAAACTAAATGTATTTCAAAACCTTTTCTAAAAAGTGAAAACTCTGACTAATCAATTAGAAAGCGTCATAATCAATTAGGAAAACAAAATCTCGCTCTTTAATCGATTAAAAATAGTGTATACCCGATTAAAGAGTGAACTTGCAACCGAATCGATTAAAAACCCTTTTAATCAATTAGAAAGCAAACTTGGTTAAATTGTTTCCATATTTGTTAGGTTTAATCGATTAGCGCAGTAGCCTAATCGTCTAGAGAGCAACCACAACTAGGGGTGGAAATAAACTGAGTCGAGCTAGACTTTGCCAAGCCTGAGCTTGCCCTGCTAAATAATTCAAAGCCTAAGTCTGGCTTGTAGCCTATCATAGGCTTATTTTTAGGCCTGAGTCTGTCCTTTTCGAATGTCTGATTAGCCTTCTAGCCTATTTAAAAGCCTACTTCATTTGAACATTTGTAAATAAGAAATTCAATTAATGTTAAATAGACTAACAAATCAAAAGATCAATGAGATTAATGTTTATTTTCATTGTCTCATTCAAGTTTACCTATTAGCATAATTTTGGTGATACTATTTGTTGGAGAGAACTTAGGAGAAAAACTTATGACTGGAGGTAAGAGAAAGATACAAGAAAGGGGGGTTTGAATTGTGTATTTACTCTTTTAACAACTTTTTGCTTCTTGTCAACAAGACACTTTACGTTACATCAGAGTTCATTGAGAGACTCTGACTTGCAAAGTTATATTCAGACTTGGCAATGCTTAGAGCGTGAGAACCAATAAGAGTCTGAACGTTGTGTACATCATTCAGAACTTGCAGAGCGGGAGCTTATCAGAGTTGCAAGGTTCTGACCTGCTTATGTAAGGTTTTGATCCTCAATATAGAAACATAAACAAAGACATTAAGCATAAGAGTAAAGAACACATGATATATCCGGGTTCACCACAAAGGCTAATCCAGCCCACCCTCCTCGGGTGATTTCGCCTTGAATACACGGTCTTAATCCACTATAATCAATCTCGATTACAGATGCACGGGCAATAGCCGGTGACTAACAAAATGCACAACCGCAACTGTGACTAACCCACAATGAACCGTTCAGGGATTCAACTTAATAAATATAACGAACATTGACCTGCAGGTTCCAATCTCGCAAGATCTACTGCTAGGATTTCAACAGCTAGACGTTCAGTGATTCATCACAATGAATATAACGCTACTGACCCTATTTCAGGCTTTTCCACAATGACACCCATCCATTGTCTTCTCGAGTCTCCGGTCACACTGACCACTCAAGGAATCCTAATTCACCAAGAGTTAGTTTAACAGGAGATTACAATAATGCTTCTTAACAAGCAGATTACTCCTAAGTTTAAGTACAAAGAACACACAAGTGTTCAAGCAAGATATGAGCAACAACTCCTTGTTATTCTAAGAAACTACAGAGATGTAAAATGATTTGACAGTTGTTGACATCTTGTAGATCTTCTTCTTCTTCGTTTTCTTGGGCGAGCAAGCTTTGAGCAACAACTCCTTGCTTCGGATCTTCAATGTAGCACTGACGAGAAGGTGGTTGATGACTTGACTGATTTTCAATGTTGTCTTCTTCATCAATAGCTTCTGTACCAATTCATTGTTGTTGTGTTGAATGATGATCTTAAGCTCCAACAACAATGGCCATGTGTAAATGGTGATAACTTTGAATGTTTAAGTGTTACAACGAGAACTCATCGTTGTTGCTATCTTCACACAATGACTTTGATCAATTCTCCATTCATGGACTGAATCGATACCCTCAGAAGCGTTTACTCCTCTCTTTAAATAGCTCAGTAAAATATAGCCGTTGAAATACTGTTGGCTGTTGGAAAAGAGACGTCGTGTAATAATTAGCTGTACTGGCACATCTCCTTTTTGCTGTGGGAAAAGTGACGGGATATATCTTTCTTGGGCACTGTGTACAGTCGTTCACAATGGTAACATTTGACTTCCAAACTTCAGAGGCTTCTGATGGTAATTTATTGAAGCATGAGTAGAGCCTTCTTTAACAGGATATCTGATACGTCAAGTCTTTAGTCTTTTGAAGAAGTCCATTAGGAATCAGTCTTCAGAACTCCAGCACTTGTCTTTAAGAACATTGTCCTTTACTACTTCAAGTCTTCCGAAACTTCAGAACTGTCCATTAGGAATCTGTCTTCAAAGTCTTTAGCACTTGACCTTTGGAACCGTAATCTTCAGAACACATAAGTCTTCAGAGTCTTTCTGCACTTGGTCTTCAAAGCCTTCCGCCTTCAGAGCTTCAAGTCATGAGAGTCTTCAGCGTTTCAGTTCTCCAGAAGATTATCTTCTTCAGAAGCTTCACTGTCTTTAGAATCTCAACCACTTTCAGAGAGCATCCACAAGAGCATTGTAACACCAATATCAACATCCTTGGATCTGACTGATCATGATCAGATACATAAGCATTCTTGCTTCTTGCGACTTGTGTCACACATAGTAACTTCGCATATTATCAATTACGCACATCTGGCTGGTGCTTGTTAGATCTGATATCTTCTATGATTATGATCTGCACACAACACACATTAGAACATAAAATAGTTCTTTCACAAATATGTATTTTTATCATCAAAACATAGATTGACTTGTAGAGACAACTCTTGCTCTCACAATCTCCCCCTTTTTGATGATGACAAAACCAAGTATTTTGATTGAACATTTTATACAAGGTAATCACCAAACAAACATATTCAGTGTCTGGAACAACAGGTCCCCCTGAATGTGTTATCCTCAAAGTTTTATCTGTGATCATCTAGAATCTTATATGATCCAAAGATATACAGAATAACAACTTGAGTTGCCAGAACAAAGAATAGAAAAGGATTACTTCTCTATCTTGTCTATAAGAAAACAGAGAGTCTTTAGCATCTGGACTAGTTCATCAGAACTTCGATCTTCAGATCTTCAGAACTCAGTTCCTTTGTAGTCGTATCAGAGCTTATAATCTTCAGAGACATCTGAAGCATTTCTACTTTTCAGCAGATTTATTTAAGCACAAACAGAACAATTCTTATCTAATAACATAGCATCACTATTCATCAGAGACAGAAACTGTCTTTTGAGAAACTCCCCCTGAGTTTCCGACTTTGTGAATATTTTAGATTTTACAATTGAATCTTCTGGGTAGTCTCCCGCTAATTTCCATAAGTCAGATATTGGGATCTTCAGAATCGTAATTCAGGAATATGAGTTTTTAATCACCAATATGGATCATGACTTTTTTAGAGTTTGACTTTTGAACACAGGTCTTTATCTCAGAACCTTGCTACTGTCACAACTCAGTGGTTCATCAAGGCTTGATTTTTTATCAGATACCAATTGAAGGTTAATTATTGTGATCAATCAACGCTTGATTCTGAAATTGGTACACATGTTTTAATCTTAGTCTGATACTGAGTTATACCAGAGTATGTTGTGTCTGATTCCAACTGAAGGAATTCTTTTCATACCACTTGAAGGGTATTTCCTTAGTGTGCTGAGACTGATACCAATGAAGGTATAGAAAACATTTCACAGCTTAGCTCTGATTGATATTACTTTAGACTGAGTCTGATACTAATCCTTATATACTGAGGCTGATTACCAATTGTTGATTTAGTCTAATACTAAATCATTTTCTTCTTAATTGGTTCTAGGTAGACATCAGAACTACTTATTCTTGGATCTTCAATCCGGATCTTCAGACAGTTCTTGACTTCTGATTTGCACAGTTCTTCTGAATAAGCATCTTGAGATGTAGACTTTGTCTTGACTGCTTTCAGAGTTTTCTTCTTCTGATTCTTACGTTCTGAATCTCATATTCTTAGACAGCTTACAGCTTCTGAACCAAGTGATACAGAGATCAAGATAAACTTTGACTTTCAGACAGTTCTCAACTTCTGAACAGTATTGGGTAGATTTGATTCTGAACACATGTTCACGAAGTGTACAACTTCTATCATATGACCAATAGTTCATAAGAACTTCTAACAGAGTCCTTCTTTCTTAACCTGTTCTTAGAATTCCTAGTGAACTTGTTCATAATACCTTGGTTAAACATCAAACAACAAACGTTCGTAGTAATGCATTTTATATGATTGATTACTTGTTTGAGTTTCATTCTTTCTGTTTTAAGATTTTTCTTTCCAATCATTCTTTCTGTTTTAAGATTTTTCTTTCCAATCAAAATCATATTATATTTCTCCCCCTTTTTGACATCATCAAAAAGTTTGGAGCGTATGAGCATTTAAGCATATGTAGATCAATATGATAGTGAACATAAATAGACTAAAAGATGTTATCATTTAAGCATTAAGCATACGAAGATTGATATGATAAGGAAGGGTTCTAGTGATCAACATCTTTAGATAGAGTACTCAATACTTATCTTTAGACTTATAAGCATATTCAGTTTTAAGTTAAGGCAATGTCATTGATTCATTAAAGATCATACATGAAATAAAGATAAAACAACCCAAAGTATTATAAAACTACAATCGACAAATCATAGCAACTACTGGAAGATCGGCAAAAACTTAATCATCAAAATCCCCAACATTATCCACTCTATCACATCTGGTTTCAACAGGTGAGGGTCCTGGTCCTAGGAGGCTTATAAGTTCCCAAGCCTTTTCTTTCAAAATTATTTCAGATATTATTCTTCCATATGGAATGTAGGCATGCATCTGATTCCTTGAGACCTTAATGGAGCATCTCATGTGGTTAAAAATGGTCTTGGGAAGATCTATTGTAACATGATTGGTTAGGAGGAAGATGAAGATTCTGTCGTCGTGAGTCAGAGTGCCTCTCGCAGATGCTCGTGGACAAAGGTTGGTCAATGAAAATTTGAACCAGGTTTTAGGAGTAGGAAGGAGCTTCTCAGGATTGTTTGGTTCGAAGGGAATTGAATCATCAAACAAGCTTCTGCACCTCTCTACCATACTTAAGTCTGATTGAAAATTATCAATTGTGACTCCGTCGGAGATACAACTAGTGAATTTCTCTATCGAGGAGACAGAGATTGCGATGGGATGATAGTGGACCTCAGACAAGATGGTGTTTCCATCATTGCTGACCCTAGCAAAATTCCAGAACTCTTTAACAAGGTCAGAAAAGATAGGACCATTTAGTAGAGAGTAGTTGTAACGCCCTAAATTCATATTTAGTTAATTATTAATCATTTGTGAATATAAGGTAATTTGATGACAAGTTGTTGTGTTTCATGAGCATTGTGGTGGAATTATGTTAATAATATTGATGGTAAGAATAATTGTATCACATTATTTAAATTATTATTATTATTTAAAATAAGAGTGTTAGAAGCCTTGAGTGTATGATGGTCATTGGTAAGGGATAAGTGAGGGTAAGATGGGAAGAGCACATTTAGGGGTATTTTGAGTTAAAATAAGGAATAGTGAGGGGAGTTTTCATTATTCGTGTTATTTTGGTTGAAAGAAAGAAAAGAGTGCTCTGAAGAACACAAGAATAGTGGAGGAGGCTAGGGCATAGAGGGATTTCCGGTGAAACTTCAAGAGAAGATCGAAAGAATCAAGACTCTAAGGTATGGGGAGTATCACTTTGCAATATTTTGGTATAAATATTTGGTGTTGGTGGGTAATTGGGGTTTTGGGGAAAAACCTAGGAATTGGAGGTTAGGGATGATGGATTTTGATGATTTGCTAATTGATGATTGTTGTTATTGACGTATATGTGATAGTTATAGGTTATAATAATATAAATTATGGTAATTAAGGATAAAATCTGGTTTAGGGGTGTTGAATCGCATATGGAGAAGTGCTGTTATCGCAGGGTTTTTCTGCCAAAATCGCAGAGGGCGCTTAGCGCGGCCTAGCGCGGTCTGGAGGAATTTCGCCTCTTCGAGGCAGAGAGTTGCACGCTTAGCGCGGGTGGGGCTCGCTTAGCGCGACCTGGGACTGAAAAATATGGTTTTTATTGACTTAAAATTCATGGAAAATATCTGTTTTATATTATATTAATGTTGTGACGTTGCTGTAAATTGCTGCTATGTGTTGACGTGTTATATGATGATTATTTAGTGATGAAAATGATGACGGAAGTAGGATGCGTGAGAACTTGTAGCTGGTATGAATTATGTGATTGATTGAATAGATGTTGTATTGATGAGTACGAGGAATATTGATATGAATGATGATGCAAACGATGATTTTAATGATGATTATGACGATGTTGTTGCATCATGCATTCATGGCATTCTATGATGAGACTTCGGTCCGTTATTTTGGTGGCTTCAATCCCATTGTGCGGATTGGAGTATTTTGTGACGTGCTCCCTTGTGGAGGGTTGATGGCCTAGTGTCCATTATTATGACGATTTGGTACCACATGCATTATTATGATGTTGTATTTCATTCTTGGTGGCATTGCATGATTGCATATGAGTGATATTGGTGACGTAATGTTTTATATGATGGTTTGGGTGAGTCGGTGTAGTATTTGATAAAAACAACGGTTGCCCTGTTAATGTCTTTTCTTTATATGATTTATATTGAATTGTGATTACTCACCCTGCCTGTTTGAATGTTGCCTCTACGTTGGTAACGTGCAGATAACCAAGATTAGTTCGCGGTGTGTGAAGAATAGCTTTGGAGTCGGTTTCTTTTCAGTTGAGTAGAGGGTGTGTCTTGCTCTGATTATGTAACATCGGGTCGGGAACATTGTGAACCTCTGAGTTCTATTTTACTTGGTTTAACGGATACTATTATCGTTTTCTTTAAGATGTTTGAAGTTTGATTTGATTGAAATAAAGTTATTCCGCTGCGATGTTTTGAATTAAATTGTTGAAAAACCCGTACTACGGAGCAGGATTGTTATCAAGATATTTTAAGATGAAAATGTGACGCCTTTCTATGTTGTACTCTGATTTTAAATGATTATTTTACCGCGTATTGTATATGGGGTAGAAGGGTGTTACATTAGTGGTATCAGAGCAGGCCGGTCCGTCCGGCCAGGTTTTTATTTGATGTTTGTCCCTGTCAGTCGACGAGTATGTGTACACTGTCGATGTTTTAGTTCTTCTAACATTGTTGGCGGTGTGTAGGATGGCTGGAAGAAATGATCGTGCAATTGCTGATGCATTGGAATCGGTTGCTAATGTGGTGGCGCGGCTGAATCCAAATGGTGGAGCTCCTGATGAGTTTCGTGATTTGGGGAATTTCAAAGGAACAATCCACCGACTTTTGTGGGTACATATGATCCAGCAAGTGCACACAAGCAGCTGAAGGCGATCGAGAAGATCTTCCGGGTGATGGGGTGTTCTGATGAGCAACAGGTTCAGTTCATAACGCATATGCTGGAAGAAGAGGATGAGGACTGGTGGGATAACACCCGTCAGAGACTTGCAGGTGTTGGCACTGTGATAACTTGGGCTGTGTTTAGGCAAGAGTTTCTGGGAAAGTATTTCCCAGAGGATGCTCATGGCAAGAGAGAAGTGGAATTCTTTGAGCTGAAGCAAGGAGATATGACTGTGGCAGAGTATGCCGCGAAGTTTGAGAAGTTGGTGAAGTTTTGTCTGCACTACAATCGTGCTGATGCTGAGATGTCCAAATGTCTCAAGTTTGAGAATGGGCTGAGACCAGAGATTAAGCAGGGTATTGGGTATCAGCAGATCCGTAGGTATACTAAGTTGGTGGACGAGAGCAGAATCTACGATGAGGACAGCCGAGCTCGATCTGTCCACTACAAGCAGTTGAGTGAGAAGAAAGGGCAGTATAGGGGTAAGCCTTATACAACTTCAGCTGACAAAGGGAAGCAGAAGGATTTAGATGGGAAAAAGACAAGTGGGGGAGCAGCTCCCGCTTCTGGAAACTGTCATAAGTGTGGTGAGCAAGGTCACCGTGCTGATGTGTGCATCAATACTGTGGTGAGGTGCTATCGATGTGGCAAGAAGGGGCATAGAGCTACTGACTGCAAAGATGAAGGTCCGACCTGTTTCAATTGTGGTGAGAAAGGTCATATCAGTACTCAATGTCAAAAGCCGAAGAAGACTGCTACTGCTGCCCAGACCAGTGGCCGTGTGTTTGCTTTGAGTGGTGCAGAAGTTTCAGAGAAGGACAACCTAATTCGAGGTACTTGTTTTATTAATAATATCGAGTTGGTTGCTATTATTGATACTGGTGCTACTCATTCTTTTATCTCGCTTGAATGTCCTAATAGATTAAGTTTGAAGTTATCTGATATGAAGGGGAATATGGTAATAGAAACTCCAGCTAATGGTTCTGTTACAACTCCCCTTGTGTGTTTGAGATGTCCTGTGAAGATTTTTTAGAAAAGTTTTGTAATGGATTTGGTGTGCCTACCCTTGCACCAGATTGACGTGATCTTTGGAATGAACTGGTTGGAGTTCAACCATGTTCATATCAATTGTTATAACAAGACTATATAGTTTCCTGAGATTGATAATAGTGGGGAGTTGATGTTCTTGTCTGCTAAGCAAGTTGACGAACTTTGAGAAGACGAAGCTTTGGTGTTTGCAATGATTGCATCGTTGCAAATTGACCGTGAAGCTGCGAGTGTGGAGTTGCCTATTGTCTGTGAATTCCCAGATGTGTTTCCAGATGACATCAGTGATTTGCCTCCAAAGCGTGAGGTAGAGTTTGCAGTGGACTTAATACCAGGTACGAGTCCAGTGTCGATGGCTCATTATCGGATGTCAGCTTCTGAGCTAAGTGAATTGAAGAAACAGTTAGAGGAGTTGCTTGAGAAGAGGTTTGTTCGACCAAGTGTTTTTCCGTGGGGTGCTCATGTGTTGTTAGTGAAAAAGAAAGATGGAATTATGAGGTTGTGTGTTGATTATCGGCAGTTGAATAAAGTGATTATCAAGAATAAGTATCCGCTACCGAGAATCGACGATTTGATGGATCAGCTAGTAGGTGCATGTGTGTTCAGCAAGATTCATTTGAGGTCGGGATATCATCAGATCCGAGTTAAGCCTGATGATATTTCGAAGACGGCTTTCAGGATGAGGTATGGACACTATGAATACACTGTGATGTTGTTTGGTGTATCTAATGCACCTGGTGTGTTCATGGAGTACATGAATCAGATTTTTCATGAGTATTTGGATAAGTTTGTGGTGGTGTTTATCGATGACATCTTGATATATTCTAGATCTGAAGAAGAACATGCCGAGCATTTGAGGACTGTGTTGCAAGTGTTGAAAGAGAAGAAGTTGTATGCAAAGCTGTCGAAGTGTGAGTTCTGGTTGAAGGAAGTGAGCTTCCTTGTCCATGTGATTTCCAGTGGTGGTGTTGTCGTTGATCCTTCTAAGATTGATGTTGTATTACAGTGGGAGACTTCAAAGTCTGCTACTGAGATACGAAGTTTTCTGGGTTTAGCGGGTTATTACCGCAAGTTTATTGAAGGTTTTTCTAAGTTGGCATTACCGTTGACTCAGTTGACTCGAAAGGGTCAAACTTTTATGTGGGATGTAGCTTGTGAAGAGAGTTTTGTGGAATTGAAGAAGAAATTGACTACTGCTCCAATGTTGATTTTGCCTAATCCAAGTGAATCTTTTGTAGTGTATTGTGATGTGTCAAAGATGGGTCTTGGTGGAGTATTGAGGCAAAATGGACAAGTTGTTGCCTATGCTTCGAGACAATTACGAGTTCATGAGAGGAATTATCCTACACATGACTTGGAATTAGCCGCGGTGGTGTTTGTGTTGAAGATTTGGAGACATTATCTGTTTGGCTCTAAATTTGAGGTGTTCAACGATCATAAAAGTCTGAAGTACTTATTTAATCAGAAGGAATTGAATATGAGGCAGAGAAGGTGGTTAGAGTTGTTGAAGGATTTCGATTTTGATTTGAGTTATCTTCCGGGCAAAGCAAATGTAGTGGCTGGTGCATTGAGCAGAAAGTCATTGCATATGTCGATGCTTATGGTGAAAGAGTTATAACTAAATGAGCAATTCAAAGATTTGAGTTTGGTATGTGAAGCGACTCCTGAGAGTGTGAAGTTGGGAATGTTGAGGTTGACTAGTAGTATTCTGGAAGAAATCAGAGTGGGACAATAATCTGATTTAAAGTTGGTTGACCAATTGACTTTGATTAACCAAGGTAACGAAGGTGACTTCCAGATTGATGAGAATGGTGTGATGAGGTTTCGAGATAGAGTATGTATTCCAGATGTTCCAGAAATCAAGAAGAGTATTCTAGAATAAGGACATCGAAGTAGACTGAATATCCATCCTGGTGCTACGAAGATGTATCAGGATCTGCATAAGTTGTTTTTGTGGCCAGGTATGAAGAGAGACATTGCCGAATTTGTGTATGCATGTTTGACTTGCCAGAAGTCAAAGATTGAACATCAGAAGCCTTCAGGTATAATGCAACCGTTGAGTATTCCAGAGTGGAAATGGGATAGTATTTCCATGGATTTTGTGTCGGGGTTGCCGAGGACTGCTAAGAGAAATGATTCAATTTGGGTGATTGTGGATAGATTAACTAAGTCGGCTCATTTCTTGCCGATTAAGATTAATCATTCTATGCAGAAATTAGCCGAGAAGTATATTGAGGAGATCGTGAAGTTTCATGGGATACCTTCGAGTATTGTGTCGGATAGAGATCCGAGATTTACATCGAGGTTCTGGAAGAGTTTGCAAGAGGCCTTGGGTAATAAGTTGAGGATGAGTTCTGCCTATCATCCGCAGACGGACGGTCAGATAGAAAGGACTATCCAATCTTTAGAAGATTTGCTGAGGGCTTGTGTGTTGGATCGTGGGATAGCCATTTGTCGTTGATTGAGTTCACGTACAATAATAGTTTTCATGGTAGTATTGGAATGGTGCCCTATGAAGCTTTGTATAGGAGAAGGTGTAGAACTCCTTTGTATTGGTATGAGTCGGGCGAGAGTGCTGTACTCGGACCTGAGATTGTGCAAGAGATGACTGAGAAGATTAGAAGGATCCAAGAGAGGATGAAAGCTTCACAGAGTCGTCTGAAAAGTTATCATGATAAGAGGAGGAAAACACTTAAATTCCAAGAGGGAGATCACATGTTTTTTAGAGTGACGCCAGTGACTGGTGTGGGTCGAGCTTTGAAGTCTAAGAAGCTCACTCCATGTTTTGTTGGTCCGTATCATATATCGCAGAGGATAGGAGAGGTAGCCTATCGAATTGCTTTACCGCCGTCACTTGCGAATTTGCATGACGTGTTCCATGTGTCTCAATTGAGGAAGTACATTCCGGATCCGTCGCATGTGATTCAGATGGATGATGTACAAGTGAGGGATAATCTGACTGTGGAAGCATTGCATGTGCATGTCGATGGTCGAGAAATGAAACAACTGCGAGGTAAAGAGATTGCTTTGGTGAAAGTTTTATGGGGAGGACCAGCTGGTGAAAGTTGGACTTGGGAGCACGAGGATCAGATGAAGGAGTGATATCCGACTCTATTTGCTTCAGGTAAATTTTTGAGGACAAAAATTTCTTAAGTGGGGGAGAGTTGTAACGCCCTAAATTCATATTTAGTTAATTATTAATTATTTATAAATATAAGGTAATTTGATGTCATGTTGTTGTGTTTCATGAGCATTGTGGTGGAATTATATTAATAATATTGATGGTAAGAATAATTGTATCACATTATTTAAATTATTATTATTATTTAAAATAAGATTGTTAGAAGCCTTGAGGGTATGATGGTCATTGGTAAGGGATAAGTGAGGGTAAGATGGGAAGAGCACATTTAGGGGTATTTTGAGTTAAAACAAGGAATAGTGAGGAGAGTTTTCATTATTCGTGTTATTTTGGTTGAAAGAAAGAAAAGAGTGCTCTGAAGAACACAAGAAGAGTGGAGGAGGCTAGGGCATAGAGGGATTTCCGATGAAACTTCAAGAGAAGATCGAAAGAATCAAGACTCTAAGGTATGGGGAGTATCACTTTGCAATATTTTGGTATAAAGATTTGGTGTTGGTGGGTAATTGGGGTTTTGGGGGAAAACCTAGGAATTGGAGGTTAGGGATGATGGATTTTGATGATTTGCTATGTGATGATTGTTGTTATTGACGTATATGTGATAGTTATAGGTTATAATAACATAATCTGTGGTAATTAAGGATAAAATCTGGTTTAGGGGGGTTGAATCGCGTATGGAGAAGTGATGTTATCGCAGGGTTTTTCTGCCAAAATCGCAGAGGGCGCTTAGGGCGGCCTAGCGCGGTCTGGAGGAATTTCGCCTCTTCGAGGCAGAGAGTTGCGCGCTTAGCGCGGGTGGGGCTCGCTTAGCGCGACCTGGGACTGAAAAATATGGTTTTTATTGAATTAAAATTCATGGAAAATGTCTGTTTTATATTATATTAATATTGTGACATTGCTGTAAATTGCTGCTATGTGTTGACGTGTTATATGATGATTATTTAGTGATGAAAATGATGACGGAAGTAGGATGCGTGAGAACTTGTAGCTAGTATGGATTATATGATTGATTGAATAGATGTTATATTGATGAGTACGAGGAATATTGATATGAATGATGATGCAAACGATGATTTTAATGATGATTATGACGATGTTGTTGCATCATGCATTCATGGCATTCTATAATGGGACTTCGGTCCGTTATTTTGGTGGCTTCAATCCCATTGTGCGGATTGGAGTATTTTGTGACGTGCTCCCTTGTGGAGGGTTGATGGCCTAGTGTCCATTATTATGACGATTTGGTACCACATGCATTATTATGATGTTGCATTTCATTCTTGGTGGCATTGCATGATTGTATATGAGTGATATTGGTGACGTAATGTTTTATATGATGGTTTGGGTGAGTCGGTGTAGTATTTGATAAAAACAATTGTTGCCCTGTTAATGTCTTTTCTTTATATAATTTATATTGAATTGTGATTACTCACCCTGCCTGTTTGAATGTTGCCTCTACGTGGGTAACGTGCAGATAACCAAGATTAGTCCGTGGTGTGTGAAGAGTAGCTTTGGAGTCAGTTTCTTTTCAGTTGAGTAGAGGGTGTGCCTTGCTCTGATTATGTAACATCGGGTCGGGAATATTGTGAACCTCTGAGTTCTATTTTACTTGGTTTAACGGATGCTATTATCATTTTCTTTAAGATGTTTGAAGTTTGATTTGATTGAAATAAAGTTATTCCACTGCGATGTTTTGAATTAAATTGTTGAAAAACCCGTACTACGGAGCAGGGTTGTTATCAAGATGTTTTAAGACGAAAATGTGACGCCTTTCTATGTTGTACTCTGATTTTAAATGATTATTTTACCGTGTATTGTATGTGGGGTAGAAGGGTGTTACATTAGTGGTATCAGAGCAGGTCGGTCCGTCCGACCAGGTTTTTACTTGATGTTTGTCCCTGTCAGTCGACGAGTGTGTGTACACTATCGATGTTTTAGTTCTTCTAACCTTGTTTGTGGTGTGTAGGATGGCTGGAAGAAATGATCGTGCAATTGCTGATGCGTTGGAATCAGTTGTTAATGTGGTGGCGCGGCTGAATTCAAATGGTGGAGCTCCTGATGAGTTTCGTGCTTTGGGGAAGTTTCAAAGGAACAATCCACCGAATTTTGTGGGTACGCATGATCCAGCAAGCGCACACAAGTGGCTGAAGGCGATCGAGAAGATCTTCCGGGTGATGGGGTGTTCTGATGAGCAACAGGTTCAGTTCAGAACGCATATGCTGGAAGAAGAGGCTGAGGACTGGTGGGATAACACCCGTCAGAGACTTGCATGTGTTGGCACTGTGATAACTTGGGCAGTGTTTAGGCAAGAGTTTCTGGGAAAGTATTTCCCAGAGGATGCTCGTGGCAAGAGAGAAGTGGAATTCCTTGAGCTGAAGCAAGGAGATATGACTGTGGCAGAGTATGCCGCGAAGTTTGAGAAGTTGGTGAAGTTTTATCCGCACTACAATTGTGCTGATGCTGAGATGTCCAAATGTCTCAAGTTCGAAAATGGGTTGAGACCAGAGATTAAGCAGGGTATTGGGTGTCAGCAGATCCACAGGTATGCTGAGTTGGTGGACGAGGGCATAATCTATGATGAGGACAACCGAGCTCGATCTGCCCACTACAAGCAGTTGAGTGAGAAGAAAGGGCAGTATAGGGGTAAGCCTTATACAACTTCAGCTGACAAAGGGAAGCAGAAGGCTTTAGATGAGAAAAAGACAAGTGGGGGAGCAGCTCCTGCTTCTGGAAATTGTCATAAGTGTGGTGAGCAAGGTCATCATACTGATGCGTGCATCAATACTGTGGTGAGGTGCTATCGATGTGGCACGAAGGGGCATAGAGCTACTGACTGCAAAGATGAAGGTCTGACCTATTTCAATTGTGGTGATAAAGGTCATATCAGTACTCAATGTCAAAAGCCGAAGAAGACTGCTACTGCTGCCCAGACCAGTGGCCGTGTGTTTACTTTGAGTGGTGCAGAAGTTCCAGAGAAGGACAACCTAATTCGAGGTACTTGTTTTATTAATAATATCGAGTTGGTTGCTATTATTGATACTGGTGCTACTCATTCTTTTATCTCGCTTGAATGTGCTAATAGATTGAGTTTGAAGTTATTTGATATGATGGGGAATATGGTAATAGAAAATCCAGCTAATGGTTCTGTTACTACTACCCTTGTGTGTTTGAGATGTCCTGTGAAGATTTTTTAGAAGAGTTTTGTAATGGATTTGGTGTGCCTACCCTTGCACCAGATTAACGTGATCTTTGGAATGAATTGGTTAGAGTTTAACCGTGTTCATATCAATTATTATAACAAGACTATAGAGTTTCCTGAGATTGATAATAGTGGGGAGTTGATGTTCTTGTCTGCTAAGCAAGTAGACGAACTTCAAGAAGACGAAGCTTTGGTGTTTACAATGTTTGCATCGTTACAAATTGATCGTGAAGCTGCGAGTGTGGAGTTGCCTGTTGTCTGTGAATTCCTAGATGTGTTTCCAGATGACATCAGTGATTTGCCTCCAAAGCATGAGGTAGAGTTTGCAGTGGACTTAATACCAGGTACAAGTCCAGTGTCGATGGCTCCTTATCGGATGTCAGCTTCTGAGCTAATTGAATTGAAGAAACAGTTGGAGGAGTTGCTTGAGAAGAGGTTTGTTCGACCAAGTGTTTCTCCGTGGGGTGCTCATGTGTTGTTAGTGAAGAAGAAAGATGGAAGTATGAGGTTGTGTGTTGATTATCGGCAGCTGAATAAAGTGACTATCAAGAATAAGTATCCGCTACCGAGAACCGGCGATTTGATGGATCAGCTAGTAGGTGTCAGTGTGTTCAGCAAGATTGATTTGAGGTCGGGATATCATCAGATCCGAGTTAATCCTGATGATATTCCGAAGACGGTTTTCAGGACGAGGTATGGACACTATGAATACACTGTGATGCCGTTTGGTGTATCTAATGCACCTGGTGTGTTCATGGAGTACATGAATCGGATTTTTCATGAGTATTTGGATAAGTTTGTGGTGGTGTTTATCGATGACATCTTGATATATTCTAGATCTGAAGAAGAACATGTCGAGCATTTGAGGACTGTGTTGTAAGTGTTGAAAAAGAAGAAGTTGTATGCAAAGCTGTCGAAGTGTGAGTTCTGGTTGAAGGAAGTGAGCTTCCTTGGCCATGTGATTTCTAGTGGTGGTGTTTTCGTTGATCCTTCTAAGATTGATGTTGTATTACAGTGGGAGAATCCGAAGTCTGCTACTGAGATACGAAGTTTTCTGGGTTTAGCGGGTTATTACCGCAAGTTTATTGAAGGCTTTTCTAAGTTGGCATTACCATTGACTCAGTTGACTCGAAAGGGTCAAACTTTTATGTGGGATGTAGCTTGTGAAGAGAGTTTTGTGGAATTGAAGAAGAGATTAACTACTGCTCCAGTATTGATTTTGCCTAATCTGAGTGAATCTTTTGTAGTGTATTGTGATGCGTCGAAGATGGGTCTTGGTGGAGTATTGATGCAAAATGGACAAGTTGTTGCCTATGCTTCGAGACAATTACGAGTTCATGAGAGGAATTATCCTACACATGACTTGGAATTAGCCGCGGTGGTGTTTGTGTTGAAGATTTGAAGACATTATCTGTTTGGCTCTAAATTTGAGGTGTTCAGCGATCACAAAAGTCTGAAGTACTTATTTAATCAGAAGGAATTGAATATGAGGTAGAGAAGGTGGTTAGAGTTGTTGAAGGATTTTGATTTTGATTTGAGTTATCATCTGGGCAAAGCAAATGTAGTGGCTGATGCGTTGAGCAGAAAATCATTGCATATGTCGATGCTTATGGTGAAAGAGTTGGAACTAATTGAGCAATTCAGAGATTTGAGTTTGGTATGTGAAGCGACTCCTGACAGTGTGAAGTTGGGAATGTCGAGGTTGACTAGTAGTATTCTGGAAGAAATCAGAGTGGGACAACAATCCGATTTAAAGTTGGTTGACCAATTGACTTTGATTAACCAAGGTAACGAAGGTGACTTCCGGATTGATGAGAATGGTGTGATGAGGTTTCGAGATAGAGTATGTGTTCCAGATGTTCCAGAAATCAAGAAGAGTATTCTAGAAGAAGGACATCGAAGTAGACTGAGTATGCATCCTGGTGCTACGAAGATGTATCAGGTATGAAGAGAGACATTGCCGAATTTGTGTATGCATGTTTGACTTGTCAGAAGTCAAAGATTGAATATCAGAAGCCTTCAGGTATAATGCAACTATTGAGTATTCCAGAGTGGAAATGGGATAGTATTTCCATGAATTTTTGTCGAGGTTGCCAAGGACTGATAAGAGAAATGATGCAATTTGGGTGATTATGGATAGATTAACTAAGTCGGCTCATTTCTTGCCGATTAAGATTAATCATTCTATGCAGAAGTTGGCCGAAATGTATACTGAGGAGATCGTGAAGTTGCATGGGATACCTTCGAGTATTATGTCGGATAGAGATCCGAGATTTACATTGAGGTTCTGGAAGAGTTTGCAAGAGGCCTTGGATACTAAGTTGAGGATGAGTTCTGCATATCATCCGCAGACGAACGGTCAGACAGAAAGGACTATCCAATCTTTAGAAGATTTGCTGAGGGCTTGTGTGTTGGATCATGGAGGATTGTGGGATAGCCATTTGTCGTTGATTGAGTTCACGTACAATAATAATTTTCATGCTAGTATTGGAATGGCGCCCTATGAAGCTTTGTATGGGACAAGGTGTAGAACTCCTTTGTGTTGGTATGAGTCGAGCGAGAGTGTTGTACTCGGACCTAAGATTGTGCAAGAGACGACTGAGAAGATTATAAGGATCCAAGAGAGGATGAAAGCTTCACAGAGTCGTCAGAAGAGTTATCATGATAAGAGGAGGAAAGCACTTGAATTCCAAGAGGGAGATCACATGTTGCATCATGCATTCATGGCATTCTATGACGATGTTGTTGCATCATGCATTCATGGCATTCTATGATGGGTCTTCGGTCCGTTATTTTGGTGGCTTCAACCCCATTGTGCGGATTGGAGTATTTTATGACGTGCTCCCTTGTGGAGGGTTGATGGCCTAGTGTCCCTTATTATGACGATTTGGTACCACATGCATTATTATGATGTTACATTTCATTCTTGGTGGCATTGAATGATTGCATATTAGTGATATTGGTGACGTGATGGTTTATATGATGGTTTGGGTGAGTCAGTGTAGTATTTGATAAAAACAACTGTTGCCCTGTTAATGTCTTTTCTTTATATGATTTATATTGAATTGTGATTACTCACCCTGCCTATTTGAATCTTGCCTCTATGTGGGTAACGTGCAGATAACCAAGATTAGTTCACGGTGCGTGAAGAGTAGCTTTAGATTCAGTTTCTTTTTAGTTGAGTAGAGGGTGTGTCTTGCTCTGATTATGTAACATCGGGTCGGGAACATTGTGAACCTCTGAGTTTTATTTTACTTGGTTTAACGGATGTTATTATCGTTTTCTTTAAGATGTTTGAAGTTTGATTTGATTGAAATAAAGTTATTCCACTGCGATGTTTTGAATTAAATTGTTGAAAAACCCGTACTACGGAGCAGGATTGCTATCAAGATGTTTTAAGACGAAAATGTGACGCCTTTCTATGTTGTACTCTAATTTTAAATGATTATTTTACCGCGTATTGTATGTGGGGTAGAAGGGTGTTACAGTAATAACACTGCCAGGACTGGGCCTGCATGCTTCTGATTATTTCTAAGCCATCGTTTCTGAGACGAGCAAGGTTTTTCCTTTTCTCAGAAATAACTTCTAGGTTTTTTTTCTTCCTAGGAAGGTTGGACCATTTCTGTGGGAATTCATCATCTTCGTTGAAATAGGAGTTTTGAGAGGGTGACGATTTAGGTTTTGAGGATGAAAGAGGATGAAGCAAGATCCTAATATTTATAGGCGAATGAGAGCCAAGAGTAATAATTGAATCGGTACTCGAGGATTTGGGTTTGCGGTTTCCTAGGTAATCATGATTACTTAAAGAATCCTAAAGGGGGTAACTGTGTGGGAAAAGAAAACGGAGCAGTTACTAATTTACTTTGAAAAATTAATCGGTTATGAATATTAACTATTCGATGGTGAGTGGCAGCTAGGACTGATGCATTTTGAATAACGATGGTTTCTTGAGCCACTCAAATATCTTTCTGGTAACTTTTAAAGAAATCAATCTATCATTAGAGCTTGTCAGACATTTTATAATTAAAATTTCAATAATCAAGATGATTCACAGGCACAGTTCATTAATCTTAAATAACTTAGGGCAAATTGACACTTATTGAAACAACTTAGAACAACTACGATTTCAAACATGCACTCCGTATACATAGTTAAAACATAGATAGATTTAGTTTTCTTAGTTACTAAAGATTTAACATTTAGTCTTCAACAAGCAGTTATCTGGAAGGCTTTCAGGACCATCTTCTTCAATTTTCTTTTTGATCATGTCCACAATTCCATCTCTAAAGAAAATTTCAGACAAAACTCTTCCGTAAGGAATGTAGGACTTTGTGATATTTCTGGACTCAGAGATGGATTTCTAGAGACAGTTGAAGATAGTGTGTGGTAGGTTAATCTGATAGTCATTAATTAGCAAATGAATAAATTGGTGGTCATGAAATCTTAGTATGTCATAGTATACTCCTCTGGGAAGGAAATTTAACACAACTAGCTTGTACCATGCTTTGGGAATGGATAGAAGGTTTTCAGGATTGGATGGTTCATATCCGGATGAAAGGTTATGAAGGAAGGCAAATCTTTTAGCAACAAAGAATTTGTTTAGTTCACAATCAACAGTGATTCCAACATTCTCACATCCAGTTGCTAGAGTGACTGAGAACGGGTTGATGGTGATTGGGACTTCAAAAACAAAGGAGGTGATGCACTTACTTTCAAAATCAAGATTAACATGTTTCCAGAAGTCCTTAACTAGATTTACATAAATGGTTTTTTCTAGCATAGTGGAGTATCTAGTCCATTGTTGAGTGTAAAGCACATCTGCTATACTGCAAGCAATGTGACTTAGAAGAGGAGGGGTGTTGATTACAAACTATTTTTCAGGAATAATTTCAAGAAGATCTTGGTCTCCAAGATAAGTTAGTGGAGGCATGATGATGGATGGATAACTAAGTTTTGACACTTATGTTTTATGATAGAAGGACTTGAGTGTGAAAATGTTTGACAGGGAGAAGCGATTTTTATACACATAGATAGATAGAATGAGTTGTGCCTAGTCTAGGGAAAACATAGATCAGGTACGAAAAGATTTTAATAAGATTTTAAATGAGCTTATGTTGTCAGACGGAAAATCTTTAGTATATTTTTCACTAGAACCTATGTTCCTAAGGATATATCATGATTACTCAAGATATGCAATTATGACAGATGTTATAATGAGTGAACACATTATTCAGAGATTTGATCATAAGATTTTTCTTGAAAGAGAGAGTCTCATTAATGTTTTTACCTACCAGATAATTTTTAGTTCTAATCAATCTTTTGATAAGGAGAGTCGTACCTTAGAAAATCTGAAATTCTTCATCTGAGTTCTGAGCTTCTGATCAACAAATTTCTGCTTCTGCTTCCTTCTGAGTGATCGATTGATAGTTCCCTCATTCTGTAAAGGTTCGTTTGTATTCTGGCTTCTGAAGAGTACAGTGAATTCTCTGAACTTCTGATCCAGGTTTGAGACATATTCATCTGATTTTTCCCGTTCAGACATATTCATCTGATTTTTTAGAATAGCCAATCAGAGGTTCTGAACTTGAACATCAGAAAACTGTCTTTCAACAACTTTTCCTATTTCCAGAAGGTCAATAAAAGCTTAGCTTAATCATAGACTGCTTGTGAGGTTATGAGCTAAGGAGAATTTATTGACATCTCCTAACATTTTCTGACTATGTTTCTTCAACAAATGCAGATTATGTTCAGAAACAAGTATCATCAAACATGTGTGTAGAACAACATATAATTTGCATGACACTTCTTAATCTCACAATGCTAATTTAACTTGATTATAGAATTAGTCCATCAAAGATCAACAACATATCTTCTTCTAAAAGAATGTCAACTGATTTCTTCATTCTGAAAAAAAATCAGCAACTTAAGTCCTTTTGACTTCAAGAGATGACTTTAGTTAATGCGTCAAATTGAACATCTTCTGATTTCATATTAATGAGGTTCTGATAAACTTATCAGATAGAATCTGACCAATAACATTTGTTTCAACTGAGATAGAATCTCAAGTTTAACTGAACTTTAATCATATGAGTTTGTTCAACCAAGATTTAGGATTTATTCTGATCAAGTACTTAAATTTCTTCTTCCTGGATATTCTTTCGGTTTATGCTTTCCAAGAAAATAATATTCAGTTCTTCAATGAATCTTTTAACTTCTTGATCAGTCAAGATTCAGATGTTGAATCATTTCTAAGAGTTTGAATTCTTCAGTTTTCTGAATTCAGTGGACTTCACTCTGAAGTTCAAAATCATAGAACAACAATCTTTCTTCTTTACATGAAGAAGTTCTGAATGAGCTTTAAACGAGAAAGTCAAGGGTGCACCTAGTCCGTTTCTTGAAAACATCTCAAAAACTCATAAAGAATTAATCTTCAGCAAACAAGACTTCTAGTTTTCTGATGATTCAACTTTGAGCAAATACGTGGTTCTTCCACACGTATCTTCCAAGATAAGCATTCAACATGTACTACTTCTTATCTGATGAATCTATCTTATCAGCTGATTCTTCAATCTTCATTAGAACTTAAGTGAGGAAGATTTAGTTATTTGACAGCTGCAAAACTTCCAGAATCAGTGATTTGCTCAAGTACTAAGATTGATTACAATTTTGTACACAGTCATCTTCTGAATTGTTACAGAAATTGTAAGTGGATTTCAATCTCACCCAGAGTATTTCTATGCACCACATCTGGATCTTTTTATGACATTGTTAAGTGTTTGGTATCCATCAATAATAGAACCGGAGCTCTGATACCAATTGAAGGTACGAGAAAGACACAAGAAAGGGGAGGGGGTTGAATTGTGTATTTACTCTTTTAACAAATTTCCGCTTCTTGTCAATAAGACACTTTACGTTACATCAGAGTTCATTGAGAGACTCTGACTTGTGAAGTTATATTCAGACTTGGAAATGCTTAAAGTGTGAGAACTAATAAGAGTCTGAACGATGTGTACATCATTTAAAACTTGCAGAGCGGAAGCTTATAAGAGTTACAAGGTTCTGACTTGCTTATGTAAGGTTCTGATCCTCAATATAGAAACATAAACAAAAACATTAAGCATAAGAGTAAAGAACACATGATATATCCTGGTTCACCACAAAGGTTAATCCAATCCACCCTCCTCAAGTGATTTCGCCTTGAACACAAGGTCTTAATCCACTATAATCAATCTCGATTACAGATGCACGAGCAACAGCCGGTGACTAACAACATGCACAACCGCAGCTGTGACTAACCCACAATGAATCGTTCAGGGATTCAACTTAATGAATATAACAAACATTGACCTGCAGGTTTCAATCTCGCAAGATCTACGGCTAGGATTTCAACAGCTAGACGTTCAGGGATTCATCGCAATGAATATAATGCTACTGACCCTATTTCAGGATTTTCCACAATGACACCCAGTCATTGTCTTCTCGAGTCTCCGGTCACACTGACCACTCAAGGAATCCTAATTCACCAAGAATTAATTTAATAGGAGATTACAATAATGCTTCTTAACAAGCAGATTACTCCTAAGTTTAAGTACAAAGAACACACAAGTGTTCAAGCAAGATATGAGCAACAACTCCTTGCTATTCTAAGAAACTACAGAGATGTAAAATGATTTGACAGTTGTTGAAATCTTGTAGATCTTCTTCTTCTTCGTCTTCTTGGGTGAGCAAGCTTTGAGCAACAACTCCTTGCTTCGGATCTTCAATGTAGCACTGACGAGAAGGTGGTTGATGACTTGACTGATTTTCAATGTTGTCTTCTTCATCAACAGCTTCTGTACCAATTCATTATTGTTGTGTTGAATGATGATCTTAAGCTCCAACAATAATGGCCATGTGTAAATGGTGATAGTTTTGAATGTTTAAGTGTTACAACGAGAACTCATCGTTGTTGCTATCTTCACACAATGACTTTGATTAATTCTCTATTCATGGGCTGAATCGATACCCTCAGAAGCGTTTACTCCTCTCTTTAAATAGCCCAGTAAAATATAGTCGTTGAAATACTGTTGGCTGTTGGAAAAGAGACGTTGTGTAATAATTAGCTGTACTGACACATCTCCTTTTTGCTGTGGGAGAAGTGACGGGATATATCTTTCTTGGGCACTGTGTACAGTCGTTCACAACGGTAACATTTGACTTCCAAACTTTAGAGGCTTCTGATGGTAATTTTTTGAAGCATGAGTAAAGCCTTATTTAACATGATATCTGATACGTCAAGTTTTCAGTCTTTTGAAGAAGTCCATTAGGAATCAGTCTTCAGAGCTTCAACACTTGTCTTTAAGAACATTATCCTTTACAACTTCAAGTCTTCCGAAACTTCAGAACTTCCCATTAGGAATCTGTCTTCAGAGTCTTCAGCACTTGACCTTTGGAACTGTAATCTTCATAACACATAAGTCTTCAGAGTCTTTCTGCACTTGGTCTTCAGAGCCTTCCGCCTTCAGAGCTTCAAGTCATGAGAGTCTTCAGCACTTCGGTTCTCCAGAAGATTATCTCTTCAGAATCTTCGCTATCTTCAGAATCTCA
Organism: Lathyrus tuberosus; assembly: GCA_022829125.1. Lineage (NCBI taxonomy): Eukaryota > Viridiplantae > Streptophyta > Magnoliopsida > Fabales > Fabaceae > Lathyrus > Lathyrus tuberosus. The sequence continues at coordinate 3,731,386 of JALAZF010000446.1, forward strand.
ACCACTTTCAGAGAGCATCCATAAGAACATTGCAACAGCAATATCAGCATCCTTGGATCTGACTGATCATGATCAGATACACAAGCGTTCTTGCTTCTTGCGACTTGTGTCACACATAGTAACTTCGCATATTATCAATTACGCATATCTGGCCGGTGCTTATTGGATCTGATATCTTTAATGATTATGATCTGCACATAACACACGTTAGAACATAAAATAGTTCTTTCACAAATACGTATTGTTATCATCAAAACATAGATTGACTTGTAGAGACAACTCTTGCTCTCACAATGACAACAACTTATGACATTGTTTATAATGTTTTTTTCAACTTATTTTCACAAGTTCTTCAAGATAACTAAGTTTTATTTTTGTATTTTAATTCAAAGTACAAAATAGAATATAATAATAATAAATTTATTGAGTTTTTCTTAAAAAGGCCAGCTTGATAGGCTTAAAAGGCTTTTCTTACGGTCTGTGGCCTAGCCTCTTTGGCTAAATAGGCTTATAACAAAGCCTAGGCCTTTTCTATTTAAGAAAAAACCAAGCCTGGCCTGGGCCTATGTAGGCTAGGCCGTAGGCCCCTGTTAGTTGGCCTGGCTTATTTCCACCCCTAACCACAACCCATGGATTATTTTCTTTTTAAGCCAATTTATTTCCCCTATATAAAGGGGTCTTGTGCACTATACCAAAGCATAAAAATATGATTTACTATTCCTCTTTCTCACTCCCTCTTTTCATATTAAATGTTTTATACACTAGACATTATCTTAGTGTTGATAGAGCGGAAAGTTTAAAATAATAGTTATGTAATTTGTTGTTCTTATCAAATTGTGTTGTAATTTTAATTCAAAAGCTTAGTTATCTTATAATATTGTAAGTGATATAAATGTTGCACACAGAACATGTGTAAAAGTTTGATGAATTAGTGAGAATCCTAAGGAGAAACTCTTGGGATCTGGATTAGTTGCGTGGTTTAAAGTCGGACTAGTATAAATCCTAAAGTGATCTCTTTAATTCTTCTCTTTTAAATTTATTCATTTTCATCTTCCGCTATCTAATTTTCTACTTCATCTTATTTCTTAAAATTAACAAACCTTAAAATCAACCTTTTACAAAAAGTTTTTAAAATGCACCCCCTCCTCTTATATTTAAAGTCACTTAGTAGTTACTAGGATCTAGAATGAAATTTTAGTCTTAGGCAGGATGAGGAGATTTGGATGTTACAGGATAAAATTGATGCCCCATGCATTTTTTTAGGCGGGTATTTATGAAAGAACTTCATTGGTACCTCCATGGAGGGCTTGTCATTCCTGTTAGAAATAATTTATATTTTACAAAACTTAGTGACTAAGCTTTGTTAGAGGGTATTTTAGTACTTTAGTGTGTTGCCTATGTGGCCCTAGTTTTTTGTGCATAAATAGACTAGTGGTAGATGTCATTTAATATAATTTTTTCTTACAACTTTGTAATTGTCATTTTGCAGAGTATAAATATATTCTCTCATTCTATTCATCTCTTTTAACCTTGTGCTCCAACAATTGGTATCTAGAGCTCTGGTTCGGATCCACGGGGAAACATGAGAAACACGAGTGAAACGGTGAGGCGTTGTATGGTTGATTTTGTTTCTTGAATTCATGTTGAATCTTGAGAGGAATCGTAATAGAATCACATTTTATGATTCCATTGGGAAACACTGTGTTTGGTGAGATCTGAGTGATTGCACAAGGTTGAAGATAAACGGAAATGGTGGTCTGAGCACCGAGCTTCCAGTGTTTGATGGAAAAAACTGGACTCGTTGGATGATTCAAATGCGTCTGCTATTCAGTGCTCAAGATGTGCTTGATCTTGTCACTGAAGGTTACATTCCAGTAGTAGCAAATGCAACGGAGGAACAAAAGAACACGCCGAAAGATACGAGGAAGAAAGATCATAAAACATTGTTCTACATCCATCAGTGTGTGGATGCAAATGTGTTTGAAAAAATCACTGATTCAATGACGGCGAAGGCTGCGTGGGATACACTGATCAGGTGCTATGGTGGTGACGCATCAGTGAAGAAGGTGAAGCTTTAGTCCCTACTAAAGTAGTATGAGAATCTCAACATGAAGAACAATGAGAAGGTATCTGAGTACATCTCCAGAGTGATTTTGATCACTAATGGGATAAAAGCTTGTGGAGAAACCCTTTTTGAACAAGTAATCATTGAGAAGGTATTGAGATCCCTTACCCCTCAGTTTGATTACATTGTGGTAGCAATAGAACATTCTAAATATCTGAGCACCATGAGAATTGAAGAGTTGCAAAGTAGTCTAGAGGCACAAGAGTTGCGTCTGACTGAGAGAACTTCTGAAAGGGAAGTAGAGCAGCAAGCTATAAAAATAGTTTCTAGTAAGAAGCATCAGAAACAGTCTTGGTCAGAAGCTAGGAGAAGATCTGATGGTGTTCAGAAGTCAGAAACCTCAACTTCTAATAGGCAGAAGAATGCTCAGAAGGAAAAAAAAGAGGTATAACAAGAAGAAGATTCAGTGCTATTGTTGTAAGAAGTTTGACCATTTTCCTGTTGATTACTGATCAAACAAGGAAAGTAAGTCAAAAGAAGCAAATATAGCCAGAAGTTATGATGATGAATTTGTGCTACTGATGGCTTCTGAATCTGATGATACGGATTTGACAGACTGGTGGTATATGGACACTGGCTGCTCAAATCATCTTACTGGAAATAAGAAATGGCTGGTTGACTGACTCTGGAAAGAGGAAAAAGATCAGATGTGTTGATGATAAATACCTCAATGCTGAAGGTATGGGAAATGTAAAAGTCGTTATGAACAAACGGAAAACAACATTGATTCAGAAAGTGTGGTATGTACCTGGCATGAAAAATAATCTGATGAGTGTGGGGGAACTAATTGAGAAAGGTTTTTCAGTTACCATGAAGGACAATATTTTGAAGTTGTATGTCTGTAATTAGAAGCTGATTATGGAGTCAGAACAGGGAATGAATAAAACATTCAAGGTGAATATAAGAATTGCAGACTCTGAATGTCTTAGTGTAACAAGTGTTGTGAAGGAAAGTGAGTTGTGGCACAGAAGATTTAGTCATCTGAATTTCAGAAGCTTAGGGCATCTGAATTCGAAGAAGCTGGTACATGGAATTCTTATAATTAAGACGCCTGAGAAGTCATACAAAGTGTGCATGGAAGGAAAGCAACCAAGATTTCCATTTGCGTCAGAAGTAGCTCCAAGAGCAAAGCATGTCTTGGGAGTAGTGCATTATGATGTGTGTGGTCCATTTTCAATAGCATCGATTGGAGGGAATAAATACTTTGTGTTATTTGTTGATGAATTCACAAGAATAATATGGGTATCCCTTATTGTTTCATATTGGACCAATGACTAGGCATGGCCCAATCCACTTCTGCTCCCATAACGACCCAATTGCCTATGTCCAGCCAATATGTGGCAGCATTTACCTTTCTGCCCCTCTGTCGGGCGCATATAGTCAGAGGGCCCACAGGGTCACCTGCTCCTCCTCGGCATTCCTGCCCGTCATACACGGCTCTACCATCCAAAAACAGCCACGACACCCGTGCCCGGAACTACGCCTTTGCCCGTGGCAACGACTAGTTTCGGGCACCTCTGCCCGTCCTAATAGTTCGTTTCTAGAAGTTACCTATTCTTCGGGAAACAGTTATTATGCCATGAAAATAGGAACCGTTGGCCACGCGCTGGGGGTGTAACACCCCAATTCCCATCGCGAAATAAATAACACATAATAAATATCAGAGTAACTAAAATTTTATTTTTCCGACAGAAACAGGGATGCCACATTTAAAGAAACAAAATACGATCCCTGCTCAACATTTTTGATACATAACACAAAGGGAAACTTTTCCTTACAAAAGGATGGTCAATTATGGAATAAAGCGGAAAGATCCATAACCGACTTGTTTTACAAAATAAACTGTTTTAGAACATCAAAATATAAATACAAAATATATTCAACAATTATATACATATAACAAAACGTTCCCCGACTCCCGTGCTACGTATCAGAGCAGACACCACGAACGACAACGGAACGGAGGACTAAACTCCACAAAAGCCTCCAAGCCTCTAAAGCTGACAATCTGCACTATGCCATAAAAAGCATATTCCAGCAGAAGGGTGAGAAATAACAACTATAATATAATTGCATAAAATTATATATTAACACAAAATACGCAAGTAACATATTTCCCACCGCCATCATCACATGCCTACACATAAAGCATGTACAGATTATATTCACATAATCCCATATTCACACATCATGCATATGTTTATACTTACCAAACATATCATTCATAATTCAAGGCATTAAACACGAATGCACATAATGTCACAATTGCTATCACAGTGTCTCACACATAAACACCCACTTTATGGTTTTTCACATATAACCAATGCAATCACAATTCATGCAGATACAAAGAGACCGACATAACGACTCTCTATGCAAATGCATATGCGGCACCGACTCCAAGATTTCATATCTCATCACTAGTTCACTCAGGAACTCTGCTGGAACCATCGCTCGTTACTGAGGATCACTCAAGTAACACCCCGTCGGGCCTACGATGTTCACCCGTCGCTTGAGGTCCTCTTAATATAAGGCGCACGACGTTTATGGATTGCTTTAGGTCCTCTTATATAAGGCGCACAACCCGATCGCTTTAGGTCCTCTTAATATAAGGCGCACGATCGTCTATAATCATCGCTTTAGGTCCTCTCAGCATAAGGCGCACGATGTTACAGCGGATCCCCTCTGGAATCAAACCGTCACTCAGGACGTTCAACAATGCACAATGATGCTTGGCATACAATAACTCATGACATTCATATTGCATGCTCACACACATCAATAATCATGCATATCTAAACAAATGCCACACTTAGCATTTTCTTGCCTTTCGGCCACAAATCATCATTACAGCAGCGCATAAAGCATACGCATCCAAAGTACAAACATATAACATAATACACGTCAAATACGCACCATGTAAACGACAAAAGTCGAGATTTGACACTATTCACATTTTTCGACAAAATTTAATCGGCTAACGATTCTCAAAACCTCATAATCACAAAGTACAGTTCGATACCTTTCCAACGACACCAAGAATGCAAAAATCGGATAATCGGAACCAAAGTTACGAACAAAACCGAAAACAACATTTTCAAAAATCACATTTTCATCATTCCCCTGGCCGTACGCGTACCCCCATGAGCCATACGCGTACGGGCAGAAGCCCATTTTTCCCAAATTCCACGTTGTAAACGCCATACGCGTAATGACCTCTCTCGTACGCGTATTGCCCTGAAAATAAGCAGCCCATACGCGTATTGCCCTCACGGCTCGCCCACCATACGCGTAACGTCCAGGGTCCATACGCGTAATGCCCTCATGGCTCGCCCACCATACGCGTAACGCCAAGGTTCATACGCGTATGAACATGCCCCATACGCGTATGACCTGGAAAAACCAGAAAAATTCCTGCATAATTTGTTCCACGATTTTCCACCCAAAAACCTCCAATTCATCATCCAAATCTCAGAAAAACAATAAATGGAAGTGTAATAATGCACCACAAACATGTATAGCCAATCAAACATGCAATCAACAAGTATTTTGACACATTCTAATCAATTTCTACTCAATTTTACCAAATATGGGTCTAGTGAAATTTTCTCCAATTCAATCCAAAACAACAACAAACACACATACATAATCGTATACAATCATACAATAATCGAGTTTCGCACCCTTACCCGATTAATCGATTCCTAGAAATTGTTCTTGATGATTTTTCCACTCTTTCTCCAATTTTCTCTCTTCTCCTCTTTTCTTCTCTTTTTCCTTCTTTCTTCTTTCTTTCTCTCTATTTTTCTTTCCCTTTTCTTTTCTATTTTCTTTTCTTTCTTACTAACTTAGTAAAAATATCTTTGAAATGTCCAAAATACCCCCACACTCAAATATCCCGCAAATGTTCCCAAAACGCGATAAAATATAATCACGACGAAAAAATAACATATTTTCGCATAAAAGTCGAGAATAAAATAAAATAATAATAAAATAATCCAAAAAGACTCAATAATATAAAATTGGCAAAACGGGGCGTTACAATTCTCCCCCACTTAGAAATTTTCGTCCTCGAAAATCTAACCGATACGAACAACTCCGGACACGACTCTCGCATCCGACGAACAAACCAGCATGCCAACAAAAGGCACCCCACGAATAACACAACAGACAAACACCTTGCTAACTACCACAACGACACGACAACGACGACAACTACAACTACAAGATGCAAAGCCCATACAATGCACTTGACGACAAACTCACAACTCAAAGAAAAGCCAAGATACCAACACACAGGTTCACTCTAGAACCGAAACACAACAAGATCGTTACCCTACCCTAGGTAACACTCCCCTAATTCCCCACACAGGAATTAGCTACACACACTCGAACCATCACCATGGAAACGAGGCAATCAACACAAACAAGAACATAAAGTTACACGACACCACAAGGTCTCAACAACATCAACAAAACCAGAACACCAACATCCTTGTCACACAGCCATACTACAACAATGCTACGATTCACCAATCGAACATACAATCAAAACATCCATTTACATAGTAGCCCATGAATAATATTCAAACCTTCCACCTAACACTTCCATTCTGAAACGTCCAATAGTCTCACCATTCCTACATGTTCTCAATGTTCAACCTATGAACTCTTACAAGTCTCACACGTAAATACAAAATGTGTCACCTCACGCTTCCGCTGCGCACTCTGATTACTCGCAACCATCAAAACTACCATGTATAAAAACTTCCAACTTAACTTATCCCGCACGACATTAACTTTACCAATAGGATAATCTGAGCCAAATTCATAACTCGTCACGAATTTTAACCATCCTCGCTGTCTCACCCTCTATGCCTTCAGACCAAACCAGTAATCCATATCCTTGTGATTACTAAACACTTCGAATCTGGAACCATAAAGATAATACCTCCAAATATTCCAACACAATACAACCGCGACCAAATCCAAACCCAAAAGAGTATAGATCCTTTTATAAATCCTCAATTGTCATAAAGCATAAGCCACGACTTTACCCCCTTGCATTAACACCTGATCACACTCTTCAGAGACACATCACAATACCTCACAAACGGTTTATTAGGATCACACAGAATCAAAACTGGAGCCGTAGACAACTTCTACTCCAGCTCACCAAAACTTACTCACAACGAACATCCAAACAAACGACTCACCCTTTGTAAGTCAACTGAGATACCAGAAGTACGAACTTAACAAAGTCTTCCATAACCTGTAATAACAACCAACTGAGTCCAAAAGTTTCTAATCTCCTTAACCAATTTCGGAGCCTCTCAATGTAGAACTACATCTACTTCCGATGAATCCCTTACCATACTCTCCTCTGAAATAACATATCCAAGAAAACTAACCTTTTTCAACCCAAATTCTCACTTGAATAACTTAGCATAAAACTTCATCTCTTTTTGACACTTGTAATTCAAATCCCAAACACTCTACCTGTTCTTCCTTTGAGTTTACAACAGATCCGAATATCCTCCATCAAAGCCATTACGAACTTATCCAATTAAATATGGAAGATACGATTCCTCTACTCCATAAGCATTAGAGACGCGTTACTAACACCAAATACCATCACTATACGTTGCAATTCCCAACCAAAATCCAAAAGATATAAATCCTTAAAGCTTTTGCAAAACTTTTCACTGGGTAACTGGTTACTCACATACAAGCTTAACCGAGTAAATAACAACCTATTCCGAGGATAACAAACCTAACCAGTCACATTAAATCGATCAAAGGCTCAACTCACACAATTCACCACTCTTATCAAACATTCCAAACAATTGTAATTCACTCAAACTCAACCAAACCATTCTAGTCATCTGTTCATGAAAGTGGACACTTATTCTCAATCATTACCCTATTCAACTATTAGTAATCCATACCCAATTTCTTCTCCTGACCGTCCAATTCCGCAATTCCAACATGTATCAACAACCAACCAAAAAGAATTCTCAAACACAATGTTACATCCAAAAACACATCTGAAAATTATGCCCAACTGACGGCCCATCACTGCGACTTCCTGCCAATTCCCAGAACACTACCATCACAGACAAAACAAACATATTATTCCCATCTACTAAGAGTTTCCTACTTACTTAGCAGATATAAACCTCAACTATTCACCTTCGTCCAATTAAGTTCAATCTCTACTCTCTGTGAAGCAGTCCTTAAATAAAACCCAATCATTCTCTCTCAATGACTTCCCAACTGGACTAACACACCAAAACCTCTAATCCATTTCATCTTCCGATATTAGCATCTTCATCGACTCATCAAAACAATCTGTAATCATCTCCTTAAATTCCAAACAATTCATTTCACACACTATCAAAGCCGGAAAGACCCGCCTATTCCATCCAACATAATTTCCGTCTGCTATCAACAAGAGATTAAGGGTGATCAGTTCCTCAATTTGTCAATAGACAGCCGACAATCACGATGGGGCATAAACCGTCTTTACCAAACTATAATAACATTTCTTACATCCTGTACACAAAACTACCTAAGGCACAAATCCTTAGTTGACATAAACCTTACCTCCGCATCCCCTTCGGAACTGAGAACAACATTGTCCGAACAACACTTACAATCTTGCAATTCACAATACACTGAGCCAACGCTCCACACCTGAAGCAACATGGAGAAGTACCAACTTCTCCCCCACTTATCTCAAACTCAATCCTGAAAACAAAGGATTAGAAAACCCAGAAAGTACTGACAGTGTTCCACACACCTATCACGTACTAAGAGATAAACAACAACGACAGTATTCAACTGTCACGCCAACTGACTCAATAGCTTGGCCGGACGGACCGACCTGCTCTGATACCACTTATGTAACACCCCAATTCCCATCGCGAAATAAATAACACATAATAAATATCAGAGTAACTAAAATTTTATTTTTCCGACAGAAACAGGGATGCCACATTTAAAGAAACAAAATACGATCCCTGCTCAACATTTTTGATACATAACACAAAGGGAAACTTTTCCTTACAAAAGGATGGTCAATTATGGAATAAAGCGGAAAGATCCATAACCGACTTGTTTTACAAAATAAACTGTTTTAGAACATCAAAATATAAATACAAAATATATTCAACAATTATATACATATAACAAAATGTTCCCCGACTCCCGTGCTACGTATCAGAGCAGACACCACGAACGACAACGGAACGGAGGACTAAACTCCACAAAAGCCTCCAAGCCTCTAAAGCTGACAATCTGCACTATGCCATAAAAAGCATATTCCAGCAGAAGGGTGAGAAATAACAACTATAATATAATTGCATAAAATTATATATTAACACAAAATACGCAAGTAACATATTTCCCACCGCCATCATCACATGCCTACACATAAAGCATGTACAGATTATATTCACATAATCCCATATTCACACATCATGCATATGTTTATACTTACCAAACATATCATTCATAATTCAAGGCATTAAACACGAATGCACATAATGTCACAATTGCTATCACAGTGTCTCACACATAAACACCCACTTTATGGTTTTTCACATATAACCAATGCAATCACAATTCATGCAGATACAAAGAGACCGACATAACGACTCTCTATGCAAATGCATATGCGGCACCGACTCCAAGATTTCATATCTCATCACTAGTTCACTCAGGAACTCTGCTGGAACCATCGCTCGTTACTGAGGATCACTCAAGTAACACCCCGTCGGGCCTACGATGTTCACCCGTCGCTTGAGGTCCTCTTAATATAAGGCGCACGACGTTTATGGATTGCTTTAGGTCCTCTTATATAAGGCGCACAACCCGATCGCTTTAGGTCCTCTTAATATAAGGCGCACGATCGTCTATAATCATCGCTTTAGGTCCTCTCAGCATAAGGCGCACGATGTTATAGCGGATCCCCTCTGGAATCAAACCGTCACTCAGGACGTTCAACAATGCACAATGATGCTTGGCATACAATAACTCATGACATTCATATTGCATGCTCACACACATCAATAATCATGCATATCTAAACAAATGCCACACTTAGCATTTTCTTGCCTTTCGGCCACAAATCATCATTACAGCAGCGCATAAAGCATACGCATCCAAAGTACAAACATATAACATAATACACGTCAAATACGCACCATGTAAACGACAAAAGTCGAGATTTGACACTATTCACATTTTTCGACAAAATTTAATCGGCTAACGATTCTCAAAACCTCATAATCACAAAGTACAGTTCGATACCTTTCCAACGACACCAAGAATGCAAAAATCGGATAATCGGAACCAAAGTTACGAACAAAACCGAAAACAACATTTTCAAAAATCACATTTTCATCATTCCCCTGGCCGTACGCGTACCCCCATGAGCCATACGCGTACGGGCAGAAGCCCATTTTTCCCAAATTCCACGTTGTAAACGCCATACGCGTAATGACCTCTCTCGTACGCGTATTGCCCTGAAAACAAGCAGCCCATACGCGTATTGCCCTCACGGCTCGCCCACCATACGCGTAACGCCCAGGGTCCATACGCGTAATGCCCTCATGGCTCGCCCACCATACGCGTAACGCCAAGGTTCATACGCGTATGAACATGCCCCATACGCGTATGACCTGGAAAAACCAGAAAAATTCCTGCATAATTTGTTCCACGATTTTCCACCCAAAAACCTCCAATTCATCATCCAAATCTCAGAAAAACAATAAATGGAAGTGTAATAATGCACCACAAACATGTATAGCCAATCAAACATGCAATCAACAAGTATTTTGACACATTCTAATCAATTTCTACTCAATTTTACCAAATATGGGTCTAGTGAAATTTTCTCCAATTCAATCCAAAACAACAACAAACACACATACATAATCGTATACAATCATACAATAATCGAGTTTCGCACCCTTACCCGATTAATCGATTCCTAGAAATTGTTCTTGATGATTTTTCCACTCTTTCTCCAATTTTCTCTCTTCTCCTCTTTTCTTCTCTTTTTCCTTCTTTCTTCTTTCTTTCTCTCTATTTTTCTTTCCCTTTTCTTTTCTATTTTCTTTTCTTTCTTACTAACTTAGTAAAAATATCTTTGAAATGTCCAAAATACCCCCACACTCAAATATCCCGCAAATGTTCCCAAAACGCGATAAAATATAATCACGACGAAAAAATAACATATTTTCGCATAAAAGTCGAGAATAAAATAAAATAATAATAAAATAATCCAAAAAGACTCAATAATATAAAATTGGCAAAACGGGGCGTTACAGGGGGCACTATAAAAACCCCCTCACTTGAGAGGGTCAAGTATTCTAAATCATCCTAAGAAACACATACTTTTGTACTTGCCTTTTTCCTCTCCCGATTCTTACTTTAGCATCAGAGTGCCTTGCAGGTACACCCCCTTCTCATCTCACGCACCCAACATCATAAACGTCTTTCTTGGCCCACTTCAGGTTCTGATCAACCGTCAAGATCAGTGGTACCGTCTGTGGGAACCCTGTTATCCCCGTCTTAACATCCACCTCAGATTCAAGACAAAAACAGCTCTCTGTTCATGACTCCGATCATGGCAAGCCAAGATCACGTTTGTGACACTCGCAGCCTTACTTTCCTCTCCGTCAGTAAGATTGATATTGACGGGACTGCACCTTTCGTCGGAGGCGACGCCCACCATCTGAGAGATAGGGCCACCGTGTCTCCCTCTCCCACTCGCACTGATCATGTTGAAGACCAACCCTCCCTGGATCTCCAGCCCGTTCCAGTTCCGCCGAATGCCGACCCGGCCGTGGCGGCCCTTCTTGAAGCTCTCAACAAGATCAAACTCTTAATCCTCCAACAAAATGAGAGGATTGGGGCGTTGGAAGAATTTACCCGACCAAGATCCCCTCATCCAAGGAAAGATCGCCGACGATCCAAAAGTCCACCTCCCCAACGCGAAGGTGATCGTCGGGTGCGCCAGGAGCCAGAGTCTCACGCCGTCCAGAAACGTGACCACATTTCCCCCCGAAACCAGTACGCTCCAGGCAACAAGAGGACCAGGAGAGACCAATATTTTCCCCCTGTCAGATCGAAGGGCCAGGCACGAACACCGTCTCCCTGCAGAAGTCGCCGCCCTGTCCCCGAGCGAAGCACCCGCTCCCCATCATGGACCAGTTCCAACAGGGACGACGAGCCTCACGAACCGTTATCTCAGGAGATCATGGCTATACGCCTCCCCAAGAGCTTGGATAAACCACAGTCTTTTGGCACTTACGACGGTATGACAGACCCTGACGAGCACATCGAAAATATCGATGCGCTGCTCTACTATTGTGGCGTCCGGGGCGCCATTAAATGTCGTCTGTTCCCTACCACGCTTCGGAAGAGAGCAATGTCCTGGTATAAACAACTACCCGAAGAGTCCATCACCTCGTGGAGACAACTGGGGAGAATGTTTTCCAGGCACTTCACGGCATCCCACCGCCACCCGAAGACCGAAGCCTCCCTTGAGGCCATAATTCAAGGAAAAGATGAGCCTCTCCGAGCGTACATCGAGAGTTTCAATAAAGAAGCAGTGCAAGTCCCCACCACCGATGACATGAAGAAGTTCTTGCTCGAGCGAGGGCTTCGTCCCCGCATAGAACTCGCCAAAGCCATTGGTATTGCTCATCCCAGGACTCTGGATGCCTTCCTCCTCAAGGCACAAGCATATATCCAATATGAGGAGAAGGAGGCGGCCAGCTCCTCCCGGGTATCACGCTGCCAAGAAAGTGCCCGGGCCTCCAAAAGCGATGAACCCTCGACATCCCATCGAGGAGATAGAAGACGTGAAGACCGTCCCCGGAAATCACAGGACAACAAAGGGCCCTCTGGCCGCTTTCATGATTATACTCCCCTAACCGTCTCCAGGGAGAAAATACTCTCTGAATGCGCTAGCTCGGAGTTTAAACATATAGGGGTTCGATTCCCTAAGCATATATAGGGCAAGCCGAACGCAGACAAATCGAAATACTGTCGTTTCCACAAGAGTCACGGCCACACTACTGACGACTGCATCCACCTAAAGGATGCCATAGAGATACTGATCAGGGACGGACACCTGAAGCCGTTTACGAAGAAGAAGGAAACTCCCCGGCAAGACGCCCAGGAGTCGAAAGAAAGTCGAGGAAGAAGTGTCTTCCTCAGAAGAGACAAGCCTCCAGATCGCCATGAGCATTTCGAGGCCTAAGGTCTTCTATGTTCCTGAAGAGCTCAGCGCCCCCTACTTCGCAGCCATAGCCCGTGGGAAACTTTCACCTCCGCCATGGTCATTTCTGGAGGGGGCTTCAACAAAGTCACTGTGGGCTCCGTGAAAAGAAAGTTCGAGCACCTACTCAGCACGAGCTCCAACAAGAGTACAACACTCGACAAGGTCCGGGGATAATCCATCCCCATCTCTTTCTACCGAGAGGAATTCCTCGGAGGGGCCCCGAACTCAAGCATTCCACTGCTCGTAAGACCCCATATGGCTAATTTTGATGTTCGCTGAATCTTAGTCGACCAAGGCAGCTCGGTCGACATCATGTACTAGCAGCTGTTCTCAACCCTCCATCTAGATGAATCGCACCTCACTCCCTACGTGGGCTCTGACCTGCAGGGCTTCAACGGGTCGGTCACAAAGCCCTGGGGGTAAGTCGAGTTGATCGTGACTTTTGGATCTGCAGAGACGGCCAGATCTATCAAAGTCCAATTCTTGGTTATCGACTGCTCGTCTCTCTATCAGGGCTTATTCGTGCGGCCAACCTTGGCCAAATTGGTGGCCGTACCATCAACTGTTCACCTCAAAATGAAGTATTACACTTCTAAGGGTATAGTCGCCACCTTAGACGGGGACATCGACATTGCAAGGAGATACTTCAAAGCGGCCACCAAGGGACTCAACATCATCGTTGCCAAACCGAAGATGTCCAACTAGCCGTCCTTGCCCAGCAGTTCCGAAGAAGCCAAGCCGATACCACGCGTCAACTCTATCGACCTCGAAAGCCGCTTCTCCAAAGATGATCAGAAGGAGACCCATACTTGCCCGAGCAGCTCATCCACTTCGACCAGTACCAGCAACGGCTCCCATCCGATGCGCCCGATTCCGAATGGCAAGTTCGAACTCGCCCTGCTCAGCGATGACCCTTAGCGAGGAGTAAAGATAGGGACCGACCTTCCTGACATAGCGAGGAAACAACTCAAAGCTTGCCTCCGAGAAAACGAATACTTGTTCGCCTGGAGCACCACGGAAATGCCTGGTTTGGATCCTGTTGTCGCCTGCCATCAGCTCACAATTGACCCCGCCGTCAAGGCTGTAGCACAACGTAGGAGAAAGCAGTCTCTAGAGAAAACAGAGGCTGCAGAACAAGCTGTAAAAGACCTCATCGAGGTACACTTTATTTCGTAAGCCAAGTACAATACTTGACTGTCTAATGTTGTACTCGTCAAAAAATCTAACGGAAAGTGGCGTATGTGTGTTGATTATACTGATCTCAATAAGGCATACCCTAAATATGCTTACCCCTTCCCAATATTAATGAACTTGTTGATAATTCTACCGATTTTAAACTGTTATCATTCATGGATGCCTATTCGGGCTACAATCAAATACCAATGGCGAAATGTGACAAAAAATACACGGCCTTCATGACTGAGTCGGGCAACTATTACTACAACGTAATGCCCTTCGGCTTGAAAAACGCTGGTGCGACCTATCAAAAGATAATGAACAAGGTCTTCCTAGGAGAAATCGGCGACATGCTTGAAGTCTATATAGACGATATGATCGTGAAATCCCACGAGGAAACCGATCACACGACCAATTTAAGAAAGGTCTTCGAGCAAGCCAGGAAATACCGGATACGTTTAAACCCGAAGAAATGCACTTTCGGGGTACGGGCGGGCAAGTTCCTCAGCTTCTACCTGACAGAACGAGGAATCGAAGCCAACCCCGATAAGTGCAGGGCATTCTCCGAATTTCCAACGCCCAACTCAAAGAAATCCATCCAATCCCTCAACGGGATACTCGCTTCATTATCTCGTTTTGTGGCCAAGTTTGCCCAGCACGCTCTGCCCTTCTTCAAACTCCTCCGCAAGGAGGCAGCATTTGAATGGATGGAGGAATGCGATCAGGCTCTCCTGTATCTAAAATGAACACTATCAGAACCACCAGTTCTCTCTCGACCAGATAACGACGAAACTTTGTATATTTACCTTTTCGTAGCAACCGAGGCCGTTAGCGCCGCCCTCATTCGTGAAACGCCCGACGGGCAAAAACCTATATACTTCACAAGAAAAGCATTGCAAGGACCAGAGCTGAGATACCAGCAAATAAAGAAGGTAGCTCTGGCCCTCATTAACATTGCGCGAAGACTGAGGCACTACTTCCTGGCCCACACGATCGTGGTGCGAACAGATCAACCCGTAAAGGAATTATTAGGACGACCAGATATGGCCGACAGAATGCTTAAGTGGTCGTTGGAACTATCCGAGTTCAACATTCAATATGAGAGCAGAAAGGCCCTCAAGTCCCAGGCGCTAGCCGACTTCATCGCCGAAATGACGTTCACAGACTCCCCCACTTGCGGGGCGCGCAAATGAACCATCTTCATCGACGGGGCATCCAGCTCAGCGGGAAGCGGGGCATGTATCATCTTGGAAAATGACGGGGGAATCATTGTCGAAGTATTACTCACCTTATATTTCCCTACTTCAAACAACCAAGCTAAGTATGAAGCCTTCCTCGCGGGTCTACGCCTAGCCGAGGACCTAGGGGCCGAAGAGGTCGTCATCTGCACCGATTCTCAGCTCGTGACCCTTTAAGTTCGAGGAGAATATTAGGACAAGAACGACAACCTGTCTGAATACTTGTCCCTAGTCAAAGAAAAAATGACAAAGTTCGTAACAGTAGAAGTAAAACATGTTCCCCGCGAACACAACGTCAGAGCAGGCGTGTTGTCTAAACTGGCGAGCACGAAGAAAAAAGGCGGAAATAAATATGTCATCTAGGAGGTGCTTCCTCGACCCAGCATCGAGAAAACCTCCATGGTCTTCGACGTGCAGCTCATCGGCGACAGCAGCTGTTGGATGAGCCCCGTTTACAATTACCTCACTAAGGATGAACTCCCATGCGACCCCAAAGAGGCCAGCATAGTCAGGCGCAGAGCCTGCTCCTACGTCCTAGTTGAAAACAAGCTCTACAGGCGAGGATTCTCCATCCCTTTACTCAAGTGCGTTGAGGAAGAGATGGTCACCCACATCTTGCGTGAGATCCACGAAGGAATCAACGCCCAGCACCTCGAGGGGAGTTCCCTCGCCAGGAAGGCCCTTCGAGCAGGGTACTACTGGCCAACCATGTAGCATGATACAAAAGAACACGTAAAGAAGTGTGACAAATGCCAGCGGCACGAGGACATGCACTTAGCCCCACCTAACGAGCTCAAAGTTATGTCCTCCCCGTGGCCCTTCGCATGGTAGGGCCTAGACATCCTGGGACCATTCGTCGTAGGGTCAAACCAGAACAAGTACTTGATAGTAGGTGTTAACTACTTCACAAAGTGGATAGAAGCAGAGGCCCTGGCCAAAATAACGGCCCACAACACACTTCGCTTCTACAAGCGAAACATCCTTGCCCGCTTCGGCATCACACAAGTAATAGTCACTGACAACGGGACACAGTTCACGGAGAGAAAATTTCAGGACTTCGTCGTCCAACTAGGCACGAAACAACATTTCGCGTCCGTCGAACATCCCCAAACCAACGGGGAGGCCAAAGCGGCAAAAAGAGTAATCCTGCAAGGCCTCAAATAAAGGCTGGACGAAACAAAGAAAGCCTGGGTCGAGTAACTACACAGCGTACTATGGGCCTACCGCACTACGCCCCACTCTTTGACCAGGGATACTCTTTTCCGCCTATCTTACGGGACTGAGGCAGTGATCCCCATTGAGATACACGTGTCGTCCAGGCGTACTAAATCACCCCTGGACGAGGAGACAAATGACGAGGCACTAAGAGAAGAGCTCGACCTTGTCAAAGAGGTCCGATCAGGAGCAGCTCTCTGCTAAGCCTCATTAAAGCAGAAAATTGCAATCAGGCACAACGCCAAGGTTATACGGCAAGAATTCAAAGTGGACAACCTTGTCTTAAGAAGGAACCACAAGGATTCTCGAGAAGGCAAACTCACCGTAAACTAGGAAGGACCCTATCGCGTCTGAGCAAAGACGGAGAATGGGGCCTACTACCTAGAATACCTCAACGGGGAAGAACTTGCTCGACCATGGAACGCCGAAAAGCTAAAACAATATTATAACTAAGGCCCTGATCGTCGGTTTACTTCGTCGGAGTGACGAACATAACATCTTGACTACGATGCGTGCCCAGGTACAAGCGTCGCATACCAACTAAGGCTGGATCCTGCTCAAGAGCGAGCAGGACCCCTGCTCGACGGTGGTTCCTCAACAGAGCCTGCCGTCGTCAAAGTACCATGATATGCAGAACACCCAGCTCACGATGGGAAGTTTACGCCTCGAACTCAGGCCTCAAACGCGACCTGAGCTCCGCTCTCATGCCCGGAAGCTACCCAGGTCGTTCGACCAGTCCCCCTCATTGCCGAACACATCTAAGTCGAGCAAATCCCGAAAGCAAGAAACGAATCAAAGTTACCCATGCGCGAATATATAACATACAAAGCAGACCAGGACGGCCGGACACATACATTTCAAAAATAATTAAGTGGTCACGAGGACCACGATTGTGATTGTTACATGATAAAGGGGCCACACCCCACACAATAATAAAATTACATAAAACATGGCACGCAAGCCAGAAATATCACAACAACAAAAAGGAGACATCATTCCTCCATCTGCTCGGCCCCCTCAGGGATAGGCTGCGTTGGATGAGACTCCTCGTCAAGAATACGGGCATGCTCATCGCCAATCTGGAGGAAGTCGGGATTAAAGATCTTGCCATCTTCAACATGACTCAAAAAACTGGTCCCCTCCGTGGACAGCTGAACCCCTGCATTCACAAGTTTGAGCCAAGCCACAACATTGTTGAAGGATTCCTCCCCGATGACGTAGACATCATCCTCCGCCCGTACAATGCGAGCAACCAGCTCAGGCCGAGTCTTTAGCACCTTCAACTCATCAGATTCGTCTTCAGCCAGAGCCGCCGCGGACCTCATCTGCTTGACCAAGTCCTCGGCAGCTTTCTTCTCAGCGATCAAGGTGTCATTTTCCCCTTTTAACTTAGCAGCCTCCTCTTAGGACTTCCTCCTCACGTCATCAGCGGCCTTGGCCTCCTCCTTGGCCTTCTTCACCTTTTCTTCCAGGGCTGATATCGCCGCCTGGACCTTCTTTAGCTCCGATTCGGAGGGGGAGTCATCCTCAGCGTAGACTGCCGCCATCTCCAATACCCTGATCAGCATAGAGGCATCCTACGCCAGCATTGCCCTCTTGCTCGGGCGGTCCATACCCTCGAGCTTTAGGGACTCTGCCCGAGGAACCGTCTAGGATGAACCCTCGAAGAACCTTCTGCCGTAAAGGCAGGGAGGAAGCTCAAATTTGCTCTACTCTCCTGCCCCACTGAGATCCACCACTTCGTTCTGACGGATCCGCTTAAACCTTGTTGTCCCAAGCACTGGGGAACCCTGAGCAGATGAAGGAATGGGCGAGGAGCTCCCCAAAACCAGCCAAGGAGGGGGCACCGTTGGGTAAGCTGAGTCTTTGGATTAGTCGCGCCCGGCTTGCCCTTCGCCTGAGCATTCTTCATCATCCTTTCTTGGGCTGAAGGCATTTCACCTGCAAAAACATAACGAGCACGTTAGCAAACAAAGAAAACTATAATCCGGACAAGCTAAAAAAGTAAAGACTACCAAGTAACTTAAGGGCGTCAGCATGGGTCTTGCACTCAAGAAGCCCTTTCGTGTTGATATAGCGGTGTTCCACTCTTTGCCATCCATCTTCCTCGAAGATCGAGTCCCCTTTCTTGGTCCAACACTTTGCGAGTTTAAAATTGTTAACGTAATTTACCAGCACTGCATAGCCAGCTTTGTCATCCTCGTTCAGCATCTCCAGTTGGGCAAGGTAATGGTCAGTGTCCCAGGAAAAATGGTCCCGCTCCAACAGAAGGGAAACTTAAACACTCTGTCTACCACCAACTTCCCATGCTCGTCATACATATCATTACCGTCCTCGTCCATCGACACTTCCCAAGCGTACGTAGTATCCTGGGCTTTCTCCGACATGGGTTCAATGATGTAGAACATCTCCTTAAAAGTCCTGATAGACTCAGATAAAAGGTTTGAACAATTTCTTCGCTTGCTTCAGTGAAACCCAACCATATTTTCTCCTCGAAACCTGCCTCTGGAGGTAAAAGATTATGAAGAACAAAGAGAGGGTGGCTCCTATCTTCAGGAACTCACAAGTTAGCTCGAAAGCATGGATGAACGCCAGTGAGTTAGGGTACAGCTGCGATGGGGCCAGGTCCAAGTGTACAAAGACAGACCGCTGCAATTCGGTGAAGGGCAGCCTAAGCCCTATGTCTCTAAAAGCATACTCATACATCGAGAACATCTCCCCGTAATCCGTACAAATACGGTCGTCCTCACTTGGGAAGTGCACCTTATATTCTCCTTCTGGCCCCACGGTTGTAAAGACATCCCCGATATATGAAGCAAAGATGGAAGCATGCTAGACGGGCTCCGCAACTGTCCACTCCTCTGCGGAGGCCCTATCTGGGGGAGTTTCCTCGACATCGCTAGGGGCAGTTGAAGCTTTAGTGTCAATACTCTCCGAGGAGCTCTCCTCGGATGAGTCTATAAGGATCTCTTTTTCGGGTTCGCGGGCCATCTCGTTCACCTGAAAAGCAGAGGACAAAAGTGAATTCGACTGCAAAATCAAATCCACCCTTCCACAACTAGTCAAGTGAAAGGGCGCACGAAGGGCCAAGGAGGACGTCCTCGGCCTAAGCCCTAATCAAATGGCACAAAAATACTGCGCGGGAGATGCCCG
Organism: Lathyrus tuberosus; assembly: GCA_022829125.1. Taxonomy (NCBI): domain Eukaryota; kingdom Viridiplantae; phylum Streptophyta; class Magnoliopsida; order Fabales; family Fabaceae; genus Lathyrus; species Lathyrus tuberosus. The sequence continues at coordinate 3,751,589 of JALAZF010000446.1, forward strand.
GGAAACCCCTCCTACGCGTGCGGGAAGATTCTCCCCGGATCATTGCCCAGTTTTCCATTTGAAGCTTCACTGGAAAACTCATGAACTCATCGAAAAATTCATGAGAACGCCGGAAAACTCATGAGCTCCACCAGTTACGCTCACGCTCTTCATCGCAACAGCGTCGAAAACAGCCTAAATCTACAGTCCCCTAAAGCTCCGACGACCACGGCAGCAGCAGAAAGTGGCCAAGCCACCTTCTACCACCAACAGTCACCGGAAAACGCTACAGGAACTACCTAGAATCATCTTAACTGTATGCATTCTAGCAAAACGAAAGCAAAAAAGCTAGAAAATAAAGTAGAAATGAATAACTTACGTGGTCGAGGAAGCTTTAAGGGGTCGAAGACGCTGCTCGGACCTTGTATGACGACAGATACGGCGGCTGACTGCAGCAAAGAACTCGAAACTCAGAAAGAAGACTGAAGGAGGAGAGAGAAGCAAAAAACGCAAATGAGCAGCTTCTCCCTCTATTTATAGGCACTCTAAAGGCACGTGTACGAGCACGCGCGGCTAGAGGCATCATCATAACCCTAGCCTAGCCATCATGACGCATTTAATGATGCACAAGGCTCGAGGCACACGTGGCGTCCCGTCTCTTTGAACTACCTCAATCGTTGGTCTCCCCGTACGCCTAGCATACCAAACAACGTTACACATCCCGCGGGCACTAAAACCCCTGGGCATCACAGGAAAACTCCACCTCGTCGACAAGCGACGACCCCTTCAGAGCTCTCTGGGACTGCGAGCTATCCTTAAGTCATCACTTCCATGCTCGGGAGCAAGGACTTAGGGGGCTCCTGTTCCGAACTGGACTAATGACTAGGCATGGTCTAATCCACTTCTGCTCCCAGAGCGGTCCAATTGCCTATGTCCAGCAAATATGGGGCAACATTTACCTTTCTGCCCCTCTGTCGGGCGTATATGGTCAGAGGGCCCACATGGTCACCTGCTCCTCCTCGGCATTCCTGCCCCTCATGCACGGCTCTACCATCCAGAAACAGCCACAACACCCGTGCCCGGAACTACACCTTTTCCCGTGGCAACGGCTAGTTTCGGGCACCTCTGCCCGTTCTAACGACTCATTTCTGGCAGTTACCTATTCTTCGGGGAACAGTTATACGCCCCGAAAATAGGAACCTTTAGCCACGCGCTGGGGGCACTATAAAAACCCTCTCATTTAAGAGGGCCAGGTATTCTAAATCATCCTAAAAAACACATACTTTTATACTTGCCTTTTTCCTCTCCCGATTCTTACTTTAGCATCGAAGTGCTTTGCAGGTGCACCCGCTCCTCATCTCACGCACCCAGCATCCCAGACGTATTTCTTGGCCCACTTCAGGTTCTGATCAACCGTCAAGATCACTTATAAAGTTCAAACACGAGGTGTTTGCTGAATTCAAGAAGTTCAGAATGAAAGCTGAGAATCAGAGTGGTCAGACTCTGAAGATTCTCAGAATCGATGTGGAGGTGAGTATAACTCCACTGAGTTCAGAAAGTTCTATGAGGGGAATGAAATTGAGCATGAGGTTACTGCTCCTTATACTCCTCAACACAATGGTCTTGCTGAGAGAAGAAATCGTACTTTTCTTGATATGGCGAAAAGCATGCTGAAGGAGAAGAAGCTTCCTTATACCTTATGGGGAGAAGTTGTTGCCACCGCAGCATATGTGCTCAACAGATGTCCAACGAAGAAGCTGAAGAAATAGTTCCTATTCAGAATTGGACTGGAGATAAGCAAAGTGTTAGCCATCTGAAGGTATTTGGTTATATATGTTACAAACATGTTCTGGAAGCCAGAAGACAAAAGCTGGATGATAGAAGCAAAGTAATGTTACTAGTGGAGTACCACAGTACAGGTGCGTACAAGTTCTATTGTCCAGAAACTAATAAAGTTGAATTTAGCAGAGACGTCATTGTAAAGGAATCAAAAACTCAGGACTGGAACAAGTCTCAATCGAACTCTGATGTGAGAACTTCTGAAGAAAGTTCAGAATTAGAAGTTTCTGAAGATGAGTCAGAAACTGGAGAAGATTTTGAAGCTGGAGTAGACTCTGATGGTGATTCTGACTCTGAAGGAGACTCGGAATGTGAAGATGATTCTGATCCAGATTCTGGTGGTGACTCAGACTCTGGGAATATTCCATACTCTAAAGGTGGTCAAGGTTCTGGAGGAGGTCAAACTTCTTAAGCAAGAGCTTCTGAAGGAGAAGATTTTGAAGATAGAACATCTGAAATTCAAGCATCCAAAGGAGATTCTGAACGAGGCCAGAGGCCACAGAGAATCAGAAAAATTCTGAGAATATTTGCAGAGTTTGACATGCTACAAGACACTGAAGTAGATTCTGAAGGAGAAGTTATTCAGTGTGCCATGTTTGTAGACTCTGAACCCGTAAGCACGGAAGAGGCTCTTGAGAAGAAAGTTTGGGTGAAGGTCATGAAATAAGAACTTTATGCCATAGAGAGGAACAAGACTTAGAAGTTGACGGAACTTCTAAAAGGACAAGAAAGCCATCAGCGTCATATGGGTTTTCAAGTAGAAGCTAAAGCCAGATGGATCAATTGGAAAACACAAAGCGAGGTTAGTAGCAAGAGGATTTCTACAGAAACCTGGCCTGGATTATTCTGAAGTGTTTGCACCTGTAGCGAGACATGAAACAATCAGACTGGTGATAGCAATAGCTGCTTACAGGAATTGGTCTCTGATGCATTTAGATGTGAAATCTGCATTTCTGAATGGTCCATTACAAGAAGAGGTATACGTGTCACAACCTCCTGAATTTGTTAAAAGGAATTAGGAAGGGATGGTGTACAAATCCATAAAGCTTTGTATGGATTGAAGCAAGCGCCCAGAGCTGAAATTTGAAGATTAATTCATTTTTCAAGGAGCAGGGGTTTCGAAAATGTGAGATGGAGTACGGTGTTTATGTTCAGCATACTTCTCAAGGCAATAAGATTCTGGTGTGTTTGTATGTTGATGACATACTACTGATAGGGAGTTCTGAACAAGAGATAGCTAAGTTCAAGAAGGTGCTGATGAATGAGTTTGAAATTACTGATCTCGGGAAAATGACATATTTTCTAGGGATGAAGTTTATATACTTTGAGAAGGGTATCATTTTGCATAAGTTGAAGTATGAACTTGAGCTTCTGAAGAGATTTAAGCTCCAGATTTATAAGGCTGCTATCACACCTGGAGATACAAATCAGAAACTGGATTCTGATTCTGATTGGTGTGGAGACAGAGTTGGCAGAAAAAGTACTTCTGGGTACTTGTTTAAGTTTCTGGGAGGTCCTATTTCTTGGTGTTCCAAGAAACAACCTGTTATTGTGCTGTCAACTTGTGAAACTGAATATATCGCAGGCGCTGTGACTGCATGTCATGTTGTGTGGATTCTGAACTTACTGCAGGATCTGAAGATCAAAGTTAACAAGCCTCTAAAGCTGGTGATTGATAACAAGTCTGCAATCAATCTTGCCAGAAACCTAGTGCTGCATGGGAGAAGCAAGCATATTGAGACTAAGTATCACTTTTTGAGAAATCAGGTTCAGAATGGAGTGCTAGAAATTATACACTGTAGCACCCAGAAGCAGTTGGCAGATGTTATGACGAAGGATATCAAGACCGGTGTTAACCCTCAATTTCGACGCTAGAAAGAATCAAAGCTATTTTAAGTTAAAAAATTATTTTTAATGTAAAGAAGGCTTCGACCCCAGTTTTGGTGAAGCCTGAGTCGAATAGAGGTGTAGGAACCTCAAAAAAATGGCCAAGTGCTGGAAAGGTTTCGACCATGAGAATATGGAAACAAGCGCTGCAGTGGTTATATTAAGGCTGGAGGGAATTTCCAATGTTTGAAATTTAAATAAGAGCAGTTGTGAATGTGGGAACAGTTGAGACCAAGGAGAAGGCGCCAAAATCCACACGCACCACTTAGTAGTTATTTCTTAGCACTATAAATAGGGGTTAGTTCTATGTAATAAAGGTGTTCATATTTTTGTACAAGTTACTCAAAGAAACTCAAAGTACCCGCGTGTAGAGAAACGAGTTCGTGAGAATGTACGTAATGTAACACCATTTTCTTCATTAATACAATTTATCTTCATCATGTTTAAGATTCAGCCATTTACTTTCCATGCCTTTACAATTTCTTGAACTTTATCTTCCATGCCAAAGTTACTTTCAGAGTCATTTAAACTTCCTGCATTTACCTTCGACAACACTTTTACATTCAAGCATTTAATCTTCAAGCATTTACTTTTCAAAGTCTTTTATTTTCAAGAACGTGGAGTTCACCTTTAATCCATTGCATTTATTTTCAAAGTCCTTTGTTTTCCTGCACTTTACCTTCGACAACACTTTTATCACTCCAGCCTTTACTTTTCAAGAACGTGGAGTTCGTCGTATTTTACTTTCAAAGCTTTTTACTTATTGTCATTTCCTTTCGACGCCTTTAATTTCTGCATCCTTTATTTACAACCCTTTAATTTCAAGCCTTTACTTTACCTTATTGCAAGTAGTCGAACGTGGAGTTCAGTTAGATTTTATTTCAGCATTGTCGAACGTGGAGTTCAGTTTACATTCTCTTTAATTTTCATTTGTCATTTACACTTGTCCCTCAAATTTAGCACATGTCCTAGGATTTGTGTGGTCGATCCTGCAAGTTAATCAATTTCGTTTAAGATTGATAGACCAGAGGTTGTTTACCAAAATTCACAGTAAACAAATTGGCACACCTTGTGGGACCCAGTGCTAAGTTTTACACTTTTGTCAACCTTATCTTTCTTGGTGAAGCAGTACTCTCGTTGTATGTTATTGAGAAGTGGGAAGTTAGCCACAACAAACGAAGGGAAACCAAAGAGAAGGTACACTAAGAGAATGGCAACTAATGCTAACCAACAAGTTGATCCTCAAGGGAGTATTTCAAACACTCAGTCGAGTAGCAGTATGGGGTCTCAAAGCACACCATCACCAGTGTCTTCGACAGGAGGACAGGCGTCACTTCCATTAGTAGTGTCTGAACCAGGATCAACATATACAAAATCATGTACTCAACCTGTGTTGGAATACATAGGACCACAAAGTCCTAATTCACCAACACCCCCAGGAGGAAATTCAATGTACAGGCACGTTCCTCCTCCAGGTTTTCCACATCTAGGGTCAAGGAGTCAACCCTATGGTATGCCTACATCAATGATGCAAAATCTGCAGAATGCTCCACCTGTATTTTCAGAAACTGTTGTGTCTTCGCCATTACAAGGGTCAGGATCAGGAGGGCGAAACAACCAGAATATAGGTGTTGGTTACTCTGTTCAAATGCCTAGCCTTACAAATACATCCATAAATTGTTTGAGGCAGCTGATGGATGAAAGTAACATGCAAATGGTGCATACGTTGTCTCAGACAATGGGAGAAGTTTTTCAACCTTTGATTTAGAATACGCCTCAAACTAACCAACAGTTGGCTGCACAAGTGGCACGCATGGCTGATTTCATGGGAGTACCGGCGGTGGATCAAAGAGCAACTATTGTCGAAGATATCCCAAGACGTCATCCACGTCAGATGCCTGAGGCGAACTTGGAAGATTAAGAGATGATTGATCATTTTAGAGTCGAACCACCAAGAAACCAGATGCCATACCAGATGGAGGAAGAGCCAGTAGTGATGGCGAACAGGAACCAAAATCCAGATCAACTACTTAGACAGGTTCGACATCGAAATCAAGCAGAAGAAAATAACCTTGCAGCCATGGTTGAAAGGATAATGACCAGAAATGGTATGAATTTTGGCTTCACCAGGCCAAATTATACTTCGCCTATAGTGGATTATATTCTCCAAGCAGAATTACCCCCTAGGACGAAGGTTCCAAAGTTCAGCAAGTTTTCAGGAGATACTACTGAATCTACTGTCGAACATGTGGCTAGGTATTTGATTGAAGCAGGCGAAATTGCAGCTGACGAAAGCCTTAGGATCAAATACTTCCCAAGTTCCCTTACCAAGAATGCCTTCACATGGTTTACTACTTTGCCTCTAAATTCCATATACAATTGGACCCAACTAGAATGTTTGTTTCATGAACAGTTCTACATGGGGCAAACTAAGATTAGTTTGAAAGAATTGTCTAGCATCAAACGCAAAGTCACTGAGCCAATTGATGATTACCTGAATAGGTTTCGACTTCTTAAAGCCAGGTGCTTTACACAAGTGCCAGAACATGAGTTGGTCGAAATGGCTGCCGGGGGTCTTGATTATTCCATTAGGAAGAAATTAGATACCCAATATCTTAGAGATATGGCCCAGTTGGCTGATAGGGTTCGACAGCTAGAAAGGCTGAAAGAAGAAAAGGCTAAGTTCAGCAGGGGTAAAAAAGTAGCCTTTGTCGAATGCAATGAAGATGTGGAGAGTCTGTATGGTGAAACATCTTATTTCGACGGAAATGAGGTGGACATTGCTGAGTTAAAGCAAGGTCTACCTTATGCCTGCAAATTATTAGCTCCTTCAGAAGGAAAAAATCATGTCGAATCTAACGACAAATTTCCTAAGAAAACATACATTTTCGACGTCACTAAATGTGACGAAATTTTTTATTTGTTAGTTTAAGATGGGCAAATGATAGTGCCTGCTGGTGCTAAGACGCCACCTTTAGAACAAAGAAAGAAAAGAGGTTTTTGTAAGTACCATAATTTTTTGGGTCATAAAACTTCTCAATGTTTCCTTTTCAGGGATTTGGTGCAAAATGCTATCCAAGAAGGAAGGCTGAAGTTTGGTGACAAGGGCAAAGCCCGGATGAAGATTGACTCTGACCCATTGCAAGTTGCAGAGGCTAACTATATAGAGCCTCACGAGGTTCAGATGGTGGAAGCCACAGAGGGATTAGATGAGTCAGTCAACATGGTGGAGGTTACTGAAGACTTCGCCACCAGTTCTGTGATAATTGAAGGTTTTAGTATGGCTGCAAATGGCCTGAATGTTGATGGTACCAGTCTAATGTTGGTGACCAAAGAAACTGCTGATAAGTTTGTTGAAATGGATAATGCTGCTAAGGTTTTGGATATGGTCGTGAGTGGATTGAAGATAAATGCCAATGAAGGCATTAACATGGTCGAATTGGCTGAAGAATCTGATTCTAGCTCAGATAGCATCAGCACCAATGAGGCTATGGGCAGAAATGCCCCCAAAGTCCAAATTGTTAAGGAATTGGAAGATGACATGCTCTTGGTAGGAGAGATGATAGACATGGATGGTTGTTTGGTGGAAAACTGGATATGTATGGCTGCTGAAAATTTTTTCAAGACATCTCCTGATGTTGAAAGAGTCAATGCTGAGGAAATGGTCGAAGCTGAAAAAGCTGCTTGGCAAAAAGCTTCCCAAAAAGCTGCAAAAGCAGCAGCAAGTGGTGGTTGTCTGGTAAAGACCACTGAAAGTCTGGAAGCCCATTTCTCCAAGATGCACTTAAAGGACATAATGGATGTCAATATGGTCGAAATCACAGATCGGAAAGCTGAATAAGTGAGTAAGGCAGATGAACAAGAGAAGCGCAACAAAATAGCTTATCCTAAGCAAGAAGAAACAATTGTGGATTTCTTGCACCATTGCCAAAAGAAAGGCTCTGGAGTAATGTTATGTCCTAGATGCCGCGCCATTTTTTATGAAAAAGCTGCCCACAAGTTAGAAGGTGTCAAAAGGCTGGTGAAAGCTGGGGGCAGAAGGTGAACAAAGGGCACAGAGGTTTCGACCATAGGCGACTTTCGACAGGACTAAAAAACCAAGCACCAGGAGTTAGGCCAGGTACATTCAAACCAGCTGCGAATGTGCCAACAGGTAGTTGGATCAAGCCTATCGAAGGGAAATGACAGAAGAAAAAGTGGGAGAAATTTGATGTGGAAAGAGGTTCTTAATTTGAGTATAGAAAAGAGAACCACACCACCAACAAATCAGCATACATTTCTCAGAATTACAAGGGTAAAAACCCCATGTCTAGATCACAATGGCGAAGAGAGCAACGCAGGCGAAAGGCTGTCAGGGAGGCTCAGGTGCAAGGAGAATCAAGTACCAATGTTGATCATCAAGCTGGGACAATTGAGAAGATGCCCATCAGGCGAAAGTTGTTCACTGTTCAGCCAGAAAAGAAGGTCGAAAAGGATGAGAATATGACTGATAACTTCGATAATGAGTCAGCAACTTCTCTAGATATTCTGGTGAATGTGGTGTCAGTAATGCCAAAAGAATTTGGTCAAGTCTCAGAGGTCGAAGACTTGGATCAAACTGCTGGATTGGAAATGTTGGCACACAAGCCTGTGTGTTATTACATCATGAACAATGGGTGCATTGAAGAACAGAATGATTTCTTTGAATGCCCCACAGAGGCAATGAAGGGTCATTTGAAGCCTCTTTACATTACTGGCAAAGTAGAAAACGTCCCTGTCAACAAAATTTTGGTGGATTGTGGTGCAAATGTTAATTTAATGCCAAGATTTTTGCTGAGCAAGATTGGGAAGTTTGAGACTGATACCAAACCCCACAACATGGTTATGTCGAACTATGAAGGAAAAGTTGGTTCCACTCTAGGAGTGATTCAAGTGGATCTCACTGTGGGAACTATTACCAGACCAACAATGTTTATGGTCATTGAAACAAAAGCTAACTACAATATACTCTTGGGTAGGGAGTGGATCCACGGAATAGGAGTTGTGCCCTCATCTATGCATCAAAGAATCACCATTTGGAGACCAGATGGGATAGTTGAAAATATTGAAGCTGATCAAGGGTACTTTAAGGTGCCTATTAATCATGTGGATAGTAGGCAATTTGAGAAACATCTGGCGAACATTGCTCCATGTCCTCCAGCTGATTTTGAGTTTACGCCTGATGTAGAAACGTTTTATTCGTTGTATTTACACCCTGTCGAAGGTTTCAGATGGGATAGGGAAGTACCAGGAGGAAGGTTGCCATGCTTAGGTTCACCTCCAATAGAGCCCACAGGATGGGAAGATGAATTCAGTGATCATGACTGAGTTCGACGCTTTAAAAAGAATTTCGGCCTATGTGGCCGAAACAAAACTACAAGCGGCTTTGGAAGCCGCCAATGACTATATGGTTGGCGAAGCCATTTCTGAATTATATCAAGAAGGTCCTGGTAGGGACTTCGACCCAAAACCTCCAGACAAGGTTGAAACTGGAGAGCAAAGCCAGAGGCTCGACGCCATCTATGAAGATGAGCCTTTGGGATTTGAGAAGGATCCGTTGGTAAATAATATCAAAATGCTAGCACAAGATCCTTTAGAAGAAGTTGACCTCAGTGAGAGGGCAACCAAAAGGCCTACCTACATCAGTGCCAATCTTGATCCCCAGTTGAAGGTTGAAGTGGTTCAGTTGTTAAAAGAGTTCAAAGACTGCTTCGCTTGGGATTATAATGAGATGCCTGGTTTGAGAAGGGAGTTGGTCGAACACAGGTTACCTATGACACCTGGGAAAAAACCAGTCAAGCAAAATCCAAGACGGTTTGCACCAGAGATATTGTCAAAGATCAAAGAGGAAGTCGAAAGACTACTTCGTTGCAAATTCATTCGCACTGCAAGGTATGTCGAATGGTTGGCTAATATAGTACCTGTTATTAAAAAGAATGGGTCTTTGAGAGTTTGCATTGATTTTAGATATTTAAACTCTGCAACTCCTAAAGATGAATATTTAATGTCAGTAGCAGAAATGTTAATAGATTCTGCAGCAGGACATGAATATCTTAGTATGCTGGATGGATATTCTGGCTACAACCAAATATTCATTGCTGAGGAAGATGTTTATAAAACTGCTTTTAGATGCCCTGGAGCCTTAGGCACCTATGAATGGGTAGTGATGCCTTTTGGTCTCAAGAATGCTGGTGCCACTTATCAAACGGCAATGAATTCAATTTTCCACGATTTTATAAACACATTCATGCAAATTTACATTGATGATATTGTTATAAAATCTATTTCTGGGAAAAGTCACATTGACCATCTTCGACAGTCCTTTGAAAGGATGAGGAAATATGGTCTTAAAATGAATCCTCTCAAATGTTCTTTTTGTGTGCAGGCAGGGGATTTCCTAGGCTTTGTGGTCCATAAGAAAGGGATTGAAATAAATCAGAATAAAACCAAAGCCATAATGGAGGCGAAAGCGCCATCAACTAAAAAGGAGTTGCAGTCGTTGCTGGGCAAGATCAACTTCTTAAGAAGGTTTATATCCAACCTGAGTGGCAAAACACAATATTTTTCGCCATTGCTTCATTTCAACAAAGATGGTTTTGAGTGGGGGCAATTACAGCAGGAAGCCTTCGACAAGATCAAGGAGTACCTAAGCCATCCTCCAATTCTTTCACCACCTTGTAGAAACAAGAGTATGAGATTGTATATAGCTGCATCAGATAAAACTCTAGGGAGCACGTTAGCTCAGGAGGATGAAAATGGAGTCAAAAGAGCCATTTATTATCTTAGTCGAGTCTTAAATGATGCAGAAACTAGGTATAGCATGATTGAAAAGTTATGTTTATGCTTGTATTTCTCTTGTACTAAATTGAAGCAATATATAAAGCCAGTTGATGTGTATGTTTCTTCTCACTTTGATGTTGTAAAGCATATGTTATCTAAACCTATTTTGCATAGTCGAATTGACAAATGGGCATTAGCATTAACAGAATTTTCCCTAACATATCAACCTTTAAAAGCTGTGAAAGGGCAAATAGTTGCAGACTTTATAATTGATCACTCCATAAATGAAAATGATTTGAATTATGTTGAATTAAAATCTTGGAAGTTATACTTTGATGTATCAAGTCATAAAAATGGAACAGGAGTGGGAATACACATTATTTCTCCTGAAAAAATTCCAACAAAATTCAAGTACAAGGTCGAAGGACCTTGCTCTAACAATGAGGCTGAATATGAAGCATTAATTGCTGGCCTTGAAATTTTGTTAGAATTGGGGGCAACTAGAGTCGAAATAATGGGAGACTCATAATTGGTTATAAAACAAATCACAAAGGAGTATAAATGTGTTAAAGAAAATCTCATTATGTACTTTGTGATAGCCAATAGATTATTAAAGAAATTTGAGGTAGTGGCCATCCAACACATACCTAGAGTAGAGAACCAAGTTGCTAACGACTTGGCTCAAATTACCTCTGGATACAAGGTGTCGAAGGAAAACCTTCAAGAAGTAATTGAAGCAAGAGGTAAAGTGGTGGTTGTTGGATTGTGCCCATCAGACTTAGAAACAACTAAGCTTGGGTGCATAGATGGCGAAAATTTTGAAATTTTTGCCATAGATAATTTAACAGATGAAGATTGGAGGAAGCCCATAGTTGAATATATGCAAAACCCAACGGCTTCGACAGAGCGAAAAATCAGGTATCAAGCTTTAAGCTATGTACTGTTGGGTAATGAATTGTTTAAAAAGACCCCTGAGGGAGTCTTATTGAAATGCCTTAGTGAAGCAGAGGCATATTTGGCTCTTTCGATAGTACATAGTGGGGCATGTGGAGCACACCAAGTTGGCCAGAAAATGAAATGGTTGTTGTTTCGACAGGGCATGTATTGGCCCACTATGCTGAAAGATTGCATAGAATTTTCTAAGGGTTGCCAAGAATGTCAAATTCATGCTGGCATACAGCACATCCCTGCAAGTGAATTACATTCCATAGTGAAACCATGGCCTTTCAGAGGATGGGCTTTGGATGTAGTGGGAGAGATTCGACCAGCATCTTCAAAGAACCAAAGATATATTTTGGTGGGAATTTATTATTTCACCAAGTGGATTGAGGCAATACCACTGGTGAATATAGGTCAAGAAGATGTTATTGAATTCATTCAAAATCACATTATTTATAGATTTGGTATTCCTGAAATAATTACTACAGATCAGGGATCAGTGTTCACTGGTCGAAAGATGCAGGAATTTGCCAAAGAAATAGGTTTTAAGTTATTAACTTCTACACCTTATTATGCTCAGGCCAATGGGCAAGTCGAAGTTGCCAATAAGGTAGTAATTGGACTAATTAAGAAGCATGTGGGAAAGAGGCCTAGAAATTTGCACAAGACGTTAGACCAAGTTCTGTAGGCATGTCGAACATCCCCTAAAGAGGCTACCAACACTACCCCATTTCGACTTACTTTTGGTCATGATGCAGTATTGCCTGTGGAGATTTATTTACAATCTATAAGAGTTCAAAAACATCATGAGATCCCCTCTGAGAATTACTGGGAAATGATGATGAATGAATTAGTGGATTTGGATGAAGAAAGGCTCAGAGCCTTGGAGTTGTTAAGAAGACAAAAGAAGAGGGTCGAAGAATCCTACAACAAAAAGGTTAAGTCTAAATCTTTTGCATGTGGGGAATTGGTTTAAAAAGTGATTTTGCCTATGAATCGAAAGGATAGAACATTGGGCAAGTGGTCCCCTAAGTGGGAAGGCCCATTCCAAGTTATACAAGTTTTCTCTAATGGAGCTTATGAAGTGGAAGAGTTAGACAAAGATAAAAGAGTCTTGAAAGTAAATGGCAAGTATTTGAAAAAATATAAGCCTATGCTGCAAGAGATTCATATTAAAACATAAGCTTTATTTAATAAAAAGAAAGCCAAAATAGGCCAAGTCAGGCTAATATGGCATTCAAAGCAAAGAAAAACCAATACAATAATTTTTAATCAAGGAAAGGTTATTTATAATCTCTCCAATCTATGGATTTTAGGAAATCCATATAATCTGCATCTGGCTCATCATCAGAGTCTTGGGTGCTGGAGCGCCCTTTCTTAGAGATCTTCATTTTAGTTTCTCTCTTCTTGGCTTGAGAGGTTGCTCCAATGGAGGCTTCAGGTTGCTTGGTTGCCTCCATCTTTTTTGTTTCCTCAACTGCCTTTGCCTTTCCAGCCATTTTCTTGGCTGATGATTTCTCTGAATTATTCATGTTTGCTTCTACGCAAAATGTGGTCAGGTGGAAGAATTTTATAGAGGCGAAGTACTAATTGGATTGGCCAGTCAAACGGTGGAAACACGTGAGTCACTCTTGGAAGTAGGCCTGGGGACTATGCTATAAATGTTACTTTAAAAGCTAGAGGCTTATGCCTTGGAATTTAAAGCTGAAAAGGTTGACTTTCCAAGAAAAAGATAGAATGCCTTAATTGCAAATTTGACTGATAAAAGACAACAAATAAAGTGCATCATAATGTAATATGGGTCGAAAGCGGTTAAGGGCAAAATAATAATGATTGATTAATCAATTCCAAAAGGCATAAAATTGTCATTATATAAAGGCCTGAAAAGGCCAAGAAACAAATGATGATTAAACAAACGAAGGTGTCGAAAGCATCAGAAGGGAAGCCTCGACGCCAACTGAGAAAAAGCTTCTATCTGATGTTTGAGGCAAGCGTTGCACAAAGATTCGTCAAGTTTTGCTGCTGCGATCTCTTTTTCATATCTTTGGGCTGCCTCAATACGATCAATAGCATTCTTCGTTTCTTCAGCTATCTTAGTGTCGTCGAAATGGTGCAAATCACGGTTGCATTTTTCAGCATTTTCAATTTTGGCTTGTAGCTCCGTGATTTGTTGCTTCCAGGCTTCAATGTCCTTCTGGTTAGAGGCTATCTCATCTTGCTTTTTCTTTTGATCAGCCTCCATACGTTCGACCTCTTCGTACGCCTCTTTTGCACTACACCAGGCTGCACTCTCACAACCAGATGTTTTCTCTATGGTATTCCTGATAGAGGGAAGCAACTTTATTTCTGCAGCTATTTGGTTCACCACAACAGTTAGCTCTATCAGAAAACCATAAACATCTGGATTGAGGGTGGTGAGCTCAATCTTTGCAAGGGTGTCCTTCAGGTAAATGGTTGCAGTAGAGTCTGAGGCCAAAATTTTGTGAATGTCCCCCCTGAAGAATTTTTTCTTTATGGCTTGGAGGACTGTTTTGGCAAACTCATCTTTTGCTGGAGTCGAAGAGACATAAGAAGGAGAACCATACTTTTGCTCGAGTATTAATTTGGTAAACTCACGTGGGTTCGACCACTTGAGTGCTGTCAGTGAGTCTCCAGGTGGTGGAAGGACCACAGGCAAAGGAGTATGGTGGGGATTAGGATCAGTTTGTTCTTCTTCCTCCTCTTCTGATTCTTCTCCTTCTTTATCTTGTTCTTCTCCCATTTCTTCATCAGACTCTTCAGCAGTTGGTTGCATATTCTCCTGGTCATCAGCTGGTGTAAGATGTAGTTCATTTGTCTCCTCAGGCGCAGCTTGATCAAGATTGGCGTTGTGTGTTTGAACTTTAGGTTCATGTCTTTATTCTTCAACCAACTGGCCTTTATCCATGGGGGTAGCCAGATTGAAAGGTGGTGTGCTGGAGGCATCATCATCATCAGAGTTGGCGCCATCAGCTTGTGCATTTTGAGTTGGAACTGGTGGTGCGGTGGTTTCTGTAACATGTGGAGTAGGTTGATTAATCTCACTCAAACCAGAGCCAATATCAGAAGATGAGTGGTAAGTTGGCTCACCTTGGCTGTTGAGGAGCGTGGTGGTGAAGCTTTCTAAAGTTGGTAGAGGAACAGGATCATCAATTATGGTGGTGGTGAAGTTGTTTGGAGTTGGTTGGGGATCTGGATTGTTGATTATGGGTGCCTAAAGAACACAAGTGGAGAAAATGAGATTGAAATAAAAGGCGAAAGACGTCAGCATAATGAGAAAATGGTGCACATACCTGAGTTTGTTCAACAGCAGGGCTTGATTTATCACTCCCATGGTCACCAAGAGGGGTTCTCAAGGCCACCTTGGAAGGTTCCTTATCAACACCACTTGTGGTGGATGCCTTCTCGAGTATTTTGGCCACCTTCGAATGAGGTGGGCCAGTAGGTCCAGAAGCCTTTAGGGGTTTTCTTCTTTTCTTTGTGAGAACCTCCTCAGGAGATCCATCTGAGGCCTCTAAAGTTATAACCACAGCTGGGATATCCTTTTTACCTTTCTTGGAAGGTGTTGGGGGTTTTCGACCAGTCTGAAGAGGCAATGCAAATATAAGAAAGGAATTCATATAGTAAAAGCGTAAGCGGGGG
This sequence comes from Lathyrus tuberosus, assembly GCA_022829125.1. NCBI lineage: Eukaryota > Viridiplantae > Streptophyta > Magnoliopsida > Fabales > Fabaceae > Lathyrus > Lathyrus tuberosus. The sequence continues at coordinate 3,766,691 of JALAZF010000446.1, forward strand.
ATGTGAAATATACCTGTGTGCTCTCTGGTTCTTTGCCACTTTGTAAGGTAGCAGCTCTAGTCGAAGCAGCTTTCCTAGGCACAGCTGAAAGACAGTACACAATTGTTACAAGTTAATGATTACATGGTTAGTGATAAAGCCATGGATTAAGGATTTCAAACCTTCATATATTTCAGATTCGACACGAACGTCCTGAATTCCTATATGAAGGTGCCCTTTAAAACTATCTAACATATGCTTAGTAGAAACCACTCGTTGAGCCTTTGGCTGAGACTGCTGTCGAAGAAGTTTTAAATGCTCCCCACAGACAAACCAATCTGGAAATGGAGGGGCAAGCGCCACTCCAAAATCAGCATTAGGCAGTCGAGGGAACTTTGGAGGAAAAAGTTTAAAAGCTACTTCATAACGTTTCTCACGAGGGACGTTGGGAGGAATTTTTAGCTGATCCAGCTTTTCTAGAAATTTTCTCTTTAGAGTAACAGCAGCCTCATGAATGGTTCGACTAAGATCATCTGGTCTATAGATAGTTTCAAAGTATTTTTGAAAAGCCTGTTTTTCTTCGATGTGAGTGAACTTACTCTTTTTCGTCTTGTCCTGCACATGGAGAAAAGCTTGGTCAAGTAACGAAGAAAATGTAGGCACGTCAAGAAAGTGCTCACTATAGTGCTTCGACCACCATTGGTGGAAGAATAAAGTGCATAGAAATGAAGGTTCAAAAAACACAGGAGAGAGGATTCTTCTTTTCTCATTCCGGCTGTCGAGTGTATGGGAGACATTTTCCTCGTCGAAGCAGGCGGTGTGAAGAATTACTTGGCCCTTTCTCTCATACAAGCACTGAGGGAAGCTCTGGGCCAGCCCAAACTGTCGAGAGACAAGGTTTGGTTGATAGGAAATCAATGCTGACAAACCTCTCCCCAAGTTCAGCCTGTGGATAAAGAATCTAGGAATCAAAAAGGCTTCCCAGATAGCAACAGATTCTTAATCAAGAGGTTGATGAGGATTTGGAAATGGCCTTTTAAACCACACAGGGCCATAACTTCGTCGAGCAAAAGGTGCCATGCTAGGAGTGAACTCATAGCGCTTGGCAAACATCATAATATAACTGGTAAAAGCCCTTTGAAGGTTTTCACCATCATCATTGGGAGTGAGTTTAGCTAGACGCGTCCCTTCGACACTCTTTTCCCTTATCTCATCAGAGGCTTCATCAACTAGGCCTTTTCTGGGGAGGCTAGCCTCAAACGTAGCATTGAGCCACAATTGAAGTAGCTAAAGAGGACCACTCAAGTGCATAGGACCTTGGGCCTCTATATTTCTAAGTCGAGAAGCCCCTTCACTGATAGACTCGTAAAGGTTCGCCAGAATGAGTTCACTCAAGCAGGTTCCTCTGTTGTGGTGAAGCTGATTCGCCAGGGGCAGGTACTTCTTAGCTACCTGCAAAGACTTGGTACAAAAAACATATCTCGACAGCCAGACTGTAAGAAAAGCAATGTGTTCTTCATCAGACACGTTGTCATCTTCTGGTTTAAAATGGTGTTTGATGAAGAAAGTGTATGTAAGTTTGGAGCCTGAAATATTGATGGTGTCATCAGCATCAACATCAGGGTTATAAGTAAGGCCATCTGGGAGAAGCCCTGTGATGGCAGCTACGCCGAATAAGGTTGGAGTAACCATTCTACATGGCAGATGGAAGGTATAATGGGTGTTGTCCCAAAAATATAAGGATGTCGCCAACATGTTCAGACAATATGGTATGCTGGTCTTCGACAGCATAAGAAGGTCATAAATCCCTATCTCCTTCCAATGTTCAGCTTTGACCTTTTCCATCTTCGCCATCCATTGGTCAAATTCTTTCAAGGGATTGACAGCCCTCACCAGCCCGGTGCCATCAGTGAGATAGCCAACGTTGATTTTGGGTAGGGGGATTTCTTCAGGGGAAGTTCCAGCAGCAGCATTGATTTTGGGAAAACTCTTTTGCCCTAACGGTCTGGTTTTCTGGTACGAGGGGAGAAACTCACTTAGTCTCTCATTAGATACGTCCACATCAGCCAAAGGACCAGATAGCGCATAAGTTTTGTCAGACACAACTATATGAATCATTACTTGAGATTTGTAGATGGCTCTTGATTCTTCAGAGGTGGGTTCCGACATGCAATGACGGTTATCTACTAGTTGGGGGACTGGGATATTAGCGAATGGAGGAATGGTTTGCTTAAATGGAATGACCTTGCCTCTTTGAGTTTTCTTTGTTTGAGGATTAGTTTGGGAAGACGCCATTGTTGAAGAAGATGAAAAGATGGTGTTTTTGCTAGCTAGGTTTGCGTGAGAGAAACTGAAGAGAAGAAGAGGTTGCTTGAGAGTATGAAAAGTGTGGAAAGTTCACAAAGTGGCGGAGATGGGTATATATAGACGTTTGAAAATCCCAAGAGACTTGGATCTACCATTGAAGTTGAGGAGTTAGTGGGACGCGTGTCTTTCTCCCGGAGACGTGATGAAAAGTAGCAGTTATGTTCAGACTGCCAACGTCTATTTTCAAGAAAGGTGTTATGATGAATACGACTGAAAGGACGTTTTAAGGATTTGTCATGATGGTATGACTTCAGAGGCGTGGGTCAAAGAAACTGAACAATTTAGCCATTAAGTAATTAGTGGGATACTTAATTAAAGCCATGCGAACAGGCGTCGAAATGGTTATTATATCAAGAAATGACCTTCCTACCAATTCTGGCGAAACGACATTCCTTGGGGGCAATTTGTTAACCCTCAATTTCGACGCTAGAAAGAATCAAAGCTATTTTAAGTTAAAAAATTATTTTTAATGTAAAGAAGGCTTCGACCTAGTTTTGGTGAAGCCTGAGTCGAATAGAGGTGTAGGAACCTCAAAAAAATGGCCAAGTGCTGGAAAGGTTTCGACCATGAGAATATGGAAACAAGCGCTGCAGTGGTTATATTAAGGCTGGAGGGAATTTCCAATGTTTGAAATTTAAATTAGAGCAGTTGTGAATGTGGGAACAGTTGAGACCAAGGAGAATGCGCCAAAATCCACACGTTCGAAGGAATAACCACCACTTAGTAGTTATTTCTTAGCACTATAAATAGGGGTTAGTTTTATGTAATAGAGGTGTTCATATTTTTGTACAAGTTACTCAAAGAAACTCAAAGTACCCGCGTGTAGAGAAACGAGTTCGTGAGAATGTACGTAATGTAACACCATTTTCTTCATTAATACAATTTATCTTCATCATGTTTAAGATTCAGCCATTTACTTTCCATGCCTTTACAATTTCTTGAACTTTATCTTCCATGCCAAAGTTACTTTCAGAGTCATTTAAACTTCCTGCATTTACCTTCGACAACACTTTTACATTCAAGCATTTAATCTTCAAGCATTTACTTTTCAAAGACTTTTATTTTCAAGAACGTGGAGTTCACCTTTAATCCATTGCATCTATTTTCAAAGTCCTTTGTTTTCCTGCACTTTACCTTCGACAGCACTTTTATCACTCCAGCCTTTACTTTTCAAGAACGTGGAGTTCGTCGCATTTTACTTTCAAAGCTTTTTACTTATTGTCATTTCCTTTCGACGCCTTTAATTTCTGCATCCTTTATTTACAGCCCTTTAATTTCAAGCCTTTACTTTACCTTATTGCAAGTAGTCGAACGTGGAGTTCAGTTAGATTTTATTTCAGCATTGTCGAACGTGGAGTTCAGTTTACATTCTCTTTAATTTTCATTTGTCATTTACACTTGTCCCTCAAATTTAGCACATGTCCTAGGATTTGTGTGGTCGATCCTGCAAGTTAATCAATTTCGTTTAAGATTTCAGAGGTTGTTTACCAAAATTCACAGTAAACAACCGGTCAATTTTTTTGCTTAAGGGATGGAATTGGTGTTGTCAGTTTTGGGTAAATATAAATTAAGGGATGGTGTTAGAAATAATTTATATTTTACAAAACTTAGTGACTAAGCTTTGTTAGAGGGTAATTTAGTACTTTAGTATGTTGCATATGTGGCCCTAGTTTTCTGTGCATAAATAGACTAGTGGTAGATGTTATTTAATATAATTCTTTCTTACAACTTTGTAGCCGTCATTTTGCAGAGTATAAATATACTCTCTCATTCTATTCATTTCTTTTAACCTTGTGCACCAACAATTCCTACTTAGGAATGCTCTTTGGAAAATCATGTGAACTTTGTTTATCTTGGTTTCTAGTATATTTACTCTGATTCAAATGGTCTCCAACATTTTAACTTATAAACATAGTTTAGGATACTTAATGAATGGCATGTGACCTTTTCGATTACCAAAGATTGGATATGTGGGTGGTATCCATATTTCATATTCTTATGTATGGTATTACTTTTTGAGACTACAACCTCTAGTTGTCTTTTACCACTTTTGAACATAATTCTAATTTGCTATCAAGTCTAATGTTGGCCCTTATTGAGATTTATCCCCCGTCGTGGGATCACAACAAAGTTTTTCAATACCAGTGTGTTTATCTAAAGGTGAAGCTTTGTGCCTCAGTTGTATTTACCATGTTCCACCTTAAGCAAAAAATGCATTGGTCATAACCAATGACTGGTTATTTTTGTGCCAATATTTTCATTCTTCAAGCTCTGACCACGTCTACCTGTTGACTTTTGCCTGCGTTTTATGCTTATTTCTTCAGTTTCCAAGACTCTGCATTAGTCAAGAAATGTGTATTGTTGACACATTCTAAAAACCTTGCTTTAACATACGATGGTATGTGACCACTATAACATGCATGCAAAGGATATTTGTTTTTCACCTGAAAAGGTTAAAGGCAGGGATGTGGAGTCTTATAGGAGTATAACTGATTACGCAGAGTCTCTTAATAGGCGGATTTCCTTTGCTGTATAAATTCTATTGCCCTTATTTCTACCACTAAGGAAGAATCCATTCCCATGATATATGTGTATTGACTTTTGCTTTGTCTTAAAATACATTTTTGTATTTCTTTATTGTCTCGCAACTGATATGGAAGGTGTGAATATACTAAATAAAATTAAGGAATAAAAATTTGGTTCTTCGAGCTCTGGTACACTTTTAGCTAGGCGTAGCTCTTATATGCCATACCCCTAGAGGGATGTTACCATGGTTAATTGCGACGAGGATGAAAAATTTCCTTTATCTCCTAAGTGTTTGAAAGCTAATGCAATCTTTTCCGCAAAGGGACACCTTGATATCGTGATTTCAGATGATTAGATGATTTTAAGATGATACTTTTGATTTCTACTCCCCTCTCCTCGGACCCCTAAAAAAATTTGATTCTTAGTTCCCAAGATGGATTCTAATTAATGGGTTTTGGACCCTAAGGTCATTAATATGCACTTGGTGAATGCATTTCTCACATGGCTCGACTAATGGCTTTGACTTGTTACTTTATGATATTACATGTGGCTCAATTACCAATAAAACTCTATTGATGCACATAAAGAAGAAGAAAATGAAAGAATTGCAGAGAGAGATAGAGAAAGAGAACAATCATGTAACTAACTCAATTTCTCAAATCTCAAATTCTGTTAAAATTGTAACCGACTTTGGGTTTATATACAATAACCCAAACTCAAATGCAAATGGAACTGAAACTAACAACTTGAATTTGAATTACCTTTAACACCATCCCTTAATTCAAAGATTAAAAATCAACAACACCAATTCCATCCATCAAATTGATGAAGTGTTCAATTTTGATTGCCTTGGTCAGCACATCTGCATGTTGCTTCTGAGTGTTATAGTGAACAACCTTAAGAACTCCATTTTGAACTTGATTGTACAGAAAATGATACTTAGAATCAATGTGCTTGATTCTTCCATGCAGTACTGGATTCTTGGAAAAACTTATGGCTGATTTGTTGTTTATCATCAATCTGACTGGTTTGCTCACCTTGAACTTCAGTTCCTACAGCAAATTCATAAGCCAAACAACCTGAAACGCTGACAAAGCACCAGCTATGTATTCTGCTTCACAAATTGACAATGCAACCACTGGTTGCTTCTTTGAGCACCATGAAATGGAAGCTTCTAGATACATAAACATGTATCATGCAGTGTTTCTTTTGTCTACTCTATCCTCACACCATTCTGAGTCTAAATAGCATATCAGCTCAACATCATCTGACACTCCAGATAAAAACAAAATACTATACCTCAGAGTCCCTTTTACATACCTTAGTATCCTGACTGCAGCTTGTTAATGTGACCACTTTGGCTTACTCATAAACCTACTTACCATTCCAATTGCACAACATATGTCAGGCCTGGTGTTACACATATATCTTATGGAGCCAGCCATCTATTTGAAGGTTGTAGGCTCTACATCCTCGCCATTGTCATACCCCAAATTTTGACCACTAATATTTCCCATCATTGTGTAAATCATCACTACAATATGGATGAACCATCATACATCATCAGTCTCCCCAAAGATGGTTGAGCATTCACTACAATCAGAATTAGGGTTTTAAACCCTCTCAGAGCATTTAGACAAAGGATCAATCAAGAAATGACACGATCTTCAACTTGTGTAACCTCTCAAACATCCATAAAGGATCAAGAGGACTCCCACATCAAGGATCAAGCACAAAGTTGCTACCTTCCAAGTGGATCAAGCCTCAAGATCGCTAGTGTCACCAAATTAGGGTTTTGGTCGACCAGAGCCTCCAGATGGAAATTTTCCTCTGGGCATGAGCCAATGATTCAAAGCATAACCCTAGATACTCCATGGGACCTCATGGACCCAATCATCAAGTCAATTTAACCTCAGGGGATGCATTTATCAAAAATCAGGAATTAGGGTTTCTTGACCTAATTCACCCCTAAGTTGACTTTTGGGACAAAGCATGAGCCAAGACCTCAAGACATGAATTGAGGGTCTCCAATACACCATGTTGATCCATTTGCAACAATGGATTAATCCAAGAAGCTTGATTCACAAGTTTCAATTTCATCTGAACCACAATTAGGGTTTTGAAGAAAAAGTCAACTGTATCTTTGACTTTTGACCAGGGCATGCTCCCAAACCTTGGGACATGATTCCATACACCCTACAACACCTATGGAATCCATCTATTAAGTTTGATTTAGGTCAAGGACTTGATTTCATAGAGGATCGCACAATTTAAAGTTCATATGATAAAAAGTCAACTGTACAAAAAGTCAAAGTTTGACTTTTTGATTTTTTGGTCAACCAAGGTTCCTTAACCCTAAAATGAGGTTAATGTGTGATTGGAATCATCATTCATCAAGAAAAATCAAAGAAAGTGAGTTAACTTGTAAAAGGGGTAACCATAAAAAAACTTAGAATTTTTCTAAGTTATGAAACAAAATGGCTAGGGTACCAACTTCCAAGGATCATAAATTGAGATCCAAACAACCATTTTGGATGGTCCAAAGATGGATTTGTAGCTCTCATGGCATACTTTAAAAGTGTCAACTACATCTCATTCCAATTCTTCATGGATTTTTAGTTATGGAGTGATTAAAATGGTTGAAAACATGAAAATCACATTTTTCCAACACTTAGTGAAATTTTCACTAAGTCAAAATTTGCCTTACTTTTTCCAAAATGTAGGGGCAGTTTTCACCTTGATCCAAGTCAAACCAAGTCTTGGGTTGGACATCAAAGTTGAAGTATGCCATGAGGGCTTTCTAACAAGTACCAGATCATCTCCAAATTCCATTTGAGCAAGGAGATACAACCCTTGAAACATGGCCTCATGAATTGATTTTTCCAAGACAGATTTGGCAGATTTTGTGCATTTTGCTCGATTTGATCAAATCTGACAAATCCAAGCCTTGTCATCATTTTGGACACATCTGATGATCAAATCTAAGGGGGGTGATATGATCTCCAAGCCTCCAAAGTCCATGAATCTACAAATAGCATGCCAAACCTCAAAAGGCTAAAGATACTTCAAGACTCCAATTTTGTTTTCAAGCATTCAATGGATGCACCAAGGTGGCATGAACTGAGCCTATTCCAACTGAATTCAGTCAAGACTTATCTCTGAACCAAAGCTACAAAGCCTGTGCTCTAACCTCTAGTCAATGGCTAGAGGAGACTTAAGATTCCAAAGTGATCCAATTGGCCAACAGCCTGTTGTAGTTGTCACACATTATTGCTTGCAAAACAAACTTGCTCTACTATAAATAGAGCTCATTTGTGCTCAGTTTGAGTACACCAAAGCACTACAACACTTGCTTTCCTCAAAATCGCTTTCTCTAGGCCAAAATGCCTTCTTTTGCAAGGTAACTCTGAGTTTTTGAGTTAGAGAGCAATTACATCACAATTCATGATCCAAACACATCCAATATGTCATATCTAAGTTGTCCAAACTCTCACATGTAACCTGTAACACCAAAATCACAAAGTCCCATCTCAAAACCTCAAAATTGGATTTTTTGCATTTTTCAAGCCATGTCTTGATTAAGTCACTTTCAAAACTAGATAAAACCTCAAACACACTCCAAATATCATCCTTGAACTGTCCCAAATGGTTCCCCACATCTGGAACACCATTTGAGAGAGTTGCCCTATTGGTCACTTTTGCCCTTTTTGCAAGAAAGAGCTCAAACTTGTTCCTGGGGATTCCAGCTGGTTCCAACCATTCTAAAAGCTTCTAAGGGATCAATTGAGAGTGTCTAAAGCATCAAATTACTTCTGGCACAAGAAGCTTAGCAGATTGCACAACAAGCTTCAAAAGAGGTAAGCATCACAACTTGAACTCTTTGAAATATGCATTATTTTGAAGTCCATTGATCATGCACATCTCATACATGTTATATATGTTGTGTTTGAACCAATTCAGCATGTAATTCATTCCTGTAACAAGAGGTAGCATAGAAAATGCAATTCTAGGGCTATTTCAAGAACACTATCGGGTTTTGAAATAGGAGCCTCATTTGAAAAAACCACCACCACCATTGAATTCCTTGTGAAATTCTAGGCAAGATAGACCTAAATTTTGTCCCAATCCATGGAGAAATGAGAAAGTTACAAGCTTCACGTTTTTGGCCAAAACCTTGTCTTGCCTTGCCTTGGCCAGGCCAAAAACAAGTCATGCCTCCTGTATTCATGGGGTGGTTTTGATACACGGATGTATCACTACCCCAGTGGTAGAAGGCGCACCCTGCACACAAGAGGTCTGGGGTTCGAATCCCCCTCGCCTAGATCCTCTTTTTACTATTTTTTCCATTTTTTTTTACTATTTTTCATATTATTTTCATTAATAACTTGGAAAATTAATTTCTCTCTCAATTTTAGTCATTTTTTATTGGTTCTTTTTCTGAAAAATCACAAAAATATTAAAATATTTTATTCTACAAAAAAAATCAGATTTATATTATTTATTTAATATAGTTGGTATTTTTGTAAATAAATTCATTTTTAATTGCTTTAAACACTTTTAAAAGTGAATTTTTATCTTGAAAATCAAAACCAAATGAGTTTTAATTCATCTTGTGATTAAAATATCATTTTTCAAATCTCAACCAAAAATCACAAGTTGTTTATTCAAGCTTATTTGGTATTTTATCATTATTTATTGATTTTCTTTAAGAAATTACTTTTAAAAATGATAAAATTAGGGTTTCTTTGATTTTCACCCCCACAAATCTTTTTCAAACACTCATGGACCTCTAATAGAGTTTAAGACCCAATCCCCTTTAACAAAAACCATTTTGGGCCTCAGATATTGTATAAGTCCCGACACGATAAAAAATCTCGGCGCGATCGCCAGTGTAAAATCACTCGGGCCTCTCCTTGAGTTGTAAGACCCATCACTTGTACAAAAACACTTTTGGGCCTCTATTAGAGTGTAAGACCCATTCCTTGTAAATAAGATACCTTGTTGGGCCTCTGACATTGTATAAGACCCACGGTGTTTTCAAAAACCTCGGCACGATCGCCGTTTTCAAACAAACCATCTGGGCCTACCCTCGTGTTGTAAGTCCCATATTTCTTTTTCAAAATAATATTTGGGCCTCTCCTTGAGTTGTAAGACCCATACTTTTATAAATAAACCTCTGTGGGCCTCAGTCATTGTATAAGTCCCTCTGCAATTTTCAAAGCAACGATGCGATCACTATTAAACCTTGGGTCTCTCTTTGAGTATAAGCCCCAACAATCTTTTCAAAACAATTTCCCTTTTGATTTAGATTCAAGTATATGGTTGTTATCAAAACTTTCTTTAATTTCTTTGAACAACTAACAAAACAACATGGAAGCTTGCTCACCTGTAAATTTTTATCCGCTTTCATTTACTTGCTTTAATATATATATATATATATATATATATATATATATATATATATATATATATATATATATATATATATATATATATATATATATATATATATATATATATATATATATATATATAAAACTGTATTGTGGGAAGCTGTGCATGGTTAGTCTTCTTTCATACTCCTTTAAATACTTGTCATATATCACCTGTATATATACTAGTATAGTTATTTAGAGTTTTCCCCGACAACTAGGTCTAGAACTAGGTAAAGCCATGTTGGTCACTCTTAAATACAGTTAAAACTAGATCCCCATAGGATTTCCAAATACAGTCTTCCATTCTCTTGGGGTTAATCAATATGGAACAAAGAGAAATGCAGTATTCTCGGTGAACCTTTTCTCAGACTGTCACCCCTAGAAATTGTCAAAGAAATTCTACTCCCCGGAGTTGATCTATTCTCTGTGAATAGCATCTCCTGAGTTTCTTCAAATCACAGAACTTTTGCTAAATGATCTATTCTCTGTGAATAGCATTTCTTGAACTTTTCTTGGTTTGGGACCCACAGGCTTCCTAAAAGCATCCCCGCCTCCTCTTGGGCTTCATACAAGGACCCGTCGGCTTCTTAAAAGTTTTCATGCCTTCTCTTGGGCTTCGTACAAGGACCCTCACGACCTCTTAGAGGTATAGGACAGAACTTAGTCATCCTTTGCTAGAGCTGTCTTTCTAAAAGGAGTCACAAAAGCCCTCATACCAATTTTAGGGTTGATACTCATCCCTTAAACGAGTCGGCCTCCTCTTAGGCATTGTACAAAGATAGACCTTTCCAATAGACTTGGACAGTCTAAATCTCCCTGAGTCTCAAAGACATTCTCAAGTTCCCTACAAACATAGGAAGAAACCCCGGATTTTGGATTAATCTCCAGCAGAGTTAAAACTTGTGGGTTCTAAAACCTCGTCTCTCTCATCCCCCAGCCAGGGTCAGTTTATCATCATATAACATTATCCTAAATCAGAACCTCAAGGTGTATGATCGATCAACTCTTCTGGATTCCCCTGCAAGAGTTGATTCCCCACTTGGACATGTCTCGGGATCTCAATAATTCCCAGCATAAGATAGCCTCCTCTTAGGCTTTGTACAATGATCCTTTTCTCAGGAAAGTTAACCTCCTCTTGGGCTTTGTACAATGATTCTCCCCAGCGGAGCTAACCCTTTTCAGACTCTCTTGTTGAGTCAACCACTTTTCAGACTCTCTTGTTGAGTCAATCACCTTTTAAGACTCTCTAATTGAGTCAACCACTTTTCAGACTCTCTTGTTGAGTCAATCACCTTTTCAGGGTCTCTTGTCGAGTCAACCACTTTTCAGACTCTCTTGTTGAGTCAATCACGTTCCAGACTCTCTTGTTGGGTCAACCATTTTTAGCCTCAATCTCGGGCTTTGTACGAGACAGATAAAAAGTACTCTCTTGTTGAGTCAACCCTTTTGAGCCTCAATCTCGGGCTTCGTACGAGACAGATAAGAGCATTCTCTTGTTGAGTCAAACCCTTTTTCGCCTCAATCTTGGGCTTTATACAAGATAGAGAAAAACCTCCCCAGCGGAGTTAGCCTCCTCTTAGGCTTCATATAAGGATATCCCCAAAGAGTCAGTCTCTTTTAGCCTTCGTCCCGGGCTTTGTATAAGACACCAATATATCCACTCTCTTGTTGAGTCGGTCTCATACAGCCTCCTCTTAGGCTTTGTATAAGGACTTCCCCAGTGGAGTTAATCAACCTCTTAGCTTCAACCTAGGGCTTTGATCGAGGTACATAAAAATCAACAATCCCTCTTTAGAGATAACAAATTCTCTTTCAGTCAACCTTTTATCTTCAATCTTGGGCTTTGAACAAGACACAAATACTCTGTTTAGCCTCTGTCTTGAGCTTTGAACGAGACACCAAAACATCTTTTTCCTCCCTTAGAATAGGAGGAACTACGATTGCTCTGATTTCACTGTTTCGTTTAAACGGGAATACGTAGGCATAAGATTGTGAAATCTTAGCGAGCATACTAATCAAAAACTCTAGGTCCAGTACCTTCATACACCAATCAAAACTTAGGTCCAGCACCTTACCAAAAACATCAACAAAAACTCACTCACTCATACTTTCCCAACCCATTAACAGATAAACACCACCAAGTATAAAGCAAAACCTAAAGCTAATATCCTGTGGATAACCACATATAGGATGGGTAACTGACAACTACCCATCGTATAACCTGACCCCGGACCCCCATTCTCTTTAAGCGTTTGTCCTGTTAGACATTCGCGTGCAAGGTTAGTTTTAGATACCTTCCCTTTCCCTTCCAGCTTCATGGGATAAATAAGAAATCAGAAAGTAGCACCCCTTTCTCCTCGAGGAGGAAAACCCAAACCCCAGAGATAAGGTGGTCGTGTCACCGACAAAAATCGCTCGCTACAACCATCAGCATCACAATCCAGTTTATAGTTTGTCTCAACATGTGTAACTGCTAACTTATAATTCATCAGCTCAAATCTCTTCAGCAACTCAAGTTCATACTTCACCTGGTGCACAATGATTCCCTTATCAGAGTGTAAAATCTCCATTCCTATAAAATATACCATGTTTCCAAGATCATTCACGTTCACATGACCCTTTTGAACTTGTTTATCACAAAAGCATATATCCCTGTCAGTAATATGTCATTTACATAAAGACACACCAGAATCACATTGCCATTAGAGGTATCCTATGCATACACACCATACTTCATTTCAAATTTTTTGAATCCCTGATGCTTGAAAAATGAATCAATTTCCAAATTCCAAGTCCTTGGAGCTTGTTTCAGCCCCTACAAGGATTTATGCAACTTGTACACCATCCCTTCTTTATTTTCTATCACAAATACAGGAGGCTGTAACACATAAACTTCTTCTTGCAATGGACCATTTAGAAAATCTTATTTTACATCAAAATGTATCAGAGGTCAATTCCTATTTGCAACTATAGAAATAACCAATCTTATGGTTTCATGTCTAGCTATAGGGTCAAAAACTTCAAAGTAGTCTAAACCAGACTTTTGTAGGAATCCTCTAGCTACTAAACTTTCTTTATGCTTGGCAAATGAACCATCTGACTTCAACTTTATCTTGAAAATTCATCTCACATTGATTGATTTCTTGTTCTTAGGTAGTAGAATTAATTCTCATGTCTTGTTTCTTTCGATTGCCTCAAGTTCTTCCTTCATGGCCTTCGTCCATACTTTCTTTTTTAGTGTCTCATTGACACTGACAAGTTTAGAGTCCACCATCATGGAACATTATATGACTTCCCTTTCAGATTCAATCACAATATCATGCAGTAGCTCGAAGTCAACAAGTCTTCTTGGTATCTGTCTAATTCTCTGTAGCCTCTGAAACTGCGCAAGTTCACCTTCAGAGGCAAGTCCGCCATCAAAGGCAGAGCCACCTTCAAAGCCTGAATTACCTTCAGAGGCTAGAATACCTTCAGAGTCGGACTCACCTTCATAGTCAGAGTCATCTTCAGAGCACAGTCACCTTCAGGATCAGACTCACCTTCGGAGTCAGAATCTTATTTAAAGTCAGAGTCACCTTCATAGGCAGACTCACTTTCAGAGGCAGAATCTCCTTCAGAGGCAGAATTACACTCTAGTGTTGACACCGTGCTTGAGTTGGATTGAGACTTGTTCCAATCCCATGTTTCTGATTTTTTCACTATGACATCTCTAGTGACTTCAACTTTGTTGGTGGCTGGGAAATAGAGCTTAGATGCACATGTATAATGATAACCTACAAGCAACACGACTATACTCCTGTCATCCAATTTCCTTCTAGTAGCATCTGTCATATGTTTGTAACATACAGAACCAAACACCTTGAAATGGCTCACACTTTGCTTTCATCCAGTCCACTTTTCAATAGGAACTACTTCCTTTAACTTCTTTGTTGGACATCTCTTGTGCACATATGTTTACGTGGCAATTGCTTCACCCTATAATGTGTGAGGTAAATTATTTTCTTTCAGCATGTTCCTTGCCATGTCAACCAGAGTTCTATTTCTTCTTTTAGCAAGTCCATTATTATGTGGAGTGTGAGAGCGGTCACCTCATTCTCAATTCCATGATTCTCACAGAACTTCTTAAACTTTGTTGAATTGAACTCACCTCCACCATCGATTCTGAGGATCTTCAACATTTGTCCATAATGATTTTGAGCCTTCACTTTGAACTTATTGAACTCAGCAAACAACTCATGTTTGAACTTTATAAGTGCTACCCATGTCATTCTTGTGAACTCATCCACAAATGACACGAAATAGTTATTTTTTCCAAGTGGAAGTACCTCAAATGGCCCACATACATCAGAATACACCACACCCAAAGCATGAGTTGCTCTTAGAGGCATTTTTTATTAGAATGTTAATCTTGGTTGTTTGCCTCTCATGCATATATCACATGATTTCTATGGAGCCACGAACTTTGGAATTCCATGTACCAGATTCTTTGAACTCAGATGCCCTAAGCTTCTGAAGTTCAGATGTCTCAATCTCTTATGCCACAACTCACTTTCCCCTTCAATATTTGTCGCACTTAGGCATTGAGTGTCTGTTGTTGCAACATTCACCTTAAATGTCCTATTTCTTCCTAGTTCATACTGCATAATCAACTTCTAATTACAGTCATACAACTTCAAGAGATTGTCCTTCATGGTTATTGAAAAACATTTTTAAGTCGTTAACCCACACTCGTCAGATTGCTATTCATTCTAGGAACATACCATACATCTTTGGCCAATACATTTTTTCCATTCTTTAGTTTCACTCTAACATTTCCCATTTCTTCAGCATTCATATACTCATCATCAGCACATATGACCTTGGTCTTTCTACCAGATTCATAATTAACCAGCCAATGCTTGTTTCCAGTTAGGTGATTTGAGCAGTTAGTGTCCATATACCATCAGTTTACCATTTTTTTCACCTTCATTCTCAAATGCCATCAATAGCACAGGTTCATCATTAGAATATCCTCTGACTATGTTGGCTTCTTCACCCTTGCTAACCTTGTTTGACCAACAATCAGCAGCAAAATGACCAAATCTATTACAATTGTAGCATTGAACCTTTCTCTTATCAAATTTCTCATTTCCCTTCTGAGTATTCTTATGTTTCTTATTAGAATTGGAGAGTTCTGACTTCTGAGAACCACCATAATTCTTTTTCTTCTTCTCTAGCCATGCTTGCTTCTTATTCTTCATAACAAAAGAAGCTTTCAGAGGCTATTTTGTTTCCCTTTCAGAGTTCTTTCAGTCAGATGCAATTCTTGTGCCTTTAAACTACTCTGAAGTTCTTCAATTCTCATGGTGATGGTGTTTTTATAGTGTTCTATAGATACAACTATGAAATCAAACTGAGGAATAAGTGATCTTAGTACCTTTTAAATGATTACTTGTTCAGAGAGAGTTTCTCCATAAGACTTCATCTCATTCGTAACCACAATCACTCTAGAGATGTAATTAGGCATCTTCTCATTGTTCTTCATGTTGAGATTCTCGTATTTCTTGCGTAGGGACTACAACTTTACTTTCTTCATTGATGCATCGTCATCATGACATCGGACATGTGTATCTCACACCGCCTTCGTCGTTGTCGAGTTAACAATATTCTCAAATACCTGTGTATCCACACACTGATGGATATATAACAATGTATGTTGATCCTTCTTCCTCGTTTCACGTTGTACATTTCTTTGCGCTTCTGTTGCATTTTCTACAACCGGCGTATAACTGTCATTGACAATATCAAGAACATCTTGAACGCCAAACAACACACGCATCTGAATTAACCACCGATTCCAATTCTTTCTGTCAAATATTGGAAGTTTTGTATACAAGCTACCGTTTTCGTCATTCATCTTCGTTCTTGTGCAAATCACTCAGTTCTTACCAACACACGTGTTTCCCAATCCCTAAGAATCAAGATTGTGAATCTCTTTGATTTCAATATTCAATTCGGTTTGAATTTGAGGAACGGAATCAATCACACACCTCACGCACACTTGTGTTTCCCTGTGAATCAGAATCCGAGCTCTGAATACCAATTGTTGGAGTTAACAAAACTCCATTGATGCATAAGAGAAAGACGAAGATGAAAGAATTATATATATATAACGAACTCAATTTTTTAAATCTCAAATTCTATTACAATTATAAGTAACTTTTGGATTTATAGACACTAACCCAAACTCAAATGCAAATGAAACTTAAACTAACAACTTAAATTTGAATTACATAACTTTAACTAACAAATAAGAATGAAAAGATTATAATTAAATGGTTTTGCTAAAAGAAATGTCTTAAGATTGTTTAAGAATTCTATTAGATAATTATTCATAAAAAGAAAAGTTAAATATATCTATTCTCATTTTATTAAATACAACAACTTGTTACAAAATTTTCATTTTTAGACAAGTTAAACAAAATCCTTACAACACTCATTAGCATTTGCTTAATTTTCATTTTTAGACAAGTTAAACAAAATCCTTACAAATTGTTTGAGTAAACCACTTGTGATTGAGCCGAAACATATACTAAACTTTAAATTTTCACCTTTTGATTTCAATTAAAAAAAAATCAATACGTGTGCAGGACACTATCTCAATAAAAGCAATAAATATTCTCAACATAGGGTGAAAATGAAATAATGTTAATAAAAATAAAAGAACAAATGATACAAGAAACTTTACCTAACTAACTAATAAGAATGAAAAGCTTATAGTTAAATTGTTTTGCTAAAAGAAATGTCTTAAAAGATTGTTTGAGAATTCTAAATCAAATAATTATTCATAAAAAGGTTAAATATATCTATTCTTATTTTATTAAATACAACAACTTGTTACAAAATTTTCATTTTTAGACAAGTTAAACAAAATCCTTACAACACTCATTAGCATTTGCTATAATTCAAAAAGAAAGATGATATATGTATCCAATGGTGCATGCAGTGTTCTATTCTCCCAATGGAAAAGTTGTGCAAATCTACAATAATCAAGTTGTTTTCCAACAACAACCCACTTCATCTCTTGCTCATGCAACTCAACACACTAAAGGCTAAAATGGTATAGAAAATTTGTTAATAATGAATCCTCCATTAAACCTGAAGCAAATGCGGGAAAGGAATCGCTGACAACACCATCAATGGAACATAAGTTCCTACAAAAAATATACACTACATTGCATCAAATCTAGTTAAAGAGATTATTACAGTGGCATATAGAAAATCAAGATTGAGTGATGTACCTGTACAACAACAATGTATTGTATCTCATTCTTCTAATATTGGAAAAGTACTTTTCGTGGATCGAGTTGACCACTACAATAACTTGCAGAAACCGCAGATATTTCTTGTCTTCCTTTCCACTCTTCGTTAGGTTTGAGAGTGATTGCTTTTTCTGCACAAGTAGACTGAACACATAACATGTGTTTGTACTCATCATCCCCCAAATCAGATATGGTTTTCGCTTTCTTATCACACGGATTCCATACCACTACCGATAAAACAATACAAAAAGTGTGTTTTCAACACCATATCACATTTTATATAATCCTTGTGCATATAAGATTTGATAAACTGACCAGCATCAGGAAGCCCGTCTTTTCACACTTCAAAAGTTCTCTTCCTTTCATGGTCTATGATAGCAATTTTTGTGGGAGTGCTAACCTAAACTTTGTCCACGTACATCGTCAAAGAAACAAAAACACAAGACTTACATAATTGAATTGAAAAATTATAACAACACAAGAAACTACTCTATTGATAACATATGCTCACTTCAGACTCAAATGTTATAGCATCTCCTTGTTCTGTAAATCGCTGTTTGTTCTTCAAATTGTCTAGATAATCCAATATCTCTAGTCCTTGTATTCGAACTTCACTGGACATAAGCAAGGTGAAAATTAGCTTGTACTTGCAAATAATGAAGATCACAAATCTCAAAACAATACAGTTTTGTTATGACATTATACGAAGTCCAATGCAAACATCAATACACATATATGTTAATAATTTTCAAAACCATTTATGAGAAATTCGAGGGGAAAAACATATATAGTAGAATTAGATGATAATTAATACACTCATCAATATTTAAATATGTATGGACTAAGAATGTACGAGGGAAGAAAGATATTGATATTGATATCGATTTATGAAAAATATATATATGGCTCAGCAAAACCTGATATCGGTAACATAGAGGTATGTATGATAGGCAAATGTGAAGGTAAAAGATTTTCCGTCTTTATTTGTATTTCGAATTCGGGAGGTCATCATCAAGTCTCCTGTAGGTCCCAAACCTATCCTTAGGCAAAATTCGTATCTGCAAGAAGTAATAATAAAATATTCTTTTAATCCGAGTATCGCTGCAAGCAATATAAAGAAATAGAATATTAAGCTCATTTTTTTACAGTTACATAGTTAATTAATCATGTTCGGCTATATATATACATATACGTATACCTGTGAGGCCAATTCTTTGAATCATCTTCGGAGTTTTTAAGAATCAAATCAATGAAAGCTCTACTAGTGCTATTTGTTGGAAATGGAGGAGGATTAGGATCTAAGGTCCACAACTTGTTCCTTGCAAATCCATGATGTTCAAGAGAACCAAGATTTGAGAACTGCATATGGATATAAAGTACTTAAAGAAACAAACATCAAATGAAAACATAGAAGCTCTATAAAATACACATACTTGAGGAAAACATATTGGAATACCTCCACGTATAGATTTTGGAGGATTAAAATTAGCCTGCAGTGATTCATGTGAAAAAAAAAATTGATGAATTTCAATGTTCTCAAGCAAAATAAAAGAACTACATATACAATGTTTAGTGAAAAGTTGAATCCACTGACATATAAAAAAATTATAAAACCAAACTAAAGACAAATAGAAGTCAATTGACTTGTATAACTATGTTCTTAATAGGTTATGATTTATGTGATGTTTGATGCTTTACTTGTATCTGCTTGCTAGGGTATTCCCAATTAAATGTTCTTATTCTTCACCCATTTATTTGCATATAGACTTAATATAGGGTGGATCATTTGTCGAGACCATATAGAAATGTTCTTGGCCAATGATTTCCATGTTAGTTCGTATTATGATGATTTGACAATTATTGTGTATCTCTACAATAAGAACGTTCCAATCCAAGGGATTTATTTTGTCTATCATGGTACAAACTCCATCCTTGGATAAATAGTATATCTCTATAGGAGATTATTCACCTATTCGATGGTGAATTGAAGAATGAGGTCTCCTGGACATCTTGGGTAGGGGTGGCAAAAAGGGTCGTGGCCCAACGGGCCGGCCCACGCATCTGCCAAAAAATGACTGGTTAGGTTGAAATTTTGTGCCCGCCTACCTGCCTAATCCACCCCATTTTAAGTCTGCCCCGCTTTAAAACCGCCAAAAAAAGGGATAGGTTGGCCCGC
Organism: Lathyrus tuberosus; assembly: GCA_022829125.1. Lineage (NCBI taxonomy): Eukaryota > Viridiplantae > Streptophyta > Magnoliopsida > Fabales > Fabaceae > Lathyrus > Lathyrus tuberosus. The sequence goes on from JALAZF010000446.1 coordinate 3,786,475, forward strand.
CAACGTAGTTATCAAGCACTAAAATCATTTTTTTTTTGTTAAGGGTTAATACTTGAACTATATTTTGGAATACTTGTTGATGATTTTATTTTATACATTTATTTGTGAATATATGCAATATTTTTTTAAGTAAAATTTGTTAAAAAGATATTTTGTAAAAAATTATTCTAAAAAATAAGTGAAAAATTTAATTGAAATGTAAAAATAAGCCTATTAATCTATTAAAAAATGAAAAATAAAAAAATAAAAAAATAGGAGGGCAAGCCCGCCGCCCGCCAACCCATTACCTTGGCGGGGCGGGCTAGATTTTTAAGCCAATTTTCACTTGACGGGCTTGCTCGCCTCGCCCCCTTTTTGGCGGGCTTAAAGCGGGGCGGGTGGGGTTGAGCTGGGTGGGCGACTCGTTTTGCCACCCCTAATCTTGGGTGGCTTTGTTTGGTACTTGCAATCCTTTCAATGATGGGAATGTCTTGATCTTGGAATTTCCTTTGTTTGAAAATGCCTTAACAAAGGGCTTATCTATTTGATTTTAGCATGTGCGTGTTGTGCATGTTTGGTGGTCCAACAGTATTTCTATTTTGTATATCTAAATGTTACAAATTTGTTAATAGTTTCACTTAGATGGAAAATTGGAAACAAATATTTTTTCTCCTTGAGCTTTTGAAAATTAGCATTTTCTAATGGGATTGCAATCTAGATTAGATCATTTGGTAGTGATATGGCCATTTCCCTTTGTCTTGGGGTGGCTCTTTGATTATCCCAAATTTAGGTTAAGTCTAGTCCACACAACTATGAGGTTGATGATTGAGTATTCAATACATTTTCCCTTTTTGTTGGTTTCTTGGAGGTGTAGAGGCTCATTCTCATTGGATTTGTTTACATCATTCTTGCTTTTAGAGCCTTCTTTGTTGTTTTTGAAATTTTTTTCTTGCTGGATTTTGAGGAAGGCTAGCAAACAGTTTATGTAGGTTTCTAGGTCGACATCCATTATGGCTACCACGCCTTTCATGATGTGGTATTTCAACTTTAGGTACATTGTTGACGATATGGCCCTTAATGCGCCTAGAGTAGGTCGGCCTATGACGCAGTTGTATAACGCCTTGCAGTTGATTACCCAAAACTACACCCCATTATTTTTTCAATTCTGTCTTTATGGATGATACCATAAGCTCCTGATATCCTAATGGCTTTGTTGTTGACTTGTTGGATCTATGGAAGAGGTTTCTCAAAATTTAATTAAATCCAAGAGATTATCATACATGATATACCAAGATCTTCCTTGGTCGATTATGACTCTCTGAACATCGTAAACTTTCATTGTTTCCCTTGCCATTAAAGGGGTGTACAAATTTTGGTGTTTCATTAACCAAATTTTTGTATGAAATAAAATGAGCAAAGTGTTAGTTAGAAATAGAAAAGTAATATTTGTACAGGGGAATATATTTTCCGCATAAAGCAAATTTATGAAGTATGAAAATAAATAGGCAAAGTGTTAGTTTGAAAAAGCATGATAAAGACCAGGAACGCTCCGAATTTTTATACGTGGCACATAAACAATTAGGGGCAATATCGAATTTTCCAAAACAACAAATCTTCTTAGGTTATGGATTTAATATTTTGTCACTTTTAATATTAGTTATTTAAGCTAACTTTGGAGTGTTTGAAACTATTTTATAGGTGTCTCGAAGTCAAAAAAGAGAGTAAAACGTGGAGCCAAAATTCTTCTATTGAGCATACACACCTCGATAGGAGTACACATTCTCACCAAGAAACTAGGTCAGCATGCATACGCCCATATTTGTGTGTGTACGTTCATGCAAAACTTTAACCTACATATGCACGCCCTTGCTAGCATATATACGCGAACAAATGAAGACTCAGGCAAATGTATGTACATCTCACATTTGCATATCTACGAAACTCAAAACTCACGTCAACTTACATATGCCCAAGATAGCATATATTCCCTCCATCTAAACAAAAGGGTGTGTGTACGCCCAACCCTGAGTATGCACGCTCAGTCCAAACTATTTAAGGGGAAGTGCCATTTTTCAAAGGGAGGTTAGATTTTTTACGGCAAAATACACTTTTGAGATCTGAATACATTGTGTAGCCTTAAGGAGGTGGAATTCAACGAATATCTGGGCTGAAACTTTTTCATTCTTTAATTTGTTTAATTTATGTACCTATAAATATGAGTACTAAACTCCCTCGTGTTAGGAGTGATTTCTTGTATTTGATTAACCTTTGTATTCTAAATTAATCTTTGCAATTTAAAAGTTATTATTCTTGTATGGTTTATTTTTAATTGTGTTTAATGCTTTTTATATTGGTCCGCTGTAAATTGTTATACATATTTCGTTAGAAAGTAATGTCAACTGATAATACTTTGATAAAAATATTCTTGCTATTTATCTCCGCGTAGGAATGAAACCATGAATCCTGGTCAAGTGTCTCTTTAAGACAAGTTCATATCAAGATCCCTCGACTAGAACTTTATTGTGGGTTATACAATAAGAAGATGAAATCAATCTTATATCATTGTGATGACATTATTATTTAGTGATTATTTGATATAACCGTTGCTGGAATCTTCATATATAAAAGCTTCTAGGGAACTCTATACTAGTAAACCACTTGTGATTGAGCAAAAACATATACTAAACTTTAAATTTTCACCTTTTGATTTCAATTAAAAAAACTTCAATACGTGTGCAGGACACTATCTCAATAAAAGCAATAAATATTCTCAACATAGGGTGAAAATGAAATAATGTTAATAAAAATAAAAGAACAAATGATACAAGAAACTTTACCTAACTAACTAATAAGAATGAAAAGCTTATAGTTAAATTGTTTTGCTAAAAGAAATGTCTTAAAAGATTGTTTGAGAATTCTAAATCAAATAATTATTCATAAAAAGGTTAAATATATCTATTCTTATTTTATTAAATACAACAACTTGTTACAAAATTTTCATTTTTAGACAAGTTAAACAAAATCCTTACAACACTCATTAGCATTTGCTATAATTCAAAAAGAAAGATGATATATGTATCCAATGGTGCATGCAGTGTTCTATTCTCCCAATGGAAAAGTTGTGCAAATCTACAATAATCAAGTTGTTTTCCAACAACAACCCACTTCATCTCTTGCTCATGCAACTCAACACACTAAAGGCTAAAATGGTATAGAAAATTTGTTAATAATGAATCCTCCATTAAACCTGGAGCAAATGCGGGAAAGGAATCGCTGACAACACCATCAATGGAACATAAGTTCCTACAAAAAATATACACTACATTGCATCAAATCTAGTTAAAGAGATTATTACAGTGGCATATAGAAAATCAAGATTGAGTGATGTACCTGTACAACAACAATGTATTGTATCTCATTCTTCTAATACTGGAAAAGTACTTTTCGTGGATCGAGTTGACCACTACAATAACTTGAAGGAACCGCGGATATTTCTTGTCTTCCTTTCCACTCTTCGCCAGGTTTGAGAGTGATTGCTTTTTCTACACAAGCAGACTGAACACACAACATGTGTTTGTACTCATCATCCCCCAAATCAGATATGGTTTTCGCTTTTTTGTCCCACGGATTCCATACCACTACCAATAAAACAATACAAAAAGTGTGTTTTCAACACCATGCCACAAACACAATTTCACAGCCATTTCACATTTTATATAATCCTTGTGCATATAAGATTTGATAAACTAACCAGCATCAGGAAGCCCATCTTTTCGCACTTCAAAAGTTCTCTTCCTTTCATGGTCTATGATAGCAATTTTCGTGGGAGTGCTAACGTAAACTTTGTCCACCTACATCGTCGAAGAAACAAAAATGCAAGACTTACATAACTGAATCAAAAAAGTATAACAGCACAAGAAACTAATGTATTGATAACATATCCTCACTTCAGACTCGAATGTTATAGCATCTCCTTGTTCTGTAAATCGCTGTCTATTCTTCAAATTGTCTAGATAATCCAATGTCTCTAGTCCTTCTATTCGGACTTCACTGAACATAAGCAAGGTGAAAATTAGCTTGTACTTGCAAATACTGAAGAACACAAAATCTCAAAGCAATACAGTTCTGTTACATTAGAATTAGATGATAATTAATACACTCATCAATATTAAAACTTCAACTATTTGACCAATCATCAATTTCCTATCTCGCAATCTCAAGGATGTTAATATTTAAACATGTATAGACCAAGAATGTATGAGGGAAGAAAGATATTGATATTGACATCGATTTATGAAAAATATATATATGGCTCGGCAAAACCTGATATCGGTAACATAGAGGTATGTATGATAGGCAAATGTGAAGGTAAACGATTTTCCATCTTTATTTGTATTTCGAATTCGAGAGGTCATCATCAGGTCTCCTGTAGGTCCCAAACCTATCCTTAGGCGAAATTCATATCTACAAGTAATAATGATAACATATTCTTTTAATCCAAGTATCGCTCCAAAATATAAATTGCATATACTAAGCTCATTTTTTGACAGTTACATAGTTAATTAATCATGTTCGGCTATATATATACACATATATGTATACCTGTGAGGCCAATTCTTTGAATCATCTTCGGAGTTTTTAAGAATCAAATCAATGAAAGCTCTACTACTGCTATTTGTTGGAAATGGAGGAGGATTAGGATCTAAGGTCCACAACTTGTTCCTTGCAAATCCATGATGTTCAAGAGAACCAAGATTTGAGAACTGCATATGGATATTAAGTACTTAAAGAAACAAACAACAAATGAAAACATAGAAGCTATATAAAATACACATACTTGAGGAAAACATATCGGAATGCCTCCACGTATAGATTTCGGAGGATTAAAATTAGCCTGCAATGATTCATGTGAAAAAGAATTGATGAATTTCAATGTTCTCAAAAAAAATAAAAGAGCTATATATGCAAAGTTTAGTGAGAAATTGAATCCACTGACATATAAAAAAAATTATAAAACCAAACAAAAGACAAATAGAAGTCAATTGACTTGTATAACTAGGTTCTTAATAGCATTCTACTATGACTTTTCTATATCCAATGTCACAAACTCGTTAATATCACTAGCTTTGTTCCCTCTCTTTTTCTCTCCCAAGTATATCCATTCATACTCTGTCATTTTGTCAATCTCTACATCTACTATGAAAACTTACACATACCCCATCAACAAGTGTTACTAAATAGCGGCGCTATGGCAGATATATAGGGCAGTTTTTGGCTATGAAGCACAGACACTTCTAGGAGTAGGCATGTCGCGGTGTCCGACACGCGTCAGTGTCCAACATTTGTATGACACTCATACGACACGTGTCGGAAAAGTCAGACAAATGTCCACTAAAAAATGGGTTTTTTTCTTTATTTTGACACTCTTCGAATCAATGGTTGACACTCATACGACACTCATAACACATATGTTTGACAATTCAGACAAGTGTTTTAAACAAAAATTTGTTTTTTTATTTGCTTCCACACACGTATGTACATATTTTGGACAAATTTCACACAAATTTAAAATTGTTAACCGTGTATTATTAAAGCCATTAATTCCGATTAGAATATTTTCAACTTATTTAATCATAGATGGATAAATAAAGCTTAAATACTTTCTTATATATAGCGGTGTCGGTATCCTATATTTTAACATTATCAGTGTCGGAGTGTCCGTGTCTAGTCGTGTCCCGATGTCTGTGTTGGAGTCCATGCTTCATAGATTTTTGGACTCTCCACAATGGATAATACCAGACGATATTGTCGGTTTTTCCGCCATAATCCGCTATAATGGCGCTGCAAAGCGGCCAGTATGGCGGAATTTTGGCTCTCCACCACCGGCCATTGACAACACTACCATCACCACAAGAAAAAAAAAATTTCTCAAATACATCAAAGTGACCAACGTTTTGTACTTGGCCAAATAGATCGACAACAACCAAGCTTTATTTCACTAAGAGAAGTAAGTAACATTGATCAAATAAGGTCAAGCCCTTTTATCATATATCATATCTCCATTCAACTTACTAGGCGAAGCTCTAGATATTTCTTATTATTTTCTCTTATAGTTTTTCAAAGTCTTCTTATGCCCACAATTAGACTACCCTCCATCTGATCTATCTCTCCTAATCAAAGAATTTACGTGTCTTCGTTCTATATACTCAAACCACCTAAGCTAAAACACATATATTAATAAATAGTTTGATAAATATTGATTCATTTTAGCATTTAATACATCAAAACAAAACATGCCACTTCTTTTTGAGACAAACATATATAGTTAAAAATAACTAAAATATTGTGAAAAGCTTCATTAAACAAGGATATTTTGGCACATTATGAAACAAAAACACATATATTTATGGTTGAATAGGACAACATAGTTGGTTACCTTACTACTAACAAAGAGCAATTCTTCTCCACGTTCATTTTTCCAGGATGTTACCTGTCCTCCATATAGATATACCTGCAAATGAAAATCATTCTTAAATATAATTAGGTTTTCTATTATGCATGTTATTCCAAATGATGTGATACATTGATGGATCATAAACAAAACATAGATAGGTATATGAAATCAATTGATGAATGTGAATTGTGAAAATTAATGCAATGCAATTGAAATTGGAAAAAAAACAAAGAAGAGAAATGGAAAATGAAATACCTCAGCAGAGAAGCCACGAACTTCTTTAAGAATGATCTTCTCTAAGCCATTAACGCCTATACACTGTTTTACGTATACCGGTTTTTGTGACATATCTCTCTCTCTTCTCTGATCCCAATCAATGGAAATGGAATGTCCTTCTTCCCCTCAATCAACATTTCTCATCTATTAATGTATATATAGGCTATAGATGGTTGAGAGAGAAAAAAAATTATTTTATTCTTTTCATTTTAAATATAGGGGCATTTATGCTTTTTTATTTGATATATATATATATATATATATATATATATATATATATATATATATATATATATATATATATATACACATACCTGCTCGAGAGAGAGAGAGAGAATTATGATACCATTAGTTTAAAGAAACTTTGTATATAGTTCAATTTATTTTGTAGGATTATATTAGAAAATTAGAAACTTTATTTGGATGAATTAATAGAAATTCAAATTATAGTTACAAAAATTATCAATGTTCAAAAGTCAATATATGATAATAGATTAGACACAAAATATAATATGTTGCAAATTAAATTATAAAATACTAATGTTGATGAATTGTGTTTGAAATATATGAAATTGTAAAACATTGTCACATTTTTTAATATCTACGAAAAACCACATCTCATTTTAATTTTTGTTGAAACAAAAATTATGTAATCAAATTTGAAATTTTAAATGATAATTGTGTTTGAATGTTATAATATATTTATTTATAAAAATCTATAATTTTTAAACTGTGATGATTAAATATAAATTTTATATAAAAAAAGTTAAGATAAAAATTTAAAAAACTAAAACTAAAAATTTCAATTTATCTTTTTAGGAGAACTTTATAATTTTTCAAAGACTCGCGTTCTATCGATCTAAAAAAATGAGATATCCTAAAATCCAACATGTTTGTTCTTTTTAGGTCCACCAAAAAAAAGTGTGGAAAGGTAAGAAAAGGGGTGGAGCCGAAACCTTGATTGTATCTGCACAAAATGGGATGTGACGGATCTTGCGAACTATATCACTCTTAAAGTTTAAAAGTAATAAAAAGTCATGTTCACCACTTCACCCTATTTAGATTATTTAGATTTGCACTCGGCTGATGCCTGACAAAAAAAAGAGCATATCAGGTGGCAACATATAGGAGGTGGACCAAAAATCTTGGTTCGATAAAAAAATGACAAGCTAAACATGTTAGAAATAAAGTCTTTTGTGTTTACAGAAAATGTGTGAGAATATTAGAGGTTTAAAGAGAAATTTGATAGATAGGAGAATTCTTTATGGAAGAGATAACTTTGTATTTTTGTTTGATACAAAAGTGTAGAATTACATCTCTATTTATAGTACTCTAAGGAGAACTCTAGACACATTAATTCTAGAGAGTTCTCAACTCTATGAATTCCAAGAGCATTCTAGAAAATATTACAACCCTAAAAAATATCTAGACACTCCAAACATTACAAGAGTTTTCTAGAAACATTATCCAAACTTACCTAAACCCAAAATAATTAAGCCCAAAAATCCAAACAATATGTTTAGGCCCAAATCAAGTTTAATCTTTCAACATCCCCCCTTAAACTTGATTTGTGACTCCAAGCATACTCTTTAGCTTCACGAAAGTTTCAAATTTGAGCGGCTTGGTGAAAATGTCGGCAACTTGATCTCGAGACATCACATACTTCAATTTCACCTCCTTCTTCTCGATGCATTCTCTTATGAAGTGGTAACGGATGTCGATATGCTTACTTCTTTCATGAAATACATGATTCTTTGCCAAAGCAAGTGTTGATTTATTGTCAACACATATTTCCATAGGATCTTCTTGTGACATTTTTAATTCTTTCAACAAGTTCCTTAGCCAAACTGCAAGACAAACACATGATCTGGCGGCGACATATTCGGCTTCACAAGTTGACAATGTGATGATTGGTTGCTTCTTTGACATCCAAGTGAAAGCAGTATCTCCCATAAAGAACACAAAACCAGTAGTGTTCTTTCTATCATCCAAGTCTCCACCCCAATCGTTATCACTATAGCCGACAATCTCATAATTCTTAGAAGAGTAATAGTGTAAGCCAAAGTTTGTTGTACCTTTGATATATCGAAGGATTCTCTTTGTTGCCTTGAAGTGAGTTGTTGTTGGAGCTTCCATGTAGCGACTTACGACTCCTACAACATAGAGAATATCTGGCCTTGTACTTGTCAAGTAACGCAGACTTCCAACCAAATTTTTGTAAAGAGTTGGATCCACAATCTCTCTATTTCCATGCTTACTCAACTTGTTGCCACATTCCATCGGGGTGCCAACTGGATTGTCATCATCCATCTTGAACTTCTTAAGGACTTCTTTGGCATGGCCTTCTTAGGTGATAAAAATTCCTTTATCTTCTTGCTTAAGCCCCATATCCGTCATCTCAAATTCATTTGACATATCCTTCTTGAACTCTTTGAACATGCTTAGATTGTTCCCAGTGAAGATCATGTCATCAACATATAAGCACACAATCAAAATATCTCCACTTTGCGCTTTAATATAGAGTGCATGCTCATATGGACACTTGATAAAGTTTTTGTCTCGAAAGTACTTGTCGATACGAACATTCTAAGCTCTCGGTGCTTGCTTGAGTCCGTGCAATGCCTTCTTCAGCTTCAAGACTTTTTCTTCTTGCCATTTTACTTCATATCCCTGTGGTTGCTCGATATAAACTTCTTCTTCGAGAAAACCATTCAAGAAGACCGACTTCACATCCATTTGATAGATCTTCCATTCATTTTGGGCTGCCAAAGAAATGATCAGTCTAATAGTTTCAAGACGAGCAACGGGGGCAAATACCTCATCATAGTTAATTCCTCGTCTTTGGCTATAACCTTTTGCCACCAATCTTGCTTTGTATCTCTCTGCGTCTCCTTTTGCATTCTTCTTCACCTTGTACACCCATCTTACTCTGATTGCTTTGTGTCCTCGTTGAAGTGTAGTAAGTTCTCACGTATCATTCTTCGTGATTGACTTTATTTCTTCATCCATGACGTGTCTCTACTTTAAGTTTTGAACAGCTTCTAGATAGCTTAGAGGCTCGCAATCACCAAAAAGACAAAAGAGGTTAATGTCATTTTGGTTTTCAGTTACCTCATAAAACTCTTCAATGCTCCTTAGTCGTGGTGTCCTCTCACTTGAGCTTATTTCATCCAACCTTGGTGTCGGTGAGGCAGGTGGTGTAATATGTTCCTCTGTCATTGGTTGTTCCATTTTATTTTCTTCTTCTTCAAAGTAAGGAAGAAAATCGTACCTGTCTTCTTGAACACTACAATCCCAACAATTTTTTTCTTCGAACTCCACGTCACGACTTATAACAATCTTTCTACTATTTGGATTATAGAGCTTGTACCCTTTGGAGCTTGAGTCGTAACCCACGAATACGTACTTCTCACTTTTATCATCGAGTTTTGTTCTCCTTTCATCTGGAACGTGGGTATAGGCAATGCTTCCAAACACTTTGAGGTGAGAGATCCCTGACTTCCTTCCACTCCTTGATTCTTGTGGTGTCTTCTCAGGCACACTTCTTGTTGGGGAACGGTTTGTCAGGTAAACCGCACATGCCACAGCTTCGGCCCAAAACTCTTTCGGCATCTTCATGCTCTTAAGCATACTTCGCACCATATTAATTATGGTTCGGTTCTTTCTCTCCGCTACTCCATTTTGTTGTGGCGATCTTGGCACTGTTAGTGGGCGGTGGATTCCATGGTCTTCACAGTATTTGTTGAACTCATTTGAAGTAAATTCTCCTCCTGGTCAGATCCCATGCCCTTAATGGAAATACCACTTTCTTTCTCCACAAGGACTTTGAACTTATTAAAGTTTTCAAACAGTTCTGACTTCTCCTTCAAGAAATAAACCCATGTTTTTCTAGAATAATCATCAATAAAGAGGAGAAAGTATTTATTCTTACCAAAAGAGTTTGGTTTTATTGGTCCACAGACATCAGTGTGTATGAGCTCTAGCGGTTTTGTCGCTCTTGACGTTGATTCCTTTGGAAAGCTTTTTTGGAATTGCTTCCTAATTAGACATCCTTTACATAGTTAGTCTGGGTGATTTATACTAGGAAAGCCTCTCACCATCTACTTCTTTGACAAACATTCTAGACTGTCGAAGTTAAGGTGTCCAAATCGTAGTTGCCATAGCCATGAAGAGTCAGTATAGCAAGCCTTGAGACACTTTCAAGAGGAACATTCTATTCTTTGACATAGGCACCTTAGCAATCAAGTTATGCCCACAATCTCTTAAGAAAAGACTATGTTCTTTCAAGTGGATGTCATAGTCTTTCTCTTTGCCTTTGACCGGTATCTTTAAGTCATCTCTAAACGAGACATTGCCAGTTGTCGCTTCATTGATCTCTACAAACATGCTTCGATCGTCGCACATGTGGTTGCTTGCGCTAGTGTCAAGGTACCACTTGTGTCTTTTCTCTTCAAATTGGTTTTGGCACGCGAGCAACAAAGTTTCTTTTTCTCCAACTTTTTCTTCTACAAAGTTAGCTTTCTCCACAACCATCTTTGAGAATCTACACTCAGATGCGTAGTGATCGATCTTGTTGCAGTTGAAGCACTTAATTTGTGACTTGTTGCACCTTGACCATGAATTTCCTCTTCCACGACCTCTTGTTGCTTGTGGATTCCAACTTCTTTCTCCATTGTTGAAGTTGTTGGAGTAGTTGTTGTAATTGCCTCTTCCTTCTCCTCCATGTCCTCGTCCACGTCCACGACCTCGTACTCTTTGGCTTTTATAATTCGCATAGTTTGCTTCCTTTGCGTTGAGTTGTAGTAGTTTCTCCATGGCCTCCTTTTATTTAATTTTTCTTTTTTGTTTTTTTCGTATGCTTGTAAGGAACCCACGAGTTGCTCAATAGTCATGGTCTTTAAATCCTTTTTTTCTTCAATGTTGGTAACAATGAAGTCAAAACTTGGATATAAAGTGTGAAGTATTTTCTCCATGAGTTTCACCTCATCAACATCTTCACCGTTTATTTTAAGTTGATTGACTACGGACAATACTCGAGAAAAATAATCAGAAATTGACTCACTCTTCCATAAATAAACGTTCAAAGTCACCTCTAAGAGTTTGAAGACGAATCTTTTTCACCTGCTCCACTCCTTTGTTGCAAGTTTGAAGTCTGTCCTATGCTTCTTGGGTCGTCGTTGCATTTGAGATCTTCTCAAATGTATCTTCATCCACCGATTGATAAATGAGGAAGAGAGCTTTATTGTCTCTCTTTCTCGACTCCTTCAATGTCGCTTTTACACCTTGGCTTAGCGAGGCTTCATCTAGCTCCTTGAAGCCTTTCTCAACGATATCCCACACATCTTGATCTCCTAGTAGCGTCTTCATCTTGATACTCCAATTGTCATAGTTGTTCTTTGTGAGCATCGCCATTTTGAAAGAGAAACCTCCATCACCATCTTTTGAGGACCTTGAAGCTCTGATGTCACTTTGTTGAAAATAAAGCCTTTTGTGTTTAGGGAAAGTGTGTGAGAATATTAGAGGCTTAAAGAGAAACATGATAGGTAAGAGAACTTTTTATGGAAGAGATAACTTTGTATTTTTGCTTGATACAAAATTGTAGAATTACATCTCTATTTATAGTTTTTTAAGGAGAACTCTAGACACATTAATTTTAGAGAGTTCTCAATTCTAAAAATTTCAAAAGTATTCTAGAAAATATTACAACCCTAAGAAATATCTAGACACTCCAAACATTACAAGAGTTTTCTAAAAATATTATCCAAAATTACCTAAACCTAAAATAATTAAACCCAAAAATTCAAACAATATATTTATGCCCAAATCAAATTTAATCTTTCAACAAAACAAAGATGTCAAATAGACCCAATCCATCTTACCACCCTGATGTACCAAAAGAGTGCTTTATAAATCATGCTTGGGAGCATCATGTATCGTGACAACCATTGTGCAGTACCATAATTAATGTTTTCACTTGATTGTTAAACATATCCACTATATAGAAAATGTTTTTTTAGATATTATTTTTTGGTCCTTTTGTATTAATCTTTGAGATTTCTTATCTTTCCATGTTTTTAACAAAGACAATAGTTATGATTATGACAGGAGCACAGAGTAGTCACAAGCTTTAAAAATGACCTCATCAACATATTTGATGTCTCATTTATCGTTCATGTTAACCTCATAGATCATTGATGCTAATATGCCTCTATCTATAGTGTTAATGAAAGTTTTTTTAAAAGAAGATTTCTTAATACACCATCCAAGTTTTTTAGACATCATGTGAAATTTTATTTTTGTCTTTAAATTTTGGATTTGCACATCCGGACGCACCAAATTTTTAAAAAACGCTCATATGTTCCGGATGTGCACATCCGAAAAAATTCCTGATTTGCAAATCCGAAAAAAATCAAAAGAATTCCATAAAATCATTTACTTCTAAATATAATTAAATCAAATATAATTAAAATCCAACATAATTAAACTTAATATGATTTTTTCAATATAATTAAATCCAATATAATTAAAATTAATATGATTTTTTCAATATAATTAAATCTAATATAATTAAATTAATTTTAGAAGTAAATACCATATAATTTTAATTATAATTTAGAAGTAAATACCATATAATTTAGAAGTAAATACCATATAATTTTAAATACCAATATAATTAAATCCAATTTTAGAAGTAAATACCATATAATTTTAAATTCAATATAATTAAATTAATTTTTTCAATATAAAAAAATAATTTAGAATTAAATACCATATTAATCCTATTAATTATATTGAAAAAAATTAATCATATTAAATATCATATTAATTTTAATTAATATAGATTTTAATTATATTTGATTTAATTATATTGAAAAAATGATATTAATTTTAATTATATTGGATTTTAATTAGATTGGATTTAATTATATTTAGAAGTAAATAATTTTATGAAATTCTTTTGATTTTTTCCGGATTTGCAAATCTGAAATTCTTCCAAATATGCACATCCGGAACATATCAGCGTTTTTTAAAAATTTGGTGCGTCCGGATGTGCAAATCCGAAATCTGGGAGCAAAAATGAAATTTCACATGGTGCCTAAGAAACTTTGGTGGTGTATTAAGAAATCACCTTTTAAAATACTATCTTACTTAACATAACTACACACAATTTTTTAGGGAGATTAAGATGCTTCATATTTTAAAGTTTTGTTTTTTGTTTTAAAAATATCAATCTATTTCTCCAAAATATCGTGATGCGGAAATACCATAAACCTTTTAAAAATTTTGTATGTATAAGACATTTTTTAATTTTTTTTCAAGCAATTCATTTAGAGAAAGAACAAGTTCATTATGTGACAAATTTGAAAGACCTCGTGATCATTGTCAATGTATGTGGTAACATCTAGATCCACACCATAGGATTTGGTTGCCTTTATAGCATAGTTATCATATGATTGGTTATGATCATTTCATGTTAAAGTGTCCAGATTCTTTGCATTTATAGAAAATAATCTTCTTAATATCTTCCCTTTTGTCCTTGAAATTTTGGAATGCAACTTTCATAATTTCTAGCTTCATAAAAGCTATGGTTTGCCTATTTTTTGCAAAAATATCCATTGTACCATGTTACCAAACCAAACATAGGCTAAGATTTAGCTTTGAAAAGAAGAAAATGGCTTCGAGTCTTTTAACTTTCAATTCTTTATTTTGCTTACAAAACACTTTGACCTGTCTCTTGGTTTACCTTCTTTCACATGTTATTTCTTCCGATATAAACATCATCATCTCCTTTGTCTTGCCTAAAGTGTTATCTCATTAAATAGAATTGAGTCCATAAATCAAATGAAGTTATGAAAAATAGTGTGATATTGTCATAGTGTGCAAGTTTAATATATTACTAACTTAAAATTAGATAGATACAAAGAATAGTGAGGTCCATATTTAAAACATAAAAAAATGATTATCAATTTCATGTTTCACTCAATGAATAGCAAGTATTAAATTCTTATGCAACCAAGAGAAAAAAGAGCATTACATTCAAATAGTATTTTAACCGACAAGAATATATAGCATCAAGTAGCATTGAATGAATTCTAGAGACGATAATTGAAGGTTCAGAAAGATTCACGTACGTGCACTATAATTACAAGAAGGAAATAACACTATAATCATTTACAAAAATTAATTATGAACAACGAATCTGCGCTAACAAGGAGCTACCTAAAAGTAACATAGTAGTCAATATCTAGTAAATGGATGTTCTATTTGGTCACATTTCTCCTTTCTCCTTGCACCTTAAATGAATTTAAGTGCCCAAGAAGAATTTAGATTTAAGGAAAATCCAAGTGTCAACTTAAACAACAGAATCACGTCTGAAATCCTAATTCAAGTATCCATTTCGACAATCCAATCACACCTATTATTTTACAAGACATAACATGTTAGAATGTGAATTCCCATTATTCTGAAAAGGATCTTAGAATATGTTTGATTCTACCTGAGCATTATCTGTTTTCAATTTTTGAAGCTCTTCTTGGGTGCATATGAGCCTAAGATAATACAAAGCAAGGTTAAGTTGTACGTCGCCAATATCATAGCTTATAATTGAATCTAACTAACTTTTATAGTACAATACCTCCACTGCAAGTCAGTTATCTCATGAAGTAGTTCCTTTTCCCTCTCGTGAGCTGATTCAAGCTGCAATAATTAAAGGCATTCATATAAGTTAACCTTCAGAATTCACTTTTGAGAAGTACATCATATAAATTATATAATATTCTAAAATGCATACCAAGGATTTCTCCATTGTTGCTATTTGTGCAGGGGTAGTTGTGCTATCAGCTGCACCGTTGACAAACAAGAACTTCAAATTATAAATATAAGAGGAATAAGAGAAATTAATGAAAAAGGTTGATAAAATCAATAGATAGAGATCGCACCAGTAGATTCACCAGCTGTAATTTGCCTCATTAAAGTTAGAATGGTTTCCTGTTAAAATGTCATGAACAAAAAGCAGTTACTCTTGGATATTATCAGGAGGATGTAGAATAGAATCATATAAAACTGAACATACCCTCTGAAGAATATTTGTCTGCAGCACAGAGTGCAACACTGGGAACAGAGAGCAGACAGAAATATTTGATGAAGTAGCATCTGATATTGTTGATAATAACGGTAAAGGTGAATGTAGAGGAGCAGCATTATGCTGGCCTATGAACTGCAACCCATATAATGTTTCAATAAATTAGCAGTTATACCAAACACCATAAATGCCCAAGTACAACAACAGCAATAATCATAAGGCAAATGAGCATTAACAAGTAACCCTGCAAAACACTAGTTTAAGTTACCAGTGTATCAAATGTTCTACTTTTCAGTCATTTTTTTATTTCTTCATTCTTTAACGTCATTAGCACTCATTAAATGTTTGATCGAATTCATTTATTTAACTAACAAACAAGCTCAATTTTCGGAATAAAATTTAAACTCTTGGGTTTGATACACTAGCTTAATCAATTTAGAAAATCATTGGGAGAGAATTTTGATAAGGAAAATAGTAATCAAAACATAAATGATGAATGAGTCAACCTCAAACTTCATTCTGTTTAGTAACTTAGTCTCAATCTTTAAACTATTACAAGTTTAAATAACTGAGTTAAGGTTTAGCATACTTTGCTTTTCACAAGCAATCATATACTTCAAATTCAAATGGTTGACTTTTTTTTAGTGAATGTTTGGAATAAGTGAATTTCATAAAATCACTGTGGCACTGTGATTTTGTTGAACTTTCAAAGTATAGATTTGGTGGCACATCGTGATTCTATCAAACTAACAGCCAAATTAGACATGCACATAACAGACTTGCACCTCTAACGGTGAGAACTGATTTTTTTGTGTATTCTCCATAAATTGTATGTGAATTCAGAAACTTGTGTGCCTCTTACTATTATTAAGATACAGTCAACATATCTTTGAAATCTATGTGCAAGAAAAAAATACAAATTGGGCATCAAAAGCTTAGCTTAGAGCAGTAGATATATTTTAGGGGGATTCCCCGTCTAAAGAAGAGTAGGTGGCACTGATGCAAACCTCTAAACAACCAACCTGCATGCTGTGACTCTTTTGCAGTACAGGAGAAGGGGTCACCTGAAAGAATCCTTACCATTTAGTCTCCAAGAAAGGTGAAATATCAGTGAAAGTTATTTCTTACCTTTTCCGGGTCAACGTTCTCAGATGTAACCTTAAAACGTCCTCTCTGTTGAACAACCGGTACCTTTGCTTTATCATCAGTTTCATCAGAATTAGCTGCTACAGAAGTGCTTATTAGTTAGAAAGAAATGCAGGAGTGAATGGTGGTGCTTGAGGACTTCAAGAGCACAAAATTTGTGCTCCACCCTTGGAATTAAAAACAAGGCATTCGATCAGACAAAGTAGTAAGATGAGCAGGTACCTGATGATTTTGAGACTTTAGAAGGAAGTTCAGTCAGCACATCTTCTCCGTTCTGGTGCACTGAATTTGAATTGGCATTTGAGACAGGCGGAATTGGTAGCTTCTCACTGTCATTTATATTGCTAAATATTAAAGCTGATGATAGATTAGAGAAGTGTTTGATTTCCTTAATAAATGTTTGTAAATATTAAACATAATGGTTTGTGTTAATTTAAAATGATTGTAAAATAAAATAAAATAAAATAAAAAGTTGAGGTATTATAGTAGCTGTCTATACAAAAGTAGCTTTGAATGTAACCATATTGCACAAATGTCTATTTTGTTAGCTTAGATATATTTTTAAAATTTTGATGCATTTATGAATTGTGATGGAATCACATATATTAATAATCAAAATGTGGTGTGAAATGTGAATGATTGAAACGCGTCAAGGTTTTTGAAATATTCTCTATCTTCTTAACACTAAAGGAAAATAAGAGCATCTATACAGCCAATTGGAGTTGGTTTATTCCTTTTGTTTGAGCCCATGTTTATTGGGGTGACAAAACCAACAGGAGGGGTTAAATATTAACATAAAGTAACTGTGAGGTTTTCTGAAATAAATATTAACAGATTATTTAATTCAAAATTAAATTAAATTAACTCGAAGCATAATGTAAGTATTCACCATTCTGCTCGAATAGGTGGAAGCGTAACTTCCGGTAATATGCATGATGAAGCCCTTCTATGATGAGAATGGACAGCCACGCTTCCACCATTTTCTGCATCACATTTTTCACCTAAACTATGGTCCACGTGATCATCTCGCCCTGAAGAAGTTTGTGGTTCGTGGCTTGAACTGGTGATACTGGAGTCATCATCACATTTTTCAATCTTAGTCCTGGAAATGACAAGATAAAAAAGCATTGATCCATGATGCATTAACAAAAGTTCTATTTCTACCTGTAAAGACAGAGAGGTAAAGTTCATTTATTTTTAAATAAAATATCTCAAGCCACCATTAGTACATAATGTAAAAGTTGTGGAGTTTAGGTATTTCAAAAGTATAACAATTCAACAATTTGACATCAGACACGTGTTAGAGACATACTTGTCATCATTTACTGTGGAATCAACTACAGGAACAGAAGCTGATTGATTATGCATTTCATCAATATCCTCCTACAAAGAATTAGTCATTAGTACAAAATTAGCAATGAAAAATAAGAAAAAGGAAATAAAGAAGGAAAATTAAGCTATATTTTTAGAAATATATGTTGGAAATATAATCTTAATACTATTATACAGAGAATTTGTAAATACCATACCAAGTCAGCAGTTTGACGAGTTTGCTGTTGCTTCTCTTGTCCATCAAGAGTTGATAATGAAGATGAACTTGCCACATGATTGATATCTGATATAGCATCATCAAAATCGTTGATCTAAAATAAATAAAAGCTATAATTAGAACTTTTTAACTAGAGGAGTCAGTCAAAAGTGTAATATTGGACATGAGTTTACCAAGGAAGCCTGGGTCTTCATATCTTCAAGATTAAAGTTCCAACCGCTAATGCCTCGTTTGTATTCACTCTACAGTACAGCGGATTAAACACATCATAACAATGTTATATAAGCTTGCCATCAAATCGGTATCAATGAGAAAATAGCCACCAGAAAAAGAAAAGATAATAATCAAACCCATTTATTGTACTTCATTGTGTACACGCGTGCGCGCGAATAGACACAAACAAAGATATTATCCGACTCTACTCGGGTTTGACCAACAACTAGGTATAACACTAGAAGTACTATAACTATAAGTAGAATTTTATTATAAAAAAAAAAAAAAAAAAAAAGTTGTATTATCTTATGGGACATGTTGAGTTCAAATAAGTAAATGGGGAAGCAATACAGTACTAAGACATTGTATTTTGGTACCTGTGATAATTCCTCCATCTGCCCATCAGGCATTTTCTTTTGTGCAAGCATGTCTTCTTCTTTTCTCTGTGACAGAAAAATCACCACAAATAAATATTATAAAAAGGAGTATATCATAACAGGGGTGGAAAGGAGGAAAAATAAATATATAAGATATGTTAAATTAAAGTGGAAGCAACCTTTAGGATTTCCATGCGAGCACCCAAAGCAGGCAACCCCTCCAAAAGTGTGCGTGAAATATAATCATTTGAGCGTGCTTGCTTAAAGAATGAATGCTTTAACAACCTGTTAGCAGATGGTCGTTTTGAAGGATCTTTTACCAAACAACAAGCAATCATCTGCTTAAAAGACTGGAAAGAAATAAAGAATACAAATATTAGCTGGAAAAAGTCATAGAGGGGTTGAATTTGCTTGCAAGCAATCAGTAAAAAAAGTGGAATCAAACTGAGGTCAGCTGACCTTAGAGAATTTCCTATCACTTTCATAGTCAAGGCCAGGGGGTGCATTTTGCAAAGTCATAAGCAATACCTGGAAAGTTCAATTATGAAATTAAACTAAACAAAAATGAGATAAAATATTATGTACTTTCTGCAAATAACTTTATACATGCACACACACCTTCAAAGGTGGATATTTTGAAAATGGAGCATGGCCGTGGGCAAGCTCCAATGCAGTTATGCCAAATGACCAAATGTCAGCTCTGGAAGATTAGTTTTGAAGTAAATTAATATTAGCATTGTCAATAAGCCAGGGTAATTAAACAAAATTTTAGAATGAGGGTTACAATGCAACGCAAGTACACAATCATTGATATTATTGCAGAAAATTCTAGCTAGTTAAATAATAAATGTAGAGTTACAATTTTAATAAATTACTAAAAATTGTAGTTAAATAACAATAAAATTCATGCACTAGTGAATCAGGGTCATTTATATATTGCAGAAAATTATGATGATCAATTAATAATGATTGAAAATCCTTAATTATGGTATAAAATTGTCATCATCAAATAATATCAATGGCGCATTAAGAGAAAGAACATACTTGAAGTTATAACCATGCAATTGCTCCATAACCTCAGGTGCCATCCAACATGGAGTTCCAACAAAAGTATTCCTCGACCGTTGCCGATCACCGGAATCAAAAAGACAAGCCGAAACACCGAAATCGCCGAGCTTAATGGCACCGCGAGAATCTATCAAAACATTACCAGCCTTAACATCACGATGAATATGACCATGATGATGAAGATACTCTAAACCCTTCAACACCTCTCGGAGTACGGTTGCAATAACAACCTCTTCAAATCCCTCAGGATGTGCAGCTTTCAATATATGAAGACACGAACCACCCGCCATAAACGGCATCACAACCCATAGATTGTGATCGCTCACGAATGAACAGTGCGATTTCAATACGTTAGGATGGTCCACTAATACCATTGTTTGCGCTTCACGAGATATATTATTCTGCATTCATTCATCCGTTATTCCACTAATTAATAACTATCCGATTAATTAATCAATAATCACTAATCGTTAATCATTAATCATTAATCATCAGAAATTATTAAGAAATTAAAAAATCGTATTAATAATTTTTCTAGATTGATTTGTGTTCTCCAAGTGCATGCAATTACGGAAGGTTTTAGAGATTTCCGAAACTAATTTACAACGATAATAGAAAGGTGCATGTAATGCATTTGATGAAACGAAAACGATTGTGATGATGATTGATTACCAGATCGCAGTTGTCCCGTTCGAAGTCGAGAATTTTGATGGCGACGATCTCGTTGAAAGGAACGCAGATAGCACGATGAACGGAAGCACTAACGCCTTGTCCAATCTCTTCGTGGAGAACGTAATGTTCGGCGCCAATAGGATACTTTTTCTTCTCGGTTTCCTTTTCCTTGTCTCTGTCTTTATCTTTATCCTTCATGTTGATCGGTGATCAAAAGGTACAGCCGGAGGTGGCAGTTACGGTGGCCGGAGAATGGCGGAGAATGGTGATGCGACGAGGATGCAGAAGAAAAGAAAAACAAAAAAAAAGTGACGATGGAGTAATGAATGAATGAAAAAGGAAAAAAAAATAGGAATCGGAAGTGATACGTAATGATATAATTGAATGTATTTGGGTAATTCCGCAGATTTCTCGTGAAATCAAACAAATCAATATTTTTTTTATTGTGATTTTCTTTTTCTTTTTTTATTTTGATTTTGATTATTATTATTATTATGAGTTTTATGAGGCTTTATTGGATGTCCGCAAACAGGGGAGCGTTCTGTTTTGTTCTGTTTTGCCATCACCCGCCACCCCTTCTCTCTTTCTATGCAACCAACTTCCTTACGTATTTATAATCAAATATTAGTATTAGTTAAATATATGTAATTTAATTTATAATTACTGAAACAAAGTTAAAATATAATTTCACCAATAAAAAATTATTAAAAATACATTATTTTTCGTTTATTAAAAATAATCAAAAATATTATTTTCCCATTACTGTTAAAATAGTTTTAATTTATTTATAAGTGAAACATTTTTTTTCATATTTGGATTTATAGTATAGTTTTGATCGGGATTTAGCTCAATAGCACATCTTTCTATAATTATATTTTTAATTCTATAAATTTTAATTAATAACATACATTATAATATTAACATTAACATATCTAACAAATTTATAAAAAAACACACGCTTTTTCCATATTTCTATCAATAATTTACTTTTATAAACAGAATTTTATATCTTTTCATCAATTACACAAAAAGTGTAATATAATTAAAATGCTACAAAATAATATTTATATTTATCATAAATACAAAATTTAATATTATTAATTATATTTAAATATGTAGTAATATTTATAATGATAATTAATATATCATATTGTTATAAAAGGAATATCAAATATACAAACGTCAATGGATGCAATTATATTACTTTGATCATTTATAAAGTTTGATAAAATCGTAATATGTAATGTAGATGTTATATGACAGAAATTAATAGATGTAAATGATCAGATTTACACATTGTTCTACAAAATAATTTTAATAAAAATATCAATAATACACATTTTTTCTTATTAGGATAAGTTGTATATCTTTTTTCATCTATATTCTTGAATTTACATTAATGACTTATATTTTTAAAATTATTATTTTGATTATATTAATTTCAAATAATGACATATATTATAATGTAAACATATACATATCTAATAGAAAAATAACCCACTTTTCCTTGTATTTGGATGAAGAAATCATTTTTCTAATGTTTTTTTTTGTGTTTGTATCAATTATACAAAAATTATAATCATGATCATATAATATAGGTGGCATAAAATAATACTTGTTATAAAACTAAATAAAATTATATAGAGATCAAAAAGAGGAAGAGAAGAGAGAAAGTAATATTATATTATCTACTTCAAAAGTACTTTCTACATTGCAATGTGGATCTAATTTATAGGACCTTAGGGAGATGAAAAATCATAGTTATTAATAGGGAATAAGAAGATGAAAAGAAGAATAAGAATGGACATCAACTTTTATCTTTATTCATAACACTCCCCCTTGGATGTCCATTGAGGATATGCCTCGTTAAAACCTTACTAGAAAAAACTCAGTGGGAAAAAATCTAGTGAAGGAAAAAGAGTACAATATCCTTTCATTTCTCCCCCTCAGCTGAACGATCATTTCTTCGATGAAGACCAATCTTTTGTACTAGTTGATTAAAAATTCTACTTGGGAGTGACTTTGTGAAAAGGTATGCAAGATTATCACATGAACGGGTTTGTTGGATACTTATATCACCACTCTTTTGAAGATCATGAGTAAAAAAGAACTTTGGAGAAATGTATTTTGTTCGGTCTCCTTTAATGTAATCATCTTTCAATTGAGTGATGCATGCAGTATTGTCTTCATATATGGTCGTTGTATTTAATGTCTTAGAAGATAAACCACGAGTATTTTGGATGTGTTGAATTAAGGATCTCAACCAAACGCATTCTCGACTTGCCTCATGTAATGGTAAAAGTTCTGCATGATCAGATGATGTTGCTGCAATGGTTTATTTGACTAATCTCCATGAAATAGTTGTATCCCCACATGTAAACAAATAACCTGTTTGTGATCTACCATTATGAGGATCTGACAAGTAACCTGCATCTGCATAACCTATTAATTCAAATCTGGACACTTTGCTATAAAACAAACCCATGTCTATTGTACCTCTAAGGTAAAAGAGTATATGTTTGACTCCGTTCCAATGTCTCCGTGTAGGTGAAGAACTATATCTTGCTAATAGATTGACAGCAAATGATATATCAGGACGTGTATAATTATCAATATACATTAGTGCTCCAATTGTACTGAGATATGGTACTTCAGGACCAAGCAATTCTTCATCCTTTTCTCGAGGTCTGAAAGGATCTTTCTCCACATCTAATGATCTAATAACCATTGGAGTAGACAACAAGTGATATTTGTCCATATAGAAGCATTTTAACACCTTTTCTATATAGCCTTCTTGATGTACAAATATTCCTTTGTCCAAATGTTCAATTTGCAAACCTAGACATAATTTTGTCTTTCCTAAGTCCTTCATCTTAAACTCTTTCTTTAAACAATTCATAGCTTTTGGAAGCTCTTAAGGAGTTCTAATAATATTTATGTCATCCACATAGACACCTATCATTGTAAATTCTTTTCCTAGTCTTTTTATAAAAATACAAGGACAAATGGAGTTATTTGTATATCTCTCTCTAAGCAAATATTCACTGAGATGATTATACCACATTTGTTCAGATTGTTTCAACCCATAGAGAGACTTGTTCAATCTTATGGCGTAGCTTTTTCGAGATTCGAAGTTGTGTGCATCTGGTAATATTGAACCCTTCAGGGAATTTCATGTAAATTTCAATATCAAGTGAACCATACAGATAAGTTGTTACAACATCCATCATATTCAAATTAAGCCCTTCATGTGCTACAAGGCTTATTAGATATCGAAAAGTGCTTGCATCCATTACAGGTGCATATGTCTCATCAAAATCAATTCCAGATCTTTGCGAAAATCCTTGAGCAACAAGTCTACCTTTGTATCTCACAATTTCATTTTTTTCATTTCGTTTTCGTACGAAAATCCATTTGTATCCAACTGGCTTCACACCTTTAGGTGTTCGGACTACAGGTCCAAAAACTTGTCTTTTGTAGAGTGAGTTTAATTCTGCTTCAATTGCATCTTTCCATTTTGGCTAGTTCTCACTTTGTCTACAAATTTTTATAGACGTTGGTTCCTGATCCTCTTTGCCATTTATCTCATTTGGCGTTATATTGTATGCAAAAATATCATCAATGTCGACTTCGTTTCGGTTCCATTGTATTCCATTTTGGACATAATTTATCGAGATATTTTTATTTTCATGAGTTTTAGGTACCTGATCAATCTCTTCTAGAGATGAAATGTTTATTATGTCTGAAGGTTCTTTTAGATTTTCTATATCCTCACTTGGGACATCTTTAATCTCAGCTCCCTTCCTTGTTCGAGGATTTTTATCTTTCGAACCGATTGGTCTGCCACGCTTCAGGCATGGTTGAGACTCATTAGATTGTCCAACAGGGATATCAATTTTTATTGGAGCATTTGCAGCTGGTATATATGATTTAGTCATACCTTTTGGATCATTGAATGCATTTGATAATTGATTTGCTAAGTTTTGCAGCTGAATTATCTTTTGAACTTCTAGTTCACATTGTTTTGTTCGAGGATCAAGATGAGATCATGATAATTCATTCCAACTGATCCCTTTTTTTAGCTTCTTATTCTCTCCCCCTAATGCAGGAAAATTTGATGCATCAAAATGATAATCAGCAAAACGAGCAGTGAATAAATCACATGTTGTTGGTTCAAGGTACTTTACAATAGATGGAGATTCATATCCAACATATATTCCCATTCACCTTTGAGGACCCATCTTATTACGCTGTGGTAGAGAAATTGGAACATACACGACACATCCAAAAATTCTTACATGGGAAATATTAGGTTCTTTACCAAAGACTAATTGTAAAGGTGAAGATGTGTGGTAACTCGTTGGCCTTATGCGAATCAATGTTGCAGCATGTAAGATTGCATGTCCCCAAGCAGAAACTGGGAGTTTGCATCTCATAATAAGTGGTCTTGCAATTAATTTTATTCGTTTAATAAATGATTATGCAAGTCCATTTTGTGTATGAACATGTGCTACTGGGTGTTCAATGTCAATTCCAATAGACATATAATACTCATTAAATGCTTGAGATGAAAATTCTGCAGCATTATCAAGATGTATTTTCTTGACAGAATAATCGGGGAAATGAGCTCTTATTCGAATTAGTTGAGCTAGCAATCTCGCAAACTCCTGGTTGCGAGTTGATAACAAACATACATGTGACCATCTAGTTGATGCATCAATTAAAACCATAAAATATCTAAATGGTCCACATGATGGGTGTATTGGCCCATAAATATCACCATGTATACGCTCTAAAAAACTGATAGATTCATTTCCAGTTTTTGTTGGTGATGGCCGAATTATGAACTTCCCTTGCGAGCAAGAGCTGCATGAGAACTTATTTGATTGAATAATTTCCCTACTCATTAATTGATGACCACATGAATTTTCAATTATTTTTCGCATCATTATATAACCGGGATGGCCCAACCGGTCATGCCAAATTAGAAATTTATCATTATTTGTAAACTTATGGTTTATAGTTGTATGTGCTTCAGTTGTACTAATCTAAGTGTAGTACAAACCAAAGGATAAAGTCGGTAGCTTTTCCATTACACATTTTGTGTCCAAAATGTGTTTTGTAATACAAAGATATTCAATCCCTCCATCATCTCTTGTTTCAATATGGTATCCATTTAGGCGAATATCTTTGAAACTTAATAAATTTCTATGAGACTTGGGGGAATATAATGCATTATCAATGTGCAATATTGTTCCTTCATGTAACAACTTATTGGCTCTTCTGGAGCCTTCGATTATTTTCGAGGTGCCAGATATAGTACTGACATCAGTCTTTCGATTCACTAAATTATAGAAATATCTTTTATTCTTGAGAATTGTGTGGGTTGTCGCGCTATCAGCAAGGCACATATCTTCATTACTAGTGCTAGTGTCTATATTCATTCTAAGAGCAATAATAATTTTTAACAATAAGTTATAAGCGCGCTTTAAAAACAAAAGTCATTTAAACAATAAATTATGTAAATAAACAAGTAGAAAACACACTTTATTATTATTAGAAAATAAAATTCAAAACATCCATAAACACTTATTAATAACTAAAAAGGAGATTTCCATATATTTTATTTATTGACACTTCCATCTCCAATAAGGTGATCAATTTTTCCATTTGGATCAGCAAAGAAGTCACCAATATCTAAATGGGCAACATCCATACTACCGTAATCTGAATCATCATCTTCATTAGCAAAGTGAGTCTCAATCCTTACCTTTTTATTTTTCAGTGATTTTTGATAAAGATCAATAAGGTGTTTTGGAGTACGACAAGTGCGACTCCTATGACCTTTTCCTCTAGAACGATAGCAAGTATTTTCACTGTTTTTGCTACTCTTACCCTCTTTTTCATTCTTTTCAACATTTTTTCACTTCTGGAGGAAATGTGTGTTCTTATGTTACCATTGCGACCACGATCAAAACCAGGACCATGAGCATAATTACGACCACGACCACGTGTGCATGCACGACCGCGACCATGGTTTTTCCCATAGTGATCGTGCCTTTCCACATTCACTTCTGGGAATGGAGTTGTACCAGTGGGACGAGCCTCGTGATTTTTCATCAATAGTTCATTATTTTGCTCAGCCATAAGAAGACAAGATATTAGGTCAGAATATTTATTAAATCCTTTTCCTCGATATTGCTGCTGCAAGAGCACATTGGATGCATGAAAAGTGGAAAATGTTTTTCTAACATATCTTCGTCAGTTACTTTTTCTCCACATAGTGTCAGCTTAGAAGTTATCCTAAACATTGCAGAATTATAATCACTTACACTTTTAAAATCCTGCAAACGTAAAGGCATCCAATCATATCGAGCTTTTGGTAGGATAACAGTTTTTTGATGATCATATCTATCTTTCAAATTTTTCCACATGACATGTGGGTCAGTTACGGTAAGATATTCATTTTTAAGATCCTCATGAAGGTGACGATGAAGGAATATCATGGCTTTTGCCTTTTGTTGATCAGATGAGTTATTTCCATCTTTAATAGTGTCGATGTGACCTTCTGCGCGTAAATAATTTTTAGCGTCTAGAGCCCATGTCAAATAGTTCTTTCCCGAAATATCAAGAGCCCCAAAATCCAATTTCGTAAGATTTGACATACTTTTATATCAATGGGCTGAGTTAAAAGAAATCTAGGATATTTTTCCAATACATATCAAAGTGCCACTATCTTTGTTATGATTGTTCCCTATGAGCTTGAGGATTCTACCTGCCACCCCCCCAATTGTACCTGACACCCCCCACACAATTAGTGAAAAGACTTAACTGACCCTAAAAAATAACATTCTCACATTTCTAAAAAATCGGTAACTACACGGATTTTTCAAAATTATAGGGAATTTCGTTGACCCTACTGGGGATTTCAATTTAACAAGATTTTCCGGTTTTTTTGAAATAAGCGGTGAATATTACCGGTAATTTCATAAATCCCGGTATTTTCTTACCGGGAATTTCTAATGGATGTGAATTTCTCGACCATTAACAAAAAACCCTAAAATTATACCTACCAGAAATTTCAATGGATGTGAAATTTCTGATACCAAATAATAATGCGTCTCATTATCCAATTCATGTCACTTTTAACCATTAAATTTTTAAAATGACTCAACTTTTTCTTGTTTTTTTTTTTAAAACAAATTCACTTTAAAATATTAATTGTCTCAAATATATTTAGTTGTTGTAATAGTATTTATAATGTTTTATTTTGTGTGTGAATGTACGTTTGGGAGACTACAAGAAAATATCTTCACTTATACATTTGTCTTAAAGATTCTAAATATGACTAATAGGCCATAGCCTCTGAAGAAATAAGACACATATAAAGTGATTGGTTTATCCATGGTTTAATTGAGATCATCAACATATACATTGGTTCTTGGTCTATGTGAGACATCGGTTCTAAGTTTAGTTCGCAATTATATTTTGTTTGATTGTATAAAATATATGTATTAGGATGCACAATAGTGTTGAGTTTTTTAGAGTTAAGTTTGCAATTAACAATGTAATATTGAATCAATTTTAATACTATTTCATGATGAAATTATGTGTTACATAAAAACAAATGTCATCATTTTTCTCACACATTTAATTTCTATTAAAATTAAAATTGTGAGAAGGGACAGCCTAAACAATAAATAAATAAAACAAAAATTTAACACCCATTATTATTATAAACATGTGTTAGATAATGACATTCAACGGCTGTTTTATACATAACGCGTGTCAAATGTGAACTTCAATACCATTTTTCTCTATAATAGGTGTTTAAGATTAAACTTTAACACCTATTTTTTTATAGAGTTTAATTGGTATATACTGACAGTGTAAAATAATTTTATACGATCATCTAATAGAAATATATTAATCTACTATGTCATACAATTAATTTAAAATTTACAGTCTGATGTGACGGAATGCATGCGAATGATTGGTTGACAGTGTAAAATAATTTTACACTGTCAGTGTATACCAATTAAATTATTTTTTATACAATTAGGGATTATAGTGGACATTTTGTATCGCTTTTTAAAACTGATGTCATATATTTACTTGCCATACCAGTAGCAACAACACCAGTACTAAATAAGTGTTTATGTAAGAAAAAATAGGTGTTAAATCTTCTTTTTTTTACTAGTGGCACAATCACATCGGAGATTTACACAACTACATCCAGAATGTATACCAACAACTCTAGTTCTTGAACGGAACAAACACCACAACCTTTTACAGAGAATTATAAATAAAAACATTTTTATCATACATGTTCTAAATAAAATAGGAATTAATTATCCTATTCTTTGTCCTAGATGTTTTAAGAAGATTGAGTCCATAAATCACACATTTATGAAATGTCTTAGATCAATAAATGTTTGTTTAAATTTCAATTAAACATTCGTACTTTTTTTATTCAGAACATATAAACTAATTTTATAAATTCAATCATTCATATGATTAATGTTTCAAACATGGTAGCTTCATAATTAATTATAGCAACAACCTAATCCTTTATTCAACGATAGCAACAACAACCTCTAAAAAGTATCATATTAGTCTTTCAACTATTCGAAATGTACCATGTTAGTTCTTTTATTCTAATTAGTATTGAAAAGACCAAAAATCGATTGTTAAATTCATCATAAATAGATGAAAAGGACTAACATGGTCTATTTTAAATAGTTAATGGACTGGTATAGTTTTTTTTATAAGTTAGATGACCAAAATGAACCCTGAAGTTAACACACTGGGCCAAAAGAAGTATTAAGCCTTATAAATAGAATAAAATATATCTTCTCGGGATTTCGTTGTGCAATTAGAGCTATGAATAAATAGTTCTTACAAAATAACACAAAGGAACTCATTTGTAACTAAGATTCTGAACAAATCTTCATACTTATCAAACCAATGACACACATTTATCAATCAGAATCATTACTTTTCTTCCTTACTTCAATCCAAACTAATTGTTTCAGACTGGACCAATGGCTAGGCATGGTCCAATCCACTTCTGCTCCCAGAACGGCCCAATTGCCTAAGTCCAGCTGAGGTGGGGCAGCATTTACCTTTTTGCCCCTCTACCGGACACATATAGACAGATGAACCTCAAGGTCATTTGCTCCTCCCCGACATTCCTGCCCGTTACGCACGACTCCATCGTCCAGGAACCGCCATGACGCCTGTGCCCGGAACTACGTCTTTGTCGTGGCAACGACTAGTTTTGGGCATCTCTGCCAGTCATAACGGCTAGTTTTTGGCAGTTACATATTCTTCAGGAAACAGTTATTCCACCCCGAAAATATGGACCATTGGCCATGCGCTGAGATCATTAAAAAAGCCATCTCATTTGAGAGGGTCAGATATCCAAAAATCATCTTAAGAAACTCATACTTTTGTACTTGCTTTTCTCTCTCCCGATTCTCACTTTAGCATCGGAGTGCCTTGCAGGTACACCCCATCCTCATCTCACGCACCCAGCATCGCAGACGTTCTTCTTGGCCCATCTCAGGATCTGATCAACCTTCACGATCAGTGGCGCCATCTGTGGGAACTTGTTATCCCCGTCTTAACATCCTCCTCAGATTCAAATACCAAAACAAATTCTCTGTCCAAGATTACGATCATGGCTTCCCAAGATTATGTCCTAGATGCTCGCAATCTTTCTGTTCTCCCCGTTAACAAAAATGATGTTGACGGATCGACATCTTTCCTCGGAGGAGACGCCCGTCGTCTGAGAGACGGAGCTACTGCGTCTCCCTCCCCCACTCGTACTGACCGTGTTGACGACCAGGCTTTGTTGGCCCTCCAGCACGTTCCAGCTCCACCCAACGCCGACCCAGCCTTGGTGGCCCTCCTTGAAGCGATCAACAAAACCAACCTCTTGATCCTCCAACAAAACGAGAGGATTGAGGCGTTTGAGGAGTCTGCCCATCCGAGATCCCCTCAGTCGAGGAGGGATCGACGACGATCCAAGAGTCCACAACCCCGGCGGGAGGGTGATCGTCGGGTGCGCCAAGAACCAGAGTCCCATGTCGTTCGGAAGCGTGATCACGTTTCCCCGCAAAACCAATATTCCACGGGCAACAAGAGAACCCGGAGGGATCAACGTTCACCATCGGTCATATCAAAAGGTCGGGCACGAACGCCATGACCCCATAGAAGTCGTTGTCACGTCCCCGAGTGAAGCATCCGCTCCCCTTCCCGGATCAGTTCCAACAGCGACGATGATCCTCACGGCCCATTGTCTCAGGAAATACTGGCTACATACCTCCCTAAAGGCTTGGAGAAACCCCCATCTTTGGGCACTTACGACAGAACGACTGACTCAGATGAGCACATCAAAAACATCGATGCGTTGCTAGACTACCATGGCGTCCGGGGCGCCATCAAATGTCGTATGTTCCCGACCACGCTCCAGAAATGGGCAATGACCTGGTACAAACAACTTCCCGAGGAGTCCATCACCTCGTGGAAGCAGCTGGGCAGGATGTTTTCCAAGCACTTTACGGCGTCACGCCGTCATCCAAAGACTGAAGCCTCCCTTGAGGCCATAATTCAAGGGAATGATGAGACTCTCCGGGCATATATTGAGAGGTTTAATAAAGAAGTTATACAAGTCCCCACTACCGACGACATGAAGAAATTTCTGCTTGAACGAGGACTTCGCCTGCACTCAGAATTTTCTAAAGTTGTTGGCCTTGCACCTCCAAGGAGCCTGGACGCCTTCCTCTTCAAGGCGCAGACGTACATTTAGTACGAGGAAAAGGAAGCGGCCAGCTCTGCTCGGGCCTCACGCCATCAAGAAAGTGCCTGGGCCTCCAAAGGCGATGAACCCTCGACATCCCGTCGAGGGGAAAGAAGGCGCAAAGACCGTCCCTGGGAATCTCGGGACAACAAGGGGCCCTCCGGCAGGTTCCACAATTACAGTCCCCTGACTGTCTCTAGGGAAAAGATTCTCTCCGAATGTGCTAACTCGATGTTTAAACAAGCGGGAGTTCGGTTCCCCAAGCAGGTACTGGCCAAGCCCAACGCCGATAAATTAAAACACTGTCGTTTCCATAAGAGCCATGGCTACACCACTGAAGATTGCATCCACTTGAAGGATTCCATAGAAATACTTATCAGGGACGGCCACCTGAAGCAGTTTACGAAGAAGAAGGATGCTCCCCGGCAAGACGCCCAGAAGTCAAAGAAAGTAGAGGAAGAGGTGCCTTCCCCGGAAGAAACCAACCTCTAAGTTGCCATGAGTATATCGCGACCGAGGGATTTCTACGTTCCAGACGAGCTCAACGCTCCAGCGTATTTCACAGCCCATAGCCCATGGGAGACTTTCCCCTCCGCGATGGTCATCTCCGGGGGGATTTAACAAAGTCACCGTGGGCTCCGTGAAGAGAAAGTTCGAGCACCTGATCAGCACGAGCTCCAGCAAGGTGACAACCCTCGACAAGGCCCAGAAGGGATAAGTCCTCATCTCCTTCTACAAGGAAGAACTCCTATGATGGGCCCCGAACTCAAGCATACCACTGCTCGTTAGGGCCCAGATGGCAAATTTTGATGTTTGCAGGATCTTAGTCGACCAAGGCAGCTCGGTCGACATTATGTACTCACTGCTGTTCTCAACTCTCCAGCTGGACGAGTCGCACCTCACTCCCTACATGGGTTTTGACCTGCAGGGTTTCAATGGGTCGGTCATGAAACCCTGGGGGTACGTCGAGTTGATCGTGACCTTTGGATCTGCGGAGATAGCCAGATCGATTAAGGTTCAGTTCCTAGTAATTGAATGCCCGTCTCTCTATCAGTGCATATTCAGACGGCCAACTTTGGCTGAGCTGGTAGCTGTGCCATCAACCGTCCATCTCAAAATGAAGTACTACACTTCGAAAGGTATGGTCGCTACATTACACGGGGACATCAAAGCTGCACGGCGATGCTTCGAAGCGGCCACCAAGGGACTCAACACGATCGCTGCCAAGCCAAAGACACCCAGCAAGCCATCCTTGCCCGGAAGCTCAGAGAAAGCCAAGCCACTGCCACACGTCGACTCCTTCGACCTCGACAGCTGCTTCACCGAAGACGACCAGAAGGAGGACCGAGTTTGCTGCTCGAGCAGCTTATCTGCCTCGACCAGCAACAACTCTCATCTGACGCGCCCAATCCCGGATGGCGACTTCGAGCTCGTCCTGCTCGGGGATGATCCTCAGTGAGGAGTGAAGATAGGGACCGGCCTCCCCGACATCACGGGAAACAACTCAAAGTTTGCCTTTGAGAGAACACAGACTTGTTCGCCTGGAGTTCTGCAGAAATGCCCGACTTAAATCCTACTGTCGCCTGGCATCAACTCACGATTGACCCCGTCGTCAAAGCAGTGGCACAACGTAGGAGAAAGCAGTCTCCAGAGAAAATGAAGGCAGCAGAACAAGCTGTAAAAGACCTCCTCGAGGCAAAATTTATCTCAAAAGCCAAGTACACCACTTGGTTGTCCAGCGTTGTACTCGTGAAAAAATCTAATGGAAAGTGGCGCATGTGTGTTGATTATACTGATCTTAATAAGGCATGCCCAAAAGATGCCTACCCCCTCCCCAATATTGATAAACTTGTTGATAACTCTGCCAGTTTTAAACTACTATCATTCATGGACGCCTATTCGGCCTACAATCAAATACCAATGGCGATAAGCGATAAAAAATACACGGCCTTCATGACTGAATCAGACAATTATTACTACAACGTAATGCCCTTCGGCCTGAAGAACGCCGGTGTAACCTACCAGAGAATGATGACCAAGGTCTTGCAGGGAGAAATAGGCGACATGCTCGAAGTCTACATGGACCATATGATCGTAAAATCCCACGAGGAGACCGATCACACGACCCAATTAAGAAAGGTCTTCGAACAAGCCAGGAAATACCGGATGTGTTTCAACCCAGAAAAATTCATGTTCGGGGTACGGGCGGGCAAGTTCCTCGGCTTCTATCTAATTGAACGGGGAATCGAAGCCAACCCCGACAAGTGCAGGGCATTCTCCGAATTTTTTACGCCTAACTCGAAGAAATCCATCCAATCCCTCAACGGGATGCTCGCTTCCCTGTCTCGTTTCGTGGCCAAATCTGCCCAGCATGCCCTGCCCTTCTTCAAACTCCTCCGCAAGGATGCAGCGTTTGAATGGACAGAAGAATGTGATCGGCTCTCATCCATGTGAAATAGACACTATCAGAGCCACCTGTCCTCTCTCGGCCAGATAACGGCGAAACTCTGTACCTCTATCTCGCCGTGGTAACTGAGGTCGTGAGCACCGCCCTTATCCGTGAAACGCCCGACAGGCAGAAGCCCATATATTTCACCAGCAAAGCATTGCAGGGACCAAAGCTGAGATATCAGCAGATAGAGAAGGTAGCGCTGGTCCTCATCAATGATGCGCGAAGACTGAGGCATTACTTCCTAGCCCACACGATCGTGGTCTAAACAGATAAACCCTTAAAGAAATTGTTGGGGCGACCAGATATGGCCGGCAGAATGCTCAAATAGTCGTTAGAGCTGTCCGAGTTTGATATTCAGTACGAAAGCAGAAAATCCCTCAAAGCTCGGGCTTTGGCTGACTTCGTCGCAGAGATGACATTCGCAGATTCCCCCACCTGCGGGGCACGCAAATGGACCATCTTCGTAGACGGAGCATCCAGCTCGGCAGAGAGCGAGGCAGGCATCATCTTGGAAAACAACGAGGGAATCATCATCGAGGTATCACTCACCTTATCCTTCCCCACGTCTAACAACCAGGCTGAGTACGAGGCTTTCCTCGCCGATTTTCGCCTGGCCAAAGACCTGGGGGTAGAAGAAGTCGTCATCTGTACAGATTCACAACTCGTGGCCCTCCAAGTTCGAGGAAAATACCAGGACAAAAACGACAACCTATCTGAATACTTAACCTAATCAAAGAGAAAATGACAAAGTTCGCTACAGTAAAAGTAAAACATGTTCCCCGCGAACATAACGTCAGAGGAGACGTGTTGTCTAAACTGGAAAGTACAAAGAAAAAGGGCGGAAACAAGTCTGTCATCCAGGAGGTGCTTCCTCGACCCAGTATCGAGAAGACATCTCTGACCCTCGACGTGCAGGTCATCGGCGATAGTGACTGCTCAATGACCCCCGTTTACAACTACCTCGCTAGGGACAAACCTCCGTCCTACCCCAAAGAAGCCAGCACAGTCAGGCGCATGGCCTGCTCCTACGTCCTGGTCGAAGATAAACTCTGCAGGCGAGGGTTCTCCATCCCATTACTCAAATACGTCGAGTGTTGAATGCAGAATAGGGCAAGCAAGCAAAAATATTTATTTTCGGAAGAATTCCCTCCGGGATTTATGTCGTGTCCACAGAGATCGGTTCGAGGGAAAGAATGTCGTTCGACAGTCTCTCGCGTTAATGAGTTTGGGTTTGAATGGTTTAAAACATGAAAACAGAAAAGTAAACATTAAAACATAAAAGCAATTTCACTTTTCAGCAAGACAAACTTATCCGGCATGCACATAATTGACTCCTCACAAACTTAAACTTACCGACCAGTTATACTCAACCTACAATACTCCTCAATATCACCCAGCATCGCTCACAACACAGGTTATGTCTAACGCAAAGTTGAGAGAACAACCATGTTACCATTGTCGATACTTTCGTACGCTAGCTCAAGGCACGGAGGCATTAAGTTTCAACGCCTATTGAAGATTGCTAGCCCTAAATCTATCTCTAGAATCTAGAAACTAACAGACAATCATCCCTAATCGAAGTTTGCGACGGTTATCTCTAACGCAACCCAAACCCCGCGCATAAAGCGAAAATCAGAGACAATTACCAATAAAGATTTGTAAAGCAAGTTTATACAACGCCATGGGCGACAAATATACATGAGTTTATAGCAAATACATATACACAACCCAACAAAGAAGAAAGACATGAAGAAGAAAAGAAATGAACCAAACACTTCACGGATTGTCGGAGCCGATCGATGAGAAATCCACCTCGGACCATCCACATGCAAGCTTACATGTTGTTTTCTAAGCTAATCTATTGAAAAAATGAAGTTTGATGGAGTTGGAGCAAGAATCCCCAAAACCATCCTCTAAAAAATGCTGAAAAATGAAGTTTATAAGTAAAATTTGTTGCCCAGGTTCGCACTGCGAACCCCCGTTCGCACTGCGAACATATGCCGCCTTAACTTCCTCCAGAATGGTGTTTTTCATGCTTCCAGGCACTTTTTATTCGCCCCAGGTTCGCAGTGCGAACTCGCTAGCAAGTGCTCGCCACGGGGGTTCGCAGTGCGAACATGACAGCAAACCAAAATTTGTTTTGATCATAACTCATGAACCGTAACTCCGATTAACGCACGGTTTGAAGCATTGGAAAGCTTATTCAATGATATTTATGAATATGGAAAAATACTGTTCTGGACTGGGCCAACGGCCATGCGCGGCCCAATCCGTGACTGCTACAGTAACGGCCCAAACGCCTGGATCCAGTCCATTAAGATGACAAAAGTACCCTTTTACCACAGCAACCGGGCACTGATCGCTCAGCCTTGCCCGGAATTATTGTTCGCCACACACGAGCTACAGCTCCCCGACATATGACGGCCATATGCCCGCAACTACCCCCCTGCCCGTCATAACAGCTAGTTTGGGCAGTTACCTATTCTTCAGGAAAACGGTTATTTCGCCTCGAAAATAGGACCGTTGGCCACGCGCTGAGGAAAATTATATAAACCCTCTCATTTGAGAGGGTGAGGTATCACATTTTTCACCCTCAGAATACACTTCGTACATGCCCCTTTTTCTCTAACCCTTTCTTACTTGAGCGTCGGAGTGCCTTGCAGGTACACCCCCTTTTCTCCTCAACAGTCCGAACACCCAGCACGTCCAGCGACCATCATCTGCCGAGCACCTTACCATCTGACGACCAGCGTGTGTGGATCTGATCGAACACTCGAGATCAGTGGCGTCGTCTGTGGGAACTCCTTGTTCTCCCCTTCTTTCTTTCTTACTCGAAAACTAAAGATCAAAACATACCTTCATTAATCCACCCACATATGGCCGCTCAGAACCCAGCAAAAGGTGCTGACGCTACAGTTCTTGTCCCCGTCAACAAGATGGACGTTAATGGCAGTTCGCTGTTACTTTCTGATCCTCGTTTCCTTCGAGACGGGGCCACTGCTTCTCCAACTCCTCCTCCCACCGTGCAAGGAGAAAAACAGTCACCGTTGGGGAAGCGACCAATTCCTGGCCCCCCAGCACCGATCTAGCCGTCGCAACCCTCCTAGATGTTGTCAACCGCACGAACCTCCTTATCTTGCAGCAAGGTGAAAGGATAGGAGCCCTCGAAGAAGCAGCTCTTCCAAGATCTTCTCCCCACAAGAGGAAACACCAGAAATCAAGAAGCCCGCCGCCTAGGCGCCGGGAAGACCGTATGACGAGGCCCGAACCACTACGCGTTCGCAAACGCGACCAGATCTCCCCGCGGGACCAGTCGCCACTAAGACACAAGAGAACGAGGCAGGACGGGCATTCCTCCCCGATCAGACATCGCGACCGGCCACGATCGCCCTCACCTCGCAGAGACCGCCGCCGCGAGCGCAGACAACGGTCACCGTCGACTTCAAGTTCGAACAGCGACGACGAGCCTCGCGGCCCGTTGTCCCGCAGGATCCTAGCCACCCGTCTCCCCAAAGCACTAGAGAAGCCTCCGTCTCTAGGGACTTATGATGGAACCACGGACCCAGACGAGCACATAGAAAACATAGATGCTCTTCTGGACTACCGAGGTGTACGAGGAGCCATCAAGTGCCGCCTGTTCCCGACCACGCTCCGGAAGGGAGCAATGACCTGGTACAAACAACTGCCCGAGGAATCCATCACCTCCTGGAGGCAGCTCAGGAGGATCTTCTCCCGACACTTTACCGTAACACGACGCCATCCTAAGACTGAGGCGTCCCTTGGAGCTGTTGTACAGGGGATAGATGAACCCCTTCGGGACTACATTGAGCGGTTCAACAAGGAAGCCGTCCAAGTGCCAATGACCGACGATATGAAGAAATTCCTGCTCGAGCAGGGATTACGTCCTGGCTCAGATTTCGCAAAAGCCATCGGCCTAGATCCACCAAGGAACCTCAACGCTCTCCTCCACCAAGCCCAGTCGCACATACAGTACGAGGAGAAGGTCGCTCCCCACTCTGTCCGAGCCTCCCGTCACCAAGAAGGTACCCGGACATCCAGAGCTGAAAAGCCCTCGACATCCCGTCGAGGAGATAAAAGACGCGACGATCAACCACGCGAACAGAAGGGACCTTCTGGACGGTTCCACGACTATACCCCCCTCACCACCTCGAGGGAGAAAATCTTGTCCGAATGTGCCAATTCAGAGTTCAAACAAGCGGGGGTCCGTTTCCCCAAACAGCTGCCGGCCAGGCCAGGTGTGGACAAATCCAAGTATTGCCGCTTCCACAAGAGCCACGGCCATACGACGGAAGAATGCATCCACCTCAGGGATGCCATAGAGATCCTTATTCGCGACGGCCATCTGAAGCAGTTCGCGAAGAAAAAAGAAGCTCCCCGGCAAGAAACCCAGGAGAGTAAGAAGGCGGCTGAAGAGACTCCGCCCTCCGATGACACCAACGTACAGGTTGCTATGTCTGTGACTCGACCAGAAAACTTCTGCATCCCTGACAGTCTGCCCGCTTCCATGTTCCTCGGCGCTCACAGCCCGTGGGAAACCTTCTCGTCGGCCATGGTCATCTCTGGTGGCGGATTCAACAAAATCACGGTTGGTTCGGTCAAAAGAAAGTTCGATCAACTGATCAGCAAGAGCGCCAACGAAGTCACCACGCTGGATACCACTCGCAAAGGATCCTCTCCCATTTCCTTCTACAAAGAGGAGCTCCTCGGCGGGTCACCGAACTCAAATATCCCGCTTCTCATCCGGGCAAGGATGGCGAACTTCGACGTTCGCAGGATACTCGTGGACCAGGGCAGTTCAGTTGATATTATGTACAACCACCTGTTCGAGACACTGCAGTTGGACGAATCTCACCTTACCCCATACGTTGGATCCGACCTGCAGGGATTCAACGGAGCAGTAACAAGGCCCCGAGGTTACGTAGAGCTCATCGTGACTTTCGGTTCAGGAAAGACAACCCGAGCAATCAAAGCACAGTTTCTGGTAATCGAC
Source organism: Lathyrus tuberosus (assembly GCA_022829125.1). Lineage (NCBI taxonomy): Eukaryota > Viridiplantae > Streptophyta > Magnoliopsida > Fabales > Fabaceae > Lathyrus > Lathyrus tuberosus. The sequence goes on from JALAZF010000446.1 coordinate 3,825,558, forward strand.
TGCCCGTCACTATATCAGTGCATTTTTGGAAGGCCAACCCTGGCAGAGTTGGTTGCAGTGCCTTCCACCGTACATCTCAAGATGAAGTACTACACTTCTGAAGGGATGGTCGCCACCCTCCACGGCGACATCGAAGCTGCCAGTCGATGCTTTGAAGCCGCATCAAAAGGATTAAGCATAATCTCAGCGAAGCCGAGGACATCTGGTCGCCCTCCTCTGCCCAGCAGCTCCGAGCAGCCAAAACCACTCCCCCAGGTCGAATCTATCGACTTGGACAGCCGTTTCAACGAGGAGGATCACGCCAAAGCCCCGACGACTTCGGGCAGCCAGTCCCACAACAACGGCCATCTCCTGCGCCCCATACCAGATGGCAACTTCGAGTTCGTCCCGTTCGGAGAAGACCCCCAACGAGGAGTAAAGATCGGAGCAGACCTCCCCGACCTGGCCAAAAGACAACTAAAAGCGTGCCTCAGGGAGAACGCGGACTTGTTCGCATGGAGCGCTGCTGAAATGCCAGGATTGGACCCCTCCGTCGCTTGCCACCAGCTTACCATCGATCCGGCCGTCAAAGCCGTTGCCCAGCGCAGAAGGAAACAGTCCCAAGAGAAGATGGAAGCCGCGGAGAAGGCTGTTAAAGACCTTCTAGAAGCTAGGTTTATTTCCGAGGCCAAATACACTACGTGGCTCTCAAATGTTGTACTTGTAAGAAAAAATAATGGAAAATGGAGAATGTGTGTTGATTATACTGATGTTAACAAGGCCTGTCCGAAGGACGCCTACCCCCTCCCCAATATAGATAAGCTCGTGGATAACTCAGCAGGTTTTAAGCTGCTATCGTTCCTTGACGCCTACTCGGGCTACAATCAAATCCCGATGGCCGCGAGCGATAAAACGTACACGGCCTTCATGACCGAATCGGGCAATTATTACTACAACGTGATGTCTTTCGGTCTGAAGAACGTCGGCGCTACATACCAACGAATGATGAACAAAGTCTTCCAAGGACAAATAAGCGACATGCTCGAGGTATACATGGACGACATGATCGTCAAGTCCCACGAGGAACTAGACCATGTCGCCCATCTTCGAACAATTTTCGAGCAAGCAAGAAAATATCAAATGCGTTTTAACCCAGAGAAGTGCACGTTCGGAGTACGGGCAGGCAAATTCCTTGGTTTCTACCTAACAGAACGAGGAATAGAGGCTAACCCCGACAAATGCCGAGCATTCTCTGAGTTCCTAACGTCCACGTCTAAGAAGAACATCCAGTCCCTCAACGGGGTACTCACCTCGTTGTCCCGCTTCGTCGCGAGATCCGCCCAACACGCCCTTCCTTTCTTCAAGCTCTTGAGAAAAGAAGCCGCGTTTGAATGGACCGAAGAATGCGAGGCGTCCCTCCTTCACTTAAAACAAGCTCTTTCGAAACCGCCCGTGTTATCGCAGCCAGATACCGGGGAAGTTTTGTTCCTATACCTCGCCGTCACCACCGAGGCCGTGAGCGCTGTTCTCATCCACGAAAATCACGTCGGGCAAAAGCCCGTATACTTCACGAGCAAAGCGTTGCAAGACGCGGAGTTGCGATATCAGCAGATAGAGAAGGTAGCACTGGCCCTCATTAATGCCGCCAGACGACTGAGGCACTATTTCTTAGCCCACACGATCGTGGTGAGGACGGATCAGCCCATCAAGCAGTTGCTGGGACGGCCAGACATGGCAGGTCGAATGCTCAAGTGGTCGTTGGAGCTGTCTGAATTTGACGTCCGGTATGAAAGCAGAAAGGCTCTCAAAACACAGGCCCTGGCCGATTTCGTGGCATAAGTAACCTTCTCAGACTCCTCGCCCCACGTAGCAAACAGATGGACCATCTACGTAGACGGAGCATCCAGCTCGAGCGGAAGCGGGGCAGGAGTCATTCTGGAGAACGACGAGGGGACCATAGTCGAAGCGTCTCTCACTTTATCCTTTCCCACGTCGAACAACCAGGCCGAGTATGAAGCCTTCCTCGCTGGGTTACGCCTAGCCGAAGACCTAGGGGCAGAAGAAATCGTCATCTGCACGGACTCTCAGCTCGTAGCTCACCAGGTCTCCGGGGAGTATCAGGCCAAAAACGACAGTCTGTCTGAATACCTCTCCCTAGTTAGGGAAAAGATATCGAAGTTCAGGACGGTAGCAGTAAGACATGTTCCACGCGAACACAACGTGCGAGCAGACGTCCTATCCAAGCTAGCGAGCACCAAGAGGAAAGGCGGAAACAGGTCAGTCATCCAAGAGATACTTCCCCAATCCAGCATTGACAAGGGGCCCTCGACCCTACACGTGCACGCAATCGGGGACACCGACTGCTGGATGACGCCCGTGTACAACTACCTCACCAGGGAAGAACTTTCGGATGACCCCAAAGAAGCCAGCACCATCAGACGAGGAGCTTGCTCGTACGTCATCCTTGAAAACAAACTTTACCGAAGGGGTTTCTCCATTCCGCTACTAAAGTGCATAGAGGAGGAGATTGTCCCCCACGTATTACGAGAAATACACGAAGGCATTAACGCCCAGCACCTGGGGGAAGGTCCCTTGCCCGCAAGGCCCTCCGGGCGGGATATTACTGGCCAACTATGCAGCAAGACGCCAAAGAGCATGTGAAGAAATGCGACAAATGCCAACGGCACGGGGATATGCACCTAGCTCCCCCCAACGAGCTGAAAAGCTTGGCATCCCCGTGGCCATTCGCCTGGTGGGGCCTGGACATCCTGGGACCCTTTGTGACGGGGTCTAGCCAAAACAAATACCTGATAGTGGGCGTAGATTACTTCACAAAATGGATAGAAGTAGAAGCCTTAGCGAAGATAACAGCACTTAACATTCTACGCTTCTACAAGCGGAATATCCTTGCCCGTTTTGGGATTCCCCAAGCAATCGTCACGGACAATGGAACACAATTCACGGACAAGAAGTTCCAAGACTTCGTCGCCCATCTCGGAACAAAGCAACACTTCGCTTCGGTCGAGCACCCCCAGACCAACGGGCAGGCGGAGACGGCCAACCGTGTCATCCTTCGTGGCCTCAAACGAAGACTGGACGAAACGAAGAAGGTCTGGGTCGAGGAGCTCCACAGCGTCTTGTGGGCATATCGTACTACTCCCCAGTCCACCACCGGGGAGACGCCTTTCTGCTTAGCATATGGCATGGAGGCTGTTTTACCCATCGAGATCCACGTACCGTCCAGGAGGACCGAGTCACCTCTAGACGAGGAGATGAATAACGGAGTGATAAGAGAAGAGCTCGAACTCGTCGAGGAAATCCGGACAGGAGCAACCCTCTGCGAAGCGTCTCTTAAGCAAAAAATAGCAATCAGGCACAACGCCAAAGTCTTACGACGAGAATTCGACGTGGGCAGCCTTGTCCTACGGAGAAACCACAAGGACTCTCGCGAAGGCAAACTAGCAGCCAACTGGGAAGGGCCATACAGAGTCCGTGCCAAAACGGAAAATGGCGCATACTTCCTAGAAAACCTCAAAGGGGAGGCACTCCCTCGACCATGGAACGCTGAGAAACTTAAGCAATACTACAGCTAAAGTGACCTCAGGCTTCCTCGTATCAAGAGACCACCTAGCGGTCATCATGCTCGCCCAGGTACAAGCGACGCATGCACACAAAGTAGAATCCCGCTCAAACAAGCAAGCCGGAACTCTGCTCGTCGGCGGTCCTCGACCGAGTACCGCCTTCGCCCAAGTACCATGATTGGCAGAACCCCAGGTCACGATGGGACGTTCACGCCGCGACCTCAGGCCTCAATCGCGACCTGAGATCCGCAACCTCGCCAGGACCTTCCCCGGCTGTTCGCCCAGTTCCCCGCACTGGCGAACTCACACGTAGCGGGCTACCTTCCAAAAGAAAGCTCCACTAACGGACACACCCTCCGACGGGCAGTCATACACACACAATTAAGATAAAGTACAACACTACTGTAAAGTACAGCAACATAAACAAAAATCATATAAGTAACACAACTGGCCAACATAAACCAGGCATAAAGTAAAAAGGCCACCAGGGCCAAAGATTGTACGAATTACATAAAAAGGGGGGCCACACCCCCCCCCCCCCCCAAACCAAATAAAATTACAACAAACTACACGGCACGCAGGCCGGCAAAACATCATTCCTCGGTGTCTTCGACTCGCTCATCATCGGGCGGAGAGGTTTGGGTTCTAGCTTGGCCGACAAGGATAGACTCTGGCATCACTATTTGCCCGTCTTTAACGTACGCCAGGAAATTGGTACCTTCGGTCACCAAATCAACGCCAGGATTCACCACCTGAAGCTGAGACACTGCGTTTTGGAAGGAATCCTCGCTGAGCACCGCGTTGTCATCCTCGGCCACCACCAATCGGGCAACTAACTATGACCTTGTCTTCAGCACCTTCACGTCCTCAGGCTCCTCCTCGCCCGGAGCATTGGCCGCCTGCAGTTGCGCGACCAAGTCCTCAGCAGCCTTTTTCTCAGCCTCGAGCGTAACCATTTTCCCCTTTAGCTGGGCAACCTCCTCGCTCTCCTTCTCCCTCGTCTCCTTGGCAGCCCTAGCTTCCTCCCTGGCCTTCCTCAAGCTCTCCTCGAGAGCGTTCACCTTCCCGTGGGCAATAGTCAACTCACCCTCAGTGGCCGTGTCCCCTTCAGCATAGGTGGCCGCCATCTCCAGCAGCCTGACCACCGCAGAGGCATCCTGAGCCACCAACGCCCTCTTGCTCGGACGGTCCAGGCTTTGCAGATGAAGAGAATCAGCGTGGGGAATCACCAAAGAGGTCCCTTCAAAAAACTTCTTGTCCAGTACACAAGGAGGCAACTCGAATTTCGCTTTCTCTGGCACCTTGCCCAGATCCACTGCCTCGTTCCTTGGATGCTTAGACCTGGTCGCCAGGGGCATTGGAGACCGTTGTGCATTGGCCGGTGAAGCATTCCCCTGAGGAGGCTGGGAAGGACCAATCGCACGGGCAGGGGAAGGATGAACCTTAGGAGTAGCAGCTGCAGCAGCTTGTTTCCGCGCGGCCACGTTCCTCACCATCCTTTCATGGGCTGAAGGCATAACGGCTGCAAAAGACAAAAACAGGCGTCAGGTGATAAAAAAATAACGAGCAATACAAAGCAATATATTAAGATTAAATACCGAGCAAATCCATAGCATCCTTATAAGTGGCGCACCCCAGCAGTGCCCTAACGTTAATAAAACGAGGCTCTACTCGAGGACTACCGTCGTCCTCAAGGATCGCCACTTTCTTCTTCGTAACACACTCGGCCATCCGGAACGAGTTCACGTAATTCAGCAGTTTCTCATATGAGGCAGCATCCCCCTCATCCAAATCGGTCGGCTCAAAAACATAGTCCTTTGGCGGCTTAGTAAAATGCGCCCCGGTCCACTGGAAGGGATATTTCAGCAATCGCCGTCCAATGTATTTACCCTCCTCGTTAATCCTTTCCTCCCCGTTCTCATCCACTTCAAGCTCCCAGCAGAACGTGCTATCCTGGGCAGCCTCCGATACGGGCTCCACGACGAAGTACCTCGTCTTAAATGTACGGATAGATTCAGAGAAAGGTTTGAACAGCTTACGCTGCTGCTTCAAAGAGACCCAGCCATATCTCTTTCCAGAAGTCTGCCGTTGAAGATGAAATACGGTGAAGAAGAATGGAAGAGTCGCCCCTACCTGCAAGTGCTCGCACACCAGCTCGAACGCCCGCATGAACGCTAACGAGTTGGGGTGGAGCTGCGTAGGGGCCAGGTGAAGATGTAGAAAGACGGACTGCTGGAAATCCGTGAATGGAAGCCTCAAGCCCAACTCCTTGAAGATATATTCGTACATCGTGAAACGCTCCCCGTAATTGGTGCTGACGCGCTCATTAGCAGTGGGAAAATAGACTCTCCAATCCCCGTCGTCTCCCACCGTCCGGAAGCAGTCTCCAACATAGCTCGCAAACTCGGACACATGCTCAGAGGGTTTCGCCACCTCCCATTCCTCCGCTTCATTTTCTGCTACATCCTCCTCGGGTGCATCCTCCTCAGGTACCTCCTCCTCGAGCACCTCGTCCTCTTGCTCGTAGTCCGTATCCTGCTCCGTGGACCCACACAAAGACTGAGTGCTATTACTCCCCGAGGAACTAGACTCTTCCTCGGACGAATCTAATACAATTTCTCCACGGGGCCCTGTCGCCATCACCTGAAAAGCAGAGAAAGACAGTGAATTCGACAGCTAATCAAATCCACCCTTCCACCACTGAACAAGTGAAAGGGCGCGCTAAGGGCTGAGGACGACGTCCCCGGCCTAAGCCCTGACAACACTGCGAAAAGTCTCCCCGCGAGACAGTGCCCGGTACTCTCCTCCCACACGAGGAATGTCTCCAAAGCAAGATCACGAGTTTTCATTCAGCTCACAACTTCGTAAAACACAACGTTCGAACGGTCACGTGCACGTCACCATCGCGACGGCGTCACGGACAGACCCTCCACACACAACGTAACGACAGGCTAACGGCGATGGAGACGGCGGAACCATCATCCACCACCGGCGACTACCACATATACAGCCCTAAGTCTCCTAAAATCTAACCTAACCACATGCACCGCCTAAGTGAACATCAACAAAAAGCAAAACAAGGAAAAGAGACGACTTACTCGTAAATATGAGGCTGAAAAGACTTGCTCGGATCTTCAAACACTGAAAGTTGCAACGGACAGCGTTCACGGGCAAGTGATTTGCTGAAGATTGAAGGAAAAGGTTCCGAATGAAGGTTTTCCCCCCTATTTATACAGGAGGTCACGTGCAACCACACGCGCACATAGGTCATAATGACTACCCGCTAGCCATCATTGCCTAAGCGGCGGCGGCACAAGTTCCAACACACACGTGGCGACCCCCGTACCGTTTCATATTCCACTAAACTGTTGGTACCCACCGGTGACGGGCAACGTATAACGACCGCGACCAACAGCCGCGACGGACAGTAGAAACCACGGGCTTCCACAGCCGACGAGCAAAACGCTCCACTTCCCCGAGACTGTACGCTATCCTTAAGTCATCACTTCCATGCTCGGAAGCAACGACTTGGGGGGCTACTGTTCTGGACTAGGCCAACGGCCATGCGCGGCCCAATCCGTGACTGCTACAGTAACGACCCAAACGCCTGGATCCAGTCCATTAAGATGACAAAAGTACCCTTTTGCCACGGCAACCGGGCACTGATCGCTCAGCCTTGCCCGGAATTATTGTCCGCCACACACGAGCTACAGCTCCCCAACATATGACGGCCATATGCCCGCAACTACCCCCCTGCCCGTCATAGCGGCTAGTTTGGACAGTTACCTATTCTTCAGGAAAACAGTTATTTCGCCTCGAAAATAGGACCGTTGGCCACGCGCTGGGGAACATTATATAAACCCTCTCATTTGAGAGGGCGAGGTATCACATTTTTCACCCTCAGAATACACTTTGTACTTGCCCCTTTTTCTCTGACCCTTTCTTACTTGAGCGTCGGAGTGCCTTGCAGGTACACCTCCTTTTCTCCTCAACAGTCCGAACACCCAGCACGTCCAGCGACCATCATCTGCCGAGCACCTTGCCATCTGACGACCAGCGTGTGTGGATCTGATCGAACACTCGAGATCAAATACCATTGCTGGAACACCTGTAAAAATAAATGAAAATCAATTAAACTCAATGATATTTACACGATACGCAATATATACACTAAAACGTAAACTATACGCATTTACAAACAAAGTGGGCTTTATTCAACCAATTTTAACACAAAGTAATGATAAGTGCAACAAAACTTATATACAAAAATAGGTACATTTTGCACTTATCAAACTCTCCCCAACTTACATAATTGTTTGTCCACAAACAAGAATCAAACAAACTTGAAAATGCACAAGCAATATCCAAAGAAAGACGAATCAACAGGTTTTGAAAAACTGAAACGAATGAATGGTTCAAATGAAAACGGTACACACAAAAAGTAAATACTTACCACTAAACTACGACGAAAACATAGTCACGAAACACATGCAAAATACAAAAATCATGCCAAAAATTCTAAAACAACACAAGTTCCAAAGTGAATCACACCTAGTAAAAACAATCATCGGTAGATGAAAAACACACAATAAGGTACTTTACACTCACACAACACTCATGCAAACAAAAGACTAAATTATGCATACATCTACAAATTCACATTGAAAATACAAAGGCAAGAATCACAAGGGCTTTTCAAGGTTGTAGCGTGGTCGGGTAAACAAACAAGGGGCAATTTCTAAAGGTAATTGAAACAAAAACTTGCCTAAACCTAAGGGAGTGATCAACTCACAAAAGTTCAAACACAAAATTTCAATCAAACTTCTTCTTTCATCCCAAGTGTTACACAACACACAATACTTATTTAGCACAATTATTGAAACTCTTTATGTTTCCTTTTTCAAGGATTTTCTTTTTCTTTCTTTTTCTCTTTTTTTCTTTTCTTTTTCATATTTTTCTCTTTTTTTCTTTTCTTTTTCAACCTCATAGAAAACAACCAATGAGTAAACAACCATTCTCTCCCCAACTTGAATTCAACCACATCATCATGTGAATACTCCCTACTTTCTAAGGCAAGGTAAAAATTCATACAACAACACAAAGTTGAGGTTCCAAGAAAAAACAAAATCCATTCAAAAATAAGTGAACTAAATACTCATAGACAAGCATTAAGTTCAAATAAAACATGGATCAAAAAGCTCAAAGGAGGTACAAATGATCACACGCTCACAAGGTGAATTGACTATTTGGCTAAGGTGGTTGTGCTCAAAATGAAACAATTGCCTTGATCCTTTTCATGCATTCATATAATCAACACAAATAAAATATTCAACATAATAAAATCTAGTTAGAACAAGAATGTTGGTTCTCCGTGCCTATATGAACAATAGAAGGCTTCCTCACAAAAAGGTTGGGAACTAAAGTGATTCACAATAGAACAAGTATACAAAAGAATGGATGGCATGAAAGTTTGTAAAATGCCTAAGTATCACGAATATGCTAAAGTATAGAAAGCGATAAATACATACCTCAAACGTGTACAAAACTTAACAAAATCATTACCACGCATTCGCAAGTTGAAACGAACCAACTTGGAAAATCACAAAAGCATCCTCAAGTAAGTCAATCAAAATCTGTGAGCGAACAACAACCAAAAACATTCGAAAAGAAAAACTATAAAACATGCTTGTTTTACGTCGTAAGCTCGACGCCTTTACGGTGCTTAATTAGAAACTTCCTTCATTCATGTCATGGTGATGTCTCACCGCGCAACCAAAAGCAAGCGTCCTAACCAAACACTTAAACAAACGTTAATCTACAAGTATCAGTATAACAAGTGAAAATATACAATATATACGATATTTACAAAACTCAAAAACAAAGAAACTATCGCAATGCAATTCAATATCAAAACCAATCCCCGGCAACGGCGCCGTTTTGTTGAATGCAGAATAGGGCAAGCAAGCAAAAATATTTATTTTCGGAAGAATTCCCTCCGGGATTTATGTCGTGTCCACAGAGATCGGTTCGAGGGAAAGAATGTCGTTCGACAGTCTCTCGCGTTAATGAGTTTGGGTTTGAATGGTTTAAAACATGAAAACAGAAAAGTAAACATTAAAACATAAAAAAAATTCACTTTTCAGCAAGACAAACTTATCCGGCATGCACGTAATCGACTCCTCACAAACTTAAACTTACCGACCAGTTATACTCAACCTACAATACTCCTCAATATCACCCAGCATCGCTCACAACACAGGTTATGTCTAACGCAAAGTTGAGAGAACAACCGTGTTACCATTGCCGATACTTTCGTACGCTAGCTCAAGGCACGGAGGCATTAAGTTTCGACGCCTATTGAAGATTGCTAGCCCTAAATCTATCTCTAGAATCTAGAAACTAACAGACAATCATCCCTAATCGAAGTTTGCGACGGTTATCTCTAACGCAACCCAAACCCCGCGCATAAAGCAAAAATCAGAGACAATTACCAATAAAGATTTGTAAAGCAAGTTTTATACAACGCCATGGGCGACAAATATACATGAGTTCATAACAAATACATATACACAACCCAACAAAGAAGAAAGACATGAAGAAGAAAAGAAATGAACCAATCACTTCACGGATTGTCGGAGCCGATCGATGAGAAATCCACCTCGGATCATCCACATGCAAGCTTCCATGTTATTTTCTAAGCTAATCTACTGAAAAAATGAAGTTTGATGGAGTTGGAGCAAGAATCCCCAAAACCATCCTCTAAAAAATGCTGAAAAATGAAGTTTATAAGCAAAATTTGTTGCCCAGGTTCGCACTGCGAACCCCCGTTCGCACTGCGAACATATGCCGCCTTAACTTCCTCCAGAATGGTGTTTTTCATGCTTTCAGACACTTTTTATTCGCCCCGGGTTCGCAGTGCGAACTCGCTAGCGAATGCTCGCCACGGGAGTTCGCAATGCGAACATGACAGCAAACCAGAATGTGTTTTGATCATAACTCATGAACCGTAACTCCGATTGACGCACGGTTTAAAGCGTTGGAAAGCTTATTCAATTCTTTTTTTGAATATGGAAAAATCCCATTGCTGGAACACCTGTAAAAATAAATGAAAATCAATTAAACTCAATGATATTTACACGATACGCAATATATACACTAAAACGTAAACTATGCGCATTTACAAACAAAGTGGGGTTTATTCAACCAATTTTAACACAAAGTAATGATAAGTGCAACAAAACTTATATACAAAAATAGGTACATTTTGCACTTATCATCGAGGAAGAGATGGTTGCCCACGTCCTGCAAGAGATTAACGAAGGAATCAACGCCCAACATCTCGGGGGGAAAGATCCCTTGCTCAGAAAGCCCTTCTAGCAGGGTACTACTGGCCAACCATGCAGCAGGATGCAAAAGAGCACATAAAGAAATGCGATAAATGCCAACGGCACGGAGACATGCACCTAGCTCCACCTAACGAGCTCAAAGCTATGTCCTCCCCGTGGTCATTCGCCTGGTGGGGCCTGGATATCCTAGGGTCATTCGTAGTAGGATCAAACCAGAACAAGTACTTAATAGTAGGCGTTGATTACTTCACAAAGTGGATAGAAGCGAAGGCTCTGGCCAAAATAACAGCCCTTAACATACTTCATTTCTACAAGCGAAACATCCTTGCACGATTTGGCATCCCCCAAACGATAGTCACAGACAATGGGACACAGTTCACAGACAGGAAGTTCCAGGATTTCGTCGCTCAACTGGGCACGAAACAACACTTCACATCCGTCGAACACCCCCAGACTAACGGGCAAGGCGAAGCAGCAAATCGAGTAATTCTACGAGGCCTCAAGCGAAGGCTAGACGAGACGAAGAAAGCTTGGGTCGAGGAGCTGCACAGTGTCCTATGGGTATACCGCACAACTCCACACTCTTTGACCAGGGAAACTCCTTTTCGCCTGGCCTACGGGACTGAGGCGGTAATCCCCATCGAAATACACATACCATCCAGGCGGACTGAGTCACCCTTGAACGAGGAAATGAACGATGAGGCACTAAGAGAAGAACTCGACCTCGTCGAAGAGGTCCGGTCAGGGGCAGCTCTCCGCGAAGCCTCATTAAAGCAAAAAATCGCAATCAGGCATAACGCCAGAGTGATACAACGAGTATTCCAAGTGGGCAGCCTTGTCTTGAGAAGGAACCGCAAGGACTCCCAATAGGGCAAACTCGCCGCTAACTGGGAATGACCCTATCGCGTCCGAACAAAGACGGAGAATGGGGCCTACTACCTAGAACACCTCAATGGGGGAAGAATTTGCTCGACCATGGAACGCCGAAACGCTAAAACAATACTATAGCTAAGGCTCTAACTGTCGGTTTGCTTCGTCAAAGCCACAAACATAATATCCTGACTACGATGCGCGCCCAGGTACAAGCATCGCACGCCAGCCAAAGCAGAACCCCGCTCAGGATCGAGCTAGGTCTCTGCCCGACATCGGTTCCTCAACCGAGCCCGCCGTCGTCAAAGTACCATGATAGGCAGAACACCCAGCTCGCGATGGGAGGTTCACGCTGCGAACCCAGACCTCAAACGCGACCTGAGCTCCGCTATCATGCCTAGAAATTCCCCAGGCCATTTGACCGGTCCCCCTCACTGCCGAACACATCTAAGTCGAGTAATTCCCTGAAAACGTTAAAACAAATCAAAGTCCTTCCTATTACGGGCACACACAGGTATCGAGCAAAGATATAACACTTAGCAAAACTAATCAAAGGAAGTCATGCGTGAACATATAATATACAAAATCGACCACAATGGCTGGATACATACATATAATTAAGTGGCCACAAGGACCACAATTGTGCATAATACAAAACAAAGGGGCCACGCCCCCTACCCAACAGAAATAAAATTACATCAAAAATGGCACGCAGGCCAGATACATTACAACAAAACAAAAAAAAAGGTGTCACTCCTCCATCTGCTCAGGCTGCTCAAGGTTAGGTTTAGGCTGTTGGGTCTCCTCACTCAAAAGTCGGGCTTGCTCATCACCGATGTTGAAGAAGTATGGGACAATTATCTTGCCATTCTCAACATGGCCCAAGAAGTTAGTACCGTCCATGGATAGCTGGACTTCTGGATTCACCAGCCTGAGTTGGGCCACGGAGTTATTGAATGACTCCTCCACAATGGCAATGATGTTGTCCTCTGCCCACACAAGACGAGCAACCAACTCGGCCTTGGTCTTCAACGCCCTCACTCCTGCAGGCTCATCATTAGTCGGGCCTGCCGCAGACCTCATCTGCTCGACCAGGTCCTCGACAACCTTTCTTTCAGCAACCAGAGTTTTGTTCTCCTCTCTCAGCCTGACAGCCTCCTCGTCCGATTTCTTCCTCGCGTCGTTAGCAGGCTTGGCCTCCTCATTGGCCTTCCTCACCGTCTCTTCCAGGGATGTTATGGTCGCCTGGGCCTTTTTAAGTTTAGACTCAGAGGAGGAATCTCCCTCAACATAGACCGTCGCCATCTCCAAGACCCGGAACAACGCTGAGGCGTCCTGCACGCGTTGTGTGAACCGAGACTTTGAGGTGGCCGCACCAGCTTTGCCCCTCGCCATGGCATTCTTCACCATCCTTTCGTGGGCAAAAGGCATCTCACTTGCATAAACATAAAGAACGCGTTAGCCACCGAGGAAGTCATAATTCGGACAAGCTAAAAAAGCTAAAACTACCAAGTAGCTTAAGAGCATCCGCATGGGTCTTGCATTCCAGAAGCACCTTCGTATTGATATAACGATACTCCACTCTTTGCCTGCCATCCTTCCCAAAGACCGGGTCCCCCTTTTTCATCTAGCACTCCGCGGGCCTAAAGGTGTTAACATAGTTGACCAACGTCTCGTAACCGGCTATGTCTTGCTCGTCCAACATGTCCGGATGGGCAAGATAATGGCCAGTGCCCCGAGTAAAGTGGCTCCCACTCCAACAGAAAGGGAACTTAAACACCCTCTCCGCCAGTAGCTTCCCATCCGCATCATACATATCCATTCCATCCTTGTCTGTGGTCACCGCCCAAGCATACATGGTGTCCTGAGCCTTCTCCGACACAGGCTCGATGATGTATAACCTCTCCTTAAAGGTCCGGATAGACTCCGAGAAAGGCTTAAACATTTTCCTCAGTCGCTTCAGCGAGACCTAGCCATACCTTTTCCCCGAGACATGCCTTTGGAGATGGAAGATGGTGAATAATAAAGGCAAAGTAGCTCATATCTTCAGGAACTCATAAGTCAGATCGAAGGCACGGATAAACACCAATGAATTAGGGTGCAACTGAGGCGGAGCCAAATCCAGATGAACAAAAATGGACTGCTGAAAGTCAGTAAAGGGCAGCCTTAGCCCTATTTCCTTGAAGGCATATTCGTACATCGTGAACCTTTCCTCATAATCTGTTCAGATGCGGTCGTCTTGATTGGGGAAGTGCATCTTCCATTCCCCTTCGGGCCCCACGTCCGTGAAGACATCCCTAGTATAAGACGCGAAAGTAGATGCGTGCTCAGCCGGCTCCACAACCGTCCATTCCTCCGCTGAATCATACTCAGGATCCTCCCCGACTTCGCTGGGGGCATTTGAAACCTCTGTATCACTACTTTCCGAGGAGCTCTCCTCGAACGACTCTATGAGAATCTCTTGCTCGGGCTCGTGCGCCATCTCGATCACCTGAAAAGCAGAGGACAAAAGTGAATTCGACTGCAAAATCAAATCCACCCTTCCACCGCTAATCAAATGAAAGGGCGCACAAAGGGCCGAGGACGGTGTCCCCGACCTAAGCCCTAAATAAAATAACACAAGTGTCTCCCGCGAGGAGATGCCCGGAGGCTACCCCTCCTACGCTTACGAGGAATCTCCCGACCTACAACCCAGTTTCCATTTGAAGCTCCACCGGAAAACTCATATGTTCATCAAAAGGTTTATCAGAGCACCAGAAAACTAGGTAGCTTCACCAGTTACGCCTGCGCCGTCATCGCAGTAGTGCCGGAAATGGCCTGAGTCTACAGTCTCTTGGAAGCTCTGGCGACCACACCAGTGGCAGAAGATGGCCAAGCCACCGTCTACCACCAACAGACGCCAGAAAACACGACAGTCCTACCTAAGTTCAACCTAATCACATGCGTTCTAACAAAACAGAAACGAAAAAACTAGAAATAAAGATGAAAATAGGTAACTTACGTGGTAGAAGAGAGTGTAGAGAACCGAAGAGCTTGATCGAATCTACGTATAGTGGCGGACGCGGCGGTTGACGGTGGCGACGAACTGAGAGCTCTAAAGAACGAAAAAGGAGAGAGAAGCGAAAAACGCAAATGAGCAACTCTTCCCCCTATATATACAGTCTAAAAGCATGTGCACGAGCACGCGTGGCTAAGGGCATCATCATGACCCTAACCTAGCCATCATGATGCAGTTAATGTTGCACAAGGCTCGAGGCACATGTGGCGTCACGTCTCTTCAGAATCCCTCAACCGTTAGTCTCCCCGTAGGCCGGGCAGCCCGAATAACGTTACATATCCTGCGGGCACTATAACCCCGGGCACCCAAGGACAATCCCGTCTCGACGACAGATGGCGGCCTCTTCAGAGTTCCCCGGGGCTGCGAGTTATCCTTAAGTCATCACTCTCATGCTCGGGAGCAACGACTTGGGGGGCTCCTGTTCCGGACTGGACCAATGGCTAGGCATGGCCCAATCCACTTCTGCTCCCAGAACGGCCCAATTTCCTAAGTTCAGCTGAGGTGGGGCAGCATTTACCTTTCTGCCCCTCTACCGGGCACATATAGACAGATGAACCTCAAGGTCATTTGCTCCTCCCCGGCATTCCTGCCCGTTACGCGCGACTCCATCATCCAGGAACAGTCACGACGTCTGTGCCCAGAACTACGTCTTTTCCCGTGGCAACGACTAGTTTTTGGCAGTTACCTATTCTTCAGGAAACGGTTATTCCGTCCCGAAAATAGGGACTGTTGGCCACGCGCTCGGGGCATTATAAAAACCCTCACATTTGAGAGGGTCAGGTATCCAAAAATCATCCTAAGAAACTCATACTTTTGTACTTGCCTTTCTCTCTCTCTCTCTCTCTCTCTCTCTCTCTCTCTCTCTCTCTCTCTCTCTCTCTCTCTCTCTCTCTCTCTCTCTCTCCTGATTCTCACTTTAGCATCGGAGTGCCTTGCAGATACACCCCCCTCCTCATCTCACGCACCCAGCATCGCAGACGTTCTTCTTGGCCTATCTCTGGATCTGATCTGCCTTTACGATCACTAATCAAAAGAGTCGTTCTTCAAATTCATGTGTACTCAAATTGTCGCTCAATTATAGCGATAAAATTTTTTAGTTAGATTTACGAATGAAAAAAGATAATTGTATGATAAGTTTACACTACTATAAAAGCATTTTTTACCTCGGACGCAGAATGCATAATACATCGGCTAAAGAAGCGAGGTAACGAAAGGCGACATGAAAACTCGCAATTTATCACCTCGGTGGAATTAAAACCGAGAGGTAAAGTTATATCATGGACATCGATTCGAACCCCAACAGCTGCACTTTTATTATTTTCAAAATTAGCTTATATTACTTTTCAGTTTACAAATAAAACCGAGGTGTAAGATTATTCATTTTTTGCAAAAAGAAAATCGTTGTATGGTTTACCCTTAATATTACATTGTTTACCCAGAATATTACATTCTTTACACAAAATATTAAAATAAAAATCAAATTCCTTATAGATCTAGATAAAAATCAAATTCCCTAGGTGGGTGAAGATCAAATATTGGTGCAAATGTATTCTCCAAGGCTTTGCATTCATTTGATTCTGAAGCAAAACAAAATAATGGTTAGATAAATAAAATTAATATTCAAATATATGATTTTGTGCTCAAATAAATATTTAAGAAAACAAACCTTAAACCTAAGTAATTTTCTTCTCTTGCAATCTATCTTAGAGAACTTTTTCAAGCGTCTTTATGTTTCAAGTGCTTCATGTTCCATTTAGGTTAGATTTTTAATATTCAGTATGCTTTTATAATGAATATCCCTTAGGTTTCACGCGGATCACTAATGGAAGATTCTTGAGCATTGATAAACATTAAATGGGCGACAAAGATTTGTTTAAGGGTGCTGAATATAGTAAAAAAACGCTTAACTATCCTCTCGATCACGAAGAAAACTAAGGTGAATAAGTTGTTTTTTTTTTAAATTACATTGTTTACACAAAATATTATAAATACATTATAAAATATGTTTTCCAATGAGAATTTTTATTTTCCATGTTCAAGTCTCATGCAAGAAACTAGAGATCTGTTTCCCAATAAATATTTGTATTTTCTGCACTTGTAATCCATCCTAGAGATCTGTAGTATCAACTCATGATCAAATTGACGGTGGTGAATATTTCTTCTCTTTGGGCGGCTATATATAAGTTTGTCTTAAGCTAAAATCTGTTTAACATGTGTTTTTATAGTAAAATATGATTATTAAACACCTCAATTTTATTATAAAACTGATGTTTTTTTATCTTCTCCTTTTAATTATCACATCGATGATGACGAAAATCGAGTGGAATAAATTTTTTTTTTTGAAATTACATTGTTTACACAGAATATTAAAATAAATTATTTACAACAAGTCTTTGCAACCATGAAAAACTTTTATTCTGCACTTGCAATCCATCCTAAAGTATGAGATATGTTCAAAGATTTCTTTATCTTAAACAAATATATTCACGAAAAATGTTTTTACAAGAAAGACAACAAGATATATAGTGGTGGATGTTGAGAGTTTCTTGTGGATTGATGTGGCAATATCTTGAGCGTTGTTAAAATAACGACGTTCCATCAGTTTTATTAAAAAAACGAGGTAATATATAACTTGCAAAAAAATGGTGAATGATAAAAAATTCAAAGTAACATGTCTTGTTTCCTTTTCATGTTTTGTTACCATTCCTTTTTTTGTACTGCAATTGCTTGCAATTTACAACATGTTTAGGAATAAATTTCTCAAAGTTGTCAATCGAGGAAAGCAATAAATTATTGAGTGTTTTATTTGATTGACATTATAGGAAGGTTATTCCAAAAATAAAACAACGACATCAACACAATTATGTTGGGATGGATTGCAAAAGCACAAAAAAATGTTTTGTTCAAGATAGAAGAACATTGAAGATTTTTTTTTTGTCTTGCAATCCATCCCAAAGAATGATACTGACAAGTTTATGACGGTTTCATATTATTAAGGATTAAGGTAAAATATATTTAGCAAGTGTTTTTATAGTAAAATCCTATTATTTTATGTCTCGGATAAATAGAAAATCGAAAAGTTAGAACATTTTGTTTACACTTATAAACAAATAAAATCATAAACTGCGTAGCTGAGAATCGAAGCTTGTACTGAGTTGTTTTTTCACCTCAGTGTTATGAAAAACTAAGGAAATATATGGTTTTTTATTTTTTTTAAATAATAAAAAATAGCATGTCTTGGCTTTATACATCGATTTTTTATTGTTCGAGGTGAACACTTCGTCATGAAAATCATTATTTGTAGTAGTGCTAGTTGATTGTTTGGATTGGCGATTGACAAAAGCATCACAATGACCAAAATGTGTAATGTGATTGGGAATGTGCATTTGTGCTTGATTTTAGAGACATAACTTATTTTTAAAAAGAGTATTTAGTGAATGAATGCATTTCTTTGTTATTTGGAGATTAATGAATGTCATTAAAATTTGATTAAACAAAAATTATAAAATCTTGCTTGAATAATTTTATAAGAGACATATCAATAATTTATAATATATTTTGAAACAATTTTCATAGATATTAATGATTAATATATTGACCACTAAAGATAATTTAGTAAATTGAGATATTGCAATGACTGTGTGGAAGGTTATGGATAAAGTTGAGTTCTTCTCAAATCTTTAAATAATTAATCGCTAAAAGAATCGGTAGGATAAAGGGGTTGATTGCTACACACTAAGGTTTGGAGCAGATTGGTGATATTAGAAGATTCAAGAAACTTTAATTGAGTAAAGATTACGTAGAAGAGTTTGGCATTACGGTGTATACAAGTCAGATCACGAAAGGAGATTTTATATTTCTTAGCATTGTTGTGCATGTATGCATAATGAATTTTTGCAAATATTTGTCAAATAAAAAAGAACAATGCAAGTTCAAATGGAAAACCATTGAAGAGTACATGTATGCACAATGAGGACAAAATCTGAAGCACTATAAATCCCTATGTCATCTCTCTCCCTTACTCTTGCATTTTATTTTTTTGTAGGACTTTTCATGCTTAGGTATTTCAATTCTAGCAAAGTTTATCGCTTATTTAATTGGTAGCAATTTATTACGTAAGGATAGATTTTGTTAGAATTGGTGCCTAATCTAGATGAATTGGTGATTAAATTTTGAGAAACAGTTGAGATTAGAATCCATTGAAATTGAATCACTGTATAATGACATATCATGAAATATACGACTGAATCAATCGTATATCTTTGTGTATTATCATAAAACCATTGTTTGGTATTTGATAATTGATTAAGCGTTAACGTGATCAAGTTTCAATAAACGTATAATTTTCATATTTTCGTTTCAAACCTTCCGCTCACATCTTTTGAAAAACTCTGGTACTCTTTTTAAAAAATCGATTGAATTTTTAATAAGGGTCTATTCACCCACCCTCTAGATCGTTTGTCTACTTCCCTATTCACACCCAACAAAAAAGATAGCGGCCCATCTTGTTGTTTGTTTGTGTTTCATATGCTTAATACTCTTTTGGTCTTGTATATTAACTTTGAGGTTCATTTTGGTCTCTTAACTTAAAAATGTATCATATTAGTCTTTCACTATTGGAAATGTAGCATGTTAGTTCTTTTCGTCCAATTAATAATGAAAAAACCAAAAACCGATTGTTAAATTCACACAAATGGATGAAAAGGACTAACATGGTCTATTTTGAATAGTTAATGGACAAATATAGTTTTTTAAAGTTAGAGGACTAAAATGAATCATGAAGTTAACATACGGGGCCAAAAGGAGTATTAAGCTTGATAAATAGAATAAAAGATATCTTCTCAAGGTTCCATTGTGCAATCAAAGCTATGAACGAAAAGTTCTTACAAAATAACATAAAGGAACTCATTCGTAACTGAGATTCTTTACACAACTTCATACTTATCAAACCAATGACAACCACCTTTATCAATCAGAATCATTACTTTCATTCTTGCTTCGATCCGAACTAATCAAAAGAGTATTTCTTCAACTTCTTATATACTTAACTTATCGTTCAATTATAGTGATACGATTTTTTTAGTTAGATTTGTGAATGAAATATAACAATTGTATGATAAGTTTAGTATATTGTTGGGATTGACGGTTGAAAAAAAACATCACAATGACAAAATGTACAATGTGATTGAGAATGCGAACATATGTGCACGCTTGATTTTAGATACATAACTTATTTTAAAAAGAAGATTTAGTGAATGATTGTACTTCTTTGTTATTTGTAACTTTTAAGTTAATGAATGTGGTTAAGGTTTAAATTTTATTGGAAATAATGAATTTTTAACTAAACAAAAATTATAAAATTATAAATAAAAATATAATAAATAATTGAAATTAAAGATAATGCATTAACATTTACATCATCATCTAATAAAAATTCATTAACATAATTTTAAAATAACATGCGATTTGACCGAATTTTAGTTGACAATATATTTTTTCTCTAAATAATTAATAAATAATACATTAATATTTTAAAAAATATTTGAGACAAAGAAGCATTAAAATATTTGAAAAGTAAAAATGATACTATGTATTATAAAATGGAGAGTCAATAGGGCTGTAAATGAGTTTTTAAAACCGAGAATCGGACCAATAGATCGACCGAAATCTATTTAGTCTGGGAATGAATAATTTTTTTTACCGCTGCCAAAAATGAATATTATATTAGATACTCCCTCCGGTCACAATTATAAGCCAAAATAACTACTTTCACATGTATTAAAAAAGTTAATTAAGTGTAATTAATTTTCTTGATTTCATGTACAATCAAAGTAAAATTTACGATAATATCCTTAGTTTAATTAATGAATCAACTACTAACATTAAATACTTTTGAATTAAATTAAGGGTATAATAGTAATACAAGCATTAATTAGTCTAAAATTTAATGTCTTTTGCTTATAATAGTGACCAAGATGTAAGGTGTTTTTTTTCCTTATAATAGTGACCGGAGGGAGTACTTTTTTGATATTTTTGTCAGATACTCGAAATAACGGTCCAGTTTCAATTCAAAAAAATTACCTATTACTGTTTCGGTCCGGTCCCGAATTATCCGATTATTATTTCGGTCCGGTTTTCAGGATAGCAAACCGGACCGGAAACAGCCCTAAGAGTGAGAGAAGCGACAAAAACGCCTAATCCCTAAAAATTGTTTCGAGAACTCACTACACAATACCAACAATGGCGTCCCTCGCAGCAACCATGGGTATGGGCATGACCGTAACTTCACATTTCTCATCCTCTTCTCGTCTTCTCGCTTTTCAACCTAACCTAATCCCAACCAAACGCGCAACGAAAACTCTTTCAATTTCAAACAATCGTAAAACCACCGTAACCGCCTGCACCGTAACTGCCGCTCCACCGGCACCGCAATCTCCGATCAACGACGACACCGTTACTCTCTCGGGTTCCACTCGAACAGTGACCACGCTATTCGGAATTGCGGCTTTATGTGTCAAAGCTTTTGTTAACATTCTTCCACCGCCGGAGCTATGTTTATCGATTGGAACTTCGTCGTCGTCGCTGTTCTTTGCTGCTATGGTGAGGAATAGTAGTCAGGGTTCGCTGAACACGCCGTTGACGGTTGTAGCGGCGGGATTGAAGAAATGGTTGGATATTTACAGTGGTGTTTTGTTGGTTAGGGTTTTGTTGAGTTGGTTCCCAAATATTCCGTGGGAAAGACAGCCACTTTCTGCAATTAGGGATCTTTGTGATCCTTATCTTAGTTTGTTCAGGAATGTTATCCCCCCTGTTTTTGATACTCTTGATATTAGTCCTCTTCTTGCTTTTGCTGTTTTGGGTACTCTCTCCAGTGTCCTCACTGTTCCTGTTTAGAACTACACTCCCAGGTACATCATCACTTTGCATTCTTTTTTAATTTCTCATTTTCAGTTGTATATGGATTTGATTGGATTGCGTTTTGTCTGACTCTGCATTTTTTTTTTATGTTGCGTAGAACCCCATGTTTAGTTATCACTTATGAAACTCTGACACTAGAATCGACACTGACACACGGAGATGCGGGTAATAATATGAAAATATGAAAATGTATAGACGCAGGTAATAATATACTCGACACGATTGATATGAGAATATGGAAATGCATAGACACATGTAATAATATACTCGACACTGACACATACACGCGTATAATAATATACTCGACACTGACACGTAGACACGGGTAATAATATGAGAATATGGAAATGCGCGGTTATTGTAATCACGTGTTAGTTTCGTTCAAATTAGTGTCTGACACGATTGATTATGTATATTGAGTAAACCCCAAATAGGGAAGTGTTTTATCGTTGTTAAAAAAAACTGTATAGCGCCGCTAAACTGCTATTATGTATAGAAATTTGGGGTAGTCAATACGTAAACCTACATGTGGCAAACACTATCTATTATACATATTGAGTAAGCCCTAAATTTTGTCATCACCTATGAAACCCTTGCACTTGACTCGACACTTACATGTGGTTGATGTGGTTTTTTTTTTATCGCAATTGATCAAATTGATGGGGTATCCAAACATACGCATGGTTACAATAACTCATTTTGATAATAACTTAACGTGTAGAAGCTGATAATAACTTGAAACCGCGGAACAGAGTTACTGGAACTACATATATGTTTGGGTGTCCATCAATTTGATCAAAATTGCGGTCGAAAACCACACCAACACAAAAGCTCCGAATAGTTGTTTCGTTATTTTCATGTTTTATTGCATTAGGATGCGAGATTCCACTGTGTTGTGGTTTTTAACTTGATTCCAAACATATGCTACATGTGTTGGTGTGGGAAAGTCGTTCTAACACATGTATGCACCATTGATTGTACATATTGACTAAATCCCATTTTTATGTATCATCTATGAAGCACATAAATACAAATACTAGATGCCAATAATAATTTAAGAAAATGTAACCACATACATCGAACACTAGACACCAATAATAACTTATGAAAATGTAACCACATATGTCGGACACTAGATGTAACTTCAATATGAAATGTTTTCTGTGCTGTAAAGGTTATCACTCTTTCTCCTAGCTAGTCAGTCCTATAGGATTTGAAAATAATAAGCACTATGATGTTTTATAATAGTTTGTAATGTTTTGAAAAATCTTTCCTGTTAGTCTATACTCTTGTATATTGACAGTTGACAACGTCTTAGGGACTAACGTGACAGGGGTTTAGCTTATTCTCTTCATGATGGTAGAATTTCACATTTTTATGCCATTTTTTTTTCCTTCTAAATTGGTGTTGTTGCACACAATTTTCACTACTTAATTCTATGTCTTGTATTGTGATTTTTAATATTTTGAATCCTACTACTGTGGTTGGATAGGTGTGGACTACTGAAGAATGTTTCCATGACCGACAAAGCATCGTCTTCCATCGTTGTGGCAGAATTTTGAAAAGCAGGTTCTTGAGAAGCATAGGATTAAGTTTGGTTTCTCTATACAGTGTAATTTTGCAGATTGATATATTTTGGTAGTTATGCATGTGGTTATGAAAGTCATTGGATTTTCATTTTCGAATAATGTATGTTGTGTTTTGTTATTGGGTTGGATAGTTTAGTTGTGTATCTTAATTGAAATTCATTGAATATGAGTTCTGTGCAGAGTTTGCAAGCTAGTAATCTTGCTTTTGCATAAATATAAAATACATGTTCGATAATGTTTATCAAATTATGATGCACGGTGAATGTTTTGACATCTATGCCAATTTCGATTTAGATAATCAGGTTTGTCATTTGAGTTCAACTTCTAATATGATCCAGCTAATCAGTTCGAACACTGATTCATGCATCTTAAATTGTGATATAATCGTAGAAAACTTGTCAAGCTGTGTGGCTTGGATAACAGAGGGGATAAGGTAGAGAGAACTCCACAATTTCCTCTTCCCTGCAGTGCTGGAAAATTTGATTTTGTTATGTAACTTGTGAAGGGTCATCATTTATTTGAATTACATGTTTACTTGAATTTTTCTTTCTATGCTCATTAAGCAATGAAAGTTGTTTAGTGGCTTTTTACTCACTACCTAGGCTTGAATAAGTATATGGACTTTTAATGACAAAAGATCTTGAGAATTGTGTTAAGTGTTCTTATGGGTTTAAAAGTTCGGAACATTGTGTTAAGTGTTCAAATTTTAAAAATATTCTTTATAAGTTATTTTTTTCTGGGATGAAATTTTTTAAATTCTAGAATTTGAAGTTGTAAAATAGGGACCAATTCAGAGAAGATTTATTTATATTCATTATATTCTTACATCCTTCCTTGTTGTTTAATGATTAAACTTTATCTAATTTATTTTTGTGATTGCTCTTTATTCTTGTCCATCTTTCATTAAAACTATATTGATATTATTGATTAGAACATGATTTTTATTAATGTTATTTAAAAAGAAATCTTTTTATTTAATTAATATTATTTATAATTTAAATAAATGATATTTTAAAGTTTTTTTTGTCTTTTTATTAATTTTTTTTTTAAAACAAATGATATTTAAACGTCTTGTATTTTTCTTAAGTTTTTTGAATAAATGATATTTTTGTAGTCTGAAAAATAAAAGGATGGAGAAATAAAAGGTGTTTTAGGAAAAAATTTAGATAGACACAAATTTAACATTTGGTTTTAGAAACAACCAATCATAATTCTTTAATTAATTAAAAAATAAAAAAATAATATTCTCTCTCCTTTTTAAATTCAAATTAAAAATAAATTAAATTTTAAATAAATTTAATATTTTTTTTCTTTTTTATTGGTTGTTTGTAACATTAAGGATTTAAATTCGTTTTTATGCAAGTTTTTTTCGGTGTTTTAAATTATTAAATTCAAATTGAGTGGTTAAGTAGAGAAGGAATTTAGCGATTTTATGTGACATAAAGATACTTTTTAAAATACGCAAAGATACTGTTTAAAATAAAGGGAAATTTTTATTGAATTACAGTAAGATTGCAATCTGCAATGTTTGGAACAAAATATCAAAATTTTGAGCCGTTAATAATCAACATAAAAATAAAGTGTAGCGATGTTGCATTGATAAGATTATAAATCTGTGATGTACGGAACAAAATATTAAAGTATTGAGTAGGTAATAATCAACATAAAAGAATAAAAATATTAGGTAGGTAATAATCAACATATAATAATAAAGTAAGTATAGATGTTGCATTGATAAGATTAGTGTTCTGGACTGGGCCAACGGCCATGCGCGGCCCAATTCGTGACTGCTACAGTAACGACCCAAACGCTTGGATCCAGTCCATTAAGATGACAAAAGTACCCTTTTGCCACGGCAACCGGGCACTGACTGCTCAGCCTTGCCCGGAATTGTTGTCCGCCACACACGAGCTACAGCTCCCCGACATATGACAGTCATATGCCCGCAACTGCCCTCCTGCCCGTCACAACGGCTAGTTTGGGCAGTTACATATTCTTCAGGAAAACGGTTATTTCGCCTTGAAAATAGGACCGTTGGCCACGCGCTGGGGAACAATATATAAACCCTCTCCTTTGAGAGGGCGAGGTATCACATTTTCCACCCTCAGAATACTTTTTGTACTTGCCCCTTTTTCTCTGACCCTTTCTTACTTGAGCGTCGGAGTGCCTTGCAGGTACACCCCTTTTTTCTCCTCAACAGTCTGAACACCCAGCACGTCCAGCCATCATCATCTACCGAGCACCTCGCCATTTGACGACCAGCGTGTGTGGACCTGATCGAACACTCGAGATCAGTGGCGCCGTCTGTGGGAACTCCTTGTTCTCCCCTTCTTTCTTTCTTACTCGGAAACTAAAGATCAAAACATACCTTCATTAATCCACCCACATATGGCCGCTCAGAACCCCGCAAAAGGTGTTGACGCTACAGTTCTTGTCCCCGTCAACAAGGTGGACGTTAATGGCAGTTCGCTGTTACTTTCTGATCCCCGTTTCCTTCGAGACGGGGCCATTGCTTCTCCAACTCCTCCTCCCACCGAGCAAGGAGAAAAACAGTCACCGTTGGGGGAGCGACCAATTCCTGGCCCCCCCAGCACTGATCTAGCCGTCGCAGCCCTCCTAGATGCTGTCAACCGCACGAACCTCCTTATCTTGCAGCAAGGTGAAAGGATAGGAGCCCTCGAAGAAGCAGCTCTTCCAAGATCCTCTCCCCACAAGAGGAAACACCAGAAATCAAGAAGCCCGCCGCCTAGGCGCCAGGAAGACCGTATGACGAGGCCCGAACCACTACGCGTTCGCAAACACGACCAGATCTCCCCGCGGGACCAGTCGCCACCAAGACACAAGAGAACGAGGCAGGATGAGCATTCTTCCCCGATCAGACATCGCGACCGGCCACGATCGCCCTCACCTCGCAGAGACCGCCGCCGTGAGCGCAGACAACGGTCACCGTCGACTTCAAGTTCGGACAGCGACGACGAGCCTCGCGGCCCGTTGTCCCGCAGGATCCTAGCCACCCGTCTCCCCAAAGGACTAGAGAAGCCTCCGTCTCTAGGGACTTATGATGGAACCACGGACCCAGACGAGCACATAGAAAACATAGATGCTCTTCTGGACTACCGAGGTGTACGAGGAGCCATCAAGTGCCGCCTGTTCCCGACCACGCTCCGGAAGGGAGCAATGACCTGGTACAAACAACTGCCCGAGGAATCCATCACCTCCTGGAGGCAGCTCAGGAGGATCTTCTCCCGACACTTTACTGCATCACGACGCCATCCTAAGACTGAGGCGTCCCTTGGAGCTGTTGTACAGGGGAGAGATGAACCCATTCGGGACTACATTGAGCGGTTCAACAAGGAAGCCGTCCAAGTGCCAACGACCGACGATATGAAGAAATTCCTGCTCGAACAGGGATTACGTCCTGGCTCAGATTTCGCGAAAGCCATCGGCCTAGATCCACCAAGGAACCTCAACGCTCTCCTCCACCAAGCCCAGTCGCATATACAGTACGAGGAGAAGGTCGCTGCCCACATTGTCCGGGCCTCCCGTCACCAAGAAGGTACCCGGACATCCAGAGCTGAAGAGCCCTCGACATCCCGTCGAGGAGACAAAAGACGCGACGATCGGCCTCGCGATGCACGCGAACAGAAGGGACCTTCTGGACGGTTCCACGACTATACCCCCCTCACTACCTCGAGGGAGAAAATCTTGTCCGAATGTGCCAATTCAGAGTTCAAACAAGCGGGGGTCCGTTTCCCCAAACAGCTGCCGGCCAGGCCAGGTGTGGACAAATCCAAGTATTGCCGCTTCCACAAGAGCCACGGCCATACGATGGAAGAATGCATCCACCTCAGGGATGCCATAGAGATCCTCATTCGCGACGGCCATCTGAAGCAGTTCGCGAAGAAAAAAGAAGCTCCCCGGCAAGAAACCCAGGAGAGCAAGAAGGCGGCTGAAGAGACTCCGCCCTCCGATGACACCAACGTACAGGTCGCTATGTCCGTGATTCGACCAGAAGACTTCTGCATCCCTGACACTCTGCCCGCTTCCATGTTCCTCGGCGCTCACAGCCCGTGGGAAACCTTCCCGTCGGCCATGGTCATCTCCGGTGGCGGATTCAACAAAATCACGGTTGGTTCGGTCAAAAGAAAGTTCGATCAACTGATCAGCAAGAGCGCCAACGAAGTCACCACGCTGGATACCACTCGCAAAGGATCCTCTCTCATTTCCTTCTACAAAGAGGAGCTCCTCGGCGGGTCACCGAACTCAAGCATCCCTCTTCTCATCAGGGCAAGGATGGCGAACTTCGACGTTCGCAGGATACTCGTGGACCAGGGCAGTTCAGTTGATATTATGTACAACCACCTGTTCGAGACACTGCATTTGGACGACTCTCACCTTACCCCATACGTTGGATCCGACCTGCAGGGATTCAACGGAGCAGTAACAAGGCCCCGAGGTTACGTAGAGCTCGTCGTGACTTTCGGTTCAGGAAAGACAACCCGAGCAATCAAAGCACAATTTCTGGTAATCGACTGCCCGTCACTATATCAGTGCATTTTTGGAAGGCCAACCCTGCCAGAGTTGGTTGCAGTGCCTTCCACCGTACATCTCAAGATGAAGTACTACACTTCTGAAGGGATGGTCGCCACCCTCCACGGCGACATCGAAGCTGCCCGTCGATGCTTTGAAGCCGCATCAAAAGGATTGAGCACAATTTCAGCGAAGCCGAGGACATCTGGTCGCCTCCCTCTGCCCAGCAGCTCCGAGCAGCCAAAACTACTCCCCCAGGTCGAATCTATCAACTTGGACAGTCGTTTCAACGAGGAGGATCACGCCAAAGCCCCGACGACTTCGGGCAGCCAGTCCCACAACAACGGCCATCTCCTGCGCCCCATACCAGATGGCAACTTCGAGCTCGTCCCGTTCGGAGAAGACCCCTAACGGGGAGTAAAGATCGGAGCAGACCTCCCCGACCTGGCCAAAAGACAACTAAAAGCGTGCCTCAGGGAGAACGCAGACTTGTTCGCATGGAGCGTTGCTGAAATGCCAGGATTGGACCCCTCCGTCGCTTGCCACCAGCTTACCATCGATCCGGCCGTCAAAGCCGTTGCCCAACGCAGAAGGAAACAGTCCCCGGAGAAGATGGAAGCCGCGGAGAAGGCTGTTAAAGACCTTCTAGAAGCTAGGTTTATTTCCGAGGCCAAATACACTACGTGGCTCTCAAATGTTGTACTTGTAAGAAAAAATAATGGCAAATGGAGAATGTGCGTTGATTATACTGATGTTAACAAGGCCTGTCCGAAGGACGCCTACCCCCTCCCCAATATAGATAAGCTCGTGGATAACTCAGCAGGTTTTAAGCTGCTATCGTTCCTCGACGCCTACTCGGGCTACAATCAAATCCCGATGGCCGCGAGCGATAAAACGTACACGGCATTCATGACCGAATCAGGCAATTATTACTACAACGTGATGCCTTTCGGTCTGAAGAACGCCGGCGCTACATACCAACGAATGATGAACAAAGTCTTCCAAGGACAAATAGGCGACATGCTCGAGGTATACATGGACGACATGATCATCAAGTCCCACGAGGAACTAGACCATGTCGTCCATCTTCGAACAATTTTCGAACAAGCAAGAAAATATCAAATGCGTTTTAACCCAGAGAAGTGCACGTTCGGAGTACGGGCAGGCAAATTCCTTGGTTTTTACCTAACGGAACTAGGAATAGAGGCTAACCCCGACAAATGTCGGGCATTCTCTGAGTTCCCAACGCCCACGTCTAAGAAGAACATCCAGTCCCTCAACGGGGTACTCACCTCGTTGTCCCGCTTCATCGCGAAATCCGCCCAACACGCCCTTTATTTCTTCAAGCTCTTGAGAAAAGAAGCCGCGTTTGAGTGGACCGAAGAATGCGAGGCGTCCCTCCTTCACTTAAAACAAGCTCTGTCGAAATCGCCCGTGTTATCGCGGCCAAATACCGGGGAAGTTTTGTTCCTATACCTCGCCGTCACCGCCGAGGCCGTGAGCGCTGTTCTCATCCGCGAGAATCACGCGGGGAAAAAGCCCGTATACTTCACGAGCAAAGCGTTGCAAGACGCGGAGTTGCGATATCAGCAGATAGAGAAGGTAGCACTGGCCCTCGTTAACGCCGCCAGACGACTGAGGCACTATTTCTTGGCCCACACGATCGTGGTGAGGACAGATCAGCCCATCAAGCAGTTGCTGGGACGGCCAGACATGGCAGGTCGAATGCTCAAGTGGTCGTTGGAGCTGTCCGAATTTGACGTCCGGTATGAAAGCAAAAAGGCTCTCAAAGCACAAGCCCTGGCCGATTTCGTGGCAGAAGTAACCTTCTCAGACTCCTCGCCCCACGTAGCAAACAGATGGACCATCTACGTGGACGGAGCCTCCAGCTCGAGCGGCAGCGGGGCAGGAGTCATTCTGGAGAACGACGAGGGGACCATAGTCGAAGCGTCTCTCACTTTATCCTTTCCCACGTCGAACAACCAGGCCGAGTATGAAGCCTTCCTCGCTGGGTTACGCCTTGCCGAAGACCTAGGGGCAGAAGAAATCGTCATATGCACGGACTCTCAGCTCGTAGCTCACCAGGTCACCGGGGAGTATCAGGCCAAAAACGACAGTCTGTCTGAGTACCTCTCCCTAGTTAGGGAAAAGATATCAAAGTTCAGGACGGTAGCTGTAAGACATGTTCCACGCGAACACAACGTACGAGCAGACGTCCTATCCAAGCTAGCGAGCACCAAGAGAAAAGGCGGAAACAGGTCAGTCATCCAAGAGATACTTCCCCGATCCAGCATCGACAAGGGGCCCTCGACCCTACACGTGCACGCAATCGGGGACACCGACTGCTGGATGACGCCCGTGTACAACTACCTCACCAGGGAACAACTTCCGGATGACCCCAAAGAAGCCAGCACCATCAGACGAAGAGCTTGCTCGTACGTCATCCTCGAAAACAAACTTTACCGAAGGGGTTTCTCCATTCCGCTACTAAAGTGCATAGAGGAGGAGATTGTCCCCCACGTATTACGAGAAATCCACGAAGGCATTAACGCCCAGCACCTGGGGGGAAGGTCCCTTGCCCGCAAGGCCCTCCGGGCAGGATATGATTGGCCAACTATGCAGCAAGATGCCAAAGAGCATGTGAAGAAATGCGACAAATGCCAACGGCACGGGGACATGCACCTAGCTCCCCCAACGAGCTGAAAAGCTTGACATCCCCGTGGCCATTCGCCTGGTGGGGCCTGGACATCCTGGGACCCTTCGTGACGGGGTCTAGCCAAAACAAATACTTGATAGTGGGCGTAGATTACTTCACAAAATGGATAGAAGCAGAAGCCTTAGCGAAGATAACAGCACTTAACATTCTACGCTCCTACAAGCGGAATATCCTTGCCCGTTTTGGGATTCCCCAAGCAATCGTCACGGATAATGGAACACAATTCACGGACAAGAAGTTCCAAGACTTCGTCGCCCATCTCGGAACAAAGCAACACTTCGCTTCGGTCGAGCACCCCCAGACCAACGGGCAGGCGGAGGCAGCCAACCGTGTCATCCTTCGTGGCCTCAAACGAAGACTGGACGAAACGAAGAAGGTCTGGGTCGAGGAGCTCCACAGCGTCTTATGGGCATATCGTACTACTCCCCAGTCCACCATCGGGGAGACGCCTTTCCGCTTAGCATATGGCATGGAGGTTGTTTTACCCATCGAGATCCACGTACCGTCCAGGAGGACCGAGTCACCTCTAGACGAGGAGATGAATAACTGAGCGATAAGAGAAGAGCTCGACCTCGTCGAGGAAATTCGGACAGGAGCCGCACTCCGCGAAGCGTCTCTTAAGCAAAAAGTAGCAATCAGGCACAACGCCAAAGTCTTACGACGAGAATTCGACGTGGGAAGCCTTGTCCTGCGAGAAACCACAAGGACTCTCGCGAAGGAAAACTAGCGGCCAACTGGGAAGGGCCATACAGAGTCCGTGCCAAAACGGAAAATGGCGCATACTTCCTAGAAAACCTCAACGGGGAGGCACTCCCTCGACCATGGAACGCTGAGAAACTTAAGCAATACTACAGCTAAAGTGACCTTAGGCTTCCTCGTACAAGAGTCCACCTAGCGGTCATCATGCTTGCCCAGGTACAAGCGACGCATGCACACAAATGGCAGAACCCCAGCTCGCGATGGGACGTTCACGCTGCGACCTCATGCCTCAATCGCGACCTGAGATCCGCAACCTCGCCAGGACCTTCCCTGGCTGTTCGCCCAGTTCCCCGCACTGGCGGACTCACACGCAGCGGACTACCTTCCAAAAGAAAGCTCCACTAACGAACACACCCTCCGACGGGCAGTCATATACGCACAATTAAGATAAAATACAAGACTAATGTAAAGTACAGCAACATAAACAAAAATCATATAAGTAACAAAACCGGCCAATATAAACCGGGCATAAAGTAAAAAAGGCCACCAGGGCCAAAGATTGTACGAATTACATAAAAAGGGGGGCCACGCCCCCCCAAACCAAATAAAATTACAACAAACTACACGGCACGCAGGCCGGCAAAACATCATTCCTCGGTGTCTTCGACTCGTTCATCATCAGGCGGAGAGGTTTGGGTTCTAGCTTGGCCGGCAAGGATAGACTTTGGCATCACTATTTGCCCGTCTTTAACGTACGCCAGGAAATTGGTACCTTCGGTCACCAAATCAACACCAGGATTCACCACCTGAAGCTGAGACACTGCGTTTTGGAAGGACTCCTCGCCGAGCACGGCGTTGTCATCCTCGGCCACCACCAGTCGGGCAACTAACTCTGACCTTGTCTTCAGCACCTTCACGTCCTCAGGCTCCTCCTCGCCCGGAGCATTGGCCGCCTGCAGTTGCGCGACCAGGTCCTCAGCAGCCTTTTTCTCAGCCTCGAGCGTAACCACCTTCCCCTTTAGCTGGGCAACCTCCTCGCTCTCCTTTTCCTTCGCCTCCTTGGCAGCCCTAGCTTCCTCCCTGGCCTTCCTCAAGCTCTCCTCGAGAGCGTTCACCTTCCCGCGGGCAATAGTCAACTCACCCTCGGTGGCCGTGTCCCCTTCGGCATAGGTGGTCGCCATCTCCAGCAGCCTGACCACCGCAGAGGCATCCTGAGCCACCAACGTCCTCTTTCTCGGACGGTCCAGGCTTTGCAGATGAAGAGAATCAGCGTGGGGAATCACCAAAGAGGTCCCTTCAAAAAACCTCTTGTCCAGTACACAAGGAGGCAACTCGAATTTCGCTTTCTCTGGCGCCTTGCCCAGATCCACTGCCTCGTTCCTTGGACGCTTAGACCTGGTCGCCAGGGGCATTGGAGACTGTTGTGCATTGGCCGGTGAAGCGTTCCCCTGAGGAGGCTGGGAAGGACCAATCGCACGGGCAGGGAAGGACCAATCCCTATAAGTGTTGCACCCCAGCAGTGCCCTAACGTTAATAAAACGAGGCTCTACTCGAGGACTACCGTCGTCCTCAAGGATCGCCACATTCTTCTTCGTAACACACTCGGCCATCCGGAACGAGTTCACGTACTTCAGCAGTTTCTCATATGAGGCAGCATCCCCCTCATCCAAATCGGTCGGCTAAAAAACATAGTCCTTTGGCGGCTTAGTAAAATGCGCCCCGGTCCACTGGAAGGGATATTTCAACAATCGCCGCCCAATGTATTTACCCTCCTCGTTGATCCTGTCCTCCCCGTTCTCATCCACTTCAAGCTCCCAGCAGAACGCGCTATCCTGAGCAGCCTCCGATACGGGCTCCACGACGAAGTACCTCGTCTTAAATGTACGGATAGATTCAGAGAAAGGTTTGAACAGCTTACGCTGCTGCTACAAAGAGACCCAGCCATAGCTCTTTCCAGAAGTCTGCCGTTGGAGATGAAATACGGTGAAGAAGAATGGAAGAGTCGCCCCTACCTGCAAGTGCTCGCACACCAGCTCGAACGCCCGCATGAACGCTAGCGAGTTGGGGTGGAGCTGCGTAGGGGCCAGGTGAAGATGTAGAAAGACGGACTGCTGGAAATCCGTAAATGGAAGCCTCAAGCCCAACTCCTTGAAGACATATTCATACATCGTGAAACGCTCCCCGTAATTGGTGCAGACGCGCTCATTAGCGGTGGGAAAGTGGACTCTCCAATCCCCGTCGTCTCCCACCGTCCGGAAGCATTCTCCAAGATAGCTCGCAAACTCGGACACATGCTCAGAGGGTTCCGCCACCTCCCATTCCTCTGCTTCATTTTCTGCTACATCCTCCTCGGGTACCTCCTCCTCGAGCACCTCGTCCTCTTGCTCGTAGTCCGTATCCTGCTCCGTGGACCCACTCGAAGACTGAGTGCTATTACTCCCCGAGGAACCAGACTCCTCCTCGGACGAATCTAGTACAATTTCTCCACGGGGCCCTGTCGCCATCACCTGAAAAGCAGAGAAAGACAGTGAATTCAACAGCTAATCAAATCCACCCTTCCACCCCTGAACAAGTGAAAGGGCGCGCTAAGGGCTGAGGACGACGTCCCCGGCCTAAGCCCTGACAACACTGCAAACAGTCTCCCTGCGAGACAGTGCCCAGAACTCTCATCCCACACGGGGAATTTCTCCAAAGCAAGATCACGAGTTTTTCATTCAGCTCACAACTCCATAAAACGCAACGCTCGCACGATCACGTGCACGTCGCCATCGCGACGGCGTCACGGACAGACCCTCCACACACAACGTAACAACAGGCTAACGGCGATGGAGACAGCGGAACCATCATCCACCACCGGCGACTACCACATATACAGCCCTAAGTCTCCTAAAATCTAACCTAACCACATGCACCGCCTAAGTAAACATCAACAAAAAGCAATACAAGGAAAAGGGACGACTTACTCGTAAATATGAGGCTGAAAAGACTTGCTCGGATCTTCAAACAATGAAAGTTACGACGGACAGCGTTCACGGGCAAGGGATTTGCTGAAGATTGAAGGAAAAGGTTCTGAATGAAGGTTTTTCCCCCTATTTATACAGGAGGTCACGTGCAACCACACGCGCACATAGGTCATAATGACTACCCGCTAACCATCATTGCATAAGCGGCGGCGACACAAGTTCCAACACACACGTGGCGACCCCCGTACCGTTTCGTATTCCACTAAACTGTTGGTACCCACCGGTGACGGGCAACGTATAACGACCGCGACCAACAGCCACAGCGGACAGTAGAAACCACGGGCTTCCACAGCCGATGAGCAAAACGCTCCACTTCCCCGAGACTGTACGCTATCCTTAAGTCATCACTTCCATGCTCGGAAGCAACGACTTGGGGGGCTACTGTTCTGGACTGGGCCAACGGCCATGCGCGGCCCAATCCGTGACTGCTACAGTAACGGCCCAAACGCTTGGATCCAGTCCATTAAGATGACAAAAATACCCTTTTGCCACGGCAACCGGGCACTGGCTGCTCAGCCTTGCCCGGAATTGTTGTCCGCCACACACGAGCTACAGCTCCCCGACATATGACAGCCATATGCCCGCAACTGCCCTCCTGCCCGTCACAACGGCTAGTTTGGGTAGTTACCTATTCTTCAGGAAAACGGTTATTTCGCCTTGAAAATAGGACCGTTGGCCACGCGCTGGGGAACAATATATCAACCCTCTCCTTTGAGAGGGCGAGGTATCACATTTTCCACCCTCAGAATACTTTTTGTACTTGCCCCTTTTTCTCTGACCCTTTCTTACTTGAGCGTCGGAGTGCCTTGCATGTACACCCTATTTTTCTCCTCAACAGTCTGAACACCCAGCACGTCCAGCCATCATCATCTACCGAGCACCTCGCCATCTGACGACCAGCGTGTGTGGACCTGATCGAACACTCAAGATCAATTAGAAATAACGAGAGTGTTGGTTGGGATAATATTTATAGTAGAAAAAATAGTTGAAAATAGATTTATGTGGTTTATGCACGAACATTTCAAACACGACATCGAAAGTGATATGATAACATCGATAATAATTTTAAAAACTAATTAAATTAAATATATTTTCAAATATTATTGGTATCGGTTTCTAATATTTTTTTTTAGAGGCAT
Source organism: Lathyrus tuberosus (assembly GCA_022829125.1). Lineage (NCBI taxonomy): Eukaryota > Viridiplantae > Streptophyta > Magnoliopsida > Fabales > Fabaceae > Lathyrus > Lathyrus tuberosus. The sequence goes on from JALAZF010000446.1 coordinate 3,861,006, forward strand.
CGGTGTTATATAAAATTTATATAGAAAAATCAATCAATCGTGACTAAAGTTAATTCATATAGCCGACTTTTGTGTTGATTTAAAAAAATTTAACGATTTGAAACATGATATTGAATAGAAGCTCTTGTATCATATAGCCTGCTTTTGTGTTGATAACTTTTTAATATAGAAGCTCTTGTATCATACCCTCATTGTGTTCTACTTGGACAATACACATTGCATCCAATTCCCATACATAGTTCATTCTTGACATATATTTTTTTCTTCCTTTCATTCATGATTCTATTCTATGACATATAATTTTGGATCATATGCATTTCAACCATTGTTGTCAGAAATGATTGGTTTTATGTGAAATATATTTGCTGCAGAAATTTGTTTATGCACTGTCCTATCGATAAGATCAATCATTAGCATATAGCAAAGGGATGGGGTTTGAAAAAGTGTAAACATTTAAGAAATGGACTAATCACAAAAAAGATTTAAGAATGTGTTACCATTGATCTTTCTCCTTTTATTTTCAAACTTAAATTTTACATATCCTACTAATTCACAATCTTTAAATGGCAAGTTGCAAAACAAAATGAATTGAAGCATGTAAAATCACTTGATCCAACAATCATGACAACAAATAATTTCTTTGAAGATAAGCAACCAGTTGTCTTACTCCTACATCCAGTGCTAAATAATTACATCAACCACTAATTCGGTTCTATTGGATTTGAATATAGAATTTAGAGTTAAATATGTTTTTATTCTTATACATATCTCACATTTTATTTTTAGTTTATTTTTAGTTTTTATAAAAAAAATGACATATTTTAGTCCCTACACAAATTTTATGCATGTAGTTTTAATCTTTATTATTTTTTAAAATTTTGAAAACTATTTAACTATTTTTAAACTTTTAAATTTTTGAATAATTTTTTTCATACGTGTTTAAATTACTATAAAATTTTTCTTTACTAAATTATATAATTTTTTAAAATGAGAATAATTAAATATGGATTTTTTAAATTTTAAAAAATAATGATAACTGCGTGTATAATTTTTTTGTAGAGATCAAAACACGCTATTTTTTTATAAAAACTAAAAATTATTTTTGTTAATTTTGTAGGAACCAAAAACATATTTAATCATAAATTAAATGAATGTTTGGTCCTTATACATATATTATATTTGTGTATTGACATAGCACCATCAATATTTTGCTCGCAAAATTGTGAATTTAAACGGAATGTTGATGGTGGTTGTGTTTACGGTTTTGCGTGTAATATTAGATACTTTAACATCCTTCTAATTAAACTGATAATATTATATCATGAATTGTGGATAGTTTGAGAATTTGGTATTAAATACCTGATATGTTATTTTGATTTCAATTTTGTTATCGAACTTATCTCAGAGTCTGTTATTGTTTGACATTACTGTGTCAGGATTTTTTAAAATACTAAAGAATTTTTCTCTAGTGAATGACGAGATCAACTATTTCTTATACTACTAAAAAATTCGCTTTTAGTGGCCGAAAAATCTTAAAAATCGGTCACTATAACATTTTGCAACCAATTTAGAGACCATCATTTTTCGGTTGTAAAAGTGCTAGTCGCTAAGTTTTTACGACGAATTTAGTGACTGAAATTTAGAGACCGATTTTGTGACCGAATTTAGTGACCAATTTTAGTGTTCTTTTTTCAAAAAATAAAATAAAAAAGTGCCTAACATGAGAATTGAACTTGTTACCTCCTCCTATTTCAGTTAGGCCTTACCACTAGACCACTTAATAACATTTGTTATGTTCTCTATATTTAAATATATATATACATATAAAACATATAAAAAAACTCTAAATAATATTTAGAAAATTACTAATTAGTATTTAATTTAATTGGATCTAATGAAAATAAATTTTGATTTTATTAATGTAATTTCATTATACACATATAAAAATTGCATATAATAAAAAAATCACTTTTATACATATATAAAAATAAAATAGCATAATTGTTTATATAATTATATGTTTTATTTGTTAAAATAATAAAAAGGTGAATCTTTATTAAAAAATAAAAAAAAATAAAAAAGGATGAAAATGTTTTTAAAAAATTGAGAGAGAAATAGCAACATAATAAAGAGGATTAAAAAATTAAGAAGAAAAAAAACAACAAAAATATCAGTGACTGAAATTTCGGTCTCTACATTTTTTATATAAATTAACAATTGGATAAAAACATTTGTACGAGACCGGATAGGTGGTCACAAACTTTTAGTCGCTAAATCGGTGGCTAATTTTTATTTAGTGACCGATTTAGTGACTTCTAAAAATTTACTCACGGATATCAAATTTTGGTGGCTAATTCGGTGGCTAAAGTGACCGAATTTTTTTTGTCACTAAATCGGTCACTAAAAGCGAATTTTCTAGTAGTGTTATGTGGTATTTGGATCAAAGTCTAGTGTCGACAAGGCTAGTTTCATGGTTCGACAGGAGTTATGTATGCTGTAGTCGAAGTCTATTCGAGCATAATGTCGAAATATATTAACTTGTAATTTGAGTTAGTATGTCAAATTGGGTCTTGCTTATAAGCTCAATTGTTAAGTTAGCTTGTAGCTTAAGTCAGCATAATAGTCTATAAATAGATTAGTTCTCTCAGGTTGTTGAGGGTGGTTAATTGTTGGTATTCACTTGTAATCTTTGAACCCTTTTTAAGAAAGTGAATAGTAAAATAGTTTTAACCAATTCTCTATTCTTCTTCTTCCTTTTGTAAAATCTAATAAGGTTTCTTGTGTTTGTTCAATAAACTCAAATATTTATCTCATAACTTTGTTCTGTTATTGACGACATTGTTTCATAACAAACTGGTGCGGTGAGCATGGAGGAGAGGATGTCGTCAACAAATTATGAGATTGAGAAATTCACCAGTGTGAATGATTTCGGTTTGTGGAGCTTGAAGATGCAAGTCTTTTTTGTTCAATAGGGTTTGCTAGAAGCGTTGAAAGGACCGGAGATGATGGATATTGCTCTATCGGAGAAGTAGAAAACATTGTCGAATAACAAGTTCTTCCATCGTATGCAGTTGATAAAGCTGCATGAAGAAAGCTAGTTTGTTCCCTTGATGTTCTAGAGTTTGTTCTAAGGTGGAGATTTGTGAGATATTGGATCAAACTCTAGTATGATCAAAGGGTAGCTTCTTGGTTCGACAATTCGAAAAAATCTTAGCATGTCGTCGAAGTATTTTCACATGTTGTAGTCGAAGTATGCTAGAAGTGTTAGCATGTCGAATTAGGCATTGGTTGTAAGTCCAATTGTTTAAGTTAGCTTGTTCCCTAAGTTAGCTTGTATAATGGGCCTGTGTGTAAAAGCCCATTAGGTTAGTATGTTAGTTTTCTTATAAATAACATGTTAGTGTCTCATCTTTGGGGTGTGGTGCAAATCCTAATTAGGGTGAGAGAGGTTAATTGTTGGTATTCACTTGTAATCTTTGAAACCTTATTGAGAAAGTAAATAGTAAAACAGTTTTAATCAATTCTCTATTCTTTTTCTTCCTTCTTCTCTCCCTTTTGTAAAACCTAATAGGGTTTCTTGTGCTTGTTCAAGAAACTTAAATCTTTTCTTCATATTTTAGTTTGTTCTTGACGACATCAATTCACAACAAGCTGGTGCGGTGAACGTGGAGTAAAAGATGTCGTCAACAAAGTATGAGATTGAGAAATTCATCAGTGTGAACGATTTAGGTTTGTGGCGCTTGAAGATGCAAGTCCTTCTTGTCTTATAAAAGTCCTTTAGTCCAAATGCTTCTAATACTTCTTGAAACCATGGTTCATCCTACTACAACAATTTTTTTTTATCTTTTTACCATGGTTTATACACATTAGTGTCTCACGGTATTGCAAAAATAAATACATCAAAGTGAGACGATTCAATTAATAAAATATCATCAAACAAATGTTTAAAAGCATAAGTAAATATTTGTTCTACCTCTCCTTCCCATACGTGAGCAACCACATGGTTTGTATATTAAGGGAGTAGTAACTTGTCCTCTAGACCTCCAAGAAAACCATGATGTGCGATAACAACCAATATGGCAGGAAGATGTGCAACATGCACATGCACGACAACATTAGAAGCATGTGTATGGCATCAACAAGCGAATCGTCATGAGCTGAAGATCCATGACCATGGGACAATGATCACTCAATAGTATAATATGATTGTCCAACTACACGAGAAGATTTAAATTTCTCCCTGCACATTGAAGCATGTTAAGATAATCGACCATGCATATACTTTGATTGTTCGTTACCCATTTTTCTATAATCACACAAGACAAGGCAGTCAACATAAATAAATATATCAAACTAAAAACACTTATAAGTTATTGTGCTTTCAAACTAGCATCAAAATTAGGCTTTTATAGCTACACATACCAATCATATCAATAATTTACATACATTTCTAATCAACCTCTAATTGACATAACAAATTTCATACGTTGGACCTCTAATTGACATTAACAGAAAAATACATTGGAAATACATCTAATGTTTGTATGTTGATATCAGTATTGGGTATTCGAATTTTGGTATACATCTAATGTTTGTATGTATTTGAATTTTGGTGTCTTTGTGAAGTATTCAGACTTTGATATCCACACACTTCGTACTAGAGCTCATACCATGCAGAACCCTAACCCCCAAATTTATCAAACTCAAACAAAAACAAACTAGGAGAAAAATCGATAGAACATTGGCATTAGATGGAATATAATGTATTTTATTTAAAAACTATAAAGAAATTGTATGCATCATAATTACAAGAATATAGGCGAGGGTGTGAAACTTAATGGATATTCTTCAAATTGAGAAATGAATGATCTAAATTGATCAAGGAACTTAGTTTGAATGAAAAAAAAAGATAATTTGAGAGATTTTGGCTAGTTCTCATGTAAATAATGCTTCTTGTGCTTATTGTGATATTTGTTGTTTTGATGTCAAATTTTACTAATTAGGTAGGAAAAAACGGTTCATTTTATTTTAGAGGGTGCATTTGGATATTGTTATTTGTAGGGTATATTCGAAAAATAATATCCAAACAAGCCTATTTGTATATTGGATGTGTTTTTGGGTGAACTTAATCAGTTGTATTATGTGGTGCGTTCAAATGGTTTAATCCAAGCGGTGCGAGATGAAAATTTTTAAAATTCATAGGATGTGAGAGAAATACTAAAAGTGTGGTGAATAATTTTATTAGGATTTCTTAATGTACCCCATATGATTCTTATGCACCACGCGAAATTCAAAATTTTTTCCCAGTTTCCGGATATGCATCTCCGAACGCACCAAAAGGTCAGTTAACATTAAAATATTCTGGAGATGCATCTCCATAACATTTTGGAGATTAAATTGCACCAGACCCTTCTCCTTCCTTTACAACAAGTCAAAACTCAATCAACAAGGCTCGAGGGAACATCAATCTTCATTTATAACATCATAAACAACATCAAAAACATCAATTTCTTGTAAGTTTTTTGAGTTTTCGATAAATGTTTGAGTTTTTGTGTAAATGAGTATAAATAAATTATTAAAGTTATAAATGAGTAAAAATTACATTTAAGATAGTTTAGACATAGTGCATTAGTTGTTTGTTGCCTGAAAATGATGATCAAAATAAGTTTTTTTTTTTTTGCAATTGCTTGGGGTACATTGACGTCATTGACGCAACTTCTGAGTTGCAGGAAATTCCGAAGATGCATCTCTGAAATTTTTCAGCGTTTAATTTTCCCAAGAAATTCCGGAGATGCATCTCCGATATTTTTCAGTGTTTTAGTTTCCCAGATATTGGAGATGCATCTCTATAATTTTCTACAGTGTTTTTTTTTTGCTTGTGTGTGCACAAATGAGTTGCCTTACTTTAACTTACAGTATAATGGCTGATAGACAGGATAGACTGAGGCACGAGAGGGTTGCTCAGCACACATCAGTGAGGCGAAGGAGTTGGATATAACCATGGGTGCTCATGCTAGATTTGAATACTTGAAGACGCTATATGATGTTGAGATCCTTAGAGTACAGGAGGCTGATGGTGACGATGAGCAGGTGGCGCTCCACAAATTGCATGCATTGAGAGCATACCTGTTTTATTTGGTTGGTATTGCAATTTTTGTGGAGAATAGTGTCACTTATACAGACGTCGTCTACCTACGGTACTTTGTGGATTTCGAGCGGATCCATGAGTATAATTGGGGGTGACTTGCATGGTCTACCTGTATTTCAAGTTGAGAGAGGGTTGTATGTGTAGCGAATCAGATCATAGGCAGTGCCACACTACTGAAGGTAATAATTATTGGTCTTTGAATATTATTTTTTGTCATTTTTATTTCATCTTTGCTAAATCATTACTGATGATTCGTGTGTTACAAACTTTTCATTTCAGGCTTAGATCCTCCAACACCTCCTGCGCATATTTGGTTGAGCGAGTGTACCTGAGTACACTGAGGATATGCCACGTGCTACTACTTTTATCTCGCTCAGAGGGAACCAAAAGACCGAGCCTTTTAGAGTCTATATTGACCGTTTGGTTGCCGATGACATGCACTTTAACAACTATGTTGATCACCGTGAGACGCGGCCATTTGACGAGATAATGCTATACTCTTGATGGTTGGCCTGCGGATCGCGTCTCACTGCTCCTCATCTGCCCGAGCGCGTCATACGATAGTTCGGCTACACTCAGACCATTCCCAGACACCCTGTTATCTCTGCTCCTCCTTCCTTGACACGTAGATAAATATAAGACATGTTTGATGATTATGAGAGACATCTGATACTGGAGGAGGCACATGCTACCATAGTTGAGAGCGACTGGAGCTACGTCGAAGGGTACATCAAATGGTTCTTCAGGGTGTCACATCCGTACATGGTGCATGCTGCTCCAGGAGATCCGCCGAGACCAGCTCATCAGGAGATATTATAGGAGGAGCAGACATAGCTAGATCATGTTGAAGATGTCTTGCCTAAGGGTCATCGCATAGTGGAGATTGTGTAGGTAGGCATTGACACATGTATCTTCCCTGATGGGTCTGATGTGAGACGGGTCCTAGATGCCATCATGATAGAGGCACTAGGACATTGTTGTATCAGAAACATCACCGGAGGATAATGAAGATTGATGGTCGATGAAGTAGACGAGGCAGAGGAGGTAGGGGGAGGTTGTTAGACACACACAGTGGTCTCTTAGTATATATTAGTAATACTATGGTCTGTATTTAATTTTTTACGGTCTTGCTACTATATTGATCTCGATCGTATGACATTTTTTACATTTATTAGTATTTTATTTATGTATGGCATATTGAATTATGTACGACTATTTTTTTATTTTCGATTGTATAGTATGACTTAAATTTTCATTTGAACACAGATTAACAAAATATAACCTGAAAGACATATTTATGAGAAGTTACGGAGATTTATCTCCAGAATATTCATGGAGATGCATCTCCGGTACAATTCAAATGTATAATGGCTTCTGAGTAGGATGCAACTCAGCCTATATGTTTTAAATTGTTAAGGAGATACATCTCTGAAATATTTCAACGTTCAAAAATTTGGTGCGTGCGGAGATACATCTCAAAAACTAAGAACATTTAAATGATTTTACGTGATGACTAAGAAACATACCATATACATTAAGATTTTTTTTTTTCAAATTACAAATGCAAGTAAAGTGATTTAAATGATTTTTTTTTTCAAATTAGCTCAATTGGCAATTGCTAATTGAGTTAGAAGGGTGTAAGCTATATGTCCAGGGTTCAACTCCTGGCATCAGCATTTATTTGTAATTTCAAGTTGTTGATACTTATAAATCAACAACTTTAAAAAAAATATACACTTTTTTGAATTTTGAAAGTGCTTAATTAGGCCTCATAATTTAGCCCAGTAGACAATCGACATCAGTGTTATTCAAATAAAGTAAAATAATATTGTTTTTACTTATGCATAAACAATAATCTTTTTTTTGTCTATATTGTTGCTTCCATGTTAGCATAAATTTCAATGTCCTTTCAAACCATATAAGTAAAAAAAACACTTTTAACAATATGGTTAGAAACAACTATACGTTAATTCAAATATGTATTAAAATTGTGTTGAATGAATGAGACAGTAATATTCTAACAATACCATAGTAGAACATTTTATCTCAAGTTTAAGCAACCATTTTTAATAATATATACATGCTTCATATCTAAATATTGTAAAGTTCTTCAAATTATTACTTATTTTAGCATCAAAATCATTTCTTGAGGTTGATAAAGACAAAACCCCCATAAGTAATGAAATATGTTAAGTAAATCTAAGCAAGAAAAGTTGTCCATGCACATACACAAAATTGTATAACAAAAAAAAAAAACATTATTTTCATTAAAAATAGTAATAAATTTTTGTGGGGTTAACTTAACATCCACCCTTCATTTTACCATTTAAAGGTGTCTTTTCTGTAACACGATGTATTTCTTTTGTAGGGAATAATTGATAAATAATGTACTAATTTGACTAATCCTTTTTAACTACTACTACTATAATTTATTAGCAATAAAGGTAAACTAAAATTGATTTTTTTTTTAAATCTTGGTATCCGGCCTTGCGACCGGATCTTGCGACCGACTAATTCAAGAGGGATCAATTTCACCGTTTATTTGCGGGGGACACTGTTTAAAGCCAGAACAAAGTTTTGTATAGCCAGATCCACATAAGGGTTGATTGCACCTAATAGGAAACTAAAATTGAATTTTAATGCGCTCTTGAAATGAACAAATTACTTTTAGCACGTCACAAAAGTGTGGTTTAAAAAATAATTATGATAATTATCAAACTATTTTAATGATTTATTGATAATAATTAATTGATTATATAAAAGCTTTAATTTTTTAAAATAATCATATTTTTCAAATTAAATATCACAACAACCATATTTTTTCACAATTAGTCAAAATATTTTTTCGAACAAAAAAATTCACAATAAAGAGGAGGTGTCACTAGTAGTGGCCCATACACTCAAAATAAAATATAGGGGTCTATCTCATTGGCGCATACATTGTCAATGCGCCAATAGAGCTGGTGTATGCATTGTTAGCCAAAGAGGAGGCGCTAGTAGGTCTAACGTCTGCGTGTATTGGATTTTTTTATAAATAGGTCATTCATTCTCAGTCAATTTTCACACGCCTTCTCATTTCATTCTTAAGCTTTTCTTTGAATTTTCTAACATGATTATTAAAAGAGATGCTCATGTTTGTTATTCGATTCTCAAGCCTCTGATGAAGATCCAATTTTGGAACACCCAAACTTTCAAGCATCTTAAGAAGAGCTTGATCTGTTGGTTATATGGAGGGATTAAAGACGGTGAAAAAATTAGAAGAATTGATAGGCTTGTTTCAGTGTTCAATAATTACGAAGTACATCGTGCACGGGAGTTAGTTAAAGTTGACAGTGATGCCCGTGTTATGATGTATGGAACAAATGATATTGTTTTCATGGTTGTAATCTCTTAGATATGTTGGTGTGTTAAGTCTTTTTATTTGTTCTTCGTGCTGTTATTTTAGGTGTGCTTGTGTTTGTTTTGTTGTAACCGAAAGTTGTATTCAATATGAAATTTCCTGGTTACAAAAAATAAATTGCATATCAATAGTGCATACAATAATTATGTTGTGGAACTTTTTCCAAGATTGAGACAATGTTTCTGGGTGTGTATGGGCAAATGGCATATACCACATAATTTTACCATTTTGCCACTCGAATCCATTTCAATTCAAATGCACGTGATATTAGAGCAACCCTTTTTCTTCCTTTGCATATTTTCGTTGTGCCAAACTATGTTCCCTTGATATGTAGGCCAATATTCCTCCTTTACTACCATCGGGAAGCTATTGTTATACACATTGAATACATTTATGAATTTGTAAACAACAGATAGATGCTTGGAAGGGGCTTGATAAGCATATGAACATGCCACAATGACAAGGGAGCAAGGCATACAGAAGGCTTGAAAATTGCTGAAATCGCACCAACCTCTAATTAGTTTGACTTGATAGTATCCCCCTTGGCATCCCCTCATTATGGTCTATTATCTCATGTACACTAAACCAACATCTAGGACACTCAAAGGTTGTAACCGCATGAGTGTTAACTTTGGCGGTTTCTTCTATATTAAATTTCATATAACTTTCACTAAACAACTACCTTGATTCTAACACTGGACTCTAGTTTGAACCTCTGGTCGCGAACAGTGGCCCTAACCTAAAATAGGCCGCTCTCACCAACGTGATTATGGGTAGTTTTCTAGTGCCTTTGAAGACATAGTTCATTAATTCCACAAGAATGTTGACCAATGTTAAATGCCCTAATCCACTTCTCCGTCGAAATATCATCTGATCCACCTTAATGCATACCTCGTGTTCACACATTTTTCCCGAAGAGTTTTGTCTTTGATATCCCGCTTGAAGTTTTATGCAACATGTCTAATGCAATAAACATGTGTAAAAGGAATACCTTGCCAGCCGTTATCAGGGTTATTGTATGCACTCTCAACAGATGCAGGTTTGTCTGAAATCAAACAGAGATTGGGTTGCAAAACGTGTATTCGAAGATTCTTGAGAAAGAAACTCTAACCATCCTATGCCACTGTCATGAGTAAAGTTCCTTTATATTTCTCGTACAACCATGATCCATCAATTTAAATGATAGGTCTACATAACACAACACTTTTGATGCATGATTGATACGCCCAGAAGAGTCAATGGAATATTCGATTTCCACTAACACAAGTTCTGTCTAGAGTAAGTTTCGACAGTGTTTCTAAAATTGTAACAGTTCCAAGGGCATATGTCTTAAGTGCCATCAAATATTGTGGAAGTTCTTTGTAGGAATCCTCCCAATTTTCGTATACTCGTTCAACATATTTAGTCCTTGTTATCTATGTCTTCCTGTATCAGGGAGTATAATTGTTTTTTTTAATGATATAGGATATTATTGTAATCACCTTCAATGACAAATCCTTGCTAACATGCGGCAATATTTCTTGGCATATTGTCTGAGAGCTTAGTTTATGGTCATCTTGTATCAAATTGGTGGTCATGCAAGTGTGAGGTGGATCATAGAACTTATCTCCAAAGAATCACCTATCTTCCCGTAAGATCTTGCTAGCCGGAACATGTAGAGCACATTACGACGCAAAATGATGTACCTCGTCACGTTAGTGAGATTTATGGTATAATCAACAGAGTTTTCCATGTTAAACTTTTTTATAGCAATCACATGGTCTTCTTTTGTACGAAACTTTTCTCCTATTTTTAACGCTATTTTCGTCTGCATATACGGGTTGTAAAAGATATCTGAGGATATCTCGTCTTCATTCAAGTCCAAGTTTTACATGTGCTCAGGCGGATAATGTAACACCCCCTTTCTATACCCCCAAATAATCACATAAATCATTTAGGCACATATAAAAAAATAATAAAAATTCGCCAGAGTACGATTAAAACATAGTATAAAAGAGGCATGTCACATCATACACGCAATTAATACATACAACACCTGCTCATTCTATTGATATGCAACAGTGGGGTAACTTGTCACAGAGGAACTTTGTCCTTACACCCACATTTCAATATTTAGAATAAAAGCGGAAACATCTAAAATATTGAAGAACGACCACATATATACATCCACATATATATACATCACTCAGTATGAATCACAAGCAACATCATGTTTATATACACAAATTCATCAGCAAGATACATATGCAAATGTATCACAAAAGAATAATATACATCCTAGCTACCTGGTGCTACATATCAGAACCAACCGACCAAAAGAATGAAGACACGCTTCACCAAAAAGACCTCCAGCATACCTACTCTGCAATGCCTCATAGAGCATCATAAAACAGCAGAAGGGTGAGAAATATTATCATAATAACAATGCATATAATTATATATATAAACATATAAATACACATATTACGCATCCTCACCACAATTCATCACATTTTCATCTATATTCATCACAATGTATATATATATATATATATATATATATATATATATATATATATATATATATATCTATACCAAGCATATTCATCATGCACACTTTCACATTTCTCAATCATTCCGTATCAACATACACAATTATGTTCATTCAACAACACATCATTATAAAGATGATAAATGCAAATCATTGAGACCGACTCACGACTCTATGCAAATGCAATGCGGTACCGACTCAATCATCACTAGTTCACTCAGGAACTCTGCTGGAACCATCGCTCGTTTACCGAAGTAACTCCCCGTCGGGCCTACGATGTTCTCCCATTGCTCACACCCCACATGGGCACACAATGTTTATGGATCGCTCACACCCCACATGGGCACACGACCCGATCGCTCACACCCCACACGGGCACACGATCTGATTGCTCACACCCCACATGGGCACACAATCTGATTGCTCACACCCCACATGGGCACACAATCATTTGTAATCATCGCTCACACCTCACATAGGCACACGACGTTACAACGGATTCTCATTAGAATCGCACGACACAATAATGCACATCATGATGCTTCACATGCAAAATGACTCGAAAGACATTCTTGAAATGCATACATATTCACAATATATTCATGCATTCATCTCATACAATCACATACAATCTATATACATTCACATCAATGCACTATTGTATGATTCACATTCAAACACACAGTCAAAACGGTAAAAGTCGCTAAATAGCACTATTCCCGACTTTCTGACATAATTAAATCGGCTATCAATTTTCAAAACATCATAATCACAACGTACAGCTCAATACCTTTCCAATGACACCAAGAATGTAAAAATCGGATACTCGGAACAAAAGTTACGGACGAAACCGAAAACGACATTTTGAAAAATCCCATTTTTACATTCCTCCTGTCCATACGCGTATCACCCATGTCCATACGCGTACGGACAGAACCCATTTCCTTCACAAATTCCTCGTTCCAAAACCCATACACGTATTGGCCCATGGCTCACCCATGTTACGCGTAATGCCAATATTCATACGCGTATTGGCCCAAAAACAAGCCAATGATACGCGTATCGCCTTGGCTCATACGCGTATGGCCAGAGCATACCCAGAAAAATTCTGCAGAACGAAGTTCTGCGTTTTCCACTCCCCAACTTCACCAATTCATCATCCAAATTCAGAAAAACAACATTTTGATGTATAACAACACATATCAAACATGTATAGACAAACTAAAACACAATCAACACGAGTTTACACACATTTGGATCAATTTCTAATCAATTTCTCAAAAATGGGTTATACCCTAAAATTCCCAAAATTCATCAACAACAACAACAATTCATACATAATCTCATACATTGATAAGATAACAATGTTTCACACCCTTACCCGGATTCCAAGCTTGCTAATTGATTGATCTTGATGAATTTCTAAGTTTTTCCTCCTTTCCTCTTCTTTTCTCTTCCTCTTCTTTCCTTCTCTCCTTTTTCTTTCTATCTTTCTCTATTTCTCTCTATTTCTCTTTTCTCTCTCTTTTCTTTCTTTTCTATTTCTTTTCTCTCCTTTTCCACTAAATCAATTTAATTCATTTTTCTCACATAAATTCTAATTCCACTACTTTTCTAACTTATCATTAATTAAGAAAAGTCTAAAATACCCTCCTTCTAATTTCCCCGAAAACTCTCGAAAACGGTAAAATAACATTTAACACACCAATTTAACAAATAAAATACTTTATCACCCAATTAAATTAAAAGACTCAAGACTAATGGAATAATCAAAATCGGGGCGTTACAACTCTCCCCCACTTTAGAAATTTTCGTCCTCGAAAATAATACCTGATTCAAACAACTCCGGATACGACTCTCGCATCCCACTCTCTAGTTCCCACGTCATATTGCCTTCCGCAGCGCCTCCCCACGCTACTTTCACCAGCGCAATATCCTTGCCTCTTAGTTTCTTAACTTCGCGGTCCAAAATCCTAACCGGTAAAGCTTCCACCGTAAGGTTATCTCTCACTTCAACCTCGTCCATAGGAATAACATGTGACGGATCCGGAACATATTTCCGAAGTTGCGAAACATGGAATACGTCATGCAAATTCGAAAGGTTCGGAGGCAACGCCACACGGTAAGCCACAACACCAACTCGTGAAGTAATCTGATACGGACCAATAAAACGAGAAGTCAACTTCTTCGACTTCAAAGCACGACCCACACCCGTAACTGGTGTAACTCTCAAAAATACATGGTCGCCTTCTTGAAATTCAAGATCTTTCCTTCTCTTGTCATGATAGCTCTTTTGTCTACTTTGAGAAGCTTTCATCTTCTCCCGAATAAACTTCACTTTCTCCGTTGTTTGTTGTACCATTTCCGGTCCAACTATCGTCCTCTCGCCGGTTTCATGCCAACACAAAGGTGTTCGACATCTCCGACCATACAAAGCCTCAAATGGTGCCATACTTATACTCGAATGAAAACTGTTATTGTAAGTGAATTCAATCAACGCCAAATAACCATCCCAAGCACCACCTTGCTCGAGTACACAAGCACGTAATAAATCCTCCAACGATTGAATAGTCCTCTCGGTTTGACCGTCCGTATGCGGATGGTAAGCCGAACTCAATCTTAGCTTAGAACCCAAAGCCTTTTGTAAACTCTCCCAAAACCTCGATGTAAACCTTGGATCTCTATCCGATACAATACTCTTAGGAACCCCATGTAACTTCACAATCACAAGAACATAAATCTCGGCTAACTTCTCCAAAGGATAACTAATATCAATTGGAATAAAGTGAGCAGATTTAGTAAGCCTATCAACAATTACCCAAATAGCATTATGACCTCTTTGCGTATTCGGCAATCCCGTAACAAAATCCATCGATATACTATCCCATTTCCATCCCGGAATATCCAACGGTTGCATAAATCCACTCGGTTTTTGATGTTCCACCTTAGACTTTTGACAAGTTAAGCATGCATACACAAATCGAGCCACATCCCTCTTTAAACCGGACCACCAAAAGATCTTCTTCAAATCTTGATACATCTTATTCGCACCCGGATGAATACTTAAATTACTTCGGTGTCCTTCCTCTAGAATCATCTTTTTCAACTCCACATTATCGGGAATACAAATACGACCACAGAATCTCAAAACTCCATAATTATCAACCTTGAAATCCTCATTCTCATTCAACATCAAATCAACGAATTTCAAGTCCAACTTTTGCTTTTCACTAACCGTTGCAAGAAAATCATTCGTAACATGTAACATACCAAGCCTCACACTTCTCGGCGTCATTTCACAAACCAAACTCAAATCTCTGAAATCCTCCAAAAGTTCCCATTCTTTCATCATCAATGCGGACATACGTAACAACCTCCGACTTAAGGCATCGGCCACCACGTTTGCCTTACCCGGATGGTAATTCAAACCAAAATCATAATCCTTCAAAAGTTCTAGCCACCTCCTTTGTCTCATGTTCAATTCTTTCTGATCAAATAAATATCTTAAGCTTTTGTGATCACTAAAAACTTCAAATCTCGCACCATAAAGATAATGCCTCCATATTTTCAAAACAAACACTACCGCCGCTAACTCCAAGTCATGAGTAGGATAATTCTTTTCATGCACTCTCAATTGTCTAGAAGCATATGCCACCACTTTTCCATCTTGCATCAAAACACCACCTAAATCTGTCAATGAAGCATCACAATACACAACAAATGGTTCATTAGGATTAGGCAAAATCAAGATCGGAGTCGTTGTCAACCTTCTCTTTAACTCATTGAAACTCTCTTCACAATGAATATCCCAAATGAAAGCCTTTCCTTTACAAGTCAATTGCGTTAAAGGAAGTGCCAACTTCGAAAATCCCTCAATAAATCTCCGATAATAACCCGCCAAGCCTAAAAAGCTTCGAATCTCCGTAACCGACCTAGGAGCCTCCCACTGCATCACCGCATCTATCTTGGATGGATCAACACTAATACCACTACCGGAGATGACATGTCCAAGGAAACTTACTTCCGACAACCAAAATTCACACTTCGACAACTTAGCATACAATTGTTTCTCTTTCAAAATTTGCAACACAATTCTCAAATGCTCTTCATGCTCCTCTTGAGACTTAAAGTAAATCAAAATATCATCGATGAACACAACCACAAAACGATCCATCTGTTCATGAAAAATACGATTCATGTATTCCATAAACACACCCGGCGCGTTAGAAACCCCGAATGGCATCACGGAGTATTCGTAATGACCATACCGTGTCCTAAATGCCGTCTTTTGGATATCCTCTCCTTTCACACGAATCTGGTGGTATCCTGATCTTAAATCAATCTTACAAAAAACATTCGCACCAACCAATTGGTCCATCAAATCATCGATCCTTGGAAGCGGATACTTGTTCTTAATTGTCACTTTGTTCAACTGTCGATAATCAATGCATAACCGCATACTCCCATCCTTCTTCTTTACCAACAATACCGGAGCACCCCAAGGAGAAACACTTGGCCTTACAAATTTCTTGTCCAACAAGTCATTCAATTGCTTTTTCAATTCTACCAATTCCGATGCCGACATACGATACGGTGCCATCGAAATCGGTCTAGTACCCGGAACTAGATCAATAGAAAATTCAACTTCTCTTTCCGGCGGTACATCTGTAATATCTTCCGGAAACACTTATGGAAATTCACACACCACTGGGAACACATCAAGCTCAACTTTACTCTCTACCGACAATGATGCAAACAAACCAAACAATTGAGCTTCGTCCGCTAAAAGTTTCTTCAACTCTTTAGTGGATAGGAAACTCTCATCTTCATCATCTTCCAAAGAAGGAAACCTTACTAACTTGTGATAGCAATCTATATGAACTCGGTTAAATTGTAACCAGTTCATACCCAAGATCACGTCCAATCCCTCCAACGGCAAACATACTAAATCCATAACAAAGTCTTTACCATACATGGTCAAAGGACAACTTATACACACCAAAGATGTAGTTACCGACCCTGAAGCAGGAGTCTCAATAACCATCTCAACACCCATCAAAGTTAACGCAAGATTCAAACGCTTCGCGCACTCAGACGAAATAAATGAATGAGTCGCTCCCGTATCAATAACAGCAACTAAAGGTGTACTATTAATAAAGCATGTACCTTTAATCAAACGGTCTGCACTAGTAGTTTGAGTCCCCGCCAATGCAAACACCTTTCCGCCCGCTTGAGCTTGTTTCGGCTTAGTACACTTAGTACTAATGTGACCCACTTCTCCACAATTATAGCACTTCACCATATTCCTTCTACAATCGGTAGCAGCATGCCCAAGACCACCACAATTAGAACATTTCGCTACAGGCTTCCCACACTCAAAAAATTTATGACCTATTTTGCCACATTTGTAACACCTTACAACACCGGAACCTCCTCCTCCAGATCTCCTATCAAAGCTTCCCCTATGCTTGCCCTTATCAACGGGTGTCACATAAGGTCCACTTCTAGCTTGTTGCTTCCCCTTCCTCTCATTCAAACTTTTGTAATGTGTAGAACGAGCCTTGCTATCTTCTTCGAAGATTCTACAACATTCCGTCAAATCCGCAAACCTCCTTATCCTTTGATATCCCACAGCTTGTTTAATCTCAGGACGTAAACCATTCTCATATTTAATACACTTTGAGAACTCAGCAGTAATCGCAGCATAATGAGGATGGAATTGAACCAACTTCACAAATTTAGCAGTATAGTCCACCACAGACATACTACCTTGTTTTAGTTCAAGAAACTCCATCTTCTTCTTTCCCTTCACACTCTCAGGGTAATACTTCCTCAAGAATTCAGTACGAAATAAATTCCAAGTTACCTCTTCATCATCCACTTCAAGAACTTCACGCATACCGACCCACCAATCGTCGGCTCCTTCCTTCAGCATGTGAGATCCAAGCCTCACCTTACTCTCCTCCGCACAATCCATAACTCTGAAGATTCTTTCAATCTCTTTCAACCACAATTGAGCTCCATCGGGATCAAATCTTCCTTTGAAAACCGGTGGTTGATTCTTCCTGAACTCGTCATTAGCATTCACGTTAGGTGCACCTTGCACCGCCCTAGCCATTGCTTCCAAAGCAGCAGCCATCGCATTGTCGTTTCTACCAGCCATCTTCTGATTATTCCCAAAAATTACAACAAGGTTAAACAACAGTTCAACCCACACAACAACAAGACAGACACAACTGACTCAACTCTGGCTCTGATACCACTTAATGTAACACCCCTTTCTATACCCCCAAATAATCACATAAATCATTTAGGCACATATAAAAAAATAATAAAAATTCGCCAGAGTACGATTAAAACATAGTATAAAAGAGGCATGTCACATCATACACGCAATTAATACATACAACACCTGCTCATTCTATTGATATGCAACAGTGGGGTAACTTGTCACAGAGGAACTTTGTCCTTACACCCACATTTCAATATTTAGAATAAAAGCGGAAACATCTAAAATATTGAAGAACGACCACATATATACATCCACATATATATACATCACTCAGTATGAATCACAAGCAACATCATGTTTATATACACAAATTCATCAGCAAGATACATATGCAAATGCATCACAAAAGAATAATATACATCCTAGCTACCCGGTGCTACATATCAGAGCCAACCGACCAAAAGAATGAAGACACGCTTCACCAAAAAGACCTCCAGCATACCTACTCTGCAATGCCTCATAGAGCATCATAAAACAGCAGAAGGGTGAGAAATATTATCATAATAACAATGCATATAATTATATATATAAACATATAAATACACATATTACGCATCCTCACCACAATTCATCACATTTTCATCTATATTCATCACAATGTATATATATATATATATATATATATATATCTATACCAAGCATATTCATCATGCACACTTTCACATTTCTCAATCATTCCGTATCAACATACACAATTATGTTCATTCAACAACACATCATTATAAAGATGATAAATGCAAATCATAGAGACCGACTCACGACTCTATGCAAATGCAATGCGGTACCGACTCAATCATCACTAGTTCACTCAGGAACTCTGCTGAAACCATCGCTCGTTTACCGAAGTAACTCCCCGTCGGGCCTACGATGTTCACCCATTGCTCACACCCCACATGGGCACACAATGTTTATGGATCGCTCACACCCCACATGGGCACACGACCCGATCGCTCACACCCCACACGGGCACATGATCTGATTGCTCACACCCCACATGGGCACACAATCTGATTGCTCACACCCCACATGGGCACATAATCATTTGTAATCATCGCTCACACCTCACATAGGCACACGACGTTACAACGGATTCTCATTAGAATCGCACAACACAAGAATGCACATCATGATGCTTCACATGCAAAATGACTCAAAAGACATTCTTGAAATGCATACATATTCACAATATATTCATGCATTCATCTCATACAATCACATACAATCTATATACATTCACATCAATGCACTATTGTATGATTCACATTCAAACACACAGTCAAAACGGTAAAAGTCGCTAAATAGCACTATTCCCGACTTTCTGACATAATTAAATCGGCTATCGATTTTCAAAACATCATAATCACAACGTACAGCTCAATATCTTTCCAATGACACCAAGAATGTAAAAATCGGATACTCGGAACAAAAGTTACGGACGAAACCGAAAACGACATTTTGAAAAATCTCATTTTTACATTCCTCCTGTCCATACGCGTATCACCCATGTCCATACGCGTACGGACAGAACCCATTTCCTTCACAAATTCCTCGTTCCAAAACCCATACACGTATTGGCCCATGGCTCGCCCATGTTACGCGTAATGCCAATATTCATACGCGTATTGGCCCAAAAACAAGCCAATGACACGCGTATCGCCTTGGCTCATACGCGTATGGACATGCCCCTTACGCGTATGGCCAGAGCATACCCAGAAAAATTCTGCAGAACGAAGTTCTGCGTTTTCCACTCCCCAACTTCACCAATTCATCATCCAAATTCAGAAAAACAACATTTTGATGTATAACAACACATATCAAACATGTATAGACAAACTAAAACACAATCAACACGAGTTTACACACATTAGGATCAATTTCTAATCAATTTCTCAAAAATGGGTTATACCCTAAAATTCCCAAAATTCATCAACAACAACAACAATTCATACATAATCTCATACATTGATAAGATAACAATGTTTCACACCCTTACCCGGATTCTAAGCTTGCTAATTGATTGATCTTGATGAATTTCTAAGTTTTTCCTCCTTTCCTCTTCTTTTCTCTTCCTCTTCTTTCCTTCTCTCCTTTTTCTTTCTATCTTTCTCTATTTCTCTCTATTTCTCTTTTCTCTCTCTTTTCTTTCTTTTCTATTTCTTTTCTCTCCTTTTCCACTAAATCAATTTAATTCATTTTTCTCACATAAATTCTAATTCCACTACTTTTCTAACTTATCATTAATTAAGAAAAGTCTAAAATACCCTCCTTCTAATTTCCCCAAAAACTCTCGAAAACGGTAAAATAACATTTAACACACCAATTTAACAAATAAAATACTTTATCACCCAATTAAATTAAAAGACTCAAGACTAATGGAATAATCAAAATCGGGGCGTTACAGATAATACACATGTCGTAAACGTAAAGGCTATTCCTCGTGTTATATAGAGTCATCATTCCTAGTATAATCAACCTATGTCTTTGGTTCTTCTTCTTCATCCTCATCAACATCGACTTCGTTTTGATCATCGTTGTCAGTTTTATCAAATGATTGTGACTGATTAACAATCTGAGACAATTGGGACTATTAAAATTGTTATAGTAAAATATACAACTCAATATTGTTGAAACCGAAATGTTCATGACTACAAAACATATTTTGAACATCTTCATCATCTCGAACCTTTAGCTACAAATATTTGACTTGGTTGTTGTAAAAAATGAATTTTTGTATATAATTTAACTTACTTTATGTTGTAAATAACTCTAAATAAATTATTTTCACTCTTTTGGTTTAAGTGGTCCGCTCGAGTGATGGACTACAACAAATGTCCTAAACACTGTATAACGGTCAATCAAAATCTTTTGGTCCACCTTGGACCAGACGATGTATTACAACTAAACTAATCATTATATTGGTAATTTAGTTTTAACATTAACCATTTACTAATATAATAATATTTTTTCCTCAATAGTTTATTTGGAGGCCATATATGCGCATGGACCATGAAATTAACCCCGAATAAGTTATAGTTTGGACTACAAAAATAATGATCATCAGGTTCACTATTGTGGAGATGCACTATAGTGACTGTGTCAAATTGCAGTTCGACATGCATCAACAAATCCCAGATACCCTGATATGTTTGGGACAATGGCATTAACTTAGATTTGATGCCCAATGAAGTTTTACCGATTGAAGAAACTTCGCTAAGGATGTGTGTCATTAGTGGAAACGTTATCATCAATGGGTCACAAACGAGGTTGTCATGCCATACAAATCATAAACGAGGTTGTCACACCATCATCAATTGGTATAGATAGGTTACAACAACTCAGTTTGTGTTTGACCCAAGGTATTTTATTGACCCACACATACGAGCTTCGTCGTCAAACACCTAACATGATTACCAACACACATACACCCAACAACCAACCCAACAAAATTGTCAACCCACTTACACCCAACAATCAACCAGGCATGATTACCAACACACCTACATCCAACAACCAACCCAACAACATTACTAAACGACGTACACCAAATAACCAACCAAACATGATTACTGAACCACATACACCCAAACCTGCGACCAATTCATGTCACACACCCAAACACAAAACCAAGAACATGACCTATACCACTAACAAACATATAATGCCACCATATATTACCATAGCACCTATGAGACATATGATACCATCACATCCTACCATAACACACAACCAACATACACCCAAACATCACATCTCCGAAGCACCCAAACATCACAACGCCAAAACACCCAACCAACACATGCCTACCAAATACCATGACAATCATTACTTCGTTTCTAAAATGAATCAATGTACCAATTCAAATGATCAGTCTACCCGTCTGTAACCCAACCAACACGACCAAACTACGATGACATATGCACCAAACTCAATTACGACTACAGTTGAGAAGAGACGTTGGCTTTCATGGATAACCCTAATATCATAGGGACCTTGCACCAAGCACCTTAGGTGAATCCTGGGAAGCATTAAACACCTCAGGGGAATTGTAGGAAGCACCAAACACCTTAGGGGAATTGTGGGAGGCCTCAACGAAAAAAAGTAGCGTCGAGATGTGGAATCAGTGGTCGTTACGATCAAGCAGACCGCTAAAATATGTTTACAAAATTTTTTCGCATGTACTTCTATTTAAATTAAATAATATTAGTATTTTTTTATTTTTTAATTAATTGTAAATTTAATTTAAAAAAATAAAAAATTCATTAAAATAATTAAATTTTATAAAAAATATTATTTATATTATAATTAAATATGTTTGTTGTTCTCCTAAATATCTCAAATTATGTTTTTATTTCCTCAAAATATTTCCTTTAAAGAATAGTCCTCCTAAAAGTTTTCTTCACTTTTTGTCCCTTTGACAACTTAGCGACAATTTTTATAACTTAGCGACGATTTTAACGACGGTTTATTATTTAGCGACAATTTTTAATGGCAATTTTGGTATTAGGAAACAAAAGTGCGGATAAAATATTTTAGTAGGACCATTATTTGATAAAAATATTTTGAAAGGTTAAAAATTAAATTTAAAATATTTAGAAGTACTATAAAAATATTTAACTCTTTATATTATTATATGAAATTTGTATCTTAACTATACAATATTATTTCTGTTTTTAATTATAATTATAATATATTTTTGAGTTTTTTTCTTATAAGATTCTCTTAACTTTAAAATGTTAATATTTTTTTCCAAATATATTTTTCTCAATCTATAAATACTTTAGTATAAATATTTTTTCTTTTGATAAAGATAAATTTGTAAAAAATATAAATAATTAAAAAATTTAATATTTTAATTAACTTTTTTTATTCAAGTAATCTATTCTACCAAATCTTATATTTAAGAATAGAGGCAATACTTAAAACAAAAACATATTTATCAACTCAAAATCTTAAAATATATAAAAAAAACACCTCAAACTAAATACTACTAAAACAGAAAAAGATGAATTTACCAATAAGAGGACAACATTCAAATTAATAAAATAAAACAAAAAATACTTTAAAGATAACAAAATTTTAAAATATTTTTTGAATCTGTATATGGTATTGAATTGAAAATTATATCTCAAATTTGTTTATTAATTTATTGATAAATACTATTAAATAATTATAATTGTTGAAAAAAAGAGTGTGATGACAAGAATTTAAATTTTAATTGCCACATATATTATATTCACAAACAAATGACTAGACAACATCTCCGAAAACAATGAACAAGGCTGGAAGATCAATTAGCATCGCACCAAAACAATTAACATAAAAAACTACTTAATAAATGAATTAACAACTTTAAATTTAATGAAATAAGATCTAAAGATTTATATACAAACGAAAATATTTTTTTATTTTAAATATAACTTTATAAAATTGAATTAAATCAAACTCACCTTAACTGTGAATTAATTTAAAAATTTAATTAAAATTCATTAACAATATAATTTTATTGTATTAGTTAATCATAGACGTTAAATATTAAAAGATATTTAACTTTTATCATTATATTAAAAAAGCAATGCAAAAGGAACATGATGGTGATCAATTAAGATTGTAATTTTTTTTTATATTAACGGTTTATAGTAATTAATCTTTTAATTTAATTTTATAAAATTGAAATTTGTTAAATTTAACTATGAATTTATAAAACCAAAACTCCAATAAAATAATTTGACCCAAAAAACTAAAAAAATTTATTTAAACAAGAAAGGAATTGGTTGGGCGTTGTAACTATTACCTATTAAGAGTAATTAATGTGTTTAGAAAGTAACCTATTAAGATTAAGATTAATAAATGAACTAAAGTATTGGAATAAGAAAGAAAAAAAAAGTATTAGTAGGTGTTAATTAATTAATTAATCTCGAAATAAAAAAACAATATGTTGCTTGGTTTGGTGGTTTTTGCTGGACAAGACAACCTACCAGTTGTTGCAGTACCTGTTTTTGTTTTTTAAGAGAGAGAAACTTTTTTTTTTTTTTAAACTTTTATACTTCTTCTTATTTTCATTTCTAGAGAGAGAAACTACTTCAACTCTCATCTCAACTCTCAACTCAACTCTCAACACCAACAACTAATTAGTCAGAGAAACTATGGGATCTCAATCCTTCATTTGATTTGATTCTCTCTTCTTCAATCTTCAATCTCTTCAGGTACTATTACTCAAATGGCCTTTCCCATTTTCATTATCTTCTTCTTAAAATATCTTCCTTTTCTATAGATCTTCTCTCATTGCATTTATATTCATGAAATTAAGTTACCCTTTTGAAAAAAATCATTTTTTTTAATTATTTATTATTCTTGAGTGTTTATTAGATTATGGCTTTTGGTGTTCTTGTTTTGTACATTGTAATTTGTATTAACATTTTGATTTTTTTTTTAATGCAAAATTTGACCCAATAGTGATATATGAATGGATCTCTTAACAAGTTTGCATTTTGAAGAAGATCCATAACTTCAAAAATTCTCTTTCCTTTAGATCTATTAAGTTCTAACCATGTCTTTAATTTTGCTTTGGATGGTGAAATATCACTGTCTTTTCATTTTTCTTCATTGTTACTTAATTATAGTTTTAAGGGTTTCTTTAAACACACTTAATAGTCATAAACATTAGATTTTGTTTTTATGTTTAAGTTTAAGTTAACTTTGAATTATTCTACTTGTATTAGTTTTGGATTTGTTTTTATGTTGTATCTTCAATTATAATTTATATTCTTCTTTTGTATTTTTGTGTTTGATAAACCTAAATTAAATAATTAAGTAACTCTTTGATGTTTAATCAAATCCAGCATTGAGATTCTCAATAGTTTTATTTGCAGTTTTAATCTGGTTTCTTTGAGTACTGCGTCGGCGAAGTGAACTAGTTCGGTGATGGGTTCGAGATTCCCATCTCATCAGCTCAGCAATGGTCTGTATGTATCAGGCCGTCCTGAACAGCCGAAAGAAAAGGCCCCGACAATGAGCTCGGTTGCCATGCCGTATACGGGCGGTGACATCAAGAGGTCGGGAGAGTTAGGGAAAATGTTTGATATACCTATGGATGGCTCTAAATCTAGAAAATCAGGTCCATTAAATAATGCTCCTATAAGGACTGGGTCGTTTGGAGGCGCTGTTTCGCACTCCGGACCGATTATGCAGAACGCGGCTGCTCGTTCTGCATATGTCACATCAGGTAATCTATCTGCTGCAGGCATGTCTACTTCAGCTTCGATGAAAAGGACGAACTCTGGTCCGTTGAATAAACACGGGGAACCGGTCAAGAAGTCATCTGGTCCTCAATCAGGTGGTGGTACACGCCAAAACTCAGGTCCAATACCTCCTGTTCTTCCAACAACCGGTCTGATTACATCTGGCCCGCTAAACTCGTCCGGGGCTCCAAGGAAGGTGTCTGGTCCATTAGAGTCTTTAGGGTCGATGAAAGCGCATAGTGCTGCTGTAGTTCATAATCCAGCTGTGACTACTCTCAGTGTGGATGATGAGTATTCCTTCAAAAAGAACTTCCCTAAGCCAATATTGTGGTCCGTCATTCTGATTTTTGTTATGGGATTCATTGCTGGTGGCTTTATTCTCGGGGCTGTCCACAATGCTATATTGCTTATTGTTGTAGTAATTCTTTTTGGCGCGGTTGCGGCATTGTTCACTTGGAATAGTTGTCGGGGAAGAAAAGCTATTGTTGGTTTCATTTCTCAATATCCAGATGCAGAGCTAAGAACTGCCAAGAATGGTCAATTTGTGAAGGTTTCTGGGGTACGTAATTTAATATCGACGCATCGATTAACTAAGCATGTATAATACATTGTATATTAGTATTATATATGCATGATTGATGGAAATAAAGCATTGATATATTGTAACATTTGAAGGTGGTTACTTGCGGGAATGTTCCATTAGAGTCCTCCTTTCAAAAAGTTCCAAGATGTGTATATACATCTACTAGCTTGTATGAGTATAGAGGATGGGATTCCAAAGCAGCTAACGCAAAACATCGCCGTTTTACTTGGGGACTCCGTTCGACCGAGGTAAGCAATAATCAGTTTTATCTTTTCTCTTTAGATTGGCAAGTTTTATTTGAGTTTGATAAAATATTGTGACTTCATGAAATACTTTGGCAATGGAGGTGAATTATATATTTTTCTATTTGATTGAATGTGCCTTGCATATGTGAATAGTTTACACCACGGTTACCGAATATAACACCAATCTGATGATAAATACATGGATCCACCCCCTCCACCCCAATGCCACGAAGACGCCGGAGGATGCAATGACGGCAGCCTAAATGCTGCAATTAGGCAGCTAGAGGCAGCCTGAAATTAAGGCGAAATTTCCAACAATACGTATACATATATTCAACTAAAAGGCAAAAGGAAGTCGAGTTTGGGTAGTAAGTCTATCGAGAAAAGGACTGTTACAAGTGTGTTTTCTCAATTGACATGATTTACATAGCAGATTAGACAACTTGGGGAGGCTCACCACCATTCTCTATAGTTTGACTAGACTATATATGACTCTATTCTGTGTGTAGTGAGAGGGGAGTTCGCGACACAGCAGTATTGTCAATTGTTAATTGCAAAAAGTAACGGTTTGTTCAAATTACGCCACAGAACAGTACTATAACGTCGTTATAACAATTATTAGAAAAAATTTGAACTAAATTGCGTATTGCTGAATAAGTTCAAATTCCCCTATGTTATTGCTGCTGTTTACCAACTTTATGACAAAGCAAACATTGGAATGGTTGGAGAAGTTGAAGAAGAAACGGTGTCATAACCAAATTTATTGCATTGAGACTTATTATCTTGACTTTGGCTATCAAGAACATTCTATTATTA
The DNA here is from genome assembly GCA_022829125.1 of Lathyrus tuberosus. Classification (NCBI taxonomy): domain Eukaryota; kingdom Viridiplantae; phylum Streptophyta; class Magnoliopsida; order Fabales; family Fabaceae; genus Lathyrus; species Lathyrus tuberosus. Next base: position 3,888,258 of record JALAZF010000446.1, read on the forward strand.
GGTAGTATATCAACATGTCTGATGTTACGATAGTATCGTAGTTGTTCCTTTATGGAAAGTCTTGGATTCAAATCTCGTTTAACATGTATCAGGATGCAAATTGTGTATTTATAGGACTTTTGCTGATTAATATATGAAACTTACGACTCTTTTGTGTTTCGATTCATTTTGATACAATGCAGAGGCATGTGGTGGATTTTTACATCTCTGATTTCCAATCCGGATTGAGAGCATTGGTTAAAACAGGCTTCGGTGCAAGGGTGACTCCTTATGTTGACGATTCCGTTGTAATTGATGTAAATTCAGAGAATAAAGACATGTCCCCCGATTTCCTTCGATGGTTGGGGAAGAGAAACCTTTCAAGCGACGATCGTGTCATGCAATTAAAAGAAGGGTAAAATACTTTCTTCTGACATAAGCTGCAAATTAAGTTGTTTATCCAAACAAGTTGCATATGTTTGAAGAAAATGAGGTTCTTATGAAAGTGTTGGCGATGATGTTCTTGCAGGTACATAAAAGAAGGTAGCACAGTTAGCGTAATGGGAGTTGTTCATAGAAACGACAACGTGCTTATGATTGTGCCTCCGCCGGAGCCTTTAACAACGGGGGTGCCAATGGGCGAAATGTATTTTTCCAGCCAGTCTGGAAGGAATTGTTTTGAGATGCGAAGATACGTCGAAGATTGATGTGATTCCAGTGTAGAGTTATGTTTACTATTGTTGTATTGATGATGGGGTGGTGGTTTGTGTTTTGTGAAGCATATATGTGTTGTTGATCTTGCTTGCTACCATGAATTTCCTTTACTCCTCCTTAGTTTTGTTGTATAGCTAATGACCATTCTTATTCGTTTATTTTTCTCTTTAAGAATTTCAAACTTTTTGAATGGATATGATCATGATTTCTTATAGTCACAAAGTAAGTAATGTATATTCATTTCAACTTTATGTTTTCATCTGTTCATGGAATATATCATGCACCTTTCATATATGTCTTATTAATTAATACGACATTTGTTTATTGGTGAATCCTATAGCATGGTTCTCCCCACTCACTCAACATCAACTTATAAGGGCAAATAAGGCTCATCCACATTTTCATACCACCCTATTTAATATTCTATTATTATGTATTTTTTTTAAGGATATTTTCTAATGGTGTTTGAGATGTCTTGCCACTCTACACTATTTCAAATTATCCATGATATCCCTGCGTATGAATCTCCGATAAAAAAAAATGATTGGGGAGACAGTGAGATGAGATTTGGGACCGATGAAGCAAGTTTCTGGTGTGGCAGAGAGGGAATTGATCTATAAGGTTAACATTCCAACGTCTAAGTTAGTGAGAGAATAAAAGTGATGTGTGAATGAGAATGTATTTGAATACTTGAAATGACGCACTTTCTTTCTTATATATAGTTTAAGCTGTTAAAATCGTCAGTGCGAGAGAAGGTGGATTGTGCTGGTGATCGTTGGATCTAATCAGACGATGATTGAGGTGTCTTGAGGGCATAACCATTTGCTCTTGGTGGAATGATGTGCCACTAACTCCATGCGCTCTTTCGCTTTGACGTGTCTTGAGGGCATAATCCTTTGCTCTAAGTGGAATGATGGACCACTAACTCCACGTGCTCTTTCGCTTGATGATGATATTGGGTCTTTCGTTATGGGTTTAGCGAACGATCTATAACAATTGTCTCGTAAGCCCTTGTCTCTGCTTTGTAGGACGACAGTTTGCCACGTACATCTCTAGATCAGCTACTAGCAAAAACATGTGAAGAGTCTTGATGGGACGCCACTCTCGTTGGGAGCGAATGCATTAAATACCTTTCATATAATGCATAACGTTTTGTAGGGAGCTTCTGATGCAAGTCCCTACACTAGTCACTCATGATACTTTTTCTATCTTAGAAAATTTGAATACCTTAAATAATTCTCGATGAGATCCTGACCGTTGATGGTGTGGTTTGATCTTCCCAATATAGTGAATTGTATGGTCCTCTATGGCTGAGGCACATATAAAGGGTTCATGCATTATTGCTTTTCCCTTTTTTGCCACTTGTGAATTGTAGAAGCTCTTCCTTTTATGTTCATCAACTTCCCCCTTTCTTGCGAGCTCTTTTACATTGATCTTCTAATAAGGACTATCTGCGAAATTTCGTTCGACGTTACCTGCGACATGTAAACGATCAAATTTATTTCTTTAAGGTAATACCTATATTTTCCTTTTTTTTTTCTTTCCATTTCTTCTTGATTTATCAAGATTTCTAGAAAGTAGGTTTATAGGGTCTGAATGAGAGACTGTCAACATTGGCGATTCACCAGATACCGATACACGTATAATCTATAAAGGTCATGGGGTTTCTGATATTCCTACTTTCTTTCAAATGAACTTCTATTATTTGCACGTTTTAACAAAGTGCTGAACTTTACCTTAGAATACATATTGTGTTGTTTCTTCATATTTGCATTTTATGAATTAATAACATTCCTCACAATGGAGATTCCCCTACCAGAATCCGTAAGCCAAAAGGGGATAACATGTCGGTGTAAATGGATTAGAAAACATTGGATGCCATATCTTCTTTTATTTGTGAGGTCGATTTGGATCATGCTTTTACCAAGGCGGGACCTTCCTCCGAATAGAGAGTCCATTTTCCCGACGAAGATAAGAGGGTATGCAACAAGTATGACAGGTACATCATTCCTCTTCACGAGTGTTTTGTTTTCTTTGATAAGTTTTCGTCTCCCTTTCAATGATTTCAAGTTTGGAGTTCTTAACCACTTGTTAATCGTTCCTTCACAGTTATACTAGGTGAGTTAGGCTTATGTCGAAGTCTTCCAATACTGATGTGAAAATAAGAAGAGTGTGACAGCCTTGACATTATTTTTACCATTTTTTCATATTTTCAAAAATCAACGTAGCTCAGCTACTTTAGCGCTAGTTCAAGGCATGATATCTCTTTAGCATTGTACTTGGATGTTCAATGTTTACCCGGATACTGTGAAGCATTTCAAAAATCGATTCTTCCTGGTCATTGTGCTCAACAAAGAGGCTAATGCTAAGATATGCTCCATAGATCCTAAGCCGCCTTATCAATGCTCAAACATGTTATCCAAGTTCTGGCTTCAAAGTTGCTTCTTGTTTGATTCCAGGTCTTGTGTTTATAGGATGAACGATTTGTCTCAAGAAGAAGTTTTTCTAAAGAGGCAGTTGGCATCCTTCTTCGAGAATCTGGGTTATGGCAAAGGCTTTGTCCCTCTTTATGCATCATCTAAGAAGCAACTAGAGTGATGCATACAGATGCACCTACTGGTGGATGCCAAATCGAAAGAGGCCGGGAAGATTATCTTTGGTGAGTGAGACAGAAAATCCTCTCCTTTTGGAATATTTTTTTCGGAGATTCCTTTTGTAATCTGTTTATTCTTGTTATGAGGATAAGATGAAATGTGAAAAAACAATGTAACAAATGAGAAGGAATCTCTGAGTTATCACTCTCTTAGAAAGTGCTACCAATATTGCTCCAACTGGAGGGGTTTCGACAATGGGGGGTTTCTACAGTTTCGGTTCCTAGGGTCACACCTACTCTAACACAGGTGGAAATTTGGAATTTATCTGACCGGGTTATGGTGGAAAATGATATGTGTTCGTCACAACCTGATGATAGGGAAAGTTAGACCTTAAGTGATGAGCTTTAAGTTCCTTAAATAGAAGGATCGTTCATCAAGCATCCCCGGGTGCTAATGCTGAACTTAGGGAGGCCTGGTCCAGCAGGAGGTTCTACATCGATTATGTCTGGGTTTCCCCCATGCTTTTAGCTTGCCTTATTCCGCAAACGTCTAGAGAGTTTTAGGATTCTATCTCTAAATAATATTACTCCTATTTCTTAAACAAAACCAAAGATTCTCTTTAAGAGAAATTTTCAGATTTAGCTTATTATACCAGTCAGGCATAAGCTGTCTTAGACTTTGGTGCTTCAGACTAAGGAGAAGTCTTCTTGCCTGATTTTATTTAGAGGGAAAATAGGTACTTTAAAAGTGTGTCTGTAACACCCGAGACAGAAGTGGACGAGGAGTGTTTGTAACACCCGAGGCCGAAGAGGGAAAGGAATGGTCGCCCAAATTCACATGGAAATAAGAGAATCTTTAGGTTGTGCAGGTATGTGACTGCATGGTTGAAAGAAGGCTTATAAATATTGGTTGGTACTACCTATACCAACAAGATGCATCTTCTTTTTTGTAGCGTAACAAATAAGAACTCCATAGTTAAGATGTTCTTGACTTGGAGTAGTATTTGGATGGGTGGCCTTCTAGAAAGTTTTTTGGAAAGCATGTGAGTGAGGACAAAGCCTGTTGAAAAGAACTATGTTGGTTTGTGGGGTCATTCAGTAATCCTAAAAGTATAATGAGGTGTTACATATGGTATCAGAGCAGATCTCTCCCAGTACGATGTGGTTCCGGGACGAACCAATCGGAAGCTGGTAGGCATGTAACACCCGAGGCCGAAGAGGGCAGGAAGTGGTTGTAACACCCGAGGGCGAAGAGGGCGGGGAGTGGTTGCCCGAATTCACATCGAAATGAGAGGATCTTAAGGCTGTGCATGTATGAGAATGCATGGTTGAAGAAAGACTTATAAGTATTGATTGATACTACTTATACCAACAAGATACATCTTATTTTAGGTAGCATAACAAATAAGAACTCCATAGTTAAGCGTGCTTGATTAAGAGTAGTATATTAATGGGTAAACTTTTGGAAAGTTTCCTAGAAAGCGTGTGAGTGAGGATAAATCATGATGAAAAGACATGTGTTGGTTTGTGGGATCATTCGGTAATCCTGAAAGCAGTCTGGGGCGTTACAGTGTCAATGTTGTTGTCGTCGAGCAAGATCGGTATCTAGAGGAGCTTCAAAGGGAATCTACCTTCTTTTTGGAGATAAAAGTTGTCGTGAAAGACTTTAGGTACCACGAGTCATTGGCTGAGAATGTGAAGTTGCTTGTGCAGAAAGTCACAAAAAATAATAAAGCTTTAGCTTCAACATAGACAATACTAGAGGTTGCTCTAGCTAACACAAACTAGGTACTTGATCCTTCCATAAAAAATGTAGAAGAGCTTAAAGCATATTTGAAGGTCTCAAGAAGGTCAGAAGAATTTTGAAGACGAACTTTGAGAGATGCTTCTTGATAGTTTCGCCTTGACCAAGGAGTACAAGAAGTCGGTGTAGGAGAGTTACTCTATTGCACACGAGTCTTTTGAAAATTATTTGCAACAAGTGGAACATTTTTATCCCACACTGCATATTTCACGAGAACAAGTCTGTCATGATCAGATGATGGAGAATCGAAAGACGACCTCCCTATTCAGAGAGATAACTTGTTTTCCGTGTTTGTGCTCAAATTTTATTAGACATCTTTCAGGTCGTTCTCGGCCAAGGGTCGATGCCTCTTCCCTTCCTCGTGTGAAAATGTGGTTTGTGGTTGACTTCATAGGGACTCACCTCGGCCTTTGGAGTGGCTAGCTACCAAGAGGGGGTGAGTCTGCTATTGCACCATGTGGTTTGTTGTCTTTAACAGTGTGTTTGAACTATGGGGTTTTAATTGCTTTGGTTCTACACTTGGAGCATTTGCAACAACACTCCAGAATCGTTTGTCATGTGGTTTAGATTCCTTTGGTTGTTTACCCCAGATATTTTACTATCCTTTGACATCGAAGTGGGGGCTGAAAGAGGCGGAGGGGTCTAGGGAATAACAACAATAACCTTGGAATAGTTGATTATGGTAGTTCCCCTCTCAGAAAGAGGCGAAGATAGAGTGCATTATGGTAGTTCCCCTCTTCATCCCCTTCAGAAAAACTAAGAAGGTCGTATCCTCTTTCAATATAACTTCCTTCGAACTCAGAACTATCACTTAGTATAATAAAATTAGGATTAGGATAATTAATTTCTAGAGGTTTATCATGTGGGGTGTAAGGATTCTCATAAATTGCTGATACTTGAGAACCCCTCATCAACTTCATTTATGTTCTTAAGTGCGTCTTTTAAGTTATCCACAATAAATACTAAAAAGGGATAAACAACAAATGAAATGGATATGGTAGAAATTGATACTTGAGCAAGAAGTTGAAGCGAAGAAACTATTTAAAGTAGGAAAAACTCGAGAATGTGAATGCCCTAACAAGGAAGAAAGATGACAAACAATAGAGGATTACCAGAATATTGAAGATGAAGAATAAGAAAACGGGTCACATGATGCTAAGGTCAAGTATGAGAGGGAGCAGAAAGTTGTTTGAAAAGGCAAAGCAACCTTTATATAGTGAAATGAACAAAACAAATTAAAGTTGCAAAGTGAAAATAAATGGAAGGTGAAAAATCAACACTCCAAATGATATCTAAAAAATGTAACAACACTTGAGTGCACTCGAACACCATAGATAGAAATGTCACACCTTAATCTATAAACCTAGAGCCACGTGTAAAGATACTTGTAAAACATCTCAATGATGAGATATGTATTTAATGAACATGGCTCCATGCTTTTTCCACTGCTTAATAAGGAATCAATGTTAGATGTACTCGACCCCGCTTTTTGGAAGGCTTCACATGCATCATGTCATAATAAGTATTGGAGACAATTGTTTTGGGTTAGTCTCAGGTCCAACGCAAGATGACCCAATCTCGTCCACTACATAAATACCATCGTTTGAGCAGAAAAAGAGTATGAATTTAAACTATAATTCACTCTATGTCAATTATTCAAAACTAATTTGAATGTTGGAGTACCAACCTTACAAGTTTACCCTACACAACTGCTTTAGAGCTATCTGTGTTAATTTGTGATTGGTGGAAAACGAAAACATTATCCATTTGGAAAATGAAAAACAAAAAGAAGTAAATGTAATTGATACTTTGTTAATCCAATACAAACATAATGCTGGCACTTTTATATTGGCCAAGCAAACCAACTGTCCTATGAAAAAGCTAGATAAAGTAACGGTAAAAAAAGGAAAGTAAAAGGATTAAGTTTTGGGCTCAGGAATATTGTTCCTTGTTTCTTCAACAACCCCCCTCAAACTAGAGTGTATGTTTAACAATCCAAGTTTGGAAAGACAAGAAGAAAAGTGTCCAAGATGTAATGGTTTCGTAAATAAGTCAGCAACTTGGTTTGCGGTGTCGATAGGCATTAGGTGAATGATGTTGGCTTGAATCTTGTCACGCATAACATGGCAATCCATTTCTATATGCTTCGTGCGTTCATGAAAAATCGGGTTAGACGCAATGTAGATTGCGCTTTGATTGTCGCAGAATAAGGTGACATGTTGAGGATATAGGATTCTGAAGTCGTGCAACAGGTACAACAGCCACTGAGCTTCGCAGGTAGTGTTGGCTAGAGCGCGATATTCAGCTTCGGAAGACGAACGGGAGATAACTAACTGCTTCTTTGTTTTCCAGCTGATTAAATTGTCGCCGAGATAGAAACAAAAGTCGGTGATTGACCGACTGGTTAGAGGACAAGTGCCCTAATCTGAATCCGAAAATCCTGTGAGCTTGTAATTGGAGTTGCTTTTGAAGAATAGACCTAGAGCTGGTGCAGCTTTCAAATACCGAACGATTCTTTGAGCAGCTAGGAGATGTGTTTGAGTTGGGGTGGCCAGATGTTGGCTTAATCTGCAAACAGAAAACACTATGTCAGGCCTAGAATGAGTCAAATATAAGAGCTCACCTATGATGCCTCTGAAGATTGAGGGCTCCGCCAAAGGTGTGTCATCAATATTGTCAAGTTTGTTGCTAGGGTCCATTAGTGTAAATGACGGTTTAGCTCCTAGCAGGCCAGTCTGCTGCAGTAAGTCCAAGCAATACTTCCTTTGGAATAATGTAAATCTTGCAGTGGATCGAGCGATTTCGAAGCCTAAGAAATAACGAAGGTGGCCAAGGTCTTCAATGTTGAACTGTTTATCAAGAAAGTGCTTGATATTATTAACCTCAGTGATAGAATTTCCTGCAACAATTAAATCGTCAACGTATACAAGGACAACAGTGAAACTAGATTCAGATGATTTCGTAAATAATGAATAGTCAGCTTTTGATTGTATAAATTTAAGATTGAATAAAGTTTGTGTTAGCTTATGGTTCCATTGACGACTCGCCTGTTTCAAGCCATAAATAGACTTTTTTAATTTACAAACCATGTTAGCTGGGACTGTGAGGCCAGGTGGAGGTTTCATACAAACCTCTTCTGCAAGATCTCCATGAAGGAAGGCCGTGTTGATGTCCAATTGGTGTAAGTGCCAGTTAGCCGTGGCAGCAATAGATAGTAAAATGTGAATAGTCGTCATTTTAATAACGGGACTGAATGTTTCCAAGTAATCGAGTCCCTCGGTTTGGTTAAATCCCTTAGCAACAAGGAGTTCCTTGTATCTCTCAATGGCGCCATTGGGAAGATATTTAATTTTGAAAAGCCATTTACACCCAATAATGCTTTTATGGGGAGGTAATGTAGTTATGTCCCAAGTACTGTTGGCATTGAGGGCAAGTTCAGAGGCAATAACTTGTTGCCAATTGGGATTTTTGATAGCAGTAGAATAAGATGTTGGTTCTTGGACATACGAGATTTTTAAATTAAATAATTTATGTTCAAGAGATAAATTATCATATGATATGTAGTTAGAAATAGTGTAAGGATTAGTACCTGGAAGATGATAAGAATCTAAGACTGTACCTTGAAGTAATGTACAATGATAATCCTGCAAGTATGAAGGTTGTTTTGGGATTCTAGCAAACTTTCTAAGAGTTGTGGATGGTGCATTATCAGTAGAAAGGGTAGCAGGTATAGGTGATGAGGTAGATGGTTGTGGTGAGGCAGAATTGGTTGCAGGGAGAGTGTTAGATGGCCTGGGAGAAGTAGAACTTGAGGGGGTCTGGGACAAGTCAAAAGAGTAGTCCAGGATGTCATCCTGGTGGGGATGGTAGACAGGTTTGGTGTGCTGGTATGGTCCATGTGTGCTGGTATAGGGAAAGATGTTTTCATAAAACTTGGTATCCCTAGAGATGAAGATGTTTCTTGTTTACATATTGTACAAAATAGAACCTTTAACACCTGGTTTGAAACCTAAAAAAATACATTTTTGTGATCTAGAGTCAAGTTTGGTTCTATGTGTGGGGAGGTTGCAAGCATACACAAGGCACCCAAAGTTTTAATAGAATTGTAATTAGGTACATTGTTATATAGTCTAGTAAAAGGGCATGCATGGGCCAGTAATTTGGAGGGCAGCCTGTTTATGATGTGAACAACATATGAGAGAGCATAGGACTAAAATTTTTTTGGGAGGTTGGCCTGAAACAGAAGAGCCCGTGTAACTCCTAACAGATGTTGGTGTTTTCTTTCTACAAGGCCATTCTATTGAGGTGTGTAAACACATGATGTTTGGTGATGTATTCCATGATTGGAGTAAAATTCTTTTAACATAAACTTCATCCCATTGTCAGTCCTTAAGGTTTGAATGGTTGTGTGAAATTGTGTGTGAACCATGTTAACAAAGTTCTTAATTAAAGATGAAGTTTCAGATTTATATTTCATAAGGAATATCCAGCAATAACGAGAATAATCATCAACCACAATTAAAAAATATTTTGAGCCAGTAATAGAAATGCAAGAAATAGGACCCCAAATGTTCATATGAAGAAGTTCAAAGCATTTAGATGTAATGTTGGAACTAGTATGAAATGGTAAACGCTTTTGTTTAGCATGAAAACAAGTATCACAAGGAGTAGAATCAAGATGTAAATCATTGATAGGGAAGATTTTATTGATTTGAACAAGAGTAGCATATGAAGGGTGACCTAACCTATTATGCCATAGAGTACAAGTATTTATGTGGGGAGGGGGAATGCCATTACTGCCTAAAGAGGGTGATATCAAGGTGTAGAGGCCTTGGTGCAATTTAGCTACACCAATCTTCATCAGGGTATGGATGCCCTGTATGATACAGTAGGAACCAGTAAAAATAAAAGCACATGAGAGAGAGCAGGATAGCTTATAAATAGATATGAGATTTGTGTAAAATGTAGGAATATACAAAACATCATTAAGATAAAAATCATAATTAAAATGAACTGATCCAGAGAAATATGTGATAATGGAGGCTCCATTGGGGAGCCTTACAATGATAGGAGGTATAGGTTTAAGGGTGGAAAACAGATGTTTAGAATGACAAACATGATATGTCGCACCAGTATCTAATAGCCATTCAGAATGAGAAATGTTATGAATATTATGCAAGGAAGAAGGAGAACCTGTTGTGGGAAGGGTCACATATTGAAGATGTTGGATGTTGTGCTCAGGGGAGGCAGTAGCTTGTTGGAGCAAGACGAGCAAAGCACGGTGTTGATCAGCAGTGAAAGTGATGTTATCAGAAGTAGTGTCGGGTTGACTTGAAATAGAGGCATCCACATTGGAGTCTTCATGTGATGTTTGCGCCATGTTGGCCTTCTTCAAGTAAGGTGGTAACCCATGTTTCTTAAAACAAACCTCAATGGTGTGACCCGGTTTGTTGCAATAAGAACAAATCTTGATACCCTTGGATTTGATGTGAGGAGAAGTTTTGTTGCCATATTCATTGGAACGACCTCTGGAGTATGGTTTTTGAACTTGTGCAACTAAAGATTCGTTTGGGATAGGAGTGGCAAATTGGCGTTCTTGTTGGATAAGGAGAGAGAAAACCTTGTTAACATTTGGAAGAGGAGACATGAGCATAATCTGGGCCCGGATTGCAGCACATTGTTCGTTCAATCCCTTCAAGAATCGAATGACATAATCATTGTCACGATACGTCTTAATGGTGGAAATGAGATTGTAATGACAACTGGGAGTGCAGGTGCAGGACGGTAGGGGTCGAAAGTTGTTAAACTCCTGCCAAAGTTTCTTCAAGGTTGTAAGATATTGGGTAATGGTTAGATCACCCTGCTTCTGCGCATATATTTCTTCTTGCAGATCTGAGATGCGAAAAATATCTCCTTGGTGATAACGCTCATGAAGTTCGTCCAAGATATCCTTTGCACTGTCCATCCACAAAACACTTTCGGAGATGTCTTTGTCAATCGAGTTGGTAATCCATGCCATTACCATATTGTTGCAACAACACCAGAGGTTGTAGTTAGGATCATTAGGAGAAGGGCGAGGTAGAGTGCCATCAACAAAACCTAATTTATTCTTGGAAATTAGGGCAAGTTTCAAATAACGATGCCAAGAATGGAAGTTGATGTTGTTTAATGAGGGAGAAACGATAGCTAACCCAGGGTTATCACTGGGATGCATAAAGAATGGATCAAGCATGTCTTGTTGATATGATCTGGTATGAGATTTGTTGTGGTTTTGCGATGCAGATGTGGAATTTTCTGGTGGCGGTGTTGGTGGTGAATCTGCCATTGTTGAACAGAGATAGAAAACAACAGCGCAAAACCAAGAAGAACACGAACGAAAGAAGACGAATGGAAGAAAAAAGACGGAAAAAGAATTGCAATCGAAAAAACAACAACTGAAAGATGAACAGAGTGGAAGGTGAACGAAGATACGATGGAAGAAGAATGAGAAGAGTATTAGAGCAATCTTTCAGGCTCTGATACCATGTTAATTTGTGATTGGTGGAAAACGAAAACATTATCCATTTGGAAAATGAAAAACTAAAAGAAGGAAATGTAATTGATATTCTGTTAATCCAATACAAACATAATGCTGACACTTTTATATTGGCCAAGCAAACCAACAGTCCTATGAAAAAGCCAGAAAAAATAACGGTAGAAAAAGAAAAGTAAAAGGATTAAGTTTTAGGCTCAGGAATATTATGCCTTATTTCTTCAACACTCTGCATCATCACATCGAAAATTTACACACACACAATATAAATATATATATATATATATATATATATCACTTATAAGTGTATTATTTTTCTCTCCCTTTTGTCTTTTCAAAAGCTTTATCTTTTTAAAGCTAGTCCCATGATTATCTTGTATTGATTCTGATTTTGGCATTAGAATAAGTAAGGTTCTACTACATACATGTGCCTTCCTTAAAGTATTAAAAAATAGTGTTCCAAGCTGATTCACATATCGGTGCAGAATATATAATTAATTTACGTAGATAAAGATCTTTTTGTTGATGTGCCCATAAACTTTAGAATAGAGAAATGGAGAAGTAAAATAGAATGAGCAAGTAATACAAAAAGGCCACGTGTCCTGTGTGTAGTGCAAGCGTCAATCATCATAGCCTACCCAATTAAGTACTTATACTTAACAACATTAATAACACTAATGGTGGATGAGAATAAACTACATGGTAATGGATAAAAACCGTGGCACAAGTGTTGTCGTTTTGGCGTTGTTGGTGTTAGGATTCTTCACCTTCTCTATAGCTAATGCCAATACCAATAGAGCTTCTTATGATGATGATGAGAGCAAGAAATCAAGCTTTTGGGTATGGGAGAGATTTAGAAGAGCTTATTCTATGTATACATCAATTTTCCCTACAACAAGTGTTGGACAGTATTGGCAAATGGTTAAGCTTATTTTAAATAACACTTATGCTTATTTCTTTCCTCCAAATATAGAGTAAGTAGCTACTACCTTCATGAATAATTTTATTTGTTGACTAAGTATGAATGAGTATTGTTATGAATCAATTTTTGTGGCTTTTTTTATTAAAAAGTTTCAGAAAAGGAGGTGAGGCTCAAGCAGTTTCAGAAGCATTTTCAGAAAGCATAGGAAGAAGCAAAGCAACTTTGGAGGAAGTTGCAAAATCAGCTGCGGAAAAGGTCAAGAGGAGTTTGTCTAGTGATGGGAAGGAAAAGAAAGAGCTCTGAATCTATTTTAATCAAACCGCCATACAAACAAAACTACTTTATCTTTTTTGTTTGTTTTTGTTTTGTCTTGTTTTTTTAATAATGTTTTACGTATAAGAAAGAGTTAATAATAAAAAAATGAAGTGGGTAATCTTGTGCAAAGCTTTATATCACAAGCTAGAATCATTCACAACCTTTAATGCAATGATTATCCTTTCGAATTCTTTGTTTCTCAATATTTCACTATTTAGTGACTGTGTTTATTCCTAAAATTGTTTTTCTAGTACACTGATGAATTAACAGATTAGTTATGATCAAATTATTGGCTCTTAACCCTCTTTTTAATTACATCTCTTTAATGTCTTAAATGAATCCGTAAAGAGAATTCTTTAATCAAAAGAGATTTTATTAAAAGTTAATTTTTATTATAGCAATCGAATAATTTAATTATTAATTGAACAATTAAATTAAATCAAATCGAGTTTCAAAAGTTGTGGTTAATAATCAATTTTTACTTGAATTCAATTGATAAATTCTTCAACATATAAAAGACTTTACACACAAATTTAACTGAATGAATGTAGAATTAGGACTGCAATTTGTTGAAATAGTCAATTATATGATTTAAATAGATCAAAATTAATTCATCTAAAGACCTAATTAATAAGAAAGTAACTACTCATAGAATAAGTAATTATAATTTTATTGGTGTAGAAACGTCAATCTCTATCTTTTAGAATTTTAAAGCTGTCTATGATATCTTCAAATTTCGAATCCTCTTTCAGAATTGAGTTTTTGCCTTTATAATAGGTTTTAAATGCGGTCAAATCGCATCACAGTCCTAACCAATCACACCTCAATTTCTTCATTAATCCATCTAATATCACGTGATTGAACACAAGATCGCACCACGATGCTATCAATTGTGCCATGATTTCTTTATGTCTCAACTATTGCTAAAAATCATTTTCAAATAATGCGCTTACATACAAAATACAACTAAAAAATTTAAAAAATACTAACAAAACTATAATATAACAACTTGTTATTAATATGTCCAAAATACATTTCTAAAAGGAACTATACCAAAGTAGACAAAAAGGAGAACTTTAAACTATATATAAATATATTATTTATCTAGAGATCAACACTTATTTGAAGTGTCTCTAAATTAAAAAAAGTAACCAAACAACTCTTATGTAGAGTAACTCTAATGAGAGGTTTTTCACAAGTTAGAGTACTATTTTGAAAAGTCAAATACCAATAGAGTTATCTATACTATAATGTAAAAAAATTAGTTAATACCATATCCTTTGAATTTTGATGATAACAAAATATTTAAAGAACAATTGAGTATTCTAACATCTGTTTAAGTATGCAAGATTATATCATTAAGAACAGATGAAAAATTGCTTGAGGAATTTGAATCTAAAAATTAGGCTCTGCCTCTGAAGATTACTTTTAAAGACTCTGTCTCTGATGGAGATTCAGACTCTGAAGAAGTCAATTTTGAAGAAAGTCAGCCTCTGGTGAGCCAAAGCTTCAAAAGCCAAGAAGAGGACTCTGATGTGATCACTCTGTGAAGGGTAAAATCTGAAGAAAGTCAGCCTCTGAAGCAAAAGCTCTTCAACCAAGTAAACTCTGACAGATTCAGAGACTTTTTTATGACGTGAAGACTTAAGGAAAAATCCCTTCTTTGATGCATGAGCCTCAACGGATAATTCCTTTTGTTGAAATTATTTAAGTCACTTTTTTCCCTTTCTATTTAAGGAGCATGAGGGTTGAAGAAGTGGATTACCAAGCTTTAATACAACACACTGCTAAAGACTCTGTTCATTGATATTCAAAGAGAAGTTACTCTGCCAAATTTATAAGACTTATAACATCTTAATATTGTGTATATTTTAGAAGATCTTAAGTCTAAGAGTCTTTCTAAGTTGTATTTTGTCTACACCTTCGATTGCATATCAAATGTAGTTGTTACCCAAATCTCTTAACAGTTTGTTATTGAGTCAGAAGTCTCTTGCTTTAGTGCTTGAACATTTTAAGTCTTTGGTTTGTGTGCTAGAGCAATGAAGTCTCATACTTATGTATTTGAGCGAGAAAGTCTTGAGCTTGTGTGCTTGAGCAAGGAAGTCTCAAACTTGTGTGTTTGAGCAAGGAAGTCTTATACTTGTGTGTATAAGCAAATAAGTCTTTTGCTTGTGTGACTGAGCATTTGTAATCAGTTTGATTATAGTAGAAATCTATTGGAAGTACAAGGGGACAAGATTACTCTCAAGTTGTGAGAGGAACCAAGATAAATTGTTTGTGTTCTTACTTTTACTTTCTTGCTTTTGTGCTTACATATTCCGCTACTGTTAACTCGGATCATCTAAATCAGATTCTGCTTCAGACTCTGATAAGGTCTTTAAGAAGTTAATCTAGTTTTCTGAATCAGACTCTGAACTAAATGTTCAAACTCTGATAAAGAAATATCAAAAGCAGAAGTTCTAAAGACTTAAAAGAAGAAAAAGTCAACACAATTCAACTCCTTTCTTATGTTTTTCTCATCTTCATGCTAAACAACCCTTGTATCTTGAAAAAATGTTGCTTTAAATAATAATACTAGTAACAAATCCGATAAATGTTAATCTTATAGGTTTTATTTCATTTTTTTATATTTTATTTTATGTTAATTTAATAATTCTTTTGCTTTTAATTATAGTAACTTCAATCTTACATTCAAATTTTTACATATTTTACATTAAATTTTATATAAATTAATATTGTAAGTTTCAAAAGAATAAATATAAATAAAATATTAATATGTAAAATAAAATTATACTGAATTTAATGAGTTTTTTTTTTTTAAATTCCACTATTACAATTAAAATTGAATTAATTGATAGGATCTATAAAATAATCCAACAATGAATTGCATCATTGAAGATAATCTTAGTCATGATTATAAGACAAAATACTTTCACTAAAATAATTAAATTGGGTGAGTAAATGCATTGAAATATAGTACTATTACTACTATATTAGTAGATTTCAATGATTGTGCTTCCTTAAAAAAGAAAAATCTTCTTGTATTTATAGTTTTCATGATTAAAATAGTACTTTCCTATAAATGAACTGTTTTTGTTTCAATTTTTTCTTTTTTAAAAAAGTTCTGTTTTTATTTTTTGAGTAAAAAAAAATATCTGTTATTGAGTAAAAAAAGCTCTGTTATGAGAAGTAGTTAATGCAAGTTGTCATTTTGTTTCGCTTATTAAGAAAACTCAGATCTACAACGCTTTTGGAATATCTTGAATTTTGGCTTCTTGCATGCGGTAATGATTTATTAATACTACTATTATTTTTCTATATAATCGGAAAATATTCTCTTTTTCATTTTAATAAGGTCGAATTAAATTTTCTTTAATAATAAAGGTTGAATGATTGGTTCTAGTAAAATTATATATGTATATAAAAAATGACAATTATACTAAATTAATTTTTTTATCACTTTTCTATAATTCTTTACATTTAACAATATAGTAGAAGAAAGAAAACATATTGATATTTCTTAATTATAAATTTAATAATAATAGTTTTATAACAAATTACAAATACATGTGAAAATTTAAGTGTGATCATATATCATTAAAAGATTACAAATATAGAAAAATGATTTAATAATTAAAAACAAAAAGAGTAGCACTATGACTTTGATATATTAAAATGTAAATTTGAATTGACAATGTCAAATTTTCAATATTTAATGTGGATTTAAAACTGTAGAAGTCGTATCATATTTGGTGGTTCTTCTAAAGTTAAGGAACGAAGGTTCAAGGAATATCGAGTTCGATTTCTGGTGAAAATAATACTTGACTAGTGTCAGTGCCTCTCGGCACGAGCTCTGAATTACTATGACCCATTTCCCCTAAAAATCAGAGTGCGAAAAAAAAAAAGTTAACCTTCTTCCATTAAAAAAAGTCTTAACTTAAATGATATTTCAATGGTTTATAATAATTATTTTTTGTATTGATATATTTGGAAAGAGTCTACCTGCAATGACGTGGAAAGGAAAATATCATATTTTTTAGACCGTGTCTTGATTGCTCATTTATTATATGTTTACTAAATACAATTATCATTCCTTGAATATGTTGTCTATTTTTGGAATAATTCGTCTTTGACGTGGGAATGTAGGAAGTGACATGTCTCAATTCACAATGATGCTAATAAGGAGTTGAGGGAAGTTAACCACTTTTTCATGACTAAGTCGGCTCATTTTATTCCAATAAAGATCAGTTATTTATTGCAGAAGCTATCAAAGGTTTACATCAACGAGATCGTGAAGTTGCACAACATTCCTTTGAGTATTGTTTCAGATAGAGATCTGAGGTTTACATCGAGGTTTTGGGAGAGTTTGCAAGAAGCTTTGGGAACCAAGGTGAGGTTGAGTTCAGCCTACCATCTGCAGACGAACGGTCAGACAGGAAGGGATATTCAATCCCTGGAAGGCTTGTTGAAAGCTTGTGTTTTGGAACAAGGATGTAATTTGGAATATCTACATTCCAGCGATCGAGTTCACCTATAATAACATTTATCATTCTAGTATTGGAATGTCACTTTATGAGGCTTTGTATGGAAAGAGGTGTAGAACTCCTTCGTGTTTGTATGAACAGGTGAAAGTGTTGTGCTTGGACCTGAGATCATTTAGCAGACTACAAAGAAAATTAAGATGATTTAGAAGAATATGAAGGCTTCACAGAGTAGACATAAGAGTTATCATAATAAGCGGAGAAAGACACTTGAATTCCATGAGGGAGATCATGTGTTCTTGAGAGTTACTCTGATGACTGGAGTTGGTCATGCGCTTAAGTCTCAAAAGCTCACACCTCGTTTTATTGGTTCATATCAGATGTTGTAGAGAGTAGGAGAGGTTGCCTATAGAGTTGAATTACCACTGTCTCTTTCGAATCTTCATGATGTTTTTCATGTGTCACAACTTCAGAAGTATATTCCTAATCTGTCTCATATGATCCAATTGAATGATGTTCAAGTGAGAGATAACTTGACTGTGGAGGCATCACCGTTGCAGATTGAGGATCACAAAGTGAAACACTTGAGAGGTAAATAGATTGCTTCGGTGAAGGTAGTTTAGGGATGGCCTGCTGGAGGGGGCGTGACGTGGGACCTGGAGAGTCAGATGCGAGAGTCGTATCCGGAGTTTTTTATTCAAGGTAATTTTCGAGGGAGAAATTTTTCTAAGTGGGTGAGAGTTGTAACACCCATTTTTTTGTACGTGAAAAATTGTGGGAATTAGGAGTGGAAAGGCAAGAGCAAAAATAGCTAGAGGGGAGGATTTCCATTGTTGTAGATTCAAGTTCTTGCTGGAAAATTTAGGTAAAGGGAATGGGGAATTAGTCTTATTTAGGTGTCAAATACATGAAGGGTAGTGAGGGATCTTCACCCTATACTAGGTTTTTATCCTATTTTCTTCCATGATTGATGTTTGATATGTTTGCATAAAACCTATCTCATATGTCGTGATAATCATGATTTCATGTATTGCTTATGATACTGAATTTCGCGTGTATGTGATAATTAGAAGGTTGTTGTTCATGTTTATGGATTTTGGTATGATGAACATATTCTTAAATTTGTAATAAATTGATGAATTAGATGATGAATCAGTGGTTAAGTAGTGTAATAAACATTGTATGAAATATATGTAATGTTTTTTGTTTGATTTGCGTGGTAGGGGGTCAAAATCTGGGTTTTGAAAGGGCTCAAATGGTGGAATTCATGTTTTCTGGTTTTGTTGTTTTGAACGTCCGCGCTTAGCAAAGACCCAGTGAATATGCACTTATCACAAGAATATTTCGCTCAGCGAATCCACGCTTAGCCAACGATGAATGCCCTTAGCAAGGATGACAGAGCAAAGTTGGTTGTTTTTTAATCGAATTTTCGACATAGTTATGTTTTAGAGAATGTTTATTACTGTTAGCTATTGTTTCACACTGTTTGGCATCGTTTGATGTTGATAGATGAGTTGGTGAATAAAAACTGATATGCTTTATGAGTTGTATGGATGTATAAGTATTTGTTGTTGAATGATTGTATGATTATGCATTGGTGAGCCATAATTATAAAGCATGATTATTTATGCTGTGATGGTGGCCTTATTGGCGAGTATGTGGTTCAAAGGGGAACCAATGAATGTTTATTACATTGGTGTGTTGTTGCATTGTTATGCATCATGGTGTACGAACTTCGGTCAAGAGTGGTGTCGCTGGCTCAAAAGGGGGGATCAGTGACAAACATGGTTGTTAAACTCGCTGGTAGATTCGTAAACTCGTACGAGTTTACGAGTCTAGGAAGCGAAAACGAGTAGACTCGCGTATAGAATCTTTTTTTGATAGACTTGAGTAAACTCATGTAGACTCACATAAACTCGTGTAGACTCGCGAGTCTATGGCGAGTTTACGAGTCTATAAATTTATTTGAATTTTATTTTTTTAAGCCCAAAAAAGGCCAAAATTCCACAAAAGATTTTATTTTATTTAAAGGCTTAATACCCTTTTTGGTCCTCTAACTATAGGGGTGGGTCCAATTTAATCCTCTTTCTTTTAAAAGTTTCAATTTAGTCTTTTACGTTATCTAACAGAATCAAATTAGTATTTTCCGTCAAATATTGATAACGGCGTTAGAAATAAGTGACGTGGCATCAGAGGTGGCGATTTTTGATGACGTGACATACGACTTATTAATTTTTTATTATTCATAGTTTTTTCATTATTAGTAAATTATTAATTAATTTTTTATTTTGAAATTTATATAGAATTAAATTTATACAAATTTTAAAAACAAATTTATTGGATCAAATGGCTGGCCCATTTCTTCACCCCACAAACTTTTATAAAGCATTATTTGTGTTGTATATATATACAATCAATATAAGCATCACCCACACGATGTGGGACTTTAAAACCTACCACAAACAATCAATATAATTTCATATTCCTTTGATTCACTGCTCTTTCTTCCATAAATGAATGGCAGCAGCATCCATGGGAAACAAGGAGGCATGGTCCTCTTTAAAAATATATCAAGACTTCTAACACTATCAGAGAGAAGGCAATTGGCAGATTCTAGAAGATATCAAGACTTATAACAAGGAGGCAGCATCCATGGCAGCAGCAGTTGTGTTATTATCAAAGTAGCCACCCCATCATTCCAGCTCTAACAAAGAAAAATCTGCAATTTATAATTTCATTAGATGTATAACAAGCATAGCAGAATGACTTGAGCCATATTTCATTAAAAAAAATTGTCAGTTAAGAAGCATGTGAGATAAACATTAAAATTTTGTTCAAAAAATATGGCCTTGGAAAATAAGGACAATAATACTAACCTTAAATTTGGTCAAATGACCCAATACAACAACATTAAATGCCAGAAATTTTCTAATTAGGCCATGAAATTAGAATGTAAAAAAAGGCACATAATTTTTAGAAAAGTTATTCACATGTTTAGATCCATTTGAAACCTGCTTGGAATATTGCTATAGTTGCATACAATATCAATATGTCTTGCCCTGTTTGCTCTATAACATGAGTACAAACCAATTTGAGCCAAATCATCACCAATAAGCAGCATTTCACCGAGCACCTTGTGAGCAAGAACGCAGTCTGCATTTTTCTTCCCTTTTACCCGTAATCATTCATCCTATTTAATTCTCTGATGTTGTATGCTTGCTTTAATTGTAATTTAAATCAAATTTTACATCGAAACGGAATCCTAATCAAATTGTAGCATAAACCGTAAAACCGAACATAAACTGTATAAGTCCAAGAAACGGGAAACAAAATCACACAACAATCCAAACCTGAACCAATATAGAACAATAATTAGAACAAAAATAGAATTGAAACGCAAGCAAAATTCTGAATTGAAAACGGAGTTGAAACTGTGCTTAATTCTGAAGTAAAATCGATACTGTAGGCTTAATTCAAACTGAAACAGAACCGTGAAATAAATCTAAACACCAACTCTGAACCGAATTCCAACCACACAAGTTTACCAAATCAAAACCCTTCTGATCTAAAACTAGAACAAGAACAGAATCGTAACTTCGAGCTTACCGAAATTGAAAGAAACTCTGAACCGAAACACGCAAGTATGCCGAACCCGGTTTGATCCGAGAAATTCCAGCACTGTTGTTATGTGAGAGACCCAAAAGAAGTCGTGTGAGAATCACGTTTCCACAAGTGAAGGTTTGTGGTAGGTTTAAAGTCCCACATCGTGTGGGTGATGCTTATATTGATTGTATATATATACAACACAACAATGCTTTATAAAAGTTTGTGGGGTGAAGAAATGGGCCAGCCATTTGATCCAATAAATTTGTTTTTAAAGTTTGTATAAATTTAATTCTATATAAATTTCAAAATAAAAAATTAATTAATAATTTAATAATAATGAAAAAACTATGAATAATAAAAAATTAATAAATTGTATGACACGTCATAAAAAATCGCCACCTCAGATGCCACATCATTTATTTCTAACGCCGTTATCAATATTTGACGGAAAAGACTAATTTGATTATGTTAGATAACGTAAGAGACCAAATTGGAACTTTTAAAAGAAAGAGGATTAAATTGGACTCACCCCTATAGTTAGAGGACCAAAAAGGGTATTAAGCCTTATTTAAAAGAAACTCTTTTTTTTTTGCTTGTACGAGAATTATAAAGCCTCTCTCCTAGTCTCTTATTTCAGCAAAGTTTCTTCCTCTTTTCACCCCTTCATAGACAACGTGCCTTTATTATATCTTTTGCTTTATTCGCGTTCGTTCCTGTAAATCAATCATTTGTTGTGTAAGTATTTTCTTATATGTTTCACTTGTATGTTTCTCTTGTATATTTTCTTGTATATTCTCTTGTGTAAAGATGATGAATGGATAACTGAATATCCTAATGAGGAAAATATGCAAACTGCACTTAATGTTGTGTAAGATGATGTTATTGTTAACAATGTTGTGGAAGTTGAAGTTGTTGTTACTAATGTTGTGCAAAGTGGTGGTGGTGGAAATGTTGAATTTGGTGGAAGTGTAACTTCAAGCAATCAAACTTTGGTTAATGATTAAGAAGGTGTTTCATCCAGGGTAGAATTTGATGATGATACTCAAGATACCGATGAAGATGATGGTGATGATATTGGTGATGATGATTTCACTGGAGTTTTGGATGTTTAAAGTCATTAGCATGTCTGTTTTATGATTTTTTGCTTTATGTAGTAGTCAATTAAGATGAACTTAGTACTGTAAGTCATTAAATACATATTTTGCTATTTTGTTTGTTTTATTATTGAGTTTTTTTGTTAAGAAATTTGTTATGGAGTATGAAATTTAAATTTTGATGTTAATTGGTATTCTATTATATATATTAGTATCATATATGAGGCATTTACAAGTTTAAAAATACATGTGTGTGTCATGTATGTGTCACATATAGGTTTTTGAAAGTCGTTTTTATTTTTCCATAGACTCGTACGAGTTTGCGAGTTGAGTTTGCGAGTCGAGTCTACAGACCCTTTACGAGTTTGAGTAGACTCGCGAGTTTGACAAACTTGGTGACAAGTCGCTAATTCAGAAGGGGGGATCAGTGGCGAGTCCTGATTTAGAAGGGGGATCAGTGACATGTATGGTCAGAAGAGTAACCATTGGCGAGTGGATGAAAATCAATAACTTACCTCTGATCTCCAAAATGGTACCACATGGATATATAGTCGAGGAGTTGATGCAATGCATACATACATGTTTTGCGACCGAGTTATTATTATTGTTGTGAGAATTATACTCATGAATTAGTGATTTGTTTTGTTGTGCTTAGTTGAGATATGAGTAAATTAGTGTTGTTGTGAGTAATTCATACATTGATGATTGTTATATGTGATGTTACCCTTGCTATCTTTTGCACCGTTAACATATTTTGAGCGTATTATCACCCATGTTTGCTTGTTTGTGGTGTTTTGTACTCTCTAGGGGTACAAATAATTAGGTAGATGAGTAGTTGTTGCTTGATCTGAAGGATGGCGTTGAGGATTCTTCATTTATTTATTTTTTTTCTTTTCTGAGTCATTTAGTTTTTTCTGAGCTCTGATCTGTAACACTGGGACGAGTTGTTTTGTTACATGATATGTTTATTGAGATGTTTGAATTATTATATTAAGCACATATGTTGAGACATAATAAATGTTTATTTGAAGTTTTTATGTTCCGCTGCTATTTAATATGTGTGATAATTGGAGTAAAATCCATGTTGTGAATGTGTAACACCAATGTTGTGTAAAATTATATGTTTTATTTTTCGTAAATCAAAGGTGTCGGGTTTAAGGTGTTACAAGGGGTGGTTTGGTGACTTGAAAATCTTGTAACCTAATCTAGACCTTTTTTAGGTCCTCTGTGGGAGTGAGCCTGTCATTATCCATCTCTATCCTAGGATTTAGGTTTGCAACATTCATTCTTTGGGCTTATGGATATGGAATGGCGACTGCGGTCATCCTCGCTATTCTCATTTCGAGGCACATTTGATAATATTCTTGGGCGATCTCTGGATCCTCTAGGACCATTCCAACTTGCTCATTAGGTAACAGACACTTCATGCTTAAATGCAAAGTGGATAGAAAGACCCCAACAGATTGAGGCCAGATTGCCTCAAGATGATGTTTTGTGGTGATGAGGTGTTTACTACGAGGTATCAAACCTTGACTGTATTCATGTTCTCATTTAACTTGAATATTACCTCGAGAGTTACACGACCCTTAACTTGTATGTGCTCGTTGAAGAGCCCGACGAGGGAGCCTTGAAACATCTAAATGTCATATGGATCAAGTCGAAGTCTCTCAAATATGTCACAGAACAGAACTTCCACTGAACTTCTGGGATCAATCAGTACTTACTTTACGTCATAATCGTTGTAATGCAATGTGATGACCATGTGTTCATTGTTATAAGGGTTATGTCGACTGCATCTTTATTGGAAAAGGTGATTTTGGGCTCTAAATCCTTTTCCAAATCTGCCTCAATGCTAATGGTACGATGATTGTCGTCAAAATCGGCTAAACATACTTCCTGCAATAAGAACTAGATTCTCCACCTCTAGTAAACCCTCGTGTTATGGTGTTGACGATCACATTTGCATTGGTAGATGATGCTGCACCTTGTTCTGCCACCATGTTGGAGAAGGCGACTAAGGGGTTGATGAATGAAACTGAGTGTAGTTTAGGTCAATTTTATCGGACCACACGATGGGCGCCAAATGTATCTGCTAAAAAGTACAATGAGAGACAACCTCTTGTGGTGTAGGGTTGCATCAAGGTTTTAGGGTTTTTAAGTGCGGTGAGAGCTCGCCCAAGTAGGGTAGTGAGAAGTTATGTCTCCTATTTTTGCGTCAAAGATTGAATCCCTTTTATTAGAGATGTGGAGCGGAGGGGACACAATTTCTCCATTAACTCTCTTTGCAATATGACACTGCTTGAACACATCAAATAGATATTGGGAATTAGTTCAAACGACACGGACCTAGTAAAGAGCGCATCATCCAAATTTGTGCGACCTCATGTCGAAACGACTTATCACCAGGCACTGGTTGCTCGACTAATGTTGATGCAATGGACTTGCATCATGTACTCCTCAGTAAAATTATTTCAGTATTAATATAATTATAATAAAAATTAAATATATTTTAAGTTGTAATTAACATAATTATTTTTTATGAAGTACTTAAAAAAAAGTTTGAAATCTTACATTTTTTTATTACAAAGATCCATAAAAAATATAAAAATAGTTTAAAACAGATTAATTTAAAGCGAATTTAAGATCTTACTGTACTAGTATTTTTTTTACCATATATATCAAAGGAAGTTTAAAATCTAAAAATAGTGAAGAAACTTAATTAACAAATTTCTATATTTTGCATCCCTATACTCGAATCGTGATTTTTCCACAAAGAAAATAAACACTTCTTCTAGCCAATATCCAACCTTGAATATATAACACAGAAAATGAAATTCAAGTTGCGTAGCATATTTTATAGTCGTCGCTGGTCGTAGTCTCTCTCTCTCTCTCTCTCTCTCTCTCACTCACACTCACTCACAAACAAGTCAAGAAGAGTGAAGAAGAAGAAGCAGATCGAAAATGGCGGAATCGAAGAAGAACGATATCGTACATTCACCGCTCGTCACCTATGCTTCCATGATTTCTCTCCTCACACTCTGTCCTCCTTTCGTAATTCTACTGTAAGTACTAATTAATTGATTCATCAATTAATCCCTAATTGAATCTCTAATCTTCAATTCTGAATCAGATCTAATTTCAAATTGAATTATGCATGTAGATGGTATACAATGACGGTTGCGGATGGATCGGTTTTGAACACTTTCGATTACTTTAGGAATAACGGTTTTCAAGGTTTTGTTGATTTATGGCCTAAGCCTACTCTTCTCGCTTGCGAAATTATCGCTGTTTATGGTGTTTTTGAAGCCGCACTTCAGCTTCTTCTTCCTGGTAAAACTGTATACGGCCCTATTTCTCCCACCGGCAATCGACCTGTTTATAAGGTCTGTTTCTGTTTCTCTTTCTTTTTGTTACTTTTTTCTTAAATTACGATAATAACTTCCGTTTTTTTGTTGCTTTTTTTCAGGCAAATGGTGTTGCTGCGTATTTAGTCACTTTGGTTACTTATGTTGCTCTTTGGTGGTGAGTCACTCACCCTTCTCTACTGTTACTTTTGTAATTTTTCCAATTCATTGAGGAGAAAAGGAATGAGGAATATATCATCTCATCCATAATCTGTTATACTGACATTTCGTATTGGTGGCGTATGTGATGATATTCAATCAATTCATTGGCTTAAATAATTATCGGTGTTGATATGTCAGTGTTGTATCCGATGTTTCTGCTTTATAGTTCATGATTGCCAATGAATTTGATTTTTCATTTCATTTTGGATGTTGTGTTTTTCTTAAAAAAATTGGCATAGGAGATCTCAACACTTAATATTGAGATTCTATAGGAATGGAGCTTGGTATGATTTCCTACATAGTACTGACATTTTAGGTTAAAGTTGTCTCCAACTCTACCGCGAATCACGATGGTGACACATGCAATTTACATACAAATTTCTATTTTATCAAGTTATTACTTGTGTTGGCGTTAGTGTTCTCTTTGGTGTTTATGTATGTGTCAACGTTTCACAGATGACAACTGGTTTTATATATTTGGTAAAACTAAAACAAAAATTTCTTTGTTGATTGCTAGTCTCCTCAATAGGGGTTATTCTTTTGAATTTCATGGCTTTATGAAGGTAAGTTCCTATGCTTTTAAAAGTATAAAAATACTCTAAGAAACTAAGCCCAAGTTACTAATTGTTCTTCTATGAGAAAACTTTGTTACATATTAGCTTTTCCAAAGCAAGAGGTTTGCTTTAATTTTTTCTGCAGCAGATGACACATAATTTTTGCCTCTATTTTCAGGTTTGGGATATTCAACCCAACAATTGTTTATGATCATTTGGGAGAGATATATTCAACACTCATCTTTGGGAGCTTAATCTTTTGTGTTTTCTTATACATAAAAGTGAGACTCCAGTGAAATAGGAGAAACTATAAGTTACTTGTTTCCTGTGCAATTTACATTGAAATTTCTGACTCAAGTGTTACATTTGATAGGGTCATTTGGCACCATCTTCTACTGATTCTGGCTCATCTGGGAACATAATCATTGATTTTTACTGGGTAAACTAATCTCTGTTTTTTTAATTTGATTAAGCTGTTTAATCAAGTAGTATCTATCTTCTTAGATATCCATTTATTTGCATTCAAAATTTACATGGATTGAAGAAAAAGAAAGTGAATGATGAAAAAAATTAAAATAAAACTGAGTGGTAGCATGATAAACCTCTCTTGTCTGATAGTTGGTGTCACGCCTTTAGAGGATCCTTGGTGCAACAAATCATTCTTAAAATTACCGCCTCTCTCGCTCTAAACCAAGAAGGCACGGAGAATGTGTGTGAAATTCTTTTAAAATTTCCAATCCTTTTGTTTAATCTGGTTTCACTGAATTTCCGTTCATGATGTCACTACGTAAACTTTGAAATTGTTTTAGAAATGTTCCCAATGTTTTATGGTTCAAATTTTCATTTTAACCATATTAGAGAAATTTGCTAGAAAAATTAAACTCATCTTTTGGGTAATGTTTTTACATGCATAACATGCTTGGACATGGAGTTTAATTCCACCATTTCCATAATGATTGCCTTCTAACTTTGCCATTCTTGCAGGGAATGGAGCTATATCCACGCATTGGAAAATATTTTGACATAAAAGTTTTCACAAACTGCAGATTTGGAATGATGTCATGGGCTGTTCTTGCACTTACCTATTGCATAAAGCAGGTTGAGTCTCAAAGGCTTTATTACTTGTATGTAGTTAGCTTACACAGATGAATAACCCTTTAATTACCTATTTG
Organism: Lathyrus tuberosus; assembly: GCA_022829125.1. NCBI lineage: Eukaryota > Viridiplantae > Streptophyta > Magnoliopsida > Fabales > Fabaceae > Lathyrus > Lathyrus tuberosus. The sequence goes on from JALAZF010000446.1 coordinate 3,915,590, forward strand.
TAGTTGTTGATACTTCGATGTAGAAACAACTTGAACCTGGGGGCCTTGGTGGTTAGGTGACCACACGAGCCCTATAGAAGCTTAGGCCATATACTTTTGGATTTTTTTGTCTTCTGATAAGATTTAATTTATGATATGGATTTAAATTTTGTTTATATGTGGTTGGACTTCCTTAGTTGCGTTGGGTATAATGGCTAGGTAGTACTGGCTAATTACCTCCATGAACGTGATGTTAATTTTTATATGAATAGGAACGTAAATTTATTTTGTAATTTTGTCTTGTGAAGTTTTCACTACTTATTTAATTATCTTATGTTTATCCTTGTCTTAATAGTATGAAGAAAATGGGAAAGTAGCTGACTCAATGCTTGTAAATACTACACTGATGCTGGTGTATGTAACCAAGTTTTTCTGGTGGGAAGCTGGATACTGGAACACAATGGATATTGCACATGATCGAGGTTTGCACATGCTTTATTATTGTTTTTGTTGACATACTTGCTCTTCCCTATCATTCAGCTGTTATGCTTTCTTGACCTCATTAGTTTTCTAAATTTATTAAGATCATACCTTCCACGACAGCTGGATTTCCTATATTATGTTCAAATTAGTATTCACATGTTAGTGCTAAATTCATTGTATTTGTTGTATTCAAACTTCTTTATTGTCTCATTAAATCTTAAAACCCCTAAATCTGGCAGCTGGATTTTATATTTGCTGGGGCTGTTTGGTTTGGGTTCCATCTGTGTATACATCTCCTGGAATGTACCTTGTCAACCATCCAGTAAATCTTGGCACCCAGGTACCATCCCCTTCCAGTTTGTGTCTTTGCACTGTGGTAGTTATACAGTTAGGGAACAATAGGAAACGATAGGGCTGAGTTGTTCAAGTAGTTTTGCCAGCAGAGTTTTCCTTATTTTTAATATATATTATTCAACCTTTTCCCATTTTTAATGAACATTGTCTACCTTGTCTTCCAGCTAGCACTCTTTATTTTAGTGTCCGGCATTCTGTGCATATACATCAACTATGATTGTGACAGGCAAAGGCAAGAGTTTCGTAGAACAAACGGAAAAGGCTTGGTCTGGGGAAGAGCTCCATCAAAGGTAAATATGCCTTGAATATAGTATATTACCATTTTTTAATGAAATGTACTTTCTATTTTCTATGTAATGCAGGTCAGATTGGGAATAACTTACTTAAAAAATTGACGTGACTTACATAATTCATTCATATTGAAACTGTACTTGCAGATAGAGGCCTCATATACTACTACTTCTGGGGAAACAAAGAAAAGTCTTCTTTTAACCTCTGGATGGTAAGTTTCTCTTAAATTAAAACATATTTTGAAGCATATTAAACAACTTATGTACAAGCAAAGTTTTTGTAATGATTGGGGTAGTATGATCATTACCAAAAGACCAATACCCGTGTTCCTTTGTTGGGTAATGTAAGTTCTTTATTTGTTACAGTTGGTTTAAGCTCTAGGTTATATTTAGTCTCATAATATATCTTGGATTTTGATATTTGATGTAACCTTATTTTCTTAGGAAACATGTCTCAGAAAATAACCAGCTCATTTTTTCTGTGCTACCTGCAGGTGGGGGTTAGCACGTCATTTTCATTATGTGCCTGAAATACTAGCTGCATTCTTCTGGACAGTCCCAGCTCTTTTCAGTCATGTAATAAGAGTGTTTATTTCTTCGTACTAGATGAAAGTTGTAGAGAATCATAAAGCTTAACTGCTTTTTTTTTTCCTGTGCAGTTCTTGCCTTACTTCTATGTGATATTTCTCACCATCCTTCTTTTTGATCGAGCGAAAAGGGACGATGATCGATGCAGATCCAAGTAAGCATTCTGCTATATCTATTAGTGTTACTTCTTGGACATTTTCTTTTCTGCGTGCATAGACTAACCATTGACACTCTTACAAACAGTTTGCTTATGAGTCGTGATTTTAACTGCATGTTTGGATTTATGATGTGGTTGGCTTCCAAATTTCAATAACACCGTGATTTGGTTAAAACATTAAAATTTAGTTTTTGTCAAAGCCACCACATTGTGATTTTGCAGAACTAATCCAAAAATGAACTAGTCAAGTACACCTACAATTCGCCTGGTTATGAAGCATACAATTCATAATGTTACTGAACTCTTCACATTAGAAATAGATTAGTAAATTTCATGGTCGTGTAGTTGAAAATTTGCATTGCTGCATGCAGGTATGGCAAGTACTGGAAACTCTATTGTGACAGGGTACCTTACAGAATCATTCCAGGAATATATTGAAGAATGATTATGGAAGATGCAATGGTAGACTATAGTTGTAAGAAATAATTCAGTAATTACGGAACTCTCTTTTGTAAGACATAGAGACTTGGTTCTAGAGCTGTTTATCAATAATGTCAAAGGACTCCTGGCTGCTTCTGATTTTTCATTTTAGAGAATAGAGTAATAGTTTTGCTTCTTATGAATAAGAATCTTCCCATTGAATCCTCGTATACCCAGTGATTCAATTGGTTTTGCATTAATCTAATCGTGAATTACAAACAATGATTGAGTAAACCTTCAAGAATATAATTCTTTTTCCAGTGAGAATATAATATTTTTAATCAATAAAATTTTGAAATAGCATTTTTATTGTGAAAAGGAGAATATGAGACTATGAGAGGTTTCAAACACCAAAAAGATATAATGTTTGAGTCAAACAATAACAACTAATACTAAATAACTTCAATCAATAATAATCTACCAAGTAATATAAGCAAACCATAACAACAAGAATAAGATACAAGTAGAGAATTAACAAAGAAAATTGTTTCAGTTTGATTCAAAATGATCTATTTTGAGAGATAATATTTTTTAGTCAACTAATAATTAAGAGTCATGGCGCAGTCAAGTCAAATAAAGATGCTGGTTGTGGGGGTTTGTTCCGAGATCACAAGAGTTTGGCTCGGTGGATTCACTCATTCACCAAAAGAATAGGTAGATGCAGTGTGGACATGACTGAGTTGTAGGGGGCGATAAAAGGCTTGAGACTAGCGTTTGACAAAGGTTTCTCTTATGTAGAGGTGCATTCGTATAATAAAGTTGTGGTTTGCTCTGAGATCACAAGAGTTTGGCTCGGTGGATTCCCCAAAAGAATATGTAGATGCAGTATGGATATGACTAAGTTGCGGGGTGATAAAAGGCTTGAGACTAGTCTTTGACAAAAGTTTCTCTTATGTAGAGGTGCATTCGGACAATAAAGTTATTGTGAAGATCCTAAAACTAAAAGGGAATGAAAATCGACTAAGCTATGGCAAAAGTTTAGTGAGGCAGATTCGTAACATGATTATTGGAGATAAAATGATCCGTTTTGTTCACATTTATAAAGAAGTCAATGCTTGTGCAGATGTTTTGGCTAAGTTGAGTTTAGGTATTGCACCGGGTACTATTGTCTACAATACTTGTCCGGAAGATATAAAGCATTTAATTAGTGATCATTTCTTAACACATCACCCAAGTTTTTTATATATCACGTAAAATTTCGTTTTTGCTCCCTGATTCCGGATGTGCACATTCGGACGCACCGTTTTTCTAAAAAACGTTGATGCGTTCCGGATGTGCAAATCCGGAATGACAAGTTACGCGTATTCCGGATGTGCACATCCAGAAAAATGACTGAAACTTAAAAAGGTATATTTATTTTAACAGAATAACGATATCCACCAATGGTGACAAACATGACCTCTGTAACCATAAGTTATATATCTAAAAAAGGCACTGTGAATATCCGAACTCCCAAATCTATCCTCGAAGATTGTAGGACAAATCAAAATTAACAGTAAAACATTACTTCTTTGACGTTATCCAAGATAAATGGCAGCAGAGTCGACACAAAGTTGGTGGTACTCTTATTACCACTTGCAGAACCAATGGACTGACTTTGGGTCACAAGATACAGAGGAATTGTTTTTGCTCATGTTCACTGCGAGGAGATAATTCAAGATCTCTTTAAAATAACAGTGGATCCTTAGAAGGGAAATCGACCCGCTAGAATGATAAGATAATTTTATTAGATTTGAGTATTCCTCATGATAGGATAATTCAGGGAGTGACGTGTGGCTTTTTATAAATCAACTGGGTTTAAGCCTAAAAGGATTATATTTTACAGGTTGCGTTGGTTTTTTCTAAATGATACATACTGATGTATATTGATGTATATGTATATATTATAACTTGTTTATTATGCTTATTATGCCCATTTGCTAGCTTATTATGCACACTTGCTGATGTCTATTGATGTATATGTATATATTATAACTTGTATATTAATGATACAGTTCCTCCTGCTTATTATGCACACTTGCTAGCTTTCCGCGCTCGATACTACATAAGTGAAGTAGAAAATTCTGATTCTGGTTCTGCAAGTGGTAATAGGAGTACCATCAACTTTGTGTCGACTCTGCTGCCATTTATCTTGGATAACGTCAAAGAAGTAATGTTTTACTGTTGATCTTGATTTGTCCTACAATCTTCGAACCTGGAAAATATAATCCTTTTAGGCTTAAACCCAGTTGATTTATAGAAAGCCACACGCCACTCCCTGAAATCCAAAATGGTAAATAGTAATGAATTTGTTATACATACAAACACTTTTCTTGTATCGTGTAAGTTAGTAAGTACTATCATTCTTAACCTTTCACTCTGTAATGCATGTTTACTTCATTGACATTGACTGAAGATTAATGGCTACACCGAAACAACACATTGAAGAGATACGAAGAACAAAGTTTTCTATTGGCGGGAAACCTAATCCATTGACTCAAGATCTTCATCACGCACTCAAGAATCTCTCCGCTAAACTTTATTCTAAAGATGTTCATTTTCTCATGGAGCTTATTCAAGTACATTTAACCTTTCATGATGCATTCATGATGTTAAATGATAGTTGTTTATATTCATGACCGTAAATCTGTTGTTAACTTTATCAGAATGCCGAAGACAACCATTATATTGACGGAGAGACTCCAACCCTAGAGTTTGTTATAACTTCTGATGACATTACTGCTACTGGTGCACCAACCCCATTTCAATAACGAAAAGGGTTTATCTCCGAAAAATATTGAGTCCATCTGTAGTGTTGGACGATCAATGAAGAAAGATAACAGGAGTAGTGGTTACACTGGAGAGAAAGGTACATTCTCAGGTTTAATATGTTTTTAATCTCATTCTCATTCGAATGTATATTAACTTGCGATGATATATTAACATATACAAATAACTAAGTTTTCTATTGGAGAGATACGGAGAACAAAGTTTTCTATTGGAGAGATACGGAGAACAGAGTTTTCTATTTAAAAGATACGAAGAACAAAGTTTTCTATTGAAGAGATACAAAGAACAAAATTTTCTATTGAAGAGATACGAAGAACAAAGTTTTCTATTGGAGAGATACGGAGAACAAAGTTTTCTATTGGAGAGATACGAAGAACAAAGTTTTCTATTGGAGAGATACGAAGAACAAAGTTTTCTATTGAAGAGATACGGAGAACAAAATTTTCTATTGAAAAGATACGAAGAACAAAGTTTTCTATTGGAGAGATACGAAGAACAAAGTTTTCTATTGGAGAGATACGAAGAACACAGTTTTCTATTGAAGAGATACGAAGAACAAAGTTTTCTATTGGAGAGATACGGAGAACAAAGTTTTCTATTGAAAAGATACGAAGAACAAATTTTTCTATTGAAGAGATACAAAGAACAAAGTTTTCTATTGGAGAGATACGGAGAACAAAGTTTTCTATTTGAGAGATACGGAGAACAAAGTTTTCTATTGGAAAGATACAAAGAACAAAGTTTTCTATTGGAGAGATACGAAGAACAAAGTTTTCTATTGGAGAGATACGGAGAACAAAGTTTTCTATTGAAAAGATACGAAGAACAAAGTTTTCTATTGGAGAGATACGAAGAACAAAGTTTTCTATTGGAGAGATACGGAGAACAAAGTTTTCTATTGAAGAGATACGGAGAACAATTTTTTCTATTGAAAAGATACGAAGAACAAAGTTTTCTATTGAAGAGATACAAAGAACAAAGTTTTCTATTGAAGAGATACGAAGAACAAAGTTTTCTATTGGAGAGATACAGAGAACAAAGTTTTCTATGGGCGGGAAACCTAATCCCTTGACTCAAGATCTTCATCATGCTGTCAAGACCTTCTCGCTCCCCTCATTCGAATGTATATTAACGTATGCGACCAACCGACAAAACCGATTTAAAAAAAAAATAAAGTTATGCTATTTTCCGGATCTGCAGATCCGGAATTTAAAAAATAAAGCTATACTATGTTTTCGGATGTGCACATCCGAAACACATCAACGTTTTAAAAAAAACGGTGCATCCGGATGTGCACATCCGGAATCAGGGGGCAAAAATGAAATTTCACGTGGTGTATAAGAAACTTGGGTGGTGTATTAAGAAATGGTCTAATTATTAGGGATGCTACATGGTCCTCCTTTTTTCGCATTGTTTTTTCTTAATTTTCTCTGTTGGATGTAGGCTCTCTTTTGTTTAAAAAAAATAAAAATAATTAAGAGTCTAAATCAATTATAATATAAACGAGTAACAAATTAATTCAACAAATTACAAGAATATTTTCTGATTTATATTCATTTGAGACCAAAATCACTCCTCTTAGGAGCCACTCAATTCTAAGGTGTATGTAGTGTTTTTCAACTATTACAAATTTGAGAATACTTTTTTCATCTTTATGGATGCTCCCATACCACCATGAAAAGTCTATATTGTCTGCTAGAACCAAATTGAAGAGACACCCCTTTTACGTTAAAATTTAATCCAGAGATGCATCTTTGTATGTGTAAAAAGTGCGTCCGAAGATGCATCTCCGTAAACACCATTTATTCAAAAGTCATGTTAATGGTTCAGAGATGCATCTCTGGACCATATTCTTTCATATCCCATGCCAGACCCTTCCCTTTTTCCCCTTTTTTATTTTCTCAAAATTTCTCTAAAAAAACTCATTTGAGCTCTGTCTCTCCCAACCATTGAAGTATCTCTTCATTGCATTGAAGCATCAATGAAGCTCTTTCTCCTCCTTTCCAGCATCTCATGACATCCAAACTTCTCCTTCTTGTCAATCAATTTCATTTGGTTAGTTTTTCAAATTTTATTTTCTTTTTTATGTTTTGATTTGTAGTTAGTTTTTTAGGATACATTAGTTGTTTTATGCACAGAACAACATGCAATGAGGGTTTTTGGAACTGTTAGGGCTGAAAATGGATTGTTGTCATGGGCGACCATCGAAGGTTTGTCCGGAGATGCATCTCTAGATTTGCTCTGAACTATTTTCGGAGATGCATCTCTGAATTGTACTCAGTCAAGAAATTGAATAATTTTGTGAATTTCTTCGGACATGCTATTTATATGTCTCTATTTATAACGCATGTGCAATGGTTGAAGACAACACTAGTCGGATTAGGCTCAATTGTGTGTCCTAAACCGCGTTGATACGACGTGAGAAGGCCGCAACGAGGATCATGAGGGCATGAGTTGTTGATAACTCGTTTGATGTTGCATCTACTTCATAACCCCAATCGTTTGGTTCTTGTAGTCGACTCTCGTAGGCATATGACGCAGTAGAACCTGAGGTTCCTGAGGCCCTTATTGACCCTGAAGCCCCTGAAACCCAGGAGGAAGCCGATCTGAATGCCCCGTTAAAGAGTTATCTAGAAGGGCCATTTGACACCTAATCACTTTATAATTATCTAGAGCATGCTGCTAGGCATGTCTGGCATGGAGATGTGTATTTCTTTTCTTTTGCAATACATATGTTGTCAACTAATCAAATCCATACCGATGCTTATGTTTTCTTTTTACAGGAGCATGGTTATTTAAAAATGATTAACCATGACAGAAAGATACTGGAGTTGTCACAACCCATTATTGTTTGGCTCGTTGATGCTATCCGTTATTCTGCTTTTGCCGATTTATGTTCTTCTACGTACGTCTCTATAAACCACGACATGCAAGAGGTTTTTGCAGAGAGGTGACACTCAAAGACGTCATTTTTCCACCTACCTATAGGAGAGATGACCATAACTTTGGATGACATCTCAAGCCTCCTGCATCTTCCTATCAGGGAGAGATTACTAGATCACTGGATGATTTTGAGAGTCACATGGTACTAGAGGAGTATAGTCGGGAGCTAGCTCATGTACACTGAGTTTGTGTTGAGGGCTACTTGACATGGTTCTTTATGGTGTCACACCATATCATGACATCAAACGCTCATGGAGAACCACCTAGGCCAGATAACTTTGAGGTACTTGAAGTTCAGGATGAGCAGGCAGAGAGCGTGACGACGGTATGTCGGCGTGTTGCGGAGATGGGTAGAGCAACCATAGAGTCAAAACTCTTTGAGGATGGCATTCCACAATTGTCCATAGTGGAGCGCATGGTTTTCGAGTTACAGAATGTCGTGCAATACAGGCGGCGAAGGAGACAGACGCTTAAACATACCCAATAGCTTATATTGAAATGTATTTTTTTTTGTATTTTCGGACAAATATTATGTATGGATTTTTTTAACTTTTTTTTATTAATGTATGAAATTTTACTTTCCTTTAAATATAATATAATTTCATTTTACTTTGATTTTACGTCAATATAAGTTAATATAAGTTGGCCTCACAAAAATTGAATGCTTGGACAATGGTGTTGTTCTGATATGATTCAGGGAGGATTTCAGAGATGCAACTCCGAAACAATTCTCTCTTTGTATTTCCCACACTTTGAAAAACTTTAAGGGGATATTTCAGAGGTGCGTCTCTAAATACACCAATATCATACAAAGTGTGAGGGCAAGGTTCCTTAGTCATTGTTTTAATGATGTCAAAACTAGTATTATCTCGTACTTGTACTTTGGACGGTATCATCGCGTCTTAGATTGCATTCATTCTTTAATATGCATAAAATATTCCATAAAAATGTGTCTATGCATATAGGAGCATCCCGTGTATGAAATTTGTGCAATTGATTATGTTGAATACCTTAGGTCAACTCAAAAAGGGTTTAGGTCGACCAAAATACTCACAAAAAGGTGTTTATAGCAGTTTGATGTCCTTGCGTCGACTCACAGACATGTGGAGGTCGACGCATGCTGTTGAAATAATACATTGTTGCTCTCGGGTGTCCATGCGTCGACCCACGTGTATGTGGCGGTCGACGCATACTGTAAGAAGAAGAATTATTGGTTTTGACGGTGCCTTGCGTCGACGCATGACCCTGTTCCGGTCGACGCATTGCTGAAATTTTGTACAGTTTTTACATTCGGGTGTGCTCAGGTCGACCCCCTAGTGCTATGGTCGACCTCTCGCGCACTAAAACTTATTTTTCTTATTCTTTGTGTTTCAAAAAGCTGTTATTTCAGTTATTGGGTCTTGGCATCATATATATTCATTTGTTTCATTATTGTACATACATAGAATAAGAAAATTGAAAATATACACGAATTTTTGCTCACCATCTTCATTCTCACACTTGCATTCTTCAATAATTACACATAATCATTTTTGTTGATCTTTTGCATTAACGAGGTGATAACGTCCAAACGTAGGATTGTGTATCTAGTTTGGGTTGAGAATTCAGTGGGTTTTTCTTGAATAAAATCGTTAGGGTTTTGTCCTCCAAGATCTTGAGGATTTGAGGGGTTTTTGCACAGATCTTTGCTTCACAGATTCAGCCGAGTGAAAGGTTTGAAGAACGGTGGGTTCGTTCAAACAAGTAGCGATAACCGAAGGATTGCGTATAAAGATTTGGGGTCGAACGTCGCACGATTGAAATCTGTCGAGCGAAAGGTTTGAAGAACGGTGGGTTTGTTCAAACAATTACCGATAACCGGAGGTTTGTTCGAGGCGTTTGATGCACTTGATTCAACTTGAATCAAGGGGAGATAAAGGAATAGTATCAACTTCAACAATTAGGCTTGAGTGTGTGGTGATTATTACTTCACTTGTATAAACTTTGCAACTTGATAATACATATCTCAATTCTAGTTTTAGAATTGGGGGGCAGACGTATCCGAAGCGAGGACAAAAGGGGAACTTCCTAAACAAATCCGATGTTGTTCTCTCTTTCTCTATCTCTTTAATTTGTGTTGTTAATATTTGTGTGATATCAACGGTTCGATAAATTTTCACTGTTGTGTAGTGCTGAAATTTTGTTTTGAAAACTCATTACAATCACTTGGATTGTAATTGTGAAAATTTTTGCACTAGCATTACATAGGAAATTTAACTTGGGTTATTTTGCACACCAAGTGTTCGACATATTGATCGCATACAAACTGTTTGTGATATTGTCAATTTAAGTTTACATTTCACAATTCATTGGAAATCGGATAAAACAAAGTGATCATTACTTGTATTGATTAGTTGGCATATTATTGATTCGTTTTCTCATTGAATTTATTTCCATTCGGTTTCGCTTATCCGATCTTACCAATACGGCTCGTTGAGACGATTTATATCCTCGGCCGCTTCCGCACATTTTTTAAAACAATTTTTAAGCGTTGACTCTATTTAAAAATTAGTGATCTATTCAACCCCCTTCTAGATCACTGACATCGTCTAACAAGTGGTATCACGAGTACCAGTTCATCTAGTGTTTCGCATATAACTTTTTAGAAAATGGCTAACGAACTAAAAGGGGCGTATAATAGAGCACCGGTTTTTAACGGTCAGAACTATAGTTATTAGAAAGATTGTATGTGCCTGCATATCAATTGTATTGATAGAAAGGTATGGAACGTTATACAAAATGGTCCTATTGAAATCAATATGACCAATGCGGATAACGTTGTTGTGCCTAAGCCGGAAGCACAATGGAACGAAGAAGTTAAGAGAAAGTATAACTACGATTGAAAAGCTAGAAATATTCTCATATCCTCATTAGGAGTTGATGAATATTATAGAGTTTTACATTGTACTACTGCTAAAGCTATGTGGGACGCATTGCAAGTTGCCCATGAGGGAATTAATGATGTCAAACTAGCTCGAATCAACACTTTGACACAAGAGTTTGATCTCTTTCACATGAAGCATGGTGAAACCATTGCTGATATGCAAAAGAGATTTACTCATTTAATCAATCGACTAAATTCACTTGGTAGACCGATTTCCAATGATGTTGCTACTAATAAAATTTTGAGGTGTCTTATTAGGGAGTGGCAACCAAAGGTCACGACCATAAAGAAAGCCAATGATCTCATGACTTTGGACATCACAACTTTATTTGGCAAGCTTGAGGAACATGAGCAAGTGCTCATTAGTCTCGATCAACATGAGAAAAAGGAAAAGAAAGAGAAGACCAAAGATGTAGAAAAGAAGTCAATAGCCATAAAAGCTTCTAGATTAAAGTCCTCCGCAAAAGGGTTAAGTGATAGTGAATTGAGTGATGATGATGAAGATATGAATGAAGACATGGGGCTGTTTGTGAGGAGATACAATCGTTATATAAGGAAAAATAGTATTCAACATTTGGACAAGAATCTCATCAACTTTCAACGACAAACAAAGTCCTCTAAGAATGAAGGAAACAAGAGTGGTAAAGCAAAAGGTTCTTGCTAGAATTGTGGAAAAGTCAGCCATTATAAGTCGGATTGTCCATTTATGAAGAAAGACAAGGGGAAGGAAAAAAATCATCAACAAAAGAAACCAAGTAAACCTAGAAGAGCTTACATTGCTTGGGAAAGTGATAATGAGTCGTCTAGTGAAGATAGTTAAAGTGACGAAGACGAGTCTGTCAACCATTGTCTCTCCGCTCATCAAAAGAAGAAAAAAAGGTAAGACATGCTAAGTATGAACACTCTAATAAAATGTATTATTCTGAATTACAAAATACTTTTGATACTTTACACCATGAGGCTAAAGAAGCCTTTGAACGTTTAGCTTCAAACAAACAAATTTTCTCACATTTGGAGAAAAAGATCTCCAATTCCGAAAAGGAATTAGAGGCTCTTAAGAACTCTATGGTGGAAGCAACAAAAGCAAAAATTGAGGATAACAAAAGTATTTGGTTAAATTAGGGGTGTGAAACTTGTCATATTTGGCAAAAAGAAGTGAGAACTCTTAATGCCAAACTAGACAAGGCTTTAGAACCTAAAGTCACTTTTGCTATTGATCAATCACATTTTAGAAAAAGCATGAATAATCCTTATAAAAATACACTTATGTGATTAGAGATCAAGTTAGCAAAAGTAACACAAATGTTAACCATACTTGCTTCTATTGTTGCAAGAGGGGTCATACCATTGCCAAATGCCGCTTTAGGAGATTTTTAGTTCCTAAAGGCATTTTCCAATGGTTGCCCAAATGCAACCAAAGATTCACTCATAACCAAGGATCCGATAAAAAATTGGGTACCTATTTCCCTTGTTTGATTGTGTAGGTACAATGTCTTGAGTCTACGGAGAGGAGATGGGTTCTCGATAATGGATGCTCAAGACACATGACAGAAGACATTTCCTTATTCATTGACTTTGTGGCAAAGAATAAAGGATTTGTGACCTACGGGGACAACAACAAGGGGGCAATACTCGGCAAAGGTAGTGTAGGTAATCCCTCTTCTACTACTATCTCAGACGTGCTATTAGTTGAGGGTCTTAAACACAACCTTATTAGCATTAGTCAATTATACGACAAAGGTTATAAAGTTTCATTTTCAAAAGATTGTTGCATAATTGAAAATAATGATAAAAAGAAGGATGTGTTTAAAGGCCTGAGGGTTAACAATGTCTATATGCTTGACTTGAGTGAAATATCGTTGAGTAACGATAAATGTCTTGTCACCATGAGTGAAGATTCATGGTTATGGCATAGTCATTTAGTGCATGTCAACTTCGATTTGCTAAATAAATTAGTCTCTAAGGATCTAGTAGTAGGCTTACCCAAAATCAAATTTTCAAAAGATCACTTATGTGATGCGTGCCAAATGGGGAACCAAACAAGGATCTCATTTAAGTCTAAAAATATTGTTTCAACAACGAGACCCCTTGAACTCCTCCATATGGACCTTTTTGGACCATCTAGCATTAAAAGCTTGGGTGTAACTACTATGGTTTTGTGATTGTAGACGACTACTCTAGGTTTTGTTGGACTATTTTCTTAGCAAGCAAAAGCGATACTTTCTCAGCTTTTGAGAAGTTTTCCAAGCTCTCTCAAAACAAATTGAATACAAGCATTGTAATAATCCAAAGCGATCATGGAGGTGAATTTGAAAACCACATCTTTGAAGAATTTTGTGATAAGAATGACATTGATCATAATTTTTCCGCACCACGTACTCCTCAACAAAACGGAGTAGTGGAACATAAAATTCGAATTTTGGAAGAATTATGATAAATGAGAGTGACCTTCCTAAATACTTTTAGGCTGATGCCATTAGTACGACTTGTTATGTTTTGAATAGGGTGCTCATCTGTCCTATTCTCAACAAAACTCTGTATGAGCTTTTGAAAGGAAGGAAGCCTAACGTATCACATCTTCACGTTTTTGGTTGTAAATGCTTTGTGTTGAATAATGGTAAGAAGAACCTTGGCAAGTTTGATTCAAAGGCCGATGAAGGTATCTTTCTTGGATACTCTTAAACTAGTAAGACATATAGGATATACAATAAAATGTTACTTACTGTTGAAGAATCTGTACATGATACTTTTGATGAATCTTATCCAAAAAATGTCGGAAAATGTATTTCTTTTCATGGTGCAGGTGTATCTTCAGAAGACATACTCAAGGACACTGAAAAAGGGACTGATAAACCTGAATCAGTGAAAGTTGATGAGGAGAAAGATCACCATCCTGAAAAGATTGAGGAGGATCATCCAATTAACAACGACGACCTTCCTCCAACTTGGAAGTCCTCTAAGGATCATCCCATCGACAACATACTCAGAGACATATCAAAGGGAGTAACTACGAGATCCAAGCTAAGTAACTTTTATTATCACTTTGCTTTTGTCTCTCAAATTGAGCCTAAAAACTCCAAAAAGGCCTTACTTGATGAATATTGATTTTTATCAATGCAAGATGAATTAAATCAATTCAAAAGAAATGAGGTTTGGGACCTTGCCCCTCATCCGCGACGCCATCGAGTAATTGGCACCAGATGGGTGTTTAGGAACAAACTTGATGAAAACAGAGTTATAACAAGGAACAAAGCACGCTTAGTGGCGCAAGGGTATAACCAAGAGGAAGGCATAGACTATGAGGAAACTTATGCTCATGTTTCCAGACTCGAGGCTATACGCATTTTTCTTGCCTACGCATGTTCTAAAAATTTCAAATTATTTCAAATGGATGTAAATAGTGCTTTTCTAAACGGATACATTAATGAAGAGATCTATGTATCTCAATCTCATGGTTTTGAATCTCATGAGTATCCTAATCATGTTTATAAGCTTAAACGTATTTTGTACGGTCTCAAACAAGCCACTAGGGTTTGGTATGAGCGTCTTAGCAAAATTTTACTAGACTGAGGATACTCAAGAGGGAAGGTTAATACAACCTTCTTTATTAAGAGTCAAGGAAAACACTCCATTTTAGTACAAGTATATGTAGATAATATAATATTTGGATCTACTAACATGAATTTGGCCAAGGAATTCTCTAAGTTGATGCAGGGTGAGTTCGAGATGAGCATGATGGGGGAGCTAAACTACTTCCTCGGACTGAAAATCAAGCAACTCAAAGAAGGAGCGTTCATGAGCCAAACAAAGTATTTCTATGAGCTACTCAAGCGCTTCGACATGGCTAACTCTAAAGCAATTGACACTCCAATGCCTACATGTGTAAACTTGGATCAAGATGAGAATGGTAAGGTCGTTAATATAAAGAAATATAGAGGTATGATAGGTTTTCTTCTCTATCTTACCACATCTCGACCAGATATCATGATTAGTGTATGTATGTGTGCTAGATTGCAATCATGTCCCAAGGAATCACATTTAAAAGTCGTCAAGCACATACTTAGATACCTATGTGGTACTCCAAAGTATGTGCTTTGGTTTTCCAAGGGAAGTGATTGCACTTTGGTTCTCAACAACTTGGTTTCATTTTTTTAATACCTAAAAAATATATATTGTCTTTTGTTTATTTATTATATTCCATGATTACACAATTTTCCTTGTATTTTACTTAATTGTTTAAAATGTTTTCAATTTGTCATTAAAATGTGATGTTCATACTTTGTTTAGGGTTTTGTTTGATCTTTGACCTATGCCTTGATCTCTTGCCCTTGTGTTGATATTTGTCTTTGTGTCTACATGTTGTCAATAATGGTGATGTGCCATGTTTACCCTAGATGATTCATGTTAAACCTTGTCCTTGTAAATCATGTTTCATGTAAGCCTTTTCCTATGTCTTAATAACATCTTGTTAAAGCATGACTTAAATGGTTGAAATATTTGCCCATGTGAATGTTGACTTGTACCCAAGCATGTTTTGATCAAATGTAAACTCTATACATATTTGTTGATCCATGATTAACCTCACTTATACCATGTTCCGCATGTTTACCTTCTTTGTTGAATGTTTATTTACACCTGTATACATGTTGCCTATTCTAAGGAGGGGACTTATTGTTGACTCCATTGTCATTTTGCATATGCATACTTACATCTTCTTGTACACATTTGGTATGTTTTGTAATCCTTAACTTGCTATCCCTTAGGAAGTTTCCCTTTAGGATGAATCAACTTAGACAACTCAATTAGGGTTTCCCCTTTCATAAACTCAAAATCTCTTTCAATAGAAACCTTGACATTAGGTCATTGATTTTTTTCAAACCTTTTTCATAAATGCTTCAAGACATCTTAAGCATATTCAAACTCTTTCACAAAGACTAAAAAACACAAACTTCAATTCAAACCTTTTGCCGCTTTGGCTTTTCAACTTAAAACCTTTTCAAAATAGATTAGACATTAGTCATCCCTAGTTGAGATGTAATTCTCATACCACATGACATTGTTGAGAAAGATGTTGATTCTTTTCCACCTAAGAGAGGTATGTGACATACTTGCTGATTCTATATCCAAGTTAGAGTCATTCTCTCAATGTGAAGTAAAGATCCCTCTTCCACATGATTGTGGTGGATAAGTTGAGTATTCTCCTTAAGATGACAACTTGTCTCTTCTTCATTAAAATCCACCTTAACAAACCCTTTTCAATTTTTACCCTGAACTACGAGGTTTTGATCCTTGATTGGTATGTAGGCACAAGACTTAGTGTCTTGCCAAACATAAAAACAATAAAAAAACACTTCTCTTCTCATCTCCTCAATCAATCCCAAATAGCAAACAACTTAACCATAACACAAATATAACAAGAGGTTCCTATAGGATATTATTGATACTTATGGTGCTAATACCTTCCTTTAGTATAACTAACCCCCGAACCTTAGATTTCTTTATTGCTTTGTTTTGCATTGCATATTTATGGATTATTCTTTCTTTTCCCCTTCCCTTGGATAAATTAAAGATCGGTGGTGATATCTTATGATTTTGAAGCTTAGCTAACTAATAGCTATGGTCTCCAATTCTCACCGCGACAAGCTCTGGTGGAGTCAGGATGAGCCTAGTAACATATGATTTCGATCAGGAGGTTGGTGTTTATGATGAAGATTATGAGGAATCCAATAGTGACTCTGAAGACGGATACTTGCTAAACCAAGATAGAGAGCAAAGGGTGATCCGACCACTGGTCCGATGCAGTCAAGAAAATATGATCGCTTATGCTCTTCAGTCCACCCCATATTTCACTGGTGAAGACCCGAAGTCGTATAAAGAGGTTGTCATTTGTGATAACCATAGGGAATGATAACTTTCCATGGAAGAGGAGATGGTCTCCTTGCAAAAAAATCATACATGGGAGTTGGTGCTAAAACCTAAGGGTGCCCAGCTTGTGGGATGAAATTGGATCTTTAAAAGTAAGGAAGGAAAATACTGACCAAGAATCGCCTAGGTACAAGGCGATGTTAGTAGTAAAAGGATTATCTCAAATAGAAGGGATAAATTTCAATGAAATCGTATCACCAATTATGAAACATAACTTGATAAGAATCATCTTATCAATGGTAACCAAGTTTGGTATATGTTTAGAACAAATGGATGTGAAAACAATATTTCTTCATGGTGAGCTTGAAGAAGGAATTATGATGAGACAACCAGAAGGTTTTGATAAGAAGACAAAAGAAGACCATGTCTGCTTATGAAAAAGGTCCTTATATAGCCTTAAATAATCACCAAGATAGTGGTTTTAGAGGTTTGATAGTTTCATACTAGAAAAAGAGTACAAGAGAAGAAACCATGACAGTTGTGTATACTTCAATAAGTTAGGACATGGCAGATAAATCTACTTATTATTCTATGTAGATAATATGCTTATTGCAAGAAAGAACATGACAGATAATTTGACCTCAATATCGTGATAACAACTCATTTTATGCTACCAGTTGGAGACTGTCCAAAGAATGACCAAGATCGGGAAAATGTCTGGGGTATACCGTACGCCAATGCACTAGGAAGCTTCATGTATAACTTGATCTTCACTAGGTCGGATTTATCACATGCGATCATCTTTGGTAAGCCGATATTTGGGATATTCAGGGTATCAACACTGACAAACAGTGAAGTATATTCTCAGATACTTGAAAGTTACTGAGAAAATAGGATTGAGGTTCATCTAGGAAGGTTAGGGGCCAGATGAAGGAGCTATTGGGTATGTATATACAGATTTTGTCAGGGATAGAGATCAAATGAAATCTCTAATTGGGTTTACATTTAATTTGTTTGTTGACCACAAAAGTTGGGTTCATAGGTGTGACTGAAGTTAAGAAAGAAGCTTTGTGGGTCAGATGAATGATTGAGGGGCTTGGAATCTCACAAAGCTCGGTTAGTGTGTTTTGTGATAGCCAGAGTGCAACCCATCTCTGTAAGAATCATGCTTACCATAACAATTGGTATCAAAGCTTTAATTTGTTCTAAGGGCGAGAAAAGTCTAATCGAAGAAGAAAAGGTGATTTATGGGAGGTGCGCTCGCGTTAGTATTTGCAGAGTCGATTCAATCGAGAGTCAGGAAAATTGAATTAGAGTTAGTTAAGGCGAAGTTCAATACGGTTAATGGTATGTATAATGTTGGTTAATTTTAATTGATAACTTGGTTAATTAGTTGAAAATAACTTTAAGAGTTCAATAGAAATGCACTGACAGTATAAACAGTTTTTACAGTGTCCTTCAATAAGAATATATCATTTTGTCATGTCATTTAAGTAATTTAAAAATTTCATTCTGACTTAGCATGATACATGATCGTCATTGGTTGACAATGTGAAAAGTTTTTACACTGTCATTTTGTCATGTCATATAAGTAATTTAAAATTTTCATTCTGATTTAGCATGATACATAGTGCATCATCCATTCTTTCTACATTAAAATAGGAAAAGAAAATAATAATAGTTTTTAAAATTCTTTTGTACAATCCAAATAGTGATCAAAATTCCCTAGTGTATTAATAAACTTAAGGCTTAAATGATTTATTAATTCCGATAAGTTAGCGTGTTTTTTAATTTGTTGTCTAAATTTTTCTTTTGTTTAAAATCCTTATAAGGACTCTGATCCTGATAAAAACAGGTATAAAGACTTAAAAAAAGAAAGAAAAATTTAAGGACGAAATTCAAAAACACACTGATTAATTACATGAAATTACTAAGCCTAAACTTCAAAACTACATAAAATTACTTAGCATAAACTTAAAAACTACAAGCATATATACCCCTTTCCTTTAGTTACATAAAATTTCTAAGCCTAAACTAAAAAACTACAAGCACCCTTTTTTTTGGGAAAAGCTACCCAAAGTAAATAGTAGCTAAAAGCTTTCTCAACACCACACTTTTCTCATTCATATCATCCGAACCGTCGCTTTTGATCTTAAATAAACTAGATTTAGACCCGCGCATCGCGCGGGATTGAGATGAGTTATTTAAATTATTTATATTTTACTAATATGTTTTAGGACATTTATATCTAATGGGTTAAAAATTAATTGTTTAATTTTATATTCGAAGTATAATTTTGTAACATGTAACTACTATTATAACTAAGAATTATATTTTAGAAAGAATGTGAGGAATTTATCTTTTTATTTGAAAGTTATAAGTTTAATTTGAAAGTATTATTAGACCATTTTACTTTAAGTAATCTGATACTTGTTTATTTTTATTATGCTTTTAAAACTAATAAACTTGAATGATATTTTCTTTTCAATAAAAATATTCAATTTATAATTTTCATAAAAAAATTTATAGAGATGTAAGATAAGATATCAAAATTAAAAGTGAAAAATTTAAAATAAGTGTATAAAATTAAAAAAAAAAAAAAGTATTCCTTCATTTTTCATTTCTCCAACATCTCCGAGAATAATTTTTCTATCATTTTGTGTATTAAATATCTCACACATTTGAATGTAAGGAATTTCTATTCTTTTTTATATTTATAATTTTTTCAACATCTTCGAGAATAATTTTCCATCATTTTTCTCCAATTTGTGATGTTTTGGTAGTTTGCTAATGAAATGAGCATGATAGCTGAATATGTTTCAGAGTTCTCAAACATCTCTAAGAATAAATTTTCATCATTTTGTGTGTTACATATGCTGCACATTCGAATGTAGGGCATTTCTATTCATTCACTTTTTATTTTCTCAACAACTTCGAGAATAATTTTTCATTATTTTTCTCCAATTTGTGATGTCTTGGTAGTTTGAGAATGAAATGAGTATGATAGTTAAATTATGTTTCTGAGTTTGATGATAAACCGTATATTAAAATAAATATAAAAATGTTATTTTTATGTAATTGTCTCTCATTATACCAATAATTTTAATGTATACAATTGATTTAAATCAATTGAATTTTATTTTTGATCGTACCTGGATCAGACAGTGATAGTGGTCAACGGCGTCTGGAACGGCAACTCCGGTGGTGGTGAGAGACGGCCGGGGGGGGGGGGGGGTGTACCTGCAGGGTACTCCGACACTCAAGTGAGAGAGTGTACAAAATATCGGCAAATACAGAAAGAGTGAGTGGTGAGAAGAATGTGTCTAACCTGACCCTCTCAAATGAGAGGGTATTTATAGAGAGCCCCCAACACGGGGCCAACGGTTACCTGCAATGGGCTGGATCAACTAGGCCCACTCCAAGTAACTACTAGGGCTTACGTGTAGTAGTGAAGACCAGCACGTGGTCTTCGCCCTAGAGTAACTGCTCCTAGATTTCCGGAAGTAGGGCAGACCGAATCTTTCGGAAGTGAGAGGTTACTTGGAACGTGTCCACGCGGGATGGACCGTTGGGTGCTCCTCGCGGGGGAGGAGCCTTCCGTGTCGAGGAGATATGAAGCCCGTAGTAAGGGCACGACCTCGCGGGAAGGGGTAGTGTCCGTCGAGGAGTGACGTGTAGCGTGCTCGCGGGGGAGAAGCTAGCCTGTCGAGGAGTCACATCTCAGCGGAGTGTGATGTCCTCCTCTCCTATCGTCCCATGTGCCCGACACTGCCTAAGTGCTCGACGAAACTGTGGCTAACACGTGGCAGTCGCGTGTGTTGCAGAAGGGCCTTATTGGGCATCTCTAGGCTGTATGGGTTGGGCCTGCTCGACTGTTGGGCAGCCTCGGCCCAGTCCAGAACAAGAGCCCCCCAATTCGTTGCTCTGAGGCATCAGAGCAATGACTTAAGGGTTATCGGCATGTCGGGGATGCGCCCAGAGAAGAACCGAGGAGGCCATTCTCGTGCTCGACGTTCCTACGGTCGCACATATGTTGGGCATCGGATAGCTGTATTTGGTCGTAACGCCGGGGAGATGAGGGGTTTCAGATTCGAAGCGTTGGGGAAAACTGAAACGACACGCGTGGGAAGATGAGCGGCTGCATGTGTGCCATGTGTTGCCTGCCATTATTACCTAGGGAGGCTGGCTAGGGTAGCGCACTCGAGTGCCTTATGTCCCTCGAGTTCCGCGAGAACCGCTTATAAAAGCTCATCCTCTCGCTCCTTCTCTCTCTACCCTCTACAGTAGCCGTTCGCCGCCATCAACCGCCGGAAACTCCGCGCCGGAACCCTAAACCGCCGCTTATAAGGTATTTGCTCCAAAACTGACCTTTCTCTTGCGCTTCTCTTTAATTTCAACTAGGGTATAGCATTTCCTTGGTGAACTGATGATGTTCGCACGAGAAATGAAAGGATTCCTGGCGAATACGACGGGAATCTTTATTTGTTGAGAGAGGGGGGTGCTAAGAATTTCACCCGCTTTTGTTGAATATCTCGGGGACCAGGGATGAACATCTCGGGGACACGTTGAATGTCCCGGGGTCCCCAATAATTACTCTTTTTGTTAGCGTCACGGGAACACGGGGGCAGAATTTTCCTGGGAGGCGATGAGTTCCCCGGTGAACATGTTGATTCTCGACCGGTTACGTCGGGGAACCGAGAGAGCCTTGCCCGTTCCTCGCCCGTTCGCTTGAACAGCGGTGGAGGGGTGAATTTGATATGACCCATCGAGTTCACCGTTTCCTTCTGCTTTTCAGGTAAATGGACGATTTGGCTGCGAAGGTGGCCGTAGGATCCTTCGAAGAAGACGACCAACCCAAATCCCCTATGGCTCACATGGCCTTCGCATAGGAGCGCCCGCTCGAGGAGTGGGTCTGTGAAGAAGCCCTGGAGATGTCGTCTATCTTTGCCTACAAAGACGTGGACGACGCGTTCTGCACCGTCGAGCATAGGCTCATCGGGTCTGACAAATCCTGGAAGGTTTTCCGCCCAGAGGAGCATCATCGGATATGTTCGCCTTACCAGGGAATGCGCATCCCGTTATATGAATTCATGTTCGACAAGGCGGGGTGGAGGCTGCCCTTCACGGACTTACAAGAGGGGATCTTCGCCTGGTTGAAGCTGGCCCCCTCGCAGATTCATCCGAACTCGCTGGCCTTCATCCGGGCCTTCGAGCTCATCTGTAAGCACTTAAAAATCGTTCCGACAGTGTCTCTCTTCTTTTGGATATTCCATCTTCAAAGTTCGTCGGTCGGTGGACGACATAGATGGGTGTCCTTTAAGCAAAGCAAAGCTCTGTTCCATACGTATTTAGATTTCGTCCGAGACTTCAAGTTCCGCTACTATTTCGTGAAGCCGGTCACCCTCGGGGCCATACACTCGTTGTACCGGAAAGTCACCCGTGAAGTCGACGGTCTCTCCGAGGAGGTTCTGGAGCCGAGGTTCCCCCTATACTGGATGGAGGAACACTTCAAAAAGGGGGTTGATAAATACAAGGTGAGACATAATCAGCTGGACGTCGAGGACGGGGCAGCTTACGATAAGATCGTCGCGTTCGTCGAGAGCTTCAATGAGGCTCAGTACGAAACGCTGGACGGCCAGCCTATAACGGGAGCAGACGGGCAGGTGAAGAAACAACGTCGTTTGATCAATACCCGTGTTCTGCTCGAGACCTTCTCCGACGAAGAAGCCGTCGAGTTGTTAGGTGGTAAAAACATCAACGATCTAAGCCTTCCTCGTGTCTGTACACCTTGCCTTACTAATGTTTTCTTTCTTTTTGCAGGAAAAATGGCCGGAGCTGAAGAGAGACTCAAGAAGCTGAAGGCGAAGAGGGCTCGGGAAGAACATGCTCGGGAGAGTCATCTCGCTCAAAGGGTCAAGATGTTGCTCCTTCTGGGGTCGTGCATGAGGGCGTTTCCTCTGCTGCGATGCCCGAAGGTTCCAGCCAATCCCAGCCTGTTGCGACTGTGTCGGGGACTTCAGATAGGCGGACACCTCTTGCTGGGAGCCAGTCTCCGGGTGCTCAAGGGACGCTGAAAAGCCAATGGGTTTTGAACTCGGAGGTCGTCGACCTGGCCCACGAAGACAGTCCCCCCCTCTTTCAAGCTTCGACCTCCCACCATGCCATCTCAAGCCCCGCTTCTTCTCTGAAGTCATCTATCCTCGCGTCCCTCCCTCTGAAATCTAAGCCGTGCTGGGGGCCGCTGCAGAAGCGAGGAGGAAAACGATCTTCGAGGACATGTCCACGGTCATGCGCCTCTGCTCAACTGCTATTGTTCTGAACGATGAAACCTGCCCCGCTGCTGAACTCTCTCGACTGCAAGAAAAGATCGAGAAATTGGATGCTGAGATGCTCGACCTGCGCAAAGAGTTGAAGGAATGCAGGGACCTGAAAAAGGAACATAGCGAGCAGCAGCAGCGGGCTGAGACCAAGCTAAAGGAAGTCGAGGAAGCAGAGAGAGGTCACCTTACCCGAATCACCGAGCTGGAGGCAGAGGAGAAGCGGCTCAGGGAGAGGGTTGCCGAGTTAGAGGATGTTGTTCGGCCAGCTGAAGGAGAAACTGAAGAAGACAAGCTCCTAACCACCCGAGCGGCGCTGGTGGCCCAACTCAGGAGACTCGAGCAGGATCTCCGGCTAGCCGAGGATGATGCTCTTGAAACTACCTGCATAAGGTTTCGAAATGCTGTGGCGCAGCTTGTGACGCCCCCAATCTATACCCCCAATTAGCATGCAGTTAAAGCAGTAAAAGAAAATTGAAAATTTGATCAGAGTATATTTGAATTATCATGGCATAGACGGGGCAATCACATCAAATTGAAACCAAACAATTCATACAACACCTGCCCATAAAGATATGCAACGTGGGGTAGCGATTACAGAGGAAACTTTGTTCCTCACACCCACTTTTCAGAAAACTAGAATTAAAGCGGAAAATCTAAAATCTGATATAACATATATACATATTAACATATCTGTCATACAATCATTTATACAGGTACAGCCAAAATATAATATCACATAGACAAAACAATCACAACGGCCACCCTAGCTACCCGGAGTCACATATCAGAGCCGACCGACAAAAGAATGAAGACGCCACGCTTCACAAAAAGAATACCTCCAACAAACCTAATCTGCAACGCCTCATAGAGCGTTATAAAACAGCAGAAGGGTGAGAAAAACAACCATAATATAATTGCATAAAATTATGTATTAACACAAAAAATGCACAAGTAACATATTTCTCACCACAAATGCACAACAATGTCATCATCCGAATTCAACACATAACAATGCACTTCCTATGGCCAAACACCATTCGTATGCAATTCAATCACATATCATAAACATATTCAAATGCATTTGTCTCACGCACATATCAGCTCATCATATACATAACAGTGTAATTAAGCATATAATCATGCATATTCCATTAATTCCATACTTCCACAAAGCATACTTTTCCATATTCATTCATCAATGCAAATATACAAAAGATGATCAATGCATACCATAGAGATCGACTAACGACTCTATATAGATGCAAATGCGGGTACCGACTCCAAGATTTCATATCTCATCACTAGTTCACTCAGGAACTCTGCTGGAACCATCGCTCGTTACATCACTGTAACTCCCCGTCGGGCTTACGATGTTCACCCGTCGCTTTAGGTCCTCTTAATATAAGGCACACGACGTTTATGGATTGCTTTAGGTCCTCTTATATAAGGCGCACAACCCGATCGCTTTAGGTCCTCTTAATATAAGGCGCACGATCGTCTATAATCATCGCTTTAGGTCCTCTCAGCATAAGGCGCACAATGTTATAGCGGATCCCCTCTGGAATCAAACCGTCACTCAGGACGTTCAACAATGCACAATGATGCTTGGCATACAATAACTCATGACATTCACTTTGCATGCTCACACACATCAATAATCATGCATATCTAAACAAATGCCACACTTAGCATTTTCTTGCCTTTCGGCCACAAATCATCATTACAGCAGCACATAAAGCATACGCATCCAAAGTACAAACATATAACATAATACACGTCAAATACGCACCATGTAAACGACAAAAGTCGAGATTTGACACTATTCACATTTTTCGACAAAATTTAATCGGCTAACGATTCTCAAAACCTCATAATCACAAAGTACGGTTCAATACCTTTCCAACGACACCAAGAATTCAAAAATCGGATAATCGGAACCAAAGTTACGGACAAAACCGAAAACACATTTTGAAAAATCACATTTTTGACATTCTCCTGTCCATACGCGTATCACTCATGTCCATACGCGTACGGACAGAACCCATTTCCTTCACAAATTCCTCGTTCCAAAACCCATACGCGTATTGGCCCATGGCTCGCCCATGTTACGCGTATTGCCAAGATTCATACGCGTATTGGCCCAAAAACAAGCCAATGATACGCGTATCGCCTTGGCTCATACGCGTATGGACATGCCCCTTACGCGTATGGCCAGAGCATACCCAGAAAAATTCTGCAGAACAATTTCTGCGTTTTCCTACCCAACATCAACCAATTTCTTCACCTAAAACTCAGAAAAACAGCAATTTGAAGTGTAATAGCATACCACAAACATGTATGAACAATCAACAATGCATTCAACAAGATTTTTACCACAATCAAATTCATTTCTAATCAATTCTTACACAATCTAAGTTTTACTAATATTCTCCAAATCAATCCAAAAACAACAACAAAACACATACATAATCATACACAATCATAGAATAATCGAGTTTCGCACCCTTACCCGATTAATCGATTCCTAGAACTTGATTTTCTTTGATTTCCTCTTTTTCTCTCTTTTTCCCCTTTCTCCTTCTTTTCTTCTCTTCTTCCTCTTCTCTTACTATTTTCTTTCTTTCCCTTTTTCTATTTCTATTTATTTCTATTTGTCTAACTTAAGAAAAAATAATTGTGAAAAGACCAAAATACCCCTACACTCAATTATCTCGCAAATGTCCCCAAAACGCGATAAAATATAATCATATCGAAAAATAACACATTTCCACACAAAAGTCGAAAATATAATAAAATAATAATAAAATAATCAAAAACGACTCTATTAAATAAAAATACTAAAACTGGGGCGTTACAATTCTCCCCCACTTAGACATTTTCGTCCTCGAAAATATATCGAGACGAACAACTCCGGATACGACTCTCGCATCCGACCAAGAAACCAACATGCCAACAAAAGGCACACCACGAATAACACAACTGACAAACACCTTGCTAACCGTAATTACAACGAGGATAATTTCAACTAAAGTCATAACTCATCAAAAATTCCAACCATCCTCGTTGTCTCATACTCAATTCCTTCAAACCAACAAGGTACTCTAAACTCTTGCGATTACCAAACACTTCGAGCCGAGAACCATAAAAATAATACCTCCAAATTTTCCAACACAATACAACCGCGACTAATTCCAAATCCAGAATAGTCTAGATCCTTTTATGAATCCTCAAATGTCGTAAAGCATAAGCCACGACTTTACGCCCTTGCATTAACACACTAACTAACTCATCACAGACACCTCACAAACCGTTGAACAGGATCACACAGACTCAAAACTGCAGCCGTAGACAAATTCTACTTCAGCTCACCCAAACTTACTCACAACGAACATCCAAAACAATAACTCATCCTTTGCAAGCCAACTGAAATAACAGAAGTACTAACTTAGCAAAGTCTTCCATAACCTGCAGTAGCAACCAACTAAGCCCAAAAGTTTCTAATCTCATTAACCAACTTCGGAATCTCTCATTGTAGAACTGCATCTACTTCCGATGGATCCATAACAATGCCATCATCGGAAATAACATTTCTAAGGAACTAACCTTTACAACCAAAATTATCACTTGAATAACTGAGCATACAACTTCGTCTCTTTTCAACACTTGCAATTCAATTCTCAAACACTCTACCTGTTCTTCCTCTGAGTTTTCAATAGATTCGAATATCCTCAATCAAAGCCATTACAAACTTATCCAAATAAATATGGAAGATACAATTCCTCTCTTCCACAAACATTACCGACGCATTACTAACACCAAATACCATCACTGTACGTTGTAATGCCCAACCAAATTCTAAAAGATATAAATCCTTAAAGCTTTTGCAAAAATTTTCACTGGGTAATTGGTTACTCGCCCAATTCACTCTCCTTATCAAACGTGCCAAACATTTGTAATTTCACTCAAACTCAGCCAAACCATTACAGTCATCCGCTCATGAAAGTGGACACGTATTCTCTACTGTTACCTTATTCAACTGTTAGTAATCCATACACAAGTTCTTCTCTTAACCATCCAAATTCCATAAATCCCAACATGTAGCAACAACCAACCAAAAGAACTCTTAAATATTACGGCCATACCTAAAGGTTCTCTCAAACTTCCCAATTGAACCAACATACCAAAGCCTCTAATCCGTTTCATCTTCCGATATTAGCATCTCCATCGACTCGTCAAAACAATCTGTAATTGTTTCCTTAAATTCCAAACACTCATTTCACACGCTATCAAAACTGGAAACACAAGTCTATTCCATCCAACATAATTCCCGTCTACTATCAACAAGAGATTAAGGGTGATCAGTTCCTCAATTTGTCAATAGACAGCCGACAACCATGATGTGGCATAAACCGTCTTTACCAAATTATAATAGTATTCCTTATATCTCATGCACAAAACCACCTAAGGCACAAATCCTTAGTTGATATAAACCTTACTTCTGCATCCCGTTTCGAACCAAAAACCACAATTATAACCTTGCAATTCACAACACACCGAGCCAGCGCTCTACACCCGAAGCAACATGGAGAAGTACCAGCTTCTCCCCCACTTATCTCATTCTCAATCTTAAAAATAAAGGATTAGAAAAACCAGAGAGCACTGATAGTGTTCCACACCTATCACGTACTAAGGAATAAACAACACCGACAAAAACACAACAAGGACGTAGTTACCGACCCCGAAGCAGTCATAAATAAATTCAAACACTTAGCGCACTCATGGAAAATAAATGAATGAGTCGCTCCCATAACAATAACAGCAATTAAAGGCATACTATTAATAAACAAGTACCTTGAGTCAAACGATCCGCACTAGTAGTCTCATCTCCTACCAATGCAACAACCTTCCTACCATCCTAAGCTTGCTTTGGTTTGGTACAATTCGTACTAATATGACCTGTTTCACCACAGGTAAAGCACTTAACCACATTCTTTCTCTTGCACTCAGCTGCTTCATGTCCTAAGCCCCCACAAGTAGAACACCTACTCACCTCTTTCTTACATTCGAGCTGACGATGTCCTACTTCTCCACACCTAAAACATTTTGGAGATTTAGACATACCTCCTCCACCTGACCTTCGGTCAAAAGTACCTCTTTGATTACCCTTGTCCGCTGGTGTCACATACGGACCACCACGAAATTGCTGTTTTCCCTTCCTGTCACTTACACTTTTATAGTGAGCAGATCGGGCTTTACTATCTTCATCAAAAATCCTACTTTTGTTCACCAACACTGGAAACTGCCTAATCTCTTGATAACCGATACCCTGCTTGATTTCTGGCCTCAAGCCATTCACAAACTTCAAACACTTTGACCTTTCAGAACCTGCTGTATTATAATTAGGACAGAACTTCACAAGTTCCTCAAACTTAGCAGCATAATCCGCAACAGAGGAATTATCCTGCTTCAGTTCAAGAAATTCAATTTCCTTCTTACCTCTCTCATCTTCCGGAAAATACTTTTCAAGAAAAGCATCTTTGAACACAGCCCATGTAACCACAATCTCATCCTCCTCAAACCTCTGAGAAGCATTCGCCCACCAGTCTTCAGCTTCCTTTTCCAACACATGAGTACCAAACTGCACTTTCTGGTCCTCGGAACACCTAATGAAACGGAAGATCTTCTCAATCTTCCTCAGCCAAATTTGTGCTCCCTCAGGATCATGAGTACCTTCGAAGCTCGGTGGATTATTCTTTTGAAACTTATCCATACTACGTGATTCCTCATCCGCCGCAGCATTGGGTAAATTCTGCATTGCTTGCGCCATAGCTTGCATGGCCGCAGTCATAGCAGCAACACCTCTTCCAGCCATAATCTGAACGTTCCCCAACACAGAAACTATGGTTAACTAACAACTCACCAGCACACAACTGCCGCACAACAGCAACTCGCCCGAAGCGACAGACACAACTGACACAAACCGACACAAACTGACACAGACTGGCTCTGATACCACTTAATGTGACGCCCCCAATCTATACCCCTAATTAGCATGCAGTTAAAGCAGTAAAAGAAAATTGAAAATTTGATCAGAGTATATTTGAATTATCATGGCATAGACGGGGCAATCACATCAAATTGAAACCAAACAATTCATACAACACCTGCCCATAAAGATATGCAACGTGGGGTAGCGATTACAGAGGAAACTTTGTTCCTCACACCCACTTTTCAGAAAACTAGAATTAAAGCGGAAAATCTAAAATCTGATATAACATATATACATATTAACATATCTGTCATACAATCATTTATACAGGTACAGCCAAAATATAATATCACATAGACAAAACGATCACAACGGCCACCCTAGCTACCCGGAGTCACATATCAGAGCCGACCGACAAAAGAATGAAGACGCCACGCTTCACAAAAAGAATACCTCCAACAAACCTAATCTGCAACGCCTCATAGAGCGTTATAAAACAGCAGAAGGGTGAGAAAAACAACCATAATATAATTGCATAAAATTATGTATTAACACAAAAAATGCACAAGTAACATATTTCTCACCACAAATGCACAACAATGTCATCATCCGAATTCAACACATAACAATGCACTTCCTATGGCCAAACACCATTCGTATGCAATTCAATCACATATCATAAACATATTCAAATGCATTTGTCTCACGCACATATCAGCTCATCATATACATAACAGTGTAATTAAGCATATAATCATGCATATTCCATTAATTCCATACTTCCACAAAGCATACTTTTCCATATTCATTCATCAATGCAAATATACAAAAGATGATCAATGCATACCATAGAGATCGACTAACGACTCTATATAGATGCAAATGCGGTACCGACTCCAAGATTTCATATCTCATCACTAGTTCACTCAGGAACTCTGCTGGAACCATCGCTCGTTACATCACTGTAACTCCCCGTCGGGCTTACGATGTTCACCCGTCGCTTTAGGTCCTCTTAATATAAGGCACACGACGTTTATGGATTGCTTTAGGTCCTCTTATATAAGGCGCACAACCCGATCGCTTTAGGTCCTCTTAATATAAGGCGCACGATCGTCTATAATCATCGCTTTAGGTCCTCTCAGCATAAGGCGCACAATGTTATAGCGGATCCCCTCTGGAATCAAACCGTCACTCAGGACGTTCAACAATGCACAATGATGCTTGGCATACAATAACTCATGACATTCACTTTGCATGCTCACACACATCAATAATCATGCATATCTAAACAAATGCCACACTTAGCATTTTCTTGCCTTTCGGCCACAAATCATCATTACAGCAGCACATAAAGCATACGCATCCAAAGTACAAACATATAACATAATACACGTCAAATACGCACCATGTAAACGACAAAAGTCGAGATTTGACACTATTCACATTTTTCGACAAAATTTAATCGGCTAACGATTCTCAAAACCTCATAATCACAAAGTACGGTTCAATACCTTTCCAACGACACCAAGAATTCAAAAATCGGATAATCGGAACCAAAGTTACGGACAAAACCGAAAACACATTTTGAAAAATCACATTTTTGACATTCTCCTGTCCATACGCGTATCACTCATGTCCATACGCGTACGGACAGAACCCATTTCCTTCACAAATTCCTCGTTCCAAAACCCATACGCGTATTGGCCCATGGCTCGCCCATGTTACGCGTATTGCCAAGATTCATACGCGTATTGGCCCAAAAACAAGCCAATGATACGCGTATCGCCTTGGCTCATACGCGTATGGACATGCCCCTTACGCGTATGGCCAGAGCATACCCAGAAAAATTCTGCAGAACAATTTCTGCGTTTTCCTACCCAACATCAACCAATTTCTTCACCTAAAACTCAGAAAAACAGCAATTTGAAGTGTAATAGCATACCACAAACATGTATGAACAATCAACAATGCATTCAACAAGATTTTTACCACAATCAAATTCATTTCTAATCAATTCTTACACAATCTAAGTTTTACTAATATTCTCCAAATCAATCCAAAAACAACAACAAAACACATACATAATCATACACAATCATAGAATAATCGAGTTTCGCACCCTTACCCGATTAATCGATTCCTAGAACTTGATTTTCTTTGATTTCCTCTTTTTCTCTCTTTTTCCCCTTTCTCCTTCTTTTCTTCTCTTCTTCCTCTTCTCTTACTATTTTCTTTCTTTCCCTTTTTCTATTTCTATTTATTTCTATTTGTCTAACTTAAGAAAAAATAATTGTGAAAAGACCAAAATACCCCTACACTCAATTATCTCGCAAATGTCCCCAAAACGCGATAAAATATAATCATATCGAAAAATAACACATTTCCACACAAAAGTCGAAAATATAATAAAATAATAATAAAATAATCAAAAACGACTCTATTAAATAAAAATACTAAAACTGGGGCGTTACACAGCTTCGGGTCCTAAATCCCGACCTGGTGACCGATGGGGCAGATGCTGACTACGAGGTGGTCGACGGCCGGATAGTGCCGCCCGGGCAAGGAGGAAATGCCAATGAGGGAGGTGGGCCAGACGCCGCTGAGACTTCCGCAGAGTAGGAATATAGTTTGCTTGGCCTGCGTGCCATTTTGTTGTTATTGCCCGGCTTGTGGGCTTACTTGATGTAATATTCGCACAACGGTTATTTTTGACCGGCTTGTGGGCTTATATATGTAACATTCGTACAAAGGGCTTTGCCCGATTTTCATACTTCGTTATGCCTCTTTATTAATTTTGCTTGTGTGTGTGATATTTTATACATTACTTGTTTTTGCCTAAGTAGTTGCGATCACTGGCGCCTTGGGAGTTTGCTCGACTCTGATGATCCTCGACTGCGGAGAGAGCTAGTCGATTGGTCGGGAGTTGTACCCCGACTTTCAACGAGGCCAAGAAGTCGATCGAGGTCTTAGCTTCGTGGCGTGAACTTCCCATCGCGAGCTGGGTGTTCTGCCTAATTGGTACGTCGACGACGAAGCTCGATTGAGGCCTCCTCGTAGGGCCAAAAAGTCTCACGCACACACTTCGTGGTTTTTGGCCGTCGTGTGTTATATAGAGGTGTCGCACATGTACCGTTGCACGCCCACGTGGTCGCGACGTTGTACTGTCCCGGGCAGTGTCTAACTGTAGTATTGTTTGAGCTTCTCAGCATTCCATGGTCGAGCAAGTTGTTCACCGTGGAGATTTTCGAGGTAATAGGCACCCGTCCCCGTCTTTGCCATGACGCGGTATGGGCCTTCCCAGTTTGCGGCCAGTTTTCCTTCGCGTGAGTCTTTCTGATTTCTCCGTAGGAAAAGACTGCCTACTTGGAAGTCTCGTTTGATAACTTTGTCATTTTAACGCAAAGTTATTTTTTGCTTTAAAGAGGCTTCTTGGAGGGAAGTGCCGGTCCTTATCTCTTCGACAAGGTCGAGTTTCTTTCGCAGGGCTTTGGTGTTTGCTTCTTCGTCGAGGGGAGCTTCTATCCTCCTCGAGGGTTCCCTGATCTCTACGGGGATAACTGCCTCGGTCCCGTACGTTAGGCGAAACAGGGTCTCCCCGGTCGTGGAGTGTGAAGTTGTTCGATACGCCCAGAGGACGCTGTGCAACTCCTCGACCCACCGTTGTTTGGCCTCGCCGAGTCGTCGCTTCAATCCTCGGAGTATCACTCTATTTGCTGCTTCGGCCTGCCCGTTAGTTTGAGGGTGTTCGACCGACGTGAAATGCTGTTTTGTGCCTAGTTTGGCGACGAAGTCTTGGAAGTTTCTGTCGGTGAACTGCGTCCCGTTGTCGGTGACAATGGCTTGGGGCACACCAAATCGGGCGAGGATGTTTCTCTTGTAGAAACGGAGTATGTTGAAAGCAGTGATTTTGGCCAGCGCCTCAGCCTCAATCCACTTCTTGAAGTAGTCCACCCCGACTATGAGGTACTTGTTTTGGTACGACCCCATGACGAAAGGTCCGAGTATATCCATTCCCCACCATGCAAATGGCCACGGGGACGACAATGACTTAATCTCGTTTGGAGGAGCGAGGTGCATGTCTCCGTGTCTTTGGCAGCTGTCACATTTCTTAACGTGCTCCTTGGCATCATGTTGCATAGTGGGCCAATAATACCCTGCTCGGAGTGCTTTTCAGGCTAGGGACCTTCCGCCGAGGTGCTGGGCGTTGATTCCTTCGTGGATTTCTTGGAGGATCCCCGAAACTTTGCCTTCTTCGACACACCGGAGTAAGGGAATGGAGAATCCTCGACGGTATAGCTTGCCTTCGACGACGGTATACGCACATGCCCGCCTCTTGACTATCCCCGCTTCTTTAGGATCGTCGGGCAGTTTACCCGTCATCAAGTATTCGTAAACTGGGGTCATCCAACAGTTTGCGTCCCCGATTGCGTTGACCTCTGTGGTCGGTGTGGTTTTGTTTATGCTCGGTTGGGTCAGTATCTCCTGGATAACTGATTTGTTCCCTCCTTTTTTCTTAGTGCTCGCAAGCTTGGAGAGCACGTCTGCTCGAGTGTTGTGCTCGCGCGGGATGTGAGCCACTTCCGCGGAGACAAATTTATTTAAATTTTCTTGCACCAAGGTTAGGTACTCGATGAGACTGTCGTTTTTGGCCTGGAATTCTCCCCGAACCTGCGATGCCACGAGCTGGGAGTCTGTGAAGATTTTGACTTCTTTTGCGTCAAGGTCTTCCACAAGTCGAAGTCCCGCGAGGAAGGCCTTGTATTCGGCTTGGTTATTCGATGTCTTGAATGACAGTTCGAGGGAGACCTCTATCAGGATGCCCTGTTCGTTTTCGAGGATAATGCCCGCTCCGCTGCCTTTTGCACTGGAGGCCCCGTCGACGTAAATCGTCCATTTCTGGGAGCCATTGGTCGAGGATTCAGGGACGGTCATTTCCGCTACGAAGTCGGCCAGTACTTGGGATTTCAGGGTTTTTCTTCCTTCGTATCAAAGGTCTAATTCGGATGGCTCGAGAGACCACCGAAGCATCCTCCCCGCCATATCTGGCCGGCTGAGGAGCTGTCTGATAGGCTGCTCTGTCCTTACCACGATTGTGTGGGCCAGAAAATAATGACGTAATCTCCTGGCTGCAGACACGAGGGCCAAGGCGACCTTTTCGATCTATTGGTATCTGAGCTCGGGGCCCTGAAGAGCTCTGCTCATGAAATAAATCGGTTTCTGTCCGTCGGGGGTCTCCCGTATAAGGACAACACTCACCGCTTCGCCGCTGACGGCCAGGTACAAGAAAAGTGTTTCCCTGGTATCTGGTTGGGACAAGACCGGGGGTTGTGACAAGACTTGTTTTAGATGGAGGAGGGCTTGTTCGCATTCTTCACTCCATTCAAAAGTCGCCTTCTGTCGGAGAAGCTTGAAGAAGGGGAGTGCGTACTGAGCAGATTTGGCTACGAAACGGGAGAGAGCAGTCAGCATTCCGTTAAGTGACTAGATCGACTTCTTCGAGTTCGGGGTGGGGATTTCGGAGAATGCCCTACATTTGTCGGGGTTCGCCTCGATGCCCCTCTCCGTGAGGTAGAAGCCGAGGAATTTCCCTGCGCGAACACCGTAGGTGCATTTGTCGGGGTTGAACCTCATGCGACATTTCCTCGCCGTGTCGAACACTTTCTGGAGATGAGCGACATGGTCGACTTCTTCTGCGGATTTGACGATCATGTCGTCCATGTAAACCTCGAGTACGTCGCCGATATCTGCCCGGAAGACCTTGTTCATCATCCGTTGGTAGGTGGCGCCAGCATTTTTCAAGCCGAAAGGGCATTACGTTATAGTAGTAATTGCCCGACTCGGTCATGAAGGCGGTATGCCGCTTGTCGGCCTCGTCCATGGGGATTTGGTTGTACCCCAAATAGGCATCCATAAAGGATAGTAATTTAAATCCTGCAGAATTATCGACTAGTTGGTCGATGTTAGGTAAGGGATAAGAGTCTTTCGGGCATGCCCGGTTAAGATCCGTGTAGTCAACGCACATCCTCCACTTTCCATTATTTTTCTTAACGAGTACAACATTTGAGAGCCAAGTTGTGTACTTGGCCTCGGAAATCAAATTTGCCTCTAGGAGGTCTTTTACAGCTTTTTCAGCAGCCTCCATTTTCTTCGGAGACTGCCTACGCCTACGTTGAGCTACAGCCCTAGCGGCCGGATCTATAGTCAGCTGATGACAAGCTACTTCAGGGTCCAGTCCGGGAATCTCTGCAACACTCCAGGTGAACAAATCTGCATTTTCTCAGAGACATGCCTTCAGTTGCCTCTTCGCCAGGTCGGGGAGTCTAGAGCCAATCTTCACGCTTCGTTCTGGGTTGTCGCCGAGAGGAACCAGCTCGAAATCTCCATCTGGGACGGGGCACGTTGGGTGGAGAGGCTGCCTGTTGACTTCAACTGGTAGGTCCTCGCCTGCAGCTTCTTCCTGTTCCCCGGGAAATCGGCTGTCAAGGTCGACCGCCCTGACCAGCGGGAGTGGAGCCTGCACGACGTCTGAAGGTGTCTCGGCCTGAGTCTTAGATTTGATGCCGCCAACGACACTCAGACCCCTGATTGCTGCGTCGAAACATCTTCTGGCCGCGTTGATGTCTCAGTGGAGAGTGACCACACGTCCGCGCTTCGTGTAGTATTTCATCTTCAGGTGGACCGTTGATGGTACGGCCGTCAGTTCCGCCAACGTGGTCCTCCCTATTATACAGTTGTAGAGGGACGGGCAGTCCACCACCAAGAAACGTGTCTTCACCTGTCGGGCAGTTTCCTCGATCCCGAAGGTGACCATCAACTCCACGAAGCCCCATGGTCTGGTGGTCGCGGCGTTGAAGCCTTGTAGGTCTGACCCTACGTATGGGGACAAGTGTTGCTTGGTCAGCTGGAGGGTCTCGAAGAGGTGGACGTACATGATGTCCACCGAGCTCCCCTGGTCAACCAGAATTCTGTGGACGTCGAAATTGGCCATCTGTGCCCGGATCAGGAGGGGGATGTTGGCGTTCGGTGCCCCACCAGGAAGTTCCTCGAGGTAGAAGGTAATCAGATTTGATCTTCCTTTAACCCGCTCGAGGGTAGGTGCTCGAGGAGTTGTTGCCTTCAGTTCGTCGAACTTCCTCTTTATTGACCCCACGGTCAAACGGTCAGGGGCTCCGCCAGATATGACCAGTGCTTGGGGGAAAGACTCCCAGGTACTGCGGGCACTTATCGAGTCTTCTACTAGGAAGTTCTTCCACATGTTTCGGACAGCTTCAGGGCTGTCGAGTTCTCCAGAAAAACCAAAGTCTTCAGGCCGCGTGATGCTCAGCGCGACTTGTAGCGATCCGTTGTTGGGAGAGGGAGTTGACTCCTCGACATTCTGGGCCTCCTGGCCGCTGGGGCGGGGGGCCTCTTGCTGCTTGGCGTACTTCTTCAGGTACCCTTCTTTAATCAGCGTCTCGATTGCGTCTTTAAGGTGGACGCAATCTTCAGTAACGTGCCCGTGACTGCGATGGAACCGGCAGTACTTGGATTTGTCAGCATTTGGTTTGGAAGCTGTCGGTTTCGGGAAACGGATTCCCCCTTTGACGAACTCCGAATTGGCACAGTCGCTAAAGATGCGCGCACGGGACGCGTTCAGCGGTGTGTAGTCTTTGAAAAGGCCAGACGGTCCCCGTGATTCGCGGGGCTCTTTGGTCCAGGCTTCTTTTTTTCTTTCCCCACCTCGCCTAGGTGGAGGGGAGTCTTCTCTTCTCCTGTCTCCACCTCGCCTGGGTGGAGGGGAGTCTTCTTCCTGACCCTCCTGACCCGGACCCGGCTGCTGCTCCTGACCCGGACCCGGCTGCTCCTCCTGACCCAATCCTGCGTAAAATTAAGTAATTATAACTAAAATTATAGAATAAAAAATAAACTAAGGTAGTAGTTTTATATTTTCATTTTATTTACCTTAATTTTCATTATCCCTTCTTGCTTTAGCTCGCATTGCCATCCATGTCCTATTTCTTAACGCATCAGATAAATCCAGATCGTTTTTTATTAAAAGGCAATCGGTTGCATTGCTACTGTTAGGGTTTACATTATAAATTTCCATGCCTGCATGAAGAGCGAGAACCTCTAATTATGTTCAAAAGTTAGCCATAACCTACATTTCAGTCACAACAACAGGTCCGGGTCAGGGTCAGCCGGGACAACCGGGTACGGGTCAGGATGAACAATCGGGTCCGGGTCAAGAGGGACAACAGGGTCAACCGGTCCGACAATCATAATACCGCCAATTGTAGTACCTCCGATACAAATTCCTCCAATTCACATACCTCCCATTCAAATACCGGACATTATCATACCTCCCATAAATATTCCGCCCATTCACACTCATCATCATATCCACATAGTTCACACGCACTATCATTTCCACATACCGGAGGAGGAGATCTCCAGCTCTAGTACTAATTCAAGTTCGGACAGCTCTGACTCCAATTCGAGTCCGAGTTCGGGTTCAGGTAATCAACCGGAGCATATTGATCCGGGTATTCAACCGGATCAGGCTGCGGAGCAATTTGGGGGTCTAGATATTCTGGCACAGCCGGCTCCATATTTTCTGGCAGATCAGGAAGTGCAGGAAGAGGGTCTAGATATTCTGGCACTGCCGCCTCCATATTTTCTGGCAGATCAGGAAGTGCAGGAAGTGCATCCAGTTCTGCTTGGTCCAGATCCAGTGGTTATTGGGACAGATATCCAGGTGGAAGTAGACATTCAGGTAGAGAATCCAGTGCTGGCAGAGCAGGCAGAGCAGGCAGTGCATGCAGTGCATGGTGATCTAGTTGCTCCCGAAATTCAGGCAGTGCATCCAGTTCTGCTTGGTCCAGATCCAGTGGTGATTGGGATTGAGACTGATATCCACATGGAAGAGCAGGCAGAGCAGGCAGTGCATGCCGTGCATGGTGGTCTAGTTGGTCCTGAAATTCAGGCAGTGCATCCAGTTCCGCTTGCTCCAGATCCAGTGGTGATTGGGACAAATATCCAGGTGGAAGTAGACATTCAGGCAGAGCAGGCAGTGCATGCAGTGCATGGTGGTCTAGTTGGTCCCGAAATTCAGGCTGTGCATCCAGGTCTGCTTGGTCCAGATCCGGTGATTGGGATTGGGAATGATATCCAGGTGGAAGAGCAGGCAGTGCATGCAGTGCATGGTGGTCTAGTTGGTCCCGAAATTCAGGCAATGCATCCAGTTCCGCTTGCTCCAGATCCAGTGGTGATTGGGACAAATATCCAGGTGGAACTAGACATTCAGGCAGTGCATGGTGGTCTAGTTGGTCCCGAAATTCAGGCAGTGTATCCAGTTCTGCTTGGTCCAGATCCAGTGGTGATTGGGACAAATATCCAGGTGGAAGTAGACATTCAGGTAGAGGATGTCGTGCTGGTTGGTTAAGAAATTCATACAGAGCTTCCAGTGCTGGCTGGTCAAGAAAGTCAGACCAAGCATCCAGTGCTGCCTGGTCAAGAAAGTCAAACAGAGCATCCAGTGCTGGCTGGTCAAGAAAGTGAGACAGAGCATCCAGTGCTGGTTGTTCCAGAAATTCAGACAGATCATCCAGTCCGGACTGGTCAAGACATTCAGGCACAACATCCACAAATGCCGATTGGTCAGCTATCGGTCCGACATGAAGATTTAAAGAAAGTACTTGAGTTGCTTAGCACAGTTATGGCTAATCAAAATGCGCATTCAGAGGTTTTTAGGCAGCTCGGGATTCAGGTAGGTCAAGATGTTGAGGTAGTACAACCGGTTGGTTCAAATACTGGTGCAGAGCAACCGACCGAACATGATGATATCAAGACAATTATTCAACAACTACAATCTGTGTTGGCT
Organism: Lathyrus tuberosus; assembly: GCA_022829125.1. NCBI lineage: Eukaryota > Viridiplantae > Streptophyta > Magnoliopsida > Fabales > Fabaceae > Lathyrus > Lathyrus tuberosus. The sequence continues at coordinate 3,954,589 of JALAZF010000446.1, forward strand.
AAACAAAACGATCATTCTTTCATTTTAGCTGCACTTCAATCAAGAAAGTGAGTTTTGATAGGCATTATATAGATTTTTCATTCTACTGCTGTTATAGGGTAACTTTGATGGTTACCATACAATTCTTTTCTTTGGATTTATCTAATACTTAGGTTCTATACTGTGTTGTTTTTTACGAAACTTGTACATGCACAATGGATTTTTCTATATGAATGTGCTTTGATTGAAGTTTGTTCAATGATTTGTTGTTATTTTTGTTCCTGCTTATTTGTATTGAGCCTTTGTTTTCATAGGCAGTTGTTGTTGATTTGTTTCATCATGAAACATATGTATTCTGCGAGTTTCATAATGGTTCATGAAACTGGAGGTTATTTTCATAGTAAGTGTAAAGTGTAAAGTGTGACAGTGGTAATTGTTAATGATATCCTATGAAGCACGGATACTTCAAAAACTCAGCCGAAGCGTATCCGATACGTACCGATACGCCGATACGCTCCAATACGGCGCCAATAAGTATCGAAGGAGTATCGAAATTTATTTCTTTTAAAAAATAAATAAAAAAATTTCGATACGGCGGCGATACGCCTCCGATACGTCACAGATACGCCTCCGATACGTTACAGATACGTGACTTTTCAATTTTTAACAGATTCTTTTCTTTTTTAATGACTTTTTAATTTTTTAATGGTCATTCTTTAATACCTTATTTAATTTCTTCCAGAAACTAACCATTTTACAAGAATGGTTTAATTTCCCATCATTTCTTATTAATTTTCAGTATTTTTAATTAAATTCATATTAAATATAATTTTCTTTTTCACATATCATTAACTATATTACCTATATTTATGCAAGAAACTTCTACAACTACTACTATTACTTTCTTCTTCTTCATACCTTCCTATTTTTTTTTAATACAAAAATTTTATTATCAAAATATAATTATCACTTATATCCATCTAAAATAATACTTATTACCATATTTTTATACGCGTATCTTAAACGTATCGTATCTAGTCTTTTTCAATTTGTGACGTATCGCCGTATCGGATACATATCGTATCTGATACTCGTATCGTGTCCGTGCTTCATAGATGATATCTCATTTACATAAAATATGTATGTATCAGAATTAGAGAGTTGCATAGCCATTTTGATCCAAAACTCCAGGATTTAAAAGCCATTATTTTAAAAGTACGGTTATTAAATATAATTCGCTTTTTATATCTATGATTTGGACATGTCTTATAGAAGCGTTATTTGTTTCAAGCCTCTAGTTGGCAACCAAATTTAAAGAATGAAGTTAAATGTTTAATATTGTTGCATTCTTAGCTTAAAGGATAATCCAAGAACTTCATGAAAAATAGCTTTGTATGTGGAGGAAGATCAATATTGTCGTTAGATCAACTCAATTTAAGCATTTAAAGTTTCATGAAATATGCTTGCGTACTCTCAGTCAGCTACAATATAATATTTGATTTATCTCATGAAAACTTCATAAATTTTTTTTTATCAAGTACACACACTTTTAGTTCTCATCATAATTAACACGCTTTATGTGAATAATATTTTTCTCAAAATATTTTGACATAAAGGTTTTCACAAACTGCAGATTTGGAATGATGTCATGGGCTGTTCTTGCACTTACCTATTGCATAAAGCAGGTTGAGTCTCAAAGGCTTTATTAATTGTATGTAGTTAGCTTACACAGATGAATAATCTTTTAGTTACCTATTTGTAGTTGTTGATAATTCGTTGTAGAAACAACTTGAACCTGGGGGCCTTGGTGGTTAGGTGACCACACAAGCCCTATAGAAGCTTAGGCCATATACTTTTGGATTTTTTTTGTCTTCTGATAAGATTTAATTTATGATATGGATTTAAATTTTGTTTATATGTGGTTGGACTTCCTTAGTTGCGTTGGGTATAATGGTTAGGTGGTACTGGCTAATTACCTCCATGAACGTGATGTTAATTTTATATGAATAGGAACGTAAATTTATTTTGTAATTTTGTCTTGTGAAGTTTTCACTAATTTAATTTTCTTATGTTTATCCTTGTCTTAATAGTATGAAGAAAATGGGAAAGTAGCTGACTCAATGCTTGTAAATACTACACTGATGCTGGTGTATGTAACCAAGTTTTTCTGGTGGGAAGCTGGATACTGGAACACAATGGATATTGCACATGATCGAGGTTTGCACATGCTTTATTATTGTTTTTGTTGACATACTTGCTCTTCCCTATCATTCAGCTGTTATGCTTTCTTGACCTCATTAGTTTTCTAAATTTATTAAGATCATACCTTCCACGACAGCTGGATTTCCTATATTATGTTCAAATTAGTATTCACATGTTAGTGCTAAATTCATTGTATTTGTTGTATTCAAACTTCTTTATTGTCTCATTAAATCTTAAAACCCCTAAATCTGGCAGCTGGATTTTATATTTGCTGGGGCTGTTTGGTTTGGGTTCCATCTGTGTATACATCTCCTGGAATGTACCTTGTCAACCATCCAGTAAATCTTGGCACCCAGGTACCATCCCCTTCCAGTTTGTGTCTTTGCACTGTGGTAGTTATACAGTTAGGGAACAATAGGAAACGATAGGGCTGAGTTGTTCAAGTAGTTTTGCCAGCAGAGTTTTCCTTATTTTTAATATATATTATTCAACCTTTTCCCATTTTTAATGAACATTGTCTACCTTGTCTTCCAGCTAGCACTCTTTATTTTAGTGTCCGGCATTCTGTGCATATACATCAACTATGATTGTGACAGGCAAAGGCAAGAGTTTCGTAGAACAAACGGAAAAGGCTTGGTCTGGGGAAGAGCTCCATCAAAGGTAAATATGCCTTGAATATAGTATATTACCATTTTTTAATGAAATGTACTTTCTATTTTCTATGTAATGCAGGTCAGATTGGGAATAACTTACTTAAAAAATTGACGTGACTTACATAATTCATTCATATTGAAACTGTACTTGCAGATAGAGGCCTCATATACTACTACTTCTGGGGAAACAAAGAAAAGTCTTCTTTTAACCTCTGGATGGTAAGTTTCTCTTAAATTAAAACATATTTTGAAGCATATTAAACAACTTATGTACAAGCAAAGTTTTTGTAATGATTGGGGTAGTATGATCATTACCAAAAGACCAATACCCGTGTTCCTTTGTTGGGTAATGTAAGTTCTTTATTTGTTACAGTTGGTTTAAGCTCTAGGTTATATTTAGTCTCATAATATATCTTGGATTTTGATATTTGATGTAACCTTATTTTCTTAGGAAACATGTCTCAGAAAATAACCAGCTCATTTTTTCTGTGCTACCTGCAGGTGGGGGTTAGCACGTCATTTTCATTATGTGCCTGAAATACTAGCTGCATTCTTCTGGACAGTCCCAGCTCTTTTCAGTCATGTAATAAGAGTGTTTATTTCTTCGTACTAGATGAAAGTTGTAGAGAATCATAAAGCTTAACTGCTTTTTTTTTTCCTGTGCAGTTCTTGCCTTACTTCTATGTGATATTTCTCACCATCCTTCTTTTTGATCGAGCGAAAAGGGACGATGATCGATGCAGATCCAAGTAAGCATTCTGCTATATCTATTAGTGTTACTTCTTGGACATTTTATTTTCTGCGTGCATAGACTAACCATTGACACTCTTACAAACAGTTTGCTTATGAGTCGTGATTTTAACTGCATGTTTGCATTTATTGTGATTCAATGATACTATTTTTTTCATTCATATTTGCATTTTTTAGAATGGTGTTTTTGGATGTATGTATGAAGTAAAATTAGGAAAATGCTATTCTACCATGAAGTTTCTAGCGCCATTAGGCTTTTCATAGCTAATCATTTTGGTGAAGTTTTTAGTTCTGCATTGCAAATTGTTAAAATTCCAAACACCTTTAGGGTTTCGTTCGCAAATCAACTGGTTTAGGTTAGTTTCTTGCTCTGCATTGCCTTTTGCACCATTAATGTTTTGAGCACTGTTAGGTTTTGGTCTTGAATATGTTAATTTCTTTTCTACGAAAATGCATTTGATATCGGATTGTAAATCTTGTTTTCAAGAACGAATCTAAGGCTGAGGCTTTCTTGGATTTTGTAGTCAAAACTTGTGTTTGTATCATGTTTATTTATTTTGTGATTCAATGATTCTATTTTTTTCATTCATATTTGCATTTTGAGAATGGTGTTTTTGGATTTCTGCATGAAGTGCTTCTGAATCCTTCTTAATCCCTGTATGTATCCTAACTAAAATTAGGAAAATGCTATTCTACCCTGAAGTTTATCTTGGTTCATGGTAGAAAATACTCATTCTTACCTGTTTATCCTTCTTATCATATTACTTCAATGGTTTTTGTGACTGAAATTTGTTCCTGAAATGTAGGTTATGGCTAACTTTTGGACAGACGTAGAGGTTCTCGCTCTTCATGCAGGCATGGCAATTTATAATGTAAACCCTAACCGTAGCAATGCAACCGATTGGCTTTTAATAAAAAACGATCTGGATTTATCTGATGCGTTAAGAAATAGGACATGGATGGCAATGCGAGCTGAAGCAAGAAGGGATAATGAAAATCAAGGTAAATAAAATGAAAATATAAAACTACTACCTTAGTTTATTTTTTATTCTATAATTTTACTTATAATTACTTAATTTTACGCAGGAGTGGGTCAGGAGGGTCAGCCGGGTCCGGGTCAGGAACAACAGCCGGGTCCGGGTCAGGAGTAGCAGCTGACCCTCCTGACCCGGACCCGGTTGCTGCTCCTGACCCGGACCCGGCTGCTGTTCCTGACCCGGACCTGGCTGACCCAATCCTGCGTAAAATTAAGTAATTATAAGTAAAATTATAGAATAAAAAATAAACTAAGGTAGTAGTTTTATATTTTCATTTTATTTACCTTGATTTTCATTATCCCTTCTTGCTTTAGCTCGCATTGCCATCCATGTCCTATTTCTTAACGCATCAGATAAATCCAGATCGTTTTTTATTAAAAGCCAATCGGTTGCATTGCTACTGTTAGGGTTTACATTATAAATTGCCATGCCTGCATGAAGAGCGAGAACCTCTAACTCTGTCCAAAAGTTAGCCATAACCTACATTTCAGGAACAAATTTCAGTCACAACAACCGGGTCCGGGTTAGGGTCAGCCGGGACAACCGGGTCCGGGTCAGCCGGGACAAACCGGTCCGGGACAACAGGGTCAACCGGGTCCGACAATCGTAATACCGCCAATTGTAGTACCTCCCATTCAAATACCGGACATTATCATACCTCCCATCAATATTCCGCCCATTCACACTCATAATCATATCCACATAGTTCACACGCACTATCATTTCCAGATACCGGAGGAGGAGGTCTCCAGCTCTAGTACTAATTCAAGTTCGGACAGCTCTGACTCCAATTCGAGTCCGAGTTCGGGTTCAGGTAATCAACCGGAGCATATTGATCCGGGTATTCAACCGGATCAGGCTGCGGAGCAATTTGGGGGTCTAGATATTCTGGCACAGCCGGCTCCATATTTTCTGGCAGATCAGGAAGTGCAGGAAGAGCAATTTGGGGGTCTAGATATTCTGGCACAGCCAGCTCCATATTTTCTGGCAGATCAGGAAGTGCAGGAAGAGGGTCTAGATATTCTGGCACAGCCGGCTCCATATTTTCTGGCAGATCAGGAAGTGCAGGAAGAGCAGGCAGTGCAGGCAGTGCATGCAGTGCATGGTGGTCTAGTTGGTCCCGAAATTCAGGCAGTGCATCCAGTTCTGCTTGGTCCAGATCCAGTGGTGATTGGGACAAATATCCAGGTGGAAGTAGACATTCAGGTAGAGGATGCCGTGCTGGTTGGTCAAGAAATTCAAACAGAGCTTCCAGTGCTGGCTGGTCAAGAAAGTCAGACCGAGCATCCAGTGCTGCCTGGTCAAGAAAGTCAAACAGAGCATCCAGTGCTGGCTGGTCAAGAAAGTGAGACAGAGCATCCAGTGCTGGTTGTTCCAGAAATTCAGACAGATCATCCAGTCCGGACTGGTCAAGACATTCAGGCACAACATCCACAAATGCCGATTGGTCAGCTATCGGTCCGACATGAAGATTTAAAGAAAGTACTTGAGTTGCTTAGCACAGTTATGGCTAATCAAAATGCGCATTCAGAGGTTTTTAGGCAGCTCGGGATTCAGGTAGGTCAAGATGTTGAGGTAGTACAACCGGTTGGTTCAAATACTGGTGCAGAACAACCGACCGAACATGATGATATCAAGACAATTATTCAACAACTTCAATCTGTGTTGGCTAAACAAAACGATCATTCTTTCATTTTAGCTGCACTTCAATCAAGAAAGTGAGTTTTGATAGGCATTATATAGATTTTTCATTCTACTGCAGTTATAGGGTAACTTTGATGGTTACCATACAATTCTTTTCTTTGGATTTACCTAATACTTAGGTTCTATACTGTGTTGTTTTTTACGAAACTTGTACATGCACAATTAATAACATGAAAACCGATGGATTTTTCTATATGAATGTGCTTTGATTGAAGTTTGTTCAATGATTTGTTGTTATTTTTGTTCCTGCTTATTTGTGTTGACCCTTTGTTTTCATAGGCAGTTGTTGTTGATTTGTTTCATCATGAAACATATGTATTCTGCGAGTTTCATAATAATTAAAATTAGTAATTAATAGGGTACTGTGTCATAATGGTTCATGAAACTGGAGGTTATTTTCATAGTAAGTGTAAAGTGTAAAGTGTGACAGTGGTAATTGTTGATGATATCTAATTTACATAAAATATGTATGTATCAGAATTAGAGAGTTGCATAGCCATTTTGATCCAAAACTCCAGGATTTAAAAGCCATTATTTTAAAAGTACGGTTATTAAATATAATTCGCTTTTTATATCTATGATTTGGACATGTCTTATAGAAGCGTTATTTGTTTCAAGCCTCTAGTTGGCAACCAAATTTAAAGAATGAAGTTAAATGTTTAATATTGTTGCATTCTTAGCTTAAAGGATAATCCAAGAACTTCATGAAAAATAACTTTGTATGTGGAGGAAGATCAATATTCTCGTTAGAGTTGATCAACTCAATTTAAGCATTTAAAGTTTCATGAAATATGCTTGCGTACTCTCAGTCATCTACAATATAATATTTGATTTATCTCATCAAAACTTCATAAATTTTTTTTATCAAGTACACACTCTTTTAGTTCTCATCATAATTAACACGCTTTATGTGAATAATATTTTTCTCTCAAAATTATGCTTTATTTAAAAGAAATGATAGTGTTTCAATTAAAGCTTAATTATGTATGTGTTGACGAGTCTCACTTTGATTGAAGATCAATTTAAAAAATTTATAAAAACCTTTAAATATAATCATAAGTACCTAACATGGTAATGAATAATCGTGATCCATCTCTTAAAACGAGAAGGTGTAATGGATTCATAAAGGTATATTTAAAAACTATTTTGTGGCTACTTAATTTTATGTTTAGTTAATATCTATATGTCCACTAATACATCCTTAGTTGTTTATAAGCTTTTGTAGGTAGTAGTTGCTCATTCTCTTGCATTAGCTTAAATACTTGGATACGATGATTTGCAATAATCATAAATGATATTGAATTTTAAGAATATTTTCATGGTTTGAATGAGAAGAATATTGATTTCTTGACTTTTATTTTAAATCTTATTATATGAATGATTTACGGATTAGATCACAATATAATATATTAATTTTAATTTTTTCAGAAAAATGTGTTATAATTTTTCTTTGTCAACCTCTTTGGATGTAGCTCATTTCACAAATGTTTTGGCTTAAAGGGAGAAGATCGGTTGTATTCTCACCTTTTTTAGGTTTAAAAATTAAAATATCACTATTTTTAATAACATCTTTAGAATTTAATTGTACAATTTTTTTATTGAAGCAAGACTTCTCTAAGATAGAAAATCATTAACATTATCATAGCTTTTTTAGATCGAACATATTTTAAAATTCTCCTATTGTTCACCTAAGAAGTTAGAGTTCGACAAACATTTTTCGGCTTTGACCTCTCCATATCTTTTTTGAAAGTAGAGTTTTGAAAATGTGTAAAAGTAAAGCAAATATCACAAGACTTTTTGGATCAAGATGATTTTCTAGTACTTGAATCAATATTCATTTAAGAATAATCATAGCTTTATAATGGATATTTTTTTGGTTTAAATAGTCTTTTGGTCCCTGTAAGTTAGCGAGTTTTTGAATTTAATTCTGAGTCCCTATATTTTCCTTTTGTGTTGCCTTTAGTCCCTGACGTTAAAATTCTGTTAAAAAAAGCTGACTAGACTAACAGTACACGCGTGACATTGCTGATGTGGTATGTATCGCTGATGTGGCAGGCAATGTTTTTCGGAGAAATTGAACTCATGGCCATGGCATTCACATGATAGTCCTTAACCACTAGACTAAACAAACATATTTGTTTAGTTTACTACAACAAACTTATATATTCCATAAATACTACATTTCTTTTATAGAATAGTTCATAAAATACTGCACTGCACTTATATATACATATAATGCACTGGACTTATATATATATATATATATATATATATATATATATATATATATATATATATATATATATATATATATATATATATATATATATATACTGCATTGCATTATATTTTATAAACTTATGTGGAATTATTTAGTTTATTAAATAATAAATAATTATTAGTTACGATAATAAATAATAAATAATTATTAGTAAATAATATTGTATTATAAGTTGATAGTAAATAATTACGATACTAAATAATAAATAATTACGATAATTAATAATTGAAATATTAAATATTTGGAATATTAAATAAATGAAACATTTAATAAACTAATTATTTATACTAATTTATAAAATAATTTATATTTATATTAATAAGTACTAAATATTAAATTATATAAAATAATTTATACTAACTGTATTAAATAATTTATATTAACTATATTAAATAATTTATACTAATTATATTAAATAATTTATACTAACAGTATATATAAATATTTATATTAAATAATTTTTATTTATATTAATAAGTATTAAATATTAAACTCTATAAAATAATTTATATTATCAGTATAAAATAATTTATATTAATTGTATTAAATAAGTGCAGTATTTCAAATATAAGTATTAAATAGTAAATATTGAATTTATGTAATATATAAATTTTTTGCAAGTAATTTGCAAAAAAAAAAAAAAATTGTTTCAAGTAAAAACACAAGTAAGTTAAATGGTCTAGTGGCTAAGAACCATGTTGTGGAAGCAAAGGTCATGAGTTTAAGTCCTCTTGGGATCAAAATTTGAATTTTTGCCTTTTTAAACTATAGGGACCAAAATCAAAACGCTTATGTGGAATTATTGAAGATTAAAATAAATAGAAAAAGTAAAAAAAGTCTGCCACGTATGCGTTACGTACCACCTCAGCAGCGTCAAGTCATTACCGTCTGTCACCTCTGCGTTTTTTAACGGTTAACTCACAACAGGGACTAGCGCAAAAAAGAAATAGACATATGGAGACTTAGACCGAAAAAAAAAATTCAGAGACTAAAACAAAAAACTCGCTAACTTACTCTGCAGATTTGACGATTATGTCGTCCATATAGACCTCGAGTATGTTGTCGATCTCTCCCCGGAAAACTTTGCTCATCATCTGTTGGTAGGTCGCGCCGGGTTCTTCAGGCCGAAGGGCATTACGTTGTAGTAATAATTTCCCGACTCGGTCATGAAGGTCGTCTGCTGTTTGTCGACCTTATCCATGGGGATTTGGTTGTACCCCGAGTAAGCGTCCATGAAGGATAATAGCTTATAACTTGCAGAATTGTCGACCAGTTGATCGATGTTAGGCAAAGGGTAACAGTCTTTCAGGCATGCCCGATTAAGATCGGTATAGTCAACACACATTCTCCATTTTCCATTATTCTTTTTTACAAGTACAACGTTGGACAGCCAGGTCGTGTACCTGGCCTCCGAAATAAAATTCGCCTCTAGGAGGTCTTTTACAGCTTTTTCAGCAGCATCCGCTTTTTCGGGAGACTGCCTACGCCTACGTTGAACTATGGCCCTAGCGGCCGGGTTTACTGCGAGCTGATGGCAAGCCACCTCGGGGTCAAGGTCAGGCATCTAGGAGGCTCTCCATGCGAACAGATCAGCGTTCTCCCGGAGACATGCCTTCAGCTGCTTCTTCGCCAGGTCTGGGAGCCCGGTGTCAATCCTCACGTTACGGTCTGGATCGTCCCTAAGGGCGATGAGCTCGAAGTCTCCGTCTGGGACGGGGCGCGTTGGGTGGAGAGGTTGCCCGTTGTTTTCCGCCTGGAGGTCGAGGTCCGCTGCTCTGCCCTCTTCGTGCTCGTCCAGGAACCTACTGTCGAGGTCCGCCTGGATTCTTATTTTTCTTTTAAAGATGTGTAAAATAATTTTTATAGATGATTGTCAAATATAAAAATATATAAAAATTCATTTAAAATATACAACAACAATTCTCGTGATTTTATCAATATTTATTGCTATACAAACGCCATTTTATTCATAAATAATTGTAAGCATACTTTATAAACTAAATTGATGTAAAATTTATAATTTATTTAATAAAGCAATATAAAATTATGGCAAAATAATCTTTTTCGTCCTTTAACTTTACACCAGGGTCCAAAATGGTCCCTTAACTTTAAAAAGTGGCGATTTCGTCCTTTAACTTTTTAAAAAGTGCCAAGTTAGTCCTGCCGTTAGTTTGACCAAACGTCTGTTTATATTTACTTACGTGGCAGGTGACTTGAAATTTGTTTATCGTCTTCTTCCTTGGTTGTGCATTCTGCAGACGCCCATTCTTTTTCCTTGTTAGGGCAAACTCAAATCATCTTCCAGATTTAGCAGCCAAGGTATTGCGGACGAATCTAGTGTTGCAGCCAAGGCACAACTTGAGGTTGCTAAAGCTAGGTATACAGCAGCCATTTCAGATTTAGCATATATAAAGCAAATACGGAGGTTATTTGCTTGAAGCTAGCTGCTACATCTTTAAAAGCAGAACTGGAACAAGAAAAATCAACTCTTGCCTCCATCAGTCAAAGAGAAGGAATGGCCTCCATTGCAGTTGCATCTCTAGAAGCTGAGTTGGACAAGACTAGATTAGAAATAGCTTTGGTACAGATGAAGGAGAAAGAAGCCAAAGAGCAAATGGTCGGACTTCCAAAGAAGCTACAACTAACAGCTGAAGAGGCTAATCAGGCCAACTTGCTTGCTCAAGCAGCTCGTGAAGAACTGCAGAAAGTAAATGCAGAAACAGAACAGGCCAAGGCTGGAGATAGCTGCTAGAAGGGAATCCTTGAAGATGGCAATGGAAAAATCTGAGAAGGCAAAAGAAGGTAAATTAGGTGTAGAACAAGAACTTAGAAAGTGGAGGGCTGAAAATGAGCAATGGAGAAAGGCTGGCGAGTCTGGCCAAGGAATGGTTGACCAGAACAAAATCCCTAGAGCTAGTTTTGAGGGGAGTAAGGAAGCAAATAATTTTGACCGGTCCCGAAACCCATCAAGTCCAAAGGCAGATATGCACTCAGAAATTGATGAAGGTAAATCATCTCCGAAATCAAAGCATGGAAAAAAGAAGAAATCTATGTTCCCACGAGTTTTGATGTTCTTTGCTAGAAGAAAAAAACATTCAAACAAGTCAGGGTAATCACAAATTGAAATTATATGCATTGTTATGTTGCAGATATCTCACATCTCATCCTGTTGGAGATCTTAGTGACTTGAAGTGCTGGAATGTACAAAGCTGTGTCGAGCCTATTTATGGAGATAGCTTCGTGTATGCTTTGATTGGATCATAATCTCACTTGATGGACGGTATATGGTTGACTGCTAAGTGTTTTATGAGGACTTGAAGTTCATTGTGTTGGGATAAGAGCCATATCTCCCACGTCACAGCCATATCTCCCACGTGGACAACATTATCAAAAAGGGACTAACGGAAGCTAACAGAAGGATAAACGTGGCACGTTTTAAAATGTTAAATGACTAAATCGCCACTTTTTAAAGTTAAGGGACCAACTTGGACCCTGGAGTAAAGTTAAGGGACGAAAAAGGTTATTTGCCCTAAAATTATTTAACGACAGGTCAACGAATATGTGAGTTGTTAAAACATCAACTAGCTCCTCTCAACATGGACGAATATATTTTCAGAAATAAATATATTAAATTAATATATAGTGGCGTTTACACTGACACTTTCGTATTTGAAAGATTTTTTGGTGTACATTCCCGTGAAAATAAAAATACTATTTTTTACTTAATTTTTATTTAATTTAAATTAATTATATAATAAAACAGGTAAATAGTCGAAGATAATAGAATAAAAAAAAAATAATTTTAAAACCAAAACTAAAAAAAGATATATTTGAAACAAAAATAAACTACACCAAAATGGTGTTTCGCCTTTATATATAGTTAAAAATATAATTGTTATTAAATCTAATTAGAATAAATCAACGACTAATAGGATTTGAACCTAATATCTATAGATAATGGTTTTCTTTCATTTTTGTTGTTTTTTCTTTAAAAAAAGTAAAAATAATAAAAATTTATATAAACTATATTTATCAAAATCAAAAAGAAAAATTATAAATAAAATAAGGTTACGTAATTTAATTAAAATAATTGTTCAGTTATAAAACCAGAAATGAAAGGAGTAACTGTGGTAGTTGCGGATCGCAACTTCTGATGTGGTGGAATGAGGGGCGTTGTAAGGTCAACATTCTAACGCTCAAGTCAGAATATGAGTTTAAAAAATAAAATAAAATTGAATTTATAACTTGTTACCTCAATTTGGCGCATTCTCTATATATTGAGAAAGAAAAAAAATAATGAACTTGTTATTTCCTAGTCGAGAAATTCGACAAATCGTTGGATGCACTTGGAGTTGAAATATTATTCTGATCGTTAGGGTGATAATTTTTAGGTTTAATTGCAACTTTAGTCCCTATATATTTTCTTTTTCTGAGTTTTGATCCCCCTATTTTAAAATTCGAAATTTTAATCCCTTTTTTAAGTTTTATTTTGGATTTTAGTCCCCCGTCCTATTTAAGTAACATTTTGCATGATATGGTAGTTGAATTGATGATGTGGCGTGATTCAGTGGAAAAAAATAATTTCCACTTCATTCTTAATTATTTTTTATTTAAATAATATATAAAAATATTAAATTAAAAAATTAAATCTTCATAAATAAAAAAAAATCACCATCTTCATAAATCAATTTTTCATTTCTTCATCCTTTATTTTTCCAGATTTTTTCCACAAATCTTCCTAAATCAAATCAAATCAACAATCCCTTTATTTTTCCAAATTTTTCCACAATGAGTAAATAACAAAGTTGAATAAGTCAAAATTGATAATAACTTCCCCCAAATCTCACACTTCATCCTCTCTCTCGCGCGAAACAGAAAAGAGGAAACGAAAAAAAATCTCTCTTTAGCTTTCAAAAGCGACTTCTTCTTCTTCTTTGTGACAAAAACTCCGCTAACATATCTCTTTCAATTAATTCATAACAACAAACACAATCACTTCCTTATCTCTTTCATACAAAACACAACAATGAACAAACAATTAATGAGCAGAAAATAAATAAACAAATTAAACCCAAATCTCTCCTTCTCTTTGTCGAAAACGAAATCAACAACACACAAACACAGAAATCGGAATAAATCAAAGAAGATTTAGGAAAAGTAAAATGAGATCGCTCTGGATCTAAAACTCGATTCTGGTGATGGATTTGTGCTTTTTTATGGCCGCGTCAGCAAGTGAAAAGATTACATGGTTCTGCGGTGGTCAATTTCACATTTAAATTGGTGACTTGCCGGAATCGAAGATGGAAACGAGTTGCACTGTGGCTAGATGAACGTTGTGGTGGTGATGTTACCAGTAATGATTAGCGTTTATGTATGGTTGTTGCTATTGTTGTGCGTTCTTTGTTAATGGATTGATTGATGTTGTTTGTGATTGTTGTTAAAATGTTATTAATGGTGTTGAATGAAGAGAGGATAAAGGTGGTAGTGAAATATTTTTGTAATGGTGTTTTGTATTTCTCTAATATGTTACATTTTTTTCTCTTTGTGTATGTTGCTGCTTTTTTCTCTTGGAAAAATCTGGAAAAAAAAGGATTGAAGATTTAATTTGATTGAGGAAGATTTGTGAAAAAAATCTGGAAAAATAAAGGGAAAAAGATATGAAGAATTGATTTATGAAGATGAAGATATGAAGATTTTTATTTATTTATGAAGATTTAATTTTTTAATTTAAAATTTTATATATTATTTAAATAAAAAATAATTATGAATGAACTGGAAATTGTTTTTTTGCCAATGAATCATGCCACATCATTAATTCAACTGTCATGTCATGTAAAATGACACTTAAATGGGGTGGGGGACTAAAATCCAAAATAATACTTTAAAAAGGGACTAAAATTGCAGATTTTAAAATATGGGGATCAAAACTTATAAAAATAGAAAATAGAGGGACTAAAGTTACAATTAAGCCTAATCTTTAAGTACTGAGAAGACTTTGGAAAGTTTGAGGTCCCTTCATGCTGGTTGGTCGGCCCATAACAACAATAATTACTAAAACAAAATAATCAAAAGGAAACGAATTTGTAATTACTAAATTAAAAATGAACTAATTTGGTAATACAATTTATTCCTTAGTAGAAAAAGAAATATTTAAATGGAATATATAAAATTAAGGGTTGTTGGGTATTTTAATCCAAGGAAAAAGGGAGTATTTTTGGGGGATAGTGAGGCATGATGTGTTGTTTGCTTGTGCTAGGAAAAATCTAAAGATCATTTGTTTGTTATTTGTGATGTAGAATCCACTTTTTGGTATAGGGTGCTTAATTGGATGGACAGACTGATTCATATTCAACATATGTAATTATTTTCACATAAGATCTTTTATCTACATGTAATTTTATTTGATATACACAAAACTAAAAATATTGGTTTGCCATGTTGTAAATTTTTAACTCGTTCTCTTAGACTTGACTAATATTAATAGTGTGAATTATTTTATAAAATAGAGTTATCCTATATGTTGTTGAAATCTTGTCTTTTTTAGTTAATACATAATAAAAAAATACATAAATTAATAAATTAGTTATTATATAATATTTTGTGAAATCTATATTTATTAAGCAAAGTATTGTCTTACACGTATGCCTCTTTATTTTTCTGTCAACATGCAACTTTGTTTTATTCATTCTAAGCTAATTTATGTGACAAAATTTTAAATTTTTTATACTAATTGTTAATAAAATTGCATATTTAATTTGATTTATAATGAATTAAATATCAAATAGCTACTATTAAAAATGTTTCTCATTAAATTTGCAATGTATTGAATACTATACTAATTACAATTTAAAACGTGGCAGCTCTTACAATGATAAGAGAGGAGAGTTGGTGCAAAACATTTTTCTCAGGGGTGCAAGATAGATAAAGTTTAGAATAATTAGTGTACATCCTAAAAGTTGAAGAAGTGCGTATGAATCCCTGGTGATATGCGGACTCCGCCACTATTTGTGACCTCTAAAATTTGGACCAAGAGCATGACCCGCTCTCATGCTTAAATTTATAGGGGATTGTTGTTTGGTCGGCTTCCTCTTCCGTCTTATTGGTTATTTTTTTACCTTCCCCTCAACAAACTCCTTTATGGAGTCATCTTCTTAGTTTTTATCTCTTCAATATTTAATAATTTATTTATTTTGGGAATGATTGGTGAAAGTATAAATATATTTTATAATATCAAATATTTGTAATTATTAAATACTAAATGGTATTTTATTTTTCTTTTAAAGATGTATAAAATAATATTTATAGATGATTGTCATATATTGAAAATAAATAAAAAAAATTCATGTAAAATATACAACAACCATTCTCGTGATTTTATCAATACTTATTGCTATAAAAACATCATTTTATTCATAAATAATTGCAAGCATACTTTATAAACTAAATTGATGTAAAATTTAGAATTTATTTAATAAAGTAATATAAAATTATGAGAAAAGGGATGATGCACTGACAGTATAAATTATTTTTACACTGTCAACCAATGACAACCATGTATCCCGCCAAGTCAGCCTGTAAATTTTAAATTATTTATATGATTTGCCACTTTAAAATGTTTTGATTGGATGTATGTGTAATAATTTTTTACAGTGACAGTGCACTACGATTAAACCTTAAAATTATTTACCAATAGGTCAACGAATATGTGAGTTGTTAAAACATCAACCAGTTCCTCTCAAAATGGAAGAATATATTTTTAGAATTAAATATATTAAATTAGTATATACTGGCGTTCATACAGATACTTTGGTGTGCACTCCCGGGAAAATAAAAATACTACTTTTTACTTAATTCTTATGTAATTTAAATTAATTATATAATAAAACAGATAAATAGTAGAAGACAATGGAATGAAAGAAGTTAATTTTAAAATTAAAACTAAAAAGATATATTTGGAGGAAAAAAATTAACTACACCAAAATGTAGGGGTGTTCAAAACCAAATCAACCCAATAGAAAACCGCAAACCAAACCAAACCAAACCGAAACCGCAAAAAACCGCATTTAGTTCGAATTTGTTCGGGTCATCTTTTAACAAAACCGCACGGTTCGGTTTGGTTTGGTTTGCGGTTTGTATTTTGCAAACCGAACTAAACCAAACCAAACCGCATTATGTTACAACCCAAACTTCACTTATCCCACATCTAACCAAAAACTTAAACCCATTATGCCTTAATCTTACAATTACGAAATATTTTCTCTTACTCACACTTAACTTTTCAATTTTAATCTTCTCAAATCTCTCCTAATAATATTGCGCATTCTTCTCATCTTATTTGTCATGTACGTCTCACCTCTTCAACACTAATCTCTCATCTCACATGTTTTTTCTTTTTCATTTTCTCATTCTTATGTTACTATTTTTTCTTCTAATTATATTTTTACCGCACATTTCTTCTCTAATCTCACATCTCTTATGTTCTTTCTTTTTCATCTTCTCTAATCTCCCTTCTCCTCTATTTTCTGTTTTATTATAATATTTTTGATATTGTTTTATGCTACTATTTTTTTTTCACTTTTGTTTAAATTGATTTTTGTATATTGAATGAGAACTTTTTGTCTAAATATGATGAGTTTTGTTGTTATTTGGCAATGTGTGAATGACTAAACACAAAATTATGTTGTTCTCTATATATGTAAATATCACTCAATAAAAATCTTGTAAAAAACCGAACCAACCGAACCAATCCAAACCGCATTGGTTTGGTTTGGTTTGGATTTTTTTTTAAAAGCCAACCGAACCAAACCAAACCGCATGCTTTTTTCTCTTGCGGTTCGGATAATTTTTAGCGTCAAAACCGCCCAAACCGCACCGCGAACACCCCTACCAAAATGGTGTTTCACCTTTAAATATATAGTTAAAAGTATAATTGTTATTAAATCTAATTTGAATGAATCTACGACTAATAGGATTTGAACCTAACTAGTCGTCTACCCGTGCAATGCACAGGGCAACATTATAAAAACTTTTATAATTAAGTATTTTTAGAAATATTTTAATATAATTTTATTTGAATTTTTTTTTTTTAATTTTAGAGTTTGATAATAATAAAAAAAGAAAAATGTTTTAAATTTCTAAATTATATAAATTCATAATTAAGAATTAGAAAACAACAATAAAGTGAAGAAAAAAAATACAAAAATTATACATTTAGAAATTAAGATACTCTTCTAACTAATTGTGTTCTACAATCTAACTTTTTCAACATTATTTTGTTTTGTGATGCTTTATAATTGTTTGTACCGTAAAAAAAAACTTAATTAAGAACTGAAAGTGTGACGTCATTATTTGTATGGAGTACGTTTTGAAATGTTCAGCGACCACAAGAGTTTGAATTATCTATTTGATCAAAAAGAGTAGAACATGCGACAATGGAGATGGATGGAATATTTAAAGGATTATGATTTGGAACTTAAGTATCATCCTGGTAGAGCGAATAAAGTGGCGGATGCCTTGAGTCGGAAAGTGTTTCCTAGTGCCGAATTGATGATGTTAGAGTATGCCTTATTGGAAAAATTTCGAGATCTTAATCTTCAGTTTATTTGGACTCAGAATGGTATGATTATGGGAAATTTGAATGTTAATTCTACTCTTAGAGATGAAATTCAACAAGAGCAAGTGTTGGATGCGAAGTTACAAGAGATTTTGATTCAACCAGGTTTCTCACGAGCTACTGATGGAATTATTCTGTTTAACCTAAGGGTTTGTGTTTCGGATGATGCGGTGTTGAAAAGAAGGATTTTGGAGGAAGCTCATAAAGGTGCTTTTACTATACATCTTGGTACTTTGAAGATGTATCAAGACTTAAAGAGGGACTATTGGTGGTTCGGAATGAAAAGAGATATTGCGGTGTTTGTGTCGGAGTATGCGGTGTGCCAATAGGTAAAGATTAAGCACCAAAGATCGGGTGGCTTATTACAACCATTAGAAATTCCAGTTTGGAAATGGGATAGTATTTCTACGGACTTTGCGGTTGGATTGCCCCGTACGCAAGGTGGTTACGATTCTATTTGGGTGATTGTAGATCGGTAGACGAAATCTGCGCATTTCTTAGCCGTAAAGACTACTTACAAGGCAAGTTATCTTGCAAAGTTGTTTATTTCAGAAATTGTGAGATTACATGGTATTCCATCTAGCATTGTGTCCGATAGAGTTCCAAAGTTTTCATCAAGATTTTAGAGAGCATTTCAATAATCTATGGGAACAAAGTTATGTTTGAGTACGTCGAATCATCCTCAAACGGATGGTCAGGAGGAACGAACGATACAAACGATGGAAGATATGTTAAGAGCTTGTGTGCTTGGAAGTGGAGGAAATTGGATAGAACTTTTTCCGTTGATTGAGTTTTTGTACAACAATAGTTATCATGCAAGTATTGGTATTGCTCCTTACGAATCATTGTATGGAAGGAAATGTATGACGCCTTTGTGTTGGGCGGAAGTTGGCGAAGATAGAATTTTGGGACCCGAGATTATCCAAGAGATTACATAAAAGATTAGAATGATCCGTGATAAAGTTAAGCAAGCACAAGATCGTCAGAAGAGTTATGCAGATAATCGTAGGAGACCTTTAGAGTTTGATGAAGGTGATCACGTGTTTTTGAAGGTTACTCCGAGATTGAGGTTGAAATGACCGTTTAAGTCGCGAAAGTTAAGTCCGAGATACATGGGACCGTATCAAATTTTAGAAAGGATTGGTGAAGTAGCTTACAGATTAGCTTTACCGCCTTCTCTTTCAGATAAACACGATGTCTTTCATGTGTTTCAACTTGGGAAGTTTGTTCCAGATCCTCTTCAGCCAATTCTACCAGATACGATTGAGATAGAAGCAGATTTAACGTTTGAACTAGGGGTGGCAATTGGATCCATTAAGGCAAAATCCATCCACCAAAAAATCCATCCAATTCATCCATCACATAAAAAATAAGTTAATGGATTGGATTAAATCCATCCATTTATATGCATGGATTGGTTCAATCCATCAAACATATTTTATGGATCCAATGAATTATTTTTATCTCCGTTACCTTTATTTTTTAAAAAATAATTAAAAATTAATAAAAAAAAAAGAAATTATTTTTTTCTAAAAAAAAAAACCGAATTTTTTCCCCAAAAAAAAAACAGATTTTTTTTGGAATAAAAAAAACCGATTTTTTTTCAAAAAAAAAAGATTTTTTTTTTCGAAAAAAAAAATCGATTTTTTTTCTCGAAAAAACCGAATTTTTTTCCCGAAAGAAAACCGATTTTTTTTCCAAAAAAAAAAACCAATTTTTTCAGGAAAAAAAACCGATTTTTTTAAAATTAAAATATCGATTTTTTTGGAAAATACAAAAAAGTCGAATTTTTCTTAAAAAAAACGACTTTTTTTCCCCAAAAAAAAACAATTTTTTTAAAAAAATAAAAAAGTACATTTTTTTTTAAAAATAAAAAAATTTGGATGGATGGATATCCATCCATTAAAAATATGTTAATGAATGGATTGGATGAATTTTATTCTTAACGGATGGATTGGATTGGATAATTTTAAGAAAATTTTAGTGGATTGTTAATGGACTAATGGATTGTTTTGATCCATCCATTAACAATCCAATCTATATCCATCAAATCCATCCATTTTGTCATCCCTAGTTTGCACCTCAACCAAGTCGTATCATAGGAAGAGAAACTAAAGTACTAAGGAATAAAGATATTCCTCTTGTGAAAGTTCAGTGGGATGAGACGCATCCGGGTGATGCAACTTGGGAACTAGAATCAGAAATGTGGGATACTTACCCTCATCTTTTCAGGTAATCTTTAAATTTGTGGACGAACTTCTATTTAAGGAGGGGAGGATGTAATACCTCGTATTTAAGGAGGGGAGGATGTAATACCCCAAATTTTGACCACTTAGATTTCCCATCATTGTGAAAATCATCATCACAATATGGATGAACCATCATGCTTCATCAGTCTTCCCAAAGATGGGTGAGCATCCAATACAATCAAAATTAGGGTTTCAAGCCCTCTCTGAGTGCTTAGACAAAGGATCAATCAAGAAATGACATGATCTTCAACTTGTCTAATCTCTTAAATATCCTCAAAGGATCAAAAGGACTCATACTTCAAGGATTAAGCACAAAGCTGCTCCCTTCTAGGTGGATCAAGTCTCAAGATCGACAGTGTCACCAAATTAGGGTTTTGGTCGACCAGGGCCTCCAGATGGAAATTTTCATCTGGGCACAAGGCAATGATCCAAAACATGACCTAATATACTTCATGGAACCTCATGAACCCATGCATCAAGTCAATTTTGCCTCAGGAGATGCATTCATCAAAAATCAGGAATTAGGGTTTCTTGACCTAATTCACCCCTAAGTTGACTTTTGGGACAAACCATAAGCCAAGACCTCAAGACATGATTTGAGGGTCTCTAATATACCATATTGATCCATTTGGAACAATGGATTGATCCAAGAAGCTTGAGCAACAAGTCTCAATTTCATCTGCACCACAATTAGGGTTTTAAGAGAAAAGTCAACTGTAACTTTGACTTTTGACCAAGACATGCTCCCAAACCCTAATACATGATTTAATATACCCTATGACACCCATGGAACATGTCCATCAAGTTTGATTTAGGTCAAGGACATGATTTCCTGAAGAATTGCACAGTTTGGAATTCATCTGATAAAAAGTCAACTGTGCACAAAAGGCAACTTTGACTTTTTGAGATTTTTCACCAAAATGGATTTTTAACCCTAAAATGATGTTAATGTATGATTTGAATCATCATTCATCAAGAAAAATCAAGAAAAGTGAGATAACTTGTAAAAGAGGTAACCATAAAACTTAGAAATTTTTCTAAGTTAAAAATAAAGTGGCAAAGGTACCAACTTTGGAGGACCATAACTCCTAAACCACAAGACCATTTTTTCTCATCCAAAGATGGATTTGTAGCCCTCATTATCACCTACAAAAACTTCAACTACAAGTCATTCCAATTCATTAAGGATTTTGAGTTATGGAGTGATCAAAGTGGCTGAAAAGTGAAAATGTCACTTTTTCCAACACTTAGTGAAATTTTCACTAAGTCAGATTCTGCCTCACTTTTTGCCAAATGTAGGGGGATTTTTCACTTGGAATCTAAAGAGATCAAAACCAAACTTGTTCAAACAGTTGTTGTATCATGTAAGAGCTTTCCAAAATGGCCAAGAACATTGCCAAATTCAACCTACGCCATGAGATACAACATTGCCAAGTTGCCTTGCTGAAATCTGTCAAGGCAAGGCAGAATTTGCAACTTTGGTCAATTTGCCAAAATCAGCCAAATTCAATTGCTCCTATCCACTTGGACACCTCAGAGGATTGAATCTAAAGGGGACAATCACTGAGCCAGGCCTCCAAAGTCCATGGAACAAGAAATAGCATGTTGAACCTAGAATGGCCAAAATAGGGACAAGACTTCAAATTTGGAATGAGGCATTCAATGAAACCATCAAGGTGGCATGGACTGAGCCATTCTCATCTGAAATCAGTCAAGACTTATCCAAGACCAAGGGGACCAAAGCTCTGTGCCCTAACCTCTAGTCAATGGCTAGAGGAGACTTGGATTTTCATTTGTCAACATTGGCCAAACCTACTTACCAGCTGCCATGCACTATTCCTTGCAAAACAAACTTGCTCTACTATAAATAGAGCTCAATTGTGGTCAGTTTGAGTACACCAAAGCCATCTAACAGATGCTTTCCTCAAAATCTCTTCTTTCACTCCAATTTTGCCTTCTAAGGCAAGTCACTATCGGGTTTTGAGTTTGAGAGCAATTCCAATCAAACCAATCACTCACACACCTCACATACATCACATATGAGCTGATCAAACACTTAGATTACTTCTGAAACATCAATTTCACAAAATCACCAGCTGGTTGCTCAAGGTTTTAACCAAAGTGCAGCTGAGGTACCACAAAATGATCCAGCCAATTTCAATCAAGTCCAACCATCCAAACACAATCCATAGGGTGTAGGGAAGCTGTTCAGATCATCACCACTCATCTGTAACACCTCCAAATCAAAAATCACTTTGAACTTGCTGTCACGACTTGGAGGTAAGCACATACTTGGTCATCTCTCAATCTATGCATATTTCCTCGCACAATAATTTGGCCATATGTTCATAATCATGCATGGAATATTTTCCCTCAATTAATTGCATTGTTTGAATCGTGTATCAAAAATCCTAGCCTTCATGCAGAAATTAGGGTTCTTGAGGTCTCTTCGTGATTTCTTGTTGTATGTTTAATTTAAATGAAATTAAAGTACATAGACATGATCGTGAGGTTGAGGCGAGCATAATGATATGTGGATTGCATGATATGATTACGTATTCATGGAGATTGGATAGAAAATGCAAATCTGAGAAACCAAGAACACGTGCGTGTTCTTCAGCTTGTTCTTGGCGCCATTTTTAGAAATTCAAATATTTGAATTTTGTGATTTTGTTTAATTGATTCAAAAATTAATTTCTCTCTGAGTTTTAATGATTTTGAGTTGATTCTTTTTTTAATAATTCACAAAAATGTTAAAATATTTTATTTTCACAAAAAATCCCAAAAATATTATTTATTTCATATAATTGATATTTTTGTAAAGAATTAATATTTTGATTGTTTTTGACATTTTAAATATTTTTTCTACATTGATTTTGCAACTTTTAATGTTTTCTAATTATTTTGTAGGTCAATACTTAATTTTTGAAGCATTAATCCAAGATCACAATTTGTTTTCCATGTGTTAAACAATTTTTGATCATTTTAATTGAATTTTTATTCAATTAAATACATTTTGAAAACAAATTAGGGTTTTGGATTAATTCAACCCTCATAAATCATTTTCAAAACACTTTGGGCCTCTTGAGAGAGTGTAAGACCCATCCCCCCTTGTACAAAAACTTTTTGGGCCTCACTCATTGTATAAGTCCCTCTGTACAAGTAAACGGCGCGATCGTCGCCCGTTTAAAAATAAAAAAATCATCTGGGCCTCTCCTTGAGCTATAAGACCCATTCAAAACACTTTGGGCCTCTATTAGAGTGTAAGACCCAATCCCCCTTTTAACCAAAACATTTTGGGCCTCACTTATTGTATAAGTCCCTCTGCGTTAAAAGAAAACCTCGGCGCGATCGCCATTTTTAAATGAAAAATCATTTGGGCCTACCCTCGTGTTATAAGCCCCACTCTTTTTTCTTTAAACCTTTTTTGGGCCTCTTGAGAGAGTGTAAGACCCATCCCTTTGTACAGAAAACCTTTTTGGGCCCCAGTCACTTGTATAAGTCCCGCTGTACAGAGTCAAACAGTGCGCTCACTAATAAAACCATGGGCCTCTCCTTGAGCTGTAAGCCCCAAATATTTCTTTTTCAAAGCACTTTCTCCTTTGATTTTGAATATACTTTTGTTTTCAATCTTTCTTTGTTGAACAACTAACCAAACAGCATGGAAGCACTACAACCGAGTAAGTGGTTATCGCTTTCATTTACTGCTTTCATATTATAAACTGTATTGTGGGGCTGCTCACTGTAAGTCTCCTTTCATAAACTCATATCTACTGTGTAATGATAGTATAGATATTTCGAGTTTCCCCGGCAACTACGTCTAGAACTAGGTGACGCCGTTTCATTTATTCGTAGAAATAGACGCCTAGATCCCCAATAGGAGCACCAGATACAGTCTTCTCTTCGGCTGTCCTCCTTAGGAATCGTCAAGAAGCTCTACTCCCCAAGATGAATGTATTCTCCGTGAATGACATCTTTGAGTTTCTTCCAAATTATCGAACTTTCCTGACTTGATCTATTCCTTGTGGATAGCTTGCCTTGAATGTCTCGGGGTTTGGGTACCCACTACGGTCATAATCTTGGACCTTAACTAAGGAACCCTCTTTAAAAGTTAAAAGTCGCTGGATAGTAAAACTCGCACGTTTACCAGTGGTTTTTTATCTTTAAAAGAGTTATCTCTCATAATGGAAAGGAGATGATAGACCCACGGGCTTCTTAAAAGCATCGGCCTCCTCTTGGGCATTATTCAAGGACCCTACGGCTTCTTAGAAGTATTCACAGCCTCCTCTTAGGGTTCGTATAATGATCTCTTCCTTCGGGAATAATAGCCTCCTCTTGGGCTTCGTACAAGGACCCGTCGGCTTCTTAAAAGTTTCCAGCCTCCTCTTGGGCTTCGTACAAATTGTCCCGACGACCTCCTAGAGGTATAGGAACATAAACTAGTCATCTTCATAGAACAGTCCTTTCATAGAGTCTACTACTGTTTCTCAAAGCATAGTACAAAAGAAAAAAAAAACTCTAGACTTGGACAGTCTAACTTCCTTGAGTCTCAAAGACATTCTCAAGTGACCCCTTCGTTAAATAGGAAGGAAACCCGCAGACTCGGACAGTCTCAATACCCTTTGGATTTCCCGTTTCCTCAAAGAGAAGGAAATATCCCTGATCCTCAAATCAAATCCCTGAGTACAGTGTTGCTCATATAAGAACTGATTTTCTCTTTTAAAATCAGTATATTGGATCTGTCACTCAACTAAAACAAACCTTTAGCCTCCATCTCGGGCTTCGTACGAGATACAAAAACACTCTCTTGTTGAGTCTCAAAGACTCTCTTGTTGAGTCAAACTTTTAGCCTCTATCTCGGGCTTCGTACGAGACACAAAGACTCCCTCGTAGAGTCAAACAAACAATAGCCTCTATCTCGGGCTTTGTACGAGACACAAAGACTCTATCGTCGGGTCAAAAACTTTTAGCCTCTCTCTCGGGATTTGTACGAGACACAAAATAGCCTCCTCTTAGGCTTTGTATAATGATTTTCCTAGCGGAAATTAGCCTCCTCTTAGGCTTTTGTATAAGAAAACCACTGGTTGATCCAATCAACCTTTTAGCATCAAAGCTGTGCCTCGTTCACAGTACACAAACATCAACAACTCCTTTCCTTTCATCTAATCGCTGTAAGCGGCAAGCCTCTGGATCATTTATATCCATGCCACTGTCCCTCTTTTAGCATGAGAAATTCCTAAGGAAAGATGACATTGCTCTACACTGAGTTAAAGTCTTCTCCTTCAGGTTAAAACCCTTTCTTCGGAAATTATGGCATTGCTCGGATCCGCGTATCCCAGTTAAATTAATTCTCCTTCCCCCTCTTTAGAGATGACAAATTCTCTCTAAAGTCGAGGTCTTTCAGCTTCACGTCTTGGGCTTTGAACAAGACACAAATAGACTTTTCAGCTTCACATCTTGGGTTTTGAACAAGATACAAACCACCTTTCGCTTCACGTCTTGGGCTTTAAACAAGACACCAAAAACACCCATTTCCTCCCATAGAATAGGAGGAACTACGAACGCTCTGATTTCCCTGTTTCGGTAAACGGGAATACGTAGGCATAAGATCGAAAGAAAAGATCTTAGCGAGCGCAATCAACAAAAAACCCAAATCCCATATCTCCATCAATTAAAAGCAGTAATTCAAAAGCATCAGTCCTAACATCCTAATCCTTGTTCCCCGCCAAAAACCTTCTGCCCAGGTAAAAAAGAAAGAAAACAGTATTGGCGAAAATACAAATAACCAGTACAAAGGCCCCCCACATTGATAGCATCCGTAACCTAACAGACCGCTGTTTAAACTCAGTATGCAAAGCAGGGTTAATTGGAGACATCTATTTCCCTTCCTTATTCAGCTCACAATAGGATAAAAAATGAATCGACCTGTAGTCAAAGCTCAAACCGCAGAGAGCGACCAGCGCTTAAGAACCGCGTCCAAAATCGCTCGCTACAATACCCTGTATTTTATTTTGATCTGGATAATATTAGTTTTGATCAACTGGGTTCCGGTGTACTTTGAGAAATTATCTGCAAAGATAATTTGAGCAACCGATGAGTTCAAATCAGATCAAGTTAATATTATCTGACTCTGAGGTTTTGTCAATTGGTGATATAGAGATATTTTGGACATTTAGTAGTGTTACTAACTAATTGATATTTCTCTATATCATTCGATTCCCTCACTTGTTGCAAAAATAGAAACAAAGATAGAAAGAAGTAAAGAGAAGGAAGAGCGAAAGGGAGAAAGATGAGAAACCTAGAAAAAGAAGAGGAAAACTTGGATCTTCTTCATTCTTCATCAAATCATATCATAATCTTCATCATCATCTTGTTTAGAGGTGGGGTTTTAGTTAGTACTTAAGCTCTAGAAAATTTAGAGATGTTAGAGTTTAAGTTAGAAATGGTGAATATCGAATATTGTGTGGAATCGATTGTTTTCACGGTTCAAATCTCGATTAAAATGCATAATATGATCGATACATGTATGAATATGATGTATGATAAGTGAATACTTGATCCTTTGAGTTTTTATGAGTTTTGAGTAAGTTGGATAGTTTTGAATCATGAGAAAACCAGAATTTTTCTGTTCTATAAAAGAGTAACCGATTACCCTATTAGAGTAACCGATTACCTTGTGGAAAAATTGATGATCTGCGCAAAATTTGAACTGAGTAACCGATTATCCTATTTGGGTAATCGATTACTGAAATGTGTCTCTAACTTTCATTTAGCCTCTGTGTGAACAGTGAAGCTTGAGTAACTGATTACCCTATTAGAGTAACCAATTACCACTGTAAGTTGAGGAAAAATATTGAAAATTTCATATCTTTTAGATCGTAACTCCGATCGAAGCGCAATAATAGTCGTTAGAAAGCTATGGAAATATCCTACGCAATGAAAGTGAAAAATATTGATTTTGTTACCCGATTAAATAATCAGAGGAAGCTCAAGAAATGTGATTAATTATGAGTTAATTTATTTCATGTATTTTATCATCTATTGTGTTGTGCTATACCTAACTTCTTATTGTGGATTGTAATTGAGTGAATACATGGTTAAAATATGGAATATGAGGAGTGAGGAAACCTTAACATAAAACTATAGTGGAACCTAGTAGTATAACTAGGAAATTATAGATGATCTAGATGGCGATGCTCGTGCGTTCGATGCCTAGGCGTGCATCCTCGACGAGTAATAGTCTAGAAGAGAGTAAGACACTAGTATGGAACATGTGTAAACCGTTGTATTTTATGAGAAAAGGAAAATGTGGCCTTAAGGCGAATGTGGCCTAGTGATTGTCGAATACAATTACGTTTGTGTGTGAAATCACGTAATCGGAACTGTTTCCCTGAGATTTGTCCTTCCATGAGCTTAGGGATCCTCTGGAATGTATGCATGATTACTTGGTAGGTTTGATTCCCGAGTATAGTACGAATGGAGCCTACGGGCAAAGAGACTTGTGACGGTTTATGGCCCGTGTGAAGTAACGATTCGTAAGGTGATAATATGTCCCTTAGTTTCTGAATCCATTTCGTATGCCAAGTAATCTACGAGGATCCATGACTTGGGCCGACTCTTAGACGTAGGAGAGGACGGGAAAAGGAGATTCCTTGATAAGGTTACCGATTAGTGATATTTTGAGTTGGAGAACTCATGAACATGTTTCCATATAGTGTGAAATTGTGAACTCAAGGTCACTTCCCTTCCCTTGACTTGAGTTAGGATTGATAGAACCTTGTAAAGCCGAGATAATCCATAAGATAGGGAACTCACTGGAATTTAATATCTCACCACGTTGTTGATTATATTACAGGTACTTCAGGTTCCGCGAAGGGTAAGGATAAAATCGTTTGATTATCCTTACGTGTCTTTGCTTTTTGGGATGGCATAGCTTCTGTTGTGGAGATTTATTTTGAGATCATTGTTTGATCTAGTTCTTAGTACTTTCGAACATCTTGTGTATATTATGCCATAGTTTTAGTATTTTGTATTTTGGGTATGTAATGTATACAATGTGTTAACTAGGAACTTATGGTATTTCAATACCAAAAACTTGGATTCATGTATAATATATATGCTTTGATGTATGTTGTTATATATGGGTCTTACAATTAAATAACTATTATTCATTAAAACCATAAAAACACTAATTACTATTAAACACCAGAAAAAATTAGTATAAAGATTAAATTACAATAAAATATTGACAAAAATGTTTTACCTTTATTTCTCTTTAAAAAAACAATAAGATAAGGCATAGAATAGATGAATAATATAGCATATATCATATATAAAAGTATATCAATCGAGAAAGAAAAAAAATGGTGAGAACCTGTTAACATATATGACCTGTAAGAAAAACAATGTGATAAGGGATATGATAGTTGAATAACCTGTTAACATATATGACCTGTAAGAAAAACAATGTGATAAGGAAGAGGATAGTTGAGTAACATATCATATATCATATATATAAAAATATATCAATCGAGAAAGATAAAGATGGACGCAGAACTAGTTGCAGAGATGAGAGAAAATTAACATCGAAAAAAAAGAAAACGAAATTAAAATAGGAACAAATTGAAAGGAAAAAAAATGAAGAATATAGAGAGTAAGTGGAATTGGTTATGGAACGAAATTAATGATGAGTGGGGTGAGTGGTTTTTTTAATTAGACAAATAGATTAAAAGAATTTTTAATGGAAGTTATAAGAAGGTAACAGAGTTGGTGGAGTATTTACGTGGTAATAGAGTTGGTGGGGTATTTAGGTGAATATTTATTTTGATTTAATTAATTAATTAATTATGTAAATATAAAAAATATTAATTATTATTAGTTTTGGTGGAAAATTTTGGTGGAATAAGTTATAGTATTTTAATTTAGTGTGATAAGTTATAGGATTATAATTTAGTATGATATCTATAGATAACGGTTTTTCTTTCATTTTTGTTGATTTTTCTTTAAAAAGGTAAAAATAATATATACTATATTAAAATAAAAAAGAAAAATAATAAATAAAATAAGGTTACTTAATTCAATTAAATAATAGTTCAGTTCTAGAACCAGAAATGAGAAAATTAACGGTGCTGATGGCGGATTGCAACTTCTGATGCGGTGGAATGAAAGGCGCTGTAAGATGAATCCCTACATTATTAATAGAAAAATAATAACTATTAGAGAAGATGAATCCCTGCAATCCTAAAGCTATGTTCTTCAGAGAAGAGATAATTCTCTATCTGCCCAAGTCATTATGGTTCCTAACTGAACAATTCTCCACCCTTCTCTATTGTTATCCATATCCTTTATCTAACTATCATTACTCTCTAATATAGCAACACCAGCAAATATAACTCATTCCACTATTTGGCACATTTGTTAGGCATAGGTCCAAACCAAGTACCTAACATAATGCTTTGAAGAAATATATGGAATAGACAGGTAAAACTTATAGAACAAACCTTATGAGCACAACTCGACCACCAATATACGTATGCCTTTTATTCCAATTGGACAATCTTCTCGACATTGCCTCAACCACATTTTTCTAAAACTCCTTTCTTCTATGATTACCTGCAATAGGAATACTCAAATATTTGATAGGTAAAGTCCCAACTATACACTTTAACACCTGTGTCGCTTGTTTCAATCAATATTGCGAGATATTTGACCTAACTAATATACTTTTATGGAAATTTACCTTCAGATCAAATATCAATTCGAATAACTGCATATTTGTCTTGATGATCCTCATATTTTTTTCAGTTTTTTTCCACGATTGACGTGTCTATTGCGTATTGGATATGTGATATGTTTATATGTCCTTTCCTAAACTGGTATCCCTCGAAAAGGTTCAATTGAATTCCTTTTGATATCATTACATTGAATACTTCCACTATTATTAGAAAATGGTGACCAAAACATTTCCTTTATTTCTCTTTTCTTTATTCATGTCACTTCAATCTCTTCTATTCCATCTAAAAAAAATTCACTAACGAAAAATTCAAGAAAATTTTTTTCTTCAAATTTTTTTAATTTAGAGAGTTTGTTTTTTATAAGACTCTTAAAATTTGTGAAGTAACCTTTACTATATTTTTTTTCATACATGTAAGTTTCTTTATGAAAATAGTTGATATCTCCTTCTTTGGGCTTTGCCAAATTTAAAGGAGTTTAGGGGAGATCAAGACTCAAAATTGTCTTATTTTAAAGTCTCAAATCTTCTTCAAAGGAGAATTTTAAAAAAGTGTTTCATTTTAACCACTTTTATACAAACCCATCTTATTAGTTTTATAACTAATATTAAATACATGATTAAGAAATAAAATATAAAGTATAATAAATTATTATAACTAAAATAATAATTCTCAATTTTGCTTTACTTTTATTGATCAACTTGGATTTTGTTTAGTGTAAAGAAAACTTTGGATTTTTTTTAATGAAAGATTAAATACACATATTCTTACATCATTTGTGTTTGTAAAAAGATACCTATAGACAACTATGTTAACAACAATCTTACTACAAATGTGCTATAGACAACAATAAAGGTTAGATATTGTGATGTGTCACTATTATAAAGACTAATTGACTCTAATTTCCACCTAATTAATAAGTGTTCATTCTTTTTAGTTGAGAAGTATTTCATTTCCTTTTGATAAACAACATACCCCTAATCTTAGTCTTGATTGAGGGCATTCTTCTAACAAACTATGTCAAAAGTTACTCTTTAATTAATTTGAGAATTGTTTATCCTATATACCCTAAGGCTATATACCATAAAATCATACGAAAAGATATTATCAAATTATATAATAGCGTTTGAGAAGATAAAAACATAAGTCTAAAATATTGGATGTATGTTTGTATATATATTAACTGTGTGCAATGGTTTGTTTTAATGTATATATATATATATATATATATATATATATATATATATATATATATATATTCAAGCGAGTGGAATGATTTATAGACCAAAATATTTTCATCCTAAAATAATTAATTATATACTATTAATTTATCATAATTTCTCAATAGCATATTTGAATGGTTCTTCTAACATATTTTTGGATGAAGTACACTATGAAAGTGCATAGTATATTTTTAGGACAAACTGAGAACAGAATATAAGGATAAATTGAAAATTGTTTTAATTTATAGATGTTTTTCTGTATTTTTAAATAAGTATTGTTGTAGATATGTTTTTTACATAAACTAGAAAATACACGCATATATAAATGAAAATATTACACTTGTATAAAATTAATATGCCTCATAATTAATTTTTAAAATAAAATTCTTGATTTATAAGTATTAACAAATTATTTGCAATAGAATATTATGAGAAAATAAAAAAAAAAGAAGTTATTTATAGACTCCAATTCATAAATGATCATTACTTAATGTTATAAATGTATATTAAATAGTATAACTTAAAAATGATATATTTTGTTTTTTTCTAAATATGTTAAAATATTACTGAATTTTAGAATTTAAGGTAGAAAGAACATAATGATCCAATAAAAAAGAAAGAGATTAATGCAGTTTCAATAGTTAATAAAAAAATTAATAAATATAACATAATTTCATTATAATTATTTATAGTACACATCTTACTTTTTTTAGATATTTATACACATCTTTTATAAATTGTATTTAAATACATCTAAATAGTGAATTCTAGAGCAATAAATATAAAATGAATTGTATGATATTCTTAAATACATAAGTTTTGTATGATTTAAATTACAGTAAAATTGTATGATAATATGAACAATTCATATTTATCATATATATAATCATAAAAAATAAAACAATTATAAAATCATATATTTTTTAATTTTTAATCAAATATGCGAGTTAGATAATTATAAAGACTTTAATAATTAAATTAATTAAGTTAATTACAATAAAAAAAATATAACTGAATAAAAGAAGAAGGATGAAAAAATTTACAGATTAGAAAAGAGAATACAGAAGCAAATTTTATATAAGGAAATGATAACCTTATAAGATATTAAACATACAACCCTTAAAATATTTGCTAATAGAAAAATACTGGGCGATCAAAAATATTTCATAAACTTTTTAGTTTTGTATCTTTGGTTTAAGGTTCATTTTAGTCTCAAAGACTATTTTAATCTTAGAACTTAATAAAAAATATGTTACATACATTCTTGCAGTGTAATGTTTACAAAAGTGAGTTTAATTTGGTCTACGTGACATCAAATTTAACATATGTGACATCACTATCATCGGTTTTTCTTGATTTATTTTCCGGACATATGAACGTTTTAAACCCTACATTGAATTAGGTCAACAACTTAAATCCTCTTTCTCTTTGTAATCGTCGTAACTTCCACTACAATCCACTTCTTTTCACATTCTCGTCAAATTCTAGTCGTAATCATAAATGATACATGCATGTTCTTTTATTTTTTTATTTTCTCATATTATTCGAAGAACATGAATGAGTTATGTGTGTTCTTCTCCCATTACGAAACAATATGGTAAACACGAAAAAAGTAATGGTTCCAATTGGAAGATTTACTCAAGTTCGAAGTAGCAATGTAGACTCAATTGGCAGTGCGGAGATATCAACGTGCTTCAAAGGGAAACAACAATTATCAATTATGGAATGCAATTTGAAAAATGCGCACACTATATGGTAAGCTTTCTAAATTCCTTCATCAAACTGGACATTTTTAAAACTGATTGTGTTTTGTAACTTTGAATTATGGGCGATTTTTTTCTTCTAAATTAATGCAGAGTTCTACTCATACGTTGTGGTTAATTTGATTATTTATATGAAGAAGTGGAAGATATGAAAGACAATTTAATTATGAAGCAAAAAATGAGGTTGAATTTTTTAACAAAAGCAAATGAAGATCATGGGAATAAACTTGTTCAATATGAAGGAAGATTTGAAACACAGAGTCACAATTGAGTTAGGTGAACTTGAGGCGACTCTCAAGAACAGTATGAAGAGGAAGAATTTTTGAAAAAAATTAAGTTTTGGAGTTTTTATTGTTTTGATGTACAAGTTGTTTGTGCAAATTTGATGTATATATATATTTTTTGATCAAGTAACCTACTAGCTAGAATTCACCCTTTAAATGTGAACAAGTGAGATGTCGAAGGTTTGAACCTAGCGTTGTCAAAATGGTACAAGCCTATTGGGGCGACCCATGAACCCTATATTTTAGCACAGATTGGACTGCAAAAAAGCTGGAAAAAAAACACGACCCTACCTTTTTGGCCCAGCCCACCGGACCTATGTTTTTCATGGGTCGGCCAAGTGGGCGGGCTGTCCCATTAAAAATAATTTTAGTTAATTATGAGAAAAAAATTAGTTAGGCTATGATTACATAAGTGTTTTTTCATCTATAAAAGAAAAGGTAAAGAGGATGGAGATGTTTTTTTAAGATAATGTGATCAAAGATATATATATATATATATATATATATATATATATATATATATATGTGTGTGTGTGTGTGTGTAACCTATTAGGATCTGGGTCGGCCTCAGTATTGATAGCTCATGAAGTAATTGGGTTAACCCACTCCAATCCATTTGTACGTTTTGCCATATTGAGACGAAGCGAATTATGTTGGGCCAGTCTATTTGACCGTTCACGCTCTTACATTTGATGTCTCTACACAATTACCAACTAAACTAACTTATCAGAACGATGTCTAATTTGTTTTAGTAATGTTAATATATTACTTTTTTTATGTTATGCATGTACTGAATATAACGGAGTTAATGAAATAAAGTTCATTAATTTTGCAGTTATAAAAAAAAATGTAAGTTGTTTGACTATCAAAATTATGTTAAACTCAAATTATCTAAAAATTGTGTATTATGTAAAAAAACAAAATTGACATATAAATATAATCTATTTTTATTTTGTCTAAGAACTGATAATAAACTGTAAGGGGAAGTTCTCTCTATATTTGATTTTAATGATGTCAAAACTATCTTGCTTAGCATATATAGAATTCACATGTAGAATATGATATACAATGCATATTAGGTGTTCTAAATGTGTTTGATCATGTTGGCAATGTTCTAGGTGCATTAAGTATGGTTGAAAACCTTAGAAAAGTCAAAATGATGATTTCTGCATGTTTCAAGGGTGTGAGTCGACTCACAACCCTGTTCTGGTCGACCCAGACAACTTATATTTCTTAGGGTCAGCTGCTGGAATGCTCGCGTCGACCCTTTAGTCGACTCATACAACCTGCGTTTATGATTATCAAAAACTGGGAGTAATGCGTCGACGCATACCCTGTTTAGGTCGACGCAAAGGCTGCTTTTCTGCGCAGATTTGCTGACTGCCTTGCTCAGGTCGACCCCCTCACCTGCATAGGTTGACCGTTCGCTGTTTTGCACCAATTTTTTGCTGTGTTGTTTACTTTAAATTTCTGTTATTTCTGTTATGTTTTCAAGAATAGTATATATATTATTTTGCCTCATTTTTTACATGGACAACAAGAAACGTGAAAATTTACATTGATCTTTCTCTTCATCTTCATCTTCAACCTTACATTCTCTAACATCTACACATAACCATTTTTGTTAGTGTTGTGTATTTTTGAAGCGATAACATTCAGACCTAGGTGTGTGGATCCTTCGTGCTAGGTTAAGAATAAATGGGTGTTTCTTGAATAAAACCCTAGGTTTTGTCCTCCAAGAATAAAAGTGATTTTGGGGGTTTTTGCACAAATCATTTCTCTACAAGGATTCAGCCGTGCGAAGGTGGTTGAAGAACGGATTGTTCGGTTCAATCTAGTAGCTACAGTCGGAGGATCGTAGAAGAAAGATTTGGGACCGAATTGTGGAACATCGAAATCGACCGAGTGAAGGTGATTGAAAAGTTGTGGGTTCTTTTAATCTAGTAGCGTGAGACGGTGATTTATTCAACCAAATTTGAGGCACTTGATTCATCTTGAATCAAGGGAAGAGAAGACTTAGCATCAACATCAAAGACGTTTGAGGGTTTGATTGTTCAGTTTTTCTCTTGTTTAAACAATTGCAACGGTAATATATATATATATATATATATCACAATTCTATTTGTGGAGTTGGGGGCAGAGGTACCCATAGCGAGGACGATTGGGGAACTGCCTAATCAAATCGTGTTTGTCCTCTCTTTCCCTACTCTTTTACGTTTCAATTTCATTCGATTTTGTAAAGTATCAATTGATCGAAAATTTCTGAGATAGTGTAATTTAGAGCTGAGAAATTGTTTTGTAAAATTGATACAATCCCTTGGATTGTATTTAGAATCAGCTTTACATTCACATTATTTAGAAATCTGCACTTGGTGTGTTTGCGCACGCCAAGTGTTCGATAAATTGATTAAACGCAAAATCCAAGGCATTTGCATTTAATTTTTGTCGACCTATCTCGTTGGTAATTGGATTAATATCAAGCAAACAAAACTTGGTTGATTGCGTTTAGTTTTTGTTGATTGATCTGAATTTTTCTCTTCCGTTATTTCATTTCTAATTTTGTCGCGCATATCCGATCCTTTTAGTAGAGGTTCGTTGTAGACGTGTGATTCAGTGGTTGCTTCTGCAAAAACTTTTTAAAACCAATTTTTAGTAACCATTTGCGTGTATAAAATTGTGGGATCTATTCACCCCCCTTCTAGATCTTAGCCATCATTTAACAAGTGGTATCAGAGCCTGGTTTATCTGGTGCTTCGGTAAAACTTCTTGGAATATGGCGAACAAACCTAATGGGGCTTATAATAGAGCTCCAGTTTTTATAGGCGAGAATTACAACTACTGGAAGGATTGTATGATCGTCCATATAAATTCCATAGATCGGAAGGTTTGGAACGTTATTTTAAACGGTCCTTTGGAAATTACCATGACCAATGTTGAAGGTGTTGTCGTTCCCAAACCCGAAGCTCAATGGAATGAGGAGGACGAGAAAAAGTACAGCTATGACTGGAAGGCTCAAAATATTTTGATCTCCTCTTTGGGAGTTGACGAATATTATCGAGTCTCTCATTGTGAAATGGCCAAAGCCATGTGGGATGCTTTACAAGTAGCCCACGAAGGCACTAATGATGTTAAAATGGCCCGTATCAACACACTAACGCAAGAGTTCGATCTTTTTTACATGAAGCAAGGGGAAACCATTGCGGATATGCAAAAACGATTTACTCATATAATCAACAAATTGCATGTACTTGGTAAACCGGTTCCCAACGAGGTTGCTACTAATAAAATCTTGAGGTGTCTTAACAGGGAATGGCAACCGAAGGTCATCGCGATCAAGGAGTCCAATAATCTTACTACTCTAGACCTCACGACATTATTTGGCAAACTCGATGAGCATGAGCAGGTGCTCATTAGCTTGGAAAAACATGAGAATAGTATAAAGAAGGAGAAAACAAAAGATACAGAAAAAAGGCGATTGCTCTTAAGGCTTCTTGTTCAAAGTCCACATCTCAAGAGCAAAGTGATAATGAAACCAACAATGACGAAGATGATGACTCTGGTGATGACATGGGTCTATTTGTGAAGAGATACAATAGATATGTTCGGAAGAATGAGATTTAAAACTCGGATAAAAATCTAGTCAAATTTAGGAGGCAATTTAGAAATGAAGGCAACAAGAATGGTAAGGTAAAAGGTACGTGTTACAACTATGGAAAATCCGGGCACTACAAGTCGGATTGTCCATCACTTAAGAAAGACAAGGATAAGGATAAGGATAAGGATAAGAGTCGTCAATACAAAAAACCAAACAAATCTAGACGAGCATACATCGCTTGGGAGAGCGATAACGAGTCGAAAAAAGATGACAGCTCAAGTGACGAAAGTGAATTAGTTAATCTATGTCTTATGGCACGTCAAAACAAGAAGAAAGAGGTAAAACACTCTAAATATGATCATTCTAATAGTATGTCTCATTTAGAATTACAAAAGGCTTTTGATATGTTGCACCACAAGGCTAAGGAAGCTTTTCATCGCTTAGCCTCGAACAAAAAGATTTTTTCATACTTGGAGAAAAAGGTTTCCGATTCCGAAAAGGAATTGGAAGCTCTTAATAACTCCATGGTGGATGCATCAAAAGCTGAGATTAATGAGAGTAAGTCTCCATGGTTCAATTGGGGTTGTGATATTTGTCATATTTGGCAAAAGGAGGTGAGAACCCTTAAGGCCAAATTAGACAAGGCTCTTAAGCCTAAAGTTACGTTTGCTATTGATCGATCACATTATCGAGAAAGTATGAATAATCCGTATCAAAAGTATATGTATGTGATTCGAGATAGTGATAGCAAAGGTAAATTCCAAATGAATCGTAATTTCCTATATTGTTGCAAGCCTGGTCATACTATTGTTAAATGTCGTTTTAGAAGGTTTCTTGTTCCAAAAGGCATTTATCAATGGTTGCCCAAGTGCGATCTTGGTTTCACTTGCCGTAAAGGACCCAATGAGAATTAGGTGTCTACTCTCCCTTGATTTTTTTGTAGGTACAAAGTCTTGAGACCACCGAAAGAAGATGGGTTCTGGATAATGGTTGCTCAAGACATATGACAGGAGACATATCTCTTTTCATCGACTTTGTGGCGAAGAAAAAGGGGTTTGTCACCTACGGAGATAACAACAAGGGAGAGATTCTCGGAAAAGGTAGTGTAGGTAACCCCTCATCTACTACTATCTCTGATGTGCTTCTTGTGGAAGGCCTTAGACACAACCTTTTAAGCATTAGTAAACTATGTGACAAGAATTATAAAGTATCTTTTTCAAAAGATTGTTGCATAATTGAAGATGGTGACAAAAAGGATGTGTTTAAGGGCTTGAAGGTGTATAACGTCTATATGCTAGACTTAAATGAGGTATCGTTGAATGGCGACAAGTGTCTAGTCACTATGAATGAAGATACATGGTTGTGGCATAGACGGTTGGCGCATATCAACTTTGATTTGCTTAACAAAATACTCTCTAAAGACCTAGTCATCTGTTTGCCCAAAATCAAATTCACAAAGGATCATCTTTGTGATGCTTATCAAATGGGGAAGCAAACAAGGATCTCTTTCAAATCTAAAAACATTGTTTCAACTATGAGACCCCTTGAACTCCTCCATATGGACCTCTTTGGACCATCTAGGGTTAAAAGCCTAGGTGGTAACTATTATGGTTTTGTAATAGTCGATGACTTTTCTAGGTTTTGTTGGACTATTTTCTTAGTAAACAAGAGTGATACCTTTTCGGCCTTTGAGAAATTTGCTAAGTTATCTCAAAACAAGTTAAACACGAACATTGTGTCAATTCGAAGTGATCATGGGGGTGAGTTTGAAAATCATTTGTTTGAAGCATTTTGTGAATCCCATGGAATTGATCATATTTTTTCCGCACCACGTACCCCTCAACAAAATGGGGTGGTGGAACGTAAAAATAGAATTTTGGAGGAACTTGGAAGGACTATGATCAATGAAAGTGGACTTCCAAAATACTTTTGGGCTGAAGCCATAAGTACGGCTTGTTACGTTTTGAATAGGGTGCTCATCTGGCCTATTCTAAGCAAGACACCGTATGAGTTTTTAAAAGGGCGCAAGCCAAATATCTCTCACCTTCATGTATTTGGTTGCAAGTGTTTCGTGTAAAACAATGGAAAAGAGACACTTGGTAAGTTTGATGCCAAGGCCGACGAGGGTATTTTCCTTGGATACTCTCAGTCAAGTAAAGCTTATAGAATTTATAATAAGAGGTTACGTATAGTTGAAGATACGGTACACGTTACTTTTGATGAGTCTTATTCGATAAATGTTGGAGAATGTAGTTCTTTTCATGGTGCAGGTGTATCTTCTGAACACATACTAAAGGACACTGATAAAGGAACTGATCATCCTGAAGTAGTGCGTATTAAGGAGGAAAATGATCACCAACCAATGAAGAGTGAGAAGGATCATCATTCTGATAAAGATGAACTTCCTCCAGCTTGGAAGTCTTCCAAAGATCATCTGATCGACAACATTCTCGGGGATATCTCTAAGGGAGTAACCACTCGCTCTAAACTTAGTAACTTTTGTTATTACTCCACTTTTGTGTCATAAGTTGAACCTAAAAACGCAAAGGAGCCGTTACTCGATGAGCATTGGTTTTTATCAATGCAAGATAAACTAAATCAATTAAGGAGAAATGAGGTTTGGGACCTTGTCCCTCCTCCGCGAGGTCATCGAGTAATCGGCACCCGATGGGTGTTTAGGAATAAACTTGATGAAAATGGAGTTATAACATGAAACAAAGCACGACTTGTAGTGCAAGGCTATAACCAAGAGGAAGGAATCGACTATGAGGAAACTTATGCGCCGGTTGCCCAACTCGAGGCAATACGCCTTTTACTTGCTTATGCTTGCACTAAAAACTTCAAATTATTTCAGATGGATGTTAAAAGTGCTTTCCTTAATGGATATATAAATGAAGAGGTTTATGTAGCCCAACCTCCGGGTTTTGAGTCCCATGAATATCTTGATCATGTTTATAAACTTAAACGTGCTTTGTACGGACTTAAACAAGCCCCTAGGGCTTGGTATGAACGTCTAAGCAAATTTTTACTTGACCAAGGGTATTCAAGAGGGAAGGTTGTTGACACAACCCTCTTTATTAAACGTCAAGGAAAACATTTAATCTTGGTACAAATTTATGTTGACGATATTATCTTCGGGTCTACTAACATGACCTTGGTCAAGGAGTTTTCTAGTTTGATGCAGGGGGAGTTTGAAATGAGCATGATGGGGGAGCTCAATTATTTCCTTAGATTGCAAATCAAACAACTCGAAGAGGGCACATTCGTGAGTCAAACGAAATATTGTCTTGAGCTTCTCAAACATTTCGACATGCTAAACTGCAAAGCAATAGATACTCCGATGCCTACTTGTGCCAATCTTGATCGTGACGAAAATGGTAAGGATGTAGAGGTAAAAGGTATAGAGGTATAATTGGATCTCTTCTTTATCTTACCGCATCACGTCCCGATATTATGTTCAGTGTATGCATGTGTGCGAGGTATCAAGCACGTCTCAAGGAATCCCACTTAAAAGCAGTTAAACGCATACTTCGATACCTCTCAGGTACTCTAAAGTATGGGTTGTGGTATTCCAAAGGTAGTGTTTGTTCCTTAGTTGGCTATTCCAATTCTGACTTTGCCGGGTGCAAATTGGATAGGAAAAGTACTAGTGGCACGTGTCACTTTTTCGCAAATTCCATGGTGAGTTGGCATAGCAAGAAACAGGTTTTCGTTGCTTTGTCAACAGCCGAGGCGGAATACGTTGTCGCCGGCAGTTGTTGTGCTCAAGTCCTATGGCTTAAGCAACAATTGCTTGATTTTAATTTAAAACTTGAGTGTATTCTTATTTTGTGTGATAACACTAGTACTATTAACCTAACTAAGAACCCTGTATTACATTCACGCACCAAGCATATCAAAATACGTCATCACTTCCTTAGGGATCATGTAGAGAAAGGTGATGTGGTCTTTGAGCATGTTGATACTAAAAATCAACTTGCTGACATCTTTACAAAACCATTAGCCACATAGCCTTTCTTTCACATCCGTAGGGAACTAGGCATTCTCGACACCTTGGATCGTGCATGATAATTCGTAAATATGTTGGTTCTCTACACACACACACACACATATATATATATATATATATATATATATATATATATATATATATATATATATATATATATATATATATATATATATATATATGCTTGTATACGTTTTTCAACTAACAATGCTAAGAAATATTAAGCTATATATGAGGGAACTCGTCGTCCATCGTGATTCAGGTAATATCGTTTCACTTCATAAGTTTCTTGTGAGTAAATGTACCATGTTAAGTGATAAAATTGATGTTTATTGCACATATTAAGCCTATTCTATCCATTTAAATGTTTGATGTTTGTGTTGGCTTCTTATTTATTCAACATTATTGCCTAAATGACACATTTTTGTGATTTTTTCATTACTTTACTGTTTGAGTCGACCTAATCATGCCTCCGACTAACTCTCCATTATTGCTTTGTTCACGATTAGAGGCTGGAATGCTCAGGTCGACTCTTTGGTCGACGCACACAGACTAAGCGGTCGACCGTTTGCTGACAGATTCCGAAAAACTCTTAGGCTTCGTGTGTTTTTGACCTATTTAATTGATTTTTATGCATTTTATGAGTTTTTTTATGTGTCATTAACATAGCATGTTCATTGTATCAAGTCATTGCATAGTTTCTTTCATCTCCTCCTCTTCCCCAAATCCTCTATAAACAAACCCTAACTTCACACCTCTTACCAATCACATTTGGGTTTCACACAACATTGAAGAAATTAGTCACTGTTCATCATTCTCTAGCTTCACTATCAATAGCTTCCCGAAGAATCACCTGGAAAAGAGTCACAAGAGAACCTTCATCTCAAGCAGGTCCTTCTCAACCTCCTCTAAATCCACCGGTAACATTTTCCTCTCTTGTATCTGATGAATTTGTTTATCTATATGAGAAAAAGTTGAGTAAACGGTCTATTATAAAGCAATTTGTTTACTATCGTCGTACTGTTGAACGTATGCATTTAGAAGAAGTTATAGAGTTATTGGATTTTCAGAACTCCATAGGCTTTTTGGAATGTGACACCAAATACAATGAGGATTTGGTTAGGATTTTCTATTCTGGTTAAATGGGTAAATTTGATGGTTACATGTTTAATTGCAAGCTAGGGAATAAGGTTGTTGCTATCAATGACTCTACTTGGAGAGATTTGTTCAATATGCATGTGCTCAATACCCAGCCTACCGAACATGCAACGGGTACAAGTACTGTTAAGGATTACGATTTTAAGAAGACATTGAATTTTATGCTAAAGAAACCATATTCTGATCAGATTGTAGCAAGCGATCTGTTTCCTAAATCGGTAACAACCAGGAAACTGACTCCCGTTGACAGGATCCTACAGTGGACTGTTTCCTATATTCTCATACCAGAGAAAGGCGGTTACTTTAGAGTTGATCATCCCGGAGTTCACTTGATGTACATTCTGAAAAACAAAATAAGGATTAGATGGCCTTACTACATTGCAAGCAGGATGTATGCCCTACATGATTCCGGAATAGGGATCGTGTTATCCTACGCCTCCTTCATTCAAACCGTGATCAACTGTGCAGAGATTTGTGTTCCTGGTCTCACACTCAAATCTCTCACCTCCAATGAAGAGTTCAGTCAGAAAACATTGACTATGATGGGACACATTTGGGATATTAAAGATAAAAGGTATAAATATGTTGTGAAATCAAACACCGCTATTTTGGAGGAATCTGATGAAGAAGAAGAAGAGGAAGAAGAAGAAGATGAAGAACAAAGCGATGACGAAGAAGAACAAAGTGAGGATGACCAAGGAAATCAAATGGATACTGGTGTTGAAGATAATAGTGCTTGGATGCCTCACTCATCTGCCATGGTGTCTGAAGAAGACCAAGGATGGAATCAATGACAAAATATAGGTACTTACATGCCTCAATCTTCTCCAATTGAAGCTGAGATTGACCAAGGCTAGGGTCAATGGCAATATACTGGCTGGACCACTCTTGGTTCTAACTATATGCCATCAACTCAAGGATTGGATTATCAAGACTCCTATTATACTTCTCCATCACCTCCGCGTCCACAACAAAACAATGAGGATATTCTTGAACTTATGAGGACTATGCAACTCGAACAACAACGGTTTGCCACAGCTCAAGAGGAACGGTTCACATCTTTGCACGAAGAGATTCAAACGCACACCAACAACTTTGATTCTTTTGCCACTAATGTGATGGGAAGATTCAACACTATGGTTGAGATATCTGCTAACCAACACCGTGCTCTTAAAAACAGTTTCAATATTTTGAATCAAACCGTTTTAGAGATAACTGAGCAATTGGACTTGCAACCTCCACCACCTCCTCATACTTATCAGTTTCGCAGAAGAGGCCACTCATTTAGGGGGAGGAGGCCTTGAGGACCTTTGTTGCATCTCTCATCATATCTATTTGTGCTTTGTTTCTTGCATTGTCTTTTGAATGACTCTACTACGTTTCTTTTCGCTATGTTTGCTTTATTTTCGTGATCTTGTACTTCTGCTCTCCGGCTTTTCAATTTTGTAACAATGTACTGCTAAATACTTTGTGTTCATTAAGCATTTTGGTTTGGTTTATTATTATGTTTCTATTTATCTTTCCTTCTGTTCATTAACTTGCATTTTATGTGAATGTGCGTTAATGGTTACGCGTTGCAATTATGTAAAAATGCTGCATTTGATTTTCTATCCTTGATATGTTTATCTTTCTTTCTTTTTGATGTTGTCAAAGGGGGAGAAGAAACTGAAAATAGCAGGTATTAAGAATGATCAAACAACAACAATGGATGCATAAAGTCAGGGGGGATGATACCCC
Organism: Lathyrus tuberosus; assembly: GCA_022829125.1. Classification (NCBI taxonomy): domain Eukaryota; kingdom Viridiplantae; phylum Streptophyta; class Magnoliopsida; order Fabales; family Fabaceae; genus Lathyrus; species Lathyrus tuberosus. The sequence continues at coordinate 3,998,557 of JALAZF010000446.1, forward strand.
AGTTTGACCTTTTGCTACTGTTTTGCCATCATCAAAAAAAGGGAGTATGTGAGGGGAAGTTCTCCCTATACTTGATTTTAATGATGTCAAAACTATCATGCTTAGCATTAGGTGTTCTAAATGTGTTTGATCATGTTGGCAATGTTCTAGGTTCATTAAGTATGGTTGAAAACCTTAGGAAAGTCAAAATGATGATTTCTGCATGTTTCAAGGGTGTGAGTCTACTCACAACCCTGTTCTGGTCGACCCAGACAGCTTATATTTCTTAGGGTCAGCAGCTGGAATGCTCGCGTCGACCCTCCGGTCGACTCATACAACCTGCGTTTATGATTATCAAAAACTAGGAGTAATGCGTCGACGCATACCCTGTTTAGGTCGACGTAAAGGCTGCTTTTCTGCGCAGATTTGTTGACTGTCTTGCTCAGGTCGACCCCCTCACCTGCATAGGTCGACCGTTCGCTGTTTTGCACCAATTTTGTGCTGTGTTGTTTACTTCAAATTTCTGTTATTTCTGTTATGTTTTCAAGAATAATATATATATATATATATATATATATATATATATATATATATATATATATATATGTATATATATATATATATATATATATTATTTTGGCTCATTTTTTACATGGACAACAAGAAACGTGAAAATTTGCATTGATCTTTCTCTTCATCTTCATCTTCAACCTTACATTCTCTAACATCTACACATAACCATTTTTGTTAGTATTGTGTATTTTTTAAGCGATAACGTTCAGGCCTAGGTGTGTGGATCCTTCGTGATGGGTTGAGAATCAATGATTCAATGGGTGTTTCTTGAATAAAACCCTAGGTTTTGTCCTCCAAGAATCAAAGTGATTTTGGGGGGGTTTTGCACAAATCATTTCTCTACAAGGATTCAGCCGTGCGAAGGTGATTGAAGAACGGATTGTTCGGTTCAATCTAGTAGCTACAGTCAGAGGATCACAGAAGAAAGATTTGGGATCGAATTGTGGAACATCGAAATCGACTGAGTGAAAGTGATTGAAGAGCTGCGGGTTCTTTCAATCTAGTAGCGTGAGACAGTGATTTGTTCAACCAAATTCGAGGCACTTGATTCATCTTGAATCAAGGGAAGAGAAGACTTAGCATTGACATCAAAGACGTTTGAGGGTTTGATAGTTCAGTTTTTCTCTTGTATAAACAATTACAACGGTAATATATATATATATATATATATATATATATATATATATATATATATATATATATATATATATATATGTATATCAATTCTATTTGTGGAATTGGGGGCAGAGGTACCTATAGCGAGGACGATTGGGGAACTGCCTAATCAAATCGTGTTTGTCCTCTCTTTCCCTACTCTTTTACGTTTCAATTTCATTCGAATTTGTGAAGTATCAATTGATCAGAAATTTCTGAGATTGTGTAATTTAGAGCTGAGAAATTGTTTTGTAAACTTGATACAATTCCTTGGATTGTATTTAGAATCAACTTTACATTCACATTATTTGGAAATCTGCACTTGGTGTGTTTGCGCACGCCAAGTGTTCGATAAATTGATTAAACGCAAAATCGAAGGCATTTGCATTTAATTTTTGTCGACCTATCTCGTTGGTAATTGGATTAACATCAAGCAAACAAAACTTGGTTGATTGCGTTTAGTTTTTGTTGATTGATCTGAATTTTTCTCTTCCGTTATTTCATTCCTAATATTGTCGCGCATATCCGATCTTTTTAGTAGAGGTTCGTTGTAGACGTGTGATTCAGTGGTTGCTTCCGTAAATACTTTTTAAAACCAATTTTTAGTAACTATTTGCGTGTATAAAATTGTGGGATCTATTCAACCCCGCTTCTAGATCCTAGTCATCGTCTAACATAAACAACAATGGTATAAAAACATATTTTTGGTGTCTAATACTTAAACTGTCGCTAATTCATTCGTTAAGTAATAAAACGTCACTAAAACTATCGCTAATTCTGTCGTTAAGTTGTAAAAATCGTCGCTAATTTGCAAGAGAGACCAAACGTGTGGATGAAAAATTATAAGAGGATCATTCTTTAAAGAAAATATTTTAAGAAACTAAAACCAAAAATTAAAATATTTAAAAAGTTCACAAACATATTTAACCCAAAAATTAAATACTTTTTTTGCATCAACTCAGAATTGCGTATATAAATAACACAAATATAAGAACATAAAGCTACTTCATTTTAAATCCAAGTGGTGCATGCTCCGTATAAGTTAATTAATTGAATTTAAAAATTCAAATAGACTCAAAATAATTTTAAAAAAAGGGTAACATCCATTAATAGTCTTCGTAATGATACAAATTGATTTGTAATGATCCAAATTGATTCATAATGATACAAATTAATACAACATTCATTAACACGACATTAAAATATTTATTATATAAATAATATTAAAAAAAAAATAGGTGAGAAAATGAACAGGTGATTTGAGTAAGATCATACAATTATGATTTGAATAAAAGAAAAGAATGATTGAATCAATGTGATAAAATATGTAAATGAATTATTTGATTCAATTCAAGATTTGAATCAAGCAATTTCATGATTTGAGTCACACAACCAAAGGTGATCCTGATTCGAGTCATGACTGATTGTGATTCGAGTTAAAGTGTTTTATCTTTTGAATCATGAACTTTCTTGATTTGAGCCACAAATACACAACTAAAATCTAAATTTCACATTGAATTATTGATTCAATTCAACCATATGCTTAATTTAAATCAAACAGCAAAAGCTCCTTGACACAAACAAACCACAACCTTCTCAATCAGATAGAAGCCCGGTCAGAAAAAAGGTAAGACCACTAAGGATTGAATGACATCATCCAAGAGAATGGCACAAAAGTCAAAATAATTAAGCATCTTGCTTGGACAAGGTATGCATTTCGATCCATCTAGAATTTTATGAAAAAATAAGTCAACCTGATGACGTAAAACAAGTGTTTGTTTAAATTTAAACACTTTTTATTTCTTAAGACCACTAAGGATTGAATGACATCATCCAAGAGAATGGCACAAAAGTCAAAATAGTTAAGCACCTTGCTTGGACAAGGTATGCATTTCGATCCATCTAGAATTTTATGAAAAAATAGGTCAACTTGATGACGTAAAACAAGTGTTTGTTTAAATTTAAACACTTTTTATTTCTTAATTTCAATTTTTCAACACTAAGCAAATTTTTGATGAAAGGATAACCACATATACACAGTATTTCATATGACCGACCCAATGTGTTTAAAAGCCTAAACTACATTTTATTTGAGGTCTTAGAAAAATAACAGAAGACTTATAAAACAAGATGAAAAATAAAATTTTGGCACGACAAGTTTTAATCATAAGACATGAATTCTACGAGCCTTCATTTTGAAATACTAAGTTAACCAAATAATTTTTACTAAGCTGTCATATTATATATTTGTAACTGAGTTATACTTTTTAGACCTTTTTAGCCAAAATTTAAGGCCTAAAGCCTTACTTTCACTAGATTGGCACTTGGGTCAAGCTTGCCTATACCAGTTGAGGAGGAAGCCCTTATAAAAGAGACATAGGAGGCGACATTAAAGAAGAGTGGTATTGCGGGTGGTCTAATCTCTATATGCATGCATCCGAAACTTTGCTTCCAAGTTATTATATGATAGAACTGTACACGAGGGAAATGATATCCACATTGTTTTCAAAGATATTTTGAAGGAAGTCGTGATTGGCTTGCATAAGATGGTAGTTCATGTGGGACATATTATGATGCATTCTTTTTTAGGATTGTTTGGTTATTGTCTAGATTGTACTTTATATACAATATTATGTATCACATTTTCTGCTTGACAATTTAGCTTACTTATTAATTTTGGATATTTTTGGTTAATTATTTTTAATATTATTTTATGTTATTGCTTATGTTGGTGTAATTTTAAGGCGATATTTACAAAAATATTTACTATTTTAAATTGAGTAATGTTAACACATGCTGAGGAGGTGCCTAAGAGATTCATATTGTAGAATATGTGTGAAGGTGCTCAACATGTTTAGATTGTAGAATAAGAAAATTTAGATTTTTGTTACATTGTCTACTAACAACTTGTGTATACTAAAATGCACGATGACTTCGATAAAATGATGTGTTTGGATCATTTGAAGTTCATAATAGAAAGCAATTTACTCATATCTTGTTAAAATAAACTGTAATGTAATTGGAATGCATTCATGATTAATGTCGGTATTATATTGTTTGATTTAAAGGATTAACTATACCAAATGAATAATTGTCTCAATCACGATGACACAAGAAGGGTGATTGAAGTTGATGGACATGTTTAGTTCACCAACATGCAACTTCAAAAATGAAAATGATGTGAGAATCGTGTTCACAATATTTGACCAGTATAATATAAAGGGAATGGTTGAGTTAGATGATACCTTAATCAGATTTATTTGTGTTATCTGTTCAACTTGATTCGTCCTAGGATATTTGATGAAATCACATCATGCATGGTTAAATCAGATGAAGTAACTAGGGTGGGAATAGGCTGGGTGGCGCTATGTTTTGCCAAGCCTGAATCTGCCCTGTTAAAAGATTCAAAGCCTAAGCATAGCTTATAGCCTATCATAGGCTTATTTTAGGTCTGAGCCTTACTTTTTTGAAGGTCTGATTGACCTACTAATCTACTTAAAAGTCTGCTCCATTTGAACATTTGTAAACAAGCAATTCAACTAATGTTAAATAGACTAGCAAATTAAAAGAACAATGAGACTAAATATTTATTTTCATTTACTCATTTGAATTTACCTATTAGCATAAGCTTTGTGATATTATTTATTTGAGAGAACATATAAAAACAACTTATGACATTGTTGATAAGTTTTTTTCAACTTAATTTCATAATTTCTTGAAGATCTCAATTAACTTATGACTTTGAGATTTTAAATCCTTTTGGTGATAGAACTAAGTATCCTTTAAATATTTCTATTAAATATTCAAATAATACTACAAAACTTAAGAATAATTAATTTAAATTTTTAAAAAATCCAAACATTACTAATATAAAAGAAAAAAGGATTATTATTAGTATGGAGAATTTACCGATCAAATTGATCATTTATTTTATTAAAAATTTAAATGCAATTTTAATCTTTCTATCATTACAAAAATGAATCTTTAATCCTCCATTTTGAAAACTATATTTTCACTTTATACAAACAAAATTGGTCTCTCATTAATCCATTTTATTGACATGCCATATTTATAGATAATTTGGCATACACTTTATCCTAAATTGTCCATTTAAGTCATTCCACCTTGTCAAAATAAACTTCAAAAGTCCTTGACTTTGGCAGATAGAGTAACTTTGTTGAATGCGGTTTTGACTAATATACTGGTATTTTTTCACTTTTTTTTCAAGGCTCCGAAAGTCGTGTTGCAAAAATTAATATCCATTCAGCGGAGGTTTTTATGGAAAGGGGTTGATGAAGTTAAGAAAGTCTGTTGGATTAAATGGGACGACATTTGTAAGAGTAAAAAGAACGGGAGGCTTGGATTCAATCACGTCGGGAGGTTTAACATAGCTCTGCTTAGCAATTGGTTATAGCGGATATTAGACGAGAAAGAAAATATTTGGAATGGGTTGTTAAAGGAGAGGTATGGTAATCTTCATTTCAATATTCTTTTTATTATCTTGCTTCAAATACGATTGTTCGTAATCAATCGTTGTGGTGGAGAGATTTGAGTAGTATTGGAACGATGTTCAACCCTGATAAAAATTAGTTCGATAATTCTTTATGCGGGAAACTTGGAGATGACACTACTCTAGATTTTTGGCAGCAGACGTGGTATGGGCAGTTTTCCTTCGCAACTGCATTTCTAGACCTGCATCATTATTGCGTTTCGGGCCCGACTGTCATAGCATTGATGGGTGCTCAGATTGGGGATTCTTGGGAGTGGAATCTTACCGCTGTGAGCAGTTCTGTTCCGGGGCAGTTGGCGGACCCGTTCTTGCATTTGGAGCAGCTTTTTCAAACTGTGCGTCCAAGGCGTTTAGAAGTTGATTCTTTTGTTTGGATTTTGGATTCTAAAGGTTTTTCAACTGCAAACTGTTAGTTATTGTTAGGCACGATCATCGCGGAGGCTTCTATAATTGATAATATAGTTCTTAAAGGTCTGTCAGATATTTGGAAATCTACAGCGCCTAGTAAAATTCAGTTTTTCGGTTGGCGTTGTATGTTGGACAGGCTGCCTACAAAACAAAATTTAACGAGAAAAGGCATAATTTTAAGTAATTTCATTTGTCCGTTTTTGTTATAACGCTGACGAAAATCTATTCCATATTCTCTATTTTTGTGATGTCGTGCAATTGATTTGAGAGGATCTTTGTGCTTGGCTTGAAATTGATTCTTGTGGGGAACAGATTTCTTGAGGATCTTTGTTTTCTCATTTTAAGTTGTTATGCTCTAACAAGTTCAAAGATGAGTTTCATAGCTGCTTATGGTTAGCTATTTTTTAGGTGTTGTGAAATGTTAGAAACTCCATTATTTTTAAAGAAGGGAGGTTGGAGGAAATGGAGTTTATGAGAAGCATAAAATTTGTGTCTAAGGAATGACTTTTGAATAAAAATGTGGTTGGATTATTATCAATCTGTTGGTGTGGCAAAACAATCTGTTGGTTTATTTAGCCGGTTAACAATATTTTACCGTTGTTTTGTGTAGTTCAATAAATATTCTTTCTTATATTGTCCGGATTAAGTACCCTCGTGCTGCTCATTTTAGGGATATATATTCAGTTTGTTTATTAAAATAAATTCAAAATAAGACGAGAGACCAAAACAAAAAAAAATTAAAATTAAAGATAAAAAATTTGTTTTTAAAATGGAGTGATGAGAAATGAGGGTATTTTGGGAACATTTTGAAATTAAATTGTTTCGGGGTGTAAGTTAAGTAGCATAAAATAAGCATCAATACATCATCATCTTGTTAATCGAAGCTTTGCAAAGAATTTGAATAGAAGAATAAATTCCTAAAGATCGCGTGATTGCCGCTCGGTGTTTCAAGGTTTCGATTTTCTCATACTCTTTGATTTCTTAATTTCAAATTCAAATCAACTTTTTCACTTCAAATTATCTATTATTTTTCTTAATTTTTCTTCTTGTTTGTTTCGTATATCTAATTTCACTAATCGATAGATTCAATAGTTTTCCAAAACAATGTTTCCATGATTTCTCTAAACCCTAATTATCAGATCGATGTTCTCCGATGCATATTGACATTTTTAGGTTTTTTTTGTTGTTGTTGTAAGTGCCCTAAACATTAATGTCTTTGAAATCAATTTTGATTGGTAAAATCGTTTTCACAGATGTCGGCGTATGAGAATGTTGTTGGTGGTAAACTGAAGCTGAAGGGAAAAGCGTTGGATGTTGCTGGTGGAATCAAGAAGAAGAAAAAGAAGAATAAAAGAAATCAACAACAGTTTTTGCAACCAACTGAAGATGAAATTTCAGCAGGTTAGTATCTATCTCCGTGTGCGCACACTTGTTCACAACTATATAACCTAATTAGAAGAATTAAAACAGCTTTAGGGTTTTGGATTTTTCAGCATGCTATGTTTTTTTATCATGATTAATGTCATAATGGTTGTATTTGATGGGCTGCATATTTTCATGTAATCGATATTAACGATTTGTATAGAAACATGGTCTTGAATAGAATATTATGGCAAAAGTTGATTTATGTATGCGACCCCAGATAAGGCTTGATTGTTCTTGGTTTATGAAATTGATTCCAATGTGTGAGCTTTAATGAATGTGTTTATAGCGAGATTGTTGTCTAGGTGATTTGATTAAAGTAAATGAGTATCAGGGTGAACTCAATAATATGATTAAACTCTGAATTTTGAATCAGTACACTTTTCACGTTGAGCATAGTTTTTTTTACTGAAAATTATAAGAGGCAATGGACATTGTTTATGGCAATAATCAACAATAAATATCATTTTTAGAAACTTCTAAGTTTTAGTATATTGGAAACTGTTGTGCAAAATAGTTCTTTTTGGTTCACATTTCCGTAATCTCATTTTTTGCTGTATTCACCATAAAATGTGCAATATATACACTAAAAGTTTGTGCTGTTTGTATTTGATGTAGGCGGAAGTTCAGAACAAGCTAAAGATCCTAATGACGAAGAAGTAAATGATGGGGGTGAATTGAACGGGGAAGAGAAGCCTGCTCATTATGATGATCATCTTACACCAGCAGAGAGGCGGTACATAGAACAGAGGGAGCAACTTGATGTTCATAGATTGGCCAAGATTTCTAACAAATCTCACCGTGATAGGATTCAGGATTTCAATCAATATCTCGCAAACATGAGCGAGCACTATGATATTCCTAAAGTTGGTCCTGGATGATTCAAGGAGTTGTTCAAGTATGAAGAAGGCAAATCCCTGTCATTTGTTTTTGTCTGTTTAACATTGACACCATGTGCTTGCACAATAGTTCATTAGATATCTATATTTTGTTTTGGACTAGCAATATTTGTGATGATAGAGTTTGTGCAAGTATGAAAAAGTGATGTTATTATTGCCTTCAATGAAATTTCACAAAGAAAGGAAAATGCTTTATATAACTTGTTAATTGTCATGGGGTGAGGAAATATATCCATTGCTCCGATAGTGGAAGTTGATTGATCATCACAAGGAGTTTTACTGAACTTATTGCTTCTTGTTTTGAAGGGCAATCATTTGAAAAGAAATTGAATAATATATTTTTCATAAAAAAACAATAATAGAGTTGAAATTTATGTTTTTAATATTATGTATGTATGTAATTTGAGATCCTTTTCAATGTTGATTGTTCTAAGTAGTGATCTGAACCTTGGCTTTTGAACTTTCATGCAATTTTGAATTTGATGTTACTGGTTTAATGACTCATGGTATTATTTGATACTAATAACATGGAATCTGGCTTTGAATGATTCAATGTTTTGTCTTCAAAGATTCATCCCTAAGAAATGAAACCATAAAACAGTAGCAAATCACAACAGAACAGATTTACGCACAGATTGCAAATTATCACATGTATATTGCAACAATACTGTAAACTAAAGTGCAAAAATTAATACCAGAAAAACTGTAATTGTGCAGCAAACAGAAGCACAAAAACCATTTTGCATAATCTCGACAGATTATGCACCAAACAGAAACACAAACCATTTTTCATGCAGAAACGAAAAATACAACGTGATTATGCAGTAAAACAGGGCATAAAAATAACTAAGAAAACCAATATGAGGTTCAGTCAATGTGACCTAAGTTTTTGAAAGAGGGTAGCTCCACTGTCAATAAAAGAAATCTGGTCATTCTACAAACCAAACAATACAAATACAAAGTACACTTTCCTTTTTTTTTTTACATCTTGACTGTGAGTTTTTGTCCTCTATAGGTTGCATACTCAAAATGCATCCTAGGGGAAATATAGATAAGAGTTTTGTTCAAGAGTTGCCAATAACTTACCGTCCGTTGCTTCCCAAACATGAGGAAGCCAATGGAAATTCAAAGCCCAAAACAAATCGAAGGTGCATACTTAAAAAACTTCAATAAATTGAACAAGATATCCCTCTACATGCTGCATATGGATGCAATCCTTGCTCCTTATCATCTGAGTTTTTATTCAATGGACGCCCTCCATATAGGCCATAGTTATCTTCAAAGGAAGAAGCTTGAAATGACCGAAGTTGAGTGCCTGTTGAAGTTCAAATAAGAAAGGAATGACAGACTAGCCAGTTGCGAAGAAATTTCACCAACCAAAGTTATTTGAGAGGTATAAGGACTCTAGATGTTTCAAGTTTCCTATAGACGATGGATTTGAGAGGTATAAAGGACTCTAAAATTTTCAAGTTTCTTATACCTGCGAGACCATTATTTTAAAAGTCGAGAACTAAAGTGCTTTGAAGTGCATCAGTACCTTTAACCAACTCCATCTTTTGACCTTTACTTGAAACTGTCATGCTATCCTGATAATATGCAGAAACTTTTCCTTGAATTTTGTCATGTGAAAAATCTAGAAAGCTTAATGTGATTTTATTTCTCAAGAAACTAGGGAAAGTGTTCAAGTGGTCCCTAAAGATCAGAGTTAGAGATGCTCAACTCTTGCACGTCATGATGCGGCAATAAAGCATGGGAATAGGGATGATGTACCGGCGGTGTAAATTAATTTTACACTGTCAACCAACGATGACTATGTATCCCGCCAAGTCAAACTAAAGTTTTTAAATCACTTGTATGACATGGCAAAGTGATATATTTCCATTGGATGATAGTGTAAAACTTTTTTACAGTGTCAATGCATCTCTATTAAACTCATAAAACATTGCTCCATTCATGCCCTTGGGCTGTTAAATTCACACCATCTAGATATATAACTACCCAAAACTGGAAAAATTTTGAACAAGGCTTTGTAGGTTTGAGTTCTCAAGTTTCGACTCTTATCCCGGGGAGTAGTAACTAATAGAGATATCATGAGTTAGAGTTTACTAACCTTTTGAGTTGAAAAGTCTCTATTGAAATTTGTCCAACAAATCTAGCATCTGACAAATTCAAATAAGTTAAGTTCTTCAACTTGCTGAATCCTAATGGATTGGAAGAATTCAAGACTGAAAACGTCTGGTTGAATCGTCAAATCCACCAGTGATTGATTCTTCACTGAGGTCAAGACCAATAACATGTCCAGGTTACACCACTCCAACTACAGCAACCAGTGCTTTGATTCCACAACTACAGTTTGGTGGAACTTTGAGGCTTGAAGGTGAGGTTGTTTTTCAATTGGAGCGGCAATGATTGTTGATCTACAAGAGACTTGTCAGAGGCAACAAAGATTTGAATAAGGATTATCTACGCAGAGTCGGGACTATTAGAGTAAGATTAGCATTAGCATTAGCCCTAGTCTCAAGATTAACACATGTCAGCTTGAGTGTACTCAAAACTTGCAGTAGCAGGTCAACTGGTGGCTTATATAAAGGCAACACAGTTGCAGTTATTTGTAACTAACAATTCATAAATCAAAAGTCAGTTAGAAACAGAAATGCAAAGCTTAACTTCTCTTATCAATTCTCTCAGTTCTTATGCATGCCTTAAACTTGTTTCCCAGCTCTAATGTCCAATGCCAAGCTTTCTCAAAATTTGGACACACAGCTCTTAGCTGCTAGCTAGTACAGGTTCAGTCAGCACTCTCAACCATCTGCAACCTTTGGTAACTCTTACAATCAACACGCATGGCCTACTTCTAACAGTGGTTGTGGAGCTTTTTCATCAAATGTGCGGACCAGGCCACCTCCACCTTCAAGGAAGATTCCTACATGATACATCCCCCAATCCTAGAGCTTTTGCTAATTCCATGCCTTTTACCTCTGCATCTACATCCCGGTTCCTAGACTCAGGAGCTTCATTTCATGGCACTAATGATGCTAAGAAACTCCAACAATTGACTCCATTTGAAGGCCGTGATCAAATTTATATAGGCAATGAGCAAGGTTTGCACATTTACTTTAATAGTATTTTCTCCTCACCTGTCCACCCTCACACCTCTCAATATCCACGGTCTTTTACTTATACCTTCCACAACCAAGAAATTTATTAGGGTTAGCCAATTTCTCGTGACAACACTTGTCAAATTTCACTTTTCTTGAAGGACATGTTGGAAGTGATGGAATCTATGAGTTTCCTTTCATCAACATATCTAGCAATGATGACAAGTCTCAACTTTTGCCAACTTCTGTTTGTCCAAATAAGTCAGTTTCTAGCATTAATTCTGCTCATATGAACTCTAGTACTTCTAATATGTGGCATTTAAGGTTACGTCATCCTAATATGCATGTCTTAAAACTTGTTTTACATGAATGTAATATTCCCTTCAATAATAAAAGTTGCAATTTCTTCTGTTCAGCCTGTTGTATGGAAAAATCTACAAATTACACTCTCCTGCTTCACACACGACCTATTCTCATCCCTTGGAACTTATATATAGTGACTTGTGGGGACCTTCCCCCAATGAATTGAAATTTTCCTACCAAGAGCTATTCTCCCAAACTGACTTCTCCTACTAAGAGCTATTCTCCCAAACTGACTTCGTCTCTTCTCCTCCTTCAACTATCTCTCTCCCACCTCTCCATATCAATCCATATATCTCTTTTCCTCCAACCATACCTGAGAAAAATTAATTCTCCCACACGAGTCATCTCAGTCCCCAAATGCATCCTATGATAATGTCTCACCTACCTCTGACTCCCTAGCTCAACCCTCTCAAGTGTCAACCTAATTAAGTGAAGCCTTTCATGGGCCAGTCTCCTCATATGAAATTGTGTCTCATCAACCAATTCAACCCAAGGATATCAGTCCTACTCAGTAAACCAACTTTGTTCAGTCCAGTTACATTAACTCTGCTGAGCCAAGTACTCTCCTCTTTGCCTATCCCTATGCCTATTCCACCCAACATCGTCTCTGTTATACATAAAACTAGTCAATACCCATTTCATGCTAGGGGTGTTCAAAAATATAGTTAACTGAATTGTATATTAGAATTGAACTGAATTGCACTGTAAAAAAACTGAATCATTTAAATGGTTAATGAATTGAACCATTTAATTAAAACAATTCAAATTCAATTTAAAACTGGTTCAGAACCAATTTTCTTTTATTAACTAATTTAATTAGTTTTTAATATAAGAAAAAATTCCCATTTAAATAATTTTTTCCTTTTGAAAAATACAATATTTTAATATTTCTAATTAATGACATATATTATATCTTTTATTCACATTCCCACTCTCTTTGCTGTTTTTCCCCAAACTTAACCCTATATTCTCAAATTTCACTCTATGTTCTTCCCCAAACTTGAACCCTAGATACTCATTCAATTCATCTTCAATTTCAGTTATATCACACTCACGCGTAGCTTCACTCGATCGTGAACCCTAGATACTCATTCAATTCATCTTCAATTTCAGTTATATCACACTCACGCGTAGCTTCACTCGATCGTCTTCGCCCTTCTCCACGCGTGCTCTCGCGAATTACCGTCGCGGCTTCATCTCTCTCGATCGATTGGCTTCGAATTCGACCCGGTACGCCACGAATTCCGTATTTGATTCGTATGAGCTGCTACTGATAAATGCCTTTGTTGCCTTTCGTATGTTGTTGTGGTATTTCTTGTATGTCGTTCTGATTTGCTGCAATGTGTATGTTTCCCACTGTTTCTGCAATGCCCCTTTCGAATTGTGCCGCTATGTGTGGTTTTGTATGATGATTTTCTTTATGTGGAATCTACTCCCTTAAATCGAGTGTTGTGAATTCTTGAAGTTGTTGGTGTCTCGTGTGATTGCTAAATATGAAATTTCTCGGTGAACTCTTTGTCGTGAATATGTATGTGGTTTTGTATCAGGTTTTTTTGATAATTCTGTATATTTCTGTGTATGGTTTTTGCGTGAATTCACTGCTGCGAATGGTTTTTCTCTTTTGTGTGTGTGTGATGCTTTCTGCTGCGATGTGTCTTTGATAGGAATTTTGTGTGAGTTTCTTTTGTGCTTTTGTTCTGTGCGTATGCTAGGATGCTGTATGTGAATCAGAACTTGAAAATACCTTCTTGCATATAACTTGAAAATATCTGCATATAACTTGAAAATATCTGTCTGCTAGGACTTTTTTTCTTCTTTTGTTTACAAGTTGATGTAATAAGTAGTAAGTTATAACCTTTTATTTTAATGTAAAAGTGATTATGCATCAAATTGAATTTGGTATTATTAATTAATGAAATTGGATTTGGTTTTTGCATATCCTACTATTATGTACTTGACTTTGTTATAATTTTGTCTTAAACTGATTTTTGCATATCATATTATTTTGCATCTAGCATATGGATGTCTGTTTTGGAAACAACTTATATGCAGATAGCAGTAACTTTAGCATCTAGCTTCTTATAGATCTGACTGGTGCTTAAAACTTTTCAGCGAAATTAGAAGCTATGCACCGTCACCGCTAACCCCTTAACCCTTGCTGCAAATCACAGCGAGAAAGAGATGATTCATCTGTTCATTTTATTTTTCAGTTTCTCAACCGTGAGATTAATCGAATGGTCCATATCCAATGCTGTACAATGAAGGAGACGCAGGACTGTAAGAGAGGATCCGCAATTCCACATCCATCACGCTCACGCACGTCCCTTTTCATTTCGCAACGAGAATAAAACCAGATCCTTAACCTCTTCATTCACTCTCCCAACCTGTCGTTAATTCCTCTCTCTTCACTCCTCGTATCGTGTCTCTCTCTTTTACATTTCAAATATGGACTTCTCGTTTATGTCCAAAGAACAACATCAACTAATGGCGACACTTCTTGTTCAATTCCTAAGGTTGTCTTGGATCGCTGCTACATTGCCTATTCTCATCGCTTCCATTCCCAAACTCAACTTCCTCCGTCAAATCTTGCTGGGGTTTGCAAAGAGGGGAAAAATCATGCACTCTTCTTCTTCGTCTTCTCAAGTAACAACCCTTTACGTTTTTATTCATTTAATGCACAAATTTACAAATTTATCATCTTTTTACTAATGGGTATCTAGTTCTACTACCGAAATTTGATGGGTCGAATGAAAGTTGTTTTTTTTTAATTGCAGAAATTTACTGTTCCTCAGAGATTCTTCTTGCATTTCTATGTTGTGGCTTCAATATGGACAATGTTCCTGCTTGTTGCAACTTGGGTGTATGCTTATAGAATGGTGCCGCTAGCTGTGGAGCCATTGTCTTATCCTGCTTTAACTAGTTTTTTGACTGGTGGTTTAACTATTAGAACTGGTTCTGCTGATATGCAGCAAGGATATGTTGCATGGCAGGGTGTTTTTCTGCTTTTGTTGATGGAAGCTCATGTTCTTCGACGCCTTTTTGAAACTATATATGTGTTTAATTATAGCAGTTCTGCTCGGATGCATATCGTTGGCTATTTCACTGGATTGTTGTGAGTTTCTTCTTAATCCTTTCTTAAACTGCTTGGCTCAACTAGATGAGGATAAGCATGTTAAGGTGCTGGAATTGAAATAATTGTGTTCTTAATGTAGGGTCATATATCTGTGTTCTTAGATGACAATATCGTAGCGAACATTGATTGCAGCGTTACATCGACTTCGACTTGCACTTTTAGTTTTATTTTGTTGATGGAGATGATTGATTTGTTTTCTTTTTTGAAGCTAGTTACTACATAGCAGCACCATTATCGCTGTGTGGTGATTGTGCATTGGAAGTTTTTGACTTCTCAACAAATTTAGTGACTGAGTTCATTGTTAGAGGCAAGAATCAGATGCCAGTACCAGAGATAGACTTCTGGCTTGTTATAAATCCCCTGGCCAGGCTTGGGTGGAAGCATTGGGTTGCCGCTGCTGTTTTCTCGTGGGGATGGATTCATCAATACCGGTGCCATAAGATTCTCGTATGTATCATCTACTTGATTGAGATGTAAATATTGATATCAAATACTTTGTTCATGTCTGAGTTGGATACTTTTTCCAGGGTTCTCTCCGTGATTCAAGACACGCAGATGAATATGTAATTCCTCATGGTGATTGGTTTGAAATCGTTTCCTCTCCGCACTATCTCTCTGAAATTGTAACCCTCTTTCTCTCAGTCTCTATTACTTATACAGTTATACTTGAATGATACATCTTGCTAAGGCTAATGTTTGATCATTATGAAGGTTGTGTACGCCAGTTTTGTGGTTGCTACGGGTGGATCCAATCTAACAATCTGGCTACTTTTTGCTTTTGTGGTAATATTTCTCCACCAGAATTAGCATGGTTTGAATGTTTGGAACAAAATTTTATTTGATTTTGATTTTGACTTGTTTTTCACATATTTCTTTTTGTTGGTTACAGGTTGCAAATCTGGCATTTGCAGCAGTAGAAACACATAGCTGGTATCGTCGTAAATTTGAAGATTATCCAAGCCGTCGGTTTGCTATTATTCCATTTATTCTCTGAGATTGTGAGGCATAGTGTAACTATCACAAAATATAACAGTAAGTTTTTGTGTAAGAAAAAACTCACAACAAAAATATTTTTTATCATCTCCTTGGATCTCTGGCTGTTTCATTTTGTTAAAATATGACATTTATAATCTTATCTAAAATGATAAGATAATAAATTTTTTAGACTTAAATAGTTTTTTTTTTCCTTGTAAATTGGTGTATTTTTAATTTTCGTCTCTGTTTATTTTCTAAAAATAATTTCTGTTAAATTCTTTTCGTTTTAGTCCCTATAACCTATTTAAGCCATATTTTTATTACATGACCTAACCATATTAAATTCGAATTAATATGTAAGCAAACGCTTTAACATTATGCCTTGTCATTTTATGAAGACTTATTTTATTAGTACAATTTACAGCATTCTCCAGAGTCTAAGTGTTAAATCTTATAGACCCAAAAAGTGTTGAAGGCAGTTTTTTCATGGAGCCATTCTTATCACGACTAAGTGCCTGTATAAACCATTCAAAAACTCAAACTAACAATTGAAACAACTTGAATGTAACTAATGGACTCTTCTCATATGATAAATTATTTAACTAAGCTTTTTTCATAAATAAATAAAAACAGTTTCACCTAAATATGTACATCTTGAGAAGATATAGTTATTTACTGTTGGGGAAAACCTGACCACCTTAACATGCTACTGTTGATTGCAATGGTATTAGACCCTCGATGTAAAATGAAGCTTGTGGTATGGATGGCAGCTAGGATTTATGATAGTGGTGATGCAGAATATTTGAAAACTAAATTAGATTCATATTTGAAGTCTATTTTTGATGAATACTCTGGTAGGGCAGTGCCTCGTCTAGGTAGTTCTGTCAATCTATCAAGTGGTTTTAATACAGTTAATGATCCGTACCATTGCGCTGAATTCTACCAGTCAGATGAGTGCAACACATCAGAGACAGAATTACAGAAGTATATTCAAGAAGTAGAAAACCGTCCTCCAAATTTTGATGTGCTAGAGTGGTGGAAAGTGAATTCAAGCCGATATCCAATACTTGCAAGTATTGCTAGAGAGGTTTTAGCCATACCGATATCCAGTGTAGCCTCTGAATCAGCGTTCAGTAATGGAGGAAGGATCCTTGACGCATATCGTAGTTCTTTAACATCGGCTAGTGTGGAAGCACTTATTTGTACTGAAGATTGGCTCAAAGGAGTAGTTCCGTCTTTTCTTAGTATTGAGGATCTCGATAATATTGATCGAATTGAGGATGGTAAGATGTCAATAAAAAATAGTGTCTTATTACTTTATCGATACATATTAATTTTTTTCCCTTCTTTTGCAGAATTATATTCTACGCCAGATGCTGGCAGTTGCTCGGTCTCTGTGTCAGTTGTTGATGATTGAGGGTAAGTCATGGGGATATTTCTGATATAAAATTCCTTGAGCAATTAAGTTCTGTTAATTAGAAAAGGCTTCACATGTGTCTGTTTGTTCTGTATTTCCTGCGGAATTCTGTTTTTATATTTTAGTGAAAGGGTGTTATTGGTGTTGGGGCTTGGTTCTGCTGCTGTGTCTGTTTAGTTTGATGAATTCGGTTATGACTTGGTGAGTTAGAGTTAAATCTGTTAACTTTTAGTGGTTATGGTGTGTTATCCCTTGAATAGTTAGTTAATGTTTGGAGTTTTCAGTTAGTTAAATAATCTTGTTAGTAAGGTCTGTTATGAATTAACTGTTAGATTCACTTCTGTTACAGTTAGAATGTATTTGCTTAGGTCTGTTATGAATTAACTAGTTTAATTAATTAACATACCAAAATATTGTAAACACATAATTAGCTAGCTAGAATGTAAGTGGTTAATTGTAGTTTAAACTGTTAGGAAGGTTAGTTTGAAAGTGTTAGTGAATTTAGTAGTTAGAAACTGTGATAGTTAGATTAATTAGGTAAGTGGTTAATGAATTATGTAAGGTTAGTTGTTGAGTATGTTTGAAATTAAACTGTTATGATGTAGGTCATGAGATTTATTTGGAGTTTCTATGACAGGTAATAGTTTGTGGTGTTAGAAAGTTAGAGATTAATTTGTTAAGTGACACTCTTCTTGAATTGGTAGTACAACTGTGGAAATGACTGTTGTTACTGATGAGACTTGGCTAAAGTTATTTGCTTCTGATGCTCTTGTTGCTCTTTAATTATATGGATTAGTTATATAATTAACTATAATTAGTAGGATTCTCGTTGTTTTGCTGGCTTCTTAGTCTGCAAATTTTGTATCAGCGAGAAATAACTATTGTATTAAGTTTAACTAATTTCTTTTCTCTATTAATTTTCTTGGTTTGTTGTTTTTCATATTTGTGCTGTAATAGAGTACATTAGTACAAGTAATGAATGTTCAGTCCTTCAAAGAAGAGACCCACCAAAAGAAATTGGTAGGAAGTAGGAACAAAGTTTTAACATATGGTAACAGCCCAAAAACTATTGTTATGATGTTGCTAGGATAAACTATTATTGTTCTGTTTGTTCGGTAATCTTTAAAGTTATAACATATGGTAACAGCCCAAAAACTATTGTTATGATGTTGCGGAATTCTTTTAGCAGGAACATTGATCATTGTATGCCTTACGTTTACAGGTAATGGAACAATTCTGTTTTGTAGTTGTTGTTTGAAGTTGAATTGGTTTGTTGAATTGTTGCATATTCAAATTAAAGGTGATTGGAAGTGTTTGACGGTTGAAGAATTGAAGATGAAGATGAATAAGAATTATGGTTGAAAGAAAGTTTGATTATCATGCTGTTTATATGATATTAAGGACAGGAACTTGTGGTTTGAAGTTTAGATTCAGAAAAATAGTTTATCCTAGCAACAACATAACTTTTAATTCATTCATGAGAACCAAACATGGATTAGATACTTTTATCACTTTGGAATGTTGGTTTTTGACCTCATGTGGCATCCAATTTTGTTGTTTCTGTTGTGTGGCTGTAACCGGATTCTAGTTCAATAATACTACCTCTGTTCTTTTATATAAGAGACAACTTACTTTTTAGATTCATTGAATAATCAATATATCTAGTCTAAAAATTGACTAAATACATTACTTATTTAATAAATCTAAAAATTGAATTGTCTCTTATATAAAGGAACGGAGGTAGTATCGAATTACTCTTATAAATTTTAATTCATTCATGAGAACCAAAAATGGATTAGATATGAAGGGATAATATGAACTATGGATTCTATTTTTAGTGTTTCCAATTGCACATTAACAATTACAGATGTGAAAAGTTTAAACCAAAATTACTATTTAAATCAAAAAATTAAAAAAATAATCCAGATTTGAATCCAATTTTATTTAAACCAAAAAGTTTAAAAATTGCTATTTAAACCAAAAAGTTAAAAAAAAAATCTAGATTTAAATCCAATTTTATTTTAAAAAATCACAAAAGACGGTTTTTTTAAATATTTAAGAAAATCAGTTTGAAAATCAGTTTGAAATTTGATGAAAAAAATAATCGAGTTTTTTTAAAAAATTGGTTTTAAACTAGTTAAACTAAATTAAACTGGTTTAAACTGGTGAATTGGTTTTAAACTGGTTCTAAATTATAAACTGGTTCTGAATCGAATTGAATTGGTTAATAGATTAACCATTTTTTGATAAAGTGGTTTTTAAGAACTGCATTGAACCATTAATATGATTTGATTCAATTCAGTTCATGAATCAGGAACACCCCTATTCCATGCAAACTAGAGTCAAAACTGGCTTCTCTCAACCAAGACTTGAACCTAGACTTCGTTTTGCCAGTTCTGAGCCTAAACCTCGTGTGCGTGCGTGACGTGTCTCTGCGTGCACGCATGTGTGATGGGGGAGGGAGGGTACTCTAAATCTGCAATAGCAGGTCAACTAGGAGCTTATTTTTAACTAACAATTCATAAATCAAAAGTTATTTGGAACCAGAAATGGAAAGCTTAACTGCTCCTATCAATTCTCTCAACTCTTACAAGGACAAATCTCAAAGACTCAAAGAACTCTTAGAGTGTGTTTGGATGAAGAATTTTAATGAGAAAAAATAATTTTTTAAAAGAACTTGAAATGACTTGATCAAAATTTATTGTTTGGATAAAAAATATGGAGAATTGTTAAAATGATGAAAATTTATGGAGTATTTTATTCATGTTAAATTTAAGAAATTTAAAATGACACCAAAAAGTAAAGAATTTCAAATTGTTTCTTCACTCTATATAATATAAATGTTAAATTTTTTTGTTATTAACTTTTCAAATTTTGCAAAATGGTTCTCACATTTAATGAAAATTTCAAATTCACCCCCAAAATTTTCAAAAAATTGCAAATTAATCCTTAATAATTTTAAAATTTTACAAATTAGTCCCTTCAAATTTTCAAAAATTACAAATTGGTCCCTATTTTTTATATTTTAAATTTGACCCAAAAACTTTAAAAATTATGAAAATAACCCCAAATTTTTTACATCTAATTATTTTAACACTTCATCCAAACTAAAAAATTTAAAAATGAATGAATTTCAATTGAATCATTTAAATTACTTAAAATTTAAAATTTTCTAAAAATTCTTAAATTCCTCATCTAAACACAAAGATTCTTCAACAAAAGAAGTCTTCACATCAACACTTGGAGTTGAACCTGTTCCCCGTGGTATAATTACTATGCCTCAAGGATATCAATTATTAATATGAATCCTTCCAAGAAATATGATTGAACCCTTATGAATATCTTCTGCTTTATTTGTTACTATGCCTCAAGAAGAATGGTTATGCAAGCAAGCTGATATTTAACCAAACAGAATACCTCGGGTGCAATGCTTTAATAAATAAATAAATACAAATAGACATTTGAAATAAACTCACAATAAGACACACCAAATTAAATGGCTGCTTTTTTGTTAACCAACAGAATAATTGTTTTAATACACTGTTTAGTTACAATATCAAACTATCATAAAAAACAAATTTTACTCAAACTCCTAACTTACTACTTTTTAGCTGCTTTTGATGACACACTGTCTCTACCCTTCTTAAGGTCCAAAATCACTCCACGCAATTGCATAAAGTGTAATAACACATTACTGGCCTAACAGAAACAGTGTATTGAAACGTTATCACAGTGCACTTGCAAAGAAGCAGGAATGACAGGAGTTATCCAAAACAAGGATAAGCAGCAAGGGCAGAGACACATATGAGCAAAGTGGAAGAATACATAGAGAACAGAGGATTTCAATTTTATCCAATTCAATCATTTATTTGATAACCTCAACAGTTAATTATGACCAAATAGTTTTTAGTAATAGTTCTCATTTCTTGGAGTAAAAGAGTTCTTTCACTCAATTACACAATAAATAATATGAAAATATGTTAATTTCCAAATACAACAGTCGCTCATACAAGAATATAAAGGGGTAGGAAATAGAATATGCCCATTTAAATATCAACTCTTCTACATTTTATTTTCTGGGAAAGTTTGACACGGTAGACGTTCCAAATTCAAATACTCAATTCTGCAAGGTTCAATCATGTCCCCACAATTTCCATTAATGAATCCAGAATTCACACGCCTGCAGGCACTTCATGTTGTAAACAAATTTATTTGCTTAAATACATAGTGAAAGACGTTTCTTCTATTATTCTCTAGGGAAACAAAAAACGAGGTGTGACTGAATGACACAACTATAGCTACACATACAACTACATCAAAAAGCCAAGCCAGCGCCAAGAAAGGAAATAAATGTGATATGAATGAATTGACCAACCAAATAAATAACACTCGGACATAGCTACCACGGGATACTAGATTGCCTCTTACTACATGAATAACACAATACTTGAGCAAAGTTGCAATCTTAAATTATCTCTTCAATTATCGGGCTTCATCCTCAAGGTTGCGGAAACCGTTAGTCAGGTCCTCGTGTAGCTGAGTAAATTTGGCAACCAATGCGGATTCCCCTTCAGCAGGGTCCTCAAATTTCTGAGACCTGCAATAACAAACCAACATAATAAGACCTACTTTACATGTCAAAATAAGTCATCCAAGGTAGCCCAACAATTACTTACACTAAACGATAGAAGAGATCTCCCAAACGATGCTTTATGAGAGTATAAGTTATCTTCTGACCATCAGTACCAGCTCCCCTCTCTACTGCCTGCACATGTAGCATGTCTCATGTTAAAGATCTGTAATTTGAATGCAATTTAGCAATCTTACTGAAATCTCTTTTCAGGCAGAAGTAATAACACTCTGACTGGGCTATGATAAAGAATATAAATAGAAGGGATACATACAACCACTGCTTACAACCTACATGCCTACATTTGGATAGATTTTTCCTTATTCTAATGTAAATAACATTGTTCAATAAAAAAATGGAAGTAACATTGTTTGATTCCTTAGACCACCATACCTGATTTGCCAAATTGTAGAAATGAATAATGTTGCGCATCATCCAGACAGACTTGTAGAAGGGACAGAACTTGTCATATCTATTACACACAAAATGTAACAATATAAGTGAGACAACAGATAAAAACACTAACATGAGAAATAATGTATCAAAGAAGTTAACAGTTTACAAGGGCACTTACGGCGTAAAAGCATTTTGAGCAAGGTAATCCTCTCGCAAAAGTTTTGCAGTTTCTAAGGTGATCTTATCTCCTTCAGCTAAAGCATCCTTTCCTACAAGCTGGAACAAAGAAGGTGGGTGAATGGTCGGTCTAGTATAGTTTACTACTATACTACTTACAGAGTAAGTATATGGACATCCTGACTAACTTTTTTTCAAACAACAAAACAATACCTTAATTAGGATAATATGTTAAAGCTCAACTTATTAGATTACCCATTAAATGGACAACTTATGCAAACATGGTTTAGACCCAACATTACTTAATAGTCTGTCCTAAGTTATTTATGATACCACCTTGAATAATTTTCAACCCATACTAGGAAAGGGCATGGGAAGACTTCTTTAACCAACAACCAAGATGATTAACGTGCAAAGGAACACACCTGGACAATTTCATTAAGATCGTCTTCTCTTTGCAGAACTTCGCGAGCCCTTGTCCTAATGTTTATAAAATCTGGATCAAATTGCTCATAAAAGGATTCGAGTGCCTGAAGATACCATAGAAAATATTATGAAATCATGATATTTGGGATCTCAAGCACAAACTATATCCATTACAAATGAAGGCGGCTGAGAAAACATGAGTTGTGCAGATACCAACTCTAGGACATACCGTTGAGTACTTTGAGTAAGATATAAGCCAGTTCACAGAAGGAAAGTGCTTCCTCTGTGCAAGCTTTTTGTCCAAACCCCAGAAAACCTGCGAAGTAGCAAAAGATCAACTTACATGACAAATTCTAAAAGAATCAGTAAGAGAAGAAACAACTAGAGGGATCATAGTGATGATTGACACACAGGGTTTTAGGTATTTATGGGAATCAGGGAGACAACCAAATGCGAAATTTATTTGCGGGAAGTTGTCTAATATTTTGATAAACATATGTTTGACAGTAGAATATTACCTGAACTATGCCGAGGGTTGCAGATGTCACAGGATCTGAGAAATCTCCTCCAGGTGGAGAAACAGCACCAACAATTGTTACACTACCTGTTCTTTCAGGACCTCCAAGACATTTTACTTTCCCAGCACGTTCATAGAAAGAAGCTAAACGTGCAGCAAGGTAAGCAGGATATCCACTATCAGCAGGCATTTCGGCCTATGGAAAACAACAATATAATCAATTTACAATGATCAATGTCCATGTTCCCCCATGTGTCTCATTAGTCATTATGTATAAACCTATATATTTAACATCATTGGAGAAAGAAACTCCAAGATCAGAAACTAAATCTCCAAAATGAAGAAGCAAATTCTTTATAAAAGAAACCGGTGAACAACCGCCGCTGGATAATTGAAATTCTCACCAATCGTCCTGAGATTTCACGCAATGCTTCTGCCCATCTAGATGTTGAATCTGCCATCATACTGACATTGTAACCCATATCTCTGAAATACTCAGCTAAAGTGATTCCTGAGATTTGAAAACAAAATAGTTAGAATATAATATGTAGTTCGAAAAAAGTATTAAAACTCACATGCAGCACACATGTCAAACTATCTCATTATAAGGACTGCAAATATATAAAGTTTCAGCTCAGGTAAGAGCTAGTGGAATATAAAGTGGCATATCAATTTGCATATATTAGGCCCTCATTAATTTTCACACTAAGTGCAGTTAACTGTCCAGAAATAACAGGTGCTGAGAAACACTAATTGCAATTATATGCACAGTTTGACATTCCAAATATTGATTCTCATGAACAAAAAGAAGATTTAGATTTTAGGAAGTAAGAAATCACCTGTATAAATTGAAGCTTCACGAGCAGCCACTGGCATGTTTGAAGTGTTAGCCACAAGTGTTGTACGCTTCATGACAGATTCTTCACGGCCATCAGGTAATGTCATTGTAAGTTGTGGAAAGTCCATCAGAACCTGAACAATCGTTAAAATGATTTGATCAGACGAATACCAGCAAGCACAAATATTTCTTGGAAATAACTTCAAGGAAGCATACCTCAGCCATTTCATTTCCACGTTCTCCACAACCAACGTAAATAACAGTATCAGAATTTGAATACTGTCAAAGAGGCGAAAAAGGAAGAATTAAGAGGTCTGCTGAATTATTGAAAAGTTTTATAATTACATCACCATTGTGCCTTGACATGGTGTGTTAGGATCACCTTAGAAAGTGCTTGACTAATGACTGTTTTTCCACAACCGAAAGCTCCAGGTATGGCACAAGTCCCACCAAGTACTGAAGGGAAAAGGGCATCAAGAACACGCTACACAAAACAGAAGTCATTAGGTATAAAAGTATCTGATTTTTATCATACACAAGAAACAGAATAAAAATTGAGCTTACCTGACCAGTAAGAAGAGGAGTATCAGCTGCAAGTTTTGATGCAACAGGCCTTGGTGTACGTACAGGCCAACTCTGAAATGGGTACAGTATTTTATGTTATAATGAAGGATAAGGAAGACCAATAATTTCAATAAAGCAACGAAAAAAAGAGATGGCCACAAACCTGAAGCATGGTGAACTTCTTTTTGACACCTTGAAACTCAAGCTCCAACACAGTATCCTGCAAATAATGGAAAAATATTACCATATATTGCAAAAGATATAGAGAAGCTCAAAAATGCAGGAAAAAATATGTATAAATACATTTAAGCTTGGCAAAGCTGGCATATATGAAGCATAAAAATGAAATAATAGACTTAAGATCTTCTAATAGATATAGAGCTAAATAAACAATAGAAGAAAAAAATTAAAATGACAAACCTTCAAGGAATATTGGCCAGCCGGTGCTACATAGGTAACCTTTCCCATGGCATCAGGAGGAAGTGCAACACGGTGTTCCATTAAACTGTTCTCGAAAACAGTCTGCATAAATAATCCACACAAAGAATCAGGAAAAAAATCTACATATAAAAACTCATAAGCTAACCTAATTGGATAGAAAACATACAGCGTATAAGTCTCCACCAGTTAATAAGTCTCCTTCACCTGTCACCAGTAATAAAATAGAATATCAGAATATATAGACCATATAATATTTGTTTTCTGCATAAAACTTCACCATAAAATGGAACACTATGTACCAATTTTCTTAGGCTGAAATTCCCAAAGTGTGTCTTTGTCAAGTGCGGGAACAGAGACACCACGGGGAATATAGACATCAGCAGATATTCTTGCAATAGTTTTCAAAGGCCTCTGTCGCAGTTAGAAAATATTCAAATTAGCCGCCAATTGAAATCAGATATAAAATACAACCAAATGTCTAAAGGAAAAAAAAAAAGACAAACCTGAATTCCATCAAAAATATTTCCCAATATTCCAGGTCCCAACTCCACAGACAAAGGCTGTCAAAAGACATACCGCTTATCAGCCAAATCAAATCAAATCACGCAACAGCAAACACAATCAAAATAAGAGAAAAATGAATATAGAATCCAACCTTATGTGTACGTAACACCGGATCATTAACCATCAACCCAGCAGTTTCCTCATAAACTGAAATTGCATACAACCAACAGATTTGTTTCAATTAAAACTAACTAAAGTAGCAGAAAATCATGAATTATCAATTAACGCATCTGCATCATCACAGTGTAGAAGTTATCCAGAACCTTGGATAGTGGCAGAATCCCCTTCCAAACGAATAATTTCACCAATGAGACTATCACGACCGACACGCACCAGCTCATACATAGCAGCCCCATTCATGCCATCTGCAACCACGACAGGTCCAGATACCTGTTTTCATTCCGCAAAACTCAAACACATCAATATGACGATATATCATATCCAAATTCTCAATCAAATCAGCATCAACAAATCAAACAACAGCATACAAATAAACCAATAGTGTAACCATAAAACCGCAAAAACAAAATCAATCAAAAAATCAGCAGATAGATCGCGCAGTGACATCAGAACTAGAACAATTGTAAGTCGTAAACCAAAACACAAATTAAACACGGAATTGATTAATCGAATTGATGAATCTAATCGATAGAAGAATAAGTGAAATTCAGAATACATAAAACAGCGTGTAACGATCGATCGATTAACAATACAATAAGAACAAATCTAAAGATGATACTGTATCGCAGTGAATAAATAAAGGAAATGGAAACGAATGATTGACCTTGCGAACGTAACCGTATTCACTCTCCTTCTCGGAGTCTTCGAAAGTGGTCATGCGACCTCCATGAACGGCAGGCATTTTCGGATCGGCGATGAAATTCAAGATCTGAGAAGGATCAAAACCCAGGGGTTCCGATCAACACGAGATCCACTGATAGATGAGGATAGAGGAAGATAGAGTGGGAGAGAGAGAAAGCTCTTTGAGAATTGAGAGTGTGGATTTGCAACTTCTTCTTTCTTATGCTGTTGTTATGATTGAATGCGATACGTGAGAGTGAGTTTGTATTGTGGTGGTGGTGCTGATTTTTTTTTTATTTCAACAAAAAAAATGATCCGGTGCGGACACGTGTATCATGTATTGGCAAAATAGAGGAGTGGATTGGAGGACGCTCTTTCCTCTTTCATTTTCATTTTCTAACCGTGTGTGACTTTATTTACTTGTTTTTTATTTTCTAGATGAAAATAAAAATTAAATTAAATAATATCAGCCAAGCACTTTTTTTATTTAATTATCAGCCAAGCACTGCTCCTATGTCCCACGTTGCGCTATATAGAGACTTCACTATTATTAAATCATAGAGACATCACTTTTATTATTGAAAGAAAATATTTAATTTATCTATACTTAAATATAAAAGGCAAAAATAATTTTAGTGTAATCTTTTTTATTTTTAAATATACTCTTTTTAATTTTTATTTTAATTTTTAATTTTTCTTTCTATCAAATGGTGGTTATTTGACGATTTTTTTTAACGTTTATACCATTATTTATTATTATTATTTTATACATAATAAATAATCAAATGAAATTTAAATAAAAATAATAATAAGAATTATACTTTAGGCGCATAAATATTATAAAAAGCGGACAGACGGACACGTGAACGCTAGTATATATATTAGTATATATAGAGTCAATGTAAAAAAAATTACACTAATAAATCATAGCTGTGAAATCTTAAAAATATAATGAAACATGCATTAACAAAAAAAATATAATCAAACATGCACTAACAATGTAAAAATAATTTTACTATCTAATAAAAAATTAATAATTTATTATATTATTAAAATTATATTAAAATTTAAACGTGATTTAGCAATATATTATGTTTTTCTTTGACTTTTATAAAAACTACTTTAAAGTTGTCTAATGAAAAACTAATAATTTATTATATCTTTAAAATAATATTAAAATTTAAACACAATTTAGTAAAATATATTATATTTTTCTTCAACTTTTATAAAAACTACTTTAAAAATCACAATTTATTATAACTTTTAATACTATAAAATATTTTACATTGAATATATCAAAATTTATTTATTAAATAAATCCTTACCCTGAATTTGATTTGTATTTTAGACTATATATGTCATAATATCTTTATATATTAAATTAATTAGAAATTTTTTTAATAAAATAATTTATTGGATACTGATGCAAAAAAGTGAATACGATGATAATACAATAGAAGTTAGTCATAACAAATTTATCATATCATGTCTTATCTTGAATTTAAGTTGGGTTAACAAACATGTGAATACAATATGAAAATAAATTATCTATTATTTCCAAAAATATAAATTTTAAAAAATATATATATATTTTATATTTTATATGATATAAATAAAAAATAAAAGGAAATTGATACTAGATAAATAAAATAACATTTTCCAAAAATATAATAAAATAATTAATTTATTGAAATTATAATACATAAAATTAAATTTGTTATTAAATTTTTTTAAAAAATATTTGAGTGAAATGGATGATAGGTTAATGACAACCACTTCAGTAAAGCTTTTGGTATCGTCGCTACGGTTCTTTGATGATGGCGTGAGGTACTACTATGGTACTCTCCATTTAATATGTTTAACCAAAACCATGAATTAACTGTTGAAGTATAAGGAAAAATTCTCTGATTACCTGCTGATGGGACGAGAGATGTCCCCAATAAATTTGAAGTCAAGGAAGCGGAAATTTCAGGCAAGTGTGTTTACGTCTCCGCCAAAGTAAAGGCCTCGATAATTCAAAACTCGTGTTTCGGCTATGTTCAGCATATGCCTTATTTGGTCGAGGTGATAGTACTGGCGTGGCTACCTAATGAGAGCTTTTCTTTATGCACGCCATGGTAAACAATGAGTTTATTGATGTTGTTTCTTTCGCGGCTACTCATTATAGAACGGTGTAAATAGCGCTCACTGACGACATTACGGTGGGGGGCTAATTACCCCAATCGCCAAGCACTTAGGTCATGTGTTTGATATAGAGACTTCTCGTTCTGTGGCAGGAAAGTTTAAACTTAATACGAAGTCTCTTGTTCATATGGGCACAATTGACTTTGAGGGGAATACTTTCTCCGTAATGATCCATAAGAGATCCATTTTTGGTTTGCCTAACCCTAAGCGCGTGATGGTAAATAACAAGAACAATTGGATGTATGATTAGAGTATCTGAT
This sequence comes from Lathyrus tuberosus, assembly GCA_022829125.1. Classification (NCBI taxonomy): domain Eukaryota; kingdom Viridiplantae; phylum Streptophyta; class Magnoliopsida; order Fabales; family Fabaceae; genus Lathyrus; species Lathyrus tuberosus. Next base: position 4,027,786 of record JALAZF010000446.1, read on the forward strand.
TCCCAGAGGATTTATCCGAGGATGAGGAGGATGCCCCCAAATTTGTTGATATTGATGCAGAGCTAAACATGGACGAAGATTTTGTACCACCACCTCCCCTGCCTACCCAACATGAAACTGGGAGTTAAAGGCAATATCAAGACCAATGGAAGTGGATGCAATCTAAGGTCTAAAGCATTAGACCGGAGCGGTTGAAATAAGGTGAGGAGCAGTTGAGACAATGGATTGTGCTTGCCGATGTACTGATGATAATTCAGTAGCTTAAGTTGTGATTCTCACCTCCTAAGTGAGGTTCTGTGCGAGTTTTCCTATTGTCCTCATCTACTTTCACTAAACATTGCAGACAGTATTTGGTTTAAGTTTGGGAAGGGGTGTAACACCCTATTTTCCCCGCGCATAAATATACGAAAATTAGAATATTCATTAAAAAAAATAAGATGTCACGCACTCTCAAATCCAATCAATTTCAAGTTCATCTTCTGACCTTCTCTAATTTCTTCCAGAATATCACTGATAAGCTTCAACATACCTAATGATCGTACCTGATCAAAAAGTAAATTATTGTCATCAAACGTCGTGAGCTCCGCTACTCCGGTGGTGATGAGACGGTGAGGGGTGTACCTGCAAGGTACTCCGATGCTAAAGTCAGGAACGGAGCAAGCAAGTACAGAAAGTAAGTAAGAATTAGAATACCTGACCCTCTCATGAGAGAGGGTATTTATATTGTGCCCCCAGCGCTGGGCCAACGGTCGTCTGCACTGGGTTGGGTTGCTAGGCCCAATGCAGATAACTGCCAGGGCTTACGTGGCGTAGGGAAGACCAGCACGTGGTCTTCGCCCTGGAGTAACTGTCCCGAGCTCTCCGGAGAGTGGACAAACCGACTCTTTTGGAGGTGGGTAGTTACCTGATGACGTGTCCCCGCGGGAGGAGCACGTGGAGAATGCGGGGAGAGACGTGGCCTCTCCTCGGGACATGCAGCATCCGCTCGACGGTAATGTCATTGGGTGTGCCCGACGAGGAGGTAAATTGGGCCTTAATGGGTCGCTTGGCATGTCCTTGGGTTGGGTCTGCCCGACTGATGGGCAGGCGCCAGCCCAGTCTAGAACAGGAGCTCCCCAAGTCGTTGCTCTGAAGTGTCGAAGTAATGACTTAAGGGTCAACTCATTTGTAGAGGAGATAGTAAGTGAAGTTCGTGCTCGAAGAACCGGGTTGGCGGTGGACATCGGCGGCGCAGTGCGAGACGAGAGTCGAGGGGACGTATGCCCGTCTGACGTCCACTGGTCACCCTTTGTCGGGAAGATGGAAAGAAGTGGACGCGTTGAGGTCGCGAGCACGTAGGGAGCTGAAGAGGCGTACGCGGAAATACGTGGTGCCACGTGGCATGAGTCATCAATGCCTAGGGCGGCTAGTAGTATGGGAACTCAAGTTCCTAGAGACGCTTTGAGTCCCGTGTTAAGATTATAAATAGGTAGTGAGTCCGTGCCAATTGCACGCTTTCGTTCCACTGATCAGTCCCCTTCAAGCTCCTTCTTGTGCCCGACGTCGTCGTCGTCGCCGCCGTTGTCAACCGCTCCCCGACATCCTCACTCCTAATCATCAAGTAAGTTTTCTCGTCCCTCCTATTGTAGTTTGATTTTACCGTTTATATTCCGGGGAGGGACGTAGTTCTTAGGGTAGCGTTTGGATATTCTGGTGACTTTCATGAGTTTTCCGGCATCTCTCGAGAAGTTTCCGGCATATGTGCTGGAGATTTTAGGGGGACTACTCTATTTTACTGAAGTTTGTGATGAATGCCTTGGGGACCTATGATGAATGTCCTGGAAACACGCAATGAAGGTCCCGGGGAGCTGACGAATGTTCCGGGGAGCCGATGAATGCCCTGTCGTGAAGCCCCGTGCCCGTTAGATCTCGTTACTTGGGCAGTCCCTTCCTTTTTGTCGGGGAAAGTCACATGGGCTGCTCGGCGCCCTCCACGTCTTTTCACTTGACTTACGGTGGAAGGGTGGATTTAATTCCGGAAGTCAAATTCACCGTGCTCCTATACTTTTCAGGTAAAATGGTCGTGAGGATTGCGGGCATTATTTAGATACCGAACCTGACATGGACGAGCCCGTACAACAACCCGGGGAGGAACCAATTCGTACGCCCGCAGATTGGACCGGGGAAGAGCGCTTAATAATCAGATCACGGTTTGCCCTCAACGACACTGATGCCTTCGTGATTGTCGAGGACGTCGTCGTGGGGGAACAAGCAAACTAGACGGTCTTTAAACCCAGAGAACATCATCGCATATGCTCGAGCTACCAAGGGTTAAAGTTTCCCATGTATGAGTTTGCGTTCAGGGAGGCCGGCATCCGTCTCCCTTTCAACGACTTCCAACGGGGGGTGTTCGACTGGCTGCGTCTGGCACCCTTCCAGCTCCACCCTAATGCGATGACCTTCATGCGGGCGTTCGAGCTAGTGTGCGACTATCTTGGCATCGGAGTCACTATCCCTCTGTTTTTCCGTACTTTCCATCTACAACGATCAACCGACAATGGGCGACATAGTTAGGTTTCCTTGAAGCAGTCGCGGAAGTTGTTCAAGGCGTACTTAGATTCCATCCACTGCTTCAAGGACAGGTTTTACTATGTCATGCCCGCCACGCACGAAGTCGTGGGGTCACTCTACACCATCGTGACCGACGACACGGGGGAGGAAAGATTTGCGTCTAAGTGCCCCCTAGAGTGGGAGGAAGCGCACTTCGAGAGTGGTACAGAGGCCTACATCGTGAAGCCCAGTGAATTGGGTGTCGAGGACAGAGAGGCGTTCACGAAGCTGATCGAGTATGTCGTCGGCTTTACTCGGGCCAAATGTATAAACAAGGACGGGAGTTTCATCCTCGACGCCCGAGGACAGGTCGTGACTGAGCCCCGTTTCATCAACACTAAAGCCCTCCTCGAATGCAAGTCCAAAGGTGAAGCCATTAGGTTTCTAGGTAGTAGCCCTCTGCTTCGCTCAGGCGTTCACAACTGAGCGCATCATAAAGCTGGCAACCACCCCGGGGTGCAAAGAGAAGTAAGGGCCGGGTCCAAGAAGTCATACAGACGGCGGTGTCTGTCGAGGGAGGAAATGGCTCTTCTTCTCCCCAGTGCAGCCAGTCTCCCCCTGGAGATGACCCCTTCCAAGAGGCCGCGCACCGAGGGGTCTGTCCTCGTGGACCTCGAGGATCCCATCCCCACTGAGAAATTCATGCTACCTGTCTGTCACCTCTAGCGGGACTTCTTCAGAGGGAGCCCCCTGCTGTTGCCGAGGCTGAGGTGAAGGCGATTCTGGGGATTGAGAGGGCGGCCAGGAGAAAAGTGTTTACTGAGGACATGGCGGCCATGGTGCAAATTTTTGAGACTGCACTGGTTCTGAACGATGAGACAAGCCCAGCTTCTGAACGGCAAAGGTTGCGGGACGAGTACAACGCCTTCGAGAAGGAGAAGAACAAACCTGAGAGCGACCTGCTGGAGGCCAGGACGAGGCGTGAGAACCACGTGCACGTTCTCCACGAGCTAAACGAGACGAATGCGCAGTTGAAGAGAACTCAAGAGGAGCGGAACCGTCTCCGAAACAGGGTTGCCGAGCTGGAGGCTGCTGCTGATCCGGCAGAGGATGAGACAGAGGACAAGAGGCGCCTCGCCAACCGTGGTGCTCTGATTACCAAGGTTCGGGAGCTTGAGCAAGACTGTTTGGAGGGCCTTGAGGTGGGCTTTAAGAGTGCTATGGCGCAGAGCATGGCTGAAAACCCAGAAGTCTGGCTTGCCCTTGACAGAGTCAGCCCGTTCCACCATGTGGTCGACGACAAGGTGGTCATACCTGGGGAGGATGACGATGGTGTCAGGGAGACGAAGGCCCGGATCAAGGAGGAGATCGCTGTTTGAGTTTCTTTTATTTGTCCGGTCTGCGTGCCGCTTTCTTTTAATTTTGTTTAGTTCGGCCTGCGTGCCATGATTTTGTATCGCTTTCTGCCCTTGCCTGCGCGCCTGGGGCTTTTGACCTTTTTGTATGTACTTTGAATAATGGGCTTCTGCCCGACTTAATGCATCGTCATTTCTTCATCTTGTGTGTGTGATGTTTGTATGTTAATTATATATCGTGTTTTGTCTTTGTCTAAGTATTGGGGGTTTCGCTCGACCTTGTTGATCGTCGACAGTGTAGGGAACTGGTCGAGTGGTCGGGGCTGTATTCCGACCTTCAACGAGGCTAAGAGCTCGATCGAGGTCTTAGCTTCGTGGCGTAGGCTTCCCATCGCGAGTTGGGCGCCCTACCTAGATGGTACGGTGATGGTGGAGCTTGGTTGAGGTTTCCCCGTCGGATCAAGGGTCCTCGCGCACACACAACACGAGCCCTTGTCTTCTTGTCTCTAGGAAAGGAGTCGCGCTTGTACCTTAGTGTGCCCCCGTGGTCGCGACGCGGAGGGGTCGCGGGCAGTGTTTAACTGTAGTACTGTTTAAGCTTTTCAGTATTCCATGGTCGAGCAAGTTCCTCCTCGTGTAGATTTTCGAGGTAGTAGGCTCCTGTCCCCGTTTTCACGCGGATGCGATAGGAACCCTCCCAGTTTGCGGCGAGCTTGCCTTCACGCGAATCTTTCTGGTTCCTGCGTAGGAGGAGGGTGCCTACCTGAAAATCACGTTTAATAACTTTGTTTTTATAGCGCAAAGTTATCTTCTGCTTGAGTGAGGCTTCGCGAAGGGATGCACCCGAATTTATCTCTTCGACCAAGTCGAGCTCCTCCCGGAGGGCCTCATCGTTCATCTTCTCGTCAAGGGGAGACTCAGTTCTTCTCGAGGGTTCCCTTATTTCCACTAGGATCACCGACTCAGTTCCGTAGGTTAATCAAAAAGGGGTCTCCTCGGTGGTGGAGTGTGGGGTTGTTCTGTAGGCCCAGAGGACGCTGTGTAGCTCCTCGACCCACCTTTTATTGGCGTCGTCTAATCTCCATTTCAGACCTCGCAGGATCACCCTGTTCGTGGCCTCAGCCTGACCGTTTGTTTGTGGGTGCTCGACCGAGGTTAAGTGTTGCTTCGTGCCCAGCTTCTTGACAAAGTCCTGAAAGTTCTTGTCAGTGAACTGTGTCCCGTTGTTGGTGATAATTGTCTGGGGCACGCCGAACCAGACAAGTATGTTCCTCTTGTAAAAACGTAGTATATTATGGGCCGTGATTTTGGCCAGGGCTTCCGCTTCGATCCACTTGGTGAAATAGTCAACGCCGACGATCAGGTACTTGTTTTGGTATGACCCCACGACGAAGGGTTCGAGGATGTCCATCCTCACCAAGCAAACGGCCATGGGGACGAGAGCGTCTCGAGCTCGTTGGGCGGGGCCAGGTGCATGTCCCCATGTCGTTGGCATCTGTCGCACCTCTTGACGTGCTCCTTTGCGTCCTGCTGCATTGCGGGCCAGTAGTACCCTGCTCGTAACGCTTTATGGGCTAGTGATCGTCCACCGAGGTGTTGCGCGTTGATCCCCTCATGGATCTTCTGGAGTATGCTGGGGACCTTGGACTCCTCGACGCACCTGAGGAGGGGGATCGAGAAGCCGCATCGATACAACTTATCTTCAACAATCGTATAGGAGCAGGCACGTCGCCTAACAACTCCGGCGTCTTTGGGATCGTCGGGTAATTTACCCGTGCTGAGGTACTCGTACACCGGGGCCATCCAGCTATAGTCGTCTCCAATGACGTTCACGTCAACCATGGGGACAGTTTTCTCAATGCTCGGACGCGGGAGCACCTCCTGAATGACGAATTTGTTCCTGCCTTTCTTCTTTGTGCTTGCGAGCTTGATAGAACATCTGCTCGAGTAGTGTGCTCGCGCGGGACGTGATTCACTTCTGCCGAGGAGAACTTCTTCATCTTTTCCTTCACCAGAGTCAAGTATTCAATGAGGTTGTCGTTCTTGGCTTGGTATTCTCCCCGTACCTGGGAGGCCGTGAGCTAGGAGTCGGTGAATATTTTGACCTCTTTGGCGCCGAGGTCCTCAGCTAAGCGTAACCCGGCGAGGAAAGCCTCGTATTCGACCTGGTTGTTTGATGTCAGGAAAGACAACGTGAGGGAGGCTTCGATAAAGATACCTTCCTCGTTTTCAAGGATGATGCCCGCTTCGCTACCTGTCGAGCTGGATGCCCTGTCGACGTAGATCGTCCACTTTTGGGATCCGTTGGTCGAAGGTTCTAGGACGGTCATTTCTGCCACGAAGTCGGCCAGCACCTGAGCCTTCAGGGCCTTTCTCCCTCATATTGGATGTCAAACTCGGCGAGTTCGAGCGAGCATCTGAGCATCCTCCTCGCCATGTCTGGGCGGCCGAGGAGTTGTCTCACGGGTTGCTCGGTCCTCACCACGATCGTGTGGGCTAAGAAATAGTGTCGCAGCCTTCTGGCCACTGTGACGAGGGCCAGAGCGACCTTTTCGATCTGCTGTATCTAAGTTCAGGACCTTGGAGGGCTTTGCTGGTGAAGTAAATCGACTTCTGCCTGTCGGGGGTCTCCCGAATTAGAACCGCGCTGACTGTTTCACTTGTGATCGCGAGGTATAAAAATAACGTCTCCCCACCCTCTAGTCGCGAGAGGACCGAGGGTTGCGAAAGGACTCGTTTGAGGTGGAGGAGCGCCTGCTCGCATTCCTCGGTCCATTCGAACGTGGATTTCTGGCGTAAGAGTTTGAAGAATGGAAGGGCGTACTGTGCCGACTTGGCCATGAAGCGGGAAAGCGAGGTTAGCATCCCGTTCAACGATTGTATCGATTTCTTCGAGTTTGGCATTGGGATGTCGGAGAATGCCCTGCACTTGTCGAGGTTCACCTCGATTCCTCGCTCTGTGAGTTAGAAACTGAGGAACTTGCCCCTCCGGACGCCGAAGGTGCATTTCTCGGGGTTGAACCTCATCTTGCATTTCCTCGTCGTGTCAAAGACCTTTTTTAGATGTGCAGCGTGGTCGACTTCTTCTGCAGATTTGACGATCATGTCGTCCATGTAGACCTCGAGCATGTCGCCGATCTCTCCCCGGAAGACTTTGTTCATCATCCGCTAGTAGGTCGCGCCGACGTTCTTCAGGCCGAAGGGCATCACGTTGTAGTAGTAATTTCCCGACTCGGCCATGAAGGAGGTGTGTTGCTTGTCGGCCTTGGCCATGGGGATTTGATTGTACCCCCTGTCATACCCTAAATTTTGACCTCTGTCATTGCGAATATCTTTCGTTTATCTGACTAAATTTTTTCTCTTTTTACTCCATTTATCCGTCATTTTGCATATTGTGTGAATTTTCAGTCAAGTTAATCCAATATCTCATTTTTGTTTTATTTTGCATAAATAAGATTAAAAAAATCCAATATATATATATATATATATATATATATATATATGCTTCATCTTCATTTTTATTTATGTTAATAGTGAAAAGAAAAAAATAATAAAAAAATATGTATATATATATATTGTTGCGCCACTTTATATATATGTAATTACAAAAAATTGTTTTTTTAATAAAAATATAATGTCACATATTTGTTTTTTTTGTTTTTTTATGATTTTTGTCTTACATAAATTTTGTTTCTTACCAATTTTTGTTTTACACTCATTAAAATATAACAAACTTTCAAAACTTTGAATAAGGAATGTTGAATCTTAAGGGCTAAGTGTTTGAAATTTGTGATCAACTTTGAATTGATTCTTGTTACTATCTTTTCTTTCTTCACCCACAAGTCACATTTCTCTATAAATAGAGATTCACAATTCATTTCACAACTACACCAAACTTGTTAGAAAAACTTGTTTCTCATTTTCTCCCTCCATCTCATATATGTTTGTAATTAAAAAAAAAAAGAGAGAAACATGTGAACATATACACAAGGGAGGGCAGTCACGCCTCACCCCATTTCAATTTCTATGTTACAAATTGTTTTCACATACAATACACATAGAGGAAGGCAGTCACGCCTCCCTCCTCACTCACATCTCTGATTTCTTTTTCACAAACACACACAAGGATAGAAAAAGGGAAGGAAAAGCTGATAGAAACAGAAAAACTATGTGAAGAAAACTTGATGACACAAGATCTTTCAAACTGGTTTCTACTCTCCTACTTGATTAGAAGCTTGCAGCTACCAATTTCTTCGCGGCGAGATATGCAACGAAGATGGTGGTGGTGTTGTTCCTCATCCCACTTGAGGCAAAAAGAAATCATGAGAGAACCTGTTACAAATGACAACAATCTCTCAATCACAAATCCACTTGCATATTCATTAATTTCTTTTCAAAATTCTAATTTGATTTCTGTTATAAAACTTACAGGTTCAACTTCTGGAATTTCTGTTTTTCAGGAAACATCATGGAAACAACATTCAACCTGCAAAAATTCAGCAGAATCAGCATCTGCAATTTACAGAACATAACTGATCAAATTCAATTTTTAATTAATTTCAAATTTTTGTAGAATGGAAATCACGAACTTATCTTTTTTTGCAGATCTTTCTTGAATCCAATTGTATACATCTGCAGAACTACACAACATAAAGCTTTTGTAAGCATATAATTTCAGGTTATCAAAAAGGAAAAGGGGGAGAACCTTTGCAGCAAACCTGTAACATTTGGAAACAAATGAGCTTACCTGTTATAGCATATGACAGAGTTTCAATTCGAATCCGCCGCAAAACCGACGTCGCCGACACGTCGAACCTTCACAATTTTCACACAAATTCTGCAACAGCATTTGCAAAACTCAGAATTCAATAGCAATTTCATCAATTCAATCATAATTGCTGAAACATAATCTTTCAATATTCATCAAAATTAATTTCAATATTTGAAACCCTAACAAATTTACTTTTATTTTCTAACAGAAAGTTGCAGAAATCGAAAAGGAGGAAGAAGATGAACTCACCTTCATCAATCGCGGTCGAGAACCACCACACCTCCGCCACTCATCAAATCACGCCGCCGCAAAACATGAACGGAGGGTGAACGGTGGATGACTCTCTTTTGTTTTTTTTCTTTTTCTTTGCATCGTGAGAGAAAGAGAGAATAAAGACTTTCAGAAAGAAGATGAAAAAACACGCTCAGGTTCCTCTCCTTTCCCTATTTTAATAATTTTTCTTTTCTGATTTTTTTTTTTTTAATAAATTTGTTATATTTATTTTAATTTTGGGCTCAGCCCATATTCTTTTACTAATCACACCCTTTTTCATGTTACTAACACACAAACCCATCTTTATTTTCATTAAGTTAAAATTAATTAATTATTATGTTGATAATTAATATGATTTAGTAAGTTTTACTAAATATATTTTAACTTAATTGATCATCTAATTGTTTAATTGACTATTCGATTATTTGATTTTCCGTGGTTTAGAATTATTTCCAATAATTTATGTTTGTAATTACATATTTGTTTTTTTATTCACTTTGTGACATCGATTCAAATCTAACCACTTGATAAGGTCAAAGGCATTTTTGTGCGATCTCGGGTTTTCGCTGCTTGTTTGGTTTTCCTTTTTGATACAGGAATTATCATAAGACACCTTGACGTCCATTGGGTGCTTAAAGCTTCCTCAGACGCTTCTCTGCTTGCGAGAAAAATTCACCGGTGTACGGTAAACTCGAATTTAAATGCTTTGCTTGTATGCCATGCATGATTTATTCACATCTGTTAAAAATAATTAAACTTGCAAACAAGTATTTCCTGTAAATACACTGCACTCACTTGGGCCTCTTGAGAGAGTGTAAGACCCATCCCTTTGTACAGAAAACCTTTTTTGGGCCTCAGTCATTGTATAAGTCCCTGTACAGTTTTCAAAACTCTGACACGATGTTTTGCCGTGAATGTCTGTTATTTTATCACGATGCTCTGCCGTGAATATCTGTATCTCTGTTTATTTATTACGTGATGTTTTGCCACGTATACCTGTTATTTGTCATTTCACGATGTTTTGCCGTGTATATGCTTTTATCCGCCGCGATGTTTTGCCGTGTATATTTTATCACATGATATTTTTCCATGTATTCAGTTTCACACACGATGTTTTGCCGTGTATATGCTTTTATCTCGCGATGCTTTGCCGCGTATTTTTGTCCGCTGATTACATGATGTTGTTCCGTGTATTTCAGTTGATTTTTATTGTCTGATTACCATGATATTTTTCCATGTGTATTATGTAACTTTTTGTCTGTTTAATCTTTTACACGATGTTCTTCCGTGTATATTTTATCTGTCACAATCTTGTGCCGTGTATTCATTTATTCCGTGATGTTTTGCCACGTATGCATGCTTCCTTAGGATCTCTTAGTTCAAATTTAATTTTCAATTAGGTTTGAAATAAGATAGACATTAGGATATTCAACCAAGCATAATAACTTTAGGTTAAATTTCCCCTTTCGCCGTCGTGTGATTTAAACTTTATTTTCTGTAGTTCGTACCCCTTAGGGGCGAACTACGACTGCTCTGATTTCTCAAGATACCATTGAGAATACGTAGGCATAAGACTGTAAAGTCTTAGCGAGGGACCTTTTCTTTTTTTTCATTATTCTCTTTATATCCGACGTTTTTCCGGATATTCATATTTTCGACCTTTTCTTTTTTTTCATCATTCTCTTTATATCTGACGTTTTTCCGGATATTCATATTTTCAACCTTTTCCTTTTTTTTCATCGTCTCTTTACATCCGATGTTTTCCCGGATATTCATATCGTTTCTTTTCAAAACAATTTTCCTTGTGATTTAAATTCAAATACATATTTGTTATCAAAACTTTCTTTCATTTCTTTGTTGAACAACTAACCAAACAGCATGGAAGCTCTACAACGGGTAAGTGTTTATCCGCTTTCATTTACTGCTTTCATATATATATAACTGTATTGTGGGAAGCTGCGCATGGTTAGTCTTCTTTCATACCCTCTTTAAATACTTGTCATATATCCACTGTGTATATACTTGTATCTATTTAGATTTTCCCCGAAAACTACGTCTAGAACCAGACAAAGTCCCGTCTCCTTACATCCGACGTTCTCCCGGATATTTCACCCTCCTTTGATAATTAGGATTTTTTTTTACAACAATTTTAGACAACTAGATCTAAGGAATTTCCCCCCTTGAACAGTTCATATACAGAAGGCCATTGTTCCAAGTGAAACCCCTTCTGGAACTGTTCATCAGCCTCCTCTTGGGCTTAGTGCAAGGACCCAAAGGCTTCCTAAAAGCATCTTAGCCTCCTCTTGGGCTTCGTACAAGGACCGCTCGGCTTCTTAAAAGTTATTCTCGCCTTTTCTTGGGCTTTGTACAAATTGTCTCGTCGACCTCCTAGAGGTATAGGAACAAAAACTAGTCATCTTGCTAGAGCAGTCTTTCAAATGAGTCTAGATCTTGATCCCGAAGCGTACTTTCTCTTACACATAGTACAAAAGACACACCCAGTAGACTTGGACAGTCTATATTCCCTCTTGAGTCTCAAAGACATTCTCAAGTTCCTTCTAAACACAGGAAAAACCCTTCCCTCTTTATTTTCATCCGAAGTTTTTCCGGATATTCCTTTTCTTTACATCTTACGCTTTCCCGGATATTCCTTCTATTTTCATCCGACGCTTTCTTGGATATTCCTTCTATTTTCATCCGATGTTTTTCCCGGATATTTATATCTTAATCTTCAATCTCTTCACTCTTTTCAATCTATTCCCACAAACACCCTTTTAGCTTCACATCTTGGGCTTCAAACAAGATACAAATCACCTTTAGCTTCATGTCTTGGCCTTTGAACAAGACACCAAAACATCCCCTTCCTCCCTTAGAATAGGAGGAACTACGATTGCTCTGATTTCCCGGTTTTCTTTAACGGGAATACGTAGGCATAAGATTGCAAAAGAATCTTAGCGAGCACACTAAAAAAAAACCTTAGGTCCAGTACCTCACCAAAAACATCAAAAAACCCGAAAACAACAAAAATATCTTTTCAACATCTCTCAACCTTCCCAAAGGAGAAACTTTCCCATTTTTCAGATAAACACCAGTAAGTAGAGAACAGTAGAAAATTGTTATCAACCCATGGATAACCATGTATAGGATGGGTAATTGACAACTCCCCATTGTATAACCTGACCCCGAACTCCCCAATCTCTTAGCATTTGTTAAAGAAAACATTTGCATGCAAGGTTAGTTTGAGATAGCTTCCCTTTCCTTTCCAGCTTCATAGGATAAATAAGAAATCAGAAAGTAGCACCCAATCCCATCCGCAGGCGGATGCGGGCGGTCACGAAAACCGCGCTACACCCCCGAGTAGGCGTCCATGAAGGACAATAGTTTGAAACCTGCAGAATTCGAAGCACAAACCCTTGGTTGCAGCTTCGAAGCACCTCCTTTCAGCTTTGATATCCCCATGGAGGGTGACGACCCGACCTCTGATGGTGTAGTATTTCATCTTCAAATGCACTGTAGATGGTACTGCCGTGAGCTCGGCCAGAGTTGTCCTCCCCAGGATGCACTAGTACAGGGAAGGACAGTCCACTACCAGGAAGCGGGTCTTGACTTGTCGGGCAGTGTCATCACTTCCGAAAGTAACGATCAGCTCGACATAACCCCATGGTCTTGTGGTCGTGCCTTTGAAACCTTGGAGATCTGAGCCTACGTAGGGGGTCAGATGCCTTTCATCGAGCTGGAGGGTCTCGAAGAGGTGGGCGTACATGATGTCCACCGAACTCCCTTGGTCGACGAAGATTCTGCGAACGTCGAAGTTCGCCATTTGCGCCCTGATCAGGAGAGGGATGATGGAGTTAGGGGCGCCGCCCGGCAGTTCCTCGAGGTAGAAGGTGATGGGATTCGACTTCCCTTGTACCTTCTCAAAAGTAGCAGTCTGTGCCGAGCTCGCGGATTCCAGCTCGTCGAACTTCCACTTGATTGACCCTACGGAGACCTTGTTGAATCCTCCGCCGGATATAACCATTTCCGTGGGAAAACTTTCCCACGGGTTGCGAGCGATCACAGGGTCCTCGGGGGGAAGACTTTCCCACGAGCTAGGAGTGATCGCGAGGATCTCGGCCTCGTCGGGGACGTAGAAGTCCTCCGGTCTGGTGATGCTAAAAGCGACTTGCAGCCCGCCCTCTCCGGTGGGGGGGTCGTCTCCTCGACCCTTTTGTGTTTCCCAGGCATCCTATCTAGGGGGGTCATTCCTCCTCATATACTACTTGAGGTGCCCCTCCTTGATCAAAATTTATATCGCATCCTTAAGGTGGATGCAGTCCTCGGTGACATGCACATGGCTCCTATGGAACCTGCAGTACTTGGACTTGTCAACATTTGTTTTGAGGGGTGTGGACTTCGGAAAGCGGACACCTCCTTTCTGGAATTCCGAGTTGGCGCACTCGGCTAGAATTCGCTCGCGGGGAGCAGTGAGTGGTGTGTACTCCGCGAACCGGCCAGCTGGACCTCTCGATTCACGAGAGTCCCTAGGACGATCTTATCTTCTTCTCTCGTTCCCTCGTCGGGGAGCGGTAGAGTCTTCTTGTCTGGAGCTTCGGGGGCCCTCTTGATGTCGCGAGTCGCATGCACAATGGGCAGCTTCCAGCTCCTCGTACTGAATGTACGCTTGGGTTTTGTAGAGGAGCTCTTCCAAGTTGCGGGGCCTCTAGATGCCCATAGCCTTGGCGAACTCAGTGCGAGGCCGTAATCCTCGCTCGATCAGAAACTTCTTCATGTCGTCGGTAGCGGCTACCTCGACGGCCTCCCGGTTGAATCTCTCGATGTAATCTCTGAGAGATTCGTCCCTCCCTTGAATGATGGCTTCCAGGGAGGCCACCGTCTTCAGGTGGCATCGGGACGCAGTGAAATGTCTGGTCGAAAAGATACTTCAGACTCTTGTGATCCCTCTACACCTCAAATATTGAACCAAACAAATAATGTCTCCAAATCTTTAACACGAACACAACCGCAACCAACTCTAAGTCATGTGTCGGATAATTCCTCTCATGCACTTTGAGCTGCCTTGAAACATAAGCTACAACTTACCGATTATGCATCAACACGCCTCTAAGTCCCAACAAAGAAGCATCACAATACACCACAAAAGACTCAGTCGGACTCGGCAAAATCAGAACAGGAACCAATGTCAACTTCTTCTTGAGCTCTTGTAAACTTTCTTCTCATAAAGAATCCCAGATAAAAGCTTGACCTTTCCTCATTAGCTGAGTTAACGGCAAAGCTAACTTAGAAAAACCTTCAATAAACATGCGATAAAAAATGACCAACCTAAGAAAACTTCGAATCTCAGTAACAATCATTGAAGTTTCCCACTGTAACAGTGCATAAATCCTTGAAATATCAACAGCAAACTTTGATGCTTTGTTGTCATCAATGCATCTTCATGAGTTATCATCAAGGGTATATCTTATTGAATAATCATCATCAAAACCGTGAAAGGTTTAAGAATGGCTTGCTTGACTTTGATCACTTCCTGATTAACCCGCAAACACAAGGTTCCACATATACATCAACCATTGACCTGCAATTAAGGCCCTTGAATGGTTCTCATTCTTAATTTGGTTCACAAAATTGCGGTTATGATTTTTTTATGGTTTGCCATGTGGCTTTAGAGTCTCACCGAATTTCTTTTGTTGTTTGAACAACCAAGACTTCATCTTTTTTTATCTTATATATGAGATACTTCTTCAATTTGGTGGTGAGTTATCAGACTCTCGATTGAAAAAAAATTTATTTTGTGTCGAAGCAAGTTTTTGAAATCTTTTCAACCAGGGGTCAATTTGTCAATAATAATAGTAATTTGAAATTGTTCATCTAGGAGCATGCCTTCAATGATGATCTCGTGAGGAATATTTTGAAGTTCGTGACATTGAGCCTCCACAGATATTTCATCTACCATCTAGTACTTCAGGTAACGACAAACAACATACATCTTTTCTCCGGCCTCTTTGGTATCATACTTCTTTTTCAGAGATTCACAAACTTGTTTTGTTGTATTACAACTCTTGTAATATTCATACAAATCATTTGCAAGTCCATTCACAATATGATTTTTGTAAAGACAACCACTCTCTTTCCATAAGTTGATTTCTTTCCTCAACTGTAAATCCTTTGCTTTAACTTGTGCAGCTAATTCAGATTCATCATAAGTGTTCCGGACTGGGCCAGAGCCTGCCACCTGTCGGGCAGGCCCAACCCGCACGACCCCGGCTGGCCCAACAAGGCCCACGTATATTGCCTATGTCGAGCACGTAACGACCATCAGTATAGTCGAGCACACATACACCTGAGACCGACGAGCAGAGGCACCAAGTCCTGCAGGTCTCGGGTCTCCTCGACGCCCATGAGCCTCCCCGCGAGGACATGTTCTCCTGTAACCTCCCGCTCCCGAAGGAATCAGTCTGCCCTAACTCCGGAGATATCGGACGGTTACCCCAGGGAGAAGACCACGTGCTGGTCTTCGCTATGCCATGTAAGCCCTGACAGTTACTTGGATTGGGCCTTGCAATCCAGCCCAGTGCAAGTAATTGTTGGCCCGCGCTGGGGGCTCTCTATAAATACCCTCTCACTTGAGAGGATCAGGTTACACATTATTCCAAACTCACACCTGTTTCTTTGTATTTGCTTTTCTCTGACCATTACCTGACTTGAGCGTCGGAGTACCTTGCAGGTACACCCCCCCTCCGCCGTCTCACCATCATCGGAGCTGAAGTCCATACAACGTTGCTGGCCACTGACTAACTGTCTGATCCAGGTACGATCAATAAGTAACTATTCCATTTGAATCCTCATATTTATTACTGTTAATTTACTTGTTTGATCCAGAAGGAACACCATAAATGTCATTGGTTAAAACGTTGGCAACCACTTTTAAGGTTAAGAAAAATCGCTTTTTTTGTTGCCTGTTGGGAAAAAACAAATAAAACATAGAGAAAAAAGAGGAACACAATTAGAACATAAGAACATAACGTGGAAACACCAAAACCGGAGAAAAAATCACGGTTGTTGTCAATAGACAACCATAGAATAACATTATGCGAAAATGTTACAACACATAATATACTCTCAACTAACTCAAACCTCCAGTACACCCACACCCTCCAAAACAAATACTTAATTACATCTCACAACACTAATACAATAGTACAAGAGAACAAAGAAAGTCAAATACAAGCTTAAAGTGCTATTGACTAACGCATATTGGAATGAAGAACTTGAATCCTATATATAACATTGGACTTCTTCTTTCTTTACAAAACTAAGTGATATGGGACTTTAAAGAACTTGTATCTTATATATAACCTTAGAGTCTTTCTTCATTCACAAAACTAAGCTATGTGGGACTTCTTCAACATGTATATTTTCAACTAACCCCAACAATCTTCACCTTGATTGAAAATAATACATAAACTTTCATTGTATTCACCGGCAATTATACTCCACCATAAAGAGTATCAATATGTATATTTTCAATCAATTCTAACATTGTGAAGTTTGAAATGGCTTCCTTAAAACTTGAACGGCGAGTCAGAGACAGCAATATAATTTCTTCGTTAGTTATGAGAGTTTGAAAACTTCTTCATATTGTTTTTCGGTTTTGTAAAAATGACACGGAAGAAATTATTAGGTCAAATTGCAAATTAGATCGCTATCTTTAAGATGTTTTGCGAAACTAGTCAAAATTATGCAAGGTAAACTATCAACCACGACGTCTCAAAGATAACACAATAAGTTATTTCCTATATGATTACTACTGCACAATAGGTAATCTAAAATATTATTATGAGTCGTTGTATTAAGTGAATACATGATACTTTATTGAAGAAAATCTATTTATAGGAAGAAAAAAAGGGATCATAAGAGAGCGGACTTCTCTAAATAAATAAAAAATTGCTAATAACTTAAAAAAAAGTAGTTATTGAAGAATTAGTTTTAGTATATGTGTTAGGGAATACAATGAATATCCATTTGCTAATCATAATTATGGACAAACCTGCTTTAGTCACGCGAGACAATATAGTTAGAGAATTTCTAACACACCACCCAACTTTCTTAGGCACCATGCGCGCTGACGAAATTCTTGATCTGCACATCAGGAAAAATCAAAAGAATTCCATAAAATCATTTACTTCTAAATATAATTAAATCCAATATAATTAAAATTAATATCATTTTTTCAATATAATTAAATCCAATATAATTAAAATCTAATATAATTAAAATTAATATGATTTTTTCAATATAATTAAATCCAATATAATTAAATTAATTTTAGAAGTAAATACCATATAATTTTAATTATAATTTAGAAGTAAATACCATATAATTTAGAAGTAAATACCATATAATTTTAAATACCAATATAATTAAATCCAATTTTAGAAGTAAATACCATATAATTTTAAATCCAATATAATTAAATTAAATTTTTCAATATAAAAAAATCATTTAGAAGTAAATACCATATTAATCATTTAGAAAAAAAAATCATATTAATTTTAATTATATTGGATTTAATTATATTGAAAAAATCATATTAAATTTAATTATGTTGGATTTTAATTATATTGACTTTAATTATATTTAGAAGTAAATGATTTTATGGAATTATTTTGATTTTTTCCGGATTTGCAGATCAGAAATTTTTTCTGAAAAAATGGTGCGTTTGGATGTGCACATCCGAAAATTGAGGGTAAAAACGAAATTTCACGTGGTGTCTAAGAAACATGGGTGGTGTATTAAGAAAATTATATAGTAGCTGTGTTAATACGTGGATTTTATTTATTGCACAAATATAATTAATAACAGTACACTCCTTGCACTGCAATGACATTTAATACGGTGCTTTGAGAATGTCCTGTATGCTAATAACCTAACCAAGTGGATGGTATTGGCTGAAACCTACTTTTAGCACACGCCAACATGTCGTAGTAATCTCCATGGTTGAAGCAATCACGAAAATCAGTAAAAAGCTTCTCGAACACCCTCCATTGGACTTTGACAGATTTAGCGTAAGGGTATGGAAGAAAAACCTGCTGAAAATTATTGCAAAATTAACTAGTTGAAGTAGTTTATCAAACTATAAGCTAACTTATTGTGCACGACAAAGACAGAGAGATCGTAACTAAAACTTACATCCCCTTCGCGTGCAAGGCGTGTAAGTAAGCAAAAGGTGTGGTGGTTTTCTTCCAAATTATCAAGAACTGCTAGCCAAATCATAGATGCAAGTTCATGAGCTACATCTCTTGATTTCCCACAAGCTATGAACTGATCTGCTAAATAGAAAAGAAATTATCAAAGTTCTAATAAAACATTTTATGAATCAATAAAAGTAAAGAGGGTGGGGTATTGTCACATACCAATGATGGTTTCATGAAGTATTCCACTATGAGGAGGCATAATAGAAAGTTGAAGCTGCTCTTTCAAAAACAGATAACTGTGTCCAACAATCTCATCTGCTTGTTTATCATTATCATCACAACCTAATATCTCTTGACTTATATGCAAGGCCGTGAATCTCCTAAAATCATCGACATACCATATCAATTTATATATTTATCGATCAAATTTCAGAGAGAACCGGAGGGTTAAGACAAAAATACCTCTTGGCTAAGGCTGGAGGAATAGATCCAGGCCGTGGTTGAGAAGGATTGGTGAATGGATAGATGCGAGAAAGAGCGGCTTGCCAGAAACATTCAGTTTGAAAAAGAGAAGCCCAGTGCTTCTTCACACATGATATTTGTGTCCAATCATTCACTCTTGTTCTTATGAATATCTCTATCACCACATGATCTGGAAGTTTCTCTATATCAATTACCTCTGTTGATTTTTTCTTCTCCATAGCCATTTTACCTAGGAGTAGTTTCAATATCTTCTATTCATATATTGATATAATGAAGAAAAATTAATTGGAGGTTGTTGAAAATGATGATGGGCGTTGATTGGTTGATAAACGATTGAATATTATTTATTTATATATTATTTTGGGGAATCTTTTGCTGTTCCTGACTATGGTTGCTATTTTACCACACAACTCAACCACCAATTATCTTAATTTAGAGTTCCCATATTTCTGGCTGCCAGCCCCATGACCTTAATTCAGAATCAGCATCACCCTTTGATATTATATAAGTAATAGTATATTATCATGTCACTGACACCATCAAGTTCCAATTTATTTTCAATAGATCTCAACAACTTTATTTATATATTAAGCAAGTTAAATCCTAAGGATAATATTTCAGGTGTCGTGACTATTGTAGATGCAATCTTAATGCCAGGGTTGGTGAGAATCATTAAGATTGCAGCTTTTTACTTTAAATTGACATATGTTTTTGGCATTTGATTACCACTTTGTTCAAATGATGCCTGGTGTAAAATGACAATTTACATTCAACATAAACTATATCAATATACAAGTACAGCAATAAAAATGAAATCAATAGATACAAAACAAATTTACAACATGCCCTCCTCTTCCCCAAAAAAGTAGCAAGATCAAATATTACAACAACAACGTTGAGGGAAATCCCTTGTAGTAGGCTATTTTCTTCTTCTCCATATGTTCCGTAACGCCGGCTCATGGAGTGTTACTGTTATATTGCTGTCAAGCAGTACAAGTATTGAACTACTTATCAATTCTCGTCAGTAAGGTGATTGGGCTCTTGTAAACACAAATACACCACCACCACCAACAGCACGACCCAAAAGCATATTATCATCCAAATAGCTCAGATAGTATAATCCTCCCACCGATTCCCTACAATCCAAATAGCTCAGATAGTGTAATATGCCAATATAGAAGACGCTTGAACTATTTCAACAAAGTGGTGAATCATATATATACCTTCCTGGATCCCTCACGGGAATTTGGGCTTTGAAAGTACGGAGATATTGCAAGATCTGCAGGAGAAAAGTACAGTTTATGAGTTATGCCGTATACATAGCTGGTTTGCACTGGTCCTCGTTCACATAAAACTACATGACCAAAGTATTTTATTTGATGCAGAAACTTTTTGGTGGCATAAGTTACCGGTGTCAATGTGATCTCACTCAGTATTGAGTGCCAGTAAGATAGTACATTCAAATTCTAAATGCAAGAGGCAAAAGTAAGGTTGATTTACCTGCAAACTTATAAAAGACCGCGGAAGTAATGCTGGAGATATTAGAGCCTGGACCTGTTCACTAATATTTATATCTTGAAGTGTGATCTGCTAGGTATAAATTGCACGTTTGTTATGACAGTGTCATGCATATCAATTGAAGAATGAAATGTGATATTCATATCAGAATATCAATAATGTATGATATGATCTTTTTCTCAATTTTAGTGAGGTGGAAGTGAACCATTATAATAACAAAACAGATTATATTAAGTGTAGCATGTGCATTAAGCTCCAAAAAGTTTGAGGGGGTAATAGTAATACATAAACCATATAATAAAGTTTGGAGATGAGATAAGGAAAAAAATGTACCTTGTTATCCATGTGAAATGAATTTTATACCTTGGATCAAGTGGAGGGAAATTGAGTTGAATTCAGTGTCAGTTATTTGTATCTTTGGTCGACCCATAACACTTTTAATTTTCTCTTGTACTCGACTTATTTAAGCCTTTAGGGGCCTTTTGTGCAATGAGGAACTTATGTTTTGTTATTTTCTTGTTGGTTTCGACTTTTTATCTTTCCATATTATCTTGATGTATTCTTATATGAGCTTTTGCGTTAAAGCACGGAGAATTCCAAGGTTCTGACATTGAGCTCACACTAAGAGTTTTGATTTTATGCACGGAGAGCCCGAAGATTCCAACCTTGTGCTCACATTAAGATCTTTGATTCTTGAGCTCACACTAAGGGCTTTGATTTTAATGTATAGTTGGAGTTGTGAAGATGTTGTCGAGTCCATTTTTTTAATATCCCGCACTTTTAAGACGAGAACAATTAGTTTGTCACTTTTACTGCGGATTTGTTAGTTTTGTCTTTGTGTGATTACTTGGTTTTTTTGACATTTTTTTATCACCAAATCTAGTTATCTCGTTCTTTGATCAATTTCATCTTCTTGTTAGATAAATCAACAAAAGAAAACAAATGTTTATATTTGTAATCTGGTATTCGTTAGAGAAGATTCCACTTGTTATACAACCTCTTATATTTATTTTGAAGAAGATGAAAACATGATAGTTATTGAAATCGGACATATCATTTTTCTTAGTGAACTTCTTGATTGGAACATTTACCAATCAGATAAAACACTTGCCTCAATGCTAAACCATAGATGAAAAATAGCATAACATAGAAGAATCATATTTAAGGAAGAGACAACTCCATATTAAAGAAACGGTGTTAGCTATTGACATACATAGCAATATAATTGATGAATTGTTCCCAGTATCGTATATTGAATTACTGTGACTTATTAGCAAAGCTGAAAACAACAATTCTAGAATTTGCTTTGAGAATGTCCTACATGCTAATAACCTAACCAAGTTGGTGGTATTGGCTGAAACCTACTTTTAGCACATGCCAACATATCATAATAATCTGCATGGTTGAAGCAATCACGAATATCAGTAAAAAGTTTCTCGAACACCCTCCATTTGACTCTAACAGATTTAGTGTAAGGGTATGGAAGAAAAACCTGTTGAAAAGTATTGCAAAATTAATTATATGCTCCAAAGAGACAAAATATTGATGAGTAAAATCAAGAGAAAAAACAAATTATAATTTCAAACATACGCTAACTTATTGTGCGTGACAAAGACAGAGAGATTGTAACTAAAACTTACATCCCCTTCGTGTGCAAGGCGTTTAAGTAAGCAAAAGGTGTGGTGGTTTTCTTCCAAATAATCAAGAACTGCTAGCCAAATCCTAGATGCAAGTTTATGAGCCACATCTCTTGATTTGCCACAAGCTATGAACTGATCTGCTAAATGGAAAAGAAATGATCAAAGTTCTAATAACATTTAAATGTAGCAATAGAAGTAGAGGGTGGCGTATGAATGACACATACCAATGATGGTTTCATGAAGTATTCCACTATGAGGAGGCATAATAGAAAGTTGAAGCTGCTCTTTCAAAAACAGATAACTGTGTCCAACTATCTCATCTACTTGTTTATCATCATCACAATCTAATATCTGTTGACTTATATGTAAGGCCATGAATCTCCTAAAATCATACATACAATATCAATTTATTTACCGATCAAATTAAGTCGGGTTATGAGTTATGACAAAAAAAAAAGTATTACCTACCTCTTGGTAAAGCCGGGAGGAATAGGTCCAGGCCATGTTTGAGAAAGATTTGTGAGAAAGAGCAGCCTGCCAGAAACATTCGGTTTGGAAAAGAGAAGCCCAGTGCTTCTTCACACATGATATTTGTGTCCAATCATTCACTCTTGTTCTTATGAATATCTGATCTGAACAACTTTATTCCTACATCAAGCAAATTAAATCCCAAGGATAAGTTTTCAAAGTGTCATGAACTATTTGATAGATGCAATCTTAATGCCAGGGTTGGTGAGAATCATTAAGATTGTAGCTTTTTACTTTAGAGTTCAGAGTATAACATACAAACTAAATTAAATTGACATATATGTTTTTGGCATTTGATTACCATTTTGTTCAAATGATGCCTGGTTTAAAATGACAATTTAAAGAACTATCGGCTAGAAATTTGATATCAAAAGTTACATTGAACATAAACTATATCAATATCAATATACAAGAATGAAATTGAAATCAATAGATACAGAACAAATTTACAACACACCCTCCCCTCAAGATCAAATAATTTCACATAGATTACATTGAGGAGAATCCCTTGTAGTAGGCTATAGGCCTTCAATCTATTTCTTCCTCTCCATATGGCCAATTCCATAACGACGGCTCATGGAGTGTTACTGCTGTCAAGCAGTACACGTTTTGAACTACTGGTCAATGCTCGTCAGTAAAGTGATTGGGCTCTTGTAAACACAAATACACCACCTCCACCAACAGCACGACCCAAAAGCATATTATCATCCAAATAGCTCAGATAGTATAATCCTCCCACCGATTCCCTACAATCCAAATAGCTCAGATAGTGTAATATGCCAATATAGAAGATGCTTAACCTATTTCAACAAAGTGGTGAATCATATATATACCTTCCTGGATCCCTCACGGGAATTTGGGCTTTGAAAGTACGGAGATATTGCAAGATCTGCAGGAGAAAAGTACAGTCTATGAGTTATGCCGTATACATAGCTGGTTTGCACTGGTCCTCGTTCACATAAAACTACATGACCAAAGTATTTTATTTGATGCAGAAACTTTTTGGTGGCATAAGTTACCGGTGTCAATGTGATCTCACTCAGTATTGAGTGCCAGTAAGATAGTACATTCAAATTCTAAATGCAAGAGGCAAAAGTAAGGTTGATTTACCTGCAAACTTATAAAAGACCGCGGCAGTAATGCTGGAGATATTAGAGCCTGGACCTGTTCACTAATATTTATATCTTGAAGTGTGATCTGCTAGGTATAAATTGCACGTTTGTTATGACAGTGTCATGCATATCAATTGAAGAATGAAATGTGATATTCATATCAGAATTTCAATAATGTATGATATGATCTTTTTCTCAATTTTAGTGAGGTGGAAGTGAACCATTATAATAACAAAACAGATTATATTAAGTGTAGCATGTGCATTAAGCTCCAAAAAGTTTGAGGGGGTAATAGTAATACATAAACCATATAATAAAGTTTGGAGATGAGATAAGGAAAAAAAATATTAGTAATATTTATTGTGAATATCAAAAGCAAAATTGAATGTGTGTGGATGATCATTCCTTTTAAAAAACAAGAGAAGAAAAAATATGCATCATGAACTAAAAGCACCCATCATCTGTTGAGATATACTGTTGTATCTCTCAAGATTCCCGGTTATTGTATAGAAAACATGTTTGTGCAAAGTAAAAATGATTACCTCTTGAAATTGAAGGTAAATATTGCGTGCGGATACAAGAGTAAATTTGGCAGATACGAGCAACGTAGCACCTTCTTGTTCCTACAAGAGTTGGGCTGAAGGTGAGAACAAGTCCTAGAGACAAATGAACTAGGTTTTGACTTTCCGACATATTTTAACACTGCCTTGAAGACAATAACAGTGAAATTTCCTAGTTAGCATGTAAAAAAGGGGTCTTGACGGTGTTTTACCTCTAACAAATTTGGAATACTCCAGCGGACAACGTTTCGAATAACACCTCCTGCAGAGTTATGACGGCATTCAAATTTCTGAAATATCTGTCCAACCTATCTCGTCGTGGGGGAAGCAAAGAAAGTAAGAGTAAAATGGTGATAACAAACAACGATAAGAGAAAAAGCATTATGACAAGTAATTGCATTTCACAAGCATATCAACCAAAGAAGTTGGTGCAATTTGTTGTGTTGATGAAAAGGGTAAGTTACGGTCCTCACATCTCACCTGTTATGTTAAAATGTATGCTCTTCGTCCCCCCTGGGAGGCAACTATATCTACTATTCTACCTTAAGTTTGTAGTTGAAAGTAAGCATGAGATCGGTAAAAGAAAATATGCACAAGTGTTGATGAGTTGGGATAAAAAAGTACTTGAAAGAAAGGAAGTGTGGCAGCAGCTTGGAATAGAATGAGAACATCGGGAGCAGAAGTGTATTGGAGGCGCCATGTTCCATCTAGTTTGTTGAAATCAATAGGGTCACCCGTGTTGGTTACTTCTACATTCACCTAAAAAACAACATTAAGTATGGAAAGACATGGGTGGTTGTAGAAACAAAGAAGGAAAGAAAGTGAGAAATTGAAAATACTAACCAGTGCTTGTTCAATAGAAGAACGCTGATGAGGAGTTGTTAAGAGCCCTCTCTGTGTGTCTTGAAGAGAGGTTAAAAGGACATGCTTTTTGTTCTCTAACACTGAATCATATACCTTCAAATAATGAATTCAATAGAATTAATAAGATTGAGAATTGAAAAATGAAAAATAGGTGTGGATTAGAGAAAGGAAACCTTGGAAGCAGATGTCATCATCATAACCATGGAAACAGACAGATTCTTATTAACATTGAAATTGATAGAATTGAAATGGTAGGGTTTGTGATGAATTCTCCTCCTAGTCCTAGTTGTAGTAACATTGCATAGTGGTGATGAATTCAGAGCCAACAACTCCATTCCCATAATCTACTAACATATGAAAATTATCAACAACAATCTAATAGTATTTCACATGAATCAGAAGGGAAATTAACCTTTTCCCCTTTGCTCAACCGATCGCCGATCTTCTTCTCTCTTGCTCCTATGGCCCGGACCCAGTTCACACCATTTTATTTTAATTCGCTTTCTTACTGGACTAATACAAACCAACGAAACAAGCAAACAACTCGTCAGGATGGCCGAGTGGTCTAAGGCGCCAGACTCAAGTTCTGGTTCTCGTGAGAGAGCGTGGGTTCAAATCCCACTTCTGACATTTTCTAATTTTTTTCCTTATTTTGCATTTTAAGAATTTAATAATCCTTTTACATTACCATGTATTGCTGGACGGTGATAATGAATTATTTGTATCGTTTACTTTTATATTCATTTATTTAATACTTACTTTTATAATAAATATTTATCCTTGTAATTATTATTTACATTTTTTTTGTTTTATTATAAACAAATAAATAATTAAAGCAAACACATAAAAAAAATACTCTTCAATAGTTTCATTAATATTAAAATTTATCAATTATAATATTTTCAAAAAATTGATATTCAAATGGATATTCAATCCATTTATAAAATTAATTTGAATATTATAATTCATTTAAATTATATTTAAATATTTTCTTAAAAAAATTAGTTTCCATTGAAATTTAACAGTTGACATGATGAATTAACTCCCGTTCGACTTTAGTTATTGACTTGGAAAATGCGTATGAAAGAGTGCTCAAAGAAATCTTGTGGAAACATAAACGATTTTCCCATAACATTACAATTGCACCGAAATTCAACCCTAAGTCCTTACATTTTTATTTTAGTTATGGACGTGCTTACGAAACACGTCCTAGTACTGACACTACATTGTATTTTTTCCGATGATATATAGTCTTATATAAAGAGTCGATAAAGGAAATAAATGAATGGTTTTAAGACTTGGAGACGAGTCTAAGAAGTGTATGGCTTTCGCCTGAGCAAAAGTAAGACACTATATATACTATAAGTTTATAAACAATAGAAGGGGTTCTAGCTTAAACCTGGAAGTTTGATATCATATTATTTCACAAGTTATTCAATCATACCCAAAGAGTTCTTCCCATCAACTCTCCAACTCTTAAATGACATGAAGAATATTTGGGTAATGAGTGGCGAGGTCATGTGGCAAACACGCAATCAAGTCCGACCCACCTCTTCTGTGTCTTGTCTCGTTGGAGAATGTGTCAAGCCATATGTTAATCGATTCAAACGATAATCCCTTTGTTAGTAGCTGAAGTATTTCTTGGACTTGTGGATTTGACCCCACTTCCATCAATAAAGGATGACTCACCCCAATTATTTCATTAACGAGTCAAAGTCCTGAAACGTGTGGCCAATTTTATAGGCATTAAAACCAGTCTTTCCATTGGCTTATTTATCAGGCGTGTGAGTATATAAATACCCAACTAGGTAGTTGGGTAGGCTAATTCACTTTTTAGATGTCATAACTTTTATTATTTTGATTGGCTGCATTGGATAAAATAACATAGTTAGTATAATATGTATTTTTGGTGAAAATCTAACATGTGGGACAAGATGTTCCAGCATGTGTGCAACATTTGTCCTCGGACTGGAAGATAGATTCAGTGAGTAAATTTGAGCGTGTTTTTTATTTGGTTCCAAGGAGATTTGTCATCTATGTGATGTATCTTTTAGTAATATATTATTTAGTAAGATTTGCTAAGAGATTTATTAAAACCAAGTCAATTTAAATGAAGATTTAAAATTGAATGAAGATCAAATCAAATATAATCTTCATCCAAATCAAATATTTTTTCATCAATTCAAATGCCCATTGAAGAAAAGGCTAACAGATGAATTATTATATAAAGACTCGTCATATCAATAAAGAGAACATGGAGCAAGCATTGAATATCTAGTATGCATGATGTTTTTGTTCTTTTAGTCTTTATATTCTTGTTGTTTGTTGTAAACATCTCAAAAGCCTAAACTGGATATTCAAGGCATAAAGGTTGATTTTTAGTTGAGTTGTAATTCAACATTTGTAATCTTTTGAAAGAATTGGTCATTATGGTAGTGATTGAGAGAAAGTGAGAAGGGTTCTCATATTTTGGGGGAGTCCTAAATAGAAAGACACATATAGTATTAGGAAGTAAGCATTGAACAAGGGTTGTTCATCAAAGACTAATTGTACTAATACTATTGAGAGTGAATTTCCTTTCTTGGGTTGGAAGCCTCCCAAATTTAGGTGATGTTGCACTGCAATGGGTTAACCATTCTCTTGTGTTCTTTATTACTTTCTGATTTAATTCCTTAGTATTTGTATATATGTTTTAAATTGTATTACATGTTGTCTCAGACACAGTGTCCAACATTTGTCCCCTTAGAACAAAGTTTCAATAACTAAAAGGCAATCTTGTGCTCCCTAATGTAAGTAGATTCTATAATATTATACTCACCACAAAGACAGTTAGTGTCCACTGTGGGGCCCATTAAAACTAGCTAGGACTGCAATTTCACTTGAAACTTTTGTTAGCCTAATCACTATTCCACAATGGTAAGACTTGTTTCCATCAGCAACAACGACGTCCGAGATGCCATAGCAGAGATGCAAACTACTATGGAAGAGTTACGTCACCATAACAAAACCATGCAGGATAATGTTTTGCACCCTCAGCAGCAACAACAACATGACGCTAGCCAACAAGAGGGTATGGAGATCTTAGATCCCAACCCCTCTCCGACAAGATTTAGGATGCGTCAGTCCCATAAAGTTTCAAGTCACATTCTTTGATAGCCATCGACACGAAGAGTGAACCACAAGAGCATGTTACCACCATGAACACTCAAATGGAAATAACATGTATCAATGAAGCCCTAAAATACAAGCTCATCTTCACGACCTGCCCAGGTTATTCGTGAATGGCTACCACTATCTCTATAGGAAGTTGATCCATCAATTTTCTACAAGCAAACACCGGAAGGTATCCACGACCAACTTATTTAATGGTTTCTAAAGACAACAAGAGTCCTTTATATAATTGTTGACCAAGTCATTTTGATCACAAAAGAGAGGGTGAGTTGTCTTATTTGGTTTTTGAATTTTTCTACGCAATGGTATAGATTAAAATGATGAAAAGGAAAAAGTTTGAAGGCAGAAGTAACATGAAGTATCCTTTTTAATTTGGGAAGTGAGATGTCAAGCTAATGAGATTAAATGAGCATTGGATATTGTCAAACCTCAAGTTTGTCTTACCCTTTTCATTTTTTCTTATAACAAGTATTTGTGCTGCTTAATGATCTTTCTTTTAGATGATCATTTGGCCTTTGGCCATGATCCTCTAAAGGTCGGGTCATAAGGCTTTGTTTGTGCCTATTTTGATTGTTTGTCAATAAATGTCTCTTGCAAGCCTTGGTGGAAATAGGAGTGTGTGGCTTTATTCAAGCTCTTTACATGGTGGATTGGTTGATAAAAGGACTCAATGGAAAAATTGTGCGTACATGATCATTGGTTAGAAATTAGCATTGATACAAGGATCAAATTCCAATAGGATGAAATTTTTTTTAAAAAAAAAAGTGGAAGAAGAATGCAAAATGTGACACATGATTTGGAGTATTTGTTTCATCACTCATAAGCACCATAAAACACAATTCAGAGCAAGAATCAAGCAAGTGTCAAAGTCAAGTTTTGATTTCAAAAGGTTCAAGTGTCAAAATTCAATTGATTGAGGTCAAATGAGTACAAGGGTTCTAAAAAGGTCAAAGTTCAAAATTCAAGTTGAGAAGTACAAAAATAATTGTATTATAAGAACAAAGCTTGGAATGGTGATTGCAATCATTTGGATTCAAGTTTACGAATGAGTACAAGCATGCCAAACTGACAAATTCAAAATAAAATTCAAGTTACGCTACAAAAGCATAAAGGTTCCAAATCTCAAATTGATCACAAGGGTGGCGTCATGAATAGGATACTAAATCTCATTTCAAGTCAATTGCAAGACTACTTACACAAGTTGAGGTACCATTGCGTGGATTCAAAAGTTACAAAGCAAAACACTTGAATTATAAAATTACAAGGCAAGTTCAAAATACTCCAAAAGAATGGCAAAGATCAGAATACATGTTATAAGGAATTGGAATTGGAAAGTTCAACAAACCATTTCATTTTTGAATACAAGGTCTTATTACAAGAAGGTACAGGTCTAATTCTACAATTTGTGATAACACCCTAATCCTATAATGCCTAAGGGACTAAATGCCAGTCCCATGAGCTAAAGTTTGGGCCTTGAAATTCTGCTATACTCGTGCCAAGACCAAGTCTTCTTGCCATATCCTTTGTCCCAAGCTTCTTCATAACAAGCTTCAAAAAATGGCCTTTGAACTCTTCATGCCAAGTTTGCTTCCACGCCAAGTCTTCATTCATGTCAAACCTCCATTGTCCAAGATGCCAAGTTTCATCATTTCCTCATCCAAACTCGTGCCAAACACATCATCATACCAAGGTCAAGTACATGAAAATAAAGACAAAGCATTAGTTATTACACAGGTCAAAAGCAAGAACATGTACAATTCCAAAGCAAATTCCAAGACTAAGGCCATACAAATACATTGCAAGACTAAGGCTATACAAATACATGGTGGCAACAATGAGAAACTTCTTTGACACATATGTACAAGGCATACAAAGGGTACACAATGTCAGCCATAAGAGTACAGGTTATATATGATTTTCAAGGACGGTGCACATAAATTCAAAACAAGCAAATGTCATGGTACGATACAGTGCACATATCAGTCACAATAGTATCATTTTTGTGCCACACCAATACCACAAATAATCCCATGTGCACATCAAAACAATTTCACAAATTTTATCACAATGGGACCACATAGTTACTAATCCTTTTAGAATGGTAGAAAAAGACAAAGTTGCAAAAACTCACATGAAAATCACATGAAATCAGCAATCATCCTCTGATTCCTAACAGAAATATTCTCTCTCGCGTACCAAATGAAAATCACAACAAACCTCGCACGTACCTCATTTTTACTACTCTATATATGTGCACACTGTTCATTCACAAAGGGACCGGAGACTTAAAAAAACCCTAGCTCAAAAAAAGCAATCACTCTGCAAAAAGATCAATACCTCAAACCCTAATTTTCTAAAGCTCTCATTCTAAATCTCTATTAGACGATGGCACTGATCTAGAAGGGGGGTTGAATAGATCACTAATTTTTAAAAATTTGTGCTTAAAAAAATTGTTTTAAAAATATGCGAAAGCGGCCTCGAATCAAAATTCGTCTAAACGAACCGTTATTGGAAAGATCGGATATGTGAAATCGAATGGAATAATATCGATGAGATAGTATAATCAATAAGGTTCCCAATCAATAATTTAAATCAAAGCCACTTAAGGTGAACCAATTTCCAATGCTTAATTGAGGATAAAATTTGAATTCACAATATATCAAACAATTTGTGTGTTATCAATATATCAAACACTTGGCGTGTAAAACACACTAAGTCAAATTTCCTTTGAATTTATAGTGCAAAATTTTTCACACTTGCAATCAAAGTGATTACAATGGTTTTACAAATTTATTTGAAACACTACAAATTCAATCGAAATATTGCTGACAATTGATTTCACATAAACTTCAACAATGTAAAGTAAAGATATATATATATATATATATATATATATATATGACACCCAATTTGTTTAGGCATTTCTCTTTTCTTCCTTGCTTTGGGTACGTCTGCCCCCAATTCTAAAAATAGAATTGAGATATGTATAATATCTGTGTGCAATATTCAGTACAAGAGAAGTCCTAACTAACCAACAATCTAAACTAATTGTTGAGGTTGAATCTAACCACTTATCTCCCCTTGATTCTAGCTGAATCAAGTGCATCAAACACTTCGAAGAAACCTCTGGTTACCACTACTCAGTTGACCAAACCTTTTGTTCTTTAAGTCTTTCACTCGGCTGATTTCGATCGCAAGATATTTGACCCCAAATCTTTCAAAACAATCCTCCGGTTACCGTTACTCCCTTGACCGAACCCAACGTTCTTCAAAGATTTCACTCTGCTGAATCTGTGATGCAAAGATTTGTGCAAAAAAACCCCAAATCTATCAAGATCTTGGAGGACAAAACCCCAATGGTTTTATTCAAAGAAAATCTCACTGAATCTCTACCCAAACTTGATTTACAAATCCTACGTTTAGACGTTATCACTCTTGACAAAGCACAATCAATAAAGATGGTTATGTGTGATTATTGATGAATGCAATTGTGAGAGTGAAGATGAAGAGCAATGCAATGTATCTTTCAATTTTCTTCTTGTTATTTTAAAGTGATGCAAATGAGAATATATATGTACATGAATGAGTAACAGAAAAACTGAGTTTGGGAACACAAAGACATAGAAAAATAGGTGAATACGTGCGAGAGGGTGACCTATAGGAGCTGTGAGTCGACTTGAGCAAGACAGAGATCAAAACTGCACACAAAAGGGGTCCATGCATCGACCTACAGCAAGCCATGCGTCGACACATGCAAGGCAGAAAACTTTCAAACATTTTTCTTACAGTGTGCGTCAACCTGTATGAGTCCTAGGTCGACGCGAACATGGCAGAAAATTTCAAAAACCATTTCTCTTCATTGTGAGTCGACCTATGACCTATGTGAGTCGACCTAAGGCTTTAAAAATGACTCAAAACCCATTTTTGACA
Source organism: Lathyrus tuberosus (assembly GCA_022829125.1). Classification (NCBI taxonomy): domain Eukaryota; kingdom Viridiplantae; phylum Streptophyta; class Magnoliopsida; order Fabales; family Fabaceae; genus Lathyrus; species Lathyrus tuberosus. Next base: position 4,059,714 of record JALAZF010000446.1, read on the forward strand.
TAGTGTATGATCCTATATGTCTAAATACATGTATACAGATCTTTATGCACGTCTGTAAAAGATGAATGCATGGCTTAGACAAGGTGATACCGTCCAAAATACACAAGTACTAAATATCCTAGTTTTGACATCATTAAAACATAGTAAGAAGGAACCTTGCCCTCACATACTCCCCTTTTTTATGATGGCAAAACCTTGCAAAACCTTCCCAAAACATTGAGTACTTGAAGGACATTTTCCCCTGACTATATGCACTTCCATAGAATTCTGAACTTTGTGAACTCGCTTTTGCTTTCTTCCCCTTTGACAACATCAAAAAGAGTAAAGCAAACAATCATTTGTAAACATACCATACACATAACAACACAAACATATGATATTGTAACAGATACGACATTAACAATCATCCACATATAATGTTGTCAATGCAACAATAAAGATAAATAACAAGCCTATACCATTTCAAACATCAAAATGGAAGAAAAGTGAAAACTACAACTATCAGCTAAGCATCAAAATGTCAAGCCACACATAATTGAGAACATCTATTTAGCCAAGATAAAGGGTAAAAGCAATTAGATAGGAAAAATATTACCTCCAATGGTGATGAAAGAAGAATGCCCTCACATAGCTTAAACTTTCAAACATGGTTAAGTAATATATAAACAAGCATAGATAGAGAGCATGCAACAATTCATTAGACACGATCTGAGATATCGAGAACACCAAGTTCCCTACGAATGTTAAAGAAAGGTTCCGTCGCGAGAGGTTTTGTAAAAATATCGGCAAGTTTATTTTTACTATCAACATGCTCGAATACGAAATCTCCTTTTTTAACATGATCCCTAAGGAAGGGGTGACATATCTCAATGTGTTTGGTGCGATAATGTAGCACTGGATTCTTGGTTAGATTAATTGCACTCGTGTTATCACAAAAAATAGGAATACAATGAAGTTTAACATTAAAATCGAGTAGTTGTTGTTTAAGCCACAAGATTTGGGCACAACAACTGCCGGCTGCGACGTATTCTGCCTTGGCAATTGACAAAGCAACGGAAAATTGTTTTTTGCTATGCCAACTTACTAAGGAATTTAAAAAGAAATGACAAGTACCACTAGTGCTCTTCCTATCCGATTTGCAACCGAAAAAACCGGAATCGGAATTACTAACCAAATTACAATCACTTCCCTTGGAAAACCAAAACCCATACTTGGATGTACCATAAAGGTATCTAAGTATACGTTTTACCGATTTTAAATGTGATTCCTTGGGACATGATTGATATCTAGCACACATACAGACACTAAACATGATATCCGGTCGAGATGCAGTAAGATATAGAAGAGAACCTATCATACCTCTATACTTCTTTACGTCGACGACATTACCGTTTTCATCTCGATCTAAATTCACATTTATGGGCATTAGAGTGTCAATAGATTTTGCATTTTCCATATCTAAGCGCTTGAGTAGATCATAACAATACTTTGTTTGGCTCACAAAAGTTCCTTCTTCGAGTTGTTTGATTTGAAGTCCAAGGAAGTAGTAGATCGACTCCCCCATCATACTCATCTCAAACCTACCCTGCATTAGCTTTGAAAATTCCTTGACCAAGTGCATATTAGTAGATCAAAAAATAATGTCATCTACATAAACTTGAACTAGAATAGAGTGATTTCCTTGACGCTTAATAAAGAGTGTAGTATCAACCTTCCCTCTTGAGTATCCTTGATCGAGTAAAAATTTTCTAAGTCGCTCATACCCAACCCTAGGGGCTTGTTTGAGACCATACAAAGCATATTTAAGTTTATAAGCGTAATTTAGATACTCATGACTTTCAAAACCAGGAGGTTGAGATACATAAACCTCTTCATTAATATATCTATTTAAGAAAGCACTCTTAACATCCATTTGATATAATTTGAAATTCTTTGAACAAGCATAGGCTAGCGAAAGGCGTATAGCCTCAAGGCGGGCAACCAGGGCATAAGTCTCCTCATAGTCAATGCCCTCCTATTGGTTATAACCTTAAGCCACTAGTCGAGCTTTATTACGAGTTATTACTCCTTTTTCGTCTATTTTGTTCCTAAATACCCATTTTGTACAAATTACTCGATGGCCTCACTGAGGGGGGGGGGCAAGGTCCCAAACCTCATTTCTCTTGAATTGATTTAATTCCTCTTGCATTGCCAAAAACCAATGTTCATCGAGTAAGTCCTCTTTGGAGTTTTTAAGCTCAATTTGAGAGACGAAAGAAAAATGATAACAAAAGTTACTTATCTTAGACCATGTAGTTACTCCTTTTGTGATATCCCTGGGAATATTGTCGATTGGGTGATCCTTAGAGGATTTCCATGCCAAAGGAAGGTCATCGTTGCTAATTGGATGATCCTGCTCAATCTTTTTAGAGTTGTGATCTTCCTCCTCCCCAACTTTCACCGATTCGAGTTGATCAATCCCTTCTTCAGAGTCTTTGAGTATGTCTTCCGAAGAAACAACTACACCATGAAAAGAAATACCTTTCCTGACAATTTTCGAATAAGATTCATCAAAAGTAACATGCACAGATTTTTCCACAATAAGTAATCTTTTATTGTACACTCTATATGCTTTGCTAGATTGAGAGTATCCAAGAAAGATACCTTCATAGGCTTTTGAGTCAAATTTGCCAAGATTTTCTTTTCCATTATTTAAAACAAAGCATTTACATCCAAAAATGTGAAGATGTGATACATTTGGCTTCCTCATTTTTAAAAGTTCATAGGGATTTTTGTTGAGAATAGGACGCATAAGTACCCTATTCAACACATAACATGTCGTACTAATAGCATCGACCCAAAAATATTTAGGAAGGCCATTTTCATTGATCATAGTTCTTCCTAGCTCTTCTAAAATACGATTTTTACGTTCCACCACTCCATTTTGTTGAGGAGTTCTTGGAACGGAAAAATTATGATCAATTCCATGTTTATCACAAAATTCCTCAAACAGGTGGTTTTCAAATTCACCTTTGTGACCGCTTCGGATAGTAACGATGCTAGAATTTAGTTTGTTTTGAGATACCTTTGCAAACTTTTCAAAAGCTGAAAAAGTTTCCCTTTTACTAGCCAAGAAAATAGTCAAACAAAATCTAGAGTAGTCGTCTACAATAACAAAACTATAGTAAGTTCCACCCAAGCTTTTGATTCTAGATGGCCCAAAAAGGTCCATATGGAGAAGTTCAAGAGGCCTCGATGTAGAAACAAAATTTTTAGATTTAAATGAGATCCTCGTTTGCTTCCCCATTTGGCATGCGTCACATAAGTGATATTTTGAAAATTTTATCTTAGGTAGACCGACAACTAGATCTTTTGAAACTACTTTATTTAGCAAGTCAAAGTTGACGTGCGCTAAACGCCTATGTCATAGCCAAGAGTCTTCACTCATGGTGATAAGAAATTTAGTGCTAGTCAAAGATACTTCATTCAAGTCAAGCATATAAACATTATTTACCCTCAAGCCCTTAAACACATCATCTTTCTTATCATTGTGTTCAATCATGCAACAATCTTTTGAAAAAGAAACTTTATATCCTTTGTCGCACAATTGACTAATGCTAATAAGATTGTGCTTAAGACCTTCAACTAAAAGGACGTCTGAGATACTAGTAGAAGAGGGACTACCTACACTACCTTTTTTTAGTATTGCTCCCTTGTAGTTATCACCATAGGTTACAAATCCTTTCTTCTTTTCCACAAAGTCAATGAATAAGGAAATGTCACCCATCATATGCCTTGAACATCCACTATCGAGAAACCATCTTCTCTCCGTAGATTTGAGACATTTCACCTACAAAATTAAACAAGGGAAATAGGTACCCAATTTTTATTGGGTCCTTGTGTGTGAGTGAATATTTGGTTGCATTTGGGAAACCATTGGAAAATACCTTTAGGAACTAAGAATCTCCAAAATCGGCATTTAGCAATGGTGTGTCCCTTCTTTCAACAATATAGATAAGTTAGGTTTACATTGGAGTTAATTTTGCTACTTTGATCTCTTATCACATATGTATATTATTTATAAGGATTATTCATACTACTTCTAAAGTGTGAGCGATCAACAACAAATGTAACTTTAGGTTCTAAGGCCTTGTCTAATTTGGCTTTAAGAGTTCTAACCTTCTTTTGCCAAATGTGACAAGTTTCACAACCCCAATTTAACCAATATGACTTGTCATCCTCAGTTTTAGCTTTTGTAGCTTCTACCATTGATTTATTAAGAGCTTCTAATTCCTTTTCGGAATCAGAAGTCTTTTTCTCTATATGTGAGAAAATTTGCTTATTTGAGGCTAGGCGTTTGAAAGCCTCTTTAGCCTTATTGTATAGAGCTTCAAAAGAATTTTGCAAATCGGAATAAGACATTTTATCAATATGTTCGTATTTATAATGACTTACATTCTTTTTCTTCTTTTGATGACCCATGAGACAAAAATTGATTGATTCGTCTTCATCACTCGAGCTACTTTCGCTTGAGGACTCATTATCACTCTCCCATGCGATGTATACCCTTATAGGCTTGCTCGATTTCTTTTATTGATGATGTTTATCTTTTCCTTTGTCTTTCTTCAGCAAGGGACAATTCGGCTTGTAGTGACCGACCTTTCCGCAATTATAGCATGAACCCTTTGTCTTTGTATTCTTATTTCCTTCTTGCTTTAAGGATTTCGGTTGACGTCTAAAGTTAATGAGATTTTTATACGAATGTCATATTCCATTCTTCCTGATATATCTATTATATCTTCTTACGAACAACCCCATATCATCATTCAAATCTTCATCATCATAACTTGACTCACTTTCACTAAGCTCTTTGGTGGAGGACTTTGAGCTAAAAGCCTTTAGAGCAATATACTTCGTGTTTGTGTCTTTCGATTTCTCTTTCTTTTCTTTCTGTTCATGTTGATCAAGACATATGAGCTCTTACTCATGTTCTTCAAGCTTACCAAACAATGTTGTGGTGTCCAATGTCATGAGATCGTTAGCTTCCTTGATCGTCGTGACCTTAGGTTGTCATTCCCTATTAAGACATCTCAAAATTTTGTTAGTAGCAATATCAATGGAAATGGGTCTACCAAGTGAATTTAAACGATTGATTAGATGAGTGAATCACTTTTGAATTTCTGCAATGGTTTCACCATGCTTCATGTGAAAGATATCAAACTCTTGTGTTAAAGTATTGATTCTAGCTAGTTTGACATCATTAGTTCCCTCATGGGCAACTTGTAATGCGTCCCACATAGCTTTAGCGATCGTACAATGAGAAACCCTATAGTATTCATCAACTCCCAAAGAGGATATGAAAATATTTCTAGCTTTCCAATCATAATTGTACTTTTTCTCATCGTCATTGTTCCATTGTGATATCATTCGCATTTGTCATAGTTATTTCAATAGGACCGTTTTGAATAACGTTCCATACCTTTCTATCAATAGAATTGATATGCACCCGTATACAATCTTTCCAATAACCGTAGTTCTCACCATTAAAAACCAACACTCTATTATACACCCCTTTAGGTTCATTAGCCATTTTCTAATAAGCTATATGCGAAGCACTAGATGAGTTGGTGCTCGTGATACCACTTGTTAGACGATGGCAATGATCTAGAAGAGGGGTTAAATAGATCACTAATTTTTAATATTTTGGGCTTAAAAAATTGTTTTAAAAATATGAAAAAGCGGCCTCGGATCAAAATTCGTCTAAATGAACTGTTATTAGAAAGATCGGATATGCGAAACCGAATGGAATAATATCGATAAGATAGTAGAATCAATAAGGTTCCCAATCAATAATTCAAATCAAAGCCACTTAAGGTGAACCAATTTCCAATGCTTAATTGAGGATAAAATTTGAATTGACAATATATCAAACAGTTTGTGTGTTATCAATATATCAAACACTTGGCGTGCAAATCACACCAAGTCAAATTTCCTTTGAATTTGTAGTGCAGAGTTTTTCACACTTGCAATCAAAGTGATTGCAATGGTTTTACAAAACTGTTTGAAACACTATAAATTCAATCGAAATATTGTTAACAATTGATTTCACACAAACTTTACCAATGTAAAGTAGAGAGAGAGAGAGAGAGAGAGAGAGAAAATGACACCCAATTTGTTTAGGCAGTTCCCCTTTCGTCCTCACTTCGGGTACGTCTGCCCCTAATTCTAAAAATAGAATTGAGATATGTATGATATCTGTGTGCAATATTCAGTACAAGAGAAGTCCTAACTAACCAACAATCTAAACTAATTGTTGAGGTTGAATCTAACCACTTATCTCCACTTGATTCCAGCTGAATCAAGTGCATCAAACACTTCAAAGAAACCTCCGGTTACCACTACTCACTTGACCAAACCTTTTGTTCTTTAAGTCTTTCACTCGGCTGATTTCGATCGCAAGATATTTGACCCCAAATCTTTCAAAACAATCCTCCAGTTACCGTTACTCCCTTGACCGAACCCAACGTTCTTCAAAGCTTTCACTCTGCTGAATCTGTGATGCAAAGATTTGTGCAAAAAAAACCCCAAATCTATCAAGATCTTGGAGGACAAAACCCCAATGGTTTTATTCAAAGAAAATCTCACTGAATCTCTACCCAAACTTGATTTACAAATCCTACGTTTAGATGTTATCACTCTTGACAAAGCACGATCAATAAAGATGGTTATGTGTGATTATTGATGAATGCAATTGTGAGAGTGAAGATGAAGAGCAATGTAATGTATCTTTCAATTTTCTTCTTGTTATTTTAAAGTGATGCATATGAGAATATATATGTACATGAATGAGTAACAGAAAAACTGAGTTTGGGAACACAAAGACATAGAAAAATAGGTGAATACGTGCGAGAGGGCGACCTATAGGAGCTGTGAGTCGACCTGAGCAAGACAGAGATCAAAACTGCACATAAAAGGGGTCCATGTGTCGACGCATGCAAGGCAGACAACTTTCAAACATTTTTCTTATAGTGTGCGTCGATCTGTAGGAGTCCTGGGTCAACGCAAACATGCATCAAATGAAGAATCATAAACAGTAAAATCATCCATAAACACTTCCATGCAATTTTTAATAAATTCAGTAAAAATACTAATCATGCATCGCTGGAATGTGAAAGGAGCATTGCAAAGACCCAATGACATTTTCCTGTAAGCAAATGTACTGAATGGGCACGTGAAGGTTGTATTTTCTTGATCCTCTGGTGCAATATGGATCTGAAAATAACCTGAAAAACCATCAAGGAAAATAATAGTGTGATTTACCTGCTAGTCGTTCAAGCATTTGATCAATGAACGACAAAGGAAAGTGATCATTTCTAGTAGCCTGGTTCAACCTCCTATAATCAATACAAACTCTCCATCTATTCTGAACTCTAATGGAAACAAGTTCATTCTTTTCATTTTTTATCACAGTGAGTCCAGATTTCTTAGGTACAACCTGCACTGGACTTACCCAATTACTGTCAGAGATAGGATATATGATACCTGCTTGCAACAATTTGGTTACCTCTTTCTTCACCACATCAAGAATTAAAGGATTAAACCTCCTTTGGGGCTGCCTCACTACCTTAGCTCATTCTTCAAGCAAAATCCGGTGCATGCACATGGAAGGGCTAATACCGAGAATGTTTACCAAGGTCCACCCAATCGCCTTTTTATGCCTCTTTAAGACCTACAAAAGCTTGCTTTCTTGATAAAAATTAAGGTTAGAGGAAATAATAACATGTAGCTTTTCATTTCTCTCTAAGTAGGCATATTTAAGATTTTCCGAGAGTGGTTTAAGATCTAAAGAAGGGGGTTGTTCAATGGACGGAATGGTCGGGGCAGCAGGGATGTCAAGAGCCTCAGCCGCACAAACGACTTCATCTATAACCTCATCTACATGCAAAACATCAGCCTGCAAGGCAACATTTATTTCAGCACAAACAGAGCAAACATTAATGTTAGTACATAATTCACAAGAGTAAGTATCATCATAGTCTAATAAAGATGGAAAGTCAGATAAAAACTCGGGATAAGTATTATCAACTAAGTCAGAAAGTAACTCAATGTGAAAAACAGAATGCTCTTCCATGGGATGTTTCATTGCATCAAAGATGTTAAATTTAGCGATCATATCACCAAACTCCATGGACATCGTGCCATCATCAACATCAATTTTTGTCTTCTCCATTTTCATGAATGGTCTGCCTAGAATGATGGATGCCTTGTTTAACTTTGTTTCTCCTTCCATGTCAAGAATATAAAAATCTGCAGGAAAAATTAAGTCATTAACTTGCACGAGGACATCTTCCACGACTCCGGTGGGGCGAGCATTGCTTCTGTTCGCCAGCTGAATGATTAAATCTGTATGCTGCAAATGACCAAGATCAAGATTATTATAAATAGAATTAGGCATACCATTAATACCCGCTCCTAAATCAAGCATGCAATTTTCAAATTTACTATTCCCAATGGTACAAGGGATAGCAAAAGTTCCTGGATCCATGCACTTTTGTGGCATGGCCCGGAAAAGGGCTGAAACATTTTGGTCAACTGTATCGCTAGATTGGATGAAGGAAGAAATATTCCTTCCCATATTCACTCTCTCACTCCCTTTCAATCTCCTCTTGTGAGTACATAAATCCTTAAGAAACTTTGCATACTTTGGAATCTGCTTGATTACATCAAGAAGCGGAATGTTTACCGCCACTTTTTTAAACACATCCAAAATCTCTCTCTCTCTCTTTGTCTTCCTCAAGAATATTCTTATTTTTCCGCACTTTGTGTGGGAAAGTTATCTTAGGTACATACTCTTTTTCTTTTTCCTCAACAACAACAGAAGGCTCATGCTCAGGTTCAGGTTCAGGTTCAGGTTCAGGTTCAGGTTCAGGCTCAACAACAATTGAAGGCTAAACAACTTTCTCATTTTTTCCGGGGAAGAATCTGTAACTTTTCCGAATCGCAAGGATATTGTACTCACATTAAAACCTTTAGAATTCACCACTGTTTGAGAAGGTTGTTGGTTGGATCCTTGTGCTTGCTAAATGCGATTAATTGAAGAAGCAAGTAGTCCTATCTGTGTTTGCAGGTTTGGATACTAGAATTTGTCCGCTGCTGGAATTAGAGATTATTGACAGCCATTTGCTTAACAATATCCTCTAATGAAGGTCCGAAAGTCAGAGCAGAAGTGGTTGCAGCCTGTGGAGGGTTTTGTGGTGGTGGCAATGGTAGCATCAACTGTTTTTAGTTGGGATGTTGATTTCCATATCGAAGGTTTGGATGGTTCCTCCAATTTGGATGGTATTTATTAGTGGACAGGTCAGGAATGTTGTACCTGTTTTGGTTGTTACCTTGATTGTAAAGGGTTGTTGCATATGCTTGAGGTAATTCAGTAGTCTTTTCATCTTACAGAATAGAACATGTATCGGTAGGATGATCAGGAGAAGTACAAATACCACATAACCTTGCTGTTTAGGCTGCTGTTTGAGCTTTACCTACCACTACCAACTGTTTCACTAATTCGGTTAGCTCGTCAATTCTATTTTCGAAGGCCTTGCTGGAAGAAGAAACATGAACCTCATTCACACCTTTTATTTGAACATAATTATTTCTCGTTGTGAATTGTTGGGAGTTTAGCGACATCTTCTAATTCAGGACTTTGGCAACAGTTGAAGTCTTATCAACAAGTGCTCCACCACTAACATCATCTAAAATATTCCTATCCATTGGTTTTAATCCTTCATAGAAATACTGAATCAATAATTTCTCGGTGATCTGGTGCTGTGGGAAACTTGGAACTAATTGTTTGAATCTCCCCCAATATTCAATCAATGATTCATTATCTGATTGTCTAATACCACAAATATCTTTTCGTATCGAGGCAGATCTGGAGGCAGGAAAGTATCTCTCTAGGAATACCTTCTTCAAATTATTCCAAGTTCCAACAGAATTTGGCTCAAGATAATATAACCAATCTCTGTCTGTACCTTGTAGTGAAAACCGAAAGGCTCTGAGCTTGATGTGATCTTCTGTAATTCCTAAAGGTCTCAGTGGAGTAGAACAAATGATCTGGAATTCTTTAAGATGCTTGTGTGGATCCTCACCTGCAAGACCACTAACTCTCCACAACAAGTGTATTAATCCAGATTTTAATTCAAAAGGAACAACAAGATCAGCATATTTAATACACAAGCCATTATAATTTACATCAGGAGCAACCATCTCTCTTAATGTTCTTTGGTCAACCATGTTATTATCGAAAACAAATTCAGAATTAGAATCAAACAAGCAATGTGAAAACAAGGAATCTGAATCACAATCGTTAAGGGATAGTGAACTAGGGCTGGCCTGGTTATCTCTAAGACGTGCGTGCAAGGTTCTCTCTATCTCAGGATCAAAATAAAAAAGGTCAGAACAAGATGACCTAGTAGCCAGGACTAATGTAGCAACAAATGCGATAATGCCAACAATGTCCCTATAGAGGCAGAAACAAAATCAAAGAAGAAAAACAATTAAAATAAATTCAAAAAAAACACAAAATTTAATCTAATTAGGTAAAATAAGAATTTTGAGAATTTTTTTAGAATTTTTTGAAACTATGAAAACAGTAAAAAATTCATTAAAAATAGAAAAATGATGAATTTAGGGTTTTGAGGGCGAAACATTATTATTCATACATAATTCAAAATCCGGTTCTAACCCAACTGGGTCGAAAAACATAAAAAAACCCGGCCCAAAACTAAATATTCATAAAGGCAGAATTCGGGTCCTGACTACAACGAATTATTCGAGCCTGCTACACTTCAAGTCAGCTTCTTCGTACAACATGAAAGTTATAGCTCTTTGTCTCAGCTTTCCAACGCCTGGTAGAACGCGTAAATCTGAATCTCATAGCTCAAATTATGATCCGAACAGTGGACATGTATCAAATAACCGCTAAAGTTGAAAATAAGCTGCGAAAATAGATTAACGGGAAACAAAGAGTGAATTATAAAAACCTAATAAAACAGTCAAATAAACAAAATAAACTAAGGAAATGCCTAAGTACAAACATAAGAGAATGTGCATTAAAATGCACTGATCATAGACACCAGAGTGGTGAGCTATCACTTCACCATCCACCCTTTAGCCAGACCAGTAGCGCTGAGGAAGCGGAAAGTTGGCAAGAAGAAGAGGGCCGTCATTGATAAAAAGGTAAGGAAACTATCCGACGTCGGGTTCATCAGAGAAACAAAGTATCCCACCTGGTTAACCAACGTGGTTCTAGTACGGAAAGCTAACAAAAAATTGTGCATGTGTGTAGACTTCATCGATCAGAATGTCGCTGGTCCTAAGGACCCATATCCGCTACCGGACATCGATCTCCTCATTGATGGATCATCAGGATATTGCATGTTGAACTTCATGGATGCATACTCGGAGTATATTCAGATCCATATGGATCCCCTAGAAGCTCTCAAAATAACCTTCATGTCGAAGCATGGCAACTACTACAATGTCATGTCATTCGGTCTTAAGAACCCTGGTGCCACCTACCAGCAACTCATGGACCCTGGTGCAGAACCTGTAGGCGTACGTAGACGAGATGATAGTGAAAACTATTGAAGGGCACACCCATATAGAGGATTTGGAGGATATCATGCAGTTAATCAAGAAATATGATGTGCGCATAAATCCTGCAAAGTGTTCTTTTGAGGTTCAAGCCGGGAAATTCCTAGGGTTTATGTTGACGAGAAGAGGAATTAAGGAAAATCTGGATAAATTCCAAATGGTCATCACCATGAGAATCCCCACCAATATCAAGGAAGTGCAACAACTTACAGATCGCCTTGCCGCCCTATCTCGCTTCCTCTCGTGCGCATGCGACGAGGTTTTCCTTATCTTTGCCAACTTGAAGAAAAAAGAGAGATTCAAATGGATCGTCAAGTATGAAGAGGCTTTCACCAAGGTCAAGGCCTTTCTCACATTACCCTCTGTTCTCACTTACCCTAAGGAGAAGTTGTAACACCCTTCTACTCAAAAGAACACTCACAATAAATATAAACAAGTATATCAGAGTACATCACCAAAAGGGTGCCACATTTCGTCATAAAACTTCCTAATAATGTCCTACTCCGTAACACAGGTTCTATCATCATAAATTCAATCAAATACTACGCAGCGGAAAAATCATAAATCATAACATAGTTTATAACTCAAAATGTCTTTAAAACAGAAACTCATAGTATCATGATGTCAACAAGAAAAAGAACACAATGGTTTGACTCCAACGTCCTGACCCGATGTTACATATCAGAGAAAGACCCTCTACTCAACAGAAATAACCAAAATACTTCAAGGCTAAATCTTCACGCACCAAGAGAGTTATTCTTGATCACCTGCACATTACCCATGTGGAGGCAACATTCAAACAGGCAGGGTGAGAAATCACAAGTCATTATACGAGATATAAAGATAAGATACATTAGTCATAAATATCATCATTTATTCATTTACACATCATCATACTATCAATTCACAATCATCGCTAAAACATCGATCAATTTATAATATCATCAACACGTCATTTATTCAACCATTATACAATGTCACGTAGTATGGTAGGCAACAACATAGACTCATGCATGTGGTACCAATTCATCATGTTGATGGACACTGGGTCATCACCCTCTAAAGATCCCCACCAATAGGATCTATTCTATACAAGAACCGGGCCACATCATAAACACCCCAATCCACACAATGGGATTGAAGCCAACACTGGACCAAAATCCTAACATCAACACTGGACCAAAGTCCTAATATGCTATGAATGCATGATGCAAAACTTCAAAATCAATCATCACCATGGTTCGTCAAAGTTGCATCATCATTCATAAAAGCTCACCAAAGCATCATAGTATTACATCGTTATTATGCATCACAATTCATCACATTACTTCACACATCATCATGTTATAGTCATCAAAATACAGCACATCTATTACTCAAAGCATACGGACAACAAGACACAAGACATCACAAAAAAGAAAAGATAAAAAAAACTACTGGTTCTGCTCGCCTGGCGCTCGCCGGACGAAGCAGCTCGCTCGCATAGGTTTCGCTCGGCGAAGCAGGGGCGAAATCCTTCCCCCATAAAAAAACCAGGAGCGCCCATTTTTTACCTCTCGCTCACCACTCATTTCGCTCGGCGAGGACCAAGTGAATCCCATTCGCCTGGCAAAACGGTTCCTCGCCCGACGATTTCCTACAAACAGCAATCTGTTGTTGCAATTTCTGCATACGAAAAATCTACTCCAACAATTCTCCAAAGATCCAATACACATCCAGAATTACACACATCTTTCTACGGGTTCAAAAACAATCATATGTACAATCTCAAGCAATTACTAACACCCAATTCATCGACTTACAACATCAACATGAACACACAATTCCATCATGTTTTCATCAATCAACACATAGCACACAAAATCCTACATCTACCTTAAACCCCATATCAAATATAATAACCCGGATCACCCCACGTACCTTAGAATTCTCAACAAACGACTTTCTCCCTTGCGCTCTACGGATGATCTTCCTGATCTTCTGTGCCCTAGCTCTCCTTTCACTGTTCTTTCCAATTTTTCACGATCGTACAAGAGTGAACTTCTCCATTCTCTCTTTCCCTTTTGTCACTCTTACCCCTTGGACCCCTATTATGTTTTTCAACTTCGTCCTCACTTATCCTCGCATAAAAGACTATTTTGCCCCTCTTTTTTTTATTTAAAATAATAATAATAGTCTGAATAATATTATTCACATTATTCCACTATTATTATTATCAAAATAATTCTAATAAATCATACACTTCTAAATATCCTCAACACCCTCTTAACGTCATCAATACCCCACAAAACAAATCATCAGGCATCAATATATTTCACCAAAATTCACCGAAAATCACGAATATTTATAATAAATAAATTAAATAAAATAAATATTCTAATTATTTTGGGGTGTTACAGAATTCGCCATTACTACTCTATCTCTCAATTACAAATCACATGATGAGTTTAGTCCTTGTCTTGGAGACAAACAAGATAAAATGGCCTACAAGTTCTTTGTGAAGACCAACTATCATCGCAAAAAGGAAGTTGACACCTTACTTTCAGGTCCACAAGATCTTTGTGAAGACCAACTATCCCATTTTTCAAGTCTTAAAGAAGCTAGGTTTGGCAAGAAGGATGGTCTCTTGGGTGATGGAACTCTTAAAATACGACATCCAATATATCCCAAGGGGAAGCATCAAGTCACAAACTCTGGCATATTTTGTGGAGGAATTTAGCTCGCCTGTAGACAAAGAAATGTCCTTATAGCGAGCGATATCTATAGATGCTGCCTCCAACATGAAAAAAATCAATGTTGGGATAGTCCTGGAAGAACCCGATGACATACTCATCGAGCAACACTAAAGTTTGCATTCACCACCAGCAACAATCAGGCGGAGTACTAGGTTCTTATTGCTAGCATGATTCTTGCCTTAGAAATTGGAGCATCTAGATTAAAGGTCAAATGGATCTAAAGCTCTCCAAAATCGTAATAAAATATTCCTTGTCATCACTTTCTCACATAGAATTCATAACCCTTAAAAAATAGCAAATTTTCCTTTAAAAATATACAAAAGCGTGTCACGAAACTTCCTCATCGCGACTGCTTTAGATACCACCGCGACACGATACTTTATCATCGCGCCCCATGATGAGAGCATCGCAGTCGCGAGAAATCCAGTGGTAAAACCTGTGTTTTTTCTTTCTTTTTTCTCTTATTTTTTCCAAGTACCGACTTTCTTCACCTTTGGCAATTTTCCTAAATTCTGCATCATTTTATCTTGGTTTTAGCTCATAATTCCATCAATTTTGTCAAAAATACTTACAAATATTACTTAATGACAAAGTTTCATTAGTGGCACAAATTTCTTTAAGGATAGGTGATACAACATGTTTCCCCACGAGCTTCCTAGTCACCCATTTATCGAAACATGTGCCAATTATGTGTTTATATTACACATTATCTATATCACTCGCCCACTTATGAAGACATGGGGAATACTGTGTGCTCATCCCATAAGGATGTGGTGGAGACACTCAAAGAGGGAAGCCATATTCTCCAAGATAATAGGGGGATAAACGAATCCACTTCTAGAGAGAGAAATATATGGTAACCACACTCCTAGGTCATAAGGTTCATGCCCAATCGACCTGTATAAACACCTTCGCCATATAGTTGAGGGATGACATTCAATTAAGTCAAAAAACACTCAGATGCAGAGCTTTTCACCATGCCTATGTGAGTTTCCTCTAACCCCACAACAATCCTAAAACCCTTATACAACCCTATATAGCTAGGGGTTGTCACTCATTGTACTTTTAGCAAGTACACTAGTCTATTTTCATTATATATGCTCTTAAGACAACCATTTCTCAGAGCAAATTCAAACTTAGAAATATATTATATACATATTTTCTTTCTCACAACGACCAAACTCCAAGGAGATACACTGATTACATGCAATTTTTGCAATATGTAGCATTTTGTGTGATTTAAAAAAAATAGGGGTTTAGGCTTTAAAAGGGCCAGAAACAAATGTGTTCATCAATAAACAACAAAGTAGTCCTAATGGGTTATAGGTTTTAAGAGAAAATCATGCTTGATGTATACATAACAAGACAATTAACTATAGAGAAGTAAATCAACCTATAGAAAATTTCACTGTGACATGGATACACTCATATTTAAAAGAAGAAAAAAATAGTATACAATGATCATTTGGCTTAATACTTACTTGTTTAGGTATCTGAAAATCGAAATATCTCTTAGCTAGATTTTCATCTTTAGTTGTTATTTGTCCCCTAGTATTTTTGAACTTCCGTAGATAGTAACATTCACATTAGGTACCTAGTGTATTTCACAATCAACTTTTATTTACCATTAGTAGTGTAAACTTGAAGAACACAATTAAATCTCAAAACTCAAATACTTTCAATAATAGGATCCTGGAAATCGTTAGAAAGTTGGTTTTTGAGAACTACTTATAAACTTTAGGGAAATATAAAACTAAAGACAAAATGTAAAATACGATAACATTAATAAAAACATAAAAAGTAAAAATATTAAATGAAACTAATCCTAAAACTGACACAGTCGATAAGGAAATAAAAATATAAAATAAACAAATACTGAAACAAACAATAATGAAAATAATAAGGAAAGGTAAGTATATGGGTGAAACGTTTGAATCTCATTAGATCTGGAAAGTAACATTAATGCAACGGTGGAAACAATTTAAAGCTCTATAGTTTGATGGTCATTATACTTTAAACTTCTTCTTAACACACCTTTAAACCAATTGTTTATGTATTCCTACGCTAAATAAGAAGATGATGAGTTGTTAATAAGAAGTTTGAATAAAAACAAAAAACAAAGAAATTATATATTTAAACAGAGATAATTGTGTTAGTCGTACTTCTAAGGTGTTATGCAATTGTAACATTAAGTGATATGCAATGACTTTTTAACATACAAATAACACTTCTTTATGCATTGATGCGGTACCATTACATGCATTTAAAAATGTCCAATGTAAACATACCACTACAACTCTTTGGCGAGCATCGCTATTTTCCAAACAAAGTTTAAAAATTGTGCCGTAATGATATATTAGTGGCACTATTTCCCTTAAAAAATATTTTTTCTCAACAACGCTCGTTTTCTTGATTTTCTACTTGTTTCACTTCTCCACCCTAAACTTAGTTAATTATTTTCTCTCAAAAGAAAAATCTATCCGAGCTCTATAACAAATAATTATAAAAAAAAATGCAACTAAAATGGTACAACTTGGTTTCAATGAGATGTCTCATATCTGCCGTACCTCGAAAAATACGATCTTCGTGATGCGCAAAACGAGGTTGCACGAACACGTATGGACTTAGGAGAGTCGCCATCGAACTTTATTTATTCCCATGAGAGGAAAGAGAAAACATTGAGAAAACCCATGGATGAAATAATAGGGTATGGTCATCACAACCATGCTGGGTTCAGAAGTCGGTTATGTAAGGGGAAGGTACTAGCACCCCCTACATCCATCGTACTTGATGGAAGCCATCTAAGTTGTCTAAGCATGTAAGGGTATTTGATGTCTCAAAGCTTGCTAAGAGTAAAATGGATGTTTTTTATTAGGGTGCTTGTCGCAACTGCGAAAAATAACCGGCGAGAAACTAGAACAGAAGAGTCACCACCGAACGTTATTTATCCCGACGCAGGGAAAGAAAACGATCGAAGAAAACCTCAACAAAGGGAAAGGAATGGTCATCGCAACCATAGCCTGGGTTCGGGAGTCGGTTACGTGAGGGGAAGGTATTAGCACCCCCACACGTCCATCGTACTCGATTGGATCCATGTTTGTTGTCTAATCAAAGGGTGAGTTATCTAAAGCCTACTGCTAAACAGAAACGTAAAACCAAAAAGGGAAAAAGAGACTCGATAGGACATCACCGTCCCAGGCCTACGTATTCCCTCGTGCAATGGGAAAGTCATAGTCAACGTAGTTCGGAGGACTATGGGTGGATGGGGGAAGGTTGCTCGCCAAGACATCGCCGTATTTTGCCTACGTATCCTCAATCTAACAAGAGAGAGGAAATCAGAGCGTCCGTAGTTCGACCTATGGGTCTAAAAGGTGGAAAGAGTGCTCGCCAAGACATCGCCGTCTTGTGCCTACGTATCCTCAATCTAACCAGAGAGAGGAAATTAGAGCGTCCGTAGTTCGTGGGACTACGGAAAAAAGATGGAAGGGTGCTCGCCAAGACATCGTCGTCTTGTGCCTACGTATCCTCAATCTAACCAGAGAGAGGAAATCAGAGTGTCTGTAGTTCGTGGTAACGACCACAATGGTTAAGTGTTTTTTATGAGCGACATTAGGTTCGCGTCCGGCAGTTAGGGTCGATGCTTGTTTGCGACTGAACGGAAGTAACGTGCTCTTCTCTGAAAATGATTTGAAACCTAACAATCCCGAAGGATGAAAAAGATTTGAATTTGTTTTTGTGTTTTTTAGGCAGAAGTGATTTGAAGTTTGTTTGAAACTCATATTGCACTAAAGTCTATGACATAGGAGGGAATGCGTCGCGAATCGCCCCAAGACAGGACGCCCGCTAAACACTCTAGAAAAATAAAGGGAAACCCCTCATTCCTCATTTCCCATGTACTTAAGGCTCATGGCGCACAATGCTTGTTGCATTTATTAAGTGTTTTAGACTTGTTAGGAGATGAGAGGAGAAGACTCAAAGGTTGAAAAGAAAACACTAAGGGAATTCTATCCTAATGTTATCATGCAAAAGTGGCCCTAAGGTTGAGGTAAGAAGGGGAAATTCTACCTAATGTTAGCATGCATGGATTGAAACCTAATTTCTACCCTACTCCAAGCTTAATCAAAGATTAAGTTGGACTAGGGAACCCTAAGGGAGCATACAAAAGTGAATCCAAGACTTGAACAAGTCTTAAGATCCAAAGGGGAAGGAAAGAAGTGAGAGAGATGAAGAAGAAAGAGAGATATGAGATGAGAAACAAAGTAGGGCAGCAAGCACATCATGTATATCATATCCAATTCACACCAATAATCATGCTTCTAAACATCACACAATGAAGTTCATGCAAACAAGTAGAAGCAAACAAGAAAGGATGTAAGCAAACTTGCATTAGAAGGTCAATTAAACACCATTAATCAACACAAAAAAAAAATATGTGAGCAAAGTAAGATGAGGATGAAGCAAAGTCAGAACTCAAGTCATGTTATAATTATCCAATTCAAACATGTAAGAAGGCCTCACATTAACACACATCATGAACCAAAGTAGAAACAAACAAATGCTAATGAAATGCATCACAAAAATCAACCCACAATGATCAAATGAAGTGAAAACTTGATGTGAATCCAAGTGGGCAGTAGAAAATGCATCATCCATGAACCATAATCAAGCTCAATCCAATCAAGAATAATCATCAAGCATCATACTCAAAGCATGTATCAAAACTATGCAAGTATGTAACAAAATTAAGTCCACAATGGTTCACATGTTTCCATACAAGTAAGACAATTCAAAAGATAGGTCATACACCAAATGCCAAGGCAAATCAGAAACTTAAACATGTCTCATCAATCCAATAAAGATCACAAAACATCAAAGAAGTTCATGTCATTCAAATGGCACAAAATTAGGTCAAGAAGTGTGCATTAACATGCTCAAAACATCATCAAATGAAGCATCAACCAAAAATAGCAAAGTGATCCAATAAAATCCCAAAAAATAATCAAAGACAAGTTTAAGCATCTAATTAATATTTACAAAAATATTGGAACAAAAATAGTTCAAGAACATGTCCAAAGGTACTCCACAAGGCAAGGTATGCAAGTAATCGAGCATGGATCAAGGGCTAACAAAACTTGAATGGCAAGTCACTAAAAAGTAACTCAAACTAAGCCCTAACCAGCATCAAAACATCCTTATATCAAGGTCTTAATGTGGCTAAAAAATTAGCCTCAAAATATGAGCAATGATCCACAAACTTCCTAACCCTAGATGAAGGGTATCATTGGAAACACATATTCTAATTAAATCAAAATAAAATGATAAAAAGAAATTAAAAATAAAATAAAAAATAATGAAAATTATCTCAACGCATTGAATAAACAGAAAAATATTTTTATGGATTTTTTTATCATGATTTAAACTATTAAAATTAAAACCAAATTGGAAAGGAAATAAAAATAAAATAAAAACAAAGAAACATCCATGGGGGTGCACTCAGTAAAATCAAACACAAGGCATACTAGTTATGTGCGTGTTGGGCCAAAACTAGGAGGGTGTGAATATCAATATCATGCTAGGCCCAGATCAAATCACACATAAAAACAACCAAAACTCAGCAAGTTAAATGAAACGGTGTGTTTTGGTTCACAGCCTCGCCACGCTGGGTTTCACTAAATGAGGTGGCGCAAGACCAAACTCCCATTGGCTAGTCAATAATTCAAACCCTTGCCACATCATGTCATCATCCCAAACACTGGAGATAGGGCTCCGATCGTCTTCTCCGGCTACATACGCCGGAGTTGCAGCCCGACCATCACAAAAACAACCAAACCGTACATCATCTTGAAGGAAAAAGCAAGGAGAACTCAAATCCATGCTTGGTTTTTGATAAAAACAACTCTAACACGATTAAATCTAGCCACGAAAATTGAAGCATACATATTGAACATGCTCATATCAAGACAACTGTTACACAACCATTACCTCCATCAATGAAGGGCTTCAGAATCACAAACAAACAGCTCAAAACACGTATAACATGGGAGATTCAAAGTGAACAATATTACCTAACGGAGGAGTTCCGTTGGCTCTTCAAACAATGATGAAAGCTTCAGAAAAACAGTTGGAAACCTTCTCTGAGCTTCAGGGAGTGTGGATCAAGCAAGAGAATGAAGTAAATCCTTGTGAAACTTGGAACTCGAAGGTGATGAAAATTTGAGAGAGAATGCTTGTTTTCAGATCTGAGATTGCACCAAATGAAGTCCTCTGAATGGTTTCTAGAGTTTTGGAGGTTTATATAGGGTGTGTTGGCATGTGAGAGAAAAATAGAGAGTGAGAAACTTGCTGCACGATTTTGTTTTGGAAATTAGAAAATTGGAGGGTGGAAAAAAGTAAGCACACGAGGTAAGCACATGGTGAGGTTGTTATTGTTGTGATTTTTTAGCATAAGGATGTATGATGCAAGGCACATGAAGGCATGGAATGAAATCAGAATGTATGCAAGTTTCTTTTCCTATTTTTGACAAAAAATAGAAAGTATATGTTGCATGGTGGTGTATGGCAATGTTTAGTCTTTTTAGGCAAGCAGGATGATGTACATGATGATAGGATCATGTGGTATAGGGATTGCTATAAAGAAAAATCAGTGTCGTGCCAAAAGAGTGACCTTGCACCTTCATGAGGACAAACTTATATGCATGACTTCCATGAAATACAACTTAATGGTGGATGGTCTTAATAATGAGAATTTGAGATGACATGATACTAGGAAATAGAGTGAACAATTTTGATGTTCAAAGCAACTTAAGATAGGGCTTAGAATCATGTGAAAATTGGCATTGAATTTGTGTCCATAAAACTGATTTAACTTGCCTTGCCGTTCATGTCATGAAATGCAACTTGCCCACTTGAAGACACCACATTTGAACTTCTATAACTTGATCCATAATACTCCAAATGATGTGTTTTTGGGTCCTTTAGAAAGGTGGAAGCATATACTACAACTTTCATGTTCAGAAATAAACGAACTGAAGCTTGGAAAGCATTTAAAAAAGGCCATGAGTGTGTGTTCTTGTAGCTGCCCATTTTATCTTAGTAAAAATTCTAAGTTTTTATGTGATCACAACTTGAAAATGACTCACTTTGTTCACTCATAACTCCATGAAAAATAATCCAAATGGCATGGTTCTTGTGCTCATTTTGAAGGGAATGCTTCAAACTACAACTTTCATGTGGAAAGGATTTGCAAACATAGCCCTGATCATGATGAAAATTTGCCTTGAAAATGGTTGAAAACTTGCCAAAAATAGTAAGTTCTTAAAAACCAAATTTCCAAATTTAGTAACTTTTCCACATTCTTGACTTTTGATGAATCCTTGAACATTCCTTGACCAAATATCATCCATTGATCATATTTGACTTGAAAATCACCATGTTGACCTCTAAAAGTCAAGAGTTGACTTTTTCACTGCACAATTGACTTTATCCCCAATTCTCCTGATTTTGAATCTCTTAAACAATTGAAACCCTTCTGAATCAAATTGATGGACCATCTTCCATTCCTAGACACTTGGGGATATAAGGAATACCATGGAATCAAGTCTTGCCTAAAAAATCAGAAATAAACTGATTTTATGTGAAACCCTAATTTTGGTACCCACAGTCTAGGAGAAATCGACCCAAGCTCAAAACTCAAATTCCTCTGAATATGAGGTGCATCCTCTCAAACAAAGATGAAATATGTCACTTGATGATGATAAATCTTCAAAAATCTTGACCATTGGGGTGTTAGATCCAAGAATTCCAAAAAATCCTAATTTGAGAATTCAAGCTAGGAGGATGTGATTCACTTGAAATCTCTTGCCAACTGCAATCATCTGATGGGCACATTAGGATGCCTTGAGGTCTAAGAATCCATTGTAGCTCAAGTAATGATGACATTAAGACCATCTATCCTTTTGGTCTCTTGGACAATACACATGATCTTTTGCTTGTACCTCTGGAAAATATCTTCTCCTCTTGAGTTAACTTAGATACCTTGATCCCCTGCCAAGAACCAATGATATGTACAAATGATAATGCAAAAATGAAATGAAACATAAGCCAGTTAGTGCTAGAAATATGAAGGCATATTTTGGGGTGCTACAGTGCTCTCTGCGGATGAATATCCTCATGCCTACGTATCCTCATTGTTAAACAAGGAAGTCAGAGCTCCGTAGTTTGGAGTAGAAAATAGGTTTGCCTGGGTTGATTTTATTACCTTGAAAAAAGGTTTAGGAAGTGGTGCCACGGGGCACAAAAATGAGTTTGATGAGTTATGTATTTTTTAGACTTTGGAAAAGCTCATTGAGTTGAATTGCACTAAATACTATGGGTAGAGACGATTATTCAAATTAACCAAGTCGAACGCCTTGTGTTGAAATAATAAGAGTGAGTGTAGGGATGTCTATTCTCACTCTTTCTCCACCACTTAATGCTCGTAGCGCACAATTCTTTTCGTATTTTATTGTGTTTTGAAATTAATTAGGAAAAAGACCACTTGATGTTGGATCAAGGGTTTATTGGTTGATTTAAGAAAGATTTTGGTGAATGGATATGTTGATGGTGATCGTAAAAACAATCGACTTAAAAAGGTAAATGCAATATGAAGGGTTAAAGGTTTAAGGATTAATGGTAGTGGAAAACCCTAATTATTTCTTATGAAAAATCTTTGACATTAGATCAAGCTTATTTGTCTTGTTTTTGAAAAGTGGGTGATTTATTTTATCTTGCATTAAGAGAACCTAAGCAACTAACAATCAAAGCACATAGATTAAAATTATTTACAACTTATGGGAATGGGGATACATTTGTTCAAATGGGGATGAGTCCAAACCAAAACACAAATAAGAATCATCACACACAATTGTAAACAAACATATGAAATGCAAAATGAGAGTCATTGTATGAAAGCCCAAGAGGAGGCCATAAGGTTGATGGCGATCGTGAAAACAATTGACTTACAAGGTGTTTGAAAATAACTTGATTTAAAATCAAGATATTAGTTTGAAAATGGGTTTAAGCATGCATGTGTGGATGAGAATTAAAAGAATAATGAGGGGAATCATAAGCCACAAAATGAACGAGGCAAATGTATCACAAAATCAAGCATAAAATGAATAAAGACAAAATGCACAAAGGAAAAGATTCATTAATCAAATTAAATATAAATATTTAATAAGATTAATCAAATAATTAATCGATATTAAATAAAATTATTTAATGAAATTAACAAAATAATATTTTTTGGATTTTTTTGAAACTAAGAAATTAAATAAAATAATTAATTAGATTAAATTTAAATATTTAAGAAAATAACCATAAATAAGTTCATTAATATTAAATAAAGAAATTTAATAAAATTAATTTGAAATGGGTTAGAAAGTATTTTTGGAGTTTTTTATATTTGAGGAAATTAAAAAGAAAATAATAAAATAAATAAAAGGAAATTAAAAATCAAAAGAAAAGAAATAAATAAAAAAGAAGAAAGGAATTGGGACAGAATGATCAGTAAATGAGGGGTGTGGATATCAGGATTACCCCAGGTCGATGGTCAAAGCCCCATACTTGAGTGAGGAGTCCACCTTGGACTCCCTGGTCAACCCATGACCTTAGAGTGAATTTGAGGCGTTGAAACCTCATGAAGTCAAATTTGACTCTATATCTAAGGGTGGATTGCTGATGGTGTATGATAAGGTAGCGCGCGGGAATATGGGAAAGGGGAAGACCGATGACACTTGTCACCGGTCAGGCAGGACAACAACATTACTTGAAGCTCGCGTGGCAATGCTTTGCAAATAGTTAAAACAAGAGGAATTAAGCCTCATTCCTCGGACTCTCTCTCTCTCTCTCCCTCATCACTATCTCTACTAATTTCCTTCTGCAAATAAAATCCCTACCGAAAATCACCTTCTCGCCGACAAAAACGGTGGCGCTCAGTGGCCGCTGTTGTCCTTCTCTGGCTTACACCCAAACTCACCCTAATCCATTAAACCAAAGGTGTTGAGTCTAAATTGGGACTCAGTTTCCTCCAAAACTAACCCTAAACCCTTAAATCAGAAAACTACTTCAAACCCTATATCTGTCAAAACATGGCCAAATCAAGCAATTGGGAGAGGGATTCACTGTATTAAAGCACGACGAGTACATATCAAGGTTTAGACAGTGTTAATGAAAAGAATAATTACCAAATCGTAGTAGTTCCGATCTCAAGTCTCCTTCTTCTGTTTTCTACCCTTATACTCTTTGCTTTTTTTCTTTTTGAATGTTGCTTGCTGTGTATAATATGAGGCTTAGCTCATCTCTATCAGAATTTCAGTTTGAAATTCTGTAGAGATTTAGAATGAGAGCTTTAGAAAATTAGGGTTTGGGGGGTTGATCTTTTTGCAAAGTGACTGCTTCTTTTGAGCTAGGTTTTTTCAAGTCTCCGATTCCTTTGTAAATGAATAGTGTGCACATATATAGAGTATTAAAAATGAGGTACGTGTAAGGTTTGTTGTGATTTTCATTTGGTACGTGAGAGGGAATATTTCTCTTAGGAATCAGAGGATGATTGTTGATTTCATGGGATTTTCATGTGAGTTTTTGCAACTTTGTCTTTTTTTGCCATTCTATAAGGATTAGTAATTGTGTGGTCTCACTGTGATAAAATTTGTGAAATTGTTTTTATGTGCACATGGGTTTATTGGTGGTATTGGTGTGGCACAAAAATGATACTTGTTGTGGCTGATATATGCATTGCATTGACATTTGCTTGTTTTGAATTTATGTGCATTGTCCTTGAAAATTATGTATAACATGTACTCTTATGGTTGACATTGCCCTTTGTATGCCTTGTACATTTGTATCAAAGATGTTTCTCATTGCTGCCACCATGTATTTGTATAGCCTTAGTCTTGCAATGTATTTGTATGGCCTTAGTCTTGCAATTTGCTTTGGAATTGTACATGTTCTTGCTTTTGACCTATGTAATAACTAATGTTTTGTCTTGATTTTCATGTGCTTGACCTTGATATGGTGATGTGTTTGGCACGAGTTTGGATGAGGAAACGATGAAACTTGGCATATTGGACAATGAATGAAAACTTGGCATGGAAGAAAACTTGGCATGAAGAGCTCAAATGCCATTTTTTGAAGCTTGTCATGAAGAAGCTTAGGAAAAATGATATGGTAAGAAGACTTGGTCTTGGCACAGGTAGAGCAGAATTTCAAGGCTTGAACTTTAGCTCATGGGACTGGCATTTAGTCCCTTAGGCATTACTGGATTAGGGTGTTGTCACAAATTGTAGAATTATACTTGTACCTTCTTGTAATAAGACCCTGTATTCAAAAATGAAATGGTTTGTTGAACTTTCCAATTCTAATTCCTTATAAAATTTATTCTGATCTTTTCCCTTCTTTTGGAGTATTTTGAACTTGCCTTGTAATTTTATAATTCAAGTGTTTTGCTTTGTAACTTTTGAACCCACATAATGGTACCTCAACTTGTGTAAGTAGTCTTGCAATTGACTTGAAATGAGATTTATTATCCCATTCATGTCGCCACCCTTGTGATCAATTTAAGATTTGGAACCTTCATGCTTTTGTAGCGTAACTTGAATTTTATTTTGAATTTGTCAATTTGGCATGCTTGTACTCATTCGTAAACTTGAATCCAAATTATTGCAATCACTATTCCAAGCTTTGTTCTTAGAATACAATTATTTTTGTACTTCTCAACTTGAATTTTGAACTTTGACCTTCTTAGAACCCTTGTACTCATTTGACCTCAATCAATTGAATTTTGACAGTTGAACCTTTTGAGATCAAAACTTGAATTTGACACTTGCTTGATTCTTGCTTTGAATTGTGCTTTATAGTGCTTATGAGTGATGAAACAAAAACTCTAAATCATGTGTCACATTCTGCATCCTTCTTCCACTTTTTTTTTAAATGCCATCCTCTTGGAATTTGATCCCTGTATCAATGCTAATTTCAAACCAATGATCGTGTACACACAATTTTGCCCTTGAGTCTTTTTATCAACCAATCCACCATGTAAAGAGCTTGAATAAAGCCACACGCTTCTATTTCCACCAAGGATTGCAGGAGACATATATTGACAAACAATCAAAATATGCACAAACAACCCCTTATGACCTGACGGTTAGAGGATCATGGCCAAATTCCAAATGATCATCTAAAAGAAAGATCATTAAGCAGCACAAATACTTGGTATAATAAAAAATGAAAAGGGTATGACAAACTTGGGGTATGACAGATGCCCCTATCTAACTGCCTTGTGCCCGAGAAAATGAATTGTTGCATGGGGTTCATTCTTAGAATAGAAGTCAATTAGATATAAGAAGATCCCAAGATTTGTCTGACGAGAAGCAAAATGCAAATCAAGGGTCAGAAGCAGGATACAAAATCTGAACAAAATAACTGAGATTTTTTGGATTGCGAAAGCAATATCTCAACACAAGAAGATGAAATTTTCCAAATCGCACGAAGCAGTACCTTATTGTTTAAGGCTCTTCGGGGACATTTAGAGTAACTTTAACAAATGAATGAGATTCTCCGCATCGCATAAACCAGTGCCTTATAAGTTAAGGCTCTTTAGGGATATTCGGAACAGTATGTCTGCAAAGGGGAAAGTGAAACTCTCTAAACCAATGAAGCAGTATCTTATTAATCAGGATATTCTAACTAGGGGGAATGATACCTCAATCGTATCTAAGATTCTTCAAGGATACTAGATTAGTATCTCAAACAAAGGCGTGAGACTTTCTAGATCATGTGAAGCACTACCTTACAATTCAAGGCTCTCCGAGGATGTTAGAACAATATCTCAGCAGAACATGAGACTCATTAGGTCATGCGAAGTAGTACCTTATAGGTTAAGGATCTCCGAGGATGCCAAATCAGTGTCTCAACAAATGAGATTCTCTGAATCCCACAAAGCAGTACCTTATGAATTAGGGCTCTTTGGGAACAATAGAGCAGTATCTTGACAGAGGTTTGAGACTTTCTGATCATGTGAGGTAGTACCTTATAAATTAAGGCTCTCTAGGGATACGAGAACAATATCTCAACCAAAACATGAGATTCTTTGGGCCATGTGGAGCAGTACCTTATGTATTTAAGGTTCTCCAAGGATGACAAAGCATTATCTTAAAGACAAATGAGATTCTCTGAATTGCACAAAGCAGTACCTTATAAACTAAGGCTCTTTGGGGATTTTTTGAGCAGTATCTCTAATTTTGAATGTGATGCTTTCTAGATCATGTGAAGCAGTACCTTACAGACCAAGGCTATTCAAGAATACTAGAACAATATCTCAACAAAAGGGTATGAGACTTCCTAGATCATGCGAAGCAGTACCTTATAGATTAAGGCTCTTCGGGGACACTAGAACAGTATCTCAGTAAACGATGAGACTTTTTGGGTCAAACGAAGTAGTACCTTATAGATTAAGGCTCTCAAAGGATGTCAAAATAGTGTCTCAACAAATGAGATTCTCTAAATCGCACAAAGCAGTACCTTATAATCTAAGGCTCTTTGGGGACTATAGAGCAACATCTCGACAAAGGTATGAGACTTTCTAGATCATGTGAAGCAGTACTTTACCAATTAAGGCTCTCCAGGGATACAAGAATAATATCTCAATCAAACAATGAGACTCTTTGGGCCATGCGAAGTAGCACCTTATGAGTCAAGGCTCTCCAAGAATGCCAAAGCAGTATCTCCAAGACAAATGAGATTCTCTGAATCACACAAAGCAGTACCTTACAGTCTAAGGCTCTTTGGGGATTTTAGAGTAGTATCTCAAACATTAAATCAGTTGGGGAAACAGTTTATGCAAGACTTCTTTTGGAAGTGCTAGCAAAGTTCTGCAAGGGAAAAGCTCACAAGAAACTTTTTAGGATAACCTCTGCTTGGGGAGCAACAAGAGCAAAAAATGATGGGGATTATCATTATCAACTATAAAGTTGGAGAATGACTTGCTGGGGAATAGAATTCCATGAGCACGTGCGGGGTATTAGCTCTTTTCAGAGGAATAAAACCGACTTTGAAGAAGGACTGGCCAAGTTGCTTATCGATTGATCCTAGATCTTATTATGCTATGTTTGGTATGATGTTCCACTTTAGGTGGAAATGCCATGCATTGCATAATGCATGGCGATGCATATAAGGATGCAACTGTTGAGGATTCTGATGCATGTATGAATGCACAAGACTAATTGGTGAATCTTCTTTACAAAGAGGCTATGCATAAATATGCTAATGCTTGATATGATTATGTTTGATGTTATTCCTATTTGGCAGGAATGTTAAGCATGATGCATGTTATGCATGTGGCAATGCCAATGATCAGGTACATTAGGGATTGGTCTCCCTTTTGAAGGTGAAAGCCTTTTGGGCACCATTGGGGATTGGATTTAGGGATTGCCAAGTGAAATTGGAATTTTTCTATTTGGTGTTTGCCAATAAATTGGACTTTTAGGTTTTAAGAAAATGCCACTGAAATGGAATTTGGTAATTGTCAAAGACAGTTAGACTTATTAGTTATGCGCCAAATGGAATTGGATTTTTGAAGATGCTAAAAAGGTGGACTTTTAGTAGTTGCCAATGAAAAAACTGGACTTTAAAGGGTAAATTTGAAGGTGCCAACAAGGGTGGACTTTTGGGTAGTTGCCAATGGAATATTGGACTTTGGAGAATGGACCCGACTACTCGACATCTAAACTTGGTGATGTTGCAAGCGTCTAGGGAACATGAATGCCCCTGCTAGGCTCTAAGAAGATTCACTGCTGTGGAATTACATATGTACAGATCCCTTAAAGGACTATGCTGGTTATGCTAAAGAGCCAAGGCGGCTGACAAACAATTTGATGTTTTCATGTGGTGAGGGTGTCATTCGGGACTTTCAATCTCCCTTCAGGCTCTCCAAACACCAAATCAAATTTTAATGTTTTTTCAAACATTGTTGTTATTAACCAAAGTTTCAAAACAAAGTTTATCAAAAATAAAATTAATTTGCAAACAAGCAAATAAAGTAAAAAGTGAGCACAATTTAATGAGAAATCTCTCTTTTATTACTTTGATCCTTGAATGGGTAAATATGTACAAGGATGCAATTCCTTAATGAGGTAATTGATGTGCAAGAAAAAGTACAATGGCAATAAAATTATTGAGGTTCAACACTACTATGGTCCCTGTGACTTTGAAGACTTCAACTCCTTGCTTCGTAGGAAGACAATTAGATTGATTCCTCCCTTCAGTAGCACATCAGGATCACGTGGGCGTACAGACTGGATACTTTGCGTTGGAATTTATCCCAAACTTTTTCTTGGACCGCCCTTTCGAGTTTTTGACTTAGCGGCTTTATTATTCCACTTTTCTAGGCGTAGTATTGTTTGACGGAGTATGTATTCACTGGATATGGTAATTCATCGTCGTCCATAGTTCGACGTCCATTTTCCCCAACTACAACGTATGAGCCTTCATAGTTCGTCGTCCATTTGCCTCTGGATTCATTATACATGGACAATATCCTCTTAAGCACCAAGTCACCTTCCTGGAATGTCTAAGGCAGCACCTTCTTGTCAAAAGCTTTCCTCATGCACCTCTGATAGAACTGACCATTGCACAATGCTCCCAAGCGTTTTTCCTCAATAAGGTTGAGCTCGTCAAACCTTGTTTTCACCCATTCTGCTCCATCAAGCTGAGCCTCCTTTAAGACTCTCAGTGAGGGAATTTTGACCTCTATTGGAAGGACCTTTTCCATGCCATAAACCAGTGAGTAGGGTGTTGCCCCTATTGAGGTTCGCACTGAGGTATGGTAGCCATGCAATGCAAAAGGTAATATTTTGTGCCAATCCTTATAAGTGATCACCATTTTCTGAATGATCTTTTTGATATTTGTATTGGCTGCTTCAACGGCTCCATTCATCTTGGGTCTATATGTCATTGAATTGTGGTGTTCAATTTTGAAACTAGCACACAACTCTTTCATCGTCTTATTGTTGAGGTTAGACCTATTGTCAGTGATGACGCGGTTGGGAACCCCATATCTGCATATGATGTTATTCTTCAAGAAGCGAGCAACCACTTACTTGGTAACATTGGCTATGATGCAGCTTCGACCCAATTAGTAAAGAAGTCTATGGCAACCAATATGAAACGATGTCCATTCGAAGCTTTTGGCACGATCATCCCAATCGTCTCTATCCCCCGCATGGAGAAAGGCCATGGTGAAGTCAAGACATTTAGAGGAGTGGGAGGTACATGGATCTTATAAGCATATATCTGACACTTATAACAAGTTCGAGCATGATGATAGCAATCAGCCTCCAAGGTTAGCCAGTAATAGCCTGTTCTCAATATCTTCTTTGCCATCGAATTTTCATTTGCATTAGGGCCAAAGGATCCCTCGTGAATTTCTTTTAGAATGTGTTTAGCTTCATATTTTTCCACATATATGAGCAAGACAGTGTCATGGTTACACTTGTACAACACATTTCCATTTAGGAAGAAATTGGATGCCAGTGTTCGCAAAGTTCTTTTGTTTATGCCCAAGGCACCTTCTGGATATTTTTACTTCTCCATATAGCGTTTGATGTCATAGAACCATGGCTTTTCATCTGACTATTCAGTGATGGTTAAACAATGAGCAGGCTTCTCAAAGCGCCTGAGATCAATGAATGGTCGATGGTTGATCCATATCAGTTTATACATGGATGCTAGGGATGCCAGAGCATCCGCCATTTTGATTTTCCTCTCTAGGTACATGAGTAAAAGTGATGTCATCGAATTTGGGGAGTATTTTTGCCACATAATCATGATATGGGACTAAGTTGGTGTGTTTTGTCTCCCAATCACCTATGATTTGGTGTATCACAAGGGTAGAATCTCCAAAAACATCGAGGGTCTTGATCCTCAATTCAATGGCCTATTCTAACCCTAATATACAAGCTTTGTACTCATCCATATTATTTGTACATGCAAAACATAGCTTAGTTGTAAATGGCAGGTGAAAGTTCTTGGGAGATGTAAGCACTGCCCCAATTCCATGTCCATAAATATTTGAAGTACCGTCAAACATGAGAGTCCATCGCTCCCCTAGTTTGGGTCCTTTATCTGGTCCAGACTCTTCATAGTCTCTCAAAACCATGATATCCTCATCTAGAAATTCAAAGTTCAAGGGCTGATAGTCATCCATCGGTTGATGGGCAGGATGATCCGCCATCACGCTACCCTTGATGGCTTTTTTAGTAACATATTGAATGTTATACTCAGGTAGAAGCTTTTGCCATCAGGCAATTCTTCTAGTGAGAGCAAGTTTCTCAAAGATATATTTAATGGGATCCATCTTGGAAATCAGATAAAGTGTGGGTCAACATATACTGCCTGAGACGTTTGGCAGCCCATGCGAGTGCACATCAAGTCTTTTCGAGTAAAGGGTACCTTACCTCGCAATCATTGAACTTCTTGCTGAGGTAATAGATGACATGCTCTTTCTTTCCAGTCTCATCTTATTGGCCCAACACACAGCCCATAGACTCATCGAGCACACTCACGTACATAATTAGTGGCCTTTGAGGAACAAAAGGTATCAGGATTGGTAGTTCTTGTAAATATTCTTTAACTTTGTCGAGTGCCTCTTGGCAATCATCATTCCACACAATCGCTTGATCTTTTCTTAGCAATTTGAAAATTGGTTTGCAAGTTGCGGTGAGATGTGAGATAAACCTGACGATGTAGTTTAATCTCCCCAAAAAGCCACGAACCTCTTTCTCTGTCCTAGGTGTGGGCATACTCTGAATTGCTCTAACCTTATCAGGGTCCACTTGAATCCCCTTCTAACTTACGATGAAGCCTAGCAACTTTCTAGATCGTACCCCAAATGTACACTTGTTAGGGTTGAGTCTCAGTCTGAACTTTTTCAATCGGGCAAACAACTTTTGTAGATTGATTCAGTGTTTTTCCTCGGTTTGAGACTTGGCAATCATATTGTCGACATATACTTCAATCTCTTTATGAATCATATCATGAAAGAGAGTCACCATCGCGCATTGATATGTTGCCCCAACATTCTTCAGTCTGAAAGGAATTACCTTGTAGCAGAATGTGCCCCATGATGTGATAAAGGTTGTCTTCTCCATGTCATCTGGATCCATCTTGATCTAATTGTACCCAGAGAAACCATCCATGGAGGAAAACACTGAGAACTAAGATGTGTTATCAATCAATACATCAATGTGAGGTAATGGGAAATCGTCTTTAGGACTAGCTCGATTTAAATCACGGTAATCCACACACATGCAAACCTTTCCATCTTTTTTTGGTACCAGCACAATGTTGACAACCCATTGTGAGTACTTTGCTACAGCTAGGAATCTAGCATCAAATTGCTTTCGAACCTCTTCACAGATTTTGAGAGCCATGTTAGGATGCGTCCTCCTCAACTTCTGCTTGACAGCAGGGCATTCCTCCTTGAGCGGTAACTTGTGTGCAACAATGTTAGTATCCAGCCCAGTCATATCTTGATACGACCAGGCAAATACATCAGAGTGCTCGCAGAGAAGCTCTATCAACTTGGTCTTGACTTCAGCTTGAAGAGATGCTCTTATCTCTACTTCTCTTTTTTCTTCCTCGGTACCCAGGTTGATGACTTTGACGTCTTCTTGGTGCGGCTAAATGACTTTCTCTTCTTGCTTAAGCAACCTTGCCAACTCACCAGGGAGTTCACAATCTTCCTCGCCTTAACCTTCAGCTTGGTAGATTGGGTAGTCAAAGTCATACAGGCCCATAGCAGCGTCGTTATCAAGGACCTCGGTGGTGTTTCTCCATGTTATGATTTATGCAGTTTATTTAGGAAGTGCGTGCATGAAAATATTCCCATTTATTTTAAAAGTAAAAACGCGAAAGAAAATGAGCGAAATTGAATGCAAACTATTATTTATTAATGATAATCATTATTTTGAAAACATCAGGGGGCCCATACAATATGTCGTTACGCCTTGGACAGAGCGTAGGGTTTTGATAAAATAACAAAATTAGGTTTGGTGTTGGAAGAACTGGGGGATTTCAACGGTCTTCCAATTTTAGAGCTCCTCTCTAGGATTTGCTTGACGGATCCAGCTTAGAGAAGCTCACGATCCTTGTCTTCAGACATCATCGCCATACGGCGACCAAAGATGTGTATAGAGCTTGTGAAAGTCTCTTCCATAGGAGAAATCTATTTCTTATTATATGATACCAATGTTGTACTAGAGGATGGATGATATCCCAACCCAAACTTATCCAACTTCTCAGTTAATTCAACCAATTTGCCCCAGCCTCGGGCGTTTCCACCTTCAATAATTGATTTAGCTCCTTGCCAAGAGGCCATGGAGGATTCAGGTTGATCAGGCACACGTTGCACTGACAACACATTCATAACTTCAAGCGATTGAAATGGTGTTTCCACAGTCTCTCCTTCCACATCAATGTAACGAAAGGACGACAAATGGCTTACCGGGATATCTTTCTCCCCGCCAATCACAATAATGTTATCGTTGGTGATAAACTTCAATTTTTGGTGTGGGGTGAAAGTCATTGCGCCCGCAACATGTATCCAGAGTCTCCCAAGAAGGCAACAATATCTAGGGTGGATATCCATCACTTGAAAAGTGATGGTAAAAATAGTTGGGCCTATCTTGATGGGCATATCCACCTCTCCAATAAGTGCTCGTCTAGAGCCATCAAATGCTTTCACGATTAAAGTACTAGGTTTCATTTCCAGACCTTCTAGAGGTAGCTTCACAAGAGTGGTTTTTGGAATCACATTCAGGGACGAGCCAGTGTCCACTAAGACTTTTGACAATATCGTGTCCATACACTTTATAGAGATGTGCAGAGCCTTGTTATGATTCTTCCTTGCAGCGGTTAACTCTTCGTCATTAAAGCCAAGAAAATTTTCAGTGGTGACACTGGCTATCGCACTCAATACTTTTAAAAAGAGGACCTGTGAGCCTCAGAGCTAAGTAACAATGATAGCATATATATCTTGGCTGACGTCTGGTTTAGCAGGTCGACCACTTTGTAGTCACTTTTCTTTATGATCTTCGGGAATTCTTCAGCCTCTTTTTGTGTAAATGCGGCCTTTGGTGACGAAGACTCTTCTTGAGGTTTTGGATTAGGAATTGGAATTACAATGGGTGTTTTACATTTTGTTCATTAGCATTCAAAGGCCTAACCTCTTGCCCTTGCTTAAAAGCACTGGACTCATAGTTCCACGAGACTGCTTGTTCACTCTCATAAGGGAATGGAGCAGGATAGTGAATAACTATTGGAGAGGTGGGAACTCATACTTGTGGGGCGTCTTAAGGAATATCAATCACATATACAAACTTCATCTTCCTTTACGAGCACGTTCAACTTGGATCACACATTAATCCAAGAGTTCTAGTAGACGTTCTGACACTTCTTTATCAGTAAGGTCATCAGTTTCACCATTTGAAAAGATTAACCCACACTTTTTCAGTTGCTTCCCTATTACAGCCATAGGGGTTTGAATATCTTCTACCTTCGTAATCAACTCTTGGTCCTCATATTCTTCCAAAGCATTAACAGTTGGACCCCCATGCGTTGGCATAGGGTTGTTCTTCACATTTGGTCCTCTATGAGTAAAGGTTAAGTCTTTGGACTCCACCAGTTCTTGAACTCGATTCTGAAAAGCATAACAATTTTCAATAGAATGTCCTGGCGCACCTTTATGGAACTCGCAGTGGGCGTTGGCATCATACCCAGGAGGGTATGGAAAGGTGGCATGACGCAAGTCTCTTTGAGTCAAATAACCTCCTTGCATCAGATAAGGAAATATTTGGGTGTAAGGCACATGTACAGGGTCAATTTGCCTCCTTGGTGCTCTCTGACAAAACTGTCGTTGAGCTTGATTGTTTTGTTGGTATTGCTGAGGCTATTGTGCGGGAGCTTATTGGTATTATTGTTGTTGATAGGCCTGTTGAGCAAGTGGTTGATACGAGACTTGAGCAA
The DNA here is from genome assembly GCA_022829125.1 of Lathyrus tuberosus. Classification (NCBI taxonomy): domain Eukaryota; kingdom Viridiplantae; phylum Streptophyta; class Magnoliopsida; order Fabales; family Fabaceae; genus Lathyrus; species Lathyrus tuberosus. Next base: position 4,095,134 of record JALAZF010000446.1, read on the forward strand.
TTGAAGCTACTTATTGATAAGGAATATTCTGAGGAACTCTTCCCCTCCTTCCTCTCATCACAGCGTTGGCCTCACCCTCCTTCTTTTTCTGAAAGTTTGAGTAAGGCTTTTTAGATGATCTAGATGCTCCAATACTAGCTTAAATTTTTCCTTCATTCACACCTTGTTCAACTCTGTCACTAATGGTCACTAAATCAGCAAAATTGGGAGCTCCACTACTTACCAGTATATCATAGAATGAATCTTTCAGAGTGTTCACAAAAAATTCCAGTCATTTCCCTTTCATACAATGGTGGCTCTACCTGAGCAGCTAATTCCCTCCAGCGTTGGGTGTAACCCTTGAAGGATTTTTTCTCTTTCATTGACATGCTTTGAAGTTACATGCGATCAGGTTCCATATCCAAGTTGTACTTGTATTGGTGGATGAAAGCGTCAGCTAAATCCTCCCAACTCTGGATCTGTCTCCGTTCCAAACTCATGTACCACTTGAGTGAAGAACCACTTAAACTGTCCTGAAAACAGTGAATAAATAGCTTCTCATTGTTGGTGTGAGCAGACATTTTTCTGAAGTACATGACCAAATGGCTTCTTGGACATGTGTTGCCTTTGATTTTTTCAAATTCATAAGTCTTGAACTTGGTTGGAATGACCAAATTCGACACAAGACTCATGTTGCCCACAGATGGCCCAAAGATGTTGATACCCTTAGTAGCTTTAACCTCTTTTTCTTGGGCACGAAACCTTTCAAGGGTTAGTTCAGGCGCGACCACAACAACAGGCATAATTGATGGAGGTATACCAAAAACGTCATATTGCTCATCAACCTCAATCACTGAACCACGTTGAGAAGTTGCAATTGAAAACTCGAGAACTTATTTGTTGATCACAAGAATAGGGATAACACCCTCTTTGGTTACTCCATATGAGCCCACTTGATTAGCGAGCTTTTTAGCCTCATCAGCGGCTTCGACATTCTCTTATTTTTGCATCAGTACCAACATGGCGTCCATCAATTGGTCAATTTTTCCTCGGAGAGTATTAATGTCTTTCCTCATGGTGTTTTGGTTAGCTTCAATCTGCTCCACCGTCATGTTGTAGTTCTGTCGCATTTGGTAGCGGTGGCGAGTAGTCAGGTTGTCTTAAGGAAAAAAGTGGTAATGTCTATGAGTTTTTGTTCTGAATGAATGCATGGGTGCATATGTTTTTATTTACAAAGCTCTCAGTCATCTTATTATTTATTGTTAAGAAAATTTAGTATTTAACATCGCAATCATGCAAAGACACAGAGAAACATAAGCTTCAACATCTCATTCATTGATGATTCTCAAATTTGAGTACAATGATAATCAAGTCTTTGAAACAAAACCACAAAGCAACAAAATGAAATAACAGTCTTCTTGAATCAATAACATCAAACTAACAAGCCATTCTAAAGGTGACCGCTTGAGCTCTACGAATTACCTTCAAATCCATAGTGAGGTCTTCTATGAGCTTCTTGCAGAATTTGATGCAATTGTAAACTTGGTGTGGAGTATTTTCTGAACATATTATCAAGTCTGCCTCCTTCAGCTTCTCAGGGAGATCTTGACCAACCAGATTCAGCAAGCCATCCAGGTTCATGAACTTTTTTTTCCCCTCAGAGTACATAGCTTGGAGATTGGCAATAATAACGTCTCTTTCTCCCACAACAATCTCAACTTCCTTGCACTTGTTCGTCCAATGAGTACAAGCACTCACCATGTCTTGGCAAGCCTTCCCAGACCTTAAATCTTTGATCTGCTCAATGGCTCTGTCTAGCTGATATTTCTCTTGGAGATACTCTCTATAGTGCCTATCCTTTTCCAATCTTTCCAGTTCCAGACTATTTTTCTGGCTTCGGATGGTTGCCTTCAACTCTTGAATTTGAGCCTTGTAACCAACCCATGGGTCTCTATTCATTCTGTTAGAGTTTTCCACGTCCCTTTCCAGGTTTTAGATTGTTAGCTTAGCTCGGCTCAACTCTTCATTGCGATAATCTAAGTCAGCATTGGCTCCCACGAGGGCACCTTCAACCCAGTTTCTCTTATCTTCTTCGTCTTGAATCCTCTTCTTACTACTTTCCACCCTTTCATTCAGTGTTTTGCTCTTGTCTTCCCAGACCTCACTTTTTTGTTTGGTCCTACCAAGTTGGACTCGCAATTGTCTATTTTCCAGCTCTGATCTTGTCATTAAGCTTGTGTACATCTTCAGGCAGAACTGGACTAGGCTTTGGAGTCAGTGAAAAAATTGATGGATCAAAGGAAAAAGGGAGTTTGGCAATTAAGGCCTTTTCCTTTACCCATTTGACGTATGACGCCTTAGCAGTAATATTTTTTTCAAGTTTATACTACTTCTCATTACCTTCAACCACACACTTGAAGGTGTGAAAAGTACACAAGAAGATAAGGTTGAATCGTGCTTCGCGTTTTCTTTAATTTAACTTCTGATCAGAGTTTCGGAATCAAAACTGGTGTTCAGATTCTGTTTTAATTCATTGGCAGCAGATATAACAGAAGTAAATAAATAGCAGCAGAAGATACACAAGATTTACCCTGGTTCCTCCCCTAAATGAGAGATCTCCAATCCCCTTGCCTCACAATAGATTTTCATTATAACCACTTCATGATTTCAATCGCTTATGCTTCTGCATAAGTCTTTTACACTTGCTCACACCAACTATCTGAGACTTTCTTGCTTAGAGCACTTGTCTAAGACTTCTACTCACATCCTCTGACCGAGCCACCTGCTCTTCTATCCATCCAGACTGAGACTTCATTGCTCACATCCTCTGACCGAGCCACCTGCTCTTCTGGCTATCCATACTGAGACTTCCTTGCTCAAGAAGCACTTGAGACTTCCTGCTCACGCTCCTCAAACGAAGACTTTCCCTATGCTTAATCAGCATAGCTGAATAAGGCTTTCACAGCTCAAGCACTTAAGTAATGAGACTTATGTGGCTTAAGCATTTAGGCTCAAGACTTCTGCTCAATCAGCCTTGCTGATTAAGACTTTTAAAGCTCAAGCACATAGCAGGAGACTTACGTAGCTCAAGCATCTTAGCTTAAGAATTGTTGCTTGAATCCCAATGAGACAAGACTTTTTGCTCAAGCACGTAGCAAGAGACTTTGATCTAAAATGCTAAACAGGCCCAGCAGGATAGAGAACAAGGATTACATGATACAAGTATCAGAGGTACAAGAAATCACCATAACAAAGACCTAAAGCACTTAAGATTTCTAAGATATATAATGTTTAAGAAATATTAAGGCTTTTACAATTACAACCTACAAACAGAAAACTTGCATATTACAATAGAGTTAATAATTGCTTGATCTTGCTACTCCTTCGTTTAGAGAATCCTTGTTCTTCTTTTTTCAGTAAGAACCTTCAACCATATTTACAGCCTTTGCAGAAAACTAGTCGTTGAGGAAGTAACTTGATCAAGTGGCTTTGTCTTTGCCCCATAGTACAAGAGACGTTGAAGATGGATGCAAAACAGATTCTAAATCCAGTGTGTAACACGTTTAACCTTTGAGTCTTCAAGAGGTTCTCGTACTAATAGAGTCGTTAAAAGTAGTAATCCATAAAGCATGTCAGCTTATCTTGAGCCTTGCAATTTGTAGACTCTAACTGACAAATTGATAAGACAATACAATTTGCTTTTTGCAGTACGGACGACTTCCAGATTTATCACCAACTCTAAGTGGTACCAGATTCTGATATACAATTGCCAAATGTAGTGACTCGTCTAAATATTGGACCTTCAGCACCAGAGTTTGCGCCAAGCCACAATATCAAACATTCTTTAGATTCTGCCACCAAAAGCTAGCAATTAAGCAACTCCCAAGTGTGTCTAAGCAAAACAGATTCTGATTATTTATGTACAGGAACAAGAACCTGCATAAATAAAACACACATCAAATAAACCATTGTTCTTTCAATACTTTTGTTATCATCAAAACTAAAAGAGAATATGTCATAAACAAATCTTGTTCTAACAACACTCTTCACTCTTCTTACATCAGGATTTGCAGGAGATATATCATTGATGGCGAATGGTACCAAATGCCTTTCTTCAGGGGGACCTTTCATAAAGATCCCAAGTTGTCTTTTGAGAAGCACTGGATTATAGTTGATGTAGTCGTAGACCCCTGTCAAAGGTACATTGAGGAATCCCCCACATTTGAGAATTATGGTCTTGATGTCCCACTCCCTTTTGAGGAATCCAGTGTGTAACACGTTTAACCTTTGAGTCTTCAAGAGGTTCTCGTACTAATAGAGTCGTTAAAAGTAGTAATCCATAAAGCATGTCAGCTTATCTTGAGCCTTGCAATTTGTAGACTCTAACTGACAAATTGATAAGACAATACAATTTGCTTTTTGCAGTACGGACGACTTCCAGATTTATCACCAACTCTGAGTGGTACCAGATTCTGATATACAATTGCCAAATGTAGTGACTCGTCTAAATATTGGACCTTCAGCACCAGAGTTTGCGCCAAGCCACACTATCAAACATTCTTTAGATTCTGCCACCAAAAGCTAGCAATTAAGCAACTCCCAAGTGTGTCTAAGCAAAACAGATTCTGATTATTTATGTACAGGAACAAGAACCTGCATAAATAAAACACACATCAAATAAACCATTGTTCTTTCAATACTTTTGTTATCATCAAAACTAAAAGAGAATATGTCATAAACAAATCTTGTTCTAACAACACTCTTCACTCTTTTTACATCAGGATTTGTAGGAGATATATCATTGATGGCGAATGGTACCAAATGCCTTTCTTCAGGGGGACCTTTCATAAAGATCCCAAGTTGTCTTTTGAGAAGCACTGGATTATAGTTGATGTAGTCGTAGACCCCTGTCAAAGGTACATTGAGGAATCCCCCACATTTGAGAATTATGGTCTTGATGTCCCACTCCCTTTTATACCAAGTAATGTCACTGGCAGTGAGGGAAGTAAATCTTTGAGGCCATTGGAGTTGCCTAGCTACGAAAGAACCCTTTTGGGGCATGTGCATTCTCATCCACATGGGCAGCAAAGGAGCACAATAAAGAAACACTCCTCCCTTCTTCTCATGATGAGTGTGGAAGGTATGATAAAAGTCAGCCAATAAGAATGGAACAGGATTACCAGTCAAGAAGATTTCTACAACTAAACGGTCCACAAATTTTTTCACCTTCAGGAATAACATAATCCCATACACAAGCAGTGCTAGAATTGCCCCACAAGACACCCATCTTTCTTCTTTGACACACTTCCAAACCTCTTCCTCCAAGAACTCCCTTGAGAATCCTCCTTTGTCTGACCAGTTGGAATACCTAAAGTAGCATCAGTCGGAATACCTAAAGTAGCAGCCACCTTGGACATAGTAGGGTCTTCTTCCATCTTCAGAAAGCGATTGAAGTCTTTAATGGGTTGATCCAATAATGTCTCAAACTCCTCCAATGTGGGAGAAATTTGGAAATCAGAGAATGTAAAGCAGCGAAGCGGAACATCATAATATTGGGCCAGGGCTGTGAGAGCTTCAACGTCAAAATTTTCAATCAGCACATATAGAATCCTTCCAAAGTTAGCATGTAACTTATTATGTTTGATCGCAGTGATCTTTGAGCTTAGAGCTGTCAAGCTATCAATCTCCGGCTCCTTGAATTTAAAGGTGAATGTGTTCTTTCTGTTAATCTGACTTGTCATGATTACTCTGTCAAATATTTTAACCTACAACAAACATAAGAAATTGAGAGCTTTGTTTTTATTTTTATTTTTACATGATGAATGGACGCATGAATGAATGATTATGGGGTTTCTAGATAAGCGGCTTCAAGATTATGAGGCACAAATGGAAGATACTTTGATTGTTCTCCTTACAAGGATCTCACAGGGTAGGCTAAAGAGTTTAAAGGAACCCAAAAGTCATGGATCCATACGACTGTTCATCAGGCACGCCATGAACATGACGGTTGATGACTCCATCATATGAATCTCTTCTGGGTGAGGTCTTCGTATCGAACTATGCAAGGAGAACTTCTCGGTGCCCCATACTACGTGACCATCGACATTGGGTTCTAGACAAGGGTCTCAGAGTCACGGACTTACTTGACTTTTTGTTGTGTATGTCAGTGATTTCCAGGAAAACGACTCCACCAAGAAAGTCTATTCTGAGTGAGATCTTCGTATCGAACTATGTGAGGAGTACATCTCGGTGCCCCATACTACGTGACCAACAATCCTGATTTTGGCCAAATGGTTCAAGGTTCTAAAAAGTCCTTAGACTCATGGATCCCAATAAAAATGTTGGTCGTCCATGCTAAGAACTTGACGGTCACCAACATCCTCATTAGAATCTACTCTAAGCGAGGTTCTCATATCGAACTATGCGAGGAGGACTCCTCGGTGCCCCATACTACTCAACCTCTCATATCTTATGTTTTCACTCTATACCCGGGTATAGAGCATTTCCCACAAGGCTTGCAATCCCACAAGATTATGGCAGCCTCATCTTCTAATTCATCCAATTTTTTGAAATCAAGAACTTTATTACATATGGCATTGAAGAATAAACACAGTCTCGTTATAGTTACTCTCATATTTTTTGGAAGGATCCCACGGATAGCCACTGGTAGAAGTTGTTGCATCAATACATGACAATCATGAGATTTTAAACCAATTAACTTGAGATCTTTCATTGATACAAGTTTCTTGATGTTTGATGAGTAACCTTGCGGAACTTTAATACCTTGCAAACACTCGCAGAACATCTTCTTTTCCTTTTTAGATAGAGTGTGACATGCTGGAGGAAGATAAGTTCTTTTTCCTTTCTCTATTGGAGCCAACTGTTTTCGTATACCCATTTTCTCCATTTCAAGACGAGAAGTCTTACTATCTTTAGTCTTGCCCGGAATGTTTAGAAGTGTGCCAATCAAACTATCACACACATTTTTCTCCACGTGCATCACATCAAGACAATGTCTAACATCAAGACTTGACCAATATGGAAGATCAAAGAAGATGGACCTCTTTTTCCATATATTTTTCGCAACTGCCCCTTTTTCTTTTCCTTTCTTCCCACCTTTTTCTTTTTCTCTCTTCCCACCTTTTTCTTTTTCTCTCTTCCCAATGACAACATTAATGTATTCCTGCCGTTGATAAACTTCATCACCAGTTAAAGGTTTAGGAGCCTCACCAAACTCTTGCTCTCCATTAATAGCCTTTCGTAATCTATGATAAGGATGACCCGGTTTTAGAAATTTTTGATGCCTAAGGTAAACGGTCTTTTTTCCAAACTCAAGTTGGTGATAACAAGTATCATCTTCACATATAGGACACGCTTTATGTCCTTTGACACTGTATCCCGCCAAGTTACCGCAAGCCGGAAAGTCATTAATTGTGCAAAATAACATTGCACGCATATTAAAATTTTCCCTAGAATATGCATCATCAACTTCAACACCTTCATCCCACAAGAGTCGTAAATTATCAATTAATGGACTAAGATAAACATCTATGTCGTTACCAGGTTATCGTGGTCCAGAAATCATCATACTTAACAGTATATACTTGTGCTTCATGCACAACCAAGGAGATAGGTTGTAAATAGTGAGAAGAACAGGCCACAAAGTATGATTAGTACTCATATTACCAAAGGGGTTCATTCCATCGGTGGCAAGCCCAAGCCTAAGATTTCTTGGCTCGACTCCAAAATCCGGAAACAACGAATCAATTTTCTTCCATTGCAAAGAATCAGCTACATGGCGAATGTTTCCATCACGAATCCTTTCATCTGCATGCCATCTAAGATTCTTTACGTCATTCGAATTAGCAAAAAGTCTCTTTAATCATGAAAGTATTGGCAAGTACCATAACACTTTAGCAGGAGGATGCTTCCTACTAACATTATCATAGTGATCATTGTCATCACCATTGCTAGCCTTCTGCTTGTAACACGACACACCACATTTCGGACATTGAAACAAGTCTTCATACTCTTTCCGGAATAATATGCAATCATTAGGGCAAGCATGTATCTTGATATACTCCAGACCCAGTGGACACAATATCTTCTTGGCCTCATAGCAACGATCCGGCAATTTGTTATCTTCTGGTAACATTTGCTGTAGCAATTCAAGTAATTCCGTGAAACTTTTATCCGACCATCCATTTTTTGCCTTCAGATTAAACAACTTTAACATCGCCGACAATCGTGTGAACTCTGTGCATCCCTTATATAAAGGGGTGTCTTTATCACTACATAAATTATCATAAATATGAGCATTCATAAAAGAAGATTCCCCAATATCACGGAACATATCCTCTAGGTGATCTTCCATATATTCATCTTCCTCCACTCTTTGACTTTGTGACGCCCGACTTTCCTTATTTTCCACCTCACCATGCCACGCCCATATTATATAATTTTGACATATACCATCACAACAAAGGTGATTGTGTATTTCTTTCTTTGTACCCTTTTTGATATTAGCGCAAACAACACAAGGACAATAAAAGATACCATCATTGTCGGGAAGATGTTTATCAGCGTATTCAAGTAATTCATAAACTCCGTTCTCATAAACCAGATCTAATCTATTGGCTTTCATCCAACTACGATCCATTACAACTTTTGAAATTTATACATGTATAATAATGTGAATGACACACCAAAATCTAATCCAAAAACTCAAGCATATGCATATACAATATGAACAAAGAAAAAATCAATGAAGATGTACTCTAATACTAAATGTAAAGCATATGAAACATCTCATTCTGACTTGAGCATATACAATATGAACAAAGAAAGAAGGAATGAAGATGTTGAAGAGAACCTTACTTCGAAGCTGAAGAAGCAAATGAATGATGAAGACGGTCAATATTTGAGCATAAACCAAGAAAAAAGGAATGAAGATGTTGAAGAGAACCTTACTTCGAAACTGAAGAAGCAAATGAATGAAGACGGGCAATATTTGAGCATAAACCAAGAAAAAAGGAATGAAGATGTTGAAGAGTACCTTACTTCGAAGCTGAAGAAGCAAATGAATGAAGACGGTCAATATTTGAGCATAAACCAAGAAAAAAGGAATGAAGATGTTGAAGAGTACCTTATTTGAGCAATATTTGAGCTCCAAATGAATGGATACGAAGAGGGTAAAGGTTAGGGCGTCTCTGGCTCACTTGTTCGATTAGGGCGTCTTATGAAAGAAATACATAATAAGTTTTGTTTTAATTTATCAGTAAACCTTTTAATCTCGGTGGAGAAACAAACCGTAGTGGAATCTTAAGTGAAATGTACTCTATTACTACGGTTGCTCATCTTAACCGTTGTAAAATAATTTATAATTTATTTTATAAATAATGGACTTAATTGACACACGCTAAATGTACTCTAAAAAATGGAAAAAATGTAGTTGCAGGGAATCGAAGCTTGATACATTTCATTTATTACTACGGTTGCTCATCTTAACCGTTGTAAAATAATTCACAATTTATTTTATAAATAATGGACTTAATTGACACACGCTAAATGTACTCTAAAAAATGGAAAAAATGTAGTTGCAGGGAATCAAAGCTTGATACATTTCATTTATTACTACGGTTGCTCATCTTAACCGTTGTAAAATAATTTACAATTTATTTTATAAATAATGGACTTAATTGACACACGCTAAATGTACTCTAAAAAATGGAAAAAATGTAGTTGCAGGGAATCGAAGCTTGATACATTTTATTTATTACTACGGTGGTTTCATTCAACCGTCATTAAATGACTCAACTTTTAAATGGGCGCAAAATTTTTAACCTATTACAACGACATAAAAGGATGCGTTGTAAGTCTGGCGTTGCTGTTTTAGCGAAATTTTTAACCTATTACAACGGCATAAAAGGATAAATATCCTCGTGCCTATGTATCCTCATTGTTAAACAAGGAAGTCAGAGCTCCGTAGTTCGGAGTAGAAAATAGTTGCGTGTTGGTTGATTTTATTACCTTGAAAAAAGGTTTAGGAAGTGGTGCCACGGGGCACAAAAATGAGTTTGATGAGTTATGTATTTTTTAGACTTTGGAAAAGTTTATTAAGTTGAATTGCACTAAAAACTATGGGTAGAGGCGATTATTCCAATCAACCAAGTCGAACGCCTTGTGTTGAAATAATTCGAGTGAGTGTATGGATGTCCATTCTCACCTCTTCTCCACCGCTTAAGGCTCATGGCCCACAATTTTTCTTGTATTAAATTGTGTTTTGAAATTAATTAGGAAAAAGACCACTTGATGTTGGATCAAGGATTTATTGGTTGATTTAAGAAAGATTTTGGTGAATGGGTAGGTTGATGGCGATCATAAAAACAATCGACTTACAAAGGTAAGTGCAATATGAATGGTAATTGGTTTAGGAATTAATGGTAGTGGAAAACTCTAATTATTTCTTATGAAAAATGCTTGACGTTGGATTTAGCTTATTTGTCTTGTTTTTAAAAAGTGGGTGATTTATTTTATCTTGCATCAAGAGAACCTAAGAAACTAACAATCAAAGCACAAAGATTAAAATTATTTACAACTTATGGGAATGAGAATACATTTGTTCAAATGGAGATGAATCCAAACCAAAACACAAATAAGAATCATCACACACAAGCATGTAAACAAACTTATGAAATGCAAAATGAGAGTCATTGTATGAAAGCCTAATAGGAGGTAATAAGGTTGATGGTGATCGTGAAAACAATCGACTTATAAGGTGTTTGAAAATGACTTGATTTAAAATCAAGATTTTAGTTTGAAAATGGGTTTAAGCATGCATGTGTGAATGAGAATTAAAAGCAGAATGAGGGGAATCATAAGCCACAAAATGAACAAGGCAAAAGTATCACAAAATTAAGCATCAAATGAATAAAGATAAAATGCACATAGGAAAGGATTCACTAATCAAATTAAATATAAATATTTAATAAGTTTAATCAAATAATTAATTGATGTTAAATAAAATTATTTAATGAAATTAAAAAAATAATATTTTTTGGATTTTTTTTTAAACTAAGAAATTATATGAAACTATTAATTAAATTAAATTTAAATATTTAATAAAATTAACCATTAAATAAGTTAATTAATATTAAATAAATAAATTTAATAAAATTAATTAGAAATAGGTTAGAAAGTATTTTTGGAGTTTTTTAATATTTGAGGAAATTAAAAAGAAAATGAATAAAATAAATAAAAGGAAATTAAAAAGCAAAAGAAAAGAAATAAATAAAAAGAAGAAAGGAATTGGGCCAGAATGATCAGTAAATAAGGGGTGTGGATATCAGGATTACCCCAGGCCCATGGTCAAAGGCCTACGATAGAGGGGAGGAGGGGAGCGTCCACCATGGACTCCCTGGTCAACCTATGACCTCAGAGTGAATCTGAGGTGTTAAAACCTCACAGAGTCAAAGTTGGCTCTAGATCTAAGGGTGGACTGCTAATGGTGTATGATAAGGTAGCGCGCAGGAGTATGGGAAAGGGGAAGACCGGTGACACTTACCGGTTAGGCAGGCCAACAACATTACTTGAAGCCCGCATGGCAATGTATTGCAAATATTAAAAACAAGAGGAATTAAGCCTCATTCCTCAGATCATCTATCCCTCATCACTCTCTCGACTCACTTCCTTCTGCAAATAAAAGTTCTACCAGAAATCGCCTTCTCGCGGAGAAGACGGTGACGTGCGGTGGTCGCTGTTGTCCTTCTCCGACCAACACCTAAACTCACCCTACTCCATTAAACCAAAGGTCCTGAGCCCAAATTTGGACTCAGATTCCTCCAAAACAAACCCCAAACCCTTAAATCAGAGAACTACTGCAAACCCTATACTTGTCAAAACATGGCCAAATCAAGTAATTGGGAGAGGGATTCAACGTATTAAAGCATGACGAGTACATATCATGGTTTAGACAGTGCTAAAAAAGAGAATAATTACCAAATCGTAGCAGTTGCGATCTCAAGTCTTTAGCGAAGGTACGACCTCTAAACTCTCCCTTTCCTTCTTCTGCTTTCTACCCTTCTACTCTTTGCTCTTTTCTTTTTGAATGCTGTTTGTTGTGTATAATATGAGGCTTAGCTCGTCTCTATCAGAATTTCAGTGTGAAATTTGCTTATTTTGAATTTATGTGCATTGTCCTTGAAAATCATGTATAACCTGTACTCTTATGGCTGGCATTGTGTACCCTTTGTATGCCTTGTACATTTGTGTCAAAGAAGTTTCTCGTTGCTGCCGCCATGTATTTGTATAACCTTAGTCTTGCAATGTATTTGTATGGCCTTAGTCTTGCAATTTGCTTTGGAATTATACTTGTTCTTGCTTTTGACCTGTGTAATAACTAATGCTTTGTCTTGATTCTCATGTATTTGACCTTGGTATGATGATGTGTTTGACACGAGTTTGGATGAGGAAATGATGAAACTTGGCATCTTGGACAATTGAGGTTTGACATGAATGAAGACTTGGCATGGAAGCAAACTTGGCATGAAGAGTTCTATGGCCATTTTTTGAAGATTGTCATGAAGAAGCTTGGGACAAAGGATACGGCAAGAAGACTTGGTCTTGGCACGAGTATAGAAGAATTTTAAGGCCCGAACTTTAGCTCATGGGACTGGCATTTAGTCCCTTAGGCATTATAGGATTAGGGTGTTATCACAAATTGTAGAATTAGACATGTACCTTCTTGTAATAAGACCTTGTATTCAAAAATGAAATGGTTTGTTGAACTTTCGAATTACAATTCCTTATAACATGTATTCTGATCTTTGCCCTTCTTTTGGAGTATTTTGAACTTGCCTTGTAATTTTATAATTCAAGTGTTTTGCTTTGTAACTTTTGAATCCACATAATGGTACCTCAACTTGTGTAAGTAGTCTTGCAATTGACTTGAAATGAGATTTAGTATCCCATTCATGACGCCACCCTTGTGATCAATTTGAGATTTGGAACCTTCATGCTTTTGTAGTGTAACTTGAATTTTGTTTTGAATTTGTCAGTTTGGCATGCTTGTACTCATTCGTAAACTTGAATCCAAATGATTGCAATCACCATTCCAAGCTTTGTTCTTATAATACAATTATTTTTGCACTTCTCAACTTGAATTTTAAACTTTGACCTTCTTAGAACCCTTGTACATTTGACCTCAATCAATTGAATTTTGACAATTGAACCTTTTGAAATCAAAACTTGACTTTGACACTTGCTTGATTCTTGCTCTGAATTGTGTTTTATGGTGTTTATGAGTGATGAAACAAAAACTCCAAATCACGTGTCACATTTTGCATTCTTCTTCCACTTTTTTTTTTTAAAATGCCATCCTATTGGAATTTGATCCTTGTATCAATGCTTTTCTAACCAATGATCATGTACACACAATTTTGTCCTTGAGTCTTTTTATCAACCAATCCACCATGTAAAGAGCTTGAATAAAGCCACACACTCCTATTTCCACCAAGGCTTGCAAGAGACATTTATTTACAAACAATCAAAATAGGCACAAACAAACCCTTATGACCTGACCTTTAGAGGATCATGGCCAAAGGCCAAATGATCATCTAAAAGAAAGATCATTAAGCAGCACAAATACTTGTTATAAGAAAAAATGAAAAGGGTAAGACAAACTTGAGGTTTGACAATATCCAACGCTCATTTAATCTCATTAGCTTGACATCTCACTTCCCAAATTAAAAAGGATACTTCATGTTACTTCTGCCATCAAACTTTTTCCTTTTCATCATCTTAATCTATACCATTGCGTCGAAAAATTCAAAAACCAAATAAGACAACTCACCCTCTCTTTTGTGATCAAAATCACTTGGTCAACAATTATATAAAGGACTCTTTTTGTCTTTGGAAACCATTGAATAAGTTGGTCGTGGATACCTTCTGGTATTTGCTTGTAGAAAATTGATGGATCCACTTCCTATAGAGATAGTGGTAGTCATTCATGAATAACCTGGGCAGGCTGTAACGCCTGAATTTAATTAATTAGTTAATTAAATTATTGAAGGATTTAATTATTGGATTTAGATGAAGTTTGAGAATTAATCGGAGTAGTTGGATTTGTCAATATTATTTTAAGAGGCGTATTTGGATTATTAAGTTAAAGTTGGATTATTAGTCGGTTGGATCGGAGAAATTAATATTGAAGATAATATTAATTTGGAATATTGTTTATTTAATTGGATTTAGTGTGGGAGTGGTATATAGCAATTTGGTGGTGTGGATTAGTTGGCCCATTAAAGAATAATAATACTATTATTATTATTATTATTATTATTATTTGGTTAAAAGGAATTTAAGAAAATAAATTAAGTTTTGTTGGAAAAATGGGTTTTTGGAAGTTGAGGCAAAGGAGATCGTGAAACAAGTTGCAGACAAAAAAGAAAAGTTACACGAGGGATTTGGAAAACAAGGTTTGAAGAACGTGAGAGAAGTTGGGAACGAGAGAGAAACCGCTACCGGCGTCGAATTTCCGGAAGCCGATCGATTGTCGAGCTGCCTGAAATCCAAGGTAAGGGTGGGTTCGACTATTATAACCGGGGTATGATGAATGTTATGTGGGTATTAGGTTGTATTGAATTGATACGGTCTGTAATTTTGTTGAGTAATCTCTGTTTGGTCTCATACTATCACACTATCACACAATGTGAAATTGGGTTTATGGGAAATTATTGTTGTGATTGAAAATTGATGTTGCAGTGGGTATAAGTTGATTGTGTCTGAGATAGTTGATCGAAGAAAATATGTTGATGTGTTGGTGTATTATATGTCGTAATTGGTTAAATTGACATTGAGTGAAATCTGGAAAATATACAAGCAAGTGGCAATATAGGAAACTATGCGTGTGAAGAAGAAGAAAGGGAATTTGAGACGGGGGAAGAAGAAAGGAAATTTGAGGCGGGGGCCTCACAAGGTGGGGGTGGGCGCCTCCTAATGCATTTTGGTGGGGGTGGGCGCCTCCTAATGTATTTTGGTGGGGGTGGGCGCCTCCTAATGTTTTTGGGTTCTTTTGGATTTTTGTTTGGTGTTGTTTTCTATACTGTTACCTTATCATGAAATTGCCTTATTAACCATAAATTAGTAGTAGTAGTAACCTTACATTACTAATTAGCATATTAGGAATGAAATGGAGCATAAAAGTATTAGGTTCTCCAATGATTTATATAGCAGAAAAATAATAGGTTCATTAGAAATTCATGTAGCAGGAACTTACAGGCTCGACAGAAAACTAGTTAAGTGGCAAGGATAATTTGACAGAAAAAAAAAGAAACCATAACAGTAAACAGAATTTTGACAGAAGCTTGGAAATTATTTTAATTGGCAGCAGTAATAGGAACAAGATTTTCTAATAAACTGGTAGCAGTAACCGAAGTTAAAAACTGAACAGTTTAGTCGGTTTAGCCGGTTTAGGCGGAAAAACTAGTTGTCCGGAATTTAACGAAAATTGTCGGGGTAAGTCGGGTAAATTAGTAGGTGACTTTTGTTGAATTGTTTTGTTGAAATTATGTTGAAAAAGTGGAATCTCAGGTACAGTTGGATAAGTTGTATTGTCCCGATTTACGGGCGAAGTATTTAAGTTGCAGGTCTTTTGACCAATGTTGTTTGAGTTGTGTTGTTGTTGATTAAGTTGTAGGTCGAATGACCAATGTTGTTTGAGTTGTGTTGTTGTTGATTAAGTTGTAGGTCGAATGACCAATGTTGGATTAAGTTGATGCTATTGATGCATGTTTGAGTTGTTGTTTTCGTTGTTGCTGTTCTGGTTGTTCTTGTTGATGATGTAGTTGATTATATGCCTTTGATAATTGTCGCATACATTGCATTCATGAGTCGGGGCTGTATGCTCACACCACGTTGGCCTTGATGGCATTGATTAAGTTGGCATTGAAGGCACCACGTTGAAGGCTTATGCCTTGTTGAAATGCCTCGATAACCTGACATATGTTTAAGTTGGGAGTTTTACTCCGATGGTACCACATGCATGTGCATAGTTGTGTCACATTTTGAGTCGTTGTGAAGTTGCTGTTGTTCTTGATTCGTTGTTGTTGTGAAGTTGCCGTTGTGGTGAAGTTGCCGTTGTTGTGAAGTTGTTGCTTGTTATAAGTTGTTATTGCTATGTCTTGTTGCTTGATATAAATTACTAATGTCATGAGCTGTTGTTATATATGTTGTTCTTACTATAATTTGCATCTTTTATATAAGTTGTTGGTATATGTTGTTATTTGTTGTCAATACAAGTTGGGGTTGCTATTAAGTTGTTTATTTCTAGTTGTTGCATGACTGTTGTATGAAGCGGTGAAATTCGTATGATCCTAATCTAGTATGTTAATTATCATATTTTGTTTATAATATTCGATATCTCACCCCTTCTGTAATGATGTTACCTATTATGGGTAACTGAGCAGGAACTCAAGAATAGCTGTGAAGGTTGGAAGTCTTAGTCGCTGTTAGTTCAAGTTGGTGTCATGCTCTGATACGTAGCACTCGGGGGGATGAACGATTGTTGTTTATTTGTTGTTATTGTTTAGTAGATGAATCCTAAGTTGTTGTTATTCAAGAATTGTTGTTTCAACGTTGTGTTGTTTCAAAAGAATAATTCAGGTTGTTATCCGTTCATCCGAATCAGTGTTATGTATCTGAATTATTTGTGATTAATATGAAGTTGTTTTAAGTTGAAAATGTGACATCCTGCTTATGTTGAAAAAATTTTAAAATGAAAACTCTGATTTTATTACTTATCCGCCGGGTAGAAATGGGGTGTTACACAGGTCGTGAAGATGAGCTTGTATTTTAGGGCTTCATTGATACATGTTATTTCCATTTGAGTGTTCATGGTGGTAACATGCTCTTGTGGTTCACTCTTCGTGTCGATGGCTATCAAAGAATGTGACTTGAAACTTTATGGGACTGTCGCATCCTAAATCTTGTCGGAGAGGGGTTGGGATCTAAGATCTCCATACCCTCTTGTTGGCTAGCGTCATGTTGTTGTTGCTGGTGAGGGTGCAAAACATTATCCTGCATGGTTTTGTTATGGTGACGTAACTCTTCCATAGTAGTTTGCATCTCTGCTATGGCATCTCGGACGTCGTTGTTGCTGATGGAAACAAGTCTTACCATTGTGGAATAGTGATTAGGCTAACAAAAGTTTCAAGTGAAATTGCAGTCCTAGCTAGTTTTAATGGGCCCCACAGTGGACACTAACTGTCTTTGTGGTGAGTATAATATTATAGAATCTACTTACATTAGGGAGCACAAGATTGCCTTTTAGTTATTGAAACTTTGTTCTAAGGGGACAAATGTTGGACACTGTGTCTGAGACAACATGTAATACAATTTAAAACATATATACAAATACTAAGGAATTAAATCAGAAAGTAATAAAGAACACAAGAGAATTGTTAACCCATTGCAGTGCAACATCACCTAAATTTGGGAGGCTTCCAACCCAAGAAAGGAAATTCACTCTCAATAGTATTAGTACAATTAGTCTTTGATGAACAACCCTTGTTCAATGCTTACTTCCTAATACTATATGTGTCTTTCTATTTAGGACTCCCCCAAAATATGAGAACCCTTCTCACTTTCTCTCAATCACTACCATAATGACCAATTCTTTCAAAAGATTACAAATGTTGAATTACAACTCAACTAAAAATCAACCTTTATGCCTTGAATATCCAGTTTAGGCTTTTGAGATGTTTACAACAAACAACAAGAATATAAAGACTAAAAGAACAAAAACATCATGCATACTAGATATTCAATGCTTGCTCCATGTTCTCTTTATTGATATGACGAGTCTTTATATAATAATTCATCTGTTAGCCTTTTCTTCAATGGGCATTTGAATTGATGAAAAAATATTTGATTTGGATGAAGATTATATTTGATTTGATCTTCATTCAATTTTAAATCTTCATTTAAATTGACTTGGTTTTAATAAATCTCTTAGCAAATCTTACTAAATAATATATTACTAAAAGATACATCACATATATGACAAATCTCCTTGGAACCAAATAAAAAACACGCTCAAATTTACTCACTGAATCTATCTTCCAGTCCGAGGACAAATGTTGCACACATGCTGGAACATCTTGTCCCACATGTTAGATTTTCACCAAAAATACATATTATACTAACTATGTTATTTTATCCAATGCAGCCAATCAAAATAACAAAAGTTATGACATCTAAAAAGTGAATTAGCCTACCCAACTACCTAGTTGGGTATTTATATACTCACACGCCTGATAAATAAGCCAATGGAAAGACTGGTTTTAATGCCTATAAAATTGGCCACACGTTTCAGGACTTTGACTCGTTAATGAAATAATTGGGGTGAGTCATCCTTTATTGATGGAAGTGGGGTCAAATCCACAAGTCCAAGAAATACTTCAGCTACTAACAAAGGGATTATCGTTTGAATCGATTAACATATGGCTTGACACATTCTCCAACGAGACAAGACACAGAAGAGGTGGGTCGGACTTGATTGCGTGTTTGCCACATGACCTCGCCACTCATTACCCAAATATTCTTCATGTCATTTAAGAGTTGGAGAGTTGATGGGAAGAACTCTTTGGGTATGATTGAATAACTTGTGAAATAATATGATATCAAACTTCCAGGTTTAAGCTAGAACCCCTTCTATTGTTTATAAACTTATAGTATATATAGTGTCTTACTTTTGCTCAGGCGAAAGCCATACACTTCTTAGACTCGTCTCCAAGTCTTAAAACCATTCATTTATTTCCTTTATCGACTCTTTATATAAGACTATATATCATCGGAAAAAATACAATGTAGTGTCAGTACTAGGACGTGTTTCGTAAGCACGTCCATAACTAAAATAAAAATGTAAGGACTTAGGGTTGAATTTCGGTGCAATTGTAATGTTATGGGAAAATCGTTTATGTTTCCACAAGATTTCTTTGAGCACTCTTTCATACGCATTTTCCAAGTCAATAACTAAAGTCGAACGGGAGTTAATTCATCATGTCAACTGTTAAATTTCAATGGAAACTAATTTTTTTAAGAAAATATTTAAATATAATTTAAATGAATTATAATATTCAAATTAATTTTATAAATGGATTGAATATCCATTTGAATATCAATTTTTTGAAAATATTATAATTGATAAATTTTAATATTAATGAAACTATTGAAGAGTATTTTTTTTATGTGTTTGCTTTAATTATTTATTTGTTTATAATAAAACAAAAAAAATGTAAATAATAATTACAAGGATAAATATTTATTATAAAAGTAAGTATTAAATAAATGAATATAAAAGTAAACGATACAAATAATTCATTATCACCGTCCAGCAATACATGGTAATGTAAAAGGATTATTAAATTCTTAAAATGCAAAATAAGGAAAAAAATTAGAAAATGTCAGAAGTGGGATTTGAACCCACGCTCTCTCACGAGAACCAGAACTTGAGTCTGGCGCCTTAGACCACTCGGCCATCCTGACGAGTTGTTTGCTTGTTTCGTTGGTTTGTATTAGTCCAGTAAGAAAGCGAATTAAAATAAAATGGTGTGAACTGGGTCCGGGCCATAGGAGCAAGAGAGAAGAAGATCGGCGATCGGTTGAGCAAAGGGGAAAAGGTTAATTTCCCTTCTGATTCATGTGAAATACTATTAGATTGTTGTTGATAATTTTCATATGTTAGTAGATTATGGGAATGGAGTTGTTGGCTCTGAATTCATCACCACTATGCAATGTTACTACAACTAGGACTAGGAGGAGAATTCATCACAAACCCTACCATTTCAATTCTATCAATTTCAATGTTAATAAGAATCTGTCTGTTTCCATGGTTATGATGATGACATCTGCTTCCAAGGTTTCCTTTCTCTAATCCACACCTATTTTTCATTTTTCAATTCTCAATCTTATTAATTCTATTGAATTCATTATTTGAAGGTATATGATTCAGTGTTAGAGAACAAAAAGCATGTCCTTTTAACCTCTCTTCAAGACACACAGAGAGGGCTCTTAACAACTCCTCATCAGCGTTCTTCTATTGAACAAGCACTGGTTAGTATTTTCAATTTCTCACTTTCTTTCCTTCTTTGTTTCTACAACCACCCATGTCTTTCCATACTTAATGTTGTTTTTTAGGTGAATGTAGAAGTAACCAACACGGGTGACCCTATTGATTTCAACAAACTAGATGGAACATGGCGCCTCCAATACACTTCTGCTCCCGATGTTCTCATTCTATTCCAAGCTGCTGCCACACTTCCTTTCTTTCAAGTACTTTTTTATCCCAACTCATCAACACTTGTGCATATTTTCTTTTACCGATCTCATGCTTGCTTTCAACTACAAACTTAACCAACAATGATAGATATAGTTGCCTCCCAGGGGGACCAAGAGCATACATTTTAACATAACAGGTGAGAGGAGAGGACCGTAACTTACCCTTTTCATCAACGCAACAAATTGCTCCAACTTCTTTGGTTGATATGCTTGTGAAATGCAATTACTCGTCATAATGCCTTTTCTCTTATCGTTGTTTGTTATCACCATTTTATTCTTTCTTTCTTTGCGTCCCCCACGACGAGATAGGTTGGACAGATATTTCAGAAATTTGAATGCCGTCATAACTCTGCCGGAGGTGTTATTCGAAACGTTGTCCGCTGGAGTATTCCAAATTTGTTAGAGGTAAAACACCCTCAAGACCCCTTATTTTCATTCTAACTAGGAAATTTCACTGTTATTGTCTTCAAGGCAGTGTTAAAATATGTCGGAAAGTCAAAACCTAGTTCATTTGTCTCTAGGACTTGTTCTCACCTTCAGCCCAACTCTTGTAGGAACAAGAAGGTGCTACGTTGCTCGTATCTGCCAAATTTACTCTTGTGTCCGCACGCAATATTTACCTTCAATTTCAAGAGGTAATCATTTTTACTTTGCACAAACTTGTTTTCTATACATTAACCGGGAATCTTGAGAGATACAACAGTATATCTCAACAGATGATGGGTGCTTTTAGTACATGATGCATATTTTTTTCTTCTCTTGTTTTTTAAAAGGTTCCTTTAGTGGTTGGAGGAGTGATCATCCACACACATTCAGTTTTGCTTTTGATATTCACAATAAATATTACTAATATTTTTTTTCCTTATCTCATCTCCAAACTTTATTATATGGTTTATGTATTACTATTACCCCCTCAAACTTTTTGGAGCTTAATGCACATGCTACACTTAATATAATCTGTTTTGTTATTATAATGGTTCACTTCCACCTCACTAAAATTGAGAAAAAGATCATATCATACATTATTGAAATTCTGATATGAATATCACATTTCATTCTTCAATTGATATGCATGACACTGTCATAACAAACGTGCAATTTATACCTAGCAGATCACACTTCAAGATATAAATATTAGTGAACAGGTCCAGGCTCTAATATCTCCAGCATTACTGCCGCGGTCTTTTATAAGTTTGCAGGTAAATCAACCTTACTTTTGCCTCTTGCATTTAGAATTTGAATGTACTATCTTACTGGCACTCAATACTGAGTGAGATCACATTGACACCGGTAACTTATGCCACCAAAAAGTTTCTGCATCAAATAAAATACTTTGGTCATGTAGTTTTATGTGAACGAGGACCAGTGCAAACCAGCTATGTATACGGCATAACTCATAGACTGTACTTTTCTCCTGCAGATCTTGCAATATCTCCGTACTTTCAAAGCCCAAATTCCCGTGAGGGATCCAGGAAGGTATATATATGATTCACCACTTTGTTGAAATAGGTTAAGCATCTTCTATATTGGCATATTACACTATCTGAGCTATTTGGATTGTAGGGAATCGGTGGGAGGATTATACTATCTGAGCTATTTGGATGATAATATGCTTTTTGGGTCGTGCTGTTGGTGGAGGTGGTGTATTTGTGTTTACAAGAGCCCAATCACTTTACTGACGAGCATTGATCAGTAGTTCAAAACTTGTACTGCTTGACAGCAATATAACAGTGGCGCTCCATGAGCCGACATTACGGAATTGGCCATATGGAGAAGAAGAAACAGATTGGAGGACTATAGCCTACTACAAGGGAATCTCCTCAACGTAGTTGCTGTAATATTTGATCTTGCTACTTTTTGGGGGAAGAGGAGGGCATACTGTAAATTTGTTATGTATCTATTGATTTCATTTTTATTGTTGTACTTGTATATTGATATAGTTTATGTTCAATGTAACTTTTGATATCAGATTTCTAGCTGATAGTTCTTTAAATTGTCATTTTACACCAGGCATCATTTGAACAAAGTGGTAATCAAATGCCAAAAACATGTGTCAATTTAAAGTAAAAAGCTGAAATCTTAATGATTCTCACCAACCCTGGCATTAAGATTGTATCTACAATAGTCACGACACTTGAAATATTATCCTTAGGATTTAACTTGCTTAATATATAAATAAAGTTGTTGAGATCTATTGAAAATGAATTAGAACTTAATGGTGTCAGTGACATGATAATATACTATTACTTATATAATATTAAAGGGTGATTCTGTTCTGAATTAAGGTCATGGGGCTGTCAGCCAGAGATATGGGAACTCTAAATTAAGACAATTGGTGGTTGTGTTGTGTGGTAAAATAGCAACCGTAGTCAGCAACAGCAACAGAATCCCCAAAATAATATTCAATCCTTTATCAACCAATCAACGCCCATCATCATTTTCACCAACCTCCAATTAATTTTTCTTCATTATATCAATATCTGAACAGAAGATATTGAAACTACTCCTAGGTAAAATGGCTATGGAGAAGAGAAATTCAACAGAGGTAATTGATATAGAGAAACTTCCAGATCATGTGGTGATAGAGATATTCATAAGAACAAGAGTGAATGATTGGACACAAATATCATGTGTGAAGAAGCACTGGGCTTCTCTTTTTCAAACTGAATGTTTCTGGCAAGCCGCTCTTTCTCGCATCTATCCATTCACCAATCCTTCTCAACCACGGCCTGGATCTATTCCTCCAGCCTTAGCCAAGAGGTATTTTTGTCTTAACCCTCCGTTTCTCTCTGAAATTTGATCGATAAATATATAAATTGATATGGTATGTTGATGATTTTAGGAGATTCATGGCCTTGCATATAAGTCAAGAGATATTAGGTTGTGATGATAATGATAAACAAGCAGATGAGATTGTTGGACACAGTTACCTGTTTTTGAAAGAGCAGCTTCAACTTTCTAATATGCCTCCTCATAGTGGAATACTTCATGAAACCATGATTGGTATGTGTCAATACCACACCCTCTTTACTTTTATTGATACATAAAATGTTTTATTAGAACTTTGATCATTTCTTTTCCATTTAGCAGATCAGTTCATAGCCTGTGGCAAATCAAGAGATACAGCTCATAAACTTTCGTCTAGGATTTGGCTTGCTGTTGTTGATAATTTGGAAGAAAACCACCACACCTTTTGCTTACTTAAACGCCTTGCACGCGAAGGGGATGTAAGTTTTAGTTACAATCTCAGTCGTTGTCACGCACAATAAGTTAGTGTATGTTTGAAATTATAATTTATTTTTTCTCTTGATTTTACCAAGTTTTCTTCAAATTTGTACTCATCAATATTTTGTCTCTTTGGAGCATATAATTAATTTTGCAATACTTTTCAACAGGTTTTTCTTCCATACCCTTACACTAGATCTGTTAGAGTCAAATGGAGGGTGTTTGAGAAACTTTTTACTGATTTTCGTGATTGCTTCAACCATGCAGATTATTATGATATGTTGGCATGTGCTAAAAGTAGGTTTCAGCCAATACCACCAACTTGGTTAGGTTATTAGCATGTAGGACATTCTCAAAGCAAATTCTAGAATTGTTGTTTTCAGCTTTGCTAATAAGTCACAGTAATTCAATATACGATACTGGGAACAATTCATCAATTATATTGCTATGTATGTCAATAGCTAACACCGTTTCTTTAATATGGAGTTGTCTCTTCCTTAAATATGATTCTTCTATGTTATGCTATTTTTCATCTATGGTTTAGCATTGAGGCAAGTGTTTTATCTGATTGATAAATGTTCCCATCAAGAAGTTCACTAAGAAAAATGATATGTCCGATTTCAATAACTATCATGTTTTCATCTTCTTCAAAATAAATATAAGAGGTTGTATAACAAGTGGAATCTTCTCTAACGAATACCAGATTACAAATATAAACATTTGTTTTCTTTTGTTGATTTATCTAACAAGAAGATGAAATTGATCAAAGAACGAGATAACTAGATTTGGTGATAAAAAAATGTCAAAAAAACCAAGTTATCACACAAAGACAAAACTAACACATCCGCAGTAAAAGTGACAAACTAATTGATCTCGTCTTAAAAGTGTGGGAAATTAAAAAAATGGACTCGACAACATCTTCACGACTCCAACTATGCATTAAAATCAAAGCTCTCAGTGTGAGCCCAAGAATTAAAGATCTTAATGTGAGCTTGATCTCGTCTTAAAAGTGTGGAAAATTAAAAAAAAATGGACTTGACAACATCTTCACGACTCCAACAATACATTAAAATCAAAGCTCTCGGTGTGAGCTCAAGAATCAAAGATCTTAATGTGAGCTCAAGGTTGGAATCTTCGGGCTCTCCGTGCATAAAATCAAAATTCTTAGTGTGAGCTCAAAGTCAGAACCTTGGGGGTTCTCCGTGCTTTAACGCAAAAGCTCATATAAAAATACATCAAGATAATATGGAAAGATAAAAAGTCAAAACCAACAAAAAAAATAACAAAACATAAGTTCCTCATTACACAAAAGGCCCCTAAAGGCTTAAATAAGTCGAGTACAAGAGGAAATTAAAAGTGTCATGGGTCGACCAAAGATCCAAATAACTGACACTAAATTCAACTTAATTCTCCTCCACTTGACCCAAGCTATAAAATTCATTTCACATGGATAACAAGGTACACTTTCTGATCTCCACTTTACTATACTCATCTTAAATCTTGAACTTGGGCGTTGGAGTGCTAACCATGTAGGTCTACCCCCACCACTGTATCAGATTTTAGCACCAACGGTTCAACTTTCCTTATCATCTACTTCAATTATTTCTGGTTCCAGTACGAAATAGTGACGTCGTATATGGGAATCGACTTCTGATTCCTACATTTTTCCACGATCTCACGTTCTCTCTTCGATCCGCATGAACAAAACCTTCTCAAGTCGTCAAATCGAAAGCATCCGAAATCGAGCGTGTAGATCCATCGCGTTCGATCCAATTAAGTGTCACGTAATTTCGATTCCTTACATCACCTGACTTGTGATTCCCGCGAAAACTCCACAATGAAAGGATCTTGGATCAAAATTCTAGTATATGCTATAATTACCGAATAGTGGAAGGGTTATCTCCAAGATCATACTGAAGATTCCTAATCAACCTTCCGATCTCGAATCGCCTCAATTATCCATCATAGACACAATCTTTGCCGTAATGACTTTAAGCGTAGATATATGGCAGACACATCTTCTCCAGAATTCATAGGCCTCGATAGAAAGGCTATTCAGAATTAAAGAAAGCCTTAAACAAGTTAACCCGAAGAATAACATGGCACAAGAAGTCGCTTCCAAAAAAAATTAAGTCGTTGTTCTAGAGCCGACCTTCATTAGAGTGGTGACACCGCATAGAAAAGTTCCAAGATCACCAGGTCCTCGTCACCATCGAAGACACCATACTCCTTATCCCAGTCGAGAAGGTGGAAACGAAAGCCACACTTTCTTGGAGGTCCGCCGCCCTCATAGAAGTGATAGATTTAAAGAAGATGATACAATCCCAATATGAATGAGAAATCCACTGACCGCCTTCATCATCGAAAGCAACATTATGAGGTTGCTAGAGAAACCCAAATAAGCTTCAAATCTATGATATGACTAATGACTCAAATGAACACGTCGAACACGTATACGACCAATTAGATTACTACCAAGCTGACGGAGCTGTAAAGTGAAAGCTCTTCGTATTAACCCTGAGTGGATCAGCAACAGCCTGGTATAAAAACATCTTGAATGGAAGCATAGATACGTAGAGAGACCTCTATGAAACCTTTACCGCACATTTCATATTTGAAAGAGTCAACCCACTACTATGGTCTTCCTCAGCGATATTGCTCAGGGAAAGAATGAGGCTTTGTGCGGCTACATTGACCTATTTACTAAAGTGGTAGTAGCCATGAGGGTAAATGAAAAAGATTACAATGATGGATTTTCAAAAAAGGATTGAGACTAGACTGCATGTTTTGGGAAAAGCTAGGACTTAAAGAAGCCCGTAATTTGAAAGATTTATAGAGTAGGGTGTAACTTTACATTAAAAAAGAAGTTGTGAACTTAAATAAGCCCATAGTTTGAAAGAAGGAAGGAAACACTTCGACCAAGGGACTAAAGAGGCTAATCTTCAGATTCTACGATAGCGATGAAGTAAAGGGATCCCAAACAAAATCTTTCCTTTAGTTATAACGACCATAATCACTAACTTTGACGTCTCTCGGGCACTTATTGATGGCTATAACTCCTATTACATCACGTACTCATATCTTTATAAGAAAATATTGCTAAAAAAGGAGAAGTGATAGCCCTATGGAGGGTCTGACCTACATGTTTCAATGACACATTAACCCGTCCTTGGGGCCACAATGATCTAATGGTCACCTTGGGAAAATTACAAAATACTTGGACAATCGATTCTCAATTTATGGTCGTCCTTTACAGAATCATATACAACTGCATCCTAGGCTGACCCTTTGCAAAAACTTTGGACGTAGTAGCATCCCCACTCCACCTTAAGATAAAGTATCGCAACGTCCACGACGAGCCAATAACGATAAGTGCGACTTATTTAGGGAGAAAATTATATATAAGGATTTGCAGCGGGACCAAAAAGAAGGTGAAGGAAAAACTATGGAGATCAATATAGCCTCTTTGTTCAAGAAGTTGTGAGACATGGCTATTCGACCTCCTACAAGTAAGGCACATCATTTCGGTCGTACAAGTACAAGTGGTTGATCCAAGTGAAATCAAAGCCACGACCATATCCTTGATGGCCAAATAAGTATTGGTTACACCACATAGTTATCTTAATTTAGTTCTTTTGTAAAATCATTGACACATTAATATATTGTGCTATGTGATTTGATTAAAGAAATAATAAATTTTTAGTGAACTACCTATTTTCCTCGTGATTATTAAATATAACGATGAGTCTGGGGTAATGACCTAAAGAGATAAAATCCCCATCACAAAGATCCAAGGGTGTTGTCACAAAAGCCACATGTGTATTTCTAAAACAAGAAAAACATCACAATACCAATGCACACACACAAAGAAAGCAAAACACAAAATGGAAAATACCGTCTCACCCCTCTTGGTAGCTAGCCACTCCATAGGCAATGGTGAGTTAGTCATATATAGACATCAAACCAGCTTTTCACCTAGGGCTAGAGAAGGGGTATTGACCCTTTGCCAGGCACGATCCAAAAAATATCCAATAAAACTCCGAGCATGACCTCAGAGAGAAAAGCTACATCCCAGAAAAATGAACTTGAGACTAGAAACATTACAAGGTAAACATGTAACACTAGTAAGTAACAAAGTGAAATATATATTGTAGGACAGAAACAACAAATATTATTTATCCATTGGGTTTATTTGTCGAGTACAAGCACGCTGGTAAAAAATAAAATAAATTAAATTAAAGGGAGCTAGTCCACCAAGGAAACTACTTCTCCGTCTTCAATAGCTTGATTAAGACAAACTTGCTCTCAAGAGATTGACCGAGTAGGATAAAAGTGCGTTACTTGCTTCAAGGCATTTTTAAAAGAGTATTGAGCAATAGAGTAATTTTCTTCTCTTGATTTGTCCAACTCTTTATTCAAGGAAATATTCTAGAGACGCATCTCACGAATGTTGTTTTTAGCCTTTTTTTACCTTCTTGAGATTCCTTCAAAGACTTTTCAAACTTTTCAATACTTTTCTAGGCAGGGTCCAAGGACCGGTTTTCTTCGTCTAAAGTAACCTCCACATAGGATGAATATGTCTGAGAAGAATCCAAAGCCTAATTTTTCTTTGGCACTTCCTAAGCAAACTGTTTCACTTTCTCAACCAGAATGGTAAGACAATCAAAGGGAACCACAACGACCTCTATCCCTATAAACAAGTCAGAAGCCCTTCTGATTTCTTCCAAACACGGGGTCCTATTAACAGCGAGGGCGTCAACCCTTTTTAAAGCATATTACTCGCCCGTTAAACACTTCCCCTGCCTGACAACTCCGAAAGTCATGACAACAGATGTTCGACGGGTGTAATAGGACAACTCTGCTAACTTTTTCTAATGAGATTCTTAAAAAATATTTGAGAAGTATGAGTAATCTTCATAAGAGATGGATATAGGAACTCCCTTATTTTCCTCTGGCCATGACGAGCTAGTAGTACAAAATATGGATCTATGTACTTGCATGTATAGTCAAGGTAGGTGATCTAGATAGCGAAACTTGTGGATAAAAAAACTGTAAGACAAATGAGTAGTTGTTTAGTTTTGATGATGACAACACTTAATATAAAACAATATCAAGTGAAGTCAAATATCTATTGAAGATAACTCAAGCGGTTAAAGATGTACAAGATGGTTAATGTGAGATATTGGATCGAACTCTAGTTTTAGCATGCCGCCGAAGTCCGCTTACTTGCTGTTGTCGAATACCTATACGTTGTAGTCGAATTGTATTCTAGTATGTAGGAGATCGAATTGGGCCTTGTGTTATGGATCCAATTGTTTAAGTTAGCTTGTACCCTAAGTTAGCTTGTAATAGGTAATTGTTAAAAAACCCATTAGTTTAGTATGTTAGGTTTATTATAAATAGTATACTAGTCTCTTCCTAAGGTGTGACAAAACCTATTAGGCTGAGAGAGGTTAATTGTTGGTATTCACTTGTAATCCTTAAACCTATTGAGAAAGTGAATAGTAAAACAGATCTAACCAATTCTCTATTCTTCTTCCTCTTTTCTCTTCCTTTGTGAACCCTAATACAGTTTCAGTTGTTTTTCCTCTGTTTTTCCTTGTTAACCCTAACCCTTGCGTGTTTCTTGCCCATAAAGAAACCGTTAATATTTTGTTTCAAGGTATCATTTTTCATAACAAATTGGTGCGGTGAGCGTGGAGAAGATGCATTCAACAAAGTATGAGATTGAAAAGTTCACCAGAGTGAACGATTTCGGTCTGTGGTGCTTTAAGATGAAAGCCCTACTGGTTCAGCAGGGTTGTTTAGAAGCGTTGAAGGGAGAGGCAGCCATGGATGCTACGTTAACGGTAAAAGAAAAGACGACCATGATAGAGAACGCTCACAGCGCAATATTGTCGAGCCTTGGTGATAAGGTTCTTCAACAGGTGTCAAAGGAGACTACGACATCAGGGTTATGGTTGAAACTTGAAAGATTGTACATAACCAAATCTCTAGTGAATCGATTCTACCTGAAGCAAGCTTTGTATTCATTCAAAATGAGTGAAGACAAAGTTTTGACTGATCAACTGGATATGTTCAACAAGCTGATTCTTGATCTTGAAAATATTGATGTGAAGATCGATTACGAAGATCAAGCACTGTTGTTGTTGTGTACTTTGCCCAGAACACATGCTTACTTCAAAGAAACTCTCTTGTATAGAAGGGAGTCCCTGAGCTTTGAAGAAGTTCAATCAGCCTTGTATTCTAAGGACCAGAACGAACGAAAAGAGCATAAACCTTCGACGGTTGGTGAAGGTTTGGCCGTTAAGGGAAAATTCATGCGAAAGGATGGTAAGTTCGACAAGAAGAAAGGTAAAAGTCAGCAGAAGTCTTATAGTGGAGAAACATCTGGTATTCGATGTTATCACTATAAGAAGAAGGGTCACACAAGAAAGGTATGCCTTGAATGCCTAAAAGATCATGGAGGTAAGGATAATGGCAACGCAACCATTGTTTAAGATGACTTCGACTCATCTGATGTCCTTGTAGTTTCAAGCGGTGACTCAAGAAAAAAGTGGATTATGGATTCAGGTTGCACTTGGCACATGACTCCAAACAGAGAATTGTTCGAGGAGCTATGTGATCAAGATGGTGGATCGGTGCTGCTGGGAAACAACAAATCCTGCAAAATTGCAGGTATTGGATCTGTGAGATTCAAGCTCCATGATGAGTCAATAAGGTTATTGACTGAAGTAAGGTATGTACCTGATTTGAAGAGAAATTTAATTTCTCTTGGTGAATTCGACAGGAAGGGATATGTTTTCCAAGGAGAGAAAAATATCCTAAGAGTCATGAAGGGGTCGAAGGAAGTCTTGATAGGCGTGAAGAAACAAGGCTTGTATACCCTTGAGGCCGAGGTTGTAAGTCGTTCGACAAATATTGCATCCACGAAACCTGTGTCGAAGACAGAATAATGGCTCATGAGATTGGGCCATGTCAGCGAAAGAGGCCTGGTCGAATTAGGGAAGCAGAACCTGCTAGGTGGTGACAAAGTCGAAAAGTTGGAGTTTTGTGAATCTTGCGTATTTGGTAAATCCTGTAGGACAAAGTTTAACAAAGGCAAGCAAAGAACGGATCCCTGGATTACATTCATGCTGATCTTTGGGGGCCTGCAAGGAATCTTTCACACTCAGGTGCAAGGTATTTTCTATCCATCGTCGATGACTATTCCAGAAAGTTATGGGTATTCATTCAGAAGACGAAGGATGAAACTTTTGAGAATTTCAAAAGGTGGAAGGTTCTGGTCGAAACTCAAACTGGCAGAAAGGTTAAGAGGTTGAGAACCGACAATGGCCTTGAGTTCTACAATGAAGCATTCGACAGTTACTGTGTTGAGTCTGGGATTGCAAGGCATAGGACTGTAGCAGGTAATCCTTAACAAAATGGCCTAGCTGAGAGATTCAATCGAACAATCCTTGAAAGGGTTAGATGCATGTTGGTTAGTGTTTGATTGAAGAAGGTGTTTTGGGTTAAGGCTGTTTCGACGACAACATATCTGATAAATAGATGTCCTTCGACTACGTTAGATATGAAGACACCTGAATAAGTTTGGTCGGGACATCCACCGAGTCTCGACAGACTGAGAGTATTTGGTTGTGTGGCCTATGCTCACATTAGGCAAGACAAGGTCAAACCTAGAGCTCTGAAATGCATGTTCATGGGATACCCTGAAGGAGTCAAAGCTTATAGGCTATGATGCCTAGAGCCAGGTCACAGGAAGTGTATCACCAATCGAGACGTAGTTTTTAATGAAGCTGAGATGGCTTTCAAGAAAACTGATGATGCTGACGAAGAGCTGGAACATGGAGAGATTCCTATTAAGGTGGAACATGTTGATGTTGAATCGCGCACCCCAGATGAAGTCGAAGAAGAAGCAATAGATGCTGTCGAAGATGAGGAGACTGATAATGACTACCTGTTAGCAAGAGACAGGTCGAGGAGAGTCATCAAGCCACCTCATAGACTTGGGTATGCAGATCTTATAACTTATGCCTTAATCTCTGCAAGTGAGGTTCTCGATGAAGAACCTAGAGACTTTAAGGAAGTTATGAGGAGTCGAAAGAAGACTGAATGGCTGAAGGCCATGGATGATGAGATAAAATCTCTTCATGATAAAAACACATGGGAACTGATCAAGAAACCTGCTGGAGCTAAGTTAGTCAGTTGTAAATGGATTTTCAAAGTTAAGGAAGGAATCGAAGGAGTGGCGTCGAAGAGATACAAGGCAAGATTGGTCGCTAGGGGGTTCACTCAGAAAGAAGGTGTCGACTTCAATGATGTGTTCTCTCCTGTTGTGAAGCACAGGTCCATTCGAATGTTGCTTGCCACGGTGGCACATTTTGATCTTGAACTGGAACAGATGGATGTGAAGACTGCATTCTTGTATGGTAATCTAGATGAAATAATCCTGATGAGGCAACCTGAAGGGTATGTCGAAAAGGAGAAGGAAAATTATGTGTGCAAGCTGAAGTGATCTTTATATGAACTGAAACAATCTCCTCGACGGTGGAATAGGAGATTCGACAAGTTCATGACACACATAAGTTTCATTAGAAGTCAGTTCGACCATTGTGTTTACTTCAGATTTCGACCTGGTAATTCATTTGTTATTTTGTTGCTTTATGTGGATGATATTCTAATAGCAAGCAACAATGTCGAAGATGTAATGAGGGTGAAGGCTGAACTCAATAAGGAGTTCGACAAGAAGGATCTGGGAGCTGCGTCCAGGATTCTTGGGATTGACATCCTAAGAGATAAAAAGCAGTCGAAATTATGCTTATCTCAAGAGGCATACCTAAGAAGGATTCTCGAAAAGTAAGGTATGTCGAATTCAAAGCCTGTTGTGGCTCCGACAAACCCTCAATTCAAGATGAGTATAGATCAGTGTCCCAGTAGTGATGTCGAAATAACTTATATGAATAGCATTCCATATGCTAATATAGTGGATTCTTTGATGTATGCTATGGTATGTACTAGACCTGACATAGCATATGCAGTAAGTCTTGTAAGCAGGTACATGGTGAATCCTGGAAAGGCTCACTAACAAGCATTGAAGTGGATTTTAAGGTACATAATGAGTCTCTGAATAGAGTCCTAATTTATGGTGGAGCCTTGGGTGAAGATAGTAAAGCACCAATTAAAGGATATGTCGACTCTGATTATGCAGGTTGTATGGATTCCAGAAAATCTATTTCTGGATATGTGTTCAATATGTTTAGGACAACAATCAATTGGAAAGAAACACTTCAGAAGGTTGTTGCCTTATCAACCACTGAAGCGGAATATATCGCCCTAACTGAAGCTGTAAAGGAAGCATTGTGGCTTGAAGGTTTTGCAAAGGAGCTGAAACTTCAAGGTCCAGTTATCACTGTTAAATGTGATAGTCAAAGTACAATACACCTGTCGAAGAATTCAGCCTATCATGAGCGAACCAAGCACATTGATGTGAGGTTTCATTTCGTCAGAGGGGTAATCGAGCGTGGAGAAGTCCAAGTGCTTAAGGTTTCGACAGATCATAATGCTGCTGATATGATCACTAAGACGTTGCCCAATTGCAAATTTTGTCACTGTATGCAGTTGATAAAGCTGCATGAAGAAAACTAGTTTATTTCTTGAGGATATAGAGTTAGATCCAAGGTGGAGATTTGTGAGATATTGGATCGAACTCTAGTTTTAGCATGCCGTCGAAGTCTGCTCACATGCTGTTGTCGAAGACCTACATGTTGTAGTCGAATTGTGTTCTAGTATGTAGGAGATCGAATTGGGTCTTGTGTTATGGATCCAATTGTTTAAGTTAGCTTGTACCCTAAGTTAGTTTGTAATGGTTAATTGTTAAAAAACCCATTAGTTTAGTATGTTAGGTTTATTATAAATAGCATACTAGTCTCTCTTTCTAAGGTGTGACAAAACCTATTAGGTTGAGACAGGTTAATTGTTGGTACTCACTTGTAATCCTTAAACCTATTGAGAAAGTGAATAGTAAAACAGATCTAACCAATTCTCTATTCTTCTTCCTCTTTTCTCTTCCTTTGTGAACCCTAATAGGGTTTCAGTTGTTTTTCCTTGTTAACCCTAACCCTTGCGTGTTTCTTGCCTATAAAGAAATCGTTAATATTTTGTTTCAAGGTATCGTTTTTCATAAAAGTTAAGTTATCCTCCCAAATCAAGCTATGGTCCTGAAGATCGAGACATATATTTAAAGTCGTCATTATGGTCAAACGACTTTCTAATGAAGACTTTGACTTCAAGAGTCACGGATTTTAAACCTCTCAACTCTCAGATGATGAAAATCAACATAAAGATATCTCAAGCTTGATTAATAAGACTTAAGGTTCTTGTATGATGCTAAAACTAAAAAAAATAATGAAGACAATACTTAAAGATTCAGAGTTATGAAAGATATGAAGTGTGAAAGTTCGTCTGGTTGTATCAGTCTTAATGTCTAGTGTCTTGTAAAGACACAAGGATATTTTTGGAAATATTATGGCTAAATCACGCACATGCTAAAACCTTTGAGAAACCTCTAATATTTTATTTAAATCACCAAAAAATTATTTTGAGGTTTAGCCAGTTAATTAAGAGAGTGTTTGATTGATTGGAAGAAATTTTCTAACTGAATAATCGATTAGACCATTAACCCAATCAATTATATCATGCTTGGTTGGGACTAAAATCGATTGGAGCAATCTCTTAATGATTGGTAACAGTTATACATCAAAACCTTCCATTTGTGTCCCAAACAATCGATTATTCAAGGTCTGTAATCGATTATTGCAATAATTTGACTTATGAATTGTTTCCAAATTTATACCACACATTGGTCTATAAATATAGATCTTTTCAATCACTTTTTTACATTCAGAAAACGAGTTTAAATCTCACTTTTCATTTTTCTAAATTTCTCATTTCTATCACACATATTTTAGCTATAATGCTTCAAGAGTATTCTTGAGTCTAAGTGAGGATATTTGTTATCGGCGAGGGCAAAATTATAAATTTACAAATAGTGTATTATCTCTTGAGTAAATCGTAGGAAGTTTTTATTTTGGTTGCGAGTTAAACCAATTAAACGCTCTTGTTTGGTTTGGGGATTGTCTTAGGAAGTTTCCATTTGGTTCGTGAGTTTCACCTTGAAGAAAAAGCTCTCTTTTGATTCGTGAAGATCATTAAGTAAAATCTCCACAAAGGTTCATGATATCAGCCAAGTTAAAAACTCTATCGATTCAAGATCAATTAACTAAAACCTCTCTTGGGTCCTGAGTTTAGTTTGGTATAAAAGTTTAGTAGGTTCAATATAATCCTGGTTAAAATCTCATTTCAATTCGTGGTCAGTATAGCCTATTTAAAACCCCAGTTTGGTTAGGAGGATAACCAACTAAAAACTCCAACTTGCTTCGAGAGTAACCCGTGGAAAATCTCTCTTTGATTTGGAGACTAACCGCTCTAAGCATTATTCGCTATTTGGATAGAACTTAGTTTGAAAACTTCATGTTCTTGTATAAGGAGGTTTGTGGGCAAATCCTTTTAAAATTTCTCAAATTTATTTGATACTCTCA
Organism: Lathyrus tuberosus; assembly: GCA_022829125.1. Classification (NCBI taxonomy): domain Eukaryota; kingdom Viridiplantae; phylum Streptophyta; class Magnoliopsida; order Fabales; family Fabaceae; genus Lathyrus; species Lathyrus tuberosus. The sequence goes on from JALAZF010000446.1 coordinate 4,130,269, forward strand.
AAAATAATTCTTAAAACAAGAGTAAATTATCTTAGGTCAAATCTATATAATATACGTTATTCTTCAAAAATAGGAGGAACAATTTCTTCGATGAAAAAGTGGCAATAACGGCTCCTCTATAAATACATGTCTAACATGTATTGATGTAACTACTTAATGAATATGAGTTTGGGTCGGACGATTCATGTCCTAAGTGTAATAGATCAAATCAAACAACCTATGATCCATTATATCATGGTCGTCTGATTCGTCAGATAACCTTTTATGACGGTTTTAAATGATTGAGGTATGAGCCACTCTCTATTATGGTCCAATTAATTAAGGTTATAGGAGAACAAATATAATAATTAATTTAAATTTATGTACATTAATTAGTTATAATTTCAAAATAGAAAACAGGATTTGTGTATGTTTTTAAGAAACAGAAATGAAAACAAGTTTTAGCGCTGCTTTCTGACAATATTCCGCGTACGATGACACTGTCTTCTTTCTACTCCTTCTCACTTCATCTCTCTCTTCACAACCTTTCTCGTGTTCCATTTCCATTAGTGCTATTTTTTTTTAAATAATCCGTATATTCTCTTTCAGTTTAATTACAGTACTTTTCTTTTATTGGGAAATCAAATCTGTCTTTAATTTAGTATATTTTCTACTGTCACTCACTTCACTCTCTCCCACCTTAGCTTAGCTAGGGTTTTCTTTTTCTTTGCAGATTCTTCTCCATTTTTCCTCATATCATGATTTTCTGTTTCATACTGTTGTAGAATCAAACTCCTCTTCACAACTTCAATGCAACAAGATTGTGCATGCAAACTCATTCAGATTGATAACACTAAGGCTTTTAATGTCGGTCACTCTCTGATCTCTGTAAATCTTCAACATTTCACACTTTTACTCCTAAGGTAAAATAAAAAAAAGATCCATTATTTTTCATTTTTCACTATTGTTCGTTTATGTGAAATTACTTTATTTTCAGCAACTTTTTATTTAAGACTTGAAAAAAGAAACTTTTCAAGATCTTTTGTTTGGACACGTTTTTTTTGAACTCTCATTCTCGTGATCTACACTCATCACTAGTGTATTGTAATGGAAGTTACTTTTTAAAGAGGTTTTAGGCCTTAGAACAAGTTTAAAGGTTGTTTTCTTCAGTTTCAATTTTTTGGTTTTTTCTTATTTGTATAACGAAATTCAATGTTGGTTTGGTTGATGCTACATTGTTGTTTATAAGTATTATTTGGTCAGTTATAGCTCATTTTCTCTTTGTTTTGATGTAATTTGTAGGTTATTTTGATCGAAATTGTTAGATGTATTAGGGTTGTGGTTAGGATAGTTTGTTTTTGAAAGGTGAGGTGGTAGATCATGGATTTTTTGAAGATTAAAAACAAGTTTAGAAAGTCTCAGAAAGCAGGCGTTGAGAAAGATTTGGTAGACAAGGCAGTGCCGGAGCCTGAGGAGCCAAAGCCTAATGCTGGTGATCTGGATCAGTGTAAATCAGAAAATGTAGATTCTGGTGGTGATGCTGAGGAGGATGACGATGATTTTATTACCAATGAGGTGAAGAGGAGGCTCAAGGAATTGAGAAGAAACAGTTTTATGGTGTTGATTCCTGAAGAAGATTCGTGTCTGGAGGAAGGGGAGGATGAAGAGGAAGAGGAAGAGGGAGAGACGGTTTCTAATGAATGGAGGGATGTGGAGGCAGAAGGTCAGCAGTGGTGGCGAGGCTTTGATGCTGTTTTTGAAAAGTACTGTGAAAGAATGCTGTTCTTTGATCGGATGTGCGTGCAGCATCTTAGTGAAATCGGAAAAGGTAGTTTTTCATTGTTGCTTCTTTTTAGGTGAAGTATCGGAAAAAGGTAGTTTTATCCTTTTAGGAGTGTATGACATGCGATTAGAACAATAATAGTAACGGATGCCCGACAAAATTTACCTTTTTTATTTCTTTCTGGATAAACAAATCCAAGGAAAGATCTTTTAGCTTTTATATGTCAATGTATCTTATACCTGTCCACATTTATCTTGTAATATGAAGCATATTTACCATGTCAGGTTCTCAGAACACTCCAACTCCATCTCCAAGATCTACTACAGCAAAGAAGCTGGCGTCTCCCCTGCGGTGTCTTTCCTTGAAAAGGTTTGAAGAACCAGACGATGAGTTTGAACATCTTCAACAGCCTGAAAATTGTCCCTACTTGGATATTGAAACGGCCTATATAGGTCAAATTTGCTTGACTTGGGAGGCACTTCATTGTCAATACTCTCATATGAGTTATAAGATATCTTGGCAACATGAAAATCCTACCTGTTATAACCGAAGTGCACAGGAGTTTCAACAGTTCCAGGTTCTATTGCAGAGGTTTATTGAAAATGAACCTTTTGAGCAAGGACTTAGACCTGAAATTTATGCTCGCACAAGGAACACTTTACCTAAACTGCTTCAGGTTCCTAATATTCGAGGTGAGTTTTCTGTAAATTGTCTACTCTCAATTGGGCTGCCATGGATGTTACTGAAGCTATTAGCGCACAGATATTTTATTGGTCATTTTTATCTGTAACTGTATGTAGTGTAAATCTGCAGTAATGTTTTTGATGTTTATATTCGTATGTTTAAGGGATCAAGTTAATGAATTGATTCAGGTTCAGATAACGAATTAACAGATGAGTCAGATATGAGAGTTCTTGCTCCAGATCTGATCAGGATAATTGAAAACTCTATCCTTACTTTCCACCTTTTCCTCAAAAGGGACAAGAAGAAGTCAAGTGGTGTTATCAACCTGTTTGGAAATCAGAACCAGCTTGCAACTCCTCTACATCAGATTCAGTCTACTCTTGAGAAGGTAAATTCTGATCTTTCACCTTGTGATCCAACTTAGTAGTTTTATGATATATTCGTCAACAATTTAGCTCCAGTTTAGGTCATTATTGATCTTGTAAACTTCTAGGCTTGGTAATTAACATTAACTAGCAGTGTATTTTAGAATGTTTCACTCCATATTATCTATCAGTTCCAGTGTTACATAAAATGCTAAAATGATTGGTTTTCAAGGTTTGCTTCAAACAGTTCTTTGATATGCGTGTTCTGATGGTAAAATGCTAATGGTTTGCTCTAATGCAGAAAGTGGTGAAACTGAAGGAACTGCGAAAAAGGAAGAAGGGTTGGAGAAAAAGTTGTTGGCCACAAAAGCATGAGGACATTCAGCTATTGCTTGGTCTAATTGATGCGAAAATCCTATCAAGGGTTCTGAGAATGACAAGGATGACTAGAGAACAACTGTTTTGGTGTGAAGAAAAGATGAAAAAACTTGATTTATCAAATAGTAGGTTAGAGAGGGATCCATGTCCCATTCTCTTCCCTTGCTAACTGCAATATTTACTTCTTTCTGCTTTGAATGACAAATGTTGCTGAAGCTGCCGCCTGCTTAGGATGTGAGTATAAGGGAGGGTAGCAACACCTTTCTGCTAAATCAAATGTATTATTGTTGTGTCATATTTGTGAGTTTCTAGGATGTTTTCTTGTGTAATTCTCGGTAAAACAAACTTCCTTAAGTTAAGGATATTGTAGTTGTTTCTTAGACTTAATATAATACTAATGGGTAATGGTATGTTAATTTTTCAGTCTGAAAAATGATAAGAACTGGTAACAGAAATGCTGTGGCATGTGTTAACAGTCAATTTGTAAGCTTAATGAACTTTTAAAATATGAATGAACCCCTAAATGAGAAGATACAAAGTGAAATTTTTACTCAAATAATCCACATTTTCAATTTTATATCCAAATTAAGGTTTCAAAAAAATTCTCAATATACTCTAGTTTCAAACAAAACAAAAAATGGAAAGCAGAGTCAGCACCAGGGGAATTGGTGTTAATTAAATTGACGTGAATTGGCGACTCCACTAGTCTAGTCAATTCAATTGGCGCTAGTGTGCTAAGTGTTAATGGTAGGGTCAATTCATCTGGTATTATTGTGCATTGTATTTTTTATTTATTATAAATAGACGTGGTATTATTGTGCATTGTATTTTTTATTTATTATAAATAGACGTATCTTCTACCATTAACTGTACACCTTATTTTATATTTTTTTTTTCTACTGAAGTGAAATGTACACCTCATTTTATATTTTTTTTTTCTACTGAAGTGAAATGTTGCTTGACCTTTAAATTCTCCGGAAGTTTCTTCAAGTTCTTGTCCATAAATTGTGTCTAGTGATCGATTACAATGGATTGAGGGATTCCATAACTAACCAAGATGTTCATCTTGAAGAGCTTCAGAATGTAGGGGAAGTAACCTTCTTTAAAGCCTTTGCCTTGATCCACTCGGTAAAGTAATCAAGTGCCACAATTAGAAAGTTAAGCGAGTCTTGTGCTAGAGAAAAGGGTTGAGGATGTTCATACTCCATTGCGCAAAAGGCTAAGGTGATGTGAACATATGCAAATAAGATGAAGGATATTATGGACATACCTGGGCTTTTGGCATCAGTCGCTAGGGGTGTTCAAAACCGAACCAACCCAATAAAAAACCGCAAACCAAACCAAACCAAACCGAAACTGCAAAAAACCGGATTTGGTTCGGATTTGTTCGGGTCATCTTTTAACAAAACCGCATGGTTCGGTTTGGTTTGCGGTTTGTATTTTGCAAATCGAACTAAACCAAACTAAACCGCATTATGTTACAACCCAAACTTCACTTATCTCACATCTAACCAAAAACTCAAACCCATTATGCCTTAACCTTACACTTACGAAATATTTTCTCTTACTCACACTTAACTTTTCAGTTTTAATCTTCTCAAATCTCTCCTAATAGTATTGTGCATTTTTCTCATCTTCTTTGTCATGTACGTCTCGTCTCTTCTACACTAATCTCTCATCTCACATGTTCTTTCTTTTTCATCTTATCATTTTTATGTTACTATTTTCTCTTCTAATTATATTTTTATCGCACCTTTCTTTTCTAAGATCACATATGCTATGTTCTTTCTTTTTCATCTTCTCTAATCTCCCTTCTCTTATATTTTCTGTTTTATTATAATATTTTGATATTGTTTTATGCTACTATTTTTTTTCACTTTTGTTTAAATTGATTTTTGTATATTGCATGAGAACTTTTTGTCTAAATATGATGAGTTTTGTTGTTATTTGGCAATGTATGAATGACTAAACACAAAATTATGTTGTTCTCTATATATATGTAAATATCACTCAATAAAAATCTTGTAAAAAACCGAACCAACCGAACCAATCCAAACCGCATTGGTTTGGTTTGGTTTGGTTCAGATTTTTTGTAAAAGTCAACCAAACCAAACCAAACCGCATGCTTTTTTTCCTTGCGGTTCGAATGATTTTTAGAGTCAAAACCGCCCAAACCGCACCGCGAACACCCCTATCAGTCGCATTTCTTCACATACTCCTTGACATTTTGGACCATAGACGTCCAATTCGACTCTAAGGATTTTCAATTATACCTTAATGTACTTCGCTAAAAGTATATGTGGCGTCCTTCCTTTCCTGGAATTTCGATAGGGAGCCAATAAGCCTCTTTTATATAAGGTCCCTTATATCACAAAATATGAACCAACTCTTCTCTTCGCCATAGTGGCCTCCGTTTGATCAGAGGAGAAAGTTCCCTACTAAATAAGCTTTATAATGGGTGATATCCAACTAATTTGTGAGACATTTTTTTATATCCATCGCCGTCATTCTTGGAATTTCAATGCTTGAGCCCATCAGTGTCTCCTTGATAAAGGAATGATTCATTCCAAAGGACCTGGTGCTGGTAAGTTTGGAAAGGACATCTGCTCAAGTGTTTTTTCCCTTAGGACGTTCAAGATTTTAAAGGATTTAAAGTTTCTAGCTTCTTCCTGGTCAAAATGACATATTGTTGCAACAATGGATCTTTTGTCTGATCTTACCTTTTGACTTGTGACACCACGAGCTAGGAATCCGTCGGTAGTCTAATGTTATTTGTCGTCCATCTCAACGACCAATCTGAGGCTGACCATGACAACTTCATGTTGGACTTGATTATTGGTGGTAGGAAATCCAAAGCGTAAGGATACCTCAATCACCAAGTTTACTTTGTTTTCCAAAATGAAACCGGCCCGCCCCCCCCCCCCCCCCCCCCCCCCGAGTGTTAGATGATATGTCCATGAACACAACCAAGTGTGAGCCAAACTCTGATATGCATGGAGTCATTTTTGCAATGAAGTATGCAAACAATTGGGCTTTCAAAGCTTTATTTGCCTCAAAGGAGATATTAAATTTGGACAATTCAATTCACACCTTTAGCAGTCATCCTGTAACACCCAATTTAATTATTCGCTTATTTAATTATTTATTTAATTTAATTGAGCAATTTATTTAAATACTTATTTTGTGATATGTGACATATTTGGCCAGTGACAATATTTGTGGCGTTTTGTGTTAATTAATTAGTTTAGTGATAATTAATTAATTAATTAATTAATTAGAAATTGGAGAGAATATGTAGAATTGGGCCAATTTTGGAAATTGAGAGAGTTTAGTGGTGAGTGTAGGAGAGTCGAATTTTAGTTGGGTAAAAATTTTAATTAAGAGAAATTAAATAAAATAGTATATATTCTAAAGTTAGACAAAAATTAGGTTTTTAGAGACTATTTTATCAGTGCGTGAAAAATAAAGGAATTGGAGAAAAAAGCTTGGGAAGGGAGTGTTAGGGCTTGAGAGTAGAGATCAATTGAATCTCGCCTTGCTGAATTTTCTAAAATTCCATGGTAGAGGGAGATTCTTCATCTACAGGTGCTTAATTCACGAAAGGGATATGTATCAGACAAAATGATTGATATTTAATAGATAACATGCTACGCTAAAGTCTATTCCCAACATTTCGAGGGGAGAAATTACAAAGATTTTTTGCATTGGTCTTTAGGCACTCAATGAGTCATTCCTTTACTATGGGTAAATTAATGCCTATTTATACTAACCGCGTTGGGTTATCATTGAATTGGGTATCTTCAAAATCGTCGTCCAGAATCGTCCTCAAGGTCTTCGTTTTTCCCTCTATATGCTAAACTCATAATCTTGCAGAGTTTCACCCTCTTGTACGTTGAGATCGACTACGTTTGTTATTTCATCGACCTTTTCCCTCTTTTCCTCAAGGGTAACAACGAATACCATGGAATTTTAAGTGTTGGCTCATGTACAAGATGAGCCCCACGTAGATCGGCTTTAACAATGGCTGGTTTACCTGAATCATTATGATATTTCGTCGTCTAGTGGACCTTAGAGGCTATGGTGTCCAACATTACTACAAATGATCTCCGTAGAATGCCGTTGTATACATTTTCACAAGGAAGCACGAGAAAAAACACGTTTAGAGTTCTCCTGTTCTTCCCTTCTCCGAAGGAAACCGATAGGTTTATTTCTTCATATGGTTAAGTCGAGAAGTTGTTGAATGCTAGGAGGTTCCTACCTTCACATGGCTTCAGATCTTGCAAGTGTAACCCTAACTTCTTGAATATTTTGAGATATATTAGGTTGCACGAACTTCCATCATCAATGAGGATCCCCGACACTGAATGATTGACTATGGTGGTCGTTACGACGAGTGAAAGTGTCGCGTTAGGAGTTCCATCCACCTTCTTATGATCTTGAAATCGTAACATCGGTCTATCATTCCATCGCTTCCTCATTTGCATACTGCTTTGTGGCAAAGGCTCTTTCTCGCTAGGAACCTTATAGCCAATCGAATCAACGACGAATATTGGAGATGATCCAAAGTTGGAAGGATCTAAGGTGTTATGGGAAGCAAGATTGAAAGTCGCTTTCTTCATTTTAGCGTGATTGCTACAACAACCGTGACTTAAATCAGACAAATATGACTATGGAAATTTGTAAGAATCAGAAGTCGATACCGGCAAACAGTGCCGCTATTTCGTGCAGAACTAAAAATGATTGATGAAATAGTACTTTGTAGCAGCGGGCTTATGCTTCTGATGCGGCAGAGAGGATTGACCAACAAATTTAATACTCCAACGTCTAAGTCAATAAAAAAATAAAGAGTAATGTACTAGTTAGAATAAATTTAAATCATATTTTTTCTTTACGGAAAATATAGTTGATTGAAATTTTGACAAGAAGATTTTGTTAAGAAGATTTTGTTATGAAGATTTGTTAAGAAAGTGGGTAGGGGTGGGAATAGGCTAGGCCGAGTTAGGCTTTGCCAAGCCTGAGCCTGACCTGCTAAAAAATTCAAAGCCTAAGCCTGGTTTGTAGCCTACCATAGGCTTATTTTTAGGCCTAAACCTGGCCTTTTCGAATGCCTGATTAGCCTAATAGCCTATTTAAAAGCCTACTTCATTTGAACATCTGTAAATAAGAAATTCAACTAATGTTAAATAGACTAACAAGTTAAAAGATCAATGAGATTAAATGTTTGTTTTCATTGTCTCGTTCTAGTTTTCTTATTAGCATAAGTTTGCTGATACTACTTGTTGAAGATAACTTATGAGAAAAACTTATGACAACAACTTATGACATTGTTTATAATGTTTTTTTCAACTTATTTTCATAAGTTCTTCAAGATAGCTAAGTTTTATTTTCGTATTTTAATTAAAGTACAAATAGAATATAATAATAATAAATTTATTGATTTTTTTTTAAATAGGCTAGCCTGATAGGCTTAAAAGACTTTTCTTACGGCCTGTGGCCTAGTCTCTTTAGCTAAATAGACTTATAAAAAAGCCTAAGCCTTTTCTATTTAAGAAAAAACATGGCCTAGTCTGAGTCTATGTAAGCTAGGCCGTAGGCCTCTGTTAGTTGACCTGGCCTATTCTAACCCTTAAAAGTGGGTAAGAAGATTTGTTAAGAAAATCACGTAATAAAATTTTGTATTGAGTTTAAGAAGTTGAATATTACCTTAACCAATATTTTTGGTACACTACTTTCAATATTTTAAGGGTTAAATAAGTAATAGGTCCCTGAAAATAACCCAACATTCAAGTTTGGTCCCTATAAAAATTTTCTTCAAGGTTTGGTCCCCCAAATGTTTTCCGTTTCCAACTCTAGTCCCTCCCGTTAGTTTTCACTAACGGAGGGTGACATGGCGTGCCATGTGTGCTGAAATCCTTTGCCAAGTGTGTTTAATTTGTTTGACCAGTCAAAATGTATAATTTATTCATTCATTCATTCACAGTTGTCTTATATGTTGGCATCTTCTTCTTCTTCCATTCACGACCAAATCCCTAAACCCCCAATTCTTCTTAATCTCTCAATCTTGTTTGTCTTTCTCTTAATCTCTTGTGTGATTGTGTGATTAAATCTTTCTGTTTTTGTTTTGTGAATGAATTATATGGACTTAGGATTTGCTCACTTCTGGTAGGAAAACTTGCCATCTTCATTTTTGATTGATTCTTGATTTTGTGAATGTTGTCATGAATGTTTTTGATCATGTGATTCCATGTGATTAATTCTTGCAGTTTTGCTTTGACACTGCTTCTGGATCTTGCTGTGATGATATGAATGCGAAGCTTTTTGAATGCAGGTCATTTTAGTTTTTACACGTTCCAATTCATCTCTCATGGTGTCTTCCCATGAATTTGTCTCAGATTCTCTTGGGTTGTAATAGTCATTTCCAGGACAAATTAGTGGAGGGACATCCGCACCTTATGCTCAGGCGAGTCGTATCGACCAAAGCATAAATCCAGTCCTCCGATGAAGCAAATATGATTATCAACAATGACAAGTTTTTCATGGTGTGACCACAGGTAAACACCAGAAGAAAAGTGGTTAGGATAGTGTAATACCCTCACATTCTCATTAATGCTAAGAAGCTTTCTCTTGCTATAGGCATCTTTGATTTTCAAAGCGAGAGTCACCTCTTTGTAGAGAAGAATTTAAATCTGAACCCCTTCCTTAGCTTTTGCTTCCAACAAATTATCAAGCCTTGATGAAGCATGAGTTCAGAAAGGTTGCTGTATATAAAGTTCTGGGCACAACCACCACCCACAGATATATATCTCGGATTTGGCATCTTCGATTGAAGAAGCAATAACCTCAAATGTTGATTGCCATCTACAAACCACTGGGCTTGACTGTCGTCTTCATTTAAGCTTCTTGGAGGAACAAAAGAACCATAGAGATGAGGATGACACAAGCCTTCGGGAGGTCTGAGTCTTACATCGTTGATTGCAGCAACCCAGTCTTTAACTTACAAGATTGAGAGATTAAGACAACTGAGAATGAATGAATAAATTATACATTTTGACTGGTCAAACAAATTAAACACACTTGGCAAAAGATTTCAGCACAGATGGCACGTCATGTCACCCTCCGTTAGTGAAAACTAACGGGAGGGACTAGAGTTGAAAACAGAAAATATTTGGGGGATCAAACCTTGAAGAAAATTTTTATAAGGACCAAATTTAAATGTTAGATTATTTTCAAAGACCTATTACTTATTTAACCCATATTTTAAAAGCAGTCATTAGAATTTTGTTTAATTAATCAGCGAATTTAATGAATAACGACACCAGCTTTGTACTTTCCACCTAAAAAAAAAAACTATGATCTTTGTACCTGAATGAGTAATTTTGTTTTTAAATGGATTGGACTAGTATCATTTTCATTCAATTTCCAAACAAGTACAAGAACAACTTGTCAACAAAAAAGAAAGAGAAATTGCTTTCTAAACCCTAACCAGAAGTCAAGTATTCAGAACTCAGAGAAATTGAGAGTTGAAATATGAACAATAACAACAGCGAGATTGTTGTGGAAACCAAAAGAACGAGAACTGGAACTTCTGAAATTGGGAAACCGATTATAGCGTTGGTTTGCGGCACACTCGTTTACTATCACTGCGCTTTCAAGAATTCCGCCATCGTCTCTCTCTTCTCCGATGTCTTCATTGTTCTACTCTGCTCCCTCGCCATCCTCGGTCTTCTCTTCCGTCAAATGACCATTCAGTAACTTTCAATTTGTTCATTATTACTTCTAGTTCTGTTTGTTTCTTTATTAGGGTTTCGTTTCATTCAATTTCGATTTCAATTTCAGAGTTCCGGTGGATCCTCTTGAGTGGCAAATTTCTCAGGACACTGCTAATACTATTGTTGCTTCTTTGGCTAACACCGTCGGTGCCGCCGAGTCTGTTTTGAGAGTTGCCGCTACCGGTCATGACAAAAGACTCTTTCTTAAGGTATCTATATCTATTTCTAAACTGTTTGTAAGATTTGTAGCTGAAATTAGGATTTGTAGTTTTTTTTTCTGACTTCAAACTCATTGATGAAAAATTGCAGGTCATTCTTTGCCTTTATGCATTATCTGCTCTTGGAAGACTTGCTTTCGGTATTACTATTGCATATGCTGGTTGGTACCTTTCTACTTTGCATCTTTAGTTTATTTGTCACCACTCTAGTCTAATCTAACAAGTAGTTAATTGCAACTATTCAATTAGGAGATTTGTTAGTTAATCTGTTGGTTAGTTAGTTTGAAGTTTGCAGATTCAGTAAAGCCTATTTCTTATTGGAAATTTTTGGTGGTTATTTGTTTGTGGGGAAGGGAATCTTGTTAGCAGCAGGATTGAACTTTTGACCTCTTTCTTGGTGCTTTTTCATTGTTCCGACCTATAAATAATCACTGTTGTTCTATTTTTTTATCATATGATTTTGATCTTGGACTTTCCTAGCTCTGTGGCTATGTCCCTCTTCCCTTCTTTCTCCCTATTTTGATTCCTAATACTTTCTTAACATTCATTCTGATTGTTTTTAAAAGTATTTTGTCAATAATGAACTCTGGTGCCAAGCCAAATGTTCATTGTGAAGCAAAATTTGTAATGACTGCAGTAGTGTGCATCTTTTGTTTGTTTACTTGCAACGAGAGGCACCTACAATGTGGGTTTAATTTGTCCACTGTTTTGTTTACTTGCCTTAAAACTGAATGTAAAGATGTAATCTGTGTCTTTCTGTAATGTATGAAAATCATAATAGCAATATCAACATGATTTGACAAGGTTGGTGGTATCTAATTAGGTTAGTTCTTGTATCCTGGCCTGGGGATAGCCCGAGTTCACCCAAAAATGTTTGAAAATAATATTTCAGAAAGACAACTTGCTGATCAGTAGTAGGGGTGAGAACCCGTGTGTTTCATTTTTAAGTTCCGATGACAATGCTGCTCTGGCTTTCTAGTTTCAGTAAGAACATAATATTGGACATTGTCTAAAAGTAAAATAGTCATCTAGTAAAATCAATTCCCTGATAGGGGAAAGGTTTTGCAACAGTATTGATGAAGTTGTAATTCTTTATCTTGAGTAGATATTGCTTTCTCTTAGAAAAACAGAAATAGTTAGATACTGGATCACTTTCATAGCATCTCTAGTATTCACAAGCTTTATTCTGATGAATATTTGTGATGTCTTGTATTGAGATTTAATTCCTCTAAAGTGAGCAATACCAATCACTTGCGAACAAATCAACATTTACTATTACACATACATGTACTAGTCATGAGTGATGTATATCAACCCTTTGATTTTTGTTTATTTTACTAATTATTTACCTTGGGAAAGTCAAATCTCTGCAATGGGCAAGTTTTAAATCATGTTGAGGAAAGTCAAATATGTTTACTTTACTAACTATATTGTGATAGATAGTATACAGTACACAATGTTACCTGTTTGGTTTGGAACAGTCTAATACTGTAAACATCCCACATTAATTAAGAAGACCGATGAAATAAGTAAATTGTTTTCATGTATTGACTTGATTTCAATGGGTAGAAGGAAAAACATATCCTTTTTATAGTCTATAAATGGGCAGTGAGAGCTCTACTATTTTCATTTTTTCCATGATCAGCTGTCTGGGCTCAATGCTCATAATGATTGTAGAGCATGACTAACATTTTGTTAATACAGGACTATGCTTGTTTTGTCTTTACATGTTGGCGGAATGCTCTGAATCAATCAGTTCAGGTCTAGCCTGGCTCTTGGGAAGAAGAAACGACACAAGTGGAGAACAAGACACTATCATGTAACCGGTTCATTTTTTTTGTACATGCATTTTTTTCTTCATAGTTAGAGTGATGATGTTGTTATATTGAAATAAAGCTTGTGAATAATATTGTGAATATAGCCATCCAAAAAGAAATGTCAAAGGTAAACTGCCATTTTGATAGCAAGGTTTTCAGTACTGGAATTGGCGGTCCTCTAAAGATTGTTACATTTTAGTATATAGTCAATGGAATGATACTTTTTCCCCATACTATTTCAGAAGTTAATATTTATTGTGACCAAATCGTTGTCGTGCAATGCTCAAAAATCATTATCAGTGGATTATTTTGATGTCATTACTCATTAGTATATTGCAGAGAGGGGAACCATACTTTGCCCCACAATGTTTGCTATCTTACACTGCTTGTTTCAGTTTTTTTTAAGGGTTAATACCTATTTTTCCCCCTGCCATATGGGCATGTTTTGAAAAACACCCCTGCGAAAAAAAAAAGTTGCATAACTAACCTTAACAAATTTTAAAAGTTTTGATTTAAACCTTTGTCAGGCCACATCATCAAAAATGCTTATGTGGCAAGCATTTTTTTTAATTTTTAATTGTAACATATTTCCACATCAGTTAATGAGGACATGCAATGACCATTTTGCCCTCACCCAATTTTCTTAAAAAAAAACCCTAACCCATCATCTTCTACGTTTTCATCTTCCTTGTTTTCTTCTCCTTCGATTTCTTCCAAGTCTTCTTCTCGTCTTCTTCTTTTTTCTTATTTCTTTTTTCTTCTTCTCGTTATCTTCTAAGTCTTTATTTTTTCGTTGTCGTCAATGAAATCCAGCTACGATAGTCAAACATTTTCGTCTAACTCAAGCTTATCTTCCAATGGAAGAGTAACTCCTAAATGTGGCCACAATGTCTCCATGAAGATGTTTGTATCGAAATCGGTTTCAAACCCTGGGAGAAAATATTGGAAATGTAAGTTTTGGGGTAAAGGTGACGATTGCAACGCATTTCACTGGGATGATGAGTTTTTCAGCTACTCTGATGAAGGAATAGTTCAACTGAGTGATATTACAAGCAAGATGGAAGAAATGAAGAAAAAGCTTGATGGGTTAACAAAGAAGATGAATTATGTTTTAGTTGCTTTAATTTGTATCTGTGTTCATTTCTTTGTTAGGTCATGTTGTAACTGAAGTGAATGAAACTTTGTTGTAACTTATCAGATTGTATTGCTTTTAGTTGTTGTTTATGTAACTTGTTTGTGTACATACCTAAGTGAATACATTTAGTTGTTGTTTCTGTTATATGATTGTATTGCTTTTATTGGAATATTGCACTGTTATATGTTAAGATAACAAGAATATAAAAGAACAAGAACATAACTAATAAGTTGGATAGATAACAATTATCACATAAATACATAAAAGATGTTCACTGCAAAATAACTGAGATGTTCACATAACTGATATGGTTCACAAAATAAGTCAAAGTTACAAAATGGCACATTATGTGCTTAACAAAATAACAAAATAACTAACAGAAAAGTTTCAAATCCAAGTTACAAAATGGCACATTATGTGCTTAACAAAATAACAAACAAAGGTTTCAAATCCAAGTTACAAAATGGCACATTATGTGCTTAACTACTGAGTCATGCGCCTAGCAATATCCTTCCACTTATTCTTTGATGTACTCCCACTTTGTGCATTACTTGCATCATCAAAAACTAATGGCACATCAGGTGTTGATCCAGGTCCACCATGTCTTTTGGCATTCCTTACTTCTTTCAACCTTTCACTGCACCTCTTTCTTGCTGGCTTCTTACTTGCAGCTTTTTTCTTGGCAGAAGGTTTTTTGACATTGATAGCAGCAGGTAGTGTATCATGACTAGCAGCAGGCTGTGTTTGTGAAACTTGTGTAGCAGGAGGTTCTGCATCTTGTGTAGCAGCTTGTGTAGCATCTTGTGTAGCATCTTGTGTAGCAAGTTCTGCATCCTGTGTTTGTGAAACTTGTGTAGCAGGTGTGGGATTAACAAGTTGTGATTGTTGTTCCTCATAAAGACTCATCATTTCATTCAGAAATGCATCTAACTCTGGGTCATCAACATTTCCATCAGCTTGTGCAGTAGATGTTTCTGGTGCATCAGGCTTTGTAGAGGCTTTGGTCCTTGGTGTCTTTCTCTGCATAATGCAGAAACATATATAAGAACACATATTACATCAACATATAAATCAGAAACATTAAATGATACACCTTACCTTTCTCTTCAGTGCATTAGGATCTTGTTCCTTAGCTTGACATTTCCTTGAATTGTGGCCAAATTTGTCACACTTTGTGCATCTATATGATACACCTATCCTCCTCATCCTTGAACCAGTCTCATCCAGCTCTCTAAACCTCAATTTCTTAGGCCTTCCAGGGCCCTTCTTGTATTGTGGTGGCAACAAGTTTTCAGCATCCACCGTAGGCCACATGTCCATACCATTGATTAGACTGACATTGTTTTCATAGCATGTCTTGTAAGCTTCCCTCATATAGCAAGGGTCAACATATTTCTCAGGATCTAAATTCTGATATTGCAATGCAGAATCAGAAAGAGATTTGAACTCCATACCTAATTTGAATTGAAAGTCTTTGTTAAGTAGCTCTGATCTGAACTTCTCATACTTTGGCTTAGTAGGTTTGTCATCCATGTCACTTTCATCAGGATCTGAACTATCAAGTTCCTCACTAGCATACTCCACATCCTCACAGTTTGTTGCATTCCTCTGTGAACAGGATCCTAAGACCCTTTTGGGCACCAAAAGATTCAGCTTCTTTACCTTGCTCCTTGATTTCATCTTCTTTGGATCCTTGGATGCACAAAGCTTGACTCTCAGTGATTTTCCATTGACATCCACCCTATTCCCACTAGCTGGATAATCTACCTCCACTTGTTCAAATTCTTCCTCTTCTACTTCACATGCTCTTTCCTCTTCACTGTCATCAAAACATTGTCCAACATCAGAATCAGTGCTATCATCTTCACTAGAAGTTATGAAGGCATCCACATCAGGATGAAGCACCTTGGTCATCATGTCTTTTACACCATGCTCTACCCATAGATGGCCATCAACCTTACAAGACATGCAATGCTTTGCAATTTCTACAGCTTGTGCATCATCAACAACATTTGTAAAACCTTCGTCCATATGAGGAATCTTTCTCCAAAGCCTAAAACCTTCATATCCCCAATCTTTAACCAGACTAACAGCTTCAAAAAAGCTCCATTTATCTTCGTCCAGCCCTTCAACAATTGTCTCCCTACCCCCTCTATAATACGTATGACTGTCTTGAACAAAATTTCCCCCATGGTGAAATATTAAACTAAACACGACCATGTCTGCAGAATACAAAGAATAAACCCTACATATTGTTAGAAAGATACTCACTTGGGACCACATTATTGTACTTGGATGAGAATAGAAACTTTGAGAATAGTACGTACCTTTCCAAATCAAACTTCTGGAGGTTTTGTTTCGAGAACTCTTTCGGATGTTGAAATGCAAACGATAGTGCTTATGCAGTTGACTTACGAACGAACTTGAAGAAGCTTAAGGAAGGAAGATGAAGATGACGAACGGTATTAGTTAGGGTTTGAAACGAGACCTTTCCCAAATGTCCAAAATTCTGGGTTTTTTTTTTTAAGAAAATTGGGTGAGAGCAAAATGGTCATTGCATGTCCTCATTAACTGATGTGGAAATATGTTACAATTAAAAATTAAAAAAATGCTTGCCACATAAGCATTTTTGATGATGTGGCCTGACAAAGATTTAAATCAAAACTTTTAAAATTTGTTAAGGTTAGTTATGCAATTTTTTTTTTCGCAGGGGTGTTTTTCAAAACATGCCCATATGGCAGGGGGGAAAATAGGTATTAACCCTTTTTGTAACGACACATTTTTGTTAAAAAAAATACAATTTAAAAAAAATTAAAATAATATTTTAGATATTTAAATTTAAAAAAAATTACTTAAATTTGAAGTTATTTTAAATAAATTTTTAATCAAAATAACTTTTGTTACGTCAAGTCATATCGCATCTACACAAGTCAGGGCAATATCTCGTGAGACATGCAACAAGTAACAACAATATAAACCTCGATGTATGCCATTGCAAGAACTTAATACAGAGACCAATAATACAAGGCTTTCTTCATTTTTTTTTCTCCAGTCGTTCTCATTTTTGTCATCTGTCGCTTGCCAATTCCATCATTGTTCTCTATTGTTATTCAATTCTACTTTCCCATTTATTGTTCGCCACCATCAAAATTTTAATATATTTTTTAAATACATTTTTTTAATTATTGTCCAATTTTAGTTTAAGACTGAAAAAATCAACCAACAACTAATGAAATTAACTTGGTAAAATTGTTAAATATTTTTGTATTTGGAATATTTTTTTTAATAAATTTCTTGTGAAATAACCTACCATGACATATATTTGTAACAGGTAGGCGTCAAATTAAAAATAGACTCTTGGTTGCATTAAGAATCAACATAGCTAAATGTTCATCATAAATACGTATTGAAGTACCATGCCGACGTATTTACACATAACATAACCTCTATTATTACTTATGCTCTTTGCTTACTTGCATCTATATTCGCTAGTATAAAAAAAGAAAGTAAAAAAGAAAGAAAGACCATGTATGTTATTTTAATAAATAATACTAAAAAATCTTTAAATGGTGACAGCCGATGTAATTAAATTACATGTTGGAGTTATGATGGAAAGAAACATAAAGCACAAAATCATCCCAACTCATCCTTTCTCTTTTCATGAGAACAACCCAACTCAAAATGACAAGCTAGGCTTAAATAACTGGTTAGTGGGAACAAAAATGGGGGTATGAAGTCATTTCTTAATTTCCAAAGATTAAAAAAAGGGGGTTGATTAGCATGACTTATAGAGGTACAAAACTCAGTATCCTTTTTTAGACTATAAGGAAATACCCTTCTGGACAAGCAGTATGTCTTTCCATGCTTCATAAAACATCCAGGTGATTCCAGAGGATGGCATTACCTTTAAACAGCTTGCACCCCACCCTCTGTACAGACCTCTCAGACCTTCTTGTCTTATGACTTCCGACAATGCCGCTGCCATGTTTGGTGGGCACTTACCTTGCAATGCTCCTACCATCAGACGCTTTCTAGCTACCTCCAACGGAAAGCTAATTGTACTGGCAGTAAAACCTAGATGGCAAAACAATTCTGTTAGCCCGAATCAAATTGTATTACCAAGTACGAAAGTCCGTTCATGTATCGCATTGCATAGATAAAGATGTGAAGCTTATTTAGGACACAAATGGTAAAGAAAAAGATGCATTAAGAGAAATTTCAACAAATAACATTACCAAGTACATGGTAACCTGTATGTAAATACAAATATTTCATGCCATTCTTCGGTTGCTGCAATATGATTGATAGATAGTGTATGGGACAGAGCAAACCAAAGAGATGTAAACAGAGAGAAACATGGCGAATATCTCACCAGATAGAGCTCCAATCATAAGCATCTCCAGACGATTTAAAGACTTCTTATTTTTGGTCAGGCAGTAAGATTTCTTTATTGTGTCATACATGAAATAATAACAGGTACTGTATGGAAGCATGCCAACTAGAGTAGGTGATAAACCAGCATAAAAAGCGCCAATACCACCATCTTTATAAATATTTCTAATTGCAGCGCCCAAATTAGGATATATTTCAGGACTTATAGTTAACCGATCCTGGAATAACAAATCCAAAGACAAGATAATTAGGATTGAAAACAAGAACAAAATACAAGAAAGCAAAGTTCAACATCTCCGTGTCTCGGTCATTATTAACTACAGTACATAAGATATACACCCTCCACTCCTTAATTTAATTTAATTCGTTTTTAAAGACTTATGTTGTTCTTTTTTACATGTTATTTTGATAGTTTAGATTTCATTTTGTCATTTCTACCCTTATCTCATTAGTTATTTGAAAATTAATGACATGATATGTTACCCAATCGTATCATTAAAGAATAAATGGGGTAGCATATTTTGTTGTTAACTATCCTTTTTTGCAGACCTTAATGAGGAGAGAGAGGGGGGAAGCGAAAGATGAGGGTATAATAAGAACAATTTTATCAAACAATATCATATTTGGTATCCGGAAAAAAACACTTATTAAGGAAGGAAATGAGGGAGTATAGGATATTGATTGTGTCATAAGTCACCATGGAAATGAGGGAGTATAGGATATTGATTGTGTTATATTGATACCTTATTTTGCATTTCTAGTTAGTTATTTTAAACATTCAAATAAGATAGATACCTTCAAAACTTCCAGGGGATGGCATACAAGAGTGCTAGCAACTCCCGCAGCTGCCCCAGCCACGGCAGTTGGTGAAATCCAAGATAAGTTCAAGCTCAAATTGAGGCAACCTATCTGCAACTTGGGACATTCATTCTGTTTCAATTTCTCTTGCAGCGATGCCATCACCCGTTTCGTACACTCAAATGTGCCAAACTCAATGGCCTGTGTTGGAACTATACGAATCATATTGATCATGTTTCCAGCCCACAATCCTTGCCATCCCTGCTGCTGTACAACCTGAACAAAACTACCTGTGATATTTTTCGACCCAATACCAACTACCATTCTTGTCCTGCATGTTGAAATAATGTAAAACATTTTACTAACACATACTAATTAGCAATTATGTTTAAATGCAAACTTAAAGTCTTACTTAAATTTACATTATTTTATTCAAAGCCATCTCAAACTTTTGAGAGGCTTGTGAAAGAAGCTAAAGTTAGCTTGTTGAATCGTAAATTTTTTTCAAGGACCCTATTTAATTGTAAATTAGCCGTGGAATATATGCATGGAGACCCTTTTTTTCATAGCTTAAACATGAAAAAGTTTGAGACTGTTCTGTAGGCCGCCTTGCATACCCTCAAAGAAGGTCATGGTTTTATTCCTCTATCCTATTGCATAATTGCATTCAGTTATCTAGGATGGTTTCAGTTTTGTCAACCATAGATTGCATATCATAACAATTTATTCAAATTATGCTACACTATAGTGATATAGTGTGAAGTAAATATCCAATTAAAGCCTTGTAATTTATGTAGCACGGACAACCCGAAAACGACCTCGACACTGCCACAGCGACACTGGTAATAATTTTAAAAAAATGATTAAATTAAATGTAATCACAAGTGTCGGTGCAGTTGTCCAACACTGACATATACAAGTTTTTTCCAGAGGTGTCAGTGTTACATAAACTCTCGGATAGTTTCAAGAGGAGCAAGGATATATTACCGGATAGTTTCAAGAGGAGCAAGAATAGCTTTAGTCATAGCACCAGCTAGGGCACCACTCATAAACTCCCGAACCTCTCTCTTATCTAAAAATTCCTGCACACAAACAAAATAATTGAGTTAAATTGCACCTAAAAAACAATTGGATTAAAACAGAGAAAAGAGAGACCTGTGCTTGGTGTGGAAGCTGAAATCGAAAATGGAGATTAGAGTTTGGAAGAATGTCAATTTCTTTAAGGATAGTGTAAACATCACCAGGGAGCGGTGAGATTGAAGATGAAGAAGAAGAAGACAGGGTTTTAGTTTTTGTGTTTGAAGACATTCTAGGTTTATCCAAAATTTATTCTTCTTCTACTTCAACTAGTTGTCTTGTTCTTATCGCTTTCAATAAGCGTTTGCGATATTGTACTGTAAATGCTTTGGGTTTGAGTTGTGAATTTCACTTGATTGATTCGGCGCAAATTTAATATAATCCGAAACCCTAGGAGCTTTTTGATTCTTCTACACTCTGTTCATGTTCATGTAATCCAACTTCTTACTAGCTTGCACGTGTACAATACATTCATGGGTGGAAACTCGAAACCGCAAAATATCTATCTTAAACTACCATTTTGCCCCTTATTTTTTAGAAATCAAACCTTTAACTCTTTTGAAATATTTGAATTGACATAATTTAAAATAAGAGAAATTTTATTTTAAATTAATTTCGAAGATATGATATGGGCGTTTATGAGTCGTTTGCTCGATAAAATAAAGTCATGCTAGATAATAATGAGTTAGATAAGTGTACTTACTAAAATCACAATGAGTGATAATTCTTAGTAGTATTGTTGTCTAAAGGTTTTAGAGTTTTTATTGATGTAAAGAAAGTTCACGCAAGGATTGTGAGAAACTTCATCTATGTGGTTTCTGAGTGAATTGAATATTCATTCTCAACCTCATGGTTGAGGTATTTATAGAAGTTTATTGGGTCTGAATCGTTGGACTAATGGGGTGATTATCATGCCCCTCTTAGAAGCGTGTAACGATTATTTTTCCCTTTTCTTTAGGAGTACAATTTATTTTCCTTTTTGGCTGAGTTTCCATATCGTTAGGGCTCTTGGACACATTAATCCTCACATTTTGTGAGTGGGCAACAAGTAGTTTTATTCAAGCCCATCATAAGGCGAGTGGTTTGACAAGAGGACGAATGCTGCAGACAATAGAAGGATGATTAGATTAAGAGGCGTGTAACAGACCCACTTTAGAAGATATGTTGTATTGTTTATCCTTAGTTAGCTTTGTACTAACTCTTAGATTTTACAAATATACAGGTATAAAGTCCCTCAAACACGAGGACTTGTAAATGATAGAGTGATTTAATTTGATCGCCTCTTCAAGTTCGGACTAGTCACTCAAGCATTCTTGAGATGAGTCTCTCAAATATGATTTGGGGGTAAATCTCCAAGTGTCAATTGAGGTGAACCCTCAAATGTTAGTTAAGGTGAATCATCAAACATTAGTTGAGATGAATACACGCGCAATATTAAAAATGATCAACGATGAAATAGTCTTGGGAAGCCAAATCGGCCTTAATCCCTCACCTGTGTAAAAAATGTGAAGAATTTTTTGTAACTGTTGGAGAACCTAGTGATGGGTTTTCGAATACCCTTAGGGCTACCTTTCAAATCCCTTATAAGGGGAGGGGGTCAACTCTCACTATTTTACCATTTTTCATATCTTCTTCTCTAAGGCTCTTGTAAAATTTCCTCATAGTTCCTCAAGCGCATATCACATTTGCTTTCATGTTTTAACAAGTTCAACTTCCATTCCTCTACTTGCATGTATATTACTTCTCATTTTCCTTCCCCTTTACTTCTTTTAATGGCAGTTATTAGGTATTTAGACGAGGACAATAAGGTGATAGAGTCCTCGAATATTAGAGAATGGTATGTGATCGGAGATGATCAGACTGGATCGTCGTGGCCTTCGTGTAGGACAAATGAGGATGCTTGTAAGAGAGAAAATGGGGTTGTACCTGCAAGGTACTCCGATACCAAAATAAGTAATTGGACAGGAGAGAAGCAAGTACAAAGGTAAAATTTCAAGTATTGAATCGTGATCAAATCTGCCCCTCTCACATGAGAGGGTATTTATAGAAGTAACCCCCAGCGCGTGGCCAAGGCCTCCCATGTGGCCGAAATGTCTGGTCGGCCAATGGGAGACTGTCAGGTGGAGGGTCAGGCGCGTGACCCTTTGATCTGGTCCAACTATTTTCGTGAGATCCGGGGAAGCAGTTGGTCGCGTGAACTGCAAAGCGAGTGAGGGGGACATGCCCAACGGCTAGTTTCTGCCCAACGGCTAGTTTCTGCCAAACGGCTAGTTTCTGGCTATTGGGCCTGGCCAAGAGCAGGACTGGATTGGGCCTTGTCCTATTGGGGGCCAGGCGGCTGCCTAGTCCAGAACAGGAGTCCCCCAAGTCTTTGCTCTGAGGAAGAGTGATGACTTGAGATGGTTTCGCGGACAATAGCCCTTGAATAACGATGTTCGGGCATACGCTATTCGCTTGTTCCAATGTTGAGGTGTTCAACATTGGTCCTTAATCATCCCGACCAGCCTTTCATGCGCGAGGACATGCTCGCGGAAATGGCATTTTTATGTCGACGAGCCCTGACGAGGACATGAGTTGCGCGTATCGTCGAGGAAGATGCGCTCGCGGGGTAGCAGGACTTGGTGGATGTAACGTCTAGCCTGGGGAATGCCAAATGAAGATTCCCTTTTCTGACATGTGGTGGTGCATCCAAGTTTTGTCAGGCCTAGATACGCCTAGGGTATGATGGCCTTTGCGCTTCCCAAGCGAGAAAGTGCTTATAAAAGGGGGGAGAGAAGATCCATTTGACACTTTACTCAAATCCTTATCCCCAAACCTCTACGCTCTGCAACTTGTGTTCTCGCTGGAGCTTCTTCGCTGCCGTTCGACCTTTAACGCTTAGTTGTGATCTTCATCTTTAACCTTCGAATTAGCAAGTAAGTTCTTCACCCCTTTCTGCGAATTCCCTGGTGTTCTTCATTTCTGGAAAATTGCATGAACTTTCCGGTGACACATGAAGTTTTCGGTTGAATGTTCATGTGTTCTTCGATGAACACATGAATTTCTGGAAAATTCATGAAGAACAGGAAGAACATGGGATGAATGTTCATGATTATTGCGTAGGCTCGTGTAGATCTTTCTAGATTCTGGTTAGGATTAGTTTTAGGTTTGTAGTCGGGCACTAGGCTTGTTGTTAGGTCCGGATTTAACCTAAAAATAGACTATCTTTCTTTGCACTTTTTCCACTCTTTTCTCATGTTTTCATTGATTGTTGTTGTTCTTTTAAACATCGTGAATATACCTTTGGTGCTTGTAATATGTGTGTTATTGTGCAAGAAAAGGCACTAAATTGATCAAAGTTGTAAGACACAAGAAATGGTGCAAGCTGCCAAAGAACAGAGGAAGATATCAGTTAGTTCGCTTTGCAAACATGAAAGCGAGTGCCAGCGAAGGTTCGCTTTGCGAACTCTGGCGAGGTCTCCAGCGAATGGACCCAGATTTTGGCAGAGGAGAAAAGAGCTAAAATTTGCTTTGCGAGCTTGAAAGCAAGTGTTCGCTTTGCGAGAAAAGAACTTAACTGTTCAGAGGCACTTGAAGTGCCATTTTTCACCATTCGTTGTGCGAACTATGGAAATTCCTGATTTATATAAATAGATTTTCACACTTTTTAGGTGAAAAAAATCATAATTTTGAAGATAAAAACTTGTAAATAAAAGATCAGAGCTTATATCTTCTCATTTCCAAGGGAGAAAATGTAGTATCTCTATTTTCTTGTTGGAGAGGGATGTAATCTCTTGATACCTTATGTATTTCATCTAATGTGTGTTTGTGAATATGTTTTGATTCTCTATTGTTGTTGTCTTTGATTTATTATTTGTGGTCTTGACAAAACCTTTACAAATCCTTGATCTTAGATTTTCATCTATTAATGAACTAAACTTTTGACATGGTTTTGTGAATTGATATTCATTTTATCTTTTGTTGTATTGTGTTGATTAAGTAGCATGGCTAGCATGAGTAGGATCGACACGGTATTGCGAGGATGCGTGATAATAGTGATGAAGAACGATATTCACATTCATTTGACAAATTAGTTAAATACATGTAAAAAGGGTTAAGCGTGTGTACGTATTCTGATCATTGGCATTGTATATGAAGCAATCATTTATCTGATTTGGGCGTCATCTTTGTTTACCTGTTTATCTTTAATTTGAACCGCTATAGATATATACTCTTCAGATCTGGATCTAAGATGATTATCTGTTTTGTTTTGAACTCTATAAATATATTTAGGCTTAACATTTGCGTGAGTATTAGCTCTTAATGCTCTGTGTTGGTTTTGTTGCGTGAGACATCACCAATGAGGCAATACGGTCGATCTCTCGACGTTGCATTAGACATAACCTATGTCGTGGGTGATACGTGAGGATATTGGGCGAATGATTGATTTATGTATAACATGATTAGAAGAATACATGTGTTATCAATTGATGAGATCCAATTCCAACAAGGTTCCGTTTATAATTCCGTCTTTATTTTATATTTTCAGTCTTTACATTTTCCGCATTTGCTTTTGGTTCCGCTTTAAACCAAAACTTTTGAACCATGAGCTTAGAAACATAGAAACCGTCGAATGACATTCTTTCCCTCGCACTGATCCCCATGGAGAACGACAAAATTGGGTTACTTATATATTTTTGCTTGCTGCTATTCTAGCTTCAACACCTAGTTAAAATCTCATTTCAATTCGTGGTCAGTATAGTCTATTTAAAACCCCGTTTGGTTAGGAGGATATCCAACTAAAAACTCCAGCTTGCTCCGAGAGTAACCTGTTGAAAATCTCTCTTTGATTTGGAGACTAACCGCTCTAAGCATTGTTCGCTATTTGGTTAGAATTTAGCATAAAAACTTCATTTTTTTGTATAAGGAAGCTTGTGGGCAAATCATTCTAAAATCTCTCAAATTTATTGGATACTTTAAAAAATAATTCTTGAAACAAGAGTAAATTATCTTAGGTCAAATCTATATAATACACGTTATTCTTCAAAAATAGGAGGAACAATTTCTTCGATAAAAAAGTGACAATAACATCTCCTTTATAAATACATGTTTAACACGTATTGATGTTACTACTTAATGAAAATGAGTTTGAGTCGGACGACTCATGCCCTAAGTGTGATAGATCAAATCAGACAACCTATGACCCAATATATCATGGTCGTCTGATTCGTCACATAACTTTTATGACAATTTAAAATGATTGAGTTATGAACCACCCTCCTTTGAGGTCCAATTAATTAAAGTAATAGGAGAACAAATATAATAATTAATTTAAATTTATCTACATTAATTAGGTATAATTTCAAAGTAGAAAATAGGATTTGTGTATGTTTTTAAGAAACAGAAACGAAAACAAAGTTTTAGCGCTGCTTTCTGACAATATTCCGCGTACGATGACACTGTCTTCTTTCTACTCCTTCTCTCTTCATCTCTCTCTTCACAACCTTTCTCGTGTTCCATTTGCATTAATGCTATTTAGTTTTTTTTTATTAATCCGTATATTCTCTTTCAGTTTAACTACAATACTTTTCTTTTATTGGGAAATCAAATATGTCTTTAATTTAGTATATTTTCTACTGTCACTCACTTCACTACTCCTCTTTCACTCTCTCCCACATCAGCTAGGGTTTTCTTTTTCTTTGCAAATTCTTCTCCATTTTTCCTCATATCATGATTTTCTATTTCATACTGTTGTAGAATCAAACTCCTCTTCACAACTTCAAAGCAACAAGATTGTGCATGCAAACTCATTCAGATTGATAACACAAAGCCTTCTAATGTCGGTCACTCTCTGATCTCTGCAACTCTTCAACATTTCATACTTTTACTCCTAAGGTAAAATAAAAAGATCCATTATTTTTCATTTTCACTAGTGTTCATTTATGTGAAATTGCTTTATTCAGCAACTTTTTATTTAAGACTTGAAAAAAAGAAACTTTTCAAGATCTTTTGTTTGGACACATTTTTTACTCCTAAGGAATGATGAGAACTCCTTCTAGATTGGTTGCTATTTGTATAAAAGTATTCAATGAAGCTTCGACCGATTCTGGATGGTGAGCTTTGAAAGTATGCGAGGTAAATTGTACTACTTCATAGAATGTTAGAATGATTTAAGAATTTTGTGTTTTGTGCAAATGTGTATCTTTGTTTCATGTTGCAACTTGTTTGAATGTTTGTTTCACTTAGGTCCCAAAGCCACAAATTGTGAGGAAACCTCCATTGTTTACTATATGCTTGGATGACTGACAACTTTGTTTAATACATTTGATTCATGCTTTATCTGTTGATTATTGTGATTTTGTGAAAGCATTAGAAATGATCAAGGCATTTGTTTATATTGAGCACAACTGTATCCAAAAGTATGTTACTGAATGAGGATGTGGCGCGGTGTATATGTTTCAATTCAGAAATGTGGGACAATTTTTCTAAGTCATTTCAGTTCTTTCATTAAACCCTAGAAGAGAAGACATAACATCCCAGACGAAGACGAAGACGATTGAAGACGAATCAACCCAGACGATTGAGGTAGAAGACGAAGACGAAGCAACCCAGACGTAGCAGACGATTGAGGTTGAAGACGAACACAAAGCATCCCAGACGTAGCATACGGTTGAAGACGAATCATTATCCTGGTTAGTGGCCCCCTTTTTAAAATCAGGGTTTTTATGTTCCTTTTGTTCCGTTTTCTGTAGTCTAGGGTTTGTGTGTAGATTGAAGAACGTGAGTTTTTTGAACTCTAGGGTTTGTGGCCCCCTTTTTAAAACTAGGGTTTGTTATGTTCCTTTCGTAAAGATTCTGTTTGTTTTTTATATTAGGTTAAAACTAGGGTTTGTTATGTTCCTTTCGTAAAATTTCCGTTTGTTTACGATATTAGGTTCAAACGAAAGAAATGATTATTCTCTACATTCATCATAGTGGGGAATTTATTGATTATGATAAAACGAATTACGTGGGGGGTAAATGTAATGAATTACAGGTAAATGTTGATAGGTGGTCGTATTTTGAGTTGAAAGGTGTTTAGAAAGACATGGGGTATACTGAGGTAGACAATATCTACTACAAGGATCCAACATTTGGGATTAATGTGCTTAGGGATGATAAAGGTGCGTTAGAGATAGCTGACTTATGTAGGGTACACCTGAAAGTTGACATCTACATTAAACACCTATTATCCCAACCTGAGTATGTTGATGAGGGTGACACATTAAATGAAGAACCTTTGGACATGGAGGAGGACACATTAGATGAAGAACCTTTGGATGTTGTCAATCCAGAATAGTATGATATTGTTGCTAAACTTGTTGATCAAGTCCTTAAGGATGTAAACAATCCCAATTGTGTCAATGGTGGTGAGGGTGTCAGTGCTAGTGAGGGAGTCAAAGCTGGTGAGGGTGTCAACATTTTAAGGTAATCTTCTATCTCAAACACATTCCTTCCATCCCGTACATCTTCACTGTTCTGAATACACTGCATATTTGTACAGGGACACACAAATGTTGGGTTCGGTTTTTTTGAATGGTTCTATGATGATTCTAGAGATGACAAGGAGGAAAGCTTGAGGAATCTGCAATGGAAGATTGAAATGCAATTTAAAGAGATGGAAGAATTGCTAGCGAAGCTTCGCTTTGCGAAGGCTAGTGAGGTCTCCATCGAATGGACCCAGATTTTGGCAGAGGAGAAAGGAACTAAAGTTTGCTTTGCGAGCTGGAATTCCTTCGCATTGCGAACTCACGAGAATTTCTGGGGCGGTTTAACTATTCAGAGGCACCTGAAGTGCCATTTTTCACCATTCGCTGTGCGAATGAATCGTTCGCTTAGCGAACATGTAAATTCCTGAATTGTATAAATAGATTTTCACACTATTTAGGTTATTATGTTTTGGATTTTGAAGATAGAAACTTGTAAATAAAAAGATCAAAGCTTATATATTCTCATTTCCAAGGGAGAAAAGGTAGGATCTTTGATTTCTTGTTGGAGATGGATGTAATCTCTTGATATCTTATGTATTTCATCTAATGTATGTTTGTGAATATGTTTCGATTCTCTATTGTTGTTGTCTTTGATTGATTATTTGTGGTCTTGACAAAACCTTTACAAATCCTTGATCTTAGATTTTCATCTATCAATGAACCAAACTTTTGACATGGTTTTGTGAATTGATATTTATTGTATCTTTTGTTGTATTGTGTTGATTAAGTAGCATGGCTAGCATGAGTAGGATCGATACGGTATTGCGAGGATGCGTGATAATAGTGATGAAGAATGGTATTCACATTCATTTGGCAAATTAGTTGAATACATGTAAAAAAGGGTTAAATGTATGTACGTATTCTGATCGTTGGCATTTTATATGAAGTAGTCATTTACCTGATGTGGGTGTCATCTTTGTTTACCTATTTATCTTTGATTTGAACCGCTATAGACATATACTCTTCAGATCTGGATCTAAGATGATTATCTGTTTTGTTCTGAACTCTAGAAATAGATTTAGGCTTAACACTTGCATGAGTATCAGCTCTTAATGCTCTGTGTTGGTTTTGTTGCGCGAGACATCGCCAATGAGGCAATACGGTCGATCTCTCGACGTTGCGTTAGACATAACCTCTGTCGTGGGTGATACGTGAGGAAATTAGGCGAATGATTGATTTATGTCTAATATGATTAGAAAAATGCACGTGTTTTCAATTGATGAGATCCAATTCTAACAAGGCTCCGTTTATAATTCAGTCTTTATTTTATATTTTCCGTCTTTACATTTTCTGCATTTTACTTTGGTTCCTTCTTAAAACCGAAACTTTTGAACCATGAGCTTAGAAACATAGAAACTGTCGAATGACATTCTTTCCTTTGCACTGATCCCTGTGGTACGACAAAACTGGGTTACTTATATATTTTTGTTTGCTGCTATTCTAGCTTTAACACCTGTTCTACATAAAACAGTGGCTTTCGCGTGACGAGCTTATTTTGTCGATTAAACTCCTCCTCGGAGTCTTCGTGAAGTCGCGAAGGCTCGTCGCCGTATTCTTTCGTGGTCGACTTGGGCTCGAGGTTGTCCTCGACTTATTCCTCACTATTTCACTTGACTAGTGGTGGAAGGGTGGATTTGATCTTTGCCGTCAAATTCACTTTTTCTTCCTCTGCTTTTCAGGTGAAATGGATGATCCACGCGAGATGGTTGTGCCCGACGCTGGGCCGCGTACGAGGAGGAGGAGCAGTTCGTTGATTATGCTAACGTCCAGGTAGCAAAAGGGGACCTCAAATGGATTGCCCAGGAACCTTTATCGACGAGGTCAACGTTTACCGAAGAGGAAGCTCAGGAGTTTCCTTATCTAGAAGATCGGGCTGAGGGTGCGCCTGTGCATTAGAAAGCTATTTGCCCGACAGAGAACGACCAAATCTGCTCGATATACAAGGGGATATGGTTCCCCATGTACGAGTTTGCCTTTGTAGAGGTGAAGTTCCGCCTGCCGTTCACCGACTTCCAGGAGGCTGTCTTCCGCCACTTGGAACTGTGCCCCACCCAACTCTATCCAAACGTGCTGGCCTTTATTCTTGCTTTTGAGCTGGTATGCCGTTATTTGAATGTCGGGTGACCGTGGACCTTTTCTTCTGCATTTTCCAACTCCAGCAGAGCACAGCGGGCCCGAAGCAAAGCTGGGTGTCATTCAAGCAGCAGAGCAGGCTCTTCTGGCCGTACTCAGAGTCCTTCCGACATTTCAAGGATATGTTCTTGGTCGTGAAGCCTGTTTCTAAAGCGGCTAAGAGGTCCATCTCTACGCTCGAGACCGTAGATGTTGATGGTCACCAAATTGAGAAGGTTGTGTCCAAGTTTCCATTGGAATGGGTGTATGCCCATTTTAGATATAGGACCGATCAGTTCCTCGTCAAGCACGAGCAACTCTGTGAGGCGGACAAAGAGTCCTATCGGGTTCTGCATGCCTACGTGGAAACTTTCAGTCCGACCTTTGTGGTGGACAAGGACGGTAGAGAGTTGCTCGGGGAGGAGGGGGAGCATGCTCGGGCGGCTCATTATATCAACACTAAGGCCCTTGTTGAGTGTGAAAACGACGATGTTGCGTTCCAGCTCCTCAGTACAACTTATTCTTTTTCCCGTGTTTGTTAATTCTTGTCTAATTATGCTGACCTCTCTTTCTTTATGTTCGCCAGGAAAATGGCAGATATGAGGGAGCGGCTGATGAGGTCCCAGGCAGCCAAAAACCAGAAGAAGATACCGTTAATTCCAAAAGCTGATGCGGCTAAACAGCAACCGACATTGGAAAAGTTCCTGGCCGGCGTTGGTGCCACTGCGGGGACGACCTTTACGCCCCCTACTCCGGACACATCCCATAAGAGGAAGCGGGATGAAGTTGGCTCTTCGTCAGCGGGCTGCTCGGGTGGTATTGCTGGAGGGAAATTTGTGCTGCCCCCGTGCTATCTTCAGGGTAAAATGTTTGACGGGGAGAGTTCTGTTGTCGTCCCAGAGCTCGATGCATCAGCTATCTTGTCAGCCGATCCTCAGGTGCGGAGGAAGCTTCTCTGCCAAGATGCGGCCGCTATGATCAGGGTATTGGAGGCGGAGCTGGCCCTTGGGGATGCAGATATGGTTCCACTTGCCGACCTCAAGAAGGCGAAAGTCAAGATCAATGACTTGGAGCTAGAGAACACAGAGATTTACAACGACCTGAAGAAGCTCTAAGGCAATCTGGAGGCTAAGATAGAGCTTCAGAAGGAGGTCACTAAGATGCAGGGGGAGGTGACCAAGGTCAATGAGGAGAACGCCCATCTGAAGGCAAGGATAGCTGAGCTGGAGGGATCGTCGGCGGTTGGTCCGGACGAGACCGGCGACGAGAAGGCCCTGTTGACGCGGAGGGACCTGATCGAGAGGATCCGTCTTCTTGGGGAGGATAATCTGGGGGCAGTTGAATTTGGTTTCAACGCTGCCTTGGAGCAGTTGAAGGCCCTCAATTCCAACGTCTAGCTGCTGACCGAGGGAATGGGCATTCTCAACGTGGTCGTTAATGGCGAGGTGGCCCCCCCCCGGAGGTTCCCGACGAGGCAGTTTAGTTTGTTTTTGAAGTTTGTACTTATATTTTATGGGCCTGCGTGCCTTTTGATATGTAATGTTTTGTCGGGCACAACCCTCTTCATGTACTGCTGACTTATTCCGGCCTTGTGGCCGAAGTTATATAAATATTTTTGTTTGGCATTGTCTTGTTGCATTTATTAGTGTATGCTTTTATTGTTTGAATGCTAAGTATGGACGTTTTGCTCGACTTGTTCTCGTTATGCTCGACAGTTTGGGAGACTTGTCGAGGAGGCGAAGCAGTTTTGCCGGTGATGAGACTAGGATCTCGGTTAAGGTACTAATCCTATAGGCTTGGACTATTCCCATCGCGAGCTGGGTGTCCTGCCTTGTTGGTGCGGCAACGGCGGAGCTCGATTGAGGTATCCCCGTTGTGCGCAAAGTCTTTTCCTCCCATAAGCAGAAAATGGTCGGTGTTGTAAAATGAGGGATCGTGCTCGCACCGGGGCACAGTCCTGTGGCAGAGCCGTCTCCCCGTTAGGGGCGATCTCATCGACAGTTAGTCTGACCTCGTGGTTGGTCCTAACTGTAATATTGTTTGAGCTTTTCAACATTCCATGGTCGAGAAAATGGTTCTTCGTCCAGAGTTTCTAGGTAGTAGGCTCCAATGCCTATTTTGGACTTGACCCTGTAAGGTCCTTCCCAGTTCGCGGCCAGGTTGGCTTCGCACGAATCCTTTTGGTTTCTGCGTAGGACCAAGCTGCAAACGGGGAAGTCACGCTTTATGACCTTAGCGTCATGGCGCAAGGTTATTTTTTGTTTTAGCGAAACCTCACGGAGGGCTGCTCCTGACCGTATCTCTTTGACCAGGTTGAGCTCTTCCCTTAAAGCTTCGTCGTTCATCTCCTCGTCAAGAGGAGCTTCCGTTCGTCTGGAAGATTCTCTGATCTCCACCGGTATCACCGCCTCGGTTCCATAAGCTATTCGAAAAGGGGTTTCCCTGGTGGTGGAATGCGGGGTTGTTCGGTAGGCCCAGAGCACGATGTGTAACTCCTCGACCCACCTATTCTTGGCTTCGCTTAGCCTTCGTTTTAGACCCCGAAGGATTACCCTGTTCGCAGCCTTTGCTTGTCCGTTAGTCTGAGGACGTTCCTTTTCTAGAAACGAAGTATGTTGAAGGCTGTGATCTTGGCGAGAGCTTCGGCTTTGATCCACTTTATAAAGTAATCGACGGTCACAATCAGGAATTTGTTTTGATAAGACCCCACCGTGAAGGGGCCGAGCATATCCACCCCCCACCAGGCGAAGGGCCAAGGCGAGGATAGATACTTCAACTCGTTAGGAGGCGCCAAGTGCATGTCTCCGTGACGCTGGCATCAGTCAAATTTTTGGACATGCTCCTTAGCATCGTGTTGCATGGTTGGCCAATAGTATCCTGCTCCCAGGGTCTTTCGTGCCAATGATCTTCCTCCCAAGTGTTGTGCGTTGATGCCCTCATGAATCTCTTGGAGGATTTCGCGGACCTTGTCCTCCTCGACGCATTTTAGGAGGGGAATGGAGAATCCTCGTCGGTAGAGTTTGTCTTCGATCAGCACGTACGAGCAGGCTCTTCATTTAGTCACGCCGACCTCCTTGCTGTTCTCGGGCAATTCCTCCGTGGTGAGGTAATTATACACTGGGGTCATCCAACAGTGGTTGTCTCCAATGACGTTAACGTCGAGAAGCTCTGGCGGCTTCTCAATACTTGGTCGAGCGAGTATCTCCTGTATGACGGATTTGTTACTGCCATTCTTTCTGGTGCTGGCCAGTTTTGACAAGACATCTGCCCGCGTGTTTCATTCGCGAGGAATGTGCCGGACCTCCCACGCGCCGAACTTGGTAATTTTCTCCATCACCAGTGTTAGATATTTGACCAGCTAATCATTTTTGGCTTGATACTCTCCTCGTACTTGAGACACTACGAGCTGGGAATCAGTGTAAATCTTCACCTCCTTGGCGCCCAAGTCTTCGGCCAGTCGTAACCCTGCGAGGAAGGCTTCGTACTCGGCTTGGTTGTTAGACGTAGGGAAGGATAGGACTAAAGACACTTCGATTAAGATTCCCTCCTCGTTCTCGAGTATGATGCCTGCGCCACTGCCCCTGGAACTGGATGCCCAGTCCACGTAGATGGTCCATCTATGCGTTCTGCTTAGTGGGGAAGATGACGACGTCATCTCCGCCACGAAGTCGGCCAGGATTTGTGCCTTGAGGGCCTTTCTGCTTTCGTAGTGGATGTCAAATTTTGATAGTTCCAGGGACCATTTGAGCATTCTGTCCGCCATGTCTGGTCGACAGAGCAGTTGTCTTATGGGCTGGTCAGTACGCACTACTATGGTGTGGGCCAGGAAGTAATGCCTGAGCCTTCTCGCGGAGTTGACGAGGGCGAGAGCGACCTTCTCTATTTATGCGTATCTGATTTCTGTCCCTTGCAGGGCCTTGCTCGTGAAATAGATGGGCTTTTGCTCGTCCGTTGTTTCGCGAATGAGTGCATTGCTAATGGCCTCGTTGGTGACGGAGAGATACAGGCACAAGGTCTCCCCGCACTCTGGTCGTGAATGCACGGGGGGTTCAGACAAGGCTTGCTTAAGGTGGGTTAGGGCCTGCTCGTATTCCTTCATCCATTCGAATGTAGCCTCCTTTCTGAGGAGTTTAAAGAAGGGCAGGACATGCTGGGCAGACTTGGCCACGAAGCGAGAGAGTGAAGCAAGTATCCCGTTGAGGGACTGTATAGACTTCTTCGACCTGGGTGTGGAAAATTCTGCGAACGCCTAACATTTGTCAGGATTCGCCTCTATCCCCCTCTCGGTGAGGTAGAATCCGAGGAACTTCCCTGCCCGCACGCCAAAGGTGCATTTTTCTGGATTAAAACGCATTTTGCACTTTCTTGCCTGGTCGAAAACCTTCTGCAAATGGGTTGTGTGATCGGATTCCTCTTGGGACTTCACGATCATATCGTCCATGTAAACTTCGAGCATGTCTCCGATTTTTTATCGGAATACTTTGTTCATCATGTGTAACACCCTAATCCCCCACGACAATTAATAACAAAATATCAGAGTGAAGTAAAACACACAGCGTTTAGGATGCTACTTTCAACCATTTAACTGCTCATGCATACGATAAGTAACACATCAATATCGCAATTAAAACATATTTAAATAACCATCTCAACAGCAGCGAAAATTCAACGAAATTATAACATGTTTAATACCACATAAACATCATCACGTAATAGAGTAATAACACATAATAAAGAAAATAACGACACGTGTTCCAATAACCCAGTGTTACAATCAGAGCAGACGCGACTCGACGAAATAAAGAGAAGACCCTGTCTTCGCTAACTCCAACTCCGCACTAATCCTGCTTATCTGCACGTTACCCACGCTGAGGTAACATTCAAACATAAGGGGCGAGATTCTCAAAATCACATAAGAAATGCATAATATAAGTATGAAAGTATATAAACATTACACAATCTACCCTATCATCACACAACATCAGCACAATTAGCATTTCCAACACAAGCAGATAATCAATACAACACAATGCAATGCAATGAGACCCACGAATCGACTCAATGCATGTGGTACCAATTCGATCCCTGCTTCATGATCATAATTCACGTCGCAATTTCCATAATAGTCGTTCACACCCCACATGGGCACACGACATCCGTGATCGCTCACACCCCAGTTGGGCACACAAACACTCGTAATCGCTCACACCCCACATGGGCACACGATTACCCCACCAACAACAACAGCAACACGATTCTATTTCAAAGAATCCGGATAAGGCGCTCACACCCCACATGGGCACACGACTTATCACACAACTTATGCAACATGATATGCATGTCAACAACAACATACAACGACAACTACATGCATATGACTACCAATGCGTCAATATATCATACTACAACTATACAACACGCAGTCCATGCCTACCAACACATACAACAACATCAATCCTCAACTATAACACGCATACACACCACCGAATCCATCATTTCAACTTACAACACATAACAACATACACAAAACCAAATTAACGCATCAAAGGGTTGTAATTCTGGTATTGAAATCAGTTTTTATAAATAGTATGTGAAACCAACTTTTCGACGCTTCGAACGGCGACTGAAACGGACCTACGGATCAAAAGATACGAATTTTTAAAGTTTCAGAAAATTCGGTTCGTCTCAGCTCTGCTCGCCTGATGCTCGCCTGGCGGAGCACCAGTGAAACCATTTTCGCCTGGCAGATTTTCCTTTTGCCTGGCGGATTCCCTTTTCGCCTCATGCTCGCCTGGAGGAGCAGTAGCGAATCTCCTTCTCCCATACAAAATCCAGAAACCCCTATTTTTCACCCTTCGCTCGCCTCTTAATTCGCCCGGCGACCATCTGGCGAATTTTCGCCTGGCTGATTTTCCTTTCGCCTGGCGAATCTGGCAGGATCAGCAATCTTGCAATTGCGATTCTGCACGACTCAGACCTCAAAATTCTTACCAATTTGACACCACACTGTCCAGAAACATGCATATAATCATGTTTTTATCATACAACAACAACCCTTTCAACACAACATCACAATTCCATTATTCAATTTATACATTTCACATATTATGAAAATCACCGACACGCAGAACCTCAATTCGATCGACACAAATAATACATAGGGATGATCCTAATGGATTATCTA
This sequence comes from Lathyrus tuberosus, assembly GCA_022829125.1. NCBI lineage: Eukaryota > Viridiplantae > Streptophyta > Magnoliopsida > Fabales > Fabaceae > Lathyrus > Lathyrus tuberosus. The sequence continues at coordinate 4,166,468 of JALAZF010000446.1, forward strand.
CCATCATACAAAGATTATGCAACCCTTAGAGATTAAAGAACCCCACCCTTACCTTAGATGAATATTCTTCAGATGTCTCTAAGCCCTAGCTCTGCTTTCCGTTCCCTTTTCTCTTTTCTTCAGAATTCGATTGATCACCACACTGATTCTCCTTTCTAATTTATTTCTTTTTCCTATTATGACCCTTAGACCCCAAATATGTTTTTCCCTCTTTACCCTTACTAATCCTCATGAATGGACCATCTTGCCCTTATCATCTCTCCACTCATATTATCCAATTTTAATTAAATAAAATCGTTAAACTAATTATTTTAAATCTAATTAATTCCAACTAAATTATTTAATTTAATAATCACTTACTAACCACACCACATATCTCCATCCCATTGGTCACGCACGCCCTCTGATACCTTATTTTCTATACTTCTAAGGTCTCTACTCCATACTAAGGCAACCCAACCTCAACCAAAACTCACATAATCATACACAAATACACAACATCATTCAATTTTAATTATGAAAAATAATTAAAATAAATCGGGGTGTTACATCATGCGCTGGTATATGGCCCCAGCATTTTTCAGATCAAAGGGCATTACGTTGTAGTAATAGTTCCCCGACGAAGTCATGAACGCGGTGTACTTCTTGTCCTTTTCGGCCATAGAGATTTGACTGTATCCCGAATAGCCGTCCATGAAGGACAGGAGCTTGAAACCTGCAGAATTATCTACGAGCTTATCTATGTTGGGCAGAGGATAAACGTCCTTCGGGCAAGCCCGGTTGAGATCAGTATAATCAATGCACATGCGCCATTTTCCACTATGTTTCTTGACAAGTACAATGTTGGACAGCCAGGTTGTACACCTGGCCTCCGAAATAAATTTTGCCTCTAAGAGGTCTTGTACAAGTTTTTCGGCAGCCTGTGCCTTCTCCTCAGATTGCTTGCGCCTGCGTTGTGCGACGGCTCGAGCAGCTGGGTCAATAATCAGTTGATGGCATGCGGTCTCAGGGTCCAGGTCGGGCATATCCGCTACACTCCACACAAACAAATCGGCGTTGTCCTTGAGACATGTCTTCAGCTGCTGCCTTACCTCGTCGGGCAGCCCTGCGCATATCTTCACTCCTCTACTCGGGTTGGCTCCGAAGGTGATGATCTCAAACTCCCCATCTAGGACAGGGCACATGAAGGTAGTTGCAGAGGAGCTGTCTGTCCCCGCTGACGTGCCTTTATCACAGTCCTTGCCCTCTTCAGAAATTCGGTTGTTGAGGTCGATGGTGTGTACAGGGAGAGTCGGCTTCTCTAATCCACGAGGAATGTGCATGTCCATGATCTCCTGGGATAAGGGCCCATGGACATCGTCATCATCTCTCGTGCTAGACGACCGACAGGGGGAGTCACTATGCCCGCGACTTCTGCTGCGGCGGGGAGAATGTCTGCGTGACCTGCGATGCTCGTGATGGTTCCTCGAAGGTCTGTTGCTCTTCGGAGTGAGAGATCGTTTGGATCTCTGCAGGGAAGATCGGTGTCATCGTCTGGCGAGTGCTAAGTCAGGTTCCTCCGATCTTGAACGTCTTCGTTCTGGAGAAAGACTTCTGGACCTGTCTCGCCTGTGCTTCTGAGGAGGAGGAGACTGTGACCGCGGAGAAGGACTGCTGGGCTTCTGCAAGGGACGCTGCTCCATGAGGGCGTGTTCGAGCATGCTGATCTTTTCGCCATCCTGGAAGATCAGAAAATTGGATCTATTGAGGGAGGAAATTAGGGCGGTAATGCATGGGTCCGCATTTTGAGGGACAGGTATAGGCTCAAAAATGGGACCAGCAGCTTGCGCGTGCGGCTTCACATCATCAGGGTAGGAGAGGTGGTATTTCCATCACGATGATCTGTCTCCGGGAAGGCAGCTCCGGAGATGAGGTGATCAACGATATCAGTGATAGCGGTGATGGTGGGCTCTTGGCGGGCATCATCGTTCCTGTTGGAAGCCATGATGATTAAATAGGGTTTGGAGAGAGAGCTTTGGTCTTTTAGGTGAAAAAGAGGGAATCTTGAATAAAAAAGACGGGGAAACTAGTTTCCCACAGACGACGCCACTGATTGGAGGTGATCAGACTGGATCGTCGTGCCCTTCGTGTAGGACAGATGAGGATGCTTGTAGGAGAGAAAAGGGGGTTGTACCTGCAAGGTACTCTAATGTCAAAGTAAGTAATTGGACAGGAGAGAAGCAAGTCCAAAGGTAAAATTTCAAGTATTGAATCATGATCAAACCTGCCCCTCTCACATGAGAGGGTATTTATATAAGTAACCCTCAGCGCGGGGCCAAGGCCTCCTATGTGGCCGAAATGTCTGGTCAGCCAATGGGAGACTGCCAGGTGGAGGGTCAGGCGCGTGACCCTTTGACTTGGTCCAACTGTTTATGTGAGATCCGGGGAAGCAGTTGGTCGGGTGAACTGCCAAGCGAGTGAGGGGGACATGCCCAACGACTAGTTTCTGCCCAACGGCTAATTTCTGGCTATTGGGCCTGGCCAAGAGCAAGACTAGATTAGGCCTTGCCCTATTGGGGGCCAGGCGGGTGCCCAGTCCAGAACAATATGAAATTGTAATTTTCAAAAAGTATATAATGCTTGGCACCCCTATACTGGTAAGGGTGGCCATATACCTTAGTAATTTTCTGGTGGGTTATGGCTTACTTACAGTGGCAAGAGGCCTTATATGGTGATGTTTACGATGATGAGAGAGAAAACTCACGTGAGGTGAGAAGTTATGTAGCTTTTAGGTGTATGTCATGTGTATTACAATTTGTCTCTTTCTGTGCTAGGGATGAGATATTTATAGAGACTTTTTGACCTATGATTTAGGGAACTCCTAAGAAGTGGTAATCGCTCCCTCTTGACTAGGGGAATTGTTGATTGCCTATTTCTTAGGGATTCATGAGCATACCTTCGCATATGCAGTTAGGGTCTGAAGAAACAATATTATCCATGTTTTCTCTTAGGGTGAGTCTCCATGCCACATGAAGGATACGTGGGTGACACATCATGAGGTGAGCGCCCAGTGAAGGACGTATTCCGCCCTATTTGGGGGCCCTCAAAAAAATATATCACTACATAATTCCTCAAGAACGAGGGCTTGTAAAAGGCCAAGTGTTTTAAGTTTCTCATTTTCTTTGGTTGAACTCGGTGGTTAGGCGCTAGTCCTCAGCTGAAGGTGATTCCTTTAAATGGAAACATATCTTTCAGATAAAGGCAAGTCCTTCGATTATAGGGTGAGTTCCTTAGCTAAGGGCGACTCACTAATCTAGAGGGCGAGTCCTTCAGTTAGTGGGCATGCCTTTTAGCTAAGGACGATTCCCTCAGTTAAGGGCGACTCTCTCAACTAAGGGAGGTTCTATTATTTAAGGGTAATTCATTCCCCCTTTCAAGGTGTCCCTTGAGTAACCAATGTGTTAGTTGGGGTTGTTAAACATCAATAACTCAAAAGAGCACATTGAATTCATTTAATGTAAGCAATGATGACTTCTCCTCGAGACGCTAAACAATCTTAGCATATTTCAGAAACGTGCTAAGCTCTTTTCAAAGCTCTTGGGGGAGCCTAAAAGTTTTTTGTTTAATGTTTTTAGCTTCAAATTTCCTATAAAGGCTTCCCATTTCTTATTTTTTATTTCTTTACTCATTTTGCTCACACAATTCTCTACAAGCTTCCCATGGGTTTCTATCTGTCCATTCTTCATTGTAGTGTTATATTTGTCAAAGTCCTAGACTAGAGCGTCCTCTCCCCACAGCGGTGTCATCTTGTATGGATTTAAATGACTCGCCCAAATGGCCCCTCGAATGTGGGAGTCGAGTAAGAAGTCGCCACTGAATCCTAAACCATTGGTGGCCAATAACCTCCCTTAGTAATAATGGAGTGGTTAGGACCACATATGGGGAGAGAACCCAAGTATGAGAAACCTCTATAAATACATCATCCCCTAAGGGCATAAATGATAGAATCTAAGTCATACACATATTCTATTACCTAAAAGGGCATCGCACTCCCACTAACCACAACACACGATTATCCTAATCGCTCGCCTATAATCCTTGTAGCGTCGACCGCCAACAGGGTCTCTCACCTCATGTGAGATGATTCCTAAATAGCCTAAAATCCATCGTACATGGCTTCTCTCTACTGTGAGCAAACCCTCACCATCCAAACGTGTTATATCTACTAAGGCCTCTGAGTCTCCCTTCCCTTGCAGGGAGAACACACATCCATGTACTTTTTGACCAGTATATTCTTCATGCTTCTTTTGGCTTCTTCCTTGTTCCCAAATTTTTTAATTATGGATCTTTTTCCATTTATGATAGTTAGGGATACATATTTTAGCCAAAATACTTATAGCAAAGTCTAGGTTAGTGTAGAGCTATGAGATTGAGGGCTTTAATAGTTCTGTTAGCAACAATGGTTATGATTTCTTTTTGTTATTATTTTTCCTAGGAACCAAGAGATAATGGTTATCCATTCTGCCATGTCTAAAGAAGTTATAGATATTGGAGCTTTTTATACCATCAAGGAGAAAATCCTCTCCTTTCGGTCAGAGATGGATGTCTCTTCTTTAATAGGCAAATAAGTGGTCATTTTAGAGGCTTGTTCGCCATTAGAGAGGGTCATCATAGTCGTTTCTTCCATCTCTCCCTCCCCTTACTTCTATTTTTACCATTTCCCTTATCAAAGACATGGGAGTTCTTATCCTTTTTTCTTCCTTCGTAATGTATGTCCTAAGGGTCCTCAATGTTGCACCTTATCAGCTAAGGCTTCGTGGAGGCCTTCAAAATGGTATGTGAAGGACTAGAAATCTTCCCTGCTTTTGGGGTATTCTTTTTCGTTTTACACCACCAGACCTTCGAAAGGATAATGGGTAACCCTAGGTGGTCTGGTGAGAAAATCCTATTTTAAACCCCACTCAAATCATTTTAAGAATTAAAAGGATAATTTTTTTTTGAGCGAGGGGGCGGGAGAGCTCTCGGGCCGTGGTGGGGAAGATGGCATCCCTTTATTTCCATTAGCCTAGATGGATAAGCCAGTGGCGATCGCGAGATACAGTAGTAAATACCTTATACCCATAGAGATGAGAATAGTTCGCCTCCTAAAGAAGTTTGAGGCTATGGGTTCGCGCACAGTGATTGAGGTGTGGCATGAGGGTGGTGACTCCTTTGATGAATACCTCAGTAAAGGATAACATAATTTTGTGTATATTCATTCATACGTTACCATAAAATAAGTTTGTAGCTGTCAAAATAAATTTATAATTTAATGCATAAATATGAATTATGTATTACAATTTCATCTTATGTCTAAAGGAAATATACGAAATTACATTCTTTAATATATTTGACAACTACAAACTTATTTTATGGTAACGTATGAATGACTACACACAAAATTATGTTATCCTTTATATGTGTATGTATGGGTCAATAAAAATCATGTAAAAAACCAAACCAACCAAATCAATCAAAATACATTATTTTGGTTTGGTTTGATTCGATTTTATTTCTAAAATTCAACCAAACCGCATATTTTTTCTCTTGCGGTTCATATGACTTTTAGCGTCAAAACTGCACTGCGAACACCCCTAAGAAGAGACAAGTTGAAGATCAGCCTCCTGACTCGCCTAATTCTAAGGTGCTAAAACAGTAAGGGGGTTCTTCACTGGCTGATGGGGGCATAGTTGTTTCGCCTACCTTAGGTGAGGCGGGAACTCAGAGATCACTTATTGGCAGGACCCCTCCACCCTAAATATCTTTGTGAATTGACTCCGGTTTTGACTTCGTCCAGTTTAATGGCTTTTATCTTTCCTTATTTGAGAAGTTCTATGATGACTATAAAGCCCTCAAAACTAAGTCACCTTTTGCATTCATTAACATGAAGGAAAAACTTTTGCTGAGGGTGTAACAGTTCGTTTTTAATATTTCCTTTTCCCGTGCTTTTTGGTGTTAATTGGTCGAGTCTTTATTTTTAATTGAGCAATATTTATGTTAATTGCTAATTGGTGTGATTATATGTTATTTTTGCACATTGTGTATTTTTACCGTTTTTGAGAGTTTGCGGGGAAAATTGGAATAGAGGGTATTTGACATATTTCATAATTAATAGTGTTAGTTAATAATAGTTAGTTTAGATATTTATTAGAAATGTTTAGAATTTTTAAGTTAAGAAAATATAAAAGAAAATAGTTAGTATAAGTTTAGAAAAAAGAGAGAAGAAAAAGAGAGAAGAGGAAAAGAGAAGAGAAAGAAGAAAAGAGAGGAAAAACTTGTGAAGGAAGAAATCAATCTCCCGACTTTCTAGAACACGATTAAATCGGGTAAGGGTGCAAAACTCGATTATACTATGCTTGTATATGATTATGTATGAATGGGTTTGGATGATTCTCTTGCTTTCCATGTTTTTTTACTTTTAGGTCGAAAACGATAAAATGAGTAGAATCGATGGTTTAACGGTTGGAAATCGATGTAAAGGTGGTAGTTTGCTTGTTGACATGATTAGAATAGGTTCTGATTGAAATATGTTGATTTGGAAATGGTTTGGGTTGGAAAATATCATTTTTGGGTTTTCAACAGCGCTGAAGGATTCTGAGTTTTCGCAGGTTCGCCTAGCGAACCATTCAGCGAAGGATAGCGAAGGTTCGCTACGGGTATTCGCCTAGCGAAGGCGTGAGCGAAGGTTCGCTAGAGTGTTCGCCTAGCGAAGTTTGGGTGTTTTAAATGTTGGTAGTTGCTGCCTTGGTTCGCCAGGGGGTTCGCCTAGCGAACTTAGTGTCTGTTTTTATCTAACAGTTGGTTCGCTGGAACATTCGCCTAGCGAAGGAGCTAGCGAATGCTCGCGAGGGATGTTTGCCTAGCGAAGCAGCTAGCGAATGCTCGCGAGGGAGATTCGCCCAGCGAACAGTGCTGTTCGTGTAATTTTGTTTTCTGCATAACTTTTGATCTGTGATTCGGTTTGAGGCGTGGTTTGATGCGTTGGAAAGCTAACGAGATGTTCTTCCTAGGAAAAATAGTTTTGGGGTCTGAACTTGGTCCAATCGGTACAGTTTTTACGAACCGTTTCGTGGTGTCGGGCGTCCGGTTTATGTTTTTGCGTTATTTCGAAATATTCATATCTTGTTAACCGTTTATCGTATTTAAGAGTTCTTTATACCGAATCGAAGCTGTCGAAGAGTACTTTTTGATGATGATAGAAAATATTATTTTTGGCCGACTTTTAGCCGACTTTTTCGGAAAACCGAATAATGGAATTTTGAGTTATTTTTCAATATTGTAAGACATATTATGATATGTTATGAGATGGCTTGTGTGATGATTCTTTGATGGGAATTTGATGTTGTGGAATGGTATATTGGTGTTTGTGGCCATTTTGGGCAATTGTGTGCATTACTTTATATGTACTTGAAATACATGATTATTGTTAATGCATGAGCATTTGATGTTGGCATGAGTCATTAATGTGTCAAGTATCATGATATGCATTCTTGCATTGGAAGATTCATAAATGAATCAGTTTTATCGTCTTACGCCCTGAAATAATGGTAGAAGCGATTAATCACAAATGATTGTGCGCCCTGAAATAGTGGACTATGGCAATCGGATTGTGCGCCTTGAAATAGTGGACTAAAGCAATCCATAAACGTCGTACGCCCTGAAATAATGGTTTATAGCGACGGGGAACATCGTAGGCCCGACGGGGAGTTACTCTATGTAACGAGCGATGATTCCAAGAGTTCCTGGGGGACTAATGAATTACAAGGTTGGATTGGTACCGCATGCGTAGAGTCGTTGTGTCGGTCTCTGTGCATTTGCATAATTCATTACATGTATGTCTATGTGTTGAATTTTGAGAAGGATTTGTTATGCATTGTGTTAATGTATATGCTTATGTGATTGATGTGTGAAATGAGTTTAATATGTCTTGTGCTGTTTACAAGTATCGTATTTGTGCGGTGAGAATAATTGTGCATTTTTTTGCTAAGTGTTATATAATGATATGCAATTATATTATAATCCTGTTTCTCACCCTTCTGCTGTGGTTTAATACTGTAATGGCATTGCAGATTAGACGCTGGAGGTCTTTTGCGAAGATTAGTGTCTTCGTCTTTTTGTCGTTCCGTCGGCTCTGATATGTAACACGGGTAGTCGGGGTTAGAGTGTAGATGTTTCTTTTAGCTTGTATATAGTGGCCTTGTATGAATATGTATATGACATACTTATATTTTGTGATGACATCAGTTATGGATGTTCCGCTTTAATTCTGTAACTGAATGCTGATATTTTGGAACGGAGTTCCTTTGTTTATAAAAAACTATCCAGGTGTTATATATCTTTATGAGCAGGTTGTTTTTAGTTCACGTTGATGTGACATCTCTGTTTATATCTAAATGACTTAATCTTTGCTCTGATGTTTTATTATAAGATTATTTTTTTTTTATTATTACGTTTTGTACGGGGTATAGAAGGGGTGTTACATTAAGTGGTATCAGAGCCAGTGTCTGTTTGGTCTGTCCGACTGTGTCTTTGTGTCGTTGTTGGACTGTTGCACTCTGTTGAGTGGTTGTTTAACCATAATTTGCTATCATTGGGAATGTTCAGATTATGGCGGGAAGACGTGATGCTGCTATGACTGCGGCCATGCAAGCGATGCAGAATTTACCCAATGCTGCGGCGGACGAGGAATCGCGTAGTATGGATAAGTTTCAGAAGAATAATCCACCGAGCTTCAAGGGTACTCATGATCCTGAGGGAGCACATATTTGGCTGAAGAAGATTGAGAAGATCTTCCGTTTCATTAGGTGTTCCGAGGATCAGAAGGTGCAGTTTGGTACTCATGTGTTGGAAAAGGAAGCTGAAGACTGGTGGGCGAATGCTTCTCAGAGGTTTGAGGAGGATGAGATAGTGGTTACATGGGCTGTGTTCAAAGATGCTTTTCTTGAAAAGTATTTTCCGGAAGATGAGAGATGTAAAAAGGAAATTGAATTTCTTGAACTGAAGCAGGATAATTCCTCTGTTGCGGATTATGCTGCTAAGTTTGAGGAACTGGTGAAGTTTTGTCCCAATTATAATACGGCTGGTTCGAAGAGGTCTAAGTGTCTGAAATTTGTGAATGGCTTGAGGCCAGAAATCAAGCAAGGTATCGGTTATCAGGAGATAAGACAGTTTTCAGTGTTGGTGAACAAGAGTCGGATTTTTGATGAGGATAGCAAAGCGCGTGCTACTCATTACAAGAATCTGAATGATAAGAAAGGAAAGGGGCAGTTCAGAGGTAGGCCTTATGCTACCCCTGTTGATAAAGGGAAACAAAAGTTTACTTTTGATAGGAAGCCTAGTGGTGGAGGAATGAATTCTGCTGTGAAATGTTACAATTGTGGTGGTTTAGGTCATCGTATATCGGAATGTAAGAGGAATATGAATAATGTGGATAAGTGTTCTAATTGTGGTTTGAAGGGTCATGTGGCTGCTGATTGTAGGAGGAAGAATGGGGTTACATGTTATAATTGTGGGGAAGTTGGTCATGTTAATACGAGGTGCACGAAACCGAAGCAAGCTCAACCTAGAGGGAAAGTATTTGCATTGGCGGGAGCTCAGCCTACTAATGCAGATCGTTTGATCAGAGGTACTTGTTTTATTAATAGTAATCTTTTAATTGCTATTATTGATACTGGAGCGACTCATTCGTTTATTTCGATTGATTGTGCGAAACGTTTGAATTTGGTGTTGTCTAAGATGGGTGGAGAGATGGTTATCGATACTCCAGCTTCGGGGTCGGTAACTACTTCTTTCGTTTGTTTGAGTTGTCCTTTGACAATTTTTGGTAGAGATTTTGTGATGGACTTGGTATGTTTGCCATTGAAGGGTTTGGATGTGATTATGGGAATGAACTGGTTAGAGTTCAATCGTGTTCATCTTGATTGTTATCTTAAGCGGGTGAGATTTCCTTCTCTTGAAGAAGAAAGGGAATCTGGTTTCTTATCTACCAAAGAGTTGAAGAAACTTTTGGCGGAGGAAGCTCAGTTGTTTGGATTGTTTGCATCGTTGTCTGTGGAGAGTCAAGTTGCAATTGGAAGTTTTCCTGTTGTGTGTGATTTTCAGGAGGTGTTCCCGGATGATTTTTCAGATGTGCCGCCAGAAAGAGAGGTGGAGTTTTCTATAGACCTAGTTCCTGGTACTAGACCTGTATCTATGGCACCATATCGGATGTCAGCATCTGAGTTGGTGGAGTTGAAAAGACAATTGAATGAGTTGTTGGAAAAGAGGTTTGTAAGGCCTAGTGTATCACCTTGGGGTGCTCCTGTTTTGTTGGTAAAAAAGAAAGATGGAAGTATGCGTTTGTGTATCGATTATCGGCAGTTGAATAAAGTGACGATTAAGAACAAGTATCCACTTCCAAGGATTGATGACTTGATGGATCAACTAGTGGGTGCAAGTGTGTTTAGTAAGATTGATTTGAGGTCAGGATACCATCAGATTCGGGTTAAAGAGGAGGATATTCAGAAGACGGCCTTTAGGACACGATACTGACATTACGAGTTTTCTGTGATGCCGTTCGGGGTTTCTAATGCGCCGGGTGTGTTTATGGAGTATATGAATCATATATTCCATGAGCATTTAGATTATTTTGTTGTTGTTTTTATTGATGACATTTTGGTTTATTCTAAGTCACAGGAGGAACATGCGTAGCATTTGCGTATTGTGTTGCAGATTCTAAAGGAGAAGAAACTTTATGCCAAACTTTCCAAGTGTGAGTTCTGGTTGTCAGAAGTGAGTTTTCTGGGGCATGTGATTTCAGGTAATGGTATTGCTGTGGATCCATCCAAAGTAGAGGCAGTTCTACAATGGGAGGCTCCTAGATCTGTTACTGAAATTCGAAGTTTTCTGGGTTTAGCTGGATATTACCGGAGGTTTATCGAAGGTTTTTCCAAGTTGGCACTTCCGTTGACTCAACTGACTTGTAAGGGTAAGGCATTTATTTGGGATATTCAATGTGAAGAAAGTTTCAACGAGCTGAAGAAGAGATTGACTACAACTCCGATTTTGATCTTACCGAATCCTAATGAATCGTTCGTGGTGTATTGTGATGCGTCTATGATTGGTTTAGGTGGTGTTTTGATGCAAGACGGTAAGGTGGTTGCTTATGCTTCGAGGCAGTTACGAGTTCATGAGAAGAATTATCCTACTCATGATTTGGAATTAGCTGCGATGGTTTTTGTATTAAAGATTTGGAGGCATTATCTCTATGGTGCTAGATTCGAAGTCTTTAGTGATCATAAAAGTTTAAAATACTTGTTTGATCAGAAAGAGTTAAATATGAGGCAACGGAGATGGTTGGAACTTCTGAAGGACTATGACTTTAGCTTGAATTACCATCATGGTAAGGCTAATGTGGTAGCTGATGCTTTGAGTCGGAAATCTTTGAGTATATCTGCTTTGATGGTGAAAGAGTGGGAACTATTGGAGCAATTTCGAGACTTGAGTTTGGTATGTGAGCTTTCACATGAGAGTGTGAAGCTTGGTATGTTAAAGATCACTAATGATTTTCTGTTGTCTGTTATAGAGAAACAGAAGTTGGACTTGAAACTTGTTGATTAGTTGCTAGTTGGAAATCAAGAAGTGAATGGTGACTTTAAAGTGGATGATCAGGGTATTTTGAGATTCCGTGGTAGAATTTGTATACCGGATGATGCAGAGTTGAAAAAGATGATTCTTGAGGAAGGACACCGGAGTAGTATGAGTATACATCCTGGTGCTAATAAGATGTACCAAGATTTGAAGAAAATATTTTGGTGGTCTGGTTTGAAAAGAGATATGGCTCAATTTGTGTATGCGTGTTTGACTTGTCAGAAGTCGAAAGTGGAACATCAGAGGCCTGCAGGATTAATGCAACCGTTGGATATTCCGGAGTGGAAATGGGATAGTATATCGATGGATTTTGTGACGGGTTTGCCTAATTCTCCGAGTGGGCATAATGCTATTTGGGTGATCGTTGATAGGCTGACTAAATCGGCCCATTTCATTCCGATTGATATCAGTTATTCTATGGAGCGTTTGGCTGAGATTTATATCCGTGGGATTGTGAAGTTGCATGGCGTCCCGTTGAGTATTGTTTCTGATCGTGATCCGAGGTTTACTTCCAGATTTTGGGAAAGTTTGCAAAAGGCGTTAGGTTCTAAGCTGAGATTGAGTTCTGCTTATCATCCGTAGACTGATGGTCAGACGGAGAGAACAATTCAGTCATTGGAAGATTTACTGAGATCTTGTGTTCTTGAGCAAGGTAGAGTTTGGGACAGTTTTCTTTCATTGATCGAGTTTACGTATAATAACAGTTTCCATTCTAGTATCGGAATGACACCTTTTGAGGCGCTTTATGGAAGAAGATGTCGAACACCTTTGTGTTGGCATGAATCTGGTGAAAGTGCAGTAGTTGGACCTGAGTTAGTTCAACAGACGACGGAGAAGGTGAAACTTATTCGGGAGAAGATGAAAGCTTCTCAGAGTAGGCAAAAGAGTTACCATGATAAGAGGAAGAGGGATCTGGAATTTCAAGAGGGAAATCGTGTGTTTTTGAGGGTTTCGCCGGTGACTGGTGTTGGACGTGCTTTGAAGTCGAGGAAGCTTACTTCACGTTTTATTGGTCCATATCAGATATCCGAAAGAGTTCGCGCAGTGGCTTACAGGATAGCATTGCCACCGAATCTTTCGAATCTACATGATGTTTTCCATGTTTCACAGCTACGGAAGTATGTCCCAGATCCGTCTCATGTGATTCCGATGGATGAGGTTGAGGTAAGAGATAATCTTACGGTTGAGGTTTTACCGGTGAGGATTTTAGATCGCGAGTTGAAAAGGTTAAGAGGCAAGGAGATTGCACTTGTGAAAGTGGCGTGGGGAGGCGCTGCTGAGGGCAATTTGACTTGGGAATTGGAAAGTCGGATGCGGGAGTCGTATCCGGAGTTGTTTGGATCAGGTAATATTTTCGAGGACGAAAATTTCTCAAGTGGGGGAGAGTTGTAACGGTCCGTTTTTAATATTTCCTTTTCCCGTGCTTTTTGGTGTTAATTGGTCGAGTCTTTATTTTTAATTAAGCAATATTTATGTTAATTGCTAATTGGTGTGATTATATGTTATTTTTGCACATTGTGTATTTTTACCGTTTTTGAGAGTTTGCGGGAAAAATTGGAATAGAGGGTATTTGACATATTTCATAATTAATAGTGTTAGTTAATAATAGTTAGTTTAGATATTTATTAGAAATGTTTAGAATTTTTAAGTTAAGAAAATATAAAAGAAAATAGTTAGCATAAGTTTAGAAAAAAAAGAGAAGAAAAAGAGAGAAGAGGAAAAGAGAAGAGAAAGAAGAAAAGAGAGGAAAAACTTGTGAAGGAAGAAATCAATCTCCCGACTTTCTAGAACACGATTAAATCGGGTAAGGGTGCGAAACTCGATTATACTATGCTTGTATATGATTATGTGTGAATGGGTTTGGATGATTCTCTTGCTTTCCATGTTTTTTTACTTTTAGGTCGAAAACGATAAAATGAGTAGAATCGATGGTTTAACGGTTGGAAATCGATGTAAAGGTGGTAGTTTGCTTGTTGACATGATTAGAATAGGTTCTGATTGAAATATGTTGATTTGGAAATGGTTTGGGTTGGAAAATATCATTTTTGGGTTTTCAACAGCGCTGAAGGATTCTGAGTTTTCGCAGGTTCGCCTAGCGAACCATTCAGCGAAGGGTAGCGAAGGTTCGCTATGGGTATTCGCCTAGCGAAGGCGTGAGCGAAGGTTCGCTAGAGTGTTCGCTTAGCGAAGTTTGGGTGTTTTAAATGTTGGTAGTTGCTGCCTTGGTTCGCCAGGGGGTTCGCCTAGCGAACTTAGTGTCTGTTTTTATCTAACAGTTGGTTCGCTGGAACATTCGCCTAGCGAAGGAGCTAGCGAATGCTCGCGAGGGATGTTCGCCTAGCGAAGCAGCTAGCGAATGCTCGCGAGGGAGATTCGCCCAGCGAACAGTGCTGTTCGTGTAATTTTGTTTTCTGCATAACTTTTGATCTGTGATTCGGTTTGAGGCGTGGTTTGATGCGTTGGAAAGCTAACGAGATGTTCTTCCTAGGAAAAATAGTTTTGGGGTCTGAACTTGGTCCAATCGCTACAGTTTTTACGAACCATTTCGTGGTGTCGGGCGTCCGGTTTATGTTTTTGCGTTATTTCGAAATATTCATATCTTGTTAACCGTTTATCGTATTTAAGAGTTCTTTATACCGAATCGAAGCTGTCGATGAGTACTTTTTGATGATGATAGAAAATATTATTTTTGGCCGACTTTTGGCCGACTTTTTCGGAAAACCGAATAATGGAATTTTGAGTTATTTTTCAATATTGTAAGACATATTATGATATGTTATGAGATGGCTTGTGTGATGATTCTTTGATGGGAATTTGATGTTGTGGAATGGTATATTGGTGTTTGTGGCCATTTTGGGCAATTGTGTGCATTACTTTATATGTACTTGAAATACATGATTATTGTTAATGCATGAGCATTTGATGTTGGCATGGGTCATTAATGTGTCAAGTATCATGATATGCATTCTTGCATTGGAAGATTCATAAATGAATCAGTTTTTCGTCTTACGCCCTGAAATAATGGTAGAAGCGATTAATCACAAATGATTGTGCGCCCTGAAATAGTGGACTATGGCAATCGGATTGTGCACCTTGAAATAATGGACTAAAGCAATCCATAAACGTCGTACGCCCTGAAATAATGGTTTATAGCGACGGGGAACATCGTAGGCCCGACGGGGAGTTACTCTATGTAACGAGCGATGATTCCAAGAGTTCCTGGGGGACTAATGAATTACAAGGTTGGATTGGTACCGCATGCGTAGAGTCGTTGTGTCGGTCTTTGTGCATTTGCATAATTCATTACATGTATGTCTATGTGTTGAATTTTGAGAAGGATTTGTTATGCATTGTGTTAATGTATATGCTTATGTGATTGATGTGTGAAATGGGTTTAATATGTCTTGTGCTGTTTACAAGTATCGTATTTGTGTGGTGAGAATAATTGTGCATTTTTTTGCTAAGTGTTATATAATGATATGCAATTATATTATAATCCTGTTTCTCACCCTTCTGCTGTGGTTTAATGCTGTAATGGCATTGCAGATTAGACGCTGGTGGTCTTTTGCGAAGATTAGTGTCTTCGTCTTTTTGTCGTTCCGTCGGCTCTGATATGTAACACGGGTAGTCGGGGTTAGAGTGTAGATGTTTCTTTTAGCTTGTATATTGTGGCCTTGTATGAATATGTATATGACATACTTATATTTTGTGATGACATCAGTTATGGATGTTCCGCTTTAATTCTGTAACTGAATGCTGATATTTTGGAACGGAGTTCCTTTGTTTATAAAAAACTATCCATGTGTTATATATCTTTATGAGCAGGTTGTTTTTAGTTCACGTTGATGTGACATCTCTGTTTATATCTAAATGACTTAATCTTTGCTCTGATGTTTTATTATAAGATTTTTTTTTTTTTATTATTACGTTTTGTACGGGGTATAGAAGGGGTGTTACAGAGGGCGTTAATGTTAGAGCGTGTCAACCAGGAGAGGCTAGAGCAAGGAAAAATAGTTTAGGGCAAAGCTTAAGAAGTATGAGGATGATTACTCCTAAATCCAGAAGCAGGTGGAAACCTTTTAAAAAGGATAAGGATAAAGAATATTGAGCGAACAAGTTGGCCGCTGTAGAGGCTAAAGCAAAGAAAATCACTGCCAAAGAGGACATCTTTGGAGGACGCCTTCCGCTCCAAAAATGAATTAAAGGAGAAATGCCTGATAAGCAAGAAAGAATGAGATATGATAGTGTGACCCAACATGTTTAGTTCTCACGATGAAAGCTAGACCCTTATGACATGCAATTAGAGAATATTCATTTAATGCTGAAGCTTCGTTCTATTGAGTTCATCTGGCTCCAACATCATCTTCCCAAATTCAGTGACTCTAACTCATCATGAAGCCTCTATTATATCTGATGCTGTTGTGCCCGATATTTTCCTAGGATGCCACTCAAACCTTTCACTACTACCTATGTATGCACACCATGTGTTATGCAAGTGTGAGATAGAGAGGTAGCAAAAGTATTTAATTACTCTTTTAAACACATGTGTTATAATAATTAAACTGTCTAACAATGATGTATTTATTTTTTGCAGTACTGTGATACGCTGAAATCTAGTAACCACAGTAGGAAGTTTACAAAGTTGTGGCAGCCTAATGAACCATGGTTTCAGGATGTGTTGCAAGTATCTGGGTTGAAGGATTTATACAGAACTAGATACAATTACATTACCAATGGTTTATTGTTTATGTTTGTATAGAAATGGCACACAAAAATCTCATCATTTCATCTTTCGATCAATGCGATGACCATCACACTTTATGATGTCTCATGACTCTTAAATCTTTTGATTAGAGGAAGATTATTAAATTACTCCAAATTTAGTAGAACTAGTGCACTGCACATGATGGTGACATATTTAGGAGTTGACCTATGTAAATCCCAACAAGAGATAGATGACACCAAAGGATGTCTTACCAGATTTTCATTTTTGGTGAAGTTGTATGAAGACCAATTGGCTGCAGCTGAGGATGTTGCAAGTGATGATGCACTTGTTTCATTTCATAGAGCATGTGCATAAAGGTTATAATTCATGTTTTTGGTATGCACATGCATATTTGTGGAAAAAAGTGTGACCTATATCGACACTGACTACATTAAATACTTCATTAAATTTGAGAGGGTTCATGAGTACAACTAGGGGGCAACTTGTTTGGTTTACCTTTACTCCAAGTTATTTGAAGCTAGTTTATGGAATAATAGACAGATGGCAACAAAACAACGGTATATTTATGGTAATTGTTTTGCACCCTTACTAATATTAATTACATCATACTTGTGTTACACTCTTACTGATATTTTATCTCAACCATTTTCAAGCATGGATCCACTAGCATTTTCCATGTCTCTCCGGTTGGGAATATGTTCAATACTACTCTAAAGAATTTACATGTGTTTGCTCAATTAGCGCACTCAGGGGGAACCCAGAGACCAGGTCGTTTAGAATTTCTCTTGACCACATCGTGTCAAATGATATTTGTTTCATGCCACGCGACAAACACATTAAGGCATGATACTTGGAGGTGATATTATTGTACTCTGGATGGTTGACTTGTGGGTATTGAATTATGTAACCACATCTATTTGAGAGAGTATTACTTCAATTCGGGTATTTGTAAGGTATACCCAGAGACCCTATAGTTGATGCACATACCCCTGTCCTCCACAAAGATGTTGATGTGATATTCGTAGAGTACTATGAGCATCTAGTCCCAGAGGATGTATGTAGTGTTCCAGATCCTCGTTTATAAAGTATGATATATGGTTACATCCAATGGTTATATAGAGTGTAACATCCTTACATGAAACATGACACCAAATGCAAAAGAAGATCAGTCGAGGCCAACTCATAAAGAGATACTAGAAGAGGAACAAACAATGGCGAACCATGTCGTGGATGTGTTATTAATATGTTACCGTATTGTAGCTACTGGGAGAGAGGTCATAACCAGGGGCAAATATCAGGAAGGCATTCTTGAGAGGGCCACTCTAAATGCCATCTTAGCAGAGGCACATCATGTGTTGTAGTTTAAGACGCAGAGGAGGAACATGAACGTCAAATATACGCAATAATTGTATCTTACTTTGTATTTTAATATTAACATTTTGAAATTTCGTATTATGGTTCGTTGTATTTTATGAACATTGATATACGGTTTACCAATATTTTGTTTGAATATTTGATATTATTATTTAATGACAAATGTGTATGATTTATTGTGATATTTATTTATAAATGACTTTCAATGTAAAGTTCATTTAAAAAATATAAAATTTCTTCTAACTTACTACATAGGTGTGAATAAACTTTCTAGGGTTTTGTCTGAATTATAAAATTTGGATTCACTCTATTGTAAGTAGCACAGATACATACACAAGTAATGTGTAGGATTTTTCAGAAATTAAAACTCGGACTTTTTTTTAGCAAAAATAAGTATTGATGAATTGATTTGGTGTTTAATAAGCGCTCCCAAATTTTGAAATCTAGATGATACGAAAGATATTTTGGGAGTTTCCATATGATGTGTGATCACTATATAGGATATAGTGAACACCACCCTTATCATTATTATGTTTGGGCAAAAAAATAATGTACAACACAACAATGTAAACTCATAAGTACTAGAAAAAAAATATTGAAATATTAATAAAACTGATTGAAGAATTTTAAAAAAATGAATGAGAAGTACAAGTGGATGGCAGATAACCAATAATGTTAACCAAATGTATTAAATAATAATAATAATAATAATAATAATAATAATAATAATAATAATAATAATAATAATCAATGGTTAAAAACCTCAATTCCCTATAATAACTACATCATTAGGTGGCTCGGGCTAAAGGTTACCACCAATAATATTAACTTTTTGAAGTCTCATCTGCTCGTCATCACTAAGGTAAATCGAGTGTTGTGCTAATTGTTTGGGCCATCAATTCGGGGGTCAACGTGAAGGAGCTTTTTTACATTAGGGTATTTCTTTATGAGAAATATACCTTGTGAGAGACACACGACATGCTCACAAAAAATCTTAAGGTGATAGGTGTGTGAGTTTTTCCACTTATAAAGTGATCAATCTCCATTTTTCTAATAAATGTGGGATTTCCCCACACTTGTTTCTCAACACTTTCAACTCACACTTGTTTTTTCTCAACACTCCTACTCAAGTGTGAGTCTATCAACAATGCCCCCTTCAAGTGGAAGCTCTTTCACCCACATACACTTTGTATCGTTGTTGACACTTTTTAACAAAACATGCCTCCTAACCACCACCATGTGGGGAGGATTTATGATACAAGTGAGTCATCCTTCACTCAAACCAACGTTATGGATACCACTGTTAGGTCATCAATTTGGGAGTCAAAACGAGGGAGCATTTTTCATTGGAGCCTTTCATTATGAGCAACACACCTTGTGAAAGACACCCCACATACTCACCCAAAACCTTAAGGTGATAGCTGTATGGGTTCTCTCACTTATAAAGTGCTCAAAATTCACTTTTTCTAATCAATGTGAGACTTATACCTCACATTTGATTCTCAATAATTCCAAATCACACTTATTTTTCTCAACATTTCCCCTTAAGCGCGAGTCTATTCACAATACTCTTCCTTAAGCGGAAGCTCTTTCATCCATATACACTTGTATCATCGTTGTTACTTTTTTTCAATGAGACATGCCTCCTACCCACCACCAAGTGGGAAGAACTTCTGATAACAAAACAAACAGGTCTTCCCTCAAACCAGGTTAAGATACCACTGTTTAATCATCAATTCTTTTGAGATTAACACTAGAGAGCATCTACATACATTGGAGCCTTTCTTTATTAGCAAACACCTCTTATGGGAGACACACCACATACTCATCCAAAACTTTAAGGTGATAGGTGTGTGAGTTCTCTCACTTATAAAATGTCAAATCTCCAATTTTCTAATCAATGTGAGACTTCCTCGCACTTGTTTCCCAACACTTTCAACTCACACTTGTTTTTCTCAACACTTATACTCAAGTGTAAGTCTAACAACAATACCCCCTCAAGTGGAAGCTCTTTCATCCACACACACTCTGTATCGTTGTTGACACTTTTTCAACAGGACATGCCTCATATCCACCACCATGCAGGAATGATTTTTGATTCAAATGAGTCACCTTTCACTCAAATCAATGAATTTGGATACCACTATTAGATCATCAATTTGGTAATCAACATGAGGGGTTATTTTTTATTGGAGCCTTTCTTTTTTAAAAACAAACCTTATAAGAGACACACCACGTACACACTCAAAACCTTAAGGTGATAGGTGTATGGATTCTCTCACTTATAAAATACTCAATCTTCACTTTTTCTAATCAATGTGAAACTTCTACCTCACATTTGATTCTCAACACTTCCAATCACACTTATTTTTCTCAACACTAGTACTCCCCCTAAAGTGCAAGTATATTCACAATGCTCTCCCTCAAGTGGAAGCTCTTTCATTCACATACACTTGTACCACCGTTGACACTTTTTTCAAGGGAACATGCTTCCTACCCACCACCATGTGGGGAGGATTTTCAATACAAGTAAACTGGTCCCTCACTCGACCCAGGCTCTGATACCACTATTAGATCATCAATTCTTTGGGGGTTAACACGAGGGTGCATCTACATGCATTGAGGCCTTTCTTTATGAGCAACACACCTCTTGTGAGACACACATACTCATTCTAAACCTTAAGGTGACAGGCGTGTGAGTTCCCTCACTTATAAAGTGCTAAATCTCCACTTTTTTTAATCAATGTGAGACTTCTCCATTCTTGTTTCTTAACACTTTCAACTCACACTTGTTTTTCTTAACACTCCCCCTCAAGTGTGAGTCAATCAACGATGCTCTCCCTCGAGTGAAAGCTCTTTCATCCACATACTCTTTGTATCGTCATTGGCACCTTTTCAACGGGACATGCCTCATATCCACTACCATGTGGGGATGATTTTCGATACAAGTGAGTCGATCCTTCCCTCAAACTAATGACTCTGGTAACACTGTTAGGTAATTAATTTAGGGGTCAACATGAGGAAGTGATTTTTATTTGAGGCTTTTTTTATGAGCAACACATCTTGTGAGAGACACACCACATACTCACCGAAAAACTTTAAGGTGATAGGTTTATGAGTTTTGTCGCTTATAAAATATTCAATCTTCACTTTTTCTAACCATTGTAAGACTTCTACTTCACACTTGATTCTCAACACTTCAAATTCACGCTTGTTTTTCTCAACAGTAACTCTATCTAATTAATTTTATGATGTCATATTTGTTTTTTGAAAATAAAAAAAAATTATAAAATCTTTTGGCAAACAAAAGATGCCTAAGATGTAGGAGTATAGAGAGAACATGGTCAAGGCAGAGTACAATATTCTTTAAATGGAAATGAATGATGCAAATAGAAAATCTTAGTACGGTATATTACTAATCATTTTGTGATAAGTCAACCAAATATATAAAGAATTAAAAGATTTATATATGATTTTATTGATGAGAGGCCATTTCAATCTGCTGGCTTAAGATTTTAATATTTGCTTGTTGGGATAAAACAATGGGCAATTCACATGGAAATAACATAGCACCACCTTCTCAGATCTTGTAATCATCCAATATTTCAACTTGCCAATAAATAATCATCTACATACGCATAACTGACAACAACAAAAATCAGAAACTTGAATTAATCATTTTAGTTTTTATGTTTTTTTATTTTTAATTTATCAATAAATTCGGCACATAGGCTATATACCAAATTAATAATTGAATATTGATTAATGAATCATATACATTATTATGTTTTTGAGAATGTGGTAGAAATCAAAGAATCATTGACTTATTTATAGCTTGCCACATCTTATCCAAAAAAAAAAAATTTGAATATTGATTAATGAATCATATACATTATTATGTTTTTGAGAATGTGGTAGAAATCAAAGAATCATAGACTTATTTATAGCTTGCCACATACATCATTTATGTAGATATAAATTTGTAGAAGTTTTCCTAGCATAGTATTGAAATATTGCAATATGTAGTTGTTTAATGTGTGAATATAAATAATAAATTATCTAATAGCAAATATTTGATAAGAGATAGTTGAATAGTTCAATAGATCTTAAATAACTTTTAATAATCTATAAACAAATTTTACAATCAGAATTAAGTATTATGCGAGATAGAGACTTAGATATATATAATCCAATAAAATCTTTAATTAAGAGACAATTAAAAACTATGATAATACAAATTGATAGTATAGTACAAATAAGTAAGGAATCCATTTGACAAACTATTAAATACAATTGATATGATACATCTTGTGATTTGCAAAATAATAGAGATTAATTGTTGGAGAATCTCAAGGTGGGGTTGGGTTAGGTGTAGGTTGACAGTGTTGAGGTAATTGAGTACGTGGAAGTAAAGGTTTTGGATGAATATATTTGTAAGTATATTTGGAGGGTGAGTATGAATCTTAAAAATATACAAGAATTCGATTTAGGTTGGAGTTTCTTGGTTGTATAAGATTGTATCTATGAAAAACAAAGACACCCAAGGGTATGAAGGTGGTGGAAAGGGGAATTAATTTGATGAAAATTTGGTGCGGGGATTTTATGACAAGGTTCAATGTTGGTAGTCTATTTATAAGATATGTAATTGTTCGAAATGCAAATGACCAAAGCGTGGATGAAAGTTTAGCATAATGAAGGAGGATTTTAATGGTTTTTACAATATATTTGTGCCGTCTTTCAGTTGTGGCGATAAGTTCCCGTATATCTGGAGTTGCGATGTAATGTGAAGTACCATTTATTGATAAAATTGCTTAAACTTAAAGGCAATTTCTTTATGCACCACCCAAATTTCTTAGGCACCACGTGAAATTATTTTTTTGTCACTCTATTCCGGATGTGCACATCCGGACGCACCAAATTTTTAAAAATCGTAGAGATTTTCCGGATATGCATATCCAGAAAGAATTCTGATGTGCACATCCGGAAGTATTTCTTATTAGTTCGCGCTAGATGTTCTTCCCCCCTCATTATTCACCTTTCCATTTCCAAAATCTCTCAAACTCTCAAATTTTCAATCACCACAAATCTCGATTTTTTCCACTCGAGTTCGGCGCAGAGCAACTGCTACAACGATCAACACACTCCAAATCCTCCGTATCACATTTTAATCGGTAAGTTTTCAAATTTTAGAGTTTCGGAGTAATTTTCGAGTAATCGATTTAGAGTAGACATTTAGGTGTAGAAATTGTTAGGTTGTATGAATAACATAGGTTAGAGACAATGTAGGTCATTTTTACTGCTTCAAACGGACGATCAGGGCATAAAAATGCCCTTTTGGTTGTTACAGTGGCCATGGCTGCCGTTTTTAAACTTCAAAATACGTACCGGATGTACAGATCCGGAAATATTGAAACGTTTAGTGTTTTCGGATGTGCACATCCGGAAATATCCAACGTTTAAAATTCTGCGTCCTTCCGGATGTGCACATCCGGGAATACCTAACGTTTAAAATTCTGAGTCCTTCCGGATGTGCACATCCGGAAGACTATTTTTTTCCTTTTTTAATTTTGCTTGTTTGTTTGTTTTTGTTTAATTATTTTTAAACAAAATTTAATTTATTTATTATGCTTTGCAGATTAGATGGCTGGCAGAGACGATCGTACCATACATGGACGGACAGCTCAGCACGCATCTGTCCGACGTGAGCGAATGCAGTCTATAGCCGAGGCTTCCGACGCAGAGGGAGTTGGGGTAGCCCCTACAGCTGAGGGACATCCTACACCACAACCATCCACATCACAGGTTCAGGTCACTCCCTCGTCAGCCGCCGATTCTACATCTCGGAGGCGTCGGGATTCTACTGCTAGTTCATCAGGGTCCCAGCCCGCACGCAGGCGTCGTCGGGAGACTACAGCTCCATCAGCTGCTCCTCCTCGTTCCCCTGTTGCTGTTGCTGTTCCAGAGGGTGATCACCCAACACATGAGGGTGTTGACGATGATGACGATTTCGATGAGCTGGGCGGTTACCCCGGGGGACCGTCTAATATGTCCCTACTCGCGGGGTACTCTGAGCATACTGCCAGATATGTCTGGCTAGGACAGGTAACCTTTCTCGGTTTATTTATAGAATTGTATTCGTTGAAAATATGTTCATTTGTAACATTGTTTTATTTGGAAATTTTCAGGATAAGGATTCACAGAAGTTCTATAACCATGGGGGCAAGGTTATGGACACGATTGAGATGCTGCCAGAGGCTGAGTGGTTCACGTCTGCACTTGCGGAGTCTGGTCTTGGAGGCCTGTCTAGGATTGGGTATTCCCAGATCCAGTACGGTATCCTGATGGCATTTGTTGAGAGATGGCACCCTGAGACATCCTCATTCCATCTACCGTACGGCGAGATCACGATCACGCTAGACGACATCTCGTGCCTCTTACATCTACCGATCACAGGTACCCTTCTGAGTCACGGTAGGATGACGAAGGCGGACGGCATAGAGTTGTTGGTTATAAAGCTTGGGGCTAGCCCAGAGAAGGCACATGCGGAGGTGCACCAGTTGAGGGGCGCACACGTCCGGTTCTCATTTTTGATGGATAGATTTACTGAGGCGCTTGCAGAGGCAGGACGGGCAGATGGTGATCCAGCTAAGGTGGTGATCCACAGGACGCGTGCCCTAAGGTGCTACTACTTGTTTTTGCTAGGCACGCAGGTGTTTGTGGACACCAGCGCCTATTATGTTGATATCGTCTACCTCAGGTACCTTTCGGATCAGACAGATATCCATGGGTACAACTGGGGGGCGGCTGCGCTGGCATTCACCTATTCCAGGCTCTCTGATGGTTGCCGCTGGGCAGCCAAGACTGTGGCAGGCAGCTGTACGCTATACGTGGTAACAATCTAATATTCTAAGTGACTTTTTCATTTCTTTTCTTTCTGTATTCATTATAATGTTTGACACCGATGTTATGTTTTCCATTTCAGGCGTGGATTTTACAGCACTTTCCCTATATTACTGGTTGGGGGAGTGCCCAGGGGTACACTGAGGATATGCCACGTGCTGCTGCATTTGTCCTGCTCAGAGGGAACCAGGCGCCGGACCCCTTCAGAGTGTATCTAGATCGGATGGCTGCTGAGGACGTTTTGTATTGCCCCTATGCTGCTCACCGTGTGACGCGCCCGTTCGATGAGGTTTGTTTGTTCTCAGGATGGTTGGCATGCAGTTTGACCGTTACTGCCCGATACCTGCCAGAGCGCGTCTTGCGTCAGTTCGGTTACACGCAGACGATCCCCAGGATGCCTCATGAGTCTGCTCCTCTAGGCTTGACCCGCAGGCAGATAGATGAGCTATATGCTGACTACCAGTCCCACTTGGTACATGAGGAGTCTCGGGCGACCAGAGCGGAGACAGACTGGAGTGTTGCTGCCGGGTACATCGTGTGGTTCTACACCGTCTCACACCCATGCATGGTGCCCACTGCTGAGGGATCGCCACCCATACCTGCTCATCAGGAGATATTAGAGGAGCGGCAGTCTCAGCTGGACCACACTCAGGATGTCCTACCACGTTGTCGTCAGATAGAGCAGATAGCGCATCAGGCCATTGCGGACGGTCACCTCCCTGAGGGCTCTGGTGCCAGACTTGCCGTGGACAGGATTATTGCGATTGCTCAGGGGGCACTTCAGTGCCGCAGACATTGATCCAGGATGACGGGTAGGGGCAGAGGAGCAGGGGAGCCAGGAGAGATCCTTCGCCATACGCAGTAGTTTTTTGTTTGATGTATTATATTTATATTAGATGTATGCACTGTATTTTGTCAGAGATTTATTATATATATATATATATATATATATCATTTTATTTTATATATGGATGTTGTCAAATGTATATTAAATTGCGACGATTTATTAGCATATACGACCAAGCAAAAAAACCGATTTTTAAAAAAAAAATAATGTTCTGCCTTTTTTCGGATCTGCAGATCAGGAATGTTTCCGGATGTGCACTTCCGGAAAGAATCAGCGTTTTTAAAAAAATTGGTGCGTCCGGATGTGCACATCTGGAATCAGGGGCAAAACCGGAAATTCAAATGGTGCCTAAGAAACAAGGGTGGTGTGATAAAAAATTGCCAACTTAAAGTATCCCATATAATCAAAGTAAAGAGTAATGATACTTAAGTCAAAAAAAAATATCAACAAAATCTTTGAATTGAAAAAAAAAATAGCGACATCATATTTATTTTTCATGGATATAACCAAACATATCTAAATAAATGATCTACAAATATTAAATATATAAGTGGCCATCTAAGAACCTAATAGGATCAATGCCCTATACATCATTATAAATAAGTTTTAATGATCTCTTTCATGTAATACTAGAATAAGTAAAATGAAGTTTATAGCTCTTTATATACAAAAATAGGTACATTTTGCACTTATCACAGGTCGACTCTATCGACCTCGACAGTCGCTTCCCCGAGGACCAACAGGAGGAACGAGCAGCGTCAGCCGACCCATCCGCGTCATCCAGCAGCAGCTCCTATCCGATGCGCCCAATCCCAGATGGCAACTTCGAGCTAGTTCTATTCGGCGAAGACCCCCAACGGGGAGTGAAGATCGGAGCAGACCCACCTAACATCGCGAGGAAGCAGCTCAAAGCGTGCCTCCGAGAGAATGCCGACCTCTTTGCGTGGAGCGCCGCAGAAATGCCCGACTTAGATCCGACCGTCGCCTGTCACCAGCTAACCATTGACCCGGCCATCAAGGTCATAGCGCAACGTAGGAAAAAGCAGTCTCCGGAGAAAACGGAGGCTGCTGAAAAAGCTGTAAAGGACCTCCTCGAGGCCAAATTCATTTCGGAGGCCAAGTACACCACTTGGTTGTCCAACATTGTATTGGTTAAAAAATCTAATGGAAAATGGCGCATGTGCATTGATTATACCGATCTCAATAAGCCATGCCCGAAAGATGCCTACCCCCTCCCAATATTGATAAACTTGTTGATAATTCCGCTGGTTTTAAACTTTTATCGTTCATGGACGCCTACTCGGGCTATAATTAAATCCCAATGGCAATGTCCGACAAAAAATATACGACCTTCATGACCGAATCAGGGAATTATTACTACAACGTAATGCCCTTCGGCCTGAAGAACGTCGGAGCAACATACCAACGAATGATGAATAAAGTATTTCGGGGAGAAATAGGCGACATGCTCGAAGTATACATGGACGACATGATCGTAAAGTCCCACGAGGAAACCGATCATACCGCCCACTTGCGTAAGGTCTTCGAACAGGCCAGGAAATACAAAATGCGTTTTAATCCGGAGAAGTGCATGTTCGGTGTCCGGGCAGGCAAATTCCTCGGCTTCAACTTAACGGAACGAGGAATCGAAGCCAATCCCGACAAATGTCGGGCATTCTTTGAGTTTCCTACGCCCAAGTCCAAAAAATCCATCCAGACCCTCAACAGGATGCTCGCAGAACTATCTCGTTTCGTGGCCAAGTCCGCCCAGCACGCCCTACCATTCTTCAAGCTCCTTCGCAAAGAGGCCGCGTTCGAATGGACCAAGGAGTGGGACAAGGCCCTTCTCCATCTGAAACAAGCACTCTCAGAGCCATCGGTTCTCTCTCGCCCGGACAATGGCGAAACGCTATACCTAAACATGGTCGTAGCATCCGAAGCAGTGAGCGCCGCTCTCATCCGCGAGACACCTGACGGGTAGAAGCCCATATATTTCACGAGCAAGGAGCTACAAGGACCAGAGTTACGATACCAGCAGATAGAGAGGGTGGCATTGACCCTCATCAATGCTGCTAGGAGATTAAGGCACTACTTCCTGGCCCACACGATCGTGGTTCGAACAGATCAGCCCATAAAGCAGCTGCTTGGACGACCAGATATGGCCGAACGAATGCTTAAATGGTCGCTAAAACTGTCAGAATTTGACATCCGTTACGAAGGCAGAAAAGCCCTTAAGGCCCAAGCTCTGGCCGATTTCGTCACGGATATGACATTCGCAGACTCCCCCGTGAGCGAGACACGTAAGTGGACCATCTTCGTCGATGGTGCCTCAAGCTCGGCAGGTAGCAGCGCGGGCATTATACTGGAGAGCAACGAAGGGACTATCGTCGAGGTATCACTCACACTGTCTTTCCCAACTTCCAATAACCAGGCTGAATACAAAGCCTTATTCGCTGGGCTACGCCTTGCTGAGGATCTGGGAGCGGAAGAAGTCGTCATTTGCATGGATTCACAACTCGTGGCCATCCAGGTCCGAGGTGAATACCAAGCCAAAAACGACAACCTGACCGAATACTTGGCCCTAGTAAAGAAGGAAATGGCAAAGTTCACAACAGTAAAAGTGAAACACGTTCCCCGCGAACATAACGTACGAGCGGACGTGCTGTCTAAACTGGCCAGCACGAAGAAGAAAGGCGGAAACAAATCCGTCATACAAGAAGTACTTCCTCGACCCAGCATCGAGAAGGCCTCCCCGACACTCGACGTGCAGGTGATCGACGACAACAACTGCTGGATGACCCCAGTCTACAAGTACCTCGCCAAGGATGAACTCCCGTCCGACCCAAAGGAGGCTGGCATAGTCAGGCGAAGGGCCTGCTCTTATGTCCTGGTCGAAGACAAACTATACAGACGGGGATTCTCCATTCCGCTGCTCAAATGTGTCGAGGAAGAAATGGTCACACACATCCTGCGCAAAATCCACGAAGGAATCAACGCCCAACATCTCGGCGGAAAGTCCCTTGCTCGAAAGGCCCTTCGAGCAGGATACTACTGGCCGACTATGCAAAACGACGCAAAAGAGCACGTAAAGAAGTGCGATAAATTCCAACGGCACGGGGACATGCACCTAGCTCCACCTAACGAGCTCAAGGCTATGTCCTCCCCGTGGCCATTCGCCTGGTGGGGCCTAGACATCCTAGGACCCTTCGTGGTATGATCAAGTCAGAACAAGTACCTCATAGTGGGCGTGGATTATTTCACAAAGTGGATAAAAGCAGAACCTCTAGCCAAAATAACTGCCCTCAACATCCTGCGTTTCTACAAACGAAACATCCTTGCACGTTTCAGTATTCCCCAAGCGATAGTAACAGACAACAGAATGCAGTTCACGGACAGGAAGTTTCAGGACTTCGTCGCCCAACTGGGCACAAAGCAACACTTCGCATCCGTCGAACACCCCCAAACAAATGGGCAGGCTGAGGCAGCTAACCGAGTCATCCTTCGAGGCCTCAAGCGAAGGCTAGACGAAACAAAGAAGGCGTGGGTCGAGGAGCTACACAGCGTGCTCTGGGTTTACCGTACAACTCCCCATTCAACGACGGGGGGAACACCTTTCCGTTTAGCATACGAAACCGAGGCTATAATTCCCGTCGAAGTTCACGTGCCCTCTAGGCGGACAGAGTCGCCCCTAGACGAGGAGATGAACGACGAATCTTTAAGGGAAGAGCTCGACCTCGTCGAGGAGATCAGAACCGGGGCAGCTCTCCGCGAGGCCTCACTGAAACAAAAGATCACCATCAGGCACAACGCCAAAGTGATATGACGAGAGTTCGATGTGAGAAGCCTTGTCCTAAGAAGAAACCACAAAGACTCTCGCGAAGGCAAGCTAGCAGCCAATTGGGAGGGACCCTATCGCATCCGGGCAAAAACGGAAAATGGGGTCTACTACCTAGAACATCTCACTGGGGAAGAACTCGCTCGACCATGGAACACCGAAAAGCTAAAACAATACTACAGCTAAATCCTCAGTTCGACTCATCGCAATGACGAACTTCAACTACCGACCACTATGCGCGTCTAGGTACAAGCGTCGCATATTATTAAAGCATAACCCCGCTTAGTAATGAGCTGGGTAGTTGCTCGACAGCGGTCCTCGATCGAGCATCGCCGTCGTCAAAGTACCATGATTCGCAGAACCCCAGCTCGCGATGGGACGTTCACGCCGTGAACTCAGGCCTCAAACGCGACCTGAGCTCCGCTCCCCAGCCAGGATATTCCCCGGCCATTCGACCAGTTCCCCACACTGTCGAACACATCTACAACGAGCAATCCCCCATAAATATTCGCACAAGTCAAAAGCTCCCAAACACGGGCAGACATATATTCACAGCAAGCATGCATACAACACTTAGCAAAAATAAACGCAAGTAAAATCATGCACGCGAAGAAGCCAGAAATATAATTAACATAACAGGTGGCCACAAGGGCCACGATTGTGCGTTATTACATAAAATAGGGCCATGCACCCCAAAAATAAAATTACAAATAATTCAACGGCACGCAGGTCGGACAAGATACAACAACATCAAAATAACAAAACTCCTCATTCATCCGCATGCCCGGTTGACGCCGGCTCAGGTCTCTGGTCCTCCTCGGGCTGGTCCTCAGGCTGAACCTCGGGGGTATCTAGAACAAGGCCTTCGGGCAAGACGATGCGACCATCCTCAACACGCGCAAGATAGTGAGTACCCTCGGCAGAGATCTCAAGCCCAGGGTTCACCAACCGCAATTGAGCCACGGCGCTTTGAAAAAACTCCTCTGCCATGACGATACCATCATCTTCGGCCAGCAGGATGCGGGCAACCAGCTCAAACCTTGTCTTCAACTCTTTTATATCATCCGGTTCGTCAGCACCCGGGGCGCTGGCCGCCATCAACTCTTTGCTCAGCTCCTCGGCAGCCTTTTTCTCCGCCGTCAGCTTGGAGACATCCTCTTTCAGCATGGTTGTCTCCTCTTTGGCCTTCCCCCGAGCCTCGCGGGCATTCTTAACTTCCTCCTTGAGGGCCGCCTCAGAAGCCCGGGCAGCTTTAAGTTCAGACTCAAGTGCAGAGTCCCCTTCTGCGTAGACAACAACTATCTCCAGCATCCTGACCAGGGCAGAAGCATCTTGGGCCACCAGCGCCCTCTTGCTCAGGCGATCTATGCCTTCCAAGCAAAGGGATTCCGCTTGGGGGACGACCAAGGAGTTACCTTCAAAGAACCTCCTATCAAGGATGCACAGAGGAAGCTCAAACTTCCCTTTCTCTGGAACACGGGTAAGGTCCACAGCGTCTGATGTCGTTGGCCGCTTCGACCGCCCTCTCAAGGGCAGAGGAGATCCCCGTGGAGCAGGAGAGGGAGAAGAAGAGGCCCCCACGATATTTTGAACTGGAGGAGGAGCGCGGGCACCAGCGGGCCGAGATTTAGAAGGAGTCGCTGCAGCTTTATTCCTCGCCATATCATTCCTCACCACACGATCGCGAGCCTGAGGCATCTCACCTGCACAAATAAAGAAAAAACGAGCGCTTTTGCTACGTGGAAAAGAGATAACACAAACAAAATCTAAATAACCAAGACTACCGAGCAACTTCTCAGCGTCCGCAGGAGTCTTGCACTCCAGCAGTGCCTTAACAATGACGAATCTGCACTCAACTCTCTGGCTCCCATCCTCCTCGAAGATAGGGCTACCCTTGCTCGTCCAGCAGCTTGCAAGACTAAAGGAGTTGACCCAGTTCACCAGCCTCTCGTACGCCACGGCGTCCTGCCCGCGCAGATCGCTCGGCTGAAAGACATAATCGCTGGGCTTCTTAGAGAAATGGTCGGGTGCCCAGCGGATGGGGAACTTGTAGAGCCTCTGCCCAATATATTTCTCCTCCTCGTTAAGAAGCTCATTTCTATCCTCGTCAACCTCAATTTCCCAGACGTATGTGCTGTCCTGGGCCACCTCAGACACAAGTTCAACGACGAAGTACCGCTCCTTGAAAGTCCGGATCGACTCCGAGAACGGCTTAAATAGCTTTCTGGGATGCTTCAAAGAAACCTATCTGTACTTCTTCCCCGTCAACTGCCTTTAAAGATGGAAAACAGCGAAGAACAGAGGGAGAGTAGTCCCCAGAGAGAGATGCTCGCACACCAATTCAAAAGCCCGGATGAAGGCCAGCGAATTAGGGTGAAGTTGAGAGGGGGCCAGCTTCAGATGCTCGAATACTGACCGCTGGAAATCAGTGACAGGCAGTCTCAGTCCCAGCTCTTTGAAGGCATACTCGTACATCGTAAAGCGGTCCCCAAAATCCGAGCAGACCCGCTCGTTCAAAGTAGGGAAGTGCACCTTCTACTCCCCTTCTGGTCCTACCTCCGTAAAGACGTCCGCCAAAGACTTTGCGAACGTAGAAATATGCTCGGAAGGTTCGGCCACCTTCCACTCCTCCGCGAAGAACCCTTCGATGTCATCCTCCTCCATATCATCCCGAACCTCTTCTTTCTCCCCGGCATTGCTGGACGAACTTGAGGCCGCCGAGCTCGAAGCCGTCGAGCTACTATTTTCCTCGGAGCCAGTTTCCTCCCCAGACGTGTCTAGAATAACTTCTCTTTCTGGCCCCGTCGCCATTACGATCACCTGAAAAGCAGAGAAAGACAGTGAATTCGACAGGAAATCAAATCCACCCTTCCACTGCCAAGTCAAGTGAAAGGGCGCGCAAAAGGCTGAGGACAACGTCCCCGGCCTAAGCCCTAACATCGAATGAAAAACCTCCCCGTGAGGAGATGCCAGAGACATACCATCCTCATGCGAGGAACCTCCCCGCACTCATGCCCAGATTCCGTTTGAAGCCCCACCGGAAACCGCAAAGCTTCATCGGAATCTGGAAACGTTCTACCAGAAAACTCGTCGCCCTATCAGAAGATGAACAAACACGGTGGTCACGCATGCACAACTACCGCAACCACGTCGTGGACCACCCTCCTCGCTAAACGTACTACATACTCCAGCGAAGTGCTGAAGGCAGAAAAATGGCACAACCACCGTCCACCACCAACACTCGCCAAAAATCCACCTATTTTATCACCCAAAGCTAACCCTAACCCCATACAATCTACCACTAACAACAAAAGGAAGTAAAACAAGCCACAGATCAGAAAACTTACTTGATTTTGGAAGAAGGTAGAAGCTGCTCGAAGCTGGTGACGGTGGTCGGAAAGCCTGAAGACGGTGACGGGCAAGAACTGAAAGAGACGGAGAGAAATCAGAAAGGAAAAGTTTCAAATGAAACGGTTTCCCCCCTTTTATACAAAGGGGCACGTGCAACCACGCGCCCGTAGGCCATCATGACTACCTGTAACAGTGGGGTAACTTTGTAACAGAGGAACTTAGTCCTTACTCCCACATCTCAATATTTAGAATAAAAGCGAAAAATCTAAACATTGAATAACATCTAACATATATATATATATATATATATATATATATATATATATCATCAAGTATTATCCACCAACATAATTCATGTTTACATAAACATTCATCAACAAGATACATGTACAAATGTATCACAAAAGAATCATATACATCCTAGCTACCCGGTGCTACATATTAGAGCCGACTGACCGACCAAAAGAATAAAGACACGCTCCACAAAAAGACCACCAGTATACCTACTCTGTAATGCCTCATAGAGCATCATAAAACAGCAGAAGGGTGAGAAATATTATCATAATAACAATGCATATGATTATATATCTTAGCATAAAAATACACATATTCTACATTCTCACCACAATTCATCACAACTCACTCATATACATCACAATGTATATATATATATATATATATATATATATATATATATATAAAACCAAGCATATTCCTCATGCATACTTTCACAATTCTTATCATTCCACATAAACATACATATTCATGTTTATT
Source organism: Lathyrus tuberosus (assembly GCA_022829125.1). Classification (NCBI taxonomy): domain Eukaryota; kingdom Viridiplantae; phylum Streptophyta; class Magnoliopsida; order Fabales; family Fabaceae; genus Lathyrus; species Lathyrus tuberosus. The sequence continues at coordinate 4,199,921 of JALAZF010000446.1, forward strand.
CATCAATGCACCATTATAAGGATGATAAATGCAAATCATAGAGACCGACTCACGACTCTATGCAAATGCAATGCGGTACCGACTCAATCATATCAAGTTCACTCAGGAACTTATTGGAACCATCGCTCGTTACCAATGTAACTCCCCGTCGGGCCTACGATGTTCACCCATTGCTCACACCTCACATAGGCACACAATGTTTATGGATTGCTCACACCTCACATAGGCACACAATCCGATTACTCACACCTCACCTAGGCACACAATCGTTTGTAATCATCGCTCACACCTCACATAGGCACACGACGTTACAGCGGATTCTCATTAGAATCACACAACATAAGAATGTACATCATTATGCTTCACATACAAAATGACTCAAGACATTCTTGAAATGCATACATATTCACAATAAAATCATGCATTCATCTCATACGATCACATACAATCTATATACATTCACATCAATGCACTATTGTATGATTCACCTCCGAAACACACATTCAAAACGGTAAAAGTCGCTAAATAACACTATTCCCAACTTTCCGACATAATTAAATCGGCTAACAATTTCCAAGTTATCATAATAAGGAAGTACAGCTCAATAGCTTCACAACGATACCAAGAATGTAAAAATCGGATAAACGGAACACAAGTTGCGAAAGAAAAACGAAAACGATATTTGAAAAAGTCCCATTTTTACAATTGGCCTGACCATACGCGTATCACCATTCTCATACGCGTACAGCCCTGATTCCTCGCCATTCCATACGCGTATTGCCCAAGGCCATATGGGTATGGGCAGAAACCATTTTCTTCCCAAAATTCACGTTTAAAAGTCCATACGCGTATGCCCAATACCATACGTGTATCACCAGATGGCCGGGAAAAGTCACATTCCATACCCGTAATGGCCCAAAACAAGCCAATGATACGCGTAACTCCTAGGCTCATACACGTATGAACATGCCCCATACGCGTACGGCCAGGGCAAATGCAGAAAAATTCTGCAGAACTTGGTTCTACGTTTTTCATCCAACCACACCCAAATTCATCATCTAAACTCAGAAAAATACCAATTTGATGTACAACAACATATATCAATCATGTATCAACAACAAGGAACACGAAAACATCATTTCCAACACGAATTAATCGAATTCTAACACTTTCTACACAAATGGGTTTATACAAAAACTCATAAAAATCAACAACAACAACAACACCACAATCATACATAATGATATAGATTGATGAGATAATAAGATTTCACACCCTTACCCGGATTCCAAGCTTGCTAGATGATTGTTCTTGATGGTTTTCTAGGTTTTTCCAAGTTTTCTCCTCTTTTCTCTTCTTCCTCTTTCTTTCTCTCCTTTTTCTCTCTATTTCTCCTTTTTTTTCTCTTTCTCTCCTATTTCCTCTTCTTATCTCTTTTTCTTTTCTATTTCTTATTTTCTACTCAAATTCAATTAATTCATTTTCTCACACAATTCTACACTTAATCACTTTTCTACCAATTTTACTAAATTTCTAACTTATCATTAATTGAGAAATGTCCAAAATACTCTCCATTCTAATTTCCCCGAAAACTCTCAAAAACGGTAAAATATCATAACATGTCAACATAGCATATTAACACACCAATTTCACAGATAAAATAATTTATCACTCAATTTAAATAAAAGACTCAACAAAATGGGAATAATTGGAATCGGGGCGTTACAACTCTCCCCCACTTTAGAAATTTTCGTCCTCGAAAATATTACCTGATTCAAATAACTCCGGATACGACTCTCGCATCCCACTCTCTAGTTCCCAAGTCATATTGCCTTCCGCAGCGCCTCCCCACACTACTTTCACAAGCGCAATATCCTTGCCTCTTAGCTTCTTAACTTCACGGTCCAAAATCCTAATCGGTAAAGCTTCAACCGTAAGGTTATCTCTCACTTCAACCTCGTCCATAGGTATAACATGTGACGGATCCGGAACATACTTCCGAAGTTGCGAAACATGGAATACATCATGCAAATTCGAAAGATTCGGAGGCAACGCCACACGGTAAGCCACAACACCAACTCGTGCAGAAATCTGATACGGACCAATAAAACGAGAAGTCAACTTCTTCGACTTCAAAGCACGACCCACACCCGTAACCGGCGTAACTCTAAAAAACACATGGTCGCCTTCTTGAAACTCAAGATCTTTCCTTCTCTTGTCATGATAGCTCTTTTGTCTACTTTGAGAAGCTTTCGTCTTCTCATGAATAAACTTCACTTTTTTCGTCGTTTGTTGTACCAACTCCGGTCTGACCAACGTCCTCTCACCGGTTTCATGCCAACACAAAGGTGTTCGACATCTCCGACCATACAAAGCCTCAAATGGTTCCATACTTATACTTGAATGAAAACTGTTATTGTAGGTGAACTCAATCAACGCCAAATAACTATCCCAAGCACCACCTTGCTCGAGCACACAAGTACGCAATAAATCCTCCAACGATTGAATTGTCCTCTCGGTTTGACCATCCGTTTGCGGATGATAAGCCGAACTCAATCTTAGCTTAGAACCCAAAGCCTTTTGTAAACTCTCCCAAAACCTCGATGTGAATCTAGGATCTCTATCCGACACAATACTCTTAGGAACTCCATGTAACTTCACAACCACAAGAACATAAATCTCGGCTAACTTCTCCAAAGGATAACTAATATCAATTGGAATGAAGTGAGCAGATTTAGTAAGCCTATCAACGATGACCCAAATAGCATTATGACCTCTTTGCGTATTCGGGAATCCCGTAACAAAATCCATCGATATACTATCCCATTTCCACTCCGGAATGTCCAACGGTTGCATCATTCCACTAGGCTTTTGATGTTCCGCCTTAGACTTTTGACAAGTTAAGCACGCATACACAAATTGAGCCACATCCCTCTTTAATCCGGACCACCAAAAGATTTTCTTCAAATCTTGATACATTTTATTCGCTCCCAGATGAATACTTAAGTTACTTCGGTGTCCTTCTTCCAATATCATCTTTTTCAACCCCGCATCATCGGGAATACAAATACGACCACGGAATCTCAAAACTCCAAAATTATCAACCTTGAAATCTTCATTCTCATTCATCATCAAATCAATGAACTTCAAATCCAACTTTTGCTTTTCACATACGGTTGCAAGAAAATCATTCGTAACATGTAGCATACCAAGTCTCACACTTCTCGGCGTCATTTCACAAACTAAACTCAAGTCTCTAAAATTCTCCAAAAGTTCCCATTCTCTCATCATCAATGCGGACATATGTAACGACTTCCGACTCAAAGCATCGGCCACCACGTTTGCCTTACCCGGATGGTAATTCAAACGAAAATCATAATCCTTCAAAAGCTCTAACCACCTTCTTTGTCTCATGTTCACTTCTTTTTTATCAAATAAATATTTCAAGCTCTTGTGATCACTAAAAACTTCAAATCTTGCACCATAAAGATAGTGCCTCCAAATTTTCAAAACAAACATCACGGCCGCTAACTCCAAGTCATGTGTAGGATAATTCTTTTCATGTACTCTCAATTGTCTTGAAGCATAAGCCACAACTTTTCCATCTTGCATCAAAACACCACCTAAACCAGCCAATGAAGCATCACAATACACAACAAATGGTTCCGTCGAATTTGGCAAAATCAAGATCGGAGTCGTTGTCAACCTCCTTTTTAGCTCATTGAAACTCTCTTCACAATGAATATCCTAAATGAAAGCCTTTTCTTTACAAGTCAATTGCGTTAACGGAAGTGCCAACTTTGAAAATCCTACAATAAACCTCCGATAATAACCCGCCAAGCCTAAAAAGCTTCGAATCTCCGTAACCGACCTAGGAGCCTCCCATTGCATCACCGCATCAATCTTGGATGGATCAACACTAATACCACTACCGGAAATAACATGTCCAAGAAAACTTACTTCCGACAACCAAAATTCACATTTCGACAACTTAGCATACAATTGTTTCTCTTTCAAAATTTGTAACACAATCCTCAAATGATCTTCATGCTCCTCTTGAGACTTAGAATAAATCAAAATATCATCGATGAACACAACCACAAAACGATCTAACTGTTCATGAAAAATACGATTCATGTATTCCATAAACACACCCGGCGCATTAGAAACCCCGAATGGCATCACGGAATATTCGTAATGGCCATACCGTGTCCTAAAGGCCGTCTTTTGAATATCCACTTCTTTCACACGAATCTAGTGATATCCCGATCTCAAATCAATCTTGCTAAAAACACGCGCACCAACCAATTGGTCCATCAAATCATCGATCCTTGGAAGCGGATACTTGTTCTTAATTGTCACCTTGTTCAATTGTCGATAATCAATGCATAACCGCATACTCCCATCCTTCTTCTTTACCAACAATACCGGAGCACCCCAAGGAGAAACACTTGGTCTTACAAATCTCTTGTCCAACAAGTCATTCAATTGCTTCTTCAATTCTACCAACTCTGATGCCGACATACGATACGGTGCCATAGAAACCGGTCTAGTACCCGGAACTAGATCAATAGAAAACTCAACTTCTCTTTCCGGCGGTACATCCGTAATATCCTCCGGAAACACTTCTGGAAAATCACACACCACTGGGAACACATCGAGCTCAACTTTACTCTCCACTGACAATAATGCAAACAAACCGAACAATTGAGCTTCGTCCGCTAAAAGTTTCTTCAACTCTTTAGTGGATAGGAAACTCTGATCTTCATCATCTTCCAAAGAAGTAAACCTCACTAACTTGTGATAGAAATTTATATGAACTCGATTAAATTGCAACCAGTTCATACCCAAGATTACGTCCAATCCCTCCAATGGCAAACACACTAAATCCATAATGAAGTCTTTACCATACATGGTCAAAGGACAACTTACACACACCAAAGACGTAGTTACCGACCCTGAAGCAGGAGTCTCAATAACCATCTCACCACCCCAAGAAGTCATAAACAAATTCAAACGCTTAGCGCACTCATGAGAAATGAATGAATGAGTCGCTCCTGTATCAATAATAGCAACTAAAGGCGTACTATTAATAAAGCATGTACCTTTAATCAAACGGCCTGTACTAGTAGTGTCCGTCCCTGCTAATGTAAACACCTTTCCGCCCGCTTGAGCTTGTTTCGGCTTAGTACACTTAGTACTAATGTGACCCACTTCTCCACAATTATAGCACTTCACCATATTCCTTCTACAATCGGTAGTAGCATGCCCAAGGCCTCCACAGTTAGAACATTTCACCACGCTCTTCCCACACTCAAATGATTTATGACCCATTTCACCACACTTTTAACACTTAACGGAACCGGAACCTCCTCCTCCAGATCTCTTCTCAAAGTTTCCCCTATGCTTGCCCTTATCAACGGGTGTCACATAAGGTCCACTTCTAGCTTGTTGCTTTCCCTTCCTCTCATTCAAACTTTTGTAATGTGTAGAACGAGCCTTGCTATCTTCCTCGAATATTCTACAACATTCCGTCAAATCCGTAAACCTTCTTATCCTTTGATATCCCACAGCTTGTTTAATCTCGGGACGCAAACCATTCTCATATTTAATACACTTTGAGAACTCAGCAGTAATTGCAGCATAATGAGGATGGAATTGAACCAACTCCACAAACTTAGCAGTATAGTCCACCACAGACATACCACCTTGTTTCAGTTCATGGAACTCCATCTCCTTCTTCCCTTTCACACTTTCAGGGTAATACTTCCTCAAGAACTCGGTACGAAATAAATCCCAAGTTATCTCTTCATCATCCACCTCAAGAACTTGACGCATACCGACCCACCAATCGTCGGCTTTTTCCTTCAGCATGTGAGACCCAAGCCTCACCTTATTCTCCACCGCACAGCCCATGACTCTGAAGATCCTTTCAATCTCTTTCAACCAATTTTGAGCACCTTCGGGATCAAATCTTCCTTTGAAGACCGGTGGTTGATTCTTCCTGAACTCGTCATTCGCATTCACGTTCGGCGCACCTTGCACCGCCCTAGCCATTGCTTCCAAAGCAGCAGCCATCGCATTTTCGTTTCTACCAGCCATATTCTGATCATTCCCAAAAATGACAACAAGGTTAAACAACAGTTCATCCATCACAACAACAAGACAGACACAACTGACTCAACACTGGCTCTGATACCACTTAATGTAACACCCCCTTTTTATACCCCCAAATAATCACATAATCATTTAGGCACATATTAAAAATTCCGTCAGAGTATAATTATAAACGTAGTATAAAAGAGGTATGTCACATTATACATGAAATTAAAACATTCAACACCTGCTCAACAATTGATATGCAACAGTGGGGTAACTTTGTAACAGAGGAACTTAGTCCTTACTCCCACATCTCAATATTTAGAATAAAAGCGGAAAATCTAAACATTGAATAACATCTAACATATATACATATATATATATATATATATATATATATATATATATATATTTATATATATCATCAAGTATTATCCACCAACATAATTCATGTTTACATAAACATTCATCAACAAGATACATGTACAAATGTATCACAAAAGAATCATATACATCCTAGCTACCCGATGCTACATATCAGAGCCGACCGACCAAAAGAATGAAGACACGCTCCACAAAAAGATCACCAGTATACCTACTATGCAATGCCTCATAGAGCATCATAAAACAGCAGAAGGGTGAGAAATATTATCATAATAACAACACACTCATATAAATATAATGTATATATACACATATTCTACATTCTCACCATAATTCATCACAACACACTCATATACATCACAATGTATATATATATATAACCAAGCATATTCCTCATGCATACTTTCACAATTCTTATCATTCCACATAAACATACACATTCATGTTTATTCATCAATGCACCATTATAAGGATGATAAATGCAAATCATAGAGACCGACTCACGACTCTATGCAAATGCAATGCGGTACCGACTCAATCATCTCAAGTTCACTCAGGAACTTATTGGAACCATCGCTCGTTACCAATGTAACTCCCCGTCGGGCCTACGATGTTCACCCATTGCTCACACCTCACATAGGCACATAATGTTTATGGATTGCTCACACCTCACATAGGCACATAATCCGATTGCTCACACCTCACCTAGGCACATAATCGTTTATAATCATCGCTCACACCTCACATAGGCACACGACGTTACAACGGATTCTCATTAGAATCACACAACACAAGAATGTACATCATTATGCTTCACATACAAAATGACTCAAGACATTCTTGAAATGCATATATATTAACAATATAATCATGCATTCATCTCATACGATCACATACAATCTATATACATTCACATCAATGCACTATTGTATGATTCACCTCCGAAACACACATTCAAAACGGTAAAAGTCGCTAAATAACACTATTCCCAACTTTCCGACATAATTAAATCGGCTAACAATTTCCAAGTTATCATAATAAGGAAGTACAGCTCAATAGCTTCACAACGATACCAAGAATGTAAAAATCGGATAAACGGAACACAAGTTGCGAAAGAAAAACGAAAACGATATTTGAAAATGTCCCATTTTTACAATTGGTCTGACCATACGCGTATCACCATTCTCATACGCGTACAGCCCTGATTCCTCGCCATTCCATACGCGTATTGCCCAAGGCCATATGCGTATGGGCAGAAACCATTTTCTTCCCAAAATTCACGTTTAAAAGTCCATATGCGTATGCCCAATACCATACGTGTATCACCAGATGGCCGGGAAAAGTCACATTCCATACCCGTAATGGCCCAAAACAAGCCAATGATACGCGTAACTCCTAGGCTCATACGCGTATGAACATGCCCCATACGCGTACGGCCAGGGCAAATGCAGAAAAATTCTGCAGAACTTGGTTCTGCGTTTTTCATCCAACCACACCCAAATTCATCATCTAAACTCAGAAAAATACCAATTTGATGTACAACAACATATATCAATCATGTATCAACAACAAGGAACATGAAAACATCATTTCCAACACGAATTAATCGAATTCTAACACTTTCTACACAAATGGGTTTATACAAAAACTCATAAAAATCAACAACAACAACAACAACAACACAATCATACATAATGATATACATTGATGAGATAATAAGATTTCACACCCTTACTCGGATTCCAAGCTTGCTAGATGATTGTTCTTGATGGTTTTCTAGGTTTTTCCAAGTTTTCTCCTCTTTTCTCTTCTTCCTCTTTCTTTCTCTCCTTTTTCTCTCTATTTCTCCTTTTTTTTTTCTTTCTCTCCTATTTCCTCTTCTTATCTCTTTTTCTTTTCTATTTCTTATTTTCTACTTAAATTCAATTAATTCATTTTCTCACACAATTCTACACTTAATCACTTTTCTACCAATTTTACTAAATTTCTAACTTATCATTAATTGAGAAATGTCCAAAATACCCTCCATTCTAATTTCCCCGAAAACTCTCAAAAACGGTAAAATATCATAACATGTCAACAAAGCATATTAACACACCAATTTCACAGATAAAATAATTTATCACTCAATTTAAATAAAAGACTCAACAAAATGGGAATAATTGGAATCGGGGCGTTACACTACCCGCTAGCCATCATTGCCTATTAACTGCTACACGGAGCTCTAGGTACACGTGGCGCCCCAACGTTTCAAATTCTGTCTGACCATTAGTCTCCCCGTACACCGGGCAACATGGTCACGACTACGAATCTCACGAACACCTGGGGCCACGGGCATTTTGAGACAACCTTCCTCGCCTACAAACGACGACTCTATGCTAGCTCCCCGGAGCAACGAGCAGTCCTTAAGTCATCACTCCCATGCTCGGGAGCAACGACTTGGGGGGCTCCTGTTCTGGACTGGACCAATGGCTAGAATTAGCCCAATCTGCCTCTGCTCCAAAGCGGCCCAAATTGCCTAAGTCCAATCCACAGAAAGGCAAAAGTGACCTTTCTGCCCCTACAACCGGGCAAGGAATGCAAAGTTCCTCCCCGGAATTACTGCCCGTCACGCACGGCTTCATTGCTCCCTGAACAGCTATGGGCATGTGCCCGGAACTATGCCTATGCCCGACATAACGGCTTGTTTTGGGCACCCTGCCCGACGTAACGGCTAGTTTGGGCAGTTACCTATTCTTCGGGAAAACAATTACTTCGCCCCGAAAATAGGACCGTTGGCCACGCGCTGGGGGCTCTATATAAACCCTCTCGCTTGAGAGGGTCAGGTATCCAATATTCACCCTACGAACTAACACTTTGTACTTGCCCCTTTTCTCCGACCCTTTCTTACTTGAGCGTCGGAGTGCCTTGCAGGTACACCCCCTCCTCTCCATACGACCAACATCCCTGACGCACTTGGCGGCCTGATTCTACAGGATCTGATCCAGCCTTCACGATCATTTCATATAAAAAAGAATTCATACACTTATATCTTAAGATACAAAGCACATATCATTACAAAAGGATATACTCAATGTTTAGGAATATATTTTAAGAAAACATTTGTACCTATCATTAAACCTTAAGCCATTAAACTCATTCAGACTATTGCACTTGGACGTTAATGACATATGTATCAACTTGATGTCAATAATGCCTTCTTATAAGACTTTCTTAAGAAATATATTTACATGGCTCAATTGATATCAATTGAAATATGCTTACCAGCCCAACCATGTCTGTAAAATCCACAAAGCCATCATGGGCTAAACACCACCAATTAGTTTCTCGTGAGCAAAAATGATTCATCCTTATTCATCTATCACAAAGGTACTGATGATCTTTTACTCGCGGGCAATGATACCATTTTCCTAAGATTATCTTTTACCCCAAATGATGTTCTATGGGGACAAAATGCCTAGTACAAGATATTTTACTTTGAATTTCTTTGTGCTCACCTCCGAACCAAACGTTGTTTCGAGATTTATGTGACCTTTCACTTATACTTGTTTTCCGAACAAACCAACCAGAGAACCTTGTAGTTATCAGATGTCATATGGGTCAAGCCAGATCCCTTGAAAGATGCTCAAAAATAGGATATCTACTGAGCTCCCAGGATCGATCAATACTCACTTCACATCCTAATCATTGTATTATACCATAATGACCATGTGATTGTTGTTGTGCGGGAGAATGTCAATGAGGTCTTTGTTGGAGAAAGTGATTTTGAACTATAGTTTCCTATCCATGTTTACTTCAGGGCCGACAGTTGTGACATTTTTCGTCAAAACCTTTCTGGCATATTTTCGGCGGGAGGAATTAGATTCTCCCTTGTCGAGGAAACATCCATAATAGTGTCGATAGAAATCTTTGGAATTTTATTTTGCCATGCTCTTGAAGAAGATGGCGAAAACACGTGGTGAATGATGGTGTGTGTGGCCCAGGTCAGTTTTACTGGGCCCCGTGGTGGGCGCTAGTTGTACTTGCTAAAAGTACAATGAGTGATTACCATTGGCTGTGTATGGTTGTCTAAGGGCTGTGGGGTTGTTGTGGTGTTAAGGAAAAATCACATAAGGATGGTGAGAAACTATATATATTTGTGTTTACTAAGTGAAATGAATGTCCTCCTCAACCATAGGGTTGATGTATTTATATGAACCTCTTAGGAATGAGTCCTATAACCCAAAAAAATTATTAACAACACTTCTCTCTCTCTCTCCCTCTCTCTCTCTCTCTCACATAAGCGTGGGAGGATAGTTATTTCCCATATTATTCTGGAGAACATGACCCCTTTCTTTGACTCTCATTCATTAACCGTTACTAGACAAGGATACACCTTTTCCCACGTCTTCAAAAGTGAGCAAGTATTTCAATTAATGGGTGACCTTTACATATAATAGTCGCACATTGTGATAAACTGACGCACATTGCAACAAATGGGCGACTATCAACCCTACTTTGGATGATGGGTGTTATTTGTCTGCTTTTGGTGATTCTTACACCGCCTTATATATATCTTTTGTAAGTATACGAGTACAATATCTATTGCACAAAAATCCCATTGGTTTGTATCATGATTTGGTCTAAAACTTAATACAAATCTCTTAAGTCTGATTTGTTTAAGACACTCAGTAGGGATATGAGCATAAGAAATCATTAGTTCAACAATCAAAAGCAAGTCAGACATCTGTTGATCATAGAGATTTTTAATTGCCATCATAGTATCAATGTTTCCCACCCCTCTAACATTTCAATGATGGCTTTCATTGAGTGATAGTGTGTTTACCTGACACGACTCGGGTATTAATTTTCATTTTAGGTTGAATAAGTTTATGCATTTCCCTAATTTTTTTTCTTGAGAAAAGTAAATTCTTCTTGATGTGGCTCAGGGGGAATGTCTTCATCACCCCAAATGTTATTATTCTTCTCCAAATACAAACTATTACATGGATCTCTCACCGAATTCTTATCACTATTTTCTATAACCACAAGTTCGGAATCAAGTTGCTTCCTTCTATTATCAAACATCCCTTTCTCAATTACCAAATTCTCATTCAAACCATACAAATTATTTTATATGTGATCCAAATTATCTTTCTCAATTACCAAAGTCTCATTCAAACCATATAAATTCTCATTCAAACCATACATAATAATATATTTTAAATAATTTAATAATTATAATTTGATAATATAATTTTTTTACACTAACTAATTTGGTTGGAAATTAAATCTTACTAATATGTGGACGAAATTAGTAATTAATCACTTCCATGATACATAATTGAAACAAATATAAAATGCAAGTAGGAATAAAATAAAGGGTAAATAAAATTGTAGCAATGAGCAAGTTGTGCATGTTCAGCTTATAAATGATTATGCTATCATTCACACTCACATGAGATTAATATATAGGAGTACTACTCCACACCATTTCACCCCTCAAAATATAAACATACAAACAAGAAAAGAAACAATATCAAAAAGTGGTTTAATTTGCATTCATGGATTCAAAGAAGTCTAACAAAATAAGAGAGATTGTTAAGCTTCAACAAATCCTCAAGAAGTGGAAAAAAGTTGCTACAAATGCTTCCACTAACAAAGTTGCTATAAATGCTTCTACTAACAACTCAAATTCGAGTATTAGTAGTGGTAGTAGCAGTGGTAGTAAAAGTATCAAGTTTTTGAAACGAACTTTATCATTCAATGATGTTTCGATTTCGAATGTGGACATAGTTCCAAAAGGTTTTCTAGCTGTTTGTGTAGGGAAAGAGCTGAAGAGATTCATTATTCCAATGGATTACTTGAAACACCAAGCATTTGAGGTTTTGCTTCATGAAGCTGAAGAGGAGTTTGGTTTTCAACAAGAGGGTGTGCTCAAAATTCCGTGTGAAATATCAATGTTTGAGAAGATTTTGAAGGTGGTGGAAGATAAAAAAGAAGACTTAAACTTGCATGAGTTTGGATTCAATGGAGAGAAAGACATGGTTAGTTGTGATGTTACTCCCACTCATCATGCTCAAGTTTGTAGATGATCATCATATTAATCAATAATTCTTATAATTGTTGTCTTTTTTAATATATCTATTTATATAGAATTTTTTTTCTAGTTGATTTTATGTGTATAAACTTAGTATCTTTTGTGTGCAACTATGTGTAAGTGCAGAAGAGACTGACCTCTGAAATTGAGAAGAATCATAATAAACAACAAAACTCTCGTTCCAAATATTTAACATTATTGCATATTCATATTTATACTCCGAACCCAGAATCTAGTTTTTCTTTTGAATGAAATTGTTATAAATTATATGCAAGATATAGAATGTGCAAAGCTTGGTTGCACCACTCTTGATCCAAAATATTCGCTTTGTTCCCTTCCACAACTTGTTTCAATATATCTTATCATGTGAAAATATAAACATGTGATGTATATATTTTTTTAATATTTTTTTTGAAAAATAATTCTTTAAGCAACTTAATCAGCTTCCAACAAATGGATAATATGCAATTACAAAATTAATTAAAGATCTGATCGCACTATGAAAATAAAAAATGGAAGTCCTAATCTGATGATATAATTAAAGAAATTGCATTGCATGTTAATTTCCCTTGTAATTGAGATTATATGATAATAATAATAATAAATGCAGCCATATGAATAAATTAATGACTGTAAATTAAGGGAATCTTAGAACCAAGTTTGATCTTATTTTTCTTAGAAGATACGCTTCGTTGTGTTGCATAACAGTTAATCAAAACATTGCTAAAATAATCTTCATCACATGGAATATGAAGAGCACCATCAGCATGATAATCACAACCAAATTCCTCAGCAACATCATCCATCAAATTCTTCATCTCCGCCATGCTCAAAAACCTTATCGGAATCACAAACCTTCTGAATTTCGGTCCAACGTTCACAGCAATGTATCCTTTCGGAACCTTGCTAGTCTTTTTTCCGTCCGAGGATTCTCCGGCCTCAACCATTAATGGCTTTCTGTGAGTCGTTGCCGATTTTGATTTGCGGAATGGATAATATGCAGCTGTTCTACAATGGAGATTGATAGGCATTGATAGCTTTGGGGTGGATATGGAAATTCCACCAACTTTCATTTTCAATTTATTTGTGTTTATTTATTTATGAACATATAACCTGTGACATCGAAGAGGAAAAAGTTTGAGGAAAACTTTTCCTCCTAGATATTCTTCAATGGAGCACAATCTATTTATTTTTTATTAGAGAGAAAGAAGGTTGAAAATTTGAATGCACAATTAGAATTTAGTTTATATATAATTAGGAAGTGGTTGCATATATTTTTGAGGATTCGGAATAACCATTAGTTAATTAGTTTTTGATTCTGAGCCTGTGTTTTTCAAGGCATTATCTACCTCACAATCATTGGTTAACAATGGAGATATATCATGAGAAGGATGATATAACCATTAGAAATATTTATATGCACAACAGAGATAACATATGTTAAAATGTGTTTTTTTAGGGACCTGAATGACACTAGAGTTATAATCAATACCAATATAAGCTATTATCTTGAATAACGGTCCACAAGTGCTTTAATTTTATCAGGTGCAAGGAACCTAGCCAGAACAAAAAAGGTTACAACTGCAATAAGAAAAATGTATAACAAGATAAATCAACAAGTTTCCATAACCACCAATCTCACTTGTGAGCAGGAAAATAAAATTTGAGGATGTATATGTATATATAGATATGTGTGTGTGTTATTTTAACATTTTGCTATTACCCGGTTGCGCTAGTTCAATTCATAAACTTACTTGTATCTGCATCTCTAATGTTTTTGTTTTCTTTTAGGATGATTCCCTGCAAAAGTTAAATATTAGTGTTCCGGCCATTCGCAAGGCCCACATACAAAGGCCCAACTAAAAAGGTGCAGGCAACAAGTGGGAACAAATGAGACCTCACCCACACCCAAGCAAGAAGCACACGATCTCGGCCTCCGACCTATGTGTCACTGTCAGATATAACTGAACGACAATCAGCACAATGCAACGGGTCAAATGGGAGCGGGGAGCGGGTATAACCGCTCACCCTATATGAGTTGTACACGCACACACTCCAATTTCAAATATCTTTTCCACTTTCACTCTAAATTGCTTAAAAATATGTCATTGATATTGGAGTGTTAACCTTTCAAATTCACCCCAATCCACCGTATCGGAAGCACTCAGCACTCAGCACCGTATCGAAAACACTCCCCACAAACGAACAATTAGTAACCAGACTATCATGTATTTAAAAACTGTAAAGTGTTACCATAATGTTTTAAACTACTAGAACAGTATTTATGAAAATCTTTTCACATCAATTTTCTGAAATAAGGAATTCAATTGTTCACTAACCTCATAATGAAATGAGAACTCCATCTCTTACATATGTATACTTTATTATAGCCGTTAGATTTACTTTTGAATTAGTCTTTTAGGTCGTTTGGCTTTTTTTAAAGGCAAACATAACAATGATATAAATAAAGGAGAGGCACAAAGGTCAACAGTACAAGAGAGTTCCGGGGGAAGGCACAAGGAGTACCAACACCCAGGAAAAAAAAGCAACACAAGAAAATACAAGAAAGAAAATCCCCAAAGCAAAGATACCCCACTCACACACCAAATCAACTACAAGAAACAAGCAAACAGAAGATTCCATCAGAACACAAAGGTAGAGTTAACCAATACAAGACTGCCTGAAGAACCACAAAGCCATAGAAGATGCCAACAAAAACACAACCAATAGAGGTCGAAACCGCTCACCTCCCTAAAGGTTAAGAAACAGGATAAGATTCTCCAGCCAGACCGAGGAGACACAAGAGTTGTCTGCTGACCTATTAAGATATCATTTCCAAGCCAAGAAGATGCACCTATCCTCCACTTTTTTTTGAGTCACCGAAGATCCAGAGAAAACTATATCGTTCAGGGATTTCCAAATTGACCAAACAACGACATGCCAAACCATTGTCAACCTCCCCCTAAACCTAAGAGCACCAGATGAAGTACTAAAGATCTCAAAAAGTGTGATAAGGTGACCAGGCAGCACGGTGCACCACCCCAACCACCTAAAGATCATATACCAAATGGACGACGCAAACTCACAAGTCACAAAAAGATGAGAGGCAGACTCAGCATGAAGGGAACAAAAGGGATAGGAAATAGTCTCGGAGGTCAGAGGGACACCCTTCTTAAATAAGTTAACTCTGATAGGAATACAATTCTGAAGAAGCTCCCAAGAGAAAACTAAGACTTTAGAAGGGGCCCAACTATACCAAATGGCCGGGAGAGCCAAATCAACTATACCAATCTGACGGTCAGGGGGAACGAATGCCCCATAAGGTGAGAATAAGCAGAGGACACATAATAAATCCCATCACTCGACTCACGACATCTCCACACACCCCTCTCTGTAGCAGGGATGAAACCCTTAATCACAGATTGATAATCAATGAAAAGGGCCAGCTCCTAATCGAAAAGAAAAGGTCTTCTCCATTTAAAGTCCCAGATCCAAATCTCCCCCTCCCATCTGGCATGATTACATAAAGAATTGGCAAACACAAAATTTCGCAACACTATTTAATGGCCATAACTTGTGCTTAAAACATGGGGAAATATTGAACTTACTTTCCCTTAATTTTTATATTACATAGTTAAAGACCTGATGTTTCTATTGTACAAAGCATACCATCATAATCAATATCAACATCAATATCAATATAAGCTGCTATCTTGAATAACGGTCCACAAGTGCTTTAGCTTTATCAGGTGCAAAGAACCTAGCCTGAACAAGATAATCAACAAGTTTCCATAACCATCAATCTCATTTATAAGCAGAAATATAAAGTTCTAGAGTATGTGTTATTTTAACATTTTGCTATTTACTCGGTCGGTCGCGCTAGTTCAATCCATAAACTTACTTGTATAAACATCCTCTCTGCATCTCCAATGTTTTTGTTTTCTTTTAAGATGATTCCCTGCAAAATTAAAATATTAGTATCATATCATCAAGTTTTAGAAAGTGCTACCGTGATGTTTTAGAATGCCAGCATGTTTTAGAGTCCGGATCCCCTCCATTTTGAATCTGGACTCCATGTTTTATACTACTAGATCAGTGTTTTTGAAAATCTTTTCACCTCAATTTTGTGAAATTGCTATTAGTGTTAATTTACAATCCATGGCCACACTGAAAGGAAGGAATTGAATTGTACACCAACCACGAAATGGAATGAGAACACCATGGTTAGTGATTAAATGAGAGAAAATACAGGCCTTAGCTAAGTATCCGCGGAAGTCATTAGGATGAGTAGATATGAGTTGATCGTATACAGCTATAGCATCACCAACATGGCCCCAGTCTGAATAGGCTTTCCCTAGAAGTAATTCAACCTGAGTATTGCAGTAAAATAGAAAGAAAAACAATTAAAGAAAGAAACGTAAAATATATAAGACAAATTTCTATGGAAGGAAGAACTAAGAAAGTTGTGTATACAGTATGTACATTGAGAATGCTACATCAGATGAAAGCTAGCTAAACTTTTGCTGATTGTTATAGGTACACTCCGTTTCACTAGTGTATAAAGATAAAATTATTACTTATTATTCATATTTTAGTGATTTTTTTACAGGATTATTTTCAGTGATGTTGAGCTTGTTATAGTTCTGGCAGGTTATTATATTGTCGCGTTTATCAAACATTTCAGAGTGCTATACCAAGACCTTACAAAAGAGAAGAATATTCATTTTCTAGATAGTGAAAATTTACTTGAACTGGATCCAGCTTCTGTGAGTCTGTTGGGCTGCTATCAGCTTTGTTGCTCAAGTCTTTTGAGCTCAGACGGTCGCGACAAGCCAAAAGTAATTGAACAGCCTGTAGAAAGAATTGAAAAATAAAATAGTTAATTAAATATTCACTAGAACCGCAGGGTGAACAAAAGATAAACCCTATATTTCTGTAAAAACATTGAGAACCAGAATGGCCATATTGTGAAATCGGAGGACTGTACACTAAAATCTAACATAAGAAACAAATTACAAATTTATCTGTGCAACACATTCGTTTGAAGAACCAATTATCAAGACGACAAACCTCATCTGGCTTCTCAGCAGCAAGTAATGAATTGGTAAGACCACGCAGAACTTCAAAATTGACATCTTCAGATACCTGTCAAAGATCATCCAGATATACATGGAGAAACATTAGATGAAACTACTAAACCTGAAATAATTCATCATTAAGATTTTGTAATATAGGCTCTCGTGCCTTAAAATTTTAAACTCTAGCTCACATGGATGTACTCATTTACAAAATTAAATAGATGTCGTCAGGATCCTACTTCTCCAAGCTAAATTGCAGAGTGAACAGAAAAAAACTTAGTTTTTTGACAGACATTCAAAACATCCACCCATAAAAAGTGTTTGAAATCTTTCATAAGACTGACCTTTGCTGAACTTTTATATGCAGCAACGCTCCCATCATAATCTTTAAGTTCATACTTAACTTCTCCAAGCAAGCGAAAAGCATCAGCATCATTTGGTTTTTCCTTGAAACACCAAAAAAATCAGTTCCACGATTATTCTATTTAAGCAGCATGATTTGTGGAAAATGTATTTGAAAGAGACGATTTTAGTCGGAATTGCTTGAGGAAATCCTTAGAAGATTAAATGTATAATGTGATTACATTGCAATCTCTAATTACAGGAACCTAAACATGTAAGAAAAAATCCTAAATAAATCAGAAAATATACAAATCATGTTTCATCTAATAAAAAAAAATACAAATCATGCCGTCATTATTAACAGTAAACTACAGCTCCTACATAGGAAATAGTTCCCCTAAATGGAGATACTTTTCAACACATAATAGGAAACTTCGAAAAAATATCCATGGTCAAAATAAAACTAACCTTCGTCAAATCATCGAGTAGAGAAGCAGCTTTTGAATATTCCCCTAGTTCTGCCAATGTTACTGCAGCACCCTGAAAACCCTTTTAAATGTATCTAGAGACACAAAAATTAGCAGAACATAACTATCACCCACTACTTACTTCGAGAGCTGTTGGATCTCTTGGGGAGTTACTTAATGTCGCTTCAAATTCCTTAAGCCTACTCTGCCAGATTTCAGGAAAGATATATATTATAAAGGCTTAAAACCCTATCGTAATACTTTCTCAAAATGATAGGGATGAACAAACCAACACGCCATTGATATGGAAACAACTTGCGTCTAACAACAATATTTTGGAGGCAAAAATTACAAATGATGATTCTTGCATAGATAAGTGATTGAGAACAAAAATGTTCATATATACTCGCTAGTTAATTTTCTATAAGGAGAAATCAAAAGATAAGGAACAAAGAATTAAAACAAGTTATCAAACCTCTTCTCAATGTGTGTCTAAAGCAGAAAATTCCTGTAGACTATTTTATACTATCCCCTTTCCTTCCTACATATTACATCTTCATATTTTAGAAGTGTATCTATGCACGTTAAAAGCTTTACATAAATATCTCTGGTACAAAAAGTACTCTTCTATCATATCCAAGGTAACTATTAATAATGATTAAAACAAAATTTAAAACACATAAAAAGAACAAATAATTATCTACCAGACATCCCATCTTACCACCAGTCCATGAAAAGAACAATCGTAGTTCAGTTAACATTTATTCATAAGGAAAAGATAGGAGAATACTTAGGAAGAGCATTAGTGCCTGACAGATTGCCAGAAGTAAAGAAAAAATCAGGGAGAAATCATACCTGAAGAGCAGCTTTATCCTTCTCTGACAACTTATCATTGACCACAGCAGTGTCTTCGTTGGGACTAACAAAGAAAAGATATCCCAATTTCAACCATACACAAAATTAAAGAGCAATTAAATGAGCACGGTGAGGGAAAGCATTCATAATTATTAGCTGCCTATAGCATAACATCATTTAAAATTCAAAAGATTGACGTGCATATATACATACATGCAATCATAGACACACACACACAAAATTTCCAGTTCTGTTTGTAGTTGAAAGCTAACTGTCCTTATGAACGGGTTAGAGTATGGCAATGCAGTGACATTCTTTTCTAAATGTCTTGTTACTTTAAAACAGCAAGAGAGGCCATTGAAACAACATAATATGAGAAACAAAGCAATTCTAATTCCAACCAACAGAAAAAGAAACTTGACTTGATTAATAATATAAACAATGCTTTTTTTTTTATTCCAAAGTTCTTTTAACACACTTGAGAAGTCGACTAATTCAAAACATGTTTTGAACATTTAACTTTGGTAATCCTTTTGTTTCAAAAAGTAGTTCAGAAGTCAGTTTGAGCACGATTTAGGTACTATGGGTATGGGGTGCCTAGGTTCCACATTGAGTAATATGGGATGTTTGATGTAGTTTTTAAGTAGCTTTGTTCTCCACCTTGATAGCTAACTTTTGTTTGGATTGATGGAATCAAATGGAGCAGAGCGGTATGGGATGGAATGGAATGAAGTGATCTTCCATTGTTTGGATCATTTAAAATTGGATGGAGCGGAGCGGAATGGAGTGGTATGGTTCAACTTCATTCCATCACTTACCACTATATTTCTTCCCCTCCACAGAATGGAGTGACATGGATTCCACTCCATTCCATCACTTACCACTATATTTCTTCCCCTCTGATTTAGGCGGAATGAAGAACTTGCCTTGTCCCGTCCAAAAATTTCCAAACAATGGAATGAAAGGAATCTCCATTCCACTCCATCCTTTTTACTCCGCTCCGTTCATTTTATAATATCCAAACATAGCCTTAAGGAAACGTTTTCTTAATACTTGGATCTAATCAAATGGTATAAAAACTTGTTGTAGGAATGGAAAAGACTACCTATAGTGAGTTTTGAATTAGGGTATCAATACTTTTTTATATTAGTAATGAAAAAAATCTTTCAATTCTAAAGTTCTTTTATCACACTTGAGAAGTCGATTAAATTCTAAAGTGCTTTTGTATCAAAGAGTAGTTCATAATTCAGTTTGATCGCGACTTAGGTACTATGGGGCCTAAGTTCCACATTGAGTAATAAGGGATACTCAATGGAGTATTTTGTTAGCTTTGTTGCCCCCAAGTTAACTTTTAAAGGAAGGTTTCCCGAATACTTGGATACTAATCAATTGGTATCAAAGCTTGTTATTGTAGGCATGGAAACGACTACCTATAGTAAGTTTTGAATTAGGGTAAGAAAAAGTAAGTTCTATCATGATTTAGTAGCAAAGGAAAATTAACAGTGCATACCTTCCAGATGGAAGAAAATCTCCTAGAGCAAAAACGAGACCAAAGACAGCAACAGCTACACCTATTCCAACCTGTATCACGATCGTTATATATCTACACAGTTCTTATACACAGATAACTCTTTCATGTGATAGAAAAGAACCCTGTACCTTGGTACCAAAACCAATTGTCTTGTTGTCTGAAGAAATAGGTGCCTCATAATCAATAGCTCCAAATTCTTTTTTCTCTTCTGCCTTCTTTTTCTCTAGTGCCGACCTGAGTAGCATACAAAAACACCAATTTATCACCAATTAAAGAAAAGAATTTGCAGTAAAAATATTACTACAAAACAAACATGCACCTTCTAACTGCTTTTAGGCGTTCTTCAAAGTCAATTTCGGATTTTCCATCAAGCTTTGAAGTTAAACGCGGTGCCTCTACAAAGAAAAAACGACGATAATTGGAATTTGTAGGTTTGTAATTGATGGAAAGAGTTGATTGAATTCGACTTACGAGATTCCCTTTGGTTTCGCTGCGACTGCGAACCCTTTTTGTTAGGTTTGTTGGTGTTATCTCCGAAGCCAGTAGCAGCAACAGAACGGTTGTTTGGATTTGAATTGGAGCAATTAAGTATTCGAAACGGAAAGAAAGCGTTACTGTTGCTTCTTCTGAATGACATTGCATGATTAATGGTTGAAGACGTAGTCGACATCATTGACATGTGGTATGAGGGAGTGAATATGAGTGTCAACTTCGTCTTCTTCAACACACCAACTTTTTATGTATGATAAGGTTTAATAATAGTTCTAATACAAATCACTAATTAACGCTCTTAACCACTCGTTTCTATGTATACTAGTCAATATTTTCAAATTCTTATATTTTATCAAATTCACATTTCTTGCAAATTCAGTTGAAGTTTATGTATTTTTTTTTTTCTCTAGAAATGAATTTTTTATGCTTAAGATTGTGATTTTTGCCTCAAATTTTGTATTTTTATTTACAATCAAAATTGAGAAAATAAATTACATTTTTCCCCCAACTCACTGTGTTTTGGGTTTATGATTGATTCTATTTTCAGTCCATTTTGAATTTTGTTTTTCATCTTAGGGATTGATTTTTCCACCTTTTGTGTTGTTTATTCACCCACTACGGTGAAACTTCAATAATGATCCTAAAATTTAGATTTTATTCTTCGAATGCACCCAAAATGAAAACAATACGTTAAATGGAATATGTAAAGGTTAAAAAACAAATTGGAGATTGGAATTTTTACACACCCCTCATTACACCACACCCATATCTCATAGTTAGATTAAAACAATGATGAAATAATCTGGATTTCAATCTCCAAAATTTTTGCGGAGATCAATCTCCGGTCGCGTCAAACCATTGCCTCTTCCTTCATCATTTTACAAACTTACTCAAAACCAAAACAGAGCTAGTGAGCAAACTTCATTTCTATCATTTTTCTAATTTTCTCACTACTTCAACTACATTGTATTTAAGCTTAGGTGATCACTCAACCTCTATCCCACTTCATTCGATTGAGATTTCTCATTTTTCAAATTTTCTCACAATATGACAAGTTTTTCATTTCTTTCCTTTTTTTATTTATGATGAATGCATTAGCTAAATGTGTCGTTTATAATGCATTAAGTTGTAGTTTAAAGAATAATAGATTGATTTGTGATGCATGCATTTACAATCTTTCAAGTTTAGAACTTAAGATATGCTCTGCTTTGGTTGTTCACATTTTCTGTGTTAGAAAATTAAGATAAATCGAATGGATCGAGACAAGAATCGTGAACGAAATCACTTTCCTTAAAAGTATTTCAAGCACTCTCAAATGTCTTAGACTTGAAACGCATGAATATCCATGATAATTCATCCTATACTTGAGTTTGCACAATACCGATGAAAAATCGAATGTATGGAAAAGTGTCTGGAATTTTAGTAAAGAGGATGTATGATTTTGTTATATTTTTCTGAATCCGAAATGAAGTATTTATAGGTCATATTGGCGTTGTTTCACAAGGTTGCGACTCTTGGTTAAACAACTTCCTTTTACTAAGAGTTACAAGTTTTTGCCAAAAGTTATTTTTACCAAAAGTTACATTATTTTGCCTACAACAACATTCTTCAAGAGTTGCATACTTTCATTCTACAACACTTCACGAAGTGTTGCCTATTTCCGAATTCAAACCTGCAGCAACAATTCACAAGTGTTGTCTATTTTCGAATTCAAAATTAATCTTCACTTGCATATTTTCTTGTCATTTTGAAACACACTCAAGATTATAATTTCTTAATAATTTACAACATTCTGCTTATTTGGTTTCGTCCGCAGATTGAAATCCGGACCATGAGTCTAGAGAAAAAATATGGATTTTTTTGTTCTGCATCATGTGTTTGATTTTTCCTTTTCTGTCCTCTGGGTTTGCCTTATTTGATTATGATATGATTTTATGGTGTAATTATATGTAAAATGCTTAACAACCAAGACAAATTGAGGCATGGTAAAATAGCTCAACATGCTTCCGTTTAGAGGGAAAAGCTAGATCATCTTATCCAGTTGTTAGTGTCATTTCATTTGATGTATAAGCATCGTCTTCTGAAGTTCATGTGTCTTCAACATCATCCTCCCTGAGATATGAGTCCCCTATTGTTGTTTGTGTTGCTCCAGAAGCCCTAAAAGTCCATGTTGTTGAACCTCTTGTTGTCGTTCCTGATGTTTTTCTAGGAGGCCCTCTAGATTTCTCACTTCTTCTTATGTATCCAGAGCATGCTGCTAGGCACATGTGGGATATATAGGTAACTTAAATATTTAATTATTCTTTTAAACACATGTGTTATGAGATTTGAACTTTCTGACTATTATATTTTTTATATTATCGTGATACGTTGAATGTATAAACCGTAGAAAGAAGATTGCAAAGCTGTCGTAGCCTGATGAACCATGGTTTCAGGATGTCATGCATGCATCTAGGATGAAATATTTATGCAGGACTAGGTATGGTTATATTAACCATGGTCTGTTGTCTGCTTATTCAGAAAGATAACACGTAGAGATGTCATCATTTCATCTTTTGATAGATGAAATGTCTATCACACTTGATGATGTGTCTTCCCTCCTACATATTTTGATCACAGGAAGATTATTAAACTACTCCAGATGCAATAGATCAAAGGCATTAGACATGATTGTGACCTATATGGGAGTTAGCCAATGTGATACCTAAAAGGAGATATATGACACTAGGGATGGCAAAACAAACCCGTAACTGCGGGTATCCGTGGATAAAATCTGTCATTTGTACGGGGCGGGTAGCTTAATGGATATTCATAGATAAAATGCATAGAAAGTTAATTAGCCATTTTTTAATGGATACAGATGCACATTATACCATTGATGGAAAGGGACAACATTGTGGCAGTGAAGATGACGTGTCTTTGTTGTTTTTCAGATGCAGTAGTATAATTAAATGTGCATTTGTATCCATTAAAAAATGGGTAATTTACTTTCGATGCATTTTATCTACGAATATCCATTAAACTACCCGTCTCGTACCAATGACAGATTTTATCCACAGATACCCGCAGTTACGAGTTTGTTTCAATCCAAGTTCATTTGAAATGGTCTGCAAGGTTAGTTTTTATTATTAAGTCATATCCGTGATGTTATTTACTACTTTATCTTGTTTCAAAGTTATATTGTTGCGTTTGTTTCCCCCCAACTAGCATCACCTTATTGTTGGCCTCTAAATGTATTACCTCCTTGCTGAAAAAGTTCTTTACAACATTGCAAGGAAATAACTGTAGATTAATGAGTTAAATTAGTTAGGGATTAGCTATCATTTCTGGGTTTTAGGTATGGTGTTAGTATAAAAAAATTTAAAATGCAAACAATTAACATGTGGCATCCATGTCAATATTTTTTTGCCACTGTGACATTGCCACGTGTATGCCACGCATCAAAAAAATCCATGTACTATGCCACGTCAGCCTCCGTCTATGGAAACTAACGAGAGGGACCAATTTTATGGATGAAAAAGTTTGCGAGGACCATTGTTTGAAGAAATTTTTAGAGAGACTAAAATTGAATGTTAACATATTTATAAGGACCCCTGACATATTTAACCCTAGTTTATATGTATGATACTTTAGGCGTAAATGCAATCTATATGTCATTTATGTTTGTCCTGAACTACCTTGCTTTGAGTTTTTGAATACTAGAGTTTTTTAGTACTAGAGCATAGAGTTTGCATGCTCTGTTCTTTGTTTTATATTTTTATTTCAATGTAGTATAGATTTTAAAATTAGGACTCGTAGTCCGAAGATTAGAATCTATAATAGCTTGTTATCGAATTTTTGGTTTGACTTGTTTCTATATTGTGTTGTGACATATCTTTGTGCTTGTTTGATTGTAGAAAAAATGTCTAACAACCAGGAAATATTGAGATACGATAAAGTGTCTCAACATACTTTCTTTTGCGGGGAGAATGTTAAACCCTCAGGAATTTTAGTTGTAGATACTTCGTTTATCGGTGAGACATCATCTTCAAGGGTTCATGTGTCTCCGACATCGTCTTCCCATATTCATGTGTCCTCTACTGTCCTAGAAGTCCCTTCTGTCCTAGAAGCCTCTGTTGCTCTAGATGCACTAAAGGGTTTCCCAAGAGGCCCTCTGAACTTTCATTGTTTCCTATGTATCCAGATCATGCTACTAGGCATTTGTAGGAAGGAGAGGTAGTATAAATATTTTAATTACTCTTTTAAACATTTGTGTTATAATATTTGAACTGTCTGACAGCGTATTTATTTTTTGCAATACAGTCATACGTTAAAATGTATCAGCCATAATAGAAATGTTACAAAGTTGGTGCAACTTGGTGAGCCATGATTTTAGGATGTCATGCAGTTATATGGGTTTTAGGATTAATGTAGGACTGAATATGGTTATATTAGTCATGACTTATTGTTTGCTTTTGTGGATAGGTTGTATACAGAAACGTCCTCATTTTATCTTTTGAACAATGAGATGTCTATCACACTTAATGATGTCTCATGCCTCCTATATATATGTGAAGAATTAAAACTCATTCACCCAAATAGACTCAGATTGAATTCGAGTATCTCTGTCTCACCACCATCCATGTAGTGAAATTAAATTTTTTGATAGAAATATTCATTTTTTTATGAATATCAAAATACATTAGAAATGATTAAATAAAACAATCTCAAAAAATTCATCACTAACATTTCAAATAATAAAATACAAATCAAACTATCAAAGCATTGACCATATATTTAATATTACATATTATCAAAACTAAATAATAAAGTACATAATGAAATAAAGAGCGGTGGTTATGGGTGGATATTTGTCTCCATTACTCGACCCGTTTTAATATTTTGTGTTCTGGACTGGGCAGGCGCTGTGCCCCCAGAAGAGCAAGGCCCAATCCAATCCAGCCATTGGACAGGCCCAATAGCTAGAAACTAGCCGTTAGGCAGAAAGTAGTCGTTGGGCAGAAACTAGCCGTTGGGCACGTCCCCTTCACTCGCTAAGCAGTTCACGCGGCCAACTGTCTTCCCGAATCTCACTGAGACAGTTAGACCTGGTTAAAGGGCCACACGTTTTGCCCTTCACTTGGCAACACCTCATTGGTCGACCAGGCACTTTGATCGCATGGACTCTCCCCATAAATACCCCCTCAGTTGAGAGAGGCATGTATCAAATATCCAATGCTTGAAATCTCTTACTTGTTTTCTCTCTTTTTGACCAAACACTTACTTTGGCATCGGAGTACCTTGCAGGTACCACCACCCTTTTTCCTCTCCTACTCGCATCATCACCTGTCCTACGTGAAGGCCACGACGATCCAGTCTGATCACCTCAGATCAGTGGCGCCGTCTGTGGGAAACTAGCTTCCCCGTCTTTTGATTCAAGATCCTCTCTTTCACTTCAAAGACTAAAGCTTCACCTTCCAACCTCTTAAGATCATCATGGCCTCCACCAAGAATGATGCTCGTCAAGACTCTGCTGCTGCCGTTGTAACTGACAACGCCGACCACATCTTCGTCGGACATGTGCTTCAAAAAACCAACCTACGGGACGGAAAGACTGCGTCCCCGACCCCCGAGGAAGTGAAACCTAGGGCACTAGCTGCCGAACAGGTTTTCGAACCCATTCCTGTCCCGCAGAACGCTGATTCAAGTACAGCTGCCCTCATTGCCTCTCTCAACAGATCAAACCTTTTGATCTTCCAGCAAGGAGAGAAGATTAACGCTCTCGAGCATGTCCTCAAAGAGCGGCTTGCTTTGGAGAAACAACTCAGCCCGTCTCCACGTCCTCGGTTTCCCCCTCAGAAACGGAGACACGATAGGTCCAGAAGTCTCTCCCTGGAAAGGAGGCAATCAAGATCGGAAGAGCCTGTGTCCGATCTCGCCCGAAGCCACCGCAGATCCCCTCTGCGAAGGTCAAGACGTTCCCCAGCGTCTAAGAAGCCCCGACAGCCAGATAGGTATGAGCGCCGCCATACGCGCAGGCATTCTCCATGACGCAACAGAAGCTGTGGTCGTAGCCATTCTTTCTCCCGGTCTCCAAGCTCAAGCAGCGACGACGACGTCCACGGCCCCCTTTCACAGGAGATCTTGGACACGAGAATTCCTCGCGGGCTGGAGAAGCCCCCTACTCTAGCAACCTATGACGGGACCACCGACCCCGGCGAACACATAGAGAACATAGAAGCAATGTTCCATTACCACAACGTGACCGGAGCCATAAAATGCAGATTATTCCCAATCACACTGAGAAATGAGGCAATGGCTTGGTTCAAGCGCCTTCCTCGAGGGTCGATCACATCATGGAGAAACTTGAAGACTCAATTTGCCCGACACTTTGCAGCTTCCCGACGACATCCCAATTCGAAGGCCACCTTGAAAGCTATTATACAAGGAAGGGACGAATCCCTGCGGGCATATATCGAACGGTTCAACAAAGAAGTCGTGGAGGTCCATACGACGGACCATATGAAGAAGTATCTTCTCGAAAAGGGCTTGAAATCAAAATGTGAGTTTCACAAAGCCGTCGGGATCGAGACTCCTCGAACGTTGACAGAACTTCTCCAAAAAGCTGAAGCGTATATACAATACGAGGAGAAGGAAGCCGCCTATCATGCCCGGGACACGAGAGATCGAGACAGCACCCGGGCACCAAAAAAAGATGAGTCGGAGTCATCCCGTCAAGGAAAAGAAAGGCGACGAGACGATCGTCCTCGAGAAGGTAAAGGGTCTGTTGGCCGTTTCACGGAATATACCCTGCTTACGGCTCCTCGTGAATGCATTCTCTCTGAATGCATCAATACGGAATTCAAGCAGGGGGGCGTCAGGTTCCCCAAACCAACAACATCCAAGGGCAACGTCGACAAGAGCAAGTATTGTCGCTTCCACCGCAGCCACGACCACACAACCGAGGACTGCGTGCACCTTAAAGGCGCAATAGAGATTCTCATCAAGGAGGGTCATTTGAAACAATACGTAAAGAAAGGTGAGTTCTCCGGACGAGAGGCTTCAGATCCCAAGAAGGAGACAAAATCGTCTCAGTCCAATCCTCCCCCGCAGGTCGCCATGTCCATTACACGACTAGAGGACTTTGTCATTCCTGATTATCTCGAAGAGCCTTCCCGGATATCCGCCCACAGCACTTGGGAAGCTTTCCCTGCAGCCATGGTTATCTTATGCGGGGGGTACAATGAGCTGACAGTAGGATCTGTCAAGAGGAAGTTCGAGCAGCTTATAGATTGCAGTCCTGATCGGTTGTCTACGCTCGAGAAAATCAAGAGACCCTCCCAACCGATCACGTTCTACCGTGAGAAGCTGTCGGGGGGCTCTCCGAATTCTCACATTCCTTTACTCATCAGGGCCAGACTAGCAAACACCGATGTCCGGAGGATCCTAGTCGACCAGGGCAGTTTAGTGGACATTATGTACACGGGCCTGTTCCGCGCCCTAAAGCTAGACCAGAAGAACCTCTCGCCGTATGTGGGATCCGATCTGCAGGGGTTCAACGGAGCCACGGCCAGACCTTGGGGATACGTGGAGCTTCCGATCACATTCGAGGAGGAGGAAACGTCCAGGTCGATCAAGACCCAGTTTTTGGTGATCGATTGCCCGTCGCTGTATCAATGCATTTTGGGCAGGCCAGCACTCGCAGAACTGATCGTTGTTCCTTCAACCGTCCACCTCAATCTAAAGTATTATACTGAGAAAGGCCACGTCGCAAATTTACATGGGGACATAGAAGCTGCCTGCAAATGCTTTGAGGCAGCGACCAGGGGATAGAACTAGATCGGAGCAGCATCGAAAGTAGCCAAACGACCAAGGGATGAAGATCGTCCAACCGAAGATGACCAACCGGACAAGAAGCCTGCACTTCCCGTGCACATCATCGACCTTGACAGTCAAATTTCAGAAGACTGCAAGGAAGATCATGGTGAGGTTGCGCCAACAGGGACGACCAGCTCCCTCACTTTAACTCTCATGTGGCCAGTTCCAGACGGGGAATTCGAAGTCATCACCTTCAGCAATAACCCCAACAGAGGGGTGAAGATAGGCGCAGGATTGCCCGACGAGGTCAAGCTACAACTGAAGAAATGCCTGGACGACAACGCTGACCTATTTGCCTGGAGCGCAGCAGACATGCCCGAGTTAGACCCCGAGACAGCGTGCCACCATTTGACCATTGATCCAGCTGCCTGCGCCATCGCACAACGGAGAAGAAAGCAATCCGATGAGAAGGCACAGGCTGCCGAAAAACTTGTACAAGACCTCTTAAAGGGAAAATTCATATCGGAGGCCAGGTATACAACCTGGTTGTCCAACATTGTACTTGTGAAAAAACATAGTGGAAAATGGCGCATGTGTATTGACTACATCGATCTCAATCGGGCATGCCCGAAAGATGCTTACCCTTTACCGAGCATAGATAAACTCATAGATAACTCTGCAGGTTTCAAACTCTTGTCCTTCATGGACGCCTATTCGGGATACAATCAAATCCCTATGGCCGAAGAGGACAAGAGGTATACTGCATTCATGACCTCCTCGGGGAACTATTACTACAACGTAATGCCCTTCGGTCTAAAAAATGTTGGGGCCACGTACCAGCGCATGATGAACAAAGTCTTCCAATCAGAGATCGAGGACATGCTCGAAGTATACATGGACGACATGATCGTAAAGTCCCAAGAGCAACCCGATCATACGGCTCACCTGCAAAAGGTCTTCGACCAGGCCAGGAAATGTAAAATGCGCTTTAACCCGGAAAAGTGCACCTTCGGTGTGCGAGCAGGGAAGTTCCTCGGATTCTATCTCACCGAAAAGGGAATAGAAGCAAACCCAGATAAGTGTCGAGCATTCGCAGAGTTCCCCACGCACAGGTCAAAGAAGTTCATCCAATCCCTAAATGGGATGCTCGCCTCCCTTTCTCGATTCGTGGCCAAATCCGCTCAGCACGCCCTGCCCTTCTTTAAACTGCTCAGGAAAGAGACCAGTTTCGAATGGACAGAAGAATGCGAGCAAGCCCTGGCCCACCTTAAGCGGGCTCTATCCGAGCCACCTGTGCTTTCCCGACCAGAATGCGGGGAAACCTTATACTTGTATCTCT
Organism: Lathyrus tuberosus; assembly: GCA_022829125.1. Lineage (NCBI taxonomy): Eukaryota > Viridiplantae > Streptophyta > Magnoliopsida > Fabales > Fabaceae > Lathyrus > Lathyrus tuberosus. The sequence goes on from JALAZF010000446.1 coordinate 4,230,384, forward strand.
CTGTCGCCAACGAAGCCATTAGTGCTTCCCTCGTCCGCGAAACAACAGACGGGCAGAAGCCCATCTATTTCACCAGCAAGGCCTTACAAGGGCCAGAAGTCAAGTACGCGCAGATAGAGAAAGTCGCCCTTGCTCTCATCGCCGCCGCGAGGAGGCTTAAACACTACTTCCTGGCCCACACTGTAGTTGTCCGTACGGACCAGCCCATCAGACAATTGTTATGCCGACCAGATATGGCGGGCAGGATGCTTAAATAGTCCTTGGAGTTATCAGAATACGACATTCAATACGAGGGTAGAAAGGCCCTCAAGGCGTAAGTGTTGGCCGACTTCGTGGCAGAAATGACCATGCTATTGTCCCCGTCATGTGGAGCACATAAATGGACCGTTTACGTAGATGGGGCATTCAGCCCCTCAGAGAGCGGAGCAGGTATCATCCTCGAAATCGAGGAAGGAATATTGATAGAAGTATCACTGGTCATGTCCTTCCTTATGTCCAACAACCAAGCCGAATACGAAGCCTTCCTCGCAGGACTACGCCTGGCCAAGGACGTGGGCGCCAAGGAAGTAAAAATCTACACTGATTCCTAGCTCATAGCGTCACAAGTACGGGGAGAGTTTCAAGCAAAGAACGACCAGCTAGCCGAATACCTGGCGCTAGTAAAGGAAAGAATCGCAAAGTTCGATGCATGGGAAGTCCAACACATCCCCCGCGAACAAAACACGCAAGCAGACATCCTGTCCAAACTAGCCAGCACTGGAAGGAAAGGCGGAAATAAGTCCGTCGTACAAGAAGTACCAGCCCAGCATAATATTGAGAAACCATCTGAGCTGCTCGACGTCAACATCATCGGGGACACCCATGGCTGGATGACTCTCGTATACGACTATCTCACCAAAGGGGGGCTGCCCGAGGACAGTAAAGAAGCGAGCATAACTAAATGACGAGCCTGTTTGTATGTGCTGGTTGAAGGCAAACTCTACCGAAGAAGATTCTCCATCCCCCTCTTGAAATGCGTCGAGGAGAGTAAGGTGCCCGAGATTTTACAAGAAATCCATGAGGGCATCAACGCGCAACACTTGGGGGGAAGATCCCTGGCACGAAAAGCCTTGCGAGCAGGATATTACTGGCCAACCATGCAGTACAACGCCAAGGAACACGTCCAAAAGTGCGACCGGTGTCAGCGTCACGGGGACATGCACTTGGCACCCCCAAATGAGTTGAAGACTCTATCCTCGCCATGGCCCTTCGCTTGGTGGGGAATGGACATGCTCGGCCCCTTTAAAATGGGGTCTTATCAAAACAAATTTCTAATCGTGGCCGTCGACTACTTTACGAAGTGGATCGAAGTCGAAGCCCTCGCCAAGGTCACAGCCTTCAACATACTTTGTTTCTACAAAAGAAACGTCCTCGCACGGTTTGGGGTGCCCCAGGCCCTCGTAACCGACAACGGAACCCAGTTCACGGACCAAAAGTTCCAAGACTTCGTCGCCAAATTAGGCACGAAGTAGCACTTTACTTCCGTCGAGCATCCCCAGACCAACAGGCAAGCAGAAGCGGCGAACAGGGTGATGGTCTGAAGCGAAGGCTGGGCGAATCCAATAAGAGATGGGTCGAGGAGCTACATAGCGTGCTCTGGGCTTACAGGACAACACCGCTGTCCACCACCGGGAAAACCCCCTTTCTGACTAGCCTACGGAACCGAGGCGGTGATACCGGTAGAAATTAGAGAGCCTTCTAGACGAACAGAAGCTCCCCTCGACGAGGAGTTGAATGACGAAGCCTTAAGAGAAGAGCTCGATCTGGTCGAAGAAATACGATCAGGAGCAGCTCTCCGCGAGGCCTCGCTAAAACAACAAATAAACTTGCGCCACGACTCTAAGGTCATAAAGCGCGACTTCCCCGTTGGCAGCCTGGTCCTGTGTAGAAACCAGAAAGATTCGCGCAAGAGGAAGCTGACCGCAAACTGGGAAGGACCCTACAGTGTCAAGTCCAAAACAGGCACCGGAGTATACTACTTAGAAACTTGGGACGGAGAACCATTTGCTCGACCATGGAATGCTAAAAAGCTCAAACAGTACTATAGTTGAGCCCAACCACGAGGTCAGACTAACTGCCGACGAGATCACCCCAAACGGGGAGACGGCGCGACCACAGGATCGTGCCCTGGTGAAGCACAATCCATTCTACAATGCCGGCCAGCTTCTACTCATGGGACGAGCAGATCTTGCGCACAACGGGGACACCTCAATCGAGCTCCGTCGTTGCCACACCAATCAGTCAGGATACCCAGCTCGCGATGGGAACATCCAAGCCTATGAGTTTAGTACCTCAACCGAGGCCCTAGTCTCATCACCGGCAAAACCACATTGCCCTCCTCGACAAGTTCCCCAGCCTGTCGAGCATAACAAAAACAAGTCGAGCAAACGTCCATTCAAACAAGTATACATAAATAAATGCGACAAGAAATTTCCAAACATAATGTTAATAACATCGGCTACAAGACCGGAATAAGTCAGGGTTACATCAAAAGGGCAGCGTCCAACAAAACATTACATCAAAAGGGCACGCAGGCCCACAAAATACATGTACATTAAAAAATATCTGAGTCAAACTAAACAACCTCGCTAACACCTTCCGGGGGAACCACCTCGCCGTTAACGACCACATTAAGCAGACTCATTCCCTCGGTCAACAACTGGACGTCAGAATTGAGGGCCTTCACTTGCTCCAGAGCAGCGTTAAAGCCAAACTCGGCTGCCCCCAGGTTGTCCTCCCCGAGGACACGGATCCTCTGTACCAGATCCCTCCTCGTCCTCAAGGCCCTCTCATCTTCAATTTCGTCGTCGCCCGCTGCCGACGACCCCTCCAGCTCCGCAATCCTCGCCTTCATACGGGCATTCTCATCATTGACGTTCTTCACCTCCTCCTTCATTTGGGTCACCTCCTTTTGAAGCAATATCTTGGCCTCCTGGTGACCCCGCAACTTCGTCAGCTCATTGTATATCCCCACGTTCTCGCACTCCAAGTCATTGGTCCTAGTTTTGGCTTCCTTGAGGTCAGAGCGATGAACTGCGTCTGCATCTCCCAGGGCCAGCGCCGCTTCCAATATTCTGATCATTCCGGCTGCGTCCTGGCAAAGGAACTTCCTCCGCATGGCGGACAAAATCGCCGAGACATCCGAATCCGGGATGACGACGGAGCTCCCCTCGTCAAACATCTGCCCCTATTGATAGCATGCGGGCAGTACGAACTCCCCTCCAGGAGCACCACCCGAGCAGCCTGCAGGGGAGGCCCCAATATTATCCTGCTTCCTCTTATGGGATGAGTCAGGAGTTGGTGGTACAGAGGTCATCCCCGGAGTAGGACCAGCACCGGACACAAATTTATCTATCGTCGCCTGCTGCCTGACCGCTCCGGCTTTGGGCACCGAAGGCACTTTCTTCTGGACCTTGGCTGCCTGCGACTTCATTAAGCGCTCCCTCATGTCAGCCATTTTCTCTACGAACACAAAAAGACAAAAGTTAGCAGACAGAAAAAGCTTAACAAGTGCGGACACAAGAGCAAGTTATACCAAGAAGCTGAAAGGCCACGTCATCGTTTTCACACTTGAGGAGGGCCTTAATATTAATATAACGGCCTGCTCTGACAGGCACCCCATCATCCCCGATCAGTTCCTTACCAGCCCTGTCCACCACGAAGACCGGCGTAAAGCTCTCCACATAGGCATGGAGCACACGATAGGACTCCTTATCGGCCTCACAGAGTTGATCGTGCTTTACCAGGAACTGGTCAGTCCTGTATCTGAAGTGGGCGAACACCCATTCCAAAGGAAACTTAGACACGGGCTTTTTAACCTGTCGACAATCGACGGTCACCGTTTCAATCGTCGAGATGGGTCTCTTGGCCGCCTCAGAAATAGGCTTCACGACTAGGAATCTATCCTTAAAATGACGAACAGACTCGGAGTACGACCAGAAGAGCCTGATCTGCTGTTTGAATGACACCCAGCTTTGCTTCGTGCCCGTAGTACTTCACTGGAGCTGCAAGATGCAGAAGAAAAGTTCCATCGTCGCCCCGACACGGAGAAAGTGGCACACCAGCTCGAAGGCGCGTATGAAGGCCAACGCGTTCGGATGAAGCTGGGTCGGGCACAATTCTAGGTGACGAAAAAGGGCCTCCTGGAAGTCGGTGAAAGGCAGCCGAAACCTAGCCTCCACAAAGGAAAACTCATACATGGGGAACCGCATCCCCGGGTAAATCGAACAGATCCTGTCATTTTTGGTCGGACGGATGGCCCTCCATTGCGCGGGCGCATCCTCGGCCCGATCCTCCAGATAGGGGAACTCCTGAACCTCCTCCTCAGTAAACGTCGACTTGGTCGACAGCGGCTCGTGCGTAATCCATTGAAGGTCCCCCCTCGCGACCTGAACGTTAGCATACTCGATGGCCCGCTTCGCCTCCTCTTGCGCGGCCTGGGTGTCGGGTACAACTTCATCACGAGGATCAACCATTTTCACCTGAAAAGCAGAGGAAGAAAAAGTGAATTCGACGACGAAGTTCAAATCCACTCTTCCACCACTAGTCAAGTGAAAGGGCGAGGAAGAAGTCGAGGACAACCCCGAGCCCACTTTGACCGCGACCTAATACGACGACGACATTGCCCCCTGCGACGGGGACGAGTCTCCACGACTTAACTACGTTACTTTGAGCTCAAAACAAGGCAAGCTCATCGCAGAAAGCCAGAGCTTTGTGTCGAACATACCTAGTGCCCGACTACAAACCTAAAACTAATCCTAACCAAAACAAAGGAGAATCTACGCAAAAACACAACATTCATTCCATGTTCATCGCGTTCTTCATGAAAATCCCAGAAATTCATGTGTTCATCAAAGAAAACATGAATCTTCAACCAAAAGACTCATAAGTCGCCGAAAAATTCACGAAGAGCGCCCAGAAAATGAAGAACACTTAAGAAAAATGCAGAAAAGATGAACATCTTACTTGAATATGGAGAGTTGGATATGAAGGTGTGAACGAAGACGATGAAGATCTACGACGACTCCGGCGAGGGGACAAAGTGCAGAGCAAAAAAGAAGAGAAGAAATTTGTGAGAAGTGAACAAATGAGTCCCTCATCCCTCCTTTTATAAGCATTTGCTCGTGGGGAATCGCAAAGGCCATCATTGCCTAGGCGGCTCTAGGTCTGACAAGGGGGCTGCATGTTCTACACCTGTCAAAAGGTTCATGCGTCTGACATTCCCAAGTATGAGCGTTACATCCACCAGACTTTTGATATTCCGCGAGCGCATCTCCTCACCGACACGTACACCAAGGGTCCCCGACACAAAAACGCCACTGCAACGGGCACTTTCACAAGAGCGTGCTCGACAGAAAATACATCTTCAAAATATGTCCTCCGGGCAACAACGCCTGCTCACGTAGACGGGGAAGAGATTCTCCCCGAATACTATCCAAAGATAACTTTACACGGCTACCTTAAGTCCTCACTCTTCACCAGAGCAAGGACTCGGGGGCTCCTGTTCTGGACTGGGCAGGCGTTGTGCCCCCAGAAGAGTAAGGCCCAATCCAATCCAGCCATTGGACAGACCCAATAGCTAGAAACTAGCGGCTGGGCAGAAAGTAGCCGTTGGGCAGAAACTAGTTGTTGGGCACGTCCCCTTCACTCGCTAAGTAGTTCACGCGGCCAACTGTCTTTCCGAATCTCACGGAGACAGTTGGACCTGGTCAAAGGGTCACGCGCTTTGCCCTCCACTTGGCAACCCCTCATTGGTCGACCAGACGCTTTGATCGCATGGACTCTCCCCATAAATACCCCCTCAGTTGAGAGGGGCAAGTATCAAATATCCAATACTTGAAATCTCTTACTTGTTTTCTCTCTTTTTGACCAAACATTTACTTTGGCATCGGAGTACCTTGCAGGTACCACCACCCCTTTTTTCTCTCCTACTCGCATCATCACCTGTCCTACGTAAAGGCCACGAAGATCCAGTCTGATCACCTCAGATCATTTTGTAATTAGAGAAAATCCAAATTCAAACTCAAACTCAGTCAAAGCGGATTTTTCCATCAAACTCGAGGTGAGTCCAGATGAATCTCCACGAATATGAGTTATATTAACATTATTAATTATATTTTCCATTTGTTTAGTATACTAACATCTCTTATTCTGATCAAGAACAAGAAAATTCATTGTGATTATATATTAGGCTCATCAATGTATATCATAGATTCATATAACCTATCCCTATACTCCCAAAAATACCAAAATCAACATATTTTCCACTATAAACATGCTTCATTAAACCTTCCTGAAAAAATTAATGAGAAACAAATTTAGCAAAAAAGAAGGGGTGGAATATTCATAGTAATTTATTTTTCTCGAAATATACCATTTATAAAATATTCTTTAGTTAGAACATATCAATGTTAAACATATACTTCTTGAAAATTGAAGTCAGTAATGCTATTTTGAATAATTCAACACCACATTTATAACCTTTTTTTTTTGTGAAATGTGTTTGGATCTATCACCTCACTGTATAGTCTGCCAAATGGATTGTATATGTTTTGATGTTGAACTCTATCATGTCAACTTTACTGCAAGTGCTAATAATTAGTCTAGCAGCATTGTTATTCCTACCTCCACACTTACACCTACACTTATACTATATGCACTGTTTACAAATATTGTGAATAGTGTATAAACAGTAAATCCGTATGTGAATAGTGACGTGAACAGTATCTGTGAACAGTAAATCCGTACATAAATAGTGTCGTGAACCATGTTTGTGAACAGTGACTTTTAATAGTAAATCGAACTTGATTAATGAAATGTAAAAACTTGGTTAATATAGTAATGAAGTTGGTTAATAAAAGTCCAGATATTAAAAATAATTTTTACTAGTAAAATAAAGTTGGTTAATACAATGTAAAAATTTGATTAATGAAGTTATGAACTTGGTTAATAAACGTTCAGATGTAAAAAATAATTTTTAGTAGTAAAACAAAATTGATTAATGCAATGTAAAAAGTTGGTTAATGAAGTTATGAAGTTGGTTAATGGATTTAATGGTGATGCACTGACAATGTAAAAAAGTTTTACACTGTCATCCAATAGAAATATAACATTCTTCCATGTCATTTAAATAATTTAAAATTTTCAATCTGACTTGGCGAGATGCATGATCGTCATTGATTGATAGTGTAAAAGTTTTTTACACTGTCAGTGCATCACCCCTTTTCTCTAATAACACAATTTCATATCAGTATTATTTAATTCAAAAATAAAAAATAATATTTTTTTATATATATTTTTTTAAATATATTTAATATTATAATATTATACGTTTTTTAAGAATAACATTTCTCTTAGTCTAGTGATATTTGAAAGATACAATCCAACAGCACTAAAATGTAATGCTTCAAAATTAAGAATGTCTTCATCATCTTGAAGAGGAAAAATTATATATATTTTTCGCTTAGGTGAACCAAAAACATAGGAATGCTTATTAGAAAATACATGGGACATGTTAGGACGAACTTAAGAAATAACTTGCGACATTTTTATAAGTTGTTTTAAACTAATTTCTGCGAGTTCTTCCAAATAACTATGGACATATACTTGCACCTTATATGAAAACAAAACAGTTTAACATTATTTCATCTTCAACCGTAAAAATTGCTTATAAATAAGTGCTCGTTAAATAAATGTAACTAAATTGTTTATCCAAGACCGTGATCTTCATATTTTGTTCAGGACACTGATTCCTATATTTAAATTAGAACCATTGAATATAGTTCTTCGTGACCAGAGCATAAAAACAAATAATTTAAATAGACCAAAAATAAGAGGGACATTAACTATATTTGCCATTTAATTGGTCAACTAACATCTCTTATTCTGATCAAGAACAAGAAAACTCACTCTGGCTATAAATCAAGCTCATCAATGTACATAATAGATTCATACAACCTATCCCTATACTCCCAAAAATATCAAAATCAAATTGGCACAAGTATGCTTTTTCGAGGCCACAATGGCGATATCAACAACTCTCTCACAGGAAGATGGGAGCCATTACCAGCGTAATTGTTGAGAGCATCTTTATAAGGACATGAAGTGAAGGCCCGGCCGTGTCTTTGAATGGGTCTCCCACACTGTCAGATAAATAAAAAATTTAGTACTTGTTAAAAGTGACCTACTTTACTAGACAAACAGAAAAATGTCAATGGTATGTTATACTAATAAACACTGGCCACAATGGCTACAATGGCTGAATGTTGATAAGATTACTGATGAAACTCAAAAGCAATAGAAAAAACCATGTTCCATATGCCGAAAAAAATAAACCTATTTGTTATAAGGTAGCATACAAAGTCATTGGCATGTTAATGTCATTATTGTACAAGGAAGGTAGCATATGAAATAACTTACGTATCTCCTGTTATTGCTGCTTTGTGAGCATCACTTCCCTTGCCTCCAAGAGCTCCAGTCTCTATGTACTTCTTTGCATTATCCCAGGCACCACCAGATGTGTTCAGGAAAAGTGCCATAAGAATACCAGACACTGTTGCAAACATCAGAAAAGCAGCAACAACTTTAGCTCCGAGTAAGGGTTGCCCTGTATAGTAGCCCAAAATTCGGAATAGAAAACCTGCAAATGATTAAGTAAATATACAATTAACATATCACCAATCAGGTCTTAGAAAAATGAAAAATAACATAGAATGTAGAAACAGTCGGTTGATATCTAAGGCATTTTCCATAAAGTTGGTCTAGGAACTTTAGCAATGACATAATTAGAGTACACACAAAACGATGCAACAAATTCATGGAAATATTTTTCAAATATACCAACAGTTTGCCCAAATGCAACAGAGCAATGCTACTATAAAATTTTCATAATCAGGTACAACTAACAACAGAACTTAGTTTATAGATCTTTTCAATGCCAAAACAAGTATGCAACTGCTTATTATCAAATTACTAGTGGAACAATTACAAGGAAATCATGAGGAACTCATAATCAGGAAATCAAACTACTTAAATAGAAAGACTTGGTGATGACTGATGAGAAATATGGGAACCCTCCAAACTAGTTTTTTTGACTCAAGGAGTGTGAAAGTAATATAGTATCTGCCATCTAGGCAGGGTATGCACAAAAAATGAGCAGAACACACGTACGAGTATTATGAAATACATGCTGAAACATTTTTAAAATCTCTGCCTCAGGAAATTCGAGACTAAAGTTATTTTGTCCATGTCTTAAATAGTCACAACAAATACTCACTTTCACCTAATGAGATGATTATGGTACAGCCCAAAACTTGTATAAATGTTATCATTCTCCCACAAGTTTTACAAGTAATAATATGTATCCAAATGCAATTGAAAAAACAGATGTTAACTCACCAACTACAATAGGTGAAACGATTGCCAAAGCACCAGGTTTTATCATCTCTCTTAATGATGCAGATGCTACAATTGCAACACAGCGAGCATAATCTGGTTTCTCCTTGTAATCCTGTAGAAAGCATTAAGCAATTAAAAGAAAGGGAAAAAAAAAAAAAAAAAGAGGAAAAAGGAGAGATTCAAAACATAAACTAACATGCTTAACATTACTTTACAAACTTAAACTCACCATTATACCAGGCCTTTCGATAAATTGCCTTCTTACTTCATTAACAACCTCTTGCGCAGTTCGGCCAACAGCAGCGCAGGCCCAAGCACTAAAGACATATATAAGCATGGCACCCAGCAACCCACCAACGAAAACTTCTGGAATTGCAATATCAACCTGCAATAACGTTTCAGATTCATATCACACTTTCTCTCCTTTTCTCTCAACTGCATAACTATAATAGTTGAATTAGATGGGAACCAGTTCTGCAGACCTGTTTAAAAGGTTCAAGAGAAAATGAAGAAACCTCGTCCATATAAGCACTAAACAGAAGGAAAGAAGCAAGCGCAGCAGAGCCAATGGCAAATCCTTTGGTGGTGGCTTTGGTTGTGTTACCCACGGCATCAAGGACATCAGTGATCTCTCGGACACTTTCAGGCTAATAACAGGTAATGTCAGTTTACATACCATGAGAAATCTAAAATATAAAAAGTAAGGAAATTATTTGTTTGGCCAGAAATACCTGCTGGCTCATTTCTACAATTCCTCCAGCATTATCAGCTATTGGGCCAAACATATCCATGGTAAGAATATAGGCAGCAGTGCTAAGCATTCCCATTGTTGCTACAGCTGTGCCAAACAGCCCGCCAGTTGGGTTTCCTGTTTCATCTATTAGTCCAGCAGTCTGGCCCAGCCAGTACGCTGAGACAATCGCTACACTGATGACAAGGACTGGAAGACCAGTAGATTCCAGCCCCAAACTGACCCCGGCAATTATGTTAGTCCCATGGCCAGTAGAGCTAGAAAGGGCTAATGTGCGTACAGGCTCATGCTTGTAGTCAGTATAATACTTGGTGATCCAGACAAAAATGTACGCTGTAATAATACCAACCAACCCGCACAAAGCAAAGTTGAACCATGCTGAAGGTGCTTGCTCAACATAAAGTAACCACCGGGTAGACTGTAGAGTGATTAAATTTAAACGGTAAGAGTGATAGGTGTAAATGAATTTGAAAAGGTTGAAGATATTATGTTGCGCAGTTCGAAACAGAAATTACATATTTCAACAAAAAAAAACATACAGCAAATAGAACACAGCATGCTTAGCCAATTCACACAACTTAGAAAAGCCAAATTATTATATCACAAATGAAGATTAACTATTACCAAACCAAATGCCAGAACAGCTAAAACTATTGTAACAGAATATCCTTTCTGAAGAATTGCCATAGGATCTTCCATAGGAGCCATTACTCCGGATTCACGTGTACCCCGAATAGAAAATATTCCCACCGATGAAACTATCAGATCAAATGAGTGAACAACAAGAGGAAACAAGATGAAGCCGGATGGATCTGAATCAAAAGAAGAAAAAAAACATAAAATTAGTTGAGCAGAATACAACTCAGTGAAAATCAAAAAGAAATGAAGAGACAAGATAGAGTAACTAGGCACTTGCCTTCGATTTTACACCTTTGTGCCATTGTTCCCCCAAGTATCATGGCACTGATTATTTCAGCTGCAATACTTTCAAAAAGATCAGCACCTCTGGCAGCACAATCTCCCACATTGTCTCCAACCTTAGAATCAAACCAGCCCAATTAAGATACCACTGGAACTGGAAGTACAGGACTAGGAAAAAAAAAAACAGTAAAGACAGAAACAGAAAGAAGCAAACAGAAAGGCCGCGGATATTATAAACAGCATACAGTTATTTTCATTTGGCTGATGTCTATAATTTATGAGTGAAAGAATTTTACAAAATTTTCCTGTATGTATATCAATCAGTATATGACCGTGTTCATAATATCTTATTTTTCAACATTTTTTTGCAAGAAACTTAAATTTAAGATATATTGAAATATATACATCTACGATGGACACCACTACAAAATTCCATGTTTAAATTGCAAAAAAATTGTTTTTTTTTCTTCTTCTAAATTTATCAGTATATTCCAGTTTATATCACATACTTCTCTTGTTATCAAATAGTCTAACAAAACCAAAACAATGACTAAAAAAGTTTAAGAAATCCCATAAGCTTCTACATAAGAACAAATGCAAATATTTAGGTCTTAGGAACTTAAAATCAGAGAACACCTTCCAGTAAATTCAATCAGAGTAAAATTCAACTTGTCTAATATCAACACCTTTAAATATGACCGTGTAAAACATCAATGAAAATTAAACATGAACAATAGTAAGTAGACATACTGATTCCGTCAATTATAACCTTAATATGATTTAAAAATTTTCCAAACTATCCTATGGCCCTGAGAAAAACAAGTAGTAATCTACTGAAACACCAGATGACATAAAGAACAATTAAACAATTACCAGATCAGCAATAACAGCAGGATTTCTAGGGTCATCTTCAGGTATTCCCTGTTCTACTTTTCCGACAAGGTCTGCCCCAACATCAGCTGCTTTAGTGTATATTCCACCGCCCAACTGGGCAAACAGTGCGACAAAGGAGGCACCAAATCCATATCCAACTAGAAGAAGCGGCACTGACGGAAAGCAAAAATGTATAAAAATCAAATAGCATAAAGATGCAGGTAATGCTCTGATCCCTAAAAGTAAAGACAAAATCATGGTGCAGTCAAATAAGCTGCAAATCATTTCAGACCAAATTAAATTATCCCCACATCAGCTCACTATGCTTAAAATGGATGCAGAGCACACTTAGGGGTGAAAAGGACATAATTTTTTGGGTTTTTCAGTACATTTAGGAACCATTCGGGACCACAATCAGATCTATACAAAAATAAAAATTCACCAGATCACAAACACTTACCAAATGGAAAACTATAACAATGAAACATAATAAGCACTTAACTATGTTAATAATACAACATCTAAACTTCAAACATTTTAAAAGTAACTTTTTCATTCATTATAATGAATAAGTTCGGGGGAGAAGTCTGCACATACAATCAGTAACCTTCATTGAACCCGGTGTGTCCACTCCCAGCCAAACATAAAATGTGGCATAAAGAACTGCTATACCAATTACAGCCATACCAACAACAATGATAGCTGATAAACCACCTGCACGAGTAGCTACCTGCAGAACTTTCTTTCAGTTAATATAGGAATAGTGAACTGTTCATCTTTTTTTCTCAGGAGCTGATACTGAACTAATGACAGTTAACCTGCAATGCCTCTCTTGCAGACCGTCTCGCGGCACTAGAGACTCTGACATTGGCACGAACTGAGACCCACATCCCTACATATCCAGCAGAACCTGAACAAAGGGCACCTAAAAGGAAAGAAGCTACAGTGATGTATGCAGATGTTGTCCTGAAATAGAATGTATATGACAGATGAGAATATGTAAAATGTTTAAGAAAGGATTTATAGCCTATATAGTTGTGATGTCACCTTCCTATGCCAGAAGCTTCCTGTTGAGGAGTTATGCGGCGAAACAAATATATGCCAAGAATGACAAGAGCAAGCACCAGAGCCATCTTGGATATAGTTCCATACTGGGTCCTGATAAATCCTTCAGCTCCATCTCGTATAGCATCAGCTATCTAGAAAGTAATATGATAAGCTCAGGACAAAAAAACAAAGAGTTTGTGGTATGTAATCCAATTATCAAACAGTCATCATGAAAGACTATCTACAATAATTTTAGCACTCAAATTGTTATCATGCTACGCCACTAATTTTTTTATTATAAGCTGAATACCAAATGGCCTCACAGATCTTCAGACAGAAACCAGGATCTATGCACAACAAAATGTTCTGGACTTGCTAATGCTGATAGTTGATCAAGTTTACCTGTGTCTATTAGTAGTTTTCACAGGATATTTAAACAAGATATTTCACAAGATAACTTTGGGCCTAACTTTCTGTTTTTAATTCAGTTTTTATTTTTTGAATTTCTGTACGTCCTGTTTTTTAAATTGGACTATCTTTCATTTGATCAGTTTCCTCACTAAAGCCTGTATTGCTCTTCATATCACATGATCAATCCACTTGAGGCAAATTTCCATCCACATTAATTAAACTGAGGAAAACTGAATGGGAAGTTCAAAACTCAATTTACCAGTAACCAAATAGAAGTTGTATTTTACATGAAAATTGATTTTTGTTTTAGGCTAAATATGATGTGGCAATTTTATTTTAGCCAGACCTCTGTCATAAGTGACTCACAGTAATCAACCTCGTTCTCTCTCAAGTCAAGGGACTCACAGAAATCAATTTTTACTACGCCTACAAAGAGGTATAATTGCTACAAGTCAACCTTAACACCTTTCAATAAAATATGTCATATAGTATGTATCATTTCCGAAAACCAAACAACAACCACCAAGTCTTATCCCACTAGATGGGGTCGGCTACATGGATCAACTTTTGTCATAAAGTTTTATCTAGTACCATGCTTCTCTCTGAAAACCAAATTGCTAGAAAATATCAGAGTTCATGAAATGTGAAGAAGCTACTTGCCACAGTGGGTTTACGAGATTCTTTCTTAGTTTATTTTATTCCCTAATCTTGAGAGATATTGATTAGGGTAGCCTCATGTGTGTGTGTGAGTGTGTGTGTGTGTGTGTGTGTGTGTGTGTGTATCGTACTTTACCCTCATTCAAATACACAATTCACAACATATTTTCAGTCTCATGTGATTCAGAGAGAGGCCCTGGACAACACTTTCCAGATTGCAGTAAGTGAAGAAACCCAATAGGAAAAAGATTTACCTGAACCATTTCAGGAGGGCCCTCATCTTTAGCAAGCACCCACTTCATAAGATATATTGCCACAAGGAAGCTGAGAATACAAATAGAGATGACAAACACAATAATTGGAGATGTTCTCGCACCCACGTAAAAGATAGCTCCAAACCCCAGCAGTAAAAGAACAAACAGGACACGAACATTTATACCCAGTAGAATTCGAAATAGCTGCAGAAAGATATAAGTCGGCAATTTCAGCAAGCACGCAATTACTAATAGAAAACTATACACTTCATCAGACATTGCTGAAGAAAAACATAGTTCAAAAGGCAACCCAATACACAAATCTCCCACCAAATAGAATTTGGGGAGGGTAGATTCATGCAGCAGCCTTACCCCCACAAATCGAGAGGTTGTATGCAATGTCTCTTTGAACAAACATATACCTCAATTATCAAAAAACTTTGCAGAAATTTGACAGAACTAAATGTAAGAACAATAAGGTGCAACAAGTGATTTACCAGAGGTGTGTAAGGTTTAGTACGCATATTAGGGAAAGTTCTTGGTCTGTCATGATAAGAACCCAAAACACCACTCTCCATATCTTCATCCATCATTATAGAATGTGTTGAATTCACTCTCCGTACAACAGGATAAGGGCTGTACTCACCTCCTTGGGGCAAGTCACCCCCTGAACCCGGTCGCTGAATTTTGAATTTCCTTTATCAAAACACCAAAAAAATCCACAATTCACATTCAACAAAAAGGGCTTTCTTATCTTCTTCCTTTTCAGTATTTCACAGTAGAAAAAACTATACAATTCACACAAAAACAAAACGAAAAATTAAACACAAGTTAACTACATTGAAGATATACGAAAATGAATGCAACTAACGAGATTCAAAATTAGGATTTAGAGAGAATTTACGGAATCACGTAATCGGATCTAAATTCATCGGCATTTACGATTCGAAAAGCGATTCAAATGAAAATGAAATTGAAAATGAGATCTAAAAGTGCTTACTGTTTCGAAATCGCGTTTAGCTTAATCTCTTTTCAGAGTCCACACAGAGACACAGTCGCATACACGAAGCGGAAGCTCTTTCTTTTTTTTCTTCAATTTTTTTATTTTATTTAATTTTTATTGCACGGTTTTTGTTTCTTAAGATTACAAAACTGAAGATAGTTGTAATAAATAAATTTCTGATTGATCCACTTCGTTCCCTCTCTTTTTTTGTTGCTATTTTTTCCTTAATTAATTAACGTTTTATGATATATATGGTTAACGTGTCAAATCTATTCAATAAGTTTGCGCCACGTAATAATCGGTTCTTTCTGATTGGTCAGTTGTGTCATATACACACACCAGCATTATTCTTACTTTATATTTTTTTATGTTTGTTTCTGTATTTTTTATTATTATTGGTCTAATCAAAGTTGCTAAAATAGTAAAACTATAAAATCAACTTTTTCTTTTACAAAATAATAAAACTAAAAAAAATCAACTTCATTTGTTAAGAAAAATTATTAAATTCACTTTTTTTTTTTACTAAAATCAAATTCATTTTGAGTTTAGATAAACTTGATAGTTTTTTAAATAAAAATTAAATTCACTATAAAAAGATAAACAAAGCTAAATGATTAATTGGGCTCTAATCTAAAATGGTTTGATCTAAAATATTACATGGAGCATCCTTCATCTTAATTTTAATTTCAGTTTGAGTAAGTAGGTTGGACAAACAAATGGGTTATAGAGTTTGAGATCCTACTAATATATATATATATATATATATATATATATATTTTTTTTTTTTTTTTTTTTTTTGTAGTCGTTGACATCAGGTGTAAGTTTAAAAGACTTACATTAAATTTCAACCATTAATAAGATTGAATCAAATGATCATATTAAATGAAAGACAAAAATATATTATGGATCTTTTAAATTATTTTATTGTAACAAGGCAGTCCTTAATGTTTTTTTGGCTACGAGTTGGTTCTTTATGTTAACTAACGTGTTCACCATTGACCTTTTTTACAAACTCCGTTCTAAAAATGCTTATGTGGCAGTAACAACGTTAATGTGTCGTTTAACAATGTTGAATAGACATTTGTCTTATTCTAGAATACTTAATATTATATATGTTCTGGACTGGGCCGGGGTCTGCTCCTCAATCGAGCAGGCCCAACCCACACGTCCTGGGGTGGCCCAACAAAGGCCTCTTATCACAACCAACGTCGAGCACAGGCCCACCTCAACAGTGTCGGGCACACGCCACACCTCGGCGGTGTTTGGGCACACGCGGCATAGAGCGTCGGGCAGAGGCGCTAAGTCTCTCCGAGCTCGCCCCTCCTTAACACTCAGGTGCTCCTTCCCGCGAGGAGTCATCTCCTTCTGCACATAAGAGTCCTCCCCGCGAGGACACGTCTCTCCCCGACACGCAAGACTCCTCCCCGAGAGGACACGTTCTCATGTAACCGCCCACTCCCGATGGAATCGGTCTGCCCTAATTTCGGAGATCTAGGAGCGGTTACCCCAGGGCGAAGATCACGTGCTGGTCTTCACTACGCCACGTAAGCCTTGGCAGTTACTTGGATTGGGCCTGACAATCCAGCCCAGTGCTAGTGACCGTTGGCCCCGCGCTGGGGGCTCTCTATAAATACCCTCTCACTTGAGAGGGTCAGGGTACACACTCTTTTACACTCTAACCTTGTACTTGCTTTTACTTGACCTTTGCCTTACTTGAGCGTCGGAGTACCTTGCAGGTACACCCCCCCCCCTCCCGGCCGTCTTTCAACCTCACCGGAGCTGAAGTCCACAAGACGTTGCTGGCCACCAAATACTGTCTGATCCAGGTACGATCAGTATAGTTTCAAAATTAGATTACACAACTCTCTCTATCTCTCTGACCTTTTTATATACTGTTTGGTTTGATTCTCACCCCACCCATGTACATTTCTACAGTGTTATCCAATTTTTTGATGCCAACAGTATTGCGAACATGTTAATGTGGTTTTGATGTATCATGGTTTCTTAGAAGAATGTTTTGTTAATTAATTACAGATTGAAAACTTAGAACGTGAAATCCAAGAAAAAAGGAAGCACGTGAGGTTGTTATAGCAAAGATTAACAGAGACCAGTGAATCATTTATGGCTAATTCATCACTAGTTGAAATGCAACATCTATTTAGTAAATATTAGAGATTTGAAGCCTACATATTCATGTAAATACTTTAATAATGCTCATTCACGCAATTGTTTTTTATTGTGGGGTTGTTATGACAAACTGTCTCAAGATTAATGACTCAGTGCAATGAAAAAACCTTTGAGTTGGAGGTGAATAATTTAGGATGTTCGTGTTTCTTGGGTAGTAATCAGTTTAGTTTCAAAATTCTGATTTTTATTAGCACTTCTATTTGGTACTAATTGAATTGTACACATTCAGCATACACCTAGGTTTACATTAATCATTCTACTTTTACTATTCTTAATATGTCTCTTGAAAACATCTGTAAATCAAATCTGAAGACAATCGTGTCCTTCAGGAGCAGCTAAATGATAAGGTATGTGTCTTAACTAGCAAATTGCACCTTGTGTTTTAGCTTGTTGACTTATCTTTTTAACTTTCAGACTAACAAGTTTACTGAAATCCACATACAATCTTTTTATTATTTTTTCATCCTAAAAGTTGTATTGGTTCTGTGTACATATAATTATGAAATTTTGTACTTGACATACTCGCTTTTATTTTTCTTTTGTCAACAGTGTTCTGAAAACAGAGAGTTGCAAGAGAAATTGAAACAACTTGAGCAGCAACTGGCAGCAAGTTCTAGTGGTTCATCATTATCTTCTAAACAATATGCATCTGAAAAACATGCTAATGAGTTAAAATACAAGAGAGAGAGAGAGAGAGAGAGAGAGAGAGAGAGAGAGTGTGAGAGAGAGATAGGGTTGTGTAATCTAATTTTGAAATTATACAGTATTAAGTATTCTAGAATAAGACAAATGTGTACATAAAGAACTATCTTGTTACAATAAAATAACTTAAAGGACTCGAGGTATATTTTTGCCTAAATGAAATAAATAAATTAATAAAAATTATGATCATTTTTTTCCGGGTTAATACCATTTTACCCCCTGCCATATAAGCGACTTCCGGTTTACCCCCTTGTAAAAAATTTTTTTGCAAATGCCGCCTTGCCATTCCAAGATTCCATCAATATACACCTTTGAGAGATCTGGCACATGCCAAATGCATATGTGGCATGTTGAGTGGCTTTTTTTTTCATTTTTTTAAATGACACCTATGATTATTTTTTGCCACATCAGAAATTTTATATAATATGTTCATCATCTCCAAATCGTGTCTGCAACAGAAGTTCATATTCTTCATCTTCTCCAAATCGTGTCTCAAAATTAGGGGATATTCTCCATCTTCTCCAAATTAGGGCATATTCTCCATCTTCTCCAAATGGGTGGTAGCAGAAGTTCCTCCATTGTCAATTTAATCGGTAGGAAAATACCCAGATGCGGTTGCAACATTCCAATGAAGATGTCCGTGTCAAATACCGAAGGAAACCCTAGGAGGAAGTTTTGGAGATTCAAAAGTCACGGAAAGGTAATTTGTATTTGTTGGTTCTAATTAGAGTATAGTAACATGTCTGATTCATCTAAAAATTTCTAAATGTAGAGTGTGGTAGCATGCGATTTGTTCGTTTGGGACGATGAAGTGGATAACCTTCTTACGAGCAGTCGAAACACAAAAGTTTTCAGAGGTGAAGAGATGGAGTGTAATAACTGTGAATTCACAATTGGGCATCTTAAAGGTTTTGCTAAAGAATATGGGAAGGAGTTTGGAATCGAGTTTGCCAAAGAATATGGGAATGAGGCATGTTCAAAGAAGATTGAAAAGTTGAAAAAGATGTTGAAAATTGAAAAGGAAAAAAAAATCTGGTTGATGTTGGCCCTGATAATGTCATGGATGTTGTTTTCTGTTGTCTACAAAATGTGTTTAATGTAATGTTTTAAGTTCAATGTAATGTTTTATGTTTAATGTCTACAAAATGTTTAATATAATGTTTACTATAATGTTTTAATGTAATGAATTACATATGAAATTTGGTTACTCTTTGGTTAATTTGTTGTTTACAAAGTTTGGTTAAAAGCACTCTAAGTGCATTTGTCATAAGCAGGACCTAAACATAATTGTAATTCACATAACCAAAAGCACTTGAAGTGCATCTGTCATAAGCAAACTGTAATTAAAAGCACTCTAAGTGCATCTGTCATAAGTCATTCAACATAACAAAATCAACATTACCAAAAGCACTTGAAGTGCAACTGTCATAACATAACTGTAATTAAAAGCACTCTAAGTGCATCTGTCATAAGTCATTCAACATAACAAACCCAACATAATCAAAAGCACTTGAAGTGTATTTGTCATTACAATACACCAAAAACAGAAAACTAATCAAGATTTCACTAATCCTTTGAAATGTCACTCCAATACTTCATTGCTCTGACACATGTCCCTAACTTAGGGTCTGAGCCAACTTCAGCATGCTATTGAGTTAATGTACCTTCTTCATCCTCTTGAATGACTAGTGTTTTAGCAATAGTTGTTCCAGGTCCCTTATGTGTCTTGATTTTCAACATCCTCAACCTGTCACTTGATCTTTTATGTCCAACAAGTTTCACTTTTTTCTTGCCCTTGAGCTTGTTCATCTCCTTTGGGATTGTAGTAGTGTCATTAACTTGTGCTTCAACAACTGGTACATCTCCTTGGTCATCAACTTGTGCTTTAGCAACTTGTACATCAACTTGCGCTTCATCAACTTGTGCTTCATCAACTGGTACATCTCTTTCATCAACTTGTGCTTCATCAACTGGTACATCTCCAGACTTTTTCCTAGGAGCCTTCCTCTACATTTGAAAATGAAAGCCAAATCAACAACAGGATATTAATATGAACATTTCAAAAAATATTGCAATAGGAATGAGTTAATGTACCTTTCTTTTCAAAGCATTTGGATTCTGAACTGTAGCCTTACACTTTCTTGAGTTATGACCAATTTTGTCACACTTAGTGCATCTATAGGTAACTCCAACTCTCCTCATTCTTAAACCTCCCTCACATAGTTCCCTGAATCTTAGCTTCTTGGGCCTACCAGGTCCTTTCTTGTATAAAGGAGGAAGTAATTCATCTGCTTCAACTGATAGCCACATATCCATCCCATTTATTGGGCTAATTGCAACACCATATGTCAGTCCATATTTTTCTCTAGAGTAGCAATCATCCACATAATCCTCAGGTTTAAGTTACCTATAAGCCAATGTTGCACAAGCATGCCTGCATGGAATCCCTACTAAATCCCAAAACCCACAAGAACATGTTCTTTTTCCCACATCAACAAAAAATTGTTGAGAATTGTATGCATGTTTGACCTCTCATTGGTCATTCATACACCAAGATGGATTCCATTATGCACTCATGAATACCTCATTATCTAGTCTCTTTCTAGGAATAGGCATAATCCTATGTTCCCATCTTTCAAGCTTAGTTACAGTAGATGAAATTATGTTTATGAGATAGTTTCTAATCCATTCGCACATTGTTAAAATTGGTTTATCCCTAGCACCTAGTATTGTTGCATTAAATGATTCTGAAATGTTATTCATTAACACATCACATTTAGGGTATATTATAAAAGCATGCTTACACCATGTTTTAGTAGGGACCTTCATCAACCACTCACAAGCATTTGGATCCACTTTCTTTAGCTCGACCATCTTCTCCTCCCAAACTTGATAATAGGTTGCCTTAGCTGCTCCCGTCATTAGGTCTCTAATCAAAGTTCCTCCACCAAATTTCTTCTTGAAATTTGCATACAAATGTCTGAGGCACAATCTATGTTCAATTCTTTCAAACATGTCTTCAAAAACACTTACCAAACCCTGTAAATATTAACAACTCAGAAATTAGACCCTCTAATTTTTTTTCATAAGTAGTGATAAAGAAAAACTTGCAAATACCTTTTGTTGGTCTAAGATGAAGACATATCTTCTGTCTTGACCAATGTCTTCCATCAACAGTTGTAAGAACCACCTCCAGGTATCTTTGGTTTCAGTTTCAACCACTCCAAATACAAATGGAAAATACTAGTCATTTGGATCCCTTCCAACCGCTATCAACAACTGACTACCAAAATTAGTCTTCAAATGGCATCCATCCACACCAATAAATGGTCTACACCCCTGAATGAAACCCCTTTTGCAGCCATCCAAACAGAAGTAGAAAGACCTAAATCTTGGTTGAATACATGGACTAGGTCTTTCTACATTAATCTTCATGGTATTCCCTGCACATGCTCTTCTTAATTCAGCTGCATACCTCTAAACCATTGCATATTGTTTGACAGCATCTCCTTCAACAATATGTTTTGCAATCTCCTTTGCTTTCCATGCCCTACTTGGTGTAATCCCTATTGAGTAAGTCTTCCTCGTGTCTTGAATGATGTCAGTAATTCTCACTTTCTCACTTATCTGCATCTTGTTTACCACAACCTTTGCTACCCACTTGGACTTGGCACATCTATTGTTTAAAACCCTAGCACAATTGTGGGTCCCCACCCATGTTTTAATTTGATAAGCCTTGCTGGAACCCACTTTAGAACATAGACCCAAAAACCCACATTTACCCTTACATTCTACCCTTACCCTATCTCTTTCATTCTTCACAAAAGTAATTTCCCTTCCATTCAAAATTGACCACTCAATTATTGCATCTTTGAAATCAGCCAAGGAATTAAATTCCATTCCCAACTTAAACTCATAATCCTTCCCAAGCTGCTCCTTCATAAACTTCTCATACCTTGTCATTTTTTCATCACCAAATGCATCTGGATCAGGGCTACCTAACTCATCACTTACATATTGGTCTTCGTCCATCTCTACAGGTTCCTTTTTCTTTGGTGTCATCTTCTTCTTTTTCTTTGGTGTCCTCTTCTGCTTTTTCTTTGGTGCCATCTTCTTCATGGGTGATTTACTGGCACACCTCTTATAACTATAGGACTTCCCATCAATTACAATTCGACGTGAAGAATGTTTGGATATCTCTACTTCAAAACCTTCAAAACCATCAACCACTGCAGTTGTCCTCTCATCTTTTGTGTCATCAAACCTAACATTTGCTGCTTCATCAACACTTTCTGTATCACTTGAATCGATTCTCACCCTCATCTCAATGTATTTAGGCTCAACAACCTTATCTTTTATGTCCTTCACGTTATGTACAAGATAAAAGTGCCCTTCAGTACTATTACCTAAAGCATAACTAGCAACATCCAATGCACGGTGATCACTGTTAATTTGAACAAAATTTTGCTCCAAACCCTAAATTCATTTCTAACGTATCCCCATCCAAGTACCAGTTCCACTTCATCGATACCTCATTCTTCAATATCTTGATTAGACACAGTAGATTGAACCCCACCCCTATAAAACATATTTTTCTCCTTAACAAACTCCCCTCCATGATGAATAACAACACTGAGCTTACCCATAATCTATAAAGGGAACTCTAACATCAGACTAAACCCTAACGCACGAAACCAAAAAATGAAAAAAAAAAAAGGGATGAAATGGTCATACCTTTGGACGTGAATCCGTTTCTGGGCACGAGATGTTCAGCTGGTTCCTTGAGTGATTCTGGACATAAATTGCTTCAGTGAGGTTGCATAGCTTCAAGCTTCAATGGTGGTTCTCAGTTAGGTCAAATGAAGAGGGCTAAAATGAAAAGGCAAATGTAACATGTTATATAAAATTTCTGATGTGGCAAAAAATAGTCATAGGTGTCATTTAAAAAAAAAGAAAAAAAAAAAAGTCACTCAGCATGCCACATATGCATTTGGCATATGTCAGATCTCTCAAAGGTGTATATTGATGGAATCTTGGAATGGCAAGGGGGCATTTGCAAAAAAAAAAATTTACAGGGGGTAAATCGGAAGTCGCCTATATGTAGGGGTGGGAATAGGTCATGCCAACTAACAGAGGCCTACGGCCTAGCCTACATAGGCCCAGGCCAGACTTTTTCTTAAATAGAAAAGGCCTATGTTTTTTATAAGCCTATTTAGCTAAAGAGGTTAGGCCACAGGCCGTAAGAAAAGCCTTTTAAGCCTATCAGGCTGGCCTAGTTAAAAAAAATTCAAAAAATTTATTATTATTATATTGTATTTTGTATTTTGAATAAAAATACAAAAATAAACCTTAGTTATCTTGAAGAACTTATGAAAATATGTTGAAAATACATTATAAACAATGTTATAAGTTGTTGTCATAAGTTTTTTTTCATAAGTTCTCTCCAACAAATAATATCACCAAACTTATGCTAATAGGTAAACTTGAATGAGACAATAAAAACAAACATTTAGTCTCATTGATCTTTTAATTTGTTAGTCTATTTAAAATTAGTTGAATTTCTTATTTACAATTGTTCAAATGAAGTAGGCTTTTAAATATACTAGTAGGCCAATCAGACTTTCGAAAAGGCTAGACTCGTGCCTAAAAATAAGTCTATCATAGGCTACAGGCCAGACTTAGGCTTTGAATTTTAATGTAGGTCAGGCTCAAGTTTGGCAAAGCCTAGCTCGGCCCAGCCTATTTCCACCCCTACCTATATGGCAGGGGGTAGGGGTAAAATGTTATTAACCTTTTTTTTCCTAAAAATACACTACTTATATGATTGTTTGATTTATTCATATTAACAATTGAGATTTGGTATGAAACTTTTAGACTTACACCTGGTGTAACGGATTTTGACACTTCATTCACTTTTAATTATTTTAGACAAGTATATTTAAAATTAAAATTTCAAATATTTTTTAATTTTTTCACATTTTTAAAATATCATTTAAGTATTTTAATAAAATTTTATTGTAAAGATTATTTTTAATTATATATTGTTAAATTTACAATTATATAAATGTGAGTTTAAATTTATTTTATTTTTAGTTTTACGACATATTTAATCAATTATATTTATTTATTATCACTAAAATTATTAATTAATCTATTTTTTAATTTTAACAAAATTAAAAATTTATTTTATTAGACAATTAACTTTTCATCTCACGAGTCATGTCATCACAATACCTTTTTTCAAATGTAAAAAATTTTCTTTTTTTTTTCTCCATCTCACGGGTCATTTTTTTCTTTTTATATGATTATTTAATAAAATTAAATTTATATGATCATTATTCATTTTACAATTAAGTAACTCATTTCAAATTTTTAGGTGAATATAAATACATTTTAGATTCAATTGTAATAAAATTAACAATTTATTTTTATCAAATTGAATAATATTCAACACCCGTCCAGATAACTAATAATGTTAATAATCCAATAATTAACTTTATTTGAGAGATAAAATTCTTATTTTCAAACCATAATTGAAAAGAGTATGTTCTGTTTCAACTCACGGATCACTTTCAGCACAATACCTATTTTATTTTAATCAACATTATCTTTATTTGAGAGGCAAAATTCTTTTTTTTAAATGTCAAAATATATTTTTTTTTCTTTCTCAATCTCATGGGTCCCTTTTTTTCTTCTTTTTGTATAGCTATTTAATACAATTGAGTTTACATGATCATTGTTCATTCTGCAATTAAGTAACTCATTTTAAATTTAAATGACTATAAATACCTAATGACCTCTTGGAAAGTGTATAAATTGTGTCGAAGTAATAAAAATATCGTCTCCACGAGGATTTTAATTTAACAAGAGAATTATGTGCGAATATAAGTAATTAAATATGGGGCTTTTGTTAGAAAAACGATTCTAAAATGAGAAATTTAAATGATGAAATTCAATATGAGAAATGCGATCAGGTCTTTTATTGAATCCCCTAACTTTTACCTGTTGAAGAACTGTGTATTTATTGAGTTTCAATTAAGTTTTTATCTCACTTCGAATTAACAAAACCACGACACCTAATTGTCGTACCTTGAAAAATACTATCTTCACGATGCACAAATGGGATTGCACGATCACAGATGGACTTATGAGAGTCGCCATCGAACTTTATTTATTACCATGAGGGGAAAGGGAAAACATCGAGAAAACCCACTGAAGGAAAAGGATAGGGGATGGTCATCGCAACCATGTTGGGTTCGGGAGTCAGTTATGTAAGGGGAAGATACTAGCACCCCCACATCCATCATACTCGATGGGAACCGTCTAGGTTGTCTAAGCATAAAGGGGTGTTGGTGTCTCAAAAAGCTTTCTAGAGGGAAATTATTGATTTTTTATTAGGGTGCTCGCCAAGGATGGGAATCCTCGTGCCTACATATCCTCATTGTGGAAGTCAGAGCTCCGTAGTTTAGAATAGAAAAATAGTTGTGTGTTGGTTGATTTCATTACCTTGAAAGGGGTTTGGGAAGTGGTGCCACAGGGCACAAAAATAAGTTTGATGAGTTGAGATATTTTTTAGGGTTTGGAAAAGATTGTGCTTTAGTTAAATTGCACTATAGACTATGGGTAGAGGTGATTATTTCAAGCTACTAATCCAAACGTCTTGTGTCAAAATAGGGACAATAAAATAATGATGTGGAAAACAAAATCCCTCAAGCCCAAGAACAAGAAGTCTCAGCGCAAAGGGAGTCCATACCATGGACTCTGGTCAACTGACTTGACTGCTGAAAGTCGTGGGCGTTGGATATAGACAAAGGGTCAACATCTGACCCAGATCAATGGATGGTAGGAGGGCGCACGGTGAAGGCTCAAAGGGGAAGTGTGCATGATCACATGGGGGAAGCTTATCCGGTGACGAGTGACATGGTGGGGGACACTTGTCACCCCACATCCCCAGCCAACACAACAACATATCATCAAGGGGAATTAAACAAGGAAAAAGGGCGGACACGATCACATTTTCTCAATCTTACCCTCTCTCTCCAACTTCTCTCTCTCACTCTCTCTCATCTCTTTTTCTCTACAAAAAGAAACACCACCGGAACCCTAACACATGGGCGGAGAAGACGATGGCCCACGGCGGCCGCCGTCGTCTTCTTCGGCGAGTCCACACCAAAACCCTTAACAACCTACATGAACCCCCTCTCAAATTTTCTCTACAACTCAAACCTGGCCTTAGTTTTCACGAAAAACCCTATCAAATTCTCAAATTGACCATTTCCCCAAATAAACCCTAACTTCACAATCAAGCCAAAATCATGCAAATCAAAGATTCTACACTACTCAGAGGGCACACAACAACATGAACTCAAGCAAATTGTTCAGTTTGAAGGAAACTAAAGGTTAGAAGCTACCTTTTGAAGACCAAGCTTCTGAGAATATTCATGTATTTCAGCTTCAACTCTTCCTTCTTTATGCTTGACTTTCTTTCTTCTCTGTTTCTACTTCTCAATTGCTTACTCCTTCCTTGTGTGTGATTGCTTTTGAGAGTAGTTTTAGCTCAAGAAATTTTTTAATCTCAGTGTAAGATTTAAAGGCTTATGAATGTGAGCTTTAATAGGGTTTTTAAGTTGTTTACAGAGTAATATTTTAGGGTTTTTTCATGTGTTTGAATAAAATGAATAGTGTGGAAATATATAGGATCAGTGAGGTACGTGTGAGGGTTGTAAATTGTGTGAATTTGGTATGTAGGAGGAATAATTCTTTTAGGATCAGAGGGAATGTTGTTGATTTTGTGGGAATGTAGAATGAGCTTTGCTATTTTGTCCTTTCTGTAGTTCTAGAAGGTTAGTGGTCCCCTCTTGGTATCATATGATATTTTTGAATTGATACTTTCCTCCACGTGCTTGCCATGCTTGAAAATGTTTGTATGATTTGTGTAATTAATTTGATCTTTCTACGTGTCGTTGTTGTTGGTATTACTTGATATGCATTGTACCTTAATATTGCTTGGTTTTGGAATTGTGCATTTTTTCCTTCAAATTTCATGTATGCCCTGTACTTGCTCATGGCTGACACTGTGTATTTGAATGGCCTTCAATCTTGTAATTTTGCTTTGGATTGTACATAGATGTTGAATGCAGAATATGGCAAGCAGCAAAAATATTTATTTTCAGAAGAATTCCCTCCGGGATTTATATCGTGTCCACAGAGATCGGTTCGAGGGAAAGAATGTCGTTCAACAATCTCTCGCGTTTATGAGTTTGGTTTTAAAATGGTTTGAAAATAAAAAACAGAAAAGTAAACATTAAAACATAAAAAGAATTCATTCTTCAGAGAAAATAAACTTATCAGGCATACATATAATCCACTCGTCACAAACATAAATTTGTCGATCATTTTCACTATACTACAATACTCGTCAAAACCATCCAGTATCGCTCACAACAGTGTCCATCTCTGGAACACTGAGTTGAGAAAGCAATCGTATCACTCTCTTCGTCACTTTCGCGCACGAAGCCTCGAAACACGGAAGGCATTATGTTCCGACACCATAAAGATTATCATCTAAATCTATCTCTAGCATCTAGACAATAGACATACATCCTTAATCAAGATTCGTGATGTTTATCTACAACACAAATCCAAACATAAATGCAAAAAGATCAAGGAAGACATCGATAACGATTTGTAAAGCAGATTTTATACAATATTATGATCAACAAAGATACATATGTACAGAGTAACTATACAAACACCTAACACAAAAAAATACATAAAGAAGAAGAGGAATAAACCAAACATCTCGCGGATTGTCAGAGCCGCTTGATGAGAAATCCACTCCGGATCATCCACATGCAAGCTTCAATGTTGTTTCCAAGCTAATCTACTGAAAAATGAAGTTTGATGGAGTTGGGATCATAAAACCCTAAAACCATAACCTAAAAAATGAGTTTTTGGACCTTTTATGGTGTTTTTTTTCCGTCCAGTACCGCCCGACGGTGTTTTGGGCGCCCGACGCTAGCCAAATATCATAGAAAGCTACTGTAAATCTCATTTCAACTTTTTTCTACCGCCCCTACACCGCCCGGCGCTGCAGGGGCGCAGCACACCAGAACAGCAGAAAAATTCTGCACAGTTTTATTCGTAACTTTTGAACCGTAACTCCGTTTTTCACCCAGTTCGAAGCGTTGGAAAACTAATTCAATGCTCTATACAAAAATGGCAAGATATCCTTGATTGAATACTTGAAAAATGAGAGAAAATCAATTAAACTCATTGATATTTACACGATACGCAATATGTACAGTAAAACGTAAAGTAAACGTATTTACAAACAAAGCGAGGTTTATTCGTATGATATTTAACAAAAAGTATTGATAAGTGCAACAAAACTTATATACAAAAATAGGTACAATTTGCACTTATCAAACTCTCCCCAACTTACATAATTGTTTGTTCTCAAACAAAAATCAAACAACTCAAAGAAACAGAGTGAAAACCAAAGAATCACGAATCAACAGGTTTTGAAAATCGGACAAATGAATGGTTCAAATGAAAAAGGTACATACAAAGTAAATACTTACCACTAAAATACGACGATAACTTAGTCACGAAACAAATGCAAAATACAAGAATCATGCCAAACATCCTAAAACAACACAAGTTCAAATGTGAATCACACATAGCAAAAACAATCATCGGTAGATGAAAAACACTAAATGAGGGACTTATCACTCACACAACAATCATGCAAACAGTAGACTAAATTATGCAACTATCCAAATATCATATTGAACATACAAAGGCAAGAATCACAAGGACTTTCAAGGTTGTAGCGTAGTCGGGTAAACAAACAAGGGGCAATTTCTAAAGGTAATTGAAACAAAAACTTGCCTAAACCTAAGGGAGTGATTAACTCACAAAAGTTCAAGCACAAAATTCCAATCAACTTCTTCCAAAATCCCAAGTGTTACACAAAACACAATACTTATTTAGCACAATTATTTGAACTCTTTTTATTTCCTTTCTCAAGGCTTTTCTTTTTCTTTCTTTTTTTCTTTTCTTTTTCTTTGTCATATTTTTCTCTTTTTTCTTTTCTTTTTCTTTCCTCATAGAATCCAACCAATGAGTAAACAACCATTCTCTCCCCAACTTGAATTCAACCACATCATCATGTGAATAATCCCTACTTTCTAAGGCAAGGCAAAAATTCATACAACAACACAAAGTTGAGGGTTCAAGAAAAAACAAAATCCAATAAAAAATAAGTGAACTAAACACTCATAGACAAGCATTAAGTTCAAATAAAACATGGATCAAAAAGCTCAAAGGGGTTACGAATTCTCACACACTCACAAGGTGAATGACTATTTGGCTAGGTAGTTGTGCTCAAAATGAAACAAAATTGCCTTGATCATTTTCATGCTTTCATATAATCAACACAAACAAAAGATTAAGCATAATAAAATCCAGTTAAAACAAGAATGTCGGTACTCCGTGCATATATGAACAATAGAAGGCTTCCTCACAAAGAGGGTGGGAACTAAAGTGATTCACACATGAACAAGTATACAAAAG
Source organism: Lathyrus tuberosus (assembly GCA_022829125.1). Lineage (NCBI taxonomy): Eukaryota > Viridiplantae > Streptophyta > Magnoliopsida > Fabales > Fabaceae > Lathyrus > Lathyrus tuberosus. Next base: position 4,260,202 of record JALAZF010000446.1, read on the forward strand.
AATGAATGACATGCAAGTTTGTAAAAAGCCTAAGTATCATGAATATGCTAAAGTCAAGAAAGCGATAAACACATACCTTGGATGCGTACCAAACTTTAAACACTATCATTACCACGCATTCGCAAGTTGAAACGATCAAACTTGGAACATCACCAAATTTCATCAAGCTACTCAAAACAAGCTCATTGAAAAACACAAAGACCATTAATATAAACAAACTAAAAAACCGGCAAAAATTCATTAAACAAGTTGTAAAGTGAAGATTTGAGAATTTTACGAAAAATCTGAGTACAACTTGTTTAATGAATACTCACCACACTACCTAAACTAAACAACAACAAAAGAAAAGAATACACCATGCTTATTTTACATCGTAAGCTTGACGCCTTTACAATGCTTAGCTAGTAACTTCCTTCCTTCATGCCATAGTGATGCCTCACCGTGTAAACCAAAAGCAAGTGTCCTAACCAAACACTTGAACAAATGTTACGGCAACAAAATGTATACAACACTTGAACAAACATAATGGAAACAGACAATATATACGATATATACAAAACTAAAAAACAAATAAACTATCGCAATGCGATTTAATATCAAAACTAATCCCCGGCAACGACGCCATTTTGTTGAATGTAGAATAGGGCAGGCAGCAAAAATATTTATTTTCGGAAGAATTCCCTCTGGGATTTATGTCGTGTCCACAGAGATCGGTTCGAGGGAAAGAATGTTGTTCGACAATCTCTCGCGTTTATGAGTTTGGTTTTAAAATGGTTTGAAAGTAAAAAACAGAAAAGTAAACATTAAAACATAAAAAGAATTCATTCTTCAGAGAAAATAAACTTATCAGGCATACATATAATCCACTCGTCACAAACATAAATTTGTCGATCATTTTCACTATACTACAATACTCGTCAAAACCATCAAGTATCGCTCACAACAGTGTCCATCTCTGGAACACTGAGTTGAGAAAGCAACCGTATCACTCTCTTCGTCACTCTCGCGCACGAAGCCTCGAAACACGGAAGACATTAAGTTCCGACACCATAAAGATTATCATCTAAATCTATCTCTAGCATCTAGACAATAGATATTCATCCCTAATCAAGATTCGTGATGTTTATCTCTAACACAACACAAATCCAAACATAAATGCAAAAAGATCAAGGAAGACATCGATAATGATTTGTAAAGCAGATTTTATACAATATTATGATCAACAAAGATACATATGTTCAGAGTAATTATACAAACACCCAACACAAAAGAATACATAAAGAAGAAGAGGAATAAACCAAACATCTCGCGGATTGTCAGAGCCGCTTGATGAGAAATCCACTCCGGATCATCCACGTGCAAGCTTAAATGTTGTTTCCAAGCTAATCTACTGAAAAATGAAGTTTGATGGAGTTGGGATCATAAAACCCCAAAACCATAACCTAAAAAATGAGTTTTTGGACTTCTTATGGTGTTTTTTTCCGTCCAGTACCGCCCGACGGTGTTTTGGGCGCCCGGCGCTAGCCAAAAATCATAGAAAGCTACTGTAAATCTCATTTCAACTTTTTTCTACCACCCCTGCACCGCCCGGCGCTGCAGGGCGCAGCACACCAGAACAGCAGAAAAATTATGCACTGTTTTATTCGTAACTTTTGAGTCGTAACTCCGTTTTTCACCCAGTTCGAAGCGTTGGAAAGCTTATTCAATGCTCTATACAATAATGGCAATATATCCTTGATTGAATACCTGCAAAAATGAGAGAAAATCAATTAAACTCATTGATATTTACATGATACGCAATATATACAATAAAACGTAAAGTAAACGTATTTACAAACAAAGCGGGGTTTATTCGTATGATATTTAACAAAAAGTATCGATAAGTGCAACAAAACTTATATACAAAAATAGGTACAATTTGCACTTATAAATAGACCATTCTTGCTTGCATAATGTACTTATGGATGCTCTCAATTGGTGATTTTGCTATTGAATTCTTCATGGTTCTGTTTGTTGTACAAATCCTTTGTTTTAATTTCTTTTCATGTGCATTGTGCTTGGTATGAGGAATGATGATGCACTTGGAAGAGCAAATTGTCATGGAGGAGAAAGACTTCAAAGCTGCTTGGTAGAGGGAAACTTGTAATGGATGACAACTTAGAATGAAGACAAGGAATATGGCATGGCTCGGATTGATGAAGATTTGGTGAAGGCTTGGATGATAAGCATTGGCAGCTTGGCATAATGAAATGGTGAAGATTTGGATTGAGGAATTTTGAAGTTTGGAATGAAAGGCATAAGGAAGTTTGGCATGAAGGGATTGGGACAAATGAAAGAGTCAAGGCCTGCTTGGCATAAGGCAGCTTGGAAGGCAACTCATCACGAGTGAATAAGAGCTTCAAAGTTTGAATTTTTGCTCGTGAAGCTTGCATCTAGTCTCTTAGGCATTGTTTAGGCTTTGTTCATTGGTTACCATAACTTGTACTCCAATATTTTGTACAACTTAAAAAAATTTGAATTTGCCATTTGAACTTTGAAAACTTGATTGGTAATGTTTGTGCCTTAATTTGTGTTTCATGGTACTTACAAATGATGAAACAAAAATTTCCAATTATGTATCACATTTTGCACTTTTTCCTTCCATTAAAAATGTCATCCTCCCTTGAATGAGAAATAAACCTTGGCATTCTTAGCCTTAAATCATGTGACTAGTTTGAAATCAAATGGAACCTTTTGTGATTAATTAGGACTTCTAAATGTACTCTTGGAATTTGAATCTTGTATTCACTCTGAAAGCAACCTTAAAATGACAATGCTAGTTTCCAACCAGTAGCCATGTACACATAATTTGCACTTGAATCCTTTCCATCAACCAACAACTAATCAACCATGTGAAGATCTTGAGTGAAGCCACACACTCTTATTTACACTTGAACTTAACAAAACTTGCAAGAGACAATTATTGAAAAACAAAAAAGACAAAAAGAAAGACATATAATCAAAATAGGCACAAGTAAAACCTTTATGGCCTAACTCTTAGAGAATCATGGGCAAAGGCCATATGATATTCTAAAGAAAGATCATTAAGCAACACAATTGTTTGGTATAAGAAAATGAAAGGGTAGGACAAATTTTGGGTATGGCAAATGCCCCTATCTAATTGTCTTGAACCCGAGAAAATGAACTGTTGCATGGGGTTCATTTTTAGGGTAGAAGTAAATTAGATACAAAAAGACCCCAAAATTTGTCTGATAAAAAGGTAAAATACAAAGCAATGAGATATAAAAATGGGGTAATAAAACATCTGAGATTCTTTGGATTACCAAAGCAGTATCTTAGTGCAAGAGGTGAAATTCTCCAAGTCGCGTGAAGCAGTTCCTTACGAATTAAGGCTCCTCGGGGATCTTTAGAGTAACTTAACAAAGAAATGAGATTCTCCGCATCGCATGAAGCAGTACCTTATATTTTAAGGCTCTTCATGGATATTCGGAGCAGTATCTCAACAAAGGGGAAATGAGATTCTTTAAACCAACGAAGCAGTATCTTATTGATTGAGATATTCCAACAAGTGGAACGATACCTCAATCGCATCTAAGATTCTCTAAGGATACTAGAGCAGTATCTCAAATGAAAATGTGAGATTTTCTAAATCATGCGAAGCAGTACCTTATGAGTTAAGACTCTCTGAAGATACAAGAACAATATCTCAACAAAGGCATGAGACTCTTTGGGTCGTACGAAGTAGTACGTTATGGGTTAAGGCTCTCCGAGGATGACAAAGTAGTGTCTCGAGAGCAAATGAGATTCCCTAAATTGCACAAAACAATACTGTCGCACCCTAATTTTTGACCCTAAGATTCTGTCTTTCTCGCATAACATCTTTAGGTCATATATTCTTGTATGTATTGTTTATTATTACTAACCAGCTTGTGTAGGCGCATCAATTTCAAATGGGGATGGTACTCGCTCAAGCATCTCAAGGGTCAATTCCTCTAGTAAGTGTCATTTCTCAAGAACATGATTCGAGGTCATCTACAAGAAATATGTCAAAGGGAAGATATATTTCAGTCACAAGGAAATCATATCATTCAAGTGTTTCATCACAAGAATACAAATTCTAAATCCAAGCCGTGTTCGAGTTTCAGGGCATCATATGATTCATTCGAATGCACAATTATAAGTTGTTGTTGGAATTCAAAGCTTGCAGATTACATTCAAATTTAGGGCATTACAAGACTTCAAAAAATCAAAGCACTATTACAAGTTATCATGGAAAATTCAAATCAAAATTCAGAGTACAAGAGCAAAATTCCACGAGATACAGAATTACAAATAAAAAAAAATCGGTTCACACTTCTGAAACTCGATAATGCCGTGAACCATTCTAAAGTTAGTCCTAATCCTAAACTCCAAGTTTCAAGTCAATTCAAGTGAAAAAGACTTCATAGGCCTGCAGAATTCGCCACTGGTTATTTTGGCCAGTTTGTTGTGGAGCCCCTTTCTTGGATATCTGTCTTGTATCATTGACATAACTATTTTGGTCTACCAGCAGGAATAGGCGCAGGGACTATATTGGTGGGTTGTGGAGCTCAACTCTCAAAATTATGCCACTTTTCTAACAGACTCTCGAATGGCACCATTATCTACATCTCATCACCAGGTCATAATAACAATATCTCAACCTATGCTCATTACCAACTCATGCATTATACCATTCTAATCCAAACTTAAGAAAAAAGCAATGATGATTGACCAACATTACAAAGTCTATCAAAAGAGGAACTGTAGCCTGTTACAATAAGACCTATATTGTTAAGAAATAGAAAGCTACCTAAATAAATCTATCATCTCTATTTCAAACACTTTCTGTGGTCATCCCCCATTCGGCTTATCAACACAAATACAAGACCAATGTGATGGAAAGACGTCATTATCGACAGAAGCAGCAGGTCAGTGGGGCTTGCGAATTCGACACTTGATGAAATTCTTGGAAAAATGGTGCTCCACTTCATAGGAATTATCCTCAGACCATGGGTGAGTTTGCTCGAAAGGTATCAGTCGCCGCCAACAATTCGTCCAAGAGTTCTGCTAAAGATTTGCTGGCATAGTAGTAAACCAAGTCAAGCACCTGCATATCAGTAAGAAGCGTTCTTTTAGAAGATTTTTACAACCAGATTCAAGTGAAAGCAATTCAAGATCAGACCCTTTCAATGCCTCTAAGCAACCTGCATCAAAGAACAACACCAGCCTGCAATCACATGACAAGAACATTGATCTGATGTCAAATTAAGTTGTGCACATCTAATACCATTACCACATAACAGCCAATATTATTCCAACTGCCATCAAGGATTCATTAAGCAGACTCTACATGCCAGAACCTGAGGTGAAATAAGTTGCCTTTTCTTTCAAACACATAACGCAAGTGTTTCATGAGTTCTAGAGAGATTCAAATTATTAATAATTCCAAAAGACAAATAATGAAACTCATGAATTCAGAATCATAGCACAATTCATTAACAGTGAATCATGCATAGTCATGGCAAGTCTTGAATTGCAAATAACACCCGCAGGTGAAACTTAGATTCCTAGCATGTAATCCGTCCCTAACTAAAATCCACTAGACCCTACATGATGGAACTCGTGTGCTAAAAAAAAAATCCAAATACCTAATCTCACTTTGGTCAATCCCCGTCTTATTTGTTCATCCAATTTACAGCAGTGTTTCGCAAATGCTACGAGAGTGTACCTGAGCATACATGGATAAAATCTCCTTGGCTGGTCTCTAAACAGATTAGCATACCTTCAAATAACAAGGTTTCTTCACACGTGGTTAATTTGGAGGCAACAAATTGAGAATGCTTACTAGAGAAGTGGCGTCGACTTGGAATGATTCGCGACATGCTTAGTGGCATTTCCGCTCGCATCTGCAGTTACCGAAAGAATGAGGAAAGAATCAAGATAGGGATAGAAAGACATCACTAAAATTGGAAGTGATCAACCAAAAATCCTTTCATTTTGGCCTCAGCTCCTCGCTCCAAATGTTGAAGACTTGACTAAGATTTTTGAAGTAGGATTAGCTTTACAGTGATCCTCAAAACCAGAATTTTAGAACCTGCCATAACAATAGTGAACCGAATCAAATTCAATCTTTTGCTCAAAATAAAATTTAAAGATTGATGAAACTCTCACAGTGGTGCATTAGATTCCATGAGATGCAAAGTACTTAGTTGAAAAATAGAAGAGCTTCACCGAGTCTCCAGAAATCCTTGCGATAATCAAATTACATGACTTCAATTTGCCATGATTCTGTTTGTTCTCCCACTAACACCATGGATGACGAGATAACATCATATTCCAAAGAAGTAGTTGCCCTGTTAGCCAATCACGGTGCGTCAACTGCGATTCCGCTGAGTTGGAAAATCAAGCGTTTTGAATGTGCAGGATGATAAAGTTCAGGTCATAGAGCTTACGTTGATTTGAAGAATAAATGGAACTTTCCGGAGAAAAGCTGCTGAGCAGGCCAACTGGTAGCTACAAAGGAAAGGAATCAAAGGAATCAATACTCATGGCCAAAGTTAATCAACAATTAAGGCAATTCACTCCTTTCCAAAGCAGCCAAACACGTTATAATTTCTTTCCAAAAACAAATTCTCAACAAGAATCAGCAGCTTGGAGTTATTTCCAAAACAACCAAAGATATGTTCCTAACAGCCTACAACCTTTCCAAAACCAGAGCAGATACGACAATCTTGCAAATTCAAGACGAAATCAGAAAATTCAATACCATCAAGCCTATATATAACTACAATACATACAAGGAGGCAGGGGTGCTCATACGAAAATCGGATACACATAGCTACAGATTTCCACACGAAATACAAACACACAAACAGTTCATAGAGAAATTCATAGTCCATACATACTCAAAGGAAATTGCAGCAGAGGATCCTTCCCCTTGAGGCGAACCAAACATCGAAGATCACATCAGCAGCAAATACACCAAAAGCAGGCGAATTCGATAACCATCGTGGCGAATCAAAGCATACACACATCAAAAGAGGAAGAAGAAGAACTCGCGTGAGTACCTGACTCAATTGACGCAACGACGGAGCCATCCACCGTCGGCGTCGCCATCATCTCCCTTCCCTTTTTTACTTTTTCATGCTTTGATCTCAAATGTAAATTGTAAACATCTCCAAGTATAGCGGATCGGGGTTAGGGTTTGCTGGGGGTGGGGTTTATTTGTTGATTTTTGTTTGATTGAGTGAGACGAGAGACTGAGAGCGGCGACGGAGTTACGGGGTAGGGATGGCGGCGATTTTGTGGGATTTAGGTTTCAGAGAAGGAAAGAGAGAGAGAGAGAGAATCGTGGGAGCTTTGGGGCACTTTTCCTTTTTCTTTCTGATTTATGTTTTTTCAATGGTCATGTACACGCGCACACATGTCATCACCGTGCACCCTCCCATCGTGAGCGTTGGATCGTACCCTGGTTTGCATCATACGGGAGTGACTTGAGAATCCATGATAGACCCTCTCCCTGCGCGCAACACATAATCCCTCCATTTTATTTTAATAATTAATCCGTTTTTATTAATAAATTCATAATAATCAAGTTTTTAAACGTAATCACCTTTTTTTTTATAAATAATTACAAAATCTTTCTAATACCATCTTTTTAATATAACCTCTTTTATTTAAATATCTTTTTTTTATAGAGCATAACTAAAAATAATTATAAACTAATTTTCTTTTATAATAGTTAAAATTAATTAAAAACTTTTATTAAAGCCTTTTCTTAATTAGTAAAACTTTTTAAAATAATAATAATAAAAATAATAAACCTTTAACCTTCTTTTTAATAACGATCTTTAGTAATAACTCTAAATATTAAAACATTTTGAAATTAATATTAAACTCTTTTAATAACTTGCTCTTTTAGTGAAACTTTAAATTAAATAATTAAACTTTTTCTCTTTAAATTAATCCTTTTAATTAATAAGAAACCTTTAACTTTTTAAATTTAAAATCTTTAAAACATAAATCTCAAAAGCGATAATGATAAAACCTTAAAACTCCCCTTAACAAACCATTTTCCATTAGATCATGGAGTGTACGCTTGTGTGTTTTGTTTGATGCCTTATTTGTGCTTTGTCTGCTTACTATGTTACTTGATGGTGGTTGCTCCAAAACCTTTTTCAAAAATATAAAAATCTCTCGATCCAACGTCGAGCCCATTTTCTACCCATATAAGTCGATCGCCTTAGGGCATCGCATTCAACCTATTGATCACTGGACACAAGTTTAGCATCACCTTGCTAGCACCATCGCCTAAATAACATAATTAACCGCATAAATATCCAAGGGAAAATCCCATGCATGATAATCATGTTATTGTGCATGGTGCATATCATTAGCATTTCATAATCGTCACCCTTAAGATAAATCAATTAGACAACTTAGGATAGACTTCCTAGGTTAGTCCCCCTACAATTTTGATTTTTTAAATCAAACTTTAGCCCACCTAATTCTCCACACAAGAGAATTAGATGTTAATCATCTCAAAGAAGGGACATACAATCCCATACCCCACAAATACAAACATTTTCAAAGAACTGTGGTGGTTTTCTTAAGATGACGACTCATCTTCCTCTCCTAAACCTTTAAACATTTAGTACCCCTTAATAATAAGGAACTACAAGTGCTCTGATTCCCTCCTGACAGGATATGTAGGCACAAGATGCGATATCTTGTCGAGCACACTTAGGAATAAAAATAATAAATCACCTACCCTTAAACCCTTAGCAAAACAGATAACATAAAATGAATCAAGAGGTTCCTGTAGAGTACTACAGATATCTAGGATGCTAACACCTTCCCTAGGTATAACCAACCCCCGGACTTAGAATCTTAGTGCATTTGCATTGCATTGTGGGTATTCAGTTTTTTCTCCCTTCCCTTGGATAAAATCAAAGACCGGTGGTGACATTAAAAAATGCGATCCTAGTTAACAAATAACTATGGTATCTAATTTTCACCGCGACAAATACCTTATAGGTTAAGGCTCTTTGGGGATAATATAGCAGTATCTCGACAAAGGTATGAGACTTTTCAGATCATGCAAAGCAGTACCTTGTGGGTTAAGTTCGGGGATAATAAAACAATATCTCAATCAAAACATGAGATTCTTTAGGTCGTATGAAGTAGTACCTTATGAGTTAAGGCTCTCCGAGGATGCCAAAGCAGTATCTCAAAGACAAATGAGATTCTCTGAATCGCACAAAGCAGTACCTTATAGGTTAAGGCTCTTTGGGGATACTAGAGCAGTATCTAAAGTGTTAAACACGAGACTTTCTAGATCATGCGAAGCAGTGCCTTATGAGTTAAAGGCTTTTCGGGAACACTAGAACAACATCTCAGCAAAATGATGAGACTCTTTGGGTCATATGAAGCAACACCTTATGAGTTAAGGCTCTCCAAGGATGCCAAAGCACTGTCTAACACAAGAAATGAAGTTCTCTAAATCGCATAAAGCAGTACCTTATAGGTTATGGCTCTTTGGGGATAATAGAGCAGTATCTCAAGCGCTAAATCTGTTAGGGAAACAGTTCAAGCAAGACTCATTTTGGAGGAAGTGTCCAAGCAAAGCTCTGCAAGGGAAAAGCTTATAAGAGACTTTTTAGGATAACCTCTGCTTGGGGCAACAAAAGCGAAGATGCTACGAAGTATCATTATCAACTACAAAGTTGAAGAATGGCTTATTAGGGAATAGAATTCCATGAGCACGTGCGTGGTACTAGCTCTTTTCAAAGAAATACTGCTGACTTTGAAAGAGGACTGGCCAAGATGCTTGTCGATTAATCTTGGATCCTATTATGTTATATTTGATATGACGTTCCACTTTGGGTGGAAATGCCATGCATTGTATGATGCATGGAGATGCATATGAGGATGCGATTGTTGGGGATTCTGATGCATGTAGGAATGCAAAAGACTGGTTAGTGAAGCTTCTTAACAGAGAGGTTATGCATAGATATATTAATGATTGGTATGATTGAGTTTGATGATATTCCTGTTTGGCAGAAATATTATGTATAATGCATGTCATGCATGTGATAGTGGAAATGATTGAGTATGCTTGAGATAGGTCTCCCTGTTGAAGGTGAGATCCTTTTGGTACAAATTGGGATTGAATTTGGGAAGTGCCAAGTGAAATTGGACTTTTGCTTTTTTTATTTGCCAATAAAGATTAGACTTCAAGTTTTATGAGGATGCCAACAGAGTGGACTTTGGTTGTTGCCAATGGAGATTAGTCTTTTGGACATGTGTCAGACAAGGTTGAACTTTTGGTTACTTGGTGTTTGCCAATAGAGATTGGACTTTGGGGATTATGAAAGTGCCAACAGGGGGGATTTTTAGGTAGTTGCCAATGAGGATTGGACTTTGGAGGATGGGTTTGACTACTCGACATCAGGAACTTGACGCCGCTGTGAATGACAAAGGAATGTGAATGCCCCTAATAAGCTTTTACAGAGGATCATTGTTATATAGTTGCATATGTATATATTTCTGAGAGGATTATGCTGCTTATGCTGAAAGATCTATGGTGGTTAGCAAATGATTTGATGTTCTTATACGACGAGGGGGTACATGTACAAAATTGATGAGAAATTTCTCCTTTATTGATTTAACCCTTGAGGGAGTACATGTACACAAGGATGCAATTCCTTAAAGAGGTAATTGTTGTGCAATAAAAAGTACGAGGGCAATAAAAATTATTGAGGTTCCATTGAGTTTCAACACTGCTATGACCCCTATGACTTTAAATATCTCAACACCTTGCTTCGTATGAAGACGACTGGATTGATTCCTCTCTTCTGTAGCATATCAGGATCAGGTGGATATACATACTATATGTGAGAGCAAGAGCTGTCTCTACAAGTCAATCTATGTTTTGATGATAACAATACGTATTTGTGAAAGAACTATTTTATGTTCTAACATATGTTTTGTGCAGATCATAATCATAGAAGATATCAGATCCAACAAGCACCAGCCAGATGTGCGTAATTGATAATATGCGAAGTTACTATGTGTGACACAAGTCGCAATAAGCAATAACACTTCTGTATCTGACCGTGATCAGTCAGATCCAAGGATGCTGATATTGCTGTTGCAATGCTCTTGTGGATGCTTTTTGAAAGTGGTCGAGATTCTGAAGATTGCGAAGCTTTTAAAGAAGAGAACCGAAGTGCTAAAGACTCTCATGACTTGAAGTTCTGAAGGCGGAAGGCTCTGAAGACCAAGTGCAGAAAGAATCTGAAGACTTATGTGTTTTGAAAATTATGATTCCAAAAGTCAAGTGCTGAAGACGGATTCCTAATGGACAAGTTCTGAAGTTTCGGAAGACTTGAAGTAGTAAAGGATAATGTTCTTAAAGACAAGTGCTGAAGTTCTGAAGAATGACTCCTAATGGACTTCTTCAATTGACTGAAGACTTGACGTACCAGATATCCTGTTTAAGAAGGCTCTACTCATGCTTCATCAAATTACCATAAGAAGCCTCTGAAGTTTGGAAGTCAAATATTACCGTTATGAACGACTGTACACACTGCCCAAGAAAGATATATCCTATCACTTCTCCCACAACAAAAGGAGATGTGTCAGTACAGCTACTTATTATGCAACGTCTCTTTTCTAACAACCAACAGTATTTCAACGACTATATTTCTACTGGGCTATTTAAAGAAAGGAGTAAACGCTTCTGAGGTAATCGATTCAGTCCATGAATGGAGAATTGATCAAAGTCGTTGTGTGAATATAGCAACAACGATGAGTTCTCGTTGTAACACTTAAATATCAAAAGCTATCACCATTTATACATGGCCATTATTGTTGAAGCTCAAAGATCATCTTTCAACACAACAATAATGAATTGGTACATAAGCTGTTGATGAAGAAGACAACATTGCAAATCAGTCAAGTCATCAACCACCTTTTCGTCAGCGCTACATTGAAGATCTGAAGCAAGGAGTTATTGATCAAAGCTTGCTCACCCAAGAAGACTAAGAAGAAGAAGATCTACAAGATGTCAACAACTGTCAAATCATTATACATCTATGTAGTTTCTTAAGATAGCAAGGAGTTGTTGCTCAAATCTTACTTGAACACTTGTGTGTTCTTTATACTTAAACTTAGGAATAATCTGCTTGTTAAGAAGCATCTTTGTAATCTCCTGTAAAACTAATTCTTGGTGAATTAGGATTCCTTGAGTGGTCAGTGTGACCAGAGACTCGAGAAGATAATGGCGAGATGTCATTGTGGGAAATCTTGAAATAGGGTCAGTAGCGTTATATTCATTGCGATGAATCCCTCAACGTCTAGCTGTGAAAGCCTAGCAGTAGATCTTGCGAGATTGGAACTTACAGGTCAATGTTCATTATATTCATTAAGTTGAATCCCTGAACGGTTCATTGTATGTTAGTCACAGTGCGGCTGTGCAAATGGTTAGTCACCGGCTGTTGCCCGTGCATCTGTAATCGAGATTGATTATAGTGGATTAAGACCTTGTGTTCAAGGCGAAATCACCTGAGGAGGGTGGACTGGATTAGCCTTTATGGTGAACTAGGATATATTGTGAGTCATTTACTCTTATGCTTAATGTCTTTGTTTATGTTTCTATATTGAGTATCAGAACCTTACATAAGCAAGTCAGAACCTTGCAACTCTGATAAGCTTCCGCTCTGCAAATTCTGAATGATGCACACAGCGTTCAGACTCTTGTTGGTTCTTATGCTTCATACAAGGCAAGTTTGAATCGCAAGTCAGAATCTCTCAACGAACTCTGATGTTATCTCAGCGTCTTAGCGATAAGAAGCGAAAAGTTGTTAAAGAGTAAATACACAATTCAAACCCCCCTTTCTCGTGTCTTTCTCGCACCTTCAATTGGTATCAGAGCTCCGGTTCTGTTATTGATGGATATCAAACACTTAACAGTGTCAGAAAAAGATCCATATGCGGTGCGTAGAAACACTCTGGGTGAGATTGAAATCCACTTACAATTTCTGTAACAGTTCAGAAGATGACTGTGTACAAAATTGTAATCAATATGAGTACTTGAGCATATCACCGATTCTGGAAGTTTTCCAGTTATCAAACAACTAAATCTTCCTCACTTAAGTTTTAATGAAGATTGAAGAATCAGCTGATAAGATAGATTCATCAGATAAGAAGTAGTATCTGTTGAATGCTTATCTTGGAAGATACGTGTGGGTGAACCACGTATTTGCTCAAAGTTGAATCATCAGAAAACAAGAAGTCTTGTTTGCTGAAGATTAATTCTTTATAAGTTTTTTAAATGTTTTCAAGAAATGGATTAGGTCCGCTATTGACTTTCTCGTTTAAGGCTCATTCAGAACTTCTTCATGTAAAGAAGAAAGATTGTTGTTCTATGATTTTGAACTTCAGAGTGAAGTCTGTTGAAGTCAAAAAATCTGAAGAATTCAAACTCTTAGAAATGATTCAACATTTGAATCTTGAATGATCTAGAGGTTAAAAGATTCATGAAGAACTGAATATTGTTTTCTTGGTGAGTTATGCAAAAAATTGATAGAAAATTCAGGAAGAAGAATTTAAAGATTTCATCAAGCACTTGATCAGAATGAAGAAATCAGCTGACATTCCCTTCCGAAGTAAATATGATGTTTTAAGTTGGATCAACATTGTGAGACCAAGGTGTATCATGCAAACTATGTTTCATGTTGTTCACATGCTGGATGATAGTCAGCTCTGAATTTGATCTGCATCAGTTTGAAGAAACAATGTCAGAAGATGTTGTGGAAAACAATTATAGAAGCACATAATCTTAAATGGTCGATGATTATAAATTAATGATCTTCTGAAAAACTAAGAGCTTGATGGAAGCTTGCAGTTCTGACTACGCAGATTTAGAGTCTCTGATTGGTTGTTCTCAGAAGTCAGATGAACAACTCTGAACAGGAAAAGAAAGAATCATCTGGAATATGATTTTTATGATCAGAATGTAGGAGATATCTACATTGTTCAAACTCAGAGTTATACATAATTCAACCAATATCCGACAGCTCTCTCTGAAGGAAGTTGAATATGAAAGACGATGATCAGGTGGCTCAAAATTGGAATGCACTCAATTGTAGTAGGCAATAAAGTCGACATATTTTCCAAGAAAGGAAGATCAGAGTCAGAGTGAAAAAGAACTTAGATAGTCTGAAATGATCTATGTATCCTTAAGGAATCTGATGAGTATGTCTGAACAAGAAAAAGGAAAGGATTTTTGCGTAAAATGATTCCAGCTCTCTACCTAGAATCAGAGCTCAGAAAATGATCACGCTCTTCAGGAATTAGAATACAAGAGAATCTTGAAGAATCCGAGAACCCATAGCAGTTCACTCAGAAGTAAGCAGAATTAGAAAGACAATGGTTAAAAGCTCAGAATGGAATGCATTAAGATGAGTCTGTAAAGATCTCAGGTACCATCCTTCTTTCATTCATGACTTATTTAAATTCATGATAACAATCGGAAACACTTTATAAAGTTTTTTTGTTATGCTGTGTTAAGTTTCATGAGAAGTGATTAGAAATATATTTAGAAATTCTTTTGTCTTTTTCCGTATGTGTCTGCATATGCTTTTTGAAATAGTTAAAGTAAACAGTCACATATGTAAGATTCTCCTCATTATGTCATTCACTCTGCTTGATCACATCCTATAACCCATAAGTACACTACAACTAGCACTCCTATTCTAGACCTAACTCTATCTCTCCTAGAGTCCCTCTACTTAACCTAGTTAGTCTAAGAAACCCTGATGTTCAATTAAACTGAACGACACTTTTTTGATTTGTCCAAATCTCTACTTAGGAAAATCTCAGCCATCCAAATTTCCTTGATATGCGCATATTGAGTGGTATATGTTCAGCTATGAAATAGGGAAACATGGTACCCTGACCAAAATAGCTCATCACCTAGGCAACAACACCTAAACCAGGCATGGTCATGTTCTGACAAGTCAGGATTCTCTTTTAGTATCGAAAATAGTAATAAAATCTTTTTGCCTGTATTCTTGACCATGCGCTAATTAATGATTAATAAATAAAAACCTTGAAACTAGAAAGCGTGTCTTTTGGTCTTCTCCTAGAATTAATGACTTCATAATGCAGTTACTACAACCACCTAACTTTTGCTAAGAATAGAGTGCACGTATATCTCTTTGATCTTCCCTAGAATAACAAACTGCTTATCTGTCCTCATCTTTTAGACTACACTTAAGAATTCCAGTCTTCTTAAGTCATTCTCAGTTGTTGATCCATTCAGTTCAAACTCCTTCATTCATCTATTTAAAGTCACAACATATTCCAAAAAGAACGCTCCACTATCTCTTATTCCCAACCTTTCTTTCACCCTAAACGCAATCTAAAATGACTCCAAGAACCTTTTATGGCAATGATGATCTCCTTGAAGTCATCAATGAAAAACGACCAAATCCATTGGATACTGATCATGATTTTCATCTTGGTATTCACTTTCAAAATTGGAATGGATACATACATATGCTAAGAGGCTCAATTTATCCAAACATTTTGAAATCCTTTTGGATCAATGCCTCTGTTAGCAGTAATGGTCTGACCATTTCTTCTGACATTTATGGTCTCCCGGTCACCATCAACGGCACAAAAATCTCTGAAGCCATTGACTATCCACCAGGGGGTGTCACTCTCAACATGCATCTATTCGATGCACCTCCGATGCTGAAATGCACTACATGTTTGATAAAGGATCTGCCTTTGAACCTACGAAACCTGAAAACCTTTTGCCTATTGCTAGAGGTTGGTTCAAGTTCATCTTAACAAATATTAAACCCCGCAATACAAACAAAGATTTTCTGTATCATGGTGACAAGCTTCTCATTATGTGCCTTCTTAGGAGAACTCCTGTTGATCTGTCTCAAATAATCTTTGACCATCTCAAAGAAACAATTCTTATGTCAAGACCATTGGACAAATATTTCATTCCTTACGGAAGAGTCTTATCTGAAGTACTCTTCAGAGCATAAATTGTGCAAGCAATTTGCAGAATTCGGTGTGGCCCAGACACTGCTCTGAATAGGAATTTTTGTGAAACCTTTGACAGTAGTTGGTTTTCTTAGGATAAGATAGTTGCTAGTTGGAACTAGGTTAAGGAATCAGTATGAACTGATTTGTTAAGAATATGTATGTACTGTTTGTGTTTTGCACTTATGATAAATGAATCAAGGCTACCTTCTGTCTTCTCACTTATACTCACATCTGTATGAAATATGTTCCTAAAATCTTTATCACTCTCTAAAAGGATTACATTGCTTAAACAATTATAACTCTATCATAAACCTAACAATAATTAAAAATGATGCATTAACATCCTTTAAGGATAATGCCATCACACAAATCCAAAGCTTAGTATATGCTTCAAGTTCAAGCATAGATCCCTTAGAAATAAGAAATATCTGGACTGAGTTCCATGAATGGATCTCATAGGAAATTGTGAAGAGCAAGAGACTGGTAATAACTCAAGCAGAAGAAAAGCTGCATACCTCAAGAACAAATGGTTCTGAAAGCTCGTTCTCATCTTCCTCATCATCATTAGGCTCCTTTTAATCTAACCTCTAGGAACCTATCCTCATTAGGTCTACAGTTTGATTACCTTGACCTTTTAGGATTAAGCTCAAGTTATGCTTCATGTTTTAAAACTACTTTATGGTTCTGTGTTGATGTTTCAATCTAAGTATCCATTAATGAAAATGCTATGACTAATCTCTAACGATGTTGATCACTAGAACTGTTCCTTATTATATCTATATTCATATGCTTAATGCTTAAATCATATTGATCTACATATGCTTAAATGCTAAGACACTCTAAACTTTTTGATGATGTCAAAAAGGGGGAGAAATATAATATGATTTTGATTGGAAAGAAAGAAATCTTAAAGGAAAAGAATGCAACTCAAACAAGTAATCAATCATATAAAATGCGTTACTACTAATGCTTGTTGTTTGATGTTTAACCGAGGAACTCTAAGCAAGTACATTAGGCATTCTAAGAACAGGTTAAGAAAGAAGAACTTTGTTAGAAGTTCTTATGAACCGTTGGTCATATGATAGAAGTTGTATACTTCGTGAACATGTGTTCAGAATCAGATCTACCCAGTACTATTCAGAAGTTGAGAACTGTCTGAAAGTCAAAGTTTATCGTGATCTCTGTCTCACTTGGTTCAGAAGTTGTAAGCTGTAAAAGAATATGAGTTTCAAAACGTAAGAATCAGAAGAAGAAAACTCTGAAAGCAGTAAGAAAAAATCTACATCTCAAGATGCTTATTCAGAAGAACTGTGCAAATCAGAAGTCAAGAACTGTCTGAAGACCCGGATTGAAGATCCAAGAAGAAGTAGTTCTGATGTCTACTAAGAACCAATTAAGAAGAAAATGATTTGGTATCAGACTAAGTCAACAAATGGTAATCAGACTCAGTATACATAAAGATTGGTATCAGACTCAGTCTACAGTAATATCAATCATAGCTAAGCTGTGAAATGTTTTCTATACCTTCATTGGTATTAATCTCAGCACATTAAGGAAATACCCTTCAAGTGGTATAAAAAGAATTCCTTCAGTTGGAATCAGACACAACATACACTGGTATAACTCAGTATCAGACTAAGATTAAAACATGTGTACCAGTTTCAGAATCAAGTGTTGATTGACCACAAAAATTAACCTTCAATTGGTATTTGATCAAAAATCAACCTTTGATGAACCACTGAGTTGTGACAGTAACAAGGTTCTGAGATGAAGACCTGTGTTCAAAAGTCAAACTCTGAAAAAGTCATGTTCCATATTGGTGATTAAAAACTCATATTCTAGAATTACGATTCTGAAGATCCCAATATTTGACTTATGGAAATTAGGGGGAGACTGCCCAGAAGATTCAATTGTAAAATCTAAAATCTTTACAAAGTCTGAAACTCAGGGGCAGTTTCTCAAAAGACAGTGTCTGTCTTTGATGAATAGCAATGCTATGTTATTAGATAAGAACTGTTCTGTTTGTGCTTAAATAAATCTGCTGAAAAGTAGGAATGCTTCAGATGTCTCTGAAGATTATAAGCTCTGATACGACTACAAAGGAACTGAGTTCTGAAGATCTGAAGATGGAAGTTCTGATGAACTAGTCCATATGCTAAAGACTCTCTGTTCTCTTAAAGACAAGATAAGTAATCCTTTTCTATTCTTAGTTCTTGCAACTCAAGTTGTTATTCTGTATGTCTTTGATCATATAAGATTCTAGTTGATCACATATAAAACTTTGAGGTTAACACATTCAGGGGGAGCTGTTGTTCCAGACTCTGAATATGTTTGTTTGGTTATTACCTTGTATAAAATGTTCAATCAAAATACTTGGTTTTGTCATCATCAAAAAGGGGGAGATTGTGAGAGCAAGAGTTTTCTCTACAATTCAATCTATGTTTTGATGATAACAATACGCATTTGTGAAAGAACTATTTTATGTTCTAACATGTGTTGTGTGCAGATCATAATCATAGAAAATATCAGATCCAACAAGCACCAGCCAAATGTGTGTAATTGATAATATGCAAAGTTACTATGTGTGACACAAGTCACAAGAAGCAAGAACGCTTCTGTATCTAATCGTGATCAGTCAGATCCAAGGATGCTGATATTGCTGTTGCAATGATCTTGTGGATGCTCTCTGAAAGTGGTCGAGATTCTGAAGATTGCGAAGCTTCTGAAGAAGAGAACCGAAGTGCTGAAGCCTCTCATGACTTGAAGTTCTGAAGGCGGAAGGCTCTGAAGACCAAGTGCAGAAAGACTCTGAAGACTTATGTGTTCTGAAGATTATGGTTCCAAAAGTCAAGTGTTGAAGACTCTGAAGACGGATTCCTAATGGACAAGTTCTGAAGTTTCGGAAGACTTGAAGTAGTAAAGGATAATGTTCTTAAAGACAAGTGCTGAAGTTCTGAAGACTGATTCCTAATGGACTTCTTCAATTGACTGAAGACTTGACGTACCAGATATCCTGTTTAAGAAGGCTATACTCATGCTTCATCAAATTACCATCAGAAGCCTCTGTAGTTTGGAAGTCAAATATTACCGTTGTGAACGATTGTACACACTGTCCAAGAAAGATATATCCCATCACTTCTCCCACAGCAAAAGGAGATGTGTCAGTACAACTACGTATTACACAACGTCTCTTTTCTAACAGCCAACAGTATTTCAGCGGCTATATTTCTACTGGGCTATTTAAAGAAATGAGTAAACGCTTCTGAGGTAATTGATTCATTCCATGAATGGAGAATTGATCAAAGTCATTATGTGAAGATAATAACAACGATGAGTTATCGTTGTAACACTTAAATATCAAAAGCTATCACCATTTACACATGGCCATTGTTGTTGAAGCTCAAAGATCATCATTCAACACAACAACAATGAATCGATACAGCAGTTGTTGATGAAGAAGACAACATTGCAAATCAGTCAAGTCATCAACCACCTTCTCGTCAGCGCTACATTGAAGATCTGAAGCAAGGAGTTGTTGCTCAAAGCCTGCTCACCCAAGAAGACGAAGAAGAAGAAGATCTACAAGATGTCAACAACTGTTAAATCATTATACATCTATGTAGTTTCTTAAGATAGCTAGGAGTTGCTGCTCAAATCTTGCTTGAACACTTGTGTGTTCTTTGTACTTAAACTTAGGAGTAATCTGCTTGTTAAGAAGCATCTTTGTAATCTCCTGTAAAACTAATTCTTGCTGAATTAGGATTCCTTGAGTGGTCAGTGTGACCGGAGACTCGAGAAGACAATGGCGAGATGTCATTGTGGGAAATCCTGAAATAGGGTCAGTAGCGTTATATTCATTGCGATGAATCCCTGAACGTCTAGCTGTGAAAGCCTAACAGTAGATCTTGCGAGATCGGAACCTGTAGGTCAATGTTCGTTATATTCATTAAGTTAAATCCCTGAACGGTTCATTGCATGTTAGTCACAGTGCGGCTGTGCAAATGGTTAGTCACCGGCTGTTGCCCGTGCATCTGTAATCGAGATTGATTATAGTGGATTAAGACCTTGTGTTCAAGGCAAAATCACCTGAGGAGGGTGGACTGGATTAACCTTTGTGGTGAACCAGGATATATCGTGTGTCCTTTACTCTTATGCTTAATGTCTTTGTTTATGTTTCTATATTGAGTATCAGAACCTTACATAAGCAAGTCAGAACCTTGCAACTCTAAGCTTCCGCTCTGCAAGTTCTGAATGATGCACACAGCGTTCAGACTCTTGTTGGTTCTTATGCTTCATGCAAGGCAAGTCTGAATCGCAAGTCAGAATCTCTCAACGAACTCTGATGTTATCTCAGCGTCTTAACGATATGAAGCGAAAAGTTGTTAAAGAGTAAATACACAATTCAAACCCCCCTTTCTTGTGTCTTTCTCGCACCTTCACTATATACTTTACCTTGGAATTTATCCCTAACTTTTGCTTGGATCGCCCTTTCGGGTTTTCAATCCACCGGGACGCTCATTTTTGCTTGAGCCGCCCTTTTGGGTTTTCAACTCAGCGGGCCATATTTTTTATTTTATCCCTAATTTTTGCCTGGACACCCCTTTTGGGTTTTCAGTCCATTGGGATAGCCATTTTTACCTACGTCGCCCTTTCAGGTTTTCGACTTAGCGGCTTTTTGTATTCAACTCTTTTAGACATAATATCTTTTGACCAAGTCTGTGTTCACTGGATATGATAATTCATCACCACCCATAGTTGCAAGAGTTAAGGCACCACCAGAGAATGCTCTTACTACAACATTTTGGCCTTCATAATTTGGTGTCCACTTGCCCCTGGATTCATTGTACATGGACATGATCCTCTTGAGCACCAAGTCGCCTTCCTGGAATGTCCCAGGGCGCACCTTCTTGTCAAAAGCTTTCTTCAGATGCCTCTAATAAATTTGATTGTGGCATAATACTTTCAAGCATTTTTCCTCTATAAGGTTGAGCTAATCAAACCTTGTTTGAACCCACTCCACCTCATCTAGCTTAGCTTCCATTAAGACTCTCAATGAGGGGATATCAACTTCTATTAGAAGGACCGCTTCCATGCCATAGACCAATAAGTAGGGGGTTTCCCCTGTTGAAGTACGCCCTGAGGTACGATAGCCGTGTAGCGCAAAAGGTAGCATTTCATGTCAATCTTTATATGTGATCACCATTTTCTGAATGATCTTCTTGATGTTTTTGTTAGCTGTCTTGACGGCTCCATTCATTTTGGGTATGTATAGTGATGAGTTATGGTGTTCGATTTTGAAACTTGCACACAACTCCTTCATCATCATTATCAATGATGATGCGGTTGGGAACCCCATATCTGCATATGATGTTGTTCTTCAAGAAGCGGGCAACCACCTGCTTGGTAACATTGGCGTAAGATGTAGCTTCGACCCACTTGGTAAAGTAGTATATGACAACCAATATGAAACGGTATCCATTTGAAGCTTTTAGTTAAATCATCTCAATTATGTATATTCCCCTCATGGAGAAGGGCCATGGTAAAGTCATGACATTTTTAGAGGATTAGGAAGTACATGAATCTTGTCAGCATATATTTGGCATTTGTGGCAAGTTTGGGCGTGATTATAATAACCATCCTCCATGGTTAGCCAGTAATAGCCCGCTCTCAGGATTTTCTTTGCCATCGCATGTCCACTTGAATGGGTGCCAAAGGATCCTTCATGTATTTCTTTCAAGATTTGGTCAGCTTCATGCTTTTCTATACATCTGAGCAAGATTGTGTCATGATTTCGCTTGTACAACATATTCCAATTTAGAAAGAAACTTAATGCCAGTCTTCTCAAAGATCTTTTATTTATGCTCAAAGCACCTTCTGGGTATTATTGCTTTTCTAGGTAGCGTTTGATATCATAGAACCACGGTTTTCACCTGACTCTTCAGCAGTGGTCAAATAATAAGCAGGATCCTCAAAGCGCCTGAAATCAATAGATGAATGATGGTTGGGCTATATCAATTTGTACATGGATGCTAAAGTTGCCAGAGCATTCACCATTTGATTCTCTTCTCGAGGCACATGAGTGAAAGTGATATCATCGAATCTAGGGAGTAATTTTAACACATAATCCCGATATAGAACTAAGTTGATGTGTTTTGTTTCCCAATCACCTCTGATTTGGTGTATTACTAGGGCAGAGTCTCCAAAAACATTGAGGGTTTTGATCCTCAAGTTAATGGCTTCTTATAATCCCAGTATGCAAGCTTCATATTCAGCCATGTTGTTCATGTATTCGAAGCAAAGCTTGACTGTGAACGATAGGTGAAAATTCGTGGGAGATGTTAGCACTGCCCCAATTCCATGACCATAAGTATTAGAAGAACCATCGAACATAAGAGTCCATCGCTCCCCTGTTTCGCATCCTTCGTCAGGTCCAGGCTCCTCATAGTCTCTTAAAACCATGATGTCCTTATGTGGAAAGTCAAATTTTAAAGACTGATAGTCTTCCATCGGTTGATGGGCAAGATGATCCGCTAGCGCACTACCCTTGATCGCCTTTTGAGTAACATATTGAATGTCGTACTCTGATAAAAGCATCTGCTATCGGGCGATTCTGTCAGTGAGAGTTGGTTTCTCAAATATATACTTGATAGGACCCATCTTGGAGATCAGATATGTAGTGTGGGTCAACATGTACTATATGAGACGCTTAGTAGCCAATGCAAGTGCACAACAAGTCTTTTCGAGTAATGAGTACCTTTTCTCGCAGTCATTGAACTTCTTGCTGAGATAATAAATGGCATGCCCTTTCTTGCCAATCTCGTCTTATTGTCCCAACACACAACTCATGGATTCATCAAGCACTGTTAAGTACATGATAAGTGGCTTTTCTGGAACAAGAGGTATCATAATTAGTGGTTCTTGCAGGTATTCTTTGACTTTATCGTAGGCTGCTTGGCAGTTGTAGTTCCACTCAATCACTTGATCTTTACTCAAAAGCTTGAATATTAGTTTGCAAGTGGCAGTGAGATGTGAGATGAATCTGGAAATGTAATTCAGTCTCTCCAAGAAGCCACGAACTTCTTTCTCTATTTTAGGCGCATGCATACTTTGAATAACTCTGACCTTGTCAGGATCCACTTCGATTCCTTTCCGGCTCACTATGAAACCCAATAACTTTCCAGATCGAACCCAAAATGTACACTTGTTGAGGTTAAATCTCAGTCGAAACTTCCTTAATCGGACAATAAGTTTTTGCAGATTGACTAAGTGTTCTTCTTCAGTTTGAAACTTGGCAATCATATCGTCGTCATACACTTCAATATCTTTATGAATCATGTCATGAAAGAGAGTCACCATTGCACGCTGATATGTTACCCCAACATTCTTTAATCTGAAAGGCATTACCTTGTAGCAAAAGGTTCCCCATGGAGTGATGAATGTTGTCTTCTCCATGTCCTCTGGATCCATTTTGATCTGATTGTATCCATAGAAACCATTCATGAAGAAAAATACTGAGAATTGAGTTGTATTATCAACCAATATATTAATATGAGGTAATGGGAAGTCATCTTTGTGACTAGCTCTGTTCAAATCTCGATAGCCAACACACATGCAGACCTTTCCATCTTTCCTTGGTATCATCACAATGTTGGCAACCCATTGTGGGTACTTAGCTACAACCAGGAATCCAACATCAAACTGTTTTCACACTTCCTCTCGGATTTTGATGGCCATGCCTGGATGAGTTGTCCTCGACTTTTGCTTGACAACAGGACATTCCTTATTGAGCGACAATTTTTGAACGAACATGTCAGTATCCAGCCCAGGTATATCTTGATATGACCAAGCGAGTACTTCTGCATATTCACGGAGAAGCTCTATCAGTTTGGTCTTGACTGCAGCTTGAAGCGATGCACCTATCTTTACCTCTTTTTTGTCTTCCTCGGACCCCAGGTTGATAACTTTGACTTCTTCTTGGTGCGACTGGATGCCCTTTTCTTCCTGCTTTAGTAGTCTAGCCAACTCGTCAGGGAGTTCACAATCTTCCTCTCCTTCATCTTCAGCTTGGTAGATCGGACAATCAAAGTCATATAAGCCCATAGCAGCGCCGTTATCAAGGACCTCGGTGGTGTTTCTGCATGTTGTGATTTATGCAGTTTATTTTAGGAAGTGTGATAAGTGCAAAATGTACCTATTTTTGTATATAAGTTTTGTTGCACTTATCGTTACTTTTTGGTTAATATCGTTCAAATAAACCCCGATTTGTTTATAATTACGTTTATTTTACGTTTTAGTGTATTTGTGTACCGTTTGGAGCATGAGCAATAAAGTGTCGAAGACACGGCTTCAAACGCACGATTTTGAGCAACTCATCAACGAATAAGGCTCAAAATGAGGATAATATAAATCACCAATTTGGTTGATATTTATGCATTGTTAGATAGGAAATTGAATAAGCTTTCCAATGCTTCGAACCGGGCGAAAAATGGAGTTACGGTTCTCAAGTTATGGCTGTTTCATTTTTCAAGGCAGCAGGTTGCGCGCTGAGCGCGCTCGTAAGGCGGTTTAACTTCAAAAACGCGCACTGAGCGCGGGCTGCGATGATGACAGCAATAAATATAGTGAAAAAACACATTTTTAGGGATGGTTTTGGGTATTTTTTGCTCCCAACTCCATCAAACTTCATTTTTCTTGTAGATTAGCTTAGAAAACATCATGTAAGCTTGCATTTGGATGATCCGGTGTGGATTTCTCATCGATCGGCGCCGACAAACCGTGAAGTGTTTGGTTCATTTCTGATTTTCTTCATGTTTTTCTTCTATGTTGGGTTTGTATATGTCTTACTTTGATCCTATGTATATTTGTCGCCCATGGCGTTATATGAAATTTGCTTTACAAATCTCTATTGGTGATTGTCTCTGATTTTTGCTTTATGCGCGGGGTTTGGGTCGTGTTAGAGATAAACTTCACAAACTTCGATTAGGGGTGATTATCTATTAGTTTCTGGATGCTAGAGATAGATTTAGGGCTAACAATCCGTAAGGGTGTCGAAACTTAATGACGTCCGTGTCTCGAGGCTTCGTGCGCGAGAGTGACAAAGAGAGTGATACGGGTGATTTCTCAACTCAGTGTGCCAGAGATGGACACTGTTGTGAGCGATACCGGGTGATATTGAGGAGTATTGTAAGTTGAGTGTAACTGGTCGATAAGTTTAAGTCTGTGACGAGTGGAATATATACATGCTTGATACGTCTTTTCTCTCCGAAGAATGAATTGTTTTTATGTTTTTATTTACTTTTCTGTTTTTACGCTTTAAACCATTTAAAACCAAACTCATTAGCATTTAAATTGTCGAACGACAGTTTAGTAGCACCGATCTCTGTGGACACGATAAATTCCCAGAAAAATACTTCCAAATCTTTTTGCTTGCTTGCCCTATTCCGCAACCAACAAAGTGCGTGCATGAAAATATTGCCATTTTATTGTAAAAATAAAAAATGCGAAAGAAAATGAGCGAAATTGAATGCAACCTGTTAATTTATTAATGATAATTAGAGTTTGAAAACATTTGGGAGGCCCATAAAATATGCCACTACGCCTTGGGCAAAGTGTAAGGTTTTGACAAAAATAGTAAATTTATGTTTGGTGATGAAAGAACTGAGGGATTTCAACAGTCCTCTAGTCTTTGAGCTCCTCTTCACGTTCAACTTGATGGATCCAACTTAATGATGCTTCATCGTGACTGTCTTCAGTGATCATCGCCACACGGAAACCAAAGATGTGACCAACGCTTGTAAAAGTTTCCTCAACAAGAGGGATCTGCTCTTTGCCAGATGGCACCAACGCTGTGCTTGAAGACAACTGATAGCCCAACCTAAACTTGTCTCTTTTTTCATTTACTTCAACCAACTTGCCTCAGCCTTGGGCATTCCCATTCTCTATCATATCTTTGGCTCCTTGCAAGGAGGCCATGGACGGTTCAAATTCTTATTGATCGGGCGTTCGTTGCACAATCAGCATACTTACCACCTCAAATGACTGGAATGGTATTTCAACAGTTTCACCTTCAACATCAACATAGAAAAAAGACGTTAGGTGGCTCAACATAATGTCTTATTCTCCCCTAATCACAACCATTCTATCATTTGTGATAAATTTCAACTTTTGGTGTATGGTGGAAGTGACTACGCCCGTAACATGTATTCAGGGTTTCCCAAGTAGGCAACTATATACAGGGTGGATATCCATTACTTGAAAAGTAATGGTGAAAACAATTGTGCGAGTGTCATCTACATATCTAACCGATTATTAGTTTTGAATAATGTCAACAAGCCTTCTCAAACAAGTGAGGTAGATTAGGGTTTTCGTGTATATTGGATGGTGTCAACTCGTATTTAGACGTTCACTTGGTCTTTTAGCCTTAGAATGCATAAAAAGTATCTTTGAACATGCTAAGAAGGTCTTAGGATTATCGTACACCTGAAAAATCATAGTTATGTGTCATAAATCATATACAAGTCGGCCAATACGCATACAAGCCGACCTATACAAAGCCACAGGCCGACGCATAACTGTTATAGGTCGGCTCCTACGGAGCAGTAATTAAGCTTGTAGCTTCTGCCTACAGAATGCACTACAGGTGGCCTCTTAGGCCGACCTATTAACCTATACAGGCCAACCTATGACCTTTACAGGCCGACCTATGCATGTTTGTCCAATAAATTTCTTTTTGCATTTCATTCCTCATGCTTCCCTCTAGTCTTTGTCCATACACACACATATAAATACTCATACAAACATCTCATTCTTTTCAAGGATTTTTTCTAAGAGTAAAAAATCTAACGAAACGATACACAAGATAGTTGCTCATCATCTTCAAGCTTTCTTCTATGCATACACACAATTGAACTACACATAATTATTTTTCGATTGGGTGACCATCTAGAGTAGGGTTGATAACGTCCAATTAGGTTGGTGTGACCGGTAATATTGGGTTGAGGACTTTGTGGTTTCAAATAAGAAAACCAAGGTAGGGTTTCCTTCAAGATCGGGTATAGACTTGAAGGTTTTGGACAAGATCACGTCAACGCAGATTTGACCGAGTGAAGAGGCTAGGGGTGTTCATTGGTTCGGGAAAATCTAAACCAAACCGGAATCCAAACCAAACCAATGTGTTTGGGTTGGACATTTTTCCAGTTCAGGCAAAAACCGAACCGAACCAATTAAAACCGATGTTAATTGGTTCGGGCAACAGATTTCTAAATTGCTACCGTAAACTCGAACCAAACCAATAACAATCAACATAATTAATTCATATAATAAATTATTAATTTTAATTGAGTTATTACTTATTTATTTGAATGAAGAGAATAATTGTTATAGCAATGACCAAGTACAAACTATAATGAAATAAACAAAGAGGCATAGTCTATGGACATTTCCAATGAAAAACAGAACAAAATCTTTCAAATTATCACAAGCATATCAATCAATGATGAAATATAGAGAAACCAAACATCACAACCATTATAAATCAAACTCACAAATTGCAAACTACAAGTATCCGCAAGCCACAACCTTCATCCCAAATCACATAACCTCAAATCACAAGTATTTGTAAACTACAAAACTTCAATTTTATGCTATGGAATGAAGTATGAGTATGCATTAAAATTGTTTTAAGTTATTGAATATTTAAGTGAAATACAACAACTATATGATTATGGTGGTCATAACTTGTTTAAAAATATGTGTGTCATGTGTTCAATATTTATTTTTCATATTTTAGTGTGTAAACAAATCATTTTTAAAAAATATTTAATATATTTATTTTTAATATATCCGATCAATCCAATCCAGACCAATCCATTGTTTTTTGGATCGGTTTGGTTTGGGTTTTAATGAAAAAATATAAAAATCCAATCCAAACTAATCCATTTATTTTTCATTGGTTTGAATATCAGATTCTCTCAAAATTGAACCAAACCGGCCCGCGAACCCCCCTATAAGAGGCCTTGGTACGAGGTGGGATCTTCGCAAGGGAGTAGCGCGAAACGATGGATTGTGTTCGGGAATCTTGGGTTTCAACATTCGCGGTCTTGGTACAATCGATGGATTGGAGACACATTGTTGGTGACTTGATCAAGGGTTTGGAGATAGAAGAATCAACACAAAACAATAGGGTTTTGGGGGTTTGTGTTCTTTGTCTCTTGTGTAAACTTTTTGCAAAGAAAAAGGTTAATTGCATTATCTCAATTCTATTTGGAATTGAGGGGAGACGTACCCATAGCGAGGCCGATTGGGGAGCTTCCTAAACAAATATTGGTCTCTCTCTCTCTCTTTTATCTCTTTATTTCTTTGAATATCGTTTACGCAATTTATCGAATTCATTATCGGTTGATCGTTTCGATTGGAAATTGTTTTTAAATTATCATCATCATAAGTGTTGTTGTTGATACAATCATAATCCTTGAGTGTGATTGGGTTTTCACATCAACAAAACAAAGTAAATTTCCAATAAATATTGATTGCACTCCAAGTGTTTGATAAATTATTTGTGCTTGATTTATTTGTGTTTTGGTTCATTGGATACACAAAGTTACAAGTGACATTGCGTTTAATTGATTAGCTATTTAATTATGGTTGAACGTTTGCATTGATTATCATTCTGTTGGTTTACGTTATGCATATTGCTTTTCGATGGTGGGTTCTGATAGACGACTCGATTCAGGTATTTTTCTGCTGCATTATTTCTAATAAACTAATTTTAGCCTAAAGTTTTTGGTTGTAAAATTTGTGATCTATTCACCCCCTCTAGATCGAAACTTGTCGTCTAACAAGTTGGTCCTATTTTGATGGGCAGATCCACTTCTCCTATTACTGCTCGCCTGGAGCTATCAAATGCCTTAACAACTAGAGTATTGGGCTTCATGGCGATCCCTTCTAGAGGTAGCTTCACTAAAGTAGTCTTAGGGATTATATTAAATGAAGAACCAGTGTCCACTAAAACTCTTAACAATAATGTATCCACATACCTTATGGAGATATGTAGAGCTTTGTTGTGATTTTTCTTTTTAGCAATCAGCTCGTCATCATTGAATCCAAGGAAATTACTTGTGGTCACACTAGCTATTACATCATCATATTTAGCCACAATAATATCTTTTGTAATTTGCGTAGCACTCAAACTTTCAACAGATATGCTTTATGGGCCTTGTTGCTCCCGAGGATTTGCATCCATGGTACAAACGCGAAAGTGGCGCCGAAATAGAATCTCCAACAATGTGTATTTATCCCAAGAGAGGGAAAGGAAACACTGCATAAACCTGAGGGAAGGGAAAAGCATGGTCTCGCGACCAAGAGAAACGGGTAAGGGAGTCGGTTATGCGAAGGGAAGGTGTTAGCACCCCACGCGTCCATCGTACTCGATGGGATCCACGCTTGTTGTCTCGCTCAAAGGGTGTCGTCATCTGGAGCTCCGCTGCTACTGGAATGGGAACGGAACGGGAATGACAAAGAACGAAGAAACGGGGGAGAAAAGAAAAAGAAGTGACTCGATAGGACATCGCTCATCCTACGCCTACATATTCCCTCGTGCAATGGGAAAGTCAGAGTCAACGTAGTTCGGACACGAACTAAGGGGGGAGGTTGCTCGCCAAGACATCGCCGTCTTGTGCCTACGTATCCTCAATCAGACTAGAGAGATAAAGTCAGAGCAGTCGTAGTTCGACCTACGGGTCGAAAAGGTCTCGATCGCACCGGGGGCGAGAGAAAGGGTTCGATTAGCAAATCTCGATCACACGGAGGCGAGAGACAAAAAGAGGGAAGTTAGTTGTTAGTGTGCTCGCCAAGGATAGGGATCCTCGTGCCTACGTATCTCATCGAAAATGAGAATCAGAGCATCCGTAGTTCACGGAACTACGGGAAACGGGATCTCGATCACACTGAGGCGAGAGAAAAGGGGGAGACGCATGAAAGGTCTAAGGGAAATGAATCCTATATGTTATCATGCAAAGTGGCCCTAAAGTCGAGATTAGGAGAGAGCTAACTTGATTTTATCATGCTTGGATTGAGAGCCTAATGTCTATCCTACTCCGAGCTTAATCAGAAATTAAGTCGGACTAGGAGCCTTAAGGGAGCATACGAATACAGAGTAACCAACAAGTAAACACCAGACGACTCAATCACAAAGAGAAAATCAAATACGAAACCAAGTTAGGAGAAACTCAAGTACAAAGAGAAAATCAAGGATTAATCAGAAATTAATCAAGATAGGCATCAACATCAAGATCAACAATTAATCGAGAATATCCAAGTTAGAATTAAAATGCTAAGTAAAATCAAGATTAAATTCTAAGTTAAAAGAGTTAATCTAAAACTAAAACTAATTCTAAAATTAAACCTAAAATTGATTCAAGTTAATTTTTAATTAAAAGAAAACTAATTAAAATAAGTTAAATTCTAAAATCTAATAAAACTCTAATTAACTAAAATATTAACTATCCTAATTAACCTAATCAATTAATTAAACCAATTAACAAAATAAAATAAAAAAGTAAAGGGATGTAATCTGATTCTGGGGGTTAGAAACCAAGTTCAGGCGCTGGGCCTTTCATAACTCAGGCCCAAGAGCTTGGATACGCACAGGGGGTGCAGCGAGTAATGGAGGTGAGACAGAAATCTATATGGGCTTAGGGCCCAGAGACGTTTCATGAAGCCAGGGGAGGGGGGTGCCGTGAGTAAAAAAAACGGGGTGCGGAAGGAGATTGTGTGGACTTGAAGTCCGACCCGGTTCAGTGCTAGCCATAACTTAACCCTAAGTACTAACACACTCAGTCATCTTCTCTCCTTCAACACAACGCCCTTCTCTTTCTTTCTCCTTCCAAAATGCCGGCGACAACTTTCCTCTTCTCCGTCTCAGTCTATCGTCGTCTCCCTTATAACAACCCGCACTTCATGCTCATCATCCTTCTTCTTCTTCCGTATCCTTCACAAATAGCCGCCACCGTGCCTTCCCATCGTCATCTTCTTCGCGAACTCGCCTCCCTTCAATGGCCGTAACAAAGAAACACCACCTAGCCGAAAAAACATCGCGTCGGAGTTTACTCTCATCTTAACAATATCAACACTCACACTCCCGGAAATCAACAACAATCATATAACACAATGAAAATTAGAAGCCACGAAACTCGCAACATAAACATACATGGAGCAATGCATAGATTAATATGTACCTATCAGAGTCGCTCCGATGGCGCTTCAAAGACGATGACAGTGGAAAGAGAGATCTCAGCTTGATGCTATACTCCTACGAAGATATCGGTAATGAAACTTCAGGTCTGATTCTCTTGTCCTTCTCTTCTTCTTTGCGAACCCGAGTTACTCCTCTTCTGCACTTGTCTTCTGTAATTTCAAATCCGTTGTGTTCAAACTGTTATTGCTGTACACTTGCTTCGCTTAGTGGTGATCGAATTTGGTCGCTGCAGTTGTTGTGATTGGAGGTTGAATTTTGTGTACATGGAATTCATTTTGTTGAACGATGGTGATTTGTGATGCAGGTCTGTGATGGAGTATGTTGCAGGTTCTGAGAAACTTATTGATGCTGCTTCGTGGTGGTTTTTGCAGATCTGAAGAAATGGATGAAGGAGCTTTTGGTTGTGGATTTTGAATTCAAGGTTAATGAAGTTTGTGTTGTAGGATTTTGAATTCAAGGAGCTGATGGAAGCAAAATGTTGAAGCTCATTGGTGATGAAGGTTTTGTTTAGCAGAGAGTGGAAACTTGTGATGGCTGAAGCCGGTTTTGAGAGATGAAATATATGGGTTTTTTTCGTGCAACTGAAGAATAGAGATGAGGTTGAGGTGAAATCCGTTGTAGCTTGCTTCTTATATGGTGAATGAGGAGGGAAGTATAGGTATTCTTGAGTGAAATTTTGTAACGATTTGTTTGGTGAAATCGTGTGAAATTGCATCGTGAAAGCTGTGTAAAAGTTGTCACGCGTTTCACGACTTGGTTTTGTATTTTGCTGTAATAAAAAAGCTTTATTTTGAACTCTTTTTTGCCATGTAATTCTTTCTTAATTTTTTGTTCTATTATTTTTTCCTGCTGATACACTCTTGCTGATATGAATTATAGATGTGGACCCATCAACCAAAATCTGTTGAGACTTTTCATTGCAACATGTATCGTATGAATAACATTGGGCCCTATTTTATTTTGTTAATTTTCTGTCATGAGGATTAACTTTCTGCGCCTTATAAGATTGATGCACCCAAGGATGGCTCGTTGCACAATTCTCACGAGCTTACTTTCTTCTCTTTTGGTTGAAAAGTGTAAATGGACTTGTATGAAATTTGGTGAAAAGACTTAAAAATGATTAATGGAAAATTGGATGTGGCTTATTTAACTGGATAATGGATTAGAAGTGGGTTAGAAATGAATATGAGATCTAATTTTGAATATGGTTTGTGGACTTTTGGATGTGGACAAAAACAAATGGATAAATTTGGATATGATTTAAAGAAAAAATGATTTTTGAACAAATTAAAAATAGACATGGATTAGAATAAAAAAAGATACAAAATGAATGTTGAATTCAATTTGGATATGGAAAGAAATGGTTAATTGAATTGGAAAAATGGAGTTGAAGTGGATTTGGAAATATAGGTAAAATAAAAATGTGGATTAAAAAAAATGGATTTATGAATGGAGTGAATTAAAAAAAATGGTTTTGGATATTTGTAATGGGAAATTGGTTAATGAATGGATATTATGGAAGTTACTAAAAATGGATAGAAAATGGACAAAGAAAAATGGAAATGAATAATGGGTTTATGGTAGAAATTTGAATTCCAAGTAGCCCACACGACAAATCTCTAATTCCAATCACACTCTCAATCCACACCAAACTCACATCTTCATTGAATCCCAACAATTCAATCAGTAAGCTCAATTGACCATGACCCAATGCCCTTCAAATCAGTCCACAACTGCTTTGTCCTGATAACCATTGATTTCCTCAACCTGAAACCCTAATCTCATTATCTTACATTGATGATTGTTCATACACCCAACCTTGAAAGAGAAACCATGATCTTTCTTGAATGCATACTGACGCGGAAATGACGAACTGAGAAGGAATTAAACCCTGATTCACACCAATGAAATCCTGACCCAATGCTTCTGATGATTTCTCTGGATAGGAAAACTTCGAAGCTTGATGAACTTCTGAATAAGAAGTCATCCATGATAATATGAATTCAACCCTGAATGGAAACGAGAATCTCGCGCTTGCACATAATACCTTCATCCCACGCCTTAGGAGCCCAATGCAAATGATATGATTATGAGTTATGACCTAATAAAGATGCAAATGAGTGCGAAACTAAAACCAAAAAAAGGTAGGGCAAATTTTGGGGTGCTACAGCTGTCCCTATTCAATCAA
Source organism: Lathyrus tuberosus (assembly GCA_022829125.1). Taxonomy (NCBI): domain Eukaryota; kingdom Viridiplantae; phylum Streptophyta; class Magnoliopsida; order Fabales; family Fabaceae; genus Lathyrus; species Lathyrus tuberosus. The sequence continues at coordinate 4,293,732 of JALAZF010000446.1, forward strand.
CTTGGACCTGAAGGGATGATAGCAACAGCTTTCAGACATTCAAGGTAGAAGATGATTAAATACAAAAAGAACCTCAAAATTTGCCAACTGTGGGGAGAAAAGATGATTGGAGCCCAGTCACACCTCATCAAAGAAATTTGGATGAAAAACAACATACCCAGAGAAAGAAAAGTGAACCCCAACACCGCATAGGAAAGAACACATACCCCACAGACCACATTGTCAAAGGGTTGACGGAAAGACAGCCCGAACACCCGACCGAAGGGACACATCGTCATAGGGATGACAGAAAGAAGATGAAATCCAAGAAGCACCTCGTCAAAGGGTTGACAGGAAGAAATGAAACCCATATCCGAAGAAACACATCGTCGAAGAATTGACGGAAAGAAAATTCCACTGTGGGAACACATCGTCATGGGGATGACAGAAAGAAGATCCCACCGTAGGGACACATTGTCATAGGGATGACAGAAAGGAAACCTGAACGAAGGAGACACATTGTCATAGGGATGACAGAAAGGAAACATGTCCGAAGAAACACATCGTCATAGAAATGACGGAAAAAAAATTCCACCGTAGGAACACGTCGTCAAGGGGTTGACGGGAAGAAACTGAACATATCCGAAGGTACAAAACCTGAGCTCGGAACACGTCGTCAAGAGGTTGACGGGAAGAAACTGAATATATCCGAAGGTACAAAACCTGAGCTCGGAACACATCGTCAAGGGGTTGACGGGAATAAATTGAACATATCCAAAGGTACAAAACCTGAGCTCAGAACAAAACACATCCGAAGGTATGAAACCTGAGCTCGGAACACATCGTCAAAGGGGTTTGACGGAAAGAAATTGAACATATCCGAAGGTACAAAACCTGAGCTCGGAACACATCGTCAAAGGGGTTTGACGGAAAGAAATTGTGTGCTGAGGAATGGCTTGGCATTCTCTCTGGGGATATGTCACTGTCTTGACTGAAAATTGATTTGGGCTTCTGTACAAGGTACCAAATCTGGCTTATGCTTCGCATGCATATGTTTGAATTTTCTTTCTATGGCGTAATGCTCTATATGAAATGGAAATGCTACGTGTTTGAGGATGCAATGCAAACGCTTAAGATATACAACAGGACCCCTCCAGCAAAATAAATGCTGAAGAGAATAGGCCAACTCCGCCGGGGATGACAAACTGAACTGTCTACGAGGCCACGAACCCTGCTGAGGAAGTCACGCTGAACAGCCTTCCGGATATAACCATTGCTGAAGATGAACCAAAGAGAACTCCCACTCCGTTGTGGATTAAGAATAACCTTTATAGATAGAACCCAAAAGTTTTGCTGCGAAAAAGGTGCCAATAACCATTGGACTTGGAATCTGCCAGGGATGTCAACCACTGTTGACCAAGCCACTAGCAACAAACTCTTCTTGGGGAATGAAGTCGATAACATCGAACCTGCCAAGGAATATCATTGAACTTAATCTGCTACCGGGGGAAACGCCCTTAACCTGCTGGGGAATACCAGCAACCACCAACAACTCTTCCTGGGGAACGATGTTTGACGACATCAACTTTGCTAGGGGATAACATTGAGTTTTACTCCTCTATTGGAGTTTGCCTTCTACCCTTACTCTGCTGGGGAGATGGGAACCACCTTACCGCAAAATGGGGAAGCACAAACCCAACACTCTTATCCTGTACGAGAATATGAACTCTGGCTAAAAAGCAACAAACTTTACCAACTTGGCTAGGGGAAAGCGAACTCCTTAACTCTTGCTGGGGAGCAATAACCTTCACGATGCTCTGCTGAGTGATAAAACTCCAGCTATCTCTACTACTATCTCTACTAGGGAGAGACACCTACTGGGGACGTCACGTGTTAGCTATCAACATGAATCTTGCAGATCTGATATGACCAAAAGGAAGTGCCCTGACGCTGCATAACCCAAAAACTTATCTTTAAGATCTGACATGTCTTGCCCTATGACTTTGATTAACCGTTCTCCAAAGAGAATAACCTTTTGCTTTACGGGTGGCCTGCCCCAACCTTGAACTGATTTTTCCCCTGACCGGCTGATCTGTGAAGGAGTAACTCTGACTAACTGACCTTCGAGAGTTTTGTCGAATCTCGACCTAATTGCCCCAAATTAGCTGAATCTTGGAATGAATTGCCCCTTTGATATGACTTGCCCCTGCTCAACTAAGTACTAGGGGACTTTGCAACTTATCTTGATCAATCTTTCCATTGCAGAAACTTTCCTGATGTCAAGTGCTTACTCGCAAGTAAAACAATTCGTTTTGAAAATGACAATTTTAATGCAATGCATATGACAATTTTGAAATCCAAGTCTGTTCACTAGAAATTTTTTGCGACATATAGGGAATGAATCACTAATCAAAATGTCACTGATACCAGCATGAATGGCAAGAGAACCCTTTTAGGAGTCAGCTTCGACGCGACCTTTACCGAAGTATGCTTTCGAAACAACCCCGCTTCAATTAGGTCTTTTGAAGGTTGTAACATGGCCTTGTTCACGGTTTGAAAAAGAAAGGATATAAGACTCAAAGTTTTGTTTTAACCCACCCATTCTCCTTGATGTTCTCCAGTCCTACGTTCAGCTAACTCGACACAAGCACTCACCTATCAAAAAGGTTATTGAATGGTAGGAGGATAGAAGGACCCACCCGATTTTCGGAGTGACAGTCACCCCTTTTGTCTTCGATGTCGGCGGTCATACGACTTGTTCTTTGCTTGAGGAATTTTCTTTTTGTTCCTCTTATTTTCGCTTTTTATTCTTTTATTTTCCCAGATTTTACCTGGACAAATTCTTTTGATTTTTTTCGATTTTGAAGTCCAGCGGGATGCCCTAACTTTTGCCTAAGTCACTTGTCTTCAAGTTTCGACTTAGCGGGCTTTCTTTTTTCTTTTGATTATTTTTTTCCTTTTTTTTTGAACAAATCGTGTGACACTGGCTTGTCTGACTTGTTTGCAAGGGTTGTGACTGCCTCACTCTCCGGTTGGCGAGGGATAACCGTTGTGATTTGATCCTTGAATGGGACACTCCTTTGAAATTTGAACGCTTGGTCAAATTAACTGACACCTACCCTGCCCCAGATTAAGGTTGAGGTTTTTTCCGTTTTCAGAAAGAAACTTCTACTGCTAGGCTCAAAGGGGTTTACAAGGGATTATCTTCCTTATATCTCCGGTGTTTGTGAGGTTGAAACAATGCCTGTACATCATCAGCAGGGTTTTGTTCAAAAGCATACAATCATAAGTTCTGCGTCTTTGAATTTCATCATCCTCCCTCGGATCCTGCTTAAACAAGTGATGGATATCAATAAAAGGTATGAGTGAACACAAATGGATTTAATCAAAACATGCATATTCCTTTCATTATCATTATCAGTAAAAAACAGACAAGTTTTACAAATGAGTTTGCACTTTAACAGAAAAGAAACTACAAATGCAAAGAAATGACATGATATAAAAGACTGCCAGCTTCGGGGAACTGGGCTTTCCAATCTTGATTTGCTACTGAGCTAGCCATCTTCAGAATTGCTCGTCGAAGTCAGTCTGATAATCATCTGCACAACTGCTCTCGGTGACTTCTTCCATAACCTGAACTGATGAACCCGCATAACTGGATGAAGGAGAGTCGTGGATCTGAATACCCTAAGGCTTGAATGAGAACATATTGGAGTTAAGAAGAGTCTGAATCTTCCTCCTAAGCACCTTACAGTCTACAGTTGAATGCCCATGTGCCCCAGCATGGTAGTCACAACGGGCGTTGACATCAAAACCCGGTGGATAAGGAAAAGGCACTGGCTTCAATTCCTTCGGCACTATCAATCCACCTCTTATCAAATCTGGTAGCATTTGACGATATGACATTGGTAATTGAGTGAAGTGCCTCTCTGGCTTCCTGGGTCTTTGTCGGGCGTGCAGATGCGGCTGACGGCGGTATGACCGTTGATTCTTGGGAGATCCCTGATACGAAGACCCAGAAGATTGTTGACTCTGAACCGTTGAAACACCTGAATACTGAGGATGAGGTGGGGGATATTCTTGGACGAAATTACTTTCTTCCTCCCATTACTCTTGAGAACTGACAATTGATTCACTTTCACTAGCCGGGAAGTTCGAGGCGCCTTGGATTTTTCCGCTCTTGATACCCAACTCGACGCATTCTCCAATTATTACCAAGTTAGAAAACTTTGATGTTGTAATAAACTTATCGAAGTATGGTGCTTGCAAAGTATCCCTGAACATATCAACCAATTCTCTTTCCATCAGTGGTGGTTGAACGCAAGCAGCTAACTCTCTCCATCACTGAACATACTCTCTGAATGATTCATTATCCGCTTTAGACATACCCTGCAACTGTAGGCGGCTGGGAGCCATGTCAAGATTATAACTGTACTGCTTTACAAAGGCATTGGCTAGGTCTGTCCATGATCTAATGCAACCACTTTCCAACTACATGTACCAACTCAACGATGCCCCACTCAGACTGTCCTGGAAATAGTGAATCATGAGCTTATCATTATAGACATGTGAGGCCATTCTTCGGCAAAACATCACCAAATGTTGCTTCGGACAGCTATCCCCTTTGTATTGCTCAAACTTCGACATCTGAAACTTTGGAGGTAACACAAGGTCGGGCACCAAACACATGCTCGCAGCATTCAGATCAAGAGTATCACGCTTCATTAGGGCATCAAGCTTCTCTTCCAACACACGACATCTTTCATCAAACTGAACAGCCAGTGGGTCCTTAGGCTTCATATTTGGAGCTACCCCTTGGAAATCTGGCACAGAGAAGGAAAAGCTGTGATAGGTTGTGGCATCAAGAGAAGAAGAATGTCCATCTCGGACAATGGTACGCTCGTGTATGATATGATTCTCAACAGGGACTTGCACAAGCTGAGCTTGAGTAACATTGTTCACTGGAGGTGGAATGACATTCCCAATCACAGAAGTCCTCTGAACATTGGCTTCTCCCCTATTCATGGCTGCCATAGGTTCCACGAGTTGGTCCAACTGACTCTTCATCAATTCAACGTCTGCCCGAGTCACAAACTGATTCTGCTCTCCTGAATTCATAATTTTTCCAAAGCTGATACCAAAGTCAGGAAATCAACTGCAGGCCGAGGACAAAGGATGGATGAGCACTCTGATCAGGCCGGAGACAGATATGCAAAAAGATGCAAGATGCAAATGCAAATGTAATATGAATGCAACAGATATGGGATCAAAGCTTCCACATATTCTGAATAACTGTTGTGCTGCTGACTGAATAAGTTCACAAGTCTATTCTGAAGAAAACCAGAATACCAGGCTGATAAGTCCACACTGATAAGAAATCCAGAATATCAGGCTGATAAGTCCACACTGATAGGAAAACCGTAATATCGGGTAGGATGAAGGTCAAGGTTACCTGGAAACCTGTAAACACCCCCCCATTCTCACATGTGGGTACTAAAAAGCCGAGATCCTCAGTTTCAGATTCTCGATTTGAGAAGCAATAGTACATTCATCCCTCGGGGTACAATACTATCACCAAACAAAGAGGTCGTCCACTTAGGCATGGCAACGGGGCGGGTCGGGGGCGGGTTTAGCTAGCCCCGCACCCGCACCCGCCTCCCTATTATAGACCCGCCCCCGTCCCCAAACTCAGTCGGGGGTGAAAATTTAACACCCAAATCCGCCCCCGATAGAAACGGGTTTGCCCGCACCCGCACCCGCCCCCACCCGCAAAAAAATATTTTTTTAAATAGTAATAAAAATTAACAATTTTATTAAAAACTTAACCATTTTAATAATAAACTTGTTTCTAAAGATGTGAGTTTGAGTGAATGGTGAGAAATGACTAATGAGGATTTTTAATTACTTGTTCAAAAGTGAATAAATGTGATATAAAATAATTTAAATATGGGTATTAAAGTATATATTATAAGACCGGACGGGTGCGGGGCGGGTGCGGGGCGGGTAGTAGCATCCCCCCGCCCCCGCAATTACAAACCAGGTTTTACCCGCACCCGCACCCGCACCCGCACCCAATCAAATCGGGTTTCCCTCGTTAATTGCGGTCCGGGTCCGGGCGAGCCCCGGTGGGCCCGGGTTTTCTTGCCATGCCTACGTCCACTGATTCCCCCAAAAAGGATATCCTATAGCAATTTCCCAGTATTGGGTCCTCGGATCGAGAATGTGTAATGGGTTTGCCATTTCTGGTCTGCCATTATCACATCTCGGGAGGAGTGCCGCAACTGAGTCCTCGGGAATGGTCACCAGAGTCGACAGTTCCTCAAAAGAATAACTACTGGCCTGTATCAACATACACTAGCAGATATCTCCCGATAGAACCTCGTCTGATTCTGGGACTCGTGATCACCCGCACGTGGTCAACACCACGGGAGCGTCCCGCCTGCCCACACTAATACCTATGTGTATGCTCAAGCCTGGGTAGTGGCTTTTCTCTCACGAATCCAACCCACCCTACAAACAGAAAATCCAGTAGCAGAACAGTACAACATATGACAACAATTAAATGAAATATGGTAAATACAGTAATACAGTAATATACAACAAAATAAAGCACAACAGTAAACACCCAATGAAAGTAAATAAACAAGCGCTAGGATTGACTCGCATAGGGGATGGACCAGCAAGAGATCAACCTTTCCCCAGCAGAGTCGCCAGCTGTCGCTCCCGAGGATTTGCATCCATGGTACAAACGCGAAAGTGGCACCGAAACAGAGTCGCCAGCAATGTGTATTTATCCCAAGAGAGGGAAAGGAAACACTGCGTAAACCTGAGGAAAGGGAAAAGCATGGTCTCACGACCAAGAGAAACGGGTAAGGGAGTCGGTTACGCGAAGGGAAGGTGTTAGCACCCCACGCGTCCATCGTACTCGATGGGATCCATGCTTGTTGTCTCGCTCAAAGGGTGTCGTCATCTGGAGCTCCACTGCTACTGGAACGGGAACGGCAAAGAACGAAGAAACGGGGGAGAAAAGAAAAAGAAGTGACTCGATAGGACATCGCTCGTCCTACGCCTACGTATTCCCTCGTGCAATGGGAAAGTCAGAGTCAACGTAGTTCGGACACGAACTAAGGGGGGAGGTTGCTCGCCAAGACATTGCCGTCTTGTGCCTACGTATCCTCAATCAGACTAGAGAGAGGAAATCAGAGCAGTCGTAGTTTGACCTACGGGTCAAAAAGGTCTCGATCGCATCGGGGGCGAGAGAAAAGGTTCGATTAGCAAATCTCGATCACACGGAGGCGAGAGACAAAAAGAGGGAAGTTAGTTGTTAGTGTTCTCGCCAAGGATAGGGATCCTCATGCCTACGTATCTCATCGAAAATCAGAGCATCCGTAGTTCACAGAACTACGGGAAACGGGATCTCGATCACACTGAGGCGAGAGAAAAGGGGGAGACACGCTGAAGGTCTAAGGGAACTGAATCCTATATGTTATCATGCAAAGTGGCCCTAAAGTCAGGATTAGGAGGGAGCTAACCTAATGTTATCATGCTTGGATTGAGAGCCTAATGTCTATCCTACTCCGAGCTTAATCAGAAATTAAGTCGGACTAGGAGCCTTAAGGGAGCATGCGAATACAGAGTAACCAACAAGTAAACACCAGACGACTCAATCACAAAGAGAAAATCAAATACGAAACCAAGTTAGGAGAAACTCAAGTACAAAGAGAAAATCAAGAATTAATCAGAAATTAATCAAGATAGACATCAACATCAAGATCAACAATTAATCGAGAATATCCAAGTTAGGATTAAAATGCTAAGTAAAATCAAGATTAAATTCTAAGTTAAAAGAGTTAATCTAAAACTAACACTAATTCTAAAATTAAACCTAAAATTGATTCAAGTTAATTTTTAATTAAAAGAAAACTAATTAAAATAAGTTAAATTCTAAAATCTAATAAAACTCTAATTAACTAAAATATTAACTATCCTAATTAACTTAATCAATTAATTAAAACAATTAACAAAATAATTAAAAAAAAGCAAAGGGGTGTAATCTGATTCTGGGGGTTAGAAACCAAGTTCAGGCGTTGGGCCTTTCATAACTCATGCCCAAGAGGTTGGATACACACAGGGGGGTGCAGCGAGTAATGGAGGTGAGACAGAAATCTATATGGGCTTAGGGCCCAGAGACGTTTCATGAAGCCAGGGGAGGGGGTGCCGTGAGTAAAAAAAACGGGGTGCGGAAGGAGATTGTGTGGGCTTGAAGTCCGACCCGGTTCAGTGCTAGCTATAACTTAACCTTAAGTACTAACACACTCAGTCATCTTCTCTCCTTCAACACAACGCCCTTCTCTTTCTTTCTCCTTCCAAAATGCCGGCGACAACTTTCCTCTTCTCCGTCTCAATCTCTCGTCGTCTCCCTTACCACAACTCACACTTCATGCTCATCATCCTTCTTCTTCTTCCGTATCCTTCACAAATAGCCGCCACTGTGCCTTCCCATCGTCATCTTCTTCGCGAACTCGCCTCCCTTCAATGGTCGTAACAAAGAAACACCACCTAGCCGGAAAAATGTCGCGTCAGAGTTTACTCTCATCTCAATAATATCAACACTCACACTCCCAGAAATCAACAACAATCATATAACACAATGAAAATTACAAGCCACGAAACTCGCAACATAAACATACATGTAGCAATGCATAGATTAACATGTACCCATCGGAGTCGCTCTAATGGGGCTTCAAAGACGATGATAATGGAAAGAGAGATCTCAACTTGATGCTATACTCCTACGAAGATATCGGTAATGAAACTTCAGGTCTGATTCTCTTGTCCTACTCTTCTTCTTTGCGAACCCGAGTTACTCCTCTTCTGCACCTGTCTTCTGCAATTTCAAATCCGTTGTGTTCAAACTGTTATTGTTGCACACTTGCTTCGCTTAGTGGTGATCGAATTCGATTGCTGCAGTTGTTATGATTTGAGGTTGAATTTTGTGTACGTGGAATTCATTTTGTTGAACGGTGGTGATTTGTGATGTAGGTCTGTGATGGAGTTTGTTACAGGTTCTGAGAAACTTATTGATGCTGCTTTGTGGTGGTTTTTGCAGATCTGAAGAATTGATAATGAAGGTGCTTTTGGTTGTGGATTTTGAATTCAAGGTTTATGAAGTTTGTGTTGTAGGATTTTGAATTCAATGAGCTGATGGAAGCAAAATGTTTAAGCTCATTGGTGATGAAGGTTTTGTTTAGTAGAGAGTGGAAACTTGTGATGGCTGAAGCCGGTTTTGAGAGATGAAATATATGGGTTTTTTTTTGGGTAGCTGAAGAATAGAGATGAGGTTGAGGTGAAATTCGTTGCAGCTTGCTTCTTATATTGTGAATGAGGAGGGTAGTATAGGTATTCTTGAGTGAAATTTTGTTACGATTTGTTTGGTGAAATCGTGTGAAATTGCATCGTGAAAGCTGTGTAAAAGTTGTCACGCGTTTCACGGCTTGCTTTTGTATTTTGCTATAATCAAAAAGCTTTATTTTGAACTCTTTTTTGCCATGTAATTCTTTCTTCGTTTTTTGTTCTATTCTTTTTTCCTGCTGATACACTCTTGATGATATGAATTATTGATGTGGACCCATCAACCAAAATCTGTTGAGACTTTTCATTGCAACTTGTATCGTATGAATAACATTGGGCCCCATTTTATTTTGTTAATTTTCTGTCATGAGGATTAACTTTCTGCGCCTTATAAGATTGATTCACCCAAGGATGGCTCGTTGCACAATTCTCACGAGCTTACTTTCTTCTCTTTTGGTTGAAAAGTGTAAATGGACTTGTATGAATCTTGGTGAAAAGACTTAAAAATGATTAATGGAAAATTGGATGTGGCTCATTTAACTGGATAATGGATTAGAAGTGGGTTAGAAATGAATATGAGATCTAATTTGGAATATGGTTTGTGGACTTTTGGATGTGGACAAAAACAAATGGATAAATTTGGATATGATTTAAAGAAAAAATGATTTTTGAACAAAATAAAAATAGACATGGATTAGAATAAAAAAAAGATACAAAATGAATATTGAATTCAATTTGGATATGGAAAGAAATGGCTAATTGAATCGGAAAAATGGAGTTGAAGTGGATTTGGAAATATAGGTAAAATAAAAACGTGGATTAAAAAAAATGGATTTACGAATGGAGTGAATTAAAAAAAATGGTTTTGGATATTTGTAATGGGAAATTAGTTAATGAATGGATATTATGGAAGTTACTAAAAATGGATAGAAAATGGACAAAGAAAAATGGAAATGAATAATGGGTTTATGGTAGAAATTTGAATTCCAAGTAGTCCACACGACAAATCTCTAATTCCAATCACACTCTCAATCCACACCAAACTCACATCTTCATTGAATCCCAATAATTCAATCAGTAAGCTCAATTGACCATGACCCAATGCCCTTCAAATCAGTACACAACTGCTTTGTCCTGATAACCATTGATTTCCTCAACCTAAAACCCTAATCTCATTATCTTACATTGATGACTGTCCACACACCCAACCTTGAAAGAGAAACCCTGATCTTTCTTGAATGCATACTGACGCAGAAATGACGAACTGAGAAGGAATTAAACCCTGATTCACACCAATGAAATCATGACCCAATGCTTCTGATGATTTCTCTGGATAGGAAAACTTCGAAGCTTGATGAACTTCTGAATAAGAAGTCATCCATGATAATGTGAATTCAACCCTGAATGGATACGAGAATCTCGTGCTTGCACATAATACCTTGATCCCACGCCTTAGGAGCCCAATGCAAATGATATGATTATGAGTTATGACCTAATGAAGATGCAAATGAGTGCGAAACAAAAGCCAGAAAAAGTTAGGGCAAATTTTGGGATGCTACAGCTGTCCCTATTCAATCAACTTGGACCTGAAGGGATGATAGCAACAACTTTCAGACATTCAAGGTAGAAGATGATTGAATACAAAAAGAACCACAAAATTTGCCAACTGTGGGGAGAAAAGATGATTGGAGCCCAGTCACACTTCATCAAAGGGATTTGGCGGAAAAACAACATGCCCAGATAAAGAAAAGTGAACCCCAACACCGCATCGGAAAAAACACATACCCCACAGACCACATTGTCAAAGGGTTGACGGACAGACAGCCTGAACACCCGACCGAAGGGACACATTGTCATAGGGATGACAGAAAGAAGATGAAACCCAAGAAACACCTCGTCAAAGGGTTGACGGGAAGAAATGGAACCCATATTCGAAGAAACACATTGTCGAAGAATTGATGGAAAGAAAATTCCACTGTGGGAACACATCGTCATGGGGATGACAGAAAGAAGATCCCACCGTAGGGACACATTGTCATAGGGATGACAGAAAGGAAACCTGAACGAAGGAGACACATTGTCATAGGGATGATAGAAAGGAAACATGTTCGAAGAAACACATCGTCATAGAAATGACGGAAATAAAATTCCACCGTAGGAACAGGTCGTCAAGGGGTTGACGGGAAGAAACTGAACATATCCGAAGGTACAAAACCTGAGTTCGGAACACGTCGTCAAGGGGTTGACGGGAAAAAACTGAATATATCCGAAGGTACAAAACCTGAGCTCGGAACACGTCGTCAAGGGGTTGACGAGAAGAACCTGAATATATCCGAAGGTACAAAACCTGAGCTCGAAACACGACGTCAAGGGGTTGACGGGAATAAATTGAACATATCCGAAGGTACAAAACCTGAGCCCGGAACAAAACACATCCGAAGGTACGAAACCTGAGCTCGAAACACATCGTCAAAGGGGTTAGACGGAAAGAAATTGAACATATCTGAAGGTACAAAACCTGAGCTCGGAACACATCATCAAAGGGGTTTGACGGAAAGAAATTGTGTGCTGAGGAATGGCTTGGCATTCTCTCTGGGGATATGTCACTGTCTTGACTGGAAATTGATTTGGGCTTCTGTACAAGGTACCAAATCTGGCTTATGCTTCGCATGCATATGTTTAAATTTTCTTTCTATGGCGTAATGCTCCATACGAAATGGAAATGCTACGCATTTGAGGATGCAATGCAAACGCTTAAGATATGCAACATGACCCCTCCAGCAAAATAAATGCTGAAGAGAAGAGGCCAAATCCACCGGGGATGACAAACTGAACTGTCTCCGAGGCCAAGAACCCTGCTGAGGAAGTCACGCTGAACAACCTTCCGGCTATAACCACTGCTGAAGATGAACCGAAGAGAACTCCCACTCCGTTGGGGATTAAGAATAACCTTTGAAGATAGAACCCTAAAGATCTGTTGCGAAAAAGGTGCCAATAACTATTGGACTTGGAATCTGTCGGGGATGTCAACCACTAGCAACAAACTCTTCTTGGGGAATGAAGTCGATAACACCAAACCTGCTAAGGAATATCATTGAACTTAATTTGCTACCGGGGAAACTCCCTTAACCTGCTGGGGAATACCAGCAACCACCAACAACTCTTCCTAGGGAACGATGTTTGACGACATCAACTCTGCTAGGGGATAACATTGAGTTTTACTCCTCTGTTGGAGTTTGCCTTCTTCCCTTACTCTGCTGGGGAGATGGGAACCACCTTACCGCAAAATGGGGAAGCACAAACCCAACACTCTTATCCTATACGGGAATATGAACTCTGGCTGAAAAGCAACAAACTTTACCAACTTGACTAGGGGAAAGCGAATTCCTGAACTCTTGCTGGGGAGCAATAACCTTCACGATGCTCTGCTGAGTGATAAAACTCTAGCTATCTCTACTAGGGAGAGAGACCTACTGGGGACGTCACGTGTTAGCTATCAACATAAATCTTGCAGATCTGATATAACCAAAAGGAAGTGCCCTGACGCAGCATAACCCAAAAACTTGTCTTTAAGATCTGACATATCTTGCCCCATGACTTTGATTAACCGTTCTCCGGAGAGAATAACCTTTTGCTTTAGGGGTGGCCTGCCCCAGCCTTGAACTGATTTTTCCCCTGACCGACTGATTTGTGAAGGAGTACCTCTGACTAACTGACCTTCGAGAGATTTGTCGAATCTCGACCTAATTTCCCTAGATTAGTTGAATCTTGGAATGAATTTCCCCTTTGATATGACTTGCCCCTGCTCAACTGAGTACTCGGGCACTTTATAACTTATCTTGATCAATCTTTCCATTGCAGAAACTTTCCTGATGTCAAGTGCTTACTCGCAAGTAAAACAATTCGTTTTGAAAATGACAATTTTAATGCAATGCATATGACAGTTTTGAAATCCAAGTCTGTTCACTAGAAAATTTTTGCGACATATAGGGAATGAATCACTAATCAAAATGTCACTGATACCAGCATGAATGGCAAAAGAACCCTTTTAGGAGTCAGCTTCGACACGACCTTTACCGAAGTATGCTTTCGAAACAACCCCGCTTCAATTAGGTCTTTTGAAGGTTGTAACATGGTCTGGTTCACGGTTTGAAAAAGAAAGGATATAAGGCTCAAAGTTTTGTTTTAACCCACCCATTCTCCTTGATGTTCTCCAGTCCTACGTTCAGCTAACTCAACACAAGCGCTCGCCTATAAAAAAGGTTAATAAATGGTAGGAGGATAGAAGGACCAACACGGTTTTCGGAGTGACAGTCACCCCTTTTGTCTTCGGTGTCGGCAGTCATACGACTTGTTCTTTGCTTGGGGATTTTTCTTTTTGTTCCTCTTATTTTCGCTTTTCATTCTTTTGTTTTCCCTGATTTTGCCTGGACGAATTCTTTTGATTTTTTCGATTTTGAAGTCCAGCTGGATGCCCTAACTTTTGCCTAAGTCACTTGTCTTGAAGTTTCGACTTAGCGGGCTTTCTTTTTTCTTTTGATTCTTTTTTCCTTTTTTTTTTGAACAAATCGTGTGACACTGGCTTGTCTGACTTGTTTGCAAGGGTTGTGACTGCCTCACTCTCCGATTGACGAGGGATAACCGTTGTGATTTGATCCTTGAGTGGGACACTCCTTTGAAATTTAAACGCTTGGTCAAATTAACTGACACCTACCCTGCCCCAGGTTAAGGTTGAGGTTTTTTCCGTTTTCAGAAAAAAAACTCCTACTGCTAGGCTCAAAAGGGTTTACAAGGGATTATCTTCCTTATATCTCCAGTGTTTGGGAGGTTGAAACAATGTCTGTACATCATCAGCAGGCTTTTGTTCAAAAGCATACAATCATAAGTTCTGCGTCTTTGAATTTCATCATCCTCCTTCGGATCCTGCTTAAACAAGTGATGGATATCAATAAAAGGTATGAGTGAACACAAATGGATTTAATCAAAACATGCATATTCCTTTCATTATCATTATCAGTCAAAAACAGACAAGTTTTACAAATGAGTTTGTACTTTAACAGAAAAGAAACTACAAATGCAAAGAAATGACATGATATAAAAGACTGCCAGCTTCGGGGAACTGGGCTTTCCAATCTTGATTTGCTACTGAGCTAGCCATCTTCAGAATTGCTCGTCAAAGTTAGTCTGATAATCATCTGCACAACTGCTCTCGGTGACTTCTTCCATAACCTGAACTGATGAACCCGCATAACTGGATGAAGGAGAGTCGTGGATCTGAATACCCTGAGGCTTCAATGAGAACATATTGTAGTCAAGAAGAGTCTGAATCTTGCTCCTAAGCACCTTACAGTCTTCAGTTGAATGCCCATATGCCCCAGCAGGGTAGTCACAACGGGCGTTGACATCAAAACCTGGTGGATAAGGAAAAGACACTGGCTTCAATTCCTTCGGCACTATCAATCCACCTCTTATCAAATCTGGTAGCATCTGACGATATGACATTGGTAATTAAGTGAAGTGCCTCTCTGGCTTCCTGGGTCTTTGTCGGGCGTGCTGACGCGGCTGACGGCGGTATGACCGTTGATTCTTGGGAGATCCCTGATACGAAGACCCAGAAGATTGCTGACTCTGAACCGTTGAAACACCTGAATACTGAGGATGAGGTGGGGGATATTCTTGGACGGAATTACTTTCTTCCTCCCACTCCTCTTGAGAACTGACAACTGATTCACTTTCACTAGCCGGGAAGTTCGAGGCGCCTTGGATTTTTCCGCTCTTGATACCGAACTCGCATTCTCCAATTATTACCAATTCAGAAAACTTTGATGTTGCAATCAACTTATCGAAGTATGGTGCTTGCAAAGTATCCATGAACATATCAACCAATTCTCTTTCCATCAGCGGTGGTTGAACGCAAGCAGCTAACTCTCTCCATCTCTGAACATACTCTCTGAATGATTCATTATCCGCTTTAGACATATCCTGCAACTGTAGGCGGCTGGGAGCCATGTCAAGATTATAACTGTACTGCTTTACAAAGGCGTTGGCTAGGTCTGTCCATGATCTAATGCAACCACTTTCCAACTACATGTACCAACTCAACGATGCCCCACTCAGACTGTCCTGGAAACAGTGAATCACGAGCTTATCATTATAGACATGTGAGGTCATTCTTCGGAAAAACATCACCAAATGTTGCTTCAGTCAGCTATCCCCTTTGTATTGCTCAAACTTCGGCATCTGAAACTTTGGAGGTAACACAAGGCCGGGCACCAAACACATGCTCGCAGCATTCAAATCAAGAGTATCACGCTTCATTAGGGCATCAAGCTTCTCTTCCAACACACGACATCTTTCATCAAACTGAATAGCCAGTGGGTCCTTAGGCTTCATCTTTGGAGCTACCCCTTGGAAATCTGGCACAGAGAAGGAAAAGTTGTGATAGGCTGTGGCATCAAGAGAAGAAGAATGTCCATCTCGGACGATGGTACGCTCGTGTATGATATGATTCTCAACAGGGACTTGCACAGGCTGAGCTTGAGTAACATTGTTCACTGGAGGTGGAATGACATTCCCAATCACAGAAGTCCTCTGAACATTGGCTTCTCCCCTATTCATGGCTGCCATAGCTTCCACGAGTTGGTCCAACTGACTCTTCATCAATTCAACGTCTGCCCGAGTCACAAACTGATTCTGCTATCCTGAATTCATGATTTTTCCAAAACTGATACAAAAGTCGGGAAATCAAATGCAGGCCGAGGACAAAGGATGGATGAGCACTCTGATCAGGCCAGAGACAGATATGCAAAAAGATGCAAGATGCAAATGCAATTGTAGTATGAATGCAACAGACATGGGATCAAAGCTTCCACATATTCTGAATAACTGTTGTGCTGCTGACTGAATAAGTTCACAAGTCTGTTCTGAAGAAAACCAGAATACCAGGCTGATAAGTCCACACTGATAAGAAATCTAGAATATCAGGCTGATAAGTCCACACTGATAGGAAAACCGTAATATCGGGTAGGATGAAGCTCAAGGTTACCTGCAAACCTATAAACACCCGCCCATTCTCACATGTGGGTACTAAAAAGCCGAGATCCTCAGTTTCAGATTCTCGATTTGAGAAGTAATAGTACATTCATCCCTCGGAGTAGAATACTATCACCAAACAAAGAGGTTGTCCACTGATTCCCCCAAAAAGGATATCCTATAACAAGTTCCCAGCATTGGGTCCTCGGATCGAGAATGTGTAATGGGTTTTCCATTTCTGGTCTGCCATTATCACATCTCGGGAGGAGTGCCGCAACTGAGTCCTCGGGAATGGTCACTAGAGTCGACAGTTCCTCGAAAGAATAACTACTGGTCTGTATCAACATACAGTAGCAGATATCTCCCGATAGAACCTCGTCTGATTGTGGGACTCGTGATCACCCGCACGTGGTCAACACCACGTGAGCGTCCCGCCTGCCCAATACTAATACCTATGTGTATGCTCAAGCCTGGGTAGTGGTTTTTCTCTCATGAATCCAACCCACCCTACAAACAGAAAATCCAGCAGCAGAACAGTACAACATATGACAGCAATGAAATGAAATGCGGTAAATACAGTAATACAGTAATATACAACAAAATAAAGCACAACAGTAAACACCCAATGAAAGTAAACAGACAAGCGCTAGGATTGACTCGCATAGGGGATGGACCAGCAAGAGGTCAACCTTTCCCCAGCAGAGTCGCCAGCTGTCGCTCCCGAGGATTTGCATCCATGGTACAAACGCAAAAGTGGCACCGAAACAGAGTCGCCAACAATGTGTATTTATCCCAAGAGAGGGAAAGGAAACACTGCGTAAACCTGAGGGAAGGGAAAAGCATGGTCTCGCGATAAGAGAAACGGGTAAAGGAGTCGGTTACGCGAAGGGAAGGTGTTAGCACCCCACGCATCCATCGTACTCGATGGGATCCACGCTTGTTGTCTCGCTCAAAGGGTGTCGTCATCTGGAGCTCTGATGCTAATAGAACGGGAACGACAAAGAACGAAGAAACGGGGGAGAAAAGAAAAAGTAGTGACTCGATAGGACATCGCTCGTCCTACGCCTACGTATTCCCTCGTGCAATGGGAAAGTCAGAGTCAACGTAGTTCGGACACGAACTAAGGGGGGAGGTTGCTCGCCAAGACATCGCCGTCTTGTGCCTACGTATCCTCAATCGGACTAGAAAGAGGAAATCAGAGCAGTCGTAGTTCGACCTACGGGTCGAAAAGGTCTCGATCGCACCGGGGGCGAGAGAAAAGGTTCGATTAGCAAATCTCGATCACACGGAGGCGAGAGACAAAAAGAGGAAAGTTACTTGTTAGTGTGCTTGCCAAGGATAGGGATCCTCGTGCCTACGTATCTCATCGGAAATGAGAATCAGAGCATCCGTAGTTCATGGAACTACGGGAAACGGGATCTCGATCACACTGAGGCGAGAGAAAAGGGAGAGACGCACGGAAGGTCTAAGGGAACTGAATCCTATATGTTATCATGTAAAGTGGCCCTAAAGTCGGGATTAGGAGGGAGCTAACCTAATCTTATCATGCTTGGATTGAGAGCCTAATGTCTATCCTACTACGAGCTTAATCAGAAATTAAGTCAGACTAGGAGCCTTAAGGGGGCATGTGAATACAGAGTAACCAACAAGTAAACACCAGACGACTCAATCACAAAGAGAAAATCAAATACGAAACCAAGTTAGGAGAAACTCAAGTACAAAGGGAAAATCAAGAATTAATCAGAAATTAATCAAGATAGGCATCAACATCAAGATCAACAATTAATCGAGAATATCCAAGTTAGAATTAAAATGCTAAGTAAAATCAAGATTAAATTCTAAGTTAAAAGAGTTAATCTAAAACTAAAAATAATTCTAAAATAAAACCTAAAATTGATTCAAGTTAATTTTTAATTAAAAGAAAACTAATTAAAATAAGTTAAATTCTAAAATCTAATAAAACTCTAATTAACTAAAATATTAACTATCCTAATTAACCTAGTCAATTAATAAAACAATTAACAAAATAAAAAATAAAAAAGCAAAGGGGTGTAATCCGATTCTGGGGGTTAGAAACCAAGTTCAGGCGCTGGGCCTTTCATAACTCAGGCCCAAGAGCTTGGATACGCACAGGGGGTGCAGCGAGTAACGGAGGTGAGACAAAAATCTATATGGGCTTAGGGCCCAGAGACGTTTCATGAAGCCAGGGGGAGGGGGTTGCCGTGAGTAAAAAAATGGGGTGCGGAAGGAGATTGTGTGGGCTTGAAGTCCGACCCGGTTCAGTGCTAGCCATAACTTAACCCTAAGTACTAACACACTCAGTCATCTTCTCTCCTTCAAAACAACGCCCTTCTCTTTCTTTCTCCTTCCAAAATGTCGGCGACAACTTTCCTCTTCTCCGTCTCAATCTCTCGTCGTCTCCCTTACAACAACTCGCACTCCATGCTCATCATCCTTCTTCTTCTTCCGTATCCTTCACAAATAGCCGCCGCCGTGCCTTCCCATCGTCATCTTCTTCGCGAACTCGCCTCCCTTTAATGGCCGTAACAAAGAAACACCACCTAGCCGGAAAAACATCGCGTCGGAGTTTACTCTCATCTCAACAATATCAACACTCACACTCCCGAAAATAAACAACAATCATATAACACAATGAAAATTACAAGCCACGAAACTCGCAACATAAACATACATGGAGCAATGCATAGATTAATATGTACCTATCAGAGTCACTCCGATGGCACTTCGAAGACGATGACAATGGAAAGAGAGATCTCAGTTGATGCTATACTCCTACGAAGATATCGGTAATGAAACTTCAGGTTTGATTCTCTTGTCCTTCTCTTCTTCTTTGCGAACCCGAGTTACTCCTCTTTTGCACCTGTCTTCTGCAATTTCAAATCCGTTGTGTTCAAACTGTTATTGCTGTACACTTGCTTCGCTTAGTGGTGATCGAATTCGGTTGTTGCAGTTGTTGTGATTGGAGGTTGAATTTTGTGTACGTGGAATTCATTTTGTTGAACGGTGGTGATTTGTGATGCGGGTCTGTGATGGAGTTTGTTGCAGGTTCTAAGAAACTTATTGATGCTGCTTTGTGGTGGTTTTTGCAGATCTGAAGAAATTATGATGAAGGAGCTTTTGGTTGTGGATTTTGAATTCAAGGTTAATGAAGTTTGTGTTGTAGGATTTTGAATTCAAGGAGCTGATGGAAGCAAAATGTTGAAGCTCATTGGTGATGAAGGTTTTGTTTAGCAGAGAGTGGAAACTTGTGATGGCTGAAGCCGGTTTTGAGAGATGAAATATATGGGTTTTTTTTTGCGCAGTTGAAGAATAGAGATGAGGTTGAGGTGAAATCCGTTGCAGCTTGCTTCTTATATGGTGAATGAGGAGGGTAGTATAGGTATTCTTGAGTGAAATTCGGTTACGATTTGTTTGGTGAAATCGTGTGAAATTGCATCGTGAAAGCTGTGTAAAAGTTGTCACGCGTTTCACGGCTTGGTTTTGTATTTTGATGTAATAAAAAAGCTTTATTTTGAACTCTTTTTTGCCATGTAATTCTTTCTTCTTTTTTTGTTCTATTCTTTTTTCCTGCTGATACACTCTTGCTGATATGAATTATTGATGTGGACCCATCAACCAAAATCTGTTTAGACTTTTCATTGCAACATGTATCGTATGAATAACATTGGGCCCCATTTTATTTTGTTAATTTTCTGTCATGAGGATTAATTTTCTGCGCCTTATAAGATTGATGCACCCAAGGATGGCTCGTTGCAAAATTCTCACGAGCTTACTTTCTTCTCTTTTGGTTGAAAAGTGTAAATGGACTTGTATGGATCTTGGTGAAAATACTTAAAAATGATTAATGGAAAATTGGATGTGGCTTATTTAACTGGATAATGGATTAGAAGTGGGTTAGAAATGAATATGAGATCTAATTTGGAATATGGTTTGTGGACTTTTGGATGTGGACAAAAACAAATGGATAAATTTGGATATGATTTAAAGAAAAAATGATTTTTGAACAAAATAAAAATAGACATGGATTAGAATAAAAAAAAGATACAAAATGAATGTTGAATTCAATTTGGATATGGAAAGAAATGGTTAATTGAATTGGAAAAATGGAGTTGAAGTGGACTTGGAAATATAGGTAAAATAAAAATGTGGATTAAAAAAATGGATTTATGAATTGAGTGAATTAAAAAAAATGGTTTTGGATATTTGTAATGGGAAATTGGTTAATGAATGGATATTATGGAAGTTACTAAAAATGGATAGAAAATGGACAAAGAAAAATGGAAATGAATAATGGGTTTATGGTAGAAATTTGAATTCCAAGTAGCCCACACGACAAATCTCTAATTTCAATCACACTCTCAATCCACACCAAACTCACATCTTCATTGAATCCCAACAATTCAATCAGTAAGCTCAATTGACCATGACCCAATGCCCTTCAAATTAGTCCACAACTGGTTTGTCCTGATAACCATTAATTTCCTCAACCTGAAACCCTAATCTCATTATCTTACATTGATGACTGTCCACACACCCAACCTTGAAAGAGAAACCCTGATCTTTCTTGAATGCATACTGACGCGGAAATGATGAGTTGAGAAGGAATTAAACCCTGATTCACACCAATGAAATCATGACCCAATGCTTCTGATGATTTCTATGGATAGGAAAACTTCGAAGCTTGATGAACTTCTGAATCAGAAGTCATCCATGATAATGTGAATTCAACCCTGAATGGAAACGAGAATCTCACGCTTGCACATAATACCTTGATCCCACGCCTTAGGAGCCCAATGCAATTGATATAATTATGAGTTATGACCTAATGAAGATGCAAATGAGTGCGAAACAAAAGCCAAAAAAAGGTAGGGCAAATTTTGGGGTGCTACAGGCCTCAGAACTGAGCAAAAGAGACAACATGGATATTTTGACAGACGTCTGGTTCAGCTGATCAACTACTTTGTAGCCGTTTTTCTCGATAATCTTCAAAAATTATTCAGCTTTTTTCTGTGTGAACGCGACCTTTAGAAATGAGGGTTATTCCTGTGATTCTGTGCTAGGAATAGAAATTACGATTTGTTTAGCAGCTTCTTTCCCCTTAGCATTGACAGGTGCTTCAATAGTCTTTTGCAAGAATACTCGACCACTACGAGTTATTCTGCCTGGCCCTACAATGGATTTCAAATTTTTCTCATTGATACTCAAAGGTCTATCCTCTTGCCCTTGTGTGATGGTTGTACTAAGCCCCCGTGCAAATACTCATCACTTGTTAAAGAAAAGTGACCTAATTCGCCTCACAAATTTCATAAATAACTTGGATGATAACAAATTAGTTGGGTGTACTTGTCCCTCCTAGTCCCCGAGTATTTAGATGACGGTCGTACTTAGCCTCCCGTTCAAGTATTCGTCTTCCATATAAAATAAATGAACCTAGTCAAACTCCTTTTTTCGCCTTAGTGTGATGTCAAACCCTCTTACAAACGAAATATGTTTTGTCCAACCCGAGACGATGCAAACAAAGCTTCGTTCCTACTATGTGCAAGAAGTAAGAACATTTTCTGCTCAAATGCAATGAAAACACAACTCCGTGAGATTCCAAGTTATGTTGTCCATTCTGATGCAACACCTATGTTCACTTCTCCATGTTTTGGGTAGCAATCAATGTTTTCTGCTCGAACGCGAATTAAGCATATTTCGCTAAAATCGACCAACCCACAAACATTTGCTACCCGGAACTACGTAGCCTTGAGTTCCATGTCGCACCTGGGGATATGTAGTAGCGAGATTCAACGTCTCGTCAAGCACTATAATAAAAAAATCCAAACATATTTTTTCTTGCTAAGAACTATGTAGCTTTGAATTCCTTATCGCAACTAAGGATACAAAGGAGCAAAACCCACAATCCTGTCAAACACGCTAATAAAAACTTATTTTTAGTCCTATCCTTTTTCACGTTTAATAAATAAAAGAAATAAAATAAAAGAAATTTAACATTCTATTTGCATATCTAACTAAACGGATCCCGTTGAGTACAATGGATGTGAGGGTTGCTAATACTTTGCCCTCGTATAACCGACCCCCGAACCCAAATTTGGTTGTAACGTCTATTTTATTTTTTCCTTTAAGGGTTTTATCAATATTTTCCCTTTCCTTTTGGAATAAATAAACTTTTGTGGCAAATTTGCTATCATCTCAAGTGTACAAATGCTTGTGATCATTTTTCGCGCCGCGACAACTGGCAACTCTGCTGGGGACTGTCTAGAGAGTCGACCCTAGTTTAGTTAACATTGAGATGAATGTTAAGCTTTGTTTAAGTGCTTTCTTTTGCATTCTTTTTTTATCTCTCTTGTGTTACCATATATTTTATCTGCTATTGGTTCTCATCTTGTGGTGGATGTTCGAGTTGCTTGAAAACTTTGTGAGATAGACTCTATGCCCGAGTCTCAAGAAGAAAAATAAGATAGGATAATGGTTATGTAGTGTCAGCCTAATAGACATACTTGTCTTGTTGGGCGGACATGAAAACCTCTGTTAGTGTAGATCCACTTGAGGATATTTTTATCCGGAAAATAATTTGCCGTAGGCGGCAACATTTTCATGTTGGGTCCGTGACTCTAAGAACTATCGTATAACGTTGAATCGTGACTATTAGGATTGATGGTTGCATAGTGTTGGCCTACTGGACATACTTGTCTTGTTGGGTCGGCATGAAAACATCACCTAAAATAGATCCTCTTGGGGGAATTGTCATATAGGAAGTAATTTTGCTAGTGGGGGCAATGTTTCCAAGAATGATTCATGACTCTAGGAACCCTATTTAGAAGTTACAAGTCGATGGTTGTGTAGTGTTGGCCTAATTGACGTACTTGTCTTGTTGGGCTGGCACGAACCGCTCCTAGAATAGATCCCCTTGAGGGTATTATCGTCTAGAAAGTAATTTTGCTAATGGGGGCAATGCTCGGATATATGATCAGTTACTCTAGGAACTTTATCAAACTTTAGAGCCTACTTGTGAGGGGATTTTTAGTTAAACAACACCCATAATCCTTCCACCGTGGGAAACTATACACAGATTGTTTGAAACCACATCTTACATGTTTGCATCCATGCATAACATAACATTGATTTTCATAAAAAAATGCATTAGCATACATAATCATTTTCCAAATCAAGAAACTCATTCCATTCTTTCCATCCTCAGAGATCTAAAAGGTTAACAAGGCAAGCTGTTTGTCCGATATCCCTACAGAACTCGCGCTAATTTGAAAAGAAGGATGGAGAACTTGGAAAAGGGTCAGGAACTTATGAGAGAAGAGATTGATTCACTCAAAGGAACTATGGGTAAAATCTTAGAGACTATGCAGGTGTTAATGAACAAGGAAAACCAACCACAACAAAATGTGCACACTGATAATGGTACCCCATCAGGTTTCTCTACAGGACCCCAACCAATTCAAAGAGAAAAATTTCAATTCCTAGATTATGTTTTACCTTTAGGTTATACCCCGCCATTTGAAAATGCCACCAACGGAGGACCATTTGTTCAGTAGCCAGTACCAGTCCCGATAGTCACAGAAGTGCATACCGCTGAATTTTCAACACACCAGGTCCCTTTGAGGATCCTCATCTTGTATTCCACATAGTGGGTCCCTAATATACCTATCTTGAAGTAATAGTCGAGAATAATGAATCTGAAGGAAAATATCAGATATTAGAAAAGAGTTTGAAAGTTGTTGAAAGGCATAATGCATCTGGTCTTGATGCTATAAATATATGTCTGGTCCCTGACGTGACCCTGCCTCCAAAATTCAAAGTCCTAGACTTTGAAAATTATAAAGGAATAAGTTGTCTAAAGGGTCACGTGGTGATGTATTACATGAAGATGGCATCACAGTCTCGCAACGATAAGCTAATGGTCCATTATTTCTAAGATAGCTTGAATAAGGGCATCTGTCAAGTGGTATATGAATCTGGAGAGGGGACAGATCTAATTATGGAGGGACCTAGTAAAGGCCTTCATGAATCACTATAAGTATAACGCAAACATGGATCCATACAATAGACAACTTAAAAACATGAACAAGAAAGATAGAACTCTTTCAAGGAATATGCTCAATGCTGGAAAAAGGTGGGTGCTCAGGTTGAGCCACCCCTGGCTGAACAAGAACTGGTTGATCTATTCATGGATACCCTGTAGGATCCCTTATTTGATAAAATGATTGGCAGCACATCATCTAGATTCTCCGATCTGGTAACTATTGGAGAAAGAATTGAGCAACGGCTGAAGAGTGGGAAGATTCCTTATGCTACTGGGGCATCGAGTGACTTAAGGAAGTTACCTGGGAACTTCCAGAAAAAGAAATAATGAGAGAAAACACTGTTATGATTGGAAGTGGAAAGCCTTATTATGAAGCAACAACACCTTCTCACCACCTTCAGCCAACGCCTGCTCGCCAACCTCAGCTAGTGCCTGCCAACCCGCAACATCAGAATCAAGATCAGAATAGGAGAAAGATGACTCACTTTAACCCAATCCCTATGCCTTACAGCCAACTCTACCCGCATATGATTTATAAATCATTGGTGACTCCTAAGGCTATTGATCCTCTAAAAGCACCATACTCGACATGGTACAACACCAATGCTACATGTGAGTACCATGAAGGGGTCGTATGGCATTGCTTGGATACTTGCATGGCATTGAAATCCAAGGCGCAAAAGTTGATCAACAAAAAGATTATCACGTTCAGAGGGGTTGATTCGAATGTCAAAAGCAATCCTTTTCCAAGATACAAGAATGAAGCGTGAAGCAAGCATGAGAAGTTATTAGATGAGAAAGCTCATCCTCGATGCTGATAAACGTTAGGCCATATCTCTTATCATATGCAATTTCCTTGTTGTTAAGTGCAATTTGTTTTTGAACATGTTGTTATGAATAATAATATTAATGAAATAAGCATGCATCTTTTGGATTAATCATTATGTGTTCACTCATTTTGTTTTCTTTCCTTTTTATCGCTTAAAATAAAAAATGTCAATATTTCCTCCACCTCACTTTCTTTATTAACTTTTGTTCAAGCAAGGATTGGATGGAGGAAGATGTAACCAAATGCTTAAAATTGATAAAAGCATGATTTTTTTATAAAACCTTGCTGATTATGAAAGGAATTACTACAATTACCAAACACCGAAGATATAAGGAGTTTATATTTAGTCAC
Organism: Lathyrus tuberosus; assembly: GCA_022829125.1. NCBI lineage: Eukaryota > Viridiplantae > Streptophyta > Magnoliopsida > Fabales > Fabaceae > Lathyrus > Lathyrus tuberosus. Next base: position 4,319,333 of record JALAZF010000446.1, read on the forward strand.
CCTCTTTGAGCCTAGATGTTGGTGTTTCTTCCTAATCTAAAAAATCCTAAATCTTAACCCGGGGGAGGATAATTTTTCAGTTAATTTAACTATGCATTCAAAATTCAAGAGAAAACATGCCATAAGAGAGGGAAAATTCAGTTTTATTTGAATTTCATGTTGATGCGTGTTTTTTTATTGTTAGGATACTTCTATATTTTTGTTAAGAGAGGGGTAGTCTCTAAAAATTTTATAGCCTTTCTCTAGACTCACCTCAAGTCTTGAATGTCTCAAGTCACACCTCTTGGTATAGTTTTAGTTATACTTTTAATTCCTATCATGATACTCGATCCTCTTGTAATAACATAACAACAGGTATTGCTCCTACCCCTCATAGTCTTTACCAAATCTGGCCTTGTAGAATAGAACATCCTCAACATGATACTCTTAGACATATACTTCAAATTTGTAACATTCAAATACCTAATACAAATTTGATTGATTTTTGTAATGCTTGTTATTTAGGCAAATCATACAGACTTCCCTGTCACACATTTGTTACACCCTACATTATGCCTTTAGAACATGTCTTTTATAATTTATTGGAATCTGCCCATGTAACATCCTCAAGTGGATTTACTTACTTTCTAAATTTTGTTGATGCACACAGTAGATACATGTGGATGTATCCCTTGGAACTTAAGCCTCAAAACATAACAACATTGATTAAATTCAAAATCCTAGTGGAGTTATAGTTAAACCACAAAATTAAAGTTATCCAAACTAATGGTGGTGATGAGATTAGAACCTTTCCTCAATACTTAGGAAAACTTGGCATCACACATAGACTTACATGTCCTTAAACTCATAATCAAAATGATTCTTTTGAACACAAGCATAAGCACATAGTTGAGACTGCAGGATAAGCGACTTCAAGAACAAGAGGGGAGAAGGGGTGAATTATGGTGTTTAAAATTCACGATTACTTTAGTAACATTTTTAATTATAATTGAAATCATGTTAGTAGTTTATCTTGAGAAGAGCAAACAAAAACAAAAATAAAAACAATAAAAGTAAATAGTACAAATTATAAAGGATAAGGGTTAGAGAGATTGTACCAGAGAGTTATCCAGGTTTGGCCGAACGTTGGCCTAGTCTTATCCCTAAGATATTTTCTTGAGAATTTGAATATAACTTTGAGCTTACAGGTTATGCCCATGAACCTTAATACAATCTAATCTTGATATTTTGGCAAGCTTATCCCCAACCAAAGATAACTTTTACCACAGGTTAAGCTAATAGACCTTAATAGATATTTTCATGCTGATCTCAATAACCAAAACAAAATGTTTTCCGGCGAAGTTCTAGAAACCAAAACAAAGATTTTATGACTGATTTATGTCATGAACTAAAATTAATCTCCCAAGTGTATCACACTCTCAAGAATTAAACAACCAACAAGACCACTTACAATACTCTTCCTCACAAGTAAAGTTTCAATCAAAATCACTAAGGAAACTTAAGTGACAAAGAAATATTTCTAGAGAGAGAGGAAGAGAGAAAATAGAGCGATAAATTCCAAAGGAAATGTAAAACTTTGAAAAGTGTCATGAAATGAAGAGGAGGCAAGCCTCTTTATATAGGTGATGGAAAAACAAAAAAGGAAATGATCCATGAGCAGAACTGTTGAGTCAATCAACAACCATTGTCATAATTAAAACTTCAAAGATGATATTTTGCAGGATTATCGACATTATACATGCAAGCACATAGATCCACAAAGATTGGCTTAACCTTTTTAAATCAAGCAAACCTTCTATTATCCTTTTGGGATCATGCCCTTTTGACACCAACCTATCATATTAATAGTCTGACATTATGCTCTCAAAACAATTCATATCCTTTATTCACCTTACATTTGTATTTCATGATTACAAAATTATAAAGTCATTGGGGTGTCCTTGTTTTCCTTTACCAAGACCTTACAATACTCACAAGCTTGATATGCATTCAAAAGAATGTGTATCTCTTGTTTGTTCTCTTACATATAGGGGCTATAAATATCTAGATTCCAATTGTAAAAAATATGTGTCAAAAGATGTTCTCTTTAATGAAATAAAGCTCCCCTATATTGAGTTATTTGACTCTAAACCATCAGGTATATCTACTTCGTCTAACATCAGTCCCAATGTGTCATGTCTATCATTTTTTTAAACCTACAGTGTCAACTAATGACACTTCCCCCTTTTCTGTTCATTAGCATACACCCATAAATTTTGTTCATCCCCATACCCTTACAACCTCATCCATATCTCCTTCTACTTACACTGTTAATTCTACCCCTCAAGAACCAGAATACAAGACCTAACTTAACTCACCTCAAATTGAACCATCCTTTGATGCAACTCCTCTACAAATTCATTGAGTCAATCTCCCCACCTCAGCAAAGCCTTACACTCACCATACCAACCCAAAACTGTGGTTCACTTCCTTCTAACTCATAACATAACCCAACTAATTCCTCACCTATATTGGCTTTTCCTCCTACATCTAGAGCCACCCTCAAAATATACATCTCATGTTTACCATAGCCAAGGATGGCATTATCCAATCAAGACTTCATCCCACCCTTCTTCTAACTCATGTTGAACCAACCACTTATAAACAAGCTTTGGACATTTCTGAGTGGTTTGCTACAATTCAGGAATAATATAATGCCTTACTGAATAACAATACCTAGTTCTTGGTGCCTCAGTCTACACTCTACACATAGACAACCTATTGACTAGAAATAGGTGTTTAACGTTAAAGAAAATATTGACGGAACCATTAATAAATACAAATCATATGCACATCAATGACCCTCATTCAACAGTTGATCACTAAACTAAGTCTCTCGTTCTTTCTAAAAGATTTTTTTGGCAATTTTATTATTTTTTGGGCATAGAAATGCATCATCTTCCTAATGGCTCTCTTCTAATATCCCAAAGAAAATACCTAAAGTACCTTTTAGAAAAGAAACATGTCAACAACTAGAGGTTTTGCTTCACCTACGACCTCTAGCACTAAATTGTCCAAGATAGGCTAAAAAATATCAGTGACCAAACTATGTTCAAGTCAATTATAGATGCCCTAGAATATGCTACAATTACCAGAACTTGAATATTATTTGTTGTGAATAAGGTTAGGCCCGACCCACAGGCAAGGCAAGTGAGGCCTTTGCCTAGGGCCTCAATTATTATTTTCTTTTACCTATTGGTATTTTAATGTATTGTTGCAACGTTGCATTTAAATAAGAAATCAAAAGATCACTTAATCATACATGCACCGGTAGCTTTTTAATTTAATAATTTCACTCATTAATGTACTACATTCTCTCTCTCTCTCTCTCTCTCTCTCTCTCTCTCTCTCTATCTCTCTCTCTCTCTCTCTCTCTCTCTCTCTCTCTCTCTCTCTCTCTCTCTCTCAAAATCAATGCATATTAATACTAATAGATTTATACTGTAAGTTGCACGTTACTTAGGTTGTGTTTCTTTCTCTTTCTCTACTTCCATCTCATCACATTCATTACACACTAAATAGATACAAACAATCTTGTGCTTTCTTTCTTGCCTCTTTCTCATCTCTCATTCTATTTTTTGAAAGAAAAAAATTAAATATTATTGTAAAGAAAAACAACAAAGACAAGATTAAAGAAACACTAAAAAACATTTTTTTTAATTAAAAATTTTATTGTTTAATTTTCACTTTCAATAATTTTATTTCTTTTATTTTATTATTGATGCATTTTATTTGTTTTATATTAGTGTCTACCGTTAAATATTTATTATATTTTCTAGAATAGAAGAATATTAATTCAAAAATTTGAATCAAGAAGTTCAAAATTGAAAAGAAAAAAAACCTTAAATTGAATAGGGAATTTTAGATAAATTTATTAAAACAAAAAAAAAATTGAAAATTTAGAAGATTATTCATTGAATGAATAAGTTGACAATAATGTACAAATATAGAAGTTATGCAAGAAAATGAAAATGTAGATTTAGTAGAAAAACATATCAATATAGATGAAGTTAAAAACTTAGATAACGATGAAAATACAAATAATAATTTATTAATAGAAGAACTTGATAGTGTAGATACCGCTAAAAAATATATGTGATCCAAACCAGTGGATAAATATTAGTACAAATTTGAGAGATTTATTAGTAAGAAAAGGTCCCCTTAAATTATCGATATAGATTTTCATCCTTTAAACATTTTTCTTCTTTATTTTATATTAAAAAATTATCAAACAGAGAAAACGTGAAAAAAAATAGCTAATATAGTAAATGAAATCGATTAAAATAATAAATGAAATTGATTATAATAATTTAATAAATAATTTTCTATCTCAAATAAATTATAAAATAAAATTTTAAATAAAAAATACTATTAGCTTAAAAATGCCTCATTTTAAGATCCGCCTTAGGCCTCAATATATGTTGGGTCGGCCCTGAATAAGGTGTGCTAGATTCAATCATGGTCCCTTGAGGATCAATAGAAGTAAGTCAAAAGAATCCTAAGGTATTTATGAGGGACACTCATCCATGGCATGTTGCTTGCCCCAACCAAAATCACCACTCATATTACCACCATTAGGTTCTATATGATGTTTTGTGGCCTCTAACCCAGATGATAAGAGGTCAAAATCAAGTGCTTGTATTTTCCTTAGGTCAAATATAATATTTTGGTGGGATAAGAAATAAACACTGGTGGCCAGGTCCAGTGCTGACGCGTAATACATGAGTTTATCTCATGCTACTGTAGAGATTTTATGGCTCCAATCACTTATTCATGAACTCAAAATTAAACATCAAGTTCCAAGAGTCCTATTTGATAATCTTAATGCAATAAATCTCTCAGATAATCATATGTTTCATTCTATAATAAAACACATGGAATTGGACATCTTCTTTGTTAGGAAAAATGTCAACAGCAAAAGTCTCACTGTGTCACATATCCCAACACATGATAAGTCAGCTGACATCTTGACCAAGGCTTTATCTACTACAAGGTTCATCACACCCAAAGACAATTTAACAAGTTTTCACTTGGTCAACTACCATGAAATTGAAAGGGACTATTAGGAATATGGGTTAAGTTCCTTTGTAATGAGAATCGGGGTTTGGCCAAATTCTCTTCCCTTCCATCTTTCACTTGGCCAAACCATGAAATCTGATTCTTAGTTGAATTATCAAATATGCTTCAAATATGAGAAATCATGTTGAAAACCTCTAAACATGAGTTTATTGTTTGCAAACGCGAAACATAATCAACACTATAAAAAGGGAAATTCGTTAGAAATCAAAATGCGGAATAACATAATTATCAACATATAAGTCAACATGAATGAAAACTATAGTAATATATGTGGGAAATAGGCTTGACCGAATAACTTGATTGATTTTATTTGACTAATTCTTAGTCTACTCATCTGGATTTGTCATTTTTGTGTTCGTAAAATTTATTGCCAGTTAAAACAGAACGGAAGGTAATGGAACATTTTTACGATATTCAGCTAGAGCCCATAATGGATAAATATCTCTATACATTGGGTAATGCAACATACAATTTCTCAAGACTACTCCAGTGATTTCCTGAAATAAGATGGAAAAATAATAATAGTATGAGATACAAATTATATATATGACATAAATTTCCACTATTAAATAAGTATATTTTTTTTTTCTTTCTATTGAGTTAAGTATAAATAAGAGACATACTATTAAATACAATAATGATATTTGGATACTCTTAATTTTATTGAACATTTCATTTTCTTGTTATCATACCATTATCTCTATTTTTTCTATCGAAGTGTAAGGTGGATGTGAGCGTGTTTAAGTAACATTTTTCTATTAAATATCAAAAGGTTGAGACGAACCTGTTGGGGCCAATCACCATCTTTTAATTGAGAATTGATGAGAAATTTTGCTGCATTGTGAAGAGGAGTAAGGTCTCTCTCTGCCTGTACATAAGAATTAGTAAGAAGAGAAAAAAGCTTGTTTAAAGATTCATTGGAAGTTAGTTATGGTAAAAAAAATTAGTATTTTGACTTCTAAATCATGACGAGGTAGATATATAATCACATGTACAAACAAAGGAATCAAACCTGACCACCATGAATTAAACCCATAAGAGCCCATGCAGTCTGTACAACATTTGACCGACTTTTTTCAAGAGGTATATATACCTACATTCAATTATTTAGTAAAACATCATCATTATTGTCAACTAATGTTGGCGAATAATTGATAGCTAATTAGTTATAAATACTTAGTTAGGTACCTTTTTTGGGCATGAAAGATAGCTCTCCCCCCATCCACCATCTTCCCCCTGCACTGTGAGAAGAAACTTAACACCTTTGCGAATAGAAGCACAATTGGTGTAAGTCTTTCCAGCAGCTGCTAAACCACCAAGAGCAAACCAAGATCCATATGTAAAGCAAACTCCCCAATTTCCATACCATGAACCATCATCTATTTGTGCATCTTCGAGAAATTGAGCTGCTTTGTTAATAACATTTTCTATTTCGTTCTTCCTATAACATGGATGTAGTTTCTTGAACAAAACTAAAGCCTGAATTGCAGTTCCAGTGCATTCAACATATTCATGTTCAATTACAATGTCCGCTAAAAATTCAATCGGATTGAGTAGCTGCAAATAAATGAAAAAACTAATAAGTATTTTTAAGCAATGAATTTCATCGATGAATGAGTTCATATTAATACAACCTCTAACCATTCTTGAGCTCCTGTTGGTTCCCAGACTGTCATACCACCATTTTTACCCTACAAACAAATCAAAAATTACTCCTAATATTGATTTTCACAACCCATATTTTTTTTAATCAAAACTCACATATAAATTTTAAAGATTAGCAACTAACTAATCAATTAATTAAAATTATACAAACTTAATTTTAATAGTACTTGCCTGAAGTGACATTAAGAGATTGACAGAATCAATTAATCTTTCTAGTTCCATATTCTCCCCCACAATTTCTGAAGGTAACATTGATAAAAGTAGGCAACACTGAAACACCCAAAATTATTAACTTTCTTGGCATGAATTTGTAGTGACTGAGAAAGCTTATTAACAAAGTAATCTGTTCATAGTCTATATTGTTTAGTTACCTTTAAACCTTCTGCGGTGCCATCAGAAGTTTGCCATCCATGGTCTTGATCGGAGAAGGTCCATGAACCTTTAGAAATATGACGATGCATACTCTTAAAATCTCCAGAAGGATTCTCCGTAACCTGTGACATAAGACTATCAGTAATATTGCAAGATAAAAACAACACACATTATCTAATTAGTCTCTATGTACTTAATCTTAATTTGTTGGTAAAGTAAATGTGTGAATAAAAGGGGTTTCAAATATCTCATTAACTATTTTATTTTGTGAATAAGAATCAACTTAGTTCATTTGAAAGTTTATTGTTCTTAATTTAAACGGAGAAAAATGGTGATTATTTATGTCATACGTTTTCATCAAAATTAAACATGCCTGAGATTTTTTAATAAAATCATGTCCCTTGGCAAGTGTAGGTCCGATTTCTTCCACTAGATTTGTGGCAAGCAAAGCTTGAATGGCCAATCCAACATCCCATCCTTGACTACCAAAGCTCTGCATGGTCATTCCATCTTCCGAAATCCACAAGTAATCTGGAATCCTTGCAAGATGCTTTTTGAAAGCATCTCCATTTGGATCTTCCACCCAACAACAAAGCATACATAAAACCTGATAAATATATACAGTTAATATCATATTTGAATGAAACTAAAAAGATAATTTCAATTTTAGTTGATTCACATATTTACATAATCAATATGCGTAACTTCCATGGCACCTACCTTTTCCACACATCCAATAGTTAGATATCGACTATTCTCATCTTCGTAATAAATATGCTTCATTGTAACTTCAAGGGCGTTTTTTCTAACCAACTTATTGAAAGGCCAACGAGTTAGAAGCGACTCAATGAATATGTACAAACTATCCCACATCAAATCTTGTATGAATGGATGTGGATAGTAAAGATCTTCCTGTGAAACAAAATGGATCATTATGCAAATTCACACACAATTATTACTTAAAGACGTCGACTCTCACCTTTGAACATAGATGACGTGCTTTCCTCCAATTAATTTTTTCATAAGGTTGAGTATGGAGTTCTTCCCTCAACTGTAAGATGAGTGGTGTGATTGGACCCACAAACCTCTTCCCATACAAGTAAGACATAGGCATGTACACCAATCGACAATAACACCATATTTTAGCTACAATTTAATTATGATGAAAATTAGATAGAATAAACCCTCAATTTAAATATTAAATATTGTATATTCAATAGTTCATTTTATATATGTATTGTTGCATAAAGATTTTAACGACATAATCAATGAATTAAACCATAATCATTGAATTAAACCTGGGTTGATAGGAAGAAAGGAAGGAAGGATCCAAAATTCAGGTGGCATTGGGTTGGTTCCACACCAATCAAATATACCAAGTATCTATGTAAAAAAACACGTTCAAATTAATATCTACTTGTATGTGCCGTAATTTTAAAAATTACACATAATATTAACACACAAAAATTGTATTTATACTCCTCAATTTTTTTTTTAAATTTTAAATGTAGTGAAAAATTATACATAATTGTCTCGTATGTATCAAATTTATTTATTTTATCTACATTTCTCTTACATTGACGACTCATTTGTGAATTAAAAATGCAAGATTGTAAAATATTAATACATTATGTATAATGTATTAATATTTTATAATCTTTATATATCAATTTTTAAATCTATAAGTTAAATATAAGTATTAATTGAATTCTATTAGATCACACATTCAAGCGCAAGATCTTAGATGCTCCACTAATAATATAAATTATTTTTTGAACTTTTTTAATATTACATAAAAAAATTGTACCTACCGAAAGCCAAATTTTCCCCCATGAAGGTATATGTGTTACACCATCGTGTTGACGAATCCAATTTCTTGCTCTAACACAAGCATCGTCTTGACCACCATCAGGCCCTTCTCCAAGAATCCGCATACATATATAGTTGAGTGCAGTACAAAACATGGTGCTATGACCCTCAATGTGAAGCCCCCATCCTCCATCTTCATTCTTTAATTGAAACAACACCATGATCAATGTAAATTGTTCATAATCAACATCATATTTTATGGTTACTTGTTAATCAAAAGAAACAATTATTATAGTTTAACAAATCATAGTCAAATAAATAAATGTGCTTTTAAATGGAATGATCAAGTGTACCTGATGACAATATATGTAACGAAGAATTTCTTTGCGATGCTCTTGTGAAAAAACCAAATCAAGATGTCTTGTTATGTACAAACAAAAAACCTAGAGATAGAAAATTTACTAATGTTATAGTCTTGCATTAAAATTAATGTTAATTAGTATATATTAGAGTTTTATCAAGGTTACTAAATGAACATTGTTAGACCACAAGCATTGTGATGAACATATATAGTTAATGCACAATAAAATTGTAACTGCAAAATGAAAGTAATAACACACACACACACACTTTAATGTTTTGACATCTTAGAAGACATCTTGGAGGAGAGGAAGAAAGAGAATAAAGATGATTCTGATTCATTGTATTTTCACATTACAAAGTGTTATTTATATGTGTTACACAATAACTTGCTAAGTAAGTCATCCATACACAAGGTAACTAACTAACAACTAATTTGTAAAAAACTACCAACTAATTGGTACATATGACAATTATGAAGTAAAACTCAACACTTCCCATTAATTCATATATGTTGAACACTTATAACACCCAATTTCTTTCTCAAAAATTCAAATTTGTCAAGCTTTATAGCCTTTGTAAAACCATCAGCCAGCTGCATTTAAGTTGGACAATATTGTACTTCATTTCATTGTTCACTTGCTCTCTAATGAAATAAAACCTTGTATCTATGCGTTTACTTCTACCGTGTGAGATAGAATTTTTAGCAAGGCTAATAACTTACTTGTTATTAATTCTGAGTATCAGAGGCTTCATCACTTCACATTTCAGTTCCTTCATCACTGAATCCAACCACATTGCTTAACAAGTTGCGAATGTTCCTGCAATATATTTTGCCTCACAAGATGAAAGTGCAGTCACTGGTTGCTTCTTTGTACACCATGATATAGCTGCTTCATTGAACTTGAAAACATAGCCAGAGGTACTTCTTCTATATGTGATGTCTCCACACCAATCACTATTTGAGTATCAAATGAGTTCACTTCTTTCACCTTTGCTTCCATTTGGGAATGGCAGACCAAACTCCTTTGTGCCTTTTATACACCTAAGTATCCTTTTAGAAGCTATCAAGTGAGTCTTCCTTGGATCATGCATGAACTTGCTAATCACACTGACTGAGTAGCAAATGGCAGGCCTGCTGTTGCACAAGTATCTCAACGAACCAACCATCTGTCTGAACAATGTTGAATCTACTCTTTCTTCCTCACTGCACTCATACAATTTTGAGTTTGTCTCTGATGGATTTGAAATTGAATTGCAACTATTCAGTTCAAATTTCTCAAGCAGTTCACCTATATACTTCTGCTGGTGCATAACTGTTCCATTCTTCACCTTCAGAAACTCCATTCCTAAGAAGAATGAAAGTTCCCCTAGATCAGTCATTTCAAATTCAGATTTCAACTTGTTTTTCACCTTTTCAATCTTTGATGTCTTGCTTCTTGTAATGATCAAATCATCCACATATAAGCAGATTATCATGGTTTCTTCTTCACTTGAACATTGCACATACACACCAAACTCTACTGAACACTTTTTGAAACCTATTTGAATCAGAAACTGGTCAATCCTCTTGTTCCAGGCTCTAGGGGCCTGCTTCAAACCATACAAAGCCTTATAAAGTCTATACACCATGTTCTCCTTGCCTTGCACTTCAAAACCAGGAGGTTGTGACACAAACATTACCTCTTCAAGTGGACCATTTAGAAAGACTGATTTCACATCTAAATGATAAAGTGAACACCTTCTATTGCAAGCTAGAGCCACAACTAACCTTAAAGTTTGAAGGCTTGCAATTGGAGCAAACACCTCATTGTAATCAACACCATGTTTTTGTAAGAAACCTCTAGCCACCAACCTTGCCTTATACTTTGAAATTTTCCCATTAGGATTTAATTTCAATTTGAACACCCACCTCACATATATTTTCTTTTTCTTATCTGGTAAGTTAACTAGCTCCCATGTTTGATTCTTCTCAATTGAATGAAGCTTTTCCATCATAGCTTTCCTCCATACATCTATCTTTAGTGCTTCTTTATAATTGAGAGGTTCAGAATCTGCCAACAATGCAAAGTGAATGATATCACCTTCATCATTTACTGCATTATCAAGAATTACTTCACATTCATTCAACCTTCTTGGAGCTTGTCTGATTCTTTGAGGTCTCACAGCTGCTTCCTCTTCTTCTGGTTCAGTTGCATCATTATTGATCACTTTTTCTTTATCTGATTCATCACTTGAATCAGAATAAATGCAACTTTGTTAATTTTCTTTACTGTATACTGGCTCTTCTTCCCATTTCCACTTCTTAGCCTCATTCATAATCACATCTCTACTGACATGTACCATTTGAGTTAGAGGATTATAAAGCTTATAGGCACCTGTTGGATGATAGCCTATAAGTATCATAATCTCACTCTTATCTTCAAGCTTGTTTCTTCTAACATCTGGTATATGTTTGTGGCACAAAGAGCCAAAAACCTTGAAATGCTTCACACTAGGCTTTCTTCCACACCAAGTTTCTTCTGGTACCTTTAAATTCAACTTCTTTGTAGGACATTTATTCATAATGTAAGCAGCTGTAGTGGCTGCTTCACCCAAAAACTTGTGTGGTAAGTTTTTCTGCTTGATCATACTCCTTACCATATTCAGCAGAGTTATATTCCTTCTATCAGCGAGTCCATTATGCTGAGGTGTATATGGAGCTGTTACTTCATGCACAATACCTTGATTGACACAAAAAGCTTCAAATTCTTTTGAGGTGTATTCCCCTCCACCATCAGCTCTCAAGATCTTAATAGATTTTTCACTCTCCTTTTCTATTAAGATTTTGAATCTTTTGAATACATCTAAAGCTTCACTCTTAAGCTTGATTGCATACAACCATATCATTCTAGTGCATTCATTAAAAAATGTGATAAAGTATCTGCTTCCCCCTAATGAAGATACGTCAAAAGGACCACATATATATGAGTGAACCACTTGCAGTGCTACATTATCTCTTTTAGGTGCTCCAGAAACAAAAGAAAGCCTAATTTGCTTGCTCTTTACACATATTTCACAAATGACTATTCTGACATTCAGTTTTGGCAAGCCATCCACCAGTTCTTTAGAATTCAAATCAGTAACACTTCTAAAGTTTAGGTGACCATACCTCTTGTGCCATATATCTTCAACATCTTCACTTACTGCTGCAGACAGGCACATCATCTTTTCACTTGAGATGTTGCATTTGTATGTTCTATTCTTTGACATGTTTGATTTAAGCACCAAATTCTTCTCTGCATCAAACAACTTCAAAGAGTCACCATCCATAGTCACTGAGAACCCCTTCTCCACCAGTTGACCAATGCTCATGAGATTACATTTCATCTCAGAAACATACATCACATCTTCAATAATGATTCTCTTGCCATCATTGCTTCTGATCACTATATTTCCACTACCTTCAACCACAAGATTTCCACTGTCATCCAGTTTGATGCTTGTTTTCTTGCTAGCATCAAAACTTGTCAACCATTCTCTATGTGATGTCATGTGATTTGAGCACGCAGAGTTAAGAAACCACTCTTCATTCTTCACCTTTTCATCACTGATAGTAGCCATCATCAACACTGTACTGGAATCATCTCCACGAGCCAAATTTGCTTCTTCATCAGTCTTTTGGCCTTTCTTGAACCAACATTCATCAGTAAAGTGCCCATACTTCTCACAGTTGAAGCATTGCACCTTACTTTTGTCAAACTCCCTCTTCTTGTTCCGACATCAGCTGAAGCCTCCTCTCTTTGAAGATTCAACTTTTTCTTCACTCTTGTTCTTTTCATTGTTGGACCACTTTGCTTTGATTTTCCCCTTCTTGAAATTCTTCTGATCTCCCTCCTTCTTGGAAGTTTTAACTTGAAATGCTTGTTAAACCGATCTCTTAGAACTTCTATCAAACACCAGGAGCTCATGTGCTTCTAATGTATTTTGAAACTCTTCAATTTTCATAGTTTTCACATCCTTTGCTTCTTGGATAGCTACAACAATGAAATCAAACTTTGGACTCAAAGATCTCAACACCTTTTCTACTACCATTTAATTTGTAATGCTCTCACCACAAGTTTGCATCTGATTAACAGTGGCTGTTAATTTTGAAAAGTAATCACTTACTTTCTGATATTCTTCCATCTACATCATCTCATACTTTCTTCTATGGGATGGTAGCTTCACATGCCTTACCTTTTCTCCACCAGTGTGATAATTTTCTAAAATGTCCCATGCTTTTTTGGATATTGTCGGTTTAGAAATATTCTCAAAGTGTTGATTGTCAACATTCTGCTGAATGTAGAACAAAGCTTTGCAGTCTTTCTTCTTGGCTTCCTTGAATGCAGTTCTCTGTGAATCAGTTGGATTCGCCACCAGATCCTCGTAGCCATTTTGCACAATTTCACTCACTTCTTGCGCTCCAAATAAAGACTTCATCAAAGCACTCCAACGATCCCAATTCTTGCCATCAAGAACCAGAATATTTGATCCAAAACCATTGTTATTCATCTTGCCTATCAAGAAACTATCACTAAGTGTTTCCCTTGGATCGAACCCCTCACTTTTCACCCGTGTTTCCTTTAGATTGAACCAGGCACTAGATTCCAATTGTTAGACCACAAGCACTGTGATGAACACACGCAGTTAATGCGCAACAAGATTGTAACTGCAAGATAAAAGTAATAACACACACACACACACACACACACTTTAATGTTTTGACATCTTGGAAGACATCTTGGAGGAGAGGAAGAAAGAATAGAGATGATTCTCATTCATTGTATTTTCACATTACAAAGTGTTATTTACATGTGTTACACAATAGCTTGCTAAGCAAGTCATCCATACACAAAGTACCTAACTAACAACCAATTTGTAACAAACTACTAACTAATTGATACACATGACAATTATGAATTAAAACTCAACAAACATGAATTTAAAAGACTTAAATATCTTTATAATTTTCATTTACGTTAAGTCCTTTTGTTCAAAATATTAAAGCGATTAAATTCTATGCACATATAATAAATACAAAATATTTTTTATATTAGTGTAAACGGTTGTTCTGGTGTTAATTTATGACATTAATATTTATTTATATTTATCTTTTAATATAAATAAATTGTTGATATTTATAAATCAATAACTAAAAATAATATATATTTTTTAAATTATATAAAGTGTTTTTATACTCGTTTTCAATAAAAAATGTACTAATGTGTAATTTTTTGCTTTAAAAATGTTTTTTTTTGCTTTAACCTTTTAGTTTTCAGAGTAATTAGATTCTATTAATTTAGTATATAATTGAAACAAAAATGTAGAAATGTGCCTTAAAATCTTAAAATCTCAAGTGAAAAAAAAGAACAAAAATATGTTTTGAAAATTTTAAAAATCAACACCTTGAAAATTAACATGAAAGATGACGAAGGTGCCAGAGCCGCAGAGTGGTGGTCCAGAGAGTTGGCTAGAAATCGGCGATGGCGGTCCCCGACAGTGATGGAACAACAGGTGACAAACTTACTAGGTTTAATGTTGAGCCACATAAGTCGGTGATCTATCAAACGTTGGCAGGATTTTGCAGAACTCGACAGTGGCTAAAGTTTGATTATGGGGCGATAGAGCTTTAGAGGTCTACAATAGCTCGGTGGCAGTCAGGCGACAATGGTCCAAGTGGGTCGCACATCTCAAGATGGGTCAGTTTGCAGACCTGTTCGGTGATGAGTCTTGTTTTGGACTTGTTTTGAATATGTAGGATTTCAACAATTATAAATATATATTTCTATCACTTTTGTTATTTAAGAGAAAAAGACATACGAGAATAGAAAATTCTTGAAATTCTTTAAATTTGAGAAACATTTAGAGGTATATAAGGAGATTTAGAACCACTTCTAAAGACCTTGAGTTTGTGTGATTCTATGTAGAGAGTTAGCGAGATTGAGAAATACTTGGATATAATATATGGTTTGTTCTTTAGAATTTTAGAGACCATTTTCTTGTAACTCATTTATAATTTTTTGTAATAAAATTTTAGAAATATATTGAATCATAGAGCGTATCTCTTCCTAAAGTATATATGTTTGATCGAACTGAGTAAAAAAAATTCATTTTTCCCCGTCTTTAATCTTCCTTTTACTTGTTGTAGATTTACTTATAATATTTGGCATTTTAATTTTTTGCTTAAGGTCATTGATTTTGGTTGATATTATTCTTTGTTCAACACATCATTATTTTTAATCCCACACATATTAAAATTAATGCGGCTTGTAAATTATTATATTTCATGATGAAAAGATTTTGTAGATTGCATCTTTCAATCACATCAATAAATTAAGGTTGTTAAAAAGAGTGTTTCAACTTGGTGGATTAAAAATTGAATTTTTTTTTCGAGAAGAAAATCAATTTCTCTCACTCTTGAATAAAGTTTATCACTAACTTCAAATCAATCAATTAGTTGATTAGAGCATATAAAAAAAATACTACACCAATTAAAAAATAAATCTTCATTATTCTTAACGCAAAATATGAATACTTTATTAGTCTTGATAGAATACTAAAGTATTTTTAAAAAAATTAATGATATTCTTACACCCAAAACATACACTACATTTTATTTACTATTTACCAATACGATGGACAATAATATATATATTTTATTTAAAAAATATTAAAAATGTTATTTTTAATTTTTAATTATTTATTTTTAAATTAAAGAGGATCAATATAAAATTGCGTAATTAATCAACTTCATCACTTCATTAACCAATATTGTACATTGCATTAATCAAATTTGTTTTACTACTAAAAATTATTTTTAATATCTGAACGTTTATTAACCAAACTATAAACTATATTAATCAACTTTTTATATCAATTAACCAATTTTGTTTTACACTGTTTATGCAGAGTTTATGTCACTTTTCACGATTACTGTTCACGTTCATGTCATTGTTCGCGTCACTATTTGTTAGAAGTAATTCATATTCAGTAGTAGTATTAATTTTGTTAAGCTTAACTTGGCTAGTGTAGGTTAACATTTTTCCTACGTGGTATTATTGTTTGTGTATAGAAACAAGTGTACTTTCAATGGAGGTAGAGCATAATCATTCACTGTAACCATTTTGGCAAGAGTAGTAGAAGTTTGTTATTCAATTCTCTCTCTCTCTCTCTCTCTCTCTCTCTCTCCCTCCTCTGTCTTCTTCCATCTTCATCTTGTGCACCAACAATTTGTATCAGAGCCTGATTCAAATCCACAGGGAAACACAAGTGAAAGGTGAGACGTTGTGTGATTGATTTCGTTTCTTGAAGTCATGTTGAATTTTTTATCGGAGTCATAACATAATCACATTTATTGATTCCGCAGGATTGGAAAACACTAGTGTTTGGTTAGATCTGAGTGAATTGCACAAGGTTGAAGATGAACGAAAACGACAATCTGAGTACCAAGCTTCTAGTGTTCGATGGCAAGAACTGAAATCGGTGGATGATTCACATGCGTGTGTTGTTTAGCGCTCAAGACGTTCTTGATCTCGTCAATGACGTTTATGTTCCGGTTGCACTTACGGCAAATGCAACGGATGCGCAGAGGAATGCTCAACGTGATCTGAGGAAGAAGGATCAGAAGACGTTGTTCTACATCTATCAGTGTGTATATGCGAACATGTTTGAGAAAATCGCTTATTCGACGATGGCGAAAGCTGCGTGGGACACACTGGTACGATGCTACGACAGTGATGCATCAGTGAAGAAGGTGAATCTTCAGTATTTTTTCCCACTGATATGGATGATTCCTTTATTTGGTGGCCTTCCAAGGATTCTTTCACTGTAAAATCAACTTACTTTTCTCTGCTTCCACCTGCTGATACTCTTCCCGGGGAGGCGATTTACGCGTTACAGTTGATTTGGAAAGGAAAGATTCTGAGTAAAGTTCAGATTTTCTGTTGGAAATTAATCCTTAATCGTCTTCCAACAAAAGACAAATTGCTTCGTCGTGGAATGATTGACGAAGAGACCGAGGCTATTTTTCAAAGTTGCTCTTCTGGTGTAGAAAGCATAAGTCACATTTTTTTTAATTGTTACTTTTCTGCTGCTATTTGGGATAGAATTTATGGTTGGTTACATGTAGAATCGATTGGTTTGGTGGATAACTTGGTCGATCATTTCGTTTAGTTTACGGACAACGTTTATAATTTGTTTAGGAATAAAGTAGGATATTTGATTTAGTGTTATGTGTGTTGGAATATCTGGTATCAGAGAAATTTGGTATTGTTTAAGCCGGAGAAGTCGCGGGTTGGAATTGTTGGGATAATATTATTAGATCAACTAGGTAGGGATGCTCAACGTTGGTTTATTGCCATAACCATTCCATATCCAATATAAAACTATTTATCTTAACCGGTTATTGTAACCAATCCATATAAATGATTTTGTTTTTACAAAACCGGTTATAAACCGGTTATATCCATAACCAAATTTTATAACCGGTTATTTTTCAACTTAAAACCGGATTTGGATATAAAAATCCAGTTTTTAAAACTAGATATTCATTGTCTTACAACTGGTTTTTAAGCTAAAACCGATTTTTGACTTAAAAATTCAGTTTTTATAAATAAATTTTACACACAATTTTTTTTTCATATTCTTAAAAAAAAAATCCAATTTTTATAAATGAATTCTTCGATAGTAAACAAAGACTCGAAATTTTCAACGTCCTTCTCATTCAACTTGCCTAAACCATTTAGGCTTAGGACATAAGGTCCCAATTTGCTTAGTTCAATTATGGTGTTTGAAAAATAAAATAGGATATTTTCCTCATTTTGTCAATTATAGACCTAAATATTTAACCAGAAAAAAATCATATGCCTAAATACTAACCGGGGAGACAAGGATTGAGAAGAGGCGACATGCTGAAGCTGGCACTAAGAGCTGACAACCGGCTCACATGGGATTAAACCAAACACTATAGATATTTTTCTCATAAATGAAAATTTTGGCCTTCAATAATTCAAACTATATTTAATTCATTTGCATATTAAAAGTTTTTGTAAGATTTAAAAAACGTGTAAAAGCATGTGAAAGTAGCATTTTTTTTAAATAAAATATAAAAGGCTTCAACTATGCGGTTAAATAATTCAATTGTATTCTATGATATCATCACTCCCTACGTAAGCATGAAGATTAACCTCATTGAAGAGTAAGTGAAAGACAATCTATAGTATTCTATCCGTCCCATGACCATTTAAAATTTTTGCGTACAATTAAAATATATAATAATATTATTATAAGATATTAAAATTTAAAATGATTATAAACTTGTTATATCCATAATCAATTTTATAATTAATTTTGATTTAATTTTATTTTAAAATTAATTTTTTAAAGAATTTTTTTTCAAAAAAATAATATTTTTTTAAGAAAAATATTTATGTTCAAAAATAAAAAATAATATTTTTTTAATTTTTGGAAATAATATATTTTTTTATTTAAAAAAAATCATTTTT
Source organism: Lathyrus tuberosus (assembly GCA_022829125.1). Taxonomy (NCBI): domain Eukaryota; kingdom Viridiplantae; phylum Streptophyta; class Magnoliopsida; order Fabales; family Fabaceae; genus Lathyrus; species Lathyrus tuberosus. Next base: position 4,338,181 of record JALAZF010000446.1, read on the forward strand.
TTAAATTTTGTGTTAAAAAATTATTTACTGGAAAAAACTTTAAAAAAAAATTATTTTCAAAAAAATATTTTTTTTCAAAAACAAATAATAATTTAAAAATAATAATAATTTTTTTTTCAAAAAATATAATTTTTTTAAAATAAATATAATTTAAAAAAAAAAATTTTTTTTTTGATTTTTTTTTTATAAAAGAAATTGATTAATTTAGTTTTTATTTTGGATATGGATGTCCAAATTATGAATTTGGTTAAAATCATATTAAAAATATATTTAAAATATGGATTTAGTTAAAACCATACTAATAATTAACTGATTTTTAAGAACCGAATTTGGATATGGATATGGATTATTGAAATAACCGATTTATTTGAGCATCCCTGCAACTAGAGAATGATTCATAATTCTTAATAGAAACGGTCGGGGTTTTGAATGGGAAGAGTGGGTGGCAAATCCTTATGTTTTTTTTGTTAAGTTCTTTGGACTAATCGGAGTTGTGTTTGTTTTTGTTTTTTTTTTGTGTGTCTTCTTTCTCTTGTATTAATGATTGAGTATTTCTTGTACTCCGTATAATACAATTATTGTTTATAAAAAAAAAATTTGTTATTCAATTCTCTCGCCTCTCTCTTTATCCATCTTCATCATTTTTATCTTGTGCAGTGTGCACCAATTTTTTCATTTTGTGCATCAACTCGGTTCACATCAATGTTCACTATTTATGTCACCGTTTGTCGTTTTTATAAATCGTAAATACAATGTATGGATAAGAAATACTATAAGAATAGTAAAATCGTAGTAAGAACACGTATGAATCATCATATTTATTTGAATAACGGCTGATAATATGTAACTAGCAGCTTTTTGACAAGTCCATGTTTTGAACTTTTAGCTTGCTGGACAAGTACACTATTGATAAGCATTATTTTATTTTATTTTACTTTTAGAAATTTAAAATTTTTTAATAAGTTAATATAAATAGTTTGTAGCTAGGCAATTGACATGGTTTGGATATGGTAGTTTAAAATTGATATATTTTTAAAAAATTTATAAATATTTTTTTTATATAATAATATAAATTAAAATATATAAATATATACTGTGCGGGTATGAGATGAGGTGAATATTACGGTGTCCATCCCGACCCATCCCCACTTATTTAAGTGAATAATTACTCGAGCTCATGCTCGTACTTATTTTTGCGGATTTTTACTCTATCTATTATGGATAATTTTGTGGATACCCATTAGAGATGGATTAAGTTGTCATCCCTATTTGTAGTTTAAAATTTATAATTTTTTTTCTCAATTTTTTTTCTGTTATCTTAATTAAAAACATTTAAATATTAATTTAACATATATTTTTTTGAATTTAATTGATATGCACTGACAGTGTAAAGAGTTTTTACACTGTCAGTTAATCACAACTGTTGATTTATTTAAAAGGTTTGACTTTAATATTAATCACTTGAAAAGTAATACCAACGGATGATTGTGATGCATTGACAGTGTAAAACTTTTTACACTGACAGTGCATAACAATTAATCTCTATTTTTTTTACAATTAGAGGTTAATCGAGTCGCTAGTACTCTTTGTTGTCAAATATTCGGTTGCTTATAAAAAAACTAATTTTCACTTTTTTATTTTATTTTAATTTATTTACGTTTTTTTTAAAATTATTAATGAAAAATAATTTTTGAAATAAAATGCATAACTTATTTTAAACATAAAGTAATTTCTTAATAAATTAAAAATGACAAAAATAATACATGGATATAAATATAATAAAAAAAAAAAGAGAAAGGGAATAGTACTTACTAAAGGAGGAAGATAAAACAAAGGACCTGCAATCTGAGCCGGCCAATGGCCATCAGAGGATTGCAATGCTGCTAGATGATGTGTGCCTCTTTTTAAAGTGGTTATAACTTTCTCATATGTTATCTCTTCTTTCTCTTCTATCATCACACCGGGTATTGTTTGTTTGAAGTTGTTTTCTCTGAGAATCTACAAATATATGTGTAGATAAGAGAAAATAATGAAAATAACATATATAATAGTTATTGAAAATTATAAAAATGGAATTATATCATACATATATATATATATGTCAAAACAAAAATAATACTTTGTGTTTAGAGCCTTCTCATATTTTTATTTTTTAGTAGGGGTGACAAAATGAATGGATTGAATGAATATGAATTGAATGATTAATGGATGGATCAAAACAATCCACTAGTCCAATAACAATTTACTAAAATTTTCTTAAAATTATCCAATCCGATCCATTCGTTAAGAATAAAATTCATCCAATCTATCAATTAACATATTTTTAATGGATGGATATCCATCCATCTTTTTTTTTTTTATTCGGAAAAAATTCAGTTTTTTTTTTCGGAAAAAAAATCGGTTTTCTTTGAGAAAAATAGTCTTTTTTTTTTTCGAAAAAAAAAAATAGTTTTTTTTGAAAAAAATCGGTTTTTTTCGAAAAAAAATCAATTTTTTTTCAGAAAAAAAATCAATTTTTTTTCAGAAAAAAAATCAATTTTTTTGGAAAAAAAATCGACTTTTTTCCGAAAAAAAAAACCGATTTTTTTTCTAAAAGAAAACCCGACTTTTTTTCCAAAAAAAAAATTGATTTTTTTTTACCGATAACAAAAACCGACTTTTTTCCCCAAAAAAAAACCGACCTTTTTTTTTTGAAAAAAAATCGAATTTTTTTTGGAAAAAAAATCGGTTTTTTCGAAAAAAAAGTTCGGTTTTTTTTGGAAAAAAATAAATTCTTTTTAAAAAAAAATATATTTTTATTTATTTTTTAAAAAATAAATCTTACGGAGATAAAAATAATTAATTGGATCTTTAAAATATATTGGATGGATTGGATCAATTCATGCATATAAATGGATTGATTTAATCTAATTCATTAACTTACTTTTTATGTGGTGGATGGATTGGATGGATTTTTTGATGGATGAATTTGATAAATTTTGCCTCAATGAATTCAATTGTCACCTATATTTTTTAGAGCCTTCTCATATTTTTATTTTTGAGAGACTCTGCATACGAACTTAAAGTTAATTTTATTTTAGTCGTTAATTTATTTTACAGAGTCATATTTAACCATGAAATATATATACGGAGGTCATTTTTTCCTAACTTAATCATGAAAATTTTATGAAATCCTGTGCTATAGGCTCAAAGATGACCCTATTTAGGTGTGAATGCAATGAAACAGAGAAATGGCCACTCTATTGTGTTCTTAAACATTGAAGTAAAATATAACCGGTCCGATATTGTATGTAGGTACCTGAAAACGCCATAGGAGATCACCACATGGCTTAACCTCGAAGCGGTTGTTGTAGAAATTACGACGAGCTTCTTCAACCTGAGTTCTCTCTTCTTCAGTACCTGCTTCTGGATCATACTCCCATGTCTGTCTTCCCACAAAGTTGTTTGTGCTGAACAAGTATGGATCGTTACCACCTTCTGCTATCTTCAATCTCCACATGTTTTTAGAGGTGATGGTAGTTTGCTATAGAAAGAGATGAAGTCGATGTTTATGAGTGACTTCTGATATCTATAGAAAGAGGTGATGGTAGTTTGTTTATTTAATTAAGGGACCACAATTTTGATGCTTCAAGGTCGCATCCTCTATCTTATATTTTATGTCGGCAGGGTGCATTTTATAAAATTATTTATTTTAAAATAAGTGTTATATTTTAATTTTTGATGTAATTTTAATATTTATCTTTTAATTATATCATTTAATTAATATTTTTATTTATTATTTTATTTATTCTGCATTTATAATAATTAGAATACACTAATGATAGTTTATTAAAAATACTATTAATTTGTATGAAATGACCAAGTATAACAATTTTTTAGTTTTTTATTTAAAAAAACAATTATTCTTATATTGCATGATTTTTTATAAATAATATAGTTAAGTATTTTAAAAATATTAAATATGTTAAAATTGTAATTCCTTGTGTCGAAGCATGTTGCTCGACAGATACAATGGTGTGTCAAAACAGTTGTTTTACACCGATTTGATTGATTTAGATTTGATTTGATTTAGTTCCAAAATAGGTATTTTGGACTTTTATAGTTTTGGGATTTGACTTGGGGTGCAAACTAACATAAATCTATAAATAGGAAAAAACCCTTATTTTTTTGTAACAAATTTAGAATTGAAAACTTGTATTCACAGTTTGCAGTTGCAAGTGAAATAATAGAATTTCCACAGTTTGTGGGCAGAGAGTTCTCTACAGAAAATTGTTCATCTTCTCCTCCAACGTTTCTCTTTCTTTTCTTTCTTAACCTTTTCTTTTCATTGTCATTGTGTGTTTGTGTACAATCTTGAGATCAAGATTGAATAGGAATTCCTAAAAGGTTTTGGGTTAATTCCAACATCTGGTATCTAGAGCTCCGGATGCGATTCAAGGAAGGAAAATCGTGATGACGATTAATCATCCGAACAGGCATTTTCCGGTGAGCCTTCCGATTCTCAAGAAAGACAATTATGAGAATTGGTGCAAGCAGATCAAAGTGGTTTTCTGTTATCAAGATCTTTGGGATCTTGTGAAGGAAGGAGTAGCATCACTTGTAGAGAACGCGACAGATCAAGAAAAGGCTGCACACAAAGAGTTAAAGAAGAAATATTATAAAGCTCTCTTTATAATCCATCAGTGTGTCGATCCAGATAACTTTGAAAAGGTTAATGATGTAGAGTCAACGAAGGAAGTGTGGGAGATTCTTGAAAAGTCGTTTAGAGGCGCAAAGAAGGTGAAAGAGGTGAGGTTACAAACTCACAAGATAACCTATGAGCTGCTTCAGATGGAAGACAATGAAAGTATAACCGATTTCTTCACTAGAGTTACAAAGCTGGTGAATCAAATCAAGGTATGTGGAGAGGTGTTGACATCAAGATTAGTTGTTTCAAAGATCTTGAGGTCATTGGATCCAAAGTTCGACCACGTGGTAGTAGCAATAGAAGAGTCGAAAGACTTGTCAGTATTGACGAAGGAAGAGCTTCAAGGGACGCTTGAGTCTCATGAACAAATGATGGCTGAACGAGCTGCAGGAAAGTCGAAGAGTGATATGGATTTGCAGGCGCAGTCAGAAAAGGAAAGACAAAGGAAGCTGGAATAACAACAAAGGTAGATGAGGAAACTGGTTGAATAAGAGAAAACCCTAGAATCAAGGCAACCAAAGAGGTGGTGCTGCAGGTAGAGGAATAGGTGGTGGTCGAAAGCCTGACAAAAGTCACATTCAGTGTTTCAATTGTCAGAAGTATGATCACTATTTTAGTGATTGTCCAGAAAAGAAGAAGATTGGTTTGTCAACATGAAGCCCTCATCGAAGAACACGGTGAAGTTTGCAAATGACAACACTCTAGCAGCGGAAGGTGTTGGTGATGTTCTGATTATGAGGAAAGATGGCAAGAGGTCAACAATTTCCAATGTGTTGTATATACCATGTATGAAGAGTAATTTTCTCAGTATAGGGCAGCTTGTCGAAAAAAACTGCAAGGTAGCTGTCGAAGACAAGATGATGAGAGTCCTCGACGCAGGTGGTAGGTTGATCTTGAAGGCTCTAATGTCTCAGAATATGACCTTCAAGATTGAACTCAATGTGATGGAGCACAATTGCCTAGCAACTGCAGCCAGCAATGATGAGTGGTTATGGCATTTTCGACTAGGCCATCTCAACTTCAATGACATCAGAGAGCTAAAGAGAAGAAATATGGTTTCAGAATTATCAGAAATTGACATTCCAAGTGAAGTCTATGAAGAGTGTGTTCATTCGAAACAACACAAGAATAACTTCAGCAAGGATGCGGGAAAGAAGTCTAAGGCAATTCTGGAAGTCATATACTCTGATGTATGTGGTCCAATCCAGGTGGATTCGATTGGTGGAAACAGATACTTTGTCACATTCATAGATGATTATAGTCGAAAGTTGTGGACTTACCTCATCGAGAAGAAAAGTGATGTGATTGAGGTATTTTCCAGATTCAAATCTATGGTCGAAAGACAGAGTGGTCAAAAGTTGAAAATTCCGAGGACTGATGGCGGTGGAGAGTATGTTTCGAAAGAGTTTGATACATTATGTGAAAAATAAGGGATTGTGCATGAGGTGGTGCCACCCTACACTCCACAGCAAAATGGAATTGCAGAACGAAAGAACAGAACCATCATGAACATGGTGAGAAGTATGTTGAATGGAAAGCATTTACCCAAAGAATTATGGTGAGAAGTGGTTTCGACAGCAACATATATTTTGAACAGATGTCCGACGAAGAAGCTTGAAGGAATCACACCAGAAGAATGTTGGTCTGGTGTCAAGCCTAGTCTCAGTCACTTGAAGGTGTTTGGATCTATAGCACATAGACATGTGCCAGATCAGCTGAGAAGGAAGCTTGATGACAAGTCGAATCAGATGATCTTGATAGGATATTGTCACACCCTAATTTTTGACCCTAAGATCCCCGCTTTGCCCGTTGCATAACATATTAGTTCAATCATTCATGCATAACTAACCGCTTTATCTAGCTTTGCCTGTTTGTTGCTATTTTAAGGACAGGTGCTGCTGCAGAAGATTCAAGGTCCTGAAGGTTGTGTTGTGTGTGTGATTGTGGAGGTTCTCTGGTCCTGTGAGATTGTGTCCTCACCCTTTTGATCCCTAAACCACTACTAAGCCTTTTCTCCCTCAAGACTCCTCAGTTTTCCCCCACACAGATTAAATCCTTATACCATTTGATATGGAATTTGGTACCCTAAGACTGGTCATTGGTTGTGTGGTAAAGTATACTGCGAGATGGCATCCCCCTTGTAGGCTCCTTAAGGTTAAGAGATGTGTTTGCTCTATGATATGGATACGACATAAACGGGACAATTTCCTTAAAACTTTGCTTTGGGATACTACACGCTATATTTACATTAAGAGAGAAAAGGTATCCAAGAGAGGATACAGAGCCCAACTATATTTGGTTCAACGCCTGTAGATGTTCAATTCCGGATTCATCAAAGTAAAGTTGCAACATGACTTAAAGGTCCCTACAAATTCAAGCTCCTTCTAAATTGCAAGTTTTATTTCCAAAAGGTCACTCCAAGAAAGTTCAAATTGGGAGGAATTAGAGGTTTGAATTCCAAATGCAAATTCAAGTTTAAGCTTTGTTGCGAGAGTAAGATAGGATTCTAATTCCAAACATTAGAGTCCAAGATTCCAAGTCCAATTTCCAATTTCAAAATGTGATTAATGTCATTTAAATTTATAAGGGGATTTAAATAGCCATATTCAAAGTTTTTGGATAGAGGATAAAATTTGTTTCAAATCCAATAAGCCAGGTTTTAAGTCACTAAGAGGGTTCAAATTAAAAAAGGGTTTACAAGATCAACTTCAAATTTAAGGTGCAATTCAGACATTCAAGGTTTCTTCACAATCCAAGCTCATTCTAAATACAACTTCAAATTTGTGAGAGATTACAAGACTTGGATTCTAAGGATCAAGTTCGTGGTTTTCCATTCAAAGCTATGAGCAAAAAATTTCAAAGTTTCATATTGGTCCAAATAATACAAGCAGAAGGCAATATTAAGATTTCAACATTACCGCAAGTTTCCAAATACAATTCCAGCGTCTTGTTGGGATCCCAACGTTTAAAATTTATTGAAAAAAAACCTTACAAGTCTAAGAGCAGGCATAAATATATAGTACAGTCACATTACACTTTAAGAATAGATTTAAAACTCCTTTTGAAATACACATATCAAACTAGGCCTTCACGTCCAAAATTGGTCTTTAAGCCACACAATTGATACCGACTGCAACAATACCGAACTTCATGAAATCAATTCCATGTTAAACTTTGAGGTTCAGGTTTCCAAGTTATATGAAGCTTTTAGCCGTCGAACACACAAAACCTGTCCGCGACACAGAGATTATAATCAGTCCACGCTGTGTTACCAAGTAACATACTAAAGAAGCAAGGTTTAACGGTTCAAAAGACACAAGTCTCACATTAGCAAAAAAAAACCGACAGCAATAAAACATTGCAGAACATATAACCAAACTTCATGGGACCATGTTCATACGCAAGTTCAGCCAAAGAAAACTTCATCCAACACCTGTAGTAAGACCTGCACTATTTTGGATACTCCATTTTCTCCCAATAACGAAAAGAAATAAGTCATTATCATAGCGCAAAATTCTGTTCAACACAGTCAAACATCACTCGGGTATTTCCAAAACAAACTGTCAGTCAGAATACCACCCAATTATTAAAGTAACAGGATTTGGAGACATACAGATATAACAAAGATATAAGAGTATTCGTAGAAAGTCCACGTACTACTTCGAAACGCAAAGTTGAGGTTCTTGTGGTGCTACGCTCTGGAGTCATCAAGGAGAGTGCGAGTTTTGACTTATATAGCTAGCAGGATCTAAATTTGAAGAAATAATTTAAGAAAATACATTGAATTCAGACGGCTACTTATCTTCTTTAGAGGCATTGCTGATAGTCAAGTCCCAAGCCTTCTCAATTTAGCAGTTGGTACCCATACGCTTGTTGCGCTTTAACAAACCTTCCATGACATGTTCCAACCGATACAACGCAATCCAAATTCCTACCGAGAAAAACAAATGAAGTTGTGAGTCAATAGAATAAGAAACTAAATTCAATATCAAAGATGCTAAGATCTAAGAAGTTTCAGAGTTTGGAGAGCCGGTACAAAACAAGCATCACCCTGGCAAGTTTTCAAAACCAAACAAGGATAGAATCAAGATGTGATAGTGTGCCAATACTGCAAAAGAAAATGAAGAGGACGTTAAAGAAACCAAATATTTCAAAATTCTTTTCTCTAAACGTAATCAGACATCATCACTTACATTCCAAAGCCAAACCTAACATGTTCAGACAACATTCATTCCCTTCCAAAACAATACTCCAAACATTATCAAGAGCAATTTAATCCTTTCCAAAAGCCCAAAAACCTATCAAGTTGAAAAAGAGAAAGGAATTAAAATAGACCAGACAAGCTCGAACCAAAATGGAAACGTCATCAAGCCACATATTTTCAAATTCAATTCCATAACTCTATATAAAAGGGAAAACCATTCACAAAAGGGGACATCAGAACCTGAAGGGTTCACAACCAATCCTCAAACAATTATCAAACCAATCATCAAACCGAATAACATAATAATCCACAACACACCAAATTCACAGATCGTATACCAGTTAGCAAAACCACCACAAAATCCACAGAGAACGATGCAATTCATACACAAATCCTACACTAATAATTACCTCAACATCATACTATCAAAATTCACAAAATCACAATCTGAAATAAAACGATTTCATCCATATCATTCATCACCACGCAAGTTCCTAAACCAAACACTAAAAAAACTTATCATATCATCCTACTAAAAGACATCATCTACACAAACCAACACATACCAGAGGAACGAAATCACAAAAATCCAAAAATCAAATTCCAACCTCAACACACGAAAGAAGAACGAGACTTACCTGAGAAGAGATTTGGAGGTCGCGATCACCGTTCCTCGCCACAACCGCCAACAACATCATCTGAGACAAGCATACACACACGATGGCGAAAACAAGTTTGTAGCAGCAGCAATACAACATCACGCACACCAGGAATCAACATCAACTGCACACGGTCGATGAAGATAGGAGTAGAAGGGAAGACTCGCCATTGAAGCCGTCGCAGCCGTCGCCACCATCGCCGGCCATCTGTCCCGTTTTTTTTATGCTTCAATCATAAAATCTGTAATATGTAACCATAAGATCATAGTGAAATATTGGGGTACGGGCTGTGTGGGGTGGGTTTTTGTTTGTTGATCGAGAGATGGTGAGAACGAGAAAGGACAACGGCCGTCTAGGGTTTCAACAAACCCTAATTTCCCTTTTAAGAGGAGTGGAAGAACGACAGACGAGTGAGTGAGAGATGAGAATCGTGTGTGATCTGTTATTATCTTTTGTTTGTTAATTTCATCATGTACACTCACAAATACGCCGTTATCGTGCACTCTCCCATCGTGAGCGTTAATTTATGCCCTGCTTGCATCGTACGGTTGAGATTTGAGGGTCTGCAATGGACCCTCTCTCCCTTGCAGCACTTAATCCCTCCCTTTTTTTTTAATAATCAACCCGTTTTATTAATAAATTCATAATAATCATTTTTTTTTATTAAATATAACCACTTTTTTTTAGAAAATAAATATAAAACCTTTCTAATACAACTTTTTTTTTTAATATAACCTCTTTGTCTATTTAAAATATCACTTTTTATAAAACATAACTAAAAATAAAATATAGAACTTTTTAGATAACCTTTCTATTTTTAAAATTTAATTTCCTTTTTATACTAAAATTTCTTTTAATAAAGTAAATTTAATTAATTAATAAAAAAAACTTTTATTAAAACCTTTTCTTAATTAGTAAAATTTTTTCTTTAAAATAATAAAAAACTTTTATTTACTAAACATTAAAATCTTTTAATAAAAAAACCTTTAACTTTTTTTTTAATAATCTTCAACAAAATATCTCTAAAAATAAAAATAAACCTTTTATAAAAAAAATAAACTCTTTTCTCAATAAACCGTTCCCCGTTAAATCCCCCCGCACTTGATAGTACGCTTGTGGGGAATAGTTTAGTCTTGTTTGATATCAAGTCTTGTTTATGCTTTCATTTGTTTATCATTATATGTATGCATGCTTTATTTGCTCTAAACCTTTCAAAATTATAAAACTCTCGATCCAACGTCGAGCCAATTTTCTACCCATGTAAGTCGATTGCCTTTGGCATCGCATTCGACCTACCGGTCACTGGACACAAGTCTAGCATCACTTTGCTAGCACCCTCGCCTAATAACAATAATTTAACTGCATAAATATCCAAGGGAAAATCCCATGCACGATAATCATGTTATTGTGCATGGTGCACATCATTTGCATCTCATAATCGACACCTTAAGATAAGTCAATTAGATAACTTAGGATAGATTTCCTAGGTTAGTCCCCCTTAATTTTTATTTTTTAAATCAAACTTTAGCCCACCTAATTCTCCACACAAGAGAGTTAGATGTTAATCATCTCAAAGAAGGGACATACAATCCCATACCCCACGAAATACAAACATTTTCAAAAATTGTGGTGGTCTTCTTAAGATGATGACTCATCTTCTCTCCTAAAACCTTTAAACATTTTAGTATCCTTAATAAGGAACTACAAGTGCTCTGATTCCCTCCCGACAGGATATGTAGGCACAAGATGCGATATCTTGTCGAGCACACTTAGGATTAAAAATAATAAATCACCTACCCTTAAACCCTTAGCAAACAAAAAATAATAATAACAAATAACATAAAATCAAGAGGTTCCTGTAGAGTACTACATATATCTAGGATGCTAACACCTTCCCTAGGTATAACCAACCCCCGAACTTAGAATCTTAGTGCATTTGCATTGCATTGTGGGAATTCGGTTTTTCTCCCTTCCCTTGGATAAAATCAAAGACCGGTGGTGACATTAAAAATGTGATCCTAGTTAACAAATAACTATGGTATCCAATTTTCACCGCGACAGAAATGGCGACTTCACTGGGGATCTCTCATAAGAGGGTTCCCCCTAACTTGATTAATTATGTTTTTTGTTATATATGTGTATCTGTTATGTTTGCTTGGGTTGTCACTTTGAGTGGTGAGACAAAGTCCTACACCCGGACTAGAGTGAAAATTATGATAGGAACGGTGAGAATTCAAGGATACTTTGAGGGAGTCGATTCCTGAAGAAGTTGAATTGAGACTTCACCACTCAGTCTAGGCCCTCTCGAATTTAATTTTGTCCAACGAGTCTATTCGTGAAGACGCTATTATTTCGAACTAAAGGCCATCGAGACTGGGGACCGTAGTTACCTTTAACCCAACTTGGCCTATTAGGATGTAGTGCGGGGACTATGCGGGAGTCTATTTCTGCAATAGTCGCTACGCGATACTACACTCGGACGAGATTCTCTTGAGAATATTATTTACTACCAAGTGATTTGGGAAATTGATAATATCTAAAAGATGGGTTGTAGACTCTGGGAACTTTGTAGAACCCGTTCGGCAGGTACATTTGAAACCGTAGTATAGTCCTATTGGGGTGGGTAGACCTTGGCTCCATGCTGTGACCTTTCAAACCTAGGACTTTTTGTCTGTTTGATTGCTTGTTTGTGCTTTGTGCTTTGTGTGTTTGCATCCCTGCATTCATAAGCATCATATCATAAAGATTCATTTAACTTAGTCTTGTTTATAAACATCATAAGGATATCATGGACTCTAAAAAAAAATAAAATAAAAATAAAAAAAAATGTTGAAGTACCTTTACAAGAGTCATAACCTGGACGATCTAAGGAGACCGGAGACCTTGCGGCCAGACAAAGAAGAATTCAAGACAAGATAAAAAGTTATTCTACTGCCGCCTACCATTATTCCTGAGGACTAGTTGGTGACACCTTATGAAGAATTTCCTCAGCTGATAGAGTTACTAATTTAAGACAAAAACTCATTTCCTATCTCCGGTTAATATTCAAGCTAAGATGACTACAAAAGAAGGTTTATCAGAAATGAGCTATTTTTTTGCAATAAACAGAAAGCTCAAGACGTCTTATTCCATTCTAAGTCATCAGTCAACACCCTGGAAATTGATCATGGACAAGCTTATTCTAGAAGAAGCTCAGTTGGAAGAAAGAAATCAAAGGATTCAAGAAGACCGTTGGAAGAGTCTCCTTAGATCCATCATTATTAGCTTTTATTTAGCTTTTCCGTTATGACTTTTGGAAAGTGTATCGACGCGTTATTAATAAATCTGTTTTAATATTCCAGATATTGGTTATCGTAATCGTTTTTAATTTTTTTTTTTTAAATCGAGTCTCTTGATGTTCCATGATGATTATAAATAGCTGAGTTCCATGAATCTTGTTGCATCATACGCATTATTTGCATTTGCATTTGCATTCCTTTGCATTCCAGGTTCTCATCCGTGTTTCTCTTCTCTGTCAAACATCTTCGATACGATACTCAGGCCAATCAAAGAGGAAAGATGGACAACATTGAGCAGGAAAATTGCGAACTCCGCAAGGAAGTGACTACTTTGAGGGTTGGTGTGGAGAGGCTCTCTGCTTTGGTTGAAACTCTGATTGCTGCCCGAAGTCAACCTTCTCCTCATATTTCTCAGACTCCGTTTCAAAGGACCAGGATTTCTAAAGTCACGCCAATACCCATTTTTACGATTCCCATCAACATTCCTAACAGCTCTAAGAATCCTAGAGAGGGTTTGCTCAAAGAGAAGGAACAAGAAATAAGTGTTGTGCACCAAGGACGACCAAAAGGAAAATATCAGCAACACCCACACGTTGCTGCTGTGACCCCAGTTATCAAATGTTGTAGTGAAAATTGGATAACAAGCTATTAATTAATTTGCATCATTTTCTTTTACAACCAACTTTGATTTATCCAAAGGAAAGGTTCAAGATCGTTAGAAAAACCTAAAGGGGGGGGGGGGTCTAAGGTTCGGGGGTTGGTTATACAAAGGGAAGGTATTAACACCCTAAGTATCTGTAGTACTCTACAGGAACCTCTTGTTTTACTTGTTATATCTCACTCGCTTGCTAAGGGTACTATGCTAACGATTGAAAACCCTAGGGGTTAGTATCTAAGTATACTCGACAAGGCCTCGCACCTTGTGCCTACGTATCCTCGGGAATAGAATCAGAGTATGCGTAGTTCTACTTCTACTAAATGATTGACTGTGGTCAATATTCAGAGGGGAAATGAGTGTGACCTCATTGTAGAGTATAAGAACTCTCCAAGTCTAGTTATAATGGTCCTATGTTATGTTTTAAAGTTAAAGAGGGAAAGTGAGTATTCATTAGGATGGATATCACCAAGAGTGTAAGAACTCTCTCCTAAGGCTAGTTATAATTCCATGGCTCTCATGAGGCCAAGAAATGAGGGCAAGCTCTTATGAGGCTACTAAGGTAAGATGGGGGTCAATGACTTTAAGAGTCCACATATTTCACCTTCCTTTGGAATAAGGGGATAGTAATAGTTGTAAATAAGATAACAAAAATATTGATATAAGATGATTAAAGTAACAACAATCACATGAGTATGGCATAAGATATTTCATGATGAGTAATAGATAAACACAAATATCACAAGAGACCATAAGGTCAAGAGTGCATCAACATACCTTCCTCTTTAAAGAGAAAATCAAGAGAAGTATCACAAGTTATAAGAAACATGATTATAAACATGAGATCAATCAAAGATGATATTTAAAGAACAAAGTTCACTATCAAAGTTGGGCAAATATATGATATGGCAAACAAAAGACAAATTAATTCAAGATCTTAAACAAATACTAGTGAATAAAAATTCAAATGATTAATAAAGATAAGTCATAAACAAAGTTTGACAATTAGTCCAAAGATAGATAAACAAGGTTCACAAATTAATAATTAATCCTAAATAAATATTACTAAATGAAATTAAATAAAAGATTAATAATATTTTGGAGTTTTTAGAATAAAAATAAGATTTTCTAAAAAATAAATAAAAATGTTTTTTTTTTGAATTTTTTAATAAGCTTTTGAAATAAAAAGAAATGATTTTAACTAAAAAGAAATTGGATATTTAGTATAAAAGAAATTAAATAAATAATAAAATTGGTTAAATAACAAAGGGGGTGCATAAGTAGTTGAACATAATTAGAAAAATACAAAGGAGTTCTGAATGGGCCTAGAGAGGGGTGTGAAAAGGAATGGGCGCTCAGGCCCAAGGAAACAGAAAATTCATGAGGCGAAAAAAAAGAAGAGAAAAACCAGAGACTAGGGCGAGGGGGATTTGAACCCCTGTCTCAATGGTTATGAAACGCTTTAAGAGTGAATGGGCTGCCACTGGGGTGGCGATACTTCAGTTTGTAAAAAGGATTCAATTAGTACATATACTAAAACACGCGCATGAATTTTTAAAATAAACAACCCAACAACACACACACACGCGCAACCATGCCCACCAAAAGCTGCCAGACGAAATGAAACGGAAGCAAACGATTCATCTAAATCAAGAATTATTACCAATGTAAAACAAACAAGTAAATGCTTATCAAAACATGGGACATTAAAACAACAACATTGAATGCGTAATGTAAACAAATCACACACAGTCATAGCAGGCAAACATCAATTGTTCATGAAAGGAAAACTTATAAGCTATGCCAACACAACCAGCCATGGTCAAATGTGAGGAAGCATAAACAAGTGGCATTTATTGCAAGCAAATTCCAAACAAGCATAGACGGATAGGTTTACTGAACATATCAGAAACAAACATGGAACCAAGATTCAAGAAGCATTCATACATGAGTAGGTTAATAATTCCAAACATTACAACATCCAAAATAAAATCCTGTAAACCTTCAGTCAGTTGACAAATCATCATGGTTATATAAACATGATAAAAGATTACATCTTATTCTACTGACATAAGTAAGCATATTTCAAATGATGAACACTTATACAACAACAACAACAATAATCTGTCACTTATGAACCACTAGCAGCTGACATAACAACAAAGATTATGACATGGTAGTGATATAATATGTGTACTATGATAAACAAAATCAAGATTTTCAAGGATTAACAAGTTAAGACAAAGTGTCAAAAATGCTATGCAGATAATTAATAGAACAACCACTTATAAATACATCCAGACATTACAAAAGAAACTCAAAGAGCCTTCAAGGGCATATACCAATCCTAACATACCAAGTCAGTTTGATTCAATGCATAGTGCCATAATGTAGTGTATGAACATACATATTTTGTGAAGTTAAAACAGTCACGTGGTTAGAACAGGGGTGACAAAGTATAAACCTTCAGAACAGATCAGACATTAAGTTTATATAGGTTTGAACAACTTGAACATGTGATAAACAAATATATCAAGGTAAATACATCCAAACTGAAATTACACATATGCAAGAATACATAGGTATGGTAATAGCAAGCAGAGACTCCAAGAGCTTGACGGCTCATAAATCAGTCATAAGTGTATAGATCATATTATCTCAAAACAAATATCATGGCATGAGATAGGGATGCATCAAGAATATACTCATATATTATCATGACAGTTCAAGTATGCAAAAGTAACATGTTATTACACCACAACAATCATGAGAAAAAGTTTGAAAGACATGGTTATGATATAACACTTGTTCTGGACTGGACCAATGGCTAAAATTGGCCCAATCCGCTTCCACTCCAGAGCGGCCCAAATTGCCTAAGCCCAATCCACAGAGGGGCAAAAGTGACATTTCTGCCCTTCAAACCGGGCAAGGAACGCAACGTCCCTCCCCGGCTCTGATGCCCGTTATGTACGGCTTCCCTGCTGCCCGAACATCGATGGGCAGGTGCCCGTAACTGCGTCTATGCCCGACATAACGGCTAGTTCATGGCACCCTGCCTGACATAACGGCTAGTTTGTGCAGTTGCCTATTCTTTGGGAAAAACGGCTAGTTCGCCCCAAAAATAGGACCGTTGGCCACGCGCTGGGGGCTCTATATAAACCCTCTCACTTGAGAGGGTCAGGTATCACATTTTTCGCCCTAAGAATACACTTTGTACTCGTCCCTTTTTCTCTGACCCTTTCTTACTTGAGCGTCGGAGTACCTTGAGGTACACCCCCTCCTCTCCTCATTCTCAAGCCGAGCACGTTGCACGCCTTGCGACCAGCAATCATTTGAGCATCTCACCTTCTGATGACCAGCTTACGTGGACCAGTTCGAATACTTCGGATCAGTGGCGCCGTCTGTGGGAACTCCTTGTTCTCCCCTTCTTTCTTTCCTCCTCAGAAACTAAAAGATCAAAACATACTCTCTTTGATCCGCCCACACATGGCCGCTCAGAATTCCTCGAAAGGCGCTGACGCTCAGAATTCCTTTGATGCGTGTTTTTTTCGCAAGTGTACGAACGCGTCAGAGTAATATAAAAGATTATCGTATCCACAGAGACCAAGTGTCAATCTATCGCTATCTATTGTTAAGGTGTGTATCTAAGGTGATTGAAAATAGTAGTTTTGAAGAGTGCACGGTAGTAAATAAAGTAATTAAAATTAATTGATAAAGACAGGTTCGAATGCAATTCACACAACCAATTGATAATCCAAGTACTTGCTAATAGAACTACTTACGGGCAATGTTTTCTACTTTGAAAAGAACTAATTTGACAGGAACTGTCGCTTTTGCGTATTCAGAACCGAGTTGTACCCCCTAATCAAACCCTCTTATTGTCACGGATAAAAAGGCGCGCATTGCGTTAGAGTAGTAAACCTATTTTTAAGAAATATAGTATCTTGACCAAGTTGAAAAGTATTTTAACCTGGATTTTCTAAAAAAAGAGGTCCTTACGAACCAGACTTTAAACTTCTTAACGCGTCCGAAAATGGTTTTAAAATCTCTTTTCTTTTTAAATTAAAAACTCCTAATAAACTAAACAAAGCGCTTTCGCTGTTTTTGAAATAGTTTAAAAACAATTAAGTTTAGATAGGCGGTGGACGGCTTTCGATCTTACCCAACGGAATTTAAGAACAGGAAAACTTATATTGAAAGTTAAAATAGCCCTTAAGTGTTTCCACTAACAATTGTACAGATTATCGGTTCGGTTATGATCTTCACATTCTAACCTTTATAAAATTAGCCAGACATGGTAAAGTAAAAGTTCATTTTTAGATTTTTCATAAAAAAGGTATTTAAGTGCGAGTGCGGAAAGTAAATGAAATTAAAGCGAGTGCGGAAAGTAAATGAAATTAAAAGACAGTGCAAGAAATAAAGTTGACAAAAGGTAAAGTAATAAAAACCTGCTCCAATCGGAGTGGTTGAATACAATGCGAACTGAAAGTAAAATGGCGGCAGGATTAACTTCCTTCCAGAGTGCTCCAAGACTTAGTCTCACAGGCTCTTACAGACTCGATCTCTCGAATGTAGTAACACCTCGATGTGAAGCGATTACCACTATTACACTGATATATGCTTATGAACAACTAAACTTGGATGAAGAAAAACGAAAATCTAAAGTCCTATTTATAGGCAAGGAAACATGTGGAAAAGACAAGGATGCCCCTAGCATTTGAATTTGGGAGGGAACCCGTTTTGTTCTTGTGGCGCCCGCCACAACACCATGGCGCCCGCCATGAGTGTAAACTTGCTTGGGCAGTTGGAGATCGTGGGGAAAAACAGTTGGGAGGAGTTTGAGACATGGCCACGTCATGGAAGACCCTGTGGCGGCCGCCATAGTGGATGCCATAAGTGTAAAATGCTGATTTTCTCTATTTTAGCTCATTTCGACTTCCTTTTCGCTCCTTTTCTCGCTCGGGGCTCTGATTATACTAAAAACCTGAAAACAAAGAAAAACATAATAATAACATAATAAAATGACATTAAAAGACTAAGAATGCATGCGAAATCGGAGTAAAAAATACGGTGAAATTCAGTGTCATCAAATTCTCCCACACTTAGACCTTTGTTTGTCCTCAAGCAAAACATTTAAAGCTCAAAGTAAGAAAACTAGTGCTGATACGTGATTCGGGCAAAAAGGGCTTCTAAGTTCAAGTCAGGATGCAGTGACAGGTACTAAGTGAACCAAGGGTATCGTAATGACACTTATCCGCAGAGGCGGACATAAACTTCATTCTTATATTAATCAACCGTACCATCCCACAATAACTAGGCCTACCTCTTCATCTCTTTTTTGGGTCCTTTTCATTCAGGCGCAATCACATTAAGCCCGTTATCCGTACATGTTTCATAGTAGAGTGACCTGTTAGTGATTCTGATCCAAAACATAGGGTTTCTGGCACATAAGACTGTGTAAACCCTTTTATTTAACCTAAATGCAGTTGTGGGGGATCGGATCGTAATCCGCCCTACCGAGTTCAGCGCCAGATACCTCTGAACCAACTAATAATGGGTGAGCTAAAATTATATTTTTTTGTGTGGCAACAATTCAACTTTTTGGGTTAAACGACCTTGTGAGGGTCATCTATCCGGAGTTTGCCTTATTCTTTATTTATTTTACTGGATCATTCACTTATGTTCATCGGTCCCCTACGTAGAACATGCTTAGGCCGGAGCTGACTGCAGAAATAAACTACTTAGGACAAATTTGGAAATGATGATTAAGGCCATGGTACATGGGGTTTTAGAATGATTCCTATATTCGTGAAGTCTACGGTGCTAAAACGATACTAATGTTTCAAAAAGTTCACCTAAGTCACCACATCCTAATCCAAACCTGTCTTAAAGCCCAAAAAACGTGTAGAACAACAATGTTTTCTTTTTGCAAAAAAAAAAAAAATTTTTTTTTTTTTCTTTTTTTTTTTTTAGGGCTAAAGAAATGGGGAAAAATGAGGGTGCACTAGGGATACACTGTACTGGTGACTCGTCAGACTCATGCATTTTCTAGAAAAAAGACATAGACAAAAACAAGAAATAAACAACTAACTAAAAAAATGGAAATAGAAAGCAATAAAATAGAAAGCAATAAAATCCCCTCCCACACTTAAATCGAACATTGTCCCCAATGTTTCGAAATAAGATAAGGAGAGTAACCTGTAAAACTACTGATGTGGACCACTGGTGCCCTCGTCGTCCTGCTGGGAATGCCTGGGACGACGGGAGCTGCTACGATGCTGGTCTCTCCGGTCCAATCGGGCTGATAAGGCTGCCTGGGCATCTCTGACCTGTCGAAGGTTACCTAGAACGGAACCTTGAGTAGCCTCCATAAGCTCGTAATGCCGGCGGTTGAAGTCTTGCTGACGGGATTGCTCGTTTGCTATCGCAAGCAAGGTGTGAGAAACGGACTCGAAGGATCGATCTATCCTCCGTCGTGATTCTTCCATGAAGCTCATATTATCCGTCAGTTGTTGCTGAATGGTAGAGAGAAGGTCATCTCGCCTTTCTTCTCTAGCCATAAGGTCACGCCACATCTCCTCAGTGACATAGGATCCAGGGACTGAACCTGCAAAAGGGTTAGAGGAAGAGGGTGCGGTGTGTGGTGGTGAAGGATGATGGGGGGACACATGAGGTATGGGAGACTGATCTCTCCGCTCAAATTCTTCGTCAGTGTCGTGTCCCTCCGTATCAGGAATATTAGGAGGAAGTGGACCTAGAACAGGTGGAGCATTTAAATCATAGGTCCAGTTCCTTTCATTACGTACATCGGTACGTCTACTGCAGGGCAAGGCAACAGATGGGATAGCTACACCATGGATCATCAATACAAAACCACCCTCTCTTCTCGCTCGGCACAATTTCATATCTTTTAGAAATTTTAGGTTGATTGTGCGAGGAGTTAAGGGCTCTAGTGTGGCTATCTTATTGTTCAAGTTAAGGGCCCGAGCAATAGACGTAATCAGTCCTCCAAAAACAATCGGTCCTGCTTTATTAATAGTAACAGACATGTGAGAAAGCATAAACGGGACCGGATTGATTCTTCTATTAGTGAGACTTCCTTGTAAAAACTGAAGCTCTTTAGCATTAACCTTATTTGGATTATCCCGGCCAAAAATAGTACATGCCAACAGGTATCTAAAAACTCTGATGGCCGGGTTGTGGATGGTCGATGCAAGAATTCCTTCAAAAAAAGTTATTAAATTATTTGACAATCTCTGCCAAAAAAGAAATGCATCGACCGACCATCCGTCATCCAAAGGGGTTTCACAAATAGCACCTTCCCAAAGAGGAATCCCTAACAGACTTGTTAGTTCGTCGGTACTGTACTTATATTCTATTCCAAACATTCTAAATTGGACAGTACCGACTGTGCTAGCAGTGTTAGGGTGGACAGTGTAGATCAAAGAACTTAAAAACTCAACTGTCAGTTTCTCAAAGGTTGGTTCTCGGTTTTCAAAAATAGAGTGCAGTCCCAAAAAATCAAGTAAATGATAAACACTATGATAAATACCCAAGGTATAGAGACAGTTGTCGTCCACGTACCTCGTCGAGAGAATTTCTCGACCTTGAAGCCTTTGAATATTCCTCCTCTGCCTATCCCCGGGTTTTCCTTCTCGCAAAATATATCCTTCGAACTCCATAGCTTGCTCCTTGAATTGATTTGAAGATAGTGAAGATGGGTTTAAATATAAGTTGGTAAAGGTGAGATTTTTATGGAATTTAATTGGTGGAATTTCAAATGGAAGTTTGAAAGGGTTAATGGATAGTGGGTATTAAATAAATGTGGGAGCTTTTGTGAGTTTTAATGGAGTTTTGGAAAAGGAGAAAAATGGGTTTTGGGAGTTTAGAGGTTCAAAAATGGTGGAAGATGTAGTTCTCCCCCGTATTTACCAGGACGCCGTGGCGGGCGCCATAAGGCTATGGCGGGCGCCATAAGGTCATTTTCGGACCTGGGCCAAAATTTTGAATTTTGGAATGGGCCTCTCTTACCTTTTGCGTCTCGGGGGTCCCGATAGCGTTCTCATTTGCTTTCTTCTTCAACACGGGACTTGCACAATTTTTGTGGAAATAAAAATCAAATATTAAGAAAAATAACATTATTATTGGATATATATATATAAAAGGAAAAATAAAAACACACATAATATATATATATATATATAAAATCAAAGTACATAGGAAATATAGGAAATGCGAAAATACGAAATGTGTCCAGATATGCTAAAAAGTAAAGAAAACGCAGAAATACTGAATAGTAAATAATAGAGTAGTAAGTCAGGGCAATATGATCAATCAGCTGGCTCCTCTGCCTGGCTGGATCCACGAAGCTCAGCGATCTCGCGACGAAGCTCTCCGATCTCCTGGTATAAAGAGTCTGCCTCAGTAGCATGAGTGAGATCAGATACCTCAATCTGCAAAGCAAGATCAGCTACCTCCTGCTTGAGCTTGGCAGTCTCTCTGCGGAGCTCAACAACCTGGGTGTATAAATCGGGTGGCTGCAAAGACAAATTATTAGATAATAAAGTGATTTTGGGAGACGGAGGTGTAGGGGTGTACTCAGCAATAGGAGGCGATCTAGGCTCCTCAATAGTCTCTCCATAACCCTCCAAAGCATATCTCCAATTAGCTGGGTCATGAACACTGGTCATCATCGGATCAGGCAGCAAAAAGTAATGAACAGCCTCGTCGTCGATCAACAATCTGAACTGGTTGGGGTTTGCAGAGGCTCTCCTTATCAACCCTCTGTCTAGGCAGAAATCAACGTCCATGGTGGTGTATTCACAGAAAACCCTGAGATGTAACAACTTACGCGAAAGGCCTAAAGCAGCAGCAATCTGGGTAACAATACCTCCCACATGAATAATACCTACTGATGACCTGGCAATACTGCTAAGACCTTTCAGCAGAAAGTTCCCACATGCCACAGGACGTGACTGGGTCGCACAAAACAGTAGAAAGATCTCCTCCTCACTAAGCAAGGTCTCAGCATCTGGCAATCCAAAGAAAGAGTGTGCTATGATCATCTGAAAATACCTCAATGCAGGGTTGTGGATAACATGTGAGAACTGGGTGGAAGGATCCTGACTCCCTCCACCAGAGATATCACTCCAGAACTTCTCCACTTCCCTACTCAGAAAGTATCCCATAGGTGTCTCAGGAATAGCATCAGGGGTCGTCTGAAAACCTAATAAATCACCAAACTCCTTATGAGTGAAGGAGTACTCAGTCCCAAATAACCTGAAAATAGCACATCCATCTGGTCCGGCCCAGGGGTCATAAGAAAACGAGCTGAGGAACTCCAAAGTGAGGTTCCTATAGGTGTTGTTCAGGTCGTCGAACTGGTCCCATTGAAGCCGGTGGCATAAGAATCTGACACTAGGCTCAATGTCTAAAGCCTCCATGCAAGCCTGATCTGGGTACCTCGTAGGTGCCATAGGACGTCTGAAGTGGACAAAGTAACGCTCTCTCTGGGCGTCATTCCTGAAAGTCACATGCATGTCGTCAAAGTTCTGCATTCTGCACAGAGTTAGGAAGAAAGTCCTGTAAAACACAAACATTTTAAACATTAGTCCTGACAAAATATAACAAGAAATAAAATAAAACAAAATGTAGAAAGAGTAAATAAGGTAAGAAAATCATGGGTTGCCTCCCATGCAGCGCTTGTTTAACGTCGTTAGCTTGACGACTGGAACTTATACATCTCTTGTCGGGATTGGTGGATCACTTAGAGTGTGGCTGGAGTAGGTTGTTGGAATGTCTCCTCCTTCGTAGAGCTTCAGTCTTTGTCCATTGACGATGAATGGTTTACATGTCTCGTTTTTTATTTCAACAGCTCCAGACCTCAGAATTTTTGATACTTTGAAGGGGTCAGTCCATCTTGAACGGAGCTTTCCTGGGAAGAGTCGTAGCCTAGAATTGAACAGGAGAACAGGGTCGCCTAAGTTGAAGTCTTTTCTTACGATTCTTTTGTCGTGCCAAGCTTTTGTTCTTTCTTTGTATATTATGGCATTCTCGTAGGCTTGCTGTCTGAGTTCTTCCAATTTGTGGATGTCAAGGATACGTTTCTCACCAGCAGTTAGGTAATCCAAATTCAAAGTTTTAATGGCCCAATAGGCCTTATGCTCTAACTCAAAAGGTAAATGACAAGATTTTCCATAGACTAGTTGATAGGGGGTTGTTCCTATAGGGGTTTTGAAAGCGGTTCTGTAGGCCCATAAAGCCTCTTGAAGCTTTTGCGACCAATCTTTTCTGGATACAGAGACAGTTTTTTCTAAAATTTGTTTAATCTCCCTATTAGATACTTCCACTTGGCCACTAGTCTGTGGGTGATATGGTGTTGCTACTCTATGCTTAACTCCATACTTGCTTAAAAGCTTATCAAATATTCTTGATATGAAGTGAGATCCTCCATCACTTATAACTAAACGGGGTGTTCCAAATCTGGGGAATATATAATTTTTAAATAATTTAATCACTACTCTAGTGTCGTTTGTGGGAGCAGCTATCGCTTCAATCCATTTAGACACGTAGTCTACTGCAACTAAGATATACTTGTTTCCTAAAGATGGTGGGAATGGTCCCATGAAATCTATACCCCATACGTCGAAGAGTTCTACTTCTTGGATGTTTCTTAAAGGCATTTCGTCGCGTCTTGATATATTTCCTGTGCGTTGGCATCTATCACATTTGACAATGTAAGCATGGACATCACGCCACATGGTAGGCCAGAATAGGCCAGCTTGAAGAATCTTGGCGTAGGTCTTAGAGGTGCTTGCATGTCCACCATAAGGTGCAGAGTGACAATGCTGAATTATACTTTCTACCTCGTCTTCTGGAACGCAACGGCGGAAAATGCCATCTTTACCTCTCTTGAAAAGAAGTGGCTCATCCCAATAGAAATTTCTAACATCACTTAAGAACTTCTTCTTCTTGTGGTAATCGAGATCAGGGGGTATGATATCAGCGGCTAGGTAATTAACAAAATCAGCGTACCAGGGCACGTTACTTACAGCTAAGGATTTTTGGAAGTGCTCATGAGGGTCTGGATCTTTATCTTCAATGGTGTCCAACTGGGCTATCAATCTATCATAGGCAAAATCATCATTTATGGGTACTAATTCAGGATTCAGGTATTCTAGCCTAGATAGGTGATCGGCTACTACATTTTCTGTGCCTTTTTTATCTCGGATATCTAAGTCGAACTCTTGTAGCAACAAAATCCATCGAAGTAACCTGGGTTTAGCATCTTTTTTACTTAGTAGGTAACGGATGGCAGCATGATCGGTGTAAACTATAATTTTGGCTCCTACTAGATATGATCTAAATTTGTCTATAGCGAAAACTACAGCTAGGAGTTCTTTCTCGGTTGTTGCGTAATTGAGCTGGGCGGCGTCTAGGGTTCTACTGGCATAATATATTACATGTAATCTTTTATCTTTTCTCTGACCTAGAACGGCTCCTACAGCGTAATCACTGGCGTCACACATTATCTCAAACGGTTCAGACCAATCAGGGGGTTTCATAATGGGTGCTGAAATCAATGCTTGCTTCAAAAGGTTGAATGCTTCATTGCATTTTTCATCAAAGATGAATTCAGCATCTTTCATTAACAGGCCAGTTAAAGGTTTTGTTATTTTGGAGAAGTCCTTGATGAAACGGCGGTAGAATCCAGCGTGTCCAAGGAAACTTCTAACTTCCCTGATAGTCTTGGGGGGTTTTAGGTTCTCTATAACTTCTATTTTTGCTTTATCTACCTCTATACCTCTTTCGGAGATTATATGTCCTAAAACAATTCCTTCAGTCACCATGAAATGGCATTTTTCCCAATTCAGCACAAGGTTCACCTCCACACATCTTTCCAGGATTTTCTCAAGGTTGATAAGATAATTTTGGAAATCAAAACCGCAAACCGAGAAATCATCCATAAATACTTCCATGATTCCATCTAGATAATCTGCAAAGATTGACATCATGCAACGTTGGAAAGTAGCAGGGGCATTACAGAGTCCAAAAGGCATTCGTCTGTAGGCAAAAGTTCCAAAAGGGCATGTAAAGGTAGTTTTTTCTTGATCTTCTGGATGTATAGGTATTTGGAAGAATCCCGAATACCCGTCTAGATAGCAGAAGTAAGAATGTCTGGCAAGACGTTCTAACATCTGGTCTATGAACGGTAAAGGGAAATGATCCTTCCTAGTTGCTTTATTTAACTTTCTATAGTCTATGCACATACGCCAACCTCCTTCTATCCGCTTTGCTATTTGTTCACCTTTCTCATTTTGCACAACTGTGATGCCTCCCTTCTTGGGTACCACATGCACAGGGCTCACCCACTTACTGTCCGAGATCTGATATATTATACCTGCTTCAAGCAACTTCAGAACTTCCTTTTTGACAACATCACTCAGTATAGGGTTTATCCTTCTCTGGTGCTCTCTGGAAGGTTTTGAATCTACTTCGAGCGAAATCCGATGCATGCATACGGATGGACTTATACCTTTCAGATCAGAGATATTATATCCTAAGGCTGAGGGATATCTTCGTAAAACGTCCAAGAGTTGATCTGTTTCTTTTTGTCTCAAGGCAGCACTAACTATAACCGGACGATTCATTTCTTCATCAAGAAACTCATATCTCAGGTTCTTAGGTAGTTCCTTAAGTTCCAAGGCTGGTTTAATAGGGCAAGGCATAGGATCTGGGGTAAGGGATAAACATTCGTAAAGGTTATCATCGATGTAGGGTTTCTTATAATTGTCATCTTCCAAAATAAGAGTTGATGGCAGCTTAATTGTTTCAATGACTTCTTCTTGCTCTAACTCCCTAACACATTCATCAATGATATCTATCGCATAACACGCATCTCCTATCACAGGTGCCATAAGAAATTTTGAAAGTATAAATTCTATCTTCTCGTTCCCTACCTCAAAGGTTAGCTTCCCCTTTTTGACATCTATTATGGCTCCAGCAGTCGATAAGAATGGTCTACCTAGAAGAATTGGTATGTCATCATCTTCTTTAATGTCCATGACAACAAAATCAGTAGGGATAAACAGCTGACCTATCCTAACAGGGACGTCTTCAAGTATGCCTATCGGATATTTAACAGATCTATCGGCTAATTGAAGTGATATCTTGGTAGGTTGCAACTCTCCTAAATTTAACCTATCGCAAACCGCTAAGGGCATTAAGCTCACACTAGCTCCTAAGTCTAGAAAAGCTTTTTCGATGACATGACTCCCCAAAGTACAAGGAATGGAAAAGTTTCCAGGATCTTTATCCTTTTTTGCTAATTTATTTTCGGCAATAGAATTACATTCCAAGGGTTTCGGATCATCGAGTCTACGTTTATTGGTAAGGATGTCTTTGAGAAACTTTGCGTAGGATGGTATTTGGGTAATGGCTTCTGTGAACGGGATTTCTACGTGAAGTTTTTCTATAACTTTAATGAATTTCTGATACTGATTATTGATCTGGGTTTGTTTAAGTCTTTGCGGATATGGTATTGGTGGTTTGTATGGCGGGGGTGGTATATAGGTTTTGTTTTTGGGTTCTTCTCCTTTTTCTTGACTTTCCTGGTTTACAGATTCCTCTGGTTTCTTCTTTTTATCTGGGATGTTGTCATCTTCCTTAGAAGTTTTGGGATCACTCAACCTCGGGTTACAAGGTTCATCATAAGCGGTCCCACTTCGTAGGGTAATGGCATTTGCTTGTCCTTTCGGGTTTTGTTGAGGTTGTCCAGGGAATTGTCCTCCAGGTGTGGTCTGAGGGGCTTGGTTTAAAGCTACCTGCGAGATTTGGGTTTCAAGCATCTTATTGTGAGTGATTATTTGGTCAACCTTGGTTCCTAACTGGGTAATTAGTTCGTTAACATGAACGTTTTGGTTCATGAACTCCTTGTTTTGTTGGATTTGAGCAGCGACAAAATTATCCACGATTTTCTCAAGGCTCGGTTTTGGTGGTACAGGTTGCATAGGTTGATTTGATCTTGGGGCTTGATAACTTGATTGTCTCGGAGGGGCAGTATTTTGGATAGGGTTATTATTCTTATAGGAAAAGTTTGGGTGATTCCTCCATCCAGGGTTATAGGTATTTGAAAATGGGCTTCCTTGGGTGTAGTTCACTTGTTCAGAGCTGGTCTCGTTTAACAGACTGCATTCTGCGGATTGGTGTCCTTTCGTCCCACATATCTCACAATCTGGCGAAACTGCGGCTGCAGTATTCGGGGTTGTACACATATGCTCAACTTTTAGGGCTAATGCGTCCATTTTAGCTTGCATCATGTCCATAGAGCTTAACTCATGTATTCCTCCTTGGGCTTCCTTCTTTTCCACTGTCGCTCGTTCTACTCCCCACGATTGATGGTTTTGGGCCATATCTTCGATAAGGGCACTAGCTTCAGGGTAAGGTTTGTTCATCAGTGCGCCACCTGCGGCGGCGTCGATGGTCATCTTAGTGTTATAATGAAGTCCATTATAGAAGGTTTGAATGATTAACCAATTTTCTAAACCATGATGTGGGCATGCTCTTAACAGCTCTTTATATCTCTCCCAGGCTTCGAACAACGATTCTCCTTGGTTTTGGGTAAATCTAGTTATTTGGTTTCGAAGAACAGCAGTCTTACTCGGGGGAAAATATCTGGCAAGGAATACTTTTCTAAGGTCTTCCCAACTTGTTATGGAAATTGGTGGAAGGGAATCTAACCAAGATAGGGCCTTATCTCTGAGGGAAAAAGGAAATAATCTTAAGCGAATCGCCTCAGGAGGGGCTCCATTGGTTTTAAAGGTGTCTGCTAGTTGGAGAAAGTTTTTCAAATGTTGGTTTGGGTTCTCTGTAGCAAGACCTGCGAATTGTCTCTGCTGTACTAACTGCAGCAGGGATGGTTTAAGTTCAAAATTGTTAGCTGGTATGGCTGGATTTACTATACTAGAACTAGGTTCCTCGTTGGATGGTTGGGCGAAATCCTTAAGAGGTCTTTGATTTTGATCTTCGGCCATAGCTTTCCTAAGTTTACGGAAATATAAACGTGTGCGAGCGTAACGTTCTGGTTCAGCTAGAGGGTCTACTAAACTTCCGGTACTACGAGTTTTTCGCATTGACCGGCGGGTAACTTCCTTAGTCTAAACGGTATAACAACAGGGTACGAAATTTGACGAAATTGGTCCCCGGCAACGGCGCCAAAAACTTGATGCGTGTTTTTTTCGCAAGTGTACGAACGCGTCAGAGTAATATAAAAGATTATCGTATCCACAGAGACCAAGTGTCAATCTATCGCTATCTATTGTTAAGGTGTGTATCTAAGGTGATTGAAAATAGTAGTTTTGAAGAGTGCACGGTAGTAAATAAAGTAATTAAAATTAATTGATAAAGACAGGTTCGAATGCAATTCACACAACCAATTGATAATCCAAGTACTTGCTAATAGAACTACTTACGGGCAATGTTTTCTACTTTGAAAAGAACTAATTTGACAGGAACTGTCGCTTTCGCGTATTCAGAACCGAGTTGTACCCCCTAATCAAACCCTCTTATTGTCACGGATAAAAAGGCGCGCATTGCGTTAGAGTAGTAAACCTATTTTTAAGAAATATAGTATCTTGACCAAGTTGAAAAGTATTTTAACCTGGATTTTCTAAAAAAAGAGGTCCTTACGAACCAGACTTTAAACTTCTTAACGCGTCCGAAAATGGTTTTAAAATCTCTTTTCTTTTTAAATTAAAAACTCCTAATAAACTAAACAAAGCGCTTTCGCTGTTTTTGAAATAGTTTAAAAACAATTAAGTTTAGATAGGCGGTGGACGGCTTTCGATCTTACCCAACGGAATTTAAGAACAGGAAAACTTATATTGAAAGTTAAAATAGCCCTTAAGTGTTTCCACTAACAATTGTACAGATTATCGGTTCGGTTATGATCTTCACATTCTAACCTTTATAAAATTAGCCAGACATGGTAAAGTAAAAGTTCATTTTTAGATTTTTCATAAAAAAGGTATTTAAGTGCGAGTGCGGAAAGTAAATGAAATTAAAGCGAGTGCGGAAAGTAAATGAAATTAAAAGACAGTGCAAGAAATAAAGTTGACAAAAGGTAAAGTAATAAAAACCTGCTCCAATCGGAGTGGTTGAATACAATGCGAACTGAAAGTAAAATGGCGGCAGGATTAACTTCCTTCCAGAGTGCTCCAAGACTTAGTCTCACAGGCTCTTACAGACTCGATCTCTCGAATGTAGTAACACCTCGATGTGAAGCGATTACCACTATTACACTGATATATGCTTATGAACAACTAAACTTGGATGAAGAAAAACGAAAATCTAAAGTCCTATTTATAGGCAAGGAAACATGTGGAAAAGACAAGGATGCCCCTAGCATTTGAATTTGGGAGGGAACCCGTTTTGTTCTTGTGGCGCCCGCCACAACACCATGGCGCCCGCCATGAGTGTAAACTTGCTTGGGCAGTTGGAGATCGTGGGGAAAAACAGTTGGGAGGAGTTTGAGACATGGCCACGTCATGGAAGACCCTGTGGCGGCCGCCATAGTGGATGCCATAAGTGTAAAATGCTGATTTTCTCTATTTTAGCTCATTTCGACTTCCTTTTCGCTCCTTTTCTCGCTCGGGGCTCTGATTAGACTAAAAACCTGAAAACAAAGAAAAACATAATAATAACATAATAAAATGACATTAAAAGACTAAGAATGCATGCGAAATCGGAGTCAAAAATACGGTGAAATTCAGTGTCATCACAACTCCTCCTCCCGCCAAGCAAGGAGGAAAACAATCACTGTTGGGGGAACGACCAATTCCTGGCCCCCCCAGCGCTGATCTGACCGTTGCAGCCCTCCTGGATGCTGTCAACCGCACAAACCTCCTTATCTTGCAGCAAGGAGAAAGGATAAGAGCTCTCGAAGAAGCAGCTCTTCCAAGATCCTCTCCTCCCAAGAGGAAACACCAGAAATCAAGAAGCCTGCCACCTAGGCGCCGGGAAGACCGTATGACAAGGCGTGAGCCTGAACCACAACGCGTTCGCAAGCGCGACCAGATCTCCCCGCGGGGTCAGTCACCACCAAGACACAAGAGAACGAGGCAAGACGGGCACTCTCCACCGGTCAGACCTCATGATCGGCCACGATCACCCTCACCTCGCAGAGACCGCCGCCGCGAACGCAGACAACGGTCGCCATCGACTTCAAGTTTGGACAGCGACGACGAGCCTCGCGGCCCGTTGTCCCACAGGATCCTGGCCACCCGTCTCCCTAAAGGACTAGAGAAACCTCTGTCTCTAGGAACTTATGATGGAACCACGGACCCAGACGAGCACATAGAAAATATAGATGCTCTTCTGGACTACAGAGGGGTACGAAGAGCTATCAAATGCCGCCTGTTCCCAACCACGCTCCGGAAGGGAGCAATGACCTGGTAAAAATAGCTGCCAGAGGAATCCATCACATCTTGGAGGCAGCTCGGGAGGATTTTCTCCCGACACTTTACCGCATCACGACGCCATCCAAAGACTGAGGCATCCCTTGGAGCTCTCGTACAGGGAAGAGATGAACCTCTTCGGGACTACATTGAGCGGTTCAACAAGGAAGCCGTCCAAGTGCCAACGACCGACGAGATGAAGAAATTCCTGCTCGAGCAGGGATTACGTCCTGGCTCAGACTTTGCGAAAGCCATCAGCCTAGATCCACCGAGGAACCTCAACGTTCTCCTCCACCAAGCCCAGTCGCATATACAGTACGAGGAGAAGGTCGCTGCCCACTCTGTCCGGGCCTCCCGTCACCAAGAAGGTGCCCGGACATCCAGAGCTGAAGAGCCCTCGACATCCCGTCGAGGAGATAAAAGACGCGACGATCGGCCTCGTGATGCACGCGAACAGAAGGGACCTTCTGGACGGTTCCATGAATATACCCCCCTCACTACCTCGAGGGAAAAAATCTTGTCCGAATGTGCCAACTCAGAGTTCAAGCAGGCGGGGGTCCGTTTCCCCAAACAGCTGCCGGCCAGGCCAGGTGTAGACAAATCCAAGTATTGCCGCTTCGACAAGAGCCACGGGCATACGACGGAGGAATGGATCCACCTCAGAGATGCCATAGAGATCCTCATTCGCGACGGCCACCTGAAGCAGTTCGCGAAGAAGAAAGAAGCTCCCCGGCAAGAAACCCAGGAGACCAAGAAAGCTGCAGAAGAGACTCCGCCCTCTAAGGACACCAACATACAGATCGCCATGTCTATAACTCGGCCAGAAGACTTCTGTATCCCTGATAGCCTGCCCGCCTCCACGTTCCTCGGATCTTACAGCCCGTGGGAGGCCTTCCCGTCGGCCATGGTCATCTCCGGTGGTGGATTCAACAAAATCACGGTCGGTTCAGTCAAAAGGAAATTCGATCAACTGATTAGCAAAAGCTCCAACGAAGTCACCACGCTGGATACCACTCACAAAGGATCATCTCCCATTTCCTTCTACAAGGAGGAACTCCTCGGCGGGTCACCGAACTCAAGCATCCCGCATCTCATCCGGGCAAGGATGGCGAACTTCGACGTTCGCAGGATACTCGTGGACCAGGGCAGTTCAGTTGATATAATGTACAACAACCTGTTCGAGACACTGCAGCTGGACGACTCTCACCTTACTCCATACGTTGGATCCGACCTGCAGGGATTCAACGGAGCAGTAACAAGGCCCCGAGGTTACGTAGAGCTCATCGTGACCTTCAGTTCAGGAAAGACAACCCGAGCAATCAAAGCACAGTTTCTGGTAATTGACTGCCCGTCACTATATCAGTGCATTTTTGGAAGGCCAACCCTGGCAGAGTTGATTGCAGTGCCTTCCACCGTACATCTCAAGATGAAGTACTACACTTCTGAAGGGATGGTCGCCACCCTCCACGGCGACATTGAAGCTGCCCGTCGATGCTTTGAAGCAGCATCAAAAGGACTGAGCACCATCTCAGCGAGGCCGAGGACATATGGTCGTCCTCCTCTGCCCAGCAGCTCTGAGCAGCCAAAGCCACTCCCCCAGGTCGAATCCATCGATTTGGACAGTCGTTTCAGCGAGGAGGATCACGCCAAAGACCCGACGACTTCGAGAAGCCAGTCCCATAACAGCGGCCATCTCCTACGCCCCATCCCAGATGGCAACTTTGAGATCGTTCCGTTCAGAGAAGACCCCCAGCGGGGAGTGAAGATCGGAGCAGACCTCGCCGACCTGGCCAAGAGACAACTAAAAGCGTGCCTCCGGGAGAACGCAGACTTGTTCGTATGGAGCGTTGCTGAAATGCCAGGATTGGACCCCTCCGTCGCCTACCACCAGCTTACAATTGATCCGGCCGTCAAAGCCATTGCCCAGCGCAGAAGGAAACAGTCCCCGGAGAAGATGGAAGCCGCGGAGAAAGCTGTTAAAGACCTTCTAGAAGCTAGGTTTATTTCTGAGGCCAAATACACTACATGGCTCTCAAATGTTATACTTGTAAGAAAAAATAATGGCAAATGGAGAATGTGCGTTGATTATACCGATGTTAATAAGGCCTGTCCGAAGGACGCCTACCCCCTCCCCAATATAGATAAGCTCGTAGATAACTCCGCAGGTTTTAAACTTTTATCGTTCCTCGACGCCTACTCGGGCTATAACCAAATCCCAATGGCCGCGAGGGATAAAACTTACACGTCCTTCATGACCGAATCGGGCAACTATTACTACAACGCAATGCCATTCGGACTGAAGAACGCCGACGCTATGTACCAACAAATGATGAACAAGGTCTTCCAAGGACAAATAGGCGACATGCTCGAGGTATACATGGACGACATGATCGTCAAGTCCCACGAGGAGCTAGAACACGTCGCCCACCTTCGCCAAATTTTCGAGCAAGCGAGAAAATATCAAATGCGTTTTAACCCAGAGAAGTGCACGTTCGGCGTACGGGCAGGTAAATTACTTGGTTTCTACTTGACGGAACGAGGAATAGAAGCTAACCCCGACAAATGTCGGGCATTCTCTGAGTTCCCAACGCCTATGTCTAAGAAGAACATCCAGTCCCTCAACGGGGTACTCACCTCGTTGTCCCGCTTCGTCGCAAAATCCGCCCAACATGCCCTTCCTTTCTTCAAGCTCTTGAGAAAAGAAGCCGCGTTTGAATGGACCGAAGAATGCGAGGCATCCCTCCTTCACTTAAAGCAAGCCCTGTCGAAACCGCCCGTGTTATCACGACCAGATACCGGGGAAGTTTTGTTCCTGTACCTCGCCGTCACTGCCGAGGCCGTAAGCGCCGTTCTCATTCGCGAAGATCCTGGCGGGCAAAGGCCCGTATACTTCACGAGCAAAGCGTTGCAAGACGCGGAGTTGCGATATCAACAGATAGAAAAGGTAGCATTGGCCCTCGTCAACGCTGCCAGACGACTGAGACACTATTTCTTGGCCCATACGATCGTAGTGAGGACGGATCAACCCATCAAGCAGTTGCTGGGCCGGCCAGACATGGCCGGTCGAATGCTCAAGTGGTCGTTGGAGCTGTCCGAATTCGACGTTCGGTATGAAAGCAAAAAAGCTCTCAAAGCACAGGCCCTGGCCGATTTCGTGGCAGAAGTAACCTTCTTAGACTCCTCGCCCCACATAGCAAACAGATGGACCATCTACGTGGACGGAGCATCCAGCTCGAGCGGCAGCGGGGCAGGAGTAATTCTTGAAAACGAAGAAGGGACCATAGTAGAGGCGTCTCTCACCTTGTCCTTCCCCACGTCGAACAACCAGGCTGAGTATGAGGCCTTCCTCGCTAGGTTGCTCCTAGTCGAAGACCTAGGGGCAGAAGAAATCATCATCTGCACGGACTCTCAGCTCGTAGCCCACCAGATCTCCGGGGAGTATCAGGCCAAAAATGACAGTCTATCTGAATACCTCTCCCTAGTCAAGGAAAAGATGTCGAGGTTCAAGACGGTAGCAGTAAGACATGTTCCCCGCGAACACAACATGCGAGCAGACGTCCTGTCCAAACTAGTGAGCACCAAGAGGAAAGGTGGAAGTAGGTCAGTCATCCAAGAGATACTTCCCCGGTCCAGCATCGATAAGGGGTCCTCGACCCTACACGTGCACGCGATCGGAGACCGCGACTGCTGGATAACGCCCGTTTACAACTACCTCACCAGGGACGAACTTCTGGATGACCCCAAGAAAGCCAGCACCATCAGACGAAGAGCTTGCTCATACGTCATCCTCGAAAATAAACTTTACCGAAGGGGCTTCTCCATCCCACTACTAAAGTGAATAGAGGAGGAGATTGTCCCCCACATATTACGAGAAATCCATGAAGGCATTAACGCCCAGCACCTGGGAGGAAGGTCCCTTGCCCGCAAGGCGCTCCGGGCAGTATATTATTGACCAACTATGCAGCAAGACGCCAAAGAGCATGTGAAGAAATGCGAAAAATGCCAACGGCACGCGGATACGCACCTAGCTCCACCTAACGAGCTGAAAAGCTTGCCATCCCCGTGGCCATTCGCCTGGTGGGGCCTAGACATCCTAGGACCCTTCGTAACGGGGTCCAGCCAAAACAAATACCTGATAGTGGGCGTAGATTATTTCACAAAATGGATAGAAGCAGAAGCTTTAGCAAAGATAACGACACTTAACATCCTACGCTTCTACAAGCGGAATATCCTTGCCCGTTTTGGGATTCCCCAAGCAATCGTCACAGACAATGGAACACAATTCACGGACAAGAAGTTCCAAGACTTTGTCGCCCATCTCGGAACAAAGCAACACTTCGCTTCGGTAGAGCACCCCCAGACCAACGGGCAGGCGGAAGCGGCCAACCGCGTCATCCTTCGTGGCCTCAAACGAAGACTGGATGAAATAAAGAAAGCCTGGGTCGAGGAGCTCCACAACGTCTTATGGGCATATCGCACTACTCCCCAGTCCACCACCGGGGAAACGGCCTTCCGCTTAGCATATGGCATGGAGGCTATTTTACCCATCGAAATCCACGTACCGTCCAGAAGGACCGAATCACCTCTAGACGAGGAAATGAATAACGAAGCAATGAGAGAAGAGCTCGACCTCGTCGAGGAAATCCGGACAGGAGCAGCCCTCCGCGAAGCGTCCCTTAAGCAAAAAATAGCAATCAGGCACAACGCTAAAGTCCTACGACGAGAGTTCGAGGTGGGCAGCCTTGTCCTGCGAAGAAACCACAAGGACTCTCGCGAAGGCAAACTAGCGGCCAACTGGGAAGAGCCATACAGAGTCCGTGCCAAAACGGGAAATGGTGCATACTTCCTCGAAAACCTTAATGGGGAGGCACTCCCCCGACCATGGAACGCTGAGAAACTTAAGCAATACTACAGCTAGAGTAACCATAAGCTTCCTCGCATCAAGAGACCACCTAGCCGTCATCATGCTCGTCCAGGTACAAACGACGCATGCACACGAAGTAGAATCCCGCTCAAATAAACGAACCGGAACTCTGCTCGTCGGCGACCCTCGATCGAGCACTGCCTTCGCCCAAGTACCATGATTGGCAGAACCCCAGCTCGCGATGGGACGTTCACGCTGCGACCTCAGACCTCAATCGCGACCTGAGATCCGCAACCTCGCCAGGGACTTCCCCGGCTATTCGACCAGTTCCCCGCACTGGCGAATTCACACACAGCGAGCTATCTTTCAAAAGAAAGCTCCATTAACAGACACACCCTCCGACGGGCAGTCATACATGCACAACTAAGGTAGAGTACAAAAATAATGTAAAGTACAACAAAAATTGTACAAATGAACCGAGCATTAAATAAAAGGGCCAAAAGACTGTGCGTATTACATAAAAAAAGGGGCCATGCCCCCCCCAAAACCAAATAAATTACAAATTAATCAACGGCACGCAGGCCGGACAAAACACAACAACATCAAAACAACCTGAATCCTCATCCTTCCACATGCTCAGTCGCCTCGGGCTCGGGCTCGGGCTCCTCCGCTGGCTGATCTTCGGTCTGAGCTTCGGGGGTGTCGAGAACCAGGCCCGCGGGCAAGACAATGTGATCATCCTCCACTCGGGCAAGGTAGTGGATACCATCGGTCGAAATGTCGAGCCCAGGGTTCACCACCCGCAACTGGGCCACAGCACTTTCAAAAGACTCTGATGCCACAACAATGCCATCCTCCTCGGCCTGCAGTATGCTGGCGACCAGCTTAGCCCTAATTTTCAACACTTTTATCTCGTCCGGTTCATCAGCACCTGGGGCACTGGCCGCCATCAGCTCCTTGTTCAAATCTGGCCGCCATCAGCTCCTTGTTCAAATCCTCTACAACCTTCTTCTCCGCCTTCATCCTGGTTACCTCCTCTTTCAGCTTGGTCGTCTCCTCCTCGACCTTCCTCCTAGCCTCACGCGCACCCTTGACTTATTCCTTTAGGGATGCCACGAAGGCCCGGGCAGTAGTGAGTTCAGCCTCGAGCACAAAGTCCCCTTCCGCATAAACGGCCGCCATTTCCAGCATCCTCACCATGGCAGAAGCATCCTGGGCCACCATCGCCCTCTTGCTCGCTCGGTCCATGCTTCTGAGGTTGAGTGACTCTGCCCGCGGAACGACCAAAGTGTTGCCCTCAAAGAACCTCCGGTCAAGGACACACGGAGGAAGCTCAAACTTCCCTTTCTCGGGCGCCCGAGTCAGGTCCACGACATCCGACGACCTTTGCCGCTTCGTTCGCCCAGCCAGAGCCAATGGAGAGTCTCGGGGAGCTAGAGTAGGAGAAGCAGAAGTCCCCACCGCAGCTTGAGCAAGAGGAAGAGCACGAGCACCACCAACAGGACGAGCCTTGGGAGGAGCCGCCCCAGCCTTGCCCCTCGCCATGGCGTTCCTCACCACATGATCACGAGCCTAAGGCATCTCACCTGCACAAATGAAACGAACACGTTAGCAACGGGGAAGAAAAAGAAATAACAAATAAAGTCTAAGTAACTAAGACTACCGAGCAACTTCTTGGCATCCGCGGGAGTCTTGCACTCCAGCAGAGCCTTCACATTGATAAACCTGCGCTCAACTCTATGGCTCCCGTCATCCTCGTAGATAGGGGCACCCTTGCTCGTCCAGCAGCTCGCAAGATCAAAGGAGTTGACCCACTTCACCAGCGTCTCGTAGGACACAGCATCCTGCCCGCGTAACACGCTCGGCTCAAAGACGTAGGCACTGGGCTTCTTTGAGAAGTGGTCGGGTGTCCAGCGGATCGGGAACTTGTACACTCTCTCCCCGATATATTTCCCCTCCTCGGTAAGCAGCTCCTCTCCGTTCTCATCATACTCTACCTCCCAGGCATACACGTTGTCCTGAGCAGCTTCGGACAAAGGCTCGACGATGTAGTACCGTCCCTTGAACGTTCGGATGGACTCCGAGAACGGCTTAAACAACTTTCTGGGCTGCTTCAAAGAGACCCATCCATACCTCTTCCCCGCCAGCTGCCGCTGTAGGTTGAAAACAACAAAGAATAAAGGATGAGTGGTTCCCAGAGCAAGGTGCTCGCACACCAACTCAAAAGCCCGTATGAAGGCCAACGAATTGGGGTGGAGCTGAGAAGGAGCCAACTTCAGGTGCTCAAACACCGACCGCTGGAAGTCAGCAAAGGGCAACCTCAGCCCCAATTCCTTGAAGGCATATTCGTACATGGCAAAGCAGTCCCCGAAGTTCGAGCAGATCCGCTCGTCTGAATTAGGCAGAAGCACTCTCCATTCACCCGCTGGCCCCACCTCGGTAAAAGCGTCTGCCGCAGACCTGGAAAACATGGAAATATGGTGGGAAGGTTCGGCCACCTCCCACTCTTCCGGGCAGAACACATCAACGTCCTCTTCCATTACGTCCTCCTCCACGACCTCCAAATCCTCTCCCTCCTCAGCATTGCTCGCTTCCCCCTCGACTTCGCTCGAGGAGTTCGAAGCCGACGAGCTCGAGGACGCAGAGCTCGGGGTCGTTGCACTACTGCTCTCCTCGGACACAGTCTCTTCCTCGGATGTAACGGGGATAACTTCCCTCTCTGGCTTCATCGCCCCTACGATCACCTGAAAAAGCAGAGAAAGACAGTGAATTCGACAGGAAATCAAATCCACCCTTCCACCGCTAAGTCAAGTGAAAGGGCGCGCAGAAGGCTAAGGACAACGTCCCCGGCCTAAGCCCTAACATCAAACGAAGAAACAAAAAACCTCCCCGCGAGGAGATAACCGAGACATACCATCTTCCTACGAGGAACCTCCCCACGCTCGTGCCCAAATTCCGTTTGAAGCTCCACCGAAATCTGGAAACGTTCCGCCGGAAAGTTCACCAGTTCACCAGAAGATGGTAAGACGTGGTGGTCACGACTCGCAACCACGGCGTGGACCACCATGTTCACCGAATGCGCTACCCACTCCGACGAGATGCTTGGTACAACGAATGGGCAGAACCACCGCCCACCACCAACACTCACCAGAAATCTACCTACCTTGTCACCTAAAACTAACCCTAGCCGCATGCAATCTACCATTGACAATGAGAGGAAGTAAAACAAGCTGGAAACCAGAAAACTTACTTATTTTGAGTAGAAGAGAAAGGCTGCTCGAAACTTGGCACGGTGGTCGGTTGCTCTGAAGACGGCGACGGGCAGAAACGCTGATGACGACGAAGAAGAATCAGAAGGGAAAAAGTGCAAAATGGGACAACCTCCCCCCTTTTATACTGAGGGGCACATGCACACACGCGCCCGTAGGTAATAATGACTGCTCACTAGCCATAATTACCTATTAACTGCTACGCAGGGCTCGATGCACACGTGGCAGCCCAACGTTTCCCATTTTGTCTGACGATTTATCTTCCCGAATACCAGGCAACATGGTCACGACCATAAACATCACGAACACAGAGGGCCACGGGCACATCAAGACAATCTTCCTCGTCTCCTTACGACAACTCTACGTAACTCCCCCGGGCGACGAGCAGTCCTTAAGTCATCACTCCCGTGCTCAGGAGCCACGACTTGGGGGGCTCCTATTCTGGACTGGACCAATGGCTAGAATTGGCCCAATCCGCTTCCACTCCAGAGCGGCCCAAATTGCCTAAGCCCAATCCACAGAGGGGCAAAAGTGACATTTCTGCCCCTCAAATCGGGCAAGGAATGCAACGTCCATCCCCGGCTCTGATGCCCGTTATGCACGGCTTCCCTGCTGCCCGAACATCGATGGGCAGGTGCCCGCAACTGCGTCTATGCCCGACATAACGGCTAGTTCATGGCACCCTGCCCGACATAACGGCTAGTTTGGGCAGTTGCCCATTCTTTGGGAAAAACGGCTAGTTCGCCCCGAAAATAGGACCGTTGGCCACGCGCTGGGGGCTCTATATAAACCCTCTCACTTGAGAGGGTCAGGTATCACATTTTTCGCCCTAAGAATACACTTTGTACTCGCCCCTTTTTCTCTGACCCTTTCTTACTTGAGCGTCAGAGTACCTTGCAGGTACACCCCTCCTCTCCTCATTCTCAAGCCGAGCACGTTGCACGCCTTGCGACCAGCAATCATCCGAGTATCTCACCTTCAAACGACCAGCTTACGTGGACCAGTTCAAATACTTCAGATCAACACTTAACATAAGTTTCAAGTTGTTCATAGTTCCTATTTTAGTCAGTTTAGGTTAAAACAGATGGTTAACACCAAAGACATTTCATGCACAAATAGGATAGACTAAAAAAAAGCCCTAGCATAGTTCATGAGTGTAAAATAAAACATGGTCTAGTGGTTCTCAACTTGGATAACAATCATAAATGAAATAGGCACACACATCATATTGAAACAAATGGAAAGTTTATACTTGTGGATAGCAACAAATGCAAGCATTTGACAGCAAATGATACACCCTATGCTTAGCTTAAACATCAGCTCTTGACGTAACACCCTTTAAACATACATAAACCAGACCAAACAGGGTATAATGAAATTCATCAAATGATAAGGCAAGAGGAAAGTCCTAACTTGAGGTTAAAGTCTAATGTGTATTTAAGGTAAACTACTAGCAACAAAGTATCTCTGTTATCAAACAAAATAACATTGTAAATGCAAAGTACTTGGTAAAGGCAAAGGCAGACCCTACTAGTCAGATTTATGCAAGCATGGATAGGTGCATTTGTGTGCAAGTACATACTTGTGAGAGTGTATGTAACTATGATAATCAAGCTTGGCTGGGGATTTCTAAAACTATCAGTTGTAGCTAGTAACCATTAAGAGTGTACTTAGTTATCCAATTCAAAACATCCATCAGTTTAAGTGTATTAGTATTATACATACAAGCAGATAACAAGACCACTGATGTAATGCACGACTTCAACCAGATGATGAAAAAAAAACACAAGCACATGGCTGGTATACTAAGGCTTAGACCATGAGATAACAACAACTCAGATTTAGATAGATAAGTCAAACACTTAGCATAACTATGTATGTACTTTAGCAAACATAGGATTACATATGAAAATTATGAAATATGATATAATGATATCAAGCAGGCATGATTAATAAGAATGAAAAGAGAATGATACCAACTGAAGCTTTGTCTATGACTTTCAAGTGTGCAGACTGCTTCTTCTTCCACAGCAAACTAAAAAATCACTACTCACTTAGCTTGCTCGAGACTTGGAATATTTGAGCGTTTTTTTGAGAAAATTATTGATGATCTGAACTGAATATCCACCCTCCTTATATAGGCCAAGTCATGGATCAATGTGGATTATTGTGGGCCGGGTCAAGTGGATTTTAGTCTCAAGCAAATGAGGCTAGGGTTTGGAGTTGTGCTCAAATGTTGAGCTGCAGGAGACATGCGCTCCTCCTCTGATTATTGGTAGGTAAAGACACAGGTTTGAACAACACAAAGAAGGCATTGCTTCTTCCTTTAACTTCTATGGCCAATAAGACAAACATGAAAAGGGAAAGTGATAGGGACACAAGCTTGTGGTGGTTCGCAGGTTGCGCAGAGTTGAGCTGAAAACGGAACACTTCACAACCCACTTTGTACAAGTTAATTCCTGTATGCTTGAAGGAGAAATTTCTTGGGTAAATTGAAATTGGGAATGTGGCGCCAAGCTTGTGATTTGAAATGAGTTTGAAGAATTGAAGATGTTTGGAACCGTTAGGATTATCTTCTTCTGCAAAACGAAAATATAAACGACCAAAGGAAGAAGGAAGAGTTCAACACCACGTGCCAAACTCCTATTGGCCATTGCCTAGCGTTGAAAAGTCAAAATGTAATAACCTATCTCTCATTGGTTGATGATAAAAACTCAACTTCCAAA
Organism: Lathyrus tuberosus; assembly: GCA_022829125.1. Classification (NCBI taxonomy): domain Eukaryota; kingdom Viridiplantae; phylum Streptophyta; class Magnoliopsida; order Fabales; family Fabaceae; genus Lathyrus; species Lathyrus tuberosus. Next base: position 4,379,976 of record JALAZF010000446.1, read on the forward strand.
CAGAATTCACAAGAGATTAAATGGGCCAATTAAAATGTAACACAAACATACGGGTAGCATTTTTTCAAGTGTATTAAAAATGATGAATAATAGATGATAATTAATTAAAGCTAATTAATTAAATTGAAAACAAATTACCAGCAAATCAATTAATTAAACTAAAAACAAAATTAAATTAGTTAATGACTCATTAAAATTAAATAAGGTAAAACTATTTGAATATATAAATAAATAAAAAGAAAAATTAGAATAAACCAAATTAAAATAAAATAAAATTAAAAATAAGACAAATAAAACTATTAAAATAAATGTTAAATTGAAATAAAACAAATGAAAGTGAGAAAAAAGATATTAAAGTGACATACAGAGAAAAATAAGTCACACAACATTTAGCAAAAAGATGAGGGTAAAATTTGGGGTACAACATCAACGCTCTGACTTACCAGCCACAGTTTACACAACCTCATCAACCATCACCGCAGACTTCACATGCTTCACCACAACAACAGTATCGTCAGCAAAATCAACCATCTCCTCAACAAGCCCGACAACCGTTCAACAGCCCGGGTCGTGCACTGAGGAAACCAAATTTTGACCCGATTCCTATGTCATATGCGGAACTTTTCCCAGTATTGTTACGCAAGGGCCATATCCAGACTAAGTCCCCGCCAGCGGTGCCTAAGAACCCTCATTTCGGGTACAGAGCTAACTTATTATGCCCTTATCATCAAGGGGCACCAGGTCATAATATTGAAAGTTGTTATGCGATGAAAGCCGACGTTCAGAGATTGGTTAAAAGTGGAATCTTAACTTTCAAAGATTCAAAACCCAAATGTGCAAAATAACCCTTTACCGCAACATGGAGCGGCCAATGTGAACATGATACAAGAATGTCCTGCAGGTGAAGACTAGAGAAGGTCCAAGTCAGTGAAATCAAGAGGAGAGCCCTATCTCGAGCTCATCAGGCTGTTTATTTATTTGCTTGCACTTATGATTATTTCTTTGATTGTAAAAGTTTGGTTTGCATGCAAGAACTTGTTTGTTTTGAACGATTAATGCAATAAACAATGTTTGTTTTGAAGAAATCCATTCGTTTAACTCATTTTTTAAAAAAATGCTATTTTATAATGCCAATGCTGCCCAATCTCTTGCCTTGGCAGAGTACTGAATGGAGGATGACGAAATCAAACGGAATATCTCTTGTTGTATGCTTTTGAATAAAACTCTGCTAATGATATAAGACATTTTTTTCAAATCCCTAAACACTTGAGGCATAAGGAGATAAACCCTCGTTAGCCCTTTTGAACCTTTGAAGTAGGAGATTTCTTCTTCCAAATAAAAAATAACCCCTCATTCTTCACCTGGGGCAGGGTGATTTTCAAAAAAAAAAAAAGGAGTAAAACATCACGAAGATTGGGTGGGCATGAACAAACTTTGAGCCTTATATCCTTTGTTTCTTAAACCGTGAACCAAACCAAGATACAACCCTTAAAAGTCCTAATTGAAGCAAGGTTTATTTCAAAAGCATACTCATTGAGATATCGTTTCATGACTCCTATAAGCTATGCTCAAATTTAAGTTGGCATTATAAAATCGGTAATTCAACCACCAAAACTTTTTTTAATAAAACTTCAAGACAAACATATGTTGCATTATCTGTTTCAGAATTAACATTTTCTACTTGCTAACATTGCTTAACATCGTAGAAATTAACATACGTGTGGCATTGATGAGATAAAATTTAATACTGTTTCAAGGAGATGATAGTATCCAGGGGCACGTCACCTGAAGACCTTGCTGAGCAGGGGCAAGTTGTTTCCCAGCTATTTCTCTTGCCATCTGACCTCAAGGAACAAAGTTTGAAGACTCAGAACACCATCAATCTGGGGCAGTTACGTTGAGATTTGGTAAATCTCTCAAAGAATTTGAAGACTCGGTTACAGAACACAGTCAATCCGGGCCAGTTACGTCGAGATTCGACAATCTCTCCAAGAGTTTGAAAACATTGGGACAGTTGGACGCCAAGTTTTCTGTAAAATCCTCTTGGGATGACTTCTTCTTATAAATCAAGTGATCTGGGGCATTTGAGAAGTGAAGATTGATTCTCATCCACAATAATTATTGTTTAAAATGGCGACTACCATGCAGGTCATCAAGGCAGAACTATCGTGTTCTCACAACATTCTTTACCCATCCTCAAAGAGTTTCTATCCCAAGTAATGTGACGATTCCCCAGTAAGTCTTTGCTACAAATAGTCACGACTATTCCCCGGTAAATCGCCACTTCAAGAGGTCATGGCACATTGGATGCAAGATTTCTCCAGTCGGCAACCTAAGAATCCTCAGTGGATTTTCTTACAACTTCAACCTTCCCCAGCGAAGCGAGTGTTTATTTCACTCCTCAACGGATTTTCTCACTACCTCCATCTTCTCCAGTGAAGGCGGATGTTTATTTCATCCTCTCGAAGTTTTTATCTCCGATATTTCCAACTACTATTGATCCAAGTTTCCCTGATGAAGTGAATATTTATTTTATCCAGTTACAACTTTCATTCAGACTACTTCAGCTCGCAGTGGATATTTATTTTATCCCCCATGAAGCCTCTTCGATCATGAGTTTGATTCGTTCCCAGTGAATCTTTCTCATCCTCAACAAAATCACAAGGTTCATCTTGACAATCCTAAGTGAAGTCACGATGTTCATCCCCAAGTGGAGTGCTCCCTTTTCCCCAGATAAGTTTGAAGCTTTGAAGCAGGACACGTCTCCATATGTGGCTCTCCTTTCACCACCAGTGATGCTTCTATCCTGCGAAGATTGGCCGAATATCCGTATCGAGATGCTTGTTCTCATCTCCAGTTTGCTTCTTGCCATTGCTTTGTCAGCATAAGCATAAGCATAAGCATAGCATGGCATTCTTTCATGTAGATTCATGGCATGTGCGCATTTTTTGCATCTTGCATTTCTTTGTGTTTGTTTGTTTGTTCTTTCACTTTGGTCGTGGTTATCCCCAAGTGATTGGGTTTTTGTCTGCTTCTTCCAAGTAGAATTGTCAACCTTAGGCAGAAAGAGCACATACTTTTTAATTCCCCGCTGAGTTCGATCCTCGTGGAAGATGGTTGCTTTAGTTTTCTTTTCCAATTTTGGATCAAGATAAACCCCAGTGGAGTTCATTCCTCAATGGATGGAGTCTTGCTTGACCATTTCTTTTCAGTTTTTTTCCTGAATTGAACTTTGGTCCCTGACAATCACATTTTCTGATATCTCTAGGCTTTTGAACCTAGACTAAGCGTGCATTTATTTTGCACTTTATCCCCCAGGAAGAATCTATTTGAGGATGTCTAAGGAAGACATGAAATTACTTCTCCAGCAGTATTATTTCAACATTATCATGGGATTTAAATCCAAACAACAAGTGGTAGCTCTTTATTTGAGCTCTATTTTCTATCCGGATGACAAATGACAGTCTCCTCAAGACATTTTGTCTATCCCTAGTGAAGTTATCAAGGTTACCAACCATTCTCCATCAAATATTATCTCACCGGAAATCCGTCAAAAAGGTTCATTGAAGACCTTCCAGGTGTCTCTCTTTATTTGAGAATCCCTTTTACAAGAATTTTATTACTTCAACAAATTTTCAACTACAGCAATATTACTTCTCAGCGTTATTCTCCCCAGTGAGTCTACAATTCAATTTACTTCCATCAAACGGCATCTCTTCGAGAAGTTTGGTGAAGATTCAGATGGCTTTTCTCTTTATTTGAGAAGACATATTTTACAAGTCAGCCAACCCACATCTCTTTTGAAGATCCCCGGTGAAGCTTCCAGGATCTCGGCAGTAGATTCCCTGGTTTATTTTAAATTGTGACAAACAGTCGTCTCTTTCCGGGATCTCGGCAGTAGATTCCCTGGTTTACATTAAACTTCGACAAATAGTCGTTTCTTTCTAGAAGACCTCGACAGTAGGTATTTCCCTGGTTATTCTCGGCAGAAGATTTCCAGAAGACCTCGACAGTAGGTATTTCCCTGGTTATTCTCGGCAGAAGATTTCCAGAAGACCTCGGCAGTAGGTATTTCATATTAAATTCTCTGGTTATTCTCGGCAGTAGATCTCCAGCAGACTTCGACAAACAGTCGTTTTTTTTTGGTGTTTTGGTCAGATGCCTCGCTTAGGCTACCGTGGTGGTAGTAGGTCATCTTTCCTTTTGTGTTTACCTCTCTTAGGCTATCATATGCGTGATAGTAGGTAACACACCTTTTGGTCAGACGCCTTTGCTCAGGCTGCCACAAGTTGGCAGTAGGTGATCCTTCTTCTTCAGTCTATTACCTCTGCTTAGGCTATCGTGGGATAGTAGGTAATAGGTCTGTATTTTGATCAGATGCCTCTCTTAGGCTACCGTGGTGGTAATAGGTCATCTTTTCTTGTTGTGTTTACCTCGCTTAGGCTATCATATGCTTGATAGTAGGTAACACACTTTTCTTTTGGGTCGGACACCTATGCTTAGGCTACCGTGTTTGGTAGTAGGTGATCTTTCCTCCCCAGTTTATTACCTCTGCTTAGGCTACCGTGTTTGGTAGTAGGTGATCTCTCCTTCCTACTTTATTACCTCCGCTTAGGCTATCCTATGTGATAGTAGGTAATATACGTCATTTTATTCTAACTGGGTACCCTCGCGTAGGCTACCAGTTGTTGGTAGTAAGTTTTCCTTTTCCTTTCAAGTTTCTCACCCTATGCTTGAGATACCCTGTGATTGTCAGTTGGTAGTCTCTTCCCCAGTGGAATTAGGTCTTTCCCTGTAGAGTCTTGTCTCGCTGAGTCATCCTCGTCGGGTCTTTCTTTCTTTATGTTTCAACATCAGTTATCCCCTGTGACATCATTCCTCACAGGATCTCTGTCTTGCATTTCATGGCATATCATGTGCATTCGGCGGCATCTTAGGGCCAAAAATTTATGCATGTTTGTATTCAAGTCCCTCCTATCTCGTCGAGACGAAGATTTTAATCTTCATATCTCCGGATAGAAGAAACTTAAATAAGGGCATCTGTCACACCCTAATTTTTGACCCTAAGATCCCCGCTTTGCCCGTTGCATAACATATTAGTTCAATCATTCATGCATAACTAACTGTTTTATCTAGCTTTGCCAGTTTGTTGCTATTTTAAGGACAGGTGCTGCTGCATAAGATTCAAGGTCCTGAATGTAACACCCCAATTTCCCATTTTGAAAATAAACAAAGTAATAAAGATAAATCAGAGTTTTCACCGAGTGGAATGTCACATTAAGAGCCAACAAAACAAATCTCCTTTATTTTAATAAAAATCAAACAACGGAAAATTTATTCAATTATTCGATTTACGGCCATCTGACAAAAACACCAAAACTCCACATAAAATTGTGGTTCACCATAATGTTCATCAAGAATAAAGATACGTAACAAAAAGAATAACAAATAACAAAATGAATGAAATCCCCAAAATCCCGTGTTACATATCAGAGCACTCCTATGGACTCGATCAGCAACACCAATATCCAAGCTATCTAAGTACCTGGATTATCTGTACTTCCGAAGAAGCACAGACACAACAACAACAAAGGGGTGAGAAATCACATTCAATATTATCGGTGAATAAATACATGATAACAAGGTAGCATTCACATATGTAAGTCAACAACACACCAACACGACCTACTGTCTAATATCATCAACAACATTAGGTAATAATGTAATACAACACGACACCATGCATGCGGTACCGACTCATTGGTTCATTCAATCGAACCTTGGATATATCACATACACCTCTACTTGGCAATGATCTATCCCCAACCATTCTCCATATAGGAGTACGGATGAATCACATACACTCCTCCTGAGCAATGATTCATCCCACCAATCACCATGAATATGCAAGACTCAACCATGCACAACAAAACATGTATACAAGCGTAAATACATGCACACGATCCTCCTGATCACATCATACATATCATCAACACCATCGTCATGTAATTTACTTCATACACACCAAACACCCAATTAACTAATTAATTAATTAAAAATTATTAAAATTAATATTTTCATCACCCATGTCTTATTTCTCAGCACCTGGCACCTATTCCCAACCTCTCAAACCAAGAGAAAATAATTCCGATGCGAAGACGGGAAAGAAATCGCAAAAATATGAAATTCTGCACCACTGCTGTCAATACGCGTATTCACCTGAGTCATACGCGTATGACTTACTCCCTCGCCCTTCCTTACGCGTATGCCCCCATCTGATACGCGTAAGGCCTCTTGCCTCGCCCTGCCATACGCGTATTCTCCAACTTCATACGCGTATGGGAAGAGACCCATTTTCCTTCAATTTCCAAGTCTCAGATCTCCCAACGCGTAAGGCTACTCCATACGCGTATTGCCATGCCACCATACGCGTACCATACGCGTATGGGCAGAGGGCCGTACCAAAACCCTCTCCCCCAGCCACCCTTACGCGTAACGCTCCCTTTCCTTCACTCCCATACGCGTATGGCCTACCCCAATACGCGTATGGCCAGATCCATTACGCAAATCACTAGAGACCTCACCATCCTGCACTCTGCTACGATTTTCACACTTCTTCACTTCCAACCAGTCCTATAATTGTTTCTACACGAATTTTAGGTCCAATTTTCATCTTTTCTCTTGTACCTAGAATTACTACATGTATTACAGGTCTATAATCTCAAATCGTTCTCCCAATTTGAATAAAAAACAACAGATCTGTAACAGATGTTCATACAACAACAACAACAACAACAAAAATTCATGAAAACACACATCAATTCATGCACGATTTCAGAATCATAACAGGCATATACAACAGATCAACAACACAACAGTTTGCATACAAATTCCTACGGGGTTAAGGACTCCCCACTCCCCTATCATGAATGAATCACCAATATTAAACCCGTTTCTCCCCCTTACCTCGAATCTTTACAGAAAATCTGGACAATTGGGGAAGAAGATCAAGCCTTAGCACACCTTGTTCTTTCTCTTCTCTTGGTTCTCTATTCCTCGTTTCACGTGCCAAAACCTTTCTATTTTCCTTAAACCTCCTCTAATTCTCTTAATCCTATTTTAATTAAATTAATTAATAATAATAGCAATAATAAAAATAATAATAATAAAATAATAATATTACTATTATTAATTAAATTATTATTATTATTAACTATACCACTATTAATATTAATCTAAAGGCTTTATCTCACCAACTCACCTTCCTAACTAAGGGCAACCCTTAAACGCACTCAAAACACTCCCCCAAACAAGGTCACACAAATAAAATAACACAAGACGTCTAAATAATTAAAATGGGGTGTTACAACTCTCCCCCACTCAAATTATTTTCGTCCTCGAAAATTACCTGATGGAAACAAATCTGGATACGACTCTCGCATCCTGCTTTCCAATTCCCAGGTCACACTGCCTCCTGCAGCACCTCCCCAAGCTACTCTCACCCGATGTATCTCCTTTCCTCTGAGTTGTTTCATCTTACGATCTTCGATCCTCAATGGCATCGTCTATACGGTAAGATTCTCCCTGATCTGAACTTCGTCTCTCTGAATCACATGAGACGGATCTGAAACATACTTCCGAAGTTGCGACACATGAAACACGTCATGCAAGTTCAAAAGTTCAGGCTGCAGCGCCACCCTATAAGCCACTGTACCAACCCTCTGCAGGATTTGAAACGGTCCAATAAACTTAGGATCCAACTTCTTGGATTTCAAAGCACGACCCACACCAGTCACTGGGTTAACTCTTAGGAACACATGATCACCTTCACTGAATTCCAAATCTTTCCTCCTGTTATCATGATAACTCTTCTGTCTACTCTGAGATGCTTTCATCTTCTCACAGATCATCTGAATTATCTCAGTAGTTTGTTACACAATTTCAGGTCCAAGCACCACATTCTCACCTGTTTCATACCAACATAGAGGTGTCCTACACCTCATACCATACAAAGCTTCGAAAGGCGCCATTCCGATGCTAGAATGGTGACTGTTATTATACTGAACTCAATCAATGGCAAATGAGTATCCCACACACCACCTTTTTCCAACACACAGGCTCTCAACAAATCCTCCAACGACTGAATGGTCATCTCTGACTGACCATCGGTCTGTGGATGATAAGCCGAGCTCAACTTCAACTTAGAACCCAAGGCTTGCTGCAGACTCCTCCAAAATTCTGAAGTAAACCTCGGATCTCTATCCGACACTATGCTCGACGGAACACCATGTAACTTCACAATTATCCTGATATAAATTTCCGCCAGCTTCGACAACGGAAAACTGATGTTAATTGGTATAAAATATGCGGACTTCGTAAGTCGATCCACCACTACCCAAATAACATCAAAGCCTCTTGCCGTATTTGGCAAACCAGTCACAAAATCCATAGTAATACTATCCCATTTCCATTCAGGAATCTCTAACGGTTGCATCAATCCTGAAGGCTTCTGGTGCTCTACTTTTGACTTCTGACATGTCAAACAAGCGTAGACAAACATAGTTATGTCCCTCTTCATACCGGACCACCAAAACAACTTTTTCAAATCATGGTACATCTTTGTAGTTCCCGGATGAATACTCAAGCTACTCCGATGACTTTCTTCCAAGATTGCCTTTTTCAATTCCTCATTATCCGGTATACAAATCCTGCCCCAGAATCTCAACACACCAACATTATCCACTTTAAAGTCACTATCAGGATCATCTCCTCCTGCAGGTATCAAGTCCATTAATTTCACATCCAGTTTCTGATTTTCCTTAATTACATCCAAAAAGTCATTATTCACCTTCAGCATACCCAATCTGATACTTTCTGGTGTAGTTTCACAAACCATACTCAAATCTCTGAACTGTTCAATCAATTCCATTTCCTTCACCATTAACGTAGACATATGGATTGTCTTCTGACTCAGAGCATCTGCCACAACATTAGCCTTTCCCGGATGGTAACTCAAATTGAAATCGTAATCCTTTAGGAACTCTAACCACCTTCTCTGCCTCATATTCAATTCTTTCTGGTCAAACAAATATTTCAAACTTTTGTGATCACTAAATACTTCAAATCTTGATCCATACAAATAATGTCTCCAGATTTTTAACAAGAACACCACTGCAACTAATTCCAGATCATGAGTAGGATAGTTTCTCTCATGCACCCTCAACTGTCTTGAAGCATAAGCCACTACCTTGCCACCTTGAATCAACACACCGTCTAATCCCATCTTAGACGCATCGCAATACACTACAAAAGAATCATTTGGACTTGGTAGAATTAACACTGGTGCTGTAGTCAACTTCTTCTTCAGTTCCTCAAAACTTTCCTCACAGGCAGCATCCCAGACAAAAGCTTGATTCTTCCTGGTCAACTGAGTCAATGGCAACGCCAATTTAGAAAACCCTTCAATGAATCTTCTATAGTAACCTACCAAACCCAAAAAGCTTCTAATCTCCGTTGCGGTCTTCGGAGTTTCCCACTGAAGTACTGCACTTACTTTAGAGGGATCCACCGCTATACCATCACCAGAAATCACATGACCCAAGAAACTCACGATCTTCAACCAAAATTCACACTTCGATAACTTTGCAAACAGTTTATTATCTTTTAACACCTGCAATGCAATTCTCAAGTGACCTGCATGCTCTTCGTCAGACTTAGAGTAAATCAGTATATCATCAATAAATACCACAATAAACTGATCTAGATAAGAATGGAAAATACGATTCATATATTCCATAAATACACCCAGCGCGTTAGACACTCCGAAAGGCATCACTGCATATTCGTAATGTCCGTAGCGAGTTCTGAAAGCAGTCTTCTGAATATCACCTTCCTTTACTCTAATCTGATGGTAACCCGACCTCAGATCAATTTTACTGAAAACGCGAGCTCCTACCAGCTGATCCATTAAGTCATCAATCCTCAGAAGTGGATACTTATTCTTAATGGTTACTTTATTCAACGGACGGTAATCAATGCACAGACGCATACTACCATCCTTCTTTTTCACCAACAACACTGGAGCTCCCCACGGCGACACACTTAGTCTGATAAACTTCTTATCGAGCAATTCCCTGACCTGAGATTTCAATTCTGCCAATTCTGATGCAGACATCCTGTACGGTGCCATAGAGATAGGTCTGGTACCCGGTACAAGATCAATAGCGAATTCAACTTCCCTTGTCGGAGGCAATTCTGTGATGTCATCTGGAAACACTTCAAGAAATTCATTCAGTACTGGTAATTCATTAACTGAAGTCTTGCTTTCAACAGATAACGAGGCAAACACCGCAAACAGCTTCGCTTCGTCCTCCAACAACGCCCTCAACTCCTTGCTAGATAGCGGATCTGCTAATGCTTCCTCTTCAGGAGTAAGAAACAGTAACGTCTTCCTGAAGCAATCAATATACATCCGGTTGAACTCCAACTAATTCATTCCCAAAATAACACCAAGATTACCGAGTGGCAAACAAATCAAGTCCACTCTGAAATCTCTACCAAACATGGTCAGCGGACACTTCAAACACACCAAAGAAGTAACCACGAAACCAATAGATGGAGTTTCAATCGTCATCCTCTGCTCTAGAGTAGATGGCACAATCCCTAATCTCTTCACACAGTTAACAGAAATAAACGAGTGCGTTGTACCCGTGTCAAAGATAGCAATCAAAGGAATATCATTAATAAAGCAAGTACCTTTGACGGAACGCTCTTCCTCAGTGGATTGGGCTCCCACCAAGGCAAACACTTTCCCACCAGTTTGAGACGCCTGAGACTTCTTCGGCTTCTCACAGTGGGTGCTGATGTGACCCTTCTCTCCACAATTATAACAAGTAGGCATAGTGGCTCTGCAGACAGCTATAACATGACCTGCTTTGCCACACATGAAACACTTCTTCACCTCATTCTGACAGTTGTTAGCACGGTGACTCGCACCACCACATCTGAAGCACTTGAGAGTATCAGCACCTGCTCCCTTCTCCTTTGGTTTCTTTCCCACATCAATTTTCTGTTTCCCTTTATCAGTTGGAGCACTGTAAGGAGTACCTCCAAATCTCTGCTTACCCTTCTTCTCATTCATAGCTTTGTAATGAGCAATTCTGGCTCTGTTGTCATTATCATAAATTCTGCTTATGCTTACCAGCTCTGGATAGTTTCTTATCTTCTGACAAGCAATACCCAATTTGATCTTGGGACGCAACCCGTTCTCAAACTTCAAACACTTCGAAGTCATAGCTTCTTCAGTATTGTAATGGGCACAATACTGAACCAGCTCCTCAAACTTAGCGGCATACTCAGCAACAATCTTATCACCCTGCTTCAGCTCCAGAAATTCAACCTCCTTTGCACTACGAATGTCTTCCAAAAAATATTTTTCCAGAAACTCAGCTTGAAACACAGCCCAAGTAATCTCAGTACCTGCAGCTTCCAATCTCTGACGACTATTGTCCCACCAAGCCTCAGCCTCTCCTTCTAGCATATGCGTACCAAACCGTATCTTCTGAGCATCACTGCATCCCATGGTCCTGAAGATCTTCTCCATAGCCTTCAGCCATTTCTGTGCAACTTCTGGATCTAAGATACCTCCCTCATAAGTAGGCGGCTTGTTGCTCTGGAACTGTGCTAAGTCACGAAACTGAGCACCTCCAGCCTGATTGGCATTCTCTACAGCCTGTTCCATGGCTTGCATAGCAGCATCAAGAGCAGCATCATTCCTTCCTGCCATACTGTTTAACAATCAACATAAGGTCAGAACACCAAATCAACTCCTATTCTAAGGACAGACTCAACTCTAACACCTGGCCGGACGAACCGACCTGCTCTGATACCAATTGTAACACCCCACTTTCCCATTTTGAAAATAAACAAAGTATTAAAGATAAATCAGAGTTTTCACCGAGTGGAATGTCACATTAAGAGCCAACAAAACAATTCTCCTTTATTTTAATAAAAATCAAACAGCGGAAAATTTATTCAATTATTCGATTTACGACCATCTGCCAAAAACACCAAAACTCCACATAAAATCGTGGTTCACCATAATGTTCATCAAGAATAAAGATACGTAACAAAAAGACTAACAAATAACAAAATGAATGAAATCCCCAAAATCTCGTGTTACGTATCAGAGCACTCCTATGAACTCGATCAACAACACCAATATCCAAGCTATCTAAGTACCTGGATTATCTGTACTTCCGAAGAAGCATAGACACAACAACAACAAAGGGGTGAGAAATCACATTCAATATTATCGGTGAATAAATACATGATAACAAGGTAGCATTCACATATGTAAGTCAACAACACACCAACACGACCTACTGTCCAATATCAACAACAACATCAGGTAATAATGTAATGCAACACGACACCATGCATGCGGTACCGACTCGATGGTTCATTCAATCGAACCCCGGATAGGTCACATACACCTCTACTTGGTAATGATCTATCCCCCACCATTCTCCATATAGGAGTACGGATGAATCACATACACTCCTCCTGAGCAATGATTCATCCCACCAATCACCATGAATATGCAAGACTCAACCATGCACAACAAAACATGTATACAAGCGTAAATACATGCACACGATCCTCCTGATCACATCATACATATCATCAACACCATCGTCATGTAATTTACTTCATACACACCAAACACCCAATTAATTAATTAATTAATTAAAAATTATTAAAATTAATATTTTCATCACCCATGTCTTATTTCTCAGCACCTGGCACCTATTCCCAACCTCTCAAACTAAGAGAAAACAATTCTGATGCGAAGACGGGAAAGAAATCGCAAAAATATGAAATTCTGCACCACTGCTGTCCATACGCGTATTGACCTGAGTCATACGCGTATGACTTGCTCCCTCGCCCTTTCTTACGCGTATGCCCCCATCTGATACGCGTAAGGCCTCCTGCCTCGCCCTGCCATACGCGTATTCTCCAACTTCATACGCGTATGGGCAGAGACCCATTTTCCTTTAATTTCCAACTCTCAGATCTCCCTACGCGTAAGGCTACTCCATACGCGTATTGCCATGCCACCATACGCGTACCATACACGTATGGGCAGAGGGCCGTACCACAACCCTCTCCCCCAGCCACCCTTACGCGTAACGCTCCCTTTCCTTCACTCCCATACGCGTATGGCCTAGCCCAATACGCGTATGGCCAGATCCATTACGCAAATCACCAGAGACCTCACCATCCTGCACTCTGCTACAATTTCCACACTTCTTCACTTCCAACCAGTCCTATAATCGTTTCTACACGAATTTTAGGTCCAATTTTCATCTTTTCTCTTATACCTAGAATTACTACATGTATTACAGGTCTATAATCTCAAATCGTTCTCCCAATTTGAATAAAAAACAACAGATTTGTAACAGATGTTCATACAACAGCAACAACAACAAAAATTCATGAAAACACACATCAATTCATGCACGATTTCAGAATCATAACAGGCATATACAACAGATCAACAACACAACAGTTTGCATACAAATTCCTACGGGGTTAAGGACTCCCCACTACCCTATCATGAATGAATCACCAATATTAAACCCATTTATCCCCCCTTACCTCGAATCTTTACAGAAAATCTGGACAATTGGGGAAGAAGATCAAGCCCTAGCACACCTTGTTCTTTCTATCCTCTTGGTTCTCTATTCCTCGTTTCACGTGCCAAAACCTTTCTATTTTCCTTAAACCTCCTCTAATTTAATCCTATTTTAATTAAATTAATTAATAATAATAGCAATAATAACAATAATAATAATAAAATAATAATATTACTATTATTAATTAAATTATTATTATTATTAACTATACCACTATTAATATTAATCTAAAGGCTTTATCTCACCAACTCACCTTCCTAACTAAGGGCAACCCTTAAACGCACTCAAAACACTCCCCCAAACAAGGTCACACAAATAAAATAACACAAGACGTCTAAATAATTAAAATGGGGTGTTACACTGAAGGCTGTGTTGTGTGTGTGATTGTGGAGGTTCTCTGGTCCTGTGAGATTGTGTCCTCACCCTTTTGATCCCTAAACCACTACTAAGCCTTTTCTCCCTCAAGACTCCTCAGTTTTCTCCCACACAGATTAAATCCTTATACCCTTTGATATGGAATTTGGTACCCTAAGGCTGGTCATTGGTTGTGTGGTAAAGTATACTGCGAGATGGCATCCCCCTTGTAGGCTCCTCAAGGTTAAGAGATGTGTTTGCTCTATGATATGGATACGACATAAACGGGACAATTTCCTTAAAACTCTGCTTTGGGATACTACAAGCTATATTTACATTAAGAGAGAAAAGGTATCCAAGAGAGGATACAGAGCCCAACTATATTTGGTTTAACGCCTGTAGATGTTCAATTCCGGATTCATCAAAGTAAAGTTGCAACATGACTTAAAGGTCCCTACAAATTCAAGCTCCTTCTAAATTGCAAGTTTTATTTCCAAAAGGTCACTCCAAGAAAGTTCAAATTGGGAGGAATTAGAGGTTTGAATTCCAAATGCAAATTCAAGTTCAAGCTTTGTTGCGAGAGTAAGATAGGATTCTAATTCCAAACATTAGAGTCCAAGATTCCAAGTCCAATTTCCAATTTCAAAATGTGATTAATGTCATTTAAATTTATAAGGGGATTTATATTGCCATATTCAAAGTTTTTGAATAGAGGATAAAATTTGTTTCAAATCCAATAAGCCAGGTTTTAAGTCACTGAGAGGGTTCAAATTAAAAAAAGGTTTACAAGATCAACTTCAAATTTAAGGTGCAATTCAGACATTCAAGGTTTCTTCACAATCCAAGCTCATTCTAAATACAACTTCAAATTTGTGAGAGATTACAAGACTTGGATTCTAAGGATCAAGTTCGTGGTTTTCCATTCAAAGCTATGAGCAAAAAATCTCAAAGTTTCATATTGGTCCAAATAATACAAGCAGAAGGCAATATTAAGATTTCAACGTTACCGCAAGTTTCCGAATACAATTCTAGCGTCCTGTTGGGATCCCAACGTTCAAAATTTATTAAAAAAAACTTACAAGTCTAAGAGCAGGCATAAATATATAGTACAGTCACATTACACTTCAAAAATAGATTTAAAACTCCTTTTGAAATAGACATATCAAACTAGGCCTTCACGTCCAAAATTGGTCTTTAAGCCACACAATTGATACCGACTGCAACAATACCGAACTTCATGAAATCAATTCCATGTTAAACTTTGAGGTTCAGGTTTCCAAGTTATATGAAGCTTTTAGCTGTCGAACACATAAAACCTGTCCGCGACACAGAGATTATAATCAGTCCACGCTGTGTCACCAAGTAACATACTAAAGAAGCAAGGTTTAACGGTTCAAAAGACACAAGTCTCACATTAGCAAAAAAAAACCGACAGCAATAAAACATTGCAGAACATATAACCAAACTTCATGGAACCATGTTCATACGCAAGTTCAGCCAAAGCAAACTTCATCCAACACCTGCAGTAAGACCTGCACTATTTTGGATACTCCATTTTTTCCCAGTAACGAAAAGAAACAAGTCATTATCATAGCGCCAAATTTTGTTCAACACAGTCAAACATCACTCGGGTATTTCCAAAACGAATTGTCAGTCAGAATACCACCCAATTATTAATGTAGCAGGATTTGGAGACATACATATATAACAAAGATATAAGAGTATTCATAGAAAGTCCACGTACTACTTCGAAACGCAAAGTTGAGGTTCTTGTGGTGCTACGCTCTGGAACCATCAAGGAGAGTGCGAGTTTTGACCTATATAGCTAGCAGGAGCTAAATTTGAAGAAATAATTTAAGAAAAGACATTGAATTCAGACAACTACTTATCTTCTTTAGAGGCATTGCTGATAGTCGAGTCTCAAGCCTTCTCAATTTAGCAGTTGGTACCCACACGCTTGTTGCGCTTTAACAAACCTTCCATGACATGTTCCAACCGATACAACGCAATCCAAATTCCTACCGAGAAAAAAAAATGAAGTTGTGAGTCAATAGAATAAGAAACTAAATTCAATATCAAAGATGCTAAGATCTAAGAAGTTTCAGAGTTTGGAGAGCCGGTACAAAACAAGCATCACCCTGGCAAGTTTCCAAAACCAAACAAGGATATAATCAAGATGTGATAGTGCGCCAATACTGCAAAAGAAAATGAAGAGGACGTTAAAGAAACCAAATATTTCAAAATTCTTTTCTCTAAACGTAATCAGACATCATCAGATCAGACAAGCTCGAACCAAAATGGAAACGTCATCAAGCCACAAATTTTCAAATTCAATTCCATAACTCTATATAAAGGGGAAAACCATTCACAAAAAGGGACATCAGAACCTGAAGGGTTCACAACCAATCCTCAAACAATTATCAAACCAATCATCAAACCGAATAACATACCAATCCACAACACACCAAATTCATAGATCGTATACCAGTTAGCAAAACCACCACAAAATCCACAGAGAATGATGCAATTCATACACAAATCCTACACTAACAATTACCTCAACATCATACTATCAAAATTCACAAAATCACAATCTGAAATGAAACAATTTCATCCATATCATTCATCACCACGCGAGTTCCTAAACCAAACACTAAAAAAACTTATCATATCATCCTACCAAAAGACATCATCTACACAAACCAACACATACCAGAGGAACGAAATCACAAAAATCCAAAAATCAAATTCCAACATCAACACACCCGAAGGATCCACATACACAATTCGCAACATCTCGCACGCAAAGAGATTCACACACGAAAGAAGAACGAGACTTACCTGAGAAGAGATTTGGAGGTCGCGATCACTGTTCCTCACCACATCCGCCAACAACATCATCTGAGACAAGCATACACACACGATGGCGAAAACAAGTTTGTAGCAGCAACAATACAACATCACGCACACCAGGAATCAACATCAACTGCACACGGTCGAAGAAGATATGAGTAGAAGGGAAGACTCGCTATTGAAGCCGTCGCAGCCGTCGCCACCATCGCCGGCCATCTGTCCCATTTTTTTTTATGCTTCAATCATAATATCTGTAATATGTAACCATAAGATCATAGTGAAATATTGGGGTACGGGGTGCGTGGGGTGGGGTTTTTGTTTGTTGATCGAGAGATGGTGAGAACGAGAAAGGATAGCGGTCGTCTAGGGTTTCAACAAACCCTAATTTCCCTTTTAAGAGGAGTGGAAGAACGACAGACGAGTGAGTGAGAGATGAGAATCATGTGTGATCTGTTATTCTCTTTTGTTTGTTAATTTCATCATGTACACTCACACACATGCCGTTATCGTGCACTCTCCCATCGTGAGCGTTAGTTTATGCCTTGCTTGCATCGTACGATTGAGATTTGAGGGTCTGCGATGGACCCTCTCTCCCTTGCAGCACTTAATCCCTCCGTTTTTTTTAAATAATTAACCCGTTTTATTAATAAATTCATAATAATCAATTTTTTTTATTAAATATAACCACTTTATTTTAGAAAATAAATATAGAACCTTTCTAATACAACTTTTTTTTAATATAACCTCTTTGTCTATTTAAAATATCACTTTTTATAAAACATAACTAAAAATAAAATATAGAACTTTTTAGATAACCTTTCTATTTTTAAAATTTAATTTCCTTTTTATACTAAAATTTCTTTTAATAAAGTAAATTTAATTAATTAATAAAAAAACTTTTATTAAAACCTTTTCTTAATTAGTAAATTTTTTTCTTTAAAATAATAAAAAACTTTTATTTACTAAACATTAAAATCTTTTAATAAAAAAACCTTTAACTTTTTTTTAATAATCTTCAACGAAATATCTCTAAAAATAAAAATAAACCTTTTATAAAAAAAAAACTTTTTTCTCAATAAACCGTTCCCCGTTAAATCCCCCCGCACTTGATAGTACGCTTGTGAGGAATAGTTTAGTCTTGTTTGATATCAAGTCTTGTTTATGCTTTCATTTGTTTATCATTATATGTATGCATGCTTTATTTGCTCTAAACCTTTCAAAATTATAAAACTCTCGATCCAACGTCGAGCCAATTTTCTACCCATGTAAGTCGATTGCCTTTGGCATCGCATTCGACCTACCGGTCACTGGACACAAGTCTAGCATCACTTTGCTAGCACCCTCGCCTAATAACAATAATTTAACTGCATAAATATCCAAGGGAAAATCCCATGCATGATAACCATGTTATTGTGCATGGTGCACATCATTTGCATCTCATAATCGACACCTTAAGATAAGTCAATTAGATAACTTAGGATAGATTTCCTAGGTTAGTCCCCTTTAATTTTGATTTTTTAAATCAAACTTTAGCCCACCTAATTCTCCACACAAGAGAGTTAGAAGTTAATCATCTCAAAGAAGGGACATACAATCCCATACCCCACGAAATACAAACATTTTCAAAAACTGTGGTGGTCTTCTTAAGATGATGACTCATCTTCTCTCCTAAAACCTTTAAACATTTTAGTATCCTTAATAAGGAACTACAAGTGCTCTGATTCCCTCCCGACAGGATATGTAGGCACAAGATGCGATATCTTGTCAAGCACACTTAGGATTAAAAATAATAAATCACCTACCCTTAAACCCTTAGCAAACAAAAAATAATAATAACAAATAACATAAAATCAAGAGGTTCCTGTAGAGTACTAAAGATATCTAGGATGCTAACACCTTCCCTATGTATAACCAACCCCCGAACTTAGAATCTTAGTGCATTTGCATTGCATTGTGGGAATTCGGTTTTTCTCCCTTCCCTTGGATAAAATCAAAGACCGGTGGTGACATTAAAAATGCGATCCTAGTTAACAAATAACTATGGTATCCAATTTTCACCGCGACAGATATCATTCGACTAGAGGTTACAAACTGTTCGACCCAGTGTATAAGTAGGCAGTGATCAGCAGGGACGTGACCATATATGAGCTTAAAGAATGGGATTGGACTGAGAATGTCAAGAAGGATTCAGTGAGAATCTCTTGTGAAGAACCAACCACTGAAGTCGAAAGAGAAGTTCGACAGGAACAAGTCCGAGATGAAGCAGACCCAAGTAGTCCTCGAAGAACAAGACACATGTCTGTAAGGTTGCAAGAATGTGTAATTACATCAGATGATGTGGTAGCATTGATGTTGATCAATAGCTATATACTTACTTTAGAAAGATACACCATTTTTTTGACTTCACTATAACTCAATCTTTTCTGCGGACTGGCTCTTGTCCTCAATATCTCTTCTTGCTCTTCCTATAATATAGACACACATGAAATTTCTCCTTTTTTCTTCTAATAAAACAACATGAAATTCTCAAAACATACCTTGGCTTTTTTGAGGAAATGTGGATGGTTTGTAAGGTATATGATCGTCCACATGATCCCAGTTGCTGTAGATTCATGTCCAGCAGCTAATAGTCCTATTAACAAATCACTGATATCTCCATCCTCCATTTTTCTACCATTCACATCTTTCATTTCTAATAGAATATCCATAAAATCTTTTGATTGTAGCAACTTCGCGACAGGTTTTGGATAACCAGGTTTAAAGTTTACATCATCTAAGAGCACTCTTCGAGACATCTCAGGCTCACAAATTATGATACTCGGAGTTCCTAACAAGTGATTTTTGTAGATACCATTTTGTCCATATCTGATCAAAAAGATAAAAGCAAAGTAACTAAAACAATAATACAAAATATAAACACGAAGGAACAAAGAAAAGAAGACTCACTTGAACATAATGTTGGTAATGAAAGAATCAGGTTGGCCATTTTTGAAATCTTTGATCAAAGTAAAAAGATTTCCAATAAGAGGCCATCCCATGTCACCAGGAGGCAAAGGGTATTGTTTGTTTCTTAGTTTGAAAAGATAGTACCATCCATTGAACCTTCTCACTAACTTGGTTAAAACGTAGCATGCCAATAAAGTTGCTGTACAAATGTAAAACCATTGCATTTTCATCTTTTTCTATGCTCTACTCATTCCTTTATCTAATCTTATATATTACAGAAACTAAGGGTTAATTTTATCATTTTTCATATTTAGTTAATTTTATTATTTTTACTTATTTTGTCGAAATTAACCTTTCTTTACTAGTTAGTAAAAAATTAAATTTTTTCCACTAACTATTTAAATGCAGATTTGTTTCCATTATTATTAGCTTATTTTTATATTAAAATTTATTTTTTTCCACTAAATATTTAAATGCAGATTTGTTTCCATTATCATTGATTTATTTTATATTAAAATTTAAAAAAAAATTATGACGTCTTTATTTTATTCACTATTACAAAAAATTTCTCCTCAGTCAATAAAAAAACCAAGGTCAGATGACCTAACATGCATTATTTTTTTTAAAAAAATTAAATTTTATTCTTCGATTTTGTAGAAAATCGACAGAAAATATAGCTCAATGTTTGAGCTTCGATTCCTAGCTCCTGCAAATTTATGTTTTATTTAGAACTAAAATTGCACCTTTATTTTATAAATCATCTTATACCTCGGGTTTTAGGAAAACTGACATGAAATGTTGATTAATATTTTAGTTAATTAAATTGAACATATTTTTTTACTTCGGTTGTGTTCCCTAGGTTTTCTAAAAACCGTGATGTTAACGGTAAATAGCATTTTATTCAGTCATCAGAATGTTAAGTTTCATTTAATTATTGCGTCTTAGCGAAGGAAAGAAACACCATTCTTATCCATCTAACAAACTCAAACACCATTTTTTCCCACCTAACGAACTGAAACATCATCTTCGCCAAGGAGGAAGGAAACTCGAACCTGAAACCAACACTTTTCTTTGACTCTCTCATCACGTTTCTGGTATGTAAAACTTTCTCCAAGACTGTGCCATCAATGTTGTTGTTGTTGATGTATTTATAGTTGTTGTTCTTATTGTCTTTGTTGTTTTTGTTGTCGCCATCATCGTGGTTGTTGTTATGGTTTTTGAGACTTAGGGTATAATGTAGTGTTGTTTTTCAGATATTTGTAGTAGTACTTGTTGTTTATTGTTATTGTTGTTTTACGAAGCCAATAGATTGAGTAAAGAGTGTGAGGATGAAGTGATTCAATTTCTTGAATTCGCGGAAAAATAAACTTTTCTAACGATAATCAGGTATTTTGGCGTCCTTGTAAAAAAATGTTGAAACACGCAAAAACCTCCAAGGGATGTTATATTCAATCATTTAGATTGTGATAAAATTATTCAAAACTACACTAAAATGGGCATGACACGGTGAAGTGATAAAAAATGACATGTGTCACATTGAGTTGAAGATGATGAATTTATGAATGATACTCTTGAAGATATGACTTATGATAGGGTTAAATATATGTCGCCCCCTGCCAATATAACGAGTTTTGATTTCACTCCCTATAAGATTTTTTTTGTGATTCCCCCTTACCAAATCCAGATTCCCTCAATAAAGACCCTGGGGTCACATTTTTGCTCAGAATTAGAAAATATGTCCTACGTGGCATTGGACAACTTGTTGACTGTGTAAATTTTCACACGTTGCATCAGTTTTTGATTTACCCCCCATGAAATCTAGGGCTCACAAATCCAATTCGCGTTTTCGTTATCATCTTCTTCCATTCGCGTATACGTTCATGTTCTTCTTCTCCCTGATACGAATTTGCTTAGAAGATAACATGGTTGGAAGCAACGTTATTCAAAACCGTAATAGGAAATTCTGGAGATGTCATAACGCATGGGTAAGAAAGTTAATAATGTTGCACATCATAAAATTCAGTCTGTTATATTTGTGTGTAAATGTTGTTTGTGTTTGTAGAATGCGAATAGTTGTGACCTGTTTGTGTGGGATGATGAAATTGGAGACTGTATGAATGAGAATACAAATATTCCAGTAAATTACAAAAACCGTGAGATGGAAAATATGAACTTAGAAATCACAACAAAGAAGTTAGAAAAAGTAAAGATGAAGAGTGATGTTTAGAAGAAGAAATGTTTCAATATGAAGATGGCACTTGTGATCTCGTAGTTTATGTTTGCAATGTTGTACAAGTTTATGTAATTTTCATCTTGTTGTAATTTGCTGTAGCTTGACGTATTTTGAAGCTTATGCATAAAATGCATTATTGTATTTTGAAGATTATGCAGACTGTGTAAAATGCCTTTGTATTAATGAAATGTTTCATTTTGTTGTCATTCAATAATTGTGGTAAAAAGTAATGAGATTAATAGTTCATAAGATGATTATAAAATGGCACAAAAAGTGTGCAATAGTTATTACAAAATGTCTAGATCATCACTAACATATTCATCATCTTCCCATTTCTTCTTTTTGGAACTAGTTAACAATCCAGCAACATGGTACCCTCATTAATGGGTAGAGAAACATCAATTTCGTCAAATCCATCTATAATAGCAGTGGTTATTTCATCGTCACTATCATTAAACCCTTCAACTCCCTCATCATCACATCCATCTAACTCCACAATCTCATTCACACACCTAGAACTCTTTATTGTGACTTCTATACTAGTGACATCATGCTCCACAAACATTTCCCCATCTACTTGGGTCGCACAAGCGTATGCGGCGAAATTGTAAGCATCATCATTATTCCTAATCTGGAAGAAGTTTTCATCTATGTCAAGAATTTTAGTCCACGTTTTGTACATCCCTTCTATGTAACCCCACCTATTCACCAACTTATGAATGTCAACCATTGACCACTTATCAAAGAGTTTCCCAGACACTATGGTCGAAACACCACCATGTATATCGTATCACCATCAATCAACCTTACAAATTCCCCTCCATGGTGAAATACAACATTAAACACTTGCATGTTCTGAAATTACAAATAACAGAAACTTTAAACCAAAGTACAGTGCGAAAATAGTTAAGTGCGACGTTTAAAGAAAAATTCCAAACAAACCTGTAACATTTGTGATTCGTCTGCATCTTCTTCATGATGGTAACCGTCCTTCGCTTCGCTCCACCGTGACTGCACCGTAACTTCGTCTTCTCCGATTTCTTCGTCTTCTCCGATTTCTATTTTTGGTGAAATGAATAATCGTGAGCCCTAGGCTTTCACGGGGGTAAATTAGAAACGGATTAAATTGTAAGTTTTTTTTTCTTTTAAATAAAATAATAAATACACACTCAGCAAGTTGCCCAATACCACGTAAGACATATTTTCATATTTTGAGCGAAAATGTGACTCCAGGGTCTTTATTGAGGGAATCTGGATTTCGTAAGGGGAGAATCACAAAAAAATAATCTTATAGGGGGTAAAATCAAAACTCACTACATTGGCAGGGGATGACATATATTTAACCCCGTATCATATTAGAGTAGATGCTTTTAAGAAAGTCTATGTGAAATATACTCTGTAAATAGACATGGAAGAGTCGTTATATTTGGGATGCAATTTTTTTTACAAGATTGTCAACTATGTTAAGACTATTTAACCTTAATTCAAGAGGTGGGTCGACAGATAGAAGTTTCACTGAATTGCTTGAACTTTTGCAAGAAATGCTTCCAGAAAGGTAGCATGTTTCCAAACCATAGTTATGAGGCCAAGAAGATATTGTATTCAATGGCTTTGGACTCTACAAGCAGAAGGACAATGGTTCTGAAGATGATGATGGTGTAACTAGAAAAGATGTTCCTTCCAAGGTGATGTGGTACCTACCGATAATTCAAAGGTTCAAGAGACTTTTTGCTAATCTAAATGACAAAAAGAATACTAGATGAAATGCAGATGAAAGAGTACGTGGTGGAATAAATTATCTTGTAGATTATTTATTGCAATGGAAGAAAATTAATTCGTTGTTTCCAGATTTTTCCCTTCAGCCAATGAATCTTAGGTTTGGACTTGCCACCGACGGAATGAACCCATTTGGTAATTGGTGTAATACCCCGTATTATCTAAATGCTCAATTGGATCAGATGAGTATCTATGTGCTCTATTTTTGGTTAATTAGATTTATGGAATGCTCTAAGTACTTAAAGTGTTATCAATTGGGATCAATAGAGCAACTGATGAACTCTGAAGGGATCAATTATTTAAATTCAAGAAAGGATTTTAAGGTAACTCTGATAATTGATCAATTGGTGTTAGATGATAAAATATCAATTGGAGATGTTTTACTCTGTTGGATCTATATTATATAATAAGTATTATATATATATATATATATATATATATATATATATATATATATATATATATATATATATGTAAGGAAAGAAAGAAAAAGATAGAAAAGAAGAAGAAAAGAGAAAGAAGGGAAAGAAGAGAGAAAGAAGAAGAGAAAAGGGAAAAGCTTGAGGAGAAGCTCATGGATCATCATCATCTTCTTCAAACTCCTCTTCGTTTATCAGGTGGGTTCTAGTTAGAGACTCTAAGTTCTAGAAATAGAAGTTTGGAACTTAGGTTAGATTTGAGAGAAAATGAAATCTAACGGATGAAATTCAATATAAATTGCGTAGAGTAGTCGTATAATGCATGTGATTAATTGTTGATACTTGTTTTGATGTTTGGGAATGATTTGGTTGGGAAAGAATGGATTTTGGGGCGGTTGGAACCCTTAAAACGCAGCAGAAAATTCTGCATCTGATACGAAGCGCCGGGCGGCGCTCAGAGCGCCGGGCGACATGAAGTGAGCGCCTCTGCTTTGTCGGGCGATGTCCAAGAGGCGCAGCAGGGCACACTTCTGTAACTTTCAAGTTATTTTGGAAAGGTCTTACGCCTCTGCTTCGCCGAGCGAAGCACAGGCGAAGGGGCACCGCCGGGCGGAATTTTTGTAGCGCCGGGCGCT
Source organism: Lathyrus tuberosus (assembly GCA_022829125.1). Taxonomy (NCBI): domain Eukaryota; kingdom Viridiplantae; phylum Streptophyta; class Magnoliopsida; order Fabales; family Fabaceae; genus Lathyrus; species Lathyrus tuberosus. The sequence continues at coordinate 4,404,889 of JALAZF010000446.1, forward strand.
CCTGGGAGTTTCCAAATATTTTATTTTCTTTAAAAATTCATAACTTCTGAACCGTAGTTCCGATTTAAGCGTTATTTATACCGTTGGAAAGCTATGACGACCCTCTGCCCAATAAAAAGTGAAAATATTGAGTATGATGTGGGTTTGATTAATCAGTGGCAATTGAATGATAACAATGTTTTGTGATATGTTGTGTTAATTGTTTTACTTGTGTATATTGTGTTATACCATGTCTATTTAATTGTGAACTGTGAATGAGAGAATATGCATGTTAAAATGAATTAGGAAGAGTGAGGAAACCTTACCCCAAAACTAATGATATGATTCTAGGTTGTGATTATGATTGATAAATAATCTAGATGGCGATGTTCGTGCATTCGATGTAGATGTGCATCCTTGTCGAGTAATGGTCTAGAGGAGAGTGAGACACTAGTATGGAACATGTATGTGAACCTTTATGTTCTTTGAGAAAAGGTGATTGTGGCCTTAAGGCATCGTGGCCTTGTGATTGTCGAATACAATCACGTTTGTGTGCGAGATCACGTAATCGTAACCGGTTATCTTGTGAGTGCGTTTCATGGGTCTCGAGCTCCTCTGAAACATGTGCACAACTACTTGGCAGGTTTGATTCCCGCGTGCAGTATGAATGGCGCTCTAGGAGCATATGCTTGTGACGGTTAATGGCCCGTGTGAAGTGACAGTTCATAACGGTTAATGGCCCGTAGAACCCGAATTCATTCGTATGTCAAGTAGGTTACCAGGATCCATGACTCGGGTCGACTTCTAGACGTAGAAGCGGACGGGAACAGGGGATGCCTTTGTGTGGTTACCGATTAGTGATATTTTGAGTTGATGAACTCATGGCATGTTTCCATATAGTGTGAGACTGTGAGATTGTGAACTCAAGGTCATTTTCCCTTCCCCTTGACTTGAGTTAGGATTGTTAGAACCTTGTAAAGCCGAGAGAATCTATAGGATAGGGAACTCACTGAGATTTGATGTATCTCACCCCACTATAGTTGCTTTATTTCAGGTGTGGTTTGCAGGTTTGGTTTACAAGTGGAGCAATGCTTGGATGGTTCAAGAGAAGCTTAGTTAAGCTTATTCCGCTGTGTATTATTTGGTTGTATACAATTGAGGATATTGTATATTATTCTTAGTTTTTTTATTATTCTGGCTAGTTTCCCTGACTTGTGCCATGTGTTGTATTTATGCTTTAGAAATGGACAAGTATGTGAACTATGCCATTAGGCACTTTTGATGTGTCAGTACCAAATAAAACACTTGTATGGTATTATTCTAGATATATATTATACAGGGCGTTACAATTGGAGTACTAACCATACTTCATGGCCTCTTCTTCTCATAATTTACAATTTATCTTCGCGGTTGTGCATGAAGCGTAAATATATGATGTTATCAATGATGATATTAGGTCTAAAACACCAGGGAACAATAGATGTTTATTTAACACCATTGATTGGAGATTTAAGAGTTTTGTGGGAGGAAGGCGTTAATGTTGATGATGCGTATACGAGTGATAACCTTAAAATCTGTGTCATGTTGTTTTTGAAAATCAATTACTTTCCGACATACGGTAATTTGTCTAGGTACACCGTCAAAGGACATAAAGTGTGTCATATATGTGAAGATGATACATGCTTCCACCAATTACCAAATGGAAAAAGACTGTTTATCTTGGGCATAAAAAATTTCTAAGACCTAATCATCCATACCATAGATTGCGGAAGGATTTTAATGGAGAGCAGAAATTTGATATCGCTCTAAAGCCCTTAATCAGGAAGGAAATTTAAAAAATACAACAACACGTTAATGTTGTCTTGGGAAAGAAACAAACAGGGTCTGTGGAAAAAAAATATTTTGAAGAAGAGGTCGGTGTTCTTTGATTTTTCATATTGGTCTTGTCTCAATGTAAGATATTGTCTTGATATGATGCACGTGGAGAAAAATGTATGTGATAGTTTGATTGGAACACTTCTCAACATAAAAGGCCAAACAAATGATAGTAAGAAATCATGTCTTGATATAGGGGTGATGGGTATACGACAAGAGTTAGCCCCAAAAGACATAGAAAATAAAATGTATTTTCCCTTAGCATGTCACACTCTGTCTAAAAATGAAAAAAAAAGATTTTGCAGTTGTTTTTAGGGTATGAAAGTTCCCTAAGGGTATTCATCAAATGTGAAGAAACTTGTGTTAATGAAAGATCCCAAATTAGTAGGCTTAAAATCTTATGATTTTCATGTCTTGATGCAGCAACTTCTACTAGTGGCTATCCGTGGCATTTTACCAAAAAAAAATAAAGGTAACTATAACCAGAGTGTGCATATTTTTCAACTCTATTTGTAGTAAAGATATTGATCCTGGAAATTTAGATGACTTGGAACTTGAGGATGTAGTTATCTTGTGTCAATTAGAGATGTATTTCCCTCCATCGTTTTTTGACATTATGGTTCACTTAGTTGTTCATCTAGTAAGATGGATATATTTGGTAGAGGGACAAATGAAGATATTTTAAGGGTATACAAAGAATCATCACCATCCAGAAGCTTCGATCGTTGAACGTTACATCACCGAAGAAGCTGTTGAATTTCGTACAAAGTATTTTTTTAGAAGCAAATTCTTCAGGAATTCCCGAGTCTTATCATGATGGGATATATGGAGGTAGAGGTACTCAAAATTTAAATTTTAAGACAATGGACCAATATGTAGTTCTTGAAGAAGATTTGTACATATTGAATAACGTTGATGAAATTCAACCTTACTTGTCCACTCACAAAAGTCTTATCAAGGAAAAATTTCCCCGGATGAGTAAAAAATTGATGTTGACATAGCATAACAAAACTTTCATGACTTGGTTTAATGAAAGAGTTTCTAAAGAGAGTATTGCATCAAAAACAATTAAATGGATATCAGATATGCCTAAGTTTAATGTAATAATTTGAAGTGTGTAACGCCCCAGAATGCTTTCAGGATTACCGACTGACCCCACAACCCAACAAGGGTCTTTTCAACATGTTTTGTCCTCACTGACACACTTTCTAGAAAACTTCCCAGAAGGTCACCCATCCAAATACTAATTCAAGTCAAGCACGCTTAAATATGGAGTTCTTATTTGTTAGGCTACCAAAAATAAGAGGCATCTTGTTGGTATAGGTAGTACCGATAAATCCCTATAAGCATTCCTTCAACCATGCAACCATATCCCTGCACATCCTCAGGATCCCTCTCATTCCGATGTGAATTCGGCGACCACACTCCGCCCACTTTGGTCTCGAATGTTAGATCCACTCTCTACCCTCTTCGGCCTCGGGTGTTACATGTCCATCAACTTCCGCTTGGTTCTTCCCCGAACCACTTCGTACTGGGAGAGGTCTTGCTCTGATACCATTATGTAATGCCCCAGACTGCTTTCAAGATTACCGACTGACTCCAAAAACCAACGCAGGTCTTTTCAACATGTTTTGACCTTACTGACACACACTTCCCAAAAAACTTTCATGACTTGGTTTTAATGAAAGGGTTTCTAAAGAAATTAGTGCATAAGAGACAATTAAATGGATATCATATATGCTTAATTTTAATGTAATAAGTTGGAGTGTGTAATGCCCTAGACTGCTTATAGGATTACCAACTAACCCCATAAACCAACACAGGTCTTTTCAGCATGTTTTGTCCTCACTGACACACTTTTCAAGAAACTTCCCAGAAGGTCACCCATTCAAATACTACTCCAAGTTAAGCTCGCTTAACTATGGAGTTCTTATTTGTTAGGATACCGAAAAGAAGATGCATCTTATTGGTATAAGTAGTATCAATCAATCCTTATAAGCCTTGTTTCAACCATGCAGTCATATCCCTACAAAGCCTCAGGATCCCTCTCATTCTTATGTGAATTCGGCGAACAATCTCTGCTCTCTTCGGCCTCGAATGTTACATCTAATCTCCGTCCTCTTTGGCCTCGGGGGTTACATGACCACCAGCTTCCGCTTGGTTCGTCCCCGAACCACTTCGTAGTGGAAGAGGTCTGGCTCGGATACCATTTTGTAACGCCTCGGGCTGCTTTCAGGATTACCGATTGACTCTATAAACCAACACGGGTCTTTTTCAGCATGTTTGTCCTCAATGACACTCTTTCCAAGAAACTTCCCAGAAGGCCACTCATCCAAATGCTACTCCAAGTCAAACACGTTTAACTATGGAGTTCTTATTTATTAGGCTACCAAAAACAAGATGCATCTTGTTGGTATAGGTAGTACCTATCAATCCTTATAAGTCTTCCTTCAACCATGCAGTCATATTCCTGCACAATCTTAGGATCCCTCTCATTCCGATGTGAATTCGTCGACCACTATCTGCCTCTTCGGCCTCGAATATTACATCCACTCCCCGCCCTCTTCGACCTCGGGTGTTACAAAGTGCATACGACATTACAAAATTTTCATTATATACAAAATCAAAGGATGATCGTAGTATCATGCAAAATAGCAGGGTTATGGTTAAAGTTGAATCTATGTACTTCTCTAGTTCCAAAGATAACAATCATGTACTAGCATCTAAAGCGTACTTTGGGGTCATTTAGGAGATTTTGGAGATTGATTATGTTACTTTTAAAGTGAATTTATTTAAGTGCAAGTGGATTGACAGTAATACTAGTGTAGAAACCATAGAATTAGGATTCACATGAGTTAATCTTGAAAAGGAAACTTATATGAATGAACCATTCATCATGACAACCTAAACAAAACAAGTTTTTTACGTCATTAATCCTTCTAACACTAGATGGTCAATTCTTCTACAAGGAAAACATATTCCTGATAGTGATGAAAATCAAGAGTTAAATTTTGAGACCCCTTCTTTTGCAACACAAAATGATTCAGACGATGTGCTTTCCATTTTTCATGATCATCAATAGGGGATATGGAAAAACTAGTAAGTAAATATTTTTATATCACTTAGTAATATATATTTATTCATTTTAATTTTTTTAGTTAATGGCTTGAAACATAATTTAATAAGTATTAGTCAATTATGTGACAAAGGTAACAATATAACACTTCATTCTTCTATATGCAAGGTTATCAAAATCAAATCAGATCAGACCATTTTCACCAGCTCTAGAAGTGGAAACACCTACAGTGTGTATCTAAATAAGATCCCTTCAAATGGTGTTTATTTTCTTAGTAATGAGAACGAATCTCAGGTATGGCTTATGAGAATAGCCCATATTCACAATGACCACTTAAACAATTTGAGAAAACATCCTTGGAAGATGATGATCAAGATAAAGATAAGGATCAAGGTCAATAGGAAGTTTAAAGTCTAAATGAAAAGACTCAAGTTGAAGAAGTCAACTTAGAAGATCCAAGTCTACCCAAAAATTGAGGACCGCTAAGGACCATTCGATTTAAAATTTTATTGGAGAAATTTCTAAGGGAGTTGTATCTCTGGATCCCCTTAGCAAGGTATGTAATAATATGACCTTTGTTTTGCAAACTGAGCTAAAGAAAATTGATGAGGCTCTCATCAATGAACATTGGTCTCTTGTTATGCAAGAAGACTTAAATCAATTTGAATGAAAAAACATTTGGGAACTTTTTCCCAAAGCTCTAGCTAATCAAGTGATTGGGACCCGTTGGGTAATTTGCAATACACTCAATAGAATCATATAGATTTTGAATAAACTTATGCTCTTGTAGCTCAATTAGAGGCCATAAGGATGCTTCTAGCTTATTCTTGTGTCATGAATTTTAAACTCATCCAAATGGATATGAAGAGTTCGTTCTTGAACGGTTACTTCCAGGAGGAAGTGTTTGTTGATCAACCTCCAAGTTTTATCAAACCAAACTTTTTCAGATCATGTCTTCAAGTTTAAAAAGGCTTCATATACGGTCTAAAACAAGCTCATAGAGCATGGTATGATCGTCTAAGCAAGTCTTTCCTTAAGAAAAAGTTTCAGAAAGGACAAGTTGACAAAATCTTCTTTATTAAAAAAATCTAAGCATAACATTTTATTTGTTCAAATTTATGTAGAAGATAATATATTCGGTTTTACTAACGAATCCTTGTGCAAGGATTTTTCTGATATGATGTAGAAAGAGTTTAATATGTCCATGATAGGGGATATCCGCTACTTCCTAGGACTTGAGATTCATCAATCAAAATAAGGGGGATTCATAAATCAAGCCAATTATTGAAAGGAACTTCTAAAAAGTTTTGGTATGGAGAAATCAAAAGCAATCGATACTCCAATGACTACATGTTGCAGTGCAAATAACAAGTGCAATATTTTTGTATCCATAGAGACTGGTTGTGTTTTAAAGACTGGTTCAACAATTTTTTTTATTCTAAGTAAGGCTTGTTGATATTTGTTTAGTTGCAGAAAATAAAATGACAGAAAATAAATTAATATTTCGGTGTTAACAGTGAGAAAACTTGTTGGGGTTAGATTTCATCGTCCTTATCCTCATGTATAGTCATTGTTAGTAATATGCTCTTATACTTAGATATTTTACACCATCTTTTCCTCTCATCGCAACTCATCTCTGACATCAACGATGTGATATTTGTTGTATTACCTAATAGACAATCTTTCACACTATTAAATACAACAACATTAAGTTCCAACAATGAATAAAGATATTGATATCAATTAGCAGTATTTGTGCGGATATTAGACCTAACTCCATCTCTAGGAATTAGCATCCAATAGATGGAGACTTGGATCTAGTAACTACCGAAACCTCATGTATCTCAAGTCAAACCATGAGAACATGTTTTAGGTAGCTAATACAAAACAAGCATTAAGAATGAAGAATAATCAATATTAAAGCTTAAGTAGTATTACAAAAAATGTCATGACCGAATTAATACATGAGTATAAAGACGACTACATCTAACCCTAACAAAAGAGAATTAGTTACACTTACTCATCATGGCTTTATAATTATACTCTATAAGAAAGAGGTTGAGCAGAATCTACAACGATCACTCAAGCAGCACTTCCGCCTTCAACCTTCCTCTTTTTATTTGCTCCTGTTGAGATTCAAGGTGTACATACTTTCTTTTTGTAATTCCTTGAGTCCATCATAAACACCCTTTGAACAAAACTTGGGATTCTTATTTATAGGATTGAGAAAGGTAGGCTTGCTAGGTGCACTGGCCATCTTGTCCTAACACGCCTACTTTCTTCCCTGTTAAGCAATGTCAGCTCACCTTAAAACTAGAACTAGCCCATTGGCTTGCTAGGCGCATTGCCCATCTTCGAATAGCGCAAAGACTTTTCCTACACCATAAAGTAACTTTATCTTGAAGTTTTCTCTCATCTGTGCTCGCCTAATGCACCCATGGATCTGCTCTAGTGAGCATTACTTATTGGCAAATGGTCTTGGAAAGGTCTTTGTGTGTTGCTTGGTGGTTTTTTAGTCCTTTTCACCTGTATTTGATAATGTGCAAGTAACAAATTCAAACAGATGTTTTATCCCTTTTCATTGATAAATTAGGGTTTTATGTTGATTAATTATAAAATAACTTAATAAGTGTCTACATATTTTGCATAATTTTGGCACTTATCACTACATTATACAATTTGGACAAGGATGGAGGAGTAAAGACATTTTAGGAAAGAAAATATCAAGGTATGATCGACTCTCTCCTTTATCTTACTACATCCCGTCTTGATATTATGTTTGTAGTTTGTCTGTGTGCATGTTTTCAAGCATCCCCGAAAGAATCACATCTCTCTGCGGTAAAACGCATAATGAGAATCTCATTAGCATACACCAGATGGGTGATAAGTGCCAAAATGTCGTGCATCGAGTAGTAGTTTTGCGGCACTTATCGATTCATTTGTATTGAATTCTTTGAATAAAAGTGTATATTTAGTGTATACTAGTATTTTCGTGTATATTTCATTGAGTTTAATTGTTTTTATCTCATTTTTGTAGGTATTCAAACATTGATATTTAGTCATTGTTAGATAGAGCATTGAATAAGCTTTGATTGTAAAAGTGTATATTTAGTGTATACTAGTATTTTCGTGTAAATAACATTGAGTTTAATTGTTTTTATCTCATTTTTGTAGGTATTCAAGCATTGATATTTAGTCATTGTTAGATAGAGCATTGAATAAGCTTTGATTGTAAAAGTGTATATTTAGTGTATACTAGTATTTTCGTGTAAATAACATTGAGTTTAATTGTTTTTATCTCATTTTTGTAGGTATTCAAGCATTGATATTTAGTCATTGTTAGATAGAGCATTGATATTATGGTTTGAAAGTTATGAAGAAAACAAGATGCTGAATTTTTCCACTGTCAGCTCTCGCCCCGAGCTCGTCGGGCGAGCCTGACGCGAGCTAGAAATTCCAGAAGCTGTATAAAAAGCCGCCTTAGCTCGCCGGGCGAACCTTTGCTTCGCCGAGCGAATTTTTCTGGGCAGAAACACATTAAAAGGGGGTAAAAACACATTTTTTTAAGGTTATGTTTTAGGATATTTGTTCCCAATTCATCAAACCTTCATTTTTTAGTAGATTTAGCTTAGAAACAACACATGGAGTGTGCATCTTGACAATTTGGAGTCGAATCCACTTCAATCGGAGTTGACAAACCGTGAGATTTGTGTTCTTCTTCTCTATTCTCTTTGTACCCTCTATTTGTTGGGTTTTGTATGTAAGTTTATCTTGATTATATGTATATTTATAGATCTTTGTATAAAATCTCTTTTACAACTCTTTATCGATGGTTATCTTTAATTTTTTACTTAATGGGTTTGGATTGCTATAAACATATTGTTTACCTTGAAAATTGGTAAACAACCGTTGATTTTCTAAAACTATAAAGTTCTAGTAACTTACAGGATCGATCAGATTGATCCTAGGACATGTGTTGTATGTTTATTTAGAATATTTCGCAATTTGACAAAGGATGCCTTTCGACAATGCACATAAATAAAAAGGGGTGTTTGAAGTGTAAAGAAAAGCGATAAAGATAAAGGAAATGACTAAGTCGAACAATACATCAAAGAAAAGAAAAAGGGCTGAATGTAAAAGGTTTGATAAAGAAAAACTGGAGTTAAATGCTGGAAAGAAATGCTTGAAAGAAATGCATAAATATCGTAAAATGTAGAAAAGGTAAATGCTTGAAAATAAAGGCTTTTAATGTAAAACTGCAAAGTAAAGACTGGGTAATGTAAATGACTTGAAAGGTAAAAGTTCGTGAAAAGAGATTTCAAAGTAAAGAATCTAAAACAGAAACTTCAAAGTAAATTGCATTACAATAAAAGGTAATGGTGATTACAATCACGTACATTCTCACTTCACTGGTTTCTCGACACACTGGATACTTTGAGTGAATATAGAGTTACTTGTACAATTTGATTTTTTCACACTATTCTAACTCTAAGACTAACCTATTTATAATACTCTAATGTAACCACCCTTTGACGGTTTTATTCTTAGATTACGCCACTTGGCACTTGGCATGTCTTCACGATCTGGATCTTCGCCACCTGTCCTCTTCTCAAATTCAAATAGTGGAACTTCCCTCCACTATTCAGTTGTAATTGCAGCGCATTATCCATATCCACTTCACCGTGTCGACTTGACTCCTTGGACTTAGCAATATTTGAAGTCTTGAAATCCTTCTATTTGACTCAGGCACTGCACAAACATGGTCGGAGGCCTTCTTAGTCGAAGCCTTCTTTTTTAGCATTATTATTTTAAAGAATAACTTCTTTTATAGCCATTGTCTGAAATCATGTAGCGTCGAAATTAGGAGCTAACAAATTGCCCCCCAAAAATGCCCTTTCGCCAGTATTCGTAGGAAGGTCATTTTTTGATAACATAATTTTCGACGCCTTCTCATTCGATTATGGAAAACATGGTCTCAACTGACCAACCCACGATTTAGAAACTATTCAGTTTCTTTCAACGATGCTTGTGACGTCATGTCATGATGGCAAATCTCCAAACGTCTTTTCAGCCGTATTCGTGAACAATTTTCATCATCACTTTTCTTGGGATTAAGCATTTACAGTCTGACCACAACCACCACCATCCAACGATCTCCAAAGAGGACATGTGTCCCACTATCGTATCCATTTTAACGGTGGATTTACAGCCCCCTCGTCTTCCACACATCTATAAATACCCTTTTCCCCAATTTTACGAACTTTCGCATTTTCAAACTTTCTGCAACTTATTTCTCTTGTTCTCTAAACTCTCTCAAGAAAACTCAGAACACACTCTCGTTTTCTCTTCAACCTCCATCAATGGCGTCTTCTCAAACAGTTCCCCAAGCAACGAAAAACCAAAAGGGTAAAACCACTCCGTTCGAGCAAACTCTCCCGCCATTTTCAAACATCCCTGGACCAAAGGTGGTAAAGAACCAACAGTTCTTGCCGGAACCTCTTCTTGAAGAAATAAAGAAGATTTACGAATCCCAGGTAATGATCCTTCTCCTTATCTCTGATAAACCCTATGCTTTAGGTGGCCCCCTAGCTGATGTAAAACCCAACAATGAAAAACTGGCTGAGTTCTTTCCTTCTTACCGTATGTCTAGACCTTTAGGGAAAAAAAGTAACCCTAATGAGGAGGGAACCTCTCCTAATACACCCAATCTGACAAAAATGGATCTGAAGTACCTTCATGATGGTACGAGGCTGGTAAGAGCTGTCAATCCGTTAAAGGATTTTGACCTTTGGATGACCAGAATGGAAAGGGTCAAAGCTGATCACTGGAAAACCATAGGAATCTATGATCTGCTGATGCTGTCGAAAACCAACATTCCTTATTGTTTGAACCTGCTGGCAGCACCACTCTATTTTTGGGATAGCACCCACTACACCTTTCATCTTCCTTGTGGGATGGTTACTCCCACACTCTTCGACCAGATGGTATTTCTTATGACCCTGATACTGATGCAGAGGATACCATAGGGATTTCTGACTCCAAACTCACATATACCCACTTTATCAACCACCACAAATGTGATACTGCAGAAATCACTGATAAGGAACACATTGCCTTTCTGACCGTTTGGCTGTCGAGGTATGTATTTTGTTCAAAATCCTTGCAGGTGGCCAAGAAGTATCTCACTCTGGCCAACCAGCTTCACAATAATAGAGGAGTTTACCTAAGTGGATTGATCCTGGCGAACCTCTACGAGTCTCTCAGTGAAGGGGCGGCTCGACTCAAAGACTTGGAGAGCCAAGATACTGTTCACTTGAATGGCCCTCTCTGTCTACTTCAGTTATGGCTCAATGTAACCTTTTAAGCTAGCCTTCCCAGGAAAGGGCAGGTCAATGAAGATTTTGCTGAAATCAAAGAAAGGAGGGTCGAAGGTACCCGCTTGGTGAAACTTACGCCAAATGATGATGGGGAAACTCTCAAGAGAGCCTTCTCCATTTATATTATAATGTTTGCAAAAAGGCATGAGTTCACACCTAGCATGGCTCCCTTTGCTGAGAGAAACTGTGGGCCTGAGTGGTTCACAAGGCCATTGCCTGATCCATCCACCAACCTCGACGTTGAATCTGTTTCGATCTGGGAAGCCTTCTTGATTCCTAGATTTATTGTTGAAAGGCTGAATCTTGGGAGAGACCTGGCAACCTTAATTGCTTACCAACCAAATCTTGTCTCTTGACAATTTGGGTTGGCTCAGATCTTCCCCAAGTGTCTATATGGGAAGAAAGGCCATGTAGTCCTTCACACAGCCAGTTTTGATGAAGGAAGTGCTGCAGTCACTTTCGACCGGTGGAACGCTAGGAAAGCAACCCTTTCCCCTGTATATTTTCAACCCACCTTCTTGTGTACCAAACCCTTCCATAACTGGTGGTCAAAGTACTACAGTGAGCAATTTCTTGATGTTGCTGCTTTCTCTTCCTTACTTGACCAAGCTTTTCTTGATGTGCAGGAGAAGACCAAGAAGAGTAAGTTCATTCATGTCAAAGAAATTCAAGCCTTTCAAAAGTACTTTGAAACTGTCTATCGACCAGATGATATTAGTCGAACCGTTCGTGAGGCTGCTGTCACTTTGAAGGAAAAATTTCTACAAAAATGGATCAGTTAAAAATCCCTTCAAACGTCCTGTTGAGAAACGTTATAAGGTAGCTTTTGAACTCTTTCCTCCAAAGTTCCCTCGACTGCCTAACGCTGATTTTGGAGTGGCACTTGCCCCCCCATTTCCAGACTGGTTTGTCTGTGGTGAGCACTTAAAACTCCTTCGACATCAGTCTCAACCGAAAGCCCAACGGGTGGTTGCGACTAAACATACGCTGGACAGTTTCAAAGGACACCTTCATATAGGGGTCGAGGATGTCCGTGTCGAATCTGAAATATATGAAGGTTTGAGGCCCTTGATTTGTGATTTTTTAACTAACCACTCAATTATTAACCTTGTAATAATCGTTTGTCTTTCAGCCATGGCCAGGAAGACCAACTCGTCGAAGGGTGCTGCGAAGGTAAAAAAGGACACTGAAGGCACAAAGGTACTTTATATCCCTTGCCTAAGTCTTTTTGTGTAACCAATCCTCTAATATTTGCGTCACCTTTCAGGATGCTCGAAAACCTCCAACGCCTTCAAAAAAGGGCAAGAAAGGTGCTCAAGCAGTTGTTCCTCCAGATACTGATGACGAGTCCCCTGAGGAGATAGTAGTTAAGAAGAAAAGGAAGCTTGTCAAAGCTTTTGGAACTACCACCCAATCTCCCTCAAAGGCGGCAAGAATCCTTGAGAAGACACCTGCTGGTAGTGGTGTCAAGAAACAAATCTCCAGGGTTGCGTTGAAAACGACTGCTGGCGATCCTGAGAGTGCGAACTCAAGTCCTAATGTTGCGGTTGTACAAGTATCGTACTATCTTCATTCAGTATTTGGATTCCCTACTCAGACTTCTCTCAATCTTATTCCTTTTACTTGTGGTTTTTCAGGCTGATGTAGGTGGTTCTAACCCACCACAACCTTCCTTCAGCTTTACAACAACTCTGCTGAATAGCCAAGGTGAGCCAACTTATCACCCTACCTCTGACCTTGGTTCTGGATATAGCTCAATCAGCGAAATTAACCAATCTATCCCTCTTACAGTTCCTCCTCCTGTAGCAGATGAAACAAACCAAAGTTCTCCTGCCAGGACCACTACTCAATAATCCCAGACCGATGGTTCTGATCATGAAGAGGATGATGTTTCTCATCAACAACCTCTCAACCAAACAGAGGCTATTGGTATGGACACAGAAGAAAGGCCTTCCGAAGCAGTAGAGGAGGAAGTCGAAGAAGACGAAGAACAAGAAGAAGAGAGGGAGAGGACTGAGCAAGATCACACCCCTTCGACTCTAGCTGAGGTAGATCCTATCAACAATCCAACTCCTAAGCCTACGGTCGCTTCAACTACTGGAGGATCCTCTGCTGGAGACCCACTGGCTAATCTCAAATGGTCAAATCCTCGAGAGTATGCCAGATTGATACTTGGGAAGAAGTACAGTTCTTCAGGCACTAGTCTTAGTACTTCGACCAGCTCTGGGGGTCCAACTCCAGATGATTTCGCCAGTCCTATCCTTCAAAAAATCAAGGACAAATTCTTCAAGGGAGACATCCACAATGTCCTACTTTCAGATCCAACTGCTTCTCTCTTTCTGAAAGATAGCCTTCAGAAGCTGGACCTTTCGACCCTTAGCCAAGGTGTTTCTGAATTCCTGTTGGAGCTAATTGCTTTAGTGAATCAAATGTCTGAGGACTTCAAGTCCCTTCCCAAGATCCAAGACAACATTGAAATCACAACTGGATTGGAAGCTTCAGCTTGGGATGATGCGCAGGCATCAGAAGCTATGGTCGAAAGTCTAGAGACTGAACAACATAAAAGGCAGGCAGAAGTGGAGTCGAACCAGAAGAATATTAATGACTGGAAGCAGCAAATTGAAGAGCTACAGAACAAGATTTCTAAGGCTGAAAAACGCAACCTTGAGCTGGGAGAGTTCGACGATACTGAAATGGCCAGAGAGCTGAAGCGCACCATAGACTTCCTTGACAAGGACTAAACGCTTGAAAAAGAACTTTCAGCAGCCAAACTCACCAAAGCTCTATGTGAAAAACGCCTTCAGAATCACAAGGTCACCTTGCTTGAGTTGAAGTCGAAGCTCCCTTTCTGATTGTCATATGATTTCTTGTTTGTAGTTCCACTTTTGTTCATCATATTTTATGGTCCTTTTAAGGCCCCATTTACAGACAATCTTAATGCCCTATGGCCTTTATCTAAATTCTTCTGTTTACTATCAACTCTTCGACTTGCAAAACATATTTTTTACTTTGCTAACTGAGTAATTAAAGTATTCTGCCTCTTTTCTTGGAAATCATAAAAATAGCACAGCTTTTAACAGCTTAGTGTTCCAACGACACAAGTTTCTATTCCATAAAGGAATATTAATAGTGCAACCCTAGGGTCTATTCCCAAGGGTCATTTCACGTATTTCCATCGTTGACTGGCCAATCCTTACAAAGCCTTGCCTCTATAAAACCCTCTTCCCTCTTGGGATATCTTGCACCTACTACAGCAAGTATGAGTACTTCTTCAAAGAATGCAATGACCAAGAAGGTGGCTGGAGAGACAAGGAAAGCTGAGGCCACAACTACTGCCCTCAAAGACACTTCAACTGGAGCAACATCTCACGCCAAGAAAAGAGAAACCAAGATGAAGGTACCCAACAAAGGAAATTCCAAAGCACAAAACTCTGATGATGAAGCTGACGAAGATTATGTTGCCTTCCTCAACTCTATTAATTGGAGAGACTATGAATAATCTTTCTCCTGGGTTTTATGTTATTGTACTTGTTTTTTTTTTGTATGCCATTTTGGCCTCACATGGCCTATTTTGGCTTTTATAATTTGAATAAAATTTACGTCTTAATATGGATTTCTTGTAAAATAGGCTTATATTTTTTCAAATATTTCCCATTTACCCTTAAGACTCTTAAATCACCCTCCATCTCTTGAATCTCATAAGCATTATTACTAAATGCCTTAATAATTTGAAAAGGACCTTCCCACTTAGGAGACCACTTCCCCAAAGTTCTGGTCTTTCGATCCATAGGTAAGATCACTTTCCACACTAGATCTCCAGTTGAAAAGGTTTTAATCTTTACCTTTTTGTTATAAGACTTCTCCACCCTTTTCTTTTTCCTTTTTAGCAACTCTAATGCATGGAGCCTTTCTTCATCTAGGTCTACTAATTCATCAAGCATCTTATTCCAATAAGACTCAGATGGAATCTCATGATGCCTTTGAATCCTTATTGATTGAAGATAAATTTCCACAGGCAGAACTGCATCATGACCAAAAGTCAGTCGAAATGGGGTAGTATTAGTTGCCTCTTTAGGGGATGTTCGACATGCCCAGAGTATTTGGTCCAATGTCCTGTGCCAATTTCTTGGCTTTTTTCCCACATGCTTTTTTATCAACCCAATAACTACTTTATTTGCTGCTTCGACTTGGCCATTAGCTTGAGCATAATAAGGTGTGGAGGTTACAAGCTTGAATCCCATTTCTTTAGAAAACTCTTGCATCTTTCGACCAGTGAAGACTGATCCTTGGTCTGTTGTAATTGTCTCTGGGATTCCAAACCTATAGATGATGTGCTTCTGGATAAATTCAATCACATCTTCCTGATCAACATTTGGTAATGGGATAGCTTCGACCCACTTGGTAAAATAATCAACACCCACCAAAATGTACTTATGATTTTTAGATGATGCTGGTCGAATCTCTCCGACCAAATCCAAAGCCCATCCTCTAAAAGGCCAAGGTTTCACTATAGAATGTAATTCACTCGCAGGGACATGTTGAATGCCAGCATGAACTTGACATTCCTGACAACCCTTAGCAAATTCAATACAATCTTTTAACATGGTAGGCCAATACATGCCTTGTCGAAACAACAACCATTTCATTTTATGGCCTACCTGATGTGCCCCACATGCCCCACTATGGACAGTCGAAAGGGCTAAGTATGCTTCTGCCTCACTGAGGCATTTAAGCAATACTCCCTCAGGAGTCTTTTTGAATAATTCATTACCTAACAAGACATAACTTAAAGCTTGATACTTGATTTTCCTTTCTTGGGTAATCCTTGTCAGTTATACTATCAACTGCCAGAATTGCAAAATTGTCTTCATCAACATATCCAAGCTTAGTTTCTTCCAAATCTGATGGGGCTAATCCTACTGACACCACCCTTCCTATGACTTCGACTTCGATTGCATCTTGTAATTTGTCTTCCGAAACTTTATACCCTAATGCAATCTGAGCCAAGTCATTTAGCTACCTGGTTTTCCAGTCTAGGGATGTGTCGAAAACTAACTGCGTCGAACTTTTTCAACAGTCGATTCACAACTACAAAGTACATAATCAAATTTTCTTTTATGCACTTGTACTCTTTGGTCACTTGTTTTATGACCAGTTCTGAATCTCCCATTATTTCGACGTGAGTTGCCCCCAATTCCAACAATATTTCAAGTCTAGCAATTAAAGCTTCATATTCAGCTTCGTTGTTAGAACAACGACCTTCAATTTTATACTTAAGTGTTGTTGGAATTTTACTAGGAGAAATAACAAGTACTCCTATGCCTGTCCCATCTTTGTGGCTTGACCCGTCGAAATATAACTTCCAAGGTTCCACATCAAGATAGTTCAGAGGGGTCTCATTTGTAGAATGGTTAGCTATAAAGTCTGCCACTATTTGTCCTTTAACAGCTTTTAAAGGCTTATAAGTTAAAGAATATTCAATTAATGCTAATGCCCATTTTCCAATTCGACTATGCAAGATAGGTTTGGACAACATATGTTTAATAACATCATAACGAGAAGAAACATACACATCAAGTGGTTTTATATAATGCTTCAATTTGGTACAAGAGTAATACAAACATAAACATAATTTTTCAATCATGCTATATCTAGTTTCTGCATCATTTAAAACTCTACTAAGGTAATAAACGGCTCTTTCGACGCCATCATCATCCTCTTGAGCTAACATGCTCCCTAAAGTTCTATCTGACGCAGCTATGTACAATCTCATACACTTATTGCCACGAGGTGGTGAGAGAATAGGGGGGTGACTCAGGTACTCTTTGATTTTGTCGAAGGCTTCCTGTTGATCTTCCCCCCAGTCGAACCCATCTTTGCTAGCTCGAAGCAATGGTGAAAAGGCTTGCATTTTCCCACTTAAGTTACATATAAATCTCCTCAAGAAATTTATTTTGCCTAAGAGAGACTGCAATTCCTTCTTTGTTGATGGCGCTTTTGCTTCCATTATGGCTTTGGTTTTATTCTGGTTGATTTCGATCCCCTTCTTGTGGACCACAAAGCCTAAGAAATCCCCTGCCTGCACACAAAAAGCACATTTGAGAGGATTCATTTTCAGACCATGTTTTCTCATCCTTTCAAAGGAATGTCGAAGATGGCTTATATGATCTTTTCCTGAAAAGGACTTAACAACAATATCATCAATATATATTTGCATAAAAGTCTCAATAAAATCATGAAAGATCGAATTCATTGCTCTCTGGTAAGTTGCCCCAGCATTTTTTAGACCGAAAGGCATCACTACCCATTCATAAGTACCTAATGCCCCTGGACATCGAAAAGCAGTTTTGGGACATCTTCCTCAGCAATGAATATTTGGCTATAACTAGAATAACCATCCAACATGCTCAAATATTCATGTCCTGCAGCAGAATCAATCAGCATTTCTGCCACAGGCATAGAATATTCGTCTTTAGGGGTTGCAGAATTTAGATCTCTAAAATCTATACAAACCCTTAAAGAACCATTCTTTTTAATGACTGGTACAATATTAGCTAGTCATTCGACATACCTAGCTGTACGGGTGAACTTGTATCTAAGTAGCCTTTCGATTTCCTCTTTGATCTTGGAAAGGATTGTTGGGGCAAACCGTCTTGGATTTTGCTTGACTGGCTTTTTCCCAGGTATGATTGGCAACTTATGTTCAACAAGCTCTCTCCTCAAACCAGGCATTTCATCATAGTCCCAAGAGAAGCAATCCTTGAATTTCCTCAATAATTGGACTAATTCGACTTTGAGTAGTGGGTCGAGATTAGCGCTAATATAAGTAGGCCTTTTCACTCCCCCTTCACCCAAGTCAATTTCTTCCAAAGGATCCTGCGCCAGCATTTTAATATTATCTGACAGTGGATCCTTTTCAAAACCTAAAGGCTCACCATCATACACAGCATTAAGCCTTTGGTCTTGGTCTTCAATTTGAGGCCCATCAGGTGGCTCAGGTTCAAAGTCCTTACCAGGGCCTACTTCACAAATTTGAGTTTTGGCTTTGACAGCCGTGTGGTTGTGTGCAGCCTCTAAAGCCGCTTGTAACTTGGATTTGGCCACATAGGCCAAAAGTCTTTGTAATGCGTCGAATTCAGTCATTGTTACTAAATTCACTCCCCCAGCCTGTGGGGTCAACCTCAGGCATCCCATAGTATGGGGCATTGCCTTCTTCTCTTACGACTTCTCTGTCCCATCGAAACCCCTCCAGTGGGTGCAAGTCCAATGAGCAGAATGCGTGATCATCTGGGGAGAGATTGAATTCTGCTGGAGTACAAGGCACAATATGCGCCAAATTTTTGTCGAACTCAGAACCATCAACATGATTAACAGGCACCTTAAAGTAGCCTTGATCAGCCTCAATGTTTTCTACTATTCCACCAGGCCTCCAGATTGTTAGCTTTACTTTCGACCACCATGAACAAGGTGGGTCTTGTCACTGTACCCACAGTCAAGTCAACCTGTAAGACACCTAAAGTGGTCCTAATCTTCCCTTCATAGTTAGAGAGGACCATGTTGTGGGGTTTAAGATCAGTGTCGAATTTACCAATTTTACTTAGCAGAAAATATGGCATTAAGTTGACAGTAGCCCCACAATCCACCAAGATCTTGTTAACAGCCACGCTCTCTACTTTCCCTGTAATATACAGAGGTTTCAAGTGTCCCTTCATGGCTTCAGTTGGTCGCTCAAAGAAAGCATTATGTTCTTCGACACAGCCATTGTTCATTACATAATAGCACACAGGTTGGTGTGCTGCCATTTCTGCCTCAGCGTTGGCATCCAAATTCTCCACTTCAGTTAATCTGTCATACTCCCTTGGCATTACTGACACTACATTGACAATGATGTTCAAAGAAGCATCAGAGTCTGAATCAAAATTGTGGGTTAACGCTTCGTCTTCAACTGTTTCGACCACAAATTTCTCAGCTTCCTTCTTGGAAGTAAACAACTTTCGACCCACCGGCAGCTGGTTTGTTGTTCTCATACCAACACCTTTGTTGCTAGCTGGCAGGACATTAGTGATGGTCTCCGTCGAGTCTCTAGCCTGAGCTTCTCTTAAAGCCTTTATTCACCTCTGCTCTCTCCTCCATTGGGACCTCGACATGGGATTTTTTCCTTTGTAATTCTCAGACACATAGGCAGCTTTTTTGGAAGACTTGAATTCTTTCCTATACTCAAGTGAAGAACCTCTAGCCACATTAAAACTTTTCCATCCTTGCTTCCCTTTTCCAGCTGCTTCGACAGGTTTAACCCAACTCCCAGTTGGTACTTCGCCACTGGGTCTGAAAGTAGCTTGCTTGGCCCTTGGAATGTGGGGCATTGGACCATATTTTCTCTGAGTAGCTTTCCTTGGGTCGAAAAGCCCTGGCTTTTGAGCAGTTTTCCTCTCATGTCCAGATTTGGCCTCTTTCCCCGCTTAGAGGCCATGAGCAGCTTCTTTGTCGAAGATAGCACTGCATCGAGGGCACATCATAACTTCAGAATTCTTCCCCTGACACCTGTGGAGAAAATCAATGATGGTCTCATCCTCTCTGGGATAAGCCAGTTTGTCGTAGTCCTCTTGTTCATCAATATCCATGGCCTGTTTGTCACTAACTTCGACCATGTTCACGTTGACTTCATCTTTTACACGCATCTTAGAAAAGTCAATATCAAGGCTTACAGCAGCCTCGTCCATCTGTCTAAAATGATCAGTAATCTCTCTTATCACCATCTGCACCTTTGGTGCTTCAACTTCAGCACGGGTCTCGACTATAGTTTCAGTGTCGAACCTTTGAACTTCAGAAGAGGTACTAAAGTAATGTTCAGCAGCCATACATATCAAATGCTCCAGCTGATAGCCATTCATCTCTTCAGCCTCGCTGATAAACACAACATCATTGGTAAGGTCCTCAGTAACCTCCACTACCATGGCATTTCTGCCAAGAGCTTCGTTGGTACTAACACTACCCGAACTGCTGTCAGACAATTCAACTAGTTCGACCATGTTGACCTCCTCAGGCTCTGCATAATTTGCTTCAACTACTTCAAGGGGGCTGGTATCAATCTTCATCTGGGTCTTTGTCTTCTCCCCAAATTTGAGCCTTCCCTCCTGAATAGCATTCTGCACCAAATCCCTGAAAAGAAAACATTGAGACGTCTTATGACCCAAGTAATTATGGTATTTACAAAAACCTCTCTTTTTTCTTTGCTCTAAAGGTGGTATTTTAGCACCGGGAGGCACTAATATTTGACCATCCTTAACTAACAAATCAAAAAATTTGTCACATTTAGTGATGTCGAAAGTGTATGTTTTCTTTGGGAACCTATCATTCTTTTCGGTTTCGACGGGGTTTTTTCCATTCGAAGGAACTAATAATTTACAAGAATAAGGAGGGCCCTTCTTAAGTTCAGCAAGGTCTATCTCATTTTCGTCGAACCTAACGGACTCGTCATACAGTTCTTCGATGCCCTCCTAGTATTCGACGTAAGCTACCTTCTTATTCTTATTCACCCTAGCTTTCTCATCTTTGAGACGCTCTAGCTGTCGAACTCTGTCATCCAACTGGGCCATATCCCTTAAATATTGGGTGTCCAATTTTTTCCTGATAGAGTAATCAAGGCCACCAGCGGCCATTTCGACAAGCTCATGTTCAGGTACTTGTGTAAAACATCTAGCCTTGAGTAGTCGAAACCTATCCAAGTAATCATCTATTGACTTATTAAACTTTCGTTTCACACTGGCCAATTCTTTCAAACTAATCTTTGTCTGACCCATGTAAAATTGCTCATGGAATAAACGTTCCAACTGGGTCCAATTACAAATCGAACCAGATGGTAACGTAGTGAACCACGTGAATGCATTTTTAGTGAGGGAACTAGGGAAATACTTCACCCTTAGACTCTCATCATTTGCAATCTCACTGGCTTCGATCAGGTAGCGCGCCACATGTTCGACGGTAGATTCTGTAGTATCTCCTAAGAACTTAGTAAACTTTGGTACTTTTTTCCTTGGAGGCAATTCAGCTTAAAGTATATAGTCTACTATAGGCGAAGTAAAGTTTGGCCTAGAAATACCCATATTCAGGCCATTTCGAGCCATTATTCTTTCGACCAAGGCTGCCAAATTGTTCTCTGCCGCTACATTGTTACGTCGAACCTGATTCACCACACGATCAGCATCTTGATTTCTGTTCACTAGCGCCATCCTTGGTTCCTCCTCTTCAAGTATTAGTATTTAATTTCTAGGAGGCTCCTCCCTAGGTGGTTCGACCAACCCTGGATTCACTGGGTTAACTTGTTGAGCATTCTCCCTCGTCTAGACTCCTTGAGTTTGGTGTTGAACAGGAGCTGGCATTCCCATGAACTCTGTTATTCGTGCCATCTGGGTTGTCATCATTTGATTGGTTTGAGTAGTATTCTGGATCAATGGCTGGAAAATTTCTCCCATCGTTTGAGATAAAGTATGTACCATTTGCATATTGCTCTCATCCATCTGTTGCCTAAAATATGCTGCAGACTCATTTGTTAAGTTGGGCCCTTGAGTAGAATAGCCCAAACCTATGGATTAGCTGTTTCGACCCATGTTAATTCCAGAACCTGACTCCTGTAAAGGGGAATATATCACATTTTCTGAATATAATGGGGGTGCAGTACGCAGATTCTGCATCATTACCATTGGCATGCCATAGATTGAGTTCCTAGGCAAAGACTGTGAAAATCTTGGGGGAGGAAACTGCCTGTACGTCGAACCTCCTCCTGGCGGAGTCTGAGGATTTGTCACTGATGAGCCAATGTACTCCAAGACTGGCTGAGTGTAAGGCCTCATGTATGTCGCCCCTGGTCCCGCTGTCGAAGATGCTAGCTCTGTCACCATGGTTAACACTGTCGACCCTCCTATCGAAGGAACTGGAGTTGGCGCCACATTACTTCTTGGTAATTCTTGAGGATTGATGGTGATGTTCTGAACACTTGAACTGCTTGGTTGAGTATTGGTCCCAGCAGAACTGGGATTTGAATTTCCTTGGCCAGATGCCATTCTCCTCACGTTTCTTCTCTTTGGTCTATATTCGTTTGAACTGGCTACCTTTCTACTTCTCAGGTGCATACGATAATTTGCCACAATATCGACAAATGAAACAACAAATACTTAAGAAGACAGTTATAAAACTTCCTTTTGGCGGTTATTTAAAAGTTACAAACTTCCAAATCCACGTTTATCATTGTCCCACTAGGCGTGCCAATTTGTTTACCTTGAAAATTGGTAAACAAACGCTGATCTTCTAAAACTATAAAGTTCTAGTAACTTACAGGATCGATCAGATTGATCCTAGGACATGTGTTGTATGTGTATTTAGAATATTTCGCAATTTGACAAAGGATGCCTTTCGACAATGCACATAAATAAAAAGGGGTGTTTGAAGTGTAAAGGAAAGCGATAAAGATAAAGGAAATGACTAAGTCGAACAATACATCAAAGAAAAGAAAAAGGGCTGAATGTAAAAGGTTTGATAAAGAAAAACTGGAGTTAAATGCTGGAAAGAAATGCTTGAAAGAAATGCATAAAGATCGTAAAATGCAGAAAAGGTAAATGCTTGAAAATAAAGGCTTTTAATGTAAAACTGCAAAGTAAAGACTGGGTAATGTAAATGACTTGAAAGGTAAAAGTTCGTGAAAAGAGATTTCAAAGTAAAGAATCTAAAACAGAAACTTCAAAGTAAATTGCATTGCAATAAAAGGTAATGGTGATTACAATCACGTACATTCTCACTTCACTGGTTTCTCGACACACTGGATACTTTGAGTGAATATAGAGTTACTTGTACAATTTGATTTTTTCACACTATTCTAACTCTAAGACTAACCTATTTATAATACTCTAATGTAACCACCCTTTGACGGTTTTATTCTTAGATTACGCCACTTGGCACTTCGCATGTCTTCACGATCTGGATCTTCGCCACCTGTCCTCTTTTCAAATTCAAATAGTGAAACTTTCCTCCACTATTCAGTTGTAACTGCAGCGCATTATCCATATCCACTTCACCGTGTCGACTTGACTCCTTGAACTTAGCAATATTTGAAGTCTTGAAATCCTTCCACTCGACTCAGGCACTGCACAAACATGGTCGAAGGCCTTCTTAGTCGAAGCCTTCTTTTTTAGCATTATTATTTTAAAGAATAACTTCTTTTAAAGCCATTGTCTGAAATCATGTAGCGTCGAAATTAGGAGTTAACACATATACGGTTCGAACTCGATCTAAGATGAACATTTGTTAGATTCTAAACTCTAGACATAAATTTTAGTCTAATATTCACGTGGGTATCGGTTCTTAATGCTCTGTGTTGTTGAGTTGCGTGAGACATCACTGATGAGACGATACGGTTGATCCCTCGACTTTGCGTTAGACATAACCTCTGTTGTGAGCGATACGTGGGGGTTTTGACGAGTGATTTAGGTTGAGTGCATTTGATCCATATATTTTTTAGTACATGATGGGTAGAACGAAATACAACTCCTGCCGAGTTTTCTCATGTCTTAAGAATGTATTTATTTTCTTGTTTTATGTTTTTCCTTTTGCACCTTTATTTCAAACCATTTAAACCCAAACTCAATAACATTTAAATTGTCGAACGGCAGTTCAATAACACTAATCTATGTGGACACGATAAATACTTCTAAAAACTTTTGTTGCTTATCTCTTTACCGCACCAGCAATGGGTTAGAGTAACTTATAAGTTACTAAGGAAACTCTCACACACTCACAAAATATCTTTTAAGGACCCTCTCTTTTTGATAAAATTAATCACCAGAAAATGTTTTCCGCGTATAGCTAGTTGGTTACAAGCTCAAATAATCCCTTATGAATGAAGTTTACATTAGATGATTGATTATCACTTAGGTCTAGTCGATTATCTAATTTGTAATGCCTCATAATCAATTATTATGGTGGGTAATATATTAGAATCAGTAAAATTTTAAAATTTTCCTTTTTCACACTACATAATTGATTATACCCATGGAACAATCGATTATGAGCATTAAAAAGCTCATGAATCATTTTCTTTTTTGATCTACTTTTTTTCCTATATAATAAGGGTGCCTCCTTACTATTTCATACACCAGAATTTGATTGTAAATCATTCTTCTCTCATTTTAACCTTTCTTTCTTTTATTCTCGCTTTCACTAAAATTTGTCTTAGTGATTTTCTTGAAGTTTTTCTTATTTAGTTGTTGAGGTTATCCTAGTAAAACCTCAGTTTTGTTTCTGAGATCATCCGGTCAAAATCTCGTTCTTGGTTTGTGAGCTTGGCCAATGAAAAGCTCCATTTGATTTGAGGGACCAGTCTTTTAAAATATCCCAGTCAATTTTAATTAGGTTCTTGGGCATAACATAGTAAGAGCTCAAAAGATATCATTACTGAAACTCTCAAGAAGTTTTTCTCGAGAAGAGGAGTAGGCCAAAATATCGGCCGAACCTCTATAAATCCTAGTACAATCTCTCTAACTCTTTGTCTTTACTTTCATGTCTTTCCATTTCCTACTACTTTTATCTCTGCTCTTTTAACCATACTAACAAAAATTGTTGTTTTAAGAAATTAATTTAAATTTAATCACAATTTTTGAAGAAAATAGTTGATATGATAATATAAGTGTGTCACCTACAACATGGTTGGATCCTGCACGATGGCTACCAAATTATTCAAATAACACAATTAGGACATGCTATTTTTCATTTCATTTTATCTTATTTTAGAGGTATTTTCCAAATAACACCACTTTCTTTTCTTTTTCTTACTACTTTTATTTCTTGTAAACTTTATAAAACCATATTTTTGGTTATTTAGTAGTAGACAAGCAAATGTACAATTTTTTGAAAGATGATTAAATAAGTTGTAAAATAGTTTCAATTTTGTTATATTATAAAACACATCTATTCAATCACTTTAAACATATTGAAAATATGAAAACATGGAAAATCATAGGAGCAAATATTAATATATCGTTAAAAATAAATATGTAAATATTCTACCTATACTTCATTGTTGTCATATATCCTTGCGGAAAATACGACCTATTTTTTGGGTTGTTTGAACTCGGTTTTTTTTTTTTTTTTGAGGTAGACATCCATTGTAGAAAGCAAAATATGGAACAACACATCTATTGATACATACACAAGCTAACATGTAGAAAAAAGTAATCAATATAAGAATGAAATAGGCTTGATGGCCTAACTTAATTGGTTTCATTTGAGTGATTCTTTCTTTAATATGGATTTGTCCTTTTGTCCTCTTAGCTTTTTCTCAAGTTAAACCACAATAGAAGGCAAAGGAACTCGTCTACGATACTCAGCTAGAGCCCATAGGGGATAAATATCTCTATACATTGGATAATGCAACATGCAATTTTTCATGAATACTCCTGTGATTTCCTACAATAAGACAAAAAGCAATTCATTATTGTGTTAGATAGAATTTCAAGAGGGAGAAAATGCAAGCATGCAATTCTACTTCTTACATTATTATATTTATATATAAAGGATATTACAAAAACAAACTAAGGCATTGTACTAGAGGAAGAGGTTTTATATAGGTTACAATTCATAAATAAACAAAACAAATAGAGATATTACCCAAAACATGTCTCATATATGTGGATCATTAGAATGGTCAATCATAGATAAGAGAAAATACCTCTTTAAAAAGAGGTTTGATATAATAGATGAAAGTGTACTAATTATGAATCATGCAAACAACATCAATGCTGACAGTCTCAAGATTAAATGACTTCACTTCATATTTCTCAATATTCACATTACCAAGATATTACTTCATACTACTATTTCTTAACATTCAAACTACCGAGATATTTCTTCTAGTTGTTATTATAAGAAAAAATTTACTTTTTAAATAAATTAGATAAATAATGTATCTGTACTGTATATGGACTAGATACACCAATTGAATTAATATATCTAAAAATTAATTTTTTTTCCTTATACTTAGAACCAGATGGAGTAATGTTTATAAGTATTCAATGGTAAGACTATAACCCATATAGTCGTGATTGATAATATTTGTATTGGTTATGCATAGAGTGTCCTCGTAAACTTAAATGTCAAATTAAACATCTCTTAAAAGTTCCAAATTATAAATCATTTTGTAAAATAAAAACTATTTCAAATTATAAATCACTTTAAAATTTTAATGCAACTTTAATATAAACTTTTTTCTTCATATACCCAGTTAGTATTTATTATTATTCATTCTTTCAATTCTTTTAATTTCTCTTTCATGTGTAATTAACAAATAATAATATTATAAAATTATATATAATTTCTTTTTTTCATAAAAATTAATTATATTTCTTAGTCCGTATGAAATTATCATAGTGTCTTATAATTTTAGACGGATGGAGTAATATACAAATATTTTAAAGGATCATTGGCCAAAAAAAAATTATTAGATTATATAATGCTAATAATTATCATCATTTTTTTCAATACATTGTTCAATGCTAAATAAGCGTAAAAAAATTATATTGCAAAATAAGCATAAATAAGTTTCATATTATATAAAATCAGAGGATTGAGATGAACCTGTTGAGGCCAATCACCTTCTTCTAACTGAGAATTAATGAGTAATTTTGCTGCACGATGAAGAGGAGTAGGGTCTCTCTCTGACTGTACATAAGAATTACAAAGAAAATAAAACGCATATTTTAAAATTTATTCGTAGTTATGAATGAACTTAAGGTAATAAATAAATATTTTAACTTTTTATTTGTGATGAAATGAGTCTATAATCACACATAAAAATGTTAAAACCAAACCTGGCCGGCATGAATTAAACCCATAAGAGCCCATGAAGTATGTACAACATTTGACCGATTTCCTTCAAGAGGTACATATATCTGCATCAATGTCAAGATTATTGTTGATTCATGTTAATATTGAGAAATTATTGGTAACTAATTGACAATAATCATTCAATGATGAACCTTTTTTGGGCTTGAAAGATAGCTTTCCCCCCACCCGCCGTCCTCTCTCTGTGTTGTAAGAAGAAATTTAACGCCTTTACGAATAGCAGCACAATTGGTATAAGTCTTTCCAGCAGCTGCTAAACCACCAAGAGCAAACCAAGAGCCATAAGTAAAGCAAACTCCCCAGTTTCCATACCATGAACCATCATCTGTTTGCGTATCTTCAAGGAATCGAACTGCATTGAAAATGAAATTTTCGATCTCTTTCTTCCTATGACCGGGATATAACTTCTTGAACAAAACTAAAGCTTGAATTGCTGATCCCGTGCACTCAACATATTCGTGTTCAACTACAATGTCCGCAAAAAATTCTGTAGGATTGAGTAGCTAAAAATAAATAACAAAGTTAGTTAGTTTATTAACCAATAAATAGGTTTTTCCTCAATGTATGATTACATATTTGTGAAATACTTACTTCTAACCATTCTTGAGCGCCCGCCGGCTCCCAGGCTGCCAAACCTCCTTTTTTACTCTACAATAATTTCAAAAGTTTTCATTGATCAAAGGTAAAGTAACAATTTAAAAGGGTATAGGTTAACAAATCAGTTAACTTAAAGTATATGAAAATAAATTTAACATTACTTGCCTGAAGCGACAATAGGAGATTAACAGAGTCAAATAATCTTTCAGGTTCCATCTTTTCCCCCACAATTTCTGGAGGTAACAATGATAAAAGTAGGCAACACTGAAACACCACGCAATATTACTTTTATTAACATACATTTGTTGTGGTTAAGAAAGATTATTAACAAATTAAGTTTCATGGTCTATATTTCTAGCTACCTTTAAACCTTCTGCGGTGCAATCAGAAACTTGCCATCCATGATCTTGATCGGAGAAGGTCCACGAGCCTTTAGAAATATGACGATGCATACTCTTAAAATCTCCGGAAGGATTCTCCGTAACCTGTGACATAAGACTATAAGTTTTTATGTAAAATAAAGATAGCATGATGATCACTACCTAAGTAATAAAAAATAATATGTCTTAATTATAATAATATAATTGTGCATCCTTGTTATTACTCCCTCGATCCTAAAATGATTATTCCAATTCATCCATTCACAAAGATTGAAAAAATATGAGAGAATGGAACTTTTAGTAAAATACACTTATTATGTATTAATTAGAATGCACTAGAACAATTGAAAGACAGAGTAAATAATGTTTTATTGAAAATTAATAAAAGATAATTTATTTTGTAAGTCATTTATTATTTATGTCACATGCTTGTCATCAAAATTAAGCGTACCTGAGACTTTTTGATGAAATCATGTCCTTTTGCAAGTGTAGGTTTGATTTCCTCAGTTAGATTGGTGGCAAGCAAAGCTTGAACGGCAAAACCAGCATCCCATTCTTGACTACCGAAACTCTACATTGAATTAACAAGAAATTTATTCAATAAATATATTTCATTAGCTAAAATACTAATAATATGATAATGATTAATTTGTACTAAAATATGATGAGTCAGTATATAAACCTGCATTGTCATTCCATCTTCAGAAATCCACAAGTAATCTGGAACCCTTGCTAGATGCTTCTTGAAAGCATCTCCATTTGGATCATCCACCCAACAAGCAAGCATACATAAAACCTGATAATATATATACTTGTTAATACTTAATAGTGTATTTTTGAATGAAACCTATGAGATAGTTATCAATACCCTTAATTTCTATGCTACTTACCTTTTCCACACATCCAATAGTAAGGTATCGACTATTCTCATCCTCGTAGTGAATATGCTTCATTGTTACTTCAAGGGCTCTTTTTCTGACCAATTTATTGAAAGGCCAACGAGTCAAAAGTGGCTCGGTGAAAATATACAAGCTATCCCATATCAAATCTTGTATCAAAGGATGAGGATAGTAAAGATCTTCCTGTGAAACATAAAATGGATCATAATCCCTCCAACCATGTTAAAGAGGAAATGTAGATTCACACATTCACATTAATTAAAGAAAATGGTTCTCACCTTTGCACATAGATGACGTGTTTTCGTCCAATTAATCTTTTCATAAGGTTGAGTATGGAGTTCTTCTCGCAACTGTAAAATGAGCGGTGTGATAGGACCGACAAATCTTTTTCCATACAAATACGACATAGGCATGTATACCAATCGACAATAACACCACATTTTAGCTACAATTAAATTAAGGGGAAATGAGATATAATAAATTCACAATTGAATAATTATTATATCATATCACAACATGATCAATAAATTGAACCTGGATGCATAGGAAGAAATGAAGGAAGGATCCAAAATTCAGGGGGCATTGGATTACTTCCCAACCAATCAAATACACCAAGTATCTATAGATAAAAGATACGTTTTCATCAGAAACATACAAATTTACATGTTAGTTCTAAGTTTTTTTATTGCATAGAAAAAAATGATACCGAAAGCCAAGTTTTTCCCCACGAAGGTATGTGTGTGACACCACCGTGTTGACGAATCCAATTTCTTGCTCTAACACAAGCATTGTCTTGACCACCATCAGGCCCTTCTCCAAGAATCCGCATACATATATAGTTGAGTGCAGTACAAAACATGGTGCTATGACCCTCAATGTGAAGCCCCCACCCTCCATCTTCATTCTTCAAACAAAACCACAACAAGGTCAATACAAATTGCTCACAATCATCCCATGAATAACCTCAAGTTATTTGGTTCGAATAGATAAATAAAAGTGTGCTAAAATTGAATGATTGAGTATACCTGATGACAATATATATAACGGAGAATCTCTTTGCGATGCTCTAGTGGGAATACTGAATCAAGATGTCCAGTAATGTAGACACAGAAAACCTTCAAGTAAAAAATTAATTAATATTGTTAACTATTATTTCATTCAACTAATCATATTAATATTGAGTATTTGGTAAGTACTCACCAAGGGAGGCATAAAAAACAAAGGGCCTGCAATTTGAGCTGGCCAATGACCATCACTAGTTTGCAATGCTGCTAAGTGATGTGTGCCTCTTCTCAATGTTGTTGTAGTTTTTTCATATGTTATTTCTTCTCCATCTTCTATTTTTACGCCGTCTATTGTTTGCTTGAAGTTATTTTCTCTAAGAACCTACAATGTCAAACAGCAAAAATGAAAATTACATATTACTTCATCTAATTTAATTTTAAAATAATATTAAATTTTTTGTCAATGGTATCATCTAATTTATGTTACTTATAGCACTCTCAATTAAATATGTTTTTATTTATATTGATGTTAAATATGAATACACTAATATATTATATAAGAATATATTAATAAAACGTTATTATTTATTTTTTATTTGTATATATTTTTTAATGTATGTGAGCTCACTGAGTATGTTTTTTTGAAATGTTGAGAGCAATAGTTATTGAAGTTGAAAAAAATCATTATATATAACTTTTGTAGACAAAAAAGAAAATTAAAAAAAAAAAAAAATTTGAGTTAACTGACTTTTTAAGACTAAAAGTAAATTAAACATAAAATGATATAGGTTTGAATACAATAATATAAAAAAGTGAGTTGAGTAATAAATTTAAATATAAAACTAAACTTTAAATTAAAAAACTCAAAATTTTTAATTTTAAATAAGAATCAATCCCAGTTAATAGCAAATAAACATATATCAAAATCAATTATATATTTTTAAAAATAATTTTGACTTTTTTAAATATGAAATAAAGATGCGCTTCATCTTATTATAAATGTGATTAAACCTAACTCAATTCTATAAAACTCATTAAAAAAGTAAAGATTATCTTCACTTATAAACACATATTCGAATCATATATTATCTAATATTAGACTCTTTAACAAATCTAAAAAAAACAGGTGTGAATTTCTATAAAAGTCCAAACCCGTCTTCTATAGAAGAGCAATCATGAAAAGAAAATAGTGTTGGTTGTTTCAAACTATTAAAAAACTTCATGTTGCAGTTCTAAATTCAAAGATCGGTGGGGAATAAAGTAATGACACAACACAAGTACTTCAAATAGCATAATAAATATTAAAAGTTCTACTTAACTTTTTTAATTTATATAAATTTTGTCTAAAATGACCTACATAAGATTAAAAAAAAAAACTTGTTCCAAACATTAACCCATGTGATTTTCAATATAATATTAATTTTTTTCAATTATATCATTTAATTAATATTATTTGTATTACTCACAATTTAATATTTAACTATATATTTTAATTAATTTTATATGCATCACTTGCAAATAATGATTTTCTTTTTTGTATTTGATAATAAAAATAGAATTTAAAGATAGTGCACTGTCAGTGTAAAGAAATATTACACATACATCCAATTAGATTATTTTAAAGTGTCAAATCATAATATTTAAAAATAAAAGTATGATGTGATGGGATACACGCGTGTCATTGGTTGACAGTGTAAAAATATTTTACACTACTGTCAGTGTATATTCCTTTTTCTCATAAAAATATATAAAAAATTAATATGGACAATTTAGTGAAATTGTCGGAATTTTTACCCAAATACCCATCTTTTTCAGCAAAATTTCCAAAATACCCTATGTTTCACAAAAATTCTCAAAGTACTCCAGTTAGGGTTTGGAATTGCACATTGTCGCCAATTGAACTGGAGACTGCTTATCAAGTCGCCAATTCAATTGGCAACCTAGTGTAAAAGGTAAAAAATCAGTTTCTAGGGAGTCTCCACATCAATCGGCGACTCCCTTGTAATTTTTTACACTAGGCCGCCAATTGAATTGGCGACTTGATAAGCAATCTCCAGTTTAATTGGCGACAGCTTGGATGTCTCTAAAGAAGGGTCGCCAATTGATTTGGCGACAGTGTGCACTCTCAAATCTAACTGGAGTACTTTGAGATTTTTTCTAAAATGTAGGGTATTTTAGAAATTTTGCTGAAAAATAGAAGTATTTAGATAAAAATTTTGAAATTGTCATTCTATTTTTTAGAAAAATTTATATAAAATAATTAAATATGATAAAATATTATGAGATGAATATTTGGTAGATACGTATACTTTAATTTGAAGTAGACGTATTCATTAGTATTGATGTTCACGCTTATGTTACTTCCGCAAAATAAAATTTAAAAAATGGTAGTGATCTAAGTTGAAAGATACGTAATACTAGTTTAAGTAAAAGTTTATCGAAAAAAATAAAGTAATACGTTAACTAAGACGGTTATGACTTATGAGTGAAAAGATAGAATAATAATAATAATGTGATACCTGAAAACGCCATAGAAGATCACCACATGGCTTAACCTCGAAGCGGTTGTTGTAGAAATTACGACGAGCTTCTTCAACCTGAGCTCTCTCTTCTTCACTACCTGCTTCTGGATCATACTCCCATGTCTGTCTTCCCACAAAGTTGTTTGTGCTGAACAAATATGGATCGTTAGCACCTTCTGCTATCTTCAATCTCCACATGTTTTTAGAGGTGATGGTAGTTTGCTATAGAAAGAGATGAAGTCGATGTTTATGAGGGACTTCTGATATCTATTGCCGCTACTTATATAGCATTATTATTTTGTTTATTTAATTAAGGGACCACAATTTCGTCACTTTTATAATCAACTTGCGTTTTGGACTAAACTTTTTATTTCTTTATCAACTTATTTTTTTTTATTTATATTTTCCCTAGGATGCCACACCTTCCAACATATTTTTTGTTTTTTTTTTCTTGCCCCTCCATATTTCCTTTGTATTTTTGTATTTGTTTTTTTAGTGCATACTTTTTTTTGGATGGAGATGGAATGAGAAATTGCGAGTATGAAAAGTAATTGTATTATTGAGTTAATGATACTGAATTACACCAAATATTTATTTATATATAAAGTTATTTGTATTCTAAATAACTTACATAACAAACTAACTAACTTACTAAGTAATTAACTAAAAATTTAGATTATATCACAACATACTCCTTTATAATCCAAGTTATTAAAATATGAGCTAATCATAATTCATTTGAACTACCTAATTTTTTTTTCTCAAAGTCAAAGAATCTGTCGATCTTCAATCTCTTGGTGAAAATGTCGGCCAACTGTGATTCACTCGAGTAATGTCTCACTTCAAGTTCACCTTGATTTACCTTCTCCCTTAGGAAGTAAAATCTAGCTTCAATGTGCTTACTCTCCTTCCATGCAAAACTGAATTCTTTGCAAGATTAATGGCTGACTTGTTCCAGAGTTTTCTTCACTTCGACCTTCATCTCATCCAACACAGATCTGATTCAGATTGCTTGACAAGATTTCTTGACAAGCAACATAAGATCTTACTATATACTCAACCTCGCATAATGATAATGCCACCACAAGTTGCTTTCTCGAGCACCATGAGATTGGGGTGAAGACGTCAACTCGTTTGAGAATTGCATTGTGCGCAAAGTGGGGAGAGAAAATAGGGAGTCAGCACAAGTGTGCATAGTTTTGTGTATTTGTTATGCTTTGGTCCTGAAGAATCCCATCGTCGCTTGTTCATTGATTGGCTTGTTGCTTTAGAGGCGTGGTTAGTTGTTTTAGATTAGATTGGTTTATCTAGTTTTAGCATTGTTGATGTTGATATTATTGATTATTTGTTGGTATCGACTTTGCCTTGAGAAGAAGATCAAAGAAAAAAAATTAAAAATAAAATACTTGGTTGGCTATTGTTTATCCTTTAAGGGCTCACTGTAGTTAATTGGTTCTGAACATGAAAGTAAAGCAAAATGAACCAAATCTTCATCAGGTGTGACTTCATCATCACCAACCACTTCACAATCTTAAAGCCTTGCTGGGATAACTCTAGTTCTTTGAGGTCTTTGGCTAATCGAAATGAAAGACTTTCTGGATTGCTTCCCTACTAAGTAACCTTCATAGAGTTTTTCGGGCATCACAAGACTTGGTATACCAGTTACCATATATTGAAAAATCAGTTGATTGAGTGACCTAAAATTCAAATGACCAAACCTCAAATGCCAAAACCATCTATGTTTGTAGTCGACAACTATTTTTAGGCATTGTCCCTCAGTTGAACTGATCATTGGTCTTAAATGTCATATTCTTCGACAGAGGATATTTTAAGACCAAGTTGTTCAGAGTGTCGAACAATTTAAAGGCTCCATCTTTTATAACCACTAAGAATTTGTTTTCTACTAGTTGTCCAACACTTAGCAGATTGCATTTCATGCCAGGTACATAGGGTACATCGTTGAGCATAGCTTTTACTTAGAACTGGCAATAAACCAAACCAAATCGACTATAGTTTGAAACTAGATTCGACAACTAAATCGTTGAAATAGGTTCATGAATCAGATGAGTTGAATATGAGCAAAAAAATAGGTTTGTTAACTAAATAAGTTGAACATGAACTATGTATAGTTCGAGTCGTTAGGTTCATAAGTCAACTCGATTATATATGAGAATGGTTATATTGGCTCTTAGAGTATATTTAAAAACTTACACCAAATCTTAGCCTTCTATTTTCTTTTGATCTAAAGGTTTTAATTGATCACTTATATTCTCAAGTGAGCAAAATATTTCTAAAAACAATCATACAAATAAAATCTACGTCATATAAAAGAAGATTATATAAAGTGATTAAAGATTAAACATTTTTATTTTATAAAATCATTATATCAAATAAAAATATCAAGGATTTAAATATTTTTATTTAAAAAAATATTAATTTAAAATTTCAAATATATAAAAATAAGTAGACGTTAAAAAATGGTTTTTAAGTCCGTGAAGCAAACGAACTGAATCTAACAAGATAAACCTAATGAGATGAATTGAGTTGTTCGTGAACTTAAAATGAGTCGAGCTTGAGCTTAAAAACAAGTTCGGATCGAACTCGAGTTAAATTTTGAGTTGAACAAATTTTTATCGAGTCGAGCCGAGTTGAGGCGAGTTCGAATTGACTCGTTTCCAACCCTACTTTTACTCCATTATTCCTTTGAATGACTATGGTTCTAGTACCTTCTGCTTGCAACGAGTTATTATTTGCAAGTCTGGCCTTGCTCTTATTCGACTTGTCAAAATTTGCTAACCACACTTTTCGACCTGTCATGTGATTCGAGCAGCCTGTGTCGAGGAACCAAGTCTTAAAGTCGACATGCTCATCTGCAACTGTAGCCATAAGCACCATACTATCAGAATCATCTTAATCTTGAAGTGCATAGTTTTTTTCTTCATCGTCCTTTCCTTTTGTCTTTTTTTTGTCTTTCTTGTACCAACAATTCTTGGCCAAGTGACCTCATTTTTCACAGTTATAGCATTGCACATTTTTCTTATCTTGTTTATCTTTCTAATATGAGGTTGTTTCCCTCCTTTTTTAGGATTCATAAGCTTTATCATCAATCTTATGCTTTTGAGAGTTCACCCAAGACTTCTTTCTCTGAGTTGTCTCCTTTTCCCTTGAACTTGTTGAAACCACCATGTCTCTTCCATGTATGGGCCTACAATTCTTGTATCGAATCTTGCACCCTTTTTTTCTCGACAATCATTAGCTCATGTGCCTCTAAAGAACCAACCAAATCTTCCATTTTCAAGATTTTAATATTGTTGGATTCTTGAATGGCTATGATAACGTGATCAAAGTGAGAGGTCAATGTACACACGACCTTATTAACTATCATCTTATCAGTTACGACTTCACCATAACCTTTCATGATATGAACAAGATTCCACACCTTCGACACATAGCATGCAATCTTTTCATCTTCTCCCATCTGCAATAGTTCATACTGCCTACATAGTGCCTGTAACTTGACACCTTTAACCTTTTCACCACCCTTATAATACTTGACAAGAACATCTCATGCTTCCTTTTTTTATAAGCGTGTTAAAAAACTAAACCGGCCCAATAGAAAATCGCAAACCGAACAAAACCAAATCAAAACCACGAAAAAATCACATTTAGTTCGGATGTGTTTGGACCATTTTTTGACAAAACCGCGCGGTTCGGTTCTGTTCACGGTTTGTATTATGCAAGTTGAACCAAACTGAATCAAACTGCATTATGTTACAACCCAAACTTCACTTAACCCACATCCAACCCAAACACAAACCTATTATGTCTTAGTCTTTCGATTACAAATGACTTTATCTTCCTCACACCTAAGATTTCAATTTCAGCCTTCTCAAATTTTTCTTAGCAATATCGTGTCTTCTTCGTTAGGTACATCTCGCATCTCTTTCACTAATATCTACTCTATTATATTCTTTCTTTTACATCTTCTCATTTTTATGCTACTGTTCTCTCTTTCAATTTCATTTTTATCGCACCTCTTCTTCTCTAATCTCTCCTCTCTTCTATTCTTTCTTTTTCATCTTCACTAATCTTTCCTCTCTATTTTTTTTTTGTTTCATATATTGTTTTATACTATTGTTTTATGTTTATTATTTCACTTTTGTCTAATCTGATTTTTATATATTAAATGGGAAGTTGTTGTTCAAATATGATGATTTTAGTTGTTATTTGGTGATGTACGAATGACTTAACACAGAGTTATGTTGTCCTTTATATGTGTATGTATAGCTCAATAAAAAAATTTGTAAAAAACTGAACCAACTGAACCGACCCAAACTGCATTGGTTTGGTTTGGTTTAGTTTTATTTCTAAATGTCAATCGAACATAACCAAAATGTGCGCTTTTTCTTTTGCGGTTCGGATAATTTTTAGCTTCAAAACCACCCAAACCGCACCACGAACACCACAATTTTTCAATTCATCATGAGAAAACCGATCAAAATTCATCGCATCTACTGAAGATTGAATCCAGAACACAACCTTGTAATATTTCTTATTCGCATCCTTGTGAGTAACTCTTTGAGCATGGTTTGCGGTTTGAGCAAACTCAGGGACGCCATTAGTAACCGCTTATAGGGTTTCTTGAAAATCAAACAATTATGTCATCTGTTTTCTCCATCGGATCCAATTTTTGCCATCAAGAATTGGAAGAGAATTGAGAATACTATTGTTACCATTCATCTTTGCAGCAAACACGATTCACGATCCCCAGAAACACTACCATCGACGTGCAGTTCTTGAATTTACGATTAAGAAAGCGAACTAGAAGCTCTATATATAAATATGTTAGTGCATAAGCACTTTGGGTGGAGAAGGAATGAGAGATAAATTAAGAAAATGAAATGTAATTGTATTATTGAATTAATGAAACAGAATTACATTATGCATGTATTTATATACAAAGTTACTTGTACTTTAAGTAACTTACATAACAAACTAACTAACTGACTAACTTGGTAATCAAGTAACTAACTAATAACTTGGGTTATATCACAATATTTTTTAAATTATAATCAATTATTTATTGATTTTAAAGGGTATAAGGGCCCGTTTGTTTTGATTTTTTTTAAAATAATTTTTATGGTGTAATATAATTTTGTGCAAAAAAATTACAAAGAAACTTTTCAATAAAGTTTCAAATGAAAATTTTGTTTGAATAGTTATTCTTAAAATATTATTTAAGATATATCATCATTTTATTGAAAAAAAAAATTGGATATCAAAATTTCAAAAAATCACTTAATTATGAAGCTATTTCAACTAGTTTTTTTATAAAAATTATTTTTGACATACAATTTTTTGAAAATAATTATAATTTTGATTATGTTTTAATCTTCAATAATGTATTTTTATGTTATAAGATGTCAAAATTAGTTTTTCAATTAAAAAAAAACAATTATACATAACTTAGAATATTTTTATAAAAAAATTTATAAAATTCAATTTAAAAATACAAAGAGAAAATTTAGTTTTTTTAAAGCTGAAACATGATACTAAAGAGTGTCTGTAGGTAGACATGCCTCACCTAGCATTCTCACATGGCTATCAAATTCACTCTTAAATTAAATGCCCTACCTATCTTATGACCTTGATTTTTTAATTTATTTTCACCTTGACTCTACCACTTTTGTAACGATTCCACGATTTTTTCCAAGTTTTTAAAATTATTTCTAAGTAATATTTTGTTTTAAGAAATATTATTACATTTTATGTCATACTTATTTTCATGTTTAAAAGGTTGGAATTTTACATTTCTATAAGAATAGAATTTAATTAACTATAATTTCTCACTACTCATATTTATTTTTATTTTTATTTTTTGTAATTTTAAATTAAATAAATATTATAAATATTTTTAGAAATTTAAATTTTTAACCAAACACTTACATATAATATTATTCCTAAAAATAATAATCATGTGAATAGGGTTTCAAAGATATTTTATAAATTGAAACAAACACATATTTTTTATCCTTTCATTCTCTTTAACAAATCAAAATCAAAATCTTCCTTATGGTGGCAAGATTTAGGAATTGTTTTGGAATTTGGGATGAAGACGTCAACTCGTTTGAGAATTGCTTTGTGCGCAAAGTGGGGAGAGAAAATAGAGAGTCAGCACAAGTGTGCATAGTTTTGTGTGTTCGTTATGCTTTGGTCCTGAAGAATCCCATCGTCGCTTGTTCATTGATGGCTTGCTGCTTTAGAGGTGTGGTTAGTTATTTTAGATTAGATTGGTTTATCTAGTTTTAGCATTGTTGATGTTGATATTATTGATTATTTGTTGGTATCGACTTTGCCTTGAGAAGAAGATCAAAGAAAAAAAAAATACATAGTTAGCTATTGTTTATCCTTTAAGGGCTCACTATAGTTAATTGGTTCTGAACATGAAAGTAAAGCAAAATGAACCAAATCCTCATCAGGTATGACTTCATCATCACCAACCACTTCACAATCTTAAAGCCTTGTTGGGATAACTCTAGTTCTTTGAGGTCTTTGGCTAATCGAAATGAAAGACTTTCTGGATTGCTTCCCTACTAAGTAACCTTCATAGAGTTTTTCGGGCATCACAAAACTTGGTATACCAGTTACCATATATTGAATAATCAGTTGATTAAGTGACCTAAAATTCAAATGACCAAACCTCAAATGCCAAAACCATCTATGTTTGTAGTCGACAACTATTTTTAGGCATTGTACCTCAGTTGAACTGATCATGGCCTTAAATGTCATATTCTTTGACAGAGGATATTTTAAGACCAAGTTGTTCAGAGTGTCGAACAATTTAAAGGCTCCATCTTTTATAACCACTAAGAATTTGTTTTCTACTAGTTGTCCAACACTTAGCAGATTGCATTTCATGCCAGGTACATAGGGTACATCGTTGAGCATAGCTTTTACTTAGAACTGGCAATAAACCAAACCAAATCTAATATAGTTTGAAACTAGATTCGACAACTAAATCGTTGAAATAGGTTCATGAATCAGATGAGTTGAATATGAGCAAAAAATTAGGTTTGTTAACTAAATAAGTTGAACATGAACTATGTATAGTTCGACTCGTTAGGTTCATAAGTCAACTCGATTATATATGAGAATGGTTATATTGGCTCTTAGAGTATATTTAAAAACTTACACCAAATCTTAGCCTTCTATTTTTGATCCGATGTGCTCGAACGGGTCCACGCGGGCTGGTCGTTATGGAGGTGTCCGGATGGGTGCTGGTCGTACTGGCTGTCCGGTAAGTGATTGAGGAGAGGTGGTGGTGTACCTGCAAGGCACTCCGACGCTCAAGTAAGAAAGGGTCAGAAGAAAGGGGCAAGTACAAAGTATTAGTTCGTAGGGTGAATATTTGATACCTGACCCTCTCAAGTGAGAGGGTTTATATAGGGCTCTAAGCGCGTGGCTAACGGTCCTATTTTCGGGGCGAAACAACCGCTTTCCCTAAAGAATCGGTCGCTGCCCAAACTAGCCGTTACGACGGGCAGGGTGTCCAAAGCTAGCTGTTATGCCGGGCATATGCTTAGTTTCGGGCACCTGCCCGTGGCTGTGCGGGGAGCGCTGAAGCTGTGTGTCGGGCTGAATGTCCGGGGAGGAACGTTATGTTCCTTGCCTGGTAGGAGGGGCAGAAAGGTAACTTTTGCCCTCCTGCGGATTGGACTTAGGCGATTTGGGCCGCTCTGTAGCAGAGGCTTATTGGGCCAATTCTATCCATTGGTCCAGTCCAGAACAGGAGCCCCCCAAGTCGTTGCTCCCGAGCATGGGAGTGATGACTTAAGGACTCCTTGTTGTCCCGGGGGACTATCATGAAGTCGTCGTTGGATACGAGGACGATTGTCTCGAGGTGCTCGTGGTTCTCCGTGTCCACGATACTCGTGGTCGAATCCCTCTTGCCCGGTATTCAGGGAGGTGACGCGTCAGATGGAATGGGAAACGTTGGGTCGCCACGTGTGCATCGAGACCTGTGTAGCAGTTAAGTAGGTAATCATGGCTAGTGGGTCGTCATTATTACCTACGGGCGCGTGTGTGCACGTGCCTCTTGGTATAAAATGGGGGAAACCGTCCCATTTTTCACTTTTCCCTTTCTGATTCTTCCTCGTCGCCGCCTTTGTTCTTGTCCGTCATCGGCTCCAAGCAACCGGCCACCGCAACAAGTTTCGAGCAGTTGCTTTTCTTCCAGTAAAATCAAGTAACTTTTCAGATTTTCTGTTTGTTTTGCTTCCTCTTGTTGTTAGTGGTAGGTTGCATGTGGCTAGGGTTAGTTTTAGATGACAAGATAGGTAGATTTCCGGCGAGTGTTGGTGGTGGGCGGTGGTTTTGCCCTTTTGCTGCGCCAAGCATCTCGTCGGAGTAGGTAGTGCGCTAGGTGGGCGTGGTGGTCCACGTGGTGGTTGTGAGTTGTGACCACCGCGTCTTATCGTTTTCTGGGGTACTTGGTGAGTTTCCTAGTAGGATGTTTCCAGATTCCGGTGGAGTTGTGCGATTCCTGGCGGAGCTTCAACGGAATCTGGGCATATGCGCGGGGAGGTTACTCTTAGGAAGTTGACATGTCTCAGGCATCTCTTCGCGGGGATGTTTTGTTCTTCTTTGCTCGATGTTGGGGCTTAGGCCGGGGACGTTGTCCCTAGCCTTTCGCGCGCCCTTTCACTTGACTTAGCGGTGGAAGGGTGGATTTGATTTCCTGTCGAATTCACTGTCTTTCTCTGCTTTTTCAGGTGATCATAGTGGCGATGGAGCCTGAGAGGGAGGTTATACCCGTTACGTCCGAGGAGGAAACTGTCTCTGAGGAAAGTAGTAGTGCAACAGCCTCGAGCTCCGCGTCCTCGAGCTCGACGGCCTCGAGTTCCGCAAGCGAAGTCGAGGAGGGAGCTGATGGAGCCGAGGAGGAGGAGGACTTAGACGTTGCTGAGGGAGACGTGATGGAGGAGGACACTGATGGCTTTTTCCCGGAGGAATGGGAGGTGGCGGAACCTTCCAAGCATAAGTCCTCGTTTGCCAGGTACGCCGGGGATGTCTTCACCGAGGTAGGGCCAGTTGGGGAGTGGAGAGTGCTTCTGCCAAATACGGAAGAGCGGGTCTGTTCGGACTTCGGGGACTGCTTTTCCATGTATGAGTATGTGTTCAAGGAATTGAGGCTGAGGTTGCCTTTCACCGACTTCCAGCGGTCGGTGTTCGACCATCTGAAGTTGGCGCCTTCCCAGCTCCACCCTAATTCGCTGGCCTTCATACGGGCTTTTGAGTTGGTGTGTGAGCACCTTGCTTTGGGGACCACCATCCCTTTGTTCTTTGCTGTTTTCCACCTTCAGCGGCAGCTGACGGGGAAGAAGTACGGATGGGTCTCTTTGAAGCAGCCCAAGAAACTGTTCAAGCCGTTCTCGGAGTCCATCCGGCACTTCAAGGCGCGGTACTTCATTGTTGAGCCGTTGTCCGAGGCTGCTAAGGACAGCACGTACTGTTGGGAGGTGGAATGTGATGAGAACGGGGATGAGTTGATTAACGAGGAAGGGAAGTACATTGGGGAGAGAGTGTATAAGTTCCCAATCCGCTGGACGCCCGACCACTTCTCAAAGAAGCCTGGCGCCTATGTCTTTGAACCGAGCGATTTACGCGGGCAAGATGCCGCGTCTTACGAGGCCCTGGTGAAGTGGGTCAACTCCTTTCAGCTCGCGACCTGTTGGACGAGCAAGAATGATCCTATCCTCGAGGAGGATGGGAGTCAGAGGGTTGAAAGGAGGTTTATCAACGTGAAGGCACTGCTGGAGTGCAAGACTTCTGCGGACGTAACGAAGCTGCTCGGTAGTCATAGTTGTTTATATCTTGTTTGTGTTATTTCCTTTCCTGATGACTGATGTGTTCGTTTCGTTTGTGCAGGTGAGATGCCTCAGGCCCGTGACCGTGTGGTGAGGAACGCCATGGCGAGGGGCAAAGCTGGACCGACTCCCTCCAAGACCCGGGCTGCTGCTGGTGCTCGTGCACCCCCTGCTATTCAAACCGCCCCGGGGACATCCTGTTCTCCCACTCCCTGTCCACGGGATTCTCTGCTGCCTTTGGTCGGGCGGCAGAAGCGTCTCCGGACAACAGATACGGTGGATCTGAGGGGGGCAGTTGAGAAGGGGAAGTTCGAACTTCCTCCGTGCATCAATGATGTGAGGTTCTTCGAGGGTAATACCTTGGTTGTTCCTCGGGCTGAATCTCTTAGCCTGGGGAACATGGATCGCGCGGGCAAAAGGGCGATGGTGGCCAGGGATGCTTCTGCCCTTGTGAGGATGCTCGAGATGGCAGTTGTGTACGCTGAGGGGGACCACGTGCTCGAGGCTGAGCTTACTGCTGCTCGAGCCTCCGAAGCGACGCTGAAGGAGGAGGTCCGGCGTGCCCGTGAGGCGAAGAAGAAAGCCGAGGAAGAGGCGACAACGCTGAGGGAGGAAGTCACCAAGCTAAGGTCGGAGAAGAAGGCGTCCGAGGAGTTGAACGCGGAGTTGATGGCGGCCAACGCCCCAGGTGATGACAAACCAGAGGAGATAAGAGTGTTGAAGACTCGGGCAGAGCTGGTCGCTGGCATTCTGCAGGCCGAGGATGATGGTATTGCTGTGGCCGCGGAGTCTTTTGACAGTGCGGTGGCCCAGTTGCGAGTGGTGAACCCTGGGCTCGAGATTTCGACCGGGGGGTACTCACTACCTAGCTCGTGTGGAGGGTGGCCGCATTGTCCTGCCCGAGGGTCTTGTTCTCGATACTCCCGAGGAACATATCGAGGAGCAGCCCGTGGAGGAGCCGAGGCCTGAAGCAGCGTCAACCGAGCGTGTGGAAGACTGAAGAGTTTTTGTTGCTTAGCTGTATCTTGTCCGGCCTGCGTGCCGTTGAACTCGTTGTAATCTTATTTTTGTTCTGGGGGCGTGGCCCCTTTTTAATGTAACAAGCACAATCTTTGGCCCTTGTGGCCTTTTAATTTAATGCCCGGTTAATTTATACAACTTCTGTTTATACTGTTGTATTTGTTTTAGTTGTGTATGCGTGACTGCCCGTCGGAGGGTGTGTTTGTCAACAAGGCTTATTTTTGACATATTGCTCGTTGCGTTATGAATTCGTCAGTGCGGGGAACTGGTCGAACAGCCGGGGAAGATCCTGGCGAGGTTGCGAATCTCAGGTCGCGATTGAGGCCTGAGGTCGCGGCGTGAACGTCCCATCGCGAGCTGGGGTTTTGCCAATCATGGTACTTGGGCGAAGGCGGTG
The DNA here is from genome assembly GCA_022829125.1 of Lathyrus tuberosus. NCBI lineage: Eukaryota > Viridiplantae > Streptophyta > Magnoliopsida > Fabales > Fabaceae > Lathyrus > Lathyrus tuberosus. The sequence continues at coordinate 4,448,769 of JALAZF010000446.1, forward strand.
CTCGATCGAGGACCGCCGACAAGCAGAGCTCCGGCTCATTTATTTGAGCGGGATTCCACTTTGTACGTACGTGTCGTTTGTACCTGAACGAGCGTGATGGCCGTTAGACGGCCTTGTGACGCGAGGAAGCTTCTTGTGCCTTTTAGCTGTAGTATTGCTTAAGTTTTTCAGCGTTCCATGGTCGAGGGAGCGTTTCCCCGTTGAGGTTTTCGAGGAAGTATGCGCCGTTCCCCGTTTTGGCGCGGACTCGGTATGGTCCTTCCCAGTTGGCCGCCAGTTTACCTTCGCGGGAGTCCTTGTGGTTTCTTCGCAGGACAAGGCTGCCCACGTCGAATTCCCGTCGCAAGACTTTGGCGTTGTGCCTGATCGCTATTTTTTGCTTGAGAGATGCCTCGCGGAGGGCTGCTCCTGTTCGAATTTCCTCGACGAGATCGAGCTCCTCTCTTATCGCTTCGTCGTTCATTTCCTCGTCCAAGGGTGATTCCGTCCTCCTGGACGGTACGTGGATTTTGATGGGTATGACCGCCTCGGTGCCATATGCCAAACGGAAAGGTGTTTCCCCGGTGGTGGACTGGGGAGTGGTGCGGTATGCCCATAGGACACTGTGAAGCTCCTCGACCCAGGCTTTCTTTGTTTCGTCCAGTCTTCGCTTGAGGCCGCGCAGTATGACACGATTGGCCGCTTCTGCCTGCCCGTTGGTTTGGGGATGCTCCACGAAAGCGAAGTGTTGCCTCGTTCCGAGGTGTGCGACAAAGTCTTGGAATTTTTTGTCTGTGAATTGTGTTCCATTGTCCGTGACAATTGCTTGGGGGATCCCAAACCGGGCAAGGATGTTCCGCTTGTAGAAGCGCAGAATGTTGAGCGTTGTTATCTTGGCTAAAGCTTCTGCTTCTATCCACTTTGTGATGTAATCTACGCCCACTATCAGGTATTTGTTTTGGCTGGACCCCGTCACGAAGGGTCCTAGGATGTCCAGGCCCCACCAGGCGAATGGCCACGGGGAGGTCATGATTTTTAGTTCGTTTGGCGGAGCTAGGTGCATATCCCCGTGTCGTTGGCATTTGTCGCATTTCTTCACATGCTCCTTGGCGTCTTGTTGCATGGTCGGCCAATAGTACCCTGCTCGGAGGGCCTTACGGGCAAGGGACTTTCCTCCGAGGTGTTGGGCGTTGATGCCTTCATGGATTTCTCGCAATACGTGGGGGATGACCTCCTCTTCTATGCATTTAAGAAGTGGGATGGAGAAGCCCCGCCGGTAGAGTTTGTTTTCGAGGATAACGTACGAGCAGGCCCTTCGTTTGATGGTGCTGGCCTCCTTGGAATCCTCTGGAAGTTCGTCCCTGGTGAGGTAGTTGTAAACGAGCGTCATCCAGCAATCGCTATCCCCGATCGCGTGTACGTGTAGGGTCGAAGATCCCTTAGTGATGCTGGACCGGGGAAGTATCTCTTGGATGACTGACCTGTTTCCGCCTTTCCTCTTGGTGCTTGCCAGTTTTGACAATACGTATGCTCGTACGTTGTGTTCGCGTGGAACGTGTCTTACTTCTACTGTTCTGAATTTCGACATCTTTTCTCTGACGAGGGTGAGGTATTCGGAGAGACTGTCGTTTTTGGCTTGATATTCCCCGGACACCTGGTTGGCTACGAGCTGCGAATCCGTGCAGATGATGATTTCCTCGGCCTCCAGGTCTTCGGCTAGGCGTAGCCCAGCGAGGAAGGCTTCATACTCGGCCTGGTTGTTTGACGTGGGAAAAGACAATGTGAGAGAAGCCTCGACTATGGTCCCTTCGTCGTTTTCCAGAATTACGCCTGCCCCGCTGCCGCTCGAGCTGGATGCCCCGTCCACATAGATGGTCCATTTATTTGTTACGTGGGGCGAGGAGTTTGAAAAGGTCACTTCTGCTACGAAATCGGCCAGGGCCTGGGCTTTAAGAGCTTTCCTGCTTTCGTACTGGACGTCGAATTCGGACAGTTCTAGTGACCATCTGAGCATTCGCCCGGCCATGTCTGGTCGTCCCAGTAGCTGCTTGATGGGTTGATCGGTCCTTACCACGATCGTGTGGGCCAAGGAATAATGTCTTAGTCGTCTGGAAGCGTTGACGAGGGCCAACGCCATCTTCTCCATCTGTTGATACCTCAATTCTGTGTCCTGTAATGCCTTGCTCGTGAAATATACCGGCTTTTGCCTGCTAGGGTTTTCGCGGATAAGAACGGCGCTAACGGCCTCGGCGGAGACGGCGAGGTACAGGAACAAAACCTCCCCGGTATCTGGTCGTGACAACACGGGCGGTTCCGATAGAGCTTGCTTCAAGTGGAGGAGGGACGCCTCGCATTCTTCGGTCCATTCAAACGCTGCTTCTTTCCGCAAGAGCTTGAAGAAAGGAAGGGCGTGCTGGGCGGACTTTGCGACGAAGCGGGATAGCGAGGTCAGTACTCTGTTGAGGGATTGGATGTTCTTTTTAGACGTGGGCGTTGGGAATTCGGAGAATGCCCGGCATTTGTCGGGGTTAGCTTCTATTCCTCGTTCTGTTAGGTAGAAACCGAGGAACTTACCTGCCCGTACCCCGAACGTGCACTTCTCCGGGTTGAAACGCATTTGGTATTTCCTTGCCTGCTCGAAAATTTTGCGGAGGTGGGCGACATGGTCTAGTTCCTCGTGGGATTTGACGATCATGTCGTCCATGTATACCTCGAGCATATCGCCTATCTGTTCGTGGAAGACTTTGTTCATCATTCGTTGGTATGTAGCGCCGGCGTTCTTCAGTCCGAAGGGCATTACGTTGTAGTAATAGTTGCCCGATTCGGTCATGAAGGCTGTGTAAGTTTTATCGCTCGCGACCACTGGTATTTGGTTATAGCCCGAGTAGGCGTCGAGGAACGATAAAAGTTTAAAACCGGCCGAATTATCTACGAGTTTGTCTATATTGGGGAGGGGGTAGGCGTCCTTCGGACAGGCCTTATTAACATCAGTATAATCAACGCACATCCTCCATTTGCCATTATTTTTTCGTACAAGTACAACATTAGAGAGCCATGTAGTATATTTGGCCTCGAAAATAAACCTAGCTCCTAGAAGGTCTTTGACAGCTTTCTCCGCGGCTTCTGTCTTCTCCGGGGATTGCTTCCTTCTGCGCTGGGCAACGACTTTGACGGTTGGGTCGATCGTGAGCTGGTGGCAGGCGACGGAGGGGTCCAATCCGGGCATCTCAACAGCACTCCACGCGAACAGATCTGCGTTTTCGTGGAGGCACGCTTTCAGCTGTCTTCTGGCCAGGTCGGGCAGATCTGCTCCGATCTTCACTCCCCGTTGGGGGTCTTCTCCGAACGGAACGATCTCGAAGTTGCCATCTGGGACAGGTCGTAGGAGATGGCCGCTGTTGTCGGACTTAATGCCCGACGGTGTTGGAACCTTGGCGCAATCTTCTTCGCTGAACTGGCTGTCTAGATCGATTGATTCGACCTGGGGAAGTGGTCTTGGCTGCTCGGAGCTGCTGGGCAGGTGGGGACGACCAGATGCTCTTGGCTTCGCCGAGATGGTGTTAAGTCCCTTTGACGCTGCTTCAAAGCAGCAGCGGGCAGCCTCGATGTCGCCGTGGAGGGTGGCGACCATCCCTTCTGAAGTGTAGTACTTCATTTTGAGATGTACGGTGGAAGGTACTGCAATCAACTCTGCCAGGGTTGGCCTTTCGAAGATGCACTGGTATAGTGACGGGCAATCGATTACCAGAAACGGTGCCTTGATTGCTCAGGTTGTCTTTCCTGAACCGAAGGTTACGATGAGCTCTACGTAACCTCGGGGCTTTGTCACCGCTCCGTTGAACCCTTGCAGGTCGGATCCGACGTATGGAGTGAGGTGAGAGTCGTTCAGCTGCAGTGTCTCGAACAGGTGGTTGTACATTATGTCAACCGAACTGCCCTTGTCCACGAGTATCCTTCGGACATCGAAATTCGCCATCCTTGCCCGGATAAGCAGTGGGATGTTCGAATTCGGTGCCCCGCCGAGGAGTTCTTCCTTGTAGAAGGAAATGGGAGCGGACCCTTTGTGCGTGGTGTCCAGCGTGGTGACCTCGTTGGAGCTTTTGCTGATCAGTTGGTCGAATCTCCTTTTGACTGAGCCAACTGTGACTTTGTTGAATCCACCCCCGGAGATCACCATGGCCGACGGGAAGGCCTCCCATGGGCTGCTGGCAGTGAGGTATGTGGAGACGAGCAGATCGTCCGGGATGCAAAAGTCTTCTGGTCGAGTCACGGACATTGCGACCTGGACGTTGGCGTCGTCGGAGGGCGGAATTTCCTCTGCGACCTTTTTGCTTTCCTGGGACTCTTGCCGGGGAGCGTCCTTCTTTTTTGCGAACTGCTTCAGATGGCCATCGCGAATGAGGATCTCTATGGCATTTCTGAGGTGGATGTATTCTTCCGTTGTATGGCCGTGACTCTTGTGGAAACGGCAGTATTTGGACTTGTCCATCCCTGGCCTGACCGGCAGCTGCTTGGGGAAACGGACTCCCGCCTGTTTGAACTCCGAGTTGGCACACTCGGACAATATTTTCTCCCTCGAGGCAGTGAGGGGGGTATAATCGTGGAATCGCCCGGAGGGTGCTCTCTGCTCGCGTGTATCGCGAGGTCGATCGTCGCGTCTCTTGTCTCCTTGACGGGACGTCGAGGGTTCTTCAACTCTGGACGTCCGGGCACCTTCTTGGTTGCGAGATGTCCGGACCGAGTGGGCAGCGACCTTCTCCTCGGTGGGCCGAGGCCGATGGCTTTCGCGAAATCGGAACCAGGACGTAACCCTTCGTTGGTACCTGGACAGCCTCCTTGTTGAAGCGCTCGATATAAGCCCGGAGAGGCTCCTCTTTGCCTTGTACGACGGCTCCCAGGGACGCCTCGGTCTTGGGGTGGCGTCGTGAAGCAGTGAAATGACGGGAGAAGATCCTCCCCAGCTGTCTCCATGATGTGATGGATTCCTCGGGCAGCTGCTTGTACCACGTCATTGCTCCTTTACGGAGCGTGGTCGGGAACAGGCGGCACTTGATGGCTCCCCGTACCCCTCTGTAATCCAAGAGAGCGTCGATGTTCTCTATATGCTCGTCCGGGTCGGTGGTTCCGTCGTACGTCCCTAGCGACGGAGGCTTCTCCAGCCCCTTAGGAAGGCGGGTTGCTAGGATCTCCCGGGACAACGGGCCGCGAGGTTCGTCGTCGCTATCTGAACTTGGCTCTGATGGTGACCGTCGTCTGCGCTCGCGGCGACGGTTTCTGCGAGGTGAGGGTGAACGGGACCGGTTATGAGGTATGCCCGGTGGGGAGGGCCTATCTTGCCTCGTTCTTTTGCGTCTCGACGGGGATCGATCTCGCGGGGAGATCTGGTCACGCTTGCGAGTGGGTCGTATCTCAGGCCCGTGCCTAACCGCACGGTCTTCTCTGCGCCTAGGTGGCGGGCTTTTGGATCTTCGGGCTTTATTCCGGGGAGGAGAGGATCTTGGGAAAGATGCCTCCTCAAGAGCTCCTATCCTTTCTCCTTGTTGTAGGATGAGGAGGTTGGTGCGGTTAACAGCTTCCAGAAGGGCTGCCACGGCCAAGTCGACGCTGGGTGGACCGGGAACTGGCCGGTCTTCCGATGGGATCTGCACGTCTCCTTGCCCGGTGGGAGGAGGAGTTGGAGATGCAGTAGCCCCGTCCCGACGGAAACGGGGGTCAGAAGGTAACAAAGAATGGCCGTCAACGTCCACCTTGTTGACGGGGATGAGAACAGTGGTGTCAGCACCTATCGCGGAATTCTGGGCAGCCATACGTGGGCGGATCAAAGAGAATATGTTTTGATCTTTCGATTTTCGAGGAGGAATGAAAGAAGGGGAGAACAAGAAGTTCCCACAGACGGCGCCACTGATCCGATGTGCTCGAACGGGTCCACGCGGGCTGGTCGTTATGGAGGTGTCCGGATGGGTGCTGGTCATACTGGCTGTCCGGTAAGTGATTGAGGAGAGGTGGTGGTGTACCTGCAAGACACTCCGACGCTCAAGTAAGAAAGGGTCAGAAGAAAGGGGCAAGTACAAAGTATTAGTTCGTAGGGTGAATATTTGATACCTGACCCTCTCAAGTGAGAGGGTTTATATAGGGCTCTAAGCGCGTGGCTAACGGTCCTATTTTCGGGGTGAAACAACCGCTTTCCCTAAAGAATCGGTCGCTGCCCAAACTAGCCGTTACGACGGGCAGGGTGTCCAAAGCTAGCTGTTATGCCGGACATATGCTTAGTTTCGGGCACCTGCCCGTGGCTGTGCGGGGAGCGCTGAAGCTGTGTGTCGGGCTGAATGTCCGGGGAGGAACGTTATGTTCCTTGCCTGGTAGGAGGGGCAGAAAGGTAACTTTTGCCCTCCTGCGGATTGGACTTAGGCGATTTGGGCCGCTCTGTAGCAGAGGCTTATTGGGCCAATTCTATCCATTGGTCCAGTCCAGAACAATTTTATTTTAATCTAAAGATTTTAATTGATCATTTATATTCTCAAGTGAGCAAAATATTTCTAAAAACAATCATACAAATAAAATCTACGTCATATAAAAGAAGATTATATAAAGTGATTAAAGATTAAACTTTTTTATTTTATAAAATCATTATATCAAATAAAAATATCAAGGATTTAAAAATTTTTCTTTAAAAAAATATTAATTTAAAATGTCAAATATATAAAAATAAGTAGACGTTAAAAAATGGTTTTTAAGTCCGTGAAGCAAACGAATTGAATCTAACAAGATAAACCTAATGAGATGAATTGAGTTGTTCGTGAACTTAAAATGAGTCGAGCTTGAGCTTAAAAAAAAGTTCGGATCGAACTCGAGTTAAATTTTGAGCTGAACAAATTTTTATCGAGTCGAGCCGAGCTGAGGCGAGTTCGAATTGACTCATTTCCAGCCCTACTTTTACTCAATTATTCCTTTGAATGACTATGGTTCTAGTACCTCTGCTTGCAACGAGCTATTATTTGCAAGTCTAGCCTTGCTCTTATTCGACTTGTCAAAATTTGCTAACCACAGTTTTCGACCTGTCATGTGATTCGAGCAGCCTGTGTCGAGGAACCAAGTCTTAAAGTCGACATACTCATCTGCAACTGTAACCATAAGCACCATACTATCAGAATCATCTTAATCTTGAAGTGAAGAGTTTTTTTCTTCATCGTCCTTTCCTTTCGTCGCTTTTTTGTCTTTCTTGTACCAACAATTCTTGGCCAAGTGACCTCATTTTTCACAGTTATAGCATTGCACATTTTTCTTATCTTGTTTATCTTTCTAATATGAGGTTGTTTCTCCCCTTTTTTAGGATTCAGAAGCTTTATCATCAATCTTATGCTTTTGAGAGTTCACCCAAGACTTCTTTCTTTGAGTTGTGTCCTTTTCCCTTGAACTTGTTGAAACCACCATGTCTCTTCCATGTATGGGCCTACAATTCTTGTATCGAATCTTGAACCCTTTTTTTTCTCTACAATCATTAGCTCATGTGCCTCTAAAGAACCAACCAAATCTTCCATTTTCAAGATTTTAAGATTGTTGGATTCTTGAATGGCTATGATAACGTGATCAAAGTGAGAGGTCAATGTATACACTACCTTATTAGCTATCATCTTATCAGTTACGACTTCACCAAAACCTTTCATGATGTGAACAAGATTCCACACCTTCGACACATGGCATGCAATCTTTTCATCTTTTCCCATCTGCAATAGTTCATATTGCCTACGTAGTGCCTGTAACTTGACACCTTTAACCTTTTCACCACCCTTATAATACTTGACAAGAATATCTCATGCTTCCTTTGTTGATAAGCGTGTTAAAAAACTAAATCGGCCCAATAGAAAACCGCAAACCGAACAAAACCAAATCAAAACCACGAAAAAATCGCATTTAGTTCGGATGTGTTTGGACCATTTTTTAACAAAATCGTGCGGTTCGGTTCTGTTCACGGTTTGTATTTGTCAAGTTGAACCAAACTGAATCAAACTGCATTATGTTACAACCCAAACTTCACTTAACCCACATCCAACCCAAACACAAACATATTATGTCTTAGTCTTACGATGACAAATGACTTTATCTTCCTCACACTTAAGATTTCAATTTCAGCCTTCTCAAATATTTTTTAGCAATATCGTGACTTCTTCGTTTGGTACATCTCGCCTCTCTTTCACTAATATCTACTCTATTATATTCTTTCTTTTACATCTTCTCATTTTTATGCTTCTGTTCTCTCTTTCAATTTCATTTTTATCGCACCTCTTCTTCTCTAATCTCTCCTCTCTTCTATTCTTTCTTTTTCATCTTCACTAATCTTTCCTCTCTATTTTTTTTTTGTTTCATATATTGTTTTATACTATTGTTTTATGTTTATTATTTCACTTTTGTCTAATTTGATTTTTATATATTAAATGGGAAGTTGTTGTTCAAATATGATGATTTTAGTTGTTATTTGGTAATGTACGAATGACTTAACACAGAGTTATGTTGTCCTTTATATGTGTATGTATAGCTCAATAAAAAATTTGTAAAAAATCAAACCAACCGAACCGACCCAAACCGCATTGGTTTGGTTTTATTTCTAAATGTCAATCGAACCAAACCAAACTGTACGCTTTTTCTTTTGCGGTTCGGATAATTTTTAGCTTCAAAACTACCCAAACTGCACCACGAACACCACAATTTTTCGATTCATCATGAGAAATCTGATCAAAATTCATCGCATCTACTGAAGATTGAATCTAGAACACAACCTTGTAATCTTTCTTATTCACATCCTTGTGAGTAACTCTTTGAGCATGGTTTGCGGTTTGAGCAAACTCAGGGACGCCATTAGTAACCACTTATAGGGTTTCTTGAAAATCAAACAATTATTGCATCTGTTTTTTCCATCAGATCCAATTTTTGCCATCAAGAATTGGAAGAGAATTGAGAATACTATTGTTACCATTCATCTTTGCAGCAAACACGATTCACGATCTCCGGAAACACTACCATCGACGTGCAGTTCTTGAATTTACGATTAAGAAAGCGAACAAGAAGCTCTATATATAAATATGTTAGTGCATAAGCACTTTAGGTGGAGAAGGAATGAGAGAGAAATTGAGAAAATGAAATGTAATTGTATTATTGAATTAATGAAACAGAATTACACTATGCATGTATTTACATACAAAGTTACTTGTACTTTAAGTAACTTACATAACAAAGTAACTGATTGACTAACTTGGTAATCAAGTAACTAACTAATAACTTGGGTTATATCACAACATTTTTTAAATTATAATCAATTATTTTGATTTTAAAGGGTATAAGGGCCCGTTTGTTTTAATTTTTTTTTTAAATAATTTTTATGGTGTAATATAATTTTGTGCAAAAAAATTACCAAGAAACTTTTCAATAAAGTTTCAAATGAAAATTTTGTTTGAATAGTTATTCTTAAAATTTTATTTAAGATATATCATCATTTTATTGAAAAAAAAATTGGATATCAAAATTTTAAAAAATCACTTAATTATGAAGTTATTTCAACTAGTTTTTTTATAAAAATTATTTTTGACATACAATTTTTTGAAAAAAATTGTGATTTTGATTATGTTTTGATCTTCAATAATGTATTTTTTTGTTATAAGATGTCAAAATTAGTTTTTCAATTTAAAAAAAAACAATTATAAATAACTTAGAATATTTTTATAAAAAAATTTATAAAATTCAATTTAAAAATACAAAGAAATTTTTTAGTTTTTTTAAAGCTGAAACATGATACTAAAGAGTGTCTGTATGTAGACATGCCTCACCTAGCATTTTCACATGGCTATCAAATTCACTCTTAAATTAAATGCCCTACCTATCCTATGACCTTGATTTTTTAATTTAGTTTCACCTTGACTCTGCCACTTTTGTAACGATTCCACGATTTTTTTCAAGTTTTTAAAATTATTTCTAAGTAATATTTTACTTTAAGAAATATTATTACATTTTATGTCATACTTATTTTCATGTTTAAAAGGTTAGAATTTTACATTTCTGTAAGAATAGAATTTAATTAACTATAATTTCTCACTACTCATATTTATTTTTATTTTTACTTTTTGTAATTTTAAATTAAGCAAATATTATAAATATTTTTAGAAATTTAAATTTTTAACCAAACACTTACATATAAATATTATTCCTAAAAATAATAATCATGTGAATAGAGTTTCAAAGATATTTTATAAATTGAAACAACCCCAAAGATTTTGAAAATTGCTAGAGCAGAAATTGTGTACATTTTATGGACAGATAAAAATAAGATTATTTTATAAAATAAGACGGTTGGTTGTATCTATATAGAGGTGAAAGTAGGTCAGGCCGATAACAAGGATTTACAGGCTAGTTTACACAGGCTCAGGTCAGGCCAAACAATTTTTTAAAATAGAAAAGGTCTAGGCTTTGTTATAAGCCTATTTAGTTAAAAAAGCTAGACCTCAGGCCATAAAAAAAGCCTTTTAAGCCTAACAGACCAGCCTATTTAAATAAATATGAATTATTTTTTTATTATCTTATGTTATATTTTGTATTTTGAATTAAAATACATAAATAAAAATTGGTTATTTTGGAGAACTTGTGAAAATAAGATGAAAGCACCTTATTAACAATGTTATAAGTTGTTTTCATAAGTTATTTTAAACAAATAATCTCACAAAACTTATGCTAATAGGTATGTTAAAATAAATCAATGCAAACAAAATTTTAGTCTCATTGATTTTTTAGTTTGTTAGTCTACTTAAACATTATTTTAATTGTGTATTTACATATTTCTAAATAATAGGCTTTTATGTAGGCTAACAGACTAATCAAATTTTAGAAAAGGTCAGACTCAGGTCTAAAAATAAGCCTATGACAGACTACAAGCCAGACTTAAGCTTTTGTTTTTTTTGGTAAAACAGACTTAAGTTTGGCAAAGTTTAGCTCGGCTCAGCCTATTTTCACCCCTATATCTATATTAAAGACATCATAGATGTTCTGAATGCTTGATCCTGGAATCGACTTTGTACTATCCTGATTTTTTTGGAATATAAATCTTTCTTTTGACAAAATAAATTCAGTTTGATATTTATCATTTTTTTTAATAACAATATTATCATTATTATAAATAAATGGTATAAATTGATGTTTTTCAGATTTGAAAATCATAAAAATTTTGTGGTTGGAATATTTGATAATTTAAATTTTAAAATTGACAAATAATCTCCACTATTTATTTTAAAATTTAATGATTCGGATTCATTCTCATGTTTTCATATAAAAATTATATTCTTATATGATACGTTATATATATATATATATATATATATATATATATATATATATATATATATATATATATATGTTATTTATTAAAATTAAGAGTTTTAATTGATTAAATGGGCAAATAAATTTAAAAGATTAATTAGATTTTTATTTACTAATTAATTAATTAATTAATTAATATAGATTCAAATATGAATGAATATCTGCAGGACTCATTTCGAAATATTAAGAATTATAATTGGCTATCACCTTTTATATGTATATTGGCTATAATTTCCAATATACTGGATATAACCAATTTATCTATTTTCTCCATCTGAAAAATATTATTTCTACGTTTTTTTCTCTTATATACTGATATGATATAGATTTTGTCATTATATACATGTTCTCGTATTATTTATTAGGATTTAATCGAAATGCACCAACAGTGTAAAATGATTTTATACTGTTAATTAAACATAATTGTTGAATGATTAAAAAAATTTGACTTTTATTTTAATTATTAATTAAATAATATCAACGGATGGTGGTTATGAATTGATAATGTAAAACTTTTTACAGTAATAGTGTATAGTAATTAATTTTTATTTATTATATGTAGAATATGTATATACAAATAATTGTTATTCCGCTTTAATTTTTTTTTTCTTCAAATTTTCGAGTTTGAGTTTCTAACATAGGTTTATTTATTGGGCGTTTTGATATGCAAATAACAATATGTATACTTTATAATCACAATATTAAAATGTTTACTATTCTATCTAATCATTTTTGTCTCATAATGAGTTGTTATTAATAATTTGGTGAACATGATAGAATTAACAATATATAATTGTATTGATTATTATATTTGCAGCGAGTATAGCGTGGAGAGCAGGATAGAATTGATTTTTGAGAAAAGAAATGAAACACGAGGGATGCGTGGTCAGTAAACGAGGACGATTATAAATTAATTAATTATTACTTCAAGGAACCACCATCTCACCATTACATTTGTTGTATTAACATATATATGAAAAATGTCGATGGTTACTATTTAGTTTAATAATATATAAAGTTTATAACTTAGATATTATTAGATCTTCTCTCATTCAATGCCTGTAAATGCATTTGAACTTGCATTGATATCATGATTTTCTTCTTCGGTAACAATATTTTCAAGCTCTGTCTTGAACTAAATTTTGACATCCGTAACGTAACATCTACACATAATATAGATCTGGAATAAAATTATAATGAGAGTTAGTTGGTACTGTCTGTAATCATGTCCTCAAAATACAATAATGATACAAAAAATATAATAATTTTTATATTGCATATAAAGATTTAAGTCGTAATAATCACATGTAAAATTATCATGTAAGTGGAGAACCTCGTGCTATATTTTCTTGCGACGAGTGTTTAAGGGTGTGAAGCTCACCACAACTTTTCTACTTTGCTTAAATGTTGTTTGTCCCTGACTTACGCGGTGTAGCTGCTTTTCTGTGGGTGTTGTGCGCCTTTAGTATTAGGAATACAATCTTTCACGCTACGAGTCTTCTTATCGGTGGTACTCTCCTCTATATAAAGGGCGAAGAGAGTAACACCGATAAGAAGGCTCGTGGCATGAAAGATTGTATTTCTAATACTAAAGGTTCACAACACACACAAAAAAACATCTACACTTCGTCAGTCAAGAACAAGACAACGTTTAAGCAAAGCAAAAAAGTTGTGGTGAGCTTCACACCTTTGAACACTCGCCGCAAGAAAATATGGCACGAGGTTCTCTACTTACATGATATCCTTACACCTCCCGCTCCAAAGGCAGAAATTATGGGACCTCAGCCTGGAAGATAGTGTAAGTTCCATAGGGTGAAGGAACACCACACAAAAGATTGCTACAAACTCAAAAAAGAGATAGAGTTATTGATTTAGGAAGATCACCTTAAGAACTATGTCAAAGACGACTCCGCTCAAGGGTTTGACAGTACTAGCTCACGAGTGTTTGACGATACCAGAAGTCTCAGACCCAAAAAGGAAAAGGAGTCATCCAAAGAAGATGGTGATAAGTTTGTAAGTCATACACTCATTACTATTGCAGAAGGATTTGTTGGGGGCGGAGAGACCAATTTCGCCCGAAGGATATATGACCTCCAAATATTAAATATATAGGATATGTCCACATATTCGAAGGAAAGCGAGACCAAGACGCCAGAGATCGAGATCACTTTCTCAAAAAAGGATGCAACTGATGTCCATCCCCACAATGATGACCCATGGTCATCACCGTCAGAGGCGGTACTAGGGGACTGTCGTGGGCCATGGCCCACCCAAAAAAATTTTTTTTTTTTATATATTATAGGAATTTACTATAACACCCCTAAAAATTATATTATTATATGGAAAAAAAACCTTGGTTTTCCTCTCTTGTTTCATGCGTTAGCGTACTACCGTAACACAGTTTCTTTCCCTAAATCAAATTTTTGGCTCTATTCTAAAAGCTTCACTTGCTTCTTCTCCGTCTCCGGCAACAAGCATTCTCTCTAAAACACGACGCCAACTCCATTATTAAGATTGTTCATCGACAACGACAACCGACGGTGAGTCGTTCTCCGGTTCTCCCTCTCTGTCATGACATTTCTCCTTTGTTTTTAGAAAGGTAAGCTCTCTCTCTATTCATCACATTGTTGATTATTAATTTTGAATGAATAATTTTGTTATTGAAAATTTTGTGAATTGTGATCCAATTTTAAGGTGAAATTGATTCTGAAAATATTTTTCTTAAAGAATTGATTGTTGCTGATTGTTAATTTTTATTGTTGATTGTTGATTGTTAATTTTGAATGAATGATGTTTTTTTATGATGCCACTGCCACAGCCACCCCTGTTATAACAACAAATTAAAACTTGTATTTGATCGGAGACGACCAGAAGCTGGTCCTTAAGGGCAGGAAGCCCTGCCCGGTCCAGAACAGTATTTTTATTGTTATAACTTATAACAACAAGTCTGTCAAAAAAAGTTATAACAAGTTTTATTATGATTTAATTTCAGTATTGTTTTCAAATAATTTATGTTGGGACTAAGAATGATGATGATTGTTGATTGTTAATTTTGAATGATTGTTGATTGTTAATTTTGAATGAATGATGTGATGGAAAATTAAGACATAATAACAGACTAATACGCAACGGATATAAAACTCCCCAAACTTGTAGGAATCTTGAGGATGAACAAGATATATATATATATATATATATATATTTATATACATAAGAGTAAAAAAACCACGAGACGACAAATCGAACAAATAAAGGCACAAAAGAACGCCGATATTTTTAACGTGGAAAATCCTTCAATATGTGAGTAAAAACCATGAGTCATCAAGACCAAAGAAATAACTCCACTATAATCAATTAAGGGTACAAGAGAGTCTTAAAGTGATTCACAAACTAGTGCTAAAAACCGCAAATCACAAAGCAAACTAGCTTACAAATAAGAATCAAAAAGCTAAAAAAATTCCCAAATCTGCAGCTTAGTGCGAAGCAAATAAATTTCATCTCAAACGTTGTTTTAAAATTCTGAACTGTCAAAAGTTAGATATATATGTGGAGGAAATCGCCAAACCGGCGATATCACAACAAGCTTCAAATTTCCCTCTTGGTAATGCTTTAGTTATCATATCAGAACCATTATCATATGTATGAACTTTAGCTAACTCTAACAACTTAGCATCCAAAACATCACGTATCCAATGATATCGCACATCAATGTGTTTGGACTTATTATGAAAAGTCGGATTCTTACCAAGATGAATAACGCTTTGACTATCAACAAATAACACATATTTGTCGTGAACAAAACCAAGCTTCTACAAAAATGTCTTCAATCATAGTAACTCTTTGCAAGCTTCAGTAAGTGCAATGAACTCAACCTCTGTAGTAGATAGTGCTACACACTTTTGCAATCTAGACTGCCTAGTAACAACTCCCCCTACAAATTTAATCATGTAGCCCGAAGTGGACTTTCTGGAATCAATGTCTCAAACCATATCAGAGTTAGAGTTGAAGACCAAAGAAGATGTGAGTAGTAACCGATGGCCCCGACTCACCAACAGCAGCATCTGAGTGTACCACCCGAGCAACCTTCTCCAAACCAACCTCCTGAGCAACTGGATCAACCACCGACTCAACAACAGGATCAGATACATGAACATCTGGCACCACTTCATCTTTAGTCTGCTCTACTGAATGAACTGGTCGACATCGAGTATAATGAGGTTCTCGAAAACGACTCCGCTCAGCCAACCACTTCTCATGTGAATCGGTTGGGGCCACTCGTCCTACCCGTAACTGGGAAGACTCAGCATCAGCACCCCTGTCAGCCACACTCTGATTTGCCGCTCGATCAAATAACTCTCCCTACAATAATGTTGTCTTTGTCTCAAGATTTCACTGCAAAAGAAGAAAAAAATAAATATTAAAAAAATAATGACAAATACTGGATATTTCAAAAATTTTGATACAAAACCACATTTTTATAATTATCAGAAATTTTGAAATTTTCGAAAAAAAAAAAATTGGATTCGGTACCGGTAATTTTTAAATTTCCGGTAGAAAATACAAAATACCAAAAAATTTCAAAATTTTCGGTACAAAATACCAGAAATTTTGTAATTTTCTTTGAAAAACTCATTATTTTCTAAATTTTCAGTAGTTCACTTGAAATTTCTAGTAACCCCTCAAAGATTTCAAATTTCCGTTCCAAAATTGTAAATTTTGAATTTTTTGAAAATAATTTTACAATGTCAGTTTCGTCTTTTCATACACATTGGAGGTGTGAGGTATAACTGGGGGTGATAGGTTAATTCTTCAACATTGATGAAAGAAAATTGTCTTAGGCTCAGCCCAAAATTGTTTTTTTTAATATTTTAATTAATTAATATTACTAATTGCAATTTTCAATGACATGGAAATAAAATTGGACAACGTCGATCTCCCATGTCATTAAAATTAGACGCAAATTAGAACAGAGACTAAAATTTAAATAAAAAAAAAATTTAAATCCCCCATCACCAAACCAAGACATGGAAATATATTAGGTGTATCTAATATATTTATATATATTTTTTATATGTTTAATTAGTCACGAGATCAATTAACTTTATTTCAAAATTCACTTTAGTTGTTTATTTAATAAATATTACATCTTAATCCTTTAAAAGTAATTTTGTTAGTCAAATTAATCCTTTTATTAAATATTGAGAAAAATCGTTAAAATGTGATAATGTGGCGTGACAATATGGCAAAAGTCAAAATAGTGAGTTAACAATTTAGTTAAAGGATTAAACTGAAATTTTATAGTTAGTTAAGAGAACATATTAGGACAGTAACCAAATTATGATTAAAGGGACCAAATTAAAATTTAATAACATTTTAACACACAATTTGTTATTTTACCGAACCAAAATTTTATATTAACATAATCTTGAATGTAATGACATTAAATTAGAATCATGTTACATTTTTTGATTCAAATCAAATGAATTAAAACAAAATGACATTAAACATGTACCAAAATTGAATAAAGAATACACAGATACTACTACAAAAAGTGTACACAAACATTACTATAAAAGACGTACACACAAAATATGGTTAGCTCAAAATAGGCTTTGGTCCTTTTTGAAGTTTTCTTTTATTCTTTAAAATTGATTGATTTGAAGAGAGTGGCGGTGCAAACTCAGTTGATGTTGTTTGATTTGGTGGTGCATACTCAATTTGGGCAGAGTTTCTTCTTGTGTCAAAGAGATTGACAGTGTGGAAGTAATCTTGTTATATCCATTCATATGGCACTACTGTTGGAATAATATAGCAAGTGTGAGTAAGTGGGAAAATAGTCCCACATTGGATAGGAATGTGGTGACTTGAGCATTTATAAGTGGGAGAACCCACTCACCTATCACCTTAAGGTTTTGGATGGACAAGTGGTGTGTCTATCACAAAGTGCCTAGTCCTACACTATGTATCAATTCAAGAAAGGGACCGAGTTGTATCGAAAAGTCCTAACAAAGTATAAAAAAAAAAAGAAACATTGTGGACTCACACTTGTTAGAATAATATACATTTATAAGTGGTGACAACCGCCGTTAACAACTACTACTACGCTTGGACTTTATGGTCAATTTGAACATAGAGATGGACTTTATCATGCATATCTTAGACCTAATACAACTTTCAAATGAAAAAAAAAAAAAAAAAAAAAAATATATATATATATATATATATATATATATATATATATATATATATATAATACAAGGAATGCAAGTGGTTGACTAGGAAAACTACACATATAAAAAATCACAAGGAAAACTGCATATATAAAAAAATCATAAAAATAATCACAAGGACGACTTCAAAATAGATATCAAGATACATTTCTATGCTGATACATTCTCATGTTATCAAATTCACTATAATTAGGCTATTAAACATCACTACAACATAAATGATTAAACAAATTTTACTTACTACAACAAAATTTGCATATATTAGCAAATGTTGAATTACACAACAACATAACTGGGTTTTTCAAGTGACATAGTAGTAATTGCAAGTAAAACTATAGGCTTACATCAAATATATGAGAGCATGCCAACTTGGAACTATCATTGGCTTAGGTTTGTTAAAACAGTTTACATATGATATGATATGACAATGGAAAGCTCGGTCAATTTTCTGATCTCAATTCATCAAAGCCTTTACGTCGGACTCTCTTCCAGTCATGAGGCATGCTTGCTTCGAAGATGCAAAAATTTTGGGATCCATTTATTTATTTTTCTAATTCTAACATGAAGAACTTTTTGTTTTATTATTTTTAGAATAGCCTATTCATGTTAAAAATACAAATAATCCATGGTGACATATACTCAGCATCATCGTAATTATTGCCATGGAACACTCGACTTGCTAAAAAAAGTATTAATATAGATGAAAAACTTTAAAAAAAAAATTCATTCTTAAAAAAAACTTTTTGAGATGTTAAAATAAAAAATTAAAATATTTATGAAAATCACTAACATATTTAACTTATATTTTTTATAAAAAAAATACACTGCATATCATCTATGATGCATAGGTACGGGTACGGACCCGGTACGGGTGCTGGTACCGGTACAGAATACGACATTTTTTTTTAAAATCAAGGTACGGGTACGTTAATAAGAAATTAAAATTGTCTATAAAATGTATGAATAGAGAACTAAATTGTTAGGTTCATGACAAAATACAACTATAAAAAATTGAAAAAACCAAAAATAATGATAAGATACAATATTAAAAAAATGAAAACACATACATATACTATATTGATATTTGAGAAAACTACAAATTTCTTTCAAAGTCAAATAATGAAAAAAAATGAAGTACCACGAGTACGGTACAAGTACCCGGTACGGGTGCATACCCAGTACTGGTACTTCACCATTTTAGAAGTACCCATGCTTCATAGCATATCATTCATATAGATCACTTATAAAACATGTACAATTCAAACTTTAGATATTCAAACATAACTATAGTTATTATTTATAAGGGATAAATATACTTCACCCCGTCAATATAGCGAATTTTGGTTTTACACCCATGAAGTATTTTTTTTAATTTCCTCTCACCAAACTAAGATTCTAATTTCACTCCCCTTGAATGAGGAAATCTGCACATGTGACCTATGTTTCCTTGCTGACTGGATTAATTTATGCCACCTAAGTTTAAAATTCCACGTCATTTTTTTAATTATGATTTTATTAAAAATAAAATTATTTTTTTATGAATTATATATTTTTTACTTTTTGTATTATTTTTTATTAAATCTTTTTTATGAAATTAATTATTTGAATTCGTTTTGTTTTTATGAGTGATATTTTTTATTAATTTTTTTCATCCATTTTCTTTTCAAACTTGTCTGTGTGTGTTAATATATAAACACTACTAGTATTTTCAAAACTTTAGATGTGGGACATATTACACCCAAACCCTTGCAGAATGGTTTTGGAATTCTTGAGACGATCTCGAACTGTTTAAAGAATAAAATGTTAGTTTTCAATATACAAAAGCAAATTGAAACAACGGAGAGAGTACAATGAATTGAGGTAACAAGCTATACTGCATTCCAATACTACATGTAGTTATCAATTTCTCACTTATGCGCAGCACCTGTAGTTATCAAGAGTATTATGATTTATGAATTATGACCATATATAAAAAGCAAAACAAGAAGAGAAAGGAAAATAAATAAACAGAACAAACCCTTAGATTTTCCTTAACAGTCTCATTATTAGGATCCAATTCCCAGGCGCCAATTAGTAATTAATTGAGTTTTGAGAAAAACTAGTTTTATTAACATTGATTTAATAAGGTGATATGCACCATTTCAGTGTGGTGAATTTGTGTAGAAAATGAATGAATCCCTTAATTGGTGATGGTGATCAGCATTTATAGAATGAGGACCAAGGTTAGATTAGGAATTTAGTTATGACATGCTGGAATCAGTTAAGTGTATGCTTGTTATTGTGTTAAGTTAGTTTTGAAAATTCTGTTACAATGTATTTACCGACAGTAGGTTAATTTTGGAATGAAATTGGAGGTAGCTAAAATAAAAAAAATTATGTTATTCTATTATGCTACTCCATTCATGAGCTGGAAATTTGAAGGTGCAGTGCGTGTGAATGTGCTCAGCTGGAATTGAATTCCTGACTTAATTAATTTTGAGTTTAATTTGTGTGTGAGCTGGAAAATAAGTGAATGCAATTGTGAATTATGTGTGTTTGGAAATTGTCAGTGAATGGTTCCATTATGGTTGTCCAAGAATGGTGAAATGCAAAGAAGGATGGCTATGTATGCATGATACTTGTTTTTGGTTTCCTGTTAAATGAATACTTGGTGAGTTTTGAATTTGAAACTAGCTGCTGTATTGTAAATGTTTTGAGTGTGGATTGTGCTTGAACAAAAATCTGTTTTGGGTATTGTAAATGCAGGTGGTAATGGAAGCTGGTTGTGCAAGTTGGCCAAGGCTGTTTGACAAAGTGATTGAAGGCATGGCTAGTATATTCAATGCTATGTGAAGTCCCACGTTGATCTTTTTAATAATAATATTAGTGTTTATATATCAAACACACACCAACTTAAAGGAATTGAAAATGGGCTTTAGGTATATAGACCATGAGCCCAATGTATTTAATATATATTTTGTATAATATATTTCTTAATTTAAAAACAAAACGAAAATTAAAAAAATTAATTAAACATCAAATTTATAATTAATAATAAAAAATTAATATATAATATTTTAAAAAACAAAACGAAAATAAATAAAAAAATTTAATACCAAAATGAAAATTAAAAAAAAATTAATTCAAAATTAATCCAGTAAGCAAATTAATATAGACCACATGTGAAGATTCTCAGCAAATTTTCTCATCTAGTCAGCAACAGGGGGAGTGACATTAGAATCTTGATTTGGTGAGGGGGATTAAAAAAAAATACTTTAGGGGGGTAAAACCAAAACAAGTATATTTATCCCTACTTATAATTACTCTATAAGTATATGTCTAGTAAAAAAACATATTAAAACCTTAGTTTTATTGTGTGTGTTATGTTAGTGTTCAAACACTTAGGTGAAGAAGGAATGAGAGTGTTAGAGAAAATGTGAAGAATGAAAACTAAATTGTATCATGTTTAATGTATTTATATATAAGTAATTACTTGTATCTCAAGTAATTAACCTAATAAATTAAAATTGGATTATATCACAACATACCTCTTTATAATCCAAGTACCAAATCACAAACTAATCATAATCAATTTGAACTATTTCTAATTTCTTTCTCAAAATCAGGAATCTGTCGATCTTTAATTCTTTGGTGAAAACATTGGCCATTTGTGTTTCACTCGAGCAATGTTTTATCTCGAGTTCACCTTAACTTAGCTTCTCCCTCAGGATGTGAAACATAGCTTCAATGTGCTTACTCCTTCCATTCAGAACTGGATTTCTTGCAAGATTAATGGTTGTCTTGTTGTTGATCTGCATCACCAGTGGTCTCTTTACTTCGACCTTCACCCCATACAACACATATTTGATCCAGATTGCTTGACATGTGCAACATAGGATCGGGCTATATACTCAGCCTCACATGACGATAATACCACCACATGTTACTCTCTCGAGGACTATGAGATTGAGGCACTAAACACTTGAAAGAAATAGCCAGTTGTGATTCTTCTATCATTCTTATTTCCACATCAATCAGCGTTTGAATATAAATTAATAACAACTTCTTTGCCTTCAGACTCTTATGGAAACTTCCATAATTTAGTGATCCTTTTAGGTATATCAGGATTCTCCTTGCAACCTTCATGTGTGACATATTTGGTTCATCCATGTATATGCTCACTAATAAGACTGGTAAACCTATATCAAGTATGATATTGCACACATACCTCAGGGATCCTACAATTTATTTGAACAAAGCGACATCGACCTTGTCCTCTTCTACATGGTTTTCCAATTTCAGATTTGTTTCGACAGGTGAGAATGCATGATTCAAATCAACCATCCTGAATCTCTTGAGTATTCTTTTTACATACTTCCTTTGATGTAGTGCAATGCCCTTTTGGGTCCTTTGAAACTCAATGCATAAGAAACATGACAAGCTTCCCAAGTCTGACGTCTCAAATTCCATCTTCATCGGCTCATTGAATTTCGTCAAGTTTTTTGTGTTGCTTCCAGTTACAATCAAGTCATCAACATATAACCAGATAATGGTTATGTATTATGCCATGGCCTATACATAAACATCATACTCTGACTTGCACTTATGATATCCTACCAGAATCATACGTTCGCTCTTATCATCAAGTTTTCTTCTCCTTGTAGCAAATAGAGCCAAACACCTTCAGATGACTCACTAATGGTCTCTTGTCACTCAACACATCTTCAAAAACCTTGTTCTTCAATCTCTTGGCAACTTGTTCAATATATAGACGACAATGGTGACTACTTCACCCCATAGGGATTTTGGCAGGTTGTTTTGCTTCAACATGCATCTAGCCATATCCAATATGGTCACATTTCTTCTTTCTACTCACTACTACAAAACGCGCAAACAACAACGCCAGGTTTACAACGACATCTTATACATTGTTGTAATAGTGCGTACTAGATGCGCACTGATAAGTGCAAATTGTACTAATTATTATATATAAGTTTTGTTGCACTTATCGATACTTTTTGTCTATATCGTTCAAATAAACCCCACTTTGTTTATAAATACGTTTAATTTACGTTTTAGTGTATATATTGCGTAACGTGTAAATATTACTTAGTTTAATTGATTTTTATCTAATTTTTGTAGGTAACTAATAAAGGCTATTTTGCCATATTCTTGAAGAGCATTGAATAAGCTTTCCAGCGCTTCCGACCGTGCGTAAATCGGAGCTACGGTTCAGAAGTTGTGGTCAAATAAGGGGCTGTTTTTCTGTCATGTTCGCCTAGCGAGTGTGATAGCGACGGTTCGCCTAGCGAAGGCTGACGAAGGTCCCAGCGAATGGTGGCAGAAAGTTGCAAAGGAGAAAGAGACCATTGTTCGCTTCGCAAACGTCCTAGCGAGCCTTCGCTAGGCGAATAAAACGTTCGCGTCGCGAACTCGCGAAGGAAAGCAAGGGCGGTTTAACATTTCAGAGGCACTTAAGTGCCATTTTTTGAGGCTCGCCTAGCAAGTAAAAACGTTCGCCTAGCGAACCTGCGAAATTCTGATTGTATTTATTAGATTTTCAGTCATTTTGTTTAGTATGTTTTTGGGGGAACTTTCTCCCAACTTCATCAAACTTCATTTTTTCAGTAGATTAGCTTAGAAAACATCATGGAAGCTTGCATGTGGATGATCTGGGGTGGATTTCGCATCGATCGGCGCCAACAAACCGCGAGATGTTTGGTTCATTTCTGATTTTCTTCATGTCTTTCTTCTTTGTTGGGTTTTGCATATGTATTGACTATGATCTCATGTATATTTGTCGCCCATGGCATTGTATAAAACTTGCTTTACAAATCTCTATTGGTGATTGTCTCTGATTTTTGCTTTATGCGCGGGGTTTGGGGTGCGTTAGAGATAACCGTCGCAAACTTCGATTAGGGATAATTGTCTGTTAGTTTCTGGATTCTAGAGATAGATTTAGGGCTAACAATCTTCAATAGGCGTCGAAGCTTAATGTCTTCCGTGTTTCGAGGCTTCGCTCGCGAGAGTGACGAAGAGAGTAACACGGTTGTTTTCTCAACTTTGCGTTAGACATAACCTGTGTTGTGAGCGATGTTGGGTGATATTGATGAGTATTGTAGGTGGAGTATAACTGGTCGGTAAGTTTAACTTTGTGAGGAGTGATTTATATGCATTGCCGGACGAGTTTTTCTCTCTGAAGAATGATTTCTTTTTGTTTTAATATTTACTTTTATGTTTTCTTGTGTGAAACTATTTTAATCCAAACTCATAAACGCGAGAGATTGTCGAACGACATTCTTTCCCTCGAACCGATCTCTGTGGACACGATATAAATCCCGGAGGGAATTCTTTCCGAAAATAAATATTTTTGCTTGCTTGCCCTATTCTGCATCCAACAAAATGGCGATGTTGCCGGGGATTGGTTTTGATATTGAATCGCATTGCGATAGTTTCTTCGTTTTTGAGTTTTGTAGATATCGTACATGTTGTATATTTTCACTTGTTTATATTGATACTTGTACATTTTGACGTTTGTTCAAGTGTTTGGTTAGGACGCTTGCTTTTGGTTGCGCGGTGAGGCATCACTATGGCATGAATGAAGGAAGTTTCTAATTAAGCATTGTAAAGGTGTCGAGCTTACGACGTAAAACAAGCATGTTTTATAGTTTTTCTTTTCTAAATTTTTGTTTGTTGTTTGGTTGCAAGTCTTGGTCGACTTATTTGAGGATGCTTTGGTGATTTTCCAAGTTGGTTCGTTTCAACTTGCGGATGTATGGTAATGATTTTGTTAAGTTTTGTACACGTCTGAGGTATGTATTTATCGCTTTCTATACTTTAGCATATTCATGATACTTAGGCATTTTACAAACTTCCATGCCATCCATTCTTTTGTATACTTGTTCTATTGTGAATCACTTTAGTTCCCAACCTTTTTGTGAGGTGGCTTTCCATTGTTCATATATGCGCGGAGAACCAACATTCTTGTTATAACTGGATTTTATTATGTTGAATCTTTTATTTGTGTTGATTATATGAATGCATGAAAAGGATCAAGGCAATTGTTTCATTTTGAGCACAACTACCTTAGCCAAATAGTCAATTCACCTTGTGAGTGTGTGAGAATTTGTAACCCCTTTGAGCTTTTTGATCCATGTTTTATTTGAACTTAATGTTTGTCTATGAGTGTTTAGTTCATTTATTTTTGAATGGATTTTGTTTTTTCTTGGACCCTCAACTTTGTGTTGTTGTATGAATTTTTACCTTGCCTTAGAAAGTAGGGAGTATTCACATAATGATGTGGTTGAATTCAAGTTGGGGAGAGAATGGTTGTTTACTCATTGGTTGGATTCTATGAGGATTGAAAAAGAAAAGAAAAAAGAGAAAAATATGACAAAGAAAAGAAAAGAAAAAAGTGAAAAAGAAAGAAAAAAGGAAAATCCTTGAAAAAGGAAACAAAAAGAGTTGCAATAATTGTGTTAAATAAGTATTGTGTGTTGTGTAGCATTTGGGATTTTGGAAGAAGTTGGTTGAAATTTTGTGTGTGAATCTTTGTGAGTTTTCACTCCCTTAGGTTTAGGCAAATTTTTGTTTCAATTACCTTTAGAAATTACCCCTTGTTTGTTTACCCGACCACACTACAACCTTGAAAAGCCCTTGTGATTCTTGCCTTTGTATTTTCAATGTGAATTTGTGGATGTATGCATAATTTAGTCTTTTGTTTGCATGAGTGTTGTGTGAGTGTAAAGTACCTTGTTGTGTGTTTTTCATCTACCGATGATTGTTTTTACTAGGTGTGATTCACTTTGGAACTTGTGTTGTTTTAGAATTTTTGGCATGACTTTTGTATTTTGCATTTGTTTCGTGACTATGTTGTTGTCGCAGTTTAGTGGTAAGTATTTACTTTTTGTGTGTACTGTTTTCATTTGAACCATTCATTCGTTTCCGTTTTTCAAAACCTGTTGATTCGTCGTTCTTTGGATATTTCTTGGGCATTTTCAAGTTTGTTTGATTCTTGTTTGCGGACAAACAATTAGGTAAGTTAGGGAGAGTTTGATAAGTGCAAATAGTACCAATTATTGTATATAAGTTTTGTTGCACTTATCGATACCTTTTGTCTATATCGTTCAAATAAACCCCACTTTGTTTATAAATACATTTAATTTATGTTTTAGTGTATATATTGCATAACGTGTAAATATTACTTAGTTTAATTGATTTTTATCTCATTTTTGTAGGTAACTAATAAAGGCTATTTTGCCATATTCTTGAAGAGCATTGAATAAGCTTTCCAGCGCTTCCGACCGTGCGTAAATCGGAGTTACGGTTCAGAAGTTGTGGTAAAATAAGGGGTTGTTTTTCTGTCATGTTTGCCTAGCGAGTGTGGTAGCGAAGGTTCGCCTAGCAAAGGCTGGCGAAGGTCCCAGCGAATGGTGGCAGAAAGTTGCAAAGGAGAAAGAGACCATTGTTCGCTTCGCGAACGTCCTAGCGAGCCTTCGCTAGGCGAATAAAACGTTCGCGTCGCGAACCCGCGAAGGAAAGCAAGGGCGGTTTAACATTTCAGAGGCACTTAAGTGCCATTTTTTGAGGCTCGCCTAGCGAGTAAAAACGTTCGCCTAGCGAACCTGCGAAATTCTGATTGTATTTATTAGATTTTCAGTCATTTTGTTTAGTATGTTTTTGGGGGAACTTTCTCCCAACTTCATCAAACTTCAT
This sequence comes from Lathyrus tuberosus, assembly GCA_022829125.1. Taxonomy (NCBI): domain Eukaryota; kingdom Viridiplantae; phylum Streptophyta; class Magnoliopsida; order Fabales; family Fabaceae; genus Lathyrus; species Lathyrus tuberosus. Next base: position 4,475,030 of record JALAZF010000446.1, read on the forward strand.
TTTTTCAGTAGATTAGCTTAGAAAACATCATGGAAGCTTGCATGTGGATTTCGCATCGATCGGCGCCGAAAAACCGCAAGATGTTTGGTTCATTTCTGATTTTCTTCATGTCTTTCTTCTTTGTTGGGTTTTGCATATGTATTGACTATGATCTCATGTATATTTGTCGCCCATGGCGTTGTATAAAACTTGCTTTACAAATCTCTATTGGTGATTGTCTCTGATTTTTGCTTTATGTGCGGGGTTTGGGGTGCGTTAGAGATAACCGTCGCAAACTTCGATTAGGGATGATTGTCTGTTAGTTTCTGGATTCTAGAGATAGATTTAGGGCTAACAATCTTCAATAGGCGTCGAAGCTTAATGCCTTCCGTGTTTCGAGGCTTCGCTCGCGAGAGTGACGAAGAGAGTAACACGGTTGTTTTCTCAACTTTGCGTTAGACATAACCTGTGTTGTGAGCGATGCTGGGTGATATTGATGAGTATTGTAGGTGGAGTATAACTGGTCGGTAAGTTTAAGTTTGTGAGGAGTGATTTATATGCATTGCCGGACAAGTTTTTCTCTCTGAAGAATGATTTCTTTTTGTTTTAATATTTACTTTTATGTTTTCTTGTGTGAAACTATTTTAATCCAAACTCATAAACGCGAGAGATTGTCGAACGACATTCTTTCCCTCGAACCGATCTCATTGGACACGATATAAATCCCGGAGGGAATTCTTTCCGAAAATAAATATTTTTGCTTGTTTGCCCTATTCTGCATCCAACACGCACTTTGTTTTAAGTCTTATTAAAATGCTTTTAATGACGGTTAAAATTCTAACCGTGGTGAACTGTGAGGCCTTTTACCACAGTTATTTAGAAAACCGTCATTATAGGTAGCGTCTCGTCATGGGTTCAAGTCCCAGCACCAGCCTTTTTTGGGTTTTAACATATTTTTTCAAACACCGTGGTGATACTTCGAAACTCATGCGCTAACATTTTTTTATATTATTTTAATTCGAAATTTCAAGGGTATAATAACGGTTGTTGTGAACACCGTGGTGATACAATCAAGCTTTCATGGGTTCGAACCTCATCGCCCTCAAATTGGTTATTCCTTTAACGTAAATGCGCCCCTTTTCTGTTTTATTTATATTTAACTAAAAAATAATAAGGATATCACTACGGTTATTTCTTAAAAACGTTGTTACAAACTGAAGCTTCTTTATGTATTTTAAACACCAAGTATATCCACTCAAAAAAGAAACAAGACGAAATAACCCTAACACTAGTGTCGTCACCATCGTCGGGAAAAAGACAACAACAACAAGAAAGTGTTCTACTTTAAGGTGTTTCAATGTCGCATTTGAAGACAAACTCATCCAAAGGTGTTTCTATGTCTTCTTCCGCTGTAAAATCTCGATCTTGAAATTTTTGTGGTTGTGATGGTCGTGTGGTTTCGTACCAATGCAAGAAGGGACAAAATAAAGGAACGTTTTTTTGGAGATGTCCATTTTGGAGGAGCGATGAAACATGTAATTTGTTCATATGGGATGAAGACATGGGAGAAAAAGGTGGAAATGAAGATGGGAGCATTATGAAGTTAGAGTTGGAAGTTGTGGGCTATTTGAAGGTTATGTATCAGGATTTAAAGAAGAAGAGCAAGAATTTGAAGAACAAACTGAAATCAGAGAGATTTTCTGGAAATCTCAAGATGTTATGTTTTCTTGTCTCATTTATGTTTAATGTTTACTTTGTTATGAAATGTAATAGCTGAATTAGGGTTTAAATTACATTGTTGATGTTTAAACTGCAGATGCATTGTTGATGTTTGAATTACATTATGAAGACAGGAATGCAACTAATAAAAGACGGTTTCTTACGAGTAAGTTCAACGCAAACTTTTGAATTTTCAATTAGTTATATGTTTGTTAGTATATTAGTTGATATATATTGTAGCTGATAATTTAAGCTGTTAAGCAACAAGATTAAAATTTCATTAGATAAATTAAGTTACATTACATAAAATTTTCATTACATAAACGTAATCATCAAATCTAAATGCTCTGGATGAGAGAAAGTTTGACCAACCATAGTCAGCCTCATCATCATCATCAGAATCGAAAACAACCATCTGCCTTCTCAACATTCTTCTCCTTCTTCTCCTCACCCTCAGAGCTCTCATTCTTTCCGCAACAACCCCCTCTACAGCAGCAACTTGTTGATTCTGAGGAAGGTTTTGAACGACAACCCCGTCTACAACAACATGTTGATTATGAGAAAGGTTTTGAACTACATCCCCCTCTATAGCAACAACTTCATTCTCAACATTTTTGGTAGCTTGAGCAGTTGCTGAAGCGGTAAAGCGGCAAGCAACACAAGTTTTTGGAAGTATTTTTCCGGGAATTTATCGTGTCCACAGAGATCGGTGTTATTGAACTGTCGTTCGACAAGTCTCGCGTTTATGAGTTTGGATTAAATTGGTTAAAGTAAAAGCAGAAAAGTAAATATGAATATAAAAAGAATGCATTCTTCAGAGAGAAGAAACTTATCCGGTATGCATATAATCCACTCCTCACAAAATTAAACTTACCGACCAGTTATACTCAACCTACAATACTCCTCTATATCATCCAGCATCGCTCACAACAGTGTCCATCTCTGACACACTGAGCTGAGAGAACAACCGTATTACTCTCGTCGACGCTCTCGCACCCGACTCAAACAACACGGAGGCATTAAGCTCCAATACCCATAAAGATTGTTAACTCTAAATCTACCTCTAGCATCTAGAAACTAACAGATAATCATCCATAATCAAGGTTTGTGATGTTTATCTCTAACACAACCCAAACCCCGAGCATAAAGCAAAAAATCAAGGACAATCACCGTTAAAGATTTGTAAAGCAGATTTTATACAACGCCATGAGCGATAAATATACATAAGATCAAAGTAAATACATATACAAAACCCACCAAATGAAGAATACACAAAGAAGAAGAGAAATGAACCAAAAATCTCTCGGTTTGTCAGCGCCGATCGATGATCAATCCACTCCGGATCATCCATATGCAAGCTCCAATGTTGTTTTCAAGCTAAATCTACCAAAAAATGAAAGTTTGATGCATTGGGAACAAATATTACCCAACCATCCTCTAAAAATGTGTTTTTAGCCCTTAAATGGTGTTTCTGTCCGTCCAGATTCGCCCGACGAAGTTCTGGTTCGTCCGGCGAGCTAAGGCGGCTTATTTTGGATTTTTTTACACGTTTATGTCTGTCTGGTTCGCTTCTGCTTCGCCTGGCGAGCACGAGGCGAGAGCAGACAGACAACATTTTCTGTTTTCTTGTCTCGGCCATAACTTTCGAACCGTAACTCCGTTTTTCACTCGGTTCGAAGTGTTGGAAAGCTTATTCAATGCTATTTATGAATATGACAAGATATCTTTGCTTGAATACCTGCAAAAATAAATGGAAAACAATTAAACTCAATTATATTTACACAATAACGCAATATATACACTATAACGTAAAGTAAACGCATTTACAAACAAAGCGGGGTTTATTCGAACGATATTAACAAAAAATATCGATAAGTGAAACAAAACTTATATACAAAAATAACTACAATTTGCACTTATCAAACTCTCCCCAACTTAAACTTGTTTGTCCCTAAACAAAAATCAACGACTCAAAGAAACAGAGTGACAACCAAAGAATCACGAATCAACAGGTTTTGAAAAACAGAAACAAATGAATGGTTCAAATGAAAAACGGTACACACAAAGTAAATACTTACCGCTAAACTACAACGACAACATAAGCACAAAACAAATGCTAAATACAAAAATCATGCCAAACATCCTAAAATAACACAAGTTCAAACGTGAATCACACCTAGCAAAAACAATCATCGGTAGATGAAAAACACAAAATGAGGTACTTTTCACTCACACAAAAATCTTGCAAACAAAAGATTAAATTATGCATTCATCCAAAAATTCACATTGAACATACAAAGGCAAGAATCACAAGGGCTTTCAAGGTTATAGTGTGGTCGGGTAAACAATCAAGGGGCAATTTCTAAAGGTAATTGAAACAAAAACTTGTCTAAACCTAAGGGAGTGATCAACTCACAAAGATTCAAACACAAAATTTCAATCAACTTCTTCCAAAATCCCAAATGTTACACAAAACACACTACTTATTTAGCACAATTATATGAACTCTTTTTGTTTTCTTTCACAAGGATTTTCTTTTTCTTTTTTTCTTTCTTTTTTTTTCTTTTCTTTTTCATATTTTTCTCTTTTTTCTTTTCTTTTTCAACCTCATAAACCAACCAATGAGTAAACAATTATTCTCTCCCCAACCTGAATTCAAACACATCATCATGTGAATACTCCCTAATTTCTAAGGCAAGGTAAAAACTCATACAACAACACAAAGTTGAGGGTTCAAGAAAAAACAATCAATCAAAATCCATACAAAAAGTGAATTCAATACTCATAGACAATCATTAAGTTCAAACAACATGGATAATGATAGAAAGGCACAAATGATCACACACTCACAGGGTGAATTGACTATTTGGCTAGGTAGTTGTGCTCAAAATGAAACAAAATGCCTTGATCCTTTTCATGATTTCATATAATCAACACAAACAAAAGATTAAGCATAATAAAATCCAGTTAGAACAAGAATGTTGGTACTCCGCGCATATATGAACAATGGAAAGCTACCTCACAAAAAGGGTGGGAACTAAAGTGGTTCACATCAAGAACAAGTATACAAAAGAATGAATGGCATGGAAGTTTGTAAAAAGCCTAAGTATCATGAATATGCTAAAGTCTAGAAAATAACAAACACATACGTTGGACGTGTACAAAACTTAACAATATTATTACCATACATCCGCAAGTTGAAACGATCAAACTTGGAACATCACCTCAAATTTTCTCAAGTTACTCAAAACAAGCTCTTAGACAAACACAAAAACTATTAATATAAACAAACTAAAAGACTGACTGAAAATGGATTAAACAAGTTGTAAAATGAAGATTTGGGAATTTTACGAATAATTCGAGTACAACTTGTTTAATGAATGTTCACCACACTACCTAAGTTAGAATGAAAAAGTAATAACGAAACAAAAAACGATAAAACATACTTGTTTTACGTCGTAAGCTCGACGCCTTTACTCTGCTTAGCTAGTAACTTCCTCCCTTCATGCCATGGTGATGCCTCACCGCGTAAACCAAAAACAAGTGTCCTAACCAAAGACTTGAACAAATGTTACGGGAACAAAATGTATACAACACTTGAACAAACATAATGGAAAATAAAAGCAAAACAAGTATCTATACAAGCATATATACAATATAAACAATTATGTACAAAGCTCCAAAACATCAAAACTAGAATGCTTCACATTCCTCAAAGAGACATACAGAGCCTCTTAGTTTGCTAGCTCGCCAAGATGTTATCCATACTTGAAGGACATCAAACACATGCCCCAGAAATCCTCAGCTTACTTGCTTCACAAGCACCAAACTGGTCCACTTCTCTCTAGCATGACTTGTAGCAGAAGAAACCACCTCTCTACAAATATTCTGACCTCAGCAAGAGTCACCCCATGATCCAAGACAATCTTTAGTTTATCATTCTCGCATATGATAAGATAGAACACTTCTGATTTAACTGGCGAGTATCAGCCTCCATATTCTGAACGCATCAGAATCCAGACCTTCATGCAATCAACCCATGATCCACTTCAGTCTTGTTTAAAGCATTCACATCAGACTTCCAAGACAATCTTTTACTCATCATTCTCCTGTATGACAAGATAAAATTCTTCTTAGACAAGATGTGAACATCAAGTTCCATACACACAGAACTTCACCTCATTTTCCCAAGGATAACAACCCCATATGATGTTCTAACATCAGTTAAGACATCCTTCACATATCACAGACACCAAACAACATGGTTCTTGATATGTCCACCACTGGACTTACAATTTGCATAGTAATCCAACTGAAGATCTTCAGACAACACTACATCACCAGCTTGATCAATAAGAACTTCGGATACCTAGAGAGAGAAATAAACTCTCATTCAACTCCCAAAAGAAGGTAATATTCTATAAGCAACTTAGGGCTTCTGCCACAAGCTCCAAGATATGAACAGAACCAGAACCTCCTTTGATTTTTCAACCAACTACCCTTCTGCACAAGAGTAATTAGTTCCAAGCACTCTGCTTGAATGCACTTATAGAGATCAACCAAATGCCATTGTTTGATTAATCTCAGTTTTTCTTCGGAGTTTCAGAAAATCTTCTGATCCACCAATGAAACCTAATCTTCGAGTTACATAATCCACTTACTCCATAGAAAGCGATCTTAGATACACCAAGACTCATACATGTAACATTTGCTCCTTCTCTCAGCTCTCGCAAACTGCATGAGATAGACCTTTTTGAAGCATTAATTCCATTTATTTCTGACGAAGATCACATTATCTTATGATGATGCACCACAACATCAACTAAGACCCTGAAGTTTCTGCTAGATGTCACAACATCTGATCAGACATCCAACTGAAGAATTCAGCTCTTTCTTCTGCCACTTAGAAGAACCTCATCCATATAACAGAACAAGAGTTCCATGTTCTCATAGACTTGATCAATGATATCAAGATAGAGTAGATATCCTCCATCCTGCTTTGTTGTACTGCAACAATCACCTCATCTTCAGACATCCCAAACCTGCCAAAGCTTGATTCTTCAGAAGAGATTAGTCACACAAGATCTTTACAAAAGGAATCCCACCTTCCTTAAGTAGAGACTTCTGTAGAAAGTCAGAGATAACTGCCACTTATCCTTGACCTCCAAGATGAGCAAGTTCACATGCTCCTATGCACCTAGATCAGAAATAAACTGATCCAAGAGAAATTCATCAAGATTATGATGTCTTCATCTTCATCTTCAACAACATCATCTTCTAGATAGGTTTCTTGCCAGGAAACTTACTAGAGGTAAGATGCTTCTGCAATACTAGTCTACAGACGATTCTCACCACCTTAGGTCAACCCCAAGTGTAACAAATCCAAAGAGTATGCAGTACCCCTCCTATGATTCTGCACACTCTTTAATGAAGAGATGTTTCAACATCTGATTGAACATCTTTATGACTTCAGCAATCTTGAACTCTAATTTCAAGAATAATCAATTAAATATTTGTGAATTCCACAAATAGCAATTGATCTTAAATCTTTGTTCAGTAACCTTATCATACTGTTGAAGATATACTCCAACAGATCACTACAAGAATACTTATCAAGTATTCAATTGTTGCAAGTATCTTCCTTGACAAACAAAGTGTTGAGATATCAAGGCTGCCACCCTTGACTCAAGTAACTAAGATTCTCTCTGAACGAACCCTATTTACCTCAACATATCTGAAATCTCCTTTCAATTTGGATTCATCCTTAGGATTAAGAAAGGAGAATCCTTCCTTGCAAATTTGGTTAGTGAAAATAAATCACCTACACTTTCTTCAAATTTATGTTTCACAGAAACACCCTCTAGTCAGAAGAGTAACTAGAAGTCTCCAGATGCACGACTGAGACGCCTTTATGAGTGGCTTGAGAGAAATATCAAGTATCTTTGACAACTTAGCCGAAAAATTAATTTACCAACTTCCTAGAGCAAGAAATTAATTTACCGTCTCTTCAAATTGACTTCAGGATACAAGATGAAACCATCCTTCCAAGTACCAAGTCAACATGGCAGACATCAAAAAACAACTATTTTCACTCCATTGCTCCCGACTTTGGAATGAATAAAAGCTTATATCTTCAAGAATAGAAGCCATTAGTCAAGATCTTCCACCATCTTTCTTCAGTCACAACTCTAGAATCCAATAAATACCAGAGTTCTTCCATCAGAAACATATGTAGTGGAACCACCAAGGAAAATCTTCAACATGCCCTAATAAGGCGTCAGAACATCTTATAAGACACCACACAAAAGAACTAGCCACTTCTCCTGCAGCTGTTGTAGAAACCCCTTAGAAACCAAGAACAACCACCAGTAGTTGTTACCAATGATCCAGAACATCCATCCCATCCATTAATACCCTTGAGTATGTCCGAGTGAATGATTTGATCTCCAAACCTCCTCCTTGTTTTAAAGCGCCAGAAAGTATCTCCCAAGATCTCATCCAGAAATAGACAGAATGCCTGCTCTAATACCAATTGAAATTATGGCATAGCAAATAGCAGATGTCCTAACACATGTCAAGACATTGTTATCTGCACAACTTTAAAACAAAAGCAGAACAAGCAAACTAATATTCAGAATATCAGTAATAGCAGCAAGACAGATGTTTCGACATCTGTTACAACATGTTAATCAAAACTGAACTGTAAATTGCAGAATAATAAATAACACAGAATATGATAACCCAGTTCGGTGCAAATCACCTACATCTGGGGGAATACCAAGCCAGGAAGAAGAATTCACTATCAATAGTATAGTTTTATGTAAACAACAGCTGATTTACAGTAAACAACCTCTGGTTTACCTATCACTACCCAATGAAAACTTTATCTAAGAACTCCATCCTAGATAAGAGAAACCAATATCACTCCCTAAATCACAACTTGTGATTTTCTAACAGTTATAGTCACAATAATTGTATCATCATACTTGAAAGACACCCCTTTCAATACAAAGTTCAGTCAAGCTACCTTGACTAACAAGTTAACTTGGATTTGCTTAAAAGCTTCATCCAAGAACAATACACTATTCATTACCTACGGGTTTCTGAATCTGTACAAGTACCTATGTCTTCCACAATGTATCAAATCGATCCAGAGGGAGACTTACAAGAGAAACCTACGACTCTCAAACCTTAAACCCTACTTTACAAAATAGGATTCCTAAGTCTATGTCGTTCTCTCTCTATTCTGCCCTAGGACTAGGTCTTCTTTTATAGTCTTCTGCTGTCTTGGGCTTCAAATCTTCTTTCCTTGATCCATTGCCAATCCCGCCTTGAATCTTGGAACAGATTTAAAAACAAACCTGCTATGATAATCATGATGTCGAGTCTTCATACTGGGACATTTCATTTGACATCTTTGGTCTGGGGCAGAAACCATCATGTTGGAACATCTTTCACACCATTATGTTTTACCAAAATTTAGTCAAACTCTTAGAGCTTTCAAGTGACCACTTGAAGGATTTCTTAGAAACCAAACAATGATTTAATTTACTTACTCCATCGGTTCCAATTTTGGCCGTCAAGATTTGGAAGAAAATTGGGAATACCATTGCTACCATTCATCTCTGCAACTAATACGATTCATGATATCTGGAAACACGACCACCAACGTGGAAATCTGGAAGCAATATTAAGAAGAACTAACCGAAACTCTAGATACCAATTTGTTAGTGCTTGTAAGAAATTTATGTTTTTTTAGTGAATATAATTATTTTATATAATAAAGTATATAATATAATTTATATAGATATTTAATGTTTCTATAATTTAATTTAATAGTAATTTATAACACATTTATACTAACGTTATATATATTAAAATTAAACTCAATGATGTTATAAAACTAAATAAAATTACATAGAGATCAAAGAGAGGAAGGGAAGAGAGAAAGTGATATTATATTATCTTCTTCAAAAGTACATTTTATTTTGCAATATGAACCTTATTTATAGGGCCTAAGGGAGATGGAAAGTCACAAATATTAATGGGGAATATGAATATAAAAAGAAGAATAAGAATGGACATCCACATTTATTTTTATTCATAACACTCCCCCTTGGATGTCCATTAAGGATATGCCTCGTTAAAACCTTACTAGAAAAAACCCAGTGGGAAAAAAATCTAGTGAAGGAAAAAGAGTACAATATCCTTTCATTTCTCCCCCTCAGCTAAACAATCATTTCTTCGATGAAGACCAATCTTTTGTATTAGTTGATTAAAAATTCTACTTGGGATTGACTTTGTCAAAAGGTCTGCAAGATTATCACATGAACAGATTTGTTGGATGCTTATATCACCACTCTTTTGAAGATCATGAGTAAAAAAGAACTTTGCAGAAATGTGTTTTATCCGGTCTCTTTTAATGTAACCATCTTTCAATTGTGCGATGCATGCAGTATTATCTTCATATATGGTCGTTGTATTTAATGTCTCAGAAGATAAACCACAAGTATTTTGGATGTGCTGAATTAAGGATCTCAACCAAACGCATTCTCGACTTGCCTCATGTAATGCTAAAAGTTCTGCATGATTAGATGATGTTGCTGCTATGGTTTCTTTGACTAATCTCCATGAAATAGTTGTACCCCCACATGTAAATAAATAACCTGTTTGTGATATACCATTATGAGGATCTGACAAGTAACCTGCATCCGCATAACCTGTTAATTCAAATCTGGATACTTTGTTATAAAACAAACCCATATCTATTGTACCTCTAAGGTAACGGAGTATATATTTGACTCCGTTCCAATGTCTTCGTGTAGGTGAAAAACTATATCTTGCTAATAGATTGACAGCAAATGATATATCACGACGTGTATAATTAGCAAGGTACATTAGTGCTCCAATTGCACTGAGATATGGTACTTCAGGACCAAGCAATTCTTCATCCTTTTCTCGAGGTCTGAAAGAATATTTCTCCACATATAATGATCTAACAACCATTAGAGTAGACAACGGGTGACATTTGTCCATATAGAAGCGTTTTAACACTTTTTCTATATAGCCTTCTTGATGTACAAATATTCCTTTGTCCAAATGTTTAATTTGCAAACCTAGACATAATTTTGTCTTTCCTAAGTCCTTCATCTCAAACTCTTTCTTTAAACAATTCATAACTTTTGGAAGCTCTCCAGGAGTTCCAATAATATTTATGTCATCTACATAAGTAACATTATTGCAAATTCCTTTCCTGATCTTTTTATAAAAATACAAGGACGAATGGAGTTATTTGTATATCCCTCTCTAAGCAAATATTCACTGAGACGATTATACCACATTCGTCCAGATTGTTTCAGCCCATAGAGAGACTTGTTCAATCTTATGGAGTAGCTTTCTCAAGATTCAGGTTTGTGTGTATCTAGTATATTGAACCCTCAGGGAGTTACATGTAAATTTTACTATCAAGTGAACCATACAGATAAGTTGTTACAACATCCATCATGTGCAAATTGAGCCCTTCATGTGCTACAAACCTAATTAAATATCAAAAATTGAATTGCGTCCACTACAGGTGGATATGTTTCATCAAGATAAATTTTAAGTCTTTGTGAAAATTCTTGAGCAACAAATCAAACTTTATACCATTCTCATTTTGCTTTTTCACAAAAACTCATTTATATTCAATTGATTTCACATCTTGAGGTGTTCGAACTACAGGTCCAAAATCGAGTCACTTGTAAAGTGAGTTTAATTTTTCTTCAATTGATTATGTTCATATTGGCCAATTTTCACTTTATCTACAATCTTTGATAGACTTTGACTCATGATCCTCGTTATCATTTATCATCTTTAGCGCTATATTATACACAAAGAGATTGTCAATATTGACTTTATTTTGGTTCCATCATATTCCATTCATGACATAATTTATCGAGATCTCTTAATTTTCATAAATTTCAGGTACCTGGTTAGTTCTTCTGGAACTCAAAATTAAATTATGTCAAAGTGCTCTTAGAGTTTTCATATCCTCACTTGGGTCATCTTTAACTTTAGTTTCTTTTCTTGGTAGAGGACTTTTAACATCGGAACCGACTTTTCTACCACGCTTCAGGCGCAGCTATAACTCATTTGCAATATTATATTGTCCAATATTAGAATCCACCTTGAGTGGAATATTAGCAGCTAATAATTTGTTTCATAAACTTTGCAAATGAATTGTGTTTTGAACTTCGAGGATCAAAATGTTATTATAATATTTTATTTTAAATTGTTAATTTGAACTTCTGGTTCACACTTTCAGCTGCTTATTCTCTCCCCCTAATATTGAGAAAATTAATTTATCAATTGATAATCAACCTACTGGGCTTCAAATAAGTATTCACTTATTGGATCAAGGTATATCCTCAAGTACGGGATTCATATAAAATACCATTTCTCAAAATTCTTTCAAAACTCATATTATCGTACTAAATTGGAGCAATTGAATATTTACAACACATCCAAAAGTTTACATAGATGAGATATAATAGGTTATTAACCTAAAATAATTTGTAAGTTAAGGGGAGAATCATCTTATATTAACTTGTTGGCTTAATGCGAATAAATATCTTAATATCATACTTTGTGTGTTTCAAATATCTAGTTTAGAATTGATGATCTCACAAGTATCAATTATATAACTAACTTTAGACGTCTAAAGAATGAATCTTCAAGTCCATTTTTTTTATGAGTATGTTCTTCAAGATGTTCAATATTAATTTTAGTAATATATGTGATACTTATCAAGGAATTTCTGAAAAATCCAGAAAACAAGATCTTAGTCTAATTAGTTGAGAAAATAATTTCACAAACTTCTAGCTGTGAATAGACATATGCACGATCTTTTAGTCGATGCAACAATTAATGTCATAAAAACCCAATTTCTCAAATTTTCCTTTAGGAACACACAAATTTTATTGGCCTTGAAGAAACTTCTGGTTCTTCAAAACTAGTTCTCATATCATAATACATCTGAGATGACCCAACCGATTTTGCCAACAACACACTTAAGTGTGATTTGTAAACATCTGGTTTACCATAATACATATGATTCTATTATTCTATTTGTTTCAATCTCTAGTAAATATAAAATAATTTGTATTTTTATTATATTGTTCTAAAATTTAGGACACACTTACTATTAAAATGATTCATACAAATAAAATATAATAATATTTTAATAGAAGAAAATTAAATATAGTGATTAATTTAAAACAAAATTAACAATAAAATATACACATATGATATAAATCATAAATTGTTACTATTTTACTACTTTTTCTTCATTTGTTTATAAATATATATATATTTTTTTTAATTTTGACAAAGGTACTCATATCATCTCACAACACAATCTTACGTAGCATGAGTGTGTGGGGAAAAAACCCTTACCTTGTGTGCTTCCTAACTTTTGATATTCGACAACATATTGGATAATCAAGCGCTTAGTGCTCCCTTTTCCTTAAGAAATTTCGGAACATAGAAATGTTCAAGAGAGAGTGATAATTTTATTTGTGTATTTTTTTTCTTTTCACATGTGAGATATGGGATGAGATTGTGAGTATTTATAAGAGTGGAAATTGGAAGGAAAAAAAAAAGGAATATGAGCGTCTCCTAATAAAAAAAGGCACTAGAAAAAATAAATTAATTAGCTAAGAGTTTTATGATAGTGGAATGTGGATAGTATTATTTTATTAAATTAATTCAATATCATTTATTTCAACTATTCAACTTCTAGCATTCATAATGCACTCAATTAAGAATTTATTATTCCACTCACAAATGCTTAACGTTATTTCTCATGCTATGCATTCTTTTGTCTTTCCCACTCATAATTATCCACTCATCATTCATATAATAATAACATATGCACTCTTAAGTCATTCAAACATAAAGTAGGAAATAATAAGACACATGTTCTTGTTTTTCTTTAGACTATTGAATATATTGATTCAAATTTAATTTATAAAATGCTACTAACAATAACACACATGTTTTAAATTTTAGATTATTTATTTTTTCCTTAAACTAATAAATTATTTATTCATTTTTGTTTTGGCTATATCAAAATAATTTGATTATAGTATAAATAAGAGGTAATTAAGAAAATAAACAAAGTTCTTTGTAACTGTAAGAATATAAAACTTTCTATATCTATTAAGTGAAGAATTAGAGAGACGGACTACTTGAATGTAATTATTTTCGTTATCAATAGAAAATAAATTATTATCAACTTATAATAAAATAAATCACCTATTGAATAATATAAAATATAATTATCAAATGATCTCAAAGTACACAAAAATACAACAATTCAACTCTTCTAAACACACTTAGTGTCAACAACTAACAATTTTGTTACCCTTCTTTTTCTTATAATCTAATTCATAAATCTCTCACAACAATTATACAAGAAACTTCTCATAATTAAATATATAAAAAAATCACTTCTTTAAAATTAAAATATCTAAATTTTCATTCAAAAATAAATATGTTCAATAATAACCAAAATATATTTAAATCAGATAACATACTAAAAACTATGTATATAATATATATTTTTCAATCTTAATAAATTTACATTTATTAATATTATTCATGCAATCCTTTTGTGATTGTCAATTTTTCTAATATCCATGAAAATTGTCATTGATACTTTTCTGATCAATGGAGACAGAATAATCATTTTCTTATCGATCATCAAGGGATACCCTTCTTTGATGAATGAATAAAGTAATTCATTTTTTTTTTGAACAATCCTCTAGGGATCCTTTCTAAATATATAATTTTTCGAGAGTTAGATCATAGATCTTCAAACAATGATAAAGATAAACAGTTTTCGTGCAATCCTCCGGGGATGCATTATAAGTTCTTCAAGAATTATATACATTATTATTTTTCAATCATTCATGGATCTTGATTACTTCTGCAGGAACTATATAATAAATTATTATTTTGCTATCCTTCAGGGATGCTTGGTAAGTTCTTCAGGAATTACTTAAATGATTTGTTACAAATAATGATCTAAAAATTATAATCATCCTTCTGAGATGCGTTAAAATTATTTGTGTCATTCTTCTGGAATAACAATCTTTTGGCAACTTTTATATCACATACTCAATTTTTTTTTCCATGATTCTAAACAAATGATGGTTTAAGATTAATTTGAGATGGAAGCAAAAGAATCATACCTGAGAGCTTCGTGCTGATAACGTGTTATAAAACTAAATAAAATTACATAGAGATCAAAGAGAGGAAGAGAAGAGAGAAAGTGATATAGTACATTTTATTTTGCAATATGAACCTTATTTATAGGGCCTAAGGGAGATGGAAAGTCACAAATATTAATGGGGAATATGAATATAAAAAGAAGAATAAGAATGGACATCCACATTTATTTTTATTCATAACAAATGAAATATAAATTGAAATTATAATGAGTTTCTTAAAATTGGTTTTTATTAGTAAATATTGTTAAACCATTTAATTAAGGGTTAATACTATTTTTACCCCTTGCCATATAGGTGAGTTCTAGTTTACATCCTTGTATTTTTTGGGTGCAAAATCAACTATGTTATATAAAGATTCTGTTTGTTTAAACCTTTGGGGAAATGACACACGTTTGATGTCTACGTGTCATGATAAGTGACATTTTTCTTATTTTTTATTTTTTTAAGTGATAGATGGCCAAACTTATACCACCTAAGGAAATTGTGTTTATAATATATTTTTTCCATTCCATCCTCGTCTCCGACTCGTCTTCTCCATATGTTACTGCAACTCGTCTTCTCCATAGTATACTGCAACTCGTCTTCTCCATAGTATACTGCAACTCGTCTTTTCCAACCTCTTCTCCGACTCGTTTTCATTTGAAATTAGGGTTTGAAATGGGGGGTAGTAGAAATTATTCTATCGGGAATCCTAATGGAAGAGAAATACCCATATGTGGTTGCAATCTATCAATGAAGATATAGGTTTCAAACACCCACGAAAACTCTAAGAGTGTGTTTGGATGAAGCATTTTAATGATGGAAAGTAATTTTTTGAGGGAATTTGAAATGACTTAGTCAAAATCTATTATTTGGATAAAAAAATATGGAGAATTGTTAAAATGATGTAAATTTATGGAGTTTTTTATTCATGTTAAATTTAAGGAATTTAAAATTACACCAAAAAGTAAAGAATTTCAAATTGCTTCTTCATTTTATATAATGCAAATGTTAAATTATTTGTTATTAATTTTTCAAAATTTACAAGATGGTCCTCAAATTTTATGAAAATTTCAAATTCACCCCTAAAATTTTCAAAAAATTGCAAATAATTCCCTAATAGTTTTCAAATTTTACAAATTGGTCCCTTCAAATTTTCAAAAATTGCAAATTGGTATCTATTTTCATATTTTAAATTTGACCTAAAAGTTTTAAAATTTATGAAAATAACCTCCAAAATTTAACAATGAATCATTTTAATACTCCATCCAAACAAAATAATTTAAAAATAAATTCAATTGAATCATTAGAATCACTTAGAATTTTAAATTCCCTAGAAATTCTCAATTACCTCATCCAAACACACTCAAAGAGAAAGTTCTGGAGATGCAAATTTTTTGGAAAGGTGCGTGTCATTTGTTTGAAATAGTTGATACTGGGTATTGTAAATCCATTAATCCCTAATTTCTTCTTATTTCAGTTGTTTGATCTTTTAGCAGAGTGATATAAGTTGTGAGTTGTTCATTTGGGACGATGAAGTTGATGAACTGTTATTGAACACTCGAAATAAGGAAAGGTTCACAGGTGCAGATATTGAGTGTAACAATTGTGAAGTAATACTTGGTTATCTTAAAGAATTTGGCAACTATTTTGGGAAAGAGTTTGGCAATGAATATGGGAAAGAGTCGAGATCAAAGAAGGTTGAGAAATTGAAGAAGCTACTACAAATTGAAAGGAATAAGACTTTTTTGTTAATGGTTGCCCCTATTGTATCATGGATATTGTTAGCTATTGAATTAGCTGACAATGTAATGTCCAACTTTGTTTAAATGTAATGTTATTGGTTTGATGTTGGTTTCAATGTAATGTTATAACATTCAAGTTTGTATCATGGATGTTGTTAGATATTGTGTCAATGTAATGTTCAAGTTTGCTACAATGTATTGTTGTTGGTCAAATGTTGGTTTAATGAATGAATGAGATTGAGATGCTAACAAACATATTATGTTCTATTTAGAAGCTACTGAGAAATAAAATATAGTCACTGTAATGCTAACAAACATATTATAACATTAAGCCTTAAAAAGGTCATTACATAAGCATTAAGCAATTGTCTTAGCAGTCATTACAATAGGATTAAGAAACTAAAAGTTGCATCTGTCTTAGAAATCAAAAGGATTACAAAAGCATTGTTGCAAGTATTATAAAACCATCAAGCATTACATAAGCCTAATCAACTGTCTTGCCAATTTCATCCTAAGACCTCATTGCCCTGAAACATGTCCCTAGCCTAAGGTCTGCTACCATCACATCAGGTTCCTGAGTCAAAGTACCATCTTCATTTTCTAGTATGATCATTAGTTCACATTGCTTGCACCTGGGCCTGTAATTGACTTGGTTTTCAATTTCTTCAACTTGTCCCTTAATTTTCTTGGACCTTCATATTTCACCTTCTTTGTTGATTTTGGAGTTTTTTTTATAGAAGTAGATTTTCTTTTCTCCGTTCGTGCCACACCAATTGGTTCATTTGTTAAGTTTGTGCGACACCAGTTGGTTAAGTTTGTGCTACACCAATTGGTTCAGTTTGTGCCACACCAGTTGGTTCACTTGGTTGTCCATCATTAGCTTCAATTACTTGTGTTTTGCTTAGTCTTGGAGCCTTTCTCTACAATAATTCAAATCAAGACAATTACTAAATGAACCATTATATTACAATCAAATTAAGACAATCACCTAATGATCAATTACCTTTTTTTTCATAGCTTCTGGATTCTGAGTTGTTGCCTTGCATTTTCTGGAGTTATGACCCATTTTATCACATTTGGTAAACCTGTAGGTCACTCAAACTCTCCTCATCCATGTACCACCCTCACCTAATTCCCTAAATATAAGTTTATTTGGCCTACCAGGCCCTTTCTTGTACAAAGGTGGGAGTAATTCATCTACATCAACTGTAGGCCACATATCCATCCCATTTATTGGGCTTATAGGAAAACTATAACAAAGTGCATATTTTCCCTTAGAGTAGCAATCATCCATAAAGTCCTCAGGTTTTAATTGTACATAGCTTATTGTTGCACAACCATGTCTACATGGAATTCATACCAAATCCCAAAACGTATAGGAACATGTTTTTTTGCTTATATAAACAACAAATTATTGAGTGTCGTATGCATGTTTTACCTCTCATACATCATTCATAGACCAACATGGAATCCATGACCTACTCATATAAACCTCATTATTTAACCTCTTCCTTGGAATAAGCATTATCATATGTTCCCATCTTTCTAGCTAAGATGTAGTTGCACACTCTTCTTAATTCAGTTACATAACTCTAAACCATTACATATTGTGTATCTACATTTCCTTTAACTATTCCTTTTTCTATCTCCTTGGCCTTCCATGCCATACTTGGTGTAATCCCAACTGAGTAGTTCTTTCTCATGTCTTGAATTATATTATCAATCCCCACCTTCTAACTTGTCTGCATCTTGTTTACAATTGCCTTTGCAGCCCACTTAGACTTTGCACTAGTATTGTTTAAAACCCTAGCTCAAGTATGGGTGCCCACCCATATTTTTATTTGAAAAGTCTCACTTCCACCTACTTTATAGCATAGAACCAAAAACCCACATTTGCCCTTGCATTCTTCCCTCACTTTGTATCTTTCATTCTTCACAAATGTAATTTCCCTTCTATTCAAGATTGACCACTCAATTATAACATCCTTTAATTCATTTCCAAGCTTAAACTCATAGTCCTTCCCTAGTTGCTCCTTCATAAACTTTTTATACTTTGGAAGTTTTTCATCTTCAGATGCATCTGAATCTGAACTACCCAACTCATCACTCAAGTATTGATCTTCTTCCTTATCCCTTCTTTCACCCTCCCTTCTTTCCTTATTCCTTAATTCTTTATCCTTTATTGACATTCTTTCCTTATCCCTTATTTCCTTATCCCTTATTTCATAATCTTTTGGTTTAATTTCTTTGGCTATCCTTGCAGGTGCAACAACAATAACCTTACCCTTCTTTGCAGGAGATTTCTTTATGGGTGATTTAGAGGCACACATCTTAAACCTCTATGAATTCCCATTGACTTCATATCTAGTTGAACCTTCTTTAGGCTTGTCCAATTCAAATACTTCAAAACCAACATCCATTGTAGTCGTTCTTTCATCCTTTGTATCATCAAGCCTAACCCTTGATGCTTCAACATTAATTTCTTCATCACTTGATTCAGTTCTTACACTCATTTCAATGCATTAAGGCTCAACAACCTTGACTTGGATATCCTTCACATTATGTTCGACGTATAAATGACTTACGACTTCTCACCAACAACAAAACTAGCAACATCCAAAGCACAATCATCCCCGTTAACTTCAAAATAAGATTCATCTATATCTTCAAGTTTGCTCCAAACTCTAAACTTATTTCTTTTGTACCCTCAGTCAAGTACAAGTTTCAACACGACAAAGACACCCCTAGAGTGGTGTTCTAAACTTAACAAAAGAAAACACGAAAATGGAGTAGATTGAACGATTTCATACCTTGATTTGCGTTTCTTTGCTGAATTTATCAATGGAGTTGCTTGAATGATTGCTTGGAGCTTTTCAATGGCGTTTCCACATAGGGCAAAAAATGGGGAGGACTAGAATAAAACTTCTATTGTACTTTTATAAACACAATTTTCTGAGATGGCATAAGTTTGGTCATCTGTCACTTAAAAAAATAAAAAAAATGCTACTTATCATGACACATAGACATCAGGCAGGTGCCATTACCCATAAGGTTTAAACAAATAGAATCTTTATATAACAGAGTTGGTTTTGTAAAATTTTTTTACAGGGGATTAAACCAGAACTCTTATATGGAAGGGGTAAAATTATATTAACCCTTTATTTAAATATGATTAACAAAAAATAGGAAAATGCTAATGAGTGCCCATGAGCACTCTTTAAGGTCTTAAACCAAACAATAAAATTTAAACTTATTCCATTTCATCCTATTTCATTCTATCAAATCTAAAAAATAATAATAAAATAATTAGCGATAGATAGAAGGGAAGAGGAGAAGAATATGACATTTGACAAGTGTGTTTGCGGTGTCTGAGTTTTTTGAATACAAATAAATTCATAAGCACTATCGTCTTTCTTTGACACGAGAGAGAACAGAAAAAGATGAAAACGATGTTATTATTCTCCACTCTATCCAACTTCTATGGTGTCTCTGCTATTCTTCTTCTTACTTTATTGTTTCTTCTGAAGCGTAAGAGATTCTCGTTCGCTTCGTCTTCGTCTTCGTCACCACCCTCTTTGATCTCCGCCGATTCTACCCATTCAAACCTAAGGTTTCTTTACTCACTTTTCATTCTTCTCTTGCAATATTCCAATTGAATTTTATACTTTACACTGATTACTCGCTCTTCCACTCAAATCGGGGCTTTTTAGGGTTTACAATAGTGCCAACTTTAATATATTTTTTTTACTCTTGCAGAACCTCAACGGCTGTGACAGATGCTGATTTGAAGTTTTTAATGGATACTTTGGATGAAAATCTAAATGACAATCATAAATGGGAGGATGTCATAGATAAAACAAACCATCGTATAAGCTACAAAGCAAAATCCACCAAACCTAAGGTACTATACATATTATCATTTATCACTCATTCATACCTTTTCTCTTGTAAAATACCTATTTTTTTGCTAAATAATACTCTTTGTTAATATCTTAACCTTACCAAGCTTGATACACCTACAATTATACGTGTCATATGATGAATAGGAGGTGATGTTTTTGTTGTTGTTGTTGTTGTTGTTGTTGTTGTTGATGATTCTCTTGATGTTGTAAGAGTTGTGTCCTTTAAGTGTCGAGCTATAGTTGAGGCTACGTGTCTAAGAGATGTCTGTGTCTCAGATATGTTAGTTGCGCATGGACACACCGACACACTGAAAAACATTATTTTAACTGACACCTGGTGAAGAGTGTTCGACACATATCGTACGAGGGTCATGCCAAAAACATGGCTACTCAAAAAAAGAGAAGTGCCCCTACTTGATAGGTTGATAATCTACTTCCTACACAACTTTTCTTTATAATTAGTTATCAGTGATACATTTTAAATGTACTTCTAAATTCTCAGGTGTTTTTCAAACGAGCGATCTTAGATTTGAATTTGGCAGGTTCTAATTTAGCATCTTCTGTAAACAGATGACAACAAAATGGTTTTAGTTTTAAGATTATCTATAAATTTTATTGTTGTTTCTTCTTGGATGTTGCAGAATGGTCCCCTAAGATATTGGAGTGCGACCGTGTTCAATGATATTTCGGCAGAGATGCTAAGAAACTTCTACATGGACAATGACTACAGAAAGCAATGGGATGAGACAGTGGTTGATCACAATCAACTGCAGGTGGATGACTCTGATGGTTCTGAAGTTGGTCGTACAATTAAAAAATTCCCTTTTTTGAAGTCTAGAGAATATGTGCTAACTTGGAAGTTGTGGGAGGGGAAGGATAAAACTTTTTACTGTTTTATAAAGGTATTACATCTGGCTATGGCGTTGCATTAAATAAATACTTGCTTTTGTAAAAATTAACTGAAGTGTTTTTTCTTTTGTTGAAATGGCTAGTGTCAGTAATTAGTTGTTAGGTTAGTTTTTCTCCTTCACCGGGGTTTGTACTCGGGTCCTCCAACTCCTTTAACCAGTTTGAGTTACCCAACCCCCTATAACTTTTTACTGTTAGTGCACATTGTGTTCATGATTGCTTCCTCGTATGGATGTTGTTGTGGCTTCATATCTCCACCCTCTTTCTCTTCCCCTGCACTTTTTGTCCCGTCATTAAACAAGAAGAATCTTTGTATGAAAAAATGGTAAAAACTTTCCTAGAAAATATAATGATTAAGAAATTAGAGATTAGAACTCGGAAGGTGCTGTTGGTTGCATGTAACATTATCCCCTAGTATATCAATACTATCACCATATTCTGATTAATTTGAGATTCATTTGTTTAGGTGGGAACTGAAATATTTGCACATCAAACTGTTCTGATTTCTCATTTTATACATTTTATGGATAGAAGCTCTTAGTCTTTGCTTACCATTCTTGCATACCACTTTTTCAAGCATTGATTGCTTAATTATTTTTTCTTTTCATCTTTGGATACAAACCTTGTTAGGAATGTGAACATCCTTCAGCACCACGGCAGAAAAAATTTGTAAGAGTTGAGCTTTTCAGATCTGGCTGGCGAATAAGACAAGGTATGTTGTTTGGCGTATTTAATTTTTTTTTGTGAATTAACAAGATTTAATGGGAGATTTTCCTATAGAAATGTAATCCTTTTTTATTCTCATAAGAATGGTTGAGATATCTTTACTCCATGTGTCATTTCTTCATGACATACAAACTAAATATAATAATATACCATTGCAACTTAATTGTATTTCCACGCATTTTTTGAGTTTAATGCTGTTTAAAATCTTTCGTTGTCCCCATTGATATTCTCGTGCTTCATTTTTATTTATATTTCATTGGTTCTCGACAATAAGCGAATGATTTCTACCTATGACATGACTGTTTTGTAACTGTTAATTTTATAATTACAGTACCTGGTAGAAATGCCTGTGAGATCACCATGATTCATCAGGAAGATGCTGGTTTGAATGTGAAGATGGCAAAACTGGCTTTCTCTAGTGGAATATGGAATTATGTATGCAAGATGGATAATGCGCTTAGAAGATACTCTGCTGTAAACGGCCATTTATCCCGTTCAGTTACCACGTCAGTCAAATTAATGCAGAAGGTTAGTGCTATTAGTTAGTTTCACATACCATCATTGATGTATTTCCTGGTTTATAACCTTTCCGCGTGTTTTCTGGCACTTCTCGTATAACAAAGAAACAATTCCTTGTGTATAGGTACCAGCTTGCTTGGAATCTAGTACGTCTTCCGCTCATCCTTCTATCATTCATGATCAAGTGACTCGCGACGAATCTCAAGTGCGTGCGATCTCAAGAAGGCCTTCGAAGAAGTTGGTAGCCAATAGTTTGCTGCTTCTAGGGGGTGCAATATGTTTATCTCGCGGTCACTCTAGCCTAGGTGCTAAAGTTGCAATGGCATACATCGTTACAAAATTTAGTAAACGTAATACAAACTCAAACCAAACCAAACAAAGTTGAGTGATAAAGTAAAAACATGTGTAACAAAGTGTAAGATAGTTCTATGTTTAACAACTTTTTATAGAATGTGAAATTAATCAGTTTGAATCAACCTTGTCAATGTTTACATAATTTAGATACATAGTTGGTATGTAAATAATATATTTACTTGTATTCTAACTATTATAGCATATATAACACAACAGTGTTAAGATCACGTCCCTTCAAGAGTAAGAATTTTACATTATTAAAACTCTTTATTGCCCATTCTTGTCCCGTTTGATTTGAAGATCAATTTATACTTCTGCAATATCCCAATTTACAACAAAAAAGAAACAAGGCAAAAAAGATGTTACTATAAATATGTTTTCATTTTTTGTTACAAGACTAAAGAAAAGAAAAGGAAATAAATGGGTTGAGCTCTTGAGAGAAAAGGTTTTTGTATTGGCTGTAAGGATGTGGCTAAGTTTGGGGGAGGAGAGGTGTGAACAATAAGATCCTAGGTGTTAAGTTTGAGAATGATTTTCATGTAACATATCTTTGATGTTTTAAATCAAAACAATATGTTACTGACATTTTCTTATGGGAGTCTTGATAAATTTGAGATAGAAAGATGAATTTGTGTAGAAGACAGACATTGAAGTCCATGTCTTTTGCGATGGAAAGACCCTAATAAATCACACAAAATTTCGCCTAAAGGATATCTGAATTGTCCATAATGTCAGCAGAATTTCCTATCCAAACACCAGAGGAGTTACAAATGATTTTGTCATAGCCTACCTGGGTAGGGGTTCCAAGATAACTTCCATAAAATTTATGATAGTGCAAGAGAGGCCAACAGACTTCCATTCTTTTTGAAACAAGGGATGAAATAGTAGTATGCCATGTAGAGAGCATCCAGAGAAAGAGAGTATAAGAAAGTGATTTCATGGGCAATCCAATGCAAGTAAAATTTATATGAGAATTTCTTTTTCCAAGATGTATTTCTCGCACATTTTTTAAATATGTCCTCTTGTTTTTGAAGATATATTTTCGGACACTCCTTTTTCACACTCAAGCAAAGTCATTTTGAGTGGCACTTTATATATTTGGTTTGATATGTTCCGGAGACATTTAGGATTAATTATTACTTGGGGGCAATGTGCAAAAACAACAATTTTTACTCGAAATTCTATCTTCTTTTCCTCCCTGTGATATGTTGAATCAAAATGATGAAGATTTGGAATGAAATAAAAGATTGAGAATGAAGAGTTTTTAGATGAGGGTTTGAGTTGAAAAGAACTATGACAACAATGGGGGAATGATCATGCAGCTGGAATGTATATAAGATATTTTCGGAGATACATCTCCAGAAAAACCTGACATGCCAAAGGTGACAGAAAAATTTAAATTGTCGCCCACAAATTCTAGATATATATCTTCGAAATATTCAATGAACTGAACAATTTAAATGTTTTTCTCAAACTGTTTCAGATATATATCTCCGAAAAAAAACTATAACAAATGCATGGAGCGCCCTTTAGAATGACCTTTGTTGGGTGTATAAAGAATGCGTTTGAAGATATATCTCCAAAAACTGAGGACATAATGGAACTCCACACGATGCGCAAGAAATATATAGGGTTCTCAATTTATAATTTTCAAGCATATCAAATTTCTACAACAAAAAGATTATCTAGAAGCCACAAGTAATCACTTCTTGCATTGTAGTTACTATTAATATAATTAGACTAAACGAAGATGATATTTTTGTTGATGACTTATGTAATAACATCTAGAGGTGGTCAAATGGATAAATGATTGAATTAAAGTAGCTTGGTTGAGCAAACATATTTCATAGTTACAGCAAGATCATGTATATGATGAGCCTCCGGAACAATGGACGCAAGGTGGGCAAGGAAGGTCCAATGAATAAACCAAAAGGATGATGAGCCCAACATAGCCCTCCAATCAAAACCCTCTTTGAGCAAAATCTTAAATTGAACTATAGAATTTCAACTAGCGGAACCTACAATGTCAAGCAATTGACACATACCTATTAGAGGTAACGTTAACCTAGAGTTTGTTAGTTGATGAGAGCATGTCCGAACGAGTTTAACAAGAAAAGATGTTTTGGCATCCCTTGCTGATATAAATCAAAGGCCAGCCATCGTTTTAGGGCATGCAATCTTGTGCCAATCTATTAAGTTTATGTCAGTGTAGCTGTTACACTTCCAGTTAAAGTTGTATGTCTTTCAATCTATGGGGAGTTATATATTTCCCATTTAGTAAGATGAAGTGGAAGTAAGAATGGGGGAAAACAGAGCCAATCTTTCATACATATTAAGAAAAAATTTCTTCCAAGAGGACAACTGAGTTTGCATCTTTAAGGATAGAAAAGTGGTGGTGTTACGGATGCCTAAGATTAAAATAACCAGGTAGATTTTGGCCCAAAAAATGTAAGACACGACTAAAACGATAAAAAAATATCAACAATAGTCTTGAATTGTGAACTTTTGTCCTTGAAAAAATAGAAGGACGTCATCTTCAAACAAACTATGGTTAATATATGACTATTTCAGATTTTATCAAGCATCAGCAAACTTCGTCATCCAAATATTGTTGAGCTTGTTGGTTATTGTTTAGAACAGGAGCATATGTTAATTATTAAAATATAATTCTTTATTTTTTTCTGTTAGTAGTTGACCAGGTCAATATAGCCGTTGCACCCTGGTCCTAGTTTCTACGAATCTTTTTTTGGCTATTTAAAGCATGGTTTATCATGCAGTCAAACTAACGTGTACTTTTGAATCCATTCACATTAATAATAATTTTCCTTGTCTATGCAATGTTTGCCTATCATTTAATATGGTATCAGTTTTAATGCTCTGATATTTTTTCCTTCTTCGTGTTTCTATTGGTCCACTTCTTTCTCTTTATCTCTTTGGTTTGGGACCCACACACCTCTCTCTCCACCTATCATCTTCTCCCTTTTTCTGCACCAATCATATTCATCCTTCTTTGTGAACAGATTTTCTTTTCCTTCTCTTCGTGTTTCGCTTCGTCTCCTTCTTTTCCATTTCTTTCTGAATCTTTCTTCATCTTCTTCCCTCTGCTTTCATGGATGATGCGAATGCTGACAACTCGGTTATTACCACTCCTCATACATCTCCCAAAAACTCTCCACCCAAAAATGATCAAAACAATCGTTCATATCAAACAGATATGCTCGATCCTTTCTATATGCACCCTAGCGATAATCCCGGCATCGCTCTTGCCTCACCATCACTGAGCAACAAAAACTTCCATTCTTGGTCCCGATCTGTCAAAGTTGTTATTCGATCAAAGAACAAATTAGGTTTTCTTGATGGATCCCTTCTTCGTCCTCCTTCAACTGATCGCAAAGCTCTTGCTTGGGATAGATGCAACACTATGGTTATGGTGTGGCTCACCAACTCTATCGAACCAGAAATTGCAGAGAGCATCCTTTGGATGGACACCGCGCACGAGATATGGCAAGAATTGCATGATCGATACCACCAAGGAGATATCTTCAGAGTTTCTGACCTACAAGAAGAGATCTTTACTCTCAAACAAGGCGACTCTAACATTACTCAGTATTTCACATCTCTGAAGAAACTATGGCAAGAATTAGAGAACTTTCGCCCTATTCCTGCCTGTATTTGTCTTGTCAAATGTTCTTGCACGCTTTCACAGTCCATCAAAGATTATCGTGAAAATGATTATGTCATCAGGTTCTTAAAAGGATTGAATGATCAATACTCTACTGTTAGATCAAATATTATGTTGATGCATCCTTTACCTCCCATCAACAAAGTGTTTTCACTTCTCATTCAACAAGAAAGGCAGTTTTCAACACCAACTGAAGAAGATAAATTTGTTGCTCAAGTCGCGAAACCTCCTTCAAAAGGCAGAAATTGGGATTCCAACAACAAATCCAACCCTACTGGCCGTGGCCGTGGCATCAAAATATGCTCCTATTGTCAAAAACCTGGTCACACCATCGAAGTTTGCTTCAAAAAGCACGGCTTACCACCCTATCTCAAGAAAGCTAATATGGCTCAATCTGCATCTGCTGATGATTCTGCTGAAGAAAGCACTCAGCAATCTGTTCAACCTAATTCTGAATCGACTATCATAGGTTTCACCCTCGAGCAACAACATGCTCTCCTTGCTCATCTCAATCAGAATACTGCTGCATCTAATTCTACAGTCCATCAACTTCACACATCCTCTTCTGCTACATCAGGTAACCATACTCTTAATTTGACTAGTAGTCTAGAATGCAATTGGATTTTAGATACGGGAGCCACTGATCATGTGTGTCACTCCAAATCCATGTTCACACATTTTATTACTATCAAACCTATATCTGTGAAACTTCCCAATGGTAATATCATTCAAACAAATCAAGCTGGTACTGCCACATTCAATGATGAATTTTACCTCACTAATGTTCTCTACATACCTGATTTTTGCACTAACTTGATATCTGTTCCTAAGCTCACCAAAACTTTAAACTGTAACATCATTTTTAACTCTCACCAATGCTTCATACAGGGCATCCATACCCTGAAGAAGATTGGTGCAGCTGATCTCATTCATGGGCTATACGTGCTAACTTAACCTGTCATTGACAATTCAATCCCTAAACATACTACTGTCAATTCTGTTAGTTCTCACAATATATGGCACCACAGATTAGGCCATCCTTGTAATGACACTCTTTCACAAATAAATAAAATTTTTCCATTCCCTTATAAATCTAATTCCCCCACCCCCTGTGATACTTGTCTATATGCTAAGCAAAAACGGCTTCCTTTTCCTACTAGTACTAATTTCACTAATCAATGTTTTGAACTAATTCACATGGATATATGGGGCCCTATCTCTACCCCTTCAATGCAAGGTCACAAATATTTTCTAACTATTGTTGATGATTATAGTCGTTTCTGTTGGATTTACTTAATGCATAACAAATCTGAAATTTCTTTTTTGGTCAAATCCTTTATTGCTTTTGTTAATACTCAATTCAATACTAAGATCAAAACACTAAGGTCTGATAATGGGCCTGAATTCATTTTAAAAGCATTTTATCTCACTCAAGGCATTATTCATCAGATATCTTGTGTCGACACACCTCAGCAAAATGGAATTGTGGAAAGAAAACACCAACACCTCTTAGGTGTCACACGTGCTCTTCTTTTTCAATCCCATTTGCCAAAAAAATTCTGGGCTCATGCCCTTGCTCATGTTGTGTTCCTTATTAACCGTATGCCCTCCAAACTTCTGAATCACAATACTCCTTATTATCTGCTATTTGCCACTAACCCTGATTATGCAGCTCTTAGAGTTTTTGGTTGCTTGGCTTATGCCACAAGTTCCAAAAAAAAACCGCACCAAACTTGACAGTAGATCAAGAAAGTGCATATATCTTGGTAACAAACATGGCACCAAAGGCCATCTCTTGTTTGACCTTCAGAGTAAACACTTGTTTTTATCCAGAGACACTATTTTTTATGAAACCATCTTTCCCTACAACAAATCCCATACTCCTTCTTCTACCTCTGTCCCTATTATGCCTTTTTACCAACACCCTTACCAACCTTTTATGGAAGACAATGACCCTATGCCTGCACCTGTTAACATTTCTACACCACACACCTCTCCTATCAACAATTCTGAACATTCTCCAATTTCTATACACTCACTTATCCCCTCCCCTGCTTCTGTTCAATCCACTCCTGAACCTGACCAACAGTTATTGGATCCTACCTCTATCCCTCTCCCTACACGCCATTCCACAAGAATATCTAGACCTCCCACTTATCTTCAGGACTATTATTGTGGCATGTTACAAGGTACACATTCCTCTCCTAATACCACCACAGGTAATTCCTCTTATCCTATATCTGAATTTATTGATTACTCTGGTTTATCTAACAATCATAAGTTTTTTAATCTCAAACTCTCTTCTATTACTGAACCTACCACATATTCTCAAGCTATTTTAGACTCTAATTAGAAAGAGGCCATTAATAATGAATTACAATCTCTTATAACTAATAAAACATGGGATATTACTCCTCTCCCTCATAATAAATGGGCCATTGGCGGCAAATGGATATTCAAACTTAAACTCCAACCCAATGGTGCCATTGAAAGATACAAAGCCCGTTTGGTTGCTAAAGGCTTCAACCAAACTGAAGGCTTAGATTATCATGACACTTTTAGTCCTGTCATTAAGATGACCATCATTCGTATTCTTCTCTCCATAGATGCCAGTCAGAATTGGTTCCTACAACAACTTGACACCAACACTGCTTTTCTACATGGCGACTTGGACGAAGAAGTATACATGAAAATACCTCCTGGCCTAAAAGTCTCCAACAAATCCCTTGTCTGCAAACTTAACAGGTCTATTTATGGCCTTAAACAGTCTAGAAGGCAATGGAATCACAAGCTGGCAACTACTTTAATTAACTTACATTATTGCCAATCTAAATCTGAATATTCCTTATTCATTAAGAAAACTGATAGTTCTTTTACAGCTGTACTTGTATATATTGATGATTTAGTTCTTGCAGGAAATGATCTCCAAGAAATTAATAACATCAAATCGTTTTTGGACAAAACCTTCAGTATCAAAGATTTAGGCACTCTAAAATATTTCCTGGGATTTGAAATTGCAAGGAACAACAGGGGAATTTCTCTATGTCAGCGCAAATACAACCTGGATCTGTTACAAACTACTGGTCTCCTTGCATCAAAACCAGGATCCACCCCTATGGATCCCAGCCATAAATTATCTTCAACTAATGAACCTGCTCTTCCAGACCCAACACGTTTTTGCAGCCTTATTGGTAAGCTTTTATATTTAACGCATTCTCGACCTGACATTACTTTTTCTGTCTGCAGGCTTAGCCAACATCTTGCTGCACCAACGGATACGCATCTACAAGCTGCATTCAGAATACTGCGCTACATCAAAAATGCACCTGCTATGGGACTTTATTTCAGCAGCAAGGCTACCATGACTCTAACTGGCTTCTTTGATTCTGACTGGGGAGCTTGCCCAATTACTCGCCGCTCTACAACCAGATT
Source organism: Lathyrus tuberosus (assembly GCA_022829125.1). Taxonomy (NCBI): domain Eukaryota; kingdom Viridiplantae; phylum Streptophyta; class Magnoliopsida; order Fabales; family Fabaceae; genus Lathyrus; species Lathyrus tuberosus. The sequence goes on from JALAZF010000446.1 coordinate 4,505,247, forward strand.
CTGCTTTTTCTTGGGCACCTCGCTTGTTTCATGGAAATGCAAGAAACAACAAACTGTCTCTCGTTCTTCCTCCGAAGCCGAATACCGCGCTCTTGCCAACACCACTTGTGAAGCTATATGGATCAAATATCTCCTGCAGGATTTTCACATTCATATATCCCAAGCCATCACAATATACTGCGACAACAGAAGTGCTCTTCAAATTGCCACCAACCCTGTTTTCCATGAGCGCACAAAGCACAGAGAGCTCGACTGCCATGTGGTTCGAGACAAAATCCAAGACAATACCATTCACCTAATGCCCATCGATTCGGTCAATCAAGCAGCTGACATATTTACGAAGCCCCTTCATTCAGGACCCTTCTCCAACCATGTTAGCAAACTAGGCATGATTAACATCCATTCTAGTTTGAGGGAGGCTATTAAAATATAATTCTTTATTTGTTCTGTTTGTAGTTGACCAGGTCAATATAGCCGTTGCACCCTGGTCCTAGTTTCTAGGAATCTTTTTTTGGCTATTTAAAGCATGGTTTATCATGCAGTCAAACTAACGTGTACTTTTGAATCCATTCACATTAATAATAATTTTCCTTTTCTATGCAATGTTTGCCTATCATTTAATATTAATATATGATTATTTCAGAAACGGTTCTCTGCATGACTTTTTACACTTATCAGATGACTTCAGCAAACCACTAACTTGGAACACCAGAATCAGAATTGCACTGGGAACTGCTCAGGCTGTTGAGTTAGTTTTCTACTTCTAGCAAATATAACTTTAATTTTGATATAACTCTTATGACATTATGCATAACCTATTCCTGCATGTGAATATGCATCTATTTTGTTAAAGCAGTGTTACATGCAACATTCTTCCTAAATAATACTACATTTCTCTTTAGGGTATTTTGCAATAAAATTGTTGTTGTGCCTCTTTTTTCTTATTACAATCAAGTTTTTAATTTTCTGAATAGATATGCATAAAATTGCACGTTAAGAATGATATAGAAAAATATTTATACCAATTCAAACACTCAACAAATTTTTGAATTTTTTAAGTCATTGTTTCCCAAGTCGATTCATTTCGATTTTGCATATATGTCGTTACTTTCAGGTACCTACATGAAAGTTGTTCTCCGTCTCTAGTTCACAAGAATATCAAATCTGCCAATATTTTGCTTGACACAGATTTGAATCCCCGTCTCTCAGACTATGGCTTGGCATCCTTCCACCAGGTTTTTCTTGTTTTTGTCTCTCAGACTATGGAATTCTGTCATGTTCTTTTAACTCTCTTAGAAAAGAGAATGATAAATACCTTTAACCTGTTTTTATTTCCACATCTATTTTTACTCCCTGTTTAAACTGCTTTGTACACCAAGAATGATCCCGTACCAGAGTAACTACAGGGTAATGCCTTCCCAACCGAGGTTGGTAGAGAAAATGCTAGCTGGGCACATTCAAGCTTGTCCGTGCAGAAACTTTTCCTGCCATAAATTCAGTGCGGAAAAAAAGAAAGAATCAACAAGCCCGAAATTGAACAAATAATAAAACAATTAACACTAATTCAAAATAGTAGTATTAAATGCTTAAAAGATGTGATGTTACTTATCCTCCATTGCTTGTGTACTAGTTGAATCTAGTTGTTGTATTGACTATCTCAAATCTATGTATTATTCAGATATTGCATGAACCTATGGTTGCATCATGCATGATTTAGTTTTCCGTGAGAAACAGATAAACCAAGTTTTGTTTACCTCACAGTATCCAGCAATTGGCTAGCAATGTGTTTTCTTCTGTTGGAGGGAGTGACCCAAATGGCTCTAATGCCACAAACAGCAGCAACAGGTTTGCTTTCACAAGAGATCGCCCTACCATCCAACATCTCAGAATCACTCACATTCGCCACGCTTTTTCCGAATTCCCTTTGAAAAACAATATTCCCAAACTGAAGAGTGGTTGGACACAGCTTCTGCTCCCTTTTCCTTGCACTAGCTGAATGCCCATCATCTGAGCAAGATGCTACTCTAAAAGCTTCTTTGATTGGTTCTGCAACCACACAACCAACAATCCTTTGGAGAGAAACAAACAAATAAACATGTATATGTACAACCATGCCAATCAATAATATATAAAACAACATGCCATCAATAATATATAAAACAACTTAACATGTTACTCTCACATATATTAAAAATGTTGAGCTTTGACTGCTGCAACCAAGCATAACAACAATAATCCTACTATAGACACCACAAAAAATATTGCATAAAAATCCTGCAGCCCCAAAACTCCTGCAATTAAACTGTCTTCAATTCCACCACACCACTGAGATAGAATATACTGAAATTCCAAAAAACAGTCTTGACACCAATCAAATTAATCTTAAAGAAGCAACATTCAGACAGATATTTGAACAAATACATCAGCTCCCTGCCTTCTCTAGATGTTCCTCCTCCACCATTGACAACTTGAAGAACTCGAAGATAAACTGCTCTACCTAAACTTAAGCTGCTTCTAGAATAATCCAGAACTGAAACCCCACTGGCAAGTAGGCAGTTCAGCCATTACAACCTGGAAAAGCCAGCCTGATTCAACGAGACCTCCCCAGTCTGGTAAGCATTACACCTCTGAATGCCAAAAAACTGTTGGAATAATATAAGTAAGTGTGAGTAAGTGGAGAAATAGTCACACATTGGATGGGAATATGGTGACTTGAGCATTTATAAGTGGGAGAACTCACTCACCTATCACCTTAAGGTTTTAGGTGGAAAAGTGGTGTGTCTCTCACAAAGGTGTCTATTCATACACTATGTATCAATGCTCCCTAGTGTACCTCTAACATGGTATCATAGCCTGGTTCGAGAAAGAGACCGACTTACTTGTATCGAAATGCCCAGGAAGTGGTGTAAAACTCCTCTAACAAAAACCATTCAAGCCTTGTAAAACACTAAATGTGACCTTATATCCCTCCTTCTCTAATTAAACACCAACTCCTCTTGCTAACTCGTCCAAAATTTGAGGAAAAACTATGTAAACTAAACTGAATGAACAGCTGCAACAATCTCCTACCATATTCCACTCCAATTAACATATACTTTACCCTGGCATCTTCAATTCCTAACAAAAAAACCACCTAATCTTACTCCTCTGCTACCCGGCTTACTTGTATCGAAATGCCCAGGAAATGGTGTAAAACTCCTCTAACAAAAACCACTCAAGCCTTGTAAAACACTAAATTTGACCCTATATCCCTCCTTCTCTAATTAAACACCAACTCCTCTTGCTAACTCGTCCGAAATTTGAGGAAAAACTATGTAAACTGAACTGAATAAACAACTGCAACAATCTCCTACCATATTCCACTCCAATTAACATATACTTTACCCTGGCACCTTCAATTCCTAACCAAAAAACCACCTAATCTTACTCCTCAGCTAATCCTAGTGAAGCCCCTGGGTTAGAATACCACATAGTTAAGATAAGGGCCAGATCTTTTCCTCTAATGTTCAACCAGTTCCAGGCATAAATCTTCACCCTCTTCGCCAAACTATCTGAAGTTATATTTTTATTCTGTAAGAGCTTTTCGTTGAGAGCTTTCTAGATATTCCATATACCCGTTAACCAAATAACCTTCAGCGCCGACCCTGTTTTTTTTATCCCTTGTCAGCATACCTTCAAATTGCTTTAAATGTGTTAAGAAATCCATATGAAGCACTGTGTCAATCTTTAACCAATGGCCAATTGCGTACCACACACCTGCTGTAAATGGACAATCAAAGAATATGTGTGACACAGACTCTTCTTTGCCACAGCCCCACACGCATCCTCTACTTTCTTCGCTCAACACCCCACGCTTTATTAAGTTATCTCTAGTGGTCACTCTATTTTGAATAATTCTCCATGCTAGTAACGAAACTTTTGATGAAACTTTTTTATGCCAAGCTTTCGCATAGTCTGCATTTTTCAGATTGTCATGCTGAGAAATCAACCCTTTGTAGATGTCCTTTACTGAATATGTCTCAGTTTGGGTCCAATCTCCCAAATTGAGACCTTGTATACTTTTCCACCAATTCGAGCTTTGCCATATTCTGCCCTCTGCACCAGTCACTTCATTCCCGTACCTATTTGATAGCGCTTTAAACCAGATACCAGTTCTCTCTTTTTCTATTCTCCATTCCCACATGCCAAGAAGGGCCATGATAAACTCTCTTAATTTTCTAATTCCTAGCCCTCCCTCTGACAAAGGACTACTCACCTTCTCCCAATTAACCCAATTTATTTTCTTTTCACAATCACTCCCGCCCCAAAGAAACTGTTTAAACATCGATTCGAGCTTTGAAATTATACCTGCTGGAACCTTAAAAAATGAGAAGTAATAGACTGTTATAGCTTGAAGGACTAATTCAATTATAACAACCCTTCCCCCTATAAACAAATTTTTTCTCTTCCACCTTGATAATCTTAATCTCACCGCTTCCACCACCAGTTTCCAGGTTGACAATCTATCTGGAATTGTACCAATCGGTAGGCCTAAATGATTAAAAGGAATTCCTCCTATTTTACAATGCAGTATGTTGGCTGTCTCCTCCAACCACCTCTGCGACACATTAACTCCTACTAGAACACTTTTATAAAAATTCACTTTTAATCCCGACATAATTTCGAATAGAATCAGATTGGCTTGGATGATTATGATATTTGACCAACTTTTGGCTCCTATAATCAACGTATCATCCGCATATTGCAAGTGAGAAAAACGGTCTTCTCCATTGCCAAACTTATACCCCTGAAACAAACCAGCCTCCACTGCTTCTCTCATCAACTGATTAAATCCTTCCGCCACTAACAGGAATAAAAACGGTGATAATGGATCCTCTTGCCTTAGACCACGTGACATCTTTACCTCATTTGTGGGACTTCCATTTACCAGGACCGAAACTAACGAGGTCTTAAGACATTCAGAAATTCATCCTATCCATTTTTCATGGAATCCCATCTTCCCCATCACATATTTGAGAAAATTCCAATCTATGGAATCATATGCTCTTTCAAAATCCACTTTGAACAATATTACTTCTTTCTTCTTCTTTTTTATCTCGTCTACTATCTCGTTTGCCACCATTATCCCGTCTAGAATTTGTCTCGCAGAAATGAACGTTGATTGAGCTTCTGAAATTACTAACCTATCACTTTTTTTAGTCTATTCGCCAACACTTTTGTTATCACCTTATATATACATCCTACTAATGAAATAGGCCGGTAATCCGTTATCTTAATTGGATTTGTCCTCTTCGGAATCAAGACTATGAATGAATTGTTTGCCCCTTTTACTATTCTCCCGTTTTCCTAAAATTCAGCCATGACTCTGAAAAAATTATTTACTTCAATAATTGAGTTGGATAACACAATTAAAATATATTTTAACATCATAAATTTCATAATCGTCTTAAATTATATATGTACATTTGTATCTTTAATCATTAAATAACAATTTTTTTAACTATTATAAAAATTGTTCGTAAAGTATCATCTAGGACTTTACAAAATTTCTCTGGATTGTTACTTTTGGATATTTGGAATAGTTGGTTGAATTCTTATGTTTTCAATTGTCGTAGGTAAGATCCATGTTAATGTTGTCAACCAAGTAAATGTTTCAAATAATAGTGTGTCAGAAGATCCCTAACTTATTCTTGTACACGTTGATGTTGGAAATAATTTACCACCGAACATAATTTTACGTTACGTGATCATATCTTTAAATGAGTTTGCTAGGAAGTTGTCAAATTAGGTTTTATGATAGTTGAAAGGTATGTTCAGGTTTTGAAAAAAGATATACATTTCCTACGATGAGATGTGAAAGAAGTTGAAACATGATGACACCTAAATAAGGAAATGTGGTGTACATAATCATGCATTTGATTGCAAGTTAGTCTGTCATCTGATTGTTACTAATTTAGATTCTGAAAAGAAGAAAAATGTTGATGAGATGACAATCAACACAGTTCAACCTTAAAACATACTCGTACTTTGAGGGTCAAACCAACTCCTAGTGATAATTCTATCAAGCGGTCACCTTCATTATTTGAGCATGTTGACTCATTTTACCTAGGGATGGAAACGAGCCGGGTCGGGTACGGGTTTCACACTACCCAAACCCGCACCCGAAATCACCACCTGAACCGAACCCGAACCCAACGGCTATTCGGGTGGCAAAATAACACCCACGCCCACATCCGTTGGGTTCGGGTTTTTCCACCCCAACCTGAACCCGTAGCAAAAACACAAAAAGACAATAGCAACATTGAAATTTGAAACACAAGAATTCCATCAAGGTCTCTCAAAGAAATTAAGGAATTAAATTACAATTTTTCGTCAAGTTTGGTAACATTATAATTAAAATTAAGGTCTTCAACATCTTAACATTACAATTAAAATTAAAGTCTACATATATATTTAGGGGCACTTATGTAATCTCATGTCTAAGCGGGTGTGGTTTCGGGTGCGGGTTTCACACTGCCCAAACCCGCACCCGAAATATCGGGTGGCACCCGAACCCGAATCCAGTCAACTCGGGTTTTCACCCGTTGACTCGGGTTCGGGTGCGGGTGGGACCCGCGGGTTTGGGTCTGCCTGCCATCCCTAATTTTACCCAGATTCTTCTTTTTCGTTGTAAAAAAAAAATCTAGCAAGGGTGCTCGTATCAACAAACTATCGCTCTATACATTTGTATCAAAAATAAAATACATTAAGTATAAGCATGTTCTCATACACAAATAAATTGATATCATTGTAGATGTTTTAAGTGATGTGATGATTGTGGATTTCATGTTATTTCAATTGTAACAAGTTGGGGGAGGAAAATAATTTCACTTGTTTGTCAACATCTTATTAAAGAGTTAACTTTTCATAAGTAAGATTACACGATGGTATACAGGAATACAAAACAATACTATAATACATTAGAAGCTCTGATTCCTAAAAGAATTGGTTTTTCGACACCGAGTGAAAAATGAACATGTTTCTTTAAAATGAGTCATCTTGTAGCAAATACTCTCTCTCTCTCTCTCTCTCTCTCTCTCTCTCTCTCTCTCTCTCTCTTTCTCTCTCTCTCTCTCTCAAATTCTTTCATCTAATTCTTGTGCAATGGAAGTTCAGTGTTAACTCCAACAATTGATATCCATAGCAAATAGGAAAAAGGATAATGCATCAGCTCTTAAGTGTGTAATCATTAAGTTAAGTGCATTATGTCTATAAATAGTGGTTATAGTATATCGGTGAAAATTTTCGAACAAGATTAATTCTTTAAGAGTAATTGACTTTTTTTTGCTTCAAAAAAGACTTCAAAATTCATAATTCAAACATATATTAGTAATTAATTGACAACTTATTCATAAGTGTAAGAACCTATAAGCAACAATTTAATTCCTCAATACTATAAATAAAATTTGAAATAATTATCATTATTTTATGGTTTTTTCTAGGTTGTCTTGACAAAAAGATGGGTAAATAATCCATTATAACGTAGAGCCATTTATAAATAAACATGTGTAAATGGGAAAATAAAATTTTACTCTTAAATTAATAAACTGATATTAAATATTTGTGTGTGTGGTTAAGATCTTTAATGTTTTTCATTATTGAAATACATGTATCATTATTTGATTGAGTATATGTCAAATGGGTAAATTACCCATATTTTTTATGGGGTAATCTAGGCCTCACCTTTTTTTATTCTTTTTTATCCTTTATATTGTGAGGGTTTTGATAGTAACAAAAAATTACTTAAAAGTTGTAACTAGATTAGTATATAAATATTATGCAAAAATAAACAAGTCCTTTTTGGACTTTGTAAGATATAGGATTGACTATTAGACAAATAGATGTTATGAATAATGCTTGTCTTTTGAAGTTTGGTTGAACCATTTGAAATAATGAACAATCTCTTTGGTGTGAAGTTATGCGTGACAAATAGATGAGGAACAATGTTGGTTATGAAGATGTGATTGTTAAGACAAATGATTCTAGTTTATGAAAGAATATCGATAACTTATGGCCTACGTTTGCTCAGTTTGCGTATTGGTCTATAGGAGATGGTGCTGGTATATATGTTAGGTCTCATTATTGGGTTGAAAGTTGATGGATATTAATACAGATGGTGTCAATACGACTTATCAACATTTTTTAGAGGACTTATTGGATCAACATGGTAAATGGAATGTGGATCTTTTAAAACAATTGTTTCCTCAAAATGTGGTAACTAAAATTCTAGTTATTCTCTCTCTCTCTCTCTCTCTCTCTCTCTCTCTCTCTCTCTCTCTCTCTCTCTCTCTCTCTCTCTCTCTCTCTCTCTCTCTCTCTTTCTCTCTCGCTCGCTCGATGGTAATAGTGGAAAAGATATTTGTTGTTGGCCAAGCGATAAAAAAGGTGAGTATAGTGTTTCATTATGTTATAAATTAATGTGTAATTTTGGTAGGAAAAATAGCGAGGATAATTGAGGTTGAGATGGGAGCTTAAAGTCCATAAATGAATAAGGTCATTTATTTGGTTGGTGTATCATGGTGGGATGATGACCAATGAGAGAACAAATAAAATACAACTATGAGGGCCTTTTTAATAGTCATCATGGAACAGAGATGAAATCCATTATACATGTCTTACGTGACTATCCTTTGGCTTTTGCTATTTGGACTAATGTGGTTAAGTTGGATATGATGGGCTATTTTTCACTAGTAATATTAAGGAGTGGGTGTATATTAATTTGTGTTTGGATTTTGGTATCAATGGAGACCTGTCATGGTCGGAACTTTGGGCAACCTTTTGCCATGCACTTTGGATGTGGAGGAATAAGGAACAACATGATGATAATTTTTTGATACATAGAATTCAGTAGCGACATGTTACTAAAGTTGCTCATGAGTATTTTTTGGTAGGGAAACTGCATGGTAGTAAGATGAAGTTGGATCGAGAGGCTAAGCAAATAAGATGGCATCCTCCTCCTTCGGGTTAGGTGAGATTGAACACAGATGAGGCTAGTAAGAATGACTTGATAGTTGGATGTGATGGTCTTTTAAGAGGTTATACATGTGAGTTGCTTGGAGGCTTCGCAATATATTTGGGTTCTTATAGTGCATATATTGCTAAACTTTGTGGAGTGTTTGAAGAATTAAGATTACCAAATGAGTTTGGGTTTTGAGCAATTGAGCTTCATATAGATTGCAAAGTGGTTGTTCAAAATATTTTGGATTATGGAAAAGGTAGTATAATTAGAATGTGATTGATTCGACAAATTCTTGTTCAAACTGAATTGAGAGGTGTGAGTTTGTCATATGTACCGGGAGTCTGAATACTTATGTAGATGCACTTACCAACATTTGGTGCAACCTGGATGTTAGTTTGATGTTTTATAAGTGAATTCCTGCTTAAATTTTTCTTTTTTTTGTTAGCTCATTGTATTCGAGTCTCTACTCCTACATTGATTGCTATGTAATCTTTTCTCTTTGACCCTCTGTTTTTCTGACAAAAAAAACTACAAGAAAAAAGAATAAAATGATTTATTTTGTAAGAAAAATTTTCTAAATAATATTTGGTGAGATATTAAATTTAGTAGTTTAGTTTTAGAAATTATACTTTAAAATAATTATTGAGGAGATGTAAATAGATTTAAAATTTATATTAGACATTTTAAATACTATTTATAAAAATAAGTTATATTTTACTAATATACATTTAAATCAAGAAATACAGCATTCAAATTAAAAGAAAAAATAAAAAATTCTTCATTTAATTATAATGAAAAAAAAAAAAAGAACTACATAAAACAGAACAAAGAAAATAAAATAACTGTATGAGATGGAATGCTAATGATTTTAGTATTAATAGCGCTGAATTAATAATTATAGTATTCTACCAATGAAAATAAGGGTATGAGATGGGATGTAATTAATATATAAAATTGTATCGAAATGACAACAACAAGATGTCGTTGTAGTATAGTGGTGAGTATTCCCGCCTGTCACCCGGGTGACCCGGGTTCGATCCCCGGCAACGGCGTGTTTTGTTCATTTTTTTGATTATTTCGTTTTACACTGATACTGGGCCGGATTTTTAATTATTCTGGGCCCAATTAACTGTTTCATTTCATTTCTTAAAAATAGACCAGAACATATAGCTGTAACCCCTCACACTAAACAAACTCAAAATACATCAAAATTATGGGATTCCATTCGTTGCATCTCATTGATTATACTATATATACCCCTGCATTTTCTCAACTGACAGAAATTAGAAAAATAAATAATAAAACGCTATTTTATTTACTTTTGAATGCTATGCCTATTAAATCTGGGTTTTTAATAATTACACAAACCAACAAAAAACTGAAAATACATATAGTATTATTAATCCTATTAATACAATGCAGAAAAATATCTCTAGAAGAATTTTCCCAATGACTATCGGTCACTCCATAATAAGTCTTCTTCCTATTTGAAGAGATTTCAAAAGTTTCAAATGTTGAGATGTCTCATGATATAGAGGGGTCTAGCGAGGAAAACATCTCTAGATGATTGGCGATTTGTATTCCAAGCTTAACTTTGTCACAGGGTCCATCCAAGAGTGTCAAAGGATGGTGTCAGCCACAGAAAAGGAGATGGATGATTTGAAAGTCCTTGTTAAAAAGACGGGCCTAAAAGAACATGCTTATGCTATAGAGGGAACGTTTGATGGGATCGCTCAAAGAGGCCCTCAGTTCCATAAAAGATCTTGAAAGAAGGCATCATCACTCAAAGATGAAAAGGTGGTTGATTTCGATCAATATTTTAAGAGGGTGTACGAATAAGTAACCTTTTTCTATCTGAACTTGGACCTAAGTCAGCTGGATCTGTTCAAGGTGGTTCAGGATGGTTACCTAGTGAACGATGAGTAGGCCCGTTGGCAATTCTTATATACCTATGTATCCCTTTTGTAGCTTCCATTTTCCTTGGATTTTTTTTTTGTAGTTGCCTTATTTGTCTGCTTCTTTTGGGGAGGATGCATTCTATGTACAATGTTATTTTGGGTATCATACAAAATTTTCTTACTTATAACCTATTTTTAGTTTTCAAAGAAGAATGGTAAGGATTCTTACGTAAGGATCACAAATTTTACTATTTTCGAGAGCGGTAAGGACTCCTTAGTAGGTGTAAGGATATCATGTAAGTGGAGAACCTCGTGCCATATTTTCTTGCAGCGAGTGTTCAAGGGTGTGAAGCTCACCGCAATTTTTCTGCTTTGCTTAAACGTTGTCTTGTCCCTGACAGGTGAGGTGTAGCTGCTTTTTCTGTGGGTGTTGTGAGCCTTTAGTATTAGGAATACAATCTTTCACGCCACGAGCCTTCTTATCAGTGTTACTCTCCTCGCCCTTTATATAGCATTCCGCCCTTGTAACTACCTCTGTTAGTGAAGAGGCTAGTTGTTGGCTGATGGACTCGTTAAAGTGCCTTACTTTGATACGATTCTGAAATGCTCATACAAACATTTCTTAGTTTGAGTGGATGACTCGTATAGTGGCTTTGTTGAAGCGGGCAAGGTATTCTCTTAGTGATTCCGAGGGACATTGCCGAATGTTAAACAAGAAGGTGGTGGACATCCTTCTATGTCGACTTGTTGTGAGCTGGTGTACAAGTTCCTTCACCAGATCTTTGTAGTTGGCGATGGAAGCTTGTGGTAGGATCATGTACCATTGAATGGTTTTTATGAAAGTACCACACAAAAGCTTGCATTTCAGAGAATGAAGAGCTCATATAATGGTTATCTGCGTGTTGATGGAGGCAACATGCTCGTAAGGGTCACTACACCCATCAAATTTTACCAAGGAGGAAGGCTTGAAGCCTGTAGGGACTTGTGCTTCCCATATCACTTCTAAGAGGGGCTATGGGTCAAACACCTCTGTCTCCTTTGAGGGGTGACCTCCTCCTAGTGCTGTTGAATTTTAAGGACGATGTCCTCTATAGCTTGGTTTTGACACGCATATCCACCACGGTGTTAGGATCACTACTACCTCCAATATCCTTCTGCATTGGAGATTATACCTTTCATGCAATCATGAATGGGAGCAGTTAGTGTTAAGAGTTGAGGTTTTGGTGAATGTCAAAGTGGTAGAATAATGGAAGGTGTGACCCAAGTCAGATTTATCGTGGCCATACGGTGGGCGCCATTGTACTTGCTAAAAAGTACTGATGTGTAGTGGCTAAGGGATTTTATACACATGATGAAAAGGTAAATAACGACTGGGTCCCTAAGAGAAGGTTTTAGGATGACTTGAAAAATGACTTTCTATTTCTATTTCAAAATATTGATAAGGATATGTATGTGACATAGTGCATAATGAGATGAATACTGATTAAAAGGGATCCAAAATTTGTTAGAAATGTTATGAGGAAATACTAGTTGACATTATCAAATGCCTTTTTTTTTCCAAATAAAGCTTGAATAGACATCTGGTATGTTTTACTCTTCAACCTCCACACTCCATGGATGATTTCTAACAAAAATAATAGCATTTTCAAAAGTTTCCTTAGAAAACTACTTTGGTAGTGGCCAATGAGAGTATCAAGTAAGGGCCATATAAATGGTTAACAAAGAATTTTGTGATGACCTTCTAGACAAAGTTTTAGTTTCTTGAAAGTAGTTGGGGCTCCACATTCGAAATAACAACTATTAAGGTCTTAGAGATGGTTGGATTAAAGTGTCATGTGGAGAAATCATTGCTGACTAGGTTGAAAATGTCATTTTTCATATTGTATCAATATTGTTTGAAAATATGCATAGAAATCCATTAAGATCAAGATGTTTAAAGTCCTTCGTATTGCTTTTTGTACTGATAGCCATTTTCCAATTTTCTCCCGCAACTGGGAGGGTGAGATCCCCTTTTAAGTACCCTCGAGAAAACTACCACATTCCACCCTTAGAGTGTTATTATCTATTTTTATCCAATGACCTATGACTGAAGCAATGACAAACATGAAGTTCAACTTGAAGTAAACAAAATTGAAATTAGAAAAGTCTATTCAAACAACTCTTCTCCCCGCTTTAGATTATAGAGAGACATACTATGACCTACAATGAAAGACACCAAGATAATAGTAAAAAATCATATAAGAATCCTCACATATAATTATTTTTTTTTTTGTTTACACTATAATAAAATTTGGGAAATTCTTATGACACCACCCTTGTTTCTTAGGCACCAACTGAATTTCTGGTTTTTTTCCTTGATTTCGGATGTGCACATCCGGACGCACAATTTTTTTAAATTTTCATTTTTTTCCCGGATGTGCACATCCGGTAAAAGTTCGTATTTGCAAATCCGGAAAAAATACTGAAGCAGAACACCAAAACCACAAATGTTTCTCACATTCATAAAATAAAATCGGGATTACATTGAGAAAATCGGCATGGTATCGACAGAAATTTAAATATTACAAGATCAATAGCCCGGTGGACGCTTGCACATCTCTAAGATGTCATCGACCGTTCTTCGGATTGTGACGGTCGCCTCGAACTCGAACGGGAATTGTTCCTCGTAACCCAAATAAGTTTGCCACATCGCTCTAACATCGTCTTGATTCTTGAGCTCAACAAGGATGTAAGCGACATTCCCTTCGTTGTCAACCGAAGGTGAACGATACTGAAGCTTCGCAATCTTCCGCTTGTCTCCGTAAGGTAGGAGATGTTCGATGTCGTCAATGATTTGGTCGAGGGGGATGTCCCTCATTATCGTAAACTTTTGACCGCGTGTTTTGTCGTCGGTGAAGGAGACACTTGCGGCATACCAACGTATTTTGATTTGATACAATTGAGACATTTTGAGGTTTTGTGAAAGATATCAAATGAAGCCCCTAATTTAAAGAAAAGTTAGGGTAAAGTTATTTCTGTCCAAGTTCGTTCCGGATGTGCAGATCTGGACAAACCCTGCAAATACTATTTTCGAATATGCACATCCGGAAGTAGTCCGGATCTGCAAATCAGAATGTTTTACTGATACAATTTTAAAACAGAGTTGACAGCTTATGCAGTCACTTGGTGTAGGCTTCAGTGCAATAAAATTCGAAAGTGTATTAAAAAGACATATGGATAAAAGTACAATATATTTCACTTCAATAATGTACATTGTGTTGTATGATTATACAAAAGAGTTAAAGCAAAATTCTCCGTCTAAATCTATTGGAGCTAGAACTTTCGATTTTTCCGCATTTGATGCCTTTTCAATTGCGTGCAATCTTTCGAATTCAACCGTCCTTTCGACAAAATTATCCGGCCAAGACTCGGCAATTGCGGTTGCATGCGTCGCCCATTGCGGTGATTTAGGTGGTATCGGACATCCGGGTTTCAAGATAACTTGTACGAAATGTCTTGATTTCGCAAGCCATCCGATACACATGATGCGATCATTTGGATTCGACGGAGGTGCGGTGTGTAGTGGAAAAAAGGTTTCCGAAAATCTGTATCTCGTCAAGTCGATACACACCATATCGTAGGCGCATGCTATAAGATGACCCATCTCGGGAAAGCTCATCCATTTCGATACCGGTGCCGGACCACTCAACCACGGAACAAGTGACTCGTGAACCTTGTTGTAATTTTCTTGATTTTCATAGAGACGCAAGTATGCTTCTTTATGCGTCTCCAACTCTAGGATAAGTTGATGACGTACATGTGCATGACCTTCCTCTCCTTTACCGAGTAGAGTCGACACGGCTCGGTAACCGCAATTACTCTCCAAGATGTCGTACGTTATCGGTCCACGCACAAACAATCTTTTCTTTCACTTGATCAAGAATGGTGGATTCAACATATTTCAACAAAGCGGGGTACCGTTCACACACTTTCCGGAATTTAATGACCGAATCGGCATATAATTCCGTTGTGGAAGAATTTAGAATATGAGTCCATGCATCCATAATTTTCTCTACAATGACACCCGACTTGACCACTTTTCCGTCTTCCGAATCCACTTGCTTCGCACCCACCGCGGTCTTAACCCGACTTCGCACATTCTTTGTTATGTGAAATCGACAAAGTAGTGCATTGGAAGACGGAAAGGCTTTCGCAACCGCATTCATCAAGGCGTTGTCAAGGTCCGTAACAACTGCTTTTGGCATTTGAACATGTTTCTTCAAAATTGACCGACACGTCTCCAACGCCCACGTGAAATTGTCCTCTTTCTCACACTCCAAAAAGGCAAAGCCGACGGCATATGTCTTATCCGTAGACGTAACGCCAACCATCTCAAACAATGAAAGACGATACTTGTTTGTCTTGTAGGTGCTATCGAGAATGAGCACTGCCGAGAACGTGTTGAACAACTTGATGGAATCCGGATGAGTCCAAAAAATATCTCGTACCGTAATTCCATCATCGCGACATCTGTACCGAGACACGTAATCGTTGTCCTCCAACACTTTCAACAATTGTTGCATCTCATTCCTATCTCCCCTAATTGCCTTGTTCATTCGATACCGTATGTTATACACTTGCTTTATGTTTGCAACATTTTCGGGTTCTTTCCGTTTTAACGTCGCAAGTATATTCTTCGGTGGGACAAGGTTCAAGGTCATGTCGGCTATACATGTCATCTCTTTCGCCTTGAGCCGGCATACACTTGGATGACCTTCTAGCTTTGAGCACATTTCGTGGTTATGTATACCACAACGAACGGTAAATCTCCATTTCTTGAAAACTAACATGTAACCACCAATCTTAAAAGGGCACTCACATCTTCTAGTACCGGTCTCGTCTTTCTTTAACTTCCGTAGAGGTGCTTGATATTTGCCGCTTCTTTCGCACCCCAAAATTACAAAAGTTTTTCTTCTATCCGACCCATTATCCGATCTCCCGATATTTACACCGAAGCCGAGCTCAATAGCCGTCCTACGAATGTATGCGATCATGCTTTCACGATCATCAAAGTCTTGCTTGTTGTTAAAGTTACCGCCGACATCAACCGACTTTACGAGCATACCTTCATCTTTCGAGGAAATCGGCGCAACTAATTCTTTTGCCATGTTATCGGGATGCACCATCTCTATTTATAAACAAGAATAGAACAATTAATATGTATAAATAAGATTTATTCAAAAATGCTGAAAACTTAAATTAATTAGCTTCAGGCATTTTTTCGGATGTGCACATCCGGAAAAGTTCATGCTAAATTCGTCCCGGATGTGCACATCCGGAAGTAGCGTAACTTATTTTTCCAAAAATGTAGATTGATAATGTGAGCAATGTAGTGGATGAAGTTGAATGTTTACCTGAAATTCAGCATTTTCTTGCTCCCTTTGATTTGTTGCACCAAAAATTTGAACTTTTTGAGTGAGAAATGGGATTGATGAAGTAGGGTTTTTTGACTTGTGAGAGTGAGTGTGGAAGAAGCAGATTGATTATGGGAAGGGGGGAGTGATCACGCAGCTTTATATATTTCAGAATGTCTTCCGGATATACAGATCCGGAGACAATCCGGATATGCACATCTGGAAAAAAATTTTAATTCTTAAGGATCCGGTGCGTCCGGATGTGCACATCCGGAATTAAGGGACAAAAAAATAATTTCACATAGTGCCTAAGAAACTTGGGTGATGCATTAAGAAACACCCTAAAATTTAACCATGGTCTGATATCCACGTTAAGAAAAATAGAGTGTCCAATTTCAATTTAGTGTTTTGGAATGTATATTTTGTTTTTAATGTTTAGAAATATAGTATATATATAATTTGGGTTGGTCGTTAAGGTGAGGAGATAGAAATAAATATGCGGGCGGGTGGAGGAGCAGGTCCGCGAAAGAGTGGGAGCCTTACAACCAAATATCCGTTTTCCTTTTTCCCTCCTAATTTTAGCCCTTTTCTTTTTCCCATTCTTTCTTTTCCTCTTTCAATCTTTTCCTCTTACCTTCATTCTCTTCTTCTTCTTCTTCTCCTTCCATCATTACCTTTTGGCTTCCACCACGAAGATGCACCACAACCATTCCCTCCCATGGTTGTGGATTATTGCTTTCATCTCCTCAACCACCGTCCTTGTTCAATGCAAAACATCTTCTCAAGATGGTTCATCTTTTTATTCTCTTTTTACTATCATTCATGTATTATCATTCTTCAAATATATCCTAATCATTCAAACAATTGAATCAACAGTTTCGGCCCTAAATGTAATGTACACGAGCTTGAATTCTCCTTCCCAACTCAGTGGCTGGAAATCAAGCGGAGGCGATCCTTGTGGTGACTCCTGGGAAGGAATCAAATGCTCTTCTTCGTCCGTCACTGAAATGTATCTAATCGCCATCATCTATGCTATCTTATTATTATAACTATTAACATTCAATAATATTCATCATTTTTAACAGAAATTTAGCCGACATGGATCTTAGCGGATCAATGGGCTACCAATTGGCAAACTTGAAATCAGTTACCTACTTGTGAGGCCCCCACATATTCAAATACAATTATCCTTCCTTTTCCTGATCATTTTTCATTTCCCTTCCCACAACATCACTTATATGTCATGCATTCATTTTTCCATAGTGCAGTGATTTGAGCAACAACAATTTCAACAACGATATACCCTATCAACTCCCTCCAAATGCCCGTACCATGTAACCGCTTTTTATTCTTCAACATTTTCTATGTAATTGCTCTCATATATATATCATTCATTCTCTTATCTCATCATGCAGAGATCTTTCTAAGAATCAATTCACTGGAACTATACCTTATTCCTTTGCGCAGATGAAGAATCTCGAATCTCTGTAACCAAACTTCAATTCTATTTTATTTCTTTTTTCATTATTTTCTGTTTTTTTTCTTCTTCTTTTCATTTTTTTTATTATTTTATGTGTGCAGAAATCTTGCACATAATAAGCTTAATAACCAGCTGGGAGATATGTTTTCAAGCCTCACTAACCTCAAACAATTGTAAGTCTAACCATACTTTTCGCAACGATTTAATATCATGATATGTATTTCGCTGTATTGCTCATTTTCGTATTTGATTGGTTAAGGGAGAAGCTATTATTAATAACATGGTTCTAGAAATATATTTGAATAATTTCTTAATATGGCATGAAATCAATTAAGCCTTTCTCCTCTTATCTGATTTCTTAGTATATGATTATTAGGTTCCTTCATACATTAAATTTCTTTTGACCGTTAATCTGAAATACAATATAGGGATGTATCATACAATTCACTGTCAGGAGACCTGCCTCAGAGTTTAAAATCAGCCAAAAGCCTAAAGAAGATGTAAGAAATGAGTCACCATTACTGTTAAGGAACGCACACACCCAAGTTGACAACTGCACTGTTAACTTCTATTTCTTTTTGTGCAGACATCTGCAAAACAATAAACTCACTGGTTCAATAAATGTCCTTGCCCGTCTTCCACTTGATGATGTGTAAGTTCGTCTTTAAATTGATAAACCTGAAATTATATAGTGAACTGAAATTGTTTATTCATGGGGCTGAACATAAAAATTGAATTACTATTGTGATTTATAACAGGAATGTTGAGAACAACAAATTTACAGGTTGGGTTCCTGAGTCTTTAAAGGATATAAATAGCTTGAGGTAAGTACTTTGGTACACTTATTTATTGAAGGATGCTTGCTTGGGTTGTTTCTCTAATTTTATATTTTTAATTACAAAGAACTGGAGGAAACTCTTGGTCAACTGGGCCAGCACCACCTCCTCCCCCCGGTACGCCTCCTATCGAGCGTTCCGAGAAAAAGGCTGGAAAATCTCTTGTAACTGGAGTAGCTATAGCCGGCATAGCTTTTGGTGTGCTGATTGTAATCATACTCATTGTTGCTCTTTCTAAAAGAAGAAGGTCATCTGTACCTTCTTCACATTTTATTGATGAAGATAGACGTAGCCAACACAGATCTTTTACACCCCTTGCATCTCAGGAGTTGACTAAAGATATAGGTCATGATGACTGCACAGAATACAAAGGTGGGTTTTTCCTTTCACAGATTTCATAATTCTCTGTTTTATTCATGGCTTCACGTGATATGCATATTTTCCATATGTTGAAGTTTTGCTATATGTATAACAAGGAATATGATTCTCCTTAGGATTCTAAAATTTTCAAGTTGCAGCTGCGAAAAAAGCAATTTTAAAATCTTGATATTTATAATGAAATAAAAGTGTTGTGTAAAAGGGGAGTCTTGGGGCAATTATTATAATTTGATTCTTTGCGGCAACTGCACCATGCAGTCAATGCAGGGCCATCACATCTGAGTTTATAATTTCTCTTTCGGGTCAAATGGCTCTGCAATGGGCAACACAGTGTCGCTGCAGCAAAGGATCAATCCATACACAGTGGTTGCTGTGTGACTAGACGTCATGAGTCTGAGTTGTAGAATTAACATCTTGCAAATGTAAGGTGAAGACATTGTCACCAGTTCAACCCTTCTTTGGACACCAGTGTAGTGGGGGAGCTTTATAGCACCGGTTTCCCTATTGCAACTGGAGACTAGAGCGTTAAATGAACATCACGAGGACTACCTACTAGAGTAGTCTTATGTTATTATTTTTGGCACATTTTGACAATGGCCAATATGGCGTTGACATTATCATATAACTGATTTCAGATGTTATATTGGTGACAGGATTTAAAGCAATGGATTCCACTGCAATTGACATAAAGGCATTGCAAAAAAGTCCATCAACTGGTGTTAGGTCATCCGTCTCTGATTGTGTGCAAACTTTTACTGACAATGAGTTTGCAAATCGTCTAAACTCTAAAAGAAGCACATCCGTTCGTTGTACTCCTTTTTCATTGGGAGAGTTGCAAATTGGTACTGCTAACTTTGCTTCCGGCAGACTTCTTGGTGAAGGAAACCTTGGACCCGTTTATCGTGCCAAATATGCCGATGGAAAGGTACTTTCTGTTTTATAAACTAGTCATGGATACACTACTGTTAGTTTATACATGTGCATGGCATATTCATAAGATTGGCTAAGAATCACCAATGAGCAAAATGTGTTTCCAGTGAAAATGCAACTGCAAATTTGACACCCGTGTTCATGTCTGACTTGCAGCCGCAAATGGCTAAACTAAAATTTAACTCTTATTGGGTCAGGCATGGATTTGGAACAATATTGGCTGAAATTAAATTAAAAAACTAAAAGTCATTATACTGAACTGAGGCAAACCTAAACCTTACACTTTTTTCTTTTTCAAATCAGGTATTGGCCGTAAAAAAAATCAACCCTTCATTTTTTGATGGGGCTCATCCTGAGGAATTCTCTCAGATAATATCAAGCATCAGCAAACTTCGTCATCCAAATATTGCTGAGCTTGTTGGTTATTGTTCAGAACAGGAGCATATGTTAATATATGATTATTTCAGAAATGGTTCTCTCCATGACTTTTTACACTTGTCAGATGACTTCAGCAAACCACTAACTTGGAACACCAGAATCAGAATTGCATTGGGAACTGCTCGGGCTGTTGAGTTAGTTTTCTACTTCTAGCAAATATAACTTTAATTTTGATATAACTCTTATGACATTATGCATAACCTATTCCTGCATGTGAATATGCATCTATTTTGTTAAAGCAGTGTTACATGCAGCATTCTTCCTAAATAATACTACATTTCTCTTTAGGGTATTTTGCATTAAAATTGTTACTATGCCTCTTTTATATGGCGATGTTAGACTCATTTCGATTTTGCATATATGTCGTTACTTTCAGGTACCTACATGAAAGTTGTTCTCCGTCTCTAGTTCACAAGAATATCAAATCTGCCAATATTTTGCTTGACACAGATTTGAATCCCCGTCTCTCAGACTATGGTTTGGCAACCTTCCACCAGGTTTTTCTTGTTTTTGTCTCTCAGACTATGGAATTCTGTCATGTTCTCTTAACTTTCTTAGAAAAGAGAACGATAAATACAGAACCGTTTGTTTCCTGCCAATTATTAACACTTGTTTTTGTTCTTATAGTCTGTTTCATTATTTTTATTTCCTCTTAAATTCTTGTAGTTTTTTCATTGACTATTAAAGAAAAATAGATTTATAGTTTGTAGAAAGTTAATCTAATTGATGTGAATATAAGTATTTTGAGTATTCATTCAATGTTTGCCAGTTTCCTTGTGGAAATAGTAATAGTAATATCTGTATTGTTTTCACTCAGCGTACTAGCCAAAATCTCGGGGCAGGATATAATGCACCAGAATGCACAAAACCATCGGCCTATACCCTGAAGAGCGATGTATACAGTTTTGGCGTAGTGATGCTGGAGCTTTTGACAGGTCGAAAGCCTCTAGACAGGTAAGTTGGCTTTCTTACTGTGCAATATTATATTCCAGTCCATCCATGTTTGATGTTTGAGATTATCTATCTTTGTATCTTCAGTTCAAAGCCAAAAGCAGAGCAATGTCTGGTTCGTTGGGCTACCCCGCAGCTTCATGACATAATTGCTGTGGAAAAAATGGTAGACCCTGCCTTGCGGGGACTTTACCCTCCTAAATCACTCTTTCGGTTTGCTGACATCATCGCCCTTTGTGTTCAGGTGAGTTACATTATATTTGTTGATTAGGACAACTCCATTAAATTCATTATACTTATACTAACTGATATGGTTCTTTGTATTAGTCTGAACCTGAATTTCGGCCACCTGCATCAGAGGTGGTTCAGGCATTGGTGCGATTAGTTCAGCGTTCAAGTCTGAAAATGAGGGAGGATCTTGGCGTGTTTGGTCGGATAGATGATCCTGATGATTAATGAAAGGAAATGAAAACATCATTGTCCATAACACTACTCTCCATAGAATTTTCTGTTATTTTCCAACGTTTTTTAATTTACTCTTTCAAAGTAGTAGTAGGTTTTACGAGAAAAGTCTGTGCAAAATTACTAAGACTTGTTTTGGGTAGACAACTTTGGTTAGGAAGATGATTTTTGGGGGTGTGGACACCATAGAAGGGGTGAATTTTATGGGTGTTATTAGGTAAAATTTGAGAAATTGTAAGTTTTTAACTAGTAAATATTGGATATGCTTTTGGTCAATAACTTTTTGTTTGTTAAGTTATGATTTCTTTTCATGTCATTGAGAACATGGTTCATATCACGAAATATATGGTTTTATTTGTAACAAGTGAGCAACCACGTTAACTTGTTGTCTAACAATTCTGTAACTGAAAAGTAAGATCTAGTACAAAGGATTTCCCTACAATACATCAATCATTATTAACAAATAGTCTATCACTTATAATTGATTTTAGTGTATTTATCATTTACATAGTTTTTTAAGATTTTAGAAACCTTAGGTTTGTTGCCATTTGAAACAATACCTAAATGATTAATAATACCTCACAAAACCGTGAATAGTTCTTCCGAAATGATAGTAATCAGTTTCTATGTTTTGCATATGCTTAAGGAAACTCACATTTTATTTTTATTTTTATTAATTTAAAATTAGAGAAAAATGAGGGATAAACAACAACATTTATAACACTAAAGGCCGAGAGAAGTTGTTTGCCTCAGGGATCCCAATATAGTTAGGGCACATGTCTTAAGCTCATGATTCTCAAGCTTAAGATTCTCGATCCATGACATATATTGTTCTCGTGTTAAGCCTCTCGTTCACGCACCAGTAAGATTTCCTAGGGTACATTATATCTATCTTTGCTTCTATTTAGAGGTTTTTTTTAAAGTATCCTAAATACTTCTTAATTATCATGCGAAATTATTTAAATGTTTAGTTTTTAGAGATGTATCTCCGGACGCGCCTATTTCTAAATAAAAGTTGAATTATTCCGGAGATACATCTCCAGAATAATTTAAAACATTCAATACATTCCACTCAGAAGTCGTTGACGTTTGAATTGCTCCGGAGATGCATCTCCGTGAGTACTCTGAAAATAAATCTCCGAAATATATCAGAACAGATTTTTCATGCTCTATTTCGTTTATTTGTGTTCAGATGAAATATAACGTACAATTGAAAAAGAAAAAAAAATAGACGTACATAATTTCAGATGAACCAAAATGTCATACAAAAATAAAATAGCAATATATGTCGAAAATATTGTACAATCAAGATCAATAATGTAGTAAGACCATCAAAATAAAGTACATATCATCAATAAATAAAGAATCCAACTAATGTTATCTCACCGTCCTAGATATGTCTGGCAGTATGGTCTGGATACTGAAATAGTAAGGACAAATCAACCGGACCTCCTCCAAATGTCATTGGCTCGACATCCGCAACAACCTCACCCTTCGGAGGTGGCGCTGGATCAACATCATCAATAGAAGGTGAGACTGGATTAGCAGCATCATCCGTAGGAGGTGGCACTGGTGAATCCTGACACCTGCGAAAGAATGGGGCAAGTGATGCATCAGATGGTGAATCTCGTCTCCTACGGGAAGAAGAAGGTGGAGTGATCTGAGGAGAAGCACGAGCCCTAGAAGTAGACGGCTCTGGCTGACCAGATGGACTTGGAGCCTCTTGAACCTGCTGACCCCGCTCCCGCCGAACGGATGTGTGCCGAGCAACTCTGCCATGCCTTAATTTGTCATGTTTGTCAGTCATTATGCCTGTAAGTTAAAGTAATGCATACCATTAGTGCACGCAAACAACACAAAACAAGAAAATCCAAAAAAAAAATTTGCAGAAAATTCCGGAGATGCATCTCCGAAATCACCAAGAAACTAAAACATTTAAACATTCTGGAGATGCATCTCCGAAATTTCCTAGAGTATATGAAACACTGAACAATTCCATAGATGCATCTCCGAAATATTTTAACGTTAACTTACATTTGGGTGCGTCCGGAGATATATCTCCGGAAACATAAGATATGTATGAAAATTTAGATGGTGCGGTAGAAACACTTAAGATGTCATAAAAAAATTCTCCTACTTTATGAGAATCATGTATTTTGTTGCATACAGAATAGAGAAGTAAATATTTAATTTAATTTTAATTTATCAATTATATAATTTAATAGACATGTATATTTATTAAACACAATTAGATGAGGCATGATTTTAAAATATACCGACAACATTTAAGATGAAAGATGTTGCACATACTATACTATATATATATATATATATATATATATATATCGACATCTCATTTTATAAAAAGTTAAAGACAGATCACGATTGTTGTAATTCTAAGTAAGAAATAAAAAGTTTTAACAAAAAGTCAGTGAGTAAAACTCGCGTCCGCCCCGTTTTTAAGCAGTTTAGGCGGGGTGTTCAAACTTAAGGCACCGAACCGAATACTTTGGTCTAGTCTGCCAAAAATGGTGGGGCAAATAGGTCGGCCCGTTTTATCACCCTACTCACATTGTCCTTTTGTATTGTTGAGTGACCCCACCTTGAAAAACGTTTCATATATTCTTATGAGTTCGACTATTAGATCATTCTCTAATCATATGTATTGTGCAATGGACATGTTGGTTTAAGATTTGGGAACTAATTCTAAGGAGGATAAATTGGAGATTTATCAAACTCGAGGATGTCATGCGTGATTTAAATGGCTATAGAATATGTATATCAATCACTTAACATCCTTTATTGTTTAGTCTGGTAATGATGAGCGTAAAGAGAATCATCTACTTTGTGTCGTTCAGACTTATTTTTTGCACTTGATTGACACAACTATTTTTGTTAATAAGAGCGCAACATATACTGAAGTCGTGTAGCTTAGATACTTCACAAAGGTAGACGATATTCATAGGGGTGGGAATAGGCCAGGCCAACTAATAGGGGCCTACGGCCTAGCCTACATAGGCTCAGGCCAGGCCAGGCTTTTTCTTAAATAGAAAAGGCCTAGGCTTTTTTATAAGCCTATTTAGCTAAAGAGGCTAGGCCACAGGCCGTAAGAAAAGCCTTTTAAGCCTATTAGGCTGGTCTATTTAAGAAAAAATCAATAAATTTATTATTATTATATTCTATTTTGTACTTTGAACTAAAATACGAAAATAAAACTTAGTTATCTTGAAGAACTTATGAAAATAAGTTGAAAAAATATTATAAACAATGTCATAAGTTGTTGTCATACGTTTTTCTCATAAGTTATCTTCAACAAATAGTATCACCGAACTTATGCTAATAAGAAAACTTGAACGAGACAATGAAAACAAACATTTAATCTCATTGATCTTTTAACTTGTTAGTCTATTTAACATTAGTTGAATTTCTTATTTACAGATGTTCAAATGAAGTAGGCTTTTAAATAGGCTAGTAGGCTAATCAGGCCTTCGAAAAGGCCAGGCTTAGGCCTAAAAATAAGCCTATGATAGGCTACAGGCCAGGCTTAGGCTTTGAATTTTTTAACAGGTCAGGCTCAGGCTTGGCAAAGCCTAGCTCGGCCTAGCCTATTCCCACCCCTAGATATTCATGAGTACTTTTGGAGAGTCTCATGTCTTGTTCACTTGTACACTCAGTTGGGCGATGCCAAGAAAATTGTCTTCTTCTAATAATATTCTTATAACCTAATATTTATTTCCTTTCAGTGATTTTTGTGTGACACGTCCACTGAAGATATATAGTGGTACTCAAGATGACTATTTATCGAAGAGTGTATTGACACATTTTGAGAATGTTGTTGAGGTTAGAATAGCAGCAAGCAAAAATATATAAGTATCCCAGTTTTGTCGTTCTCCCCAAGGATCAGTGCGAGGGAAATAATGCCATTCGACGATTTCTATGTTTCTAAGCTCATGGTTCAAAAGTTTTGGTTTTAAGAAGGAACCAAAATAAAATGCGGAAAATGTAAAGACGGAAAGTATAAAATAAAGACTGAATTATAAACGGAGCCTTGTTGAAATTGGATCTCATCAATTGATAACACATGCATTCTTCTGGTCATATTATACATAAATCAATCATTCGCCTAATATCCTCACGTATCACCCACGACAGCGGTTATGTCTAACGCAACGTCGAGAGATCGACCATATTGCCTCATTGGTGATGTCCCACGCAACAAAAATCAACACAGAGCATTAAGAGCTGATACTCACGCAAGTGTTAAGCCTAAATCTATTTCCAGAGTTCATAACAAAACAGATAATCATCTTAGATCCAGATCTGAAGAGTATATGTCTATAGCGGTTCAAATCAAAGATAAACAGGTAAACAAAGATGACACCCACATCAGATAAATGACTGCTTCATATAAAATGTCAACGATCAGAATACGTACATACATTTAACCCTTTTTTACATGTATTCAACTAATTTGCCAAATGAATGTGAATATCGTTCTTCATCACTATTATCACGCATCCCCGCAATACCGTATCGATCCTACTCATGCTAGCCATGCTACTTAATCAACACAATACAAGAAAAGATACAATGAATATCAATTCACAAAACCATGTCAAATATTTGGTTCATTGATAGATGAAAATCTAAGATCAAGGATTTGTAAAGGTTTTGTCAAGACCACAAATAATCAATCAAAGACAACAAACAATAGAGAATCAAAACATATTCACAAACATACATTAGATGAAATACATTAGGCATCAAGAGATTACATCCTCATTCAACAAGAGATCAAAGATCCTACCTTTTCTCCCTTGGAATGAAGAAATATCAAATTCTGATCTTTAATTACAAGTTGTATCAACAATCCAAAAACTTAAACATAAAAACATAATCTCAAAAAGTGTGAAAATCCTATTTATAATCATTCAGGAATTTGACAGTTCACACAGCGAACTATTCATTAACTATTTACGTTTTACACATTTTAGGACAACATACATGATGATGTGTTGTATATGACTATTCTAGAATAAAGAATATTAATTAGTCCTTTGCGTTTTACACATTTTAGGGCCCACTATAATTTTATGAGTTACCTTATAATTTAAGGTTGTAACTCTATTTTAAGTGTGATTTGATTGCCTTCCACAAAGTTCCAAACTTCATAATCAAATTCATTCAAGTGAAGACCAGAATGTTGCATCACCTCATGACACTTGTGACTGAAAAAATTACTAGTTCTTTTTTTGTGTGATCTTAGTTTATTTATCCTTTCCTTCTTTTTTGTGATGATGTTTAATTCCTTGTTTAGGTGTGGTCTTTTATGGACCACCGCAATAGACATGACCCTGACTCTGACAAGATAATTTGTTCATGGCTTCTGATGGTGGCTTTCAGGCAATGGGAGAAGGTGTGAAGTAATTCGCCTTGAGTTGTAATGGTGTTTCTAATAGGATCAGTAAATGTAATGGCAACTGACAAAAAGGATAGAAGAAATTTTTGACATTTTTACAATTAAAGCTGAACAGAAAACGAAAAAATATATATATGAAAATGAATCAGACCCTAACAAGCCCAAAATTATTAAACAACGGGGAAGAAAACCTAACCTACTCAAATAAGTGAAGGTGTAATGTAAGAGAGTTCAAAGTAAACAATTAAGTCAACTCACTCAATAAAACTTAGTATCATATACGAAACCCATTCTTTTATGCAAAACCACCTTTTATGGGGATGATTTCGATGGCATCAAAACACTGCCTTGTTGGAAAAGCTAACAAGATAAAGATCCCGACTTTCATGCGTAGTCGGCTTATGTGATCAACATTCTTGGTGCTAACTGGTTTGCATTGAAGAGCCGGTCACTAAAATGCCTTCATCAGGTTTAAATACATTACCAGTGGCAGCATCAGTGTTTGCAGCAATAACTTGGTTATTGTTGTCATCTAAGCGGACAACTAGAGCAAAGTTTTCTGAAACCTGCTTGATGAAATCACCGGTATTGTCTGAAGAACTCCTATGCTCACTCCCCCCAACTAATCCGGTACTCATCACACTACTTTGCTGCCTTGCCTTTCGTTCTTGCATAGCCTTCTGCCGTTCTTCATAGAAATTAAAATCATCAAGGATGGACGTATCAGTTTCATAGTTTTTAAAAATGCTCAACATTTCAATTCCCTGTTGCAACTTCACCTGAAATGTTTCATATTCAGAAAAGAAGGAATAATCAGCTGCATGTAATTACTTTTACAGTCTATTTATAAGAGAAATACAAGTGAAATAAAGCAACAAAAACTAAACTTGGCAGATGACATGAATAAAGGTCCAACAAGTGCAACGCTAAGCTACCTAGTCAACTATGAACAGCAGTGGTATGGCTGCTACATCGAATTTTAAGGAAATCATACAAGAAATATATAACATACACATAAAAGCTCAAAAATTGAAGAAATATTCATAAAGCTAGGTTGTTAATCTCGGATAACAGCTTGTAGCACTGGACCCCTAAAATGATTGTGTTACACTTGCAGAAAATGATACTGCCACGATTGTTATTAAAATAGAAATGTAGCAACGCAAACATAACAGAGGAGAACAATGAAAAACAGGAAGGCAGGGGAGAAGGAAGAGGAAAACGGCTGCAAATGGCTGCGAACAGATGAAAGAGGCTGCGAACGCCAAAGAACAGTGGAGATTTGCAAGGAAAGGTGGAGATTGGCGAAGAATAGTGGAAACAGGAATGCAGGGGAAAATGGCAAGATACGATACGATGTTACTAAGAAGCAAACACTTGGACTAAATATTAGGTCAAAGAAAGACCAATATACCTCGAAAAATATTTGGGTATACAAATTTGCCATCAAAGTTGAGAATAGCGGCAAGGTAACCGCTATGGCACTACTATTGTGCCACTACAACACTGCTATTCGCGGCCAGTATGACCGCTACGCCAATAGAGCTTCGCATGCCAATAGCATAGCAGTGACCGTGCCGCCACGCAACACCGCTATAGCGGCGCAATGGCGCAATATTGACAACATAGTCATAAAGTAATAAATCAAAGTTAATTATCACCAATATTCAAACTCAATATAAAGCAAAACAATTTTAGGGTGAAAATACCAAAAAGCCAAAAAATAAAGGTAAGACTATTTAAGTTGAGGGCATATTCAGGTTTTTATTGGAGTTACGCGGTTCACTACAGCTGCTACTCAAACAAAATGCAACCGGGTTTCGAGCTGTAATTTCTAACAGAAATGTCCACATACTTTAAAAATGGAAATAAATAGATATTAGGTTTGGGTTGTTATTATAAGTAACAAAGCTTCTGAAATGTATATAGTCACAATGAAGGATCCACAGATTCCTACCTCCTGAGTATCTCGACTGTTGGTAACGGGCTTGTTATCATTATTTTCAAGAACAATGTGACGAAACTGACTGTTTGGAACATCTTTTATTATGTGCCACTTCACAGGAAACTGCCCACTCCACTTATCTTGCTGCCAGAAATCCACGTTCTTGTCAAAATTGACAGGTCCAACCATTTCAGCTACTCCACAGAACTGAGCACTAGCATTTACCTGGAAATAGTTGTAACATTTTTTTATGGCAGTCATATGAGAAAAAAAAAAACAGTAGCAATGCAATAAAGTGAAAACTATATAAACTTAGAATCAACCTCAAGGAACATCATATGGTCTACCCAATGAAATTATTGCTAAAGCAATATAATATGATAAATATAGGTCAAGTATTACTCGATAACATTTTTCTTCATTAACACATTTAACCTTTGTTTGGAAACAATTTTTCTATGGGAAATAACCACTTCTTCCTTCGCATCAAAAGCTCACGAAGCTGAAAAAGTATCGGTTTCCGAAAAGCTCTCTCAAAGTCCTGTTAAGTTAACACTAAACAACCAAGCTTTATTCCACTAGGGAAGATTGACTACATGAATCTATTGATGCCATAAAGCCCTGCCATGTATTTGGTCCAAACATACACCATTTACTTCAAAGTTGTTCTCAATGATTTGACTAATAGCTTTCCTTGGTCTCCCTTGACCTCTAACTATTGGACTATCCTCTATTTGATCAACATTTCTAACAAGTTCTTCGACAAGCCTTTTTTATACATGCTCGATCTGCTTTAGATGATACTCCATTACAGTTTCTACAATGGGGGCTTACCCTAATTTTCTCTCCAATGATGGTATTTCTAATTCTATCTTGTCTTGTTTACTGTGACCACTCATCAAGCATGATATTGCCACCTCTGTGATACTAGGTTTATTTTCTTTTTGTCTTTTCACCACACAACATACTATTTTATACAACATTGTAAAATTATTAAAATATTCTGAACGAAGATTTGTTACTGGAAATTGATACTTATTTACAGCTCAGTAGGATAAATATGGTCGTGCAACATTAGTCCTAACAGAGATACAGATGTTAGAAGATTACCGAGAAAAAGAGAAAAATCGGACAGGCATCTTGTTTCTCCTTCGCTTGGCAATATGCCGCATCTAACTTTCTGTTTCCATTTGGTGTACTTGCCCAGACACCGTATTTAATGCTCTTATGAACGTTATCTTCACTATAAGATTTGATGACAAAAAATTTGGCATCCCTGTAATCAGTGGCAAAATCTGGCCGATTGAGCGATTCATCTTGGAACTTGGCAGTAGATGCATTACTTTTACTACCATCAATAGAATTATTTTCAGATGATATATAATTTTTCAGCTTTGAGGCTCTTGGTCCTCGGTTTTGCTCACTAAGGATATCAAGAGTACCATTACATCTGCAGAGAGAAGCAGTTTCCCTGCCATGCCGTCGGCTATTTTCAAGAGAAAGGAAGCTCCTATCATTAGCACTAAGGCCCGAAATGCCTGATCCTCCAAAGCTAGAACCGGTGTTAGAGAGATATCCTCTACCATAGGGGTTTGAACTGGATCCAAACCCATACAATGATCGCAGTTGATGAGAAGCCTGCAAAGAAGGGGATAGTCAACTTGGTTAACACATAATTTTGCTTTCTGACTAGTTCTACATTTTCACATTGTTGCTTGAATAGTATTACACTATGTAAAACATGGTTATAAACAATGGCTCATGTAGAACCACAATTTAGAAATTCCTTCTGGAAAAGGTAATATAACTTTTTTGGGACTTTGGACTCGAGATGCATTAACAAAAATAAATAAGAGAACACACTTTTACCAATTAAATGATTAAAAAGTTACTGAAATTTTCTCTGCATTGGCAGTCAAACTACTTTCCAAAAGATGCACATTTTGGAACACGCCTTGTACTGCAAGTGAATGATTCCACAATCCGAACCTATGACTTCCTAGTCAAATGGAAACAAACCCATCCCTTGCGCCAAGGCTCCCCCCATCGGTAAACTGCTTCCGACAGATAAAACCTAGTTTCTGATTAAATGTCATCAATGGTGCCCAAGGTATAACTGGAAGTGTAAATGGCAGACACATTGCTAAAGTCACTGGATTTTTGTTATAAAATAAATGTTTCTATTAACTTTTTTTTTTATTTTGTTACTATATAATCTTATGTGAGTTTATTTTATATAACTTTGAACAGCTGTACAAGCTTGAAAAACAATATGAAAAGCACAAATTAAATTATTTATCTTTGAATGAATGCCTTTTTGTCAATAAAGTATCCAGAGCTTTGGGGGATAATATGAGAAACATTCTGATGTAAATTGCTACCAGAGCTCTCGGGTAAGATCCCTTTTTCAGTTCAGTTTGAAGGGTTTCAGCATCCAACAGAGTTTACCAAGTATATGTCGTTCGTGACCGAAACTCCATCAAAGTCTCTACTTGTCTAGTCTCTAAAACCTCTTCCCAAGACATGTGTGTCGCTGTTAGATCGATCAATGGCAGAAGTCTCATTCGTATCCCTATTCGCACGCCACCAGTCACAACACGTTTCTGATTTGCGTGAGAGACACGCGTCATTATCGCGCTCTTATTTTATAACACAACTTGTTCTAGTTTGTTCATCGGCTGGTACTATATCTTATCCATTTCCTTTTGTAGGATTTTAGCCACCATGAGCACTGACCCAGTATATTGTTGATCTTAACCAAACCTCTGTCTGAGTTTCTACCTTTTTAGTCTCCAGAGCCTCCTCCTGAGATATGTGTGTCACTGTTAACTTCTAATAGCTTTGATCTTCTGGTGGCCAGAGTCTCACAGCAATATCTGCAACCACATGCCTCCACAAACGCAACACTTTCCAAGCATATGACAGCCATGCACCGCCACCACAGTTTTCATTTTCATCACAACTTGCTCTAGTGTGTTCATTGACCTATCGTCTTTCTATTTCGGCCCTTTCGATGTTTAGTTCTAAGTTTCTAGTGATTTTTTTTCCGCCTTTTTCAAATGAAGTAGGCTTTTAAGTGGGCTGGTAGGCCAATTAGGCCTTTAAAAAGGTCAAACTCAAGCCTAAAAATAAGTCTATGATAGGCTATAGGCCAGACTTAGGCTTTGAATTTTTTAGCATGTCAGACTCAAACTTGGCAAAGCCTAGTTCGGCCTAGCCTATTCCCACCCCTACTCACCATGGAAGTCAAAAGCTGAAAATCGGGTCCTATTAGATATATGGGGAAGTTTCCAATAATCATATTGTTTTAGTTTGATATCCTTATCTTTAAGTGTAATTATTTTTCACTGTTGTCTATAGTTGAAAAAGCTTGTATAACAAGCTCTCTTGCATTAAAAATGTTCAAAACGGATGTTTCATATTGTTTTAGTTTGATATCCTTATCACTATTTTGTATTGTCGAAGAAGCTAGTATGACAAGCTCTCTAGACAATGAAATTCAGCAGTGTCGGAACAAGACATAAACTTTGTTGTTCACTTTTGGGTGTATCTCTAGCATTAATAGAGTTCAAAACTTGGTTATTAGAAAAATATAACATATTGCATGATATGCACAAGCAGTAGAACAAACCATTCCAGCACTCGGCCCAAATGACCTGACTGAGCCAATTGGCTGTTGAGAAACAGATGTGGATAGAGGCATCAAAGACCTCTGCCTTTCTGAAGGTTTGGAGGAATCCGACCAGAGTCCACCAGATCTTGATCCATCAAATCCTTGCTGAGATTCATGAAAGCTGAAAGAACCAGGGGCTACAGGAAAGCTTCCTCTAGCAAAAGATCCCATGGAGGGATAGCCTGCTCTGGGTCCAAAAAAATTGCTTTCAACTTGCTGGTCAATACCTAAGAGGTTGGTTAGCTCTGGCTGAGAAACTGGAGTCGGTGAATTCAGATATGGTAAGCTCGGAGAAACCAGCTGGTTGTAATAAGGTGGAGTGTATGGAAATTGCTGAGAAGAGTACAACTGTGCATCTCCGCCTACAGAAGGCAAAGGTGAGGTAACCGGGGAATACGGTCCGTATGGCATTTGTGGGTTGAAGCCATATCCAGAATGGAAAACAAGGGATTGATTTTCATTGTAGACACCCTAATATGAAAATTGGAAAAAAAAAATGAAGTTAGCCCTACAAACAGAAACTATACATAAAAATAAGATATGCCAGATTCTCACAGGAGATCCAATTTCTATTCCCCCAGGATTGACATATGAAGGATACTCATCCCATTCACCATTGCCATTGTCAAAACCTGGAATCAGATTCACCAAAAATTAGAAAGTTAGCAATGGCAACACCACACAACCATTGCAAAAATAAGATATGCACGACATAGAGAGAAACACCAAAAGACAATTGAGATTTTAATTGTCAATATCAGCTTTGTAATTAAAAAAAAAATAATAATAAAAAAAACTCATTAGCAATAATATGGGGTGTTGATGAATGGGAAAAAACAAGCATCATCATCATTATTATTAATAATAATAATTTCAAACTAAATAATTTATTTCAAGTATGTTAAAATACAAGCATTAATCTCTTTATATAAGACTATTCTAATCTAATGGGCCTAACTAATGGACTAAAAGTTCGAATATAAATTACTACTAATAATAGTAAAATTAACTTATTTACAACACTCCCCCCCTCCCCCTCAAGCTAGTGAATGAATATCTATCATTCCCAACTTAGAAACAATTTTTTCAAAGTTATTGATGTTCAGTCCCTTAGTTAGAATATCTGTAAAGTAGTCTTGAGAAGATGCATATAGAGTGCAAATAAGACCACTATCTAACTTTTCTTTGATGAAGTGATTGTCAACTTCAATATGTTTGGTTCTATCATGCTGTACAGGATTATGGACTATGCTAATAGCAGATTTATTATCACAATAAAGTCTCATTGGTTCATCACTCTTCTTCAAGTCTTCTAAATATCATTTTCAGCCAAAGTAGTTCACATATCTCTTGTGTCATTGCTCTAAATTCTGTTTCACCACTATCTAACTTTTCTTTGATGAAGTGATTGTCAACTTCAATATGTTTGGTTCTATCATGCTGTACAGGATTATGGACTATGCTAATAGCAGATTTATTATCACAATAAAGTCTCATTGGTTCATCACTCTTCTTCAAGTCTTCTAAATATCATTTTCAGCCAAAGTAGTTCACATATCTCTTGTGTCATTGCTCTAAATTCTGTTTCAGCACTAGATCTAGATACAACACTTTGTTTTTTACTCTTCCAAGTCACAAGATTTCCACCCAAAAAAAGTACAATATCATGTAGTTGATTTTTCTATCCACAACCGACCTTGCATAGTCAGCATCACTATATGCTTCAAGACTCACACTTCCATTTCGTTCAAACAAAATTCCTCTACCTAGAGTTCCTTTTAAATATTGCACAATTCAGAGTGCAACTTGTAAATGAATCTCCTTTGGTTGGTGTATGAATTGGCTAACTAAGCTTTCAGCAAAAGCAACATCTGGTCTAGTATGTGATAGGTATATAAGTTTTCCAACTAATCTTTAATACATTCCCTTATCAACCGGAATATTTTCTTATGTGTTCCCCAATTTTACACTTGGATCAATTGGTGTACTTGCAGGCTTGCATGTTGTCTTACCCGTCTCTGGTAGAAGTTCAGTAATGTATTTTTGTTGAGATATGAAGATTCCTTTCTTAGAGTGGGCAACTTCAATTCCCAGAAAGTACTTCAATTTTCCCAAGGTCTTAATTGCAAACTCTTTGGTTAAGTGTTCGCCTAAGAATTGTTATTCCTTCTCATCAACACCTGTTACTATAATATCATCCACATACACTAATAAAACAGTTACTCCCCCATGTCTCAGAATGTTTGATAAATAGAGTATGGTCTCCTTGACTTTGTTTAAAGCTCAAACCTATCATAGCTTTGGTGAATCTTCCATACCATACTCACGGTGATTGCTTTAGCCCATATAAAGCCTTTTTTAATTTGCACACAATGTTGGTGGTAGTAGTATCCAGGGGATACATCCATATAGATCTTTTCATCACGTTCTCCATGTAGGAAGGCATTTTTCACAACAAATTGATGTAAATTCCAATTGTAATTAGCAGCTAAAGATAATATCACCCTTACAGTATTCATTTTAGCAACTGGAGCAAAAATCTCTGAATAATCCACTCCATAAGTTTGGGTGAATCCTTTGGCAACCAATCTTGCCTTGTACCTCTCAATAGATCCATCAACCTTGTATTTTACACTGTATACCCATCTGCACCCTACAGATTTGTTTCCATTTGGCAGAGAAACCAATTCCCAAGTATTGTTCTTATTCAGTGCCTCCATCTCCAAGTTCAAGGCCTATTTCCATTTCCTGTCAAATAATGTATGGCTGAGCCTAACTCAACCTTACAAAACCGGCTTGTAGGGTGAGAATTTTCCCCACTTATAAGCACATGTTCAGGCCACATATTGTCTGATGTGGGACTCTTTAACACCCCGTCTCACATCAAGATTAAACGTCTGGAACGTGGAACTAAATAGTGGGTGGCCCGATAGTAAGTAGTCCAACGGATCTTAAACAAGACTCTGATACCATGTTTAAAACTAAATAATATATTTTAAGTATGTTAAAATTACAAGCACTAATCTCTGTATATAAGACTATTCTAATCTAATGGGCCTAACTAATGAACTAAAAACCCAAATATAAATTACTACTAATAATAGTAAAAATAACTTATTTACAACAATAGTAATAGTAATAATACTAGGATAAAAAGATCCTAAAGCGTGTTACAAAATTATATGCATACAAAAAAAAATTGCTCCAAGCATTAATTTTTTTTGTGAACTCTCACTTTTTGGCAAACCAAAACTGATTATGAAAATACATACTTCATTGTATAAGGAGGAATCAAATTACATCAGTGTAACACTTGGGCAGTGTTAATACATATTCGATAACATTGACCGTTGGATTGAAAATTTATATCATATAGTTCATCTCTATAAAATTTTAGATAAATCCTTATCTTAGGGCAACTCTATAAAATTTATAACATTGATCGTTGGATTGAAAATTTATATCATATAGATATCTCTAAAATTTTAGATAAATCCTTATCTTAGGGCATGTTGACACATCATTTGCTTTCGGCCCATTTCCTTCATTCAAGTGTCCTTCCTTGTTACACTCAATCCTAAAAGGGATGTTGTTACTTTCCCTCTTTTAACAAGTCTGATGTTACTGATCTTCAATATGTAGTTTTGTTACAAGTTTCTGTTCCTTTTGTGATGTTGATTGGTCATCAAGATCAACCTCCAATACTTGCTTGTTCTTTGATCCAGCATGTTCCTTAATGGTTGAAGAAACAAATTTTGGTGGCAAGATTTAGTATGAGATTGAGCAAGGAAGCTTAGCAGCTATTGCAGCATAAATTATTTGGTTCAGTTTCTATTTATTCGGATTCCTTTCTTCACTCCTATCATTTATCCAGACAATCAACGCATTGTTGCTTTAAGTCACATTCCTGTTTTGTATATTTGGACAAAACATATGAAGCTGGTTCTCTTCTTTGTTTGTGAGAAGGTGCTGGATCATTCTCTTGTTGTCTCTCATACTAAGCAAAAGATCATTTTGTTACATGCCAACCAAACACCAATCTAAGACTAGGTTTTGCAATCTTCACGACAAACTTGATATTTTGCAGTTCTGATTGCAGTCACCGAATTTGTATGAGATGATACAGGGCTTGTTTGTTTTAAATGGATTTTTTTTTATATTTTCAAAAATGATTTTTATAAAAACATTTTTCAAAATATTAAAAGTTTTTTTAAAATTGTTTTTTATAAATTAAAACACTGATTTTGACACAAATATACATTATTGAAGATTAAAACATAGTCAAAATTACAATTTTATCAAAAAGATATATCTCAAAAATGAATTTTATGAAAAGCTATTTGAAATAACTTTGAATTTAAGTCATTTTTTGAAATTTTGATATTCAAAAAAAATTATAGTAAAAGGATGAAATACCTAAAATAACATTTTAAAAATAACTATTTAAATCGATTTTTCATTTGAAGTCTTTTTTTTTAATTCTTTATAAAAAAAATTTCAACAAAAATACTTAGCACTATAAAAATCATTTTTAAAAGATCTGAAACAAACTGGCCCATAGTATTGCATATTGCTATTGTCTTCCATTGGTCTCTCGGCTATGTGTACTAGATTAAAATGTTCTCTCTTGTTTTTTGTCATTTGTATTAGTTATGTGTATCGCCTGATAATACTAGAATATTCTAAGTTAATTCAATTATCAAACTGTCGTATAACAATCATATCTACAGTTATCATTATTCTTAGAAACTTGCATTGTGTATAAATACAGTTTGTGGTCTCTAAAAATCTCTAAAAATATACGAAACAATTAAATCAAACTCTGATTACACTTTCAGTTTGTCTGTTTTCCTTTAAATTGAAAATTCAACATAATGGCTGAACTTCTGAGAGTGGTCTTTGCACGTAATAGTAGAGAATGAAAATTCCTTCAAATAATAAAAAAGACTCGTGAAGAAATAAAGACTAACCTCTATAGTAGAAAGGTTGGGCCTGAGCCTGGGGCGCATACACATTAGGAGGGTACAGAGGTTGATCTCCGCCTGAACCAAAAGATCCCGACTGATTTGTGATATCCCTTGAATGACCTATAGTTGTTGTACCCTGAGAAGAGTTAGAAGATATTGAAATCTCAGGTATTGTGGATGAAGGCCAATAAAAGCTGATAAATACACACACACGCAAATAGATGATGGCTATCTATCTATTTTTGCACACAAATACATACACACATACATACATACACACACATATATGCTTGAAGGATGTAAGTTTTGACATAGTTATACCTTTCAAGTTTCAATAACATTTTTAATGTTTAATTTTACCAACCCAGACACCGGATGAAGTAGATAAACTTCATAAATTTTCATGCAACTCAAAATTGTATATTTTATTCACCATTTTTTTAATAAAATATCTACTCTTAGAATTATGTACATGTTTAAATTTATTGTCATGTTATGTTTTCACATGTTCAGACTCTTTCCTCAATTATGTTTTCGACGGGTTCAGACTTTCCTTTGTTGTGTCATCCTTCAAGCATATCCGTATTCTCTCCGGAGTGTCATCTTTTGAAGATATTCAAATCCCCTTTTCTGTTGAGTCATCTTTTCGAGGTGTTCAAATTCTCTCCCCTTCCATGTGATCTCTTTTGGTTTTCATTCTCCACTATAGCGTTCCACTTTTTCAAATGTTTTTTCCATTTCCCCTCCACCACGGCAACAACAATCAAGTCTTATCACACTAGGTGGGGTCAGCTACATGGATCAAACGATACCTTAATGCTCTATCATAAATTGTATCTTTATCCAAATCATTGACTTCTAGGCCTATTTTGATAGTTTTGCTTATAGTTATTATTGCCCTTCTTTTTCCTCTACCATCTATTTGAACTTCTCTCTATACTACAGAATCTACAAGTCTCCTTCACAAGTCAATACCACCTAAGACGACATTCAACAATCTTTTCTACATTAGATTCTACTCTAACTTTATCTCTGATGTTGTTAGTCCTAATCATGATGACATTTTACCGTCCAACACTTTGTCTCATACAACATCGTTGGTGTTACACTTGTATGATAAAATTTTCCCTACAGCTTGAGTGATACCCTTTGGTCACCTAAAACCCCTGAGACAGTCATCCATTTCTTCCATCCAAATTGAATTTGATAGTCAACATCTTTCTCCATTTCCCCGTCGTTTTGTATAGGGATGGTCATGGTTCAACTCTATAAAGATAATTGAATTGAGCTAATTCGAAAATTAGTTTGGATGAACTAAACTAAATTGGCTGAAATATGTCCCAAGGAACTGAATTGTTTTCTTGGTACAATGCATTGGTTTTCAGTATTTCAAACCAAAATTGTTTAACTTCAAGAACCAAACTCAGTTTTAGTTTCAAGAAGTGACATTGTTTTGTAATTTAAGTTAGTTCTTAAGCTTGTCGCCTCTCCATGGCTACTTCATGACATTCAAATACATACAAGTTTCAACAAGCACTCAAATATATTTTCCCATTAATTTATAGTGTCAGTTTTGAATTGTATGGAATGAAGACACCTCAATATGTTTCGAATGAAGATGATATTTTCATCTACAAATCTTGGAATAATAACAGTAATACCATTTAGGTGTTTAAAATATCAAATTTCTATTATGAGTTTTCTTTTCCCTCTTTTTTGAATGTGTTTCCTCTCGTCTCTCCACAAAGGACTATATCGTGTACATAAAAGCGTGTGTTGCAGTGTTGGCTGTTGAATGTGTTTTGTAAGTAAATCCAAGACTAGGGTAAAAAGATAGTGGCTTATAGTTGACCCTCGGTGCAATCCTACAGTTATTGAGAAATCCTGTTTCTTCATAATGTATTCTCACACTAGTCGTGACCCGTACATATTTTTGATGGCCCAAATATAGACAATCATAACCCCTTTCACTTCTAGGGCTTTCCACAAAACAGCTCTTGGCCGCCAATCATACGCCTTCTCCAAATCAATAAAAACCATCTGTAAGTCATTTTTAGCCCTTATATATTATCCATCACTCGTCGTGGCAAGAAAGTCGACCTCACGGGTTTAAAACCAAACTAATTATCTATAACTAGTTTATTTTCTATATAATTTGCACAATTTTGTGCACGTCACTTGTTTTTTATAAATCATAATTGAAGTGGTTCCTCTCCATGCACCCAACATTTTCTCAAACCTCATAACCTTCATTAAATAATTCTCCCATGTATCATGTTCCTTAACCGAGACTTGTCTTCTTCATCTTTAAAACATTTCATTTGATCCAACTCTGTAGTCTTTTTTTCCCGACTTCTAGCTACTAGCCAGCCTTTTTAACAAGCTTAGTAAGCTTTAGTTTGAAGGAAGATGTTAGAAGACATGGAAATATCTTTAATATGTTAGAATATCTTACATTATCTCATATCGTTAAAAGATTAGTTTCTCTTTTAGAGTATTTCTTAATATTAGATTTCATTATTTTTAATAAATTTAATTAGAGTATTGCAATTGCAATGTACTGGTATTATTAACACAAATAAGGGTTAGTGCTTAATTTTGTTGTAGCAACAAAGTATAATCAGCAATCATATCATATATTATATTCATAATTCAAAGTCTTCTATGTTTTCTCTTTATTCTTTATCTGGAATTCAGCAACTTTGAAATCTAAAATTTTGAATACATATAATCATCAAGATAATATGTATTCAAAATTTTAGATGTTACGATCATAATGGATGATTAGGATTAGACTTAAGGAAAATAATATTAATCATGTGTAAAATTTTGTCTAGTTAAGATTAGCTCTGTCTATGTGCCCAAGCGATCAACTTAAAAGGGAAAAAGAATAATTGATTAGATAGCAAGAAAAGTTAGGGATTTACCACAATTTGATCCTTCATGTTATCCGATTCGGTTGATATTGCTTCTGCATCCACGATCAGTATAGTTAGATCAACAGCTCTAATTGGTGTCTTACTTAGATCCAAAATTGAAAAGAAGATCGGATCACGTACCGGTGGGACGATCCGTAGTGTGTGGTGGTTGGGTTGCGGCCATGAATCAGAGTGAATAGAAAAGGGAAGATGTTCAAAGACTCACTTGCACAACAATACCATCATCGCCTAACTATACTCATCTCGCCTGCGTTCATTTACATCGGGGGTTACAATCACACTTTCAAAAGGAAACACTTTTTTATATTTAAATGAAAAACAAACACAATTTGCTGATGCGTAAACGGATTGCTTTTATAATATATATATATATATATATATATATATATATATATATATATATATATATATATATATATGCTAATGCACATCCATGTAGTTATGCATTAGCAACATACTCTCTCCGGTCACTATTATAAGCAAAAAAAACACCTAAAATCTTGATCACTATTGTAAGCAAAAGTCATTAAATTTTAGACTAATTAATGCTTGTATTACTATTATACCCTTAATTTAATTCAAAAGCATTTAATGTTAGTAGTTGATTTATTAAATAAACTAAAGATATTATCGTAAATTTTACTTTAATAGTACATGAAATCAAGAAAATTAATTACATTTAACTAACTTTCTTAATACGTGTGAAAGTAGTTATTTTGGCTTATAATTGTGACCGGAGGGAGTACACCTTAGTGTATTTTTGTGTGGCTGGTTAGAGAAACAAGATTTGATCGAATTTTCAAAAATTGAGTTTTCATCATAAAAAAGGGAGAGAATGTGAAGACTTAGCTTTTGATGAAGACAACATTGATCATTCAAAGACTTTGCGTTCAAAAGGAATTGATTCAAAAGACATCAAAGCTAGTACAAATTTCATATTATTTTCAAGTCTTGAAGAATTCTCATAGATTGAAGAAAATGTATAACATTCAATCATTATATAGTCTATACAAGTGTTTAAAATCATACTCATATTATTCATACTCTTTGAAATAATTTTTGTGCATTTAAAAAATTATTTCAAGTCAATTTTCAAAGTATTTTTGCATTCTGGAACAGAGTAACTGATTACTCAATATACGGTAACCAATTACTCTGTAGAAAATTTGAATATTTTTTAACGTTGGCTTAAAGTAACCGATTACTCACTTATGAGTAACCGATTACCACTGTGTCAGTATGCCAATTTATTGCAACTCTTGACATAATTTTTCAAACTTTCTTTAAACGAATCTTGGCATCCTTTCATGGTTTATACCCTTTTGTAAAGGTGTTTAGAGGCTATAAAACCCTCATAAACTCAGATTTCAAATCCACCTTCTTGCAAACAGTTTTCAAACATTTTCATTATCATAAAACTTTCATTTTCTCAAGTGTGAATAATCATAATTTTCTAAGAGTGAAACTTTTACATTAAAATTTCATCTCAATCATTATAGTTTCATTCTTTCATCATAAAACACTTGTATATTCTGTATAAGGATTGTTTGTATAAGAAGAAGATCAATCTTGTGATTGATATATTCAAGAATCAATATTCAAACACATCTACAAAAATTCAGATTTATTGTAAAAATCCTAAGTTCCAAGGATTGTTTGGATTTAAGTGTTGACTATAAGGAGAAGGATTGTTTCTCTTATAGGGTTTGTTGTATCCTTGGTGACCAGGATTGTTGGAAACAAGAGGTTGATCTTGAGAGGATTGTTCTCATTTCAACTAAGTCGTAAAATCCAAGAGGTTGTTCTTGGTGTGTTGTTAGAGTCTGTATAGAAATGCTAGGATAGTTATGTCTTAGGATCTAACATTATTAAAAATCTCTTTCATGTTGAAAGGGGACTGGAGTACTCTCGAACTGTGAGGGGTACCAGGATATATCTCCGTGTCATTTACTTTCCGCAATTTACCGCATTTCATCACTTAGTAACTTTAGGAAAGTAAAAATCAAAACCGTCGAAAAACCGAGAAAAATGTCTAAGAACCTAATTCACCCCCTCCCCGCTTAAGTGCATTCCTAACTTACAGGCAGAATTACAAAATTTAAACTATCACTAGTTATAGAGGTCGTTATTGCCTATCGAGCCTTGACAGGACTCCTAGTGGATGACTAAAGCTCTTGTAATGTCTTTTACGAAGACACTTTGGAAATGTTGAATCTTAAGTTGACAAGCATAGAACCGGTCGACGAGGAAGACCTGTTAGCTTTCAACAATTCAGTTACTCGACCATGAGGAGCGATAGATCTAACGTTATTGATTGGAAGAGACACGCATCAGAAAAAAGTTACTCTCATATTTCTCGTAATACAATGCAGAAGCGCCTTCAAAGGCATTCTAGTAAGATACTTCTTAGCGAGGTTGGACGTAGTCGCTTTCATCATACACTTGAAAATAGCCTACCACGACGAAGGAGGAACACTGGTCACAGTCGATGCAGATTTACAGGAGGCAAGAAGGATCAGGAGGATAATTTGGGAAGATGTCATAACATGTTTTTTGGTAATTTGAAAATTATGGTATTTCTTCCTATTACATCCACTTCCCTCATCAATTTCACACTCACACTCCAATTTCTCACTAGCATCCTCACTCTCATTCCCTTTTTTATGTTTTTTTTCTAGTACCTTCAATCTCATCACAATAACCTAACAAGTTATCATTACCCACATTAATTAAACCATCACTACTACTAACCTATATGAATCCACAAATGCAACATCTAAGGCACTGCCATAATGAAAGCTCATTTCATCACTATCATCATCAGAACTCTCAAATCCAACATTTATTCCCTTTGCATTAGTCAACTCACATCATTAATTTCACCCTCATTAACTTCATTCTCATCATTCACGTCATCCCCATTAACTTCATCCACATTTACCTCAGCCCTCATTACCTTCACTCTCATTCACCTCAGCCACATTACCTTCACCACCATCCATCTCAACATTAGTCACCTTATCGACTTCACCTTTTGTACCTTTGAGAACTTCCTTATACAATTTTAGAATCTCTTCTTCATCTTCATCAAGCTTAACAACATCATATAAGCTTATGGTCTATTCCTTTAAAGGACCATTATAATAGTCAGGTTGATAAACAGAATGTTGCACATACATACGAACACTTAAATGTACATTACATAAATCAACTACATCTTGGGCATCTTTGTTATTGGTCAGAGTTACCATACCAAATATGGGATCCTTGTATAATATTTTTCAAGCTTCTTTGTAACACCAGTTCTTTTATAATTCCTATTGCTCCAAAATAGCTTTACTTATCTACATCACATCTCGTCTCAGACACTAATCTTTCATAACTAGTATACTCGACATCTACAAATTCACCTCCATGGTTAATAAAAGCATGAACA
This sequence comes from Lathyrus tuberosus, assembly GCA_022829125.1. Classification (NCBI taxonomy): domain Eukaryota; kingdom Viridiplantae; phylum Streptophyta; class Magnoliopsida; order Fabales; family Fabaceae; genus Lathyrus; species Lathyrus tuberosus. The sequence continues at coordinate 4,549,390 of JALAZF010000446.1, forward strand.
AATGCATTCATTTCTCACCTAAAATGAAAACTATTTATTTAGAACCAACGGAAATTATTTTATGAACATCAGCAACACAAACACAAAATAGTACAGAGAATCATTCAACACTTAACATTTCGAATGCAATAAACAAAAATCCTAATTTGAATAACGTAACCTAAAATGAGTTTTATACATCAAATCAAATATGTTGCAAGAAAGTTTGCAACCACTAAAGTGAAAATCAACTAAATTCTAACTAATAAATTTGTCTTCCTCTTTTTGATTTAGCCTTAGCTTCTTCGTTATCAGCCCTTGTAACACCCAGTTTTTTTTTTTTTAAACATCAGAGTCAAAAGTTTAACGAATTCCAAAACAACGGAGCATGTTACTTTCAAATGCACAGCCGGCTCTACATATCCGAAGAAACTGCCACGCATATTTTTCGAAATATAAACAACTGTTTTGAAACTGAAATAATAATATATGCATCCATAGTAACTCCTCGAAGGAGCAAAGTGTAAGTACCTGTACAACACAATAACCCAAAATACAGCACCTAGTTCATGACCTATACACATAAGGGTGCCATGAACAGAAGGCATACTGTAGCCAAAATATAACAACAACTGCTACTAGAAGTATCATAGTATACGGTACAGTCATCCAAAAAGATATCCAAAACTAAACTATGACGGGCCCACATCTATGAAAACGCGATCAGAACAGGGTAGAACTATACAACCACAAGCTAAAGAACTAAGGCGGGCAAATGCAAGGGTGCTCGCCACAGACCAAGCAAGAACTCTCGGTAGGGGCTATGGCTCGTGACGTCACATCATACAGTTCAGCGCTATACACATCCCCGGACTCCCTGGTGATCAAGTCAACCCACATGGTGGGGGTTACTGAAGGGGCTGGAATCTCAAAGCAACTATCCCTCTCCAAAGAAACTCTAGGGGAATAACCCAGGCGAGATACCGCGGGATCCCTTGAAGGTCCAGGTCTAACAGCAGTCGCTGCTCCAGACACGTCCTCCTCCTACACCTTCGCAGGTACAGAAGGTCCTCCCACCTCAAATCCTCCACAAGTAGTGGCTCCCAATCCACCACGAGGTACAGTCTCTCCCTCTGAACTCCTCTGCGCCCTCGACTGAGGATCCATAGGTGCTACTCCTGGAACTCCCCCTGCTCCCTGCATGGGAACTGGAAACGGGGTCGTCTGCCAAATCACGCTCTGGTGTATCTGCAGGGTGTCATGTCTAGTCGTGATCACTATCTGCCCGTAGTAGTAAGCCGTACTTGAAACCGGGTCAATCCTCCAAGCACTGGGCCGATCCTAGTCAATAAAATCCCAAGTGGTCATAGTCCCTAACACGATCGGCAGAACCTGTGGCTCTCCCATAGTCTGGGTGGTCGTTAACCACATCATAATAATAGTAGATGGTCACTTTCTAAAAATAGCATATAGAAAAGAATACACATATACAGGTATCACATGATATAATTGAAACACAATTTAACACCACAAAGTAAATGCACATATATCCTAAATGCAGACTCTATATGGATTGGTGGTCCCAATTCGTCGGGTACCCTCACCATGCATGAATCCCAGAATTTTACCTCTCCGCAGAGAGTCGTGATACCCCCCTTGGGTCCTCACTAACTGTGCTGCCTCGCAGACACGATAAGGTGCTGCCCTTGCAGACGCCCGGTGTTACCTCCTTGCAGACACCTGACTCAATTTGATCTCAAAGGATCGATGACGGCTCAGTCACATCACCTGGTGCAGTAGAATCCCTTCGAGATTAGGTGACAGCTCAGTCACATCACCCTGGCCCATTCGGCACCAACTACCTACACACAACTATGGTATGCATGCACACACAAATGCAAATGCAATAATTTATATAATCTCGTCTCAGGTAATTATAACCACATGCCAATTCATATATTTCGCACAAATCATATGAAAGCATTTCACACGTTTACATTAATAAACTCAAACAGCACCACAATTTCACAAGAACCCCAAGTGGGCACACAATCATTCATACAAATACATACGCATTCAATACTATATAATATCGTTAGAAGATGCCCTTACCTTCACACGCTTCCTGCTAATTTCCTTCTTCCCACGTACCGGTGCTATCACGTCCTAAACCACGTAATATTTACCGTTAAATAAGGTATTTTATTCCCTCTCAGTTCTAACTCATAAATATAACCATTCCCGATAACTACTAATCTAATCGCTTTATAAACAAAATAAATCTTTTCCCCTAGAAAATAGTTTTTCCCGTAAAAGAATAATTAAATTTCAGTTCAAAGAAATCTCTAACACACTAATTAAAATTCATTTAATATTTTGAACAAACCATTTTGTCAAAATACGTTTCTCACACTAGGAATAAAATTAGTGAAAACCAATATAGATAACTAAGTAATATACCCAAAATAAATAATATTCTAAATTATAATTTAGAATAAAATAATATTTTCTATTCAAAATAAATTATTTTGATCTAAAAATATTTCGACATCAAAACTTGTTAACAGTTTTTCAACGGTACCAAAAATCGGCACAGATCGTACTTTAACATACTATTCCGAACGTATCCGGAAAATTCCGAAAAATAAAATAATTATCTAAATATATATATATATATATATAGATAAATAAATATACTTTCAGTTAAAAAACCCGGGATAAAAAAATATCAAACGAAAAGAAAATTACGAGACCGGAAATAAAAATAGCGGGACACCCACCACAGAAAATGGGCAAAGCGCCCCTAACACCACAAGTGACTAACGTCACACAAAACCCAAATAAAAGGGGTGGGTCCCACCACCCACTCTCTTACTATTATTTTTTTTTATCTAAACCAATTTAAATAAATAAATAGTAACACATAATAATAATCCACATATATTAACTAAATTATTTCTACTCTCCTCACACTACTACCAGTACCAATAACTTCACATACTTATTAATCAACATAATAAATTTTCACTCCTAAAACAATCCTTAAAAAAAAATATGTAATTCATAATAAATAAATTATAATTAAAACATATTTTCATGTTAACTCTAATACAATGAAATTCATACCAGTCAAATACATGCATGCATTGGCTTAAGAAATAATATACTTAAGGTGAGAAAAATATATTACCAAAACAAGCTTTTGAAATAACTGATATGGAGTTGATGAAGAACAGAGCTATTTTTTTTCCTTTGAGAGAGATAATGGGCTGATATGAAATGAATTAACCACAACTTAACCCACTTTATGTTTTGTCTCTACGGAATAGTAACCGCCCTCAATTTCTCACGTGTACTTAAAATATCTAGATCTTTCTTTTGGAACAATGCATTGGATTTGTATACCTTAATAAATAATAATACCCCATATAATATAATATATATATATATACTACTAGCCCATAAAAAATCACCTGGCACATAATTATATATATATATATATATATATATATATATATATATATATATATATATATATATATATATATATATATATATATATATATATATATATATATTTTAAAATATTTACTAACCAACTTACCAGTGTCGAAAAAGACCCGAACGAAAAACAGCTGAATTCGTGTTTTCATCAAAAATAAAATTTAAACATATTAAAATAAATTATATGTGACGAAGTTATAGAAAACAGACTGGAAATGATAAAACTCATAAATATAATTATTTCGACCAGTCAGCCGGCAAATTTATATTTAATTAATTCTGAAATAAAAAGATAATTAGTATAGATAATTAAAATAAGAGTACAACGCCACTCACGGTAAAGTTTCTGATAACACTCCCGACCTGGCCCTAGTAACACAGTATTATTTATCGACAAAAACCCCGGACTCACGGTCGGCAACCCCTAACTCTCTTAATAATTATACAACCTAATACTTAAAATTAAATCAAAAGCTATGGGTCTTACATTACTCCCCCCCCCCTAAAAGAAGTTTCGTCCTCGAAACTTAGACGACGTTGAAAAGCTCTGGATATTGCTCCTTCATCTTGCTTTCTAGTTCCCAAGTTGCATCTCCTGTAGCTTCGTTCCATATTACCTTAACCAGTGGTATTTCTTTGTTCCTAAGGCTCTTCATTTTCTTATCTCCAATCCTTATTGGTGGTACTTCAAATGACAAGTCTTCCTTTAACTGGATATCATCGGGCGTGATCACATGTGAAGGATCCTGAACATACTTCCTTAGTTGAGACACATGGAACACGTCATGAATTCGGGACAATTCTGGTGGTAGTGCTATTCGATAAGCAACCTTCCCAATTCTCTCGATGATTTGATACGGTCCAATGAATTTAGGGGTCAACTTCCTTGCCTTTAGGGCCCTTCCCACACTAGTGGTTGATGTGACTCGAAGGAATACATGCTCCCCTTCTTTAAACTCTAACGGCCTGCGGCGCTTATCCGCATAGCTCTTTTGACGATCTTGTGAAGCCTTCATCCTTTGCCTAATCGTCCTGACCTTATCCGTAGTCTATTGCACCATCTCTGGTCCCACTATTATATGCTCCTCATCTTGATACCAACATAACGGTGTCTGACACCGCCTTCCATAGAGAGCCTCATATGGGGCCATTCCAATACTTGTATGGAAACTGTTGTTGTAGGTGAATTCTATCAATGGCAAAACATCATCCCAACTTCCTCTGTCATCTAACACACAAGTTCTTAATAGATCCTCTAAGGACTGGTTAGTTCTTTCCGTCTGGCCATCCGTTTGCTGATGATATGTCGAACTTAACCTTAACTTAGTACCCAATGCGACATGTAGTGCTCCCCAAAAATGAGAGGTAAATTTTGGATCCCGGTCTGACACAATGCTTGCGGGTACTCCGTGAAGCCTCACAATCTCAGCTATGTAAATCTCAGTCAGCTTCTCTGTGGTATAAGTAGTCTTGACAGGCAGAAAGTGAGCAGACTTCGTTAACCGATCAACTATAACCCATATGGAGTCATTCTTCCTTTTAGTCTTTGGTAAACCGGTGATAAAGTCCATCGAAATGCTATTCCACTTCCATTCTGGTATATCCAACGGTTGTAACATCCCTGCAGGCCTCTGGTGCTCTACCTTTGCCTTTTGACAGGTCAAACATGACGCAACATACTCAGCTATATGCTTCTTCATACCTGGCCACCAAAAATTCTGCCTTAGATCCTGGTACATCTTAGTTGCCCCTGGGTGAATACTTAATTTGCTCTTATGGGCCTCCTCAAGGATCGTCTTTCTCAGGTCTTTTGCATCGCGCACACACACTCTACCATTACATCTCAAGATATTGTCTCCTCCTACCTTGAATTCCGGGGCGGTTCCTCGAATAATCAGATTCCTTTTTTCTACAATCAAGTCGTCATCCTGACAACTCGCAATTTCTTCCAACAATCCATTTGATACTTTAATCATACCCAATTTCAAAGCTCCTGGTACCAATTCCACGTTAAGACGTAGGTCTCGAAATACTTCTAACAACCTTTGTTGATTAGCCATGATGGTCGACAATGCGGAAACACCCTTTCTGCTTAACACATCTGCCACAACATTCGCTTTTCCAGGGTGGTATTGTAGTTTGAAATCGAAATCTTTGAGCGTCTCTATCCACCTTCTCTGTCTCATATTCAGTTCCTTCTGGTCAAAAAGGTATCTCAAACTTTTATGGTCGCTGAAAACAACAAAAGTGCACCCATACAGGTAATGTCTCTAGATTTTTAGGGCAAAAACCACCGCTGCAAGCTCTAAATCATGGGTGGGATAGTTCTTTTCATGAGTTCTTAACTGCCGTGATGCATACGCCACTGCTTTCTTATGTTGCATCAGCACGCACCTGAGTCCTTGATGAGAAGCATCACAAAAAACTTCATAAGGTTCCTCTGGTTGCGGTAAAACTAACACCGGTGAAGTCGTCAATCGCTCTTTCAGCAATTTGAAACTGGTTTCACACTTCTCGGTCCAAGCAAAGGGTTGATCCTTCCTTGTAAGTTGCGTCATTGGTGCCGCAATCCTTGCAAATCCTTCAATAAATCTGCGGCAATATCCAGCTAAACCGATAAAACTTCGTATATCTGTAACCGTCTTTGGCTGATCCCATGCAAGTACCGTCTCAATTTTCCTAGGATCCACTGTTATCCATTCTCTTGATATGACATGACCTAGAAAATTCACTTTGTCTAACCAAAACTCACACTTAGAGGGATTAGCATACAACTTCTTATCACGCAAAACTTGTAAGACCAAACGAAGATGTTCTTCATGTTCCTCTTCATCTTTTGAATAAATGAGTATATCATCAATGAAAACTACCACAAATTGGTCTAAGAACGGATGGAAAATCCTATTCATGTAGTCCATAAAAATAGCGGGTGCATTCGTCACTCCAAACGGCATCACAAGGTATTCATAATGCCCATAACGCGTACGAAATGTCATCTTTGAAATATCTTCCTCCCTTACTCTGATCTGGTGGTAGCCTGTCTTCAAGTCAATCTTTGAGAAAACAGCAGCTCCATTCAATTGATCCATCAGATCATCAATTCGTGGCAAGGGGTACCGGTTCTTAATAGTTACCTTATTGAGTTTCCAATAATCCACACATAAGCGTGAACGCCCGTCTTTCTTCTTTACCAAAAGAACTGGCGCTCCCCAAGGGGATACACTTGGCCTGATGAATCCTTTCGCGAGTAGATCCTCAACCTGACTCTTTAGCTCAGTTAATTCTACCGGTGCCATCCGATAAGGAGGATCTGAAACCGGTCCTGTTCCCGGGTGTAAATCTATAAAGAACTCTACTTCGCGTACCGGGGGAAATCCTGGAATCTCCAATGGAAACACATCTTGGAATTGTTGAACCACACGTATGTTTTCAATTTGAATGTCTGAGGTTACTTCCATACTGTGTAGTGACAAAACCTCTAGAGCCCCATCCTTCAAGGCCACTCTAAGTTGGTTTGCGGACAAGTATTTAACAACTCCGGGTTCAGGGAAAAATACCATCTTGCGAGCACAGTCCAAGATGACATAGTGATAGGATAACCAGTCCATCCCGAGTATGATCTCGAGTGACGGTAGGGGTAAACAAATGAGATTGACCAAAAACTCTCTATTCTGGATAACTACTAAACAGTGTAAGCATGCTGAACTCACAACTAGATTCTTGGCAGGTGTAGAGACTTGTAAATCAAAAAGCAGTGGAGATATCTTTATGTTCAAACGATTTGCACAATCTAAGGAAATGAATGAATGGGTTGCACCAGTATCAATCAATGCAATTAAAGAATTACCTGCAACTTGACAATTCTCATGTATTGCATTGCTGGCTTGGACACTCTCCTCAGCACCCATAGTGTAGACACGTCCCTTTGCAGTAGGTCGGGCTCCCTATGTCGCATTCAATTTTGACTCCACCTTTGGAACCTTGCAATCTCGGGATAGATGACCTGGTTTCTTACAGTTGTAGCAAGTAAGTGTATTTGTTTTGCAATCCTTCGCAAAATGTATTTCCCGTCCACAGTTGTAACATACCAATTTCCCCTTCATCTGATTCCCTTGAGTGACATTTGCAGAACGAGTTGGTCCACGATAATTCAGGGGTGGTTGATAAGGCTTCATTCCCTGTCTACCACGATTAGGATTATTTGGACGACTTGGTCCCCCAGCAGTAAAATTTCCTCCACGGTTTACCCTCTTATTTTTCATATCCTCGATCTCTTGACATTTCTCAACCAGTGTTTGAAATTGTCTGATACCCAGAGGTATCACTGCATCCTGCATCTCATATCTCAACCCTTCTTGGAATCGACGACACATGTAAGCTTCATCGACACCATCTCTGAAGAAACGGAAAAACCTTGATAGGGATTCAAACTTGGTCGCATAAGCCTCAATGGTCATACCTCCTTGGTGTAGTTTCAGGAATTCCTCACCGTACCTTTCCCTAGCTGTCTCTGGAAAGTACTTGGCCAGAAATTTATGTTTAAAGGTTTCCCAGTTTATCTCCTCGTGTGCACCTTCCATAATCAGCCTAGTGTTCTTCCACCAGTACTCGGCATCTCCTAGTAGTTGATAGGTGGCCAGAGTCACCCTTTCTATCTCAGGGCAATGGATTGCTCCGAATATCTTCTCCAATTCCTGAAGCCATAAATCAGCCGCATCAGGACCTCCTTCCCCGCGGAACTGAGGTGGGTCTTGGCGACGGAATTGAGTGAGAGTACGAGTCCCAGCAGCATGAATCTCTCAATCTCTCTTCTCTGCATCTCTTTGTATCTTAGCATTGGTTTGCGCAGTCACAGCAGCTGCCATAGCATTCATTGCATGAGCCATTTGACCAATAGTGCGATCATTTGTCTCAGGGGGTGGAGGTACACGTCGGGGAGGCATTTTCTTCCTGCAAAACCCAACATTTAGATTAGAAACTTCTCCTGAGCTTTCCAACACTATCTCGTGTCAACAACTTACTAACGTAAACTTAATTAATCAAGCTCTAGAACTGACTGGACAACTAAACAGAAGACTCTAGACGGATGACTTCCTAAAACACTTTCCCTTTGAAGATCTAAAGCCGTGCTCTGATACCAAAAATGTAACACCCCATTTTTTTTTTTTTTTTTAAACATCAGAGTCAAAAGTTTAACGAATTCCAAAACAACGGAGCATGTTACTTTCAAATGCACAGCCGGCTCTACATATCCGAAGAAACTGCCATGCATATTTTTTGAAATATAAACAACTGTTTTGAAACTGAAATAATAATATATGCATCCATAGTAACTCCTCGAAGGAGCAAAGTGTAAGTACCTGTAAAATACAATAACCCAAAATGCAGCACCTAGTTCATGACCTATACACATAAGGGTGCCATGAACAGAAGGCATACTGTAGCCAAAATATAACAACAAATGCTACTAGAAGTATCATAGTATACGGTACAGTCATCAAAAAAGATATCCAAAACTAAACTATGACGGGCCCACATCTATGAAAACGCGATCAGAACAGGGTAGAACTATACAACCACAAGTTAAAGAACTAAGGCGGGCAAATGCAAGGGTGCTCGCCACAGACCAAGCAAGAACTCTCGGTAGGGGCTCTGGCTCGTGACGTCACATCATACAGTTCAGCGCTATACACATCCCCGGACTCCCTGGTGATCAAGTCAACCCACATGGTCGGGGTTACTGAAGGGGCTGGAATCTCAAAGCAACTATCCCCCTTCAAAGAAACTCTAGGGGAATAACCCGGGCGAGATACCGCGGGATCCCTTGAAGGTCAGGTCTAACAGCAGTCGCTGCTCCAGACACGTCCTCCTCCTGCACCTTCGCAGGTACAGAAGGTCCTCCCACCTCAAATCCTCCATAAGTAGTGGCCCCCAATCCACCACGAGGTACAGTCTCTCCCTCTGAACTCCTCTGCGCCCTCGGCTGAGGATCCATAGGTGCTACTCCTGGAACTCCCCCTGCTCCCTGCATGGGAACTGGAAGCGGGGTCGTCTGCCAAATCACGCTCTGGTGTATCTGCAGGGTGTTATGTCTAGTCGTGATCACTATCTGCCCGTAGTAGTAAGCCGTACTTGAAGCCGGGTCAATCCTCCAAGCACTGGGCCGATCCTGGTTAATAAAATCCCAAGTGGTCACAGTCCCCAACACGATCGGCGGAACCTGAGCCTCTCCCATAGTCTGGGTGGTCGTTAACCACATCATAATAATAGTAGAGGGTCACTTTCTAAAAATAGCATATAGAAAAGAATACACATATACATGTATCACATGATATAATTGAAACACAATTTAACACCACAAAGTAAATGCACATATATCCTAAATGCAGACTCTATATGGATTGGTGGTCCCAATTCGTCGGGTACCCTCACCATGCATGAATCCCGGAATTTTACCTCTCCGCAAAGAGTCGTGATACCCCCCTTGGGTCCTCACTAACTGTGCTGCCTCGCAGACACGATAAGGTGCTGCCCTTGCAGACACCCGGTGTTGCCTCCTTGCAGACACCTGACTCAATTTGATCTCAAAGGATCGATGACGGCTCAGTCACATCACCTGGTGCAGTAGAATCCCTTCGAGATTAGGTGACGGCTCAGTCACATCACCCTGACCCATTCGGCACCAACTACCTACACATAACTATGGTATGCATGCACACACAAATGCAAATGCAACAATTTATATAATCTCGTCTCAGGTAATCATAACCACATGCCAATTCATATATTTCGCATAAATCATATGAAAGCATTTCACACGTTTACATTAATCAACTCAAACAGCACCACAATTTCACAAGAACCCCAAGTGGGCACACAATCATTCATACAAATACATACGCATTCAGTACTATATAATATCGTTAGAAGGTGCCCTTACCTTCGCACGCTTCCTGATAATTTCCTTCTTCCCACGTACTGGTGCTATCACGTCCTAAACCACGTAATATTTACCGTTAAATAAGATATTTTATTCCCTCTCAGTTCTAACTCATAAATATAACCATTCCCGATAACTACTAATCTAATCGCTTTATAAACAAAATAAATCTTTTCCCCTAGAAAATAGTTTTTCCCGTAAAAGAATAATTAAATTCCAGTTCAAAGAAATCTCTAACACACTAATTAAAATTCATTTAATATTTTGAACAAACCATTTTGTCAAAATACGTTTCTCACACTAGGAATAAAATTAGTGAAAACCAATATAGATAACTAAGTAATATACCCAAAATAAATAATATTCTAAATTATAATTTAGAATAAAATAATATTTTCTATTCAAAATAAATTATTTTGATCTAAAAATATTTCGACATCAAAACTTGTTAACAGTTTTTCAACGGTACCAAAAATCGGCACAGATCGTACTTTAACATACTATTCCGAACGTATCCGGAAAATTCAGAAAAATAAAATAATTATCTATATATATATATATATATATATATATAGATAAATAAATATACTTTCAGTTAAAAAACCCGGGATAAAAAAATATCAAACGGAAAAAAAATTACGAGACTGGAAGTAAAAACAGCGGGACGCCCACCACAGAAAATGGGCAAAACGCCCGTAACACCACAAGTGACTAGCGTCACACAAAACCCAAATAAAAGGGGTGGGTCCCACCACCCACTCTCTTACTATTATTTTTTTTTTCTAAACCAATTTAAATAAATAAATAGTAACACATAATAATAATCCACATATATTAACTAAATTATTTCTACTCTCCTCACACTACTATCAGTACCAATAACTTCACATACTTATTTATCAACATGATAAATTTTCACTCCTAAAACAATCCTTAAAAAAAAATCTGTAATTCATAATAAATAAATTATAACTAAAACATATTTTCATGTTAACTCTAATACAATGAAATTCATACCAGTCAGATACATGCATGCATTGGCTTAAGAAATAATATACTTAAGGTGAGAAAAATATATTACCAAAACAAGCTTTTGAAATAACTGATATGGAGTTGATGAAGAACAGAGCTATTTTTTTTCCTTTGAGAGAGATAATGGACTGGTATGAAATGAATTAACCACAACTTAACCCACTTTATGTTTTATCTCTACGGAATAGTAACCGCCCTCAATTTCTCACGTGTACTTAAAATATCTAGATCTTTCTTTTGGAACAATGCATTGGATTTGTATACTTTAATAAATAATAATACTCCATATAATATAATATATATATATATATATATATATATATATATATATACTACTAGCCCATAAAAAATCACCCAGCACATAATTTTATATATATATATATATATATATATATATATATATATATATATATATATATATATTTTTTTTTTTTAAATATTTACTAACCAACTTACCAGTGTCGAAAAAGACCCAAACGAAAACAGTTGAATTCGTGTTTTCATCAAAAATAAAATTTAAACATATTAAAATAAATTATATGTGACGAAGTTATAGAAAACAGACTGGAAATGATAAAACTCATAAATATAATTATTTCGACCAGTCAGCCGGCAAATTTATATTTAATTAATTCCGAAATAAAAAGATAATTAGTATAGATAATTAAAATAAGAGTACAACGCCACTCACGGTAAAGTTTCTGATAACACTCCCGACCTGGCCCTAGTAACACAGTATTATTTATCGACAAAAACCCCGGACTCACGGTCGGCAACCCCTAACTCTCTTAATAATTATACAACCTAATACTTAAAATTAAATCAAAAGCTATGGGTCTTACAGCCCTCGTTCTTAACCTTTGTTCTCAAATGTTCTCTTAGCACTTCGTTCACTTCATTCTTAGAAAATTTCACAAATGAGGTCAAATGAGGACAATGAAGCCCTAATACCCTTAAGTCTTCCTACTCAACAAAAAATAAGACACATATTATTAATCCACCAAAGCAACATCTGGCATCCTCATTTGACTTTGACTAACGCATTTATTGTCAAGGACAAACGTGACACTGTTTGGATAATTAAAGGATCAATATGGTCATTTTTAAAATTAAGAGATCAAAATAAACCTTGGTCAAAAGATACGGGAAAAAAAAGGATATTAATTCAATTGAAAAATATTAGCTTATCATATTTGTTTACTTCACCGGCGTCATGCCTCCTTTTAAATTTAGAGTTACAAAGGACACCCTTATTATAGGTTTGAAATTCAAACTAGAGAATCTCTTACAATACCCAGATAGTTAAAGAGTGATTAAGATAGACTACTGTTTACCCTTGATTGATAATGAAGGACATGTTAATTTCGGAAAGTTTTAGTGAAAGACGGATGAAGATTTAAGAGTTATATGGATTACATTTCATCGTTACTTAACAAAGAGTCCAATCAAGGTGGATTAAATTACTTTTTTATTTTATTTATTTTTAAAAAATTAAATTTTAAATTAGTTTTCACTAAAAAATATTAAAGACTATTTGTTTTAAATTAAACATTATTTTCTTATTTTTAAATTAATTAATTTTCCTTGACCTTAAATTATTATTTTTAAATTCAAAAAATTTAATCTAATTTTTAAATTAAGTCATTCATGTTAAATGATTAATTTTATCTGTTTTATTTTTATATTAATAATTTTATAAAAATATATCAAATTAAAAATTATAGTAATAATTAAAAAAATAAGATAAAAAAATTGTGTATTAGATAACTTATAGACAATTTATCCAATATATAAACTAATAACTACCGAATAATTTATAGATAAGTTATTTTGTGAACAAACTGATCTCGGGTGATATAAAAGTAAGTTATTTGGTAAACAAATTTATGAGTAGTGAATAAATTATATGTAAGTTATTCGATGACCCGTAGTAGAGGTAAACAAAATCATTTTTTGAAAATTTAATTAAGATAGTAAAAGTTGAATAGTGAATTTTTTTTATAAGTAAAGAGTAAAATTTGGAATATTATGAAAAATGTTGAGAGGGGAGGAATAATGGTAAGGAATGGTATGGAGTAGAACTTTCACAAAAGAGGAATGTGAAACACCATTAATCTTCACATAGTTTTGATCTAATTTGAGCACATCAACAAATTACATATTTGTTTTAGTTAATTTTTTATTTAAAATAAAAATTCTTAGAGTTTTCATATTTTTTTATCATCCTAGGCAAATTAATAATAAAAATTCACAATTAACCACATCTAAGTTTTGATCTAACTTGAGGGTTGAGGCAAGTATCATCCTTAGAGCATAATTATCGGTTGTTTTTTAGCATGTCTTCACTTCATCCAAAGCTACATTGTCAGAGTTATATGAATATTTGCTGCAAATTGTCGTCCGCTAGATTGATAACGTTTTCACATTAAAGAGTGTTTTTACACATGGATTGACAGAAAAATAATATAAATAATTAATTGTGTAGCATATTGTAGTGTTTGGTTGGACCTATTCTAAAGATTTTGATGAGTTATATGTATATTTGAAAAATGTTGTTAAGTTTTTTAAAAAATTTGAAAGTGTAAAATAGAATTAAAAATTGAGTGGATCCCATTTAAAAAACCCAAATGGATGTGATGGATGTGAGTGCTCTTAGTGTCCTTCTTGGTCCCTCTCAATACTCTTCCACAAATAAACACCCTTCACAAAGAGGAGGAAAGCAGCGAACTTGCACGTAGAAGGAGCCTAGTTGATAGAGACAGACGACATCAGAGAATATGACATGAAATTTGGTGTTACATTTGATAACCTGGGGTCTTGCCCTCCCCAATCAACGTAACCATGTTATCCTCATTCAATAATTGTATGGATCAACTCACACTCTTAATTTTATTTTCATTCACAATAATTCTGCTTACACTTTACTTAAAAAAATTTATAACTGAATTAGTTCATATTTGTATACAAATACATCAAAAGACCAGACTTCTTCCTGAAATTGGTTCTGGTCGTGTTTTTGTCATTATAAAGTTCCGAGGTATAAAAAACGTCATCATGTCTACGAGTTATCGGTCTGTTTTACACTTGACACGGTATCTTGTAGTTCTTGGCCCATGGTCTCAAACGGAAAGAACATAACACATATTCCTGAAACAAGAGCTACAATTTCAAACAGAAGGACAGCTATAGTTTGATGACATCCATGTACTAAACCCACTGCTACCAATGGACATAACATTCCACCAATTCTCCCCACTGAGCTAGCCACTCCGACGCCAGTTGTTCTTACCGATGTAGGATATATCTGCATTTCATACAAATCTTCCAAATGTTAACTTTCATTATCTATAAAATGTATTAGATGAAAAACATGCTGTGAAATCATTCCTTATATACTATAAAAGTATAAAAGAATGATTTCTAACTAATAACTGGTCAGCTTTTTTTTTCCTTTTCATTTTCTGTTTGCAGTTCTCTAAGTGTATAAAGTTTGCATTTGTTTTGACAAATCTTGAGGAGGAGGAGTGCATCCAGAATTTACTTTATTATCTCTAAGAGCAGAGCACTATGTTACAAACACAGAGAACAAACTTAGTGCGGAAATAATGCAAATGCTAACAAGTTCGCTAAAAGCATTGGTTAAGGGATAAAAGCAAAATCAAAATCAAAAACTGTGGGGCATAAATACATTACCTCTGGGGCATAAATATAAACAACTGTGAAGGTTACTGTGATGCATATGCGAGCTCCAAATAAAAGGCCCGTTGTCAGGTTTTCTGGCAGATAGAATGTTAATGGGAGAAGGAAAATACAACACATGAAGAACATGATTGACATTGATAGCTTGCGGCCGAGTTTATCCACTGCTACGGCTGACAAGAGGAGCCCAGGTAGCTCTGTGTACAAAATTATGCATCAATCACGCATTTTCAGACCATGTATAGTAAAACAATTCTGAAATCAGTAGAAAACATACCTGCAAAACTAGCAATAAAAACACCTTTGTAACTAATATCCTGGGACTTCTCTGTCTGCAATTTATTTGGAATACATTTACTACGTGCGTTCAACTCAGAGGTCAGCAAAACAAGGCCGTAATATGAAAAAGCATTACCGAAAAACACTGCCCATAATAGAAGGGTTGACCTTGCTAAATTGGGTGACAGTAGCACTTTAAGTGATGAGATACCACCAAAATTAGAACCCATTCCTTTAGGAGTTTCAACTTCATCATTTTCCCTTGCGGAGAGTAAAACTGTGTCTTCTGAAGGGTTGTCAAATTTTTGTAGCTCAATTTGATTGTCAGAAATAAGGGTACCGGAAGGAAGTTCTGTACCATTTAGTCTTGCTATTGTCTCCAAAACATTAATCGCTTCGGCTGTTCTACCTTTCAAGCATAGGTATCTCGGTGACTCTGGTGTCATTTTGTAGAACAAAAGAAGCAAAGAAGTGGGAAGGGAAGATAGTGCAAGAAGCCATCTCCAACCCAGTCTTGGCATCACAATCTGCAAGGAACATTGCATTAGGCGAACCCATCAACTCTATGATTTGTCAGGTATACAACAACAGGCATAGAAACTTCCAACTTCAAAAATTTGACAGAAAACTAGCAAAATGTAAAGCAATAACAGTCTATAGGCTAAATGATGAAAGTAAATAGTTCTTTAGCACGGAATAAAAAGATTAAATGAATGGAGAAAATAGATTTACCCAAGCAAGTGATGCCTCAAAAATGGTACCAACAGTCCAAAAAGCGGAAAAGATAACCATCCAGGTACCTCTATTGGGGGCAGGAACAAACTCTAGAAACCAGGAGGATAAGACAGGGCCGCCTCCCAAACCAAGACCGACGAGGGAACGAAAGAGGAGTAACGAAAAGTAGTTAGGAGAAAAAGCGCTGAGAAAACCAGAGGTAGAAGTAACAATAGCGGTGATAAGAAACCCTTTCCTCCTTCCATGTTGATCGGAAACAATGCCCCAGGAGTAAGCACCGATTAACATGCCAGCAAAAACAACGCTCGTAATGAAGCTCTCTTGATGAGAAGAAAGATTCCAAGCAGATTGAACGGCGGGGCCAACGAAGGAGAGTAGCATCATTTCCATGGCTTCTGAAATCCAACCAATGCCGGCGTAAACAAGAACGAGTAATTGAAATTTTCCAAAACCGAGAGTGACGAGAGCATCGTCTACAGTGAAGTCGTCGTCCCCCATAGTCTATAATTCATTCAATACAGAATCAGAAATGGAAGATGGAATAATGAATAAATAAAAAGGAAAATGAAAGATAGATGGTAGTACCATATTGGGAAGATAGATCTGAAAAGGGGTGGTTTTAGAAATTGAATCTGAAAAATTCAACGTTGGTTCATTCGTATCTTTGACGACGACGACCGACACAATGACACGGTCTCCTCGCCTGCAACTTTCCCTCGTCCTTCATTTCCGTTTACTACCTTCTATTGGTAAAATAAAAGAAAAAAGTATTTTGCCTTCTATTCGTGTAATTTACGTTTAATATTTCTTCTTTATTTTGTATTCATTGTTTTTACAATTAATTTTATTGCTTCTTTTCTACTATAAAACTAAAATGTTTCACTTTTTAACTAATGGTTAAATAATTATTTAAAAAAAAATCGATTACTATTAGATGAGAAAAAGGGAAATATTTTACTTTTGTTAAAAAAAATATAATCTATACTCTATAATCTATAATCTTCTATAACATATATAAAGGGAAAACATAGTAATATGGTGTAACTTATTTTTCTACCAATTTTTCTCTTTAATGTTTAATATGTAACTTAGATAATAAGGCTTAATACCTTTTTGGTCCTTTACATATGACTTGGGTCCATTTTGGTAATCTTCTTTTTAAAAGTTTCAAGTTGATCTCTTACGTTGTCTAACAGAATCAAAGTGGTTAATTCTGTCAAAAAATGGCTAACAGCGGTTAATTTAGATGACATGGAAGTTGAGGTGGGTGGGTGGATTGTCTATTCATCACCTTCTTCCTTGTTGCTGACACATTTTTGCTATTTTCCCTCAAATTCAACCTAACGCAAAATTCTTCCCAAAATCCCCTAATTAAACCTAAATCATCATCTAATCATGAGTTATATGCGCGGTTCTTCATCATCATCTAGAAAATGAGTGAATCGCAGGTTTTTAGCAGCTCTAATCTTCCATGGAAGCCTCTATGTCGTTGTGGAGACAATGCTATACTTCGTAAGGCAAGAACAGTCAACAATTATGGAAAGCTTTTTTGGGGTTGTCAGCATTTTAAGGTAAGATTTAGTCTGAATAAGATAAGTCGAATGTTTTTTAAATATCTATGTAATTCATTGCAATTTGCATTCTCAATCTCTACAGGGATATAACAATGCTGGTTGTGGATTTTTTGAATGGTTCTATGAAGAAGCTAGAGGTGAAAAGGAGCAAACTTTGATGAAGAATCAATGGAAGATAGATGTGCTCAGTCAAGAGATGGAAGAAGCCAAAAAAGAGGTTGAAGTTTTGAGGCTCAATAATATGGAATTAGAGGATGCTTTGAAAACACCATCAACTGGAAGAAGATCTGGAAGTTTATGTTTTATGTTGTTTTATTTGTTTTAGTAATCAAATTGTTGTAAAAGAATTCAAGTTGTTGTGAGAGGTTGAAGTATTCTGTTATTTATTTTAGTGTTTAAGTTGCAGTAAAACTTGCATTATTCAAATTTGCCAAGTTAGTTGTGTACTATTGTTACATGATTTAGTTGGACAAGTTAAAATTGCATTGTAGTAAAATAAGTGTTCTGTTGTTATAAGATTTAGTTACAAAGGTTAAATAACAGAATTTTGGTATAACAGAAATTTGATCAACATAAACCTTGTTCAAATTTGAGAACATAACATAAACCTTGTTCAAAATACCATAACATGGCATTGCTACAGACACTTGTTCAAAATAACATAAACATAGTTCAAATGGAACGTAACATAAACCTTGTTCGAAATACCATAACATGGCATTGTTACAGACACTTGATATCAGAATAAGTTGTCACAGACACTTCAAAACAACATAACGTAAACATTTCAAAACAACATAACATCAACCATGTTCTTAAAACAGAAACTACATAAATCTAAATGGGCTTCTTTGTGTTTCTTTTGGTAGGAGTGGTCCTCCTAGTTGTAGGTCCCACTGCATTTTGTGATGCACGTAGTCTGGTGGTTAGTCTCTATGAAACAGAAGCCATTGTAACAGATGTTTGTCTTGGTTTTCTAAAAGGCAACTTCTGTGGCCTTGCTTGTGCTGGTGTTGCCCTAGGCTGACTTGCTTGAGTTGGGGTTGCCCTTGGCTGAGTTCCTTGATTTGTTGTTGCTGGTGTTGCCCTTGGTTGAGTTCCTTGTGTTATGGTTGGTGTTGCCCTTGTCTTTTTTCCTTAAGTTGGTGCTGGTGTTGCCCTTAATTGAGCTCCTTGAGTTGTGGTTGGTGTTTCCCTTGTCTGAGTTCCTTGAGTTGGTGCTGGTGTTGCCCTTAGTTGGCTTCCTTCAGTTGGAGTTGGTGTTGCCCTTGGCTGATTTGTTTGAATTGGTGTGGGTGTTGTCCTTGGTTGAGTTCCTTTTGTTGGTGGCTGAGTCCTCTTACAAGTGGATTTATTATGTCAAGTTTGTCTACACCTTGTACACCTAAGTATCATGCCAGTTTTTCTCATTTTTCTATCTGACCCATCAATTTCACCCTGCTCACGTTTCCTTCTCTTCTTTGGTCTTCCTGGCATTTTTTTTTAATTTTGGTGGCTGGACATCTGGGTACTCTGTTCTGACCCATAAATTTGTTCCATTAACCGGATAAATGATAGGTTCATAAACAGAAATATACCTTGTCTTCTTATAACACTCTGGGATGTAATCATCAACATTTAGATTTCTACTCTTCATTGCAGACAGAGCATGAACACAAGGTAGACCAGCCAATTGCCATTTTATGCATGAACAATCATGTTCCTTCAAGTTGACAGCAAAAATATCACCTTGATTCGCAATGTGTCTTACTTCAAATATAAACTTAGATGACATCCTACAAAACAGTATAAAAAGTCACATAAAGTATAAAAACTACAGAAATTAAGAAATAATTTGTATTAAAGCAGTTTTTGTACCTTACTTCCAAGAACCACGACCAGTTGTCCTTAGTTTCCCCTTCCACTACAGCAAAAGTTATAGGTAACATCTGGTCATTGGGATCTGTACCAATAGCTGCCAAAATCTGACCTCCACAAACCCCTTTAAGAAGCATCTATCAAGACCAATAATAGGCCTACATAACTTGAAACTCTTTTTGCAAGCAGCATAGCAAATATATAACCTCTTGAAATGAGGTCTTATATCCTCAACACTTTCTTGGACTGGTGTGACATTTAACTTGAAAATTGAACCAGGATTTGTCCTTAGAAGTTCATGAGAGTAATCATATATCCTTGTGTAATCCCCTAAAAATGAGCCATCAACCATATCCCTGGCTGCAAATCTGGCCCTAATTGCCTTTGTCTTATTAACCCCCACATTCCATTTCTTTTGAGCATTTTCCTTTATATCCTTTAGCTTCAACTAAGAATTATTTTTCAATGAATTTTGTAACCTTTTGCTAAGCTATTTTGTACTCATCATCTTTGCATTATATTCCCTAGAGCAATTGTGGTTATCAACTATTTTCCTTAGTTGCCAAGTCTCCTCATTATGCAACTTTCCACAATATGCCTCCCACTGGCAGCCTTCCTTACACACCACCTTCACTCTCTTTTTGTCATTTTTCAAAAATGGGATACTTCTTCTTCCTTGGTTCATCACTCTCCTCACTATCACATCCACTATCTAACTCTTCTTATCGTATAAACTCTCATTCTCCTCTCCACTATCTCTTTCCCATTTATTTTTCTTCTTTTTACTTGTTTCTTCATGGTTTTTATCATATTCAACAAGATTGGATAAGTGTTCTTCAGAATAATCCACACTCATATATGAATCACTAAATGTAACTTCCAAAGCACTATCATAATTGTAACCCTCATCCTCACTGTCAACAGAGCTTGTAACCTCATTCAACAAACTAGCATTAATATCTACATTCATACCCTCAACACCATTATTATTCACACCCTCACCTATATTCATACCCTCAACGTCATTATTGTTCACACCCTCACCATCAGTACCTACATTTTTATCCTCTATGACTTCTTCATAAAGATCTTCAAGGATGGATTCTACCTCCGGAATAACCATATTTAATGGTTCTTCATCTACGGCTTCTTCCTCCGTCATGTTTATAGGATTTTGAACATATTCTGGTTGAGATACCGGATGTTCTATGTAAATGTCAACTTTCAAATGTACCCTACAAAGGCCAGCTACCTCTAACGCACCCTTATCATCCTTAAGAACATTCATCTCAAATGTGTGGTCATTGTAATATATAGTGTCTACCTCAGTATAACCTAGATCTTTCAGAACAGCAACCAATTCAAAGTAGGACAACCTATCCACATCTATCTCTAAATCATTACATTTACCCCCACATAATTGATTTTTGCAGAGTCCACAAACTTACCACTATGATGAATTTTCAAACACAAAATTTCTTCCATTTCTACCTAAGATAATAAAACGCAACATTACATACAAGAAAACGTGACATAATAGCAGATTTCAAAAGGGGCAAAAACCCTAGATACCTAATCAGATCAAGAAAACGCAACATTTACACACATTCACAATAGACAAGTACATGTAAGCTAATCGTCGACTATGTTGCGGCTTCGTCTTCCTCAGCTTGCTTCTTCTCTCTTCGTGCTCTCTTCGTGTTCTTCATCTTCCTCAGCTCTCTTCTTCTCTCTTTGTATGCTAGGGATTTCTTTTTCAACACATTTTAATCAAACAATGAAAATGATAATATTATGCTACTTCAGATGACACCTCAGTAAGGCCAATACTCACCATGCCACCTAACCAAACCATTCATTACACCTCAACAATAACTTAACACGTCAGCCAGGTTTTTTTATAATAATCTAACGTTTCTAACAGACAGAACTAACGTGGTACCATTTTAATAACGTAAGGGACCAACTTGGAACTTTTAAAAGGAAGAGGACCAAAATGGATCCTGAGTCATAGATAGAGGACCAAAAAGGATATTAAGCTTACATAATAACTTTCATTCAAAACACTACTATACATAACTTCCTACTATTAAGTTCTTACATAACTTTCATTACATAACTTCCATTTAAAATTAATATTAAATAAAAATAATATCATTTAAATTTTTACATGTAAGCATTAAAAAAATGGATAAACGGGCACGCAAGTGTCCATCTGGACGCTAATTATTAATAGTAAGAAAAAAAATCAAGCAATTAAGTAAAAAAGTGAAATATTTTAGTTTTATAAAAACATGAATAACATGTTAGAGTTAAAAAAACGTGATATAAATGTACTGGAGTTTTCAAATTTTTAGAGTCAATACAAGGGAGCATTTATATTAAGGTTTTTTTTATGAGTAATACACTTTATGCAAAACACACAATATACTCACTCAAAACTTTAAAATAATAGGTGCATGAGTTCTCTCATTTATAAAGTACTCAATTTATATTTTTCTAATCAATGTAAGACTTCTATCTCACACTTGTTTTTCTCAATACTCTTCCTCGAGTGTGACACTATCCACAATGCTCACTCTCAAGAGGAAGCTATTTCATCCACATACACTTGTACCGTCGTAGACACTATTTCAACGGGACATGTCTCCTATCCACCAACTTGTAAGGAAGACTTTCGATACATGTGAATCGGTCTTTCACTCGAACCAAAAACTCATGATATCACTCACTACTAAAAAAACACATGTATTCTCGGACACAAAGTTGATTTAACCTCATTTACATATGCGAGGTAACGTAGGACGTCATGAAAAGCTGTCACTTTTCCCACCGGTTTTAGAATAACCAAGGGAATAGTTAAATAGTCATGAGTTTGATCCCCAACAATAGTTTTTTTGATATTTTCAAAACTAACGTCGTATACCTCTCGGTTTATGAACAAAATCGAGGGGAAAGATATATTATTTTTTTTAAAACTCATTACATTGTTTATACAGAAAATTAAAAAATTAATTTGTTTACAAATTACATTGTTTACACAGAATATTAAAATAAAAATATTGAATCTGATTTATCGTCATCCCTATTGATGAGAACAAATGTTGGATATCTTAAGGAAGAGTAAATGTTGGAGATCCTTGTTTCATTGATCTTGAGGAAAATCAAATGTCTTATATAAAACAAAAAATGTTAGATAAATAAAATAAATATTAAGTGATATAATTATTTAAGAACACAAACATTGAACCCAAATTATTTTATGCTCTCCCAAACAAAATAAACGTTCTTTTAAGTTTCAAAGTTTACATGTCAAACGTTTCATTATCAAATTTTAATATTCAGAATGTTTTTATAATGAGGGTTTAAGGTTTCATGCGGATCACTAATGACAATGTCTTGAGCGTTGATACTCATTAAATGGACAACAAAGATTTGCTTAAGGACAATGAAGAAACTAAATAAACACGTTTATATTTTCCCCTAGTTATTACTCAAAACAGAGGTAAAATGTGTTTCTTGTTAAATAAAAAATACAATAAAATATGTTTCATCCCAAACGTCACATACATCTCAATTTTTGTAAAAAAAATAAGGGGAACAGTTTTTTTTAATTACATTGTTTACACAGAATATTAAAATAATTTGTTTAAACAAATCCAAATTTTGATAATGGATTCTTGGAGAACAACAAATTTTTTAAAATTTCTGATAAGTTATCTATTTCAACTAAAATAAAAAAAAAAATTATGCACTTGCAAACCATCCCAGAAAGATTTCATTATCTTGAGCAAATGTTTTCATGGAAAATGCTTTCGCATAAAAGAAAATAAGATGATTGTGTTTAAAAATAAATTTCTGAATGTTGTCAACTGAGGAAAGCAATAAATTTCTCAATGTTTCCTTTGATTGACAACATAGGAAGGTTATTCCAAAAATACAACAACAACATCAACATCATTATGTTAGGATGAATTACAAGAGTAGAAAAAATGTTTTGTTCAAGATAGAAGAATATTGAAGATTTTTTTCTGTCTTACAATTCATCCCTAAGAATGATACAAACAAGTTTGGAGCAGCTATGTATAAGTTAGGTTTAGAGTAAAATATGATTAACGGGTGTTTTTATAGCAAAATCTGATAATCTAATATCTCGGTTATTAAATATAACTGAAGGAATAGATCATTCATTTAAAAATAAAAAATAAAATAAAAAGAAAGGCATCACTTTTAAATAAAAAACATAAACTAATGTTGTTGGGATTCGAAGCATGTTCTGAATTAATTTCACCTTCGGTTATATTTAGAAATAGAGGGAATATGTGGTATTTATTAAAAATTAAAAAAAAAACATGGTGCGCCTGGGCATTACACCTCGGTTTTTTATTGGGTGAGGTGAAAGTTTTATCATGAAATGTATTATTTATAGTGGTGGCTGTTAGAATAATTAGGTTATTCAAGAATGAAGAAGAAGAAGAAGAAGAAGGAGAGAGAGAGAGAGAGAGAGAGAGAGAGAGAGAGAGAGAGAAGTTAGTTTTTTATTACAACCTCAGATGTCGATTTATTGTCAACTAACATACTTGAATTATTACATGATGTATTCGACATGGTCGAATACATGCTAACACATTTCGACAACAACAACTACATATTGTATTTGACCGTGTCGAATACATCTAACTCTTACTCAGCTAACTTCGACTTTGTTGAATACAATTAAATTTGACTCGGTAAGAATACAAACTTTCTTATTAGAACAATGAATCATTACTTCTAACACACCATTTAATTCATGTTTTCTAGACTTATTATCTCATTGCTTCTTTTCAACTCATCAAACTTTATTCACTTGATCCCTAAGAAAATGATAGCTCATCTCTATGTGTTTACTTCTACCATGAAACCAAGGGTGATTTGTCAGGTTGATAGCTGTCTTGTTATCTACAAACAACTCCATTTTCCTATGTTCCATGATCTTGAGCTCTTCAAGTAACATATCTATCCACCATGCTTGACATGCTGCATAAGATACAACTACATACTCAGCCTCACATGAGGATAATGCTACAATGCCTTACATTAACATCTTTATCCAAGAGACTGGTGATCCACCAATCATGAATGTGTAGCTTGTAGTACTTTTATTTTCATTTTTGCCTCCACTAAAAAAATCACAATATGTATATCTACACACTTATGCATTGTTTTTCATGTTCTTCTTGTTTGGCACCAGCACACCATTGTTGATTATCCCTTTGATGTATTTCAGCACTTTGTTAATTGCAGTGAGATAAAATTCTTGTGGCTTTTCCATAAACCTGCTCAAAAAAAGACTAAAAATCTTTTCAAAGGACACATTACATAAACAAATAAACACACAAAGTGTGTAAGGGTGTAGCCAAAGCGCACTTCAAATAAAAAAAATTCATGTACCCGAAACTGGAGGAATAGTCGGTGTATTCATCACAATAACAGATTAGACTCATTACAAGCGAGATCTCGTCTAGTGAAAAGATGAACCATTGTGCCAAAAAAAAATAAATAAATAAGTGGAAAGTGTGGTCCTTGCTATTAATGACATAAGTCAATAAAGAGTTAGTCAAAACTCTGTCTTGAAACCAAAAAAGAACCCTTGGCGCTCAGGCTTGATCAAGTGGAATCACAATTAGGCTATCTTGTTCTTTTGAAGAGTACTGGTGTGACTGTAAGAGTCTTGTGAACCCAAGCATGCATTCTTTTTAGATCAAAAAGCAGGGCTGAGTTGTGCCAATTTTTGACATGGTCCATCAATCTTAAAACTTTGAGTTGTCCTATCATGCTTATGTTCTGATTAGTGTTTCTTCTCTGTCATTCCCTGTCGCATCACCTGAGGACAGGTGATAGTTCAAGTTTGGGGGAGTGATAATCCACTTTTAGTGTGTTATTATTATTCCTTCTTAATTGTGATTTTGCCTTTTTAGTAAGAGTTTATTTATTTAATCTTATTGTTTTTAACTTGTTTTGCTTCGAGCACAATAGGTGTTCCTTTTGTATTTTTCATGTGTGTTTTTATGTTACAAGGGAGTTTTAAGACAAGTTGAGGCATGTCTGGTCTAGGTAGTGTCTGGAAGTGAGAGTGGGATGGAGAATTAAATAGATGTTGAGGATCACAAGCAGAAAATGACCAAGAGTTTGAGGAGATATCATTTTTAGGGCTTGCGTGGCAGGATTGGGCTGGGAAGAATTGGAAAATCAAAAGGATAAGATTAAATGCACAAATGGACAAAAAGCATGGTACGGTGGGGACCACCTCTGCAAAAGCGCGCTCTGCACAGCCAAGGTTGTCAAACTCGCGAGTCTACTCTGCCTCGTAAAGGGTCTGTAGACTCAACTCGCAGACTCGACTCGCAAACTCGTACGAGTCTATGGAAAATTAAAAATGACTTTCAAAAAACCTATAAGTGACACATATATGACACACTCCTATGTTTTTATGCTTATAAATTCTCCGTTTATGACATAAATATATAATACAACACGAAGTATCATGGAAATTTAAATTTCATACTCCATAACAAATTTTTTAACAAAAAAACTTGATAATGAAACAAACAAAATTGCAAAGTATATAGTTAAAGACTTAAATTACTAATTTCTTCTTAATTGTCTACTACATCATGGAAAAAAATTATAAAATAGATATGATAATAGCTTCAAACATCCAAAGCTCTAGTGAAATCACAACTACCGATATAATCACCATCATCTTTATCGGAATCTTGAGTATCATCATCAAACTTTGCCTCGGATAAAACACTTTATTCATCATTAATCAATGTTGGATTTCTTGAAGTTCCACTTCCACCTAATTTAACATTGCCACCACCACCACTTTGCACAATTTTAGTTACAACAACATCAACTTCCACAACATTATTAACAATAACATCATCTTACTCAACATTAACTCCAGTTTTCACATTTTCTTCATTGTATTCTTCAATTATTCATTCATCATTTGAATGACTATCTTCAAATAAAAGAACAACACTATTTGATTTTCCTTTTCCACTTTTCAACTTTAAATTGTACATGATATATACCAAATTATTCACCTTTTTTTATGCAACCTATTTCTTCTCTTTGTATGAACCTAAAAATTAAATAATAATTCAACTCAATGTTTCTAGAAAATTAAATACAAGTCTGTAAACAAACAAATAATAATTCATTACCATTTTAAAGGAACTTCAATTACATTAACAACCATATGAGCTACAAGTTAAGCTTGGAACACGAATTGCAAATCTCTTTAATTATGGAGTCATATCTCCATAGAAATTCCACCATTCAGTAGGTAACATATCCTTCATAAACTATTTTCTGCCATAAATTTTCTAAACTATTTTGTCACATGCAAATTGATACATGGGTATTGGGATCATTGGACCTGATTGGACAATATTGCATCACCTTTGCACAAGAGATCATACGTGAGAAGCATCCAAGTGAAATATATAAGAAAATACTTACACACAAAGGATTGATTTATGACCACATACATGAACAAAGCAAGAGACCGAATAAACTCACGTCGTTGATGAAGGGGGAAGAAACTTTGCTGAAACAATTGACTAAGAGATAGAGACTTTTTAATTCTCGTACAAGCAAAATAATAATAATAAGAATTTTTTTATAAAAAAAAAATATAATCTTTTGGGGAAATTAGGACTTTTTTAGTTTTAAAAAAATTCAAAAAAAAACTTATAGACTTGTAAACTCGTTATAGATTCCCGAGTCTATACGAGTTTGTGCGAGTCTACCCGAGTCTACTCGAGTCTATCCATAAATGATTCTATGCATGAGTCCACTCGTTTATGCTTCCTAGACTAGTAAACTCGTACGAGTTTACGAGTCTACCCGCGAGTTTGACAACCATGTGCACAGCTGCATTGCGCCAACTGCACCTCTGCGCCACTACCTGCGGCAACAACCTGCAGCGGACGCCTTGTCTACCACGAATGTCTGTACCTGGAAGCTTGCTCACTAAGAATCAAGGACAGAAAGAGAATATGTTGATTTGATTTTGGGTTGAACCTTGTTGGAATTAAAGGCCCATGATCCAAGACCTACTTCCCCTCACATCCACACTCAAGTCTATAAAAGCTGACCTTAGGATTTGGTAGAAGAGTTCCACACACACAAGCATTACAGTTCTTTATTAGTTTATTTCAATTGAGGGTTAGTGAGAAAATATAGCGTTTTTCTTCTCATCCAATCATGTGTTCACTGATGAGAGCTGGTACGACTGGAGAAGTCACTTGTTGTTTATCTAACACAAGAGCTCTCTAAGTTACTTTTAGGTTGTCATTCCTTTTACATTTTTTGTTTAAGTATATTTTCTAATAGTTTCAGTTCAGTAGTTTGCACTCAGCTCATCATGAGCTAAACACTTGGTTGATGAGCAATGTGAAATTAATATAATGTTGTCGTTATGTTAAAATGATGTGATGTTATGTGTCTTATTTTGTTATGTGTTTTCATGCTATAAACTTGACTCTTTCAATTATCAACTTAGAAAAAGGTAAAAGCTTGTTGTTGTGAGAGATCCAACAACAAGTGGATTTCATAACAAAAAAGGTTAAATAAGTAGGATAAGGATATTCACTTAATTAGCCTGCTTAGAGATAAGAAGCTAAGGCCATAAAGAACTTTCAGAATATAAACCAGACATATTTTAGGGTTATAAGTGAGACTTAGAGATTTGTTATCTTGCTCTATTAATGCATGAATTGATGTTGTAGAGATACACACCATCAAGCTAATTAAGGCACGCCACATCTCATCATACACACATTCTGGCTACTACATATTAATGGATCATAGCTCATCATTCACTCTCTTGAATTTATTAACCCTATATTTACTTTATTAATCTGTTACCAATTATTATTTGTTAACTTGCTCATACTCATTTTAAACAAAGATTACTTGCAAGTGTTCAATCTAAACCTCTTCACTCCTTGTGAGTACGATATCCTTACTATTATCACTTGCTGCAATAAAATATACATTTATACTTGCATGTGACACCATAGTTCATTAAATTGCGTAACAAGTTTTTGGCACCGTTGTTTGGGAGTGCCAAGAATTATTTGAGCCATTGTATTATTTATTTTTGTTTAAAAGTAGTATTTGAGGTTTTTACCATTTTCTATAATCTGGTGTCACGACAGGTGTAAAGCTTCTGCATGCGTAGGTTCTTATCCCCATAATACAAAGAAGATATTGAACCTGAAAGATTATTTTGCACACGAAGGAGATTAATACGTGCTACACAACAACCAGAAGAAAGGAGTTATGTTCCTAAACCTCAAGGATTTCAAGAGTGGGTACAAGAAGACGTAGTCATGACTGAGCCTGACATCATTGGCATAGCTAATGACAAGGCTCGTAGCATCAGAGACTGTGCAGTTTTTGATCCTAGTGATATGAATACTGGAATCATCGGGCCTAAGATAACTACTCCTTAGTTTAAATTCAATCCTATGAAGTTTCAGATGTTGCAAGCTATTGGGCAATATTCTGTATCTGCTCATGTAGATCCTCATCTTCAATTGAGACAATTTCTGGAGGTTGCTAGTAATTTCAAGATCCCATATGTGAGGAAGACACATTCAAGTTGAGGCTATTTCCATACTCTCTAAGGGATAGAGCCAAACGTTGGTTGAATTCCTTAGAGCCGAATTCCATTGATACTTGGAATACATTGGCTGAAAAATTTATATCCAAGTATTTCCCTTTTGTCAAGAACGCAAAAATGAAAAATGAGATCACTTCATTCAGACAAGAAGAAGATGAGTCACTGTTTGATGCATGGGAAAGATTTAAAGAGTTGCTTAGACAATGCCTTCACCATGGGAGACCTATTTGCATTCAGCATGAAACATTTTACAATGGATTAATTCCATCTTCAAGAAATATGTTAGATGCTTCTAGTGGTGGAGATTTGTTGTCCAAATCATATGAGGAAGGATACAAGCGGATTGAGAGCATCACGACCAACACTTATCAATGGCCCGTCACAAGGGCTGGAGGAAGTACAAAGAAACCTACTGGTGTTCATGAAGTTTTTGAATCCAATGCTCAGGCTGCTCAAATAGCTCAAATTCATCAGATGATGAAGAATATGATGACAACCCCTGAAGTGGCCAAACCTGAGCCAATTAAACTTATTTGAATAATGTTCATCAAACCCTATATCTGATAACTATGTTGGCAACAATAAGTATAACAACCCCTACAACAACACATGCAATCTAGGTTGGCGCAATCATCCTAATTTTCATGGAGCAATACTCAAAATCAACTCAACAGACCCCAAGCAACACAACACACTCAAGCACCACAAGTTCCACCTGCTTATTCTGCACTCAACTATCAACAAAATCAAGCAGGAAATCAGCTAGAGAATGTTCTGAAATTTTTCATTCAAGAGGCCAAAACTCAATTTCAAACGCAAGGAACAAGTACTAAAAACCTCAAGAATCAAGTGGGTTAAATTGCTACTGCTCTTAGGTCTAGAAATATGGGAACTCTTCCTAGTTCTACTAAAACCTCTACCACTACCTCAGGAGTCACGAATGTTGAAACTTGCAAGAGTATCAAACTTAAAAGTGGTAAAGAATATGAAGGATCAACAAGTCAATAGTCAAATGGAGATCTGACATCACAAGACAACATTGAAGAAAAAGAATCCACTAAGGAACCGACCTCAGGGGAACAGTAAGAAAATAGTGACAAGGGGAGCAACAAAGGTGAGACTGCCAAGTTCGAAAAGAAGAAATGAGTTATGCCTGGAGTTGATAAGACATCAACCATGTCACGAGAGAGACCACCACCACCTTTTCTTCAAAGGATTAAGAAAGCCAATGAAGAACAGCAGTTTGAAAATTTTATGGAGATTTTAAAGCAACTGCATATTAATATTCCCCTAATTGAAGCCATACAACAAATGTTAACTACTACAAATTTATGAAGGATGTGCTTACTAAGAGAAAAAGAGTAAGTGAATTTGCTACCGTTACTTTTACACAAGAATGTAGTCAATTTGTGCAAGAAAACCTACCAACAAAGTTAAAGGATCCTGGCAGTTTCACAATTCCATGTAATATTAGAGTCATTATATGGCAAGGCTCTGTGTGACCATGGTGCAAGTAGAAATCTGATGCCCTTATCTATCTTTAAGAAGTTGGATATTGGTGTAGCTCGACCTAAAACAATCACACTTCAGTTGGCTGATAGAATCCACAAAGAAAAATTAAAGATGTGTTAGTAAGGGTTGATAAGTTTGTGTTTCCAACTGACTTCATTATCATAGATTTCAACGCTGATGAGGATACTCATATCCTTTTAGGAAGACCTTTCTTTGCTACTGGAAGAACATTAATCGATGTGAAAAAGAAAGAGCTATCAATGTGTTAATAGAGAACAAGTTCTCACATAAAAATGATAAGAATAATTAATGAATAAATGAGAGATTAAAATATTCATTTAATAAACATGAATATCTCTTTTATCATTTCACAAATCATACAACATACGAGTAGATTACTATCTAATTATTTCATTTATTTTTCTACCAAAATATATATTTTCGACTGCCCGAGACTATTTAATTTATATATCTTTTATATACATTTCTAAAACATCACTTTAAATATTATTTTTTTTATTTTTTGAATAATATATAGTTCTTAAACATAATTATTTAATTTTTATTTTATATTTTGTTGACTTTACTCGAGCATTCACATGATCATAATAACAAATGCTATAACAAGTCCAGTTAGTCCACCGCAATATCTACATTTTTTGGGGCTCTTTTTGTACAAATCATAAACTAAAACAGTCAATGGAATTCACATCAATTTTCCAACAGATGAGTCTCAACATGAGTATATATGTACCAATGTGCAAGGTGGTACGAGGCACTTGACCCATCCTTAAAAAGACCTGCAAATGAGTCGGAGCTCAGCAAAGTGAATCAACCACCACAATTACAAAGAATACTGTATTTAAATATTTTCCAATATATTTTACATGCACCAAGTGACAGTTATGCACAAATTCAATGGAAATAATACGGTGGTGACCACCTCTTAGATGGAAAAAGTATTACTATATTTTGACAATTGCATGTCCGATATAAGCAGCATTTTAGATATAGGTAATCATTCCTTGGTTGGGTTTGAGTGCTCACTGAACGGTCTTAAAGGGATTGACAGTGTCAACATTGCTGACTTAAAATCTGATATATACTTTTAGTGACAGCAAAGCCTATGAACTAAATCTTTAAGTGTTTTGCTGTGCTTGACTGATTATATAAGAACAATATGAAATCCACTCCTACAAGTATCAGATCAATCCAGTATAGAAAAATATATATATACTGGAAATATAGTTGCATTCCATTTGATGCAGCTATGTAGTAGTAGAAGAAATTTTATGAAACCTTACTTATATTGTCTCGGCCAGGAATGTTCAGGTATTCTTCTCTAAGACAGAGAGAGCTGGCGTCAGGTAGTTATTTGCTTTGTCAGGCAAATGGGCAACCTAATCAGACACAAAAATAACCAGTTTCCATGAATGCAGACTAGATCGAAAGGAAATGTTCATTTTCAGTGTTGTTTTTCACATACCAGCTCATAGAGCTCCTTCCCATCCTCAGCAACATACTCGTAACATACCTAGACAAGGTTGAAAAGGATAAGTTTCTTTTTGTTTAACTTCTCTTTTATTTTTCACAGCGAAGCAGTTTACTCACATCAAAGCTTTTGTTTCTTGCAGTTGAATCATGGAGTGCCTTCACACATATATCAGCCACATCAGCACAGCTGATGCCCTATAAATTATGACATTTGGTATAATGGTCAGATCAGTTATTCCAATAATAAAAAATTGTTCACGATGATAGTAAAGAATAGAAAACACTAACCCGAGATAATCTGTTTCCTTGATCAATATATTATTATTATTATTAAAATTAAGTATTTGAAATAAATACGTTGGGGAAATAGGCTTTCCACGATGATAGTAAAGAATAGAAAACACTAACACGAGATATTCTGTTTCCTTGATCAAATATTAGAGCACGCTGTCCACCAGGTTCTTCCTGTCAGAAAAACATACAAGATATTTGTTAAGATAAAAATCACTATATTACATTTTCACACCAACTTAGTGTTTGGTTTGGGGTATACCAAGGGGAAGGCAGCAAAATCTCATCTCACTCTATGCTCCCCTCTAATCTCCCCTCTAATACTGGGTGGATTTAGAGGGGGGCATATGGGTTCATATAAATACATTCACGAAATTAACATTCTTGTGGATTTCAATTGGCAAATATTTTGACCAAGGGATTTTCTACATTGAGCTTTCAAGATCTTACTTGCAAGCTGTGAATGGTAGGTATCTTTTCACCAACTTTGAAGGAGAGTGTTGGTGTAATTAATAAAGAGAATTATTTCTTCTTTATTGTTGTAAAGTAAATTAGGCATTTAATGTGTGCAGTTTATAGATATTTTTTTTATTCTATTGTAATTCTGTAATTAGGATAGATTCATTAGAGCGTATAAGAGTGTACCAATTCTGTATTTTCTCAATTAAGAGAGATGCAATTCAACTTTCATTATTCACCATCTATTAAAAAAAATGATCTCATAGAGAACATTATTGCAAAATTACAACCTAAATAAAATAATAAAGGTAAATTCAAATAAACATCATCCAGAGCTAATTGATGCAACTAAATCAGGGCATTAACTATGAACAAAATTTTACAATCTTAAGCCCTTAAAAATCAATTTGATGCATGTTCAAGTACAAATTCTACCAGCACAAGACAAAAGTAACTTTACCTGCAATGGACCCGGACGAACTATCGTGTACCCAAGGCCAGATCTTCTCAAGGATTCTTCACCTGCCTGAAGAATTTGGTTTTAAGGTGACCAAACATACCAAAAAGGAAAACAACATACAGAAAAAAGAATCAATATCAATTCTCAACCAGTGGCGGATTTATATAGGGAAAAGGTTACTTTTTTTTCTTCGGAGTTCGACTCCTGGTTCCATCAATTTTGTATTTTTTTTATTAAAAAAGATGTAGTCAGGAGTAGAACCCTCGTCCTTTGAGAACTTTCAATATAAAATAACCACCACATCAACTAACAATTTAGTTTAATTTTTTAAAACAATTTATATATATTTTCTAGTTTTTGGCACCCCAAAAAAATTCTCAAAATCCGCCGATGTTCTCAACTATGTCAAAGAAATTAAACAAAGAAAGGAACCTACCCTCTTGGCTTTAAGAACTTGCTCTCGCCTGGAAGGCACAACGCCTACGCCAGAACATGAAACTAAGACAAAATCGGTTTCTTGTCCGGTCTGCAGCATATTCACATGCAAAATTTACATTAGGATTATAAGTATCATCAGCACTACTGCAGAACAATCGGACATACATCATCCAGGTGACTAGTTAAGCCGTCTTCTTTTCTGTTTTCACCTTACTGGAATCAAGCAGGTAAGCAAACAATGAAAGAATGTTTGTTCAACAAGTATTTTCACACTGCCAACAAACTGAACAAACAATAACAGTATTCTTGAAATAAATAATTTAGATTTGATGATGATGACCATAATTCCCTTCATAACTTGCTCCATAATATCAATCAATATACCTAAACGAAAGAGTGTCAATAAATTATTGTTGCGGAAAGCCAGTTTTAATAAAAGCTTGTCCAAGTTGTCAACAATTGGACTAGAATTGCAAGAATTACACGGTTGCCAGACCTAACTATTGTAAATTGAAAACTATTAATAGGAAAAGTTGAGTGTTTCATACTCTAAATGAAATAAGATAAATAATCGTGATGAAGAAATATAGTCTATGCAAGAATACATATATACGGTGAACATTAGGCAAGCATATAATCTACATTGTCGTAGTTTATGCAAGAAAAAGAGAAAATTGCATGAAAGAACCTACAGGCAAGGCTTTTATATATTCCAATATTAGCTTAAAGCTTCTCATATCCTGGTTCTTTGCCATATTAACTTCAATACTCCCCTGAAACAAGAGAATGTAGGATCAGCACACAGCAACTATACCCTATTTTAAATAAAATAATAACACAGGTCTAAGCAGAAAAAAGAGGGGGGAAATGTCGTGTAAACAAAAGCAAGGAAATAGGGGATCTACATAATTTCTTGCCTGTATTTAGAAGATCATAAGGTATTTAACCTGAAAGGAGATGATACTCATAAAAATGTACTGGATAAAAAGTTAACAACCTCCATATTGGTTGGTTGCTAAGAAGGAGCTGTTAGAACGTCCGGAGTAAATCAGGTTTATAGTGGGAAGAATAGATGGGATTAGTAAGTTAGAATCCAAAATCCTGTTGGTCTAATACTAATAAGCATAACAGTCCACTGAGGAATTTAAGGGATAGTTGTAAGGAAATTAAAAGGTGTTAGTAGACAAAAAATCACCATTGACCTTGAATGTCCTAAAACAACATTTTCTGTTTTGTAAATTACGAGGCCCTTTTACCAATGTTCGGAAAACTGGGCCGGTTATTGAACTGAAGGCACCGGCTCAAATGTTCAACTGGGCTTCAACCATGATCTTACCAATGATAATTAAATAATATTATTTAATCTTTTAATATAATATATTCAACAATCGGCCAAATATTAAGTTTTATGTTTGTAACTAGTCCTTTTAATTTGTAAGTGTACGTCGGGAACCTTTTTAAAGAGATTATGTTACAAAAAATATGTTTCCAAAATTTCAAAGAATTTATTTGTCTTGATAATGTAGACAAAGTTTCAGAACATGTAAACCAAATACAAGGCTTCATGTTTGTACATGTAGGATGGGGTAAACACACTATTCCTGCTATGTAGTGTAAATATCGAACAATGACAATCTATTTTTGATAACTTATGGTTTTAATTTTAAACATTCGATTCAAAATGGGAAGTGAAACTTAAAAGTCCAATTACAACAATCAACAATCAAGTCTTATCCCACTAAATGAGGTGGCTACATGAAATTGGATCAAACATCATAATAGAACTGTCTTCATGATGAAATTGGCTGTCATATATCACGTTTTTATCCAACTATTTAATTTCTAAATCTTTCTAAGACCAGCTACATTAAAAAAATATCACTTTTGGATTTTTTTTTCCTTCTGAACTGTGTTACACCAAAGTACCGCAGTTTTCAGGATTTATCCTAGTAGGAGAATCAGGAAAATATAACTTTATTCTCTGATTTTGTTTGTTTTTTTTTTTTGGTATAAATCTTGTATTCTCTGTGAGCAACTGCAGAGACTAATCCCTCGAGCCGTGTAGGACCACACTAGGCGGCAAAGCTCTCCCTCAAGAGTTTCAACACTGCTGTGTGCCCAAGACTGGGTCCGAATCCAGGACTTCTGGTTAAGTTGGAAGAGGAAGAGATCCCGCCATCTCATCCAAGTGCTCTTGGGTTAGTTTTTTTTATTTGATTCTGTCATTATTAGTCCTGATTAATGAAACAATTACTATTGTAATCACTTTTCCTTTATAAAAAGTCCAAAAAAAATAGTAAAAAAGCGTGAAAGTATTATTCCATTACTTTCTACTTTGTATCTGAGCCAGATTTTAGAATCTTAAGATTTCCTTCCTTCTACCTAATGAAGCACAACAACGCGTGGAAGCTTACCCTTGTGGGTACTGCCGGCGGCAGTGTTACTGATCCAGAAATGACCAGCAGCAGTCCAGTGATGGACCGGGTGTGGGTGACAACAACAGCAGTGCTTACAGTGGACTGGGTGTGATGAGAAGCAGCCCAGGAAGCACCTTTTGGTGGCAGTGAACCAGGCGGTGGCGGTCTAGGAGGATTTTATGGCGGTTGTGGTCTGAATGGCTTCTTTGGCAACAGTTTTTCCAAATTTGTTTGGTTATGTATGAGAGACCTTCTAATGCTCTCAAGGTTGAGGTTCAGCGCCTCAATGGAAAATATGGTTTCCTCACAGGCAATGTGCGCATGCTTATAATGGCAGATGCAAGATACAAATTCTTGAAGTTTGAAAATTCGTCAAATTTTGTCTGATTAATTAACACTATAGAGCCAGCGATTTGAAAGCCTTTTATGTTCTTGCCAACTGCAAAAGATGATCGGGAGGATGTCAAAGACACATTCTGACATTCAGAATTCTTCTCAAATCACAACAGTGGCATGCCAAGCAAGGCGATAGGGATGTATATGAGAAATTGAGAATGTACGTATTAGTTAGCTAGTCTCTGCAAGCTGTTCGGACAACTTGCTAGAGAAGTTTCATATTATAATGGTAGCTTGCATGACAAGCTACAGTATGTAAAAGTTAGTAATGCCAGCTCATAAGTTAGTGCGGTATAACTCTCTGGGTATGCAGGTTAAGGTCAGCTCAGCTAAATGTAGCTGACCAACTTCTTTGTAACTAAC
Organism: Lathyrus tuberosus; assembly: GCA_022829125.1. Lineage (NCBI taxonomy): Eukaryota > Viridiplantae > Streptophyta > Magnoliopsida > Fabales > Fabaceae > Lathyrus > Lathyrus tuberosus. The sequence goes on from JALAZF010000446.1 coordinate 4,586,501, forward strand.
TAAGAAAATCAGAATATTTATTCCAGACACACCTCTACGATATGTCTATTAGATTTCTTTCAAATCTAATATTTTGGAAGTGTTTAAAAATAAAAACAAAGGTGGGAGTGGTCCTATCAAGTAGGGGTGTCAATATGGATCAGTGCACCCATCACACTCACCCTTGGATGGGTTAAGGGCACATAAGACAAAGAATCCCAAGTCCTTGTGAGCTATGAAGCACCAACACTTCTGGGTTTAGGGTGTCTGACTCGATTCAGACACTAACACCAAGACGACACGTACCATAAACCCCAGACATGTGTCCCGCAAAAAAAAAAGTGTTATTCCCGTCAACGCACCTCTACCACTCAGGACAAATCTTGAACCCAACTACATTGCAAACAGCACGCCCATGTCCAGATATTTGAAGTTCTATCGTCTTCTCCCGTACACATGTTTTCGCCTTCATTGGTCTTCATATTTCTTTCAATTTTCTATTTCATATGTTATGATCTTCAACTTCATTTTATCCTGGTGGTCATCTTGATCTTCAATTTAGGTTTATTTGTGTGCATGCCGACGTCCAACATTTTGTACATAAGCGTTGATGTGCCTGTGTGGTGTGTAGTGTCTATGTCTATGCCCATGGACCCTACATTTTCTTTTAAATGTTTTTAAAACTAAATTATCCCGAGTATTCAATCCACCGGACAATAAAGAACTGATCTGAAAAATCAACCTTAGTTTCAAACAAGGAGATGTTGTATCAGTAATTTGTCAAGTTGTCAATGTTTGATTTGGAAGAGGGCTTCTCAGGTCTCATTTTCTATAATTCGATACTCAACTGGTGATTTTGGTATCTATTAACTGCCAACAATTAGTTACATGGATCTGTTTCCATGATGAATTTGCATACTGAGGTGTAAAGAGTACATGTGAAATTTAAGTAAATTGGTGTTTAAAATAGCAGCAAAGCAGTTAGCAAAAGCTGGTTGAAGTTATCTTGCCGCACACAATAGGACTAGGACCACATCTTACACACAACTAAGTTTTTATTTGACATGATTTAGAGTATCTAGTGCATTAGAAAAGATGAAGGAAATTGAACTTTTTTCCAACTTTGAAAAGCACCAAAATATTACACAAGTTATTTGCGAAGGTATTTTGCTGACAAGCTTTCCAAACAGAAACACAAAAAAGCTACAAAGACAACAACAATGGAGTTAAGATATAGGTCAAGACGGTTTATCCCACGGGCAAAGGGTCTGAGTGACACCTCTACTCCAGTCAGCACCATGTGGCTATGGCGCGTTCACAACCTTGTTATTCATTCTAGGAATCATGATCACACAGAATAATAGTAACATTGGAAAGTCTTCCTTGTTTAGCCTTCCATTTGGATTGGAATACTCAATAACCTTCTCTTATCGTATGACATTTTTTCACGGTGAGATGTTGCGATGGTTTATTCTCGTGATTTTTCTGTATCACTAGGGCCTTTTTGTCTCTCACCCATTATCCAGATATTTTTAAATCAAAGAAGGGAAAGTTGTTGTGGAAAGATATTATAAAAATGTTATTTATATTATAAAGACAGAGACAAGACAAGTGCAAGGTCCAAAAACAGAAGTCAAATTTATGTAAAAGAATTGGAGACATTAAGGAGTTGGAGATAACCTGTCTTCTAGGCTCAAACCGTATTGTTAATGTATGTACAAGAAAAGGGTCTAAAACTGGATCATCTGGTTGTACAGGACGAAATGATGAAAATGGCAATCTAACCTGTCATAGTAATACAGATAAATCTGTCATGTGTAGTAACAAAATGATTCAATTTCAAGAGTGTCTTAGTTGGAATAATTAAGCTATAGTGGCACTAAAGACAGATTGATTCTTACCCTGCAAAATCCCACTTTTGTACTAAATCTTGCAAAATACAATTTACTCTGACTTAGATCTGCCGAAGGACCAGCTTCTAGAATTAATACATAAGATCTTCCATTGCCACCAACAGAGATAACCAGGCCCTCGTACCTATCATGACAGACGAACTCATTATGACAAAATACAAACTATTCTAGATTAGTTTCTTATCAGCAAAATATCAATCTAGTACCTATCAAGAGTAGAGCCCATAGGTAGAGAAAGCTTTTTTGACAGTTCTACATAGCCACCTCTACTTAAGACATACCCTAAAATTAAAATATAGGAGGGGTAAAAATAGATTCGTGGATTTCAATAATCTTGCAAAACCATTGATATACTGGCCATATACCTGAGAAAACAGCTTCTCCATTCTCATTGAACTCAAATTTGGCATCCATCCCTCCGTCATATTTCGTGGCAGCTACGTCTTTGAAGTAAGTTCCTTGGCGAGTTTCCCATCCGACGAGTGAAGATTCAGTTTTGAATTTAGCAATGGTAAGCTTGCTTTTGCTGCTTTTGCCAGCTCGCAACTGAGCCAATTTATTATTATGATCCTGAAATGCTTTAGTAATGTTATAAACTCCTTGATGATCCACCCTGAAGAGATCGGCAGTAATAGTAGAGCGGGCAGTGGCACAATATATAATTTTGTTAGAGCCTTGTACAGCAGCCTGGAGAGCGGCAGGATCGCCAACATCCCCAATCACTATCTCTACTGACCTTGGAAGCTGCTCTACCACCTCTTCATCTGCCTTCCTAACCAAAGCCTTTATTATTGAAAAAAAAAAAAAAAAAGTTGATTAGCAATTTGTGTTTTGAAAGTGTTATACTACCTCCGTTATTTTTTATAAGAGTCAACTCACTTTTTAGGTTCATTAATTATTCAATGTATATAGTCTATAAACTGACTAAATATATTGATTATTCAATGAACCTAAAAATTGAATTGTCTCTTATATAAAATGAACGGAGGTAATTCATGATTTCATTAGTGAGAAATCGGACCTTGACGGTGTAACCCCTGAGCATGAGCTTACGAACAACAATGCGGCCGATGCGGCTGGTGGCACCAACAACGAGAACGGTTGTATTCTGAGCGCCAGGAACTGCAAACTCGCACATAGGACCTTCACGGACGAGAAGCGCATCTAGGGTTTCCTGATCATCGGTGCGGATAGTCCTGGAAATCTGACCCAATCCAGAGAATTTTCTCCAGACATCATCGAAAATCTGTCGCGATTTTCGACCGAGTCCGACAGGGTTGACGTCGTCGAGAGTAAGCGACTGCTGCCGTTTATCATCGTCGTTATCCGGAGCAGTAGCCCTGGGAGTTAGTAGTAGAAAGCGGCGACGATGGTTAAGCAAAGGATTAGCGAAGAAATTGAGTTTAGTATGGTTTGAGTAGACAAAAAGCGTTGAGGGCGAGGAGGTCATTGTTATTGCTCAATGAAGCGGCCCGAGTGTGTGTTGGTCTGTAATCCCAATTGGAATTCCCTCGTATCTTCAAACCGATCATTTCGACCACGGAACTTTGAAATCAATCCACAAATAAATCATGAATTCGGTGCTTCCACGTACACACCCTACTTCCCTTTTTCTTATTATGTTTATTTTTATTTTTATTTCATATGGTTAAACCTAAAGGGTTAACAAAAACATTTTGTAACCTCATGTTTATATCACTATCTCATGTTTATATCACCTCAACAAAAGTATTTTATACCACTGCTCTAATATAAAAACATTTTATACCACAATAACAAAAATATTTTGTATCAACCCAACATCATGTAATCTCATGTTTATATCACTGTAACAAAAATATTTTGATTAAAACATAGAAACTTTTTCGTTGATATAAAATGATGATACATCAACTGTTGTAATAACTTTCTATTACATTAATAACATATTGAAATCAAACTTATAAACCTTTCCATTACATAAACTTAAACACTATTAAAAACAACATTTACAACAAAGTAAGTGCAAGTATTAGCAAATTGTTTCTTTTCTTCCCCATTACAAGTTTTTTCTTCAATTTTTCAATCTTTTTTGGACTGTCTTCTACACCCTAATTCTTGGCAACTTCACATTCAATCTCCTTAGCAATGTCCTTCGCAATTTCCTTCAAATAGACCTTTGTTATTTCACATTCATAGCATCTTGAGGGGTCAATTCATTCCTTTGAACCTCGCACACCTTATCGCCCCACAAGAACAATCTGCATCCATTATGCAAATATGATTAACACATATATAAGAGTTACTAAAAATAGAAATGCAATTAGAAACATGAACAAATACTTACCAATGGAATTCTACATATTCAGAATTTTCTATTTGGGTTATCAATGGTGTTTGATACCCACGTCTTCATTGCTTCGTTACAGTCACATGTTGGCAAACCCCTTCCAAAAGAGTTACCAACGGATGATGCTTTGCTACCACCCATGAATGAAACGATGAAGCAATTTTTCTTTGGTTTGATGGAAGAAGAGAGAAAGGGGAAACAAACCCTATAAAAGAAGAAGAAGATGGAAATATGTCATGTTGTCACTAAAAATGTTAGCCACAGCGGAAAACTCAAAAACAAAAGCCACGGTGGAAAATAAATGGGAAATCTTTGAGGACATGTGGCATTTGGAGGGGTTTCTTATGGAATCTAGATAAGATAGGGGGTTAAAAAAATATTTTACAGGGGTTAAAAATAAAACTCGCTACTCTTACATAGGGGTTTGTATATTTAACCCTAAACCTATATCCTCAAATCATCTAATGATATGGATAAACCAAATAGAATTTTGCGTTATAAATGTAATATTATGTTATAATGTAATATTATGTGTGTTAAAGTTATTATTTAATTACTCAAATTAAAGTGGTCTAATAGATATTAAGTTTATTATTAGGGGTATATATGTAATGAAAGACTATTGTGTATATTCAATAAGTTAATATCTAATTTGATGAAGGTACAAATTAAAATATTGAAAAGTAATAAATAACTCTATGGTTATTTATATGGGTTATGGTGCTCATTTGTAGAAATGATAGAAAAATGATTCGTCAGGATTCTCTCTTCATCCCTATCAGAAGAGATTCAAGAAATCATAAATGCTTCTGATTACATTATCTGTATGAATTCTGGTATTGGTTTAAAGGATACGAGTTAATGCCATATTTGACTCATAAGGATTAGTTTAAAGTTTTCTTGATTTCTATATGGGTAGAAATCAATAACATGGTCTTGTCCAATTATGAGGGAAAGACCAGCATGCCTTTGGAAGTTATTCAGGTTAATGTGGTTGTGTGAACCAGAACTCGACCCACCTTGTTTGTTGTAGTTCTTATTAAAGCGAATTATAGTTTGCTATTAGGACGAGAATGGATACATAGATTAGGGTGTGTGTCATCTTCCATGCACCAAAGGATCGCGATTTGGAAGCTTGATGGGATCGTGGAGCACATAGAAGCTAACCAAGTTTCTTTTGTGCAAAGGTGAATCATGTCGATAAAAGAAAGTTTGATCGACATTTGGTGAACATTTTGCCATGTGCCCTAGCAGGAATTGGCTTTGACTTTAAAAGAGTCGATGTATACTACTCCGTAAAGTTGCACCCTTTGCATGGCTTTACGTAGGAATACGAGATCATTGGTGGATACAGTAGAGGGTCTGGATCAATTGAAGATGATGTCTGAGTCAGACGCTTTGGCTCAGATTTCGGCCTATGTGGCTGAAAACATGTTAATAGCGACTTTAGAGGTTGATTCACAAGGAATGATGGTTATTAAAGTCATTGAGTTTGAAACTAATAAAGAAATTGGCTAGAATTACCAATACACAACTTCAGAAAGTCACAGGTTCAATTGTATATGCGATGACGGACATTTAGGGTTTTGTCGCAACGCGAAAATTAACTGGCGGAAACACGGAGTCGCCACCGAACGTTATTTATCCCGACAGGGGAAAGGAAACGATTGAAGAAACCTCAAAAAGGGAAAGGAACATGGTCTCGCAACCAAATTTTGTGTTCGGGAGTCGATTACACGAGAGGAAGGTGTTAGCACCCCCTCATGTCTGTTGTACTCAACGGGATCCAGGCTTGTTGTTCTAATCAAAGGGTGTGTTCGTCTAAAGCCTATCTGCAAACGAAAACGAAAAAGGAGAAAAACAAAAGGAAGCTCGATAGGACTTCATCTTCCTATGCCTACGTATTCCCTCGTGCAATGGGAAAGTCAGAGTCAACGTAGTTCGGAGGACTACGGGTGGATGGGGGAATGTTGCTCGCTAAGACTTCGTCGTCTTGTGCCTATGTATCCTCATTCGGACGAGAATGAAGAAATCAGAGCGTCCATAGTTCGTGAGACTACGACCATAGATTAATTAAGTATTTTTTATAAGCGATGCTAAATTCGCGTCCCAGAAGTTAGGGTCAATACATGTTTGTGGTAGAACGAAAATAACATGCCCTTTCTGAAAAAAGGTTTGAAGGAAAATCCCGAAGGACAAAGTGATTTAGATTTGTTTGAAGGTTTTAACAGAATGAATTAAATTTGTTTGAGATTCGCATTGTACTAAAGTCTGTGACATAGGAGCGAATGCGTCGCAAGATCGCCCCCGGACGGGACGTATGCTAAACACTCTAGAAGAAGTAAAGAAAGACTCCCCACTCATCATTTCCCATATACTTAAGGCTCGTGGCGCACAATACTCGTCGTATTTATTACATGTTTTGATTTTGTTTTGAGAAAGAAGAGAGACTCAAAGGGCAAAGAGAAAATCTAAGGGAAACTCACCTAAATGTTGTCATGCAATATGACCCTATAGTTGAGGTTAGGGAAACTACCTAATGTTATCATGCATGGATTAGCACCTAATGTCTATCCTACTCCAAGCTTAATCAAAAATTAAGTTGAACTATGAAACCCAAAGGGAACATGCAAGAGCAAGCAAAACAAGCTAAAAGAAGTCACAAATAGCAGCATACAACATCGTTTAAAATATGACAGCAGTGCATTTACAACAACAACACAACAACATTTAACAGCATGTATGGCAGCAACTAACAACACATGAACAGGACAGTGGTGTATGCATCGGCAGCATTAACATGAACATGCATCATGTATTCCACAAGGTTGCGCAAGTATCATAAGCACACATCAAGAATTCAAGCAATCATGAACATGTGCTGCGCAAGATCAAGCAAAGTGTATGAACATGTGACAAAGGAATAATCAACTATGATGAACATGTACCAACAATAATCAAGTGAACATACACCATAGATTTCAATAATTGATAATGCGCATGAACATGTATCCACATTAAGCATCATGAATATGCAACATCAACAAGCAAGACTCAACATGTAGACAAGTGTGCTTCATGAACATGCTTCAAGAATACAAACAATTACATAATCAACAAACCGTGTATCAAAAATTCACATACGTACTATAAACGGAGGTTAAACAACTCAAGAAAATTCCACAAATATCAAATATATCAAGCCATGGAAGTTACATGTGGAAAGGAATCAAAATAAGCTCAAAAACAAGAAAAAAAAAGACATTTTACAGCAGGTGTAATCGATTAACACCTGTCTGTTAATCGATTAACAGCTGTCCGGAAGCTGAAAAATAACGCTGTAAAAAGGTGTAACAGATTAACACATAGCTGTTAATCGATTAACAGTTGTCTACCCAAGTGTTTTCCGACCTCTTCAACTCTTAATATATGAATAACTCAAACCCAAGGTGTAACAGTGTTTCACAATAACCTTAAACAACTCCAAAGGTTTTCCTAACCCTTTGCTTTTCTAAGGTTTTCCTTGTGAATAGCTGAAACCCTATGCTATACCTTTAAACCCTTGTTCTCCCTTGTTGGTGTAAACTCTAAGATTGTCACACACCAAGCATATAAGAGATACATATTTATAATAGCAAATACCCAACAAACAAAGCCTAAAATCACATGGATCCATGGACCGAATCGAAAAAGCCCAAAAACTCGAAAACATTATTCACCGTACGGATAACACTATTCACCGTACGAACGCCATTATTCATCCGTACGGGAAGCACTATTCACCGTACGCTTTTTTTCTCGCCTTTTCGTCTGACTTTCTAAAACTTCCGATTTTCGGGGTAAATGCAATCTCTAAAACATGTTTTCTTTCTCTTTATCAACAAAGGTTTTAAGGCACATTTACAATAATCTCCACCTTGACTTTAAACCGTGTTGATTCCAATTTAACAATCAACAACATTGCTGCTCTCTACCAAGTTGAAACTTTAATCAATAACTTTGATCAAATTCAAGCAACCCTTGAATCTTGATCTCGTAACTTGCATCCACTTGTTCCCAGTTACCCTTTTCTGCCTAGGTAATTTAACAAGCCTACAAGTATGATTTTTCAACCACCCTTGACTCCACCTGTTTTCAAATGCCTCCCTGAAGGTTTTTCTTCTTTTATTTTACAGTCATTCAACCACATTAAAAACATAATATCCAAGGCTAGCATGATCGTCCCTTTGAGATGCTACAATAACCCTCTTTACCTTATTATGAGTTAAATGATAATCAGATATCTCTGCAACCGTTCCCTCAATACTGCTAGCATCCATAGTAGGAAACTCCACCTCAAACTGAGTTTTCTCCGTTATAGTTTCTCCTAGGTTTCTCCCTTGGTTTTCACTATTCTTCTTCTGAAGAAATTCTCTACCTACCAAGTAAGTTGTTTTAACCTCAGCTCTTCCCCAAAAACTCAATAACAACTCAGCGGTAACATGCATCTTTATCCCTTGAATGAGTCTTTTTTTCTTTTTGTTGTTTCTTCAGTGGAGTCAGTCTTGGCTAGTTTGGTTTGAGTTAGTTTTGTATCTTCTCTTGATTATCTCGGTGTTAGACTCTCTTTACTCTATTTTTGTCAATTTTTGGCTAAAAAGGGGGAGAAATGTGAGTGTAGTATAATGTTGTTGCCTTCTGATGTGAATCTTGTGTCCCTTTGTGTCTGTTGTTACTTCTGGTGTGGTATGTGCAGGATGTTGTGTTCGGTGATCTAACATCCTGTCTGTTGTGTCTTATGGCTGGGTTTATGTGAGTCTATGACTCTAGTGTTCTGAGTTATGTGTGAGGCTTCTGCTGGATGAGTCCTTGTTGTGTGTACTTGAGTATCTCAGGTTGGTTTCTCTGGAAATTTGGATTTTCCCTCTTATGCCTTTGTTGAAGCTCGAGGTTGGTTTTCTGGTGCTTCGAAAAAAGTTTCTTCTTCCCCTTGAGAGGAAGATTTATTCCTCCGTGACAATGATCGGTTTTGTGTTTTAGGGGGAGTAACTTGGATGATTCTGAAGATGCAAGTTATCTTCTTCCTCATGTACAGAGGTCACATGTTTTTACATGTAATTTGTGTTGTACTTGTAGTTTTATTCCTCTCTTTAGGTTTATTGTGCAAAAGGTATTTTAGGCAAAATTTGCCAAAAGGGGAGATTGTTAGATCCATGGTTTTAGGATTGGCAACAATTTTGCTAAAAACATGGTTTACAACAGGATGTTGTGTGTGATGTTCTGACATGCTATGCAGTTCACCTTGTGAGCAGATGTTCTGATAGATGTTGTAACATGCTGTACCAGAACATCAGTTATGGTTGTTTTTAAATCTTGACAGATTTGATTTGATTATGTGATATTCCTTTTGGATATATCTCAGTAGTTTTTGCACGTCAAGAAGATTTTATCAGGAACAAGTTTTTGTATCTCCAGCTGTACACAAGTTGGCAAAATTGGATGATGAGACAATTTAGGAAACTTTGTGTTTTGTTCCAAGATTTTAGGAGATCTTTTCTGCACAATTGGTGCATCCTTTAGCATATGGATCAAATAATATTTTGGTGAAGATTTTGAAGCCCATGGATTGCTAAGGAGTTTTTAAAGAGCTGCTTAGACATAATGTATTCACGGCTTTCACTTTTGTAAAATGAGGGGAGGTTTTGTAGTGTTATGTTTTTAAAGTCTCTTGTGTGTTAATTGTATGTCACCATTGTATCTTTTGATACATTGTGGTAGACTGATTTTGTATTGTTAATTGTCCACTCTAAAGCTTATAAGCAAGAGTGTATTGCTCTTGGTTGAAGCTTTTAAGCGAAACCAAGTATTGTAGTTGAAAGAGTGTTCTTCTTCTTTTTGGTTTCTCGAGGTATTGTCACCGTGTTTGCTTGAAAAATTTGCAAACAACCGCTGATCTCCTAATTTATGAAAAAAAAATTAGTTTGCTTACAGGACCGATCAAACAAATCCTAGGATAATGTGCTTTAACAATCTTGACAATTTGTGTTACAAAACCTTTTGTTTATTGAATTCATCATTGTTTTCATCAACTAGTACTTTCGATTAAAATAAAAACTTTAGTTCTTGAAAGAAATGGTGAAATGTAAGTAAATTGCAAGACTAAAAGTGCAGGAATGAAAAGGAATTGTAAATGAATAACTTAAGATTTCATTAAAATGCAAGGAATAAAAACTGGTGTTTTTCAAACGTACATTTTCTCAGTAACTACTCTTTTCTCTCACACGGTTACTTTGTGTATTTCTTGAGTGACTTGTACAAATTTTGAACACACACGGAAATCTAATCACTATGACTCCATATTTATATACAATCGAAATAACTATCACCAACAACTATTTCTCCTAATGGTGACAAATGGCAATCTGCATGCATTCGTCAAGTAGATGTATTCTACGCGTCCTTTTTTCAAAACGGAACTCCCTCCTAAATTCTAATTTCAAAATGTTCGTCGAAAGCAGCCTCATCACCAATCCGTCGAAACATTTCTACTACTTAGAAAAATCTCCAAATCTGCTTCTCCAATTAATATTGATCTTCGACTTGCCTTCTTCAAAAACAATCTCCTGTCGAAATATTTTGGTAATTTTCAAAACTTACTTTCTGAATACAATCTAGGCGTCGAAATTAGCAGCTTACAAATTGCCCCCCAGAAAATGCATTTTTGACAAAGGGAGAAAAGCATTTTTTGCCAATACAATTCGACGCCTTTAATCATTCGACATATGACTGTTCATATGACTAGACATTTGTAACGTCAGAGTCATCATTGCACCTTTTCCTCAAACGTCCCTTCAGCCCACGTTTTTTAGATTTTCTATCATCACTACCCTAGTCCCTAGCGGATCATGGGTCAAAAATTAACTGCCACCGTCTGAAGCATCCACTCGTAACTGCCACGTATCCCACAATTGTTTCTACTATCTCTCTATTAAATGGAAAGATTTTTGAATTCCAACTGCTTCAGTCCCTTTTCCTCCTATAAATAAGTTGGAAAAATTTATTTCTCACTTTTCACTATCCTTTTCTTTAAGCACGAAATTTCTTCAACTTCATCTTCTTCATTTCTCTGCATTTTCTTCTGCGATCAACCATGGCATCTTCCGCTGCTCCACAAATCACAAGTAAAGACTCCAAAAAATCCAAAAACTTACCACCTGTCCACAAGATCCTTGGGCCAAAGGTGGTGGGGAACCAACAGTATGTACCAGAGCCTCCAAATGAAGAGGAGAAACGACGTATTTATCAGTCTCAGGTACTAATTCCTATTTTAATTTCTGGTAAATCCCACGCAATACTAGGACCTTTACCTGATTTATCCTTAGATCCCGTGAAAGTGAGAGAATTTTTCCCAGCTTACCACCATTACAAACCCATAGCTAACGGGGTTAGGCCTAGAACTGATAAGGAGAAAATCATAGACGAAAAATCCAAGGTAGACGACCAGGGATCTCCTTCTGAGGAAGTCATAAGTTTAGAGTACATTAACAACTTTAGAATCTTTAGGTCTTGTCCTTTGTCAAAATACCCCTCTGATTATCTAGCTTGGCTGAAGAAAATAAAGAAGGTTAAAGCTGATGTTTGGAAAACTATGGGCATTTTCGACTTCATCAAACTGTCGAAAGTAGGACCAGGATATTGCCCATCCATGCTTCTAGCTTCCTTTTATTTGTGGGATAATACTTATAACAATTTCCACCTTCCTTGTGGAATGATCACCCATACTCTTTTCGATGTAGCTGCCATAACTGGCCTTAGCCCACTAGAAGTAGATTATGATCCTACCCTACTGTCTGATGACACTATAGGATTCGACACGAATAAGGCCACCTTCACAACCTATATTTCCAACTATCATGACAAAGAAACTCAAGAAGTTTCTGATTAAGAGCATGTAGCATTCCTAGCCATCTGGCTGTCGAGATGTGTTTTCTGCTCTAGATCCCTTCAAGTGGCGAAACGTTATATTACCATAGCAAATCAACTTCATGTTGGACATCAATTGTGCCTCAGTGAGATGATCTTGGCAAATCTATACGAATCTCTTGGCGAAGGGGTTACTTTTCTGAAGAACATCATGGACAAAGGGAGTTTACTGTTGTCAGGACCATTTTGGCTCTTACAACTATGGCTCAATGCCACCTTTGAAGCTTCCTTACCCAACAAACAAACTGTGGACGAAGCTGCTTTGAAGGACAGAAGAGTCGAAGGAACCAGACTGGCGCAATTAACACCCAATGATGAAGGTCTGAGCCTTCAACAAACTTTTACTACCTATGTTATGATGTTTGCTAAACGTCATAACTTCACTCCCAATATGGCTCATTTCGCTGATAGAAAAGTTGGACCAGAGTGGCTCACCAGGAAACTTCCATTAGAGTCGAAAGCTCTAGAAGATGAATTCCTTAATGTCTGGGAATCTTTTCTCACCCCTAGACTTTTAGTTTCCAGACTCGCTCCCTCAAAGTTGAAGGTCTCCCTTGTTAACTACCAACCCAATCTGGTCTCTTGACAGTTTGGGTTAATACAAATAAAACCAAAACCCTCTTCTCAAGGAAAGGTTCTTTGATTCACTACAACATGACCCACACCGAAGATGAGTGTTCTGGGTTGCTGGCGAAGTATTTAAACCTGGTCAAAATTCAACCAGTGCCCTTTAAACCTAGCTTTCTCTACACTCAAGAGTTTGACGAATGGTGGAGGGCTTATTATGACTCTCAATTTTTCGACGTGCCTTCTTTCACCATCCAACTGACCAGATATTTCGCCCTTGTGCAGGATAAAACGAAGAAAGGTACTTCAAGACACGTCAAAGAAATCCAAGCATTCCAGAAATACTTTGAAACTGCCTACAGGCCCAACGAACTTAGTCAAACCATAAGCGAAGTAGTTGTTACTTTGAAAGAAAAATTTACCAGAAAATTGGATGAGTTAAAACTACCTTCATACGTTCGACCAGAACAACGTTATGAGATAGCTTTTAACCTCTATCCACCAAAATTTCCTCCTCTACCATCTGCTGAATTTGGTGTGGCTTTTAGTCCTCCATTTCCAGATTGGTTCACTTGTGGGGATTCCATGAAACTTTTTCGCCAGGAATATCAAAATCGTGCTAAGCAAGTGGTTCCAACTAAGTATATCTTGGACAATTTCAAAGGCCACCTTCATATTGGCATATAACACGTTCGCGTGGAAACTCCTATATATGAAGGTGTGGAATGGGAAGATACTCAACACCACTTCTTTTCATTTGCACATATTTGTATATTTCGACTTGTATTTAACATTTTTTCCTTTTTTCCTTAGCCGTAAAAATTTCTGCCAAAAAGCCAGCTGCCGTCAAAGCCTCAACTGCAAAGGACGAGGAAGCCCCAAAAAATATTACCCAGAAACCTTTGGCGAAGGTATGTTTTTGCCTTGTTTTTTAATCAATTTTTCTTTACTATTATTTTCTGAAATACTAATGAAACTTTTTTTTGCTATTTTCCAGGGCAGTCGAAGACCTCATTCAACGCCAAAGAAAAGAAAAGAAAAAGAACCTGAAGCTTCTGCCATTGAATCTGGTGACGAATCCCCATATCAAGTCAAACCCTCAAGAAAAAAGAAGAGACCAACGAAGCCTCAACAACAAAAAACCCCTGCTTCCAGGATATTGGAGATAACTCCTCAAAAAACTCCTGTCGAGCAAGTGACCACAGGTCATGCAGAAAGTGAGAGTTCTAGTCTTAAGACTGAAATTCCCCAGGTAGGTTCTCTCTTCAAATTCGACAGCAAAAACATTTTTTCTCATGATAAACTTGCTGACTTCTTCATCTTACAGGTCATTGTCGACACCCATGGGCATCCTATGGTTCAAGCCCTTCCAAAAACCAGCAGCGATCCCACGTACAATCCCACAAGCGCCTCAAAACCTTCCCCCAAAGATTCGACTAAAGAATCAGCCACCGAAGTGAATTAGCCTACCACCGTTTCTAAAAAGCTTCAGGACGTAATCGAAGAAGAGACTGGTCCTGAGGATGATAACTTAGTTGACGGTGGTGAAGACACTATAATGCTTACGGCAGCGCTCACACCAATAAGTGATCCGGAAGATAATTCCCCCATCAACTTAAAGGATGCTGACAAAGATAAAGATGGGGAGTCTAAAACGGATGACGAAGAGGGAGAAAGGAGTGAAGGCGAAAAGGAAACCACTCCACAGATTGCTGCTGATGAAGAGAAAGAAAGCGATAAGCAAAATCCCCCTGATCATCCTAGAGCTGGTTCAGCCAACACCACTTCGACCAGCCTTTCTCATGAAAAACTTGAGAATCTGAAGGTGTAAAGACCACTAGAATATCTGAAGGCCATGCTCAGCATCCGTTATAACTTTGCTGACACCACCACTAGTAGTTCGACTACTTCAGGGACCATTTCTGGCGCAAAATCCATGGACGAAGTGATGGCCCAAGTTCGGCAGAAAATCCTCAATATTGATTTGTTTCAACTTCTAGAGAAGAATTCATCTGCCCACTTTGACCTGAAAAAACTCTTGAAACAAATCAACGTCCTAGAGGCTCCCCCTGAAGTGACTGATGTTGTCATGGACTTAACTACTCTTATTGACCTTGTAGCGGCAGATTTTAACCGTCTTAGAGACTATTCGAAAAAGCTTGAGAACAAGTTGGAAACGCAACTTGCTGAATGGGATGCTGCTACAAGTTCTACCAACAAGGTAACTGAACTGGAAAAGGCCTCTGAACAAAATCGAAAAGAGATTGTCGGGTGCGACGAAAACATCCTCAAATGGGAGAAACAGATTGTTGCTCTTCAAAACAAGATTTCTCAGGCTAAGAAATGCAAAGAAGAACTCCAACAAGTCAATCAATATGAGATAACCAAAGAGATTGAAGTTGGAGTGCATCATGTCGAACGGGATCAGAAGCTAGGCAAGGAGATTGAAGAGATTTCGACCAGCAAGGCCCTCTGCGAGCGTCGACTCCAAATTCAACGATCCAAGTTTGACAAGTTGAAGCAATCTTTCCCTATTTGATTTTGTAATGTTGCTTGGCCCTTTGAGGCCTATTTCTTTTGTAATGACACTTAAGTCATTTGTTTGGCAAATTTTTACCAATTTAGTTATTTCTTTTATAAGATTATTCGATTTCTATTTTGACTTCCTGCAATATGGTTTATATTTTTTGAAATACTTCCCATTTATTTTTAGTATTCTCTTATCTTTATCCTATTCTTCGACTTCATACGCGCCATTGGAAAATACGTTGGTGATTTGAAAAGGTCCTTCCCACTTAGGGGACCATTTTCCCATAAGTCTATCTTTTCGATCCATGGGAAGAATCACTTTCCATACAAGGTCTCCAATCGAAAAGGATTTACCTTTTACTCTTTTATTGTAGAATTTCTCCACCCTTTCCTTTTGCCTTTTCAATAAATCTAACGTGTTTAATCTCTCTTCGTCTAAATCAACTAGTTCATCTATCATCATATTCCAATATGCATCTGATGGAATTTCATGATGTCTTTGAACTCTTGTTGACTGCAAGTATATCTCGACCGATAAGACCGCATCATGGCCATATGTTAGTCGAAAGGGTGTAGCATTTGTAGCTTCCTTAGGAGAGGTTCGACAAGGCCATATAATTTGGTCCAAAGTTTTGTGCCAATTCTTTGGCTTTCTTCCCACATGCTTCTTTATTAAACCAATTATCACCTTGTTGGCTGCTTCGACCTGACCGTTGGCTTGAGCGTAGTAAGGTGTTGATGTGAGAAGTTTGAACCCTATTTCCTTCGCGAATGCTTGCATATTTTTACCAGTGAAAACAGATCCTTGATTCGTTGTTATTGTCTCTTACTGTGAATTTTGGTAAATAACCTCTGGTCTATCAATCTAAACGCAAATTGATTTAACTTGCAGGATCGACCACACAAATCCTAGGACATGTGCTAAGTTTGAGAGACAAGTGTAAATTAAAGAAAATGTAAACTGAACTCCACGTTCGACAATGCTGAAAATAAAGTCTAACTGAACTCCACGTTCGACTACGGGCAATAAAGTAAAGTGAAGACTCGAAATTTAAAGTAATGCAAGTAAAGGGTGCAGAAATTAAAGGCGTCGAATGAGTAAAAGCTTTGAAAGTAAAATGCAACGAACTCCACGTTCTTGGAAAGTAAAGGCTGGGATCATAAAAGTGTTGTCGAAGGTAAAGTGCAGGAAAGCAAAAGACTTTGAAAATAAATGCAATGGATTTAAAGGAGAACTCCACGTTCTTGAAAACGAAAGACTTTGAAAGGTAAAGGTTTGAACATTAAATGCTTGAACGTAAAAATGCAGTCGAAAGTAAAACGCAAAAGGTTTAACTGGCTTTGAACATAAATTTAGCATGGAAGATAAAGTTCAAGAAACTGTAAAGGCATGGAAAGTAAATGGCTGAATCTTAAACATGCTGAAGATAAATTAGATTAATGAAGACAATGGTGTTACATTACGTACATTCTCATGAACTCGTTTCTCTACACGCGGGTACTTTGAGTTTCTTAGAGTAACTTGTACAAAAATATGAACACCCCATTTACATAGAACTAACTCCTATTTATAGTGTTAGGAAATAACTACTAAGTGAAGGTTACTGCTTCAAACGTGTGGATTTTGGCGCCTTCCCCTTGATCTCAACTGTTCCCACGTTCACAACTGCTCTTATTTAAATTTCAAATATTGGAAATTCCCTCAAATCTTAATATAACCACTGCAGCGCTACTTCCTCATGGTCGAAAAACCCTTTCAACACTTAGCCATTTTTTAAGGTTTCTCCACATTTATTCGACTCAGGCCTCTCAACAAGTTAGGTCGAAGCCTTCTTTACATTAAAAACAATGTTTTAACATTAAAATAGCTTTGATTTTGTCTAGCGTCGAAATTGAGGGTTAACAAATTGCCCCCAAGGAATGTTCTTTCGCCAGAATTGGTAGGAAGGTCATTCCTTGATATAATAACCATTTCGACGCCTATTTTCATGGCCTTAACTGAACATCCCACTAATTACTCAATGGCTGAACTGTTCAGTTTCTTTAACCCACGCCTCTGACGTCACGCCATCATGACAAATCCTTAAAACGTCTTTTCAGCCGTATTCATCATAACGCCTTTCTTGAAAACAGACGTTAACAATCTGCACATAACTGCTACTTTTCATCACGCCTTCAGGAGAAAGACACGCGTCCCACTAACCCCTCAGCTTCAACGGTGGATCCAAGTCTCTTGAGATTTTCAAATGTCTATATATACCCATTTCCGCCACTTTGTGAACTTTCCACATTTTTCATACTCTCAAGCAACCTCTTCTTTTCCTCAGTTTCTCCTGTGTTTTTTTAACCCTCCTTTTTATGCACTTCATCCTTCCACCAATGGTGGTTGAAGCATTATAGTGAGCACTTTCTTGATGGGGCTACATTTTCTTCGTTACTTGACCAAGCTTTTCTCCATGTGCAGGACAAGACGAAAAAAAGTAAGTTCACTCACATCGAAGAAATACAGGCCTTTCAAAAATACTTTGAAACTATCTATCGACCAGATGATCTTAGTCGAACCATTCATGAGGCTGCTGTTACTCTAAAGAGAAAATTTCTAGAAAAGCTGGACCAACTAAAAATTCCTCCCAACGTCCCTCGTGAGAAACGTTATGAGGTAGCTTTTAAACTTTTTCCTCCAAAGTTTCCTCGACTGCCTAATGCTGATTTTGGAGTGGCGTTTGCCCCTTCATTTCCAGATTGGTTTGTCTGTGGGGAGCATTTAAAACTTCTTCGACAGCAGTCTCAGCCAAAAGCCCAACGAGTGGTTTCGACTAAGCATATGTTAGACAGTTTTAAAGGGCACCTTCATATAGGAATTCAGGACGTTCGTGTCGAATCTGAAATATATGAAGGTTTGAAATCCTTAATCCATGGCTTTATGACTAACCATGTAATCATTAACTTGTAACAATTATCTGCTATCTTTCAGCTGTGCCTAAGAAAGCTGCTTCGACTAGAGCTGCCACTTTGCAAAGTGGCAAAGAACAAGGGAGTACACAGGTAAATTTCATCTCCCCTGTTTCTGCTTGTACTATGTGAATTTCTTTCTTATATTTGCACTGCCTCTTCAGACTGGTCGAAAACCTCCAACACCTTCCAAGAAAGGTAAGAAGGATACCCCAACTGTGGTTATAGCTTCGGAGGCCTCAGATGAATCTCCTGAGGAGGTTCTTACAAGAAAAAGGAAAAAACCCACAAAGGCCTCTGGACCCACTGGCCCACCTCCTTCGAATGTGGCCAAAATACTCGAAAAGGCATCCACCACAAGTGGTGTCGAGAAAGAAACCTCCCAGGTGGCCTTGAGAACCCCTCTTGGTGACCATGGGAGTGATAAATCAAGTCCTGCTGTTGAACAAACTCAGGTATGTGCACCATTGCCCTTTTTTATTGTGCTTGACATCTTTCGCCTATTATTTCATTCTCACTTTCTCCACTTGTGTTCTTTAGGCACCCATAATCAACAATCCAGATCCCCGACCAACTCCAAGCAACTTCGCCGCCACCACACTTGACGATTCTGTTCCTCACCCAACTTCAGAAAGCCTCACCACCACGTTCTCAATGGCCAAGGTGAGCCAACTTATCACCCATCTTCTGATATTGGCTCTGGTTTGAGTGAGATTAATCAACCCATTCCATATGTTACAGCAGCTACTGCAGCACCAGCTCCAACCCCAACTCAGCACGCACAAGTTGAGGGAGCTAACTCTGATGAGGATGACGCTTCAAGCCCATCACCTATCAATCTGGGTACCTCCACGGATAAAGGCCAGATGGTTGAAGAAGAAAGGCGTGAACCTGAAATCCCAACACATAACGCCACTCCTGATCAAACCATACTGGCTGATGACCAAGAGAATGTGCAACCAGCTGCTGATGAATCTGATGAGGAAATGGGAGGAGGAGAAGATGAAGAGGAAGAAGAATCAGTAGAGGAGGAAGAAGAACAAGCTGAGCCTCGCCCTCACCATACTCCTTCGCCTATGGTCACTCCACTACCTGGGGACTCGCTGATAGCACTCAAGTGGTCGAACCCACGTGAGTTTGCCAAATTAATTCTTGAGCAAAGGTATGGTTCTTCCTCTGTTTCTTCGACCTCAGCACCAGGTGACTTTGCCCAATCAATTCTCCAAGCCATCAAGAAAAAATTCTTCAAAGGGGATATTTACAAAATTCTGGCCTCAGATCCAACTGCAACTGCTTACTTGAAGGACACCCTTGCCAAGATTGAGCTCACTACTCTCAATCCAGATATCTCTGGTTTTTTTATAGAGCTAACTGTTGTGGTAAACCAAATAGCTGCAGAAATAAAACTGCTCCCCTCGATCAAGGATACCATAGAGAGAACATCTGGTTGTGAGAGTGCAGCCTGGTGTAGTGCACAAGAGGCGTACGAAGAGATCCAACGTATGGAGGCTGATCAAAGGAAAAAGCAAGATGAGATAGCCTCCAACAAGAAGGACATTGAAGCCTGGAAGCAACAAATCACGGAGCTACAAGCTAAAATTGAAAATGCTGAAAACCGCAACCGTGATTTGCGCCAACTCGACGACACTGAGATAGCTGGAGAAACGAAGAATGCTATTGATCAAATTGAGGCGGCCCAAAGATACAAGAAAGAGCTCGCAGAAGCAAAACTTGACGAATCTTTGTGCAACGCTCGCCTCAAACATCACATAGAATCTTTTTCTCAGTTGGCGTCGAGGCTTCCCTTCTGATACCTTCGACACCTTTATTTCATTTGTTTAATCATCACTTATTTCTTGGCCTTTTCAGGCCTTTTATGTAATGACAATTTTATGCCTGTTGGCATTGATTTAATCAATCATTATTATTTTGCCTTTAACTGCTTTCGACCTATATTGCATGATGATGTTCTCTATTGTCATCTTTTATCAGTCAAATTTACAATTAAGGCATTCTATATTTTTCTTGGAAAGTCACCCTCCAGCTTTAAATTCCAAGGCATAAGCCTCTAGCTTTAAAGTAACATTTATAACATAGCCCTCAGGCATACTTCCAAGAATAACTCACCTACTTCCACCGTTTGGCTGGCCAATCCAATCAGCCATTAGCCTCTATAAATTTCTTTCATCTGACCATGTTTTGCGTAGAAGCAACCATGAATAATTCAGAGAAACCCTCAACTAGGAAGATGGCTGGAAAGGCTAAGGCAATTGAGGAAACAAAGAAGGTAGAGGCGCCCCAACAACCTAACGCCTCTGTAGGAGCAACTTCTTCAGCCAAGATGAGAGAAACCAAAATGAAGATCTCCAAGAAAGGGTGCTCCAGCACCCAAGATTCTGATGATGAGCCAGATGCAGATTATATGGACTTCCTCAAATCCATAGATTGGAGAGATTATGAATAACCTTTTTTTGAAAAATCAAAAAATGTTGTACTAGTTTCTCTTCGCTTTGTATGCCATATTAGCCTGACTTGGCCTATTTTGGCTTTCTTTTATTAAAAAAGCTTATGTTTTAATATGAATCTCCTGCAACATAGGCTTATATTTTTTCAAATACTTGCCATTTACTTTCAAGATTCTTTTATCTTTGTCTAACTCTTCCACTTCATAAGCTCCATTAGAGAACACTTGTATGACTTGGAATGGTCCTTCCCACTTAGGGGACCATTTGCCCAATGTTCTATCCCTTCGATCCATGGGCAAAATCACCTTCCAAACCAATTCCCCACATGCAAAAGATTTAGATTTAACCTTTTTGTTGTAGGATTCTTCGACCCTCTTCTTTTGTCTTTTCAGCAACTCCAAGGCTCTAAGCCTTTCTTCATCCAAATCCACTAATTCATTCATCATTATTTCCCAATAATTCTCAGAGGGAATCTCATGATGTCTTTGAACTCTTACAGACTGTAGATAAATCTCCACAGGTAATACTGCATCATGACTAAAAGTGAGTCGAAATGGGGTGGTGTTGGTAGCCTCTTTGGGGGATGTTCGACACGCCCAAAGAACTTGGTCTAACGTCTTGTGCCAATTTCTAGGCCTCTTTCCCACATGTTTCTTGATTAGTCCAATCACTATCTTATTGGCAGCTTCGACTTGCCCATTGGCCTGAGCATAATAAGGTGTAGAAGTTAATAACTTAAAACCTATTTCTTTGGCAAATTCCTGCATATTTCGACCAGTGAACACTGATCCCTGATCTGTAGTAATTGTTTCAGGAATACCAAATCTATAAATAATGTGATTTTGAATGAACTCAATAACATCTTCCTGACCTATATTCACCAGTGGTATTGCCTCAATCCACTTGGTGAAATAATCAATTCCCACCAAAATATATCTCTGGTTCTTTGAAGATGCTGGTCGAATCTCTCCCACTATATCCAAAGCCCATCCTCTGAAAGGCCATGGTTTCACTATGGAATGTAATTCACTTGCAGGGATGTGCTGTATGCCAGCATGAATTTGACATTCTTGACACCCTTTAGCAAACTCTATGCAATCCTTCAGCATAGTGGGCCAATACATGCCTTGTCGAAACAACAGCCATTTCATTTTCTGGCCAACTTGGTGTGCTCCCCATGCCCCACTATGTACTGTCGAAAGTGCCAAATATGCCTCTGCTTCACTAAGGCATTTCAATAAGATTCCCTCAAGGGTCTTCTTAAACAATTCATTACCCACCAATACATAGCTTAAAGCTTGATATCTGATTTTTTGCTCTGTCGAAGCCGTTGGGTTTTGCAAATATTCAACTATGGGCTTCCTCCAATCTTCATCTGTTAAATTATCTATGGTAAAAATTTCAAAATTTTCGCCATCTATGCACCCAAGCTTAGTTGTTTCTAAGTCTGATGGGCATAATCCAACAGCCACCACCTTACCTCTTACTTCAATTACTTCTTGAAGGTTTCCTTTCGACACCTTGTATCCAGAGGCAATTTGAGCCAAGTCGTTAGCAACTTGGTTCTCTATTCTAGGTATGTGTTGGATGGCCACTACCTCAAATTTCTTTAATAATCTGTTGGCTATCACAAAGTACATAATAAGATTTTCTTTAACACATTTATACTCCTTTGTGATTTGTTTTATAACCAATTCTGAGTCTCCCATTATTTCGACTCTGGTTGCCCCCAATTCTAACAAAATTTCAAGGCCAACAATTAATGCTTCATATTCAGCCTCATTGTTAGAGCAAGGCCCTTCGACCTTGTACTTAAATTTTGTTGGAATTTTTTCAGGAGAAATAATGTGTATTCCTACTCCTGTTCCACTTTTATGACTTGATCCATCAAAGTATAACTTCCAAGATTTTAATTCGACGTAATTCAAATCATTTTCATTTATGGAGTGATCGACTATAAAGTCTGCAACTATTTGACCTTTCACAGCTTTTAAAGGTTGATATGTTAAGGAAAATTATGTTAATGCTAGTGCCCATTTGCCAATTCGACTATGCAAAATAGGTTTAGATAACATATGTTTTACAATATCAAAGTAAGACGAAACATACACATCAACAGGTTTTATATATTGCTTCAGTTTAGTACAAGAGAAATACAAGCATAAACACAACTTTTCAATCATGCTATACCTAGTTTCTGCATCATTTAAAACTCGACTAAGGTAATAAATGGCTCTTTCGACTCCATTTTCATCCTCCTGAGCTAACATGCTCCCTAGAGTTTTATCTGATGCAGCTATATACAATCTCATACTTTTGTTTCTACAAGGTGGTGAAAGAATTGGAGGGTGGCTTAGGTACTCCTTGATCTTGTCGAAGGCTTCCTGCTGTAATTGCCCCCACTCGAAACCATCTTTGTTAAAACGAAGCAATGGCGAAAAAGCTTGTGTTTTGCCACTCAGGTTGGATATAAACCTTCTTAAGAAGTTGATTTTGCCCAACAATGATTGCAACTCTTTTTTATTTGATGGCGCTTTCGCCTCCATTATGGCTTTGGTTTTATTCTGATTTATTTCAATCCCTTTCTTGTGGACCACAAAGCCTAAGAAATCCCCTGCCTGCACACAAAAAGCACATTTAAGAGGATTCATTTTGAGACCATATTTTCTCATCCTTTCAAAGGACTGTCGAAGATGGTCAATGTGACTATTCCCAGAAATAGATTTTATAACAATATCATCAATATAAATTTGCATGAATGTGTCTATAAAATCGTGGAATGAGTAAAAGCTTTGAAAGTAAAATGCAACGAACTCCACGTTCTTGGAAAGTAAAGGCTGGGATCATAAAAGTGATGTCGAAGGTAAAGTGCAGGAAAGCAAAAGACTTTGAAAATAAATGCAATGGATTTAAAGGAGAACTCCACGTTCTTGAAAACGAAAGACTTTGAAAGGTAAAGGCTTGAACATTAAATGCTTGAACGTAAAAATGCAGTCGAAAGTAAAACGCAAAAAGTTTAAATGACTTTGAACATAAATTTAGCATGGAAGATAAAGTTCAAGAAACTGTAAAGGCATGGAAAGTAAATGGCTGAATCTTAAACATGCTGAAGATAAATTAGATTAATGAAGACAATGGTGTTACATTACGTACATTCTCACGAACTCGTTTCTCTACACGCGGGTACTTTGAGTTCTTTAGAGTAACTTGTACAAAAATATGAACACCACATTTACATAGAACTAACTCCTATTTATAGTGCTAGGAAATAACTACTAAGTGGAGGTTACTGCTTCAAACGTGTGGATTTTGGCGCCTTCCCCTTGATCTCAACTGTTCCCACGTTCACAACTGCTCTTATTTAAATTTCAAATATTGGAAATTCCCTCCAATCTTAATATAACCACTGCAGCGCTACATCCTCATGGTCGAAAAACCCTTTCAACACTTAGCCATTTTTTAAGGTTTCTCCACATTTATTCGACTCAGGCCTCTCAACAAGTTAGGTCGAATCCTTCTTTACATTAAAAATAACGTTTTAACATTAAAATAGCTTTGATTTTGTCTAGCGTCGAAATTGAGGGTTAACATATGCCAAACCTGTAAATGATGTGTTTTCGAATGAATTCGATTACTACTTCTTGATCCACATTCACTAAGAGTATGGCTTCGATCCATTTTGTAAAATAATCGATCCCAACCAAAATAAACTTCTGGCTTTTTGAAGAGGCCGGTCGAATTTCTCCAATCAAATCCAAAGCCCAACCTCTAAAGGGCCAAGGCTTTATTATAGAATGTAACTCACTTGCAGAAACATGTGGTATCCCTGCGTGTATCTGGCACTCTTGGCATCCTTTCGCGAATTCGACGCAATCTTTTAACATAGTTGACCAATACATTCCTTGTCGGAATAATAACCACTTCATCTTATGGCCTGCTTAATGCGCACCACATGCCCCCTGTGTACATTCGACAAAGCTATGTATGCCTCAGATTCGCCTAAACACTTAAGTAATATCCCTTCCGGAGTTTTCTTGAATAGTTCATTCCCCAAAATCACATAACTCAAAGCTCGATACCTGATTTTTTGTTCGACTGGTCCTGTTGGATTTTGCAGGTACTCTATTATAGGCTTTCTCCAATCTCCAGTCATTGAATCCTCTATGTTAAAAATTTCAAAATTTTATTCGTCAGCGTATCCAAGCTTTATCGTCTCCAAATCTGATGGGGATAATCTAGCTGACACGACTCTTCCTCTAACTTCAATGGCTTTCTGCAACTTTTCCTTCGACACTTTGTATCCAGAAGCTATTTGTGCTAAATTATTTGCTTCCTGATTTTCTATTCGAGGAATACGTCGAATCGTAACCATATCGAATCTTTTTAAGAATCGATTAGCTACCACAAAGTACATGATTAAATTCTCCTTAACACATTTGTACTCTTTTGTTATTTGCTTTATGACTAACTCAGAGTCGCCCATTATTTCGACTCGAGTTACCCCCAATTCCAACAAAATTTCAAGTCCTGTTATCAAAGCCTCGTATTCTGCCTCATTGTTTGAGCATAGGCCTTCAACTTTGTACTTAAATTTTGTTGGAATTTTGTTAGGAGAAATAATTAGCACTCCTATTCTAGTTCCATTTTTATGACTAGAACCGTTGAAGTACAACTTCCATGGTTCTATTTCTATGTAGTCCAAAGACTTTTCATTTATGGCGTGGTCGACTATGAAATCTGCCACCACTTGTCCTTTGACAGCCTTTAAAGGTAGATATGTCAAAGAGTACTTAGTTAATGTTAATGCCCACTTTCCAATTCAACTGTGCAGAATTGGTTTAGATAACGTATATTTTATAACATCAAAATGAGAAGAAACGTAAACATCAACTGGTTTTATATAGTGTTTCAATTTCATACATAAAAAGTATAAACATAAACACAACTTTTCGATTACACTATATCTAGTTTCCGCATCGTTTAAGACCCTACTGAGGTAGTAAATGACTCTTTCGACACCATTCTCATCCTCTTGAGCCAACATGCTCCCTAATGTCTTGTCCGACGCGGATATGTACAACCTCATACTTCTACTTCGACAAGGTGACATTAAAATTGGAGGATGCGTCAGGTATTCCTTGATCTTGTCGAAGGCATCCTGCTGCTTTTGCCCTCATTCGAAGTCTTCCTTCTTTAGTCGAAGTAGAGGGGAAAAAGCTTGCGTCTTAGCACTGAGGTTGGAGATGAACCTTATGAGAAAGTTGATCTTACCAAGTAAAGACTGCAATTCCTTCTTTGTAGATGGCGCTTTCGCCTCCATTATTGCCTTGGCATTGTTTTGGTTAATTTCGATCCCTTTCTTGTGGACCACAAAGCCTAGGAAGTTCCCCGCCTGCACACAAAACGCACATTTGAGAGGATTCATCTTCAGACCAAACTTCCTCATCCGTTCAAAGGACTGTCGAAGGTGGTCTATATGACTTTTTCCTGAAACATACTTAATAACAATATCGTCAATATAAATCTGCATAAAATCTTCAATGAAATCGTGAAAAATCGAATTCATTGCTCGCTGGTACGTTGCCCCAGCATTCTTTAAGCCAAAACGCATTACCACCAATTCATAGGTGCCTAAGGCTCCAAGGCATCGAAACGCAGTTTTTGGTACATCTTCCTCAGCAATACAAATTTGGTTATAGCCAGAGTACCCATCAAGCATACTGAGGTACTCATGGCCTGCGGCAGAATCAACGAGCATTTCGGCCACTGGCATAGGATATTCATCCTTTGGGGTAGCAGAATTCAAATCTCGAAAATCAATACATACCCTTAATTTGCCATTTTTCTTTATTACAAGAACTATGTTAGTGGTCCATTCGACATACCTGGTTGGACGGATGAACTTGCATCTGAGGAGTCTTTCGATTTCTTCTTTAATCTTCGAGAGGATTTCTGGGGCGAATCTCCTTGGAGTTTGCTTAACAGGTTTCCTCCCAGGTTTTATTGGCAACCTTAATTCGACCAGACTCCTATCCAGCCCGGGCATTTCGTCGTAGTCCCATGCGAAACAATCCTTGAATTCTTTCAGCAACTGGACTATTTCGACCTTGAGTTGAGGGCTCACTTTTGCACTGATATAGGTTGGTATTTTCTCTGCCCCTGATCCCAAGTCGATTTCTTCGAGTGGATCCTATGCCATCATCTTGATGTTTGCTGCTAAAGGATCCTTTTCGAAGCCCAATGGTTCATCGTCATAAATTGCGTCAAGCCTCTGGTTTTGCAAATCTCCTAGATCTTTATCTGGAGGATCCATATTAGAATCCTTTTCAAGACCTTGTTGATCTGCTTCGATTTGGTTGGCTTCGACAGCTATATACTTTACTTCGGCCTCTAAGGCCGCTTTGAGTTTGTTCTCGGCTATATAAGCCGTGATCTTTTCGAGAACTAGTGACTCACTCATTTTCACTGAATTCGCTGCCCCAGCCAGTTGGCCGGATGTGTAAGGTTCCAAAAATGTAGCCTTATTCGCCAACTACCTCTCTATCCCACTGAAACCCGTGTGTGGGATGAAGGTATAATGAGCAAAAAGCATTGTCCGTTGGCGTCATGTCGAATGTGGCTGGGCTACAAGGAGCTATGTGAGCTAGATTCCTGTCGAAACTTCGCCTATCCACCTGGTTTACTTCAACCAGAAAATAACTCTGGTCAACCTCTATATTTTCGACAATCCCGTCTGCGCGCCAAATTGTTATTCGTTGATGCATTGACGAAGGGACGACACCAATGTCGTGTATCCACTCCCTACCTAAGAGAAGGTTATAATTTGCTTTCGACGCAATCACCATAAACATTGTCGGCCTCGTGATGGTTTCGACAGTTAAATCTACCTGTATCACACCCATAGTGGTTCCTACTTTCCCTTCATAATTCGACAGCACCATGTTATGAGGTTTGGTGTCGGAATCATCTTTTCCAATTTTCTTAAGCATATAATGCGACATCAAGTTAACAGCCGCTCCTCCATCGACCAAAATTTTATTTACCCCTATGTTACCCATTTTTCCTTTTATAAATAGGGGTTTCAAGTGGTTCCTCATTGAGTCATCTGGCATTTTGAAAAATGCGTTATGTTCTTCAACGCATCCATTGTTCATGATATAGTAGCAAACAGGCCTGTGTCTGACTGTTTCGACCTCCAAAGCTTCCTCGTCCTCTTCGACTTCCATTATTTGATCATACTCCCTAGGGAGCACTGAAACGACGTTACATGTTATGTCGAATGATGCCTCTGACTCTGAGTTAAAATCGTCTGTCATTTCATCATCCTTGGTTACTTCCTCCCTTGACGGTGCTTGTACTGAAGCAATAGGTGGCTTCTCAACCTTCACTTCTTCCATCTGAGTCAAAGTTTGAACATTGCTGCTGGTTTCTGGCTTGTCTTTCCCTGCAGCCTCCTTCTCAGCCTTCTTTCGACGTTGGTACCTCCTCCATTGTGACTTCGTCATAGGATTCTTACCCTTATAATTCTCAGAAGGGTAAGTCACCTTTTTCAATTTTTGGAATTACTTCCTGTATGATATGGAAGACCCTCGCTGCACTTCGAAATCCTTCCATTTCCCTTGTCTTTCGACTTGTCGGATTGGATTCACCCACCTGTCATCTGGAGCTTTATTTGTAGGTTTGAATGTGTTTGGGTATCTTCCCCCTAATTTCTCCCTGTTTTGATCCCCTTTTCTGGGGTCGAATCTTTCTCCAAAAGGTCTCTATTTTCCTCTCTCCACTCTTTCTAAGTTTTGTGCAGCCTTTTTGTCGAAGACGATACTGCAACGAGGGCAAAGCATTACCTCAGATCTTTTCCTCTGACATCTATGTATAAAATCTGCCAGATTCTCTTCCTCCTTGGGATACGCCAGTTTATGGTACTCCTCACGTCGACGTTCTTCGTCGACTTGCATTGACATATTCTGAGCCACTTCGACCATGTTTACATTGGCAGATGTCTTTGTGTCCATGCTTAATTTATTCAGCTTCAAACCGAGGCCTTCATTGACCTCATGTTCCTTCTTCATTCGATTGAAGTCCTCATAGATCTTCTTCGTTAGCACCTTTAGGAGTGGACTCCTGGTAACCTGTGGGCTGACGAATCCGACAACTTTGCCTTTTGGATCCTCCATGGTCCTTCAGAGAATACCAACAGCAGCCTGTTTGTAAGAACCCTTAGTAGTTCCTTTGTTAGTTGGGGCGAAACCATAAGTGGTCTCATTGTTGATTTAGACGAAACCATCAGTAGTTTCGTTGTTGATTTGGACGAAACCAGTAGTTTCGTTGTTGGTTTGGGCGAAACCGTCAGTAGTTTCGTTGTTGGTTTGGACAAAACCGTCAGTAGTTTCGTTGCTGACGCCCACAGTGGCCTCAATAATATAGTTCTCAATGATCTTTGCGTCAAGGTCTTCAGTAACCCTAACCGTCACAGCCTGGTTCACGAAGTCAGTTGTAACTTCGACCATGTCACCTTTATTGACGGGATCCTCAATAATCTCCACCATATTCACGTCGTTGTCGAAGCCATCAGTAGCCTCAATCATGCTCACATTGTCGTCGAAGCCTTCAGCAACCTCGACCATGTTCACCATGGATGGCTCAGCATAATATGCCTCCACCACTTGCAAAGAGTTTGAATCCACCTTTTCCTGGGATTTCGACTTATCGTCGAATTTGAGTCTTCCATCTCTGATTGCATTCTGCACGAGATCCCTGAAAAGGAAACATTAAGACGTTTTATGACCCAAAAAATTATGGTACTTGCAAAAACCTCTCTTTTTCTGCTGTTCTAAAGGAGGCACTTTAGTACCAAGAGGCACTATCATTTGGCCATCTTTGACTAACAAATCAAATATTTCATCACACTTTGTGACTTCGAACGTATAAGTTCTTTTGGGGAACTTGTCGTTCTTTTCCGATTCGACTCGGTTTTTTCCATTCGACGGGGTTAAGAGTTTACACGCATATGATGGCCCCTATTTTAGTTCTGCTAAATCAACCTCTTGTTCGTCGTAATTTGACGATCCATCTTCGTCATCATCCTCACCAACTCCGACGTATGCTACCCTTTATTTCTTATTTTTATTAGCCCTTGCTTTTTCGGCTTTTAGTCTTTCGACCTGTCTAACCCTATCAGCCAATTGGGCCATGTCTCTCAAGTACTGGGTATCTAATTTCTTTCTGATTGAATAGTCAAGGCCACCAGCGGCCATTTTGACTAACTCATGTTCAGACACTTGTGTGAAACACCTTGCCTTTAGCAACCTAAACCTATTCAAATAATCGTCAATTGGCTCTGAGAATTTTCTCTTGACGCTAGCCAATTCTTTCAGACTTATCTTCGTCTGTCCCATGTAGAATTGTTCATGGAATAATCTCTCCAACTGGGTCCAGGTATGTATCGAATTCGCAGGCAATGTAGTGAACCAAGTAAAAGCATTCTTCGTTAGGGAACTAGGGAAATATTTTACTCTCAAATTCTCATTGTGCGCTATTTCGCCTGCTTCAATTAAGTATCGCGCCACATGTTCGACCGTCGATTCACTGGTATCCCCTGAAAATTTTGTGAACTTGGGAACTTTCCATCTATGGGGTAATTCTTGCTGCAAAATATATTCCGACAAAGGGGAGGTATAACTGGGCCTTTGTAATCCCACATTCATACCATTTCGCGCCATAATTCTTTCGACCATGGCAGCCAAATTGTTCTCTGCTGGGATATCATTACAACACATTTGTTGTATAATATTGTCAGCATTTTGGTTTTGGTTTACTAGCAACACCCTTGGTTCTTGTTGGACGGGGATTTCGACTCCAGGTGGTTCGACTGCCCCTCCTTGGTTCAAAACTTCCGCCTGAGGGATGTTTGGTTGCCTTTGATTTATGGTAGGTTCTTCTTCGACTACTACCCTTGGGTTCTGAACTACCTGTTCCCTTGGGGGAGGCTGGGGGACACCAAAGAAATCAGCAATGCGCGTCATCTGTGCTGCCAATTGTTGATTTGTTTGCGTCGTGTTTTGGATCAAAGGGTTAAATATAACCCCCATCTGTTGGGCTAATATCTGGACCATATCATGGTTACTCTCATCCATTTGTTGCCTAATCACTTGTACAGAATTATTGGTAATGTTCGACATATAAGTTTGATATCCCGCTCCTAAAGGCTGGCTAATTCTACCCATATGGTTCACACCAGAACCGGACCCTTGCAAAGGCGAAGTTATGTTCATTGTTGGATCCGTAAATGCTGATGGCGCATTTTGTAAACTTGCCATTACTGAAGTTGGCATTCCATATAGTTGTTCTCGATTTAGAGGCATCGAAAAACCAGATATAAAGGGTCTGTACATGCTCCCTGAAGGGGGATGAGTCATTTGAGGCATTTGGGGTCCCATAGTTGAAAAACTAGGCGCACTCTGGGGAATTGAATGCGCAAGTGTCGAACCCGGTGTTGATGGCATAGCCTCTGATACTGATATTGAGGCCGTATTGCCCCCAGTCGAATGATTAGGGGTTGGTACTTCATTATTCGTAGGATTCTGGTTGTTAGGCGGATTTGGATTCACCATTCTGCGTACTTGTCTCCTTCTGGGTATTTCTTCGTTATTTATGGCTATCTTACCACTTAGTCTCATGCAACAAAAACGAAGAAAATTTCGTACGAGTAAAGTGTAAAATAAAGGTTTTCAAATGCTAATAGCACAGGGTCCCACTGGGTGTGCCAATTTGTTTGCTTGAAAAATTTGCAAACAACCGCTGATCTCCTAATTTATGAAAAAAATTAGTTTGCTTACAGGACCGATCAAACAAATCCTAGGACAATGTGCTTTAGCAATCTTGACAATTTGTGTTACAAAACCTTTTGTTTATTGAATTCATCATTGTTCTCATTAATTAGTACTTTTGATTAAAATAAAAACTTTGGTTCTTGAAAGAAATGGCGAAATGTAAGTAAATTGCAAGACTAAAATTGCAGGAATGAAAAGGAATTGTAAATGAATAACTTAAGATTTCATTAAAATGCAAGGAATAAAAACTGGTGTTTTTCAAACGTACATTTTCTCAGTAACTACTCTTTTCTCTCACACGGACGAGAAATGATGAGAGAAAACAACAGATGACTGGAACGCGAGAGGGTAGCCGGGCAGTAGGGAAGACGGTGATATGCTCTGAGAGGAGCGATTTGATTTGAAAGGGAGGATCACTGTGTGAGCTAGTGTGGGATATTGAACCGAATGTTGTGTGTTTGGAGTAAATGGTTTTGGATCTGTCATCTTTTTTCAGGGTCGATCAATGAAGAAGTATATAAGATGGAGGTGGTGGTGGTGATGGTGGTAGGTGGAGAAAGAGGGCGGCGACGAATTTAGGGTTTGTGGGGATACAAAGAAAACTGGAGAGAGAACGAAGAGAGAAATGTGGAAAATGAAAAGTGTGGAAAGAGAGAAGTATGAATTTGAAATTGAAATGGAGACTGATTAGAGTGTGACAAGTGTAATGCAAAGAGAAGTGTGAGTGTCAACTTCCTAACTAAGATTGGAACATGCTACTGATCTCCCTAATTTACCCTTTTTTGCTTATTAACATTACACTAACATTTGCCCTTTTTAGTAATTTACATATCATTACATCACACCCAATCAAAACTCATGTTTTGTACACATGGCAAACATTATTTCAAAAAATCAAATCAAACTCCCTCCTTCCCTCACGTCTCTCTCTTTCTCGTCTCCCCCTCTCTCTTCCCTTCCAAAAAATCAAATCTCCCTCTCTTCCCTCTCTCCTCACGGGTTCTCTTTCCATGGAAAAAAACCAAAAAAATTTCAAAATCACAAACACCTTAATCGCTTTTCTATTCCAAACTGAAGAGATAACGATTTTCGGATTTGATGGAAGACACACACGATGGTGAGGGTGCGGCAACGGTGTTTGCGGTGTTCGCGGTGGTGCGACGATTCCAGTTTCTTCCCTTTCATATGAGGTGTGATTTATGTTTATTGTTGTTTCATATTAGTTTGGTTCTTGATTATTCATACAAATAAAGTTGTAGGAACAAAAACTCATCAACATTGCAACTCTCATCTGAAACCCCATCACCACCAACCTTTTCCTCATCACACTGTAATCAATTTTTTCTTCAATTTTGGTTTCTGGTTTCATTTTTTAAGAATCTGAAATTATTTAGGGTTTTCACAGGCAGAGAGAAGAACCCTCAAAAGATGACGACCAGGTTAAAGAAAAATATGAAGAAGAGATGCCATGTCAATGTCAGTCATGGAATCGTGTATTGTTATGCTTTTGTTTGATCATGGATTGCGGCTTAACTAAGTTTCAGATTGTGTTCCAGTTTAGAAATTTCTCGCAGTTTCGGTGAGTTTCCATTTCGAATCATGAGTTACTTTCCATTTCAAAATGTGTTTGGATTTTAGTTTGGAAGTACTCAACCTCATGCTTGACGGAATCCGTCTTCCTTGGTTGATTGGGTCAGGAGTAAGTTTGACCTCTTTCAAGCTGGAATTGAAACATACTTAGTCATGTTAGGATATTCGACTTAATTTGAAGCTTATAGCATAAGCACTTATATGAATAAGCTATTTCTGCATAAAAGAGTTCTTGTCGCGCTTAGAAGAAGCAGGGGTATTCACTTCAGGTGGTTTGGTCAAGGACAAGGTATGTGAATCATATTCATAGGAGGTAAAGTTTTGCATCTATATCCATGCTAGCATTACATGCTTATTTCCTGTTATTTTACATAAGAAAAAATTTACATATTAGAGGTACGACATATGTTACTTATCACTCAATTGAAATGGTTTTACTTCTCTTCTGCATAATATTTTTCTGTCACATATTATGCTCCATCTGATTGCAAATTGAATATATGTGATTTTGAAAGTATTGTTATTTAAATTTGTTTAATTTTGAAAGTACGTTATCATGTTTTATTGCTGGAAGCATTCCTGGGTTTGCAGAGTGTGTGTGAAACTCCTGATGTAGAAAGAGAATGTTGCCTCTGTCAAGTTAAAGGCATGTCATCTACATTTAATATTTTCTTTGGTTTGATTGTTTTTGCAGTATTATTACATTATACCAGATTCTTCAAGAAGGTAGTGACTTTTAAAATTCATGTTTTGTGATCAAGATTATTGTTGTTTAAGTTGTTTATTGGATGAGGTATTTTAAGATTGTAAACATCCGACTAGGAGAGTTTGTCAATTAACAAAATTATTTTCACAGGATATAAAAGAATTGGACGGTTTAGAAGCCAAAGCCAGCGGAGCTTCTCAATTAGTTGGAAAGGACTTGCAGGAGGAATTTGTTAAAGATTATGTATTTCCTTGCTTGCGTGCCGGTGCCATTTATGAGAGAAAATATTTGCTTGGGACCTCATGGCCCATCATGTAATTGCAAAGGTACTTTTGCTTGAAGTTGTATCAAATATGTTGCACCCACACTTCATTATTAAAGGCGTGTTTGACATGAATCAGTGTCAGACTTTGCATTCTTTAAATAATTATATGTGTCATGTCTCTGTACGCATTATTGCTTACTGATTGATGCATGCTGACTGGTAGGCCATGGTTGATGTTGCCAAAGAAGTTGGAGTTGATGCTGTCGCCCATGGGTGTATAGGGAAAGGAAATGATTAGGCAAGTCTGACTATTATAACTACATAACTATGTCATGCAGATTATAATAATCTCACATTTTTTTAATTAACTTTTAGGTTCTATTTGAGCTCACTTTCTTTGCGCTGAACCCGAAGCTAAACATTGTGGCACCATGGAGGGAATGGGATATTACAGGGAGAGAAAAGTCACTACCAAGTATGTCTTCTAAACAGATTTCGTTAAGATATTTCCATTTGTTATATACCTAAACATATCTTTTTTGTCTAACTCTCCACAGGCATTCTTTTGCTACATTGTCGTTTGTTACTGAGATCTTTATCTTCCTTTATGCCGGTATGGATGCCCTGGACATTGAAAAATGGAAGTTTGTTTGTGATAGGTACGTCCTATGTTCTCTATTGAATTAGTGACTATGTCATAAGCCCTTTAAAAAGTAATTATTCAAGTTATAATTTATTTTCCAATTATACAGCAGATTAGTTTCCCCAAGTATTTAAAAATATGATAAATTCCCTTTCTCAGTTTGGTTCAAGTCTTGTGAATGTTTTTATTTTTATTTTATCCCACACAGGTGGCTGTACAATCTTCTGTTGTGGCCAATGAACCTTTTGTAGCTGTTGATGGTCGTACCTCTGATTGTGTATCTTCTGAAATTGTAGGAACTAAACCAACACATTCTGCAGCAATTGCCTGTGAATATTTATCAGCAACAGCTTCAGGAATGTTATCAGCTGCCAGTGAGAACCTGCCTTCTGTGACACTTGAGGAAAAGACTATTTGTTCTAGACAGGTCTCTGCTTGTGTTTCAACTAAAGGACCTGTTACTCAAGCCGTTGTTAGTTTGAACAATCATAATAGTGCTAAGGTAGATGAATTATCCCAAGACGATGAACTATTAAGACATGTTGTTTCAACTCTTCAGGGATGTAAAAATGTTAGTGACGGAGGGACATGATTTAATCAACTCAAACATGGTGTTACAGAGTTAAACACTGAAGATGTAGCTTTAGAGACCGGACAACAAGGGCAGGGTGGATCTGTAAGTTACATCACAGAATGTGACAGGATGGCCGATAATTTAAACGCGTCTACCTCTATTGCACTGGATTCTAAAGGTAACACTTTAAACTCAAATGATAGTGTAAATAGTAATGATGCTATTTCGACAAATTTTGGCTCATCATATCAGCAATCTTCTGGTGGAACAAATACTGCTGCTGTTAATGTTGTTAGTTCAAAAGTTCAAGCACCTTCAACAAAGTCAAAAGGTAGATATTAACATTACATGAATTCAGTTATTGCATTCTATTTGTCTACTTAACTGCTATTTTTTCTTTGTTGGTTGGCTATGTAATTGATGCTCAGCCAATGACTGTCCTTGCTCGAACACTCACAGATAAATAATACAAATGAAGTCTCTTGAATTTTGTGATATTGATTGCTTTGTGTTGACTATATTTGAAGCTGCTCTGATGATGGATCAATTGTTATAAATAGCCTTTTTATTGATGAGTTAATGAAATTTGAGTACCATTGCTCCATGAAGGCAATTGCTTTGGATCCAGATTATGCAAGGAAAATGTAGAGATTTATTTTATGCCCTTTGGGTGCCTGATCTTTTTATAGAAAGAATTTAGAGCAATGCTGATTGGTCCTTGTTTTGCCCCAATGAGGCACCTGGTTTGGCATATTGTTGGGGTGAAGAATATGAGAATTTGTACACCCAGTATGAAAGAGTTGTAAGTCTGGTCTTACTAAGTAGGGTTGTTTTGGAAATTTCAGCATGAATACATCTTTTGCTGATTATTGCTGCTTTGTTATTTATCTATCAAATCCACAAGGAAAAGCAAAGAAGGCTATTCAAGCACAGAGTCTCTGGTTTGCAATTTTGAAGTCACATATAGAAACTAGAAATCCTTACATGCTTTTTAAGGTGATTTGACAATAATTATTTTAAATATTTCCACGCTTCTTTTAATACCTATTTGCTTACCTTTTATTTTTTCTGTACATAACTTTTCTTTTTTATAGGAAATAAAGCGAAATAGTTCATGAATGCCGGTCGCTTGGTTCCTGATGAAATTGTGACTACTGTATTGTCAAGAATTGCTCATTTTGATTTTCAGTTTCGGTTCTGCTCCATTTTTATATGCTGATAGACATGCCTTTGGTTTGTTGTTTTTTTCTCTTGTAGATGGTGGCAGCGCGTTCGTGTCTCGAAGATGCAAAACAAAAAGGGTGGCTTCTTGACGGTTACCCTCGGAGTTTGGCTCAAGCGGAGAGCCTGGAGAAAATGCAGATAAGACCTGACGTGTATATTGTATTAGATGTATGTTAAGAACTACTTTTTTTCATAGAGTAATTAATGTATGCGATATATATCTGTTAACCATAAACAAATTGTTCAATTTTCCTTGCTAAGTTATTAAATTTTCTAATACTCAGGTTCCTGATGAAATTCTGATCGACAGATGTGTTGGTAGAAGGCTAGACCCGGTAACTGGGAAGATATACCATCAGAAATTTTTTCCACCGGAGACTGAGGCAATCAAAGCCAGACTGATCACTCGTCCTGATGACACCCAAGAAAAGGTATGATATGCTATACTCATCTTTTTATTTTTTGCTGTCTCCATTGATACATAACTAGGCCATATCATGTGAAACTGTATCATATATGTGTCATCATTGCAAGATGGTCTCACTACAATGTCATCATTGTAGAAATAAATCATGAGCAGGACATTTAAAGTCAGACCACCCTGTGATGGACGAGTTTGGAATTAGAACATGTAGTCATTAAGTTCATCTGAAAGAAGGAGCATGATTTATTTAGTCATTTAGTGATATTTTTGTTGTGTTATCACATTTTTTCCTGTTAGCGGTAAATGAATCTGATATCCTTCGGAACTAATTTATGTAAACTTATTCAATTATTCTCAGGTTCTGTCACGCCTGAGCATATATAAGCAAAATGCAAAAGCAGTATCTTCCTCTTATTCAAACATAACAAATAAGGTTATAGAAGATTATTTTCTTATCTATGTTATGCCGATATTGTTAACCAGTGGGACATTCTCATATTTTAGTAATTTGTTATATGCCCAAATTAATGGCAGCCGTCATAAAGAGGAAGTTTTCAAAGATGTTGAATCTTTATTAACTCAATTACAACAGAATAAAGTGAACTTTCTATTCGCCTTCTTTATTAACTCAATCGCATTCTGAACTTTCTATTCGCCTTGATGGATTTTGTTATATATTTTCTTAACTTTTCCTAGAGCTGCTATATTTTTTTTCCTTCACTTTCTTAATATTTTCCGAGGTTGGATGTACAGGATTCAAAAGCAATGACCACTGCTGCCAAACACAGACCAGTCATCTTAATCAACGCTAGGCTTAAGGTTCATTTCCCATCATCAATCATCTCTTTGCGGGCAATGAAACAACCATAAAAACAATGCTTTTTGCAGTCTATTTCCTTACTCAATCTCTTAATGCCATGAAGGAACTTCGGGTATGCATAATAATAGAGATATTCTCGAAATCATTTTTTCTTATTTAGGTCCTGTTTGGATAAACAACTTATTAGTTTCCACAACTTCTTCTCTTTCACATGATGAACAAGATTCTCTAAGGACTAATTCTAGAGAAGAATTTCTTACAGGGAAAGACTATAAAGCAATGTCATTTATGCAAAGTTGGAATTAATTTATAATGTTGCTGGAGGGAATAAGATAAACCTCATAAGCGCAGGATGTAAGTAGATTTTCATAGTTGCAAGATAGTGCAGTGCAGGATGTAAGTAGATTTTGTTGTGAATTGTGATTTAGGACTTTTCTATCAGTGAATTAATTGGATCAATTAGGTTTCAGTGAATACATTTTGTGAATGAAATGTAATTATTGTTGTCATTGTGTTTATGTGCATATAAGAAATGTGATGACGAAAGATGAGGAGCTTCCCATATGCAGGGAATCAGGTAACATCAGTTGCCAATAATGTTTTTGCAGATAGAGTGACACGATTTGCGTCCTTTGTGCCTTCGTTGCTGATATACGTCGGATGTGAATCATGTTGTTCTTGCTGTTGGATATGGAATTGAAGACGACATACCATATTGGCTCATTAAAAATTCGTGGGGAGGTGATTGGGGTGACCATGACTACTTCAAGATGGAAATGGGGAAGAATATGTGCGGTAAGGACATGTTTGAACTGTTTTGGAATGAATTTAGTGTTGTCTAAACATGTTTGAAATCATTTGGGAAAGTAATTGAGATGTGTGGGAACATGTCTGATGTTGTCTTGGAAGTTTTTTGAATTGTCTGATGTGTCTTGAAGATTGTTTTTTGAATATATTTGGATCGGTCTATAACATATTTTGGGAATGTTTGAATTGTGTATGATTGAGAAATCAATGCCCTGTTTCAAGATTCAAGTTTTGAATTTGCTGTTGTTGATGTGACTCTTTTTTTGGAAATACTTGATGATTATTGTCTAATCATATCGACTGATTTCATCCCTTGCCAAAACTAAAACCTGTTGTGGTTGTACTAATATTCTATTTCCATTTCTAATCCAAGTTTTTTCGTGTCATGCTGACTTCCACAGGTAATATATTTTGACAGCTGACCCAACATCCTCCTGTGTAAAGATCTTTTGAAACATCAACATGGCCCTTTCTTAGCAAAAACAAACTGCAGCACCATTGGCGGCAACTAAGTTAGAAGGATGTTGAATCATGACTCTTGTATAGAGCTCCTTGGCCTTTTCCAAATGAATGGCTTCTGACTTTGGGTTTCTCTTCTCATTGCGAACTGCAGCAGGTAAGACCAAGTAGACCATATGCTTATTTTAGTCTTGCCGAACAACTTATGCACTACACATTGAGGTTATTAGCAATTCTTCAAACTGTTTTCAATTATTCTTGATATACAATATTATCGTGACATTATGCAGGTTGAGATTGAGTATTTGCACCGTTTGCATTACTTCTCTTGACTGTGTTGTGAGTTAATTGTTAAATGGTTTCCCAACATGATTTTCCTTTAAGAGTTCAGGTGTACCCGCCATTATCCTTCAAGAGTTCAGGTGTACCAGCCACTATATAGAATCAATGGAAATGTTTTTTGGTTTTTGTGAATAATGTGTGTGGTATTGCGTCTGCTTACAGGTTTCAATCTCACGATATTTGCACCAGCAACAACTGTAGTATGGTTAGGTGTCGTTGACAAGGAGCAAAAGTGGCGCCAATGCTAATTGAAAAAAAGAACTCTGCTTTTCCTTTTCAGTAAAGCAAATTAGCTTTGTGTGTAGATCAACAAGTTGTATTATAACTTTAGACTTTCTCTTTTCATGAGACTAGGAATTTACTTAGAAATTGGAATGAACTTTGTGAGCTTTGTAAAGTCTTCACTTTCTTGCATTTGGTGATTACTTTTTTAATTTTATCAATCTTGCACACTTTGTCTTTCCAAGAGCAGACGGTCCTTGCACACTTTTTTAATTTTATCAATCTTGCACACTTTGTCTTTCCCTGTAAATTTTCTTAATTTCCATTCTTTATAGAATTTACTTAACCTTAAACACTTTTTTGTTATACATATTTTTAACAAAATACATACTTATTATACTAATAACAACTGATTTTTCTTTAATCAATTTCCTATTCAAATTATATCCTTTTCATAATTTATTTGTTCTGACTTATGTCCAATTTATTCTTTATACATATTTTTATTTTTAATCAACCATCTTAAACAAAACTACTAACACTCGTGCGAACGCACGGGTCTGTTACTAGTTTTAATTGAAACATTTGTTGATCACTTATTTGTCCAAATTATAGTGTAAATAAAAATTAAAAAAAAGAGTAAATATGTAAGATCATGCAATTAAATTTTGAAGGGTTGATAGTAGATATGCAGTAAAGAGTTATCGAAAATGTTATATTATTAAGTTTGACATTTTGATGTCATTTGAGAATGATTATATATATATATATATATATATATATATATATATATATAAAACATATTTGAATGGCGTTTTTTAGAATAAAATTCAGGTATAATAGAATTAAAAAACAGTTTTTAAATGTAGTTAAGATAAAAAGGTTAAAATTGAATGAAAAGTAAAGTTTAGATCGAAAAACTCCCGTAACCGAAACAATTCCAATAGATATTTTTCGATCCCGTCCGTCCTACTTAGCACCTACGGTTTATTTTATTTTTACCCTTTTTAATTTTAAGATATGATCTTTATTACAAAAAAATACTATAGGATGTATTTATCGATTTATCGCTTCTTTTTATTTTAGTTATTTTAGTTCGTTCGTGGCAAAATTTGGCACGTGCCTTTGGTTGGAGATGTTGTCACCGACCTTTCTCTCTTTCTCCACGGCAAAAGCATCGTGAATCTTCGTC
This sequence comes from Lathyrus tuberosus, assembly GCA_022829125.1. Taxonomy (NCBI): domain Eukaryota; kingdom Viridiplantae; phylum Streptophyta; class Magnoliopsida; order Fabales; family Fabaceae; genus Lathyrus; species Lathyrus tuberosus. The sequence continues at coordinate 4,627,294 of JALAZF010000446.1, forward strand.
GTCGCGGTCGTCGATATTTCGTACACTCCCATTTCCTTCCGCAACCGATTCTTCACCGTTTTAGGTTCGTCATAACTCATCCATCTATTAGGGTTTCCTCCTTCCTTAACTTGTATTTTGTTGATTTCGTTTAATTTCTAGGGTTTCTTATACTACTCACGCTTGACTGAATTTCTGTAATCAATTATCCACAACAAGTATAGCGAATTCCTTTTGCGTGAATTTTTGCAGAAACTTATTTTGCTGATAGAGTTTAACCAAATTTATAATCATTGTTGAATTTAAAATGAAATTGTTGAATTTAAATTGACATTTAAATGGATTTTGATATTGAGTTTACATTGATTTCGATATTGAATTGGCACTGGTCATCAGGTGTTTGGTTTGTACTAGCTGATGGTGTAATCCTTGGAACATTTTAAAGTTATGTGAAGAATAAAGATGAAACTACAGGCACATATTCCAGGACAGATATCTGGACAGGTACCTAATCAAACAGGAACTCAGTTGCCTGGACTCACCCAGCTAAATGGGAATGCCCTCCCATCGCAGATGCCATCTTTAGGTGGTGTATCGCGATCATCAAATAACATGGACACTGAATTTCTTAGAGCACGAGCATTTATTCAAGAGAAGATGTAAGTTATTTGCTTGTTTAACTGCTCCTTTAGAGGGCAATTTGACAATAGTAAGTCCTATGGGGAATTTTATCAAGAGGTGTAATACTTGGAGATTGATATTTTCTTGAAACTAGCTATTGACATGCCAATGTAATCTTAATTTTGGAAGCCAACATATGTTATAATTTGGTTCGAAAAGAAATAAATAGTTGGATTTATATAGAAAAAAGGGAAAGATTTTTTTTTAGCACTTGGTCATTGTAAACATATAGTTATATAGTTATTGCCTAACTTTGAACTAGCGAAATCATTTTATCAAAGTTATTGATTAGGACCACTGTAGTATATATGCCATTAAGTCAATTGGATTACTCTGTCTCCGAGTGTTCCACCTGGTTCGTTTATTTTGACTGGGATATAGTATAATGATCACATACGATATATTATGGTATTCTTTTCATTCTTGTCGATTTCACTTTACAGCAAATAATATATATTTACATTCTACTTTCACCTTCCAGCTGTGATGTGTTATTGCACCGGCATCATCATCAGGCAATTGATGATATTCAGAAAAGGAGGATTAAGGATCTTGCAAAACGCTTGGAGGAGGCCATGTTAAAAGCTGCTTCCTCTAAGGTTTTTTCTTGATCTCATGTTAATTATCTTTTCACTATTGGGAGGGATTTAAATCTTCCTTAATTTTAATTTTTGAATACCCAAGATTTATGATTCTGGAAGTAATAACAAGGTGCCTTCAAACTTCTTCCTCCTTAATTTCAAAGATTATTATTGTATTTACAATGTTTTGGACTTGTATTTTAGGAGGACTACATGAACTTGGAAACACTAGAGAGTCGTTTATCTAATTTCCTTCGACGAGCAACTATGAATAATAACAGCCAACAATATCCTCAGTTTATTAGCTCCTCTCCCATTGGTACAATGATACCAACTCCTGGTTTGTCACATGGTCCAAATTCAAGCATGGTGGCTGCATCTTCTATAGATGCCTCAATGATATCTTCCAGTGGGGGTAATAGCATGGTATCAACATCTTTCAATAGTGTAAATATGTTACCAGCTGGTGGCATGCTCGGCAATTCCATAAATAGATCTGATGGTAATAAAATGCTTTAGTGCTTTACCAACCTTTTTCACTTTTGTTTCCTTTTTTTATTTTTTTATTTTTTATTTTTTATATATTCTGGAGCATATTCACTGTAGGTTTGTCAAATGGATATCAGCAGTCTTCTACCAACTTTTCTGTTGGCTCGGGAGGGAACATGTCATCAATGGGTGTGCCGAGAATTTCAAGCCAAATGATTCCTACGCCAGGATTTACAGTCAACAGCAATCACTCACATATGAACGTAGATTCATCTTCTAACGGCAATATCTTTTCTAGTGCAGAGTCTACTATGGTATCACAGTCACAGCTGCTGCAGCCGAAACAGCATGTTGGTGACCAAAGTCATGTATTGTCGAATCTTGGAAGCCAAATGAGTAGTGGAATGAGATCTGGTTTGCTACATAAACAATTTACAAACTCAAATGGTGCTATAAATAACGGGCTGGGCTTGATCGGTAACAATGTCCAACTTGCTAATGAACCAGGCACTTCTGATGGTTATGCCTCAACTTATGCTAATTCCCCTAAACACATACATCAGCACTTTGACCAGAATCAGAAACCAGTAGTGCAGGGTAATCTTTCTTACCCGTTTGTAGTTGTATCACCGTTTTTAGTTAATATTTGTTGGTATGTCTATCTGCATGTGTACATTTTTTGTCCTTAGAAATTGACATCTGTCATAATGGGTAACAATTTTATTATCAGGTGATGGATATGGAATGAATAATGTTGACCCTTTTGCTTCTGGAAACTTTTATGGATCTGTGGCATCTTCTGGGTCTATGATGAACACTCAGAACACAAATTCAGTAAAATTGCCATCGATACCCAAGACTAACTCATTGATTAGCAGTCACTCAAATTTGCATGGTATGCAGCAGGCTACTCATATGAAATCTCAAGCAGTCAATCAATTGGAAAAGTTTCAGTCTTCATCGACTTCAAGAGATGCCTTTCTGCATTCTCAACAACAGTATCAGCAAAGGCCTCAGCAATTTCAACAGCTAGACCAGTATTCACAATCACAGCAACAATTTCAGTTGAAACTACATAGTCAGCAGCCTCAGCATTTGGTCAATGACGATGGTTTCAATCAGTCTCAGTTGTCTTCCAATCTAGAAAACCAAGTGAAGATAGAGCCTGGAATTGAACACCACCATAAAGAAGTGCTCAATTCTCATGTTCCTGAACAGTTCCATATGTCTGAGATGCAGAATCAGTTCCAGCAAAACACATCTGAAGATTGTTCTAGGAGTGCTCAATACCTTTCCTTTCCATCTGGTCAGCACGATTTATCGTCATCGGCACCTCAAAATTCGCAACAGATGTTGAATCCACACCAATTAGTTGCAGAATCTCAAAATAAGTTCAGCTGTCTTACAGTTGGTGCACAATCCAATTCTAAACCAGTAGTTCTAAACCAATGGTCTGACTCACAAGATGGTAACCACATGTCTAACAATATTTCACACGACCAGCATCTCCATGTAGATTTTCATCAAAGAATATCAGGAAAGGATGAAGCTCATTGCAATAACTTATCATCAGATGTATCAATGAGTCAAGCTGTTGTTCCTAGAGGTGCAGCTGATCCACCAGACCCAGGAAGTGATGTCAAAAAGGCACACATAAATCAACAAAGGTGGCTCTTATTTCTACTTCATGCTCGACGATGTTCTGCTCCTGAAGGACGATGCCAAGAGCGCTTTTGTTCTAATGCACAGAAGTTATGTAAGCACATAGATGAATGCACAGTGCGTCATTGTCCATACCCTCGTTGTCATCATACTAGGGTATTGCTTCATCATTTCATGCACTGCAAGGATCCGTGTTGCCCTGTTTGTGTTTTTGTAAAAAATTACCGGCGTGCATTTCAACTTAAGGCTCAAATTCAGCCAGAATCTGAATCAAGTTTGCCAAGTGTGGTAAATGGTTCATGTAAATCTTACAACATTACAGCTATGTCATCCAGATTGATCTCAAATCCTACGTTAGTTGTGGAAACTTCAGAAAGCTTGCACCCATCTCTAAAACGCATAAAGATTGAGCATTGCACCCAGTCTGTTAATCTTGAAAAAGATAATTCTGTTTCATCCTCTATTTCTGCAAATTGTGAATCTCTTGTTTCCAGGGATGCTCAGTCCCAAATCTATCCCAATGCAGAGAAGTCTATCTCAATTAAGTCTGAGCTTACAGAAGTAAAAGCAGAAGTTCAGTCACATGCTAAGCTTAGCGATATGAAGATGGATTCCAATAATGCAGATAATAAAATTCCCAGTGGTGAGCCTGTCAAGAATGATGATCCTGGTAATTTGGCTAGGCCAGAAAATATGAAAAATGAGAAAGAAATTGGGCAAGATAGGCAAGAAAATGTGATGCAGCACTGTGAAAATGCAGCTGGAACAAAGTCTGGTAAGCCAAAAATTAAGGGGGTCTCTTTAACTGAGTTATTTACTCCAGAGCAAGTCCGGGAACATATTACTGGTCTCCGGCAATGGGTTGGCCAAGTAAGTATTTGTATATTCCCATTCCCATGTTATCATTTTCATAAAAAAAAGTTAATTTAATGCCATTAGTTTAATAATACTAAACATTTCAATTGTAAGTTAAAATATACTGAAACTTTTTCCTGATATAATAGTCTATGGACTTCAAAAAGCACATGTTGCTTGCATGAAATTCATTAGTAACCTCTGGTTTGATTGTATATCCTTTATTTTATATTAGTAGACAGGGATGTCACAAGCTGAAAGAAACTGTTTAGTTTCAGCCTTACGGCGGTGTCATAACAAACTAAATAAACTTCAAAATTTAGATTGTACTAAAGAACAAAATAGACCCTGTACTGATTATGTTTATTTTGGTGTCAACAAATTAACAACTCTTTTCATTTATACAAGAAGAAAATTTATATGAATGAGTACAAAGAAAAGTTAACTGAGCTCCTCTTTCTTAACAAGTCTACCTCTAGGATTCTCTGAAAGGAAGTATGTGCTGAGTGACATGCTGAGATTGATAACAACTAGTCTAGTGACATATTTTCCTTTAAAGCGGCAGGCACTTTACTCTGGCCTAAGGCTGGCACCAAAGAACAACATACAGATCACACTGCCCCAAGAGTATACCCTCCTTTCTACAGAAAAAGCGCGTGAGTCTAGTTTAGAGAAAAATCATCAGATCTTTGGGGCATTCCCGAAATTAATCAGTCAATTCCACCCAAATAAATAGCTGGATACTATGAATATTATGCTAATGAATAACTAGGGTTTGTAGTTACTTTTAAGGCTCCAACTCATACTTCGATATACCCTAGGCTGTCTCTGTCTCTTTAATAGCCAGTTTCTTGATCTATGGAACATGGTGTTTGTTACATATATGATGTCTATTATGCATTTCATTATTTGAATTATTTCTGTCTCATCAGTTTGCCTATGTTTTGAATGATGAAAAGAGATATAGTGAAATCGAACCTAATGGAATGCACTCATGCTATTTAACATGCTAGGTTATGTTGCTTATCTTAAAGTCAAGGTTTATTAAAATATTGAAGTCTGGTTGAACATATTCCACTATTTTTATTGCTCATTTTCTATATCTTATGCACACATTTTTTCTATCTGTCTTCTCTACTAACCTGTTACTATTATGCATCATTTTTCTGTGACAGAGCAAATCAAAGGCAGAGAAGAATCAAGCAATGGAGCATTCTATGAGTGAGAATTCCTGTCAATTATGTGCTGTTGAGAAGCTTACATTTGAACCACCACCTATTTATTGCACAACATGCGGGGTTCGCATCAAACGGAACAATATGTACTATACCATGGGTACTGGTGATACTCGGCATTATTTTTGTATCCCATGCTATAATGATACTCGTACAGAACACATTGTTGTTGATGGGACTCCTATTTCTAAGTCAAGATTGGAAAAGAAGAAGAATGATGAGGAAACTGAGGAATGGGTGCGTGCCATATGTGCCATATTGTTGCTTTATTAGTTGTTTAATTGTTTTATTAACCATCAATGTTATGTCTGCAGTGGGTTCAATGTGATAAATGTGAAGCTTGGCAACATCAAATATGTGCTTTGTTTAATGGAAGAAGAAATGATGGTGGACAAGCTGAATACACTTGCCCTAACTGCTACATTGAAGAGGTAGAACGGGGTGAGCGCAAGCCATTACCCCAAAGTGCTGTTCTTGGAGCGAAGGATTTACCTAGAACTATTCTTAGTGATCATATCGAACAACGATTGTTTAAGCGGCTAAAGCACGAAAGAACAGAGAGAGCAAGGTTTCATGGGAAAAGCTATGATGAGGTGATTAATATACTTGTATTTTATATTAGTTAGATTGTTAGGTATCCAGTATCCCTGTAAGTTGAATGGTTAGCTAGTTGGTTGGTTATAACTTATAACTAGTAGAAGGGGAATTTCAGGGAGATTAATCTTTTGAAAAAAAATCTGGTGGGAGAATTCTAGGTCTCTCAAATTCCTGGGTGTAATGGAGATTTTCTATAAAGCTCCAATACTCCTAGGTTTAGATATATCGTGTGTCATACACATCTTGAGCACTGAAATTTGTACAGCATGTGAGAAACCTCAAACAAATGTATTAGAGTATATGCTAGAGTTAGTGTAGAGTTAGTAATGCTGCCAGGTCAGCAATTGTATCAGAGTTTGTTATCAGTCATAACTAACTATTAGAGTTAGTTATGCTGAGCTGTCCTAAATCAGTTTGCTCTGGCTATGTATAAATAGCAGTGTACTTGTATCATTTCAGTTTGAGAAATATTCAATACTACTCTATTCTCCTCTAGAATGTTCCATTTCTCAAACTCTATTAAAATGTACCAAAAATCCTTTTTTTACACTTTGACTCACCTCCAACACTCCTCAAACACAAAATCAAGTGAGAATAAAAACATCTAAATTTAATAAAAACCATAAACAAAAAACCAGGCTTTGAAAACTACCTATTAAAATGATCTAGGCCAATTTCCTGTCCTAAGTGTGGGTGGCACCCACATTAGTCTAGGCAAATAACATGGATCTAGGAGGCATATGTATGAATACAAAATATATGTCGTTTTAAAAAGAATCAAGATATGTGCACGGTGATAAAGAACACGAGTTATTTATATAATACAATACAATACATCTAAATTGTTCAATTCACAACAAAACACCAAAACAATTTTTTTGAAGGGAACACAATAAAAGATTAACTAACAAGTCAAAAATTGTATTATGTTACAACTATATAGAAATTAGAAACTCAAATACACAAATACTAGTATATAATTATTATATTAATATGTGAGAAAGTCATTTATTCCAGTGTTATTAATAGCAGATCGCCAAGAATCCGATATGAGAAATAGCGGATAGAGTAGCGGGTAAATAGTGGAAGCCGCAAAGTGGTTGAAATATAAACAATAGTACAAAAAATAAAGCACACAGTCAAACAAATAAAAGCTGCATAAACATAGATTACAAACGTAGTGAGTTTTTATTCCTTTAAGTATTATCTATAATACCCACTAACCGACTCACCACTTCAGGTTTATACTTCTTTAAAGTTTTAATAAGTTTGGCCACTACTAAAACACTCAACTCTGTTTTTCTTTACGTACCGCTACACCCGATATTTCAAAACGCGCTACTATAGTGAAAATAGTAGAGTTGACATATCTTATTGGCTACCCCGAATTCCGATAATGGTGCTATGCCGATTTTTTAATGACACTGGTTTATTAAAAAAAGATATATATGAGAACGCCTCAAATTTCACCCACAGCAGATTAATGAGGAAAAAGGGAGTGTCGGCGAGTACCGTACATTTAACGGTATTGGATACATCACCGTTTTACAAGTAACCATCCTAGGTTTTGGGATTGAGCTTAACTCATGCCCACACAATTAGGTTGCAAGGTGAGCACTGTTCAATGTCTAGATCTGGGCATGGGTGTATTGAGATCCATGTTATTCTACTCATATAATTTCACACTTTAGATGTTCAATCCTGAGCATGAGGTGTTTTGAGAGTTTCACATTGATTACAAATATGACCTATATCATGCTTTTAACGTTTGGGTGGTTCTCACATTGCAAACCAGTTTTGTGAGGATGATTTAGGCCCAAAAGTTTAAGATGCTATCAGTCTTCTAGATCTGTTATTAGGCCATGATCGCTGTTATTCCACCATTACGTGTCCATTTTCTTGGTTTCTAATGGATTGTTAATTTTGTTTTCAATTGGGTGTTACTAGGTGCCTGGAGCTGATTCCCTAGTCGTAAGAGTCGTGTCATCCGTTGACAAGAAGTTAGAAGTGAAACAGCGCTTTTTGGAGATTTTTCAGGAAGAAAATTACCCAACAGAATTTCCATACAAATCCAAGGTAATCAAAAGGTTGTTTTAAACTACATGGTTGTTATTAAAACCTTATCTATAATCTTTGATAATGATGTCTTAGCTTTCATTTCCAGGTAGTTTTGCTGTTTCAAAAGATTGAAGGTGTGGAAGTATGCTTATTTGGCATGTATGTTCAAGAATTTGGAGCTGAATGTCAATTTCCCAATCAGCGCCGGGTGTATCTTTCATATCTGGACTCTGTGAAGTATTTCAGGCCCGAGGTTAAGTCAGTAACTGGAGAGGCTCTTCGAACATTTGTTTACCATGAAATTCTGGTAATCTTTGGCATAGTGTCTTACTTTGGAACCCTCTCATGGAGAATTACAGTTCTGGCTTTTAATGATACTGTAAACTATATTCTATATAAACAATTTTTCATTTCATTCTATTTCTTGTAGATTGGATACCTTGAATATTGTAAGCTGCGTGGTTTTACTAGCTGCTATATATGGGCCTGTCCTCCATTAAAGGGTGAAGATTATATTTTATATTGTCATCCAGAAATTCAGAAAACACCAAAATCTGACAAGCTTCGTGAATGGTGAGCACAGGAGAGTTGATATTAGCAAAAAAGAAACAGAAACTTGTAATATAATTGTAATTGTGTTATGTTATATGTTTATTCATCTCTAATTTCTGCATCTGTGAACATGTTTCATCAGGTATCTTGCCATGTTAAGAAAAGCTGCAAAGGAGAATGTTGTGGTTGATATCGCCAACTTATATGATCATTTCTTCACATCTACTGGTGAATGTAGAGCTAAGGTTACAGCTGCAAGACTGCCATATTTTGACGGCGACTACTGGCCTGGGGCTGCAGAGGATTTGATTTATCAGCTACGCCAAGAGGAAGATGGAAGAAGACAAAATAAAAAGGGAACAACAAAAAAGACTATCACAAAAAGGGCCTTGAAAGCATCTGGCCAGTCAGATCTTTCAGGAAATGCTTCGAAAGATCTGCTCCTCATGCACAAAGTAATTCATCATTTTAAATATGCAACAATATGAATATCTTTTAGCAATTTGATTGTACCTCATGTGATCATGTTTCCTAACATTATTATCTTCTCCTTACTTCACCGATTTTAACTTTTTTTTGTGATAATTTTATTTATACGAAGTTCTTGATCATTCTTTCTCCAGCTCGGTGAAACCATTTCCCCAATGAAGGAAGATTTTATTATGGTTCACTTGCAGCATGCATGTAGCCACTGCTGTATTCTAATGGTGTGTGGCAACCGTTGGGTTTGTAGCCAGTGCAAGAACTTTCAGATTTGCGATAAGTAAGGCTCTTTAATCTTATCTCCATGTTTGTTAAACTAAATGGATATAACAGTAAAAAATTATGGCATCTCCATCTAATTAGAAAAGAGTAATTCCAACTACTATTTATCTGCTGTGGATACTTCTACAATAACATTTCTTCATTGTCCCAACATCATATGTCTTATATCATTAGTATTATTTATTTTTATCCCTTGTGTGATCTTTCAATTTTTCTTTTATCTATTGCCAACTGAAAAACATTCAAACTAAACAAATCGATTTTGGCAGTCACACATTTTGTCTTGCCGCTCTTTAGGTGTTGTTAGAGATAAGTAGTAAACTACTAGCTTTGTATTTCTCTCTTATTCTAATATTGTAACTAACTTGCTGAGCTGTAAGTTAGTTAGTTACTCATGTCTCTATATAAAGAGATCTCTTGTATTCTTTCAATTAATGAATACACAATATGAAATTCTGAACTGAGCATAACAGAATTAAATATCTACTATTCTATCATGGTATCTAGAGCTTCTTTCTCGATCCAATAACCTGTCACTGTCAGAACAGAGAACTGCTCTGACACTTGCAGTCACAAACAGGTGGAATGTTCAGCAGGTTGATGTGAACAATGCCTTCCTCAATGGCATACTTGAGGAAAAAGTTTATATGCACCAACCCCCGGGCTTTGAGGTTTCTGATAAGACTCTAGTTTGCAGGTTAAACAAAGCTCTATATGGGCTTAAACAGGCACCTAGGGCCTGGTTTGACAGACTTAAAGGGTCTTTGCTGCAGTATGGTTTTCAGGCTAGCAAGTTTGACCCAAGTCTGTTTTTACTACACACAAGCAGTCTCAATATTATGATCTTGGTCTATGTTGATGATATAATCATCATTGGAAATTCTTCATCCTTTATTGCTACCTTGATCAAGAATCTCAATGACATATTTGCTCTCCAGCCGCTAGGCAACTTGAACTATTTTTTGGGAATTGAAGTCACCCACTTCCCAAATGGCTCCTTGCTTCTCTCACAAGCCAAGTATGTGAGTGACTTACTAGGCAAAGTAAATATGTCTTCTGCCAAAGGTATGCCTACATCAATGGTTTCTAGCAGCAAGCTTTCCAGAATTGGGTCTGATATAGTATCTGATCCTACTCAGTTTCGCTCTGTTGTTGGTGCTCTTCAGTATGCTACCTTAACCAGGCCTGAAATCTGTGTCTGTTAATAAGTTGTGTCAATTTTTATCTAATCCATTGGAAAGCAGTGAAAAGGATCCTCAGGTACCTAAGTGGCACTCAGTGTTATCAAATTGCCCCGCCATGGCCGCTATGGCGGATTTACATGGCGGGTTTTGGGCTCGCCACAATGGTAAGTATCGGCCGCTATGGCGGGATTTTGCCTCTACGCCTTGGACCGCCATCCGCCATCGACAACACTGGTGGCACTCTACACTATGGGTTCCTCTTTCAACCTGCTCCAATCCATCAACCTTTGTCACTTCTAGGATTCTGTGATGCTGACTGGGCAACAGATCCTGATGACAGAAAGTCAACCTCAGGTGCTTGTGTGTTTCTAGGTCCTAATATTATCTCTTGGTGGTCAAAGAAGTAGCCATTGGTGGCCAGATCTAGTGCAGAGGCAGGGTATAGAAGCATGGCTAATCTGGCTGCAGAAATGCTTTGGGTTCAGTCTCTTCTCAACGAACTTCCCTGCAAGATTCAGACTCCAAAGATTCTGTGTGACAATCTTAGCCAGTTACATTAGCTCACAATCCCATTCTTCATAACAGAATCAAACACATGGAGTTGAACATCTTTGTGAGAGAGAAAGTGCTCAACAAGAGTTTGCTTGTGGCTCATGTCCCTGCTCAGGATCAGTGGGCTGATGCCCTAACTAAACCACTGTCTGCTGTTAAATTCCTTCCTCTTAGTGACAAGCTTAGGGTGTTAACAAAGTTTGATCAACACATCTTCAACTTCTAAGGGGGAATGTTAAAGTAGTAAACTACTAGCTTTGTATTTCTCTCTTATTCTAAAACTGTAACTAACTTGCTGAGCTGTAAGTTAGTTAGTTACTCATGTCTTTATACAAAGAGATCTCTTCTACTCTTTCAATTAATGAATACACAATATGAAATTCTGAACTGAGCATAACAGAATTCTCTAACAGATTTCTACTATTCTATCAGGTGTTATGAAGCAGAACTACAGCGTGAAGAGAGAGAAAGACATCCTGTTAATCAGAGGGAAAAACACACTCTTTATCCGGTAAGTAGGTTTAATTTTGACGTAAAAAGTGTCTGGTTATAAACTAGTTCATTACTTTTATACTTCTGTGTTAGATTCTATTAACACTTGACTGTTAATCATTTAATGTCTGCCTAATTCCTGGTTCCGACTCTCAAAAGATAAGGTCTTAGACAAATTATTGAGTTCTAAATTTGAATTTACTTTTAAGTTAATTATTTTACTAAGAGTTTATCATTTACTAATTAGTGAACTGTTAATCATTTTAATGGGCTTTATCTTGCAGGTTGAAATTACTGATGTACCAGATGATACAAAGGATAAAGATGATATTCTTGAAAGTGAATTCTTTGACACTAGACAGGCATTTCTAAGTCTGTGCCAGGGAAATCATTACCAGTATGATACTTTAAGGCGGGCCAAGCATTCCTCAATGATGGTCCTATATCATCTTCATAATCCAACTGCTCCTGCATTTGTGACCACTTGTAATATATGCTATCTTGACATAGAAACTGGTCAAGGTTGGCGTTGTGAAGTTTGCCCAGAGTACGATGTATGCAATTCTTGTTATCAAAAGGGAGACGTTGATCATCCTCATCAGTTGACAAATCACCCGTCAATGGTGGATCGTGATGCTCAGAACAAAGAAGCAAGGCAGCATCGAGTATTGCAGGTACTATACAGGATATTAATGCTTCTGTGGATTGTGTTATATCAATGGACATGCTTATATCTCACTTCTTTATATTATTCAAATATTCCTGTGCCATAAATATACAACAAGGGCTTTTAGGGTATTTGCCAATTGCTTAAGTCAACCCTCCTTAATCTTAAGTTTGTGATAGAAAATTACCGTTCAAGGCTGCAGAATTATAAGACATGTGATGTTTGGTGGTGTGGTAAAGAGAAGACACATGCAAGCTTAGTTTTATAAAGTTAAAAATGTTATGGTAGACAAGTGATTGCATCTATGAAAGAAAGGGAATCCAGGTTAAACTATGGAGATGCAGGGAGAGGTAGAGAAAAGTGGCCTCAAATGAATCAAGGGATGCAGGTTTATGAAAGGAGGAAGGGTCGAAATGGAAAAGGCAGGGGACAGATGGAAACCAAGGCACGGAAGCATTGGGGGAAGAGAGAAAATTATAATGAAATTTCAACATTTCATGATGGCAGCCGAGAGAGGAATTTGGGAATCAAGAAAGTCAGGGAGGATGCAGTAAGAGCGGAGTATTTGAGAGGGAGGGAGGTAACTTGTTTGGAAGAGTTTGCAAAAGTTGCTTATGATATGCCAATAAGTTTTCAACTTATTTTCATAAGCTTTTGAGTGGGTTGTAAAATCAAATTATACCGAACTCATGCAGAATTTTGTCTTATTCCTATGTTGGTTGCGGAAATTGCTTATGCATGGACTCTCGAATGCTAAGTGGTCATTCAATAACCTTTAATTAAGCTGCTTACTAAAATGTCCCTTTTACTAAAACAAGAGGAACATGTTAAAACTACTTAATTTGAATTTAGAGTTCTAGTAAAAATTTATGGCACAGAAACTTGGATTTCATGAAGTATATTAATGTCTGGCATAAAATGGATTATTAATGACATGATAATTCCCAATTTGTTCAACATTTTAAATAAAAAAGAATCCAATGTCATGTTGTGTTTGAAGCATCATCACTTTCTTTCAGTCAGTGTCATGTTTCTAAATTTTTGTTGGTATTATGTTTTTAAATTTTTGTGATGCTATTGTTTGCTTATCATCATCATACATGCTGTGAAATTTCTGTATAAATTCTGATTTAAACTGTTGTGTAATTACAGCTAAGGAAAATGCTCGATCTTCTAGTGCATGCATCCCAATGTCGTTCTGCACATTGCCAATATCCTAATTGTCGCAAAGTGAAGGGACTCTTCCGCCATGGTATGCACTGCAAAACACGGGCTTCCGGAGGCTGCGTTCTTTGCAAGAAAATGTGGTATTTGCTTCAACTTCATGCTCGGGCATGCAAAGAATCTGAATGCCATGTGCCACGATGCAGGTTTGTTGACCATTATACTGAATTTAGTCTTTCGATTTATTATTGAATTTTCATGTGTTAATTTGTGGTTTGGGATTAAACCAGAGATTTAAAAGAACATCTAAGGAGGCTGCAGCAGCAGTCGGATTCACGGCGAAGAGCTGCTGTAATGGAAATGATGAGGCAGAGAGCTGCAGAAGTTGCTAGCAATGCTTGATAAGCAATTTGTACATATAAATACAGGGGGCTTCAAAGAAGAAATGTTGTACACAGTTTCACCTATGCTTGGACAGCAGTGGTGGTTTTTGTGAATGCATAGGGTATACGTAGCCTACCAGCCTTGCAGGTTTGCTTGTCAATCTCCACATGATTGATGGCCCGGATTAAGTTGAACCGTTTACTGCAGCTGCCCTCTTCTGCATGGGACTAACCAGGTCCAGCGGGGGGGGATTCAGTAATTCTTTAATTTTGTCAAGTTATTTGTATTATTAATGTCAAAGGCCATTCTTGGGTGGCAGCTGTACTATAGTCCTAAATTAGTTTCACTTTTCTTTACAAATATTTGTGGGAGGGAGGATGCTTTTAATTCTTCTTAGTTTACCCTTTTCAAGATTCACTGCATTTTGTAGAATCATTTTATTTAAAGAAGAAAGTAAATAATTAGATTCAGTCACTTTGATCTTTTATTTAATTACTCTAAATGATTTTTTTTTTACTAATTCTAACAAAGATAAATTGACGAGCAATGAGCAGTAAATTTTCGTAACTGATTATAAAGCCGTTCTGCTTTTCTCGGAACTGTTATTGAAAAAAAACTTTTTATATAAAGGATAACAAATTTTTTTCTTCCAATAATTATCAATTTGTAATAAGAATCAAAAGGGGTGTCCTGTGAGTGTAAGTAAGCTATTGAATTAAACTAGTCCAAGGCACAATGAGATGTTTTCAAGTTGGGGGTTGTAGCGGTAGTGGTGAAGAAATTATCCTTCAATGATTCAGAAGTAAAGATAATTTTGAATTCTTACAAAGATGATTCTGTGTTGGAGCAACCCCCAACTTTAAAACATTTCATAGTGCCTTGAATTAGTTCGGTAGTTTAAAACATTTCATAGTGCCTTGAACTAGTTTGGCAGTTTACTCTCAGGACAACCTTTTAGAGTCACACCTTTATTTAGTCTTTAAATTAGTTCGTAGATACATAAAAAAACAAAAATATACTTTTGTCTTTATCCTTTTGTAGTAAAATTTGATAATTTTTAAATAAGAATTCTTATATTATAGATAATAAATTTGTTGCAAATTAAACCATGCATGCAACACCCATATATAATAACATACATCAAAACATATATATTATACATGAATTCAAGTCTTGGTACTGAAATACCATATGTTTCTAGTTAACACATTGTATACATTACATGCCTAGAATACAAAGTACTAAAAGTCTACGGCATAATATATACAAGATGTCCCAAATACACTAAGAACTAAATCATAATAATGATCTCAAAATAAAACGCCATAGCGGAAGCCATGCCTTCCCAAAAGCTACGATTCGTAAGGAAAAGTCAAACCACTTTCTCCTTACCCTTCGCGGAACCTGTAGTATCTGTAATATAATCAACAACATGGGGTGAGATAACAAATCTCAGTGAGTTCCCTATCTTATGGATTCTCTCGGCTTTACAAGGTTCTAACCAATTCTAACTCAAGTCCAAGGGAAAGGGAAAGGACTTCGAGTTCACAATCTCACATTATATGGAAACATGTTCATGAGTTCACCAACTCAAAATATCACTAATCGATAACCTGTACCAAAGCATCCCTTTTTCCCGTCCTCTTCTACGTCTAGAAGTCGACCCGAGTCATGGATCCTTGTAGTTATTTGGCATACGAAATGGATTCGGGTTCTACGTGCCATTAACCGTTATGAATCGTCACTTCACACGGGCCATAAACCGTCACAAGTCTCTTTACCCTCAGGCTCCATTCGTACTCACACGCGGGAATCAAACCTGCCAAGTAATTGCGCACATGGTTCAGAGGAGCTCGAGACTCATGAAACCGCACCCAAGTGAAACGGTTACGATTACGTGATCACACACACAAACGTGATTGTATTCGACAATCACAAGGCCACAATGCCTTAAGGCCACATTCGTCTTTTCTCATAATCACAATAGTTCACACATGTTCATACTAGTGTTTCACTCTCTCCTAGACCAATCTTGTCACGGATGCACCTTTCTACATCAAGTGTCCGAGCCTTGCCATCTAGGTTTTCTATCACAATTCTATTCACAACCTAGGATCATATCATTAGGTTTGGGGTAAGTTTTTTCACTCTTCCTAATTCATTTTAAGCATGTGTAACACCCATATATAAAACTCATACATCAAAGCATAAATGTTATATATGAATCCAAGTGTTTGGTACTGAAACACTATAAGCTCCTAGTTAACACATTATATATATTACATGCCCCAAAATACAACAACTAAAAGTTATAAAGGCATAATATACATAAGATGTTCAAAAGATAAAAACTAAGAACTAGATCAACAATGATCTCAAAATAAACTCCACTACGGAAGCTAGCCATCAACAAGCAAGGAAAAGATCACACGACCTTATCCTTACCCTTCTCGGAACCTGAAGCACCTGAAGTGCATCAACAACGTGGGGTGAGATACATCAAATCTCAGTGAGTTCCCTATCTTATAGATTCTCTCGGATTAACAAGGTTCTAACAATCCTAACTCAAGTCCGGGGAAAAGGGAAAAGGACTCTTGAGTTCACACTTTATAATTCTCACACTATATGGAAACATGACATGAGTTCATTAACTCACAACATCACTAATCGATAACCATACCAAGACATCTCATCTTCCCGTCCGCTTCTACGTCTAGAAGGCGACCTGAGTCATAGATACTTGTAGTTACTTGGCATACGAATTGGATTCGGGATCATCGGCCTGTTAACCGTGAACCGTCACTTCTCATGGCTTGTTATCCATCACAAGTCTCTACCCATAGCATAGGCTCCAATCGTATTACACGTAGGGAAGCAAACCTACCAAGTAATTGTGTACCCGTTTCAGAGGAGCTCGAGACCCATGAAACTACACTCAAAATATACCGGTTACGATTACATGATCACATACAACAAATACAATTGTATTCAACAATCACAAGACTACACCGTCTTAAGGCCTCTCTTGCCTTTTCACAACCACAAAGGTTAACCACATGTTCCATACTAGTGTTCACTCTCAACTAGGCCAATACTCGGCAAGGGTGTATCTTTCAACAACACGTGCCCGAGCATCGCCATCTAGAGTTGTCTACAATTTCTAGTTCCTTACTAGATTCTCCTATAGTTCAAGTTTGAGGTTTCCTCACTCTTCCTATATCGTTTTCATATTTGCACGCATATTCACTTACAATCATGTTAAACAATAATAGGACAGCCAAGACATGTCATAATTACATAGTAGAATAATATATAACGATTAAAACATAAATATATCATTTTTGGAATTTTCTCGATTATTTAATCGGTCGGTAAAATTGACATATTTCATCTCCATTGCATAGAATATTTCCTCGGCTTTACATCGATATAAAGAATGATCGATTCCGATAAACGAGTCGAAAGTTATGAATTTTCTCGCTAAAGGAATAAAATCTCAAGTCCCAGGTCGCGCTGAGCGCGCCCCTGTCCGCGCTGAGCACGGTTTTCTCTGACTCGAGGGGTTGCAGAATTTCTTGACTGCGCTGAGCAGGCTTCTGCGCGCTGAGCGGGCTCTGCGATTTCCAGAAAAATGCCTCAGTTTGACAGCAGAAAATCCATCCTCAAATCCTTCTCATTACTACCCCCAAACAGCCAACAAAGGAATAACAACATGTTTATATCATGGGTTCACTATCAACTTCATAAAAACAAGATTTCCACATAAATACATAATTTCTACACAACCCTAACATTTTCCAATAAATTCAAAGTAAACCAAAACATCAAAACAACCACCAATATATGTTTCTATAAGCACATTGAGCATTCATTTCGATTTATATCAATTTCCAACCGTTAAAACATCGATTCCCACATCCTAACCTAAAACTCATATTATCCAAAACTCTAAAAAAAAGTTTTCTAACTAGAACCCACCTTGAGATAAGCAAGATGAAGATGAGATGATTGGATGAAGTTTGGATCAATGGATGATGATTTCTCTTGGATTCTCTTCCAAAACCCTTTTTCTCCTCTTTTCCTCCTTTCTTCTTTCTTTCCTCTTCTTTTCCTTCTTTTCTCTTTCTTTTCTTTCTTACTATCTTTTTCTTTTTATGTTTGGAAAGTGGAAGGAAATAATAAGTAGTAAACTTAGTATTAGAAATAATACTACTAAATGCCCAAAAAGTCTCTTAAGTCCAAATTAGTAAAATACCTCAGAGTCAGATAATATTAATTGGATTTATTCTAAGTTCCACAGTTACTCTAATTATTTTGTCAAATAATTTATCAGAGTACACTGGGCTCAGTCGATCACAATATAATTTTATCCGGAGTAATAAAATACGGGGTATTACATCCTCCCCCCCTTAAATAGAAATTCACCCTCAAATTTAAAGATTACCTGAACAGATGAGGGTAAGCATCTCGCATTTTCGATTCAAGTTCCCAAGTTGCATCACCCGGATGCGTTACATCCCACTGCACCTTAACGAGAGAAATGTCCTTGTTCCTTAATATTTTTGTTTCTCTTTCCACAATGCGGCTCGGTTGAGGTTCAAACGTTAAGTCCGCTTCTATTTCAATAGTATCCGGTAGAATCGGTTGAAGAGGATCTGGAACAAACCTCCGAAGTTGAGATACATGAAAAACATCGTGCATTTCCGAAAGAGAAGGTGGTAAGGCCAATCTGTAAGCTACTTCACTAACCCTTTCTAAGATCTGATACGGTTCCACATATCTCAGGCTTAACTTGCGTTACTTAAATGGTCCTTTCAATCTCAATCTAGGAGTGACTTTCAAAAACACATTGTCACCTTCTTCAAATTCTAAAGGTCTCCTTCGATTGTTTGTATTGTTCGTTCAGTTTGACCATCCGTCTGAGGATGATTAGACGTGCTCAAACGCAACTCCGTGCCCATAGCTTGTTGAAACACTTTCCAAAACCTTAAAGTAAACTTCGGATCTCTATCCGACACAATATTAGAGGGAATACCGTGCAATCTTACAATATCCGCAATAAACAACCTCGCAAGATGACTTGCTTTGAAAGTAGTCTTTACGGCTAAGAAATGCGCAGATTTTGTTAGTTGATCCATAATCACCTAAATCGAATCATAACCACCTTGCGTACGGGGTAACCTACTGCAAAATCCATAGAAATACTGTCCCACTTCCACACCTGGAATGTCTAAAGGTTGCAATAACCCACCCGGTCTTTGATGTTCAATCTTAACTTATTGGCATACCGCACATTCCGACACAAAGACCGCAACATCTCTCTTCATACCGGACCACCAATAGTCTTTCTTTAAATCTTGATACATCTTTGAAGAATCCGGATGTATAGTAAAAGCACCCTTATGCGCTTCTTCCAAAATCTTTCTTTTCAAAGTCGCATCGTTCGAAACGCAAATTCTTTGGTTAAACATAATCATTCCGTTGGCAGCCTGAACAAAACCCGATAGAAGTAACACTTCTTGCAACTTCTCATCCAACGTTTGACCTCGTTGAATCTCAACTCTTAGAGTAGAATTTACATTCAAATTCCCCATAATTACACCATCTTGTGTCCACACAAATTGAAGATTAAGATCTCTTAAAATTCTCCAACAAAGCGTACTCCAAAATCATCAATTTCGCACTATGAACTACTTTCCGACTTAATGCATCTGTTACCTTATTCGCTCTCCCTGGATGATACTTCAGTTCTAAATCATAATCCTTTAAGTACTCCATCCACCTTCGTTGTCGCATGTTTAACTTCCTTTGGTCAAATAAATACTTCTAACTCTTATGGTCACTGAACATTTCGAAACGTACACCATACAAATAATGCCGCCACACCTTCAGTGTAAACACAACCGCTGCCAGTTCCAAATCATGAGTTGGATAATTCTGTTCATGAATTTTCAATTGTCGGGAGGCATAAGCTACCACCTGACCGCCTCGCATCAGAACACCTCCCAATCCCATCTTAGAAGCATCACAAAACACTTCGTAAGAGTTGTTAGGATCAGGTATGATTAACACAGGAGCCGTTGTCAATCTTTCCTTCAACTTCATGAAACTTTGCTCACAACTCGAATCCCACTCAAAAGCAAAATCTTTACGGGTAAGTTTCGTCATTGGTAAAGCCAACTGAGAGAAACCCTCGATGAACCTTCTATAATAACCCGCCAGTCCTAAATTCATACTTGCTTAACTTAGTAAAAAGTTGCTTCTCTTGCAACACGGATAAAACAATTCTCAGATGCTCTTCATGCTCTTGTGAAGTACGAGAGTAAATAAGAATATCATTAATGAAGATTACAACAAACTGGTCCAAGTAAGCTTGAAATATATGGTTCATGTAGTCCATAAAACATCTGGAGCATTAGTCACACCGAAACGCATCACTAAGAATTCATAATGACCATAACGGGTCCTAAATGCAGTCTTAGGTACATCGGAACTCTTCACTCGAATCTGGTGATAACCCTACCTCAAATCAATCTTCGAGAACACACAGGCTCCTTTCAATTGATCTAACAGGTCGTCTATCCTGGGTAAGGGATACTTGTTCTTAATGGTGACTTTATTCAGCTGACGATAGTCGATACACAACCGCATCCCACCGTCCTTCTTCTTTACTAACAATACTGGAGCTCCCCACAGCGAGACACTAGGTCTAACAAAATGCTTAGCCATAAGCTCTTCCAATTGTTCCTTCAGTTCTCTCAATTCAAGCGGTGCCATCCGATACGGAGAAACGGATGTAGGAGCCGTTCCCGGTACCAGGTCAATAGAAAATTCCACTTCTCTCACCGAAGGAAGAGAAATGACATCTTCGGGGAAAACTTCTGGAATCTCACAGGCTACCAGAAATACACAATTTCACACATTGCATTGACACAAGGAGTGTGTTGCTCCACAATCAAATAAAACAAAACAAGGATGTCCGTTAACGAAACACGTACCAGCAATCAAAGAGTCATCGCCCTTTGCTTCCTTCGCATCCAAGGTAAAAACTCGACCGGTAGTCCTTCCTTGTGCTTGATTCTTATTCTGAGAACAATCTCTCGCCGTATGGCCCACCTCCTGACATTGATAACACTTCACTCCTTTAAAGCGACATCTACCCAAATGCATCTTACTACAAGTACGACACACAGGAGGTGCACTAGTCCTAGAATTCTGGACTTGTTTCCCTTTGAAAGCTTGTTGCCTAGGCCTAAACTGTTGGAATTCCAACTCTCTTCGGATCCTCAAAGAACTAGGAAGGTACTTCTCCATAAAAGTAGCCTTGAATTGTTCCCACACTTTAGGCACACCTTGAATAGTCATAAAAGCTGAAGCAATATCCCACCACCTCTTAGCAGGACCTCTCAACGAGTGAGAAGCAAACGCTACCTTGTCCTCCTCCCTGCAGTGAATTATCAGAAAGATTCTCTCTATCCCGACCACTCAATCGTGAGCTTTCACAGGATCTACTTCACCATGAAATTCTGGAGGATTCACGGGGATGAAATCCAGGAAATTCCCACTTACAGTATCTGGAACAACCACCTGAGGATGAAAACCCCCATTCATGTGTCGCATCATCTGTTGCATGAATTGGTTCTGCTGCTGCTGCATCTGTTGCAAAAACTGATACAAGGGAGCATTCCCATCTTCGCCTGGCGGATTCACCACGGGATGATTCACTCTGGATCTACTAAGGTTTTTGCGTCCACCAGCCATGTTCCTAAATGTCATATAGATAGGATTAAGTTGATCAGGCTCAATACTACACATATAACACTTAAGACCAATGGCGACACAACGCATATGAAACGGAAAGAAATACTTATACTATTTCATGGCTAGGTCGAGGATACGACCTGCTCTGATACCAACTGTAACACCCATATATAAAACTCATACATCAAAGCATAAATGTTATATATGAATCCAAGTGTTTGGTACTGAAATACTATAAGCTCCTAGTTAACACATTATATATATTACATGCCCCAAAATACAACAACTAAAAGTTATAAAGGCATAATATACATAAGATGTTCTAAAGATAAAAACTAAGAACTAGATCAACAATGATCTTAAAATAAACTCCACTATGGAAGCTAACCATCAACAAGCAAGGAAAAGATCACACGACCTTATCCTTACCCTTCTCGGAACCTGAAGCACCTGAAATACATCAACAACGTGGGGTGAGATACATCAAATCTCAGTGAGTTCCCTATCTTATAGATTCTCTCAGATTAACAAGGTTCTAACAATCCTAACTCAAGTCCGGGGAAAAGGGAAAAGGACTCTTGATTTCACACTTTATAATTCTCACACTATATGGAAACATGACATGAGTTCATTAACTCACAACATCACTAATCGATAACCATACCAAGACATCTCATCTTCCCGTCCGCTTCTACGTCTAGAAGGCGACCCGAGTCATAGATACTTGTAGTTACTTGGCATACGAATTGGATTCGAGATCATCGACCTGTTAACCGTGAACCGTCACTTCTCATGGCCGGTTATCCATCACAAGTCTCCACCCATAGCATAGGCTCCAATCGTACTACACGTAGGGAAGCAAACCTACCAAGTAATTGTGTACCCGTTTCAGAGGAGCTCGAGACCCATGAAACTACACTCAAAATATACCGGTTACGATTACATGATCACATACAACAAATACGATTGTATTCGACAATCACAAGACTACACCGCCTTAAGGCCTCTCTTGCCTTTTCACAACCACAAAGGTTAACCACATGTTCCATACTAGTGTTCACTCTCAACTAGGCCAATACTCGGCAAGGGTGTATCTTTCAACAACATGTGCCCGAGCATCGCCATCTAGAGTTGTCTATAATTTCTAGTTCCTTACTAGATTCTCCTATAGTTCAAGTTTGAGGTTTCCTCACTCTTCCTATATCATTTTCATATTTGCATGCATATTCACTTACAATCATGTTAAACAATAATAGGATAGCCAAGACATGTCATAATTGCATAGCAGAATAATATATAACGATTAAAACATAAATATATCACTTTTGGAATTTTCTCAATTATTTAATCGGTCGGTAAAATTGACATATTTCATCTCCATTGCATAGAATACTTCCTCGGCTTTACATCGATATAAAGAATGATCGAATCCGATAAACGAGTCGAAAGTTATGAATTTTCTCGCTAAAGGAATAAAATCTCAAGTCCCAGGTCGCGCCCCTGTCCGCGCTGAGCGCGGTTTTCTCTGACTCGAGGGGTTGCAGAATTTCTTGAACGCGCTGAGCGGGCTTCTGCGCGCTGAGTGGGCTCTGCAATTTCCAGAAAAATGCCTCAGTTTGACAACAGAAAATCCATCCTCAAATCCTTCTCATTACTACCCCCAAACAGCCAACAAAGGAATAACAACATGTTTATATCATGGGTTCATTATCAACTTCATAAAAACAAGATTTCCACATAAACACATAATTTCTACACAACCCTAACATTTTCCAATAAATTCAAAGTAAACCAAAACATCAAAACAACCACCAATATATGTTTCTATAAGCACATTGAGCATTCATTTCGATTTATATCAATTTTCAACCGTTAAAACATCGATTCCCACATCCTAACCTAAAACTCATATTATCCAAAACTCTAAAAAAAGTTTTCTAACTAGAACCCACCTTGAGATGAGCAAGATGAATATGAGATGATTGGATGAAGTTTGGATCAATGGATGATGATTTCTCTTGGATTCTCTTCCAAAACCCTTTTTCTCCTCTTTTCCTCCTTTCTTCTTTCTTTCCTCTTCTTTTCCTTCTTTTCTCTTTCTTTTCTTTCTTACTATCTTTTTCTTTTTATGTTTGGAAAGTGGAAGGAAATAATAAGTAGTAAACTTGGTATTAGAAATAATACTACTAAATGTCCAAAAAGTCTCTTAAGTCCAAATTAGTAAAATACCTCAGAGTTAGATAATATTAATTGGATTTATTCTAAGTTCCACAGTTACTCTAATTATTTTGTCAAACAATTTATCAGAGTACACTGGGCTCAGTCGATCACAATATAATATTATCCAGAGTAATAAAATACGGGGTATTACAGCATGCATATTCTCCCACAATCATGTTTAATCAACAATAGGATAAGAAAAACATATTACAATTGTACAATAAAATTTCATATGATAATTCAACATAATTATACCACTTTTGGATTTCCTCCGATTATTTAATCGGGCAATAAAACCGACATTTTTCACCTTCATCATATAGAATATTCTCATAGCTTCCTATCGGTACCAAGAATAATTAAATCGGGTGAACGAGTCAAAAGTTATAGATTTTAAAAGAAAAGAAAACATTTGAAAAAGTCCCAGGAGCGCCCGGTGCTACATGCTTCGCCCGACGGTGCTCCCTTTCGCCTCTGCTTCGCCCGGCGAAGCAGCGGCGTAAAACCCAAGTCAAAAATTAAAAGTTACAGAATCAAAACCTGCTGCGCCTCTTGGCTTTCGGCCGGCGAAGCAGCGGCACAAGCTTCGCGTCTCCCGGCGTCCAAAGCACCGCTCGGCGCTACGCACCAGAACCAGAATTTCTGCTGCGTTTCTCTTGGTTCCAAAGCCTCAAAATTCATCTTTTACACACCAAATCATTTTCAAACAACCAAAACAAGTATCATCAATGATCATATGCATATTACGATTATACTAAGCAATTTATATCAATTTTCAACCGTTAGATTCCTGATTTTAACAAGATTACTCATTTTCTCACAATATCAAATCTAACTCTAGAACTCAAGAAATTCTACA
This sequence comes from Lathyrus tuberosus, assembly GCA_022829125.1. Taxonomy (NCBI): domain Eukaryota; kingdom Viridiplantae; phylum Streptophyta; class Magnoliopsida; order Fabales; family Fabaceae; genus Lathyrus; species Lathyrus tuberosus. Next base: position 4,652,031 of record JALAZF010000446.1, read on the forward strand.
ACTAAAGTCTCTAACTAGAGCCCACCTGGATTAAAGGATGATGATGAAGAAGATGAGATGAATTGATGAAGAAGATGATTCTTGATCTTGAGCTCTTAGGGTTTTCCTTCCTCTTTCTTTCTTTTCCTCTTCCTTCTCTCTAACTTCTTTCTATCTTTTTCTCTCTTTGTTTCTATATGTGGAAAAAGGGTGGAAAAGAAATGATATAGAAAAATATCTAAAATTCTGGCACAGATATCAGATGTCCTACACAGATGTTGAGACACCGATATCCAACACAATGAACAAGTTAACAATAATAATAACAATGCAGAAAGTAAAGAACACAGTGATATGTTTACCCAGTTTGGATTAACAATCATACTCTGGGGGCTACCAAGCCAGGGATGAAATCAATATACGATAATATCAATTCACAGATCATACAGCAACCACACTCGGTTACAATCTGCTCACTTAATCACTACCCTTCCTATGACTTCTACCTAAGACTCACCTAGGTATGAGGCCCTCCTCAAATCCCTCTTCAATCACAAACCGTGACTGGTTCCTTTCAACACAAGTAACAAAACGAAACCACACTTTCAAAACACACAATTCTCAATACTTCAAAGCTTATGAGAATTGACACACAAGAAACTCAATGCTTAAAAGCTTATGAGTAACTGACAGAACTTACAACACAAAACCAGTCCTTGTACTGTTATCAGAATGATACCAGTTAGGCTCACAAATAACACTCAAAAACCCTAACAAAACACACGTAAGTTCCACACCTAAACTAGGTTTACCCCAGTCAATATATAGCATTAAATCTGGACTGGATTGGGCTTCAAAACGCAGCAAAGAGACTGCACACAATTCTGCAATAAAAACTCTAAGAAAATAGGTCTTCAATCCAAAGTTTCCTAATATGTCTCCATATTTAGAGAATGTTGAAAATACGAAAACCAACACACAAAAACTCAACCCAAAATACTTTGGAAGCCACATAAGATAACTAAATATTCACAGAATATTCAGTAACAAATACCAACAACAGAATCTTCCTTTAAAACCAAAATCAAACGCGATGTCCTATGATCCAGGATGGGACATCTTTATCCGACATGTTTAGTGCAGAATATTAGAACATCTTGTTTCAACATCTTGCTGCTAGAATAGTTTTAGCAAAATAAATGCCAACCACAAAATCAAAGAAATAACAATCTCCCCCTTTGGCTTATTTTGGCTAAAACTACACACCAAACAATCTTGCAAAGATAACACAAGAAAAACAACAATATCAGAGACAGCAGCGAAAAACACACCATAACACCAACACAAAACACAACATAGCAGCAAAAATTCACACCAAAAAAAAACTCCCCCTCAACTGCAGCAACACAACAACATTCTCCCCCTCAACTGCAGCACCAGCACAAGCACACCACAAAGCACAAGCACACTACTCCCCCTTTTTAGCCATAAATATGACAAAGTCATAAACCAGAATAAACAACATCAGAAAGTAGATGCACACAACATCACATGACTAAATGTCATGCATAAACTTCAGCATCTTTCCCTTTATAAACACCTGCACAAGCTGCACTACCAGAATTACCTTTATTCTTTTTAGTCTGGCAGCCAGAAAGAACATTAATTGCTATAGTTCTTCATGAATACAAACCCCAAGTCTACTCCTCAGGTTTTCAAACTGAACTGCATCCAGAGCCTTGGTAAATATGTCAGCGAGCTGATTTTCCGTGCTAACATGCTCAAGAGTTATGACTTTGTCCTCCACAAGTTCTCTGATGAAGTGATGCCTGATATCAATGTGCTTAGTCCTGCTATGTTGAATAGGATTTTTAGAAATATTAATAGCACTCAGGTTGTCACAAAATAATGTCATGACATCTTGTGTGACATTATACTCAGATAGCATTTGCTTCATCCACACCAGTTGAGCACAACTACTTCCAGCTGCTATGTACTCAGCTTCAGCAGTAGAAAGAGATACAAAATTCTGCTTCTTACTAAACCATGAAATAAGATTATTTCCTAAAAAGAAACAACCTCCAGAGGTACTCTTCTTATCATCAGCACTTCCAGCCCAATCAGCATCACAGTATCCTACTAAAATGGAACTTGAGTCATGGGAGTACAACAACCCATAATCACATGTACCACTCATATACTTAAGAATTCTCTTAACTTGATTGATGTGACTGACCTTGGGTTCTGCTTGGTATCTTGCACATACACCAACTGCAAAGGTTATGTCTGGCCTACTTGCTGTGAGATACAGCAGACTGCCAATCATGCTTCTGTATAAACTCTGTTCAACATTCACTCCCTTTTCATCTTTGGATAGCTTCAAGTGAGTAGGAGCAGGAGTTCTCTTGTGCTTGGAATTATCCAATCCAAACTTCTTCACAATATTCCTCGCATATTTGCTCTGACAAATAAAAATGGAATCTTCCATCTGCTTGACTTGCAATCCAAGGAAGTAAGTCAATTCACCTACCAAGCTCATTTCAAATTCAGATTGCATTTGGTTGACAAAATGTTGGACCATTTCATCCGACACCCCACCAAACACAATATCATCTACATAAATCTGAGCAATCATTAGTTTCCCATCCTTCTCCTTGACAAAAAGTGTTTTATCAATACCACCCTTCCTGTATCCATGTTTGACTAAGAACTCAGTCAGCCTTTCATACCAAGCTCTTGGAGCTTGTTTCAAACCATACAAAGCCTTATTTAGCTTGAAGACATGATCAGGAAAATTTGGATCCACAAACCCTTTAGGCTGCTCAACATAAACTTCCTCATTAAGATAGCCATTCAGAAAGGCACTCTTGACATCCATTTGAAACAATTTGAATTTCAAAAAACATGCCACTCCTAGCAACAATCTTATGGATTCCAATCGAGCCACATGAGCAAATGTTTCATCAAAATCTACTCCTTCAATCTGTGTGTATCCTTGAGCAACTAGTCTGGCTTTGTTTCTGGTAACAACTCCTTGTTCACCAGACTTATTCTTATAAACCCACTTTGTTCCAATCACATTTGTTCCTGCTGGTCGTGGTACCAGTTCCCAGACTTCATTCCTCTTGAATTGACAAAGCTCATCCTGCATAGTACTTATCCAGAACTCATCTGTCAATGCCTCTTTAACATTCTTTGGTTCAAGCTTTGAAACAAAACAGGCATTTGACAAAGCCTCCCTCAATCTGGTTCTTACACCTTCATTCAGATTTCCAATAATCAACTCCTTAGGGTGATCCTTCTGAACCCTTATAGAGGGTCCCCTGTTGGCATCCTCCACCTCTTCATTCTCAGGTCTAGTGTCGGTCTCTTGAGCATTATCTTCTACGGACTCAGTGTCTTGTGAGATTTCATTGTTCATGGGAAAGCATGTTCCAACATCATCTGGGACATCTTCGTCTTTGCCAGAGTCATCAACCATCACATTTATGGATTCCATCATCACCTTAGTTCTGGAATTAAATACCCTATATGCTTTACTGTTTGTGGAGTATCCCAAAAATATCCCTTCCTCACTCTTAGGATCCATCTTTCGCCTCTGCTCACGATCAACCAAGATATAAAACTTACTCCCAAAAACATGGAAATATTTCACATTTGGCTTTCTACCTTTCCATAGCTCATAAAGAGTAACAAAAGTACCTGATCTGATAGTCACTCTATTGTGTATATAGCAAGCGGTATTCATGGCTTCAGCCCAAAAATGATATTGAAGCTTTTTGGCATGAATCATGACCCTTGCACACTCTTGAATAGTCCTATTCTTGCGTTCCACCACACCATTTTGCTGAGGAGTGATTGGTGATGAGAATTCATGAGTGATTCCTTCAGATAAACAAAACTCTTCAAACCTGCTATTTTCAAATTCTTTCCCATGGTCACTTTTGATTCGAACAACACCATAATCCTTTTCTCGTTGAATCCTTTGACACAATTCTTTGAAAGCTGCAAATACTTCAGACTTCTCTCTGATAAAGCTTATCCAGGTGAATCTGGAGTAATCATCAACGACAACATAGGCATACTTCTTCCCACTGAGACTTTCAACCTGCATAGGTCCCATTAAGTCCATGTGAAGCAGCTCCAGAACTCTAGAAGTTGTGGTAAAATGTTGAAGCTTTTTGTGTGACATCCTTGTTTGCTTCCCAACTTGACATTCACCACATATTCTATCCTCATCAATCTTCAGCTTGGGAATACCTCTAACAGCCTCACTTGACATAACTTTCTTCATCCCTTTCAAATGTAAGTGACCCAATTTCTGATGCCACACTTTGGTTTCATCTTCCTTTGACATCAAACAGGTAGACAAATTTTATGATTCTTGAGGATTCCACAGATAGCAGTTATCCTTAGACTTGGTTCCCTTCATAACAACTTCAGTTTCTTCATTGGTTACTAGGCATTCAGATTTTGTGAAATTTACTTTGAGTCCTAGATCACACAGTTGGCTTATACTGATCAAATTTGCAGTCAACCCTTTGACAAATAGAACACGATCCAGATTTGGTTGTCCTGTGTAGTCCAGCTTTCCAACACCTTTTATTTCACATTTTGATCCATCCCCAAAAGTGACATAATTGGTAGAGTGAGGCTTGATATCTGACAAAAATTTCTTCACACCAGTCATGTGTCTCGAACAACCACTGTCAAAGTACTAATCTTCCCTTGCAGATGCTCTGAGAGAGGTATGCGCTATGAAACCAACCATCATATTTCTAGGAGTCCATCTTTTCTTTACTTTAGCCCAATTCTGTCCTTTATTTTGTTGATGAGCAGTTTTGGGATAACCATGCAAATTGTGGCCAAAGGACTTTAAGTGACCAATCTTTCCACAGTGATGACATCTCCATGGTTTATATTTAGAACTACATACTATTTTCTGATGTTTCAGCTGATGTTGAAACATGTGATTTGACATCTCCTCTTCTTGCTTTATTTTCTGAGGAACAAACTTTAATACAGACTTCTTATAGTTCTCTGCTTGATTGTTAAAACCAAGACCTTGTACATTCCCAACATTTTTCCCAGTCTGAAGAATCTCATCCAGCTGCGTGGAACCATTGTTCAGCATTCTTATAGATTTGGTCATATTGTCAAGTTTTGACTTTTGCCATACAACCTCCTCTTTAAGATCAACAATGATTGATAGATGTTCTTCCCTCTCAGCTTCTAGTTGAGCTATCAGAACCTTCTGTTCTAATATTATCTGGCACCTCTCTTCATTCTTGATACACAACTCTGAGAACCCAGTGATAACTTCCTACTTAGTGAGTTCTCCAATATAAGATTCTTTGTCAGAATCAGACTCACAAGTTGTTTCTCCATCAGATTTACAGATTCCAGTCAAGGCTGTCACCAATTTTGCTGATTCTTCTTCAAGATCACTCTCAGACTCTCCTTCTGACCAAGACACAGATAAGCCCTTCTTCCGCCTTTTGAGATACGTGGGACACTCAGTTTTTATGTGCCCAAATCCCTCACATTCAAAACACTGAACTCTCTTCCCTTGATTGGAGTCTTCTTCAGTTCTGGACCTTCTGCCTCCATCTGGTTTTTACTGATGTCGAGTGACTGGTTCTGAACATTTGCTCTTGAATTCCAGTCCATCCTTTTCAACACTTTGTTAAATTGTTTTCCAAGCAATACCAGATCTTTAGACACCCCTTCATCTCTGACCAGGTTACCTTCATCGTCTGAATCACCAGCATTTGACACAAAAGCTATACTCTTCTTCTTTTCAAACTTTTCACTGATCCCCAATTCAAATGTTTGAAGTGATCCCACAAGTTCATCCACTTTCATCTTATCTATGTCCTGAGCTTCCTCTATAGCACTCACTTTCATGTCAAATCTCTTAGGTAGAGATCTGAGGATTTTTCTGACCAGTTTGCTATCAGACGTCTTTTCACCTAGGGCACTTGAAGCATTAGCTATCTCAATATTGTTCATGTGAAAATCAGGAATGCTCTCATCTTCCTTCATCTTCAAATTCTCAAACTTGGTAGTGAGAAGCTGAAGTTTTGACGTCTTCACCTTTGAAGTCCCTTCATGAGCAACCTTCAAGACCTGCCAAGCCTCTTTTGCAATGGTGCAGTGTTCAATCAACCTGAAGATATTTTTGTTAACACCATTAAACAATGCATTCATGACTTTGGAATTTCCCAAGGACCCTTTGTAGTCTGCATCATCCCAGTCTTCTTCTTCCTTCACCACATCAGTAGGATTACCTTCTCCACCTCTAACCTTTGGGGGTTCCTATCCTTTGATAACAACTTTCCATGCTTGATCATCCATGGATTTGATGAAAGCTATCATCCTTGGTTTCCAATAGTCATAGTTGGAACCATCAAGCAGAGGTGGTTTGTTCAAAAATCCTCCATCCTTGTCCATTGCACCAGAAAGTACCTTCCCTGAATCTCACCCAGAACCAAACAAGGGTGCAAGCTCTTGATGCCAACTGAAATTCTGGCACAGATATCAGATGTCCTACACAGATGTTGAGACACCGATATCCAACACAATGAACAAGTTAATAATAACAATAACAGTGCAGAAAGTAAAGAACACAGTGATATGTTTACCCAGTTTGGATTAACAATCATACTCTGGGGGCTACCAAGCCAGGGATGAAATCAATATACGATAATATCAATTCACAGATCATACAACAACCACACCCGGTTACAATCTGCTCACTTAATCACTACCCTTCCTATAACTTCTACCTAAGACTCACCTAGGTATGAGGCCCTCCTCAAATCCCTCTTCAATCACAAACCGTGACTGGTTCCTTTCAACACAAGTAACAAAACGAAAGCCACACTTTCAAAACACATAATTCTCAATACTTCAAAGCTTATGAGAATTGACGCACAAGAAACTCAATGCTTAAAAGCTTATGAGTAACTGACAGAACTTACAACACAAAACCAGTCCTTGTACTGTTATCAGAATGATACCAGTTAGGCTCACAAATAACACTCAAAAACCCTAACAAAACACACGTAAGTTCCACACCTAAACTAGGTTTACCCCAGTCAATATATAACATTAAATCTGGACTGGATTGGGCTTCAAAACGCAGCAAAGAGACTGCACACAATTCTGCAATAAAAACTCCAAGAAAATAGGTCTTCAATCCAAAGTTTCCTAATATGTCTCCATATTTAGAGAATGTTGAAAATCCGAAAACCAACACACAAAAAATCAACCCAAAATACTTTGGATGCCACATAGGATAACTAAATATTCACAGAATATTCAGTAACAAATACCAACAACAGAATCTTCCTTTAAAACCAAAATCAGACGCGATGTCCTATGATCCAGGATGGGACATCTTTATCCGACATGTTTAGTGCAGAATATTAGAACATCCTGTTTCAACATCTTGCTGCTAGAATAGTTTTAGCAAAATAAATGCCAACCACAAAATCAAAGAAATAACAATATCATTAATTAGTAATACTACTAATTGTCCAAATAGTCTCTATAGCTCCAATAATTAAAACCTCAGAGTCAGATAATATTAATTGGATTTTCTCTGAGCTCAACAGTTACTCTAATTATCTTTGCAGATAAATTCTCAGAGTACACCAGAACCTATTTGATCACAACTAATATTATCTAGAGTAATTAAAATACGGGGTATTACATCCTCCCCCCCTTAAATAGAAATTTGCCCTCGAATTTAAAGAAATTACCTGAATAGATGAGGGTAAGCATCTCGCACCTCTGATTCTATTTCCCAAGTTACATCACCCGGATGCGTCTCATCCCACTAAACTTTCACTAGAGGAATCTCTTTATTCCTTAGTACCTTAGTTTCTCTTCCTGTGATACGACTTGGTTGAGGCTCAAATGTTAAATCTGCTTCTATCTCAATTGTATCTGGTAGGATTGGCTGAAGAGGATCTGGAACAAACTTCCGAAGCTGAGACACATGAAAAACATCGTTCATCTCTGACAGAGAAGGCGGTAAGGCTAATCTGTAAGCTACTTCACCAATCCTTTCCAGAACTTGATACGGTCCCACGTATCTCGGACTTGACTTTCGCGACTTAAACGGTCCTTTCAACCTCAATCTCGGAGTAACCTTCAAAAACACTTGATCACCTTCAACAAATTCTAAAGGTCTCCTACGGTTATCCACATAACTCTTCTGTCGATCTTGTGGTTGTTTAACTTTATCACAGATCATTCTAATCTTTTCCGTAGTCTCTTGAATAATCTCAGGTCCTAAAATTCTGTCTTCGCCAACTTCTTCCCAACACAAAGGCGTCCTACATTTCCTTCCATATAATGCCTCATAAGGAGCCATACCAATACTCGCATGATATCTATTGTTATATGAAAACTCAATCAACGATAAAATTTATATCCAATATCCTCCACTTCCAAGCACACAAGCTCTTAACATATCTTCCATTATTTGTATCGTCCATTCCATCTGCCCATCCGTTTACGGATGATTCGACGTACTCAAACACAACTTCGTTCCCATAGCTTGTTAAAAAGCTCTCCAAAACCTCAAAGTAAGCTTCGGATCTCTATCGGACACAATACTAGAGGGAATACCATGCAACCTCACAATTTCCGAAATAAACAACCTTACAAGATGACTTGCCTTGTATGTAGTCATTACAACTAAGAAATGCGCTGATTTCATCAACCGACCACAATTACCCAAATAGAATCATATCCACCTTAAGTACGAGGTAATCCAACTGCGAAGTCCATAGAAATACTATCCCACTTCCATACCGGAATTTCTAAAGGTTGTAACAATCCTCCTGGTCTCTGATGCTCAATCTTTACTTGTTGACATATCACACACTCCGATACATACACCGCAATATCTCTTTTCATACCGGACCACCAATAATCCTTCTTTAAGTCTTGATACATCTTCGAAGAACCTGGATGTATAGTAAAGGCATCTTTATGCGCTTCCTCTAAAATCCTTCTTTTCAACACTTCATCATTCGGAACACAAATCCTTTGGTTAAACAAAATAATTCCGTCGATAGCTCGCACAAAACCCGGTTGTACCAACACTTCTTGTAACTTCTTATCCAACATTTGTCCTTGTTGAATTTCCTCTCTAAGAGTAGAATTAACATTCAAGTTTACCATGATCACACCATTAGGAGTCTAAACAAATTGAAGATTAAGATCCCTAAACTTTTCCAATAAGGCATACTCCAACATCATTAATTTGGCATTACACAACACTTTTCTACTCAGTGCATCAGCTACTTTGTTCGCTTTACCTGGATGGTACTTCAGTTCCCAATCATAATCCTTCAGATATTCCATCTATATCCTCTGACGCATGTTCAACTATTTCTGGTCAAATAGATATTTTAAGCTCTTGTGGTCGCTGAACATCTCAAAATGTACTCCATACAAATAATGACGCCACACTTTCAAATTAAAGACAACCGCCGCCAACTCCAAATCATGCGTTGGATAATTCATCTTGTGGACTTTCAATTGTCGAGATGCATAAGCCACCACATGACTTTCTTGCATTAAAACACCTCCTAATCCCATCTTAGATGCATCACAAAATACCTCATATGACTTGTTAGGATTAGGAACGATAAACAAAGGAGCAGTCATTAATCTTTCTTTTAAACTCATAAAACTTTGTTCACACGCCGAATCCCACTCATAGGGACAATTCTTTTGAGTAAGTTTAGTCATTGGTAACGTCAATTGAGAAAGCTCTTGATGAATCTTCTGTAATAACCTGCCAGTCCCAAGAAACTTCTAGCTTCTGAGACATTCTTCGGTCTCTCCCAATTAATTACCGCATCAACTTTTGATGGATCAACCGCCACACCTCCCTGAGATATGACGTGACCAAGAAAACTAACCTCTGACATCCAAAACTCACACTTGCCCAACTTGGCAAAGAGTTGCTTCTCTTGTAAGATCGATAGAATGATTCTCAAATGTCCCTCGTGCTCTTGTGAAGTATGAGAATAAACAAGAATGTCATCAATGAAAATCACAACAAATTGATCCAAGTAAGCTTGAAATATCCGATTCATGTAATCCATAAAAACTGCCGGAGCATTCGTCACACCGAAAGGCATTACTAAGAATTCATAATGGCCATAACGGGTTCTAAACGCGGTCTTTGATACATCCAAAATCTTCACACGGATCTGATGATAACCCGACCATAAATCAATCTTCGAGAACACACAGACTCCTTTCAATTGATCTAACATGTCGTCTATCCTGGGTAATGGGTATTTGTTCTTGATGGTGACTTTATTCAACTGTCGGTAATCAATACATAACCGCCTTCCACCATCCTCCTTCTTTACCAATAACACTGGAGCTCCCCAGGGTGAAACACTGGGTCGAACAAAATGCTTAGTCATTAACTCTTCCAATTGGTCTTTCAATTCCTTTAACTCAAGTGGGGCCATCCGATACAGAGAAACAGATATAGGAGCCGTTCCTGGTATCAGGTCAATAGAGAATTCCACTTCCCTCTCTGGAGGAAGAGAAGTGATATCCTTGGGGAAAACTTCAGAAAACTCACAGACTACAGGGATACTCAGAACTTGAAGGTTGCTACTCTCCTCCTTAGTGAGAACCAAAAGAACAAATTTTTCCTTCTCAAACAAGAAATTTATCATTCCAACTGTACATTCTAAAATAGTTGTTAACACATCCTTCGGAGTAACTTCAGTAGATGGAATGATGATTAACTTCTCCTCACACCCGATGAAAACCGAATTAGCAGAAAGCCAATCCATTCCCAAAACAACATCTACTTTCTTAAGCGGCAAACAAATAAGATCAATCTGAAAAACTCTCCCATCCACAGATAAAACACAGTTTTCACACATTAAAGGTGTTTCAACCATCTCATCCATGGCAGTAGTAACCACCATGGGTGGAGACAACGAAATAGCTTGCAACCCAAGTCGCTTCACACATTGCATCGGCACAAAAGAGTGTGTTGCACCACAATCAAATAATACAAAATAAGGATGTCCATTAACGAAACACGTACCAGCAATCAAAGAGTTGTCACCCTTTGTTTTCCTTGCATCTGAGGTATAAACTCGACTGACACTCTTCTCTTGCGCCTGATTCCTATTTTGAGGACAATCCCTCACCAAATGACATGTCTTCTGACACTGAAAGCACCTCACACCTTTGATACCACACCTTCCATAATGATTCCTTCCACAATTACGACACACAGGAGGCACACTAGTCCTAGAACTCTGAACTTGCTTCCCTTTAAAAGTTTGTTGTCTCGGCCTAAATTGTTGATTTGATCTTCCACGATCACTTTGATTTGACCTACTCATATCCCCCTCAGCTTGAACCTTCTTTAAACTATTCTCTGCCACATAACATTTCCTTAGCAATTCATCATAACTAGTGAACTCTCTTTGAGACACGCTATGCGAAATATCGACCTTCAAACCAAAAAGAAACTGGTCAATTTTCCACCTCTCGTCCAGAGCATATATGGCCTGTCTAGAATAAGCAGCCATAATCTCAAATTTCTCAGCATAAGCAGCTACGGTCAAAGTACCTTGTCTCAATTGTTGAAAGTCAAATTCTTTCAGGGTCTTCAAAGAACTAGGGAAATAATTCTCCATAAAATTAATCTTAAATTGCTCCTAGACCTTAGGCACTTCTTGAATAGTCATCAGGGCTGAGGCACTCTCCCACCACCTCATGGCAGGACCTTTCATCAAATGAGAAGCGAATACCACCTTATTCTCCTCACTACAATGGACTATCAAGAAAATTCTCTCCATGCCAGCTATCAATTCATGAGCTTTAACAAGATCTAACCTGCCATGAAATTCCGGAGGATTCATGCGGATAAAATCCCAAAAACTCCCACCTACAACATCTGGAACAACCACTGGAGGATGAAGACCCTCATTCATTTGTTGTACCATCTGCTGCATGAACTGGTTTTGCTGCTGCTGCATCCGTTGCAAAAACTGGGGCCATGGGACATTCTCCTTGCCGCCCGACGAATTTGTCCCTGGAGGAGTAGTTCTAGGTCGACCACGATTGCTTCTGTGTCCGTTAGCCATGTTCCTAAATGTCATACAGATAGGATTAAGTTGATCAGGCTCAATACTATAAATATAACACTTTAAGACCAAGGCGACACCACGCATATGAAACGGAAAGAAATACTTATACTATTTCATGGCTAGGTCGAGGATACGACCTGCTCTGATACCAACTGTAACACCCATATATAACAACATACATCAAAGTATATATATCATACATGAATCCAAGTCTTGGTACTGAAATACCATAAGTTCCTAGTTAACACATTGTATACATTACATGCCTAAAATACAAAGTTCTAAAAGTCTATGGCATAATATATACAAGATGTCCCAAATACACTAAGAACTAGATCATAATAATGATCTCAAAATAAAACGCCATAGCGGAAGCCATGCCATCCCAAAAGCTACGATTCGTAAGGAAAAGTCAAACCACTTTATCCTTACCCTTCGCGGAACCTGTAGTACCTGTAATATAATCAACAACATGGGGTGAGATAACAAATCTCAGTGAGTTCACTATCTTATGGATTCTCTCGGCTTTACAAGGTTCTAACCAATCCTAACACAAGTCCAAGGGAAAGGGAAAGGACTTCGAGTTCACAATCTCAAACTATATGGTAACATGTTCATGAGTTCACTAACTCAAAATAGCACTAATCGATAACCTGTACCAAGGCATCCCCTTTTCCCGTCCTCTTCTACGTCTAGAAGTCGACCCGAGTCATGGATCCTTGTAGTTACTTGGCATACAAAATGGATTCGGGTTCTACGAGCCATTAACCGTTATGAACCGTCACTTCACACGGGCCATAAACCGTCACAAGTCTCTTTACCCTTAGGCTCCATTCACACTCACACACGGGAATCAAACCTGCCAAGTAATTGTGCACATGGTTCAGAGGAGCTCGAGACTCATGAAACCGCACCCAAGTTAAATGGTTACGATTATGTGATCACACACACAAACGTGATTGTATTCCACAATCACAAGGCCACAATGCCTTAAGGCCACATTCGCCTTTTCTCATAATCACAATAGTTCACACATGTTCCATACTAGTGTTTCACTCTCTCCTAGACCAATCTCGTCACGGATGCACCTTTCTACATCAAGTGCCCGAGCCTTGCCATCTAGGTTTTCTATCACAATTCTATTCACAACCTAGGATCATATCATTAGGTTTGGGGTAAGTTTTTTCACACTTCCTAATTCATTTTAAGCATGCATATTCTCTCACAATCATGTTTAATCAACAATAGGATAAGCAAAACATATTACAATTGTACAATAAAATTTCATATGATAATTCAACATACTTATATCACTTTTGGATTTCCTCCGATTATTTAATCGGGCAATAAAACCGACATTTTTCACCTTCATCATATAGAATATTCTCATAGCTTCCTATCAGTACCAAGAATAATTAAATCGGGTGAACGAGTTAAAAGTTATAGATTTTAAAAGAAAAGAAAACATTTGAAAAAGTCCCAGGAGCGCCCGACGCTACATGCTTCGCCCGACGGTGCTCCCTTTCGCCTCTGCTTCGCCCGGCGAAGCAGCGTCGTAAAACCCAAGTCAAAAATTAAAATTTACAAAATTAAAATCTGCTGCGCCTCTTGGCTTTCGCCCGACGAAGCAGCGGCGCAAGCTTCGCGTCGCCCGACGCCCAAAGCACCGCCCGACGCTACGCACCAGAACCAGAATTTCTGCTGCATTTCTCTTGGTTCCAAAGCCTCAAAATTCATCTTTTACACACTAAATCATTTTCAAACAACCAAAACATGTATCATCAATGATCATATGCATATTACGATTATACTACGCAATTTATATTGATTTTCAACTGTTAGATTCCTGATTTTAGTAAGATTACTCATTTTCTCACAATATCAAACCTAACTCTAGAACTCAAGAAATTCTACAACTAAAGTCTCTAACTAGAACCCACCTGGATTAGAGGATGATGATGAAGAAGATGAGATGAATTGATGAAGAAGATGATTCTTGATCTTGAGCTCTTAGGGTTTTCCTTCCTCTTTAATTCCTTTCCTCTTCCTTCTCTCTAACTTCTTTCTATCTTTTTCTCTCTTTGTTTCTATATGTGGAAAAAGGGTGGAAAAGAAATGATATAAAAAAATATCATTAATTAGTAATACTACTAATTGTCCAAATAGTCTCTATAGCTCCAATAATTAAAGCCTCAGAGTCAGATAATATTAATTGGATTTGCTCTGAGCTCAATAGTTACTCTAATTATCTTTGCAGATAAATTCTCAGAGTACACCGAAACCCATTTGATCACAACTAATATTATCTAGAGCCATTAAAATACGGGGTATTACAATGCACTAGTGTAATAAAATTAAAATGACATGTTAGAATCAATTAGGAATCCATAATACTATCAAAATGACAACTACAAATCATAATACTATCCATAATACAAATACTGTCAAATACCATTAAGTATATCTAACCCACTGTTTCTTCTGTGCCTCTTGTATTGAAATGCCTTACGGTTTAGATAAAATGACATCTATAGTGGATTTCTCAGAAGTGTTTTTCGAAAAGTCTTCTTTCGTTATACCCACTCGCGCAATGACCTCTATACGATGACATATAGGTAACACATCAATGACATGATCTGCTATAGTCTTCTCATCCCCTGATATCTTTTGATGAGCTGACCTAAGTAGATCTTCGTGAACATTTGGTGTCATATAAGGATGTGACATTCTAAAATACCATTGGATGTAGTCAAATGCATTACTCAATTAGTGAGGAGCTGACACGCTCCGTGCTTCCTCTAGTACCTGAAGATTATAGAAATTATTTTACATCGCATCATCTCTATGGACCATATCGGGAGGAGCAGACACAAATGGGTCTCTTGGAACACCCTGTAAATACCCGAATTGGCGCATGACTCAAACAGACAAATGTGGATACATCAGGTGTGTCCCACAAGACAATTATCAAGAATATAAAATTATGCAAAATTTTTTAATATTTTTCTTCCCCATCACCAAATTTTAGATTTCTTCATCACTAAACAACAAAGTTAAAAGACTATAAATGAATGACCAAAAAATTATTACCCATATATATATATATATATATATATATATATATATATATATATATGGGTAATCATTAAAATTAAATAATAGACCTCAATATTATTTTTATTCACCATATTCACACTATATTATGGTATATATAATATCTCATATTCCCTTAAATGTTCTAATTGTTATCAGTTGAGACCAACCGAATTCCTACTTGCTCTAAATACTTTCAGTTGTAACAATAGGGTAATCAGTGGACTCATAAGAGATCAATTCTTATTAATAGAGACTGCCTTTATTAATAAGTACAAGAGAGAGGCATTTTGGTAACAGTAATAATTGGTCAATTTTTGTAGTAGACAAAATATTTATACTTGAAGATATTCTCTTTTTATGGGGAAAGGTCCTGTAATTATGATTTTTTGTATGAACAATTCCTCAATGCCTTGTTCAGTCGATAGAAAATATTTTCTTTTGGCGGCGGAAAAAAAACATGTTTTTTTGGACATAGATACTATTTCACCAAGCGAGTTAGAGGTCTCTAACATAATGATAGAAAATAATTTTTCGCAAAGTGGTGATGACGGAAGATGAACCTGTTCCCATGCAATAGTCAGAAATTCTTGACGGTATCGAGCTGGAACAATCTGCTCCTCCTGAATACCTCGAGTCAGTGCTAAAAAATTTCCCATCGCTACCATATATGTCTTTTTCATTGCGTCGAAAATCAATTTTACGGTCGATTAAAGTATTGAACAACAAGAGTTGCTACGAGCCTGTCCCGCAGATGTATTAGAAATGATACCTTGGGGTGGATGTAAAGCTAAACAAATAGCTTCTTCCCCAAGAACAGAGGACCGTGTTGGTTGTAAGAGGTGTGAGTCCGCTTGTGGAACCTCAATATCTACAGGCTTATTAGCTAAATGGCAATTAGCACATACAATCCGGTCGGTAGCTTCTCGAGGATTTTCATAACCATGTTGGGCAAAAATGGGAAATGCATTTGAAATGGGTGCTCGAGTTATTATATGGATCATGAGAAATACGAAAATAAACCGGGTAATCTCTTTCTTTATCCAAGAAAAAGCATTTCTAGTTTGCATGGTCCAATCCTTGATCCTGAAAAATTCTACAATAAGATTAGGTAGGGAACTGACACAGTTCCCTATCCATGATTCTGCTATTTACTCTAACTATTTGCCCATAATATAGGAAGAATACGAACAAAACGAAAACGGATAAGTGAAATTTGAAATGTTTAGCTTTTATATAAAAAAACAAATTTTAGAATTGGATCAGTGGGTCGTTATTTCAGTCATTCACGAAATGGAATTGAATCATAAATCGACAAAAGCGACGAAGATACACGATTTAAATAACGGAAAATCCAGTATTTTAAAATCGTATCTAAAATGGCTGGTAAAATAGAAATAAGAAAAGATATAATATAATCATTCAAAGTAAATCCAAAATCTTTATAGACAGACTAAATCATTAGTTCCCAAAGACCAGTCGAATGGTATCCTACAGATAAATAAATTAAGAAAAGAATAGAAAAAGCTTTTATTGTGTCACTTAAGTTATATAGAAATTCTTGAACCCAAGAGTTAAGAATAGTGAGTTCTTAATTACCCCCTAATAGAATAAACACTTAGAATAAGGAAACATATTATATTTGTAAAGAAATGCAAAATCGTATGGATATGATCTTGGTTGTTCGTCTGAATCAATTTGATGGTATCTTTGTAAATTTCGATACGAAGGTTTTGTAAATGTGTTTCCGGGTATTCCTTTAGCATTTCATCCAAGAGGAACAGTTCCTCGAACTCTAGGTATGGCTGCGACTATTCCTCAAGCCCGTCAATTAGTTAACCACATACATGTTTTAGTTAATGGTCGTATAGTAGATATGCCAAGTTATCGTTGTAAACTTGAAGATATTATTACAGCCAAGGATGAAGAAAAATCGAGAACTCTAATTCAAAATTCTCTTAAATCAGCCCCCCTCAAAATATTGCCAACCCATTTGACTCTTCATCCAGTCCAATATAAAGGATTAATCAATCAAATAATAGATAGTAAATGGGTTGGTTTGAAAATTAATGAAGCTGCCGTAGCAGCTGCAACATGAGTATAAGTTATTTTCTCTTTTTTGTTGCAGGGCGAACGACGGGAATTGAACCCGCGCATGGTGGATTCACAATCCACTGCCTTGATCCACTTTGCTACATCCGCCCTACCACTATGTCTAAATTACACTATGTCTAAATTACATAACTTTTGATCTCTTTTTATTATTTTTATCTTCTAATCGTCTAAGTTCTTACGAATCTTCTAAAATATTCGAAAATAAGAAAAGATTAATTTCTGTATATGTATACTGAAAAAGAATACTAACAAAAAGTAAGGGAGTAATATAATGTTGATATTACTCCTTTACTTTGAAAAACTCGTATCCTTAAACCAAAATATTATCCATTTATAGATGGAGTCTCAACCGCAGCTAGGTCTAGAGGGAAATTATGAGCATTACGTTCATGCATAACTTCCATACCAAGGTTAGCACGGTTAATAATATCAGCCCATGTATTAATTACACGACCTTGACTATCAACTACATATTGGTTAAAATTGAAACCATTTAAATTGAAAGCCATAGTATTGATACCTAACGCGGTAAACCAGATACCTACTACTGGCCTAACAGCTAGGAAGAAATGTAAAGAGCGAGAATTGTTGAAACTAGCATACTAGAAGACCTAAAATATCCTCTCTTAGGGCTTCCCCCTGACCTCTGTCCGACCTAGGGAGCGTCTCTAAGCTGGAGCTCCAGTCTCCTCACTTAGAGAGTGTATTACTGCATATCATTAAAGCAAAACTTTATACGATATGCGATGGCCTAAAAAAAAGGAGAAGGTCGATTCCATCCAGATCCAATTTTTCTTTTAATATATAATAAAAAAAAATCATCATTCAAATTAAATTAAGGACAAAGCTTTTTCTTTTAAGAATGCATCCGGGTCCAATCTCATATCCGGAGTTCCTAGCCTTTGAGAACTAGGTTTTTCTCTTTCATTGGTTCTGGAACCTCCGACTTGTGGTTCCACTCTTACTCTTGCAAAAGTTGGAGAATTCACTGCTAGGGGAATGGTATGGATGTTACTTGCAAGTCTTCAAAAAGGGGCAGTCCTGACCTATCAGGAAAGGGGAAAGATTCTCGTTGCTTTTAGGCTATTTTTTAAATGTGCAACTAAATCGTTCCATGGTACGGAGTCAAATGCTGCAAAATACATTTCTAATCGAAATTGTTGTCCAAAATTTGGGAATTCATAAGAGATTTCTTTGTCTATGTATCCTACCGTTTGATCTTTTAGGTCAAGACGTCACCTCAGCGGGTCTGCCACGTTTACTATATTTTATACCAAACACACTTGCCATTTTACTATGTATCAGTAAAGGAAAAGAAGGAAAGAAACATAAACAAGAGAAAATAAAAGAAAGAAGAGAAGAAGGGAGAAAGAAAAAAAGAAAAGGGAAAGAAGAAGAGTTTGGAAGAAGAAGAAAACTCATGGAATAATCATCGTCACCAACTTTATCTCAAATCTTTAAACATCTTCATCAATCTAAGGTGAGTTCTTAGATAGGATTTGGCTTTTGGGGGAAAGTGAAGGCTCTGCAGATTTGAGAAAATTTTGGTAAAACAGGATGTTGTACAAGATGTTCCAACATGAAGAAGTCTGATGGAAGAAGACATGTCAGACAAGATGTCCTAGCTTGTGTCTCGAAATCTTGACCTAATATAGCAGGTTGTTGCTAATCTGGTCCAAGATTTAAGGAGTAATCAGATCATGGATCAAGGAAGAAATAAACAGATATTTCGAAGCCCATGGACTGCTGAAGATTATAAAAGACCAAGACCTATGGTAGACATTTTTTTAAGTATTCTTATTAATACTTTTGTAAAGTAGAAAAATAAGAATTTAGGGTTTTGAAAGTCGTGTACTTTCTTGAGTTGTAAGTCACCCTTTGTATCGTTCGATACACTGTGGTAGACATAGTTTTACAGATTCAGAAACCTTCAGTTAATGAATTATGTATCGTTCTTGGATGAAGCTTTGAAGCATATCCAAGTAGGTTTGTTATTCAAGAGTGCTTGGCTGTACTTTACATTGAAAGAGGAGTTTTTCAAGTAGGATGATGTAGTTTCTGTCGATTGTAATTGTTAGATATCACAAGATGTGATTAAGGGAGTGAGATGGGTTTCTCTTATCAATTAGATGGGACTTCTAATGATACAATTTTCATTGGGAAGTGATAGGTAAACCAGAGGTTGTTTACTGTAAACCAGAGGTTGTTTACATAAAACTATACTACTGATAATGGATTCTTCTTCCTGGCTTGGTATCCCCCAAAAGGCCTATGCAATGTATGAGAATTGCAGAAGCAAGTAGAGGCTACATTTCATTGTTTTAGTGTATCTAAGATGTCTTGCTGAAGACCCAGATTCTTGGTTGAACCAAGAGTATTCTGTTCTTGAAGATCTGGAGGAAGCTGTGGCACTTGGCTGTGTCTAGCCATAGTCGCTTGAATCTAAGAACAAATTACCTTTGTGGAGAAGGGTGGTTGTTTGAAGAACAAAGGAGGAACTGGTTTTTCTCTTGGCTTGCTGATTAATGAGATTGCTGTGGTGGGAGTATGGGAGTTTATTTTTGTCTACAGTTGTCTGAAAGTCTTGATGATCAAGTTGGTAGGAGCTGTGTTCTCTGAAGACCTCTAGTTAGATTACTATGCAGATAGTAAGTCCAGTGGTAATTGTATCAAGAACCATAGTGTATCGTGTCTGTGATATGATCCGGATGTCCTAACTGATGTTAGAACATCATCACGTTTTCTGAACTTGGAATTCAGATTGTGGAAGCTGATATTCACCAATTGAATCAGAAATGATCTAACCTATCATACGGGAGAATGATGAGGTGAAGCCTGTCTTAGATTATGGGGTGTCTATCTGGTAGTCTGACTCTTGTTGAGGTCAGAATGCTTGTGGAGAGGTGATTCCTTCTGTTGCAAGTATCTCTAAAAATAAGTGGATCAGTTTGGTGCTTGTGAAGCAAGTAAGATGAGGATTTCTAGAGCATGTATTTAATGTATTTCAAGTGTGAATGACATCTGAGCTAGCTAACAAACTAGGAGGTTTTGTATGTCTCTTTGTGGAATATGAAGCATTCCAGGTTCAATTGGATTTATTCTCAAGGAACAAAGATATCTATGGCTGTAAAATTCAAGGCGGATTTGTACAGGGTATGAATGGGTTTAGGATGAAAGGGATCAATGGTGATTTTGGTCTCAATCCGAGAGTTTATTGGTTATGGTACAAGGATGGTAATCCCGGTACTTTCTCACTATATGAGTATGAAGTTGGTCATGTGATATCATGTGGTGATCTTGGGTGTTTCTTGTTGGAAGGAGCATCATTTATAAAAGATAGGGGGAGAACTCCTGGCTGATGAGTGTACTATTGTGATGCTTAGATTGCTTATGGATCAAGCAGTGAGTGAATGCGTTCAGTATGTGTGTTCAACAAGGAGTGAGCTCTTGAAGACATGAAGATGAGTCTTATGTTTTCCATTCACTTTAAGGTGTTCTTCTTGCAAAAGAGCACTGGTTATCCTTGATAGGGGGAGTTGGACCTCTATCTAAGATCTGTTATTGTAGTAGTGCAGTTGTTTATCAAGATTGTTTATGGTTTCAAGCAGTTTGTGATAGAATACCTCTGGTGATGGTGTCATGTCAGACAAGATGTCGTGACATTGGGTTACTGTTATAGTTCTGGGTGGACTTGACAGGTTGATTTTGGTTATGTCATTGGGATGTCAATGGATTGAATCAGAGATGTACAAGCTTCTCGGGAGTATCCTGAGAGTCATTGCTTGTGTCTGGGAGAATTTATTTTTCTCTGCAGAATTAGATAAGACTCATGGGTGTTTTTGCTGTTAACTGAGAGATGTTTGAAGGAATGTTTTAACATCTTGGTCAGTTGTTTTTACTTCTGGTTGAAAGGAGTATTCTTGGGGCTCATTGAAAGGCATTGTGACTATGCTTCAGAGTTTACAAGATGGACTGAACAAAGTCTAACAAGGTGTCAGGACATTGTTTAGGACGTGTGGCTGTTTCGAAGTTGATTGTCTTGGACGGTGGAGAGTGTATCTTAGAGAAGGCGTGTTCAACATGTGTCTCGGTGAATGCGCATTTTTGGACGGTTTATTCTAAAGATGAAACAGTCAAATCCTAGTTGGGCGGTGCACAATCATTTATGCTGTAGTTACCTACCTAAATTTATTTCTCC
Source organism: Lathyrus tuberosus (assembly GCA_022829125.1). NCBI lineage: Eukaryota > Viridiplantae > Streptophyta > Magnoliopsida > Fabales > Fabaceae > Lathyrus > Lathyrus tuberosus. The sequence goes on from JALAZF010000446.1 coordinate 4,673,571, forward strand.
ATTGAATTGTTCAGCGAAAACTTTTATGGACCGTAAATTCCTAGAGAAACTGCTTGGGTATTTAAATGGGGCCGCTGCTTCTGGATTCTCAGGTTGTGGATCTTGTTCTGGGTTGTGTCTTCATGGCTTTTTTCTGGGGTTGGGTAAGTACCATGTGGGTATGGAACTGTGTTGGCTACTTTTGCCAATTTTTGGCTAAAAATGGGGTGAATGGGTGTGTATTCATCTTAGCTGTGTGTTGGTCCTTACAGTACACAACTGATATCCTTTTTGGGGTTGAGTCTGTTCTTGCAGTTGGTTTGCAAAGATGTTGGATGGGATATTCTAACATCTTGTATGAGTCTCAGGTTCTTCTCTGAGTCTTTCCTTTGTGCCTGGTGATCCGAGTTATGAAGCAAGTTGTGTCTTGTGACCTGAGTTACATACTCTATGTACTCTGTGTTACGTATACTACATCTGTTTCTTCTTAAGCTCTTTCTGGATCTTCTTATGGGTTCTCTTATGTCCCTTAAGAGGAAGATTTATCCCTCCGTGGCAAGTAAAGGTTTGAGGGGGAGTGTGTTACATTCTCTTCCTCATGTACACCAACAGGCAGCTAGAGATTTCAGCTGAAAGGGGGAGCCTCAGAAGTGTGCCAATCATAACCACCACTCTCTGGATAAAATTGAATGACGCTCGAACTTTCTTTTTCTACCTAAGGAGTTTTATCCAAAATTTGTCAAAAGGGGGAGATTGAAGGCTCTGCAGATTTGAGAAAATTTTGGTAAAACAGGATGTTGTGCAAGATGTTCCAACATGAAGAAGTTTGATGGAAGACGACATGTCAGACAAGATGTCCTAGCTTGTGTCTCGACATCTTGACCTAATATAGCAAGTTGTTGCTAATCTGGTCCAAGATTTAAGAAGTAATTAGATCATGGATCAAGGAATAAATAAATAGATATTTTGAAGCCCATGGACTGTTGAAGATTATAAAAGACCAAGACCTAGGGTAGACATTTTTTTAAGTATTCTTATTAAGACTTTTGTAAAGTAGAAAAATAAGGATTTAGGGTTTTGAAAGTCGTGTACTTTCTTGAGTTGTAAGTCACCCTTTGTATCGTTCGATACATTGTGGTAGACATAGTTTTACAGATTCAAAAACCTTTAGGTAATGAATTATGTATTGTTCTTGGATGAAGGTTTGAAGCAAATCCAAGTAGGTTTGTTAGTCAAGAGTGCTTGGCTGAACTTTACATTGAACGAGGAGTCTTTCAAGTAGGATGATGCAGTTGCTGTAGATTGTAACTGTTAGATATCACAGGATGTGATTAAGAGAGTGAGATGGGTTTATCTTATTAATTAGATGGGACTTATAATGATAAAGTTTTCATTGGGTAGTGATAGGTAAACCAGAGGTTGTTTACTATAAACCAGAGGTTGTTTAGTAAACCAGAGGTTGTTTACATAAAAATATACTACTAATTGTGGATTCTTCTTCCTGACTTGGTAGCCCCCAGATGTAGGTGTTGTTGTTCGCCGAACTGGGTTAACATATATTGTGTTGTTTATCATTATGCAAATTTACAGTTTAATATTTGCTTGTTGATTAACATGTTGTAACAGATGTTGAAACATCTGTCGTGACTCTGTTGTTGATATTCAGAATGTTAACTTGATTATCTTGCCCTTGTTTTAAAGTTAAGCAGAGAACAATGTCGTGACATATTGTTAGGATATCTGTGATCTGCATGCTAGAATTTCAGAAAGAATCCATGATTTAGGAGTTAGGGTTTGTGTGATTTATGTTGGAATTAAATCAATAACAATTAATCACATATACATGTTCTACATATTATGTCATATACTTTACTGCGGAATATAATAGATAATACGGAAATGTATATAATTACATGATCTACGAATGTTAGTATAAGAGATAAGAGATTGTACGAATACCTGGATGAGATTGCTGGAATACCTGGATCTATTGAGAAAGTTTTGTTGGTGGTAATCCTGAAAGGTAGAAGACAAACAATGAACGCCTGGTGGATGCTATACCCTAATTTTAACCCCTAATCTCCCATCCACATTTTGCATTGTTGCATATAAACAAGATCACAAACTTGGTTGTCTCATAACCCCTCTCACATTTGGGTTTGCTTTTGCAGAGATTTCCAAGCACCTCTTTGTGTATTCTTTTTCCTTTATATTTATATGCCTTATGTTTCACTAAACACTAATCAAAATACCAGAAATATGTCTTGTATCCTTTTGTTTCCTTGCAAGGTAGGGAGATATACCAAGAACACCAAGCATGATTCATCAGCTAGACTTGTGCTCCCTCAAGGTCAAAGTGGGGTCAACTATTAATTCTTTAGGGGCTATCTCATTAAACTATGGCTTCTAATATCAAATTACAAGGTTTCAAGCATCATTCGATCTCATTTTGATCAAAGATATCTCAAGGTTTAGTAGCTTGTCTCTCAAGAAAAGCCAAAGGTTCATGTGTTTATTTCCTTGCCTTCATCAGCAAGTTACCTCAAGCTTTGGTCAATTTAATCAAAGGACATTCTCCACTATGAAAGTCAACCTGCCGTTCTAATTTCACTCTTTTATGCAAACTTCATCATTATCCCTTGGGTTATGTAATAATTATCTTTACTCTTTGAATGTGACGAATCTAGCCATCTTGGCAATATGTTTTATTTCGCCATATTAGCTTTAATTATTTTGCATGTATGATTACTCTCTAGCTATTTTTTACTTCTCGAAGCTGTCATACCCCAAATTTTGACCACTAAGATTTCCCATCATTCTGTAAATCATTACCACAATATGGATGAACCATAATGCCTCATCAGTCTCCCCAAAGATGGGTGAGCATTTACCACAAACAAGGATTAGGGTTTCAAGCCCTCTCTGAGTGCTTAGACAAAGGATCAATCAAGAATTGACATGATCTTTAGCTTGTCTAATCTCTCAAACACCCATAAAGGATCAAGAGGACTTCCACATCAAGGATCAAGCACAAAGTTGCTACCTTCCAAGTGGATTAACCCTTAAGATCGCCAGTGTCACCAAATTGGGGTTTTGGTCGACTGAGGCCTCCAGATGAAAATTTTCATCTGGGCATGAGCCAATACTTCAAAGCACAACCTAAAATACTCCATGGGACCTCATGAACCCAATCATCAAGTCAATTTAGCCTCAGGGGGTGCATTAAAAAAAATCAGGAATTAGGGTTTCTTGACCTAATTCACCCTTAAGTTGACTTTTGGGACAAAACATGAGCCAAGACCTCAAGACATGATTTGATTGTCTCTAATAAACCATATTGATCCATTTTCAATAATGGATTAATCCAAGAAGCTTGATCCAATAGCTTCAATTTCATCAGGACCACAATTAGGGTTTCGAGAGAAAAGTCAACTGTGCCTTTGACTTTTGACCCATGCATGCTCCCAATCCCTGAGACATGATTCAATACACCCTATAACACCTATGGAACATATCCATCAAGTTTGATTTAGGTCAAGGACTTGATTTCAAAAAGGATCGCACAGTTTGGAATTCATCTGATAAAAAGTCAACTGTGCACAAAAGTCAAAGTTTGACTTTTTGAGATTTTTCACAATTATGGTTCTTTAAACCTAAAAAAATATTAAATGTCTGATTTGAATCATCATTCATCAAGAAAAATCAAAGAAAGTGAGATAACTTGTAAAAGGGGTAACCATAAAAGCTTAGAATTTTTCTAAGTTATGGAACAAAGTGGTTAGGGTACCAACTTCCAAGGATCATAACTTGAGATCCAAGCAGCCATTTTGAATGATCCAAAGATGGATTAGTAGCTCTCATGACATACTTTAAAAGTGTCAACTACACCTCATTCCAATTCTTCATGGATTTTTAGTTATGGAGTGACCAAAATGACAAAAACATGAAAATGCCATTTTTTCCAACACTTAGTGAAATTTTCACTAAGTCAGAATCTGTTTCACTTTTTTCAAAATGTAGGGGCATTTTTCACTTGGATCCAAAAAATGTCAAGACAAACTATGATCACACATATGTTGTATCATACGAGAGCTTTCCAAAATGGACAAGAACTCCATCAAATTTCATCTGAGCTAAGAATTATGACAGCTGCAACATGCCTTGCTGCAAACTGTCTTGACAAGGCAGATTGTGCATTAGGGATTGATTTGATCAATTTGTGCAAATGACAAACAAGTTTATCCATCTGCACACCTCAGGGGGAGACCAAGGAGGAGCAAACACTGATCCATAAGCCTCCCAAGTCTTTGGAACTACATATAGGTTTGGCACCCCTAAAAGCTAAAGATGCTTCAAGACTCCAATTTTGTTTTGGAGCATTCAATGGATGCTTAGAGGTGGCATGTATCAGAGCAAGAATGAACACTTCAGTTAAGCCTTTTCCTTGAATCAAAGAACCATAGGCCTGTGCTCTAACCTCTAGTGAATGGCTAGAGGAGACTTGAGATTTCATTTGATAACCATTGGCCAACAGCCTGCTGCAGCCACTATTTACTATTGCTTGCCAAACAAACTTGCTCTACTATAAATAGAGCTCATTTATGCTCAGTTTAAGTACACCAAAGCAACCAAACTGATGCTTTCCTCAAAATCGCCTTCTCACTTCCAAAATTGCCTTCTAAAGCAAGTCACTATCGAGTTTTGAGTTTGAGAGAAATTCCAACCAAACCAATCACACACACACACCTCATAAACATCATGTAGAAGTGATCCAAATACTTAAACAACATCTGGAACACCAATTTCACAAAATCACCAGCCAATTGCTCAAGTTTTCAACCAAGTTGCAGTTGAGGTTCCATAACTTGTTCCAGTCCATTTCCAATCCCTCCAGGCATTCAAACACATTCCATATGGTGTAGGGAAGCTGTTCAGATCATCACAACTCATCTGTAACACCTCCAACTCAAAAATCAAATTGCTCTTGCTGCCACGACCTTCAAGTAAGCCTAAACTTGGTCATTTCATGATTCATGCATATTTCCTCGCACAATACTTTTGCCAAATGTTCATAATCATGCATATAATGTTTCCCCTTAATTAATTGCTTTGTATGAATCGTGTATCAAAATTCCCAGCCTTTATGCAGAATTTAGGGTTCTTGAAGTTTTGTCTTGATTTCTTATTCCATGCTTAAAATAAATAAAATTAAAGACCATAGACATGATCGTGAGGTGAAAACGAGTAGATTGATATGTGGATTGTGTGATTTCATCAAATATTCAGTGAGATTGAGGGGAAAATGCAAATCTGAGGAAATAGAGGGCGCGGGCAAGAACTTGGTGTTCTTGGCGCCCTTTTTTGAATTTTTAAATATTTGAATTTTTGTGATTTTATTTAATTGATTCAAAAATTAATTTCTCTCTTAATTTTAATGATTTTGAGTTGATTCTTTTTCTAATAATTCACAAAAATGTTAAAATATTTTATTTTACCAAAAATTCCCAAAAATATTATTTATTTCATATATTTGATATTTTTGCAAAGAATTAATTTTTATTTATTTTTTAACATTTAAAATATTTTTTCTTCCTTGATTTTCCAAATTTAAATGGTTTCCAATCATTTTGTGGACAAAAACATGATTTTTCAAACATTAATCCAAGATCACAACTTGTTTTTCACACATGTTTGATAATTTTGATCATTTTAATCAAATTTTTATTTAATTAAAATACATTTTGAAATTAATTTAGGGTTTTGATCTTAATCACCCTAAACAAATCTTTTTCACACTCATGGGCCTCTAATAGAGTGTAAGACCCAACCCCTTTTGAAAGCCAAAATAATTTGGGCCTCGGTCATCGTATAAGACCCTCTGTGTTTTCAAATCTCGGCGCAATCGCCATTTTTCAAACAAATAACAGCTTGGGCCTCTCCTCGAGCTATAAGTCCCATTCCTTTTCTTAAAAAATTTTTGGACCTCTAATAGAGTGTAAGACCCAACCCCTTTTTGTAAATAAACAATTTTTGGGCCTCACACATTGTATAAGTCCCTCTATATATTTTCAAACGTTCGGCGCGATCGTCGCCTTTTTAACAAAATCAACTGGGCTTCTCCTTGAGCTATAAGACCTATCTTTATTCATTTTCAAACTCTTTGGGCCTCTAATAGAGTGTAAGACCCAATCCCCTTTAACCAAAACTATTTTTGGGCCTCAGTCATTGTATAAGTCCCGATACAAAACAACAGTGCCATCACTGTTAAAATTTGGACCTCTCCCTGAGCTGTAAGCCCCGATCTCTGTTCAAAATACTTTCTCCTTTGATTTTGAATCCAAATGTATAGTTGCTATCAAAACTTTCTTTAATTTCTTTGTTGAACAACTGACAAAACAACAAGGAAGCTCTACAACGGGTAAGTGTTTATCCGCTTTCTTTTATATGCTTTCATATACATAACTGTATTGTGGGAAGCTGCGCATGGTTAGTCATCTTTCATACTCCTTTAAATACTTGTCATATATCAACTGTATATATACTCGTATAGTTATTTAGAGTTTTCCCTGGCAACTACGTCTAGAACTAGGTAAAGCCACATTGGACACTCTTTAAATACAAACAAAACTAGATCCCCATAGGATTTCCAGATACAGTTTTCCCTTCTCTTGGGGTTAATCAATATGGAACAAAGAGAAAGACAGTATTCTCGGTGAACCTTTTCTCAGACTGTCACCCCTAGAAATTGTCAAAGAAATTCTACTCCCCAGAGTTGATATATTCTCTGTGAATAGCATCTCTTGAGTTTCTTCCAAGTACTCGAACTTTCCTGGAATGATCTCTTCTCTGTGAATTGCATTTCTTGAATTTCTCTTGGTTTGGGGACCCACAGGCTTCCTAAAAGCATCCCCGCCTCCTCTTGGGCTTTGTACAAGGATCTGTCGGCTTCTTAGAAGTTCTCATGCCTTCTCTTGGGCTTAATGCAAGGACCCTAACGGTCTCTTAAAGGTATAAGACAAATCTTAGTCATCCTTTGCTAGAGCAGTCTTTCCAGTGTCAAACCTCAAGCCACTTTAGGGTTGATTCTAATCCCTTAAGGTCATTACCCTATTTTGGGCATCCTACAAAAGATAAAACTCTTCAAACACCAGTAGATTTGGATAGTCTAAAACCCCTTTGAGTCTCAAAGACATTATCAAGTTCCTTTGAAACATAGGAAAAAACACCGATCACTCTGGATAAATCTCCAGCAGAAACCCGGTCTCTCTCATGAGAGTTCCCCACCCTTGGGCCTGCCTATGGATCTAATCTTCAGCAGTAAGATAGCCTTCTCTTAGGCTTTGTATAATGATCTTTCCTTAACACAGTCAGCCTCCTCTTGGGCTTTGTACAATGATTCTCCCTAGCGGAGCTAACCTTTTCAGACTCTCTTGTTGAGTCAATCACTTTTTAGACTCTCTTGTTGAGTCAATCACTTCTCAGACTCTCTTGTTGAGTCAATAATTTTTTCTCAGACTCTCTTGTTGAGTCCATCACTTTTCAAGACTCTCTTGTTGGGCCAATCTCCTTTTAGCCTCCATCCCGGCCTTCGTATGAGACAACAACTCACTCTCTTGTTGAGTATAAAAGACTCTCTTGTTGAGTCAACTCCTTTAGCCTCCGTCCGCTCTCTTGTTGAGTCGGTCTTATATAGCCTCCTCTTAGGCTTCGTATAAGGAAATCCCTAGCTGATTCAATCAACCTTTTAGCATCAAACTTGTGCTTTGATCAAAACACACAAACATCAACAGTTCCTCTTTAGAGATGACAAATTCTCTCTCAGTCAAAACCCTTTAGCTTCATATCTTGGGCTTTGAACAAGATACAAATCCCTTTTAGCTTCAATCTTGGGCTTTGAACAAGACACAAATACTCCGTTTAGCCTCTGTCTTGGGCTTTGAATAAGACACCAAAACATCTTTTTCCTTCCTTAGAATAGGAGGAACTACGATCGCTCTGATTTCCCTGTTTCGTTAAATGGGAATACGTAGGCATAAGATTGCGAAATCTTAGCGAGCATACTAATAAAAAACTCTAGGTTCAGTACCTTCATACATCAATCAAAGAAAAATTAGATATAGTACCTTCTCAAAATCCTCGTAGACACTCAATTCTTAAGCCAAATAACCTAAGAGAGACCCACGATTTTGATAGCATCTGTAAACCAACAGTCATCTGTTTAAACTCAGTATGCAAGCAGGGTTAATTGGAGACATCTATTTCCCTTCCTTAATTAGCCTTACAGGATAAAAAATGAATCGAACTGTAGCACCCCAAAGCGATAGTGATTCGAAACCACAAAAACTGTGCTACAGAAGAATGGCGACCATAGTGGGAGCAGAACCATTCTCCCATCTCTTAGGTAGAATCCCTTAAGTTTAGAAGGTACCGTAGACAATGACGACTCTGCTGGGGAGTCATTATCTGTTAGGATCATAGGACTAGAGGTCTAGGATGTTAGGACAAATATATATACTGCTTTTCCTAATTGATATCCGTGTTTATTTTTCTACAAATGGGAAAGCGTGTTATGCCGCATCTGGAAAGATTGAGTATACACCTAAGATAGGTGATGGCACGAGACGGGTAATCTTACTGGGAGTGAATCCCAAGTAAGAGGTCCCGGTAGACCATCGAATCAGTGGAGATACCCTTTTCAAATTCAATGCCTATACGACTTCGGTTGTTGAAAGCAGATTGTTCGATTGGGTTATCTGAGAAGCTGAGGATTTTAGTAGACTAAGACCTTGTTACTATTTTATAGTGCGGAAGCTATCGGAAATAGTTGTCACGCGATACTACCCTCATTTGAGATTACTCTAAGATACGGCAGCTCGCTCGGGTGATTCCGGCCTGTTGTTGTTATCCTGAGAGGGGTCAACGATTTTGCGGACAGGTACAAAACATCACCAGTAAAACCTTTGGGGATGGGTAGAGCCTTGACTTCATGACACCGAACCTTTGACCCCATGTTTTTTCTATGTTTTTGTGTGTTGCATTCATGCATTCATTTCATTAAAAAACTTAAAACAAAGAAAATTTTCTCTTCTAGCCTCTCTTTTTCAAATTAAACTGAGACAATGATTGCAAATATCAGAGAGAAAGATTGCGTTATGGATTTCGGTAGAAGGAAGACTCACAAGTACACCTTCAAGGTTCCAAAACTAGAGGATTTAAGAGGATTGGCGAGGATGATCACCAACCCTGATGCTTTTAGAGCTAAGTACAGAGGACTGCTGCCTCTGTTAAGGGTCTATGTAATCGAAGGAATCCTGTCCACACTCATTCAGTTCTACGATCCGGTCTATCACTGCTTCACATTCCCGAATTATCAGCTAGCACCTACACTGGAGGAGTACTCTCACCTGACTGATTTACCCATCACTGACCAATCTCACTTTTCTGGACTGGAAGAAATTCCAAAAGATCAAACCATTGCAAGAGCAATTTACTTGGACGAGTCAGAAGTCAGGACTCACATGACCACTAAGGGTGGAATCTAAGGTTTGCCAACCCAGTTTTTGATAAAGAAAACCCTGTACTTTGCTAGTATAGGGAATGTGCCTGCTTTTGAAAGCATCTTTGCTTTGCTCTCCTACGGGTTATTTCTGTTTCCCAACATCGATAACTTCATTGATATCAATGCCATTAAGATTTTTTTGATTGGAAACCCTGTACCAACCTTGCTCGCAGATGCTTATCATTCTGAACACTTAAGGAATTTGTACAACGGAGAATTGACCACATGTTGTGTACCCTTGCTATACAAGTGGTTCACTTCTCATTTACCCAAGTCTGCTACTTTTGGGGATCAAAAGAATACTTTACGTTGGTCGCAGAGAATCATGTCTCTTACCAACTCTGACATCGATTGGTACAATAGAATCTATGCCAGGATCAGGATCATTGACCGTTGTGGAAACTTCCCTAATGTACCCCTCATAGGAATTAAAGGAGGAATCAATTATCATCCAGTTTTAGCTCGTCGTCAATTTGGATACCCGATGAGGCATGTCCCGCGTAATGCTCATTTGGAAGGTCTTTTCTTCAAGGAATGAGAAAATGACAGGGCACTAAAGACAGAAATAGTGCATGCTTGGAAACATGTTCACAGGAAAGGAAGAGAGTCTCTAGGAAAACCGGACTGTATCTCTGTGGAGCCTTATCTCCGCTGGGTACAAACTAGAGCTCTCAAGCTGAGGATGCCTTACTCTCGTCAAGAAGTTCTTCCATTAAAGGAATCTGTCCTTTATTTTATGTCTGATACGGAAAAACTTCAGGTTACTCTCGCCAAAGTTCAACAGGAGAAGAGGTCTTGGAAGAACAAATACTGTATTCTCAATGTGGAGTGTAACAAAATACAACAACTGTTAAAAGAAAAAGATGCTCTGATTGAGGTTTTAGAGCAACATGCTGTAGAGAATCAGGAAGACCAAAGGAATTTGCTCGCTTCTTTCACATGGCAAAGGAATGACAACCCGACAACGGCTCAAGAGCCCCGGTCAAAGAAAAGGAAAGCACCAGAACCAACACCTGAGCTCTCCTCAGAGAGGACTCAGGACCCATTAGCTTAGACATTTCCTTTTACAACACTATGTAAATTACTGTATTTCCATTTCCGCAATCTTTGAATTCAATAAAATGGGGTTTCCTCACTATTTGATATTTGCAATCCAATTGTCGAAGTTTCTTTTGATTAATTAACAAAAAAATTATTAATTAATATAATCATTGCATATCATTCATTATTCTCACATAACGCATTCTTCTTCCCTACGAATCTCACGTTTGTGTCTCGATTCTAGAGTCAAACTGTCTCATTCGTACAATACTCGGGCCAATCGACAAAAGAAAATGGATGATCTCGAGGAAGAGAACAGAGAGTTAAGAGAAGAACTCAATGCTCTGAAAGAAGATCTGAGGAAACTTCACAATGACATGCAATCTCTGGCAGCAACCCAGATGCAACAACAAAGGTATGTGATCTCAGAAATCACATCGACGCCCGTAATGGAAAAGTATGATCCTCGATATAACATGCCAAAGGATCGTCCCAGGGGCATGCCACTCAACTATATCCTGAAAGTATATATTCCGCCGATCATGGAAGATCCGAAAACTGCAACAGGAACCGCTGGGCCTGAAGGTTACAAACTTTAGGAAAGCGAAGATGTAAGGGGCATGACAACAACTCCTGAAGGTTACAAACTTCGGGAGCGGGAAGCACCAAGAGTCACTGCCGTAATGACTGTACCACCACCCGTGGTACACACTGTCCCAGAAGGACAGATTCCACAGATACCTTCTGGTGGAAATGAAAGTATGAACGATAGAATGAATGAATTCCAGGAATAATTCCTAGAGATGTAGAAAGAACTGCAAGCTATTTACGGTCAGGATCTATTTGGAAAGGACTCCGCGGACCTTTGTTTGGTCCCTAATGTGAAAGTTCTGTTCAAATTCAAGGTGCCCGAATTTTAAAAATACAAGGGTAACTCTTACCCACAGAGTCATTTGGTGATGTACGCTCGGAGAATGTCAACTCAGACAGAGAACCAACAGCTACTGATTCAGTACTTCCAAGATAGTTTAACCGGTGCCATACTCAAATGGTACATGGGTTTAAACCGCACTAAGATCGTCACCTTCAGAGATCTCGGCGCTGCATTTGTTCAACAATATAAGTATAATCTGGACATGGCACCGGACAGAGATCAACTCAGAGCCATGTCGCAGAAGGATAAGGAAACCTTTAAGGAATATGCTCAGAGATGACATGAAATTGCCGCTCAGATTTGTCAACCTCTTGAGGAAAAAGATATGACAAAGATCTTCTTGAAAACCTTAGGTTCGTTTTACTACGACAGAATGGTCACCAGTGCTCCCAGTGACTTCACCGAGATGGTGGGCATGGGAGTTCGTCTTGAGGAAGCTATTCGAGAAGGATGTTTAATTAAAAATGCTGGACCATCAAGCAATACCAAAAGACACGGTAGTGCTTTCCCTAAGAAAAAAGAGCAAGATATTGGCAATATCTCTCTCAGAAAGCAAAGGTGACGTTACCAACCAGTAGCAATTGTAACTCCTGCTATTAACCCTGTGTCTGTTCCAACGTATCAAACTCAGGTTGTTCAAAGCCAACCGAATCAACAACAATATCAACATAGGACACAACAGCCTCTTCAGCAGGCTCGTCCTCAGTACAACAACAACCGTACAACGCGACCACCAGGGTTCGATCCTATACCAATGTTGTACGCGGAACTGTTTCCATTACTACTGGTCAAGGGGCATATCCAAACCAGGTCTCCTCTTACAGTACCGGAAAATCCGCCTTTTTGGTTCAAAGCGGATCAAACTTGTCCTTACCATCAAGGAGGACCAGGGTATAACATAGAAAATTGCCTCAGTTTCAAATCCGATGTACAGAAGCTTGTCAGGAGCGGGGTCTTATCCTTCAAGGATACAAATCCGAATATTCAGACAAACCCGTTGCCTCAACACGAGAAAGCTGCAGTCAATTTGATAGAGGAAGAGTCTAACCATAGCTATCAAATTCATGATGTACTCTTATTAAGGGCCAATCTGGTCAAGATGCATCGTAGACAGAGTGGGTACGGTCATGTACCACCTCATAATTATCACCAGTGTGATATCTGCTCTAAAGATAATCAAGGATGTTCTGTGGTGCAATCAGCTCTACAGGAACAGTTAAATCTCGGTTGGATCCAAGATCACAGAATTTGTGGGGTCAACATGACTTATACGAATTCCAACATCATTCAGAACTACGACATCCGTGCGATGAATGTCAACTTGGTGGCAATGCACTCAAGGCAAAGCCAACATCATGATCTGCCTCGGCATGATTATGATTCCTGTATAATTTGCTCGGTAAACAATCGGGGATGCTCTTTTATACAAGAGGCCCTCCAGCGTCAGATGGATCTTGGATGGATTCAGGATTACTGTGATAGAAATCCCTATCAGATCAATATGATTCAAATCTTCGATATTCGCTTGATGAATACCAGCTTGGTGGAGTTACACGCTAAGCAAGTCCAGCTTGGTTTTCTGACTTCGCATGAGTATCAGAACTGTAGAGTGTGTCGTGAGAGTAACCAAGGCTATGCACTTGTTCAAAGAACGCTTCAACACTTATTGAACCACTGGTGGCTTCCGATCTATCTAGATGAAGACACGCAATAGGTCAGTATGACTGACAGGAACCCTACTAGGCATCAAAGTCGGGATGTTCGATCAATGGAAACCGACCTAGTGAGGTTACACTGCATTCTAAGCAGACGTGGCCGGGTGCCACCACACAACTACGAGCGCTGTAGAATCTGCTCGGAAAATAATCAAGGATGCTACCTCGTGCGAGCAGCTCTTCAAAGTCAGTTAGACCATAAGGAAATTCAACCATGGTCAAGCTCTGATTCAATGTCAAACTATCATCTTGATCAAAGTGGGGATGTTGTCTTGATCCCTAAACAAGAAGTGGCCAAAGACGTGTGTGCCATAATCCCTCTACTCCGTGAATCAAGAGTCCCTCTTGATGGTGGAAAGGTTCTCAATCTCTAACCGATTGAGGCCAGTTACAATGGTCAGAGAAATCAGAAGGCTCCTGTGGTTATCTATCTGCCAGGACCAGTACCATATAAATCCGATAAGGCGATCCCTTACAAATACGGTGCAACAACAATTGAGAATGGAAAGGAATCTCCATTACCCTCCGTCGTGAATATTACAGACATCAGTTGAGTAACACGGAGCGGTCGAATCTTCAACCGAGGAGTTGGAGAACCTAGCAAAGAAAATGAACCTCAAACAGAAGTTCCTAATTAACCAGTCAGTCAATCCAGTGGTCCCGACCTTTCAACAAACAACGATGAGATGTTGAAGCTCATCCAAAAGAGTGAATACAACATTGTTGATCAACTGTTGCAAACTCCTTCAAAAATCTCGGTGTTATCTCTTTTACTCAGTTCCGAAGCTCACATGGAGGCTCTACAGAAAGTCTTAGAGAAAGCCTTTATGGAATAGGATGTAACAATAAGACAATTCGATAGCATCGTTTCCAACATCACTTCCTGCAACAACTTGGGGTTTAGTGACGAGGAACTGCCAGAAGAAGGAAAAAGTCATAACATGGCACTCAATATTACAGTAAAATGCCCGGACGATGCTTTAGCCAGCGTACTGGTAGACACAGAATCGACTCTGAATGTTATGCTGAAGTCCACATTAATGCGACTATCATTCAAAGGATCCCCGATGAGGGGCAGTGAGGTTATCGTCAAAGCATTTGACAGATCTCGAAAAGCAGTTATCGGCGAAGTTGATCTTCCCATAACCATCGGTCCTCACACTTTCCTGGTCATGGATGTCTGGGTAGCGTACAACTGTTTATTAGGAAGACCTTGGATACACCAGGCTGGGGCAGTCACTTCGACACTGCACCAGAAACTGAAGTTCGTCAAGAACAACCAACTAGTCACAGTCTGCAGAGAGCAAGCCTTGATTGTGAGTAACTTATCATCGTCTACTTGTGTAGAACCAGAGGAGTTTGTTGGAACTCAGTTCCAAGCACTTTCGGTGAGCAATGACAAATCTGAAAAAGGAACTTCGATTTCCTCATACAATGATGCTCTCGAAGTAATCCAAAGTAACAAAGCAAAGGGATGAGGACAACTTGTCATTCCTACTGATAACAAAACAAAGAAGGGTATTGGTTTCTCTTCAACCTGTACCCAGACTGCCACTAACGATGAAAGTTTTCATCCCATTCGGGATTTCTTCCATAGTGGAGGTTTCCTCCACCCAGTGTCTCAAGAAGTACACACCATCAACGAGGGTGATCCCTCCGATACAGATGAAGAGTGGAAATCCTATCTTAACGAGGATGGTTATATGTCTCAGGAAGAGGTGCCTACGCCATTTTGCTATCCCGCACAGAGTCCGAGATTTATACCAAGGTCAGATGTCAAAACGATATACGGAGATTGTGATCTGGAAGGATGCCGTGCTCCACCAAACTCATTAGAGGGGGACACTCTAATGAAAGACAACTTTGACCACGACTATTATGGCCCAATGGATGGCCTGCCTATCTGGCAGCCGTACCCGCGAGACTTGGGGAAAGAGAGTTAGCCCAACGATGCATTCCAACTGAGCATCATAGAAAAGAATACCTACGTCCCCACCACATCATGGGATCAACACTCAGGATATTTAGAACCTATCCAGCACGAAGATGAATTTGCAAAGCTTGCAGGACTAGAATTCATCAACTATGCTTTTCCCGAGGTCAACGTCATCGAAAGAGATGACTTCTCCCGTTCAAAAGAAGTGTGGGACACCTTAGGACAACCGAGTGACAAATCCGACTACCTGGTCAAGTACACCGCTCCCGAAAGCTCTCGTATCAGGCTCGAAGACATCCAGCTAACTGGATGGAGAGATTTACCTGAGAGTGCAAATACTATGCAAGATACATCTAAAGAATCCTCCTACGACAACTCTGCCTGGGAGACAGATTCCATTGATCCTGCTCCACCAGAAATCAGCGTTATTTCTGAAGACAAGCCAAGAAGGAAAGTGCCAGACTTTGTGATTCACCGAGGAGTTCGCCGCCAATGGGTTGCTGTCGATGTTCTGAAAGTTGTTCATAAATCGAAGTAATTGTCGTCTTTACTTTAACCTTTCACCATGCCCAGGTGAAACTGATGTTTTTATAGGGCTCACTTTCTGTAAATATACCTCTTCGCTTTGCCCAAAGCGACTGAGTTTTGTTTTATAGGGCTGTAGTTTCAAGAATCGACAGGATCATAAATAAAATAACGTCGCTCTGTAATTTCCGCATTTATTGCTGTTTTCTCTTTTCGCTTTTTCAGAAAATGGTAACCCTAAAAAATAACTCAAATAATAAAAACAAGCAATTTTCCAAAGAAAATACACTGTACATACTCTTGCATTCTCTCTATCTCTTCTAAACAATCATCACGTCATGCATATTGCTTGTTTTAAACCCCATTGAAACATATGATCCAATGCCTTCTCCCAACTTTGAATTCCTGGTATTTGAGGCTGAAGAAGAAGTTGACAACGAAATTCCAGAAGAGATCTCCCGATTACTCAGACAAGAGGAAAGGTCCATTGAACCTCACAAAGAGCCATTGGAAACAGTAAACTTAGGTTCAGAAGAGGAAAGAAAGGAAGACAAGATTGGGGCACTGCTCAGCCCGACTGTCAAAGAAGGTTTGATAAAACTTCTCAAAGAATTCCCCGATGTATTTGCTTGGTCCTATCAGGACATGCCAGGGTTGGATACCAGCATCGTGGAACATCATCTACCGTTAAGATCAGAATGTCCGCCATTAAAACAAAGGTTGAGACAGACTCACCCAGACACGACCATCAAAATCAAGGAGGAAGTACAGTAACAGGTTGACGCGGGTTTCCTCGCCACGTCAGAATATCCTCAATGGCTAGCCAACATAGTACCAGTTCCAAAAAAGGACGGAATGGTCAGAATGTGTGTGGATTACAGAGATCTAAACAAGGCCAGTCCAAAGGATGACTTTCCCTTACCACACATTGACATGCTGATAGACAGTACAACAAAATTCAAAGTATTCTCCTTCATGGATGGATTCTCGGGCTATAATCAAATCAAAATGGCGTCGAAAGACATGGAGAAAACTTCGTTCATTACCCCATGGGGTACTTTTTGTTACAAGGTAATGCCGTTCGGTTTGAAGAACACCGGGGCAACCTATCAAAGGGCCATGAGTACCCTCTTTCATGACATGATACACAAAGAAATCGAGGTATATGTCGGTGATATGATTGCTAAATCTAAGACAGAAGAGGGGCATGTGACCCACCTGTCAAAGCTATTCGAGCGGTTGAGAATGTACAAACTCTGCTTGAATCCCAATAAGTGCACATTCGGTGTCCATTCAGGGAAACTTTTAGGGTTCATCGTCAGCCAGAAAGGAATTGAGGTTGATCCTGACAAGGTCAAGGCCATTCAAGAAATGCCTTCTCCAAAAACTGAGAAACAAGTTAGGGGATTCCTGGGACGTTTGAACTACATTTCTAGATTTATATTCCTTATGACCGCGACATGCGCGTCGATCTTCAAATTACTCAAAAAGAATCAGGACTGTGTTTGGACAGAAGACTGCCAAACTGCCTTTGACAGTATCAAGGAATACCTGTTAAACCCACCGATTCTATCACCTCCAGTGGAAGGAAGACCACTGATCATCTACTTAACAGTCTTGGAAGACTCCATGGGCTGTGTGCTTGGTCAACAGGATGAAACCAAAAGGAAAAAGTCTGCCATCTACTATCTGAGCAAGAAGTTTACCGACTGTGAGACTCGGTACACTGTGCTTGAGAAAACTTGTTGTGCTTTGGCTTGGGCAGCCAAACGTCTTCGCCAGTATATGATTCGTCACACTACTTGGTTAATCTTTGAAATGGATCAGATCAAGTATGTCTTTGAAAAACTTGCTCTCACGGGAAGAATCGCCCGTTGGCAGATGTTGTTATCAGAATATGACATAGAGTACCACGCTCAGAAAGCCGTTAAAGAAAGTATTTTAGCCGATCATTTGGCTCATCAACCGATTGACGATCAGGAATCAGTCGGGTTTGACTTCCCAGACGAAGATGTCATGTATTTGAAAATGAAAGATTGCGATGAACCGCTACCCAGTGAAGGGCCAGAACCAGGTTCCCAGTGGGGACTAATTTTTGACAGAGCTGTAAATCATTATGGAAACGGAATTGGGGCAATCATTATAACACCTCAGGGTACCCACATTCCTTTTACCGCCCGACTAAAGTTTAAGTGTACCAACAACGAGGCCGAATACGAAGCTTGTATCATGGGTCTCAAAGAAGCGATCGACTTGAGAATTAAGAACTTGGATGTATATGGCGACTCAGCCCTGGTTATCAATCAGATCAAAGGAGATTGGAACACATACTAATCAGGACTGATTCCTTACAAAGATTACGCAAGAGGGTTGTTACCCTTCTTCAACAGAATCGAGTTTCATCACATCCCTCGTGAAGAGAATCACATGGCTGATGTATTAGCCACTCTCTCTTTCATGATTAGTGTAGGTTAATGGAATGACATACCTAAGATCGACATAATGTGCCTTGAAAGGCCCGCTTACATCTTCACGATTGAAGCAGTCATAGACGACAAACCTTGGTATCACGATATCAAATGCTTCCTTCAGAAACAAGAGTACCCACCTGGGGCACTAAGGAAAGACAGAAAGACCTTCAGAAGGTTGGCTGACAGTTTCTTTCTGAGCGGTGATACTCTCTATAAGAGGAACTTTGACATGGTCTTGCTCCGATGTGTAGACAGACCAGAAGCAAAAATGCTGATAAAAGAAATTCACGAAGGATCCTTTAGCACTCATGGCAACAGACAAACAATGGCTAGAAAAATTTTGAGAGCAGGGTACTATTGGTTGATAATGGAATCCGATTGCTACAAGTACATAAGGAAGTGTCACAAGTGTCAGATATACTCAGACAAAATCCATGTACCGCCAACGCATCTCAAAGTTCTCTCTTCCCCATGGCCTTTTTCCATATGGGGAATCGACATGATTGGCATGATTGAACCCAAAGTTTCAAACAAACATCGGTTCATCCTGGTAGCCATTGATTACTTCACCAAGTGGGTCGAAGCAGTGTCGTACGCCAATGTAACCCGACAAGTGGTGGTCCGATTTATGAAAAGCAATCTCATCTGCCGTTATGGTGTTCCTAGCCAGATCATTACGGATAATGGATCTAACTTGAATATTAAGATAATGAAAGAGTTGTGTGCTAGGTTCAGGATCGAACACCATAACTCATCTCCCTACCGACCCAAGATGAACGGAGCGGTAGAAGCGGCTAACCAGAACATCAAGAAGATTGTTCAAAAGATGGTTGTAACCTACAAAGATTGGCATGAAATGCTGCCCTTTTCTCTTCACGGTTATCGCACATCTGTCCGCACTTCAACAGGGGCAACCCCTTTCTCTATAGTATATGGCATGGAGGCAGTGCTCCCCATAGAAGTAGAGATACCATCGATCTGGGTATTGATGGAAGTTAAGCTAACAGAGGCTGAATGGTGTCAGAGTCGACACGATGAACTAAATTTGATCGAAGAAAAGAGAATAACGACACTATGCCACGGTCAGTTGTATCAGCAAAGAATGAAGAAGGCGTTTGACAAAAAGGTCTGACCTCGCACCTTCAGGAAATGAGACCTTGTGCTCAAGAAGATACAATCGTTTCTCACTGATTCTCGGGGCAAGTGGACTCCGAATTATGAAGGCCCCTATGTGGTCAAGAAAGATTTCTCAGGCGGCGCCTTGAGACTTGCAACCATGGACGGAGAGGAATTTTCCTACCCCACGAATGTTGATGTAGTCAAGAAATACTTCGCCTAAATAAAAAAATGTCTCGGTGGATTGAAAACCCGAATGGCGGTCCAGGAAAAAATTAGAGACATAATCAAAAATCATCCCGGTGGATTGGAAATTTCAAAGTACAATCCAGGCAAAAGTTAGGGATAATGGCAAGTAACTACGTCCAACAAGGGAAAATTCCCCAGTAGCAGTCATGCCATCCATCAGAAAACTCCAGTGAAGGTCATCTTCGACGGAAGCTCAGGATGTCCAGAATTCAAAGTTGGTAGAAGGGTAGTGGTCGTTATGTTTCATTGTATCCCTTTTCCCTTAAAATTACTATTTTCTAACTTTGTAAATACTCCATGGAATCACGCGTTTGGCTGATTTCCATCCAATCAATAAAATTTGAGCCCTTGTGCTTTTGTTTGCAATTCTTATTTGTTTTAGCTTTACAGAATGACAGATTTTAACATGATCAACGATTCTTGAAATAAAACAAAAATGAATTTACTTGTAAAATTTTCTGCTTTTTAAATAAAGATGGCAATTTCTTTTGACTGTTGAACATTGAATGAACATCGATTGCTTCTCCAGAAGTAATCGAGCTTCAAAGTGCGGAATCAAAGTACTCCTTCTAAACCAGTGCGCTTGAATGAAGGATCAGCTATGTCAGATGCGAATATTTCATCTGACACCCCCGACCAAGTTCTTATCTCCTAAGCCCGATCAACGGTGTTCCTCGCAGGGACCATCTCTCTCCTAAGCAAGGCAGAATTGCTATCATGAACGAATGGTACTTCCCGTCCCCCGCAGTGGCCGAGTATCCAAACGTGTTCATCTATTAGTCTGTATGTCGCGTCAGTTTTGTCAGCATAAACATACATGCATCATGCATTATTGATTTACATTCATATTCATATTGCATCACTATCACTCTAGTCGGTCTTATCCCCTCGTGATAAAAGTACTCTCAATTGAGTTGTCAGTTCTTTCCTCGTCAGGAAGCGAATCATCTAAGCAATCTCTCTCCAGTTTATTTCTGTGATGGAGACGGTCCTTGACCACTTTGATAACTTGAACCTCTGAAAGACAAGAAAACCTTCGACAAACGCCACTCTTCATCATTGAAGATGATATCTTCGCTTTCCCGGATTAAGGAAAATCCCCAGAGAAAGCCTCACAACCAAAGACTCTCAGCAACACATTGATTTTTCTCTTCAGAGAGTCAGTGTTAATGAAGTCATTAGCACCTCAAAATTGGGGTACATTGTATGGCATTTATCCGAGAAGATCTCAAGGAAAAGTATGATGCAATGTCCCCAAATAGAAAACAGTCTCTCAAGAGGCTCGTTTTCCCCAGTATAGTTGACAAATGGCATCTCCAAACAGAGAAGTTTGTACACCTCTACAACTCAGACAAATGGGTCCCCCAGCAAGTCTAACATCAAAAGTTTTTCCATCAAATGGCATCTCCCTAGGAAAATTCGGTGAGAAGAGTGAGGAAAACCGCTACAACAGCGTCCCTTGTCAAGAAAGTTTATTGACAAAAGAAACTTAGACCAGTTCCTTGGTAGGAAACCAGGATCGAGGGGAAGTTTATATCAGAAACTTAGACCAGTTCCTTGGTAGGAAACAAGGATCGAGGGGAAGTTTATTTCAGAAACTGAGACCAGTTCCTTGGTAGGAAACCAGGATCGAGGGGAAGTTTATTTCAGAAACTAAGACCAGTCCCTTAGTAGGAAACCAGGATCGAGGGGAAGTTTATTTCAAAAGAAAACTGATACCAGTTCCTTGGCTGAAGACCATGATCGAGGGGAAGTTTACCTTTTATAGGCATCATTTCCTAGCGAAAGAAGATAGATGGACAAACTGCCATTCATAACCACTGTCAAAATTCTGCGTATTCCGATATTTAATCATCTTGCACCCCGATGGCCCGAATACCTTCGCCATTCACACCTTCGGGTCCAAGAAGATTAAATAGGGGCATCTGTCATACCCCAAAATTTGACCACTAAGATTTCCCATAATTGTGTAAATCATTACCACAATATGGATGAACCATTATACCTCATCAGTCTCCCCAAAGATGGGTGAGCATTTACCACAAACAAGGATTAGGGTTTCAAGCCCTCTCTGAGTGCTTAGATAAAGGATCAATCAAGAATTGACATGATCTTCAACTTGTCTAATCTCTCAAACACCCATAAAGGATCAAGAGGACTCCCACATCAAGGATCAAGCACAAAGTTGCTACCTTCCAAGTGGATTAAGCCTTAAGATTGCCAGTGTCACCAAATTAGGGTTTTGGTCGACTGAGGCCTCCAGATGAGCCAATACTTCAAATCACAACCTAAAATACTCCATGGGACCTCATGAACCCAATCATCAAGTCAATTTAGCCTCAGGGGGTGCATTCACAAAAAAAAAATCAAGAATTAGGGTTTCTTGACCTAATTCACCCTTAAGTTGACTTTTGGGACAAAACATGAGCCAAGACCTCAAGACATGATTTGAGGGTCTCTAATAAACCATATTGATCCATTTGCAACAATGGATTGATCCAAGAAGCTTGATCCACAAGCTTCAATTTCATCAGGACCACAATTAGGGTTTCGAGGGAAAAGTCAACTGCCCCTTTGACTTTTGATCCAGACGTGCTCCCAAATCCTGGGACATGATTCAATACACCCTATAACACCTATGGAACATATCTATCAAGTTTTATTTAGGTCAAGGACTTAATTTCATAAAGGATCGCACAGTTTGGAATTCATCTGATAAAAAGTCTATTGTGCACAAAAGTCAAAGTTTGACTTTTTGAGATTTTTCACAATTATGGTTCTTTAACCCTAAAACAATGTTAATGTATGATTTGAATCATCATTCATCAAGAAAAATCAAAGAAAGTGAGATAACTTGTAAAAGGGGTAACCATAAAAACTTAGAATTTTTCCAAGTTATGGACAAAGTGGTTAGGGTACCAACTTCCAAGGATCATAACTTGAGATCCAAACAACCATTTTGAATGATCCAAAGATGGATTTGTAGCTCTTATGGCATACTTTAAAAGTGTCAACTACACCTCATTCCAATTCCTCATGGATTTTTAGTTATGGAGTGACCAAAATGACAAAAACATGAAAATGCCACTTTTTCCAACACTTAGTGAAATTTTCACTAAGTCAGAATCTGTTTCACTTTTTTCAAAATGTAGGGGAATTTTTCACTTGGATCCAAAAAATGTCAAGACAAATTATGATCACACATATGTTGTATCAAATGAGAGCTTTCCAAAATGGCCAAGAACTCCATCAAATTCCATCTGAGCTAAGAATTATGACAGCTGCAACATGCCTTGCTGCAAACTGTCTTGACAAGGCAGATTATGCATTAGGGCTCGATTTGATCAATTTGTGCAAATGACAAACAAGTTTATCCATCTGTACACCTCAGGGGGAGACCAAGGAGGAACAAACACTGATTCATAAGCCTCCCAAGTCTTTGGAACTACATATAGGTTTGGCACCCCTAAAAGCTAAAGATGCTTCAAGACTCCAATTTTGTTTTGGAGCATTCAATGGATGCTTAGAGGTGGCATGTATCAGAGCAAGAATGAACACTTCAGTCAAGCCTTATCCTTGAATCAAAGAACCATAGGCTTGTGCTCTAACCTCTAGTCAATGGGTAGAGGAGACTTGAGATTCCTTTTGATCACCATTGGCCAACAGCCTGCTGCAGCCACCATTCACTATTGGTTGCAAAACAAACTTGCTCTACTATAAATAGAGCTCATTTGTGCTCAGTTTAAGTACACCAAAGCAACCAAACTGATACTTTCCTCAAAATCACCTTTTCACTTCCAAAATTGCCTTCTAAAGCAAGTCACTATCGGATTTTGAGTTTGAGAGCAATTCCAACCAAACCAATCACACACACACACACCTCATAAACATCATGTAGAAGTGATCCAAACACTTAAACAATATCTGGAACACCAATTTCACAAAATCACCAGCCAATTGCCCAAGTTTTCAACCAAGTTGAAGTTGAGGTGCCATAACTTGTTCCAATCCATTTCCAATCACTCCAAGCATTCAAACACATTCCATATGGTGTAGGGAAGTTGTTCAGATCATCACAACTCATCTGTAACACCTCCAACTCAAAAATCAAATTGCTCTTGCTGCCACGACCTTCAAGTAAGCCTAAACTTGGTAATTTCAAGATTCATGCATATTTCCTCGCACAATACTTTTGCCAAATGTTCATAATCATGCATAGAATGTTTCCCCTCAGTTAATTGCTTTGTATGAATCGTGTATCAAAATTCCCAGCCTTCATGCAGAATTTAGGGTTCTTGAGTTTTGTCTTGATTTCTTATTTCATGCATAAAATAAATGAAATTAAAGACCATAGACATGATCGTGAGGTGAAAACGAGTAGATTGATATGTGGATTGTGTGATTTCATCAAGTATTCAGTGAGATTGAGGGGAAAACACAAATCTGAGGAAACAGAGGACGCGGGCAAGAAATTGGTGTTCTTGGCGCCCTTTTTTGAATTTTTAAATATTTGAATTTTTGTGATTTTATTTAATTGATTCAAAAATTAATTTCTCTCTGAATTTTAATGATTTTGAGTTGATTCTTTTTCTAATAATCCACAAAAATGTTAAAATATTTTATTTTACAAAAAATTCCCAAAAATATTATTTATTTAATATATTTGATATTTTTGCAAAGAATTAATTTTTATTTGTTTTTCAACATTTAAAATATTTTTTCTTCCTTGATTTTCCAAGTTTAAATGGTTTCCAATCATTTTGTGGATAAAAACATGATTTTTCAAACATTAATCCAAGATCACAACTTGTTTTTCACACATGTTTGATAATTTTGATCATTTTAATCAAATTTTTATTTAATTAAAATACATTTTGAAATTAATTTAGGGTTTTGATCTTAATCACCCTAAACAAATCTTTTTCACACTCATGGGCCTTTAATAGAGTGTAAGACCCAACCCCTTTTGAAAGCCAAAATAATTTGGGCCTCGGTCATCGTATAAGACCCTCTGTGTTTTCAAATCTCGGCGCGATCGCCATTTTTCAAACAAATAATAACTTGGGCCTCTCCTCGAGCTATAAGTCCCATTCCTTTTCTTAAAAAACTTTTGGGCCTCTAATAGAGTGTAAGACCCAACCCCTTTTTGTAAATAAACAATTTTTGGGTCTCACACATTGTATAAGTCCCTCTGTATATTTTCAAATGTTCGGCGCGATCGTCGTCTTTTTAACAAAATCAACTGGGCTTCTCCTTGAGCTATAAGACCCATCTTTATTCATTTTCAAACTCTTTGGGCCTCTAATAGAGTGTAAGACCCAATCCCCTTTAACCAAAACTATTTTTGGGCCTCAGTCGTTGTATAAGTCCCGATACAAAACAACAGTGCCATCACTGTTAAAATTTGGGCCTCTCCCTGAGCTGTAAGCCCCGATCTCTGTTCAAAATACTTTCTCCTTTGATTTTGAATCCAAATGTATAGTTGCTATCAAAACTTTCTTTAATTTCTTTGTTGAACAACTAACAAAACAGCAAGGAAGCTCTACAACGGGTAAGTGTTTATCCGCTTTCTTTTATATGCTTTCATATACATAACTGTATTGTGGGAAGCTGCGCATGATTAGTCTTGTTTCATACTTCTTTAAATACTTGTCATATATCAACTGTATATATACTCTTATAGTTATTTAGAGTTTTTCCTGGCAACTACGTCTAGAACTAGGTAAAGCCACGTTGGTCACTCTTTAAATACAAACAAAACTAGATCCCCATAGGATTTCCAGATACAGTCTTCCCTTCTCTTGGGGTTAATCAATATGGAACAAAGAGAAAGGCAGTATTCTCGGTGAACCTTTTCTCAGACTGTCACCCCTAGAAATTGTCAAAGAAATTCTACTCCCCAGAGTTGATCTATTCTCCGTGAATAGCATCTCTTGAGTTTCTTCCAAATACTCGAACTTTCCTGGAATGATCTCTTCTCTGTGAATTGCATTTCTTGAACTTCTCTTGGTTTGGGGACCCACAGGCTTCCTAAAAGCATCCCCGCCTCCTCTTGGGCTTTGTACAAGGACACGTCAGCTTCTTAGAAGTTCTCATGCCTTCTCTTGGGCTTAATGCAAGGACCCTAACGACCTCTTAAAGGTATAAGATAGAACTTAGTCATCCTTTGCTAGAGCAGTCTTTCCAGTGTTAAACCTCAAGCTACTTTAGGGTTGATTCTCATCCCTTAAGGCCATTGCCCTCTTTTGGGCATCCTACAAAAGATAAAACTCTTCAAACACCAGTAGATTTGGATAGTCTAAAACCCCTTTGAGTCTCAAAGACATTCTAAAGTTCCTTTCAAACATAGGAAAAAACATCGATCACTCTGGATAAATCTCCAGTAGAAACCCAGTGTCACTCATGAGAGTTCCCCACCCTTGGGCCTGCGTATGGATCCAATCCTCAGCAGTAAGATAGCCTCCTCTTAGGATTTGTATAATGATCTTTCCTCAACACAGTTAGCCTCTTCTTGGGCTTTGTACAATGATTCTCCCCTGCGGAGCTAACCTTTTTCAGACTCTCTTGTTGAGTCAATCACTTTTCAGACTCTCTTGTTGAGTCAATCACTTCTCAGACTCTCTTGTTGAGTCAATACTTTTTTCTCAGACTCTCTTGTTGAGTCCATCACTTTTCTAGACTCTCTTGTTGGGTCAATCTCCTTTTAGCCTCCATCTCGAGCTTCGTACGAGACAATAAATCACTCTCTTGTTGAGTATAAAAGAATCTCTTGTTAAGTCAACTCCTTTAAGGAAATCCTTAGCTGAGTCGGTCTTATCTAGCCTCCTCTTAGGCTTCGTATAAGGAAATCCCTAGCTGAGTAAATCAAACTTTAAGCATTAAACTTGTGCTTTGATCAAAACACACAAACATCAATAGTTCCTCTTTAGAGATGACAAATTCTCTCTCAGTCACAACCCTTTAGCTTCATATCTTGGGCTTTGAACAAGATACAAATCCCTTTTAGCTTCAATCTTGGGCTTTGAACAAGACATAAATACTCCGTTTAGCCTCTGTCTTGGGCTTTGAACAAGACACCAAAACATCTTTTTCCTCCCTTAGAATAGGAGGAACTACGATCGCTCTGATTTCCCTGTTTCGTTAAACGGGAATACGTATGCATAAGATTGCGAAATCTTAGCGAGCATACTAATAAAAAACTCTAGGTCCAGTACCTTCATACATCAATCAAAGAAAAATTAGATATAGTATCTTCTCAAAAGCCTCGTAGACACTCTATTCTTAAGCCAAATAACTTAAGAGAGACCCACGATTTTGATAGCATCTGTAAACCAACAATCATCTGTTTAAACTCAGTATGCAAGCAGGGTTAATTGGAGACATCTATTTTCCTTCCTTAATCAGCTTCACAGGATAAAAAATGAATCGAACTGTAGCACCCAAAGGCGATAGTTATTCGAAACCACAAAAACCTCGCTACAGAAGCGCAGACTTGTATTTCTTTAAATACTTCCCATTTATTCTCAAGATTCTCTTATCTTGATCTAACTCTTCGATCTCATAAGCACCATTCGAGAAAACTTGTGTGATTTGGAAAGGACCTTCCCACTTAGGAGACCATTTCCCCAAAGATCCGTCTTTTCGATCCATAGGCAAAACTACTTTCCAAACCAACTCTTGAGGCGAAAAAGTCTTAACTTTAACTTTCTTATTATACGATTGTTCCACTCTTTTCTTCTGCCTTTTCAATAGCTCCAAAGCATTGAGCCTTTCCTCATCTACGTCCACCAATTCGTCCAACATCATATTCCAATATGACTCAGATGGGATCTCATGATGTCTCTGGATTCTCGCCGACTGAAGATAGATTTCAACTGGTAATACTGCATCATGGCCAAAGGTCAATCGAAAAGGCATGGAATTAGTCGCCTCTTTGGGGGAGGTTCGACATGCCCAAAGGACTTAGTCCAAATTTTTGTGGCAATTTCTAGGCTTCTTTCCCACATGCTTCTTAATTAAGCTAATCACCCTTTATTTGCTGCTTCGACCTGACCATTAGCCTGGGCGTAATAAGGTGTAGAGGTTAAGAGTTTGAAACCCATTTCTTTAGCAAATTATTGCATTTTTGACCAGTAAACACTGATCCTCGATCTGTTGTAATGGTTTCTGGGATTCCAAACCTATAGATAATGTGTTTTTTAATGAACTCGATCACGTCTTCTTGGTCAACATTTGGCAATGGCACGGCTTCGATCCATTTCGTAAAATAGTCAATACCTACCAAAATGTACCTTTGATTTTTTGATGATGCTGGTCAAATTTCACCAACCAGATCCAAAGCCCGACCTCTAAAGGGCCATGGTTTGACTATAGAGTGCAACTCTCTCGCATGGACATGTTGTATACCTACATGCACTTGGCACTCTTGGCATCCTTTAGCGAATTCGATGCAATCCTTTAACATAGTAGGCCAATACATCCCTTGTCGGAATAAAAGCCATTTTATCTTATGGCCTACCTGATGAGCCCCACATGCCCCACTATGAACAGTCGAAAGGGCTAAGTATGCCTCTGACTCACTAAGGCACTTAAGCAATACTCCCTCAAGAGTCTTTTTAAATAACTAATTACCCAAAAGAACGTAACTTAAAACTCGATACCTGATTTGTCGACCAACGGACACCGTTGGGTTCTGCAGATATTCAACTATTGGTTTTCTCTAGTCTTCGTCCATCAGGCTATCTACCGCTAAAATTTCGAAATTTTCTTTATCAGTGTATCCAAGCTTCGTCGCTTCCAAATCTGATGGGGACAATCTGGCTGATACAACTCTTCCTCTGACATCGATTGGCTATTATGAAGTACATAATGAGATTTTCTTTAACACATTTGTACTCCCTTGTGATTTGTTTTATGACTAACTCTGAGTCTCCCATTATTTCGACTCGAGTTGCCCCCGATTCCAACAATATTTCAAGTTAAACTATTAAGGCTTCGTATTCACCCTTATTATTCGAACAAATACCTTCGACTTTATACTTGAATTTTGTTGGAATTCTATTAGGAGAAATGATCAGGAC
Organism: Lathyrus tuberosus; assembly: GCA_022829125.1. NCBI lineage: Eukaryota > Viridiplantae > Streptophyta > Magnoliopsida > Fabales > Fabaceae > Lathyrus > Lathyrus tuberosus. The sequence continues at coordinate 4,702,176 of JALAZF010000446.1, forward strand.
TCCTGCACCTGTACCATCTTTATGACTAGAACCGTCGAAATACAATTTCTATGGTTCAAGCTCAAGATAATTCGACATGTTTTCGTTTATAGAGTGGTCGACGATGAAGTCAGCTACCACTTGTCCCTTAACAACCTTTAAAGGCATGTACATTAGAGAATACTCTGTTAAAGCCAATACCCATTTACCAATTCGACTGTGCAAAATAGGTTTAGACAACATATGTTTAATAATGTCAAAATGAGACGAAACATACACGTCAACTGGTTTTATATAATGCTTTAACTTTGTACAAGAAAAATACAAGCATAAACATAATTTTTCAACTATTCTATACCTAGTTTCTGAATCGTTCAAAACCCTACTATGGTAGTAAATGGCTCTTTCGACGTCATTTTCATCCTCTTGAGCCAACATGCTCCCTAAAGTTTTGTCCGACGCAGATATGTACAGTCTCATGCTCCTATTTCTACAAGGTGGTGCTAGAATTGGAGGATGACTCAAATACTCTTTGATTTTGTCGAAAGCTTCCTGTTGAGCTTTCCCCCATTCGAATCCCTCCTTGTTTAGTCGGAGTAGAGGTGAGAAGGCTTGAGTTTTCCCGCTGAGGTTCGAGATAAATCTCCTTAAGAAATTGATCTTTCCCAACAGTGACTGTAGTTCCTTCTTTATTGATGGCGCTTTCGCCTCCATAATGGCCTTGGTCTTATTCTAATTTATTTCGATTCCCTTCTTATGGACCACAAAGCCTAAGAAATCTCCCTCCTGTACACAAAAGGCACATTTGAGAGGATTCATTTTGAGACCATGTCTTCACATCCTTTCGAATGATTGTCGAAGATGGTCAATATGATTCTTCCCTGAAACAAACTTTACAACAATATCATCAATGTAAATTTGCATAAAAGTCTCTATGTAATCATGGAAGATTGTATTCATTGCTCTTTGATATGTTGCCCCAAAAGTTTTTAGGCCAAAAGGCATAACTACCTACTCGTAAGTGCCTAAGGCCCCAGGGCGTCGAAACGCCGTTTTAGGGACATCCTATTCAACAATGAATATTTGGTTATACCTAGAATACCCGTCAAGCATGCTAAGGTATTCATGGCCAGCGGCAGAGTCGACTAGCATTTCCGCCACACGCATTGAGTATTCGTCCTTTGGGGTCGCAACATTTAGATCTCTAAAGTCTATGCAAACCCTCAAAGTACCATTCTTTTTTATAACATGCACAATGTTTGCTAGCAATTCGACATACCTGGCTGTTTGAATAAATTTGCAATGAAGAAGCCTTTCGACTTCCTCCTTGATCTTTGAGAGAAGTGCTGGTGCAAACCGTCTTGGATTTTACTTGATTGGCTTCTTTCCAGATTTAATTGGTAGCTTCAGTTCGACCAAATCTCTGCTCAATCCAGGCATCTCATCGTTATCCCATGCAAATCAGTCTTTAAACTCCTTTAACAACTGGATCACTTCGACCTTGAGTTGTGGGATGGTATTTGCACTGATATATGTTGGTCTTTTCATTGCCCCTTCTCCCAAGTCGATTTCTTCCAAAGGATCTTGCGCTAGCATTTTGATGTTGGCTGCCAACGGATCCTTCTCAAAACCCAAAGAATCGTCATCATAAATGGTGTCGAGCCTCTGGCTTTGCATTTCGTCCTAAACCTTGTCAGGTGGTTCTAGATCGAAGTCCTTACCAGGACCTTCTTGATTTACTTCTTTGTTGGCTTTAACAACCATATGTTTAACTTCGGCCTCCAGGGCCGCTTGCAATTTGTTTTCGGCTATGTAAGCCGAAATCCTTTCGAGCGCCTCAAACTCAGGTATCATCGTTAAATTCACTTCCCCACCCTGTGGGGTAAACTCCGGATGTCCCTTCATAAACAAAGTCATCTTCTCCTACAACTTCCCGATCCCACTGAAACCTATTTGTTGGATGTAGGTACGGTGAATAGTATGCGTTGTCATCTGGAGTGAATGCAAAATTGGCTGGGTTACATGGAGCGATATTAGCCAAATTCCTGTCGAAGTTTCGACTATCGACATGGTTAGCCGAAGCCAAAAAAATAGCTCTGGTCAGCTTCAATGTTCTCAACAATACCATATGTTCGCCAAATGGTGATTCTCTGGTGCATCGAAGATGGGACGACTTCTATTCTGTGGATCCAATCTCGTCCCAATAATAGGTTGTAGTTGGCCTTTGTCTCTACAACCATAAACATGGTTGACCTTGTGACTGTCCCTACCGTTAGATAAACCTGAATTATCCCTAACGTGTTGCCAACCTTGCCTTCATAATTGGATAACACCATGTTGTGGGGTTTGGTGTCAGTATCGAACTTTCCTATCTTCCTCAACATGAAGTGTGGCATCAAGTTCATCGTTGCGCCGCAATCTACTAGAATTTTGTTAACTGGTACGTCTTCTATCTTCCCAGTGATGAAAAGAGGCTTCAGATGGCTCTTCATGGCTTCACTGGGTCTTTCGAAGAATGTATTTTGCTCTTCGACACACCTGTTATTCATCACATAATAACAAACTGGCCTATGTGTGGCCATTTCTATATCAATATTATCCGCAGTATCTTTGACCTCACATACCTGGACGAATTTCCTTGGTAGGACAAATACCACATTGACCAAAATGTCGAGAGACTGTTTTGATCCTGAATCAAAATTATCAGTGAGCAATTCATCCTTAGAAACCTTTCGATCATGCTCTTCCTTGCTTGCTTGTTTTGGTGTAGCGGTAGGTGCTTTTTTGACAGGCTTTGGCTCTTTCCTGTCGACTGGCACGTTGGTGCTCGATTCTGCTTTCGTCTCAGCTTCTCTCTGGGCTTTCCTTCGTCTTTGTTCCCTCCTCCACTGGGACCTAGACATGGGGTTTTTCCCTTGTAGTTCTCTAAGACGTAAGCTGGTTTCTTTGAGGCCATCGAAGAGCCTTTGTCTACATAAAAACTCTGCCTTTTCTGTTGGCTCTTTTTCTTATTTTCATTCGGTTTTACCCACTTGCCATTGGAAAGTTTTGCAAATGGTTTAAAAGTAGCGGGCCTTGCCCCTGGAACTTTAGTCTTCGGCTGTTCTTGCTTCGAAGCAGACTTCCTTGGGTCGAAACCTTGCTGGCCATGAAGGGCTTTTTCCTCACGCCTTTGTTTGGCCTTTTGAAAAATTGGTTGGGTAATAGCAAGGGGGATTTGTGTCGAGATTGGGACTCCGTAAATCTCATGATTAAAAACCAACATAATGAGATACAAACAACATTTGGTCAGAGTATAGCAGTATTAGAACATTGATTTAAAGACAACATTCTTTATTAACAATTGATCGGCAATATGTCTCGGCCGGGGTTGAACTATATTTTTCACGAGGCCAAACGAGCTGAAACTGTAGGTTCTGATACCGCAAAGTGTGGTTGCACTATTGTAAAAACCTATGGTCTTCCGTGTGCTTGTGTTATTGCTAAAAAGGTGAAACTAGGTGAGCCAATAAGAATGGACGAAGTTTGCCCTCATTGGAAAAGACTTAGTTTTGATGATGATGGTTGCATGGAAGGAGGTAAACTGAATATCTCTATTTTGACCGAATGGGAAGCGATACAAGAGAGATTCTCAAAGGCCGATGACAACATGAAACTCCACATCAAAGAACAATTGAGGAAGATTGTCTATCCCGAAACAACCGACATGAAACCGCCTTATCAACCGGTAAAGACAAAAGGTGCTCTGAAGAAAATGAAGCCTACACCGAATGACAACTCGACTACACGGTCTCCTTCTTATTGTGAGCACGTTGACAAACTATATCCCGACTCACCGACTCCTAAATCTCAAAAAGTATCATGAAAGGAGCCCACATAAGCAAACTGCCTTCGACCCCGATTCCACCGAAAATTCCATTCATCGACGAGATGCCGGTTTTTATGCACAAATACATCGACCATATCGTCAATGTTGAAGGGGGTGGTAATTGCGGTTACCGAGCCGTTTCGGCTTTGCTTGGTAAAGAAGAGGATAGTCATGCGCTTGTCCATCATCAACTAATCCAAGAGTTAAAGACGCATAATGAATCGTACACGCGATTGTATGGAAATAAAGAAAAATTCAATGCGGTTTATGAATCTCTTGTTCCTTGCTTGAGTGGTCCGGCACCGGTGTCGAAATGGATGACATTCCCTGATATGGATCATCTTATTGCATGTGCTCATGATAGGGTGTGCATTTACTTGACGCGATACGGGTTTTCGGAAACCTTTTTTCCACTCCGCACCACACCACCTCAAAGTCCAATGATCGCATCATGTGTATTGGATGGCTTGCAAAATCAAGACATTTTGTACAAGTTTACTTAAAATTGGGATGCCCCATACCACCTACATCACCGGAATGGGCGACTCATTCAACCCCAAATGCTGAGACGTGGCCGGATCTTTTTGTTATCGAAAGATTGAACAACATTGAAAAGGAATCAAATGCGGAAAAGTCCAAAGGGGTACCGCCGACAGATTTAGCCGGCGACACTTGTTTCATTAGTTTTGATATCTTGTATAATCGGACGACCAATTGTCAAGTTTTGAAGTGCAAAACAGTCACATTTTATTCTCATGCCTTATTTTTGCACTTATGCCTTTTATTTGTCTATTATTATGTGCTTCTATATTGAGTTCTGGTTTAAAAATGTAGCAGGGAAAGTTCCGGATATGTATTTACGGAAGATTCTTAATTTTACAGTTTCAGTGAAAGTTCCGGAGATACACCTCTGGAACCAATAATTATGGGGTCGTTTCGTGGATATAGCTCCGGAAACAAGTTTGACAGAAAATGGTTAGTCCATATTCACCTAGGTTTTCTATAAATTTGGGGTTTCATTTGTTACCTTTCACACAAATGCAAAAATGTCTTAATTGTTTGAAGTCAAGATCTGTTGGTATGCCGCAAGTGTCTCATTTTACGACGACAAAACACCCGGCAGGACGTTCAAGCTCATGGATCTCACCCCCTCGCCGATATCATAGACGAGATCCAATATCGCCTACCTTACAATGACAAACGAAAGGTTGTGAAGCTTGAGTATCATTCACCTTCAGTTGAAAACGACGAGAACGTTGTTTACAACAAGTTTGAGCTCAAGAATCAAGACGATGTTAGAGCGATATGGCAAACGTATTTCGGTTTCGAAGAGAAAATTTCGCTCGAGTTGGAGGCGACGGTCCGAAGATTGGTCGATGACATCTTAGAGATGTGCAAGCGTCCACCGAGCTATTGAAATGTAGTATTTAAATTTCTGTCAAAATCATCAATGTAACGCCGATTTTATTTTATGAATGTTGATTTTATTGTTGCAATGTTGAATTTCTGGGATTCTGTTCTGGGTTTTTTCCGTAAATATGCATACGGAAGTATTCCGCAGATGCATTTACAGAATTATATTAAAAAACTGAAAAAAGGTGCGTCAGAAGATATAGCTCCGGAATCAAGGGGCATTTTAGTCAGCGCGCATGGTGCCTAAGAAGTCCAAGGGGTGCAGTAAGAAATTCTCGAAAATTATAGATACATGTTTTTGGCTTAATGGTGCGTGGAATTGAAACTTGGTGGACAACTTTTGGTTTTCGGATCCGTCCAAACAAAAACTATCTCTTTTGCTTAATATTTTGTGCAGTGTCTCCACCTTTTTGGAATCACAAGATATATTCGTTTGGGGGTGCGATGTTATTGGTTTTTTGTCAAAGATGCTCTAGTTTGGTTAAATGTTATCAGGAGTTCGGATTTCTAGCTGAATATTCAATCGAAGTCAACACTGAAGGTGATTTGGGAATCAAACGTCTCAAACAATATTGAAATATTCGCATAGAAGTTAATCCTTAAAAGGTTGCAAACAAGAGATGAGTGGACTAAGCTTTGTTTGTTCGCTTTGTTTCGGTCGAGAGGAATCTAACTCTCACATTTATTGTTATTGATGTTTGGTACTGCATTCTAGACTGAGCAGGTTTGAACTGGTCAAGTCCTTGGATTGACATTTTTTATCACTTACTTCTCTTTCATTTTGTTATGCATGTGGTTAAGATAGTGTGCCTCATTAAAAAGGGGTCCGTAATATTGTTTTGGTTGTTAAGTCATTTGTTTGGGATTGGTTTAGATTTAGACATAAGGGTCATCTTTTTTACACCAACGAACCCTTAATTATTTGTATTAATATTTTATTTTCTCGTGTTAAGTTTGAGTACCTCTTGTACTTGCTTTAATATTAAAAAAAAAATTAACTCACCTACAAAATTATATTTTAAATAATTTTAATCTCGATGAAACAAATCATGTTTAAATATCTTTTGTTTTTAGTTTAATATTTCAATTTTGACATGTTTACTAAATTGATATTGCTATTTTAAAATCACTCATTTTGTCTCTTCATATTTTTAAACTAAAAAAATAGTGACATGATATATTTTAAATAATGTGCCATATTTTAAATAATATAATATTGTGTAAAAAAACAATATAACATATATTATTATTAAAATATGGCACATTATAACAATTTATATGGATTAATTACTTATATTATCAATAAAAAATAAAATCAAATAATTTTAAAGCTAATGTTTTCTACAATTTCTTTGATATATATAACATTTCACACTTTCATATTATATTACGTCATTTAAAAGATATCAGATAACGATTTTTAAGTTAAGAATATGAGTGAAAGATCAATGTATATTTTTAAAACACCATAATTAAAGCTAAAAATAAAAAATTTAGATCTATAAATTCAGTTTTTTAAAAATATTTTAAATATTTTTCCCAAAAAACATTCAAAATTTAAATTGAGAATAGAAGAATAAAAACTTCTTTCAAGAAAATTTTGTAGGAACTAAAATTTACAGAAACTAAAAAACAAATATTAAAACTTTATAAGAACTATATATATTATTTTTTATGAGATATATTATGTTACTTTTTATTTGATTAATGATTTATTTGTACTATTGTTTTTTATAAAACAATATATTGTTACTTAATAATTTGTTTATTACTAGTACTATGTTAGTTTATTTTATAATCTATTAAAAACACAATCTTTTATAAATAGGACTAAAGGGAGAACAAACATAGTAACAAGAAGATACTTAGAATCAAGAACATGTAAATATCAAAATAACAGTTTTGTTTTTGTGGCACACATGGAAGTTGAAGATTACAATCAAAGTTTAAATGTTTAATTTTTTTAAAGTAGAGATATCCATGTAAGAAATACATATAAGTTATGTTGACAACATTCATTAGTTTTCACTTGTCACCCCTTATTTTTACCTCAATAAGAAATGAAACTCAAAGAATCAACCAACCATGGTCCTCTTTCGTCCTCTTTGTCGCACTACAAGTTGTGAAGATACATGGAAGTAAGTACGATTTCTTGAAGAAAATTTCTTAATTTTAAAAACAAGTTGTGAGACCATGTCTTCGCATCCTTTCGAAAAATTATCGAAGAGGGTAAATATGATTCTTCCCTGAAACAGACTTTACAACAATATCATCAATGTAAATTTGCATAAAAGTCTCTATGTAATCATGGAAGATTGTATTCATTGCTCTTTGATATGTTGCCCTAAAATTTTTTAGGCCAGAAGGCATAACTACCTACTCGTAAGTGCCTAAGGCCCCAGGGCATCGAAACGCCGTTTTAGGGACATCCTCTTCAGCAATGAATATTTGGTTATACCTAGAATACCCGTCGAGCATGCTAAGATATTCATGGCCAGCGGCAGAGTCGACTAGCATTTCCGCCACAGGCATTGAGTATTCATCCTTTGGGGTCGCAACATTTAGATCTCTAAAGTCTATGCAAACCCTCAAAGTACCATTCTTTTTTATAACAGGCACAATGTTTGCTAGCCATTCGACATACCTGGCTGTTCAAATAAATTTGCAACGAAGAAGCCTTTCGACTTCCTCCTTGATCTTCAAGAGAAGTGCTGGTGCAAACCGCCTTGGATTTTACTTGATTGGCTTCTTTCCAGATTTAATTGGCAGCTTCAGTTCGACCAGATCTCTCCTCAAGCCAGGCATCTCATCGTAATCCCTTGCAAAGCAGTCTTTAAACTCCTTTAACAACTGGATCACTTCGACCTTGAGTTGTGGGATGATATTTGCACTGATATATGTTGGTCTTTTCATTGCCCCTTCTCCCAAGTCAATTTCTTCCAAAGGATCTTGCGCTAGCATTTTGATGTTGGCTGCCAACGGATCCTTCTCGAAACCCAAAGAATCGTCATCATAAATGGTGTCGAGCCTCTGGCTTTTCATTTCGTCCTAAACCTTGTCAGGTGGTTCTGGATCGAAGTCCTTACCAGGACCTTCTTGATTTACTTCTTTGTTAGCTTTAACAACCATATGTTTAACTTCGGCCTCCAGGGCCGCTTGCAATTTATTTTCGGCTATGTAAGCCAAAATCCTTTCGAGCGCCTCAAACTCAGGCATCATCGTTGAATTCACTTCCCCACCCTGTGGGGTTAACTCCGGATGTCCCTTCATAAACGAAGTCATCTTCTCCTACAACTTCCCGATCCCACTGAAACCTATTTGTTGGATGTAGGTACAGTGAATAGTATACGTTGTCATCTGGAGTGAACGCAAAATTGGTTGGGTTACATAGAGTGATGTTAGCCAAATTCCTGTCGAAGTTTAGACTATCGACTTGGTTAGCCGAAGCCAAAAAAATAGCTCTGTTCAGCTTCAATGTTCTCAACAATACCATCTGTTCGCCAAATGGTGATTCTATGGTGCATCGAAGATGGGACGACTTTTATTCCGTGGATCCATTCTCGTCCTAATAATAGGCTGTAGTTGGCCTTTGTCTCTACAACCATAAACATGGTTGACCTTGTGACTGTCCCTACCGTCAGATCAACCTGAATTACCCCCAACGTGTTGCCAACCTTGCCTTCATAATTGGATAACACCATGTTGTGGGGTTTGGTGTCAGTATCGAACTTTCCTATCTTCCTTAACATGAAGTGTGGCATCAAGTTCATCGTTGCGCCGTAATCTACTAGAATTTTGTTAACTGGTACGTCTTCTATCTTCCCAGTGATGAAAAGAGGCTTCAGATGGCTCTTCATGGCTTCACTGGGTCTTTTGAAGAATGCATTTTGCTCTTCGACACACCCGTTATTCATCACATAATAGCAAACTGGCCTATGGTGGCCATTTTTATATCAATATTATTCGCAGTATCTTCGACCTCACATACCTGGTCGAATTTCCTTAGTAGGACAAATACCTCGTTGACCAAAATATCGAGAGACTGCTCTGATCCTGAATCAAAATTATCAGTGAGCAATTCATCCTCAACAACCTTTCAATCATGCTCTTCCTTGCCTGCTTATTTTGGTGTAGCGGTAGGCGCTTTTTTGACAGGCTTTGGCTATTTCCTGTTGACTGGCACGTTGGTGTTGGATTTTGCTTTCGCCTCAGCTTCTCTCTGGGCTTTCCTTCGTCTTTGTTCCCTCCTCCACTGGGACCTAGACATGGGGTTTTTCCCTTTGTAGTTCTATGAGACGTAAGCTGGTTTCTTTGAGGCCATCGGAGAGCCTTTGTCTACATCAAAACTCTGCGATTTTTGTTGGCTCTTTTTCTTAATTTCATTCGGTTTTACCCACTTGCCATTGGAAAGTTCTGCAAATGGTTTATAAGTAGCGGGCCTTGCCGCTAGAACTTTAGTCTTCGGCTGTTCTTGCTTCGAAGCAGATTTCCTTGGGTCGAAACCTCGCTGGCCATGAAGGGCTTTCTCCTCACGCCTTTGTTTGGCCTTTTGAAAAATTGGTTGGGTAATAGCAAGTGGGATTTGTGACAAGATTGGGACTCCGTAAATCTCATGATTAAAAACCAACATAATGAGATACAAAGAACATTTGGTCGGAGTATAACGGTATTGGAACATCGATTTAAAGACAACATTCTTTATTATCAATTGATCGGCAATATGTCTCGACCGCGGTTGAACTATATTTTTCACGAGGCCAAACAAGCTGAAACTGTAGGTTCTGATAGTGCAAAGTGTGGTTGCACTATTGTGAAAACCTATGGTCTTCCGTGTGCTTGTGTTATTGCTAAAAAGGTGAAACTAGGTGAGCCAATAAGAATGGACGAAGTTTGCCCTCATTGGAAAAGACTTAGTTTTGATGATGATGGTTGCATGGAAGGAGGTAAACTGAATATCTCTATTTTGACTGAATGAGAAGCGATACAAGAGAGATTCTCAAAGGCCGATGACAACATGAAACTCCACATCAAAGAACAATTGAGGAAGATTGTCTATCCCGAAACAACCGACATGAAACCGCCTTCTCAACCGGTAAAGACAAAAGGTGCTCCGAAGAAAATGAAGCCTACACTGAATGACAACTCGACTACACGGTCTCCTTTTTATTGTGAGCACGTTGACAAACTATATCCCGACTCACCGACTCCTAAATCTCAAAAAGTGTCATGAAAGGAGCCCACATAAGCAAACTGCCTTCGACCCTGATTCCACCAAAAATTCCATTCATCGACGAGATGCCGGTTTTTTTGCACAAATACATTGACCATATCGTCAATGTTGAAAGGGGTGGTAATTGCGGTTACCGAGCCGTTTCGGCTTTGCTTGGTAAAGGAGATGATAGTCATGCGCTTATCCGTCATCAACTAATTCAAGAGTTAAAGAAGCAAAATGAATCGTACACGCGGTTGTATGGAAATAAAGAAAAATTCAATGCGGTTTATGAATCTCTTGTTCCTTGCTTGAGTGGTCTGGCACCGGTGTCAAAATGGATGACCTTCCCTGATATGGATCATCTTATTGCATGTGCTTATGATAGGGTGTGCATTTACTTGACGCGATATGGGTTTTCGGAAACCTTTTTTCCACTCCGCACCACACCACCTCAAAGTCCAATGATCGCATCATGTGTATTGGATGGCTTGCAAAATCAAGACATTTTGTACAAATTTACTTAAAATCGGGATGCCCCATACCACCTACATCACCGGAATGGGCGACTCATTCAACCCCAAATGCTGAGACGTGGCCGAATCGTTTTGTTGAAAGGATGCGCGAATTCGAAAGATTGAACAACATTGAAAAGGAATCAAATGCGAAAAAGTCCAAAGGGGTACCACCGACAAATTTAGCCGGCGACACTTGTTTCATTAGTTTTGAATTCTTGTATAATCGGACGACCAATTGTCAAGTTTTGAAGTGCAAAACAATCACGTTTTATTCTCATGCCTTATTTTTGCCCTTATGCCTTTTAGTTGTCTATTACTATCTGCTTCTATATTGAGTTCTGGTTTAAAAATGTAGCAGGGAAAGTTCCGGATATGTATTTACGGAAGATTCTTAATTTTGCAGTTTCAGTGAAAGTTCCGGAGATACACCTCCAGAACCAATAATTATGGGGTCGTTTCGTGGATATAGCTCCGGAAACAAGTTTGACAGAAAATGGTTGGTCTATATTCACCTAGGTTTTCTATAAATTTGGGGTTTCATTTGTTACCTTTCACACAAATGCAAAAATGTCTTAATTGTTTGAAATCAATATTCGTTGGTATGTCGCAAGTGTCTCATTTTCCGACGACAAAATACCCGGCAGGGCGTTCAAGCTCATGGATCTCACCCATCGCCGATATCATAGACGAGATCCAATATCGCCTACCTTACAATGACAAACGAAAGGTTGTGAAGCTTGAGTATCGTTCACCTTCAGTTGACAACGACGAGAACGTTGTTTACAACAAGTTTGAGCTCAAGAATCAAGACGATGTTAGAGCGATATGGCGAACGTATTTCGGTTTTAAAGAGAAAATTTCGCTCGAGTTGGAGGCGACGGTCCGAAGATTGGTCGATGACATCTTAGAGATGTGCAAGCGTCCACCGAGCAATTGAAATGTAGTATTTAAATTTCTGTCAAAATCATCAATGTAACGTCGATTTTATTTTATGAATGTTGATTTTATTGCTGCAATGTTGAATTTCTGGGATTCTGTTCTGGGTTTTTTTTCCGTAAATATACATACGGAAGTATTCCGCAGATGCATTTATAAAATTAAATTAAAAAACTGAAAAAAGGTGCGTCAGAAGATACAGCTCCGGAATCAAGGGGCATTTTAGTCAGGGCGCATGGTGCCTAAGAAGTCCAAGGGGTGCAGTAAGAAATTCTCGAAAATTATAGATACATGTTTTTGGCTTAATGGTGCGTGGAATTAAAACTTGGTGGGCAACTTTTGGTTTTCGGATCCGTCCAAACAAAAACTTTCTCTTTTGCTCAATATTTTGTGCGGTGTCTCCACCTTTTTGGAATCACAAGATAAATTCGTTTGGGGGTGCGATGCTATTGGTTTTTTTGTCAAAGATGCTCTAGTTTGGTTAAATGTTATCAGGAGTTCGGATAAACGTCTCAAACAATATTGAAATATTCGCATAGAGGTTAATCCTTAAAAGGTTGCAAACAAGAGATGAGTGGACTAAGCTTTGTTTGTTCGCTTTGTTTCGGTCCAGAGGAATCTAACTCTCACATTTATTGTTATTGATGTTTGGTACTGCATTCTAGACTGAGCAGGTTTGAACTGGTCAAGTCCTTGAATTGACATTTTTGATCACTTACTTCTCTTTCATTTTGTTATGCATGTGGTTAAGATAGTGTGCCTCATTAAAAACGGGTCCATAATATTGTTTTGGTTGTTAAGTCATTTGTTTGGGACTGGTTTAGATTTAGACATAAGGGTCATTTTTTTTACACCAACGAACCCTTAATTATTTGTATTAATATTTTATTTTTTCGTGTTAAATTTGAGTATCTCTTGTACTTGCTTTAATATTAAAAAAAAAAAATTAACGCACCTACAAAATTATATTTTAAATAATTTTAAACTCGATGAAACAAATCATGTTTAAATATCTTTTGTTTTTAGTTTAATATTTCCATTTTCACATGTTTACTAAATTGATATTTCTATTTTAAAATCACTCATTTTGTCTCTTCATATTTTTAAACTAAAAAAATAGTGACGTGATATATTTTAAACAATGTGCCATATTTTAAACAATATAACATTGTGTAAAAAAACAATATAACATATATTATTATTAAAATATGGCACATTATAACAATTTATATGGATTAATTACTTATATTATCAATAAAAAATAAAATCAAATAATTTTAAAGCTAATGTTTTCTACAATTTCTTTGATATATATAACATTTCACACTTTCATATTATATTACGTCATTTAAAACATATCAGATAACGATTTTTAAGTTAAGAATATGAGTGAAAGATCAAAACTGAATTATTTTAAAATGGAAGAGCAATTTCACTAAAAGATAAGAATGGAGGAATTAAGACTACAATTAGATTTTTATTTTTAAATAATTTTTTTAATCAATATTAGAGTATTATAAAAAAAATTACCCACCAAAAATTAAAAAATTTTAACATAAAAATGTATTCAATGTATATTTTTAAAACACCATAATTAAAGCTAAAAATAAAAAATTTAGATCTATAAATTCAGTTTTTTAAAAATATTTTAAATATTTTTCCCAAAAAACATTCAAAATTTAAATTGGGAATAGAAGAATAAAAACTTCTTTCAAGAAAATTTTGTAGGAACTAAAATTTACAGAAACTAAAAAACAAATATTAAAACTTTATAAGAACTAAAAATATTATTTTTTATGAGATATATTATGTTACTTTTTATTTGATTAATGATTTATTTGTACTATTGTTTTTTATAAAACAATATATTGTTACTTAATAATTTGTTTATTACTAGTACTATGTCAGTTTATTTTATAATCTATTAAAAACACAATCTTTTATAAATAGGACTAAAGGGAGAACAAACATAGTAACAAGAAGATACTTAGAATCAAGAACATGTAAATATCAAAATAACAGTTTTGTTTTTGTGGCACACATGGAAGTTGAAGATTACAATCAAAGTTTAAATGTTTAATTTTTTTAAAGTAGAGATATCCATGTAAGAAATACATATAAGTTATGTTGACAACATTCATTAGTTTTCACTTGTCACCCCCTTTTTTTACCTCAATAAGAAATGAAACTCAAAGAATCAACCAACCATGGTCCTCTTTCGTCCTCTTTGTCGCACTACAAGTTGTGAAGATACATGGAAGTAAGTACGATTTCTCGAAGAAAATTTCTTAATTTTAAAAACAATTAGATGGAAGGTAGTACCGTCTGCCAGCTTGTTCATTGTGGATGACCACTGCTTCGATGACTTACGGTAAGCAGCAAGAATCCGATCAATCTATATCCAGACAAATTTCGATATTACATGTCAGCACAGAAAGCATATTAACAATTACGAAAATGGAAAAAAAAAATGAGAAGTTGGCTTACAATGTTGCCACATGAAGAATGCATCGAAACGAGAGCTCTTTCCAGGACATACAAATCAACAGCTTTATCTTCGGGTAAAGTTGAAGTGAAGCTCAAACCAAAGTCAATAAGAACCTAGACAAAATACATGTCACAGCTGTAACAATAGTTAATGATATTAATTACAGGACCTAATCGCCATGAATGAACTCACCAACTGATCAGTATCATTCTTTAGTAGCATGTTCGAAGTTGTTAAATCGCCATGAACAAGACCACCGTCATGTAACTTTGCAATAACATCACCAATTTGGGATGCAATCTTGCCAAGCCGCTCTTCGTTGACACCACATGATCCGAATTCAAGAAACACATCCTTGACTGAAGGTCCATCAACAAATTCAAATGTTAAAGTGTGCAACAGAGGATCCACGGCATACAACACAGGTGTACAAACCCCAAGTCGTCTTGCCTTAGTTGTGCACCTTGCCTCCTGCTCCAACAAAGCATTCAAGAAATCCAATGAGACACAACTAAATTTATAATAATAATCATAAGGGGATTTACTTAAGAGATTGATTGAGAGAGTTTAGGAAAACCATTTATAACTGATGATAAAAAGGTTAACTTTATTTTAACTTTATTTTCAGAAGAACTAGCTTAATATACATAAGCACTTATATGATACGTGTTTATGGTATAAGCATTCAATTAAGTACTAACTTCATCAGAAATAAAAATGAAACTTTAACTAAATCTGAGTGTACCGCATTTAAGCGCTTGAGTGTCAACTTAGAATCCAAAGTTGGATGCCTGTACTTCTTTGAGAATCGCTCCTTGACAACAGACCTTCTTCCCACAAAAGAAGAGTCAAAAACTCTCTGCAACAAGGACAATAAAAAATGCATAAGCTATTGGCATTGCAAAATAGGAGCAATTTCATCAAGATTATCCAACAAATAGAAGGGGTGATTTAAACTTACAGCTTCAGCTCCTTGCTTAATGAGAATGAGAGAGCTATCTTTTGACTCAATTTCAGTCCCCATGATATAAAATGACACAGCAGTTGAAATTCCCTCAATTTAACCCTTCAATTGAAAGAAAAAAAAGTTAACCGGAATTGAAGTATTTGTTCATTCATTTTGTAGGCGTTTGAGATGATTTTCGGCAGTGATTTGAGCTGAGCCGGTGGACAAGTTCAATTAAGGTTGAAGAGAAGGAATGGTTCCCAGTGGTGTTTGGGATAGACGATGAAGGGTGTCCGATGGTGGTTTGCGGTGAAGAGAATGGGGGTATTTGGTGGTTAGTTCGGCGCTACTTGATTTGTGTGGATAGGGAACAAGAGACCCCCTCTCTTAAAGTCGCGTTTGGATATATTGGCTCCCTCAAAAACGGTTTTTCTTCCCCTCTTTTAATGGACGCGTAGCAATTAAATGGAGGGGTCAATCTTTTGCTGATTTTCTCTATTTAACCATTGGGATACCCGTGCGAACCGGTGATGCGCATTTGTTCTTAAAATATATTTGTTTTTATAATCTATTTTTTTTAGAATGTATTTATTTATATTTAAAATTGAAAAAAAAACAAAATATAATAAAAATTAGTAAATTTCTTATTTACTAAAAATTAATATGATACTCGTGCGTTCACACGGGTACCCGTCGATGACGCGCATTTGTTTTAATTTAAAATTTGGAAAAAAATATAATGAATTAAAATCAGTAAATATAAAAAAATATAATTTATATTAAAAAAAAATAGAATCAATACCCGTAGACATCGGTTGGTATATTTTATAAAAATATTTTGCTTTCTTGTTGTCTTGAATTGTTATAGAACGACTATTTATATAAGGTATAGTTGGTAGGATGAAGTGGGATGTGAAGCCTTAGTGGATATAGCAAGTGTGCCGGGGATGCGGCTCGGGCGTAGTAGGTCTGGACGCCTAGCATGAAACAACCTTCTCTGGTAGCGGCACTATACCTTAGTATAGTCTCTCTCTAGCTTCCAGTCTATATAAAAAAACTGAGTTAGCAGGGGTCAGTCTGTCTGGCGTTCCCTCGCGTAAAGGGCTGGCTACTTTGGAATCGACTCTCTCTCGTTAGGTAATTACCGAGGCGAAAACAGCTCTCTCGGAAGTTAGTTTCTCCACCATCTTAGTGGGACTAGTCTAATAAACTTTCACTTCAACTGCCTGACTCTAACAAGTAAGCAAGTAAACTACCAAGACTCGGATTTTTTTTTTTGTGGTAACGCCCTTCTAGAATTACGTTTAACGTCCCTTTATGACTTTCCCGATCAGCGCCTCGGGTCGGTAGCCGGGCTCCGGGACATTACTACCACGGCTACTATCGACCCGAGCCCAAAGAAGGAAAAGAACGGACTAAAGTGAGGAGTTCATTGGCCATACATAGTGAAGGGGGATGGGGATCAACCTCTTTCATGACCCATGGCCCCAGTGTGTAACTTGGTTAGCATTTCTAGAACAAATTTAGTAGGGTTGGTTTTTCGATAGGGAAACAGGGGAGTTAGTTGGCTGTAGTTGAGACACGTTTTTCAGGTGGACGATATGGATTTATTCGAGATGGTTAACCACTTTTTCACCGTGAGAGGGAGGTCATTCAGAACCCGCAGGCTCCAGTCCAGAACCGGTGGAAGTTCCCCACGCCGATCCCCCAACGTGAGGGACTTTGAAGTGCTATTCATTGATTCTTGAGCAAGTTCGGGAATATTGTGAGAAGGGGAAAGGGCGGCTTTCCGCTCACTTTCCGGAAATGGAAGAAATCTATTCCAGTGTCGCAGAGAACATTATGTCTCGCGATCTGAAAATATCTGCAGAGATTTATATTGAAACCCTCCGCGGATGGGTGAAGGAGATAAAGGAGAACCCTAATCCCCTAAAATCCCTCATTAGGGAACACCTGTAAGATGAGTCTGCCGCTTTCTTTCATAACAGAGCCGACAGCTGGCATAGAAGTCTTTCGCACGCAAGGAGATGCATTTCTGGTACAGGTAGTACTAGACAAGATCTTAGGGAATAATATCTTTCTTATTTCTTCCTTTTTTCCCATGACGACTAGGAACGGGCAAATAAAAAAATTCACTTCGAATTTCGGACCTCAACATCCTGCTGCTCATGGTGTTTCACGATCAGTATTGGAAATGAACGGAGAAGTGGTGGAACGTGCGGAACCACATATTGGATCACTCCAGTGCGGCACGAAGCCGCTGACGCCGAGTCGGCTCCTATGCCGCTAGCTATGCCCTGCTTGGTCCCCCGACACGGTGGAGGTCCCGTAGCGCGTCACGAGCACCGGGCTAAGGGGGGGTTGAGCAACTCAAGCGAACCGCCCAACCTTACTACAACATAAGGACAGGAGGGAGAAGGTTGTGAAGGTGGCCTCGTTATCCACACCTCCGGTCAGATGAATGGAGGACCGACCCGGGTTTTCATGAGCGTTGGCGGGTCCTGGAGTGTCTGTCAAGGGCGCTAGCGCATACCCCGGGGTGATCATCACCACCTGCACCTCACATCTCGGCATAGCGGAACGTGTAACCCACCTGCTGTCTCATTCAACTACATTTGTTCCTGTAATCCATAGCCTAACAGAACGCAGCAGCGAGGGACAATCCGCCCATACAGCCAGCGGGGAGGATGGCACTACTGGCAAAGACCGTCCGGCGAAAACGCCGCAGGCGCGAAGCGTGGTAGGCCTGTGCCGGGGGAGCATAGCATAGGTAGGAAAGGGAGCCAGGTCGGTGGAAGAGCCAGGGGGCCGGGTCATTTGACGGAAATGGAAGGCTTTTCCCCTATTAGAGAAGGCCCTCTGAAGTCAAGGGGAAGTGCATTAATTCTTGGAAAAAGAGGGAGCAAGCATATCAAAAAAATGAATGAAAGTAAATTCAATGAATAGATAGAGTCAACGGTACGACAGACAGCGCAGCCTACACGCGAATTAGCTTCCGAGGTCGAGCAATCTCAATTTCACTACAGGATTTGCGAATGAATGCTGGGCTGGGCCACCTCGAATGGCGTGAGCCGCATGCGGGGAGACCCGCACGTACGGTTTTTAGGGGGATCTGGTCGAAAGACCGGTCGGCGCCCACCCGACTAGAGGGACTGAGAAATTAATAGAGTACAAAACTTATCTTCAAACTTTACCTTATTCTGATCATTTAGAGGGCGGTTGCGGAGTTACTGAATGAAGTCCTCCGTTTCTTTCGGAGGTGCTGACCCGCAGCGAGGCAGAGATGACTAAGTGACATATTGAATATGGCGACGACAACAGCATGTCGTAGAAGGAGATAACAGGTGGAGCCAACGATCCGCTAAGACTAACGTATCTACAATTCCATCCCCGAGCGGCAGTCAAACGGAGGCGTGAATGCAAGATGCCAGCGGAATGATCAGCCGGACAGAGGCTAGGGCTGCTTCCTTCCCACCGCGTCCTTTCTTGTGTGTCGGAGATATAAAGCGAGTGCACTGGAAGTGAACAGGAACTGGGTCGATCTATTCTATGGCGAAGCATCCGAAACATAACTGCACACTCACACGATCTTTGCCGATAGATAGGAGCATTCGGTGGAACCGGTGAACTACACTTGCATCTGGATAGATGTGTGGGACAGAGGTGTAGCGAGCGATTTTGGACGCGGTTCTTAAGCGCGGTCGCTCTCTAGAGTCAGTTTACTACAGGTCGATTCATTTTTTATCCTATTAAAGCTGATGAAGGAAGGGAAATAGATGTCTCCAATTAACCCTGCTTGCATACTGAGTTTAAACAACGGTCTGTTAGGTTACGGATGCGATCAATGTGGTGGGGCCTTTCTTGTGTTATTTTGACAGAATGACGAGTTTCTGGCGGGGAACAAGGATTAGGATGTTTGGACTGATGCTTTTTGATAGATACATGAGAGTATGGGATTTTGGGTTTTTGTTTAGTGTGCTCGCTAATATTTTTTTCTTTCAATCTTATGCCTACGTATTCCCGTTTACCGAAACAGGGAAATCAGAGCGTTCTTAGTTCCTCCTATTCTATGGGAGGAAATGGGTGTTTTTGGTGTCTTGTTCAAAGCCCAAGACGTGAAGCGAAAGGTGATTTGTATCTTGTTCAAAGCCCAAGATATGAAGCTGAAAGGTCTATTTGTATCTTGTTCAAAGCCCAAGATATGAAGCTAAAAGGTGTTGTCTTTAGAGAGAACTTGTCATCTCTAAAGAGGGGTTTGTATGTCACAACTGTTTATAAAGGAGAATTACTTTAACCGGGATTTGTGAATCAGGCAATGCCATAAATTCCTTTAAAGGGGATTTTAACCTGAAGGAGAAGACTTTAACTCAGTGTAGAGCAATGCTATCTTTCCTTAGGATTTTTTCATGCTAAAAGAGGGACAGTGACATGGATGTAAATAATCCAGAGGCTTGCCGCTTACAGCGATTAGATGAAGGGGAAGGAGTTGTTGATGTTTGTATACTGTGAACGAGGCACAACTTTGATGCTAAAAGATTGATTGGATCAACCAGTGGTTTTCTTATACAAAGCCTAAGAGGAGGCTATTGGCCCAACAAGAGGGTGTTTTTATGTGTCTCGTACGAAGCCCGAGAGAGAGGCTAAAGGTTTGACTCAACAAGAGAGTCTTTCAAACTCCACAAGAGAGTGTTTTTTGTATCTCGTACGAAGCCCGAGATAGAGGCTAAAAGAGGTTGACTCGATGATGGAGTCTTTTGGTATCTCGTATAAAGCCCGAGATGGAGGTTATTTGACTCAACAAGAGAGTGTTTTTGTATCTCGTACAAAGCCCGAGATGGAGGCTAAAATTTGTTTGGCTCAATAAGAACCTTTTTGTATCTCGTATAAAGCCCGAGATGGAGGCTAAAGGGTGATTGACTCAACGAGGGAGTCTATTATGTGTCTCGTACAAAGCTCGAGAGAGAGGCTAAACGTTGTTTGACTCCGCTGGGGAGAAGCATTGTACAAAGCCCAAGAGGAGGCTGTGGTGACGGTTTCAGTTGAGTGACAGGTCCAGTATACTGATTTTGAAAGAGAAAATTAGTTCTTATATGAGCAACACTGTACTCAAGGATTTGATTCAATGATCCGGGTTATTCCTGTTCTTCAAGGAAGCGGGAAATCTGAAGGGTATTGAGACTGTCTGAGTCTACGGGTTTTCTTCTTATTTAACGAAGGGGTCACTTGAGAATGTCTTTGAGACTCAAGGAGATTAGACTGTCCAAGTCTAGAGTTTCATCTTTTGTACTATGCTTTGAGAAATAGTAGTAGACTCTTGAAAAGACTGTTCTATAGAGATGATTAAGTTCTGTTCCTATACCTTTAGGAGGTCGTCGGGACAATTTGTATGAAGCCCAAGAGGAGGCTGGAAACTTTTAAGAAGCCGAGAGGTCCTTGTACGAAGCCTAAGAGAAGGCTATCATTCCCGGAGGAAGAGATCATTATACGAAGCCTAAGAGGAGGCTGTGAATACTTCTAAGAAGCCGACGGGTCCTTGTACTAAGCCCAAGAGGAGGCGAGGGTGCTTTTAGGAAGCTTGTGGGTCCTTGAACAATGCCCAAGAGGAGGCCGATGCTTTTAAGAAGCCGATGGGTCCCCAAACCCCAAGAAGTTCAAGACAGGCTATTCACGAGGAAAAGATCAAGCCAGGAGAGTTCGAGAATTTGGAAGAAACTCAAGAGATGCCATTCACGGAGAAAAGATCATCTCTGGGGAGTAGAGTTTCTTGACAAGTGCTTTTAAGAAGCCTGTGGGTCCCCAAACCCCGAGAAATTCAAGACAGGCTATTCACGAGGAATAGATCAATCCAGGAAAGTCCGAGAATTTGGAAGAAACTCAAGAGATGCAATTCACGGAGAAGAGATCATCTCTGGGGAATAGAGTTTCTTTGACAACTTCTACGAGTGACAGTCTATGAAAGGGTTCACCGAGAATGCTGCCTTTCATGTCTCCATATTGTTTAACCCCAAGAGGAGGGAAGACTGTGTCTGGTAATCCTATGGGGATCTAGTTTTGACTATTTCTACGAATAAACAAAATGGCGTCACCTAGTTCTAGACGTAGTTGCCGGGGAAACTCGAAATATCTATACTATTATTACACAGTTGATATGAGTTTATGAAAGAAGACTTACATTGAAACAGCCCCACAATACAGTTATATGTATATGAAAGCGGTAAATGAAAGCAATAACCACGTACTCGGTTGTAGCGCTTCCATGCTGTTTGGTTAGTTGTTCAACAAAGAAAGATTAAAAACAACAGTATATTCAAAATCAAAGGAGAAAGTGCTTTGAAAAAGAACAATTTGGGGCTTACAGCTCAAGGAGAGGCCCAGAGTTTTATCAGTGAGCGCACTGTTTAAATTTGTACCGAGGGACTTATACAAGTGACTGAGGCCCCAAAAAGGTTTTCTGTACAAAGTGATGGGTCTTACACTCTCTCAAGAGGCCCAAAAAGTTTAAAGAAAAAGAGTGGGGCTTATAACACGAGGGTAGGCCCAAAGTTTGTTTTTGAAATGGCGATCGCCCCGAGATTTTCTTTTAACGTGAAGGGGCTTATATAATCTCTGAGTCCCAAAATGTTTTGGTTAAAAGGGGATTGGGTCTTACACTCTAATAGAGGCCCAAATAAGTTTTAAGAAAAGAAATGGGTCTTACTACTCGAGGGTAGGCCCAGATGTTTAATTTTAAACTGGCGACGATCGCGTCGTTTATTTGAAAATGTATAGAGGGACTTATACAACGAATGAGGCCCAAAAAGTTTTCTGTACACAGGGGGTTGGGTCTTACACGCTAATAGAGGCCCAAAAAGTTTTGAAATGGGTCTTACTACTCGAGGGTAGGCCCAAATTTGTTTTGAAAAGGCGACGACCGCACCGTTTGTTTTTGACGGTATCGGGACTTATACAATATACTGAGGCCCAAAAATGATTTGGTCAAAAAAAGGATTGGGTCTTACACTCTATTAGAGGCCCCGAGTGTTTTGAAAATGATTTATGAGGGTTGAATTAATCCAAAAACCCTAATTTGTTTTCAAAAATGTATTTAATTGAATAAAAATTCAATTAAAATGATCAAAATTGTTTAACATATGGAAAACAAATTGTGATCTTGGATTAATGCTTCAAAATTAAGTATTGACCTACAAAATAATTAGAAAGCATTAAAAGTTGCAAAATCAAGGTGGAAAAAATATTTCAAATGTTAAAAATAATTAAAACATTAATTCTTTGCAAAAATATCAATTATACAAAATAAATAATATTTTTGGGATTTTTTGGGAAAATAAAATATTTTAACATTTTTGTGAATTATTAAGAAAAGAATTAACTCAAAATCATTAAAACTCAGAGAGAAATTAATTTTTGAATCAATTAAATAAAATCACAAAATTCAAATATTGGAAAATGGCGCCAAGAACAAAGGCAAGAACACGCGCGTTTTTTCAGTTTCGCCCAGATTTGCATTTTCTCTCCAATCTCACTGAATACTTGATTATATCATGCAATCCACATACCAATCAACTCGTTTTAACCTCACGATCATGTCTATGACAATTAATTTCATTTAAATTAAACATATAACAAGAAATCATGAAAAATCCTCAGGAACCCTAATTTCTGCATGAAGGCTAGGATTTTTGATACACGATTCAAACAATGCAATTAATTGAGTATGGCCAAATTATTGTGCAGCAAAAATTGCATGGATCATAGAGTTAGAAGAGCTCATGCTTACGACTTGCAGCTGGTGATCGGGATTTGTGTTGGAGGTGTTACAACTAGGTTCCAATGGTCTGGATAGCTTCCCTAGATGCCATGGAGTGTGTATGAATGGTTGGAATGGATTGAAATGGTTTGGAGCTGAAGATGGTACCTCAACTGTAAAACTGTCAAGAACTTGAGCAATTGGCTGGTGATTTTGTGAAATCTATGTTCCAGATGTTATGTGAGTGTTTGGATCACTTCTATATGATGTATACGAGGTGTGTGTGTGATTGGTTTGATTGGAAAAGCTCTCAAACTCAAAACCCGATAGTGACTTGCCTTAGAAGGCAAAATTGGAGTGAAAGAAGAGATTTTGAGGAAAGCATCTGTTTGATGGCTTTGGTGTACTTAAACTGATCACAATTGAGCTCTATTTATAGTAGAGCAAGTTTGTTTTGCAAGGAATAGTGAATGGCAACTGCTCAGTAGGTTTGACCAATGTTGGCAAATGAAAATCCAAGTCTCCTCTAGCCATTGACTAGAGGTTAGGGCATAGGCTGCTGGTTCCCTTGGTCTTGGATAAGTCTTGACTGAATTCAGTTGAGAATGGCTCAGTCCATGCCACCTTGATGCTTCCATTGAATGCTCCAATCCAAAATTGGAGTCTTGTCCCTATTTTGGCAATTCTAGGTCCAACATGCTATTTCTTGTTCCAAAGACTTTGGAGGCTTGGCTCAGTGATTGTCCCCTTTAGATTCAGTCCTCAGAGGTGTCCAAGTGGATAGGAGCATTTGGATTTGGCTAATTTTAGAAAATTGAGCAAAAATGCAAATTCCGCCTTGCCTTGACAGATTTCAGCAAGGCAACTTGCCAATGTCATATCTCATGACTCAAATTGAATTTGGTAATGTTCTTGGCCATTTTGGAAAGCCCTTACATGATACAACAACTGTTTGAACATGTTTGGTTTTGATCTCTTTTGAATCCAAGTGAAAAATCCCCCTACATTTGGCAAAAAGTAGGGTAAAATCTGACTTAGTGAAATTTTCACCAAGTGTTGGAACAAAGTGACTTTTCTTGATTTTGATCACTCCATAACTCAAAATCCATGAGGAATTTGGACATACGTCAGTATGAAGCTTTTGTAGAGGGCAATGAGATCTACAAATCAAGCTTTGAATGGGGAACAATGGCCTTGTGCTTTAGGAGTTATGGTCCTCCAAAGTTGGCACATTAGTGTCACTTTTTCCATAACTTAGAAATTTTTCTAAGTTTTTATGGTTACCCCTTTTACAAGTTATCCCACTTTCTTTGATTTTTCTTGATGAATGATGATTCAAATCATACATTAACATTATTTTAGGGTTAAAAATCCATTTTGGTGAAAAATCTCAAAAAGTCAATGTTGACTTTTGTGCACAGTTGACTTTTTATCAGATGAATTCCAAACTGTGCAATTCTTCAGGAAATCATGTCCTTGACCTAAATCAAACTTGATGGACATATTCCATGGGTGTCATAGGGTATATTGAATCATGTCTTAGGGTTCGGGAGCATGTCCTGGTCAAAAGTCAAAGTTACAGTTGACTTTCCTCGCGAAACCCTAATTGTGGTGCAAATGAAATTGAAACTTGTTGCTCAAGCTTCTTGGATTAATCCATTGTTCCAAATGGATGAATATAGTTCATTAGAGACCCTAAAACCCTCTATTGAGGTCTTAGCTCATGATTTGCCCTAAAAGTCAACTTAGGGGTGAATTAGGTCAAGAAACCCTAATTCTTGATTTTTGATGAATGTCTCCCCTGAGGCAAAATTGACTTGATGATTGGGTCCATGAGGTTCCATGGAGTATATTAGGTTGTGTTTTGGATCCTTGGCTCATGCCCAGAAGAAAATTTCCCTTTGGAGTCCCTGATCGACTAAAACCCTAATTTGGTGACACTAGCGATCTTGAGGCTTGATCCACCTAGAAGGGAGCAGTCTTGTGCTTAATCCTTGAAGTGGGAGTCTTTTTTGATCCTTTGTGTATGTTTGAGAGTTTAGACAAGTTGAAAATCATGTCATTCCTTGATTGATCCTTTGTCTAAGGTTCTGAGAGGGCTTGAAACCCTAATTTTGATTGTAGTGGATGCTCACTCATCTTTGGGGAGACTGATGAAATATAATGGTTCCTCCATATTGTGATGATGATTTGAACAGTAATGGGAAATCTTAGTGGTCAAAATTTGGGGTATGACAAGAGGGCTCGTGGTACCTGCTGCCCACCTTTCCTCCTCTGCTTTGAGAACCGTGTGAACAGAGATTGGGCAGAAGGGAAGGAGGTCCTCATACGGAGTCGCACACTTACTTGAGCAGTGTGGAAGACTGGGGAATGGGTTGAGTAAACTCCCCTGGGGCCGGGAAAATAACAGACGAAGCTTTACTTAGATAGGGCTTTGATTGGTTTTTTTCTTAGTGATTGGAAAGGAGGGCGCCTGGGTATGTTACAAAAAGGGAAGGCAGAGGTAGTACTTCGAATGGCGAAACGAAGGGCTAAATAGCGCCAGTGATTCTTTGAGCCGGTTTGGATTTTCAACGCCTCAGGAAACTGGTCGAGATAGATGACAGCACCCTTTTCCTCTCTTCCTTACCGGGAGGGCAATCTTATCTTATGGCCTTCACCTCCCGGCCGGCCCAGAAATAGAACCCAACCCCCCCTCTGATCCATTCATTTCTGCAAGCAGGGGGGATCCTGAGCTAAGCCTCCCGTCTATTGCATAACCTAAAAAAGCTATAAGCAAAGTACCAAAGGTGCGCTCCGCCCGGTGCCTCAGAAAGAAATGGGTTTGCGCTTTGAAGTGATGAGGTCGCAAAGAGGGAAGTAGGGCTCCTATTGAAAGGCTTTCCCTCCCTCAAAAGGCGACCAACTTTCAATACTGTTACATTACGCTGCCATTTTTCCAATATCATTGAATAGCATGGCCTGCCTGGGGCTAAGGTCACTCAAGTGGGAGAGCCGTGTTATGGGTGACCTTATTGCACGGTTCAGAGAGCACTTGTGTATGTGATGCAAGTGAACGTGTACGAAAAAGCTGTATCTAGGGTGAGTTCTTCGTTCCGTCGTCGACCCTATCTATGTTTCTACGATGGCCTAAGAACACGCTCATTCTTCAGCCGTAGAGAGACTTTTGAATTGCGAGGTACCATTATGAGCTCAATATATACGAGTGTTATTCCGTGAAATAACTCGAATTTCAAATCATTCACTTGCTTTAACTACTCATGCTATGGATGTGGGAGCATCAACTCTGTCCCTGTGGGCTTTTGAGGAGCGGGATAAATTGTTGGAATTCTATGAAAGAGTCTCGGGAGCCAGGATGCATGCCAGTTTCATACGACTAGGTGGAGTGGCACAAGATCTGCCTCTTGGCTTATGTCGAGATATTGATTCCTTCACACAACAATTTGCTTCTCGTATCAACGAATTAGAAGAGATGTCAACCGGCAACCGTATCTGGAAACAACGATTAGTGGATATTGGTACTGTCACTGCATAGCAAGCAAATGATTGGGGATTCAGTGGTGTAATGTTAAGAGGTCGTGCGACATGAAGACATTGATAGCAATATGGGGGGAGTTCCCATCAGGCAACAACGGTTCTGCCTGACCCTACTTAAGCATGCATATTCTGTCAGTGAAGACTTGGTGTGAAGCCTTGGAGCTTACGTTAGAAGAGAAAAAGGCCCGGGGCTAGGGTGAGCTGAGGGGGGACAACGTAAGTGAGCGAATATGTGTAACCCCAGTCAAACATGACTCTTCTAGGTGGGGCGGGCCACCCACCTTCGAATGGTGTTGGTCCTACGGACCGTGAATGGATTCGCCTCTGGCCTCGGGGCACGTCGAAATCGCATGAGTTCACCGGGGTGGAGCACAGTCCGCCAAAATCGGCATAGGTTAGGTGCTATTGATGGAACATGGTAAGCCTATCTTTCTCCATATGGAAGTGCTGCGGGCACATAGAGATGTGGGTAGAGGAAGTCTCAAAAAGCGAAGGCCGAGCTGTAGGTCACGTGACCTGCACCGAGTTGGTGGCTGACTGGGCTTTTTCCTTGATCAAAGCAGATCAGCTCGCCGCCTTCTTGTTATCAAAAAGTCGGTCGAATCGGGCGGGCGGAACGTCGAATGAAATAGGTAGCCGGGTTCTCTTTTTACAACCCTTTTGATATGATAGGCCCCCCTATCCCTTATGTTTAGGAGCGGGATCCGCCCAAGAACGACCAGTCCTGTGGTGGTACGGAAGGCACGGACTCCGCGAATGTCCCGCGCCCCCAAGACTAATAAAGGAAAGAAAGCCTCAACCAGAACCATATTCCTTTTGCGTGCGGATTTAGCTAAGTGTCTGACTCTATTGGTCATAGTTCCCTGCTGTTGCGGCCAGTGCTCATTTGCGCGTAACCCAACAAACAAGGAAAGGATGCCTCTCGGGGCATCTGAGAATGATTCGAGCCGTATGAAGGGAAACTCTCACGTACAATTTGTCTTTTTTTTGGGGGGGGGGGGGAGGAGCCCGACAGGGTCCCCCCACTGACTTGGCCCAGGCCTAAGTGAAAGTGAAGTGGTGGGCCTACCCATCCCAACCAGGGGTATGCTGGGATTCGCGAAGAGCAGCACCTTACGATGTTCATGACCAATCGGATCCTGACGTACCAGAGGAGATCGCTATGATCGTTACTGTATCCGTATTGAAGAGATGCGACAAAGTCTGCGGATAATTTTCCAATGTCCTAATAAAATGCCTAGTGGCATAATCAAAGCCGATGATCATAAGTTATGTCCTCCATCACGATGTCGAATGAAACTATCCATGGAATCATGCGCCGTGTGAAACGTAGATCATCGCCGTTCTTAACCGAGACTCAGGTTAAGCTCCGTCTCGGAACCTAGTGGGGTTAGGAGTAAAGCATACCGAGGTTGGCGTATCTCGTTGGGCATGGAGAAGCATTGGGAATCTCCATTTCTTTCTTCGGAGCCGTTTCTTTTCCCGTCCCCCCACCCCGGCATAGCGCTTCGCTTCCGGTTCTTCGGAAGAATCAACTGACTTCTCCCTTCTTCATTGATCTGGGGGAAAAGGAATCGTCTACCAGTTGGCAAGCTAGACATCAAGTAAGTGGCTTGATGAGGATAACTAAGCTGACACGCCGGAGTTGGCTGCTGGCACAACAGGGTGGTGCCTTACTGCACCGCAGGCGAACGTGCGGTAGCGTTCGTGGTGGTGCTTTAGGATTCCAATGTACTGCGTCCAAGATCAGAACGAGCTTGCCGGCGGACCACTGCTGTCCCATTCTTGAGTGAGCTGGAGCGCAACCATCTTATCCACTGAACTAGCTAGAAGCTATCGCTTCGGGTCGAAGCACTAAAAGAAAAGGACCGGGAAACACGGCGGCATAGGAACTACGGGACCCCCTACTAGCAAAGGGAAAACGGAAGTGCGCTAACACGTACTAGCTGAAAAAGCCCATTCCCCTGACTCTAACTTCACCCCTCTCCAACCAGTCGAGTGGCATTAGCCCCTCTCCCAGCAAGAGGATGTGCGAACCTCCAAGTCAAGCACGCTAGCGCACTTTACCAAGGCTTTCTCTAATAGGGGCTCAAACGCCGTTGCTTGTTTGGGTCGAGCGTCAACCTTAGCGCATCCCTTTTCTTGCTCTTTAGCACAAGCACTAAGTAAGCCCGTGAAGGAAATGCCTTTTCATACATCATAATAAGGTAAGCTTCATAGCTCCAACCTAGACAAGGCCTTTTTTTTTTACCTTTTTTTAGATTGGGTTGCTGGATACGGGATCCTCGTAGTAAGCTGGACCAACATCCAGCCGAGAGAGGGCAGCCTTTAGAAGTAACAAGTTGGGAAACCAATAGAACGCTTCACGTTTTCTTATCTTCTTCCCGCCCTAGGAGTAGCACAAAAAGAGGGATTAACATTATTGACCCAATGATAAACCACTAACACCCTCCTCGTTGGGTCTCCGCGCACTGGGAAAAGGCTATAGCGATGGGAAAGTGGCCACTACTAACAAAGCTCCAATAAGGTATCGATCGAGAGGGCTATCATAGTCAGGTGCGAAACAATTACCCCCTTTTTGTAAAGTACCCCTCTTCCTATTTAGTTTAGGGGGTTGAGGCGAGAAATGGCTTGATGAACCGTTCCGTTCGCCATGCACCGGCCCCATTCACTTGCTTATCGTAGAGGCTGTAAGTACACAGTGCCCCACAATAATTAAAAGTATAGTGATAGTGAGTGCTCACCCTTTCTTTCATTTCAACTAGGCCACTTTTTCCGGAACGCATTCCGGGATAACCGTGACCGTATAATAATATATAAATCTTCGATGCTGTCATTTCAAAATGTCCGCTTCAACCGCAGTGCAGTTTAACCTCCCAAAAAGCAAAGTTGGCTTGACAAGCGCAGATGCGAGGAAGCGGGAGCAATTAAACAAAAAATCTCTTTCTTGTCCTTCTACTTAAGGGGCAAAGAGAAGCTCTTTTGCTACTGAGAAAGCGAACGCGCGAAGGTTCAAGACTTAGCTGAGCGTTAGCGAAGCTAAATTCTCATAGCGAGGCGCTACTACAGTGCTTCGCTAACTCGAAGCGCCGTAGTAGCGCCGAAGCCCTATGTGCTATAATGCTGAGCCAAGGACGCTCCGCCTTATCTATATAAGCAGTCAACTAAGTTCTGAACGAATTAGCTCCTTGGTAATGGCTCAATCTATAGATAGAAAGCCCTATGATGGGAAACTATCACGTTAGGTTTGGAGAGAGATCGGACCTATTAGATTAACGAATAGGGAGAGCAGATGCAAGCTTTTTATTTCAATAGCCGGCCAAATGACTACAAGATCATCGGTCTACTCTACCTCAATTCACCATTTCGAACTTTATACAGAAGGTTTTTCCGTACCAGCTCCTTCTACCTATACCTCAGTTGAAGCACCTAAAGGAGAATTTGGTGTCTTTCTGGTCAGTAATGGAAGCAATCGTCCCTACCGTCGTAAAATAAGAGCACCTGGCTCTGCCCATTCACAAGGACTCGATTCTATGTCCAAACATCACATGCCAGCAGATGTGGTCACCATCATAGGTACTCAAGATATTGTGTCTGGAGAGGTAGATAGATAGGACTACTAGTTGCTCGATCAGGACCCTAGCTTTATTGTGAGCCAAAAACCTTGATGGATTCCCCTTCCTCTTCTATCCTTAGTACTAGAGAGAAACAAATTCCATACGCCCGATCGAAGCTTTTTTTTTTCTGTTGTTGGTGTTGGAATTTCATGAACGCGGAGCCAAAATGCGAACGAGTTCAGTCGAACAGCGTGCGTATATAGTAATTTGAAGTTGGAAGAGCCTGGTGTTTCCTGACGTACTGGAGGGAGTTATAATATAACATTTGAATTTCTAAAAAATTAATTTCCAATTTCCAATATGTTGGAAACAATAGCACATTGGGTCAGATTTTTTACAGAGAACAACAAGGTGTTTTATTTTTTTGTGGTTCTCCTTTGTATCCAAGGGCTCTTCCTTATCTATCTTATTATAGCCTTGTTTATCCATCGAAATGATTGCTATATCTATGGGGGTTGATGTTATATTCCAATATTCTTGGGGAGGAGTTGAACTCAAGATCAGTCACCCGACTGACCGTTCTAAGATACCTCCTACTCAGGGAAACCAGCCCCCGTCCCCGCCTTTAGGAGATTGAGCAGGTAAAGTGAACCTGTACCCCGGACGTACTTATGGGCAGCGTGAGGAACCGGGTTTAAAATAAAATGTTACGATCAGAAGTAAATTTGAAGTCCATGTAGGTGCGGGCCAGACCGGTGTCCATCCCGACCACGGGATGTTGGGCTTAAACTTCCCTTTGGCCTTTAGTATAGAAAAAAGGTGCTTGAATTGAAAGCTTCGTACTACGGACTAACTTAGCAATGAATTTCTCATCCAAGGGGTCAAGCCCTTACATAATAGTCAGTGGGAAATCAGTAGCCTTTTCTTCAACTCTGAAGAAATGAGTAATGCTTCCTGCGAAAGAAGAGGATCACTTGCTTACATACGTGATTATGTAGCTGGCCCATTAGTGGGTTCAATTCCTGCTTGCCTTTCATTTTTAATTGAAAGAGTAGTCTCGAGCCGCGCTCTTCTGCCATGCAAAGGGAAGATCGGATTGAACGGCTAGCGAACTCTGGCAAGAAAACGACGAAATAACTCATAGCACGGGTTACTTCTCTTACTTATTATTTATGGGATCCCCCTTGGCCCCCTTTGGTCTTAAATAGCCGTACGCACTCTGGAGGTAGAGCCCAAGAATCCTATCTTTTTTGTTGAGTGGAAGTAGGAATGGAGTGGCTCATGCCAGACCGGAGAGATCATACTTATCGGCTAGCTCAATCGCAAATCGGGCATCCCCATGATATATTCAGCCAGCTTGTTTGCTCAGCCTCTTGCAGACCCTCGGGACTCGACATTCTTATAGGATTCCATTTCGTCTCCACAAGTTAGCCTGTCTGCCTGCA
Organism: Lathyrus tuberosus; assembly: GCA_022829125.1. NCBI lineage: Eukaryota > Viridiplantae > Streptophyta > Magnoliopsida > Fabales > Fabaceae > Lathyrus > Lathyrus tuberosus. The sequence continues at coordinate 4,733,819 of JALAZF010000446.1, forward strand.
AGGCCCAATCGAAGCAGATTGTCTCCGACCTTAAGGGTTCCGGATAGCGCCCCTTCACTTGTAGTTTCGCTACTCTAGGACATCAACACCAACTCAGGCTCCAGCCCAAACTTCAGCTTTAGATGAAACTTATAATTAGGCTTCAACTCCAGCTCTAGCTTAGGCTTCAAGCATAGAATTAGGCACCAGCCTCGGCCTAGGCATCAGCTTCCTTCTTCGTAGTCTTCTTCTTCCCTCGGATTTGGCATAGCTTTCTTTAGATTATTCATCCTTGTCTTCGTCTCTGTCTACCAGATCGGATCCAATAAAAGCTGTTCGTCCCCCTTCTCGACGTTCCCGGAGGGTGGCTCTTCACTTGGTGTTCACTATTCTAGGGTCTTGGCACTAACAATGGTACAGACTTTCACTTTGACTTAGTCCTCAGCTCGTGAATCTGGCTATCTAAATATATCCGGATTCCTTTCTGATGCGCCTTATGTTTCCAAAAGGTAAGACTTTCCCCTTCCTTTTTAGGTACGTGGGTGTTAGCCTGTCAGATATAACTCAATCGATGCGGTTCGTCCCCTTCCTCCAGCCCTTCCAGCGCGTATTCAGAATTATACCTCCGTGGATCTCCCCTCCTTCTCCGAAAGCTTTACGAATCAGACAGGGTAATTCCTGACTTTCACTTCAGAATCTGGTACTTCACCTGGGGTTAGGCTTTTCAACTGGGCCAAGGGGAGAATTAAAACTTTAACTTCGGAAGGAGGAATGGCAAGTAGAGTTCCCACTGCAGCAGTTTCTGAATCAGGGATGTTAAATTACTTTTGTCTCAGAATTAGACCCATTTGTTACCCTCTTTGGAATAGTTAGGGCATAAATGTAATAAATAATAGGCTGCTCGATCTGCTGTTCCGGCAAGCAGCCCTTTCGCTCGTTCCCTTGGGGCTTTTGGGGGCCAACCTATTCCATATGAGCAGCAGGAGCATAAGCCCCCCATGTTCGCAAACTCTCATGTAAGGGACCTACTTTCCTTCACACTATGCCTTCCGGAGTGCTTATGGAATATCCTGTTGAGTGGGTTTGATGCTAATAAAACAGGAAGGAGCCCAGCAGCTCCCCTTTTTCGGGATAAAGTAACGAAATATGGTAGGAATAGATCTATATATGTATAAAAAAAGAAGTGAAAACGAAAGAGTTGGTGTCGCACGTACTGATAACTCTATCCCGCGCTGAAAGCGAGAGGGACGGACGAAACTATGCTTCACCCACTTTAGTCTTTAGTGGTTGAACAGCTGAAAGCTAACTTCAACTTATCTTTCTGATTGACTGCTGTTTCCATGCTTGTTTTTGAGACCGGGGCTGCTATTCTTATATTTGATATTCGAGTTACCCTGTGCGCTAGTTGACTATCCAATATTGGCCGACAGACGGATGGGCTCCCTTAAGGGCGGAGCTCACCAACTGGGTGGCGTGGAAGGGGGATATTTAGCTATGTGCGGGTAGAGCTGCTTCTGCTCAGTTGCCACTGGATATCCACATTTATCCCCTAGAGCTACTGTTCATTCCTCCCCCCATCGGTTGAGTGTTTTCATTCCCCCGGGCCTTATTGGAAAGTCGGGACTTCCCCTCCTTTTTCCGAGGAAACTACCCTTGCCATATCTACCCCCAGCCAAAAGGCCATAGATAGGCTTTTGGCCCTAAAGCTACGGTTAAGGCCCCAGCCAATTCTGAATCTGAATAAAAAAATAGTTGAACTAGAGTTTTCCCCTACTTGTATGAGTGGGGCTCGCGCTATAAATTTAAGTAATTAATTGGCCAACCGCACCTAAGATGACTGAGAACAGGAACTACCCGATCAAAGAGTCTTCCTTCTGCGCCTGGGCCTTCCCTTAAGATGAGAACAAGAGGGGTGAGCTTCACCTGAAATCATTTCCTAGGATTGAGGTTGATTGGCTTGTTCAAGGCAAGGCTCGACGTAGTTGAGTTGTTATGGGGAATCTCCTATCTAAGATTGAGGCTAAGCTCCTGTTCTGGCTCGGTCTTTAACCCATTTAAGGTTATCTTTGGTATTTAGCCATTGAGGAGAGAGGGGTATATTAGAATTTTCGGTTTAGTGAGAATAGCTCTAGTCTGAGAGCTTAAGCGAAAAGTTAAGAGTATGGGCGGGCAAGTTTAGGCAAAACTCAATATCATATTAGGAAGTACAGTAGTTAGTGGGCTCCTTTCACTTTTATGTTAATGGATAGGCGGACTTCACTCCCATTGATAGCATGGGATATGATCACAAGAGCTGATTCAATAGGGTTCACATCATCGGGTATGATCACTGCTAGCAATCCAGTTAGTTAGGTCTCTCTTATACAGTCTTAGAGAATATCTAATCTAATCAGATAACGGAATTCAATTAAACCCGTTGAACTGTTCTCTTAGAGAAGTTCATATTCATCTATCCCGCTGATTGGCTTATAGATTAGAGGTTGACTCAGGAGCTTCCTAGTATAATGTCTACTAGGATAGATTACTCATATAGCGCATCTTCCTATAACGAGCTTAAAAAGATCCCAGGTTACTCCTAAAAGTCTTAGGAGGGTTGCTGACTACTAAAGGGTAGCTTGCTTACGCACCTGGGATTTTAGGATTTGCTGGTGAATCTAGAAAGGGTTTAATAAATAGAGGCTGACTTGCTCTCAAAAGGGTACAACGCTGGTAGGCTATATAGGGATTGACGGATACAAAGGTTGGATAAGGTTAGCTTTCTCCTCTCCTACTCTAGCATTTGGATACAGAGAATGACTATCCCGCTGGATCTTCTGTTGATGCTTAAAGGCTGGGCTATAGGCGGACTACTTAACCTTACGAGTGATTAGCTTAAACTTGGGACTGATAGCCATACTCTAAAAGCTTGCACCAGGTCTCTCACTATACCCCGGGATTCTCTAGCTCTTGCACGCTGACTTTATCCTATGGTCTCTCTCAGGGCAAGGTAAGTTTTCTCTTATTGCACGCCTACCTTTCTTTGTAAGGGGTTTTGGGATGAGGATAATTAGTTTGTAATTAGCACTAAGGCAGTGGAAGCAGAATCCGTTGATGAATGCTTATATATAAAAAAATAAAGTAAAAACTAGGATAAGGTTTTGTAGAATAGGTAGGGCACGACTCTTCTCTCAAATAATCCTATCATCTATGTCTTTGTCCGAGTGGATTTCCCATGGTATGAAAAGTCGGGAATATCTATATTTACATAAAAGAATTTGTGGACGGATGCCCTTGATCAGGAAGTCGAACATATGCCCGTATAGGTAAAATACCGTCGATCATACTAAAATACAGGATGGACTAGAAAGGACCTAAGCAGTCCTTGATTGGGAGATTTCATCCCTTTAATAGCAGCCCTTGTACTGATTTTAAGCTCTTCACTGGTGCCTTTGTATGTCTCAACTTGACCTCTTATTGCTGGTTATAGGCTTGGTTGTCGGGCCGACAGTTCAAAAATGTTTCGGATACAGCCCCAACATGTCTTTCATCTAATCGGGAGAAAAAAGGAAAAAGGCGTTATTGTTGTGCTTCCCTTCCCAGTCACCATTCCGACAGGGAATGAAGCGAGGTAGATCTAAGAAGCTTGAAACTAGGCAGCAAAATAAGGAAGAGTGGCTTGCCGCAGGCTTTTCAAAACAAATACTTAAAGAGATATCGGCTAAACGAAAAGGGGATTTGTGATTTCCTCTTAAAGTAGGGGTTGGACCAAGAAGATAGGTCACAAGTGGCCTTACTCTCTTTGTTTCGGAATAATGAGGATGGGAAGGCCTTCCACTCCAATAAATGATAGGACAGCTTTTGGTGCCCTACTCTCGCGGAACGGAAGGAAAGCCACAGAATGAAGTTTGCTACTAGAAAGGAAAGAAAGAGAGGGAGACAGAGAAGGGATCCTAACGCATTCCCATAGTGATATTCACCTAGAGATAAGACTATGTCACAAGATAAGACAATAAAATAATACAAAAAAATAAGATAGTCTAATAGATAGGAGAAAGAGAGGAGTCTAGAGCAACTACAGGAAACTATTAGACGTTACGCTCCTACCTATAGATAGGAGGAACTTCCCTGACTCTCTGTCTCTGCATCCTGACCGCTTCTTGCTATGGGACTAACAGGAGTGCCCGCATCTTGCTGTGAATTAGAATCTCCTACTCACATTTTTAGATTCCTCCGTGCTTATCCCCTAATGTGTCATCCTCCATGAATGTGGCACCTGTCTTAAAGAGGGTGATGAAAAACCATTAAATTAAGGCTCTCACCGGAGCCCAGGGGCAACACTTACATAAGCCACTGTCAACCACTGTAATAAGAGCAATGGGATACACGACAATGAGCGAATCTCTTTCCCACCCGAAGCTTTAACTGAACCTCTATACCGACAGAGGAATGACAGCGGGAATGGACCTTAGCAACCCCCTTCTCCTTCCATTGCAAATACTTAGATAGATGGAAATGGTTCCCTTCCTTGAGCAGGAATGCATGAGTTGTTAATCCGTATATGAGTCCCCTCACTTCCTCATGTAAGTCAATGTTTCCCCCTCTAGGAGGAGAAATATCTTTCTCATAACTTCACAAACCTACCTGACATTCCCTTCTATCATTCGTTCCTGGATAGCTGTGGTGTTCCAAGAGACATATGGAAGATTTTGAAGCCTGCTCTGTGACGGGAGGTGAGGCTGTTCAAGGAAGTATCCTTGGGGAAGGCCGGGAAGTCAAGCGGGCTTAAGAGAGATTGAGATTCTATTCTTCGGGAAGGGAAGTTGTTACGAAAGGTTCTCAGTCTTTTGACTTCCTCATCCATATAAGGACCTGTTTTTTTTGTTCTGGCTTGTAGCTTGATAAAGGGCGGATGGAAGGAAAGCTGGAAATTTAATTCCACTTAGAATTATAAGGAAAAAAGTCTCAGTATCTAATGAACTGAACGCTTCAGCTGTGGAACAAAGTAACTGCTGGACCAATGCAATGTGTTTGTGCCAAATCAAAAGGCAATGACAATTGTCTCAGGAGCAATCCCTTTCAGTTAAAATTCCGAGCTTGCACAGGGTATATCCTAAGGGAATGGGGGGGTAAGAAAGAATAGATTAGAAGCCCCTTGAAGTTTCCTTTATCTATCCTTTATTTGTGAATCCCAAGTGGGAGTCAAATAGGAGAATATGAGAACACTTGAGAGTCTTTCTATTACTTCCTTGCTTACCTGGCTCACTTCGCAACAAAGAGAAGTAGTTTATTTGCTTGCTTAGCTCGAAGATGCAAACTTCGTTCACTTACGTCTCTCGTTTACTTGTTAGCTAGCCCTATTCCTCACCTTTACTTTGAGGGCATCTAAATATAAAGTGGCGTGCTCGTTAGAGGATGCTTTTTGAGTTAGCTAAGCGACTACCTTAGTTGAAGGTGGGAGAGCAGCAAAGTCTCTTATCTTCCCAAATAAGGCAGAAATCGAGATGTGAGAAAAAGAATAGCTATTCACTCTCCAAAGCCCTAATAATTCTTTCTAGCAGATGTGAAGAGAGGATTGTTGACAATTCAATAAGCACTGCAATAACCTCTGACGGAATGATCTCGGTGTTCTCGCTATGTCGTAAATCTCAGCATACGGAAATGGTCTGACCAAGAGGCATCGATCTGGAGTGGGTCTTGCATTGCCGGATGACAGGAGCCCTTCACCTCCACTCTTCAATTATATCCATACCAGGTGAACACAGATGATCGACCTTCAGTGCCTGGTCAACCATTAAAGAAGAGAAGAGGAGCGAAACAATGAGAAGGAGTTCGTAGCCCTCCAACCAGAACTAATCAACCCGTCTCTTCAACATCTCCATTTCCCATTCCATCTCTGGGATCCAATGCTTCTTCGCCGGGCCCGCCCGATCCCATTCCAATGCCTAGCCCGAAAGCATGGAATCACCATCATTCTCCATATGACCCGATAGCAACACCAGGATCCCAATCCTAGTATTTCCTCTCTCCCGGCAAAGAAAGGAGGGGAGAACCCCGGTATCTATCTACTGGTCACCCAAATGAAAGCTCCTGCCCTCAAATGCTTCCCAACGAGAGAAGCTAAGGGAACGCCGTTAAGGCCGGTTGTCCAATCAATGGAAATGAGAGTCAGTGACCTAATGGAGGTACTTAGCCCAAAGCTGGATCTAATGTCTTCTGTTCCAGGATCAAATGCTTGGGAGGCAGCCTCTGCATCTGCATTTCCATTCCCAGGGAGCTCAAAGCAATCAAGTGAATCCTTGCCATCAGGACCAATCCCTAGCGCCCAAGCAACGACAGCTAAGAACCTTTATTCGAGACCATTAGTAGGTAGCACGTCGAGGTTCCAAGCCGAACCAAAGCAATCTATTTATCCGAACCAACTAGCGATCAAATACCAGCCAAGTATTCCACTCTCCCTCCACCTGAATCGACGGTTTAAATATCTTAGTAAGATATATTGGTTCAGCCAGCTAGCTGCATGTCGTATCGGGAAGCGCTGATTCATTCCCCCGATTGTGGAATTTTGACATGTTTGTGGTGAACGAGGAGCGGACCTACGTCTAGAAGAGAATACCGGCTAGGGCGTGAGCACTTTTACACTACGGAAATAATAGGCATACCAACTTGATCGTTACCGGTCATCAATTCAACCTCTCGTACGAGTAGGAGTGCCTTGGTCTTCTACTTGAGCGATGGGCTAGAAGCCCGAGCGATACCTTATATATATAATTATAATAATCTAGAATGAAAAAATCTCGGGGTATGTATGGATCCGTGATCCTAATATGAATGGAGGAAGTGCGCCTAATAGGTAGGAATGGCAGGGTTAACAACAATGGCTGGTTAAAGAGTCTTTGATGCAAAAAAAATGCTTCTCATCTCCTTATTTTGAATTCCATTCTTCTTCATTTCCCACCCTAGCTTTATTGCGAGCCAAAAATCTTGATGGATTCCCCTTTCTTTTCAATACAAGCTTTCTCCGTGCTTACCCGATCAGCTCATTCAGGTGTGACAGTTGCTGATAGCTTCTCTTCTGGCGCTATCACACTCATTATTCTATTCTAGTAGTAGATAGTCAAGTGGCCATTCAGCTCCTAGTCTCTTTGCCCCTTTCTATACCTAAGCTCTTCACCCGCTTCGTCCGTTGCTAGTCTGACCCCTTCCTTTGATCCGAAGGGACTGGCCTTTGGTTTGGTACGCTACTCTATTATGGTTATGATAGAGTCTTCGCTTAGCGACGAGAATCACTAATCTCGGCCTTGCGGGATAGAATAGATAATCAAGGCTATTGCCCCTTCTTTCAACTCCAGTTGCTTTTGGTGCCTATTCTATTGGCCTGTTAGGAATAAAAACCTCTTTCTTTGGCTTTGCCTCTTGTCGAGGCTCTTTCTTCTTTCTGTGACTTGGCCCGTGCGTGAAGGTCTGTGTCCGTTCTTGTCCCTTCCCGTGGTACTGGCTAATCCAGGAGATCTGGTTCTAGAACCGAGTGCGGGTGAATAACTCATCTAAGTATGACCGTTCTGTCTGCCCACCCCTTCTTCCATTCCATAAAGTCAGGGCGTAGGAAGAAGATCATGTTCTCGCTTCCCTTATCTGTTTGGCCTGGAGGCGCATCTCCCGATGGTCGACTGAAGGCTTATTACCGATTAGCCTTTTTGCTACTAAAGATACTTATGGAACTCAGGCTAACTTGTTTGCTTTGCTCTACGCTGGGAAGACGACGGTGCAATTTCATCTATTGGAGGCATAACCGCAGCAGTTAGGTCTACTCTAAAGGTCGTTCCGTTCTCCTCGGATGAGAATCGGTAGCTGTTAGAATAGTGGTAGTGGTGTTACTTTCTTCTTGAAAAGACTGCTTGACTTGCTTTCCTTACTCTATCGAATAAGTAATATCTTACCTTTGCTAGAAGGTAGTGAGTGCATTAATGCAGAGAAGTTGGAATATAGTCAGTGTGCCACGAGTGACTCCTTTTGTTGTCAATTGATTTGACTCTGTCTCCTCCCAGGAAGGATAAGATAGAGATTATCTCGTCTTTGTGGTTTAGGTTTAGTAAGAGCATGGCTTAAAGAAGCGAGTGAGTCTTGGAAAGATATTATCGAAGTCACTTCCAGATTATAATTCTATTCTTTTGGGCTCATCCTAGGGCAGCTAGAAGGCATAGGTTCCGATTCCGTATGGCTACTGCGAATGACCCTAAGACATCGGTCTAACATTCTAGCCATGTCATAAGCTGGATTCGACCGAAGGGTGAGGATATGACCGGGTTTAAGAAAGAAAAGCTCAAAGCACTCTTGGCAAGGTTAGAAAAATACCCAATACATTAATGTAGTTCTATAGGGAAAAGAGAACTACAAGAAGTCTACTCAGTCCCGGTACTCCTTTTCGATAAGTAAGGTAGGAGCAGCTTGCTGTTTAGTTCCAGTAATCAAGCTAGGCTCTTAGTTGGCTATTCATAGATCTGGAGTTATCCTCTATTGCTGATTTAGCGGCCTTCTTTAAGAACTCCTTCCTACGTGGTAACAGGGGTTACAGCTAAAAACTCCGGTTACTTCTATAAGACCAATAGCTCCTAATGGAAGATTTTCCTTTTCTATCAGCCCGGGTACGCGTGAACATTCGAAAGATTGGCAAGGATGAGATAGTGGAATAAGGGTCGGGAAGAAACTTCACTGCAGGGGAAAGGCTTATGTCACTCTCAAAAGGAGCGATAGACCAGGTGATGATCCCTAACCTGATCTTTCGATATGAAATTTGACAATCAGGGATTGCTCCTAGTCTGGATCCCATGGTACTTATAGAGGAAGAAAGGAGTCCGGGTTAAAGGACGAGGGCAGATTTCTTCTTTCAGTAGTAGCTCCGGAAGAGCTGCTTCGAATTTTGACTGAACTTGACTGAAGAAAAAAAGGTACCAAGCAACTCTTCTTATTACGATGACGTGAGTTTTGACAATTTGGATTGGGGAAATAGCGCACTTCTCGCATTGGAGGTGCCGGAGCGTCCCAAACAGTTGAAGTTGAGGAAAGGTTTAGCGGTAGCCCATGTCTTCTTTATCCCCCTAATTTTGATAGAGGAAGAAAGTCCCTGGGAAAGAGGAGGAGTCCCGTCATTCCTTCACTCGCGCATCCATATAGAGATTAGCCTACAGGCTAAAGGAGAGTCTACGAGCTTGACTTCGCAAAGTTGACAGGAGAACCCGATGTGAATTTTAATCCGTTACCAAGGAAGATTGAGGATACATCGTAGGTTTCATTGCTTTTGATCTCTTTCTTTCTCTGCGGAGAATTAAAGCAAGCCATGCGAGGATCCAAATGATGGTTAGTTCGAGTTAGCTAGCTGCTCATTCCCTTCAGGGTTGAAGGCAACAAGAACACTAGGAGAGGTGTGCCTGGTAATACCTCTATCTAATACTACGCAGGCCAGTCTTTCCTTTGCTTCGTGTGCTCCCTGTCAGAATGCGATCTCTTCTCTTTGGTAGGTATTGTATATAAGAGAAAGCTTTGACTCATCTCCCCGAGTGGGGCTTCTCCTCTCTTTCATAAATTTTATAGAATAACCTGTGGGAAGAAAGTCCCGAAAACCAGGACGTACGATTGGCTTTCCCTTTCTTTCAGTTTTCAAGAGACTAGTCCCGCGAGATCGTGATCTAGTTCTTTCGTATAGCTCAAAAAGCAAAATAGTGATTTCGACCGTAAGTAAGCTGAAGGGAGTCCGCAAGACTAGTGAATCCACTAGGGAAACCCGAATTCTGGTAGTTCACGAGCCAGTACTTTAGTTATTTGTGCCCTCGAAGGACATGTTTTTATCAAATTCTAAGCTTTCTTCTCAGCCCCAGGGAGTTCACCAGGTATAGGCTCAGGAAGCAAGCAACAACTACTGCGGATCCTGGAACGAAATGATAAATTTCAATAGGCTTTTCTTTTGTACTCGAGTTCAAATCATTGGTCCGGGGTAAAGGAATGATATCTTAAGGAAGCAAAGCAAAAGTAATCCCGTCTGGAGACTATAAGGGAATTCGGGTTAGAAGAATTCTACTCAAACAAAGTCAAGGTTGTGAGCCACGACACTTCTCTTCTAATATCCCGAGTGTTAGACGGAAGGTCAAGTCGAAAGCTAAAGCTAACGCTTACCTCAGATCAAGTCAGCACCACCCGCAGGTTCAGGAGAAAGCGAAGTTCTAAAGAAAAGCAAGAATCGAAGTTGTTGTAAGTTCAAAGGTCTTTTCGAACGGGGTTGTTGTTAGCCGTAGGTAGTTTGATGTACTGGTTTTGGGTGTAGGGTGGTGATGGAATCCTTCTTCTGCTCACCGGGATTTAAGGCTCCATTCGAATCAAGGAGAAGCCACAGTCTAAGAAACCAAGGTATAATGTAATTATGTACACAGAGTCAACACCTCTACCAATAAGGAATCAAGTAAAGTAATCAGTTGAACGCGGTCTAGGTAGAAAGAAGTATTCCTATTCCTGCGTTGTGCCGGAAGTCTTTAAGACTTTCTTGATGCGGAGTAGTGAATATAATCAAGTTCAGCAGTCTAGGCGGGAGGAGTTAATCTGTAATTCCCGTAGTTCCATAGGCAGGAAGTGCATCAACGAGTTTCCGTATCTCGGCAGTAGGGACCAAACTTCAAGCAATAGGGATCAGTGTTCAAGGCTAGGATCTATGTAATATGAATAGTAAGTTGCGCACCCGTCAAGCAGTTCTCACTCCAAGCAGGACTCTTTTATGGATTAGTGGGAAGGCGCAGGATAAGAGAAGATTCGCCTATCTAAGTTGCTGACGAGCCAATACTGTTCATGGGAAAGCAAAGTTTCAACTCGCAATCCATTTCTATAGAACGGAGAAAGGTTATGCAGACGGGTGTTCATTTCTTTTTTTTGTTTGGCTACAACGGGTACGCTCTCTAGAAGATTTGCTCGGGGCTGTTCACTTTAACTTGGTCGCCTGGTATCTTTGAAACCTCTTTGCTTGCGGAGGCAAGAGTGCGTCTGAGAGAGCGCTTCGCGAAAGAATCGTGTGATGCGGTGAAAGGTTTCCCGTTGGGGTTTCTGGCCCCCAGGTCTTCACTTAATTGTGGAAGAGGGGAGGTGCATTGAGTATAAACTCTCTCTCGCGCCTTTCTTCAGCTTGTTCCTGTTCGTCTATTCGGGACGGGGTAGGCAGCCCACATACATACATTAAGAGAAGAACAGAGGAGAGGGGGTTCCCTGAGATTAAGGTGTCAAGGCGGTCGAAAAAGGCCACAAGTGGAAGCAACCGAAGCTTTGGTCATTCAGTTGACTCCGCCAGTCCGTGCTTGCTGTCATGCTGGCAAAAGCAGGGCTTTTGGCCTTACCTACTATTGGATTTGAACCAATGACTCTCACCATAAGAAAGCGATACTCTAACCGCTGAGTCAAGTAGGTCAAGCTGAGTCAAGTCAGAGAAAATAGACCCCTATAAGAAAGAGAAAGCGTTATCACTATATGAAATATCGGCCTATTCACTCAGCTAGGGAATAAGACTAAAAATATTTCCCTATTCACTGAACCCAAGACTAAGGGCAAAGATAACTTCCTTTGCTCCCTTCCTTCAACTTATAGGATGGAACCCGGACTCCTAACTAAACCCTCTTCCGATTTATTGTCTCGATTTCACTACCTTGGTTGGCCACCATGCCTACTTCTCTCCAATGCCTCCTTCTTAAACCCCTTCGTACTGCAATCAAATCAATCGATCGATCAAGATGCTAATCTCTTTTGTTTGGGCCGGTAGCTAAAAGAAAGTCCTCGCCTTCTCTTGAATAAGGGAAGGGCAGCATAGCATTAGCTTCAATTGAACAAGCTCAACCTTGAAAAATAAAGGTGGTATGGTAGGCCGAAGAACCGTTGAACGCTTCAACTTGGCCACTGAAGAAGGCGAAGGCTGGGCAAGAGACTAGGCCAACTTACTGCTTACTGCCATGGTTTAAGCTTTAGGCTCCATAGACGGAACTTTTTTTTTAGGTATAAGGGAGGGGAGGACACCACTCAGCACCTAAGGTGGGGTTTAATGCCGGCCAAAAGAAAAAAAAGAGATGTATGGATGAGGGGAGGAGAGAAAGAATGCATGCATGGGGATTCTGTCGGAGGTTCGATAATCTATGATAGGACATCATAGGCTAAGGAAGAATGAAAGGAAGTCCATTACTGAGAGAAGTGGTGATCTCGTCTTGCTTGCTGGGAGAGAGAAAGCTTCCGAACCACCTTTCCAGCCAGATTACGGGCGATCACTCACCAATGAACACTAACTAAAAGCGGCCGGGAAAGAGTAGCCATCCCTTACGGGAATCGAACCCGTGTCTTCGACATGAAAAGACGATGTCCTAACCACTGGACGAAAGGGACCAAAAATCCATTCTTCATATACCTCAGCTCTGAGAATAGAAGTGGTTCGTTTTGTTTCTATATGCAATTCAAGATTTCGTTTGTGTTCTGGCGATTTTTGATGTGAATTCGGCGGGTCGTCCCCCCTTCCTACGGGTTCCCCCACCAGAGCCCGCTTACGGCACGCATGACGCATGGTTACAACCTTTGCCTTAGTGTACATCGACTTATATAGAAAACATGAACCACCTTGAACTCACTCGATCGATGGTTCATGGTTCTACGTAATTAGTAGGATCGAGTTTCTACTCCAATCTAAGGTTTTTAGGGTTGTGAACTCAAGAGTACCAGTACGAGTTCTTTGAGTAAGGAACTGGTAGCTTTTACTTATGTCAATGAGTGAGAATAGTAGTAGTAGATTGAGTTAAAGAGTTTGATCTTCCCCCCAGGATATAGAGGGGTAAGGGTCTTTTCTTTTGTTGTTGCACTGAACTAAGTAAGTGTCCTCTTCTCAGAGAGGAGGAGTTGCCTAAACCTAAAGGATTAGTTCCTCGAGTCTAGTTAACTCGACAGCTTAACACGAATAATGCTCGAGCTTTCCTCGACTATAGCGCGAGTAGAGTCTAGCTCGACAAGAGGAACTGCTTAACTTGATAATAGCTCGACTAGGTCGCTTCTTGTATTAATTGTTTATTTTTTTTGTTACTTGTACTTGATTGAGTACAGGTAGTAGTAGTGGAGTTGAAGAGGTCGCTATCTCCCCAGTGAAGGCTCGCTTCGCAGACTTCATGAGCAAAGAATAGATATGACTTACAAAAAGGTGCCCATAAGTTTGCTGTCCTGTCTCTGCCTGTAGGTAGTAGGTCCCTGCTCTTTCCGATAAGCGGATAAGTTGAGGGGCTTGCTTCCCAAAAGAAACTTCCCTTGCCTCCTCCTGGCCTTGACACTCTAGTTGTTGTAGCTCTTGTTTACTCCTTGTTTTCCTTCTTTCTCTTGTTAGGAGTTTAGAGTATGTCTAGAACGAGTGGAACGAAGTGCTTCCCTTAAAAAGCCCGAATCCACGACCTAAAGAGGAGCCGAAGGGAGATGGCTAATAGATTGACTTGCTTTTTACCTTTCGTATTTGGCGGAAGTAAAACTTGATATCGGTGAGCTCCGTTTGCTTCGAAAAGATGTTGTTGGACAGTAAGCATTTGTAAGAATAGCATCCCTATGTGGGGGAAGATCACGAAAGACAAAGATTATAAAGAGGGCCTCATGACGACTAATCCATGAGAGCCCATATTTATGCTTTCATTCACTCGTTCCTCGTGGTCAGGAGAGGGAAGATCTTAAGGCTTTCTAGTTTTTGAATCCACTTAAGAATTTGATTGTGCCCATTGATTGTATGCCGAGGGAGAGAGCGATAGAGAGAGGGGTGGTAACCTGACCTGGGACATCGATCTGGAGTTGTGGTCTCCTTCCCATCCTTGCGTATGCCTGGACCTAGAACGGAGGGAGGATCTGAATGAGAGAGTAGAGTGAAGGCCTGTAGTTGATACAAAAGCGAGAGCTGGATCAAGGCCTTTGATAGAGTGTCCTCCTATCACAGAAAATCCTTTCCTGGTCAATGAAAGAGACGAGCAAGACTTCAAGTTCCGTTATTACCGGGTGCAAGGATGAGAAAGAAATTGAAACCCGAATCAAGATCAATGCGTGAAAGAGCAAAGGATTATACATCACAGGGTCAGGCCCCAGGAGATGATACTCTCTATTCTTTAATCAGATAAGGATGCTTTCCATGAATTGCTCCAGCTCTGGTGCACACCTGTTCTCTCTAGAAAGATAATGTTCACTAGAAAGCACAGACCAGCTAAAAAAAGAGTGAGCTAATCAAGGTCGGGGCGGGAATACGAGTTCAAAAATAAAGACAGATCAATCACTTTGGCAAGAAGAGTGAGCGTACAAGTCTGCTTTCTTCTCCATTGATGTCGAATTCAAGTTTATTGACCTCTGACTAAAAGGACACAGCTAAGAGCTAGGGGCGGCAAAAGCTTATTCCGAGAACGCTATTTCCCGGCCTGGGACAGTTGGTTGATTGGATAAGAGGGGAGATCCGCGAAGGGAGTATAAAAAAACTAAAGTAATAGGAAAAAAATGCTATTTAAAAGAATCAGACTAGCTTTCCGTACTGACAAAGAGTCTTTTAGTACTACTATGTATTAATATCTAACAAAAAAAGAAGGAAGAGAACGAAAGGAGAAGAGAAGTCCACTTCAGGGACAGAACCCTACATAAATTGAAGCATCAGGAACAAGCAAAGATGCCACCAGTTAAGAGTTGGAGATTGTGCTTCATATTCTTTATGTATGTATTATCCATTCATTCGGACTTCGAACAAGCCTTAGGTTGAATCCCGACATGGGCGAGTAGGGATTCCAGGACAGTTTCAAGCAGCTTCTTCGGGCCGATTACTCATTCGCTTTGTTACGAAAGAAGTTGCAAGGTGCGAGATGCACAACCTTTGATCCAATTCAGCTTCAAGGGCCTTACCATCCCGGTTAAGGAATGACAGGTCTACGTTCTGGTCTACCCGCACGTGACAGAATTGTGCATAGTCCGTATGTCATCCCGCTTCCAAAGCCTGATCTTTCTCTGTCTGGGTTCGTCTAGCTTTGCATTGCTTGCCTGGCTTAGACTGGGTTAATTTCCCCCCTTTGAAAGCCCCATACCTTACTAGAGCTCCCCAACAAGACCACAACTCAATTAAGTCCGCCTTCTGTCCTCCACTACCAAAAGACGTGGAGACCTGTTTCTCTCGTCAGCTCCTTACCTAAGGTTACCTTCACGTCACTTCCTTGAACTCGCTTAAGGAAATCCCGAGCTCCAACACTCGAAAATAGTAGCTACACAACAACAAGACAATGGGTCCTACAGACCCCCACGACTATTAATAAAGCACAGCTCTTTCCTCACATCTACCTAACCAATTCCGATTGAGCGCGTGAAAATGCAAGATGGAGGCCTTTCAGAATGAAAGGAAGATTATCCCTGGGGAAAGAGATCGGCAATTCGCTCAGGCGGTTAGTTAGTTGTAATTGAGTAGGCAGTTCTTCTCTTTGCCTTTCAGCCGGCTAGTTCGCTTATCCCTCTGTGAGCGGAGATGGTTATACAGGAAGTGTTGTGGCTTTGGTGGAAGGCTGGAAAGATCCTTGTTTGGGTTTGGTAGACTCTTAGTTTGGGACGATCTTTCCGGTTTAGGAATTTACTATGGAATTCGGTCACTCAGGTAAGAACTTAAGGCATTGAAATACGTGAACCAAATCATTTAAGCGTCCACGTATTGGCTTCGTTCTAGCAGAAGCGGGATGGCACTCTATTACGTAGATAGACAGAAGAGGGCCTAGCTGGCTTGACCCAGAGAAGAATGTTGAGTTGAGGAAAAGAAGCCTTCCCAATTTAAATATTTTCCTGTCGATGTAGTCTTTTCTTCTCTGTCCTGCTCCCCGGAAAAGGGCGAAGCGGAAATTGAATAAAAAAGAAGAAAGCTGGTAGATTCAGGCTACCCTAGTAGCGTAGATTCCGTCCCTCCCAGTTCACAGATGTAGTTGCGTGTAGTTAACTTTTATCTTCGAGATTGGCTTGGTGTTAAGTGTACCGCTTGTGTAGACTATGCGAAGCGAATAAGCAAGGGATTGAGCTGCGCGAAAGCCGCGTTCGCGCATTCGTTTTCTTGATGGGTACAAGATCGAAAAGAATGCCTGTATGTCGAGATACAGGGTTTTTCGAGAAAAGGTCCCATCCTTCAATATCATGATTGGGTCGACCAGGCCAGATCATGAGTGAATAGAAAATAAAAAACGTACATAGCTGTTCCAGCTGAAATACTTGGAATAATTCTACCACTTCTACTAGGAGTAGCCTTTTTAGTGCTAGCTGAACATAAAGTAATGGCTTTTGTGCACGTCGAAAGGGTCCTAATGTAGTGGGATCGTTTGGATTGTTACAACCTCTAGCAGATGGTTTGAAATTGATTCTAAAAGAACCTATTTCACCAAGTAGTGCTAATTTCTCCCTTTTTAGAATGGCTCCAGTGGCTACATTTATGTTAAGTCTGGTCGCTCGGGCCGTTGTCCCTATTGATTATGGTATGGTATTGTCAGATTCAAACATAGGGCTACTTTATTTGTTTGCCATATCTTCGTTAGGTGTTTATGGAATTATTACAACAGGTTGGTCTAGTAATTAGGGGGCGGCCGTTCGGTCGCCTATGATACTAGGACCAATAGGTCAAAAATGGGTTTGTGCTGCAGGTGTTGAACGATCTACTCTACACAGGTGTGGGCTTACAGGGCTAGGGCTCATAAAGCCTTTCTTTCATTTAAAAATAGGGCCCTGGTCGGTAACTTTTCTGGGCCGGGATCGATAGATAAGTGGAAGTCATAAAAAAGAGATATTTCTCTTCGCACCTAAGATCAAGAGGAAGGGTAGCTTGTCAAGCTGGCCTATATAAAATATATTATTCATTATTATAGAATCTTTTAGAAAAATCTTTTTCTAAAGATTCACTGTCTTTTAACCGACTGTTCTTCTTTGTCAACGCTACTAAGGACCTATGGGTTAGCCTACTAATGTATTGTATAGTAGGGTATAATAGGCGAGTGAGTTAGCGAAGACGCTTAGGCTAATAGATAAGAAAGCGTCAGTGTGTAGCCTTCATTCTACTACGCTACGCAAAGGTTACGAAGTCACTTAGCTCGACGTTAAGAGAGTCAAGGGGGAAGGCCATACCTACATAGAAGAACCGCTGTTCGCTGACTTTCTAAGGTCTGTCTAACCTAACCTTTCGCTCCCCTACTGAAAAGGGGCACAAAGACGCTTTGCACCACTGATAGACTACTTAAGATTCAATTCAAAAGGCCTTACTTAGTTTCGCAAGCCTTTGTCATTGTCAGTCAACTAAGTAGGGCCTGAGGCCCCCTGCTAATCCGTAAATCTTAGGAGCATGCCACAACACAACAAAAGGATGGTCCCCTATGCATTTAATTAATTCCGAAAGGGAAAAAAAGTACCCCATCACCTTGTGATCGGGATGAGGTAGATGCCTCCCAGTTGGGGGGCAGATCGAATCGGAGTTTCCTTAGGTAGCCACCGACCTACAGTTATCCTTAAACTTCTGTGCTTAGTGGAGAAGAAGCGAACAAAGGTACGCTCACTTGCTGTCTTGTTCTCTGCCGCGAACTGGGATCGCTCGCCAGCTAGGTCAGATTGAAGCAAGAATTTTTGAGAACATATTACCCATATTCGGGGACAAAGGGCGGAACGACCTCTCGATCTGCTTACTGCAGCCCAGGAATAAAAACATCGTCTAGGCGTTCCATGTTGCTCCGATCTCCCCGACGCCTAGGACGTTGTCTGGGCCAAGAGCCATAGTTAATTGCTGTTTCTGTTTGGTTGTTTTTTTTCTTGTTGTTGATACCGACAAGACCAGCCAGATGATGTCTGCTGGTTGGTAGTGAGAGGACTCGTAGTACCTGCATACCCAAAAGAAAAGGAGGCGCTAATTAAAAAACAATCATTTGATTTTCTTACTCTCCCTTAGCAGCCAGCGGGAAAGGAGTCTATCTATCTGCCTAGCTTTGGTAGATTTCCCCCAACGCAATCCATAAAAATTACACGAATCCCTTGGTGGATAAGTCCGACGACTCAGCAGCAGTGCGGAATGGAGTTTATCGTCTGGTGGATCTGATCTTTAGGGGGCAATACATACCAAAAGGTGCTTTAGTGATCTTTGATGGTCTGAACAAGGAACTCTGTGTGGGGATCCATCTTGTTTTTATTCGCATTGTTCACCTTGGTCTCCAATCTGGGTGGTTGTTCTACGCTTTATATTTAAAGCAAGCAGCTTCATCCTTGATGATGGCCTATGGTGGTGATGAATTCGTTCATCCGGACAATGCGGTACCTGTTTATCTCACTCGGTCCGGTTACCCTCGGATCATTCCGTCTCATCATAGGCGTATGATTCTGAAGAAGGATGAGAAAGCGTACATGTTGGTGAAGTTTTATTTAAAAATATTATCTCTGTCAAAGATCATTACTTTGGCAAAAAAGGTTGATAAATCAACGTTTTCTAGTAGAAAGAATATCCCCACCCGAGCCGACGAAAGAGGAAGTAGAAAGATTTACACAGTAAGAGCGATTTAACTTTAGTTAAAAAAAATAAAAATAAAGTCCGATCGGACCAAGACGGAAAGATTCATACAAAGAGGGGATAAGAAGGGATAGCGCTTCGATCGGCATGAAATAAGGTAAGACCCGAAGCATATAGTAGAAACTCCTTGAGTTAAGCATAAATAAGTACCCCAGAGGCTACGAGAAAGATCTGAGGGCGATCTCGCATTGCTGCCTCACAAAGCCCTTCCTGCTTTCTATACGCAATACTTCGTCTAGCCCCTCGTAGACAAGACAATTGCTAGCCTGAAAGTTGCTTGATACTAAGTCTATCTTCATTCACATCCTGACATGCGGAGGCTGCCAGTGCATTGTATCTAACCACACTGTGGCAAATCGATACAGATTGCTAAATAACTTACTATACCATACAAAGGCATAACCGACTGTTATAGAATCCCCTGCTATTGAATATGATTAACTATCCAATTCCATAATAGAAAGAGATGGGACTAGTTGGTTTTATTCCTTCACTTAAATCAAGGATCTTAGATCTTGCCGCTGTGATCTTTTCTCTTGTTTCAGAAGCTGGGATTGGGCCGGCTTTCCTTTCTTAACCAGGCTCAAGGGAAGTTAGAAGTCAAAGAAGCCTTGGTGCCTAGCGAAAGCGAGTTCTTCTTTCTTTTCTTACTCGAAGGGTAAGCGGATCTGAGTCAATTCGATCTTTTCGGCACTTTCGAATGATTGTGTTTAACAGCCTAACGATTCAGTTAAAGGGGATTCATATTACTGTTGAGCTGACTAAACTCAGTTGTCGGTTAGCGGGTGCAGGTCAAACGAGGAAAGAAAGAAGAGTTCCGGTACAACCAGACGAAATATCACTAATCATCCAGGCACAGAAACTCAACCAACTGTAGATGCAATCTTAATGCATTCTGGGATGAAGGAATAACCGATCTTCCCCACCTCGACTCTCACTCAACCGGTGGAACAGCTCCCCGAAACAGCGAGAGAGGCCGGAAAAGCGGAACTCGGGGAACCCTCAGAACCTCAACCGGTTTCGTCAAAAGACAAAGGAAAAACACCTATCCGGGAGGAAGAGGAGGCCGAGTAAGAAGAGAAGAGGAAGGTCAATCCGTCAGTTACCCAGGCTCTGGACACCGTGCTCGCACAACTTGAGAACGGAAACCACCGTGAGGACGCCGTCATCCTCAACAGCGGCGAAGGCGACATAAGAGACGGGCAGACCGCCTCCCCGGACTCCCAAGACGTGGCTTACAATGCTGCCCGCCAAGACGATCAGCAAGCCATTTTTCAACCAGTTGCTCCTCCGCCCAATGCGGACCCGAGCACCATGGCCCTTTTTGCCTTGATCAACCAAACCAACCAGCTGATTGCACACCAGAATACCAGAATTGAAGCGTTGGAGCAAGGACGGGCACAATGATCTTCCCCGCGAAGACATCGTCGTCCCCCGTCACATCGCCGTTCTCCTTCCCCGGGAAGGACTCCTTCTGAAGAATCTCGGACCCCGTCGCCGGTATGCCAGGGTCGTCGACCACGTCTCGAGCGCCCCAAGCCGGCGATCTCCCAAAAACGGTCTCGTTCCCCGCCTCGGAAGGAACCCAGGGCCTCCACCACTTCCAAGAAGTCCAAGCAGATCGAAGAAAGACCGAAGAACCGTTCGAGGAACTCCTCTCCACGGCATCATCGATCACCTTCGAGATCCCCGGCTGGTAGCGACGACGAGGACCAGATGACCCCTCTGTCGTGGGAAATCATGAACGCCCCAATCCCTGCAGGCATGGAGAAACCCCCACCATTGGGGACCTATGACGGCCTGACCGACCCCGACGATCACGTCGAGAGTTTCGAAGCAATGCTCGACTTCCGAAATGTCAGGGGAGCCATCAGGTGCAGGCTATTCCCCACCACCTTGTGGAAGGGAGCCATGACTTGGTATAAGGGTCTGGCACATGGGTCGATCACATTCGGGAAGCAACTTAGGCAACTGATCGTACCTGGATCAGACAGTTTCTGATGGCCAACGACGTCTGTTGAACTTTGGCTCCGGTGAAGTTGAAAGACGGCGGGGGCGGGTGTACCTGCAAGGCACTCCGATGCTCAAGTAAGGTGGTTGTCAGAGAAAAGATAAGTACAGAAGTGAGTAAGAAAGTGTGTCTAACTTGGCCCTCTCAAGTGAGAGGGTATTTATAGAGGCCCCAACGCGGGGCCAACGGTTACTTGGCTTGGGCTGGATTGCCAGGCCCAATCCAAGTAACTGCCAGGGCTTACATGGCGTATTGAAGACCAGCACGTGGTCTTCGCCCTGGGGTAACCGTTCCTAGATCTCCGGGATTAGGGCAGACCGATTCCATCGGGAGTGGAGCGGTTACGTGAGAAAGTGTCCTCGTGGGGAGGACTCTTGTATGTCGGGGAGAGACGCGTCCTCGCGGGGAGGACTTGCTACGTGTCTGGAGATGACTCCTCGCGAGGAGCGATATCCCCGTGTCGAGGAGGGGATAACTCCGGGGAAGGCTCGATGCTTCTGCCCGAAGCTCTACACCATTCGTGCTCGACAGTGTGGTGCGACGCTTGCCCGACACTGGCTTGACTAAGTCCTTCGTATGGGCCGCCCCGGAGCGTGTGGGCTGGGCCTGTTCGGGTGTTGAGTAGGTCCTCGGCCCAGTCCGGAATAGGAGCCCCCAAGTCGTTGCTCTGAGATGTCGGAGGATGACTTAAGGGTCCAGGTTATGTCGAGGGCGTGCCCGTTTGGGAAAAGGCTTCGGGAGGAGAGCAGTCCTCGTGAACCGGGCAGAAGTAAGCAGGTATGCTCGAGCGAGATTGGTCGCAGAGGGGAAAAATTGCGGGGATACAAGGAGTCATAGCCGAGGTGAATGAAGGGACGTGTGCGTGTGAATGAACAGACGTGCCTGGGGAAGCGTGCGCCACGTGTCATACCTCATTATTGCATAGGGCGGCTACCCTAGGGTAGCATACTCGATTGCCTAGGGACTCCTCGAAGCTCTTGAGGGGCTTATAAAAGGGGCGAGTTCGTGCCATTTGCACGTTCCCCCATTTTTCGCTCTGCATCTCCTCTAGTCGTCGTCACTGCTTCGCCGCCGCACGCCGTCGTGTACCACCATTTCTGCTGTTCTACTCCGCTCTCCACTGCTCAAGTAAGTTTCTCATTCTTTGTGGTTATTTTGTTTCATCTTTTGGTAGTTTTCCGGCGAGTAGATGTAGGGTTCATCTTTTAGTAGTTTTCCGGCGAGTAGAGGGTATTCCCGGCGCTCCGTTAGGGTTCCGCCGGGAACGGCGGAAAATTCCTAGATTTCCGGTAGGTTCTGACGGTGGTTTGGGATGAACATACCGAGGGTAAGATGAATGTCCCGAGGACTATTATGAATGTGCCGAGGATGCGCGATGAATGTCACGGGGAAGTGAGAAGGGGAGATCGGGGAGCGAAGAGGGAAAGGACGGGGTGACGGCCTCGGGAAGTTTGCCGTGTCCCCGAATGTTTCTTGCTCGCTGCCCTTTCACTTGATCTGCGGTGGAAGGGTGGACTTGGTCGCGATCGACGAATTCACCTATTTCCTCTGCTTTTCAGGTAAAAATGGCCGCGAGGATTTCGGGGATTCTCTACGTGGACACTGAGGCCGATGTTGATGGACCCGCTCAACTTCCCGGGGAGGCGCTCGTGCGTCCGGCAGCCGAATGGGCCGGGGAAGAACCTCTTCGTCTCGGGTCGTGTTTCTCGATCGACGACACAGACGCGTTCGCTTTTGTCGAGAACGTCCCCGACGGAGAGGAAGCCACATGGACGGTTTTCCAGCCCCGGGTACACCATCGCATCTGCTCGAATTATCGCGGGCTGCGATTTCCCATGTACGAGTTCGCCTTCAAAGAGGCCGACATCCGTATCCCCTTTAATAGCTTCCAATTAGGGGTTTTCAACCGTCTGCACTTGGCGCCGTCGCAGTTTCACCCCAACGCGCTCGCTTTTATGCGGGCGTTTGAAATCGTCTGCGACTATCTCCAGATCGGGCACACCCTCGAGCTCTTCTTCCGCGTCTTTCATTTGCAACGCTCGGCGGACAATGGGCGACATAGTTGGGTATCTTTCAAACAACCCCAGAAGTTGTTCAAGGCGTACGCGGACTCAATAAGGGGTTTCAAGAGAAGGTTCTACTATGTCATGCCCGCGACGCACTCGGCCGTGGGTAGCCTTTATGACATTGTACCCGACGAATCCGGGGGAGAGAGGTTCGTATCCAAGTGTCCTTTGGAGTGGGAGGACGCTCACTTCGCGCTCGGCACCGAGGTTTACGTCGTGAAACATAGCGCGTTGTCGGAGGATGACAAGGGGGCGTATGCCACGCTGGTCGCCTTTGTCAAGGGTTTCAACCGGGCGGAATATGTTGGTAGGGATGGAAACCTCCTCCGCGACTCCCAAGGGAGGGTTTTGCGAGAGGCTCGCTATATAAATACCCGGGGGCTCCTCGAGTGCAAGTCTCCCGACGAGGCCAAGCGGTTCTTAGGTGGGATTTCCTCGCCATGTTCGGGCTCTCATTTTACTTTGTCTCTATGCTAACTTTTTTTGTGTTTCTCTTGCAGCTCAAATGTCTAACGCCACAGAGCGCATCATGAAGTTAGCCGCTGAGCGGGCACCCAAGCGCCCCAAGAGCCGTGTTCAGGATATTATCGAGACTGCAGTGCCGGTTGGCACGACGAGTGGCTCCTCCTCGCCACAATGCAGCCAATCTCCTCCCTCAGAGAGCACCCCTGCCAAGAAAGCGAGGACCGAGGGGCCTGTCCTCATGGATCTCGTGGATCCTGTCTCGCCGGAAAAGTTTCAGCTGCCCACTTGCCATCTTCAGCGGAATTTCTTCGGGGGAAGCCCCATATCATTGCTGATGCTGAGGTGAAGGCGGTTCTGGGTATGGACGGGACGGTCAGGAGAGAGGCGTTGGTCGAGGATCTTGCGGCCATGATACGGGTCTTTGAGATTGCCTTGATATTGAATGACGGGGTCCCCTCTACATCCGAGTTGCAGAAGCTGAAAGACGACTATACGGCCCTTGAGAAGGAGAAGAGTAAGGTTGCGGCTGATCTGCTGAAGGCCCAGGCTGAGTGCGAGGGATATGCCAATACCCTCCGTGAGCTGAACGAGGTCAAATCTGCCCTGAAGGCGGCCCAAGAGGAGCTCGATCGCTCACGGGAAAAGGTCGGGAAGTTGGAGGCTGC
Organism: Lathyrus tuberosus; assembly: GCA_022829125.1. Taxonomy (NCBI): domain Eukaryota; kingdom Viridiplantae; phylum Streptophyta; class Magnoliopsida; order Fabales; family Fabaceae; genus Lathyrus; species Lathyrus tuberosus. The sequence goes on from JALAZF010000446.1 coordinate 4,757,555, forward strand.
TGTCCGTCCCATGGAAGATGATTCCCCCGCGGAGAAAAACCTTGCTGACCGCGCCGCTCTGATTGGCAAGATTCGGGAGCTTCAGGCGGACAGCCTGGAAGCTCTGGAGATAGGTTTCAAGAATACCGTGGAACAGATTGGCGCCGAGAATCCAGGGGTTTTGCTGGTGCTCGACAAAATCAACCCATTCCTTCGCGTGGTCGACGACAAGCTCAATATTCCAGAAGAGGGCCAGGAGGAAGATGGAAGCCGGGTCGAAGATGATATAGCCGTGTAGTTCTTTTGGTTGTTTGGCCTGCGCGCTGTTTTTGTTGTAATGATTTTTGCCCGGCCTATGTGCCAGGGGCTTTTTGACGGTTTTGTAATATTTGTTGAGATATTTGTACACTGGGTTTCTGCCCGTTCTAATGTACTCTTATTTACTCGCCAGTATTGCTTGCATGTTTTGAATTGTGTGTGATGTGTTATTTGTTATACTTTATTTTTGCCCAAGTAATAAGGCTTTGGGATTTTCTCGACCTTGATAGTCCCTGACCGCGTGGAGAGCTGGTCGGGCGGCCAGAGGTGTATTCCGACCTTCGATGAGGCTAAGAGCTCGATCGAGGTCTTAGCTTCGTGGCATGAACTTCCCATCGCGAGCTGGGTGTTACGACCGGTTGGTACGACGACGGTGGGCCTCGATCGAGGTGTCCCCGCCAGATTAAAGGTCCTCGCGCACACACAACGCGGTCTCTGATCGCCGTGTTCCGTATAGGGGTGTCGCGCTTGTACCCTAGCGCGTCCTCGTAATCGCGGTGCTAGTGAGCCGCGGGCAGTGCTTAACTGTAGTACTGCTTGAGCTTCTCAGCATTCCATGGTCGAGCAAGTTCTTCCCCGTGCAGGTTTTCTAGGAATTAGGCTCCCGTTCCTGTTTTCCCGCGGACGCGGTACGGGCCCTCCCAGTTCGCGGCGAGTTTGCCTTCCCGCGAGTCCTTCTGGTTCCTGTGTAGGACGAGGGAGCCTACCTGAAAATCACGTTTGATAACTTTGTCATTATAATGTAGTGTTATTTTTTGTTTGAGTGACGCTTCCCGGAGAGAAGCGCCCGTGCGTGTTTCTTCGACGAAGTCGAGTTCTTCCCTCAAGGCTTCATCGTTCGCGTCCCCGTCGAGGGGGGTTTCTGTCCTCCTCGAGGGTTCCTTGATCTCCACGGGGATCACTGCTTCCATTCCGTAGGTCAGACGGAAAGGGGTCTCCCCGGTCGTGGAGTGCGGGGTCGTTCAGTAGGCCCAGAGGACGCTGTGGAGCTCCTCAACCCACCTTTGTTTGGCGTCACCTAATCGGCATCTCAATCCTCAGAGGATTACCCTGTTCGCCGCCTCAGCCTGCCCGTTTGTTTGGGGGTGCTCGACCGACGTGAAGTACTGCTTCGTGCCCAGCTTTGTGACGAAGTCTTGGAAGTTCTTGTCGGTGAACTGTGTGCCGTTGTCGGTGACAATGGCTTGAGGTACACCGAATCGGGCGAGGATGTTTCTCTTGTAAAAACGTAGTATGTTAAAGGCCGTGATTTTGGCCAATGCTTCCGCCTCGATCCACTTCGTGAAGTAATCCACGCCGACGATGAGGTATTTGTTTTGGTATGATCCTACGACGAAGGGGCCGAGGATGTCCATTCCCCACCAAGTGAACAACCACGGGGAGGATAGCGTTTTGAGCTTGCTGGGAGGAGCGAGGTGCATGTCCCCGTGCCGCTGGCATCTCTCGCACTTCTTGACGTGTTCCTTGGCGTCTAGTTGCATGGTGGGCCAGTAGTATCCCGCTCGAAGCGCCTTACGGGCTAACGAGCGGCCGCTGAGGTGCTGGGCATTGATTCCCTCGTGGATTTCCTGGAGGATGCCAGAGACTTTAGTCTCCTCGACACATTTTAGGAGGGGGATAGAGAACCCTCGCCGGTATAGCTTATCCTCGACTATAGTGTACGAACACGCCCGCCTCTTGACCATTCCTGCTTCTTTGGGATCTTCGGGTAGTTTGCCCGTCGTTAGGTATTCGTATACCGGGGTCATCCACCAGTTGCTGTCCCCTATGGCGTTGATGTCCAAAACCATGGCCGGTTTGTCGATGCTCGGGCGGGAAAGCACTTCTTGTATGACGGATTTGTTCCCGCCTTTCTTCTTTTTGCTTGCTAACTTTGACAGGACATCTGCTCGGGCGTTGTGCTCGCGGGGGATGTGAGTCACTTCCGCGGATGTGAACTTTTTCATCTTTTATTTTACCAAGGCCAAGTATTCTATGAGGCTGTCATTCTTGGCTTGGTACTCTCCTCGGACTTGCGAGGCTACGAGTTGGGAATCGGTGAAAAGTTTGACCTCCTTGGCGCCGAGGTCCTCGGCCAGTCGGAGTCCTGCGAGGAAGGCCTCATATTCGGCTTGGTTATTCGATGTCGGGAAGGATAGTTCGAGGGATACCTCGATCAGGATGCCTTCCTCGTTTTCGAGGATGATGCCTGCCCCGCTTCCCTTCGGGCTGGATGCTCCGTCGACATAGATCGTCCATTTTTGTGACCTGTCGGTCGAGGGTTCCGGGACGGTCATCTCTGCTACAAAGTTGGCCAGTACCTGCGCCTTCAGGGCTTTCCTCCCTTCATATCGGATGTCAAACTCGGTGAGCTCGAGCGACCACCTGAGCATCCTCCCCGTCATGTCTGGTCGTCCGAGGAGCTGCCTAATAGGCTGTTCGGTCCTTATGACGACGGTATGGGCGAGGAAGTAGTGGCGTAGCCTCCTGGCCGCAGTGACGAGGCCCAGTGCGACCTTCTCGATCTACTGATATCTGAGCTTGGGGCCTTGGAGGGCTTTGCTCATGAAGTAGACTGGCTTCTGCCCGTCTGAAGTTTCCTGAATGAGGACGACGCTGACTGCTTCACCCGTGATCGCAAGATACAAGAAGAGTGTTTCCCCGCTCTCGGGCCGTGAGAGGACCGGGGGTTGCGACAGGACTTATTTTAAGTGTGCGAGTGCTTGCTCGCATTCCTCGCTCCAATCGAACTTCGCTTTTTGTCGAAGAAGTTTAAAAAATGGGAGTACGTACTGCGCGGATTTGGCGACGAAACGGGAGAGGGCGGTGAGCATCCCGTTCAATGATTGTATTGACTTCTTTGAGTCCGGGGTAGGGAGCTCGGAGAAAGCTTTGCACTTGTCGGGGTTCACCTCGATTCCTCGTTCCGTGAGGTAAAATCCGAGGAACTTTCCTGCGCGGACGCCGAAGGTGCATTTGTCGGGATTGAACCTCATGCGGCACCTCCTCGCCGTGTCGATCACCTTCTTGAGGTGCGCGACATGGTCGACTTCTTCTGCAGACTTGACGATCATGTCGTCCATGTAGACTTCGAGCATGTCACCGATTTCAGCCCGGAAAACCTTGTTCCTCATCCATTGGTAGGTCGCACCGGCATTCTTCAGACCGAAGGGCATTATGTTGTAATAGTAGTTGCCCGACGCAGTCATGAAGGCCGTGTGTTGTTTGTCGACCTTGTCCATGGGAATTTGGTTGTATCCCGAGTAAGCGTCCATGAAATATAGTAGTTTGTAACCTGCAGAGTTGTCGACCAGTTGGTCGATGTTAGGTAAGGGGTAACAGTCTTTCGGGGAAGCCCGGTTAAGATCAGTGTAATCAACGCACATTCTCCATTTTCCATTATTCTTCTTAACAAGTACAACGTTGGACAGCCATGTCATGTATTTGGCTTCTGAAATAAAATTTGCCTCTTTCTCGGGAGACTGCTTACGCCTACGTTGTGCTATGGCCCTAGCGGCCGGATCTACTACGAGCTAGTGGCAAGCCACCTCGGGGTTGAGGCCAGGCATCTCGGATGCGCTCCACGCGAAGAGGTCATCATTCTCCCTCAGACATGCTTTCAGCTGCTCCTTTGCCAGGTCGGGGATCCCGGCGCGAATCTTCACGTTGCGGTCTGGATCGTCCCCGAGGGACACGAGCTCGAAGTCTCCATCTGGGATGGGGCGCGCTGGGTGGAGAGGCTGCCCGTTGTTCTCCGCCTGGTGGTTGAGATCTTCGACTCTATCTTCGTCAGGCTCGCCGGAGAACCTGCTGTCGAGGTCGACCGCGTTGACGCGTGAGAGAGGTACCTGTTCGGCATCCTGGGGTGGCTTGGCCGCGGTCTTGGGTTTGGTGCCGATGGAACTTAGGCCTTTGATAGCGGCGTCGAAGCATCTTCTAGCTGCGTCGATGTCCTCATGCATCATCACTACTCGTCCCCTGGTCGTGTAGTACTTCATTTTGAGGTGGACCATCGATGGAACTGTCGTAAGTTCAGCCAGGGTGGTCCTCCCGAGGATGCAGTTGTAAAGTGATGGGCATTCGACCACCAGGAAATGGATCTTCACCTGTCGGGCTGTGTCTTCGGCCCCGAACGTAACCATTAGCTCCACGTAACCCCATGGTCTGGTGGTGGTCCCATTGAACCCCTGTAGATCTGAACCGACGTATGGGGTCAGATTCCTCTCGTCGAGCTGAAGGGTCCCGAACAAATGAGAATACATGATGTCGACCGAGCTCCCCTGGTCGACTAGGATCCTTAGGACGTCGAAGTTCGCCATCTGTGCCCTGATTAGGAGGGGAATAGTGGCGTTTGGTGCTCCCCCGGGGAGTTCCTCGAGGTCGAAGGTGATGAGATTAGAGTTTCCTCGCACTTTCTCGAGGGTGGTCGCCTTCGCAGATGTCGCGGATTCCAGGTCGTCAAACTTCCGCTTGATTGATCCAACCGACAATTTCTCGGGACCGCCTCTGGAGATGACCATTGCTTTAGGGAAGCCTTCCCAGGTACTGCGGGCAGTGATGGGGTCCTCGTCAGGGAAGGTCTTCCATATGTTGCGGATTGCTTCTTCGCCCTCAATGATCGGAGGAACGAAGAAGTCCTCGGGTCGCGTGACATTGAGGGCTACCTGAAGCTGGTTGTCGGAAGGGGGAGGTGTCATCTCCTCGATGTTCTGCGCTTCCCGTGAACTCGGATGAGGAGGATCGTTCTTTTGGGCATATTTCTTCAAGTGCCCCTCTTTTATGAGAATCTCAATTGCATCCTTGAGATGGATGCAGTCTTCGGTCACGTGCCCGTGGCTCCGGTGGAACCTGCAGTACTTTGACTTGTCAACGTTTGGTTTGGGAGCAGCGGGCTTCGGGAAGCAAACTCCTCCTTTTACAAACTCAGAATTCTGGCATTCGGAGAGGATTCGAGACCGGGGAGTGTTAAGCGGGGTGTACTCCGTGAACCGGCCAGCCGGTCCGCGCAGTTCCTGAGGATCATGGTTGCGGTTCTCTTTCTTCTTTTCTCCTCCCCATCGGGGAGAAGAGTCTTCATCTTTGTGGCCGCGGGGGCCTTCTCTACATCTCGTCTCAAGATCGATCTGAGCGGCTCCAGTCTCCTCGAGTTCGATGTACTTCTGGGCTCGAGCGAGAAGGTCCTCGAGGCGCCGGGGTCTTCGGAGGCCTATAGATTTGGCAAAGTCAGACCCGGCTCGCAGTCCATGGATAATTAAGTATTTCTTCATGTCGTCGGTCGTAAGGACCTCGACGACTTCTTTGTTGAACCTCTCGATGTAGTTTCAGAGAGATTCGTTCCTCCCTTGGAAGATGTTTTCTAGGGCAGCCTCCGTCTTCGGGTGTCGACGAGACGCGGTGAAGTGTTTAGTAAAGCGTTGTTTCAGTTGCTTCCATGATGTGATCGACCCAGGTTCCAGACCCTTATACTAAGTCATGGCTCCCTTCCGCAAGGTGGTGGGGAACAACCTGCACCAGATGGCTCCCCTGACATTTTGGAAGTCGAGCATTGCTTCGAAACTCTCCACGTGATCATCAGGGTCGGTCAGCCCGTCATAGGTCCCTAATAGTGGGGGTTTCTCCATACCCGCAGGGATTAGGGCATTCATGATTTCCCACGACAAAGGGGTCCTCTGGTCCTCGTCGTCGCTACCAGCCGGGGATCTCGAAGGTGATCGATGGCGCCATGGAGGGGAGTTCCTCGAACGGTTCTTTGGTCTTTCTTCGGTCTGCTTGGACTTCTTGGAGGTGGTGGAGGCCCTGGGTTCCTTCAGAGGCGGGGAACGAGGGCGTTTCTGGGAGATCGTCGGCTGAGGGTGCTCGAGACGCGGTCGGCGACCCTGGCGTACTGGCGACGGGGTCCGAGAATCTTCGGAAGGGGTCCTTCGCGGGGAAGGAGAATGGCGAGGTGACGGGGGACGACGATGTCTTCGCGGGGAAGATCGTTGTGCCCGTCCTTGCTCCAAGGCTTCGATCCTGGTGTTCTACTGCCCGATCAGCTGATTGGTCTGGTTGATCAACGCAAACAGGGCCACGGTGCTCGGGTCCGCATTAGGCGGCGGAGCAACTGGTTGAAGAATGGCTTGCTGGTCGTTCTGGCGGGCGGCATCGTAGGCCACATCCTGGGAGTCCGGGGAGGCGGTCTGCCCGTCTCTTATGTCGCCTTCGGCGCCGTTGAGGATGACGGCGTCTTCACGGTGGTTCTCGTTCTCAAGCTGTGCGAGCACGGTGTCCAGAGCCTGGTTGACTGGTGGATTGGCCATGTTGGTGATGAATGGAGAAAGCTTTGGTTTATCGAGTAGAAAAAACAGGGAAGCTTATAATACCCACAGACGGCGCCACTGATCGTACCTGGATCAGACAGTTTCTGATGGCCAATGGCGTCTGTTAAACTTTGGCTCTGGTGAAGTTGATAGACGGCCGGGGGGGGGGGGGGGTGTACCTGCAAGGCACTCCGACGCTCAAGTAAGGTGGTTGTCAGAGAAAAGGCAAGTACAGAAGTGAGTAAGAAAGTGTGTCTAACCTGACCCTCTCAAGTGAGAGGGTATTTATAGAGCCCCCAGCGTGGGGCCAACGGTTACTTGCCTTGGGATGGATTGCCAGGCCCAATCCAAGTAACTGCCAGGGCTTACGTGGCGTAGTAAAGACCAGCACGTGGTCTTCGCCCTGGGGTAACTGTTCCTAGATCTCCGGGATTAGGGCAGACCGATTCCATCGGGAGTGGAGCGGTTATGTGAGAACGTGTCCTCGCGGGGAGGACTCTTGTATGTCAGGGAGAGACGCGTCCTCGCGGGGAGGACTTGCTACGTGTCTGGAGATGACTCCTCGCGAGGAGCGATATCCCCGTGTCGAGGAGGGGATAACTCCGGGGAAGGCTCGATGCTTCTGTCCGAAGCTCTACACCATTTGTGCCCGACAGTGTGGTGCGACGCTTGCCCGACACTGGCTTGACTAAGTCCTTCGTAAGGGCCACCCCGGAGTGTGTGGGCTGGGCCTATTCGGGTGTTGAGCAGGTCCTCGGCCCAGTCCGGAACAACAACGCTTCACCAAACACTTCACCGCGTCCCGTCGACACCCAAAGACGGAGGCTTCCCTAGAAAGCATCTTCCAAGGGAAGAACGAATCTCTCAGAAACTACATCGAGAGATTCAACAAAGAAGCTGTCGAGGTCCATAAGACCGACGACATGAAGAAATATTTAATTCTCCATGGACTGCGTGCCGGATCTAACTTTGCCAAGTCCATAGGCCTCCGCAGACCCCGATGTCTCGAGGACCTTCTCGCTCGAGCTCAGAAGTACATCAAACTCGAGGAGACGGAAGCAACTCAGATCGCCCTTGAGACGAGACGCAGGGAAGGCCCCCGCGGCCACAAAGATGAAGACTCTTCTCCCCGACGAGGAGGAGAAAGAAAGAAAAAGAACCACAGCCGTGATCCTCGGGAACCGCGCGGACCAGCTGGCCGGTTCATGGAGTACACCCGCTCAACGCTCCCCGGGCTCGAATCCTCTCCGAATACCAGAATTCCGAGTTTGTGAAAGGAGGAGTTCGCTTCCCGAAGCCCGCTACTCCCAAAGCGAACGTCGACAAGTCGAAGTACTGCAGGTTCCACCGGAGCCACAGGCATGTTACCGAAGACTGCATCCATCTTAAGGATGCGATTGAAATTCTGATCAAGGAAGGGCACTTGAAGAAATACGCCCGGAAGAGCGATACTCCTCGGCCCAGTTCCCGGGAAGCCCAGAACGTCGAGGAGACGACGCCTCCTCCCGATGAAAGTCACCTTCAAGTCGCCCTCAGTGTCACCCGACCCGAGGACTTCTTCGTCCCCCCAATCATTGAAGGACAAGAAGCAATTCGCAACATGTGGGCGACATTCCCCCACGAAGACCCCGTTACTGCCCGTAGCGCCTGGGAAAGCTTCCCCAGGGCGATGGTCATCTTCGGTGGAGGACCAGAGAAGCTGTCCGTCTGATCGATCAAGCGGGAGAATGCTGAAAGCTTGAGGCGGGATCCCCGACCTGGCAAAGGAGCAGCTGAAAGCATGTCTGAGGGAGAATGCTGAAAGCTTGAGGCGGGATCCCCGACCTGGCAAAGGAGCAGCTGAAAGCATGTCTGAGGGAGAATGCTGACCTCTTCGCGTGGAGCGCATCCGAGATGCCTGGCCTCAACCCCGAGGTGGCTTGCCACTAGCTCGCAGTAGATCCGGCCGCTAGGGCCATAGCACAACGTAGGCGTAAGCAGTCTCCCGAGAAAGAGGCAAATTTTATTTCAGAAGCCAAATACACGACATGGTTGTCCAACGTTGTACTTGTTAAAAAGAATAATGGAAAATGGAGAATGTGCGTGATTATACTGATCTTAACCGGGCTTGCCCGAAAGACTGTTATCCCTTGCCTAACATCGACCAACTGGTCGACAACTCTACAGGTTACAAACTACTATCCTTCATGGACGCTTACTCGGGATACAACCAAATTCCCATGGACAAGGTCGACAAACAACACACGACCTTCATGACCGCGTCAGGCAACTACTATTATAACGTAATGCCCTTCGGTCTGAAGAACGCCGATGTGACCTATCGACGAATGATGAACAAGGTTTTCTGGGCTGAAATCGGCGACATGCTCGAGGTCTACATGGACGACATGATCGTCAAGTCTGCAGAAGAAGTCGACCATGCCACGCACCTCAAGAAGGTGTTTGACACGACGATGAGGTGCCGCATGAGGTTTAACCCCGACAAGTGTACCTTCGGCGTCCGGGCAGGGAAGTTCCTCGGATTTTACCTCACAGAGCGAGGAATCGAGGCCAACCCCGACAAGTGTAGGGCTTTCTCCGAGCTCCCTACCCCAGACTCAAAGAAGTCGATACAATCATTGAACGGGATGCTCACTGCCCTTTCCCGTTTCGTCGCCAAATCTGCACAGTACGCACTCCCATTTTTCAAACTTCTTCGACAAAAAGCGGAGTTTGATTGGAGCGAGGAATGCGAGCAGACACTCGTCCACTTAAAACAGGTCCTATCACAACCCCCGGTCCTCTCACGGCCTGAGAACGGGGAAACACTCTTCTTGTATCTTACGATCACGCGTGAAGCAGTCAGCGCCGTCCTCATTCGGGAAACCTCGGACGGGCAGAAGCCAGTTTACTTCACGAGCAAAGCCCTCCAAGGCCCCGAGCTCAGATATCAGTAGATTGAGGAAGCCGCCCTGTGCCTCGTCACCGCGGCCAGGAGGCTACGCCACTACTTCCTCGCCCATACCGTCGTCGTAAGGACCAAACAACCTATAAGGTAGCTCCTCGGGCGGCCGGACATGGCGGGGAGGATGCTCAGGTGGTCTCTCGAGCTCGCGGAGTTTGACATCCAGTACGAAGGAAGGAAAGCCCTGAAGGCACAGGTACTGGTCGACTTCGTAGCAGAGATGACCGTCCCAGAGCCTTCGACCAACGGATCACAGAAATGGACGATCTATGTCGACGGGGAGTCCAGCCCAAAGGGAGCCCAAAAACCATTATGTATATCCACCGCTATTTGATAACACTGAGTAAAATAAGAAAACACATGCGAGTACCAAAAAAGTGATAGAATATACCTGGTGATCAAGCTTGGAAGCATCAAAGTAAACTTTCATTCTGCATTTCAATCTTCTAAGCCTTTCCTCATGCACTTTTCCCTACTGCTATAAGTTTCGCATATATATGAAACAAAAAAGACAATTTGAAAAACACCAACAGTTCAACAGACTCAATTCAAGAAAAAGAAGAATAACACAAAACCAAACTGAGAATAATAATAATAATAATTCAAACAAATTAGAATTTCAACCAATAGTAAGCCTTCAAATTATCATCTAATTACTAATAGAATCAACCAGAAATTCTATTTCAAGTGCATGTAAATTTGAAATGATATCACATATCTTATCATCCTTTGCATTTCTTTCATTCAGTCTAAACATTTTTAGAATAAGCATACCCAATCTCCCCCACCTTTTAGGCAACTGAATTGGTTACATGTGTATACTGTATCCGAAGCAGTAAGAACAGGCAAAATACATAACACTGCTATAAAAGACTCATTATATAAAAATAGTTCCCTCTATGCAAGACCAAAACCAGGAAGGAACTTACCTTCTTGCATCCATGAGCAGCCATGAGTTCCAATGTGACATCCAAAAATTTTACGAATTCAATTTTAAGATTTCTAAATAATTATAAATTTTATTATTATTATTATTATTATTATTATTAAAAAAAAAAAATTTAAAGAGGAAAACGAAAATAGGAAGGCATATATGATATAGATGTCAATTTATACTTTAAGTTACTAAAATATTCATAGAAAAATCTAGCACTTTAATTTAATAAAATATGCATAGAAAAATCTAATATTTAACACCTCATAAGTCTATATTGTATTTGTCGTACCAATTAAATTAATACAAAATTAATAACTTTTGAGTCATAAATCTAATATTATACACCTCTCCCTAATATTATGTGTTGGATGAATTATATGAAGCCAACCAAAATTTTTCTTTTAAAAACTCATCATTTTATTAAATCAAGTTGTGAAAAAATTAATATTTTATTTTGTAGAAACTAGTATAAATAGCTAAGGCCTTACCACCATTTTCATTCACACATAAAATCTCTCTCTTTCTATAATTTCATACATAAACTCTTTGCATCTTATTTAAGTTTTGTTTTGGTGCAAATCCACATTTAAGAAGACTCCGTTGAGATTTTCTTCGTTACCGGTAAGCCGTTATAATTTAATTATATTATTTTAATTATATTATTTATATAAAGGTTATTTTAAAAGGACTGTAAATTTCCGGTTAGACGTCGAGATATTGAACCTATAAAGTCCCAGATAAATTTTACCATTTTAAGTCGTTATAATGCCCAAGTATTATATTAAAATTAAAATGTTATTAGGAATATACTCTTGATAATTTTTCTAAAACAAACGGGGGTATAGTCTAATTTATATTTGAATTTAATAATTATTTAAATATAGTGGAGGGTATTATTAAATATTTTAATAAATAAATATTTCAAGTTGTAACGGGATTATGTTTAATTAACCATAAAATTAAATTCTAATTATTTTATAAATTTTGTACTATTCAACGATTATCGTAAATTAGGTTTTTGGCAAAGATCGGAGAAAACGCTCGTAGACTTTCAACAACGTCTCCAATAACAAAAGGTGGGGGCAAGATTCCGTACACATGGGACGGTTAGCGTAAAATAGCTTAATATATATGTGTGTAGTGGTTCCCCAAGCCCTACACTAGAGATAAATAAGTAAGGAGAGCCTATTCTCGGATAATGATTTTCACGAATCACTAAACGAGGTTACGCCGGCCTTAATTATTTATCATAGGAATGATCTATGATAATTTGAGGATGTATTGTGCTTGCATTATGTGATTAATTGTATAAATGTGATACTTGAATGATTGTGATTGTTAGACTAAGAAAATGATCTATTACTCCTTGAGATGAAAAACGACAACATCGTGAGCTATTAAGTGTAGAATCCATACTCACAGAAGGGAAGTGTGGTACATTGAATAACTGTATTCGGTTGGGTTCTGGCTAAGGAAAGACTTGGTAGACTATGTACTTTACAATTGCCTCTCTTTCCTGGGAAGTCAACCATACACTATTTATTGTACAAGCTGAACTTACTGTAAGGTTGGGTGATATGAGAACCAAAATAATGGATTCTTGAAGAGTAAATTACTACTAAGGAAGTTTCCAGGATCTGAGTGGAAATTCATATAGAGTTGCATTTAGGAAAGTATAAATCCACTGCCGTGTGTATGGGCGCACGAGGTTGATCAGCTGCCTGAATCTTGACGAGGATTGTTATTGTGCACGGGGCTGCAAGATAATAATTGTATCTTGGCCTATTTCTTAGGGGTGATCGACTTATAACACCTAGACTCCATATGTGACAGTCAGGTGGCGTTGCTCTTGGTAAATGGGAGAACGTTGGTGGCATGTGGTCTCGTGACATCTGATCTCGGTAATTGGGAGGATGTCCTTGACATCGTCTAGTGGCCTGAGTCCGCATATAGTTCAGGAATACATTAGAATAAACAGTAGAGATAAATATAGAATAAGGATACGCTTGTTTGAATACTTGTGGTTAGCATATATATTCCTATTTTACACTCAATCCTAATTTTCTATACCTGTCCGAAAATCTTAGCCCTGTATTTCTTTTTGTCTTGCATTTTTGGATAATTTATGATGATTAGGCAACGAGCTCGACAAGCCAAGAGTAAAGACCAGTGAGTGAAATGGATTTGGATTACAACGATATCAAAAATAAAGGTTTTTAGTGTTCTGTCAAACACTAATCATCTCACTATTACAGTCAGTATAAGTGTCAGTCCTGTTGGACTTAGGAGGTCCTTTTTGTTATGCTTTCTTTTGGGTTCTTTATGTACTTTTCTTTTAAGTTTTATCTATGTGGCAGTGCCACCAGTCTTAGCTATGTCAAACTCTGTGTATAAATGGAAAGCATATATATATATATATATATATATATATGAAGTAGTATGTTTTAATCAATTAAAATATTGTTATCGGAAAGTTTCTAAATTTCAGTATTTTTATTAAGGGTTTTAATTAGAGTTCCACCAATGAGATATAGGGTGTCTCATTTTATGGTATTAGAGCTGGTCGATTCAGCTCTGACCGTAAGTGTCTAGAATTATACTGACTGTATCAAGTTGAATTCTAAACTGGATGATAACTTTTCTTCTGTGCGTTGAGTCTTCATCTTGAGAGTCTTCTAGTACAGTGATCTAGGAAGAGTGTTTAACACACTTAACTTTTTCCTCCCCCAACGGTCACAAACCCAACAGTCACAAACCCAACGGTCACAAGCCCAACGGACACTTCACAAAATTCATTCTATAAAACTTCACACATATTCATTATTTTCATATAAATTTTAGAATATTTATCTATACCTTTCAAATGGCTAAATGTTTTCTTTTATTCATCACTCTTCTCGTCATTATCCTTTTTATTATTGGTATTATCAAGCATGAAGAATTAGGTAAAGATTTCGTAGCAATAATAATAATTATAGTTTTACCATTATTAGTCTTAGCTTGGTTTACAAATAGAGGTTTTTGAATGAGACATGGTCATGGTTTTTGTAATCGTTGTTATTGAATAAATTGATATATTTTTATGATGTTTTCCCGAATTCTAGATATAATCATGTCTAAAGCATTAATTCAACATTTTAGACATAACTATCCCTTTCTTGTGAGAGACTTGACAAAAATCCTTATCGATGAATCATTCATGGGGATATAAATATACATAATTGTTATGTTCTTTATGTCTTATGAATGATTGAACCTAATAACTTTAGATATGTGATTTCTATCTCACCTGCTCATAGTATTCCTTTCGATATTGAACCACGTAAACTTGTTCCCAATAATAAGAATATCAATTAGATCCATTTTATCAATAAACTTTGGAAATTCATGCATTCAATATCTATTGACAAAGGAACTAGAGTATGTTAGAACATGATTTGTTCATAACAAGTATTCCTCAAGGTTTTGACCATAACAAAAGTATTGAAAAAGTAATGGTGTAATCTAATATGTGCACGTTCCAAAGCTTAAGAAGAAAATTTTTACGTTTGAAGAAGACATTGGGGAAGTTAGCAAGGTTGAAACTCTCACTCAAAAAAAAAAAATTTAAGATGTTATTCTCCATGTCAGTAGAAGAAACCCTCAGTGTTGAAAATTTTCCAGTAGTTTGTGAATTTCTGAAAGTCTTTCCAAAAGATTTTCCAGGTTTACCACCGGTTAGGGAAGTGGAGTTTGCTATAGATTTGGTTCCAGGAACTGGGCTGATTTCTATTTCTCCTTATCGAATGTCACCATCAAAATTGGTAGAGTTGAAGAAGCAATTAGATGACATGTTGGGGAAAGAGTTTATTAGACCAAGTGTATCACCATGGGGAGCTCCTATCTTGTTTGTAAATAAGAAAGATGGTTCGTCTAGACTTTGTGTGGATTATAGACAGCTTAACATAGCTACTATAAAGAATAAGTATCCATTGCCTAGAATCGATGACTTGATGGTTTAATTGAAGGGAGCATCGACATTCTCAAAGATTGACTTGAAGTCAGGATATCATTAGAGTAGGGTGAAGGAGGATGATATTCCAATGACAACTTTTAGATCCCGATATGGACATTATGAGTACTTAGTTATGCCATTTGGTTTGACTAATGCTCCAACTGTATTCATGGATTACATGAATAGGATCTTTAGGCCATATTTAGATTAATTTGTAGTAGTTTTCATTGATGATATTTTGATTTACTCCAAGAATGAGGCAGAGCATGAAAAGCATATGAGGATTGTATTGCAAATATTGAAGGACCGACAGTTGTTTGCGAAATTTTCAAAATGTGAGTTTTGGTTGAAGGTACAATCTCTGGGTCATGTAATCAGTGCGGAAGGTATATCAGTTGACCCAAGTAAAGTTGAAGTAGTAACGAAGTAGGAGAGTGCTAAGAATGTTGGTGACGTTCGAAGTTTTCTCGGACTAGCTGGATATTATCGAAGGTTCATCGAAGGATTTTCAAAGATCACTTTACCTATGACTCAGTTGACGAGGAAAGATAAAAGCTTCGAATGGACAAATGAGTGCGAGGAAAGTTAAAAGAAAGATTAACTTCATCTCCAATTCTTATCTTACCAGATCCATTAGGACAATTCGATGTGTATTATGATGCATCATACCAAGGACTGGGTTGTGTGTTGATGCAAGAACGCAAGGTGATAGCTTATGCATCGAGACAGTTAAAAACACATGAGAGGAATTACCCTACTCATGACCTAGAGCTAGCAACAATTGTTTTCGCCTTGAATATTTGGAGGCATTACTTATATGGATCAAAGTACAGAGTATGGAGTGATCACAAAAGTTTGAAGTATTTGTTTGATCAAAAGGATCTAAACATGCGACAAAGACATTGGATGGATTTCTTAAAGGACTATGACTTTGAATTACACTACCATCCAAGAAAAACCAATGATGTGGCAGATGCCTTGAGCAGAAAAACTCTCCATGTGTCAGCAATGATGCTAAAGGAAGAAGATTTGATTCAACAATTTGTAGGTTTGAATTTAGGTGCAGAATTTGTTCAAGGAAGGATGTTCCTGGGTACTACCGTAGTAGCTAGTGAAATTATGAATAGGATTAAAGAAGGACAAAAGGCTGATGAACATTTGATGAATATAAAGAAAATGATAGAAAATGGTCAGGGTGGAGACTTTCATATAGGTGGTGATGAAATACTGAGATTTAGAAAAGGACTTTGTGTACCTCAAAATAAAGAAATTCGGAGATTAATACTTGAAGAAGGTCACAGTAGTAAGTTAGGTTTTCATCCAGGATCCACTAAGATGTATCAAGATTTAAGAAAAATGTTTTGGTGGTTTGGAATGAAGAAGGAAATAGCAAAGTATGTTCAATCATGTCTGGTGTGTCAAAAAGCAAAGATTAAACATCAGAAACCAGCTGGGTTATTACAATCGTTAGATATTCCAGAATGGAAGTGGGATGGAATTGCTATGGATTTTATAGTTGGATTACCAAAAACTCAGAAGAATTTTGATGCAATATGGGTTGTAATTGATCGATTGACAAAGTCAGCTAATTTCATTCCTATCAGTCAAACTTATAGCTTGGAGAAGTTAGCACAAATTTATATCAAAGATATTGTAAGGCTGCATGGAATTCCAGCAAGTATCGTGAGTGATCGAGATCCTCGATTTACGTCAAAGTTTTGGAATCAACTACATCAGGAGTTAGGAAATTGGAGAAAATAAGATTCTTGGATCGGAATTCGTAGCACAAACAACAAATCAGGTTAAAATTATCAGAGATAAGAGGAAGGCTGCACAAGATAGACAAAAGAGTTATAGTGATAAAAGAAGAAGATCTTTGGAATTTGAAAAAGATGATCATGCGTTCATAAAAGTTACTCCTAGGACAGGAGTTGGACGAGCAATCAAGACCAAAAAGTTGACGCCAAGGTTTATCGGGCCTTTCCAGATTCTAAACCGAGTTGGACCAGTAGCATACCGTATTGCTTTATCGCCTCATCTATCTAACCTTCATGACGTGTTTCATATTTCTCAGTTGAGGAGATATTATCTAGACCCATCCCACAGTATCGAATCTGAAACATTAGAACTCAAGGATAACTTAGAATACGAAGCTTTACCAATTAGGACTGTGGACCATAGAGTAAAGGTACTTCGAGGGAAAGAGATACCATTGGTTCGAGTTATGTAGGACGAAGCAACATGCGACTCAACCTAGGAAAGGAAGTAGAGATGCGACGACAATATCCTCATTTATTTACGTTAAATTTCGAGGACGAAATTTATTTTATGGGGGATAGTAATGTGACATCCAAAATTTTTACGAATTCAATTTTAAGATTTCTAAATAATTACAAATTTTATTATTATTATTATTATTAAAAAAAAAAAAAATTTAAAGAGGAAAACGAAAATAGGAAGGCATATATGATATAGATGTCAATTTATACTTTAAGTTACTAAAATATTCATAGAAAAATCTAGCACTTTAATTTAATAAAATATGGATAGAAAAATCTAATATTTAACACCTCATAAGTCTATATTGTATTTGTCGTACCAATTAAATTAATACAAAATTAATAACTTTTGAGTCATAAATCTAATATTATACACCTCTCCCTAATATTATGTGTTGGATGAATTATATGAAGCCAACCAAAATTTTTCTTTTAAAAACTCATCATTTTATTAAATCAAGTTGTGAAAAAATTAATATTTTATTTTGTAGAAACTAGTATAAATAGCTAAGGCCTTACCACCATTTTCATTCACACATAAAATCTCTCTCTTTCTATAATTTCATACATAAACTCTTTGCATCTTATTTAAGTTTTGTTTTGGTGCAAATCCACATTTAAGAAGACTCCGTTGAGATTTTCTTCGTTACCGGTAAGCCGTTATAATTTAATTATATTATTTTAATTATATTATTTATATAAAGGTTATTTTAAAAGGACTGTAAATTTCCGGTTAGACGTCGAGATATTGAACCTATAAAGTCCCAGATAAATTTTACCATTTTAAGTCGTTATAATGCCCAAGTATTATATTAAAATTAAAATGTTATTAGGAATATACTCTTGATAATTTTTCTAAAACAAACGGGGGTATAATCTAATTTATATTTGAATTTAATAATTATTTAAATATAGTGGAGGGTATTATTAAATATTTTAATAAATAAATATTTCAAGTTGTAACGGGATTATGTTTAATTAACCATAAAATTAAATTCTAATTATTTTATAAATTTTGTACTATTCAACGATTATCGTAAATTAGGTTTTTGGCAAAGATCGGAGAAAACGCTCGTGGACTTTCAACAACGTCTCCAATAACAAAAGGTGGGGGCAAGATTCCGTACACATGGGACGGTTAGCGTAAAATAGCTTAATATATATGTGTGTAGTGGTTCCCCAAGCCCTACACTAGAGATAAATAAGTAAGGAGAGCCTATTCTCGGATAATGATTTTCACGAATCACTAAACGAGGTTACGCCGACCTTAATTATTTATCATAGGAATGATCTATGATAATTTGAGGATGTATTGTGCTTGCATTATGTGATTAATTGTATAAATGTGATACTTGAATAATTGTGATTGTTAGACTAAGAAAATGATCTATTACTCCTTGAGATGAAAAACGACAACATCGTGAGCTATTAAGTGTAGAATCCATACTCACAGAAGGGAAGTGTGGTACATTGAATAACTGTATTCGGTTGGGTTCTGGCTAAGGAAAGACTTGGTAGACTATGTACTTCACAGTTGCCTCTCTTTCCTGGGAAGTCAACCATACACTATTTATTGTACAAGCTGAACTTACTGTAAGGTTGGGTGATATGAGAACCAAAATAATGGATTCTTGAAGAGTAAATTACTACTAAGGAAGTTTCCAGGATCTGAGTGGAAATTCATATAGAGTTGCATTTAGGAAAGTATAAGTCCACTGCCGTGTGTATGGGCGCACGAGGTTGATCAGCTGCCTGAATCCTGACGAGGATTGTTATTGTGCACGGGGCTGCAAGATAATAATTATATCTTGGCCTATTTCTTAGGGGTGATCAACTTATAACACCTAGACTCCATATGTGACAGTCAGGTGGCGTTGCTCTTGGTAAATGGGAGAACGTTGGTGGCATGTGGTCTCGTGACATCTGATCTCGGTAATTGGGAGGATGTCCTTGACATCGTCTAGTGGCCTGAGTCCGCATATAGTTTAGGAATACATTAGAATAAACAGTAGAGATAAATATAGAATAAGGATACGCTTGTTTGAATACTTGTGGTTGGCATATATATTCCTATTTTACACTCAATCCCAATTTTCTATACCTGTACGAAAATCTTAGCCCTGTATTTCTTTTTGTCTTGCATTTTTGGATAATTTATGACGATCAGGCAACGAGCTCGACAGGCCAAGAGTAAAGACCAGTGAGTGACATGGATTTGGATTACAACGATATCAAAAACAAAGGTTGTTAGTGTTCTGTCAAACGCTAATCATATCACTATTACAGTCAGTATAAGTGTCAGTCCTGTTGGACTTAGGAGGTCCTTTTTGTTATGCTTTCTTTTGGGTTCTTTATGTACTTTTCTTTTAAGTTTTATCTATGTGGTAGTGCCACCAGTCTTAGCTGTGTCAAACTCTGTGTATAAATGGAAAGCATATATATATATATATGAAGTAGTATGTTTTAATCAATTAAAATATTGTTATCAGAAAGTTTCTAAATTTCAGTATTTTTATTAAGGGTTTTAATTAGAGTTCCACCAATGAGATATAGGGTGTCTCATCCAATAGAGTGATTGTCCCAATCAAGTTGTTGTTGTAGTAGAGTAACGGTTTCTGCACACTTTCACCGACTGCTTTCATTCCAGCAAAATATATGACTGCATCAAACCTATTATTAAAAAATAAAAACCTATAAGAAACAGTTATAACATCAATGATCAAGTACAACTATAAGAGAACATGAAGTTCAAAAGGAAGGAACAAATCATTTTCATTGTCATTACATAAACAACAGTCATAATATGGACCTCTTTGTAAAAAGTGTTTCCAAACAATTGAATCAAAATTTTGAAATTCGCCGTAATCAAAACAGAAGTATAACAGTTTCCAGCAATGTAGGGGATGTAAATCATATACAAAAGACCAAATTGTAACAGCTTACTATAAAGCATTCCTAACAGGTACATGACATATGAACCAAAACTGAAACAATGTAACAACAACACTACATATATGCTTAAAAGAAACTCAAAATCGTTACCGAAATTGTGTAATTGGACCACATTTCAATACATACAGGTTCTTACTTTCAGCTCCATGACAACGGTAGCATTTGCAACAGGTTTGTTCGAACCTAATCGTCAACCAGTGATTGAACAACATTGAGTTGAATAGCTGACACAAATCAATCAGCAGCGGCATATGAATACATCGAACAAACCCATTATCTACGGTATTCGAATTGCGCACACAACCTGCAGCTAGCTGAAACAACTCGCAAATACGACATCGACACTGTTAACTTTCCCGTCAAAATTCAGCGGCAGTATGAGAACAAAACCACAAAAAGCAATCAAAATCCACAAGCAATTCCGTCATAGAAGGGCTGTTGAGTAGTGGTTAGCGGTTGTCAACAGTTATCACAAAAACTCGACATTAACCAAGCATAAACAATATGATTCGGTTCCACACGAAATCACACAACAGATTAATAAGCAGAATCGTTCCAACACCAAATTAAAGCGACGAAGCACCACAATTATCATAGCAGCATATACAAGAAGCGAAAATAAAATGAAGTTACAATGTTACCGACTATACCAAAATGATGGTGTCATCCCTTATTAACATTGATGAGAATTGAAAAAAAGTGCAGAAACACAACATTCCTCACATGTGAACCGGCAGATCAGAATTGAATTACTGCAACAAACCGACAACGAACAACAACAATATCAGCGAAACCAAATAAAAAATAAATACGAATAGATCAAAATTGAATTGAAACCGACAGTGAACCAGAACAATATCAGCAGCGATAGATACCATTGTTCAGCAGCGACATATACCAATAACAGAAAAATATCATCTCCAAATCTTCTGGTTCATAGTCTTACAGAATACTATGTACCTTCTGGTTCATCAACATCTATCGATTCCTTCACCCGATTCTTCTGATGTGTTAGCTGAAATTATATAAATTATCAGGTACAGAGTAGGATCTACACAAGTTAAACCTAAAAAATAAATATTCATTCATGTTAATACATCGAGTTATACACTCAATACCGTTTTAAGTTATAAATACAATGTCTCGTGCGTAGCCTCTTATACATTTGTTGGGCCTGTACATTAAACAAACCACCAAAGGCTCAATAGAATCAGCATATATTTCATGATAAAAAAGTTTTTCAGTTTCGAGGTTGCTAAAAAGTTAGTTATATCATTTTATATCATTACAAAAGCTATCTATTACAATTTTCACATTGCCAACATGACCAATTCAAAATTCAAATAATCAAATGTAAAAGATATTAGTGGAAAATTGATACATCATACATCAATTAATAATTTTAGGTACTGCATATCATAATCTTTTCCATGAATGATTTATGAGTTCGTATGTTTCCCCAAACAGGAAGAGTAACGCCGCCTAAGATATTTACTTCCTGTAGTCTTGAGGCAACCAAATAGAAGCTACCAAGCTTACAATTGGGACCATGCATGCACAAGTCAAAATTTTAGATAATGTGAATTTGAAAAATCTACATATTTCTCAACCCATGGCTAAATGAGTGAGGTACACTAACATGGATTTTTACTGGCTTCCAAAGTTGTAGTCTCGACACTTCTAGGAGAACGGCTGTATACTCGGAATCAATTGCTGGCAAAAAATGAAACAGTGTAGTAACACGTAGGGAGATAAACAATTTCAGAGATAATTGAACTATAAATTAAGTTTGTATCACTGACCTGTAAGAACCAGTTGTAACCCGCAGTCCGTCACAGCTCAGACAACACTCAAACTTATAAAAAATCGAATCATTTTCATTTAAATCACAAAGCTGGCAAATTCAAACAAAAGTATAATTAGTTATAATACAAATTAATGCAGCAGAAATAAATTAAAAACTAATCATACCTTATCCAACACCCACGAACAGAATTTTTAACACATTTAAAACTCAGATCTTGATTTTCTACGTAACACAAGTTTTGAATATTATAGATTTGACCAAGATCCACCACAGATCTACCACCGTGATATCACAGATCGTTGTAAAATCGATGGAAACGCCACCGACATCTCCCCTCATTCCTGCAACACCAACAATCTTAAATCAAAACAAAAGAGCATAAACCCTAAAAGAAAGCTAAAAACTTAAACTTGAACATAATCAGTTTCAGATGCTTCGGTTAGTTTCAATAGCTTCGGTTAGAGATTTGGTAGCGAGGTCTATAAAGAAGAGGAATAAGGAAGACGGAGAAAGAAGAAGAATGGGAAGGAAAAGATGCAGAAGGAAGAAGAAAAGAGAAAGCGAAAGAAAGAGAGAAAGGACGAGAGAGAAAGAGGATAGGAATAAGTATTTTTTTCTCATTTTTCAATTACAGGTTTGGTTAGGTGAAAGCAACAAACGTTTTCAAGCAAGCAACGTGGAGCATTTTTAGAATAGCAACGTGGAGGCGTGTTGAGCCAGAGAGGCATTTTGGTATTTTTGGTAGCTATTTATTTTCTTATTTGTAAGATAAAACAGTTAATTAAATAAAACCTTGATTTTTGATTGGATAATAGCGATTTGATATTGATATACTCGACTTCTAATTTGTTCTTGTTCACTTGGTCTCTCAAGAAGTGATATTTTCTATTAATGTGTTTACTCCTACCGTGGTTCATTAGATGATTAGTCAAATCGATTGTTGATTTGTTATCAACCAATAGTTTAATATGCACCGTTGCAAGGATCTTCAACTCTTCTAATAACATTTCTATCCAAAGTGCTTGACAGGATGTATATGAGGCTTCTACATGCTTTGCTTCACAAGATGATAGACCCCCCAAACCCTTGCTTCTTCAGCTACACGAGATTGGAGCTGCTCCAATTATGAAGAAGTATCTTGTTATACTTTTTTGTCATCTTGGCCTCGTCCTCAATATGAATCAGAGTAGTCATATGCCACTGCCTTCTTGCTAGTTTTCTTTTTGTTTGACATGAAAATATCGTGATCTACAATACCTATGATGTACCTTAGAATTCTCTTGGGTGCAAGTAGGTGACATGTTCTAGGATTCTCCATGAACTTGCTTATCAAGTTAACACTTTAACAAATCTATGGTATTGTGTTATATAGATACCTTACTGTGTCAATGATTTGCTTGTATATAGTTGTATCTACAAGTTCATAATTTGTTTACTTCTTATTTGTCCTTCCTCTTCACAAGATTATCTCACATGCTCTCAGATGTGACTTTGTTATTATTAATAAATATAAGGTCTCTTCTTACTGATTTGTCAAGTCTGAAAAACGATTCTTTGTTCCCTGTCATATGATTGCTGCAACATGTGTTAAGATGCTAAACATTGGTCTAGTCGTGTGCCAAATGTGTATAAGCCATCATCATACTTTCATTAGAGTCATTATTGTGTTCTTGTGCAAATTGAGCTTCTTCTTTATCACTTAAATTGGGTTCTTTGTTGAAATATAATTCTCTTGCATAGTGGTCAAACTTCTGCCAATAATAGCATTGCACCTCCTTCAAGCTGACCTTCCTTTTGAATTTCTTGTTGTTAGAGGGAACAACCTTCCTTAAATCCCCTTGATTATTTGTGTTCTTTCCATTACCTTAATCATTCCACTTCTTTCTTTTTATTTCTTCCATTTATCTTTCCCTTTGTTGATCTTTGATACATATTCTTTCATCTTCTTGAAAGAAGAAATTTGCTTGCAAACCTTGTTCTGTTACTTTCTTATAATTTCTATGCTTCAATATCATCTCATAAGTATGTGATTAAAAGTGATATTTAAGGCTCTCAAAACTTCCTCCACCTTCTGTAATTCAGCCAGGTTTTAACCACATGATTTTATTTGATTGGTCAACAACATCAATCTTGAGAAGAAGTCTACAACTGCTTCACCATCACAACTAAAATATATAGTATTATGTAATGATATAAAAATATCTCCATTGATATTTTGTCTTCTAGTACCAATTGACTAGTTATTAGAGTTACCAAAATGCCCCATCTCATACTTATTAATATTGGTTTGTCTCTTTCATTAATACTTCATCTCTTCAGAGTCCACTAATTACTCTATTGGTCTCATCGGACAACATTTAGAGCACTTAGGAGCTCTAATTGTTCATACTGATAAAAGATAGAGTACATAGGAACTCAATTGATCTCAATTGACACTCAATTGAGCATTTAAGGTAATATGAGATATTACATTATTTTCTCCTTGTTGAACTTCAAGCTAAGTTCACCAGTATTCACATCTATTAATGTCTTCCCGGTTGTCAAGAATGGGCGTCTAAGAATAACAGAACCACCTGTGTCTCCCTTCATATCGACTACCATAAAATCTGCAGGAAAAACTAGATCGTCGACATGTACTAACACATCTTGTAAGATACCATGAGGATGAGTAACACATAAATCAGCTAACGTGAGAGTCATATTACTCGTACGATCTCTCCCAAATTGAACTCCTTAGCCTTATTAAGGGGAATTGAATTTATACTTGACCCTAAATCACATAGAGCATGTCGGATCTTTACTCCACCAATGGTGCAATAGATGGTAAACTTACCTGGATCGTTCAGCTTTGCTGGCAGTATTTGAGATAGTTTTTTGCATGGACTTCACTCATAACCTTCCCTCGTAACATATAGAAAGGATCTGAAAAGTTTCGTAGAATTTCAAACATTCCTCGATTTAATTTGATTTTTTGACCAAAACTAGTATAAACTAGTGTATAATATATTATGATTTTTTGACCGAAACTAGTATTTCGAAAAGTTTCGTAGAATCTAATTTTGATATGAATTTTTGCATGGACTTCCCTAATAACCATCCCTCGTAACATATAGAAAGAATCTGAAACGTTTCGTAGCATTTCGAACATTCCTCAATTTAATTTGATTTTTTGACCGAAACTAGTATAAACTAGTGTATAATATATTATGATTTTTTGACCGAAACTAGTATTTCGAAAAGTTTCATAGAATCTAATTTTGAGATGAATTTTTGCATGGACTTCCCTAATAACCATCCCTCGTAACATATAGAGAGGATCTGAAAAGTTTCGTAGCATTTCGAACATTCCTCGATTTAATTTGATTTTTTGACCGAAACTAGAATAAACTAGTGTATAATATATATTATGGTATTTTAACCGAAACTAGCATTTCAGAAAGTTTCATAGAATCTAATTTTGAGATGATATTTTTGCATGGAATTCCCTCATAACCATCCCTTGTAACATATAGAAAGGATCTAAAAAGTTTCGTGGCATTTCGAACATTCCTCGATTTAATTTGATTTTTTGACGGAAACTAGTATAAACTAGTGTATAATATATTATGATTTTTTGACCGAAACTAGCATTTCGAAAAAATTCATAGAATCTAATTTTGTGATAATTTTTTGCGTGGACTTCACTCATAACATTCCCTCATAACATATAGAAAGGATCTGTAAAGTTTTGTAGCATTTCGAACATTCCTCGATTTAATTTGATTTTTTGGACGAAACTAGTATAAACTAGTGTATAATATATTATGATTTTTTGACCGAAACTAGTATTTCGAAAAGTTTCATAGAATCTAATTTTGAGATGAATTTTTGCATGGATGTAACGCCCATATATATATACATACATCAAAGCATATATTATACATGAATTCCACTTTTGGTACTGAAATATACAATAAGTTCCTAGTAAACACATTATACATATACATGCCCAAAAAGCCTAATACAAAAAAAACTACGGCATAGTATATCTACAAGATGTTCCAAAGACAAATACTAAGAACTAGATCACTAATGATCTCAAAAACTTCACAACGGAAGCAAAGCCAACAGATAAGTAAGGATAATCACACAGCCTTATCCTTA
Source organism: Lathyrus tuberosus (assembly GCA_022829125.1). Lineage (NCBI taxonomy): Eukaryota > Viridiplantae > Streptophyta > Magnoliopsida > Fabales > Fabaceae > Lathyrus > Lathyrus tuberosus. The sequence goes on from JALAZF010000446.1 coordinate 4,783,186, forward strand.
CCCTTCGCGAAACCTGCAGTACCTGTGATGTAAACAACAACAGTGGGGTGAGATACATCAAATCTCAGTGAGTTCCCTATCTTAAAGTCCTCTCGGCTTTACAAGGTTCTAATAAACCTAACTCAAGTCAAAGGGAAGGGAAATGACTATGAGTACACACACTAAAAATGTATCCACACTCGTGAGCCTGTTAACTCACACTAGTACCAAAGTACGTCCTGAGCCTGTTAACTCAAGAATCTCACTAATCGATAACCGTACCAAGGCATCCCCTTTTCCCGTCCGCTTCTACTTCTAGAAGACGACCCGAGTCATGGATCCTTAAAGTTACTTAGCATACGAAATGGATTCGGGATCATCGGTCTGTTAGCCGTGAACGGTCACTTCTCATGGCCTGTTAACCATCACAAGTCTCTTTACCATATAGGTTCCATTTGTACTACACGCGGGAATCAAACCTGCCAAGTAATTGTGCATACGTTTCAGAGGAGGTGCTCGAGTCTCATGAAACTACACCGTAAGATAAACTGGTTATGATTACTAGACACAGGCCTTGGCCTTTCATGCGTGAGCATTGTCACTATGACAATTCACACTTTCCGACATTGTTTATGGTAATGTTCCTCACTCTACCTATTTCGTATTTTAACATGCATACATATTCAACAATAATTACCCACCATTAAACGATAAAAGTCGACAAAACGACACTATTCCAAAATCCCGACATAATTAAATATGCCAACAATCTTAAAACCATTTTAATAAGAAAGTACATTTTGTTAGCTGTCCAACGATATCAAGACTGTTAAAAACGGATAAACGAGTCAAAAGTTATGGACATAACGAGAAATGGTATCGCGAAAAACACAAGTCTGCACCCCTCTTGGCCGTACGTGTATTGCCCTAAGCCATATGCGTATTGCCTTGCTCACTCGCCCATCCATACGCGTATTTCCCAAAGTGATACGCGTATGGGCAGAGACTGATTTTTTATCCAAAAATTCCTTTTAAAACCCCAATACGCGTATTGCCACACTTCGTACGCGTATTGCCCAAAACCCTACGCGTACCATTACACAAATGAGCAGATGGTCGAGAAAATGGAACCCCATACGCATATTGCCCACATTTTTTTCATGGCCAATACGCGTATTGCCTTGGGTGATACACGTATGGGCAGCAAGAACCCATAATTTTCCTGCATAATTGGGTCTGCGAAAACTATCCATTTTCCCCTTCCAATTCACTTCTAAACACCAGAAAAATACCAATTGGCTACACAACAACACATATTTAACAAGTATCAATCATAAGGAACATTAAAACATGATTTTGGTGCAAAATTTCTCATTTTCTAACAATATCAAACTAACTCTAAAACTCAATAAAATCCTACTCTAAAGTGTCTAACTAGAACCCACCTGGAATACAAGATGAGGACGATGAAGCTGAGATGAAAAGATTGGAGATAGGTTGAAGATCCTAGTCCTTGATCTCTTGAGAATTTTTCCTCTTCTTTCCTTCCTTTTCCTTCCTTTTTTTCCTTCTCCTCCAATTCTCTCTCCAAGTTACTAACTTTTCATATAAAGGAAAAGGAAAAATAGATATAGAAAACATTAATTGGTAATACTACTAATGTCCAAATTATCTCAAATGCACCAATTAATAAAACTCCAAGTTAACTAATATTAATCTAATCAATTCCGAGTTCGTCAGTTTAATCTAATTACTTTATTCCAATAATTGCTTAGAGTACACCGGAACCCAGTTGATCATAATAATATTATCCAAAATGTTCACAAAATTATGGGGTATTACAATGGACTTCCCTAATAACCATCCCTCGTAACATATAGAGACGATCTGAAAAGTTTCATAGCATTTCGGACATTCCTCGACTAATTTGATTTTTTGAGCGAAACTAGTATAAACTAGTGTATAATATATATTATGATATTTTTTACCGAAACTAGTATTTCGAAAAGTTTCATAGAATCTTACTTTGAGATGATTTTTTGCATGGACTTCCCTAATAACCTTCCCTCGTAACATATAAAAAGGATCTGAAATGTTTCGTAGCATTTCGAACAGTCCTCGATTTAATTTGATTTATTGACCGAAACTAGTATAAACTAGTGTATACTATATTATGATTTTTTTGACCGAAACTAGTATTTCGAAAAGTATCATAGAAATTAATTTTGAGATGAATTTTTGCATGGACTTCCCTCATAACCATCCCTCGTAACATATAGAAAGGATCTGAAAAATTTCGTAGCATTTCGAACACTCCTCGATTTAATTTGATATTTTGAGGGAAACTAGTATAAACTAGTGTATAATATATATTATAATGTTTTGACCGAAAATAGCATTTTGAAAAGTTTCATAGAATCTAATTTTGAGATGATTTTTTGCATGGACTTCCTTCATAACCTTCCCTCGTTACACATAGAAAAGATCTGAAACGTTTCGTAGCATTTCGCACAGTCCTCAATTTAATTTTATTTTTTGACCGAATCTAGTATAAACTAGTGTATAATATATTATGATTTTTTGACTGAAACTTGCATTTCGAAAAGTATCATAAAATCTAATTTTGAGATGATTTTTTGCATGGACTACCCTGATTACCTTCCCTCGTAACATATAGAAAGGATCTTAAAAGTTTCATAGAATTTCGAACAGTTCTCAATTTAATTTGATTTTTTGACTGAAACTAGTATAAACTAGTGTATAATATATTTTGATTTTTTGACCGAAACTAGCATTTCGAAAAGATTCATAGAATCTAATTTTGAGATGATTTTCTGCGTGGACTTCACTCATAAGCTTCCCTCAAAACATATACAAAGGATCTGAAAAGTTTCGTAGCATTTCGAACATTTCTCGATTTAATTTGATTTTTTGACCGAAACTAGTATAAACTAGTGTATAATATATTATGATTTTTTGTCCGAAACTAGTATTTCAAAAAGTTTCATAGGATCTAATTTTGAGATGAATTTTTGCATGGACTTCCCTAAATACCATCCCTCGTAACATATAGAGGGGATCTGAAAAGTTTCGTAGCATTTCGAACATTCCTCGATTTAATTTGATTTTTTGACCGAAACTAGTATAAACTAGTGTATAATATATATTATGTTATTTTGGACCGAAACTAGTATTTTGAAAAGTTTCATAGAATCTAATTTTGAGATAATTTTTTACATGGACTTCCCTCATAACCTTCCCTCGTAACATATAGAAAGGATCTGAAAGGTTTCGTAGCATTTCGAACACTCCTCGATTTAATTTGATTTTTTGACGGAAACTAGTATAAACTAGTGTATAATATATATTATAATTTTTTGAACGAAACTAGCATTTTGAAAAGTTTCATAGAATCTAATTTTGAGATGATTTTTTGCATGGACTTCCCTCATAACATATAGAAAGTATCTGAAAAGTTTCGTAGCAATTCGAACTGTCCACGATTTAATTTGATTTTTTGACCGAAACTAGTATAAACTAGTGTATAACATATTATGATTTTTTGGAGCGAAACTAGTTTTTCGAAAAGTTTCATAGAATCTAATTTTGAGATGAATTTTTGCATGGGCAGCGTGAACCCAGAATTTTTCCTGCATAATTGGTTCTGCGAAAATGATCCATTTTCCCTTGCAATTCACTTCTAAACACCAGAAAAATACCAATTGGATACACAACAACACATATCTAACATGTATCAATCATAAGGAATACCAAAACATGATTTTAGTGCAAAATTTCTCATTTCCTAACAATATCAAACTAACTCTAAAACTCAATAAAATCTACTCTAAAGTGTCTAACTAGAACCCACCTGGATTAAAAGATGAGGATGATGAAGCTGAGATGAAAAGATTGGAGATGGGTTGATGAATCAATCTCTTGAGCTCTTGAGAATTTCCTCTTCTTTTCCCTTCCTTTTTCCTTCCTTTCCTATTCTTTCTCCAAGTTACTATCTTTTTCAAATAAGGAAAAGGAAAAGAAAATAGACATAGGAAACATTAATTGGTAATACTACTAATTATCCAAATTATCTCAATTGCACCAATTAATAAAACTCCAAGTTAAATAATATTAATCTAATCAATTCCGAGTTCGTCAGTTTACTCTAATTACTTTATCCAATAATTGATCAGAGTACATCGGAACCGAGTTGATCATAATAATATTATCCGAAATGTTCACAAAATTATGGGGTATTACATCCTCCCCCCCTTAAATAGAAATTCACCCTCGAATTTAAAAGATTACCTGAACAGATGAGGGTAAACCTCCCGCATTTCCGATTCCAATTCCCAAGTTGCATTGCCCGGATGCGTCTCATCCCACTGGATCTTAACAAGAGGAATCTCTTTATTTCTTAACACTTTAGTTTCTCTTCCTGTGATACGGCTTGGTTGAGGCTCAAACGTCAAATCAGCTTCTATCTCAATTGTATCTGGTAAAATTGGCTGAAGAGGATCTGGGACAAATTTCTGAAGCTGAGACACATGAAAGACGTCGTGCATCTCTGACAGAGAAGGCGGTAAGGCTAATCTGTAAGCTACTTCTCCAATTCTTTCTAAGACTTGATACGGTCCCACTTATCTTGGACTTAACTTCCGCGATTTAAATGGTCCTTTCAATCTCAATCTCGGAGTAACCTTCAAAAATACATGATCCCCCTCATCAAACTCCAACGGTCTCCTACGGTTGTCCGCATAGCTTTTCTGACGATCTTGGGCTTGTTTAACTTTTCCACGAATCATTCTAATCTTTTCCGTGGTCTCGTGAATAATCTCAGATCCCAAAATTCTATCGTCGCCAACCTCAGCCCAGCACAATGGCGTTCTACACTTCCTACCATATAACGCCTCATAAGGTGCCATACCAATACTTGCATGATAACTGTTATTATAAGAGAATTCGATCAATGGCAAAAGTTCTATCCAATTTCCTCCACTTTCAAGTACACAAGCTCTCAACATGTCCTCCATAATTTGTATTGTCCGTTCCGTCTGACCGTCCATTTGCGGATGATTCGACGTGCTCAAACATAACCTCGTTCCCATGGCTTGTTGAAAAGCTCTCCAAAATCTGGAAGTAAACTTTGGATCTCTATCCAAACGATACTAGTAGGAATATCATGCAATCTCACTATTTCTGAAATGAACAACCTTGCGAGATGACTCGCCTTGTAGGTAGTCTTCACAACTAAGAAATACGCGGATTTCGTTAACCGGTCCACAATTACCCAAATCGAATCATAACCACCTTGCGCACGGGGTAATCCCACTGCGAAGTCCATCTAAATACTATCCCACTTCCACATCGGAATTTCTAAAGGTTGTAACAAGCCACCCGGTCTTTGGTGCTCAATCTTCACTTGTTGGCACACCGCACATTCCGACACATACACTGCAATATCCTTTTTCATCCCGAGCCACCAATAGTCCCTCTTTAAATCTTGATACATCTTTGAAGACCCCAGATGTATAGTAAAAGCACCCTTATGCGCTTCTTCCAAAATCCTTCGTTTTAACTCCGTGTTATCCGGAACACAAATCCTTTGGTTAAACATAATAGTTCCGTCGGTAGCTCGCACAAAACCCGATTGCAATAACTCTTCCTGTAACCTCTCGTCTAACCCTTGCTCTTGTTGGATTTCTCCCCTAAGAGTAGAAGAGACATTCAAATTCCCCATAATTACATAATTTGGAGTCCAGTTAAATTGAAGATTAAGATCTCTAAACTTTTCCATTAAGGTATACTCTAACATCATCAACTCGGCATTATGCAACACCTTCCTACTCAATGCATTCGCCACCTTATTTGCTTTACCCGGATGGTATTTTAACTCCAAGTCATAATCCTTCAAATATTCCATCCATCTCCTCTGACGCATGTTCAACTCTTTCTGATCAAATAAATACTTTAAGCTCTTGTGGTCTCTAAACATCTCAAGACGTACACCATACAAATAGTTACGCCACACTTTCAGAGTAAATACAAATGCCACCAACTCCAAATCATGCGTTGGGTAATTCTCTTCATGGACTTTCAACTGTTGTGAAGCATAAGCCACTACATGTCCCTCCTGCATTAACACACCGCCTAATCCCTTCTTCGATGCATCACAATATACCTCATACGACTTGCTAGAATCAGGAATAACCAAAATAGGAGCGGTCGTCAATATCTCCTTCAAACTCCTAAAATTTCGTTCACAAGCCGAATCCCACTCATACGAATAATCCTTCAGAGTAAGTCTTGTCAATGGTAAAGCCAGTTGCGAAAATCCCTTGATAAACCTTCTGTAGTACCCTGCCAATCCCAAGAAACTTCTAACTTCAGAAGCATTCTTCAGTCTCTCCCAATTAATCACTTCTTCAACTTTTGATGGATCGGCCGCTACACCTCCCTAGGATATGACATGACCGAGAAAATTAACCTCAGACATCCAAAACTCACACTTACTTAACTTAGTAAAAAGTTGCTTCTCTTGTAAGATGGATAAAACAATTCTTAGGTGTTCTCCGTGCTCTTGAGGGTCACGAGAATAAATAAGAATGTCATCAATGAAAATCACCACAAATTGGTCCAAGTAAGGTTGGAATATCCGATTCATATAATCCATGAAAACTGCCGGAGCATTCGTCACACCGAAAGGCATCACCAAAAATTCATAATGACCATAACGGGTTCTAAACGCGGTCTTTGGTACATCTGAACTCTTCACACGAATCTGATGATAACCCGACCGTAAATTAATCTTCGAGAACACACCGGCTCCTTTCAATTGATCTAACATGTCGTCTATCCTTGGTAATGGGTATTTGTTCTTGATGGTGACCTTATTCAACTGACGGTAATCAATACACAACCGCATTCCACCATCCTTTTTCTTTACCAATAACACTGGAGCTCCCCAGGGCGAAACACTGGGTCGAACGAAATGCTTAGTCAACAACTCTTCCAATTGATCCTTTAATTCTCTTAATTCAAGTGGTGCCATCCGTTACGGAGAAACGGATATTGGAGCCGTTCCCGGTATCAGGTCAATAGAGAATTCCACTTCCCGCTCCGGAGGAAGAGAAGTGACATCCTCGGGGAAAACTTCAGGAAAGTCACAAACTACCGGAATACTCAAAACTTGGATGTTACTACTCTACTCCTTAGTAAGAATCAAAAGAACAGACTTTTCCTCCTCAAACAAGAAATTAATCATTCCAATCGTACCTTCTAAAATAGTAGTTAACACATCCTTCGGAGTAGCCTCATCGGATGGAATAATGATCAGCTTTTCCTCACACCCAATAAACACCGAATTAGCGGAAAGCCAATCCATTCCCAGAACAACATCCACTTTCTTAAGAGGTAAATAGGTAAGGTCAATCTGGAAAACTCTATCATTCACAGATAAAACACAATTTTCACACATCAACGGTGTCTCAACCATCTCATCCATGGCGGTAGTAACCACCAAAGGAGGAAACAAAGGAACAACTTGTAACCCAAGTCGCTTCACACATTGCGTTGACACAAAAGAATGTGTTGCCCCATAATCAAATAAAACAAAACAAGGATGTCCATTTACAAAACACGTACCCGCAATCAAGGAGTTGTCATTCTTTGCTTTTCTCACATCCAAGGTATACACTCAGCCGGTACTCCTCCCTTGTGTCTGATTCCTACCCTGAGGACAATCCCTCGATACATGGCCCACCTTATTACACTAATAACACCTTATTCCCTCCAAACTGCACCTACCATAATGATTCTTTCCACAAGTACGGCATACCGGAGGCACACTAGTCCTAGAACTCTGAACTTGCTTCCCTTTGAATGATTGCTGCCTTGGTCTAACTTGTTGATTCGGTCTCCCTCGATCACTTTGATTTATCCTACTCAAATCTCCTTCCATTTGTACCTTCTTCAAACTATGCTCCGCCACATAACACTGTCTTAACAATTCGGCATAGCTAGTGAATTCTCTCTGAGATACGCTATGTGAAATTTCAGCCCTTAAACCAAACAGAAACTGATCAATCTTCCACCTCTCATCAGAAACATACATGGCTTGTCTAGAATAAGCAGCCATAACCTCGAACTTTTCCGCATAAGAAGCCACAGTCAAGTTGCCTTGTCTCAATTGTTGAAACTCAAATTCCTTCTGAGACCTCAAGGAACTTGGAAAATATTTCTCCATAAAAGTTATCTTAAACTGCTCCCATACCTTTGGTACCTCTTGAATTGTCATTAAGGTTGAAGCGGTCTCCCACCACCTCATGGCAGAACCCTTCAACAAGTGAGAAGCGAAGACCACCTTGTTTTCCTCACTGCACTGAACTATTAGGAAAATCCATTCCATACCTGATATCCATTCATGAGCCTTTACTGGATCTAACCCTCCCTGAAATTCCAGAGGATTCATACGAATGAAATCCCTAAAGGTTCCCCCTGCAGCTTCAGGAACCACCACTGGAGGATGCATGCCACCAGCCATTTGCTGTACCATTTGTTGCATAAACTGATTCTGCTGTTGCTGCATCTGTTGCATAAATTGGTATAAAGGGGCATTCCCCTCGTCACCTAGCGGATTAGTCCCTGCTGGAGTGGTTCTTGGTCTACCACGGTTGTTTCTGCGCCTGTCAGCCATGTTCCTGAATTTCATACAGATAGGATTAAGTTGATCAGACTCAATACCATAAATATAACACGCAAGACCAATGGCGACACGCTGCATATGAAACGGAAAGAAAACTTATTCTATTTCATGGCTAGGTCGAGGATACGACCTGCTCTGATACCAATTGTAACGCCCATATATGTATACATACATCAAAGCATATATTATACATGAATTCCACTTTTGGTACTGAAATATACAATAAGTTCCTAGTAAACACATTATACATATACATGCCCAAAAAGCCTAATACAAAAAAACTACGGCATAGTATATCTACAAGATGTTCCAAAGACAAATACTAAGAACTAGATCAAATAATGATCTTAAAACTCCACAATGGAAGCAAAGCCATCAGATAAGTAAGGATAATCACACAGCCTTATCCTTACCCTTCGCGGAACCTGCAGTACCTGTGATGTAAACAACAACAGTGGGGTGAGATACATCAAATCTCAGTGAGTTCCCTATCTTAAAGTCCTCTCGGCTTTACAAGGTTCTAATAAACCTAACTCAAGTCAAAGGGAAGGGGAGTGACTATGAGTACACACACTAAATATGTATCCACACTCGTGAGCCTGTTAACTCACACTAGTACCAAAGTATGTCCCGAGCCTGTTAACTCAAGAATCTCACTAATCACTAACCGTACCAAGGCATCCCCTTTTCCCGTCCACTTCTACGTCTAGAAGACGACCCAAGTCATGGATCCTTGAAGTTACTTGGCATACGAAATGGATTCGGGATCATCGGCCTGTTAGCCGTGAACCGTCACTTCTCATGGCCTGTTAACCATCACAAGTCTCTTTACCATATAGGTTCCATTCTTACTACACGCGTGTAATGCCCTGTATAATATATATCTAGAATGATACCATACAAGCATTTTATTTGGTACTGACACATCAAAAGTGCCTAATGGCATAGTTCACATACTTGTCCATTTCTAAACATAAATACAACACATGGCACAAGTCATGGAAACTAGCCAAAAAAAATAATAAAAACTAAAAACATTATACAATATTCCTCATTGTACAAGAACAATAATTATACACAACGGAATAAGCTTAACTAAGCTTCTCTTGAAACATCCCAGCATCGCTCCACTTGTAAATCAACCTGCAGTTACCTGAAATATAGCAACTATAGTGGGGTGTGATACATCAAATCTCAGTGAGTTCCCTATCTTATGGGTTCTCTCGGATTATTTACGGTTCTGACAATCCTAACTCAAGTCAAAGGGAAGGGAAATGACTTTGAGTTCACAATCTCACACTATATGGAAACATGTCATGAGTTCATCAACTCAAAAATATCACTAATCGATAACCATACCAAGGTATCTCCTGTTCCCGTCCGCTTCTACGTCTAGAAGGCGATCCGAGTCATAGATCCTTGTAATCTACTTGACATACGAATGGATTCGGGTTCTACGGGCCATTAACCGTTATGAACCGTCACTTCACACGGGCCATTAACCATCACAAGCATACGCTCCATGGGCGCTATTCGTACAGCACGGGGAATCAAACCTGCCAAGTAGTTGTGCATCCATTTCAGAGGAGTCCGAGACTCATGAAACTACACTCAAGATAAACCGGTTACGATTACATGATCACATACGACAAAATGATTGTATTCGACAATCTCAAGGCTAATAATTCCTTAAGGCCTCTCATGCCTTTCTAAACCCACAAAGTTAACCACATGTTCCATACTAGTGTTTCACTCCCAACTAGGCCAATACTCGACAAGGATGTATCTTCCAACAACACGTGCCCGAGCATCGCCGTCTAAAGTTGTCTACACTTTCTAGATCCTTACTCGATTCTCCTATAGTTCAAGTTTGAGGTTTCCTCACTCTTCCTATATCGTTTTCATATTTGCATGTATATTCTCTCATTCTCAGATCACAATTAAACAGACATGGTATAACACAAATATTACAAGTAACACATATAATAGCATAACATGTCAAACATAATCACATTATAGTTCATACACGTTTTAAGGCACACAAGCCACTACTAACTCCTACCAAGCATCCTTGGTTAACTCATGGTTTCACACTACCATTCACTGCCTTATTGGATCATCCTTCCAAAGGCTTTGGACTCGTATCAATCGGATTCCCGATTCTTGAGTTTCGGTGAAAACCAAACTACATACATTACATTTCCATATTTTTCTTATCAATCCAAGGCATAAACATATGTTCCTATTCCAATATCATAAAGAGAATAAAATTAGCTTCCCAACGCTTCGAACGGGGACCAAAACGGACTTACGGTTCAAAAGTTACGCCCGTTTCAATTTTCATTTTTCTGTCAATAGCAGTGGTAATCGATTACTCACTTTTGGGTAATCGATTACTTGCTCAAAAATAGCCCAGAAACGTCCATTTTCTCATGGGTAATCGATTACCAATATAGGGTAATCGATTACCACTATCACAGAAGCTGAAAAACTCTGTTTTTCTCATATTTAACCCATTGGAACATCATCAAAACATCATAGGGAGTACTAGCAAGCATTATAAGTTCATTAAGCTCATAACCCGACTATTCTACGCAATTTATATCATATTTCATCCGTTGGATTTCATCGATTCACAAAATTACTCGTTTTATCAAAATCTAACCTAACTCTAAAACCTCCAGAAATTTACTCTAAAGTCTCTATCTAGAACCCACCTGATGATCGAAGAGGAGTGTGAAGAAGATGATGAACATTGATCCACGTTTCCTTCCCTCTTTTCCATTTTCTCTTCTTCTCTTCTTTCTCCTTTTCTTCTTCTTCTTCTGCTATGTTTTTCTTTTCTTTTCCTTTCCAACAATATATATATATATATAATACTATATTATATAATATAAATCCAACCGGGCAAAATATCTCCAATTGATATTTTGTCGTCTCAACCCAATTGATCAATTATCAAAGTTACCAAAAATTACTTTCTTGAATTAGTAAATATTAATCCGTCTCTTTAATAAAATAATTGATCTCTTTAGAGTTCTCCAGTTGCTCTATTGATCCCAAATGTCAATACTTAAAGTACTTAGAGGATTCCATTAATCCAATTATCCCAAGATAGAGCACATAGATACTTATCTGATCTCATCTGATATCCAATTGAGCATTTACAATAATATGGGGTATTACAACGCGGGAATCAAACCTGCCAAGTAATTATACATACGTTTTAGAGGAGGTGCTCGAGTCTCATGAAACTACACCGTAAGATAAACTGGTTATGATTACTAGGCACACGCCTCGGCCTTTCATGCGCGAGCATTGTCACTATGACATTTCACCCTTTCCGACATTGTTTACGGTAAGTCCCCACTCTACCTATTTCGTATTTTAACATGCATACATATTCAAACATGTTTAACAATAAGAGTATAGGCACATAATCATCACACATTACACCAATTCACAGTTCCCTCTGATTTATTTAATTGGAAAATAAATAAATATTTCTCACTACCATTAGTTAGAGGATATTCATAGCTTCACAACGACACCAAGAATGCTCACAACAGATAAACGAGTCAAAAGTTATGGAAATAACAAGAAATGGTATCGCGAAAAACACAATTCTGCACCCACCTGGCTGTACGCGTATTGCCCTAAGCTATACGTGTATTGCCTTTCTCACTCGCCCATCCATACGCGTATGGCCCAAAGTAATACGCATATGGGCAGAGACTGATTTTTCTGAAAAATTCCTTTTTAAAACCCTAATACGCGTATTGCCTCACTTCATACGCGTATTGCCCAAAACCCTACACGTACCATTACGCAAATGAGCAGATGGCCGAGAAATGGAACCCCATACGCGTATTACCCACATTTCTTCATGGCTATACGCGTATTGCCTTAACCAATACGCGTATTGCCTTGGGTGTCACGGGTATGGGCAGCGTGTACCTAGAATTTTTCCTGCATAATTGGTTATGCGAAAACGATCCATTTTCCCTTCCAATTCACTTCTAAACACCAGAAAAATACCAATTGGATACACAACAACACATATCTAACATGTATCAATCATAAGGAATACCAAAACATGATTTTAGTGCAAAATTTCTCATTTTCTAACAATATCAAACTAACTCTAAAACTCAATAAAACTCTACTCTAAAGTGTCTAACTAGAACCCACCTGGATTACAAGATGAGGATGATGAAGCTAAGATGAAAAGATTAGAGATGGGTTGATGAATCAATCTCTTAAGCTCTTTAGAATTTCCTCTCCTTTTCCCTTCCTTTTTCCGCCCTTTCCTATTCTTTCTCCAAGTTACTATCTTTTTCAAATAAGGAAAAGGAAAAGAAAATAGACATAGGAAACATTAATTGGTAATACTACTAATTATCCAAATTATCTCAATTGCACCAATTAATAAAACTCCAAGTTAAATAATATTAATCTAATCAATTCCGAGTTTATCAGTTTACTCTAATTACTTTATCCAATAATTGTTCAGAGTACACCGGAACCCAGTTGATCATAATAATATTATTCAAAATGTTCACAAAATTATGGGGTATTATAGTTTCTTAGCATTTCAAACATTCCTCGATTTAAATTGATTTTTTTGACCGAAACTAGTATAAACTAGTGTATAATATATTATGATTTTTTGACCGAAACTAGCATTTAGAAAAGATTCTTAGAATCTAATTTTGAGATAATTTTTTGCGTGGACTTCACTCATAACCTTCCCTCATAACATATAGAAAGGATCTGAAAAGTTTCGTAGCATTTCAAACATTTCTCGATTTAATTTGATTTTTTGAACGAAACTAGTATAAACTAGTGTATAATATATTATGATTTTTTGACCGAAACTAGTATTTCGAAAAGTTTCATAGAATCTAATTTTGAGATGAATTTTTGCATGGACTTCCCTAATGTAATACCCCGTAAATTTATAAACGCTCTGGTGAATATTATTATGATCAACTGGGTTCCGGAGTACTTTGAGTAATTATTTGATAAAATAATTAGAGTAAACTGACGAACTCAGAGTTGATTAAATTAATAGTATTTAACTTCGAGTTTTTTATTAATTGGTGCATTTGAGCTAATTTGGACATTTAGTAGTATTGCTAATTAATGGAAATTATTTTCTTTACTATGTTTTCTTTTTCTCATTTGGAAACCAAAACAAAAGTTAGAAAGAAAAACAAAGGAAAAGGAAAGGAAAAGTGAAGGAGAAGGGAAAAGGAGAGAAATTTTATCAAAAGCTCAAGATCATCATCAATCATCTGTTCTTCATCTCTTCATCTCAATTTCATCATCCTCATCTTGTTGTCCAGGTGGGTTCTAGTTAGACCCTTTAGAATAGAGTTATTTTTGAGTTTAGAGTTAGGTTGGAATTGTGAAAATTGAGTATTTTTGCATAAAATCATGAATCTAACTGTTGAAATTCAATGTTTGATTATATGTTATACTGCTTGTTATGTTATAACATGTTTTGATGCTTTGTGATTGATCAAAAATGGGATTTTGGGGTGATTTTGGATTAACCCGTAACAGGAAATTTCTGCTGGTTTTTCTGCATTTTTCTCTGCCCATACGCGTATGGGGCATGTCAATACGCGTATGGGGCTTGTCATTACGCGTACGGCAAGGGTGTTACACGTATGGCAATTTTAAAAGGAAATTTAGAGGGAAAAATGTCTCTGCCCATACGCGTATGGCCTTGGGCAATACGCGTATGGCAGGGCGAGAATTTTGGGCAATACGCGTATGGCCAGGAGAATTGCAGAAATTCTGCTGTTGTGATTATTTTCCGATCGTTTGTTTCAAATGCCGTAACTTTTTGTACGTAACTCGGATTTGAACATTTTTGGTATCGTTGGAAAGATAATAAAATGTACTTTCTTATTAAAATGGTTTTAAGACTGTCGGCCAATTTAATTAAGTCGGGATTTCGAGAATAGCGTCGTTTTGTCGACTTTTATCTGTTAATGGTGTGTAATTATTGTTGACAATGTATGCATGTTAAACTATGGAATAGGCAGAGTGAGGATTATTACCAAAACTGTGTCGGAAGTGTGAATTGTTCCATGTGTGGCAACGCTCGTGCATGAAAGGCCGAGGCGCGTGCATTTAAATCATAACCACGGTTTCTTGCGGTGTAGTTTCATGAGACTCGAGCACCTCCTCTGAAACGTTATGCACAACTACTTGGCAGGTTTGATTCCTGTAGTGATTACGATTGGAGCCTACGGGTAAAGAGACTTGTGACGGTGTACGGGCCGTGAGAAGTGACGGATCACAGTGTACGGACTGGTGATCCCGAATCCAATTCGTATGCCAAGTAGCTACAAGGATCCATGACTCGGGTCGTCTTCTAGACGTAGAAGCGGACGGGAATAGGGGATACCTTGGTATTGGTTATTGATTTGTGAATCCTTGAGTTTACAGACTCAGGAGGTACTTCGGTACTAGTGTGAGTTTACAGGCTCACCGTGGCGGTTACTTGTGTGTGTGTACTCATGGTCCTTCCCCTTTCCCCTTGGACATGAGTTAGGTTTATTTTTGAACCTTGTTAAGCCGAGAGGACTTTAAGATAGCGAACTCACTGAGATTTGATGTATCTCACCTCACTGTTGTTGTTTACATCACAGGTTCTGCAGGTTCGGCGAAGGGTAAGGACAAGGTCATTTGACCTTCCTTACGGATCATAGCTTTTGTGATGGCATGGCTTCCGCTATGGCGTTATGTTTTGAGATCATTGTTTTGATCTAGTTCTTAGTTTTTATCATCTTGGAACATCTTGTATATGTAATGCCTTAGACTTTTAGTGTTTTGTATTAGAGGCATTTATGTGTATAATGTGTTAACTAGGAACTTATTGTATATTTCAGTACCAAACGTACTTATCATGTATAATATATGATTTGATGCATGTATTTATATGTGGGTGTTACAGTTGGTATCAGAGCAGGTCGTATCCTCGACCTAGCCATGAAATAGAATAAGTAATTCTTTCCGTTTCAGATACGTGGTGTCGCCGTTGGTCTTACGTGTTATATTTATGATATTGAGCCTGATCAACTTAATCCTATTTGTATGAAATTCAGGAACATGGCCGACAGACGTAGAAACAACCGTGGAAGACCAAGGACTCCGAGGACTACTCCAGCTGGGACGGTTCCACAGGGTGCTGAAGGGAACGCCCCTTTGTATCAATTCATGCAACAGATGCAGCAGCAGCAAAATCAGTTCATACAAGGAATGGTACAGCAAATGGCTGATGGTCTGCATCCTCCAGTGGTTGTTCCTAAAGTTATAGGGGGAATCTATAGAGAATTCATTCGTATGAATCCTCCGGAGTTTCAGGGAGGGTTAGATCCGGTTAAGGCGCATGAATGGATATCACGTATGGAACGAATTTTCTTGATAGTGCATTGCAGTGAGGAAAATAAAGTGGTCTTTGCTTCTCACTTGCTAATGGGTCCTGCCATGAGGTGGTGGAAGAGCGCTTCAGCCTTGATGACAATCCAAGAGGTACCAAAGGTGTGGGAACAGTTTAAGGTAACTTTTATGGAGAAATATTTTCCGAGTTCTTTAAGGTCTCAGAAGGAGTTTGAGTTCCAACAGTTGAGACAGGGCAATTTATCAGTGGCTTCCTATGCGGAAAAATTTGAGATCATGGCTGACTATTCTAGGCAGGCCATGTATGCTCCTGATGAGAGGTGGAAGATTGATCAGTTTTTGTTTAGGTTGAGGGCTGAAATTTCACATAGCGTGTCTCAACGGGAATTTTCTACTTATGCGGAAATGTTAAGACAATGTTATGTGGCGGAGAATAGTTTGAAAAAAGTACAAATGGAGGTGGATTTGAACAGGGCAACTCAAAGTGACCGTGGAAGGTCGAATCAACAGTTTAGGCAAAGGCAACAGTCTTCCAAAGGGAAGCAAGTACAGGGTTCTAGAACTAGTGTGCCTCCGGTATGTCGTACTTGTGGAAGGAATCATTATGGTAGGTGCAACTCGGATGGAATACGATGTTATCAGTGTAACAAGATGGGTCACGTATCGAGAGATTGTCCTCAGGGTAGGAATCCGACACAAGGGAAGACTACTGGCCGAGTGTATACCTTGGATGCAAGGAAAGCAAAGGGTGACAACTCCTTGATTGCGGGTACGTGTTTCGTAAATGGACATCCTTGTTTTGTTTTATTTGATTGTGGGGCAACGCATTCTTTTGTGTCCACGCGTTGTGTGAAGCGACTTGGGTTGCGAACTATTCCTTTGTTTCCTCCTATGGTGGTTACTACTGCCATAGATGAAATGGTTGAAACACCATTGATGTGTGAAAATTGTGTGTTGTCGGTGAACGAAAGAGTCTTCCAGATTGATCTTATTTGTTTGCCGCTTAAGAAAGTGGATGTTATTCTGGGAATGGACTGACTTTCAGCTAATTCGGTTTTTATCGGTTGTGAGGAGAAGCTAATCATTATTCCATCTGCTGAGGCTACTCCGAAAGATGTATTATCAACGATTTTAGAAGGTAAGGTGGGAATGGTAAATTTCTTGTTTGAGAAAGAGAAATCTGTTTTATTGGTTCTTACTAAGGAAGGAAGTAGTGAACAGCAAGTTTTGAGTATTCCAATAGTGTGTGAGTTTCCTGAGGATGTTTCTTCTCTTCCTCCGGAGAGAGAAGTTGAGTTCTCTATTGACCTGGTACCGGGAACGGCTCCTATATCCGTTTCTCCATATCGGATGACACCGCTTGAATTAAGAGATTTAAAGGACCAATTGGAGGACTTAATGTCTAAGCATTTTGTTAGACCTAATGTTTCACCTTGGGGAGCTCCAGTGTTATTGGTAAAGAAGAAAGATGGGGGAATGTGTTTGTGCATTGATTACCGTAACTTGAATAAAGTCACTATTAAGAATAAGTACCCCTTACCCAGGATAGACGACTTGTTAGACCAATTGAAGGGAGCCTGTGTGTTCTCAAAGATTGATTTACGGTCGGGTTATCATCAGATTAGAGTGAAGAGTTCCAATGTGCCAAAAACTGCTTTTAGAACACGTTACGGCCATTATGAATTCTTAGTGATGCCTTTCGGTGTGACTAATGCTCCAGCTGTTTTTATGGATTACATGAACCGTATATTTCAGGCGTACTTGGACCAATTTTTGGTAATCTTTATTGATGACATTCTTATTTATTCTCGTACTCCACAAGAGCACGGAGAACATCTGAGAATTGTCTTATCGATATTGCAAGAGAAGAAATTGTTTGCTAAGTTGAGTAAGTGTGAGTTTTGGATGTCGGAAGTAAATTTTCTTGGACATGTTATATCTCAAGGTGGTGTGGCAGTGGATCCATCGAAGGTAGAAGCAGTGATTAATTGGGAGAGGCCGAGAAATGTTTCAGAGGTTAGAAGTTTCTTGGGGTTGGCAGGTTACTATAGAAGGTTCATTAAAGGCTTTTCTCAATTGGCCTTACCAATGACAAAACTTACTCGGAAGGATTTTGCTTTTGAGTGGGATTCGGGTTGTGAACAAAGTTTTATGAAATTGAAGGAAAGTTTGAAGAGTGCTCCAGTATTAATTATTCCTGATCCTAACAACTCTTATGAAGTATTCTGTGATGCTTCTAAGAGGGGATTAGGGGGTGTTCTGATGCAAGGCGGTCAAGTAGTAGCTTATGCTTCTCGACAGTTGAAGGTGCATGAGAAGAATTATCCAACTCATGATTTGGAACTAGCTGCAGTGGTGTTTGCACTGAAGGTGTGGCGTCATTATTTATATGGTGTACGTTTTGAGATGTTCAGTGACCACAAGAGTTTGAAGTATTTGTTTGACCAAAAGGAGTTGAATATACGACAGAGAAGGTGGATGGAGTACTTAAAGGATTATGACTTAGAATTGAAGTATCATCCAGGGAAGGCGAATAATGTAGCGGATGCTTTAAGTCGGAAAATGGTTCATAGTGCGGAATTGATGATTTTGGAGTATTCGTTGTTGGAAAAGTTTAAAGATCTTAAGCTCCAGTTTGTGTGGACTCTGAATGGTGTAATTATGGGAAATTTGAATGTCAATTCTACCTTAAGAGTTGAGATTCAACAAGAACAAATGTTAGAGGAGGAGTTACAAGAATTGTTACTTCAACCGGGTTTTACACGAGCAACTGATGGGATTGTTCTGTTTAATCAACGGATTTGTGTTCCGAAGGATGAGGCATTGAAAAGGAAGATTTTAGATGAAGCTCATAAAGGTACTTTTACGATACATCCTGGTTCTTCGAAGATGTATCAGGATTTAAAGAAGGATTATTGGTGGTCTGGAATGAAAAAGGATATAGCGGAATATGTGTCAGAATGTGCGGTGTGCCAACAGGTGAAGATTGAACACCAAAGACTGGGTGGTCTGTTGCAACCTTTAGATATTCCAGTTTGGAAGTGGGATAGTATTTCTATGGACTTTGCAGTGGGTTTACCCAGTACACAAGGTGGGTATGATTCTATTTGGGTAATTGTAGATCGACTAACGAAATCTGCGCATTTCTTAGCCGTGAAGACTACTTATAAGGCAAGTCATCTTGCAAGATTGTTTATTGCTGAAATTGTGAGATTGCATGGTATTCCTTCTAGTATTGTGTCCGATAGAGATCTGAAGTTTACTTCGAGGTTTTGGAAGGTGTTCCAACAAGCGATGGGTACGAATTTGCGTTTGAGCACGTCGAATCATCCTCAAATGGATGGTCATACTGAGCGAACAATACAGACGATGGAGGATATGTTAAGAGCTTGTGTGCTAGAGAGTAGAGGGAATTGGAAAGAACTTTTACCGTTAATTGAGTTTTCCTATAACAATAGTTACCATGCGAGCATCGATATGGCTCCGTATGAAGCATTGTATGGGAGGAAGTGTAGAACACCTTTCTGTTGGGCTGAAATTGGCGAAGATAGGATTTTGGGACCCAAGATTATTCAAGAGACTACGGAAAAGATTCGAATGATCCGTGAGAAAGTTAAACAAGCACAAGATCGTCAAAAGAGTTATGCGGATAATCGCAGGAGACCTTTGGAATTTGAGGAAGGTGATCATGTATTTCTGAAAGTTACTCCGAGATTGAGATTGAAAGGACCGTTTAAGTCACGTAAATTAAGTCCGAGGTACGTGGGACCGTATTAGATTTTAGAAAGGATTGGTGAAGTTGCTTACAGATTAGCCTTACCACCCTCTCTATCTGAAATGCATGACGTTTTTCATGTATCACAGCTCCGTAAGTTTATTCCTGACCCTCTTCAGCCAATTCTACCAGAATCCGTGGGAATAGAAGCGGATTTGACTTTTGAACCACAACCGAGTTGTATTGTGGGGAGAGAAACCAAAGTGTTAAGGAACAAAGATATTCCACTTGTTAAGGTGCAATGGGATATGACGCATCCGGGTGATGCTACTTGGGAACTAGAGTCGGAAATGCGACATTCTTATCCGCATCTGTTCAGGTAATATTTTTAAATTCGAGGACGAATTTCTATTTAAGGGGGGGGGGGGGGGGGGGAGGATGTAATACCCCGTAAATTTATAAACGCTCTGGTGAATATTATTATGATCAACTGGGTTCCGGAGTACTCTGAGTAATTATTTGATAAAATAATTAGAGTAAACTGACGAACTCAGAGTTGATTAAATTAATAGTATTTAACTTCGAGTTTTTTATTAATTGGTGCATTTGAGCTAATTTGGACATTTAGTAGTATTGCTAATTAATGGAAATTATTTTCTTTACTATGTTTTCTTTTTCTCATTTGGAAACCAAAACAAAAGTTAAAAAGAAAAACAAAGGAAAAGGAAAGGAAAAGTGAAGGAGAAGGGAAAAGGAGAGAAATTTTCTCAAAAGCTCAAGATCATCATCAATCATCTGTTCTTCATCTCTTCATCTCAATTTCATCATCCTCATCTTGTTGTCCAGGTGGGTTCTAGTTAGACCCTTTAGAATAGAGTTATTTTTGAGTTTAGAGTTAGGTTGGAATTGTGAAAATTGAGTATTTTTGCATAAAATCATGAATCTAACTGTTGAAATTCAATGTTTGATTGTATGTTATACTGCTTGTTATGTTATAACATGTTTTGATGCTTTGTGATTGATCAAAAATGGGATTTTGGGGTGATTTTGGATCAACCCGTAACAGGAATTTCTGCTGGTTTTTCTGTATTTTTCTCTGCCCATACGCGTATGGGGCATGTCAATACGCGTATGGGGCTTGTCATTACGCGTACGGCAAGGGTGTTACGCGTATGGCAATTTTAAAAGGAAATTCAGAGGGAAAAATGTCTCTGCCCATACACGTATGGCCTTGGGCAATACGCGTATGGCTGGCCGAGAATTTTGGGCAATACGCGTATGGCCTTGGGCAATACGCGTATGGCCAGGAGAATTGCAAAAATTCTGCTGTTGTGATTATTTTCCGATCGTTTGTTTCAAATGCCGTAACTTTTTGTACGTAACTCGGATTTGAACATTTTTGGTATCGTTGGAAAGATAATAAAATGTACTTTCTTATTACAATGGTTTTAAGACTGTCGGCCGATTTAATTAAGTCAGGATTTCGGGAATAGCGTCGTTTTGTCGACTTTTATCTGTTAATGGTGTATAATTATTGTTGACAATGTATGCATGTTAAAATATGGAATATGCAGAGTGAGGATTATTACCAAAACTGTGTCGGAAGTGTGAATTGTTCCATGTGTGGCAACGCTCATGCATGAAAGGCTGAGGCGTGTGCATTTAAATCATAACCACGGTTTCTTGCGGTGTAGTTTCATGAGACTCGAGCACCTCCTCTGAAACGTTATGCACAACTACTTGGCAGGTTTGATTTCTGTAGTGAGTACGATTGGAGCCTACGGGTAAAGAGACTTGTGACGGTGTACGGGCCGTGAGAAGTGACGGATCACGGTGTACGGACCGGTGATCCCGAATCCAATTCGTATGCCAAGTAGCTACAAGGATCCATGACTCGGGTCGTCTTCTAGACGTAGAAGCGGACGGGAATAGGGGATACCTTGGTATTGGTTATTGATTTGTGAATCCTTGAGTTTACAGGCTCAGGAGGTACTTCGGTACTGGTGTGAGTTTACAGGCTCGCCGTGGCGGTTACTTGTGTGTGTGTACTCATGGTCCGTCCCCTTTCCCCTTGGACATGAGATAGGTTTATTTTAGAACCTTGTAAAGCCGAGAGGACTTTAAGATAGCGAACTCACTGAGATTTGATGTATCTCACCCCACTGTTGTTGTTTACATCACAGGTTCTGCAGGTTCGGCGAAGGGTAAGGACAAGGTCATTTGACCTTCCTTACGGATCGTAGCTTTTGTGATGGCATGGCTTCCGCTATGGCGTTATGTTTTGAGATCATTGTTTTGATCTAGTTCTTAGTTTTTATCATCTTGGAACATCTTGTATATGTAATGCCTTAGACTTTTAGTGTTTTGTATTAGAGGCATTTATGTGTATAATGTGTTAACTAGGAACTTATTGTATATTTCAGTACCATACGTACTTATCATGTATAATATATGATTTGATGCATGTATTTATATGTGGGCGTTACACCTAATAACCATCCCTCGTAACATATAGAAAGGATCTGAAAAGTTTCATAGCATTTCGAACATTCCTCGATTTAATTTGATTTTTTGACCGAAACTAGTATAAACTAGTGTATAATATATATTATGATATTTTTGACCGAAACTAGTATTTCGAAAAGTTTCATAGAATCTAATTTTGAGATAATTTTTTGCATGGACTTCCCTCATAACCTTCCCTTGTAACATATAGAAAGGATCTGAAAGGTTTCGTAGCATTTCGAACACTCCTCGATTTAATTTGATTTTTTGACGGAAACTAGTGTATAATATATATTATAATTTTTTGACCGAAACTAGCATTTTGAAAAGTTTCATAGAATCTAATTTTGAGATGATTTTTTGCATGGACTTCCCTCATAACATATAGAATGTTATCTGAAAAGTTTCGTAGCATTTCGAACAGTCCACAATTTAATTTGATTTTTTGACCTAAACTAGTATAAACTAGTGTATAATATATTGTGATTTTTGGAGCGAAACTAGTATTTCGAAAAGTTTCATAGAATCTAATTTTGAGATGAATTTTTGCATGGACTTTCCTAATATCCAACCCCCGTAACATATAGAAAGGATCTGGAAATAGGCATGGCAAGAAAACTCGGGCCCGCCGGGGACCGCTCGAACCCGACCCGAAATTAACGGGGGAAACCCGATTTGATTGGGTGCGGTTGCGGGTGCGGGTAAAACCCGGTGTGTATTTGCAGGTATGGGTGCGGGGGCGGGGGATGCTACTACCCGCCAGCACCCGCCCCCCGCCCCCTCCCCCGCCCGGTCTTATAATATTTTCTTTATTACCCATATTTAGATTACTTTATATCAAATTTATTCACATTTGAAGAAGTAATTAAAAATCCTCATTAGTCATTTCTCACCATTCACTTAAACTCACATATTTAGAAACAAGTTTATTATTAAAATGGTTAAGTTTTTAATAAAATTGTTAATTTTTATTAGTATTTAAAATAATATTTTTTTGCGGGTGGGGGCGGGTGCGGGTGCGGGCAAACCCGTTTCTATCAGGGGCGGGTCTGGGTGGTAAATTTTCACCCCCGACTGGGTTTGGGGGCGGGGGCAGGTCTATAACAGAGAGGCGGGTGCGGGTGCGGGGCTAGCTAAACCCGCCCCGACCTGCCCCGTTGCCATGCCTATCTGAAAAGTTTCATAGCATTTTGAACATTCCTCGATTTAATTTGTTTTTTTGACCGAAACTAGTATAAACTAGTGTATAATATATATTATGGTATTTTAACCGAAACTAGCATTTCAGAAAGTTTCATAGAATCTAATTTTGAGATGATTTTTTTGCATGGAATTCCCTCAAAACCATCCCTTGTAACAAATAGAAAGGATCTGAAAAGTTTCGTAGAATTTGGAGCAGTTCACAATTTAATTTGCTTTTTTGACTGAAACTAGTATAAACTAGTGTATAATTGTAGCGAGCAATTTTGGACGCGGTTCTTAAGTGCTGGTCGCTCTCTGCGGTTGAGTTTACTACAGGTCGATTCATTTTTTATCCTATTATGAGCTGATGAAGGAAGGGAAATAGATGTCTCCAATTAACCCTGCTTTGCATACTGAGTTTAAACAGCGGTCTGTTAAGTTACGAATGCTATCAATGTGGGGGGGCCTTGTACTGGTTATTTGTATTTTCGCCAATACTGTTTTCTTTCTTTCTAGGATCTTCTGGCAGGGAACAAGGATTAGGATGTTAGGACTGATGCTTTTTGATAGATACATGAGAGTATGGGATTTTGGATTTTTGTTAGACGTGAAGCGAAAAGTGGTTTGTATCTTGTTCAAAGCCCAAGATGTGAAGCTGAAAAAGTCTATTTGTATCTTGTTCAAAGCCCAAGATGTGAAGCTGAAGGGTCTATTTGTATCTTGTTCGAAGCCCAAGATGTGAAGCTGAAAGGGTGTTGACTTTTAGAGAGAACTTGTCATCTCTAAAGAGGGGTTTGTATGTCACAACTGTTTATAAAGGAGAACTACTTTAACCGGGATACGCGGATCCGACAATGCCATAATTTCCTTTATAGGGGATTTCCAACCTGAAGGAGAAGACTTTAACTCAGTGTAGAGCAATGCTATCTTTCCTTAGGAATTTCTCATGCTAAAAGAGGGACAGTGGCATGGATGTAGATGATCCAGAAGCTTGCCGCTTACAGCGATTAGATGAAGGGAGTTGTTTGATGTTTGTGCACTGTGAACGAGGCACAGTTTTGATGCTAAAAGGTTAATTAGATTAACCAGTGGTTTTCTTATACAAAGCCTAAGAGGAGGCTGATACGTGTCTCGTACAAAGCCCGAGAGAGAGGCTAAAAGGTTTTGACTCGACGATGAAATCTTTTGGTATCTCGTATAAAGCCCGACATGGAGGCTATTTGACTCAACAAGAGAGTTTTTTTGTATCTCGTACTAAGCCCGAGATGGAGGCTGTTGTTTGTTTGGCTCCATAAGAACCTTTTTGTATCTCGTATAAAGCCCGAGATGGAGGCTAAAGGGATAATTGACTCAACGAGGGAGTCTCTTATGTGTCTCGTACAAAGTCCGAGAGAGAGGCTAAACGTTTTTTGACTCCGCTGGGGAGAATCGTTGTATAAAGCCCAAGAGAGAGGCTAACTTCACTGGAGAAGGATCATTATACAAAGCCTAAGAGGAGGCTATGGTGACTGTTTCAGTTGAGTGACAGGTCTAGTATACTGATTTTGAAAGAGAAAATCAGTTCTTATATGAGCAATGCTGTACTCAAGGCTTTGATTCGAGGATCCGGGTTATTCCTGTTCTTTAAGGAAGCGGGAAATCCGAAGGGTATTGAGACTGTCCGAGTCTATGGGTTTCCTTCCTATTCTTGAAGGGGTCACTTGAGAATGTCTTTGAGTGACAGTCTATGAAAGGGTTCACCGAGAATGCTGCCTTTCATGTCTCCATATTATTTAACCCCAAGAGGAGGGAAGACTGTGTCTGGTAATCCTCTGGGGATCTAGTATTGACTATTTCTAGGAGTGATCAACGGGCTTAATGCTAGACGTAGTTGCCGGGGAAACTCTAAATATCTATACTATTATTACACAGTTGATATGAGTTTATGAAAGAAGACTTACAGTGAAACAGCCCCACAATACAATTATATGTATATGAAAGCGGTAAATGAAAGCAATAACCACTTACTCGATTGTAGAGCTTCCATGCTGTTTGGTTAGTTGTTCAACAAAGAAAGATTAAAAACAACAGTATATTCAAAATCAAAGGAGAAAGTGCTTTGAAAAAGAAAGATTTGGGGCTTACAGTTCAAGGAGAGGCCCAGGGTTTTATCAGTGAGCGCACTGTTTGAATTTGTACAGAGGGACTTATACAAGTGACTGGGGCCCAAAAAAGGTTTTCTGTACAATGGGGTTGGGTCTTACACTCTAATAGAGGCCCAAAAAAGTTTAAAGAAAAAGAGATGGGTCTTACTACTCGAGGGTAGGCCTAGTTGACTTTTTGTTTAAAATGGCGATCGCGCCGAGATTTTCTTTTAACGCGAAGGGACTTATACAATAAGTGAGGCCCAAAAGGTTTTGGTTAAAAGAGGATTGGGTCTTACACTCTATTAGAGGCCCAAAAGTTTTGAATGGGTCTTATAGCTCAAGGAGAGGCCCAGGGTTATTTTTCAAAAGGCGACGATCGCGCCGTTTGTTTTTTGACGGTGTCGGGACTTATACAATACACTGAGGCCCAAAATGTTTTGGTCAAAAAAGGATTGGGTCTTACACTCTATTAGAGGCCCAAATGTTTTGAAAATGATTTATGAGGGTTGAATTAATCCAAAAACCCTAATTTGTTTTCAAAAATGTATTTAATTGAATAAAAATTCAATTAAAATGATCAAAATTGTTTAACATATGGAAAAAAAATTGTGATCTTGGATTAATGCTTCAAAAATTAAGTATTGACCTACAAAATAATTAGAAGGCATTAAAAGTTGCAAAATCAAGGTGGAAAAAATATTTTAAATGTTAAAAACAATTAAAACATTAATTCTTTGCAAAAATATCAATTATACAAAATAAATAATATTTTTTTGATTTTTTGGGAAAATAAAATATTTTAACATTTTTGTGAATTATTAAAAAAAGAATCAACTCAAAATCATTAAAACTCAGAGAGAAATTAATTTTTGAATCAATTAAATAAAATCACAAAATTCAAATATTTGAATTTGAAAGAAATGGCGCCAAGAACACACCAAGAACACGCGCGTGTTCTGGGTTTGGCCAGATTTGCATTTTCTATCCAATCTCACTGAATACTTGATTATATCATGTAATCCACATACCAATCAACTCGTTTCAACCTCACGATCATGTCTATGTCAATTAATTTCATATAAATTAAACATATAACAAGAAATCATGAAAAATCCTCAAGAACCCTAATTTCTGCATGAAGGCTAGGATTTTTGATACACGATTCAAACAATGCAATTAATTGAGGGGAAACATTCTATGCATGATTATGAACATATGGCCAAATTATTGTGCGAGGAAATATGCATAGATTGAGAGATGACCAAGTATATGCTTACCTCTAGGCCGTGACAGCAAGTGCAATGTGATTTTTGATTTGGAGGTGTTACAGATGAGTGGTGATGATCTGAACAGCTTCCCTACACCCTATGGAGTGTGTTTGAATGCTTGGACTTGATTGAAATTGGTTGGATCACTTCATGGCATCTCAACTGCACTTTGGTTAAAACCTTGAGCAATTGACTGGTGATTCGGAGAAATCAGTGTTCCAGTTGTTGTTTAAGTGTTTGATCAGCTCATATGTTATGTATGTGAGGTGTGTGAGTGATTGGTTTGAGTGGAATTGCCCTCTAGCTCAAAACCCGATAGCTACCTTGCTAAGAAAGGCATTTTTGCCAAGAGAAAGAGATTTTGAGAAAGGCAAGTGTTGTAGGCCTTTGTCGTACTTAAACTGATCATAATTGAGCTCTATTTATAGTAGAGCAAGTTTGTTTTGCAAGGAATAGTGAATGGCAACTGCTGAGTAGGTTTGTTCAATGTTGGCCAATGGAAGTTCAAGTCTCCTCTAGCCATTGACTAGAGGTTAGGGCACAGGCTGCTGGTTCCCTTGGTCTTGGATAAGTTTTGACTGAATTCAAATGAAAATGGCTCAGTCCATGCCACCTTGATGCTTCCATTGAATGCTCCAATCCAAAATTGAAGTCTTGTCCCTATTTTGGCAATTCTAGGTTCAACATGCTATTTCTTGTTTCAAAGACTTTGGAGGCTTGGCTCAGTGATTGTCCCCTTTAGATTCAATCCTCATAGGTGTCCAAGTGGATAGGAGCATTTGGATTTGGCTAATTTTGGCAAATCGACCAAAAGTACAAATTCTGCCTTGCCTTGACAGATTTCAGCAAGGCAACTTGCCAATGTCATATCTCATGACCCAAATGGAATTTGGCAATGTTCTTGGCCATTTTGGAAAGCCCTTACATGATACAACAACTGTTTGAACATGTTTGGTTTTGATCTCTTTTGAATCCAAGTGAAAAATCCCCCTACATTTGGAAAAAAATGAAAACAGATTTGGACTTAGTGAAAATTTCACTAAGTGTTGGAAAAAGTGACATTTTCATTTTTCAGCCATTTTGATCACTCCATAACTCAAAATCCTTAATGAATTGGACTTAGGTCTAGTTGAAGTTTTTGTAGAGGGTAATGAGGGCTACAAATCCATCTTTGGATGAGGAAAAATGGCTTTGTGGTTTAGGAGTTATGATCCTCCAAAGTTGGTACCCTAGCCACTTTATTTTTAAATTAGAAAATTTTTTAAGTTTTTATGGTTACCCCTTTTACAAGTTATCCAACTTTTCTTGATTTTTCTTGATGAATGATGATTCAAATCACACATTAACATCATTTTAGGGTTAAAAATCCATTTTGGTGAAAAATCTCAAAAAGTCAAAGTTGACTTTTGTGCACAGTTGACTTTTTATCAGATGAATTCCAAACTGTGCAATTCTTCAGGAAATCATGTCCTTGACCTAAATCAAACTTTATGGACATGTTCCATGGGTGTCATAGGGTATATTGAATCATGTCTTAGGGTTTGGGAGCATGTCCTGGTCAAAAGTCAAAGTTACAGTTGACTTTTTCCTTAAAACCCTAATTGTGGTGCAGATGAAATTGAGACTTGTTGCTCAAGCTTCTTGGATTAATCCATTGTTCCAAATGGATCAATATAGTTCATTAGAGACCCTCAAACCCTCTCTTGAGGTCTTGGCACATGATTTACCCTAAAAGTCAACTTAGGGGTGAATTAGGTCAAGAAACCCTAATTCCTGATTTTTTGATGAATGCAACCCCTAAGGCAAAATTGACTTGATGATTGGGTCCATGAGGTTCCATGGAGTATATTAGGTTGTGTTTTGGATCTTTGGCTTGTGCCCAGATGAAAATTTTCCATCTGGAGGCCCTGGTCGACTAAAACCCTAATTTGGTGACACTGTCGATCTTGAGGCTTGATCCACCTAGAAGGGAGCAGCTTTGTGCATAATCCTTGGAGTGGGAGTCCTATTGATCCTTTGTAGCTACTTGAGAGGTTAGACAAGTTGAAGATCATGTCATTCCTTGATTGACCCTTTGCCTAAGGCTCTGAGAGGGCTTGAAACCCTAATTTTGATTGTAGTGGATGCTCACCCATCCTTGGGGAGACTGATGAAATAAGATGGTTCCCCCATATTGTGATGATGATTTCCACAATGATGGGAAATCTAAGTGGTCAAAATTTGGGGTATGACAATAATATATTATGATTTTTTGACCGAAACTAGCATTTCAAAAAGATTCAAAGAATCTAATTTTGAGATGATTTTTTGCGTGGACTTCACTCATAACCTTCCTTCATAACATATAGAAAGGATCTGAAAAGTTTCGTAGCATTTTGAACATTCCTCGATTTAATTTGATTTTTTTGACCGAAACTAGTATAAACTAGTGTATAATATATTATGATTTTTTGACCAAAACTAGTATTTCGAAAAGTTTCATAGAATCTAATTTTGAGATGAATTTTTGCATGGACTTCCCTAATAATCATCCCTCGTAACATATAGGGAGGATCCGAAAAGTTTCATAGCATTTCTGACATTCCTCGATTTAATTTGATTTTTTGACCGAAACTAGTATAAACTAGTGTATAATATATATTATGATATTTTTTTACCGAAACTAGTATTTCAAAAAGTTTCATAGAATCTAATTTTGAGATGATTTTTTGCATGGACTTCCCTCATAACCTTCCCTCGTAACATATAGAAAGGATCTGAAACGTTTCGTAGCATTTCGAACAGTCCTCCATTTAATTTGATTTTTTGACCGAAACTAGTATAAACAAGTGTATAATATATTATGAGTTTTTGACCGAAATTAGTATTTCAAAAAGTTTCATAGAAATTAATTTTGAGATGAATTTTTGCATGAACTTCCCTCATAACCATCCCTCGTAAAATATAGAAAGGATCTAAAAAGTTTCGTAGCATTTCGAACAATCCTCAATTTAATTTGATTTTTTGACGGAAAATAGTATAAACTAGTGTATAATATATATTATAATTTTTTGGCTGAAACTAGCATTTTGAAAAGTTTCATAGAATCTAATTTTGAGATGATTTTTTGCATGGACTACCCTCATTGCCTTCCCTCATAACATATAGAAAGGATCTTTAAAGTTTCGTAGAATTTCGAACAGCTCTCAATTTAATTTGATTTTTTGACTGAAACTAATATAAACTTGTGTATAATATATTATAATTTTTTGACCGAAACTAGCATTTCGAAAAGATTCATAGAATCTAATTTTGAGTTAATTTTTTGCGTGGACTTCACTCATAACCTTCCCTCATAACATATAGAAAGGATCTAAAAAGTTTCGTAGCATTTCGAACATTTCTCGATTTAATTTGATTTTTTGACCGAAACTAGTATAAACTAGTGTATAATATATAATGATTTTTTGACCGAAACTAGTATGTCAAAAAGTTTCATAGAATCTAATTTAGAGATGAATTTTTGCATGGACTTCCCTAATAACCATCCCTCGTAACATATAGAGAGGATCCAAAAAGTTTCTTAGCATTTCGAACATTCCTCGATTTAATTTGATTTTTTGATCGAAACTAGTATAAACTAGTGTATAATATATATTATGATATTTTTAACTGAAATTAGTATATCGAAAAGTTCTATAGAATCTAATTTTGAGATGATTTTTGGCATGAACTTCCCTCATAACCTTCCCTCGTAACATATAGAAAGGATCTGAAACGTTTCGTAGCATTTCGAACTGTCCTCCATTTAATTTGATTTTTTGATAGAATCTAGTATAAACTAGTGTATAATATATTATGATTTTTTGACCGAAACAAGCATTTCTTAAAAGATTCATAGAATCTAATTTTGAGATAGTTTTTTGCATGGACTTCACTCATAACCTCCCTCGTAACATATAGAAAGGATCTGAAAACTTTCGTAGCATTTCAAACATTCCTCGATTTAATTTGATTTTTTGACCGAAACTAGTATAAACTAGTGTATAATATATTATGATTTTTTGACCGAAACTAGTATTTCGAAAAGTTTCATAGAATCTAATTTTGAGATGAATTTTTGCATGGACTTCCCTAATAACCATCCCTCGTAACATATAGAAAGGATCTGAAAAGTTTCGTAGCATTTCGAACCTTCCTCGATTTAATTTGATTTTTTGACCGAAACAAGTATAAACTAGTGTATAATATATTATGATTTTTTGACCGAAACTAGCATTTTGAAAAGTTTCATAGAATCTAATTTTGAGATGATTTTTTTCCTGGACTTCCCTCATAACCTTTCATCATAATATATAGAAAGTAAGTGAAAAGTTCCGTAGCATTTCGAACAGTCCACGATTTAGTTTGATTTTTTTACCGAAACTAGTATAAACTAGTGTATAATATTTATTAGGATATTTTTGACCGAAACTAATATTTCGAAAAGTTTCATAGAATCTTATTTTGAGATGATTTTTTGCATGGACTTCCCTCATAACCTTCCCTCGTAACATATAGAAAGGATCTGAAAAGTTTCGTATCATTTCGAACATTCCTCGATTTAATTTGATTTTTTGACCGAAACTAGTATAAACTAGTGTATAATATATTATGATTTTTTGACTGAAACAAGCATTTCTTAAAAGATTCATAGAATCTAATTTTGAGATAGTTTTTTGCATGGATTTCACTCATAACCCTCCCTCGTAACATATAGAAAGGATCTGAAAACTTTCGTAGCATTTCAAACATTCTTCGATTTAATTTGATTTTTTGACCGAAACTAGTATAAACTAGTGTATAATATATTATGATTTTTTGACCGAAACTAGTATTTCAAAAAGTTTCATAGAAATTAATTTTGAGATGAATTTTTGCATGGACTTCCCTCATTGCCTTCCCTCGTTACATATAGAAAGGATCTGAAACGTTTCGTAGCATTTCGAACTGTCCTCCATTTAATTTGATTTTTTGACAGAATCTAGTATAAACTAGTGTATAATATATTATGATTTTTTGACCGAAACAAGCATTTCTTAAAAGATTCATAGAATCTAATTTTGAGATAGTTTTTTGCATGGACTTCACTCATAACCTCCCTCGTAACATATAGAAAGGATCTGAAAACTTTCGTAGCATTTCAAACATTCCTCGATTTAATTTGATTTTTTGACCGAAACTAGTATAAACTAGTGTATAATATATTATGATTTTTTGACCGAAACTAGTATTTCGAAAAGTTTCATAGAATCTAATTTTGAGATGAATTTTTGCATGGACTTCCCTAATAACCATCCCTCGTAACATATAGAAAGGATCTGAAAAGTTTCATAGCATTTCGAACCTTCCTCGATTTAATTTGATTTTTTGACCGAAACAAGTATAAACTAGTGTATAATATATTATGATTTTTTGACCGAAACTAGCATTTTGAAAAGTTTCATAGAATCTAATTTTGAGATGATTTTTTTCCTGGACTTCCCTCATAACCTTTCATCATAATATATAGAAAGTAAGTGAAAAGTTTCGTAGCATTTCGAACAGTCCACGATTTAGTTTGATTTTTTGACCGAAATTAGTATAAACTAGTGTATAATATTTATTAGGATATTTTTGACCGAAACTAATATTTCGAAAAGTTTCATAGAATCTTATTTTGAGATGATTTTTTGCATGGACTTCCCTCATAACCTTCCCTCGTAACATATAGAAAGGATCTGAAACGTTTCGTAGCATTTTGCACAGTCCTCGATTTAATTTGATTTTTTAACCGAAACTAGTATAAACTAGTGTATAATATATTATGATTTTTTAACCGAAACTTGTATTTCGAAAAGTTTCATAGAATCTAATTTTGAGATGAATTTTTACATAGACTTCCCTCATATCCATCCCTCGTAACATATAGAAAGGATCTGAAAAGTTTCGTAGCATTTTGAACACTCCTCGATTTAATTTGATTTTTTGACGGAAACTAGTAAAAACATGTGTATAATATATATTATAATTTTTTGACCGAAACTAGCATTTTGAAAAGTTTCATAGAATCTAATTTTGAGATGATTTTTTGCATGGACTTCCCTCATAACCTTCCCTCGTAACATATAGAAAGGATCTGAAAAGTTTCGTATCATTTCGAACATTCCTCGATTTAATTTGATTTTTTGACCGAAACTAGTATAAACTAGTGTATAATATATTATGATTTTTTGACTGAAACAAGCATTTCTTAAAAGATTCATAGAATCTAATTTTGAGATAGTTTTTTGCATGGATTTCACTCATAACCCTCCCTCGTAACATATAGAAAGGATCTGAAAACATTCGTAGCATTTCAAACATTCTTCGATTTAATTTGATTTTTTGACCGAAACTAGTATAAACTAGTGTATAATATATTATGATTTTTTGACCGAAACTAGTATTTCAAAAAGTTTCATAGAAATTAATTTTGAGATGAATTTTTGCATGGACTTCCCTCATTGCCTTCCCTCGTTACATATAGAAAGGATCTGAAACGTTTCGTAGCATTTCGAACTGTCCTCCATTTAATTTGATTTTTTGACAGAATCTAGTATAAACTAGTGTATAATATATTATGATTTTTTGACCGAAACAAGCATTTCTTAAAAGATTCATAGAATCTAATTTTGAGATAGTTTTTTGCATGGACTTCACTCATAACCTCCCTCGTAACATATAGAAAGGATCTGAAAACTTTCGTAGCATTTCAAACATTCCTCGATTTAATTTGATTTTTTGACCGAAACTAGTATAAACTAGTGTATAATATATTATGATATTTTGACCGAAACTAGTATTTCGAAAAGTTTCATAGAATCTAATTTTGAGATGAATTTTTGCATGGACTTCCCTAATAACCATCCCTCGTAACATATAGAAAGGATCTGAAAAGTTTCATAGCATTTCGAACCTTCCTCGATTTAATTTGATTTTTTGACCGAAACAAGTATAAACTAGTGTATAATATATTATGATTTTTTGACCGAAACTAGCATTTTGAAAAGTTTCATAGAATCTAATTTTGAGATGATTTTTTTCCTGGACTTCCCTCATAACCTTTCATCATAATATATAGAAAGTAAGTGAAAAGTTTCGTAGCATTTCGAACAGTCCACGATTTAGTTTGATTTTTTGACCGAAATTAGTATAAACTAGTGTATAATATTTATTAGGATATTTTTGACCGAAACTAATATTTCGAAAAGTTTCATAGAATCTTATTTTGAGATGATTTTTTGCATGGACTTCCCTCATAACCTTCCCTCGTAACATATAGAAAGGATCTGAAACGTTTCGTAGCATTTTGCACAGTCCTCGATTTAATTTGATTTTTTAACCGAAACTAGTATAAACTAGTGTATAATATATTATGATTTTTTAACCGAAACTTGTATTTCGAAAACTTTCATAGAATCTAATTTTGAGATGAATTTTTACATAGACTTCCCTCATATCCATCCCTCGTAACATATAGAAAGGATCTGAAAAGTTTCGTAGCATTTTGAACACTCCTCGATTTAAGTTGATTTTTTGACGGAAACTAGTAAAAACATGTGTATAATATATATTATAATTTTTTGACCGAAACTAGCATTTTGAAAAGTTTCATAGAATCTAATTTTGAGATGATTTTTTGCATGGACTTCCCTCATAACCTTCCCTCGTAACATATAGAAAGGATCTGAAAAGTTTCGTATCATTTCGAACATTCCTCGATTTAATTTGATTTTTTGACCGAAACTAGTATAAACTAGTGTATAATATATTATGATTTTTTGACTGAAACAAGCATTTCTTAAAAGATTCATAGAATCTAATTTTGAGATAGTTTTTTGCATGGATTTCACTCATAACCCTCCCTCGTAACATATAGAAAGGATCTGAAAACATTCGTAGCATTTCAAACATTCTTCGATTTAATTTGATTTTTTGACCGAAACTAGTATAAACTAGTGTATAATATATTATGATTTTTTGACCGAAACTAGTATTTCAAAAAGTTTCATAGAAATTAATTTTGAGATGAATTTTTGCTTGGACTTCCCTCATTGCCTTCCCTCGTTACATATAGAAAGGATCTGAAACGTTTCGTAGCATTTCGAACTGTCCTCCATTTAATTTGATTTTTTGACAGAATCTAGTATAAACTAGTGTATAATATATTATGATTTTTTGACCGAAACAAGCATTTCTTAAAAGATTCATAGAATCTAATTTTGAGATAGTTTTTTGCATGGACTTCACTCATAACCCTCCCTCGTAACATATAGAAAGGATCTGAAAACTTTCGTAGCATTTCAAACATTCCTCGATTTAATTTGATTTTTTGACCGAAACTAGTATAAACTAGTGTATAATATATTATGATTTTTTGACCGAAACTAGTATTTCGAAAAGTTTCATAGAATCTAATTTTGAGATGAATTTTTGCATGGACTTCCCTAATAACCATCCCTCGTAACATATAGAAAGGATCTGAAAAGTTTCGTAGCATTTCGAACCTTCCTCGATTTAATTTGATTTTTTGACCGAAACAAGTATAAACTAGTGTATAATATATTATGATTTTTTGACCGAAACTAGCATTTTGAAAAGTTTCATAGAATCTAATTTTTAGATGATTTTTTTCCTGGACTTCCCTCATAACCTTTCATCATAATATATAGAAAGTAAGTGAAAAGTTTCGTAGCATTTCGAACAGTCCACGATTTAGTTTGATTTTTTGACCGAAACTAGTATAGACTAGTGTATAATATTTATTAGGATATTTTTGACCGAAACTAATATTTCGAAAAGTTTCATAGAATCTTATTTTGAGATGATTTTTTGCATGGACTTCCCTCATAACCTTCCCTTGTAACATATAGAAAGGATCTGAAACGTTTCGTAGCATTTTGCACAGTCCTCGATTTAATTTGATTTTTTAACCGAAACTAGTATAAACTAGTGTATAATATATTATGATTTTTTAACCGAAACTTGTATTTCGAAAAGTTTCATAGAATCTAATTTTGTGATGAATTTTTGCATAGACTTCCCTCATATCCATCCCTCGTAACATATAGAAAGGATCTGAAAAGTTTAGTAGCATTTTGAACACTCCTCGATTTAATTTGATTTTTTGACGGAAACTAGTAAAAACTAGTGTATAATATATATTATAATTTTTTGACTGAATCTAGCATTTTGAAAAGTTTCATAGATTCTAATTTTGAGATGATTTTTTGCATGGACTTCCCTCATAACCTTCCCTCGTAACATATAGAAAGGATCTGAAAAGTTTCGTATCATTTCGAACATTCCTCGATTTAATTTGATTTTTTGACCGAAACTAGTATAAACTAGTGTATAATATATTATGATTTTTTGACTGAAACAAGCATTTCTTAAAAGATTCATAGAATCTAATTTTGAGATAGTTTTTTGCATGGATTTCACTCATAACCCTCCCTCGTAACATATAGAAAGGATCTGAAAACTTTCGTAGCATTTCAAACATTCTTCGATTTAATTTGATTTTTTGACCGAAACTAGTATAAACTAGTGTATAATATATTATGATTTTTTGACCGAAACTAGTATTTCGAAAAGTTTCATAGAATCTAATTTTGAGATGAATTTTTGCATGGACTTCCCTAATAACCATCCCTCGTAACATATAGAAAGGATCTGAAAAGTTTCGTAGCATTTCGAACCTTCCTCGATTTAATTTGATTTTTTGACCGAAACAAGTATAAACTAGTGTATAATATATTATGATTTTTTGACCGAAACTAGCATTTTGAAAAGTTTCATAGAATCTAATTTTTAGATGATTTTTTTCCTGGACTTCCCTCATAACCTTTCATCATAATATATAGAAAGTAAGTGAAAAGTTTCGTAGCATTTCGAACAGTCCACGATTTAGTTTGATTTTTTGACCGAAACTAGTATAGACTAGTGTATAATATTTATTAGGATATTTTTGACCGAAACTAATATTTCGAAAAGTTTCATAGAATCTTATTTTGAGATGATTTTTTGCATGGACTTCCCTCATAACCTTCCCTCGTAACATATAGAAAGGATCTGAAACGTTTCGTAGCATTTTGCACAGTCCTCGATTTAATTTGATTTTTTAACCGAAACTAGTATAAACTAGTGTATAATATATTATGATTTTTTAACCGAAACTTGTATTTCGAAAAGTTTCATAGAATCTAATTTTGTGATGAATTTTTGCATAGACTTCCCTCATATCCATCCCTCGTAACATATAGAAAGGATCTGAAAAGTTTAGTAGCATTTTGAACACTCCTCGATTTAATTTGATTTTTTGACGGAAACTAGTAAAAACTAGTGTATAATATATATTATAATTTTTTGACTGAAACTAGCATTTTGAAAAGTTTCATAGATTCTAATTTTGAGATGATTTTTTGCATGGACTTCCCTCATAACCTTCCCTCGTAACATATAGAAAGGATCTGAAAAGTTTCGTATCATTTCGAACATTCCTCGATTTAATTTGATTTTTTGACCGAAACTAGTATAAACTAGTGTATAATATATTATGATTTTTTGACTGAAACAAGCATTTCTTAAAAGATTCATAGAATCTAATTTTGAGATAGTTTTTTGCATGGATTTCACTCATAACCCTCCCTCGTAACATATAGAAAGGATCTGAAAACTTTCGTAGCATTTCAAACATTCTTCGATTTAATTTGATTTTTTGACCGAAACTAGTATAAACTAGTGTATAATATATTATGATTTTTTGACCGAAACTAGTATTTCGAAAAGTTTCATAGAATCTAATTTTGAGATGAATTTTTGCATGGACTTCCCTCATTGCCATCCCTCGTTACATATAGAAAGGATCTGAAACGTTTCGTAGCATTTCGAACTGTCCTCCATTTAATTTGATTTTTTGACAGAATCTAGTATAAACTAGTGTATAATATATTATGATTTTTTGACCGAAACAAGCATTTCTTAAAAGATTCATAGAATCTAATTTTTAGATAGTTTTTTGCATGGACTTCACTCATAACCTCCCTCGTAACATATAGAAAGGATCTGAAAACTTTCGTAGCATTTCAAACATTCCTCGATTTAATTTGATTTTTTGACCGAAACTAGTATAAACTAGTGTATAATATATTATGATTATTTGACCGAAACTAGTATTTCGAAAAGTTTCATAGAATCTAATTTTGAGATGAATTTTTGCATGGACTTCCCTAATAACCATCCCTCGTAACATAGAAAGGATCTGAAAAGTTTCGTAGCATTTCGAACCTTCCTCGATTTAATTTGATTTTTTGACCGAAACAAGTATAAACTAGTGTATAATATATTATGATTTTTTGACCGAAACTAGCATTTTGAAAAGTTTCATAGAATCTAATTTTGAGATGATTTTTTTCCTGGACTTCCCTCATAACCTTTCATAATAATATATAGAAAGTGAGTGAAAAGTTTCGTAGCATTTCTAACAGTCCAGGATTTAGTTTGATTTTTTGACCGAAACTAGTATAAACTAGTGTATAATATTTATTAGGATATTTTTGACCGAAACCAATATTTCGAAAAGTTTCATAGAATCTTATTTTGAGATGATTTTTTGCATGGAATTCCCTCATAACCTTCCCTCGTAACATATAGAAAGGATCTGAAATGTTTCGTAGCATTTTGCACAGTCCTCGATTTAATTTGATTTTTTAACCGAAACTAGTATAAACTAGTGTATAATATATTATGATTTTTTAACCGAAACTTGTATTTCGAAAAGTTTCATAGAATCTAATTTTGAGATGAATTTTTACATAGACTTCCCTCATATCCATCCCTCGTAACATATAGAAAGGATCTGAAAAGTTTCGTAGCATTTTGAACACTCCTCGATTTAATTTGATTTTTTGACGGAAACTAGTAAAAACATGTGTATAATATATATTATAATTTTTTGACCGAAACTAGCATTTTGAAAAGTTTCATAGAATCTAATTTTGAGATGATTTTTTGCATGGACTTCCCTCATAACCTTCCCTCGTAACATATAGAAAGGATCTGAAAAGTTTCGTATCATTTCGAACATTCCTCGATTTAATTTGATTTTTTGACCGAAACTAGTATAAACTAGTGTATAATATATTATGATTTTTTGACTGAAACAAGCATTTCTTAAAAGATTCATAGAATCTAATTTTGAGATAGTTTTTTGCATGGATTTCACTCATAACCCTCCCTCGTAACATATAGAAAGGATCTGAAAACTTTCGTAGCATTTCAAACATTCTTCGATTTAATTTGATTTTTTGACCGAAACTAGTATAAACTAGTGTATAATATATTATGATTTTTTGACCGAAACTAGTATTTCAAAAAGTTTCATAGAAATTAATTTTGAGATGAATTTTTGCATGGACTTCCCTCATTGCCTTCCCTCATTACATATAGAAAGGATCTGAAACGTTTCGTAGCATTTCGAACTGTCCTCCATTTAATTTGATTTTTTGACAGAATCTAGTATAAATTAGTGTATAATATATTATGATTTTTTGACCGAAACAAGCATTTCTTAAAAGATTCATAGAATCTAATTTTGAGATAGTTTTTTGCATGGACTTCACTCATAACCTCCCTCGTAACATATAGAAAGGATCTGAAAACTTTCGTAGCATTTCAAACATTCCTCGATTTAATTTGATTTTTTGACCGAAACTAGTATAAACTAGTGTATAATATATTATGATTTTTTGACCGAAACTAGTATTTCGAAAAGTTTCATAGAATCTAATTTTGAGATGAATTTTTCCATGGACTTCCCTAATAACAATCCCTCGTAACATAGAAAGGATCTGAAAAGTTTCGTAGCATTTCGAACCTTCCTCGATTTAATTTGATTTTTTGACCGAAACAAGTATAAACTAGTGTATAATATATTATGATTTTTTGACCGAAACTAGCATTTTGAAAAGTTTCATAGAATCTAA
Organism: Lathyrus tuberosus; assembly: GCA_022829125.1. Taxonomy (NCBI): domain Eukaryota; kingdom Viridiplantae; phylum Streptophyta; class Magnoliopsida; order Fabales; family Fabaceae; genus Lathyrus; species Lathyrus tuberosus. The sequence goes on from JALAZF010000446.1 coordinate 4,823,106, forward strand.
TTTTGAGATGATTTTTTTCCTGGACTTCCCTCATAACCTTTCATCATAATATATAGAAAGTAAGTGAAAAGTTTCGTAGCATTTCGAACTGTCCACGATTTAGTTTGATTTTTTGACCGAAACTAGTATAAACTAGTGTATAATATTTATTAGGATATTTTTGACCGAAACTAATATTTCGAAAAGTTTCATAGAATCTTATTTTGAGATGATTTTTTGCATGGACTTCCCTCATAACCTTCCCTCGTAACATATAGAAAGGATCTGAAACGTTTCGTAGCATTTTGCACAGTCCTCGATTTAATTTGATTTTTTAACCGAAACTAGTATAAACTAGTGTATAATATATTATGATTTTCTAACCGAAACTTGTATTTCGAAAAGTTTCATAGAATCTAATTTTGTGATGAATTTTTGCATAGACTTCCCTCATATCCATCCCTCGTAACATATAGAAAGGATCTGAAAAGTTTCGTAGCATTTCAAACATTTCTCGATTTAATTTGATTTTTTGAACGAAACTAGTATAAACTAGTGTATAATATATTATGATTTTTTGACCGAAACTAGTATTTCGAAAAGTTTCATAGAATCTAATTTTGAGATGAATTTTTGCATGGACTTCCCTAATGTAATACCCCGTAAATTTATAAACGCTCTGGTGAATATTATTATGATCAACTGGGTTCCGGAGTACTTTGAGTAATTATTTGATAAAATAATTAGAGTAAACTGACGAACTCAGAGTTGATTAAATTAATAGTATTTAACTTCGAGTTTTTTATTAATTGGTGCATTTGAGCTAATTTGGACATTTAGTAGTATTGCTAATTAATGGAAATTATTTTCTTTACTATGTTTTCTTTTTCTCATTTGGAAACCAAAACAAAAGTTAGAAAGAAAAACAAAGGAAAAGGAAAGGAAAAGTGAAGGAGAAGGGAAAAGGAGAGAAATTTTATCAAAAGCTCAAGATCATCATCAATCATCTGTTCTTCATCTCTTCATCTCAATTTCATCATCCTCATCTTGTTGTCCAGGTGGGTTCTAGTTAGACCCTTTAGAATAGAGTTATTTTTGAGTTTAGAGTTAGGTTGGAATTGTGAAAATTGAGTATTTTTGCATAAAATCATGAATCTAACTGTTGAAATTCAATGTTTGATTATATGTTATACTGCTTGTTATGTTATAACATGTTTTGATGCTTTGTGATTGATCAAAAATGGGATTTTGGGGTGATTTTGGATTAACCCGTAACAGGAAATTTCTGCTGGTTTTTCTGCATTTTTCTCTGCCCATACGCGTATGGGGCATGTCAATACGCGTATGGGGCTTGTCATTACGCGTACGGCAAGGGTGTTACACGTATGGCAATTTTAAAAGGAAATTTAGAGGGAAAAATGTCTCTGCCCATACGCGTATGGCCTTGGCCAATACGCGTATGGCAGGGCGAGAATTTTGGGCAATACGCGTATGGCCAGGAGAATTGCAGAAATTCTGCTGTTGTGATTATTTTCCGATCGTTTGTTTCAAATGCCGTAACTTTTTGTACGTAACTCGGATTTGAACATTTTTGGTATCGTTGGAAAGATAATAAAATGTACTTTCTTATTAAAATGGTTTTAAGACTGTCGGCCAATTTAATTAAGTCGGGATTTCGAGAATAGCGTCGTTTTGTCGACTTTTATCTGTTAATGGTGTGTAATTATTGTTGACAATGTATGCATGTTAAACTATGGAATAGGCAGAGTGAGGATTATTACCAAAACTGTGTCGGAAGTGTGAATTGTTCCATGTGTGGCAACGCTCGTGCATGAAAGGCCGAGGCGCGTGCATTTAAATCATAACCACGGTTTCTTGCGGTGTAGTTTCATGAGACTCGAGCACCTCCTCTGAAACGTTATGCACAACTACTTGGCAGGTTTGATTCCTGTAGTGATTACGATTGGAGCCTACGGGTAAAGAGACTTGTGACGGTGTACGGGCCGTGAGAAGTGACGGATCACAGTGTACGGACTGGTGATCCCGAATCCAATTCGTATGCCAAGTAGCTACAAGGATCCATGACTCGGGTCGTCTTCTAGACGTAGAAGCGGACGGGAATAGGGGATACCTTGGTATTGGTTATTGATTTGTGAATCCTTGAGTTTACAGACTCAGGAGGTACTTCGGTACTAGTGTGAGTTTACAGGCTCACCGTGGCGGTTACTTGTGTGTGTGTACTCATGGTCCTTCCCCTTTCCCCTTGGACATGAGTTAGGTTTATTTTTGAACCTTGTTAAGCCGAGAGGACTTTAAGATAGCGAACTCACTGAGATTTGATGTATCTCACCTCACTGTTGTTGTTTACATCACAGGTTCTGCAGGTTCGGCGAAGGGTAAGGACAAGGTCATTTGACCTTCCTTACGGATCATAGCTTTTGTGATGGCATGGCTTCCGCTATGGCGTTATGTTTTGAGATCATTGTTTTGATCTAGTTCTTAGTTTTTATCATCTTGGAACATCTTGTATATGTAATGCCTTAGACTTTTAGTGTTTTGTATTAGAGGCATTTATGTGTATAATGTGTTAACTAGGAACTTATTGTATATTTCAGTACCAAACGTACTTATCATGTATAATATATGATTTGATGCATGTATTTATATGTGGGTGTTACAGTTGGTATCAGAGCAGGTCGTATCCTCGACCTAGCCATGAAATAGAATAAGTAATTCTTTCCGTTTCAGATACGTGGTGTCGCCGTTGGTCTTACGTGTTATATTTATGGTATTGAGCCTGATCAACTTAATCCTATTTGTATGAAATTCAGGAACATGGCCGACAGACGTAGAAACAACCGTGGAAGACCAAGGACTCCGAGGACTACTCCAGCTGGGACGGTTCCACAGGGTGCTGAAGGGAACGCCCCTTTGTATCAATTCATGCAACAGATGCAGCAGCAGCAAAATCAGTTCATACAAGGAATGGTACAGCAAATGGCTGATGGTCTGCATCCTCCAGTGGTTGTTCCTAAAGTTATAGGGGGAATCTATAGAGAATTCATTCGTATGAATCCTCCGGAGTTTCAGGGAGGGTTAGATCCGGTTAAGGCGCATGAATGGATATCACGTATGGAACGAATTTTCTTGATAGTGCATTGCAGTGAGGAAAATAAAGTGGTCTTTGCTTCTCACTTGCTAAAGGGTCCTGCCATGAGGTGGTGGGAGAGCGCTTCAGCCTTGATGACAATCCAAGAGGTACCAAAGGTGTGGGAACAGTTTAAGGTAACTTTTATGGAGAAATATTTTCCGAGTTCTTTAAGGTCTCAGAAGGAGTTTGAGTTCCAACAGTTGAGACAGGGCAATTTATCAGTGGCTTCCTATGCGGAAAAATTTGAGATCATGGCTGACTATTCTAGGCAGGCCATGTATGCTCCTGATGAGAGGTGGAAGATTGATCAGTTTTTGTTTAGGTTGAGGGCTGAAATTTCACATAGCGTGTCTCAACGGGAATTTTCTACTTATGCGGAAATGTTAAGACAATGTTATGTGGCGGAGAATAGTTTGAAAAAAGTACAAATGGAGGTGGATTTGAACAGGGCAACTCAAAGTGACCGTGGAAGGTCGAATCAACAGTTTAGGCAAAGGCAACAGTCTTCCAAAGGGAAGCAAGTACAGGGTTCTAGAACTAGTGTGCCTCCGGTATGTCGTACTTGTGGAAGGAATCATTATGGTAGGTGCAACTCGGATGGAATACGATGTTATCAGTGTAACAAGATGGGTCACGTATCGAGAGATTGTCCTCAGGGTAGGAATCCGACACAAGGGAAGACTACTGGCCGAGTGTATACCTTGGATGCAAGGAAAGCAAAGGGTGACAACTCCTTGATTGCGGGTACGTGTTTCGTAAATGGACATCCTTGTTTTGTTTTATTTGATTGTGGGGCAACGCATTCTTTTGTGTCCACGCGTTGTGTGAAGCGACTTGGGTTGCGAACTATTCCTTTGTTTCCTCCTATGGTGGTTACTACTGCCATAGATGAAATGGTTGAAACACCATTGATGTGTGAAAATTGTGTGTTGTCGGTGAACGAAAGAGTCTTCCAGATTGATCTTATTTGTTTGCCGCTTAAGAAAGTGGATGTTATTCTGGGAATGGACTGACTTTCAGCTAATTCGGTTTTTATCGGTTGTGAGGAGAAGCTAATCATTATTCCATCTGCTGAGGCTACTCCGAAAGATGTATTATCAACGATTTTAGAAGGTAAGGTGGGAATGGTAAATTTCTTGTTTGAGAAAGAGAAATCTGTTTTATTGGTTCTTACTAAGGAAGGAAGTAGTGAACAGCAAGTTTTGAGTATTCCAATAGTGTGTGAGTTTCCTGAGGATGTTTCTTCTCTTCCTCCGGAGAGAGAAGTTGAGTTCTCTATTGACCTGGTACCGGGAACGGCTCCTATATCCGTTTCTCCATATCGGATGACACCGCTTGAATTAAGAGATTTAAAGGACCAATTGGAGGACTTAATGTCTAAGCATTTTGTTAGACCTAATGTTTCACCTTGGGGAGCTCCAGTGTTATTGGTAAAGAAGAAAGATGGGGGAATGTGTTTGTGCATTGATTACCGTAACTTGAATAAAGTCACTATTAAGAATAAGTACCCCTTACCCAGGATAGACGACTTGTTAGACCAATTGAAGGGAGCCTGTGTGTTCTCAAAGATTGATTTACGGTCGGGTTATCATCAGATTAGAGTGAAGAGTTCCAATGTGCCAAAAACTGCTTTTAGAACACGTTACGGCCATTATGAATTCTTAGTGATGCCTTTCGGTGTGACTAATGCTCCAGCTGTTTTTATGGATTACATGAACCGTATATTTCAGGCGTACTTGGACCAATTTTTGGTAATCTTTATTGATGACATTCTTATTTATTCTCGTACTCCACAAGAGCACGGAGAACATCTGAGAATTGTCTTATCGATATTGCAAGAGAAGAAATTGTTTGCTAAGTTGAGTAAGTGTGAGTTTTGGATGTCGGAAGTAAATTTTCTTGGACATGTTATATCTCAAGGTGGTGTGGCAGTGGATCCATCGAAGGTAGAAGCAGTGATTAATTGGGAGAGGCCGAGAAATGTTTCAGAGGTTAGAAGTTTCTTGGGGTTGGCAGGTTACTATAGAAGGTTCATTAAAGGCTTTTCTCAATTGGCCTTACCAATGACAAAACTTACTCGGAAGGATTTTGCTTTTGAGTGGGATTCGGGTTGTGAACAAAGTTTTATGAAATTGAAGGAAAGTTTGAAGAGTGCTCCAGTATTAATTATTCCTGATCCTAACAACTCTTATGAAGTATTCTGTGATGCTTCTAAGAGGGGATTAGGGGGTGTTCTGATGCAAGGCGGTCAAGTAGTAGCTTATGCTTCTCGACAGTTGAAGGTGCATGAGAAGAATTATCCAACTCATGATTTGGAACTAGCTGCAGTGGTGTTTGCACTGAAGGTGTGGCGTCATTATTTATATGGTGTACGTTTTGAGATGTTCAGTGACCACAAGAGTTTGAAGTATTTGTTTGACCAAAAGGAGTTGAATATACGACAGAGAAGGTGGATGGAGTACTTAAAGGATTATGACTTAGAATTGAAGTATCATCCAGGGAAGGCGAATAATGTAGCGGATGCTTTAAGTCGGAAAATGGTTCATAGTGCGGAATTGATGATTTTGGAGTATTCGTTGTTGGAAAAGTTTAAAGATCTTAAGCTCCAGTTTGTGTGGACTCTGAATGGTGTAATTATGGGAAATTTGAATGTCAATTCTACCTTAAGAGTTGAGATTCAACAAGAACAAATGTTAGAGGAGGAGTTACAAGAATTGTTACTTCAACCGGGTTTTACACGAGCAACTGATGGGATTGTTCTGTTTAATCAACGGATTTGTGTTCCGAAGGATGAGGCATTGAAAAGGAAGATTTTAGATGAAGCTCATAAAGGTACTTTTACGATACATCCTGGTTCTTCGAAGATGTATCAGGATTTAAAGAAGGATTATTGGTGGTCTGGAATGAAAAAGGATATAGCGGAATATGTGTCAGAATGTGCGGTGTGCCAACAGGTGAAGATTGAACACCAAAGACTGGGTGGTCTGTTGCAACCTTTAGATATTCCAGTTTGGAAGTGGGATAGTATTTCTATGGACTTTTGAAGTGGGTTTACCCAGTACACAAGGTGGGTATGATTCTATTTGGGTAATTGTAGATCGACTAACGAAATCTGCGCATTTCTTAGCCGTGAAGACTACTTATAAGGCAAGTCATCTTGCAAGATTGTTTATTGCTGAAATTGTGAGATTGCATGGTATTCCTTCTAGTATTGTGTCCGATAGAGATCTGAAGTTTACTTCGAGGTTTTGGAAGGTGTTCCAACAAGCGATGGGTACGAATTTGCGTTTGAGCACGTCGAATCATCCTCAAATGGATGGTCATACTGAGCGAACAATACAGACGATGGAGGATATGTTAAGAGCTTGTGTGCTAGAGAGTAGAGGGAATTGGAAAGAACTTTTACCGTTAATTGAGTTTTCCTATAACAATAGTTACCATGCGAGCATCGATATGGCTCCGTATGAAGCATTGTATGGGAGGAAGTGTAGAACACCTTTGTGTTGGGCTGAAATTGGCGAAGATAGGATTTTGGGACCCAAGATTATTCAAGAGACTACGGAAAAGATTCGAATGATCCGTGAGAAAGTTAAACAAGCACAAGATCGTCAAAAGAGTTATGCGGATAATCGCAGGAGACCTTTGGAATTTGAGGAAGGTGATCATGTATTTCTGAAAGTTACTCCGAGATTGAGATTGAAAGGACCGTTTAAGTCACGTAAATTAAGTCCGAGGTACGTGGGACCGTATTAGATTTTAGAAAGGATTGGTGAAGTTGCTTACAGATTAGCCTTACCACCCTCTCTATCTGAAATGCATGACGTTTTTCATGTATCACAGCTCCGTAAGTTTATTCCTGACCCTCTTCAGCCAATTCTACCAGAATCCGTGGGAATAGAAGCGGATTTGACTTTTGAACCACAACCGAGTTGTATTGTGGGGAGAGAAACCAAAGTGTTAAGGAACAAAGATATTCCACTTGTTAAGGTGCAATGGGATATGACGCATCCGGGTGATGCTACTTGGGAACTAGAGTCGGAAATGCGACATTCTTATCCGCATCTGTTCAGGTAATATTTTTAAATTCGAGGACGAATTTCTATTTAAGGGGGGGGGGGGGAGGATGTAATACCCCGTAAATTTATAAACGCTCTGGTGAATATTATTATGATCAACTGGGTTCCGGAGTACTCTGAGTAATTATTTGATAAAATAATTAGAGTAAACTGACGAACTCAGAGTTGATTAAATTAATAGTATTTAACTTCGAGTTTTTTATTAATTGGTGCATTTGAGCTAATTTGGACATTTAGTAGTATTGCTAATTAATGGAAATTATTTTCTTTACTATGTTTTCTTTTTCTCATTTGGAAACCAAAACAAAAGTTAAAAAGAAAAACAAAGGAAAAGGAAAGGAAAAGTGAAGGAGAAGGGAAAAGGAGAGAAATTTTCTCAAAAGCTCAAGATCATCATCAATCATCTGTTCTTCATCTCTTCATCTCAATTTCATCATCCTCATCTTGTTGTCCAGGTGGGTTCTAGTTAGACCCTTTAGAATAGAGTTATTTTTGAGTTTAGAGTTAGGTTGGAATTGTGAAAATTGAGTATTTTTGCATAAAATCATGAATCTAACTGTTGAAATTCAATGTTTGATTGTATGTTATACTGCTTGTTATGTTATAACATGTTTTGATGCTTTGTGATTGATCAAAAATGGGATTTTGGGGTGATTTTGGATCAACCCGTAACAGGAATTTCTGCTGGTTTTTTTGTATTTTTCTCTGCCCATACGCGTATGGGGCATGTCAATACGCGTATGGGGCTTGTCATTACGCGTACGGCAAGGGTGTTACGCGTATGGCAATTTTAAAAGGAAATTCAGAGGGAAAAATGTCTCTGCCCATACACGTATGGCCTTGGGCAATACGCGTATGGCTGGGCGAGAATTTTGGGCAATACGCGTATGGCCTTGGGCAATACGCGTATGGCCAGGAGAATTGCAAAAATTCTGCTGTTGTGATTATTTTCCGATCGTTTGTTTCAAATGCCGTAACTTTTTGTACGTAACTCGGATTTGAACATTTTTGGTATCGTTGGAAAGATAATAAAATGTACTTTCTTATTACAATGGTTTTAAGACTGTCGGCCGATTTAATTAAGTCAGGATTTCGGGAATAGCGTCGTTTTGTCGACTTTTATCTGTTAATGGTGTATAATTATTGTTGACAATGTATGCATGTTAAAATATGGAATATGCAGAGTGAGGATTATTACCAAAACTGTGTCGGAAGTGTGAATTGTTCCATGTGTGGCAACGCTCATGCATGAAAGGCTGAGGCGTGTGCATTTAAATCATAACCACGGTGTCTTGCGGTGTAGTTTCATGAGACTCGAGCACCTCCTCTGAAACGTTATGCACAACTACTTGGCAGGTTTGATTTCTGTAGTGAGTACGATTGGAGCCTACGGGTAAAGAGACTTGTGACGGTGTACGGGCCGTGAGAAGTGACGGATCACGGTGTACGGACCGGTGATCCCGAATCCAATTCGTATGCCAAGTAGCTACAAGGATCCATGACTCGGGTCGTCTTCTAGACGTAGAAGCGGACGGGAATAGGGGATACCTTGGTATTGGTTATTGATTTGTGAATCCTTGAGTTTACAGGCTCAGGAGGTACTTCGGTACTGGTGTGAGTTTACAGGCTCGCCGTGGCGGTTACTTGTGTGTGTGTACTCATGGTCCGTCCCCTTTCCCCTTGGACATGAGATAGGTTTATTTTAGAACCTTGTAAAGCCGAGAGGACTTTAAGATAGCGAACTCACTGAGATTTGATGTATCTCACCCCACTGTTGTTGTTTACATCACAGGTTCTGCAGGTTCGGCGAAGGGTAAGGACAAGGTCATTTGACCTTCCTTACGGATCGTAGCTTTTGTGATGGCATGGCTTCCGCTATGGCGTTATGTTTTGAGATCATTGTTTTGATCTAGTTCTTAGTTTTTATCATCTTGGAACATCTTGTATATGTAATGCCTTAGACTTTTAGTGTTTTGTATTAGAGGCATTTATGTGTATAATGTGTTAACTAGGAACTTATTGTATATTTCAGTACCATACGTACTTATCATGTATAATATATGATTTGATGCATGTATTTATATGTGGGCGTTACACCTAATAACCATCCCTCGTAACATATAGAAAGGATCTGAAAAGTTTCATAGCATTTCGAACATTCCTCGATTTAATTTGATTTTTTGACCGAAACTAGTATAAACTAGTGTATAATATATATTATGATATTTTTGACCGAAACTAGTATTTCGAAAAGTTTCATAGAATCTAATTTTGAGATAATTTTTTGCATGGACTTCCCTCATAACCTTCCCTTGTAACATATAGAAAGGATCTGAAAGGTTTCGTAGCATTTCGAACACTCCTCGATTTAATTTGATTTTTTGACGGAAACTAGTGTATAATATATATTATAATTTTTTGACCGAAACTAGCATTTTGAAAAGTTTCATAGAATCTAATTTTGAGATGATTTTTTGCATGGACTTCCCTCATAACATATAGAATGTTATCTGAAAAGTTTCGTAGCATTTCGAACAGTCCACAATTTAATTTGATTTTTTGACCTAAACTAGTATAAACTAGTGTATAATATATTGTGATTTTTGGAGCGAAACTAGTATTTCGAAAAGTTTCATAGAATCTAATTTTGAGATGAATTTTTGCATGGACTTTCCTAATATCCAACCCCCGTAACATATAGAAAGGATCTGGAAATAGGCATGGCAAGAAAACTCGGGCCCGCCGGGGACCGCTCGAACCCGACCCGAAATTAACGGGGGAAACCCGATTTGATTGGGTGCGGTTGCGGGTGCGGGTAAAACCCGGTGTGTATTTGCAGGTATGGGTGCGGGGGCGGGGGATGCTACTACCCGCCAGCACCCGCCCCCGCCCCCTCCCCCGCCCGGTCTTATAATATTTTCTTTATTACCCATATTTAGATTACTTTATATCAAATTTATTCACATTTGAAGAAGTAATTAAAAATCCTCATTAGTCATTTCTCACCATTCACTTAAACTCACATATTTAGAAACAAGTTTATTATTAAAATGGTTAAGTTTTTAATAAAATTGTTAATTTTTATTAGTATTTAAAATAATATTTTTTTGCGGGTGGGGGCGGGTGCGGGTGCGGGCAAACCCGTTTCTATCAGGGGCGGGTCTGGGTGGTAAATTTTCACCCCCGACTGGGTTTGGGGGCGGGGGCAGGTCTATAACAGAGAGGCGGGTGCGGGTGCGGGGCTAGCTAAACCCGCCCCGACCTGCCCCGTTGCCATGCCTATCTGAAAAGTTTCATAGCATTTTGAACATTCCTCGATTTAATTTGTTTTTTTGACCGAAACTAGTATAAACTAGTGTATAATATATATTATGGTATTTTAACCGAAACTAGCATTTCAGAAAGTTTCATAGAATCTAATTTTGAGATGATTTTTTTGCATGGAATTCCCTCAAAACCATCCCTTGTAACAAATAGAAAGGATCTGAAAAGTTTCGTAGAATTTGGAGCAGTTCACAATTTAATTTGCTTTTTTGACTGAAACTAGTATAAACTAGTGTATAATTGTAGCGAGCAATTTTGGACGCGGTTCTTAAGTGCTGGTCGCTCTCTGCGGTTGAGTTTACTACAGGTCGATTCATTTTTTATCCTATTATGAGCTGATGAAGGAAGGGAAATAGATGTCTCCAATTAACCCTGCTTTGCATACTGAGTTTAAACAGCGGTCTGTTAAGTTACGAATGCTATCAATGTGGGGGGGCCTTGTACTGGTTATTTGTATTTTCGCCAATACTGTTTTCTTTCTTTCTAGGATCTTCTGGCAGGGAACAAGGATTAGGATGTTAGGACTGATGCTTTTTGATAGATACATGAGAGTATGTGATTTTGGATTTTTGTTAGACGTGAAGCGAAAAGTGGTTTGTATCTTGTTCAAAGCCCAAGATGTGAAGCTGAAAAAGTCTATTTGTATCTTGTTCAAAGCCCAAGATGTGAAGCTGAAGGGTCTATTTGTATCTTGTTCGAAGCCCAAGATGTGAAGCTGAAAGGGTGTTGACTTTTAGAGAGAACTTGTCATCTCTAAAGAGGGGTTTGTATGTCACAACTGTTTATAAAGGAGAACTACTTTAACCGGGATACGCGGATCCGACAATGCCATAATTTCCTTTATAGGGGATTTCCAACCTGAAGGAGAAGACTTTAACTCAGTGTAGAGCAATGCTATCTTTCCTTAGGAATTTCTCATGCTAAAAGAGGGACAGTGGCATGGATGTAGATGATCCAGAAGCTTGCCGCTTACAGCGATTAGATGAAGGGAGTTGTTTGATGTTTGTGCACTGTGAACGAGGCACAGTTTTGATGCTAAAAGGTTAATTAGATTAACCAGTGGTTTTCTTATACAAAGCCTAAGAGGAGGCTGATACGTGTCTCGTACAAAGCCCGAGAGAGAGGCTAAAAGGTTTTGACTCGACGATGAAATCTTTTGGTATCTCGTATAAAGCCCGACATGGAGGCTATTTGACTCAACAAGAGAGTTTTTTTGTATCTCGTACTAAGCCCGAGATGGAGGCTGTTGTTTGTTTGGCTCCATAAGAACCTTTTTGTATCTCGTATAAAGCCCGAGATGGAGGCTAAAGGGATAATTGACTCAACGAGGGAGTCTCTTATGTGTCTCGTACAAAGTCCGAGAGAGAGGCTAAACGTTTTTTGACTCCGCTGGGGAGAATCGTTGTATAAAGCCCAAGAGAGAGGCTAACTTCACTGGAGAAGGATCATTATACAAAGCCTAAGAGGAGGCTATGGTGACTGTTTCAGTTGAGTGACAGGTCTAGTATACTGATTTTGAAAGAGAAAATCAGTTCTTATATGAGCAATGCTGTACTCAAGGCTTTGATTCGAGGATCCGGGTTATTCCTGTTCTTTAAGGAAGCGGGAAATCCGAAGGGTATTGAGACTGTCCGAGTCTACGGGTTTCCTTCCTATTCTTGAAGGGGTCACTTGAGAATGTCTTTGAGTGACAGTCTATGAAAGGGTTCACCGAGAATGCTGCCTTTCATGTCTCCATATTGTTTAACCCCAAGAGGAGGGAAGACTGTGTCTGGTAATCCTCTGGGGATCTAGTATTGACTATTTCTAGGAGTGATCAACGGGTTTAATGCTAGACGTAGTTGCCGGGGAAACTCTAAATATCTATACTATTATTACACAGTTGATATGAGTTTATGAAAGAAGACTTACAGTGAAACAGCCCCACAATACAATTATATGTATATGAAAGCGGTAAATGAAAGCAATAACCACTTACTCGATTGTAGAGCTTCCATGCTGTTTGGTTAGTTGTTCAACAAAGAAAGATTAAAAACAACAGTATATTCAAAATCAAAGGAGAAAGTGCTTTGAAAAAGAAAGATTTGGGGCTTACAGTTCAAGGAGAGGCCCAGGGTTTTATCAGTGAGCGCACTGTTTGAATTTGTACAGAGGGACTTATACAAGTGACTGGGGCCCAAAAAAGGTTTTCTGTACAATGGGGTTGGGTCTTACACTCTAATAGAGGCCCAAAAAAGTTTAAAGAAAAAGAGATGGGTCTTACTACTCGAGGGTAGGCCTAGTTGACTTTTTGTTTAAAATGGCGATCGCGCCGAGATTTTCTTTTAACGCGAAGGGACTTATACAATAAGTGAGGCCCAAAAGGTTTTGGTTAAAAGAGGATTGGGTCTTACACTCTATTAGAGGCCCAAAAGTTTTGAATGGGTCTTATAGCTCAAGGAGAGGCCCAGGGTTATTTTTCAAAAGGCGACGATCGCGCCGTTTGTTTTTTGACGGTGTCGGGACTTATACAATACACTGAGGCCCAAAATGTTTTGGTCAAAAAAGGATTGGGTCTTACACTCTATTAGAGGCCCAAATGTTTTGAAAATGATTTATGAGGGTTGAATTAATCCAAAAACCCTAATTTGTTTTCAAAAATGTATTTAATTGAATAAAAATTCAATTAAAATGATCAAAATTGTTTAACATATGGAAAAAAAATTGTGATCTTGGATTAATGCTTCAAAAATTAAGTATTGACCTACAAAATAATTAGAAGGCATTAAAAGTTGCAAAATCAAGGTGGAAAAAATATTTTAAATGTTAAAAACAATTAAAACATTAATTCTTTGCAAAAATATCAATTATACAAAATAAATAATATTTTTTTGATTTTTTGGGAAAATAAAATATTTTAACATTTTTGTGAATTATTAAAAAAAGAATCAACTCAAAATCATTAAAACTCAGAGAGAAATTAATTTTTGAATCAATTAAATAAAATCACAAAATTCAAATATTTGAATTTGAAAGAAATGGCGCCAAGAACACACCAAGAACACGCGCGTGTTCTGGGTTTGGCCAGATTTGCATTTTCTATCCAATCTCACTGAATACTTGATTATATCATGTAATCCACATACCAATCAACTCGTTTCAACCTCACGATCATGTCTATGTCAATTAATTTCATATAAATTAAACATATAACAAGAAATCATGAAAAATCCTCAAGAACCCTAATTTCTGCATGAAGGCTAGGATTTTTGATACACGATTCAAACAATGCAATTAATTGAGGGGAAACATTCTATGCATGATTATGAACATATGGCCAAATTATTGTGCGAGGAAATATGCATAGATTGAGAGATGACCAAGTATATGCTTACCTCTAGGCCGTGACAGCAAGTGCAATGTGATTTTTGATTTGGAGGTGTTACAGATGAGTGGTGATGATCTGAACAGCTTCCCTACACCCTACGGAGTGTGTTTGAATGCTTGGACTTGATTGAAATTGGCTGGATCACTTCATGGCATCTCAACTGCACTTTGGTTAAAACCTTGAGCAATTGACTGGTGATTCGGAGAAATCAGTGTTCCAGTTGTTGTTTAAGTGTTTGATCAGCTCATATGTTATGTATGTGAGGTGTGTGAGTGATTGGTTTGAGTGGAATTGCCCTCTAGCTCAAAACCCGATAGCTACCTTGCTAAGAAAGGCATTTTTGCCAAGAGAAAGAGATTTTGAGAAAGGCAAGTGTTGTAGGCCTTTGTCGTACTTAAACTGATCATAATTGAGCTCTATTTATAGTAGAGCAAGTTTGTTTTGCAAGGAATAGTGAATGGCAACTGCTGAGTAGGTTTGTTCAATGTTGGCCAATGGAAGTTCAAGTCTCCTCTAGCCATTGACTAGAGGTTAGGGCACAGGCTGCTGGTTCCCTTGGTCTTGGATAAGTTTTGACTGAATTCAAATGAAAATGGCTCAGTCCATGCCACCTTGATGCTTCCATTGAATGCTCCAATCCAAAATTGAAGTCTTGTCCCTATTTTGGCAATTCTAGGTTCAACATGCTATTTCTTGTTTCAAAGACTTTGGAGGCTTGGCTCAGTGATTGTCCCCTTTAGATTCAATCCTCATAGGTGTCCAAGTGGATAGGAGCATTTGGATTTGGCTAATTTTGGCAAATCGACCAAAAGTACAAATTCTGCCTTGCCTTGACAGATTTCAGCAAGGCAACTTGCCAATGTCATATCTCATGACCCAAATGGAATTTGGCAATGTTCTTGGCCATTTTGGAAAGCCCTTACATGATACAACAACTGTTTGAACATGTTTGGTTTTGATCTCTTTTGAATCCAAGTGAAAAATCCCCCTACATTTGGAAAAAAATGAAAACAGATTTGGACTTAGTGAAAATTTCACTAAGTGTTGGAAAAAGTGACATTTTCATTTTTCAGCCATTTTGATCACTCCATAACTCAAAATCCTTAATGAATTGGACTTAGGTCTAGTTGAAGTTTTTGTAGAGGGTAATGAGGGCTACAAATCCATCTTTGGATGAGGAAAAATGGCTTTGTGGTTTAGGAGTTATGATCCTCCAAAGTTGGTACCCTAGCCACTTTATTTTTAAATTAGAAAATTTTTTAAGTTTTTATGGTTACCCCTTTTACAAGTTATCCAACTTTTCTTGATTTTTCTTGATGAATGATGATTCAAATCACACATTAACATCATTTTAGGGTTAAAAATCCATTTTGGTGAAAAATCTCAAAAAGTCAAAGTTGACTTTTGTGCACAGTTGACTTTTTATCAGATGAATTCCAAACTGTGCAATTCTTCAGGAAATCATGTCCTTGACCTAAATCAAACTTTATGGACATGTTCCATGGGTGTCATAGGGTATATTGAATCATGTCTTAGGGTTTGGGAGCATGTCCTGGTCAAAAGTCAAAGTTACAGTTGACTTTTTCCTTAAAACCCTAATTGTGGTGCAGATGAAATTGAGACTTGTTGCTCAAGCTTCTTGGATTAATCCATTGTTCCAAATGGATCAATATAGTTCATTAGAGACCCTCAAACCCTCTCTTGAGGTCTTGGCACATGATTTACCCTAAAAGTCAACTTAGGGGTGAATTAGGTCAAGAAACCCTAATTCCTGATTTTTTGATGAATGCAACCCCTAAGGCAAAATTGACTTGATGATTGGGTCCATGAGGTTCCATGGAGTATATTAGGTTGTGTTTTGGATATTTGGCTTGTGCCCAGATGAAAATTTTCCATCTGGAGGCCCTGGTCGACTAAAACCCTAATTTGGTGACACTGTCGATCTTGAGGCTTGATCCACCTAGAAGGGAGAAGCTTTGTGCATAATCCTTGGAGTGGGAGTCCTATTGATCCTTTGTAGCTACTTGAGAGGTTAGACAAGTTGAAGATCATGTCATTCCTTGATTGACCCTTTGCCTAAGGCTCTGAGAGGGCTTGAAACCCTAATTTTGATTGTAGTGGATGCTCACCCATCCTTGGGGAGACTGATGAAATAAGATGGTTCCCCCATATTGTGATGATGATTTCCACAATGATGGGAAATCTAAGTGGTCAAAATTTGGGGTATGACAATAATATATTATGATTTTTTGACCGAAACTAGCATTTCAAAAAGATTCAAAGAATCTAATTTTGAGATGATTTTTTGCGTGGACTTCACTCATAACCTTCCTTCATAACATATAGAAAGGATCTGAAAAGTTTCGTAGCATTTTGAACATTCCTAGATTTAATTTGATTTTTTTGACCGAAACTAGTATAAACTAGTGTATAATATATTATGATTTTTTGACCAAAACTAGTATTTCGAAAAGTTTCATAGAATCTAATTTTGAGATGAATTTTTGCATGGACTTCCCTAATAATCATCCCTCGTAACATATAGGGAGGATCCGAAAAGTTTCATAGCATTTCTGACATTCCTCGATTTAATTTGATTTTTTGACCGAAACTAGTATAAACTAGTGTATAATATATATTATGATATTTTTTTACCGAAACTAGTATTTCAAAAAGTTTCATAGAATCTAATTTTGAGATGATTTTTTGCATGGACTTCCCTCATAACCTTCCCTCGTAACATATAGAAAGGATCTGAAACGTTTCGTAGCATTTCGAACAGTCCTCCATTTAATTTGATTTTTTGACCGAAACTAGTATAAACAAGTGTATAATATATTATGAGTTTTTGACCGAAATTAGTATTTCAAAAAGTTTCATAGAAATTAATTTTGAGATGAATTTTTGCATGAACTTCCCTCATAACCATCCCTCGTAAAATATAGAAAGGATCTAAAAAGTTTCGTAGCATTTCGAACAATCCTCAATTTAATTTGATTTTTTGACGGAAAATAGTATAAACTAGTGTATAATATACATTATAATTTTTTGGCTGAAACTAGCATTTTGAAAAGTTTCATAGAATCTAATTTTGAGATGATTTTTTGCATGGACTACCCTCATTGCCTTCCCTCATAACATATAGAAAGGATCTTTAAAGTTTCGTAGAATTTCGAACAGCTCTCAATTTAATTTGATTTTTTGACTGAAACTAATATAAACTTGTGTATAATATATTATAATTTTTTGACCGAAACTAGCATTTCGAAAAGATTCATAGAATCTAATTTTGAGTTAATTTTTTGCGTGGACTTCACTCATAACCTTCCCTCATAACATATAGAAAGGATCTAAAAAGTTTCGTAGCATTTCGAACATTTCTCGATTTAATTTGATTTTTTGACCGAAACTAGTATAAACTAGTGTATAATATATAATGATTTTTTGACCGAAACTAGTATGTCAAAAAGTTTCATAGAATCTAATTTAGAGATGAATTTTTGCATGGACTTCCCTAATAACCATCCCTCGTAACATATAGAGAGGATCCAAAAAGTTTCTTAGCATTTCGAACATTCCTCGATTTAATTTGATTTTTTGATCGAAACTAGTATAAACTAGTGTATAATATATATTATGATATTTTTAACTGAAATTAGTATATCGAAAAGTTCTATAGAATCTAATTTTGAGATGATTTTTGGCATGAACTTCCCTCATAACCTTCCCTCGTAACATATAGAAAGGATCTGAAACGTTTCGTAGCATTTCGAACTGTCCTCCATTTAATTTGATTTTTTGATAGAATCTAGTATAAACTAGTGTATAATATATTATGATTTTTTGACCGAAACAAGCATTTCTTAAAAGATTCATAGAATCTAATTTTGAGATAGTTTTTTGCATGGACTTCACTCATAACCTCCCTCGTAACATATAGAAAGGATCTGAAAACTTTCGTAGCATTTCAAACATTCCTCGATTTAATTTGATTTTTTGACCGAAACTAGTATAAACTAGTGTATAATATATTATGATTTTTTGACCGAAACTAGTATTTCGAAAAGTTTCATAGAATCTAATTTTGAGATGAATTTTTGCATGGACTTCCCTAATAACCATCCCTCGTAACATATAGAAAGGATCTGAAAAGTTTCGTAGCATTTCGAACCTTCCTCGATTTAATTTGATTTTTTGACCGAAACAAGTATAAACTAGTGTATAATATATTATGATTTTTTGACCGAAACTAGCATTTTGAAAAGTTTCATAGAATCTAATTTTGAGATGATTTTTTTCCTGGACTTCCCTCATAACCTTTCATCATAATATATAGAAAGTAAGTGAAAAGTTCCGTAGCATTTCGAACAGTCCACGATTTAGTTTGATTTTTTTACCGAAACTAGTATAAACTAGTGTATAATATTTATTAGGATATTTTTGACCGAAACTAATATTTCGAAAAGTTTCATAGAATCTTATTTTGAGATGATTTTTTGCATGGACTTCCCTCATAACCTTCCCTCGTAACATATAGAAAGGATCTGAAAAGTTTCGTATCATTTCGAACATTCCTCGATTTAATTTGATTTTTTGACCGAAACTAGTATAAACTAGTGTATAATATATTATGATTTTTTGACTGAAACAAGCATTTCTTAAAAGATTCATAGAATCTAATTTTGAGATAGTTTTTTGCATGGATTTCACTCATAACCCTCCCTCGTAACATATAGAAAGGATCTGAAAACTTTCGTAGCATTTCAAACATTCTTCGATTTAATTTGATTTTTTGACCGAAACTAGTATAAACTAGTGTATAATATATTATGATTTTTTGACCGAAACTAGTATTTCAAAAAGTTTCATAGAAATTAATTTTGAGATGAATTTTTGCATGGACTTCCCTCATTGCCTTCCCTCGTTACATATAGAAAGGATCTGAAACGTTTCGTAGCATTTCGAACTGTCCTCCATTTAATTTGATTTTTTGACAGAATCTAGTATAAACTAGTGTATAATATATTATGATTTTTTGACCGAAACAAGCATTTCTTAAAAGATTCATAGAATCTAATTTTGAGATAGTTTTTTGCATGGACTTCACTCATAACCTCCCTCGTAACATATATAAAGGATCTGAAAACTTTCGTAGCATTTCAAACATTCCTCGATTTAATTTGATTTTTTGACCGAAACTAGTATAAACTAGTGTATAATATATTATGATTTTTTGACCGAAACTAGTATTTCGAAAAGTTTCATAGAATCTAATTTTGAGATGAATTTTTGCATGGACTTCCCTAATAACCATCCCTCGTAACATATAGAAAGGATCTGAAAAGTTTCATAGCATTTCGAACCTTCCTCGATTTAATTTGATTTTTTGACCGAAACAAGTATAAACTAGTGTATAATATATTATGATTTTTTGACCGAAACTAGCATTTTGAAAAGTTTCATAGAATCTAATTTTGAGATGATTTTTTTCCTGGACTTCCCTCATAACCTTTCATCATAATATATAGAAAGTAAGTGAAAAGTTTCGTAGCATTTCGAACAGTCCACGATTTAGTTTGATTTTTTGACCGAAATTAGTATAAACTAGTGTATAATATTTATTAGGATATTTTTGACCGAAACTAATATTTCGAAAAGTTTCATAGAATCTTATTTTGAGATGATTTTTTGCATGGACTTCCCTCATAACCTTCCCTCGTAACATATAGAAAGGATCTGAAACGTTTCGTAGCATTTTGCACAGTCCTCGATTTAATTTGATTTTTTAACCGAAACTAGTATAAACTAGTGTATAATATATTATGATTTTTTAACCGAAACTTGTATTTCGAAAAGTTTCATAGAATCTAATTTTGAGATGAATTTTTACATAGACTTCCCTCATATCCATCCCTCGTAACATATAGAAAGGATCTGAAAAGTTTCGTAGCATTTTGAACACTCCTCGATTTAATTTGATTTTTTGACGGAAACTAGTAAAAACATGTGTATAATATATATTATAATTTTTTGACCGAAACTAGCATTTTGAAAAGTTTCATAGAATCTAATTTTGAGATGATTTTTTGCATGGACTTCCCTCATAACCTTCCCTCGTAACATATAGAAAGGATCTGAAAAGTTTCGTATCATTTCGAACATTCCTCGATTTAATTTGATTTTTTGACCGAAACTAGTATAAACTAGTGTATAATATATTATGATTTTTTGACTGAAACAAGCATTTCTTAAAAGATTCATAGAATCTAATTTTGAGATAGTTTTTTGCATGGATTTCACTCATAACCCTCCCTCGTAACATATAGAAAGGATCTGAAAACATTCGTAGCATTTCAAACATTCTTCGATTTAATTTGATTTTTTGACCGAAACTAGTATAAACTAGTGTATAATATATTATGATTTTTTGACCGAAACTAGTATTTCAAAAAGTTTCATAGAAATTAATTTTGAGATGAATTTTTGCATGGACTTCCCTCATTGCCTTCCCTCGTTACATATAGAAAGGATCTGAAACGTTTCGTAGCATTTCGAACTGTCCTCCATTTAATTTGATTTTTTGACAGAATCTAGTATAAACTAGTGTATAATATATTATGATTTTTTGACCGAAACAAGCATTTCTTAAAAGATTCATAGAATCTAATTTTGAGATAGTTTTTTGCATGGACTTCACTCATAACCTCCCTCGTAACATATAGAAAGGATCTGAAAACTTTCGTAGCATTTCAAACATTCCTCGATTTAATTTGATTTTTTGACCGAAACTAGTATAAACTAGTGTATAATATATTATGATTTTTTGACCGAAACTAGTATTTCGAAAAGTTTCATAGAATCTAATTTTGAGATGAATTTTTGCATGGACTTCCCTAATAACCATCCCTCGTAACATATAGAAAGGATCTGAAAAGTTTCATAGCATTTCGAACCTTCCTCGATTTAATTTGATTTTTTGACCGAAACAAGTATAAACTAGTGTATAATATATTATGATTTTTTGACCGAAACTAGCATTTTGAAAAGTTTCATAGAATCTAATTTTGAGATGATTTTTTTCCTGGACATCCCTCATAACCTTTCATCATAATATATAGAAAGTAAGTGAAAAGTTTCGTAGCATTTCGAACAGTCCACGATTTAGTTTGATTTTTTGACCGAAATTAGTATAAACTAGTGTATAATATTTATTAGGATATTTTTGACCGAAACTAATATTTCGAAAAGTTTCATAGAATCTTATTTTGAGATGATTTTTTGCATGGACTTCCCTCATAACCTTCCCTCGTAACATATAGAAAGGATCTGAAACGTTTCGTAGCATTTTGCACAGTCCTCGATTTAATTTGATTTTTTAACCGAAACTAGTATAAACTAGTGTATAATATATTATGATTTTTTAACCGAAACTTGTATTTCGAAAACTTTCATAGAATCTAATTTTGAGATGAATTTTTACATAGACTTCCCTCATATCCATCCCTCGTAACATATAGAAAGGATCTGAAAAGTTTCGTAGCATTTTGAACACTCCTCGATTTAAGTTGATTTTTTGACGGAAACTAGTAAAAACATGTGTATAATATATATTATAATTTTTTGACCGAAACTAGCATTTTGAAAAGTTTCATAGAATCTAATTTTGAGATGATTTTTTGCATGGACTTCCCTCATAACCTTCCCTCGTAACATATAGAAAGGATCTGAAAAGTTTCGTATCATTTGGAACATTCCTCGATTTAATTTGATTTTTTGACCGAAACTAGTATAAACTAGTGTATAATATATTATGATTTTTTGACTGAAACAAGCATTTCTTAAAAGATTCATAGAATCTAATTTTGAGATAGTTTTTTGCATGGATTTCACTCATAACCCTCCCTCGTAACATATAGAAAGGATCTGAAAACATTCGTAGCATTTCAAACATTCTTCGATTTAATTTGATTTTTTGACCGAAACTAGTATAAACTAGTGTATAATATATTATGATTTTTTGACCGAAACTAGTATTTCAAAAAGTTTCATAGAAATTAATTTTGAGATGAATTTTTGCATGGACTTCCCTCATTGCCTTCCCTCGTTACATATAGAAAGGATCTGAAACGTTTCGTAGCATTTCGAACTGTCCTCCATTTAATTTGATTTTTTGACAGAATCTAGTATAAACTAGTGTATAATATATTATGATTTTTTGACCGAAACAAGCATTTCTTAAAAGATTCATAGAATCTAATTTTGAGATAGTTTTTTGCATGGACTTCACTCATAACCCTCCCTCGTAACATATAGAAAGGATCTGAAAACTTTCGTAGCATTTCAAACATTCCTCGATTTAATTTGATTTTTTGACCGAAACTAGTATAAACTAGTGTATAATATATTATGATTTTTTGACCGAAACTAGTATTTCGAAAAGTTTCATAGAATCTAATTTTGAGATGAATTTTTGCATGGACTTCCCTAATAACCATCCCTCGTAACATATAGAAAGGATCTGAAAAGTTTCGTAGCATTTCGAACCTTCCTCGATTTAATTTGATTTTTTGACCGAAACAAGTATAAACTAGTGTATAATATATTATGATTTTTTGACCGAAACTAGCATTTTGAAAAGTTTCATAGAATCTAATTTTTAGATGATTTTTTTCCTGGACTTCCCTCATAACCTTTCATCATAATATATAGAAAGTAAGTGAAAAGTTTCGTAGCATTTCGAACAGTCCACGATTTAGTTTGATTTTTTGACCGAAACTAGTATAGACTAGTGTATAATATTTATTAGGATATTTTTGACCGAAACTAATATTTCGAAAAGTTTCATAGAATCTTATTTTGAGATGATTTTTTGCATGGACTTCCCTCATAACCTTCCCTCGTAACATATAGAAAGGATCTGAAACGTTTCGTAGCATTTTGCACAGTCCTCGATTTAATTTGATTTTTTAACCGAAACTAGTATAAACTAGTGTATAATATATTATGATTTTTTAACCGAAACTTGTATTTCGAAAAGTTTCATAGAATCTAATTTTGTGATGAATTTTTGCATAGACTTCCCTCATATCCATCCCTCGTAACATATAGAAAGGATCTGAAAAGTTTAGTAGCATTTTGAACACTCCTCGATTTAATTTGATTTTTTGACGGAAACTAGTAAAAACTAGTGTATAATATATATTATAATTTTTTGACTGAAACTAGCATTTTGAAAAGTTTCATAGATTCTAATTTTGAGATGATTTTTTGCATGGACTTCCCTCATAACCTTCCCTCGTAACATATAGAAAGGATCTGAAAAGTTTCGTATCATTTCGAACATTCCTCGATTTAATTTGATTTTTTGACCGAAACTAGTATAAACTAGTGTATAATATATTATGATTTTTTGACTGAAACAAGCATTTCTTAAAAGATTCATAGAATCTAATTTTGAGATAGTTTTTTGCATGGATTTCACTCATAACCCTCCCTCGTAACATATAGAAAGGATCTGAAAACTTTCGTAGCATTTCAAACATTCTTCGATTTAATTTGATTTTTTGACCGAAACTAGTATAAACTAGTGTATAATATATTATGATTTTTTGACCGAAACTAGTATTTCGAAAAGTTTCATAGAATCTAATTTTGAGATGAATTTTTGCATGGACTTCCCTCATTGCCATCCCTCGTTACATATAGAAAGGATCTGAAACGTTTCGTAGCATTTCGAACTGTCCTCCATTTAATTTGATTTTTTGACAGAATCTAGTATAAACTAGTGTATAATATATTATGATTTTTTGACCGAAACAAGCATTTCTTAAAAGATTCATAGAATCTAATTTTTAGATAGTTTTTTGCATGGACTTCACTCATAACCTCCCTCGTAACATATAGAAAGGATCTGAAAACTTTCGTAGCATTTCAAACATTCCTCGATTTAATTTGATTTTTTGACCGAAACTAGTATAAACTAGTGTATAATATATTATGATTATTTGACCGAAACTAGTATTTCGAAAAGTTTCATAGAATCTAATTTTGAGATGAATTTTTGCATGGACTTCCCTAATAACCATCCCTCGTAACATAGAAAGGATCTGAAAAGTTTCGTAGCATTTCGAACCTTCCTCGATTTAATTTGATTTTTTGACCGAAACAAGTATAAACTAGTGTATAATATATTATGATTTTTTGACCGAAACTAGCATTTTGAAAAGTTTCATAGAATCTAATTTTGAGATGATTTTTTTCCTGGACTTCCCTCATAACCTTTCATAATAATATATAGAAAGTGAGTGAAAAGTTTCGTAGCATTTCTAACAGTCCAGGATTTAGTTTGATTTTTTGACCGAAACTAGTATAAACTAGTGTATAATATTTATTAGGATATTTTTGACCGAAACCAATATTTCGAAAAGTTTCATAGAATCTTATTTTGAGATGATTTTTTGCATGGAATTCCCTCATAACCTTCCCTCGTAACATATAGAAAGGATCTGAAATGTTTCGTAGCATTTTGCACAGTCCTCGATTTAATTTGATTTTTTAACCGAAACTAGTATAAACTAGTGTATAATATATTATGATTTTTTAACCGAAACTTGTATTTCGAAAAGTTTCATAGAATCTAATTTTGAGATGAATTTTTACATAGACTTCCCTCATATCCATCCCTCGTAACATATAGAAAGGATCTGAAAAGTTTCGTAGCATTTTGAACACTCCTCGATTTAATTTGATTTTTTGACGGAAACTAGTAAAAACATGTGTATAATATATATTATAATTTTTTGACCGAAACTAGCATTTTGAAAAGTTTCATAGAATCTAATTTTGAGATGATTTTTTGCATGGACTTCCCTCATAACCTTCCCTCGTAACATATAGAAAGGATCTGAAAAGTTTCGTATCATTTCGAACATTCCTCGATTTAATTTGATTTTTTGACCGAAACTAGTATAAACTAGTGTATAATATATTATGATTTTTTGACTGAAACAAGCATTTCTTAAAAGATTCATAGAATCTAATTTTGAGATAGTTTTTTGCATGGATTTCACTCATAACCCTCCCTCGTAACATATAGAAAGGATCTGAAAACTTTCGTAGCATTTCAAACATTCTTCGATTTAATTTGATTTTTTGACCGAAACTAGTATAAACTAGTGTATAATATATTATGATTTTTTGACCGAAACTAGTATTTCAAAAAGTTTCATAGAAATTAATTTTGAGATGAATTTTTGCATGGACTTCCCTCATTGCCTTCCCTCATTACATATAGAAAGGATCTGAAACGTTTCGTAGCATTTCGAACTGTCCTCCATTTAATTTGATTTTTTGACAGAATCTAGTATAAATTAGTGTATAATATATTATGATTTTTTGACCGAAACAAGCATTTCTTAAAAGATTCATAGAATCTAATTTTGAGATAGTTTTTTGCATGGACTTCACTCATAACCTCCCTCGTAACATATAGAAAGGATCTGAAAACTTTCGTAGCATTTCAAACATTCCTCGATTTAATTTGATTTTTTGACCGAAACTAGTATAAACTAGTGTATAATATATTATGATTTTTTGACCGAAACTAGTATTTCGAAAAGTTTCATAGAATCTAATTTTGAGATGAATTTTTCCATGGACTTCCCTAATAACCATCCCTCGTAACATAGAAAGGATCTGAAAAGTTTCGTAGCATTTCGAACCTTCCTCGATTTAATTTGATTTTTTGACCGAAACAAGTATAAACTAGTGTATAATATATTATGATTTTTTGACCGAAACTAGCATTTTGAAAAGTTTCATAGAATCTAATTTTGAGATGATTTTTTTCCTGGACTTCCCTCATAACCTTTCATCATAATATAAAGAAAGTAAGTGAAAAGTTTCGTAGCATTTCGAACTGTCCACGATTTAGTTTGATTTTTTGACCGAAACTAGTATAAACTAGTGTATAATATTTATTAGGATATTTTTGACCGAAACTAATATTTCGAAAAGTTTCATAGAATCTTATTTTGAGATGATTTTTTGCATGGACTTCCCTCATAACCTTCCCTCGTAACATATAGAAAGGATCTGAAACGTTTCGTAGCATTTTGCACAGTCCTCGATTTAATTTGATTTTTTAACCGAAACTAGTATAAACTAGTGTATAATATATTATGATTTTCTAACCGAAACTTGTATTTCGAAAAGTTTCATAGAATCTAATTTTGTGATGAATTTTTGCATAGACTTCCCTCATATCCATCCCTCGTAACATATAGAAAGGATCTGAAAAGTTTCGTAGCATTTTGAACACTCCTCGATTTAATTTGATTTTTTGACGGAAACTAGTAAAAACATGTGTATAATATATATTATAATTTTTTGACCGAAACTAGCATTTTGAAAAGTTTCATAGAATCTAATTTTGAGATGATTTTTTGCATGGACTTCCCTCATAACCTTCCCTCGTAACATATAGAAAGGATCTGAAAAGTTTCGTATCATTTCGAACATTCCTCGATTTAATTTGATTTTTTGACCGAAACTAGTATAAACTAGTGTATAATATATTATGATTTTTTGACTGAAACAAGCATTTCTTAAAAGATTCATAGAATCTAATTTTGAGATAGTTTTTTTGCATGGATTTCACTCATAACCCTCCCTCGTAACATATAGAAAGGATCTGAAAACTTTCGTAGCATTTCAAACATTCTTCGATTTAATTTGATTTTTTGACCGAAACTAGTATAAACTAGTGTATAATATATTATGATTTTTTGACCGAAACTAGTATTTCAAAAAGTTTCATAGAAATTAATTTTGAGATGAATTTTTGCATGGACTTCCCTCATTGCCTTGCCTCGTTACATATAGAAAGGATCTGAAACGTTTCGTAGCATTTCGAACTGTCCTCCATTTAACTTGATTTTTTGACAGAATCTAGTATAAACTAGTGTATAATAAATTATGATTTTTTGACCGAAACAAGCATTTCTTAAAAGATTCATAGAATCTAATTTTGAGATAGTTTTTTGCATGGACTTCACTCATAACCTCCCTCGTAACATATAGAAAGGATCTGAAAACTTTCGTAGCATTTCAAACATTCCTCGATTTAATTTGATTTTTTGACCGAAACTAGTCTAGACTAGTGTATAATATATTATGATTTTTTGACCGAAACTAGTATTTCGAAAAGTTTCATAGAATCTAATTTTGAGATGAATTTTTTCATGGACTTCCCTAATAACCATCCCTCGTAACATAGAAAGGATCTGAAAAGTTTCGTAGCATTTCGAACCTTCCTCGATTTAATTTGATTTTTTGACCGAAACAAGTATAAACTAGTGTATAATATATTATGATTTATTGACCGAAACTAGCATTTTGAAAAGTTTCATAGAATCTAATTTTGAGATGATTTTTTTCCTTGACTTCCCTCACAACCTTTCATCATAATATATAGAAAGTAAGTGAAAAGTTTCGTAGCATTTCGAACAGTCCACGATTTAGTTTGATTTTTTGACCGAAACTAGTATAAACTAGTGTATAATATTTATTAGGATATTTTTGACCGAAACTAATATTTCGAAAAGTTTCATAGAATCTTATTTTGAGATGATTTTTTGCATGGACTTCCCTCATAACCTTCCCTCGTAACATATAGAAAGGATCTGAAACGTTTCGTAGCATTTTGCACAGTCCTCGATTTAATTTGATTTTTTAACCGAAACTAGTATAAACTAGTGTATAATATATTATGATTTTTTAACCGAAACTTGTATTTCGAAAAGTTTCATAGAATCTAATTTTGTGATGAATTTTTGCATAGACTTCCCCCATATCCATCCCTCGTAACATATAGAAAGGATCTGAAAAGTTTCGTAGCATTTTGAACACTCCTCGATTTAATTTGATTTTTTGACGGAAACTAGTAAAAACTAGTGTATAATATATATTATAAGTTTTTGACCGAAACTAGCATTTTGAAAAGTTTCATAGAATCTAATTTTGAGATGATTTTTTGCATGGAGTTCCCTCATAACCTTCCCTCGTAACATATAGAAAGGATCTGAAAAGTTTCGTATCATTTCGAACATTCCTCGATTTAATTTGATTTTTTGACCGAAACTAGTATAAACTAGTGTATAATATATTATGATTTTTTGACTGAAACAAGCATTTCTTAAAAGACTCATAGAATCTAATTTTGAGATAGTTTTTTGCATGGATTTCACTCATAACCCTCCCTCGTAACATATGGAAAGGATCTGAAAACTTTCGTAGCATTTCAAACATTCTTCGATTTAATTTGATTTTTTGACCGAAACTAGTATAAACTAGTGTATAATATATTATGATTTTTTGACCGAAACTAGTATTTCAAAAAGTTTCATAGAAATTAGTTTTGAGATGAATTTTTGCATGGACTTCCCTCATTGCCTTCCCTCGTTACATATAGAAAGGATCTGAAACGTTTCGTAGCATTTCGAACTGTCCTCCATTTAATTTGATTTTTTGACAGAATCTAGTATAAACTAGTGTATAATATATTATGATTTTTTGACCGAAACAAGCATTTCTTAAAAGATTCATAGAATCTAATTTTGAGATAGTTTTTTGCATGGACTTCACTCATAACCCTCCCTCGTAACATATAGAAAGGATCTGAAAACTTTCGTAGCATTTCAAACATTCCTCGATTTAATTTGATTTTTTGACCGAAACTAGTATAAACTAGTGCATAATATATTATGATTTTTTGACCGAAACTAGTATTTCGAAAAGTTTCATAGAATCTAATTTTGAGATGAATTTTTGCATGGACTTCCCTAATAACCATCCCTCGTAACATATAGAAAGGATCTGAAAAGTTTCGTAGCATTTCGAACCTTCCTCGATTTAATTTGATTTTTTGACCGAAACAAGTATAAACTAGTGTATAATATATTATGATTTTTTGACCGAAACTAGCATTTTGAAAAGTTTCATAGAATCTAATTTTGAGATGATTTTTTTCCTGGACTTCCCTCATAACCTTTCATCATAATATATAGAAAGTAAGTGAAAAGTTTCGTAGCATTTCGAACAGTCCACGATTTAGTTTGATTTTTTGACCGAAACTAGTATAAACTAGTGTATAATATTTATTAGGATATTTTTGACCGAAACTAATATTTCGAAAAGTTTCATAGAATCTTATTTTGAGATGATTTTTTGCATGGACTTCCCTCATAACCTTCCCTCGTAACATATAGAAAGGATCTGAAACGTTTCGTAGCATTTTGCACAGTCCTCGATTTAATTTGATTTTTTAACCGAAACTAGTATAAACTAGTGTATAATATATTATGATTTTTTAACCGAAACTTGTATTTCGAAAAGTTTCATAGAATCTAATTTTGTGATGAATTTTTGCATAGACTTCCCTCATATCCATCCCTCGTAACATATAGAAAGGATCTGAAAAGTTTCGTAGCATTTTGAACACTCCTCGATTTAATTTGATTTTTTGACGGAAACTAGTAAAAACTAGTGTATAATATATATTATAAGTTTTTGACCGAAACTAGCATTTTGAAAAGTTTCATAGAATCTAATTTTGAGATGATTTTTTGCATGGACTTCCCTCATAACCTTCCCTCGTAACATATAGAAAGGATCTGAAAAGTTTCGTATCATTTCGAACATTCCTCGATTTAATTTGATTTTTTGACCGAAACTAGTATAAACTAGTGTATAATATATTATGATTTTTTGACTGAAACAAGCATTTCTTAAAAGATTCATAGAATCTAATTTTGAGATAGTTTTTTGCATGGATTTCACTCATAACCCTCCCTCGTAACATATAGAATGGATCTGAAAACTTTCGTAGCATTTCAAACATTCTTCGATTTAATTTGATTTTTTGACCGAAACTAGTATAAACTAGTGTATAATATATTATGATTTTTTGACCGAAACTAGTATTTCAAAAAGTTTCATAGAAATTAGTTTTGAGATGAATTTTTGCATGGACTTCCCTCATTGCCTTCCCTCGTTACATATAGAAAGGATCTGAAACGTTTCGTAGCATTTCGAACTGTCCTCCATTTAATTTGATTTTTTGACAGAATCTAGTATAAACTAGTGTATAATATATTATGATTTTTTGACCGAAACAAGCATTTCTTAAAAGATTCATAGAATCTAATTTTGAGATAGTTTTTTGCATGGACTTCACTCATAACCCTCCCTCGTAACATATAGAAAGGATCTGAAAACTTTCGTAGCATTTCAAACATTCCTCGATTTAATTTGATTTTTTGACCGAAACTAGTCTAGACTAGTGCATAATATATTATGATTTTTTGACCGAAACTAGTATTTCGAAAAGTTTCATAGAATCTAATTTTGAGATGAATTTTTTCATGGACTTCCCTAATAACCATCCCTCGTAACATATAGAAAGGATCTGAAAAGTTTCGCAGCATTTCGAACCTTCCTCGATTTAATTTGATTTTTTGACCGAAACAAGTATAAACTAGTGTATAATATATTATGATTTTTTGACCGAAACTAGCATTTTGAAAAGTTTCATAGAATCTAATTTTGAGATGATTTTTTTCCTGGACTTCCCTCATAACCTTTCATCATAATATATAGAAAGTAAGTGAAAAGTTTCGTAGCATTTCGAACAGTCCACGATTTAGTTTGATTTTTTGACCGAAACTAGTATAAACTAGTGTATAATATTTATTAGGATATTTTTGACCGAAACTAATATTTCGAAAAGTTTCATAGAATCTTATTTTGAGATGATTTTTTGCATGGACTTCCCTCATAACCTTCCCTCGTAACATATAGAAAGGATCTGAAACGTTTCGTAGCATTTTGCACAGTCCTCGATTTAATTTGATTTTTTAACCGAAACTAGTATAAACTAGTGTATAATATATTATGATTTTTTAACCGAAACTTGTATTTCGAAAAGTTTCATAGAATCTAATTTTGTGATGAATTTTTGCATAGACTTCCCTCATATCCATCCCTCGTAACATATAGAAAGGATCTGAAAAGTTTCGTAGCATTTTGAACACTCCTCGATTTAATTTGATTTTTTGACGGAAACTAGTAAAAACTAGTGTATAATATATATTATAAGTTTTTGACCGAAACTAGCATTTTGAAAAGTTTCATAGAATCTAATTTTGAGATGATTTTTTGCATGGACTTCCCTCATAACCTTCCCTCGTAACATATAGAAAGGATCTGAAAAGTTTCGTATCATTTCGAACATTCCTCGATTTAATTTGATTTTTTGACCGAAACTAGTATAAACTAGTGTATAATATATTATGATTTTTTGACTGAAACAAGCATTTCTTAAAAGATTCATAGAATCTAATTTTGAGATAGTTTTTTGCATGGATTTCACTCATAACCCTCCCTCGTAACATATAGAAAGGATC
The DNA here is from genome assembly GCA_022829125.1 of Lathyrus tuberosus. Lineage (NCBI taxonomy): Eukaryota > Viridiplantae > Streptophyta > Magnoliopsida > Fabales > Fabaceae > Lathyrus > Lathyrus tuberosus. Next base: position 4,854,465 of record JALAZF010000446.1, read on the forward strand.
TGAAAACTTTCGTAGCATTTCAAACATTCTTCGATTTAATTTGATTTTTTGACCGAAACTAGTATAAACTAGTGTATAATATATTATGATTTTTTGACCGAAACTAGTATTTCAAAAAGTTTCATAGAAATTAATTTTGAGATGAATTTTTGCATGGACTTCCCTCATTGCCTTCCCTCGTTACATATAGAAAGGATCTGAAACGTTTCGTAGCATTTCGAACTGTCCTCCATTTAACTTGATTTTTTGACAGAATCTAGTATAAACTAGTGTATAATAAATTATGATTTTTTGACCGAAACAAGCATTTCTTAAAAGATTCATAGAATCTAATTTTGAGATAGTTTTTTGCATGGACTTCACTCATAACCTCCCTCGTAACATATAGAAAGGATTTGAAAACTTTCGTGGCATTTCAAACATTCCTCGATTTAATTTGATTTTTTGACCGAAACTAGTATAAACTAGTGTATAATATATTATGATTTTTTGACCGAAACTAGTATTTCGAAAAGTTTCATAGAATCTAATTTTGAGATGAATTTTTGCATGGACTTCCCTAATAACCATCCCTCGTAACATAGAAAGGATCTGAAAAGTTTCGTAGCATTTCGAACCTTCCTCGATTTAATTTGATTTTTTGACCGAAACAAGTATAAACTAGTGTATAATATATTATGATTTATTGACCGAAACTAGCATTTTGAAAAGTTTCATAGAATCTAATTTTGAGATGATTTTTTTCCTGGACTTCCCTCATAACCTTTCATCATAATATATAGAAAGTAAGTGAAAAGTTTCGTAGCATTTCGAACAGTCCACGATTTAGTTTGATTTTTTGACCGAAACTAGTATAAACTAGTGTATAATATTTATTAGGATATTTTTGACCGAAACTAATATTTCGAAAAGTTTCCTAGAATCTTATTTTGGGATGATTTTTTGCATGGACTTCCCTCATAACCTTCCCTCGTAACATATAGAAAGGATCTGAAACGTTTCGTAGCATTTTGCACAGTCCTCGATTTAATTTGATTTTTTAACCGAAACTAGTATAAACTAGTGTATAATATATTATGATTTTTTAACCGAAACTTGTATTTCGAAAAGTTTCATAGAATCTAATTTTGTGATGAATTTTTGCATAGACTTCCCTCATATCCATCCCTCGTAACATATAGAAAGGATCTGAAAAGTTTCGTAGCATTTTGAACACTCCTCGATTTAATTTGATTTTTTGACGGAAACTAGTAAAAACTAGTGTATGATATATATTATAAGTTTTTGACCGAAACTAGCATTTTGAAAAGTTTCATAGAATCTAATTTTGAGATGATTTTTTGCATGGACTTCCCTCATAACCTTCCCTCGTAACATATAGAAAGGATCTGAAAAGTTTCGTATCATTTCGAACATTCCTCGATTTAATTTGATTTTTTGACCGAAACTAGTATAAACTAGTGTATAATATATTATGATTTTTTGACTGAAACAAGCATTTCTTAAAAGATTCATAGAATCTAATTTTGAGATAGTTTTTTGCATGGATTTCACTCATAACCCTCCCTCGTAACATATGGAAAGGATCTGAAAACTTTCGTAGCATTTCAAACATTCTTCGATTTAATTTGATTTTTTGACCGAAACTAGTATAAACTAGTGTATAATATATTATGATTTTTTGACCGAAACTAGTATTTCAAAAAGTTTCATAGAAATTAGTTTTGAGATGAATTTTTGCATGGACTTCCCTCATTGCCTTCCCTCGTTACATATAGAAAGGATCTGAAACGTTTCGTAGCATTTCGAACTGTCCTCCATTTAATTTAATTTTTTGACAGAATCTAGTATAAACTAGTGTATAATATATTATGATTTTTTGACCGAAACAAGCATTTCTTAAAAGATTCATAGAATCTAATTTTGAGATAGTTTTTTGCATGGACTTCACTCATAACCCTCCCTCGTAACATATAGAAAGGATCTGAAAACTTCGTAGCATTTCAAACATTCCTCGATTTAATTTGATTTTTTGACCGAAACTAGTATAAACTAGTGCATAATATATTATGATTTTTTGACCGAAACTAGTATTTCGAAAAGTTTCATAGAATCTAATTTTGAGATGAATTTTTGCATGGACTTCCCTAATAACCATCCCTCGTAACATATAGAAAGGATCTGAAAAGTTTCGTGGCATTTCGAACCTTCCTCGATTTAATTTGATTTTTTGACCGAAACAAGTATAAACTAGTGTATAATATATTATGATTTTTTGACCGAAACTAGCATTTTGAAAAGTTTCATAGAATCTAATTTTGAGATGATTTTTTTCCTGGACTTCCCTCATAACCTTTCATCATAATATATAGAAAGTAAGTGAAAAGTTTCGTAGCATTTCGAACAGTCCACGATTTAGTTTGATTTTTTGACCGAAACTAGTATAAACTAGTGTATAATATTTATTAGGATATTTTTGACCGAAACTAATATTTCGAAAAGTTTCATAGAATCTTATTTTGAGATGATTTTTTGCATGGACTTCCCTCATAACCTTCCCTCGTAACATATAGAAAGGATCTGAAACGTTTCGTAGCATTTTGCACAGTCCTCGATTTAATTTGATTTTTTAACCGAAACTAGTATAAACTAGTGTATAATATATTATGATTTTTTAACCGAAACTTGTATTTCGAAAAGTTTCATAGAATCTAATTTTGTGATGAATTTTTGCATAGACTTCCCTCATATCCATCCCTCGTAACATATAGAAAGGATCTGAAAAGTTTCGTAGCATTTTGAACACTCCTCGATTTAATTTGATTTTTTGACGGAAACTAGTAAAAACTAGTGTATAATATATATTATAAGTTTTTGACCGAAACTAGCATTTTGAAAAGTTTCATAGAATCTAATTTTGAGATGATTTTTTGCATGGACTTCCCTCATTGCCTTCCCTCGTAACATATAGAAAGGATCTGAAACGTTTCGTAGCATTTCGAACTGTCCTCCATTTAACTTGATTTTTTGACCGAAACTAGTATAAACTAGTGTATAATATATTATGATTTTTTGACTGAAACAAGCATTTCTTAAAAGATTCATAGAATCTAATTTTGAGATAGTTTTTTGCATGGACTTCACTCATAACCCTCCCTCGTAACATATAGAAAGGATCTGAAAACTTTCGTAGCATTTCAAACATTCCTCGATTTAATTTGATTTTTTGACCGAAACTAGTATAAACTAGTCCATAATATATTATGATTTTTTGACCGAAACTAGTATTTCGAAAAGTTTCATAGAATCTAATTTTGAGATGAATTTTTGCATGGACTTCCCTAATAACCATCCCTCGTAACATATAGAAAGGATCTGAAAAGTTTCGTAGCATTTCGAACCTTCCTCGATTTAATTTGATTTTTTGACCGAAACAAGTATAAACTAGTGTATAATATATTATGATTTTTTGACTGAAACAAGCATTTCTTAAAAGATTCATAGAATCTAATTTTGAGATAGTTTTTTGCATGGACTCCACTCATAACCCTCCCTCGTAACATATAGAAAGGATCTGAAAACTTTCGTAGCATTTCAAACATTCCTCGATTTAATTTGATTTTTTGACCGAAACTAGTATAAACTAGTGCATAATATATTATGATTTTTTGACCGAAACTAGTATTTCGAAATGTTTCAAAGAATCTAATTTTGAGATGAATTTTTGCATGGACTTCCCTAATAACCATCCCTCGTAACATATAGAAAGGATCTGAAAAGTTTCGTGGCATTTCGAACCTTCCTCGATTTAATTTGATTTTTTGACCGAAACAAGTATAAACTAGTGTATAATATATTATGATTTTTTGACCGAAACTAGCATTTTGAAAAGTTTCATAGAATCTAATTTTGAGATGATTTTTTTCCTGGACTTCCCTCATAACCTTTCATCATAATATATAGAAAGTAAGTGAAAAGTTTCGTAGCATTTCGAACAGTCCACGATTTAGTTTGATTTTTTGACCGAAACTAGTATAAACTAGTGTATAATATTTATTAGGATATTTTTGACCGAAACTAATATTTCGAAAAGTTTCATAGAATCTTATTTTGAGATGATTTTTTGCATGGACTTCCCTCATAACCTTCCCTCGTAACATATAGAAAGGATCTGAAACGTTTCGTAGCATTTTGCACAGTCCTCGATTTAATTTGATTTTTTAACCGAAACTAGTATAAACTAGTGTATAATATATTATGATTTTTTAACCGAAACTTGTATTTCGAAAAGTTTCATAGAATCTAATTTTGTGATGAATTTTTGCATAGACTTCCCTCATATCCATCCCTCGTAACATATAGAAAGGATCTGAAAAGTTTCGTAGCATTTTGAACACTCCTCGATTTAATTTGATTTTTTGACGGAAACTAGTAAAAACTAGTGTATAATATATATTATAAGTTTTTGACCGAAACTAGCATTTTGAAAAGTTTCATAGAATCTAATTTTGAGATGATTTTTTGCATGGACTTCCCTCATAACCTTCCCTCGTAACATATAGAAAGGATCTGAAAAGTTTCGTATCATTTCGAACATTCCTCGATTTAATTTGATTTTTTGACCGAAACTAGTATAAACTAGTGTATAATATATTATGATTTTTTGACTGAAACAAGCATTTCTTAAAAGATTCATAGAATCTAATTTTGAGATAGTTTTTTGCATGGATTTCACTCATAACCCTCCCTCGTAACATATAGAAAGGATCTGAAAACTTTCGTAGCATTTCAAACATTCTTCGATTTAATTTGATTTTTTGACCGAAACTAGTATAAACTAGTGTATAATATATTATGATTTTTTGACCGAAACTAGTATTTCAAAAAGTTTCATAGAAATTAATTTTGAGATGAATTTTTGCATGGACTTCCCTCATTGCCTTCCCTCGTTACATATAGAAAGGATCTGAAACGTTTCGTAGCATTTCGAACTGTCCTCCATTTAACTTGATTTTTGGACAGAATCTAGTATAAACTAGTGTATAATAAATTATGATTTTTTGACCGAAACAAGCATTTCTTAAAAGATTCATAGAATCTAATTTTGAGATAGTTTTTTGCATGGACTTCACTCATAACCTCCCTCGTAACATATAGAAAGGATTTGAAAACTTTCGTAGCATTTCAAACATTCCTCGATTTAATTTGATTTTTTGACCGAAACAAGTATTTCTTAAAAGATTCATAGAATCTAATTTTGAGATAGTTTTTTGCATGGACTTCACTCATAACCTCCCTCGTAACATATAGAAAGGATTTGAAAACTTTCGTAGCATTTCAAACATTCCTCGATTTAATTTGATTTTTTGACCGAAACTAGTATAAACTAGTGTATAATATATTATGATTTTTTGACCGAAACTAGTATTTCGAAAAGTTTCATAGAATCTAATTTTGAGATGAATTTTTGCATGGACTTCCCTAATAACCATCCCTCGTAACATAGAAAGGATCTGAAAAGTTTCGTAGCATTTCGAACCTTCCTCGATTTAATTTGATTTTTTGACCGAAACAAGTATAAACTAGTGTATAATATATTATGATTTATTGACCGAAACTAGCATTTTGAAAAGTTTCATAGAATCTAATTTTGAGATGATTTTTTTCCTGGACTTCCCTCATAACCTTTCATCATAATATATAGAAAGTAAATGAAAAGTTTCGTAGCATTTCGAACAGTCCACGATTTAGTTTGATTTTTTGACCGAAACTAGTATAAACTAGTGTATAATATTTATTAGGATATTTTTGACCGAAACTAATATTTCGAAAAGTTTCATAGAATCTTATTTTGAGATGATTTTTTGCATGGACTTCCCTCATAACCTTCCCTCGTAACATATAGAAAGGATCTGAAACATTTCGTAGCATTTTGCATAGTCCTCGATTTAATTTGATTTTTTAACCGAAACTAGTATAAACTAGTGTATAATATATTATGATTTTTTAACCGAAACTTGTATTTCGAAAAGTTTCATAGAATCTAATTTTGTGATGAATTTTTGCATAGACTTCCCTCATATCCATCCCTCGTAACATATAGAAAGGATCTGAAAAGTTTCGTAGCATTTTGAACACTCCTCGATTTAATTTGATTTTTTGACGGAAACTAGTAAAAACTAGTGTATAATATATATTATAAGTTTTTGACCGAAACTAGCATTTTGAAAAGTTTCATAGAATCTAATTTTGAGATGATTTTTTGCATGGACTTCCCTCATTGCCTTCCCTCGTAACATATAGAAAGGATCTGAAACGTTTCGTAGCATTTCGAACTGTCCTCCATTTAACTTGATTTTTTGACCGAAACTAGTATAAACTAGTGTATAATATATTATGATTTTTTGACTGAAACAAGCATTTCTTAAAAGATTCATAGAATCTAATTTTGAGATAGTTTTTTGCATGGACTTCACTCATAACCCTCCCTCGTAACATATAGAAAGGATCTGAAAACTTTCGTAGCATTTCAAACATTCCTCGATTTAATTTGATTTTTTGACCGAAACTAGTATAAACTAGTGCATAATATATTATGATTTTTTAACCGAAACTTGTATTTCGAAAAGTTTCATAGAATCTAATTTTGTGATGAATTTTTGCATAGACTTCCCTCATATCCATCCCTCGTAACATATAGAAAGGATCTGAAAAGTTTCGTAGCATTTTGAACACTCCTCGATTTAATTTGATTTTTTGACGGAAACTAGTAAAAACATGTGTATAATATATATTATAATTTTTTGACCGAAACTAGCATTTTGAAAAGTTTCATAGAATCTAATTTTGAGATGATTTTTTGCATGGACTTCCCTCATAACCTTCCCTCGTAACATATAGAAAGGATCTGAAAAGTTTCGTATCATTTCGAACATTCCTCGATTTAATTTGATTTTTTGACCGAAACTAGTATAAACTAGTGTATAATATATTATGATTTTTTGACTGAAACAAGCATTTCTTAAAAGATTCATAGAATCTAATTTTGAGATAGTTTTTTGCATGGATTTCACTCATAACCCTCCCTCGTAACATATGGAAAGGATCTGAAAACTTTCGTAGCATTTCAAACATTCTTCGATTTAATTTGATTTTTTGACCGAAACTAGTATAAACTAGTGTATAATATATTATGATTTTTTGACCGAAACTAGTATTTCAAAAAGTTTCATAGAAATTAGTTTTGAGATGAATTTTTGCATGGACTTCCCTCATTGCCTTCCCTCGTTACATATAGAAAGGATCTGAAACGTTTCGTAGCATTTCGAACTGTCCTCCATTTAATTTGATTTTTTGACAGAATCTAGTATAAACTAGTGTATAATATATTATGATTTTTTGACCGAAACAAGCATTTCTTAAAAGATTCATAGAATCTAATTTTGAGATAGTTTTTTGCATGGACTTCACTCATAACCCTCCCTCGTAACATATAGAAAGGATCTGAAAACTTTCGTAGCATTTCAAACATTCCTCGATTTAATTTGATTTTTTGACCGAAACTAGTATAAACTAGTGCATAATATATTATGATTTTTTGACCGAAACTAGTATTTCGAAAAGTTTCATAGAATCTAATTTTGAGATGAATTTTTGCATGGACTTCCCTAATAACCATCCCTCGTAACATATAGAAAGGATCTGAAAAGTTTCGTGGCATTTCGAACCTTCCTCGATTTAATTTGATTTTTTGACCGAAACAAGTATAAACTAGTGTATAATATATTATGATTTTTTGACCGAAACTAGCATTTTGAAAAGTTTCATAGAATCTAATTTTGAGATGATTTTTTTCCTGGACTTCCCTCATAACCTTTCATCATAATATATAGAAAGTAAGTGAAAAGTTTCGTAGCATTTCGAACAGTCCACGATTTAGTTTGATTTTTTGACCGAAACTAGTATAAACTAGTGTATAATATTTATTAGGATATTTTTGACCGAAACTAATATTTCGAAAAGTTTCATAGAATCTTATTTTGAGATGATTTTTTGCATGGACTTCCCTCATAACCTTCCCTCGTAACATATAGAAAGGATCTGAAACGTTTCGTAGCATTTTGCACAGTCCTCGATTTAATTTGATTTTTTAACCGAAACTAGTATAAACTAGTGTATAATATATTATGATTTTTTAACCGAAACTTGTATTTCGAAAAGTTTCATAGAATCTAATTTTGTGATGAATTTTTGCATAGACTTCCCTCATATCCATCCCTCGTAACATATAGAAAGGATCTGAAAAGTTTCGTAGCATTTTGAACACTCCTCGATTTAATTTGATTTTTTGACGGAAACTAGTAAAATCTAGTGTATAATATATATTATAAGTTTTTGACCGAAACTAGCATTTTGAAAAGTTTCATAGAATCTAATTTTGAGATGATTTTTTGCATGGACTTCCCTCATTGCCTTCCCTCGTAACATATAGAAAGGATCTGAAACGTTTCGTAGCATTTCGAACTGTCCTCCATTTAACTTGATTTTTTGACCGAAACTAGTATAAACTAGTGTATAATATATTATGATTTTTTGACTGAAACAAGCATTTCTTAAAAGATTCATAGAATCTAATTTTGAGATAGTTTTTTGCATGGACTTCACTCATAACCCTCCCTCGTAACATATAGAAAGGATCTGAAAACTTTCGTAGCATTTCAAACATTCCTCGATTTAATTTGATTTTTTGACCGAAACTAGTATAAACTAGTGCATAATATATTATGATTTTTTAACCGAAACTTGTATTTCGAAAAGTTTCATAGAATCTAATTTTGTGATGAATTTTTGCATAGACTTCCCTCATATCCATCCCTCGTAACATATAGAAAGGATCTGAAAAGTTTCGTAGCATTTTGAACACTCCTCGATTTAATTTGATTTTTTGACGGAAACTAGTAAAAACATGTGTATAATATATATTATAATTTTTTGACCGAAACTAGCATTTTGAAAAGTTTCATAGAATCTAATTTTGAGATGATTTTTTGCATGGACTTCCCTCATAACCTTCCCTCGTAACATATAGAAAGGATCTGAAAAGTTTCGTATCATTTCGAACATTCCTCGATTTAATTTGATTTTTTGACCGAAACTAGTATAAACTAGTGTATAATATATTATGATTTTTTGACCGAAACTAGTATTTCAAAAAGTTTCATAGAAATTAGTTTTGAGATGAATTTTTGCATGGACTTCCCTCATTGCCTTCCCTCGTTACATATAGAAAGGATCTGAAACGTTTCGTAGCATTTCGAACTGTCCTCCATTTAATTTGATTTTTTGACAGAATCTAGTATAAACTAGTGTATAATATATTATGATTTTTTGACCGAAACAAGCATTTCTTAAAAGATTCATAGAATCTAATTTTGAGATAGTTTTTTGCATGGACTTCACTCATAACCCTCCCTCGTAACATATAGAAAGGATCTGAAAACTTTCGTAGCATTTCAAACATTCCTCGATTTAATTTGATTTTTTGACCGAAACTAGTATAAACTAGTGCATAATATATTATGATTTTTTGACCGAAACTAGTATTTCGAAAAGTTTCATAGAATCTAATTTTGAGATGAATTTTTGCATGGACTTCCCTAATAACCATCCCTCGTAACATATAGAAAGGATCTGAAAAGTTTCGTGGCATTTCGAACCTTCCTCGATTTAATTTGATTTTTTGACCGAAACAAGTATAAACTAGTGTATAATATATTATGATTTTTTGACCGAAACTAGCATTTTGAAAAGTTTCATAGAATCTAATTTTGAGATTATTTTTTTCCTGGACTTCCCTCATAACCTTTCATCATAATATATAGAAAGTAAGTGAAAAGTTTCGTAGCATTTCGAACAGTCCACGATTTAGTTTGATTTTTTGACCGAAACTAGTATAAACTAGTGTATAATATTTATTAGGATATTTTTGACCGAAACTAATATTTCGAAAAGTTTCATAGAATCTTATTTTGAGATGATTTTTTGCATGGACTTCCCTCATAACCTTCCCTCGTAACATATAGAAAGGATCTGAAACATTTCGTAGCATTTTGCACAGTCCTCGATTTAATTTGATTTTTTAACCGAAACTAGTATAAACTAGTGTATAATATATTATGATTTTTTAACCGAAACTTGTATTTCGAAAAGTTTCATAGAATCTAATTTTGTGATGAATTTTTGCATAGACTTCCCTCATATCCATCCCTCGTAACATATAGAAAGGATCTGAAAAGTTTCGTAGCATTTTGAACACTCCTCGATTTAATTTGATTTTTTGACGGAAACTAGTAAAAACTAGTGTATAATATATATTATAAGTTTTTGACCGAAACTAGCATTTTGAAAAGTTTCATAGAATCTAATTTTGAGATGATTTTTTGCATGGACTTCCCTCATTGCCTTCCCTCGTAACATATAGAAAGGATCTGAAACGTTTCGTAGCATTTCGAACTGTCCTCCATTTAACTTGATTTTTTGACCGAAACTAGTATAAACTAGTGTATAATATATTATGATTTTTTGACTGAAACAAGCATTTCTTAAAAGATTCATAGAATCTAATTTTGAGATAGTTTTTTGCATGGACTTCACTCATAACCCTCCCTCGTAACATATAGAAAGGATCTGAAAACTTTCGTAGCATTTCAAACATTCCTCGATTTAATTTGATTTTTTGACCGAAACTAGTATAAACTAGTGCATAATATATTATGATTTTTTGACCGAAACTAGTATTTCGAAAAGTTTCATAGAATCTAATTTTGAGATGAATTTTTGCATGGACTTCCCTAATAACCATCCCTCGTAACATATAGAAAGGATCTGAAAAGTTTCGTGGCATTTCGAACCTTCCTCGATTTAATTTGATTTTTTGACCGAAACAAGTATAAACTAGTGTATAATATATTATGATTTTTTGACCGAAACTAGCATTTTGAAAAGTTTCATAGAATCTAATTTTGAGATTATTTTTTTCCTGGACTTCCCTCATAACCTTTCATCATAATATATAGAAAGTAAGTGAAAAGTTTCGTAGCATTTCGAACAGTCCACGATTTAGTTTGATTTTTTGACCGAAACTAGTATAAACTAGTGTATAATATTTATTAGGATATTTTTGACCGAAACTAATATTTCAAAAAGTTTCATAGAATCTTATTTTGAGATGATTTTTTGCATGGACTTCCCTCATAACCCTCCCTCGTAACATATAGAAAGGATCTGAAAAGTTTCGTAGCATTTCAAACATTCCTCAATTTAATTTGATTTTTTGACCGAAACTAGTATAAACTAGTGCATAATATATTATGATTTTTTAACCGAAACTTGTATTTCGAAAAGTTTCATAGAATCTAATTTTGTGATGAATTTTTGCATAGACTTCCCTCATATCCATCCCTCGTAACATATAGAAAGGATCTGAAAAGTTTCGTAGCATTTTGAACACTCCTCGATTTAATTTGATTTTTTGACGGAAACTAGTAAAAACATGTGTATAATATATATTATAATTTTTTGACCGAAACTAGCATTTTGAAAAGTTTCATAGAATCTAATTTTGAGATGATTTTTTGCATGGACTTCCCTCATAACCTTCCCTCGTAACATATAGAAAGGATCTGAAAAGTTTCGTATCATTTCGAACATTCCTCGATTTAATTTGATTTTTTGACCGAAACTAGTATAAACTAGTGTATAATATATTATGATTTTTTGACCGAAACTAGTATTTCAAAAAGTTTCATAGAAATTAGTTTTGAGATGAATTTTTGCATGGACTTCCCTCATTGCCTTCCCTCGTTACATATAGAAAGGATCTGAAACGTTTCGTAGCATTTCGAACTGTCCTCCATTTAATTTGATTTTTTGACAGAATCTAGTATAAACTAGTGTATAATATATTATGATTTTTTGACCGAAACAAGCATTTCTTAAAAGATTCATAGAATCTAATTTTGAGATAGTTTTTTGCATGGACTTCACTCATAACCCTCCCTCGTAACATATAGAAAGGATCTGAAAACTTTCGTAGCATTTCAAACATTCCTCGATTTAATTTGATTTTTTGACCGAAACTAGTATAAACTAGTGCATAATATATTATGATTTTTTGACCGAAACTAGTATTTCGAAAAGTTTCATAGAATCTAATTTTGAGATGAATTTTTGCATGGACTTCCCTAATAACCATCCCTCGTAACATATAGAAAGGATCTGAAAAGTTTCGTGGCATTTCGAACCTTCCTCGATTTAATTTGATTTTTTGACCGAAACAAGTATAAACTAGTGTATAATATATTATGATTTTTTGACCGAAACTAGCATTTTGAAAAGTTTCATAGAATCTAATTTTGAGATTATTTTTTTCCTGGACTTCCCTCATAACCTTTCATCATAATATATAGAAAGTAAGTGAAAAGTTTCGTAGCATTTCGAACAGTCCACGATTTAGTTTGATTTTTTGACCGAAACTAGTATAAACTAGTGTATAATATTTATTAGGATATTTTTGACCGAAACTAATATTTCGAAAAGTTTCATAGAATCTTATTTTGAGATGATTTTTTGCATGGACTTCCCTCATAACCTTCCCTCGTAACATATAGAAAGGATCTGAAACATTTCGTAGCATTTTGCACAGTCCTCGATTTAATTTGATTTTTTAACCGAAACTAGTATAAACTAGTGTATAATATATTATGATTTTTTAACCGAAACTTGTATTTCGAAAAGTTTCATAGAATCTAATTTTGTGATGAATTTTTGCATAGACTTCCCTCATATCCATCCCTCGTAACATATAGAAAGGATCTGAAAAGTTTCGTAGCATTTTGAACACTCCTCGATTTAATTTGATTTTTTGACGGAAACTAGTAAAAACTAGTGTATAATATATATTATAAGTTTTTGACCGAAACTAGCATTTTGAAAAGTTTCATAGAATCTAATTTTGAGATGATTTTTTGCATGGACTTCCCTCATTGCCTTCCCTCGTAACATATAGAAAGGATCTGAAACGTTTCGTAGCATTTCGAACTGTCCTCCATTTAACTTGATTTTTTGACCGAAACTAGTATAAACTAGTGTATAATATATTATGATTTTTTGACTGAAACAAGCATTTCTTAAAAGATTCATAGAATCTAATTTTGAGATAGTTTTTTGCATGGACTTCACTCATAACCCTCCCTCGTAACATATAGAAAGGATCTGAAAACTTTCGTAGCATTTCAAACATTCCTCGATTTAATTTGATTTTTTGACCGAAACTAGTATAAACTAGTGCATAATATATTATGATTTTTTGACCGAAACTAGTATTTCGAAAAGTTTCATAGAATCTAATTTTGAGATGAATTTTTGCATGGACTTCCCTAATAACCATCCCTCGTAACATATAGAAAGGATCTGAAAAGTTTCGTGGCATTTCGAACCTTCCTCGATTTAATTTGATTTTTTGACCGAAACAAGTATAAACTAGTGTATAATATATTATGATTTTTTGACCGAAACTAGCATTTTGAAAAGTTTCATAGAATCTAATTTTGAGATTATTTTTTTCCTGGACTTCCCTCATAACCTTTCATCATAATATATAGAAAGTAAGTGAAAAGTTTCGTAGCATTTCGAACAGTCCACGATTTAGTTTGATTTTTTGACCGAAACTAGTATAAACTAGTGTATAATATTTATTAGGATATTTTTGACCGAAACTAATATTTCAAAAAGTTTCATAGAATCTTATTTTGAGATGATTTTTTGCATGGACTTCCCTCATAACCTTCCCTCGTAACATATAGAAAGGATCTGAAAAGTTTCGTAGCATTTCAAACATTCCTCGATTTAATTTGATTTTTTGACCGAAACTAGTATAAACTAGTGCATAATATATTATGATTTTTTAACCGAAACTTGTATTTCGAAAAGTTTCATAGAATCTAATTTTGTGATGAATTTTTGCATAGACTTCCCTCATATCCATCCCTCGTAACATATAGAAAGGATCTGAAAAGTTTCGTAGCATTTTGAACACTCCTCGATTTAATTTGATTTTTTGACGGAAACTAGTAAAAACATGTGTATAATATATATTATAATTTTTTGACCGAAACTAGCATTTTGAAAAGTTTCATAGAATCTAATTTTGAGATGATTTTTTGCATGGACTTCCCTCATAACCTTCCCTCGTAACATATAGAAAGGATCTGAAAAGTTTCGTATCATTTCGAACATTCCTCGATTTAATTTGATTTTTTGACCGAAACTAGTATAAACTAGTGTATAATATATTATGATTTTTTGACCGAAACTAGTATTTCAAAAAGTTTCATAGAAATTAGTTTTGAGATGAATTTTTGCATGGACTTCCCTCATTGCCTTCCCTCGTTACATATAGAAAGGATCTGAAACGTTTCGTAGCATTTCGAACTGTCCTCCATTTAATTTGATTTTTTGACAGAATCTAGTATAAACTAGTGTATAATATATTATGATTTTTTGACCGAAACAAGCATTTCTTAAAAGATTCATAGAATCTAATTTTGAGATAGTTTTTTGCATGGACTTCACTCATAACCCTCCCTCGTAACATATAGAAAGGATCTGAAAACTTTCGTAGCATTTCAAACATTCCTCGATTTAATTTGATTTTTTGACCGAAACTAGTATAAACTAGTGCATAATATATTATGATTTTTTGACCGAAACTAGTATTTCGAAAAGTTTCATAGAATCTAATTTTGAGATGAATTTTTGCATGGACTTCCCTAATAACCATCCCTCGTAACATATAGAAAGGATCTGAAAAGTTTCGTGGCATTTCGAACCTTCCTCGATTTAATTTGATTTTTTGACCGAAACAAGTATAAACTAGTGTATAATATATTATGATTTTTTGACCGAAACTAGCATTTTGAAAAGTTTCATAGAATCTAATTTTGAGATTATTTTTTTCCTGGACTTCCCTCATAACCTTTCATCATAATATATAGAAAGTAAGTGAAAAGTTTCGTAGCATTTCGAACAGTCCACGATTTAGTTTGATTTTTTGACCGAAACTAGTATAAACTAGTGTATAATATTTATTAGGATATTTTTGACCGAAACTAATATTTCGAAAAGTTTCATAGAATCTTATTTTGAGATGATTTTTTGCATGGACTTCCCTCATAACCTTCCCTCGTAACATATAGAAAGGATCTGAAACATTTCGTAGCATTTTGCACAGTCCTCGATTTAATTTGATTTTTTAACCGAAACTAGTATAAACTAGTGTATAATATATTATGATTTTTTAACCGAAACTTGTATTTCGAAAAGTTTCATAGAATCTAATTTTGTGATGAATTTTTGCATAGACTTCCCTCATATCCATCCCTCGTAACATATAGAAAGGATCTGAAAAGTTTCGTAGCATTTTGAACACTCCTCGATTTAATTTGATTTTTTGACGGAAACTAGTAAAAACTAGTGTATAATATATATTATAAGTTTTTGACCGAAACTAGCATTTTGAAAAGTTTCATAGAATCTAATTTTGAGATGATTTTTTGCATGGACTTCCCTCATTGCCTTCCCTCGTAACATATAGAAAGGATCTGAAACGTTTCGTAGCATTTCGAACTGTCCTCCATTTAACTTGATTTTTTGACCGAAACTAGTATAAACTAGTGTATAATATATTATGATTTTTTGACTGAAACAAGCATTTCTTAAAAGATTCATAGAATCTAATTTTGAGATAGTTTTTTGCATGGACTTCACTCATAACCCTCCCTCGTAACATATAGAAAGGATCTGAAAACTTTCGTAGCATTTCAAACATTCCTCGATTTAATTTGATTTTTTGACCGAAACTAGTATAAACTAGTGCATAATATATTATGATTTTTTGACCGAAACTAGTATTTCGAAAAGTTTCATAGAATCTAATTTTGAGATGAATTTTTGCATGGACTTCCCTAATAACCATCCCTCGTAACATATAGAAAGGATCTGAAAAGTTTCGTGGCATTTCGAACCTTCCTCGATTTAATTTGATTTTTTGACCGAAACAAGTATAAACTAGTGTATAATATATTATGATTTTTTGACCGAAACTAGCATTTTGAAAAGTTTCATAGAATCTAATTTTGAGATTATTTTTTTCCTGGACTTCCCTCATAACCTTTCATCATAATATATAGAAAGTAAGTGAAAAGTTTCGTAGCATTTCGAACAGTCCACGATTTAGTTTGATTTTTTGACCGAAACTAGTATAAACTAGTGTATAATATTTATTAGGATATTTTTGACCGAAACTAATATTTCAAAAAGTTTCATAGAATCTTATTTTGAGATGATTTTTTGCATGGACTTCCCTCATAACCTTCCCTCGTAACATATAGAAAGGATCTGAAAAGTTTCGTAGCATTTCAAACATTCCTCGATTTAATTTGATTTTTTGACCGAAACTAGTATAAACTAGTGCATAATATATTATGATTTTTTAACCGAAACTTGTATTTCGAAAAGTTTCATAGAATCTAATTTTGTGATGAATTTTTGCATAGACTTCCCTCATATCCATCCCTCGTAACATATAGAAAGGATCTGAAAAGTTTCGTAGCATTTTGAACACTCCTCGATTTAATTTGATTTTTTGACGGAAACTAGTAAAAACATGTGTATAATATATATTATAATTTTTTGACCGAAACTAGCATTTTGAAAAGTTTCATAGAATCTAATTTTGAGATGATTTTTTGCATGGACTTCCCTCATAACCTTCCCTCGTAACATATAGAAAGGATCTGAAAAGTTTCGTATCATTTCGAACATTCCTCGATTTAATTTGATTTTTTGACCGAAACTAGTATAAACTAGTGTATAATATATTATGATTTTTTGACCGAAACTAGTATTTCAAAAAGTTTCATAGAAATTAGTTTTGAGATGAATTTTTGCATGGACTTCCCTCATTGCCTTCCCTCGTTACATATAGAAAGGATCTGAAACGTTTCGTAGCATTTCGAACTGTCCTCCATTTAATTTGATTTTTTGACAGAATCTAGTATAAACTAGTGTATAATATATTATGATTTTTTGACCGAAACAAGCATTTCTTAAAAGATTCATAGAATCTAATTTTGAGATAGTTTTTTGCATGGACTTCACTCATAACCCTCCCTCGTAACATATAGAAAGTATCTGAAAACTTTCGTAGCATTTCAAACATTCCTCGATTTAATTTGATTTTTTGACCGAAACTAGTATAAACTAGTGCATAATATATTATGATTTTTTGACCGAAACTAGTATTTCGAAAAGTTTCATAGAATCTAATTTTGAGATGAATTTTTGCATGGACTTCCCTAATAACCATCCCTCGTAACATATAGAAAGGATCTGAAAAGTTTCGTGGCATTTCGAACCTTCCTCGATTTAATTTGATTTTTTGACCGAAACAAGTATAAACTAGTGTATAATATATTATGATTTTTTGACCGAAACTAGCATTTTGAAAAGTTTCATAGAATCTAATTTTGAGATTATTTTTTTCCTGGACTTCCCTCATAACCTTTCATCATAATATATAGAAAGTAAGTGAAAAGTTTCGTAGCATTTCGAACAGTCCACGATTTAGTTTGATTTTTTGACCGAAACTAGTATAAACTAGTGTATAATATTTATTAGGATATTTTTGACCGAAACTAATATTTCGAAAAGTTTCATAGAATCTTATTTTGAGATGATTTTTTGCATGGACTTCCCTCATAACCTTCCCTCGTAACATATAGAAAGGATCTGAAACATTTCGTAGCATTTTGCACAGTCCTCGATTTAATTTGATTTTTTAACCGAAACTAGTATAAACTAGTGTATAATATATTATGATTTTTTAACCGAAACTTGTATTTCGAAAAGTTTC
Source organism: Lathyrus tuberosus (assembly GCA_022829125.1). Lineage (NCBI taxonomy): Eukaryota > Viridiplantae > Streptophyta > Magnoliopsida > Fabales > Fabaceae > Lathyrus > Lathyrus tuberosus. Next base: position 4,872,436 of record JALAZF010000446.1, read on the forward strand.
ATAGAATCTAATTTTGTGATGAATTTTTGCATAGACTTCCCTCATATCCATCCCTCGTAACATATAGAAAGGATCTGAAAAGTTTCGTAGCATTTTGAACACTCCTCGATTTAATTTGATTTTTTGACGGAAACTAGTAAAAACTAGTGTATAATATATATTATAAGTTTTTGACCGAAACTAGCATTTTGAAAAGTTTCATAGAATCTAATTTTGAGATGATTTTTTGCATGGACTTCCCTCATTGCCTTCCCTCGTAACATATAGAAAGGATCTGAAACGTTTCGTAGCATTTCGAACTGTCCTCCATTTAACTTGATTTTTTGACCGAAACTAGTATAAACTAGTGTATAATATATTATGATTTTTTGACTGAAACAAGCATTTCTTAAAAGATTCATAGAATCTAATTTTGAGATAGTTTTTTGCATGGACTTCACTCATAACCCTCCCTCGTAACATATAGAAAGGATCTGAAAACTTTCGTAGCATTTCAAACATTCCTCGATTTAATTTGATTTTTTGACCGAAACTAGTATAAACTAGTGCATAATATATTATGATTTTTTGACCGAAACTAGTATTTCGAAAAGTTTCATAGAATCTAATTTTGAGATGAATTTTTGCATGGACTTCCCTAATAACCATCCCTCGTAACATATAGAAAGGATCTGAAAAGTTTCGTGGCATTTCGAACCTTCCTCGATTTAATTTGATTTTTTGACCGAAACAAGTATAAACTAGTGTATAATATATTATGATTTTTTGACCGAAACTAGCATTTTGAAAAGTTTCATAGAATCTAATTTTGAGATTATTTTTTTCCTGGACTTCCCTCATAACCTTTCATCATAATATATAGAAAGTAAGTGAAAAGTTTCGTAGCATTTCGAACAGTCCACGATTTAGTTTGATTTTTTGACCGAAACTAGTATAAACTAGTGTATAATATTTATTAGGATATTTTTGACCGAAACTAATATTTCAAAAAGTTTCATAGAATCTTATTTTGAGATGATTTTTTGCATGGACTTCCCTCATAACCTTCCCTCGTAACATATAGAAAGGATCTGAAAAGTTTCGTAGCATTTCAAACATTCCTCGATTTAATTTGATTTTTTGACCGAAACTAGTATAAACTAGTGCATAATATATTATGATTTTTTAACCGAAACTTGTATTTCGAAAAGTTTCATAGAATCTAATTTTGTGATGAATTTTTGCATAGACTTCCCTCATATCCATCCCTCGTAACATATAGAAAGGATCTGAAAAGTTTCGTAGCATTTTGAACACTCCTCGATTTAATTTGATTTTTTGACGGAAACTAGTAAAAACATGTGTATAATATATATTATAATTTTTTGACCGAAACTAGCATTTTGAAAAGTTTCATAGAATCTAATTTTGAGATGATTTTTTGCATGGACTTCCCTCATAACCTTCCCTCGTAACATATAGAAAGGATCTGAAAAGTTTCGTATCATTTCGAACATTCCTCGATTTAATTTGATTTTTTGACCGAAACTAGTATAAACTAGTGTATAATATATTATGATTTTTTGACCGAAACTAGTATTTCAAAAAGTTTCATAGAAATTAGTTTTGAGATGAATTTTTGCATGGACTTCCCTCATTGCCTTCCCTCGTTACATATAGAAAGGATCTGAAACGTTTCGTAGCATTTCGAACTGTCCTCCATTTAATTTGATTTTTTGACAGAATCTAGTATAAACTAGTGTATAATATATTATGATTTTTTGACCGAAACAAGCATTTCTTAAAAGATTCATAGAATCTAATTTTGAGATAGTTTTTTGCATGGACTTCACTCATAACCCTCCCTCGTAACATATAGAAAGGATCTGAAAACTTTCGTAGCATTTCAAACATTCCTCGATTTAATTTGATTTTTTGACCGAAACTAGTATAAACTAGTGCATAATATATTATGATTTTTTGACCGAAACTAGTATTTCGAAAAGTTTCATAGAATCTAATTTTGAGATGAATTTTTGCATGGACTTCCCTAATAACCATCCCTCGTAACATATAGAAAGGATCTGAAAAGTTTCGTGGCATTTCGAACCTTCCTCGATTTAATTTGATTTTTTGACCGAAACAAGTATAAACTAGTGTATAATATATTATGATTTTTTGACCGAAACTAGCATTTTGAAAAGTTTCATAGAATCTAATTTTGAGATTATTTTTTTCCTGGACTTCCCTCATAACCTTTCATCATAATATATAGAAAGTAAGTGAAAAGTTTCGTAGCATTTCGAACAGTCCACGATTTAGTTTGATTTTTTGACCGAAACTAGTATAAACTAGTGTATAATATTTATTAGGATATTTTTGACCGAAACTAATATTTCGAAAAGTTTCATAGAATCTTATTTTGAGATGATTTTTTGCATGGACTTCCCTCATAACCTTCCCTCGTAACATATAGAAAGGATCTGAAACATTTCGTAGCATTTTGCACAGTCCTCGATTTAATTTGATTTTTTAACCGAAACTAGTATAAACTAGTGTATAATATATTATGATTTTTTAACCGAAACTTGTATTTCGAAAAGTTTCATAGAATCTAATTTTGTGATGAATTTTTGCATAGACTTCCCTCATATCCATCCCTCGTAACATATAGAAAGGATCTGAAAAGTTTCGTAGCATTTTGAACACTCCTCGATTTAATTTGATTTTTTGACCGAAACTAGTATAAACTAGTGTATAATATATTATGATTTTTTGACCGAAACTAGTATTTCAAAAAGTTTCATAGAAATTAGTTTTGAGATGAATTTTTGCATGGACTTCCCTCATTGCCTTCCCTCGTTACATATAGAAAGGATCTGAAACGTTTCGTAGCATTTCGAACTGTCCTCCATTTAATTTGATTTTTTGACAGAATCTAGTATAAACTAGTGTATAATATATTATGATTTTTTGACCGAAACAAGCATTTCTTAAAAGATTCATAGAATCTAATTTTGAGATAGTTTTTTGCATGGACTTCACTCATAACCCTCCCTCGTAACATATAGAAAGGATCTGAAAACTTTCGTAGCATTTCAAACATTCCTCGATTTAATTTGATTTTTTGACCGAAACTAGTATAAACTAGTGCATAATATATTATGATTTTTTGACCGAAACTAGTATTTCGAAAAGTTTCATAGAATCTAATTTTGAGATGAATTTTTGCATGGACTTCCCTAATAACCATCCCTCGTAACATATAGAAAGGATCTGAAAAGTTTCGTGGCATTTCGAACCTTCCTCGATTTAATTTGATTTTTTGACCGAAACAAGTATAAACTAGTGTATAATATATTATGATTTTTTGACCGAAACTAGCATTTTGAAAAGTTTCATAGAATCTAATTTTGAGATTATTTTTTTCCTGGACTTCCCTCATAACCTTTCATCATAATATATAGAAAGTAAGTGAAAAGTTTCGTAGCATTTCGAACAGTCCACGATTTAGTTTGATTTTTTGACCGAAACTAGTATAAACTAGTGTATAATATTTATTAGGATATTTTTGACCGAAACTAATATTTCAAAAAGTTTCATAGAATCTTATTTTGAGATGATTTTTTGCATGGACTTCCCTCATAACCTTCCCTCGTAACATATAGAAAGGATCTGAAAAGTTTCGTAGCATTTCAAACATTCCTCGATTTAATTTGATTTTTTGACCGAAACTAGTATAAACTAGTGCATAATATATTATGATTTTTTAACCGAAACTTGTATTTCGAAAAGTTTCATAGAATCTAATTTTGTGATGAATTTTTGCATAGACTTCCCTCATATCCATCCCTCGTAACATATAGAAAGGATCTGAAAAGTTTCGTAGCATTTTGAACACTCCTCGATTTAATTTGATTTTTTGACGGAAACTAGTAAAAACATGTGTATAATATATATTATAATTTTTTGACCGAAACTAGCATTTTGAAAAGTTTCATAGAATCTAATTTTGAGATGATTTTTTGCATGGACTTCCCTCATAACCTTCCCTCGTAACATATAGAAAGGATCTGAAAAGTTTCGTATCATTTCGAACATTCCTCGATTTAATTTGATTTTTTGACCGAAACTAGTATAAACTAGTGTATAATATATTATGATTTTTTGACCGAAACTAGTATTTCAAAAAGTTTCATAGAAATTAGTTTTGAGATGAATTTTTGCATGGACTTCCCTCATTGCCTTCCCTCGTTACATATAGAAAGGATCTGAAACGTTTCGTAGCATTTCGAACTGTCCTCCATTTAATTTGATTTTTTGACAGAATCTAGTATAAACTAGTGTATAATATATTATGATTTTTTGACCGAAACAAGCATTTCTTAAAAGATTCATAGAATCTAATTTTGAGATAGTTTTTTGCATGGACTTCACTCATAACCCTCCCTCGTAACATATAGAAAGGATCTGAAAACTTTCGTAGCATTTCAAACATTCCTCGATTTAATTTGATTTTTTGACCGAAACTAGTATAAACTAGTGCATAATATATTATGATTTTTTGACCGAAACTAGTATTTCGAAAAGTTTCATAGAATCTAATTTTGAGATGAATTTTTGCATGGACTTCCCTAATAACCATCCCTCGTAACATATAGAAAGGATCTGAAAAGTTTCGTGGCATTTCGAACCTTCCTCGATTTAATTTGATTTTTTGACCGAAACAAGTATAAACTAGTGTATAATATATTATGATTTTTTGACCGAAACTAGCATTTTGAAAAGTTTCATAGAATCTAATTTTGAGATTATTTTTTTCCTGGACTTCCCTCATAACCTTTCATCATAATATATAGAAAGTAAGTGAAAAGTTTCGTAGCATTTCGAACAGTCCACGATTTAGTTTGATTTTTTGACCGAAACTAGTATAAACTAGTGTATAATATTTATTAGGATATTTTTGACCGAAACTAATATTTCGAAAAGTTTCATAGAATCTTATTTTGAGATGATTTTTTGCATGGACTTCCCTCATAACCTTCCCTCGTAACATATAGAAAGGATCTGAAACATTTCGTAGCATTTTGCACAGTCCTCGATTTAATTTGATTTTTTAACCGAAACTAGTATAAACTAGTGTATAATATATTATGATTTTTTAACCGAAACTTGTATTTCGAAAAGTTTCATAGAATCTAATTTTGTGATGAATTTTTGCATAGACTTCCCTCATATCCATCCCTCGTAACATATAGAAAGGATCTGAAAAGTTTCGTAGCATTTTGAACACTCCTCGATTTAATTTGATTTTTTGACGGAAACTAGTAAAAACATGTGTATAATATATATTATAATTTTTTGACCGAAACTAGAATTTTGAAAAGTTTCATAGAATCTAATTTTGAGATGATTTTTTGCATGGACTTCCCTCATAACCTTCCCTCGTAACATATAGAAAGGATCTGAAAAGTTTTGTATCATTTCGAACATTCCTCGATTTAATTTGATTTTTTGACCGAAACTAGTATAAACTAGTGTATAATATATTATGATTTTTTGACTGAAACAAGCATTTCTTAAAAGATTCATAGAATCTAATTTTGAGATAGTTTTTTGCATGGATTTCACTCATAACCCTCCCTCGTAACATATGGAAAGGATCTGAAAACTTTCGTAGCATTTCAAACATTCTTCGATTTAATTTGATTTTTTGACCGAAACTAGTATAAACTAGTGTATAATATATTATGATTTTTTGACCGAAACTAGTATTTCAAAAAGTTTCATAGAAATTAGTTTTGAGATGAATTTTTGCATGGACTTCCCTCATTGCCTTCCCTCGTTACATATAGAAAGGATCTGAAACGTTTCGTAGCATTTCGAACTGTCCTCCATTTAATTTGATTTTTTGACAGAATCTAGTATAAACTAGTGTATAATATATTATGATTTTTTGACCGAAACAAGCATTTCTTAAAAGATTCATAGAATCTAATTTTGAGATAGTTTTTTGCATGGACTTCACTCATAACCCTCCCTCGTAACATATAGAAAGGATCTGAAAACTTTCGTAGCATTTCAAACATTCCTCGATTTAATTTGATTTTTTGATCGAAACTAGTATAAACTAGTGCATAATATATTATGATTTTTTGACCGAAACTAGTATTTCGAAAAGTTTCATAGAATCTAATTTTGAGATGAATTTTTGCATGGACTTCCCTAATAACCATCCCTCGTAACATATAGAAAGGATCTGAAAAGTTTCGTGGCATTTCGAACCTTCCTTGATTTAATTTGATTTTTTGACCGAAACAAGTATAAACTAGTGTATAATATATTATGATTTTTTGACCGAAACTAGCATTTTGAAAAGTTTCATAGAATCTAATTTTGAGATGATTTTTTTCCTGGACTTCCCTCATAACCTTTCATCATAATATATAGAAAGTAAGTGAAAAGTTTCGTAGCATTTCGAACAGTCCACGATTTAGTTTGATTTTTTGACCGAAACTAGTATAAACTAGTGTATAATATTTATTAGGATATTTTTGACCGAAACTAATATTTCGAAAAGTTTCATAGAATCTTATTTTGAGATGATTTTTTGCATGGACTTCCCTCATAACCTTCCCTCGTAACATATAGAAAGGATCTGAAACGTTTCGTAGCATTTTGCACAGTCCTCGATTTAATTTGATTTTTTAACCGAAACTAGTATAAACTAGTGTATAATATATTATGATTTTTTAACCGAAACTTGTATTTCGAAAAGTTTCATAGAATCTAATTTTGTGATGAATTTTTGCATAGACTTCCCTCATATCCATCCCTCGTAACATATAGAAAGGATCTGAAAAGTTTCGTAGCATTTTGAACACTCCTCGATTTAATTTGATTTTTTGACGGAAACTAGTAAAATCTAGTGTATAATATATATTATAAGTTTTTCACCGAAACTAGCATTTTGAAAAGTTTCATAGAATCTAATTTTGAGATGATTTTTTGCATGGACTTCCCTCACTGCCTTCCCTCGTAACATATAGAAAGGATCTGAAACGTTTCGTAGCATTTCGAACTGTCCTCCATTTAACTTGATTTTTTGACCGAAACTAGTATAAACTAGTGTATAATATATTATGATTTTTTGACTGAAACAAGCATTTCTTAAAAGATTCATAGAATCTAATTTTGAGATAGTTTTTTGCATGGACTTCACTCATAACCTTCCCTCGTAACATATAGAAAGGATCTGAAAACTTTCGTAGCATTTCAAACATTCCTCGATTTAATTTGATTTTTTGACCGAAACTAGTATAAACTAGTGCATAATATATTATGATTTTTTAACCGAAACTTGTATTTCGAAAAGTTTCATAGAATCTAATTTTGTGATGAATTTTTGCATAGACTTCCCTCATATCCATCCCTCGTAACATATAGAAAGGATCTGAAAAGTTTCGTAGCATTTTGAACACTCCTCGATTTAATTTGATTTTTTGACGGAAACTAGTAAAAACATGTGTATAATATATATTATAATTTTTTGACCGAAACTAGCATTTTGAAAAGTTTCATAGAATCTAATTTTGAGATGATTTTTTGCATGGACTTCCCTCATAACCTTCCCTCGTAACATATAGAAAGGATCTGAAAAGTTTCGTATCATTTCGAACATTCCTCGATTTAATTTGATTTTTTGACCGAAACTAGTATAAACTAGTGTATAATATATTATGATTTTTTGACTGAAACTATTATTTCAAAAAGTTTCATAGAAATTAGTTTTGAGATGAATTTTTGCATGGACTTCCCCCATTGCCTTCCCTCGTTACATATAGAAAGGATCTGAAACGTTTCGTAGCATTTCGAACTGTCCTCCATTTAATTTGATTTTTTGACAGAATCTAGTATAAACTAGTGTATAATATATTATGATTTTTTGACCGAAACAAGCATTTCTTAAAAGATTCATAGAATCTAATTTTGAGATAGTTTTTTGCATGGACTTCACTCATAACCCTCCCTCGTAACATATAGAAAGGATCTGAAAACTTTCGTAGCATTTCAAACATTCCTCGATTTAATTTGATTTTTTGACCGAAACTAGTATAAACTAGTGCATAATATATTATGATTTTTTAACCGAAACTTGTATTTCGAAAAGTTTCATAGAATCTAATTTTGTGATGAATTTTTGCATAGACTTCCCTCATATCCATCCCTCGTAACATATAGAAAGGATCTGAAAAGTTTCGTAGCATTTTGAACACTCCTCGATTTAATTTGATTTTTTGACGGAAACTAGTAAAAACATGTGTATAATATATATTATAATTTTTTGACCGAAACTAGCATTTTGAAAAGTTTCATAGAATCTAATTTTGAGATGATTTTTTGCATGGACTTCCCTCATAACCTTCCCTCGTAACATATAGAAAGGATCTGAAAAGTTTCGTATCATTTCGAACATTCCTCGATTTAATTTGATTTTTTGACCGAAACTAGTATAAACTAGTGTATAATATATTATGATTTTTTGACCGAAACTAGTATTTCAAAAAGTTTCATAGAAATTAGTTTTGAGATGAATTTTTGCATGGACTTCCCTCATTGCCTTCCCTCGTTACATATAGAAAGGATCTGAAACGTTTCGTAGCATTTCGAACTGTCCTCCATTTAATTTGATTTTTTGACAGAATCTAGTATAAACTAGTGTATAATATATTATGATTTTTTGACCGAAACAAGCATTTCTTAAAAGATTCATAGAATCTAATTTTGAGATAGTTTTTTGCATGGACTTCACTCATAACCCTCCCTCGTAACATATAGAAAGGATCTGAAAACTTTCGTAGCATTTCAAACATTCCTCGATTTAATTTGATTTTTTGACCGAAACTAGTATAAACTAGTGCATAATATATTATGATTTTTTGACCGAAACTAGTATTTCGAAAAGTTTCATAGAATCTAATTTTGAGATGAATTTTTGCATGGACTTCCCTAATAACCATCCCTCGTAACATATAGAAAGGATCTGAAAAGTTTCGTGGCATTTCGAACCTTCCTCGATTTAATTTGATTTTTTGACCGAAACAAGTATAAACTAGTGTATAATATATTATGATTTTTTGACCGAAACTAGCATTTTGAAAAGTTTCATAGAATCTAATTTTGAGATTATTTTTTTCCTGGACTTCCCTCATAACCTTTCATCATAATATATAGAAAGTAAGTGAAAAGTTTCGTAGCATTTCGAACAGTCCACGATTTAGTTTGATTTTTTGACCGAAACTAGTATAAACTAGTGTATAATATTTATTAGGATATTTTTGACCGAAACTAATATTTCGAAAAGTTTCATAGAATCTTATTTTGAGATGATTTTTTGCATGGACTTCCCTCATAACCTTCCCTCGTAACATATAGAAAGGATCTGAAACATTTCGTAGCATTTTGCACAGTCCTCGATTTAATTTGATTTTTTAACCGAAACTAGTATAAACTAGTGTATAATATATTATGATTTTTTAACCGAAACTTGTATTTCGAAAAGTTTCATAGAATCTAATTTTGTGATGAATTTTTGCATAGACTTCCCTCATATCCATCCCTCGTAACATATAGAAAGGATCTGAAAAGTTTCGTAGCATTTTGAACACTCCTCGATTTAATTTGATTTTTTGACGGAAACTAGTAAAAACATGTGTATAATATATATTATAATTTTTTGACCGAAACTAGCATTTTGAAAAGTTTCATAGAATCTAATTTTGAGATGATTTTTTGCATGGACTTCCCTCATAACCTTCCCTCGTAACATATAGAAAGGATCTGAAAAGTTTTGTATCATTTCGAACATTCCTCGATTTAATTTGATTTTTTGACCGAAACTAGTATAAACTAGTGTATAATATATTATGATTTTTTGACTGAAACAAGCATTTCTTAAAAGATTCATAGAATCTAATTTTGAGATAGTTTTTTGCATGGATTTCACTCATAACCCTCCCTCGTAACATATGGAAAGGATCTGAAAACTTTCGTAGCATTTCAAACATTCTTCGATTTAATTTGATTTTTTGACCGAAACTAGTATAAACTAGTGTATAATATATTATGATTTTTTGACCGAAACTAGTATTTCAAAAAGTTTCATAGAAATTAGTTTTGAGATGAATTTTTGCATGGACTTCCCTCATTGCCTTCCCTCGTTACATATAGAAAGGATCTGAAACGTTTCGTAGCATTTCGAACTGTCCTCCATTTAATTTGATTTTTTGACAGAATCTAGTATAAACTAGTGTATAATATATTATGATTTTTTGACCGAAACAAGCATTTCTTAAAAGATTCATAGTATCTAATTTTGAGATAGTTTTTTGCATGGACTTCACTCATAACCCTCCCTCGTAACATATAGAAAGGATCTGAAAACTTTCGTAGCATTTCAAACATTCCTCGATTTAATTTGATTTTTTGACCGAAACTAGTATAAACTAGTGCATAATATATTATGATTTTTTGACCGAAACTAGTATTTCGAAAAGTTTCATAGAATCTAATTTTGAAATGAATTTTTGCATGGACTTCCCTAATAACCATCCCTCGTAACATATAGAAAGGATCTGAAAAGTTTCGTGGCATTTCGAACCTTCCTTGATTTAATTTGATTTTTTGACCGAAACAAGTATAAACTAGTGTATAATATATTATGATTTTTTGACCGAAACTAGCATTTTGAAAAGTTTCATAGAATCTAATTTTGAGATGATTTTTTTCCTGGACTTCCCTCATAACCTTTCATCATAATATATAGAAAGTAAGTGAAAAGTTTCGTAGCATTTCGAAAAGTTTCATAGAATCTAATTTTCAGATGAATTTTTGCACGGACTTCCCTCATAACCATCCCTCATAACATATAGATAGGATCTGAAAGGTTTTGTAGCATTTCGAACACTCCTCGATTTAATTTGATTTTTGGACGGAAACTAGTAAAAACTAGTGTATAATATATATTATAATTTTTAGACCGAAACTAGCATTTTGAAAAGTTTCATAGAATCTAATTTTGTTATAATTTTTTGCCTGGCTTCCCTCATAACCTTCCATCATAACATATAGAAAGTATCTGAAAAATTTCGTAACATTTCGAACAGTCCACGATTTAATTTGTTTTTTTGACCGAAACTAGTAAAAACTAGTGTATAATATATTACGATTTTTTGACCGAAACTAGCGTTTCTTAAAAGATTCATAGAATCAAATTTTGAGATAGTTTTTTGAATGGACTTCACTCATAGCCTTCCCCCGTAACATATAGAAAGGATCTGAAAAGTTTCGTAGCATTTCAAGCATTCCTCGATTTAATTTGATTTTTTTACCAAAACTAGTATAAACTAGTGTATAATATATTTTGATTTTTTACCGAAACTAGTATTTCGAAAAGTTTCATAGAATCTAATTTTGAGATGAATTTTTGGATGGACTTCCCTCATAACCATCCCTCGTAACATATAGAAAGGACCTGAAAAGTTTCGTAGCATTTCGAACATTCCTCGATTTAATTTATTTTTTGACCGAAACTAGTATAAACTAGTGTATAATATATTATGATTTTTTGACCGAAACTAGTATTTCGAAAAGTTTCATAGAATCTAATTTTCAGATGAATTTTTGCACGGACTTCCCTCATAACCATCCCTCATAACATATAGAAAGGATCTGAAAGGTTTTGTAGCATTTCGAACACTCCTCGATTTAATTTTATTTTTTGACGGAAACTAGTAAAAACTAGTGTATAATATATATTATAATTTTTTGACCGGAACTAGCATTTTGAAAAGTTTCATAGAATCTAATTTTGAGATAATTTTTTGCCTGGACTTCCCTCATAACCTTCCATCATAACATATAGAAAGTATCTGAAAAGTTTCGTAGCATTTCGAACAGTCCACGATTTAATTTGATTTTTTTACCGAAACTAGTAAAAACTAGTGTATAATATATTATGATTTTTTTACCGAAACTAGTATTTCGAAAAGTTTCATAGAATCTAATTTTGAGATGAATTTTTGCATGGACTTCCCTCATAACCATCCCTCGTAACATATAGAAAGGACCTGAAAGGTTTCGTAGCATTTCGAACATTCTTGGATTTAATTTGATTTTTTGACAGAAACTAGTATAAACTAGTGTATAATATATTATGATTTAATTTGATTTTTTGACCGAAACTAGTAAAAAACTAGTGTATAATATATTATGATTTTTTGACCGAAACTAGTGTTTCTTAAAAGATTCATAGAATCTAATTTTGAGATAGTTTTTTGCATGGACTTCACTCATAGCCTTCCCCCGTAACATATAGAAAGGTTCTAAAAAATTTTGTAGCATTTCAAGTATTCCTCGATTTAATTTGATTTTTTGACCAAAATTAGTATAAACAAGTGTATAATATATTATGATTTTTTGGCCGAAACTAGTATTTCGAAAAGTTTCATAGAATCTAATTTTGAGATGAATTTTTAAATGGACTTCCCTAATAACCATCCCTCGTAACATATAGAAAGGATATGAAAAGTTTCGTATTTCGAACATTCCTCGATTTAATTTGATTTTTTGACCGAAACTAGTATAAACTAGTGTATAATATATTATGATTTTTTGACCGAAACTAGTATTTCGAAAAGTTTCATAGAATCTAATTTTGATATGAATTTTTGGATGGATTTCCCTCATAACCTTCCCCCGTAACATATAGAAAGGACCTGAAAAGTTTCGTAGCATTTCGAACATTCCTCTATTTAATTTGATTTTTTAACCGAAACTAGTATAAACTAGTGTATAATATATAATGATTTTTTGACCGAAACTTGTATTTCGAAAAGTTTCATAGAATCTAATTTTCAGATGAATTTTTGCACGGACTTCCCTCATAACCATCCCTCATAACATATAGATAGGATCTGAAAGGTTTTGTAGCATTTCGAACACTCCTCGATTTAATTTGATTTTTGGACGGAAACTAGTAAAAACTAGTGTATAATATATATTATAATTTTTAGACCGAAACTAGCATTTTGAAAAGTTTCATAGAATCTAATTTTGTGATAATTTTTTGCCTGGACTTCCCTCATAACCTTCCATCATAACATATAGAAAGTATCTGAAAAGTTTCGTAACATTTCGAACAGTCCACAATTTAATTTGTTTTTTTGACCGAAACTAGTAAAAACTAGTGTATAATATATTATGATTTTTTGACCGAAACTAGCGTTTCTTAAAAGATTCATAGAATCAAATTTTGAGATAGTTTTTTTAATGGACTTCACTCATAGCCTTCCCCCGTAACATATAGAAAGGATCTGAAAAGTTTCGTAGCATTTCAAGCATTCCTCGATTTAATTTGATTTTTTTTACCAAAACTAGTATAAACTAGTGTATAATATATTATGATTTTTTGACCGAAACTAGTATTTCGAAAAGTTTCATAGAATCTAATTTTGAGATGAATTTTTGGATGGACTTCCCTCATAACCATCCCTCGTAACATATAGAAAGGACCTGAAAAGTTTCGTTGCATTTCGAACATTCCTCGATTTAATTTATTTTTTGACCGAAACTAGTATAAACTAGTGTATAATATATTATGATTTTTTGACCGAAACTAGTATTTCGAAAAGTTTCATAGAATCTAATTTTCAGATGAATTTTTGCACTGACTTCCCTCATAACCATCCCTCATAACATATAGAAAGGATCTGAAAGGTTTTGTAGCATTTCGAACACTCCTCGATTTAATTTTATTTTTTGACGGAAACTAGTAAAAACTAGTGTATAATATATATTATAATTTTTTGACCGGAACTAGCATTTTGAAAAGTTTCATAGAATCTAATTTTGAGATAATTTTTTGCCTGGACTTCCCTCATAACCTTCCATCATAACATATAGAAAGTATCTGAAAAGTTTCGTAGCATTTCGAACAGTCCACGATTTAATTTGATTTTTTTACCGAAACTAGTAAAAACTAGTGTATAATATATTATGATTTTTTTACCGAAACAAGTATTTCGAAAAGTTTCATAGAATCTAATTTTGAGATGAATTTTTGCATGGACTTCCCTCATAACCATCCCTCGTAACATATAGAAAGGACCTGAAAGGTTTCGTAGCATTTCGAACATTCCTGGATTTAATTTGATTTTTTGACCGAAACTAGTATAAACTAGTGTATAATATATTATGATTTTTTGAACGAAACTAGTATTTCGAAAAGGTTCATAGAATCTATTTTTCAGATGAATTTTTGCACGGACTTCGCTCATAACCATCCCTCATAACATATAGAAAGGATCTGAAAGGTTTTGTAGCATTTCGAACACTCCTCGATTTAATTTGATTTTTTGACGGAAACTAGTAAAAACTAGTGCATAATATATATTATAATTTTTAGACCGAAACTAGCATTTTGAAAAGTTTCATAGAATCTAATTTTGAGATAATTTTTTTCCTGGACTTCCCTCATAACCTTCCATCATAACATATAGAAAGTATCTGAAAAGTTTCGTAGCATTTCGAACAGTCCACGATTTAATTTGATTTTTTGACCGAAACTAGTAAAAACTAGTGTATAATATATTATGATTTTTTGACCGAAACTAGTGTTTCTTAAAAGATTCATAGAATCTAATTTTGAGATAGTTTTTTGCATGGACTTCACTCATAGCCTTCCCCCGTAACATATAGAAAGGTTCTCAAAATTTTTGTAGCATTTCAAGTATTCCTCGATTTAATTTGATTTTTTGACCCAAATTAGTATAAACAAGTGTATAATATATTATGATTTTTTGGCCGAAACTAGTATTTCGAAAAGTTTCATAGAATCTAATTTTGAGATGAATTTTTAAATGGACTTCCCTAATAACCATCCCTCGTAACATAAAGAAAGGATATGAAAAGTTTCGTATTTCGAACATTCCTCGATTTAATTTGATTTTTTGACCGAAACTAGTATAAACTAGTGTATAATATATTATGATTTTTTGACCGAAACTAGTATTTCGAAAAGTTTCATAGAATCTAATTTTGATATGAATTTTTGGATGGACTTCCCTCATAACCTTCCCCCGTAACATATAGAAAGGACCTAAAAAGTTTCGTAGCATTTCGAACATTCCTCTATTTAATTTGATTTTTTAACCGAAACTAGTATAAACTAGTGTATAATATATAATGAATTTTTTGACCGAAACTTGTATTTCGAAAAGTTTCATAGAATCTAATTTTCAGATGAATTTTTGCACGGACTTCCCTCATAACCATCCCTCATAACATATAGATAGGATCTGAAAGGTTTTGTAGCATTTCGAACACTCCTCGATTTAATTTGATTTTTGGACGGAAACTAGTAAAAACTAGTGTATAATATATATTATAATTTTTAGACCGAAACTAGCATTTTGAAAAGTTTCATAGAATCTAATTTTGTGATAATTTTTTGCCTGGACTTCCCTCATAACCTTCCATCATAACATATAGAAAGTATCTGAAAAGTTTCGTAACATTTCGAACAGTCCACGATTTAATTTGTTTTTTTGACCGAAACTAGTAAAAACTAGTGTATAATATATTATGATTTTTTGACCGAAACTAGCGTTTCTTAAAAGATTCATAGAATCAAATTTTGAGATAGTTTTTTTAATGGACTTCACTCATAGCCTTCCCCCGTAACATATAGAAAGGATCTGAAAAGTTTCGTAGCATTTCAAGCATTCCTCGATTTAATTTGATTTTTTTACCAAAACTAGTATAAACTAGTGTATAATATATTATGATTTTTTGACCGAAACTAGTATTTCGAAAAGTTTCATAGAATCTAATTTTGAGGTGAATTTTTGGATGGACTTCCCTCATAACCATCCCTCGTAACATATAGAAAGGACCTGAAAAGTTTCGTAGCATTTCGAACATTCCTCGATTTAATTTATTTTTTGACCGAAACTAGTATAAACTAGTGTATAATATATTATGATTTTTTGACCGAAACTAGTATTTCGAAAAGTTTCATAGAATCTAATTTTCAGATGAATTTTTGCACGGACTTCCCTCATAACCATCCCTCATAACATATAGAAAGGATCTGAAAGGTTTTGTAGCATTTCGAACACTCCTCGATTTAATTTTATTTTTTGACGGAAACTAGTAAAAACTAGTGTATAATATATATTATAATTTTTTGACCGGAACTAGCATTTTGAAAAGTTTCATAGAATCTAATTTTGAGATAATTTTTTGCCTGGACTTCCCTCATAACCTTCCATCATAACATATAGAAAGTATCTGAAAAGTTTCGTAGCATTTCGAACAGTCCACGATTTAATTTGATTTTTTGACCGAAACTAGTAAAAACTAGTGTATAATATATTATGATTTTTTTACCGAAACTAGTATTTCGAAAAGTTTCATAGAATCTAATTTTGAGATGAATTTTTGCATGGACTTCCCTCATAACCATCCCTTGTAACATTTAAAAAGGACCTGAAAGGTTTCGTAGCATTTCGAACATTCCTGGATTTAATTTGATTTTTTGACCGAAACTAGTATAAACTAGTGTATAATATATTATGATTTTTTGACCGAAACAAGTATTTCGAAAAGTTTCATAGAATCTAATTTTCAGATGAATTTTTGCACGGACTTCCCTCATAACCATCCCTCATAACATATAGAAAGGATCTGAAAGGTTTTGTAGCATTTCGAACACTCCTCGATTTAATTTGATTTTTTGACGGAAACTAGTAAAAACTAGTGTATAATATATATTATAATTTTTAGACCGAAACTAGCATTTTGAAAAGTTTCATAGAATCTAATTTTGAGATAATTTTTTTCCTGGACTTCCCTCATAACCTTCCATCATAACATATAGAAAGTATCTGAAAAGTTTCGTAGCATTTCGAACAGTCCACGATTTAATTTGATTTTTTGACCGAAACTAGTAAAAACTAGTGTATAATATATTATGATTTTTTGACCGAAACTAGTGTTTCTTAAAAGATTCATAGAATCTAATTTTGAGATAGTTTTTTGCATGGACTTCACTCATAGCCTTCCCCCGTAACATATAGAAAGGTTCTCAAAAATTTTGTAGCATTTCAAGTATTCCTCGATTTAATTTGATTTTTTGACCCAAATTAGTATAAACCAGTGTATAATATATTATGATTTTTTGGCCGAAACTAGTATTTCGAAAAGTTTCATAGAATCTAATTTTGAGATGAATTTTTAAATGGACTTCCCTAATAACCATCCCTCGTAACATAAAGAAAGGATATGAAAAGTTTCGTATTTCGAACATTCCTCGATTTAATTTGATTTTTTGACCGAAACTAGTATAAACTAGTGTATAATATATTATGATTTTTTGACCGAAACTAGTATTTCGAAAAGTTTCATAGAATCTAATTTTGATATGAATTTTTGGATGGACTTCCCTCATAACCTTCCCCCGTAACATATAGAAAGGACCTAAAAAGTTTCGTAGCATTTCGAACATTCCTCTATTTAATTTGATTTTTTAACCGAAACTAGTATAAACTAGTGTATAATATATAATGATTTTTTGACCGAAACTTGTATTTCGAAAAGTTTCATAGAATCTAATTTTCAGATGAATTTTTGCACGGACTTCCCTCATAACCATCCCTCATAACATATAGATAGGATCTGAAAGGTTTTGTAGCATTTCGAACACTCCTCGATTTAATTTGATTTTTGGACGGAAACTAGTAAAAACTAGTGTATAATATATATTATAATTTTTAGACCGAAACTAGCATTTTGAAAAGTTTCATAGAATCTAATTTTGTGATAATTTTTTGCCTGGACTTCCCTCATAACCTTCCATCATAACATATAGAAAGTATCTGAAAAGTTTCGTAACATTTCGAACAGTCCACGATTTAATTTGTTTTTTTGACCGAAACTAGTAAAAACTAGTGTATAATATATTATGATTTTTTGACCGAAACTAGCGTTTCTTAAAAGATTCATAGAATCAAATTTTGAGATAGTTTTTTTAATGGACTTCACTCATAGCCTTCCCCCGTAACATATAGAAAGGATCTGAAAAGTTTCGTAGCATTTCAAGCATTCCTCGATTTAATTTGATTTTTTTACCAAAACTAGTATAAACTAGTGTATAATATATTATGATTTTTTGACCGAAACTAGTATTTCGAAAAGTTTCATAGAATCTAATTTTGAGGTGAATTTTTGGATGGACTTCCCTCATAACCATCCCTCGTAACATATAGAAAGGACCTGAAAAGTTTCGTAGCATTTCGAACATTCCTCGATTTAATTTATTTTTTGACCGAAACTAGTATAAACTAGTGTATAATATATTATGATTTTTTGACCGAAACTAGTATTTCGAAAAGTTTCATAGAATCTAATTTTCAGATGAATTTTTGCACGGACTTCCCTCATAACCATCCCTCATAACATATAGAAAGGATCTGAAAGGTTTTGTAGCATTTCGAACACTCCTCGATTTAATTTTATTTTTTGACGGAAACTAGTAAAAACTAGTGTATAATATATATTATAATTTTTTGACCGGAACTAGCATTTTGAAAAGTTTCATAGAATCTAATTTTGAGATAATTTTTTGCCTGGACTTCCCTCATAACCTTCCATCATAACATATAGAAAGTATCTGAAAAGTTTCGTAGCATTTCGAACAGTCCACGATTTAATTTGATTTTTTGACCGAAACTAGTAAAAACTAGTGTATAATATATTATGATTTTTTTACCGAAACTAGTATTTCGAAAAGTTTCATAGAATCTAATTTTGAGATGAATTTTTGCATGGACTTCCCTCATAACCATCCCTCGTAACATTTAAAAAGGACCTGAAAGGTTTCGTAGCATTTCGAACACTCCTGGATTTAATTTGATTTTTTGACCGAAACTAGTATAAACTAGTGTATAATATATTATGATTTTTTGACCGAAACAAGTATTTCGAAAAGTTTCATAGAATCTAATTTTCAGATGAATTTTTGCACGGACTTCCCTCATAACCATCCCTCATAACATATAGAAAGGATCTGAAAGGTTTTGTAGCATTTCGAACACTCCTCGATTTAATTTGATTTTTTGACGGAAACTAGTAAAAACTAGTGTATAATATATATTATAATTTTTAGACCGAAACTAGCATTTTGAAAAGTTTCATAGAATCTAATTTTGAGATAATTTTTTTCCTGGACTTCCCTCATAACCTTCCATCATAACATATAGAAAGTATCTGAAAAGTTTCGTAGCATTTCGAACAGTCCACGATTTAATTTGATTTTTTGACCGAAACTAGTAAAAACTAGTGTATAATATATTATGATTTTTTGACCGAAACTAGTGTTTCTTAAAAGATTCATAGAATCTAATTTTGAGATAGTTTTTTGCATGGACTTCACTCATAGCCTTCCCCCGTAACATATAGAAAGGTTCTCAAAAATTTTGTAGCATTTCAAGTATTCCTCGATTTAATTTGATTTTTTGACCCAAATTAGTATAAACCAGTGTATAATATATTATGATTTTTTGGCCGAAACTAGTATTTCGAAAAGTTTCATAGAATCTAATTTTGAGATGAATTTTTAAATGGACTTCCCTAATAACCATCCCTCGTAACATAAAGAAAGGATATGAAAAGTTTCGTATTTCGAACATTCCTCGATTTAATTTGATTTTTTGACCGAAACTAGTATAAACTAGTGTATAATATATTATGATTTTTTGACCGAAACTAGTATTTCGAAAAGTTTCATAGAATCTAATTTTGATATGAATTTTTGGATGGACTTCCCTCATAACCTTCCCCCGTAACATATAGAAAGGACCTAAAAAGTTTCGTAGCATTTCGAACATTCCTCTATTTAATTTGATTTTTTAACCGAAACTAGTATAAACTAGTGTATAATATATAATGATTTTTTGACCGAAACTTGTATTTCGAAAAGTTTCATAGAATCTAATTTTCAGATGAATTTTTGCACGGACTTCCCTCATAACCATCCCTCATAACATATAGATAGGATCTGAAAGGTTTTGTAGCATTTCGAACACTCCTCGATTTAATTTGATTTTTGGACGGAAACTAGTAAAAACTAGTGTATAATATATATTATAATTTTTAGACCGAAACTAGCATTTTGAAAAGTTTCATAGAATCTAATTTTGTGATAATTTTTTGCTTGGACTTCCCTCATAACCTTCCATCATAACATATAGAAAGTATCTGAAAAGTTTCGTAACATTTCGAACAGTCCACGATTTAATTTGTTTTTTTGACCGAAACTAGTAAAAACTAGTGTATAATATATTATGATTTTTTGACCGAAACTAGCGTTTCTTAAAAGATTCATAGAATCAAATTTTGAGATAGTTTTTTTAATGGACTTCACTCATAGCCTTCCCCCGTAACATATAGAAAGGATCTGAAAAGTTTCGTAGCATTTCAAGCATTCCTCGATTTAATTTGATTTTTTTACCAAAACTAGTATAAACTAGTGTATAATATATTATGATTTTTTGACCGAAACTAGTATTTCGAAAAGTTTCATAGAATCTAATTTTGAGGTGAATTTTTGGATGGACTTCCCTCATAACCATCCCTCGTAACATATAGAAAGGACCTGAAAAGTTTCGTAGCATTTCGAACATTCCTCGATTTAATTTATTTTTTGACCGAAACTAGTATAAACTAGTGTATAATATATTATGATTTTTTGACCGAAACTAGTATTTCGAAAAGTTTCATAGAATCTAATTTTCAGATGAATTTTTGCACGGACTTCCCTCATAACCATCCCTCATAACATATAGAAAGGATCTGAAAGGTTTTGTAGCATTTCGAACACTCCTCGATTTAATTTTATTTTTTGACGGAAACTAGTAAAAACTAGTGTATAATATATATTATAATTTTTTGACCGGAACTAGCATTTTGAAAAGTTTCATAGAATCTAATTTTGAGATAATTTTTTGCCTGGACTTCCCTCATAACCTTCCATCATAACATATAGAAAGTATCTGAAAAGTTTCGTAGCATTTCGAACAGTCCACGATTTAATTTGATTTTTTGACCGAAACTAGTAAAAACTAGTGTATAATATATTATGATTTTTTTACCGAAACTAGTATTTCGAAAAGTTTCATAGAATCTAATTTTGAGATGAATTTTTGCATGGACTTCCCTCATAACCATCCCTCGTAACATTTAAAAAGGACCTGAAATGTTTCGTAGCATTTCGAACATTCCTCGATTTAATTTATTTTTTGACCGAAACTAGTATAAACTAGTGTATAATATATTATGATTTTTTGACCGAAACTAGTATTTCGAAAAGTTTCATAGAATCTAATTTTCAGATGAATTTTTGCACGGACTTCCCTCATAACCATCCCTCATAACATATAGAAAGGATCTGAAAGGTTTTGTAGCATTTCGAACACTCCTCGTTTTAATTTGATTTTTTGACGGAAACTAGTAAAAACTAGTGTATAATATATATTATAATTTTTAGACCGAAACTAGCATTTTGAAAAGTTTCATAGAATCTAATTTTGAGATAATTTTTTTCCTGGACTTCCCTCATAACCTTCCATCATAACATATAGAAAGTATCTGAAAAGTTTCGTAGCATTTCGAACAGTCCACGATTTAATTTGATTTTTTGACCGAAACTAGTAAAAACTAGTGTATAATATATTATGATTTTTTGACCGAAACTAGTGTTTCTTAAAAGATTCATAGAATCTAATTTTGAGATAGTTTTTTGCATGGACTTCACTCATAGCCTTCCCCCGTAACATATAGAAAGGTTCTCAAAAATTTTGTAGCATTTCAAGTATTCCTCGATTTAATTTGATTTTTTGACCCAAATTAGTATAAACCAGTGTATAATATATTATGATTTTTTGGCCGAAACTAGTATTTCGAAAAGTTTCATAGAATCTAATTTTGAGATGAATTTTTAAATGGACTTCCCTAATAACCATCCCTCGTAACATAAAGAAAGGATATGAAAAGTTTCGTATTTCGAACATTCCTCGATTTAATTTGATTTTTTGACCGAAACTAGTATAAACTAGTGTATAATATATTATGATTTTTTGACCGAAACTAGTATTTCGAAAAGTTTCATAGAATCTAATTTTGATATGAATTTTTGGATGGACTTCCCTCATAACCTTCCCCCGTAACATATAGAAAGGACCTAAAAAGTTTCGTAGCATTTCGAACATTCCTCTATTTAATTTGATTTTTTAACCGAAACTAGTATAAACTAGTGTATAATATATAATGATTTTTTGACCGAAACTTGTATTTCGAAAAGTTTCATAGAATCTAATTTTCAGATGAATTTTTGCACGGACTTCCCTCATAACCATCCCTCATAACATATAGATAGGATCTAAAAGGTTTTGTAGCATTTCGAACACTCCTCGATTTAATTTGATTTTTGGACGGAAACTAGTAAAAACTAGTGTATAATATATATTATAATTTTTAGACCGAAACTAGCATTTTGAAAAGTTTCATAGAATCTAATTTTGTGATAATTTTTTGCCTGGACTTCCCTCATAACCTTCCATCATAACATATAGAAAGTATCTGAAAAGTTTCGTAACATTTCGAACAGTCCACGATTTAATTTGTTTTTTTGACCGAAACTAGTAAAAACTAGTGTATAATATATTATGATTTTTTGACCGAAACTAGCGTTTCTTAAAAGATTCATAGAATCAAATTTTGAGATAGTTTTTTTAATGGACTTCACTCATAGCCTTCCCCCGTAACATATAGAAAGGATCTGAAAAGTTTCGTAGCATTTCAAGCATTCCTCGATTTAATTTGATTTTTTTACCAAAACTAGTATAAACTAGTGTATAATATATTATAATTTTTTGACCGAAACTAGTATTTCGAAATGTTTCATACAATCTAATTTTGAGGTGAATTTTTGGATGGACTTCCCTCATAACCATCCCTCGTAACATATAGAAAGGACCTGAAAAGTTTCGTAGCATTTCGAACATTCCTCGATTTAATTTATTTTTTGACCGAAACTAGTATAAACTAGTGTATAATATATTATGATTTTTTGACCGGAACTAGTATTTCGAAAAGTTTCATAGAATCTAATTTTCAGATGAATTTTTGCACGGACTTCCCTCATAACCATCCCTCATAACATATAGAAAGGATCTGAAAAGTTTTGTAGCATTTCGAACACTCCTCGATTTAATTTGATTTTTTTGACGGAAACTAGTAAAAACTAGTGTATAATATATATTATAATTTTTTGACCGGAACTAGCATTTTGAAAAGTTTCATAGAATCTAATTTTGAGATAATTTTTTGCCTGGACTTCCCTCATAACCTTCCATCATAACATATAGAAAGTATCTGAAAAGTTTCGTAACATTTCGAACAGTCCACGATTTAATTTGTTTTTTTGACCGAAACTAGTAAAAACTAGTGTATAATATATTATGATTTTTTGTCCGAAACTAGCGTTTCTTAAAAGATTCATAGAATCAAATTTTGAGATAGTTTTTTTAATGGACTTCACTCATAGCCTTCCCCCGTAACATATAGAAAGGATCTGAAAAGTTTCGTACCATTTCAAGCATTCCTCGATTTAATTTGATTTTTTTACCAAAACTAGTATAAACTAGTGTATAATATATTATGAATTTTTGACCGAAACTAGTATTTCGAAAAGTTTCATAGAATCTAATTTTGAGATGAATTTTTGGATGGACTTCCCTCATAACCATCCCTCGTAACATATAGAAAGGACCTGAAAAGTTTCGTAGCATTTCGAACATTCCTCGATTTAATTTATTTTTTTACCGAAACTAGTATAAACTAGTGTATAATATATTATGATTTTTTGACCGAAACTAGTATTTCGAAAAGTTTCATAGAATCTAATTTTCAGATGAATTTTTGCACGGACTTCCCTCATAACCATCCCTCATAACATATAGAAAGGATCTGAAAGGTTTTGTAGCATTTCGAACACTCCTCGATTTAATTTTATTTTTTGACGGAAACTAGTAAAAACTAGTGTATAATATATATTATAATTTTTTGACCGGAACTAGCATTTTGAAAAGTTTCATAGAATCTAATTTTGAGATAATTTTTTGCCTGGACTTCCCTCATAACCTTCCATCATAACATATAGAAAGTATCTGAAAAGTTTCGTAGCATTTCGAACAGTCCACGATTTAATTTGTTTTTTTGACCGAAACTAGTAAAAACTAGTGTATAATATATTATGATTTTTTTACCGAAACTAGTATTTCGAAAAGTTTCATAGAATCTAATTTTGAGATGAATTTTTGCATGGACTTCCCTCATAACCATCCCTCGTAACATATAGAAAGGACCTGAAAGGTTTCGTAGCATTTCGAACATTCCTGGATTTAATTTGATTTTTTGACCGAAACTAGTATAAACTAGTGTATAATATATTATGATTTTTTGACCGAAACTAGTATTTCAAAAAGTTTCATAGAATCTAATTTTCAGATGAATTTTTGCACGGACTTCCCTCATAACCATCCCTCATAACATAGAGAAAGGATCTGAAAGGTTTTGTAGCATTTCGAACACTCCTCGATTTAATTTGATTTTTTAACGGAAACTAGTAAAAACTAGTGTATAATATATATTATAATTTTTAGACCGAAACTAGCATTTTGAAAAGTTTCATAGAATCTAATTTTGAGATAATTTTTTGCCTGGACTTCCCTCATAACCTTCCATCATAACATATAGAAAGTATCTGAAAAGTTTCGTAGCATTTCGAACAGTCCACGATTTAATTTGATTTTTTGACCGAAACTAGTAAAAACTAGTGTATAATATATTATGATTTTTTGACCGAAACTAGTGTTTCTTAAAAGATTCATAGAATCTAATTTTGAGATAGTTTTTTGCATGGACTTCACTCATAGCCTTCCCCCGTAACATATAGAAAGGTTCTCAAAAATTTTGTAGCATTTCAAGTATTCCTCGATTTAATTTGATTTTTTGACCCAAATTAGTATAAACCAGTGTATAATATATTATGATTTTTTGGCCGAAACTAGTATTTCGAAAAGTTTCATAGAATCTAATTTTGAGATGAATTTTTAAATGGACTTCCCTAATAACCATCCCTCGTAACATAAAGAAAGGATATGAAAAGTTTCGTATTTCGAACATTCCTCGATTTAATTTGATTTTTTGACCGAAACTAGTATAAACTAGTGTATAATATATTATGATTTTTTGACCGAAACTAGTATTTCGAAAAGTTTCATAGAATCTAATTTTGATATGAATTTTTGGATGGACTTCCCTCATAACCTTCCCCCGTAACATATAGAAAGGACCTAAAAAGTTTCGTAGCATTTCGAACATTCCTCTATTTAATTTGATTTTTTAACCGAAACTAGTATAAACTAGTGTATAATATATAATGATTTTTTGACCGAAACTTGTATTTCGAAAAGTTTCATAGAATCTAATTTTCAGATGAATTTTTGCACGGACTTCCCTCATAACCATCCCTCATAACATATAGATAGGATCTAAAAGGTTTTGTAGCATTTCGAACACTCCTCGATTTAATTTGATTTTTGGACGGAAACTAGTAAAAACTAGTGTATAATATATATTATAATTTTTAGACCGAAACTAGCATTTTGAAAAGTTTCATAGAATCTAATTTTGTGATAATTTTTTGCCTGGACTTCCCTCATAACCTTCCATCATAACATATAGAAAGTATCTGAAAAGTTTCGTAACATTTCGAACAGTCCACGATTTAATTTGTTTTTTTGACCGAAACTAGTAAAAACTAGTGTATAATATATTATGATTTTTTGACCGAAACTAGCGTTTCTTAAAAGATTCATAGAATCAAATTTTGAGATAGTTTTTTTAATGGACTTCACTCATAGCCTTCCCCCGTAACATATAGAAAGGATCTGAAAAGTTTCGTAGCATTTCAAGCATTCCTCGATTTAATTTGATTTTTTTACCAAAACTAGTATAAACTAGTGTATAATATATTATAATTTTTTGACCGAAACTAGTATTTCGAAATGTTTCATACAATCTAATTTTGAGGTGAATTTTTGGATGGACTTCCCTCATAACCATCCCTCGTAACATATAGAAAGGACCTGAAAAGTTTCGTAGCATTTCGAACATTCCTCGATTTAATTTATTTTTTGACCGAAACTAGTATAAACTAGTGTATAATATATTATGATTTTTTGACCGGAACTAGTATTTCGAAAAGTTTCATAGAATCTAATTTTCAGATGAATTTTTGCACGGACTTCCCTCATAACCATCCCTCATAACATATAGAAAGGATCTGAAAAGTTTTGTAGCATTTCGAACACTCCTCGATTTAATTTGATTTTTTTGACGGAAACTAGTAAAAACTAGTGTATAATATATATTATAATTTTTTGACCGGAACTAGCATTTTGAAAAGTTTCATAGAATCTAATTTTGAGATAATTTTTTGCCTGGACTTCCCTCATAACCTTCCATCATAACATATAGAAAGTATCTGAAAAGTTTCGTAACATTTCGAACAGTCCACGATTTAATTTGTTTTTTTGACCGAAACTAGTAAAAACTAGTGTATAATATATTATGATTTTTTGTCCGAAACTAGCGTTTCTTAAAAGATTCATAGAATCAAATTTTGAGATAGTTTTTTTAATGGACTTCACTCATAGCCTTCCCCCGTAACATATAGAAAGGATCTGAAAAGTTTCGTACCATTTCAAGCATTCCTCGATTTAATTTGATTTTTTTTACCAAAACTAGTATAAACTAGTGTATAATATATTATGAATTTTTGACCGAAACTAGTATTTCGAAAAGTTTCATAGAATCTAATTTTGAGATGAATTTTTGGATGGACTTCCCTCATAACCATCCCTCGTAACATATAGAAAGGACCTGAAAAGTTTCGTAGCATTTCGAACATTCCTCGATTTAATTTATTTTTTTACCGAAACTAGTATAAACTAGTGTATAATATATTATGATTTTTTGACCGAAACTAGTATTTCGAAAAGTTTCATAGAATCTAATTTTCAGATGAATTTTTGCACGGACTTCCCTCATAACCATCCCTCATAACATATAGAAAGGATCTGAAAGGTTTTGTAGCATTTCGAACACTCCTCGATTTAATTTTATTTTTTGACGGAAACTAGTAAAAACTAGTGTATAATATATATTATAATTTTTTGACCGGAACTAGCATTTTGAAAAGTTTCATAGAATCTAATTTTGAGATAATTTTTTGCCTGGACTTCCCTCATAACCTTCCATCATAACATATAGAAAGTATCTGAAAAGTTTCGTAGCATTTCGAACAGTCCACGATTTAATTTGTTTTTTTGACCGAAACTAGTAAAAACTAGTGTATAATATATTATGATTTTTTTACCGAAACTAGTATTTCGAAAAGTTTCATAGAATCTAATTTTGAGATGAATTTTTGCATGGACTTCCCTCATAACCATCCCTCGTAACATATAGAAAGGACCTGAAAGGTTTCGTAGCATTTCGAACATTCCTGGATTTAATTTGATTTTTTGACCGAAACTAGTATAAACTAGTGTATAATATATTATGATTTTTTGACCGAAACTAGTATTTCAAAAAGTTTCATAGAATCTAATTTTCAGATGAATTTTTGCACGGACTTCCCTCATAACCATCCCTCATAACATAGAGAAAGGATCTGAAAGGTTTTGTAGCATTTCGAACACTCCTCGATTTAATTTGATTTTTTAACGGAAACTAGTAAAAACTAGTGTATAATATATATTATAATTTTTAGACCGAAACTAGCATTTTGAAAAGTTTCATAGAATCTAATTTTGAGATAATTTTTTGCCTGGACTTCCCTCATAACCTTCCATCATAACATATAGAAAGTATCTGAAAAGTTTCGTAGCATTTCGAACAGTCCACGATTTAATTTGATTTTTTGACCGAAACTAGTAAAAACTAGTGTATAATATATTATGATTTTTTGACCGAAACTAGTGTTTCTTAAAAGATTCATAGAATCTAATTTTGAGATAGTTTTTTGCATGGACTTCACTCATAGCCTTCCCCCGTAACATATAGAAAGGTTCTCAAAAATTTTGTAGCATTTAAAGTATTCCTCGATTTAATTTGATTTTTTGACCAAAATTAGTATAAACAAGTGTATAATATATTATGATTTTTTGACCGAAACTAGTATTTCGAAAAGTTTCATAGAATCTAATTTTGAGATGAATTTTTAAATGGACTTCCCTAATAAACATCCCTCGTGACATATAGAAAGGATATGAAAAGTTTCGTATTTCGAACATTCCTCGATTTAATTTGATTTTTTGACTGAAACTAGTATAAACTAGTGTATAATATATTATGATTTTTTGACCGAAACTAGCGTTTCTTAAAAGATTCATAGAATCAAATTTTGAGATAGTTTTTTTAATGGACTTCACTCATAGCCTTCCCCCGTAACATATAGAAAGGACCTGAAAAGTTTCGTAGCATTTCAAGCATTCCTCGATTTAATTTGATTTTTTTTACCAAAACTAGTATAAACTAGTGTATAATATATTATGAATTTTTGACCGAAACTAGTATTTCGAAAAGTTTCATAGAATCTAATTTTGAGATGAATTTTTGGATGGACTTCCCTCATAACCATCCCTCGTAACATATAGAAAGGACCTGAAAAGTTTCGTAGCATTTCGAACATTCCTCGATTTAATTTATTTTTTGACCGAAACTAGTATAAACTAGTGTATAATATATTATGATTTTTTGACCGAAACTAGTATTTCGAAAAGTTTCATAGAATCTAATTTTCAGATGAATTTTTGCACGGACTTCCCTCATAACCATCCCTCATAACATATAGAAAGGATCTGAAAGGTTTTGTAGCATTTCGAACACTCCTCGATTTAATTTTATTTTTTGACGGAAACTAGTAAAAACTAGTGTATAATATATATTATAATTTTTTGACCGGAACTAGCATTTTGAAAAGTTTCATAGAATCTAATTTTGAGATAATTTTTTGCCTGGACTTCCCTCATAACCTTCCATCATAACATATAGAAAGTATCTGAAAAGTTTCGTAGCATTTCGAACAGTCCACGATTTAATTTGATTTTTTGACCGAAACTAGTAAAAACTAGTGTATAATATATTATGATTTTTTTACCGAAACTAGTATTTCGAAAAGTTTCATAGAATCTAATTTTGAGATGAATTTTTGCATGGACTTCCCTCATAACCATCCCTCGTAACATATAGAAAGGACCTGAAAGGTTTCTTAGCATTTCGAACATTCCTGGATTTAATTTGATTTTTTGACCGAAACTAGTATAAACTAGTGTATAATATATTATGATTTTTTGACCGAAACTAGTATTTCGAAAAGTTTCATAGAATCTAATTTTCAGATGAATTTTTGCACGGACTTCCCTCATAACCATCCCTCATAACATATAGAAAGGATCTGAAAGGTTTTGTAGCATTTCGAACACTCCTCGATTTAATTTGATTTTTTGACGGAAACTAGTAAAAACTAGTGTATAATATATATTATAATTTTTAGACCGAAACTAGCATTTTGAAAAGTTTCATAGAATCTAATTTTGAGATAATTTTTTGCCTGGACTTCCCTCATAACCTTCCATCATAACATATAGAAAGTATCTGAAAAGTTTCGTAGCATTTCGAACAGTCCACGATTTAATTTGATTTTTTGACCGAAACTAGTAAAAACTAGTGTATAATATATTATGATTTTTTGACCGAAACTAGTGTTTCATAGAATCTAATTTTGAGATGAATTTTTAAATGGACTTCCCTAATAACCATCCCTCGTAACATATAGAAAGGATATGAAAAGTTTCGTATTTCGAACATTCCTCGATTTAATTTGATTTTTGGACCGAAACTAGTATAAACTAGTGTATAATATATTATGATTTTTTGACCGAAACTATTATTTCGAAAAGTTTCATAGAATCTAATTTTGATATGAATTTTTGGATGGACTTCCCTCATAACCTTCCCCCGTAACATATAGAAAGGACCTGAAAAGTTTCGTAGCATTTCGAACATTCCTCTATTTAATTTGATTTTTTAACCGAAACTAGTATAAACTAGTGTATAATATATAATGATTTTTTGACCGAAACTAGTATTTCGAAAAGTTTCATAGAATCTAATTTTCAGATGAATTTTTGCACGGACTTCCCTCATAACCATCCCTCATAACATATAGATAGGATCTGAAAGGTTTTGTAGCATTTCGAACAATCCTCGATTTAATTTGATTTTTGGACGGAAACTAGTAAAAACTAGTGTATAATATATATTATAATCTTTAGACCGAAACAAGCATTTTGAAAAGTTTCATAGAATGTAATTTTGTGATAATTTTTTGCCTGGACTTCCCTCATAACCTTCCACCATAACATATAGAAAGTATCTGAAAAGTTTCGTAACATTTCGAACAGTCCACGATTTAATTTGTTTTTTTGACCGAAACTAGTAAAAACTAGTGTATAATATATTATGTTTTTTTGACTGAAACTAGCGTTTCTTAAAAGATTCATAGAATCAAATTTTGAGATAGTTTTTTGAATGGACTTCACTCATAGCCTTCCCCCGTAACATATAGAAAGGATCTGAAAAGTTTCGTAGCATTTCAAGCATTCCTCGATTTAATTTGATTTTTTTACCAAAACTAGTTTAAACTAGTGTATAATATATTTTGATTTTTTACCGAAACTAGTATTTCGAAAAGTTTCATAGAATCTAATTTTGAGATGAATTTTTGGATGGACTTCCCTCATAACCATCCCTCGTAACATATAGAAAGGACCTGAAAGGTTTCGTAGCATTTCGAACATTCCTCGATTTAATTTATTTTTTGACCGAAACTAGTATAAACTAGTGTATAATATATTATGATTTTTTGACCGAAACTAGTATTTCGAAAAGTTTAATAGAATCTAATTTTCAGATGAATTTTTGCACGGACTTCCCTCATAACCATCCCTCATAACATATAGAAAGGATCTAAAAGGTTTTTTAGCATTTCGAACACTCCTCGATTTAATTTGATTTTTTGACGGAAACTAGTAAAAACTAGTGTATAATATATATTATAATTTTTTGACCGGAACTAGCATTTTGAAAAGTTTCATAGAATCTAATTTTGAGATAATTTTTTGCCTGGACTTCCCTCATAACCTTCCATCATAACATATAGAAAGTATCTGAAAAGTTTCGTAACATTTCGAACAGTCCACGATTTAATTTGTTTTTTTGACCGAAACTAGTAAAAACTAGTGTATAATATATTATGATTTTTTTACCGAAACTAGCGTTTCTTAAAAGATTCATAGAATCAAATTTTGAGATAGTTTTTTTAATGGACTTCACTCATAGCCTTCCCCCGTA
The DNA here is from genome assembly GCA_022829125.1 of Lathyrus tuberosus. NCBI lineage: Eukaryota > Viridiplantae > Streptophyta > Magnoliopsida > Fabales > Fabaceae > Lathyrus > Lathyrus tuberosus. The sequence goes on from JALAZF010000446.1 coordinate 4,904,014, forward strand.
ACATAAAGAAAGGATCTGAAAAGTTTCGTAGCATTTCAAGCATTCCTCGATTTAATTTGATTTTTTTACCAAAACAAGTATAAACTAGTGTATAATATATTTTGATTTTTTACCGAAACTAGTATTTCGAAAAGTTTCATAGAATCTAATTTTGAGATGAATTTTTGGATGGACTTCCCTCATAACCGTCCCTCGTAACATATAGAAAGGACCTGAAAGGTTTCGTAGCATTTCGAACATTCCTCGATTTAATTTATTTTTTGACCGAAACTAGTATAAACTAGTGTATAATATATTATGATTTTTTGACCGAAACTAGTATTTCGAAAAGTTTAATAGAATCTAATTTTCAGATGAATTTTTGCACGGACATCCCTCATAACCATCCCTCATAACATATAGAAAGAATCTGAAAGGTTTTTTAGCATTTCGAACACTCCTCGATTTAATTTGATTTTTTGACGGAAACTAGTAAAAACTAGTGTATAATATATATTATAATTTTTTGACCGGAACTAGCATTTTGAAAAGTTTCATAGAATCTAATTTTGAGATAATTTTTTGCCTGGACTTCCCTCATAACCTTCCATCATAACATATAGAAAGTATCTGAAAAGTTTCGTAACATTTCGAACAGTCCACGATTTAATTTGTTTTTTTGACCGAAACTAGTAAAAACTAGTGTATAATATATTATGATTTTTTGACCGAAACTAGCGTTTCTTAAAAGATTCATAGAATCAAATTTTGAGATAGTTTTTTTAATGGACTTCACTCATAGCCTTCCCCCGTAACATATAGAAAGGATCTGAAAAGTTTCGTAGCATTTCAAGCATTCCTCGATTTAATTTGATTTTTTTACCAAAACTAGTATAAACTAGTGTATAATATATTTTGATTTTTTACCGAAACTAGTATTTCGAAAAGTTTCATAGAATCTAATTTTGAGATGAATTTTTGGATGGACTTCCCTCATAACCATCCCTCGTAACATATAGAAAGGACCTGAAAGGTTTCGTAGCATTTCGAACATTCCTCGATTTAATTTATTTTTTGACCGAAACTAGTATAAACTAGTGTATAATATATTATGATTTTTTGACCGAAACTAGTATTTCGAAAAGTTTAATAGAATCTAATTTTCAGATGAATTTTTGCACGGACTTCCCTCATAACCATCCCTCATAACATATAGAAAGGATCTGAAAGGTTTTTTAGCATTTCGAACACTCCTCGATTTAATTTGATTTTTTGACGGAAACTAGTAAAAACTAGTGTATAATATATATTATAATTTTTTGACCGGAACTAGCATTTTGAAAAGTTTCATAGAATCTAATTTTGAGATAATTTTTTGCCTGGACTTCCCTCATAACCTTCCATCATAACATATAGAAAGTATCTGAAAAGTTTCGTAACATTTCGAACAGTCCACGATTTAATTTGTTTTTTTGACCGAAACTAGTAAAAACTAGTGTATAATATATTATGATTTTTTGACCGAAACTAGCGTTTCTTAAAAGATTCATAGAATCAAATTTTGAGATAGTTTTTTTAATGGACTTCACTCATAGCCATCCCCCGTAACATATAGAAAGGATCTGAAAAGTTTCGTAGCATTTCAAGCATTCCTCGATTTAATTTGATTTTTTTACCAAAACTAGTATAAACTAGTGTATAATATATTATGATTTTTTGACCGAAACTAGTATTTCGAAAAGTTTCATAGAATCTAATTTTGAGATGAATTTTTGGATGGACTTCCCTCATAACCATCCCTCGTAACATATAGAAAGGACCTGAAAAGTTTCGTAGCATTTCGAACATTCCTCGATTTAATTTATTTTTTGACCAAAACTAGTATAAACTAGTGTATAATATATTATGATTTTTTGACCGAAACTAGTATTTCGAAAAGTTTCATAGAATCTAATTTTCAGATGAATTTTTGCACGGACTTCCCTCATAACCATCCCTCATAACATATAGAAAGGATCTGAAAGGTTTTGTAGCATTTCGAACACTCCTCGATTTAATTTGATTTTTTTGACGGAAACTAGTAAAAACTAGTGTATAATATATATTATAATTTTTTGACCGGAACTAGCATTTTGAAAAGTTTCATAGAATCTAATTTTGAGATAATTTTTTGCCTGGACTTCCCTAATAACCATCCCTCGTAACATATAGAAAGGATATGAAAAGTTTCGTATTTCGAACATTCCTCGATTTAATTTGATTTTTTGACCGAAACTAGTATAAACTAGTGTATAATATATTATGATTTTTTGACCGAAACTAGTATTTCGAAAAGTTTCATAGAATCTAATTTTGATATGAATTTTTGGATGGACTTCCCTCATAACCTTCCCCCGTAACATATAGAAAGGACCTGAAAAGTTTCGTAGCATTTCGAACATTCCTCTATTTAATTTGATTTTTTAACCGAAACTAGTATAAACTAGTGTATAATATATAATGATTTTTTGACCGAAACTAGTATTTCGAAAAGTTTCATAGAATCTAATTTTCAGATGAATTTTTGCACGGACTTCCCTCATAACCATCCCTCATAACATATAGATAGGATCTGAAAGGTTTTGTAGCATTTCGAACACTCCTCGATTTAATTTGATTTTTGGACGGAAACTAGTAAAAACTAGTGTATAATATATATTATAATTTTTAGACCGAAACTAGCATTTTGAAAAGTTTCATAGAATCTAATTTTGTGATAATTTTTTGCCTGGACTTCCCTCATAACCTTCCATCATAACATATAGAAAGTATCTGAAAAGTTTCATAGCATTTCGAACAGTCCACGATTTAATTTGTTTTTTTGACCGAAACTAGTAAAAACTAGTGTATAATATATTATGATTTTTTTACCGAAACTAGCGTTTCTTAAAAGATTCATAGAATCAAATTTTGAGATAGTTTTTTTAATGGACTTCACTCATAGCCTTCCCCCGTAACATATAGAAAGGATCTGAAAAGTTTCGTAGCATTTCAAGTATTCCTCGATTTAATTTGATTTTTTTACCAAAACTAGTATAAAGTAGTGCATAATATATTATGATTTTTTGACCGAAACTAGTATTTCGAAAAGTTTAATAGAATCTAATTTTCAGATGAATTTTTGCACGGACTTCCCTCATAACCATCCCTCATAACATATAGAAAGGATCTGAAAGGTTTTTTAGCATTTCGAACACTCCTCGATTTAATTTGATTTTTTGACGGAAACTAGTAAAAACTAGTGTATAATATATATTATAATTTTTTGACCGGAACTAGCATTTTGAAAAGTTTCATAGAATCTAATTTTGAGATAATTTTTTGCCTGGACTTCCCTCATAACCTTCCATCATAACATATAGAAAGTATCTGAAAAGTTTCGTAACATTTCGAACAGTCCACGATTTAATTTGTTTTTTTGACCGAAACTAGTAAAAACTAGTGTATAATATATTATGATTTTTTGACCGAAACTAGCGTTTCTTAAAAGATTCATAGAATCAAATTTTGTGATAGTTTTTTTAATGGACTTCACTCATAGCCTTCCCCCGTAACATATAGAAAGGATCTGAAAAGTTTCGTAGCATTTCAAGCATTCCTCGATTTAATTTGATTTTTTTACCAAAACTAGTATAAACTAGTGTATAATATAATTTGATTTTTTACCAAAACTAGTATTTCGAAAAGTTTCATAGAATCTAATTTTGAGATGAATTTTTGGATGGACTTCCCTCATAACCATCCCTCGTAACATATAGAAAGGACCTGAAAGGTTTCGTAGCATTTCGAACATTCCTCGATTTAATTTATTTTTTGACCGAAACTAGTATAAACTAGTGTATAATATATTATGATTTTTTGACCGAAACTAGTATTTCGAAAAGTTTAATAGAATCTAATTTTCAGATGAATTTTTGCACGGACTTCCCTCATAACCATCCCTCATAACATATAGAAAGGATCTGAAAGGTTTTTTAGCATTTCGAACACTCCTCGATTTAATTTGATTTTTTGACGGAAACTAGTAAAAACTAGTGTATAATATATATTATAATTTTTTGACCGGAACTAGCATTTTGAAAAGTTTCATAGAATCTAATTTTGAGATAATTTTTTGCCTGGACTTCCCTCATAACCTTCCATCATAACATATAGAAAGTATCTGAAAAGTTTCGTAACATTTCGAACAGTCCACGATTTAATTTGTTTTTTTGACCGAAACTAGTAAAAACTAGTGTATAATATATTATGATTTTTTGACCGAAACTAGCGTTTCTTAAAAGATTCATAGAATCAAATTTTGAGATAGTTTTTTTAATGGACTTCACTCATAGCCTTCCCCCGTAACATATAGAAAGGATCTGAAAAGTTTCGTAGCATTTCAAGCATTCCTCGATTTAATTTGATTTTTTTACCAAAACTAGTATAAACTAGTGTATAATATATTTTGATTTTTTACCGAAACTAGTATTTCGAAAAGTTTCATAGAATCTAATTTTGAGATGAATTTTTGGATGGACTTCCCTCATAACCATCCCTCGTAACATATAGAAAGGACCTGAAAGGTTTCGTAGCATTTCGAACATTCCTCGATTTAATTTATTTTTTGACCGAAACTAGTATAAACTAGTGTATAATATATTATGATTTTTTGACCGAAACTAATATTTCGAAAAGTTTAATAGAATCTAATTTTCAGATGAATTTTTGCACGGACTTCCCTCATAACCATCCCTCATAACATATAGAAAGGATCTGAAAGGTTTTTTAGCATTTCGAACACTCCTCGATTTAATTTGATTTTTTGACGGAAACTAGTAAAAACTAGTGTATAATATATATTATAATTTTTTGACCGGAACTAGCATTTTGAAAAGTTTCATAGAATCTAATTTTGAGATAATTTTTTGCCTGGACTTCCCTCATAACCTTCCATCATAACATATAGAAAGTATCTGAAAAGTTTCGTAGCATTTCGAACAGTCCACGATTTAATTTGATTTTTTGACCGAAACTAGTAAAAACTAGTGTATAATATATTATGATTTTTTGACCGAAACTAGCGTTTCTTAAAAGATTCATAGAATCAAATTTTGAGATAGTTTTTTTAATGGACTTCACTCATAGCCTTCCCCCGTAACATATAGAAAGGATCTGAAAAGTTTCGTAGCATTTCAAGCATTCCTCGATTTAATTTGATTTTTTTACCAAAACTAGTATAAACTAGTGTATAATATATTATGATTTTTTGACCGAAACTAGTATTTCGAAAAGTTTCATAGAATCTAATTTTGAGATGTATTTTTGGATGGACTTCCCTCATAACCATCCCTCGTAACATATAGAAAGGACCTGAAAAGTTTCGTAGCATTTCGAACATTCCTCGATTTAATTTATTTTTTGACCGAAACTAGTATAAACTAGTGTATAATATATTATGATTTTTTGACCGGAACTAGTATTTCGAAAAGTTTCATAGAATCTAATTTTCAGATGAATTTTTGCACGGACTTCCCTCATAACCATCCCTCATAACATATAGAAATGATCTGAAAGGTTTTGTAGCATTTCGAACACTCCTCGATTTAATTTGATTTTTTTGACGGAAACTAGTAAAAACTAGTGTATAATATATATTATAATTTTTTGACCGGAACTAGCATTTTGAAAAGTTTCATAGAATCTAATTTTGAGATAATTTTTTGCCTGGACTTCCCTAATAACCATCCCTCGTAACATATAGAAAGGATATGAAAAGTTTCGTATTTCGAACATTCCTCGATTTAATTTGATTTTTTGACCGAAACTAGTATAAACTAGTGTATAATATATTATGATTTTTTGACCGAAACTAGTATTTCGAAAAGTTTCATAGAATCTAATTTTGATATGAATTTTTGGATGGACTTCCCTCATAACCTTCCCCCGTAACATATAGAAAGGACCTGAAAAGTTTCGTAGCATTTCGAACATTCCTCTATTTAATTTGATTTTTTAACCGAAACTAGTATAAACTAGTGTATAATATATAATGATTTTTTGACCGAAACTAGTATTTCGAAAAGTTTCATAGAATCTAATTTTCAGATGAATTTTTGCACGGACTTCCCTCATAACCATCCCTCATAACATATAGATAGGATCTGAAAGGTTTTGTAGCATTTCGAACACTCCTCGATTTAATTTGATTTTTGGACGGAAACTAGTAAAAACTAGTGTATAATATATATTATAATTTTTAGACCGAAACTAGCATTTTGAAAAGTTTCATAGAATCTAATTTTGTGATAATTTTTTGCCTGGACTTCCCTCATAACCTTCCATCATAACATATAGAAAGTATCTGAAAAGTTTCGTAGCATTTCGAACAGTCCACGATTTAATTTGTTTTTTTGACCGAAACTAGTAAAAACTAGTGTATAATATATTATGATTTTTTTACCGAAACTAGCGTTTCTTAAAAGATTCATAGAATCAAATTTTGAGATAGTTTTTTTAATGGACTTCACTCATAGCCTTCCCCCGTAACATATAGAAAGGATCTGAAAAGTTTCGTAGCATTTCAAGCATTCCTCGATTTAATTTGATTTTTTTACCAAAACTAGTTTAAACTAGTGCATAATATATTATGATTTTTTGACCGAAACTAGTATTTCGAAAAGTTTCATAGAATCTAATTTTGAGATGAATTTTTGGATGGACTTCCCTCATAACCATCCCTCGTAACATATAGAAAGGACCTGAAAAGTTTAGTAGCATTTCGAACATTCCTCGATTTAATTTATTTTTTGACCGAAACTAGTATAAACTAGTGTATAATATATTATGATTTTTTGACCGGAACTAGTATTTCGAAAAGTTTCATAGAATCTAATTTTCAGATGAATTTTTGCACGGACTTCCCTCATAACCATCCCTCATAACATATAGAAAGGATCTGAAAGGTTTTTTAGCATTTCGAACACTCCTCGATTTAATTTGATTTTTTTGACGGAAACTAGTAAAAACTAGTGTATAATATATATTATAATTTTTTGACCGGAACTAGCATTTTGAAAAGTTTCATAGAATCTAATTTTGAGATAATTTTTTACCTGGACTTCCCTCATAACCTTCCATCATAACATATAGAAAGTATCTGAAAAGTTTCGTAGCATTTCGAACAGTCCACGATTTAATTTGATTTTTTGACCGAAACTAGTAAAAACTAGTGTATAATATATTATGATTTTTTTACCGAAACTAGTATTTCGAAAAGTTTCATAGAATCTAATTTTGAGATGAATTATTGCATGGACTTCCCTCATAACCATCCCTCGTAACATATAGAAAGGACCTGAAAGGTTTCGTAGCATTTCGAACATTCCTGGATTTAATTTGATTTTTTGACCGAAACTAGTATAAACTAGTGTATAATATATTATGATTTTTTGACCGAAACTAGAATTTCGAAAAGTTTCATAGAATCTAATTTTTAGATGAATTTTTGCACGGACTTCCCTCATAACCATCCCTCATAACATATAGAAAGGATCTGAAAGGTTTTGTAGCATTTCGAACAATCCTCGATTTAATTTGATTTGTTGACGGAAACTAGTAAAAACTAGTGTATAATATATATTATAATTTTTAGACCGGAACTAGCATTTTGAAAAGTTTCATAGAATCTAATTTTGAGATAATTTTTTGCCTGGACTTCCCTCATAACCTTCCATCATAACATATAGAAAGTATCTGAAAAGTTTCGTAGCATTTCGAACAGTCCACGATTTAATTTGATTTTTTGACCGAAACTAGTAAAAACTAGTGTATAATATATTATGATTTTTTGACCGAAACTAGTGTTTCTTAAAAGATTCATAGAATCTAATTTTGAGATAGTTTTTTGCATGGACTTCACTCATAGCCTTCCCCCGTAACATATAGAAAGGATCTGAAAAATTTTGTAGCATTTCAAGCATTCCTCGATTTAATTTGATTTTTTGACCAAAATTAGTATAAACAAGTGTATAATATATTATGATTTTTTGACCGAAACTAGTATTTCGAAAAGTTTCATAGAATCTAATTTTGAGATGAATTTTTAAATGGACTTCCCTAATAACCATCCCTCGTAACATATAGAAAGGATATGAAAAGTTTCGTATTTCGAACATTCCTCGATTTAATTTGATTTTTTGACCGAAACTAGTACAAACTAGTGTATAATATATTATGATTTTTTGACCGAAACTAGTATTTCGAAAAGTTTCATAGAATCTAATTTTGATATGAATTTTTGGATGTACTTCCCTCATAACCTTCCCCCGTACCATATAGAAAGGACCTGAAAAGTTTCGTAGCATTTCGAACATTCCTCGATTTAATTTATTTTTTGACCGAAACTAGTATAAACTAGTGTATAATATATTATGATTTTTTGACCGGAACTAGTATTTCGAAAAGTTTCATAGAATCTAATTTTCAGATGAATTTTTGCACGGACTTCCCTCATAACCATCCCTCATAACATATAGAAAGGATCTGAAAGGTTTTGTAGCATTTCGAACACTCCTCGATTTAATTTAATTTTTTTGACGGAAACTAGTAAAAACTAGTGTATAATATATATTATAATTTTTTGACCGGAACTAGCATTTTGAAAAGTTTCATAGAATCTAATTTTGAGATAATTTTTTGCCTGGACTTCCCTCATAACCTTCCATCATAACATATAGAAAGTATCTGAAAAGTTTCGTAGCATTTCGAACAGTCCACGATTTAATTTGATTTTTTGACCGAAACTAGTAAAAACTAGTGTATAATATATTATGATTTTTTTACCGAAACTAGTATTTCGAAAAGTTTCATAGAATCTAATTTTGAGATGAATTATTGCATGGACTTCCCTCATAACCATCCCTCGTAACATATAGAAAGGACCTGAAAGGTTTCGTAGCATTTCGAGAATTCCTGGATTTAATTTGATTTTTTGACCGAAACTAGTATAAACTAGTGTATAATATATTATGATTTTTTGACCGAAACTAGAATTTCGAAAAGTTTCATAGAATCTAATTTTTAGATGAATTTTTGCACGGACTTCCCTCATAACCATCCCTCATAACATATAGAAAGGATCTGAAAGGTTTTGTAGCATTTCGAACAATCCTCGATTTAATTTGATTTGTTGACGGAAACTAGTAAAAACTAGTGTATAATATATATTATAATTTTTAGACCGGAACTAGCATTTTGAAAAGTTTCATAGAATCTAATTTTGAGATAATTTTTTGCCTGGACTTCCCTCATAACCTTCCATCATAACATATAGAAAGTATCTGAAAAGTTTCTAAGCATTTCGAACAGTCCACGATTTAATTTGATTTTTTGACCGAAACTAGTAAAAACTAGTGTATAATATATTATGATTTTTTGACCGAAACTAGTATTTCGAAAAGTTTCATAGAATCTAATTTTCAGATGAATTTTTGCACGGACTTCCCTCATAACCATCCCTCATAACATATAGATAGGATCTGAAAGGTTTTGTAGCATTTCGAACACTCCTCGATTTAATTTGATTTTTGGACGGAAACTAGTAAAAACTAGTGTATAATATATATTATAATTTTTAGACCGAAACTAGCATTTTGAAAAGTTTCATAGAATCTAATTTTGTGATAATTTTTTGCCTGGACTTCCCTCATAACCTTCCATCATAACATATAGAAAGTATCTGAAAAGTTTCGTAACATTTCGAACATTCCTCGATTTAATTTATTTTTTGACCGAAACTAGTATAAACTAGTGTATAATATATTATGATTTTTTGACCGGAACTAGTATTTCGAAAAGTTTCATAGAATCTAATTTTCAGATGAATTTTTGCACGGACTTCCCTCATAACCATCCCTCATAACATATAGAAAGGATCTGAAAGGTTTTGTAGCATTTCGAACACTCCTCGATTTAATTTGATTTTTTTGACGGAAACTAGTAAAAACTAGTGTATAATATATATTATAATTTTTTGACCGGAACTAGCATTTTGAAAAGTTTCATAGAATCTAATTTTGAGATAATTTTTTACCTGGACTTCCCTCATAACCTTCCATCATAACATATAGAAAGTATCTGAAAAGTTTCGGAGCATTTCGAACAGTCCACGATTTAATTTGATTTTTTGACCGAAACTAGTAAAAACTAGTGTATAATATATTATGATTTTTTTACCGAAACTAGTATTTCGAAAAGTTTCATAGAATCTAATTTTGAGATGAATTATTGCATGGACTTCCCTCATAACCATCCCTCGTAACATATAGAAAGGACCTGAAAGGTTTCGTAGCATTTCGAACATTCCTGGATTTAATTTGATTTTTTGACCGAAACTAGTATAAACTAGTGTATAATATATTATGATTTTTTGACCGAAACTAGAATTTCGAAAAGTTTCATAGAATCTAATTTTTAGATGAATTTTTGCACGGACTTCCCTCATAACCATCCCTCATAACATATAGAAAGGATCTGAAAGGTTTTGTAGCATTTCGAACAATCCTCGATTTAATTTGATTTGTTGACGGAAACTAGTAAAAACTAGTGTATAATATATATTATAATTTTTAGACCGGAACTAGCATTTTGAAAAGTTTCATAGAATCTAATTTTGAGATAATTTTTTGCCTGGACTTCCCTCATAACCTTCCATCATAACATATAGAAAGTATCTGAAAAGTTTCGTAGCATTTCGAACAGTCCACGATTTAATTTGATTTTTTGACCGAAACTAGTAAAAACTAGTGTATAATATATTATGATTTTTTGACCGAAACTAGCGTTTCTTAAAAGATTCATAGAATCTAATTTTGAGATAGTTTTTTGCATGGACTTCACTCATAGCCTTCCCCCGTAACATATAGAAAGGATCTGAAAAATTTTGTAGCATTTCAAGCATTCCTCGATTTAATTTGATTTTTTGACCAAAATTAGTATAAACAAGTGTATAATATATTATGATTTTTTGACCGAAACTAGTATTTCGAAAAGTTTCATAGAATCTAATTTTGAGATGAATTTTTAAATGGACTTCCCTAATAACCATCCCTCGTAACATATAGAAAGGATATGAAAAGTTTCGTATTTCGAACATTCCTCGATTTAATTTGATTTGTTGACGGAAACTAGTAAAAACTAGTGTATAATATATATTATAATTTTTAGACCGGAACTAGCATTTTGAAAAGTTTCATAGAATCTAATTTTGAGATAATTTTTTGCCTGGACTTCCCTCATAACCTTCCATCATAACATATAGAAAGTATCTGAAAAGTTTCGTAGCATTTCGAACAGTCCACGATTTAATTTGATTTTTTGACCGAAACTAGTAAAAACTAGTGTATAATATATTATGATTTTTTGACCGAAACTAGTATTTCGAAAAGTTTCATAGAATCTAATTTTCAGATGAATTTTTGCACGGACTTCCCTCATAACCATCCCTCATAACATATAGATAGGATCTGAAAGGTTTTGTAGCATTTCGAACACTCCTCGATTTAATTTGATTTTTGGACGGAAACTAGTAAAAACTAGTGTATAATATATATTATAATTTTTAGACCGAAACTAGCATTTTGAAAAGTTTCATAGAATCTAATTTTGTGATAATTTTTTGCCTGGACTTCCCTCATAACCTTCCATCATAACATATAGAAAGTATCTGAAAAGTTTCGTAACATTTCGAACATTCCTCGATTTAATTTATTTTTTGACCGAAACTAGTATAAACTAGTGTATAATATATTATGATTTTTTGACCGGAACTAGTATTTCGAAAAGTTTCATAGAATCTAATTTTCAGATGAATTTTTGCACGGACTTCCCTCATAACCATCCCTCATAACATATAGAAAGGATCTGAAAGGTTTTGTAGCATTTCGAACACTCCTCGATTTAATTTGATTTTTTTGACGGAAACTAGTAAAAACTAGTGTATAATATATATTATAATTTTTTGACCGGAACTAGCATTTTGAAAAGTTTCATAGAATCTAATTTTGAGATAATTTTTTACCTGGACTTCCCTCATAACCTTCCATCATAACATATAGAAAGTATCTGAAAAGTTTCGGAGCATTTCGAACAGTCCACGATTTAATTTGATTTTTTGACCGAAACTAGTAAAAACTAGTGTATAATATATTATGATTTTTTTACCGAAACTAGTATTTCGAAAAGTTTCATAGAATCTAATTTTGAGATGAATTATTGCATGGACTTCCCTCATAACCATCCCTCGTAACATATAGAAAGGACCTGAAAGGTTTCGTAGCATTTCGAACATTCCTGGATTTAATTTGATTTTTTGACCGAAACTAGTATAAACTAGTGTATAATATATTATGATTTTTTGACCGAAACTAGAATTTCGAAAAGTTTCATAGAATCTAATTTTTAGATGAATTTTTGCACGGACTTCCCTCATAACCATCCCTCATAACATATAGAAAGGATCTGAAAGGTTTTGTAGCATTTCGAACAATCCTCGATTTAATTTGATTTGTTGACGGAAACTAGTAAAAACTAGTGTATAATATATATTATAATTTTTAGACCGGAACTAGCATTTTGAAAAGTTTCATAGAATCTAATTTTGAGATAATTTTTTGCCTGGACTTCCCTCATAACCTTCCATCATAACATATAGAAAGTATCTGAAAAGTTTCGTAGCATTTCGAACAGTCCACGATTTAATTTGATTTTTTGACCGAAACTAGTAAAAACTAGTGTATAATATATTATGATTTTTTGACCGAAACTAGCGTTTCTTAAAAGATTCATAGAATCTAATTTTGAGATAGTTTTTTGCATGGACTTCACTCATAGCCTTCCCCCGTAACATATAGAAAGGATCTGAAAAATTTTGTAGCATTTCAAGCATTCCTCGATTTAATTTGATTTTTTGACCAAAATTAGTATAAACAAGTGTATAATATATTATGATTTTTTGACCGAAACTAGTATTTCGAAAAGTTTCATAGAATCTAATTTTGAGATGAATTTTTAAATGGACTTCCCTAATAACCATCCCTCGTAACATATAGAAAGGATATGAAAAGTTTCGTATTTCGAACATTCCTCGATTTAATTTGATTTTTTGACCGAAACTAGTACAAACTAGTGTATAATATATTATGATTTTTTGACCGAAACTAGTATTTCGAAAAGTTTCATAGAATCTAATTTTGATATGAATTTTTGGATGTACTTCCCTCATAACCTTCCCCCGTACCATATAGAAAGGACCTGAAAAGTTTCGTAGCATTTCGAACATTCCTCGATTTAATTTATTTTTTGACCGAAACTAGTATAAACTAGTGTATAATATATTATGATTTTTTGACCGGAACTAGTATTTCGAAAAGTTTCATAGAATCTAATTTTCAGATGAATTTTTGCACGGACTTCCCTCATAACCATCCCTCATAACATATAGAAAGGATCTGAAAGGTTTTGTAGCATTTCGAACACTCCTCGATTTAATTTAATTTTTTTGACGGAAACTAGTAAAAACTAGTGTATAATATATATTATAATTTTTTGACCGGAACTAGCATTTTGAAAAGTTTCATAGAATCTAATTTTGAGATAATTTTTTGCCTGGACTTCCCTCATAACCTTCCATCATAACATATAGAAATTATCTGAAAAGTTTCGTAGCATTTCGAACAGTCCACGATTTAATTTGATTTTTTGACCGAAACTAGTAAAAACTAGTGTATAATATATTATGATTTTTTTACCGAAACTAGTATTTCGAAAAGTTTCATAGAATCTAATTTTGAGATGAATTATTGCATGGACTTCCCTCATAACCATCCCTCGTAACATATAGAAAGGACCTGAAAGGTTTCGTAGCATTTCGAACATTCCTGGATTTAATTTGATTTTTTGACCGAAACTAGTATAAACTAGTGTATAATATATTATGATTTTTTGACCGAAACTAGAATTTCGAAAAGTTTCATAGAATCTAATTTTTAGATGAATTTTTGCACGGACTTCCCTCATAACCATCCCTCATAACATATAGAAAGGATCTGAAAGGTTTTGTAGCATTTCGAACAATCCTCGATTTAATTTGATTTGTTGACGGAAACTAGTAAAAACTAGTGTATAATATATATTATAATTTTTAGACCAGAACTAGCATTTTGAAAAGTTTCATAGAATCTAATTTTGAGATAATTTTTTGCCTGGACTTCCCTCATAACCTTCCATCATAACATATAGAAAGTATCTGAAAAGTTTCGTAGCATTTCGAACAGTCCACGATTTAATTTGATTTTTTGACCGAAACTAGTAAAAACTAGTGTATAATATATTATGATTTTTTGACCGAAACTAGTATTTCGAAAAGTTTCATAGAATCTAATTTTCAGATGAATTTTTGCACGGACTTCCCTCATAACCATCCCTCATAACATATAGATAGGATCTGAAAGGTTTTGTAGCATTTCGAACACTCCTCGATTTAATTTGATTTTTGGACGGAAACTAGTAAAAACTAGTGTATAATATATATTATGATTTTTTGACCGGAACAAGTATTTCGAAAAGTTTCATAGAATCTAATTTTCAGATGAATTTTTGCACGGACTTCCCTCATAACCATCCCTCATAACATATAGAAAGGATCTGAAAGGTTTTGTAGCATTTCGAACACTCCTCGATTTAATTTAATTTTTTTGACGGAAACTAGTAAAAACTAGTGTATAATATATATTATAATTTTTTGACCGGAACTAGCATTTTGAAAAGTTTCATAGAATCTAATTTTGAGATAATTTTTTGCCTGGACTTCCCTCATAACCTTCCATCATAACATATAGAAAGTATCTGAAAAGTTTCGTAGCATTTCGAACAGTCCACGATTTAATTTGATTTTTTGACCGAAACTAGTAAAAACTAGTGTATAATATATTATGATTTTTTTACCGAAACTAGTATTTCGAAAAGTTTCATAGAATCTAATTTTGAGATGAATTATTGCATGGACTTCCCTCATAACCATCCCTCGTAACATATAGAAAGGACCTGAAAGGTTTCGTAGCATTTCGAACATTCCTGGATTTAATTTGATTTTTTGACCGAAACTAGTATAAACTAGTGTATAATATATTATGATTTTTTGACCGAAACTAGTATTTCGAAAAGTTTCATAGAATCTAATTTTTAGATGAATTTTTGCACGGACTTCCCTCATAACCATCCCTCATAACATATAGAAAGGATCTGAAAGGTTTTGTAGCATTTCGAACAATCCTCGATTTAATTTGATTTTTTGACGGAAACTAGTAAAAACTAGTGTATAATATATATTATAATTTTTAGACCGGAACTAGCATTTTGAAAAGTTTCATAGAATCTAATTTTGAGATAATTTTTTGCCTGGACTTCCCTCATAACCTTCCATCATAACATATAGAAAGTATCTGAAAAGTTTCGTAGCATTTCGAACAGTCCACGATTTAATTTGATTTTTTGACCGAAACTAGTAAACACTAGTGTATAATATATTATGATTTTTTGACCGAAACTAGCGTTTCTTAAAAGATTCATAGAATCTAATTTTGAGATAGTTTTTTGCATGGACTTCACTCATAGCCTTCCCCCGTAACATATAGAAAGGATCTGAAAAATTTTGTAGCATTTCAAGCATTCCTCGATTTAATTTGATTTTTTGACCGAAACTAGTACAAACTAGTGTATAATATATTATGATTTTTTGACCGAAACTAGTATTTCGAAAAGTTTCATAGAATCTAATTTTGATATGAATTTTTGGATGTACTTCCCTCATAACCTTCCCCCGTACCATATAGAAAGGACCTGAAAAGTTTCGTAGCATTTCGAACATTCCTCGATTTAATTTATTTTTTGACCGAAACTAGTATAAACTAGTGTATAATATATTATGATTTTTTGACCGGAACTAGTATTTCGAAAAGTTTCATAGAATCTAATTTTCAGATGAATTTTTGCACGGACTTCCCTCATAACCATCCCTCATAACATATAGAAAGGATCTGAAAGGTTTTGTAGCATTTCGAACAATCCTCGATTTAATTTGATTTTTTGACGGAAACTAGTAAAAACTAGTGTATAATATATATTATAATTTTTAGACCGGAACTAGCATTTTGAAAAGTTTCATAGAATCTAATTTTGAGATAATTTTTTGCCTGGACTTCCCTCATAACCTTCCATCATAACATATAGAAAGTATCCGAAAAGTTTCGTAGCATTTCGAACAGTCCACGATTTAATTTGATTTTTTGACCGAAACTAGTAAAAACTAGTGTATAATATATTATGATTTTTTGACCGAAACTAGCGTTTCTTAAAAGATTCATAGAATCTAATTTTGAGATAGTTTTTTGCATGGACTTCACTCATAGCCTTCCCCCGTAACATATAGAAAGGATCTGAAAAATTTTGTAGCATTTCAAGCATTCCTCGATTTAATTTGATTTTTTGACCAAAATTAGTATAAACAAGTGTATAATATATTATGATTTTTTGATCGAAACTAGTATTTCGAAAAGTTTCATAGAATCTAATTTTGAGATGAATTTTTAAATGGACTTCCCTAATAACCATCCCTCGTAACATATAGAAAGGATATGAAAAGTTTCGTATTTCGAACATTCCTCGATTTAATTTGATTTTTTGACCGAAACTAGTACAAACTAGTGTATAATATATTATGATTTTTTGACCGAAACTAGTATTTCGAAAAGTTTCATAGAATCTAATTTTGATATGAATTTTTGGATGTACTTCCCTCATAACCTTCCCCTGTACCATATAGAAAGGACCTGAAAAGTTTCGTAGCATTTCGAACATTCCTCGATTTAATTTATTTTTTGACCGAAACTAGTATAAACTAGTGTATAATATATTATGATTTTTTGACCGGAACAAGTATTTCGAAAAGTTTCATAGAATCTAATTTTCAGATGAATTTTTGCACGGACTTCCCTCATAACCATCCCTCATAACATATAGAAAGGATCTGAAAGGTTTTGTAGCATTTCGAACACTCCTCGATTTAATTTAATTTTTTTGACGGAAACTAGTAAAAACTAGTGTATAATATATATTATAATTTTTTGACCGGAACTAGCATTTTGAAAAGTTTCATAGAATCTAATTTTGAGATAATTTTTTGCCTGGACTTCCCTCATAACCTTCCATCATAACATATAGAAAGTATCTGAAAAGTTTCGTAGCATTTCGAACAGTCCACGATTTAATTTGATTTTTTGACCGAAACTAGTAAAAACTAGTGTATAATATATTATGATTTTTTTACCGAAACTAGTATTTCGAAAAGTTTCATAGAATCTAATTTTGAGATGAATTATTGCATGGACTTCCCTCATAACCATCCCTCGTAACATATAGAAAGGACCTGAAAGGTTTCGTAGCATTTCGAACATTCCTGGATTTAATTTGATTTTTTGACCGAAACTAGTATAAACTAGTGTATAATATATTATGATTTTTTGACCGAAACTAGTATTTCGAAAAGTTTCATAGAATCTAATTTTTAGATGAATTTTTGCACGGACTTCCCTCATAACCATCCCTCATAACATATAGAAAGGATCTGAAAGGTTTTGTAGCATTTCGAACAATCCTCGATTTAATTTGATTTTTTGACGGAAACTAGTAAAAACTAGTGTATAATATATATTATAATTTTTAGACCGGAACTAGCATTTTGAAAAGTTTCATAGAATCTAATTTTGAGATAATTTTTTGCCTGGACTTCCCTCATAACCTTCCATCATAACATATAGAAAGTATCTGAAAAGTTTCGTAGCATTTCGAACAGTCCACGATTTAATTTGATTTTTTGACCGAAACTAGTAAACACTAGTGTATAATATATTATGATTTTTTGACCGAAACTAGCGTTTCTTAAAAGATTCATAGAATCTAATTTTGAGATAGTTTTTTGCATGGACTTCACTCATAGCCTTCCCCCGTAACATATAGAAAGGATCTGAAAAATTTTGTAGCATTTCAAGCATTCCTCGATTTAATTTGATTTTTTGACCAAAATTAGTATAAACAAGTGTATAATATATTATGATTTTTTGACCGAAACTAGTATTTCGAAAAGTTTCATAGAATCTAATTTTGAGATGAATTTTTAAATGGACTTCCCTAATAACCATCCCTCGTAACATATAGAAAGGATATGAAAAGTTTCGTATTTCGAACATTCCTCGATTTAATTTGATTTTTTGACCGAAACTAGTACAAACTAGTGTATAATATATTATGATTTTTTGACCGAAACTAGTATTTCGAAAAGTTTCATAGAATCTAATTTTGATATGAATTTTTGGATGTACTTCCCTCATAACCTTCCCCCGTACCATATAGAAAGGACCTGAAAAGTTTCGTAGCATTTCGAACATTCCTCGATTTAATTTATTTTTTGACCGAAACTAGTATAAACTAGTGTATAATATATTATGATTTTTTGACCGGAACTAGTATTTCGAAAAGTTTCATAGAATCTAATTTTCAGATGAATTTTTGCACGGACTTCCCTCATAACCATCCCTCATAACATATAGAAAGGATCTGAAAGGTTTTGTAGCATTTCGAACACTCCTCGATTTAATTTAATTTTTTTGACGGAAACTAGTAAAAACTAGTGTATAATATATATTATAATTTTTTGACCGGAACTAGCATTTTGAAAAGTTTCATAGAATCTAATTTTGAGATAATTTTTTGCCTGGACTTCCCTCATAACCTTCCATCATAACATATAGAAAGTATCTGAAAAGTTTCGTAGCATTTCGAATAGTCCACGATTTAATTTGATTTTTTGACCGAAACTAGTAAAAACTAGTGTATAATATATTATGATTTTTTTACCGAAACTAGTATTTCGAAAAGTTTCATAGAATCTAATTTTGAGATGAATTATTGCATGGACTTCCCTCATAACCATCCCTCGTAACATATAGAAAGGACCTGAAAGGTTTCGTAGCATTTCGAACATTCCTGGATTTAATTTGATTTTTTGACCGAAACTAGTATAAACTAGTGTATAATATATTATGATTTTTTGACCGAAACTAGTATTTCGAAAAGTTTCATAGAATCTAATTTTTAGATGAATTTTTGCACGGACATCCCTCATAACATATAGAAAGGATCTGAAAGGTTTTGTAGCATTTCGAACAATCCTCGATTTAATTTGATTTTTTGACGGAAACTAGTAAAAACTAGTGTATAATATATATTATAATTTTTAGACCGGAACTAGCATTTTGAAAAGTTTCATAGAATCTAATTTTGAGATAATTTTTTGCCTGGACTTCCCTCATAACCTTCCATCATAACATATAGAAAGTATCTGAAAAGTTTCGTAGCATTTCGAACAGTCCACGATTTAATTTGATTTTTTGACCGAAACTAGTAAAAACTAGTGTATAATATATTATGATTTTTTGACCGAAACTAGCGTTTCTTAAAAGATTCATAGAATCTAATTTTGAGATAGTTTTTTGCATGGACTTCACTCATAGCCTTCCCCCGTAACATATAGAAAGGATCTGAAAAATTTTGTAGCATTTCAAGCATTCCTCGATTTAATTTGATTTTTTGACCAAAATTAGTATAAACAAGTGTATAATATATTATGATTTTTTGACCGAAACTAGTATTTCGAAAAGTTTCATAGAATCTAATTTTGAGATGCATTTTTAAATGGACTTCCCTAATAACCATCCCTCGTAACATATAGAAAGGATATGAAAAGTTTAGTATTTCGAACATTCCTCGATTTAATTTGATTTTTTGACCGAAACTAGTATAAACTAGTGTATAATATATTATGATTTTTTGACCGAAACTAGTATTTCGAAAAGTTTCACAGAATCTAATTTTGATATGAATTTTTGGATGTACTTCCCTCATAACCTTCCCCCGTAACATATAGAAAGGACCTGAAAAGTTTCGTAGCATTTCGAACATGCCTCTATTTAATTTGATTTTTTAACCGAAACTAGTATAAACTAGTGTATAATATATAATGATTTTTTGACCGAAACTAGTATTTCGAAAAGTTTCATAGAATCTAATTTTCAGATGAATTTTTGCACGGACTTCCCTCATAACCATCCCTCATAACATATAGATAGGATCTGAAAGGTTTTGTAGCATTTCGAACACTCCTCGATTTAATTTGATTTTTGGACGGAAACTAGTAAAAACTAGTGTATAATATATATTATAATTTTTAGACCGAAACTAGCATTTTGAAAAGTTTCATAGAATCTAATTTTGTGATAATTTTTTGCCTGGACTTCCCTCATAACCTTCCATCATAACATATAGAAAGTATCTGAAAAGTTTCGTAACATTTCGAACAGTCCACGATTTAATTTGTTTTTTTGACCGAAACTAGTAAAAACTAGTGTATAATATATTATGATTTTTTTACCGAAACTAGCGTTTCTTAAAAGATTCATAGAATCAAATTTTGAGATAGTTTTTTTAATGGACTTCACTCATAGCCTTCCCCCGTAACATATAGAAAGGATCTGAAAAGTTTCGTAGCATTTCAAGGATTCCTCGATTTAATTTGATTTTTTTACCAAAACTAGTATAAACTAGTGTATAATATATTTTGATTTTTTACCAAAACTAGTATTTCGAAAAGTTTCATAGAATCTAATTTTGAGATGAATTTTTGGATGGACTTCCCTCATAACCATCCCTCGTAACATATAGAAAGGACCTGAAAGGTTTCGTAGCATTTCGAACATTCCTCGATTTAATTTATTTTTTGACCGAAACTAGTATAAACTAGTGTATAATATATTATGATTTTTTGACCGAAACTAGTATTTCGGAAAGTTTAATAGAATCTAATTTTCAGATGAATTTTTGCACGGACAGCCCTCATAACCATCCCTCATAACATATAGAAAGGATCTGAAAGGTTTTTTAGCATGTCGAACACTCCTCGATTTAATTTGATTTTTTGACGGAAACTAGTAAAAACTAGTGTATAATATATATTATAATTTTTTGACCGGAACTAGCATTTTGAAAAGTTTCATAGAATCTAATTTTGAGATAATTTTTTGCCTGGACTTCCCTCATAACCTTCCATCATAACATATAGAAAGTATCTGAAAAGTTTCGTAGCATTTCGAACAGTCCACGATTTAATTTGATTTTTTGACCGAAACTAGTAAAAACTAGTGTATAATATATTATGATTTTTTGACCGAAACTAGCGTTTCTTAAAAGATTCATAGAATCTAATTTTGAGATAGTTTTTTGCATGGACTTCACTCATAGCCTTCCCCCGTAACATATAGAAAGGATCTGAAAAATTTTGTAGCATTTCAAGCATTCCTCGATTTAATTTGATTTTTTGACCAAAATTAGTATAAACAAGTGTATAATATATTATGATTTTTTGACCGAAACTACTATTTCGAAAAGTTTCATAGAATCTAATTTTGAGATGAATTTTTAAATGGACTTCCCTAATAACCATCCCTCGTAACATATAGAAAGGATATGAAAAGTTTCGTATTTCGAACATTCCTCGATTTAATTTGATTTTTTGACCGAAACTAGTACAAACTAGTGTATAATATATTATGATTTTTTGACCGAAACTAGTATTTCGAAAAGTTTCATAGAATCTAATTTTGATATGAATTTTTGGATGTACTTCCCTCATAACCTTCCCCCGTACCATATAGAAAGGACCTGAAAAGTTTCGTAGCATTTCGAACATTCCTCGATTTAATTTATTTTTTGACCGAAACTAGTATAAACTAGTGTATAATATATTATGATTTTTTGACCGGAACTAGTATTTCGAAAAGTTTCATAGAATCTAATTTTCAGATGAATTTTTGCACGGACTTCCCTCATAACCATCCCTCATAACATATAGATAGGATCTGAAAGGTTTTGTAGCATTTCGAACACTCCTCGATTTAATTTAATTTTTTTGACGGAAACTAGTAAAAACTAGTGTATAATATATATTATAATTTTTTGACCGGAACTAGCATTTTGAAAAGTTTCATAGAATCTAATTTTGAGATAATTTTTTGCCTGGACTTCCCTCATAACCTTCCATCATAACATATAGAAAGTATCTGAAAAGTTTCGTAGCATTTCGAACAGTCCACGATTTAATTTGATTTTTTGACCGAAACTAGTAAAAACTAGTGTATAATATATTATGATTTTTTACCGAAACTAGTATTTCGAAAAGTTTCATAGAATCTAATTTTGAGATGAATTATTGCATGGACTTCCCTCATAACCATCCCTCGTAACATATAGAAAGGACCTGAAAGGTTTCGTAGCATTTCGAACATTCCTGGATTTAATTTGATTTTTTGACCGAAACTAGTATAAACTAGTGTATAATATATTATGATTTTTTGACCGAAACTAGTATTTCGAAAAGTTTCATAGAATCTAATTTTTAGATGAATTTTTGCACGGACCATCCCTCATAACATATAGAAAGGATCTGAAAGGTTTTGTAGCATTTCGAACAATCCTCGATTTAATTTGATTTTTTGACGGAAACTAGTAAAAACTAGTGTATAATATATATTATAATTTTTTGACCGGAACTAGCATTTTGAAAAGTTTTATAGAATCTAATTTTGAGATAATTTTTTGCCTGGACTTCCCTCATAACCTTCCATCATAACATATAGAAAGTATCTGAAAAGTTTCGTAGCATTTCGAACAGTCCACGATTTAATTTGATTTTTTGACCGAAACTAGTAAAAACTAGTGTATAATATATTATGATTTTTTGACCGAAACTAGCGTTTCTTAAAAGATTCATAGAATCTAATTTTGAGATAGTTTTTTGCATGGACTTCACTCATAGCCTTCCCCCGTAACATATAGAAAGGATCTGAAAAATTTTGTAGCATTTCAAGCATTCCTCGATTTAATTTGATTTTTTGACCAAAATTAGTATAAACAAGTGTATAATATATTATGATTTTTTGACCGAAACTAGTATTTCGAAAAGTTTCATAGAATCTAATTTTGAGATGAATTTTTAAATGGACTTCCCTAATAACCATCCCTCGTAACATATAGAAAGGATATGAAAAGTTTCGTATTTCGAACATTCCTCGATTTAATTTGATTTTTTGACCGAAACTAGTACAAACTAGTGTATAATATATTATGATTTTTTGACCGAAACTAGTATTTCGAAAAGTTTCATAGAATCTAATTTTGATATGAATTTTTGGATGTACTTCCCTCATAACCTTCCCCCGTACCATATAGAAAGGACCTGAAAAGTTTCGTAGCATTTCGAACATTCCTCGATTTAATTTATTTTTGACCGAAACTAGTATAAACTAGTGTATAATATATTATGATTTTTTGACCGGAACTAGTATTTCGAAAAGTTTCATAGAATCTAATTTTCAGATGAATTTTTGCACGGACTTCCCTCATAACCTTCCCTCATAACATATAGAAAGGATCTGAAAGGTTTTGTAGCATTTCGAACACTCCTCGATTTAATTTAATTTTTTTGACGGAAACTAGTAAAAACTAGTGTATAATATATATTATAATTTTTTGACCGGAACTAGCATTTTGAAAAGTTTCATAGAATCTAATTTTGAGATAATTTTTTGCCTGGACTTCCCTCATAACCTTCCATCATAACATATAGAAAGTATCTGAAAAGTTTCGTAGCATTTCGAACAGTCCACGATTTAATTTGATTTTTTGACCGAAACTAGTAAAAACTAGTGTATAATATATTATGATTTTTTTACCGAAACTAGTATTTCGAAAAGTTTCATAGAATCTAATTTTGAGATGAATTATTGCATGGACTTCCCTCATAACCATCCCTCGTAACATATAGAAAGGACCTGAAAGGTTTCGTAGCATTTCGAACATTCCTGGATTTAATTTGATTTTTTGACCGAAACTAGTATAAACTAGTGTATAATATATTATGATTTTTTGACCGAAACTAGTATTTCGAAAAGTTTCATAGAATCTAATTTTTAGATGAATTTTTGCACGGACTTCCCTCATAACATATAGAAAGGATCTGAAAGGTTTTGTAGCATTTCGAACAATCCTCGATTTAATTTGATTTTTTGACGGAAACTAGTAAAAACTAGTGTATAATATATATTATAATTTTTAGACCGGAACTAGCATTTTGAAAAGTTTTATAGAATCTAATTTTGAGATAATTTTTTGCCTGGACTTCCCTCATAACCTTCCATCATAACATATAGAAAGTATCTGAAAAGTTTCGTAGCATTTCGAACAGTCCACGATTTAATTTGATTTTTTGACCGAAACTAGTAAAAACTAGTGTATAATATATTATGATTTTTTGACCGAAACTAGCGTTTCTTAAAAGATTCATAGAATCTAATTTTGAGATAGTTTTTTGCATGGACTTCACTCATAGCCTTCCCCCGTAACATATAGAAAGGATCTGAAAAATTTTGTAGCATTTCCAGCATTCCTCGATTTAATTTGATTTTTTGACCAAAATTAGTATAAACAAGTGTATAATATATTATGATTTTTTGACCGAAACTAGTATTTCGAAAAGTTTCATAGAATCTAATTTTGAGATGCATTTTTAAATGGACTTCCCTAATAACCATCCCTCGTAACATATAGAAAGGATATGAAAAGTTTCGTATTTCGAACATTCCTCGATTTAATTTGATTTTTTGACCGAAACTAGTATAAACAAGTGTATAATATATTATGATTTTTTGACCGAAACTAGTATTTCGAAAAGTTTCATAGAATCTAATTTTGATATGAATTTTTGGATGTACTTCCCTCATAACCTTCCCCCGTAACATATAGAAAGGACCTGAAAAGTTTCGTAGCATTTCGAACATGCCTCTATTTAATTTGATTTTTTAACCGAAACTAGTATAAACTAGTGTATAATATATAATGATTTTTTGACCGAAACTAGTATTTCGAAAAGTTTCATAGAATCTAATTTTCAGATGAATTTTTGCACGGACTTCCCTCATAACCATCCCTCATAACATATAGATAGGATCTGAAAGGTTTTGTAGCATTTCGAACACTCCTCGATTTAATTTGATTTTTGGACGGAAACTAGTAAAAACTAGTGTATAATATATATTATAATTTTTAGACCGAAACTAGCATTTTGAAAAGTTTCATAGAATCTAATTTTGTGATAATTTTTTGCCTGGACTTCCCTCATAACCTTCCATCATAACATATAGAAAGTATCTGAAAAGTTTCGTAACATTTCGAACAGTCCACGATTTAATTTGTTTTTTTGACCGAAACTAGTAAAAACTAGTGTATAATATATTATGATTTTTTTACCGAAACTAGCGTTTCTTAAAAGATTCATAGAATCAAATTTTGAGATAGTTTTTTTAATGGACTTCACTCATAGCCTTCCCCCGTAACATATAGAAAGGATCTGAAAAGTTTCGTAGCATTTCAAGCATTCCTCGATTTAATTTGATTTTTTTACCAAAACTAGTATAAACTAGTGTATAATATATTTTGATTTTTTACCGAAACTAGTATTTCGAAAAGTTTCATAGAATCTAATTTTTAGATGAGTTTTTGCACGGACTTCCCTCATAACATATAGAAAGGATCTGAAAGGTTTTGTAGCATTTCGAACAATCCTCGATTTAATTTTATTTTTTGACGGAAACTAGTAAAAACTAGTGTATAATATATATTATAATTTTTAGACCGGAACTAGCATTTTGAAAAGTTTCATAGAATCTAATTTTGAGATAATTTTTTGCCTGGACTTCCCTCATAACCTACCATCATAACATATAGAAAGTATCTGAAAAGTTTCGTAGCATTTCGAACAGTCCACGATTTAATTTGATTTTTTGACCGAAACTAGTAAAAACTAGTGTATAATATATTATGATTTTTTGACCGAAACTAGCGTTTCTTAAAAGATTCATAGAATCTAATTTTGAGATAGTTTTTTGCATGGACTTCACTCATAGCCTTCCCCCGTAACATATAGAAAGGATCTGAAAAATTTTGTAGCATTTCAAGCATTCCTCGATTTAATTTGATTTTTTGACCAAAATTAGTATAAACAAGTGTATAATATATTATGATTTTTTGACCGAAACTAGTATTTCGAAAAGTTTCATAGAATCTAATTTTGAGATGCATTTTTAAATGGACTTCCCTAATAACCATCCCTCGTAACATATAGAAAGGATATGAAAAGTTTCGTATTTCGAACATTCCTCGATTTAATTTGATTTTTTGACCGAAACTAGTATAAACTAGTGTATAATATATTATGATTTTTTGACCGAAACTAGTATTTCGAAAAGTTTCATAGAATCTAATTTTGATATGAATTTTTGGATGTACTTCCCTCATAACCTTCCCCCGTAACATATAGAAAGGACCTGAAAAGTTTCGTAGCATTTCGAACATGCCTCTATTTAATTTGATTTTTTAACCGAAACTAGTATAAACTAGTGTATAATATATAATGATTTTTTGACCGAAACTAGTATTTCGAAAAGTTTCATAGAATCTAATTTTCAGATGAATTTTTGCACGGACTTCCCTCATAACCATCCCTCATAACATATAGATAGGATCTGAAAGGTTTTGTAGCATTTCGAACACTCCTCGATTTAATTTGATTTTTGGACGGAAACTAGTAAAAACTAGTGTATAATATATATTATAATTTTTAGACCGAAACTAGCATTTTGAAAAGTTTCATAGAATCTAATTTTGTGATAATTTTTTGCCTGGACTTCCCTCATAACCTTCCATCATAACATATAGAAAGTATCTGAAAAGTTTCGTAACATTTCAAACAGTCCACGATTTAATTTGTTTTTTTGACCGAAACTAGTAAAAACTAGTGTATAATATATTATGATTTTTTTACCGAAACTAGCGTTTCTTAAAAGATTCATAGAATCAAATTTTGAGATAGTTTTTTTAATGGACTTCACTCATAGCCTTCCCCCGTAACATATAGAAAGGATCTGAAAAGTTTCGTAGCATTTCAAGCATTCCTCGATTTAATTTGATTTTTTTACCAAAACTAGTATAAACTAGTGTATAATATATTTTGATTTTTTACCGAAACTAGTATTTCGAAAAGTTTCATAGAATCTAATTTTTAGATGAATTTTTGCACGGACTTCCCTCATAACATATAGAAAGGATCTGAAAGGTTTTGTAGCATTTCGAACAATCCTCGATTTAATTTTATTTTTTGACGGAAACTAGTAAAAACTAGTGTATAATATATATTATAATTTTTAGACCGGAACTAGCATTTTGAAAAGTTTCATAGAATCTAATTTTGAGATAATTTTTTGCCTGGACTTCCCTCATAACCTTCCATCATAACATATAGAAAGTATCTGAAAAGTTTCGTAGCATTTCGAACAGTCCACGATTTAATTTGATTTTTTGACCGAAACTAGTAAAAACTAGTGTATAATATATTATGATTTTTTGACCGAAACTAGCGTTTCTTAAAAGATTCATAGAATCTAATTTTGAGATAGTTTTTTGCATGGACTTCACTCATAGCCTTCCCCCGTAACATATAGAAAGGATCTGAAAAATTTTGTAGCATTTCAAGCATTCCTCGATTTAATTTGATTTTTTGACCAAAATTAGTATAAACAAGTGTATAATATATTATGATTTTTTGACCGAAACTAGTATTTCGAAAAGTTTCATAGAATCTAATTTTGAGATGCATTTTTAAATGGACTTCCCTAATAACCATCCCTCGTAACATATAGAAAGGATATGAAAAGTTTCGTATTTCGAACATTCCTCGATTTAATTTGATTTTTTGACCGAAACTAGTATAAACTAGTGTATAATATATTATGATTTTTTGACCGAAACTAGTATTTCGAAAAGTTTCATAGAATCTAATTTTGATATGAATTTTTGGATGTACTTCCCTCATAACCTTCCCCCGTAACATATAGAAAGGACCTGAAAAGTTTCGTAGCATTTCGAACATGCCTCTATTTAATTTGATTTTTTAACCGAAACTAGTATAAACTAGTGTATAATATATAATGATTTTTTGACCGAAACTAGTATTTCGAAAAGTTTCATAGAATCTAATTTTCAGATGAATTTTTGCACGGACTTCCCTCATAACCATCCCTCATAACATATAGATAGGATCTGAAAGGTTTTGTAGCATTTCGAACACTCCTCGATTTAATTTGATTTTTGGACGGAAACTAGTAAAAACTAGTGTATAATATATATTATAATTTTTAGACCGAAACTAGCATTTTGAAAAGTTTCATAGAATCTAATTTTGTGATAATTTTTTGCCTGGACTTCCCTCATAACCTTCCATCATAACATATAGAAAGTATCTGAAAAGTTTCGTAACATTTCGAACAGTCCGCGATTTAATTTGTTTTTTTGACCGAAACTAGTAAAAACTAGTGTATAATATATTATGATTTTTTTACCGAAACTAGCGTTTCTTAAAAGATTCATAGAATCAAATTTTGAGATAGTTTTTTTAATGGACTTCACTCATAGCCTTCACCCGTAACATATAGAAAGGATCTGAAAAGTTTCGTAGCATTTCAAGCATTCCTCGATTTAATTTGATTTTTTTACCAAAACTAGTATAAACTAGTGTATAATATATTTTGATTTTTTACCGAAACTAGTATTTCGAAAAGTTTCATAGAATCTAATTTTGAGATGAATTTTTGGATGGACTTCCCTCATAACCATCCCTCGTAACATATAGAAAGGACCTGAAAGGTTTCGTAGCATTTCGAACATTCCTCGATTTAATTTATTTTTTGACCGAAACTAGTATAAACTAGTGTATAATATATTATGATTTTTTGACCGAAACTAGTATTTCGAAAAGTTTAATAGAATCTAATTTTCAGATGAATTTTTGCACGGACTTCCCTCATAACCATCCTTCATAACATATAGAAAGGATCTGAAAGGTTTTTTAGCATTTCGAACACTCCTCGATTTAATTTGATTTTTTTGACGGAAACTAGTAAAAACTAGTGTATAATATATATTATAATTTTTTGACCGGAACTAGCATTTTGAAAAGTTTCATAGAATCTAATTTTGAGATAATTTTTTTGCCTGGACTTCCCTCATAACCTTCCATCATAACATATAGAAAGTATCTGAAAAGTTTCGTAACATTTCGAACAGTCCACGATTTAATTTGTTTTTTTGACCGAAACTAGTAAAAACTAGTGTATAATATATTATGATTTTTTGACCGAAACTAGCGTTTCTTAAAAGATTCATAGAATCAAATTTTGAGATAGTTTTTTTAATGGACTTCACTCATAGCCTTCCCCCGTAACATATAGAAAGGATCTGAAAAGTTTTCGTAGCATTTCAAGCATTCCTCGATTTAATTTGATTTTTTTACCAAAACTAGTATAAACTAGTGTATAATATATTATGATTTTTTGACCGAAACTAGTATTTCGAAAAGTTTCATAGAATCTAATTTTGAGATGAATTTTTGGATGGACTTCCCTCATAACCATCCCTCGTAACATATAGAAAGGACCTGAAAAGTTTCGTAGCATTTCGAACATTCCTCGATTTAATTTATTTTTTGACCGAAACTAGTATAAACTAGTGTATAATATATTATGATTTTTTGACCGGAACTAGTATTTCGAAAAGTTTCATAGAATCTAATTTTCAGATGAATTTTTGCACGGACTTCCCTCATAACCATCCCTCATAACATATAGAAAGGATCTGAAAGGTTTTTGTAGCATTTCGAACACTCCTCGATTTAATTTGATTTTTTTTGACGGAAACTAGTAAAAACTAGTGTATAATATATATTATAATTTTTTGACCGGAACTAGCATTTTGAAAAGTTTCATAGAATCTAATTTTGAGATAATTTTTTGCCTGGACTTCCCTAATAACCATCCCTCGTAACATATAGAAAGGATATGAAAAGTTTAGTATTTCGAACATTCCTCGATTTAATTTGATTTTTTGACCGAAACTAGTATAAACTAGTGTATAATATATTATGATTTTTTGACCGAAACTAGTATTTCGAAAAGTTTCATAGAATCTAATTTTGATATGAATTTTTTGGATGGACTTCCCTCATAACCTTCCCCCGTAACATATAGAAAGGACCTGAAAAGTTTCGTAGCATTTCGAACATTCCTCTATTTAATTTGATTTTTTAACCGAAACTAGTATAAACTAGTGTATAATATATAATGATTTTTTGACCGAAACTAGTATTTCGAAAAGTTTCATAGAATCTAATTTTCAGATGAATTTTTGCACGGACTTCCCTCATAACCATCCCTCATAACATATAGATAGGATCTGAAAGGTTTTGTAGCATTTCGAACACTCCTCGATTTAATTTGATTTTTGGACGGAAACTAGTAAAAACTAGTGTATAATATATATTATAATTTTTAGACCGAAACTAGCATTTTGAAAAGTTTCATAGAATCTAATTTTGTGATAATTTTTTTCCTGGACTTCCCTCATAACCTTCCATCATAACATATAGAAAGTATCTGAAAAGTTTCGTAGCATTTCGAACAGTCCACGATTTAATTTGTTTTTTTGACCGAAACTAGTAAAAACTAGTGTATAATATATTATGATTTTTTTACCGAAACTAGCGTTTCTGAAAAGATTCATAGAATCAAATTTTGAGATAGTTTTTTTAATGGACTTCACTCATAGCCTTCCCCCGTAACATATAGAAAGGATCTGAAAAGTTTCGTAGCATTTCAAGCATTCCTCGATTTAATTTGATTTTTTTACCAAAACTAGTATAAACTAGCGCATAATATATTATGATTTTTTGACCGAAACTAGTATTTCGAAAAGTTTCATAGAATCTAATTTTGAGATGAATTTTTGGATGGACTTCCCTCATAACCATCCCTCGTAACATATAGAAAGGACCTGAAAAGTTTAGTAGCATTTCGAACATTCCTCGATTTAATTTATTTTTTGACCGAAACTAGTATAAACTAGTGTATAATATATTATGATTTTTTGACCGGAACTAGTATTTCGAAAAGTTTCATAGAATCTAATTTTCAGATGAATTTTTGCACGGACTTCCCTCATAACCATCCCTCATAACATATAGAAAGGATCTGAAAGGTTTTGTAGCATTTCGAACACTCCTCGATTTAATTTGATTTTTTTGACGGAAACTAGTAAAAACTTGTGTATAATATATATTATAATTTTTTGACCGGAACTAGCATTTTGAAAAGTTTCATAGAATCTAATTTTGAGATAATTTTTTGCCTGGACTTCCCTCATAACCTTCCATCATAACATATATAAAGTATCTGAAAAGTTTCGTAGCATTTCGAACAGTCCACGATTTAATTTGATTTTTTGACCGAAACTAGTAAAAACTAGTGTATAATATATTATGATTTTTTTACCGAAACTAGTATTTCGAAAAGTTTCATAGAATCTAATTTTGAGATGAATTATTGCATGGACTTCCCTCATAACCATCCCTCGTAACATATAGAAAGGACCTGAAAGGTTTCGTAGCATTTCGAACATTCCTGGATTTAATTTGATTTTTTGACCGAAACTAGTATAAACTAGTGTATAATATATTATGATTTTTTGACCGAAACTAGTATATCGAAAAGTTTCATAGAATCTAATTTTTAGATGAATTTTTGCACGGACTTCCCTCATAACCATCCCTCATAACATATAGAAAGGATCTGAAAGGTTTTGTAGCATTTCGAACAATCCTCGATTTAATTTGATTTGTTGACGGAAACTAGTAAAAACTAGTGTATAATATATATTATAATTTTTAGACCGGAACTAGCATTTTGAAAAGTTTCATAGAATCTAATTTTGAGATAATTTTTTGCCTGGACTTCCCTCATAACCTTCCATCATAACATATAGAAAGTATCTGAAAAGTTTCGTAGCATTTCGAACAGTCCACGATTTAATTTGATTTTTTTACCGAAACTAGTAAAAACTAGTGTATAATATATTATGATTTTTTGACCGAAACTAGCGTTTCTTAAAAGATTCATAGAATCTAATTTTGAGATAGTTTTTTGCATGGACTTCACTCATAGCCTTCCCCCGTAACATATAGAAAGGATCTGAAAAATTTTGTAGCATTTCAAGCATTCCTCGATTTAATTTGATTTTTTAACCAAAATTAGTATAAACAAGTGTATAATATATTATGATTTTTTGACCGAAACTAGTATTTCGAAAAGTTTCATAGAATCTAATTTTGAGATGAATTTTTAAATGGACTTCCCTAATAACCATCCCTCGTAACATATAGAAAGGATATGAAAAGTTTCGTATTTCGAACATTCCTCGATTTAATTTGATTTTTTGACCGAAACTAGTACAAACTAGTGTATAATATATTATGATTTTTTGACCGAAACTAGTATTTCGAAAATTTTCATAGAATCTAATTTTGATATGAATTTTTGGATGTACTTCCCTCATAACCTTCCCCCGTACCATATAGGAAGGACCTGAAAAGTTTCGTAGCATTTCGAACATTCCTCTATTTAATTTGATTTTTTAACCGAAACTAGTATAAACTAGTGTATAATATATAATGATTTTTTGACCGAAACTAGTATTTCGAAAAGTTTCATAGAATCTAATTTTCAGATGAATTTTTGCACGGACTTCCCTCATAACCATCCCTCATAACATATAGATAGGATCTGAAAGGTTTTGTAGCATTTCGAACACTCCTCGATTTAATTTGATTTTTGGACGGAAACTAGTAAAAACTAGTGTATAATATATATTATAATTTTTAGACCGAAACTAGCATTTTGAAAAGTTTCATAGAATCTAATTTTGTGATAATTTTTTGCCTGGACTTCCCTCATAACCTTCCATCATAACATATAGAAAGTATCTGAAAAGTTACGTAACATTTCGAACAGTCCACGATTTAATTTGTTTTTTTGACCGAAACTAGTAAAAACTAGTGTATAATATATTATGATTTTTTTACCGAAACTAGCGTTTCTTAAAAGATTCATAGAATTAAATTTTGAGATAGTTTTTTTAATGGACTTCACTCATAGCCTTCCCCCGTAACATATAGAAAGGATCTGAAAAGTTTCGTAGCATTTCAAGCATTCCTCGATTTAATTTGATTTTTTTACCAAAACTAGTATAAACTAGTGTATAATATATTATGATTTTTTGACCGAAACTAGTATTTCGAAAAGTTTCATAGAATCTAATTTTGAGATGAATTTTAGGATGGACTTCCCTCATAACCATCCCTCGTAACATATAGAAAGGACCTGAAAAGTTTAGTAGCATTTCGAACATTCCTCGATTTAATTTATTTTTTGACCGAAACTAGTATAAACTAGTGTATAATATATTATGATTTTTTGACCGGAACTAGTATTTCGAAAAGTTTCATAGAATCTAATTTTCAGATGAATTTTTGCACGGACTTCCCTCATAACCATCCCTCATAACATATAGAAAGGATCTGAAAGGTTTTGTAGCATTTCGAACACTCCTCGATTTAATTTGATTTTTTTGATGGAAACTAGTAAAAACTAGTGTATAATATATATTATAATTTTTTGACCGGAACTAGCATTTTGAAAAGTTTCATAGAATCTAATTTTGAGATAATTTTTTGCCTGGACTTCCCTCATAACCTTCCATCATAACATATAGAAAGTATCTGAAAAGTTTCGTAGCATTTCGAACAGTCCACTATTTAATTTGATTTTTTGATCGAAACTAGTTAAAACTAGTGTATAATATATTATGATTTTTTTACCGAAACTAGTATTTCGAAAAGTTTCATAGAATCTAATTTTGAGATGAATTATTGCATGGACTTCCCTCATAACCATCCCTCATAACATATAGAAAGGACCTGAAAGGTTTCGTAGCATTTCAAACATTCCTGGATTTAATTTGATTTTTTGACCGAAACTAGTATAAACTAGTGTATAATATATTATGATTTTTTGACCGAAACTAGTATTTCGAAAAGTTTCATAGAATCTAATTTTTAGATGAATTTTTGCACGGACTTCCCTCATAACCATCCCTCATAACATATAGAAAGGATCTGAAAGGTTTTGTAGCATTTCGAACAATCCTCGATTTAATTTGATTTTTTGACGGAAACTAGTAAAAACTAGTGTATAATATATATTATAATTTTTAGACCGGAACTAGCATTTTGAAAAGTTTCATAGAATATAATTTTGAGATAATTTTTTGCCTGGACTTCCCTCATAACCTTCCATCATAACATATAGAAAGTATCTGAAAAGTTTCGTAGTATTTCGAACAGTCCACGATTTAATTTGATTTTTTGACCGAAACTAGTAAAAACTAGTGTATAATATATTATGATTTTTTGACCGAAACTAGCGTTTCTTAAAAGATTCATAGAATCTAATTTTGAGATAGTTTTTTGCATGGACTTCACTCATAGCCTTCCCCCGTAACATATAGAAA
The DNA here is from genome assembly GCA_022829125.1 of Lathyrus tuberosus. NCBI lineage: Eukaryota > Viridiplantae > Streptophyta > Magnoliopsida > Fabales > Fabaceae > Lathyrus > Lathyrus tuberosus. Next base: position 4,938,682 of record JALAZF010000446.1, read on the forward strand.
GGATCTGAAAAATTTTGTAGCATTTCAAGCATTCCTCGATTTAATTTGATTTTTTGACCAAAATTAGTATAAACAAGTGTATAATATATTATGATTTTTTGACCGAAACTAGTATTTCGAAAAGTTTCATAGAATCTAATTTTGAGATGAATTTTTAAATGGACTTCCCTAATAACCATCCCTCGTAACATATAGAAAGGATATGAAAAGTTTCGTATTTCGAACATTCCTCGATTTAATTTGATTTTTTGACCGAAACTAGTACAAACTAGTGTATAATATATTATGATTTTTTGACCGAAACTAGTATTTCGAAAAGTTTCATAGAATCTAATTTTGATATGAATTTTTGGATGTACTTCCCTCATAACCTTCCCCCGTACCATATAGAAAGGACCTGAAAAGTTTCGTAGCATTTCGAACATTCCTCTATTTAATTTGATTTTTTAACCGAAACTAGTATAAACTAGTGTATAATATATAATGATTTTTTGACCGAAACTAGTATTTCGAAAAGTTTCATAGAATCTAATTTTCAGATGAATTTTTGCACGGACTTCCCTCATAACCATCCCTCATAACATATAGATAGGATCTGAAAGGTTTTGTAGCATTTCGAACACTCCTCGATTTAATTTGATTTTTGGACGGAAACTAGTAAAAACTAGTGTATAATATATATTATAATTTTTAGACCGAAACTAGCATTTTGAAAAGTTTCATAGAATCTAATTTTGTGATAATTTTTTGCCTGGACTTCCCTCATAACCTTCCATCATAACATATAGAAAGTATCTGAAAAGTTACGTAACATTTCGAACAGTCCACGATTTAATTTGTTTTTTTGACCGAAACTAGTAAAAACTAGTGTATAATATATTATGATTTTTTTACCGAAACTAGCGTTTCTTAAAAGATTCATAGAATCAAATTTTGAGATAGTTTTTTTAATGGACTTCACTCATAGCCTTCCCCCGTAACATATAGAAAGGATCTGAAAAGTTTCGTAGCATTTCAAGCATTCCTCGATTTAATTTGATTTTTTTACCAAAACAAGTATAAACTAGTGTATAATATATTATGATTTTTTGACCGAAACTAGTATTTCGAAAAGTTTCATAGAATCTAATTTTGAAATGAATTTTAGGATGGACTTCCCTCATAACCATCCCTCGTAACATATAGAAAGGACCTGAAAAGTTTAGTAGCATTTCGAACATTCCTCGATTTAATTTATTTTTTGACCGAAACTAGTATAAACTAGTGTATAATATATTATGATTTTTTGACCGGAACTAGTATTTCGAAAAGTTTCATAGAATCTAATTTTCAGATGAATTTTTGCACGGACTTCCCTCATAACCATCCCTCATAACATATAGAAAAGATCTGAAAGGTTTTGTAGCATTTCGAACACTCCTCGATTTAATTTGATTTTTTTGATGGAAACTAGTAAAAACTAGTGTATAATATATATTATAATTTTTTGACCGGAACTAGCATTTTGAAAAGTTTCATAGAATCTAATTTTGAGATAATTTTTTGCCTGGACTTCCCTCATAACCTTCCATCATAACATATAGAAAGTATCTGAAAAGTTTCGTAGCATTTCGAACAGTCCACTATTTAATTTGATTTTTTGACCGAAACTAGTAAAAACTAGTGTATAATATATTATGATTTTTTTACCGAAACTAGTATTTCGAAAAGTTTCATAGAATCTAATTTTGAGATGAATTATTGCATGGACTTCCCTCATAACCATCCCTCATAACATATAGAAAGGACCTGAAAGGTTTCGTAGCATTTCGAACATTCCTGGATTTAATTTGATTTTTTGACCGAATCTAGTATAAACTAGTGTATAATATATTATGATTTTTTGACCGAAACTAGTATTTCGAAAAGTTTCATAGAATCTAATTTTTAGATGAATTTTTGCACGGACTTCCCTCATAACCATCCCTCATAACATATAGAAAGGATCTGAAAGGTTTTGTAGCATTTCGAACAATCCTCGATTTAATTTGATTTTTTGACGGAAACTAGTAAAAACTAGTGTATAATATATATTATAATTTTTAGACCGGAACTAGCATTTTGAAAAGTTTCATAGAATCTAATTTTGAGATAATTTTTTGCCTGGACTTCCCTCATAACCTTCCATCATAACATATAGAAAGTATCTGAAAAGTTTCGTAGCATTTCGAACAGTCCACGATTTAATTTGATTTTTTGACCGAAACTAGTAAAAACTAGTGTATAATATATTATGATTTTTTGACCGAAACTAGCGTTTCTTAAAAGATTCATAGAATCTAATTTTGAGATAGTTTTTTGCATGGACTTCACTCATAGCCTTCCCCCGTAACATATAGAAAGGATCTGAAAAATTTTGTAGCATTTCAAGCATTCCTCGATTTAATTTGATTTTTTGACCAAAATTAGTATAAACAAGTGTATAATATATTATGATTTTTTGACCGAAACTAGTATTTCGAAAAGTTTCATAGAATCTAATTTTGAGATGAATTTTTAAATGGACTTCCCTAATAACCATCCCTCGTAACATATAGAAAGGATATGAAAAGTTTCGTATTTCGAACATTCCTCGATTTAATTTGATTTTTTGACCGAAACTAGTATAAACTAGTGTATAATATATTATGATTTTTTGACCGAAACTAGTATTTCGAAAAGTTTCATAGAATCTAATTTTCAGATGAATTTTTGCACGGACTTCCCTCATAACCATCCCTCATAACATATAGAAAGGATCTGAAAGGTTTTGTAGCATTTCGAACACTCCTCGATTTAATTTGATTTTTGGACGGAAACTAGTAAAAACTAGTGTATAATATATATTATAATTTTTAGACCGAAACTAGCATTTTGAAAAGTTTCATAGAATCTAATTTTGTGATAATTTTTTGCCTGGACTTCCCTCGTAACCTTCCATCATAACATATAGAAAGTATCTGAAAAGTTTCGTAGCATTTCGAACAGTCCACGATTTAATTTGATTTTTTGACCGAAACTAGTAAAAACTAGTGTATAATATATTATGATTTTTTGACCGAAACTAGCGTTTCTTAAATGATTCATAGAATCAAATTTTGAGATAGTTTTTTGAATGGACTTCACACATAGCCTTCCCCCGTAACATATTGAAAGGATCTGAAAAGTTTCGTAGCATTTCAAGCATTCCTCGATTTAATTTGATTTTTTTACCAAAACTAGTATAAACTAGTGTATAATATATTATAATTTTTTGACCGAAACTAGTATTTCGAAAAGTTTCATAGAATCTAATTTTGAGATGAATTTTTGGATGGACTTCCTTCATAACCATCCCTCGTAACATATAGAAAGGACCTGAAAAGTTTCGTAGCATTTCGAACATTCCTCGATTTAATTTATTTTTTGACCGAAACTAGTATAAACTAGTGTATAATATATTATGATTTTTTGACCGAAACTAGTATTTCGAAAAGTTTCATAGAATCTAATTTTCAGATGAATTTTTGCACGGACTTCCCTCATAACCATCCCTCATAACATATAGATAGGATCTGAAAGGTTTTGTAGCATTTCGAACACTCCTCGATTTAATTTGATTTTTAGACGGAAACTAGTAAAAACTAGTGTATAATATATATTATAATTTTTAGACCGAAACTAGCATTTTGAAAAGTTTCATAGAATCTAATTTTGTGATAATTTTGTGCCTGGACTTCCCTCGTAACCTTCCATCATAACATATAGAAAGTATCTGAAAAGTTTCGTAGCATTTCGAACAGTCCACGATTTAATTTGATTTTTTGACCGAAACTAGTAAAAACTAGTGTATAATATATTATGATTTTTTGACCGAAACTAGCGTTTCTTAAAAGATTCATAGAATCAAATTTTGAGATAGTTTTTTGAATGGACTTCACACATAGCCTTCCCCCGTAACATATTGAAAGGATCTGAAAAGTTTCGTAGCATTTCAAGCATTCCTCGATTTAATTTGATTTTTTTACCAAAACTAGTATAAACTAGTGTATAATATATTATAATTTTTTGACCGAAACTAGTATTTCGAAAAGTTTCATAGAATCTAATTTTGAGATGAATTTTTGGATGGACTTCCTTCATAACCATCCCTCGTAACATATAGAAAGGACCTGAAAAGTTTCGTAGCATTTCGAACATTCCTCGATTTAATTTATTTTTTGACCGAAACTAGTATAAACTAGTGTATAATATATTATGATTTTTTGACCGAAACTAGTATTTCGAAAAGTTTCATAGAATCTAATTTTCAGATGAATTTTTGCACGGACTTCCCTCATAACCATCCCTCATAACATATAGATAGGATCTGATAGGTTTTGTAGCATTTCGAACACTCCTCGATTTAATTTGATTTTTGGACGGAAACAAGTAAAAACTAGTGTATAATATATATTATAATTTTTAGACCGCAACAAGCATTTTGAAAAGTTTCATAGAATCTAATTTTGTGATAATATTTTGCCTGGACTTCCCTCATAACCTTCCATCATAACATATAGAAAGTATCTGAAAAGTTTCGTAACATTTCGAACAGTCCACGATTTAATTTGTTTTTTTGACCGAAACTAGTAAAAACTAGTGTATAATATATTATGATTTTTTGACCGAAACTAGCGTTTCTTAAAAGATTCATAGAATCAAATTTTGAGATAGTTTTTTGAATGGACTTCACTCATAGCCTTCCCCCGTAACATATAGAAAGGATCTGAAAAGTTTCGTAGCATTTCAAGCATTCCTCGATTTAATTTGATTTTTTTACCAAAACTAGTATAAACTAGTGTATAATATATTTTGATTTTTTACCGAAACTAGTATTTCGAAAAGTTTCATAGAATCTAATTTTGAGATGAATTTTTGGATGGACTTCCCTCATAACCATCCCTCGTAACATATAGAAAGGACCTGAAAGGTTTCGTAGCATTTCGAACATTCCTCGATTTAATTTATTTTTTGACCGAAACTAGTATAAACTAGTGTATAATATATTATGATTTTTTGACCGGAACTAGTATTTCGAAAAGTTTCATAGAATCTAATTTTCAGATGAATTTTTGCACGGACTTCCCTCATAACCATCCCTCATAACATATAGAAAGGATCTGAAAGGTTTTGTAGCATTTCGAACACTCCTCGATTTAATTTGATTTTTTTGACGGAAACTAGTGTATAATATATATTATAATTTTTTGACCGGAACTAGCATTTTGAAAAGTTTCATAGAATCTAATTTTGAGATAATTTTTTGCCTGGACTTCCCTAATAACCATCCCTCGTAACATATAGAAAGGATATGAAAAGTTTCGTATTTCGAACATTCCTCGATTTAATTTGATTTTTTGACCGAAACTAGTATAAACTAGTGTATAATATATTATGATTTTTTGACCGAAACTAGTATTTCGAAAAGTTTCATAGAATCTAATTTTGATATGAATTTTTGGATGGACTTCCCTCATAACCTTCCCCCGTAACATATAGAAAGGACCTGAAAAGTTTCGTAGCATTTCGAACATTCCTCTATTTAATTTGATTTTTTAACCGAAACTAGTATAAACTAGTGTATAATATATAATGATTTTTTGACCGAAACTAGTATTTCGAAAAGTTTCATAGAATCTAATTTTCAGATGAATTTTTGCACGGACTTCCCTCATAACCATCCCTCATAACATATAGATAGGATCTGAAAGGTTTTGTAGCATTTCGAACACTCCTCGATTTAATTTGATTTTTGGACGGAAACTAGTAAAAACTAGTGTATAATATATATTATAATTTTTAGACCGAAACTAGCATTTTGAAAAGTTTCATAGAATCTAATTTTGTGATAATTTTTTGCCTGGACTTCCCTCATAACCTTCCATCATAACATATAGAAAGTATCTGAAAAGTTTCGTAGCATTTCGAACAGTCCACGATTTAATTTCTTTTTTTGACCGAAACTAGTAAAAACTAGTGTATAATATATTATGATTTTTTTACCGAAACTAGCGTATCTTAAAAGATTCATAGAATCAAATTTTGAGATAGTTTTTTTAATGGACTTCACTCATAGCCTTCCCCCGTAACATATAGAAAGGATCTGAAAAGTTTCGTAGCATTTCAAGCATTCCTCGATTTAATTTGATTTTTTTACCAAAACTAGTATAAACTAGTGTATAATATATTTTGATTTTTTACCGAAACTAGTATTTCGAAAAGTTTCATAGAATCTAATTTTGAGATGAATTTTTGGATGGACTTCCCTCATAACCATCCCTCGTAACATATAGAAAGGACCTGAAAGGTTTCGTAGCATTTCGAACATTCCTCGATTTAATTTATTTTTTGACCGAAACTAGTATAAACTAGTGTATAATATATTATGATTTTTTGACCGAAACTAGTATTTCGAAAAGTTTAATAGAATCTAATTTTCAGATGAATTTTTGCACGGACTTCCCTCATAACCATCCCTCATAACATATAGAAAGGATCTGAAAGGTTTTTTAGCATTTCGAACACTCCTCGATTTAATTTGATTTTTTGACGGAAACTAGTAAAAACTAGTGTATAATATATATTATAATTTTTTGACTGGAACTAGCATTTTGAAAAGTTTCATAGAATCTAATTTTGAGATAATTTTTTGCCTGGACTTCCCTCATAACCTTCCATCATAACATATAGAAAGTATCTGAAAAGTTTCGTAACATTTCGAACAGTCCACGATTTAATTTGTTTTTTTGACCGAAACTAGTAAAAACTAGTGTATAATATATTATGATTTTTTGACCGAAACTAGCGTTTCTTAAAAGATTCATAGAATCAAATTTTGAGATAGTTTTTTTAATGGACTTCACTCATAGCCTTCCCCCGTAACATATAGAAAGGATCTGAAAAGTTTCGTAGCATTTCAAGCATTCCTCGATTTAATTTGATTTTTTTACCAAAACTAGTATAAACTAGTGTATAATATATTATGATTTTTTGACCGAAACTAGTATTTCGAAAAGTTTCATAGAATCTAATTTTGAGATGAATTTTTGGATGGACTTCCCTCATAACCATCCCTCGTAACATATAGAAAGGACCTGAAAAGTTTCGTAGCATTTCGAACATTCCTCGATTTAATTTATTTTTTGACCGAAACTAGTATAAACTAGTGTATAATATATTATGATTTTTTGACCGGAACTAGTATTTCGAAAAGTTTCATAGAATCTAATTTTCAGATGAATTTTTGCACGGACTTCCCTCATAACCATCCCTCATAACATATAGAAAGGATCTGAAAGGTTTTGTAGCATTTCGAACACTCCTCGATTTAATTTGATTTTTTTGACGGAAACTAGTAAAAACTAGTGTATAATATATATTATAATTTTTTGACCGGAACTAGCATTTTGAAAAGTTTCATAGAATCTAATTTTGAGATAATTTTTTGCCTGGACTTCCCTAATAACCATCCCTCGTAACATATAGAAAGGATATGAAAAGTTTCGTATTTCGAACATTCCTCGATTTAATTTGATTTTTTGACCGAAACTAGTATAAACTAGTGTATAATATATTATGATTTTTTGACCGAAACTAGTATTTCGAAAAGTTTCATAGAATCTAATTTTGATATGAATTTTTGGATAGACTTCCCTCATAACCTTCCCCCGTAACATATAGAAAGGACCTGAAAAGTTTCGTAGCATTTCGAACATTCCTCTATTTAATTTGATTTTTTAACCGAAACTAGTATAAACTAGTGTATAATATATAATGATTTTTTGACCGAAACTAGTATTTCGAAAAGTTTCATAGAATCTAATTTTCAGATGAATTTTTGCACGGACTTCCCTCATAACCATCCCTCATAACATATAGATAGGATCTGAAAGGTTTTGTAGCATTTCGAACACTCCTCGATTTAATTTGATTTTTGGACGGAAACTAGTAAAAACTAGTGTATAATATATATTATAATTTTTAGACCGAAACTAGCATTTTGAAAAGTTTCATAGAATCTAATTTTGTGATAATTTTTTGCCTGGACTTCCCTCATAACCTTCAATCATAACATATAGAAAGTATCTGAAAAGTTTCGTAGCATTCCGAACAGTCCACGATTTAATTTGTTTTTTTGACCGAAACTAGTAAAAACTAGTGTATAATATATTATGATTTTTTTACCGAAACTAGCGTTTCTTAAAAGATTCATAGAATCAAATTTTGAGATAGTTTTTTTAATGGACTTCAGTCATAGCCTTCCCCCGTAACATATAGAAAGGATCTGAAAAGTTTCGTAGCATTTCAAGCATTCCTCGATTTAATTTGATTTTTTTACCAAAACTAGTATAAACTAGTGTATAATATATTATGATTTTTTGACCGAAACTAGTATTTCGAAAAGTTTCATAGAATCTAATTTTGAGATGAATTTCTGGATGGACTTCCCTCATAACCATCCCTCGTAACATATAGAAAGGACCTGAAAAGTTTCGTAGCATTTCGAACATTCCTCGATTTAATTTATTTTTTGACCGAAACTAGTATAAACTAGTGTATAATATATTATGATTTTTTGACCGGAACTAGTATTTCGAAAAGTTTCATAGAATCTAATTTTCAGATGAATTTTTGCACGGACTTCCCTCATAACCATCCCTCATAACATATAGAAAGGATCTGAAAGGTTTTGTAGCATTTCGAACACTCCTCGATTTAATTTGATTTTTTTGACGGAAACTAGTAAAAACTAGTGTATAATATATATTATAATTTTTTGACCGGAACTAGCATTTTGAAAAGTTTCATAGAATCTAATTTTGAGATAATTTTTTGCCTGGACTTCCCTAATAACCATCCCTCGTAACATATAGAAAGGATATGAAAAGTTTCGTATTTCGAACATTCCTCGATTTAATTTGATTTTTTGACCGAAACTAGTATAAACTAGTGTATAATATATTATGATTTTTTGACCGAAACTAGTATTTCAAAAAGTTTCATAGAATCTAATTTTGATATGAATTTTTGGATGGACTTCCCTCATAACCTTCCCCCGTAACATATAGAAAGGACCTGAAAAGTTTCGTAGCATTTCGAACATTCCTCTATTTAATTTGATTTTTTAACCGAAACTAGTATAAACTAGTGTATAATATATAATGATTTTTTGACCGAAACTAGTATTTCGAAAAGTTTCATAGAATCTAATTTTCAGATGAATTTTTGCACGGACTTCCCTCATAACCATCCCTCATAACATATAGATAGGATCTGAAAGGTTTTGTAGCATTTCGAACACTCCTCGATTTAATTTGATTTTTGGACGGAAACTAGTAAAAACTAGTGTATAATATATATTATAATTTTTAGACCGAAACTAGCATTTTGAAAAGTTTCATAGAATCTAATTTTGTGATAATTTTTTGCCTGGACTTCCCTCATAACCTTCCATCATAACATATAGAAAGTATCTGAAAAGTTTCGTAGCATTCCGAACAGTCCACGATTTAATTTGTTTTTTTGACCGAAACTAGTAAAAACTAGTGTATAATATATTATGATTTTTTTACCGAAACTAGCGTTTCTTAAAAGATTCATAGAATCAAATTTTGAGATAGTTTTTTTAATGGACTTCACTCATAGCCTTCCCCCGTAACATATAGAAAGGATCTGAAAAGTTTCGTAGCATTTCAAGCATTCCTCGATTTAATTTGATTTTTTTACCAAAACTAGTATAAACTAGTGCATAATATATTATGATTTTTTGACCGAAACTAGTATTTCGAAAAGTTTCATAGAATCTAATTTTGAGATGAATTTTTGGATGGACTTCCCTCATAACCATCCCTCGTAACATATAGAAAGGACCTGAAAAGTTTAGTAGCATTTCGAACATTCCTCGATTTAATTTATTTTTTGACCGAAACTAGTATAAACTAGTGTATAATATATTATGATTTTTTGACCGGAACTAGTATTTCGAAAAGTTTCATAGAATCTAATTTTCAGATGAATTTTTGCACGGACTTCCCTCATAACCATCCCTCATAACATATAGAAAGGATCTGAAAGGTTTTGTAGCATTTCGAACACTCCTCGATTTAATTTGATTTTTTTGACGGAAACTAGTAAAAACTAGTGTATAATATATATTATAATTTTTTGACCGGAACTAGCATTTTGAAAAGTTTCATAGAATCTAATTTTGAGATAATTTTTTGCCTGGACTTCCCTCATAACCTTCCATCATAACATATAGAAAGTATCTGAAAAGTTTCGTAGCATTTCGAACAGTCCACTATTTAATTTGATTTTTTGACCGAAACTAGTAAAAACTAGTGTATAATATATTATGATTTTTTTACCGAAACTAGTATTTCGAAAAGTTTCATAGAATCTAATTTTGAGATGAATTATTGCATGGACTTCCCTCATAACCATCCCTCATAACATATAGAAAGGACCTGAAAGGTTTCGTAGCATTTCGAACATTCCTGGATTTAATTTGATTTTTTGACCGAATCTAGTATAAACTAGTGTATAATATATTATGATTTTTTGACCGAAACTAGTATTTCGAAAAGTTTCATAGAATCTAATTTTTAGATGAATTTTTGCACGGACTTCCCTCATAACCATCCCTCATAACATATAGAAAGGATCTGAAAGGTTTTGTAGCATTTCGAACAATCCTTGATTTAATTTGATTTTTTGACGGAAACTAGTAAAAACTAGTGTATAATATATATTATAATTTTTAGACCGGAACTAGCATTTTGAAAAGTTTCATAGAATCTAATTTTGAGATAATTTTTTGCCTGGACTTCCCTCATAACCTTCCATCATAACATATAGAAAGTATCTGAAAAGTTTCGTAGCATTTCGAACAGTCCACGATTTAATTTGATTTTTTGACCGAAACTATAAAAAACTAGTGTATAATATATTATGATTTTTTGACCGAAACTAGCGTTTCTTAAAAGATTCATAGAATCTAATTTTGAGATAGTTTTTTGCATGGACTTCACTCATAGCCTTCCCCCGTAACATATAGAAAGGATCTGAAAAATTTTGTAGCATTTCAAGCATTCCTCGATTTAATTTGATTTTTTGACCAAAATTAGTATAAACAAGTGTATAATATATTATGATTTTTTGACCGAAACTAGTATTTCGAAAAGTTTCATAGAATCTAATTTTGAGATGAATTTTTAAATGGACTTCCCTAATAACCATCCCTCGTAACATATAGAAAGGATATGAAAAGTTTCGTATTTCGAACATTCCTCGATTTAATTTGATTTTTTGACCGAAACTAGTATAAACTAGTGTATAATATATTATGATTTTTTGACCGAAACTAGTATTTCGAAAAGTTTCATAGAATCTAATTTTCAGATGAATTTTTGCACGGACTTCCCTCATAACCATCCCTCATAACATATAGAAAGGATCTGAAAGGTTTTGTAGCATTTCGAACACTCCTCGATTTAATTTGATTTTTGGACGGAAACTAGTAAAAACTAGTGTATAATATATATTATAATTTTTAGACCGAAACTAGCATTTTGAAAAGTTTCATAGAATCTAATTTTGTGATAATTTTTTGCCTGGACTTCCCTCGTAACCTTCCATCATAACATATAGAAAGTATCTGAAAAGTTTCGTAGCATTTCGAACAGTCCACGATTTAATTTGATTTTTTGACCGAAACTAGTAAAAACTAGTGTATAATATATTATGATTTTTTGACCGAAACTAGCGTTTCTTAAATGATTCATAGAATCAAATTTTGAGATAGTTTTTTGAATGGACTTCACACATAGCCTTCCCCCGTAACATATTGAAAGGATCTGAAAAGTTTCGTAGCATTTCAAGCATTCCTCGATTTAATTTGATTTTTTTACCAAAACTAGTATAAACTAGTGTATAATATATTATAATTTTTTGACCGAAACTAGTATTTCGAAAAGTTTCATAGAATCTAATTTTGAGATGAATTTTTGGATGGACTTCCTTCATAACCATCCCTCGTAACATATAGAAAGGACCTGAAAAGTTTCGTAGCATTTCGAACATTCCTCGATTTAATTTATTTTGACCGAAACTAGTATAAACTAGTGTATAATATATTATGATTTTTTGACCGAAACTAGTATTTCGAAAAGTTTCATAGAATCTAATTTTCAGATGAATTTTTGCACGGACTTCCCTCATAACCATCCCTCATAACATATAGATAGGATCTGAAAGGTTTTGTAGCATTTCGAACACTCCTCGATTTAATTTGATTTTTAGACAGAAACTAGTAAAAACTAGTGTATAATATATATTATAATTTTTAGACCGAAACTAGCATTTTGAAAAGTTTCATAGAATCTAATTTTGTGATAATTTTGTGCCTGGACTTCCCTCGTAACCTTCCATCATAACATATAGAAAGTATCTGAAAAGTTTCGTAGCATTTCGAACAGTCCACGATTTAATTTGATTTTTTGACCGAAACTAGTAAAAACTAGTGTATAATATATTATGATTTTTTGACCGAAACTAGCGTTTCTTAAAAGATTCATAGAATCAAATTTTGAGATAGTTTTTTGAATGGACTTCACACATAGCCTTCCCCCGTAACATATTGAAAGGATCTGAAAAGTTTCGTAGCATTTCAAGCATTCCTCGATTTAATTTGATTTTTTTACCAAAACTAGTATAAACTAGTGTATAATATATTATAATTTTTTGACCGAAACTAGTATTTCGAAAAGTTTCATAGAATCTAATTTTGAGATGAATTTTTGGATGGACTTCCTTCATAACCATCCCTCGTAACATATAGAAAGGACCTGAAAAGTTTCGTAGCATTTCGAACATTCCTCGATTTAATTTATTTTTTGACCGAAACTAGTATAAACTAGTGTATAATATATTATGATTTTTTGACCGAAACTAGTATTTCGAAAAGTTTCATAGAATCTAATTTTCAGATGAATTTTTGCACGGACTTCCCTCATAACCATCCCTCATAACATATAGATAGGATCTGATAGGTTTTGTAGCATTTCGAACACTCCTCGATTTAATTTGATTTTTGGACGGAAACAAGTAAAAACTAGTGTATAATATATATTATAATTTTTAGACCGCAACAAGCATTTTGAAAAGTTTCATAGAATCTAATTTTGTGATAATATTTTGCCTGGACTTCCCTCATAACCTTCCATCATAACATATAGAAAGTATCTGAAAAGTTTCGTAACATTTCGAACAGTCCACGATTTAATTTGTTTTTTTGACCGAAACTAGTAAAAACTAGTGTATAATATATTATGATTTTTTGACCGAAACTAGCGTTTCTTAAAAGATTCATAGAATCAAATTTTGAGATAGTTTTTTGAATGGACTTCACTCATAGCCTTCCCCCGTAACATATAGAAAGGATCTGAAAAGTTTCGTAGCATTTCAAGCATTCCTCGATTTAATTTGATTTTTTTACCAAAACTAGTATAAACTAGTGTATAATATATTTTGATTTTTTACCGAAACTAGTATTTCGAAAAGTTTCATAGAATCTAATTTTGAGATGAATTTTTGGATGGACTTCCCTCATAACCATCCCTCGTAACATATAGAAAGGACCTGAAAAGTTTCGTAGCATTTCGAACATTCCTCGATTTAATTTATTTTTTGACCGAAACTAGTATAAACTAGTGTATAATATATTAGGATTTTTTGACCGGAACTAGTATTTCGAAAAGTTTCATAGAATCTAATTTTCAGATGAATTTTTGCACGGACTTCCCTCATAACCATCCCTCATAACATATAGAAAGGATCTGAAAGGTTTTGTAGCATTTCGAACACTCCTCGATTTAATTTGATTTTTTTGACGGAAACTAGTGTATAATATATATTATAATTTTTTGACCGGAACTAGCATTTTGAAAAGTTTCATAGAATCTAATTTTGAGATAATTTTTTGCCTGGACTTCCCTAATAACCATCCCTCGTAACATATAGAAAGGATATGAAAAGTTTCGTATTTCGAACATTCCTCGATTTAATTTGATTTTTTGACCGAAACTAGTATAAACTAGTGTATAATATATTATGATTTTTTGACCGAAACTAGTATTTCGAAAAGTTTCATAGAATCTAATTTTGATATGAATTTTTGGATGGACTTCCCTCATAACCTTCCCCCGTAACATATAGAAAGGACCTGAAAAGTTTCGTAGCATTTCGAACATTCCTCTATTTAATTTGATTTTTTAACCGAAACTAGTATAAACTAGTGTATAATATATAATGATTTTTTGACCGAAACTAGTATTTCGAAAAGTTTCATAGAATCTAATTTTCAGATGAATTTTTGCACGGACTTCCCTCATAACCATCCCTCATAACATATAGATAGGATCTGAAAGGTTTTGTAGCATTTCGAACACTCCTCGATTTAATTTGATTTTTGGACGGAAACTAGTAAAAACTAGTGTATAATATATATTATAATTTTTAGACCGAAACTAGCATTTTGAAAAGTTTCATAGAATCTAATTTTGTGATAATTTTTTGCCTGGACTTCCCTCATAACCTTCCATCATAACATATAGAAAGTATCTGAAAAGTTTCGTAGCATTTCGAACAGTCCACGATTTAATTTCTTTTTTTGACCGAAACTAGTAAAAACTAGTGTATAATATATTATGATTTTTTTACCGAAACTAGCGTATCTTAAAAGATTCATAGAATCAAATTTTGAGATAGTTTTTTTAATGGACTTCACTCATAGCCTTCCCCCGTAACATATAGAAAGGATCTGAAAAGTTTCGTAGCATTTCAAGCATTCCTCGATTTAATTTGATTTTTTTACCAAAACTAGTATAAACTAGTGTATAATATATTTTGATTTTTTACCGAAACTAGTATTTCGAAAAGTTTCATAGAATCTAATTTTGAGATGAATTTTTGGATGGACTTCCCTCATAACCATCCCTCGTAACATATAGAAAGGACCTGAAAGGTTTCGTAGCATTTCGAACATTCCTCGATTTAATTTATTTTTTGACCGAAACTAGTATAAACTAGTGTATAATATATTATGATTTTTTGACCGAAACTAGTATTTCGAAAAGTTTAATAGAATCTAATTTTCAGATGAATTTTTGCACGGACTTCCCTCATAACCATCCCTCATAACATATAGAAAGGATCTGAAAGGTTTTTTAGCATTTCGAACACTCCTCGATTTAATTTGATTTTTTGACGGAAACTAGTAAAAACTAGTGTATAATATATATTATAATTTTTTGACTGGAACTAGCATTTTGAAAAGTTTCATAGAATCTAATTTTGAGATAATTTTTTGCCTGGACTTCCCTCATAACCTTCCATCATAACATATAGAAAGTATCTGAAAAGTTTCGTAACATTTCGAACAGTCCACGATTTAATTTGTTTTTTTGACCGAAACTAGTAAAAACTAGTGTATAATATATTATGATTTTTTGACCGAAACTAGCGTTTCTTAAAAGATTCATAGAATCAAATTTTGAGATAGTTTTTTTAATGGACTTCACTCATAGCCTTCCCCCGTAACATATAGAAAGGATCTGAAAAGTTTCGTAGCATTTCAAGCATTCCTCGATTTAATTTGATTTTTTTACCAAAACTAGTATAAACTAGTGTATAATATATTATGATTTTTTGACCGAAACTAGTATTTCGAAAAGTTTCATAGAATCTAATTTTGAGATGAATTTTTGGATGGACTTCCCTCATAACCATCCCTCGTAACATATAGAAAGGACCTGAAAAGTTTCGTAGCATTTCGAACATTCCTCGATTTAATTTATTTTTTGACCGAAACTAGTATAAACTAGTGTATAATATATTATGATTTTTTGACCGGAACTAGTATTTCGAAAAGTTTCATAGAATCTAATTTTCAGATGAATTTTTGCACGGACTTCCCTCATAACCATCCCTCATAACATATAGAAAGGATCTGAAAGGTTTTGTAGCATTTCGAACACTCCTCGATTTAATTTGATTTTTTTGACGGAAACTAGTAAAAACTAGTGTATAATATATATTATAATTTTTTGACCGGAACTAGCATTTTGAAAAGTTTCATAGAATCTAATTTTGAGATAATTTTTTGCCTGGACTTCCCTAATAACCATCCCTCGTAACATATAGAAAGGATATGAAAAGTTTCGTATTTCGAACATTCCTCGATTTAATTTGATTTTTTGACCGAAACTAGTATAAACTAGTGTATAATATATTATGATTTTTTGACCGAAACTAGTATTTCGAAAAGTTTCATAGAATCTAATTTTGATATGAATTTTTGGATGGACTTCCCTCATAACCTTCCCCCGTAACATATAGAAAGGACCTGAAAAGTTTCGTAGCATTTCGAACATTCCTCTATTTAATTTGATTTTTTAACCGAAACTAGTATAAACTAGTGTATAATATATAATGATTTTTTGACCGAAACTAGTATTTCGAAAAGTTTCATAGAATCTAATTTTCAGATGAATTTTTGCACGGACTTCCCTCATAACCATCCCTCATAACATATAGATAGGATCTGAAAGGTTTTGTAGCATTTCGAACACTCCTCGATTTAATTTGATTTTTGGACGGAAACTAGTAAAAACTAGTGTATAATATATATTATAATTTTTAGACCGAAACTAGCATTTTGAAAAGTTTCATAGAATCTAATTTTGTGATAATTTTTTGCCTGGACTTCCCTCATAACCTTCCATCATAACATATAGAAAGTATCTGAAAAGTTTCGTAGCATTCCGAACAGTCCACGATTTAATTTGTTTTTTTGACCGAAACTAGTAAAAACTAGTGTATAATATATTATGATTTTTTTACCGAAACTAGCGTTTCTTAAAAGATTCATAGAATCAAATTTTGAGATAGTTTTTTTAATGGACTTCACTCATAGCCTTCCCCCGTAACATATAGAAAGGATCTGAAAAGTTTCGTAGCATTTCAAGCATTCCTCGATTTAATTTGATTTTTTTACCAAAACTAGTATAAACTAGTGTATAATATATTATGATTTTTTGACCGAAACTAGTATTTCGAAAAGTTTCATAGAATCTAATTTTGAGATGAATTTCTGGATGGACTTCCCTCATAACCATCCCTCGTAACATATAGAAAGGACCTGAAAAGTTTCGTAGCATTTCGAACATTCCTCGATTTAATTTATTTTTTGACCGAAACTAGTATAAACTAGTGTATAATATATTATGATTTTTTGACCGGAACTAGTATTTCGAAAAGTTTCATAGAATCTAATTTTCAGATGAATTTTTGCACGGACTTCCCTCATAACCATCCCTCATAACATATAGAAAGGATCTGAAAGGTTTTGTAGCATTTCGAACACTCCTCGATTTAATTTGATTTTTTTGACGGAAACTAGTAAAAACTAGTGTATAATATATATTATAATTTTTTGACCGGAACTAGCATTTTGAAAAGTTTCATAGAATCTAATTTTGAGATAATTTTTTGCCTGGACTTCCCTAATAACCATCCCTCGTAACATATAGAAAGGATATGAAAAGTTTCGTATTTCGAACATTCCTCGATTTAATTTGATTTTTTGACCGAAACTAGTATAAACTAGTGTATAATATATTATGATTTTTTGACCGAAACTAGTATTTCAAAAAGTTTCATAGAATCTAATTTTGATATGAATTTTTGGATGGACTTCCCTCATAACCTTCCCCCGTAACATATAGAAAGGACCTGAAAAGTTTCGTAGCATTTCGAACATTCCTCTATTTAATTTGATTTTTTAACCGAAACTAGTATAAACTAGTGTATAATATATAATGATTTTTTGACCGAAACTAGTATTTCGAAAAGTTTCATAGAATCTAATTTTCAGATGAATTTTTGCACGGACTTCCCTCATAACCATCCCTCATAACATATAGATAGGATCTGAAAGGTTTTGTAGCATTTCGAACACTCCTCGATTTAATTTGATTTTTGGACGGAAACTAGTAAAAACTAGTGTATAATATATATTATAATTTTTAGACCGAAACTAGCATTTTGAAAAGTTTCATAGAATCTAATTTTGTGATAATTTTTTGCCTGGACTTCCCTCATAACCTTCCATCATAACATATAGAAAGTATCTGAAAAGTTTCGTAGCATTCCGAACAGTCCACGATTTAATTTGTTTTTTTGACCGAAACTAGTAAAAACTAGTGTATAATATATTATGATTTTTTTACCGAAACTAGCGTTTCTTAAAAGATTCATAGAATCAAATTTTGAGATAGTTTTTTTAATGGACTTCACTCATAGCCTTCCCCCGTAACATATAGAAAGGATCTGAAAAGTTTCGTAGCATTTCAAGCATTCCTCGATTTAATTTGATTTTTTTACCAAAACTAGTATAAACTAGTGCATAATATATTATGATTTTTTGACCGAAACTAGTATTTCGAAAAGTTTCATAGAATCTAATTTTGAGATGAATTTTTGGATGGACTTCCCTCATAACCATCCCTCGTAACATATAGAAAGGACCTGAAAAGTTTAGTAGCATTTCGAACATTCCTCGATTTAATTTATTTTTTGACCGAAACTAGTATAAACTAGTGTATAATATATTATGATTTTTTGACCGGAACTAGTATTTCGAAAAGTTTCATAGAATCTAATTTTCAGATGAATTTTTGCACGGACTTCCCTCATAACCATCCCTCATAACATATAGAAAGGATCTGAAAGGTTTTGTAGCATTTCGAACACTCCTCGATTTAATTTGATTTTTTTGACGGAAACTAGTAAAAACTAGTGTATAATATATATTATAATTTTTTGACCGGAACTAGCATTTTGAAAAGTTTCATAGAATCTAATTTTGAGATAATTTTTTGCCTGGACTTCCCTCATAACCTTCCATCATAACATATAGAAAGTATCTGAAAAGTTTCGTAGCATTTCGAACAGTCCACGATTTAATTTGATTTTTTGACCGAAACTAGTAAAAACTAGTGTATAATATATTATGATTTTTTTACCGAAACTAGTATTTCGAAAAGTTTCATAGAATCTAATTTTAAGATGAATTATTGCATGGACTTCCCTCATAACCATCCCTCGTAACATATAGAAAGGACCTGAAAGGTTTCGTAGCATTTCGAACATTCCTGGATTTAATTTGATTTTTTGACCGAAACTAGTATAAACTAGTGTATAATATATTATGATTTTTTGACCGAAACTAGTATTTCGAAAAGTTTCATAGAATCTAATTTTTAGATGAATTTTTGCACGGACTTCCCTCATAACATATAGAAAGGATCTGAAAGGTTTTGTAGCATTTCGAACAATCCTCGATTTAATTTGATTTTTTGACGGAAATTAGTAAAAACTAGTGTATAATATATATTATAATTTTTAGACCGGAACTAGCATTTTGAAAAGTTTCATAGAATCTAATTTTGAGATAATTTTTTGCCTGGACTTCCCTCATAACCTTCCATCATAACATATAGAAAGTATCTGAAAAGTTTCGTAGCATTTCGAACAGTCCACGATTTAATTTGATTTTTTGACCGAAACTAGTAAAAACTAGTGTATAATATATTATGATTTTTTGACCGAAACTAGCGTTTCTTAAAAGATTCATAGAATCTAATTTTGAGATAGTTTTTTGCATGGACTTCACTCATAGCCTTCCCCCGAAACATATAGAAAGGATCTGAAAAATTTTGTAGCATTTCAAGCATTCCTCGATT
Source organism: Lathyrus tuberosus (assembly GCA_022829125.1). Classification (NCBI taxonomy): domain Eukaryota; kingdom Viridiplantae; phylum Streptophyta; class Magnoliopsida; order Fabales; family Fabaceae; genus Lathyrus; species Lathyrus tuberosus. The sequence continues at coordinate 4,958,523 of JALAZF010000446.1, forward strand.
TAATTTGAGTTTTTGACCAAAATTAGTATAAACAAGTGTATAATATATTATGATTTTTTGACCGAAACTAGTATTTCGAAAAGTTTCATAGAATCTAATTTTGAGATGCATTTTTAAATGGACTTCCCTAATAACCATCCCTCGTAACATATAGAAAGGATATGAAAAGTTTCGTATTTCGAACATTCCTCGATTTAATTTGATTTTTTGACCGAAACTAGTATAAACTAGTGTATAATATATTATGATTTTTTGACCGAAACTAGTATTTTGAAAAGTTTCATAGAATCTAATTTTGATATGAATTTTTGGATGTACTTCCCTCATAACCTTCCCCCGTAACATATAGAAAGGACCTGAAAAGTTTCGTAGAATTTCGAACATGCCTCTATTTAATTTGATTTTTTAACCGAAACTAGTATAAACTAGTGTATAATATATAATGATTTTTTGACCGAAACTAGTATTTCGAAAAGTTTCATAGAATCTAATTTTCAGATGAATTTTTGCACGGACTTCCCTCATAACCATCCCTCATAACATATAGATAGGATCTGAAAGGTTTTGTAGCATTTCGAACACTCCTCGATTTAATTTGATTTTTGGACGGAAACTAGTAAAAACTAGTGTATAATATATATTATAATTTTTAGACCGAAACTAGCATTTTGAAAAGTTTCATAGAATCTAATTTTGTGATAATTTTTTGCCTGGACTTCCCTCATAACCTTCCATCATAACATATAGAAAGTATCTGAAAAGTTTCGTAACATTTCGAACAGTCCACGATTTAATTTGTTTTTTTGACCGAAACTAGTAAAAACTAGTGTATAATATATTATGATTTTTTTACCGAAACTAGCGTTTCTTAAAAGATTCATAGAATCAAATTTTGAGATAGTTTTTTTAATGGACTTCACTCATAGCCTTCCCCCGTAACATATAGAAAGGATCTGAAAAGTTTCGTAGCATTTCAAGCATTCCTCGATTTAATTTGATTTTTTTACCAAAACTAGTATAAACTAGTGTATAATATATTATGATTTTTTGACCGAAACTAGTATTTCGAAAAGTTTCATAGAATCTAATTTTGAGATGAATTTTTGGATGGACTTCCCTCATAACCATCCCTCGTAACATATAGAAAGGACCTGAAAGGTTTCGTAGCATTTCGAACATTCCTCGATTTAATTTATTTTTTGACCGAAACTAGTATAAACTAGTGTATAATATATTATGATTTTTTGACCAAAACTAGTATTTCGAAAAGTTTAATAGAATCTAATTTTCAGATGAATTTTTGCACGGACTTCCCTCATAACCATCCCTCATAACATATAGAAAGGATCTGAAAGGTTTTTTAGCATTTCGAACACTCCTCGATTTAATTTGATTTTTTGACGGAAACTAGTAAAAACTAGTGTATAATATATATTATAATTTTTTGACCGGAACTAGCATTTTGAAAAGTTTCATAGAATCTAATTTTGAGATAATTTTTTGCCTGGACTTCCCTCATAACCTTCCATCATAACATATAGAAAGTATCTGAAAAGTTTCGTAACATTTCGAACAGTCCACGATTTAATTTGTTTTTTTGACCGAAACTAGTAAAAACTAGTGTATAATATATTATGATTTTTTGACCGAAACTAGCGTTTCTTAAAAGATTCATAGAATCAAATTTTGAGATAGTTTTTTTAATGGACTTCACTCATAGCCTTCCCCCGTAACATATAGAAAGGATCTGAAAAGTTTCGTAGCATTTCAAGCATTCCTCGATTTAATTTGATTTTTTTACCAAAACTAGTATAAACTAGTGTATAATATATTATGATTTTTTGACCGAAACTAGTATTTCGAAAAGTTTCATAGAATCTAATTTTGAGATGAATTTTTGGATGGACTTCCCTCATAACCATCCCTCGTAACATATAGAAAGGACCTGAAAAGTTTCGTAGCATTTCGAACATTCCTCGATTTAATTTATTTTTTGACCGAAACTAGTATAAACTAGTGTATAATATATTATGATTTTTTGACCGGAACTAGTATTTCGAAAAGTTTCATAGAATCTAATTTTCAGATGAATTTTTGCACGGACTTCCCTCATAACCATCCCTCATAACATATAGAAAGGATCTGAAAGGTTTTGTAGCATTTCGAACACTCCTCGATTTAATTTGATTTTTTTGACGGAAACTAGTAAAAACTAGTGTATAATATATATTATAATTTTTTGACCGGAACTAGCATTTTGAAAAGTTTCATAGAATCTAATTTTGAGATAATTTTTTGCCTGGACTTCCCTAATAAGCATCCCTCGTAACATATAGAAAGGATATGAAAAGTTTCGTATTTCGAACATTCCTCGATTTAATTTGATTTTTTGACCGAAACTAGTATAAACTAGTGTATAATATATTATGATTTTTTGACCGAAACTAGTATTTCGAAAAGTTTCATAGAATCTAATTTTGATATGAATTTTTGGATGGACTTCCCTCATAACCTTCCCCCGTAACATATAGAAAGGACCTGAAAAGTTTCGTAGCATTTCGAACATTCCTCTATTTAATTTGATTTTTTAACCGAAACTAGTATAAACTAGTGTATAATATATAATGATTTTTTGACCGAAACTAGTATTTCGAAAAGTTTCATAGAATCTAATTTTCAGATGAATTTTTGCACGGACTTCCCTCATAACCATCCCTCATAACATATAGATAGGATCTGAAAGGTTTTGTAGCATTTCGAACACTCCTCGATTTAATTTGATTTTTGGACGGAAACTAGTAAAAACTAGTGTATAATATATATTATAATCTTTAGACCGAAACTAGCATTTTGAAAAGTTTCATAGAATCTAATTTTGTGATAATTTTTTGCCTGGACTTCCCTCATAACCTTCCATCATAACATATAGAAAGTATCTGAAAAGTTTCGTAGCATTTCGAACAGTCCACGATTTAATTTGTTTTTTTGACCGAAACTAGTAAAAACTAGTGTATAATATATTATGATTTTTTTACCGAAACTAGCGTTTCTTAAAAGATTCATAGAATCAAATTTTGAGATAGTTTTTTTAATGGACTTCACTCATAGCCTTCCCCCGTAACATATAGAAAGGATCTGAAAAGTTTCGTAGCATTTCAAGCATTCCTCGATTTAATTTGATTTTTTTACCAAAACTAGTATAAACTAGTGCATAATATATTATGATTTTTTGACCGAAACTAGTATTTCGAAAAGTTTCATAGAATCTAATTTTGAGATGAATTTTTGGATGGACTTCCCTCATAACCATCCCTCGTAACATATAGAAAGGACCTGAAAAGTTTAGTAGCATTTCGAACATTCCTCGATTTAATTTATTTTTTGACCGAAACTAGTATAAACTAGTGTATAATATATTATGATTTTTTGACCGGAACTAGTATTTCGAAAAGTTTCATAGAATCTAATTTTCAGATGAATTTTTGCACGGACTTCCCTCATAACCATCCCTCATAACATATAGAAAGGATCTGAAAGGTTTTGTAGCATTTCGAACACTCCTCGATTTAATTTGATTTTTTTGACGGAAACTAGTAAAAACTAGTGTATAATATATATTATAATTTTTTGACCGGAACTAGCATTTTGAAAAGTTTCATAGAATCTAATTTTGAGATAATTTTTTGCCTGGACTTCCCTCATAACCTTCCATCATAACATATAGAAAGTATCTGAAAAGTTTCGTAGCATTTCGAACAGTCCACGATTTAATTTGATTTTTTGACCGAAACTAGTAAAAACTAGTGTATAATATATTATGATTTTTTTACCGAAACTAGTATTTCGAAAAGTTTCATAGAATCTAATTTTGAGATGAATTATTGCATGGACTTCCCTCATAACCATCCCTCGTAACATATAGAAAGGACCTGAAAGGTTTCGTAGCATTTCGAACATTCCTGGATTTAATTTGATTTTTTGACCGAAACTAGTATAAACTAGTGTATAATATATTATGATTTTTTGACCGAAACTAGAATTTCGAAAAGTTTCATAGAATCTAATTTTTAGATGAATTTTTGCACGGACTTCCCTCATAACCATCCCTCATAACATATAGAAAGGATCTGAAAGGTTTTGTAGCATTTCGAACAATCCTCGATTTTATTTGCTGTGGGACTAGAAAAAGTGTATAATATATATTATAATTTTTAGACCGGAACTAGCATTTTGAAAAGTTTCATAGAATCTAATTTTGAGATAATTTTTTGCCTGGACTTCCCTCATAACCTTCCATCATAACATATAGAAAGTATATGAAAAGTTTCGTAGCATTTCGAACAGTCCACGATTTAATTTGTTTTTTTGACCGAAACTAGTAAAAACTAGTGTATAATATATTATGATTTTTTTACCGAAACTAGCGTTTCTTAAAAGATTCATAGAATCAAATTTTGAGATAGTTTTTTTAATGGACTTCACTCATAGCCTTCCCCCGTAACATATAGAAAGGATCTGAAAAGTTTCGTAGCATTTCAAGCATTCCTCGATTTAATTTGATTTTTTTACCAAAACTAGTATAAACTAGTGCATAATATATTATGATTTTTTGACCGAAACTAGTATTTCGAAAAGTTTCATAGAATCTAATTTTGAGATGAATTTTTGGATGGACTTCCCTCATAACCATCCCTCGTAACATATAGAAAGGACCTGAAAAGTTTAGTAGCATTTCGAACATTCCTCGATTTAATTTATTTTTTGACCGAAACTAGTATAAACTAGTGTATAATATATTATGATTTTTTGACCGGAACTAGTATTTCGAAAAGTTTCATAGAATCTAATTTTCAGATGAATTTTTGCACGGACTTCCCTCATAACCATCCCTCATAACATATAGAAAGGATCTGAAAGGTTTTGTAGCATTTCGAACACTCCTCGATTTAATTTGATTTTTTTTGACGGAAACTAGTAAAAACTAGTGTATAATATATATTATAATTTTTTGACCGGAACTAGCATTTTGAAAAGTTTCATAGAATCTAATTTTGAGATAATTTTTTGCCTGGACTTCCCTCATAACCTTCCATCATAACATATAGAAAGTATCTGAAAAGTTTCGTAGCATTTCGAACAGTCCACGATTTAATTTGATTTTTTGACCGAAACTAGTAAAAACTAGTGTATAATATATTATGATTTTTTTTCCGAAACTAGTATTTCGAAAAGTTTCATAGAATCTAATTTTGAGATGAATTATTGCATGGACTTCCCTCATAACCATCCCTCGTAACATATAGAAAGGACCTGAAAGGTTTCGTAGCATTTCGAACATTCCTGGATTTAATTTGATTTTTTGACCGAAACTAGTATAAACTAGTGTATAATATATTATGATTTTTTGACCGAAACTAGAATTTCGAAAAGTTTCATAGAATCTAATTTTTAGATGAATTTTTGCACGGACTTCCCTCATAACCATCCCTCATAACATATAGAAAGGATCTGAAAGGTTTTGTAGCATTTCGAACAATCCTCGATTTTATTTGATTTGTTGACGGAAACTAGTAAAAACTAGTGTATAATATATATTATAATTTTTAGACCGGAACTAGCATTTTGAAAAGTTTCATAGAATCTAATTTTGAGATAATTTTTTGCCTGGACTTCCCTCATAACCTTCCATCATAACATATAGAAACTATCTGAAAAGTTTCGTAGCATTTCGAACAGTCCACGATTTAATTTGTTTTTTTGACCGAAACTAGTAAAAACTAGTGTATAATATATTATGATTTTTTTACCGAAACTAGCGTTTCTTAAAAGATTCATAGAATCAAATTTTGAGATAGTTTTTTTAATGGACTTCACTCATAGCCTTCCCCCGTAACATATAGAAAGGATCTGAAAAGTTTCGTAGCATTTCAAGCATTCCTCGATTTAATTTGATTTTTTTACCAAAACTAGTATAAACTAGTGCATAATATATTATGATTTTTTGACCGAAACTAGTATTTCGAAAAGTTTCATTGAATCTAATTTTGAGATGAATTTTTGGATGGACTTCCCTCATAACCATCCCTCGTAACATATAGAAAGGACCTGAAAAGTTTAGTAGCATTTCGAACATTCCTCGATTTAATTTATTTTTTGACCGAAACTAGTATAAACTAGTGTATAATATATTATGATTTTTTGACCGGAACTAGTATTTCGAAAAGTTTCATAGAATCTAATTTTCAGATGAATTTTTGCACGGACTTCCCTCATAACCATCCCTCATAACATATAGAAAGGATCTGAAAGGTTTTGTAGCATTTCGAACACTCCTCGATTTAATTTGATTTTTTTGACGGAAACTAGTAAAAACTAGTGTATAATATATATTATAATTTTTTGACCGGAACTAGCATTTTGAAAAGTTTCATAGAATCTAATTTTGAGATAATTTTTTGCCTGGACTTCCCTCATAACCTTCCATCATAACATATAGAAAGTATCTGAAAAGTTTCGTAGCATTTCGAACAGTCCACGATTTAATTTGATTTTTTGACCGAAACTAGTAAAAACTAGTGTATAATATATTATGATTTTTTTACCGAAACTAGTATTTCGAAAAGTTTCATAGAATCTAATTTTGAGATGAATTATTGCATGGACTTCCCTCATAACCATCCCTCGTAACATATAGAAAGGACCTGAAAGGTTTCGTAGCATTTCGAACATTCCTGGATTTAATTTGATTTTTTGACCGAAACTAGTATAAACTAGTGTATAATATATTATGATTTTTTGACCGAAACTAGAATTTCGAAAAGTTTCATAGAATCTAATTTTTAGATGAATTTTTGCACGGACTTCCCTCATAACCATCCCTCATAACATATAGAAAGGATCTGAAAGGTTTTGTAGCATTTCGAACAATCCTCGATTTTATTTGATTTGTTGACGGAAACTAGTAAAAACTAGTGTATAATATATATTATAATTTTTAGACCGGAACTAGCATTTTGAAAAGTTTCATAGAATCTAATTTTGAGATAATTTTTTGCCTGGACTTCCCTCATAACCTTCCATCATAACATATAGAAAGTATCTGAAAAGTTTCGTAGCATTTCGAACAGTCCACGATTTAATTTGATTTTTTGACCGAAACTAGTAAAAACTAGTGTATAATATATTATGATTTTTTGACCGAAACTAGCGTTTCTTAAAAGATTCATAGAATCTAATTTTGAGATAGTTTTTTGCATGGACTTCACTCATAGCCTTCCCCCGTAACATATAGAAAGGATCTGAAAAATTTTGTAGCATTTCAAGCATTCCTCGATTTAATTTGATTTTTTGACCAAAATTAGTATAAACAAGTGTATAATAGATTATGATTTTTTGACCGAAACTAGTATTTCGAAAAGTTTCATAGAATCTAATTTTGAGATGAATTTTTAAATGGACTTCCCTAATAACCATCCCTCGTAACATATAGAAAGGATATGAAAAGTTTCGTATTTCGAACATTCCTCGATTTAATTTGATTTTTTGACCGAAACTAGTACAAACTAGTGTATAATATATTATGATTTTTTGACCGAAACTAGTATTTCGAAAAGTTTCATAGAATCTAATTTTGATATGAATTTTTGGATGTACTTCCCTCATAACCTTCCCCCGTACCATATAGAAAGGACCTGAAAAGTTTCGTAGCATTTCGAACATTCCTCGATTTAATTTATTTTTTGACCGAAACTAGTATAAACTAGTGTATAATATATTATGATTTTTTGACCGGAACTAGTATTTCGAAAAGTTTCATAGAATCTAATTTTCAGATGAATTTTTGCACGGACTTCCCTCATAACCATCCCTCATAACATATAGAAAGGATCTGAAAGGTTTTGTAGCATTTCGAACACTCCTCGATTTAATTTGATTTTTTTGACGGAAACTAGTAAAAACTAGTGTATAATATATATTATAATTTTTTTACCGGAACTAGCATTTTGAAAAGTTTCATAGAATCTAATTTTGAGATAATTTTTTGCCTGGACTTCCATCATAACCTTCCATCATAACATATAGAAAGTATCTGAAAAGTTTCGTAGCATTTCGAACAGTCCACGATTTAATTTGATTTTTTGACCGAAACTAGTAAAAACTAGTGTATAATATATTATGATTTTTTTACCGAAACTAGTATTTCGAAAAGTTTCATAGAATCTAATTTTGAGAGGAATTATTGCATGGACTTCCCTCATAACCATCCCTCGTAACATATAGAAAGGACCTGAAAGGTTTCGTAGCATTTCGAACATTCCTGGATTTAATTTGATTTTTTGACCGAAACTAGTATAAACTAGTGTATAATATATTATGATTTTTTGACCGAAACTAGTATTTCGAAAAGTTTCATAGAATCTAATTTTTAGATGAATTTTTGCACGGACTTCCCTCATAACATATAGAAAGGATCTGAAAGGTTTTGTAGCATTTCGAACAATCCTCGATTTAATTTGATTTTTTGACGGAAACTAGTAAAAACTAGTGTATAATATATATTATAATTTTTAGACCGGAACTAGCATTTTGAAAAGTTTCATAGAATCTAATTTTGAGATAATTTTTTGCCTGGACTTCCCTCATAACCTTCCATCATAACATATAGAAAGTATCTGAAAAGTTTCGTAGCATTTCGAACAGTCCACGATTTAATTTGATTTTTTGACCGAAACTAGTAAAAACTAGTGTATAATATATTATGATTTTTTGACCGGAACTAGCGTTTCTTAAAAGATTAATAGAATCTAATTTTGAGATAGTTTTTTGCATGGACTTCACTCATAGCCTTCCCCCGTAACATATAGAAAGGATCTGAAAAATTTTGTAGCATTTCAAGAATTCCTCGATTTAATTTGATTTTTTGACCAAAATTAGTATAAACAAGTGTATAATATATTATGATTTTTTGACCGAAACTAGTATTTCGAAAAGTTTCATAGAATCTAATTTTGAGATGCATTTTTAAATGGACTTCCCTAATAACCATCCCTCGTAACATATAGAAAGGATATGAAAAGTTTCGTATTTCGAACATTCCTCGATTTAATTTGATTTTTTGACCGAAACTAGTATAAACTAGTGTATAATATATTATGATTTTTTGACCGAAACTAGTATTTCGAAAAGTTTCATAGAATCTAATTTTGATATGAATTTTTGGATGTACTTCCCTCATAACCTTCCCCCGTACCATATAGAAAGGACCTGAAAAGTTTCGTAGCATTTCGAACATTCCTCGATTTAATTTATTTTTTGACCGAAACTAGTATAAACTAGTGTATAATATATTATGATTTTTTGACCGGAACTAGTATTTCGAAAAGTTTCATAGAATCTAATTTTCAGATGAATTTTTGCACGGACTTCCCTCATAACCATCCCTCATAACATATAGAAAGGATCTGAAAGGTTTTGTAGCATTTCGAACACTCCTCGATTTAATTTGATTTTTTTGACGGAAACTAGTAAAAACTAGTGTATAATATATATTATAATTTTTTTACCGGAACTAGCATTTTGAAAAGTTTCATAGAATCTAATTTTGAGATAATTTTTTGCCTGGACTTCCATCATAACCTTCCATCATAACATATAGAAAGTATCTGAAAAGTTTCGTAGCATTTCGAACAGTCCACGATTTAATTTGATTTTTTGACCGAAACTAGTAAAAACTAGTGTATAATATATTATGATTTTTTTACCGAAACTAGTATTTCGAAAAGTTTCATAGAATCTAATTTTGAGAGGAATTATTGCATGGACTTCCCTCATAACCATCCCTCGTAACATATAGAAAGGACCTGAAAGGTTTCGTAGCATTTCGAACATTCCTGGATTTAATTTGATTTTTTGACCGAAACTAGTATAAACTAGTGTATAATATATTATGATTTTTTGACCGAAACTAGTATTTCGAAAAGTTTCATAGAATCTAATTTTTAGATGAATTTTTGCACGGACTTCCCTCATAACATATAGAAAGGATCTGAAAGGTTTTGTAGCATTTCGAACAATCCTCGATTTAATTTGATTTTTTGACGGAAACTAGTAAAAACTAGTGTATAATATATATTATAATTTTTAGACCGGAACTAGCATTTTGAAAAGTTTCATAGAATCTAATTTTGAGATAATTTTTTGCCTGGACTTCCCTCATAACCTTCCATCATAACATATAGAAAGTATCTGAAAAGTTTCGTAGCATTTCGAACAGTCCACGATTTAATTTGATTTTTTGACCGAAACTAGTAAAAACTAGTGTATAATATATTATGATTTTTTGACCGGAACTAGCGTTTCTTAAAAGATTAATAGAATCTAATTTTGAGATAGTTTTTTGCATGGACTTCACTCATAGCCTTCCCCCGTAACATATAGAAAGGATCTGAAAAATTTTGTAGCATTTCAAGAATTCCTCGATTTAATTTGATTTTTTGACCAAAATTAGTATAAACAAGTGTATAATATATTATGATTTTTTGACCGAAACTAGTATTTCGAAAAGTTTCATAGAATCTAATTTTGAGATGCATTTTTAAATGGACTTCCCTAATAACCATCCCTCGTAACATATAGAAAGGATATGAAAAGTTTCGTATTTCGAACATTCCTCGATTTAATTTGATTTTTTGACCGAAACTAGTATAAACTAGTGTATAATATATTATGATTTTTTGACCGAAACTAGTATTTCGAAAAGTTTCATAGAATCTAATTTTGATATGAATTTTTGGATGTACTTCCCTCATAACCTTCCCCCGTAACATATAGAAAGGACCTGAAAAGTTTCGTAGCATTTCGAACATGCCTCTATTTAATTTGATTTTTTAACCGAAACTAGTATAAACTAGTGTATAATATATAATGATTTTTTGACCGAAACTAGTATTTCGAAAAGTTTCATAGAATCTAATTTTCAGATGAATTTTTGCACGGACTTCCCTCATAACCATCCCTCATAACATATAGATAGGATCTGAAAGGTTTTGTAGCATTTCGAACACTCCTCGATTTAATTTGATTTTTGGACGGAAACTAGTAAAAACTAGTGTATAATATATATTATAATTTTTAGACCGAAACTAGCATTTTGAAAAGTTTCATAGAATCTAATTTTGTGATAATTTTTTGCCTGGACTTCCCTCATAACCTTCCATCATAACATATAGAAAGTATCTGAAAAGTTTCGTAACATTTCGAACAGTCCACGATTTAATTTGTTTTTTTGACCGAAACTAGTAAAAACTAGTGTATAATATATTATGATTTTTTTACCGAAACTAGCGTTTCTTAAAAGATTCATAGAATCAAATTTTGAGATAGTTTTTTTAATGGACTTCACTCATAGCCTTCCCCCGTAACATATAGAAAGGATCTGAAAAGTTTCGTAGCATTTCAAGCATTCCTCGATTTAATTTGATTTTTTTACCAAAACTAGTATAAACTAGTGTATAATATATTTTGATTTTTTACCGAAACTAGTATTTCGAAAAGTTTCATAGAATCTAATTTTGAGATGAATTTTTGGATGGACTTCCCTCATAACCATCCCTCGTAACATATAGAAAGGACCTGAAAGGTTTCGTAGCATTTCGAACATTCCTCGATTTAATTTATTTTTTGACCGAAACTAGTATAAACTAGTGTATATTATATTATGATTTTTTGACCGAAACTAGTATTTCGAAAAGTTTAATAGAATCTAATTTTCAGATGAATTTTTGCACGGACTTCCCTCATAACCATCCCTCATAACATATAGAAAGGATCTGAAAGGTTTTTTAGCATTTCGAACACTCCTCGATTTAATTTGATTTTTTGACGGAAACTAGTAAAAACTAGTGTATAATATATATTATAATTTTTTGACCGGAACTAGCATTTTGAAAAGTTTCATAGAATCTAATTTTGAGATAATTTTTTGCCTGGACTTCCCTCATAACCTTCCATCATAACATATAGAAAGTATCTGAAAAGTTTCGTAACATTTCGAACAGTCCACGATTTAATTTGTTTTTTTGACCGAAACTAGTAAAAACTAGTGTATAATATATTATGATTTTTTGACCGAAACTAGCGTTTCTTAAAAGATTCATAGAATCTAATTTTGAGATAGTTTTTTTAATGGACTTCACTCATAGCCTTCCCCCGTAACATATAGAAAGGATCTGAAAAGTTTCGTAGCATTTCAAGCATTCCTCGATTTAATTTGATTTTTTTACCAAAACTAGTATAAACTAGTGTATAATATATTATGATTTTTTGACCGAAACAAGTATTTCGAAAAGTTTCATAGAATCTAATTTTGAGATGAATTTTTGGATGGACTTCGCTCATAACCATCCCTCGTAACATATAGAAAGGACCTGAAAAGTTTCGTAGCATTTCGAACATTCCTCGATTTAATTTATTTTTTGACCGAAACTAGTATAAACTAGTGTATAATATATTATGATTTTTTGACCGGAACTAGTATTTCGAAAAGTTTCATAGAATCTAATTTTCAGATGAATTTTTGCACGGACTTCCCTCATAACCATCCCTCATAACATATAGAAAGGATCTGAAAGGTTTTGTAGCATTTCGAACACTCCTCGATTTAATTTGATTTTTTTGACGGAAACTAGTAAAAACTAGTGTATAATATATATTATAATTTTTTGACCGGAACTAGCATTTTGAAAAGTTTCATAGAATCTAATTTTGAGATAATTTTTTGCCTGGACTTCCCTAATAACCATCCCTCGTAACATATAGAAAGGATATGAAAAGTTTCGTATTTCGAACATTCCTCGATTTAATTTGATTTTTTGACCGAAACTAGTATAAACTAGTGTATAATATATTATGATTTTTTGACCGAAACTAGTATTTCGAAAAGTTTCATAGAATCTAATTTTGATATGAATTTTTGGATGGACTTCCCTCATAACCTTCCCCCGTAACATATAGAAAGGACCTGAAAAGTTTCGTAGCATTTCGAACATTCCTCTATTTAATTTGATTTTTTAACCGAAACTAGTATAAACTAGTGTATAATATATAATGATTTTTTGACCGAAACTAGTATTTCGAAAAGTTTCATAGAATCTAATTTTCAGATGAATTTTTGCACGGACTTCCCTCATAACCATCCCTCATAACATATAGATAGGATCTGAAAGGTTTTGTAGCATTTCGAACACTCCTCGATTTAATTTGATTTTTGGACGGAAACTAGTAAAAACTAGTGTATAATATATATTATAATTTTTAGACCGAAACTAGCATTTTGAAAAGTTTCATAGAATCTAATTTTGTGATAATTTTTTGCCTGGATTTCCTTCATAACCTTCCATCATAACATATAGAAAGTATCTGAAAAGTTACGTAACATTTCGAACAGTCCACGATTTAATTTGTTTTTTTGACCGAAACTAGTAAAAACTAGTGTATAATATATTATGATTTTTTTACCGAAACTAGCGTTTCTTAAAAGATTCATAGAATCAAATTTTGAGATAGTTTTTTTAATGGACTTCACTCATAGCCTTCCCCCGTAACATATAGAAAGGATCTGAAAAGTATCGTAGCATTTCAAGCATTCCTCGATTTAATTTGATTTTTTTACCAAAACTAGTATAAACTAGTGTATAATATATTATGATTTTTTGACCGAAACTAGTATTTCGAAAAGTTTCATAGAATCTAATTTTGAGATGAATTTTAGGATGGACTTCCTTCATAACCATCCCTCGTAACATATAGAAAGGACCTGAAAAGTTTAGTAGCATTTCGAACATTCCTCGATTTAATTTATTTTTTGGCCGAAACTAGTATAAACTAGTGTATAATATATTATGATTTTTTGACCGGAACTAGTATTTCGAAAAGTTTCATAGAATCTAATTTTCAGATGAATTTTTGCACGGACTTCCCTCATAACCATCCCTCATAACATATAGAAAGGATCTGAAAGGTTTTGTAGCATTTTGAACACTCCTCGATTTAATTTGATTTTTTTGATGGAAACTAGTAAAAACTAGTGTATAATATATATTATAATTTTTTGACCGGAACTAGCATTTTGAAAAGTTTCATAGAATCTAATTTTGAGATAATTTTTTGCCTGGACTTCCCTCATAACCTTCCATCATAACATATAGAAAGTATCTGAAAAGTTTCGTAGCATTTCGAACAGTCCACGATTTAATTTGATTTTTTGACCGAAACTAGTAAAAACTAGTGTATAATATATTATGATTTTTTTACCGAAACTAGTATTTCGAAAAGTTTCATAGAATCTAATTTTGAGATGAATTATTGCATGGACTTCCCTCATAACATATAGAAAGGACCTGAAAAGTTTCGTAGCATTTCGAACATTCCTGGATTTAATTTGATTTTTTGACCGAAACTAGTATAAACTAGTGTATAATATATTATGATTTTTTGACCGAAACTAGTATTTCGAAAAGTTTCATAGAATCTAATTTTTAGATGAATTTTTGCACGGACTTCCCTCATAACCATCCCTCATAACATATAGAAAGGATCTGAAAGGTTTTGTAGCATTTCGAACAATCCTCGATTTAATTTGATTTTTTGACGGAAACTAGTAAAAACTAGTGTATAATATATATTATAATTTTTAGACCGGAACTAGCATTTTGAAAAGTTTCATAGAATCTAATTTTGTGATAATTTTTTGCCTGGACTTCCTTCATAACCTTCCATCATAACATATAGAAAGTATCTGAAAAGTTACGTAACATTTCGAACAGTCCACGATTTAATTGGTTTTTTTGACCGAAACTAGTAAAAACTAGTGTATAATATATTATGATTTTTTTACCGAAACTAGCGTTTCTTAAAAGATTCATAGAATCAAATTTTGAGATAGTTTTTTTAATGGACTTCACTCATAGCCTTCCCCCGTAACATATAGAAAGGATCTGAAAAGTATCGTAGCATTTCAAGCATTCCTCGATTTAATTTGATTTTTTTACCAAAACTAGTATAAACTAGTGTATAATATATTATGATTTTTTGACCGAAACTAGTATTTCGAAAAGTTTCATAGAATCTAATTTTGAGATGAATTTTAGGATGGACTTCCCTCATAACCATCCCTCGTAACATATAGAAAGGACCTGAAAAGTTTAGTAGCATTTCGAACATTCCTCGATTTAATTTATTTTTTGACCGAAACTAGTATAAACTAGTGTATAATATATTATGATTTTTTGACCGGAACTAGTATTTCGAAAAGTTTCATAGAATCTAATTTTCAGATGAATTTTTGCACGGACTTCCCTCATAACCATCCCTCATAACATATAGAAAGGATCTAAAAGGTTTTGTAGCATTTCGAACACTCCTCGATTTAATTTGATTTTTTTGATGGAAACTAGTAAAAACTAGTGTATAATATATATTATAATTTTTTGACCGGAACTAGCATTTTGAAAAGTTTCATAGAATCTAATTTTGAGATAATTTTTTGCCTGGACTTCCCTCATAACCTTCCATCATAACATATAGAAAGTATCTGAAAAGTTTCGTAGCATTTCGAACAGTCCACTATTTAATTTGATTTTTTGACCGAAACTAGTAAAAACTAGTGTATAATATATTATGATTTTTTTACCGAAACTAGTATTTCGAAAAGTTTCATAGAATCTAATTTTGAGATGAATTATTGCATGGACTTCCCTCATAACCATCCCTCATAACATATAGAAAGGACCTGAAAGGTTTCGTAGCATTTCGAACATTCCTGGATTTAATTTGATTTTTTGACCGAAACTAGTATAAACTAGTGTATAATATATTATGATTTTTTGACCGAAACTAGTATTTCGAAAAGTTTCATAGAATCTAATTTTTAGATGAATTTTTGCACGGACTTCCCTCATAACCATCCCTCATAACATATAGAAAGGATCTGAAAGGTTTTGTAGCATTTCGAACAATCCTCGATTTAATTTGATTTTTTGACGGAAACTAGTAAAAACTAGTGTATAATATATATTATAATTTTTAGACCGGAACTAGCATTTTGAAAAGTTTCATAGAATCTAATTTTGAGATAATTTTTTGCCTGGACTTCCCTCATAACCTTCCATCATAACATATAGAAAGTATCTGAAAAGTTTCGTAGCATTTCGAACAGTCCACGATTTAATTTGATTTTTTGACCGAAACTAGTAAAAACTAGTGTATAATATATTATGATTTTTTGACCGAAACTAGCGTTTCTTAAAAGATTCATAGAATCTAATTTTGAGATAGTTTTTTGCATGGACTTCACTCATAGCCTTCCCCCGTAACATATAGAAAGGATCTGAAAATTTTTGTAGCATTTCAAGCATTCCTCGATTTAATTTGATTTTTTGACCAAAATTAGTATAAACAAGTGTATAATATATTATGATTTTTTGACCGAAACTAGTATTTCGAAAAGTTTCATCGAATCTAATTTTGAGATGAATTTTTAAATGGACTTCCCTAATAACCATCCCTCGTAACATATAGAAAGGATATGAAAAGTTTCGTATTTCGAACATTCCTCGATTTAATTTGATTTTTTGACCGAAACTAGTATAAACTAGTGCATAATATATTATGATTTTTTGACCGAAACTAGTATTTCGAAAAGTTTCATAGAATCTAATTTTCAGATGAATTTTTGCACGGACTTCCCTCATAACCATGCCTCATAACATATAGATAGGATCTGAAAGGTTTTGTAGCATTTCGAACACTCCTCGATTTAATTTGATTTTTGGACGGAAACTAGTAAAAACTAGTGTATAATATATATTATAATTTTTAGACCGAAACTAGCATTTTGAAAAGTTTCATAGAATCTAATTTTGTGATAATTTTTTGCCTGGACTTCCCTCGTAACCTTCCATCATAACATATAGAAAGTATCTGAAAAGTTTCGTAGCATTTCGAACAGTCCACGATTTAATTTGATTTTTTGACCGAAACTAGTAAAAACTAGTGTATAATATATTATGATTTTTTGACCGAAACTAGCGTTTCTTAAAAGATTCATAGAATCAAATTTTGAGATAGTTTTTTGAATGGACTTCACACATAGCCTTCCCCCGTAACATATTGAAAGGATCTGAAAAGTTTCGTAGCATTTCAAGCATTCCTCGATTTAATTTGATTTTTTTACCAAAACTAGTATAAACTAGTGTATAATATATTATAATTTTTTGACCGAAACTAGTATTTCGAAAAGTTTCATAGAATCTAATTTTGAGATGAATTTTTGGATGGACTTCCTTCATAACCATCCCTCGTAACATATAGAAAGGACCTGAAAAGTTTCGTAGCATTTCGAACATTCCTCGATTTAATTTATTTTTTGACCGAAACTTGTATAAACTAGTGTATAATATATTATGATTTTTTGACCGAAACTAGTATTTCGAAAAGTTTCATAAAATCTAATTTTCAGATGAATTTTTGCACGGACTTCCCTCATAACCATCCCTCATAACATATAGATAGGATCTGAAAGGTTTTGTAGCATTTCGAACACTCCTCGATTTAATTTGATTTTTGGACGGAAACAAGTAAAAACTAGTGTATAATATATATTTTAATTTTTAGACCGAAACAAGCATTTTGAAAAGTTTCATAGAATCTAATTTTGTGATAATTTTTTGCCTGGACTTCCCTCATAACCTTCCATCATAACATATAGAAAGTATCTGAAAAGTTTCGTAACATTTCGAACAGTCCACGATTTAATTTGTTTTTTTGACCGAAACTAGTAAAAACTAGTGTATAATATATTATGATTTTTTGACCGAAACTAGCGTTTCTTAAAAGATTCATAGAATCAAATTTTGAGATAGTTTTTTGAATGGACTTCACTCATAGCCTTCCCCCGTAACATATAGAAAGGATCTGAAAAGTTTCGTAGCATTTCAAGCATTCCTCGATTTAATTTGATTTTTTTTACCAAAACTAGTATAAACTAGTGTATAATATATTTTGATTTTTTACCGAAACTAGTATTTCGAAAAGTTTCATAGAATCTAATTTTGAGATGAATTTTTGGATGGACTTCCCTCATAACCATCCCTCGTAACATATAGAAAGGACCTGAAAGGTTTCGTAGCATTTCGAACATTCCTCGATTTAATTTATTTTTTGACCGAAACTAGTATAAACTAGTGTATAATATATTATGATTTTTTGACCGAAACTACTATTTCGAAAAGTTTAATAGAATCTAATTTTCAGATGAATTTTTGCACGGACTTCCCTCATAACCATCCCTCATAACATATAGAAAGGATCTGAAAGGTTTTGTAGCATTTCGAACACTCCTCGATTTAATTTGTTTTTTTGACGGAAACTAGTAAAAACTAGTGTATAATATATATTATAATTTTTTGACCGGAACTAGCATTTTGAAAAGTTTCATAGAATCTAATTTTGAGATAATTTTTTGCCTGGACTTCCCTCATAACCTTCCATCATAACATATAGAAAGTATCTGAAAAGTTTCGTAACATTTCGAACAGTCCACGATTTAATTTGTTTTTTTGACCGAAACTAGTAAAAACTAGTGTATAATATATTATGATTTTTTGACCGAAACTAGCGTTTCTTAAAAGATTCATAGAATCAAATTTTCAGATAGTTTTTTTAATGGACTTCACTCATAGCCTTCCCCCATAACATATAGAAAGGATCTGAAAAGTTTCGTAGCATTTCAAGCATTCCTCGATTTAATTTGATTTTTTTACCAAAACTAGTATAAACTAGTGTATAATATATTATGATTTTTTGACCGAAACTAGTATTTCGAAAAGTTTCATAGAATCTAATTTTGAGATGAATTTTTGGACGGACTTCCCTCATAACCATCCCTCGTAACATATAGAAAGGACCTGAAAAGTTTCGTAGCATTTCGAACATTCCTCGATTTAATTTATTTTTTGACCGAAACTAGTATAAACTAGTGTATAATATATTATGATTTTTTGACCGGAACTAGTATTTTGAAAAGTTTCATAGAATCTAATTTTCAGATGAATTTTTGCACGGACTTCCCTCATAACCATCCCTCATAACATATAGAAAGGATCTGAAAGGTTTTGTAGCATTTCGAACACTCCTCGATTTAATTTGATTTTTTTGACGGAAACTAGTGTATAATATATATTATAATTTTTTGACCGGAACTAGCATTTTGAAAAGTTTCATAGAATCTAATTTTGAGATAATTTTTTGCCTGGACTTCCCTAATAACCATCCCTCGTAACATATAGAAAGGATATGAAAAGTTTCGTATTTCGAACATTCCTCGATTTAATTTGATTTTTTGACCGAAACTAGTATAAACTAGTGTATAATATATTATGATTTTTTGACCGAAACTAGTATTTCGAAAAGTTTCATAGAATCTAATTTTGATATGAATTTTTGGATGGACTTCCCTCATAACCTTCCCCCGTAACATATAGAAAGGACCTGAAAAGTTTCGTAGCATTTCGAACATTCCTCTATTTAATTTGATTTTTTAACCGAAACTAGTATAAACTAGTGTATAATATATAATGATTTTTTGACCGAAACTAGTATTTCGAAAAGTTTCATAGAATCTAATTTTCAGATGAATTTTTGCACGGACTTCCCTCATAACCATCCCTCATAACATATAGATAGGATCTGAAAGGTTTTGTAGCATTTCGAACACTCCTCGATTTAATTTGATTTTTGGACGGAAACTAGTAAAAACTAGTGTATAATATATATTATAATTTTTAGACCGGAACTAGCATTTTGAAAAGTTTCATAGAATCTAATTTTGTGATAATTTTTTGCCTGGACTTCCCTCATAACCTTCCATCATAACATATAGAAAGTATCTGAAAAGTTTCGTAGCATTTCGAACAGTCCACGATTTAAATTCTTTTTTTGACCGAAACTAGTAAAAACTAGTGTATAATATATTATGATTTTTTTACCGAAACTAGCGTATCTTAAAAGATTCATAGAATCAAATTTTGAGATAGTTTTTTTAATGGACTTCACTCATAGCCTTCCCCCGTAACATATAGAAAGGATCTGAAAAGTTTCGTAGCATTTCAAGCATTCCTCGATTTAATTTGATTTTTTTACCAAAACTAGTATAAACTAGTGTATAATATATTATGATTTTTTGACCGAAACTAGTATTTCAAAAAGTTTCATTGAATCTAATTTTGAGATGAATTTTTGGATGGACTTCCCTCATAACCATCCCTCGTAACATATAGAAAGGACCTGAAAAGTTTAGTAGCATTTCGAACATTCCTCGATTTAATTTATTTTTTGACCGAAACTAGTATAAACTAGTGTATAATATATTATGATTTTTTGACCGGAACTAGTATTTTGAAAAGTTTCATAGAATCTAATTTTCAGATGAATTTTTGCACGGACTTCCCTCATAACCATCCCTCATAACATATAGAAAGGATCTGAAAGGTTTTGTAGCATTTCGAACACTCCTCGATTTAATTTGATTTTTTTGACGGAAACTAGTAAAAACTAGTGTATAATATATATTATAATTTTTTGACCGGAACTAGCATTTTGAAAAGTTTCATAGAATCTAATTTTGAGATAATTTTTTGCCTGGACTTCCCTCATAACCTTCCATCATAACATATAGAAAGTATCTGAAAAGTTTCGTAGCATTTCGAACAGTCCACGATTTAATTTGATTTTTTTACCGAAACTAGTAAAAACTAGTGTATAATATATTATGATTTTTTTACCGAAACTAGTATTTCGAAAAGTTTCATAGAATCTAATTTTGAGATGAATTATTGCATGGACTTCCCTCATAACCATCCCTCGTAACATATAGAAAGGACCTGAAAGGTTTCGTAGCATTTCGAACATTCCTGGATTTAAATTGATTTTTTGACCGAAACTAGTATAAACTAGTGTATAATATATTATGATTTTTTGACCGAAACTAGTATTTCGAAAAGTTTCATAGAATCTAATTTTTAGATGAATTTTTGCACGGACTTCCCTCATAACCATCCCTCATAACATATAGAAAGGATCTGAAAGGTTTTGTAGCATTTCGAACAATCCTCGATTTAATTTGATTTTTTGACGGAAACTAGTAAAAACTAGTGTATAATATATATTATAATTTTTAGACCGGAACTAGCATTTTGAAAAGTTTCATAGAATCTAATTTTGAGATAATTTTTTGCCTGGACTTCCCTCATAACCTTCCATCATAACATATAGAAAGTATCTGAAAAGTTTCGTAGCATTTCGAACAGTCCACGATTTAATTTGATTTTTTTACCGAAACTAGTAAAAACTAGTGTATAATATATTATGATTTTTTTACCGAAACTAGTATTTCGAAAAGTTTCATAGAATCTAATTTTGAGATGAATTATTGCATGGACTTCCCTCATAACCATCCCTCGTAACATATAGAAAGGACCTGAAAGGTTTCGTAGCATTTCGAACATTCCTGGATTTAAATTGATTTTTTGACCGAAACTAGTATAAACTAGTGTATAATATATTATGATTTTTTGACCGAAACTAGTATTTCGAAAAGTTTCATAGAATCTAATTTTTAGATGAATTTTTGCACGGACTTCCCTCATAACCATCCCTCATAACATATAGAAAGGATCTGAAAGGTTTTGTAGCATTTCGAACAATCCTCGATTTAATTTGATTTTTTGACGGAAACTAGTAAAAACTAGTGTATAATATATATTATAATTTTTAGACCGGAACTAGCATTTTGAAAAGTTTCATAGAATCTAATTTTGAGATAATTTTTTGCCTGGACTTCCCTCATAACCTTCCATCATAACATATAGAAAGTATCTGAAAAGTTTCGTAGCATTTCGAACAGTCCACGATTTAATTTGATTTTTTGACCGAAACTAGTAAAAACTAGTGTATAATATATTATGATTTTTTGACCGAAACTAGCGTTTCTTAAAAGATTCATAGAATCTAATTTTGAGATAGTTTTTTGCATGGACTTCACTCATAGCCTTCCCCCGTAACATATAGAAAGGATCTGAAAAATTTTGTAGCATTTCAAGCATTCCTCGATTTAATTTGATTTTTTGACCAAAATTAGTATAAACAAGTGTATAATATATTATGATTTTTTGACCGAAACTAGTATTTCGAAAAGTTTCATAGAATCTAATTTTGAGATGAATTTTTAAATGGACTTCCCTAATAACCATCCCTCGTAACATATAGAAAGGATATGAAAAGTTTCGTATTTCGAACATTCCTCGATTTAATTTGATTTTTTGACCGAAACTAGTATAAACTAGTGTATAATATATTATGATTTTTTGACCGAAACTAGTATTTCGAAAAGTTTCATAGAATCTAATTTTCAGATGAATTTTTGCACGGACTTCCCTCATAACCATCCCTCATAACATATAGATAGGATCTGAAAGGTTTTGTAGCATTTCGAACACTCCTCGATTTAATTTGATTTTTGGACGGAAACTAGTAAAAACTAGTGTATAATATATATTATAATTTTTAGACCGAAACTAGCATTTTGAAAAGTTTCATAGAATCTAATTTTGTGATAATTTTTTGCCTGGACTTCCCTCGTAACCTTCCATCATAACATATAGAAAGTATCTGAAAAGTTTCGTAGCATTTCGAACAGTCCACGATTTAATTTGATTTTTTGACCGAAACTAGTAAAAACTAGTGTATAATATATTATGATTTTTTGACCGAAACTAGCGTTTCTTAAAAGATTCATATAATCAAATTTTGAGATAGTTTTTTGAATGGACTTCACTCATAGCCTTCCCCCGTAACATATTGAAAGGATCTGAAAAGTTTCGTAGCATTTCAAGCATTCCTCGATTTAATTTGATTTTTTTACCAAAACTAGTATAAACTAGTGTATAATATATTATGATTTTTTGACCGAAACTAGTATTTCGAAAAGTTTCATAGAATCTAATTTTGAGATGAATTTTTGGATGGACTTCCCTCATAACCATCCCTCGTAACATATAGAAAGGACCTGAAAAGTTTCGTAGCATTTCGAACATTCCTCGATATAATTTATTTTTTGACCGAAACTAGTATAAACTAGTGTATAATATATTATGATTTTTTGACCGAAGCTAGTATTTCGAAAAGTTTCATAGAATCTAATTTTCAGATGAATTTTTGCACGGACTTCCCTCATAACCATCCCTCATAACATATAGAAAGGATCTGAAAGGTTTTGTAGCATTTCGAACACTCTTTGATTTAATTTGATTTTTTGACGGAAACTAGTAAAAACTAGTGTATAATATATATTATAAATTTTTGACCGAAACTAGCATTTTGAATAGTTTCATAGAATCTAATTTTGAGATAATTTTTTGCCTGGACTTCCCTCATAACCTTCCATCATAACATATAGAAAGTATCTGAAAAGTTTCGTAGCATTTCGAACAGCCACGATTTAATTTTATTTTTTGACCCAAACTAGTAAAAACTAGTGTATAATATATTATGATTTTTTTTACTGAAACTAGTATTTCGAAAAGTTTCATAGAATCTAATTTTGAGATGAATTTTTGCATGGACTTCCCTCATAACCATCCCTCGTAACATATAGAAAGGACCTGAAAGGTTTCGTAGCATTTCGAACATTCCTCGATTTAATTTGATTTTTTGACCGAAACTAGTATAAACTAGTGTATAATATATTATGAATTTTTGACCGAAACTAGTATTTCGAAAAGTTTCATAGAATCTAATTTTCAGATGAATTTTTGCACGGACTTCCCTCATAACTATCCCTCATAACATATAGAAAGGATCTGAAAGGTTTTGTAGCATTTCGAACACTCCTCGATTTAATTTGATTTTTTGACGGAAACTAGTAAAAACTAGTGTATAATATATATTATAAATTTTTGACCGAAACTAGTATTTCGAAAAGTTTCATAGAATCTAATTTTCAGATGAATTTTTGCACGGACTTCCCTCATAACCATCCCTCATAACATATAGATAGGATCTGAAAGGTTTTGTAGCATTTCGAACACTCCTCGATTTAATTTGATTTTTGGACGGAAACTAGTAAAAACTAGTGTATAATATATATTATAATTTTTAGACCGAAACTAGCATTTTGAAAAGTTTCATAGAATCTAATTTTGTGATAATTTTTTGCCTGGACTTCCCTCGTAACCTTCCATCATAACATATAGAAAGTATCTGAAAAGTTTCGTAGCATTTCGAACAGTCCACGATTTAATTTGATTTTATGACCGAAACTAGTAAAAACTAGTGTATAATATATTATGATTTTTTGACCGAAACTAGCGTTTCTTAAAAGATTCATATAATCAAATTTTGAGATAGTTTTTTGAATGGACTTCACTCATAGCCTTCCCCCGTAACATATTGAAAGGATCTGAAAAGTTTCGTAGCATTTCAAGCATTCCTCGATTTAATTTGATTTTTTTACCAAAACTAGTATAAACTAGTGTATAATATATTATGATTTTTTGACCGAAACTAGTATTTCGAAAAGTTTCATAGAATCTAATTTTGAGATGAATTTTTGGATGGACTTCCCTCATAACCATCCCTCGTAACATATAGAAAGGACCTGAAAAGTTTCGTAGCATTTCGAACATTCCTCGATTTAATTTATTTTTTGACCGAAACTAGTATAAACTAGTGTATAATATATTATGATTTTTTGACCGAAGCTAGTATTTCGAAAAGTTTCATAGAATCTAATTTTCAGATGAATTTTTGCACGGACTTCCCTCATAACCATCCCTCATAACATATAGAAAGGATCTGAAAGGTTTTGTAGCATTTCGAACACTCTTTGATTTAATTTGATTTTTTGACGGAAACTAGTAAAAACTAGTGTATAATATATATTATAAATTTTTGACCGAAACTAGCATTTTGAATAGTTTCATAGAATCTAATTTTGAGATAATTTTTTGCCTGGACTTCCCTCATAACCTTGCATCATAACATATAGAAAGTATCTGAAAAGTTTCGTAGCATTTCGAACAGCCACGATTTAATTTGATTTTTTGACCCAAACTAGTAAAAACTAGTGTATAATATATTATGATATTTTTTACTGAAACTAGTATTTCGAAAAGTTTCATAGAATCTAATTTTGAGATGAATTTTTGCATGGACTTCCCTCATAACCATCCCTCGTAACATATAGAAAGGACCTGAAAGGTTTCGTAGCATTTCGAACATTCCTCGATTTAATTTGATTTTTTGACCGAAACTAGTATAAACTAGTGTATAATATATTATGAATTTTTGACCGAAACTAGTATTTCGAAAAGTTTCATAGAATCTAATTTTCAGATGAATTTTTGCACGGACTTCCCTCATAACTATCCCTCATAACATATAGAAAGGATCTGAAAGGTTTTGTAGCATTTCGAACACTCCTCGATTTAATTTGATTTTTTGACCGAAACTAGTAAAAACTAGTGTATAATATATATTATAAATTTTTGACCGAAACTAGTATTTCGAAAAGTTTCATAGAATCTAATTTTCAGATGAATTTTTGCACGGACTTCCCTCATAACCATCCCTCATAACATATAGATAGGATCTGAAAGGTTTTGTAGCATTTCGAACACTCCTCGATTTAATTTGATTTTTGGACGGAAACTAGTAAAAACTAGTGTATAATATATATTATAATTTTTAGACCGAAACTAGCATTTTGAAAAGTTTCATAGAATCTAATTTTGTGATAATTTTTTGCCTGGACTTCCCCCGTAACCTTCCATCATAACATATAGAAAGTATCTGAAAAGTTTCGTAGCATTTCGAACAGTCCACGATTTAATTTGATTTTTTGACCGAAACTAGTAAAAACTAGTGTATAATATATTATGATTTTTTGACCGAAACTAGCGTTTCTTAAAAGATTCATCTAATCAAATTTTGAGATAGTTTTTTGAATGGACTTCACTCATAGCCTTCCCCCGTAACATATTGAAAGGATCTGAAAAGTTTCGTAGCATTTCAAGCATTCCTCGATTTAATTTGATTTTTTTACCAAAACTAGTATAAACTAGTGTATAATATATTATGATTTTTTGACCGAAACTAGTATTTCGAAAAGTTTCATAGAATCTAATTTTGAGATGAATTTTTGGATGGACTTCCCTCATAACCATCCCTCGTAACATATAGAAAGGACCTGAAAAGTTTCGTAGCATTTCGAACATTCCTCGATTTAATTTATTTTTTGACCGAAACTAGTATAAACTAGTGTATAATATATTATGATTTTTTGACCGAAACTAGTATTTCGAAAAGTTTCATAGAATCTAATTTTCAGATGAATTTTTGCACGGACTTCCCTCATAACCATCCCTCATAACATATAGAAAGGATCTGAAAGGTTTTGTAGCATTTCGAACACTCTTTGATTTAATTTGATTTTTTGACGGAAACAAGTAAAAACTAGTGTATAATATATATTATAAATTTTTGACCGAAACTAGCATTTTGAATAGTTTCATAGAATCTAATTTTGAGATAATTTTTTGCCTGGACTTCCCTCATAACCTTCCATCATAACATATAGAAAGTATCTGAAAAGTTTCGTAGCATTTCGAACAGCCACGATTTAATTTGATTTTTTGACCCAAACTAGTAAAAACTAGTGTATAATATATTATGATTTTTTTAACTGAAACTAGTATTTCGAAAAGTTTCATAGAATCTAATTTTGAGATGAATTTTTGCATGGACTTCCCTCATAACCATCCCTCGTAACATATAGAAAGGACCTGAAAGGTTTCGTAGCATTTCGAACATTCCTCGATTTAATTTGATTTTTTGACCGAAACTAGTATAAACTAGTGTATAATATATTATGAATTTTTGACCGAAACTAGTATTTCGAAAAGTTTCATAGAATCTAATTTTCAGATGAATTTTTGCACGGACTTCCCTCATAACTATCCCTCATAACATATAGAAAGGATCTGAAAGGTTTTGTAGCATTTCGAACACTCCTCGATTTAATTTGATTTTTTGACGGAAACTAGTAAAAACTAGTGTATAATATATATTAGAATTTTTAGACCGAAACTAGCATTTTGAAAAGTTTCATAGAATCTAATTTTGAGATAATCTTTTGCCTGGACTTCCCTCATAACCATCCATCATAACATATAGAAAGTATCTGAAAAGTTTTGTAGCATTTCTAACAGTCCACGGTTTAATTTGATTTTTTGACCGAAACTAGTAAAAACTAGTGTATAATATATTATGATTTTTTTACCGAAACTAACGTTTCTTAAAAGATTTATAGAATCTAATTTTGAGATAGTTTTTTGCATGGACTTCACTCATAGCCTTCCCCCGTAACATATAGAAAGGATCTGAAAATTTTTGTAGCATTTCAAGCATTCCTCGATTTAATTTGATTTTTTGACCAAAATTAGTATAAACAAGTGTATAATATATTATGATTTTTTGACCGAAACTAGTATTTCGAAAAGTTTCATAGAATCTAATTTTGAGATGAATTTTTAAATGGACTTCCCTAATAACCATCCCTCGTAACATATAGAAAGGATATGAAAAGTTTCGTATTTCGAACATTCCTCGATTTAATTTGATTTTTTGACCGAAACTAGTATAAACTAGTGTATAATATATTATAATTTTTTGACCGAAACTAGTATTTCGAAAAGTTTCATAGAATCTAATTTTGATATGAATTTTTGGATGGACTTCCCTCATAACCTTCCCCCGTAACATATAGAAAGGACCTGAAAAGTTTCGTAGCATTTCGAACATTCCTCTATTTAATTTGATTTTTTAACCGAAACTAGTATAAACTAGTGTATAATATATAATGATTTTTTGACCGAAACTAGTATTTCGAAAAGTTTCATAGAATCTAATTTTCAGATGAATTTTTGCACGGACTTCCCTCATAACCATCCCTCATAACATATAGATAGGATCTGAAAGGTTTTGTAGCATTTCGAACACTCCACGATTTAATTTGATTTTTGGACGGAAACTAGTAAAAACTAGTGTATAATATATATTATAATTTTTAGACCGAAACTAGCATTTTGAAAAGTTTCATAGAATCTAATTTTGTGATAATTTTTTGCCTGGACTTCCCTCATAACCTTCCATCATAACATATAGAAAGTATCTGAAAAGTTTCGTTACATTTCGAACAGTCCACGATTTAATTTGTTTTTTTGACCGAAACTAGTAAAAACTAGTGTATAATATATTATGATTTTTTTACCGAAACTAGCGTTTCTTAAAAGATTCATAGAATCAAATTTTGAGATAGTTTTTTTAATGGACTTCACTCATAGCCTTCCCCCGTAACATATAGAAAGGATCTGAAAAGTTTCGTAGCATTTCAAGCATTCCTCGATTTAATTTGATTTTTTTACCAAAACTAGTATAAACTAGTGTATAATATATTATGATTTTTTAACCGAAACTAGTATTTCGAAAAGTTTCATAGAATCTAATTTTGAGATGAATTTTAGGATGGACTTCCCTCATAACCATCCCTCGTAACATATAGAAAGGACCTGAAAAGTTTAGTAGCATTTCGAACATTCCTCGATTTAATTTATTTTTTGACCGAAACTAGTATAAACTAGTGTATAATATATTATGATTTTTTGACCGGAACTAGTATTTCGAAAAGTTTCATAGAATCTAATTTTCAGATGAATTTTTGCACGGACTTCCCTCATAACCATCCCTCATAACATATAGAAAGGATCTGAAAGGTTTTGTAGCATTTCGAACACTCCTCGATTTAATTTGATTTTTTTTAAGGAAACTAGTAAAAACTAGTGTATAATATATATTATAATTTTTTGACCGGAACTAGCATTTTGAAAAGTTTCATAGAATCTAATTTTGAGATAATTTTTTGCCTGGACTTCCCTCATAACCTTCCATCATAACATATAGAAAGTATCTGAAAAGTTTCGTAGCATTTCGAACAGTCCACTATTTAAT
Organism: Lathyrus tuberosus; assembly: GCA_022829125.1. Taxonomy (NCBI): domain Eukaryota; kingdom Viridiplantae; phylum Streptophyta; class Magnoliopsida; order Fabales; family Fabaceae; genus Lathyrus; species Lathyrus tuberosus. Next base: position 4,987,641 of record JALAZF010000446.1, read on the forward strand.
TTGATTTTTTGAGCGAAACTAGTAAAAACTAGTGTATAATATATTATGATTTTTTTACTGAAACTAGTATTTCGAAAAGTTTCATAGAATCTAATTTTGAGATGAATTATTGCATGGACTTCCCTCATAACCATCCCTCATAACATATAGAAAGGACCTGAAAGGTTTCGTAGCATTTCGAACACTCCTGGATTTAATTTGATTTTTTGACCGAAACTAGTATAAACTAGTGTATAATATATTATGATTTTTTGACCGAAACTAGTATTTCGAAAAGTTTCATAGAATTTAATTTTTAGATGAATTTTTGCACGGACTTCCCTCATAACCATCCCTCATAACATATAGAAAGGATCTGAAAGGTTTTGTAGCATTTCGAACAATCCTCGATTTAATTTGATTTTTTGACGGAAACTTGTAAAAACTAGTGTATAATATATATTATAATTTTTAGACCGGAACTAGCATTTTGAAAAGTTTCATAGAATCTAATTTTGAGATAATTTTTTGCCTGGACTTCCCTCATAACCTTCCATCATAACATATAGAAAGTATCTGAAAAGTTTGGTAGCATTTCGAACAGTCCACGATTTAATTTGATTTTTTGACCGAAACTAGTAAAAACTAGTGTATAATATATTATGATTTTTTGACCGAAACTAGCGTTTCTTAAAAGATTCATAGAATCTAATTTTGAGATAGTTTTTTGCATGGACTTCACTCATAGCCTTCCCCCGTAACATATAGAAAGGATCAGAAAAAATTTGTAGCATTTCAAGCATTCCTCGATTTAATTTGATTTTTTGACCAAAATTAGTATAAACAAGTGTATAATATATTATGATTTTATGACCGAAACTAGTATTTCGAAAAGTTTCATAGAATCTAATTTTGAGATGAATTTTTAAATGGACTTCCCTAATAACCATCCCTCGTAACATATAGAAAGGATATGAAAAGTTTCGTATTTCGAACATTCCTCGATTTAATTTGATTTTTTGACCGAAACTAGTATAAACTAGTGTATAATATATTATGATTTTTTGACCGAAACTAGTATTTCGAAAAGTTTCATAGAATCTAATTTTCAGATGAATTTTTGCACGGACTTCCCTCATAACCATCCCTCATAACATATAGATAGGATCTGAAAGGTTTTGTAGCATTTCGAACACTCCTCGATTTAATTTGATTTTTGGACGAAAACTAGTAAAAACTAGTGTATAATATATATTATAATTTTTAGACCGAAACTAGCATTTTGAAAAGTTTCATAGAATCTAATTTTGTGATAATTTTTTGCCTGGACTTCCCTCGTAACCTTCCATCATAACATATAGAAAGTATCTGAAAAGTTTCGTAGCATTTCGAACAGTCCACGATTTAATTTGATTTTTTGACCGAAACTAGTAAAAACTAGTGTACAATATATTATGATTTTTTGACCGAAACTAGCGTTTCTTAAAAGATTCATAGAATCAAATTTTGAGATAGTTTTTTGAATGGACTTCACTCATAGCCTTCCCCCGTAACATATTGAAAGGATCTGAAAAGTTTCGAAGCATTTCAAGCATTCCTCGATTTAATTTGATTTTTTTACCAAAACTAGTATAAACTAGTGTATAATATATTATGATTTTTTGACCGGAACTAGTATTTCGAAAAGTTTCATAGAATCTAATTTTCAGATGAATTTTTGCACGGACTTCCCTCATAACCATCCCTCATAACATATAGAAAGGATCTGAAAGGTTTTGTAGCATTTCGAACACTCCTCGATTTAATTTGATTTTTTTTAAGGAAACTAGTAAAAACTAGTGTATAATATATATTATAATTTTTTGACCGGAACTAGCATTTTGAAAAGTTTCATAGAATCTAATTTTGAGATAATTTTTTGCCTGGACTTCCCTCATAACCTTCCATCATAACATATAGAAAGTATCTGAAAAGTTTCGTAGCATTTCGAACAGTCCACTATTTAATTTGATTTTTTGAGCGAAACTAGTAAAAACTAGTGTATAATATATTATGATTTTTTTACCGAAACTAGTATTTCGAAAAGTTTCATAGAATCTAATTTTGAGATGAATTATTGCATGGACTTCCCTCATAACCATCCCTCATAACATATAGAAAGGACCTGAAAGGTTTCGTAGCATTTCGAACACTCCTGGATTTAATTTGATTTTTTGACCGAAACTAGTATAAACTAGTGTATAATATATTATGATTTTTTGACCGAAACTAGTATTTCGAAAAGTTTCATAGAATCTAATTTTTAGATGAATTTTTGCACGGACTTCCCTCATAACCATCCCTCATAACATATAGAAAGGATCTGAAAGGTTTTGTAGCATTTCGAACAATCCTCGATTTAATTTGATTTTTTGACGGAAACTTGTAAAAACTAGTGTATAATATATATTATAATTTTTAGACCGGAACTAGCATTTTGAAAAGTTTCATAGAATCTAATTTTGAGATAATTTTTTGCCTGGACTTCCCTCATAACCTTTCATCATAACATATAGAAAGTATCTGAAAAGTTTGGTAGCATTTCGAACAGTCCACGATTTAATTTGATTTTTTGACCGAAACTAGTAAAAACTAGTGTATAATATATTATGATTTTTTGACCGAAACTAGCGTTTCTTAAAAGATTCATAGAATCTAATTTTGAGATAGTTTTTTGCATGGACTTCACTCATAGCCTTCCCCCGTAACATATAGAAAGGATCAGAAAAAATTTGTAGCATTTCAAGCATTCCTCGATTTAATTTGATTTTTTGACCAAAATTAGTATAAACAAGTGTATAATATATTATGATTTTTTGACCGAAACTAGTATTTCGAAAAGTTTCATAGAATCTAATTTTGAGATGAATTTTTAAATGGACTTCCCTAATAACCATCCCTCGTAACATATAGAAAGGATATGAAAAGTTTCGTATTTCGAACATTCCTCGATTTAATTTGATTTTTTGACCGAAACTAGTATAAACTAGTGTATAATATATTATGATTTTTTGACCGAAACTAGTATTTCGAAAAGTTTCATAGAATCTAATTTTCAGATGAATTTTTGCACGGACTTCCCTCATAACCATCCCTCATAACATATAGATAGGATCTGAAAGGTTTTGTAGCATTTCGAACACTCCTCGATTTAATTTGATTTTTGGACGAAAACTAGTAAAAACTAGTGTATAATATATATTATAATTTTTAGACCGAAACTAGCATTTTGAAAAGTTTCATAGAATCTAATTTTGTGATAATTTTTTGCCTGGACTTCCCTCGTAACCTTCCATCATAACATATAGAAAGTATCTGAAAAGTTTCGTAGCATTTCGAACAGTCCACGATTTAATTTGATTTTTTGACCGAAACTAGTAAAAACTAGTGTACAATATATTATGATTTTTTGACCGAAACTAGCGTTTCTTAAAAGATTCATAGAATCAAATTTTGAGATAGTTTTTTGAATGGACTTCACTCATAGCCTTCCCCCGTAACATATTGAAAGGATCTGAAAAGTTTCGAAGCATTTCAAGCATTCCTCGATTTAATTTGATTTTTTTACCAAAACTAGTATAAACTAGTGTATAATATATTATGATTTTTTGACCGGAACTAGTATTTCGAAAAGTTTCATAGAATCTAATTTTCAGATGAATTTTTGCACGGACTTCCCTCATAACCATCCCTCATAACATATAGAAAGGATCTGAAAGGTTTTGTAGCATTTCGAACACTCCTCGATTTAATTTGATTTTTTTTAAGGAAACTAGTAAAAACTAGTGTATAATATATATTATAATTTTTTGACCGGAACTAGCATTTTGAAAAGTTTCATAGAATCTAATTTTGAGATAATTTTTTGCCTGGACTTCCCTCATAACCTTCCATCATAACATATAGAAAGTATCTGAAAAGTTTCGTAGCATTTCGAACAGTCCACTATTTAATTTGATTTTTTGAGCGAAACTAGTAAAAACTAGTGTATAATATATTATGATTTTTTTACCGAAACTAGTATTTCGAAAAGTTTCATAGAATCTAATTTTGAGATGAATTATTGCATGGACTTCCCTCATAACCATCCCTCATAACATATAGAAAGGACCTGAAAGGTTTCGTAGCATTTCGAACACTCCTGGATTTAATTTGATTTTTTGACCGAAACTAGTATAAACTAGTGTATAATATATTATGATTTTTTGACCGAAACTAGTATTTCGAAAAGTTTCATAGAATCTAATTTTTAGATGAATTTTTGCACGGACTTCCCTCATAACCATCCCTCATAACATATAGAAAGGATCTGAAAGGTTTTGTAGCATTTCGAACAATCCTCGATTTAATTTGATTTTTTGACGGAAACTTGTAAAAACTAGTGTATAATATATATTATAATTTTTAGACCGGAACTAGCATTTTGAAAAGTTTCATAGAATCTAATTTTGAGATAATTTTTTGCCTGGACTTCCCTCATAACCTTTCATCATAACATATAGAAAGTATCTGAAAAGTTTGGTAGCATTTCGAACAGTCCACGATTTAATTTGATTTTTTGACCGAAACTAGTAAAAACTAGTGTATAATATATTATGATTTTTTGACCGAAACTAGCGTTTCTTAAAAGATTCATAGAATCTAATTTTGAGATAGTTTTTTGCATGGACTTCACTCATAGCCTTCCCCCGTAACATATAGAAAGGATCAGAAAAAATTTGTAGCATTTCAAGCATTCCTCGATTTAATTTGATTTTTTGACCAAAATTAGTATAAACAAGTGTATAATATATTATGATTTTTTGACCGAAACTAGTATTTCGAAAAGTTTCATAGAATCTAATTTTGAGATGAATTTTTAAATGGACTTCCCTAATAACCATCCCTCGTAACATATAGAAAGGATATGAAAAGTTTCGTATTTCGAACATTCCTCGATTTAATTTGATTTTTTGACCGAAACTAGTATAAACTAGTGTATAATATATTATGATTTTTTGACCGAAACTAGTATTTCGAAAAGTTTCATAGAATCTAATTTTCAGATGAATTTTTGCACGGACTTCCCTCATAACCATCCCTCATAACATATAGATAGGATCTGAAAGGTTTTGTAGCATTTCGAACACTCCTCGATTTAATTTGATTTTTGGACGAAAACTAGTAAAAACTAGTGTATAATATATATTATAATTTTTAGACCGAAACTAGCATTTTGAAAAGTTTCATAGAATCTAATTTTGTGATAATTTTTTGCCTGGACTTCCCTCGTAACCTTCCATCATAACATATAGAAAGTATCTGAAAAGTTTCGTAGCATTTCGAACAGTCCACGATTTAATTTGATTTTTTGACCGAAACTAGTAAAAACTAGTGTACAATATATTATGATTTTTTGACCGAAACTAGCGTTTCTTAAAAGATTCATAGAATCAAATTTTGAGATAGTTTTTTGAATGGACTTCACTCATAGCCTTCCCCCGTAACATATTGAAAGGATCTGAAAAGTTTCGAAGCATTTCAAGCATTCCTCGATTTAATTTGATTTTTTTACCAAAACTAGTATAAACTAGTGTATAATATATTATGATTTTTTGACCGGAACTAGTATTTCGAAAAGTTTCATAGAATCTAATTTTCAGATGAATTTTTGCACGGACTTCCCTCATAACCATCCCTCATAACATATAGAAAGGATCTGAAAGGTTTTGTAGCATTTCGAACACTCCTCGATTTAATTTGATTTTTTTGACGGAAACTAGTAAAAACTAGTGTATAATATATATTATAATTTTTTGACCGGAACTAGCATTTTGAAAAGTTTCATAGAATCTAATTTTGAGATAATTTTTTGCTTGGACTTCCCTCATAACCTTCCATCATAACATATAGAAAGTATCTGAAAAGTTTCGTAGCATTTCGAACTGTCCACGATTTAATTTGATTTTTTGACCTAAACTAGTAAAAACTAGTGTATAATATATTATGATTTTTTTACCGAAACTAGTATTTCGAAAAGTTTCATAGAATCTAATTTTGAGATGAATTTTTGCATGGACTTCCCTCATAACCATCCCTCGTAACATATAAAAAGGACCTGAAAGGTTTCGTAGCATTTCGAACATTCCTGGATTTAATTTGATTTTTTGACCGAAACTAGTATAAACTAGTGTATAATATATTATGATTTTTTGAACGAAACAAGTATTTCGAAAAGTTTCATAGAATCTAATTTTCAGATGAATTTTTGCACGGACTTCCCTCATAACCATCCCTCATAACATATAGAAAGGATCTGAAAGGTTTTGTAGCATTTCGAACACTCTTTGATTTAATTTGATTTTTTGACGGAAACTAGTAAAAACTAGTGTATAATATATATTATAAATTTTGACCGAAACTAGCATTTTGAATAGTTTCATAGAATCTAATTTTGAGATAATTTTTTGCCTGGAGTTCCCTCATAACCTTCCATCATAACATATAGAAAGTATCTGAAAAGTTTCGTAGCATTTCGAACAGCCACGATTTAATTTGATTTTTTGACCCAAACTAGTAAAAACTAGTGTATAATATATTATGATTTTTTTTACCTAAACTAGTATTTCGAAAAGTTTCATAGAATCTAATTTTGAGATGAATTTTTGCATGGACTTCCCTCATAACCATCCCTCGTAACATATAGAAAGGACCTGAAAGGTTTCGTAGCATTTCGAACATTCCTCGATTTAATTTGATTTTTTGACCGAAACTAGTATAAACTAGTGTATAATATATTATGATTTTTTGACCGAAACTAGTATTTCGAAAAGTTTCATAGAATCTAATTTTCAGATGAATTTTTGCACGGACTTCCCTCATAACCATCCCTCATAACATATAGATAGGATCTGAAAGGTTTTGTAGCATTTCGAACACTCCTCGATTTAATTTGATTTTTGGACGAAAACTAGTAAAAACTAGTGTATAATATATATTATAATTTTTAGACCGAAACTAGCATTTTGAAAAGTTTCATAGAATCTAATTTTGTGATAATTTTTTGCCTGGACTTCCCTCGTAACCTTCCATCATAACATATAGAAAGTATCTGAAAAGTTTCGTAGCATTTCGAACAGTCCACGATTTAATTTGATTTTTTGACCGAAACTAGTAAAAACTAGTGTACAATATATTATGATTTTTTGACCGAAACTAGCGTTTCTTAAAAGATTCATAGAATCAAATTTTGAGATAGTTTTTTGAATGGACTTCACTCATAGCCTTCCCCCGTAACATATTGAAAGGATCTGAAAAGTTTCGAAGCATTTCAAGCATTCCTCGATTTAATTTGATTTTTTTACCAAAACTAGTATAAACTAGTGTATAATATATTATGATTTTTTGACCGGAACTAGTATTTCGAAAAGTTTCATAGAATCTAATTTTCAGATGAATTTTTGCACGGACTTCCCTCATAACCATCCCTCATAACATATAGAAAGGATCTGAAAGGTTTTGTAGCATTTCGAACACTCCTCGATTTAATTTGATTTTTTTGACGGAAACTAGTAAAAACTAGTGTATAATATATATTATAATTTTTTGACCGGAACTAGCATTTTGAAAAGTTTCATAGAATCTAATTTTGAGATAATTTTTTGCTTGGACTTCCCTCATAACCTTCCATCATAACATATAGAAAGTATCTGAAAAGTTTCGTAGCATTTCGAACTGTCCACGATTTAATTTGATTTTTTGACCTAAACTAGTAAAAACTAGTGTATAATATATTATGATTTTTTTACCGAAACTAGTATTTCGAAAAGTTTCATAGAATCTAATTTTGAGATGAATTTTTGCATGGACTTCCCTCATAACCATCCCTCGTAACATATAAAAAGGACCTGAAAGGTTTCGTAGCATTTCGAACATTCCTGGATTTAATTTGATTTTTTGACCGAAACTAGTATAAACTAGTGTATAATATATTATGATTTTTTGAACGAAACAAGTATTTCGAAAAGTTTCATAGAATCTAATTTTCAGATGAATTTTTGCACGGACTTCCCTCATAACCATCCCTCATAACATATAGAAAGGATCTGAAAGGTTTTGTAGCATTTCGAACACTCTTTGATTTAATTTGATTTTTTGACGGAAACTAGTAAAAACTAGTGTATAATATATATTATAAATTTTGACCGAAACTAGCATTTTGAATAGTTTCATAGAATCTAATTTTGAGATAATTTTTTGCCTGGAGTTCCCTCATAACCTTCCATCATAACATATAGAAAGTATCTGAAAAGTTTCGTAGCATTTCGAACAGCCACGATTTAATTTGATTTTTTGACCCAAACTAGTAAAAACTAGTGTATAATATATTATGATTTTTTTTACCTAAACTAGTATTTCGAAAAGTTTCATAGAATCTAATTTTGAGATGAATTTTTGCATGGACTTCCCTCATAACCATCCCTCGTAACATATAGAAAGGACCTGAAAGGTTTCGTAGCATTTCGAACATTCCTCGATTTAATTTGATTTTTTGACCGAAACTAGTATAAACTAGTGTATAATATATTATGAATTTTTGACCGAAACTAGTATTTCAAAAAGTTTCATAGAATCTAATTTTCAGATGAATTTTTGCACGGACTTCCCTCATAACTATCCCTCATAACATATAGAAAGGATCTGAAAGGTTTTGTAGCATTTCGAACACTCCTCGATTTAATTTGATTTTTTGACGGAAACTAGTAAAAACTAGTGTATAATATATATTAGAATTTTTAGACCGAAACTAGCATTTTGAAAAGTTTCATAGAATCTAATTTTGAGATAATCTTTTGCCTGGACTTCCCTCATAACCATCCATCATAACATATAGAAAGTATCTGAAAAGTTTTGTAGCATTTCGAACAGTGCACGATTTAATTTGATTTTTTGACCGAAACTAGTAAAAACTAGTGTATAATATATTATGATTTTTTGACCGAAACTAGCGTTTCTTAAAAGATTCATATAATCAAATTTTGAGATAGTTTTTTGAATGGACTTCACTCATAGCCTTCCCCCGTAACATATTGAAAGGATCTGAAAAGTTTCGTAGCATTTCAAGCATTCCTCGATTTAATTTGATTTTTTTACCAAAACTAGTATAAACTAGTGTATAATATATTATGATTTTTTGACCGAAACTAGTATTTCGAAAAGTTTCATAGAATCTAATTTTGAGATGAATTTTTGGATGGACTTCCCTCATAACCATCCCTCGTAACATATAGAAAGGACCTGAAAAGTTTCGTAGCATTTCGAACATTCCTCGATTTAATTTATTTTTTGACCGAAACTAGTATAAACTAGTGTATAATATATTATGATTTTTTGACCGAAGCTAGTATTTCAAAAAGTTTCATAGAATCTAATTTTCAGATGAATTTTTGCACGGACTTCCCTCATAACCATCCCTCATAACATATAGAAAGGATCTGAAAGGTTTTGTAGCATTTCGAACACTCTTTGATTTAATTTTATTTTTTGACGGAAACTAGTAAAAACTAGTGTATAATATATATTATAAATTTTTGACCGAAACTAGCATTTTGAATAGTTTCATAGAATCTAATTTTGAGATAATTTTTTGCCTGGACTTCCCTCATAACCTTCCATCATAACATATAGAAAGTATCTGAAAAGTTTCGTAGCATTTCGAACAGCCACGATTTAATTTGATTTTTTGACCCAAACTAGTAAAAACTAGTGTATAATATATTATGATTTTTTTTACTGAAACTAGTATTTCGAAAAGTTTCATAGAATCTAATTTTGAGATGAATTTTTGCATGGACTTCCCTCATAACCATCCCTCGTAACATATAGAAAGGACCTGAAAGGTTTCGTAGCATTTCGAACATTCCTCGATTTAATTTGATTTTTTGACCGAAACTAGTATAAACTAGTGTATAATATATTATGAATTTTTGACCGAAACTAGTATTTCGAAAAGTTTCATAGAATCTAATTTTCAGATGAATTTTTGCACGGACTTCCCTCATAACTATCCCTCATAACATATAGAAAGGATCTGAAAGGTTTTGTAGCATTTCGAACACTCCTCGATTTAATTTGATTTTTTGACGGAAACTAGTAAAAACTAGTGTATAATATATATTATAAATTTTTGACCGAAACTAGTATTTCGAAAAGTTTCATAGAATCTAATTTTCAGATGAATTTTTGCACGGACTTCCCTCATAACCATCCCTCATAACATATAGATAGGATCTGAAAGGTTTTGTAGCATTTCGAACACTCCTCGATTTAATTTGATTTTTGGACGGAAACTAGTAAAAACTAGTGTATAATATATATTATAATTTTTAGACCGAAACTAGCATTTTGAAAAGTTTCATAGAATCTAATTTTGTGATAATTTTTTGCCTGGACTTCCCTCGTAACCTTCCATCATAACATATAGAAAGTATCTGAAAAGTTTCGTAGCATTTCGAACAGTCCACGATTTAATTTGATTTTATGACCGAAACTAGTAAAAACTAGTGTATAATATATTATGATTTTTTGACCGAAACTAGCGTTTCTTAAAAGATTCATATAATCAAATTTTGAGATAGTTTTTTGAATGGACTTCACTCATAGCCTTCCCCCGTAACATATTGAAAGGATCTGAAAAGTTTCGTAGCATTTCAAGCATTCCTCGATTTAATTTGATTTTTTTACCAAAACTAGTATAAACTAGTGTATAATATATTATGATTTTTTGACCGAAACTAGTATTTCGAAAAGTTTCATAGAATCTAATTTTGAGATGAATTTTTGGATGGACTTCCCTCATAACCATCCCTCGTAACATATAGAAAGGACCTGAAAAGTTTCGTAGCATTTCGAACATTCCTCGATTTAATTTATTTTTTGACCGAAACTAGTATAAACTAGTGTATAATATATTATGATTTTTTGACCGAAGCTAGTATTTCGAAAAGTTTCATAGAATCTAATTTTCAGATGAATTTTTGCACGGACTTCCCTCATAACCATCCCTCATAACATATAGAAAGGATCTGAAAGGTTTTGTAGCATTTCGAACACTCTTTGATTTAATTTGATTTTTTGACGGAAACTAGTAAAAACTAGTGTATAATATATATTATAAATTTTTGACCGAAACTAGCATTTTGAATAGTTTCATAGAATCTAATTTTGAGATAATTTTTTGCCTGGACTTCCCTCATAACCTTCCATCATAACATATAGAAAGTATCTGAAAAGTTTCGTAGCATTTCGAACAGCCACGATTTAATTTGATTTTTTGACCCAAACTAGTAAAAACTAGTGTATAATATATTATGATTTTTTTTACTGAAACTAGTATTTCGAAAAGTTTCATAGAATCTAATTTTGAGATGAATTTTTGCATGGACTTCCCTCATAACCATCCCTCGTAACATATAGAAAGGACCTGAAAGGTTTCGTAGCATTTCGAACATTCCTCGATTTAATTTGATTTTTTGACCGAAACTAGTATAAACTAGTGTATAATATATTATGAATTTTTGACCGAAACTAGTATTTCGAAAAGTTTCATAGAATCTAATTTTCAGATGAATTTTTGCACGGACTTCCCTCATAACTATCCCTCATAACATATAGAAAGGATCTGAAAGGTTTTGTAGCATTTCGAACACTCCTCGATTTAATTTGATTTTTTGACGGAAACTAGTAAAAACTAGTGTATAATATATATTATAAATTTTTGACCGAAACTAGTATTTCGAAAAGTTTCATAGAATCTAATTTTCAGATGAATTTTTGCACGGACTTCCCTCATAACCATCCCTCATAACATATAGATAGGATCTGAAAGGTTTTGTAGCATTTCGAACACTCCTCGATTTAATTTGATTTTTGGACGGAAACTAGTAAAAACTAGTGTATAATATATATTATAATTTTTAGACCGAAACTAGCATTATGAAAAGTTTCATAGAATCTAATTTTGTGATAATTTTTTGCCTGGACTTCCCCCGTAACCTTCCATCATAACATATAGAAAGTATCTGAAAAGTTTCGTAGCATTTCGAACAGTCCACGATTTAATTTGATTTTTTGACCGAAACTAGTAAAAACTAGTGTATAATATATTATGATTTTTTGACCGAAACTAGCGTTTCTTAAAAGATTCATATAATCAAATTTTGAGATAGTTTTTTGAATGGACTTCACTCATAGCCTTCCCCCGTAACATATTGAAAGGATCTGAAAAGTTTCGTAGCATTTCAAGCATTCCTCGATTTAATTTGATTTTTTTACCAAAACTAGTATAAACTAGTGTATAATATATTATGATTTTTTGACCGAAACTAGTATTTCGAAAAGTTTCATAGAATCTAATTTTGAGATGAATTTTTGGATGGACTTCCCTCATAACCATCCCTCGTAACATATAGAAAGGACCTGAAAAGTTTCGTAGCATTTCGAACATTCCTCGATTTAATTTATTTTTTGACCGAAACTAGTATAAACTAGTGTATAATATATTATGATTTTTTGACCGAAACTAGTATTTCGAAAAGTTTCATAGAATCTAATTTTCAGATGAATTTTTGCACGGACTTCCCTCATAACCATCCCTCATAACATATAGAAAGGATCTGAAAGGTTTTGTAGCATTTCGAACACTCTTTGATTTAATTTGATTTTTTGACGGAAACTAGTAAAAACTAGTGTATAATATATATTATAAATTTTTGACCGAAACTAGCATTTTGAATAGTTTCATAGAATCTAATTTTGAGATAATTTTTTGCCTGGACTTCCCTCATAACCTTCCATCATAACATATAGAAAGTATCTGAAAAGTTTCGTAGCATTTCGAACAGCCACGATTTAATTTGATTTTTTGACCCAAACTAGTAAAAACTAGTGTATAATATATTATGATTTTTTTAACTGAAACTAGTATTTCGAAAAGTTTCATAGAATCTAATTTTGAGATGAATTTTTGCATGGACTTCCCTCATAACCATCCCTCGTAACATATAGAAAGGACCTGAAAGGTTTCGTAGCATTTCGAACATTCCTCGATTTAATTTGATTATTTGACCGAAACTAGTATAAACTAGTGTATAATATATTATGAATTTTTGACCGAAACTAGTATTTCGAAAAGTTTCATAGAATCTAATTTTCAGATGAATTTTTGCACGGACTTCCCTCATAACTATCCCTCATAACATATAGAAAGGATCTGAAAGGTTTTGTAGCATTTCGAACACTCCTCGATTTAATTTGATTTTTTGACGGAAACTAGTAAAAACTAGTGTATAATATATATTAGAATTTTTAGACCGAAACTAGCATTTTGAAAAGTTTCATAGAATCTAATTTTGAGATAATCTTTTGCCTGGACTTCCCTCATAACCATCCATCATAACATATAGAAAGTATCTGAAAAGTTTTGTAGCATTTCGAACAGTCCACGGTTTAATTTGATTTTTTGACCGAAACTAGTAAAAACTAGTGTATAATATATTATGATTTTTTTACCGAAACTAACGTTTCTTAAAAGATTCATAGAATCTAATTTTGAGATAGTTTTTTGCATGGACTTCACTCATAGCCTTCCCCCGTAACATATAGAAAGGATCTGAAAATTTTTGTAGCATTTCAAGCATTCCTCGATTTAATTTGATTTTTTGACCAAAATTAGTATAAACAAGTGTATAATATATTATGATTTTTTGACCGAAACTAGTATTTCGAAAAGTTTCATAGAATCTAATTTTGAGATGAATTTTTAAATGGACTTCCCTAATAACCATCCCTCGTAACATATAGAAAGGATATGAAAAGTTTCGTATTTCGAACATTCCTCGATTTAATTTGATTTTTTGACCGAAACTAGTATAAACTAGTGTATAATATATTATGATTTTTTGACCGAAACTAGTATTTCGAAAAGTTTCATAGAATCTAATTTTGATATGAATTTTTGGATGGACTTCCCTCATAACCTTCCCCCGTAACATATAGAAAGGACCTGAAAAGTTTCGTAGCATTTCGAACATTCCTCTATTTAATTTGATTTTTTAACCGAAACTAGTATAAACTAGTGTATAATATATAATGATTTTTTGACCGAAACTAGTATTTCGAAAAGTTTCATAGAATCTAATTTTCAGATGAATTTTTGCACGGACTTCCCTCATAACCATCCCTCATAACATATAGATAGGATCTGAAAGGTTTTGTAGCATTTCGAACACTCCACGATTTAATTTGATTTTTGGACGGAAACTAGTAAAAACTAGTGTATAATATATATTATAATTTTTAGACCGAAACTAGCATTTTGAAAAGTTTCATAGAATCTAATTTTGTGATAATTTTTTGCCTGGACTTCCCTCATAACCTTCCATCATAACATATAGAAAGTATCTGAAAAGTTTCGTTACATTTCGAACAGTCCACGATTTAATTTGTTTTTTTGACCGAAACTAGTAAAAACTAGTGTATAATATATTATGATTTTTTTACCGAAACTAGCGTTTCTTAAAAGATTCATAGAATCAAATTTTGAGATAGTTTTTTTAATGGACTTCACTCATAGCCTTCCCCCGTAACATATAGAAAGGATCTGAAAAGTTTCGTAGCATTTCAAGCATTCCTCGATTTAATTTGATTTTTTTACCAAAACTAGTATAAACTAGTGTATAATATATTATGATTTTTTAACCGAAACTAGTATTTCGAAAAGTTTCATAGAATCTAATTTTGAGATGAATTTTTGCATGGACTTCCCTCATAACCATCCCTCGTAACATATAGAAAGGACCTGAAAGGTTTCATAGCATTTCGAACATTCCTCGATTTAATTTGATTTTTTGACCGAAACTAGTATAAACTAGTGTATAATATATTATGAATTTTTGACCGAAACTAGTATTTCGAAAAGTTTCATAGAATCTAATTTTCAGATGAATTTTTGCACGGACTTCCCTCATAACTATCCCTCATAACATATAGAAAGGATCTGAAAGGTTTTGTAGCATTTCGAACACTCCTCGATTTAATTTGATTTTTTGACGGAAACTAGTAAAAACTAGTGTATAATATATATTATAAATTTTTGACCGAAACTAGTATTTCGAAAAGTTTCATAGAATCTAATTTTCAGATGAATTTTTGCACGGACTTCCCTCATAACCATTCCTCATAACATATAGATAGGATCTGAAAGGTTTTGTAGCATTTCGAACACTCCTCGATTTAATTTGATTTTTGGACGGAAACTAGTAAAAACTAGTGTATAATATATATTATAATTTTTAGACCGAAACTAGCATTTTGAAAAGTTTCATAGAATCTAATTTTGTGATAATTTTTTGCCTGGACTTCCCTCGTAACCTTCCATCATAACATATAGAAAGTATCTGAAAAGTTTCGTAGCATTTCGAACAGTCCACGATTTAATTTGATTTTATGACCGAAACTAGTAAAAACTAGTGTATAATATATTATGATTTTTTGACCGAAACTAGCGTTTCTTAAAAGATTCATATAATCAAATTTTGAGATAGTTTTTTGAATGGACTTCACTCATAGCCTTCCCCCGTAACATATTGAAAGGATCTGAAAAGTTTCGTAGCATTTCAAGCATTCCTCGATTTAATTTGATTTTTTTACCAAAACTAGTATAAACTAGTGTATAATATATTATGATTTTTTGACCGAAACTAGTATTTCGAAAAGTTTCATAGAATCTAATTTTGAGATGAATTTTTGGATGGACTTCCCTCATAACCATCCCTCGTAACATATAGAAAGGACCTGAAAAGTTTCGTAGCATTTCGAACATTCCTCGATTTAATTTATTTTTTGACCGAAACTAGTATAAACTAGTGTATAATATATTATGATTTTTTGACCGAAGCTAGTATTTCGAAAAGTTTCATAGAATCTAATTTTCAGATGAATTTTTGCACGGACTTCCCTCATAACCATCCCTCATAACATATAGAAAGGATCTGAAAGGTTTTGTAGCATTTCGAACACTCTTTGATTTAATTTGATTTTTTGACGGAAACTAGTAAAAACTAGTGTATAATATATATTATAAATTTTTGACCGAAACTAGCATTTTGAATAGTTTCATAGAATCTAATTTTGAGATAATTTTTTGCCTGGACTTCCCTCATAACCTTCCATCATAACATATAGAAAGTATCTGAAAAGTTTCGTAGCATTTCGAACAGCCACGATTTAATTTGATTTTTTGACCCAAACTAGTAAAAACTAGTGTATAATATATTATGATTTTTTTTACTGAAACTAGTATTTCGAAAAGTTTCATAGAATCTAATTTTGAGATGAATTTTTGCATGGACTTCCCTCATAACCATCCCTCGTAACATATAGAAAGGACCTGAAAGGTTTCGTAGCATTTCGAACATTCCTCGATTTAATTTGATTTTTTGACCGAAACTAGTATAAACTAGTGTATAATATATTATGAATTTTTGACCGAAACTAGTATTTCGAAAAGTTTCATAGAATCTAATTTTCAGATGAATTTTTGCACGGACTTCCCTCATAACTATCCCTCATAACATATAGAAAGGATCTGAAAGGTTTTGTAGCATTTCGAACACTCCTCGATTTAATTTGATTTTTTGACGGAAACTAGTAAAAACTAGTGTATAATATATATTATAAATTTTTGACCGAAACTAGTATTTCGAAAAGTTTCATAGAATCTAATTTTCAGATGAATTTTTGCACGGACTTCCCTCATAACCATCCCTCATAACATATAGATAGGATCTGAAAGGTTTTGTAGCATTTCGAACACTCCTCGATTTAATTTGATTTTTGGACGGAAACTAGTAAAAACTAGTGTATAATATATATTATAATTTTTAGACCGAAACTAGCATTTTGAAAAGTTTCATAGAATCTAATTTTGTGATAATTTTTTGCCTGGACTTCCCCCGTAACCTTCCATCATAACATATAGAAAGTATCTGAAAAGTTTCGTAGCATTTCGAACAGTCCACGATTTAATTTGATTTTTTGACCGAAACTAGTAAAAACTAGTGTATAATATATTATGATTTTTTGACCGAAACTAGCGTTTCTTAAAAGATTCATATAATCAAATTTTGAGATAGTTTTTTGAATGGACTTCACTCATAGCCTTCCCCCGTAACATATTGAAAGGATCTGAAAAGTTTCGTAGCATTTCAAGCATTCCTCGATTTAATTTGATTTTTTTACCAAAACTAGTATAAACTAGTGTATAATATATTATGATTTTTTGACCGAAACTAGTATTTCGAAAAGTTTCATAGAATCTAATTTTGAGATGAATTTTTGGATGGACTTCCCTCATAACCATCCCTCGTAACATATAGAAAGGACCTGAAAAGTTTCGTAGCATTTCGAACATTCCTCGATTTAATTTATTTTTTGACCGAAACTAGTATAAACTAGTGTATAATATATTATGATTTTTTGACCGAAACTAGTATTTCGAAAAGTTTCATAGAATCTAATTTTCAGATGAATTTTTGCACGGACTTCCCTCATAACCATCCCTCGTAACATATAGAAAGGATCTGAAAGGTTTTGTAGCATTTCGAACACTCTTTGATTTAATTTGATTTTTTGACGGAAACTAGTAAAAACTAGTGTATAATATATATTATAAATTTTTGACCGAAACTAGCATTTTGAATAGTTTCATAGAATCTAATTTTGAGATAATTTTTTGCCTGGACTTCCCTCATAACCTTCCATCATAACATATAGAAAGTATCTGAAAAGTTTCGTAGCATTTCGAACAGCCACGATTTAATTTGATTTTTTGACCCAAACTAGTAAAAACTAGTGTATAATATATTATGATTTTTTTAACTGAAACTAGTATTTCGAAAAGTTTCATAGAATCTAATTTTGAGATGAATTTTTGCATGGACTTCCCTCATAACCATCCCTCGTAACATATAGAAAGGACCTGAAAGGTTTCGTAGCATTTCGAACATTCCTCGATTTAATTTGATTTTTTGACCGAAACTAGTATAAACTAGTGTATAATATATTATGAATTTTTGACCGAAACTAGTATTTCGAAAAGTTTCATAGAATATAATTTTCAGATGAATTTTTGCACGGACTTCCCTCATAACTATCCCTCATAACATATAGAAAGGATCTGAAAGGTTTTGTAGCATTTCGAACACTCCTCGATTTAATTTGATTTTTTGACGGAAACTAGTAAAAACTAGTGTATAATATATATTAGAATTTTTAGACCGAAACTAGCATTTTGAAAAGTTTCATAGAATCTAATTTTGAGATAATCTTTTGCCTGGACTTCCCTCATAACCATCCATCATAACATATAGAAAGTATCTGAAAAGTTTTGTAGCATTTCGAACAGTCCACGGTTTAATTTGATTTTTTGACCGAAACTAGTAAAAACTAGTGTATAATATATTATGATTTTTTTACCGAAACTAACGTTTCTTAAAAGATTCATAGAATCTAATTTTGAGATAGTTTTTTGCATGGACTTCACTCATAGCCTTCCCCCGTAACATATAGAAAGGATCTGAAAATTTTTGTAGCATTTCAAGCATTCCTCGATTTAATTTGATTTTTTGACCAAAATTAGTATAAACAAGTGTATAATATATTATGATTTTTTGACCGAAACTAGTATTTCGAAAAGTTTCATAGAATCTAATTTTGAGATGAATTTTTAAATGGACTTCCCTAATAACCATCCCTCGTAACATATAGAAAGGATATGAAAAGTTTCGTATTTCGAACATTCCTCGATTTAATTTGATTTTTTGACCGAAACTAGTATAAACTAGTGTATAATATATTATGATTTTTTGACCGAAACTAGTATTTCGAAAAGTTTCATAGAATCTAATTTTGATATGAATTTTTGGATGGACTTCCCTCATAACCTTCCCCCGTAACATATAGAAAGGACCTGAAAAGTTTCGTAGCATTTCGAACATTCCTCTATTTAATTTGATTTTTTAACCGAAACTAGTATAAACTAGTGTATAATATATAATGATTTTTTGACCGAAATTAGTATTTCGAAAAGTTTCATAGAATCTAATTTTCAGATGAATTTTTGCACGGACTTCCCTCATAACCATCCCTCATAACATATAGATAGGATCTGAAAGGTTTTGTAGCATTTCGAACACTCCACGATTTAATTTGATTTTTGGACGGAAACTAGTAAAAACTAGTGTATAATATATATTATAATTTTTAGACCGAAACTAGCATTTTGAAAAGTTTCATAGAATCTAATTTTGTGATAATTTTTTGCCTGGACTTCCCTCATAACCTTCCATCATAACATATAGAAAGTATCTGAAAAGTTTCGTTACATTTCGAACAGTCCACGATTTAATTTGTTTTTTTGACCGAAACTAGTAAAAACTAGTGTATAATATATTATGATTTTTTTACCGAAACTAGCGTTTCTTAAAAGATTCATAGAATCAAATTTTGAGATAGTTTTTTTAATGGACTTCACTCATAGCCTTCCCCCGTAACATATAGAAAGGATCTGAAAAGTTTCGTAGCATTTCAAGCATTCCTCGATTTAATTTGATTTTTTTACCAAAACTAGTATAAACTAGTGTATAATATATTATGATTTTTTAACCGAAACTAGTATTTCGAAAAGTTTCATAGAATCTAATTTTGAGATGAATTTTAGGATGGACTTCCCTCATAACCATCCCTCGTAACATATAGAAAGGACCTGAAAAGTTTAGTAGCATTTCGAACATTCCTCGATTTAATTTATTTTTTGACCGAAACTAGTATAAACTAGTGTATAATATATTATGATTTTTTGACCGGAACTAGTATTTCGAAAAGTTTCATAGAATCTAATTTTCAGATGAATTTTTGCACGGACTTCCCTCATAACCATCCCTCATAACATATAGAAAGGATCTGAAAGGTTTTGTAGCATTTCGAACACTCCTCGATTTAATTTGATTTTTTTGACGGAAACTAGTAAAAACTAGTGTATAATATATATTATAATTTTTTGACCGGAACTAGCATTTTGAAAAGTTTCATAGAATCTAATTTTGAGATAATTTTTTGCCTGGACTTCCCTCATAACCTTCCATCATAACATATAGAAAGTATCTGAAAAGTTTCGTAGCATTTCGAACAGTCCACTATTTAATTTGATTTTTTGAGCGAAACTAGTAAAAACTAGTGTATAATATATTATGATTTTTTTACCGAAACTAGTATTTCGAAAAGTTTCATAGAATCTAATTTTGAGATGAATTTTTGCATGGACTTCCCTCATAACCATCCCTCGTAACATATAGAAAGGACCTGAAAGGTTTCGTAGCATTTCAAACATTCCTCGATTTAATTTGATTTTTTGACCGAAACTAGTATAAACTAGTGTATAATATATTATGAATTTTTGACCGAAACTAGTATTTCGAAAAGTTTCATAGAATCTAATTTTCAGATGAATTTTTGCACGGACTTCCCTCATAACTATCCCTCATAACATATAGAAAGGACCTGAAAGGTTTCGTAGCATTTCGAACACTCCTGGATTTAATTTGATTTTTTGACCGAAACTAGTATAAACTAGTGTATAATATATTATGATTTTTTGACCGAAACTTGTATTTCGAAAAGTTTCATAGAATCTAATTTTTAGATGAATTTTTGCACGGACTTCCCTCATAACCATCCCTCATAACATATAGAAAGGATCTGAAAGGTTTTGTAGCATTTCGAACAATCCTCGATTTAATTTGATTTTTTGACGGAAACTTGTAAAAACTAGTGTATAATATATATTATAATTTTTAGACCGGAACTAGCATTTTGAAAAGTTTCATAGAATCTAATTTTGAGATAATTTTTTGCCTGGACTTCCCTCATAACCTTCCATCATAACATATAGAAAGTATCTGAAAAGTTTCGTAGCATTTCGAACAGTCCACGATTTAATTTGATTTTTTGACCGAAACTAGTAAAAACTAGTGTATAATATATTATGATTTTTTGACCGAAACTAGCGTTTCTTAAAAGATTCATAGAATCTAATTTTGAGATAGTTTTTTGCATGGACTTCACTCATAGCCTTCCCCCGTAACATATAGAAAGGATCTGAAAAAATTTGTAGCATTTCAAGCATTCCTCGATTTAATTTGATTTTTTGACCAAAATTAGTATAAACAAGTGTATAATATATTATGATTTTTTGACCGAAACTAGTATTTCGAAAAGTTTCATAGAATCTAATTTTGAGATGAATTTTTAAATGGACTTCCCTAATAACCATCCCTCGTAACATATAGAAAGGATATGAAAAGTTTTGTAGCATTTCGAACACTCCTCGATTTAATTTGATTTTTTTGACGGAAACTAGTAAAAACTAGTGTATAATATATATTATAATTTTTTGACCGGAACTAGCATTTTGAAAAGTTTCATAGAATCTAATTTTGAGATAATTTTTTGCTTGGACTTCCCTCATAACCTTCCATCATAACGTATAGAAAGTATCTGAAAAGTTTCGTAGCATTTCGAACTGTCCACGATTTAATTTGATTTTTTGACCTAAACTAGTAAAAACTAGTGTATAATATATTATGATTTTTTTACCGAAACTAGTATTTCGAAAAGTTTCATAGAATCTAATTTTGAGATGAATTTTTGCATGGACTTCCCTCATAACCATCCCTCGTAACATATAAAAAGGACCTGAAAGGTTTCGTAGCATTTCGAACATTCCTGGATTTAATTTGATTTTTTGACCGAAACTAGTATAAACTAGTGTATAATATATTATGATTTTTTGAACGAAACAAGTATTTCGAAAAGTTTCATAGAATCTAATTTTCAGATGAATTTTTGCACGGACTTCCCTCATAACCATCCCTCATAACATATAGAAAGGATCTGAAAGGTTTTGTAGCATTTCGAACACTCTTTGATTTAATTTGATTTTTTGACGGAAACTAGTAAAAACTAGTGTATAATATATATTATAAATTTTGACCGAAACTAGCATTTTGAATAGTTTCATAGAATCTAATTTTGAGATAATTTTTTGCCTGGAGTTCCCTCATAACCTTCCATCATAACATATAGAAAGTATCTGAAAAGTTTCGTAGCATTTCGAACAGCCACGATTTAATTTGATTTTTTGACCCAAACTAGTAAAAACTAGTGTATAATATATTATGATTTTTTTTACCTAAACTAGTATTTCGAAAAGTTTCATAGAATCTAATTTTGAGATGAATTTTTGCATGGACTTCCCTCATAACCATCCCTCGTAACATATAGAAAGGACCTGAAAGGTTTCGTAGCATTTCGAACATTCCTCGATTTAATTTGATTTTTTGACCGAAACTAGTATAAACTAGTGTATAATATATTATGAATTTTTGACCGAAACTAGTATTTCAAAAAGTTTCATAGAATCTAATTTTCAGATGAATTTTTGCACGGACTTCCCTCATAACTATCCCTCATAACATATAGAAAGGATCTGAAAGGTTTTGTAGCATTTCGAACACTCCTCGATTTAATTTGATTTTTTGACGGAAACTAGTAAAAACTAGTGTATAATATATATTAGAATTTTTAGACCGAAACTAGCATTTTGAAAAGTTTCATAGAATCTAATTTTGAGATAATCTTTTGCCTGGACTTCCCTCATAACCATCCATCATAACATATAGAAAGTATCTGAAAAGTTTTGTAGCATTTCGAACAGTCCACGGTTTAATTTGATTTTTTGACCGAAACTAGTAAAAACTAGTGTATAATATATTATGATTTTTTTACCGAAACTAGCGTTTCTTAAAAGATTCATAGAATCTAATTTTGAGATAGTTTTTTGCATGGACTTCACTCATAGCCTTCCCCCGTAACATATAGAAAGGATCTGAAAAATTTTGTAGCATTTCAAGCATTCCTCGATTTAATTTGATTTTTTGACCAAAATTAGTATAAACAAGTGTATAATATATTATGATTTTTTGACCGAAACTAGTATTTCGAAAAGTTTCATAGAATCTAATTTTGAGATGAATTTTTAAATGGACTTCCCTAATAACCATCCCTCGTAACATATAGAAAGGATATGAAAATTTTCGTATTTCGAACATTCCTCGATTTAATTTGATTTTTTGACCGAAACTAGTATAAACTAGTGTATAATATATTATGATTTTTTGACCGAAACTAGTATTTCGAAAAGTTTCATAGAATCTAATTTTGATATGAATTTTTGGATGGACTTCCCTCATAACCTTCCCCCGTAACATATAGAAAGGACCTGAAAAGTTTCGTAGCATTTCGAAC
Organism: Lathyrus tuberosus; assembly: GCA_022829125.1. Lineage (NCBI taxonomy): Eukaryota > Viridiplantae > Streptophyta > Magnoliopsida > Fabales > Fabaceae > Lathyrus > Lathyrus tuberosus. The sequence continues at coordinate 5,011,059 of JALAZF010000446.1, forward strand.
ATTCCTCTATTTAATTTGATTTTTTAACCGAAACTAGTATAAACTAGTGTATAATATATAATGATTTTTTGACCGAAACTAGTATTTCGAAAAGTTTCATAGAATCTAATTTTCAGATGAATTTTTGCACGGACTTCCCTCATAACCATCCCTCATAACATATAGATAGGATCTGAAAGGTTTTGTAGCATTTCGAACACTCCTCGATTTAATTTGATTTTTGGACGGAAACTAGTAAAAACTAGTGTATAATATATATTATAATTTTTAGACCGAAACTAGCATTTTGAAAAGTTTCATAGAATCTAATTTTGTGATAATTTTTTGCCTGGACTTCCCTCATAACCTTCCATCATAACATATAGAAAGTATCTGAAAAGTTTCGTAACATTTCGAACAGTCCACGATTTAATTTGTTTTTTTGACCGAAACTAGTAAAAACTAGTGTATAATATATTATGATTTTTTGACCGAAACTAGCGTTTCTTAAAAGATTCATAGAATCAAATTTTGAGATAGTTTTTAGAATGGACTTCACTCATAGCCTTCCCCCGTAACATATGGAAAGGATCTGAAAAGTTTCGTAGCATTTCAAGCATTCCTCGATTTAATTTGATTTTTTTACCAAAACTAGTATAAACTAGTGTATAATATATTATGATTTTTTGACCGGAACTAGTATTTCGAAAAGTTTCATAGAATCTAATTTTCAGATGAATTTTTGCACGGACTTCCCTCATAACCATCCCTCATAACATATAGAAAGGATCTGAAAGATTTTGTAGCATTTCGAACACTCCTCGATTTAATTTGATTTTTTTGACGGAAACTAGTAAAAACTAGTGTATAATATATATTATAATTTTTTGACCGGAACTAGCATTTTGAAAAGTTTCATAGAATCTAATTTTGAGATAATTTTTTGCTTGGACTTCCCTCATAACCTTCCATCATAACATATAGAAAGTATCTGAAAAGTTTCGTAGCATTTCGAACTGTCCACGATTTAATTTGATTTTTTGACCGAAACTAGTAAAAACTAGTGTATAATATATTATGATTTTTTTACCGAAACTAGTATTTCGAAAAGTTTCATAGAATCTAATTTTGAGATGAATTATTGCATGGACTTCCCTCATAACCATCCCTCGTAACATATAGAAAGGACCTGAAAGGTTTCGTAGCATTTCGAACATTCCTGGATTTAATTTGATTTTTTGACCGAAACTAGTATAAACTAGTGTATAATATATTATGATTTTTTGACCGAAACTAGTATTTCGAAAAGTTTCATAGAATCTAATTTTTAGATGAATTTTTGCACGGACTTCCCTCATAACCATCCCTCATAACATATAGAAAGGATCTGAAAGGTTTTGTAGCATTTCGAACACTCCTCGATTTAATTTGATTTTTTGACGGAAACTAGTAAAAACTAGTGTATAATATATATTATAATTTTTAGACCGGAACTAGCATTTTGAAAAGTTTCATAGAATCTAATTTTGAGATAATTTTTTGCCTGGACTTCCCTCATAACCTTCCATCATAACATATAGAAAGTATCTGAAAAGTTTCGTAGCATTTCGAACAGTCCACGATTTAATTTGATTTTTTGACCGAAACTAGTAAAAACTAGTGTATAATATATTATGATTTTTTGACCGAAACTAGCGTTTCTTAAAAGATTCATAGAATCAAATTTTGAGATAGTTTTTTTAATGGACTTCACTCATAGCCTTCCCCCGTAACATATAGAAAGGATCTGAAAAGTTTCGTAGCATTTCAAGCATTCCTCGATTTAATTTGATTTTTTTACCAAAACTAGTATAAACTAGTGTATAATATATTATGATTTTTTGACCGAAACTAGTATTTCGAAAAGTTTCATAGAATCTAATTTTGAGGTGAATTTTTGGATGGACTTCCCTCGTAACATATAGAAAGGACCTGAAAAGTTTCGTAGCATTTCGAACATTCCTCGATTTAATTTATTTTTTGACCGAAACTAGTATAAACTAGTGTATAATATATTATGATTTTTTGACCGAAACTAGTATTTCGAAAAATTTCATAGAATCTAATTTTCAGATGAATTTTTGCACGGACTTCCCTCATAACCATCCCTCATAACATATAGAAAGGATCTGAAATGTTTTGTAGCATTTCGAACACTCCTCGATTTAATTTTATTTTTTGACGGAAACTAGTAAAAACTAGTGTATAATATATATTATAATTTTTTGACCGGAACTAGCATTTTGAAAAGTTTCATAGAATCTAATTTTGAGATAATTTTTTGCCTGGACTTCCCTCATAACCTTCCATCATAACATATAGAAAGTATCTGAAAAGTTTCGTAGCATTTCGAACAGTCCACGATTTAATTTGATTTTTTGACCGAAACTAGTAAAAACTAGTGTATAATATATTATGATTTTTTGACCGAAACTAGCGTTTCTTAAAAGATTCATAGAATCAAATTTTGAGATAGTTTTTTTAATGGACTTCACTCATAGCCTTCCCCCGTAACATATAGAAAGGATCTGAAAAGTTTCGTAGCATTTCAAGCATTCCTCGATTTAATTTGATTTTTTTACCAAAACTAGTATAAACTAGTGTATAATATATTATGATTTTTTGACCGAAACTAGTATTTCGAAAAGTTTCATAGAATCTAATTTTGAGGTGAATTTTTGGATGGACTTCCCTCATAACCATCCCTCGTAACATATAGAAAGGACCTGAAAAGTTTCGTAGCATTTCGAACATTCCTCGATTTAATTAATTTTTTACCGAAACTAGTATAAACTAGTGTATAATATATTATGATTTTTTGACCGAAACTAGTATTTCGAAAAGTTTCATAGAATCTAATTTTCAGATGAATTTTTGCACGGACTTCCCTCATAACCATCCCTCATAACATATAGAAAGGATCTGAAATGTTTTGTAGCATTTCGAACACTCCTCGATTTAATTTTATTTTTTGACGGAAACTAGTAAAAACTAGTGTATAATATATATTATAATTTTTTGACCGGAACTAGCATTTTGAAAAGTTTCATAGAATCTAATTTTGAGATAATTTTTTGCCTGGACTTCCCTCATAACCTTCCATCATAACATATAAAAAATATCTGAAAAGTTTCGTAGCATTTCGAACAGTCCACGATTTAATTTGATTTTTTGACCGAAACTAGTAAAAACTAGTGTATAATATATTATGATTTTTTTACCGAAACTAGTATTTCGAAAAGTTTCATAGAATCTAATTTTGAGATGAATTTTTGCATGGACTTCCCTCATAACCATCCCTCGTAACATATAAAAAGGACCTGAAAGGTTTCGTAGCATTTCGAACATTCCTGGATTTAATTTGATTTTTTGACCGAAACTAGTATAAACTAGTGTATAATATATTATGATTTTTTGACCGAAACAAGTATTTCGAAAAGTTTCATAGAATCTAATTTTCAGATGAATTTTTGCACGGACTTCCCTCATAACCATCCCTAATAACATATAGAAAGGATCTGAAAGGTTTTGTAGCATTTCGAACACTCCTCGATTTAATTTGATTTTTTGACGGAAACTAGTAAAAACTAGTGTATAATATATATTATAATTTTTAGACCGAAACTAGCATTTTGAAAAGTTTCATAGAATCTAATTTTGAGATAATTTTTTTCCTGGACTTCCCTCATAACCTTCCATCATAACATATAGAAAGTATCTGAAAAGTTTCGTAGCATTTCGAACAGTCCACGATTTAATTTGATTTTTTGACCGAAACTAGTAAAAACTAGTGTATAATATATTATGATTTTTTGACCGAAACTAGTGTTTCTTAAAAGATTCATAGAATCTAATTTTGAGATAGTTTTTTGCATGGACTTCACTCATAGCCTTCCCCCGTAACATATAGAAAGGTTCTCAAAAATTTTGTAGCATTTCAAGTATTCCTCGATTTAATTTGATTTTTTGACCAAAATTAGTATAAACAAGTGTATAATATATTATGATTTTTTGACCGAAACTAGTATTTCGAAAAGTTTCATAGAATCTAATTTTGAGATGAATTTTTAAATGGACTTCCCTAATAACCATCCCTCGTAACATATAGAAAGGATATGAAAAGTTTCGTATTTCGAACATTCCTCGATTTAATTTGATTTTTTGACCGAAACTAGTATAAACTAGTGTATAATATATTATGATTTTTTGACCGAAACTAGTATTTCGAAAAGTTTCATAGAATCTAATTTTGATATGAATTTTTGGATGGACTTCCCTCATAACCTTCCCCCGTAACATATAGAAAGGACCTGAAAAGTTTCGTAGCATTTCGAACATTCCTCTATTTAATTTGATTTTTTAAGCGAAACTAGTATAAACTAGTGTATAATATATAATGATTTTTTGACCGAAACTAGTATTTCGAAAAGTTTCATAGAATCTAATTTTCAGATGAATTTTTGCACGGACTTCCCTCATAACCATCCCTCATAACATATAGATAGGATCTGAAAGGTTTTGTAGCATTTCGAACACTCCTCGATTTAATTTGATTTTTGGACGGAAACTAGTAAAAACTAGTGTATAATATATATTATAATTTTTAGACCGAAACTAGCATTTTGAAAAGTTTCATAGAATCTAATTTTGTGATAATTTTTTGCCTGGACTTCCCTCATAACCTTCCATCATAACATATAGAAAGTATCTGAAAAGTTTCGTAACATTTCGAACAGTCCACGATTTAATTTGTTTTTTTGACCGAAACTAGTAAAAACTAGTGTATAATATATTATGATTTTTTGACCGAAACTAGCGTTTCTTAAAAGATTCATAGAATCAAATTTTGAGATAGTTTTTTTAATGGACTTCACTCATAGCCTTCCCCCGTAACATATAGAAAGGATCTGAAAAGTTTCGTAGCATTTCAAGCATTCCTCGATTTAATTTGATTTTTTTACCAAAACTAGTATAAACTAGTGTATAATATATTATGATTTTTTGACCGAAACTAGTATTTCAAAAAGTTTCATAGAATCTAATTTTGAGATGAATTTTTGGATGGACTTCCCTCATAACCATCCCTCGTAACATATAGAAAGGACCTGAAAAGTTTCGTAGCATTTCGAACATTCCTCGATTTAATTTATTTTTTGACCGAAACTAGTATAAACTAGTGTATAATATATTATGATTTTTTGACCGGAACTAGTATTTTGAAAAGTTTCATAGAATCTAATTTTCAGATGAATTTTTGCACGGACTTCCCTCATAACCATCCCTCATAACATATAGAAAGGATCTGAAAGGTTTTGTAGCATTTCGAACACTCCTCGATTTAATTTGATTTTTTTGACGGAAACTAGTAAAAACTAGTGTATAATATATATTATAATTTTTTGACCGGAACTAGCATTTTGAAAAGTTTCATAGAATCTAATTTTGAGATAATTTTTTGCCTGGACTTCCCTCATAACCTTCCATCATAACATATAGAAAGTATCTGAAAAGTTTCGTAGCATTTCGAACAGTCCACGATTTAATTTGATTTTTTGAACGAAACTAGTAAAAACTAGTGTATAATATATTATGATTTTTTTACCGAAACTAGTATTTCGAAAAGTTTCATAGAATCTAATTTTGAGATGAATTATTGCATGGACTTCCCTCATAACCATCCCTCGTAACATATAGAAAGGACCTGAAAGGTTTCGTAGCATTTCGAACATTCCTGGATTTAATTTGATTTTTTGACCGAAACTAGTATAAACTAGTGTATAATATATTATGATTTTTTGACCGAAACTAGTATTTTGAAAAGTTTCATAGAATCTAATTTTTAGATGAATTTTTGCAGGGACTTCCCTCATAACCATCCCTCATAACATATAGAAAGGATTTGAAAGGTTTTGTAGCATTTCGAACAATCCTCGATTTAATTTGATTTTTTGACGGAAACTAGTAAAAACTAGTGTATAATATATATTATAATTTTTAGACCGGAACTAGCATTTTGAAAAGTTTCATAGAATCTAATTTTGAGATAATTTTTTGCCTGGACTTCCCTCATAACCTTCCATCATAACATATAGAAAGTATCTGAAAAGTTTCGTAGCATTTCGAACAGTCCACGATTTAATTTGATTTTTTGACCGAAACTAGTAAAAACTAGTGTATAATATATTATGATTTTTTGACCGAAACTAGTGTTTCTTAAAAGATTCATAGAATCTAATTTTGAGATGAATTTTTGGATGGACTTCACTCATAGCCTTCCCCCGTAACATATAGAAAGGATCTGAAAAATTTTGTAGCATTTCAAGCATTCCTCGATTTAATTTGATTTTTTGACCAAAATTAGTATAAACAAGTGTATAATATATTATGATTTTTTGACCGAAACTAGTATTTCGAAAAGTTTCATAGAATCTAATTTTGAGATGAATTTTTAAATGGACTTCCCTAATTACCATCCCTCGTAACATATAGAAAGGATATGAAAAGTTTCGTATTTCGAACATTCCTCGATTTAATTTGATTTTTTTACCGAAACTAGTATAAACTAGTGTATAATATATAATGATTTTTTGACCGAAACTAGTATTTCGAAAAGTTTCATAGAATCTAATTTTCAGATGAATTTTTGCACGGACTTCCCTCATAACCATCCCTCATAACATATAGATAGGATCTGAAAGGTTTTGTAGCATTTCGAACACTCCTCGATTTAATTTGATTTTTGGACGGAAACTAGTAAAAACTAGTGTATAATATATATTATAATTTTTAGACCGAAACTAGCATTTTGAAAAGTTTCATAGAATCTAATTTTGTGATAATTTTTTGCCTGGACTTCCCTCATAACCTCCCATCATAACATATAGAAAGTATCTGAAAAGTTTCGTAACATTTCAAACAGTCCACGATTTAATTTGTTTTTTTGACCGAAACTAGTAAAAACTAGTGTATAATATATTATGATTTTTTGACCGAAACTAGCGTTTCTTAAAAGATTCATAGAATCAAATTTTGAGATAGTTTTTTTAATGGACTTCACTCATAGCCTTCCCCCGTAACATATAGAAAGGATCTGAAAAGTTTTGTAGCATTTCAAGCATTCCTCGATTTAATTTGATTTTTTTACCAAAACTAGTATAAACTAGTGTATAATATATTATGATTTTTTGACCGAAACTAGTATTTCGAAAAGTTTCATAGAATCTAATTTTGAGATGAATTTTTAAATGGACTTCCCTAATAACCATCCCTCGTAACATATAGAAAGGATATGAAAAGTTTCGTATTTCGAACATTCCTCGATTTAATTTGATTTTTTGACCGAAACTAGTATAAACTAGTGTATAATATATTATGATTTTTTGACCGAAACTAGTATTTCGAAAAGTTTCATAGAATCTAATTTTGAGATGAATTTTTAAATGGACTTCCCTAATTACCATCCCTCGTAACATATAGAAAGGATATGAAAAGTTTCGTATTTCGAACATTCCTCGATTTAATTTGATTTTTTTACCGAAACTAGTATAAACTAGTGTATAATATATAATGATTTTTTGACCGAAACTAGTATTTCGAAAAGTTTCATAGAATCTAATTTTCAGATGAATTTTTGCACGGACTTCCCTCATAACCATCCCTCATAACATATAGATAGGATCTGAAAGGTTTTGTAGCATTTCGAACACTCCTCGATTTAATTTGATTTTTGGACGGAAACTAGTAAAAACTAGTGTATAATATATATTATAATTTTTAGACCGAAACTAGCATTTTGAAAAGTTTCATAGAATCTAATTTTGTGATAATTTTTTGCCTGGACTTCCCTCATAACCTCCCATCATAACATATAGAAAGTATCTGAAAAGTTTCGTAACATTTCAAACAGTCCACGATTTAATTTGTTTTTTTGACCGAAACTAGTAAAAACTAGTGTATAATATATTATGATTTTTTGACCGAAACTAGCGTTTCTTAAAAGATTCATAGAATCAAATTTTGAGATAGTTTTTTTAATGGACTTCACTCATAGCCTTCCCCCGTAACATATAGAAAGGATCTGAAAAGTTTTGTAGCATTTCAAGCATTCCTCGATTTAATTTGATTTTTTTACCAAAACTAGTATAAACTAGTGTATAATATATTATGATTTTTTGACCGAAACTAGTATTTCGAAAAGTTTCATAGAATCTAATTTTGAGATGAATTTTTAAATGGACTTCCCTAATAACCATCCCTCGTAACATATAGAAAGGATATGAAAAGTTTCGTATTTCGAACATTCCTCGATTTAATTTGATTTTTTGACCGAAACTAGTATAAACTAGTGTATAATATATTATGATTTTTTGACCGAAACTAGTATTTCGAAAAGTTTCATAGAATCTAATTTTGATATGAATTTTTGGATGGACTTCCCTCATAACCTTCCCCCGTAACATATAGAAAGGACCTGAAAAGTTTCGTAGCATTTCGAACATTCCTCTATTTAATTTGATTTTTTAAGCGAAACTAGTATAAACTAGTGTATAATATATAATGATTTTTTGACCGAAACTAGTATTTCGAAAAGTTTCATAGAATCTAATTTTCAGATGAATTTTTGCACGGACTTCCCTCATAACCATCCCTCATAACATATAGATAGGATCTGAAAGGTTTTGTAGCATTTCGAACACTCCTCGATTTAATTTGATTTTTGGACGGAAACTAGTAAAAACTAGTGTATAATATATATTATAATTTTTAGACCGAAACTAGCATTTTGAAAAGTTTCATAGAATCTAATTTTGTGATAATTTTTTGCCTGGACTTCCCTCATAACCTTCCATCATAACATATAGAAAGTATCTGAAAAGTTTCGTAACATTTCGAACAGTCCACGATTTAATTTGTTTTTTTGACCGAAACTAGTAAAAACTAGTGTATAATATATTATGATTTTTTGACCGAAACTAGCGTTTCTTAAAAGATTCATAGAATCAAATTTTGAGATAGTTTTTTTAATGGACTTCACTCATAGCCTTCCCCCGTAACATATAGAAAGGATATGAAAAGTTTCGTATTTCGAACATTCCTCGATTTAATTTGATTTTTTGACCGAAACTAGTATAAACTAGTGTATAATATATTATGATTTTTTGACCGAAACTAGTATTTCGAAAAGTTTCATAGAATCTAATTTTGATATGAATTTTTGGATGGACTTCCCTCATAACCTTCCCCCGTAACATATAGAAAGGACCTGAAAAGTTTCGTAGCATTTCGAACATTCCTCTATTTAATTTGATTTTTTAAGCGAAACTAGTATAAACTAGTGTATAATATATAATGATTTTTTGACCGAAACTAGTATTTCGAAAAGTTTCATAGAATCTAATTTTCAGATGAATTTTTGCACGGACTTCCCTCATAACCATCCCTCATAACATATAGATAGGATCTGAAAGGTTTTGTAGCATTTCGAACACTCCTCGATTTAATTTGATTTTTGGACGGAAACTAGTAAAAACTAGTGTATAATATATATTATAATTTTTAGACCGAAACTAGCATTTTGAAAAGTTTCATAGAATCTAATTTTGTGATAATTTTTTGCCTGGACTTCCCTCATAACCTTCCATCATAACATATAGAAAGTATCTGAAAAGTTTCGTAACATTTCGAACAGTCCACGATTTAATTTGTTTTTTTGACCGAAACTAGTAAAAACTAGTGTATAATATATTATGATTTTTTGACCGAAACTAGCGTTTCTTAAAAGATTCATAGAATCAAATTTTGAGATAGTTTTTTTAATGGACTTCACTCATAGCCTTCCCCCGTAACATATAGAAAGGATCTGAAAAGTTTCGTAGCATTTCAAGCATTCCTCGATTTAATTTGATTTTTTTACCAAAACTAGTATAAACTAGTGTATAATATATTATGATTTTTTGACCGAAACTAGTATTTCAAAAAGTTTCATAGAATCTAATTTTGAGATGAATTTTTGGATGGACTTCCCTCATAACCATCCCTCATAACATATAGAAAGGACCTGAAAAGTTTCGTAGCATTTCGAACATTCCTCGATTTAATTTATTTTTTGACCGAAACTAGTATAAACTAGTGTATAATATATTATGATTTTTTGACCGGAACTAGTATTTTGAAAAGTTTCATAGAATCTAATTTTCAGATGAATTTTTGCACGGACTTCCCTCATAACCATCCCTCATAACATATAGAAAGGATCTGAAAGGTTTTGTAGCATTTCGAACACTCCTCGATTTAATTTGATTTTTTTGACGGAAACTAGTAAAAACTAGTGTATAATATATATTATAATTTTTTGACCGGAACTAGCATTTTGAAAAGTTTCATAGAATCTAATTTTGAGATAATTTTTTGCCTGGACTTCCCTCATAACCTTCCATCATAACATATAGAAAGTATCTGAAAAGTTTCGTAGCATTTCGAACAGTCCACGATTTAATTTGATTTTTTGACCGAAACTAGTAAAAACTAGTGTATAATATATTATGATTTTTTTACCGAAACTAGTATTTCGAAAAGTTTCATAGAATCTAATTTTGAGATGAATTATTGCATGGACTTCCCTCATAACCATCCCTCGTAACATATAGAAAGGACCTGAAAGGTTTCGTAGCATTTCGAACATTCCTGGATTTAATTTGATTTTTTGACCGAAACTAGTATAAACTAGTGTATAATATATTATGATTTTTTGACCGAAACTAGTATTTTGAAAAGTTTCATAGAATCTAATTTTTAGATGAATTTTTGCAGGGACTTCCCTCATAACCATCCCTCATAACATATAGAAAGGATCTGAAAGGTTTTGTAGCATTTCGAACAATCCTCGATTTAATTTGATTTTTTGACGGAAACTAGTAAAAACTAGTGTATAATATATATTATAATTTTTAGACCGGAACTAGCATTTTGAAAAGTTTCATAGAATCTAATTTTGAGATAATTTTTTGCCTGGACTTCCCTCATAACCTTCCATCATAACATATAGAAAGTATCTGAAAAGTTTCGTAGCATTTCGAACAGTCCACGATTTAATTTGATTTTTTGACAGAAACTAGTAAAAACTAGTGTATAATATATTATGATTTTTTGACCGAAACTAGCGTTTCTTAAAAGATTCATAGAATCTAATTTTGAGATAGTTTTTTGCATGGACTTCACTCATAGCCTTCCCCCGTAACATATAGAAAGGATCTGAAAAATTTTGTAGCATTTCAAGCATTCCTCGATTTAATTTGATTTTTTGACCAAAATTAGTATAAACAAGTGTATAATATATTATGATTTTTTGACCGAAACTAGTATTTCGAAAAGTTTCATAGAATCTAATTTTGAGATGAATTTTTAAATGGACTTCCCTAATTACCATCCCTCGTAACATATAGAAAGGATATGAAAAGTTTCGTATTTCGAACATTCCTCGATTTAATTTGATTTTTTGACCGAAACTAGTATAAACTAGTGTATAATATATAATGATTTTTTGACCGAAACTAGTATTTCGAAAAGTTTCATAGAATCTAATTTTCAGATGAATTTTTGCACGGACTTCCCTCATAACCATCCCTCATAACATATAGATAGGATCTGAAAGGTTTTGTAGCATTTCGAACACTCCTCGATTTAATTTGATTTTTGGACGGAAACTAGTAAAAACTAGTGTATAATATATATTATAATTTTTAGACCGAAACTAGCATTTTGAAAAGTTTCATAGAATCTAATTTTGTGATAATTTTTTGCCTGGACTTCCCTCATAACCTCCCATCATAACATATAGAAAGTATCTGAAAAGTTTCGTAACATTTCAAACAGTCCACGATTTAATTTGTTTTTTTGACCGAAACTAGTAAAAACTAGTGTATAATATATTATGATTTTTTGACCGAAACTAGCGTTTCTTAAAAGATTCATAGAATCAAATTTTGAGATAGTTTTTTTAATGGACTTCACTCATAGCCTTCCCCCGTAACATATAGAAAGGATCTGAAAAGTTTTGTAGCATTTCAAGCATTCCTCGATTTAATTTGATTTTTTTACCAAAACTAGTATAAACTAGTGTATAATATATTATGATTTTTTGACCGAAACTAGTATTTCGAAAAGTTTCATAGAATCTAATTTTGAGATGAATTTTTAAATGGACTTCCCTAATAACCATCCCTCGTAACATATAGAAAGGATATGAAAAGTTTCGTATTTCGAACATTCCTCGATTTAATTTGATTTTTTGACCGAAACTAGTATAAACTAGTGTATAATATATTATGATTTTTTGACCGAAACTAGTATTTCGAAAAGTTTCATAGAATCTAATTTTGATATGAATTTTTGGATGGACTTCCCTCATAACCTTCCCCCGTAACATATAGAAAGGACCTGAAAAGTTTCGTAGCATTTCGAACATTCCTCTATTTAATTTGATTTTTTAAGCGAAACTAGTATAAACTAGTGTATAATATATAATGATTTTTTGACCGAAACTAGTATTTCGAAAAGTTTCATAGAATCTAATTTTCAGATGAATTTTTGCACGGACTTCCCTCATAACCATCCCTCATAACATATAGATAGGATCTGAAAGGTTTTGTAGCATTTCGAACACTCCTCGATTTAATTTGATTTTTGGACGGAAACTAGTAAAAACTAGTGTATAATATATATTATAATTTTTAGACCGAAACTAGCATTTTGAAAAGTTTCATAGAATCTAATTTTGTGATAATTTTTTGCCTGGACTTCCCTCATAACCTTCCATCATAACATATAGAAAGTATCTGAAAAGTTTCGTAACATTTCGAACAGTCCACGATTTAATTTGTTTTTTTGACCGAAACTAGTAAAAACTAGTGTATAATATATTATGATTTTTTGACCGAAACTAGCGTTTCTTAAAAGATTCATAGAATCAAATTTTGAGATAGTTTTTTTAATGGACTTCACTCATAGCCTTCCCCCGTAACATATAGAAAGGATCTGAAAAGTTTCGTAGCATTTCAAGCATTCCTCGATTTAATTTGATTTTTTTACCAAAACTAGTATAAACTAGTGTATAATATATTATGATTTTTTGACCGAAACTAGTATTTCAAAAAGTTTCATAGAATCTAATTTTGAGATGAATTTTTGGATGGACTTCCCTCATAACCATCCCTCATAACATATAGAAAGGACCTGAAAAGTTTCGTAGCATTTCGAACATTCCTCGATTTAATTTATTTTTTGACCGAAACTAGTATAAACTAGTGTATAATATATTATGATTTTTTGACCGGAACTAGTATTTTGAAAAGTTTCATAGAATCTAATTTTCAGATGAATTTTTGCACGGACTTCCCTCATAACCATCCCTCATAACATATAGAAAGGATCTGAAAGGTTTTGTAGCATTTCGAACACTCCTCGATTTAATTTGATTTTTTTGACGGAAACTAGTAAAAACTAGTGTATAATATATATTATAATTTTTTGACCGGAACTAGCATTTTGAAAAGTTTCATAGAATCTAATTTTGAGATAATTTTTTGCCTGGACTTCCCTCATAACCTTCCATCATAACATATAGAAAGTATCTGAAAAGTTTCGTAGCATTTCGAACAGTCCACGATTTAATTTGATTTTTTGACCGAAACTAGTAAAAACTAGTGTATAATATATTATGATTTTTTTACCGAAACTAGTATTTCGAAAAGTTTCATAGAATCTAATTTTGAGATGAATTATTGCATGGACTTCCCTCATAACCATCCCTCGTAACATATAGAAAGGACCTGAAAGGTTTCGTAGCATTTCGAACATTCCTGGATTTAATTTGATTTTTTGACCGAAACTAGTATAAACTAGTGTATAATATATTATGATTTTTTGACCGAAACTAGTATTTTGAAAAGTTTCATAGAATCTAATTTTTAGATGAATTTTTGCAGGGACTTCCCTCATAACCATCCCTCATAACATATAGAAAGGATCTGAAAGGTTTTGTAGCATTTCGAACAATCCTCGATTTAATTTGATTTTTTGACGGAAACTAGTAAAAACTAGTGTATAATATATATTATAATTTTTAGACCGGAACTAGCATTTTGAAAAGTTTCATAGAATCTAATTTTGAGATAATTTTTTGCCTGGACTTCCCTCATAACCTTCCATCATAACATATAGAAAGTATCTGAAAAGTTTCGTAGCATTTCGAACAGTCCACGATTTAATTTGATTTTTTGACAGAAACTAGTAAAAACTAGTGTATAATATATTATGATTTTTTGACCGAAACTAGCGTTTCTTAAAAGATTCATAGAATCTAATTTTGAGATAGTTTTTTGCATGGACTTCACTCATAGCCTTCCCCCGTAACATATAGAAAGGATCTGAAAAATTTTGTAGCATTTCAAGCATTCCTCGATTTAATTTGATTTTTTGACCAAAATTAGTATAAACAAGTGTATAATATATTATGATTTTTTGACCGAAACTAGTATTTCGAAAAGTTTCATAGAATCTAATTTTGAGATGAATTTTTAAATGGACTTCCCTAATTACCATCCCTCGTAACATATAGAAAGGATATGAAAAGTTTCGTATTTCGAACATTCCTCGATTTAATTTGATTTTTTGACCGAAACTAGTATAAACTAGTGTATAATATATAATGATTTTTTGACCGAAACTAGTATTTCGAAAAGTTTCATAGAATCTAATTTTCAGATGAATTTTTGCACGGACTTCCCTCATAACCATCCCTCATAACATATAGATAGGATCTGAAAGGTTTTGTAGCATTTCGAACACTCCTCGATTTAATTTGATTTTTGGACGGAAACTAGTAAAAACTAGTGTATAATATATATTATAATTTTTAGACCGAAACTAGCATTTTGAAAAGTTTCATAGAATCTAATTTTGTGATAATTTTTTGCCTGGACTTCCCTCATAACCTCCCATCATAACATATAGAAAGTATCTGAAAAGTTTCGTAACATTTCAAACAGTCCACGATTTAATTTGTTTTTTTGACCGAAACTAGTAAAAACTAGTGTATAATATATTATGATTTTTTGACCGAAACTAGCGTTTCTTAAAAGATTCATAGAATCAAATTTTGAGATAGTTTTTTTAATGGACTTCACTCATAGCCTTCCCCCGTAACATATAGAAAGGATCTGAAAAGTTTTGTAGCATTTCAAGCATTCCTCGATTTAATTTGATTTTTTTACCAAAACTAGTATAAACTAGTGTATAATATATTATGATTTTTTGACCGAAACTAGTATTTCGAAAAGTTTCATAGAATCTAATTTTGAGATGAATTTTTAAATGGACTTCCCTAATAACCATCCCTCGTAACATATAGAAAGGATATGAAAAGTTTCGTATTTCGAACATTCCTCGATTTAATTTGATTTTTTGACCGAAACTAGTATAAACTAGTGTATAATATATTATGATTTTTTGACCGAAACTAGTATTTCGAAAAGTTTCATAGAATCTAATTTTGATATGAATTTTTGGATGGACTTCCCTCATAACCTTCCCCCGTAACATATAGAAAGGACCTGAAAAGTTTCGTAGCATTTCGAACATTCCTCTATTTAATTTGATTTTTTAAGCGAAACTAGTATAAACTAGTGTATAATATATAATGATTTTTTGACCGAAACTAGTATTTCGAAAAGTTTCATAGAATCTAATTTTCAGATGAATTTTTGCACGGACTTCCCTCATAACCATCCCTCATAACATATAGATAGGATCTGAAAGGTTTTGTAGCATTTCGAACACTCCTCGATTTAATTTGATTTTTGGACGGAAACTAGTAAAAACTAGTGTATAATATATATTATAATTTTTAGACCGAAACTAGCATTTTGAAAAGTTTCATAGAATCTAATTTTGTGATAATTTTTTGCCTGGACTTCCCTCATAACCTTCCATCATAACATATAGAAAGTATCTGAAAAGTTTCGTAACATTTCGAACAGTCCACGATTTAATTTGTTTTTTTGACCGAAACTAGTAAAAACTAGTGTATAATATATTATGATTTTTTGACCGAAACTAGCGTTTCTTAAAAGATTCATAGAATCAAATTTTGAGATAGTTTTTTTAATGGACTTCACTCATAGCCTTCCCCCGTAACATATAGAAAGGATCTGAAAAGTTTCGTAGCATTTCAAGCATTCCTCGATTTAATTTGATTTTTTTACCAAAACTAGTATAAACTAGTGTATAATATATTATGATTTTTTGACCGAAACTAGTATTTCAAAAAGTTTCATAGAATCTAATTTTGAGATGAATTTTTGGATGGACTTCCCTCATAACCATCCCTCGTAACATATAGAAAGGACCTGAAAAGTTTCGTAGCATTTCGAACATTCCTCGATTTAATTTATTTTTTGACCGAAACTAGTATAAACTAGTGTATAATATATTATGATTTTTTGACCGGAACTAGTATTTTGAAAAGTTTCATAGAATCTAATTTTCAGATGAATTTTTGCACGGACTTCCCTCATAACCATCCCTCATAACATATAGAAAGGATCTGAAAGGTTTTGTAGCATTTCGAACACTCCTCGATTTAATTTGATTTTTTTGACGGAAACTAGTAAAAACTAGTGTATAATATATATTATAATTTTTTGACCGGAACTAGCATTTTGAAAAGTTTCATAGAATCTAATTTTGAGATAATTTTTTGCCTGGACTTCCCTCATAACCTTCCATCATAACATATAGAAAGTATCTGAAAAGTTTCGTAGCATTTCGAACAGTCCACGATTTAATTTGATTTTTTGACCGAAACTAGTAAAAACTAGTGTATAATATATTATGATTTTTTTACCGAAACTAGTATTTCGAAAAGTTTCATAGAATCTAATTTTGAGATGAATTATTGCATGGACTTCCCTCATAACCATCCCTCGTAACATATAGAAAGGACCTGAAAGGTTTCGTAGCATTTCGAACATTCCTGGATTTAATTTGATTTTTTGACCGAAACTAGTATAAACTAGTGTATAATATATTATGATTTTTTGACCGAAACTAGTATTTTGAAAAGTTTCATAGAATCTAATTTTTAGATGAATTTTTGCACGGACTTCCCTCATAACCATCCCTCATAACATATAGAAAGGATCTGAAAGGTTTTGTAGCATTTCGAACAATCCTCGATTTAATTTGATTTTTTGACGGTAACTAGTAAAAACTAGTGTATAATATATATTATAATTTTTAGACCGGAACTAGCATTTTGAAAAGTTTCATAGAATCTAATTTTGAGATAATTTTTTGCCTGGACTTCCCTCATAACCTTCCATCATAACATATAGAAAGTATCTGAAAAGTTTCGTAGCATTTCGAACAGTCCACGATTTAATTTGATTTTTTGACAGAAACTAGTAAAAACTAGTGTATAATATATTATGATTTTTTGACCGAAACTAGCGTTTCTTAAAAGATTCATAGAATCTAATTTTGAGATAGTTTTTTGCATGGACTTCACTCATAGCCTTCCCCCGTAACATATAGAAAGGATCTGAAAAATTTTGTAGCATTTCAAGCATTCCTCGATTTAATTTGATTTTTTGACCAAAATTAGTATAAACAAGTGTATAATATATTATGATTTTTTGACCGAAACTAGTATTTCGAAAAGTTTCATAGAATCTAATTTTGAGATAAATTTTTAAATGGACTTCCCTAATTACCATCCCTCGTAACATATAGAAAGGATATGAAAAGTTTCGTATTTCGAACATTCCTCGATTTAATTTGATTTTTTGACCGAAACTAGTATAAACTAGTGTATAATATATTATGATTTTTTGACCGAAACTAGTATTTCGAAAAGTTTCATAGAATCTAATTTTCAGATGAATTTTTGCACGGACTTCCCTCATAACCATCCCTCATAACATATAGATAGGATCTGAAAGGTTTTGTAGCATTTCGAACACTCCTCGATTTAATTTGATTTTTGGACGGAAACTAGTAAAAACTAGTGTATAATATATATTATAATTTTTAGACCGAAACTAGCATTTTGAAAAGTTTCAAAGAATCTAATTTTGTGATAATTTTTTGCCTGGACTTCCCTCGTAACCTTCCATCATAACATATAGAAAGTATCTGAAAAGTTTCGTAGCATTTCGAACAGTCCACGATTTAATTTGATTTTTTGACCGAAACTAGTAAAAACTAGTGTATAATATATTATGATTTTTTGACCGAAACTAGCGTTTCTTAAAAGATTCATAGAATCAAATTTTGAGATAGTTTTTTGAATGGACTTCACTCATAGCCTTCCCCCGTAACATATAGAAAGGATCTGAAAAGTTTCGTAGCATTTCAAGCATTCCTCGATTTAATTTGATATTTTTACCAAAACTAGTATAAACTAGTGTATAATATATTATGATTTTTTGACCGAAACTAGTATTTCGAAAAGTTTCATAGAATCTAATTTTGAGATGAATTTTTGGATGGACTTCCCTCATAACCATCCCTCGTAACATATAGAAAGGACCTGAAAAGTTTCGTAGCATTTCGAACATTCCTCGATTTAATTTATTTTTTGACCGAAACTAGTATAAACTAGTGTATAATATATTATGATTTTTTGACCGAAACTAGTATTTCGAAAAGTTTCATAGAATCTAATTTTCAGATGAATTTTTGCACGGACTTCCCTCATAACATATAGATAGGATCTGAAAGGTTTTGTAGCATTTCGAACACTCCTCGATTTAATTTGATTTTTGGACGGAAACTAGTAAAAACTAGTGTATAATATATATTATAATTTTTAGACTGAAACTAGCATTTTGAAAAGTTTCATAGAATCTAATTTTGTGATAATTTTTTGCCTGGACTTCCCTCATAACATTCCATCATAACATATAGAAAGTATCTGAAAAGTTTCGTAGCATTTCGAACAGTCCACGATTTAATTTGATTTTTTGACCGAAACTAGTAAAAACTAGTGTATAATATATTATGATTTTTTGACCGAAACTAGCGTTTCTTAAAAGATTCATAGAATTAAATTTTGAGATAGTTTTTTGAATGGAATTCACTCATAGCCTTCCCCCGTAACATATAGAAAGGATCTGAAAAGTTTCGTAGCATTTCAAGCATTCCTCGATTTAATTTGATTTTTTTACCAAAACTAGTATAAACTAGTGTATAATATATTTTGATTTTTTACCGAAACTAGTATTTCGAAAAGTTTCATAGAATCTAATTTTGAGATGAATTTTTGGATGGACTTCCCTCATAACCATCCCTCGTAACATATAGAAAGGACCTGAAAGGTTTCGTAGCATTTCGAACATTCCTCGATTTAATTTATTTTTTGACCGAAACTAGTATAAACTAGTGTATAATATATTATGATTTTTTGACCGAAACTAGTATTTCGAAAAGTTTAATAGAATCTAATTTTCAGATGAATTTTTGCACGGACTTCCCTCATAACCATCCCTCATAACATATAGAAAGGATCTGAAAGGTTTTGTAGCATTTCGAACACTCCTCGATTTAATTTGATTTTTTGACGGAAACTAGTAAAAACTAGTGTATAATATATATTATAATTTTTTGACCGGAACTAGCATTTTGAAAAGTTTCATAGAATCTAATTTTGAGATAATTTTTTGCCTGGACTTCCCTCATAACCTTCCATCATAACATATAAAAAGTATCTGAAAAGTTTCGTAGCATTTCGAACAGTCCACGATTTAATTTGATTTTTTGACCGAAACTAGTAAAAACTAGTGTATAATATATTATGATTTTTTGACCGAAACTAGTGTTTCTTAAAAGATTCATAGAATCTAATTTTGAGATAGTTTTTTGCATGGACTTCACTCATAGCCTTCCCCCGTAACATATAGAAAGGACCTGAAAGGTTTCGTAGCATTTCGAACATTCCTGGATTTAATTTGATTTTTTGACCGAAACTAGTATAAACTAGTGTATAATATATTATGATTTTTTGACCGAAACTAGTTTTTCGAAAAGTTTCATAGAATCTAATTTTCAGATGAATTTTTGCACGGACTTCCCTCATAACCATCCCTCATAACATATAGAAAGGATCTGAAAGGTTTTGTAGCATTTCGAACACTCCTCGATTTAATTTGATTTTTTGACGGAAACTAGTAAAAACTAGTGTATAATATATATTATAATTTTTAGACCGAAAGTAGCATTTTGAAAAGTTTCATAGAATCTAATTTTTAGAAAATTTTTTGCCTGGACTTCCCTCATAACCTTCCATCATAACATATAGAAAGTATCTGAAAAGTTTCGTAGCATTTCGAACAGTCCACGATTTAATTTGATTTTTTGACCGAAACTAGTAAAAACTAGTGTATAATATATTATGATTTTTTGACCGAAACTAGTGTTTATTAACAGATTCATATAATCTAATTTTGAGATAGTTTTTTGCATGGACTTCACTCATAGCCTTCCCCCGTAACATATAGAAAGGTTCTCAAAAATTTTGTAGCATTTCAAGTATTCCTCGATTTAATTTGATTTTTTGTCCAAAATTAGTATAAACAAGTGTATAATATATTATGATTTTTTGGCCGAAACTAGTATTTCGAAAAGTTTCATAGAATCTAATTTTGAGATGAATTTTTAAATAGACTTCCCTAATAACCATCCCTCGTAACATATAGAAAGGATATGAAAAGTTTCGTATTTCGAACATTCCTCGATTTAATTTGATTTTTTGACCGAAACTAGTATAAACTAGTGTATAATATATTATGATTTTTTGACCAAAACTAGTATTTCGAAAAGTTTCATAGAATCTAATTTTGATATGAATTTTTGGATGGACTTCCCTCATAACCTTCCCCCGTAACATATAGAAAGGACCTGAAAAGTTTCGTAGCATTTCGAACATTCCTCTATTTAATTTGATTTTTTAAGCGAAACTAGTATAAACTAGTGTATAATATATAATGATTTTTTGACCGAAACTAGTATTTCGAAAAGTTTCATAGAATCTAATTTTCAGATGAATTTTTGCACGGACTTCTCTCATAACCATCCCTCATAACATATAGATAGGATCTGAAAGGTTTTGTAGCATTTCGAACACTCCTCGATTTAATTTGATTTTTGGACGGAAACTAGTAAAAACTAGTGTATAATATATATTATAATTTTTTGACCGGAACTAGCATTTTGAAAAGTTTCATAGAATCTAATTTTGAGATAATTTTTTGCCTGGACTTCCCTCATAACCTTCCATCATAACATATAGAAAGTATCTGAAAAGTTTCGTAACATTTCGAACAGTCCACGATTTAATTTGTTTTTTTGACCGAAACTAGTAAAAAATAGTGTATAATATATTATGAATTTTTGACCGAAACTAGCGTTTTTAAAAGATTCATAGAATCAAATTTTGAGATAGTTTTTTTAATGGACTTCACTCATAGCCTTCCCCCGTAACATATAGAAAGGATCTGAAAAGTTTCGTAGCATTTCAAGCATTCCTCGATTTAATTTGATTTTTTTACCAAAACTAGTATAAACTAGTGTATAATATATTATGATTTTTTGACCGAAACTAGTATTTCGAAAAGTTTCATAGAATCTAATTTTGAGATGAATTTTTGGATGGACTTCCCTCATAACCATCCCTCGTAACATATAGAAAGGACCTGAAAAGTTTCGTAGCATTTCGAACATTCCTCGATTTAATTTATTTTTTGACCGAAACTAGTATAAACTAGTGTATAATATATTATGATTTTTTGACCGGAACTAGTATTTCGAAAAGTTTCATAGAATCTAATTTTCAGATGAATTTTTGCACGGACTTCCCTCATAACCATCCCTCATAACATATAGAAAGGATCTGAAAGGTTTTGTAGCATTTCGAACACTCCTCGATTTAATTTGATTTTTTTGACGGAAACTAGTAAAAACTAGTGTATAATATATATTATAATTTTTTGACCGGAACTAGCATTTTGAAAAGTTTCATAGAATCTAATTTTGAGATAATTTTTTGCCTGGACTTCCCTCATAACCTTCCATCATAACATATAGAAAGTATCTGAAAAGTTTCGTAGCATTTCGAACAGTCCACGATTTAATTTGATTTTTTGACCGAAACTAGTAAAAACTAGTGTATAATATATTATGATTTTTTGACCGAAACTAGTATTTCGAAAAGTTTCATAGAATCTAATTTTGATATGAATTTTTGGATGTACTTCCCTCATAACCTTCCCCCGTAACATATAGAAAGGACCTGAAAAGTTTCGTAGCATTTCGAACATTCCTCTATTTAATTTGATTTTTTAACCGAAACTAGTATAAACTAGTGTATAATATATAATGATTTTTTGACCGAAACTAGTATTTCGAAAAGTTTCATAGAATCTAATTTTCAGATGAATTTTTGCAGGGACTTCCCTCATAACCATCCCTCATAACATATAGATAGGATCTGAAAGGTTTTGTAGCATTTCGAACACTCCTCGATTTAATTTGATTTTTGGACGGAAACTAGTAAAAACTAGTGTATAATATATATTATAATTTTTAGACCGAAACTAGCATTTTGAAAAGTTTCATAGAATCTAATTTTGTGATAATTTTTTGCCTGGACTTCCCTCATAACCTTCCATCATAACATATAGAAAGTATATGAAAAGTTTCGTAACATTTCGAACAGTCCACGATTTAATTTGTTTTTTTGACCGAAACTAGTAAAAACTAGTGTATAATATATTATGATTTTTTTACCGAAACTAGCGTTTCTTAAAAGATTCATAGAATCAAATTTTGAGATAGTTTTTTTAATGGACTTCACTCATAGCCTTCCCCCGTAACATATAGAAAGGATCTGAAAAGTTTCGTAGCATTTCAAGCATTCCTCGATTTAATTTGATTTTTTTACCAAAACTAGTATAAACTAGTGTATAATATATTATGATTTTTTGACCGAAACTAGTATTTCAAAAAGTTTCATAGAATCTAATTTTGAGATGAATTTTAGGATGGACTTCCCTCATAACCATCCCTCGTAACATATAGAAAGGACCTGAAAGGTTTCGTAGCATTTCGAACATTCCTCGATTTAATTTATTTTTTGACCGAAACTAGTATAAACTAGTGTATAATATATTATGATTTTTTGACCGAAACTAGTATTTCGAAAAGTTTAATAGAATCTAATTTTCAGATGAATTTTTGCACGGACTTCCCTCATAACCATCCCTCATAACATATAGAAAGGATCTGAAAGGTTTTGTAGCATTTCAAACACTCCTCGATTTAATTTGATTTTTTGACAGAAACTAGTAAAAACTAGTGTATAATATATATTATAATTTTTTGACCGGAACTAGCATTTTGAAAAGTTTCATAGAATCTAATTTTGAGATAATTTTTTGCCTGGACTTCCCTCATAACCTTCCATCATAACATATAGAAAGTATCTGAAAAGTTTCGTAACATTTCGAACAGTCCACGATTTAATTTGTTTTTTTGACCGAAACTAGTAAAAACTAGTGTATAATATATTATGATTTTTTGACCGAAACTAGCGTTTCTTAAAAGATTCATAGAATCAAATTTTGAGATAGTTTTTTTAATGGACTTCACTCATAGCCTTCCCCCGTAACATATAGAAAGGATCTGAAAAGTTTCGTAGCATTTCAAGCATTCCTCGATTTAATTTGATTTTTTTACCAAAACTAGTATAAACTAGTGTATAATATATTATGATTTTTTGACCGAAACTAGTATTTCGAAAAGTTTCATAGAATCTAATTTTGAGATGAATTTTTGGATGGACTTCCCTCATAACCATCCCTCGTAACATATAGAAAGGACCTGAAAAGTTTCGTAGCATTTCGAACATTCCTCGATTTAATTTATTTTTTGACCGAAACTAGTATAAACTAGTGTATAATATATTATGATTTTTTGACCGGAACTAGTATTTCGAAAAGTTTCATAGAATCTAATTTTCAGATGAATTTTTGCACGGACTTCCCTCATAACCATCCCTCATAACATATAGAAAGGATCTGAAAGGTTTTGTAGCATTTCGAACACTCCTCGATTTAATTTGATTTTTTTGACGGAAACTAGTAAAAACTAGTGTATAATATATATTGTAATTTTTTAACCGGAACTAGCATTTTGAAAAGTTTCATAGAATCTAATTTTGAGATAATTTTTTGCCTGGACTTCCCTAATAACCATCCCTCGTAACATATAGAAAGGATATGAAAAGTTTCGTATTTCGAACATTCCTCGATTTAATTTGATTTTTTGACCGAAACTAGTATAAACTAGTGTATAATATATTATGATTTTTTGACCGAAA
Source organism: Lathyrus tuberosus (assembly GCA_022829125.1). Classification (NCBI taxonomy): domain Eukaryota; kingdom Viridiplantae; phylum Streptophyta; class Magnoliopsida; order Fabales; family Fabaceae; genus Lathyrus; species Lathyrus tuberosus. The sequence goes on from JALAZF010000446.1 coordinate 5,035,507, forward strand.
ATAGTATTTCGAAAAGTTTCATAGAATCTAATTTTGATATGAATTTTTGGATGGACTTCCCTCATAACCTTCCCCCGTAACATATAGAAAGGACCTGAAAAGTTTCGTAGCATTTCGAACATTCCTCTATTTAATTTGATTTTTTAACCGAAACTAGTATAAACTAGTGTATAATATATAATGATTTTTTGACCGAAACTAGTATTTCGAAAAGTTTCATAGAATCTAATTTTCAGATGAATTTTTGCACGGACTTCCCTCATAACCATCCCTCATAACATATAGATAGGATCTGAAAGGTTTTGTAGCATTTCGAACACTCCTCGATTTAATTTGATTTTTGGACGGAAACTAGTAAAAACTAGTGTATAATATATATTATAATTTTTAGACCGAAACTAGCATTTTGAAAAGTTTCATAGAATCTAATTTTGTGATAATTTTTTGCCTGGACTTCCCTCATAACCTTCCATCATAACATATAGAAAGTATCTGAAAAGTTTCGTAGCATTTCGAACAGTCCACGATTTAATTTGTTTTTTTGACCGAAACTAGTAAAAACTAGTGTATAATATATTATGATTTTTTTACCGAAACTAGCGTTTCTTAAAAGATTCATAGAATCAAATTTTGAGATAGTTTTTTTAATGGACTTCACTCATAGCCTTCCCCCGTAACATATAGAAAGGATCTGAAAAGTTTCGTAGCATTTCAAGCATTCCTCGATTTAATTTGATTTTTTTACCAAAACTAGTATAAACTAGTGTATAATATATTATGATTTTTTGACCGAAACTAGTATTTCGAAAAGTTTCATAGAATCTAATTTTGAGATGAATTTTAGGATGGACTTCCCTCATAACCATCCCTCGTAACATATAGAAAGGACCTGAAAAGTTTAGTAGCATTTCGAACATTCCTTGATTTAATTTATTTTTTGACCGAAACTAGTATAAACTAGTGTATAATATATTATGATTTTTTGACCGGAACTAGTATTTCGAAAAGTTTCATAGAATCTAATTTTCAGATGAATTTTTGCACGGACTTCCCTCATAACCATCCCTCATAACATATAGAAAGGATCTGAAAGGTTTTGTAGCATTTCGAACACTCCTCGATTTAATTTGATTTTTTTGATGGAAACTAGTAAAAACTAGTGTATAATATATATTATAATTTTTTGACCGGAACTAGCATTTTGAAAAGTTTCATAGAATCTAATTTTGAGATAATTTTTTGCCTGGACTTCCCTCATAACCTTCCATCATAACATATAGAAAGTATCTGAAAAGTTTCGTAGCATTTCGAACAGTCCACTATTTAATTTGATTTTTTGACCGAAACTAGTAAAAACTAGTGTATAGTATATTATGATTTTTTTACCGAAACTAGTATTTCGAAAAGTTTCATAGAATCTAATTTTGAGATGAATTATTGCATGGACTTCCCTCATAACTATCCCTCATAACATATAGAAAGGACCTGAAAGGTTTCGTAGCATTTCGAACATTCCTGGATTTAATTTGATTTTTTGACCGAAACTAGTATAAACTAGTGTATAATATATTATGATTTTTTGACCGAAACTAGTATTTCGAAAAGTTTCATAGAATCTAATTTTTAGATGAATTTTTGCACGGACTTCCCTCATAACCATCCCTCATAACATATAGAAAGGATCTGAAAGGTTTTGTAGCATTTCGAACAATCCTCGATTTAATTTGATTTTTTGACGGAAACTAGTCAAAACTAGTGTATAATATATATTATAATTTTTAGACCGGAACTAGCATTTTGAAAAGTTTAATAGAATCTAATTTTGAGATAATTTTTTGCCTGGACTTCCCTCATAACCTTCCATCATAACATATAGAAAGTATCTGAAAAGTTTCGTAGCATTTCGAACAGTCCACGATTTAATTTGATTTTTTGACCGAAACTAGTAAAAACTAGTGTATAATATATTATGATTTTTTGACCGAAACTAGCGTTTCTTAAAAGATTCATAGAATCTAATTTTGAGATAGTTTTTTGCATGGACTTCACTCATAGCCTTCCCCCGTAACATATAGAAAGGATCTGAAAAATTTTGTAGCATTTCAAGCATTCCTCGATTTAATTTGATTTTTTTACCAAAATTAGTATATACAAGTGTATAATATATTATGATTTTTTGACCGAAACTAGTATTTCGAAAAGTTTCATAGAATCTAATTTTGAGATGAATTTTTAAATGGACTTCCCTAATAACCATCCCTCGTAACATATAGAAAGGATATGAAAAGTTTCGTATTTCGAACATTCCTCGATTTAATTTGATTTTTTGACCGAAACTAGTATAAACTAGTGTATAATATATTATGATTTTTTGACCGAAACTAGTATTTCGAAAAGTTTCATAGAATCTAATTTTCAGATGAATTTTTGCACGGACTTCCCTCATAACCATCCCTCATAACATATAGATAGGATCTGAAAGGTTTTGTAGCATTTCGAACACTCCTCGATTTAATTTGATTTTTGGACGGAAACTAGTAAAAACTAGTGTATAATATATATTATAATTTTTAGACCGAAACTAGCATTTTGAAAAGTTTCATAGAATCTAATTTTGTGATAATTTTTTGCCTGGACTTCCCTCGTAACCTTCCATCATAACATATAGAAAGTATTTGAAAAGTTTCGTAGCATTTCGAACAGTCCACGATTTAATTTGATTTTTTGACCGAAACTAGTAAAAACTAGTGTATAATATATTATGATTTTTTGACCGAAACTAGCGTTTCTTAAAAGATTCATAGAATCAAATTTTGAGATAGTTTTTTGAATGGACTTCACTCATAGCCTTCCCCCGTAACATATTGAAAGGATCTGAAAAGTTTCGTAGCATTTCAAACATTCCTCGATTTAATTTGATTTTTTTACCAAAACTAGTATAAACTAGTGTATAATATATTATGATTTTTTGACCGAAACTAGTATTTCGAAAAGTTTCATAGAATCTAATTTTGAGATGAATTTTTGGATGGACTTCCTTCATAACCATCCCTCGTAACATATAGAAAGGACCTGAAAAGTTTCGTAGCATTTCGAACATTCCTCGATTTAATTTATTTTTTGACCGAAACTAGTATAAACTAGTGTATAATATATTATGATTTTTTGACCGAAACTAGTATTTCGAAAAGTTTCATAGAATCTAATTTTCAGATGAATTTTTGCACGGACTTCCCTCATAACCATCCCTCATAACATATAGATAGGATCTGAAAGGTTTTGTAGCATTTCGAACACTCCTCGATTTAATTTGATTTTTGGACGGAAACTAGTAAAAACTAGTGTATAATATATATTATGATTTTTAGACCGAAACAAGCATTTTGAAAAGTTTCATAGAATCTAATTTTGTGATAATTTTTTGCCTGGACTTCCCTCATAACCTTCCATCATAACATATAGAAAGTATCAGAAAAGTTTCGTAACATTTTCGAACAGTCCACGATTTAATTTGTTTTTTTGACCGAAACTAGTAAAAACTAGTGTATAATATATTATGATTTTTTGACCGAAACTAGCGTTTCTTAAAAGATTCATAGAATCAAATTTTGAGATAGTTTTTTGAATGGACTTCACTCATAACCATCCCTCGTAACATATAGAAAGGACCTGAAAGGTTTCGTAGCATTTCGAACATTCCTCGATTTAATTAATTTTTTTTTGACCGAAACTAGTATAAACTAGTGTATAATATATTATGATTTTTTGACCGAAACTAGTATTTCGAAAAGTTTAATAGAATCTAATTTTCAGATGAATTTTTGCACGGACTTCCCTCATAACCATCCCTCATAACATATAGAAAGGATCTGAAAGGTTTTGTAGCATTTCGAACACTCCCTCGATTAATTTGATTTTTTTGACGGAAACTAGTAAAAACTAGTGTATAATATATATTATAATTTTTTTACCGGAACTAGCATTTTGAAAATTTCATAGAATCTAATTTTGAGATAATTTTTTGCCTGGACTTCCCTCATAACCTTCCATCATAACATATAGAAAGTATCTGAAAAGTTTCGTAACATTTCGAACAGTCCACGATTTAATTTGTTTTTTTGACCGAAACTAGTAAAAACTAGTGTATAATATATTATGATTTTTTGACCGAAACTAGCGTTTCTTAAAAGATTCATAGAATCAAATTTTGAGATAGTTTTTTTAATGGACTTCACTCATAGCCTTCCCCCATAACATATAGAAAGGATCTGAAAAGTTTCGTAGCATTTCAAGCATTCCTCGATTTAATTTGATTTTTTTACCAAAACTAGTATAAACTAGTGTATAATATATTATGATTTTTTGACCGAAACTAGTATTTCGAAAAGTTTCATAGAATCTAATTTTGAGATGAATTTTTGGATGGACTTCCCTCATAACCATCCCTCGTAACATATAGAAAGGACCTGAAAAGTTTCGTAGCATTTCGAACATTCCTCGATTTAATTTATTTTTTGACCGAAACTAGTATAAACTAGTGTATAATATATTAGGATTTTTTGACCGGAACTAGTATTTCGAAAAGTTTCATAGAATCTAATTTTCAGATGAATTTTTGCACGGACTTCCCTCATAACCATCCCTCATAACATATAGAAAGGATCTGAAAGGTTTTGTAGCATTTCGAACACTCCTCGATTTAATTTGATTTTTTTTACGGAAACTAGTGTATAATATATATTATAATTTTTTGACCGGAACTAGCATTTTGAAAAGTTTCATAGAATCTAATTTTGAGATAATTTTTTGCCTGGACTTCCCTAATAACCATCCCTCGTAACATATAGAAAGGATATGAAAAGTTTCGTATTTCGAACATTCCTCGATTTAATTTGATTTTTTGACCGAAACTAGTATAAACTAGTGTATAATATATTATGATTTTTTGACCGAAACTAGTATTTCGAAAAGTTTCATAGAATCTAATTTTGATATGAATTTTTGGATGGACTTCCCTCATAACCTTCCCCCGTAACATATAGAAAGGACCTGAAAAGTTTCGTAGCATTTCGAACATTCCTCTATTTAATTTGATTTTTTAACCGAAACTAGTATAAACTAGTGTATAATATATAATGATTTTTTTACCGAAACTAGTATTTCGAAAAGTTTCATAGAATCTAATTTTCAGATGAATTTTTGCACGGACTTCCCTCATAACCATCCCTCATAACATATAGATAGGATCTGAAAGGTTTTGTAGCATTTCGAACACTCCTCGATTTAATTTGATTTTTGGACGGAAACTAGTAAAAACTAGTGTATAATATATATTATAATTTTTAGACCGAAACTAGCATTTTGAAAAGTTTCATAGAATCTAATTTTGTGATAATTTTTTGCCTGGACTTCCCTCATAACCTTCCATCATAACATATAGAAAGTATCTGAAAAGTTTCGTAGCATTTCGAACAGTCCACGATTTAATTTGTTTTTTTGACCGAAACTAGTAAAAACTAGTGTATAATATATTATGATTTTTTTTACCGAAACTAGCGTTTCTTAAAAGATTCATAGAATCAAATTTTGAGATAGTTTTTTTAATGGACTTCACTCATAGCCTTCCCCCGTAACATATAGAAAGGATCTGAAAAGTTTCGTAGCATTTCAAGCATTCCTCGATTTAATTTGATTTTTTTACCAAAACTAGTATAAACTAGTGTATAATATATTATGATTTTTTGACCGAAACTAGTATTTCGAAAAGTTTCATAGAATCTAATTTTGAGATGAATTTTTGGATGGACTTCCCTCATAACCATCCCTCGTAACATATAGAAAGGACCTGAAAAGTTTAGTAGCATTTCGAACATTCCTCGATTTAATTTATTTTTTGACCGAAACTAGTATAAACTAGTGTATAATATATTATGATTTTTGACCGGAACTAGTATTTCGAAAAGTTTCATAAAATCTAATTTTCAGATGAATTTTTGCACGGACTTCCCTCATAACCATCCCTCATAACATATAGAAAGGATCTGAAAGGTTTTGTAGCATTTCGAACACTCCTCGATTTAATTTGATTTTTTTGACGGAAACTAGTAAAAACTAGTGTATAATATATATTATAATTTTTTGACCGGAACTAGCATTTTGAAAAGTTTCATAGAATCTAATTTTGAGATAATTTTTTGCCTGGACTTCCCTCATAACCTTCCATCATAACATATAGAAAGTATCTGAAAAGTTTCGTAGCATTTCGAACAGTCCACGATTTAATTTGATTTTTTGACCGAAACTAGTAAAAACTAGTGTATAATATATTATGATTTTTTTACCGAAACTAGTATTTCGAAAAGTTTCATAGAATCTTATTTTGAGATGAATTATTGCATGGACTTCCCTCACAACCATCCCTCGTAACATATAGAAAGGACCTGAAAGGTTTCGTAGCATATCGAACATTCCTGGATTTAATTTGATTTTTTGACCGAAACTAGTATAAACTAGTGTATAATATATTATGATTTTTTGACCGAAACTAGTATTTCGAAAAGTTTCATAGAATCTAATTTTTAGATGAATTTTTGCACGGACTTCCCTCATAACCATCCCTCATAACATATAGAAAGGATCTGAAAGGTTTTGTAGCATTTCGAACAATCCTCGATTTAATTTGATTTTTTGACGGAAACTAGTAAAAACTAGTGTATAATATATATTATAATTTTTAGACCGGAACTAGCATTTTGAAAAGTTTCATAGAATCTAATTTTGAGATAATTTTTTGCCTGGACTTCCCTCATAACCTTCCATCATAACATATAGAAAGTATCTGAAAAGTTTCGTAGCATTTCGAACAGTCCACGATTTAATTTGATTTTTTGACCGAAACTAGTAAAAACTAGTGTATAATATATTATGATTTTTTGACCGAAACTAGCGTTTCTTAAAAGATTCATAGAATCTAATTTTGAGATAGTTTTTTGCATGGACTTCACTCATAGCCTTCCCCCGTAACATATAGAAAGGATCTGAAAATTTTTGTAGCATTTCAAGCATTCCTCGATTTAATTTGATTTTTTGACCAAAATTAGTATAAACAAGTGTATAATATATTATGATTTTTTGACCGAAACTAGTATTTCGAAAAGTTTCATAGAATCTAATTTTAAGATGAATTTTTAAATGGACTTCCCTAATAACCATCCCTCGTAACATATAGAAAGGATATGAAAAGTTTCGTATTTCGAACATTCCTCGATTTAATTTGATTTTTTGACCGAAACTAGTATAAACTAGTGTATAATATATTATGATTTTTTGACCGAAACTAGTATTTCGAAAAGTTTCATAGAATCTAATTTTGATATGAATTTTTGGATGGACTTCCCTCATAACCTTCCCCCGTAACATATAGAAAGGACCTGAAAAGTTTCGTAGCATTTCGAACATTCCTCTATTTAATTTGATTTTTTAACCGAAACTAGTATAAACTAGTGTATAATATATAATGATTTTTTGACCGAAACTAGTATTTCGAAAAGTTTCATAGAATCTAATTTTCAGATGAATTTTTGCACGGACTTCCCTCATAACCATCCCTCATAACATATAGATAGGATCTGAAAGGTTTTGTAGCATTTCGAACACTCCTCGATTTAATTTGATTTTTGGACGGAAACTAGTAAAAACTAGTGTATAATATATATTATAATTTTTAGACCGAAACTAGCATTTTGAAAAGTTTCATAGAATCTAATTTTGTGATAATTTTTTGCCTGGACTTCCCTCATAACCTTCCATCATAACATATAGAAAGTATCTGAAAAGTTTCGTAACATTTCGAACAGTCCACGATTTAATTTGTTTTTTTGACCGAAACTAGTAAAAACTAGTGTATAATATATTATGATTTTTTTACCGAAACTAGCGTTTCTTAAAAGATTCATAGAATCAAATTTTGAGATAGTTTTTTTAATGGACTTCACTCATAGCCTTCCCCCGTAACATATAGAAAGGATCTGAAAAGTTTCGTAGCATTTCAAGCATTCCTCGATTTAATTTGATTTTTTTACCAAAACTAGTATAAACTAGTGTATAATATATTATGATTTTTTGACCGAAACTAGTATTTCGAAAAGTTTCATAGAATCTAATTTTGAGATGAATTTTAGGATGGACTTCCCTCATAACCATCCCTCGTAACATATAGAAAGGACCTGAAAAGTGTAGTAGCATTTCGAACATTCCTCGATTTAATTTATTTTTTGACCGAAACTAGTATAAACTAGTGTATAATATATTATGATTTTTTGACCGGAACTAGTATTTCGAAAAGTTTCATAGAATCTAATTTTCAGATGAATTTTTGCACGGACTTCCCTCATAACCATCCCTCATAACATATAGAAAGGATCTGAAAGGTTTTGTAGCATTTCGAACACTCCTCGATTTAATTTGATTTTTTTGACGGAAACTAGTAAAAACTAGTGTATAATATATATTATAATTTTTTGACCGGAACTAGCATTTTGAAAAGTTTCATAGAATCTAATTTTGAGATAATTTTTTGCCTGGACTTCCCTCATAACCTTCCATCATAACATATAGAAAGTATCTGAAAAGTTTCATAGCATTTCGAACAGTCCACTATTTAATTTGATTTTTTGAGCGAAACTAGTAAAAACTAGTGTATAATATATTATGATTTTTTTACCGAAACTAGTATTTCGAAAAGTTTCATAGAATCTAATTTTGAGATGAATTATTGCATGGACTTCCCTCATAACCATCCCTCATAACATATAGAAAGGACCTGAAAGGTTTCGTAGCATTTCGAACATTCCTGGATTTAATTTGATTTTTTGACCGAAACTAGTATAAACTAGTGTATAATATATTATGATTTTTTGACCGAAACTAGTATTTCGAAAAGTTTCATAGAATCTAATTTTTAGATGAATTTTTGCACGGACTTCCCTCATAACCATCCCTCATAACATATAGAAAGGATCTGAAAGGTTTTGTAGCATTTCGAACAATCCTCGATTTAATTTGATTTTTTGACGGAAACTAGTAAAAACTAATGTATAATATATATTATAATTTTTAGACCGGAACTAGCATTTTGAAAAGTTTCATAGAATCTAATTTTGAGATAATTTTTTGCCTGGACTTCCCTCATAACCTTCCATCATAACATATAGAAAGTATCTGAAAAGTTTCGTAACATTTCGAACAGTCCACGATTTAATTTGTTTTTTTGACCGAAACTAGTAAAAACTAGTGTATAATATATTATGATTTTTTTACCGAAACTAGCGTTTCTTAAAAGATTCATAGAATCAAATTTTGAGATGGTTTTTTTAATGGACTTCACTCATAGCCTTCCCCCGTAACATATAGAAAGGATCTGAAAAGTTTCGTAGCATTTCAAGCATTCCTCGATTTAATTTGATTTTTTTACCAAAACTAGTATAAACTAGTGTATAATATATTATGATTTTTTGACCGAAACTAGTATTTCGAAAAGTTTCATAGAATCTAATTTTGAGATGAATTTTTGGATGGACTTCCCTCATAACCATCCCTCGTAACATATAGAAAGGACCTGAAAAGTTTAGTAGCATTTCGAACATTCCTCGATTTAATTTATTTTTTGACCGAAACTAGTATAAACTAGTGTATAATATATTATGATTTTTGACCGGAACTAGTATTTCGAAAAGTTTCATAAAATCTAATTTTCAGATGAATTTTTGCACGGACTTCCCTCATAACCATCCCTCATAACATATAGAAAGGATCTGAAAGGTTTTGTAGCATTTCGAACACTCCTCGATTTAATTTGATTTTTTTGACGGAAACTAGTAAAAACTAGTGTATAATATATATTATAATTTTTTGACCGGAACTAGCATTTTGAAAAGTTTCATAGAATCTAATTTTGAGATAATTTTTTGCCTGGACTTCCCTCATAACCTTCCATCATAACATATAGAAAGAATCTGAAAAGTTTCGTAGCATTTCGAACAGTCCACGATTTAATTTGATTTTTTGACCGAAACTAGTAAAAACTAGTGTATAATATATTATGATTTTTTTACCGAAACTAGTATTTCGAAAAGTTTCATAGAATCTTATTTTGAGATGAATTATTGCATGGACTTCCCTCATAACCATCCCTCGTAACATATAGAAAGGACCTGAAAGGTTTCGTAGCATTTCGAACATTCCTGGATTTAATTTGATTTTTTGACCGAAACTAGTATAAACTAGTGTATAATATATTATGATTTTTTGACCGAAACTAGTATTTCGAAAAGTTTCATAGAATCTAATTTTCAGATGAATTTTTGCACGGACTTCCCTCATAACCATCCCTCATAACATATAGATAGGATCTGAAAGGTTTTGTAGCATTTCGAACACTCCTCGATTTAATTTGATTTTTGGACGGAAACTAGTAAAAACTAGTGTATAATATATATTATGATTTTTAGACCGAAACAAGCATTTTGAAAAGTTTCATAGAATCTAATTTTGTGATAATTTTTTGCCTGGACTTCCCTCATAACCTTCCATCATAACATATAGAAAGTATCAGAAAAGTTTCGTAACATTTCGAACAGTCCACGATTTAATTTGTTTTTTTGACCGAAACTAGTAAAAACTAGTGTATAATATATTATGATTTTTTGACCGAAACTAGCGTTTCTTAAAAGATTCATAGAATCAAATTTTGAGATAGTTTTTTGAATGGACTTCACTCATAGCCTTCCCCCGTAACATATAGAAAGGATCTGAAAAGTTTCGTAGCATTTCAAGCATTCCTCGATTTAATTTGATTTTTTTACCAAAACTAGTATAAACTAGTGTATAATATATTTTGATTTTTTACCGAAACTAGTATTTCGAAAAGTTTCATAGAATCTAATTTTGAGATGAATTTTTGGATGGACTTCCCTCATAACCATCCCTCGTAACATATAGAAAGGACCTGAAAGGTTTCGTAGCATTTCGAACATTCCTCGATTTAATTAATTTTTTTTGACCGAAACTAGTATAAACTAGTGTATAATATATTATGATTTTTTGACCGAAACTAGTATTTCGAAAAGTTTAATAGAATCTAATTTTCAGATGAATTTTTGCACGGACTTCCCTCATAACCATCCCTCATAACATATAGAAAGGATCTGAAAGGTTTTGTAGCATTTCGAACACTCCTCGATTTAATTTGATTTTTTGACGGAAACTAGTAAAAACTAGTGTATAATATATATTATAATTTTTTTACCGGAACTAGCATTTTGAAAATTTCATAGAATCTAATTTTGAGATAATTTTTTGCCTGGACTTCCCTCATAACCTTCCATCATAACATATAGAAAGTATCTGAAAAGTTTCGTAACATTTCGAACAGTCCACGATTTAATTTGTTTTTTTGACCGAAACTAGTAAAAACTAGTGTATAATATATTATGATTTTTTGACCGAAACTAGCGTTTCTTAAAAGATTCATAGAATCAAATTTTGAGATAGTTTTTTTAATGGACTTCACTCATAGCCTTCCCCCATAACATATAGAAAGGATCTGAAAAGTTTCGTAGCATTTCAAGCATTCCTCGATTTAATTTGATTTTTTTACCAAAACTAGTATAAACTAGTGTATAATATATTATGATTTTTTGACCGAAACTAGTATTTCGAAAAGTTTCATAGAATCTAATTTTGAGATGAATTTTTGGATGGACTTCCCTCATAACCATCCCTCGTAACATATAGAAAGGACCTGAAAAGTTTCGTAGCATTTCGAACATTCCTCGATTTAATTTATTTTTTGACCGAAACTAGTATAAACTAGTGTATAATATATTAGGATTTTTTGACCGGAACTAGTATTTCGAAAAGTTTCATAGAATCTAATTTTCAGATGAATTTTTGCACGGACTTCCCTCATAACCATCCCTCATAACATATAGAAAGGATCTGAAAGGTTTTGTAGCATTTCGAACACTCCTCGATTTAATTTGATTTTTTTGACGGAAACTAGTGTATAATATATATTATAATTTTTTGACCGGAACTAGCATTTTGAAAAGTTTCATAGAATCTAATTTTGAGATAATTTTTTGCCTGGACTTCCCTAATAACCATCCCTCGTAACATATAGAAAGGATATGAAAAGTTTCGTATTTCGAACATTCCTCGATTTAATTTGATTTTTTGACCGAAACTAGTATAAACTAGTGTATAATATATTATGATTTTTTGACCGAAACTAGTATTTCGAAAAGTTTCATAGAATCTAATTTTGATATGAATTTTTGGATGGACTTCCCTCATAACCTTCCCCCGTAACATATAGAAAGGACCTGAAAAGTTTCGTAGCATTTCGAACATTCCTCTATTTAATTTGATTTTTTAACCGAAACTAGTATAAACTAGTGTATAATATATAATGATTTTTTTACCGAAACTAGTATTTCGAAAAGTTTCATAGAATCTAATTTTCAGATGAATTTTTGCACGGACTTCCCTCATAACCATCCCTCATAACATATAGATAGGATCTGAAAGGTTTTGTAGCATTTCGAACACTCCTCGATTTAATTTGATTTTTGGACGGAAACTAGTAAAAACTAGTGTATAATATATATTATAATTTTTAGACCGAAACTAGCATTTTGAAAAGTTTCATAGAATCTAATTTTGTGATAATTTTTTGCCTGGACTTCCCTCATAACCTTCCATCATAACATATAGAAAGTATCTGAAAAGTTTCGTAGCATTTCGAACAGTCCACGATTTAATTTGTTTTTTTGACCGAAACTAGTAAAAACTAGTGTATAATATATTATGATTTTTTTACCGAAACTAGCGTTTCTTAAAAGATTCATAGAATCAAATTTTGAGATAGTTTTTTTAATGGACTTCACTCATAGCCTTCCCCCGTAACATATAGAAAGGATCTGAAAAGTTTCGTAGCATTTCAAGCATTCCTCGATTTAATTTGATTTTTTTACCAAAACTAGTATAAACTAGTGTATAATATATTATGATTTTTTGACCGAAACTAGTATTTCGAAAAGTTTCATAGAATCTAATTTTGAGATGAATTTTTGGATGGACTTCCCTCATAACCATCCCTCGTAACATATAGAAAGGACCTGAAAAGTTTAGTAGCATTTCGAACATTCCTCGATTTAATTTATTTTTTGACCGAAACTAGTATAAACTAGTGTATAATATATTATGATTTTTGACCGGAACTAGTATTTCGAAAAGTTTCATAAAATCTAATTTTCAGATGAATTTTTGCACGGACTTCCCTCATAACCATCCCTCATAACATATAGAAAGGATCTGAAAGGTTTTGTAGCATTTCGAACACTCCTCGATTTAATTTGATTTTTTTGACGGAAACTAGTAAAAACTAGTGTATAATATATATTATAATTTTTTGACCGGAACTAGCATTTTGAAAAGTTTCATAGAATCTAATTTTGAGATAATTTTTTGCCTGGACTTCCCTCATAACCTTCCATCATAACATATAGAAAGTATCTGAAAAGTTTCGTAGCATTTCGAACAGTCCACGATTTAATTTGATTTTTTGACCGAAACTAGTAAAAACTAGTGTATAATATATTATGATTTTTTTACCGAAACTAGTATTTCGAAAAGTTTCATAGAATCTTATTTTGAGAAGAATTATTGCATGGACTTCCCTCACAACCATCCCTCGTAACATATAGAAAGGACCTGAAAGGTTTCGTAGCATTTCGAACATTCCTGGATTTAATTTGATTTTTTGACCGAAACTAGTATAAACTAGTGTATAATATATTATGATTTTTTGACCGAAACTAGTATTTCGAAAAGTTTCATAGAATCTAATTTTTAGATGAATTTTTGCACGGACTTCCCTCATAACCATCCCTCATAACATATAGAAAGGATCTGAAAGGTTTTGTAGCATTTCGAACAATCCTCGATTTAATTTGATTTTTTGACGGAAACTAGTAAAAACTAGTGTATAATATATATTATAATTTTTAGACCGGAACTAGCATTTTGAAAAGTTTCATAGAATCTAATTTTGAGATAATTTTTTGCCGGGACTTCCCTCATAACCTTCCATCATAACATATAGAAAGTCTCTGAAAAGTTTCGTAGCATTTCGAACAGTCCACGATTTAATTTGATTTTTTGACCGAAACTAGTAAAAACTAGTGTATAATATATTATGATTTTTTGACCGAAACTAGCGTTTCTTAAAAGATTCATAGAATCTAATTTTGAGATAGTTTTTTGCATGGACTTCACTCATAGCCTTCCCCCGTAACATATAGAAAGGATCTGAAAATTTTTGTAGCATTTCAAGCATTCCTCGATTTAATTTGATTTTTTGACCAAAATTAGTATAAACAAGTGTATAATATATTATGATTTTTTGACCGAAACTAGTATTTCGAAAAGTTTCATAGAATCTAATTTTAAGATGAATTTTTAAATGGACTTCCCTAATAACCATCCCTCGTAACATATAGAAAGGATATGAAAAGTTTCGTATTTCGAACATTCCTCGATTTAATTTGATTTTTTGACCGAAACTAGTATAAACTAGTGTATAATATATTATGATTTTTTGACCGAAACTAGTATTTCGAAAAGTTTCATAGAATCTAATTTTGATATGAATTTTTGGATGGACTTCCCTCATAACCTTCCCCCGTAACATATAGAAAGGACCTGAAAAGTTTCGTAGCATTTCGAACATTCCTCTATTTAATTTGATTTTTTAACCGAAACTAGTATAAACTAGTGTATAATATATAATGATTTTTTGACCGAAACTAGTATTTCGAAAAGTTTCATAGAATCTAATTTTCAGATGAATTTTTGCACGGACTTCCCTCATAACCATCCCTCATAACATATAGATAGGATCTGAAAGGTTTTGTAGCATTTCGAACACTCCTCGATTTAATTTGATTTTTGGACGGAAACTAGTAAAAACTAGTGTATAATATATATTATAATTTTTAGACCGAAACTTGCATTTTGAAAAGTTTCATAGAATCTAATTTTGTGATAATTTTTTGCCTGGACTTCCCTCATAACCTTCCATCATAACATATAGAAAGTATCTGAAAAGTTTCGTAACATTTCGAACAGTCCACGATTTAATTTGTTTTTTTGACCGAAACTAGTAAAAACTAGTGTATAATATATTATGATTTTTTTACCGAAACTAGCGTTTCTTAAAAGATTCATAGAATCAAATTTTGAGATAGTTTTTTTAATGGACTTCACTCATAGCCTTCCCCCGTAACATATAGAAAGGATCTGAAAAGTTTCGTAGCATTTCAAGCATTCCTCGATTTAATTTGATTTTTTTACCAAAACTAGTATAAACTAGTGTATAATATATTATGATTTTTTGACCGAAACTAGTATTTCGAAAAGTTTCATAGAATCTAATTTTGAGATGAATTTTAGGATGGACTTCCCTCATAACCATCCCTCGTAACATATAGAAAGGACCTGAAAAGTGTAGTAGCATTTCGAACATTCCTCGATTTAATTTATTTTTTGACCGAAACTAGTATAAACTAGTGTATAATATATTATGATTTTTTGACCGGAACTAGTATTTCGAAAAGTTTCATTGAATCTAATTTTCAGATGAATTTTTGCACGGACTTCCCTCATAACCATCCCTCATAACATATAGAAAGGATCTGAAAGGTTTTGTAGCATTTCGAACACTCCTCGATTTAATTTGATTTTTTTGACGGAAACTAGTAAAAACTAGTGTATAATATATATTATAATTTTTTGACCGGAACTAGCATTTTGAAAAGTTTCATAGAATCTAATTTTGAGATAATTTTTTGCCTGGACTTCCCTCATAACCTTCCATCATAACATATAGAAAGTATCTGAAAAGTTTCGTAGCATTTCGAACAGTCCACTATTTAATTTGATTTTTTGAGCGAAACTAGTAAAAACTAGTGTATAATATATTATGATTTTTTTACCGAAACTAGTATTTCGAAAAGTTTCATAGAATCTAATTTTGAGATGAATTATTGCATGGACTTCCCTCATAACCATCCCTCATAACATATAGAAAGGACCTGAAAGGTTTCGTAGCATTTCGAACATTCCTGGATTTAATTTGATTTTTTGACCGAAACTAGTATAAACTAGTGTATAATATATTATGATTTTTTGACCGAAACTAGTATTTCGAAAAGTTTCATAGAATCTAATTTTTAGATGAATTTTTGCACGGACTTCCCTCATAACCATCCCTCATAACATATAGAAAGGATCTGAAAGGTTTTGTAGCATTTCGAACAATCCTCGATTTAATTTGATTTTTTGACGGAAACTAGTAAAAACTAATGTATAATATATATTATAATTTTTAGACCGGAACTAGCATTTTGAAAAGTTTCATAGAATCTAATTTTGAGATAATTTTTTGCCTGGACTTCCCTCATAACCTTCCATCATAACATATAGAAAGTATCTGAAAAGTTTCGTAACATTTCGAACAGTCCACGATTTAATTTGTTTTTTTGACCGAAACTAGTAAAAACTAGTGTATAATATATTATGATTTTTTTACCGAAACTAGCGTTTCTTAAAAGATTCATAGAATCAAATTTTGAGATAGTTTTTTTAATGGACTTCACTCATAGCCTTCCCCCGTAACATATAGAAAGGATCTGAAAAGTTTCGTAGCATTTCAAGCATTCCTCGATTTAATTTGATTTTTTTACCAAAACTAGTATAAACTAGTGTATAATATATTATGATTTTTTGACCGAAACTAGTATTTCGAAAAGTTTCATAGAATCTAATTTTGAGATGAATTTTTGGATGGACTTCCCTCATAACCATCCCTCGTAACATATAGAAAGGACCTGAAAAGTTTAGTAGCATTTCGAACATTCCTCGATTTAATTTATTTTTTGACCGAAACTAGTATAAACTAGTGTATAATATATTATGATTTTTGACCGGAACTAGTATTTCGAAAAGTTTCATAAAATCTAATTTTCAGATGAATTTTTGCACGGACTTCCCTCATAACCATCCCTCATAACATATAGAAAGGATCTGAAAGGTTTTGTAGCATTTCGAACACTCCTCGATTTAATTTGATTTTTTTGACGGAAACTAGTAAAAACTAGTGTATAATATATATTATAATTTTTTGACCGGAACTAGCATTTTGAAAAGTTTCATAGAATCTAATTTTGAGATAATTTTTTGCCTGGACTTCCCTCATAACCTTCCATCATAACATATAGAAAGAATCTGAAAAGTTTCGTAGCATTTCGAACAGTCCACGATTTAATTTGATTTTTTGACCGAAACTAGTAAAAACTAGTGTATAATATATTATGATTTTTTTACCGAAACTAGTATTTCGAAAAGTTTCATAGAATCTTATTTTGAGATGAATTATTGCATGGACTTCCCTCATAACCATCCCTCGTAACATATAGAAAGGACCTGAAAGGTTTCGTAGCATTTCGAACATTCCTGGATTTAATTTGATTTTTTGACCGAAACTAGTATAAACTAGTGTATAATATATTATGATTTTTTGACCGAAACTAGTATTTCGAAAAGTTTCATAGAATCTAATTTTTAGATGAATTTTTGCACGGACTTCCCTCATAACCATCCCTCATAACATATAGAAAGGATCTGAAAGGTTTTGTAGCATTTCGAACAATCCTCGATTTAATTTGATTTTTTGACGGAAACTAGTAAAAACTAGTGTATAATATATATTATAATTTTTAGACCGGAACTAGCATTTTGAAAAGTTTCATAGAATCTAATTTTGAGATAATTTTTTGCCTGGACTTCCCTCATAACCTTCCATCATAACATATAGAAAGTATCTGAAAAGTTTCGTAGCATTTCGAACAGTCCACTATTTAATTTGATTTTTTGAGCGAAACTAGTAAAAACTAGTGTATAATATATTATGATTTTTTTACCGAAACTAGTATTTCGAAAAGTTTCATAGAATCTAATTTTGAGATGAATTATTGCATGGACTTCCCTCATAACCATCCCTCATAACATATAGAAAGGACCTGAAAGGTTTCGTAGCATTTCGAACATTCCTGGATTTAATTTGATTTTTTGACCGAAACTAGTATAAACTAGTGTATAATATATTATGATTTTTTGACCGAAACTAGTATTTCGAAAAGTTTCATAGAATCTAATTTTTAGATGAATTTTTGCACGGACTTCCCTCATAACCATCCCTCATAACATATAGAAAGGATCTGAAAGGTTTTGTAGCATTTCGAACAATCCTCGATTTAATTTGAGTTTTTGACGGAAACTAGTAAAAACTAATGTATAATATATATTATAATTTTTAGACCGGAACTAGCATTTTGAAAAGTTTCATAGAATCTAATTTTGAGATAATTTTTTGCCTGGACTTCCCTCATAACCTTCCATCATAACATATAGAAAGTATCTGAAAAGTTTCGTAACATTTCGAACAGTCCACGATTTAATTTGTTTTTTTGACCGAAACTAGTAAAAACTAGTGTATAATATATTATGATTTTTTTACCGAAACTAGCGTTTCTTAAAAGATTCATAGAATCAAATTTTGAGATAGTTTTTTTAATGGACTTCACTCATAGCCTTCCCCCGTAACATATAGAAAGGATCTGAAAAGTTTCGTAGCATTTCAAGCATTCCTCGATTTAATTTGATTTTTTTACCAAAACTAGTATAAACTAGTGTATAATATATTATGATTTTTTGACCGAAACTAGTATTTCGAAAAGTTTCATAGAATCTAATTTTGAGATGAATTTTTGGATGGACTTCCCTCATAACCATCCCTCGTAACATATAGAAAGGACCTGAAAAGTTTAGTAGCATTTCGAACATTCCTCGATTTAATTTATTTTTTGACCGAAACTAGTATAAACTAGTGTATAATATATTATGATTTTTGACCGGAACTAGTATTTCGAAAAGTTTCATAAAATCTAATTTTCAGATGAATTTTTGCACGGACTTCCCTCATAACCATCCCTCATAACATATAGAAAGGATCTGAAAGGTTTTGTAGCATTTCGAACACTCCTCGATTTAATTTGATTTTTTTGACGGAAACTAGTAAAAACTAGTGTATAATATATATTATAATTTTTTGACCGGAACTAGCATTTTGAAAAGTTTCATAGAATCTAATTTTGAGATAATTTTTTGCCTGGACTTCCCTCATAACCTTCCATCATAACATATAGAAAGAATCTGAAAAGTTTCGTAGCATTTCGAACAGTCCACGATTTAATTTGATTTTTTGACCGAAACTAGTAAAAACTAGTGTATAATATATTATGATTTTTTTACCGAAACTAGTATTTCGAAAAGTTTCATAGAATCTTATTTTGAGATGAATTATTGCATGGACTTCCCTCATAACCATCCCTCGTAACATATAGAAAGGACCTGAAAGGTTTCGTAGCATTTCGAACATTCCTGGATTTAATTTGATTTTTTGACCGAAACTAGTATAAACTAGTGTATAATATATTATGATTTTTTGACCGAAACTAGTATTTCGAAAAGTTTCATAGAATCTAATTTTTAGATGAATTTTTGCACGGACTTCCCTCATAACCATCCCTCATAACATATAGAAAGGATCTGAAAGGTTTTGTAGCATTTCGAACAATCCTCGATTTAATTTGATTTTTTGACGGAAACTAGTAAAAACTAGTGTATAATATATATTATAATTTTTAGACCGGAACTAGCATTTTGAAAAGTTTCATAGAATCTAATTTTGAGATAATTTTTTGCCTGGACTTCCCTCATAACCTTCCATCATAACATATAGAAAGTATCTGAAAAGTTTCGTAGCATTTCGAACAGTCCACGATTTAATTTGATTTTTTGACCGAAACTAGTAAAAACTAGTGTATAATATATTATGATTTTTTGACCGAAACTAGCGTTTCTTAAAAGATTCATAGAATCTAATTTTGAGATAGTTTTTTGCATGGACTTCACTCATAGCCTTCCCCCGTAACATATAGAAAGGATCTGAAAATTTTTGTAGCATTTCAAGCATTCCTCGATTTAATTTGATTTTTTGACCAAAATTAGTATAAACAAGTGTATAATATATTATGATTTTTTGACCGAAACTAGTATTTCGAAAAGTTTCATAGAATCTAATTTTAAGATGAATTTTTAAATGGACTTCCCTAATAACCATCCCTCGTAACATATAGAAAGGATATGAAAAGTTTCGTATTTCGAACATTCCTCGATTTAATTTGATTTTTTGACCGAAACTAGTATAAACTAGTGTATAATATATTATGATTTTTTGACCGAAACTAGTATTTCGAAAAGTTTCATAGAATCTAATTTTGATATGAATTTTTGGATGGACTTCCCTCATAACCTTCCCCCGTAACATATAGAAAGGACCTGAAAAGTTTCGTAGCATTTCGAACATTCCTCTATTTAATTTGATTTTTTAACCGAAACTAGTATAAACTAGTGTATAATATATAATGATTTTTTGACCGAAACTAGTATTTCGAAAAGTTTCATAGAATCTAATTTTCAGATGAATTTTTGCACGGACTTCCCTCATAACCATCCCTCATAACATATAGATAGGATCTGAAAGGTTTTGTAGCATTTCGAACACTCCTCGATTTAATTTGATTTTTGGACGGAAACTAGTAAAAACTAGTGTATAATATATATTATAATTTTTAGACCGAAACTAGCATTTTGAAAAGTTTCATAGAATCTAATTTTGTGATAATTTTTTGCCTGGACTTCCCTCATAACCTTCCATCATAACATATAGAAAGTATCTGAAAAGTTTCGTAACATTTCGAACAGTCCACGATTTAATTTGTTTTTTTGACCGAAACTAGTAAAAACTAGTGTATAATATATTATGATTTTTTTACCGAAACTAGCGTTTCTTAAAAGATTCATAGAATCAAATTTTGAGATAGTTTTTTTAATGGACTTCACTCATAGCCTTCCCCCGTAACATATAGAAAGGATCTGAAAAGTTTCGTAGCATTTCAAGCATTCCTCGATTTAATTTGATTTTTTTACCAAAACTAGTATAAACTAGTGTATAATATATTATGATTTTTTGACCGAAACTAGTATTTCTAAAAGTTTCATAGAATCTAATTTTGAGATGAATTTTAGGATGGACTTCCCTCATAACCATCCCTCGTAATATATAGAAAGGACCTGAAAAGTGTAGTAGCATTTCGAACATTCCTCGATTTAATTTATTTTTTGACCGAAACTAGTATAAACTAGTGTATAATATATTATGATTTTTTGACCGGAACTAGTATTTCGAAAAGTTTCATAGAATCTAATTTTCAGATGAATTTTTGCACGGACTTCCCTCATAACCATCCCTCATAACATATAGAAAGGATCTGAAAGGTTTTGTAGCATTTCGAACACTCCTCGATTTAATTTGATTTTTTTGACGGAAACTAGTAAAAACTAGTGTATAATATATATTATAATTTTTTGACCGGAACTAGCATTTTGAAAAGTTTCATAGAATCTAATTTTGAGATAATTTTTTGCCTGGACTTCCCTCATAACCTTCCATCATAACATATAGAAAGTATCTGAAAAGTTTCGTAGCATTTCGAACAGTCCACTATTTAATTTGATTTTTTGAGCGAAACTAGTAAAAACTAGTGTATAATATATTATGATTTTTTTACCGAAACTAGTATTTCGAAAAGTTTCATAGAATCTAATTTTGAGATGAATTATTGCATGGACTTCCCTCATAACCATCCCTCATAACATATAGAAAGGACCTGAAAGGTTTCGTAGCATTTCGAACATTCCTGGATTTAATTTGATTTTTTGACCGAAACTAGTATAAACTAGTGTATAATATATTATGATTTTTTGACCGAAACTAGTATTTCGAAAAGTTTCATAGAATCTAATTTTTAGATGAATTTTTGCACGGACTTCCCTCATAACCATCCCTCATAACATATAGAAAGGATCTGAAAGGTTTTGTAGCATTTCGAACAATCCTCGATTTAATTTGATTTTTTGACGGAAACTAGTA
Organism: Lathyrus tuberosus; assembly: GCA_022829125.1. Classification (NCBI taxonomy): domain Eukaryota; kingdom Viridiplantae; phylum Streptophyta; class Magnoliopsida; order Fabales; family Fabaceae; genus Lathyrus; species Lathyrus tuberosus. Next base: position 5,057,681 of record JALAZF010000446.1, read on the forward strand.
AAAACTAATGTAAAATATATATTATAATTTTTAGACCGGAACTAGCATTTTGAAAAGTTTCATAGAATCTAATTTTGAGATAATTTTTTGCCTGGACTTCCCTCATAACCTTCCATCATAACATATAGAAAGTATCTGAAAAGTTTCGTAACATTTCGAACAGTCCACGATTTAATTTGTTTTTTTGACCGAAACTAGTAAAAACTAGTGTATAATATATTATGATTTTTTTACCGAAACTAGCGTTTCTTAAAAGATTCATAGAATCAAATTTTGAGATAGTTTTTTTAATGGACTTCACTCATAGCCTTCCCCCGTAACATATAGAAAGGATCTGAAAAGTTTCGTAGCATTTCAAGCATTCCTCGATTTAATTTGATTTTTTTACCAAAACTAGTATAAACTAGTGTATAATATATTATGATTTTTTGACCGAAACTAGTATTTCGAAAAGTTTCATAGAATCTAATTTTGAGATGAATTTTTGGATGGACTTCCCTCATAACCATCCCTCGTAACATATAGAAAGGACCTGAAAAGTTTAGTAGCATTTCGAACATTCCTCGATTTAATTTATTTTTTGACCGAAACTAGTATAAACTAGTGTATAATATATTATGATTTTTGACCGGAACTAGTATTTCGAAAAGTTTCATAAAATCTAATTTTCAGATGAATTTTTGCACGGACTTCCCTCATAACCATCCCTCATAACATATAGAAAGGATCTGAAAGGTTTTGTAGCATTTCGAACACTCCTCGATTTAATTTGATTTTTTTGACGGAAACTAGTAAAAACTAGTGTATAATATATATTATAATTTTTTGACCGGAACTAGCATTTTGAAAAGTTTCATAGAATCTAATTTTGAGATAATTTTTTGCCTGGACTTCCCTCATAACCTTCCATCATAACGTATAGAAAGTATCTGAAAAGTTTCGTAGCATTTCGAACAGTCCACGATTTAATTTGATTTTTTGACCGAAACTAGTAAAAACTAGTGTATAATATATTATGATTTTTTTACCGAAACTAGTATTTCGAAAAGTTTCATAGAATCTTATTTTGAGATGAATTATTGCATGGACTTCCCTCATAACCATCCCTCGTAACATATAGAAAGGACCTGAAAGGTTTCGTAGCATTTCGAACATTCCTGGATTTAATTTGATTTTTTGACCGAAACTAGTATAAACTAGTGTATAATATATTATGATTTTTTGACCGAAACTAGTATTTCGAAAAGTTTCATAGAATCTAATTTTTAGATGAATTTTTGCACGGACTTCCCTCATAACCATCCCTCATAACATATAGAAAGGATCTGAAAGGTTTTGTAGCATTTCGAACAATCCTCGATTTAATTTGATTTTTTGACGGAAACTAGTAAAAACTAGTGTATAATATATATTATAATTTTTAGACCGGAACTAGCATTTTGAAAAGTTTCATAGAATCTAATTTTGAGATAATTTTTTGCCTGGACTTCCCTCATAACCTTCCATCATAACATATAGAAAGTATCTGAAAAGTTTCGTAGCATTTCGAACAGTCCACGATTTAATTTGATTTTTTGACCGAAACTAGTAAAAACTAGTGTATAATATATTATGATTTTTTGACCGAAACTAGCGTTTCTTAAAAGATTCATAGAATCTAATTTTGAGATAGTTTTTTGCATGGACTTCACTCATAGCCTTCCCCCGTAACATATAGAAAGGATCTGAAAATTTTTGTAGCATTTCAAGCATTCCTCGATTTAATTTGATTTTTTGACCAAAATTAGTATAAACAAGTGTATAATATATTATGATTTTTTGACCGAAACTAGTATTTCGAAAAGTTTCATAGAATCTAATTTTAAGATGAATTTTTAAATGGACTTCCCTAATAACCATCCCTCGTAACATATAGAAAGGATATGAAAAGTTTCGTATTTCGAACATTCCTCGATTTAATTTGATTTTTTGACCGAAACTAGTATAAACTAGTGTATAATATATTATGATTTTTTGACCGAAACTAGTATTTCGAAAAGTTTCATAGAATCTAATTTTGATATGAATTTTTGGATGGACTTCCCTCATAACCTTCCCCCGTAACATATAGAAAGGACCTGAAAAGTTTCGTAGCATTTCGAACATTCCTCTATTTAATTTGATTTTTTAACCGAAACTAGTATAAACTAGTGTATAATATATAATGATTTTTTGACCGAAACTAGTATTTCGAAAAGTTTCATAGAATCTAATTTTCAGATGAATTTTTGCACGGACTTCCCTCATAACCATCCCTCATAACATATAGATAGGATCTGAAAGGTTTTGTAGCATTTCGAACACTCCTCGATTTAATTTGATTTTTGGACGGAAACTAGTAAAAACTAGTGTATAATATATATTATAATTTTTAGACCGAAACTAGCATTTTGAAAAGTTTCATAGAATCTAATTTTGTGATAATTTTTTGCCTGGACTTCCCTCATAACCTTCCATCATAACATATAGAAAGTATCTGAAAAGTTTCGTAACATTTCGAACAGTCCACGATTTAATTTGTTTTTTTGACCGAAACTAGTAAAAACTAGTGTATAATATATTATGATTTTTTTACCGAAACTAGCGTTTCTTAAAAGATTCATAGAATCAAATTTTGAGATAGTTTTTTTAATGGACTTCACTCATAGCCTTCCCCCGTAACATATAGAAAGGATCTGAAAAGTTTCGTAGCATTTCAAGCATTCCTCGATTTAATTTGATTTTTTTACCAAAACTAGTATAAACTAGTGTATAATATATTATGATTTTTTGACCGAAACTAGTATTTCTAAAAGTTTCATAGAATCTAATTTTGAGATGAATTTTAGGATGGACTTCCCTCATAACCATCCCTCGTAATATATAGAAAGGACCTGAAAAGTGTAGTAGCATTTCGAACATTCCTCGATTTAATTTATTTTTTGACCGAAACTAGTATAAACTAGTGTATAATATATTATGATTTTTTGACCGGAACTAGTATTTCGAAAAGTTTCATAGAATCTAATTTTCAGATGAATTTTTGCACGGACTTCCCTCATAACCATCCCTCATAACATATAGAAAGGATCTGAAAGGTTTTGTAGCATTTCGAACACTCCTCGATTTAATTTGATTTTTTTGACGGAAACTAGTAAAAACTAGTGTATAATATATATTATAATTTTTTGACCGGAACTAGCATTTTGAAAAGTTTCATAGAATCTAATTTTGAGATAATTTTTTGCCTGGACTTCCCTCATAACCTTCCATCATAACATATAGAAAGTATCTGAAAAGTTTCGTAGCATTTCGAACAGTCCACTATTTAATTTGATTTTTTGAGCGAAACTAGTAAAAACTAGTGTATAATATATTATGATTTTTTTACCGAAACTAGTATTTCGAAAAGTTTCATAGAATCTAATTTTGAGATGAATTATTGCATGGACTTCCCTCATAACCATCCCTCATAACATATAGAAAGGACCTGAAAGGTTTCGTAGCATTTCGAACATTCCTGGATTTAATTTGATTTTTTGACCGAAACTAGTATAAACTAGTGTATAATATATTATGATTTTTTGACCGAAACTAGTATTTCGAAAAGTTTCATAGAATCTAATTTTTAGATGAATTTTTGCACGGACTTCCCTCATAACCATCCCTCATAACATATAGAAAGGATCTGAAAGGTTTTGTAGCATTTCGAACAATCCTCGATTTAATTTGATTTTTTGACGGAAACTAGTAAAAACTAATGTAAAATATATATTATAATTTTTAGACCGGAACTAGCATTTTGAAAAGTTTCATAGAATCTAATTTTGAGATAATTTTTTGCCTGGACTTCCCTCATAACCTTCCATCATAACATATAGAAAGTATCTGAAAAGTTTCGTAGCATTTCGAACAGTCCACGATTTAATTTGATTTTTTTACCAAAACTAGTATAAACTAGTGTATAATATATTATGATTTTTTGACCGGAACTAGTATTTCGAAAAGTTTCATAGAATCTAATTTTCAGATGAATTTTTGCACGGACTTCCCTCATAACCATCCCTCATAACATATAGAAAGGATCTGAAAGGTTTTGTAGCATTTCGAACACTCCTCGATTTAATTTGATTTTTTTGATGGAAACTAGTAAAAACTAGTGTATAATATATATTATAATTTTTTGACCGGAACTAGCATTTTGAAAAGTTTCATAGAATCTAATTTTGAGATAATTTTTTCCCTGGACTTCCCTCATAACCTTCCATCATAACATATAGAAAGTATCTGAAAAGTTTCGTAGCATTTCGAACAGTCCACTATTTAATTTGATTTTTTGAGCGAAACTAGTAAAAACTAGTGTATAATATATTATGATTTTTTTACCGAAACTAGTATTTCGAAAAGTTTCATAGAATCTAATTTTGAGATGAATTATTGCATGGACTTCCCTCATAACCATCCCTCATAACATATAGAAAGGACCTGAAAGGTTTCGTAGCATTTCGAACATTCCTGGATTTAATTTGATTTTTTGACCGAAACTAGTATAAACTAGTGTATAATATATTATGATTTTTTGACCGAAACTAGTATTTCGAAAAGTTTCATAGAATCTAATTTTTAGATGAATTTTTGCACGGACTTCCCTCATAACCATCCCTCATAACATATAGAAAGGATCTGAAAGGTTTTGTAGCATTTCGAACAATCCTCGATTTAATTTGATTTTTTGACGGAAACTAGTAAAAACTAATGTAAAATATATATTATAATTTTTAGACCGGAACTAGCATTTTGAAAAGTTTCATAGAATCTAATTTTGAGATAATTTTTTGCCTGGACTTCCCTCATAACCTTCCATCATAACATATAGAAAGTATCTGAAAAGTTTCGTAGCATTTCGAACAGTCCACGATTTAATTTGATTTTTTTACCAAAACTAGTATAAACTAGTGTATAATATATTATGATTTTTTGACCGGAACTAGTATTTCGAAAAGTTTCATAGAATCTAATTTTCAGATGAATTTTTGCACGGACTTCCCTCATAACCATCCCTCATAACATATAGAAAGGATCTGAAAGGTTTTGTAGCATTTCGAACACTCCTCGATTTAATTTGATTTTTTTGACGGAAACTAGTAAAAACTAGTGTATAATATATATTATAATTTTTTGACCGGAACTAGCATTTTGAAAAGTTTCATAGAATCTAATTTTGAGATAATTTTTTCCCTGGACTTCCCTCATAACCTTCCATCATAACATATAGAAAGTATCTGAAAAGTTTCGTAGCATTTCGAACAGTCCACTATTTAATTTGATTTTTTGAGCGAAACTAGTAAAAACTAGTGTATAATATATTATGATTTTTTTACCGAAACTAGTATTTCGAAAAGTTTCATAGAATCTAATTTTGAGATGAATTATTGCATGGACTTCCCTCATAACCATCCCTCATAACATATAGAAAGGACCTGAAAGGTTTCGTAGCATTTCGAACATTCCTGGATTTAATTTGATTTTTTGACCGAAACTAGTATAAACTAGTGTATAATATATTATGATTTTTTGACCGAAACTAGTATTTCGAAAAGTTTCATAGAATCTAATTTTTAGATGAATTTTTGCACGGACTTCCCTCATAACCATCCCTCATAACATATAGAAAGGATCTGAAAGGTTTTGTAGCATTTCGAACAATCCTCGATTTAATTTGATTTTTTGACGGAAACTAGTAAAAACTAATGTATAATATATATTATAATTTTTAGACCGGAACTAGCATTTTGAAAAGTTTCATAGAATCTAATTTTGAGATAATTTTTTGCCTGGACTTCCCTCATAACCTTCCATCATAACATATAGAAAGTATCTGAAAAGTTTCGTAGCATTTCGAACAGTCCACGATTTAATTTGATTTTTTGACCGAAACTAGTAAAAACTAGTGTATAATATATTATGATTTTTTGACCGAAACTAGCGTTTCTTAAAAGATTCATAGAATCTAATTTTGAGATAGTTTTTTGCATGGACTTCACTCATAGCCTTCCCCCGTAACATATAGAAAGGATCTGAAAAATTTTGTAGCATTTCAAGCATTCCTCGATTTAATTTGATTTTTTGACCAAAATTAGTATAAACAAGTGTATAATATATTATGATTTTTTGACCGAAACTAGTATTTCGAAAAGTTTCATAGAATCTAATTTTAAGATGAATTTTTAAATGGACTTCCCTAATAACCATCCCTCGTAACATATAGAAAGGATATGAAAAGTTTCGTATTTCGAACATTCCTCGATTTAATTTGATTTTTTGACCGAAACTAGTATAAACTAGTGTATAATATATTATGATTTTTTGACCGAAACTAGTATTTCGAAAAGTTTCATAGAATCTAATTTTGATATGAATTTTTGGATGGACTTCCCTCATAACCTTCCCCCGTAACATATAGAAAGGACCTGAAAAGTTTCGTAGCATTTCGAACATTCCTCTATTTAATTTGATTTTTTAACCGAAACTAGTATAAACTAGTGTATAATATATAATGATTTTTTGACCGAAACTAGTATTTCGAAAAGTTTCATAGAATCTAATTTTCAGATGAATTTTTGCACGGACTTCCCTCATAACCATCCCTCATAACATATAGATAGGATCTGAAAGGTTTTGTAGCATTTCGAACACTCCTCGATTTAATTTGATTTTTGGACGGAAACTAGTAAAAACTAGTGTATAATATATATTATAATTTTTAGACCGAAACTAGCATTTTGAAAAGTTTCATAGAATCTAATTTTGTGATAATTTTTTGCCTGGACTTCCCTCATAACCTTCCATCATAACATATAGAAAGTATCTGAAAAGTTTCGTAACATTTCGAACAGTCCACGATTTAATTTGTTTTTTTGACCGAAACTAGTAAAAACTAGTGTATAATATATTATGATTTTTTTACCGAAACTAGCGTTTCTTAAAAGATTCATAGAATCAAATTTTGAGATAGTTTTTTTAATGGACTTCACTCATAGCCTTCCCCCGTAACATATAGAAAGGATCTGAAAAGTTTCGTAGCATTTCAAGCATTCCTCGATTTAATTTGATTTTTTTACCAAAACTAGTATAAACTAGTGTATAATATATTATGATTTTTTGACCGAAACTAGTATTTCGAAAAGTTTCATAGAATCTAATTTTGAGATGAATTTTTGGATGGACTTCCCTCATAACCATCCCTCGTAACATATAGAAAGGACCTGAAAAGTTTAGTAGCATTTCGAACATTCCTCGATTTAATTTATTTTTTGACCGAAACTAGTATAAACTAGTGTATAATATATTATGATTTTTGACCGGAACTAGTATTTCGAAAAGTTTCATAAAATCTAATTTTCAGATGAATTTTTGCACGGACTTCCCTCATAACCATCCCTCATAACATATAGAAAGGATCTGAAAGGTTTTGAAGCATTTGGAACACTCCTCGATTTAATTTGATTTTTTTGACGGAAACTAGTAAAAACTAGTGTATAATATATATTATAATTTTTTGACCGGAACTAGCATTTTGAAAAGTTTCATAGAATCTAATTTTGTGATAATTTTTTGCCTGGACTTCCCTCATAACCTTCCATCATAACATATAGAAAGTATCTGAAAAGTTTCGTAACATTTCGAACAGTCCACGATTTAATTTGTTTTTTTGACCGAAACTAGTAAAAACTAGTGTATAATATATTATGATTTTTTGACCGAAACTAGCGTTTCTTAAAAGATTCATAGAATCAAATTTTGAGATAGTTTTTTTAATGGACTTCACTCATAGCCTTCCCCCGTAACATATAGAAAGGATCTGAAAAGTTTCGTAGCATTTCAAGCATTCCTCGATTTAATTTGATTTTTTTACCAAAACTAGTATAAACTAGTGTATAATATATTATGATTTTTTGACCGAAACTAGTATTTCGAAAAGTTTCATAGAATCTAATTTTGAGATGAATTTTTGGATGGACTTCCCTCATAACCATCCCTCGTAACATATAGAAAGGACCTGAAAAGTTTAGTAGCATTTCGAACAATCCTCGATTTAATTTATTTTTTGACCGAAACTAGTATAAACTAGTGTATAATATATTATGATTTTTGACCGGAACTAGTATTTCGAAAAGTTTCATAAAATCTAATTTTCAGATGAATTTTTGCACGGACTTCCCTCATAACCATCCCTCATAACATATAGAAAGGATCTGAAAGGTTTTGTAGCATTTCGAACACTCCTCGATTTAATTTGATTTTTTTGACGGAAACTAGTAAAAACTAGTGTATAATATATATTATAATTTTTTGACCGGAACTAGCATTTTGAAAAGTTTCATAGAATCTAATTTTGAGATAATTTTTTGCCTGGACTTCCCTCATAACCTTCCATCATAACATATAGAAAGTATCTGAAAAGTTTCGTAGCATTTCGAACAGTCCACGATTTAATTTGATTTTTTGACCGAAACTAGTAAAAACTAGTGTATAATATATTATGATTTTTTTACCGAAACTAGTATTTCGAAAAGTTTCATAGAATCTTATTTTGAGATGAATTATTGCATGGACTTCCCTCATAACCATCCCTCGTAACATATAGAAAGGACCTGAAAGGTTTCATAGCATTTCGAACATTCCTGGATTTAATTTGATTTTTTGACCGAAACTAGTATAAACTAGTGTATAATATATTATGATTTTTTGACCGAAACTAGTATTTCGAAAAGTTTCATAGAATCTAATTTTTAGATGAATTTTTGCACGGACTTCCCTCATAACCATCCCTCATAACATATAGAAAGGATCTGAAAGGTTTTGTAGCATTTCGAACAATCCTCGATTTAATTTGATTTTTTGACGGAAACTAGTAAAAACTAGTGTATAATATATATTATAATTTTTAGACCGGAACTAGCATTTTGAAAAGTTTCATAGAATCTAATTTTGAGATAATTTTTTGCCTGGACTTCCCTCATAACCTTCCATCATAACATATAGAAAGTATCTGAAAAGTTTCGTAGCATTTCGAACAGTCCACGATTTAATTTGATTTTTTGACCGAAACTAGTAAAAACTAGTGTATAATATATTATGATTTTTTGACCGAAACTAGCGTTTCTTAAAAGATTCATAGAATCTAATTTTGAGATAGTTTTTTGCATGGACTTCACCCATAGCCTTCCCCCGTAACATATAGAAAGGATCTGAAAATTTTTGTAGCATTTCAAGCATTCCTCGATTTAATTTGATTTTTTGACCAAAATTAGTATAAACAAGTGTATAATATATTATGATTTTTTGACCGAAACTAGTATTTCGAAAAGTTTCATAGAATCTAATTTTAAGATGAATTTTTAAATGGACTTCCCTAATAACCATCCCTCGTAACATATAGAAAGGATATGAAAAGTTTCGTATTTCGAACATTCCTCGATTTAATTTGATTTTTTGACCGAAACTAGTATAAACTAGTGTATAATATATTATGATTTTTTGACCGAAACTAGTATTTCGAAAAGTTTCATAGAATCTAATTTTGATATGAATTTTTGGATGGACTTCCCTCATAACCTTCCCCCGTAACATATAGAAAGGACCTGAAAAGTTTCGTAGCATTTCGAACATTCCTCTATTTAATTTGATTTTTTAACCGAAACTAGTATAAACTAGTGTATAATATATAATGATTTTTTGACCGAAACTAGTATTTCGAAAAGTTTCATAGAATCTAATTTTCAGATGAATTTTTGCACGGACTTCCCTCATAACCATCCCTCATAACATATAGATAGGATCTGAAAGGTTTTGTAGCATTTCGAACACTCCTCGATTTAATTTGATTTTTGGACGGAAACTAGTAAAAACTAGTGTATAATATATATTATAATTTTTAGACCGAAACTAGCATTTTGAAAAGTTTCATAGAATCTAATTTTGTGATAATTTTTTGCCTGGACTTCCCTCATAACCTTCCATCATAACATATAGAAAGTATCTGAAAAGTTTCGTAACATTTCGAACAGTCCACGATTTAATTTGTTTTTTTGACCGAAACTAGTAAAAACTAGTGTATAATATATTATGATTTTTTTACCGAAACTAGCGTTTCTTAAAAGATTCATAGAATCAAATTTTGAGATAGTTTTTTTAATGGACTTCACTCATAGCCTTCCCCCGTAACATATAGAAAGGATCTGAAAAGTTTCGTAGCATTTCAAGCATTCCTCGATTTAATTTGATTTTTTTACCAAAACTAGTATAAACTAGTGTATAATATATTATGATTTTTTGACCGAAACTAGTATTTCGAAAAGTTTCATAGAATCTAACTTTGAGATGAATTTTTGGATGGACTTCCCTCATAACCATCCCTCGTAACATATAGAAAGGACCTGAAAAGTTTAGTAGCATTTCGAACATTCCTCGATTTAATTTATTTTTTGACCGAAACTAGTATAAACTAGTGTATAATATATTATGATTTTTGACCGGAACTAGTATTTCGAAAAGTTTCATAAAATCTAATTTTCAGATGAATTTTTGCACGGACTTCCCTCATAACCATCCCTCATAACATATAGAAAGGATCTGAAAGGTTTTGAAGCATTTGGAACACTCCTCGATTTAATTTGATTTTTTTGACGGAAACTAGTAAAAACTAGTGTATAATATATATTATAATTTTTTGACCGGAACTAGCATTTTGAAAAGTTTCATAGAATCTAATATTGTGATAATTTTTTGCCTGGACTTCCCTCATAACCTTCCATCATAACATATAGAAAGTATCTGAAAAGTTTCGTAACATTTCGAACAGTCCACGATTTAATTTGTTTTTTTGACCGAAACTAGTAAAAACTAGTGTATAATATATTATGATTTTTTGACCGAAACTAGCGTTTCTTAAAAGATTCATAGAATCAAATTTTGAGATAGTTTTTTTAATGGACTTCACTCATAGCCTTCCCCCGTAACATATAGAAAGGATCTGAAAAGTTTCGTAGCATTTCAAGCATTCCTCGATTTAATTTGATTTTTTTACCAAAACTAGTATAAACTAGTGTATAATATATTATGATTTTTTGACCGAAACTAGTATTTCGAAAAGTTTCATAGAATCTAATTTTGAGATGAATTTTTGGATGGACTTCCCTCATAACCATCCCTCGTAACATATAGAAAGGACCTGAAAAGTTTAGTAGCATTTCGAACATTCCTCGATTTAATTTATTTTTTGACCGAAACTAGTATAAACTAGTGTATAATATATTATGATTTTTGACCGGAACTAGTATTTCGAAAAGTTTCATAAAATCTAATTTTCAGATGAATTTTTGCACGGACTTCCCTCATAACCATCCCTCATAACATATAGAAAGGATCTGAAAGGTTTTGTAGCATTTCGAACACTCCTCGATTTAATTTGATTTTTTTGACGGAAACTAGTAAAAACTAGTGTATAATATATATTATAATTTTTTGACCGGAACTAGCATTTTGAAAAGTTTCATAGAATCTAATTTTGAGATAATTTTTTGCCTGGACTTCCCTCATAACCTTCCATCATAACATATAGAAAGTATCTGAAAAGTTTCGTAGCATTTCGAACAGTCCACGATTTAATTTGATTTTTTGACCGAAACTAGTAAAAACTAGTGTATAATATATTATGATTTTTTTACCGAAACTAGTATTTCGAAAAGTTTCATAGAATCTTATTTTGAGATGAATTATTGCATGGACTTCCCTCATAACCATCCCTCGTAACATATAGAAAGGACCTGAAAGGTTTCGTAGCATTTCGAACATTCCTGGATTTAATTTGATTTTTTGACCGAAACTAGTATAAACTAGTGTATAATATATTATGATTTTTTGACCGAAACTAGTATTTCGAAAAGTTTCATAGAATCTAATTTTTAGATGAATTTTTGCACGGACTTCCCTCATAACCATCCCTCATAACATATAGAAAGGATCTGAAAGGTTTTGTAGCATTTCAAACAATCCTCGATTTAATTTGATTTTTTGACGGAAACTAGTAAAAACTAGTGTATAATATATATTATAATTTTTAGACCGGAACTAGCATTTTGAAAAGTTTCATAGAATCTAATTTTGAGATAATTTTTTGCCTGGACTTCCCTCATAACCTTCCATCATAACATATAGAAAGTATCTGAAAAGTTTCGTAGCATTTCGAACAGTCCACGATTTAATTTGATTTTTTGACCGAAACTAGTAAAAACTAGTGTATAATATATTATGATTTTTTGACCGAAACTAGCGTTTCTTAAAAGATTCATAGAATCTAATTTTGAGATAGTTTTTTGCATGGACTTCACTCATAGCCTTCCCCCGTAACATATAGAAAGGATCTGAAAATTTTTGTAGCATTTCAAGCATTCCTCGATTTAATTTGATTTTTTGACCAAAATTAGTATAAACAAGTGTATAATATATTATGATTTTTTGACCGAAACTAGTATTTCGAAAAGTTTCATAGAATCTAATTTTAAGATGAATTTTTAAATGGACTTCCCTAATAACCATCCCTCGTAACATATAGAAAGGATATGAAAAGTTTCGTATTTCGAACATTCCTCGATTTAATTTGATTTTTTGACCGAAACTAGTATAAACTAGTGTATAATATATTATGATTTTTTGACCGAAACTAGTATTTCGAAAAGTTTCATAGAATCTAATTTTGATATGAATTTTTGGATGGACTTCCCTCATAACCTTCCCCCGTAACATATAGAAAGGACCTGAAAAGTTTCGTAGCATTTCGAACATTCCTCTATTTAATTTGATTTTTTAACCGAAACTAGTATAAACTAGTGTATAATATATAATGATTTTTTGACCGAAACTAGTATTTCGAAAAGTTTCATAGAATCTAATTTTCAGATGAATTTTTGCACGGACTTCCCTCATAACCATCCCTCATAACATATAGATAGGATCTGAAAGGTTTTGTAGCATTTCGAACACTCCTCGATTTAATTTGATTTTTGGACGGAAACTAGTAAAAACTAATGTATAATATATATTATAATTTTTAGACCGAAACTAGCATTTTGAAAAGTTTCATAGAATCTAATTTTGTGATAATTTTTTGCCTGGACTTCCCTCATAACCTTCCATCATAACATATAGAAAGTATCTGAAAAGTTTCGTAACATTTCGAACAGTCCACGATTTAATTTGTTTTTTTGACCGAAACTAGTAAAAACTAGTGTATAATATATTATGATTTTTTTACCGAAACTAGCGTTTCTTAAAAGATTCATAGAATCAAATTTTGAGATAGTTTTTTTAATGGACTTCACTCATAGCCTTCCCCCGTAACATATAGAAAGGATCTGAAAAGTTTCGTAGCATTTCAAGCATTCCTCGATTTAATTTGATTTTTTTACCAAAACTAGTATAAACTAGTGTATAATATATTATGATTTTTTGACCGAAACTAGTATTTCGAAAAGTTTCATAGAATCTAATGTTGAGATGAATTTTAGGATGGACTTCCCTCATAACCATCGCTCGTAACATATAGAAAGGACCTGAAAAGTGTAGTAGCATTTCGAACATTCCTCGATTTAATTTATTTTTTGACCGAAACTAGTATAAACTAGTGTATAATATATTATGATTTTTTGACCGGAACTAGTATTTCGAAAAGTTTCATAGAATCTAATTTTCAGATGAATTTTTGCACGGACTTCCCTCATAACCATCCCTCATAACATATAGAAAGGATCTGAAAGGTTTTGTAGCATTTCGAACACTCCTCGATTTAATTTGATTTTTTTGACGGAAACTAGTAAAAACTAGTGTATAATATATATTATAATTTTTTGACCGGAACTAGCATTTTGAAAAGTTTCATAGAATCTAATTTTGAGATAATTTTTTGCCTGGACTTCCCTCATAACCTTCCATCATAACATATAGAAAGTATCTGAAAAGTTTCGTAGCATTTCGAACAGTCCACTATTTAATTTGATTTTTTGAGCGAAACTAGTAAAAACTAGTGTATAATATATTATGATTTTTTTACCGAAACTAGTATTTCGAAAAGTTTCATAGAATCTAATTTTGAGATGAATTATTGCATGGACTTCCCTCATAACCATCCCTCATAACATATAGAAAGGACCTGAAAGGTTTCGTAGCATTTCGAACATTCCTGGATTTAATTTGATTTTTTGACCGAAACTAGTATAAACTAGTGTATAATATATATTATGATTTTTTGACCGAAACTAGTATTTCGAAAAGTTTCATAGAATCTAATTTTTAGATGAATTTTTGCACGGACTTCCCTCATAACCATCCCTCATAACATATAGAAAGGATCTGAAAGGTTTTGTAGCATTTCGAACAATCCTCGATTTAATTTGATTTTTTGACGGAAACTAGTAAAAACTAATGTATAATATATATTATAATTTTTAGACCGGAACTAGCATTTTGAAAAGTTTCATAGAATCTAATTTTGAGATAATTTTTTGCCTGGACTTCCCTCATAACCTTCCATCATAACATATAGAAAGTATCTGAAAAGTTTCGTAGCATTTCGAACAGTCCACGATTTAATTTGATTTTTTGACCGAAACTAGTAAAAACTAGTGTATAATATATTATGATTTTTTTGACCGAAACTAGCGTTTCTTAAAAGATTCATAGAATCTAATTTTGAGATAGTTTTTTGCATGGACTTCACTCATAGCCTTCCCCCGTAACATATAGAAAGGATCTGAAAAATTTTGTAGCATTTCAAGCATTCCTCGATTTAATTTGATTTTTTGACCAAAATTAGTATAAACAAGTGTATAATATATTATGATTTTTTGACCGAAACTAGTATTTCGAAAAGTTTCATAGAATCTAATTTTGAGATGAATTTTTAAATGGACTTCCCTAATAACCATCCCTCGTAACATATAGAAAGGATATGAAAAGTTTCGTATTTCGAACATTCCTCGATTTAATTTGATTTTTTGACCGAAACTAGTATAAACTAGTGTATAATATATTATTATTTTTTGACCGAAACTAGTATTTCGAAAAGTTTCATAGAATCTAATTTTCAGATGAATTTTTGCACGGACTTCCCTCATAACCATCCCTCATAACATATAGATAGGATCTGAAAGGTTTTGTAGCATTTCGAACACTCCTCGATTTAATTTGATTTTTGGACGGAAACTAGTAAAAACTAGTGTATAATATATATTATAATTTTTAGACCGAAACTAGCATTTTGAAAAGTTTCATAGAATCTAATTTTGTGATAATTTTTTGCCTGGACTTCCCTCGTAACCTTCCATCATTACATATAGAAAGTATCTGAAAAGTTTCGTAGCATTTCGAACAGTCCACGATTTAATTTGATTTTTTGACCGAAACTAGTAAAAACTAGTGTATAATATATTATGATTTTTTGACCGACACTAGCGTTTCTTAAAAGATTCATATAATCAAATTTTGAGATAGTTTTTTGAATGGACTTCACTCATAGCCTCTCCCCCGTAACATATTGAAAGGATCTGAAAAGTTTCGTAGCATTTCAAGCATTCCTCGATTTAATTTGATTTTTTTACCAAAACTAGTATAAACTAGTGTATAATATATTATGATTTTTTGACCGAAACTAGTATTTCGAAAAGTTTCATAGAATCTAATTTTGAGATGAATTTTTGGATGGACTTCCCTCATAACCATCCCTCGTAACATATAGAAAGGACCTGAAAAGTTTCGTAGCATTTCGAACATTCCTCGATTTAATTTATTTTTTGACCGAAACTAGTATAAACTAGTGTATAATATATTATGATTTTTTGACCGAAACTAGTATTTCGAAAAGTTTCATAGAATCTAATTTTCAGATGAATTTTTGCACGGACTTCCCTCATAACCATCCCTCATAACATATAGAAAGGAGATGAAAGGTTTTGTAGCATTTCGAACACACTTTGATTTAATTTGATTTTTGACGGAAACTAGTAAAAACTAGTGTATAATATATATTATAAATTTTTGACCGAAACTAGGCATTTTGAATAGTTTCATAGAATCTAATTTTGAGATAATTTTTTGCCTGGACTTCCCTCATAACCTTCCATCATAACATATAGAAAGTATCTGAAAAGTTTCGTAGCATTTCGAACAGCCACGATTTAATTTGATTTTTGACCCAAACTAGTAAAAACTAGTGTATAATATATTATGATTTTTTTTACCGAAACTAGTATTTCGAAAAGTTTCATAGAATCTAATTTGAGATGAATTTTTGCATGGACTTCCCTCATAACCATCCCTCATAACATATAGAAAGGACCTGAAAGGTTTCGTAGCATTTCGAACATTCCTGGATTTAATTTGATTTTTTGACCGAAACTAGTATAAACTAGTGTATAATATATTATGATTTTTGACCGAAACTAGTATTTCGAAAAGTTTCATAGAATCTAATTTTTAGATGAATTTTTGCATGGACTTCCCTCATAACCATCCCTCATAACATATAGAAAGGATCTGAAAGGTTTTGTAGCATTTCGAACAATCCTCGATTTAATTTGATTTTTTGACGGAAACTAGTAAAAACTAATGTATAATATATATTATAATTTTTAGACCGGAACTAGCATTTTGAAAAGTTTCATAGAATCTAATTTTGAGATAATTTTTTGCCTGGACTTCCCTCATAACCTTCCATCATAACATATAGAAAGTATCTGAAAAGTTTCGTAGCATTTCGAACAGTCCACGATTTAATTTGATCTTTTGACCGAAACTAGTAAAAACTAGTGTATAATATATTATGATTTTTTGACCGAAACTAGCGTTTCTTAAAAGATTCATAGAATCTAATTTTGAGATAGTTTTTTGCATGGACTTCACTCATAGCCTTCCCCCGTAACATATAGAAAGGATCTGAAAAATTTTGTAGCATTTCAAGCATTCCTCGATTTAATTTGATTTTTTGACCAAAATTAGTATAAACAAGTGTATAATATATTATGATTTTTTGACCGAAACTAGTATTTCGAAAAGTTTCATAGAATCTAATTTTGAGATGAATTTTTTAAATGGACTTCCCTAATAACCATCCCTCGTAACATATAGAAAGGATATGAAAAGTTTCGTATTTCGAACATTCCTCGATTTAATTTGATTTTTTGACCGAAACTAGTATAAACTAGTGTATAATATATTATGATTTTTTGACCGAAACTAGTATTTCGAAAAGTTTCATAGAATCTAATTTTCAGATGAATTTTTGCACGGACTTCCCTCATAACCATCCCTCATAACATATAGATAGGGATCTGAAAGGTTTTGTAGCATTTCGAACACTCCTCGATTTAATTTGATTTTTGGACGGAAACTAGTAAAAACTAGTGTATAATATATATTATAATTTTTAGACCGAAACTAGCATTTTGAAATGTTTCATAGAATCTAATTTTGTGATAATTTTTTGCCTGGACTTCCCTCGTAACCTTCCATCATAACATATAGAAAGTATCTGAAAAGTTTCGTAGCATTTCGAACAGTCCACGATTTAATTTGATTTTTTGACCGAAACTAGTAAAAACTAGTGTATAATATATTATGATTTTTGACCGACACTAGCGTTTCTTAAAAGATTCATATAATCAAATTTTGAGATAGTTTTTTGAATGGACTTCACTCATAGCCTTCCCCCGTAACATATTGAAAGGATCTGAAAAGTTTCGTAGCATTTCAAGCATTCCTCGATTTAATTTGATTTTTTTACCAAAACTAGTATAAACTAGTGTATAATATATTATGATTTTTTGACCGAAACTAGTATTTCGAAAAGTTTCATAGAATCTAATTTTGAGATGAATTTTTGGATGGACTTCCCTCATAACCATCCCTCGTAACATATAGAAAGGACCTGAAAAGTTTCGTAGCATTTCGAACATTCCTCGATTTAATTTATTTTTTGACCGAAACTAGTATAAACTAGTGTATAATATATTATGATTTTTTGACCGAAACTAGTATTTCGAAAAGTTTCATAGAATCTAATTTTCAGATGAATTTTTGCACGGACTTCCCTCATAACCATCCCTCATAACATATAGAAAGGATCTGAAAGGTTTTGTAGCATTTCGAACACACTTTGATTTAATTTGATTTTTTGACGGAAACTAGTAAAAACTAGTGTATAATATATATTATAAATTTTTGACCGAAACTAGCATTTTGAATAGTTTCATAGAATCTAATTTTGAGATAATTTTTTGCCTGGACTTCCCTCATAACCTTCCATCATAACATATAGAAAGTATCTGAAAAGTTTCGTAGCATTTCGAACAGCCACGATTTAATTTGATTTTTTGACCCAAACTAGTAAAAACTAGTGTATAATATATTATGATTTTTTTTACCGAAACTAGTATTTCGAAAAGTTTCATAGAATCTAATTTTGAGATGAATTTTTGCATGGACTTCCCTCATAACCATCCCTCATAACATATAGAAAGGACCTGAAAGGTTTCGTAGCATTTCGAACATTCCTGGATTTAATTTGATTTTTTGACCGAAACTAGTATAAACTAGTGTATAATATATTATGATTTTTTGACCGAAACTAGTATTTCGAAAAGTTTCATAGAATCTAATTTTTAGATGAATTTTTGCACGGACTTCCCTCATAACCATCCCTCATAACATATAGAAAGGATCTGAAAGGTTTTGTAGCATTTCGAACAATCCTCGATTTAATTTGATTTTTTGACGGAAACTAGTAAAAACTAATGTATAATATATATTATAATTTTTAGACCGGAACTAGCATTTGAAAAGTTTCATAGAATCTAATTTTGAGATAATTTTTTGCCTGGACTTCCCTCATAACCTTCCATCATAACATATAGAAAGTATCTGAAAAGTTTCGTAGCATTTCGAACAGTCCACGATTTAATTTGATCTTTTGACCGAAACTAGTAAAAACTAGTGTATAATATATTATGATTTTTTGACCGAAACTAGCGTTTCTTAAAGATTCATAGAATCTAATTTTGAGATAGTTTTTTGCATGGACTTCACTCATAGCCTTCCCCCGTTAACATATAGAAAGGATCTGAAAAATTTTGTAGCATTTCAAGCATTCCTCGATTTAATTTGATTTTTTGACCAAAATTAGTATAAACAAGTGTATAATATATTATGATTTTTTGACCGAAACTAGTATTTCGAAAAGTTTCATAGAATCTAATTTTGAGATGAATTTTTAAATGGACTTCCCTAATAACCATCCCTCGTAACATATAGAAAGGATATGAAAAGTTTCGTATTTCGAACATTCCTCGATTTAATTTGATTTTTTGACCGAAACTAGTATAAACTAGTGTATAATATATTATGATTTTTTGACCGAAACTAGTATTTCGAAAAGTTTCATAGAATCTAATTTTCAGATGAATTTTTGCACGGACTTCCCTCATAACCATCCCTCATAACATATAGATAGGATCTGAAAGGTTTTGTAGCATTTCGAACACTCCTCGATTTAATTTGATTTTTGGACGGAAACTAGTAAAAACTAGTGTATAATATATATTATAATTTTTAGACCGAAACTAGCATTTTGAAAAGTTTCATAGAATCTAATTTTGTGATAATTTTTTGCCTGGACTTCCCTCGTAACCTTCCATCATAACATATAGAAAGTATCTGAAAAGTTTCGTAGCATTTCGAACAGTCCACGATTTAATTTGATTTTTTGACCGAAACTAGTAAAAACTAGTGTATAATATATTATGATTTTTTGACCGACACTAGCGGTTTCTTAAAAGATTCATATAATCAAATTTTGAGATAGTTTTTTGAATGGACTTCACTCATAGCCTTCCCCCGTAACATATTGAAAGGATCTGAAAAGTTTCGTAGCATTTCAAGCATTCCTCGATTTAATTTGATTTTTTTACCAAAACTAGTATAAACTAGTGTATAATATATTATGATTTTTTGACCGAAACTAGTATTTCGAAAAGTTTCATAGAATCTAATTTTGAGATGAATTTTTGGATGGACTTCCCTCATAACCATCCCTCGTAACATATAGAAAGGACCTGAAAAGTTTCGTAGCATTTCGAACATTCCTCGATTTAATTTATTTTTTGACCGAAACTAGTATAAACTAGTGTATAATATATTATGATTTTTTGACCGAAACTAGTATTTCGAAAAGTTTCATAGAAGATTTGAAGATTATTTTTGCACGGACTTCCCTCATAACCATCCCTCTAACACATATAGAAAGGATCTGAAAGGGTTTTGTAGCATTTCGAACACACTTTGATTTTAATTTGATTTTTTGACGGAAACTAGTAAAAACTAGTGTATAATATATATTATAATATTTTTGACCGAAACTAGCATTTTGAATAGTTTCATAGAATCTAATTTTGAGATAATTTTTTGCCTGGACTTCCCTCATAACCTTCCATCATAACATATAGAAAGTATCTGAAAAGTTTCGTAGCATTTCGAACAGCCACGATTTAATTTGATTTTTTGACCCAAACTAGTAAAAACTAGTGTATAATATATTATGATTTTTTTTACCGAAACTAGTATTTCGAAAAGTTTCATAGAATCTAATTTTGAGATGAATTTTTTGCATGGACTTCCCTCATAACCATCCCTCATAACATATAGAAAGGACCTGAAAGGTTTCGTAGCATTTCGAACATTCCTGGATTTAATTTGATTTTTTGACCGAAACTAGTATAAACTAGTGTATAATATATTATGATTTTTTGACCGAAACTAGTATTTCGAAAAGTTTCATAGAATCTAATTTTTAGATGAATTTTTGCACGGACTTCCCTCATAACCATCCCTCATAACATATAGAAAGGATCTGAAAGGTTTTGTAGCATTTCGAACAATCCTCGATTTAATTTGATTTTTTGACGGAAACTAGTAAAAACTAATGTATAATATATATTATAATTTTTAGACCGGAACTAGCATTTTGAAAAGTTTCATAGAATCTAATTTTGAGATAATTTTTTTGCCTGGACTTCCCTCATAACCTTCCATCATAACATATAGAAAGTATCTGAAAAGTTTCGTAGCATTTCGAACAGTCCACGATTTAATTTGATCTTTTGACCGAAACTAGTAAAAACTAGTGTATAATATATTATGATTTTTTGACCGAAACTAGCGTTTCTTAAAAGATTCATAGAATCTAATTTTGAGATAGTTTTTTGCATGGACTTCACTCATAGCCTTCCCCCGTAACATATAGAAAGGATCTGAAAAATTTTGTAGCATTTCAAGCATTCCTCGATTTAATTTGATTTTTTGACCAAAATTAGTATAAACAAGTGTATAATATATTATGATTTTTTGACCGAAACTAGTATTTCGAAAAGTTTCATAGAATCTAATTTTGAGATGAATTTTTAAATGGACTTCCCTAATAACCATCCCTCGTAACATATAGAAAGGATATGAAAAGTTTCGTATTTCGAACATTCCTCGATTTAATTTGATTTTTTGACCGAAACTAGTATAAACTAGTGTATAATATATTATGATTTTTTGACCGAAACTAGTATTTCGAAAAGTTTCATAGAATCTAATTTTCAGATGAATTTTTGCACGGACTTCCCTCATAACCATCCCTCATAACATATAGATAGGATCTGAAAGGTTTTGTAGCATTTCGAACACTCCTCGATTTAATTTGATTTTTGGACGGAAACTAGTAAAAACTAGTGTATAATATATATTATAATTTTTAGACCGAAACTAGCATTTTGAAAAGTTTCATAGAATCTAATTTTGTGATAATTTTTTGCCTGGACTTCCCTCGTAACCTTCCATCATAACATATAGAAAGTATCTGAAAAGTTTCGTAGCATTTCGAACAGTCCACGATTTTATTTGATTTTTTGACCGAAACTAGTAAAAACTAGTGTATAATATATTATGATTTTTTGACCGACACTAGCGTTTCTTAAAAGATTCATATAATCAAATTTTGAGATAGTTTTTTGAATGGACTTCACTCATAGCCTTCCCCCGTAACATATTGAAAGGATCTGAAAAGTTTCGTAGCATTTCAAGCATTCCTCGATTTAATTTGATTTTTTTACCAAAACTAGTATAAACTAGTGTATAATATATTATGATTTTTTGACCGAAACTAGTATTTCGAAAAGTTTCATAGAATCTAATTTTGAGATGAATTTTTGGATGGACTTCCCTCATAACCATCCCTCGTAACATATAGAAAGGACCTGAAAAGTTTCGTAGCATTTCGAACATTCCTCGATTTAATTTATTTTTTGACCGAAACTAGTATAAACTAGTGTATAATATATTATGATTTTTTGACCGAAACTAGTATTTCGAAAAGTTTCATAGAATCTAATTTTCAGATGAATTTTTGCACGGACTTCCCTCATAACCATCCCTCATAACATATAGAAAGGATCTGAAAGGTTTTGTAGCATTTCGAACACACTTTGATTTAATTTGATTTTTTGACGGAAACTAGTAAAAACTAGTGTATAATATATATTATAAATTTTTGACCGAAACTAGCATTTTGAATAGTTTCATAGAATCTAATTTTGAGATAATTTTTTGCCTGGACTTCCCTCATAACCTTCCATCATAACATATAGAAAGTATCTGAAAAGTTTCGTAGCATTTCGAACAGCCACGATTTAATTTGATTTTTTGACCCAAACTAGTAAAAACTAGTGTATAATATATTATGATTTTTTTTACCGAAACTAGTATTTCGAAAAGTTTCATAGAATCTAATTTTGAGATGAATTTTTGCATGGACTTCCCTCATAACCATCCCTCATAACATATAGAAAGGACCTGAAAGGTTTCGTAGCATTTCGAACATTCCTGGATTTAATTTGATTTTTTGACCGAAACTAGTATAAACTAGTGTATAATATATTATGATTTTTTGACCGAAACTAGTATTTCGAAAAGTTTCATAGAATCTAATTTTTAGATGAATTTTTGCACGGACTTCCCTCATAACCATCCCTCATAACATATAGAAAGGATCTGAAAGGTTTTGTAGCATTTCGAACAATCCTCGATTTAATTTGATTTTTTGACGGAAACTAGTAAAAACTAATGTATAATATATATTATAATTTTTAGACCGGAACTAGCATTTTGAAAAGTTTCATAGAATCTAATTTTGAGATAATTTTTTGCCTGGACTTCCCTCATAACCTTCCATCATAACATATAGAAAGTATCTGAAAAGTTTCGTAGCATTTCGAACAGTCCATGATTTAATTTGATCTTTTGACCGAAACTAGTAAAAACTAGTGTATAATATATTATGATTTTTTGACCGAAACTAGCGTTTCTTAAAAGATTCATAGAATCTAATTTTGAGATAGTTTTTTGCATGGACTTCACTCATAGCCTTCCCCCGTAACATATAGAAAGGATCTGAAAAATTTTGTAGCATTTCAAGCATTCCTCGATTTAATTTGATTTTTTGACCAAAATTAGTATAAACAAGTGTATAATATATTATGATTTTTTGACCGAAACTAGTATTTCGAAAAGTTTCATAGAATCTAATTTTGAGATGAATTTTTAAATGGACTTCCCTAATAACCATCCCTCGTAACATATAGAAAGGATATGAAAAGTTTCGTATTTCGAACATTCCTCGATTTAATTTGATTTTTTTGACCGAAACTAGTATAAACTAGTGTATAATATATTATGATTTTTTGACCGAAACTAGTATTTCGAAAAGTTTCATAGAATCTAATTTTCAGATGAATTTTTGCACGGACTTCCCTCATAACCATCCCTCATAACATATAGATAGGATCTGAAAGGTTTTGTAGCATTTCGAACACTCCTCGATTTAATTTGATTTTTGGACGGAAACTAGTAAAAACTAGTGTATAATATATATTATAATTTTTAGACCGAAACTAGCATTTTGAAAAGTTTCATAGAATCTAATTTTGTGATAATTTTTTTCCTGGACTTCCCTCGTAACCTTCCATCATAACATATAGAAAGTATCTGAAAAGTTTCGTAGCATTTCGAACAGTCCACGATTTTATTTGATTTTTTGACCGAAACTAGTAAAAACTAGTGTATAATATATTATGATTTTTTGACCGACACTAGCGTTTCTTAAAAGATTCATATAATCAAATTTTGAGATAGTTTTTTGAATGGACTTCACTCATAGCCTTCCCCCGTAACATATTGAAAGGATCTGAAAAGTTTCGTAGCATTTCAAGCATTCCTCGATTTAATTTGATTTTTTTTACCAAAACTAGTATAAACTAGTGTATAATATATTATGATTTTTTGACCGAAACTAGTATTTCGAAAAGTTTCATAGAATCTAATTTTGAGATGAATTTTTGGATGGACTTCCCTCATAACCATCCCTCGTAACATATAGAAAGGACCTGAAAAGTTTCGTAGCATTTCGAACATTCCTCGATTTAATTTATTTTTTGACCGAAACTAGTATAAACTAGTGTATAATATATTATGATTTTTTGACCGAAACTAGTATTTCGAAAAGTTTCATAGAATCTAATTTTCAGATGAATTTTTGCACGGACTTCCCTCATAACCATCCCTAATAACATATAGAAAGGATCTGAAAGGTTTTGTAGCATTTCGAACACACTTTGATTTAATTTGATTTTTTGACGGAAACTAGTAAAAACTAGTGTATAATATATATTATAAATTTTTGACCGAAACTAGCATTTTGAATAGTTTCATAGAATCTAATTTTGAGATAATTTTTTGCCTGGACTTCCCTCATAACCTTCCATCATAACATATAGAAAGTATCTGAAAAGTTTCGTAGCATTTCGAACAGCCACGATTTAATTTGATTTTTTGACCCAAACTAGTAAAAACTAGTGTATAATATATTATGATTTTTTTTACCGAAACTAGTATTTCGAAAAGTTTCATAGAATCTAATTTTGAGATGAATTTTTGCATGGACTTCCCTCATAACCATCCCTCATAACATATAGAAAGGACCTGAAAGGTTTCGTAGCATTTCGAACATTCCTGGATTTAATTTGATTTTTTGACCGAAACTAGTATAAACTAGTGTATAAATATATTATGATTTTTTGACCGAAACTAGTATTTCGAAAAGTTTCATAGAATCTAATTTTTAGATGAATTTTTGCACGGACTTCCCTCATAACCATCCCTCATAACATATAGAAAGGATCTGAAAGGTTTTGTAGCATTTCGAACAATCCTCGATTTAATTTGATTTTTTGACAGAAACTAGTAAAAACTAATGTATAATATATATTATAATTTTTAGACCGGAACTAGCATTTTGAAAAGTTTCATAGAATCTAATTTTGAGATAATTTTTTGCCTGGACTTCCCTCATAACCTTCCATCATAACATATAGAAAGTATCTGAAAAGTTTCGTAGCATTTCGAACAGTCCACGATTTAATTTGATTTTTTGACCGAAACTAGTAAAAACTAGTGTATAATATATTATGATTTTTTGACCGAAACTAGCGTTTCTTAAAAGATTCATAGAATCTAATTTTGAGATAGTTTTTTGCATGGACTTCACTCATAGCCTTCCCCCGTAACATATAGAAAGGATCTGAAAAATTTTGTAGCATTTCAAGCATTCCTCGATTTAATTTGATTTTTTGACCAAAATTAGTATAAACAAGTGTATAATATATTATGATTTTTTGACCGAAACTAGTATTTCGAAAAGTTACATAGAATCTAATTTTGAGATGAATTTTTAAATGGACTTCCCTAATAACCATCCCTCGTAACATATAGAAAGGATATGAAAAGTTTCGTATTTCGAACATTCCTCGATTTAATTTGATTTTTTGACCGAAACTAGTATAAACTAGTGTATAATATATTATGATTTTTTGACCGAAATTAGTATTTCGAAAAGTTTCATAGAATCTAATTTTCAGATGAATTTTTGCACGGACTTACCTCATAACCATCCCTCATAACATATAGATAGGATCTGAAAGGTTTTGTAGCATTTCGAACATTCCTCGATTTAATTTGATTTTTGGACGAAAACTAGTAAAAACTAGTGTATAATATATATTATAATTTTTAGACCGAAACTAGCATTTTGAAAAGTTTCATAGAATCTAATTTTGTGATAATTTTTTGCCTGGACTTCCCTCGTAACCTTCCATCATAACATATAGAAAGTATCTGAAAAGTTTCGTAGCATTTCGAACAGTCCACGATTTAATTTGATTTTTTGACCGAAACTAGTAAAAACTAGTGTATAATATATTATGATTTTTTGACCGAAACTAGCGTTTCTTAAAAGATTCATATAATCAAATTTTGAGATAGTTTTTTGAATGGACTTCACTCATAGCCTTCCCCCGTAACATATTGAAAGGATCTGAAAAGTTTCGTAGCATTTCAAGCATTCCTCGATTTAATTTGATTTTTTTACCAAAACTAGTATAAACTAGTGTATAATATATTATGCTTTTTTGACCGAAACTAGTATTTCGAAAAGTTTCATAGAATCTAATTTTGAGATGAATTTTTGGATGGACTTCCCTCATAACCATCCCTCGTAACATATAGAAAGGACCTGAAAAGTTTCGTAGCATTTCGAACATTCCTCGATTTAATTTATTTTTTGACCGAAACTAGTATAAACTAGTGTATAATATATTATGATTTTTTGACCGAAACTAGTATTTCGAAAAGTTTCATAGAATCTAATTTTCAGATGAATTTTTGCACGGACTTCCCTCATAACCATCCCTCATAACATATAGAAAGGATCTGAAAGGTTTTGTAGCATTTCGAACACACTTTGATTTAATTTGATTTTTTGACGGAAACTAGTAAAAACTAGTGTATAATATATATTATAAATTTTTGACCGAAACTAGCATTTTGAATAGTTTCATAGAATCTAATTTTGAGATAATTTTTTGCCTGGACTTCCCTCATAACCTTCCATCATAACATATAGAAAGTATCTGAAAAGTTTCGTAGCATTTCGAACAGCCACGATTTAATTTGATTTTTTGACCCAAACTAGTAAAAACTAGTGTATAATATATTATGATTTTTTTTACCGAAACTAGTATTTCGAAAAGTTTTCATAGAATCTAATTTTGAGATGAATTTTTGCATGGACTTCCCTCATAACCATCCCTCATAACATATAGAAAGGACCTGAAAGGTTTCGTAGCATTTCGAACATTCCTGGATTTAATTTGATTTTTTTGACCGAAACTAGTATAAACTAGTGTATAATATATTATGATTTTTTGACCGAAACTAGTATTTCGAAAAGTTTCATAGAATCTAATTTTTAGATGAATTTTTGCACGGACTTCCCTCATAACCATCCCTCATAACATATAGAAAGGATCTGAAAGGTTTTGTAGCATTTCGAACAATCCTCGATTTAATTTGATTTTTTGACGGAAACTAGTAAAAACTAATGTATAATATATATTATAATTTTTAGACCGGAACTAGCATTTTGAAAAGTTTCATAGAATCTAATTTTGAGATAATTTTTTGCCTGGACTTCCCTCATAACCTTCCATCATAACATATAGAAAGTATCTGAAAAGTTTCGTAGCATTTCGAACAGTCCACGATTTAATTTGATCTTTTGACCGAAACTAGTAAAAACTAGTGTATAATATATTATGATTTTTTGACCGAAACTAGCGTTTCTTAAAAGATTCATAGAATCTAATTTTGAGATAGTTTTTTGCATGGACTTCACTCATAGCCTTCCCCCGTAACATATAGAAAGGATCTGAAAAATTTTGTAGCATTTCAAGCATTCCTCGATTTAATTTTATTTTTTGACCAAAATTAGTATAAACAAGTGTATAATATATTATGATTTTTTGACCGAAACTAGTATTTCGAAAAGTTTCATAGAATCTAATTTTGAGATGAATTTTTAAATGGACTTCCCTAATAACCATCCCTCGTAACATATAGAAAGGATATGAAAAGTTTCGTATTTCGAACATTCCTCGATTTAATTTGATTTTTTGACCGAAACTAGTATAAACTAGTGTATAATATATTATGATTTTTTGACCGAAACTAGTATTTCGAAAAGTTTCATAGAATCTAATTTTCAGATGAATTTTTGCACGGACTTCCCTCATAACCATCCCTCATAACATATAGATAGGATCTGAAAGGTTTTGTAGCATTTCGAACACTCCTCGATTTAATTTGATTTTTGGACGGAAACTAGTAAAAACTAGTGTATAATATATATTATAATTTTTAGACCGAAACTAGCATTTTGAAAAGTTTCATAGAATCTAATTTTGTGATAATTTTTTGCCTGGACTTCCCTCATAACCTTCCATCATAACATATAGAAAGTATCTGAAAAGTTTCGTAGCATTTCGAACAGTCCACGATTTAATTTGATTTTTTGACCGAAACTAGTAAAAACTAGTGTATAATATATTATGATTTTTTGACCGAAACTAGCGTTTCTTAAAAGATTCATATAATCAAATTTTGAGATAGTTTTTTGAATGGACTTCACTCATAGCCTTCCCCCGTAACATATTGAAAGGATCTGAAAAGTTTCGTAGCATTTCAAGCATTCCTCGATTTAATTTGATTTTTTTACCAAAACTAGTATAAACTAGTGTATAATATATTATGATTTTTTGACCGAAACTAGTATTTCGAAAAGTTTCATAGAATCTAATTTTGTGATGAATTTTTGGATGGACTTCCCTCATAACCATCCCTCGTAACATATAGAAAGGACCTGAAAAGTTTCGTAGCATTTCGAACATTCCTCGATTTAATTTATTTTTTGACCGAAACTAGTATAAACTAGTGTATAATATATTATGATTTTTTGACCGAAACTAGTATTTCGAAAAGTTTCATAGAATCTAATTTTCAGATGAATTTTTGCACGGACTTCCCTCATAACCATCCCTCATAACATATAGAAAGGATCTGAAAGGTTTTGTAGCATTTCGAACACTCTTTGATTTAATTTGATTTTTTGACGGAAACTAGTAAAAACTAGTGTATAATATATATTATAAATTTTTGACCGAAACTAGCATTTTGAATAGTTTCATAGAATCTAATTTTGAGATAATTTTTTGCCTGGACTTCCCTCATAACCTTCCATCATAACATATAGAAAGTATCTGAAAAGTTTCGTAGCATTTCGAACAGCCACGATTTAATTTGATTTTTTGACCCAAACTAGTAAAAACTAGTGTATAATATATTATGATTTTTTTTACCGAAACTAGTATTTCGAAAAGTTTCATAGAATCTAATTTTGAGATGAATTTTTGCATGGACTTCCCTCATAACCATCCCTCGTAACATATAGAAAGGACCTGAAAGGTTTCGTAGCATTTCGAACATTCCTCGATTTAATTTGATTTTTTGACCGAAACTAGTATAAACTAGTGTATAATATATTATGAATTTTTGACCGAAACTAGTATTTCGAAAAGTTTCATAGAATCTAATTTTCAGATGAATTTTTGCACGGACTTCCCTCATAACTATCCCTCATAACATATAGAAAGGATCTGAAAGGTTTTGTAGCATTTCGAACACTCCTCGATTTAATTTGATTTTTTGACGGAAACTAGTAAAAACTAGTGTATAATATATATTAGAATTTTTAGACCGAAACTAGCATTTTGAAAAGTTTCATAGAATCTAATTTTGAGATAATCTTTTGCCTGGACTTCCCTCATAACCATCCATCATAACATATAGAAAGTATCTAAAAAGTTTTGTAGCATTTCGAACAGTCCACGGTTTAATTTGATTTTTTGACCGAAACTAGTAAAAACTAGTGTATAATATATTATGATTTTTTGACCGAAACTAGCGTTTCTTAAAAGATTCATAGAATCTAATTTTGAGATAGTTTTTTGCATGGACTTCACTCATAGCCTTCCCCCGTAACATATAGAAAGGATCTGAAAAATTTTGTAGCATTTCAAGCATTCCTCGATTTAATTTTATTTTTTGACCAAAATTAGTATAAACAAGTGTATAATATATTATGATTTTTTGACCGAAACTAGTATTTTGAAAAGTTTCATAGAATCTAATTTTGAGATGAATTTTTAAATGGACTTCCCTAATAACCATCCCTCGTAACATATAGAAAGGATATGAAAAGTTTCGTATTTCGAACATTCCTCGATTTAATTTGATTTTTTGACCGAAACTAGTATAAACTAGTGTATAATATATTATGATTTTTTGACCGAAACTAGTATTTCGAAAAGTTTCATAGAATCTAATTTTCAGATGAATTTTTGCACGGACTTCCCTCATAACCATCCCTCATAACATATAGATAGGATCTGAAAGGTTTTGTAGCATTTCGAACACTCCTCGATTTAATTTGATTTTTGGACGAAAACTAGTAAAAACTAGTGTATAATATATATTATAATTTTTAGACCGAAACTAGCATTTTGAAAAGTTTCATAGAATCTAATTTTGTGATAATTTTTTGCCTGGACTTCCCTCGTAACCTTCCATCATAACATATAGAAAGTATCTGAAAAGTTTCATAGCATTTCGAACAGTCCACGATTTAATTTGATTTTTTGACCGAAACTAGTAAAAACTAGTGTATAATATATTATGATTTTTTGACCGAAACTAGCGTTTCTTAAAAGATTCATATAATCAAATTTTGAGATAGTTTTTTGAATGGACTTCACTCATAGCCTTCCCCCGTAACATATTGAAAGGATCTGAAAAGTTTCGTAGCATTTCAAGCATTCCTCGATTTAATTTGATTTTTTTACCAAAACTAGTATAAACTAGTGTATAATATATTATGATTTTTTGACCGAAACTAGTATTTCGAAAAGTTTCATAGAATCTAATTTTGAGATGAATTTTTGGATGGACTTCCCTCATAACCATCCCTCGTAACATATAGAAAGGACCTGAAAAGTTTCGTAGCATTTCGAACATTCCTCGATTTAATTTATTTTTTGACCGAAACTAGTATAAACTAGTGTATAATATATTATGATTTTTTGACCGAAACTAGTATTTCGAAAAGTTTCATAGAATCTAATTTTCAGATGAATTTTTGCACGGACTTCCCTCATAACCATCCCTCATAACATATAGAAAGGATCTGAAAGGTTTTGTAGCATTTCGAACACTCTTTGATTTAATTTGATTTTTTGACGGAAACTAGTAAAAACTAGTGTATAATATATATTATAAATTTTTGACCGAAACTAGCATTTTGAATAGTTTCATAGAATCTAATTTTGAGATAATTTTTTGCCTGGACTTCCCTCATAACCTTCCATCATAACATATAGAAAGTATCTGAAAAGTTTCGTAGCATTTCGAACAGCCACGATTTAATTTGAATTTTTGACCCAAACTAGTAAAAACTAGTGTATAATATATTATGATTTTTTTTACCGAAACTAGTATTTCGAAAAGTTTCATAGAATCTAATTTTGAGATGAATTTTTGCATGGACTTCCCTCATAACCATCCCTCGTAACATATAGAAAGGACCTGAAAGGTTTCGTAGCATTTCGAACATTCCTCGATTTAATTTGATTTTTTGACCGAAACTAGTATAAACTAGTGTATAATATATTATGAATTTTTGACCGAAACTAGTATTTCGAAAAGTTTCATAGAATCTAATTTTCAGATGAATTTTTGCACGGACTTCCCTCATAACTATCCCTCATAACATATAGAAAGGATCTGAAAGGTTTTGTAGCATTTCGAACACTCCTCGATTTAATTTGATTTTTTGACGGAAACTAGTAAAAACTAGTGTATAATATATATTAGAATTTTTAGACCGAAACTAGCATTTTGAAAAGTTTCATAGAATCTAATTTTGAGATAATCTTTTGCCTGGACTTCCCTCATAACCATCCATCATAACATATAGAAAGTATCTGAAAAGTTTTGTAGCATTTCGAACAGTCCACGGTTTAATTTGATTTTTTGACCGAAACTAGTAAAAACTAGTGTATAATATATTATGATTTTTTTACCGAAACTAGCGTTTCTTAAAAGATTCATAGAATCTAATTTTGAGATAGTTTTTTGCATGGACTTCACTCATAGCCTTCCCTCGTAACATATAGAAAGGATCTGAAAAATTTTGTAGCATTTCAAGCATTCCTCGATTTAATTTGATTTTTTGACCAAAATTAGTATAAACAAGTGTATAATATATTATGATTTTTTGACCGAAACTAGTATTTCGAAAAGTTTCATAGAATCTAATTTTGAGATGAATTTTTAAATGGACTTCCCTAATAACCATCCCTCGTAACATATAGAAAGGATATGAAAAGTTTCGTATTTCGAACATTCCTCGATTTAATTTGATTTTTTGACCGAAACTAGTATAAACTAGTGTATAATATATTATGATTTTTTGACCGAAACTAGTATTTCGAAAAGTTTCATAGAATCTAATTTTCAGATGAATTTTTGCACGGACTTCCCTCATAACCATCCCTCATAACATATAGATAGGATCTGAAAGGTTTTGTAGCATTTCGAACACTCCTCGATTTAATTTGATTTTTGGACGAAAACTAGTAAAAACTAGTGTATAATATATATTATAATTTTTAGACCGAAACTAGCATTTTGAAAAGTTTCATAGAATCTAATTTTGTGATAATTTTTTGCCTGGACTTCCCTCGTAACCTTCCATCATAACATATAGAAAGTATCTGAAAAGTTTCGTAGCATTTCGAACAGTCCACGATTTAATTTAATTTTTTGACCGAAACTAGTAAAATCTAGTGTATAATATATTATGATTTTTTGACCGAAACTAGCGTTTCTTAAAAGATTCATATAATCAAATTTTGAGATAGTTTTTTGAATGGACTTCACTCATAGCCTTCCCCCGTAACATATTGAAAGGATCTGAAAAGTTTCGTAGCATTTCAAGCATTCCTCGATTTAATTTGATTTTTTTACCAAAACTAGTATAAACTAGTGTATAATATATTATGATTTTTTGACCGAAACTAGTATTTCGAAAAGTTTCATAGAATCTAATTTTGAGATGAATTTTTGGATGGACTTCCCTCATAACCATCCCTCGTAACATATAGAAAGGACCTGAAAAGTTTCGTAGCATTTCGAACATTCCTCGATTTAATTTATTTTTTGACCGAAACTAGTATAAACTAGTGTATAATATATTATGATTTTTTGACCGAAACTAGTATTTCGAAAAGTTTCATAGAATCTAATTTTCAGATGAATTTTTGCACGGACTTCCCTCATAACCATCCCTCATAACATATAGAAAGGATCTGAAAGGTTTTGTAGCATTTCGAACACTCTTTGATTTAATTTGATTTTTTGACGGAAACTAGTAAAAACTAGTGTATAATATATATTATAAATTTTTGACCGAAACTAGCATTTTGAATAGTTTCATAGAATCTAATTTTGAGATAATTTTTTGCCTGGACTTCCCTCATAACCTTCCATCATAACATATAGAAAGTATCTGAAAAGTTTCGTAGCATTTCGAACAGCCACGATTTAATTTGAATTTTTGACCCAAACTAGTAAAAACTAGTGTATAATATATTATGATTTTTTTTACCGAAACTAGTATTTCGAAAAGTTTCATAGAATCTAATTTTGAGATGAATTTTTGCATGGACTTCCCTCATAACCATCCCTCGTAACATATAGAAAGGACCTGAAAGGTTTCGTAGCATTTCGAACATTCCTCGATTTAATTTGATTTTTTGACCGAAACTAGTATAAACTAGTGTATAATATATTATGAATTTTTGACCGAAACTAGTATTTCGAAAAGTTTCATAGAATCTAATTTTCAGATGAATTTTTGCACGGACTTCCCTCATAACTATCCCTCATAACATATAGAAAGGATCTGAAAGGTTTTGTAGCATTTCGAACACTCCTCGATTTAATTTGATTTTTTGACGGAAACTAGTAAAAACTAGTGTATAATATATATTAGAATTTTTAGACCGAAACTAGCATTTTGAAAAGTTTCATAGAATCTAATTTTGAGATAATCTTTTGCCTGGACTTCCCTCATAACCATCCATCATAACATATAGAAAGTATCTGAAAAGTTTTGTAGCATTTCGAACAGTCCACGGTTTAATTTGATTTTTTGACCGAAACTAGTAAAAACTAGTGTATAATATATTATGATTTTTTTACCGAAACTAGCGTTTCTTAAAAGATTCATAGAATCTAATTTTGAGATAGTTTTTTGCATGGACTTCACTCATAGCCTTCCCCCGTAACATATAGAAAGGATCTGAAAAATTTTGTAGCATTTCAAGCATTCCTCGATTTAATTTGATTTTTTGACCAAAATTAGTATAAACAAGTGTATAATATATTATGATTTTTTGACCGAAACTAGTATTTCGAAAAGTTTCATAGAATCTAATTTTGAGATGAATTTTTAAATGGACTTCCCTAATAACCATCCCTCGTAACATATAGAAAGGATATGAAAAGTTTCGTATTTCGAACATTCCTCGATTTAATTTGATTTTTTGACCGAAACTAGTATAAACTAGTGTATAATATATTATGATTTTTTGACCGAAACTAGTATTTCGAAAAGTTTCATAGAATCTAATTTTGATATGAATTTTTGGATGGACTTCCCTCATAACCTTCCCCCGTAACATATAGAAAGGACCTGAAAAGTTTCGTAGCATTTCGAACATTCCTCTATTTAATTTGATTTTTTAACCGAAACTAGTATAAACTAGTGTATAATATATAATGATTTTTTGACCGAAACTAGTATTTTGAAAAGTTTCATAGAATCTAATTTTCAAATGAATTTTTGCACGGACTTCCCTCATAACCATCCCTCATAACATATAGATAGGATCTGAAAGGTTTTGTAGCGTTTCGAACACTCCTCGATTTAATTTGATTTTTGGACGGAAACTAGTAAAAACTAGTGTATAATATATATTATAATTTTTAGACCGAAACTAGCATTTTGAAAAGTTTCATAGAATCTAATTTTGTGATAATTTTTTGCCTGGACTTCCCTCATAACCTTCCATCATAACATATAGAAAGTATCTGAAAAGTTTCGTAACATTTCGAACAGTCCACGATTTAATTTGTTTTTTTGACAGAAACTAGTAAAAACTAGTGTATAATATATTATGATTTTTTTACCGAAACTAGCGTTTCTTAAAAGATTCATAGAATCAAATTTTGAGATAGTTTTTTTAATGCACTTCACTCATAGCCTTCCCCCGTAACATATAGAAAGGATCTGAAAAGTTTCGTAGCATTTCAAGCATTCCTCGATTTAATTTGATTTTTTTACCAAAACTAGTATAAACTAGTGTATAATATATTATGATTTTTTTACCGAAACTAGTATTTCGAAAAGTTTCATAGAATCTAATTTTGAGATGAATTTTTGGATGGACTTCTCTCATAACCATCCCTCGTAACATATAGAAAGGACCTGAAAAGTTTCGTAGCATTTCGAACATTCCTCGATTTAATTTATTTTTTGACCGAAACTAGTATAAACTAGTGTATAATATATTATGATTTTTTGACCGAAACTAGTATTTCGAAAAGTTTCATAGAATCTAATTTTCAGATGAATTTTTGCACGGACTTCCCTCATAACCATCCCTCATAACATATAGAAAGGATCTGAAAGGTTTTGTAGCATTTCGAACACTCTTTGATTTAATTTGATTTTTTGACGGAAACTAGTAAAAACTAGTGTATAATATATATTATAAATTTTTGACCGAAACTAGCATTTTGAATAGTTTCATAGAATCTAATTTTGAGATAATTTTTTGCCTGGACTTCCCTCATAACCTTCCATCATAACATATAGAAAGTATCTGAAAAGTTTCGTAGCATTTCGAACAGCCACGATTTAATTTGATTTTTTGACCCAAACTAGTAAAAACTAGTGTATAATATATTATGATTTTTTTTACCGAAACTAGTATTTCGAAAAGTTTCATAGAATCTAATTTTGAGATGAATTTTTGCATGGACTTCCCTCATAACCATCCCTCGTAACATATAGAAAGGACCTGAAAGGTTTCGTAGCATTTCGAACATTCCTCGATTTAATTTGATTTTTTGACCGAAACTAGTATAAACTAGTGTATAATATATTATGAATTTTTGACCGAAACTAGTATTTCGAAAAGTTTCATAGAATCTAATTTTCAGATGAATTTTTGCACGGACTTCCCTCATAACTATCCCTCATAACATATAGAAAGGATCTGAAAGGTTTTGTAGCATTTCGAACACTCCTCGATTTAATTTGATTTTCTGACGGAAACTAGTAAAAACTAGTGTATAATATATATTAGAATTTTTAGACCGAAACTAGCATTTTGAAAAGTTTCATAGAATCTAATTTTGAGATAATCTTTTGCCTGGACTTCCCTCATAACCATCCATCATAACATATAGAAAGTATCTGAAAAGTTTTGTAGCATTTCGAACAGTCCACGGTTTAATTTGATTTTTTGACCGAAACTAGTAAAAACTAGTGTATAATATATTATGATTTTTTTACCGAAACTAGCGTTTCTTAAAAGATTCATAGAATCTAATTTTGAGATAGTTTTTTGCATGGACTTCACTCATAGCCTTCCCCCGTAACATATAGAAAGGATCTGAAAAATTTTGTAGCATTTCAAGCATTCCTCGATTTAATTTGATTTTTTGACCAAAATTAGTATAAACAAGTGTATAATATATTATGATTTTTTGACCGAAACTAGTATTTCGAAAAGTTTCATAGAATCTAATTTTGAGATGAATTTTTAAATGGACTTCCCTAATAACCATCCCTCGTAACATATAGAAAGGATATGAAAAGTTTCGTATTTCGAACATTCCTCGATTTAATTTGATTTTTTGACCGAAACTAGTATAAACTAGTGTATAATATATTATGATTTTTTGACCGAAACTAGTATTTCGAAAAGTTTCATAGAATCTAATTTTGATATGAATTTTTGGATGGACTTCCCTCATAACCTTCCCCCGTAACATATAGAAAGGACCTGAAAAGTTTCGTAGCATTTCGAACATTCCTCTATTTAATTTGATTTTTTAACCGAAACTAGTATAAACTAGTGTATAATATATAATGATTTTTTGACCGAAACTAGTATTTCGAAAAGTTTCATAGAATCTAATTTTCAAATGAATTTTTGCACGGACTTCCCTCATAACCATCCCTCATAACATATAGATAGGATCTGAAAGGTTTTGTAGCATTTCGAACACTCCTCGATTTAATTTGATTTTTGGACGGAAACTAGTAAAAACTAGTGTATAATATATATTATAATTTTTAGACCGAAACTAGCATTTTGAAAAGTTTCATAGAATCTAATTTTGTGATAATTTTTTGCCTGGACTTCCCTCATAACCTTCCATCATAACATATAGAAAGTATCTGAAAAGTTTCGTAACATTTCGAACAGTCCACGATTTAATTTGTTTTTTTGACCGAAACTAGTAAAAACTAGTGTATAATATATTATGATTTTTTTACCGAAACTAGCGTTTCTTAAAAGATTCATAGAATCAAATTTTGAGATAGTTTTTTTAATGCACTTCACTCATAGCCTTCCCCCGTAACATATAGAAAGGATCTGAAAAGTTTCGTAGCATTTCAAGCATTCCTCGATTTAATTTGATTTTTTTACCAAAACTAGTATAAACTAGTGTATAATATATTATGATTTTTTGACCGAAACTAGTATTTCGAAAAGTTTCATAGAATCTAATTTTGAGATGAATTTTAGGATGGACTTCCCTCATAACCATCCCTCGTAACATATAGAAAGGACCTGAAAAGTTTAGTAGCATTTCGAACATTCCTCGATTTAATTTATTTTTTGACCGAAACTAGTATAAACTAGTGTATAATATATTATGATTTTTGACCGGAACTAGTATTTCGAAAAGTTTCATAAAATCTAATTTTCAGATGAATTTTTGCACGGACTTCCCTCATAACCATCCCTCATAACATATAGAAAGGATCTGAAAGGTTTTGTAGCATTTCGAACACTCCTCGATTTAATTTGATTTTTTTGACGGAAACTAGTAAAAACTAGTGTATAATATATATTATAATTCTTTGACCGGAACTAGCATTTTGAAAAGTTTCATAGAATCTAATTTTGAGATAATTTTTTGCCTGGACTTCCCTCATAACCTTCCATCATAACATATAGAAAGTATCTGAAAAGTTTCGTAGCATTTCGAACAGTCCACTATTTAATTTGATTTTTTGACCGAAACTAGTAAAAACTAGTGTATAATATATTATGATTTTTTTACCGAAACTAGTATTTCGAAAAGTTTCATAGAATCTAATTTTGAGATGAATTATTGCATGGACTTCCGTCATAACCATCCCTCATAACATATAGAAAGGATCTGAAAGGTTTTGTAGCATTTCGAACCATCCTCGATTTAATTTGATTTTTTGACGGAAACTTGTAAAAACTAGTGTATAATATATATATTATAATTTTTAGACCGAAACTAGCATTTTGAAAAGTTTCATAGAATCTAATTTTGTGATAATTTTTTGCCTGGACTTCCCTCATAACCTTCCATCATAACATATAGAAAGTATCTAAAAAGTTTCGTAACATTTCGAACAGTCCACGATTTAATTTGTTTTTTTGACCGAAACTAGTAAAAACTAGTGTATAATATATTATGATTTTTTGACCGAAACTAGCGTTTCTTAAAAGATTCATAGAATCAAATTTTGAGATAGTTTTTTTAATGGACTTCACTCATAGCCTTCCCCCGTAACATATAGAAAGGATTTGAAAAGTTTCGTAGCATTTCAAGCATTCCTCGATTTAATTTGATTTTTTTACCAAAACTAGTATAAACTAGTGTATAATATATTATGATTTTTTGACCGAAACTAGTATTTCGAAAAGTTTCATAGAATCTAATTTTGAGATGAATTTTTGGATGGACTTCCCTCATAACCATCCCTCGTAACATATAGAAAGGACCTGAAAAGTTTCGTAGCATTTCGAACATTCCTCGATTTAATTTATTTTTTGACCGAAACTAGTATAAACTAGTGTATAATATATTATGATTTTTTGACCGGAACTAGTATTTCGAAAAGTTTCATAGAATCTAATTTTCAGATGAATTTTTGCACGGACTTCCCTCATAACCATCCCTCATAACATATAGAAAGGATCTGAAAGGTTTTGTAGTATTTCGAACACTCCTCGATTTAATTTGATTTTTTTTGACGGAAACTAGTAAAAACTAGTGTATAATATATATTATAATTTTTTGACCGGAACTAGCATTTTGAAAAGTTTCATAGAATCTAATTTTGAGATAATTTTTTGCCTGGACTTCCCTCATAACCTTCCATCATAACATATAGAAAGTATCTGAAAAGTTTCGTAGCATTTCGAACAGTCCACGATTTAATTTGATTTTTTGACCGAAACTAGTAAAAACTAGTGTATAATATATTATGATTTTTTTACCGAAACTAGTATTTCGAAAAGTTTCATAGAATCTAATTTTGAGATGAATTATTGCATGGACTTCCCTCATAACCATCCCTCGTAACATATAGAAAGGACCTGAAAGGTTTCGTAGCATTTCGAACATTCCTGGATTTAATTTGATTTTTTGACCGAAACTAGTATAAACTAGTGTATAATATATTATGATTTTTTGACCGAAACTAGTATTTTGAAAAGTTTCATAGAATCTAATTTTTAGATGAATTTTTGCACGGACTTCCCTCATAACCATCCCTCATAACATATAGAAAGGATCTGAAAGGTTTTGTAGCATTTCGAACAATCCTCGATTTAATTTGATTTTTTGACGGAAACTAGTAAAAACTAGTGTATAATATATATTATAATTTTTAGACCGGAACTAGCATTTTGAAAAGTTTCATAGAATCTAATTTTGAGATAATTTTTTGCCTGGACTTCCCTCATAACCTTCCATCATAACATATAGAAAGTATCTGAAAAGTTTCGTAGCATTTCGAACAGTCCACGATTTAATTTGATTTTTTGACCGAAACTAGTAAAAACTAGTGTATAATATATTATGATTTTTTGACCGAAACTAGCGTTTCTTAAAAGATTCATAGAATCTAATTTTGAGATAGTTTTTTGCATGGACTTCACTCATAGCCTTCCCCCGTAACATATAGAAAGGATCTGAAAAATTTTGTAGCATTTCAAGCATTCCTCGATTTAATTTGATTTTTTGACCAAAATTAGTATAAACAAGTGTATAATATATTATGATTTTTTGACCGAATCTAGTATTTCGAAAAGTTTCATAGAATCTAATTTTGAGATGAATTTTTAAATGGACTTCCCTAATAACCATCCCTCGTAACATATAGAAAGGATATGAAAAGTTTCGTATTTCGAACATTCCTCGATTTAATTTGATTTTTTGACCGAAACTAGTATAAACTAGTGTATAATATATTATGATTTTTTGACCAAAACTAGTATTTCGAAAAGTTTCATAGAATCTAATTTTGATATGAATTTTTGGATGGACTTCCCTCATAACCTTCCCCCGTAACATATAGAAAGGACCTGAAAAGTTTCGAAGCATTTCGAACATTCCTCTATTTAATTTGATTTTTTAACCGAAACTAGTATAAACTAGTGTATAATATATAATGATTTTTTGACCGAAACTAGTATTTCGAAAAGTTTCATAGAATCTAATTTTCAGATGAATTTTTGCACGGACTTCCCTCATAACCATCCCTCATAACATATAGATAGGATCTGAAAGGTTTTGTAGCATTTCGAACACTCCTCGATTTAATTTGATTTTTGGACGGAAACTAGTAAAAACTAGTGTATAATATATATTATAATTTTTAGACCGAAACTAGCATTTTGAAAAGTTTCATAGAATCTAATTTTGTGATAATTTTTTGCCTGGACTTCCCTCATAACCTTCCATCATAACATATAGAAAGTATCTGAAAAGTTTCGTAACATTTCAAACAGTCCACGATTTAATTTGTTTTTTTGACCGAAACTAGTAAAAACTAGTGTATAATATATTATGATTTTTTGACCGAAACTAGCGTTTCTTAAAAGATTCATAGAATCAAATTTTGAGATAGTTTTTTTAAGGGACTTCACTCATAGACTTCCCCCGTAACATATAGAAAGGATCTGAAAAGTTTCGTAGCATTTCAAGCATTCCTCGATTTAATTTGATTTTTTTACCAAAACTAGTATAAACTAGTGTATAATATATTATGATTTTTTGACCGAAACTAGTATTTCGAAAAGTTTCATAGAATCTAATTTTGAGATGAATTTTTAAATGGACTTCCCTAATAACCATCCCTCGTAACATATAGAAAGGATATGAAAAGTTTCGTATTTCGAACATTCCTCGATTTAATTTGATTTTTTGACCGAAACTAGTATAAACTAGTGTATAATATATTATGATTTTTTGACCGAAACTAGTATTTCGAAAAGTTTCATAGATTCTAATTTTGATATGAATTTTTGGATGGACTTCCCTCATAACCTTCCCCCGTAACATATAGAAAGGACCTGAAAAGTTTCGTAGCATTTCGAACATTCCTCTATTTAATTTGATTTTTTAAGCGAAACTAGTATAAACTAGTGTATAATATATAATGATTTTTTGACCGAAACTAGTATTTCGAAAAGTTTCATAGAATCTAATTTTCAGATGAATTTTTGCACGGACTTCCCTCATTACCATCCCTCATAACATATAGATAGGATCTGAAAGGTTTTGTAGCATTTCGAACACTCCTCGATTTAATTTGATTTTTGGACGGAAACTAGTAAAAACTAGTGTATAATATATATTATAATTTTTAGACCGAAACTAGCATTTTGAAAAGTTTCATAGAATCTAATTTTGTGATAATTTTTTGCCTGGACTTCCCTCATAACCTTCCATCATAACATATAGAAAGTATCTAAAAAGTTTCGTAACATTTCGAACAGTCCACGATTTAATTTGTTTTTTTGACCGAAACTAGTAAAAACTAGTGTATAATATATTATGATTTTTTGACCGAAACTAGCGTTTCTTAAAAGATTCATAGAATCAAATTTTGAGATAGTTTTTTTAATGGACTTCACTCATAGCCTTCCCCCGTAACATATAGAAAGGATTTGAAAAGTTTCGTAGCATTTCAAGCATTCCTCGATTTAATTTGATTTTTTTACCAAAACTAGTATAAACTAGTGTATAATATATTATGATTTTTTGACCGAAACTAGTATTTCGAAAAGTTTCATAGAATCTAATTTTGAGATGAATTTTTGGATGGACTTCCCTCATAACCATCCCTCGTAACATATAGAAAGGACCTGAAAAGTTTCGTAGCATTTCGAACATTCCTCGATTTAATTTATTTTTTGACCGAAACTAGTATAAACTAGTGTATAATATATTATGATTTTTTGACCGGAACTAGTATTTCGAAAAGTTTCATAGAATCTAATTTTCAGATGAATTTTTGCACGGACTTCCCTCATAACCATCCCTCATAACATATAGAAAGGATCTGAAAGGTTTTGTAGCATTTCGAACACTCCTCGATTTAATTTGATTTTTTTTGACGGAAACTAGTAAAAACTAGTGTATAATATATATTATAATTTTTTGACCGGAACTAGCATTTTGAAAAGTTTCATAGAATCTAATTTTGAGATAATTTTTTGCCTGGACTTCCCTCATAACCTTCCATCATAACATATAGAAAGTATCTGAAAAGTTTCGTAGCATTTCGAACAGTCCACGATTTAATTTGATTTTTTGACCGAAACTAGTAAAAACTAGTGTATAATATATTATGATTTTTTTACCGAAACTAGTATTTCGAAAAGTTTCATAGAATCTAATTTTGAGATGAATTATTGCATGGACTTCCATCATAACCATCCCTCGTAACATATAGAAAGGACCTGAAAGGTTTCGTAGCATTTCGAACATTCCTGGATTTAATTTGATTTTTTGACCGAAACTAGTATAAACTAGTGTATAATATATTATGATTTTTTGACCGAAACTAGTATTTTGAAAAGTTTCATAGAATCTAATTTTTAGATGAATTTTTGCACGGACTTCCCTCATAACCATCCCTCATAACATATAGAAAGGATCTGAAAGGTTTTGTAGCATTTCGAACAATCCTCGATTTAATTTGATTTTTTGACGGAAACTAGTAAAAACTAGTGTATAATATATATTATAATTTTTAGACCGGAACTAGCATTTTGAAAAGTTTCATAGAATCTAATTTTGAGATAATTTTTTGCCTGGACTTCCCTCATAACCTTCCATCATAACATATAGAAAGTATCTGAAAAGTTTCGTAGCATTTCGAACAGTCCACGATTTAATTTGATTTTTTGACCGAAACTAGTAAAAACTAGTGTATAATATATTATGATTTTTTGACCGAAACTAGCGTTTCTTAAAAGATTCATAGAATCTAATTTTGAGATAGTTTTTTGCATGGACTTCACTCATAGCCTTCCCCCGTAACATATAGAAAGGATCTGAAAATTTTTGTAGCATTTCAAGCATTCCTCGATTTAATTTGATTTTTTGACCAAAATTAGTATAAACAAGTGTATAATATATTATGATTTTTTGACCGAAACTAGTATTTCGAAAAGTTTCATAGAATCTAATTTTGAGATGAATTTTTAAATGGACTTCCCTAATAACCATCCCTCGTAACATATAGAAAGGATATGAAAAGTTTCGTATTTCGAACATTCCTCGATTTAATTTGATTTTTTGACCGAAACTAGTATAAACTAGTGTATAATATATTATGATTTTTTGACCGAAACTAGTATTTCGAAAAGTTTCATAGAATCTAATATTCAGATGAATTTTTGCACGGACTTCCCTCATAACCATCCCTCATAACATATAGATAGGATCTGAAAGGTTTTGTAGCATTTCGAACACTCCTCGATTTAATTTGATTTTTGGACGGAAACTAGTAAGAACTAGTGTATAATATATATTATAATTTTTAGACCGAAACTAGC
This sequence comes from Lathyrus tuberosus, assembly GCA_022829125.1. Classification (NCBI taxonomy): domain Eukaryota; kingdom Viridiplantae; phylum Streptophyta; class Magnoliopsida; order Fabales; family Fabaceae; genus Lathyrus; species Lathyrus tuberosus. Next base: position 5,101,984 of record JALAZF010000446.1, read on the forward strand.
ATTTTGAAAAGTTTCAAAGAATCTAATTTTGTGATAATTTTTTGCCTGGACTTCCCTCGTAACCTTCCATCATAACATATAGAAAGTATCTGAAAAGTTTCGTAGCATTTCGAACAGTCCACGATTTAATTTGATTTTTTGACCGAAACTAGTAAAAACTAGTGTATAATATATTATGATTTTTTGACCGAAACTAGCGTTTCTTAAAAGATTCATAGAATCAAATTTTGAGATAGTTTTTTGAATGGACTTCACTCATAGCCTTCCCCCGTAACATATAGAAAGGATCTGAAAAGTTTCGTAGCATTTCAAGCATTCCTCGATTTAATTTAATTTTTTTACCAAAACTAGTATAAACTAGTGTATAATATATTATGATTTTTTGACCGAAACTAGTATTTCGAAAAGTTTCATAGAATCTAATTTTGAGATGAATTTTTGGATGGACTTCCCTCATAACCATCCCTCGTAACATATAGAAAGGACCTGAAAAGTTTCGTAGCATTTCGAACATTCCTCGATTTAATTTATTTTTTGACCGAAACTAGTATAAACTAGTGTATAATATATTATGATTTTTTGACCGAAACTAGTATTTCGAAAAGTTTCATAGGATCTAATTTTCAGATGAATTTTTGCACGGACTTCCCTCATAACCATCCCTCATAACATATAGATAGGATCTGAAAGGTTTTGTAGCATTTCGAACACTCCTCGATTTAATTTGATTTTTGGACGGAAACTAGTAAAAACTAGTGTATAATATATATTATAATTTTTAGACTGAAACTAGCATTTTGAAAAGTTTCATAGAGTCTAATTTTGTGATAATTTTTTGCCTGGACTTCCCTCATAACATTCCATCATAACATATAGAAAGTATCTGAAAAGTTTCGTAGCATTTCGAACAGTCCACGATTTAATTTGATTTTTTGACCGAAACTAGTAAATACTATTGTATAATATATTATGATTTTTTGACCGAAACTAGCGTTTCTTAAAAGATTCATAGAATCAAATTTTGAGATAGTTTTTTGAATGGACTTCACTCATAGCCTTCCCCCGTAACATATAGAAAGGATCTGAAAAGTTTCGTAGCATTTCAAGCATTCTTCGATTTAATTTGATTTTTTTACCAAAACTAGTATAAACTAGTGTATAATATATTTTGATTTTTTACCGACACTAGTATTTCGAAAAGTTTCATAGAATCTAATTTTGAGATGAATTTTTGGATGGACTTCCCTCATAACCATCCCTCGTAACATATAGAAAGGACCTGAAAGGTTTCGTAGCATTTCGAACATTCCTCGATTTAATTTATTTTTTGACCGAAACTAGTATAAACTAGTGTATAATATATTATGATTTTTTGACCGAAACTAGTATTTCGAAAAGTTTAATAGAATCTAATTTTCAGATGAATTTTTGCACGGACTTCCCTCATAACCATCCCTCATAACATATAGAAAGGATCTGAAAGGTTTTGTAGCATTTCGAACACTCCTCGATTTAATTTGATTTTTTGACGGAAACTAGTAAAAACTAGTGTATAATATATATTATAATTTTTTGACCGGAACTAGCATTTTGAAAAGTTTCATAGAATCTAATTTTGAGATAATTTTTTGCCTGGACTTCCCTCATAACCTTCCATCATAACATATAAAAAGTATCTGAAAAGTTTCGTAGCATTTCGAACAGTCCACGATTTAATTTGATTTTTTGACCGAAACTAGTAAATACTATTGTATAATATATTATGATTTTTTGACCGAAACTAGCGTTTCTTAAAAGATTCATAGAATCAAATTTTGAGATAGTTTTTTGAATGGACTTCACTCATAGCCTTCCCCCGTAACATATAGAAAGGATCTGAAAAGTTTCGTAGCATTTCAAGCATTCTTCGATTTAATTTGATTTTTTTACCAAAACTAGTTTAAACTAGTGTATAATATATTTTGATTTTTTACCGACACTAGTATTTCGAAAAGTTTCATAGAATCTAATTTTGAGATGAATTTTTGGATGGACTTCCCTCATAACCATCCCTCGTAACATATAGAAAGGACCTGAAAGGTTTCGTAGCATTTCGAACATTCCTCGATTTAATTTATTTTTTGACCGAAACTAGTATAAACTAGTGTATAATATATTATGATTTTTTGACCGAAACTAGTATTTCGAAAAGTTTAATAGAATCTAATTTTCAGATGAATTTTTGCACGGACTTCCCTCATAACCATCCCTCATAACATATAGAAAGGATCTGAAAGGTTTTGTAGCATTTCGAACACTCCTCGATTTAATTTGATTTTTTGACGGAAACTAGTAAAAACTAGTGTATAATATATATTATAATTTTTTGACCGGAACTAGCATTTTGAAAAGTTTCATAGAATCTAATTTTGAGATAATTTTTTGCCTGGACTTCCCTCATAACCTTCCATCATAACATATAAAAAGTATCTGAAAAGTTTCGTAGCATTTCGAACAGTCCACGATTTAATTTGATTTTTTGACCGAAACTAGTAAAAACTAGTGTATAATATATTATGATTTTTTGACCGAAACTAGTGTTTCTTAAAAGATTCATAGAATCTAATTTTGAGATAGTTTTTTGCATGGACTTCACTCATAGCCTTCCCCCGTAACATATAGAAAGGACCTGAAAGGTTTCGTAGCATTTCGAACATTCCTGGATTTAATTTGATTTTTTGACCGAAACTAGTATAAACTAGTGTATAATATATTATGATTTTTTGACCGAAACTAGTTTTTCGAAAAGTTTCATAGAATCTAATTTTCAGATGAATTTTTGCACGGACTTCCCTCATAACCATCCCTCATAACATATAGAAAGGATCTGAAAGGTTTTGTAGCATTTCGAATACTCCTCGATTTAATTTGATTTTTTGACGGAAACTAGTAAAAACTAGTGTATAATATATATTATAATTTTTAGACCGAAAGTAGCATTTTGAAAAGTTTCATAGAATCTAATTTTTAGATAATTTTTTGCCTGGACTTCCCTCATAACCTTCCATCATAACATATAGAAAGTATCTGAAAAGTTTCGTAGCATTTCGAACAGTCCACGATTTAATTTGATTTTTTGACCGAAACTAGTAAAAACTAGTGTATAATATATTATGATTTTTTGACCGAAACTAGTGTTTCTTAAAAGATTCATATAATCTAATTTTGAGATAGTTTTTTGCATGGACTTCACTCATAGCCTTCCCCCGTAACATATAGAAAGGTTCTCAAAAATTTTGTAGCATTTCAAGTATTCCTCGATTTAATTTGATTTTTTGACCAAAATTAGTATAAACAAGTGTATAATATATTATGATTTTTTGGCCGAAACTAGTATTTCGAAAAGTTTCATAGAATCTAATTTTGAGATGAATTTTTAAATAGACTTCCCTAATAACCATCCCTCGTAACATATAGAAAGGATATGAAAAGTTTTGTATTTCGAACATTCCTCGATTTAATTTGATTTTTTGACCGAAACTAGTATAAACTAGTGTATAATATATTATGATTTTTTGACCGAAACTAGTATTTCGAAAAGTTTCATAGAATCTAATTTTGATATGAATTTTTGGATGGACTTCCCTCATAACCTTCCCCCGTAACATATAGAAAGGACCTGAAAAGTTTCGTAGCATTTCGAACATTCCTCTATTTAATTTGATTTTTTAAGCGAAACTAGTATAAACTAGTGTATAATATATAATGATTTTTTGACCGAAACTAGTATTTCGAAAAGTTTCATAGAATCTAATTTTCAGATGAATTTTTGCACGGACTTCCCTCATAACCATCCCTCATAACATATAGATAGGATCTGAAAGGTTTTGTAGCATTTCGAACACTCCTCGATTTAATTTGATTTTTGGACGGAAACTAGTAAAAACTAGTGTATAATATATATTATAATTTTTTGACCGGAACTAGCATTTTGAAAAGTTTCATAGAATCTAATTTTGAGATAATTTTTTGCCTGGACATCCCTCATAACCTTCCATCATAACATATAGAAAGTATCTGAAAAGTTTCATAACATTTCGAACAGTCCACGATTTAATTTGTTTTTTTGACCGAAACTAGTAAAAACTAGTGTATAATATATTATGATTTTTTGACCGAAACTAGCGTTTCTTAAAAGATTCATAGAATCAAATTTTGAGATAGTTTTTTTAATGGACTTCACTCATAGCCTTCCCCCGTAACATATAGAAAGGATCTGAAAAGTTTCGTAGCATTTCAAGCATTCCTCGATTTAATTTGATTTTTTTACCAAAACTAGTATAAACTAGTGTATAATATATTATGATTTTTTGACCGAAACTAGTATTTCGAAAAGTTTCATAGAATCTAATTTTGAGATGAATTTTTGGATGGACTTCCCTCATAACCATCCCTCGTAACATATAGAAAGGACCTGAAAAGTTTCGTAGCATTTCGAACATTCCTCGATTTAATTTATTTTTTGACCGAAACTAGTATAAACTAGTGTATAATATATTATGATTTTTTGACCGGAACTAGTATTTCGAAAAGTTTCATAGAATCTAATTTTCAGATGAATTTTTGCACGGACTTCCCTCATAACCATCCCTCATAACATATAGAAAGGATCTGAAAGGTTTTGTAGCATTTCGAACACTCCTCGATTTAATTTGATTTTTTTGACGGAAACTAGTAAAAACTAGTGTATAATATATATTATAATTTTTTGACCGGAACTAGCATTTTGAAAAGTTTCATAGAATCTAATTTTGAGATAATTTTTTGCCTGGACTTCCCTCATAACCTTCCATCATAACATATAGAAAGTATCTGAAAAGTTTCGTAGCATTTCGAACAGTCCACGATTTAATTTGATTTTTTGACCGAAACTAGTAAAAACTAGTGTATAATATATTATGATTTTTTTACCGAAACTAGTATTTCGAAAAGTTTCATAGAATCTAATTTTGAGATGAATTATTGCATGGACTTCCCTCATAACCATCCCTCGTAACATATAGAAAGGACCTGAAAGGTTTCGTAGCATTTCGAACATTCCTGGATTTAATTTGATTTTTTGACCGAAACTAGTATAAACAAGTGTATAATATATTATGATTTTTTGACCGAAACTAGTATTTCGAAAAGTTTCATAGAATCTAATTTTTAGATGAATTTTTGCACGGACTTCCCTCATAACCATCCCTCATAACATATAGAAAGGATCTGAAAGGTTTTGTAGCATTTCGAACACTCCTCGATTTAATTTGATTTTTTGACGGAAACTAGTAAAAACTAGTGTATAATATATATTATAATTTTTAGACCGGAACTAGCATTTTGAAAAGTTTCATAGAATCTAATTTTGAGATAATTTTTTGCCTGGACTTCCCTCATAACCTTCCATCATAACATATAGAAAGTATCTGAAAAGTTTCGTAGCATTTCGAACAGTCCACGATTTAATTTGATTTTTTGACCGAAACTAGTAAAAACTAGTGTATAATATATTATGATTTTTTGACCGAAACTAGCGTTTCTTAAAAGATTCATAAAATCAAATTTTGAGATAGTTTTTTTAATGGACTTCACTCATAGCCTTCCCCCGTAACATATAGAAAGGATCTGAAAAGTTTCGTAGCATTTCAAGCATTCCTCGATTTAATTTGATTTTTTTACCAAAACTAGTATAATCTAGTGTATAATACATTATGATTTTTTGACCGAAACTAGTATTTCGAAAAGTTTCATAGAATCTAATTTTGAGATGAATTTTTGGATGGACTTCCCTCATAACCATCCCTCGTAACATATAGAAAGGACCTGAAAAGTTTCGTAGCATTTCGAACATTCCTCGATTTAATTTATTTTTTGACCGAAACTAGTATAAACTAGTGTATAATATATTATGATTTTTTGACCGAAACTAGTATTTCGAAAAGTTTCATAGAATCTAATTTTCAGATGAATTTTTGCACGGACTTCCCTCATAACCATCCCTCATAACATATAGAAAGGATCTGAAAGGTTTTGTAGCATTTCGAACACTCCTCGATTTAAATTTATTTTTTGACGGAAACTTGTAAAAACTAGTGTATAATATATATTATAATTTTTTGACCGGAACTAGCATTTTGAAAAGTTTCATAGAATCTAATTTTGAGATAATTTTTTGCCTGGACTTCCCTCATAACCTTCCATCATAACATATAGAAAGTATCTGAAAAGTTTCGTAGCATTTCGAACAGTCCACGATTTAATTTGATTTTTTGACCGAAACTAGTAAAAACTAGTGTATAATATATTATGATTTTTTTACCGAAACTAGTATTTCGAAAAGTTTCATGGAATCTAATTTTGAGATGAATTTTTGCATGGACTTCCCTCATAACCATCCCTCGTAACATATAGAAAGGACCTGAAAGGTTTCGTAGCATTTCGAACATTCCTGGATTTAATTTGATTTTTTGACCGAAACTAGTATAAACTAGTGTATAATATATTATGGTTTTTTGACCGAAACTAGTATTTCGAAAAGTTTCATAGAATCTAATTTTCAGATGAATTTTTGCACGGACTTCCCTCATAACCATCCCTCATAACATATAGAAAGGATCTGAAAGGTTTTGTAGCATTTCGAACACTCCTCGATTTAATTTGATTTTTTGACGGAAACTAGTAAAAACTAGTGTATAATATATATTATAATTTTTAGACCGAAACTAGCATTTTGAAAAGTTTCATAGAATCTAATTTTGAGATAATTTTTTGCCTGGACTTCCCTCATAACCTTCCATCATGACATATAGAAAGTATCTGAAAAGTTTCGTAGCATTTCGAACAGTCCACGATTTAATTTGATTTTTTGACCGAAACTAGTAAAAACTAGTGTATAATATATTATGATTTTTTGACCGAAACTAGTGTTTCTTAAAAGATTCATAGAATCTAATTTTGAGATAGTTTTTTGCATGGACTTCACTCATAGCCTTCCCCCGTAACATATAGAAAGGTTCTCAAAAATTTTGTAGCATTTCAAGTATTCCTCGATTTAATTTGATTTTTTGACCAAAATTAGTATAAACAAGTGTATAATATATTATGATTTTTTTACCGAAACTAGTATTTCGAAAAGTTTCATAGAATCTAATTTTGAGATGAATTTTTAAATGGACTTCCCTAATAACCATCCCTCGTAACATATAGAAAGGATATGAAAAGTTTCGTATTTCGAACATTCCTCGATTTAATTTGATTTTTTGACCGAAACTAGTATAAACTAGTGTATAATATATTATGATTTTTTGACCGAAACTAGTATTTCGAAAAGTTTCATAGAATCTAATTTTGATATGAATTTTTGGATGGACTTCCCTCATAACCTTCCCCCGTAACATATAGAAAGGACCTGAAAAGTTTCGTAGCATTTCGAACATTCCTCTATTTAATTTGATTTTTTAACCGAAACTAGTATAAACTAGTGTATAATATATAATGATTTTTTGACCGAAACTAGTATTTCGAAAAGTTTCATAGAATCTAATTTTCAGATGAATTTTTGCACGGACTTCCCTCATAACCATCCCTCATAACATATAGATAGGATCTGAAAGGTTTTGTAGCATTTCGAACACTCCTCGATTTAATTTGATTTTTGGACGGAAACTAGTAAAAACTAGTGTATAATATATATTATAATTTTTAGACCGAAACTAGCATTTTGAAAAGCTTCATAGAATCTAATTTTGTGATAATTTTTTGCCTGGACTTCCCTCATAACCTTCCATCATAACATATAGAAAGTATCTGAAAAGTTTCGTAACATTTCGAACAGTCCACGATTTAATTTGTTTTTTTTGACCGAAACTAGTAAAAACTAGGGTATAATATATTATGATTTTTTGACCGAAACTAGCGTTTCTTAAAAGATTCATAGAATCAAATTTTGAGATAGTTTTTTGAATGGACTTCACTCATAGCCTTCCCCCGTAACATATAGAAAGGATCTGAAAAGTTTCGTAGCATTTCAAGCATTCCTCGATTTAATTTGATTTTTTTACCAAAACTAGTATAAACTAGTGTATAATATATTTTGATTTTTTACCGAAACTAGTATTTCGAAAAGTTTCATAGAATCTAATTTTGAGATGAATTTTTGGATGGACTTCCCTCATAACCATCCCTCGTAACATATAGAAAGGACCTGAAAGGTTTCGTAGCATTTCGAACATTCCTCGATTTAATTTATTTTTTGACCGAAACTAGTATAAACTAGTGTATAATATATTATGATTTTTTGACCGAAACTAGTATTTCGAAAAGTTTAATAGAATCTAATTTTCAGATGAATTTTTGCACGGACTTCCCTCATAACCATCCCTCATAACATATAGAAAGGATCTGAAAGGTTTTGTAGCATTTCGAACACTCCTCGATTTAATTTGATTTTTTGACGGAAACTAGTAAAAACTAGTGTATAATATATATTATAATTTTTTGACCGGAACTAGCATTTTGAAAAGTTTCATAGAATCTAATTTTGAGATAATTTTTTGCCTGGACTTCCCTCATAACCTTCCATCATAACATATAGAAAGTATCTGAAAAGTTTCGTAGCATTTCGAACAGTCCACGATTTAATTTGTTTTTTTGATCGAAACTAGTAAAAACTAGTGTATAATATATTATGATTTTTTGACCGAAACTAGCGTTTCTTAAAAGATTCATAGAATCAAATTTTGAGATAGTTTTTTTAATGGACTTCACTCATAGCCTTCCCCCGTAACATATAGAAAGGATCTGAAAAGTTTCGTAGCATTTCAAGCATTCCTCGATTTAATTTGATTTTTTTACCAAAACTAGTATAAACTAGTGTATAATATATTATGATTTTTTGACCGAAACTAGTATTTCGAAATGTTTCATAGAATCTAATTTTGAGATGAATTATTGCATGGACTTCCCTCATAACCATCCCTCGTAACATATAGAAAGGACCTGAAAGGTTTCGTGGCATTTCGAACATTCCTGGATTTAATTTGATTTTTTGACCGAAACTAGTATAAACTAGTGTATAATATATATTATAATTTTTTGACCGGAACTAGCATTTTGAAAAGTTTCATAGAATCTAATTTTGAGATAATTTTTTTCTTGGACTTCCCTCATAACCTTCCATCATAACATATAGAAAGTATCTGAAAAGTTTCGTAGCATTTCGAACAGTCCACGATTTAATTTGATTTTTTGACCGAAACTAGTAAAAACTAGTGTATAATATATTATGATTTTTTTACCGAAACTAGTATTTCGAAAAGTTTCATAGAATCTAATTTTGAGATGAATTATTGCATGGACTTCCCTCATAACCATCCCTCGTAACATATAGAAAGGACCTGAAAGGTTTCGTAGCATTTCGAACATTCCTGGATTTAATTTGATTTTTTGACCGAAACTAGTATAAACTAGTGTATAATATATTATGATTTTTTGACCGAAACTAGTATTTCGAAAAGTTTCATAGAATCTAATTTTTAGATGAATTTTTGCACGGACTTCCCTCATAACCATCCCTCATAACATATAGAAAGGATCTGAAAGGTTTTGTAGCATTTCGAACACTCCTCGATTTAATTTGATTTTTTGACGGAAACTAGTAAAAACTAGTGTATAATATATATTATAATTTTTTGACCGGAACTAGCATTTTGAAAAGTTTCATAGAATCTAATTTTGAGATAATTTTTTGCCTGGACTTCCCTCATAACCTTCCATCATAACATATAGAAAGTATCTGAAAAGTTTCGTAGCATTTCGAACAGTCCACGATTTAATTTGTTTTTTTGATCGAAACTAGTAAAAACTAGTGTATAATATATTATGATTTTTTGACCGAAACTAGCGTTTCTTAAAAGATTCATAGAATCAAATTTTGAGATAGTTTTTTTAATGGACTTCACTCATAGCCTTCCCCCGTAACATATAGAAAGGATCTGAAAAGTTTCGTAGCATTTCAAGCATTCCTCGATTTAATTTGATTTTTTTACCAAAACTAGTATAAACTAGTGTATAATATATTATGATTTTTTGACCGAAACTAGTATTTCGAAATGTTTCATAGAATCTAATTTTGAGATGAATTATTGCATGGACTTCCCTCATAACCATCCCTCGTAACATATAGAAAGGACCTGAAAGGTTTCGTGGCATTTCGAACATTCCTGGATTTAATTTGATTTTTTGACCGAAACTAGTATAAACTAGTGTATAATATATATTATAATTTTTTGACCGGAACTAGCATTTTGAAAAGTTTCATAGAATCTAATTTTGAGATAATTTTTTTCTTGGACTTCCCTCATAACCTTCCATCATAACATATAGAAAGTATCTGAAAAGTTTCGTAGCATTTCGAACAGGCCACGATTTAATTTGATTTTTTGACCGAAACTAGTAAAAACTAGTGTATAATATATTATGATTTTTTTACCGAAACTAGTATTTCGAAAAGTTTCATAGAATCTAATTTTGAGATGAATTATTGCATGGACTTCCCTCATAACCATCCCTCGTAACATATAGAAAGGACCTGAAAGGTTTCGTAGCATTTCGAACATTCCTGGATTTAATTTGATTTTTTGACCGAAACTAGTATAAACTAGTGTATAATATATTATGATTTTTTGACCGAAACTAGTATTTCGAAAAGTTTCATAGAATCTAATTTTTAGATGAATTTTTGCACGGACTTCCCTCATAACCATCCCTCATAACATATAGAAAGGATCTGAAAGGTTTTGTAGCATTTCGAACACTCCTCGATTTAATTTGATTTTTTGACGGAAACTAGTAAAAACTAGAGTATAATATATATTATAATTTTTAGACCGGAACTAGCATTTTGAAAAGTTTCATAGAATCTAATTTTGAGATAATTTTTTGCCTGGACTTCCCTCATAACCTTCCATCATAACATATAGAAAGTATCTGAAAAGTTTCGTAGCATTTCGAACAGTCCACGATTTAATTTGATTTTTTGACCGAAACTAGTAAAAACTAGTGTATAATATATTATGATTTTTTGACCGAAACTAGCGTTTCTTAAAAGTTTCATAGAATCAAATTTTGAGATAGTTTTTTTAATGGACTTCACTCATAGCCTTCCCCCGTAACATATAGAAAGGATCTGAAATGTTTCGTAGCATTTCAAGCATTCCTCGATTTAATTTGATTTTTTTACCAAAACTAGTATAAACTAGTGTATAATATATTATGATTTTTTGACCGAAACTAGTATTTCGAAAAGTTTCTTAGAATCTAATTTTGAGGTGAATTTTTGTATGGACTTCCCTCATAACCATCCCTCGTAACATATAGAAAGGACCTGAAAAGTTTCGTTGCATTTCGAACATTCCTCGATTTAATTTATTTTTTGACCGAAACTAGTATAAACTAGTGTATAATATATTATGATTTTTTGACCGAAACTAGTATTTCGAAAAGTTTCATAGAATCTAATTTTCAGATGAATTTTTGAACGGACTTCCCTCATAACCATCCCTCATAACATATAGAAAGGATCTGAAAGGTTTTGTAGCATTTCGAACACTCCTCGATTTAATTTTATTTTTTGACGGAAACTAGTAAAAACTAGTGTATAATATATATTATAATTTTTTGACCGGAACTAGCATTTTGAAAAGTTTCATAGAATCTAATTTTGAGATAATTTTTTGCCTGGACTTCCCTCATAACCTTCCATCATAACATATAAAAAATATCTGAAAAGTTTCGTAGCATTTCGAACAGTCCACGATTTAATTTGATTTTTTGACCGAAACTAGTAAAAACTAGTGTATAATATATTATGATTTTTTTACCGAAACTAGTATTTCGAAAAGTTTCATAGAATCTAATTTTGAGATGAATTTTTGCATGGACTTCCCTCATAACCATCCCTCGTAACATATAAAAAGGACCTGAAAGGTTTCGTAGCATTTCGAACATTCCTGGATTTAATTTGATTTTTTGACCGAAACTAGTATAAACTAGTGTATAATATATTATGATTTTTTGACCGAAACAAGTATTTCGAAAAGTTTCATAGAATCTAATTTTCAGATGAATTTTTGCACGGACTTCCCTCATAACCATCCCTCATAACATATAGAAAGGATCTGAAAGGTTTTGTAGCATTTCGAACACTCCTCGATTTAATTTGATTTTTTGACGGAAACTAGTAAAAACTAGTGTATAATATATATTATAATTTTTAGACCGAAACTAGCATTTTGAAAAGTTTCATAGAATCTAATTTTGAGATAATTTTTTTCCTGGACTTCCCTCATAACCTTCCATCATAACATATAGAAAGTATCTGAAAAGTTTCGTAGCATTTCGAACAGTCCACGATTTAATTTGATTTTTTGACCGAAACTAGTAAAAACTAGTGTATAATATATTATGATTTTTTGACCGAAACTAGTGTTTCTTAAAAGATTCATAGAATCTAATTTTGAGATAGTTTTTTGCATGGACTTCACTCATAGCCTTCCCCCGTAACATATAGAAAGGTTCTCAAAAATTTTGTAGCATTTCAAGTATTCCTCGATTTAATTTGATTTTTTGACCAAAATTAGTATAAACAAGTGTATAATATATTATGATTTTTTGACCGAAACTAGTATTTCGAAAAGTTTCATAGAATCTAATTTTGAGATGAATTTTTAAATGGACTTCCCTAATAACCATCCCTCGTAACATATAGAAAGGATATGAAAAGTTTCGTATTTCGAACATTCCTCGATTTAATTTGATTTTTTGACCGAAACTAGTATAAACTAGTGTATAATATATTATGATTTTTTGACCAAAACTAGTATTTCGAAAAGTTTCATAGAATCTAATTTTGATATGAATTTTTGGATGGACTTCCCTCATAACCTTCCCCCGTAACATATAGAAAGGACCTGAAAAGTTTCGTAGCATTTCGAACATTCCTCTATTTAATTTGATTTTTTAACCGAAACTAGTATAAACTAGTGTATAATATATAATGATTTTTTGACCGAAACTAGTATTTCGAAAAGTTTCATAGAATCTAATTTTCAGATGAATTTTTGCACGGACTTCCCTCATAACCATCCCTCATAACATATAGATAGGATCTGAAAGGTTTTGTAGCATTTCGAACACTCCTCGATTTAATTTGATTTTTGGACGGAAACTAGTAAAAACTAGTGTATAATATATATTATAATTTTTAGACCGAAACTAGCATTTTGAAAAGTTTCATAGAATCTAATTTTGTGATAATTTTTTGCCTGGACTTCCCTCATAACCTTCCATCATAACATATAGAAAGTATCTGAAAAGTTTCGTAACATTTCAAACAGTCCACGATTTAATTTGTTTTTTTGACCGAAACTAGTAAAAACTAGTGTATAATATATTATGATTTTTTGACCGAAACTAGCGTTTCTTAAAAGATTCATAGAATCAAATTTTGAGATAGTTTTTTTAAGGGACTTCACTCATAGACTTCCCCCGTAACATATAGAAAGGATCTGAAAAGTTTCGTAGCATTTCAAGCATTCCTCGATTTAATTTGATTTTTTTACCAAAACTAGTATAAACTAGTGTATAATATATTATGATTTTTTGACCGAAACTAGTATTTCGAAAAGTTTCATAGAATCTAATTTTGAGATGAATTTTTAAATGGACTTCCCTAATAACCATCCCTCGTAACATATAGAAAGGATATGAAAAGTTTCATATTTCGAACATTCCTCGATTTAATTTGATTTTTTGACCGAAACTAGTATAAACTAGTGTATAATATATTATGATTTTTTGACCGAAACTAGTATTTCGAAAAGTTTCATAGATTCTAATTTTGATATGAATTTTTGGATGGACTTCCCTCATAACCTTCCCCCGTAACATATAGAAAGGACCTGAAAAGTTTCGTAGCATTTCGAACATTCCTCTATTTAATTTGATTTTTTAAGCGAAACTAGTATAAACTAGTGTATAATATATAATGATTTTTTGACCGAAACTAGTATTTCGAAAAGTTTCATAGAATCTAATTTTCAGATGAATTTTTGCACGGACTTCCCTCATAACCATCCCTCATAACATATAGATAGGATCTGAAAGGTTTTGTAGCATTTCGAACACTCCTCGATTTAATTTGATTTTTGGACGGAAACTAGTAAAAACTAGTGTATAATATATATTATAATTTTTAGACCGAAACTAGCATTTTGAAAAGTTTCATAGAATCTAATTTTGTGATAATTTTTTGCCTGGACTTCCCTCATAACCTTCCATCATAACATATAGAAAGTATCTAAAAAGTTTCGTAACATTTCGAACAGTCCACGATTTAATTTGTTTTTTTGACCGAAACTAGTAAAAACTAGTGTATAATATATTATGATTTTTTGACCGAAACTAGCGTTTCTTAAAAGATTCATAGAATCAAATTTTGAGATAGTTTTTTTAATGGACTTCACTCATAGCCTTCCCCCGTAACATATAGAAAGGATTTGAAAAGTTTCGTAGCATTTCAAGCATTCCTCGATTTAATTTGATTTTTTTACCAAAACTAGTATAAACTAGTGTATAATATATTATGATTTTTTGACCGAAACTAGTATTTCGAAAAGTTTCATAGAATCTAATTTTGAGATGAATTTTTGGATGGACTTCCCTCATAACCATCCCTCGTAACATATAGAAAGGACCTGAAAAGTTTCGTAGCATTTCGAACATTCCTCGATTTAATTTATTTTTTGACCGAAACTAGTATAAACTAGTGTATAATATATTATGATTTTTTGACCGGAACTAGTATTTCGAAAAGTTTCATAGAATCTAATTTTCAGATGAATTTTTGCACGGACTTCCCTCATAACCATCCCTCATAACATATAGAAAGGATCTGAAAGGTTTTGTAGCATTTCGAACACTCCTCGATTTAATTTGATTTTTTTTTACGGAAACTAGTAAAAACTAGTGTATAATATATATTATAATTTTTTGACCGGAACTAGCATTTTGAAAAGTTTCATAGAATCTAATTTTGAGATAATTTTTTGCCTGGACTTCCCTCATAACCTTCCATCATAACATATAGAAAGTATCTGAAAAGTTTCGTAGCATTTCGAACAGTCCACGATTTAATTTGATTTTTTGACCGAAACTAGTAAAAACTAGTGTATAATATATTATGATTTTTTTACCGAAACTAGTATTTCGAAAAGTTTCATAGAATCTAATTTTGAGATGAATTATTGCATGGACTTCCCTCATAACCATCCCTCGTAACATATAGAAAGGACCTGAAAGGTTTCGTAGCATTTCGAACATTCCTGGATTTAATTTGATTTTTTGACCGAAACTAGTATAAACTAGTGTATAATATATTATGATTTTTTGACCGAAACTAGTATTTTGAAAAGTTTCATAGAATCTAATTTTTAGATGAATTTTTGCACGGACTTCCCTCATAACCATCCCTCATAACATATAGAAAGGATCTGAAAGGTTTTGTAGCATTTCGAACAATCCTCGATTTAATTTGATTTTTTGACGGAAACTAGTAAAAACTAGTGTATAATATATATTATAATTTTTAGACCGGAACTAGCATTTTGAAAAGTTTCATAGAATCTAATTTTGAGATAATTTTTTGCCTGGACTTCCCTCATAACCTTCCATCATAACATATAGAAAGTATCTGAAAAGTTTCGTAGCATTTCGAACAGTCCACGATTTAATTTGATTTTTTGACCGAAACTAGTAAAAACTAGTGTATAATATATTATGATTTTTTGACCGAAACTAGCGTTTCTTAAAAGATTCATAGAATCTAATTTTGAGATAGTTTTTTGCATGGACTTCACTCATAGCCTTCCCCCGTAACATATAGAAAGGATCTGAAAAATTTTGTAGCATTTCAACCATTCCTCGATTTAATTTGATTTTTTGACCAAAATTAGTATAAACAAGTGTATAATATATTATGATTTTTTGACCGAAACTAGTATTTCGAAAAGTTTCATAGAATCTAATTTTGAGATGAATTTTTAAATGGACTTCCCTAATAACCATCCCTCGTAACATATAGAAAGGATATGAAAAGTTTCGTATTTCGAACATTCCTCGATTTAATTTGATTTTTTGACCGAAACTAGTATAAACTAGTGTATAATATATTATGATTTTTTGACCGAAACTAGTATTTCGAAAAGTTTCATAGAATCTAATATTCAGATGAATTTTTGCACGGACTTCCCTCATAACCATCCCTCATAACATATAGATAGGATCTGAAAGGTTTTGTAGCATTTCGAACACTCCTCGATTTAATTTGATTTTTGGACGGAAACTAGTAAGAACTAGTGTATAATATATATTATAATTTTTAGACCGAAACTAGCATTTTGAAAAGTTTCAAAGAATCTAATTTTGTGATAATTTTTTGCCTGGACTTCCCTCGTAACCTTCCATCATAACATATAGCAAGTATCTGAAAAGTTTCGTAGCATTTCGAACAGTCCACGATTTAATTTGATTTTTTGACCGAAACTAGTAAAAACTAGTGTATAATATATTATGATTTTTTGACCGAAACTAGCGTTTCTTAAAAGATTCATAGAATCAAATTTTGAGATAGTTTTTTGAATGGACTTCACTCATAGCCTTCCCCCGTAACATATAGAAAGGATCTGAAAAGTTTCGTAGCATTTCAAGCATTCCTCGATTTAATTTAATTTTTTTACCAAAACTAGTATAAACTAGTGTATAATATATTATGATTTTTTGACCGAAACTAGTATTTCGAAAAGTTTCATAGAATCTAATTTTGAGATGAATTTTTGGATGGACTTCCCTCATAACCATCCCTCGTAACATATAGAAAGGACCTGAAAAGTTTCGTAGCATTTCGAACATTCCTCGATTTAATTTATTTTTTGACCGAAACTAGTATAAACTAGTGTATAATATATTATGATTTTTTGACCGAAACTAGTATTTCGAAAAGTTTCATAGGATCTAATTTTCAGATGAATTTTTGCACGGACTTCCCTCATAACCATCCCTCATAACATATAGATAGGATCTGAAAGATTTTGTAGCATTTCGAACACTCCTCGATTTAATTTGATTTTTGGACGGAAACTAGTAAAAACTAGTGTATAATATATATTATAATTTTTAGACTGAAACTAGCATTTTGAAAAGTTTCATAGAGTCTAATTTTGTGATAATTTTTTGCCTGGACTTCCCTCATAACATTCCATCATAACATATAGAAAGTATCTGAAAAGTTTCGTAGCATTTCGAACAGTCCACGATTTAATTTGATTTTTTGACCGAAACTAGTAAATACTAATGTATAATATATTATGATTTTTTGACCGAAACTAGCGTTTCTTAAAAGATTCATAGAATCAAATTTTGAGATAGTTTTTTGAATGGACTTCACTCATAGCCTTCCCCCGTAACATATAGAAAGGATCTGAAAAGTTTCGTAGCATTTCAAGCATTCTTCGATTTAATTTGATTTTTTTACCAAAACTAGTATAAACTAGTGTATAATATATTTTGATTTTTTACCGACACTAGTATTTCGAAAAGTTTCATAGAATCTAATTTTGAGATGAATTTTTGGATGGACTTCCCTCATAACCATCCCTCGTAACATATAGAAAGGACCTGAAAGGTTTCGTAGCATTTCGAACATTCCTCGATTTAATTTATTTTTTGACCGAAACTAGTATAAACTAGTGTATAATATATTATGATTTTTTGACCGAAACTAGTATTTCGAAAAGTTTAATAGAATCTAATTTTCAGATGAATTTTTGCACGGACTTCCCTCATAACCATCCCTCATAACATATAGAAAGGATCTGAAAGGTTTTGTAGCATTTCGAACACTCCTCGATTTAATTTGATTTTTTGACGGAAACTAGTAAAAACTAGTGTATAATATATATTATAATTTTTTGACCGGAACTAGCATTTTGAAAAGTTTCATAGAATCTAATTTTGAGATAATTTTTTGCCTGGACTTCCCTCATAACCTTCCATCATAACATATAAAAAGTATCTGAAAAGTTTCGTAGCATTTCGAATAGTCCACGATTTAATTTGATTTTTTGACCGAAACTAGTAAAAACTAGTGTATAATATATTATGATTTTTTGACCGAAACTAGTGTTTCTTAAAAGATTCATAGAATCTAATTTTGAGATAGTTTTTTGCATGGACTTCACTCATAGCCTTCCCCCGTAACATATAGAAAGGACCTGAAAGGTTTCGTAGCATTTCGAACATTCCTGGATTTAATTTGATTTTTTGACCGAAACTAGTATAAACTAGTGTATAATATATTATGATTTTTTGACCGAAACTAGTTTTTCGAAAAGTTTCATAGAATCTAATTTTCAGATGAATTTTTGCACGGACTTCTCTCATAACCATCCCTCATAACATATAGAAAGGATCTGAAAGGTTTTGTAGCATTTCGAATACTCCTCGATTTAATTTGATTTTTTGACGGAAACTAGTAAAAACTAGTGTATAATATATATTATAATTTTTAGACCGAAAGTAGCATTTTGAAAAGTTTCATAGAATCTAATTTTTAGATAATTTTTTGCCTGGACTTCCCTCATAACCTTCCATCATAACATATAGAAAGTATCTGAAAAGTTTCGTAGCATTTCGAACAGTCCACGATTTAATTTGATTTTTTGACCGAAACTAGTAAAAACTAGTGTATAATATATTATGATTTTTTGACCGAAACTAGTGTTTCTTAAAAGATTCATATAATCTAATTTTGAGATAGTTTTTTGCATGGACTTCACTCATAGCCTTCCCCCGTAACATATAGAAAGGTTCTCAAAAATTTTGTAGCATTTCAAGTATTCCTCGATTTAATTTGATTTTTTGTCCAAAATTAGTATAAACAAGTGTATAATATATTATGATTTTTTGGCCGAAACTAGTATTTCGAAAAGTTTCATAGAATCTAATTTTGAGATGAATTTTTAAATAGACTTCCCTAATAACCATCCCTCGTAACATATAGAAAGGATATGAAAAGTTTTGTATTTCGAACATTCCTCGATTTAATTTGATTTTTTGACCGAAACTAGTATAAACTAGTGTATAATATATTATGATTTTTTGACCGAAACTAGTATTTCGAAAAGTTTCATAGAATCTAATTTTGATATGAATTTTTGGATGGACTTCCCTCATAACCTTCCCCCGTAACATATAGAAAGGACCTGAAAAGTTTCGTAGCATTTCGAACATTCCTCTATTTAATTTGATTTTTTAAGCGAAACTAGTATAAACTAGTGTATAATATATAATGATTTTTTGACCGAAACTAGTATTTCGAAAAGTTTCATAGAATCTAATTTTCAGATGAATTTTTGCACGGACTTCCCTCATAACCATCCCTCATAACATATAGATAGGATCTGAAAGGTTTTGTAGCATTTCGAACACTCCTCGATTTAATTTGATTTTTGGACGGAAACTAGTAAAAACTAGTGTATAATATATATTATAATTTTTTGACCGGAACTAGCATTTTGAAAAGTTTCATAGAATCTAATTTTGAGATAATTTTTTGCCTGGACATCCCTCATAACCTTCCATCATAACATATAGAAAGTATCTGAAAAGTTTCGTAACATTTCGAACAGTCCACGATTTAATTTGTTTTTTTGACCGAAACTAGTAAAAACTAGTGTATAATATATTATGATTTTTTGACCGAAACTAGCGTTTCTTAAAAGATTCATAGAATCAAATTTTGAGATAGTTTTTTTAATGGACTTCACTCATAGCCTTCCCCCGTAACATATAGAAAGGATCTGAAAAGTTTCGTAGCATTTCAAGCATTCCTCGATTTAATTTGATTTTTTTACCAAAACTAGTATAAACTAGTGTATAATATATTATGATTTTTTGACCGAAACTAGTATTTCGAAAAGTTTCATAGAATCTAATTTTGAGATGAATTTTTGGATGGACTTCCCTCATAACCATCCCTCGTAACATATAGAAAGGACCTGAAAAGTTTCGTAGCATTTCGAACATTCCTCGATTTAATTTATTTTTTGACCGAAACTAGTATAAACTAGTGTATAATATATTATGATTTTTTGACCGGAACTAGTATTTCGAAAAGTTTCATAGAATCTAATTTTCAGATGAATTTTTGCACGGACTTCCCTCATAACCATCCCTCATAACATATAGAAAGGATCTGAAAGGTTTTGTAGCATTTCGAACACTCCTCGATTTAATTTGATTTTTTTGACGAAAACTAGTAAAAACTAGTGTATAATATATATTATAATTTTTTGACCGGAACTAGCATTTTGAAAAGTTTCATAGAATCTAATTTTGAGATAATTTTTTGCCTGGACTTCCCTCATAACCTTCCATCATAACATATAGAAAGTATCTGAAAAGTTTCGTAGCATTTCGAACAGTCCACGATTTAATTTGATTTTTTGACCGAAACTAGTAAAAACTAGTGTATAATATATTATGATTTTTTTACCGAAACTAGTATTTCGAAAAGTTTCATAGAATCTAATTTTGAGATGAATTATTGCATGGACTTCCCTCATAACCATCCCTCGTAACATATAGAAAGGACCTGAAAGGTTTCGTAGCATTTCGAACATTCCTGGATTTAATTTGACTTTTTGACCGAAACTAGTATAAACTAGTGTATAATATATTATGATTTTTTGACCGAAACTAGTATTTCGAAAAGTTTCATAGAATCTAATTTTTAGATGAATTTTTGCACGGACTTCCCTCATAACCATCCCTCATAACATATAGAAAGGATCTGAAAGGTTTTGTAGCATTTCGAACACTCCTCGATTTAATTTGATTTTTTGACGGAAACTAGTAAAAACTAGTGTATAATATATATTATAATTTTTAGACCGGAACTAGCATTTTGAAAAGTTTCATAGAATCTAATTTTGAGATAATTTTTTGCCTGGACTTCCCTCATAACCTTCCATCATAACATATAGAAAGTATCTGAAAAGTTTCGTAGCATTTCGAACAGTCCACGATTTAATTTGATTTTTTGACCGAAACTAGTAAAAACTAGTGTATAATATATTATGATTTTTTGACCGAAACTAGCGTTTCTTAAAAGATTCATAGAATCAAATTTTGAGATAGTTTATTTAATGGACTTCACTCATAGCCTTCCCCCGTAACATATAGAAAGGATCTGAAAAGTTTCGTAGCATTTCAAGCATTCCTCGATTTAATTTGATTTTTTTACCAAAACTAGTATAAACTAGTGTATAATATATTATGATTTTTTGACCGAAACTAGTATTTCGAAAAGTTTCATAGAATCTAATTTTGAGATGAATTTTTGGATGGACTTCCCTCATAACCATCCCTCGTAACATATAGAAAGGACCTGAAAAGTTTCGTAGCATTTCGAACATTCCTCGATTTAATTTATTTTTTGACCGAAACTAGTATAAACTAGTGTATAATATATTATGATTTTTTGACCGGAACTAGTATTTCGAAAAGTTTCATAGAATCTAATTTTCAGATGAATTTTTGCACGGACTTCCCTCATAACCATCCCTCATAACATATAGAAAGGATCTGAAAGGTTTTGTAGCATTTCGAACACTCCTCGATTTAATATGATTTTTTTGACGGAAACTAGTAAAAACTAGTGTATAATATATATTATAATTTTTTGACCGGAACTAGCATTTTGAAAAGTTTCATAGAATCTAATTTTGAGATAATTTTTTGCCTGGACTTCCCTCATAACCTTCCATCATAACATATAGAAAGTATCTGAAAAGTTTCGTAGCATTTCGAACAGTCCACGATTTAATTTGATTTTTTGACCGAAACTAGTAAAAACTAGTGTATAATATATTATGATTTTTTTACCGAAACTAGTATTTCGAAAAGTTTCATAGAATCTAATTTTGAGATGAATTATTGCATGGACTTCCCTCATAACCATCCCTCGTAACATATAGAAAGGACCTGAAAGGTTTCGTAGCATTTCGAACATTCCTGGATTTAATTTGATTTTTTGACCGAAACTAGTATAAACTAGTGTATCATATATTATGATTTTTTGACCGAAACTAGTATTTCGAAAAGTTTCATAGAATCTAATTTTTAGATGAATTTTTGCACGGACTTCCCTCATAACCATCCCTCATAACATATAGAAAGGATCTGAAAGGTTTTGTAGCATTTCGAACACTCCTCGATTTAATTTGATTTTTTGACGGAAACTAGTAAAAACTAGTGTATAATATATATTATAATTTTTAGACCGGAACTAGCATTTTGAAAAGTTTCATAGAATCTAATTTTGAGATAATTTTTTGCCTGGACTTCCCTCATAACCTTCCATCATAACATATAGAAAGTATCTGAAAAGTTTCGTAGCATTTCGAACAGTCCACGATTTAATTTGATTTTTTGACCGAAACTAGTAAAAACTAGTGTATAATATATTATGATTTTTTGACCGAAACTAGCGTTTCTTAAAAGATTCATAAAATCAAATTTTGAGATAGTTTTTTTAATGGACTTCACTCATAGCCTTCCCCCGTAACATATAGAAAGGATCTGAAAAGTTTCGTAGCATTTCAAGCATTCCTCGATTTAATTTGATTTTTTTACCAAAACTAGTATAATCTAGTGTATAATACATTATGATTTTTTGACCGAAACTAGTATTTCGAAAAGTTTCATAGAATCTAATTTTGAGATGAATTTTTGGATGGACTTCCCTCATAACCATCCCTCGTAACATATAGAAAGGACCTGAAAAGTTTCGTAGCATTTCGAACATTCCTCGATTTAATTTATTTTTTGACCGAAACTAGTATAAACTAGTGTATAATATATTATGATTTTTTGACCGAAACTAGTATTTCGAAAAGTTTCATAGAATCTAATTTTCAGATGAATTTTTGCACGGACTTCCCTCATAACCATCCCTCATAACATATAGAAAGGATCTGAAAGGTTTTGTAGCATTTCGAACACTCCTCGATTTAAATTTATTTTTTGACGGAAACTTGTAAAAACTAGTGTATAATATATATTATAATTTTTTGACCGGAACTAGCATTTTGAAAAGTTTCATAGAATCTAATTTTGAGATAATTTTTTGCCTGGACTTCCCTCATAACCTTCCATCATAACATATAGAAAGTATCTGAAAAGTTTCATAGCATTTCGAACAGTCCACGATTTAATTTGATTTTTTGACCGAAACTAGTAAAAACTAGTGTATAATATATTATGATTTTTTTACCGAAACTAGTATTTCGAAAAGTTTCATGGAATCTAATTTTGAGATGAATTTTTGCATGGACTTCCCTCATAACCATCCCTCGTAACATATAGAAAGGACCTGAAAGGTTTCGTAGCATTTCGAACATTCCTGGATTTAATTTGATTTTTTGACCGAAACTAGTATAAACTAGTGTATAATATATTATGGTTTTTTGACCGAAACTAGTATTTCGAAAAGTTTCATAGAATCTAATTTTCAGATGAATTTTTGCACGGACTTCCCTCATAACCATCCCTCATAACATATAGAAAGGATCTGAAAGGTTTTGTAGCATTTCGAACACTCCTGGATTTAATTTGATTTTTTGATGGAAACTAGTAAAAACTAGTGTATAATATATATTATAATTTTTAGACCGAAACTAGCATTTTGAAAAGTTTCATAGAATCTAATTTTGAGATAATTTTTTGCTTGGACTTCCCTCATAACCTTCCATCATGACATATAGAAAGTATCTGAAAAGTTTCGTAGCATTTCGAACAGTCCACGATTTAATTTGATTTTTTGACCGAAACTAGTAAAAACTAGTGTATAATATATTATGATTTTTTGACCGAAACTAGTGTTTCTTAAAAGATTCATAGAATCTAATTTTGAGATAGTTTTTTGCATGGACTTCACTCATAGCCTTCCCCCGTAACATATAGAAAGGTTCTCAAAAATTTTGTAGCATTTCAAGTATTCCTCGATTTAATTTGATTTTTTGACCAAAATTAGTATAAACAAGTGTATAATATATTATGATTTTTTTACCGAAACTAGTATTTCGAAAAGTTTCATAGAATCTAATTTTGAGATGAATTTTTAAATGGACTTCCCAAATAACCATCCATCGTAACATATAGAAAGGATATGAAAAATTTCGTATTTCGAACATTCCTCGATTTAATTTGATTTTTTGACCGAAACTAGTATAAACTAGTGTATAATATATTATGATTTTTTGACCGAAACTAGTATTTCGAAAAGTCTCATAGAATCTAATTTTGATATGAATTTTTGGATGGACTTCCCTCATAACCTTCCCCCGTAACATATAGAAAGGACCTGAAAAGTTTCGTAGCATTTCGAACATTCCTCTATTTAATTTGATTTTTTAACCGAAACTAGTATAAACTAGTGTATAATATATAATGATTTTTTGACCGAAACTAGTATTTCGAAAAGTTTCATAGAATCTAATTTTCAGATGAATTTTTGCACGGACTTCCCTCATAACCATCCCTCATAACATATAGATAGGATCTGAAAGGTTTTGTAGCATTTCGAACACTCCTCGATTTAATTTGATTTTTGGACGGAAACTAGTAAAAACTAGTGTATAATATATATTATAATTTTTAGACCGAAACTAGCATTTTGAAAAGCTTCATAGAATCTAATTTTGTGATAATTTTTTGCCTGGACTTCCCTCATAACCTTCCATCATAACATATAGAAAGTATCTGAAAAGTTTCGTAACATTTCGAACAGTCCACGATATAATTTGTTTTTTTGACCGAAACTAGTAAAAACTAGGGTATAATATATTATGATTTTTTGACCGAAACTAGCGTTTCTTAAAAGATTCATAGAATCAAATTTTGAGATAGTTTTTTTAATGGACTTCACTCATAGCCTTCCCCCGTAACATATAGAAAGGATCTGAAAAGTTTCGTAGCATTTCAAGCATTCCTCGATTTAATTTGATTTTTTTACCAAAACTAGTATAAACTAGTGTATAATATATTTTGATTTTTTACCGAAACTAGTATTTCGAAAAGTTTCATAGAATCTAATTTTGAGATGAATTTTTGGATGGACTTCCCTCATAACCATCCCTCGTAACATATAGAAAGGACCTGAAAGGTTTCGTAGCATTTCGAACATTCCTCGATTTAATTTATTTTTTGACCGAAACTAGTATAAACTAGTGTATAATATATTATGATTTTTTGACCGAAACTAGTATTTCGAAAAGTTTAATAGAATCTAATTTTCAGATGAATTTTTGCACGGACTTCCCTCATAACCATCCCTCATAACATATAGAAAGGATCTGAAAGGTTTTGTAGCATTTCGAACACTCCTCGATTTAATTTGATTTTTTGACGGAAACTAGTAAAAACTAGTGTATAATATATATTATAATTTTTTGACCGGAACTAGCATTTTGAAAAGTTTCATAGAATCTAATTTTGAGATAATTTTTTGCCTGGACTTCCCTCATAACCTTCCATCATAACATATAGAAAGTATCTGAAAAGTTTCGTAGCATTTCGAACAGTCCACGATTTAATTTGTTTTTTTGATCGAAACTAGTAAAAACTAGTGTATAATATATTATGATTTTTTGACCGAAACTAGCGTTTCTTAAAAGATTCATAGAATCAAATTTTGAGATAGTTTTTTTAATGGACTTCACTCATAGCCTTCCCCCGTAACATATAGAAAGGATCTGAAAAGTTTCGTAGCATTTCAAGCATTCCTCGATTTAATTTGATTTTTTTACCAAAACTAGTATAAACTAGTGTATAATATATTATGATTTTTTGACCGAAACTAGAATTTCGAAATGTTTCATAGAATCTAATTTTGAGATGAATTATTGCATGGACTTCCCTCATAACCATCCCTCGTAACATATAGAAAGGACCTGAAAGGTTTCGTGGCATTTCGAACATTCCTGGATTTAATTTGATTTTTTGACCGAAACTAGTATAAACTAGTGTATAATATATTATGATTTTTTGACCGAAACTAGTATTTCGAAAAGTTTCATAGAATCTAATTTTTAGATGAATTTTTGCACGGACTTCCCTCATAACCATCCCTCATAACATATAGAAAGGATCTGAAAGGTTTTGTAGCATTTCGAACACTCCTCGATTTAATTTGATTTTTTGACGGAAACTAGTAAAAACTAGTGTATAATATATATTATAATTTTTAGACCGGAACTAGCATTTTGAAAAGTTTCATAGAATCTAATTTTGAGATAATTTTTTGCCTGGACTTCCCTCATAACCTTCCATCATAACATATAGAAAGTATCTGAAAAGTTTCGTAGCATTTCGAACAGTCCACGATTTAATTTGTTTTTTTGATCGAAACTAGTAAAAACTAGTGTATAATATATTATGATTTTTTGACCGAAACTAGCGTTTCTTAAAAGATTCATAGAATCAAATTTTGAGATAGTTTTTTTAATGGACTTCACTCATAGCCTTCCCCCGTAACATATAGAAAGGATCTGAAAAGTTTCGTAGCATTTCAAGCATTCCTCGATTTAATTTGATTTTTTTACCAAAACTAGTATAAACTAGTGTATAATATATTATGATTTTTTGACCGAAACTAGAATTTCGAAATGTTTCATAGAATCTAATTTTGAGATGAATTATTGCATGGACTTCCCTCATAACCATCCCTCGTAACATATAGAAAGGACCTGAAAGGTTTCGTGGCATTTCGAACATTCCTGGATTTAATTTGATTTTTTGACCGAAACTAGTATAAACTAGTGTATAATATATTATGATTTTTTGACCGAAACTAGTATTTCGAAAAGTTTCATAGAATCTAATTTTTAGATGAATTTTTGCACGGACTTCCCTCATAACCATCCCTCATAACATATAGAAAGGATCTGAAAGGTTTTGTAGCATTTCGAACACTCCTCGATTTAATTTGATTTTTTGACGGAAACTAGTAAAAACTAGTGTATAATATATATTATAATTTTTAGACCGGAACTAGCATTTTGAAAAGTTTCATAGAATCTAATTTTGAGATAATTTTTTGCCTGGACTTCCCTCATAACCTTCCATCATAACATATAGAAAGTATCTGAAAAGTTTCGTAGCATTTCGAACAGTCCACGATTTAATTTGATTTTTTGACCGAAACTAGTAAAAACTAGTGTATAATATATTATGATTTTTTTACTGAAACTAGCGTTTCTTAAAAGATTCATAGAATCGAATTTTGAGATAGTTTTTTTAATGGACTTCACTCATAGCCTTCCCCCGTAACATATAGAAAGGATCTGAAAAGTTTCGTAGCATTTCAAGCATTCCTCGATTTAATTTGATTTTTTTACCAAAACTAGTATAAACTAGTGTATATATATTATGATTTTTTGACCGAAACTAGTATTTCGAAATGTTTCATAGAATCTAATTTTGAGATGAATTTTTGGATGGACTTCCCTCATATCCATCCCTCGTAACATATAGAAAGGACCTGAAAAGTTTCGTAGCATTTTGAACATTCCTCGATTTAATTTATTTTTTGACCGAAACTAGTATAAACTAGTGTATAATATATTATGATTTTTTGACCGAAACTAGTATTTCGAAAAGTTTCATAGAATCTAATTTTCAGATGAATTTTTGCACGGACTTCCCTCATAACCATCCCTCATAACATATAGAAAGGATCTGAAAGGTTTTGTAGCATTTCGAACACTCCTCGATTTAATTTTATTTTTTGACGGAAACTAGTAAAAACTAGTGTATAATATATATTATAATTTTTTGACCGGAACTAGCATTTTGAAAAGTTTCATAGAATCTAATTTTGAGATAATTTTTTGCCTGGACTTCCCTCATAACCTTCCATCATAACATATAGAAAGTATCTGAAAAGTTTCGTAGCATTTCGAACAGTCCACGATTTAATTTGATTTTTTGACCGAAACTAGTAAAAACTAGTGTATAATATATTATGATTTTTTTACCGAAACTAGTATTTCGAAAAGTTTCATAGAATCTAATTTTGAGATGAATTTTTGCATGGACTTCCCTCATAACCATCCCTCGTAACATATAAAAAGGACCTGAAAGGTTTCGTAGCATTTCGAACATTCCTGTATTTAATTTGATTTTTTGACCGAAACTAATATACACTAGTGTATAATATATTATGATTTTTTGACCGAAACAAGTATTTCGAAAAGTTTCATAGAATCTAATTTTCAGATGAATTTTCGCACGGACTTCCCTCATAACCATCCCTCATAACATATAGAAAGGATCTGAAAGGTTTTGTAGCATTTCGAACACTCCTCGATTTAATTTGATTTTTTGACGGAAACTAGTAAAAACTAGTGTATAATATATATTATAATTTTTAGACCGAAACTAGCATTTTGAAAAGTTTCATAGAATCTAATTTTGAGATAATTTTTTTCCTGGACTTCCCTCATAACCTTCCATCATAACATATAGAAAGTATCTGAAAAGTTTCGTAGCATTTCGAACAGTCCACGATTTAATTTGATTTTTTGACCGAAACTAGTAAAAACTAGTGTATAATATATTATGATTTTTTGACCGAAACTAGTGTTTCTTAAAAGATTCATAGAATCTAATTTTGAGATAGTTTTTTGCATGGACTTCACTCATAGCCTTCCCCCGTAACATATAGAAAGGTTCTCAAAAATTTTGTAGCATTTCAAGTATTCCTCGATTTAATTTGATTTTTTGACCAAAATTAGTATAAACAAGTGTATAATATATTATGATTTTTTGACCGAAACTAGTATTTCGAAAAGTTTCATAGAATCGAATTTTGAGATGAATTTTTAAATGGACTTCCCTAATAACCATCCCTCGTAACATATAGAAAGGATATGAAAAGTTTCGTATTTCGAACATTCCTCGATTTAATTTGATTTTTTGACCGAAACTAGTATAAACTAGTGTATAATATATTATGATTTTTTGACCGAAACTAGTATTTCGAAAAGTTTCATAGAATCTAATTTTGATATGAATTTTTGGATGGACTTCCCTCATAACCTTCCCCCGTAACATATAGAAAGGACCTGAAAAGTTTCGTAGCATTTCGAACATTCCTCTATTTAATTTGATTTTTTAACCGAAACTAGTATAAACTAGTGTATAATATATAATGATTTTTTGACCGAAACTAGTATTTCGAAAAGTTTCATAGAATCTAATTTTCAGATGAATTTTTGCACGGACTTCCCTCATAACCATCCCTCATAACATATAGATAGGATCTGAAAGGTTTTGTAGCATTTCGAACACTCCTCGATTTAATTTGATTTTTGGACGGAAACTAGTAAAAACTAGTGTATAATATATATTATAATTTTTAGACCGAAACTAGCATTTTGAAAAGTTTCATAGAATCTAATTTTGTGATAATTTTTTGCCTGGACTTCCCTCATAACCTTCCATCATAACATATAGAAAGTATCTGAAAAGTTTCGTAACATTTCGAACAGTCCACGATTTAATTTGTTTTTTTGACCGAAACTAGTAAAAACTAGTGTATAATATATTATGATTTTTTGACCGAAACTAGCGTTTCTTAAAAGATTCATAGAATCAAATTTTGAGATAGTTTTTTGAATGGACTTCACTCATAGCCTTCCCCCGTAACATATAGAAAGGATCTGAAAAGTTTCGTAGCATTTCAAGCATTCCTCGATTTAATTTGATTTTTTTACCAAAACTAGTATAAACTAGTGTATAATATATTATGATTTTTTACCGAAACTAGTATTTCGAAAAGTTTCATAGAATCTAATTTTGAGATGAATTTTTGGATGGACTTCCCTCATAACCATCCCTCGTAACATATAGAAAGGACCTGAAAAGTTTCGTAGCATTTCGAACATTCCTCGATTTAATTTAGTTTTTGACCGAAAATAGTATAAACTAGTGTATAATATATTATGATTTTTTGACCGGAACTAGTATTTCGAAAAGTTTCATAGAATCTAATTTTCAGATGAATTTTTGCACGGACTTCCCTCATAACCATCCCTTTTAACATATAGAAAGGATCTGAAAGGTTTTGTAGCATTTCGAACACTCCTCGATTTAATTTGATTTTTTTGACGTAAACTAGTAAAAACTAGTGTATAATATATATTATAATTTTTTGACCGGAACTAGCATTTTGAAAAGTTTCATAGAATCTAATTTTGAGATAATTTTTTGCCTGGACTTCCCTCATAACCTTCCATCATAACATATAGAAAGTATCTGAAAAGTTTCGTAGCATTTCGAACAGTCCACGATTTAATTTGATTTTTTGACCGAAACTAGTAAAAACTAGTGTATAATATATTATGATTTTTTTACCGAAACTAGTATTTCGAAAAGTTTCATAGAATCTAATTTTGAGATGAATTTTTGCATGGACTTCCCTCATAACCATCCCTCGTAACATATAAAAAGGACCTGAAAGGTTTCGTAGCATTTCGAACATTCCTGTATTTAATTTGATTTTTTGACCGAAACTAATATAAACTAGTGTATAATATATTATGATTTTTTGACCGAAACAAGTATTTCGAAAAGTTTCATAGAATCTAATTTTCAGATGAATTTTCGCACGGACTTCCCTCATAACCATCCCTCATAACATATAGAAAGGATCTGAAAGGTTTTGTAGCATTTCGAACACTCCTCGATTTAATTTGATTTTTTGACGGAAACTAGTAAAAACTAGTGTATAATATATATTATAATTTTTAGACCGAAACTAGCATTTTGAAAAGTTTCATAGAATCTAATTTTGAGATAATTTTTTGCCTGGACTTCCCTCATAACCTTCCATCATAACATATAGAAAGTATCTGAAAAGTTTCGTAGCATTTCGAACAGTCCACGATTTAATTTGATTTTTTGACCGAAACTAGTAAAAACTAGTGTATAATATATTATGATTTTTTTACCGAAACTAGTATTTCGAAAAGTTTCATAGAATCTAATTTTGAGATGAATTTTTGCATGGACTTCCCTCATAACCATCCCTCGTAACATATAAAAAGGACCTGAAAGGTTTCGTAGCATTTCGAACATTCCTGTATTTAATTTGATTTTTTGACCGAAACTAATATAAACTAGTGTATAATATATTATGATTTTTTGACCGAAACAAGTATTTCGAAAAGTTTCATAGAATCTAATTTTCAGATGAATTTTCGCACGGACTTCCCTCATAACCATCCCTCATAACATGTAGAAAGGATCTGAAAGGTTTTGTAGCATTTCGAACACTCCTCGATTTAATTTGATTTTTTGACGGAAACTAGTAAAAACTAGTGTATAATATATATTATAATTTTTAGACCGAAACTAGCATTTTGAAAAGTTTCATAGAATCTAATTTTGAGATAATTTTTTTCCTGGACTTCCCTCATAACCTTCCATCATAACATATAGAAAGTATCTGAAAAGTTTCGTAGCATTTCGAACAGTCCACGATTTAATTTGATTTTTTGACCGAAACTAGTAAAAACTAGTGTATAATATATTATGATTTTTTGACCGAAACTAGTGTTTCTTAAAAGATTCATAGAATCTAATTTTGAGATAGTTTTTTGCATGGACTTCACTCATAGCCTTCCCCCGTAACATATAGAAAGGTTCTCAAAAATTTTGTAGCATTTCAAGTATTCCTCGATTTAATTTGATTTTTTGACCAAAATTAGTATAAACAAGTGTATAATATATTATGATTTTTTGACCGAAACTAGTATTTCGAAAAGTTTCATAGAATCGAATTTTGAGATGAATTTTTAAATGGACTTCCCTAATAACCATCCCTCGTAACATATAGAAAGGATATGAAAAGTTTCGTATTTCGAACATTCCTCGATTTAATTTGATTTTTTGACCGAAACTAGTATAAACTAGTGTATAATATATTATGATTTTTTGACCGAAACTAGTATTTCGAAAAGTTTCATAGAATCTAATTTTGATATGAATTTTTGGATGGACTTCCCTCATAACCTTCCCCCGTAACATATAGAAAGGACCTGAAAAGTTTCGTAGCATTTCGAACATTCCTCTATTTAATTTGATTTTTTAACCGAAACTAGTATAAACTAGTGTATAATATATAATGATTTTTTGACCGAAACTAGTATTTCGAAAAGTTTCATAGAATCTAATTTTCAGATGAATTTTTGCACGGACTTCCCTCATAACCATCCCTCATAACATATAGATAGGATCTGAAAGGTTTTGTAGCATTTCGAACACTCCTCGATTTAATTTGATTTTTGGACGGAAACTAGTAAAAACTAGTGTATAATATATATTATAATTTTTAGACCGAAACTAGCATTTTGAAAAGATTCATAGAATCTAATTTTGTGATAATTTTTTGCCTGGACTTCCCTCATAACCTTCCATCATTACATATAGAAAGTATCTGAAAAGTTTCGTAACATTTCGAACAGTCCACGATTTAATTTGTTTTTTTGACCGAAACTAGTAAAAACTAGTGTATAATATATTATGATTTTTTGACCGAAACTAGCGTTTCTTAAAAGATTCATAGAATCAAATTTTGAGATAGTTTTTTGAATGGACTTCACTCATAGCCTTCCCCCGTAACATATAGAAAGGATCTGAAAAGTTTCGTAGCATTTCAAGCATTCCTCGATTTAATTTGATTTTTTTACCAAAACTAGTATAAACTAGTGTATAATATATTTTGATTTTTTACCGAAACTAGTATTTCGAAAAGTTTCATAGAATCTAATTTTGAGATGAATTTTTGGATGGACTTCCCTCATAACCATCCCTCGTAACATATAGAAAGGACCTGAAAGGTTTCGTAGCATTTCGAACATTCCTCGATTTAATTTATTTTTTGACCGAAACTAGTATAAACTAGTGTATAATATATTATGATTTTTTGACCGAAACTAGTATTTCGAAAAGTTTAATAGAATCTAATTTTCAGATGAATTTTCGCACGGACTTCCCTCATAACCATCCCTCATAACATATAGAAAGGATCTGAAAGGTTTTGTAGCATTTCGAACACTCCTCGATTTAATTTGATTTTTTGACGGAAACTAGTAAAAACTAGTGTATAATATATATTATAATTTTTTGACCGGAACTAGCATTTTGAAAAGTTTCATAGAATCTAATTTTGAGATAATTTTTTGCCTGGACTTCCCTCATAACCTTCCATCATAACATATAGAAAGTATCTGAAAAGTTTCGTAGCATTTCGAACAGTCCACGATTTAATTTGATTTTTTGACCGAAACTAGTAAAAACTAGTGTATAATATATTATGATTTTTTGACTGAAACTACCGTTTCTTAAAAGATTCATAGAATCAAATTTTGAGATAGTTTTTTTAATGGACTTCACTCATAGCCTTCCCCCGTAACATATAGAAAGGATCTGAAAAGTTTCGTAGCATTTCAAGCATTCCTCGATTTAATTTGATTTTTTTACCAAAACTAGTATAAACTAGTGTATATATATTATGATTTTTTGACCGAAACTAGTATTTCGAAAAGTTTCATAGAATCTAATTTTGAGATGAATTTTTGGATGGACTTCCCTCATAACCATCCCTCGTAACATATAGAAAGGACCTGAAAAGTTTCGTAGCATTTCGAACATTCCTCGATTTAATTTATTTTTTGACCGAAACTAGTATAAACTAGTGTATAATATATTATGATTTTTTGACCGAAACAAGTATTTCGAAAAGTTTCATAGAATCTAATTTTCAGATGAATTTTTGCACGGACTTCCCTCATAACCATCCCTCATAACATATAGAAAGGATCTGAAAGGTTTTGTAGCATTTCGAACACTCCTCGATTTAATTTTATTTTTTGACGGAAACTAGTAAAAACTAGTGTATAATATATATTATAATTTTTTGACCGGAACTAGCATTTTGAAAAGTTTCATAGAATCTAATTTTGAGATAATTTTTTGCCTGGACTTCCCTCATAACCTTCCATCATAACATATAGAAAGTATCTGAAAAGTTTCGTAACATTTCGAACAGTCCACGATTTAATTTGTTTTTTTGACCGAAACTAGTATAAACTAGTGTATATATATTATGATTTTTTGACCGAAACTAGTATTTCGAAAAGTTTCATAGAATCTAATTTTGAGATGAATTTTTGGATGGACTTCCCTCATAACCATCCCTCGTAACATATAGAAAGGACCTGAAAGGTTTCGTAGCATTTCGAACATTCCTCGATTTAATTTATTTTTTGACCGAAACTAGTATAAACTAGTGTATAATATATTATGATTTTTTGACCGAAACTAGTATTTCGAAAAGTTTAATAGAATCTAATTTTCAGATGAATTTTCGCACGGACTTCCCTCATAACCATCCCTCATAACATATAGAAAGGATCTGAAAGGTTTTGTAGCATTTCGAACACTCCTCGATTTAATTTGATTTTTTGACGGAAACTAGTAAAAACTAGTGTATAATATATATTATAATTTTTTGACCGGAACTAGCATTTTGAAAAGTTTCATAGAATCTAATTTTGAGATAATTTTTTGCCTGGACTTCCCTCATAACCTTCCATCATAACATATAGAAAGTATCTGAAAAGTTTCGTAACATTTCGAACAGTCCACGATTTAATTTGTTTTTTTGACCGAAACTAGTAAAAACTAGTGTATAATATATTATGATTTTTTGACCGAAACTAGCGTTTCTTAAAAGATTCATAGAATCAAATTTTGAGATAGTTTTTTTAATGGACTTCACTCATAGCCTTCCCCCGTAACATATAGAAAGGATCTGAAAAGTTTCGTAGCATTTCAAGCATTCCTCGATTTAATTTGATTTTTTTACCAAAACTAGTATAAACTAGTGTATAATATATTATGATTTTTTGACCGAAACTAGTATTTCGAAAAGTTTCATAGAATCTAATTTTGAGATGAATTTTTGGATGGACTTCCCTCATAACCATCCCTCGTAACATATAGAAAGGACCTGAAAAGTTTCGTAGCATTTCGAACATTCCTCGATTTAATTTAGTTTTTGACCGAAAATAGTATAAACTAGTGTATAATATATTATGATTTTTTGACCGGAACTAGTATTTCGAAAAGTTTCATAGAATCTAATTTTCAGATGAATTTTTGCACGGACTTCCCTCATAACCATCCCTTTTAACATATAGAAAGGATCTGAAAGGTTTTGTAGCATTTCGAACACTCCTCGATTTAATTTGATTTTTTTGACGTAAACTTGTAAAAACTAGTGTATAATATATATTATAATTTTTTGACCGGAACTAGCATTTTGAAAAGTTTCATAGAATCTAATTTTGAGATAATTTTTTGCCTGGACTTCCCTCATAACCTTCCATCATAACATATAGAAAGTATCTGAAAAGTTTCGTAGCATTTCGAACAGTCCACGATTTAATTTGATTTTTTGACCGAAACTAGTAAAAACTAGTGTATAATATATTATGATTTTTTTACCGAAACTAGTATTTCGAAAAGTTTCATAGAATCTAATTTTGAGATGAATTATTGCATGGACTTCCCTCATAACCATCCCTCGTAACATATAGAAAGGACCTGAAAGGTTTCGTAGCATTTCGAACATTCCTGGATTTAATTTGATTTTTTGACCGAAACTAGTATAAACTAGTGTATAATATATTATGATTTTTTGACCGAAACTAGTATTTCGAAAAGTTTCATAGAATCTAATTTTTAGATGAATTTTTGCACGGACTTCCCTCATAACCATCCCTCATAACATATAGAAAGGATCTGAAAGGTTTTGTAGCATTTCGAACACTCCTTGATTTAATTTGATTTTTTGACGGAAACTAGTAAAAACTAGTGTATAATATATATTATAATTTTTAGACCGGAACTAGCATTTTGAAAAGTTTCATAGAATCTAATTTTGAGATAATTTTTTGCCTGGACTTCCCTCATAACCTTCCATCATAACATATAGAAAGTATCTGAAAAGTTTCGTAGCATTTCGAACAGTCCACGATTTAATTTGATTTTTTGACCGAAACTAGTAAAAACTAGTGTATAATATATTATGATTTTTTGACTGAAACTAGCGTTTCTTAAAAGATTCATAGAATCAAATTTTGAGATAGTTTTTTTAATGGACTTCACTCATAGCCTTCCCCCGTAACATATAGAAAGGATCTGAAAAGTTTCGTAGCATTTCAAGCATTCCTCGATTTAATTTGATTTTTTTACCAAAACTAGTATAAACTAGTGTATATATATTATGATTTTTTGACCGAAACTAGTATTTCGAAAAGTTTCATAGAATCTAATTTTGAGATGAATTTTTGGATGGACTTCCCTCATAACCATCCCTCGTAACATATAGAAAGGACCTGAAAAGTTTCGTAGCATTTCGAACATTCCTCGATTTAATTTATTTTTTGACCGAAACTAGTATAAACTAGTGTATAATATATTATGATTTTTTGACCGAAACAAGTATTTCGAAAAGTTTCATAGAATCTAATTTTCAGATGAATTTTTGCACGGACTTCCCTCATAACCATCCCTCATAACATATAGAAAGGATCTGAAAGGTTTTGTAGCATTTCGAACACTCCTCGATTTAATTTTATTTTTTGACGGAAACTAGTAAAAACTAGTGTATAATATATATTATAATTTTTTGACCGGAACTAGCATTTTGAAAAGTTTCATAGAATCTAATTTTGAGATAATTTTTTGCCTGGACTTCCCTCATAACCTTCCATCATAACATATAGAAAGTATCTGAAAAGTTTCGTAACATTTCGAACAGTCCACGATTTAATTTGTTTTTTTGACCGAAACTAGTAAAAACTAGTGTATAATATATTATGATTTTTTGACCGAAACTAACGTTTCTTAAAAGATTCATAGAATCAAATTTTGAGATAGTTTTTTGAATGGACTTCACTGATAGCCTTCCCCCGTAACATATAGAAAGGATCTGAAAAGTTTCGTAGCATTTCAAGCATTCCTCGATTTAATTTGATTTTTTTACCAAAACTAGTATAAACTAGTGTATAATATATTTTGATTTTTTACCGAAACTAGTATTTCGAAAAGTTTCATAGAATCTAATTTTGAGATGAATTTTTGGATGGACTTCCCTCATAACCATCCCTCGTAACATATAGAAAGGACCTGAAAGGTTTCGTAGCATTTCGAACATTCCTCGATTTAATTTATTTTTTGACCGAAACTAGTATAAACTAGTGTATAATATATTATGATTTTTTGACCAAAACTAGTATTTCGAAAAGTTTAATAGAATCTAATTTTCAGATGAATTTTTGCACGGACTTCCCTCATAACCATCCCTCATAACATATAGAAAGGATCTGAAAGGTTTTGTAGCATTTCGAACACTCCTCGATTTAATTTGATTTTTTGACGGAAACTAGTAAAAACTAGTGTATAATATATATTATAATTTTTTGACCGGAACTAGCATTTTGAAAAGTTTCATAGAATCTAATTTTGAGATAATTTTTTGCCTGGACTTCCCTCATAACCTTCCATCATAACATATAGAAAGTATCTGAAAAGTTTCGTAACATTTCGAACAGTCCACGATTTAATTTGTTTTTTTGACCGAAACTAGTAAAAACTAGTGTATAATATATTATGATTTTTTGACCGAAACTAGCGTTTCTTAAAAGATTCATAGAATCAAATTTTGAGATAGTTTTTTTAATGGACTTCACTCATAGCCTTCCCCCGTAACATATAGAAAGGATCTGAAAAGTTTCGTAGCATTTCAAGCATTCCTCGATTTAATTTGATTTTTTTACCAAAACTAGTATAAACTAGTGTATAATATATTATGATTTTTTGACCGAAACTAGTATTTCGAAAAGTTTCATAGAATCTAATTTTGAGATGAATTTTTGGATGGACTTCCCTCATAACCATCCCTCGTAACATATAGAAAGGACCTGAAAAGTTTCGTAGCATTTCGAACATTCCTCGATTTAATTTAGTTTTTGACCGAAAATAGTATAAACTAGTGTATAATATATTATGATTTTTTGACCGGAACTAGTATTTCGAAAAGTTTCATAGAATCTAATTTTCAGATGAATTTTTGCACGGACTTCCCTCATAACCATCCCTTTTAACATATAGAAAGGATCTGAAAGGTTTTGTAGCATTTCGAACACTCCTCGATTTAATTTGATTTTTTTGACGTAAACTAGTAAAAACTAGTGTATAATATATATTATAATTTTTTGACCGGAACTAGCATTTTGAAAAGTTTCATAGAATCTAATTTTGAGATAATTTTTTGCCTGGACTTCCCTCATAACCTTCCATCATAACATATAGAAAGTATCTGAAAAGTTTCGTAGCATTTCGAACAGTCCACGATTTAATTTGATTTTTTGACCGAAACTAGTAAAAACTAGTGTATAATATATTATGATTTTTTTACCGAAACTAGTATTTCGAAAAGTTTCATAGAATCTAATTTTGAGATGAATTATTGCATGGACTTCCCTCATAACCATCCCTCGTAACATATAGAAAGGACCTGAAAGGTTTCGTAGCATTTCGAACATTCCTGGATTTAATTTGATTTTTTGACCGAAACTAGTATAAACTAGTGTATAATATATTATGATTTTTTGACCGAAACTAGTATTTCGAAAAGTTTCATAGAATCTAATTTTTAGATGAATTTTTGCACGGACTTCCCTCATAACCATCCCTCATAACATATAGAAAGGATCTGAAAGGTTTTGTAGCATTTCGAACACTCCTCGATTTAATTTGATTTTTTGACGGAAACTAGTAAAAACTAGTGTATAATATATATTATAATTTTTAGACCGGAACTAGCATTTTGAAAAGTTTCATAGAATCTAATTTTGAGATAATTTTTTGCCTGGACTTCCCTCATAACCTTCCATCATAACATATAGAAAGTATCTGAAAAGTTTCGTAGCATTTCGAACAGTCCACGATTTAATTTGATTTTTTGACCGAAACTAGTAAAAACTAGTGTATAATATATTATGATTTTTTGACTGAAACTAGCGTTTCTTAAAAGATTCATAGAATCTAATTTTGAGATAGTTTTTTGCATGGACTTCACTCATAGCCTTCCCCCGTAACATATAGAAAGGTTCTCAAAAATTTTGTAGCATTTCAAGTATTCCTCGATTTAATTTAATTTTTTGACCAAAATTAGTATAAACAAGTATATAATATATTATGATTTTTTGACCGAAACTAGTATTTCGAAAAGTTTCATAGAATCGAATTTTGAGATGAATTTTTAAATGGACTTCCCTAATAACCATCCCTCGTAACATATAGAAAGGATATGAAAAGTTTCGTATTTCGAACATTCCTCGATTTAATTTGATTTTTTGACCGAAACTAGTATAAACTAGTGTATAATATATTATGATTTTTTGACCGAAACTAGTATTTCGAAAAGTTTCATAGAATCTAATTTTGATATGAATTTTTGGATGGACTTCCCTCATAACCTTCCCCCGTAACATATAGAAAGGACCTGAAAAGTTTCGTAGCATTTCGAACATTCCTCTATTTAATTTGATTTTTTAACCGAAACTAGTATAAACTAGTGTATAATATATAATGATTTTTTGACCGAAACTAGTATTTCGAAAAGTTTCATAGAATCTAATTTTCAGATGAATTTTTGCACGGACTTCCCTCATAACCATCCCTCATAACATATAGATAGGATCTGAAAGGTTTTGTAGCATTTCGAACACTCCTCGATTTAATTTGATTTTTGGACGGAAACTAGTAAAAACTAGTGTATAATATATATTATAATTTTTAGACCGAAACTAGCATTTTGAAAAGATTCATAGAATCTAATTTTGTGATAATTTTTTGCCTGGACTTCCCTCATAACCTTCCATCATAACATATAGAAAGTATCTGAAAAGTTTCGTAACATTTCGAACAGTCCACGATTTAATTTGTTTTTTTGACCGAAACTAGTAAAAACTAGTGTATAATATATTATGATTTTTTGACCGAAACTAGCGTTTCTTAAAAGATTCATAGAATCAAATTTTGAGATAGTTTTTTGAATGGACTTCACTCATAGCCTTCCCCCGTAACATATAGAAAGGATCTGAAAAGTTTCGTAGCATTTCAAGCATTCCTCG
This sequence comes from Lathyrus tuberosus, assembly GCA_022829125.1. NCBI lineage: Eukaryota > Viridiplantae > Streptophyta > Magnoliopsida > Fabales > Fabaceae > Lathyrus > Lathyrus tuberosus. The sequence continues at coordinate 5,142,390 of JALAZF010000446.1, forward strand.
ATTTAATTTGATTTTTTTACCAAAACTAGTATAAACTAGTGTATAATATATTTTGATTTTTTACCGAAACTAGTATTTCGAAAAGTTTCATAGAATCTAATTTTGAGATGAATTTTTGGATGGACTTCCCTCATAACCATCCCTCGTAACATATAGAAAGGACCTGAAAGGTTTCGTAGCATTTCGAACATTCCTCGATTTAATTTATTTTTTGACCGAAACTAGTATAAACTAGTGTATAATATATTATGATTTTTTGACCGAAACTAGTATTTCGAAAAGTTTAATAGAATCTAATTTTCAGATGAATTTTCGCACGGACTTCCCTCATAACCATCCCTCATAACATATAGAAAGGATCTGAAAGGTTTTGTAGCATTTCGAACACTCCTCGATTTAATTTGATTTTTTGACGGAAACTAGTAAAAACTAGTGTATAATATATATTATAATTTTTTGACCGGAACTAGCATTTTGAAAAGTTTCATAGAATCTAATTTTGAGATAATTTTTTGCCTGGACTTCCCTCATAACCTTCCATCATAACATATAGAAAGTATCTGAAAAGTTTCGTAACATTTCGAACAGTCCACGATTTAATTTGTTTTTTTGACCGAAACTAGTAAAAACTAGTGTATAATATATTATGATTTTTTGACCGAAACTAGCGTTTCTTAAAAGATTCATAGAATCAAATTTTGAGATAGTTTTTTTAATGGACTTCACTCATAGCCTTCCCCCGTAACATATAGAAAGGATCTGAAAAGTTTCGTAGCATTTCAAGCATTCCTCGATTTAATTTGATTTTTTTACCAAAACTAGTATAAACTAGTGTATAATATATTATGATTTTTTGACCGAAACTAGTATTTCGAAAAGTTTCATAGAATCTAATTTTGAGATGAATTTTTGGATGGACTTCCCTCATAACCATCCCTCGTAACATATAGAAAGGACCTGAAAAGTTTCGTAGCATTTCGAAGATTCCTCGATTTAATTTATTTTTTGACCGAAAATAGTATAAACTAGTGTATAATATATTATGATTTTTTGACCGGAACTAGTATTTCGAAAAGTTTCATAGAATCTAATTTTCAGATGAATTTTTGCACGGACTTCCCTCATAACCATCCCTCATAACATATAGAAAGGATCTGAAAGGTTTTGTAGCATTTCGAACACTCCTCGATTTAATTTGATTTTTTTGACGGAAACTAGTAAAAACTAGTGTATAATATATATTATAATTTTTTGACCGGAACTAGCATTTTGAAAAGTTTCATAGAATCTAATTTTGAGATAATTTTTTGCCTGGACTTCCCTCATAACCTTCCATCATAACATATAGAAAGTATCTGAAAAGTTTCGTAGCATTTCGAACAGTCCACGATTTAATTTGATTTTTTGAACGAAACTAGTAAAAACTAGTGTATAATATATTATGATTTTTTTACCGAAACTAGTATTTCGAAAAGTTTCATAGAATCTAATTTTGAGATGAATTATTGCATGGACTTCCCTCATAACCATCCCTCGTAACATATAGAAAGGACCTGAAAGGTTTCGTAGCATTTCGAACATTCCTGGATTTAATTTGATTTTTTGACCGAAACTAGTATAAACTAGTGTATAATATATTATGATTTTTTGACCGAAACTAGTATTTCGAAAAGTTTCATAGAATCTAATTTTTAGATGAATTTTTGCACGGACTTCCCTCATAACCATCCCTCATAACATATAGAAAGGATCTGAAAGGTTTTGTAGCATTTCGAACACTCCTCGATTTAATTTTATTTTTTGACGGAAACTAGTAAAAACTAGTGTATAATATATATTATAATTTTTAAACCGGAACTAGCATTTTGAAAAGTTTCATAGAATCTAATTTTGAGATAATTTTTTGCCTGGACTTCCCTCATAACCTTCCATCATAACATATAGAAAGTATCTGAAAAGTTTCGTAGCATTTCGAACAGTCCACGATTTAATTTGATTTTTTGACCGAAACTAGTAAAAACTAGTGTATAATATATTATGATTTTTTTACCGAAACTAGCGTTTCTTAAAAGATTCATAAAATCAAATTTTGAGATAGTTTTTTGAATGGACTTCACTCATAGCCTTCCCCCGTAACATATAGAAAGGATCTGAAAAGTTTCGTAGCATTTCAAGCATTCCTCGATTTAATTTGATTTTTTTACCAAAACTAGTATAAACTAGTGTATAATATATTATGATTTTTTGACCGAAACTAGTATTTCAAAAAGTTTCATAGAATCTAATTTTGAGATGAATTTTTGGATGGACTTCCCTCATAACCATCCCTCGTAACATATAGAAAGGACCTGAAAAGTTTCGTAGCATTTCGAACATTCCTCGATTTAATTTATTTTTTGACCGAAACTAGTATAAACTAGTGTATAATATATTATGATTTTTTGACCGAAACTAGTATTTCGAAAAGTTTCATAGAATCTAATTTTCAGATGAATTTTTGCACGGACTTCCCTCATAACCATCCCTCATTACATATAGAAAGGATCTGAAAGGTTTTGTAGCATTTCGAACACTCCTCGATTTAATTTTATTTTTTGACGGAAACTAGTAAAAACTAGTGTATAATATATATTATAATTTTTTGACCGGAACTAGCATTTTGAAAAGTTTCATAGAATATAATTTTGAGATAATTTTTTGCCTGGACTTCCCTCATAACCTTCCATCATAACATATAGAAAGTATCTGAAAAGTTTCGTAGCATTTCGAACAGTCCACGATTTAATTTGATTTTTTGACCGAAACTAGTAAAAACTAGTGTATAATATATTATGATTTTTTTACCGAAACTAGTATTTCGAAAAGTTTCATAGAATCTAATTTTGAGATGAATTTTTGCATGGACTTCCCTCATAACCATCCCTCGTAACATATAAAAAGGACCTGAAAGGTTTCGTAGCATTTCGAACATTCCTGGATTTAATTTGATTTTTTGACCGAAACTAGTATAAACTAGTGTATAATATATTATGATTTTTTGACGGAAACAAGTATTTCGAAAAGTTTCATAGAATCTAATTTTCAGATGAATTTTTGCACGGACTTCCCTCATAACCATCCCTCATAACATATAGATAGGATCTGAAAGGTTTTGTAGCATTTCGAACACTCCTCGATTTAATTTGATTTTTGGACGGAAACTAGTAAAAACTAGTGTATAATATATATCTTAATTTTTAGACCGAAACTAGCATTTTGAAAAGTTTCATAGAATCTAATTTTGTGATAATTTTTTGCCTGGACTTCCCTCGTAACCTTCCATCATAACATATAGAAAGTATCTGAAAAGTTTCGTAGCATTTCGAACAGTCCACAATTTAATTTGATTTTTTGACGGAAACTAGTAAAAACTAGTGTATAATATATTATGATTTTTTTACCGAAACTAGTATTTCGAAAAGTTTCATAGAATCTAATTTTGAGATGAATTATTGCACGGACTTCCCTCATAACCATCCCTCATAACATATAGAAAGGATCTGAAAGGTTTTGTAGCATTTCGAACACTCCTCGATTTAATTTGATTTTTGGACGGAAACTAGTAAAAACTAGTGTATAATATATATTATAATTTTTAGACCGAAACTAGCATTTTGAAAAGTTTCATAGAATCTAATTTTGTGATAATTTTTTGCCTGGACTTCCCTCGTAACCTTCCATCATAACATATAGAAAGTATCTGAAAAGTTTCGTAGCATTTCGAACAGTCCACGATTTAATTTGATTTTTTGACCGAAACTAGTAAAAACTAGTGTATAATATATTATGATTTTTTGACCGAAACTAGTGTTTCTTAAAAGATTCCTAGAATCTAATTTTGAGATAGTTTTTTGCATGGACTTCACTCATAGCCTTCCCCCGTAACATATAGAAAGGTTCTCAAAAATTTTGTAGCATTTCAAGTATTCCTCGATTTAATTTGATTTTTTGACCAAAATTAGTATAAACAAGTGTATAATATATTATGATTTTTTGACCGAAACTAGTATTTCGAAAAGTTTCATAGAATCGAATTTTGAGATGAATTTTTAAATGGACTTCCCTAATAACCATCCCTCGTAACATATAGAAAGGATATGAAAAGTTTCGTATTTCGAACATTCCTCGATTTAATTTGATTTTTTGACCGAAACTAGTATAAACTAGTGTATAATATATTATGATTTTTTGACCGAAACTAGTATTTCGAAAAGTTTCATAGAATCTAATTTTGATATGAATTTTTGGATGGACTTCCCTCATAACCTTCCCCCGTAACATATAGAAAGGACCTGAAAAGTTTCGTAGCATTTCGAACATTCCTCTATTTAATTTGATTTTTTAACCGAAACTAGTATAAACTAGTGTATAATATATAATGATTTTTTGACCGAAACTAGTATTTCGAAAAGTTTCATAGAATCTAATTTTCAGATGAATTTTTGCACGGACTTCCCTCATAACCATCCCTCATAACATATAGAAAGGATCTGAAAGGTTTTGTAGCATTTCGAACACTCCTCGATTTAATTTGATTTTTTGACGGAAACTAGTAAAAACTAGTGTATAATATATATTATAATTTTTTGACCGGAACTAGCATTTTGAAAAGTTTCATAGAATCTAATTTTGAGATAATTTTTTGCCTGGACTTCCCTCATAACCTTCCATCATAACATATAGAAAGTATCTGAAAAGTTTCGTAACATTTCGAACAGTCCACGATTTAATTTGTTTTTTTGATCGAAACTAGTAAAAACTAGTGTATAATATATTATGATTTTTTGACCGAAACTTGCGTTTCTTAAAAGATTCATAGAATCAAATTTTGAGATGAATTATTGCATGGACTTCCCTCATAACCATCCCTCATAACATATAGAAAGGACCTGAAAGGTTTCGTAGCATTTCGAACATTCCTGGATTTAATTTGATTTTTTGACCGAAACTAGTATAAACTAGTGTATAATATATTATGATTTTTTGACCGAAACTAGTATTTCGAAAAGTTTCATAGAATCTAATTTTTAGATGAATTTTTGCACGGACTTCCCTCATAACCATCCCTCATAACATATAGAAAGGATCTGAAAGGTTTTGTAGCATTTCGAACAATCCTCGATTTAATTTGATTTTTTCACGGAAACTAGTAAAAACTAGTGTATAATATATATTATAATTTTTAGACCGGAACTAGCATTTTGAAAAGTTTCATAGAATCTAATTTTGAGATAATTTTTTGCCTGGACTTCCCTCATAACCTTCCATCATAACATATAGAAAGTATCTGAAAAGTTTCGTAGCATTTCGAACAGTCCACGATTTAATTTGATTTTTTGACCGAAACTAGTAAAAACTAGTGTATAATATATTATGATTTTTTGACGGAAACTAGCGTTTCTTAAAAGATTCATAGAATCTAATTTTGAGATAGTTTTTTGCATGGACTTCACTCATATCCTTCCCCCGTAACATATAGAAAGGATCTGAAAAATTTTGTAGCATTTCAAGCATTCCTCGATTTAATTTGTTTTTTTGACCAAAATTAGTATAAACAAGTGTATAATATATTACGATTTTTTGACCGAAACTAGTATTTCGAAAAGTGTAATAGAATCTAATTTTCAGATGAATTTTTGCACGGACTTCCCTCATAACATATAGAAAGGATCTGAAAGGTTTTGTAGCATTTCGAACAATCCTCGATTTAATTTGATTTTTTCACGGAAACTAGTAAAAACTAGTGTATAATATATATTATAATTTTTAGACCGGAACTAGCATTTTGAAAAGTTTCATAGAATCTAATTTTGAGATAATTTTTTGCCTGGACTTCCCTCATAACCTTCCATCATAACATATAGAAAGTATCTGAAAAGTTTCGTAGCATTTCGAACAGTCCACGATTTAATTTGATTTTTTGACCGAAACTAGTAAAAACTAGTGTATAATATATTATGATTTTTTGACCGAAACTAGCGTTTCTTAAAAGATTCATAGAATCAAATTTTGAGATAGTTTTTTGAATGGACTTCACTCATAGCCTTCCCCCGTAACATATAGAAAGGATCTGAAAAGTTTCGTAGCATTTCAAGCATTCCTCGATTTAATTTGATTTTTTACCAAAACTAGTATAAACTAGTGTATAATATATTTTGATTTTTTACCGAAACTAGTATTTCGAAAAGTTTCATAGAATCTAATTTTGAGATGAATTTTTGGATGGACTTCCCTCATAACTATTCCTCGTAACATATAGAAAGGACCTGAAAGGTTTCGTAGCATTTCGAACATTCCTCGATTTAATTTATTTTTTGACCGAAACTAGTATAAACTAGTGTATAATATATTATGATTTTTTGACCGAAACTAGTATTTCGAAAAGTTTAATAGAATCTAATTTTCAGATGAATTTTTGCACGGACTTCCCTCATAACCATCCCTCATAACATATAGAAAGGATCTGAAAGGTTTTGTAGCATTTCGAACACTCCTCGATTTAATTTGATTTTTTGACGGAAACTAGTAAAAACTAGTGTATAATATATATTATAATTTTTTGACCGGAACTAGCATTTTGAAAAGTTTCATAGAATCTAATTTTGAGATAATTTTTTGCCTGGACTTCCCTCATAACCTTCCATCATAACATATAGAAAGTATCTGAAAAGTTTCGTAACATTTCGAACAGTCCACGATTTAATTTGTTTTTTTGATCGAAACTAGTAAAAACTAGTGTATAATATATTATGATTTTTTGACTGAAACTTGCGTTTCTTAAAAGATTCATAGAATCAAATTTTGAGATGAATTATTGCATGGACTTCCCTCATAACCATCCCTCATAACATATAGAAAGGACCTGAAAGGTTTCGTAGCATTTCGAACATTCCTGGATTTAATTTGATTTTTTGACCGAAACTAGTATAAACTAGTGTATAATATATTATGATTTTTTGACCGAAACTAGTATTTCGAAAAGTTTCATAGAATCTAATTTTTAGATGAATTTTTGCACGGACTTCCCTCATAACCATCCCTCATAACATATAGAAAGGATCTGAAAGGTTTTGTAGCATTTCGAACACTCCTCGATTTAATTTGATTTTTTTGACGGAAACTAGTAAAAACTAGTGTATAATATATATTATAATTTTTTGACCGGAACTAGCATTTTGAAAAGTTTCATAGAATCTAATTTTGAGATAATTTTTTGCCTGGACTTCCCTCATAACCTTCCATCATAACATATAGAAAGTATCTGAAAAGTTTCGTAGCATTTCGAACAGTCCACGATTTAATTTGATTTTTTGACCGAAACTAGTAAAAACTAGTGTATAATATATTATGATTTTTTTACCGAAACTAGTATTTCGAAAAGTTTCATAGAATCTAATTTTGAGATGAATTATTGCATGGACTTCCCTCATAACCATCCCTCGTAACATATAGAAAGGACCTGAAAGGTTTCGTAGCATTTAGAACATTCCTGGATTTAATTTGATTTTTTGACCAAAATTAGTATAAACAAGTGTATAATATATTATGATTTTTTTACCGAAACTAGTATTTCGAAAAGTTTCATAGAATCTAATTTTGAGATGAATTTTTAAATGGAATTCCCTAATAACCATCCCTCGTAACATATAGAAAGGCTATGAAAAGTTTCGTATTTCGAACATTCCTCGATTTAATTTGATTTTTTGACCGAAACTAGTATAAACTAGTGTATAATATATTATGATTTTTTGACCGAAACTAGTATTTCGAAAAGTTTCATAGAATCTAATTTTCAGATGAATTTTTGCACGGACTTCCCTCATAACCATCCCTCATAACATATAGATAGGATCTGAAAGGTTTTGTAGCATTTCGAACACTCCTCGATTTAATTTGATTTTTGGACGGAAACTAGTAAAAACTAGTGTATAATATATATTATAATTTTTAGACCGAAACTAGCATTTTGAAAAGTTTCATAGAATCTAATTTTGTGATAATTTTTTGCCTGGACTTCCCTCGTAACCTTCCATCATAACATATAGAAAGTATCTGAAAAGTTTCGTAGCATTTCGAACAGTCCACGATTTAATTTGATTTTTTGACGGAAACTAGTAAAAACTAGTGTATAATATATTATGATTTTTTGACCGAAACTAGCGTTTCTTAAAAGATTCATAGAATCAAATTTTGAGATAGTTTTTTGAATGGACTTCACTCATAGCCTTCCCCCGTAACATATAGAAAGGATCTGAAAAGTTTCGTAGCATTTCAAGCATTCCTCGATTTAATTTGATTTTTTTACCAAAACTAGTATAAACTAGTGTATAATATATTATGATTTTTTGACCGAAACTAGTATTTTGAAAAGTTTCATAGAATCTAATTTTGAGATGAATTTTTGGATGGACTTCCCTCATAACCATCCCTCGTAACATATAGAAAGGACCTGAAAAGTTTCGTAGCATTTCGAACATTCCTCGATTTAATTTATTTTTTGACCGAAAATAGTATAAACTAGTGTATAATATATTATGATTTTTTGACCGGAACTAGTATTTCGAAAAGTTTCATAGAATCTAATTTTCAGATGAATTTTTGCACGGACTTCCCTCATAACCATCCCTCATAACATATAGAAAGGATCTGAAAGGTTTTGTAGCATTTCGAACACTCCTCGATTTAATTTGATTTTTTTGACGGAAACTAGTAAAAACTAGTGTATAATATATATTATAATTTTTTGACCGGAACTAGCATTTTGAAAAGTTTCATAGAATCTAATTTTGAGATAATTTTTTGCCTGGACTTCCCTCATAACCTTCCATCATAACATATAGAAAGTATCTGAAAAGTTTCGTAGCATTTCGAACAGTCCACGATTTAGTTTGATTTTTTGACCGAAACTAGTAAAAACTAGTGTATAATATATTATGATTTTTTTACCGAAACTAGTATTTCGAAAAGTTTCATAGAATCTAATTTTGAGATGAATTATTGCATGGACTTCCCTCATAACCATCCCTCATAACATATAGAAAGGACCTAAAAGGTTTCGTAGCATTTCGAACATTCCTGGATTTAATTTGATTTTTTGACCAAAACTAGTATAAACTAGTGTATAATATATTATGATTTTTTGACCGAAACTAGTATTTCGAAAAGTTTCATAGAATCTAATTTTTAGATGAATTTTTGCACGGACTTCCCTCATAACCATCCCTCATAACATATAGAAAGGATCTGAAAGGTTTTGTAGCATTTCGAACAATCCTCGATTTAATTTGATTTTTTCACGGAAACTAGTAAAAACTAGTGTATAATATATATTATAATTTTTAGACCGGAACTAGCATTTTGAAAAGTTTCATAGAATCTAATTTTGAGATAATTTTTTGCCTGGACTTCCCTCATAACCTTCCATCATAACATATAGAAAGTATCTGAAAAGTTTCGTAGCATTTCGAACAGTCCACGATTTAATTTGATTTTTTGACCGAAACTAGTAAAAACTAGTGTATAATATATTATGATTTTTTGACGGAAACTAGCGTTTCTTAAAAGATTCATAGAATCTAATTTTGAGATAGTTTTTTGCATGGACTTCACTCATATCCTTCCCCCGTAACATATAGAAAGGATCTGAAAAATTTTGTAGCATTTCAAGCATTCCTCGATTTAATTTGTTTTTTTGACCAAAATTAGTATAAACAAGTGTATAATATATTACGATTTTTTGACCGAAACTAGTTTTTCGAAAAGTGTAATAGAATCTAATTTTCAGATGAATTTTTGCACGGACTTCCCTCATAACATATAGAAAGGATCTGAAAGGTTTTGTAGCATTTCGAACAATCCTCGATTTAATTTGATTTTTTCACGGAAACTAGTAAAAACTAGTGTATAATATATATTATAATTTTTAGACCGGAACTAGCATTTTGAAAAGTTTCATAGAATCTAATTTTGAGATAATTTTTTGCCTGGACTTCCCTCATAACCTTCCATCATAACATATAGAAAGTATCTGAAAAGTTTCGTAGCATTTCGAACAGTCCACGATTTAATTTGATTTTTTGACCGAAACTAGTAAAAACTAGTGTATAATATATTATGATTTTTTGACCGAAACTAGCGTTTCTTAAAAGATTCATAGAATCAAATTTTGAGATAGTTTTTTGAATGGACTTCACTCATAGCCTTCCCCCGTAACATATAGAAAGGATCTGAAAAGTTTCGTAGCATTTCAAGCATTCCTCGATTTAATTTGATTTTTTACCAAAACTAGTATAAACTAGTGTATAATATATTTTGATTTTTTACCGAAACTAGTATTTCGAAAAGTTTCATAGAATCTAATTTTGAGATGAATTTTTGGATGGACTTCCCTCATAACTATTCCTCGTAACATATAGAAAGGACCTGAAAGGTTTCGTAGCATTTCGAACATTCCTCGATTTAATTTATTTTTTGACCGAAACTAGTATAAACTAGTGTATAATATATTATGATTTTTTGACCGAAACTAGTATTTCGAAAAGTTTAATAGAATCTAATTTTCAGATGAATTTTTGCACGGACTTCCCTCATAACCATCCCTCATAACATATAGAAAGGATCTGAAAGGTTTTGTAGCATTTCGAACACTCCTCGATTTAATTTGATTTTTTGACGGAAACTAGTAAAAACTAGTGTATAATATATATTATAATTTTTTGACCGGAACTAGCATTTTGAAAAGTTTCATAGAATCTAATTTTGAGATAATTTTTTGCCTGGACTTCCCTCATAACCTTCCATCATAACATATAGAAAGTATCTGAAAAGTTTCGTAACATTTCGAACAGTCCACGATTTAATTTGTTTTTTTGATCGAAACTAGTAAAAACTAGTGTATAATATATTATGATTTTTTGACTGAAACTTGCGTTTCTTAAAAGATTCATAGAATCAAATTTTGAGATGAATTATTGCATGGACTTCCCTCATAACCATCCCTCATAACATATAGAAAGGACCTGAAAGGTTTCGTAGCATTTCGAACATTCCTGGATTTAATTTGATTTTTTGACCGAAACTAGTATAAACTAGTGTATAATATATTATGATTTTTTGACCGAAACTAGTATTTCGAAAAGTTTCATAGAATCTAATTTTTAGATGAATTTTTGCACGGACTTCCCTCATAACCATCCCTCATAACATATAGAAAGGATCTGAAAGGTTTTGTAGCATTTCGAACACTCCTCGATTTAATTTGATTTTTTTGACGGAAACTAGTAAAAACTAGTGTATAATATATATTATAATTTTTTGACCGGAACTAGCATTTTGAAAAGTTTCATAGAATCTAATTTTGAGATAATTTTTTGCCTGGACTTCCCTCATAACCTTCCATCATAACATATAGAAAGTATCTGAAAAGTTTCGTAGCATTTCGAACAGTCCACGATTTAATTTGATTTTTTGACCGAAACTAGTTAAAACTAGTGTATAATATATTATGATTTTTTTACCGAAACTAGTATTTCGAAAAGTTTCATAGAATCTAATTTTGAGATGAATTATTGCATGGACTTCCCTCATAACCATCCCTCGTAACATATAGAAAGGACCTGAAAGGTTTCGTAGCATTTAGAACATTCCTGGATTTAATTTGATTTTTTGACCAAAATTAGTATAAACAAGTGTATAATATATTATGATTTTTTTACCGAAACTAGTATTTCGAAAAGTTTCATAGAATCTAATTTTGAGATGAATTTTTAAATGGAATTCCCTAATAACCATCCCTCGTAACATATAGAAAGGCTATGAAAAGTTTCGTATTTCGAACATTCCTCGATTTAATTTGATTTTTTGACCGAAACTAGTATAAACTAGTGTATAATATATTATGATTTTTTGACCGAAACTAGTATTTCGAAAAGTTTCATAGAATCTAATTTTCAGATGAATTTTTGCACGGACTTCCCTCATAACCATCCCTCATAACATATAGATAGGATCTGAAAGGTTTTGTAGCATTTCGAACACTCCTCGATTTAATTTGATTTTTGGACGGAAACTAGTAAAAACTAGTGTATAATATATATTATAATTTTTAGACCGAAACTAGCATTTTGAAAAGTTTCATAGAATCTAATTTTGTGATAATTTTTTGCCTGGACTTCCCTCGTAACCTTCCATCATAACATATAGAAAGTATCTGAAAAGTTTCGTAGCATTTCGAACAGTCCACGATTTAATTTGATTTTTTGACGGAAACTAGTAAAAACTAGTGTATAATATATTATGATTTTTTGACCGAAACTAGCGTTTCTTAAAAGATTCATAGAATCAAATTTTGAGATAGTTTTTTGAATGGACTTCACTCATAGCCTTCCCCCGTAACATATAGAAAGGATCTGAAAAGTTTCGTAGCATTTCAAGCATTCCTCGATTTAATTTGATTTTTTTACCAAAACTAGTATAAACTAGTGTATAATATATTATGATTTTTTGACCGAAACTAGTATTTTGAAAAGTTTCATAGAATCTAATTTTGAGATGAATTTTTGGATGGACTTCCCTCATAACCATCCCTCGTAACATATAGAAAGGACCTGAAAAGTTTCGTAGCATTTCGAACATTCCTCGATTTAATTTATTTTTTGACCGAAAATAGTATAAACTAGTGTATAATATATTATGATTTTTTGACCGGAACTAGTATTTCGAAAAGTTTCATAGAATCTAATTTTCAGATGAATTTTTGCACGGACTTCCCTCATAACCATCCCTCATAACATATAGAAAGGATCTGAAAGGTTTTGTAGCATTTCGAACACTCCTCGATTTAATTTGATTTTTTTGACGGAAACTAGTAAAAACTAGTGTATAATATATATTATAATTTTTTGACCGGAACTAGCATTTTGAAAAGTTTCATAGAATCTAATTTTGAGATAATTTTTTGCCTGGACTTCCCTCATAACCTTCCATCATAACATATAGAAAGTATCTGAAAAGTTTCGTAGCATTTCGAACAGTCCACGATTTAGTTTGATTTTTTGACCGAAACTAGTAAAAACTAGTGTATAATATATTATGATTTTTTTACCGAAACTAGTATTTCGAAAAGTTTCATAGAATCTAATTTTGAGATGAATTATTGCATGGACTTCCCTCATAACCATCCCTCGTAACATATAGAAAGGACCTGAGAGGTTTCGTAGCATTTAGAACATTCCTGGATTTAATTTGATTTTTTGACCAAAATTAGTATAAACAAGTGTATAATATATTATGATTTTTTGACCGAAATTAGTATTTCGAAAAGTTTCATAGAATCTAATTTTGAGATGAATTTTTAAATGGACTTCCCTAATAACCATCCCTCGTAACATATAGAAAGGATATGAAAAGTTTCGTATTTCGAACATTCCTCGATTTAATTTGATTTTTTGACCGAAACTAGTATAAACTAGTGTATAATATATTATGATTTTTTGACCGAAACTAGTATTTCGAAAAGTTTCATAGAATCTAATTTTCAGATGAATTTTTGCACGGACTTCCCTCATAACCATCCCTCATAACATATAGATAGGATCTGAAAGGTTTTGTAGCATTTCGAACACTCCTCGATTTAATTTGATTTTTGGACGGAAACTAGTAAAAACTAGTGTATAATATATATTATAATTTTTAGACCGAAACTAGCATTTTGAAAAGTTTCATAGAATCTAATTTTGTGATAATTTTTTGCCTGGACTTCCCTCGTAACCTTCCATCATAACATATAGAAAGTATCTGAAAAGTTTCGTAGCATTTCGAACAGTCCACGATTTAATTTGATTTTTTGACCGAAACTAGTAAAAACTAGTGTATAATATATTATGATTTTTTGACCGAAACTAGCGTTTCTTAAAAGATTCATAGAATCAAATTTTGAGATAGTTTTTTGAATGGACTTCACTCATAGCCTTCCCCCGTAACATATAGAAAGGATCTGAAAAGTTTCGTAGCATTTCAAGCATTCCTCGATTTAATTTGATTTTTTTACCAAAACTAGTATAAACTAGTGTATAATATATTATGATTTTTTGACCGAAACTAGTATTTCGAAAAGTTTCATAGAATCTAATTTTGAGATGAATTTTTGGATGGACTTCCCTCAAAACCATCCCTCGTAACATATAGAAAGGACCTGAAAAGTTTCGTAGCATTTCGAACATTCCTCGATTTAATTTATTTTTGACCGAAAATAGTATAAACTAGTGTATAATATATTATGATTTTTTGACCGGAACTAGTATTTCGATAAGTTTCATAGAATCTAATTTTCAGATGAATTTTTGCACGGACTTCCCTCATAACCATCCCTCATAACATATAGAAAGGATCTGAAAGGTTTTGTAGCATTTCGAACACTCCTCGATTTAATTTGATTTTTTTGACGGAAACTAGTAAAAACTAGTGTATAATATATATTATAATTTTTTGACCGGAACTAGCATTTTGAAAAGTTTCATAGAATCTAATTTTGAGATAATTTTTTGCCTGGACTTCCCTCATAACCTTCCATCATAACATATAGAAAGTATCTGAAAAGTTTCGTAGCATTTCGAACAGTCCACGATTTAATTTGATTTTTTGACCGAAACTAGTAAAAACTAGTGTATAATATATTATGATTTTTTTACCGAAACTAGTATTTCAAAAAGTTTCATGGAATCTAATTTTGAGATGAATTTTTGCATGGACTTCCCTCATAACCATCCCTCGTAACATATAGAAAGGACCTGAAAGGTTTCGTAGCATTTCGAACATTCCTGGATTTAATTTGATTTTTTGACCGAAACTAGTATAAACTAGTGTATAATATATTATGGTTTTTTGACCGAAACTAGTATTTCGAAAAGTTTCATAGAATCTAATTTTCAGATGAATTTTTGCACGGACTTCCCTCATAACCATCCCTCATAACATATAGAAAGGATCTGAAAGGTTTTGTAGCATTTCGAACACTCCTCGATTTAATTTGATTTTTTGACGGAAACTAGTAAAAACTAGTGTATAATATATATTATAATTTTTAGACCGAAACTAGCATTTTGAAAAGTTTCATAGAATCTAATTTTGAGATAATTTTTTGCCTGGACTTCCCTCATAACCTTCCATCATGACATATAGAAAGTATCTGAAAAGTTTCGTAGCATTTCGAACAGTCCACGATTTAATTTGATTTTTTGACCGAAACTAGTAAAAACTAGTGTATAATATATTATGATTTTTTGACCGAAACTAGTGTTTCTTAAAAGATTCATAGAATCTAATTTTGAGATAGTTTTTTGCATGGACTTCACTCATAGCCTTCCCCCGTAACATATAGAAAGGTTCTCAAAAATTTTGTAGCATTTCAAGTATTCCTCGATTTAATTTGATTTTTTGACCAAAATTAGTATAAACAAGTGTATAATATATTATGATTTTTTTACCGAAACTAGTATTTCGAAAAGTTTCATAGAATCTAATTTTGAGATGAATTTTTAAATGGACTTCCCTAATAACCATCCCTCGTAACATATAGAAAGGATATGAAAAGTTTCGTATTTCGAACATTCCTCGATTTAATTTGATTTTTTGACCGAAACTAGTATAAACTAGTGTATAATATATTATGATTTTTTGACCGAAACTAGTATTTCGAAAAGTTTCATAGAATCTAATTTTGATATGAATTTTTGGATGGACTTCCCTCATAACCTTCCCCCGTAACATATAGAAAGGACCTGAAAAGTTTCGTAGCATTTCGAACATTCCTCTATTTAATTTGATTTTTTAACCGAAACTAGTATAAACTAGTGTATAATATATAATGATTTTTTGACCGAAACTAGTATTTCGAAAAGTTTCATAGAATCTAATTTTCAGATGAATTTTTGCACGGACTTCCCTCATAACCATCCCTCATAACATATAGATAGGATCTGAAAGGTTTTGTAGCATTTCGAACACTCCTCGATTTAATTTGATTTTTGGACGGAAACTAGTAAAAACTAGTGTATAATATATATTATAATTTTTAGACCGAAACTAGCATTTTGAAAAGCTTCATAGAATCTAATTTTGTGATAATTTTTTGCCTGGACTTCCCTCATAACCTTCCATCATAACATATAGAAAGTATCTGAAAAGTTTCGTAACATTTCGAACAGTCCACGATTTAATTTGTTTTTTTTGACCGAAACTAGTAAAAACTAGGGTATAATATATTATGATTTTTTGACCGAAACTAGCGTTTCTTAAAAGATTCATAGAATCAAATTTTGAGATAGTTTTTTGAATGGACTTCACTCATAGCCTTCCCCCGTAACATATAGAAAGGATCTGAAAAGTTTCGTAGCATTTCAAGCATTCCTCGATTTAATTTGATTTTTTTACCAAAACTAGTATAAACTAGTGTATAATATATTTTGATTTTTTACCGAAACTAGTATTTCGAAAAGTTTCATAGAATCTAATTTTGAGATGAATTTTTGGATGGACTTCCCTCATAACCATCCCTCGTAACATATAGAAAGGACCTGAAAGGTTTCGTAGCATTTCGAACATTCCTCGATTTAATTTATTTTTTGACCGAAACTAGTATAAACTAGTGTATAATATATTATGATTTTTTGACCGAAACTAGTATTTCGAAAAGTTTAATAGAATCTAATTTTCAGATGAATTTTTGCACGGACTTCCCTCATAACCATCCCTCATAACATATAGAAAGGATCTGAAAGGTTTTGTAGCATTTCGAACACTCCTCGATTTAATTTGATTTTTTGACGGAAACTAGTAAAAACTAGTGTATAATATATATTATAATTTTTTGACCGGAACTAGCATTTTGAAAAGTTTCATAGAATCTAATTTTGAGATAATTTTTTGCCTGGACTTCCCTCATAACCTTCCATCATAACATATAGAAAGTATCTGAAAAGTTTCGTAGCATTTCGAACAGTCCACGATTTAATTTGTTTTTTTGATCGAAACTAGTAAAAACTAGTGTATAATATATTATGATTTTTTGACCGAAACTAGCGTTTCTTAAAAGATTCATAGAATCAAATTTTGAGATAGTTTTTTTAATGGACTTCACTCATAGCCTTCCCCCGTAACATATAGAAAGGATCTGAAAAGTTTCGTAGCATTTCAAGCATTCCTCGATTTAATTTGATTTTTTTACCAAAACTAGTATAAACTAGTGTATAATATATTATGATTTTTTGACCGAAACTAGTATTTCGAAATGTTTCATAGAATCTAATTTTGAGATGAATTATTGCATGGACTTCCCTCATAACCATCCCTCGTAACATATAGAAAGGACCTGAAAGGTTTCGTGGCATTTCGAACATTCCTCGATTTAATTTGATTTTTTGACCGAAACTAGTATAAACTAGTGTATAATATATTATGATTTTTTGACCGAAACTAGTATTTCGAAAAGTTTCATAGAATCTAATTTTGATATGAATTTTTGGATGGACTTCCCTCATAACCTTCCCCCGTAACATATAGAAAGGACCTGAAAAGTTTCGTAGCATTTCGAACATTCCTCTATTTAATTTGATTTTTTAACCGAAACTAGTATAAACTAGTGTATAATATATAATGATTTTTTGACCGAAACTAGTATTTCGAAAAGTTTCATAGAATCTAATTTTCAGATGAATTTTTGCACGGACTTCCCTCATAACCATCCCTCATAACATATAGATAGGATCTGAAAGGTTTTGTAGCATTTCGAACACTCCTCGATTTAATTTGATTTTTGGACGGAAACTAGTAAAAACTAGTGTATAATATATATTATAATTTTTAGACCGAAACTAGCATTTTGAAAAGTTTCATAGAATCTAATTTTGTGATAATTTTTTGCCTGGACTTCCCTCATAACCTTCCATCATAACATATAGAAAGTATCTGAAAAGTTTCGTAACATTTCGAACAGTCCACGATTTAATTTGTTTTTTTGACCGAAACTAGTAAAAACTAGTGTATAATATATTATGATTTTTTGACCGAAACTAGCGTTTCTTAAAAGATTCATAGAATCAAATTTTGAGATAGTTTTTTGAATGGACTTCACTCATAGCCTTCCCCCGTAACATATAGAAAGGATCTGAAAAATTTTGTAGCATTTCAAGCATTCCTCGATTTAATTTGATTTTTTGACCAAAATTAGTATAAACAAGTGTATAATATATTATGATTTTTTGACCGAAACTAGTATTTCGAAAAGTTTCATAGAATCTAATTTTGAGATGAATTTTTAAATGGACTTCCCTAATAACCATCCCTCGTAACATATAGAAAGGATATGAAAAGTTTCGTATTTCGAACATTCCTCGATTTAATTTGATTTTTTGACCGAAACTAGTATAAACTAGTGTATAATATATTATGATTTTTTGACCGAAACTAGTATTTCGAAAAGTTTCATAGAATCTAATTTTCAGATGAATTTTTGCACGGACTTCCCTCATAACCATTCCTAATAACATATAGATAGAATCTGAAAGGTTTTGTAGCATTTCGAACACTCCTCGATTTAATTTGATTTTTGGACGGAAACTAGTAAAAACTAGTGTATAATATATATTATAATTTTTAGACCGAAACTAGCATTTTGAAAATTTTCATAGAATCTAATTTTGTGATAATTTTTTGCCTGGACTTCCCTCGTAACCTTCCATCATAACATATAGAAAGTATCTGAAAAGTTTCATAGCATTTCGAACAGTCCACGATTTAATTTGATTTTTTGACCGAAACTAGTAAAAACTAGTGTATAATATATTATGATTTTTTGACCGAAACTAGCGTTTCTTAAAAGATTCATAGAATCAAATTTAGAGATAGTTTTTTGAATGGACTTCACTCATAGCCTTCCCCCGTAACATATTGAAAGGATCTGAAAAGTTTCGTAGCATTTCAAGCATTCCTCGATTTAATTTGATTTTTTTACCAAAACTAGTATAAACTAGTGTATAATATATTATGATTTTTTGACCGAAACTAGTATTTCGAAAAGTTTCATAGAATCTAATTTTGAGATGAATTTTTGGATGGACTTCCCTCATAACCATCCCTCGTAACATATAGAAAGGACCTGAAAAGTTTCGTAGCATTTCGAACATTCCTCGATTTAATTTATTTTTTGACCGAAACTAGTATAAACTAGTGTATAATATATTATGATTTTTTGACCGAAACTAGTATTTCGAAAAGTTTCATAGAATCTAATTTTCTGATGAATTTTTGCACGGACTTCCCTCATAACCATCCCTCATAACATATAGAAAGGATCTGAAAGGTTTTGTAGCATTTCGAACACTCTTTGATTTAATTTGATTTTTTGACGGAAACTAGTAAAAACTAGTGTATAATATATATTATAAATTTTTGACCGAAACTAGCATTTTGAATAGTTTCATAGAATCTAATTTTGAGATAATTTTTTTCCTGGAGTTCCCTCATAACCTTCCATCATAACATATAGAAAGTATCTGAAAAGTTTCGTAGCATTTCGAACAGCCACGATTTAATTTGATTTTTTGACCGAAACTAGTAAAAACTAGTGTATAATATATTATGATTTTTTTACCGAAACTAGTATTTCGAAAAGTTTCATAGAATCTAATTTTGAGATGAATTTTTGCATGGACTTCCCTCATAACCATCCCTCGTAACATATAAAAAGGACCTGAAAGGTTTCGTAGCATTTCGAACATTCCTGGATTTAATTTGATTTGTTGACCGAAACTAGTATAAACTAGTGTATAATATATTATGATTTTTTGACCGAAACAAGTATTTCGAAAAGTTTCATAGAATCTAATTTTGATATGAATTTTTGGATGGACTTCCCTCATAACCTTCCCCCGTAACATATAGAAAGGACCTGAAAAGTTTCGTAGCATTTCGAACATTCCTCTATTTAATTTGATTTTTTAACCGAAACTAGTATAAACTAGTGTATAATATATAATGATTTTTTGACCGAAACTAGTATTTCGAAAAGTTTCATAGAATCTAATTTTCAGATGAATTTTTGCACGGACTTCCCTCATAACCATCCCTCATAACATATAGATAGGATCTGAAAGGTTTTGTAGCATTTCGAACACTCCTCGATTTAATTTGATTTTTGGACGGAAACTAGTAAAAACTAATGTATAATATATATTATAATTTTTAGACCGAAACTAGCATTTTGAAAAGTTTCATAGAATCTAATTTTGTGATAATTTTTTGCCTGGACTTCCCTCATAACCTTCCATCATAACATATAGAAAGTATCTGAAAAGTTTCGTAACATTTCGAACAGTCCACGATTTAATTTGTTTTTTTGACCGAAACTAGTAAAAACTAGTGTATAATATATTATGATTTTTTGACCGAAACTAGCGTTTCTTAAAAGATTCATAGAATCAAATTTTGAGATAGGTTTTTGAATGGACTTCACTCATAGCCTTCCCCCGTAACATATAGAAAGGATCTGAAAAATTTTGTAGCATTTCAAGCATTCCTCGATTTAATTTGATTTTTTGACCAAAATTAGTATAAACAAGTGTATAATATATTATGATTTTTTGACCGAAACTAGTATTTCGAAAAGTTTCATAGAATCTAATTTTGAGTTGAATTTTTAAATGGACTTCCCTAATAACCATCCCTCGTAACATATAGAAAGGATATGAAAAGTTTCGTATTTCGAACATTCCTCGATTTAATTTGATTTTTTGACCGAAACTAGTATAAACTAGTGTATAATATATTATGATTTTTTGACCGAAACTAGTATTTCGAAAAGTTTCATAGAATCTAATTTTCAGATGAATTTTTGCACGGACTTCCCTCATAACCATCCCTCATAACATATAGATAGGATCTGAAAGGTTTTGTAGCATTTCGAACACTCCTCGATTTAATTTGATTTTTGTACGGAAACTAGTAAAAACTAGTGTATAATATATATTATAATTTTTAGACCGAAACTAGCATTTTGAAAAGTTTCATAGAATCTAATTTTGTGATAATTTTTTGCCTGGACTTCCCTCGTAACCTTCCATCATAACATATAGAAAGTATCTGAAAAGTTTCGTAGCATTTCGAACAGTCCACGATTTAATTCGATTTTTTGACCGAAACTAGTAAAAACTAGTGTATAATATATTATGATTTTTTGACCGAAACTAGCGTTTCTTAAAAGATTCATAGAATCAAATTTTGAGATAGTTTTTTGAATGGACTTCACTCATAGCCTTCCCCCGTAACATATTGAAAGGATCTGAAAAGTTTCGTAGCATTTCAAGCATTCCTCGATTTAATTTGATTTTTTTACCAAAACTAGTATAAACTAGTGTATAATATATTATGATTTTTTGACCGAAACTAGTATTTCGAAAAGTTTCATAGAATCTAATTTTGAGATGAATTTTTGGATGGACTTCCCTCATAACCATCCCTCGTAACATATAGAAAGGACCTGAAAAGTTTCGTAGCATTTCGAACATTCCTCGATTTAATTTATTTTTTGACCGAAACTAGTATAAACTAGTGTATAATATATTATGATTTTTTGACCGAAACTAGTATTTCGAAAAGTTTCATAGAATCTAATTTTCAGATGAATTTTTGCACGGACTTCCCTCATAACCATCCCTCATAACATATAGAAAGGATCTGAAAGGTTTTGTAGCATTTCGAACACTCTTTGATTTAATTTGATTTTTTGACGGAAACTAGTAAAAACTAGTGTATAATATATATTATAAATTTTTGACCGAAACTAGCATTTTGAATAGTTTCATAGAATCTAATTTTGAGATAATTTTTTGCCTGGAGTTCCCTCATAACCTTCCATCATAACATATAGAAAGTATCTGAAAAGTTTCGTAGCATTTCGAACAGCCACGATTTAATTTGATTTTTTGACCCAAACTAGTAAAAACTAGTGTATAATATATTATGGTTTTTTTTACCGAAACTAGTATTTTGAAAAGTTTCATAGAATCTAATTTTGAGATGAATTTTTGCATGGACTTCCCTCATAACCATCCCTCGTAACATATAGAAAGGACCTGAAAGGTTTCGTAGCATTTCGAACATTCCTTGATTTAATTTGATTTTTTGACCGAAACTAGTATAAACTAGTGTATAATATATTATGAATTTTTGACCGAAACTAGTATTTCGAAAAGTTTCATAGAATCTAATTTTCAGATGAATTTTTGCACGGACTTCCCTCATAACTATCCCTCATAACATATAGAAAGGATCTGAAAGGTTTTGTAGCATTTCGAACACTCCTCGATTTAATTTGATTTTTTGACGGAAACTAGTAAAAACTAGTGTATAATATATATTAGAATTTTTAGACCGAAACTAGCATTTTGAAAAGTTTCATAGAATCTAATTTTGAGATAATCTTTTGCCTGGACTTCCCTCATAACCATCCATCATAACATATAGAAAGTATCTGAAAAGTTTTGTAGCATTTCGAACAGTCCACGGTTTAATTTGATTTTTTGACCGAAACTAGTAAAAACTAGTGTATAATATATTATGATTTTTTTACCGAAACTAGCGTTTCTTAAAAGATTCATAGAATCTAATTTTGAGATAGTTTTTTGAATGGACTTCACTCATAGCCTTCCCACGTAACATATAGAAAGGATCTGAAAAATTTTGTAGCATTTCAAGCATTCCTCGATTTAATTTGATTTTTTGACCAAAATTAGTATAAACAAGTGTATAATATATTATGATTTTTTGACCGAAACTAGTATTTCGAAAAGTTTCATAGAATCTAATTTTGAGATGAATTTTTAAATGGACTTCCCTAATAACCATCCCTCGTAACATATAGAAAGGATATGAAAAGTTTCGTATTTCGAACATTCCTCGATTTAATTTGATTTTTTGACCGAAACTAGTATAAACTAGTGTATAATATATTATGATTTTTTGACCGAAACTAGTATTTCGAAAAGTTTCATAGAATCTAATTTTCAGATGAATTTTTGCACGGACTTCCCTCATAACCATCCCTCATAACATATAGATAGGATCTGAAAGGTTTTGTAGCATTTCGAACACTCCTCGATTTAATTTGATTTTTGGACGGAAACTAGTAAAAACTAGTGTATAATATATATTATAATTTTTAGACCGAAACTAGCATTTTGAAAAGTTTCATAGAATCTAATTTTGTGATAATTTTTTGCCTGGACTTCCCTCGTAACCTTCCATCATAACATATAGAAAGTATCTGAAAAGTTTCGTAGCATTTCGAACAGTCCACGATTTAATTCGATTTTTTGACCGAAACTAGTAAAAACTAGTGTATAATATATTATGATTTTTTGACCGAAACTAGCGTTTCTTAAAAGATTCATAGAATCAAATTTTGAGATAGTTTTTTGAATGGACTTCACTCATAGCCTTCCCCCGTAACATATTGAAAGGATCTGAAAAGTTTCGTAGCATTTCAAGCATTCCTCGATTTAATTTGATTTTTTTACCAAAACTAGTATAAACTAGTGTATAATATATTATGATTTTTTGACCGAAACTAGTATTTCGAAAAGTTTCATAGAATCTAATTTTGAGATGAATTTTTGGATGGACTTCCCTCATAACCATCCCTCGTAACATATAGAAAGGACCTGAAAAGTTTCGTAGCATTTCGAACATTCCTCGATTTAATTTATTTTTTGACCGAAACTAGTATAAACTAGTGTATAATATATTATGATTTTTTGACCGAAACTAGTATTTCGAAAAGTTTCATAGAATCTAATTTTCTGATGAATTTTTGCACGGACTTCCCTCATAACCATCCCTCATAACATATAGAAAGGATCTGAAAGGTTTTGTAGCATTTCGAACACTCTTTGATTTAATTTGATTTTTTGACGGAAACTAGTAAAAACTAGTGTATAATATATATTATAAATTTTTGACCGAAACTAGCATTTTGAATAGTTTCATAGAATCTAATTTTGAGATAATTTTTTTCCTGGAGTTCCCTCATAACCTTCCATCATAACATATAGAAAGTATCTGAAAAGTTTCGTAGCATTTCGAACAGCCACGATTTAATTTGATTTTTTGACCGAAACTAGTAAAAACTAGTGTATAATATATTATGATTTTTTTACCGAAACTAGTATTTCGAAAAGTTTCATAGAATCTAATTTTGAGATGAATTTTTGCATGGACTTCCCTCATAACCATCCCTCGTAACATATAAAAAGGACCTGAAAGGTTTCGTAGCATTTCGAACATTCCTGGATTTAATTTGATTTGTTGACCGAAACTAGTATAAACTAGTGTATAATATATTATGATTTTTTGACCGAAACAAGTATTTCGAAAAGTTTCATAGAATCTAATTTTGATATGAATTTTTGGATGGACTTCCCTCATAACCTTCCCCCGTAACATATAGAAAGGACCTGAAAAGTTTCGTAGCATTTCGAACAGTCCTCTATTTAATTTGATTTTTTAACCGAAACTAGTATAAACTAGTGTATAATATATAATGATTTTTTGACCGAAACTAGTATTTCGAAAAGTTTCATAGAATCTAATTTTCAGATGAATTTTTGCACGGACTTCCCTCATAACCATCCCTCATAACATATAGATAGGATCTGAAAGGTTTTGTAGCATTTCGAACACTCCTCGATTTAATTTGATTTTTGTACGGAAACTAGTAAAAACTAGTGTATAATATATATTATAATTTTTAGACCGAAACTAGCATTTTGAAAAGTTTCATAGAATCTAATTTTGTGATAATTTTTTGCCTGGACTTCCCTCGTAACCTTCCATCATAACATATAGAAAGTATCTGAAAAGTTTCGTAGCATTTCGAACAGTCCACGATTTAATTCGATTTTTTGACCGAAACTAGTAAAAACTATTGTATAATATATTATGATTTTTTGACCGAAACTAGCGTTTCTTAAAAGATTCATAGAATCAAATTTTGAGATAGTTTTTTGAATGGACTTCACTCATAGCCTTCCCCCGTAACATATTGAAAGGATCTGAAAAGTTTCGTAGCATTTCAAGCATTCCTCGATTTAATTTGATTTTTTTACCAAAACTAGTATAAACTAGTGTATAATATATTATGATTTTTTGACCGAAACTAGTATTTCGAAAAGTTTCATAGAATCTAATTTTGAGATGAATTTTTGGATGGACTTCCCTCATAACCATCCCTCGTAACATATAGAAAGGACCTGAAAAGTTTCGTAGCATTTCGAACATTCCTCGATTTAATTTATTTTTTGACCGAAACTAGTATAAACTAGTGTATAATATATTATGATTTTTTGACCGAAACTAGTATTTCGAAAAGTTTCATAGAATCTAATTTTCAGATGAATTTTTGCACGGACTTCCCTCATAACCATCCCTCATAACATATAGAAAGGATCTGAAAGGTTTTGTAGCATTTCGAACACTCTTTGATTTAATTTGATTTTTTGACGGAAACTAGTAAAAACTAGTGTATAATATATATTATAAATTTTTGACCGAAACTAGCATTTTGAATAGTTTCATAGAATCTAATTTTGAGATAATTTTTTGCCTGGAGTTCCCTCATAACCTTCCATCATAACATATAGAAAGTATCTGAAAAGTTTCGTAGCATTTCGAACAGCCACGATTTAATTTGATTTTTTGACCCAAACTAGTAAAAACTAGTGTATAATATATTATGGTTTTTTTTACCGAAACTAGTATTTTGAAAAGTTTCATAGAATCTAATTTTGAGATGAATTTTTGCATGGACTTCCCTCATAACCATCCCTCGTAACATATAGAAAGGACCTGAAAGGTTTCGTAGCATTTCGAACATTCCTTGATTTAATTTGATTTTTTGACCGAAACTAGTATAAACTAGTGTATAATATATTATGAATTTTTGACCGAAACTAGTATTTCGAAAAGTTTCATAGAATCTAATTTTCAGATGAATTTTTGCACGGACTTCCCTCATAACTATCCCTCATAACATATAGAAAGGATCTGAAAGGTTTTGTAGCATTTCGAACAATCCTCGATTTAATTTGATTTTTTGACGGAAACTAGTAAAAACTAGTGTATAATATATATTAGAATTTTTAGACCGAAACTAGCATTTTGAAAAGTTTCATAGAATCTAATTTTGAGATAATCTTTTGCCTGGACTTCCCTCATAACCATCCATCATAACATATAGAAAGTATCTGAAAAGTTTTGTAGCATTTCGAACAGTCCACGGTTTAATTTGATTTTTTGACCGAAACTAGTAAAAACTAGTGTATAATATATTATGATTTTTTTACCGAAACTAGCGTTTCTTAAAAGATTCATAGAATCTAATTTTGAGATAGTTTTTTGAATGGACTTCACTCATAGCCTTCCCCCGTAACATATAGAAAGGATCTGAAAAATTTTGTAGCATTTCAAGCATTCCTCGATTTAATTTGATTTTTTGACCAAAATTAGTATAAACAAGTGTATAATATATTATGATTTTTTGACCGAAACTAGTATTTCGAAAAGTTTCATAGAATCTAATTTTGAGATGAATTTTTAAATGGACTTCCCTAATAACCATCCCTCGTAACATATAGAAAGGATATGAAAAGTTTCGTATTTCGAACATTCCTCGATTTAATTTGATTTTTTGACCGAAACTAGTATAAACTAGTGTATAATATATTATGATTTTTTGACCGAAACTAGTATTTCGAAAAGTTTCATAGAATCTAATTTTCAGATGAATTTTTGCACGGACTTCCCTCATAACCATCCCTCATAACATATAGATAGGATCTGAAAGGTTTTGTAGCATTTCGAACACTCCTCGATTTAATTTGATTTTTGGACGGAAACTAGTAAAAACTAGTGTATAATATATATTATAATTTTTAGACCGAAACTAGCATTTTGAAAAGTTTCATAGAATCTAATTTTGTGATAATTTTTTGCCTGGACTTCCCTCGTAACCTTCCATCATAACATATAGAAAGTATCTGAAAAGTTTCGTAGCATTTCGAACAGTCCACGATTTAATTCGATTTTTTGACCGAAACTAGTAAAAACTAGTGTATAATATATTATGATTTTTTTTACCGAAACTAGTATTTTGAAAAGTTTCATAGAATCTAATTTTCACATGAATTTTTGCACGGACTTCCCTCATAACCATCCCTCATAACATATAGAAAGGATCTGAAAGGTTTTGTAGCATTTCGAACACTCTTTGATTTAATTTGATTTTTTGACGGAAACTAGTAAAAACTAGTGTATAATATATATTATAAATTTTTGACCGAAACTAGCATTTTGAATAGTTTCATAGAATCTAATTTTGAGATAATTTTGTGCCTGGAGTTCCCTCATAACCTTCCATCATAACATATAGAAAGTATCTGAAAAGTTTCGTAGCATTTCGAACAGCCACGATTTAATTTGATTTTTTGACCCAAACTAGTAAAAACTAGTGTATAATATATTATGATTTTTTTTACCGAAACTAGTATTTTGAAAAGTTTCATAGAATCTAATTTTGAGATGAATTTTTGCATGGACTTCCCTCATAACCATCCCTCGTAACATATAGAAAGGACCTGAAAGGTTTCGTAGCATTTCGAACATTCCTTGATTTAATTTGATTTTTTAACCGAAACTAGTATAAACTAGTGTATAATATATTATGAATTTTAGACCGAAACTAGTATTTCGAAAAGTTTCATAGAATCTAATTTTCAGATGAATTTTTGCACGGACTTCCCTCATAACTATCCCTCATAACATATAGAAAGGATCTGAAAGGTTTTGTAGCATTTCGAACACTCCTCGATTTAATTTGATTTTTTGACAGAAACTAGTAAAAACTAGTGTATAATATATATTAGAATTTTTAGACCGAAACTAGCATTTTGAAAAGTTTCATAGAATCTAATTTTGAGATAATCTTTTGCCTGGACTTCCCTCATAACCATCCATCATAACATATAGAAAGTATCTGAAAAGTTTTGTAGCATTTCGAACAGTCCACGGTTTAATTTGATTTTTTGACCGAAACTAGTAAAAACTAGTGTATAATATATTATGATTTTTTTACCGAAACTAGCGTTTCTTAAAAGATTCATAGAATCTAATTTTGAGATAGTTTTTTGAATGGACTTCACTCATAGCCTTCCCCCGTAACATATAGAAAGGATCTGAAAAATTTTGTAGCATTTCAAGCATTCCTCGATTTAATTTGATTTTTTGACCAAAATTAGTATAAACAAGTGTATAATATATTATGATTTTTTGACCGAAACTAGTATTTCGAAAAGTTTCATAGAATCTAATTTTGAGATGAATTTTTAAATGGACTTCCCTAATAACCATCCCTCGTAACATATAGAAAGGATATGAAAAGTTTCGTATTTCGAACATTCCTCGATTTAATTTGATTTTTTGACCGAAACTAGTATAAACTAGTGTATAATATATTATGATTTTTTGACCGAAACTAGTATTTCGAAAAGTTTCATAGAATCTAATTTTCAGATGAATTTTTGCACGGACTTCCCTCATAACCATCCCTCATAACATATAGATAGGATCTGAAAGGTTTTGTAGCATTTCGAACACTCCTCGATTTAATTTGATTTTTGGACGGAAACTAGTAAAAACTAGTGTATAATATATATTATAATTTTTAGACCGAAACTAGCATTTTGAAAAGTTTCATAGAATCTAATTTTGTGATAATTTTTTGCCTGGACTTCCCTCATAACCTTCCATCATAACATATAGAAAGTATCTGAAAAGTTTCGTAGCATTTCGAACAGTCCACGATTTAATTTGATTTTTTGACCGAAACTAGTAAAAACTAGTGTATAATATATTATGATTTTTTGACCGAAACTAGCGTTTCTTAAAAGATTCATAGAATCAAATTTTGAGATAGTTTTTTGAATGGACTTCACTCATAGCCTTCCCCCGTAACATATTGAAAGGATCTGAAAAGTTTCGTAGCATTTCAAGCATTCCTCGATTTAATTTGATTTTTTTACCAAAACTAGTATAAACTAGTGTATAATATATTATGATTTTTTGACCGAAACTAGTATTTCGAAAAGTTTCATAGAATCTAATTTTGAGATGAATTTTTGGATGGACTTCCCTCATAACCATCCCTCGTAACATATAGAAAGGACCTGAAAAGTTTCGTAGCATTTCGAACATTCCTCGATTTAATTTATTTTTTGACCGAAACTAGTATAAACTAGTGTATAATATATTATGATTTTTTGACCGAAACTAGTATTTCGAAAAGTTTCATAGAATCTAATTTTCAGATGAATTTTTGCACGGACTTCCCTCATAACCATCCCTCATAACATATAGAAAGGATCTGAAGGGTTTTGTAGCATTTCGAACACTCTTTGATTTAATTTGATTTTTTGACGGAAACTAGTAAAAACTAGTGTATAATATATATTATAAATTTTTGACCGAAACTAGCATTTTGAATAGTTTCATAGAATCTAATTTTGAGATAATTTTTTGCCTGGAGTTCCCTCATAACCTTCCATCATAACATATAGAAAGTATCTGAAAAGTTTCGTAGCATTTCGAACAGCCACGATTTAATTTGATTTTTTGACCCAAACTAGTAAAAACTAGTGTATAATATATTATGATTTTTTTTACCGAAACTAGTATTTTGAAAAGTTTCATAGAATCTAATTTTGAGATGAATTTTTGCATGGACTTCCCTCATAACCATCCCTCGTAACATATAGAAAGGACCTGAAAGGTTTCGTAGCATTTCGAACATTCCTCGATTTAATTTGATTTTTTGACCGAAACTAGTATAAACTAGTGTATAATATATTATGAATTTTTGACCGAAACTAGTATTTCGAAAAGTTTCATAGACTCTAATTTTCAGATGAATTTTTGCACGGACTTCCCTCATAACTATCCCTCATAACATATAGAAAGGATCTGAAAGGTTTTGTAGCATTTCGAACACTCCTCGATTTAATTTGATTTTTTG
This sequence comes from Lathyrus tuberosus, assembly GCA_022829125.1. NCBI lineage: Eukaryota > Viridiplantae > Streptophyta > Magnoliopsida > Fabales > Fabaceae > Lathyrus > Lathyrus tuberosus. Next base: position 5,172,541 of record JALAZF010000446.1, read on the forward strand.
ACGGAAACTAGTAAAAACTAGTGTATAATATATATTAGAATTTTTAGACCGAAACTAGCATTTTGAAAAGTTTCATAGAATCTAATTTTGAGATAATCTTTTGCCTGGACTTCCCTCATAACCATCCATCATAACATATAGAAAGTATCTGAAAAGTTTTGTAGCATTTCGAACAGTCCACGGTTTAATTTGATTTTTTGACCGAAACTAGTAAAAACTAGTGTATAATATATTATGATTTTTTTACCGAAACTAGCGTTTCTTAAAAGATTCATAGAATCTAATTTTGAGATAGTTTTTTGCATGGACTTCACTCATAGCCTTCCCCCGTAACATATAGAAAGGATCTGAAAAATTTTGTAGCATTTCAAGCATTCCTCGATTTAATTTGATTTTTTGACCAAAATTAGTATAAACAAGTGTATAATATATTATGATTTTTTGACCGAAACTAGTATTTCGAAAAGTTTCATAGAATCTAATTTTGAGATGAATTTTTAAATGGACTTCCCTAATAACCATCCCTCGTAACATATAAAAAGGATATGAAAAGTTTCGTATTTCGAACATTCCTTGATTTAATTTTATTTTTTGACCGAAACTAGTATAAACTAGTATATAATATATTATGATTTTTTGACCGAAACTAGTATTTCGAAAAGTTTCATAGAATCTAATTTTGAGATGAATTTTTGGATGGACTTCCCTCATAACCATCCCTCGTAACATATAGAAAGGACCTGAAAAGTTTCGTAGCATTTCGAACATTCCTCGATTTAATTTGATTTTTTGACCGAAACTAGTATAAACTAGTGTATAATATATTATAATTTTTTGACCGAAACTAGTATTTCGAAAAGTTTCATAGAATCTAATTTTCAGATGAATTTTTGCACGGACTTCCCTCATAACCATCCCTCATAACATATAGATAGGATCTGAAAGGTTTTGTAGCATTTCGAACACTCCTCGATTTAATTTGATTTTTTGACGGAAACTAGTAAAAACTAGTGTATAATATATATTATAATTTTTAGACCGAAACTAGCATTTTGAAAAGTTTCATAGAATCTAATTTTGTGATAATTTTTTGCCTGGACTTCCCTCATAACCTTCCATCATAACATATAGAAAGTATCTGAAAAGTTTCGTAGAATTTCGAACAGTCCACGATTTAATTTGATTTTTTGACCGAAACTAGTAAAAACTAATGTATAATATATTATGATTTTTTTACCGAAACTAGCCTTTCTTAAAAGATTCATAGAATCTAATTTTGAGATAGTTTTTTGAATGGACTTCACTCATAGCCTTCCCCGTAACATATAGAAAAGATCTGAAAAGTTTCGTAGCATTTCAAGCATTCCTCGATTTAATTTGATATTTTTACCAAAACTAGTATAAACAAGTATTATACGATTAAGTTTCTTTAATAACAAATAATCTTATGAGTTGGTCAATATGTATAATTAATTTGAATTTTTTCTAAAGTTTTCAATTGCATAATTGTAATGTATAATTAAATATACTTAAATATTTTTAAAATTAATTAGTTGATAATTATTTTATTAAGCATTCGAGTGGACATTAATTTTATTTTAATGTATTTATCTCTTTTTGAGAAGTGATAAATTTAAAAATTAATAAAATAAAAACTCATAAATAAAACTCTTTTGTTTTATAAATATTGAAAAAAAATTATGTTATTTGTAACAACCCAAGTTTCTAATTAAGAGATATGACAATTAAATAGTGATGTATTAAGTATAAGAATTAAGTGATAATTGAAGGATTTAGTTAGAAATGAACTGAATAGGACGATTGTAAATATCATCTAATTAAGGGGCAAGTTGGTCCAAAATAACAATTATATGCTAAGGCTTGTTTGGGTAATAAATAAAACCAAACACAAGTTAACACAACACACTTTCATTTCACCGGTTATATTTTCATCTGTTTACTCTTCCTCTTCTCTTAACACTAACCTCCAACTCAAACCCTTTACTTTTCTCTCATCAACTACTCCTTTTCGTTCCAAAACATTCAGTTTTCTTACTTCAATTCGTTCTTCTTCCTTCAACCATGAAAGCCCTTCTCCACTTTTGTATAAGCCATAAGGCAGAATTGAAAAAAAAAAAAAAAAGAAAGAGTGGAGCTTAAAAGCTTGGAGAAAAGAAGCAAGCTCATCTTCATCATCAACACATGCATTTTCGTATTCATGAACCAGCCTCCACTAAAAAGATAATAACTTCTTTCTCATAACTCGGATTTAAGTGATTCCGGACTTTTTGAAAACTAGACAAAATTCTCTTGAATTTAGATACTCATTTCGCTTGCTGCATGTTAGTGATGAGGGAGAAAAACGTGTTTGAAAATGAAGAATTGTTTCTGAAACTTGGTGATGACATGAATACGGGATTGGTGGATTTGAAGCTAGGACAATGATCAATATGGGAGTTCAATAGCAGCATCTTCACCACTTAAACCTGGCCGGTCCAACACCAATTAAAAATATAGAAAGAAGGTTAAGTGAGAAAGATGGTGGTGATAGTAGTAACTAACAATTAATTAAATGACCTAGAGGTCCAAAACCAAATCAACCAAGGATTTTTAAACAACAACATTCAATAATCAGCAAGAAAAAAAAAACATGTGAAGCTCCTTCTTCCCAAACGTGACGGCTACTGTTCAAATTTCACTTTCTCTTTCAATTTGCGTTGCCATCCATGAAAACACCCTCCGCGACTACGTTACAAAACAATAAAGAAGCCAAGATTGAAGGCGATTGCCTTAGGTACACAATTCTTTTGCTCTCACTATGCTTGTGTTGCGAATCGTGCGGTGATGCGTGCGGATTTGTTGAGGTTGTTGTATTTGTTCTTGCGCGAATTAGATGCGTGAGTTGCGATGTGCGATGAAGAGTTTGCTTGTTGCGATGCGCGAATTGAGGCCGCAGGTAAATTTTGAAATGAATTTTTTTCAATTATTAAAATATTTTTAGTTGACTATTTACAATTTAAAATTGTTGATTAAATTATTATAATCCATATTAATCATTATTAAAAGGAATATTTTAATTATGATCACTAACAATGTCAAATTATTGCATAAAATAATTTAAAAAATAGAAACATAGATTCATTTTATAATGCTCAATGCAAAATCAAAAAATGAACAGTAAAAAAAAATCTAAGATTGATAGTTTATTTCGCACTCCAAATTATAAATTGGAAATATACTCCGTTAATTTTTAATGCACAAAAGTTTAGATGGTCATTATGATGTTCAATTTATTTATTTATGCATTTTTTTAAATTAAAACTTTAATAAAATGATTTGCTCGAAAGAAATACAGAATGTCAAAATTAAATTTTAATTATGTTATTAATAAAAATATTCTAACCACTATTTTATGATATATTACAATCAAAACTTATAAATATTAATTAAGCATCAAAGACATTTTACCTTACAATATAAAATGCATCACAAGAGTACTAGGAATATTATAAAAAATTAAGGCCCTAGGCATATGCCTTTCTCGTCTGCCCCTTAGGCCGGGCTTGTCAACCTATGCAAGGTGAGTTTAATGCATTATTGTATTCATGGACTAAACTCCACTAAAAAGATAATAACTTCTTTCTCATAATTTGGATTTAAGTGATTCTGGACCTTTTGAAAACTAGATTGTATGGTGAGAAATTGTTGCTGAAACTTGGGGATGACATGAATACGGGATTGGTGGATTTGGAGCTAGGAATATGATTAATATGGGAGCTCAGTAGTAGCATCATCACCACTCAAACCTCAACCTTATGCAAGGTGAGTTCCATAGATAGAAAACTTGGAAATTACATGTTGGGATATTTTAGGGTTAGGGATTTTGAGAGAAAATCCATGATTAAGCATTTAATTGGTGAATCTATGTGTTTATGGTATGATAATGATAATGATACTCATGCATGTTTCTATGAAGTTATTCCTTGCATGCAACAGGTTTATTGTGGTAAAAACCCCATGGACACAGACTTGATGCCATTAGTACAAAAAGGAGATTTAACACCTTTTTCGGCATTTACCACCGATTTTAATTTGGTGTTGTTTCTACCGGTATAGTAAATCAAATTTCACACCGGTTAAAAAACCGATATCGTAAGTAAGTATTCAACACCAGTTATTAAACAGGTATAAAAACTTTGATTTTAAACATAATGATCCTGTTTTATGTTTGAAGAAAATCAAACTTAACTCTTAGATTTCTCTAAAACAGATAAACTCTACTGTCCCTATATTAATGCTTTAATTTTTCACTAGATTCTAATGGTTCCTGCAGTCGCTGCACCATGCAGCAAGTATCCTGAAAGTCCATTAAGTTAATTGTTAGCTCTAGATCTTGATAGAAACAATGGGTTATGTAATTGTCCTTGTACGATAAGAGCATGCATACCACCATTTTAGTGGAACCATTGTGCTAGATTACACCTTTTCAACCTTTAATATACCTTACAGAATCATAAATTATGCTTCTCATGTGTCTCAAATCAGAGCCATACAAATTAAAAGATGGTTTATTCCATTATTTTCCTTTTTGGTCTTCTTTGTTTGAAGTTAAGTCATGTATACTATTATGGTAACGTAGTATAATTATGTTGAGAATCCATAGAATAAGTAAAGACATTACTTGAACTAGAAAAACAAAGGATTTTGTTAGTGATACAACTATTTTCAAGGTCTCACCAGTAAACTTTAACATTGAGACATTTTCACAAACAAATTGAGTTCATAAAGAGAGATGGAGAGAGACGAGTACCTCAAAAATAGAACAACCTCGTGAAAAGAAGACGACGGTGGCAGAGCAACAAGCTGAATGGCGGCAGCGACGCAACAAGTTTGACGGCGGCGGCGGTGCAACATGCTGGATGGCGGCACAAATAGTAACGGTTGAATGCGAGATTTGTTTGCAACGAAAATTGATAGAAACTGGGAGAAAATACAGTAGAAGTGAAATATTTTTTAATAAAATAAGGCCCCCTTAATAGAGCCCAAAAATAAAGTGATAATTGAGGGGCCTAAAATTATGGGGCTTAAAAAAAAATTTATTAGTAGGAGACTTAATATATTGGAGTTTTATTGAGGCCAAATAATAGGGGCTTTTAAATATTGGACTTATTTGACAGATCTATTGATATTATGCAGAAAACTGGTGCTAAGTATATGTTTTTTCCCTTTTTTTATGTGAATGCGTATCCAAATTTTGATGGCAATTTGCACCAAATATATCCAAAAATTTATATTTTAAATTATAAAAATTTAAATACACTGAAGAATGTAAATACAAGTGTATATATACTAAATCGCATACATATCATTATGTGGAGTTTAACGAATAGACCAGTTAAAAGAAAAGAGGTTAAATTTATTTTTGCATAAGGTAGGTATCAAAGTTGCTTAAAAACCTCGACAACGTTGTGCATCCTGAATATTAATATTATAAAAACTATTGAATTTTATAGTAGTTATTATAAATATAAAAAACTCAATGGAGATATCTATGCAACCCATACTATAACGATTCATTAGCCACTTGAAAGAAATCACCTTGTTTGATAACTTTGTATTAAATTTGAAGACTATTAGATCATACTATAACACGATTCGTTAGCCACTTAAACGAAACTATTAGGTTTGGTAATAAATTAAATTTTAAAATATGGGACTGATAATAAGTTGGCTCTGCATTGAGACAATAAAAATATTTGAAGTTTATAGTGTGGTTATCCTTTGATAAATGTATTCATGTTTCCCAAAGTTTGTAGAACTAATAGAAATACTATTATAGAGAAGCAAAGTAAACATTGATTGATAGTAAATTATAAGGACATACCTTTTACAAGGCTATCAACTTATGGTTAGTGCTAGAAGCATTTTTGGCTTTTTGAGAGTAGATTTGAAACTTCTATGCACATGGGAACACAAGGGAACATGTTTCTTTATTTTTTGAAACTGCAAATGTTGATTCCTTCAAGTCCTTCTCATAATTTTATAAAGTATCAATATATATCGAGCATGTGTATATGACATGTCATTCCTAAAGATTGACCTTAATGTGTTTATGTATGAAGCACCATAAAAGCACAATATTATACTAATACTTAAACCTACGATCATTTAATTTGAAAGGGAGAAATTAAAATTACTACGATAACACATACCAATGAGAGTTCCTTGAAGCACTTATTCACCTTATCTATCTCCGTGTCATAGTTTAGTCCCCAATCATCAAATCCATCAATGGCTTCGCCTATTAACAATATCAAAATGTCACCGAAATATAAAATTGAGTGGAAGAAGCATCATTTACTGCATATATATTTACATATGGTAACACCGCAATATCATGGAGATCACAAAAGCAAACACTTGTAGCAACTTCTTCAAATCATGCTAAAGTAATTGCTCTTTATGAAGCAAGCAAAGAATTTAGATGGTTACGATCGGTAACCAAACATATCCAAGGAGCATCTGGTTTACCAATTGATAATAATCCAACAATTTTGTATGAAGACAATGTTGCATGTGTTATCCAGATGAAAGAAGGTTACATCAAAAGTGATAGAATCAAGCATATCCCTCCAAAGTTCTTCTCATTCACACAAGAACTCGAAAGAAACAAAGAGGTTAATATTCAACATATTCGTTCTAGTGATAATATGACAGATCTCTCCACAAAGACACTCCTACATCAGTTTTCAAGAAGCATGTACAAAATATTGGAATGCGTCACCTTCAAGATCTTTAAAGAAGAACTAAATGTGTTCTGTTGAGGGAGAGCATCATGTTGTACTCTTTTTCCCTTATTAAGGTTTTTATCCCAATGGTTTTTTCCTAATAAGATTTTTAATAAGGCAATATATGTGCCCATAAGTTTTTCCTTGATAAGCCTTCGATGGAGAACCGTAGTAGATAGTTCAAAGAGGGAGTGTTATATTATTACTATTATTATAATATTATTATTATTATTTAAAAATATCAATTTAAATAGTAATAACAAATTATTGTAGATTCATAATTTGTCAAAGTTAAAATAGTAAGTCCAATTATTATATTAGTGTAATAGTTGTATTTTTAGTAGTATAAATACTACCTTTGGTCAATGTAAAAACACACCAAAATTTACTTTGAAAACATAAGTAAAGTTCTCATCTCTTCAATATTTTCCATCTAATCTTGATATTTACAATTAGTTTAGTAACTTATATTAGTTTATAAATATTAACAAATATTCAAAATCGTTTTTTCTCAACAATACCAAATTTTTAATAAAAGTATTGAATTTTTTAAAATAAAAATTTTGCAAAAAATATAAATTTTGAAAAAAAATAATAATAAAAGAGATATTTTTGACATTATTGAAATATGTGGAGGTGTCAAGTGTGTTGATGTCAAATAGATTTTTTATTATAAAAATTATGAGATATCTATAATATAAGAAAATAACATGTTCTGGAAAATCCTTTTATGTCCTTCCCTTTTATTCTACCACCTCATTAAATTGAAGGCATTTTGTGTCCAAAAATTACTTTTTCCAATCGATGATGTCAACTTGTACTATTTCAACTACATGTTTATTCAATTAGGACATGATTTGCTAGGTGTAGTTCATTTGATGATGTCACGTGCATCTATTTGGTTCCAAACCAACATATTCAATTCAATTTTTTCTCTTTTCGCTTCGCCCAATGTCAAATTCAATTCAAAATTTATTTATTCTTTTCTCTCACTTTTCACTTTTCACTTCCCTATTCTCTCACTTCTCTCTCTTCCTTAATCCTCTTTTTAATACATAACTGATAGTCTTTGTAAGGGTGGTACCATGATTATGATGATCGATCATGAGAAGAGTAGTAGTGAGAAAAATGAAATGTTTCATGTAAAACTGTACCCTAGCCATACATTACATTACTAGTTGATTCTTTCAAAATATATTGTCATCATTGCATTTGAAGTAGGCACTATTCACTTATTATTATTTTTACTTATCTACTATCTTTATTAACTACGTACTACTACTAGAAGCATTTTTCCTTTTCTAATATAAAGCTTCTGTAATCTATTTTCATTTCTTCCCAAGTCTGTTTTGAGCTTCTTACGTTTCGTTGTTGACATATCTTGGATTTCGACACACTGCTCCTCCTCCTCTCGCTCTCTCCAAGTCTACTCATACTCATACTCATACATCTCCATCTCATAAGGAAGAAACAGTGCGTGTAATAGAACACATGTCTTGTGACCTGAGTTACATGGTCTATGTACTCAGGGCTACGAAGTCTACAACTGTTCTCTAGAGGGGGAGTGTGTTTGAAAGAGGTGTCCTTTGATCTTCTGTTTCAGACTTCCTTCTAGTTTCTTTAGAAGTCTCAACTTCTGGACCTTTTTCAACTTCACTCACCCTGGGATTATTGTTGCTGGAGTGGCAACATTCTTCCCCTCAGGTGTGGAAGTATAAATTCTTGGGTTAAGGGGGAGTTTGAGCTATCTTCTTTCTCATGTACACCAACATGAATCTGACATGCACATTATTCCAATCTTAACCGCCTCTCTGAGTAGAATAAATTCAGGAGCATCTTGAGTTTATTGTTCAAAAGGAGTTTTAGCCAAAATTTGTCAAAAAGGAGAGAATGAAAGCTCCAAAGATTTGACTAAATTTTGGTAAAACTTAATGACAAACAAGATGTGCCAATATGAAGAATTCTGCCAACAGACAAAGATGTCGGATGAGATGTTCCAGCATGAAGACTCGACATGTGGACTATTATAATAGATTGTTTTAAATCTGTAACAAATCTGTCCAAGATTCTAGGCGTGTTTAGCAGTGGATCAAGGATCGAAGATTTGAAGCCCAACTGAAGTCTTATACCTAGGGTATATGCAACTAATCCTTTGTAACACTTTTGTAAAGGGAAATAAGGGTTTAGGGTTTTGAGAGTCGTTGGCTCTTTTGTAAGTCTCCCTTTGTATCTGTTTGATACACTGTGGTAGGCATAAGTGATACATATTCAGAAGCCTTTTGGTAATGAATTGTATATTGTTATTTGATGAAGCTTTTAAGCAAATCCAAGTTGACTTGTTAGTCAAGATTGCTTGGCTGGACTTTGTATTGAAGGAGGTGTCCTTCAAGTAGGATGAACCAGTTACTACTGGCGGTAATTGTTAGATATCACAGCTTGTAATTATGGGAATTGAGAACGGGTCTCATATCTAGGAGAGTCTTAGATAGAAGTTTCATGGGTAGTGATTAAGTGAGAAGATTCAAATTGCTGGAGTTTGAGTTCGAATTAATACTATTGACAGTGGATTTCATTCCCGACTTGGTAGCCCCTAGAGTAGGTGAATTGCACCGAACTGGGTTAACTTATCGTGTGTTATTTATCATTCTGCAATCTATTGTTCAGCTGTTTGTTCTTGATTGACATATCGCAGAGATCAATGTCTTGACATGTTGTTAGAACATCTGAGGATCTGTATACCAGAATTTCAATACCTCCAAAAAAATTCAATACAACTTGCTTGTCCATGTGCCCCTGTTTTGTTTCTTTTCTTTATTTTTTATTTTTATTTTCTCCATATTTTTGTTCTTTTGTTACACTAGTTTTTTCATGATAATTAATATTTCATTTTTTTCACATGTCTGTTATGATATGGAAAATACCTTGAAAAATATATTAGTTTTAGAAGATTCTCAATTTAAATCTTTATAAATTGATAAACATGTAAATATTTGATTTTTATTAGCATTTTAATTTTAATTTTAGAAATTAATATGTGTCAATATTTTAATGCCTTTATGATTTTAATCCTTTAAAAATTTATGTGCTTGGGTCATATCCTGATCATGTCCCTGATTGGTTGATTGATCAAAGTCTTCTTTGATTAATTAATCACTTGATACATGTTTGTTTC